>OY757035.1:20000-9279863 GCA_963582015.1 Xanthorhoe designata | reverse complement strand
AATCCATTAAGCCGTTTCAACGAGAAAAAATACAGGTATTATTATAGAAAAATAAATAAATATCCTTGGACATTCCACACAGCGTCATCTAGTCCAAAGCTAAGCAATTTAATTGCATGTGTTATGGTAACCAGATGACTGATGCACTACATAGATACATTTTTTTTGTACGTATGTATGTATATACATATTATAAATAGAAAACACCCAGACTCGAGACAAATATTTGTCAAATACAAGTATTTGTCCTGCAGCGGGGATCGAACTCGCAACCTCTGTGTCTCAAGCGGGCCTTCACCCACTGCGCCACAGAGGTCGTCAAAAGATATTACGAGTACATTGTACATTACAAAATCAATCAATCAATCAATCATTTATTTATTTCTCTCACAAACAATAGAAGAAGAAGAAGTTTTTACACTTTGACTACCCTCTTAAACATCTTACATACATAAAGATTAAGAAAGTCATGCCATAAGGCAATAGTCAAGTTTCGTTGCGGAAAGAGTTTACGAACTTTCGCATTTATAATTATATTTGCTTTAAATTTTTTTTGTACAGGGTCAGATTAACTGTCAGGACATTTATAATGCATATCCCATAAAGTGTCCGAGGTTCAGTGGTTTTTTAATAAATAAAACTTAATCAACAGGTTGTTTGTAACTTGTGACGTCACTTGGCAGTAAATAATGAGAAACACGGGACGCGTAACAAATGCTACCATGTTTTGATTCATCTGGGGAATCTTTAATTACTGTACGCAGGATTTTCCGCCTCACCCACATAGCGAGGTGTTCATTAAGTACTAGCCACAAAAGTTATTAAAAACTGGCTGAATCGGCGAACTTCGTAACGGCATAATTTTTTGAGATTTAAAATCAGACAATCGTTCTTTTATTTAAAAAAGTTATTTTGCTTTTTCTGATTTATGAAAAAAAGTACAGTTCGCCCAAAAAAATACATTTGTCGAACAAAACAAGTCGAACTTAGTCGACTCTATTTCCAACAGGAACACAAAGTAACTTACCAAATCAAATCGGAAGTTTTTGTTATAATTATAAAAACCATTATAGCAAAGTATATACCTAAATCTCTTTTAACCTATTATTTTAACCTTTTGGGGTTGAGACCCTGGGTCTGTGGGATACCGGGGCTCATCACGTTTTCAAAAGTCTTTCGGGGCGTCGTCTGGTCGAAGCAACGCGCGATTAGAGGGCTGGCACTTATTTGGCTCAAAGGATCAGCATTGCCCGCTGTAGGCGGAAATTCAACCACTGTGCCACAAAGGTCGACAAAAATTTTTAGTACCTATATTTTTAACAGTTATTTAGTATATTTTATTTTAAGGACTTTACGTGTTTTTAAGAATCGAACATTTTCAAAAATAATTAGGTATAGTTGTTTCCAGTGGTCACCAGGAACCAATACAGACTAGCTAACGCTGCATTTGAATTTAATCACTGGTTATAGACTCATTCTGTTATACTTACACTGAAAAACCGCATAAACTTCGATCAGCCAATAAAAAAGTCATAGAACTCTGCATTTATGTTTTAAAACGGGACCTATAGAGACTTATAACCCAACACTGTTTCCTTACATAGAAGAATCATAAAAGCTTTAAAATAACTCTCGGTACAAAAGCTCTCGTCTTTGTGAGAGGCGTCACCCTGCGGTTTCCCTTGTCTGTTGTTGTATCTAAATTACACCCTTCCCAGTATCGTCAGTATCTCAGTGCATAGTAGGTACCTACTACACCGCACATAAAATGGACAGTTTCCAGAGCAGTGTTTAATTAAGAACATTTTGAACTCATTTTCCATTGAATTGTCGATTAGCATCATACATTCCCTCTCAACGCGGTAACATTTACCACAATATATCATGTCAATCTAATCGTAGTCGAATCATCGAAGCGCTCAAGGCGAAGCTAGCTTACACGTTCTTGATAGATCGTTGAAGTTAAGCAACGTTCTGAGCGGTCACAATGGATTGTAGCTGAGCGTTTCCGTGCTTCGTTAAATTGTTGGTCCTGGATTTAGGCCGTTTAGCCATGACGGAGGCCTTTAAGCGGCCTAAAAACTTCGTCATCAGAATTCGCCACTTGCACACAAACTTACTGACTACAAGTCGAACCTTTATGTCTGTATGTCGTAACACTGATACGAGAGGAACGCCCGCGAATTTCTTACGAGAAATTATTCACAGCTAAGGCGAAATTCCATTATGCATGCAGGCAAATTGCAAATAGCAAGTAACCTGTCTGAGAGCTTCTGCAGCTTGCGCGGTAGACGATGGCTTGTTATTATAACGCGTTCATTGCTACGTTATCGAATAGACTTTTATACTGCAGGTAACTGTGACAGCAGCTTTTATGGCGAGCCCAGAAGGTCAAAACCGCGAGTAGAGGAACATCTACTGATTACAAAGCTTGGTAGGTTCTAACCCAGATAGCCTATGAGTTATTCCAGATCATAAATTATTATAAGTTTCAGCTTTGTAATGTGTTGCCAATCCTCTATGTTTTTGCGTGAACACAAACGAGAGAACAAAAAATGAGTAACAAACATGTTAACATAAATATGTAACTATGTATACTTAATATTATAAAAAGTTAAAGTTGGTTTGTTGTTTTACAAACAAATTGTATGTTTGGGGTAATCTCCGAAACTACTCATCCGATTTCGAAATTTCTTTCACCGATGTGTAGCATATGTTCATTCGGAAAGTCTACCGAATGAACATGATAATGAAAATTTTAAGCATCCTTTACGCAAGCACTAGATCTTCTAATCTAAACGTATTTTGTGCTAATAAAAGGACATAATGCAAAATGCATTTTCGCGCCAAGGCATTTGCTTGTATGACCATTTGCGCGAGATCCCATTTGAGCGAAGTTACATTAGCGCAGATCGACATTTGAGCGGATTGACATTTGAACGTAAAATTTTTTAAATTAGCGATTACTTTGAATCTAGACGTCGTAGTCGTAGAGACATGCACTTTTTACGATCATGTAGGTGGTTGTCTTTTTCATATTTTCAGCGTAAGTACATGCACTAAGCTACCCCATTGCCATTCTTCTCAAAATCGATAATACCTAATAAATTTCGTAGAACTCAGCGTAGAGGGTGCTACAGTGGTTTCGTAGCAAACAAAAAACTTAAACGCGCGCACCTTCCCTCGTAATTTCATCGAAAATTCATTCTGACATTGTCCTGTAATAGCACAAATTAGTGATCGTAAGTAGTGCAATTTGGTGAGATTTTGTAACGCTATCTTGATATGGATGCCGTTAAAAATCGCGAAGTTGGGTTTTATTACGGTAAATTACATATACTGGGAAACGCATTGTTTATTGTGGCGATCGATGGTTGATAAGAGCGGTAAAAGTTAGGAGGTAAGAGTAAAGTCATTGTTACTATTAAATAATTCTTGTAGGTATATCTTAAACTAAACTTCATTAACATCGACATTTAGTAAGATAAATCCGGACAGCCCTGGGCATATCCTTATTAACATTATCATTCAGGTTTAATAACCTAAAATAGCTTATATAACTTACGCCGATCCCCACTCATCATACAGGTTGTGTTCCCATTAAGAATGGGTAGCGATAATTGCGACCGCGTAGGTGCTAGTAGGTAGTACGCGTATGGCGTAACAATATTGCTCTACCTACGCAGTTTCACAATAGTCTACGAATCTCTTGTAGAATAAGCTGATTTGGTTTTGTAATACATTTATCAGTAATTATCCGACTTCAAAAAAGGAGAGGTTCTATGTTCAACTGTAGGTATGTATTCTTTTTTATGTATGATCACCGAATTTCCGTCAATAGATTTTGAGAATTATTTTTTATCATACACGGAAAGTACGCTTGAAGTTACCCTGAAGATAGGGTGGAAAACAGCAGTATTTTTTTACACACACATAATACCCTTCTTAAGCCCTTGTTACACAATCTACTATTACAGCCCGAGGGGCGCAAATAATTAAAAATGTCACTTTCAATTATGACATTTCTGTTGCGGCATGGAAGAGACATTCTAATCTATACAGTCACAACTTTATTCGAAATTTTTATTTGCCTCTAGTTGAGGATTGCTGTTAAAAAATATCCATTTTTGTTACAAGTTTTATCAAAGACGGATCATCTTTGGTTTCTTAGATATTTTTGTATTTTTGACAAAATTAAAACAAAATCAGGATCTTCGGAGTTATAAACAGAAATGCACCTCGAGAGTGCGGGAAATTACTACCTTCTTACGAAATTGAAAAGGCTTTTCATAAAACTTTACCTATAATAAGTAGGTATAAGTAGTTACCAGTCAACAAATCTTTTTCAAATCAAATCAAATCAAATGTGTTTATTTCTGTAACTTAAAACTTCATTACATTCGTGGGTTTGATGAGGGTGGATACCTGTATTAGAGGATCCCGCTGTTCCATTATTATAAATATATTTTATTAGGTACAGAAACAATAGAATAGGTTAAATAAACAAGTAATGGTAAATTTGGAAAAAAGAGAGGGTTAAGAGAGTTAACACAGAAACAAGGAAAAAAGAGTACATTTATGTTTGTGTGTTGTGTTAAGTGTAAGTGTACCTAGGTATGTTGTGTGGTGTGTTGTGTGTGTGTGTGTGTGTGATGTGTTGTGAGGGTGTGTTTGTGTGTGTGAAATCCGAAAATATTACGATACAATTTCAAGTAGGTACATTTTCAACATTCTCGTAGCTTAGAGTGAGAAGCCAATCAGTTAGAGTTTTTTTGCATTTGTATATATTTTTTGGATAAATATTTAAAGTTTTGTAAATAATATTGTAGATATGGGCAGATTGAGCGGCATATTATCGGGATGCGAACTGAGACCGAGTTGTAATCTTAGATGCTACTCTATCTTTTCTTCGCATAGTTAAAATGTTTGGGTTGTACCTAAGTAAGTGACTTATGTAGTCACAAGACAGTATTTAGGATGTATAGTTTCCTGACTGATAACAGTCCTGAATCCAAGAAGAGCGTATCTGTCGAGTATCGGTAGGGCTTAAAATTCATAACTTTTAGTAGAGACCTCTGTGTTCTTTCGAGTTCCAAGAACTTTGTCCTGGTAGCTCCTCCCCAAACTGGTATGCAGTAAGTTAAAATTGATTGTGCCAGCGATATATAAATTTGCTTGATAAGGTCATTTGGTGCTAAATGGCGTAGAAGTTTAAAAATCCATATAAGTTTCCGGACTCTGTTCATCAGAAGTTCGACGATATGTGCATGCCAAGACAGACGTTGGTCAATCATGCATGACTCCAAGGTATTTTAAATTTGCAAGTTTGTTAATGTTAGGGCAGTCACACGAGGGGTCATTACGGTTACATTTATGTATTTTTACTGTATATGCCGTGGGTTGGCTATTATTATATTTAGTAAAAGTTATAACATTTGTTTTTGATACATTAAGTGTGAGAAGGTTCTGGTTAAGCTATTTAAATACCTTAGAGAGTCCATCTTCAGTTTTTTTGAAAACTCTTATTGCGAAAGTATAATAAGTATTAGCCGTATATTTTAGTAAAGAAAGTATAGCAATAGTTCTACGACCATCTACGAATCATTTTATTTCTTTTCTGAGGTCTAAATATGTTGAATTTAAGTCAAGTTATCTACAAGGCTTATTTTATTGGTTCAAAGCCTTTGAATCCAGCAGGTACCTATATCGGGTATAGGACAAGACACGCGGCTTTCCGGATACGTGCCCGCAATCCAGAGAGGAAATGAGGTTACGTCAGGGCCTCTACTCCCAAAACTGAAAACGATACATCGTGCCGATAAGCGAAATTCAGCTTATGTTTACAAAAACTGAATTCCGAAGATTAACCAACATAAGCTGAACTGTCATCTTTTTAATTAAGTGGTTGAAATGTTCGCATTTCGAAAATAAATTTTAGATAAGCGTTTTTGTTGTTTGGTTATAAATACCGCCTGGTGTCTATACAAATATATATAGGTATCTTTAATAGTAGGTACCTACCTACTTACTTTAGTGATACTAGTGTTACTAGTACCATTAGAATACATACCTACTAGATTTATACCGTGTACCTATTCTACTCTTTAAATACCTAAAATCAATCGATGAATGAATTAAACATGCCCTTCGACCTAACTTCATAATTTTGATGCACATTATCATCAAATATAAAATGCTGAAACTGTACTGTTGAAATGTGGAAGCAGTAAAAGCGTATAATCTTGTTAGAGCTACTCGTGCAAAACCATCGCACACCGCAGTTTGCGTCCCCTTATATTTAAACGAAAGTAAAATCAAACAAAAAAAATAAAACCTATACATAACAGTAGCAGATACCTACATAGTTTCTCAAATACTTACACCTGGACTTCGTTGCACTCCTATAAATTTAAATTATGCGGCCAATACTAGGTACCTATACACAACAAATCGATACCTACACCTAAAAAATACACTAAAGCAAACTAAAGTAACAAAGTTTTGAAAAGCAGCGTGGGGAACCCATAGGTAGGTACCTATTCGTTCCGATTGGCCCGCGCATTGTCGCGCTGCGGAATAGGCGCGAGATTTAAAACAGTAGCCGGCATTTTAGTTTTATGGGAGTAAAATTTTGTTTTAGTTTTGAGATATCTATTAGGTGATTGTGGGAGCTTACCTGAGGTTCACGGAGGCGCCATGTGTTAACAGGTGGCGATGGCAACAAGTCGCGTGTACGTGGACGACAACGGATCCACAGGTTTGCGGTCGCGTGCGGCCGCGGCGGCGGTTCGTCGGCGACAATGCGCCCGCCAAGGACGCAAGCGCCCGGCGACCCCATTCGACCCCTCCCCCTCCCCATCGATTTTAGAAACACCCCGCCTAAGGCGCGGTATTTACTAATGCAGAGAACTCAGATCCCCCTTCATAACACTTTTCCCTAATTCCAAGGAAACATTGGCCCTGTGATTATAACGAGCCAGCTGGGTTGTGGCGCTGGTTGCGCGGTAGTCGCGCGCATTCCGCGTTACCAAAACGAGGCCGATGCCGTGTCTCGCTTGTGACTTCATTCTGTCTCTACTGTACTACAAGTTAAACTTTTCATCAAACTTATATTTTTTGTCGGTGATATTTTAGAAAAAAATATGTTTCACATTCAAAATTATAACAGCCAACAAAATAACCTGGATGGTCAAATAAATCTTGACGTTTTTTTCCAAAATAAGTAGGTACTTACATAAATAACGTTAAATAATCGTTTAGGTAGGTAGTGGAATTCCAATACGATCGTATTGCCTCTTATTCTAGTATTAGGTATCTTACAAGCTTACACGGCAGGAAAACGCGTTAGAAAGTTTAAGTCTTGATTTAGTGCACTAGGTAGTGATTGACTTGATTTAGGTATAGACGACTATAACTTAAATTCACTCTGTTTTTTTAAGAGAAGTCAAATCCCTTCATACCGTTTCCCAAAAATAAGCGTCAGAGTTATCTTTCAGGACGAACACAATCATTGCAATGTGCTGTGCTATAATGTTTTATGATATTATGCTTGAATATTATGTTATAGGTATCTTGATTTCATTATACTCGTAATTAATAATGTCTCAAAGTGCGCTATAGAGCCCAATTACGAAAATATATTGCCATTGGATAGCTATAAAAAAAACAATATTCAAAAAATTTAAGCAGGTAAGTACTTAAGTAGGTACCTACCTACTGAATTTTAATTAAATATTGATATCATTGTTTTTTTCATAAAGATGTTATTCGTAATGTTATTGTACTCAACAAAATCAAATTTGCTTCGACCATAGACCCATACGAACAAAAGTCAAATTTAACTTTAAAATTGAGGTCCGTGCCAAACAATTCACAAACCAAAATCAACGTTTATCTATGGCCAACGTTCTATGCAACAACAGAGAAAACTTTAATATTGAAATCGATATAAAAATACAAAAAATTAATGAAACGGAATATGCAGCAAAATCAGTATAACGCGAGAGTAGCTACCTAGTAGCAAGAAAATTAAACAGGTAAAAACAAAAGTAATAAGCGAACAGCAGAGACATAAAAACTAATTTTGGAAAGAACAGTAGGTACCTAAGTAAGTAAGTAAGTATTAGAAGTTGGATCGGAAAATTAAAGACAAATTTTGACTAACAAGTTAAACGCAAATTAGACATGACATGACATAACACAATTGGGTGGTCCAATTCATAAAATCACTAAGTCCGTTTTTTTCGGTTTTGAGTTAGCAACACTGGCTTGTTAGTTTTTGTATTCCCATTCGAATGGTCTATTCGAGGTTCTTGGGAGAAGTCTCTAAGTGCCTTTTCCAAACTTCAGAAAAATAAAAAAAACTGATCTTCCATTCACCCTATGTCCAAGAAATCACTAAGTCCCTTTGTTTATTAGAAGAAATCGTTTTGTCCATTGATAAAATTACGCACTCAAAAGGGCCCAATGATCGTGATTTCGCTCATAGAGAAAGGAAAAAGATGAAATATAACAAAATTTAAGTAGGTACAAATATTATGTTGAGAGCATAAAAACATGTAAAAATTATTTTTATTTTTATTTTTTTTCCTATAGAAAAGTTTGAAAAGTAAAGTAGGTATCTCTAACGATGTTTTGAAGGTAGGTACAAGATTATGAAAAATGTTACGATGAACGAATAAAAGTTATTTTGCCGAAAATATTCAGATGCCGTAGAGTTATTTTTCAAAACAAAACGCCCGATGACTGCTACGATGCACCCTTATCTATAAAGGCTGTAAATTGCAAAATGTTAAGCGGTTGCTAGAGTCTGTTCCTGAAGAAAGACCTTTTTATTAGGATTTATTTAATGGAACTACAAAATTACTACCCCGTAACTACAAAATTCGGTACTGGAGAAGCAGTGGAATGTTATGCCGATTTTATATGGTACGTTGTACTGGATCCTGCAAAAATACATCTAAGTCCACTTAAAAGTACTCTAATATCGCTAAGTCCAGGGATTAGGAATAAGTCCAAATTTTTTGATATTTTATTAATTCCTGAAATATCGTTTTGATTCTTTCATTAAAGAATACTACTTTTGTTGCGCTAAAATGTATATTTTTATTTTATTGTTTAACCAACGCATTTTATTTCAGCTGACATTTGAAACCTAAAAACATGAAAATCTAAAAAGTCACTTTTAGGACTTAGTGATTTTATGAATTGGACCACCCAATTGTAATATGATAAAAGTACTTAGGTACATGGCAATCAATCCAAAATAATTGAAATCAGTAAGTACTAAGGTACTGTGGGTGATTAACGCCCACCTAACTTTAATTTCAAATAATTTCTATATTTACATGATTATGAAAACAAAGAATGCTTATAATCAATGTTTTTTTTAAGTGAAACAAAAAAATAACACCTTACGTTGAGTTTTATTCTTAATACACATGTTTATTCAGTTTTAAAAAAAAGTCTATTTTGGGCGTTATTAAAAGTTATGTCTATTGACGCCCGTTTCATAAACCAGGCTTTAAATGCATAAATAGGCTTACAACAACAAAAAATAATCTCACAACAATTATCTAAAGTCGCATTACCGTACATAAACTAAAAATATGGGAACCACATCAACATTTAAGATTAACTAATAGTCAATTTAATAATACACCTTACATCACATGGTATATTTGTATTTGGTCATATTTATGGAACTTTTTAATAATTTCCATATAATACATCATGAGCACATTCCGTTTTAACCGTTTTTAAGGCAAAATTAAGATATTTTTTAAATGTTCATTGGGCGCTATTATGTAGACAGCGGGTAATAACGCCCGGAGATATTAGGTAAATAACAAAGTTTTTTTTATGAATACAAAGTTCTTCGGCAAATCTATCAAATAATATGTAATTGGCAAAATTACAAAGAGAATTGTCTAATAAATTTATAACACTAAGGAACCACCTCCACGGGTGAGTATCGCGACGATTTCGTCCTCCTATCATCGGGTAATTTACACGGTAAGGCGATTATCATAAGAATTAAATTTGCAATTAGTAGTAAAGTCGTTTTGGACATTATGTACTATTATAAAAATGCTCTCTGGTTATAACGCCCATGCAGGCTAATAGCGCCCAACCGTCATTTTACCGGGCGTTATTCCCCAGCCGGACGTTATTATTTGACACTGACACGTTTTTGTAAAAAAACATAGAAATCGACACAAAATATTTAAGTAATAGTAGAACAAGATTATCGTGAATCTCTTTAAACCAAAAATCATACCCAAATCGCAAAAAATACATGAAAAACTATACTATTTGTCGTGGCATTTATTATAGTAGCGCGGTACTTGACAGACCCAGCCAGGACGAGGCGTCACACTGCCACAAATGTGGCGCGAGCGTGCCGCCGCTCGCCCTGCGCTTTCTTATTGATTCATTCTACCTATACGTGGAGTGTCAATTGAATAATACGATATTTAGTGTGTTTTCTGCTACCCGGGCGTTAATAAACAGCGGGCGTTAATCACCCACCCTACCATAATATTAATAAATAGGTACTAACTCTACTCAGACAATCCAAAATGTCAAACAATTAGAGACTGTTTTGATGACAAAAAATCTTTCATAACCAATGGTGAGGTACAAAAATCACTTAAGACCATGAAATTTGATAGAAGCCCTGGAGAGGATGCAGTTAGAATGAAAAAAAGAAAACACCACTGAAGTTTCACCCACATTGCTGCCTCATCTGACGAACCTATTTTATACTAATCTCGTCACTGGCAACATAGGTAGGTAGGTACCTACCTACCTACTACAATCCAAAATGTTCCACTCCAACATCATCCTACTTACTAGATTTTGGAATCTTTGAAGAGTTTCGTTTAAATATTCTTCAGTATAAATAAAAAAAGCATATACCTACCTACCTACTTAGGTACTTAGGTATAGTAATTTTCTAACAACCACCCTTCAAAGGGGGTGCGAAAGGGTGTATAAATTAGGATGAGAATTTCTTAACGGGTTGTTTAATTTGCTTCATAGTTTGTAGGTAGGTATGTTCTCTTAAAAGATGTAGGTAGTTGCTTGAGTTTTTACAAATTCTACCCCTAAGGGGGTGAAAAGAGATCAAAACGTTTGTACTTATGCAAATTTATATTTCTTGAACTTACAAACTTGAAACTTAGCATTAATTTATTAATAAGTTTGTAATAAAACTCTTAGCAACCCTTAAAACGGGAATTATGGAGGATGTTAAAGTAGGTAGGTACCTATGTATGCAAACGTTGTAGAGGGTCGTGCATTAATTTGAAACTAAGTATTAATTTAATATTTCTAATGATTCCTGCTGATGGATTAACTAGGTACCTACTCTTAAACTGATGAAATGTTATACTAAAAGGCTGAAATAGTCTAGCTCTAGGAGGTGCGTGAGTTTACCTCAGTTTTATGACATTTTTTTAACAACGAACATGACTGGAAAAAATATTGTAGATACATTGTTCAGCTTTGTCCAAGTAGGTACCAGCCTAAAGGATGAAACTCACGCGGACAAAATCGCGGGCGGTCGCTAGTCAATTATAAATACATTTAATGCAGTCAGTCCTAAGCCTGAATATTTAAATTATAAAGGGGGAAGGGAGGCCTTTGCCCTGCAGTGGGAAACGTCAGGCTTATAATAATAATAATAAAGGGATTTTAATTTAATAGAATAATCCTACTTGCAATCAAAAATCACGTTACATAAAAATAAAAACAATTATATGACAAAATTGTCGCAAATAATGATACCTATATACAGATTATATAGTATAATATATAGGTACCTACCTACCTAATTACAAAGTATCCTTTATTTACAGAAACTAAACTACTACATAATATTTACATAACTGTACAAAATACAATTAGAACCAGTTGAGCCACCTAAGGATCGTTACAAACGATCTATAGGTAGCTCAACTGATCCAAACCACTGCCAGACGGAAGCGTGCCCAAGACACTGGCAGCATTGCCGCGCTGGATGGCAATGCTGATCTTTTGAGTCAAATAAGTGCCAGCCCTCGGATCACGCGTCGCTTCGACCAGACGTCCCGATAGAATTTTAAAACGCGATGGGCCCGGTACCTACCCCACGGACCCAGGGTCTCAAACCCAAAAGGTTCAAATATGTAAACCCTATCTAGATTTACATACTTCATTTAAATCTCCTGTTGATCTTTCAACTAAAAAATAATAACCTCGTATACTTTCATATTTACATACTAATTACACGTAGGTATATTATAAAGCTACAAACACTAAACAAGTAATGATTTAATTTATCTTCGTTTCGTGTAGGTATATGTAGGTAACTGTATAGTTGGTAGAGGATCAGTGTAGTGGTTATATTCTCTTTGGTAGCTTTGAAATCGGTGACGTTGACCAAGGACCAATAGTCTAAGATCCCGTCATACAACGACCTTCACCGAGATGTTTATTTGATGAAACGTATTTAATATGTAATTTAATATGTAAATAAATATATTGCATATGGGTTGCCTAACAAATTTCAGTCCAGTACATGCTTAATTAAAAAAAAAATTTTTTTTTACATTTCACCGGTATGATTATTAGACAAATTCTATACCAATCGAAAGTCTGAAGCCCATAGAATATGCAAACGTTGGGTTGCCTATTCTTTTCCGGTCACAACTCTCGGGCAGCCAGGTATAAACAGGTAAATAATATTAGCATTTTGCACCGATCTGATTATTGAATTAAAATTAAATTAAAAATAAATTAATAATAAATTCATAAAAAACTCATAAATTAAATTAATTAAATTAATAGTTGTGACCGGAAAAGAATAGGCAACACAACGTTTGCATATTCTATGGGCTTCAGACTTTCGATTGGTATAGAATTTGTCTAATAATTATACCGGTGAAATGTTAAAAAACTATTTTTTTAAAATTAAGCATATACTGGACTGAAATTTGTTAGCCAACCCATATGCAATATATTTATTTACATATTAAATTACATATAAAATACGTTTAATTAAATAAACATCTCGGTGAAGGTCGTTGTATGACGGGATCCTATACTACAAGGTTTCGTTACGTTTCTTGGAAATGACTTATGATATGACGTAACATAACCCACATCCAGACTTTACTTTTTATGTCAAATCCCGAGTCAAAAATCAAACATGTTCAAGTAACTTTTTTAAAAATGTTATAAGTACGAGGTTATTATTTTTTAGTTGAAAAATCAACAGGAGATTTAAATAATCTGGAATAATGGTGACTTCCAAGAACATTGCTCCTTTCAGTACAAGCGCCAAAAGATTCGGCAGAATAACCGTGCACCCAAACCTGGACCCCAGTGGACTGTACACCATCCGACCGGACGCATGTGACCCCTGTTTCTACCACCCACAAGATATTCACATAATTTTTGAAGTCAATAGGTATAGAAAGGTCGATAAAGACCCATGGAGGTACAAAAAAGAACTAGAAGAATGGGCGAAGAACTTAGGCTATAGGAATCAAAAGGTTCTCGACTATCGGAAATGGCGTCAATCCGTGCTGGGGCCAGCTTGGCATGAGATAGATGAGCCTCCTCTCGGTGGATCGAGGTACGAGCCGGCGTGCAAGAATGTCGGCTTCGGAAGGACGCCGAGGTCTCGACCGTCTAAAAACAGAGTTCCCGCCCCGGGCACTTACTTCAAAGATCTACCCTTCAAAGCGCCTTACGGTCCGCACTCCACCAGGCCCACCTTCCACAGAGAAGAACCGTGTCGGTTCAAAGACACCGCTCCGAAATGGTCTCTCGCGCCCAACCGGTACACAATTATAGACAAGGAATCCATCGAGCAAAAGTCCAAGAAGCTCGTTTCATTGCGTGGTCCGTACGACCTATTCACGGGTCGACGAGACGGAACAGTCAAGAATCACTTTAACACATCCCTCCGATGTTCTGCAGCGACCTGGCCTCTCGCGCTGAAGGGAAGTTTCGAGACTAACAAGAAGTCCCGTTTGGGAGTGATGAATAAGACGGGGAGAGATAAGCCCTATCGAGGGCGGAACGCGTTGGTCGATCTATCGATGTGTGCGCGCAGGCCGGAGGAGCCTGGCGCTGCGGCTTACAACATCGACAAGCCGAAGGTGTTCAAGAAGAACATTCAAGGGTTTAATAGTTCGTACGACAAGCCGCCGGGTTACAAGCGCGTAGTAGTGTGGCCTGGCGTGGGCCGGTACAACGACAAACCTCATACTTGCGGCATTCTCGGCCAAGGTCACCGTCACGCCTTCCTCAGCAAAGTGGGCCGCACCATTGGCTCAGTCATCCCAAAGCCAATGAACTCCTTCTGATATTCTACTGGTCTTGTCTACATATGTAGGTATTTCTATTAGTTTTACATTATAAATTATAAATACACATTACCTACCTATCAACAAATTTGCTTTGAGTTCACTTGTCATCTATAAACTTATTTACAAATAAAAAACTTTCAACTTTTTGTACTTGTGAAACTATTAGAGATCACCTAACTTAAATCGGTATAAATAAGAAATACTTAAGTACTTACCTACCTACTATCAGAAAATTTATAGAGTTAAAAATCAAGGTTATCTTTTTAATGGCATTTCGTTGAGGATCAAAGCTAGACGTTTAATAGATTAACGGTCGATTCATTTCATACATTTATTTACCAACATTTTCATAGTCAAGTCTACTAAGTAGGTACTTACTTAATTCATTATCATACTAAAATAGTTTAGTTTTGCTCCCCAATTATCCATTTTCGTTTAATGTAATGTTCATTGATTCAGTAAAATTCTTATAATCATAATAATAATACAGAATGACTATCTGAAGCACGTATTCGGGTACCTTGCATTCCGCGGAACTTGAACGAGTCCAAACGTGAAGCAAAACATTGAGATCAGTTTCATAACATAGCCTGCTACATAAGAACAATTAAAAATTTCACTAACAATCGCCTAACCAATCATTCTAACTATACAAATTGTATGCGTCACTTGTCACAATATTTTGCTTCATTTCCACATAAAACCATAATTAAACTTAACAGATTAACTTATTCTGCTAACATTAAGGTGATAGCTAAATAGTGAAAGCCTAGATGATCGAACGATTTAAAAAAACTTATTAATATAAAATAAATATCCTTGGACATTCCACACAGCGCCATCTAGTCCCAAGCAAAGCAATTTTTGTAAATACATACAATTATAAAGAAAACACCCAGACTCGAGACAAATATTTGCAGATCATACAAACATTTATCCCGCAGCGGGGATCGAACCCGAAACCTTTGCATTTCAGGCAGGCTTTCACCCACTGCGCCACAGAGGTCGTCAAATAATGAACTAAAACAGGTGAATTGCTTTTGTAGGCAAACACAAAATTGCAATCACGTATAGATCGTATACAGGGCGATAAAGCCACGAAAATGATCAACCCCTTCTGAAGGAGGCTGGCACCTAACCTCATTGTTTCTGCAGTACAGCCTTCCAATAACCTGTAAGCTCATTCGTATAAAAATATAATTACACTAGATTAAAATTAAATTGGCATCGCTAAAATTATTGGATTTAACTAACGTCCGTTGAAAGACCAGCTTTCATACATTTTTACATCGGAATGATTTCTGATTAAGAATCGATATATAAAAGAAATATATAAATAATGAATCTAAAACGGGGATATTCTGCATTGTCGTTTCTAGACTTTTCAATCAATATTACACGTAGATTAGGTAACACTAATTGCTCCAAGTTAAACAATTCAGAGACTTGAAAATAGGAAGTTTATCATTTAAACAGTCGTAAACATACGTAAAATAATTATGCAAAACTACACAAACCAGTTACATCTATCTGATTATAAATGTTACATATAACTGTCAAAAGCTGTTTTCAACACATTTTTGAGAAAAGACCATTATTCATGCATGAGAGACCTTTGAATCTTTATCTCTATGCAATGCATTTATGTCATAGTTTACCAGTTTTGCATTTTAAGAGTCTTGAATGGTATTATAATTTAGCATCAACGACAGCACTGTGTTATTTATATGCCTACCAGAATTACCTACACTGTTATTGAATATTCGAAAAACTAAAAAACGTAGAAACAAAAAGTTTGTTATATTCAACATCTACAAGGCTAATTGAAAAACACGAAAAAAAACTAGATAAATGTTCAGAAATCTACTTAAATAAAATGTTTAGTGTATCGCCAAAGTACAAAATAATCTTGTTGTAAAAATCAATATTGGAACAGTAAGAAAACTATAAAAAGCACATCCGACCATATCAATTTGTGATAGGTATGTAATCTATGATATTTCTAAACGGTTTTATTAATTATTTACTAAAAAAAATATTTAATTTAGTCTGATTTATTATAGCTAACAAAACCTAGAGTAATACGCGTTCGTAATCAAATCAAGCTGATATCATCCGAAAAAGGGAGTAACACAGACTACAGCCAATACATGTGCGTGGCTAGCTAAAGGGCTCTTTACACGTTGGCGAAATATGTGCCAAGTGTCGTGGCCAGCACATCGCCAAAATTATCTGTCCAATATTGGTGAAGCTGTCCACACGTTGGTGAGACGCTCAATCTTCATCAGCTACGTACGACCAATATGCGGACGCACAGACGAGCGATAAAATTTATGTAAACGTACTAGCTAGGTGCTGCTGCTGTTTACTTATTTTCTGCATCTAAATACTAGTCCGGTACAGTCACCTTAGTGGGCAGGGCACAGAATGAAATGGATAAAAAAGATGGTAGATGGTAACTGTTTCTCGAAATAGTACAAAATAATGTAAAACTCATACCAGTTATGCATAATATTACTGAAAAGTATACTAAGGTAGTAATTAATAACATTACTTTATTTTAATAGGTAGTATATTTTGGATTTGTATACAGTTATTATAACGCTGAGTAATAATTTAAAATTCTTTCATTTAAATTTAACATTATTTTACTTTCCCAATATGTGCGATTGCACTGTCATGACAGCTACACAGCCACAGGCCCTATAGTTTTTTGTACTTCATATAAAATCAACCAAAGTAGATAAATGGATAAGGGGATTTCTGAATTTTTTGTCCAGAAATCCCTTTCGCTTCTCCTTTGTAAATCGGCAGGGCATTTCTGGACTAAGCCCATCGTACAGCCAATATTCCTTAGTGTGCAAAAAAAACCGACATAGGATTAGGGATTATCGCGTCAATGCTTGGCCAATACAACAACAACAAACCCCCCATCTACATGTTGGCCACAACACTTGGCACATACATTTCCCAACGTGTAGGAGGTCCATAATACCGGTAATAACTAGTTTAAGTGATTTCTCATCATATTATCAACATGTATTTCGACACATCATAATAGCAACAGTAGTAAGTACCTATTTGTAAATTGCTAAAACAACTTATCGTATTTGGTGGCGGTAGTTCAGAAGAAATACAGTGCAACTTTGCAAGGTACCTACGTTCACTGCCACTCTGCGGTGTCTTCTGATAGAGGCGTCTGTAGGTGGTACAATATACGGTACAGCAATGTTGCGATGGCACTCGAAATCTAGCATTTTAAATGCCATCGCTTATAAACAATTTCATGCGTCCACCAGTTAAATTTAAATAATTAGGTAAGATTATATCAAACGTATTTTATAATAAACTGCACAATTAATGTTACTGTCATTTTGTTTTAAACGCGATGACTACAAATGGATCCTTTATCGTTTCGTTGAAGATAAAATGCTTGTGCGAACCATGTCACTCATATAATATAATCTGTTACACCATTTTTACATACATGCATTTCGTGTCTGTTCCAGTAAAACTATCACAATGATTTCGTAAAAATAATTTAAATGGGTTGGCAGTTTTTTACTAGGCACGTTTTGTTACTTCGTAAGCGCTTATTCAATCAGAGCCCCTTCTCCCAAACCTATCGTTTTCGGTCATCATGCCAATAGAGAGAGCCTTACTTATACTATAGATTTTAATATACAGTAGAATAAAATCTATAGCGTTTTCATTTTACACCAAGAAGTTTTAATGTCTGGTTTAGTAAGGTTTCTAGAGGGTTTGGTATAAGTTGCATAAATTTGTGATACATCCTACATTGTAAGTACATACTGTGCATTTTATGGCCACTCTTTACTATCCAGCACAATATTGCGCAAGTGTGAAGAAAGATCATTACGTAAGACTATTTTATATGATTAGTAGGTAATTAGATTATCTTAGTACAAGTTGGTTTACAACTTCGTCGAGATTAGAATTTAATCTAGATTCTGTTCATCCATCGGCAGTATCATGTACAGTGGCTAATGCCTACAAGTATGAAAAGATATTCATCGTTACATTAGTTTTCCTAGACTGTTTATTTGGCTCTAAATTTTTTAAAGTTATGGATTGAATCAGTCCTACTCGGTAAACAATACAGTATTGCAGCTGAGGCCTTACTTGGATTCCACGAAAACGAAGTTTCGTGTCAATTTTCGGGTACAGCCCTTCTACTCTGATGCATCGTGACTATCACGGCAGGTCAGCTTATGTTGGTTATCTTATCTATATAGCTTATCTTCCAAATTCACTTACAACCTCAACAAGTTAACCTGCAATTATTGGCACGATGCATCGTTTTCGGTTTGTAGAGTAGACCTACAACTTTATGTTGGTGAACTGTTACGGATTCAGTATCCACCGTGGTGGTGAACCCCAAAATTTACACGAAACTTCGTTTTCGTGGAATCCAAGTAGTGCCTCTGGTCCTACAAGATACATAATACCTACGATTAAAAAAATCGAAGTAATATGTATACACTATCAATATTATATAGTACACAAAAAGAAATCTATATTTTACTAAGAAATTATAAACCTATAACGCTCCGCAGACGCACAAAATGAGTCATTTCAATTCAAATGGGTCAGGTCATCGTATTAAAGTATACTATGTTAATCTTAAATGAAAAAAATGATTACAAAAATATAGCTTCTTTCGCCACTACCTGAAAACTCTTGTGTCGCTCAGCACAGCTAAGGACGAGATTCAGATGCGGCAAACGAACCACCAACACTTTCACATAAGAAATATAACAAAAACAACTCCAATTCTAAACAATTTGTACACCTAATAATAAGCATTATTAATGCCCGTTCCCGTCCATGTCAAAAAAAAGTTAGAAAGACTTACATTACATTCAGAGCAAAACATGCAAGTCGATTGTTTACGCAACGAATATTTTTAAAACCAAATTGTCACTTCAAACAACTTCACATGTCCTAGAAAGCATACATTGCATGCTTTTAAAATCGCTTCACATTGCTTCAGACAACTTCAAGACCCCTACTTAAATAGTCCAACTACCACTGTCAAAATTCACCAGTGCACGACCCTAGTCTATGTATTATGGTCTATGGTCTTGGTCTATGTGAAGCGAGGTCAGTCGCTCGCCAGCAGCCGGAACGTGTAGACTCATCGCTGTTGGGTCCTACGCACCGCTCTGCGTACTTTGCGATGAGCGGCGGCCGAACTCGGCGCACTGCCCATGTTGAATTGCACGGGACTAGGTGACGATGCACCGCCGAAATTGTACATATTAGGCTGCTGCATTCCGCCCATCGAAGGTTGCTGAGGTTGCTGGAAAGAAATCATAGCTTAGAGAACTTAATACTTCATATTCATACTAGCAGATGCCGGCGACTTCGTTGGCGTGAATTTGGTGTTAGTATCCTAAATTTAGGCTGTAGAATTCGTAAAATATCAACAAACCATCCGATTATCTGATTATGAAGGTAAATCGAAGAATCCGATAAGAAGTTCCAATACCAACTTGAAGGATATTATGTTTCTAACACGATAAGAAGTTCCAATAATCCCGATAAGAAACTACAGATTTTTGTATAAAAATCAACTTTTATTAAACATTTTTTACATTAAGAGCGGTCAACCCTGCTCACTTTTCATACAAACGCTCGTACGTGATTATGCCGTTGTAACAGATCTTTCTTTTAAACTTTTGGACTAATAGGTATCTTGTGCACTATATCTAGGTTTCTATGGAAACTAAAAATCAAAATTTTGAGAAACAAATTCAGTATAAGCTTCCAAAAACCTGCTTTTAGCATAAATTTTACCTGAACTTTGGCCGTTCATAATGTACTCATAAATTGTAAACGTGAAGAAAATATTGTCATAGAAACCTTGCAAATCTTATGGAGATTCTAAATGACTAATATTTATTTCACAAACTTGTAAGGCTTACTGAAAAAAACGTATTTCCTGGAACACTTTTTATGAAATTTCCGCACACTATTTTTCGAGTGAGCGAGTGAGCGGCGAAAGTACCTACTGAATGCCGAGCGCTGAGGCGCTATCTCTCTTTTTTCGCTTTGCTTCTTTTTCTAGCATTGCGCTGGATGAAACAACAAGCTTTTCAGCTATGCCCGCGTCGATGATAGACGCACCGGGAAGGGCCACCTTAAGTAACAGAAATGATTTCTAAGTACCTATAAGTAATTAGTAATCTGTTTTCTTAGATTCATCTTGTTCTAAATAGTTATTTTTTATTTTACCATTACTCTTAACAGTTTTATATTTTTAATTCAGTCTTATTCATATTATTATTATTTGTTTTAGACCTAAATCAACTCGGCTTTGAGAAAAGCCGGAAATATCTAGGTCACACGGACTAGGGCCCGTTCAACCAACAACTAGTACACACTTGGCCCCTAGGCCAAGACGCAGAGGTTACGGGTTCGATTCCTGCCGCGGGAGAAATGTTTGTAGGATCTGCAAATATTTGTCTCGAGTCTGGGTGTTTTCTATGTATGAATTAACAAAAAAAATGCATATAAGTAGTATAATTATCAGTCATCTGGTTACCATAATACACTTACACTTGGACTTTTTCAAGTATCCACATACATACAAGTAATTTAATCTTGATCATATTAATTTTTTTTTCATTTCATTTCATTTCAGAAAATCTATGAATGCTAAAGATGCTGTTCTAGTGCAACAGGTGATAAAATGATATTATTTATAAAAACTGAGTTGGTTACCTGACCAAATCCAAACACGCCAGGAGAAGACTGTGGGTTGCCGAAGTTGAAGGAGGAAGGAGGCGCAGATGTGGGCGCCTCAAAGGTGGACATAGCGGCAGGCATCGCGTTCATGGGGCTAGGCAGCTGTTGGGGCGAACCGAACGCAGCCGGCCGGCTCGCCGCGTTCTGGCCCATGAACATGAACTGCGAGCCAGGCGCGCTCGCGCCGAACACATTCGACGCAGCTCCGAACTGCGGCGGAGTCTGGTTACTCGCCCCACTCCCGAACTGAGCGGGCGCTTGCACGTTACTCGTCGCCGATCCGAACTGAGTGGGCGTCTGCACATTATTCATCGCAGCCCCGAACTGAGTGGACGCCGAAGTCGCACCGAACGTGAACCCTTCCCTCGCCGGAGTGCTCGCAGCCCCAAACGGCGAAGGCGCTGGCGTCGCCCCGAACTGAGTCACATTCACGTTCCACGGTCTTGGAGTTTCTTGGGTTGGAGCGTTGAACACGGACGATGTTCCCGAACCGAGAATCCCGTTCCCGGTCGCTGCGAGACCCGTCCCTCCGACGTTACCGAGAGGATTGCCAGTTATACTCTGATTGAGAGGGTTCGTTGAAATGGCGTTTCCGCCTAGAGTATTGCTAGGCCCGTTCGTGAGCGGGGTGCTTGCGGGGAGGCCGAACGGACTCGCGTTGGCTTGGGGCGTCGCACCGAAAGTCGACGTGGACGTATTGGACCCGAAACGGAAGCTAACTTTTTCGGCAGGGTTCGTGTTCTGGTTGCTTCCAAAGCTGAAATGCGTCGTGGCCGCCGGCGCAGCGGGAGCGCTCTGCAGGTTATTCTGGAACAGCGTCGTAGAAGGCGCCGCGATCGCAGGTGACCCAGTGGCTTCTGATTTAGAGAATAATCCTCCCATGATAGAGGTCGCCGGCACGGCTTGGGTAATCGAAGTAGAAGCAGGCGTATTAAACAGACTATTACTCGTGTTCCCTGCTCCTGTTGAGGGAAATTGAAGTTTTGGTGCTTCTGATACCGGGTTCTGTTGTGCCAGGGGTTCGCCCGTCTTCTTCGCATCCACCGAGTTGTTCAAAAAAGCGTTCATTGCATTCTGAGGATTCGATGTCGACGCGGTTGATGAGAAAAGACTCGACGAAAAGAGGTTAGATTCCGGCGGTTTCAGAGATATCGACGGCACTTCCTGCGGCTTTTCTTTATCTTCTGTTGGTTTCAAAATACCTGGTGCCTTCGCAACAGCAGTTGAGATAGGAACTAAACTAGATGCGACGGATGTAGCATTCTGCTTCGAGAAACTGAATGAGAAAGCAGGTTTTGGCTCTTCAACGGTTTTAGAGCCCTTGTTTGAGGTATCAAAAGTGAAAGATGGTTTGGGTTCGTCACTAGCTTTGGAGGCTGCCTTCAGAACGCCAAATGAGAATGTTTTCGGCTCTTCTGCGGGCTTTGAGTCCTCTTTCGGGACACCGAATGAGTAGGCAGGTTTAGGTTCTTCACTAGTTTTGACGCCTTGCTTCGGGACGTCAAGTGAGAAGGCAGGTTTGGGCACATCAGCAGGCTTGGAGTTCTCCTTCGGAATACCAAATGAGAAGGATGGTTTGGGATCTTCACTAGCTTTAGGGATGTCCTTTGGAATGCCAAATGCGAAAGAAGGCTTAGGTTCTTTACTAGGTTTGGAGTCTACCGTCTCCGGCTTTTTAGCAGGCAAAGTAAAGGTGAAACTGGGCACAATGTTGTTATTCGTTTCTGATTCCTCAGTGTTCTTTGGTTTGGACACTTCAGGTTTCTCAGCAAGTTTCGTTTCTTGGACCTTCGGATCTATGCCAAACTTGAAACCTGAGTTGGAATCCGAGTTGAATTTGAAGTTTGTAAACTTGGATGGGACGTTATCGGTTTGTTGTTTCGCCGCCCCGCAGCAGGGGCAGACTTCTTTGTCGCTAGGATTGCTCACCAGGCACACGGAGCATTCCCAACGTGCCTTTTGAGTTTCGACAATATCTACCATATTGTTAGCATTCTTGAAAAGGTCAGATGATTGAATGCTGGGGAGTTTTTTGGGTGCAGGTTTGGTGCCAGGTTTGGCGCCGCCGCACGCCGCGCACTTTTCTATCGAGGGTTTGTTCGTGATAAGGCAGTCTCCGCATCTCCAATCTTTGTCAGCGGCGACGCGCACGGGCGCTGCGGGAACAGGCGCACTCTTTTGTGAATTACGGGCTCCGCAACAGGCGCACTTCTCCGCGCTCTCTTTGTTGTCGACCCAGCAGTCGTTGCATTTCCACTTCGAAGAGTTCACCGTTTTAGTCACAGGTAGAGAATTTATTGGTTTCATATTGGCTCTCATTTTCTCACAATTAACGCATTTATCAGAGTTTGGTTGGCTATAGGACAGCTTACAAGTGGTGCACTTGGGCGTCGTTTCGCCGGTTACTGTTGCGTTTTGTTTCGCCGGCTGCGTGGCTCCGCAACAGGCGCATTGTTTCGCATCCACTTTGTTCGACACCCAACATTCTGAACACTTCCAATCATCAGACTTTTTAGCGAATGCTAGAATTGATGTAGTATTCTGCATCTTGGGAGGTTCTTCCTTCTTCTCTGGTTGCGAATTTGTCTCAGGTACTTCTGTAGATTTTTGTACTCCGAAAGAGAATTTAGGTGGCGATGCGTTGACATGGGCCTTTTCTGGACTGCCAAAGTCGAATGTTGATGCCTTCGGTCCAGGGCTTCGGACATCCGTTGCTACTGCAAATGGAGTTGAAAAGTTGAAGCCTTCACCACTGGGTCGGTTTGCTGGCTTTTCAATAGGACTGGCGACGGATCCACCAAATGAGAACTTGGGAAGATTGTTTTGGTCAATTATTAGGACACCCGTGGGTAGTTCTACAGTTTCAGGCATGGTCAGATGAGCTTCGCCTTGGTTAGACCTTGTTAACCTCGTATTCAGCTTAAACTGCGACTTGGCTGGTCCTGATTCACTCTCGGGTTGGTCTCTGTAAAAACATTGTTTGGTTACAACAAATTATTAGAACATTTCATGTTACATAAGGATATGTTTGTAAAAAAATGTTCTTTCATATTTAGGATTACATAATACAAGAAAGCTTACAATCTGGATTATGCAAGACCATTTTAAGGCGGGTTATAATGTTCCTAATTGTAAAAAGTAATTAGAAAAATCATGTAACATACCTCTTTGTTGTTGTAGTATAAGGTTTGTAGGAGAGAGTGCTACTGTGTGACGCAATGATCTGCCTCGCCGCTTTGGTGGAATCCATGAGACGACTTCGCGCCTTCATGCGGACCAAATTAGCTGTCGTAGGCACATACAGCTCTTGTGTTTTGTATGCTGGAAATTAGAGAAAGTGAGTGAGCTCGTATGAGTTACTGGCCAACAGTGGTAACAGAGGCCTGAGAGGGAAACTATATGCCAGTGGTAAAACGAAACAGGTTCTGTGATATGATAATATTACAGCATACTTACAGTTTCTTGTGCTTGTGCTAGGCTGGATACTTCTGTTTATATCATAGAGTTCAGATAGTTCATATCTGGGTATCCGCTTCGCTTCTATCAACGGTGAGGAGTAGTTCTCCAAAAGATCCATTACTCGACGCGATGATGTGCTCATGTTGACAGTATCGGAGTCCTTGGACTCGTTTACATAGGTCATCTTCCTTTGCTTGATGTGAGGATGGTTCACGTAAATGGTAGAAGCTGACGCTCCACCATACATGGTCCCACCAGGGTAGAAGGGAGAACCAAGCAAGTGTGGCTTAAAGTGAGGCTGTTTATGATCCTTCACCTGATGTGCTGCTGTTTTAGCTGAAACAATTTCTCCTCGTTAAGATATAATTAAAAATCTGTAAAATGTGGACATGACATCGGTTCTTAACCGTGGTACGGTTGTGTAGTCCGGCCAGCCGGACTATGGAAATGACATGTGTCATGTTTTAAGACATTCTATGTTCCATAATTACTTCCATTGGGCATTAATTACAAAAAATCTGAGCTGAATTGCAACGAAACAATGCCAATAACCAATGCTAAATAGAAAAATATTATTGAATAAAATTGTCTGATTGTTTCTAAAGTTGCTAGGCCATATTCAATGAAAATATTACATCTGATAAAATAAATAAGTAGGTAATTAATAAATAATAACATATAGGTTGCCATTTAGAGGTGTATCCGTTCTATTAGTATATATTCACCCTCAGCAACAATACAAAGGTTCAATAATATAGAGCAGAATAAACTAAATCTGCACAACAGAATCTAAAGGTATTAACAGCCCCTTCTCTATCAAGCCACTCCTGACAGTTTTCAGCCCGCTTGATCCCCTGCTCTCCTACCATAACTACAATGTTGTCTGACCATCGGGTCATCGAGCAGGAGGTCCGCCCAAACGTAATATTTCATACAATACAGTACAGCATTAGCGGTAATTTACGCAAAGCTTATTGTCAACATGAAAACAGCTTACAAAACGAATTAGGATAAAAAGCATTCTTATAAGTACTTTCTGGTTTTGTTCTTGTATTTTTCCCGACATTTCTAGAATGAATCGTATTTTGTTATTTGCCCCAAGTACCCGAGACAATTTATTGAAACATGAGGAAACAAACGCGTAACCTTAAACCGCGTAAATTTAAATAAGAAATGGACGGGATACATGCCTAATTTGCAAAACATCAGGCAGGCACTTTACACAGGAGTGATGTATTCCATAATAAAGCTTTACTTACGTCATCTCATGACAAGAGTATCACAGGATCTTAACATTATTATTCGTGTTTGTAAAAGTAAGAATAACAGGATACAAATAACTTTACATTTTAGAATAGAGAATGCTGTTTGATTCTATTTTTTTGTCACAGAAAAGTTTCAGAGATTTATCATCTCTTTCTTGTAAACTCTTTGGTAAAAAAAGGAATGAATTACCGAAACGTAGTTAAATTACACAGAATTAGAACCTATACTTAATACACCTATAATAATAGTGGTAATCTCATAACTGCACCATCTAAAGATAGTCCTAGTCCCTAGTACAACATTAAGGGTCATCATAATGAATCTTTAAAATCAACAATACATACTAATCACTTACCACAAGCAATCAAAGATTGTTCCTTCTGTTTCTGCGAGTCGAACAAAGACTTTCTCTTCAGCGCGACGGACTGGCCGATAGCAGACACGGTGTGCTGCATGAATGGATGATTTCTATCACTACGTTCCATCATGCTACTCATGCTCATATCATCTGTGTGCGCTCTGATTGGCGTGGACACGAAGTCAGGATCTCTTCTGAATGAATGCCGACCCATCGGGGATTGTATGCTGTTGTAGAGTACACTTCCCGATTCCGTCATGACGTTACTGGTTGTGGTTGTCTGAAGGAAAGTAATATTATAAATAAGTACAATCATATTAAATATATAGCATTAAATTGACGACCTCTGTGGTTCAGTGGGCAAAGGCCCGCCTGAGACGCGGAAGTTGCGGGTTCGATCCCCGCCACGGGACAAATGTTTGCATGTTCTGCAGATATTTGTTCCGGGTCTGGATGTTTTTCTATCTATAATATGTATGTATTTACAAAAAAATATATATCTAAGTAGTATATCGGTCATCTGGTTACCATAACACAAGCATTAAAAATTGCTTAGCTTGGGACTAGATGACGCCGTGTGATATGTCCAAGAATATTGATTTATTTAATTGGGACTTAGCTTAGCTTGGGACTTGATGACGCTGCCGCTGTGTGGAATGTTCAAGGATTTATTTATTTATATTACAAGGTCATTTAAGTGTGAAATTGAAGGCATTTGCCTAATTGGACAATCCTACTACAATCTATATCTATATCTATCTATACTAATATTATAAAGAGGTAAAGTTGGTTTGTTTGTATGTTTGGGGTAATCTCCGAAACTACTCATCCGATTTCAAAAATTCTTTCACCAACGTGCAGCATGAACTTTTCGAATGAACTTAAGGCTATATTTTATAAAGTTAGGTACCATTATTAGGCTAGTATTATTATAAACGCCAAGTTTGTATGGACGTGTGGATGTTTTCTGCTCTTACACACAAAAACTACTGAACGGATTTGGCTGAAATTTGAAACATACATAGTTTGTGACCTGGAAATACACATGGCTATTTTTTGTCCAGTTAACGTACTGTGTCCGTGTGACGTACGAGGGGGTACGTCACACGGGCCACTGGCCAGTGGTCAGGGTCACCGGCAAAGTTCAGGGATTGCTCTGTGTTTATTTCTGAAGGAAACTTTGCTAGTCATTTCTTCAATGAAAAACATTGAAATTCAAAAAGTCGTAGAACAAATGTTGTTCACACTGATGAGGTGAATGACCCCTTTTCGGGATAACATACCAAATTATGAATAACGTTGTATAAGTAGTAAGTATATCAGTCATCTGGTCACCATATAACAAGCATTAAGTTGCTTAGCTTAGGATTAGCTGACGCTGTGTGAAATGACCAAGGATATTTATTTAGTATTACATAGGTAAAAGTTTGTGTGTAAGTGTGAAAGTTTCACTTAGTGGCCAACCAAAACTCAGTTTTCGCTACTCTTCTTAAACTACACAAAATAAAACTATAACAGAGGTAAGTATAAAAAAAAAACATATGTATCACAAACTGCACAATATTATTTTTAAATTCCTTTGTTCAACGCAGTAGTGTACTGCGACAAGGCCGCAATATTTGTGTAAGGTTCCTTCAGCATGTCCCCAATTGCAAAATAAACAACTAATCTTAAGTAAATTTAATTCGTAAAATCTAGATATTATTTGAGAAAATATTTATTGTTTAAGGTGGTTGTATGCGCCAAACTAGCGCCGCCGCCTATTTTATTTTATTATTACGTTGAATAAAGGAATTTTATTTTGTAGTGTTTAGGAAAAGTAGCGAAAACAGAGTTTGGTGCCCACCAAGTGCAACTTCGTAACTATACAAAATAAAACTCTATTACAGAGGTATTAAAAAAAGCTTATGATAGGTTACATAAACAGAACATTCCGTTTTTTAAAAACCCTTTGTTCAACGTAATAATAAAATAAAATAGGACAACCACCACCTTAAGAGTCTGCCATAACGCCGAGGAATGAGCGGGAGAGCGAATAATGTTTTTACTCGTGAGTGAGAAGCGCAGAACGATAGACACGCAACATAATTTATAGCAAAAAAACAGTTTTTATTTAATTACAAGTTAATTAAACAAGCAATCGAAAAATTAAAAAAATCAGAACTAAATAAATACTTCTAGGTTATTTGTCAAAACATAAAACCAACAAAAAAAGCGTTCTGTTCCTGAGATAAATAGCAAAATGTGTGAAAAACATGTATTTTTCAAAAAAATATATGATCGAGAAAACTTTTACCAATCGTGTTTCTAAAAAACCATAATCGCAAGATAAAAGTTCAAAGTATCATTTCCCTAAATATGAAGGACGTAGCTTTCACATATACTGAGATAAATAAGGCTTTCGACGACTAATTTGCATATGGCGCTCTCTTAAACAATAAATATTTTCTCAAAACCTATAATATCTAGATTTTACGAATTGCATGTTTAAGCAGATCTATTCTTCATTTTTTATCCTAGATGATTTACACAGCAGGCAATTCAATGCCTACATCTCAGAAGACCTTGTTTTGCATAAAACAATGCTGGAGAAGGTCTTTAAACATAATATGATAATCTGAATATAATAACATAAAATGTATTTGTATTCATCATATTCCACAAATCTTAGAATATTTATCTTCCAGACATCATTTCGTCATTGCCTGTTCATATTTTGTGGAAAATTCGCTCCTAATGGAAATTTTTGCAAAAGCTCAAGTCACTCTATGCAACCCTACCGGCATGTTTTTAAAAACGTGCAAGCTAACCATTGTGTTACAAAGGAAAAAGTTTTACGTTTTATAACTATATTGTAAGAAAAGCTAACCATTGTGTTACAAAAGAAAAAAGTGTTACGTTTCATTACAATATTGTATGAAAAGAAGTCGCTTGCTAAGACCATTTTGCATGGCTGAAGACTTTCTTGAAACTGGCATTTAAAATTATGATTTGTTTAACAAAACCTCATCATAAACCCATAAAGGAGAAAAGTATACAATATCTAATTTCTTTAAATAAATAATTCTTTTAGCTATTTAATCAAAATTATGAACCAAGTTAATAAGAAATCGAAGGGAAAAGAAAACCATATGGTAGGTTATTATAGTCTATTTATCCAAGCAAAAGAATTTATGTAAAAATGTAAAAAAAAGGTTTTTTATAGAACAAACTTTCTTGTCACAAACTACGAAAACCTTTTGATAATATAAAAAAGGTAGCTACTTTATTATTTTATTTACTTAAACGTTTTAGGTCAAATAAATTTAATAAAAAATAATATATCACTGAAAAGAACCTAAAATTGCTAGGAATATCAAACTTTCGATGCGTTTATAACCCTACCAAATAAAAATAAACAGATGAATATTCTTGCAAAAAATATCACAGCAGAAGCATGGCAAAAGTGCATTGGACTGGACATGTATATGAGGAGGATAAAATAATAACTTTAGATAGAATAATAGATGATAATGTAGACCGTTTTATAATTGAACTCTGTGAAAATTCCTCCTCATCTAACACCGATTTTAGTGATTAAATTATATTAAACTCAATAAAACAGTGATAAACCATTCTTCTTCTTCCTGCCCTTATCCCAGTGATAAACCATTATTTAATAAAATTCCTAAAATATCCCCAACGTGAGTAAGGCATGAAGTGTATGATGTCATGATCATAATGCTTATTTGCTAATAAAAATATAAAGGCAAATCAAAATATGCATGCATACTATTAGGCAACTATGATTAGGTAATAACTAATAGTGCACGAAAATAGCCTTTTAAGTGCACTCAAAATCCTTCCCCTCAAAGTTCTTTCGAACTAGTGACACAACGAAGAAGAAAAAGAAGATTAGGTAATGAAGTTTGAGAACCATTGATTATTTGTTTACATAATTTCTTTTGCTCAGATGAATAGACTAGTTCTTTGTGGGCACCATTTAAAGTCTTACTTCAGATGTAGTTAGATTGGAGTATTTTCCAAGAGGAGAGGAGTAGCGTATTCTTTTCGCCGGCGGCTGCACATTGCTGGGACTCTCAGGAGCTTCATCCTCCGTGGAGGAGTCAGTTCCGTCTACTACGGCGGCAGAGCCATTCGCGCTTGACGAACTCGGGCTGCTAAACCACTTGGTGATCCCGACAGGTAGGAGTCCAGATACGCGCGAGGTCACATTCTTAACGAATGACTGAAACAAAAGATGAACACAGTCAGATACATGCAGGACTAAAAATGTTTGAGCTTGTTGGTGTGTGTCACAATATTAGGTCACATATAATACAAGTCTTGATAGGCTTAGGCTAATTTCTACCGGACTAGGGAGACTACTTACAAGAGTTCAAGCTGTTCTGTAATTCAGTTTATTTGAGAATTTTAATTAGCAGTAAGAATTAAGGTGTACTGCAGGTAGTTGTTAAATGCTGATCTTTATAAAACTTGACCAATTTACCATCAGGGCTATTTTTTCCCTTAAGGGGAATTTCTTAGGGGAGGAAATGGGAGTAAGCCAGTCAGAGGTATGTCCAAATACATATTTGGTGCTTTTCACATTTTGCAAGCCCAATCAACAATTTGTTAAACCCAAGCTTCTCCATCCAAATCAACTCTGAAATAAGGGATGCCTTTGTAGATCCCAGTATACTTTATACTTTAAGAAAATTTGTGATTCACAAGCTTACTCGCCCATGGGTATTTATCGACTTTGCCCACAGCTTCACTCGCACGGTATCTAACTACATAAAGCCTATGTGTTATATGTAGGTTAATATTCCAAGTTTCAGCCAAATCCATTCAGTAGTTTTAGCGTGAAAGGGTAACAAACATAATGTTTTTATTTAAGCAGGATAAAAAGATCTGAAAGAATATGCCTACAGCATCTTAGGAATACACAGTCACGATCATATTAGTTTCTAAAGTAGGATAGGCTATGATAGCTGTCAATAATGAACTTGTAGGCTATTTAGAACTCTTACCAATGGTAAATCTAAAGCCATCTTTTTTCATTGATGTGAAGTAGCAAAAAATATCAAAATCCTCACTAATCTGACAGTTTAATATGAATATTGGGAGTAATGCATAGTTGATAGTCTCAAGGAAATTTAGGATACTCTCAAAATGATGTAAAGCGAAGCAACATGTAAGTTACATGTTATAGAACCAACAATAGGAACCGTCATGCTAATTATAACCACAGTGCAAAGAGACAGCATGTGCACAAACACCTAATGGAAATGTCTTTCTCCTTACATGTGGTGTTTTTTTTACAAAGACTTTCTGAGATTCATTTGATTTGTGTTGGATAAAGTACGCTTAGCTTCCAATAATCAATCTTTAGAAGAAATATTTACAAGGAATCCTAGTAAACAGGTAGGTGCAAATTAAGGACACCTACATTAGGCTCAAAGTAGGGTTACGCAGCATCTACAATGGAAAGGAAATAAAATAATGCAATGCATGTTAGAACGGAAAGGAAATAAAATAATGCAAGCGTATTGTGTGAGTAAAAATAATACAACTACGCGTGAGGTCGTAGGACGTTGGATGCTAACGACCAGCGCAGCGGGAATTTGACAAAACCAAACTTACACTGTTGGATTCGCCTGTTGACGACCGCGAACGCTTCTCTTTATTTTTCGAAAACACAAAACTCATTTTGACTAAAATCAATAGCACATGTTCATTGGCGCACTTTATCAAACAATTTAATGATTTTGGCAAAATTAATTCACAACTGACAAAAACGTGACTCTGACTAACATGGCGGGCGTGAATGGCGTGAAAGACTACGAAATGTCATTGTGCTTATAGGTTGGGAGGGTGTTACTATTGTGTTACTATCAAGATTAGACTACTTTATTACACTTTATTTCACTAGGAATTATGATTTTAATTAAAAATGCTGATATTACTACACGTTGCACGAAATTACACGGAATCACAGACTTTATGAGATAAAAGAAATAAAAAATATGAGCACAGACTACAAATAATAGGAGACAGACATAGTATACTAAATATATGCGTTAGCTAGCATCCTCTGTAGTCTGTGCCAAAGAGCATGGTCTGTGCATAGTAACTCTACTTAATCTGTGACAGACATGAGATGAGAGTGAATGAGTGAGAGTGAACTGTAAAATGCGATTTGTGAAGCTGTGGACTGTGGAGTGAACATGCGACCAAAGAGAAAAAACACTACAGCTTGGCAAAAAAGTCTTGAATCGGAACTATTTTTTTTTGTTTAGACAAAATTCTCAAAATAATGACGTATCATCATTTTTATGTAAACATAGATTACAAATTCTCAAATAAGCTTGGAGCGGTCAAAAGGCGATATAAATAGGCAATAGTGAAAAATAATGAATAAAACTGTTGTACAGTGGCGCCCCCATTATTTTCTACTCTTTTTTGCCAAGCTCTTTTGTACGTTTACAGCTTGCCAAGCTGTAAACGTACAAAAGAGCTTGGCAAAAAAAAAAAATGACGAAAAATCGCCTACGTTGGTCACACTAAACGGAGTGTGTGGATGGCTGCTCTCCGGCCGCCTCCGCTCGACAAGCCTCGCGCGAGGGTCTCGCGCGCGCGAGGCTCTCCTGAAGAGTGAGTACGCGGCATAACAGTTTTATTCATTATTTAAAATAATGAATAAAACTGTTATGCCGCGTACTGCCGCGTACAAGCTGAGCTTGGCAAAAAAGTCTTGAATTATTATTAACTATTTATTTTTGTTTATGGCAACATTCTCAAAATAATGACGTGACGTATCATCATTATTTTTAAACGTAGTGTCATTTGCGTAGTGTTTATATTCTCTTTGATTATTTTTATGTAAATATAAATTACAAATTCTCAAATTATTAGCTTGGAGCGGTCAAACGGTGATCTAGATACGCAATAGTGAAAAATAATAAATAAAACTGTTATGCCGCGTACTCACTCTTCAGGAGAGCCTCGCGCGCGCGAGACCCTCGCGCGAGGCTTGTCGAGCGGAGGCGGCCGGAGAGCAGCCATCCACACACTCCGTTTAGTGTGACCAACGTAGGCGATTTTTCGTCATTTAGGCTACTCAGAATGAGAATCGGCGATGAAAAAATCTGAAAGGCGACTGCCCCTGGATTGTGTAACTTGTTTCACATTGTATCCAAGTTGTATCAAAGCAAAAATCACAGTAAATCGCGAAAATAACTGTCAGATTTAACGCTGATTACGTAAATTAGTAAGTAACTTACTTAATAACTGTCATATTTGACAGTTGTTTTCCCGATTTACTGTGATTTTTGCTTTGATACAACTTGGATACAATCCGAGACAAGTTACACAATCAGGGGGCAGGTCGCCTATTAGGCTACTTCAGTGACAAGCTATCTATATTAGAATAAAATTGAAGTCACCATGTTAGGACTTCCCTACAAAAGGGCGATTATTGTACATTTTTCAAAATTGTTTTTACTTTTATTTTATGTCGTGTAGTTATTGCGGTAGACTGGATTTATTTTTTGAAATTGTATCTTGTTCATAATTTTATGATAGGTTAAAGTAGGTATGAATAAATAAATTGATTTATACCTACCTACTACGTTTTATTTTATCTAAGCGAAAATTTGGCGTTTGGTTTGGGCTACAGAACAGAAGTTGAAATTGGGCTAAGTAGGTAGGTACATTAGGCTACTTAAGATGTAAAAAATGGCGACATCAGGCCCTAAGCGGTTGGCAACACTGAAGAGTGTGGATGATTGTCTCGCCTCGCCCCCTCGTGTCCTTTGACTCGCGCCCGAAAAACCAACACGAAGCGGAGCGCGCGCGAGGCGACCGGAGGCGAGACGAGGGGACCGTCCTCACTCTCCGCTCGCGTGCCTCGTGTCGCCTCCTGAAGAGTGAGGATGGGGCATTAGAAGTGCTGCCAGGGAGGTTATATACAAGTACCATGATTTTTTTGTAGGTAGGTACGTAGGTACATGTAAACTCTGTGTGTGATGTGAAATTACTACATAATATACATGCTCTTTGGATGTGATGTTGAACATTGTGAACCACAGATTAGGTAGGTATTAAGAACTTCATTGAAATAAATTTACAGTTTGAATTCTTATTAGGTAGGTACTTACTGCAATCCATAATTGAGGAAAGAATTGAAAAAAGTTCTGGCCGAAGTACCACCGAACACTTTAGTCATAACAACCCATTCAATAAGAACCTTAATAGCTAACTCTATCTTCTTCACAATTGACTGACCACTAAAATAATACCTACCTACTCATCACCTCACCTAGCATCTTTGTAAACCCAAAGTCTTTCTCAGCCTCTTTTGATCCTGAAGGCTCAGAAGGAACCGATGGCTCCTCTTCAGAGCATTCCGAAGGGTCATTATCCCAGCCAAACGTACCTACTGGCTGACTATGGTTGGACAAGCTTTCTTTTCTTCTGTTTCCGTCGACCTCGCCCTACTCCCAATTCGTCTCGTTGCTCTGGTGCCTGCCCCTACGTTCTTTCGTTTTCTTTTGTTCTTGTGTAACACCTGTCTCTAAGATTATAATTATGTGGTTGCTTCTGACGCTTGCTAATGGTTTCTTTAATTGTAACTTTCTTCACATTTTGAGTTTTAACTTTAGCCGCGTAAGAAAGACCATCGCCTTGAATGTTAGGGATCACAGGAAACGGAATGGGGTGGAGATTTTCAGCTTCTACGGGATTTCTAACTATAAGCCTTATAGCTTATAGCCTTATAGCCTTTCTGCTGATACCGGAATAGGTGTCACATACATCGTTAAAGCTTTTCTGTATGTCACATTAAATTTTGACATCAACTCACGGACTCGTTTTTCCTTTTTATAAACTGGACATGATTTATTCATCGCCATATCAAAGAGCATGTATGGCCATATGAGCTCCACGGCAGTTATATAACACATCAGAAAGAGGTTGTGTCACAATTTTCATGGTTTTGGATACATTTCGGACATACGATTTTCTTACTCGGGCAAAACTTTGTCGTATGACCATATTTCCAGCATCTGCCACATTGGGTCACTGGAAATATATAAGGTTCCACCTTGATGCGCATTTTGTAGGTACCTATATAAACCTATATAAAAACATAGTCTGGCACTGACGCACCTCTAAATCCTAGTCTAATAGTCTCACTAGACAACCATGCAGCGCCTTGGGGATCCATATTACGACGTCTCATAAATATTTTTGATTACCTATAGTGTTAAACCACACTTAGGTATTTCATTTTTAAATGAAAAATCTTACTAAAAGTTTTACGACTTCGGCAGGATTCGAACCCGCGAGATACAAACGATCACCCTTATGCCGGGCTGCCTTACCACTCGGCCACGAAGTCCTTATCGCCGAAGACGAAACTATCAGTAAGATGATATTTAGGTACACCTCGTGTCCGCCCACAGTTTTCCACAGACGGCCGAATTTGAGCGCGGACACGACGTGTCCGCTCAACAGTGGAGGGGTTAAAATAACCTAATTATCTACTTAGAATTAAGATGGTTTTTTTTTACGCATGTTGTGATACCCTATAATTATGGGAGCACTAGTTTTTTTATTTCTAACATTTGGCTATAAATTGATGCATGTACAGCAGTGTAGGTAACCCTGTGTTGGGAATCCTTAAAAATAAAATAAAATAAAGACTAAGGAAAAATGAATGCAATCTTTGGCCTAGGTACAAACAAGTGCCTATTACTATTTTTACAAAAAATTTAGTAGGTACCTAAGTACCTAGGTACCTACTTACATGCTTGGGTACATACCTAGGTAGTATCGAAAATGTAGATTTTAGGTGCGCTATTAAGCTTGTCTATATGTACCTAGGTACCTACATAGATAAATAACTAAATAAAATAAATATCCTTGCACGTTCCACACAGCGTCATCTAGTCCCAAGCTAAGCAATTTATGTGTTAGAGCGTTTTCACATTATCCGATCCGATATCGGTAACGGACGGGACGCCGATACGTACGATATCGGGCTAAGTAAAATGTATGAAATATGTAAGTAGGTACCTACTATCACCCAAAGCACCGCATAACCACCATAAGGGTGCTTTTTCTGTGAAGCAACTAGCAGTTTACCCTGCTTGTAACATTAAAACACCAATAGCAACAAAGCATTTCGGGGCTCTGTCATAAAGTTTGAAGAACAAATATTAGCAGGCAGGATCGCAGGCAGGATCAGCTAGCTAAGTCTTGCAAGCGAAACTGTTTCAAAATTGGTAAAGCGACGCTTTTGGCGATAGTACCTGTCTTTCATAATTGTCCGGCCCGATGCCGGATATCGGAGCCGACACCGATATGCTGGCGGGACCATCGGACGCCCGTGAGCCGTCGCGGCGTCAGGCGATAATGTTTGTACGTGTGCTATAGGTAGGTACCTACGTGCATCTAAATTGTCTCTCATCACTAAGCTATCGAGCAAATGACCGTATCAGAACGATTTTGTCGGCTATCATCGTCAGACACCGATATCGGATCGGATAATGTGAAAACGCATAGGTATATGATGACTGTTATACCCACGCTCTTTGGTTATACCTACCCAAAGAGAATAAAAACTGGTTAAGTATTATACCTATAGCCAAAGATAGCCAAAGATAATAAAAACACTACGTTTATAAATAGGTACTACCTAGGTACTAAACGTAGTGTTTTTATTCTCTTTGGATATACCTACCTACAAAGAGAAAAAATACTACGTTTACCTACCTACATAGATAATTTTTTTTTGTAAATTCCTACCTACATTATGTAGGTACATACCTACCTACACATATTATATCTACCTACATAGAAAACACCCAGACACGAAACAAATATTTGCAGAGCATAGGTAGGTACTTACAAACATTTGTCCCGCAGCGGAGATTGAACCCGCAATCTCTGCGTCTCAGGCGGGCTTTCGCCCACTGCGCCACAGAGGTCGTCCAAAACCTAGTAGGTTATAGTTGTTACGGTCTACGTGAAAAAGTAAAAATCCTGCAAGTAGGTAGGTTAGGTACCTACGTACAAATTAATTCACGTTTCTATTATTAGTAGGATAATAATACTTTTCGGTAGGGTAGGCTGGATGACATTATAAAGCCCACTGTTCCACAGTGTCTGAAGCAAAGAGTTGGCAAAGAGCATGTAATAGTAGTCTGAAGACCCGCCTCTACAGCCGTCGGAATGTAGATCGTCCGCCGGCAAGATGCTCAGACTACTAGGAATGCTAAAGATGGGTCGACGACATAGTTTAAACTGCAAGTCTCGCGCCAATCTAACCCATGTCGGTTAGATTGGCGCGAGACAGGGTCGAGTGGCGGAAGCGAAGAGGCCTATGCCCAGCAGTAGGATGAGAAGGGCTGATGATGATGATGAATAATACTTACAGACCTAAGTAGGATTGTGAATAGGATTTTTAGGGGATAAAAGGAGATGTTGTACTTACCTACAATATCCTTCAATTATATCTCTTTCCGGGTTCCGTCACCAAAAAGTTGCTGAGGGGATGTCATTTCATTATAGTTTTTCGTTTGTTCGTTCTTAGGAGCAAGCAAGCAAAGTGGCCAACTCTGGCTAATAGTTTAATAGTTTTTGTCTTTTTGTAAATTAGCAAAACATTTTTTTACATAAAATTACCTAAGTACCAACTAATGAAACTGCTGATTATTCTCAGAAATTGCAGACTATAATTATGTACCTAATCTAATCACAGACCAAAATACACTTTCTTTCTAGGTGGATTAAATATGGTGATACTTTTCTATTATGATTATTGTAGATACAAGAGGAAAAGTATACCCCCCTAGGCCGCCTAAATTGATCTTCTGTTAAAAAGTTGAGTGGTTCGCCAACTGGTCACTTTTCAAACTGGGCCTTTCTGACCAGCTGACGAAAACAAAAATAAATTGAATAAGCATCACGGTTTTATTCTAAGTGCGTATACAGAAAGAAAGTTGGAAACTTATAAGCGCTTACCAGCTTATGAACGCGCGCCGATAAGCAATGAACGATGCCGAAAAGTTCCGACAAGCTTCAACACGCGCTGGTCAACGCTGGGCGCTGCCATTTAAAAAATGCCAAATCATCGTCCGATAAGTCCGACATTTTGCTTGGTCTGCTTCAACATGCTTCCTTTGTGTAGAACGGACCAGCGTTGACAAGCGCCGGTAAGCGCTTATAAGTTTCAAGCTTTCTTTCTGTATACGGCCTAAAGATAAAAATCCATGTTAGAAAAAGGTTTCAAGGGCTCAGCTCAAAAAAAAATGTTGTTAGTTATTATAATTAAATTAGTTTGAGAACCTCGTTGGCTCTCAAACTTATTGACATATTTATTAGCAAAAAACTTAGAACACACTAAATTACATATTTTGTTTTTGTATAGTAGCTTTATCAATTCGGATATCATCAACCGGACAATCATCTTTGTCATATTCAACTAATCCTATCCTCTTTACAACATGCATGCCACTTGTCACTCGACCAAAAATTGTGTGTTTCCCATCGAGCCATTGAGTATTTGCCAGTGTAATGAAGAACTGAGACCCATTTGTGTTAGGTCCAGAATTTGCCATGGACAATACACCAGCGCCTGTATGTTTTAAATCATCTGATATTTCATCATCAAATGTTAGTCCATAAATGGATTGTCCACCCTTCCCTGTGCCTGTAGGGTCGCCTCCTTGAATCATGAAGTCTCTTATAACACGATGGAACTTTGTGTTGGTGTAGTAGCCTCGACGAACCAACTCCATGAAATTCCTACATGTGTTTGGTGCATGCTTCCAGTACATTTCAACAGCAATCACTCCCATGCTGAAATTTACAAAGAAATTGATGTAGGTTATTATCAGAACTATTTTACAATCACTTTTCTGTTTCAATTTGCTTCGATTGGCTACTATTAACTTTAATTCTTACTCTCAAAGGTTACCTACGCCTCTGCCAAGTAAGACCTCCACCAGCCTAGCTGGTCTTGGTATTCCCAAAAACCCAAAAATTCTCCTATTCCGTAATTCTTTCTATTTTGTTCATTTATCCCTAATCGGTACGGGTAACTAACTGGATCTAGATAAATAACAAATTATATTCTAGATAAACAAATAAGCTAACTCACGTTGTTTCCAGAATAGCTACCGGTGGTTGCCATGATTTATCAGGAATTCCAGCTGCAGGAAATCCAAGCATTTCTACGTAATCGTAAATGGAATACTTTGTAAATGCAATTTATTTTTACGAAACTATCCTCGAATCCTCGATCAACCAACAAAACAACCAAACCAAAGAGAATAAATAAAAACACTATACTTTTTTTTTTTTGGCTTCGCACTGCTTGTGCATTTAGCCATTATCATGTCCTATTTTAATTCAAGTTATGAGATATAGGTACACAAATACAAATTATTACCTACACATTAACATTCGCTAAAACACAAGTTTCGGAAAACAAAACAAAAAGACAACATGACTAAACTTGTCGTCGTCTTGTAATAGCTTATGAAATTACTGCATTCCTCTTCCTCCGTATTCTGTAAACAGCAATTAGAGGACATGACGTCACGTCTAAGTAAAATGACTTTCTTGTCATAGAGTTTCGTTTGAGAAAACTTTGAATATTCGCTTTCGTTTGGTATCTTCGCCGACAGTTGGCCGGTACTTGAGAGAGTGTGTCTGAGCTATTGTGAAGAGCCAAACTCCTTACTACCGTGGTAACTTATTATATTTAACTTTAAAACTACTGAGCTTACTTATTATTATACCTAAGTATTCTATAAATTTACTAAATTCTATTGTTGCCTTTGTTACTTTTGTAATTTCATTTTTTATATAGGTAGTTGTTACGTATTTGTTGTTTCTTATGTTTATTATTTTGTAAATTATTTAATTGCGTTGTCAGTTTTAATGAGAATAAAAACACTACGTTTAGCTATACCTATGTTAATAGGTCTCTTTGTATTTTATTTTGTTTTTAATTTTAGGTAATTGTCATATAATGATCTCATTAGATTAACGTCTTACTTAGATCCTGCTAGTCTAAGCTATGATAAATAAAGAATTTAAATTTGCATGCATAATACTGCTTACTTTTTTAATACTGCTGTACGGTGAACAACCGGAAGTGAAAATATTTAAAAGTGTTCCACCCACAGACTAATAGAGGATACACAGACTATTAAGATGCTGTTCCACCTGAGTGGGTTCCATTCTAGGAAGATGGATTTCTCGTAATATACATCCATGGTTCCATTCCACCCTCAGAAGAAGGAAAGAGATAGAAATTACATGCCTACGGAAAAACGAAGCATACCTTGGCACAAAGATAGCTGCTGGCCGCCAATATCAAGTCGCGATGACAACTGCTGGATGTATAATATTTATACTTGTTGTGGTTGGCTGGGAGCCTGGGACAAAACATGGCGACCAAACTAGGATGCTAACGCATTTTTTAGTCATCACATCACATGCGTTAGCATCCTAGTAGTCTGTGGTCATCACAATGAACACATTACATCACAGAGTACTTGTGTATAACAGGAAACATTACATTCTCTTTGATGAACATCATAACGGAACGTCATTTTTGTTTTTCATTTCAATTCTGTCACCACTTTCAGTTAGACAATAGTACTCTGTGGTCACCACCAGTCTGGCGAATGTACCTGTCAAAAAGACGATATATGAAACGCCCCGGAGTTTTAATGGCTGCTACAACCACAGAACATATATACTCTGACGAGGCTACAACCCGTTCGAATAACGAAGAGCACTGACAACTCTGTAGAGCTATACTAAAATAGGACACTCCGACATAGACGGATTTTAGTAAGAATGAACGAACGAGCGTAAGAACGAAGAAGAAGAAGAAGTACACCATCATCCATCATTAGTCTGTGGCTACATCAAGGAAGATGTCTTTTCTCTATGGGCTACATTCTACATTCTCTTTGGTCTGTCCACTGTCTGTGGTGTCATGTCAATTCACGAAGTCTTTCGAATTTTAGTTTGTTGACAATTTGACAATTATTTATTTGTTACAGAAAATTTAATCTAAGTCGTGAAATCATAAATAAAGATACGTGTAAAACATTGTTATTCAATAGTTTTCTGTAGTGTAATAGTGTGTTTAAGTAATATGAGTAAAATCAATGTGAAATTTGCAATATGAAAACATGCCGCGAAGGAGTGCAAAAACGCATTTTTATGGTTCAATTTCCTCTATATATAGATCGGTAAGCAATTTTATGCCATTTATTTCCAAAATTTGGTAAAATAATGATACAATTCGTTAAAGTTTTTGCAAGAAAATTTTCTCATACCGTATGTAGGTAAACAATAGTGCTTGACTATCAACCTAGATTTATCGATATCGATAGTTTGTTTTACGAAACTGGAATGATTAATTTGTTTGTTTGCTATGTTTATAAAGTTTTATTTTGTTTGATTACCATAATTTATAAATGTAACTTAGACATATTTTATACCTATTAGGTTTTTAATTGAATCATCTACATTTTTAGGAGTAGGTAAACATGGATGTCACTACTTGGATGGGTGATCGCAAGTGGCACTATTACCATTATGTTTAGGTATAATATATTTTTTATTGTATAATAATACAACAATATTTGTTGCAGACAACCTACCAGAAAATCGAAGCAGCATGACGAAGCATAAACAAAAGCTTGATGATCTTCGTCACTATATGAAAGTACCTGGATGGCAAACATTACATGAAAACACGGATATAAACGTCATTTTCTAAAAATTAATCCTAGCTAGATCGATTTATCGCCCCCAAAACACCCTATGTAGATGTTCAAATAAATGTAAACTTGCTTAAATTCATTATTAATTCTTTTATTTATGAAAGAAATACCTACAAATAATTTAATGGAATCCAAAAATCCTAGCTACTGCTGATAGGTATCGATATCGATAAATTTTCGATAGTCACTAGGTACATCCCTAGATACTGCCAACATAGAGAATGTAACATTTTTATATTCTCTATGTTGGCAGTATGTCGTGGTCAATATGTTCTGTGGTCGTGGTTTGGTTTTATTACGTTGGTCTTATTGTTCACTGGGTGATTAATACATCGTCTAGGGTTCGATTTGTTTGTATGGCACTTCCGTCTCTTACTATTACATGCTCTTTGGTCACCACTGTCACTATCATGGATTTTCTACCTTGTAAAAATTTCCATGAAATTTGTACAACTAAATTCATTGTTAATTCTTGATTTGCTTTTTTCAGTTATATTATTTTCAGTTATACTTTATTTCTTTGAGACTCGAAACAGTCTTCAATGCTGTGCTTAGTAGATTTAGAGGGTGTTACATCTCTTGACCCAAGTAAGGCAAGTGACATTTTGGCACGACGTTGTTATGTGTGATATAGTGTAGCAAACACTAGTGGGCTATAAATAATTTATTTTAGGATAGGAGGGTAGCAAGATGGATCAAGAACATCATCCAAAACTGAACCCGGTTCGGGCTTTTCAAGGTAAGTCCAAATCTGCTACCACAGACAGCAATTATTGTTAGACGTGGGTGGGTAGTACTTGATACCTACACTAGATGTAATGATAAAAGAGGGGAAATGCTTTTGTTTTTTACATTAACTCTTTTTCCCACTTATGAGGGTAATCCAAAGTACTCATTTTTTCAAAACAATAGACTCAATTATACAAAAGAGTTTAAGTAAATTAAACTTAGGTAATGCTATCTGTGGGAGTACAAATTGAGATGTGGAGATTTTATCCATCTATCTACAGTCATTGTATTGTATCTGTTCCATAGCTCTCCATGGTGGTAGTATGGACCCAGAAGACAACTACACTAGTTTGTCTGAATACCATGACTACGAACCAAGCTTGGAATTTGATGATTCTGAACTAATACAATCTCCAGGGCTTGGTAAGTGTAGTACTTAGTATTTATATATTTTAAAATATTGTTACAACAATAATGATTCCTAATTTTGCTTTCAAAACTAATGTGTTTAATAGATTCTCGGAAATGGCTCCAACTATTTGCATGAAATTAAGTATGCAGATGGTTCCTGGGGCTATAAATCAATCTAGCTATAGCTTATTCATCCGAGCAAAAGAAATTATGTAAACATGTCAAAAAAAGGTTCTTTTAAAAACAAACTTTCATGTCACGGACTACGAAAACTTTTTGATATTAAAAAAGGTAAATTAAATCGATTATCGATTTATAATATAAATATAAACATATAATCATCGAGATACTAATAAGAGTCACAATATAATAGCTGACAACACTCACAAAATGTCCGAGCAACGTTCTACATACCTATACAATGACATTTTTTTATTTAAGTAAATCATTTTTATTATATTATATTTTTTCTTTACTTATATAAAAATTTTAACAACGTTATGGAGATAGGTAGCTACTTTTTATATACATAAACATTTTAAATGAAATAAAAATTAATAAAACAATAATTATATATCATAATGGTTTCACTAGAAGAACCTAAAAATGCTAGGAATACCAAACTTTCGTTGCGTTTATGACCCTACTAAATAAAAATTAACAGATGAATATTCTTGCAAAATATCACAGCAGAAGCATGGCAAAAGTGCATTGGGCATAATCATAAAAGAGGAGGATAAAATGAGAAATAAGATAGAATAAATAAATAAATAAATATCCTTGGACATCCACACGACGTCATCTAGTCCCAAGCTAAGCAATTTAATGCTTGTGTTCTGGTAACCAGATGACTGATATACTACATAGATAATTTTTTTTTTTTTGTAAATACATACATATTATACATAAAAAACACCCAGACTCAAGACAAATATTTGCAAATATTACAAACATTTGTCCCGTAGCGAGAATCGAACCCGCAACCTCCGCGTCTCAGGCGGGCCTTCGCCCACTGCGCCACAGAGGTCGTCACACACACACACACGAGAATAATAGATAATAATGTAGAACGTTTTATAATTGAACTCAGTGAAAGTTCCTCTTCATTTAACACCGATTTTAGTAATTAAATTATATTAATCTTTACAAAACAGTGATAAACTTTTATTAAAATATAGGTACTTACATATACAATACATATAGGCATATAAAAAAATGCATACTATTAGGTAATAACTGTTAGTATACGAAAGGAGCCTTTTAGGAGTACTCAAAATCCTTTCACCAAACTAGTTCAAAAGAACTAGTGACATGACAAGAAGAAGAAGAAGATTAGGTAATGAAGTTTAAAATCCATTGAATTTCTTTGTTTACATAATTTCTTTTGCTCAGATGAAAAGACTAGGTATAGGATTTATTACTAGGAAAAACTTTTTAAAAAAGTACCAAGCAAAGCTCGTTCATCTAGGACCCAGGTACTTATTATTATGTCTTCCATGCTTCCTAAGCTTAGAATTTATTGAACTAAAAGTCAACATGTGCAAGATTGGTTTTGACGATATAGGACAAGTTCTTTTTAAGTCATTTGCTTTATCTGTCCATCTCTTACTATACCCACTTCTGGTTATAACTATATCTGTTTCTGACCAATTCTGTATTCGTCGATTTCTGGTTCGGTCGACCCTCGGTACAGCCAGCATGTGCATGAGAGTTGGAAGATGTTATGGAGCCCATACCATTAATTAAAAACATTGATTAAAAAACTGAGCCCAAGGGGAATTTATGTATGTAAGTAGGCTAGCATTATCGCACTTGTAAAGCAATTCATTGTACATAATCTAAGCAATCGTACCTAACGAGGATTTTATGAATATTGTTATTAACCTCTTTTGAAGTGTTCCTTTCTGGCCACTTTAAACATAATAATTGATATCTGTCATGCAGACAGTAAGTTTTTACTGATTATTGCTCAAAGAGAATAAAGCCACTACGTTATATTATTGCTGTTGAATATTTTATTGGCAAAAGTACATCCTTATTTGTGATGAGTTTTACTCTTACAAAAAATAACAAAGGCGGGGACGCGTTACTACGAGGTCGGTACAAATTAAATTTCGATAAACATAATAAAAATGGGACTTCGCGATGGAGATGTGCAAATAGAGAAGAGTGCAGTGCTACTTTGACATTGGATAATCACAAAAATTACATTGTCAGAGAAGGGGACCACACTTGTATGCCACCAGCTATTGAAAATAAAGTACTATTAACTCTAAATGCTTGTAAGGAAGAAGTTACAAAAAACTTTTGCCCTGTGCAGAAGATTTATGAGAGACTTTTCTCAACGTTACAAAATGAATGTACTCCAGATGAGGTCCAGTGTATTCCGTCATTTTCGTCCATTAAAGACAGTCTGTATAAAGTCAGAAAAGACTATTTACAGACAAATACCTTAAATTTTAGCAAAATTGAAGACATTCATGTTCCTGAAGGCCTTGCCAACAACTTTCTAATTTGTGAAGACGGTGATGCTGATAAAATAAAGAAGAGTCCTGATTTATGCAACCATTAACTTTTATATAAAACTTACTGGATGCCACCGAGAACGGAGTGAAGGTGGCCTCCTACTGGGAAAAAATAATCTAACAATATTATGACAATCTTAATTAGTTGAAGCATTGATACGATAGAAGAAGAAGAAGATTAACTTTTATTAAACAAATATTTGCCCTACATACTTAATTATCTTATCGAAACATGTATTGCTGACTGTACCAAACTATTTCATGGACCCGCGGGAATGGAAATATTATTAAAATTACAATGTCGTGGACCCATTGGAAATTAAAGTATAGACTTACTTTTTTTGAAAACAATGAAGTCGTGGACCTCTGGGAATAAGCCTTCTGTTCTAACATAGCAAAGACGCTTATAAAAGGTGATACTAAGGAAACGCTTTTTTTTGGCGATGGAACGTTTCGATGTGTACCAAGCCGTATCCCTAAAAGATGCAAGTTTTTTGCTTTTGTAGACAAACTAAAAAAAGAAGCGAATCACCACAATTTTATAATCAAGAGAAGCTTTTTCGCAAAACTGAAAAAAAACAGAAGACAGCGGGATATAGTATTTGACAAAAAATTAAAAAAATACTTGACAGAATTAGAAAACAGTAAGATTGATGAAATTGAATTTTTGAATAAAATGCACTATTTGAATTTTTTTATATAAATCTAATTTTCTTTTTTGATTAGTAGTAGGTATAAATATACGGCACGGGAATATTACGGGACATTAACTGTCCGGGGTTAAGGGGTGGGTTAAACGGCCAAGGGTACAGTGGTTAACTAAAGCCTTGAACACCTTTCGACATAGCAAAGTTTATGTATGTAAGCTTACATACATAAATTCCCCTTGGGCTCAGTTTTTTAATCAATGTTTTTAATGAATGGTATGGGCTCCATAACATCTTCCAACTCTCATGCACATGCTGGCTGTACCGAGGGTCGACCGAACCAGAAATCGACGAATACAGAATTGGTCAGAAACAGATATAGTTATAACCAGAAGTGGGTATAGTAAGAGATGGACAGATAAAGCAAATGACTTAAAAAGAACTTGTCCTATATCGTCAAAACCCGAGTAATAACAATGTTACAATGTGCAAGTTTGAGTAGGTTAGGTATGCAGTTACTATAGTTAGTACTGGTTACAGTGTAGTATCACTGGAAATGAAATTTTACCCGTAGCTCTACCAGTAGTGTCACAGGAAAGTAAAATTTCCCTTCACTCTACTAGTAGTGCCAAGCGGTAGTGCCTAAGAAAATAAAGGCATTGTTGATGAAACTTGAAGCTTTGTTTACTTTGATGACTGCTCATGAAATTCAAACCTTGTGAGTTAAATTTTTTTTTTCCTGTTTGCTGACTTTCATAATAATTGTAAGTTCCTATGAGTAAGTGGCCAACTCAGGTGACGTAGTTTTTAGGCCGCCTGAAGGCCTCCATCATGGCTTAATAACAACTTTAAAAGCCCTTACAACAATAAAAAAAAAATTGATACATATAAACAGCTGAATTTTACTTATTTGAAATATAGTAGGTATTGAGCATTCACAAAGGCTTAATGGTGATGGAAAACATTGTAAAGAAGACAGTACCATATTATAAAGCAATGGGTTTACATCTTTATAATGTGGAATACCACCTACTACAATATTTGATGATCTTGTGAATGTTTACTGTGACCTTGATCCAGTTGGTAGGATCTATAGGATAACATTGAAACGGCTTATGAGCTAGGTGATTCCAATCCCGATTTGTGACCAACACACCATGAAGTATCGGGGCAAGATAGTTGACGATGCATGCGTTGTGAATCACAACTTTCTTTAAAACTTAGTAAAGTTAACTATCGGCAGAACAAAATATTATGTTAAATATAATGGTAAATAATTACAATATAATGACATACAGTACCCAGATGACCGGTATTTATTATTTCATTTCCGGAGAACACGACTAAAACGTGCATCGGTATTTTTTATTTCATTTCCGGAGAACACGACTAAAACGTGAATACTTCTCGTTTGCTTTTCATAAAAAGTCTAAGTGCCTCTTTCACGATCTTCAAGTAAGTTCCGAGTAGGCTAGTCACCAAGTAAAGTGTCGAGTAATTGACATAATTGACATTTGGCGCATAAAACGAATGACGTTACTCGTTAAGTAACTAATCAACACTTTACTTGAGGATGGTGAACGAGGCCCTAAGTATCTTAATTACGTATTTTTGAGTGTTTTCTTCATGATGTGTTATCAACTGTAGGTATGTGTACACCCATTTCTCCAAAACTGCTGTGCATTCCAAAAATATAGGTCATAATTAAGATGCAACATTTCCTATTTTAATAATGACAATCGCCTCTTTACAGCGTGATTCGTGTAATTTAATTAAGATTATCTGCACTGTCATATTATTTTTCGTATGAATTGAATACCTATTGTATTTAATGTTTTTTATAATCAATCTGAAAGCCAACTTTTGGGCAATCACTTGTTTTATTTGACGAGTCATAGTTTGTTCACTTAAAATGTATAATTACTTATTGAATTTATTTTGTTAAAGTGTTACACCTATGATAATAAATGCATTCTATTCTATTCTATTAGATAACGCCATGATGATGACAGCACTATTAGTATTAATTACTGCCACTTGCTCATACGAACGAACGAACGATTACTGCAAACATTTATTTTTATTTAGTTGGCCACTTCTAAATAGTGGCAATTCTGAGTGTCGCAAAAGCTAAATTTAACTAACTAAAATTAATGCCATCCTTTTTATTTCCATCGCTATGAAAGGGACGGCAATATTTTTAGTTAGTTAAGTTTAGCTTTTGCGACACTCAGAATTGCCACTATTATGAACTTAAATATATTTTTTTTGGCGTAGCACGGTTTGTGCATTTAGCCACTATTATGTCCTATTATAATTCAAGTTATGAGATAAAGGTACACAAATACAAAGTATATACTATGATACATACATACAATACATAATATCGCACCCATTCCCTTGTGCCACAGTAAAGATGTGGGTCTTTACTGAAGCTTTTCATCACACGGACTTTTTGTGAGAACTCGAAATGCAATATTAACCAGTTTTGTTTCATTTGCACTCACTTATATACGTTCACCAACACTCAACAGTTAATAATCCACCATTATTACACATTAACATTCGCTAAAACACAAGTTTCGGAAAATAAAACAAAAAGACAACATGACTTCTCAAATTCCCGCCAAAAAGCCTACTTTTTATTTATATTACATAAGTGTGTTTTAGCTGTTATTCATTAGAACTCGTATTGAATTTCGAATAAACGTTATCAGCTTACGACTGTATACCTAACTAATTAAAATTATCATCTACATAATACACAGGCTGTAGGAAAAGCCATGTCTTATGCTCAACAGACAGACACAGACAAATCTAACTTATAACACTCCTCGTTGTGCGTCGGGGGTTAAAACAGAAAATCTTCAAAATGTAATAAACTATTACTGAAATAATATTCAACAAGTCACAAAACATTCAGAACTAGGAAACAAAAAGAAAAAACCACGTGTAAATGCCTAAAGTAATGCCCTTCGATCTTTGCTAAATTATCTACCTAGTGCATGTAGGTAGATGTGTGATCACAATTGCACCCTTTATTCCAATTGACTGCATTACTAGTATGATTAGAAAATTGCACCTGTTGTTAGTTACACACTAGCCATTTGTCTCGCCGGGTCGTCTGGTACGGTCCCCTCGCAACAAATTAATGCGAATATTCTATTCAATAGAGGGTCGTTGACGTTCTCTTAGTAGATCGTTGTTTCTTTTCATTGTGCACGGGATAATATAAGATGCTGATGTTGATAAGAAGTAGACGTAAGTATAAGATCGCCTTTACATCTGTAAGTTTTACTTACGTAAGTCACTTACGTATGCTTATGTTGATAAGTAGATGTATTAGGCCGCCTTTACATCTGTAAGTTTTACCTACGTAAGTGACTTACGTATGCCACTTATGATACACTTTCAAGTGTAAACACTTGTTGTAATTGTAAGTGGCTTGATGTAAATTTTTACGTAAATTGGAAAATTACAAGTCTAGACGTGTTCGAGTTTGTTTACGTAAGCGATTCCCAGCTTATCGAATAAATTGATAAGTTGAGAACTTACACCAAAACAATGTCCTCTAACTCTAACTAAACAAAAATAAAACCTGGTCACCCAATGAGGTAGAAACTTTAATTACTAACCGCTTTTGAAGTACGTCCCATACTGTGGGATTACAAAAATAAGGAATACTTATATGGGATAAAATTATATAATGCAGCAGCCGCTTGAACGTGGCGTCTATGAGAAGGCATTCTTATTACTGACTAGCTAACTTGCCCGTGGCTTCGCTCAAGTGGTATATAACCTATGTTCATTCGGAAAGTCTAAGCTACAAATAGGTGAAAGAATTTTTAAAATCGGATAAGTAGTTTCGGAGATTACCCCAAACATACAAACAAACAAACAAACCAACATTACCTCTTTATAATATGTAAATGAGTATGTAATAATTTATGCAAGTTTGAACTCACAAAAATTACGTAAGCAACCGTAAGTAAGTTACATAAATATTACGAAAGTAACTTACAGGTGTAAAGAGGGCCTGATAAGTGTGTTTCAAGTCTCATAAGTATATGTATAGGTAGATATCTTCCGAATTATCTGAGACTTGAAAGTTCGAATATGGAGATGGGACAATGACAATTTTACACATTTAATTTGATTTTTTTTTATGGTATTTTGATATAAATAAGATTAAAGTCGTACGTGACGAGAAAAATTGTTACATGTGTGTTTATTTATTTCATAAACACACAGTTTAGCTACGTGCATTGCATATAAACTAAAAAAAATATGTTAATATAAAGTTCAAGAATGCATACCTCCAGGCTCCATGTATTGATAACCCATATTATTAAAAATTATAAGTACCGTAATGCTTTCAAAGCGCTCCAAAATAAAAAAAGATTAAAGCAAAAGTATTTTTTTTTTATTAATATTCCCACTTACGTGCTTGTTTTTAAAATGCTTTTCGATAACTCTCACGGTCAAACTAGAAAAAGAATATAATAAAATAGAAAAAAGTTTATTTTGTGACTTAATAAAATAGAACAAAACATAAAATAACTAAATCTAAACACAAAATAGGTCGCCTCGGCGTGTGCTGCAGCAGCAGAGAGCTGCTGCAGCACTGGTATTCTGTGGCGCCGCGGGGTTCGTGTGCGGCAGCAACTGCTACACGTACATTTTTATTAAAATAAAATTAAAACTTTAAATTATGTAGGTACCTATACAATGTACCTACTATCCTCAGTAGCCCTAAAAATAAATGTAATAAACGCAAAAGTTTGTATGGATGTACTTATAGATGGATGCTTGTTACGTAAAAACTACTAAACGGTTTTGGCTAAAAGATAGAATATAATTGTTTGATCTGGAATAATACACAGGCTACTTTTTATCAAGGTGGTACCCCTAGAACTTATGGCCTTACAATTTGTCCACGGCGGTCAAAGGCGTTTGACATGCGCTTAACGAAATTGTGATCGCTTGTGATAACCACTTTTCTAAATACCTACTAACCTCATTTATTTATAAAAATTGTGTAATTATTCATGGCTTCGAAGTTGTGCATAAGGTTTCTTTCAATTGCTCAAGTAAATGAATATACGACGGAAAATTTTATGCTTGCAAACTCGACAACAAAGTTCGCAGTCATTTCTGAACTTGAGAAGTGTTTTCAGCTCCCCTACCGCCAGAGCTTCTGGATATAAACGATGAGTTTCTAGAACATTCTGCGAGCGATGGCACCATTGAGGAGAACTTTGAAGAAGAACTTGCACGGGCGCCAGTTGTCTATTCCGAGGTAGGTTTTTATGTAACTTGATACTAGACTTAAGATCTTTGCAACTATATTAGATGATTAGTAGGGATACAGGAGGCAATATTTTGCCTACACTCACGGGACACTGGTAGCTGTAGACTGTAGCCTGAGACATTATTGAAACGAATAGGCTTGCCTAGTACCTAAACCATCCTCTAAGTTTAACTTAGATAGAAAAACATCCAGACCCGGAACAAAAATCTGCAGAACATACAAACATTTTGTTTTCTCCCGCGGCGGGATTCGACCCAGTGTGTCTATCTGTCTTTAACTACCAGAAAAAACTTTTGTAAGGGATTATCATATGGTTGATGTATTGGTTCTCTTAGACTTAGTCATGTAGACAACTGTAAGTTATCCTTAGATAACATAACGTACATAACGCGGGTAACACCGCAGGGCGCAGCTAGTATTATACAATAGCTGTTTAGGTATAGGTACTTACTACCCAGACAGAACAAATAAACATCGACATTCAGGATCAACAAGTTTGTCCTGAATCAAACGCATTAAGGCGAGTATTACACTAGCGCTGTAGACATTTCGTCCGCCACGCCGCCAGCCACCCCCACCCCCGTGCATCTCGCCTTAAATTGCAAAAGCAGTAAATAAAATAAAATGAAACTTTCGGAATTTGAAATTTTCGGACACGGCTTGCTCGCTCACGGCTCAGTCCAACATAATCTTCTTCTTTCTTATACCACAGGTATTATACAGGGTGAATTTTTGAGACGGGACAGTAAGGGCAGGTACCTTAAACGTTATAGTTACAGGAAAACGTTTTTAGGAGACTATCCATTAATTTTTAAAATATTCTGAACTGCATTTACAGATTTTGGAAAAAATGTACAGTCAGCAAGAAAATGGTAATTTTACACAAAAGCTTTTTTTGATGCCAATCGATCCTGTTTCTTATAAGGATCAAAAGTCTCTACTAGACCGACTGAGGTTTGAGTACTAGAAATGTCAGAAATCGCGAAAAACTTTTTCCGGAATTGCACGGTTTATACGGAAATACGCCTAAGATAATTAGTGAGAGTCCTAATGGAGAGTGTTTAGCTGGCCTCATGGCTTACGCAAAAGCGCCTACCTAAGTAGAAAATCATCAAAGTTGCATCGATAATCTTTCACAACATTAGAATTGAAACTAAAATAAAATAAATCATTTTAATATGTTGTACTTTAGACTCAGACAAAAATAACTACACTTAGATGATCTACGAAATAAATTGCTCAAAATGACATTTTAATAAAATTACCCTTTTTAACAAGAAGTATATAGGTACTTACATAAATTAATTTCAACTAACAATCTAGAATTTTCTCATAACAAACATAACAATGACCTGAAATAAACCAAGAATTCGAATCGAATTCGAAGATTGAAATTTAAAACTTTTTTTACTGATCTATTTTTTTCATACCTTATCATAATGGCCTGTGGACGCGCTATGTCGCGAAGAGTAGAAGAAGGGAAGGGAGGCCTTTGCCCTGCAGTGGGACGGTTATGGCTGAATAATAATAATAATTTTTTTTTCAGCCAGCCTTTTTTCTCTTTATATCGGATTATAGCGGATCTACCCATAGCAAAAAGTTTAACTAATTTTGAAGTTTGGCTCTTTTACCGAAATGTATGGAAAAAGTTTTTTGCGATTTCTGACATTTCTAGTACTCAAACCTCAGTCGGTCCAGTAGAGACTTTTGATCCTTATAAGAAACAGGATCGATTGGCATCAAAAAAAGTTTTTGTGTAAAATGGCCATTTTCTTGCTGACTGTACATTTTTTCCAAAATCTGTAAATGCAGTTCAGAATATTTTAAAAAGTAATGGATAGTCTCCTTAAAACGTTTTCCTGTAACTATAACGTTTAAGGTACCTGCCCTTACTGTCCCGTCTCAAAAATTCACCCTGTATACTATCCTACTAACATTATAATTGCGAAAGTTTGTGAATATTGATGCGAAAGTTTGTGATGATTGAGTTATGAATGTGTGGATGTTTGTTGCTCTTTCACGCGAAAACTACTTAACAAATTTGGCTGAATCTTGGAATATACATAGTTTATAACCTGGAATTACATTATAAGCTTCTTATCCAGGTAGGTATTACGGGGGTGAAGCCGTGAGCGAGTGTTTATTATATAATACGTAGGTATTATATAATACTAGCTTTTAAAACGCGAATGTTCACCCTCCTATTACACACGCTCCCATTTATAATTGAGGCGTTACGAAGTCAGATAGTTTATCTGTATACAAATTGTGTTGTATAATAAAAGTTGCTATGGATCTCTATAGATCTGTGTGATCGTTCGTCGGATTGAATAGTACTTTCGGCCGTTAATCTTGTAAGTACGTGATTTGTTTTACTTCCATGAGTTTTTGCATCGCTGCCAACGAAGTTGTACGCCACGTGGTTGTCCAACTGTTGCTTGTGAATGAAAGTGGAAGAAGCCTAGAGCTATCTATAACAAATGAAACAACAGATCGAACTTTTCAACATGTCGGTCTAATAACACCAGTTATGCTACTTGCGAATTACGAAATTGCGTTTCGGAAACAAAAGAAATTGAAACGAAATTTCGTTATTAGAAAAACCTTTGTATATTTGCGGACCCGCACAAGAAGTTCGACTAATGTTTTGGTCAACAAAACTTTGGTAACAACTATAAACCATACAAATTAAAGGCTGTAAGGATCTGAAAAAGATAAGGGTTATGTGTGCTCTAGCTCTAATCACACGTGTTTTAATAAATTTTCTATTTCCTGACTTTCGAATGGCTGCAGAGTGAGTCTGTAGTTTCCTAAAAATTCAGTAATTACAACGATAGCAAGTTAATTGCGTTAAAAAACGCTCTCACGCAGATGAGCTTCGATTAAAAGCCATCTCGCAACACTTGGTTTCGTCCATTCGAAGTTTAAATTCCGAACAAATATCTGTTAAAATACAATTTTGTTCATTATACACTAATTAGATTTAGTTTAGACGTCAAGCAAATTTTTGTCCGTAACAACGGGCGTAATTGCGGAACGATTAGGAAACGGAGTAGCAAACGTGCGAAATTTCGTTTTTCGTCGAACCATAGTTGAACCCCAAACAACTTGTACTTCCGTTTTTAGAGTCCATCTCACAATCAATAACTATCTCTTCGGACCGGTCAAATTAATCAAAATGTCTTAAAAACTACATGCATTTGATCATCAAACTCAATAAAAGTAATTTTGAGTGACCTATTTAGATAATTGTGTGCCGAACTGCAGGTGCAGACAGTTCCACGAACTAGAATCGCAGGTAGGATAAAATCGATACAGCCAACAGCCACCCCTTATGCACCCTGCCGCGCTGTTGACTACGCTTAGTAAGTTGCCGACCGTCGAGCGAGTCGCCTGCCTGCAGAAGTGCGGCCTTTAAAGTACATTTTTATTTCAAACTACTCAAGGTTGTTTTTGTTATTCGGTAATGGAATGTTATTGTTTAGATCGCCGCGTGTTCGCTTGACGACGATTGTTTTTTGGAGCTATCCGGTACGGGTCTCGTTGAAGTAGTTGGTGACGACGAGGTTGGCCGCCGCCTCATCGTCATCTCAGCTTGCCGGCTGCCGCCCAGCAAAGGCTTGGATCCGGACCAGCTTTTGAGGTAAGATGTAATATAATTAGTTTTACGTCTATAGTATGTTCTATCTAAGTATCTTTGTTTCTGCTACTTTTGTTCGAATGTGTCCTGTGTACTTGTTGCGTTTGATCGACTTATTTAGTAATCTATACTGATATTAAAAAGAGGTGAAGTTGGTTGGTTTGTTTGTATGTCTGGGGTGATCTCCGAAACTACTCATCCGATTTCAAAATTCTATTTGGTATTTTTTGTTTTAGTTTACTTCTTAAGATATTTAGAATTTCGCGGTGAGAATAAATCGAGCGTTGCGCGTTAAAATCTTTTGTATGTTGCGCTTAGCTACTGAGATACGTGTAAAGATAAAAACTCGGTCAAGATCAACAGAGTGTACGAATTTTATGCTTGTTGGTAGATATATATTTATTTATGTCGAATTTATGTCATAATAACGATTTTATTCCTAAATATCTTTTTTTAATGTGCTGAAAATATTTTTTTTCTGTAAGTAGTTATTTTTTTTATCTATTTCTTTAAATGTCAATTAAAGAATGCAAATAACAATTCATATTTTAACTATCTCTACATATCATAAAATTGTAAATGTCTGTACATTTGAGATATTAATAAAGTAAGTAAGTAAGATATTAATAAGTAAGTAAGTTCGTATGAGCAAGTGGCCAACTCTGGTGACGGAGTTTTTAGGTTTTTAGTTTTTAAGATATTAATGAAAAACTAATACATATAAGGAGTCTTTCTTAGAGCAACAGAAGCCTAAAAAATGGTTTTCTAAAGTAAATCGCTTACGCCACGGCCAAACAAGGTCGAACAACCAAAATGCCTTACCTTTATATCGCTTATGCCCGGTTCCTATACCCAACGTACGGATGACCGTCGATCTATCGCTATAGAAACGTTGTTTATGCAAAACAAAATGTATGACACCTTTTGACAGATAACAACGTTGCTATGGCGATCGATCTACGATTATCCGTACGTTCGTTATAGGAACTGGGAATTATTCAAAACTCGAAGAACACACCACAGTCACAACGTCGTATTTTTCGTAGGTGATCCATTGGCGAAGTGTACTTTTTACACGGCGGATTTGTAGATTACCAGGGCCAGCTGCTTTACCGCAAATAGATCACCATAAGAAATACCAAAGGCTAACCATAATCTTCCTTAACCAGATTGAAAAATAATAAAATAATTAATTTCTTTGGAAACTCTTAAGCTTATGAGCTTGGCCCTGGCCCAGATAGTATTTTCTGATGATAGAAAATAATGGTTTTTCTATTTGCTATTTTAGCTGAGAATCAGGTCACCTAGTTTTTCCAATACTTAGAAGCAATTTCCAGGTCGCCCTCCGCCTAGATAAAAAATAGAATTTGCAACGTCATATTTTTCCATCTAGTCCGGTACTTAAGGTCGAGCTTAGGGACCGCAGATCATCCAGTAATAGACATCGCACTTACACGGTTTTAGTCACCAGCCGCATGCGGCCGGTCGCCGCGCGGCCTTGCGGGGAAAATCGACCGCTGCGAGCAATTCGGCCGCAAGTAGGTAATTAGTCACTTGCGGCCTAACCGAATTGCCATTTAAGAAATCGCTCAACTCGAGTCACCCGTGTAAACATCGCATAACGGAACTTTCCGAACCTGCAATTGATTCAACGAGAATATTATGCAGGTTTGGAAAATTCCGTCAAGTCGAAATGCTTATACAATTCAGCAACCCACGAACCTAATGTATCACAGGCCACAGCCGGTTTCTCGAACGCAGATCATCTCAAAAATTACCAAATCAATAGTCAAATAACGTCGTGACAGTGTCGATTTTGTTCCTAATTTGACACTTCTCACGTGATTTGACCATTGATTATACTCTGTCCAAATTAATAGGTCCGCTTGGACATATGTCATTGTGATGTAGCTATAGTCTTTCCAATCGTTTATTTAACTTTTGACAGATCACGCACATAAAGTTTTGTAATAATTTTTGATACAATGTACTACAGGGAATACTGTACTTCTTGGACGGGTTCCGCCCACTTAGAGATGTTTCATTCGTAATTAATGACCACCGAATATAAACTGTTTTGAAATAAATCGATTATCGATTATATTACTAGGTACTAACACATAATTACAATAAAATTATTGTGATAATTTTTATATCAAATCACGTAAAAACCTTTATTATTTCATAATGCCTTAGATGTCTCTGTTTTAATGCATAAATAATTTGCGTAATGAAAACAGTTCCATCGTACCTACTCGTACCTTTAGTAATGGTATCGAATTTATTCGCTGTTAATTAATCTAAAATAATCGTTTAGACTTACTGTAGTTGGTTCAAATAAAAAACATTGTGAATGAACTGCGGTACCTACTTGTAATGAACAGGTGCAAAATATTGAAATTCATAGTAAATAATGAGTGTATTAAATCGATTAAAACTTCTTCATGAATAAAATCGATCGATAAAATAAATCGAATCGGTAACGGGTCAGGGTATCACTATTTGAGTCAGTATTACAGCTGTCAGAAGTTAAATAAACGGTTGGAAAGGGTATAGTGATGTAAACCTAAGACTCGGTACACGATACTCACGAAAAATTTATTCAATTTGTATGAGTATTTGATTGATTTGATTATATTGTAAAGTGCATTGGATTTAAGTTCTAATTAGAAAATTTAACTTAAACTTTAACACTGTATTTTCTTTTGATGATGATGAACCAAAATCGTCAGATGAGCTATTTGCTTCTATAATTCGTTCGTTTTCTATAATATTATCAATATTGACGTCTCTGTCATAAATATAATCTTCCTTTATTATTTTTCATGTTCTTTCTACCACTTTTGTTTGCACAGTCTTCTTGTGATTTTGGTACAAGCTTGTTTCAGCAAGTCATAATTTTAGTAGTGGAGAATGGCGGCTTTGTATTATAGCGTGCTGCGTATCCTTTGATTTATAGTATTTCATTTATTTATAAGTATTATTTTTATATTATAATACATTATTGTATTTTGTGTTATAAAAAAGACAAATGCAACATCCTAGTGAAAAATATTTCACAAATTAAAAAATACTCACGACAAAATACTTAATATGAAACTGGTGAGATTCAAACTTGAGAATTGGTTACAACACTATTATTAAAAAAGACTGAGAATGTAACTGTGTTTGATACGTTTCGTAATAATTTGAAATTGCATGCTGCTATAATTATATTATACGTGAAAATAATAGTCACAATATATTCTATCATGTTATTTATCGCACCACAAAAAGTAGTATGTCTAGGAACACTCTAGTCTAGGTAATGAATTATTATTAGTTGTTTTTTTCAGTTTCGTTCCAAGTTACATTCTATGGTCTTTCTCAAATGTCAAAACAGGCTTCTAATTTTATTTTAACTATAGTTAGGTAATTTTGGAGATGGATGCGTTGCAGAAACTAGCCGTTAGTGTAGGTATTTCAAAATCATTTAAGCTTTTGATGTTATGATTTAGGAATTCACACGTTTACAATCCAAAAGATTACACTTCAGACGACCTAAATCTACAGTGACGAGTTTTTTTTCGGACCGGCTTTGTAAAACTAATCAAGAATATTTGACCTGCCGACTATTTAAGCAAAGCGCAGAATGCTCATAGTAGCAAAATATGCAAACTTTAAAAAACAAATGAAGAAAGGGAACTACTTGAGAAGTTGAGAGTAGTTGCCAGAACTTAAATATCACTTTCCATAAGATGTTACGACTCAAAAGCTCGCGCTTACTCACGCGTTGGGGACTACAAGACTCACCCCGAAATACTCTTTCAGGTTTTTAATATTCACATTGGACAAATACGTGGAGCAGGATTACAGCGTGGTGTATTTCCACTGTGGGCTAACGAGCAAGAACAAACCGCCGTTATCTTGGCTATGGAAGGCTTATAAAGCTTTCGACAGGAAATACAAGAAGAACCTGAAAGCGTTGTATTTGGTGCACCCGACTAACTTCATTCGTATAGTCTGGCAGATGCTCAGACCTGCTATCAGCGTTAAGTTCGGCAGGAAGATGATGTATGTCAATTATTTGCATGAGCTGCAGCAGTATTTGAATTTGGATAAGCTTTGCATACCCGAAGCGGTGCTTGAGTGAGTAAATGTTTTTTTTTAATAATGCCGGGGATCTGGTTAGAGCTGTACATTTTGCCTGTAGGTCATTGAGGTACAATCTATAGAGCCACAATCAGACAAATAAAATGTCCGCGCAAAAAATCGGCGCACGCTACGTAGTGCGCAGAGTTTTTCTTTTTTGCGTACAAGCGACATTGAACATTAAAACAAACGTCATAACGTCTACATTCAAATGTCAAATGTCATTGTAGAACATTGAATTTTGCTCAGACTTTTTTTGAGTGTTGTCAGCTATTAGATTGTGACTCTTTAGTATAGTAACTCAATGCTGTAGGTATTAATAATCGCGTTGCTAGCTTTCATAAGTAAAGACAGCAGAAATTTTATTTTAACAACTAGGCCGTATATACCTACTATCTTGTCTCTGATTATTTTAGTAACGTACCGGGTTTTCGAATAGTAAAATAATATTTATTTAATAGAAGCTTGATCTGACGTTATTATTAATATGAATAAAAAGTAATAAGTATATAATGATAATAATATATAATGATAATAATAATATAATTATTAATACGCCATTAAGTTATATCGCGGCTGTATTTGAGCCTATCGTCATTATGTAGTACCTACCCAAGTAGTATTATGTTGCCAGCATCAATTTTCACATCGAAACCCAATTTAGTTTGCAATGCATGTTTGTTTTAAGTTTTACTTTTAAAAAGCACAGTAACTTGCAATTTAACTACCCTTGCAATTTAAAAAAGTTGTGCTTGTCTCAGAAAATTTTGGGATTTTCTTTCTTTGCCAAATGCTATAAATTTATCATCTTTCTAGTTGTCTATCCAAATACGGGGTAAGCTTGACCTTTCCATCCAGAATCCATCGGTAATGTTATGGTAATTTCTTCGGAGTAGGAACCTTCCAATCCAACTAAACATTCGTCTTAGAATCAAGTCTTAAACTAAATTTCACGACGCCAGATACGACAAGATGCTACTTTCTAAGAACGCCCGCGCTGCCGAAGTCGCAAAAATGGGGAACAAAGGAGTCGCCGGTCCCAGCTTCAAGGGGACCGTAAGAGAGATGAATCCACCACCGACGCAACAGTTCGGCGTCTCCTTGTCCTTCATCCAGACAAACAACGTCAACATGGTGGACGGTATACCGCCTGTTGTGAGGGAGTGCGTCGAGTTTTTGTCGCAGCCGGATGGTAAGATTTTTTAATTTTTATATAAATAAAGTAGGTAATCATCATATTGTGTTTGGACATAAGTCTGACTTCATCCTTAGACATCTTTAAAGAATCTTAAACGCACGTGAGACGTGCACGTCTTAAGAATGTAGAGTAAGTTTATTATTTAAAAGTTAGCTGTCATCGATGTTATACAACTTCCAACTATCTGTAGCAATGGAGACGGAGGGCATATTCCGTCGCTCCGCCAACATGGCCATCATCAAAGAGCTGCAGAGGTCAGTCAACCGCGGCGAGCCCATCAACTTCCGCGGCGACCCGCACAGCGCTTCAGTGCTTCTGAAGACATTCCTCCGCGACTTGGAGGAACCGTTGCTGACCTTCGAGCTGTATGATGAAATACTCAAGTTCCAATGTAAGTTGTTCCATTGTAATTTTAAACCCCTGACGAAAAAGGTGGTGTTATAATTTTGTAGTGTGTATCTATGTTTTTGTGTCTGTCAGGTAACTACTGTTAATGATTGAATTGATTGGTAAGGCCACTGCTGGGCGTAGGCCTCTCTTCGCTTCCGCCACTCGACCCTGTCTCGCGCCAATCTAACCCATGTCCGACCTGCAGTTTTAACTATGTCGTCGACCCATCTTGCCTATTGCTATATTATTTTCATATTATGTTTCGGGTGTGAATGGGACATCTGGAAGGGGAAGACCTAGGCGAACATATTTGGACAAAATTGGTGACATTTTGTAGAAAGGCCAGGTCCGAAGTACCCTAAACCGGAGAGCGTGTATGAATAATGTAATGAGTGAATGAGGCGGCAAGTGGAGATCCGTGGTCTCTGCCATGGGAAAGAGGCGTGATTTTATGTATTTTATATAATGTTTAGATTGTTCTAAACAGATAGCACGTCTGTTATTGGACTTCGCCATTTTTTATAAATCTCACCACACCAGTGGAGGTCAGTTTATAATACCGAAACGAGAAAAATCATTACAGCTATGTTTTCTGGTATTTCAGCGTACACCAATCGCGAGAAACCGCGTCAAGTCAAGATCCTTATCTTGGAGAGCCTCCCATTGGCCAACTACAACCTGCTGAAGTATGTGATGCAGTTCCTGTGGAAGGTATGATAACTTAGTTGTCAATTTTATCAGTTTTTTAACGATTCTTTCGTCAATTTTATTATAGCAATCAGAATAAATAAAATATTCAGATCTGCCAAGTCATTTTTGAGTTTTAGTGTGACTAGCGAAAAGCAATTGATTTTTATATCATAGGCAAAGATAATATAAGACAGAAGTGCCTAAAATTTAAACATTTATAAAATGGAGAGCAATTTCCTGTACTTTCGAGTTGCATTTCTGTTTTTAACTCCGAATATCTTCGGCAGTTCCTCACAAATTTTTTTATACATATGTATGTATACCTCAGGAGTTTTATAGTATGCTAGCTGCCCCCGGCGGTGTTATAGTTAATAATATATAGTTCCCGTTCCCGTGGGAAAACGGGGATCAAAAGTAGCCTATTTTTTAATCCAGGGTACCTATAAGCAATTCTGGTACCAAATTTCATTCAAATCCGTCCGCTTGAGCGTGAAAGAGTAACAAACACTTACACACATACAAACTTTGACCTATATAATATTAGTAGGATTATTTCAAACATAAAATAATTTTCAATATCGGTCACAATTGACGGAGATATCGTTGAATATTTATTTATTTATTTATTTATTATTCGGAAAACCAACAGCTAAAGGAGACAGTAATAGATACAATAATAGCTCTAGAAAGCCAATTACAGGTTCTCACTGATAGAAACATAAAATTTTAAATGTGAACACTTGCTAAAATATAACCTAATATGAAATTTTGTAAATAAACTATACCATATACATAGCACCGACTGTAAGATAAACAATATCGAAAACAATATACCTAATTACTAAATAAATATACATCGTTCGTTCGTTCGTATGAGCAAGTGGCCAACTCTGGTGACGGAGTTTTTAGGCCGCCTAAAGGCCTCCGTCACGGCTAAACGACTTTAAAAGCCGGGACCGACAATTTAACGTGCCCTCCGAAGCACGGAAGCGCTCAGATGAAAATGCCACTTGCGGTCACCCATCCAAGTAGTGACCGCTCAGAACGTTGCTTAACTTCGACGATCTATATATAAATAAAAATATATATAAATAAATAAATATCCTTGAACAGTCCACACAGCGTCATCTAGTCCCAAGCTAAGCAATTTAATGCTTGTGTTATGGTAACCAGATGACTGATAAACTATATAGATACATTTTTTTTTGTAAATACAACATTTATACATAGAAAACACCCAGACACGAAACAAATATTTGCAGATCATGCAAACATTTGTCCCGCGGTGGGGATCGAACCCGCAACCTCTGCGTCTCAGGCGGGCTTTCGCCCACTGCGCCACAGAGGTCGTCAAGAACGTCTTAGCAAGCTTCGCCACGAGCGCTTCATATAAATATACATAAAAAACATACTGAGTTCGAGTGATTCAGGTTTGAATAAATCATCAGGTGCAGGACCGTAGCTGCCTGAACAAGATGACATCTAGCAACCTGGCAGTCGTCTTCGGCCCCAACCTCGCCTGGCCTCCAAACGGCCTCATGTCACTCCAGGCCATCGCCCCCATCAACAGCTTCACCGACTTCCTCATTGAGAACCAGGAGTCCATCTTCATCATATGAGATGAGGTCTCCTCGAAAGGGCCAGGGTTTCCGAGGATACGGGATGATGTGAATGGACAATGCTGCACGATTCTTTGAATTGTGTTGCTAAACTTACGTTGTGTTGCTGGCACGTATTTGGACTAAATCCCTGTTGGGTTAACGTGAACAAAACACGCTGATTTTCGCTTTAATCGTCTCACATCTCATTACTGTTACGCTTGTCTTTGTGTGAATTATCAATATTTTCTATGATTCATTGCAGATTATTATTACTTATGTTGCAGGCCTAATGGTGGCTATTTGGGATATCGCCAAAACTAAACTAATTTGACAGCACTAAAATTGATGCCATCCTTTTTATTTCGATCGTTATGAAAGGGACGGCAACATTTTTAGTGCTGTCAAATTTGTTTAGTTTAGTTTTGGCGACATCCCGAATAGCCACCATTGTTTCTACTTCGATTATTTATATATTTAAGCACTTGTTGAAATATTTTTGTCTGAATTTACTCATTGTTTATTATTAATTTACGTATTTGTATAGGATTATTATAGAACAGTATCTCACATTTACAGATTAGAAATAGTTGATGTATAACCTGCGATGTCCTCTGCGTTGTATTAAACGTTGCGTAAAGCGTTACATAAATTCCTTAGGAGTTTAAGCTTTCATCCCGGTCTTTGGAGAATCACTCCGCTTTTTGTGTCTATGTTATCCTTAAACTAAGAGTAGTTTTGTCTTTTCAAATGTATGTTTCCGTGTACTACTATACAAAATAGGTACATTGTGCCCTTTGTGTATTTTACTTGATAGCCTCTTTGGCTCTTCGTCAAGTTTGGTATTGATGTATTGTACCTAATTGGTTTATAGAAGTTTTAAAGTTGTACTAAAGGTTTGCCAAAATGATCTTCTGTCTTCGAGAATAAGAAATGTGTAACATCTGAGTATTAGCCGGATGCTATTTACGACATGTCGTTGTGAATCTCTATTTTATATACTTATTATTACTTTTCATAATATATGTACGTGGCGCCATCTAGGCTCATAACTAAATCTACAATTAACTTTAGTACCTACTTGTTGTGGGAACAAATCCTTACGCAATTCGAAGTTAACATTCGTAAAGTAGGTCTTTTTACCGTTCCAATACTTCTAATTCCCTCCAAAATATTATCCATATCTGTCGTAACGTCCAAGCCTTTACTTTAAACGTGATTGCTTGATATAATTTAATTTTTTCTAAGTGGGTGGGGTTCGAAGTCAGATAATGGTACACGTAGATTTAACGTAAGATGTTTAAATATTTAAGAATTTAATATTATTATGTTAAATTCATATCATGATTGCAAATTTACTGGTTAACATAGTTTAATGTAGATAAAGAACCAACTTCCGCAATTTATTTTGTCCAGCTTTAATCAATCGATGATTTTGGTGGGTTACAGGTTTTGTAGGTAACTGTGCAGCAAAGACAATGAATACCAAGAAGACGGACAAAGGCTATACACAAAATCGTAACCCTGAAAATGGCCCAAAACGGAAGTTTAAAGTATATCCTGTAAAATTAAAAAAAAAATATTTTATCTAAGTAATTTAAGTATATTACACTCTAGTTAAAATTACCTACAATTTTTTATATTCAATATATTTGCTGCCTTAGCTTGTTTTATGCTAACTTTCGGAAGTTAGTATAAAACAGCTAAGGCAGTACTACTTTAAAGTCCCGTTTTGGGCCATTTTCAGGGTTACGATTTTGTGTATGGCCTTTGTCTTTCTTCTTGGTATTCATCGTCTTTGGTATGCAGTGAAATAGGAAAGATAGTATAACATCATTTGAGTAACTGATATTGAATACTTCTATTTTAATATAAATCGCACAATGGTTGGTGCAATCAAAATATTAGATTTGTACAAATTAATATATGTGCTTCAAATTAACGACGTTTAATACCCCGATGTAGACTGTTAGGACTTCTGGTATGTGTTAGGTTATACGTGCTATGATACTCTTCTTGGAATAGCAGATGATGGCTCAGTGTTCTTCCTGTTTCTAAATTATAGGCTGTTGTAGATAATTTCATGTCTTCTGTCGGGGTTATTATGTAAAAGATACCAAATTGATTTGCTTAATTACTTTGCCTGTTCAAAGCAGCGCGTAGCTTTCCATTATTTTGCTTGAATACGCGTTCGAAACGCATAGAGATTATTTAATTGCATATTTCAGTAGAAGGTAGTTTGGTACGATATAAAGGACTGATAGGAATATTGTTGATAAGATGGTAACAGGATGGCATCGGTCCGTATTAGTATAAAATTATTCTTTAGTTTATTTTTTACCTTTTAAATAACGAATAACAGATAAAACATCGAAATATATTGTGTAACTAAAGTATTGGTGATGGGTTAGAGTATTTACTTATGCAATGTTAAGTAGTAACAGCCATTTTCAAGTAACCCGACTGAAGAAAATTGTTTGCGCTTTATTTTATTTGCAATGTCTGTTTCTTGTTCTTTTTGAAAGGCCTCCCTGTAACAACCAATAATATGCAGTCGGGTTTAAAATATTGTTTTTCTTTCAAATAAGCTTATAATATCAATATGAGCCTCCATTGAGGCTTCGTATGGCTTCTTATCATCATGTTATTTGACATCATAACAATATTTGTGGCGTAGAATTCGGATTTAAAACAAGGGGTCCGTTGACTTTACTAATTATAGATGGTAGAGTCTAGTGCAAGTCTCAACCGGGGAAGTAACACCGCCCTACTTTTCTTTTGTGCAGTTTAAAATCCTTATCGATATTATAAAACATTTGTTTTATGCAACAAAGTCGCAAGATACTGCATTTTTTCCTTTGATTGAAAGTAGAGTTGCCGGTCAAAATATCATGCACATGGGACAGAACATCTATCCAGGGACAGGATGGAGACAATGACTTGTAAATAGGAACATTTAAAACGGAGTATTAAGGTACCAACGAGTGCTAAAGAAAATCACGATGTAAAATACGCTAACTGACAAACAAGCGCTCTTCTCTCACCCTTAACCGAATTCTACTATATTTTCTATTTGTCTCATAATTAACCAAATAATAGTGGTATACCAAATATATTATACCAATAAGTAGTAGTTTGTGTTTAATGTATCTTATTAATGGACTTAGCCTGTAAGCTAGCACTAGTAATCTCGTTCACACGATAAACGTTTCCTTCGTCTTACCTAGGTCTTACAGACTTTAATGTCACTGTTTGTATCAGCGAAACGAACAATACTTATAGCTTACTTATTTCACTCATAACTTACAGTTAGTGAGCTGTCGTGTTTGCACCTAATAAAGTCGAAATGTCACTACTTGTGTAGTGTGAACGCGTTACTTGCGTAGTTTGAACGCGTTACAAGAAAGAGTTCACAAAGTGCCTGCTAACTATGAGTCTAGTGTGAAAAAGACCTAAATGAGAATACTCTATCAGATCTACAAACAGTGCAACTCACTTATCTATTTTCATTCCTATTACTTATATTATAATGTGTGTTTTCGCACTCTAGCGAATTTATAAGAGTAAATAATTATTATAGTTTTAAACAATAATTATAATGTATAATTCATATAACTACTTAATTTTTTTTATACTTATTTTTTAAATTTGCTTAAAATCATGGAACCCTTGATAAAGCTATTGAGTTGTCTAGCTTCACTCGTCGTATTTCGGTGTGATTTTGAAAATGTTTTCATATTACACGAACTAATTAGTTACACAATGGTGTCAATTCCGATGTCGCCAAAACTAAACTAAACTAATTTGACAGCACTAAAAATGTTGCCGTCCCTTTCAAAAAGATCGAAATAAAAAGGATGGCATCAATTTCAGTGCAGTCAAATTAGTTTAGTTTTTGCGACATTTGAATTGACACCATTAGAGACTTACTCTTTTGTATTTAAGTTAGTTTCCAGTACTTAGGTACTATTCAGTTCCATTCCGTTATAGGTAAATCCCGAAATCCTCAAAACTGAAAGTTTGGTAGGTATGTGCCATTAGCAATTGTCATAAAACAGTTTTCAAAAGCCATAGTCGTTTTACAAACTGCATTATCATCAATCAAAAGTTGTATCCAAATTGTAATCCAAACTTTGCTAAATTAATTTGTTATGTATTTTGAAATACAAGCAGAGCATGATTGAGAAATATTTTGCTTGTGTTATGCTTGGAACTTTACATTTCCTGCTATTCAAAAGTCCACGGCGCATGGTGTCCAATTAGCCTCGGCTTTCCCTCTATTCTTCTAGAGAAATAGGCTAACAGACACTAATGCTACACTTTTGTGTAACAGGGACTGGTGTCACAGTAGTTGTGTGTTTGTCTATCACAGTTATTCTATTTCACGAAACCATTGCTTTATCTGTTATTAAGCATTGTAAAACACTGCACAACAGTGGTCTGTTTCAGACCTAATTTCAAAGAAATTAGTTTCAGGTCGTTCTCAGAGTTGAATGTTTTTACTACCAGCCTCCGTAATGGTCAGTATAACAGATATGCTCATTTTGTGACATAGATGCGAACTGTACCGCGTGAGATGTCTGAAGAAGTGCGCTTCTTTCCCTTCCTTGATTGCCCGTTTAAGCGGGATTATATTGCAGTACGGCTGGAGTCCCTTTCCCTTCCTCTACCTTTGTGCTTCGACGGCTATCTCACTCAATAGACAATAACTAACAATTACTATGACAATACTATTTTTTTTTATATGTTGTGAATTTATTCCTCATTTGTTTATTCCGCTGATTTCTGAACCATTCCATTAATATGTCATGTTTACTTTGTTTTTAAATGTTTTTGGATAAGTATTTTGTTTATATTGGTGTAAATTTAGATGTCGCAGAAACTAAACTAAATCTAATTTGATTGCACTAAAATTGATGCCATCCTCTTTATTTCGATCGTTATGAAAGGGACGGCAACATATTTAGTGCTGCGAAATTAGTATAGTTTTGGCGACACGACATCTGAATTGACACCATTAAGTATGAAAATATTATGACTACAATCCATTCTGTATTAGCTTCAGACAACTTTAGACAATAAAACATGACAAAGACATCATTCTAGACAAAGAAAATACTTTAGATAGGTAATAGTGGCAATTCGGAGTGTCGTAAAAGCTAAACTAAACTAACTAAAATTAATGCCATCCTTTTTATTCCCAGCGCTATGAAAGGAACGGCAACATTGTTGGTTAGTTAGCCCTCATTCGCACGAGAGCTTTTTTAACGTCCGTTAAAAAAGCGTTCAAATAGAACAAATGTATTCCCAAGTATATGTTCACACGTCAGCGCTTTTAAAACGCGACGGTTTTTTATCGAGCAGTGTTGTATTTTCTGCGCTGGACGTTGGGCGTTAAATCAAATAAAACATATGAAACACCTTGTTATTATACACACGAGCGCTTAAAAAACTCCGGCCGGCGTTGCGTTCAGTGCACCGCGCGCTTGCGTACTGGTCGGACGAGTACCTATGTTTTGTGCTTACGCTTACTTAAAAATTAATTTGTAATTTTGTTATTATTAAAAAACAAAAATAATTTTAAAATAAAATAAAAAAAAGCCAGTGGGTATTATATTTTTTAGCCATTATTAGTATTTGAGGCCTGACTATTTCCAACAATTCGTCAAAATTTGACGAATTGTTGGAAATATAAATAATTATTTTCGAATATCTATATAGGCATTCGAAAATAATTGCAAAATTTAGCCGGGTATTGCCTCAACTCTTCATATAGTGTCACAAACTGTCCTTTTAAGTATCTCTGTTCGTTCAGAGGATGTACCCAGAATGCCTTTTGCTCTTTTTTCGCCTTCTAGCGACACAAAAATTGCTATTGCTAGTAATTTAGTAGAAAACATTTTCACGTCCTACTGAAGCGAAAGCAGAGACAAGAGTGATTTTTTAGCTCTCGTGCGAATGAGGGCTTAAGTTTAGCTTTTGCGATACTCCGAATTGCCACTATTATTTACCTTCTCTGTATTATTTGATGGAACTAAAAACTTTTTGCTAAGTCAGTTTACCTCTCCAAAAAAAAATCTGTGTAGGTATACTCTTAATTTTTTCTTCTATTTACGCTGTAGGTAAAGCATTCCATAAAAAAGTGCGTTTTTATTATCTGTTACGAATTACTTGTTATTAAATTTTAAGTTAGTTAAGTTAACAAGTCACTGAAATGTTTTTAATTTCTCTACAAAAATAGGTTTAATTAAAATATTTTCATATTCCGATTTCACCCACTGCTTGGTATAGGCCTCCATCTGTTTACGCCAGATCCTCCATAGCCTCGCATCTGATTTCTATACTGTTATTAAATTAAAGATGTACCTAATATTGAATGTCAATAAATGTAATTACAGTGGGTGGCCGAATTGCTAAGGACAAGACCGATATTCTAAAAGAAATTGAGGAGATCTCTTCAAACCGTTAATAAAATTTAAAGTAATTTATAAAACATCGCAAAATGATTTCAAAAATAAATAAATAAATATCACATACCTATTATAATATATTATGTACCTTTAAAAACCTACCTCCTACATGAGTTTGAACGTTGTCCCTAATAATTTGGCCACAGATGGTATCTTTAACATTATTGTTTTATTTGAAAACCTTTGACTATCATAGATTTTTACAATGCTGTAATGACTTACTTTAGGAAAGGTTTGTATGACACATAATAAGCCATTGACGAGCAAGTAGTAGGTATGTATTAAAAACTTATTACGCTGAACAAATAAATTTTCTTTACAAAACAAAATTAATTATACAGTTTGTGATAGGTACCTATATTATCATAAGCTATTTTTTATATGTACCTACCTATAGTTTGATAGTTTTATTTTGTATAGTTTAGGAAGAGTAGCGAAAGAGTTTAGTGGCCACCAACACCAAGTGTAACTTCGCTACTCTTCTCATGCTCTTTGACTCTTCCTATAATAGACAACATAAAAATATTAGGTACAAGTAGGTACCTACTTACAGAGGTATAAAAAGAAGCTTTTGATAAATATCTCAAACTGTAGGTACCTACAATCAATTTTGTAAAATTCCTTAGCACAACCACAGATAAAAGAATACTGCACAACGTAGGTAATAATATTCGGCGGCGGCGTAGTTTGACGCCTACAATATACCGAAGCCGGGCGGGTCAGCTAACACTAATAGGTACTCTACATGCTCTTTGAACACTAAGTTCGGCTGGGGTAAATGCTTTCCTCTGAGGGTAAACGTCAAAGAGCATGTAATAGTACCTATCTTTGTGCTCGGGGGCCGGGGGTTAGGTAAATAAAATGTACCTACCGGTAAAATGCCAAATCCAAATAGAATAGAGCATGGTTATCGCTGACTATACTTGCGTGCACAGACTATTACTAGGATGCTAACGCATTGCGTGCTTTGCTAAGAAAATATTCATCAATCTTCCTAGGTGCTTTGCCTTGCCTTGAGATTAGATCACAGATTAGGTAGAGATACGTACGTTGGATTAGATAGCATAGCAAAGAGAATAAAGGTATGCGTAGATTGCCTTTGATGATTAGCATCTTTAGGGTCTGTGTTAAGCGGCCCCTAGCTAGACCCAAACCTAGACCTACAATAACATTGTACAATATTTTTATTGTAGGGGAGAGGGGGGCACCTTCGAACAGAGGCAGTTTTGAATTAGTGGTTTTATGAATGCATCCTTTATCTTTCTTAACCTCCGAAATCTTAGAAATACTCCTAACACCGAACTTCACATCTGTCAGTTACCAACTAACGTCAAAGACAGTGTCATTTTGAAAATAATTCAACGGTTGGTTTACATGGTCAGTGATAAAGAATATTTTTTAAAATTGTAAGCAAATTAGTTACAACGTAGGTATATTTTTCAATGTGTTATTATTTAATAGTGTTGTATATATTATAGACCGTGTATATCAAATGAAAATTAATTTGATCTCAAGCAAGTTTTTTATCTAGAGATGATTATTTATGAAATATGGTATTGGGGCAGATTTGAAATAAAATACTGGGGCACTTTTGAATAAAATATTTTGAAAGCCATTGAGGCTATTTTATTTTTTATTTTATAGTTAAAGCATTTAAAGTACGTTTTTAAAACTGTTTTGTTATATTTTTATAGATTTGGTATCATAAAGATTATTTTATATGATTGTTTTACAATATTCATTTTGCTCTATGTTATAACGAATAAAAATAAATAAATTTGATCTTGTTCAAGACTGCCCCAGGCTGTTTCGAGTTTTATTAATTTTCGTAACTAATTATTAGTGTAGGAATAAGAGTGCAATGCGCGATGATAACGTATAATGCAATTAACTTAAATATAGTGTTTATTATATTCCAAGTTACTTGGATTTTATTTTATCCTCGGTTTTCAAAACTGCCCCTAGGGGTTTCAAATGTGCCCCGCGGAAGGGGCACATTTGAACAAAAAAGTATTTTTTTAAAATGGAAATTGTTGGTTTTATATGGGTCAAAATAAGTAAATATAATTTTTATTATTAAGTAAAAACCCCATACTTATCTATAAAATACAATACATCTTGATTTATATCGCCATATGAGAGATATAATTTAAAACCTAAAAAGTGTTCGAAGGTGCCCCCCTCTCCCCTACCTACCTAGAATAAGATTAAACGCTCAGAATAGAGAAAAAACTATTTTTTTATTATTCTACAGAACATTTAAAACAAAAGACGGGGACAGCGGGAATAATTGTTATCTATTTTATTCAACTATATTTACGGGGACAAAGTACGGGGACAACGGGAAGTATTTTTAAACCTTTCGGTACATGAGTTCTAATTACTTTTATTCACAATTCCCAAAATTCCCACTTACCAAAATACCTACTCATATGTTGCCCATTATCTACAATCACAACTGCCTATAATTATAACTTCCCAAAATTTCCACTTTTTAAACCAACTATTTTACTCGTTACAAAACGAGAAAAAACGACCCTCCCTATGAACATCGTGTGGATTTCGAAAGTACCAGGATAGCATATGATACCAGAGTGGTTTCATGTTTACATAGAGCTCATTGACATTCTCTTCTCCGATGACAGCTGTCAAACTTCAGACGCCCATATCTCGAGAACTACTCGTCCTAGACTTTCCGTTGTCAGCTCAAATGAAATACCTTGATGAGATCTACTTTTTCGATGACAGCTGTCAAACTTCAGACGCCCATATCTCGAGAACTACTCGTCCTAGACTTTCCGTTGCCAGCTCAAATGAAAGACCTTGATGAGATAAACTTTTTCGATGACAGCTGTCAAACTTCAGACGCCCATATCTAGAGAACTACTCGTCCTAGACTTTCCGTTGTCAGCTCAAATGAAAGACCTTGATGAGATAAACTTTTTCGATGACAGCTGTCAAACTTCAGACGCCCATATCTAGAGAACTACTCGTCCTAGACTTTCCGTTGTCAGCTCAAATGAAAGACCTTGATGAGATCTACTTTTTCGATGACAGCTGTCAAACTTCAGACGCCCATATCTCGAGAACTACTCGTCCTAGACTTTCCGTTGTGAGCTCAAATGAAAGACCTTGATGAGAGGAGGTGGGTATATTTTGACGGATTCGTATAGAGGTAGGTCTGGTGAGTTGGGGAAAAATCCCAAACCCCCCCTTTTTGCCCCCCTTCCCCCCCCCCTTTTTCGTATCTCAGAAGCCTTAAGACTGGGAACTTTTTTTTTACGGATTTGGATAGAGGAGGCAAACTAGTTAACAATATAACACTCAAATGTTCTTTATCTGTGATATTTCAAGTGGCCAGTTATTATTGTAAAGAGGATTACCTACCTACATACTCGTGCATAAGAAATCTGAAAAAGTGGGAATTTTGGGAAGGCGATATTATATGAAGTGTGAGTTTAAGTTAATGAATGTTTTCAAAAGTACGTAAAATCAAGAAAGTGGGAATTTTGGGAATTGTGAATAAAAGTAATTAGGACTCATGTACCGAAAGGGTTTTTTTCTCTATTCTGAGATTGAAAGGCGCTCTGAATCCAAACGAGCAATTTTATTGCACAATAATACGAACTGCACAATGTTTTCGTGTTCAGTCCGAGAATAGTATTGATTGATCCCGTGTGCACCGTGCGAAGCAACATGTCCGAACAAGATTTAGCTGCAGCTGTAGAAATGTTATCCATCGCAATACTGACCCTACACGATGCATGCAATGGAAAAATAATGTGCAATAAAAATTACACTCGCTCAAACTTTCGTTCAATCATTGCGCAATCTTCAATATAAACCCTATACGGTCACTTATTTATAATGCACAATTCGTTTTATTGCGCAATTTAATTGATCGTCTAGAGAGGCCGCCTTTGAGGTATTATTCCTGTACCTCAGAAAAAGGAAAGAGTCAATGGTCTGTACCAATGTCAGAATAATGTCAATGTCATTGTTAGATTGAACACTAATCATGTTCAATTTTATGTCAAAATGTTGACACCTTTACCTACATAATAAACGTAGTGTTTTTATTCTCTTTGCCTACATAACTTTACCTGGCAGTAATTTATTTATTTTTCATGTTTATTTTCCGAAAATTTAACTATGAAGGATAGATTCATTATTAGTCAAAGATGTACTACACAGCAGAGAACAAGAATATTGTTGATTTGTTTTATGATATACTGGCAATAATAACATTTTCGATTCGATGGCAGCACGTAGTGATGGATCATGATGGATGGACATTGAATAAAAAACAATGTTTTTCTCGTAATGCATCGCACAGGTGGCATCGATGCTAAATTGATATAATTAAAATATATATCGATGTTTTCCATATCGATTTTTTATTAACAAATTAGATTACGAATAAATAATAACTTAGTATAAAAAAATATCCCGAAATCACAGACAGTTAAAAATAATGGTTTTTTTAACCAAAATAATTAAAAAAATTGCACTTGTAGAAAATTACTTCATGACCATGGTGTCAAGTTCGAATTCTCTCAAGACAAAGCAGTGGCGGATAACATAATTATGGGGTGCGGCCTCCCTCCTTGCAGGACTGCCAGAATTGAACAAAATATAATTTTATCTTTTCGGGTAGGTACCTACTTAGTACCTACACTTGAAAAAATAAACTAATAATTAATTTTTATATCATAAATTTTTTGTCGTAATTGTAACTTATGCTGCTAAGCTAATGTCACTGTCAATGTCATTCTGACTGCAGCTAAACACGTCAAGCACACGACGTCAATGCCTTAAGCCTTCACTTTTTTTTAACGCTACCTAAAAAAAAGTAAAGGTAGCTTAACAGTCTCTATCCCCCTTCTTAGTTTTTTTTTGTAGTTGCCACTGAGTGAGACAACAAAGTCTTCCTTATCGATATTTAGATCTCACAGAAACTTTTTTCAAAACTGGTAGACCACTTTCTAGGCCAACCGTACCTACATGCCCACATTTTGCAGATGTTAACATTCCAAACGTGACAAAGACAAAATAAGTATATTTATATAAAGGTAGGTAAGTGTATGAAAAACAAACAGCTTAGGTTAAAAAAATTTGAAAATAATGGTAATAAAAAAATATGAACACTATTAGGAGTTTTGGACTAATTACATCCGAAATAGAAAAAAATTAAGATGTGCACAACAGAAAAAAAGTTAAAAACAACAGGTACCTACCTAACTACCTACATTTTACACATCCAAGTAAAATACAACAGATAGGTAAATAAAACTACTTTCACTTAAGCGACACTTTGAGATGTACTTAGTCATCGAACCGAAAAGTAGAAGTGCGCATCGCCATTCTATGGAAAACGAATTGAATCCAAATGAAGATGAATTAAGATGACAATGACAATGCGGAATTTGTCTTGTGCGGTTCGATGGGAATGGTATCCTAGCAGGAATCTCACTCTCTCTTCGATGCATCGAATAAAAAACAGCCATATTTACTCGATGCTGACGTATTCACATCGGATTAAATCGATGTAATGATACTTAGCATCGAGTGTTTAAATATATCGATGTATATCGTCCATCCTTAGGCCAGCCACCTGACGGATATTTCGCGAAACCTTCTATTGATATCTCGGAGGCTCGGACTCAATGTCCGATAAAATTTTGTTATATTGTGCTACTTGCAGTTATTTATGTTCATTTTATGTGTTTGTGATCAAATTTATGACGACAAAAAATCTTTGAAAATCACGCCTCGATGTATTATACGAATGGGAAGTTCCTTTCAAAACCAATGACACTAAAAGAACTCGATGTGCGTTTTGGCCATTTTACTTGGCTTGCGTTGGTGATTCGTACGTAGTCACGTGACCATCTACAAGTACAAGAATCAATGGCGCCAAATGACTTTCCTAGAAAATGTACGTAATGTTTTATGTATTTCACCAATTTGAAGAGATCTATGTTATAATGCAAGCCTTACTGTTAGCCTAGAGCCAATACTTTCGAAGCAAAAATAAGTAAAAGATGCGACGACTCATGTCAATCTGGCAACAAAACAGTGCTGCTATCTATGTTGTCAACTTTGTTAGTAGCTTACAATGGAGACATGAGATAAATATTTACGGATATTTGTGAAATAAAATGCAATAACAGTAATTTATTTCCCTAATAAGCGAGTGCAATAAATATATCTAGCCGCGGGGACGATCTATTCGTCATAATAAGCAGCAAGTGGTTAGCAATGCCTCGTATTCTGTAGGGCCGTCTCTGGCCCGCCATAGATTTCGTACATTAAAGTGAAACGTCAAATAAAATTGTTATTCATTTTCAATTTGGAACGTGAAAACATGGTGTTATTTATGTGGTAAAGCACCTGTAAATTAACATGTTGAGGTAAATGCCCACACCATTACTGGTGCTGATCATTGTTTTGTTTGTTATTACTTTGAAGATGTAGGTCTTCTCTGTTCTATTGCTTTATTTTATTATTGCATTGTATTATAGTCCTCAAATAGACTTTGTGGGTTGTTCTCTTTCAAATGTTTGATATGGGAAAATAAGTACAATAGACAAAATAATACAGTATGTTTTGTTATATTTTGATTTAATGTTATAAGCTATGGTGTAATTAAATGATAATAATAAATACTCAATACCGCATTATCAATTCTGTGTGTATATGGATGCACATCCCGCTGTGTTTGTATTATGCAATTACTTTCTAAACTAATTTCCACTCCCACTCCATCCCTAACCAAACTTTTGTTTTAATTTCAGGTATTATAAACGTATAAAGTGGAACCATGTAGTGAACGATGTGACTTATACGATGTTGCTCCCGCGTTCCAAGTGCAAAGGCATAGCGGGGTTGTGAACATGTAGGTTGTGAACAAACACTTAACAAGATGTCGATGAGGGGCTCTAAGAGGGCAATGGGGAGCCGGCCTGAGGACCAGCCAGGGCCGTCCGGCTTATCAGCCGGCCCGTCTGGCGTGCCCAGCACGTCCAAGCGCCGGAGAACTGAGCCGGAGGACATTCAGTGGCAAATCCGGCAAGCCAATGACCTCAAGATGTCATCAATATATAACAGAAGTGCCACTGAAGCACCAGCAGAACTATTCAGGTTTGTGTGCACAATTCTAGTTTGGCTTACAGTTCTATGATATATTATAATTTAGTTATTATGAAGGTTTGAAATTCTAATTACACTCTAACTATAAGTACTTTTTGATGATCAGTCATGAAGTGTACAGTTATTAATTTAGCTTTGAAACAGGAGTATTTACTTTATTATTCAAATTAACTAAGTTATATAGCACAAACTTAAAGTGGGAAGCTGGTAAGCTAGTAAGCTAGTACAGTTATTCTTAGAATTTGTTTGATGAGAAACCTTAAGCAGTGAATTTTTATTAATTACTTATTTTGATTTTACAATGTTATAAGTGAAGAAAGATTATCTTACTTACTACTAGTATATATATTTGTATTATTCTATGCTGTATATGATTTTTAACTGTTGTATTATATATACAGGATAAAATATTTCCTAAAATTTTAGTTTTAGTTAGACATTAAAATGAATAGCAACATTAGTGGCAATTCTGGATGTCGCCTAAACTTAACTAAACCAATTTGACAGCACTAAAATTGATGCCATCCTTTTTATTTCGATCGTTATGAAAGGGACGGCAACATTTTTGGCGACATCCAGAATTGCCACTATTATGAACTTAAACTCAGATGGACACGGATTGAAATTGTGTAGGGTGGTTTGTGAAATGTATTGTTTACAATTCTTGTTTTATGCAGTGTTCATTCAAACTATACCTATTAAAAACAAATTCAACTGTTAGTTTCGAAGTTATGAAAAAAGTAAATTTTTCAGTAATTATACATTCTAGTCTTTACATTCTGATTCCACCCTATATTTATTAGTACTTTTATTTTGTTTGACATAAAATTAGTAAGTTTTAGTACTTTTATTATGTTTGACATTGTTGTTTTATAAGAGGAGTCTTGTCAGTCCATATTAATATTATGAAAATTATGAGGAGCTCTATTTTTCATGAGATAGAATACAAGTTATCATAAATTGTTGTGATCAGTATGTGGTCTAATAAAATATATAGTCCAGAACATTTAATTCGTAGTAAGGTTAAACAGGCTCATTAATTTGTAGAAACTGTAGATATCTACAATACATAAATATACAGTTATTTAACATTCAATCTCTCAAAGAACTGACCAACTGATGTTAAAATAATAAGGCCCTTAATTGTTTAATTGAATGAGATTTTTTTATTTCTGATGCTTTTGAGATGATTCTTAAATATAATTTATGAAAATCAGTTCAGGTTCAATTTTTTTATTAAACTACAGAATAATGGTCTTATGAATGAAGATAGACAATTCTTCTTTATTGTAGACAAGGTGTGTCATGTACCTGACCAGTGTTATATGACCATACATTCTAATAGTTGACACAGCTAGATTGTGGAATTGCAGAATTAAGCATTGATATGAGTATGAATAATTGATCTTTAAGTTGTTGAAAAGTTTAAATTTGAATTGAATAAGAAAATCATTTAACAGAATATCTAGAGATTGTTTGACTTGATATCTCAAGAACAATATTGTAAATTTACTTCGCTTGGGCTGATTTAGATGCGACAGTTGCGGGTTCGATTCGATCCCCGCGGCAAGTAGAATGTTCGCAAAAATTCTTGATTTGTTGTGGCTTGATATCCACAGTTACCTACATTGAGAATTAAAAATTGAGGGTTAGGCTGTTTATGGATGTTGGTTATTATTTATGTATGGGATCAATATCTTGCACTGCCAATGGCGTGGCGAAATCAATAGGAAGCCTGTGCTTGTATTTTCAAAGCTATTTCTGTATTTAACTTCTGCATTGCGAATTTAATTCATTGCTGGAATTTTTTATTAAAAATTTAGGGGTGATTACAACAACTAGCCTGATGCTGGTGAATTTGACAGTGAAAGGGCAAGGGTCCTTAACATGTCTATACTAATATTATAGTTCGTTTGTTTGTTTGCTTGTATGTTAGGGGTAATCTCCGAAACTACTCATCTGATGTGTAGCATGGACTTTCCGAATGAACGTAGGCTATATTTTACCAAGGTAGGTACTACGCGAGCGAAGCAGCGGGCGAGTAAGCTAGTTTACAATAATTTGATAGCATTACTTGCCTTGATTTAGTAATGGGGGTGATTGGATAGTGGTTGCCAGAGACAGGGAAGAATGGAAGCTAAAGAAGGAGGTCTTTGCCCAATGAAGATTCAGTGCATAATAACATCACTTGATAATTAATTACTTTATGTAGAAACTATGTAAAAGTAATGGAATAAAAAGGCTATTATTATTATTATATTCAAGGCAAGTATGCCTTGATCTAACAAAAGTTATAATAATAAAATCATCAAAGAAGTAAGTAAGTTCGCATGAGCTAGTGACCAACTCTGGTGACGGTGTTTTTAGGCTGCTGTCATGGCTTAACGACTTTAAAAGTCGCCAATCAAAGAAGTAGAATTAAGAGAGAACAAGCAACGCTAAACTAGAATTAAAGTCTTTATGGCGAATAATATCCATTCCATAATTGCTATATTGTTTTGCCAACTTGCAAATAATACTATTAATTGTTGCTTCTTTGCATTTGTATTCCTAGTATATATTGGAATCATGGGTTCTGGTATCTGTTCCAACTTCCACAATCATAATATGATTTACTATTGAGTCAATACAATTAATATTTGTATTTTTTTTTAATAACTTTGTCCACAAGTAACATAATTAAAATAATGTATTGCTAACAGTCTGTGTTCCATACCATGAAAATTCACCAATTTTGACTTTGTTTGCAAATAAGGAAAACTGAATGTTGAATTAGGTAAAAATTGCAACTTAAGTCAAAATTGTTGAAAACTATGTAAGAGACAGTTCTGTAGCCTTAGAAAACTATTTTTATTAAAATTACCAAGTTTTCTTGTAACAATTGGTATGGCAGTGGCATTTAAACTAAATTATTTCTAATTATAATTTTTATCCCTAAGCTAGGAAGGCTTACTCCATTATACTTCCACCCTCATGATCCCAGTGGGATCATACAAAACTTCTGAGGTCATTAAGCTCCCACTAGGGGACATTGAACACTCATCGTTCCAATATAACCCCACACACCTGGACTGACCTGGAAGTAATGATGTGATGTGAAGATTTTAACTAAGTAGTAAGCTAGGAATGACTTTTCATATACCTATGAAACTACCGAACATATGTTTAAAAAGTTACTAAATAGTATAATGTAATAATAATATTATTATGTACAATGTGTACAATTACAATAATAATTCAAAAGGGCCTCTGTGTGTTGGCTTTGGCCCCATGCATGCCTACCAAAGGTCCGGGACTCCATAGTCCCGTGATGGTAAAACTTGACAAACATAATAATAATAATATGTACTTTGTACTTTGTATGTTTTTCAAATGGAAATTCTTGTTGGAAAATATTGTTTTTTTGCCAACTATACCGTGCCATACTATGACAGTACTATGACCGTATTAGAGACAAGCCAGGCAAAAATGAATGAAATAATATGAAACCAAATAACCACAGTAGTGTGCCATCACTACAAAATGCCTTTCCGTGCCTGAATAAGGTCATGGAACAGTCATGGTAACCAATAAAGTCCTTAAAGTTTTTTGTGGTTAATACAATAAAATAACCAACGGTATGTTACCTGAATCAAGGAAGCTGAACTGAAAATTAAGAGAATAAAAAGTTAGAAATGTAGGCTGGCTAAATAAGCATTGTGGGTGCAGATTTTTGTGGTTGTTTATGACATTTAAGATTTTGAAGTATATTTTAGTGCCAACATTAATTACAGTAATTAATAAAAAATATCAGTACTGGTATTAGTCAGCTTGCGCTTTTAACACCAATAAGTTTATTAGATCGGTTTCTGGTGATATTTAGAAAATGTTCTAAGACCTAATTTTACATATAATACAAGTTCGATGTTCTTTTATATTCGACGTTTTCCATTCAAAACGTTCACAAATGTATTACTGTTGAAATGTATAATTCAAATGCATCTGCTAATGTATGTGTACTCTTTGAACAGGTACGTTATTATGATAGTAAATTGTAAGTCATTCGCTCTGCCATTTAATTATTGCGATTGATTATTATGGACTTGCGTTACTCGTGCTGTGTCCGCGATGCATTTGCTATTTTGATAATTTTTAAGACTAATGAAAAGTACAATCGTGTTGTACTTCTAAGGATCTTAAAAGGCGGGACTTTAGGCACGTGAAGTGCGCCAACCCTTTCGCCCGCGCCCCTCCGTCTCTTTATTTTGAACACTTAGGGCCTCGTTCACCATCCTCAAGTAAAGTGTTGATTAGTTACTTAACGAGTAACGTCATTCGTTCTATGCGCAAAATGTCAATTACGTCAATTACTCGACACTTTCTTGGTGACTAGCCTACTCGGAACTTACTTGAAGATCGTGAAAGAGGCACTTAGTCTCAAATTACTTACGTTTTGAACATGAAACATTGACTAACAAAGGTAAAAAACATATTTAAAAAATATTATCGGGACTTAATCGCGTATCAATATGATTTATTTACCTCGACGTTTCGATGACATTACAGTCACCGTGGTCACGAGTAGACAGTGTGACTGGTGACTGAGACTGGTCAAGAGTAGACTGAGTACTACTCAGTCTACTCGTGACCACGGTGACTGTAATGTCATCGAAACGTCGAGGTAAATTAATAATATTGATACGCGATTAAGTCCCGATAATATTTTTTAAATATGTTATCAATATCAATATGTATATCAATATGATTTATTTACCTCGACGTTTCGATGACATTACAGTCACCGTGGTCACGAGTAGACAGTGTGACTGGTGACTGAGACTGGTCAAGAGTAGACTGAGTACTACTCAGTCTACTCGTGACCACGGTGACTGTAATGTCATCGAAACGTCGAGGTAAATTAATAATATTGATACGCGATTAAGTCCCGATAATATTTTTTAAATATGTTTTCAAGTCGCGAAAGTTTAAAAAGTTTTAAAAGTAAAAAACAATATGAAATTCACATAACAAATTCTTCTCCTCTATTTTAGAAATATATTCTTTGTTGCTATTTTGAAAAGTATTTTTGTTCTTCATTACGCGAAAAATAAGGCATGGTGACATTCTTAAAATACAAAAACCTGTGGTGTTTTAAGAAAAAATATATAACATGAACAGGCGCTAACGGGTAAAAAATGACCGAACTAACCTTAAAAATCTTCTGTAACTAAACACTAAGGCATTGTCCCCAGTAGGCAAACTGTTAGCGGCCGACTGAGTTTGCGGCGTATCTGTTTAGTAAGCCCTTCCATATATTTGAAATGAAGTGTCCACAGTTTGCTAGTTTTGCCCTCACTTAACGCAGTTTGCAGCGTTACGCGCGCCGACTGTCTCAGTTAGTGGCCGACTCATAGCAAAACCGATATGGCGAAAATTGATCTGAGTTTGCAGCTAACTTAAATTTCAGTTTGCACAAATTCGCGGCTCACTCAGTCGGCCGCTAACAGTTTGCCTACTGTGGATACAGCCTAAGTGCAAATTGGCTGTTTATTAAAAATTTTGGACTGTCATACTTCTGTCAGAAGGTACCTAAAATAACACTGCACAAAAATAAGCAGGAAAAAAATATTTGAACAACATCAAAAATCTAAGCTTTATAAAGATTAGTCGGAACGAATCTCTCTCACCTGAAATTAACGATTAAAAAATTGAAAAATTATATTAAATATATAGAGGCTTCGAATTAAAATTATACGATAGCTACCGATAGGTGCATTCAGTCTACGATTTGAGTCTGTACCAGACATCCATTATTTCCGAACTACATCCTGTGACGGTTCGACTAAGAATCCTTCTGGGCGAAATATTACGTACAAATATCGTCTATAATGAGCATCTTAATTCTGACAACGCAAGAGTACTTACTGTTAACAATTTAGTAAAAATGCAATATAAAATATTTAAATTCAGAAACTTTTTATGAGGCTGTTGTTAATAATGGCCGGGAAAGCAAATTATTACTTAACTTTTCGGTGCTAATCGTAAGCTCCCATTAGATTTTTTGGCAGTTGTCATGTTGCACCTCTATTTGCGTTGTAAGAGCTTGTTTTTTGCCAAATTGCATTATTCTAGGACCACAAAAAGTACCCTAGAGGTTTTAAATAGGACAAAAACCTAAACCTATAAGATAGTTCTAGTTAACCTAGAATTGTGAAAAGACATTGACCAAGTGGAGATTTGGCCCAGTATTATTGTTGTTGTACAACCGTAAAATGCTGCTTAAACAAAAGCTTGATTCTTGAACTTTTAAAGTTAGTTTTCCATTTTGTGAAAAAAATCCTTAGTCCACGGAACTTGAATCAAAGTGAAACTTGTCGCCCAGTAACCAAAGAGAATAGGTAGGTACTATGACCTACCGTTGCTTGGGACTGCTAAGAATACGGAAATCAAGATATTCATGATAATCTTATTTAAAATGAAATCGTATTAGATATCTAATACCTTCAAACGAGCAATTCTTGTATAAATATAATCTGAATCTCGGAAACGGCTCGACGATTTTCACGATTTTTATGAAATTTCGTATGTTTCGGGGGCGATAAATCGATCTAGCTAAGATTCATTTCTGGAAAATGACGTTTTATCTGTCTTTTCAGGTAATCAAAAAAAATATCGAGCTAAGCTCGGTCATCCAGGTACTGAATATTAAATAATTTATAAAATCTTTAAAATTAAAAATAGTTATAAATGAAAAATTTACGGCTTCGACGTAGTATACTCACTCGTATATCAACCTCATGTAGTTTTTGTACAACTACTGTACAATTTAACTTTGATCCTAGAAATGAATAATGTCCGTTGGTGAAACAGTTCTTACAAATTAAGTATAGAAAGTCACCAGAGTTGGCACCTGCTTATACTAACTTAATACTTTAGTGTTTCGAAAAATGTATGTTATAAAAAAATCATGTTTCGAAAAATGTAAAAGTTAAATATAGTTCCGTGAGTTCCGTCTGTGTGCAAGTCTTTTTTATTTTACATTATGATCGCTTAGATGTTTATGAATAGGTACTGTGTTTTTGCAAACAAAAATGCAATCTCAGTAATGTTATACAAAGATTTTTTTTATTTTGTTTGTTATTTTACATGATAAATGTACTTTATGTTTAATAAGTAACTTATAACTTAGACATAATGTATTTTACAGAAATATCCTTAGCTTATTTCTGGGTTATTCAATTGATAGAAACTGAATGTTCCTAAAAAGTTACATTTCCACTGGCTGTAATGACGAAACTATGACAAGAAATTAAAACAGAACATTTATCTTTGCAACGAACATGTAGCATCGAAATTCGTAAGATTCTTCCGTGCGAGAGTTCAATCAAATCACGTCGCAGCTATTGACACTAATCGTGTTATTCTTGTTGCCTTTGTGACAAGCTAAAGTGCATTGACAAGGACGAAAAATGATCTACAGTAGATTTGTATTTTTTGTATCTAATGTACCCTAATAAGTGAAATTGACAAATACGAACCACGGTAATCTGGTTTTTAACGACTTGCGGCAAATTTTAAAAACCTTTATCTGTGATTTTGCTAACTGTGGTAAGATATACGACATTACTTTCATACTAAAAATAACAATTATGTATAAAGCACAGTGAGGAGAATCACAGATAGATTGATAATGAGATGCTCTTTAGTCGTAAGTAAAATAAGCGATATCTTTTAATTTATCGAAACTATAGTGCCTACGTCGGGCTTTAATTCATTGTAATCAGTATATTGTCTAGCTCGCACACATTGGGCTTCGGAGCGTCATTATGATTTGCGTAACAGCAGATAGTCGATATCGATAAGAGTTGAGAGATTTGAGAGAAGATGCGCAAGGCTTTGAAACGCACATAATATTAAGCACTGTATTTGATAGTACCTAGACTTTTGACCTGAAGGTATAGATTTGTTATTTTTGCCGTATAAATAACGAAAATGAATATGCGTAAAAAAACGAATTAGCAATTTCTGTACATTGAAGGTAAACACCGCGAAAAGTTCGTTTCTTCAAGTCAGCCCCACTTATAATATTTCTAGTAGAAAAGCTGAGAAAGTGGTAATGTCTACTCCAGTGTTCTAAATACCTACTACAACTTCCCATTATGTGCATACATTAGGGCGCCTCTTGGGCTTTAACTCGACTAACGCTAGTTGTTCGCCCCGAACAAGATCTCGCTCACCGTTGGTTGGTGGCTTGCATTTACTTGCTTCTGATTACTACTAAGCATATTACTCAAGTCTGTATATCTTTACTAGATGTGATACAGTGTCACCACACTAGTAAATTTTTATAACACAAGCTATTGACTACTAGGTTTCATACATATTGGATAAACGGTTCTATAGTAGAGTTGGCCACTTGCTCGTACGAACTTACTTACTTTAGTTATGCGAGGTCTACCTTTTCATGAAACTTACAAAGATACATCGCCAAATTGCCCAAGTTCTTCAACTTGGTCACTTCGCTTCTCTCGCTCAGTCAAAAAGCCTGAGGCCCTACTTCGAATATATATACGCTCACGAAATTTCTTTGCAATATTCGGGCTCAGCTTATGTCGGTGGATACTGAATTCGTTCATTCGTTCGTTCGTATGAGCAAGTGGCCAACTCTGGTGACAGACTTTTTAGGCCGCCTAAAGGCCTCTGTCATGGCTTAACGACTTTAAAAGCCGAATTCGTAACAGTATACCAACATAAGCTGATCTCGAATACATACATAGAATCATGCCTCTTTCTCATGGGGGTAGGCAGAGACCACTGATCTCCACACTAAACTTGATCTCGAATATTGGCACAAAATTTCGTTTTCGTTTATTCCAAGACAATTAGACAAAGCTAATGTTGTTAAAACTTATCCTTTTTTCAAAATGATTTATTATAATCTCAATCTCCATTTAAATTTTACTTATGTTAGATGATCGATGTGGAAAAGGTTAATAGTAGCAGGGGACTAGTAATGTGTAGTAGATAGTATACATGACGATCTAAGTTTAAAAAAAAAATAACGTTAAAATGCATCACTGACTGTTGTGCCTTTGCGATCCAACTCAACTTTAGTAGTAGAATTAGTAGTGTAAAAAAAAAGAAAAAAAAAATGATATATGATCACGACTGTATCCCGGGAGCGGTAGACATTTCTTTCAGATCATTAGGCAATTTTTAGATCTTTTTGAAGATGTCTAAGGGGGTAGTCAGAGGTATGTCCAAATACATACATATTTGGTACATGCCCACATTTTGCAGAAGTTAACTTTCCATACGTGACAGGTTGCAAGCCCATCGACGCTGTTAGAGAGCTAACTGGTTTCCTCACGATGTTTTCCTTCACCGTTATAAGCTCGTGTTAAAGCGCATATAAATTTTTCGATGCGAAAATTTCATTGATGCACGGCCGGATTTGAACCCGACCTTCGGATCGAAAGTCGAGGTCCACTTGACCAACACGGCTTATATTTAACGGCTTTATAGTTGTGTAATATAAGTAGAAAAGCTGAAAATGCATTAGTTTGAAACTCTGAAAGTCCGTTTTAATAATACGAGTAACCATCCCTTCACGTTAAGGTGACTGTATGGGTGAAACTAGCGCCACCGCCTATTTTATTTGATTATTACGTTGAACAAAGGAATTTTAAAAAACTGAATGTACAGTTTGTGAAACCTATCATTTCATTTTGTATAGTTTAGGAGGAATAGCGAAAACAGAGTTTGGTGGCCACCAAGTGCAACTTCGCTATATATCTCCTAAACTATACTTTTTTTGCATTATTGCATTATTGCATTATTGCATTATTGTTTTTGTATAATATCTAGGTACTACGTACTACTATTTCCTCAAACATTGTGGTGTCCCAACGGGGCTCTTGTTGCGGCCAAACCTAATTTTTAAGACCTTATGTACCAACTTGAAACAATAAATATATACAAAATGAAACTACTACATAGGTATTAAAAAAAAGCTTATGATAGGTTTCACAAACTGTACATTCAGTTTTTTTTAATTTCTTTGTTCAACGTAATAATCAAATATAATAGGCGGTGGCGCTAGTTTCACCCATACATGCACCTTAACATAAAACCTGGAAGCGGTAACTTTGAAGGTAGCGTTAGTTCACATAAATACCACCCATAATAGTTTGAAACAATTGCAGTGTTTCATAGAAGTACGTAAGCGCAATCTAAGTTAACCTGAGTGAACATAGTATAATTATGAATTTAACTTAGATTTCGCTGACTGTATGTTGTTGCATTTTCGTACCATAAATAAGGGATATAAAATTAAATTCTGTCGTTTGCAGCAAAAGTGTGTTTAACACTATCGCGTTCAGTGCTCATGACGCACGCACGACGCCTAGTAGCGAGGCCGCGGCCGTGCCCTTCGGGCAGCACCAGCTGAACCGGGAATGGGTTAGAAAGTTTGGAAAATAACTAACTGTGGATTTCTTGATAAACAAATAAATGATGAATAATAATTTAAAAGAAAACTGAAGCAACTTAAATAATGTTTTGATCAGATTATTTTTCTTGCATCTCTCATAATCCTACAAAAGGAAAGATAAGATAAGTGCCAAGAAAAAATTGCAATTGCGTAAATTGCTTTTTCCATGCATTTTAATAAATATTTTCTAGAACTATTGATCCCTTTGTACTTTCCGCAATAAGGTTGCTATTGAATCCGACAGTCATTGATTACAAATTCAACGGAAAAGACATTTTCATTACTTAAAGTTGTTTTCATGTAGGTATTCGTAATATACCGGTTGTACTAACGCTTTGCCATATAAAGAAGTTTTATCCTAAACTCATCCTTACAAAACTTTTGCATTTAGTAGGCTTGTAAAAACATTCGATTGTCATCACAAAAATAAGAAGTGTTTATTTTTCATATTTAGTCAGTTCAATTCAGCATTGGGACATCCTGTGTAACCGTCAACGTTATTTATGCATTTCTCTATGTTACGTTACGATACACTTTTTGACCTCCATCGAAAAAGGAGGGTATTATTAAGTGTGTCTGTCTGAGGCATTTATCGCTTCTGTTCTGTAACTGGTTATAGATGCGGTTTTTTTTGTTGGAAATCTGTCGTAATCAAGATGGCTCTTAGCTATAATCTGATTTATGAAAATTAATTTCGACGATTGAAATCGGCTCTTTTTTAGTTGATGAAGGAATGATTTCTAGAGTTTTCATTCATTACATTTATAATTATGTTGTTATTAACTCTTAAGTGCTTACGCTCTCTATTTTGTGTATACATGATGCTCGGCAACAAGTACGGACTTCTAGAGAGTGCTTAAATAATATTATTATGATTCAAAGCCATAGTATACAGTTTCTAATGTAGTATTTTATAAAAGTTCAACACAATCAAGAATTTGTATCCATTTTTCGAGTAGAAATGTTAAATTATTTAATAGAGAACAAATTAGCATGCTCGAGTACTTAAATAATTCTGTATACTAACTAACAGCAAGACTGTGGCGGTCAAACGAGCCATTTAAAAAAAATATTGATTCGTTTAATTTCTATCAGCTAGCTGATGCGTAAAATATAAATTTTAGGCGTAGTAGGTCTTTTTGAAACAAAATATACTATCAAAGTTTTTTTTACGTAAAAACCCTTTCTGATGCTACAGATTGATTGATCAAATTTTCATGGGATACTATTACGTTAAACTATGCCTTTTGTCAAATTACAGAAAAGATCTTATCAGTGCAATGAAATTGCCTGATAACGAGCCACTCACACCCAGCGAGTACTGGGTCATAACAGACCCGTGGAAACAGGACTGGGAGCGAGGGGTGCAGGTGCCAGTGAATCCTGACTCATTACCCGCGCCGAAAGTCAAGATCATTGAGAACCCTAAACCGCACGACCACACTAACTTCAAATTGTGAGTATTTTTATATTTTAGTGATAAATAGTAAGAAAGCCCAAGATACTAAATGAGTATTTACTCGAGCGTCGCAGAGACTTATTAGAATTTAAAGATTATGTAAAAAAGTTATAATTGATGATACCCTATCAGCTGAGGGCGGTGTGCCCACAGGCTCAAAAACAAATAGTGACATTGAAAAACTCGAGCGCGTAAGATATTGTTAGTGTACGATACCCCACGTGTCTTAGATACTACGCGTATTTTATCTACCATACAAACTGGCAGATAAAATGGTTTTGACGATATAGGACAAGTTCTTTTTAAGTCATTTGCTTTATCTGTCCATCTCTTACTATACCCACTTCTGGTTATAACTATATCTGTTTCTGACCAATTCTGTATTCGTCGATTTCTGGTTCGGTCGACCCTCGGTACAGCCAGCATGTGCATGAGAGTTGGAAGATGTTATGGAGCCCATACCATTCATTAAAACATTGATTAAAAAACTGAGCCCAAGGGGAATTTATATAAATAATTTAATAATAATAATATAATAATAAATAATATAATTAATATAATATATTAATAATTATTAATATATTAATATAATTAATATATTTAATATAATTTATATAAATTTAAATATTCAACAGCAATAATATAACGTAGTGGCTTTATTCTCTTTGAGCAATAATCAATAAAAACTTACTGTCTGCATGACAGATATCAATTATTATGTTTAAAGTGGCCAGAAAGGAACACTTCAAAAGAGGTTAATAACAATATTCATAAAATCCTCGTTAGGTACGATTGCTTAGATTATGTACAATGAATTGCTTTACAAGTGCGATAATGCTAGCCTACTTACATACATAAATTCCCCTTGGGCTCAGTTTTTTAATCAATGTTTTTAATAAATGGTATGGGCTCCATAACATCTTCCAACTCTCATGCACATGCTGGCTGTACCGAGGGTCGACCGAACCAGAAATCGACGAATACAGAATTGGTCAGAAACAGATATAGTTTTAACCAGAAGTGGGTATAGTAAGAGATGGACAGATAAAGCAAATGACTTAAAAAGAACTTGTCCTATATCGTCAAAACCGGGGTAGCGGAAGTGTAGAATGTAAAAGAAAAAAACGCTCATCAAATATTCAGTCAGACGGCACGTTAATTGGTCTTGAAAGAAGTTCCTATTCAAAAGACTTAAAATTCTGACGAGACGCAAGTTTGTGAAAGATTCTTGAAAATGCAAATAAATCGCAGTTGAAATACTTAATCTGACGAGATTATTATACGGACTGTACAGCCAGATGTCGGGTTGACCCACAATCTGGCGATTATTTGGAGAGATTCTGTTAATCTGGTGTGTCTCGACCGCGCTCGAGAATGTCACGGTATCCCCCCTGTTAATTTCGCCGCGCTCGAGTAATTCCTCTATTGGGCTCCTCTATGAGGGAACAGTGTGGAGTTAGTGGAAAGACGATGTAGTGCTAAGAACGGAGAAAGGCATGTTATAACATAATGATTTGGGCATGTAGAGAGGATGATTGATTAAAAGTCGTTGAACGAAACAAGGAATATTTGTGTGTATATTATTTCTGAATATATTATATTCATAACACTTGATAGCATAGGATTAAAGATTATTGTAGGTAAAACCTCCCCTGAGTTCGGATAAAAGGGAGATAATAATAATAACAAATAAATAATAAATATCCTTGGACATTCCACACAGCGTTATCTTTTCTCAAGCTAAGCAATTTAATACTTAGATGGGTGGCGTGGGATGCGCTAAGCCGTTGTACCCTCCCTGCGAGGGAGAGACCAACTTGCTGTTCGGGCAGGACTTATGCTCAACTATTCTATTAAATACAAGCTATTTACGTTTAAATAGAAATAATCAATTTGCAACCTTATGCAGTAAAATTCATTTCAAACTTTTATTTTACAATTATTAATCTCTTTAAGACCTATTTCGGAGGAAAGGCCTACGCAGATCGGGGCGGCATGCATCGGCACACAATGGCTTCAATGTATGGGGAGGGTCGGACATTTGCTTGTAAAAAAAAAATGTCGAAATGTTTGAATCTGATGATGCCATCGTGTTCAGTTAGTGATTCTCTACAACAGTCATTCTCGGTACTTTTGCCGTAACTGCAATATTTAATGAGTAAAAGTTAATTTTTTAACCAATTTTGTATTGAAATGAAAATTCAAAACACCATAATCTTCTGATTCCCGTACATTTTCAGGATGCGGTTTTTTTTATCGTAATCTACACATAGACAACTTCAATATCTCAGACAAAACTTGGTGCACCAAACGCACAACAGACTACAATACAGGGAGGTTTTAAAAAAAAATGCCGAAATGTTTGAATCTGATGATTCATCAGATTCAAACATTTCGACACTTTTTTTTTTTTACAAGCGAATGTCCGACCCTCCCCATACATTGAAGCCACTGTGCGGCATGGCAAATTGAATTAACATTTTTGAACTGTCAGCGTGGGCCTTAAGTAAGAGGCTTTTCTTTTTCAATAAACTATAAAACTCTGCAAAAAAAAACAGCTTAATTTGTTAACCATTTTCTGAAATAACTAAGCAAGGTAATAAATTTCGATACCAGCAATAAAATAAGCAGTAAAGTGCAGATAGATTTACTGTAACTCGTCTATACGATACTGTAAAACGTCAGTTCGATGCGCCGTGTATTACGCGCTGAAACTGCCCCACTACTCTACAAACCGAAAACGATGCATCTAGCCAATAATCGCAGGTCAGCTTATGTTGGCTAATCTTCCGAATTCAGTTTCCACCAACATAAGCTGACCTGACCGATTATTGGCACGCAGCATCGTTTTCGGTTTGTAGAGTAGACCTACTTATCCTCCGTGTCGGACGTAGGTAGTGCCCTTAACGAAGCAACCCTTCAGTCGCGCTCAACATTCCCATTGGATTACACTCCAGGGGAACTCTCGTAAACTCTATCCCTGTTTTAAAGTCGAACAATCGGTACGAACTAGTTTGATGGTTTTTAAATAGAAGTGATTTTTTATTGAAAAAAGAATTATGTTTTATGAAGTGGGTTAATAATGAATAAATGACGCTGTGATTGAGTGTTTGTGAGTTTTTTGTGTGTGTTTGTGTGAAGTTAGTGACTTTTGATATGTAATTTATTTAATCTGAAAATAAATATCTAATATAAAAAATGATATCAATTTATGCAATTTTGCTGGTTTTCTTTAACAAATATTCGGCGCCGTTGTCCATCTCTTTATGCTTTTTATTTATTTACGGATACAAGAAAGTTAGTGATGCAGACTTATTAGTTTATTGGTTTTATTTAACCAAAGTTTAGAACTTTAGATCATAGGATTTGTACCTACGTGATTTTGTTGCGTCGGGTATTAAAAAAACATTAGTGCTACTCAATTGATTCGTTTTCTGGTTGATTATCGAGCTACGTGTTTATCCATAGGCCAAAAGACAAATACATTCATCTAACCCGCGACTCCAACTACAAATCGGAAAAACACCAGCTCAGCGTAACTCCTGCCTGTGCCGAAGCTGCCTGCAGCTACGACCTGGACGCCACAGATACTTCTTGGCTGAAACTCTTGAACGCTGAACGGGCAAGGGCAGGGGTGGCCCCTATTACAGAAGAACAACTTGAGAAAGTTATCGAAGAATTAGAGGTTAGTGCCTTTTCATTGGAGAATCGATCTCTTCAGGAATTTACAGCCGGTTTCTCGAACGCAGATCATTTCCAAAATTAACTAATCTGCGTTCGAGAAATCGGCTGGTAGTCGCATTGAAACAGTCTTGTAACACGGACATTTGGTGCTCTTGAGGTGATAAATGACTGCGAAACAAGGTAATTTTTGTATCTATTTACTTTTGACTATCAGGACCTGAACTGTGAAGAACGAGGTAAATAAGGTAAACTTAATTGTTAACATTAAACTTAGTTTAAACTTAACGTAAATAAATGTTTAATATAAATGTTTATAATAAACTCTGACTAATCTATCAACGAACAGTGAAAACTGCAAAACGAAAGTAAAAAAAAAACTATTTTAATGAATATTATGTGTATAAAAGTTTGTTCTCCTTTGTTGTTTTTAATTTACAACAACTTAAATTGAAAATGTTAATTTGAACTACAGGAAATGGAGGGAAAGGGTTGAAGGACATTTTTTTTAATTGTCAACTGCTAGTTAGTAAAAAAATAAAAACACTTCGCTAAATTCAGTAATTGAAGACAAAATTGTAATATTCCGTTTGAGCATTCCAGACGAGATGATCGAGACTAGACTAAGGCTGTGTCCACAGTAGGCAAACTGTGAGCAGTCGGCCGCTAGAGTGAGCTGCAAATTTGTGGCAAACTGAAATTTGAGTTAGCTGCAAACTCAGATCAATTTTCGCCATATCAACCATATCGCCGCCGCCGGCTGGAACCGGTTTTGCTGTGAGTCGGCCACTAACTGAGACAGTCGGCGCGCGTAACGCTGCAAACTGCGTATAGTGAGCGCAAAACTAGCAAACAGTGGACACTCCATTTCAAATATGCAAGAATTCAAATATGAAGGGCGGCGTACTAAACCGATACGCCGTAAACTCAGTTGGCCGCTCACAGTTTGCCTACTGTGGACACAGCCTTACTTGGTCCGGCACTATCGAGACGTTAAGTATTTTGCGGCCTCAATTTATCAAACAAAAGCTCAAGCATTTCTCAGTTTCCGTAGTTCTATCCTGTTCTTTTATTTATGAATCCGTTAATAATACACACGTTATTTATTTTGATTTTTGTTATTACTCTCAATATTCGATGTTTTTCTTGTTGTTGTATCAAATAACAAAATTCCTTGTATATGGCAAAGCTCGGACACAAGCTGGCCTTGGCTCTTTTTTGTGTGACATAGAAATGTCACACAACATATATATATATATATATATTGGTAGAGATATAGATAGGGATAGAGATTCCTGATAAAAAAAAAACTAGTTAACTGAGTCGGTCCTATATGCTACATAAATATATAGCTTTTAGCTATAATATTATAGTAACTATAATACTTCATTTATAATGACACTATATTACGGATCCGATTTCGAAAATACTTTAATTACAAGTAAGCTACCTGCATGCTATATCATAATAGGGGAAGTCATGGACAGGACAGACCTGGTAATTTAATAACTCTTGCCTGATATTGGATGTTCAATATTGTTGTTAAATTTTATTGATCTCGGGCACTCAGTTCCTTCCTGCTATCTTTCTATCTTTGAATTGCACTTTCTCATTATAAAACTTCGCACCACTTTTCTTTGAAAATTCTAACTGGATGAGCTTCAAATTAACCACTAAGCTTTAACAAAACTCTGTAGCGATGTCTAAGTCAGTAGTACATTAACGCCAAGAATACTGAAACGCCACTTAAATATTAGAGACCGTCTTATCCATTTTAGACGTTCTTGTCAGATTTATATGTATAGACAAATAATGTAAAAGTTACACACACTAAGCACTTTAGGCGTAAGTATATGGAATGTTCTGGCAATTGAGAACCAGTTGGATTTGACTTTCCATAGCGGGAGTATTGGAAACCTTAACATGCATCTATACTAATCTATACTTCTATACTAATATTATATTAGTATATACAATTATATATATAAATATATTAAGAGGTAAAGTTGGTTTATTTGTTTGTTTGGGGTAATGTAATCTCCGAAACTACTCATCCGATTTCAAAAATTCTTTCATTTATGTGTAGCATGGACTTTCCGAATGAACATAGGCTATATTTTATCAAGGTAGGTACCACGTGAGCGAAGCCGCGGGCGAGTAAGCTAGTCTGCTGTAAAGGCCTGCGTAAAGGCCTGCGGACAAATTGAAATGGCTTTGTTAATGGATCGCGAAACAGATTCCATTAAATAGCGAGCTTACATTTCAGTAAACGTTATACAAGGGGCGTGCTTTTGAATATACGTAACCTTCATTCAAATATAGGCTGCTACAACCGGTGAGGCTGGTTTTGAGACAAGGTTTTGTATACAAGATGTCTGTCTCACGCTTTATATTTGTCATTTTACAAAATACTGCACTCAGTTAAACTCTTCTCGGTTTACGAATCCCACTAGTAAGTTCACCATCGCTTGCTAACTCGCTCATAGGCACCGCGTTAGCCGCTATAGACCCTTCACTGTGGACACTACCGGCGATACCAAATAGAAACGCGCTTGCGTCTGAGATTAACGCGTGACATAAAGTTTGGCACTTTTTTTTGTTGCGCCACTAACTGGACGGATTTTTATGAAATTTGGTACCAGAATTGCTTATACTCTATTAATTAAGGCTACTTTTGATCGCGGTATTCCCACGGGAACGGGAACTATTCACCGCGGGTAACACAGGTGCAGCTAGTCGTGCATAAATTATTGCAGGAGAGCAATCATTTACACTGCCGGTAAAATAAAAGCAAAACTGTTAAAAACAATGAATACGAGTATAATAACATCGAAGAAGATATTGTATATTCAATCAGTGATACCTGAGTGACTTTGGTAATTCTAGATAGTGAAAATTATAATCAAAGCCTACCAATTTTGTTATCATGCGTTCAGGTAAAGACTTTGTTAGGCACTTATTATAGATGTTTTCGAAACTGTATTACCTTCCATCAACTTTTATCTATTTATCTTCTCTATCTATACTATATATCCAACAAGACCTGGATGCGATCGGCTCAACACCGAAACGAGTGGCAGTCATTGGAGGAGGCCTACACCCAGTAGTGGGTTGACACAGGCTGAAAATGATGATGATGATGATCTATACTATAATAAAACTGTAAATTGACGATGTCTGTTTTGTTAGATATTAAAAAAAACGTTTTCTGGGGGCATCTTCAACCCATAAAATAAATATGGTTACCTGGTTGTCTGTTTGTCTGTGTGTTTGTTCGCGCTAATCTCAAAAACGGCTTATCCGATTTGGGTGAAACTTTCAACGTAGTATTGTGGTAAATCTCAAATCCATGATAAAATTACCAAAAGAAATTCAAACAGATTTCGCTCTAGTTAGCTTGTTTGTGCGACACATGACCCTTTTAACGACTTTGCTTGAATATTGCAATAGAATCAGATCATAGGTAGCTCAGTGCAGCAATTTATCAATAGGATGCAGGACGGCCAATTTTCATATTGAGCAAAGTGATTCTAACTTCAAAGCATTCACGAACGATACCGCTGCCGCTCACCACAATGTATTATTTATACAATGCAAACAGATTATAAATAAAATAGTGCAATTAAAATAACTAGGCAGTTAAATAATGTTGAACTTTGGAAGTTGGGAAGTAGGTCTCCAGTTTTGTAGGTTTTGGTGATTTGTTTCAACGTAAAAATCAAATCACGTGTTCTGGATATTTTTTGTACTTCTAACCTCTTTTGACCTTTTGATCCTTATCCAATTACCTTGACCTGATTATATCTTCCATAATAATATTGTTAAACAGGTAAAAGTACGATTAATAAACTTTCCATTGTCATGTTTAGGTTTTTGTTAGGTACAGCCAGCATCGAAAGCTTTTTAAGAGGATAGATACCCTGAGAGACTTTCGAAAAATAGGTATTTGAATAAAATGTTCCTGTCCTGTCCATGCTGCCAAAAAAACAAACAGCAAGAAAGGGACAACTGCAGATCCGACCGTTTTAGGTACATAATTATTGACCAGAACAGCATTTCGAAGACCCCTACTTATTCCCCCTAGTTAGTTTTAAAATCATGTTCTATTTCTTATTTTTAGAATAGAATTGAAAACTAGAGTTTTTGTCTCAGCAATGTCTATGAGAGAGCATTTTAACTGTTCAGCACAAGATGTGTCAGTTATGAAGGTTTACACACTGCGGCCTGTACTCGCTGCCTATGTATGTTATATTACGATATTTGTTGCTCATACGATGTAGTCACTTACCGTAACTTCTTTGTTTTCTATAGTTTGCGTGAGGTCTAAATCTAATACCTTCCACTTGTTGCAATAATTGTGTAAATTTTATGATTTTTATTTCGTTGGGCATGTGACAATTTGCCCTGTCCAGTTCAGCGCGGCAATGTCTTGGGAACGCTCCCGCCTGACAGTGGCTTGGACGTCACCTAAGTTGATGAATACATTTTTGACTAATATTTACTACCTCATCTATTATAAGCTTACGATGGTCTTTTTGGTGTCGGACGTTCCTACAACCACTTAGGTATATAGTCTTCAGAATTATTGCCAAATCGACTTTTATAAGGTAAGTTTGTTAATAAGCGTTTTTGCGTTTGCACATTTTATGCAAACGTTACTTTACTGTAAAGAGATCCGTTATTGTCTTTTTGATGCTCAAAGACTGAATGTTCACTATGGCCCAACGTAAAGACCCACTTAGTCTATTAAATTGTGGTCTAATCTATCGCATTTTCACTTTACAGGTTCGAACATGGGACAAAATACAGGCTATTATGAAATCCGAGGAAGGTCTTGGTATAGAGTACGACGAGAATGTTATTTGCGACGTGTGCCGGTCGCCGGACTCGGAAGATGGCAACGAGATGGTGTTCTGCGATTCCTGTAATATCTGTGTGCACCAAGCGTGCTACGGCATAACTGTCATTCCAGATGGTATGTATGGAACTTATAATAATGTAGCAGGCCTCCAACTAGGCCAGAATGCCTAATACCCAGAGGCCGTACTTACGTTACTGTACTGTTAAACTGTTACGAATTCAGTATCCACCAACATAAGCTGACCCCGAAAATTGACACGAAACTTCGTTTTCGTTGATCCCAAGTACGGCCTTAGGCATAGACCAACTTTACACTAGTGCTCTCTCTTTGTTGGTAAATTCATTCAATATTTAGAAAATATGAAATCTTGTTAATAAGCCTATAATTAAAATTCAATCGTTGACTGAATTAGATTAGGCCTGGCGCGCACTAGGCAGCCAGGCTGCGGCAGCCAGTAAAACATATGACGTTGTATAGGAGCCCGCGCACTAGGCAGCCACGAAATCTCGGCTGCAGCAGCCAATAAAACGCGCCTGTTTGCACGGCAGCCAGCTGGCTGCGCGCAGCCAGAACGTGTGTAGGCGAATGTATGTGGCTGCAGTCAGTCTCCGCGCACTAGTTGTAGCAGCCAGACGTATTTTGCGTTCCGAACTTTGACATGATGACTTTCGATACAGAGAAATTATATATTGCTCGACGAAAGGATCTAGACTAGTCGTTGATTGGCTGTTATAACTGGCTGCGCAAATATTCTGGCTGCCGCAGCCTGGCTGCCTAGTGCGCGCCCGGCCTTACTTGACCGGAATGTATCACAAACTGTTTAATCCAGAAACCACTATAATATAAATATTAAAAAAGTCGGGTTAGTTACACCATTTAGGCCGGGCGCGCTCTAGGCAGCCAGGCTGCGGCAGCCAGGCTGCGGCAGCCAGAATATTTGCGCAGCCAGTTATAACAGCCAATCAACGATAAATAATAAATTTCTCTGTATCGAAAGTCATCTTGTCAAAGTTCGGAACGCAAAATACGTCTGGCTGCTACAACTGGTGCGCGGAGACTGACTGCAGCCACATACATTCGCCTACACACGTTCTGGCTGCGCGCAGCCAGCTGGCTGCCGTGCAAACAGGCGCGTTTTATTGGCTGCTGCAGCCGAGATTTCGTGGCTGCCTAGTGCGCGGGCTCCTATACAACGTCATATGTTTTACTGGCTGCCGCAGCCTGGCTGCCGCAGCCTGGCTGCCGCAGCCTGGCTGCCTAGTGCGCGCCAGGCCTTATAACCCAAGAAAGGCTGGACCGATTTTAATAATCTGTAATTTGTTGGGTTTGTTTCTGCCCCGAATAACATAATAAATTATAAAATATCAGATAACATACAAAAAAATGTTATATAGAACAACGTCATCTTTCACAAGTGACAGCTCAAGTCATGCACTTTATTTGTCTCTAACATGACAGAAACTAAGTAGGTGAGTTCGGCAAAATTTGCATAGTTTTATTTCAAGGGGAGTAAACATCGCAAAACAAAGTTTCCCGTGAGAGCTTGTAAGAAATAAAGGCCCTATTTTTACCTAAGCTCTGTCGCATCTCAAATGCGCAGGATGTTGCTAATTGTAGTGTATTGTTTTACAGGGCAGTGGTTGTGCAGACCGTGCGGCGACGGAGTGAAACCCACTTGTGTACTCTGCCCCAACCTCGGGGGAGCTATGAAATGTACTCCTTCGGGACACAAGTGGGCTCACGTCAGCTGCGTGCTCTGGATACCGGAGGTATCTATTGGTTGTGCCGAAAAAATGGAACCTATTACAAAAATATCATCGATTCCATCTTCTCGGTGGTCATTAGTTTGTGTTCTTTGTCGGGAACGGAAAGGGGCATGTATTCAGTGCTCTGTCAAGAGCTGTAAAACTGCGTACCATGTAACTTGTGCTTTCAAGCACGGGCTGGAAATGAGAGCTATCATCGAAGATGAAAACGCAGATGACGGGGTGAAACTGCGATCGTATTGTCAGAAGCATAGCGTTAATTCAAAAAAAGAGAAGTGTCCCGGGTCAGGTTCTGAGGAGGAGGAAGTTAAAAAGAAGCGGCGGAAGGATATGACGTCGGAGGAGAAGACGCAGGCGCGTACGGCTCGCCTGCACGAGATCGAGAAGGAGTTCGAGAAGCACGTCAACGTGAAGGACATCAGCGCGCACTTGCTCGACGTGGACCAGGAGGCGATCAACTACATCTACCACTACTGGAAGCTGAAGCGGCGCGCCGGACACAACCGGCCGCTGCTGCCGCCCAAGTCGGACGACTCAGACCTCATGTCGCACCGGCAGGAGCAGGCTGACCTCGACAAGATGAAGATGTTCGTGCAGCTGAGGCAGGACCTCGAGCGCGTGCGCAACCTCTGCTACATGGTCAGCCGGCGCGAGAAGCTATCGCGATCCTTCTTCCGCCAGCGCGAGCAGACCTTTCACAAGCAGGTCGCGGTGCTGACTGCCGCGCGCGACCTTCCCACCGAGGAGATGGATGCCATCATCGAGGCCAACCACGGCCCCTCCATCTACGACCGCCTTTACTCGCACCCCGGCGCCGCGGACCACAAGAGCGACTTCGAAGCGCTGCTGGCCAGGATAGCGCCGCACCGCGCCGACTCCGCCGATGACAAGAAGAAGGACCGCAACGGCCTCGCGCGCCGCTCCAAGGCCAACCCTTACAAGAAACATTACGTCAACGGCACGCGCCGCAGCGGAAGCGGCATAAGTGGCATCTCCAGTGAAGAAAGCGAATCGGAAATCTCGCGCACCAACAAGTATCGGTCGCGAGCCATCGGCTCCAGCACGGATGACGACGGAGCGCCAAAGAAAAAGAATTCAACATCACCTAAGAAAAAGGTATCTCCTACGGCGAAGGCTAAGAAGATTCAGAAATCTCCCAAGAAGATTGATAATAATTCGAAAAAGAAAAAGAAAGTACCACAATCGAAAGCGCTGGTGGAGAGCAGCACTGAAGACGAATCACCTACTCGCAGCTCAAAGAGAGATCTTTTGGAAGAAAATCAGCGTAGCTCAAAGAAAGATAAGTTGACTGACACCCCGACATCCAAGAAAAAACTAGAGTCCAATTCAGGACTTTCAAAGAAAAATAAATTTGCGACTTCTACGGGTACCGTAGCATCTAAGAGGTTGCCTAGCACTTCAGGAGTAATGAAGAAAGAAAAAGAAATCAGTTCAAGCGCATCTGGAGTCACTAAGAAAGATAAAGATTCAGTGGACATATCCGATGCCTCAAAGAGAGAAAGATTGCCCAGTATTTCTGGAGTCTCCAAGATGGAGTTGATCCCTAGCACTGCTGGAGCGGTAAAAAAAGAAAAGGAGTCGATTTCCGGCTTGTCTGGCTCCACTAAAAAAGAACCATCGGCTAGTGCTTCTGAAATGTCAAAGAAAGAACAATTAGCTAGCAAAACTCTGCGGCAAATGGAGAAAGAGATGGCAGCTGGTAGGCCGGGGAAATCAGGCAGCGACAGTGACGACATGGATCTTGTGCCTATAAGAACAACAAGGAGCTATAAATTCCCGATAGATATCTATTCCACCAGCAGCGATGAATCATCTAGTGAAACCAATAAAATCAAAACAGAAAAAGGAGAAAAGTCTAAATCAATGAAATCACCCAGTGGTAATGATTCCCAACAATCATTTAGAACAAAAGCTGCTATGAAAGAGTTTGTTCATGCCGAAAAGAAAGATCAACAACAGGAAGAAGAAAAGCCTACTCCAAAGAAAAGAGGACGAAAGCCATCTAACAAAGACAAGAAAGTCCCTGTCGCAATCAAAACTCAAGATTCCGAGGATGAGTCGAAAAGCAAAGAAAATAAACACTCTATACAACAAAACGACCATCCAGGAATCGTGCCCCAAAGACAAGCCGCAAAAAAGGCCTCCGAGAATATGCGATCGACCACATCTGGCAAGAAGGAAGAAACTGGTGTTCCGGAACGTTCACCCGAAGATATCAAAGGGAAAGGCAAAGGCAAGGGTAAAGGAAAAGAGATTAAGAGCCCACCAGTCAAGATCGCCCGAAAGTCGTCGAAGGACGACAAAGACACTATCGCATATGTGCCGCAACGGCAGGCAGCCAAGAAAGCGGCGGCGCATATTAAAAATATCGGGAGCAAAGTGCCCGTGCCTGAAACTACAGAGGGTAAAAAGAGGGACGAGAAGAGTGATTCGAAGTCATCCGACGAGAGCAAGAAGAAGAGCTTATCGAAGGAGAGCTCGTCCTCTTCAAGCAGCAGCAGCAGCAGCTCGTCATGCTCTTCCAGCTCAGATGAGGCACCTGCCGCGCCGGGCCCCAAGCCGGCCGCTAAAGCCCGAGAGATCAAACCACTCACACGCGCCCCCTCTATGTTCTCACCTCCTGGCTCTAGACCCATCCTGGACTTGCCCTTTCTCGACAAGGTGTCAAGACCGCTCTCGTCTACTAGCGCCTCGAGTGATACAGAGAGCTCGCACTCCGACGGCTCCGGTTCCATCAGCCCCACGCCCAAGCGGCCTCGTCGACGCCGAAAGGGGAAGAGCACCTCCAACGATGTGTCCCCTCGCAAGGCCCCTGACAAGAAGCTTAAAACTTCCGAACGGGAATCCGAGTGCGGGGATCCACCGGCGGCTGCTCAAGGAGAGGAACCAAGTGGAGCCGACGCGCATCCTGCCGCGCGTGCTGGGGCCCGAGGCGCTGTTGCAGGCGGAGATCTGCCTCATCTCGCTGACCACAGGCCTCGAGAACCAACTGACGCCGCCGACCTTCAAGCTGCCCAGCCCCGTCAACTTCCGACTCCGGAGCGGAAAACGGACAAGGAGGTTGTGAAGACCTGCACCATAGAAGGCCACGACCACGAGAACCTTCCGCTCCCGCCGAGTGATGCGCCTATCGCGGATGTCAAGCCTAAGGCCGACAAAGCGGACAAGGAAGTCAAAACTGAAAGGGACAGCCCAAGCAGGATTCCTGACGCGAAGCAAAAGAGCATATTGAACAGACGAATGAGTGTCAAAGAGTCGGTGGCTAAGGAACTGAAAGAGCTGCAGACGTCGCCGGAAGACAAGCCGCGAGAGCTGCTGAAGCAGAGGCGGCAGAGTCGATATGAATGCCAGAATTCGGTGACGACGTGTGCCAGCGCCTCTCCCACTAAGAAGGCGCCGCCGCCACCTCCTCTGCCGCCCGACCCGCCGCCATTTTCCGAGCCGGAGGACAAGAAGGGCTCTATCATTCTCAATGAGGACTACAACGATAACAACAAACATTGGCTGCCCAAGGCGCCGAGTCCGACTGTCGTCCCGCCGCAGATAGAGAAGCCAGGCGGCAACGACAAGTACATGACAGAAGATAAATCATTCGAAACAGAATGCATAGAAAAATCAAGCGTCAAAATGATTGCAAAGATACAAGCAAATCTAAATGAAAACACAATGATAAAATCTCCCAGGACGCCTATGGATGCAAGAAGCATCGTGATGGACTCCATAGACAATGAGAATCCTACTGTAAAGAACATGAAGAAGCGCTCCGCAGTCGATATTGCCCAAGACGCCAGCCAAATTCAAGGTGTTGAAATATCGAAAAGTGCCAAGATACCGTCTACAGTCAATCCTTATCCTAATCGCTCTATGTTTTCTCCACAACAAAAGGACAACGAACTGTTCGCATTTGATATGATGGCCGTCGATGATGGATTCAATCACGACGATGACCTCATGAAACCCTTCTCCTCGTACCCTGAGTTCTTCTTCAAAGAGGATTCGAAAGAGCAAGGCGTACAAGAAACTCTAAATCTAGTCGATAGGCTTAGGATGCAGCTCAGCAATAAAAAGGCACCTACCGAAAACTCTTCACAAGAGCAGGCGGTACCTTCGAGCGATCAGAATGACCATAGAGAGAACGAGCGAATGAGAGAAGCGCATCAGAATGACCTCGATCGCAGAAGTGTGGTGATGGAGTTGACGCGGCAGTCTCTCACGGGCGGGGCGCCGCCTCCCCCGCCCGGGCCGCCGCACGAGCTGCCGCGCCCTCTGCTCCTGCAAGACACCGACTACCACAATCCTATCATCCCCATGAGCAGCAACGACAACTGGGCCTCGCTTCCCATGGTCCACAGCGACCCCTACATGGAGCGGGAGTCGCGAAGCTACTACCCCAAAGACCAGTATTTAGATGACTTAAAGGAGCCCAGCACCGTGCAGTCGGACCTACAGTCCGGGGACAACACCTCTCTTTCGAAGCAGAGCGACGACTCCTCCCAACCGTCCGTGTTAATAGTGGATAACTCGACGACGACGACGACGATCGACGTGGAAGCGACGCAGGACACGCAAGCGTTCGATAACAACAACTCTGTGCTGCACGAAGAGTCGCCGTACCACAGCGAGGAGAAGTGGCGCGAAAGCAAGATCGCAACGCGGCGTTCGTCCGGCTCTAGCTCGGAGTCGGAGGGCGGCGGCGGGCGGCGCTCGCTGCTGGCGGCGCACCTGGAGCTGCGCGAGCCACCGCCCGCCGTGCTGCCCGAGATAGACTCGTACCCGCCCATCCCCGCGTACTCGTGCGCCGTGGAGCCCAGCATGCCGCTCAACCAGTACGCCACGTACCCGCCGAGCGCATCGCCCTTCCTCAGCCGCATGGGCTCGCTCTTCGCGCCTGCCTGCCAGCTGCCCTCGCCGGGCCCTCTGTTCGCGCCTGCCTGCCAGCTGCCTTCACCAGGCCCCTTGTTCGCGCCTGCGCATCCCTACTCCACCGCGCCGCTCCTTCCGCGTCAGCTCTGCGCCGCTGCTTTCACTTCCTCCTCACAGAACATAGCCCTCACTACGGCAATGATCGCCCCCCCGACCCCTAAACCGTTATACTCCCCGACTAACGACATAGACGTCACTGAAAGTGATAAATTTTCTATTCGTGTGGCGTCTTCCAGCTCGAGTGTGAGCATCGGATCTTATGAGAATAGCCGACCTCCGAAGCCGAGCAACGATAGTTCCGACTCCGTTCCCGGTGTCATCCAGCAAGATTCCAGTCGAACGACTCAGAAATCTCCACCTAAAGCTAGCGTGCCGTCTATAAAGTCGGCGCTCAAGTATCCCGGCAAGTCTCCAGGCAAATCGCCCGGCAAGTCCCCCGGCATCTCTCCGCGACAGGGCGAAGGACCCAAGGCCAAGAGGCCCGCCTCCAAGGTCAGCAACCGCAGCACCCGGGGCCGCGGCCGCTCCAAGAGTCGCAGCTCCGCCGCTCAAGGGTACTCCTCCGTTGACTACTTGGGCAACTCCATCCAGAGCAAGCTCGTCGGCACCGTGTACGACTTCGAGGAGGAGCTGGCCAACGACAGCGTCGACCTGAAGGCGCTCCGCGACCGGAGGAAGTCCATCGACGTGCGGGAGGAGCGACGCGCCGAGCCAGCGGTGCGCGCGCACAGCCCGCCGCGACACGCCGCGCCCTCCCCGCCCTCCCCGCCCCCCTCGCCCCCCTCACCAGGCACCGCCTTCGTGCACGTGGCGCCCGTGCTGCCGGGGCCCGTCAACATGCGCACCTACCACTCGTTCGAGCCGCCAGACCCGCCGGGCCCGCCCGCGCCTCCGCTCGCCGCGCCGGACCCGCCCGACCCGCCGCCCGACCTGCTGCTGCCGCCCGTTGCGCTGGACCCGCCGCCAACCCCCCTCCCCCCGCCTCTTCCTAGAGTCTCCCTGTCGGACTCACGCAATCAGCTCAAGGTCAAGATAAAGGGCCCCTTCCTCGATGCCAACTACTCGAGCTCAGCACCTGCGGTGGTGGCGCCGCCGCCGGTGCCGCCGCCTGCTGTGGTGGGCGTTCCCGTGTGTATGCCGGGATCGACGAGCTTGCGGCGCATGCGCAAGAAGGAGCTGCTGCGCCAGTACTGGACGCAGGACATGAACATGGACGACCCGGCGGGCGCCGCCATGATGGGAGCGGCGCCGCCGCCGGCGCAGCCCTCGCCGCTCGCGCGCGCCGTCATCACCATCCCGAAGGCCGTCGCCTCGATGACGAGCATCCCCACGCGCGAGGACTACAAGCTGAGCGAGCCTGCCGTGGAACCACCCTGCAACAAGAAGCAGAAGCGCAAGGTAAGCAGCGGCCTGTCTCGCGAGCTGCGCCACCTCAAGGTAACTATGAACGACGATCTGGACCCCTCGGACGACGTGAAGCTGTCGGCGCTGGTGCCGGCCGCGCCTCCGCACACCAAGAAGCGCGCGCGACTCTCCGCGCGCCCCGCGAAGCCCGCGCCCGTCGCGCCCCTTGCCCCGCCCCCGCACCCGCCCCCGCCCCCGCACCTGCACGGTGCGCCGCTCGCGCCCAAGCTCAAGATCAAGCTCGGCTCCAACACGGTGCAGCAGGTCAGCGACGAGCCCTCCGACCAGCGCCCGCTCAAGAAGCGCGTCCAGCCGCAGCCCTGCTTCGAGGACCTGCGCCGCGAGAGCATGAAGTTCCGCAAGATGGTCATGGCCGACTTCGACAACGAGAAAGAGAAGACCGGCACGCACAAGCACAAGCACAAGCTCAGCAAAAGCAAGAAGCGCAAGCGGAAGAAGGAAAAGAAGGCGCTTAAGAAGAAGGCGCTGAACAGCGAGGCGGGAGACGACGGCACCAAGCTCGTGATCAAGATCAAGCTTCCGGTGGCGTCGGGCGAGGAGCCGGGCGCGGCGGCGGCGGCGGCGGCGGCGGCCGTGCCCGAGCCCGCCGTCGACCCCATCGACCACTTCGACCCGTCGGCGCAGGACCCGCTGGCCATAGACTCGCCGGCGCACGCCGACTCCGCCATGTGCAACGTGCGCACCGCCAAGGTCACGCCTATCCGGTTAAAACTGGCGCGCAGCACGCAGGGCACCAGCTACGTGATGCAGAACGAGGACGGCGCCGGCCCCTCGTCCACCGCACCCGCGCCCGCGCCCGCGCCCCCCTCACCCTCCGCCAGCACCGCTCCCCCGCCACCCGACCCCCCCGCGCCCCCGCCCGTGCCGGACAAACACTCCGACGTCAGATGATACAAACGCAAGGGCCGCTTCCGAAAGTGAGGACCTGATAATCGTTTACTGTGACGTGCCGTGACCGTGAAATCTTCTGTATAGTGAACTGAATTAGATGTAGTGACTGTACATTATGTAGTGACTATAAATTATTTATTTGTATAGATCGAAAGCTCAATGATTAACTTAAAGTTATTCTAAGATGTGTAATTTGTGCATTATGAGATGCACAAGTAAATTTTATTATAGCATAGCATCATATTATTGTTAATGTTTACTGTTTTACTTTGTGCCTCATATTGAATCTCTTTATTTTTCATTATTATACTTGTTATTTGAGAGCTTAGTTATCACAGCCGACATCACACCACATCCATAATGTGTCCCATTTTATCACTTTGTGTTTTTGTAGCTAGCCAAAGTATTTTCTATAAACTATGCATTTAACTCGGTAGGACCACTTTGGCCTGTAATGTAAATAGCATATAAATTAAGTCCCCGGTAGGTACAGTCTGACAAATACTATATTATTCAGAAATCGATGTAATTTTAAGGATGGTAGAATATTTAGTTTGTTGATGACATTTTTCATTGCTTCATTGAAATTATCCAAATGAATTTATTACATTATATACGAGTACATAATGCTTTATGTGACTGTTCTTGTTGATATAGTTTATGAAAAAACATAATATGCTGCCGATTCGTTCTTATATCTCCAATAATAACAGTATAGTAATATTAATATTTATTATTTATCTTCCATGAAGCAGAGCTTCTTTTGAATATTTTTGTACAAATTAATGCCTCACAAACCACTGTATGTTTTATTTATTATTTTACAGTGTTAAACCACACTTAGGTATTGGATATTTCATTATAAATGAAAAACCTTACTAAAAGTACACAGGGTACAGGGTCCGTAGCCTAGTACAGGCAGCTCTACGCAGGTTCGAATCCTGCCGGAGACGTTAACTTTTAGTAAGGTTTTTAATTTATAATGAAACACTGTATGTTTATTGAACATAAAGTTGTGAGTGAGAAACAACGCATTGTGACTAGTCAGTTTTATTCGACCAGATTTTATTAATATGCCTGAATCTGCACGTTTATGCGGACAGAAAAGCAAAGATGTTGTTTGTTAATATTAAAATGCACGTGCACTTCCCGCAGTCGATAGTACCAAGGCATTTTCTTTGTATGAGCTTGTGGTAATAAAACTTTGTAATTTGTCTTCTTACCTATGCAGCTTCGGCCTAAAAATATTTTAAATGGGCACTATAATGCGTTAACCTATTGTTTTAAAACTGCATGTCCTCTAACGCTGGCATTTAGTCTGACAAAATGAAACAAGCTTTAGTATATGATCTTGAAATAAATAAAAATCATGTATCAATTTACATTCAATTATTTAATTTGACCAAAGAAATTACATTGAAGTTACTTTTATAATGGGCATTATTTTAAGGTCAAATTTTCTAAACCATGTTGACAATATTTATTTAAAAAAAATATGACGGACGACTAACGCCCGAATACTGAAACGCTACTTAATGTAAGTGGCACTTATCTATGACATTATTTGACGTTTGTACATATCTGACAGGTGACGTCTCAAATGGTTAATACGCTCCCAAATATGTAACGTTTCAGTATTCAGGTATAAGAGATCGAAACTGCCTAACGCCGGGTTCCTATATCCAACTAACGGATGTCCGTATGTCGGTCGTCATAGCAAAGTTGTTATCTGTCAAAAAGTGCTATACATTTTGTGTCAGATAACAACGTTGCTATGACGACCAACCTACGGAGATCCGTTAGTTGGATATAGGAACCCGGCATAAGTCAGCTTTCCGGCAGCGCGGTTGGTAGGCGTCGCGAAACTATTCTGGTTCCCTCATAATTGAGCGCTGAAGAACAAGCGCGTATTGTAGCTCGTGACTCGTGACGCGTAGAAACCACGCTGGCGGTAACGACTATAAAACTAGCCTAACGGCCAGTCTCAATAATCTATCTATCTGTGTATATTCGTTTTGCTTACTGCTGGTAGATATTTGACATTTCTTTCATACAAAAAACTTAAAATAGCTACTGACAGTAAGTAAATCCAAAGCTAGATAATTTATTGAGATCGGCTGTAAGAGATTAAAAAAGGCTAGGTATTGCATTTGTTGCTATTAGGGCGTTGCCACACTATGCAAATAGTTTTATACCGACTGGTTAATTGAGCTAGCACCGACGCCCTTTACTAAAGAGCCGCTACAGTATGCTTTGGATTCCTTCATTTTAGTTAGATTATTATCAGTTAGCGGTGATTGTACTGATCTGTAAATAAGTGAATCGATAGTTTAGCAGCCGGTGTCTCGAACGCAGATCATCTTTCAACTAACTAATCAATGGTCAAATCACGTGACAAGTGTCAAATTAGGAACAAATTCGACACTGTCACGTGATTTGATCATTGATTAGTTCATTTTAGAGATGATCTGCGTTCGCTAAACCGGCTGTGAATGTTAAACAAGTTTTAATTAACTCATGATTGGTTTAACAATACCACTTACAACTCATGTTTTAGATCACTTACTGACTCGCATACAATATTAAACGTCTTATATATAAAAAAGACTACTACTTTTTCAATCAGAATACAGTTAGCGCAGCAAATTATTTGTCTAGTAAACCGTGACTGGTTTACTTATTTACATATTAAGTATTAATGTACTTTTTTAAGTTTAATGAAAACTCATTCAATTTAAGCCTTGGTTTGTCTATATCCGAATGTAAGGATTATATACAGGATATGTACTATCACCAAAAGCGTAGCTTGCAAGATGTTAGCTAGCTGATCCTGCCCTTTTTATTTTGATCAATCGGAGTCATAAACATCTAAAAGCAATAATTGTTTGATGACTTTTACCATTGTTAAAAACTTACTGTTATTATTTGTTCTTCAAACTTTATAACAAAGCACCGAAATACTTTGTTGCTATTGGTGTTCGAATGTTGCAAAGCGGTGTAAACTGCTAGTTGCGTCACAGAAAAAGCACCCTTAAGGTGATGAAGCGGTGCTTTGGGTGATAGTACGTACACTTGTTTGTCATCTTTTACGCAGCGTTACTTATGTAGCGTTATTAAGCATGGAGGTTAGAAAATGATATCATCTGTCATTACTTTCACACGATTTCACACGATTTTCGATTGCTTCCCCTACTCCCTTTTTTACATTCGTTATGGCCAAACCACACAAGAGGCTAAGGTGGGCTGTTCCTCGTGGCCAATGGCACCAGTGTTACTCTAACCTTACTATTGCTAAAGTCCATTCCAATTGTTTATACTTTTTTTAATTAATATCTGGCGGCGAAAATAACAACGTTGGATACAAAATAAATTTGGAGATAAAATAATTAACGAACTATTATGATCAATGTAATATATACCAAGTGTAATAATTTATCCATAAATCTTACTAAATGTAAGTTGTGTCTAAATAATTTGTAAAATGTATGTAATAAAAATGTTCGCAAAAAAATTGCCAATCTTGTAACGAGCATCTTCCAATAACCAGTTGTGATTAACACAGAAGCAATCAAATGTACCTAGATAGATAGAAAGGTGAACTCATTCCAGAAATTTAATCATTGTAACTATTGCAGGGTTATGTGTAAGATACTATAATGCAAGAATGTAAGCTAAACCTGGAACGAAGAATAGTTTCCTTGCTTGCTCATACGAACTTACTTATCTACAATTGCTTACGCTAAAGAAACTAAAATATGTATGAGCGATATGGTTACACGCCCTGGGAATTTACTCGGCAAATCGAGAGCCTATTATATCGGCCATTTGTCGTGGTTTACCGTATTTTGATACATGATAATGGGCAATACTTTGAAGAGTATTTTGTATTTTTGTGCGCGCGAAGATTTGGTTAGTGAGCTTTGCAATACAGAAGCAATAATTTAATATGATTGTTATTTGTTAGTTTTATGTGGTACATTTTTTTGCGAACTTTTTTTGAGACTCATCCTTTTGTCTCGTAATTCCTAACCGAAAGGCGTGAAAATAATATTTATTGAAATGAATAATGATTGAAAGACTATTTAAAAAAATGTGTTAAGAAATGGCTTGTGCAATATTCGGCAAATACTCATCGGATAGTCAGTTTCGTATGACCAGCGGCAGACAATTTAGTTATAAGTGCATGTTTGTAATGTTATTGATTCTGCTGTAACTATCTAGTTACCTACTAATAGCTTAAGGTGTCCATACTTCAAATTAATTTAACCGCAAAATAGAAAAACGAGTTCAAGAATTTCTGTTACATTACCTACATAATTCTGTTACATTACCTACATAATTCTGTTACATTACCTACATAATATCGCACCTTTATTACGAAACCGTCCTTAGCAAAAAAAACAGAGGTTTGGGTAATAATGTTTGAAGTTTTGAAAATTTCAAATCTTTATTTTGATGTAGAAACCTGTGTATTTGCTTTGTATTGGTATTTGTTTAAGGTGGTTAGTTGATTTACAACTGACCATGGGTGTTTTTGCACAGGTATATAGTTCGGACAGGCGCGTCAGATGGCGCTCAAAACACAAAATCTATTTTTTAGTATAATGACGGTTTTAAAACTAGAGTGCGAGCAATAGATAATTTTTCTCTCAAAATGACTTTAAAAAGTCGTTCAAATAAAATTGGCTACAAGTATAGAGAAAATTTATAGTTTTTAGCGGCCAATTGGATATAGGTACCTATGCAATGCATTATATCAAAATACAAAATCAGTTCTTTTGAAACCCAATGAACGCGAAAATGTTTTGCGCGTCTTCTACTTGCGTTCAATTCTATTCTTTGTTGACTGACAGGCAGGACACGTTTATTGTGGTCAAGAGATCAGGGTGTTTTAAAGGTTGAAAGCACAAAATACACTCGTCAACAAAATCTAGGGATTTGTATATTTCATTAAATATTCAAAAAACTATGAGGTATTTTCTGAAATAGTTAATGACAAAATGATAGGTTATTTTAAGATATTTAATAAAAAATAAAACACATCATGATTTATTGTTTTAGATCGCCATAGAATATGAGTATGAAATAAAAACTTATTTTTTTTCTTATAAAACTATTGATTTTGATTAAAATGAATAACTAATGATTAGTAATCACTGTTGCCACCTCTTACATTAATTACACATTGATATCGATTGTTCAAGCTTAAAATTAAAATGACAATGTCTTGCTGCGGGGTGAGGTCCCATGTTGTTCGAAAAGTTGTAGTCCCATCGTCAAATTTGGAGAAAAATCTCTCATAGCTTTTCGCTGTAATATGTCCCAGGCATTGCTTGATAGAATTTAGGTCGGGCGACTCTGCAGGCCAACCCAAAACTTGAATTATTTTGTCTCGGAGGAGCATCGCGTGCATGAGTAGAAATTCCTGCCCATGTGGATTATATGTAGGTACAGGCTTTACTACCTCCTCGTGGTATTTTTGTGCAATCATGTTGCCTTGGACCCAATCGAGCTGGGTACGTGCGCCAAGACGAATTCCTACCCACATCATGATTGTTCCGCCTTGGTATGAGTGGACCTCTTAGGGGTTCCGTAGACGGCTAACTCTTCCTGGAGTTCGCAAAACGCGTGTTCTTCTTGAATCCGTATGAAACCTAAACTGGGACTCATCGGTAAACAGCACCAAATACCATTGTTCGTCACTCCATGGTAAATGCTCCCGAGCCCACGAAAGCCGCCGATCGGCCACAAATTTGCCACGTCGCTATGCTGGAACACGTAGTGGTCTTCGAGCATAATGATCAACTTCACGCAACCTCCTTCGCACGGTTTGGTCACTTACTAGCAGCTGCTGGTCCCCCTGGAGCCTCTGCACTATTTGCATCGCTGCGATATTCGTTTGTCTTCTAGCGGTCATTTGCAGAAATCGATTCTGTCTCTGCGTAGTAACACGAAATCTAGCCGTGTGCCGTTCAGCAACATCCTCATTACTGAGATAACATGACCACAACCTTGATTTCACGTTTTGGCTGGTGTGTATGGCACATTAAAACATCAATTTTATCCAAGAAACTTTAATAACTTTCCAGTTAAAATTACCTACATTTTTTTTATATTTAATATTGTTGCTACCTTACTTTGTTTTATGCCAACTTTCAATCTCTCATCACGCCATCTGCTGATAATCATATGAAACTAACAACTATGTGAAATATTATCATGTAATACCTATTGTATTTTGAACAATATTAAATAAAAAAAAAATGTACTTAGGTAATTTTAACTAGAAATTAATTTAAATTTCTTGGATAAAATTGATGTTTTAAAGTTTCTAGGCTATCTGGTGCTGCCACCTATTTTAAACGCCCGTTTTGGGCCATTTTCAGGGTTACGATTTTGTGTATGGCCTTTGTCTGTCCACTTGGTATTAATCGTCTTTGGTTTAGACGTTTGCTTGACACTTCACGTTGAAATTGTTTTATTTTTTTCGATATTTAATTAATTCCTAAAGAACCCGGTAAATTCACATAATAAGTCAGTACAGAGAAGAAAAAAAGCGGACGGTTCCGCTGCTTTAAGCGGTATTTTCAAATTATTACGATGTTCTGCTGGAATCCTGCGCATGTTCCGTTGGTTGCGATTTGTACATCCGTTGACCAATTTTTTTTAGTTTCGTAGCATTCTAGCTGAAATAGAATATAATGGTACAATGAGTTAATGATGTTACCATAAAATTAAATAAATTACTATATAATAATTTAAAAATGAAATTAGTAGAAAATAATATAGTAACAGTTGTAAATAAATACATATTTAGGATACATTATTTTATTCTTTGTAAATATAACATAACTATTGAAGAAGAAAAATAATCAAAAGTAAAATATTTCCGGAATTAAGTCAAAGAGCTACTTCATACATACATACTTACTACATACTTACATGTTCTTATTTCAACGTTATAGCATATAAACACAGTTTTGATTGTTAGACTTCAACTAGACAGGCTTGTAAAATAATCTGTGTTTAATCGATTTCTACCGACAGCAAATAAACACGGAAAAAAATTACCAGATTTGTCAATTCCAACAGAGATCAGATTTTCTTTGGTAAAGACAGGAATGAGTAAAAACTACATGCAAGTAAATTGCAATATATTGCGTCCGCGGTCTTTTGAATGTAGGTAACTTGAAATAGAAGCAGACTTTGGGTTAAAATAATAATTCCAGCATCGCTCTTGACTTGATTTTGTTTCGTACTAAAGTCAATTACTAATCATGGTCGATGGTCAAATCACTGAACCCCGTATAGAGCTTATCGTTACGTAAATAACATTTTGAATCGTTTATTAGATAAAGGTACCGTATCTTTAAGATTTAATGTTAAGGAACTACTTGTGTGTTTTCATCATGGACCATGTGGGAAACATTTTCGAAATTTTATATTTGCAATCATTAAGCTCAGAGTCTGCTGTGTATCTCTCTTCCAAGCTGTGTCCTACATGGTGGTGGGATCAGCTTTCCTGACAGTTTTTTTCCACTTCGCTCTGTCCTCGACGTCGTTTTCAGAAACTTGACACTCTTTCATATCTTTTAACACTACATCTCTCCAGATGTCGAGATGGGTAGACCCAGGGTAGGGAAGGGGGACCCCCTCCTCTCCGGCCTCTGCGGCCGGGAATGGAGAGTTTAGCGCTAAATTTCCTATACATACTCGCTGCCATACATTAAGATTGGTCTTATGATAGTTTTATAAATAAGACCTTTGAATTTGACTGGCATACTTTTGTAATAGATAACACCGGTTCCTTCTCGCCATTAAAGCCATCCTGCGGCTATTCGGTGCTAAATTTTACATTCTACGTTTCCAGAGTTGTGCATTAGACTACCCGGATATTTGTATTGGTCGAACAATGTGACCAATTGCGCATCGATGTTGATCGGGATGTTATTGCTTACATCAGGGTCATTATAATATAATAATAATTATATTAACATATAATTATATTGCAAAGACCCAGTTTATATATTATATAAACTGGGTCTTTGCAATATAATTATATATAATACAACAATAACGAACAATAATAAATTATCGAATAAAATTTAGTCTGATTGCTATCGATCCATTTCCTAGATGAGTTGTCGGTGTTATGTTTAGGGATCCTTCCAATTGTAACAGATCTCCACAAGTGTCCTTGGCCCCCGGTGGATCAGTACATCAATGCTATGTTTATTGGGTTCTCACATTTCAGTTCTACGCACAAACGATGTAGATACTCCTAAAGTGGACATAAACATCACACAAAAAATATTATGTCGATCATTACCTTGTTACTGTGATTCGTTTACTTATTTATAAATTGATTAAATAAGAGTTTAATAATAATTTTGTATTCGAGATTCCGATATCAGGGAATAAAAAATCGCTGTACATACTTATTTGTTTATTATTTTTATAAATGTATTTTTTTATCGCAATGTAAATAATTTGAATTTTAAGTGAACTAGTGAGTGATTAGTAAATTAATTTAAAGTTCGTTAGTAATATTTTCGTGCTATAAGCGCATGACTTTAAACTGAGTATTTTTATTTACCGAGTGATGTAATTATCATGTGCGATTTGTTACTTAGGTACCTAATGATAATGAGTCTTGTGATGTAAGGATGTGTGTTGTTGATGTATCGTGTATGTGGCTGCGTGGAGACTGGAGGCTCTCTGCAATCTTTATACTATCAAATCGATCTATTCTTTTGTAATAGCGTGTATAAAAGTAGCCTAAGCTTGGATATCGTTGATTGTCGATAGCTTGGCGCGAGGCCTTGTAATGTTAATAGATCAGAGTACACTATGTATAGTAACGGCTGCGCTTCGACCTATCGATGTTTTTTTAGAGCAATGGCTGACCGTCTCGTACCAGTCATTAGAAATAAGTAAAAATACGGAACCCTAAAAATCATTACATAATTATATTATTTATGATGTAGCCTATATAATCAGATTAAGTATTAGCGTTAAGAGATTAACTTCTTATACCATTATCCGTATAAGTATTATGATCAACAATATTTCCATTGTTTTAAACTAGATTTTTAGATTACCTACTAATAATTAAGAATAATTTGTACAAAGTAAGTAAGTTGAACTATTAGTGCGCGGCGAGGAAGAGGGTAAAGTCGTGTTGTACGCGGGTCTGTAAATATTGTACAAGTGCTCTTGTAAAATAACAAGTGTTTTCAATGTGCACATAGTAGCCTCATTTATTTCAAATTTTTTAGATGGATTACCTACTTACTGTTTCTTTTTTTTTCGTTTTCCTGGACGACAAGTTGGCGCGTAGCGTTGCGTAGAGATGATGTCTATTGTTATGTACGTAGGCATATTATAGCATTCAGATAAATAAGTGTCTGTAATCGTACGTGTATGTTACAATTTATCAGAAATCTTAAATGTTGTCCGTTGTTCACTATGAATTTTTTAATAAAACTAATTGTTTCTAGCTGACTTGTCCCAATATAATAAGTTCTGACTTTTCTTATATTCTGCTATCTGTTGCCGTAGAATAATATTGTTGTTTTGATCCGATCTGTAACTGTAAGTAAACATTCATTAAAGAGAATGCAATCAAGAAGATTATTATTAATCGTATCCTCTTACACAGTCCTCTCGTTAGATAAGTTTAAGTACAACTGAAAATGTTGTTTGTTGAAAAACTCAACTTACAATTTTAAAGAAAAGCGTCAGTCAGTTCACAATAATTTGTTACTTAGAATTCATTCATTCGAGTCAATGGCGCTCAAACCAATTTTGACTGGCCACATCAACGGCATCATCGGTAGCTTATTGAGCTGCACCATAAAACTTATAAAAGCTAACAATATACTTACAATTTTAGTAATTCACCTGTACCACTAAGTTCAACCAGTTAAACTAATTTCAGCAAAAAAATCCAGTTCAACCTACATATTTTTGTAAAAGCTACTTTCTGGACAACATGGGTTGTATCTCACTATTTCCATGGAAATACAAAATAGAAAAATTGGAACTAGCGTTTTTTCTAAATTATATCCCATGATTTCTATTGCGGCAAAAAAAACAGCAGTTGTGTTATTTGAGAATCTATAAATGCCTGTAGCCGCCACTTATTCTATTTTATTTTTACGTTGAACAAAGGAATTAAATATATTTGTACCGTTTTTAAAACCTATCATAATCATTTACCCAATTCAATTTCAATCCAAAATATGGACCATGATCATTTGGGTTCAGAATTCTATTAAAAAATAGTCTTATGGGCCCAAATTAAATATCAATGAATTAAATTAGGTAGGTAGGTACTCATCATTGGTACACAATTAGCATGCTGATTTCATGAGCCGATTGCCTCAAAAATGCACATTGAATCAATTTCCGAACACCGTCGCGACTGTGTTGGAACTCTCACCATAAAAAAACCAAAGCTCACATGGCGAGAAGTCAATTTCTCGACCTTCAGCGTAAAACCAGACTTCTTGATGTAACAGTACCTACACATATTTATGTGTAGTGTACCTACCTACTACATCTTCGGCCTTCACGGTGTAGTGGACGCGATATAATAATATCAAACTGCTGCAAATAATCTCGATTAAGTAAGGAAGGAGAATGTATAGGTTTTTTATTTTTAAAATTTCGTACGAGTACCTACACCTACTACAAACCTAATAAAATAAATGAATTCTTAGGACATATTCCAGTTCCACACAGCGTCATCTAGTCCAATAAGCAACTAAGTACGTGTGTTATGGTAACCAGATGACTGATATAGTACTTATTTACATTTGTGTTTGTAAATACATAATACTTAATGTAATATTATACCTAATTAGTGAAAAATCTAGACCCGGAACAAGTATCTGCAGAACATACAAACATTTGTTTCGTAGCGGGGATCGAACCCGCAACCACTATGCCAGCGCCACAGAGGGTAGTACTCGTAGATCAGTGCTACGAGGACGCTACGCCAGTGCTACACAATCCGGCGTAGAGCTCTTGTAGAATTCAGGGTTACGACCGACGTGTGCGTTGCGTTGCGTTGCATAATTGAGTGCTTACCCGTTCAACCCAAGATTTCTCTACCCAATAGGTATTTTGCTCCGTTCGACCCAAAACTGTTGATTCAAGTTACCCGCTCTACCCACAACTACTTATTCCTAATTTCTATTGTTTAAATTCAAATAAATGACACAGTGAAACACTAAAGAAGCAGGGTCAGCAGACAAAAAATGTAGAAGTTTACATACATACATAAAATCACGCCTCTTTCCCATGGGGGTAGGCAGAGACCAAGTAGAAGTTTATTATAAATATTTTTTATTACTTAATAAAAGTATTGTTCAGATAATGGTCAGTTAAATATTTGTCTACCTACTGCTAGTCTAACAATAACACAAATCAACCTTTATACAACGTGATTCATAATTAGTATGTTATCCCGGAAGGGGGATTTAGTGACCATGAAAATTAACAGTTGTGCAAATCTTTTTCAGTTTTTCATACAAAAACTTTTTGTTAAATCTTTTGACAACCTTAAGTTTGTCAACATTGTTACTACCTTTGCTGCCAATTTTCAATCTGTGCAAACCTAGTAAGGTTTGCACAGATTGAAAATTGGTACAATAGGTAAGTAGGTATGAACACACAAGGCAGACAAAAAAGTTCATAAAATTTTATTAGGTATGTACTTACAGGTAGTCTCGCCCGATCAGCTGATTATTATAGGATTGCTCTGTGTTTATTTCTGAAGGAAACTTTGCTAGTCATTTCTTTAATGAAAAACATCGAAATTCAAAAAGTCGTAGAACATAATTATGTTGTTCACACTAATGAGGTGAATGACCCCTTTTCGGGATAACATACCACTTATGAATCACGTTGTAGAAACAAACGTAATCAAATAAACATAATTATATAAAATAGCACATCACTGTTCAGATTCAGGTTTGGTAGTAAATATAAAGTAACTTTTCCAAGTTATTTATGTACTTAGATATACATAATAATCAGTCATACATATTCACATTTTTCTCGAGATCAAATATAAAACAAACACATACAAGTAGGTACACAGTTTTGATTCAATTAAATATAGGTATTACTTAAAAATATCAAAACAAAATAAACTATATCGATTATAACTTTTATCAGAGGTAAAAAATATTTGTGATTAACATAAATCAAAATCATTTTAATTTTTTAACACACACCTGCTAACACATTTAAGATACAAAAGTTGTCAGTTTTTCTAAGAAATATCCCACTGAAGTTTTACGTGTCACCAAATCATAATGAATACTTCTTATTTTCTCATCTTTTCTTAATAACTTAATGCTTGTGTTATGGTAACCAGATGACTGATATAATACTTAGAAACATTTTTTTTGTAAATATCTACATACATAATATAGATAGAAAAACATCCAGACTCGGAACAAATATCTGCAGAACATGCAAACATTTGTCCCGTGGCGGGGATCGAACCCGCAACCTCCGCGTCTCAGGCGGGCCTTCGCCCACTGCGCCACAGAGGTCGTCAAGTATAATATCATCAAGTACTTTTTTTACAAATTCTTATCACGGTGTCTGTCTGTACTATTTAGAATACACTGTGACTCAGATTTTTGCTTTGGGTAGAACGGGGCATATGTTTTGGGTTGAAAAATCTTGGGTCGAACGGGTAAGCACTCGCATAATTCTGATGCAATATGTGCATGAGAATTATGAAGTTAGGTCAAAGTCTATGTCAAAACTAGCTAAGTTTGTAAAGTTAAAAATTTTAATTCAGCTTGTCGCTAGCAAGGGGAAAAAAATCCAAAATGCGAGTAAACCCGGGCGCCATCCTAGTTTCATTTATCATGGTACTATTGGGACAAATTGGTGCCAATTGTACCATTAATGGTACTGCCTCATGGTACAAATGGTCCGGCGGCGGTTCACCACGTTTTCGAAAATCGGCTCCTTGATTAGGTACTACCTACCTACAGAACAACCTAAAATGATAGATTACTGAACATACGGATCATGAAAATAGAGTTGTGGATAACACTACCTATGTGTTTGTTGAGTTGATTTGTTGCACTTATAGCAGGTCAATTCACTCAGCCAAAATAATTATGAATAAATTTGGTTGTTACGCCATTTTTTACACAAGTTGGTATCATAAGTACCTACAAGCTTCCGCCCGCGGCATTGCAGGGCTTTGCTTGCGTAGTACTTACCCGAATAAAAAGTAGCGTAGGTAAGTAAAGAAGTTCCGTAAGTTCAGGTTATTCCTCATGGCCGAACCATTTCGCCTAACTGATTTGGCTATAGTATAGGATCCCGTCATACAACGACCTTCACCGAGATGTTTATTTGATGAAACGTATTTTATATTTAATTTAATAAGTCAATTAATATATTGCATATGGGTTGTCTAACAAATTTCAGTCCAGTAAGTATATGCTTAATAAAAAAAAAAAATTTAACATTTCACCTGTATGATTATTAGACAAATTCTATACCAATCGAAAGTCTGAAGCCCATAGAATATGCCATCGTTGTGCTGCCTATTCTTTTCCGGTCACATTTATGAATTTATTATTACTTAATTTAATTTTAATTCAATAATCAGACTGGTGCAAAATGCTAATATTATTTACCTGTTTATACCTGGCTGCCCGAGAGTTGTGACCGGAAAAGAATAGGCAACCCAACGTTTGCATATTTTATGGGCTTCAGACTTTCGATTGGTATAGATAGAATTTGTCTAACAATCATAAGTAGGTACCGGTGAAATGTTAAATTTTTTTTTTTTTATTAAGTAAGTATACCTATATACCTACTGGACTGAAATTTGATAGACAACCCCTATGCAATATATTTATTGACATATTAAATAAATTAAATATAAAATACGTTTCATCAAGTAAACATCTCGGTGAAGGTCGTTGTATGACGGGATCTTAGACTACTACGAGGACTAACATCATGGCCGAACTCGTATCAAAAATTACATCCACCCAGATCGAAATCTGTTGGTTAGGTTATGTTTGACTTTGAACAGTGACCACTAACGCGCGAGGCGAGCGAGTGTAGCGAGAGTGCCGCGGCCGCGCCAGAAATGCTTATGTTAACTTTTGTTACTTAACACTTTTGTCTAAGTTCGGCCATGAGGATATGTTAGTCCTCGTAGCCAAATCAGTTAGGCGAAATAGTTCGGCCATGAGGCATAAACCCTAAAACCGGGATGTCTGGCAACGCTGATGGTAGTACCTAGGTACTCTAATTCAAAGAAATTATTTGTTCTAACGGAGATGTAAGTAAATTCATTCTCAAATGCTTCACATCATTCCCAGCCTTATCTGAGATACAAGTACCTACCTACTTACCTACCATGTACGATAAGTAATATTGATAATTTTGTTATCAATTTATCATAAGTACATCGTCAATTAATAACAAGCTTACGTTTTAGTTTTTCCATGAATGGTGTTACATCGGCACGCAATTTTATATACCTATTGAAAAACAAATAAAAAATTATACCTTCGACATACTTGTAGGTAATACCTACAAACAGGAGTTAAGGACATTGTGATAAAGATAATTAAGTCATTGTTTATCTACCAATAATGAAAAAAAATGTTCTGTTCAATTAATTATTTGTTTATATATAATTATATAGTGAGAGTGATGCTGATGAGTAGGTAATGGAAGCGAGACCGAGTTATTACGAGCGGCGGTTTGGCGAAACACGAAGGGCAGTTAAGGTATCGGTAAGTAAACCATTATAATGTACCTAAATAACATAAAGCAGGTTTCGTTTGAGCGTGATCATCCTACAATACTTAGGTAAAATTGTCATTCGATTACGAGTTTCGCACTCCTAATGAAACACGATGACAACATAATTAAGATCCTTTGCACACCACGTCCTTCGAACAAACAGTCACTGCTCGACTGCACTTTGTGTGGCGCGTCACGCACGTCACCTACACTAAAGCCCGTCACACACGTATAATATTATAGTAATATAAATTATAGCAAGGCATATTACGATATATTTTCAATACAAATATTCAAGTGACCGCACACTCAGCTATAATATATACCTACCTATTATAGCTGCGTGTGTATTTGTATAAGGTACCTACAGAGGTTGATTATCGCCCACCTAACTTTAATTTCAAATAATTTCGATATTTACCTACATGATTATGAAAACAAAGAATGCGCGTAATCAATGGTTTTTAAAGTGAAACAAAAAAATAACACTTTTACATTGAGTTTTATTCTTAATACACATGTTTATTCAGCTTTTTAAAAAGTTCTATTTTGGGCGTTATTAAAAGTTATAATGTCTATTGACGCCCGTTTCATAAACCAGTCTTTAAATGCAAAAATAGGCTTACAACAACAAAAAATACCTAATCTTATAACAATTATCTGCGGAGGTTGCGGGTTCGATCCCCGCCGCGGGACAAATGTTTGTATGTTCTACAGATATTTGTTCCGGGTCTGGATGTTTTTCTATCTATAATACTTATGTATGTATTTACAAAAAAAAAGTATCTAAGTAGTATATCAGTCATCTGGTTACCATAACACAAGCATTAAGTTGCTTAGCTTGGGAGGACTAGATGACGCTGTATGTATGGGGACTCCCTTTTCCGCATTTAGACTCAAAGGCGGTCCTTTATGCGTGGGGATGACCTGGCTCACTAGTAGTGAAGCCAGCCTAGCTCCTCCCAGAAGCACAGAAGTTTCCTGGGGTCTTCACCGGCTTCGAGGAGCGACCTCGGATTGTTGAGGATTTGTTGCCGTTGAGCTACTACGCCCACGCATGCCAGGACTACGTGGGCCGCTGATTCTTCTTCGGTTAGACATCCTCTGCAGAGTGGGCTGTCCGTGATGCCGATGTTGTACAGATGTTTGTTAAGGGGGCAGTGTCCTGTGAGTGTCCCTATGATTATTTTGAGGTCTTTTCTTTGGAGGTTCATCAGGCGACGTGTCAGTCGTGGTATGGCCGCTGGTATCGCTGCTCTAGACTGTCTGCAGTCCGTCGCCCGTATCCATCGATCGTTATGTAGGTTTTGGGTGTGTTGTCGTGTCCAGGTTCGTAGCTGGGAGAACGGCAGAGGCAGGAATGGGGCCGGGCCTTCCACTTGTGTTTCCGAGCCCCTTCTGGCTAGTTCGTCTGCGGCGTCGTTTCCCAGTGATCCACTATGTCCCTTGATACATTGTAGAGTTACTCTGTTCTTTGCGGCAATACTCTCAAGGGCAAGGTGACATTCGTGTATGAGCCTGGAGTTGCACTTTTGGCTCTCCAGTGCTCTTAGGGTTCTAGATGACGCTGTGTGGAATGTCCAAGAATATTTATTTATTTATTTATCTTACGTTGCATTACCGTAGGGGAACAGGGGGCGCAGTGGATCAAGGGGCACAGTGGATAGACACCTATATCTCATTTACTAAGGCTCATACACACACGCTAAAACAAGCCAGGCGATGGCTTACCCAATACCCTTCGCTCAAGCCAGTGACCAATGGCTTCTAAAGCCGAGAAAACGCGCTATGGCTGTAACGTGACCTTTTAGTGTCATTTTCTTATTTTTTGGTCATTTTTACGAACTCTTTTAAAAAAACCTGATGGAAATATTGCTATGGGATGTCATTTTTGTGAACCACGATTTTATTACCTATGGAAATTGTTGTTCAAATATTAAGTATCACTTAAAAACTTATGTTTTTTTTACAAAATGTTCAAAAATCACCTTCGGGGGCACTCTGGACTGGGGTGCAGTGAATCATGATCTACTAAACCAAATAGTACAAAAAAAATTCTAAACAAGCAACAAAACGTCTAAATAATTTACAGATAGATTACTTATTCTCAATACTCGTATATTAAGAATAAAGGGTTAAGCTATATGAACTTTACTATTATTTTAAATACTTACTAGTTGGTCCATAGTGCCCCTATAAATTTTACTTACAAAATGAAGGCAATTATCCACTGCACCCCAATGCAATCCACAGTGCCCCTAGTCAATATCCATTGTGCCCCTATGGAGGGGCACAGTGGATAATTTACCATTTTTTTTTCAAAACCTTATAAGTTTTGTCTGTTTTGTTATATTGACGATATTATTACACAATACTGTAGCTAAAACCACAACCTATGTTTTACACAAAAAAAGTAAGCGCCAAACTTAATATTTAAAGAGTTATTGCTCTTTAAAAAATAAGTGATTCACTGTGCCCCCCTCTCCCCTACATTAGTGCAAATAATGTTGTTACTTAGGTATAGATGGTATAAAAATATTGTTTGTGTCAATTGACACAGCAATATTTTAATAAGGGCGCTATTATAATGTCGTAATAACTAAATGCTCTACTTTCTAAAATTATCATACCTAAACATTAGGTATTCTTACAAATATTTGAGCACAATTTTACTAACACAGCCACATTGTAATAAGTAGTAGGTACCTACAAACTTATAAAAAAAATCTTATAATTATCATAAATACCTACATAGGTAGGTACTTACCTACAATTACCTACCAATCATCTATGTTGTAATCTAGACTTTACTAAGAACTCTTGCAATACTTACCTACATAAAAACTGTTTTCTATTATTTGAAGTGTTTAATATTATCCTAACTTCATGCGTATTGCTATCGGAATTTTGTTATACATAATAACTATAGGTAGGTACTTAGGTATATTTTTACACACATTGCCTGCGGTCCAGAATGAATCATTTGCAATGTTGAGTTCGGTCGGGCTAGCCTATTTCGTGGTCTTATGCCGGCACCACACATTGGCTTCAACTTGGTTCCAACATTAGAATGGCCAATGGCAATGCTCCGTTTGTGTCGAATAACTGTAAACGGAGCATTGCCATTGGCCATTTTAATGTTGGAACCAAGTTGAAGCCCATGTGCGGTGTCGGCATAAGATTTTGAGATCGTGCGTGACTGAGTACCTACCTTATGGAAACAGGTTGATAAGTAGGTATTATTTATACAAAATTACAGACTTCGTATAAGTATGTAGGTAAATACAACTTAGGAGCAAATATTTTATCTTCTGACCTCACTTAGCGTGGGAATAAGGGCAGGAGAATGATGATGATGATTTTATCTTCTACAAAATGTGATCTACAACCTTTCTCTTACGTCAAAATTTTTTATTATTCTTATGCATCTCTTTTGCAACCAAAATAAATTATTCAAGTCGGGCGGTACTATTACCCCAAAGTACTTAGGTACTATGGCGCAGTGAATCCAGGCAATGAGCAATGCATAATATGCACAAATGGCATTTTTTTTATCTATGTTTTTTTTTAGTTCATTTAAGTAGTGAATCTTTATAACTTTAGCACAACTTTGTTGAGGCAGGTTCTTTCCAATTTATATACTAACTAGGTACCTAGGTACTATCTATATTTATTCCTAACGTCGGAAAATAATACTATCTCTAGTATTTTCCAATATAGTATGTTAGTTAAGTGTGTGACAAAGCGTCTTAGTCTATGGTAAGCGTGGCATGCTAAATCGCGCATGCGCTTTGTGAGTACTTGGGCGGATGAGAGCCAGGACGGCATAGGGCGGACACTCGTGCTAGCGGCTTCATCGATCTGAGTCGCTCTGCACTGCGCTCGTAGATTCCGAAGTAGTAAGTCGACCGCGTCGCGGCAGCGGCAGCCCATCATGCAACCCCCGCCGAGGAAGGTGAGTTCAACTAACACAGGTTCACGGCGACACACTTACCCGATGTCAACATACGGATTTCAAAGCCATGAGAACCATATTTAGTGAAGTTATGTGTCACGCTTTAAGGTTGCAATTGCTTGTAACTAAATTATATAATGCTCGTAATTAGAGACCTGCGATTCGCAGCAGAGCAGATTATCGTATCTATAGTGATAAACGACACATTCCTCAAACACATCTGCGGTTTTGGGACAGTTAAATCAATATGAGGTTAATAAGGCTCGGGAATCTTGGCAATCGTTCGTGCCTTAGGTACTTTCTATGAGATCAGATTAAGCTTTAATTCGGACAATATAAACTGACCTCAAATACCACCATATTATTATCATAAACATAAGTATTCTGCTACATTCGTTATTATAATGATTTGTTTAAACGTGGTGTTGAGTTAAATGATGAACTAGTAAATTGTTTGTTGTGACTAAGACGGCATAGTGGAGCTACGTGATTATAATACGTTCACGTAGCAGCACGTAGCTCCGTAGCGGTGGCTATTAAATCTTACCTTTTTTAATTGAACTTTTTCGAGCTGACTGGCGTTAAATAGGTAAACAACACGATGCGACCTCAAAGCTCTCGCTCAATTTTAAACAGTTATAAAATATATATTTAATTGTGTTACCTACACGCTTTCATTATAAAACATACTTTATAATATCAGTAATATAATAACGTACCTACCGTATTATAAAGTTTACAGTGTGCGATGGTTCATAGAATTATTTTTTACGGAACGGAGACGGTACCTATATGTTTTTGGGGTGAGAGGATGTATGTTTGTATGTGCAAATCGATTTTGGCATTTTTCTCCAAAACTACAGGATTGATTGGTGCATGTTCTTAGATACTTACAGTGATTGAGGTGACCACTCAAAGCAAAACTATGAGTTTGGTATCCAATGAAAGGAAATGGTGCGTAGAGTGCGAAACAGAAAGTAATTCACGTGGGTTTTCAAAATTTTTGATTTAATATATCTAATTGTTATGTTACCACATTTAGAATATTTAATACTGTCCGTAAAACATTGAAAAGGAAGGGTATTCAAGATGCCTAGGAGGTTTTGTCGATGACAGAAAGATTATACCTAGGTACTTATATTTTACATAATGTTGTATGGAATATCTTTCTTCCCATAGAGATTAAAGTGATTTGAATTTGGAATTCAACCCATGTAGTGGTGCTTGATCGAGGTTGGTTTCAAAAAAGTTTAGATGGAATGAGTTTTTATTCTGATTTAGGCTTTATGTTATCATTTTCTTTGCACTGCCTACAAATAAATAAAAAAAAAACATGAGAACTTTTTACGAACTTCATTTTCACGCGCGCGCCAAGAGGGATTTGTTTAAAGTTAGAATAATAATCTGTATTAGTGATTAGTTCGACATTCGAATAAATTCTTGATAATGAATCTCGTAAAAATTTTTTTGTTTATATTTTTTTTTAATTTGTAGGCAGTGCAACGAAAATGATAACATAGGTACCTACAGAAAAACTCAGAATAAAATCTCATTGCATCTAAACAGTTTGACGCATACAACCACCTTTATTTAGGTACTTTCTTTATAACAGTCATTGGTTTCAATTGCCTCGTAGAAAGTATAAAAAGTAGTGTACCTATGCATCACTGGCTTAAATGTGTATTTTGTCTTGGGCGATCTTGAACCCCTCGTACTCAGGATTCTAGCCATAACTCCCTCGCTCCGCTCGGGAGTTAATTCTAGAATCCCTCTTACTCGGGGTTCAATATAGCGCCCGCTACATAATACACTACTTTAAGCCCTTGTTGCATAAACTTCTATTATAAGGTTATTCGTGTTATTCACGATAGATTAAACTTAAAGCTTCCTTAAGTTCTGATAATTTGTTACCATCTTCTTTCGTGGACCTGATTATGTCAAGAAAAACATTGCTATATAACAATTTGATTATTTATACAAATTAGTAAGGTAATAATTGTTCACAAACTTGGTCATTTTGTACAGCGTTATCAATACTAAACTAAGTAGGTACTAAAGCGCTCGTGGCGAAGCTTGCTAAGACGTTCGCTTGATTGATCGTCGAAGTTAAGCAACGTTCTGAGCGGTCACTACTTGGATGGGTGACCGCAAGTGGCATTAATATCTGAGCGCTTCCGTTCTTCGGAGGGCATGTTAAATTGTCGGTCCCGGCTTTTTAAGTCCTTAAGCCATGACGGGGGCCTTAAGGCGGCCTAAAAACTCCGTCACCAGAAGCCACTCGCTCATACGAACTAACTAACTAAACTACTTTGATATGGCTGATTAAATAATGAGAAACGTTGTCTCAATTAGTTAGGTACAAGCTTGAAGCAAACGTGGTTAAAGATCCAATGGTGTGACAAAATGTCACAGCAGGGTTAATCGCCCGCTGAGAACGCTCACAGCATTCCCTTTGTGCAGAGTTAGTTTGCTTGGTTGCTTCAGCTTGATTCGAATTGAAGTGACAAACAATAATAATATAACCACTGTGACAAACGTCTACTCTAGTAGGTACCTACACCCAAAGAGAATAAAAACACTACGTTTACCTACACCATTTCTATTTGGCAGAGAATATTTGTGAAACCATTACTGTACCGAAATGACACTGACTGTGTTCTTTCACGCTCAAACAGGACGGATTTGAATGAAATTTGGACGGATTTGAATGAAAATTGGGACTTTTTCATGTTTTCTTTTTGTTTTATTTTCCGAAACTTGAAGTGAATGTTAATGTGTATAAGGTGGATGTTTGAGTGTTCGTGAACGTACATAAGTGTGGGCAAATGTAACAAAACTGGATATCATTGCATTTCGAGTTCTCACAAAAAGTCCGTGTGATGCTTCAGTAAAGACCCACATCTTAACTGACTCTGACTTGGCTTCTTTACTGACTTGAATTATAATATGACATGGTAGGTATTGGCTAAATGCGTGGCACAAGCCGTACGAAGCCAAAATAAAGAAAAGAAGAAGAATGAAATTTTGTACCAGGACTGCTTATACCTAAGTACCTACCTACCCTGGATTAAAAAAAAGGCTACTTTTGATCCCGGTATTCCCACGGGAACGGAAACTATTCACCGCGGGTAACACCGCGGCGCGTAGCTAGTAGTACTAATATAGATAGATAGATAGAAAACTCTTTATTGTTACACCAAGTTATGCACTAAAACTAAAAAACTTAAGAACTAATACAAGGTGACACCATGGATATATGAATATAGATGTAACTATCTCTCCTTTTTCTTATTAAAATCATTAATTTGTCTGCAAAAATGGGAAAAGAATAAAATTACAGACATAGATATAAAAACATGGATGTAAAGCTTGTAAAGTTAAAGCTTGACCATTTAGATTGTTAGTGGAACACTGTAAATACAGATCCAAGATATAAGTACAAAAGAGGCCCAAAATCTTGTGTTCTTGCCCGATTCTTTGTCTTGGTGTGTCGCGCGCGTTGGTACATGCAAAAGAATCACTTAGGATGTAGGTAAGTATTATGTTTAGTGATCCTTTAGATTTTACTGAAATAGGTAATTAATTTAAGTATGTACCTATAGGTAAAGGTTGTTTTTTGGCTTGTAATAAAGCTGAAACACAGGGCGGAATTTGTACCAGTAGGTACATACCAGTACCGATGTTATTTTATTATTATCACGTGAGTATTTTTCAAGCATTATTTTTACGAGCATGGTTACTAAATCAAAACTTCAGCCATGCTAGAGTTTCTAGCCCGAGTAACGTCATTACTCAATTGAATTATTAAAAAGATTCCAAAAATAACTAACAGCCATTACAACACATTCGGTATTTAAAAAAAAAAAATAGGAGCTAGTCAGAGTCTGCACAATGACTAAGTAGGTAGGTACTGCAACTTATTTATGTATTTAAATAAAAAAATAAACACAACGCTGTTAAGTAAAATAATATTTTCGTAAATTGAAATTTAGTCAGGTTTGTATCTCCTATAACATTTTTGTTTATGGAAACAAATAATAGATACGTATTGCGAATATATGGCACCTATAGGTATGCATTTAACTAAATGCACTCCTATTTACCTTTAAACGAACAATTCTTTATGGTAAAGTGGCCAATGAGTTTTCAGATTGCCTATAGTTGTGCCAGTAGCAGGTCAAAGGCCTAGTGATGTACTTTATTTATTAAAATGTTTCAGCTATTTTATCGACTACCTTCAGATACGGATGCATTTTAACTAAACGCCAAGCGGTGAACATGTTGATTTAAATGTTTTTGTTTTTTTTTTAAGGTAAGTAGGTAGGTACTTAATGGTTTATTTTTTTCTGATCTTTTAACATTAATTGAATAATTCTATTAAGCGGATAATCAGAAGCACGTCCCCATTATTTGGTTAAAACCTACATAAATTTTTTAGAAGTTTGTGTTCTATAGGGGTTTAAGTTCCCTACGACTATGGGCTTAAACAGGGTGGGATTTTTTTAGGGCTATTGAGAAGAAGTCGGAAACCGTTAGAGTTATCGAAATGATATGATGATATAAATAATAATACATTATGATATAAGAAATGAAGAATAAAACATTTATTCTACATCATACCTACTTACCTAATGATGTATTTTTTTACTGCTTACTAATGACTAAGTATTAGATAGATAGTCATTAGTAAGCAGTAAGCAGTAAAAAAATACATCATAATAGCATCAAAATACATCAGCCGGTAACACCCACTGCTGAGTAAAGGCCTCTTCTCTATCACGCCACTCTTGGCGGTGTTGTGCCAGCCGGATACATTGTTCTCATACCGCCCTCGCAATGTCGTCTGACCATCGGGCGGTGGTCTGCCTCGAGGCCGCCGCAAATCTCTTGGCCACCATTCGGTTACTGCCTTGGTCCATCGGTCGTCGTCCCTTCTGGCCAAGCCTTACTAATGACTACTTTAATGTATTTAAGTTGTCATTATTCGTTTCCGTAAAGCAGTACCTAAGCTTACTGTTGATACTCTCGACAACACTAAAGCCTATCTGGCGTCTCGCCATCGTCCTCAAACTATGTCAAAACTATAAATTTCGAGAAAAGCTGATTCCGTAAAGAAAAAGAAAACGATTTGTGAGTATTTTTTTTGCTTGCACAATACCAATATTATTGGTATTGTGCAAGCAAAATAATTGGTTTAGGAATAAATAAATGGCTTCACATTTTTGCATTCCTAAACCAAGTATGGTCACGATTGTATCCCTCCCTATCCCTAAGGTGAGCAGGAGATAGGTAGACAAGGTTTTTTTTAACTTAAGTATTTCGTTCCACTCCCCCAAACTCTTATGACCGTCTCTATCCTTTGCCGAGCCCCATCATCCGTCGAAGGTGACGAGAACGTCCGACGCCCCGCCTTCCATAGTCTGGAACCCAAGAGGCCAAGACGTTGACATGAGCTCACCTTTCTGGTTGCATGCGGCTTACGTGGCCAGCCCAGTCCTACTTGAGCCTGGCAGTTTTGTTAGCGACTTCTATAGACCGTGGATCGATTTTGATTGAAAGAGAGATTACACATGCATGAGGTGGTCCCATAAAAAATATTCGGAGCTTTAAGAGAAATGCATCTCGAGAGTGCAGGAATTTGCACATTAATTAACATTATTAGTCGGTTTTTATATATTTTTTAATTTTGCCGCTTGCTGATGACTCAAAATTTTGATGCACGGCCATCTTTATTATTGACATAATATTATAGATGGTCGTGCATAAAAATTTGTATGTTCTTAAATTTAACTTCGTTATAAAAAACATACATACATACATACATGCATCTGCTTGAGTTTTCCCAAGTTCAAGGGGTCGTCGACCTACTTATATTTGATAATTCCACCCCGGAGAAATGGGGTCTTGACTTCACAAACGGAGAAACAAGTACTCCGGGTTTCAATACAACCCAGGCCATAATTTTATTTACTGGGCAAGATCTAAGTATAAATTTATTTCAGTTAAGTAGGTAGGTACCTAATAAAAAACTTAAATCATAATCGCCATCATTGCGCAATCGAACAAGTCAGAAAGGAGGGTTTATCGTTCGTTTTCCTAAGAAAAAAGTATTTTCATTTCATCTCTCCTATAATCTCTTGCCAATCTTACTTTTCCAACGCGGGTTTATTTTATGAAACGCGGTTCAATTAGGTACTCGCCGGTATTCCTGGAATAGGTACCTACTCTTACAGACTTTAGTAGGAAGGTAGCTTTAGTAGGATTATACCTACTAGGTAGTTAATAGTGGCAATTCGGAATATCGCAAAAGCTAAACTTAACCACAGATAAAATAATACTAGTAACTTAACTAACCAAAAATGTTGCCGTCTCTTTCATAGCGATGGGAATAAAAAGGATGGCATTAATTTTAGTTAGTTTAGTTAAGCTTCGACACTCCGAATTGCCACTATTGTAAATACTTATATGTTTATAAAACTCAAATACATAATTAAATAAGTTTACAAAATACAATTAAATAAAACCAGTTGACCTTTTAAGAATCGTTGTTAACGATCTATAAGTAGCTCAACTGATCCAACCTACTGCCAGACGGAAGTTTGCCTAAGACACAGGTAGCATTATCGCGCTGAATGGTTTGCTCATCCTGAGCTGAGTACCAACATGCCCGACATGGTGGTTATTCGCTATGACCCAACAAAACGTTAACGCGTCGACCGCGACTATCGTTATGTCACGGTTTGTTTTGTTAGGTTATAATTTGTTTTGTTACTAAGGAAGTGTGGTTTTTAAGTATTTATTTACAGAAAATAAAGGAATACATAGGTATTTACATCAATATACAAAATACAATTTCTTGTATGTTAGGTCTTGTTTAATTGTGTTACTCAATTTAGATAATTTACGTAGGATAAAGCAGAGAGGTGCCATTAATCGATAACCAATTCTAGGTTGCGAATAATTGGGTCGTTTGCCCTATATATACCTAATATAAAAAAACTATATATCCTAGAACAAAAATTAAAACCATTTCGGAATTTGCAAAAAAGTCCTTTCATTATACCTACCCAATAACTTTACAACCTCTTCACCGATTAAACTCATTAGATAACCAGCAAACTGTCTTCGCACTGTATACCTATTATTAAGTTACGAAGAGATTGGATTAGCGTTCGATTGTTATACGAGCACAAAGAAGGAAGCTTACAAACACACATACATCGAAAGCAAAATTGCCTAGTAAGTCGCCACTAAGATCCTCGTTCGCTTTGCTCACTGGATCGATAATTATCTAACGGCGTGTAGACAAGTGACAAATATTTCGTATCTATTTTCTTTCTATCATCGCTACACCTTTGATTGGACATTTCTGATCGCTCGAGTTTTCGTCATCGAATGTCAATTTATTCCTATACATTATTTTTATTTTCTACTAGATTGTAGAAATCTAACATGGCTAGGGCAGCTTATAATAACTTTAATTTGCCATATAGCTTTGTTGTACATATAAGTAGTAGGTAATGTTTTGATTTTGTTTCAGAGTAACTACACCAAGTTTTTGAAAAATCTACACAGCGAGCAGATTGCGAAACTCAATGCTAAAAATCAGCATGAGTGCGATCTGCTTGAAGATTTGCGCACGTACGTCATCAAGCGTAGCGCCATCGAGAAATCTTATTCAGAGGTAAGCAATGCAACATGCTTTTGTTAATACAATACCGACTGTTGAAACTTTAATGAGTTCAGTATTCTTCAAATGCTAGTAAGTATGTCATGTTCTTGAAACTTTTGCAACTTAAATACCTTTTTAAATTATACTAAGTGGGGCAAAGTTTTGGCGTCATGAAGACCTATAAGTACGAGTACTTTTGTAGGAAACATGGTTTTATTCGTTTCTCGAAACTTTTGTGACTTTTACAGTCTTTTTCAGATGCCAGTATGCACTTGAAACTTTCTTAACTTGAATACCTTTTTAAATTATACAAGGTGGAACAAAGTTATGGCGCAATGAAGACCTTTACGAGTAGTTTTGTAGTTGGAACGTTTTGATCTTATTTTATTTTGTAGATAAAAATACTTAGGTATTTGATTCAGAAGAAAGTGTTAAAAAATTTTTTCTGCTATATTGCATTATCCATAATTTGGTAAATAACCTTTAAACCAATTATAGTATTATTTTATCTGTGATATAACTAACAATTTGTTTTATCACAAAAAAAAACATAAAAAGCCTTTTTTTTTACAAAATGGACCTTGAATAAAAAAGGCATACCTACAGGGGAATTTTCACAATTGATTATGTAGGTAGGTATATAAATATAAACAGCGATGTTCGTTGAACCTCTTCTAATCGTATCACTATTGATCGTATCACTATTGATGGTGAATGAAAACCACTTTGGTCTACATTGAATGCCTAGGATGTTCTTGCACTTATACCCTCGTCTCAGCTTAATAGCTATCACTTTGTGCAATCAGAGCGTTAAAGTGACTGGATGATATACTTAGCCACGATATCGCTGCAATTCTGGAAACCTTTGCTCGGTAACAAATAAATTCAATACAACAAGGTGGGTTTGGTACCTAGTTTGAACACTGTAAACTTTTCTATCGTCGGGCTCAGAAGTTAACTAGGCACCTCGCTGTAATGACGTCATAGTGATGTACCGTATGGTGAAGTAAAAGAAGCATATTCCACGCAGGTGCCAAGTCGATTTCTGCGTGTTATGTGCGCACACTAGACAGATTCAGTATCGGCACAGATTATATAATACACTAGTAGTATCGGCCATGTTTTTACTAGCAGACCAATTCGGCCGAAAGAAAAGTTTACAGTAGGTATGCGAGGGGTCCTCATCTATAACTTTTTAACTTCTATGAGATCCACAGCACACATATTCAACAAGAGTATCTCTCTTGTTTAAGATTCCTTTCCCATCTCAGAATACTTCTGCTCTTAATTTTGATTACTTATATTTTCTACAACTTAGGCAATCAAGGATCACAGTGTTCTAAATATTTATTTATAGAAACGAATTTCTCTTATTAATCATCCTTACAAACATACTCCTATAAACATAGCCTAAAAAGATCTGAAAGAAATGTCTACCTCTCCCTGGGATACAGTCGTGATCATATTTTTATTTTCATTACAAACATACTCAAAACACACATCTTTTTTTTGTGATGACTTAGGTACATTTGATTTAAAAAATCTCTTTGTGCTATACTAGCTGCGCCCCGCGGTGTTACCCGCGGTAAATAGTTCTCGTTCCCGTGGGAATACCGGGATTAAAAGCCTGTTATTTAATCCAGGGTGCAATACTAGTACCAAATTTCATTCAAATCCGTCCAGCCGTTTGAGCATGAAAGAGTAACACACTTTCACACTAACATATTTACACACACACAAACTTTCATCTTTGTAATATTAGTGCGATAAAAATAAATTCAGAAAACGACGTAGTTTAATATACGTTTACTGGCATGTACCAAATATGTATTTGGACATACCTCTGACTACCCCCTTAGACATCTTCAATCTAAAAATTTCATAAAAAAAAAGATCTGAAAGAAATGTCTACCGCTTCCTGGGTACAGTCGTGATCATATTTCATTTCATTTTTTTATTTTTAGACAAGAGCACATTTATACGTACAAAGAAAGACACAAAGCACAAAAAGACAGAGGTAGGTACCTACCTACTTAAGACCTAGACTCTAGGTCTTAATTAAAAAAGAAAAGAAAATAGGTAGGTAGGTACATTTATGGGAAACGGGCAGGTGAGCAGGTGACACAAACAATAATTAAATTATTTATTCTATTTTATATTTTATTCATATTTACGGACTGTACCGGCCCAAGTAGGTACAGACGAGCCCATTACATCGCTTAACAATAAATAAATGTTACCTAATTGGAACTGACTTAGAAAACTTACCTACTCGTTGCCGGCCGTGGCTGGCATATTAGAAAAATCAGCCTTACTCGGGATCAACAAAAACGAAGTTTCGTGACAATTTTCGGGTTCCAATTATGTTGGTGAACTATTACGAATTCAGTATCCACCAACATAAGCTGATCTCGAAAATTGACAGGAAACTTCGTTTTCGTTGATCCCGAGTAGGTACGGCCTCAGGCGTATTTAGCGAGAATACTAGAACTTTTATTTGTGTGTTTGGGTGCAATATCGTTGGCTTTGCGTTAGGTTACGGCTAGCTATTGAAAACCCGCTTTCTGGTACGCGAAAAATCACACTTAGTAGTATTATCATAGTATTATTATAATATTATTATACTTAGTATTATTGCCCATCATCGTGATAAATACCTATTGCGTTAATTATAACGCGATAAAAACACTTGAACACTAAGACGTTCTTGATAGATCGTCGAAGTTAAGCATCGGTCATTACTTGGATGGGTGACTGCAAGTAGCATTAATATCTGAACGTTAAATTGTCGGTCCCGGCTTTGCAAGTCGTTAAGCCTGACGGATACCTAAAAGCTCCGTCCCTAGTTTGCCTACTGCTCATACGAACTTACTTACTTACTTTACACTTGAACGGTCAATTACAAAATTAATACTATTTCAATTTCAAAACTAATGCAGTACCTACTTATGCAAAAATAATGCAGTATTTTGAACATAGTAAATAAATAAATCAATATAGAAAATCAAACTAAGCCAAAATGTCTTTAAATATTTAGTGGCTATACCTGAGCCAAAAATTAAATCTAAAACACTAGTAGTTTAGTTGTAGTTTTGTAAAAACATTTCGAAAAGAGGTCACTTTGGGACCTTTATTTTACCGGCTAAAGTTTATTATATCTTTTAACTGAAAGCGACTTTCACTAGATTAGATCTTTAACTTATACATATTTTATTTTCAGAACTTAAAACACTATATTTGATGAATCGTTCTGTTTAAAAAAAACTTGAAAGCGCGGCCTTTCTGAAATACCTGGCAACGCCAACAGTACACATAATTACACATTTGTTCCCAGGCGTTACTGAAGATCTCGTCCGCGTATCTCAACAAGAAGATACCAAACATCCCAGACATCAAGGTCGACGGTTCTGAAGACAAATGGTAAGTTCAATAACATTCATTCTAAAAGTTTAAAATTATTTATATGGAACGAAATACATTCAATAGAAGACGTAGGTAGACACCTGCATTGCAAAAGTTAAAACTGTGTAGCAGAGTCAACGCCCGCCTCCTGGACAGAGCAGGGAGGTTAACGCTAATTTACCGTAGTATTGGACACTGTCCTCGATACCGAGTCAAGTATCACAAATGTATGAAAATCCAGTGCAGCGCCTCCCCCGGTAACTTGCATGAACTAAAAATCCCATAGGTACATACTTGACCGTGAGTGAGGATATAATTACTATAATACACAAAAGCCGCCGGTCACAAAAGTTCATGTGCACTTTAATACAAGATCTAAACGTAAAAGAAACATGACATTTACGCCGATCTGTGTTGGCCGCGAGACTTTCATCTCAAAGACATAGGTGCGGTATTTTTCGTATCCCAAAATTGATACAAGCTCATCGAAGTAGGGGAGACCGGGGACAAAAGTAACGGCGGGTTGAAAGTAACAATCGCTCTGTAGCCATGTCCAATGGTCGAAACGACGCATGTGACCATTTGGTTGTTAGCTTGCACCGCCCCCCGCGGATGAGTTCAGTCCCCGCGCCCCGCGGCACGCGGAACAATTTGTTAGTGGACGTATTGTGATTTTTTGCACCAAAAGTGATTTTTGTTGTTGTTTATTCATTTAGTGTTTACGTAGAATTAAGATGCTGAGAACAATATGACTATTAGTTCGTTGATTAACATTAAGATTGTCTTTAGCATGCTATAACTTGTTTTCGTATAACACATTCAGTTTTAAAGTTATTTGGCATAAAATATCAAAAACGGGGTTGGGTACAAAAGTAACATCTCATGGCAGGACAAAAGTAACGTGTTACTTCCCCTGTATATAAGTGTGATGTTATTCAACTTTTATTTTTTTACTTTTATATAGGTGTTAAGAGTTTGAAATGTCTTTGTGTGTGTTTGTGTGGTTGTTTTACTGTAGCATCACAGCGCTGGAACAGAAAAATCGATTTAGATTTTGTTTTTTTTATTTGAAAAGCCATTTCGATTGATTTTTACGTATTACCTACTAAAAGGTTTATCTTACGTAAAAAGTTAATTATTTTTGTAATACGTATAACTTTGAAATAAATAATTTGATTTCACCGTTGTGTTCTTTTGATTGTTTTTATAACATACACTATAACTTATGATGTGTTACTTTCGACCCACGCCCTTGTTACTATCGTCCTGATCATGGGGTCGAAAGTAACAATCTCCATTTTTTTTTGGAGGCTCAATAATATATAGAAACCAAGACATAATACATAAAATTATAATGTACATTTATAGACCATAAACGTAGGTATAATATGGCTATATTTAATTTAACACAAATGTTATTACAAACGAGAAATCTGGCATGGAATACAAACTGTTACGTTTGTCCCCGGTCTCCCCTAAAGGAAACTTCGTGAAGAAATTTACCCTATTATAGACTGTGACGGACTTACAAATGCAACTAGTCATGTAACGTATGGAAAGCTGCGAGTAAATTCTGCAAATGTGGGCATGTACTAAATATGTATGTATGACATATAAATATGTATGGCCAAGGCTTTATAGATATTCAAAGGACTTTATTTGCGTTTTTGCAACTCATCAGATCAAATAAATCGACCACTCAGGTGAACTCAAACTGTCTTGGGGCTGTCGGTAAATTGCCGGGGATAAAAGGATTTCATCGCTTCGTCTACGTTCGTAACTAAGATTTCATCACGTCAAAGTAAAGCTAAACTTCGCGCGCTTTCAGAAAGCGGCTGCTCTGCCGCTATATTTTTAAACTGCGAAGTTTTTCAACAACTTGGTCATGGCCAATACAGTTTTAGTCGTAGATCAAACTCGTAGTTTTCGCGACAACAGAACAAGAATTGCAAGAAAATGTGGCTTCAGAATATATGTGAGTTGGTGTTAACCCTTAGGTATAAACATACATTTATTTCGAAACAAAACACAGGACCCTTACTCCTAAAACACGAAAATGATTATTAATAGCGTGCCAAATGAGCGTTAGCTCAGCTATGTTCAGAATTCAGTGTCACTAATGTAAGTTGAACTACGATTTTTGGCACGAAATATTGTTTTCGACGTCCAAAGGGGTAGTCAGTCAACATAGAAAAATACTTTAAAGATAATAAATACCTAACACGAGAAAATCCAGAGCGAATGTATGTCAAAGCATGAGTTGTGTGTGACCGTGAATTTTGTCAAAAACTTTTTAGCTCTACAATTTTAAGTTAATTTTAAGTTGGTTAAGACCTGAGAATGGAACTGTTAGTTACAAATTCTTGAGAGAACTTGTGTTCCTTTAGAAAGAAACGTACGCACATTTAATAATAACACCTTTCTTTTGCATCAGCTTTACGAAACGATTGTGAACGTTAAACTTATGACTCTTTTTGGGTCAGGGTTAAAGGGAACTTCAACAGATGAATCCACATAAGGATTACCTACGTAATGGCGCTGCGTTAGAAGAGTTTTGCGTGGGTGAAAGCCCAAGAATGGTCACAAAGTTGACTTTGATCTGTTCTGTGCTTAAACTAAGTTAAAATAAATTAAATATACTTGGACATCTCACACAGCGTCATCTAGTCCCAAGCTAAGCAATTCGATTTGACTAACTGCGCCCCGCGGTGTTACCCGCGGTATATAGTTCTCGTTTCCGTGGGAATACCGGGATCAAAAGTAGCTTATGCGTTATTCCCAGTCATAATCTAAGTACTCAACTTTCAGTAGTTTTCGCGTGAAAGAGTAACAAACATCCATCCATACTTACAAACTTTTTTAATATTAGTAGGATAATGTGTTTCACAAACGTTGTAAACTCAGATACAAACGATGATAACAAGATACTTTGTTGTGCAGGAACATGTGGAACGTCTGGCGGACCGTGCTAGAGGAGAACGAGAAGCTGGCACGCGCGCGCCTCGCCGCCGTCGAGGTCTTCCAGCAGCAGATCGCGGATGAATCCAAGTTCCTGCGCCAGCACAAGCTGAACGTTGCCAAGAAGGTATTTATTGGGGAAAACCAACAGCTTTTACAAGGTGCCCTTTAAATCAATTATAGAAATAGTCTAGGAACACTTTTCGTTAGTAACTTATCAAATCTGGCAGGAATACCTATTCTAGGCGCGTCGATTTTATTAAAGAATAATATGTTTCTATGCAGGGCAGGTGATCATTACTTTGTTGCGGTTCTGTCTGAGGTTGTGGTTTGGTGTGGTCCTGGCTTTAAACTAGCCTCCCATTGCTGTAGTAGTTACGAATTGAAATAAAGAACCATTAAATTTTCTCAATCAGATTTACACACTTTAATATCCCAGGGCCTTTATAATTAAGGTTGAAATAATATAAAGTATTACGCCACACGTCTGAATATACATTGAGAACATGTCACAAGTTCACAAGTTTGACATCAGGGCTACTAAAAATAAATGTAATGGAAAATTCATAAAGCGTCTAGGCTCGAAGGATTATGCAGCGCATCTGTTGAGCGTTGTTGATCTCACAGGCGTTGGCTCATAGGCGGGCGGCGCCACGGCGAGGGCGGAACAGCCTAAGCTTTTACCAATACTCGGCTGACTATTCCGGACTTTTTGCTTTGTTTTGTTTGAATGTGAATTTTTATTTAAACCCAGTTAAAATAAAAATCCACATTATTCAGTTTGAAAATCGATGACATGGTTTATATGAAGAGATCTTCGTATGTCTTATAGTTAAAGACTTTCCCATACTGACCGATCTAAATGTGCCACTCTGTATATAACACCTTCTCAAACGGTCCCTCATTGCTGAGGATCGTGACTATGTCGACGTAGTAAACCAGTTATTTTCTAGGAATTTTGGTTGGTTGCCTGTTGTGGCATCTTTAGATATTCCGACTCCTGGTTGATCCATCGTTTAGGGCTTCGTCCTCTTGGCCTTTCACTTATATTTAACACAGTGATCTACTATTTTGTTATGGGCTCACATCAGAAGTATATTCTTTCTACAACAAAATAATGTAAACCGGTCCACTACTGAAGGAAAAATCGTGGCAAAAAATGGTGGAACATAGAACTCCTTTTTTTTAAGTCGGTTGTAAATAGCTTTTGTCCTAACTTTACACATAGGGTACCTAAGTATTATAAAGTTGGTCTTGTAACGCTTCCGTGAGCATTGTCAATCGTGCAGGTCCCATCTGTCGGTGGACGTGCCTTCTTTAAATTATGTATGGGAAGTCAAATATAGCATTGTGATTTGAACCTTCATTTGGGTATTTTCTATAGTGCCGCCACATTTTTAGGTATCTACTTGTTCAGATTGAAAATACTTTACATTATAACATATTTGTTCTTCAAAATTAAAAATTTAAATCACAGTTCTATAAATAAAATTAATGACTTGTTTAAAGTTTTTTAAATTTTGGGGGGAAAGGGGAAATTTTGTGAGAGTAGTGATATTTTTCATCAGATAGCCTCTAAATAAAGTGGAGTACCTATCTGAGTTAAGAAGGTAGATAAACAATAACAGAAAATATAAAAGAAATATTTGCGAACAAAACCAATGTGATTGATCTGACAACTAATTCTATGCAAAGTCGTAAGTAGTATATTTTCACGAAGTTCGTTCGTTTCATGTTTGTTATGAGATTGGTATGCTATTAAGTTTGTTTTTTGGCGTACACTTTTGCTATATTTTGCAATTGAACAGTTGTTTAAATACCTGCAGGAGAATATAATGACCTGCTCAGACACGGCATGTCATTGTGCGTTGCGGGCACTGAACGCGCTATTGTTCAATGTAGATTTTTCGGGATCCATCTGGTTCACGTACACAATAAAGTAAAGTCTCTTTTCTTTGGCATATTTATTGATGTTTATGCTGTGACGCGGTATCCTGTTATATAACATTTATTATTGCGTCCATTCTATTGACAATTACCACGAGCATTACCTATGTTTACTGGTTATTTTAATAACTATCTGCGTATCGCGGTTTTATTGCGGTATTTTTTGTAATATTATTATCTGAGCGCTTCCGTGCTTTGGAGGGCACGTTAAATTGTCGGTCCCGGCTTTTAAAGTCGTTAAGCCATGACGGAGGCCTTTAGGCGGCCTAAAAACTCCGTCACCAGAGTTGGCCACTTGCTCATAGGAACTTACTTACTTATTGCGGTGATTGTAATCGATCGAGTGTCGAATCGAATTGAATCGATCGGAAGACAACCCCATTATTTTGTTTTAAATGACATAAAACTCAATTTAGTGGTGTGATGAGGTTTTTTTAACAACGAAACTTTGTACTTAACTCTGTTTTTTTTTAACAGTGGACCGACCTGCTAGCTTCAGCTCACAAAGAACTTCAGACAACCGTAATGGATGTCGACAAGACGAAGAAACTGTACTTTGACGAGGAACATACAGCCCACGACGTCCGTGACAAGGCCAAGGACATTGAAGAGAAGTGAGTACTTTTTTAATCTAAGAGAAGAGCCTGAAAAGAAAATTAATAGTTATCTATAGGTACTAATAATATAAAGAGGTGAAGTTGGTTTGTATGTTTGGGGTAATCACCGTAACCACTCATCCGATTTCGAAAATTCTTTCACCGATGTGTAGCATGGACTTTCCGAATGAACATATTATAGCCTATATTTTATCAAGGTAGGTACCACGCGAGCGAAGTCGCGGGCGAGTAAGCTATTCCATAATATATAAACTTAAACTACCACTCACTCACTGACAGAATTGTCCTCCCTGATGGTGGATGAGGAGGTAGGTATATTTTGACGGATTCGTATAGAGGTAGGTCTGGTGAGTTGGGGAAAAGTCGCAAACCCCCCCTTTTTGCCCCCCTTCCCCCCCCCCTTTTTTGGATCTTGGAAACTAAGAGACTTGGAACAATTTTTTTTGCGGAATCGGATAGAGGAGGCTTGGGGAAGTAAAAATTTTTTTCAGTGTTGCCCCCTTTGCCCCCCCTCTCCCCCCCTTTTGCGGATCTCGGAAGTTAAGAGACTTGGATCATTTTTTTTTTCAGATTCTTGTAAAGGGGAACTTAATTAGTCAAAATAATTTTCAAAACACCCCCCCCCCCCCTTCACAACGGTTAGAGATATCCATTAGGTGTTTGAACAAATATTATAGTAGGTAGGCGTCGGAGGTCCTGAGTGGAGCGAACCTACGAGACCTGAGTGGAGCGGAGTGGAGCGGAGGGGGGAGGAGGCGAGCGAAGCGAGCCGCCGACCCCCGTAGCGTAACGAAGGTCGAGTGGGTGAGCGTAACTCAGGGCCGACGACTTGGTAAATTTTTTTCTTTTTTTTTTTTTTCTTAATGGTTTAGGGCTCCTAAAGGGTTTTCATACTGATTTAGGGGTTCCCATAGCGGTTTATTAAATATTTTAAATCTCCTATGGATTCTCAAAATTTTATAAGGGTCTCTCTACCTGTCAGAAACATGGAAAAAGAAAACCGCGTGCTGCTTGCAGCACGCGCACCACGCAAACTAGTTTCAGTATAATTTTACATTGCAATCATAATACTTACCTATACCAAATACCTAGTGAAAAATTAGTATTTTTTAACTAAAGTACCTACCTAATCAAAGATAATTTGTACGCTCACACAAATATGACAAATATGACGCAGCCAGTGAGTGAAAACGGGCTGTGGGTGTTGATGATGATGATGATGATAAGCTAAGGCCAGCCATTATAGAGCTAAAAGCTCATAGAAAATGTATCAAGTCGATAGACTGACAAATCAATTAGGATGGCTACCTAATCGTGTAACGCAAGCTATATTAAGCCGAGCGACGCGACACGCGCCGGATCGAGTTAGAGGTGCACTAAAGCGATGCTTGCTCCAAACGCCAACGCAGCCACTCACTACCGACGGAAATCGATGGCTGAAGCTAATACTATTTACTCCCACTTCAATTTCCACTGATATTCAAGTGTATTTTGGTTTCAACTTTGAAATCGGAATGGAAATAACAGCTAGTAACACATCAATAGGTAGGTGCTTTTTATCCAGCTAAGGATCACGTGTGCAAAGCCAAAACTATTTTATAATAATTTTGAACAATGCTTGTCATCAAAAGAGGTGTCTAACTTACGGTCTAATACCTACTAAAACAAATGGTTCGATAAAGGATAGTGGATTGCTCAGATTCGTAATTCGTCAGATTCCTACACCGAACAAAGAACAGAAACGCTACTTGAAAATGAAATAAGTTGACTATCAGAGTTGATACTTCCTTGAACACATAAACAAATAAATAAATGAATAACAATGGACATTTCACGCAGCGTCATCTAGTCCCAAGCTAAGCCACGTATTGGGCGCGGTCCCACCGCGCCCAATACGCGGACGTGTGGGGAGGTGAGACGGGCGGAAAAGCGAGACGAGAAACATGAAATGTGTCCATTCCACAAGGTGTACCTTGAAAACTGCGCTCCGATAAGTGAGCTGTACCACAGATTATATAATACACTAGTACAGGTGCCTCATGTTTTATTGCGGGCAATTCGTCGGGCTATCCCGTTTTACCTGTGTTTCTGAGTCAGCGCCATCTAGCGTTCATGTCATGTAATTTTATTTTATTTTGTAGAAATTGATCTAGGAAATAAAATAATGGGTTATTTTATTTCGTTATAAAGAAAAAAAATTTATTTAAAACAGAAAATGTATGATTCTGACATAATTTTGGTGTTTACATGAATTTCCAGAGACATTCTTGCGAAAATCGCAACACGTAACGCTATCTATTATTATTTTTTGGAACTGCAAGCGTTTTATAAGGAGATGGTACCCCATGGCTGTACATAGTCGAGGGTCATATTCGTGTACTCCAGTGGAAACGTAGACCCACGTTGACAGCGTTGAGCTATGTAACCGCCTATTCGAGCAAGCCACGCATGTATCAATGACGTCAATTCATGCGTAGCCTCTCCGTGGGTTGCAGTGGACACAACCACATACATTTTCTTGCAAAGCGAAGCTTGACGCACGTGCGTAGCCTCTCCGTGCGCGGCAGTAGGACCGCGCCTTAACTGTAGCGTGGCCCACCACTGCGCACGGAGAGGCTACGCACGTGCCACTGCAATAAATTAATAAATAATAAATGGCGTATAGTCGGATTATTGTATGTTCAATACTAGAAATCTAGAAATTCTAAAATTCGCTAAAGCCTCTTGCGGCACATTGACAAGTTTTCTTACCTTATCTGTCAAATAACTATATCTACGATAGCACGTGTGGAATGTCCAATATGTCCATGGATATTTATTTACTTATTTATATATTGATAGGGACATGTACATAGTAAGTACCTACACAATAGCGTATTTTGATTATGTGTATGTTTAAGTTTTAAACGAAATAAGACACTTCAAGTTTAATTGCACTTTAAGATGAAATAATCACCCGATCATGGCTTTTGTAAAACATTATGATGCACAAAAATTAACGAATACCTACATTTCGCACTTCAGGTACCTACTCGTGATGCAATTCAAACTGAAATTGTGTCCAAAATCGAATGAATAAGTCAATTTTCGAGATAAATCGTGCATGATGACCGCATTACCGGTTTGCACAGAAATTCGTAAATGAATTTCGCAAGCAATTTATTTTTTAGGTTTCAATTAAGTTTTAACGTAGTCAATTTGATTAATCATTACTACTTTTGAGGTACTTAAATAATTATTTCAGTATTTTGCACTGTATTATGTTAAATTGTACACGTAATATTACGTACCTACCTAATAGTACCTACCTAAACGCTTTATTGAATTGATGTGAATCACGATATCTCGAAAGCGATGCTTTGTAGAAGAAAAGTGTTAAGATCTTTTTTTTAGACAATTTTACGATTACTACTACAAACTTTGTTTGAACCATTTTTCGGTAGCTCTCATTGTTTCAAAGATATACGCAAAAAACGCAAATTTGTGACCTTTGACCTCGAATAAAAAACAACGCACAAGCGGGATCGATGGGGACTTTTGACATATCATTTGTAATGACGTATTCAAGGCTTGCACAAAAATCCAGCTTGTTGGGAATTAATGCAAACTGTAATTCTATTTTGACTGGACTGGAAATATATTTTTAAAGCTTCCGCTCGCGGCTTCCCTCGCGTAGTACCAACCCGGATAAAAAGTAGCATAAGTGTTAATCCAATTTCATGTTCAGGAATGACATTAAATATATCACATAATAACGATAAAATAGAGCAGTCAAATATTATTAAGTTTTTAGGTATTAGTTTAGATGAACATATTGATTGGAAATCTCAGATAAACGCAGTGTGTGCAAGAATAAATAAATTTGTTTATGCTCTAAGAACGATCAAGAAAGTATCATCAATAAGAACTGCATTAGTAGTGTATCATAGCTATGTAGGATCCATTATTAGATATGGTATTTTACTGTGGGGAAACTCGAGTAATATTCAAAGGGCTTTTGTTTCTCAGAAGAAATGTATAAGGGCAATTTGGGAAATGGAGCAGACAGAATCTTGTAGACCTATATTTAAAAAACATAAAATTTTGACAATCCCCTCCTTATACATTTTGGAATCAGTCATGTTTGTCAGAAATCACTATAACTTGTTTGAGCAGCAAGATAATAGTAATCGAAGAGTTGCAACACAAAGGCCTCTAAAAATGCCTAGACCGAGACTAGAATTATATAAACGTAATTGCGCTTTCATGGTATGCAAAATTTATAATAAGTTACCTAGCTTCTTGTTAGAAAAACACGGTAATATATTTAAAAATGCTCTTATAGAATGGTTAATTGACAATAGTTTTTATTCGGTTCAGGAATTTATTGAATTATGACATTTGTGTAATTATTATTCTTAAAATGCATGCAATTTTTTGTAATTTTTTTTTTTATATAAATTTTGATTACTAATAATTTAATTTAAAGTAGGTGTTGACTATTAATAATGAATGACCAATGATTGTGAATTGAATTTTAATTACAATATACCTACTTACCTAACTATTTGTATGTCATGACAATGACTGAATATGCAGAACTATTTAATGTACCTACCTAACATGCTTGTGACATAACCATATTCAGAACAAATAAATAAATCTTTATCTTTATCTTTATCTTCATAAATCCGAAGATCCTCATCAGATCCTTACATTATTTTTATGGGATCTCAGGAGTGCATTCTTTCAAACAAAAAATAATTTTCAATATCGGTTAGTCTACTTCAGCTACTTTCACAGCATTCTGTTGTGGGGGTGTGCTGCAGACATTAATACCGTGTTTGTGCTGCAGAAGAGGGCTGTTCGAGCAATTTATTGTATGGATGCAAGGATGCAAGGAGTCGCTTAGAAATAAAGTTTAAAGAAATATTCATAATGACTGTTCCTTGTCAGTTTATCTATGATAACATTATGTCTGTACGGAAAAATATTAAATTATTTAAGAAAAATAGCGATAATCATAATGTAAATACTAGAAACAAAGATAAACTCGCTGTTCCCACAATTAGGCTTGAAAAAGTTAAAAGATCATTTACAGGGCAATCTGTACGCTTCTATAACAAAGTCGATTTCCAAGAACTATTAATAAATAAATTCAAAAACTTTATTAAGTGTCATCTTTTAAAAAAAGCGTATTATAAATATCAGATTACTTTGATGACAAAAACGCTTGGGACTAAACGTGCTCCGACTCAGTTTATATTTATTTAGTATTAAGATTGGACCGTTGAAAAAAAGCTAGGCCCACACCACCAGGTTCTTGCCTGATTCTTTCCCTGGTGTAGGGAGTCGCGTTGAAACAGGCATTAGAATCACCTAGTTTTAAGAACGTGACATGTCAAAGTGATCTATAAACGATCGTACTGAATAAATACATTTTGATTTTGATTTTGATCACTATTGATGGAGTACCTAATCGGTGAACAGAACATACATAAAACAAAAAATAAAAAAAGACACAAATACCTACAGTAAAACGTAGCATCTCCTTCTTTTTTGAAGTCGTTTAGAAATAAAACCAACCTAAGTAATTATACTAAAAAAAAGTACCTACCTACTGAGATTTTTTTTAGAAAGAAAATTAACAATCGTGGATCGCTAGATACCCTACATCAGTAAACAAAATAAAGTCTGTCTCGCTCACATTATTATTTTTTATTACTTAGCTTATTCCACAAACTCCCTGGGATAATCCCCTCGTAGGGGATTTCGATAATTTCATTTCAATAACATTTCCATTTGTAGGCTTTGCCATAAAATATACTTAGGTATATTTATATTCTTAAGAATTCTTATATTTTTTCAGTTTTTCTATCAGGCAATAATCTCTAAGCCTCACTCAGTAGACTTTGTTGTTGTTGAATAGTGTTTGATTTTGTTTAAACAGAATAAAGAAGAAGAAGGGCTCGTTCTTCCAATCGATCTCGTCGCTGCAAAAGAACAGCGCGAAGGTGTCTTCACGCCGCGACCAGCTCGAGGAGAAGTCTACGGGAGCCAGGAACGACTATATCCTCAGCATCGCTGCAGCAAACGCTCATCAGGTACCTATCTACTTTCCTTACTTTTACTTTTATAATATAATTTTATAATAGAAGCACTCGTGACGAAGCTTGCTAAGACGGTCTTGATAGATCGTTGAAGTTAAGCAAAACGTTAAATTGCCGGTCCCGGCTTTTAAAGTCGTTAAGCCATGACGGAAGCCTTTAGGCGGCCTTAAAACTCTGTCACCAGAGTTGGCCACTTACTCATACGAACTTACTTACTTACTTACTTTTATAATCTACTAGCTGCAACATCGTGACCATATCCGCATGATGGTAGGTATACAGGGATGATGAAAAAAAGTAGTAAAGGCTACATTTTTCCATCATCATCGCCCTGTATACCTTCCTCAAGAAGTAGGATGTCTTTCATTAATCTACGAATCAACTACTTACCAACCTATGTACTTGTACCTTCTTATTTTAAATCATTTCACACTTTTCACAGCAGGTAACACAAAGCGAGTGTCCTTAAGTAAACCTTTTAAAAGCTGCCTATTAAAATGAACTAAGGTACGTCAAGTTATTTACGTCATGTTATCAATATTATCCAAGTTATGAATGGTGTATAGATGCTGAATAAACGACAACCCACGCATAACAGGTAGGTATGCGTGAATGCGTGGTGTGTTCGCTTATAATAGATACATTACGGATCTATATCTAAATAGGTTTTATCGTTCTATAGGTACTATAGAACGATAAAACCTAACGAGGAAAAGTTGGTGTTTGTTTGTATGTTTAGGGTAATCTCGGAAATGACCTACTCATCCGATTTTAAAAATTGTTTCACGAACGTAGAATGGACTTTCCGAATGAAAATAGGCTAAATTTTTCAACCCGTGCAAAGCCGAGACGGGCTGCTAGTCGATATTAAATGTGCTACGTACCTACCTACTAGATTGCGCGATCCTTCTGGCGAAGAGGCCTTCTACACTCGCCAAATACCGGTGAAGTCATAAAGGTCCCAACGACCTGTTAAAATAAAAGTCAATTTAACAAAACCGCGATCCGAACACTCACTTTGTTTGACTGGCTGAACTGTAGGTACAATCCGTTTATTTAGCGTGGGCGTGTATGGAGCCGCGCTAATAATAAGAAAATCCAAATGTAATTGTGAACCTGGACGTAAATAACAAATCAGTAGTCAAATAAGTAAAGTTATTTGATGTATTATGTGAATAACAAGGTATTAGGTATTCTCGTAAAACCACAGCATACAAAAAAGTATTCTTTATATAAAAACGCCACTGGAATCATAGAATAAAACACGCAGATGTTCCATTTAAAAACTGGTTAAAGGTAAAAATATGTAATTGATGGATAGGATGACAGAGTTCACGCAGTGTGAGTAAAGGTTCAAGTTTTAAAATTTGTTTGTTATTTTTTACGCAAAAACTACCGAACGAATTTGGCTGAAATTTTGAATATAAGTACATGGTATATTATTATGGCAGGGAATAACAGAAAGGCTACTTTTTATCATTGTAGCGAAGGCTCGGGCTAGAAAGCTTGTAATTAAGTCAAAAGGCTCGTGGGTACTGTTCTGATGTCGTCCTAAATATGTCAAGTAACTTCTCTTGTTTTTAATGATAAGCTCGATACTGTTATCGGTATCGAACTTAGTTAAAAAACGTCTATCGGTTAAAAACGAACAAGACTCAGGTACAGGTAGGACGCAGGATATGGTGTAAAACAAATTTTGTTTGGCTAAATATTGGTTTTTATAGTACATGTCTCATATTTCGGAATATTTTAGTTGACACGAGATATGCATTTTATTGTCCAATAGTATCGTATCCACAGATCGTACCTACCTAACGCAGTTAGTACCTATTAATATAGCTATTATGATTATGTTCTGGCAAAATTCCTTAAATATACATTTCAAACGTACACGCAAAATGGAAATCAAACATTGCTAAAATTGAAGTCAATATTGAAACATCTAAAAATAGTGTGGCTTTGACCGATATTTACAAAGCGATGGATCAATTTGGAAGATTGCTAACGAATCCAACTTCTAGGCTACCTACACAATTTTATCACTTTCAGCATATTTAATGGGATAATTTCCTTAACTCAAAATTAATTTTTTCTTCTATGATTCGTGATAAAATGTGGTGAAAGAATGATTTTTATACGTTTCTTAGAAATAACTTTAACGGCGGCTTACTAGTCCTTCTTAAAGCGGAAAATTTATAAATATTTTATCACACTTTTCTTAACATATAGTTTTATGTATATCACTGTGACTCTGCTGGTCATCGGCCTTTCTTCATGTCTGTCATTAGCCTCGATCTTGTCGAGCCTGCTTCATCGGATAATGCTTAAAAAATAATTGTACTTACCTAATTTTATAACTTGAAACCTTGTTGGCCGAGTGGGTTAGTACCTCGACCTTCGATCCGAAGGTCGTGGTTCTTTTGTGTTGGTCTTTTTCGTTTCGAAAAACTATATTACGCATTTACACGAGCTCTGAACGGCGATGGAAAACATCGTGAGGAAACATAACTTTCTAAAAGCGTCGTTAGGATTGTAACCTGTCACGTATGGAATATTAAATTTCTTTAAAAAGTGGGCCTACCAAATATGTATGGACATTTGGACAAACCTCTGACCACCCTTATACACATCAGAAGAAGATAAAAAAATGGCTAAAATAACTGAAACAGAATAATTATGTGACCTACTAGGACTAGGGAATACATTAGTAATATTTAATTTGTAATATTTTTTGTTTATTATTATCTGAGCGCTTCCGTGCTTCGGAGGGCACGTTAAATTATCGGTTCCGGCTTTTAAAGTCGTTGAGCCAAGTAGGAGGCCGTAAGGCGGCCTAAAACTTACTCATACGAACTTATTTTTTTGTAATATTCAATTTAGAACCGCTACTTCCTGACTGAGCTGCAATCCTGCATGGCGCATATGGAGTCTTCGGTCTACGAGAAGGTGGCTGAGTTCCTCACGATGATGGGCCGTACGGAGTTGCTGACCTGTTCAGCCACGCAGCACTCGTTCGGAAAGATCCGTGACCAGGCACAGCAGTTGACGAGGGATTACAACTTGCAGTGCCTATATCTGTACTACCCAGTGCTGAAACAGCATATCCAGGTATGCTTATTTCTCTAGGATTTTCCCTTTTTTTTCTATAGGTGTTGAACTAGGTTTAGGAAAGGTACAGGTTTAATTTTAAGATTAATTGTTCAGATACGTTTTAGAGCGTTCTCAGTCAGAAATAAGTCATGGTTCCTCAGTTTACACAATATTACTGTCACTGTTTTTTTTAGTTAACCTATCATGTCCCACTGCTGGGCAAAGGTCTCCCCCTTCAACTTTCACTCTTTGCGTTCCAAGGCAACAGTTTGCCAGTTTGATTCGAATAAATCCAGGTCGTTTCGCCTCTTCATCTTTTCCTTGGGTCTGCCGCGTCGTCTCCGACTGTCTTTGGGCACACACTGAGTGACGACTGTCATTGTTATAGTATGATAATTTAAAAAGCAGGAAACCAAAATCTAAATCGAAAACTATAAAAACAACTAAACTTTAAACAAGACATTGAGATATACCCACATCATCTATGTTATCTATGTTATTTACTTATCTATGTTTTACGAGATTCTTGAATAAAATCTACAGCAAATCATTTAAAAATAAAGTACTTACCTACCTGCCCTACATACGAGTACTAAAGTCGACCAAAACCCTCAAAGACTCAAGGACTAGTAAATAGGATGGATTATATCAATGCTGCCTGGAGGAAAAGTACTTAATAATCAGCCAAGTGCGTGTCTGGTAAAAACTTAATAAAATGTTTATTTGCTGTTCAATTAAAATCAGGTAGGAGATCATTGTTTTCCTTTCATATAATTTATCATGAGAGATGATAAAGAGATTTTGATCTTTATGATCGGCCATATCGATTGAGATCGTACAATTACTTAGTGTATTTTTTTCAAATTTTAACTGGTACCTAGGTTTTTTTTTATTATTTATAAAAATCTTTTGAATGCCGTTTTGTTTCTTGTTAAAAATAAAGGATTTCTTTATACTTTCCCCCCAGGAAATGAAATATTCCACCCTGAGTAAAAACTACTGTGCCCCGGTTTGTAAACATTTTTATCTGAGAGTTTTATCTTTTTAACATCTCATTTCTGTAACAGAATTGTATAGCTCTGTGACTTGAATGTATTACTCAAAAGGATTTTATTTTTCAACATCAACTCAAAGGTAAATATAAAAGTAAGAAAATAAATAGTATAAAGCTTTCAGTCAACATCAATGCTACTTAACTTAACTTGCGTGGTACATCGTATATTTTTAACAGTTTTATTAAGAGTCACAATCATTGTATTTGCAAAAATGTAGGTACTTATATTCTGTCTAGTTATGTACAAATAGTAAATTATTTTACTTAGCATTTTACGTAGAAATGAAAATAAACTTTGCTTTCCTTAGTAAAATCTTGAATTTTAATTAAACTTTAAATGAACGTATTGTTAGGGACTAATGATACGTTCTATATCTATATATAACAGAACGTACCATTAGAGTCTAATGATACGTTCCGTTAACCTACCTTTGAAGAAAAGGTAAGTAAAAACGTTTAATGACTAGACGATGCCTTATTATTACCTTTGCCCTTCATTTTCTATGTGATTTCCACGATAAAAATCTTTTGATTTTGTACAGAGAATCATTAAAGTCTTAAATTAAAATGTTTTAAAAAACCTCGTTTATTAGAAGAAGTGTACCTACCTACGTGAGGGAGAATTTTGTTAACAGGGACTAAATTTATTGATGGGACACTAAAAAAAGGTGTGTGATATTTTGTCCTGCTAAAATGAATCAACTTGCTAAAACGAACTACGAAACCATCTTAGTAAATTGAGTAAATTTTATGAGCCAGACAAAAGCTTCAGGAAATGGGAAACTTTTATAAAAACATAAAATGTTTCCTATTTCCTCCCCTTTCCTCTATACCTAAGTTAAGTGATGTTCAGTACGAGTTCGAACCCTGTGACAACGACCCCGTGGAGCACGTGACCATCGAGCACGAGTCCGTGGCGCATACCATGGCTCAAGAGGCACGGCGCTGGGCAACCCGCGTCATCAGGGAGACCGCGGTCGCTCGTGACGCCTCTCGCAAGATCTACGTGTACCAAGCCATGCGCGAGAGTGGCCAGAAGGTCAGATTTAAGTGGAAGGTACCTACATTCATCGACGTTGTAAATGTTGACAGCTGTCCTAATATGACACGACAGTTGAATTTTTATTGTACCGCGGCCAAAAACTCAAACGCCACGCGAATCACTTTACTTTTTCTGAAATTTTCAAGGTACCTACTGAAATAGTAATACTTTTGAAAATCAAGTATAATTATTTTATAATTTTATGATGTTGATAATATTAATTGGATTAAATATATTTCTTTACCACTTTATGGCGTTTGAGTGTGCGGTCATTTCGAATTAATAAGTAAAACAATTTCAGCGTCTGATGGTATTGTAGGTAGGACTTACAAAATGTCCATATATTATATTATATATTGTGTATGTGAACTGTATAGTTATGATCGTACAACACCGTTGGTAAACACACTAGTCACTTTCATTTAGATTCAGCACATGACTCACAATAGTTTCTATAGTAATCGAGCTTTCTGTTGTTTGAAATAAAGATAATATAATGGCTGTTTCTTACACCTGTGGGTAGTTTTATACATAACTGTTTAAAAAAAACCAGTTTCACAAACCTCATTGCCACTTGACTAGGTACACCTACACATACACAATGACATACCTACTATTTGCGAGCGATCTGAATTCAAAATAATGTTAAAACTAATTGATGTGGAGCATCTTTTAGATAACTAAAGTTTCGTGAAAACCTTCAAAAAATATTCATTGACTGAAGGTATTTATAATGTCTACCTACAGCAGGCCACCGGAATATATTTTATCCGTAAATTAATTAATAATAACGTGGTTTTAGTTTTCCCCCCTAAAGGGGAATTCTTAGAGGGCAAAACTGGAATATGCCCACTTTTCAATGAAGTCTTGGATTAGTGTTAGGCTTTCATTACCATTCGACGGAATAACATTAGCTAATCCAATTGAACTGTAATTTAAAATGAATTCTCTGAATGCGTCGAACGCACATAGCGCAATGTACTTAACTTAACAAAAAATGTTTTTTATAGAGTGTCATTTACACAATACAAGATTCTTGCCTGTTGCATACAATAAAATTGACTGTCATCATGACTTGCATGGTCGAACGAAACAACATTATTGAACGTCAATTAGGTGCACGTAAATGTTGCATTTCAATGATTGCTCTGGTACGAACAATAAAATGGCATCATGTAAATGTTACTTGGAAATTTGCATTTATATCAAAAGCTGGTTTTGTATAGCTTTAATCGTGCATATGTCATGTGTCAATGTGTTATAAAATCCAGTTGATATTTGAAGATGTGTAAGGTATTTTAATGTGTAGGTACTTTGAAGAGTTTGAAGCACAGTTTATGTACTGATAGTTAGTTGTATTCATTCTGAAACTTCACCAGCACTGTTATGCTTATTAGATCTTATGCTACCACAGTTCTGTATAAGGTTGTTTAATCAATACTTATGAGTTTAAGTAAGCTTTCACGCTATCATGAGTTTCGTTCCACTAATCTTTGACTAATCCACTGTTTCTAAACTAATTATAACTTACACCGTTTTCACATATTCAATCACACTTATATTATATAAATATATATTTTTTTCATCTATATTTTGAATAGGTATTTAAACGACATTAATAGACAAGTAGTAAAAAAATCTGCCAAGTGCGAATCGGACTCTCGCACGAAGGGTTTCGTACCGTTATCTATAGGTACAACATTTAACACTATACCTATAATTAATATACCTATACCTTTAATTAATTTTACTTTAATTGTTTTATAACTAGACTGTAAAACTGTTTGTTTTCCGAATAAATAAAATAAAAATGAAAATAAAAAATAATTATAAAAAGCAAATACAGCAAAAAAAAACACGTTTTTGTTTGTTGCCTTAAATATTTTCAAAGTTAATATGCAACGAAATATTCTGTGAATATTTCAAGCGTCTACCTGTTGTGTTGCCGATTTTAATATCGCGCAAAAAAACGGCAAAAAACACATTTGTTTCTACTATAGAGCATACAAATAATATCTGTGTAATTAAAGTCGATAGCGATCACCGGGGTTGAAACGTGAAATCCATCATCCATCATTGAATAATAAGAATGAAAGTGGAAAAAGTTAGGGAACGCTTTTATGCTTTTTTCATTTCCTTTCTTTGCACTTTCTTTATTGCATGTTTATTGTGGTATAATGAAATGAGTCGTTATTAATATATGTTTATAAGATAAAGTGTCGTGGGCAATGTTGGACTGATGACAGGTCGATCCTAATGATCCTAATGGGCCTGATTTGGAAACTCGTATTGACGAGTTACGTGCTACTTTGCGGCGCGCGGAGACTTCTAAAGTGAAATATGAAGCTCGACTGGATGTCTTGAAGCTGAGTGGAGCTCCTGTTGAGGAGTGGTTGAAGGATATGGACCAGTTGGGGGTGACGGAGCCGATGCAACGCAGCAGTAGCCTGCTCAGTGTGAGAACGGATGCTTCCGGAGCCGCCGCTAGCGTAAGAAACCGTTTTTATTGATATGAAAACTTAGCTCTTAAAACAATAGATAGATAAATAAATTAACACTTTATTGTACACCACATGGACATTACATCAAATACAAACACTAAGAATAATTAAGATGAAATACAATGGGCGGTCTTAGTGCTACTGGAATTATAAAAATATTTTATTACGTTTATTGTGAATGAGTTTCACGTTAAAAATGAAAGTAATTTTTATAAAAAACTAACGACAACACGACAAAACAACGCCATGTATTTCTGGCTTTAGAGTATATTTCACATCAATATTTAAAGAATATTAGTTTCAATAATTTTTAAACAGGCATCGAAACTTTGCATAACTTAACACATACGTTTATTTCAAACAGGACCAGCCGAGCTCGGACTCGTTCTATGACAGCGACAACACCGAGGAGGCTGGACCATCAACTTCTGGCGTGGCCTCGGCTTCGGGCCACCAGCGCACCACCTCCGACTCCCAGCATGAAGACGATGATGATGAGGACGCTGATGTTGACGGTAAATGTTAGAGCGCTTCGAGATAATAATATTGATAATGAAAAAAAAAAGAAATGATCACGACTGTATCCCAGGTAGCGGTAGACATTTTTTTCAGATCTTTTAGGCAATTTTTACATCGTTTTGAAGATGTCTAAGATGTTCCCACTGGCTGCTCCCGCGGCTTTCCACGCGTGGACCCTTACAAAATCCAGCTTATGTCCTTTCCCCAAGGTCTAGTCTATCTCTGTACCATCAAATTGGTTCAGTGGTTTAGGCGTGAAAGCGTAACAGACAGACAAACACAGTTACTCTCACATTTTTCGTCTTCTATCCTATCAATCATTCAACCCTTCAAATTATACATATTAAATTATTTTTTCCCAGTAAGAGGCAACCTTAATTTCGTTCTGGGTCGCATTTATAATATTATAATTATAGCAACCCCGCATCCGTGTGAACATTTTTTTTATAAAACTACTTTTTTAACACAAAAAGATATTTTTAATGGATGAATATATATTTTATTTTATGTGATCATTTCGAGGATGTTTTTAACAACTTCAAAAGAGAAGGAGCGTGCTAATGTTTTACTAATGTACTTTCTCTTTTGTAGTTTCTTTAGAAGAGGAGCGCAAGCGCATTGAGCAGCTAACGGCTGGCTGGGACGACCCCACGCAGGTGAACTGGGGAGAGGTCGAAGGAGCTGCCTCTCTGCCGCCAGATGCTCCACCTCCCACTCTCTACAAATGCACGGCTCTTTACTCCTATCAGGTAAGATATAATGGTAACTATTACTTACCCATTGTACTTCATTTTAATTATTCTTCGTGTTTGTTATTTGATGTAATGTCCATGTGGTGTACAATAAAGTGTTAATCTATCTATATATATCTATCTATACTTACTTATCTTCTTCTTCTTAATTTCACGTTTATTTATTTATCAGGTCATAAACTTACACTAAACCCAAAATGTTTGAATTATAATTATATAACGTTGATAAAATCAAATTGCCGCAAAGTTGACCGTCTACTCACCTGGCCTCAGATTCTGGGTCAGTCTATCATCAGTTTTCTGTGGTATAGTCCCTAATACTATCCTATCCTCGATACCCGGTCAAGTATTTCAAATGTATGTAATCCAGTGCAGCACAGCGCCGCTCCTGGGAGCGGATAGTTTACTATACCGCTTGAAAACAGAAAACTTAGAATCACCTAGCATGTAAGACGATACTTTCTTTATTTCTTATTTATAAGAATCCGATGCAATACAGTGATGTTTTATTCTTGTAGGCCCAAAACCCCGACGAGCTGTCGATTATCGAGAGCGAGCAGTTGGAGGTGGTGGGAGAAGGAGATGGGGACGGGTGGCTTCGCGCTCGCAACTATCGGGGGGAGGAAGGCTATGTACCTCACAACTACCTCGACGTGGACCGCGAGGGGGACCAGGTGAGGAAGGTAACGTCCCGAGACGTTTTGTCGGTTATAGCATAAGGTGGATGCGAATATGAGGCCCGCGGAAATCTAAATTTCTTGCTTTCACAATATATATTAAAAAAAAGTACATATAATTATGTTTTTTGCATTAATCATATTTTGATCAAAATAGAACCTGAAATTAAATGCAAGAAAAATTTAATTTCACTGGCTAATTTTTATATCTTGAGATGGATGCGAAAGGTAGGTAGGTACTCCCGAGTTGATCCCATTAATAAAATTGAAGATCTGATGAGGATATTCGGACTTATGATCAGAAATGCACCTCGAGAGTGCAGAAAATTGCTCTCGTCTTACGAAATTGAAATCGTTTTAATTTTTTTTAATATTGTCACTTGTGTTTTCTGTGGTTTAGATATTTTGTTAATATTAAATAGTAGTTTAGTTACTGGAAACAAATATTATATACAAAAAATATCTATGATCTTCGTAGGCGTCAGGCTCGGGCCCGCCCGTGCTGGTCTCCCAAATATCGTTCTCCTCCGTCGACTATACCGTCGAAGGTGAAGATGCAGACGTGGTTCAGTCCCCCGACCAGATATCTGTGATCTCCGCGCCGGTAATAAAGCCCGAGGAGCCGCGTCAGGAACTGGAACGTCAGGAGCTCAAGGTCCAGCGGGCGACCTGCGGATGGTGCTTCGCTATGTACGAGTACGACGCGACGGCTGCTGATGAGCTTAATCTTGAGGAAGGACAGGTATGTTTTTATCTGATCTATCTTACAAAAATAATAATATGAATTTTGGACCTTTTCAGCAACACGGGAGGGGTTAATTTCTGTTTCTTTCTTTTTTAGTGTAGGTACCTACTCGTAGGTACCGTCCTTCAATAATGTTCGTTTGTTTGCTTGTTTTCCCATTTTTACCTATTTTGTGTCCATCTCCGACATTGTTTTTTCTATTGTGTGTGTGTGTGAGTGAGTGCTGAAGAAATGTTTTATCTATCTCTCTCTCTATTTTCAAATATTATGTGTTGTTTGATTAGCTTTGATATAACTGAAGAAAAATTAGTGTGAATAGAATAATATTCAGTGGGTTGCTTGTTTTGAAACTTTTTTCAAGGAAGTATTAAAATAATTTTATTATTAACAGAGAGTATCGAAGTTAAGAGTAGTCAACTACCGTATTTTATATGTAGTAAGTAACTTTAAACGCGATATTTTTAAAAAGAACTTGAATGAATAATAATATGGCAGCGTAATAAATATAATTATAGAAAAGCTGAACTTTATTCAAGCATGTGCAGTATGTGCTGTGCACATTAGTTATTAACATGCAGAATAAAAAACAGCAGCAGCAGCCGTTAAGTGTCTCGATATTCATTGTTTTGACGACGATATATCCGCCAATTTAGTCGTAGCTGATGTAAACAAAACGCCTCATCAACGAGTGGATAGCTCACTAATATGAGCCAAATATGTTGTCGACAAAACTTGTTACCTAGTACCAAAGACAATTAATATCTAGATATTAATCGTCTTTGCTAGTACTTAGCTAACGTGTAAAAATCCATTATAACTCAACATTACTTATGGTAATGTGAACTTGCCCTAGGTCCGTTTTCGACGACCAATCACGTGCGTTTATTTTTCTCCATATTAGGCGGCCTGTTCATTGACACAGAGCGAGCTGGCGGAGCGGAGAAACAGATAAATAGCCGAGTCACGTCACAAATAGGATTGCATCAAATTTTCTGAGATTTTATGAAATCCTATTGGTTAATATTTATCCATTTCTTCGCTCCGCCAGCTTGCGCTTGCGCGACAGGCAGCCTTAGCTCGACTCGGCGAACGGAGATAGGTACATACATATACGTAGCCATCAGAAACCAAGAAATCTTGTCTTTTACATAATTTAACATTTCGCTTGCACTGAAGACTGACGTATTACCAGGTATTTACCAGTATTACAAACATAGCCGCTATCGTAGCAAGTTCGTAGCACTTCGTAGCAGCTGAAGAACTTTCGTAGCACTATCACGGTGATTTGAAACTGAATTGGGGCGCGCCAGAAATGTAAATACCTACTTTAAATATGTTGAAAGCAGAAATAAAGAGCTTTATTATTCAGGGGTAAATAAAACCGGACTTTCTGCGCATGTCAAAACTTAAAATAAAATGTAAGTTGCAAATGCGGTCACAATCTAGTTGGACGTTGGAGGCATCATAGTTTAAAACTACATAGTTACAAATTTTGGTGCTGCAGATTCAAAAGACAAAAAACTTAAACATAGACGGGAATTACTTACGTAAAAGTAGAGTCGATTTAGATACGGACAATCAAGGTATCGTTTCGTGGATACATTTTGTTGTGGATACGTTCGTTGAGTTTTTCCGGATGAATTAACTACCGAATTAAAACAACGTTGGTATCGAAAATAACTTTATTTCAACGTGATTTGCTCGTGCTCTGTGTGTGTGTGTGTGCAACTCTAATATTTTATTAATAATGTTCTCATAGTTATAATTATGCTAAAATTAGTGCAAAATTATCAGATATTCGTGTGCGGAATTGAAACATTTTCGGTGTTTAGCTCAAATATATTTTTACCTACGAGAGTAATTCTCGTGTATTAAATGTCAAGTTCAACTTATAAGTGTAAATATAATTATCTCATTACGCGACTGAGACCCGATAATAATTTAAATGGAAAATGTGTGAAAGTGAAATGATCTTAAACGCTCGTAGCCCATGGACGACGAAATTGGTCTCTAACTGATTTGAACCCGGTCTAATAATTTAACTGAAATTAGTAGACATTTATAACAATTTAATTATATTAAATAATAAATATTTGTTATTTATACACAAAGTAACTTACTTACTTACTATTTATACACGAAAAAAAATGAGTAGATCACTTTAATTCAATATTCACTTTTATTCAATAACAAGAGGCTAATCTACCGACTATTCCAACGTCATACACCAGGAAAAATCAGTCATCAAACAAGGTGTGGGGTCTATCTTATCGTCTATGACTCTGAAACTCCTATATTTAATTATTTTTAATCATAGTCTTAAACTAACAGGTCATAAAAAAAATAGTTACATACGGTAAGTATGTAACTATTTATTTTATGACCTGTTATGTATGACCCTTATTCATATTGGTCAGTAAACCTACTTTAGCTAAAACGGATATTAAATCTGTTGCTATCTCTTTTCATTGTCATAAGAGTAACAAGAAAAAACATTATTTAACCCCCAGTTCCTATAACCAACGTACGGATGTCCGTAGGTCGGTCGTCATAGCAACGTTGTTTATTGAACACAAAATTTATGAGACTTTTTGACAGATAACAACGTTGCTATGACGACCGACCTACGCACATCCGTTAGTTGGATATAGGAACCTGGAATTAATCTATATTAATTTGACAAATATTTATGAATAAATCCATACATAAAATAGGCTACTAGTTTCCTCAGATAGTAAATAACAGAACGATTGCAGATAATTCGCATCGTGTCCCGGGAGGCTCACGGCTGCGACGACGGCTGGTGGACCGGGGAGGTGAACGGTGCCATCGGCAACTTCCCATCTCTAATCGTCGAGGAGTGCGACGAGGTAAACCTTTATTGACGAATGACGACCTCTGTGGTGCAGTGGGCGAAGGCCCGCCTGAGACGCGGAGGTTGCGGGTTCGATCCCTGCCACGGGACAATTGTTTGCATGTTCTGCAGATATTTGATCCGGGTCTGGATGTTTCTCTATGTACCTATAATATGTAATGTACGTAATTACAAATAAAATGCATCTTAGTATTATATCAGTCATCTGTTTACCATAACACAAGTATTGAATTGCTTAGCTTGGGACTGATGACGCTGTATCAGCATGTCCAAAGATATTTATTTATTTATTTTTATTTTTAATAGAAATAAATAACCTTGGACATTTTACATTATCGTCATCTAAGCTAAGCTACTTAACGGGGATCGTACCCACAAACTCCTGCGTCTGGCGGGCCTGCTCTTACCTAGGTACTGCGCCATAGAGGTCCCGTCACACACACGTTTAATACTAGATGCTTGCGTATCCAGACACATTTATATCTCTTTTGGTGTTATGGATTTCATCACTCTTCCTTACGTGTCGATACCAGCTAAGTAATGTAACGTTCCTCAAACTTTCAGTAACAGACACCACATTAAAACTTCCCTTTATTTCATATTTAAACGAAACGTGTCTTGATGCTTCTGGCGACGTGGTTCGACCGAATGGTCCGAAACCGACCATCAGTAGGATAAAGGTATCAATAGAAATATAGGTACGTGTCTGTTAAGTTTTTATTAACTAAAATTTCTAGTGTAGGTACATTTTTTACTTTATGTTTACGCAAGGGAGAACTAATACGCGCGTTATAAGAACAAAACGGTTCAATAAATCCGTAGATACCGTCCACATTGAAACGCATTGAAAGCGCGCGTTAAATGTGTAATTGTGTATTGATGTTTTATTTCTCAAAACGCCTAATATGATCAAGCTCTACAATAAAGGGAACGAATTTACTTTGTGACAAACGCACAACACAAAACCCAATCGTAGTTAGTGCTTCGCTGTCATGTGATTTAGCATTATTATTCTCGTGGGTTGTTGCGTAATTATTAAGAAACGAAACAAAACCAGTGACCATCGGCGTCTCCGGTCTCAAAACTAGTGGTTTTTGTAACTAGCCTGCACACTAAACGAAGAAAAATTAAATCACTATCTAAGTGTTTGTAGCTATTATAGTTGCGACCATTTTTGTCATTTGAATTTGTTTTTGTTCTTTTTATGTAACTTTTATTTTTATTGGTACCTACAGTGATAAAATAAAGATTAGGTAGGTATTCTATTTTATGCTAATAAATTAACTTTCCTCCATACTTTATACAGGCTTAGGACTGTATTAAATGTTTTCTATGATTGATTAGTGTCTATTTACATGATTTTAATAAAATTATTAAGTAATTTAAAATTACTTTAGATTTTTTCGTATCATCCTGTCCTCATATTATGCAATATATTACAGTAGCTGATTAAAATAGCTAGATATAAAAATCACTACTTGTTATTTGACTCGAAACTAGTGTTTCGGTTACATGCCGCGCAGTGTAATAGACGAGGGCGTTATTTCACGTCACTTTGAAATGACGATACTGACGTGAAATAACGCCCACGTATATTAAACTCGTAATAGCTTAATTGCATATAATTTTAACGTGTAGGTAGGTAAATTGTCCCCTTGTTGCCATCTTGAATAAAATATACTTATTGACTGTTCCAGTGAATTTCTATTAGAAACTTTCACAAGTATTTATTTTAAGGGCGGCCTAAAGATGTTCTTTACGTTGACATTGGGGGCAATTCTGAGTGTCGCAAAAGCTAAACTAAGCTAACTAAAATTGTTGCCGTCCTTTTTATTCCCATCGCTATGAAAGGGACGGCAACAATTTTAGTTAGCTTAGTTTAGCTTTTGCGACACTCAGAATTGCCACTATTAAATTATTAATTTTATAATTAAAATCAATATTTTTTTTAATTATTTTATTCATTCATATTGTCACAAATTGCAAATGTGAGAGAACAAATTTTAATATTTCAGAAAACAATACATAATTGCAGAAGTAATTGATAAGTGTATTTGAGAGTGAATGGAGTGAAAGATGTATGTTGTAAATACACAAATGGACAAGGGAAACCCCCCTATTTGGTCCACACCTACGCCAGGCGCTTATGGCTACTCAATGTTGAACGGGGACAGTCTAGATAGCTGTACCCTACCTATTTACCTTCAATTTTTTTAATCTACTGTCTGTCTTTTTTCCTGTTTTTTTATTGTAATGTTCGTCTGTGCTCTGTGTTCTCCAAATAAATTTTATATCTATCTATCTATCCATCTAGGTATCTCTAATAAATAAGTAAGTTAAAAAGGTAAGTAAGAAATAGGTAAGTAAGAAAGTTGTTTGTCAAGTTGATAACAGAAACCCAGTTTGCACCATAATATTCTGTGATATGACGCAAGCATTTGACTATGTAGATCACATATATTTTGTGCAGTAAACTAAAAGCATGTGGAATAAGGGGCAATGTATTAGACCTAATCTATTCATATCTATCAGGTCGAAAACCAATAACTAAAATATCAAGACTTAACTGTAAGACCAAGTATGAGATTGTTCATAAATCTGCTGAGCGCATAATTCAATATGGTGTTCCTCAAGGGAGCGTACTTGGACCACTATTATTTATTATGTAGGTATGTATAAATGATCTACCATTATACTCGTTCCAACCGTTTATTTAACTTTTGACAGCTGTAATACTGACTCAAATAGTGATACCTTGACCTGTTACCGATTCGATTTATTTTATCGATCGATTTTATTCATGAAGAAGTTTTAATCGATTTAACACACTCATTATTTACTATGAATATCAACATTTTGCACCTTTTCATTACAAGTAGGTACCGCAGTTCATTCACATGTTTTTTATTTGAACCAACTAGGTACAGTAAGTCTAAACGATTATTTTAGATTCATTAATTTTCAGCGAATAAATTCGATCCCATGGAACTGTTTTCATTACGCAAATTATTTATGCATTACAACATTTACAACAGAGACATTTAGGGCATTTTAATGCAAAATAATTTTATTGTATGTTTTAATATAATCGATAATCGATTTATTTCAAAACCAGTTGTCATTAATTACGAATGAAACATCTCTAAGTGGGCGGATCCCGTCCATGACAGTACAGTATTCCCTGTAGTACATTGTATCAAAAATTATTATAAAACTTTATGTGCATGATCTGTCAAAAGTTAAATAAACGATTGGAAAGACTATAGTTAATAATAAATTAAATTAACACATGACATTATTTTGCCGATGACAGTTCCGTAACAATAAAATGCAATGACATAAATAACTATGAATCTGACATAAATCAATCATTACATTCAATAATCTCATGGCTTGACAACAATAATTTAAAAATAAACCTAAAAAAAAAATGCGTTTTAATCAAACAAATAATAGTGAATCTGACATCAATTTAATTTTTCAAAATAATCATATAAAACAATCCAATTTAATACGATTCTTAGGCTTACAAATTGACCAAAAACTAAATTGTAAAAGTCATATAGCTCGTAAAAGTAAAAGGATTAATAGTTCTGCATAATATGTCTTATTTAGATTGACATTAACTATATTATTATTGAGACACTTATAATAGCGTATTACGGTTTAGTAGAATCAATACTTAGATATGGAATTATTTTTTGGAAAAATTCTACTCATAAGAAATTATATTTAAAGCGTAAAAACGTTGCATTATGCGATCTATGTTTAAGGTACAAAGGACTGACAGCTGACGACCACTATTTCTGAAACACAAAATTCTAATACTTCCGTCCCTATCATTGACATGAGGTCCCTATACATATTTGAAGTAGCAATATTTGTTAGAAATAACCTCCACCTGTTTTCACGCATGTCAGAAATTGCGCCGCGAAACAGACGTGAAGATAGGCTTTGTCTATTTAGATCGAAAACTACCCTATTACGTAATAGCATAGTATGTAAGTATAACGCCAATAATTTACAATAAAATACCAAAAAGCTACCAAGAACTTACCTATAACGAATTTAAAAAACTGTTGATAGAAAAAAGCTACTGCATTGTTAATGATTTCTTGGATGACAAATTTTAAATTTTTAATGTATTTGTAATATTTTAATTGTTTGACATTCTCTCTTCTGACATTTGAATGTTGTAATTAATTCTAATAACTCTTGTTTTATTGTATTTAATTTAACATTATTTTATTGTAGGCTAACATAATCACTAAGTGATTTTAAGTCTTGAAAATAAAAGATATAAATAACATTATTGTAATATTTAAATTGTGTAGGTATACTAAAAGCATGCCATTACTCTCGCTTTGCTCACGGAAATCGGTAAAACATGTTGCTGCTATACCCAGTTTTTATCATCATATTTACACATGTTTATGCAAATAAATGATCTTTATCTTTATCTTTAAAATAAATAAAAATCTTATATTATCGGTTTTAGTTTATTTTCATTTCTGAATGTTAATTCAGCGACGCGAGCCGTTTTAGCTCAAGAAAGGAAGATAGTTAGTCGATTTGTGAAGCGATGAAGGAAAACAGTTAGGAAGCCCGCAGTTTAGTTAGCTCCACTGTCTTTCCTGTGGATATGGATGGTTAACGCACTCACTGCACATGACGCACTTAGTCTAGTTGCGAGCGGTATGCTGCGGGTCCTCTCCTTCAGAGACGACCGCGGGAGCCGGACCGTGAATGGGTTAAGCTAAATAATGGTTTATGTGCTGGACGAGCCTATTCCATCTCCAAAAATGTCCTACAGTGTCCCCTTAAGTGCAGGCAAAAAATGCTTCCTGGCACAGTAAAAACACATTAATTATAAATCATAAAGGCCTAAGTTATTATAAACATGCGTATTGGTTCAGTAAACCTACTTAAGCTAAAACGGATATTAAATCTGTTGCTATCTCTTTTCATTGACATAAGAGTAACAAGAAAAAACATTCTATAAATCTATATTAAACTAGCTAACGTGCCCGTGGCTTTGCTCACGTGGTACCTACCTTGATAAAATATAAATCATTCGGAAAGTCTAACTAAGCTACAAATTGGTGAAAGAATTTTTGAAATCGGATGAGTTCTTTCGGAGATTACCCCAAACCTACAAACAAACAAACCAACTTTTACTCTTTATAATATTAGTATAGAAGTAGGTATAGATAGATTGACAAATCTTTATGAATAAGACCATTCTGGGCTGGTGAGTTATTGTTAAGCTAATGGGCTGATATAATTTCCGATTTGGATTTATCAATAGTAGTGTATACTTCAGTTTTGTAGCAAATAAATGAGCAGGAATGGAAATTATTGTTTTTTCATTAAGAAGTTAAATTCTAGGCTACGAAGCAGAATATATTACGCGGGCGAAGTTGCGGGCAGCATTTAGTTCTTTATAATTGCGATATTCTGTATAATTGTCAGCTATTAGAACTTAATACAACCTTCTGTGATATTGTAAAATCCCCTTCGGTATATTCCGCTGCAATAGTCATAATTATACACATTAACCGCGGTCTGAAATTCAGTTTGATTTAACAGGGAATAATAAAATAAACTAATGACGCATTTTCTTTGTACAAAGCTCGACTTCACGTATTAGATCGCCGTCGAAGTTAGACGCGTTTATTTGAGACCTTTATTTGAAGGTGCTAACTAGTTAAAGCCCGAATAATAAAACGCTACTTTATCTAAGTCTTACTTACTTTATCTAAGTCTACTTTATCTTTTATTGCTGCATATTTGTAATTTTTTCGTTAAGAACGTCTTAAATGGTTAATACGACCTTAAATATTGAACTAGCGTTTCAGTATTCTGACACAAGTCCATCCGAAATAAGAGACATTTATTTATTTCTCAGTTTTTGTGTACCTAAGTGGGTTAAAGTAGGTACTTGTCTCTCTGCCGGTGATTAAAGAGATGTTAATAGAAATTAGAAAAGAGTAGGTATAGGTACAGCATAGAAGCACATCTTGGTAAAGGCCGTGTTTTAATAAGAATACTATTATTAATATCCGACAAAAACACAGTTAACATTCTTTTTCTAAATGATAAATGTAAGATTTTTAGCATAATCTTACATTTATCATCACTAATTAAAGGTGCTTCCCAGAACGATGGGCAATCGACAATCGAAGGTTGTGGCGTACCCAGGACTGCGTCATTGCCCAGTGGATGTCCTGATGAATGGATACACTGTACGTATGGTGACGTTACAAACAAAATCTTCAGCTGAGAGAAAGGAAAGTCACGGCGGTTTGGCAAAAGTTAGATTTTAGTTTTAAGTTGATATGTTACGCGCTCCTCTTGTTCGAAAAATACGTTTTGCGGACGTCATCAAGGGATGACGTTTCGTTGTCTGGCGGTGTCTGTGATTTGTGAACCATACTATCGTTACGAAGGATTAAATAAAAAATGAATATGGAAACAAAACATTCCTCCCACCAAAATATACCTTTATATGATATTTTCTAATTATTTATTGTAGTTGTTGAGGTAAGGTCGGGTTCGCTAGTAGTCGTTGAGGAGGAGTGATAATTGACTAACACACATAGGTACAGAAGATTTATCTATTTGTCTATCTATCTAATCTAATACGAGAAATTCTTGTATATATACAGGATGGGGCAAAAGTTTGGGTTCTTAAGGGTAGGTATTTACCTTTTCTATTGTCCTTAGAAATTTTTGCTCTTAGGAACTCACTGTTCTAATTTGACGAGAAAAAATATTTACCAAAGATTTTCACAAAATTTAGTATGAGGGGGTTTCGTTCGGGGGCGATAAATGTAGTTTAGCTGGGATTTATTTTTAGAACATGTTTTATCCGTGTTTTCAGGCGGTGAACAAAAAAATAGCGAGGAATGCTCGGTCATCCAGGTACTATCCGTAAAAAGATATAAAAAATACCTAGTACCCCTAGAGTTATAGGTCGCGCCAAGTAAAAAGAGCGCTGGCTGTCAAACTGCGCAGTGGTCGAATATTGGTGGAGAGGTAACGCGGCGCACTTCATACCATTGATTTAGCGAGTGCTATCGGTTCGTCAGCGAGTGAACACAGGCGCAAACATACCCCCGTTACTTCCCCTCAGCGCTCTCTTTACGTGGCGTGACCTATACCAAGTGTATTGTTTGTTTTAGAACGGTGACCCTCTGGAGCCAGCTAAGCTCGTGACTGAGTGGGAGATTGACCCGAACGTAATGGAATCCTTCACCGCAGCTGCGCCAGAGGAAACTAGCGCATCAGCGGAAACTGAGCGTATGTTCTTAATTGTTTTTAGTTTTGTCTTATTTTAGAATCAGGTAAATCACTTTTAGTAATCACTATTAACTTAACCTCTTATTATCTCTATGAGGAAACAAAGATGGCTAGACTGTGTGAAAGTTGACATAAGAATGAATGAATGTTGTGATGGCGGCTGATAGATGGAAATGGAAGAAGAGTACTGTTAGTTGTGCCGACCCCACGTAATGTGGGATAATAAGGGCAGGAAGAAGAAGAGGAAACAAAGAAGATTTTTATAATAATTGGTTTTTTTATAGTAATTTTAGTCATAATCTTGTTAGTTTATTGTAGCCTACAAATAGGAACATTCAATAAAATAGCGGTTCTTTATAGGTTCCTACCCAAAGGATAAAAATGGGACCCTAATAGACTACGCTGTCTGTCTGTCACCACAGATTGATTGTTGCCGCTATGACAACAAAAAATAAAAAGAAAAGGGGCTCCCATACAACAAACGTGCTTTTTTTCGCGCACCGACTTCCTGTAATTTTTTTCCCTTCGGCAAATGGTTGCCTGGAAGAAATTACTTTTTGCAATAAGACCGCCAGTTCACAATTTGTTTCTGAAATTGTTACTTTTGTAGTTTGTAGAAAATAAAGATATATCTTATCTATTTCATTATAGAAGATTAGTTGGTGAATTATAAGTGGCATAGGTACCTACACAGTCGGAATTTATAACGATCATTTAACCTAACAACTGTATGTTTAGTGCCTTCAAAGGCTATTCTATTGTTAGGTTAACAATCACCATTACAACCATCATTATCTACTCTTATTAGCTTTCATTCTGCATATTTCTGATGTAGGTATATTTATTTGTTTTTTAATTTTGTTAAAAGTAGGTAGTCTTTGTTGTATGAACATAAGTGTATATTTCGATTGGACCTGGCTATTTTTTGGATCGATATGCGGATTTAGTAACCCGTGTAAACCCCACAAAACGTCATGCGATACAGATGCGAATGTTGAGATGAATGTAGGTACTTAGGTACTCGAAAGTAAGAAGAATGCATAAGTTGATAAATGAATGGGCGCGGGGGCAGGTGCGGGGGAGTTTGAGCGAGAGATGAGCTAGGAAACTATTGAGATGTAGCAATAAAATCTACCAAAAATTAGAGCAGCTCTTTTTTATCGATGGATTTCATCTGGCGATCTGTTCTTTTCGCACGTTTTTGATATGAATGCATTGCTCTACAAATAAATATCCTTGGTTATTACGCGAAACTGAAGGAGATGCAATTTTTTTAAGAGCCGAGGTTTACTACTCTCTATTGGGCCAACCAGATTGCTCTTCAGGATACTTTAAAGGTTTAGTATACGGATCTTGCAAATATTTCAATTTTATAAAAATGTGTAGGTACCTGTATTACGTGCCTTAGGTAATTGTTTCACGTACAATTTTATATTGTGTTTAAATGTTTAAATGGCAGGAAAAGATCTTTTGCAACTCATCCATTGCTTGCAAATGAGAGATACCTATAGCACAGAGTTAAATGATGACATAGGTACGTAACGAGGTAGGTACTTCGAAAACCGCAAGAGCTCAATGGAATATAGGCCACGTTCATCACGTCCATTGTACGACACTTGACGCAATTGATGAGCTACAGAGCATTGGAAATCATTGTTAAACCACTTCGGATAATTAATCAACTGTCCGTGCTTTCCAATTAGGGCAATACAAATCTTGGATTCGGTAATTAGTAACGCTTAAATTTAATATGATCTAATTTAAATTTAGGTTAGTTAAAATTGCGAGTGCCTGGGAACGGCACTCGTCTCAATTTGAATCCCAATTTTATTATATTATTATAAAAAAAAACGCTCTAAAGTTAAACGTCCTCTGGGTCGGAATCAAAGAACACGCAGCGTAGGAATACCGCTACCGGTCTCTGGCGTAGATATAGCGATCCAGCGTGCACGCTTATGTGTCATTACAAATCAGTAATACCGCTTAGACATCCTCAAAGGTTCTAAGAATTACTGAAAATCTGAAAAAACCTGTTTACCTTGGGAATAAAGTCATCATTCTCCTGCCCTTATCCCACGCTAAGTGGGGTCGGTACAACATGTTTTTCTCCTCCATTCTCCTCTATCACTCGTCAACTCTGATCTCACTATCATTCATATCTCTCTCACATTCATATCCTCTCACACAATCCATCCACTTGGGAATAAAGTCGTGATCATAATTTCATTTCATTTCCATTTTCTCATCCACTGGTAATACTGTTTTGCTTTGTTTTGTATACTTGTAACATGGTGGTTGGTGCATTGTGATTGTCCAGCTGCTGAGAACAATAACGTGAAGAGCGGCGCACCGCCTTCCGTTCCACCTCCTCCACCGCCGGCTGACATCGAGGAGTTGCTGGACAGCCTGTCCGATAGCAGCTTCAACCTGGAGCTCAGCAGGAACCACCACGATCAATACGACACCCAGTTTGCATACGCGCAGACCACTACGCCACCGGTCATGGGCTCTCCAGCTGTCACTATTATCGGTAAATTTTGCCTTGGCCTCGCCTAGCAATCAAACGTTTTGTGCATTCACTATTATGATCATCAATTTGATTTTTTAAGACCTACCTACTTGCACAAAGTATTGATTCAAATATCTAACCACAAAATCGAAACTAACCGTATTTGTGCTTCCACATCGCAGTTTACTTTTGTAAAACCTGTTACAAGACTGAGTTAGTACCTACCTAGTTTAGTTGCCTAGGTACCTACCAGATGTTCTATTCCTTTGTTCGGTTTTTTTTCCTTAAAGCACGCGATAAACTCTCTCCATCTAAATGGTACTCTAAGGAACATAAAGCTATATTGGACCGCAAGAAATAAAATAATTTTGATTAAATTCGAACTTCTTTACATGCAGTCGATGAAGTGATCTCCGACACCAATCACGATGATCCCGAGGTTGGTTGAATGCTTTTTTGTTGCCATTGCGTAGTGTTTGTGACAAAATGTGCTATATTTATTATGTTCTACTACCTACCTATAATTATGTTCCCTAATTACTTGTGAGTTCGGACTCTTAAGTAAGAGAGTCAGCTCTAAACCCTTGGGTTTATGGATTGGCCCAGCATGTTTTTCTTTTCCATTCTTCCTTTCACTAGAACTATACTTTATCACCTTTTTACAACTTTGAAATTTTCTGACAATTAGGTAAGTATGTAAACCAAGCCAATTTTCTACTAACGCTGGCTAAGTACTCGTGACTGGTATATAAATAACCACATGCAATCTTCTGATATAACAAACAATTTCCTAGACATAGATAGTTATACTATCTTTGATTATAATAAATCAAAGCTTTCTATAGATAATGTTGTAGGTACCTCTACTACCTGTAGGAGCATTCGTTTTACAAATGAGCGATTGTTACGCAAATACGAAAACATTTTTTTGCGAGCTAAGCAATTTGAGTGTACGTTGAAACAAATGACGAGTCTTAGGAACCTTTATTCCTAACTAACAGGCGATCAGTTACTGCGCGTTTTTGTGTAGCACCTGCTGAACTAGCAACGCGTTCGTACAGACAGAATGCGCTGTCGCAGAACGTTTAATTTGCGTGTAGGTACTATCAATACAAACGCGCCGCAAATATACATAAAAATACAAATACCGTGTGCATCCCGAAAATAATACTTAATTTGCGCAAGAATGAGCTCGCGTAACAATCGTGATATGAATGCTCAAAAACCGAGTAAAGTGAATGCCGTCGAATTACCGTTTCGAATGCTTAATCTGTCGCCATCTCTTATTTTGACTTAAATTAACAAGAAAAACATTCTTTAAAACCTTATCTACTAAGGATAGAGACAGATTTAAAAAAATATATCTAAGAGGTAAGTAGGTACCTATTTTGAATTATTTTTGTTTGTAATAAATTCCAGAGGTGTTACAATCTGGATATTTACTCGCGATTTGAGTATACCGTGAGTTTTAAGTTAATTTTATTATGGATACACCTTCACAGACTTTATTCACTGTTAGGCCAAGTCTTTGCACCAAGGCTCTAATAAGTCCATTTGCGAAATAAGCTATGCGGATAGGATTTTAAGACTGGGCAGTAAGGGCAAAGACGATTAATATCTAGAAGACAGACAAAGGCCATACACAAAATCGTAACCCTAAAAAATAGCCTGAACAATTTTATCCAAGAAATTTCAGTTACTTTCTAGTTAAAAATGTTAAATATTGAATATTGTTGCTACCTACTACTAAGTATTGAAATTTCTTGGATAAAATTGATGTTTTAAAGTTTTCAGGCTATCTGGTACTGCGGGATCGGGTTACGATTTTGTGTATGGCCTTTGTCTGTCTTCTAGATAAATCGTCTTTGTAAGTAAGGGGTTTCTTTATCATTGTAGGTAGCTGCATTACAGCGAAAACATAATCATTATTATTCTGAAACCGTAATTTTGTTTCTTCAAGTTTTCGAAGAAAATCTTCGAACCGAATGCAATCCGATACACATGAATTGCCCCACTAAGGTAATTTAATTGTTTTGTCTAAGTACAACAAAAACTACCTGAAGTCAGCCATAGAAAATAAATAATAGGTATAGGTACCTAATATTAAGGAAACCCTCAGCGCTCCATCTCAAAAATCCATCAAGTGCTAGAAGGTTATAAATAGCCTCGTGTTGTCTATTAATGTAAACCTAATAATAATACAATACATGCGCGTATATTCCACAAGTCCAACAAGCTTCTGACGACATAAATCAAAGCTTTTTCAAGAGTGCATCTAGAGCGTTTTATGTGCTAGGGAAGGTATCTAATATCATCGGGGTTCTGCGAAGTAAATACAGTCAGTCACATAATACATTACATAATCAATCAAACGGTCAGAGAAAAAGAGTACCTACCTATATACCTACTTATTTTTCATAGAATCCCGATAGGTAATTGTATTGACCTGAAGCGAACAAACTGGCGTGTGTGCTAATAACCGATCCACACTCGCAAGCAAATTGCGCGCAAATCTGATACAAAACTGACACAGATCAATACTACCAGAGATTCGTCAATTTAGTTCGCGTTCCTCTGTCGCGGGACAAAAAACGGGTACCTACGAGGCGCGGATATTTACACTCCTGGTCGCGGGTTGATCGCGGGATGAAACGCACGAAATGCGTGCGAATGTAGATCGGTTATTAAGGTTATTACAAAAGATGTTGTAGAGATTTTCTGTTTCTATTATGGACTTAGGCTTAGGCCGCACTACGGTTTTTTCCCACAAGCGATAAACCGCCAAACCATGAAAACGGCCGAAACGCAAACACTACAGTTAAAAACCGCGAACGATTTTCACAGTTAAGATAGATTTCAAGATATGTATGTAGGTACCTACTTATGTGGGTATTGTTGCTATATTACTAAGTTTGTTTTTCGTATTTCTGTCACTATAGGTAGGTACCTACTGAAGCACAGTAGGTAGTGTCGTAATAACGCTGATCTTTTCTGTACTTCCTTCCACTATTTGTGTTTTTGAGGACAACGTTTTATACTCTGGCTCGTTTGAAACAGACTCCGATTCAGTCGACTACGAAGCGACTACCTACTACAATACGATTTTTCACGGCGGTGTTCTGTCGAATAATGACAGAAATTACCCGCGGTTATCGCGTCAATGAACAACGAACGATCGCGTCAATGTGTGCGCGCCAATAGATGGATTATGGATGGATGGACTACTACATTTTGGCGTGGTTTTTCCTCGCAGGCGGTTCTGTAATGAATCAATCGCGGAAAAAACTATAGGTACTTACCAACTAACGCGTATATAATAAGTATAAACCACGGTGGTTTAGCCGTAGTGCGGCCTAGGCCTTAATGCAGTCTATTAGAATTTTTTTATATGTGTGACACGGTTAGGCAATTAAGCGATATAGGTACCTAGTGGTCAACCCAGCCCGCACCTAAGTAGGCTATCACAATCTAGTCAGACATATGTACTTAGTTATAACACATTTGATGCTTCACCAGGGCAGCTGGCGATAAAATCGTAGTAACATTCAAATAATTATTCGAAAGTTAACCTACAGTGAGACTGCGGATTACTAAAAGCTCAATAGTTTACAACTAGCGAGCAAGCGATATTTTCGCCAACACCTGACGTAGTTTTTCACATAGCACAAAATGTCGCTTCTGTTTCTCATACTTACTCGTTTTTATAGGAAGAGGAGGACGTGCCTCCGCCAACAGTGGCACCGCCAAAACCGCCAACAGTGGCACCGCCAAAACCACCAACGGTAACAAAGGCGCCAGCAACAAAGGTCAAAGCTGAGGCCAAGGATGAGTCGGGGCTCGGCGTAGCGCAGATCGTGATCACAGCCGCCACGCCTATGGTGGAGGAGCCCGAGCAGCCGTTCCCACCCTCTGAGGAAGCCGAAGCGGAAAAGGAGGAAGCAGATGAGGAGGATTCGTCACTGTCTGAGCAGACGGCGGTCTGCGTCCGAGCCGAGGCAGCCCCCCCTGCTTCTAGCTCCACCGCCTCCGAAGGCGAGTCGGGCCCCCCAACCGCACCGCAGTCTCCCCCTGCGGCGCCCCCTTCGCCCCCTGCCGCGCCCCGCGCCGGCCGCGCCTCCATCCCCGACGAGCTAGAACCGGCGCAGCTCGCCAAGCTCACAGATCTCAAGGAATCCAATGCCTAAATCTTTATTTCCAAACGCCTTCAAACGATCAGCTTGACTGCTGATCGTTGACCGTTTCTCTTTGCAAGTGCACCTTATTATGACTTATGTTTATTTTTTGTTAAGATAATTATATTGTAACCTGTTTGCTTCGCCGACTGTCCGTTTCGATCCCCTTTTGAGTAGATGTAGAGATTATCCGCATACATGTTATTAAGGTAATATTTAACTTTATTGATGTTATTGTTAGTAGCTTAGTTAGGTAACTACCTAGATAATTATGTGTGTAGGGAAACGGTCTTAAATCAATGTACCTAGATTGTATTGTATATAGCTATAACTTATACTAGTAATACCAACTGCACGTTCTAGTACCTATCGTGTAGGTAGAGGATATGGTATGGATAGTAGACGCGTTCGCTTATATTTGGCTGATAAACTACCCTCATAATTGCGTTTTAATGTTAGGCCGACTTAGGCCTAAAAACTGCATCCATTGGCTCATATGAATTTACTTTAGTTTAATGTTTGCTATGAATATATTTTGAATGGAACAAATCTCCAGAAAAAGTAATTGTAGGTATTATAAAGGTCTCTAAAAGCTTTTCAAATGAAAAATCAAAATATCGATATCATTCCGTTATTTGAAAGTTAAAAGCTCAAAGAATCAAGTAGACATCGGCATCGGACGGAAATGAGCTTAGTTTCATTCATTCGATAACGGGAAACTAGATTTCGCATTCCGAAAGCGTACTTCACTTTGAGTGATGAAAGCGCACTTCACTGTTAAAGATGAATAAAGATTCTCTCTGAATGTCATTGTATAACGAACTGTGTTTTATGGACAATAAAAAATAACTGTAGTTTATCAACCAATAGCCAGCGAGGTAAGAGAGATGTAACAATATTTTTCACATTGAATTTTTACACCGTGACATCACATCGCTACCTAAGTACTCGTACGAAAATATAACTTTAGGTATTAATTATTATACAGGACGGTGGCAAAGTTCAGTGTTGGAAATTAGGGTAAGAATTAAACAGGGTGTTACCAAGCTTCTCTGCACAACATTTTGCGTACTTACCTACTTATTCATCTCCCTGTCTTATAGTTTTATTTTCAAGTTTCCGCGGACGATTTTGTATGGTTTTGTATGCCTTGTGCTCATAATGATAAGTCGATGTATTTCAAGTTAATCTGTTGTTGAGGTCGTTTGGCGCCGGCGGAAGATTAGGTATTGTAACGTAGCATTGTTATAAAAAACAGACATATAATATAGGGGTCTGGGGTACCTATGCAGATATCATATTAAAATTCGGGCCGCCGCCGGGTAGGTATGAAAGGAATGAGCTGTTATAAATAAATATATGTTTTAACTAAATAATGTTTACAAAGTCGTTAAAATTACACATATTAAGTATATTAAGTAGGTACATAGTCTTATAACACCTATAACAATTTTATCTATGTAGTTCAATAGTAAATTACCGATAGTACCAACATAGGTAAGACTTACAATTGTTAGTTGTTCAATCATGTTATTATTGTTAAACAATGTGCAATGTTTTAATCGTTTAAGTATTCCATAATTTAATACATATAGATTTATTCATAGGACAGTAAAACATTACTCATGCGCTCCGCAGAATAATAGCTCAATTGCTACATAAATACGGCAAAAATATACCTAAACTTTCCGTGCAAAAGCTCTTCACTACTACTTCTACTTACCAAGGCTTGCTTACCTACAAACTACTGCAAGTAAGGAACTTTGCAGAACATAACGCTCTAGAATGCTGTACCTACCTAATTCTAAGAAAAGTTAAGTTTTCCTGTGACATTTAAGTAATATGAATCCATATCCGAGAGGATTGTAGCACTCTGTAGTATAATCGTCAGTCACTGTATCAAACTGGACAGATAAGTACTATAACTTTGTCTATGTAGGTACTACTCTTTAAGTAAAATAAGTGTTGCTTTTTCTTTAGCTAAAACTATTATTTTATTTTAGAACAATCCTAGCTGGGATTAAATGATTTTGCGCCAACGAGTATTATTAATATTAGGAGTTTGTATCAACATATTTTGTCAATAGTCAAGAATTTAAGCTACCTGCCTTTGACTACCCCAATTCTTTGAAATTTCTATACCTACTTATTGTGTAATATTTTACCTTTATATTGACAAGGCCTATTGGCTCTAACGAAATAGTATCGGTAGGAAATCCCAGCGAATCTATTATCTACGTTTATAACTAGAGAATTATAGGTAAGGTACCTAGAGAAAATTAAATAATTAGATAATTATTGCGTTGAATTTAAAATGTTATTGAAAGGGAATGTAGTGTCGCGTGCCGCATGCAGTAGGGTAGGTAAAACGTTTAAGTTTCAATCATGATGTATAATATCTAGTACCTAGGTACCTACCTGGTTTGAAGATTGTAGCAATAAAGGCAATTCAAAGCATAGCAAGCCATAAAGGAAGGAAATGACCACGAAGCACAAAATGAACTTAATCAAATTCCATCAGATTTTAATATTATAAATATTTAATTTCTAAAATGTCATTGAGCAAGGCGATGCAATAAATATTTGTTAGGTAATTGATAAGGCTGAAAAAAATATCAGATCCGTAATATCAGAAAATATGGACTCCATTTCAACATCACAATGTACCTACCTACACAGCTTGTTTTGTAAAAAATATTAAAAGCCTTCGGAAAAGGTGTAAAAATTACCAAGGAATATGAGACTAACAGCCGCCGGTTTCTCGAACGCAGAAACTGTATGTTGGCTGGTCATTTCAACATAAAAAAAATTCAACATAAGTACCTACTGCTGTCAAACATACTTGTCTTATTGCATACGGTACAAACTTAATTATTATTATTGGATTTCAATTCCTACTATAGTTGCGAGACCTACTGACACACGTCACAGATTTGATGTAAGATTGCTTTCTTGTTCCCACCAATGCATATTCAAACTGCAAATAAACTTTTAAAAAATAATGGCGTTTTATTCCAAAGCATTGAACATCAAACAAAAACTTGATAGGTATATTACCGAGTCTAGCTTGGGATTAGATGACGCTGTGTGAAAAGTAAAAATAAAAGAATGGATGTATGGAAAAACGCGGGTAGCACTTGGAAGAGTCTTATACCTACCTATGTATGAGCAAAGACGATTAATATCTAGAAGACAGACAAAGGCCATTCACAAAATCGTAACCCTGATCCCGCAGTACCAGATAGCCTGGAAACTTTAAAACATCAATTTTATCCAAGAAATTTCAATACTTAGTAGTAGGTAGCAACAATATTCAATATAAAAAAATTTTTAGGTAATTTTAACTAGAAAGTAAATGAAATTACTCGGATAAAATTGTTGCTTTAAAGTTTCCAGGCTATCTGATACGGGTTACGATTTTGTGTATGGCCTTTGTCTGTCTTCTAGATATTAATCGTCTTTGGTATGATTATGAGGCTTTTTATATCGTGTGACATACCTACTGAGTGTTAATGATGATTTCACTTATCTTGTAAATTCTACTAACTTTTTAACCCTGGCAGAAAAGTAGAACCGAGAGTGCTCGGAGTGTGTGGAACTTATAATTAAGCTGTAATTTTGCGGCGAATAAGTATGAAATTTGTGCATCTTTAGGTTTTCAAAAAAAAATGGAAAACACTTTCTGCCAGGGTGTAAAGTTCTTCCAGCAGGAAAATTCGAACGAAAGGTCGGAGAGAAATATTGTGCATGGTTATAATGATGTTCAATAAAGAAGTTCATCGAAATGTCTGAAACCGTCGCTTTTTTGTAGTCATTTAAATTTTGTCGATGATAACCATCCGTTGTTTACGAATTCATTGGTAGGTACTGCACACATTGTCTACCTACACCCTGGGTTGAGCTGATTTCTTGTATGTTGCCCTCAAAGTTATAATATCCTCGTTTTGACTTTTAGTGAAATCGTATTTTTCTCAAACTCTTTTTTTCATAGAAGGGGAGGCAATATTTTTTCTTCAAAATAAAACAGAAGGTTCCTAAGAACAAAACCTTTTAACTACAAAAAGGTAACTACCCTTAGGGGCCCAAAATTTTGCCCCACCATGTATCTAAGTAGGTACCTATAGATTGATGCGTAGTGTTTATAAATCCGCGAGGGGGGGTCCGGACCCCCTGGACCCTGACCCCCCGCCCCATGGCTGTAGCCTAAACGCCTTTTGTCAAAGTTTCAATCTTATAGCTAGAGGGTCCAATGAAAATATAGTTTTATAAAAATATTTTTTATTCGTTTGTTATTACCTAGTTAATTTGTGCAATATTATATATCAACACCTAATAAATACATCAACCCAATTCAATGCAAAATAACTTTATACGCTACAAACTAAAAAAACGTGAATGGCATTTTTTTAAATGTATCTACAAACAAGTTGAGTCGTCGCGGGAATTCCGGCGAATTCGAATACGCGCGCCTTCTCTGCGATTATAAGTATTAATGAAAATAAAGTTGAAATTCATCATCATCAATCATTCATTTCATTCAATCATTCGCCGCTCTTTTGGTGTGAGTTGAGCCTTATTATCCTGAACAATAATCCTACTGATAAGCATAATAAAATAGCGCAGGTTTATTTTTTTAATTTTAGTTTGTTTGATTCCCAGATGAGACCATGATAATTATAAAAGATCTTTGAATGCAATTAAGCTTCTTTTTATAAATAAAGCAATGTTTCCTTTAAGTAAAATGAGCTAACTAAAGGATTAAGGTACCTCCAGGGCCCATAGATCTTTCCACCCTGTTTAACGATAAAATACATTTTTGTGCCAAACAAATATTTTAATTTAAAGTCGATGGTGGATAATGCTGAATGATTGATTTGTAAGCATAATAGAATAAGTTGCCTATAGCAAAGAGGTAGTTTTGTTATGGCTCTTATAAATAGAGACGTAGAATGCACTTTACAGTATTCGTTTATTTTTACACTAGGTACACTAAAGATACTTGTTATTTCAAAATACATAAATGTATTATAAGCCAGTGTTATCATTATCAGATACTCTTTTTAAGTCTTATGGTATTTATATATTAAATTTCACACTCAAATAAGAGGATAAGTAAAGGAAATCACTATCGGCCGAAATTAATATTCAATCGGACGAACGATCGCAGATCTATTGCCATAGTAAAGCTGTTATGTCAAAAAGTGCCATACAAATTGTGTTGTAACAAAGTTGCTATGGAGATAGATCTACCATCGTTCGAAGGATTAAATATTAATTTCGGCCGCATGTTATTTACGTTTTTGATTGTATCCATGTTTTAAAACAATCCAACATTCAACATTTCTATACAAAAACTGGCAACGCTGTTAAAGAAAAACTGTTGTCGGTGAAGCAAATTCTATTCCTATATTGTGTCAATACATCGTTTTAAATATTTGACTACTACCAAGGACGATATAGGGTAATGACTGCTAAAGTGTTCATACTAGGAACCGTGATTCAATTATTGTTAAAATCTCGCTCCCACTCCAGATGGCGCTCTATTTTGAGCGTGTTATAAAGTTACCAATAATATCCGATTTGTTCCGCTGGTTGTATTTGTGATGTCAGCCAGTATAATAAGTGATATAAATCTCTACGATTATTAGCTACGTAAGGGTTGAAACGAAACTCCTAGCGACACCTATCATGCATTTTAAAAACTAATATTAGAATCACATTTTGAAGTATTGAATGAGCATTCCTTTCATCTATATCGTCATTGCTACTACTAACAAGGCAACGTCAAAAATGCCTTACACAATAAATCATGTTCTGTCAGAAAATCGATAGAACCAAATTTCATTAGAACCAAAGTAATCTCACTCACTCATATGAAGGACGATATATTATGTATATCGTTCTTGCTAATATGTACATCTTGAAATTTCATTTACAAATGCGGAAAGGAATTCGTTTTGTACTGCTGATAGACTTCATTGAACATTTCCCGACAGTTCATTTTGATCTTCATTTTGGAGCACAGCAGAAAGACGCCGGATAGTTTTCTGTGCAACGAGTATATTTCCTCTGGCGGCGGGCAAAGTCGGTGGTTTAGTATAGTAGGAACTAGCGCTTGTATCCTGCGAGTAGTTTTCTGCGTCCCGAAGTCAAATTCGCCGTCTTGTGTGAAAACTTCGCCCATTATCATGACGGTGTCTACGTGGGTCTCCTCCATTATCTGTAGGAACAAGTGGCGAGATTAAAAGTTTTATTCAACTTCATTTTCGTAAGATATAAGATAATTTATGAAATGAAAAAAAAAATTAAATATCATCACGACTGTTTCCCAGGGAGCGGTAGACATTTCTTTCAGATCATTAGACAATTTTTAAAGATCCTTTTTGAAGTGTTGGCCAAGTGGATAAGTACTTCATCAATGAACTTTCGTGTCGAAAAATTCGGTTCTTAACCGTGGTACGGTTATGTAGTCCGGCCAGCCGGACTATGGAAAATTTGTTTTTTCGATAGTACGGTGACAATACTGTTTGGTCGATTGTACATCTGTAAACTGTACCTTGGTCCGGTTGTAATTCAATGCCTCTATCTATGACTAACTATGAATTAAGGAGGCATTCCTCGTAGCGCACCAAGATGAACCGGACCCAGATGAACCGCACCTAAGTACTTCCATATAGCGCACCCGTTTTGGTGCGTTTCATTCAGTAGGTATACTACACTTTCCGTTGTGAGCTCAAATGAAAGACCTTCATGAGATCTACTTTTTTGATGACAGCTGTCAAACTTCAAACGCCCATATCTCGAAAACTACTCGTCCTAGACTTTCCGTTGTGAGCTCAAATGAAAGACCTTCATGAGATCTACTTTTTCGATGACAGCTGTCAAACTTCAAACGCCCATATCTCGAAAACTACTCGTCCTAGACTTTCCGTTGTGAGCTCAAATGAAAGACCTTCATGAGATCTACTTTTTTGATGACAGCTGTCAAACTTCAAACGCCCATATCCCATTATTATGTAGGACGAGTATCGTGAGTATTACTCACATATGTATAAGAAAAAAAACTAGAAGTATTTAATAACGTTTATAAGTCATTCTGTTTAATATCTATTTAATATTAGCAAGTTTTTCCAAGGCATGCCCTAACACGATTTCATGGTTAAGGAATTGCAGTTGTGCGTATCGCATTTTTTTTTATGTTTTATTTATCTTTTTTTATGTTTATATATTTTCTGTATATTTTTTATTTAAATTTACATTTAAGATTTTTATATGCGGCACATCTCCATAAAGTAATCTCATTTTTTTATCTACTATTTCCTTGTCTACATATTGTGACACACAAGAAAGAAAGAAAAATCATTTATTCTTGTAGGACCTCAAGGATCACTTAAGTTTCGTTTTACATGGTAGGTGATTCTAATGCCTGTTCATTGCACACAAGCAAAAAGATTACATACTGCATGTACTCGTATTACAATGAGATTACTATTTTCCATGGTTCGGTTAACCGGACAGCTGAAAAAAAATTTTTTTCCTTGGACCGGTCAACCGAACTATCGAAAAAACAAATTTTCCATAGTCCGGCTAGCCGGACCACACAACCGTACCACGGTTAAGAACCGGAAAAATTGATATGCACTTTAATCGTGTTAAAGCTTTAACTTTAGCTTTAAACAGTGAAGGAGAACATAGTGAGGAAACCCGCGGCTAGTCAGCCCCACACGTATTGACCATTGTCTTTCTTGTGGATATGGCCGACTTGGCTAAGAGGATGGTTTAAGTGCTACAAGCCTATTCCATCTCAACAATGTCCCAAGCACTACAGTGTCCCGTTAAGTGTAAAAGCTTGCCTCCTGACTCTGTATAAATCATCTAGTAAAGATGTAAAGGCCTGAGGAGCTTAACTACCTGTCAGCTAAAAGTAGGTACACAGGTCAACATTGCTGAGTAGCAGCAAAGACGATATAGATATGCCTATATCGTCCTTGATAATACTATTATTATTATTCTTACTTTAGACTCTCTTCCTGTGAGAAACTTCATATCCTTGGACATCTGAAGAACGGTGGCGCGATCTCCTTCAGAAGCGGCTTTGATGATCTCTATGTATTGGTCCATGAACTCCTTGGAGTACTCTCGGGTAGCACCGAAGTCCAGAAGCACAACCTGAAGAAAGTAATCACACTAATATTATAAAGGTGAAAGTTGGTGTGTGTGTTTGTTACTCTTTCACGCTCAAACGGCTGGACGGATTTGAATGAAATTTGGTACCAGAATTGCTTTCGATCCCTGTTCCTTTTTAATGGATTAAATAATAGGCTACTTTTGATCCCGGTATTCCCACGGGAACGGGAACTATTCACCGCGGGTAACACCGCGGCGCCCGCGGCGCCCAGCTATTATAGTTTAGACCCTAAAGTCCTAAACATTAGACTAAGATTTGTCAATTTAATATAGATTTAAAGAATGTTTTTTTCTTGTTACTCTTATGGCAATGAAAAGATATAGCAACAGATTTAAATCCGTTTTAGCTAAAGTAAGTTTACAAATGCCGGGTTCCTATATCCAACTAACGGATGTCCGTACGTAGGTCGTCATAGCAACGTTGTTTATTCAACACAAAATGTATGAGACTTTTTGACAGATAACAACGTTGCTATGACGACCGACCTACGGACATCCGTTAGTTGGATATAGGAACCCGGCATAAACCAATATGCAAGTACTTCTCAGTAGATCCACACTGTCAAAAATTGGATCTACAGAGAAATAAATATCTCACTAAATCCATCTGGATCTGGACAATGGATCTACTGAGAGTGATCGTAGAGTATAGATACAAATTTAATTACCTGTTTGGTACTAGTGTTGTAGAAGAAATTGGCCCAGTTAGGGTCGGTCTGCATACATTTGAGCACGAACATTTCTCTAAGGCACAGCCGCATTATCTTGTCTGCGATATCCAGTCTCGTCTCGTAAGGCGCGTCGAAAAGTTTATCCAACGGTGTCCCGTCTATCAACTCTGTGGTTATAACTTCAGGAGCGCAGAGCTCATCTGTAGAAAAGATTATTATTTGCAATTGTTTCTATATCACAAATACAAATAAAATATGTCAGGATCGTAGCAAAGTAATAATAAATATCCTTTGATACATACATAGTGGGATAGGAAGAAGACACACCCTGCGCCAGTGAGGTCGTAAAAATCTGAAAATCTGTGGTCTCTGCCAACCCCAATGAAAAAAAAATGAAAACTAAACACTGCTGATTCTACTAATATTATAAACGCGAAAGTTTGGATGGGTGGATGTATCGCTTTCACGCAAAAACTACTGAACGGATTGAAAAAAAGAAAGAAAGAAAAATTTTTTATCCTGGTAGGACCTCAAGGATCGCATCAGTATCGTCTTACATGCTAGGTGATTCTAAATGCCTGTTGATTTAGCTGAAACTTAGAATTTAATGTAAGTAGTACCTGGAATAAAAAACATAGCGTATTTTTTATTCAGGTTAGTTTCACGCGAGCAAAGCCGCGGGCGTAAGCTTGTTTAACCTTTAACTGGTGACGTGGTATTTGTGTAACGTAAGTGGTGACGTTAGGCCTGACAGGCCTCGGTTGAATATACGTATAATTCGCGATGTACATAATATTAGTGACTAACTTATTTATTTGTGTTAATTTGGATATTAAGGTATTAAATAAAACGATTATGTGTTTCTAATTATTACATATATTTAGGAACAGACATATTAAAATTTGCTCTCGCATTGTTAGAAAAAACGACATGAGATCAACATCTAGTCACAAAAAAACAAAAATCAACATTCTTATTTAAAATAATATTTTTAGATCATAGAATAGACTTCAATCATCGTATAAAATAACATAAATCTCTTATAAAATTTATAATTACAAAACTGACAAAGGGTAAACTTGTCAATTTTTTATTGACACTCAGGATACAATTGTTTCGCGCACTGCAGGCATACATGCTTTTTACACAAAATACAATGGTAACAAGATTACCGGTCCAGCTTAGGTAGACAAGTGGCACATCTCTATAGCGTCTTCTGCGTGATTTGTGGCTCAGGTGGCAAATCTGAACCCAAAATTCGTCAGATGTTCAATCTTATTTCAAGTGACATTCGCGAGTTATAAACTCTGCTTTTCATGTGCTGTAAAATCATTCCTCTGGCCAATATTTCATGAAAACCCCTCTCTCAATGCTTCTTTTCTTTTCAAGAACATGCACGTTCACCGTAGGTACCTACCTACCTATGTATAGCATGCGATAAAAGATCACCATGGGCCATCTTCGTGTACGGTGACTGCAGGTTTAGATTGAACATTTTTTATCAATCTCGTCCATCCTCCCTTGCTAAAATTGTAATATGTTAATCATTTCAAGCTTCCTGATTTTCTCTGGAACGTACTTTTCTCCTAAATCATCAGCTTCAGAACCACTGGAGTCTTCACTCCACAACCATTCTTCTTATTGAACGACATTTTAACTGGTTCGCGATAAAACCTGTCTACTAGAAGGTACTTGGAACTGAATTTCTCTGCTCCAGTACTGTACGTCATTTTCTAGGAGGTTCTGTATCATCCATCTTTTATGTTTGCAGGTTCACGCTATAATAAACCACAAATAACAATTTTATAACACTAACAAAAAAGTAACGTAAGAAGTGACGTAGGGCCTGAGAGGCCTCAGTAAAACTTTAAATACGCATAACTCACCGAATTTGCTCATGCCGACACTATTATCGCTGTCACGGCTTGGGTGCAACTAAACTTGAAGCTACTGAGACGCACAAACCCGGGACGCGCAGGGAAAGGGGTGAAATAACGTTTTGTTAGTGCTCTCGGGCCTGTGAGGCCCGACGTCACCAGTTAAAGGTTAATATTAAAAAAAAATTTGATTGTTCACGACACGGCCACTCACCAATAACGTCCGGCACAAAGTACTCAGGGTAAGGTGCGAGCAGACGTTTGAATTTCTTTGTGCATATCGCCTCGCGTGTGTAGTCCACCTCCCACGCTAGTTCCTTCTTAGCCACCTCTACTATGTTATCTACGAACATGCCTTTAGGGAAAATGTTCCACATCTGAAATAAATAAATAGAATAGAAAAAAAAATGTTTTCCATCAACTTAAATATATGGGTAACAGAAATGAGAAATATTAACAATCGAGCGACAAGAAAATAAGGCTACCCCTCAGCATTTGCTCCAGCAGCATCATGACTGTTGGAGCGCTGGTTTTCAGTGGCATACAAATAAAAATAAACTCAGGCCTTTTTATTATCGCAGAAAAGACGCGCGTATTCGAATTCGCCGGAATTCCCGCGGCGCCCCGCCGCGGGCATCCTCGCGACTCGTTCGAGTTTCTCATGCGATAATAAGTATTATAGTAATGAAAATATAGTTGAAATTCATATGACACTGAAACTGCGCTCCGCTTCGCTGCTCTTCGCCGCTCTTTTGGTGTGAGTTGAGCCTTACCTTCATGACCCCGACGAGGTTGTCGATATCGCTGTTGATGCCTTTCGCCACACCTGGATACTGCACTTTCATGGCCACCTCCTGCCCGCTGTGTAACGTAGCTAGATGCACTTGTCCTACAGACAAACAATACTACATTTTGACTGCAAGATATAACTAATATTGATGTAACCTATACCTCGCCTAGCACGCTCCGCTGTTTAGGCAGAGCAGTTTCGAAAAATACAGTAACTTTCAATGTTTAAAGCTAGTGTCAAAACGCATTTTAAGTTTAAATAAATAAATATCCCTGGACATTCCACACGGCGTCATCTAGTCCCAAGCTAAGCAATTTAATGCTTGTGTTATGGTAACCAGATGACTGATATACTACATAGATACATTTTATACATAGAAAACAACAGCAACCAGAAAATATCTGCAGAACATGCAAACATTTGTCCCGCGGCGGGGATCGAACCCGCAACCTCCGCGTCTCAGGCGGGCATTCGCCCACACTGCGCCACAGAGGTTTCCACGAGTTTGATACACTCTTGCTTAAATTGAGATAAAAATAGTACCTAAGGGCTGTAGTAATTTATAAATGTATCACCATCATTCTTAGTATTACCAAAGACGATTAATATCTAGAAGACAGACAAAGGCCATACACAAAATCGTAACCCTAAAAAATAGCCTGAAAACTCTAAAACATCAATTTTATCCAAGAAATTTCAATTACTTTCTAGTTAAAAATGTTTAAATATTGAATATTGTTGCTACCTACTACTAAGTATTGAAATTTCTAGGATAAAATTGATGTTTTAAAGTTTTCAGGCTATCTGGTACTGCGGGATCGGGTTACGATTTTGTGTATGGCCTTTGTCTGTCTTCTAGATATTAATCGTCTTTGGTATTACCACAGATAAAATAATACTATACGTACTAGTTGGATTTATGAATTAAATTTTCAGTTAGGCTGCATTTCCACCGAAAGATGCTTTGAGAGGAATGTTTTCTTTTGAGTTTCAATTCTTCGTGGTAAATGAAGCGATTCTATTGGTTCTTGACAAACAGCTGGAAATGCAGCCTTATGTTATGCTCGGTATAAGAATGCAACATAATTCTCCTACCTTTATCCCACTCAGTGAGGCCACCAAGGTCTGCCCCTGGATTGTGTAATTTGTCTCGTGTTGTATCCAAGTTGTATCAAAGCAAAAATCACAGTTAATCGCGAAAATAACTGTCAGATTAAAGGCTGATTATGTATATTAGTAAGTAACTTACTTAATTACTGACATATTTGACATCATTGTTTTCGCGATTTACTGTGAATCCGAATCAAGTTACACAATCAGGGGGCTGGCATTACTTGGGGTCGGCGAAATGTATCTACCCATTTCCCTCTATCAATAAATATCTGTACGTTATACCTATTCCAGGAGATAGGTATAATGTACAGATACACAATGCCAATAAATTCTCACCAATGGAAGCAGCGGCAAAGGGCTTGTCATCGAAACTCTGCACCTTGCTCCTCCATTCAGGGCCGAGTTGAGCATTCATCACGGCATCAACTTGCCACTTCGGCATAAAGTCCGCCGACTGGCGCACTCTTTCGAAGATCCGCGCCAGATCTGGCGATATCATGCTCTCGTCTTGTATGCTTAGTAGCTGGCCAATCTTCAACGCCGCGCCTTATAAATGTAATATTAGCTTTATACGTAGAATACACACACATACACTTTTCTGGGCAGGGGTTCATACAAAAAAGTCGAATAACAGCAACCGACAGTGCCCGAGTGATATAAAAAAGTATCATCAGTTTTTGTTTTAAAAGATCGGATAGGTATTGCCAGGTGTGTGACATGGTCCTTAACAAACTCATTAGTCGACTCATTAGTGTATTCATAAGTCCAACCTTTTATTAGTCAACCGCTTGAGTCAGAATTGATTTAGAGCTTTGTTTTAACTACATGCTCTTTACAACTGAATCTCACCTCTAACTTTGCAAAGTGTATCCACAATCCTCTCAGCGTTAGCCGTTGACATAAACACGTTAGCTGACTCATCAGTCTTCCCAGTGACAGACTGGATGGTGTTCCGTGCGTACTGCGCCACTGTGCCTACCCCTAACCCGGCGGCAAGGGATCCGAACGATATCATTCGGCCGATACGCGACGATGGCACTACACGGGCTTTAGAATTCTCACTAAGCTGAAAGAGACACAATAAATATAAATGAAATATAATCACGACTGTATTCCAAGGAGCGGTAGACATTTATTGACAATTTTGTATGGAATTGGGTTTAATTATCATGTACCAAATATGAAAAGCTACAGTGTCAAATTAGGAGTAGCGAAGTTGCACTTGGTGGCTTGGCCACCAAACTCTGTTTTCGCTATTCTTCCTAAACTATAGAAAATGAAACTATTAGAGGTATTAAAAAAAGCTTATGATAGGTATCACAAACTGAACATTCAGTTTTTTTTTAATTTAAGTATTAGTTCAACGTAATAATAAAATAAAATACTTAGGCGGCGGCGCTAGTTTGACGCATACAACCACCTTAACAAGTACCTACACAAAAAAATGAACAATGAACTTACCGATACTTTTATCTTTTTCTTAGCAACAGGTTTATTAGGAGTGCCTGTACTCAGCTTAGCCTCATTAATTTCTGGTCTAGGAGGTATGGGCACAACCGGTCTAGATTCTTCAATAACAAACGCCTTTTCTACCTTCAGCTCCCGCGGTATAGTCTCCAACGGCGCTACAAACTCAACAGTCGAGCCCGCAGCCATTTCAGACGTCTTCAAGCTTTCAAATGTCTTATTAAACTCCTTATTCAGCTCATCAATCTCCTCCTTCATTTGCGGATCCATCTCAACCTTCTCTAAATCAGTTTTTAAATTAGGTATGTGCATAACAGCGTACTGCTTAAAGCCTTGTGCGACAACCATCGCTCGCTCGAATATATCTTTAGCGAGATCTGAGCTAGGTTTTGTTGGTGTGAGTGTGTTAGTTGGGAGGTTCTGTAGCGCGCTTTTTAAGCTAGAGTTATAGCATGTGACTTGTATGGCTTCTTGCTGAACCTTAGCCCCGGCCTCTATCACGAGGCGAAGGCCCCTCAGTACCCCAATGAGGTCGTTAATGTGTGACATACCCTGGAAGAGATTAGTATCCCGTTAGATATTAGACATTATTACCGTTATTATAGAAGTGTTATATTTTGAGGGGCTATATATATTTGGTAGTAAAGACAGTACATTCAAAACAGGACTTAACAGCAGCTGTATTCTCTTTTTTTAAACAGATGAAAATATATAAATAAATAAATAAATATAATACTAGTTCATTCAGAAAGTCCATGCTACACATCGGTGAAAAAATTTTCGAAATCGGATGAGTAGATATGAAGATAAACATAATATAAAAAACCCTAACATACAAACAAACAAGCCAGCCTTACCTCTTTCAACAGGGTATTTTTATTACTACTCTGCATAAAGTATTATTTAGTTAGTAGAGTTGTACCAGTTTTTTTATTGGTATGTATACAATATACTTTCTTTATATTTGGGTACAGTTATGCATAACCAGTCCAAGCGCCAAATTTCATTTTTTGATTTTTTCGTAACGTCCAGCATATAATTTAGCCATAGAAAAAACACCCTTGCACCCAGCTTCACTACAAGCGATATTTTTTGATACCCAGTCCAAGCGCCTTCTATGGCAATGTGATTTTGGTATTTGTACAACCAATTCTTTTAAATGTATATACGCATGAGTGGTCCAAACGACATAAAAGTGTAATTTGGACTTGTTTTGTGAAATGAAAATGTCTGATTAAACGTGAGTCCATGTACATTTTAGCTATAATTATTATCCAAATTAAATACTTACTTATTTTATGTTTTTTTCTTTTAGAATATTAAATTATAAGTAGAAGTTTCGATATACATCGATTTTTTATTAAAAAATACAAAAATTAATCTCCTACCAAGAAAAACGCGTTTATGTAATTTCCCAAAAAACTGAAAATGGCGCTTGGACTAGTTATGTTTAACGGCATCCATTTATAATACTAATACTATTAGGATACTCAATGCAGAAATAACGAGACTATAATGGTTCTTGGTTAGGGTTACCATATGGAAAAATGAAAATTCCGGAGATTAGGCCTGATTTGTATGGAAGTTCCTGAGGTTTTGTCGTAATTTCAATTAAAACGTAATGGAACTCTACAACCTATATTTACAATAAAAAGTCACAATTTTATAATTTGTTTAATCACCTCACCATACATTGATTTTATTAGTAACTAGCTGCGCCTCGTGGTGTTACCCGCGGTAGTTTCCGTTCCCGCGGGAATACCGGAATCAAAAGTAGCCTATGTGTTATTCCCGGTCATAAACTATGTATATTCCAAGTTTCAGCCAAATCCGTTCAGTAGTTTTAGCGTGAAAGAGTAACAAACACACTTACACACACACAAACTTTCACCTTTATAATATTAGTAGGATTAGTAGGATTTGTGATTTTAGTTAGTTAGTTGATCTCGTAGTTATTAATATAAAAATATATTGACGATATGCTCGGTTTTATTGAAAATTCCTGAATTCAGGAGATCTTACGTCAATTCCAGAGTTCCTGAGATTGGTCTAAAAGTCCGGAGATCTCAGGACAATTCCGGAGATATGGTAACCCTATTCTTGGTTGCCATTATGTAGGTATTACAAGTATCCAACAAGAAAAGACTAAACCGAGAGTGATGGTGATTAGATATTTGCTCAGCAGCGGGACAAGGGTTTGCTTTAGTATTGATAACTATGTAAATGGTGCAGTCATCACCCTTGTACCTAATGTTTATTTACGTGGGTAGATACCTCAGCTGATGTAGTCATCAAAGCTCAAGGCAAGGGCATAGACAACTTTATTTTATTGCATAACAATTACAAGCACATGATCTATTATAAGCAAAAAGCTAACCAAAGAGCTGACTTCTTATATGGTTCTTCGCTGTTACCGATCGTTTGTTATCAAAATAAGCTTCGAACGTCTTACCTTTGGTTATCTAATACGAATAACTTGGATACCGTACCTACTTTGGTCACTCTAAGAATACTATTGTACGATAAATTTCACTATCATAAAGTCATGTCCACTTTCTGTACTTATTAACTTTATTGAGCTAATGCAAAACAGAAAACTATAGCATTTATATTTCCATTCCAATTATTTTTAGAGATGGTCGTTTTTGTAAAAACGTTTTTGAACAACGATGCTAGTACACGATGCCGGCAACGGATGCCATTATATCGAAAAACGGATGCCCGCAACACCCGATGCAAACCTGAGCGAGACAGTTGTGAGTTGACTTGACTGACTTCGCATCGCATCGGCTCTCGGCAACACGCCGGCACCACAAACCGAAGACGACCGACAACGTATCGCTCGCTCTCTCACTCTCGTTACGATCGGTGGTTGATTGATTGAATTGATTGCGTTTGCGAAAGTGTTATGAGACATTGACATTACATTACTAGAAGCGACATCAAATTTAATGAAGAATTATTAGTTTTACTCATTTATTCTTGATTATTTTTCTTGTAGTAGTAAAGAAGTCGTTTTTTAAAGTAGTAAAGTAGCTTATGCGTAATTAATTACTTATGTTCTGTGACATAAATTCATATTATAGTTATCTCACAATGAATACCTATATCGTGCATAAAATATGACTTACTTTTACTTAATGTAGGTAAGTAAAAAATATGTAGGTAGGTATAGGTATGTATTTGAGTAGAAGTAGTTTCGTTAAATAGCAACAAATGTTATCATTATGGCACCGTTACCGAGTATCTTTAAGCAGACTTCAGCCGGCACCTAACTTTAGCAAATTCCATAGTCGAATCGATGCCTAAAAAAACGATGCCGGCATCGGATGCGCCTTACTTGGTAACGATACGCATCGATGTCAAAATATAACGAAAACGCCCATCTCTAATTATTTTGAACCGGGTGGTGGGAGGGATTGGGAGCAAACCAAAGCAAAATGAGAAAATAATCTGATTTGACAATGACCAACAATTAGTCTGTCAATGTCATGTTGACGCACGTAAAAATATTTCACTGTCAAGTCAAAAGTGCTCCACACAATTTCAATACCAAATGCCAAAAAGCCTCAGAAAAAGGAATGTCAATGCAAAAAGCCGATCCACACTTGCCCGCGGATCGCTCAGATGTCGCGCGCGAGCAACCTGCAGAGATTAAAACACTATTTTTGCAACCTGCGACACAGGAGTGTGGAACTGAACTGTGGATGCCATTCGTTCGTAGTGTTGCCCAAAGAGAATATAACACTACATTTAGTGTTGCCGCGTATTCGCAGGTGGTATTTTGCGTGGACTTTCATCCATCATCAAATTTGGGAGACTTTTAAAATAACTAAAAGTATTTACTGTTGCAACTATTTATTTCCATTCAAATGCATACCTATTAAATAGAAGGATCACACAACTTTGAATAAATCAATATCTATAAAGTGGTTTATTTACTTACGTATTAGAACCTACTGCTGTCCATAACCAGTTCTGACATTATAAGTAATAGAAGTCGTAGATTTAGTTCGCGTTAATTTAACAACCATTGTAATTTGTAACGGCCAAAGTTCATACCTAATAATTATTAGGTATTGATATTCATAGCAGTGTTTGCATTTCATACCTGAGCTTATGCTGAATTTTTTTCTTTACCTACCCTACCCAGGTTTTATAATTTATGAAATTACATCTCTATAAATCTTTAAGTATAGGTACCTACTACATATTTATATCATTTAAATAAGTATCATAAATTTATCATAAAATACAGGATAAGAAATGTTTATGTAGGTACATACTTATTTTCATTATAAATTACATTTTAATAACATTCTGAGTAAGTACCTAAGTACATTTCAGATAATAAAATAAAATAATTTATAGCTTTGTGTAAAATGTAATAAATTAATACTTAAATTGAAAAGAATGTTAGAAATTCTGAAAACATAATAATAATCAATTATTTAAATTTAATAATGATTAAAATAAACATACTTTGGTTGTTTAAATGCAGAATATTACACAATAATAATAGTAATGTGTATCTATACCTTGTCTATACAAATCGTAAAAAAAAATATCTTTTAAATGTCTCACAGAAGCACACACTTATAACACAATTATGTCTAACAAACACCATTATCTAACCCTTACAACTAGCCCGAAGATATCAACTGACATTTAAAATAAATAATGCATCCATTGTCAAGAATTAGATTAAAAATAAACTTCAAAAGCTGTATTTACATTATACGCCCATCAAACCCCAATCAGAGCATCACCTAAAATGTGGTTACTCATGTCATGAATTACGTGACCACTCAACTTTTTCAAGAATAACCAAGCTAGAACACCATAGGCGTTTCCGTAAGAAAATGTACTGATAGATCCACAAATACATTAAAACCGTTACCAGTTATCCACATATCTTAAACTTTTAAGTAGATTCCATTATTCTAATTTGACAAATCATTTTCATAGCAAGAGTACAATTAATGGGCCTTAGAAAGTTAATCAACTAAGAATTTCTGTGTTTCAAGTATGTACTTGAGTATGCTATCAAAGTTATCAGTGGGTAGTGGAGTGCAGTGGGTAGATTTGTAGTCGGTTGAGTATCTCAGGATCTGAAAAGATAAGAGATTGTTACAAGCTCAAACAAAAAATTACCTAATGGGTAAGGTTGGGTAATAAAGCTGATGAAACAAATTCATTTGTGATGTTTGATCATTGTAATTTTACATACACTACACACACATAATATCACGCCTCTTTCCCATGGGGGTATACGCAGAGACCACGGATCTCCACTTGCAATTTTATTCGATAACATAACCCAGTTCCCCTACTCTTGAAACTAAAAACGATGTAATTTATTGATTGGCCAATGGCAATGCTCCGTTTACGGTTATTCGACACAAACGGAGCATTGCCATTGGCCATTCTAATGTTGGAATCAAGTTGAAGCCAATGTGTGGTGCCGGCATCAGATTACACAAATATAAGCGAAGCTGCAAGATTGTTGATGTGCCAAGTGTAGCCATAGACTTGACAGAATAAGCGTCAAGAACCGGATCGGCAATCTAATATCTTCAGGCATCGTCGTGAATCACATGAAGACTTCGGTCTACTTCGTCAACAAAACCATGTTTTATCGTCTCAACATGGATCTATAGTACCTGGGCGAACAGCGAGCATGCCGCCGAGAGAGACAAAAAATGCAGCGAATCCATAGTTGAGTAGTACCACAGATAAAATAATACTAGGTAGTAGTACAAAATTCGGAGCATCAAATTTCCGGCCATACAAAAAAACGGCACGCGATGAGGGCCAAAGATCGAATGCTTTGTCTCTTTTACTCACGAGAATGTTGTATATATTCTTCTTTGTTTTTGTGTGACTGAGAAAGGAATATACAGCGCTCTATTTCTTACTTTCTCTAAGCTAGAAGTAAATTCTTACCAAGCGTAGAATAGACTTGGCAGAAGCGTCAAGTGCCGGATCGGATGACTTCGGGCGGCGCGCTTCGGGCATCATCGAGAATCGAATCAGGACTTCGAGGAGTTGGTCTACTTCGGCCATGTGGCGATGGCTGATGACCTTCAGAAGCAGGTGGTTGCCGCGGTTAGTCGTGATATCGCCGGGGCTAAGAAAATACAGGAAACATACAATTTCCTATTTTAAATAGTGTATTAGGGAAGGTTCATAGGTATCTGAGTGCTCGTCCACAGTGCGAGCCTAGCGCGGTTGCGACGACGGGCGCGAAATATTAAACATAATGAAACCGCCGTTTGCGTCCATAGTGTAGTGGCTAAGGCGGGCGCCTAGCGCGACGGGCATAAGCGAGATAGCGCGCGTACTTTTCAAACGTTCCTATCCGCGCGTTATGGACACACTACGGGCCTAGTAGGCAAGCGTCTCAATGCGCGGGTGGCGGGGATATCAAACCAGTTTGGTCTTGTCGCTCGGCGTTTGCGCGGCTTATTTTTTTTTTTTGTATTAAAATGACGACAACAGCTCGCGCGTCACTGTGGCCACCCGCACGCTCCCGCCCCGCCGCGCCCGCAAAGGCCTAAGTCCCCGCGCATGAAAAAAAGAAAGAAAGAAAAATCATTTATTCTTGTAGGACCTCAAGGATCACTTAAGTTTCGTTTTACATGCATGCAGTGTGGACGAGCACTGACGTATCATCGGTTGAGTGTGAACGGTCAAGTGTTTTTCTATACATTTGTCTGTTCTGTCTGGCGTATAATACGCGACGCATGTTCCGTCAGTTATGAACCTTCCCTTACCAACACATTTTGCCAAGTATAAAAATTAAAAAAAAATATTAAACCGACTTTAGTTTCGTAAGAAGAAAGAAATTGCCTAGGTACACCCTGGTACATTTCTGTTAAGCTGTTTTTAGTAAGTAGGTTTGAAGAAGAAGAAGAAGTAAGTAAGTAGGTAAGTACAATAATGATTTAAATTGGTATTTTAGTTTTTTTTTTACTTTTTAAACTATCGTGACTTGAAAACATATTTAAAAATATTATCGGGACTTAGTTTTTCTGTACCGAAATGAATAAATACAAGGAGCAAGCAGATAGAAGCGCGTCATTTGGGTATGCGTCAAACTAGCGCCACCGCCTATTTTATTTTATTATTACGTTGAACAAAGGACATTTAAAAAACTGAATGTACCTACAGTTTGTGGAACCTATCATAAGCTTTTTTTAATACCTATGCAATAGTTTCATTTTGTATAGTTTAGGCGAAATAGCGAAGTTGCACTTGGTGGCCACCAAACTCTGTTTTCGCTATTCCTCCTTTTTGTACCTATAGTCCGCGCCACGTAAAAAGAGCGCTGGAAAAAAGTGGAGGGGGTATGTTTGCGCATGGCTACACTCGCGCACGAAAGTACTAATCCTATTGTATTATTGTAGCCGGGCGGCTCGGCTCGCGCAAGCTAGTATACACCGTTTTAACACGCTGTTAGAGACTACTTTTGTCAGTTTAACTGTGGACAATAAATATTATGTGTGCGTAATAAATATTTTACTCATTACAACATTTATGTCACTGTCTTTCATGAATAAAATTAATGACTTGACTTCACTAACTTGAATTATAATGACATGGTAGTGCGTGGTGGTAGGCTTAGCAAAAGCCGGCGAAGCCAAAATAAAGAAGATGAAGAAATTACTTAGATGAATATCATTATTGGAATTATTATTAAAAACATTAAATTGTTAAATTGAATTAAGTAAGTAGGTACCTACAAAATTCAGGTATTGTTGATACATTGTTTTGTTATCATCAACAGGATTTTTAGCAGCCTCTCTCTTCATAAAACTATGTACCTACGTCATAAATCATTTTTCTGATATTTCTATGTAAAACCATTTCGTAAGCGAAAACTTTTGTACGCGATGATATTTTGCAAACGAATTTGACGTAGTGACAGCGCGGGAAGTTAGGGACTGCTGACGAACCAATAGCATGCGCCGAATCAATGACAGCGTTACCCCTTCACCCCGCGCCGCAGTCCACACCACCAATCGGACCTTAAAATCGACTTTGCGCAGCTTGTCAGCCAGCGCTCTTTTTACGTGGCGCGACCTATACCTACCTATATTACCTGACTTGTGTCCTTCTCTGATATCTCTTTTTTTATTGTGTGTGTGTGTGCTGAATAAATGTTTATCTTATCTTATCTTAGCCTAAGATAAGATAAGATAAACATTTATTCACTAAGATTCTTAGAATCTAAGATTCTTAGGTATCCTAATACTCACGTCAGGCAGATGACCTCGTCATCAGTCCGACGGATGAAGTGCAGAGGTCCACGGTAGTGCTTCGTCATCTCAGCCACGTTGAGGTCCACATGCCCGCGGATAACTTCACGGACCAACGTCTCCCAAGACGCCGGCATTTGGTTCACTGCGAGCGGCACTAGATCGTCGAAAGTCGCGTCCAGAATCTATAATCACATTGATATCTGAAAACCAGCGCTACTTACTTAGGCCGTATACAGAAAGAAAGCTGGAAACTTATATGCGATTACCAGCTTTTGACAGCGCTGGTAAGCGAGCAGGAAAATATATGAACGCGCGCCGATAAGCACTGAACGGTGCCGACAAGTTCCCACAAGCTACAACACGCGCTGGTCAGCGCTGGGCGCTGCCATTTAAAATTAATATACAACTGTGCTTCAACATGCTTCCTTTGTGTAGAACGGACCAGCGTAGTCAAGCGCCGGTAAGCGCTTATAAGTTTCCAGCTTTCTTTCTGTATTTGGAATTAGGATTACGCTGGGATTGAACCTTTTCAGCAACACTACACTTCACGGGAGGGGCTAATTTCTGTTTCATTTTTAGTGTAGGAGTTCCTTTAAAAATGTTGGTTTGTTTGCTTGTGTTTGTACTACTATTATTGTTGTATTATTATTGTTAAATATATGTCAGGAAGTTAGGGTTTTATGTAAAGTCGCCTCAGGGGCGTCTCCATGTCTCTCCAGAACAGACCACTCAGAACGTTGCTTAACAACGATCACCAAGAACGTTACAACTAGCTTCGTCACGCTTCCTTTGTGTTTTTATGCACCCGACCAATCTTCCATTATATATGATTCCTCTCCATCCAAAGGTTGCCTGGAAGAGATCGCTTCTTAGCGACAAGGCCGCCCATTGTAGTTCTATCACTGATTGTATAATGTCATAGAAATTAAGGTGTGCAATAAAGAATTTTCATTCATTCATTCATTCATTCATTTAATGATGATGACCATGTTGTTCTAGGTTAGTTACCAGAGCCTTGGTATGGTAGTTGCAGGCCGCCCAAGCAGCGGAGTACCCGCCGATGCTCCAGCCGAACATGACTATCTGGTCTGGTTGGAACTTGAGGGATTGGATCGCGTACTGCATCACCGCATCTATGGCGCAATGCTCTTGTCGGGGATACGGCATGCCCTGTTAACAAACTTACCGTTAACTTCTATGGCTTATTCATAAAGATTTATCAACTTAATATTCATTAAAAAAAATTTTTCGTTTTACTCTTATGAGATAGCAACAGATTTAATACCTATCCGTTTTAGCTAAAATAAGTTTACTAGTCCAATATGAATAACGGGGTATATAAGGCTCAACTTACACCAAAAGAGCGGCGAAGAGTAGCGAAGCGGAGCGACTCGTTCGAGTTTCTCATGCGATAATAAGTATTATAGAAATGAAAATAAAGTTGAAATTCGTATGACACTGAAACTGCACTCCGCTTCTCTTCTCTTCGCCGCTCTTTTGGTATGAGTTGAGTTACAGTTACAATATTTTTCAATTTTTTATTGAATCGACTTCAATTTCGTAAGAAAAGAGCCATTTTCTGCACTCTTGAGGTGCTTATTTGTTCATAACTCTGAAGATCCGCATCAGATCCTCAAAATATATAGTACATTTAATAATAATAAATACACTTGGTTTAGGCCCGTGAGTTTCATTCAATACCGAGATATTATATATTTCGAGAAAAAAAAAGTAAACATATAAATAATAACTACCTAGTATAAATAAATAATAATAATCCGCTCCAATGTTGCACATGCTGAGTTTTTACGTTGACGCATTTTTATTTTAAGTTTTTTTAAATATTTTTCAATTATGTGACAAGAAATAAACGTTTTATTATTATTATTAAAGTACATTTCGAGGTAAACTGGCTCAGACACCAGATATATAAGAGTAATACAAATCTTCTCACAGAGCTTCCAGCAAAGCCGGGATGGTTCCACCCAAGCACCGAGTATTTAGCCTTCAACGGTGTATTCATGATCCCAATCTCATAGAACCCGGAGTTTCCTTCAGAGCATACGACCAGAATCTTTCCATTAGGATGGGACTTATGTCGGTGGTCAACAAACATTGTGTCTATAGAATTGCCATCGGCAGCCACTACTTTGACACGTTGACCACCACTCTCCTCGACGAGCGAAGCACGACCTTGTACTAAGGGGGTCCCTGAAATTAATCACTTAAATTTAAAATAAAGTAAAGGTGGGTTTATATGTCAACGTCTTGGGTTCCAGACATTGAGATGTATTATAGAGCCACAATCAGACAAATAAAATGTAAACGCCAAAACTCGGCGCACGCTACGTAGTGCGCAGAGTTTTTTTTTTGCGTACAAGCGACATTGAACATTAAAACAAACAACATAACGTCTACATTCAAATGCCATTGTAGAACATTGAATTTGCACGCACATTTTTTGAGTGTTGTCAGCTATTAGATTGTGACTCTTTTACTGAATCTTTATTTTATTTGTTACATGCCTACATTTTGCCTATGTTACCATTCCGTACGTTACAGATTGCAGTCCCATTGACGCTATTAGAAAACTAACTGATGATAAAAATTAAATGTTTATATATTTATTTATTTATTAAGGCAACGCCAACAGTAGGTACACATAATTACACATTGTAAAAAACATTCATATAAAAATATTATGATATGTGTACCCATTACAGGCATGCAGAGCACTATTTAATAATCATTAATAATAATCTATAACAATATGAATCTACGTAGTAATCAAAAATATGTTCACTTTTGAGGGAGCAAAAACTACCCCAAACTTTAAAAAATATTAGCTCGCCGCAATGTTAAATGTATTAAAACGGAACTAGCTATTTTTGTTAGAGAAAATTGGCCTATCTCATAATTCTAGGGTGTAGGTAACTCTTGTTGGTGTAATCCACTGTTTGATCTTTTGTTGATTTATGTATATTTTAATTTACCTATGGTAGATAGACCGAATGAAACTTCCCTTTTTTACTTTTATAATTTTTTACAAGTATTCTCGTAAGTGACTGTGTCTTTTTTGAGAATAAACATTAAACCGAATAGTTAAACTTACACATCATGTATTGGATCAGGCCGAGGGTTCCAGGATAGATCAGGCGTAGAGCGAAGGTATGAACGGCGATGTAGGAAAGGCACTTGACAATGCATTTCTTGTACAAAGGCAAGTGTGAGTTCTCTTTCGACACAAATGGCCGGCTTCGGTCCCAGCATGGGCTGAAATTAAATTGTCATTAAAACTGTGGATTTGGTCACATAGTACCAACATTTATGCAAGTATTCAATGTTCCAAATATACAATCATGAACCGCGTTTCCTATAAAATTACCATAGAGAATTATAAAAAAATCTATTCTTAGGCTTAGATTCATGACTAGTGAGAATCTAAATGGGGCAAAAGTTGCCTTGCATGGTATAACATTTATGTAAAACTATTCAGAATAAATAAACTTTAGAAGATATTTGGATGTTGCAAGGATATCAATGAACATTATAAAACTTAGATAAATTGACATAGGAATGTTAGAGATACAAAGTGTATAAACTTACTTGTCGGGATTGTACGGGATCACATATGTAGCAGGCCAGGCGTAAAACTCAAAGTCAAATCTCTTCACCATTTCCAAGTACTCATGAGGATTAGCCTTAGGCGAGGTCAGGGCATAAAGGAAGATCAAATACTGAGGATTGTGCACTCTTCCATATGCTCTCACCATGTAAGCAACGGAGAGAATGCAGCCAAGCCCACCAAAGAACTTGAGTAATGTTCCCAACTCATCGGTAGTGAAAAATCCACGTTTGTACACATAGATACCGATGAATGGGGACATGTAGTATATCATGCTACGAAACATGTGCACCTGGAAAAGTACATAATATTATATACTTACGCTTTGTTTATTTATCTCTACTCATATAATACAGCAGAACAGTTTATTTGTATGAACCAGTTCATCTCTGCAAGTAGCAGTAACTGAACAAATATTTTTAGAAAGTTAAAGGCTTCTTTAAAATAAAACTATATAGCACAGCTGTTTTATAAAAGTAAATGTTTTTAGTCTGTATGTCTGCCTGTTTGTTACTTCTTTTGATAGTTTCGGGTGAAGTAAGGAATGGACTTAAAATACATTCCTGTAAGTGTGCCCATGTCATTTTCATAAACACTAAAAGAAATATTTGTAAATAACCTTTAAACCGCGCCTAACATTGACACAGCCAGTATCATACAATACAATCATGCAAATTTTATTCATAATATCTTCTTGTTGTGTTTCTTTGAGTGACATGGGGGCAAACCTAAGTAGGTTGATCCTACAGGGTACCTCCAGCGTGTGCACAAACGCAAAAATTCTATTTTTAACTGTTGTCGTCAGCCGTTAAGCGCATCACACACTAAGCAGATGCGGTAATATTTCATCTATGCATAAAATCTTCTTGGATCTGAAAGTATCACACAGACACACGCACTTCGCAGATACGATGATCTACAAAATGTACATTGTGCAGATCATATAAAATCTACTTTCCACCTTCTCACTTCATGCAGTCTTTTATCACAAACTTATTAAAATAAAATTTAAATGAAAACGCTTAAAAGTCAACACCTACCACTGTTATTACAACATCAGCATACATCTCAGACTTCATCGGAACGTATTGCACCTAAAAAGAGAACAAGATAAATATAATTAACTCGCAACAACTGAACTGCTTATTAGTCCAGTCATTTAAGCTTAAATTAGGTAAGAATCTCGGAATTCAAGATACCCAGCTGGAAGTATATAAAAAAAGCGCAAAAAAACGATTTTTGTGACCTTTGAGCTTCAAATTTAATAGTTGCGTACTCCCTACCATTATGTAGGTTTTGTGACAACTTTTAGGGTGTCAATATACAAGTATTTACAGACTTACAGCTGGGTATCTCGAATTCCGAGGTGAACTTACTATAATGACTGGACTATATATATTTTTAGCTGTTGATAAGTTTTTTAAGTATTTTATCTGAGTTAGTGGCGATTCTCTATCGGACCCTTTTTTTCTGCTACTTTTTATATCAATCTTGATCAAATTACATAAAATTCTATCAGGACGTCTGGTCGAAGCAACGCGTAATCCGAGGGCTGGCACCTATTTGGCTCAAAAGATCAGCATTGCCATCCAGCGCGGCAATGCTGCACGCTTCCGTCTGGCAGTGGTTTGGATCAGTTGAGCTACCTATAGATCGTTTGTAACGATCCTTAGGTGGCTCAACTGGTTCTAATTGTATTTTGTACAGTTATGTAAATATGTAGTAGTTTAGTTTCTGTAAATAAATTTCTATTTATAAAAAAAAAAAAAATGACATATCCTTCAACTTGTAGAGGGTAGACAATGGTGTGCTGTGACAATAGCATACTCATTAGCTAATTCTTGGTATGAGTAGGTACTTCTAGAGTTATAATAGCTAAGTTGTGCAGTTAAAGATTATTGATAATAATAATATTAGGAGGTCTAACCATGGGCTTTTTCAAATGAGAGAAAAAATCACTATTGGTTAAAATTTCACATTAGTAAACATCAAATGAGAGAAAAAACCACTATAGGTAAACATTTTACATTGGTAAACTTATTCTTAGCTGTTATAAATATTACTGATGATAATGTCAGTATTTGATGTAAAGGCTGATTAATAGTAGCCTGGCCTGGTGCCATAAAGTTGGTAGGTGGTGTTTCCAGTTTAATGAATAATGAATGAAAATCAACAAGTTCCAAACAAGTCATCAATAAATTGTTATAAAATAACACCAGCTGTAAGAACAGGTACCTACCTATAGTCTGCAAACTACTTTATCTAATTTCATGACATTTTTTTTTCATTTCTACTTACATCGATGGGGCCATTTCTATGGACTTTGTACAGCTTTGGGGAAAACAAACACTGGAAAATTTTCTTCACCGTTAGAATCATCGTGCCACTAATCAATAAATACAGAGCTCCACGCTTGTTTTGAGTTGAGCTTGGTTGAAAGAGCTAAGCGAAGTTTTTATCTGGAACAGCTACGCAGATAGGAAACTATCATAGCGTGAGAAACCGAATAGAATAAATCAATATTTCTTGCAAACTTAAATGAAATTATTACTGGTTGGTAAATATCATTGACATCCGGGAAGAGAAAATCTATCAAAGTTCAAACAAATCACTTCACTTCACTTCTTTTAATTGGCTTTCGCACGGCTTGTGCCACGCATTTAGCCACTACCATGTGTTTAAATTTTTAGTCAGTTTAGTCAAGGTCAAGTCAAAGTCATAGTCAGCGTCAGTAAAGATGTGGGTTCTTTACTGCAGCTTTTTACATGGACTTCTTGAGAGAACTCGAAATGCAATGATATACAGTTTTGTTTCATTTGCCTACATTTATGTACGTTCACGAACACTTAACAGTTAATAATCCACCATTATTACATATTAACATTCGCCAAAACACAAATTTCGGAAAATAAAACAAAAGAGACAACATGCCATCTTGAATTCCCGTCAAAAAGCCTTCAAACAAATCATTTCTTCATCAAAGATCTGTCAATATTGTCAAAGTCAGTCAGACAGGATCCACTGACGTGTCGTGTTACCCCTGCTAAAGACTATAATATCCAAAGAGCATGATAATATCTTTGGACAGATCCACAGAGTACTATTGTATATCTGGACAGATCCATAAAGTGATTTTCATGGTGATGGATGACTCGTAGTCTGTCAATGAGTCCAGCATAGTGAATGTGAGAAACCTTAGCACCAAGTGCACCAACAGAAAAAAGAAAATAATGCTTTACAAGTTTTTTTATGCTGCATGCGTACGTTACGTACCATACCAACACACACCAATCGATGACATGACAACAAAGGTGTTCGTTGGAAAATTAAAAAAAAGTTGTAAACTCACTAATGTTTCGCTGTTCTATGAGTGGGACATGAACATTTACATGACTTCAAATGCCACTTTTGACATTGAAATGACTTGACATACTCAGCCAGCTAAGATCTGTCTGACTGACAGTGACAGACTGCTGAATGTGAATGAAAATATACTACATCACAGTGTTTATATTCTATTTGCTACATCACTTCACTCGGAAATCACAACGAATCGATGGATGTTTTTCGGGTATATTAATTTTTTATTGAGTGCAGGGTAAATAAAAGATCCGATACTGAATTAAAAGTCATGCAAAATGATTCCTTTACTGCAGCATCCGTCTTTCTTCATACTACTCCTGGCAGTGTCTGTATCATGCAGAATACACAAGCTGCATCTTACGGTAAGTCCACCGTATGTTTGTTCGTGAATATGATTAGACTGAAGATGCTAAAACGATTACAATTTAGAGACTTACAGTATCTTGAAGAAAATGATGATACATTCTTACAAATATTGTTCTAAGTACCTATGTACATTGGTGCTGGAAGCAAAAACTCCGCCAAATTATGAGGCGTGTTCAAGAAATCACGCATTCCATCAAAATTATCCTGTAATCCTACCCAATAAAGTAATTTGTTTTTAAAAATGCTATAAATATACAATCGTATCACCTTGGAACTGCTTATGTGGGTAAGTACTTATATGCTCTGTTTTTAATTGGATGCTTGTAACTCACTTTGAGTTGCAAACAAAACAATACTTACTTTTCCTTGTTATATCCTTATTTTATTCTCTAATCGTGGCAAGCCGAGACTACAAAGTTTTCATATATTTATTATTTCATAATGTATAAAAATATTCTCAGAAACATAATATACCTACCTAACGTGAATTTATTTATTAATTATCTTGCAAGATAATTTTGAAACGGGGGAAACCTAGTGATGATTCCCTGTGATGGGGAAACCTAGGAATATTATCATCATTTTCCTGCCCTTATCCCACGCTAAGTGGGGTCGGCACAACATGTTTTTCTCTTCCACTCTCCTCTATCACTTGTCAACTCTGAACTCACTCCTCTTACATTCATATCCTCTTTCACACAATCTATCCATGTCTTCTTCGGCCTTCCTCTACTTGAATGTTAAGTTAGGAATGTTATATTATCTGAGAAAAAAATTGTGAAATTTTTGAGGTTAGGTAAGTTCCGTTAAAACGACGAAATATGGTGTTTTTATTCGGCGCGGGGGGAGAAGATGAGTTCGGGGGGTTTACTGAAAAATAAATTTATGTTATTTTAAAGTTGAGGACAACAACTTTCTTTAGTTTTCCGGGATAGGCTCTAGTCAGAACTCTCGCGAGGTCGCCCCCGAGTGTCGCTTCACTCAGGATCTCCTATGCAAGCGTTTTGCTCCACTTACTTTATATACACTCTAGGTGTGTCATGCACAAGACCAGGTGGAGTCAGGGTGCTCCATGTTGAATCTGTCACTAATATTAAACCTACACTACATACAGCAGGTTAGATATGAACACATTTCGCAAAAATGCTAGAGCACAGTTGCCTATGATGAGGAAAACACCTAATTAACAAATTCCTTATTATTAACTTTTATTCGCAACATATTTTCAGATCTACCAAGCTTTTAATTCATAAATCATCCCACTTTTTATATCCTCTATATTTGCTACTAGTTACTATAGTAAGTTCACATGACCTAGTGCAACATAACCAAACTTCACCCACTACTGGGTATAGGCCTCTGTGTGACTTTGTGGCCAACTAGTTATATATTATTTTTATGATGATATTGGTGCTGTGCTGTGTCTTATGTAATGTTGTATATACCTTCATGGCTTAGCTGTGAAGCCCTATATTGCTTTGTAACTACTGCCAACCATTAATTAGTATTAGATACTATATTTTATAATATTGGCTAAAGTATTATGATTAGTACAATGTCAGAAGGCAATATTTTGCCTAAAATAGGACACTGTAGTGCCTGGGACAATGTTGAGTATGTATGTGTGAGTAGGCTTGCCCGGCACCTAAACCATTCTCTCATCTGAATCGGCCATATCTACAGAAAAGACTGGTCAATATTGTGAGGCTAATTTAGCTGATTTCCTCGCAATGCTTTCCTTTAGCTCGCGTTATTAATGCTTAAAAAATATATTTGCCAATATAATGACTAGCCACTGCGAGTGGGTTAAATTTTCATGCAGGAAACTATTTTAGCGATTGCTTAAAACTAACTCAGGTCTTTACATCTTTACTGTATATTTTTTAATTAAGATTATAACGTGTATAATCTATACTAAAGTATACCTAAAACTATCCATGTGGTAATATATGCAATTTTTGAAATTTTTGCTATATTTATGTGACTTATTATTCCTTGTATCGCTTAAAAATAGAATGGTTTGGTTTCGAAGGACGATGAGCGTCGCTACGTAGACCTGACTACATTCGGTTTCTTCAAAGGCGGCATTCTCGATGTGAAAATGGTTAACTTTATGCTGCCTTCTGGACCCGTACAGGGAGAGGTAAGATATTAGATAATACACTAATATTACTAACCAGCGAAAATCAGCGCTGCACATTTTTTTTTTATCTGATTTATGCACCTTCATATTTTTGTATTTTCTGTTATACTCACACAACTGTGATGGCCAAGGCGTAATATTGTTTTACTCTTTGGCAATAGCCTTGCTGTTATTAGAGTTACAACCATTGCAAATTGCTATTTTTGTGCATGGCAAATTCAAATTGCATGTATTAGGTACTTCTCTCACTCGCTCAATCATAAATATTTTTTTAGAACATGTTATTAGTACACCTACGGAAGATCATAAAATTTAACATTTGTTTTGAAATGTTGTGCATTTAAATGAATAGCCTAATCCTGATTCCTGTTCTTGATTACATTTTACAGTATGGCTTTACCCTGGATCGCACGGTGAATGATGCGATCAGCCCCTACATGGTTCAGGGCTCGGGTGACTCCTGCTTCCTCAAAGACAGCGTGCTAACTCCACAGCATCCTGCTATAGTCTTCTTGAAAATGGACTTCGACAATATGAGGTAATTTACGCTTGCAACTTTTTTAGGGTTACGCACCTCAATAGGAAAAATATCAGCGAAGTGCGAGTCGGACTCGCGCACGTAGTGTTCCGTCCCATTCGGTGAATATTTCAATCGTGTACATGTTGTCATTAGGTTATGTTATGTTGTTATTAGGTTAATATCAAGCATAAAATGGCAAATAAATCACGAGCCTTATTCTGTTTTAGTAGGTATTTGTTGTTATACTGGCAACAGAAATAGATCTGTGAAAATTTCAACAGTCTAGCTATCACGGTTCATGTAAAACAGCGGTGACAGACATACGGACAGCGGAGCCTTAGTAATAGGGTCCCGTTTTTACCCTTTGGATATGAAACCCTAAAAACGAACCCTTATTTTAAATATGGTCGTCTAAGCTGAGAGGGTATGGTTTAGGTGCTGGGCAAGCCTATTCCATATCAACAATGACCCAGGCACTACAGTGTCCTGTCAAGGTGCCTGTATTGGCGAAACTAGCGCCACCGCCTATTTTATTTTATTATTACATTGAACAAAGGAATTTAAAAAAACGGAATGTACAATTTGTGAAACCTAAGCTTTTTTTTAATACCTATGTAATAGTTTCATTTTGTATAGTTTAGGAGGAGTAGCGAAAACAGTTTGGTGGCCACCAAGTGCAACTTTGCTACTACTTTCACAAACTGTACATTTAGTTTATTTTAATTCCTATGTTCAACGTAATAATAAAATAAAATAAAGGTGGCACTAGTTTCACCCATACAGGCACCTTAAGCCCTCATTCGCACGAGAGCTTTTTTAACGTCCGTTAAAAAAGCGTTCAAATGACGTTAAAAAAGCTTTCGTGCGAATATGGGCTTTAACGTCCAACGTCCAGCGCAGGAAATACAACACTGCTCGATAAAAAACCGTCGCGTTTAAAAAGCGCTGACGTGTGAACATAATATACTTGGGAATACATTTGTTCTATTTGAACGCTTTTTTAACGGACGTTAAAAAAGCTCTCGTGCGAATAAGGGCTAAGTGTAGGCAAAGATTGCCTTCTGACTCTGTATCAATCATCTAGTAAAGATGTAAACGCCCTGATAGTAGCTTCGCAGACTTATCCTTGAATTATTTATTATTAAATTCATAACAGCTACAGGTTGCGCCACGTAAAAAGAGCGCTGGCTGTCAAACTGCGCAGTGGTCGATGATTGGTGGAGAGGTAACGCGGCGCACTTCATACCATTGATTTCGCGAGTGCTATTGGTTCGTCAGCGAGTGAACACAGGCGCAAACATACCCCCGCTACTTCCCCTCAGCGCTCTTTTTACGTGGCGCGACCTATACCTATAAATATTAAGTGTTTTCGATAGGTATTGAAACGGAATGTTTGTGTTTCAGGTTGAATGTCACGTGCAAAGCTCCGGTTCTACATTTGTACCAGAATAAATCTGTGGTGCCATTGTGTAAGTTTCATTACACGGTGTCATTATTGCCTCTCTACCTTCCTTTATTCCACTAATAAGTAGTGTTGGCACAACATTTAGTTTTTTGCGATTTTTTTAATTAATGCAGGTGCCTCGTGTAGAACAAAAACATTGGCCTTCATTTCGGGCAATATTTGCGGTCTATTATGCTTATGGGTTTTTTTGCATTTATTAATAACAGAAAACTTGTGATTTTGGCAACATTTTGGTCTTTTCATAAATTTCTAGACTTTTATTAAGTTATCGTAACACGTAACGCCATCTATTATTTTTTCTTGGATATTAAAAGAGAATGGTATACCAACATGCTCTTACGCATACTCTGCTTATCCATACGGAAAAAGGCGGCTATATTCAGACTTGTTTTGTTCCAGCTGTGCCAGAAAATGAGAAAGGATGTCTGTACAGTGTACTACCGATCGTAAAAGAATCGCGCGACGGATTCGATTACTACAACACTAGTGTAAGTATTTAATACTATCTTTTATACAGGTGATTTTTTTAGGGCTACTGAGGCTAAGTGCGAAACTGAGTGAGAGTTATCGAAAAGTCTTGTCAGGTCAGGTCATCGCAGAGAAGACGCGCTTATTGGAATTCGCCGGAATTCCCGCGAAGCCGCGGGCATCCTCGCGACTCGTTCGAGTTTCTAATGCGATAATAAGTATTATAGTAATGAAAATAAAGTTGAAATTCGTATGACACTGAAACTGCGCTCCGCTTCGCTGCTCTTCGATGCTCTTCGATGCTCTTTTGTTGTAAGTTGAGCCTTATAAAAGGCCGGACAGTATTACCCTAAACTCACTTCACTCCCGACGGGACTGTATAATGAATGAGAGTGAGCGAGGCGAAAGATTTCTACGATCGTACCAATTATTAATCTGTGGTCATTGCCTACCTCTGTGGGAAAATGTCGTATGTGTTTTAAAAGTATTTTTGTTATTATTTCAGTTCGCCCTCTTCGTTGGTACTAGGAACGAGCAAGGGCTATACAATCTGTATTTGAACAACTGCCACCGAGGCGGCGAAGGCCAGGGCCCTAAAGTCAATATGCTTGTAAGTTATATTTTTCGTTTGTGACAAAGTTGATTAAAGCTGTTTTATTTGATCAAGAAAAGATTCTTATCCTTGATCATGATTTGATTATGTTTTTTTATAAATAATATGTATGTATTTACAAAATGTATCTATGTAGTATAACAGTCATCTGGTTACCATAACACAAGCATTAAGTTGCTTAGCTTGGGGCTAGATGACACCGTCTAAAATGTCCAAGGATATTTATTTATTATTTTTCCTAAGATGTCTAAATGTAAGAATCTCTTAAAACCTAAAAAGTGTGACCATGTCATTGTCTCATAATAATGCGAATAAATAATAATTTATAAAGGTGAAAATTTGTGTGTGTGTGTTTGTTACTCTTTAACGCTCAAACGGCTGGACGGATTTGAATGAAATTTGGTACCAGAATTGCTTATACCCTGGATTAAAAAAAGGCTACTTTTGATCTAGGTATTCCCACGATCCCACTAGGGGAGTAACGGGAGCTATTCACCGCGGGTAACACCGCGGGCGCAGCTTGTCATTTTATATTCCTACCGATACCGATTATATGCGACCGAGTACGCAACACCATGTTGCGTTTACTTACCGGTAGATGTCGGTAACAAAACTGCCAAGCTCAAGTGGGACTGGGCTGGCCACGTAAGCCGGATGCAAACAGAAAGGTGGGCTCACATATCAACGTCTTGGGTTCCAAACGATGGAAGGCGGCGCGGCGTCGGGTTCGGCCGAGAAAACGTTGGCGGGACGATTTCGCCACCATCGATGAAGGATGGTGGGACGCAGCTAAAGATCGAGATGATTGGAAGAGTTTAGGGGAGACCTTTGCCCAGCTGTGGGTCAAAATAGGATAAAAAATCAAAAAAAATCAGCAAGAATGTCTTCTTAGCAATAAAGTCCTGATATGTTCTATAACTACTTTTTTTTTTATTTCACAGCTCGAGATATACGAAAGCAACGCCGGCAACTTCCTATCGGCAGGGGAAATGCCATTGCCCACTCTCTACGCCATGATGTCCATTATATTCTTTTTATGCGCCAATTTATGGACATACATCTTGAAGACGAGCCGTCAGCCAGTTTTCAGAATCCACATCATAATGTGTGTGCTTGTTTACTTGAAGGCGTTGTCTCTGGCGTTCCACGGGATAAACTATCACTTTATAATGACAAGGGGCGAGCATGTCACAGCTTGGGCGATACTCTTCTATATTACGCATTTGTAAGTATTTTTATCTTCTTCCTACCCCTATCCTACCCCTAATTATATCCCCTTTATATTTATATTATTATTATTATTTCAAGCCTGTTGTTGTCCCACTGCAAGGCAATGAAAATTCTCTTTTTAGGGTTCCGTACCTAATGGGTAAAAACGCGGGACCCTATCACTAAGACTCCGCTGTTCGTCTGTCTGTCTGTTTTTATGTCCGTCTGTTTGTCTCCAGGCTGTATCTCATGAACCGTTGTAGCTAAGCTAGACAGTTGAAATTTTCTGAAAAATAGAATTAAATAAATATTAAAGGGGGCTCCCATACCTACCACAAATGACGTGTGAACTCGCACTGGCAGATTTATTTCATTTCTTTGTATTCAGTGAATCCATAGTTTCGTGATACAAAATTTAGAACGTAGTATAGTTTCCGACCATTAATAAGCGGCACGAGATGAAGATAACAGATATTATGCTGTCTCTTTTTTTCACAAGAATGTTGTATACCTTCTTTGTGTGCTTTCGTTCTCTGAGTCTATAAGTGCTATATTGTCTAACTGAACTAAGGAGGTATGTTTGGTTGCAGATTGAAAGGTGCCGTGTTGTTCGTGACTATTGTACTGGTGGGTACCGGTTGGAACTTCATCAAGCACATCCTTTCCGACCGAGATAAGAAACTATTCATGATCGTCATACCTCTGCAGGTTAGTATATATCGCGCCACGTAAAAAGAGCGCTGGGAGAAAGTGGAGGGGGTATGTTTGCGCATGGGTACACTCGCGAAAGTACCAGGCCTATTATTTTGTTTTTGAACTAGCATTTAGCTTTTTACTCGCGGCTTTGTAGATTGTATTAAGTATATAGATGTTTATTGTTATGTATCTTTATTTAAAAATACTTAATCATTTATATTTTGTTGCCTCTGTTGTTCATAATTGTTTTAAATTATCAACTACTTTATTTTGAGTCGCTTCCTAAAACAATATAGGTAGGTACTTACATCATAAATATTATTTACATCATTATTTCTTACTTTTTTATGTAAAACCATTTCGCAATCTAAAACTTTTATGCGCGATGATATATTATGTTCAAAATAAATTGTCAACTGCGCACCTGTCAGCCAGCGCTCTTTTTACATGGCGCGATCTATATCTAGTGTTGTAAGAAACGCAAGTCTTGGAGCTACCATGCTGCACCACCAACCATTTCATTATAATTATTCAAGTCAAGTCAAGTCAAAGTCAGAGTCAGTAAAGATGGTGGGTCTTTACTGAAGCATTGCACGGACTTTTTGAGAGAACTCGAAAAGCAATGATATCCAGTTTTGTTTCATTTGCCCACACTTATGTACATTCACGAACACTCAACAGTTAATAATCCACCATTATTACACATTAACATTCGCTAAAACACAAGTTTTGGAAAATAAAACAAAAAGACGACATGACTTCAAATTCCCGTCAAAAAGCCTAAGCACGTTTGAAATAACTGTTAGTTGTTTGACAGATTGAATGACAGGCCAACGTCTGTCGGGTCAACTGGTCATATAAAAATATAATGGTGTCAATTCAGATGGCGCAAAAAACTAAATTAAACTAATTTGACAGGACCAAAATTGATGCCATCCTTTTTATTTCGATCGTTATGAAAGCGACATTTTTAGTGCTGTCAAATTAGTTTAGTTTAGGCGACATCTGAATTGGCACCGTTGTGCACCAATCATGCACAACACTAAAAAGCTTTGCTTATTAAAGAAGCATCAATTAATGTATGGTTTTGTTGCAGGTGTTAGCGAACGTGGCAGAGATTATTTTAGCTGAGAGCGAGGAAGGCGCCGCTGAATATAACGCATGGCGCGATATATTTGTTCTCGTCGAACTACTCTGTTGTGGCGCTATACTGTTCCCAGTAGTTTGGTGAGAAAAAACTCAGGCCTTTACATCTTTACTAGATAACTAGCTACGTACGTACGTTCGTATGAGCAAGTGGCCAACTCTGGTGACGGAGTTTTAAGGCCGCCTAAAGGCCTCCGTCATGGCTTAACGACTTTAAAAGCCGGGACCGACAATTTAACGTGCCCTCCGAAGCACGAAAGCGCTCAGATATAAATGCCACTTGCGGTCACCCATCCAAGTTGTGACCGCTCAGAACGTTGCTTAACTTCGACGATCTATCAAGAACGTCTTACGCCCGAAATTAATAATGTATCTTCAATCCAAGATTAAATTCAATCTTGGATTGCTGGGTATCTCCCGATCGATCTCCTATCCGCATGCCAATAACATATCTGCTATCCCAATCTTTTTTTTTGGTGGCAGATTGCCGGCGATCCTTTCCCTCTTTAACGTTCCGTTTTATGTAAAATGTTTAATGGAACCACAATATTAATTTGAGTGATATAAAAACAAATAATAAATAAAATTAATTAACAAGTTGTAGATAGTAATATTTATAGTTCAAACAAATTGTTATTTGCCTAAAAACTTGCAGATACTGGAATTTAACAATCTCAATACTTATACACAAAATACTTTAACTGAAATGGAACGTTCAAGTTGACGAATGGTATTTGACAAAGAGAATATAACCAAATATACTTTGTTGCGAAAATTAGGTAAATAAAACAGTTGTGTGTTGTGTGATCATTTCATCAGCATTACTTATAATGATGGATTCAGAAATCGTAAGTTACCTACCTACCTACCTACTGGTTTTTATGGAAGTTGTAGAGATGACGCCTACGGCCTAACTTAGCAAAAGCACACCAGGTTCTTGCCTGCTCAGATAAATTCTGAGCTTGCCTGTTTCTTTCCCTGGTGTAGGAAGCTAAAGCTACGAATAGCCCTCGCACATGATCCATTTTAAAGGCAGCAGATGCGTTTAAAATGGGAAAATTTAAAGAAAAATGCACGTATGTTCATTCCCTATTAATCTCATATTTTCTGTTTTTCAGTAAAAAAGAAATTGAAACCTGATGAAGGGAAAACAGCCAGAAATAATGCAAAAGCAGAACATTTTGCTACTAAAAAACGATGTCTGGACGCTAAAATAAATAATACAATCTAGAAAATAATAATTTCGAATTAAAAAAACACAGCTTACCTTGAATAACTTAGAATTAGGATTACAGAAGTGGAAGGAGAGTTTGTAAGGTGTTTTGTTAAGTTTTTAAACCTTTTTGATTTATGTATTTAATTGTTTTAATTAAATATTACCTGTATCAACAAACATTTCATTTCATTTCAATTGTCCTACAAAACTGTATTTTGATGGTAACATGATTGTTCTGAGATATGAATAATCTTTTGGCTTATTATTCCTAGTAGGTAGGTATTATTGTTTCTATAAGATAATGTAGGTACTAAGTTACATTCCTATCTCACATTACCTACCACCTACTACAATTGCTTACCAAGGGTATTGATTAAAAAAAAACTATTTTGTCATTTATTATAGTAGTTTTTATTATTAGCACTGTTTAAATCGTCTTGCTACGTAGGTATTATTCTCTAGATTCTAGAATAATATCTGCTGCTAGTAGCTATACTTCAGCCTAACCGAAATCTGAAGGTGAATAATTCTACATCCTCGAGGGTCTGCATAAAGTTCACCCTTCTGATTCTTCGTGAACTTCTAACTTCGGCGTTGGCGTCGATATCATCACTTTCCCAATCCGATACTGAGCCAGAACCTCCAAATCACTATTATTATCACTATCATCACTATCACTTGAAAATTCCGACAGATTTATTAGGTACTTTTATAATAAATATAATAAATTTATCAAGATTACAAAATCGATCCTTTGGCAATCTCAATCTGTCAAGAAGAAATCCAACAAATTTCTCGGATTGCAATCTGCGATTGTTTTCACCTATCAAAGCAAACGTCAAATAGAAAGATTGGTTATTGGCAAGCTCAAACTGTCATTTTCGAACAGAGGCCAATCTTTAATCCGTGATCCGACCTCCCAAAGATAGCCTGGTTTTTTGGATTGCAAACTCAATCCAAGGATTGGTTATTGGCAAGCTTTTTCTAGAAAAAAGATTGAAATGTCAATCTCAATCTTCAAATTAAGGATTAGGATTGAATATTAATTTCGGCCGTTAGCAAGCCTTAACCTTAATTTTAGCAAGCGTCTTAGCTTAGATCACTAGCTTACTAGCCCGCAGCTTCGCTCGCGTGGTACCTACCTTGATTTTTATCAAGGTACATACCACGCGAGCGAAGCGAAAAACATAGCCTATGTTCATTCGGAAAGTCCATGCTACACATCGGTGAATGAATTTTAGAAATCGGATGAGTAGTTTCGGAGATTACCCCAAACAAACAAACCAACATTACCTCTTTATAATATTAGTATTGTTAAAGATTTATACAGAGTCAGGAGGCAAGCTTTGCCTACACTTAACGGGACATTGTATATCCTGGGACATTGTTGAGATGGAATAGGCTTGTAGCACCTAAACCATCCTCTCAGCTTAGCCGGCCATATACACAGGAAGACAGTAGTCAATACGTGGGGCTGACTAGCCGCGGGTTTCCTCACGATGTTTTCCATCACCGTTTAAAGCTCGTGTTAAAGTGTTTGTTTACCCCCGGTTCCTATAAGTATCAAACGTACGGTTGTCCGTAAGTCGGTCGTCATAGCAACGTTGTTTATACAACACAAAATGTATGACACTTTTTGACAGATAACAACGTTGCTATGACGACCGACCTACGGACATCCGTTAGTTGGCTATAGGAACCCGGCATTAGACAACAAAATATGTAGGACACTTTTTGACAGAATAACAATATTACTATGGCGACAGATCCACGATTATTAGTAAGTTGAATATTGCAACCCGGCATAAGTTATACAAACTTCTAACTAAGGTATTGTTCACAGGTCGATCCGGCATTTGCAAGATGCGTCTAGTACTGACGGGAAGGCAGCAATAAACCTGCGCAAGTTGAAACTGTTCCGCCATTTTTACGTCATGGTCGTCTGCTATATATACTTCACTAGATTTATAGTCTCTATCCTCAAGGTAAGGAGTAGCTTACGTCTCGTTTGTATGGGCCAACTTAGTTGGACTTTCTAGCAAGATACTTCACTAGATTTATCGTTTCTACACTTAAGATAAGAAGTAGCTTACGCCTTGGACTTTCTAGTCGTGTTTTCAAAAGGCAAAACCCAAGATCGAAGTTTAATTTCCCTAAATACGAAGTTCGTAGCTTTCACATATTCTGAGATAAATAAGGAATTTAAACCGGTAAATTGACTAAATTGCATATAGCGCACTCTTAACTGTGTTCAAATAAACCATGGACCTAGTATAGTACCTGGACGAACAGTGAGCGTGCCGCCGAGAGGGACAAAAATTGCAATGAATCCATAGTTTCGTAGTACAAAATTCGGCGCATCAAGTTGCCGGCCATACAAAAAAACGGCCCGCGATGGGGCAAAAGATCTAATGCTTTGTCTCTTTTACTCACAAGAATGTTGTATATATTCTTCTTTGTTTTTGTGTGACTAAGAAATAAACAGCGCTCTATTTCTTACTTTCTCTAAGAAACAAACCCACCAATGTTTTCAGATAATCGTGCCGTTCCAATACGCTTGGCTGGACGAGATGTTTCGCGAGCTGGCGACGCTTGTGTTCTTCGTGATGACGGGCTACAAGTTCCGCCCTGCCGCTGCCAACCCTTACTTCACGCCCAACCACGAGGACCAAGCCGAACCTCAAGTGTAAGTCCTTCAATATAGCCCTTTGAGAAAGTAAGTAATAAATAAATAAATATCCTTGGACATTCCACACAGCGTCATCTAGTCCCAAGCTAAGCATTTAATGCTTGTGTTATGCTAACCAGATATTCCACATTAAGTGAGAAGTGTCATTCTTGTGAGTAAAAGAGACAAAGCATTATATATTTTGTCCCTCATCGCGTGCCGCTGTTTTGTACTACGAAACTGTAGATTCACTGCATTTTTTGTCCCTCTCTGCGGCACGCTCACTGTTCGTCCAGGTACTAGGTCCATGATATAGCCAGTATCATGTCTTACCCCATTATTCATATTGAACTAGTAAACTTATTTTAGCTAAAATGGATATTAAATCTGTTGTTATCTGTTTTCATTTTTTTCTTGTTAGGTTCAACTCACACCAAAAGAGCGGCAGCGAAGCGGAACGCAGTTTCAGTGTCATATGAATTTCAACTTTATTTTCATTACTATATGACCAATGGCAATGCTCCGTTTGTGTCCAATAACCATCCAAGATCGATCCCTACATTGGAGTGTTGGAACGAACACGTTCCAATCCTCCAACATGTTCCAACCCTCCAATGTGTGTTGCCCGCATTAGTTTAAGCACTATTAAAAGATTGTTGAAGTTGATTCTATATTAAAATACCTATATTTTCAGGATTTCAGATATTGGCGTCCTTGAGAACGTCTCACGACTATCGAATAGGAGTGATCTGAAGAGACGCGAGGATTTGCAGCCTCTGATGCAGGAGACTGGATACAACTCGGACTAAATGCTAAATGCTCTCCATCATACGGAAATTCTAACTGCATCATGGAAATTATGACTGTTTCACGCAATTTCCGTTATCACGGAAATTATGACGGTATCACAATGTTAACGAAATTTTATCATAACTGTGTTGAAAATCTAAGTAAAAAATACATTTATTGTAATGAAATATTCGATAGCAACTGGCTGTATATTCAACAAGGTGCCACATAGTATAGTATTGTAGTATGCGATTGAAAGAAACACAATTTATAACTTAGAGAGGTTGTATGCGTCAAACTTGCGCCGCCTATTTTGTTTTATTACTACGTTGACCAAACGAATTTAAAAAAACTGAATGTTCCGTTTGTGAAACCTATCATAAGCTTTTTTTTAATACCTCTGTAATAGTTTTATTTTGTTTTATATTTATTACTAGCTGCGCCGTTCCCGTGGGAATACCGGGATCAAAAGCAGCCTATTCTTTAATTTTTAAAGCAATTCTGTTACCAAATTTCATGCAAATCCATCCAGCCGTTTTAACGTGAAAGAGTAACAAACACACTTACACACACACAAATTTTCACCTTTATAATATTAGTAGGAAGTAGGATAGTAGGATTAGTATTCCTTTGTTCAACGAAATAAAAAAAAATTGGCGGCGGAGCTAGTTTGACGCATACATACACCTTAATTAGCCTCCGCGATCGGTCTATGTGATTTTTAATTCACACACAAGAAATTTCTCTGGTAGAAGAAAAAACCCCTAACATTTAATGACGTAGTCTAAAATATGAAACAACTTTCAAGCCATTTATCTCTACTATCTTAATATTCTTCTTCTTAGTCGGCCTCTTCATTGCTGAAGGTCGTGTCTAGTTCGAAAGTGGATTATTCACTTTTTATACTTTGCACTATGCTTTTCCACGTTTTCCGGTTTTCGGCGGTCTTCAAAGCTTCAGGTATTGATTGGCAGGCCGGTGAGAGATTTTATTTAGTCTAACCAACGGGTAGGTGAGCGACCGCGTGGTCTTTTCCCGTCGACCTTGCCTACTACCATCAGCTTTTCCAGGTTGTCAGGGTTTCTGCGAGCATCGTGTCCAAAATAGGCTAGAATGCGTTGGAAGCATTATAGTCTCTTAATATTACTATCTTATAAATGCGTAAGTAACTCTGTCTGTTGGTCTGTCTGTACACTTTCACGCCTAAACCACTTAACCGATTTTGATGAAATTTGGTACTTACTACTAATTTCAATTCAATACCTATCTGTATTTCTTAAAATGTGTAACATTTTATGTTTCAAAATACTAGAACCCCACTGTGGCACCTAGTTGCTTATTCGTTTGCCATGCCATGGCACCCATCTTTTTGTGGTCCGCACTGATCAGCACAGAAATGTTTCTTGTCGATAAAAAAGGGTTTTCTTTTATACAAAGGAGACCAATAAAAACTTATTGGTTAGTATGTTTTTTCAAAATTAGTCATCATGCCTATTGCTGAATTTGTCGACTTCAAAAAGTTAATTGATCCCTACTGATCATTTTAAATATTTGTGGAAGTTCATGGAAAGTTTAGTGAGAAAAGTAAAAAAAAAACTATGGTGGTACGAAGTGCGCCGGGTCAGCTTGTAATATAATATTTTGCAATAATAATACCTTTGTGGCAAAATATAGTTCACCAATATGCCATAATGGCTGAACTGATTTAGATGAAACTAGGAATGAATATAATTCCTGATCTGGAACAGCAAAGTAGGCATATTTATCCAATATAAATTCGGGCGAAAGTAGTTTACCATAAGTGTTCTCTTCATATGAAAATTCTATTCTATAAGTTTTTTCTTTGGTCGTTTATTGTGATAAAAACTTATACTAAAAACTTATATAGACGTGTGTTATAGTCTGTGTGTCGTTTTATTCTCGATTGTTATTTGTATAATTGTGAGGCGATTCCTTCTTAAATCATTATATTTTTGTTTAAAATAGGTGGTCCAATAAAAAAATCTTCGTAGTTATAAAAATAAATAAACCCCGAGAGTGCAAGAAATTGCTCTCTTACGAAACTGAAGTCGGTTTTTATATTTTTTGGAATTTTGTTAATGTTACGTATTCTTTTATCTGTGATGTTACCTAAAGTTTCCGAAATAAGATGAATGTAACAGTTGAGAATATTATAGACATTTCTAAAATCAAGATTGTAAATTAAGGTATCATGAAATATGTAAAACTTAGTTGACGATTATCGTTGTAGATAGAAAATGGATTTTTCTGTGTTCAAAATTAATAAATAGGACAAAATAGCTAACCGAGCCATAACTATTTTCGCGAATGTGCATAAAACAAAAACATGTTACAAAATGTATTTATGCTGGGTTCCTATATCCAACTAACGGATGTCCGTACGTAGGTCGTCATAGCAACGTTGTTATCTGTCAAAAAGTCTCATACATTTTTTGTTGAATAAACAGCGTTGCTATGACGACCTACGTACGGACATCCGTTAGTTGGATATAGGAACCCAGCATTAATGAAAATGGATTTCCTGTTTGTTTTCAAAAAAAGATTTCCGCGTGACAAATTGTTTCTAAGTTTTACGTGATATATAGGTTGTTAGTTACTATTATAGTTGTGTATTAACTCCAAACTGACATCAAAATGTGATAATTTGAAAATTCCGAATTAACCTGTCACATGAGCTGTCTACATGAAAGTTTGCAAGTGGAACCTGTGGCTGAAAAGGTGAGGAGTGCCAGATTAGCATGGTATGGTCATGTAATGAGGAGGGATGAAAGACATATTACCAAAAGAGTTATGAGTATTAATGTGGATGGGTATATTGGGTATACAAGTAGAGGAAGGCCGAAGAAGAAGTGGATAGATTGTGTGAAAGATGATATGAATGTAAGAGGAGTAAGTTCAGAGTTGACGAGCGATAGAGGAGAGTGGAAGAGGAAAACATGTTGTGCCGACCCCACTTAGCGTGGGATAAGGGCAGGAGAATGATGATGAGCTGTCTACATGAATTATTCTGATTATAAGTTGTGTTATTTTTGTACGACTCGCAGGGCTCATTTGCGCCAAAACCCTCGTACTATAGAGTGTGCTACGTTTTATATATGAAGTCACATAGACAACGCCAAAGAACGAGCGGGATAGCAAATAATACTTTTTCTCGTAAGTGAGAGCGCATAGACACGCAACATAATTCATAGCGAACAAAACGGTTTTATTGAATTACAAGTTAATTAAACAACCAATCGAAATATTAAAAGACACCGAAATAAATAGGTTTATTGACAAAACAAAAACGTAACATAAATAGTGTGCTGTTGCTGAGATATATAGCAGAATGTGTGCAAAAAATGTACTTTTCAAAAAAATATATCATCGAGAAAACTTTTACCAATCGTGTTTTTAAAACACATATCCCAATATGGCACACTCTTAAGTATTGAACATCTGCGGAACGTACGTGTGTTCGTGCGTATGTAAGCACTACCAGCTCTTAATCACAAATTTAAATACTTCACGATTGAAAATACAACGGTTATGTTGACAATACACATCCAAAAGATTAGACCCAGTTTCAGACTGACAGTTTCAGTCAACTGGCCATCAACAGGCGAAATCAATAACGTGCACACGGTAGAACCAACATTTGTCATAGCACCATAACTTGCCGTGTAACCTTGCTTTGGCAGTAACTCATGAACATTTTAGTTATATTATGGTGAAATGAAATAAGCCTTTAAATCGATCTTTGGTCTGCTATAGTAAAGTAAAGTGCTATAATGAAGTGTATTGTGCACGTAACGAGGTGGCAGATCAGTCGACGTCTTCCTTAAGAATTCAGCAATAATTTAATTGCTACTTGTTCTGTTCTAGCATTTATCCTTAATAATAGTTTAGCGATTTTTGTAACAGTAGCCAAGTGGTGTGCTACTTAGCCAAAGGTTCGCATCGCAAGCAATAAATTGAAAAGTTACTATAACAATATTTAATTCTTTTTAGCTTTTACATGTGCTTTTGCGAATACTTATTATATTTTATGTTGTTGGCCCAATACCCTGTCGATATAATGGTGTTGTATTGACGCTCAAAATATTAAGGTTAGTTAGACCAATACCCTATTATTGAAATGTTTTCTTTACGTGTTATTCGGATCGGTTGCGGTCTTGGTATGGTCCAATGTATTGGGCGGGCACCTTCATTAAATGTTATGTATGTTAGAAAGGTATCGTTATACTTAACTAGGTAATAGTGGCAATTCGGAGTGTCGCAAAAGCTAAACTAAACTAACTAAAATTAATGCCATCCTTTTTATTCCCATCGCTATGAAAGGGACGGCAACATTTTTGGTTAGTTAAGTTTAGCTTTTGCGACACTACGAATTGCCACTAGTGACTAATTTTTTAGTTTTAAATTAGCGCGATATGAATTAATGGTCTATTATAATACCTTCTTATTTCGTTACCTATTTTATGTTCTTAGTTTTAGCTAGAAGTGATGAGTTTGAGTTGTCAAAATGTGTTTGTTCTAATGACTTTGTAGTACCTAATACAATAATATACCTCTAGCACGAGTACTATAATACAATCAGATAAAAAAGTTTATCTCACACTTTCTTTTAAGCTTTTTAAATAAGAAATAACTAAAATGATTGTTTCAAAGCCTATATTCTTTGTGACTCGTAGTAGGTATAGGTTGTGTCACGTATAAAGAATTTCGGGGGGGGGGGGGGAGCTGTGTGTCCATTATTAAGTCCGATTGGTGGAGGAGTAACGCGGCGCACTTCATACCATTAATTTAGCTTAGAGTGCTATTGGTTCGTCAGCGAGTGAACACAGACGCAAACATACCCCCGCTACTTTCCCTCGGAGTTCTTTTTCCGTGACGCAACCTATACCAAAAATGTATTAATTTTCTTGTACAAAGGCCTATTCCTCCCTGCATTTTAGTAAAATAATTGTAATGTAACATTTAAATTGTCCGAATATATCCTCTAAATCCTCTAAGTTTCCTCCGTTTTCAAACTAAGTAGCATAAATATTTAATGTAGAACTGTAATTCAAATTAATTCGAGAGGTAAGACGAAAAGTAGTTACCTAGGTATTTAAAAATGACTTTAAATAAAAAGGTAATTATCTCGCGGGTAGAACGCCTAGAGGCTGATTCCAGGTATATGTAGGGTTCCTTTAGGTGTTGATTTACACTAAGGCTCAACTCACACCAAAAGAGCATCGAAGAGCAGCGAAGCGAAGCGCAGTTTCAGTGTCATACGAATTTCAACTTTATTTACATTACTATAATAGAGTCGCGAGGATGCCCGCGTCTTGGTGTGAGTTGAGCCTAAGAAAATAATCACTGAACTTCAATAGCGAATGTTGAACGACTTTTGACGTGTAGCGTCCCTGCATCGCATCTAGGTACTAAACTTACGCATGTTTGTATTTGTACAATCTCAGTGACTTACCTACCGTCCCTCATAAGATTGTTTGTAAGTATAATTTGCGTAAGTATAAGTAGATGCGATGAAGGGACGATACAGACGTTTAGTCACGAGCATTTCCACATCTGTAAACATTTCTGGAGTTTGGAATGCGGGTATGGATTACACACAGCAAAAACAATCGGTCACTGAATTCGCGGGGACAGACTAGAGTCGCCCGTTAAAAGGTCCAGGTATTTGAAAATAAATGAATTTGCTACAACTAATTAATTTTAATGTTTTTTATACAGCGTAGGTAGGTACCTATATTTTTATTTGGTTGTGACTTTATTTTAATGCAAATTAAGTAGCATTCTTGTGATGGTTCATTATAAGGGTTTCTATTTTTTACGTATTGTTATAAACCGAAAAATTGTGTAAAACATTTTACACAATTTCTTTATGGAATTAGATGTTTACTGGTATCGATTCTGCTGCAACACTGACTAGTTAAATTATTCCTAAATCCGAAAGCTCTTATTTCGTTCACGTTAAAGTTCAAAACAAAATAACAGCCTGAGTGGCATCTCTAAAATTACTTTATTTTAGTAAAATTAAAGTGAATGTGGGTAGAATTGATCAAGACCATTTTTACTTCTGACTAAATAAACCCGCAAAGATGAAAAACAAGGTTAAAAGTACCTTGTTCTTCAAATGTTAACTTCAGTGCTATGCTAGATTGGTCTTTAGCATTAACGTAATAAAAGCTTTCAGTTTTAGTCATAATTTAGCTAGTCAGTGTTGCAATAGAATCGCCACCAATATGTCTGTAAGTTACCTATATACATAAATCAGATATAAAAGCCATTGTTCGTACATTTTAATTGATGTTGTTTTTAACAATTAAATGTATGCAGGTCTCCAGTCGTAGGTCCTCGGTTTTATTACATTACTGCCATATCAAGATATTTATTGCGATTATTAGTAACAGCACAATATTTTGTTTATAAGCCGAAAAGTATGCCAGTTCGTTCGTTCGCATGAGCAAGTGGCCAACTCTGGTGACGGAGTTTTTAGGCCGCCTAAAGGCCTCCGTCATAGCTTAACGACTTTAAAAGCCGGGACCGACAATTTAACGTCCTCCGAAGCACGGAAGCGCTCAGATGAAAATGCTACTTGCGGTCTCCCATCCAAGTAGTGACCGCTCAGAACGTTGCTTAACTTCGACGATCTATCAAGAACGGCTTAGCAAGCTTCGCCACGAGCGAGTATGCCAGTAAAAGTATAAAAATGATTGCCCCCTCAACAAAGGTATTTTATCCGCGGAGGGGTTAATTTCCCCCACGTTCGGGACCTAAAAGGCGAGGAACTACCAATTGAGCTCTAGCCACACTTGAATTAACTTTGAACTAAATTTTTTTCGTCTTTTTACTAGAACATATGCAAAGTTTTTGGTAAACCTAATCAGAAAAAGGTTATTCCATCAGTCACTTTCCATTTCCACATTTTAGATAGGTACTTAATTTTATGTCTATTAATTTGTATGTCCGTCTTAGACACTTATCTATTTTTTATAATGTCCTATCCTGCCTGGGTTGAATCAATGCTTCCAGCCTATTTGTATATGTATATTATCACTTATATCTAAACTGTTTTATAAACGTTTTTCTGTATTTTATTCATGAACAATGTGTATTCACTTCGTCTGTTATGGGTGAGGCCGCCAATTTTTACTGATGTAGCGCAGAAGTATTATGTTGGTAACGTTGTCACTTCTACGCGTCGGTGACGTAGAAGAGTGACGAATAATTGTTTAGGTCTGCGTAGACTTGTCCATTTATTTAATTTAATTTATTTAACTACACATTATTATATAATATACAGGGTGGCCCAACTTAGGAGGTCCAAAAATATTTTTCGGATAATATTCATCATTCCAATATCGACGCTACCAGTAGCGTTGAAGCACCAAACGGTAGCGAATATTTACTTGTACGCCACCGGTACGTTGAAGTAAACGTTAAAAATCTCTGTAAATAATGCACGATTTGAGTTGAATTATAGATCCAAACATGGCTTTTACTTCTACTCACATGATGCACTGACTGTTTTTAGTGAAACACTTATACTTACATTTCTATGCACAAAAATCTTCCTATAAAAAAACTGTGTACACCTGCCTACTCTGACGGTTCACTGCAAAACTGTCAAAAAAGTGGCGGCTGCTATTTCTCTGTCCATAGATTATAGAAACTCAGTGTTGCAACCTCCCGATTTTAAACTCCTTGACTCTCAGCCCTGTTAGACATGAAGAATATTGGTAGCGTTGACAAAGTGACGTTGAAGTAGGGTTTTTAACGAAAAACTTATTTAGAAAAGTTTTTAAAGAAAGTCTGTGATAACACGTTGTCAAATTAAAAGCAATAATAGCCATTTATATAAGCTTTTATATCATATCAGCTATGTCAAAATATCTCATAAACTTATTGCTACAGAGACCGTTGAAGTGTACCTTTACCTCGGCGGATGCCCATTATTGTGTGATTTTTCTACCATTTTTCAAGTTTTATTCGTAATATATTTTAAGTTTACTGTGTTAACTGAAGTAATTGTAATGTCTCTCCGAGCCCTTTAGATGCTTAATCCAACACGGTTATCGAAAATCAGATAGTTACTATACTTTTTAAAATACTGAGGGCGGAGATTTATTTTTTCGAAATCAGCAAAAATTGGCGGCCTCACCCTTATCCGAAATTGAACAGATTGTATACATAAGTATAGTTTTATGTAAATATAACTTTTAATACTATAGTGGCTATTCTGGATGTCGCCAAACTAAACTAAACTAATTTGAAAGCACTAAAAATGTTGCCATCCCTTTCATAACGATCGAAATAAAAAGGATGGCATCTATTTTAGTGCTGTCAAATTGGTTTAGTTAAGTTTTGGCGACATCCCGAATAGCCACTATTATCTAATTGTAAAAATGTAATAATGTGTCTTTTAGAAGCAATATGAGTTGTGTAGAACAATAAATAATTATTAAATATTCTGGAATGTTTTATTAAATCAATCCACGCTACAAGTAGTACCTAGGTATAACCTATTAAATAATGAAAAAATGATAATGATTATCAAAATCAAAATCAAAATTAATTTATTTGCAACTATAAAGGTTGATACAGTATTTCAGTGTTGATTAATTAATTACATTAAACTTATAAATATCTAGGCAGGCGCGCGCGGCAAATAACACTTACAAGTAGATATTCTAATTGTTAGTATCATTTTAGCGCAAAAGAAAACACCCAGATAAATAGATAGACAATTACCTACTTACAGATAATAACAGTAAGTACTTAGATTACTTAAGATAACAAGTAGGTAGGTAGGTATGTAACAGATTATAACTATATCAAAGGACACTACTTAGTCCCCACACAGGATTCCCTGTGTTGTGGCCGGGTGACTAGTTTCTTCCAAAGGTGCATATTAATTTATTTGATGTAAAGTGTGTAGGTACCGGTAATATGAATTTTAATCAAGAGTAAGTAATTGCTGGTAGAGATATATTTAAATATAGTTTTAAAATAATTATAAAGTACCTAGGTACTTACATATTAGCCGAGGCTTCGCTCCCGCGGTACCTACCTACCTACCTGTATAAAAATAGCTTAGGTATGTGTTATTCCAGGTCATAAACTATACCTACATATAAGGTACATGTTTTAGCCATATCCGTTCAGTAGTTTTCGCGTGAAAGAGTAGGTACCTACCTAACAAACATCCCCCCATACAAAATTTCTAGTGTGTAGGTAATTTTCAATAATTTATAGCAGTATTTAGGATGGTATAAATTATTAAAATCCCAATTAATAGGATATGTATGATATTCAATAGAAATTGACGACATAGAAGAAAACTTAGGACCGTATAGGTAGGTACCTACTTCCAAAAAGAGTACCTAAGTACAAACTTTGATCGAGTACCTATTACAAAAGTAAGAAAAGTGGGCGATGGACTTGGTAATATAAAGTAAGCATACTTACAACATTTTGAAAAGAGGGCAAAGTTCTACTATTTCTATTGATGGTTAGAAATAATAGACGAAACCAGAAAGGGAGCAAGCAGCGAACCGATGTTACCACAATTAAAAAAAACTTTCAGAAAGACAATAGGTAGTAGGTAGGTACCTACCTAACATCTTTACAAGAATTTCCTTCACCGGCACACCGCACCCGAGGCGGCGGACGCGCTAAGCGGTTGGCGCTGAGCCAAACGAAAGTTGTCTGTTAGGGCTAGGAAGAAGCCATTGGACGTCTTGGCATCACTTTACATGTAGATTCAAATCAAATCCCACTTTAATATACCTACCTACTTAAATACCTACAATACCTACATATATTATTATGAAAGTTTGTTTGTAGTTGGTTTTCACGTAAACACTACCTACCCAACTAGCAACGGAATCCTATAATAAATGACTGTAGGTAAAATTAGACTTATAAAGCTCTTATAATGGCTTTTCTGGAGACTCTTGTGCTAATAATAGCATTGTGCAAGCATTTATACTCTCAAGAGTAAATTGACTTATGTAATTGCCTTGTAGTTTACTACTAGACTATTTTATAGGATAGTTACAAGACATATAATCTTATAAGTGCATTGACGAAGTCTAAATAGTCCTATGAAAATTGTAGTCTTATAAAGGCATTGTGTAAGATTCCCAGAATTTATAATACACTTGTCTAAGATCATTATAGGATAATATAATCTAATAAGTGCATTGACGAAGTCTAAATAGTCCTATGAAAATTATAGTCCTATAAAGGCATTGTGTAAGATTCCCAGAATTTATAATACACTTGTCTGAGATCATTACAAGTATGCAGAAATATAGTTTTATAATATACTTAGCTGAGATCAGTATAGGTAGGTGAGGCGATGTAGTCTTAAAAAAGTCGCTTATAAGATTTTTATGAGAGTAAATAATCTTATAAAGTGCTAAGCTAACACTATGAAGTCTGTTTACCAGTTTTACGTCGCCAGGTTTGGAGACATTGAAAATTATGATTTAGGTAGGTATCGTTGTTATCAATATGGATTTGCGAGTATGGAAAAAAGAAGTGGAGCATATTTAGAAGAACTGTAAATAAAAGACACGAAGAATTGGTACCACAAAAGCGATCATCTGAAGCAAGTTCTGAAAAATCAGAAACCAGCAATTTATTGAAGGGTTCCGTAGGTACATTCCGAAAATGTATTCGAAATACCTAGCGGTATTCGAAACGGTGTTTTTCAAAACAGCCTAAGTAGGTACCTACACTTGAAATATTTTTCGGAATGGCGTGCTTCGAAACCATACAGGACTTCCCCCTGTCATAACTAAGGAAAACAAATTAAATAAAAAATGTGTAGCCGTTGCAGGGTTTCAGGCATCAATCGAGGAACTCTAATTTGATTCAACATGGTGGAGAGCTATTCTTGGCTAAGAGTAAATCTAGAGTTCTTTTACCTATAACAGTCTGATAATTGTCTTCATGCAGAGCAATTTTTAAAACATGGCGAATGAGCAAAACACAATAAATAAATGCTTGATCGTATTTTTATAATAGCTGATTTTATATTCGATTTATGTAAGCGCGATCAAAAATCAGTCGAAACATGGTAAGGTACCTGAGGTGAATAAAGCCCGCGGTATAATAAGGCCCACTTTTAATATTCGAGCGGCTATTGACTAAAACCAACTTCCTTCTACACGCACACATGCTCCATGACCATATACCCCCATCGCATAAACAAACCGCGCACTAGCGCCACCATCCTATCAGTGGCGAGCTCGTTTTTGTGAAAGTGAGACGTTCAACGTGATTTTAGAAGATTTTAATGCAGAAAAGTGTGAGTTTTAATGTTTTTTTAATACTTTTATACAAAATAACTTGTTCAGATCATGTGGTATGTCAAGCTCAGTGTGATTTAAATGATTGTTAACGTAAATATCTGATTGTTTCGATATGTTGGGGTTTCTTTCTGAAATTACCTCTGGGATAATAAGGCCCAGAAAAACAAGTGCTGGGCCTTATTTTCCTTAAGGAGAATGGAGTTAAGTAGCCTATTATTTTTATGTTTTTTTTTGCAGAATCAGCACACATGCATCCAAGAGAGCTTTATGCAGCATCAGAACCTGTAGCCTGTTGATACAAACGAGGAAATCCCCGATAAAATTAGACATTTAAGTCTTGGGTCGCCATCAATTTTGATGAAAAGGATTTTGGCTTGTTATCTGCAAATAACATCAGTCCTGATCGATCCGCTGCTGATAAATGCGAAAAAAACCCAGCACAGCCAAACATTAATTTGCAAAACATGAATGAAAACGTAATCATTTCGGTTCCTTCTCCACAACAACTACCACTGAGCAGCTGCTCACTCTACTAAGCGTAAATAATGAAAAAATAATAATTTAATAGCAATAAATATTATAAAAGGTTTCCTAATTGTAAATGTTGTCTTTTTGGTTAGTTAAGTAATTCTACTATCTCCCAAAGATAATAAAAACACTACGTTTAATCTCCATCCTCGATTGTAGAAAATAAGTATAATAATCTCCGCAAATCATTAATCATTAATCATCCTCCTTTAATGACGACGTTTGGTAAACACTGGGGGCAATTCGGAGTGTCGCAAAAGCTAAACTAACCTAATTAAAACTATTGCCATCCTTTTTATTTCCATCGCTATGAAAGGGACGGCAACAATTTTAGTTAGCTTAGTTTAGCTTTTGCGACACTCAGAATTGCCACTACTGTCTGAATTCAGATTTGTTTGAATTTTAAATGCCTTCTCGGCCATATTCGTTCTATTACGTGTACCTAAACAAAACATAGGAAATGAAGAAGAGGTTATTATTTATTATTATTTTTAATTAGCTTTACATCTTCAGCAATTTAATTATTTAGGTTTGGTGAATGTGATCAATGGATTAGTGATGTTAGGGCTTTGAGAGGGTATTTATGGACTAAATGTGTATTAGGTACCTACTCGTACCTATGATATCTGATTCCCACGTTAGATATTTCCATACACTATTAATATAATAAAGCACTATTAAAGTTTTGCTTATTTTTTATGAACGCGCTAATCTTTAGAAACCTAGACTGACATGAAAAAAAGTGCATAGGTACCTATTTATAATTATGAAGACTTTTTAAAAAGGCTTAAGGTAAACTTGTAGGGTAGACCGGGTACAATAGTAACACTTTTTGTTTATCGGTGGATAGCACAAAATCTGTCAATATATCTTGTACTGTATATAAATATTTAAGAACCTACATTCAATACCTTCATGATTTTCTGTTTAAAGTTTCAGTAAAGGTTATAGAAAACTACGAAAACTGAGGTTGAATCAAATAAGGTCCAGTGTTACAATTGACCCGGAGTCCGGGTCAATTGTACCAATATTTCAAAAAGCAATAAAACATGGTAAAAATGTTTAAATGATAATATGCTATCGTATTAGTTTTTTTATTTAATAAACAATCAGTCTAATACATTAAGAACTCAAATTGTAAATATTTTTTTGACAGAATCAATACACAAAGTGTGATGAAATTCAACATTAAATTTTCTCCGCTTAAAACAAAACAAAATAATAATTATTGATTTATCATAATCGTCTTGGCTTAAATATTTCTTCTGCGTCTCTAATTAGTCTCTAAGCTTTATAATAATAAAAATATTCATCAAGTTGTTTTTTGTATGGAGGTACAATTGACCCCTGGTACAATTGCCCACATTAGAATCATCATCATCATGATCATAAAAACAGAATGTTCATAATATTTTACAAAATTAAAATGATTTAAAGTTCTGAACATTAAATTATTTGGTTACCTCTTTAGATATTGAAATACCTAGCACGTATTTTTTGTCGTTTTACTATTATTTTACTTCTTTATATGCTTTTTTTATACAGAAAAAAGGTCTTTATAACTACGGTCTGTTTTTTTTATTCTGGTTTGAGGCATCTGAAAGAAATCGTTTTATAAAATTAAAATAAACGCATACATAGTGACTTATTAAAAATAAATACTTATATAAATGAGTGTTGGGTCAATTGTACCATGGGTTCAATTGTAACGTTACAATTGACCCCGTTGATGGTGTTACAAATGACCTCAAGGAGACATTTTGGAAACATCACTAAATTTTTCAGACAATTGTTAAGAATTAGGCACAAATTATACGCAATTGTAAAGTTAGATATCTACACGAAGTCATGGTAGCAACAGTTTTTCAAAATATTATATAGTAATCGAGTGACAGACTAAAATATCGAGTAAAAAACTTTACTCGGTCACCTCGAAAATCGAAAAATCCTTCCTGACACGTCAGTTTCACAGATAGCGCGCTGCTAACTAGTGAGCAGGTGGGGACATGCAAGGCGCTTCTTCTGACGTTCGCGCATATAGTAAAAGTTGTCTAGTATTAGAAATATCGTTGATGGTACTATTGACCCGTGTTACTATTGCCCCCGGTCTACCCTACAGTAGAATTAGCACTTGGAGAGGAGATAATAGCGAAGTTGCACTTGGTGGCCACCAAACTCTGTTTTCGCTATTCCTCCTAAACTATACAAAATGAAACTATTACATAGGTATTAAAAAAAAGCTTATGATAGGTTTCACAAACTGTACATTCAGTTTTTAAAAATTCCTTTGTTCAACGTAATAATAAAATAAAATCGGCGGTGGCGCTAGTTTTACCCATAGAGGCACCTTAAGGCCGCCCCGTTGTCGCGGAAAGTCTTCCTGCAATCGTTCAAACGTCGGTCGTCGGGCTGATAATGATAATTTCGTGACCCGTTTACTTACGTGTATTTTTATAATGACTGTGTGTTCTGATCGTGACAGTTTAAAAAAGACAACATTCCTACATCACAGATAATATAATACAATATAATATAGTGTGTCCCTCTGCTGGGCAAAGGTCTCCCCCATATCCTTCCACTTCTACCCTACCTACTAAGTAGTATTATATCCAATGCCATTTTACAGCAGTAGGTACTAATAAGTACTGTAATGTCATTGAAAAATTCAAAATAAATAAATGTTAGGTACCGATAATAGAAGAAAGTAAGTAGGTACCTACATAAACTATTAATTTTCTTAAACTTACAATTCATTTTAATTCAGCTATTTTCTTTTCTGTATAAAATTTAATATAGGTAGGTACTTATCTGGGCAGTTTAGTTTGTAAGCAAGCTTTAAGCTTAGATTTCATTTTAATTCTATTTTCCTTTATATCCAGAAAAAACTAGGCCAATGGGATGAACAATGTCTGCAACTCGCTCGGGGCCGTCGCATTTTTTTTGGCTTGCTCCCTCCTGGCCTCCTGCCTCCCTGTCCAGATGCTTCGACAAAATAAAAGAAACATACAAATGCTTGTTTTATTTTTAACCGACTTCAAAAAAGGAGTAGGTTCTCTATTTATCGGAAGGTTTATTATTATTATCTCATTATTATTTATGTACCTACCTACTTAAGTTCCCTAATTAGGTATTCGGTGACGCCTGCGCCTGAACCGATTTGGAAAATTCTTTGTTTGTTTGTTCGAAAGCACCTTTCTTGCTGGAAAGGTGCTTTTATACCGTAGACGAATTTAGGTCAGACACAGTTTGACATTTAAGTATTTTACTTTTTAATTTAAATTTTGTGTAAGTATTAGGTAGTTATTTTTAAATTTAATTAATGTAAATAAAGGTTATTGTTTAAGATTCAAACACAATGTAGGTAATCATTGTTTTTATGAATATGAATAAGAGTGTGGCAGTCAGCGTCAAATGGAAATGAACGTCTATTTCGATTGAACAATGTTGATGATTCTTCGCTAAGTCGCGAAGAGTGGAAGAAGGGAAGGGAGGCCTTTGCCCTGCAGTGGGACGATTATGGCTAAATAATAATAATAATAATCTTTACTTATTTAATTATATTCATGCAAAGAACGCTTGCTCGCACGAATATGTCCATTCGAAGATAGTATGAAGTCCAAACAAAAAAAAGTTCAACTTCTTCATATCACTGTAGCAATCTGGAATAGGTGCGTCGAATATAAAGTTTCATTTACACGATGCAAGATTCTTGCCTGTTGCATACAATTAAATTGACTGTCATCATGACTTGCATGGTATAAACAACAGTTGAACGTCAATTAGGTGCGCGTAATTATTGCATTCAATTGTACCTACGTAACGTACAAGAAAATGACATCATGAAAATGGTACCTGAGAAAATGGTGTAATTCTCGTTAATCGATTCAGAACGATTTTCCAATGGCGGCATGTAGCTCGCGCAAGCCTCAGGTTGCCGACCCCTGCCCTAATAGAGCAAAATAGGTAGGTAATGATTAGGTATAGTTCGTGTCCTAGCTAGGTATTGTATAAATTTGTCTTTCTGTTCGGTGCTTCCGGAGTTGTGCTAATAAGCTGTAGGTGAAATACTGAATGAAACTGACTATAACTACACATCAAACGAATTTAGTGCTTTTTGAATAGATGAGTAGGAGTTATTCGTAAATTTTTAGACTTTTTTGAATCCAAAAGTGCGATAATTTTTGATAATAGGTATTATCATCGATCACATTGTAACCTATAATCTGAACCTAAAATAGGTAGGCACCTATCTAGAAAAGGTGTGTTTGTCTGTCTGTAATAGATGAATTAATGAGGCAGGATCGCGCAGAGCACTAACAGTTAGTGTTCTGCGCGTTCTTGCCCCATTCATCAATTTACGACAAAACGAGATGAAGTTGGCTCGCGCAAGAACTCCGAGAAAATTGAGATGCATCGCTACGCAGACGTATTAAATGTCCACTCGATATGTAACAACTTTCGTGAAGGTCCATTATTTAGAGATCGAGTCCGAGATGCCACTCCGTCCCACGTAAATTCCTCATGATTAATCCGCTGGAACATTTAAAAGCAAGATCGAGTGCCTGAAATGGCGTTGGCCTGTGGCCACGGACACGTGGCTTCGCCGTCGTGTCAGGAAGCTCGACGTAAACATGCCTATTTGCACGACTGTGATCTTGGCCAGATCTTGACCCATTAACACGGGAACCGATGTCAGAGCTGTCGCTTTGTGTATTTTTAGCAGAAGGGCGGGCGCGGGGGTTTTGTTCCGAGTGTACGCGCGAACGTCGCGGCGGCAGCACTCGGCGGTCTCAGCGCGGCAATGCGTGCAGCGCGCCCAACACACCATGACGAGCCGCGGCATCCGACGCAAGAAGTCATCGCTGGCCGAGGTGAAGGTGGCCGTAGTGGGCGCCCCCGCTGTTGGAAAGTCCGGTATGTCGCTTTCTAAGTGCCGGATACCCGGATTTTTATGCATTTCCGCGAGTGTTTAACTTTAAGCGATTCGGGCTCGAAAGTTTGCTCAAACTTAGTGATTTTGAACTTAGTGTAGTGTGGGAAACGTGCTTTTTTATAGTGTTATTAAATTGAAATGTTTTTAATACTTTTAATACAATTTAAAGATTTAGAGAAAGAGAAGTCTTACTGATTTGTGATGAGCTTAGTATTTCTATAAATATAAGAAATTTTGTTCGCACTGTAGGTAGGTAACGACATTACAATTTATATTCGGTAACACCTTCGCCAAAACAAAGTTGACGAACAACATTAACTTTTGTCTCAAGGCTCCGAATATTTTGAGATCGTAAACGTTCCACCAATAAATTGTACGTTTTCGATTCGCAATAAAATACATAATTTATTATCTTATAGCTCAGGGCCCTTACTCTGGAACAACGAAAACGAAGTTTCGTGACAATTTTCGGGGTCAGCTTATGTTGGTGGATACTGAATTCGTAATAGTTCACCAACATAATTAGAACCCGAAAATTGTCACGAAACTTCGTTTTTCGTTTTGCAGAGTAGACGCCCAGGATACGCATATTTTTCGTGAACGTCATTGATTTCTATTTGTGCGTTTCGATTATCGTGTTTTCGATCTTTTACGCAGATCTCAATTACTTTATGAGTTGTGAGATAGCTTTATTTATAAGTAGTGTTTTAAATGTTTATGGATAAATACAGTAGTTTTGAATCACTTCAATGAAATTCCATAATATTCATAATAAACATACCTACTTAATATTTCATTTTCAGTTTTCAGTTTGAAACTGAGTTTATAAAATTTACTTTACCTACCTAAATTAATTCCACCCTACTGATTATTGAAATTAAGTAGGTAAACAGTTTTTAAAAAGATGATAAACTTTCTAGTAGGTAGGTACCTACTAATTAAATTGAAATTGATTGATAAAACTGAATTAATTTTGAAATAGGTATAGTTATTATTAGGTACATAACATAGGTACTATCTTAAATTGAATAGTAGGCAAGCCATGCAAAGCAAATTTTGTATATTTTTTAATTTGTTTAGGTATGCAATCTGTCTCCTATCTGACCATTTAAAATTCAATGTTAATTATTCAAAATGGACAGGCTCCGGACAAAGTTGGGGCGGGTACTTGGAAATCGATAAAATCAGTTGAATGCATTCTTAACGTCTAGCTAGGACATTATTTGGTTTGTCTAAAATAGTTACTATAGCAATATACTCGACCTCGTAGGTATTAAATCACGTGGGTCATTGATACGCCTCCTACGCAAGCATTATAAAATATATAAAGATACTCAATAGCATACGAATACTGTGTGTAATTTTTTTTTATTTTCGTATATTGTTATAGTAATAATAATAATAATTTCATTTATTCAGACCAGTAAGATCCAATAGGTAGGTAAGGTAAATAGTGGTCGTGCGATTTGTTTTCATTTTATTTATACTTAAATATTTATTTATTTTTTATGTAGAGATGTGGCCTTTGTAATCGGCGCAATGAGTGGATGTAAAAGGATATATATTTTTACTTTGTCCAGCGCAGCAGTATAATGATAGTAGTTTAGTTAAGTGTAGAGCCTCGTTGACCATGTGGTAAGTACCTCGACTTTCATTCAGAAGGCCGTAGGTTCGAATCCCGCCCGGCCGTGCATCAATGGATTTTTCGTTTCGAAATATTATATTCACTTTAATACGAGCTCTAAATGGTGAAAGAAAACATCGTGAGGAAACCCGCAGCTAGTCAGCCCCACACTTATTGGACCATTGTCTTTCCTGCGGATAAGGCCGGCTGACACTGCATAAATAATCTAGTAAGTTTAGTTTTTTTAAGTGTAGAGATACTTCAAAGTAGGTTCGATGTGATTTAGACTTATAAATCGAGTACATTACCTACTGCGCAGCTTGACAGCCAGGGTTTATTTTACGTGACGCGACCTATACCTAGTAGTAAATAATGTATAAAGTAAGTATACTTATAACAGATAACTAATAAGAAGTAACTTTGTGAGAAGGTTCCTATATAAATAACAACAAATTTTGACACCCAGCAATAGTAAAGAATAGAAGATTGATCAATGCGATGATGAAGCCGGGCGAATGTCAATACCTACCTAACCTACCTACATATGTATAGGTTCTGTATGTACACGCTTTGCATAACTTACCATCAATCAGATTGGTACATATTCATAATATTATTCTACCCTCAGGTTTTAAAAAATATAGAATAGAATATATCTTAGAATATATCGAAATTTTAGTCATATTCTTTGATATGACAAAGGCATTTGACTTTGTATCCCATAACATTCTCTTGACCAAATTAGAAATATATGGAATACGAGGCCCTGCATTAAGTTGGATCAAGACGTTACCTACTTAGAAAACAGAGTGCAATGTGTCGAAGTAAGTAACATAAATACTAAAAATGAGTTGACATCTTTTAGATCTACATATAAAAATAATAATTATGGCGTGCCGCAAGGGAGCGTCTTAGGACCGCTTATTTCTTATTATACATTAACGATCTCCCAGAAATTACTGACAAACCTTGTATATTATTTGCTGATGACATTTCTATTATTTTGACATCTGAACGAAATACTGACATTAATGATTATATCACTGACATAAAAAATACAATTCATCTAATTATTAAATGGCTTGATAATAATAATTTACATGTTAACTTAAATAAAACACATCTGATCCAATTCGGGACTCACGGTAGCAAAAGTAATCATTTAAGTATCTCACATGGAAGCACAAAAATCGATGAAGTTAAAAGTACTTCATTTTTAGGAATTGTTTTAGATAAAAACTTAAATTGGAAAGGCCATATTGAAAAGGTCTGTTCTAAAATAAATAGATTTGTCTATGCGTTACATAGGCTTAAAAAAACATCGACGCAAAATACTGTATTACAAGCTTATCATGGTCATGTAGCTTCTGTACTGTGCTATGGCCTTTTACTCTGGGGAAATTCCACAGATGTCCAAAGAGCATTTATAGCACAAAAGAAATGCATTAGAGCTATTGGTGGAATCGCACCCTGGGTATCATGCAGACCGCTTTTTAAAAAATTTAAAATACTTACTCTGACCTGCATGTAGGTATATTCTTGAGTCAGCCGTATTTGTGAAGGAGCACTCTCATCTATTTCTTAGGGCTAGTGAAGCATATCTTAGGAATACTAGAAATCCCGACAGAATTGTTTTACCTAAAATACCTAGAACGTCCATGTACTTAAACAGCAGTTATGCAATGTGTGGAAAAATTTATAATGCCGTGCCCAGCTCAATTAAGGTACTCCCGCTCAACAAATTTAGGCTTATGTTAAAATTGTGGCTGCAGGAGAAATGTTTTTATAATTTAAATGAATTTTTTGACGAGTAATTTTATCACTTTTTTAATTATATAAACTCTAATTATTGTATACCAACACAAATGGTAACATAGTGGAACACCAACTTAAATAATGTATTTCATCTTAATCTGTACCTATGTTTTACAATAAATGACAATTCTATTCTATTCTATTCTATCTTTATTGAATTTAAAATACCCACATAAACAAGTAAAAACAATGGCAGTAAAAAATAAAATAAAATAAAAAAGGGTTACCTAAAACAATGGGCGGCCTTATCGCTGAAAGCGATCTCTTCCAGGCAACCTTTAGATGGACAGGAAATCATTTAAAAGATATATAGAGAAAATATAACACACACACAATCTATAAATCTTCATTATTTATGTTACGTAGAAAACTACTTATGTAACCAGAGAATATACATACTTAGGTACTTATATATTTTCTGGTGGAAAACAACTTTTGAATACAGTTTCATCATTATCAACAAACATCGAGACCCAAAAGGTATATAAAAACAATAAAAAAATCTCGTTTTTGAAAAATTCTACATAGATAAGCTTACATTTTTTCTTTTTTATTTTTATTGTTTTTCAATTCGAACTTACAATTATTACTTTTACAGTTACTGAATATAATTCCAAAGTAGCCTTAAAAAAACTCATGTATCATACAATATAAAAAAGATGAAATTCCGCGAAATAGATGTTACTTATCTCGGGTGGTGGAATTTTCAGGCCATGGAACTTTTATTTATTTATTTATTGGTCAACTGTTAATGCCACTTGCAAAACGCATAACTTCAGAACGAGCGCCTGAAAGGCTATACAATATTTTAAATTAAAGTTACCGAAGGAAGAGTGCATCAAATATCTAACAGTAAAATATTGCTGTTTGCAGGTTTTAATTCGCGAGAGCGGTTCGAGTAATAACTAATACAGAATATACAGAATATATAGGTAGTATCTATAGGTATAGTACAGATTATTTGATATTGCAACGTCCTAGATCAGTCAGGCCGGGCGCATCCCGATGCTAACTCGATTTATAATGCACGTTGGAAAATGTGGACTGTGCAGTGATGACAATGGCCGCGGGATTTTATTATGAAGAACAAAGGAAAAATTACTTTGTGCTTTCTATTATGGTTGATTGTGTTATTGCGAATATAATTATTAAAGTCATCCATAGAATAATACGCTTTCTTTACAAGAGTTTTCTTAACCTATTTTTAGGGCTACCAACAGTTCACAGAATTATCCTTGAGAGATACTAATCGACTTCAAAAAAATTAGGAGGTTCTGTGTTCTCCACTGTACCTGTGTTTTTTTTTTGAAAGAATAGGTATAATTAGGAGTCTTAATTAAAAAAATCGAGGATCTAATGAGGATATTCGGAGTTATAAACAGAAATGTACCTCAAGAGCGCAGGAAATTCCTCTCTTCCTACGAAATTGAAATCGGTTTTATAATTTTTCCACTTGTTACCCTTATTCTCCAAATGAATCGAAAACTTGTCGGTATCTTTTTTACGTGACTGGTTGTCTATAGTTTTTTCTTATATAGTTTGATGGCTAAAGTCTTCACGGAAACCCCTCTAAAAGCTGTAGGTAGTAAAGATTGCCTGATGCATTTGCGATTAGGTCACGGCCTCCTACCGCTGAATGTGAGTCAAGTGCCTTTGCACTCAAACTCAGCAATCTTTAATTGCTGAGTTTGAGCATTGGCGAGCGGATCTTTGGAGTGCATTATAGTCTGTATACAAACACAGGTTGCTAACTCAGCCCGATGTAGCTTAAAACAAATAATGTTTTCGGAATAAGTCAATGAAAAGACAATCTTATTACCACTCTGAAGTTGAGCCAGTTTCTTGTTTGACATGAATCTTTAGAGTGACCTGTAAAACACGCTGTGTTGCCAACTGAAGCCGATCTCTGTAGCTGATCCAATATTTTGCCTATAACCACATTACTCACCACGTTCATTCAATATTACCAACCTGAGTGGTATAAGATAATAAACCGCATTAAAATAAACATTTTTGAGTAAATAGTATTGTATAGACATAATTGGTGAAGTTATAGACATAATGAAGTTTATTTTCATGATGGCAATTATTAAATGGGATCTGATAGTGATATTAGCTATAGGTACGGTGATGAAATATTTCTGCGGTAATGAAGAATTAAATTAAATGTCAATAGTTAGATATTTTAAACTCGTATTTCCGACTTTAACGAAACTAAAACGTACCTTTTACACTTTTTTATAAATTTTCCATGTGCGTATTTACCAAATACAGGTTATAACAATATTTATAAAACTTTTCTTCGTATAATATTTTAAAAAGAAAAAATTGGTTATTTAATTTTTCTATAATAACATTTCTATAATGGGTATATATAATAGGCTTTCACCGATGTGAAGCATGGACTTTCCGAATAAACATAAGCTATATTTTATCAAGGTAGGTAAAACGCGAGCAAAGCCGAGGACCAGTAAGCTAGTTATAATATAAAAAAAGCTTGGTTGACCCCTGTGGGTGGAGTAATCAGTTTCGTTTATATTTCGATCGATGGACAATTTGTACGATATGGGAGAACTACCACCTACACTTTTTTATATGAATTCATTGTTATCCGAGCTGTAAATCAATTTCATTGTGTAGGTCAGTTTATTTTTTACGGAAGCTTTTCGAGCGAAATAGGTCAGTAAGGTTCGCAGGCTATCCAGGTCGTTCGTGTTGATAATGAGATAATATGGTTCCGCTAATGGAAACTTCTGCAGAAGCGGTAAGCATATAATACTACTTACTGAAACGGAGTGCATATACTACTTACTGTGTAAGTTTAATTTTGCCCTTGTTCAACTCCTAGAAATCATCCGGGTTCAAGTAGCTTTCCTTATCGGGTTTCTGTAGTCATTGTATTGTAAATGCCTCAGGCAAACAGACTCTGAACGTCGCGTCGCTCAACTTCAACGATCTATCAAGAACGTCTTTAGCAAAATTCGCCACGAGCGCATCTGCAATTCTACTAAACAACAGGCTATGGCTCTTCAAAATAAAATAATTATTTAAGATAAGCTTTATTTCAAGCAACATTAGTAAATTAACATAAACTACGGCCCATATCAATATACCTACCTTAAACTCACATACCTAGACGTTTTGCAACCCACCCGGACCATACGAAAACATAGGTACATAATTATATAAAAAAAACATAATTACTATACAATCGTTAGAAATGCGTCCCATCGAATGAAAGAGCTTTGACATTTGGTGCTCTTTGGCAAATGTAGTGTAATTTTAGTGCAATAATCGTTAATTTGTAAGCGAAATTACTACGGTTCCGTCTGAGCGTAATGAAAGTATGGGTATTTAATGATTTGGCTAGTTCCTGTTCAATTGTGAATAGTCTTTGGCTGGCACCCAAGCCTGGGTACCAGTCTGCATATTAAACACATAGGTATTGAATAATAACCAATATACCTATCCTAGAATATCAAACGCTGCGTCTAAAGGCCTTCGTCATGGCTTAACGACTTTAAAAGCCGGGACCGATAATTTAACGTGCCCTCCGAAGCACGAAAGCGCTCAGATATAAATGCCACTTGCGGTCAACCATCCAAGTTGTGACCGCTCAGAACGTTGCTTAACTTCGACGATCTATCTAGAACAGGGTTGCACAGACTTATTAGGACCAGGGGCCACTCGGGCATATTAAGAGCTAAAGGTGGGCCGCAGAAAATAAAAACAACGGGCGGATTCTATTTTTTGTTTTGTTCAGGTTCATAGTCGAAATCGTTTGTTCGCAAATATAGGTAGATCCGAACCAGCTTACGGGCCGCACGTACATTGACAGAGGGCCGCATGCGGCCCGCGGGCCGCGGTTAGTGCATGCTTGATCTAGAACGTCAGCAAGCTTCGCCACGAGCGCTTCCAGTATTCAGTAGTGTATATAATCTAATTACGCTATTTCAGTTCAGCATTTCAATATTGCACATGTATAGTCTCGATTGCGTTAAATCATTTGGGTCAGTACCTACACGGATTTCAATACTAAATCGTTTCTCTTCAAATAAGTCTGGTCAGTATTTATTTTTGGCTACTTGTGCTCCATTTTAGAATAGATTATAGAATAAAGCATAATTGTACATTGTACACCAAGAAACACAAATAAAAGCCTAAGTACATTTTACTCAATGATGTTGATTGATAATTGATTTTATGCGCAATTTTTTTAATCAATTAGGTATTGTTATTTTAAAGATCCCTCAGCTCACAATAAAAAATCCCTCAAAATAAATTAACAATATATGCATATAGATAAGTACTTATAACAATGTGTACCTTGCAGCAACAAGCGAGTTGCACCTATGTTCTCAAACTTCTGCAAGCAACGGAACAATGCAATCCGTGGTGCTAAAAAGGATCGTTGCTAACAAACAATATCTGATAACAAAACGTATTTCACAATCATAAAATTAAAAATTCATAAAATTAAAAATCAACTAAACTTTATAAATTTGCTAAGTTCATAGTCAATCATTGAAGGCGTCGACTACGATTTTGTAAACATCCGGAGAAAGTGTTCTAAATTGAGAAGTTAGTGCTTTTAGTAGCAATACGGATTTATGCAATTATTTTCGCGCGTCGGTCACCCTGAACAGGGTTGGGCAGTATTGATGATTATGATTATTATGAATTACTTGTAATTAAAATACGTAAGTAATTGAAATACAAATACGTACCTATTTTGTAAGAGTGAAGATTATACTTTTCTGTTATAATTGTAGCATTTATTGGCCTTAAATAGGAACACATTGCATTGCTCTATCATCTTGAATACATGTAAAGGCAAAATTGTTGTTAGGTATACCACTGAAACGAATCAAAGACAGTTTTATTTATATTTACACTGTAGTAAGTTTATTTATAAATTCTATTTCTGTGTGCATCTAGGTACTTTAACTGTGGAATTTACTCCAATCGGCTGCCTCTAGTTCTAGATATATTATGTGTTTTGTTTACACCAGTGTTTTAAAGAACCTTCTGATAACCAAATGGTAGATGCGAAGAAGATTTTGCGTCTGAAAATATTAGTGGCAATTCGGAGTACCTACCTATCGCAAAAGCTAAACTTAACTAACGAAAAATGTTGCCGTCCCTTTAATAGCGATTGGAATAATAAGGATGGCATTAATTTTAGTTAGTTTAGTTTAGCTTTTGCGATACTTCGAATTGCCACTATTACCTTTGTGAGAACAAAAGTAGTGCCACAAACTTAAGCTGGGGATACACATGCCAGTAAATCGGGAAAGTAGGTGGCATGAAAGTTACAGGCATGTACGAGTAACTGGCACACAGCGGATACATTTGCAAGTAATACTGGCATGCAAACTGCGCCCTGGCATGCCAGTATTACCCTTGCGTATACACAGGACAGTTCGTGAGAGTATTTCGTACCAATTCTTGCGACCAAGACTTTTGATTTTATTTTTAATTTCTTTTTCAGTCAGATTTAATTCTTCTTGTATTTTGCTGTAGGCATTGCCACGTGCTATTTTGTTTTTGTAAAGCGGGCTAGTCGGCTTCCAAAGACATTCGTATTCTCTGTACAAATAAATGAACTGTATAGTTTTCTCGTCGCCCCATCGTGCCATGTTGTATACAAAAACCAACAATAGAGAGAAAAACTATTGCACAACAGCTACTGGCATGCCCGTAGCTGTCGCGTCTGTTCACACGTGCCAGGTTAGCAGCCCCCCGCGTCCCCTCCCCCAACGGGCATGCAAGAAAATCAAATGTTGTGCTAGCTACTTGCAACTAGCTAGCTTCCAGTTACAGGCATGCCAGTAAGTGAATACACATGACTGTAGCTGGCACTTGCATGGAGCTGGTATGCTAGTGTGCAAGCTACGGGCATGTGTATCCCCAGCTTTAGTCAAGGGTAAAACGTCATTGCTTAGGTCATACTTCAACGTCAAAGTAAAGACTAGAGTGTGGCGCTAATCGATGACTTGAAAATGTGTTATAGTTTTGGGGACAGTGCCAGAAGTCTAAAGCAACATTATGCTAGAACTAACCGACGTTACCCTGTGATCTTCACAAGTTCGTAAAACTTTTGATGAATAAAACCAAAATATCTTTGATAGCACCGTAGGTGTTGATGGTGTATTTTTAAACAGTTTATGTCACGAAAATAATCTTTCAAATGTTTTATTAAACATGACGCCGAATATAATTTTCTCTTCTAGACTTGCGAGTTAGAAAGTTACTACACGTTTCTGGAAGGATTAGTGAGATATTCCAAACACTAAGAATTTACATCTTTACTAGATGATTTTAGCGTCAGGCGGCAATCTTTGCCTACGCTTGACATTGTTGAGATGGAATAGGCTTGCCCAGCACCTAAACCATCCTCTCAGCTTAGCCGGCCATATCCAAGGCAAGACAATGTAAATACATCCAAAGGGTATTTAAATTTAAGCGAATAAACTTTGATAAAAACACACTTCGTTTTGAAATATCTGGCATAGGTTTCAGATACGTTGAGTCCATTACTAACTGTATGCTGAAGACTTGGCCCACGACTACGCGTAAAGTAGGTTCTGAATGGCATTCGTTGATTCACTGATTCACAATGTGCCGATTGGTTACAAAAGTTACGTTGGAAATTTATAAATAAACGCAATTCTGAGTATTTCTGTAAAACACCAAATTGTTGCACGATTGGTCGGGTGTTGAAATACTTCAGTACCTAAAAGTGGCACATGCTTGGCTAATTCCTATTACGTATCAAGTGTAATCATTGTTTACCATATTTCAAGCAACGTACAGAGTAGAGTTGTAAAAAGAACGCTGGCTGTTAAGAGCGGCCAACCCGGCTCACTTTTCATACAAACGCTCGTACGTGATTATGCCGTTATAACAGAACTTTCTTTTAAACTTTTGGACTAATAGGTATCTTGTGCACTATATCTAGGTTTCTATCGAAACTAAAAATCAAAATTTTGAGAAACAAATTCAGTATAAGCTTCCAAAAACCTGTTTTTTGCATAAATTTTACCTAAACTTTGGCCGTTCATAAAGTACTCATAAATTGTAAAAGTAAAGAAAATATTGTGATAGAAATCTTGCAAATATTATGGAAATTCTAAATGACAAATATTTATTTTATAAACTTGTAAGGCTTACTAAAAAACACGTATTTCCTGGAACACTTTTTATGAAATTTCCGCACACTATTTTTCGAGTGAGCGAGTGAGCGGCGAAAGTACCTACTGAATGCCGAGCGCTGAGGCGCTATCTCTCTCTCTTCGCTTTGCTTCTTTTTCTAGCATTGCCCTGGATGAAACAACAAGCTTTTCAGCTATGCCCGCGTCGATGATAGACGCACCGGGAAGGGCCACCTTAAGCTTCGCATTCGGCGATTTATTTTCAAGATACTGGTGTTGTGTTTCTAACTATATCTACTTACCTACTTGATTCCAATAACTTAATGTAGGCTAACGCTACTAACCACTATACTTTTTACGATTACCTACGGGCTACGATATTTTACAGTTTTACTAAATAAATGCCCATTTTGCAGAAGTTGCTCAATTTCTTAAACAGGTCGAGATCATGTTTGTTTTGTTGTAAAATATAACAGTTGTACAACATACCTACCTAATTAACAATAAGTTTTCTTTTTTTCCAGCTCTGACTGTTCGTTTCCTGACAAAGCGGTACATCGGAGAATATGATCACCAACAAGGTACCTAATTAATACAAACTTACATACGTACACAAATCACACCTATTTCCATAGCTGGGCACCGTTAATCAAATGGTTAACTTCGTTAATCGTTAATCCGTTACAAAAAAAGTTAGCTTCGTTAAACGTTAAAGCGTTACATTTCCGAAGAATTAACGCAAGTTAACGTTAATCGTTAATCCGTTAATATGTGTAAAATTGAATCTTTATATCCTTGCGTTAAGTGTTAGAAACTCACCGGTTAGTGATATTTTGTGAAACAATAATATTTTCTCCAACTGGGACACTAAATTCAGAAAACAAAAATATTTTGATAGAAAGAAAATTACAAATGAAAAATCTTACTAAACGTTTTACGATTTCGACGGGATTCGAACCCGCGAGATACATGCGATCACCCTTAAGCCGGGCTGCCTTACCACTCGGACACGAATACCTTGACGCCGAAGACAAAACTATCAGTAAGATGATATTTCGCTTAAAGCACCGAAAGCTAAGTGTGGTTTAACACTATAATAAAATATATGTATAAAAGATCAGCATTGCCATCCAGCGCGGCAATGCTGCCAGTGTCTTGGGCACGCTTCCATCTGGCAGTGGTTTGGATCAGTTGAGCTACCTATAGAGCGTTTGTAACGATCCTTAGGTGGCTCAACTGGTTCTAATTGTATTTTGTACAGTTATGTAAATATGTAGTAGTTTAGTTTCTGTAAATATATTTCTATATCAAAATAATGTCTGTATAAACTATAAAAACAAAATGTCGGTTTGACTTTGATTTTTTTTTTATATCAATAAGATTAGCATCTCTACATTCTTCACCAATCAAAGCAGCCGGGAAAACCGTAAGGAAGTAGATGAAAAAACAAGTACAGACTAAAAATAATTTAAAAAATTGAAAACGAATGGCTGCGCCGCGGAGCGCAGCCTTTCGTTTTCGATTTTTTCGTTTTCGTTTTCGATTATCGTTGTCAATTTTTTTCGTGCCTGGCGCGCCGGGCACGTTGGCGGGTACCCGACTCGAGGCTAATGCCCTGTTTATAAAATAGTTGAATACAATTTTTAGCTTTATCTGTCTTGTCTGACCGATGATTAGGTACAGACAAATGATGTAGGTAGATAATATCACGAGCTATGGTTTAGCCAAAACAAAAAGCTGCTACTAATATTTATTATAATTACTACACTGCACAGTACACTTTTTCTATCTAACTAAATTACACTGCACTCTTCTTTATCAATTATCAACACGCAAATGATCACTGACAGTAATTTAAAATAACAACAAACAAACAAACAAACAAACAAAACAATAGTCACTCTCAGCACCAGCGCTAAGTAATGAAATGATCAAACGAAACAAATCTCTTCGAAGTTTTCTTTCTCACTCGCACGCACCGGCAAAATACTTATATCTAGTTTAGTTTTTGTTTCACTCACTGCCACGCGCCGCCCGGCACTCGTCGGTAACTATTAGGCATTGAATTAACGATTAACGGACTTCTCACATATTAACGGAAGTTAACGTGTCCGTTAACATTTTTGAAAGTTAACTTAAAAGTTAATCCGTTAATCAAAATGTTAACTTCGTTAATTAACGATTAACGGATTAACGAGTTAATGCCCAGCTATGCCTATTTCCCATGGAGGGCAGAAACTACGGATCTTAAGTTGCTACGATCCTGGCATAATATCTCTTTCGCCTCATTCACTTTCATTGATAACTATCATACATCTACTTAAACTAATATCTACAACCTCGACTTTTTACAGAGTTTAAAGTCACACTATCGCTCTACTGATATTTTTATTCAAATCGTATACTTGAAGATATTGAATAAAACCACCGCGGTGGTATATTAACATCATAAAATGTTCTCAATTACAGATAGCAAGTACAAACACGAAGCCCTGCTGGACGGTGAAGCAATACTCTTTGAAATTCTGGATACTTGCCCTAAGGTAAAAAGAAAGATATTTTTTTTTATAATTGTCTGCTCTTATCCTTCTGAGTGGGTCGGCACTACCATACCAACGTTGCCTCTCCTGTGAAGCCCGAAATCGGTCCATGAAAAAGTGCTGGGAACAAGTTGCCAGGTAGATTTGTCCTGATCACCAAGTAGTGGTAGGTATGGAATGCGAGGATGGTTAAAAGTTTTTATTTTTAGAGCTGATCCTCAACAAGCATGCCAAAAACGTTGATTATTTCGTTAATCTCTTAAATTGATTAGGTATAATAATGTTAAAGATACTTTGTTTAACTTAGATTTTTAAAATAGTTGTGTGTTATAAAAAGAAGATTACTAATTTTAGTTAGTTTTATCATTTAAAAGACTAATGTTACAAGTGTTTTACACCTACTTTTAAATACTTGTAATATTGTTTTCTATCATGGTAGCGCACGCGAGCATCCATGTAATAAAGGGGATTTATTACTTACTTCAGGGTATCAACGACCTACCGGCAAGTGATGTGGCGCAATGGGCCGATGCGATCTTCCTCGTGTACTCCATCACCGACAGGGAGTCCTTCAACTTCGTGAGGAGAGCCAAGCAGAGCCTCCGTCCTGATGTGCCTCTCACTCTGGTGGGGAATAAGGCTGACATGGTGCATTTGAGACAGGTACTTTTTTATTATCTTGGCCCACTTGTGGGCAAAAGTTCATCATCATCCACCTGAATTCCTTTGCTAAACCTTGACAAAACCACATATAAATCTAAGATTGACTAAAATTAACTGAACAAAAGACATCGTACTTCACAAAATCTTCCTCAGTTTATTGTCGTCCAGCAGTATATTTCTACTCTGATGATGATAAATAGTGTCAAGCCATGAATCAGCAGCAGGTAGTTATAGAAAACATCTGTTGGATACATGAATAAGCAACCAGAAATTGTATAAATCAGCGCGCTTAAGGCAGTACCCCGTCTCAAATTAGCCCCGCCACCTATTTTATCTTATTTTTAGATACATTGAACAATACTATTTTCAAAAATTGATAGGACAGTCTGGTGATACCTATCATAAGCTTTTCTATAATACCTCTGCAATAGTTTTATTTATTATAGTAGTTTAGGAAGAGATGCAGTTGCACTTGGTGGCCACCAAACTCAGTTTTTTTTCCACAATTTTAGCTCAATCAGTTAAAAGATAATTGAGTTGCAGGATTCCACCCGAACAAACATAGTTACATACTTACATACATACAGTGTAAGTCAATTAAATAATAAAAGAAAAGCTTTTAAAAAAAAACTAGTCATCGTATAGGTATTCTTCCATTTATTTATGAAGGGGAGTCAGAGACAAATCTACGTCTAAGTACCTAGGTAATTAGCACATGCTATCTATACCTATATAGAGCTCATGTTAATGCGCATATATATAAATATACTATATATAACCCAAAGCACTGCTTTACCACCTTAAGGGTGCTTTTTTCTGTGAAGCGACTAGAGTTTACCCCGCTTTGCAACATTCGAACACCAATAGCAACAAAGTATTCAGGGCTGTGTTATTTTTGAAGAACAAATAATTACAGTAAGTTTTTTTCAATGGTAAAAGTCATAAAAACAAATAGCATTTAGATATATATGTCACCGATTGGTCAAAATAAAAAGACAAAAGAAAAAGGCAGGATCAACTAGCTAACATCTTGCAAGCGAAACTATTTTAAAATTGGTAAAGCGTAAAGCGACGTTGTAGGTGATAGTAATATTCCAAATCAAAAAAATCATTCGAAACTACATTTTAACATACACTACTCTAAGCTACCAAATGATAACCAATATCCCCATGATACGGTAGACACTAAAATATCTGATATGAGAGATTGTTTAAAGTAATTCAAGAACCTCTGAAGATTTCTAAGGACCAAGCATAAACAATGCTATAAATAAAATATCAGTGTTCCCTTGAACACAGGAAGCTGACCTTGCCTTCCTGTCATCCCAACGAGTTCAAGGGAGTTTCATATCTGATACTCTGGCAATCTGCCAAAAGCTTGCTTAGAAGTTCGAGGGTAATTCGGTGAGATTGAGAAATCGTGGAATTACTCAAAAACTTCTAATGAGATGCACACCGTGCACTCTGGGGCAATGTAGGTAGGTAACCTATCCTACGCTCATAGTGGCACTGTGTGGAATGTTCAAGGAAATGTATGTCCTAATTGACGGACGCGATCAGGCGATGCGACCAAATGTTCTATTTTTCAGGTGCGACCATTGATCGCACGTTACATTCACGTAGGTGACAGATACCGTCGATATCTATCACGGATAGATACCGTCAAAAAAAGCCAATGAACAATGTCTTGGGTAGTATAGATCGCGCCATGTAAAAAGAGCACTGGCTGACAGGTGCGCAGTAGGCAATTTATTTTGAATATATCACCGCGCATAAAAGTTTTAGATTGCGAAATGGTTTTACATAAATAAGTAAGAAATAATGATGTAAATAATATTTATAATGTAAGTACCTACCCATGTTGTTTTAGGAAGCTACTCATAATAATGTAGTTGATAATTTAAAACAATATGAACAACAGAAGCAAGAAAATATAAATGATTAAGTTAGTATTTTTTTAATAAAGATACCTTTAAAAAAAATCTATATACTATAATCTACAAAGCCGCGAGTAAAAAGCGAAATGCTAGTTAAAAAATAAAATAATAGGCCTGGTACTTTCGTGCGCGAGTGTACCCATGCGCAAAACAGATTATTAATACACTAGTACAGATGCCTCATGTAGAACATTGAAAACAATCCTGAATTTGCGGGCAATTGACTCTGAGACGCAGAGGTTGCGGGTTCGATCCCCGCTGCGGGACAAATGTTTGCATGATCTGCAAATATTTGTTTCGTGTCTGGGTGTTTTCTATGTATAATATGTATGTATTTACAAAAAAAATGTATCTATGTAGTTTATCAGTCATCTGGTTACCATAACACAAGCATTAAATTGCTTAGCTTGGGACTAGATGACGCCGTGTGAAATGTCCAAGGATATTTATTTATTTATTTATTTATTTAATTCGTCGGGCTATCCCGTTTTACCTGTGTTTCTGAGTCAGCGCCATGTAGCGTTCATGTCATGTAATTTTATTTTATTTTCTAGAAATTGATCTAGGAAATAAAATAATGGGATATTTTATTTCGTTATATTGAAAAAAAATATATTAAAAACAGAAAATGTATGATTCTGGCAACATTTAGGCATTTTCATAAATTTCCAGAGACTTTATTTCGAAATAGCAACACGTAACGCCATCTATTCATTTGTTTTTGGAACTACAACCATCTTATAAGGGGATGGAATACCATGGCAAAACAGATTATATAATACACTAGCGCAAACATACCCCCTTCACTTTCTCCCAGCGCTCTTTTTACGTGGCGCGGACTATACCTTTATTGTTCCTTATAATCAATAAAAATAATTTACTGCACACTTGATAAAAAAAACTTACTGGGCGGTTTATTTATATGAAATTCTATCATCATCATCATTTTCAGCCTGTGTCAACCCACTGCTAGGTGAAGGCCTCCTCCAATGACTGCCACAATGTTGCCAAAATATAATGAAATTCTATACTGCACACAAATTGAAAAATGAATGCACATTGTTTATCTTCCAGGTCAGTCCAGAAGAAGGTGAGATATTAGCCAAAGACTTTGAATGCAGCTTCGCAGAAGTGGCGGCGGCGGAGCAGGTCAACCAGGTCCAGGAGGTGTTCCACGAGCTCAGCCGGGAGGTGCTGGCCCACCGGCGCAGAGCCAAGCACAGCCTGCTTGATAGGATGCTGGGCTCCAAGCATGCTTATAGAGTCTATTCACGAGGCAAGAGCGATAGCGCTCTACCTAAAGACTAAATGCATTTATGTCTGAGAAGTGCATAAATCAATTTATATTTCACTTTCAAAACTGATTGTACTAGTAGGTACATCATAATAAGTATAACATGCGAGAATTACTTAGATATATCAATTTTATTTTGGATAATGTCTCAATTTATCCGGAGATTGAGTACGAGTTTACACATCTTGAAAAGGTACAATTTGAGTACCCTTTTTCCTATAAATCAAAATTAAACTCCGGGATGGTTCTGCTAGGAAACATGTCACCATTCTATGTGAGACAGGACTGTTAAAGAAATAAACATAAGTAATTTTAGGTAAGTAGTTCCCGTGTGTTATTGAAACCTTCATTCATAATACCTACCTTCAAATGAATTTCAGATGAATAACTGATTGACCTATAAAACTTATAGACCATTTGTTTTACTATACTAAACACACTTCCCCGATGCAGTTATCATTTTTGATCATGAGCTGAGCATATTGCGTGCTCATCTGCACTATCTAAGTATTATGCCAACGCGTAGTGATGCACAGCGCATTAGTTGAAAATAAAATAATTGCACTATGCTCTTTATAATGAGCCACTGTTATTGTAGAAAGTAGCGAGTGTGAGATCATAGAAAATGTAATACTTACCTATTTACCTATTTAGCGATAAGGCCGCCCATTGTGTCACCTTGTATTAGTTCTTAAGTTTTTTTAGTTTTAGTGCATAACTTGGTGTAACAATAAAGAGTTTTCTATCTATCTATCTATCTATCTATTTTTTTTTCAGTATTGTCCACTTTTACCAATCTAATCAATCCATTTATCACTTTTAATATTGTTATATTCTTGTATGTTAATGTACCTATGTGTTGAAATAGTTGATTAAGATTTAAATGGTAGGTACTCTTATTTATTAGTCAGTCCCCATTTTTGCTTGTTACAATCCAACAAGTGTAATCTTCATAAAAGGAGGAGGTTCTATGTTCCACTGTATATATTTTTTTAAATATCTTCTCTTAGTAGACCGATTTTGAAAATATTTTGTTGTCTAAAAGAGTACTCTCAAGGTGGCCCCATTCAAAATTTAGATGAGGATTTTCGTAGTCTTTAACTGAACTGTTTTGATCAGTTCAAAACAGTTCAGTTAAAAACTACGTTTACTAAATTGAAGTTGGTATTCTCAAAAAAAGTAATTTTGTCATCTCAGAATAGAGATTTGTCACTTGCGATCAACATTATTATCAACGTCTGATGTCTATGTGTCGTGTTCATCTTGTTGCTTTGATGACCTAGATTTTCTTTGTTACTGGTCAAAATGCACATGAGTAGGTAAAACTCATTAGGTGTCCAATTATCACATAATATCTAAATGTGACCTTATTCTTAAGTGACTTGTTGTTTTATATTACGGATTCCAGAAAATAATTATCTCTTCAATAAATTGAAATATAAATTCTTTTCTGCATCTGCAAGCAACTTGAAATGCAAAGGATCAAACTTGAGATTTTTTACGGAATGCTTATTTTCAAGCACGTTGCTAATTATTCATCTGTCTTTGTAAATGTTTATTGAATTTTCTTTATTACTTTGGCCTTTACAGGTTGTAAATTGTAAACCAGTAAGTAATTATTATTTTATTTAGTAAATCGCTTTTGGCAAAAACATTTTTAACTATGTTTAAAAATTGTAATTTTCAAAGTAAAATTTTAAGTGAACATTAGTGGCAATTCGGAGTGTCGCAAAAGCTAAACTTAACTAACTAAAAATGTTGCCGTCCCTTTCATAGCGATGGAAATAAAAATAATGGCATTAATTTAGTTTTTGCGACACTCCGAATTGCCACTATTGTTTGGTTCACTAGAATAAAATCTCTAGTCATTTTTGAATTTCTGAAAGAACTTTCAAATATTTGTGATCCAATCGGAAACGAGGAGCAAAGGCTGTGAAGGTCTTTAACTCGACTTGCATACTAATCAATGCCAATAACAACACGTTGTACCTAACATTTGAATTTATGTAATAAAATTAAGAGTATAATACCTATCTAACAAAAAAGTAAATGTTTAAAATTGATTTTTTTTAGGTAAATATAGGTAGGTAGGTTTGATTGTAACTTTGACATTTTAACACAGCGTCATCTAGTCCCAAGCTAAGCAATTTAATGCTTGTGTTATGGTATTCGATGACTGATATCTATCTTGCTATTTTTTCTAAATTCACACATCTGAATACTAGTAGATAGAAAACACCCAGGCTGGGAACGAATATCTGCAGAATATACAAATATTTGTCCGTAGGTATTATCCGTGTATCGAACCCGCAACCTCCGTGTTTTAAGTAGGCCTTCAACTGCACCACATCAAAGGTAGGTAGGTACATCAAGTGTTTTAATTACTTATTTGTTTATTTTGGTATTTGTATCTCTCTAATTTCTTATTTCCGAATGGAAATAAATTAATAACAGGATAATTCCTATCAACATTTTACTTGAAATATCTATTTACATGAGTTTGTGTTTGAGTACGTCTGTATTGAATTGCTTTCCATATTTATAATTCGGGAATTAATTCAATAAGAAAGTATGATCATTATTACCTATATACATATATTATATGTACCTATGTAGTTATTTGGCTAGTTTGTATTTAGGTAAACTTTTATTGTAATTAATTAAGATTGTTATCTGTTTCAATATAAGAATACATACATTTCTAATATTGAAACATATACACCATTTATTTCGTAGTTTATTAAAATTCTAAGCTGTTTATATAGAGTCGTATTAGAATAACCTACCTGCATAAAAATCACGATGTCTGTAGGTACTTTCTTAGTTTTAAATAGCATTTACGTATTTAAAATGATGTAAAAAAATAAAGCTGTTAAAGAATATCTTGTGTTATCTTATAATAAATAAGATGATTAAAATAGGTTTTCTTTTATTTATTTATTTATTGGTTTACAACAACTGTTAGGTACATCAATATAACACATCTTACAAACTAACTAAATTATGAAAATTTTATCCTTGCTCTTCCGAGTTCGATGTTCATAGTAATAAATAAATTAAATTAGGTGACTTAAAATATGACTAATGAACTTTTCAGAAAAAATCTGTGACAGAATGCTCAGTAACACCAGTCCCATTTACACAATGTAACATTCTTGTTCTATTCTTGTTCTACTATAATAATAAACTTAAACTACCACTCACTGACTGACTGACAGAATTGTTCTCCCTGATGGTGGATGGGGAGGTGGGTATATTTTGACGGATTCGTAGAGAGGTAGGTCTGGTGACTTCGGGAAAAATCCCAAACCCCCCCTTTTTGCCCCCCCTCCCCCCGCTCCAAATTGTATCTCGGAAACCAAGATACTTGGAACAGTTTTTTTTACGGATTCGTATAGAGGAGGCTCGGGGAAGTAAAAATATTTTTTCAGTGTTGCCCCCCTTGCCCCCCCCCTCGCCCCCCCTTTTGCGGATCTCGGAAGTTAAGAGACTTGGATCATTTTTTTTTCAGATTCTTAACAAGGGGCATTTAGGTAGTCAAAATTAGGTATCATTTATTTTATCATAATCATTTAGGTCCCTCCCCAACCTCCCCTAAAATTGAAAGGGCTGTAACTTCACAACGGTTAGAGATATCCATTAGGTTTTTGAACAAATATTATAGTAGGTAGGCGTCGGAGGTCCTGAGCGTAACTCAGGGGCAACGACCTGGAAACTTGAGGGTAATTTTTTTTTTTCAGAATTTTTTTTTTTGGTTTCTCAAAATTTTATAGGCGTCTCTCTTCCTGTCAAAAACATGGAAAAAGAAAACCGCAAGCTGCTTGCAGCTCGCGCACCACGCAAACATTGTTGGTCGGAGGTCCTGAGTGGAGCGAACCTACGAGACCTGAGTGGAGCGGAGCGTAACGAAGGTCGAGTGGGTGAAGCGTAACTCAGGGCCGACGACATGGATTTTTTTTTCATAATGATTTATGGCTCCTAAAGGGTTTTCATACTGATTTAGGGTTTCTTACGGGTTTTGTACTGCTTTAAGGGCTCTGAATGGTTTCCATAATATAATATAAAGTTCCCCGGATTTTTTAAATATTTAAAAGTTTTATGTTATTTTCAAAATCTTATAAGGTATCTTATGGATTTTCCAATACATTTTAGATCTCCTATGGTCCTTATGAGACCATAGGGACCATAGGACTTTGAGAATCCATAGCCTATGGATTCTCAAAATTTTAGAAGGGTATTACCATCTGTCAGAAACATGTAAAAAGAAAACCGCGAGCTGCTCGCAGCTCGCGCACCAAGAAAACTAGTCTGTTGTATACAATTAAATTGACTGTCATCATGACTTGCATGGTCTACACTACACATTGTTTAAACCATGCAAGTCAAAATAGTATTGCTTCAATTTAATTGTATGTCAGTGTGATTAAAAACATGTTTATAAAAATATATTTACATGTATCCAAACTCCAAGAAACTATCGATTAACCCCTCGACTTTTCTCCTGAACAATGCGGCCGATTCGACACTGATATTAAACATGGCCGCTGCGTTCTCCTCCAAAAACTCATTTGCCTGTGTGTCTGTGTTCAAAGCTGTCTTTAAATTCTCCGCATCTTCGGTCTTTTTCAAGATCGCATTGGTGACAAATATACATACTGGGAATAAGAATTTGCCAAACCGCTTCAAGTCGCAATCCATCTGGTCACGCGGGTACACCATGCTGGCCTTAAGGCCATAGTTCTGAAGGGAATTGTCTAGTTCTCTGAAAAATAATAAAGAAGTCATCTCCTCGCACTTGCAACAGTTGCAAAACAATCGAAGACTAAAGTACCATGTACTAGATGCCATTTTCTTGTACGTACCAGAACAATATTATAATCGAATGCAATAATTACGCACACCTAATTGATGTTCAATAATTCTAAGCAACTGTTGTTTAGACCAGTGTTTTTCGATCTTTTTAAATACGCGACCCCTTTCCAAGTTCAAAATATCTGGCGACCCCCTTGGGTCATTGTTAGCCCAATAGTTAGGATATAAAAGTCTCAATATGTTTTAAAAAAATAAACAAGGGCATTATTTTTACTGAAATTATGTTTTTCTGTAGTGTTGAACCTTGCGTTTCTTTCTACTTTTGCCGGTGACCGCCCGAGTAAGGCTACGCGACCCCCCTAGGGGTCGCGACCCACAGATTGAAAAACACTGGATTAGAACATGCAAGTCATGATGACAGTCAAGTGTTTAATCGTTGCAACGGGCAAGAATCTTGCATCGTGTACATGACACTTAAAGATTGTAAAAAGAGTCCTGAGGCCGTACTCGGGATCAACGAAAACGAAGTTTCGTGACGACTTCGCTTTCGTTGATCCCGAGTAAGGCCCCTGGTTTAGGTAAGTCTAAAACTAGAGATACGAAAATAAGGAGTAAATAGGAGCACTAAATTAATCATGAACATAATACACGTTCCTGACTTTGCTAGGTACTCATTTTAGTCGGAAATTAATTTTGGTACCGGATTTATAATACAATCCAACTTACGCTAAATAGGGTGAAGTTCATAATAATGTTGTCAGACCCAGACTGAACAGTCAGCGTACATCAAATACCTATATAAAATCGAATTAGTGTCCAATAGGGTTACAATAATGTGTACCTCTACTTGACCCCAAACAAAATTTAAAAGAGAAATACTTATGTATCTTTTAGGCCCCTCGCGTGTGCTTAGTGGCATTTTCATCTGAGCCCTTCCGTGTTTCGGAGGGCACGTTAAATTGTCGGTCCCGGCTTTAAAAAACGTTAAGCCATGACGGAGGCCTTTATGCGGCCTAAAAACTCCGTCACCAGAGTTGGCTACTTGCTCATACGAACGAACGAACGAGGCCCCTCGCACATTAATTACTTCTTCTTCGGCTGATAGCTTGGTCTTAATCAGTATCAAGATAAATACAAATGCAAACTACAACGAATCAATATTGGCCTACCTATCCACAGAAAAGACTATGGTCAATACCTATGTGTGGGGCTGACCACAATACCCACGTACCTCGCGCTTATAAATATTATTCGAATCAAAAAATCCATTGCTTGTCCAAAAATGTATTTGGACCTCTGACTAAGTACCCCCTTAGACATCTTCGATGGATCTAAAAACTGCCTAGATATATGAAAATTATATTTAGAATCGCTCATATACCCCGCATATCATATTTTTTACCTATGATAGTGGTCCAGGTAGTCGTAGTAGTTCTTTCGCCGTTGTTCGTGAGACGTGCTGTTAAATATCATGTACATTATGTCGAAAGCGGGATTGCTTTCTTTCACCATCTGATAGTCAATGAGAATACATTCCTCTGGAACGCCATCCTGAAAGATTAAATTCAAACCCACTGAATGACTGAATGCGCACCAAAAAGGGTGCGTTATGTGAAGTACTTTGGTGTGCTTCACCAGATGAATACGCGCGCGCTGCAAAGAATGCCTGAGAATGTTTACTCCACCTTGGAAATACTGTCGTGATTTATGATTCAACCAGTATGCCCTTTTAATTGTTTTGATGCACACACACACATACCTTGATTCTAAACATAATATTGTTGATCCATCCATCTCCCTGTTGTATGACCGAGTGCTTGGCATCGGCGTCGCGTCTCGTTGTCTTGTTGTACAGTGCCATGAAACTCGTGCAAACTCCCGTCACATAATTCTTGTAATCGTTACTCAAAATCGATCTAGTCGTTTTTTCCATAATTTCAAAGTATTTTTGCATTCCTTCCATCTGCCACGCAGGGCCTTTGTACGTATCACCGAATTTGGATTTTATCTCGTTATAGTACTCTGGCTCTTGATGTCGCAAGACGTAAGACATGGAGTGGTATACGGCTAAAGATTTGAGCACCATTTTCACACAATCATCACTTAGCTCCTTAAATCTATCAAGGATATTAAACTGTGATTCTCGCAAGTCTTCTAGCAAAATTGTTTCATTCGGTTCTTCACATAACATTCCATAGAGCTCTGGGTGTTTGTATGTGTCAACACCAGCGGTTTTCTGAATTTGTATAAATTTAGGCAGTAACTCGGAGTAAATGATTTGTTCATTTCTGAAAACCATCGCAGTTTGGGCCATCGCTCTCAGTGCTTCGTTGTCGCTCGCGAGTTTTGCGATCATTTTAAATGTTTCTCCATTTTCAGTGATGGTTATTCTTTTGACAGTAGACATGTAGTTTTCCCCGGCTGCGCCAACATTTTCTATCTTTGCTTCTGTTTCTCTGAACCCCCGTTTTTCTAAAATGTCACTGATAAAGTCCAGTTGTCTTGGACTGATGAGAATCAAATCTCCAGTAAACTTGAATAGACTCATTGTGAATTACCTACTTCTTAACGTAGGTACACAGTAATGTTGGTATTTATATATGCCGTTTATCAAAATTATCTTCAAAATAATTAAATAATCAAAAATTTCAAGAAATGATAAGATTAGGATAAAATTAGATCAGAGTCATCATCAATTAGTTATTTAGTGGAACGATATCGTAAATACTCAATTTTTTTTATTAATTATTTGGTGAATATACGAATATTAATACAATTCTCGCTATATCACGATGCTAGTTTGACGCATACATTTCGTTTGTGATATTTTGTTTTACAGATTTTTTCAGAAAAAATTATATTCGTATGTGTTGGAGGTTTCTGTTAAGTTATACTTAGGCTTTGAGGGTGATGTTTCATCAAAAAAACATTTCATTCTTATTATTTCTGAAGAAAAAGTGTTTTCTTATTATTTGTTCGTCGGGGATGTAATGTTTGAATGGTTCTTATTTTGACTACCTACCTCTGTGGCGCAGTGGGCGAAAGCCCGCCTGAGACGCAGAAGTTGCGGGTTCGATTCCCGCTGCGGAACAAATGTTTGTATGTTCTGCAAATATTTTTCCTGCAGAGGTTGCGGGTTCGATTCCCGCTGCGGGACAAATGTTTAGATTTTTTCTATCTACAATATTATGTATGTATTTACAAAAAAAAGTATCTATCTATGTAGTATAACAGACATCTGGTTATCATAAACAAGCATTAAGTTGCTTAGCTTAGGAAGTTGAGACTAGATGATGCTGTGTGGAATGTCCAAGGATATTTATTTATTTATTAAGGATGACACAGCAGTTTGTGTGTGGGTATTATTGCAAAATAAATACCTATTAAAAAATTTAAAAGTAACTATTTTACCAAGGCGGCGGGCAAAAGCTAGTAATACAATAATAGTAGAAGTGCAATATGACTTCGCTAAGTACGGGCAAGAAAACTCCCTTATTATTATCTTATATAAGTTGATCGCGCGAATTAACAGTTTATTAGAAACTTTGACAATTTGACGTATGCTAGGGTACTGAGGTAACAGCCATTTCAATGAAAGTCTAAGAAAGAACTACCCACCTTGTGTAAACTTTTTCAATTAGTAGTTCGTCCCGAACTGAGATCTAGCGCGCATAAACTTTGGAAAACAAACTCAAAAGTACTGCATTTGAGTTTTCTTTATCAAACGTACCAGCAAATTTTCATAGCACTACCTATAAACCACCCAAGTTTCGTGCAGATCGGATTAACTAACGGTTCGATAATTATACAAGAACAACTTTATAAAACAGGAACGACGCTGACGAAATTGGATCTTCGCTCGCTCGATTGAATATTTGCTGTGGTTCACTAATTGGACGATATTGGTGTACCTACCTACCTACCACGGCAATAGATGCGACCGAAAAAAACACCACTTAATAAACAAACAAAGTCGCGATTTAAGACTGACACAAAATCAACCCTAGAGTCAGAAAAACGCAAATATAACAGCAAAGTGGCCCCTAAAATGAATATAAGTATGGCCGGCCTCAGGACCCTACCCAGCCTAACCAATCAGATCGCAGCGTTCAGATTACGTCACAAATTACAATTAAACGTTGACAGATTTAAATAATAATAATTCTTTATTTGAGACACGAGATTTATGATGGCACCCCACTTAATGATAAATTGATGGTCTAGTAGTCATTTTCAATTGTTTTATTTATGCAAGGATTGAAATGATTTTGGGGCTCCCCTTTGGATCATGAGCTGCAAATCGGACGGAACTGCCATTGTTATCCTGACAGTAAATATTGTATATAATTAAGACTTGTATTTAGGTTCGCTAAGAAATAAATCAATCTGCAAGATTATAAACTCTAAGTAGGTACATTTATTTTATTTTTAAGGATACCCAACATATGGTACATACTACCTACTGTGTATAATAACTTTCAAAGAAAAGACTGAAATAAATTGTGAAAACGCTTTATAAGCGTAGGTATGAAATTTAATAACACAATTACATTTTATGATAAAAAGATGGTATTTATTCTTTTATCATTCTTCAATATAAATTCAGATGTCGCCAAAACTAAACTTAACTAATTTGACAGCACTAAAAATGTTGCCGTCCCTTTCATAACGATCGAAATAAAAAGGATGGCATCAATTTTAGTGCTATCAAATTAGATAAGTTTAAGTTTTGCGACATCTGAATTTAAACCATTAACAGGCTAAAAAAACAAATTAATATAGTAAAACATTTATGTTTATAAGACTAGTGGTGGTTAGGTACATCATTTTTTTATAGATAAGTCTACATCAAATCCGGACTGAATAAGCCTATAAGTCAATGTTGGGCAACAAGTCGAACAAAAAATGGTTAGTTACGGGGCGGCACACACCCCTATTGTAATGTGCGCCAGAGTCGTTCAGTCATTCTCTTATCACGGAGAGGAGAAGTACTAACTAGGAACCCGTCTATAAAATGAACAGTCGGTTAATTTTAATTCGATTGGTGTAAAAATTAGTGAGTAGTTGGCACGAGCGAGTTTAACCGGTAAGTGATTTTATATTTCTAACATAGATTATTATATACACATATTTCTGACTTGATACTCAGAGATACATCTGCTGTATTTTTTAACAAAATTTAACATCAAGGTAAATGTTTTAAAATCCAGGAAATCTGTTAAATACTTGGTTCAGTTTGAAAATCATAATTAATTCATAAATAAATGCAACTGTTGGTTATGCATATTTACTTTACCTGGTATGTTATATTACCTGTAATGTAATCACGTTCTACTACGTCTATAAAGATTTCAATGAGCAATAGAAATTACGGAAGTTAAAAATAGATCTAACCAAGTCTCATTTTAAATTTATTTCTTCATTATTCATTGGTCTATGATTATACTGGCAAACATTACAATGCAATAAGGTTTCATAAAAATATTATCATAATTATTAATCAGCCGTGGTCGTCCCACTGCTGGGCAAAGGCTTCTCTTCTTCCACTCCTCGCGACTTAACGCATCCACAGACCTTGTGAGAATCCAGCTCGTCTCCTGCTCCTTCTTAATATCTTGTTCATTTTACAATAACTTGCTTTGACATGCCTTACTTTCTTTGACTGGCTTCCCACTGAAGCTTGACTATATAGTTTGTTAAAGGATCGCTTTAAAAAAAAGCTAGGCCCACACCACCAGGTTCTAGCCTGCAGTGCTGACAAATTAGTTTAGTTTTGGCGACATCTGAATCGACACCATTGTGTGTCCAAAAATTCAAAAAGCTTTTATAGATTCAAGTAATTAAAATGATTATTAGTAGTAGTAGTGCTTTATTTTTGTATAAGTAGTTTTTTCTTGACCAGCAAACAATAAATAAATGATTAGATAAAACATAACTAAACTAAGTCTGTGGTAGGTCTCTCTTCTTATGTTGTCAAGTACATGCGGGCGTCAAGTGAAATCTGCTCAGATTGTACTTGACGCCTAGTACTATTGATTACTGTAAAGTCAGTGAAGGATTTCATATTTATATTCTGCATTAGATATTATATACCTACATGTTAAAGCCGTGTTGGTCAAGTGGATTAGTACTTCGACTTTAGATCCGAAGGTCGTGGGTTCGAATCCGGCCGTGCATCAATGGACTTTTCGCATATGATTCGCAATGATCTAAAAGAAATGTCTACCGCTCCCTGGGATACAGTTGTGATCTTATTTCATTTTTTATTTTATGATATACATAATATATTTAAACATCATATTTTTCAAACCGAAATATTCATTATATTCCTATACATTTATTATCAATTCTGTTAAATCGCTATCTTATGTCAACTTACTTTTTAATAATTATAACCTACTAGTTAAAATAAAAAAAGCCCGTTTTGGCATTTGAGAAAGACCATAGAATGTAACTTGGAACGAAACTGAAAGAAACAACAAAATAATAATTCATTACCTAGAGTGTTCCTCAAAATAGGTACATACTTTTTGTGGTGCGATAAATAACATGATAGAATATATTGTGATTATTATTTCCACGTATATAGTAGCATGCAATTTCTAATTATTACGAAACGTATTAAAAATAGTTACATTCTCAGTCTTTTTTTTTTTAATAATAGTGTTGTAACCAATTCATTTTTGAATCTCACCAGTTTCATATTATTTTGTAGTGAGTAGGTATTTTTTAATTTGTGATATATTTTTCACTAGTATGTTGCATTTGTCTTTTTTATAACACAATATACTATAATGTATTATAATATAAAAATAATACTTATAAATAAGTGAAATACTATAAGTCAAAGGATACGCAGCACGCTATTATACAAAGCCGCCATTCTCCACTACTATCACTTAAGAAGACTGTGCAATCAAAAGTGGTAGAAAAAACATAAACATTAATAAAGGAAGATTATATTGATAATATTATAGAAAATGAACGATTATAGAAGAAAATAGCTCATCTGACGATTTTGGCTCATCATCATCAAAGGAAAATACAGTGTTGTCTAAGTTAAATTTTCTAATTAGAACTTAAATCCAATGCACTTTACAATATAATCAAATCAATCAAATACTCATACAAATTGAATCAATTTATCGTGAGTATCGTGTACCGAGTCTTAGGTTTACATCACTAGCTACATCACAATGACATATTATTATGTCAAAACGGACCTATTATTTTGGGCTGAGTATAATATGTAGGTATATACGTAAGTAAATTATGTAGATCTATTTAAAAAACAAGTAGGTAGTTTATAACCGCTCAAACGGCTATATTCCTAGTTACAACCAAATCCGTACAGTAGTTTTTGAGTGAAAGAATTATTCTTAAACATCCATCTATGAATGAATGAAAAAAGCTTTATTGCAATACAACATAAGTGGTAGTAGTAACAAAATGTAAAATATATAAAATTTAAATGCTGTTGATTACAAATTGGCGGTCTTATCGCAGATAGCGATTTCTTCCAGACGACCATTTACTAAAACTAAACCATTTACTAAAACTAATCTATACATCCATACAAACGTTGGCATTTCTAATAATATTAGGATTTAGATAAGTTCTTAAAGCAATGTAGCCCGTAGAGTATCTACGACGTAGACCTTAGGTACTACGATGTAGCTCTTACTACGAGTTTTCTTGCGTCAATCTCACTAAGCTCGTCCATACACTGTCTCGCTCGACCTGCGATCGTAAAGCGGTCACCTTTGGTATTTCATAATACAAACATATTATATTTCCTTTGCATAAGCTAACATTCCTTAAATTTGTCATTTAAAACTGAAAAAATCATAATTTTGATATGTTTCATAACAAATTAATAAGATAGTAGGTAAGTATAGTAATTTTGAATTAAACATTATTGTCGTCATATTATGAAACATCAAAAGTAGCACATAAATGTGCGCCATAAGCACTAACGCGATTAATTAAGGTAACTGTTCAATGCAGCAGAATATTTTGTAGGTTTCTTTGTTTGTTACAGAAGAAAGTAATGAAGGTTTGTTTGAAAATGACATTATACGAGTAGAAGATAATCATGCGTTTTCAATGAACATTTTACTTGACTCGAATACAGATAAATAAGCTTTAGATTCATGACTAAATTTAAAGCTGTCAATAATCCACACTCACAGAGATTTAACAATATTGTTCACGTTCCTTTGTGGCGGGACAAAATACTGACAAAAACGGGAACGAGACGCGGATTGCGCGCGAAGTTCGCGGGTTTTTCATGGCTTCCTGCGCTTTTCTAATTGTGAAGGTCCTTATCTTACAAAGGAGCAACCACTACGGAAAGCAGAAATATTTTCAAACTCCCAAGTTACGTTTTACAAGTTACATACAACCGCTCTAGAATAGAAACGAATAAAAATGTATCTCTACGAATTGAAATTCGATGACGAAAACTCGAGCGATTTTCTTCTTCGCATCAGTGCCTCTCCATCAATTATTGAAGGTTGGCGAACATCCTCAGAAATACCAAATTAAAGGACGATAGAAATAGAATAGAACAAACAGACAAACAGACACCCAGATAATCAAGATAATGGGAATGTGTGGTCGTTCGTAAAATGCCTAGATGCGCGTTGTTTTAACGGGTGGCGGAAACCAGTGGTTTTCTAATAAAGAAAGCCAGACCCCAAACCGTGTTTGTTGTAGTTCTTTATGGTTTCGGTTACGTACGAAAAAACTGGAGTAGAATCACCTAGAGAATCATCTGTAGAGACGTTTTAAAGTGATCCCAGGAAGAGCCTTTTTATATAAATAATTAAAAAATATAGATATTTATAACTATGGTCGTTAATATAGATGAGTTGTAGCTAAAGTAGAGTTTAAAGTAATGGTTCTTGTGGAAATTTTCATCAGTCGTCTGGTTATCAGACATCTGGTTACCATAACACACGCATTAAATTGCTTAGCTTGGGACTAGATGACGCTGTGTGGAATGTCCAGGGATATTTATATTTATTTAGTATCTACATTATACAAGGTGTAAAAGGACTACAGCTAGTTCCTATTTAAATGAATACATTACATTTTGTAAGAACATCATAACTTTATGGGAACATTAAAGGCGTTAAGAGGCCGTAGGTAGCAAATATGTGGTTTGAATCGTATTAGATCTCAAAATCCGTGAAAGATACCACCTTATAATGTTTGGAGAAATTAAACTTTGAACTTTTATCTTGCGTTGTGGTTTTTTAGAAACACGATTGGTAAAAGTTTTCTCGATCATATATTTTTTTGAAAAATACATGTTTTTCACACAGTTTGCTATTTATCTCAGGAACAGAACGCTATTTTTGTTGGTTTTATGTTTTGACAAATAGCCTAGAAGTATTCATTTAGTTCTGGTTTTTTAATTTTTCGATTACTTGTTTAATTAACTTGTAATTAAATAAAAACTGTTTTTTCGCTATAAATTATGTTGCGTGTCTATCGTTCTGCGCTTCTCACTCACGAGTAAAAACATTATTCGCTCTCCCGCTCATTCCTCGGCGTTATGGCACACACTTAAATTAATTTCACAAATTGAAAAACGATAAAGCAAATGTTAGAAAGCTTTATCTAAGTACTTGTTATGTCGTTAAGTATATTAATTGTTTTCGGACACGGCTCTTGGAAGTTAATTTTAATTTACTAGATTAACAACATGTACCTACATCAAGTACTGATAATATACAGTATGCACTCTTTATAATATTGTTGATTTTTGACACCAAGAACACTTTTTAATGCATTTACATTTGGGCATAGTAAACTTTAACACTTGGATAAATAAATGAAAATGCCTGTATTATTTATTGATAAAGTGGGCATTTTTTTTGTAGATTACCTATGTAAATGTAGGTGGTAATTTCTTTAACCAAAATGATGTTGAAAATGGGATATCATGTTCATTTTTTCATTTTAAAATTATGTCAACTTTTGAAAGGCAGTAAATCTATGTAGGTACACTTGCATTTAATCCAAATAAAATCACATAGAAAATTTATCAACACCACTTTGTTCAACACACAGTTGCAGCAGATGCTAATGCGCTGGCAATAATAGTACTGTCAGAAATTGTTAATATTTATATATCACAAAGTTATCAAGGTGTGTATTTGTCCAAAAATTGGAGTAATTTTATGAAAACGAAGGCGCTTTAGCGAGACTGCAAGCGATTTATGAAAGGATCTTTTTGAAGTTAAACACCTATAGGTAGTGAAAATAAGTACCTACCTGTAATTAATGAGTACGTAAATAATAATTTTGTGTTTTAGGATAAAAAAAAATCATTATTTAAAAAAAAATCTTCATAAATGTGATTAATAACAGACACTGAGTGCACTGATGTTTTTTTGTAGTTACAAAATAGTGGTGTTTATAGCACTAGAAGCGGAAAGCATCCTGTATCCTACCTAACAAACAACAAAACAACACCTTGCTATCGGCATGTCGCTTGTCTCTCGCTTGCTATAAAGAAACGTAAGTCGTGAAAACATATTATTATTAAATAGGTAGAAGAATTATGAAACTTTTAACGTGCATCTCATAGAAGAATTTATGACGTTATTGAATAAATTAAAAATATTTTATTTAATAATAAAATTTCGTTCGAATCAAACTGGCAAACTGTTGCCTTGGAGCGCAAAGAGTGGAATTTGAAGGGGGAGACCTTTGCCCAGCAGTGGGACATGATAGGTTAAATAAAAAAAAATAAAAAAAATAATAATAATAAAATTGTCTCGAAAGTTACAACATAGTAAACAATGCGCTGAAATGTATTAATATTTTGGTGTTAAAAGTGAAGTGAGAGGACGACATAATTATGTTACCTATCTGGCTAACCTGATACCGTCAATCCCTCAATAGTTCCTATAGTCTCCGTTGATAAATTACACCCTACTCTCGATATCAATATAGATCTGAATGGGATCACCAATTTACAACAGAATTCAAATAACCAAAGAATAAATTTCAATCGAACAGATTACGATGCTATTAACCAAGCTTTTTTGAAATTGATTAGAGTGACTATTTTGAGGAATGTGAAAGCGTAAATTGTATGTTAGATAAATTTTACTCTAAATAAAGATGTAGCCTTTTGTAAAAACAACATTAGTAGATATCCTGCATGGTTTGATAAACCATGCAGGATAAACATATTAGAAATAATAACGTACACATACGGTTCAAGAAATATGAAAATTCTTTGCAAACAGGCAACCAAATAGTATCTATAACGACATTGATTCCAACAGCTGTGTGTTAACCAAGATACTTGCTTGGGCTTGCGGCTAAAAAGTTTATATTATAAGTACCTAGTCGTTAAGTTTTCTTCAATTTTCTAATTTTCTGAGCAATTTTCTTAATTTTTTTATGTAAGAACCTTCTACGTAGGTACTTAGTAAGTATTAGAAATATTTTCAAAAAAGATGAATGAAATTGGTAAAGCCGTTCTCAAGTTATAGCGTGACCAGGAGATATAGGCGTTTATTTTTATATTATATAGATTTATTTATAAATGAATTAAAATTATTAAAATTATTTATTATTTATAAATGATATCCCAGATTGTTTTAGTCGTTCTTTATCCTTTTTATTTGCAACGCGATCTTGACCAGCTGCATGCATGATGTTGAACCATTAAATGAAAAAATGATGTTGAACCGTAAAATGGGGTTAAATTGATTGATTTTGAAATTCAAATGCATCTCACTTCTTTAGTTTTCGAGTAAAAAATAAATTTGATACCATAGTGGCGACTTGATGTGCAGATTTATTTGGCATAATAAAAATAAAATTTGCTCAGTTACTTTCTGAGAAAAAAAATAAAAAGTCGCCTATCAAGTTTAAAATACCATCGGGGTTGCTTTGATTACCCCCGTTTTCTCAACTGATTCCTTAAGTATCCCCAAACAAGAGTAAAACTGCGTAATAATTTTTTTCTACACTCATTACTTTTTGCGATATGAGATAGTAAAGTTAAATGGAGCGAATTTGATTTAAGGGGAGATTTTGATAACCATTGTTTTAACCTCTAAAACCATTTTTTTTATTTAAATGAAGTATTGTTTATTTAAATTAAACCACACAGTTATTAAACAAATTTTATAATTATAAACATATCCGGTACTTTTTTGTATGTGCACTATCTTTCAGGCTACAAAAGAAACACAAGGGGTCACTTTCATAATCAATAATGTAAGTTTCTATGTAACTTTCACTTGTTTATTGGGGGACTTTAACAGCTATCAATGTCGCCTCTCATCATTCATCAAATTCATCTTATCACATAAAACTCATTCTAGAAAAGTAAATTGTTGATCCTGCCCATCAAAACAGTGCAGAACTTAATCAGTGGAAACCATACAATCCTGTAGGAACTCATAGAATATTGAGAAAGTAATTTAGGTAAGCCACGAGTGCAGCATTGAAGTTTTGCATATCACAAGAGTTGTTGGAATTCTATTCCTAACTGAAATATTTTTTTTTCTTTCGTGAAGAACAGCACGAGCACAAGCGTTAGGGAAAAGATAAGAGTAAATATCATATGCATCCAACGCCAAAAATAAAATATCGTTAAATTCACAAATTTGTGAAATACGAATGAATAAGTTAAAATTTTTAGTAATCATCGAAGACACCCTCTGGTTTGAAACTCACCCCGTTTTATGGTACATCAATACAGAAAAGTGTTACTTTATAAAAAGAAGAAGAAGAGAGAAACTAAAAAAGATAAAAGGAAACCTTTGGAACCACTCCCCATACTATCCCAGTTAAAAACAAATATTTTTCTTCATTTATTTTATTGAGATAAAATCCTGGATCATTTATTGAATGGGCTGCTTCGAAACTTAAAAGCCTTAGTGCTTACTAGCAGTCAGCTGTATAGTTCAGTATTCAGCAGTGGTTGTATGCCTTGTTTCCCGGACGGTAGCGTCAGGTAAATTCAATCAAGGCACCTACCAGTACATTTTGTTATCGCTCGCGATCAGACGTCCTGATGTTGTTGTCCTGTTGCATCTAACCTCCCTACTAATATCGGTGTATTCTGTGTCTTTTTGAAGTCGGTTCGCCTCTCCAGCAACAGGTAAAGATGCCCGATAATAATAAAGATTTTTTTTTTATTTGAGATTTAATACATTTGATCGCTCTACTGGAATGCATATATTTAGAAAAAGTGAAATTTGTCCGTGATGTAGTTTTATTAAGATGTAATTACCCCCCTCGTCCTGGTCGACACTGAAAAACAGCGCTTGATCCCGGATCTAGGCAAATAGGCTGAGTTGTTGCCGTTTCAGCAAATATTTTTTAATTTCATTTCTTTATTTTGTTGACGCCTATTTATAAAATGTTCAATAATTTTCTTTCTTTTTTCATTAATATTTCTTTCTTATACCTACTGTATTTATTTAAGGACAGCAATGTGTTTATTTTTGAGAATATGATTCTTATTTTGCTATTATTCAAAATGTGAGTAAAGTTTTGTACTGGTGTAATATTTCTATAGGTATCGTGATCAATGGAACCTTCAGATGAGTTAGTGTCCAAGATGATAGATGATATTTTTAATAAATAATAATAAATAAATATCCTTGGACATTTCACACGGCGTCATCTAGTCCCAACTCCCAAGCTAAGCAACTTAATGCTTGTGTTATGGCAACCAGATGACTGATATACTACATAGATACATTTTTCTTTATATACATACTATAGATAGAAAATAAATAAATAAATAAATATCCAGACTCGGAACAAATATCTATAGAAGATACAAACATTTGTCCCGTGGCGGGGATCGAACCCGCAACCCCGCGTCTCAGGCGGGCCTTCGCCCACTGTGCCACAGAGGTTTTAATACTGCGTCACTATTTGTGAGTATATTGTATTACCATGGCATTACACGCTCATTGTTCATATTTCAAAGCAAAACACAATATCAGATCACATTTTACTTTTATAAAATTTTCCCGACAACTGTGTATAATATACAGTTGTATAATATATATATTGTTGTTTAATAAGCGAAAATTGCCTACTGACTCTGTTTAAGTCATCAAGTAATGAAAAGGCTTTATACTTATTACACATAAGAGGACGAACCTCAGGAATAAGTAAAAACTCCATTAAATGATGTTTTATTACCACAGCTGCGATGTAAAAGTCATTGTAAGTAAATGAAATGCCGATAATCGCTACTTCGCATTTAGCCCAAACAAATCCCGAAAGTATTAGCTTTTTTGTCCGATCCCAGATCCCAAAATTGAAAGCAAGAAGCTACCGACTTCTGCTATTGAAATGGCCTTTGTTCAAGTTATGTGCACCGGGCCATGTTCCGGATGGATAAGCATTGTCCTGTACTACTTACTCGGATTATCTCTCATTACCTGTTTGAAACGATAATTATACACAAAAAAATATGCAATCCTACTTGTGAGCTGTGCCGACTGGCTACTGACTGACTATTAGATAATACTGTACTGTTTACGCAAACACAAAGCCCTTTCGAGCTTTGTTCCCAATAGGTTTTTGATACATCGATGACGGATTATTCAGTGGATTTGGTTGTGAAATTGGGCAGACAATTTTTATAAGAAGTACAGTTACTTCCATGGTTTCATTAACTACGTTCGCTTAGTTAGACCTTCTTCCAGCTCATTTTCTAGTAAGCAAATATTTTCATAAGAAATAAATTTAAATTAAGAAAATATTTGAAGGCTTTTGCCTAGTTAGGTCACTAAGGTCCAGTAACGGCCAGTATCAAAATTATGTCTGTAATTTTGCATTCTTTGTATGGAAATAATGTCAAATATAACCACAGTTAGCAAAATAACAGATTATGGAACATTATTTACTGGACGTTAGACAACTTTCCTAAGTTAACGAAAAAGCAAGTATATTTATGTAGATTTAATTAAAAATCTTAGGAAAAATACCTTTACTATTAAACACATTTAGTAGGTATTATTATTATGTTTGTCAACTTTCGTATCTCGGAACTATGGAGTCCCGGACCTTTCATAGGCATGCATGGGGCCGATTAAAATGTTTATTAAAATGTGCAAGAACATTTTTTTTATTATTAGGTAAGTAGGTACTAAATTTGTAGAAGCGCTCGTGGCAAAGTCTGTTAAGACATTCTAAGAGCGGTTACAACGTGGATGGTCACGCAAGTAGCATTATCGGGTCTTTATTTTGTGTCCAAAATGTTATACCCCCAAAAATAAAAATCTGTAAATTGGGTTTTCATAATCATCGATTGCCCGTATAATCAGGATCTATAATATAAGGATCCCTAATATAGTTACGGCTAATATCGGCATCCCTAATGTTTAAAATACATAAATTCATTCTCAATAAATAACATAATCCATAATGTAACTAACTCATAACTTTATTTTCATAATAGTTTATAATAATAATAATAGTTTATAATATAATACATAATAGTTTATAATAACAATGTTAGGTATTCATAGATTTTTTGAACACTTCATTTTGAATAAGAGCATTGTGTCTCAAGCACAAGGCAGCATAGGGAATGTAAATGATTTTGATTTAGGTGGCTGATTACTTTTATTCCAAATTTTATTGGCGTTTCGGCGGCCGCTATCGCGGAACGCTCGCTACGCTCGCTCGCCTCGCGCGTTAGTGGTCACTGTTCAAACCTAACCTAACCAACTGATTTCGATCTTGGTGGCTGATTACTTTTGTTCTACATTTTATTGGCGCTTCGGCGGCCGCTGCCGTGGCACGCTCGCTACGCTCGCTCGCCGCGCGTTAGTGGTCACTGTTCATACCTAACCTAACCAACTGATTTCGATCTTGGTGGCTGATTACTTTTATTCTACATTTTATTGGCGTTTCGGCGGCCGCTGCCGTGACACGCTCGCTACGCTCGCTCGCCTCGCGCGTTAGTGGTCACTGTTCAAACCTAACTTAACCAACTGATTTCGATCTGGGTGGATACAACCTAAGTTATTTCTGTTTTACATAATTATAAACGTTCGAAAACATGGTTATTCGGAAGTGGAAGTATTATGATTCTTTATTATTATGACACGTATCTTTATAACGATTAAAATTTGGGATTATAATATTAGGTAACATAAATGTACCTATATGCATTAGGAGCATAAAGATGAACAATATCTTTTATAAATTATAGTTAAGGGACCATAATATTATGGATTCCTATGTTTCGGAGACACTTGTTATTGATTGTGATTTACGGACAATCGATTTTCGGAGACGAAATGGGTTCCCAGCATTATCACCTGAACGCTTTCGTGCTACGGCGAGAACACGTTAAATTGTCGATGCAGGCTTTTAAAGTCTTTAAGCCATTACGAGGGCCTTTAGGCGGCCTTAAAACTCCGTCACTAGAGTTGGCCACTTGTTCATACGAACCTACTTACTTATTTCATTTTTTTTACTATTCATCATCATCATTAAATAAGTATTTGCGGATATCGTCGCAAGGCCGCAGCTACAGTAGTATAGTATAGTGTTCTAACCTACCAGTTTTATATCTGTTTGCGACATTGTTTTTTGTGTGTGTGTGTGTGTGTGTGTGTGTGTGTGCTGAATAAAAGAATCTATCTATCTATCTAACTATAATAGGTACTAAATTCAAAAAAATAACGAAACTCTGTCTCGGACTTTGCAACGGTTAAGTAATTTCAAAGCAAATAATAATAATGTACAAAATATAACTTTTATTCTGGAAATTTGGGTTATTTGTTCGTATCTTAGTTAAGCCCATAAACTAGGCAGTAATAATAGGATTTAGACTATTTGGTACTCAGAAGCCACCAATTAAAATAACAAAATGTAGCCACCAATTAGCGGTAAGCGAGATCTAGTTCGGAGCGGAACTACTAGTTAATCAAGAGTACCTACAATTTAACGAACGATCTATTTTAATGAAGCCAATACCAGACGGCAGCGTGCCCAAGACACTGCAGGGGGTTAACGCCAGTTTACCGTAGTATTGGATACTGTCCTCGATACCGAGTCAAGTATAACAAATGTATGAAAATCCAGGGCATCGCCTCCCCCGGTAACTTGCATGAACTAAAAATTCCATACATATAGAATACTTGACACGTGAGCGAGGATAGATTTCTATACTACATACTAACCGCCGGTGAACCTACAGTATTACCGCGCTGATCCTTGATCCTTTAAGCCAAATAGATGCTAGACCTCGGATAACGCATCGCTTCGTCCAGACGCCCTGAAAGAATTCTGAAAACGCAATGGGGTATATATAGATAGGGGTTCATTTTTATATATTTGAAATAGAATAATCATTGAAATTCACATCGTAAATAGTTATGCTTCGGCCTCGTACGAAAGCGGAGGTTCGTAATTGCTGTAAAAATCATTCACGCAAATCATCCGTATGTTTTTTGGATTTCGTTCCGAATTTGAGAAGAACTGGAAACCCAATAATGACTGCATGCTTCAATTATGTCTTTGTAAATACTACGTTGCGAAGCAAAATAAATTTCTGCATTCTCAAATTCACAGAAAATTGAATTGGCATGAATAATAAAGAGTAGAAAATTGCATCTCGTTGCAACTTCAGTGAGCAATGATAGCTTAGTATATTTGCAACTCATACCCTTGCTGCAATCTTATTGTGCAATAGGTTAGGTAGGGGAGACCGGGGACAAAAGTAACGGCGGGTTGAAAGTAACAATCGCTCTGTAGCCATGTCCAATGGTCGAAACGACGCATATGACCATTTGGTTGTTAGCTTGCACCGCCCCCCACGGATGAGATCAGTCTCCGCGCCTCGCGGCACGCGGAAGAATTTGTTAGTGGACGTATCGTGATTTTTTGCACCAAAATTGAGATTTTTGTTGTTTATTCATTTAGTGTTTACGTAGGATTAGGATGCTGATAACAATATGACTATTAGTTCGTTGATTAACCTTAAGATTGTCTTTAGCATGTTATAACTTGTTTTCGTGTAACACATTCAGTTTTAAAGTTATTTGGCATCAAATATCAAAAATGGGGTTGGGTACAAAAGTAACATCTCATGGCAGGACAAAAGTAACGTGTCTTTCCTTGTAAATAAGTGTGATGTTATTAAACTTTTATTTATTTAACTTTTTTAAAGGTGTTATAAGTTTGAAATGTCTTTGTGTGCGTGTGTGTGTTTGTCTGTCTGTGGTATCATAGCTCCCGAACAGATAAACCGATTTAAATTTTGTTTTTTTTTCATTTGAAAAGTGAATTAGATAGATTTTTACGTATTACCTGCTAACAAGTTAATCTTACGTAAGAAGTTAATTATTTTTGTACTAGGTATAACTTTGAAATAAATAATTTGGTTTAACGTTGTGTTCTTTTTATAGTTACAATAAAATAGACTAGAACTTATAAGGTGTTACTTTCGACCCACGCCCTGTTACTATCGTCCTGACCATGGGGTCGAAAGTAACAATCTTCATTTTTTTTTGGAGGCTTAATAATATTTAGAAACCAAGACATAATACATAAAATTATAATGTACATTTATAGACCATAAACGTAGGTATAATATGGCTATATTTAATTTAACACAAATGTTATTACAAACGAGAAATCTGGCATGGAATACAAACTGTTACGTTTGTCCCCGGTCTCCCCTACCTATTTCATAGTTGCCGAGATAAATCCAGCTAGGTTATGCAACTGAATTGCTGAAAAATGTTGTATGGTATTAATCTTTTACTTTATTTTTCTTAAAAACTAAGTACTTTAGTTAGCCTAGGTACCTACTGTTCAAAAGAAATACACACACAAGGGATACACTTCATCGGTGATATGCTCAAGTTTAGTCAAAATTACCTAGACCGGCTAATTATTCTTATAATTAAATACAAATGTGATTTTTTTTCGTTCTAATTCGAGATTCTATACCTTATTTAGATGCAATGACTAACGGTGTATTTATTTAGATGCAAAGAGTCTCCATAAAATATCGTAAATCGATGGTTTGCATATAGCGAGGTATGATTTGAGCCAAAACATTGGATTTTTTAGCGCTAGACTTCAGAATAAAGATCTGTATTCTGAGCGCTAGACATAGAAAATTTGAAACACAACAGTTACTGCAAGGTGTTGAATTATCTAGTTAGCATTGTTGTGGATATAGGTACTTAGTCCTAAGTATACCTACATGTGATAACCGAATCTTGGGAAAGTGACATCGAAGTACCTACGCATTTGCGTCGAAATTGCAAGCATATAAATTTATTAGAATGAAAAAAGTCCCTACCGATTCCAATTCAAGGGCAAAGAAAAATACTCGTAGGTTTTTAAAATATTACATCCAAGTTCAATGCGGATAGTTTTGTAACCAATGTAGCTTAGACTAGAATGTAGATCTTTAAATCGGTTGAGTTGTTTCGAAAATCGAATGATGTTTATACCTCTATAAATGTTCTAGTGGAGGGCAGTTGTAAATAAAATGGGAAAATATCTAACGCAAGAGAAGTGGTGGGCTTTATGATATAACTATAAGATACAAGCAAAGAACCCAAACTTCCAGGAAAAAAGTTCTATTTTTAACATAATATTATTTCCTGACCGACTGGCCGACTACGGTGACGGAGTTTTTAGACCGCCTAAAAGACCTCGTCATGGCTTAACAACTTTAAAAGCCGAGACCGACAATGTGCCCTCCGAAGTCCGAAGCACAGAAGCGCTCAGCTGATAATTCCACTAGCGTGACGCATTTACTCGTTGCTCGTTAGTTGTAACCGCTTTGTTTATTTAATGCATAAAACACTGTAGGTACAACAGTATACCACAATAATCAATGTATTAGATATAATTAATGATCTGAGATTGGACCAAACAAAATATACCTATTTACATTTCTTCGAATCAATTTTCAATGATATTGTAATTTTAAGCTTAGGGTCACTTGCGTCTCTTGAGATCCTCAGCTGTATCTCTCTCTGTATCTGCCGCCGCGCCAGGCCGAACTGGCCTCTTAGCTTTTAAGTTTATTTATTTTTTACTAACTTTCTCGCCCGCAGCACACAAACTATAGACTTATAGGTATTCCAAGTTTCAGTCAAACCCGTTCTGTAGTTTTCGCGTGCAAGTGCAACATTCATACGAACTTTCGCGTTTATAATATAAGTAAGATTTACTAAACTATGCATGTAGCATGTTTGTATGGTAATTGTTATTTAATAATCGTTTTGAATTTAAACTTTACCACTCGACGGCACTTCTCGAACAAGCGATTAGAACAATAAGAATAATGAACAAAAAGCAATGCCACTTTGCTTTGTATTGAAAAAGATGTCAGCGGCGAGCTTTCAACAATAGAACTTTATTTTCTTACATTTGTTGCGATTCTTCTTGATTGATTCGTTTCTTATTCTTTTTTAATTTGTCGAGTGCACTTGGCAACCGCAAAATTTAGTTCCGTTCACACGCTTTATTACTGTGTGAAACATTTTAAAGAATGCTTTCTTGTTTCTTTCCAGATTACCCTAAAGAATTGGGAATAGAGAATGCAAACAACGATGCCTGCTTCGTCGAGTAAGTGGAAACTTTGGTACTTCGTGTAATTAGTATCTAGATGTTTGTTTTGTTTTATATTCAGGCCTACGATGTTTTCTTTCTGATTTGTTGTTATAGCAGCAACAGATATACATCATCTGTGAAATTTTCATTTCAACTGATTAGCTATCACGGTTCCTGAGAATCGGCCTGGTGACAAACAGACCAAAATTTCAATTCAAAAAGTCATAAACACGTTAACATAGAATAATGAATAGGTGGTGCTAATTGCCTGATGATGGGATGTCGTGAGGGATCATTGTATTCCCACGAGCTGCGTGTGCGCATCTGTTGGCTCTCATCCCGCGCCGCCCTCGGTCCTGCTACTCTTAAATAGTACTATCTATTATGCATTCTAGTTTAACTTTATCTAAGTGGCAATTCTGAGTGTCGCAAAAGCTAAACTAAGCTAACTAAAATTGTTGCCGTCCCTTTCATAGCGATGGAAATAAAAAGGATGGCAATAATTTTAGTTAGTTTAGTTTAGCTTTTGCGACACTCAAAATTGCCCCATAATTTACATAAATTCTGAATTTTAAATCGGTTGCTATATCGGTCATCATGGTTCATCTTATGTGGTATTGCCAGTAATCGGAGTAGAGTAGGTAAAAATCAAAATGAATTATCTAGGTTTGCACTGCAGCGGTATTAAGACATGACTGAGAAATTATCATATAATTATAAATAAAAAAATAATAATATACTGGGTGTAAAAAGACTACTACCGAAAACTGGGTTGCAATCAGACCATATTATTATAGTACTGAACATAATTAGCGGAAAAAAAAAGTTTTTTTTTATTTAGTTACATACACATCGTACAACAAAATAAGAACATTTCCACCTAATTAGATCATTTAATAAAGGAAATAAATAAGTAAATTAAAGAAACAGCAATATTACCCATAGCATATTACGCTCGTACGACAGCGAACAGCTGATCTCGCCCGCGGTCATCGATCGCCCGCGGTCATTTTTCAGACAACTAATGTTTCTTTAGATGTCTTTTGGGGTGCTGTACCACCCCGTTTCGTTTTCGGTAGACGTCTTTTTACACCCTGTATAATAAAATTAACCAAATCTGTCCAGCCATTCTTGAGTTATAGCGTGACACGAAGAAATAATGGTTCATCTTTTTATAATATAGGTAGATAGAGTCAAAATGGCTGGTGTACCAAAGCGAATTAAATTGTACGAATTGTACCGATTACCACAAAATTTTACCTTAATTTCCGAAATAACTTAGTCCTGAAAGAAGGTTTTTTATGAGCTAGGTACATATACTATTTTGTACCTAGCTCTTAAAAAACCTTCTTATTAAAAATTTTAAAAAAATATTAAAAATTAGTATTCTATTAAAAAACTTAAGTACATTGAAATTAACCAACATAATTTTAATTACATAAATTGGTATCACGTATCGCTTTTTAACCCCGACAAAAAAGAGGGTATATAAGTGTAACTAACTATCTACTATATATTTTATTAAAGAAGTAACGATACAGTATTTAGCTATTACTTAGTGATTAGACTATCATAAAATTATCAGAATTCTGATAATGGGGGCAATTCTGAGTGTCGCAAAAGCTAAAATAAACTAACTAAAATTATTGCCATCTTTTTTATTCCCATCGCTATGAAAGGGACGGCAACAATTTTAGTTAGCTTAGTTTAGCTTTTGCGACACTCAGAATTGCCACTATTATCTATTAAATTAAATACAGTATATTCAGAAAAGATTTCTCAATCATACGAAGAGTCGTAGGTAGGTAGAAAGAAACCTACACCCATATTTTGTAACTACCAAAATAAAAGTACTCTCAGTGATAAATTATCATAAAAGTGATCAATAACAGATTATTGATCATATTTATGAAGAAAACTCTTAAAATAATGTAAGTACATATTTAGTACATACTGTCAAATTAGTTTAGTTTCATTTTGACGACGTCTGAATTGACACCATTATAACGCCAAATTTCTTAAAAATACTTAATTATATTTTGACTACTGTAATTACTGCATTATTAAAGTCTGAGTTCTGACTAACATAAAATGAGAACAACTCGTCTTAACTCAGAGAAAAAGAGCATTCTCCTAGTTCTGTACTATTAAATATTAAAATTATTTGATTCATTTTCTTTGGCTTTATTGAAATAGAACGTAAAAAAATGTACTCTAAGTGGTACACAACCGTGTTCATCAGATATTAACGTGGGAAACTGTATTTAAAATAAATAGCAATATTAGTAGCATCTCCTTAATGAGCCCGATTAATAACGATGTTTTGACCCCCGCGTCACGCAACGTGTTTCAATTTGGGGTCAAACACAGGTGGCAGTTCGCACGGCGCCAGCGCACTCTGTGGCTCCGGGGATGACAGATAGGGTTAATATTAATTATAGAATGCGATGTCACCGCATCACATAATTGGCTTAGTTCACGAATGTGTCATTAACAAAAGTTTTATTCGCTTGCAGGTATGAACTTAGACCTTTAGATTCTTACTAGATGTTTTTTACAGTCCCAACAGGAGGCAATTTTTGAAGACAATGTCAATACGTGTGGAGCTGAGTAAGCCGCGGGTTTCCTAACGATGCTTTTCTTTGCCGTTTAGTGAACGGTGGTTAGTGCGAATATTGGGGGCAATTCGGAGTGTCGCAAAAGCTAAACTAACCTAACTAAAACTATTGCCATCCTTTTTATTCCCATCGCTATGAAAGGGACGGCAACAATTTTAGTTAGCTTAGTTTAGCTTTTGCGACACTCAGAATTAACTCTTCTAAATAAAAATCTATTTATGCACGGCTGGGATTCGAACACACGACCTTCGGAACGGAAGTCGAGGGCATACCATTCGGCCAACACGGCTCATGTCTATGAGACGGTGAAAAAATGATGTTAGTTTTTTTATGACGTAAATAATTGTATACCTATTGCAAATTGACGTCTCAAATCTCAAAACCGTATAGCAGCGTTGCCAGAATGTAACTTTTGTAACATTTTACGTTACTTTTGACCCTCTCATGTTACCTCCATGTTACACGACTCAATATGTTACTTTTGTGTTACTTTTAGGTCATTAAAAATAAAATTTAACTACCAGTTCAAATTAGCTGCCCTGTCTCCATTTATTATTATGATAACGTTTTTTCATATTCATTGATGACAAAGTAAAGGTGAACGCAGTTAAAATTTATTAATAGGAAGCTAAGTTCTCAGTTGTATTTATTTTTTAACGTGCTGATTTCCTGCAGTCAATTTAATCAACGAACCATAAAGTGTAAAGGTATTAGTTTTTGTGATTCTATAGATAGAGCATCTAAGTGGAGTGTAGGTAGGCACTTATAGTGCAGAGGTGGTCGATCCCGATCGACCGGTCAATCGCTGCTATGAGTCCAGTCGATCGCGGCAAGCAAAGAAATACAAAAATAGTCGAGGTAGTCCCAAAAAATTTTAAGGACCTGATGAGGATCTTCAGAGTAATGCACAAAATGTACCTCAAGAGAGCAGAAAATTGCTTTCTACTTACTTAATTGAAGACGGTTTAATAAACTTTTTAATTTTTCATTTGTATTTATTATAATTCTTCGCTCCGGTCGCTTGGTTCGAAGCTCGATTAGCACGCGTTTTATCTTCTTTAGTATATTGCGAACAAATTTTCTTCAAAAAATTTTGCTCGCTGCGCTCGCATCGATTCTAGCAGAATATTGACCGACCCGACCATACGCAATATCATGAGCCACGTCGTTATTTTCTTCAAAAAAATTTTGCTCGCTTCGCTCGCATCGTTCAACGCTATGTAAAAAACGACCATAGGCAAAACCAAGTGAGACATTGCTTTTATCTTCAAAATATTTTCCAAATATCATATAAGTTTATCATGCAAAACTGAAAGTGGCACACAGATAGGTAATATTATTAATTGTTATCCGATCAACAATCAATATTATTTATTAGGTACGATTTTTTCGGAGTTTAGCAAATGGACAGGAAACTTATTTTAGTTTTTGTGTACTAAAGTGCCATAGTAAAATAAAGTAGGTACCTATTGTGTGTGTCACATAAATCTAAGGTAATGTAACTATTTTAGTGAAAATGTTACTTTTTGACCTGTCTCATGTTATATTTCACTATCTGCCACTGGCAACACTGCCGTATAGCGAATTTATACACTGTTCAATATTTTAACATCGAACCTGCTGTTGTATGCTTTCATCAGATTGTTCCCAAGCCCCGCTTCTTGCCTTTGCTTTGTCTATAGACAGGGTTTTGTATTTTTTCATTTTCATTCGATATGTACCTACCGCGCTTCCTGTGCCAAGTGGTACATTCATAACGCTTGAATAGGATGTCTTGAATGCTTTGCCTTTTTGACTATCGTCGTGTTTGGAGGTGTGCTCATAAAGGCGTATTTATGTGCATTCGTGGGACCGTAAATGAATGAGTACATCGCTTATTTTTTGCAATAACGATTCCGAATACAATGCGGCGTCAAAGGATCGTATTATAATGGTTTCGCTCTACGAGTAGGTAGGTAGGTTTAGTGCGTTTGTATTGATTTTAGTTCAACACAGCTTTGACAGAGGACAGTTTCATTATTGCGATTTTGGTTGCTCATGTGAAGGTAGGATTTGTGCAAACAGAGCATTGTGTACCTACTGTACATAGTGGATGAACGAGTCACTGATTAAATACCTATAGAACACTAGCTCTAGCTGTCCCCGCGAACATCGCTTTAGAATTAAGTAATCCAAAGTCGTCCTGTACCTACATAATTGTATGAGAAACAACAGTTTTTTTCTCCATAATATTTTATATATACCTACCTAGGTACCTACTTTTAATAGTTATACTGCTATTCGAGACGGAGACAAATCAAAAACCATGGAAATCAGTCCAGTGGTTCTTGAGTTATAAGTGTTCCAACAAACCCGACTTTGTCTATAATACAAATAAATACTTATTTAATAAAAAATAAATATGATCAAGACTGTATCACGGGAGCGGTAGACATTTCTTTCAGATCATTAGGCAATTTTTAGATCTTTTCGAAGATGTCTAAGGGGGTTGTCAGAGGTATGTCCAAATACATACATATTTGGCACATGCCCACTTTTTGCAGAAGTTAACTTTCCATACGTGACAGGTTGCAAGCCCATCGACGCTATTAGAGTGCTAACTGGTTTCCTCACGATGTTTTCCTTCACCGTTATAAGCTCGTGTTAAAGTGCATATAAATTTTTCGATGCGAAAAGTTCATTGATGCACGGCCGGATTCGAACCCACAACCTTCGGATCGAAAGTCAAGGTACTAATCCACTTGACCAACACGGCTTTTATATTATTGTCTATAATACTCGTATAAAAATGAATCCCAAGTATTTCGTTGTCACTCAATAGCTCGAGAATGGCTGGACCGATTTTATAATAATTTAAGATTCAGTATGTTACGTATAGGATCCCGTCATACAACGACCTTCACCGAGATGTTTATTTGATGAAACGTATTTTATATCTTAGGGATCTTAGACTACAATGTGCATTAGAAATAAATTGCCCATTAGTTGTTATTAATTTATGGTTAACTATTTAGCGAAAACGGAACTACAAAGCGAGTCGCGGGTTTTTTTGTAGGACTATCTATGATAAACATTTCCATAATACATAATGTACGTCTACCCAACCCTGAAGGTACAAGTTAGTAGCGAACGGCAGCTGCGGCGGACGACGGACGTGTCGCCGCTTCATGACGCCACGACACGTCGTTGCGTTATGTCTTGCAGGCCTAGCCAACCGGCATTCGCTTTGAAGCGATTCGATTTTTACAATCGTCATAGCTGTAGCAATAGCAAAGTTTGAAATGTATAGTACATTGTCTACCAATAATCTATACGTTGAAAACAGATCACGTGCCATATTATGTCAAACCAATACATTTTTGTACTTTTCTACTATCGCTTTCGCTAATCGATTGTTACATTGTCTAGGCCCCAGTCATTATTTCGAACTCGACTGCAATCGGCAACAGCTATTAAAATTTTCAATGAAATTGTTCAATTGTTTTTGAAAAGAAACTCGCTCGCCGTGTCGTTAATATTTGATGCACCTAAAAACCACAAACTTTAAACGCATTTATAATTATTATAGTAGGATAGGATAGGATATAGAAATATTAACAAAGCTATAAACAGAGGGAGATAAGATGATGAGAGAGAACCCAAAGCTACTTATCTCTCTTCATTATTACTGTATGGGTGAAACTAGCGCCACCGACTATTTTATTTTATTATTACGTTGAACAAAGGAATTTAAAAAAAACTGAATGTACAGTTTGTGAAACCTACCATAAGCTTTTTTTTAATACCTATGTAATAGTTTCATTTTGAATATTCCTCCTAAACTATTCAGGTTTCACAAACAGTACATTCAGTTTTTTGAATTTCCTTTGTTCAACGTAATAATCAAATAAAATAGGCGGTGGCGCTAGTTTCACCCATACAGGCACCTTAATGAAAACAGTTAATGTTTTTCAAAGGTCGCACTCAAAAATCAATCATTTATTCTCAATAGTGTATAGGACAAAGGAAATCAGTCGGCAATTACAGAACAATACATTTATGGCATTGCTCTTTTGGCGAAGGGCACCCATCGTAAATTATCCGGTGGTAGGTACCACCCTTAGAGGCGGGGTCCCGTGGTTCCAACCCCAGTCGTTAGCTTACTCTGAACCAGCAATGATTTATGACTTTTTGTATGTGATATTTGGTGAAGGACTGTCCCGTGCAATTCCTTTTTTATATTTACTAAACCATGTAGGTAGTAAAGTCTACTATTTCTGAATTATCATTTATGTTTCACTTATGTATGTGATAAAAATAAGTAAGTTCGTATGAGCAAGTAGACAAATCTGGTGACTGAGTTTTTAGGCCGCCTAAAGGCCCTCCGTCATGGCTTAGTGGCAGAAAACAGCACCGATAATTTTACGTGCCTTCCGAAGTAGGTACGGAAGCGCTCAGCTGATAATGCCACTTGCGGTTACCCATCCAATCTGTAACCTCTCAGAACGAAGCTTAACTTCAACGATCTATCAAGATATACATAACGAAATATTGTTAGGCCATGGGTTAGGACATAAAATCAATAATTTGTTATAGCAAAATTCATAATAATTACTACAAACCGGGCTTACCAGCAATAATTTATGTTTGCACTATGTGATAGGAAAACTCGTGAACTTAATAAATGAAAATGAAGTATGATTACGGCTGTATTCTCAAAGTGTGGTAGACATTATTATTATACATTCGGATCTTTGGGCATTTTTAGATCCTTTGAAGATGTCTAAAGGGATGGTCTGAGGTATGTCCAAATACAATATTTGGTACGTAGAAGGAAAACGAGGAAGGGGGAGACAGATAATTAATTACATCAGTCAGATCCAAGAAAAAGTGGCTATCTATATGTCGTATCAAGAACAAGAAGTAAAAGAGATCGCATTGGAAAGAAGAATATGGAGGTAACTGAATTACAAAAACAATATAATAAAATAAATTCTTTCCACAGGTCGCATTTTGTACGACGTCCCTTGCGGAGTATGCAAAGACAACTCGTCTGGGAAGCACTATGGTGTGTTCGCGTGCGATGGCTGCGCCGGTTTCTTCAAGAGATCGGTCAGATGCGACCGCAGCTACGTCTGCAAATCCCGCATACCTGGCTCCTGCATTATAGACAAGACTCACAGGAACCAGTGCCGCTCGTGTCGCCTCAACAGATGTCTTGTAGCTGGGATGAACAAAGATGGTGAGTTTTAAGAACTTTAAAACTATTTAGAGTTTCATTCACCATTTATATGTAAAGTTTGATTAGTTCTTTCCAATAACGTTACATGGTTAAAGTAACCATTCTTTAGGTGGCTCAACTGGTTCTTATTGTATTATGTACAGTTATGTAAATGTGTAGTAGTTTAGTATAAATATTGGTTAGGTTAGTGCTATTGTGTGCGATTGTGAAAGCCGTAAACAAGTAATCGTTCAATCTTTTTCTAAAAATGAATCATTGTTCCAGCCGTACAACACGAGCGAGGCCCTCGAAACTCCACTATTCGCCGCCAAATGGCTCTCTTCTCCAAAAATATAATGCCATCACCGGAGATGCAACTCCCAATGAACTTGCAGAGCCCAAACATACCCAAACCGATCCTGCCCCCACCCAACATGCCGTTAACAATCTTCCAAAACCCATTCACACAATTCAATACGTTCAATAACCCATTCCTACCTCCATATAGGCCACCGTTCATGAATTTGCGCCATCACATCTTTCATGGAGATATCCCCGAGAAGCAGTGTGAAGCGGCCGCAAGACTTCTGTTTATGGACTTGAATACGACGAAATGCCTTACAGCCTTTGAATCCTTGTCCCTCCACGATAGAGTAGTTCTGTTGCAAGAATCTTGGGGTGAGATTTTCGTCCTGGGCGCTGCACACCACATCTACCCCATAAATCTTATAACTACCTACGAACGAGGATGGGCACGCGTCGATCGCTCATGCGTGGAAACCTTTAGCGATGTGCTAGATGAAATCCACAAGGTTCAGGCTGATGAACAGGAGCTTTACATTCTGCGTGCACTGATTTTGTTCAAGACGAACTTAAGCACTACAATAGATGGTAATGGAGAAAACATAACGCCCGCGCATACAGGTGAACACAAGCGACTGCAAGACCTGCCAGCGGTTGCAGAATTGAAAGGTCGTTTTCAGGCGGCTTTGAATGTAGTAAGTAGTACTTTTGCACCATTAGCAGTAAGCGCAAACTTTAAATAAAAACAGGTTACCCTGAATGTTACAACAAAATTCTGCATTTTAAACTATTTAGCTATGGTACCTACTGCTATAGAAAAAAACTCCAAATCATTGAAATGTCCCAATGCCAAAAAGTTTATCTTTAGGCAATACTTTTTTAGACTTATTTAGAAATGGTTAGTATTAGAGAAAAAATAATACAGAAAGCTGTTTTTTTTATAGCTCCGTCTAAAGTAGGCATTTAGTTAGTCTGTTGTCGGCTAATCGTCTGCAGTTCTGTTGCTGTTGGCAAATGCGAGGTTTAACTTATCTTTTATAACGTGTATGCTCCGCGATGATAATAAATTGTTTCTGAATATATTGCTAATAACGAAGGATTTCTTGTCGAATGCACTAAGCTATGTATATAATAAAAACGCGTGCGCCATGCTATATGTCTCATATGACTTAAACTTAATTTTCTTTCAGCATGTAGCAACTACGTATCCCCACGAGTTATCTCGCCTCGGCCGATTGAATAACATCGTCTCATTGGTGAAGAAAGTCTCTCGTCGCACTATTATCGAGCTGTTCTTCAGAAACACCATTGGCGACATGACAATTGAATACATCATCACAACTTTGTACACGTCTGGGCAAATACCCTTTATCCCTTTCAATATTTAAATCTTGGGAGAATATTATTTCTACCATTTGTAAACAATATACAGCATTCGTTTATAAACTTTTGTAAGTATACCTAGTATCTTTAGAATCTATGAAAACGTAATCGATCGAATAACTAAGACTAGGGGATAAAATGTGCAATTTCTTAAAATAAAATTTTAAGTATCTACCTACTTACTTACCTATAGAATTTGTAGATTTAGATTTCTTTGCATTTTGTGTTGATTTTTTTAAAACTTTGACACTAAATAGCTTTTTTGACGTTTTCGTATAAATATTTAAGGCTGTTCTAAAAGTATGTTCTTAAATTTAACTGAATTTTTAGAGACCAATATGACATGATAAATGAGATCGTGCCGTGTCCTAATGCTAATCGTCTTTGTATAACGTCGACCAAACCATTCCACCATCGAGCGATGCCATCGATCGACTATCGGTCGATTGGTCTGGTAACACACCCTAATACATTCCAAAAATAACGCGTTGAGCCACTTTGCCACACATTATGTGATTCTAGGCGTTATATACATCCATTACAAAGATTTGACTCTTCTATCATTGACGTAACAACAAATTATAAGTACTGATTTTTATATGATCTCTGATAACTAATAAATTAAAAGTAAATTTTAACATAATGTCATTTAGAATTGAATAGTAGCAATTAATCAATGTTTTAATGTATAAAGAAGATAGCATGTATATGCAATTTGACAGCGGTTTTAACTTTTAAGCGACTGATAGAGTCATTATAACAATACGCCCGAATACTGAAATGCTTCATAATGTACTTACACTTTTCACTGACCTAGTTGAATTATTGTAAATTTGTATTTTGTTGGTACAGGTAAGTACCTAAGTACTAACCTATACCTACCTACCAACAAAATAAATAATAGTGGCAATTCTGAGTGTCGCAAAAGCTAAACTAAGCTAACTAAAATGGTTGCCGTCCCTTTCATAGCGATGGGAATAAAAAGGATGGCAATAATTTTAGTTAGCTTAGTTTAGCTTTTGCGACACTCCGAATAGCCACTAATGTTAATTGTAATAATATTGTAGTAGGTAGGTACATAAATAATATTAATTCTAGTCAAATACTTAGGATATAGTAAATAACGTTAAACTGATATTGTTATTATATTTACTTACCTACATTATATCGCTTGCTACCGAAATCCTATTTTTGTCTGTGATTCATCCCTAAATAGATCTGACAAATTTTCAAAATAAATAAATATCCTTGGACATTCACACCATAATAGAATTATAACTTAAAATAAGTATGATTGTAGCGTGTTTTTAAATAAATGCTAACATTTTTTGCTAGTAAATACATTTTATTAGGTTACCTACTCTAAAAACTTCGCCACCAGAGTTGGCCTGAGATTTTGTTGTTTCTAGTGTAAACTAATTTTATTGCATACATACAACACTTACCATACTCTAATAGTAGAATTACAATTAGAACAAAACAATTGTATTTTAGTAATAATGTTATATTGTAATTCGTTTTGTTAATTAATAAATAAATAAATCATCCATGTCATCCATAAAACTTTCGCGTTTATAATATTAGTAGGATTAATCTTAGAGTTATCATAGAGTCTTTATCTATCTATCTATCTATCTTGTAAGCTTGGGTAGATTCAGATTTAATTTCTGTGATAAATCTAGTTGTTGTCAAACTCTTCGTAATTTTTAATGTTGTGTTAACTTAAAATAGGTACCCGCAGATGACACGCACACAAATAAGCGATTTGAAGCAACTACCTATGTTTCTTTTATTTATTTGTTGGTTGTATATTATACTATATAAACTTAGACTACCACTCACTGACTGACTGACTGACTCATTGACATCATTGTTCTCCCTGATGGTGGATGGGGAGGTGGGTATATTTTGACAGATTCGTAAACAAGTAACTCGGGTGAGTTGGGGAAAAATCCCAAACCCCCCCTTTTTGCCCCCCTTCCCCCCCCCTATTGAGGATCTCGGAAACTAAGAGACTTGGAACAATTTTTTTTGCGGAATCGGATAGAGGAGGCTCGGGGAAGTAAAAATTTTTTTTCAGTGTTGCCCCCTTTGCCCCCCCTCCCCCCCCCCTTTTGCGGATCTCGAAAGCCTTAAGACTTGGAACAAATTTTTTTTCAGATTCTTGTATAGGGGAACTTAATTAATTAGAATATTTTTTCAAAACTCACCCCCCCCTCTCCCCAACCTCCCCTAAAATTGAAAGAGCTGTAACTTCACAACGGTTGGAGATATCCATTAGGTGTTTGAACAAATATTATAGTGGGTAGGCGTCGGAGGTCCTGAGTGGAGCGAACCTACGAGACCTGAGTGGAGCGGAGGGGGGAGGAGGCGAGCGAAGCGAGCCGCCGACCCCCGTAGCGTAACGAAGGTCGAGTGGGTGAGCGTAACTCAGGGCCGACGACTTGGTAAATTTTTTTTTTTTTTTTTTTTTTTTTCTTAATAGCTAAGGGCTCCTTAAGGGTTTTCATACTGATTTAGGGGTTCCCATAGCGGTTTATTAAATATTTTAAATCTCCTATGGATTCTCAAAATTTTATAAGGGTCTCTCTACCTGTCAGAAACATGGAAAAAGAAAACCGCGTGCTGCTTGCAGCACGCGCACCACGCAAACTAGTTATAATATATAAACTTAAACTACCACTGACTCACTGACTCATTCACTGACTCATTGACATAATTGTTCTCCCTGATGGTGGATGGGGAGGTGGGTATATTTTGATGGATTCGTATAGAGGTAGGTCTGGTGAGTTGGGGAAAAATCCCAAACCCCCCCTTTTTGCCCCCCTTCCCCCCCCTTTTGAGGATCCCCCTTGGGACAAATTGTATGGGATTTGGACTTGGAAACTTGAGGGTAATATTTTTTTTTATACATTTTTTTTTTTTCTTAAATTTTTTTTTTTTAATTTTTTTTTTTTAATTTTTTTTTTTTAATTTTTTTTTTTCATAAATTTATTTTTTCTTAAATTTTTTTTTCTTAAATTTTTTTTTTTCGAAATTTTATAAGGGTCTCTCTACTTGTCAAAAATAGGAAAAAAATACCGCGAGCTGCTTGCAGCTCGCGCACCACGCAAAAATCAAACAGGTCGGAGGTCCTGAGTGGAGCGAACCTACGAGACCTGAGTGGAGCGGAGGGGGGAGGTGGCGAGCGAAGCGAGCCGCCGACCTCCGTAGCGTAACGAAGGTCGAGTGGGTGAAGCGTAACTCAGGGCCGACGACTTGGTAAATTTTTTTCTTTTTTTTTTTTCTTAATGGCTAAGGGCTCCTAAAGGGTTTTCATACTGATTTAGGGCTTCCCATAGCGGTTTATTAAATATTTTTAATCTCCTATGGATTCTCAAAATTTTTAAAGGGTAGCTACCACCTGTCAATAACATGGATAAAGAAAACCGCGTGCTGCTTGCAGCACGCGCACCACGCAAACTAGTTATATTATAATATATAAACTTAAACTACCACTGACTGACTCATTCACTGACTGACTGACTCATTGACATAATTGTTCTCCCTGATGGTGGATGGGGAGGTGGGTATATTTTGATGGATTCGTATAGGGGTAGGTCTGGTGAGTTGGGGAAAAATCCCAAACCCCCCCTTTTTGCCCCCCTTCCCCCCCCTTTTGAGGATCCCCCTTGGGACAAATTGTATGGGGTTTGGACTTGGAAACTTGAGGGTAATATTTTTTTTTCATAAATTTTTTTTTTTCTTTAATTTTTTTTTTTTATTTTTTTTTTTTTAATTTTTTTTTTTTTATTTTTTTTTTTTTCATAAATTTTTTTTTTCTTGAATTTTTTTTTCTTGAATTTTTTTTTCTTAAATTTTTTTTTCTAAAATTTTTTTTTTTCTAAATTTTATAAGGGTCTCTCTACTTGTCAAAAATAGGAAAAAAATACCGCGAGCTGCTTGCAGCTCGCGCACCACGCAAACATCAAACAGGTCGGAGGTCCTGAGTGGAGCGAACCTACGAGACCTGAGTGGAGCGGAGGGGGGAGGTGGCGAGCGAAGCGAGCCGCCGACCTCCGTAGCGTAACGAAGGTCGAGTGGGTGAAGCGTAACTCAGGGCCGACGACTTGGTTAATTTTTTTCGTTTTTTTTTTTTTCTTAATGGTTTAGGGCTCCTAAAGGGTTTTCATACTGATTTAGGGCTTCCCATAGCGGTTTATTAAATATTTTATATCTCCTATGGATTCTCAAAATTTTAGAAGGGTATTACCATCTGTCAGAAACATGGAAAAAGAAAACCGCGTGCTGCTTGCAGCACGCGCACCACGCAAACTAGTTATAATATATAAACTTAAACTACCACTGACTGATTCACTGACTGACTCACTCACTCATTGACATAATTGTTCTCCATGATGGTGGATGGGGAGGTGGGTATATTTTGATGGATTCGTATAGGGGTAGGTCTGGTGAGTTGGGGAAAAATCCCAAACCCCCCCTTTTTGCCCCCCTTCCCCCCCCTTTTGAGGATCCCCCTTAGGACAAATTGTATGGGGTTACGACTTGAAAACTTGAGGGTAATATTTTTTTTTCATAAATTTTTTTTTTCTTAAATTTTTTTTTTTTAATTTTTTTTTTTAATATTTTTTTTTTATAAATTTTTTTTTTAATTTTTTTTTTTTTTTCAAATTTTTTTTTTTTCTATATTTTTTTTTTTTAATTTTTTTTTTTTTTTTCATAAATTTTTTTTTTCTTAATTTTTTTTTTTCTTAAATTTTTTTTTTTTTATTTTTTAAGGGTCTCTCTACTTGCCAAAAATAGGAAAAAAATACCGCGAGCTGCTTGCAGCTCGCGCACCACGCAAACATCAAACAGGTCGGAGGTCCTGAGTGGAGCGAACCTACGAGACCTGAGTGGAGCGGAGGGGGGAGGTGGCGAGCGAAGCGAGCCGCCGACCCCCGTAGCGTAACGAAGGTCGAGTGGGTGAGCGTAACTCAGGGCCGACGACTTGGTAAATTTTTTTCTTTTTTTTTTTTTCTTAATGGCTAAGGGCTCCTAAAGGGTTTTCATACTGATTTAGTGCTTCCCATAGCGGTTTATTAAATATTTTATATCTCCTATGGATTCTCAAAATTTTTAAAGGGTAGCACCACCTGTCAATAACATGGATAAAGAAAACCGCGTGCTGCTTGCAGCACGCGCACCACGCAAACTAGTTATAATATATAAACTTAAACTACCACTGACTCATTCACTGACTCACTCACTCATTGACATAATTGTTCTCCATGATGGTGGATGGGGAGGTGGGTATATTTTGATGGATTCGTATAGAGGTAGGTCTGGTGAGTTGGGGAAAAATCCCAAACCCCCCCTTTTTGCCCCCCTTCCCCCCCCTTTTGAGGATCCCCCTTGGGACAAATTGTATGGGGTTTGGACTTGGAAACTTGAGGGTAATATTTTTTTTTCATAAATTTTTTTTTTCTTAATTTTTTTTTTTTTAATTTTTTTTTTTTAATTTTTTTTTTTTTAATTTTTTTTTTTTTAATTTTTTTTTTTCATAAATTTTTTTTTTCTTAAATTTTTTTTTCTAAAATTTTTTTTTTTCGAAATTTTATAAGGGTCTCTACTTGTCAAAAATAGGAAAAAAATACCGCGAGCTGCTTGCAGCTCGCGCACCACGCAAACATCAAACAGGTCGGAGGTCCTGAGTGGAGCGAACCTACGAGACCTGAGTGGAGCGGAGGGGGGAGGTGGCGAGCGAAGCGAGCCGCCGACCTCCGTAGCGTAACGAAGGTCGAGTGGGTGAAGCGTAACTCAGGGCCGACGACTTGGTTAATTTTTTTCGTTTTTTTTTTTTCTTAATGGTTTAGGGCTCCTAAAGGGTTTTCATACTGATTTAGGGCTTCCCATAGCGGTTTATTAAATATTTTATATCTCCTATGGATTCTCAAAATTTTAGAAGGGTATTACCATCTGTCAGAAACATGGAAAAAGAAAACCGCGTGCTGCTTGCAGCACGCGCACCACGCAAACTAGTTATAATATATAAACTTAGACTACCACTCACTGACTGACTCATTGACATAATTGTTCTCCCTGTTGGTGGATGGGGAGGTAGGTATATTTTGACGGATTCGTATAGAGTTAGGTCTGGTGAGTTGGGGAAAAATCGCAAACCCCCCCTTTTTGCCCCCCTTCACCCCCCCTTTTGAGGATCTCGGAAACTAAGAGACTTGGAACAATTTTTTTTGCGGAATCGGATAGAGGAGGCTCGGGGAGGTAAAAATTTTTTTTCAGTGTTGCCCCCTTTGCCCCCCCTCTCCCCCCCTTTTGCGGATCTCGGAAGTTATGAGACTTGGAACAATTTTTTTTTCAGATTCTTAACAAGGGGCATCTAGATAATCGAAATATTTTTTCAAAACTCCCCCCCTCCCTCCCCAACCTCCCCTAAAATTGAAAGGGTTGTAACTTCACAACGGTTAGAGATATCCATTAGGTGTTTGGACAAATATTATAGTTGGGGTCGGAGGTCCTGAGTGGAGCGAACCTACGAGACCTGAGTGGAGCGGAGGGGGGAGGAGGCGAGCGAAGCGAGCCGCCGACCCCCGTAGCGTAACGAAGGTCGAGTGGGTGAGCGTAACTCAGGGCCGACGACTTGGTAAATTTTTTTTTTTTTTTTTTTTTTCTTAATGGCTAAGGGCTCCTAAAGGGTTTTCATACTGATTTAGGGGTTCCCATAGCGGTTTATTAAATATTTTAAATCTCCTATGGATTCTCAAAATTTTTAAAGGGTATTACCATCTGTCAGAAACATGGAAAAAGAAAACCGCGTGCTGCTTGCAGCACGCGCACCACGCAAACTAGTTACTATATATAAACTTAAACTACCACTGACTCACTGACTCATTGACATAATTGTTCTCCCTGATGGTGGATGGGGAGGTAGGTATATTTTGGCGGATTCGTATAGAGTTAGGTCTGGTGAGTTGGAGAAAAATCGCAAACCCCCCCTTTTTGCCCCCCTTCCCCCCCCCCTTTTGAGGATCTCGGAAACTAAGAGACTTGGAACAATTTTTTTTACGGAATCGGATAGAGGAGGCTCGGGGAAGTAAAAATTTTTTTTCAGTGTTGCCCCCTTTGCCCCCCCTCTCCCCCCTTTTTGCGGATCTCGAAAGTTAAGAGACTTGGATAATTTTTTTTTTCAGATTCTTGTAAAGGGGAACTTAATTAGTCAAAATAATTTTCAAAACACCCCCCTCCCCCCTCCCCAACCTCCCCTAAAATTGAAAGGGCTGTTACTTCACAACGGTTAGAGATATCCATTAGGTGTTTGGACAAATATTATAGTAGGTAGGCGTCGGAGGTCCTGAGTGGAGCGAACCTACGAGACCTGAGTGGAGCGGAGGGGGGAGGAGGCGAGCGAAGCGAGCCGCCGACCCCCGTAGCGTAACGAAGGTCGAGTGGGTGAGCGTAACTCAGGGCCGACGACTTGGATTTTTTTTTTCTTTTTTTTTTTTTTCTTAATGCTTTAGGGCTCCTAAAGGGATTTCATACTGATTTAGGGCTTCCCATAGCGGTTTATTAAATATTTTAAATCTCCTATGGATTCTCAAAATTTTAAAAGGGCAACACTACCTGTCAGACACATGGAAAAAGAAAACCGCGTGCTGCTTGCAGCACGCGCACCACGCAAACTAGTTTGATCTCTAAAGTCTGTTCAGACCTACGCGGTAAGCGCCGCTATGCGAAGCCGCTTCCTACAGCGGCAGCGTTTAGCGATTCTGCACCGATTCTGCAATACATTTCAAATAGCAAAAAATAGTGTTAAAATGGTTATACAGATCCTTTTTACAATAATAATGATGACGTGTATTTTAATTACAACTAGAATATCGTGCTCTAAGCGGTGAAGAAAAACATCGTGAGAAAATCAATTAGCTTTCTAGCAGCGTTTTTTTTTCGCTTTTCAAGATGGACTTGCAACCTGTTACGTACCTATGAAATTTTCACTTCTGTAAAATATGGGCATGTACCAAATATCTATTTGGACATTTCTTTGACTACCTCCTTTGACATCTTCAAAGGATCTAAAAATGCCTAAAGATCTGAAAGAATACGTCGTCACTGCATCTTGGGAATACAGTCGTGATATTTCATTTAAGGTGGTTGTATGCGTCAAACTAGCGCCGCCGCTTATTTTATTTTATTATTAAGTTTAACAAAGGAATTAAAAAAAAAAAAACTAGTTTGACGCATACAGACACCAGCTGGGTCCACATCTATAAGATTTCCACGCAGTACCTAAATACCGTGGTGTGGTGTCACATGGTTTTTGCACGGTGCGGATAACGTGTACCAGGACTATTATCCAAGACATTAGGTACAACACTCAAGAGTGTGTGGCCTAACATGATGCTTGCTACACTTATTGAGACCAAAACTATGTTCCACTAGCATTCTACGTATCAGGTTAGTAGCTCATCGCTTATGTGGAAGGAACTGTCACGCTCTACTTGTACGTCTAACAGCGGTTTCTCGAAGTCAGATATGTCACGTGATTTGACCACTGATTAGTTAATTTTGGAGATAATCTGCGTTCGAGAAACCGGCTGTAAATGTCACAGATGAGGACCCTTTTCATAGAAACTAAAGTTCCGTAGAAAAGAGATGGTAATAGCAAGACAAGTTGGCTATTAATCTAAGAAGTTCTCATGTAAGTGAATTCTGTAATTCTTGTTGAGAATAAAGCTTCTATAAACCTAAGTTATCTTTGAGTATTTGCATCGAGATTTTATCTTTGTGAAAAAAAGCTCATGTCATCACATCATCTTCATCGCGAATGTGCTTGAATGTGCAGCAAAGCGCAGGTGGACTTTTAATGTAACATTCAAAGGGATTCGCAAGCCGAGTGGAGCGCGCTCGTGTGCCGGACGATCGTCACCGAGCTACTGGTCTCGCTGTACTGGCATGCCAAATATTCGACATCGAGCGCGTCAATTAAAAGTCATTGACAATTTTTTTTTTTTATGAAAAATGCACCTCAAAAGTGCAGAATTTCTGAAGATCCTCATGGGAAACATCAGCTTTCAAATAAAAAAAGAATCATCAAAGTAGGTTCACCCAGTGCAAAGTAGACACATAAAAAAAATACAAGCGAATTAAGAACTTCCTACTTCTTTTTGAAGTCGATTAAAAACTACAAATGAGCAAATGCTTTCTAATATTACAGTTATTGAGTAAAACCACATTAATATCATCGGGCTGGTTCACCGTTTATTGCTGCATTTGCCCCAATATTATGAGTTGGTAGACAAATGCGATGTACCCTCATTGTTATCATGTCACTGCCAACAGCCCCACGCTGACGTCTCAGCCCTGCGCTGACATGTGCGCCGGTATATTGTGTCCGAATTCCCGATTAATCTCCTACTTTTATGAGCTGTTGTTCGCTCCCTTTCAGATTTTTTGCATCGCTCCGACTTATTGACAAAGCCGTTAACATTTTCATTATATAAACTCCCTTATCGTCAACTTCACACAGTTCAGTTTTGGCTGCGATTATTTATCATTTTAATTCGGTGGGATGTGAACTTTACGTATAAGATAATAAAGTTAATATCGGAGTGTGGGTAGAGTAGCAGCCGCACAGTATTAACTTTTGAAGTTTATAGTCTTTCGGTCGCGTCAATTTGTGTATTGTCATGTGACATAATAGGGATGCCATCCCCACGGGTTTATTAGTTGAAACCCGATGACAGATACCTCGGATTTGACAAATACTCATCTGCCTTCTCGTTTTTACGCATACAAATAAAAGAGAGAGCTTAGTATGAACGATGTACTTAGAAGGGCTAGGTTTATTGAATGAATTTAATGAAGTGTAATGGGGTGACGGGTCTTTATGTTTGTATCACAGGATTTAACGTGACTAAATTTAAAATTTGACTTTATTATAAAGAAATAAACCAAACATTAGAGGTCATAGCCGTTTAAATAGAGACTGCGTCTTTCTAGCGTGTTTACGTTATTGAGATGCCGTAATGATTTAACAGGGTAAGTACACAAATAGGATAAATTCACATTTGTATATGTTATTTTAAATTACATAGTAATGTATTATTTTATAATAAAATCCAAGTTTAAAGTCGTTAAGCCATGACAGAGGCCTTTAGGCAGCCTAAAAACTCCGTCACCAGAGTTGGCCACTCGCTCATACGAACGAAAGATTTTATAAGTATACCTAAATATTATTTTAATAGATTTTGTTTTAAACCTATATTTATTAAATAATTAAATAATAAATATGTATTACTAGCTGCGCCTCGCGGTGTTACCCGCGGTCAATAGTTCCCGTTACCGTGAGAATACCGGAATCAAAAGTAGCCAATTTTTGTATCCAGGGTAAGTACGTACCTATAAGCAATTCTGGTACCAAATTTCATTGAAATTCGTCCAGCTGTTTGAGCATGAAAGAGTAACAAACACACTTACACACACAAACTTTCATCTTTATAATATTAGTAGGAGTAGGATATATATATATTAGTAGATTATGCAAGGACTGAAAGTGACCTTTAGCGAGAGTGTTAATAGTTCTAGCTAGTGCATTGAAAAGGTCTCTCTCCCGAGGTAAACACACTGCTTTTCATTTCGAATTTATGGAAAATACCTAAATAAAAAAACTTACTTGAAAATTTTACACCAAAATTGCTGTCACGCATTTTTTTTATCTAACAAGAATTAAACAACTGAAGAAAGATCGAATAGATGCATTCCCGCCTTTTTTGTGTTCTACCAGGTATTTATTTTTTAAGACCAGAGTTGGCCACTTGCTCATACGAACTTACTTTTTTTTAAGACTCAAACAAGTGGCAATATTAAAAGTTTGTTTTAGCAATATTAACCGACTACAATACGGAGATGAGAGCAATTTCGTGCATTCTCGAGGTGCATTTTTGAGCATAACTTCGAAGATCCTCTTCAGATCCTCATAATTTTTATGGGACCCACCTTGGAGATATTCCAAGGTGGGTCCCATAAAAATAATGTCAAAAAAAAAAAGAATCATCAAAATCAGTTCATAAACGACGAAGTTATCTGCGAGCGAACAAACATAAAATATATATATATTTATGTGGGTATATCAGCTTATCTATTATATACTTATCTATTTTGTGACTACAAAAACTTAAGGGCAGTTACAGCAGATGCTACTTACGGTAATAAAGCACTCAGAAATTGTTAATATTTATCTATCACAACGTTATCAAGGTTTGAATGTGCCCAAAAATTGGAGTAAGTACCTACCTAAGTAATTTCATGAAAACGCCGGCACCGGCGCGTTAGTAAGATTGCGAGCGATTTATGAATGTATCCTAATGGAGTTCTTTTCGACTAAAGGTAGGTAAATGCTCAAGCTTACGTAAAGGCATGTTCGGACTACGCGGTATTCGCTGCCGCTGTGCGAATCGAAAATACCGCACCGCGGAACTTCATAGAAAATACCTGCAGGAGTAAGTACCTAAGTAATTTCATGAAAACGCCGGCACCGGCGCGTTAGTAAGATTGCGAGCGATTTATGAATGTATCCTAATGGAGTTCTTTTCGACTAAAGGTAGGTAAATGCTCAAGCTTACGTAAAGGCATGTTCGGACTACGCGGTATTCGCTGCCGCTGTGCGAATCGAAAATACCGCACCGCGGAACTTCATAGAAAATACCTGTAAGTATTTGATAATTTTAATTTTAAGTCTAAATTTGCATGCCTATCTAAGGTTAGAAATGTATTCGAACTACTTACCTCATATTTTAATATCAATGTACCTACTTTCTGGCAAATAAATGAATTGAATTGAACCTGCGCAGTATTTTCGCTTTCCAGAGCGGCATCGAATACAACATAAGCCGAACAGGACTTAATTTAATTGAATCCTAATTTAGTCAAAAATATGTATAAATTAACCATGTTACAAAATTTTATATTTTCTAATCCAATTCAGATAGTATATAGAAACATAAAATAAAGCTGTGGCTGTATAGAATGCCTTATTATGCCGCAAAACAAGTATCAAAATTTTTTGAATAAGGTAGGTACCTACCTAGGTACTTACTTAATTTACTTACAGCACTTTTCGCCCCTAGCTGGTGATCCTATGTAGGTAGTAGAATTTGAAAAAGGCAACATTTTAAAAATGTTAAAAATGTTTTAATAAAAATCATATGATGCCTTAAGTACCTACCTTACCTACCTAGTCAATTACAAAAAAATATTGTTTAACTGTGAAAAAAACTGTCAATGACTATGGTGATCCAAGCTTGTTCTAATTTTACCTACAAAAGACTTCAACGCGCGACATCCTTTTGAACAAATATAATTTTCAGCCTTGGTATTCACTGTCTTTGGTTTTGAAGAATGAAGTCCACCTAAATTCACTCTGATCAAAAAACGTATGGATTTATCATTCATCACGGAAAAATTATCGATCAAACGAGCAAAGATATTTGTGGTAGGTACCTAGCTAGAGCGTAAGGAACCTACAGTATAGATATAGGTATCTAAAAAATATAAAAAAATTAGGTAAGTAGGTAGGTACGTACTTACCTAATTAAAATCTTATTTATATTAAGAACAAAGAAACACACAGGAACAAAAAATATCTACACTTCCTAACATAAACAACTAAATAAATAAAAGGAACTCTGTAGGTATTCTATCCAAAATATATAGGTAGGTACTAACTAAAGATAGAAGACAGAGTTCAGGTCACCGAAACTACTTACCTAATTAATAAATAATTAGGTTAGTAGGTAAAATGTCTAAAGATCTGATGGTAATCTATTTCGCCAAATTATCCAAGGAACAATTTCTAGCAAGTGTCGTACGTACCTACCAATTTAGATTCTTCGTCAATAGCGCCTATACTACACAAAAACCGCCGGTAACCCTACAGATGAAATCACGTAGGTACTACTATGTACTACCTACCTAGGTACTACTCCTAGTACCTACTCACCTGAGCTACTCATTATAAAATTCAGCAGAGTGCATTATAAAGCGCGACACCAATACTTTATTTTCTCATATTATCCTGTAAAATAATAAAAATAAGCCGTGTTGGCCAAATGGCTTAGTACTTCGACTTTCGATCCGAAGGTCGTGGGTTTGAATCCAGCCGTGCAACAAAGACTTTTCCTGTCGAAAAATTATATGCGCTTAACACGAGATTTAAACGGTGAAGGAACATCTTAGGTACCTACCTAGTTAGTTAAACTTTAACTTCTGCAAAATGTGGGCACGTACCAAATATATTTTTGGACATAGGATGGTTGACCCGGTAGTTGACCAGGTACCGGTGGTTGACCACTCGCGGCATTAAGTGTAAATATTAAGCTTTCCTGCCATTATCGTTCTTCTTTAAGTTGTTTATATTGTTAAATCACTTTAAACAAATCAACCTATCACCTTGCCGTGAGAATGAGACAAATAGTGTAGCCTAAAATTTCGATTTACTTCCGCTTGTCACTGACACTACTCATTCGGACGCCATTTATAGTAGTGCGCATGATATGACAGGTGATACTATTTTATTTCTTTTTGGGTAATTTTTTGTTGAAATTCATTCAAATTATTGCTTTTGTGTAACGATTTTAAGTTAATATTTATGATTCTAAAGTAATTTTCAGTCTAACCACTATTTTTCTATAGTTTTTTTAACTGGTTAACTACGGGGACATGATTTGTCTCGATGCTCCTATGATGGACCAATTGGTCAACGACTGGGCTATTATGGTTTTGATTTTGTTCCCATTCTTTGACCAGTGGTTTGACATTGAGGACCACGTAAAAAATATACATTGTTCCTGTGATTGACCAGCTTTTTTTAAAATACGTTTTTTTGAACGTTTAAGAATAAATAGGTATGAATATAATATTATAATTTAATTCAAAAATTTTATATTTTTGTTATAATTATTCAATTTCGTAAAAGATACATTTACTGCACTCTCAATGTATATTCATAACTCCGAAGATCCTCATCAGACCCTCAAAATTTTTTTATGGTTTTACCTCGAGGGTATCCTCTTTTGAACTAAAATCGGCTTACTATTGAGGTAATAATCGGTGAACAGACATTAAAAAAATACATTTTTGTTCATAACTTTGAAGATCCTCATCAGGTCCTCAAACTGTTTTTATGGGACCACATCTGGAGTATTCCCTTTCAAACAAAAAAATATACAAATACTAGAGATGATCAAATATCTTCCTTTGATCTGATTTAATTTCGTAAGATTTATTTTTATCTTTTGATTTGAATTATACGTAAAAAGCAGTTTTTTTAATTGTTTCTTCTGTTTATAGCAATGTAATATATTATTCCACTCATATAACCTGTTATTATTAGAAGTATAGTGTGTAAATGCCTTTAATCTATGTCATAGATAATTATTGTATTCTATTGTCTATGGCTCCTCTGTCTTCTTCTTTTTCTTCTTGCGCAATGGCAATGGCGGACTGACTGATCAATTCTTTGTTAATTATTTATATAATTAGAATGTAAGTGATTTATTCCTATTCTTACTAATCCGTAAAGATGGTGCTGTGGTCCTGTCTATTCTGAGTAATAAACAACTACAACGTCTAGTCTCTTGTTTGATATCTGCTGCCCAAACCCCTTCGCCTAGCCACTGTTTCCACGTACGTATCAAATCAACCTCTATCAACAACAGGTTATTAGCCCAGTGCACGAAAACACTGATTGTATACGTTTTGCGAAGGCTATAGTTTGGGTGCGATATAGGGACGGCACAGCACATTTCGAGATGGCGGTGGCAGAAGCCGGGAATGGCGGCAATGGCAACCATGCGGTTGGCCACCATAACCTCTATATGGAAAAGTTGGATGGATCGTCAAATTATCACACTTGGAAGTTTTCTATGAAGAATTTACTATTATTGGAAGGACTGTGGGATTTGATCGAGGGCGAACCCAACGCGGATCCGAATGGTGACAGAGAGCGTAAAACCCTAGCGCGCATCTGTCTCTCCATCAAAACTTCACTTTACCAATATGTTTGGAATGCAACTACTGCAAAAGAAGCCTGGAATAAGCTTTCCGATGTTTTTCAAGACAAGGGACTATTTCGACGTGTCTTGTTGCTGCGTAAATTACACAAAATTCATTACAATGACTTTAATAGTATGACTTCGTACATTGAAGCTATTATTACTACAGTGCAACAACTCTCTGATATAGGCAAAACTGTGGACGATGAAGAAGTAGCTGAAATTCTCTTGAGCGGTCTACCGGCGGAATATGACTCTGTGGTATCCAACCTGTCTACTGCAACGGTCACCACCAAAATATCCAGTGAATTGGTTCGTGCTAGACTACTACAGGAGTTCTCCCGGAGAAGCAGCTTGGATGACAATGGAACAGCTTTTACTATGAAGACAAAGAGCATCGTTTGTGATTATTGCAGGAAGAGCGGTCACACTAAAGCTAAATGTTTTAAATTGAAGCGTACAAAGAAGCAGCAACAATCAAATGAAAAAATTTATTCAGCGTCTGCCTTCATATCATCACAATCTAGTGATTTTTACATTGATAGTGGTGCTACTAACCACATGGTGAATGATAAGGCATTGTTGCAAAATTTTCAAGACACTAAGAAGGCAGTTATTACTGTTGCTAACAACCAAACGATAAATAGTGAAGGGATGGGTTCTCTTACATTGCATGAGGTAAGACTTTTAAATGCTATGTATGTCCCTCAGTTATCTGTTAATCTCATCTCCGTTTCCAAGTTAGTTCAGTCTGGTCATTGCGTTGTTTTTAATAAAGATGGATGTCATGTTTACAGTAATGTTGGTCAAATTTCTGGCAACTTGGTCGCATCTGCTGCATGTTTTAATGGGTTGTATAGATTTGATTGTAAGTCCTATGCACATAAATGTATGTCTATGGACAGTGAACTAACCAGATCTGGGTCATCGCCAACACAGGCGCACTCTCTACTCCTTGATGACAGAGAGGACTTGTTGAGTGCCACAGTTACAGCAGACTTAGCAGTGGAGCTTTGGCATAGACGTCTAGGGCACCTAAGCCTTCAAGGTATGAAAAATTTACAAAAGGTTGCATGCGGTATGAATGTTCTGTTTCAGCATGGAAAGGAAGCTTTAAAGAACTGCGTCCCATGTATTAAGGGCAAGATGTCGGCCGCATCTTATCCCAAAGAGGCGACGCGTGCTTCTAAACCACTGCAACTGATTCATACTGACGTCTGCGGGCCCATGCAAAAGCCTAGCTGGGGAGGGGCGAGATATCTAGTGACATTTACCGATGACTACACTAGAAAGACCTTTGGCTATGTCATGAAAGAAAAATCTGAGGTATGTACTCATTTTATTAATTTTAAAACATGTGTAGAGAAGCAGACCGGTTTGCCGATTACAATTTTAAGATCTGACAATGGCGGTGAATACTGCAGTCAGAAGTTTTCAAAATACTTACAGGAACACGGTATTGTTCATCAAGTTACGGTGCCTTACTGCCCTCAGCAAAATGGGGTCTCAGAGCGGCTTAACCGCACATTGATGAATAAAGTTAGGTGTATGCTAATGGAGTCTGGTCTCAGTGAGCATTACTGGGGTGAAGCTATAATGACAGCTATATACTTGAAAAATAGGTCACCTACAGTAGCTTTAGCTGGTCGCGTACCGGAGGAAGTTTGGTCTGGTTCTCCCGTGGATCTCAGCCACCTCCGTGTCTTTGGCTGCCTGTCATACTACCTAATTCCGTCACAGAAGAGACTAAAGCTTGATCCTAAAGCTAAAATGTCCGTTTTTGTGGGTTATAGTGATACTTGTAAGGGATATAGACTTATAGAGCCTACAAATCCACAGAAAGTTATTTTGTCACGCAGTGTAGCGTTTTTGGAAAACAAATTTTATAAGGATTTGGGACAAAATGTCAGAGATCAACATGACTTTGTTGTTTTAGATAACATTTTAAATAATTGTGACATTCCACCTAATATTGATAATTCTAATCATGAAATCAATAATTTGAATAATAATGATATATTACAAAATTCTAATAATATTGATTCAAATAATACCTTAATAAATAATAATATTGATGACATAACTCAACCTAATCAAAACTCTATTTGTGATGTTTCAGAGTCTGAAGGAGACTTCTGCACAGGGAGTGAATGGGAGGCAGATGGCTCTGGCACCTCCGCTGAAGAGTCTGCTGAAGGATGTTCTATCTCTGAGCATCTGACTTCTGGCGTGACATCAGCTGCAGGGGAAGCTTTGGAGCACAATACTGTGACTACAGGTCGTAATGTACGCTCTACGCGTAACGTTCCTCCAAAAAGGTATGGGGATTATGAATGTTTTATGTCATTGCATGGAGGTTTATTAGATGAGCCGCAGTCTTACAAAGAGGCTTTAGATTCTCCACAGTCTGAAGACTGGCAAGCTGCCATGCAGCGTGAGTATGACTCATTGGTCGCTAACAACGTTTGGGAGCTGGTTGACAAGCCAGTTAACAAAAATATAGTTAAAAGTAAATGGGTGTATAAAGTTAAGCATGACACTGATGGTAACTTTAACTGTTTTAAAGCGCGACTTGTTGCCAGGGGTTTCACACAAAAACAAGGAATCGATTATAATGACACTTTCTCACCGGTGGTACGCCATTCCACAATGAGAATCTTATTTGGTCTTAGCAATCAATTAAATCTAGATATCGATCATATTGATGTTGCTACAGCTTTCTTAAATGGTGATCTCAATGAGGTAATTTATATGGAGCCACCTATGGGATTTTCAGATAAAGTTCATGGTAAAGTTTGTTTATTAAGAAAAGCCATTTATGGACTTAAACAATCTAGCAAAATGTGGAATGAAAAGGTTCATGACCTTCTTGTTTCACATGACTTCAAGCAATGTAAATGTGAACCATGTGTTTACACTAAGAAAGTGGGCAATGATTTTGTTGTGATAGCATTGTATGTGGATGATTTTTATGTATTTTATAGTCAAAATAGCAATGTTAAAATTCATTTACAGAAGATATTAGAACAACAATTTAATGTTAAAAACTTAGGCCCACTGAAAAATTGTTTAGGTATAAGAGTCACTAGAGATAAGTCAAAGGGCACTTTATACTTAGATCAGACTGAATATATTAAGAGTTTACTTGTAAAATTCGGAATGGAAAATTGTAAACCTGTAGACACACCTTTACCATCAAATTGTAAATTACTTAAATCTGAAAATATAAGTGCACATCTAGATAATAGTGTATATAAATATAGACAACTTTTAGGGTGTCTGATGTATTTGTGTGTATGCACTAGGCCAGATATTGCATATACTTGCAGTTATTTAAGCCAGTTTAGCACTTGTTTTGAGAAAAGTCATTGGCTCGTGGCCAAAAGAGTACTTAGGTATTTAGCTGGTACAATTAATTACTGTTTGTTCTTTACAAAGAGCGTTAATTGGAATTTAAGCGCATATACTGATGCCGATTGGGCTAATGATGTCAACAATCGTAGGTCATATACTGGTTATGTAATCAAGTTAGGTAACTGTACCATCAACTGGGAATCACGCAAGCAGCGATGTGTCGCTTTATCCAGTACGGAAGCAGAATATCTGGCTATAGGTGATGTTTGTAAAGATATTTGTTTTATTAAGAATTTAATTTTAGAATTGACATCTACCAATTTGAATAATTGTATTGTTTACAATGATAACCAAAGTGCTCAAAAATTGTTGGAATCTAAAGAGTTATGTCATAAGCGTACCAAACACATAGATATCCAATATCATTTTGTTAAGGATCTAGTTAAAAATGGTTTAATAAATGTTATGTATAAACCTACAGACAGAATGATAGCGGATGTATTGACTAAGCCCCTATGTAAGCAGAAACATTGTGATTTTGTTAAAAGTATGATGGTTAGGGATAAACTGTAATGTTTTAAATTTACTAACTATCTTAATGTAGAGTAAGCGATAATGTTTTATGTTTCTGTGACAATGTAGAGCTCATGTTAATTAAGTATAACTGTTGACTGAGATATCTTAAAGTCAAGGGGAAGTATTAGAAGTATAGTGTGTAAATGCCTTTAATCTATGTCATAGATAATTATTGTATTCTATTGTCTATGGCTCCTCTGTCTTCTTCTTTTTCTTCTTGCGCAATGGCAATGGCGGACTGACTGATCAATTCTTTGTTAATTATTTATATAATTAGAATGTAAGTGATTTATTCCTATTCTTACTAATCCGTAAAGATGGTGCTGTGGTCCTGTCTATTCTGAGTAATAAACAACTACAACGTCTAGTCTCTTGTTTGATATCTGCTGCCCAAACCCCTTCGCCTAGCCACTGTTTCCACGTACGTATCAAATCAACCTCTATCAACAACAGTTATAATGATCCAACTCTCATGGGTAGACCTTTAAGACTGTTTTTTAAAAATGGTTTAGGTACCTCTGGTACAAAACTTTTCAACTACTGGAGCTGGCTGGTCAATCTAGGGTACATTCCGGTTTTTGGACTTAAATGTGAAAAAATAAATAGAAAAAAAAGGATTTAAGAGTTCTCATTTTCTAATATTAACTTCAATAAAACAAAGCTTCATATAAAACCTAAATTATCAGCAAATCCTGCACCTAACGTACATAAAAAAATGTTTTGGTGAAAATTTGTCCTTAATTGGTTTGGGACCGGGACAACCACCCTACCTCTAACTACCCCTTAGACATCAAAAGGATCTTGAAATTGCATAAAGATCTAAAATAATTGTCTACCGCTCCCTGGAATACAGTCGTGCTCATAATTATTTCAATAATTTATTATAAAGTCCTGTAACACCTGATAATAAATTCAATATTAGTACCTACCTACTCACTAAGCTAAGCCGCTCTGTTTGAAAATTATAAGTGCAAAGAAAATCTAACTGAAAGAAAGAACAAAAACTATTTAGCTACTGCTAGCGCCATCTCATGAAGCAACACCAAAGCACTAATGCATATTGTGCTCCATCTATGGGTTATTTCTTGCAGCATTTTTATAAAATTGTTGCCATACGATTAGTTGAATTACAAAGATAGAATTTTAGAATACCTATTTACCTATTTTTTATAATAGGAAAGAACTGCTATTTAGTAGATTCATTTCTATTAAATTTAAAATTTAGCTTTCGGCTTCCTTAGCTTTTTATCTTTAGCTAGGTACTTGTAGAAGGAAATGAATCTAGGTTCTGACAATGGTGTCAATTCAGATGTCGCCAAAACTACCTACTAATACCTAGGTACTAGTGGCAATTCTGGATGTCGCCAAAACTTAACTAACCTAATTTGACAGCACTAAAAATGTTGCCGTCCGTCCCTTTCATCGATGAAAATAAAAAGGATGGCATCAACTTTAGTGCTGTCAAATTAGTTTTGTTTAGTATTTGCGTAGTTTAAATTGACACCATTAGATAGAATAGAATAGAAAAACTTACCTACATTTATTTAAATCACTCACACACATTTCAGGACAGGTAGGTAGGTAGGTACTTACCTCAAATAAGAATAAACTTTTATCGTCAAAATTCTCAATAATTTCACACAAGAGTTTTCTAGACACTTAGTACCTACCTAGGTATTGTATTATTAGTATTTAGGCACCAGCATGTTGTCTAGGTTAGGTACTTACCTACTTTAGTTTAGTAGGCTCAAATCACAGAATCTCACCAAAACAGCCCGGATAAAGGGCGATCGCAGGATCGAATCCCATCGGAGCCGTAAACTTTTAGGTACTTTTACTTAGTAAGATTTTTCATTTAATAATGAAATACTTACCTAAATGTGGTTTAGCACTCTAATAAAATATAAGATTGAATTTGAATATAAATCATTTGGTAAGAAAAAAAAATCAATAAAAAAACGTCCTCCAAATTAGTTCAAATCGCATAACAAAGGTGGCGTACAACACTGTTTGCCAACTCACATTTGCATTCGCGTTGTATTATAACGAGAACAAAATGTACCTAATCTTATACCAATAGAGAATAGAATGCTTTGTACCAGCTGGATAGAACAGCAGACAAAGGACATAGACACTATCCGTGTCTATGTAGGTGGGTGTGGTGGTGTGCTGTCTGCGCCTGTGTGCGTGTGTAGCAGTGCGGCAGCGGCAGCAAGTAGCTGTCAAAAATCATTCAAAAGCGGAGATAGTGCAATATTTTTGTAAAAATGTTTATATAGTTAGAACAGAGTTATGTATTTCAATATTAGTTGTTATAAAGTTAAATTAACTCAAAATTTAACGAGCAGTACTTACGCAAACTACAGACATGGTTCTTACTCGTCCTCCGTTGGAACTAGAAGAATTACCAAAAGAAGACGAAGAAAGGCTAGAAAATTTATTTTCTAAATTAGACATCGATGGAAATGGCAAGATCGACATCCACGACCTGTCGTCCGCGCTAAAAGAGCTGGCTCCACATATAAACCGGAGCTATGCAGAGGTTAGTTCCGACTCATAATTATTAGGCTGTAGGTACTAACGGTGAATGCCTCCCATGGTCCACTGGTGACGAGCGACGACACGACACGTGTTGCATGATTCATTCGCTCAGTCAATACACACTGCTCATTTCCACCCCATAATGTCAAAAACCATAAAAATACCATGACTTAATCCCAGCTGTAATGTCCTGTGACCTACTTAGTTCTTATATAACTTAACTTCATCCTATCATGTAAAAAGTTTTATATCAAAATCATCTGATCTGCTATAACTTTCAATGTTACCTGCTTGGCTAACGAAATAATTGTCTATTAGCAGAAAAATTTACTGAGTACAAATCAATGCATACTTGGCATTGTGCCTACTGAATTAACTATTGTTATCCGTACCATAGTAAATTGATTATTATCTCAAAGAACTTTAGAACTACAGTAATCTCAACTTCTCGGTGACATGCTTTTTTCCAAAATATTACTTCCCCCTTTGGGTAGAAGCTACCATACCAAAATAAAAGGAGCTATATAGTTGCCTCAGACAGACACACTAAAACACTACAAACATACCCCTCATTTTAGTCAGGAATTTAAAAAATATCTGAATTCTTAATAATACTTACATTTGAAAATATTCAATAGAAACTAGAGAAGCCGCTAAAGTTGCAGAACAGATGTTTTGTTTTTAGTACGGCTGATCTTAACGCCTACCTACTCTTAACTGGCTGATACTTGATTAAAGTATCTGACACTTAACCTTTGGCTGACGACGTGGTCTAAACGTAACACTAACGCCGAGGTAACGTCTTACAGACGTCAAAAAATAAAACAATTATAAAACATATAAAAATCATGCCAGCATGTTTCATAGCTATTACTATTGATAGATATATGTCTAAGGTTTTTAAATTAAAAATTATAAATTAAATACCACTTCAATTTTAGGAATAAACCACTTTTATTCATAGTATCAGAATAATTGCTTACTTAATTTTATGAATTTACTTCAGACTCATTTTTTTTCTAAATAACATAAAAATCAACAAATGAACTTAAAAAATCTTTTCTTAGTAAAATGATTATCAAAATAAAACAAAACTTATAACTCTTACTCTAAAATAAAAAAAACTGACATGACATATAAATTTCACATTTACGGGCGACTAGGACAGATCGCACAGGTCTTTCGAGTACCTGGATCCGGGTTATTGGCAGTGTGGAAACCGAACTTTCACTAACAGGGGGTGTTTCCCGCTTCTTAGACGTCAATTTCTTCTGCCTAGGCATTCTGTAAAATTTAATAAAACCATTAAACCGATGTCACGTCAATGAGACACTATAAGCTGACCTACGCAAACACTGAGGTGACGACCAAGAGACGTACAAGTTTTAGTACATAAACACCGTCAAAAAGACAATAAACACCGTACTTACGTCTGTGGGACGGCGACGGCTCCGGTACGGACACGTGTGCACTCGCCGCGCTCGCGGCCTCGACTAGCGGCAAGACGATGACGGAAGGGGAAGGTAGCGAGAGAAGTGACTTCGTGCGACGCGTATTTTAGAAAATATAATATTAGTAAAAATTTTGACGTCTGTGAGACGTATAGGTCGTCAGTTAAAGGTTAAAGGTTCTGAATCATTGTGTAGACTCCATAGTCCCCAGCAATCACGAGGTCGTAGGCTCATGAATAATACATATATATATAATCTGTGTAACAATAGATTCCTTTGGCTGAATAAAGAAGCACAGATGATTGTTATCATTCAAACATCTCCAGTAATAACATAACAGATATAATTTATTTGAATTATTAATATTAACTTTTTTTATAAAATTGAATTTAAATTCAACCTAATGGATAAGCAACTATTAATCTTTGAAATAACTTAAGTATTACAATAATACTGAATGATACTGAAATAATACTGAAACAATAACTTTATTCACAATTCAGAAACAATTGACCTCATGCATCTGCTCACTTCCTATTAATAACATGAATTAGTCAGCAGTACCAGTACTGAACATTACTATTGTATAACCTAATTGAACTAACTTCCTAGAAACACATCAATAAAATGTCTAAAATGTATACTATAACAATTCTGGATGTCGCCAAAACTTAACCAAACCAATGTGACAGCACTAAAATTGATGCCATCCTATTTATTTCTATCATTATGAAAGGGACAGTAACATTTTTAGTGCTGTCAAGTTGGTTTAGTTAAGTTTTGGCGACATCCAGAATTGCCACTATTATTATAAATGAATAATACTAAAATTTTAAACGCAAAAGTTTGTATGGATCTAAAGATGGAAGTTACTCTTTTACACAAAAACTACTAACAGATTTGGCTGAAACTGGAAGTTACATAGTTTATGACCGGGAATAACACATACCTAAGTAGGCTACTTTTATCGGAGTATGTTAGTATAGTACCTACCACTCGAGCGAAGCCATGGGCGGAAGCATGTTTGATTATAAAAGTTTATTACTCTATCTATGTTATGTGATCCTTGAGGTCCTACTAGTAATTATTTTTTACCTGGTGCTTGCGTGCCCACATTGTGCACACAAATATGATGTTAACAAGAGGATGTTGCATAGTAGCTATCTGAGCTATAGAAAGCTTATAAGACATGGTTGAGTGTAAAATTACCATTGCACACACTTTCTAAACATAATGTAATCTGAAATTCACCGATACATTTGACTTTACAGTTGATACATTTTCCAAAACGTCTCTTGTTTTGTACGGACTCAATTCAATTCAAATTAAAATTTATTTATTGCGTATTATGTGTTAGTAAGAGATGGTTAGTGATACAGTTCAGTACATCCATAATCAGCGTCTTGCGCATGCAACATTCAACACAATTTAACAAGCAGGTATTCTAATTCAAATGCATTATTATAGGTACTGAAGAAAAAATAATAATAATTATAATAATGAAATGTCAAATTATGAGTAATATAAAATAAGAAATGTAGATTACGAAGTCAATGTACCTATTATAGCATTGATCTAAAGTTTTAAACAAAATTATTTGATAACTTGAACTACTTACTTACCTACTACTTCCTTCCTCTGACAAAGCTCTACCTCTCCCTCTCTCAATTAAATTATAAATTCTCTATTGTTTATTGATTCCAGAAATTCCTGGCCAAGTCCGGTTGGAAGGAGACGGGGGACGTCACGCTGTCGGAGTTCATCCACTACGTCCGTGTCCATGAGACTAACCTCAGACTACAGTTCTCACACATAGACAAGAACCAAGATGGTATGTTGTATCGTCTTTCCCAAAATTTGTTTATAGTTATCATTCTAGTATAACTACTGACGTGGGTAACACGTATAACACGTAACTTTAAGAGTATAATATCTTTGAGTATACTTAACCTATTATTTTTCATACTGTCAAATAGCCTACTTATTATGAAAAACCATAATAATGATGTATTCTGTGCGAAGACACTGTGACAATTGTCACTTGTCTACGCAGTACGTACCCAGGTAAATGTTTCGTATCTATTCTCTTTCTATTATCGCTACACCTTTGATTTGACATTTCTGATTGCTCGAGTTTTCGTCATCGAATGTCCTATACATTTTTTTTAATTTCTAATCGAAAGCGATTATCGAAATGTAACATGGCTAGAGCCTGGCCAAACAAGGTGGCGTTAACTAGTTGGGTCCAAGCCTCCAGGCCGTCGCGGCCTAGCGGGAGGTAGGTAGGGTATGGTAATGAACAGTTTGTGTATCATTACTATCTCATAGTCTACCATGGTCCAGGCTCGAGCCCGGACTGTGCCACCAGAGTCTTTCCCTGGAGTAGTCTCAGGGGCTCGAATGTTCGTTAACGTGTCAATGCACATATTATACATTTTTTATAAGACTTTGAAGCACATATTTTAATGCCTTTGAAATCTTGCATATATTTTAATTTGATATCAGAAATTTCAAATACTAAATGAAACTTTCTTTTGGTTTCAGGAAAAGTTGATCTGGAAGAACTTATATCGGCTTTTGCCGACCTAGGAATAGCTATAGGGGCGGTCGAAGCCACCACTCTACTAAAAAGGTAAAATATTTTATTTTACAAGTTAGTTTGTGAAGGGATTATATTTTTTCAAATGAGTTTAAATTAAAAGGAATACAAAAGTATAAGTGGATATTATGGCGTGAGATTTCGCTCATATTTGTCCGGTACAAAAATAGGTAAGGAAAAGAAGGTAGAAAATGAATCAGTCGAAGTCCTCTGCGTTAAATGAAAGAAAATATGTGAAATTAAATGAAACGTCGCCAGAGTTGGTGGCCACTTGCTCATACGAACGAATGAAAGAACATTTCTTTAAAATGTTAAGTCAATAATGTTTCATGTATCATAACATGTATTAATTGCGAATGTGATCGTTGTTAAAATTTGAGTTTTGTTAAAGTTATTTTGAACAAAAACTACATCCTCATTTTCCGCTCAAGCACGGTAAATAAGTCGGACTTAAGTCTATCAGGCATGCAAAAGATAAAATTGTTTTTTCTCGTAGAAAACTCGTTGATTTACCGACCATGTTTCAACAGAACACTAATGTGGGAGGCGATCGCGAAGAGTGACTACTGCGAATGCCTTCCTACTTAATCTGAGATACACGGTTAGATTAGACATTTTCGGTATCAAATCCACGTAAAGTCTGAAGTTGTCTTGTACATCAAAAAAGTTAGATAAGATTTCAAAACGATGCACAAAACAATATACCAACTTTTGAAATCAAATTATTACAACTTGTTATAGGCCAACGTAGTAAAAATAAATAATGTTTCAGAAAAGGTGTCTGGCCAATATTCTGGTGGTAAGTCGAGAGGTCCACTCGGAAATGTAGACTGTGGCTTGCTCGCTGAACCAACATTTTGCTAATCTGCGAAATCGAGCACAGCTGCTAACTTTTCAGAATGTTCTAAATAACAAATAGCCTCGATCCTGGATTAAACATCATTCAAATTGAGAAACGGGAGACCATTTAGTTAGCACCTAGGTACCTACCTAAGCGATTTTTGAATTTGGAATCACACTCTTATAATAGCCGTGTTGGTCAAGTGGATTAGTACTTCGACTTTCGATCCGAAAGTCGTGGGTTCAAATCCGGCCGTGCATCAATTAATTTTTCGCATCGAAATATTTATATTTTTATTTATTTATTTATTTATTTGGTCTACCAACGATTGTTACAATTTTTCATGCTTATAAATAATAAATAAATAAAAATAAATATCCTTGGACATTCCACACAGCGTCATCTAGTCCCAAGCTAAGCAATTTAATGCTTGTGTTATGGTAACCAGATGACTGATATACTACATAGATACATTTATAAATAGTAGTCTTAATTAAAAACTAATTGCACAATCAATTATAGGTAAACACTGCATGCAAATAAAAGTAAAAGAAGAAACAGAAAGAGCAACAACAACATTCGACTGTTATTTATATACCTACTTAACTAGAGGTATATATATGCGCTTTAAGAGAGCGCCATATGCAAATTAGTCGTCGAAATCCTTATTTATCTCAGTATATGTGAAAGCTACGTCCTTCATATTTAGGGAAATGATACTTTGAACTTTTATGTTGCGTTATGGTTTTTTAGAAACACGATTGCTCACTCACGAGTAAAAACATTATTTGCTCTCCCGCTCATTCCTCGGCGTTATGGCACACACTTAACACGAGCTTTTAACGGTGAAGGAAAACATCGTGAGGAAACCAGTAGCTCTCTAATAGCGTCGATGGGCTTGCAACCTGTCACGTATGGAAAGTTAACTTCAGCAAGATGTGGGCATGTACCAAATATGAATTTGGACATACCTCTGACTACCCCTTCCCCCTTAGACATCTTCAAAAGGATCTAAAAAAAAAAATTGCATTAAGATCTGAAAGAAATGTCTACCGCTCCCTGGGATTCTGTCGTGATCATATTTCTATTTTCTCATATTATAAAGGTGAAAGTGTGAGTGAATGTTTGTTATTCCTTCACGCTCAAACGGCTGGACGGATTTTAATGAAATTTGGTACCAGGATAGCTTATATCCTGGATTAACACATATGCTACTTTTGATCCCGGTATTCCCACGGAAACGGGAACTAGTATAATCATAATGTTCTTTTTTTCTTTTGCGTTATGATTATGTAGCACTTTGAATTAGGAATATGGAATGAGTTTTTTTTTGTTTTACTCGTCTAAAAGTGAAATCTTTTATAAATCGCACTGAGAAGGCATAATTTATAAGGAAAAATAATTTTAGATTTTTTCAGCACGGGTAGAGTTAAACTTGAAAGTCAATTAAGCCTCTTGTTTTAGAGCAAAAGTAGTGTTAGAATAAGTTAGAATTAAAAAAAACAAAAGGTGTGAAATCCAGAATTGAGGCCTTAGGTCCCATATCACGCGTCCTTGAATAAAAACTTTTTTTTGTGACATTTGTGTTTAATTTCTGTAGGTACAACCATTTAAGACTTTGTACGCTTCATTCAATCTAATTTAGTTCCACCATACATTTGTTTGATTCTCATCAGATTTGGCAACGCATTTTATATGTTTAGAATTAGAAAATACACTGTATTTTTTCACAAACATTAGCATTCGTTTTCTCAATTACAATTGAGACAAAGATAAAATAAAATAAGACTAAAATGAATATGTTGTATATGTTGACAGTTTAGTTTCAAAGATTTATAATTTTAAGGTGGTTGTATACGTCAAACTAGAGACGCCACTTATTTTATTTTATTATTAGGTACGATAAACGAAGGAATTTTAAAAAAATATTGTAGTAGGTACTGTTGTGATAAATTTATCACAACAGTACCTAAAAAAGTTATGATAATTATCATAACTTTTTTTTTGATACCTAAGTAATAGTTTTATTTTGTATAGTTTAGGAAGAGTAGCGATAACAGAGTTTGTTGGCAACCAAGTGCAACGTATTATAGGAAAATAGGTGGCGGCGCTAGTTTGACGCATCCAACCCCATTAATAAAAAAAATATTATCTATTGTATGTAGTGACATCATTAACCTTCAAGGGAATGACTCTATTTTCGAATTAAAAATATTTTTTCAGCTAGCTCGATAGATGATTCTGTCAGTAGATAAGATTAGGAAAATAAATATACATTTGTATGTACCTACCTTTATCTTTGTGAGATAGATTTAATATAACCAGTTGGTTCCCATACCATAAACCAGTATTCAGAACAGCCCTCTGATTGTGTAACTTGTCTCGATTTACACAATCAGGGGGCTGATCTGTCAAAGTACCTACTAATTATCGCACAAGATAACCTATGATTCATACTTGAGCATGTGAAATTCAAATAAATGTAATGTTTTACAGTAACTTATATTGCATTTTTTGAATACGCGCAGCGCCATCTATTTGCAATTACAAAAACATGAAAACATTAGTATTCGTGAATCCCTTGCTTCTGGTACATTGTGATTGGTTGTCAACAGGATGGACCAAGACGGAAGTCTGAACATCAGCTATGACGAGTGGCGGGATTACCTCCTGCTCGCACCAGCGACGGACATCCATGCTCTCATACATTTCTGGCGGCACTCCACTGTAAGTACCATTTTGATCTGTACCAAAACATCGAGGATATCGCCATCGAAAATAGCAATAGAGTCGACACGCGGGCGGTTATGCTTCTACATACATCCCAATTGCATTCAAAAATTACAAAATGGCGGCGGAGTCGAAGTGCAATTTATTCCAAAAGAAAACCTAGCATCTCTACCTACGTCGCCTCTTCTGCGACCACGCCTCGACTCAGTCCCGTCTCTTGATCGTGTGAGCGATGCGCCTTAACTCATTCTCGGCCCAGCTCCGCCCAGGCCGTGGCTCTCCGAGTACTCGCTACTACTCGCCGTGAATGCGTTAAATTGCAATGTTTATTAACGATGCTATTGCTCTATTTTCGTCAGCTCCATTGACGTAATATTCAGAGCTTATGATAAGCCGCGTCCGTAAAAATTATGCTATAATTAATATTGGTCATTGATCAACTATATAAAACTTAAGAGCTCAGCTCTTGTCGGTGTAATGATGCAATTTCCTCCATATGCTTCTTCTTCATTGATCAACTACATTAGAGTATTTAAAAGCCGGTGCGAATGTATACAATTGTACGTTAGAAATGTCACACTGCACCATCTAGCTCATAAGTAAGCAACCATTTATATGAGTGCAGACATCACAATTTTATGAAAAAAAAATGTGTATCCTGGTCTACAATCGAACATTAAAGCATAATAATAACTGGCCAAGTGCGTGTCGGACCACGCTCGATTAGGGTTCCGTAGTTGCTCAATATGCGAAGGTATTTAGGTACTACACACTTGACTCTAACGAAAATTAGCAATTTGAAGTAAAATATTTCACAAACTGATATTTAATTTGAAAAATGGTCTTAGAAACTAATATTAAGACCTATCGAACGACACCCCATAAGGAGTAAACAAAAAAAAAAATATTGAGTTTCCAATTGGTACCTACAGAACGACCGACGTATGAAACAGCGGATTTCGACTCTATCCCCATATGAACGGTACGGCATATTAGAATTGTGAACTAATCTTCAATACAGACGCAATTCTGCTGCAAAGATGCGGTAACTATCTAGCGCATGCAGGGATCAACCTATAATTGAAATTGAATTACATTGGGAAACGGGAACTATTCACCGCGGGTAACACCGCGAGCCGCAGCTAGTTTAGAATAGTATTCTCTTTATTTCGTGTGTTCTAATATTATTACGTGGTTTTCGTTGAGTTTATCGTTATTTGAGAAGTTTCTTGTTAAGGTTTACTTCAGTTTTGGTTGTTTTTTACTAAAACTTTGATTTTTAATAGGAGTGGACCTAAGGCCTACGGCCAGAAGTAGTGTCTCGCACAAGTCAAAATTAAAACAATCGCACTGAGCCACCTGTTAGTACCTAGGTGAGAGTGAGTCATGCATATTGTCCATCCATAGCGTGTGCCTGACGGACACAACTACCTACACAAAACATGATTGATAACCCTGCCTGCAGTACCTACTGCGAAAACTTCAATTTGTCGTTACGGTGATCTTTAATATATTAACAGGTTAGCTGTCCCGAAGCAAGTTTCGATCTTCTTTGTACACGTCCTCGTAGTAAATAATGACAGCTAACATGAGGCACATATGCCTCATGGACGTACCAGTGCAATCACCCATGAGGCACATGTGCCTCATCGGACAGCTAACCTGTTAAACTAGCTTACTCGCCCGCGGCTTCGTCCCTGTGGTACCTGGATAAACAGATTTATTGTTTTTCCAGGTCTTAAACTATGTATATTCCAAGTTTCAGCCATATCCGTTCAGTAGTTTTCTCGTGAAAGAGACAAACCATCCATGCATACAAACTTTCGTATTTATAATATAAGTATTAAATAATTGTTTCCATTGATATCTATAGCAACAAAATTATTTATGAAACGTCTGCAACGGTTTTGCGTCAGACTTATAGTCTAAGATCCCGTCATACAACGACCTTCACCGAGCTGTTTATTTGATGAAACGTATTTTACAAAGACGATTAATATCTAGAAGACAGACAAAGGCCATACACAAAATCGTAACCCTAAAAAATAGCCTGAAAACTCTAAAACATCAATTTTATCCAAGAAATTTCAATTACTTTCTAGTTAAAAATGTTTAAATATTGAATATTGTTGCTACCTACTACTAAGTATTGAAATTTCTTGGATAAAATTGATGTTTTAACGTTTTCAGGCTATCTGGTACTGCGGGATCGGGTTACGATTTTGTGTATGGCCTTTGTCTGTCTTCTAGATATTAATCGTCTTTGGTATTTTATATTTAATTTAATATGCCAATATTAGTAATTCTATGCTAGTAGGGTATGTTGTATGAAGTCACTACTTCGTCGGCCTTATGCGCATATGAGTATGACTTGTTTCACTGTAGTTTCTCTACTCTTTTAACTTAATACGATATATCTTACTAACTTTCGCCAACATGAGCTGGTAATGTTCCGAGCTCAGTTTTCACTATTATCTAAAATAGTTTTGGTATTCATTGTCTTTGCTTTCATGTAGCTATAGGTAAATCGTGGTCGCGGATAGAACGGCATAATTTCTATCTATAATCTGATATTATTGCTCAGCTCATAAACTTATCTGAGATATATAATGCATATCTTAAAACATTATCTGATTCATGGTATAATTCTGATGCAAATTGTTATGCGCCTTGACGTCCCACTTTCCAGATTGCTTTAGAATCTAAAGTTTAGATCAATAGATATTGTAGTGTATAGATAGACAATGTCGTCTTCGCTTGGATGAATATTTACATGAGATAGGTTTTTCGATTTGATAAAATACCTAATAGCCATTAGGTCCTAATGGCTATATAACTTAAAATAGTAGTTAAAATAACAAAAAAAAATTAACAGATTTTATATACCTAGGTATACCTACATCAAAATCTATTTACTAATTTATTATATTATAAAGTAACATTACTTAAGAAAAGAGTAATAATAATAATAATAAAAGCCTTTTATTCAGAAGATATTACAGTTTTTCTTATTCTAATTCACTTTTCTACACTATATTCTATTTGTCTTCTGTTTGTCTTTTGACAAAGGCCTCTTCCAACCTCTTCCATGGTTGTCTTAAAGTTGCCACTCTCATCCAGGTCCCGCCTGCTACTGTCTTTAGTTCATCCGCCCATCTCTTGAACGGCCGTCCACGTTTTCTTTTTCTATCTCTTGGGAACCAGTGGATAATAGATTTAGACCATTTCTCTGCTCCTCTAATTGTATGTCCGGTCCATCTCCATTTGTTCTTGTGGATTGTGTAAGTTACATCATTAAGCTTGGTTTTGGTTCTTATGTCTGCATGGTTGATTTTGTCTAGCTTCCTTATAGCCAGCATACTCCTCTCCATTGATCTCCTCTCCAAGAAAAGAGTACAGTATTATTAATATATATATATATATATATATATATAATGAACTTTTTACGGTAATTGTTGATCCAGTATGAATTCTGAACTAATGTTGATCCGCCTATTTCATGTGTACATTTGACTCTAGATCAAGAAAACAGATATACTTTGATCCGAAGCAAAAGAGTACCTGGCGAAGGTGGATCTACATGAATCGGTTTTAAAGATACTTGCTACCGAAATATCACAATTTTGTTGATCCACTAACGGCCAAAAAAAATACACAGAAACGTCATTTTCAGATCCATTACCTATTTGATTTATATGTAACATTAGCGTAGACAATGTTGATCCAGAGATTGTGGAGCCACAAATGGCTAGTTCGTTTGCTCGCTCTTATTTTCAAAGCGGCAACGTCGCACACGCTGATGGGGCTAGTTTCGGGGCTTGATTGAAGATCGGTCGGCCGTCTGTTTAGTCGCGACTCCAGAGCAAATTGTGTTGTGCTTTTGTTATTGCGAGATGGAATGTTATGTTTACCATAGCAGATGAATCAAATGAAAGGATCATCAGATGGAGGGAGAATGGACGGAATGAATAGGGTAAAATCTAATTTGTATCACCTTTATGGTGATTATACCTAATGGTACTAAGAAAATTTGGTAAAAATAACTTTTATCTTTTATTTTTAAAACTACAGGCCTCTCAAATGTAAGGGCTTGTATTCATCAAAGCTTGTACCTATTAATTCTATTTAAAGTGGTGACCTACGTTGATTTTTCTTACAGTGCTCATAGAAAAGGCTGACTGTTTGTCTGGCACAGTAAAATCTGCTCTCTAGGTATTCAAGAAGCTATCGTGCGAGCGAAGCTAGTTTCGAACCAAGCGAGCGCAGCGAGCCTTTATTCTCGGAAGCGAGCCGATTTTTTTTATTTTTTTTACAAATATGCGTGACTCTTGATTTTGCCTATTTCGTCCAAAGAAAAGGCTGACTATTGGTCGGTTCATATTCTATCGTCTGGCTTAATTAAATTCCGCTTACAAAATATTGTTTTACTTCAAACTTTGACGTCGCGTTTCACTCTTTTTAGAAGCGCCCGTGACGAAGCTTGCTAAGACGTTTTTCATAGATCGTGGAAGTTAAGCAACAATCTGAGTGGTCACAACTTGGATGGGTGACCGCAAGTGGCGTTAACACCTGAGCGCTTCCGTGCTTTGGAAGGCACGTTAAATTGTCGGCCCCGGCTTTTAAAGTCATTAAGCCATGACGGAGGCCTGTAGGCGGCCTAAATACTTCGTCACCAGCTCATACGAACGAACGAACGAACTCTTTTTAAGGTTTTTTCGTTAAACCCTTAAACACGGTGTCTCTTTATTTTGCATTTTAAGTATTGCAATGATTGTCATGCAAATCGCTCCACCCTTTAATACTTTTCACTTCTAACTTTTTATATGGGTTTTGTCGAAAAAACCTTAAACAATAATAATTGCCCATTTATTTTGTATTTTAGTACTCAAATCGAGTTTCCAGTCAATCTCAGTCAAAACAATAACTTCAAGCTTTTGACATCGGATTACACCCCTTTTTAAGGGTTTTTTGGAGAAACCCTTATGTGTGTCTATTTATTTTGCATTTTAAGTACCTACCTATTGCAACTGAGTTTCAAATAAATCGCTAAACCCGTTTAAAAGTTCACATTCAAACTTAGACACCCCACTTTTTACCCCTTTTAGGCGTTTTTTGAAAATTCCTGAAACATGGTGTCCAATTATTTTGTTTATAGTATCCAAACCGAGTTTAAAACCAATTGCACCTTCTATTACTTAATACGTTTCAGTTCAAACTTCACTGTATTTCACCCTTTTAAAGGTTTTTTCGAAAAACCCCGAAACACATTTATTTTTCATTGTTAGTATTGCATGCAACCGAGTTTCAAGCAAATCGAACCACCCATTAAAAAGTTCCCATACAAACTTTGACACTACATTTCACCCCTTTTCAGGTATTTTTTTTTAATCCTGAAAACCATGGAATAAGTAGGTATTGATCATTTACATATCATATTACACGCTCGTGGCGAAGTTGGCTAAGACGTTCTTGATAGATCGTTGAAGTTAAGCAACGTTCAGAGCGGTCACAACTTGGATGGGTGACCGCAAGTGACATTATCAGCTGAGCGCTTCCGTACTTCGGAGGGCACGTTAAATTGTAGGTCCCGGCTTTTAAAGTCGTTAAGCCATGACGGAGGCCTTTAGGCGGCCTAAAAACTCCGTCACCAGAGTTGGCCACTTCCTCATACGAACTTACTTATTTTTTATCATTACAATAATTATAAGTACCTACCAAGTTTGAAGCAAATCGCTTCACGCATTAAAAAAATTGCTAAATGCCGCCGTGATGCAGTAAATTTAATTTAATTTACCTACATGTACCTAGGTATGGTACTACTTTCTTAAAAAAAACATAGGTAGGTAGGTAGAAGGTAGACAGATATACGGCCGAAATTAATATTCAATCCTAATCCTTAATTTGAAGATTGAGATTGACATTTCAATCTTTTTTCTAGAAAAAGCTTGCCAATAACCAATCCTTGGATTGAGTTTGCAATCCAAAAAACCAGGCTATCTTTGGGAGGTCGGATCACGGATTAAAGATTGGCCTCTGTTCGAAAATGACAGTTTGAGCTTGCCAATAACCAATCTTTCTATTTGACGTTTGCTTTGATAGGTGAAAACAATCGCAGATTGCAATCCGAGAAATTTGTTGGATTTCTTCTTGACAGATTGAGATTGCCAAAGGATCGATTTTGTAATCTTGATAAATTTATTATATTTATTATAAAAGTACCTAATAAATCTGTCGGAATTTTCAAGTGATAGTGATGATAGTGATAATAATAGTGATTTGGAGGTTCTGGCTCAGTTATCGGATTGGGAAAGTGATGATATCGACGCCAACGCCGAAGTTAGAAGTTTACGAAGAATCAGAAGGGTGAACTTTATGCAGACCCTCGAGGATGTAGAATTATTCACCTTCAGATTTCGGTTAGGCTGAAGTATAGCTACCAGCAGCAGATATTATTCTAGAATCTAGAGAATAATACCTACGGAAGAACAAGATGTTACAGAATGGGCAGCTCTCATAAATTATTATTTTAGTTACTTATATACACAGGCTTTTACCTAGCAAGACGATTTAAACAGTGCTAATAATAAAAACTACTATAATAAATGACAAAATAGTTTTTTTTTTAATCAATACCCTTGGTAAGCAATTGTAGTAGGTGGTAGGTAATGTGAGATAGGAATGTAACTTAGTACCTACATTATCTTATAGAAACAATAATACCTACCTACTAGGAATAATAAGTCAAAAGATTATTCATATCTCAGAACAATCATGTTACCATCAAAATACAGTTTTGTAGGACAATTGAAATGAAATGAAATGTTTGTTGATATAATATTTAATTAAAACAATTAAATACATAAATCAAAAAGGTTTAAAAACTTAACAAAACACCTTACAAACTCTCCTTCCACTTCTGTAATCCTAATTCTAAGTTATTCAAAGTAAGCTGTGTTTTTTTAATTCGAAATTATTATTTTCTAGATTGTATTATTTATATTAGCGTCCAGACATCGTTTTTTAGTAGCAAAATGTTCTGCTTTTGCATTATTTCTGGCTGTTTTCCCTTCATCAGGTTTCAATTTCTTTTTTACTGAAAAACAGAAAATATGAGATTAATAGGGAATGAACATACGTGCATTTTTCTTTAAATTTTCCCATTTTAAACGCATCTGCTGCCTTTAAAATGGATCATGTGCGAGGGCTATTCGTAGCTTTAGCTTCCTACACCAGGGAAAGAAACAGGCAAGCTCAGAATTTCTCTGAGCAGGCAAGAACCTGGTGTGCTTTTGCTAAGTTAGGCCGTAGGCGTCATCTCTACAACTTCCATAAAAACCAGTAGGTAGGTAGGTAGGTAACTTACGATTTCTGAATCCATCATTAGAAGTAATGCTGATGAAATGATCACACAACACACATCTGTTTTGTTTACCTAATTTTCGCAACAAATAACTGTACAGTAGTGGTTATATTTGGTTATATTCTCTTTGTCAAATACCATTCGTCAACTTGAACGTTCCATTTCAGTTAAAGTAATTTGTGTATAAGTATTGAGATTGTTAAATCTGCAAGTTTTTAGGCAAATAACAATTTGTTTGAACTATAAATATTACTATCTACAACTTGTTAATTAATTTTATTTATTATTTGTTTTTATATTACTCAAATTAATATTGTGGTTCCAAATTAATATTGTGGTTCCATTAAACATTTTACGAAACGAGACGCGGAGACGGTAGATGGAGCAAATCCGTTCTAGAGTGGAGACCGCGGCTCGGTAAGAGGAGCGCTGGCAGACCATCCACCCGATGGTCTGATGATATTAGAGCCCATGCTGGGACAGACTGGACCAGGAAGACCAGTGATAGAGCAGTGTGGAGAAAAATTGGAGAGGCATACGCCCTGCAGTGGGCAATTATATGCTGAAGAAGAAGAAGAAGATTAAACATTTTACATAAAACGGAACGTTAAAGAGGGAAAGGATTGCCGGCAATCTGCCACCAAAAAAAAAGATTGGGATAGCAGATAGGTTATTGGCATGCGGATAGGAGATCGATCGGGAGATACCCAGCAATCCAAGATTGAATTCAATCTCGGATTGAAGATACATTATTAATTTCGGGCGATAGTAAGCGTTGATATTGTCGTGGAGTTTCATCTGCACAGATCGGCAACGTTGCAGCCACTATCAACCAATGCGACGTTTACTGCGTTCTCATTGGTTCATTTGAACCGGATCAACATTTTTAAGGTGGAATTGTATATTGGATCAACAAGCGGTGACGCAATACCAGCGCTACTAGAGTCCAAATGTTGATCCGGTCGGAGCCACATTTGTTAGTAAAAATGCATATCAGATCAACAAATGAAGCCGTGATCAACATGTGTTTTCGGATCAACAAAGTGTTCACCTGAAGTCGTCACTGATCAACATTTACCGTAAAGCCATATCTATATATATATACATATACATACATATACATAAATGTATAATATATACATAAATATCATATAATAAACTAAAGAACACTAAAAGTTACACAAAAGAAAAACATACGCCTCGAGAATGGTTGTAATTCGGAAATAATGGTACTTATCGCACAAATTCGATTGTCCCGAGACGTGGTTGACCGACGAGTGAGTTAGTAGAGAAGGACAGGTGTATACGGGACTCGGATAAAGAGATATTCAAATATTTCATTTGCTCGGGAGTTTCTGAGGCGTAGACGTGATCTTTAGGGATAGGTTAGGGTTAAGAAAAATAAATTAAAATAAAGTTTGAAATTTGAAATTTGGAATTTTGGAATTTGACGCAAAAAGAGTATAAAAGGGAAGATGGGAGAAATTCGGATGGATTGTGAGCTCACGTCTGATCGAGCGAGGACGATAACGTACGATTCAGTGTAACTTTGGGGGTAGCAGAGGACCAAAACAATGATCGAGGTCTGGCATAATCTAGTCGATTCGTTCGAGACTTTCTGGAAAGTGCTAGATTCTTGTGAGTTGTGGAGGGAATCTGAGTTAGGTTTACATTCGTAAATCTCAAGAGGTAAATTTGAGATTTGTGGGGAGTAAGGAGAGTATCCTTCACTCGAATCGGATCGAAGATTGATTTTTTGAGATATACGGATTCGTGAGATTTTATCAGCGTAAATTCTAAATAATTAGATTTGTTGAAATTTGGGAATTTGACTGAAACGTACATAGCTAGATATAAAATCATCCCTCTCTTCCCTGTGAACTGTTCTGAACTCTATTTGGTCTGGTATTTATTATTTGATAATAAAAACAATAATTTAAGGTAAGTAGTGTGGGTTATACCAACAAACAGTGGTTCAGAATAGTTCTACAGAAGATAATTGCTTTGTATGTGAAGCGTTGAGTTCCTCTGAACCTAACAGTGACTACATAAAGGGAACTTATATTTTTTTTGTCCATTGCTTAGGGAATTAGGTATTCCGAGGGTTTGGGATCCTTGGTGGCATGTCTTCGGATAAGGCATTGTCAAAGTCCCCTTGTTTTATTTCTAGTAAAAATATCTGTGTCAGGGATAGCACTGAAGAGTTACCACGTCGTAATGACACCTGATATTTGCAGATCTTTATACTTGAGAAGGACATGACTCCTATGTATATATTTATATATTACACTCTGTATTTAGGGATCTGGTCTCACACAGTTACCAAACCCCAAGCGCTACTGTGTGTTTCCTTAGGGATTAGGGGCTTAGACAACTTTGGGACTCGCCACCTCAAACTCTAAAAGCTTAGAATTAGCTAGGAAAGTGATTCATTGCACCAAGAATCACTCATGCACGAATAAATGTAAATGTGAAGTTCATCAAACTTCTAGTTTGGTTCATACACACCCAGTTAGATAGGTAGAAAAATAGGTACACATAAAATCGACTAGGAATAATATTATGTAGGCGACGTTCAATTCATTGACATTTGTCATTTTAAGACGTAGGGAAACTTTTTAAAAATAAATTATTATTTCTGATTTTTAAGGAGGTTGTATGTAAAATGAGTCGTAAGGCAAATATCCACGTAATCTAGGTCAAAGATTAATTTAGTATTTATCTATCCTATTCTCAAGATAATAAGAGAATAAATTGCTGAATAATTGCTGAATTGATTGAATCATATTGTGAAAGAAAGTCTAGATTATTGAATAAGCTCACTGACAGATTAGTTCAGTTTGGAAATATTGATCTTAGATGGTCGTTGGTACCAGCTATTTAGAGCTATGTCTCTTGGGATTATCTGAAACTATGAAAAGTGAATGAATTTCCCTTCTTCGTAAGCAAGTCTAAGACTAAATATATCCATTTATATTCATACCATATATTGAAATACTAGAAATTGATTTCACAAATGAGGAGATTATTTTGAGGAAATATATAATTATTATGGAAAAGATTATGCCATTCTTACCCTTTGAATACAGAACTTACAGACTAGAATATTTTACTACGGTAAAATTAAATAACAATTCTCTAAATAGGTTGAATAAATCCCTTTGGTAGAGGAGATTGGCTTGTAGGGTGTCGGCTTTCACTGCTGAGGGCGGCGGAGGGGCCCTGCATGCTCGAATAGTAGCTTCTCGTGTAGAGAGTCTGTTCGACTACCTGGGATGTTTATAGAAGTTATATTTGCACTAAGAATTACAAATTATTTATTAGGTAAGATAAATTTTGAGGAAGTTGAGATAAAAGTATAATTTCAATCATGCTTAATAAGTAGGAAGTGCTAGGAAGGAATATTTAGATAGGATAGGTATCTATGCGTTTGATATAGGTACAAAGTTCATTCAGGTAGAATAGGATAAAAATTCGAAATCTCTAAAGAATCTGAGTTACTACAATACACAACGCAGGGTTATTCAAACTGATCACTAGACTTTTACGGGCCGTGATAGACAAATCATTACAAAACTGTTGAATTATTTAAGTAGGTAAATTCACGAGTTAGAAAATAGGTAGTATTAGTATATTCTAAAGGCCATCTTCTTACATTGGTGCCGTGACCAGGATGCACTTTTCTCAGGATATGTATCCATGGATTAATACGGCTAGGAAATTGTTTTATTTTGCGGTTTATACAGTTTGTAATGATTTGTCTTACATTGTTGCAGTGTAACGGAGAGATGTTTGAATTTTAATTAGATATTACGAAGCGAGAGCATAATGATAAAAAAAAACAGAATCAAGTTAGAAGGTAGGAAATATAATTATTGTAGGTAGGTAATATAGGTAATTGCATTCAGAATGCTAGACAGTTACTAGGCAATTTTAGTTATAGGTAGGTAGGGCAAAATTCTTATAGACTGAGGGTTGTTTAAAATTATTGGATGAACTAGGTATCTATTAGCTATTGTAAGCTAATGATAATTTAAGAAGTGTTTGTTTAATATGATTATGATATTATTCCAATCAGTAATTATCGTAGGGTTATAAAACCTAGATATCTATCGTCGACACAGAATCATGATTTGACTAACAACTTGCTTTAGAAACGTCATAACTATGGTGACCTACCTTTAAATTAGCGTGACGGTGGTTCGGAAGTTGGTTACTAAGTTTGAAAAATAGGGAATAGATACTGTAATGTTAAGATAAGATGGTTATATTATTTCACAAGACCTAGTAGAGTTTTCACTATCTACATTAAAGCGATTGTATCAAAAGTTTGATATTAGGTAGTTCTTGAATAGAGAAATTATAAAATGTAATACTACGTAAATTTACAGTGCAAGTGAATATATTTAGTGAAGCTATAATAATAATAATAATAACTTTATTTAGAAATCTTAAAAGTAGTCTTCACACTCCATGTACAGTATGAAGTAAAACTAATTTCATTTGGTACACTACGTACAATGTTTTTACATTTACATAAGTGGTGAAAACTTAGCTTATACAATACAAACTAATAGATAGGTAGATACCATATTATGATGTTTTATACATAGGTACGATTATGCTTGGAGGTGTGCTTGGCTGATCTCAGACTTCCAAATAGGTTACCCTGTATTTGGGATATCGGTGATTCCCCTGTAGGATTTACAAAGAATGATGCTTAAACATGTTTGCGGTCAGAGAAGTTACAGACACATCCTTGTATTTCTTGTGTTTTTCAAGTTATTGTCAAGTAGTTTTGCATGGCAGGTTGTAGGTATATTATGGAGGTTAGCTTGAAATATGTTTAGATTCTTAGGAATTAATACATGGGGGGTTGTGTAGAAGGTTTTGTTAGTAGGAATTAATACATGGGGGGTTGCGTAGAAGGTTTTGTTAGTAGGAATTAATACATGGGGGGTTGTGTACAAGTTTCGGTTTAAAGAGTTTTGAGGAGCAGAAGAGGTTCTGTTAGTTTGTATTTCAATGGTAGATACAATCTTACAAATTTAATGATAGTGAGCGGCGGCCTTTTCAAATAAAAAAAAGTTATTTAAAATCACACATAAAATAAGTAGGTACAAAAAAATAGTGTTTCGAGTTAAATATATTTCTTAAAATAAATAGAAAAAAATTAAAATTTATAAATTATTAGGTAATAAAAAAAAAAATTCAATGAATCAAAGAAAATCAGTTGAAAAAAAAAAAGGAGGATTGAATATAAATAATGAATAATAAAAATATTTTTATATATAATAATTGTTCGTGAACTCTGATGTTGTTTAAAGATTTTGTTTCTTTATTGGGTAGCGTGAATCACCACGTCAGAAGGTTATGTTAGTTTGCATGAATTTAAACTCAAGAAGTATTTGTGAAGATGATTGAAAGAAGTTGATAGAATGGATATTGAGTGAATAAATGGTTTTATAATTTTAAAGGACTCTGTAAAGTAACAAAATTCAACATCCGTGTTCGGTTTGATAATGGTTGATTTCAGTTAAACACATCACATACAGAAAATTATTATAGAGGAGCATGGAGTTAGGATAGGTCAGAAAGACAACATCAGGAAAAATTCTGATTCTATAATAAATTTCTCTCTACATGCAGGAAACCAAAATGTTCCCCACACTTCACATTCTCCGAGTTGGAAGTAAATGATTGTTTTGAAATTGGTCCTAGGTGGAATGATTCAACTTGGGTGGATAAACTTTGAGCCTTAAGGGGTAATCTGAATTGTAGAGAGTAATAGCTAGTAGTTTGATACATGGTAGTCAAAAGACACGACTTAGTCTATTATGTAGCAGCTACATTATTCGATTAGCGATGAAACGATTCACGACCGTTTTCTCTCATGCAGTTTTGATTTACTCTGGTAAGATTGGTATCTATTCCGATTGGATTCATTAACAAGCTTGGGTACTGGTGCAAGATGGTGGTTATTTTGAATTCGGTTTAAAAAACACTAACAAGTTGGTACACAATCACAACCACAGACAATCATGAAGACTGATTCAAAAATTATCAAATTAGAATAAATTGCTTTAATTTTTAAGGAACTTACATAAAAAGGATAATTGGGGAACATAGATATTGGTGATAAATATTTCATTCATACTTGGTATAGAGGAAATTAAAATATTTTTGCGAATTAAAATTTTACTTTATGGAAAATTTTCTTCAGTAATTTAATAAAATTACTTGCATAAATTTTGGGGGTTGACTGTAACGAAACGGGTGTTGATTCGTTAAATAATTCGCTAAAAATAAGGATAAAAGTTTTGAATTACAACCTTCATGAAATATTATATTGCTAACTACAGTAAAACCTCTTTTAAAATAAACTAGATTTACTAATTAGGTCTGACAGACGAGTTTGAATTATGAGCATTACAACCTTCATGCAATATTATATTGCTAGCTATAGTAAAACCTCAAACTAGATTTACTATTAGATCTGACAGACGAGTTTGAATCATGAGCATTACAACCTTCATGCAATTATATCAAAAATTCTTTAACCCTAAAAAGACAACTATATTGGGACATACGTTAAAGGTGCACGGTTACGCCTCTGAGGCGCACGGTTTTAAAAAAACTTATATTTTAATTATTAATCAATATTTGTTTAAATAATATAAAAGGTATAGGAATGCATTTAGAAATAAAATAAAATTATATATCATATTTATTTATTAATAACCAAATAAGTAATCTCTAAAAAAAGGTAACAAAAACAAACAGCCTTCTGTTTAAATGGGCAAATCTCATATCTATCATAAAAATACTGTTATACATATACATAAATATATATATATGTATATATATATAGATATGGCTTTACGGTAAATGTTGATCAGTGACGACTTCAGGTGAACACTTTGTTGATCCGAAAACACATGTTGATCACGGCTTCATTTGTTGATCTGATATGCATTTTTACTAACAAATGTGGCTCCGACCGGATCAACATTTGGACTCTAGTAGCGCTGGTATTGCGTCACCGCTTGTTGATCCAATATACAAATCCACCTTAAAAATGTTGATCCGATTCAAATGAACCAATGAGAACGCAGTAAACGTCGCATTGGTTGATAGTGGCTGCAACGTTGCCGATCTGTGCAGATGAAACTCCACGACAATATCAACGCTTACTATATCTGTCTACCTTCTACCTACCTACCTATGTTTTTTTTAAGAAAGTAGTACCATACCTAGGTACATGTAGGTAAATTAAATTAAATTTACTGCATCACGGCGGCATTTAGCAATTTTTTTAATGCGTGAAGCGATTTGCTTCAAACTTGGTACTTATAATTATTGTAATGATAAAAAATAAGTAAGTTCGTATGAGGAAGTGGCCAACTCTGGTGGCGGAGTTTTTAGGCCGCCTAAAGGCCTCCGTTATAGCTTAACGACTTTAAAAGCCGGGACCTACAATTTAACGTGCCCTCCGAAGTACGGAAGCGCTCAGCTGATAATGTCACTTGCGGTCACCCATCCAAGTTGTGACCGCTCTGAACGTTGCTTAACTTCAACGATCTATCAAGAACGTCTTAGCCAACTTCGCCACGAGCGTGTAATATGATATGTAAATGATCAATACCTACTTATTACATGGTTTTCAGGATTAAAAAAAAATACCTGAAAAGGGGTGAAATGTAGTGTCAAAGTTTGTATGGGAACTTTTTAATGGGTGGTTCGATTTGCTTGAAACTCGGTTGCATGCAATACTAACAATGAAAAATAAATGTGTTTCGGGGTTTTTCGAAAAAACCTTTAAAAGGGTGAAATACAGTGAAGTTTGAACTGAAACGTATTAAGTAATAGAAGGTGCAATTGGTTTTAAACTCGGTTTGGATACTATAAACAAAATAATTGGACACCATGTTTCAGGAATTTTCAAAAAACGCCTAAAAGGGGTAAAAAGTGGGGTGTCTAAGTTTGAATGTGAACTTTTAAACGGGTTTAGCGATTTATTTGAAACTCAGTTGCAATAGGTAGGTACTTAAAATGCAAAATAAATAGACACACATGAGGGTTTCTCCAAAAAACCCTTAAAAAGGGGTGTAATCCGATGTCAAAAGCTTGAAGTTATTGTTTTGACTGAGATTGACTGGAAACTCGATTTGAGTACTAAAATACAAAATAAATGGGCAATTATTATTGTTTAAGGTTTTTTCGACAAAACCCATATAAAAAGTTAGAAGTGAAAAGTATTAAAGGGTGGAGCGATTTGCATGACAATCATTGCAATACTTAAAATGCAAAATAAAGAGACACGGGTTTAACGAAAAAACCTTAAAAAGAGTTCGTTCGTTCGTTCGTATGAGCTGGTGACGAAGTACCTATTTAGGCCGCCTACAGGCCTCCGTCATGGAGTAATGACTTTAAAAGCCGGGGCCGACAATTTAACGTGCCTTCCAAAGCACGGAAGCGCTCAGGTGTTAACGCCACTTGCGGTCACCCATCCAAGTTGTGACCACTCAGATTGTTGCTTAACTTCCACGATCTATGAAAAACGTCTTAGCAAGCTTCGTCACGGGCGCTTCTAAAAAGAGTGAAACGCGACGTCAAAGTTTGAAGTAAAACAATATTTTGTAAGCGGAATTTAATTAAGCCAGACGATAGAATATGAAGCGACCAATAGTCAGCCTTTTCTATGGACGAAATAGGCAAAATCAAGAGTCACGCATATTTGTAAAAAAAATAAAAAAAATCGGCTCGCTTCCGAGAATAAAGGCTCGCTGCGCTCGCTTGGTTCGAAACTAGCTTCGCTCGCACGATAGCTTCTTGAATACCTAGAGAGCAGATTTTACTGTGCCAGACAAACAGTCAGCCTTTTCTATGAGCACTGTAAGAAAAATCAACGTAGGTCACCACTTTAAATAGAAGTTAATAGGTAGGTACAAGCTTTGATGAATACAAGCCCTTACATTTGAGAGGCCTGTAGTTTTAAAAATAAAAGATAAAAGTTATTTTTACCAAATTTTCTTAGTACCATTAGGTATAATCACCATACAGCTGATACAAATTAGATTTTACCCTATTCATTCCGTCCATTCTCCCTCCATCTGATGATCCCTTCATCTGATTCATCTGCTATGGTAAACATAACATTCCATCTCGCAATAACAAAAGCACAACACAATTTGCTCTGGAGTCGCGACTAAACAGACGGCCGACCGATCTTCAATCAAGCCCCGAAACTAGCCCCATCACCGTGTGCGACGTTGCCGCTTTGAAAATAAGAGCGAGCAAACGAACTAGCCATTTGTGGCTCCACAATCTCCGGATCAACATTGTCTACGCTAATGTTACATATAAATGAAATAGGTATGGATCTGAAAATGACGTTTCTGTGTATTTTTTTTGGCCGTTAGTGGATCAACAAAATTGTGATATTTCGGTAGCAAGTATCTTTAAAACCGATTCATGTAGATCCACCTTCGCCAGGTACTCTTTTGCTTCGGATCAAAGTATATCTGTTTTCTTGATCTAGAGTCAAATGTACACATGAAATAGGCGGATCAACATTAGTTCAGAATTCATACTGGATCAACAATTACCGTAAAAAGTTCATTATATATATATATATACATATTATATTAATAAAGAAAACAGTATTATTTAAGAACTAAATATATTTTGCGTAAAAACTTAACAGTCCAAATTACATCTTTCTTTCGTCCATTTAAAAGCCAAATACCACAACCAATTGACTTAATGTGTATGGTGTACGCTACGCATGCGCCATACCTTAACGTATGCAAAAAATTTATTGTACCTGTGAGAAGCAGTTAGCATGTCGGTTGCAGCCCGGCTCCGTCGTCCAGTGCAGCGATGAATTAAGCGAGACGAAAGGATCGAAGGAGTTTGAGTATCGGTTAGTTGTGTCGTGTAGTAGATTTAAACCTTTTATTTTATTTTTATTTTATTTATTTATTTTAGGAACAACAAACAATTGTACACTAAGGCTAAAGTATACTTATAAATAAGATGTATTGCTAGTAGTTCTAAGCGTACAACCAGCCCCGTTGTCCACAAATTAAGTTACACAAAAACAGAGGGTACCGGTATAATAGTATGCTATAATGTAACACAAAAATATATTAAATTATGTATTTAGTCTGAACCTACTTAGCCTAGTTCTGATAGATCCGACATTATTATGTCGAGTACATTCTTCCTGAATGAACCAGGTGAGGTTTCAAAGAATTCAATTTTTGTGAAATAGTTATTAAACTGTTTCATTATTCTATGTAGGGGTGCACCAGCGTTAGTTTTACAAGGAATAGGTGCAAACAAGTATTGTTTGCGAGTCTCTCGGAGATAACAGCGATGTGGGATGTGTATGTATATCTGGTTTACAAGTTTGTTACAATCAAATTTATGATGGCAAACATTATATAACAACAATTGATCAAGGAGCAGTCTTCTCATCCTGAGTGTATGTAGCGAATATTTACTAAGAAGCACTTCATAAGGGGACTTAGAACGACAACAGCGATAGTTCATAGAGCGCAGGAATTTCCGCTGAACAGATTCCAGCTGATCATGGTATTTATGATATAACGGATTCCATACAGACGTGGCATACTCTAGCTGTGACCTTATCAGAGATTTATACAAGAGAAGATAATATGATGCAGGTCTCTTGAAATGGACACATGTTCGCATAACAAGGCCATATAATTTGAAGGATTTATTGATAATATGATTTATATGAACATCAAAGTGTAGTTTAGAGTCCATATATATGCCCAGGTCCTTTATCATAGAAACTTTTTCTAATGGCGTGTTGCATAGTGAATAGGTGAAATTTATGTTACGTTTAAACCTTGTATAACAAGGGTTAAAAATGACCCCCAATAGTTCGAGTGCATTAAAAGGTCTTTCTCCCGAGGTAAACACATTTAGAATATGATGATGATGACCTAAAATAGTTGAAAATTTAAATATCGTACACGAAAAACTGATGTCACACATTTTTTTTTTAATCTTTTAGCCAAAATTTACTAAACAAATTAAGATCGAATAGCTGCTTTCGCGCCTTAAAAATCAAAACAAAATGATAAAAAATCTGCCTCGAAGAATGAAACGAAAAAGTAGAATTTGGTGAAATTCTCAGTCAATTTTTTTTTGTCATTGCAGATTTTAAATTCTTAGCTTTAATTAATTTCATTTAACTCTAATAACGTGAAAAACACACCAAACTACTTCTCTACTTATATAGTTCTCCAATTGCTGTGGCATTGTACCTATTCAAGAAATAACCCCGCATTTCTCATAGAAAAACTTCCACTGGACTTCCTATTTGCGCTTTAGTTTGGCTGGTCCAGTTCAATATGCTAAGTGGATTTCAAGTTCCTTCCTCACTGAGACTCACATATACCAACACACTAACCGGCAGTTTACAGGCTGAGGACAGACTCAGCCAATTACAGATTTATTATGTAAAATGAAATGAGCACGACACTAATTCTAAGGCTGGTTTCATAATTGAATTCCACTCGCGCCATCGTCCGGAGCGGATTCACTACACATACGCACACAGATCAGCTGCCCTAGCCATGTAACATTTCTACAATCGCTTTAGAGTAGAAACTAAAAAATATGTATAGGAATTGACATTCGATCATGATAAAGCGATCAGAAATGTCAAATCAAAGGTATAGCGATTATAGAAAGAGAATAGATACGAAACATTTGTCACTTGTCTACGCGCCCAGGGAACCAAAAACTCGTGATTTACAAGGCAAGTAGCTTATATTTCACGTGACAGGTTGCTAGGCGGCTATTTGCTTCAAATTATGCTTAATGCACGTTTAGATAACTACATAACTTTAAGGTTTCTACTGTACTTTATCGTCATTTGCCTTAGCCCCGTCTTCCCAAGAGAAATTCACAAAGCTCTTTCCTAATGCGTGCAGCTTTGTGAATTTTATACTCAGATACTGCTTTCTCTGTTCGGGTCGAACTCAAAGTGTTTATCGCTCGGGGATCCGCCCTGCTACTCTGCAAAACGAAAAACGAAGTTTCGTGACAATTTTCGGGGTCAGCTTATGTTGGTGGATACTGAATTCGTAATAGTTCACCAACATAATTAGAACCTAAAAATTGTCACGAAACTTCGTTTTTCGTTTTGCAGAGTAGCAGGGCCGATATCAGTGGGCGTATCATCAGTTTTCAAGTGGTATAGTTAACTATCCTCGCTACCAAGTCAAGTATTTCAAATGTATGAAATTATTAGTTCATGCATGCGGATCGTATTCAAGACTACGGTGACTGAGATAACTGGTGATAGACCCCCAGACGTCGACCTTCGATGAACGACTCCACAACGACTTGCTAATACTTCTAGACTTGTATGATAAAACGCTACATAGCAAGACAGTTCTTGACGAAAGCTGCGTATATACTTTCTATAAAACTTATCGAACAACATAGGTTTTATGCCGGTGACAGATACTAGATATTGCGTAAGAACTGGATTGTGGGTTCATAGGTACTCAAAGAAATTTAAACATAATCCGATAAGATTGATGATGCTTTTTGCATAAGTTCTATTTAAGAGAAGAAGAACCAAACAATATTGAGAGATCGTAAATAAATCATAAATAGTATAGTTTTACTCCCGTTAAACTACTTAGTTACGCATTGGTGTCAATTCAGATGTCCTCAGCCAAAATTGTTGGTAGGTGTGTCCTACGACGTATCTCAATGAGCAAACACATGACGTCTCACGGTATCATCGGTCAGACATTAAGTGGTATAAGTGCAAAATGACAGTCATACTCCTAGGGCTGCCTGAACGATCATTGACATCGATAAACCGATTATTGCAATACGCTGTTGTGAAGCCTTTTCTATTTATTTCAATTTTCTTTTAGATACATTATCATAATTCCATCTCTATTTTAAGCGCTCGTGGCGAAGCTTGCTAAGACGTTCTTGATAGATCGTCAAACTTAAGCAACGTTCTGAGCGGTCACTACTTGGATGGGTGACCGCAAGTGACATTTTCATCTGAGCGCTTCCGTGCTTCGGAGGGCACGTTAAATTGTCGGTCCCGGCTAAGTCATTAAGCCATGACGGAGGCCTTTAGGCGGCCTAAAAACTCTGCATTTTCTTATTTCATGTTGTCGAATCGTTAATCGCGTGTAGGTTCGCCTTAATGGCAAGTCAAATGTATTTTTCGTTATCTCTTGACCAGCTGAGGATGACTATGTATATCTGCACCATTGACATGAGAGAAGGGAGAAAAGACTATAAATACATCATAATTTTGTTTACCAAGATCGCTAATCGTAAGATGTCGCTTAGTTTCAAGTCAAATCAAATTTACCTTCAATAAGCGGATTGCATCAATTTTTATTTCGTAATTTAATTTTATATCAAATCATCAGCCCTATCTTAGAAGTCAAAAGTGTCTAACTCAATAAATAAGCCATCCATCAAATTTGTGGGCTCGACTCTATTGGCCATTAGTGTCGTTCTACGTCACAGTAGCAACTAAAACTTAGCTGCGTAATATCTTGGCCCCTCTTTGTACCTACTTCGCAATTTGTATTTTAAAACAAAGACGTAGAACCATAACTGAAACATTGTAATCGTACAAAGATTTCTATATTCAAATGGGTAGTAATTAAACGAGCTTCTTTTTAATAGCATTATTCGCCTCAGAAAATATAACTTACCTTCTAAATTACTAAGTCGGCCACAACCAACGCGCGTCTGAATAATAGTATTTTAGCCACTAGTTATCTTCTATGTAAGCCACTGTAAATATAACTCAGCATGGTGGTTATTTTTTAGCATCTAAATTTGTGGCATGCATTCAAATAGCAAACTTCTAAAATATTAATATATGACACCAAAATAGTAATTCTTTTAGCTTCTAATTTTATAATTTAGCATGTTTAAAATGTAAGTCATCCTACATTTATCGATCGATAAATTTACCTAAAATTGTCATCAAATAGTATATTAAAGCCACTACCCATTACTTTATTTTCATAATAGTTTATAAGAATCATGTTAGTATTCATAAATTTTTAAAACACTTCATTTTGAATAAGAGCATTGTGTCTTCTCAAGCACAAGGCAGCATAGGGAATGTAACTGATTTCGATCTTGGTGGCCGATTACTTTTATTCCACATTTTACTGGCGCTTCGGCGGCCGCTGCCGCGGCACGCTCGCTACGCTCGCTCGCCTCGCGCGTTAGTGGTCACTGTTCAAACCTAACCTAACCAACTGATTTCGATCTTGGTGGCCGATTACTTTTATTCCACATTTTACTGGCGCTTCGGCGGCCGCTGCCGCGGCACGCTCGCTACGCTCGCTCGCCTCGCGCGTTAGTGGTCACTGTTCAAACCTAACCTAACCAACTGATTTCGATCTTGGTGGCCGATTACTTTTATTCCACATTTTATTGGCGCTTCGGCGGCCGCTGCCGCGGCACGCTCGCTACGCTCGCTCGCCTCGCGCGTTAGTGGTCACTGTTCAAACCTAACCTAACCAACTGATTTCGATCTGGGTGGATACAACCTAAGTAATTTCTGCTACTATTATTACATATGAACTATTGAGGTCATAATAAAACACGTTATTTATAAACATCAATTTGTGTATTGAAATACAATCATTTATATCTCTCTGATTGGTGCAAATGGCCGGTTGCTGTCATGTCGCGCACTCGCGCCAAATCGTACAGAGGCTATTTTCACGATAAAAGAATATGAAGTATTATTTTACATGTTAAGTTATAATTATTGATGTTGTCTATTGAAGCTTGAATATTTAATTTTTGAGGAGCTTGTATTGAAGCTGTAAAACGTAAAATGGTGATGAGTTGCAAATTCCGTGGCCGACTTAGTAAATTAGTGGGCAATGTATAAATCAGAAGGATAAGTAAAATTAATTGTTGATATTGACTTGACGCTTTCTTTAACATTTTTAGTTGGCGTTGTAAAGAAGATAAATTAGTTTATTAGAGGCTATGTCAAATTCTCGATGCTTAGTTATTAAATGAGAAGTTTGGCCACGTGGCCAAAAAAAAATTCTGTGGCCGGTTTTATTATTTCTCTATTCAAATTATGCTTTTTATCAACTTGTATCATCGTCAGCAAGAAGAACCTGCTAGACACAGACCAAATACGATAATATAATTTTCGAACGAGTCTATCTAGATAAATATGAGAATTATCAACGCCACGTAGCCAGCTACTAGTGACTGCACAGTCTAAACTTTCGGACACCATAAGGCACAGCATAAGCCTACATTCTAGTGTAAGAAAATGATCGAGACGGCTGTTGGTATGTATATTCAGTATCAATTTTAAAGAAATTGGCATTGTATAAGAAACCCTCTTTTTGGTATAAATAATAAATACCCATAAGTGACATTGCTTAGTTCTGAATGACTTTATAAAGATGATATCACAATAAAAAGGCTCAGAACAATACTTTCGTGTCATTAAGACGCAAAATACTAAAACAGGAAGGTGAAGGCTAGATAAGTAATCGATTTAGCTAGAGTTGCGGGTTGTGAAAGATAGCATAAAATATAAGTTTATTACTCATAATTGGGTGCTTGAAGATCTTGGAGTATGTCTTCTGTAATGTACTAACTAAAGTTTCTTGGCATAATCATAATAATCAGTAATTTGAGTTCTATTAACAACTATACACTTTACAACGAAATTATGGTTTTGCCGAAACGTTTCATTTTACGTCTAACAGCTGTGCTGTCGCCTTGTAATGTTACTACTGCGAATGAAATAGGAATCGAATGATAGTTCATTCAACACAATCCGCACTTTACTGAATGGTTTATTAGTTACCTACCATTCCTTGTCCCATACAATACAATGATGCTTAACATTAACATGTCAATAATGTCTGCTGTATCGCGAGCGTAATGATACCGTAATACCCTAGCTAGTTCATCAAATCCATTGATGATCAAATACATGCATATATCCACTTGTTTGCAATAAATAATCAATAAGTCTTGGTATCAATATGAGTCAGGCAACTCATGGACTTTGCTTGTCATCAGAGGAGTCCAAATGTACAAATATGTATGTGCTAATAAACAAGTAGGTAGGGATTTTACCTATTGTTCCATCGCTATAAAAACCAATACACCCACAGATTCAGCCCTCGGTTACAAATAAAAATGAATTGATTGCTCCGTACTAGGCATCAGTGGGTGTGTGCTTGTTACTTTTAAGTATTCTATGACATTGTAGATACAGTTCCACCGGTACATTCAGGAGCGATAAAATACTGATACGCAAACACGCGATATCATAGCACGGGACTTTGACCATTTTTCAACATTATCATTTTAATAAAAGTCAAATGTTAATTAGTGATACGGACTCTATATTTGAAATGAAACTAGATGAAAGTAGGATAAAATAGCAATTCCTTTACCTATTCAGTAGTGGCAATTCTGAGTGTCGCAAAAGCTAAACTAAGCTAACTAAAATTGTTGCCCTCCCTTTCATAGCGATGGGAATAAAAAGGATGGCAATAATTTTAGTTAGCTTAGTTTAGCTTTTACGACACTCAGAATCGCCCCCAATATTGAAAGATTTTATAAAAAAAGTGTAATATATCAGTCATCTAACGCAAGCATTTAATTTGCTTAGCTTGGGTCTGAACCTTCGAGGCTTCTGGTTTTAAACCTTCGAGTCGGAAGGTTAGTTACGTAGTAGTAGATAGCAACAATATTCAATATAATTTTTTTTTAAAGTAATTTTAACTAGAAAGTAATTGAAATTTCTTGGATAAAATTGATGTTTTAAAGTTTCCAGGCTTTCTGGTACTGCGGGATCAGGGTTACGATTTTGTGTATGGCCTTTGTCTGTCTTCTAGATATTAATCGTCTTTGGTTACGTTGATTGGGAGTTTATTGTAAAAAAGTACAGTATTTTCCATAAAAGAACCGTTTACTTTTTCTAGTCTTTTAGGCACACATAGTTTATTCTTATTTCTAGTGTTAATTTTGCGCACATCACTTTTTTTCTTAAAGTTGTTTATATATTTGTGAGTGTGCAATATGTTTACATAAATATATTGCGAAAAAACAGTAAGAATATTGATTTCTTTAAAACTTTCTCATAAAGAATCTCGACGTTTCAATTTGTATATGCCATATACAAATTGAAACGTCGAGACTCTATATGGCGCGGACAGCTCGCTTTTGTAAAACGAAAAAAGTTTGAATATCTGCTGCTTTGCTGATAAACAAGAGACGTGCACCTATGACAGAATCATAAAAATAACCGAAGGTTCTCTCGACAATAACATTTTTACTAGTCTCTATGATATATGCAATAAGTTTTAATTTCAAGATTTTCAAGTCACTAACATACAAACTTTCAGATTCATTATATTAGTATGATTAACTGTTTGTTTAATTTTTATTATACTTATTCGTTTATCGATAACGTAACTTTGTAAAGGTCACTGTCATGTATCATAATTCGTTCGTACCTATTTAGTTACTTAGATAATTTTGGTTTTACGTAGTATCTGGTTCAATCCGGTACAAAATCAAATGATCTCTTCAGTTCATTGAGGTACAATCTACCACAGTTATTAAAAAGTTTCTATTAAATGCCAAACCAAAATGTGAACAATAATTTTAGAGAACTGAAATGCACGTAGCATTTAAAACAAGAGTAAAATGCCCGAGTATATTTTTAGTTATCTTGTACATAATGACGTTTCTGTTACGTAGTCAGTCAATAGAGAGGTGGTAACAAAATGTCTATTAAATTTTTAGCAGACCTTGCTTGGGATGTTAAAACTTTGAACATTCGCCAATTGTCCGCTTCCTGTTTCGCTTGCATCTGTTCCAACGTTGTTGCTGACAATTTTGCTGATGTTTACATATTTTCCGTATACACCTAGATTAGGGCCCGCTGAATAAAAGTAAAAAACAATACGTTTATTTATATGGTTATAAAGGATACCCGACGTACTTATTCTGCAAATCATAGATTTTGATGAACGTAAAAATAAATCCTACTAATATTATAATCCTACTAATATTATAAAGGTGAAAGTTTGTGTGTGTGTGTGTAAGTATGTAAGTGTGTTTGTTACTCTTTCACGCTAAAACTACTGAACGGATTTGGCTGAAACTTGGAATATACATAGTTTATGACCGGGAATAACAAATAGGCTATTTTTTATTCCGGTATTCCCACGGGAACGGAAACTACCGCGTTTAACACCGCGAGGCGCAGCTAGTATAAAACATATTATTTTAAAGTTACGGAATGTAATTTAACGTTTTGAGATTAGATCCTAAAGGTTAGTTAGTTTGTTTAACTGATGATCTACTTGCTATTATCAATTATGGTGATGTAAAATGCAAGTGTTACAAGATTTGAGTCTTGATTAACATCCGTGTCTCCAGGACAGTTCATTTGATACTTTCACCTCCAGCCATAACATACCGATACCTACTAACCGTACCACCGCTTGCGCCTGTTGCCATGTGACAGGTGTTAGCACAATACCTATTGGACAAGCCCCCGATGAACTTGGGCTTCGACCCGCCTTATTATCAGCCGTTGCACCCTCGCCTCGATTCGATTCGATGGAGTCAGTCGTGCTCGTGCGTCGAACCGTTGAAGATCGCTGTATTCGGTTAAGTCCGTGCACCCAGTGCGGCGCGGTCTGACTCGTCATCATAAAGGGCGCTCCACATTCTTGCGAGAACATCTTGGCAAGAATCTCAGCGAGAACTTCTTGTGTACACACTCGATACGTTCTCATTACAGTTCTCGCGCTCGGTTATAATGGACGGACGCATAAATATTCCTTGAAAATATTGACGTTAGACTTAAAAACATTCCAAGAATGTTAATTCTAGTTAGTTCGTCCAAATCCAGCTCATAATAATGCTCAGTAAATACCACAGATTAGGGTCCTGTAAACGCACAATAGTTCTAATCGGCGAGGTTCTCACTGCGAGTGTAGACTCGTACAAGTTCTCGTCTGTTCTCGCGTTGTTCGTTCCTTTGTCTCGCGCCAAAAAACCGACAAAAACGGAGAACAAGATCAGAACCTGAGAGGATTATGAGAAAATTGAGAAACGTTTCTCGTGCTGTTCTTTCGTTCTCGCGAGAATGTGGAACGGGCTTAATATATCGTAGGCTCGCTGACGCTGACTGGTGACTAAGCTTGAGCTCAGTGTGATATCGTCTGTCAACCTCGCCTCACGTGTTGTTAACCGCTGACGTCGTGCACTCGAATTTAGCTTTGATCTGATAGAATTCCAAAGAATTATCTGTGATATTAATCTAGTTTAATTAAATAGAAAAGTAAATCGATACTATGTCGTTGGAATTAGAAGAATTGACAGGAGTGACCGGCGATGTCTTCGAGGATTTCCTGGTCGTTTTTCGTCGGTGTTTGGCAAAGGTATGTTCTAAAATCGGTATTAGTAGAACAGTTAGAGGACTTTGACGTCCGTTATCTAGAATGTTCCTGTGCGCATAAATAATTATTGAGTTATGAAACGTGAACTGTCACATAATTTTGATTTTGAAAACAATTCTATTTTTTTTTTAATACATACCCATTGCCCATAGATACTGAAACTAATAAAATAATATTGAAAACTAATTTGGAATCATGTTACTTTCTTCTGATGCGTCAGCATAGCGGGAATTTTGTAAATTTATCGTTCCTACTTTTATGATTTTGTTTTATAGTCAGTTAATTTTGCAACCAAATTGCACATCATTATTATGAAAATAATATTGAAAACCTGGTCCCACACCTGGTAAAAGGCGGTAAAAGAGAAGCACTTGGTCAAGACAATCAAAACTATTAAATTGATTTTAATTTAGTGTTTCTTTATCATTTTTCTATTATAGGTAATTTCGTTATCTTCACCCAGCAGGTATTTAAAGTAGTTCGTAAAAGGTCACCGGTTTAATTTGGATCTCAAGGCTAGCGTGCTCTTGTTGCCTAGACAACAAGGCAGTCGATTATATCGCCTAAACATTCACAAATTTTCAGGTTTATCTTGAAAACTTATCTTTATTTTACATTTAAATACATACCTAATACCTATACTAAATATGTATTAATCATTTGTATAAGTAACAAAATTATTATCACGTGTCATTCTCGCATCTCAATATCATTAATGTCATACATGATGATGTATCATTAAAATAAAGAGTTGCGCGTGAGTTCGCAAAGCAAGCTGCGAATTATTATATGCTAATCCATGGTTTCTACTTTTAAAGAATAAATCACACTTTCACTTTCTCTTTTGCAAATTTCTTAGAACATTCAAAAATCACACTAATATTATCAAGGTGAAAGTTTGTAGTACCTAAGTGTGTTTGTTACTCTTTCACCCTCAAACGGCTGGACAAATTTGAATGAAATTTGGTACGTGGTATGAAATCGGGTAACACCGCGGGGCGCAGCTAGTATGATTATATCAAATGATCAAATAAACGACTCGACTTGTCGTTTTGAAGACTAGAAGAATGATGTTCAAAAGAATTTTCGATGAATCATCAATCGGCTGGGCGAGCTTCTGCGAAATGATTAAATAAAGGCGGAACAAGCTTGGATTGGTCAGGTAGCATAAAATCTTATTTAGACACAGTTATTTCATACCTTCATCTGATTATTAAGGTCGTCGACTAATTCAAATTGTTATTAAGTACCTACAACACATTTATATGCAGAGACCAAACTACTATTGTTACGATTACTTACTTAAAACATTAGAACATGGTAAATATCTAAAGAATCGTTACAAACACGCTATAGACGTCTAACTTATAGAGAAATATATATATAACTTTCAGGTATAAGATCGCTAGAATGTATTAAAATAGAAGTAGATATTACTTTGACCTATATTTTAGGACTAAACGGTCACATTATACTTTTTTCATCTACTATTTTACACTGTTTATATGTTTCAGTGCCGTTAAGGCGATATTATCGATAAATAATAGTTAAATAATATGATAAAACACAAGAATTATATAGATTTCAATTACACCGTAATTACATTGATGTTGGCATGGAAGCAACTCATGGGATGACGAAAATTATTTAAATAATATTTTTCTTCTTTATTTTGACTTGGCACGGCTTGTGCCACGCATTTAGATACTACCATATCATTATAATTCAAGTCAGTTATTAAGTCAGAATTAGAGTCAGTAAAGATATGGGACTACACGGACTTTTTGTGGGAACTCGAAAAGCAACGATATCCAGTTTTGTTTCATTTCCCCACACTTATGTTCACGAACACTCAACAGTTAATAATCCACCATTATTACACATTAACATTCGCTAATAAAACACAAGTTTCGGAACATAAAACAAAAAGACAACATGACTTCTCAAATTCCCGTCAAAAAGTCTTAAATAATATTTACTGTTTACATATTCATCAGTCGAAGTCTGTCCCGCGTCAATTAAACGAAGTTATACAAACCTTTATTTTTTTCTTATTCGGTCTATGACGTCACTTTCTGATAATGAATCGAATTAATAATAATAATAATAATAAATATCCTTGGACATTCCACACGGCGTCATCTAGTCCCAAGCTAAGCAATTTAATGCTTGTGTTATGGTAACCAGATGACTGATAAACTACATAGATACATTTTTTTTTTGTAAATACATACATATTATACATAGAAAACACCCAGACACGAAACAAATATTTGCAGATCATGCAAACATTTGTCCCGCAGCGGGGATCGAACCCGCAACCTCTGCGTCTCAGGCGGGCTTTCGCCCACTGCGCCACAGAGGTCGTCAATTGTATGACGTGCTATAGATTTTAGGTTTCAAATACGATTTTTATGTCTACACTCGTCATGGATGTTATGTAACCCGTCCATCAATCAATTCTTGTGGCATTTGTGATACATTTTTATGGATAAGATGCGTGCGATGCACAGCTTTATTAGACATTATTAAGAATTACCGTTTCTTTCAACTGTCTCAAATCAGAATGACTAAATTGCTTAAGGCGTGTGTGTCTTAAGTTAATATGAGGTGTGTGTGGGGTGTTTAATTCCGGCAATTTTTATAGCCTTATAAACCTTTTGTAACACGGAGGTGGTCAATTAGTACCTATCACCATTAACCAATATAGCGGTCATGCATTTGTTTTATAAAATATCTATTATGAACTAAGTAGTAACTAGTAAACTAACTAACTAAAGTAACTTTAACATAAGTTCACAACATAAGTTTAACATAAGTTCTTCTTGCAACAGAAATAAGATATTAAATGCGTTTTATTTATGAAATGTATTTGAAAATATGAAAATTTTATCCTTTTCGACTTGGGAAATCCAGTCGGTTGAGTCACGTGTAACATTTTAAATGTTATCGCACATGTCGTCATAATAGTGTACATACTTGTACAAGTACAAGTGAAGTAGAACAAACACACGTTATTACTGGAAATACGTAAAACGGAAAGTGTGATATTAATAAAACAATGCTTAAGTATATAGCGACTATAATTATAAAATAATTAAAATAATATTCTATCATTATGTTAATACCTACCAATATAGGTAGGCTACCTATATTAACAGCGATGCCACTAAATATGACACCGGGGAGTGTGAATTAAATACTTACATATTTATGTTTTAAAAATGTGTGCAGTGTTGCCAGATACAATTTTTTATTACCCTATTTGTGTCATAGACAAAGAGTATTGCACAATATTTGCCAATAAAAAGAAATAGCTCCTATTTCTTAAGAAAATAACATTCTACTTTAACCGTTTGAACTGATCCTTACCACATCATCGGTATGTTTGACTATAGAATGGAATATATGTGTACTTATGTATGTATTTATTTTATATATATATAAATTATAATTATAATTAATATAAATTATAATAAATTATAATCTGGGGACTTTGTTTACGAGAGATGGAAAGCATGAGGCGGATATTGAAAGGAGAGTGAATGCTGGAAACAGAGTGAATGGGGCACTACACGATTTTATGAGCAGCCGGAAAGTGTCTGAAAAGGCACCTCTAGCTGTACATAGAGGAGTGTTAGTGCCGACATTGATGTATAGTGAAAGTTGGGTATGGCAGGAAAAACACCAGAGTAGAGTGAATGCTGTTGAAATGAGAGCGTTGCGTAGTATGTGTGGGTTAACTTTGAAAGATAGAGTGAGAAACAGTGTGATAAGGGAACAGTGTGGAGTGAAAGAAGATGTAGTGATGAGAATTGAGAAGGGCATGTTAAGATGGTTTGGGCATGTAGAGAGGATGAATGAAAGTCGTTTAACAAAACAGGTGTACAAGGCGGGTGTAAATGGGACATCTGGAAGGGGAAGACCTAGGCGAACATATTTGGACCAAATTGGTGACATTTTGGAGAAAGGCCAGGTCCGAAGTACCCTAAACCGGAGAGCGTGTATGAAGAATGTAATGAGAGTGAATGAGGCGAAAGAAGTGTGTCAGGATCGTAGCAAGTAGAGATCCGTGGTCTCTGCCTACCCCCATGGAAAAGAGGCGTGATTTTATGAATTATTATGAATATATAAATTACCTACAAGTCGTTTTATGAGATAATTTTTCTGTATTGCCATGAACTTGGCAGAGTTAGCGCGACCTCAGCAAAAATTCCACCGTTATCAGTAGGCATCTGGCTCGGAAGTATAAACATGATGAAATCATTTGGAATTGTACTTTGACAGCTGTGATGGGCACACGACACTATCGACATTGCATCACATTGACACAGACAGGTTGTTAAGGATAATAATTTAAATAAGTATAAAACATTCGTCATCATTACCATTTCAGTCAATTTCTACCCACTGTTGGGTATAGCACCCTCTTTATTACGCCTCCTCTCCGATCCCTCGCAAGTCTCATCCACAGATTCCACGTTTCCGATGTATTTCGACATAAAATATTAGATGAATAAAAGAACATATCTTAGTATTGATTTAGGCCTTTTGGCTAGGCAGCTCACTCAGGAGTTAGCCATGAGCTAGAATAAATCTCTAGTTGAAGGAAAAGTTTATCCGTAAGATAGTCTAGCTAGCTAGACTCTAGCTGCTAGAGTCAAGCTCATATGAACTATCTATAAATAAATAAATAAATATTCTTGGACACTACACTGCGTCATCTAGTCCCAAGCTAAGCAACTTAATGCTTGTGTTATGGTAACCAGATGCCTAATATAATACTTAGATACTTTTTTTTTTTGCAAATACATACACTATTATAGATAGAAAACCATCCAGACCCGGAACAAATATCTGCAGAACAAACAAACATTTGTCCTGCGGCGGGATTCGAACCCGCAACCTCCGCGTCTCAGGCGTGCCTTCGCCCACTGCGCCACAGAGGTCGCCAATCTATATAAAATAAAAGATAGTTAGTCTAGCTAGACTGTAGCTGCTAGAGTCTAGCTCATACGAGTCGAACTATCTTACGGATAAACTTTTTCTAAATTTCAACTTTCAACTTTCAACTAGAGATTTTTTAGGGATATTTTTAATTTTTATTTGCAATACAAAATAGAAACAGAAGAGTGTCTAGTGCAAAAAATATAAAGGAATGCTGACTATCAAAGTACAAAGTTTTACAAATCGTAATAATCGCAATCTTGAATTTCCGCTGTTGATAAAACAATTTTAAGGTAGACATTCTCACATGTAAAATGATTAGATATGATTTTTAGCCAAAAGTACGTAGGTATATAATAGTGGATATTCTGAGTGTCGCAAAAGCTAAACTAAACTAACTAAAATAATGCCATCCTTTTTATTTCCATCGCTATGAAAGGGACGGCAATATTTTTAGTTAGCTAAGTTTAGCTTTTGCGACACTCAGAATTGCCACTAATAGCTAGAGTATTAAACGGTAACTATAAAACGAAACCTGTACCTATTATAAGTGTGAATAGTTTAGTTTTAAGAATTTTTAAATCCAATATACTTAATTTTGACTTACTTAAGTAAATATGTAATATGTTACATTATTATGTACTTAGGGGGAAGTCCCCTAGTGGCGGACACCTAAGGTTTTTTGACAATAAAAATAAAACAGTATCGAAAAATGTATTTCTATTTATTAATTACGTACGCCAATAAAGTTTAAAATCAAAATAAAATAACAAAAAAGTAACCTCTATTTAAACAATAACTAAAAATTAAATCAGACTTTGGTTTAAAAAATTGCAATCATTGCAAATGGCACCTAGTACCGGACGGAACGTTTATAAAAAGGTAAAAACTGTTGTTTGTCATAAAAGCCTCGCGTGTCTGTCTATCCCTATCTCATCTCATACTTACGAGTAATTACTCCCATCCCAGTAGCCTTTTGAATGACATACATACAACTCAAAGCAAAAGTAAACTTTGGCACTTGATTGTTGAAATATGACGCGGGGCACGCGTTTATTGCGTCATGCTAGCGCAGATTATTGTAGAGTTACTCGTACTTCGAAGTTGTAATGACCGACGGGAATTCCTAATCTGCATATTTACTTATAATAGGTTAATATACAATGATTTTCGAAAATTGAAAATGTAATACTTAACGATGAATTATTAAGTACCTCAGTGTTTTTCTGAATTAAATAAATATCTTCGGACATTTCACACAGCAATGGCGGCGATTATGTTGCAACACTGACTAGTTAAATTATTCCTAAATCCGAAAGCTCTTATTTCTTTCCCGTCAAAGTTCAAAACAAAATAACACCCTGAGTGACATCTCTAAAATTACTATAATTTAGTAAAATTAAAGTGAATGTGGGTAGAATTGATCACGACCATTTTTACTTCTGACTAAAACTACCCGCAAAGAAGAAAAACAAGGTTAAAAGTACCTTGTTCTTCAAATGTTATTTTCTGTGCTATGCTAGATTGGTATTTAGCATGAACGTAATAAAATTTAGCTAGTCAGTGTTGCAACAGAATCGCCGCCATTATCTACTTACCTAGTCCCAAGATTGCTCCCAAGAAATGTAAATAACCTTTTGGTTTTAATATTAAGATATATGAATAAGTTAAAGCAAAGATATCTTTGGTTTTACTTAGGAACTTACTGTAGAAAGATTTTTGTCACTTTTTGTATAAGTACTTAAAAGTAAAATATCTAACTACAGTACTACAGCAAATTCTAACTCTAATTCTAATTCTAACTAAACTAAAAAAAAACTAAATAACCTTGGACATTCCACACAGCGTCATCTAGTCCCAACTAGTCCCAAGCTAAGCAATTTTATGCTTGTGTTGACCCGGAACAAATATTGCTGAACATCAGACCCTTAGCGGGTATGGAACCCGCCACCTCCAGGCGTGCTTTTACCCACGCCACCGAGGTAGTCAAAATTATCTATGTGTTTTTATATTCCTTATTCCTACATTCTTAGATAAAAAAAAGTATTTTTACTCTCAATACAAAAATGCCGCTATTGGGGCCCATCATTGGGCTATGTGACTGGACTGGACATCACTCTATAAATTATTGTCTAAACAGTTTTCATATTCAAAATAAATTAAACAATATATGCTACTTGTAATTCAACTGATTGATTAATGAGATAATTATATTCGTATTCGTAGATAAGCTTACACGTGAGGGCAAGCACTCCGATAATAAATTAAATACTAATTATAAATAACTAATTGCGACTTAGGGATGTTTGCTAAACAATATAATTATTTGAAACTGCAATAAGATATAATTATCATAATCGGCATTTAGTCTAGATAATTTTTTTTTAATATTTCTTTACTTAATCAACAATACTAATTATAAATGAAATAAAATTAAATGAAAAAAATGAAATGAAATATGATCACGACGAATTGTATCCCGGGAGCGGTAGACATTTCTTTCAGATCATTATAATTATAATCATATTACCAATTATAATCTCTATTAAAGTCGTTAAGCCATGTTAGGCGGCCTAAAAACTCCGTCACCTGAGTTGGCCACTTGCATTGCATTTGCACTCATACGAACGAACGAATGATCTCTATTATTGTAATGAACTCCATTACTATGCTAGAGTAGCAGTACCTAAAATTTTTTTTCTGCTGTATAAAAATCAGTTTTTGATACTTCTATATTCGACTTTTATAAAGGCTTTGCAACCCCATTTCCACAAGTAGTGTTATTTATAATTATTTTGAAATGTTGAACCAAACCCATTATAATATATACACATTAACGTATAAATAAGTACCTACTTCTACTTTACTCCCTATACCTACTTAATGTTATCGACCTCATCATCACAACCGTGCATCGTGCAACATCGTGACAACCTAGTTAAGTTAAAATACCTATCTATTAGCACCCACGACAAACAAACTATCGTTTACGTTTTATTTACTGAAGTTCAGTTCTTCTCTGATAACAGAGGGTTTGTGTTGTGGTATATTGCGTCAATTTTATTGAAGTTATAAAAATGTTGTCTGTGATAGTGCTGACTTCGTTGATCAAAATGGTAAGGCTATGGGGGCAATTCGGAGTGTCGCAAAAGCTAAACTAACCTAACTAAAATTATTGCCATCCTTTTTATTCCCATCGCTATGAAAGGGACGGCAACAATTTTAGTTAGCTTAGTTTAGCTTTTGCGACACTCAGAATTGCCACTAGTAACCAGATATAAAGTTTTAGTATCAACCAAGTTATTATTTAACAAATTCCTACTCAATGCACATTAAACTATTATTATAGTCTATAATACATTCGATAATAATGCAATATACCGGACAGACGCTGACATTGGCCGCATAACCCAAAAACCTTTCAAATAATCTAATAAACTATCGAAGGTTGAACATTAATTTGACTATTTGACATCACATTTCAAAGCGCGGCTGCGGGTTGAGTTTCACAAGTATTTTATCGCGCTTTGTGATTCATATGATACCTTACCTAAGACTCACATACAAACATGCAACTTGTAAGCCAAATACACGAGCAATTATCAAACATTCCAAATGTCATCCATATCTTCCATAAGTCATCATTTCCTTAGCCGTTTAGTGACTGTTTTCTGATTCAAATAAAGTCGTTTTCTTACCAGTTGTATTCACAGAGATGTCATCATTTTTAAAACAAACAACACCTGCAATAAAGATTCACTTAAATCTGGTTCGACGTAGATCTTATCTGATCTATCTAATCCAAACCAACTCAGATGACTAGTTGTAAAGTTAATAGTCTCCCCATTCCAGCTAGAACAATTATTATTATATGTACTCGTAAGTCTTGTGACGGTTGTAATTATTGCCACATAATTAGCTTGGTCAGTAATCCGAAAGCAAGAAAAGAAAGACGATAGATAGATAGATAGATAGATAGTTCTTTATTGATTTCTTTAAACTATAATAGTAACAATTTCAAGGAACAAATTATGAAACCAACTGGCGGCCTTATTGCTAAAAGCAATTTCTTCCAGGCAACCATTTGGGTAAAGGAAAATTTGCAGGAAGGCGGTGTGCCTAATACTAAAAAGTAAACAATTTCAAAAGATATAGATAGGCACTAAAAATTACGAACTACATACTTAATAAAAACCTAATACACAAATAAAAAATAATAATAATAATAGGTATAGACTAATACATACACAATAAAAAGAGATGAAAGAGGGAAGAAACTTAATGCTAATCAGCGATGAGTGAGAGGTAGTGACCATGCACCTTATGTCTAAAAGTGCGATGTGATGATGACTGTTTTATGCTTAATGGCAAATCATTCCATAGCTGAACAGCTTGAGCTGTAAATGAGCCACTATAGAAGGAAGTTCTCTGAATTGGAGACCTAAGTAACAAGTTATTTGATGACCTAAGAGATGAGACGTGAGAAGAGTGAAGATACTCAAATCTTTCCTTGAGGTAGGAAGGGGAGAATGGGTTGAAAAGAATTGAGAAAAGAATAGAGACTATATGCAGGTTCCGGCGCTGGCGAATAGGAAGCCATTTGAGTTTTTTGCGAAAAGGAGAGACATGGTCGTATTTTCTCAGACCAAAGATGAACCGAATGCAGACGTTCTGGAGTCGCTCCAACCTATTTAGTTGCTCCTCAGTTACATCCAAGTAACAGGCATCAGCATAATCCAAGACTGGAAGAAGGAGAGATTGAGCTAGCATGATTTTGGTAGCGGTAGGGAGAAAATTTCTTAACCTTCTTAGAGAACCAGCTGACGCAAACAACTTACGGCTGGTGACCTCCATCTGCGCGCTCCAGGAAAGCGTACGATCAAACATTACTCCTAAGTTTTTGACGGTCTCACTAAATGGTATAGTAATTCCATCAAAAACTACACGTGGGAGAACCGGCCAATCAATGTTGCAGAGCGTACGCGAGCTACCTATTAAAATAGTCTGTGTTTTTGTCGGATTTACCTGCAGTCCATGACGCTTACTCCACTCAGCAATAAGGCGTAAGTCGGTATTCATTTGACGTATTGCATCAGCAATATTACTAATTGGAGCTTGCGTATTAATCTGCAGGTCATCCGCGTAGAGGTGATAAGACGAGGAAAGATTGTTAGAGATAGAGTTTATAAAGATAGCAAAGAGAAGAGGTGATAGTACGCCACCCTGAGGCACACCGGCAGTCGTATTAGACCAAGAAGAGAAGGAATCTTCAAGTCGAACACGTTGCCGACGGCCATGTAAATAGCTGAAAAACCAATCAATCACCGCCAATCGATCATACAGGAAGAAAGGCTGGTATTTGTAGTTTCGACCTACAACAGACAATATGGCATTGGGCTTGAACTTTCAAACGTTCGAGTAGGTACTGCAATGGCCTCGTTACACGTTAGGCAATGAACTTAAGAAGTGCCTCCCTTGACACCGATTCAGGTGGCTCTGTGGAAGCTGTCCATCTCAATCTATCAGACTGTTCCCACGTGATTCTTTATGCAATATCAAAGGGAACTAGTGACTCACTGAAACAGACACAAAGCTGAAAAAATATATAATGCAATGATACATTAAAATTTTTGGTTTATATAAAATAAAAGCTAAGTGCAATATTGAGTCAAAAATCTATAATTTAGAGTTCATTTAAAATTTACCTATATATAACCTTGAAAGTCTGGTGACTTTGGTTTTGTACATTTTTGTTCATAAAAATTATATCAAAACTAATCTCGAACAATATCGAACACGTTTCGCAAACTATTTTGCATAGCAACGACCTTACAAGACCAAGGACCAAAGACCTTGCTATCTGCATGGATTGGATATGTGCGAATTTTTGTAGTACCCTATTAGTTGTGCTAATAAGAAGGTATTTTTGTTTTGCATCGTTTCAAAGTTTATATGATAGAGCCATATTTTCTATCACTAAGCCAATAATTTATTCTACACGTGTTGAGAGCGATGTATAGTCAACCGTGCGTCTGATAGGCATGTTGCTAGTTTATAGGTATAATATATATTGATTAGTAGTGGAAAATCACACAAATCAACCGAAGTTCAGTCCATTTAATTATTACTTGTCGGGTAGGGTTTCTCAAGGAATTTAATATGTTTTCGATTGATCGCTTGTCTGCTGGGTTCATCGACATGACCGGTCATTGTTCTAAAGAAGTCTTTTAACTTCAAGGTCGTTGTATTTGTAGGTATTTTAGTCGGTATACCAGAAAACACCTTAACACAAATACAACTAAACCTGTTTAATAATTATGTAATACGAACTGCATACTCTACTAAACCAAAGATAAAACCCCTAAAGTCATTTCCAATTGCTCTGTCAAAGTTGTCAATCTGACCGCAAAACATAAAAAAATACTCATGTGCCGATTTCTCGCTACGTAACGAAATTAAAAATGAATAGAGTGGCATGCTTAGTTTTAAAATTTTTCGTTTATGCAGGCTTGCTCAAGACTAATACGATGTACTGGAAGATTTACGTCGCAGCCATTACTTTGGTATTGGACTGGGATAATCGAATACTGTGCCATTTTATGGACACAACGGTAAGGATTGATGGAAATTCCTGTAACTTTATAACTTGCTCCTAAATTTAACCGACTTCAAAAAAAACAGGAGGTTCTATGTTCTACTGTATGTATTTTTTATTGAAGGGATTTTCGTTTAATAGAATATAATATAAGTACCTGGTCTACTTCCTGAGTGATCCCATAAAAAAAAATGAAGATTAGATGAGGATCATGCACCCCGAGTGCAGGAAATGGCTCTCTTACAAAATTTAAGTCTATTTTTAATTTTTATTTTGGCACTTGTTGCATATGAGGTTGGATCTCTTTCACCTAGAGCCATATAGCTAGTACTAAATCGACATCTCTACTGTCTATAACAAGTTACAAAGTTCATTGTATACTGAACCAACTTACTCGTCGTCGTCGTATGCACAGCTGTAAACTTGTTTTCGACTTTAGTATCTACACTTGTTGAATTTCTGTCTCCGATCGTGATTATCCTAGATAATGTTATGAACTTCTCTATAATAAAGTAACTTTATCTAGATCGGACAGAAAGTTAAAATATTTTCTATCCCTTTCTTATTTAAAGGTAAGGTCACATGACCATAATATATAAATATTATCTAATTGTTTTCTCTGTTCAAAGAGCAGACAGGGCAAATAAAGTTTCAAACCAAATTCTGGAGTAGCAACATGAAGAAACGCAAAAAGATCGAAAATTGCACCGACGACCCTACGGAGGACCCCGTCTGCGGGACAGTGTAATACCGTTCTTACATTCTAAGCACTTATAGATGTAGATACTTAGAAGATGAATCATAAGTAATCTATAATTCATGTATCCTATGCTTTAAATATAAATCATTGACCTCTTTCAACGTTGAGACAATTTGTGACGAGAACGACGAATGGAGGGAAAAACTGAATTTGTAATAATATATTTGCAATAATTGCAAATACATACAAATGCAGTTTTTCTGAAGAACCGAAGAATGGATAACGCTAGAATTAATGGGTTATAGTTTCAACTAAACCTAACCCGAAAAATTACATGAACCTCACAACCTCACTTCACAAAGTAAATAAATAACTTCTGCAGAGTTTAATTCACAAGATGGTCCCAAAAACTAATGTAGCAATAATTATCTGTATCGATTTGTAATGATAAACATAATATCAACTGGCGTACGAAAGAAGTGGAAGGAGATGAGTAGACCTTACTCATCCACAGGGGTGACTCGACAACTTCCTAAAATGACAACTTCCGAAAACGACAGCAGTGAGACTTATTATAGGTTGAACAATTATACCTAGATAGAGTTTATGAATTTCATTGCAGATTATTCAATATTTCCATTATGTAACAATATAATATCAATCGTATGTAGCGTAGCTAATGTATATTTCTATGATTACTTTTGGCAGTTGAAACAGTAAAAGATTCGCACAAGTCTCGTGGAGTCCTTCAATGTATAAATAGTCTACCTACACCAACTGCTTTTAACACATTAATTTCAACGTATTCTTTGTTTATTTAAACTAGCTAGAGAATCATCGTACGCATATTTATAAAAAATAATAATTGAAGCCCTGACTAATCTATCCATCTAATACCTTTAAACGAACAATTCTTGTATAATTCATTCATAATTCAGTAAGTCGGAAACGGCTCCAATGATTTTCATAAAATGTTTGTATGCTGGGGGTTTCGGAGGCGATAAAACGATCTAGCTAGGTAAATTTTTTAGAAAATGTTTTTTATTCGTGTTTTTTAAGGCCAAGAAAAAAAAAACCGAGCACAGCTAGGTCATCTAGGCATATCATATCAATGGCTGTTTGTAGAGATTAAAAAAGTAGGGAAAATGAAAAAATTCAATAAACTTTAGTGGCAATTCTGGATGTCGCCTAAACTTAACTAAATCAATTTGACAGCAATTGATGCCATCCTTCTTATTTCGATCGTTATGAAAGGGACGGCAGCATTTTTAGTGCTGTCAAATTGGTTTAGTTAAGTTTTGGCAACATCCAGAATGTCACTATTGTCTCGAGAAGGAATGACATCGGGAGGGGTAGACCAAAGAATAGATGGATTGACTATGTAGTGTGTACATGCGGGTATGAGTGTGAAAGAAGACGTGATCACTGAAATGACGAGTTATAAAGGAACTTACTTAGTGGTAGTTAAACTTAGTGGGTCGGCAGGGCACATGTTTTAAACAAAAAACATGTGCCCTGCCGACCCACTAAGTGGGAAAAGGGCAGGAGGATGATGATGATGTGGCGGAGCTTAAATTTTTTTACTATATTCTTGCACTAATAAATTAACACGATAGTGTTTTCAAAGCTTCGTAAACAATTTTTCGAAAAAAATAATAATAAATATTTTGCTTAATCATAAAAATAATGCATAATAAATAAATATCCTTAGACATTCCACACAGCGTCATTTAGTCTCAAGCTTTGTGTTATGTTGTAACTAATGTTGTGATATTACTTACATCATCGTTTCACCTGTTACTGTCTTAGTTATTGATAATAATTACGTGTAAGTGTTGTATTGTCTTAGGTAATGCCCCAATGAAACTATATAGCTTGACACGCAATAAATTCTGTCTGAAATATATTTATAACTAAAAGTAAGTTCGTATAAGCAAGTGGCGAACTCAGGTGACGGAGTTTTTTGTTTTTATAATTTATAACTTGAACAAAGAATTATCAAATACATTTTCCACATTACTATAATTTATTTTGTTTGATGTTTGTATTATGCCGAGCAAACTTTTTATTCTTCATGTTTCATACAATTTTACAATCAAATACCCTCTTATTAAGAAACAAAGATCAACGAAGTATTAATTTTAAGTTGTATTTGGTATTTGTATGTTTATTCTGTGTACAATAAAGTGCTAATTCCTTCATTCACTGACGTTCTTTGTTAATCTTCGTTTATTAATAAGGGGGTTAGAGTTTTAAGGTCATCACCATTTTCTTTTAGTACATAATATCAATCATTATCATTATGTATAGGTATATGTTGTCTGGTAGAGACGCTGGCGCTTCTTAGCGCAAAGACCGATTATATCGGTTGCGGGTTCGATCCCCGCTGCGGGACAAATGTTTGCATGATATGCAAATATTTGATTCGTGTCTGGGTGTTTTCTATGTATAATATGTATGTATTTACAAAAAAAAAATGTAACTATGTAGTTTATCAGTCATCTGGTTACCATAACACAAGCATTAAATTGCTTAGCTTGGGACTAGATGACGCTGTGTGGAATGTCCAAGGATATTTATTTATTTATTAGGTATTTTTGATTATGAAAATATGGTAAAGTGGTGCAATAAAGTATTTTCTATCGATCTATCTAACATGGACTTCATAGTACTTTTACTGTTGTTGTTTCCTCCGACTTTTCCAAATCACCGGATTGTCTACTGGTATTTATGACACCATTAGTTTTGAGGATGTCACCAATTGCTAAATTGAATCAATATTTGATAGGCACGACCTTATTTGCGAATGTGTACCTACGCTAATGCGACTTGTAACTGTAACCGATTCGAAGCTGTTCTGGACGGACAATTGAATCGGGGAATCGAGTTATTGAGTTTGAACTTTAACTTGATTCAGGATACATTTTTATATTTTCTAACAATTTGACTGTTTTTCCTGATTTATTCAGTACCAATGCGATCTGCCTCTTATTTTCGCTCATTCACAAGCTAGCATTTCTAGAGAATGGTATTGAATTATCTTAATAAATGTTCATGTTTAATCATCATCACCATCCACAGGCCTACTTCACCACTGCTGGGCATAAGCCTCCCTAATTTTGTCCCATTCACTAGCGGTCCTGCGGCTGGTCCCTCCACTATCGCTAGTTGTATCCATGTGTAATTGGAACATTATTTATTAGCTTTCTCTCGACTTCGCACTCTTGAAACAAACTTTTTAAAGACATAACCTTTCGGGCGACAAGGCCAGCTACACAGGCGGGATTGGAACTATTTCGAACTAAATCATAATCATTTTTCTAATACTTCAAACTGCAAGGGTGTTTTCTCTCTCTACTATAATATGCATTCTTCCTATTTGATCACTCTGCCTATTGATGAAAACCGCATTAAAATCCGTTGTGTAGTTCATAGATCTAGCGTACGTTTGTACACGAGAAGTTACTTTATTTCAGACTATGTACATTACAGATTTATGTTTTATGTTCGTAATTATTATTATAATAGAATAGAAAACGTTTTTATTTTCCATCAACATAAACATGGATAATAGAAATGAAAAATACTTATTGACAATCGAGTGACAAGGAAATAAGTCTACCCCTCAGCATTATTTATAATTGACATTCTCCTTTGTTCCTTCCAGTACCTAGACATCGGCGAGGATATGAACGTGCCCGATGACTTCACTCAGAGCGAGCTGCAGACTGGGAAATGGTGGCGCCACCTGCTGGCGGGCGGCATAGCCGGGGCGGTCAGTCGAACCTGCACGGCGCCGCTCGATAGGCTAAAGGTTTTCCTGCAGGTACGTTAAGTACCTACTTATTCTAAGGAACCACCAGACGCCGAAAATCAGAAAAGGGTGGTAATTAAATTTCTTAAAACAAAGTAATACCGATAATACATCGCTTCGTATTCGACATTGACTATTCATCGTTTCCTAAAACATCTTGAGAACATATATATACAGGGTTATTCATTATTAGCTACAAATAATTACAGGGCGTAATTTTTGGGTCGTGAATATTTGTTTGGCCGAATCAATTTAATTCCTAAACTGATTTGAGTTTTTGTATCAAAATTTTATTTTTATTACTTTCTTTACGACATATTGCATAATTATTGCCACGAAGACGATGACCTATCGTCGCCAACCTTTTACCCACAATGACCATATTGGATGACAGCTGAAGCCTGTCTACATGTCATTGACCTTAGTGATTTTTCTAATTTAAAGTTTAGACTTTCCATCACACTTTAATCAGACTTTGGACTGACAAAAAAGCATTGACTAGTTACTTACCTATTAATTACCTACTTACATACCAGTCTACATTATGTAGTTCGCAAAATACTTTGTAACTTAGTTTGCAATCACATAATTTTCATTATTACTATTTAATTACCTACCTATTCATTTAAGTAATTAAATAATATGGTTAGGTAGGTAGGTGCGTAGTAGGCAGATACGTAGGTAAAAGTAAAAGTCAGTTCATTGATATTTACACATAGTATTTACTTACACGGATATTTACAACACAGTTACTGATTTATTCACAATAATTGTTCCACATGTCCACCTTGCTCTCGAATGCAAAGACGAGCTCTGCGAAAACACTGTTCACGCACTCGAACCATCGTGTCTCTTTCACCTATCATAACGTCGAATGCGTTCACTATTTGCGTTTTTAGTTTGTCGACATTCGATATTGTGTGGCCGTCACTTCCATACACTAAGGCTTTTGCACAACCCCACACATGAAATTCCAGCGGCGTCAGCTCAGGTGATCGTGCAGGCCATCGACTGGGCCTCCACGCCCGATCCACCGCTCGCCGTCCACATCCCCAAGGTGCTCGCGCACTCTGCGCGCATAGTGGACGGGTCCCGTCATGCTGAAAGACATCTGCCTGCGCGCTACCAATGGCACCTCGGATACACTGTAGGGTCTCCTTGGAGAAACTCCAAATAGGTAGTTCCGTTTAGGCGATTCAGGAAAAATAATAACTAATAATAACAAAGTATGACAGTTGACACCTTTTTTTTTAATGACAACACTATGGAGATCGTATGCGTTGCGGTGCGGAGGTCGCATATCACCTCAGAAATGGACTATTAGATGTAACATCGCGCCATTGATTCGAAAGGATAATCTTTATCGATTTTCTCGGTATTTTCGTAACAAAACTTAAAAAATCATTTCATAAATATTTTTTATTTTATTTGTTGAATCTAATTCCTGAATATTTGTAGCTAATAATGAATAACCTTGTATTATAGTTAAAGATAAAGGAAAAAACATTAGGAAATGTCCTTTTGTGCGAAAACGTCGAAGGCCAAGTCTACAAGTGGTGACTTCCGTTGTAGCCACTTTATACTATCACTTGTGAAGTCTCATTAACAAAATATTTGAGAAAAGTAGAAGCTTTAGGTACTAAAGAACAAATATTTTACTTATATGCTTGCAAACTAGACAAGACGATAAACATACCTTGATTGTATTCAATCATGTGGTAAATACCTTGAGATTTGGCAATCAATGAAGCTGATCGGATCGCATTGCATCATCAATCACAGACCATTGATCCGAGTTATTCAAGGTTGTCTGCCAAACCTTATCAGGCAATCTTTCATTCTTACTAATCTTATATTCTTACAACAACGCTTATTATAATCCCGTTAAGCTTTTCCGTGGCATATCAACTGCGTCACAAGGGCTGACGAGCGATACAAAATAGATCAAAGTCAAGGCGATTTCTTCAACCACAGATGTACAAGAATAAATTTAAAATGTATTGTGACGCTCTCGCTCACGTGCCACATGATATAACAGTCTGAATTCAATTCTATACGGATGTATAAGTAACTTGTGTGTGTGCTGTGGGTAACTCTGGTGATGGGATAGGCCGCCTAAAAGCTTCCGTCGTGGCCGACCGACGCGACGTGCCCTCAAAAGCCCGGAAGCGCTTATAGTATAGTTCTTAATGCCACTAGCGGCCACCTATCCAAATTAAATCGCTCAGAACGTCGCTTAACTTCAACAATCTATCAAGAAAGTCTAAGCAAGCTACGCTGTTTCTTTCTTACTGGATGTATGTATGTATTGGATGTTGTTAAACACTTCAATTATATAATGATAAACCTCTATTCCTAGAGGTTTTTCATTATATCATTAAATGAAGATTTTGCTTCCTAGAACTAAATGATGTTATCATTCTATTATCTAAGCTGTCTATTATTATATTATCTATTATCTAAGTTGATGATTTTGCTAAGACCAATAGAGGCTCATGGAAGTTGAAGAAATATCAAGAATAAATACAACCCAATTTAGACATAGATATAGACAGAGAACCTTCCTGGAACTCAGATGGCTGCTGTAATATGAAAGACCTTTGAGTACCTGACCATTGTCCTGATCTTTGGTTAAATATAATAGTCGAAGTACTTACGATATGTATTTCCGTTTCTAGGTGAATCCAACCAGAGAGAACATGAGCAAGTGCCTATCAAAGATGCTGAGCGAAGGCGGCGTCGGCGGCATGTGGCGAGGGAACGGCATAAACGTCATCAAAATCGCACCAGAATCCGCTATCAAGTTCGCAGCGTACGAACAAGTGAAGAGACTCATTAAGGGCGACGTCAGGCACCAACCTCTAGAAATCCACGAGAGGTTCATAGCCGGGGCGACCGCTGGAGCCATCAGCCAAACCGTCATCTACCCACTGGAGGTGCTCAAAACCAGACTAGCGTTGCGGAAAACGGGACAGTACAGTGGAATCGCGGACGCGGCGAAGAAGATATACGCGCGCGAAGGGCTTCGTTGCTTCTACAAGGGTTACACTCCGAATATACTGGGGATTATTCCGTACGCGGGGATAGATCTGGCCGTGTATGAGACGCTGAAGAAGAAGTATATTAGTCGGTACCAGGCGCAGAATGGGCAGCCTGGGATGCTGCTCCTGCTGGCTTGTGGCTCGGCGTCGTGCACGCTCGGCCAGGTCTGCTCGTATCCCTTGGCGCTCGTGCGGACCCGCTTACAAGCGCAAGGTGAGATATAAGAATGCTGAGGGGGAAAAGCTGCGTAGTAATCGATTTTTAAGTCCGATTGGTGGAGGGGTAACGCGGCGCACTTCATACCATTGATTTAGCGTCCCGCAACCTCTGCTTCTCATGCGGTCTTTCAACCACTGCGCCACAGAGGTCGTCAAAGTCGAGGTTATGCAAGCAATTTCATCACTACTGCTCAAAACAAATTACTTTTACAGAGGATTATGTGAGGGAGGATATGAATGTAAGAGGAGTGAGATCATAGTTGACGAGTGATAGAGGAGATTGGAAGAGAAAAACATGTTGTGCCGACCCCACTTAGCGTGGGATAAGGACAGGAGAATGATGATGATGTCATTGTAGTATTATTAGATTATTTAATATATTATATTTGTTTACAGAAAAAGCGGCAAAGGTCGCAGAGGGTACGATGAGCGGCGTTTTCCGCGACATAGTGCAGCGTGAAGGTTTCCTGGGCCTCTACCGGGGGATCACGCCCAACTTCATCAAAGTGATCCCAGCCGTGTCCATCTCCTACGTAGTCTACGAGTACGCCAGTCGGTCGCTCGGCGTTAACATGACGTGATACGACAGAAGGGATATCTCGCCGTACAATAACCAGTCCCGTCGGTACGTCGCTACGCCGGTACCTCGCTACGTCACTACGACACTACGTCGCCACCAGAACAGCCATGACCGACGGAACTGAAGACTGTCTGAGCGCCACGCTCGAACCCATCACATTCTTATTTAAGCATATTAGCAAATTGTGCATTTGTATATAGCTCCCGCGTTTTATTTATTTTGACATTTTTCAAATTGACGTTTTAAGCTTAACATTGTTATGTGAATATCGGTGGCATTATTAATTAATGCTGGTGTTTGTGTTTGTCCGAATTGGAGCGCCCGCGCCTCGTTATGCATCTGTGATTACAATAAATTATGTCAATTTTTATTTATTATTATTTTTTTGCCTGCCTTTTAAGCTTTTACCCTGTTATTCATATTAGACTTGCAAGCTACCTAAAGTTTTGATAGCTGCTGAATTTCTTGCCATTTCTTTTGATGAGAATGTTAAGAAAATGCTAGTTTGACAGTTGATATAAGTAATGGGGTTAGTTATAAATTATTTTCTTCTATTCTATATGCATGATAGAATTGTAAGAGACGTTTTTGCGAGGTTTGGTTACGCTTGGTTGCCGTATTTAGACAATAGTGGCAATTCTGAGTGTCGCAAAAGCTAAACTAAGCTAACTAAAATTGTTGCCGTCCCTTTCATAGCGATGGGAATAAAAAGGATGACAATAGTTTTAGTTAGGTTAGTTTAGCTTTTGCGACACTCAGAATTGCCCCCAATATTTTTTAAATTAACTAATGTTTAATTGGAAATGAATTCGTCAAAAATAATTAAGAGCTGTGATTAGAGTAAGTTATACTCATCAGTAGACACAGATTAGGTTGTCGGAGCGAGGCTTCGCCTGATTGCAATCGACCTGGCTTAGGAGTCGCCTTAGGCTGTGTATCCACAGGGCGTAGGGCGCGTCGCTAACTAGTAAGTTGAGGCGCTGCCGTTTTTAACTATTTTTTCTGAAAGTTTCAATACGATCGTCAAAGATTTTAAAAATGGGCCCTCCGTCCAGATGCACATGTCTGCAGCACGGTCGAGTGTTGTGCATTACACTCTCACTCACTCATACAGATTCAAAACGTGACGTTCTATTTTTTTATCCCATCGTAGAATATACATGTATATTAAGTATATAGGCATATAATATATGCGCCCGCGCATCGACTCCGCCTTGACTCGTGATCATGTTAGCGACCTGCCGTAAAACTCGTGCTAGGTTTGTTTTATAGTCGCTTACCGCCTGCACACAATCCGCCAGCGCGACGTCAAGCTGACTATAGCATTGAAATGATATCGGCCAATACTTTTTATAGTTTTATCACTTTATTTCCCAAGCCTTGCTCAGAGCAGTTCTTGCTGTAAAAGACTAGCTAAACGAGGTATTTATTTATATATACTGAAAAACAAGAAATGACTACTAAAAACACCAGCGAGGAATGTGAAGCTAAGAACTACCTGGATTGCCAATCAATCTATGTTATTTAATATGTTATGTTTAGAGGCTGTCGTCGCGTAGTCGCGCCTTTTCTTGCGTTCTTTACAGTCACAAACATTTCTCGTATATATTTCTGTACAAATTGTTCCTATACCAAGTTTTTTTCTTTAACACTTAGGCCTAATCTACATCTACATTTTTACTAGATGATTTATACAGAGTCAGGCAAGCTTTGCCTTCACATATAGTGCCTGGGACATTGTCGAGATGGAATAGGCTTGGCTTTTTTTAATTACCTAGATAAATGTTATTTATTCTGTGCTAGATCCGCTCTGAATTAGGTTAGGAATATAAGATAATGCTATTAGGTAGGTACTATTAGAAACTAAATATTATCCTCGCGCAACGCTTAGCTAATAGTGATGCTATTGGTGGATAATAACTAATTCACCGCTAGCTAGCCGAAACTCCCTATAGGTATTTTTTTTAGATCATTGCTAAGTAGACAATTAATTTTTACGTGAATACGTTATTTATAAACGTTTGTAACTTGCAAAAATTGTTATATTTTTATTATGTACCTACGAATAGATAATTATATTTACTATCTGTTATTAATGAGTTTTACAGTAGGTACCTACATAGGTATTGCAAAAACGAAAAATCGATAAAACTTTGTTATAAATTGCTATGAATACATACCATCAATGCCTCATCTTTGCCGACCTAGCCCTACTTTGTCTAAATAGTTTTTGTCTTTACTAGATTAAGCATTACCTACAAATATTTGATGCTATTATGAGGAGGGACCTATGTGCAAAAAATTAAAAATCAAATTGTGAAAACCCGACTTAGGTACTTACCATAAGCATCAGTGATGATGCCGCATCACCTATACTATACTTCACATTCGTTCTATGACTATTAGGGTATTGTACTATAGGGTTTGTCAAAATTTTACTTTATAACATGACGAAAACCTCTGTATTGCGTTGCTTAGTGTATGTAGGTATAGGTATTTCAAAGAATTTGTATAGGTGAATGAAGCCTATTATATATAAACAAATTCCATTGTCCACTTTTACTGTTGTGTATCAATCAATTACCTACTAATTAGGTACTCACGTACCCTACCTTCATTTTTCTATTCTACCCTATTTCTACTTCTTATTTCTGGTTTGTAAAGTTTCATAATACATATTTAGATAGGTTAGGTAATAAGTCGTTGCAGAATGTAAAGGTAGGCTTTCTAATTTATTGTTTTATTTTATCGAACTCGAGAAAGCGTATGATAGGGTACCCCGTAGGTTCCGGGGTGGGCGATGAAAGAGGAAAGAACGCCTGGGAAGTATGTGACTGTTCGGTACGAAGCTGGCTTCACCGACGAATTCAATGTGACTGTAGTCTTGCACCAAGGAGCCCGTAGTTTTTCATCCTGCCCTGCCCCCTGATTGTGTAACTTGTCTCGGATTGTATCCAAGTTGTATCCACAATCCAGGGGCTGGTTTGGATGCCTTGACTGACAAACAGGAGGAGGCACCCTGGGTGCATGCTGTTCGCCGACGACATTGTTTGACGGATGACATAGGCAAGAAAGGAAAGAGTGCTGAGCCGACACGTCTGTGTTACTATCCTCGCTACCGAGTCAAGTATTTCAAATGTATGAAATTATTCGTTCATGGAAGTAACCGGGAACGTCGCTGCACTGGATTCTCATACACTTATAACACTTGACTCTGTATCCAGGATAGTGTCAATACGAGGGAAGTGGAAGAACATTTTTGTGCCGACCCCAAATAATGGGATAAGGCCCTAGCCATCTTCCTGCCCAGGTGGCAGCGGCGGCGCTAGTTTGACGCATACAACCACCCTAAGTAATAATTGACTATGTCATAAAATGCGAATTTGTGCGAAATCTGATTATTATGTAGGTAGAGGTAGTACCTACTAAAAATGTTTAAATTTACTTATTAGATGTGTGGTTAACTAATAAATAATAGAACAATATAAGCTTCTTAGATAGCAACAAAATAAGTAGGTATTCTAAATAACATTTTAGCCGCATAGCAATCTAAAGCTGGTAGGTGAGTAGATAGGTGAATTAGCAAAAATAGTAACTTACTACCAAAGACGATGAATCGTCTTTGCTTACTACACGGTTGTTATGTAATTAAGTAAGTACCTACTTACAGTGTTAAAGGCTCTGCGCTGGTCTTATGAGTAGATATGTAACAACGTGGGTCATTCGCTTAGAAATGCGCGGAAACATTCGTACCTACCAAAGACGATTAATATCTAGAAGACAGACAAAGGCCATACACAAAATCGTAACCCGATCCCGCAGTACCAGATAGCCTGAAAACTTTAAAACATCAATTTTATCCAAGAAATTTCAATACTTAGTAGTAGGTAGCAACAATATTCAATATTTAAACATTTTTAACTAGAAAGTAATTGAAATTTCTTGGATAAAATTGATGTTTTAGAGCTTTCAGGCTATTTTTTAGGGCTTTGTCTGTCTTCTAGATATTAATCGTCTTTGGTACCTACTTACCATTACGAATTCGCGAACATCATTCTACCTATAGGTACTTAGGTATACATTACGTTCGCGTGTTCGTGCGAATGTAAAGCAGGGTATCCACTACGTTCGCGAACCGCAACTGCTCCCCCATAGTGGATGGATACGTTCGCGCTCCGGTGCGCGCTCGCGCTCCAATCAGTAGCGTTTTTTTGGGCGAACACAAAGGGAAGCTCAAGCTCCGTCTGTTTGTGGACGCGAGCAATGGAGATGCGCGTACCTAACTACCTACCGTCTCCAGTAGAGCAGTTGCAGATGCGTGGAGCACAGTAGTAGCGCGAACATAGTGGATAGGTACTGAAGGCCTGTTCGGACCTACGCGGTATTTGCTACCGCTGTGGGAAGCGAAACTACCGCGCCGCGGAACTTACCATAATAATTACCATAAAATACCTGCGTATTTTCGCTTCCCACAGCGGCAGCGAATACCACATAGGTCCGACAGTAGGTATCCGTAACCTCCACAGTGCATCATATTATAACTTTAGTAAAAAATAGGTAGGTAGGTTCTTAAATTTTAATGGTAAGTAGATTAATATACTTACCTATTCTCATCGAAAATATGTACTTAGGTACCTTACCAGCAACAGGTACCTAGGTACAATAAAATGTATAATTACTTACTTACCTGCTTAAAGTGTGTAATTTTGGTGTAGGTAAGTACCTACTTATTTATTTATAGGTACTTACTTAGTTGATCTTCCTGGGTACTTACAGGATCTGATCTCTGGAATCTGTGATTACATTTTTACTTAATTTTTAATGGTAAGTAAATAAAGATTCCTTTAGGTAGGTACCTACATGAAATTAGGTAGCTACCTACTTAATTGATTGTAAGTATTGAGGTACTTACCTACCTACAGTCAGCAACAATCATGTAAGTACCTAGGTATAGGTACATTACATTATTTTTTTAACAATGTCACAGTAGGTACTTAGGTAAGTACCTATATTATATTTTTATAAAGATGTACTTACTTACCTACACATCCAAAAGCTCCAAAATTATGTACCTAGCTAGATACCTAACCATCAACTGGTGTCCATCTATACTTATCTACCTACATTTATAAACGAAAATAAAGTAGGTACTTTACTTACCTACCTAAACATACCTACCTACTGCAATTGATGTGACATCATTTAAAAAATTATGAAATGTAAGTAAGTAAGTATATTATTGTTGCTGACTGTACCTACCTACACCTACTCAGAATGTAGTTTTTGCAAGTAGGTTAGAATAGTTTAGAACTTCTAGCCTATTTGTTAGGCGTTTAAAAGTAGAATCAAATTCTAAGTGCCTAAAAGGTAGGTACCATACAATTATTCTAAAGTAGGTAAAAATACCTACCTAAGTACCTTATTAATTTTTATTATTACCTACATGTAGGTAGGTAGCGTAGGTACCTACTGAACTTATGCCTATGTATAGGTGTAAGTTAGGTATAAGGTAGGTACTTACCATAAGTACCTACCTAAGTAGTTTAAAATTGAAGAACAAGGGTAGTACCTACTATCTATTATTTACTAGTTTGTACCTACTTACAGAAAATTTATCTCTCCTTACTAAATTAAAATCGGTTAGTAGGTAAAATTAATATTTATACTTTTAGTGAATAATTTACTTAATAAATTGTTAATTTGTTGTAGGTAGGTACCTATGTAAGAATTAAAACTAAGTATTTATAACTTTAGTTAGAGATTTAATAGAAAGAATAATACTTACCTTCAATTCCAAGTACCTAGGTAAGGTAACCTAGCCCTTTTCAGATGGTTTGATTTTTTAAATTTACCTATTCATCTAGGTATCTAGGTATGTATTTTCGAGAAATCAATAATTGCTCCTCTCCTGTTATTAGTGTCAATTCTGAATGTCGCTAAAGTAAACCAATTTGACAGCACTAAAAATGTTTCCGTCCCTTTCTCAATGATCGAAATAAAAAGGATGGCATCAATTTTGTGCGGTCAAATTAGTTTAGTTAAGTTTTGACGACATCCGGAATTGCCACTATTATCTAAATAAAATACTTAAGTATTGAAAAATAAATACTTAAGTACCCACATAACCGATTTTTATTAATACCTAGGTATAGACTAAACCCCATTTGCAGTGCAAACCCTTGCAACCCCAAAATTCCGGTAATACCGGATGGCGGATTCTTTCGGTAAGTACCTAATTCAATACCAGTATTGAAGAAATCAATACCGGTAGGTACCTATTGAGGAATACTTACTTTCTTGGACGACTTGGGTTGGCGCAACTAAGCATTTTTTATAGTTAGTAGTCATGCAAAAAGGGCTTAGTGCTCGTTCACGTTGGAACGCGCGGGCGCGGGGGACGTGGCGAACTAAACGTAACGTTTTGTACTTTATTACTGCTCTCTCTTTGGTTTTGTACGTGAACACCTTGCATAGTAGGTATGCTGTATGTTTGATATTTCGTGACCGCGCCCGCGAGAGTTAACGTGATCAAGCACTAAAAGTAGTGTATTATGTAGCGGGCGCTATGCACCCCGAGTAAGAGGGATTCTAGGGATAACTTCCCTTACGGAGCGAGGGACTAGCTAGATCCTGCAGGCTGACTGACTACTAGATCGCCCAAGACAAATACACATATTGTTATGATGCATAGGTCTATCTACTATTTTGTGATTTAGACGATTTATACTTCTGCGAGGCAATTGAATCCACAGATTAGGTAGAGATACTACGATTGAAACTGCCGTAATACTCCATGATTGAAACCAAATGACTGTTTTTCATGCTACCTGAAGTATACAAAAACCCTTTTTGCCCGGCGCCCGGACCGCGCGAAATGGCCGGTTTATTTGTATACCTTGTTTTACAAAAAAAAAATTATGAGGAGGTGTTCTTTTTTATTTTTTCATGTGTATGTTATATATTATTGTAAATAAAATAAAAACTCGTTATGCAAATAATTCGTTTATTAATTAATTATCACTATTTTTGTTCAATAAGTTCGCTCAACCTGATTTCAAGTAGGTATTATTCAAACATTGCAAGTTTACCAGGACTTAAACATTTTAAATGTATTAGCTTATTTCATGACAATTTCAACGATATATATATTACATAGTAGCTTCCTAAAAATGTTTAGAGAAAACGTAATTCTAATCACACGCGCCGTCCCGCGCGCGAATTCCTAAAACTGACGTCACAGGTGAAGGTCGCCGCGCAAAATGGCCGCCACAGACGAAGGGTTAATAATAAAGAAAGCACCTAAACGTAGTGTTTTTATTCTCTTTGAAAGCACTGTGGTTGTATGCAAAGAGGATGTAACATTACGTTGTTCTATATGTATAGGTCGCGCCACGTAAAAAGAGCGCTGGCTGACAAGCTGCGCAGAGTCGATTTTTAGGTCCGATTGGTGGTGTGGACTGCGGCGCGGGGTGAAGGGGTAACGCTGACATTGATTCGGCGCATGCTATTGGTTCGTCAGCAGTGCTTAGCTTCCCGCGCTGTCACTACGTCAAATTCGTTTGCAAAATATCATCGCGTACAAAAGTTTTCGCTTACGAAATGGTTTTACATAGAAATATCAGAAAAATGATTTATGACGTAGGTACATAGTTTTATGAAGAGAGAGGCTGCTAATGATGCTGTTGATGATAATAAAACAATGTATCAACAATACCTGAATTTTGTAGGTACTTAGGTAATTAATTCAATTTAACAATGAACACTGACTAGAACATGTTTTTAATAATAATGCCAATAATGATATTCATCTAAGTAATTTCTTCTTATTCTTTATTTTGGCTTCGCCGGCTTTTGCTTAGCCTACCACGCACTACCATGTCATTATAATTCAAGTTAGTGAAGTCAAGTCATTAATTTTATTCATGAAAGACAGTGACATAAATGTTGAAATGAGTAAAATATTTATTACGCACACATAATATTTATTGTCAACAGTTGAACTGACAAAAGTAGTCTCTAACAGGGTGTTAAAACGGTGTAGTTACCTATACTAGCTTGCGCGAGCCGAGCCGCCCGGCTACAATAATATAATAGGATTAGTACTTTCGTGCGCGAGTGTAGCCATGCGCAAACATACCCCCTCCACTTTTTTCCAGCGCTCTTTTTACGTGGCGCGGACTATACATGCGTCAATCAAACTGTTTATAATGCAATGAGATTTTATTCTGAGTTAGTTATTTATTGTTTATTAATAATTATTGTTGTTATCATTTTCTTTGCATTGCCAACAAATTAAAAAATAATAAAAGCATCTTGGATGTCTTCCTAGAAAACATGAAAACTTTTTACGAAATTAATTTTTTAGGACTTTGACAGATTGATTTTAGAATGAAGCGTGACAGACAGACATCTGTCAAAATAACATAGGGCTTGCAATAGTTGGCAATAGGGCTGGGCCAAGGATGTATCTCCTGTATTTCTTACCTTCCTCTTTGGGCTGGGCAGTAGTTAAATTCCAAGAGAATTTAACCACTACGTTTAGCTATAAATTCTCTTCAGTATTGACCAGTGTTGCCGTTTTTATTTTGAGAAAATACTAGAACTATATTATTATGCTAAAAAACATGCTCGACGGATAATATTTTGACATTGACATTTTTCAAAATTGAAATAATGCTAAATGCAAAACTTTCATTCTAAAAAGGTATGAAATATCGTCACCGGAAATATCACTTAACGTAAGGGACATTTTGTCGAAAATGAGTTATATATGTAGTTTGATCTAAAATTCAACGCTCTATCGACTGGCATACTCAGAATTTTGTCTTAAAAAAATCTTTAAAAAAATGTCCCTTACATAAAAAAAATTGACATATTATTAATACCTACCTCTTAGAGAAAGTAAGAAAAGAAAGAGGTAAGTACTATACTAGGTCCATGACCTACCTACTACGATTATTAATTTACCTACACATAGAATATAACATTACAATTACCTAGGTATGAAGTCGTATGAAGTAGAACAATTTAACAAAAAATACCCAATTACTCAATAAATGGAGGCTAGGGCAAGGCACATAGATCAATGTAATCGACAAACAGTACTGATGTGTGAGGCCAGCCAGCATAATTAGACTATCGGATCAGAATTGATCGGATAATGTAGAGAGAGTTGTGTTCAACTCAACTTAGCCGATCAAACAAAATGTATCCATGGCGCGGCGGTCGAAACAAGTTCCCCTGCCAACAGACAATCATAATCGGGTCAGACTGTCGGATGAAAAAATCGGACGTCTATTCACGACACTCCCAGCTACTCTGTCTAGAATTTATACAATCTGTGGTTGAGTTTTGTGATATAGTGAATCTGTGGTCAACTTGTTTTTTTTCTAGTTGAAAGAAAATTGAATCAAATGTCTTTCTTTTCAATTCAGCACGTGTAGACGCGGTCGACTTGCTAGAGTTTCAACACGAATTTATAGGTAAATTAATTAAAACTCACCTCTCTCCTGATTAAACTAACAACAAAGTGATGTATCAATCAAACAGAAGGATATTCTTGTAAAATTTATTTATAATTCCTGTGTTTGAAGTAAATAATGAATTAGTGTTGCTGTGTTCTACGGAATTTTTTTAATGTAATTTTCCGTTGGTTCTTATTTGGTAGCGGAAAGTTGGGACTATGCCGTCGGACGCGAAGAAACGCGCCCAGCAGAAGAAGAAGGAGCAGGCCAGCGGAAGGAACAAGAAGCCCATCGCGAAAGTTACGGATGAGGAAAACGGAGTTGGCTCCAACGGAACGGCGGGCAGTCAGGACCGTGAGCTCACCGTAGAAGGTTAGTACCTATCACTGATTATCTAAGTAAAAAATATAACTGTGACAAAGCAATCGTTTGGTACTAAGTAAGGCTAATCTGACAAAAAACTCTTGTCCCGTTTATTGTTAAGTGCCGAGCAGGACATAGTGCTTCATGGAATCCTAATTACTTATTGTGAAAAATCGAGTTGGTTCTCTTCAATAATAGTGGTAGCAATGACCCTGGTTTCAATTCAATGAGTCTCCTGGATCAATTCCTGTTACTAAATGTCTGTTCTATTCCAAAGTGTTTATGCAAAGTTTTGAGTAAAAAACTCTATTAAACAGCACTTTTATAAGTGCATGTCATGTGCATGAGAGGTGCACTTATGTTATTGAAGCTTCGCTTATAAAACTGATAATTAACCTTTGATATGCGCAAGCTCTGATCAGTGCGCCCTAGGTTGTCTGCGCAAGAACTGATAAGTGCTCATTGCACCTACACCACTTATACTCGATTTTGACAATAAACTACTGAAAATAAGGTCTTAATTTCTTTATTTTCCTATACCGAACAAATCGAACGAAGAGATAGAGACATTCACTCGTAAATAAAACCTTTAGAAACTGAATGACGACCACTTTGAATTTCGGCGCCGGTGGACTCACAGTGCTCCGTAAATTTTGCGTTTTTTTGTGAAATAACCAGTAAAACCTTAAGGTATTATACATTTTATTATTCTGTGCGCAATACCAATCTGTTTTATGTATACTATGACTATTACTACCTCACCAGATTTGAATTATCTATCACTAAAAGTTTTGTCGTACGTAACGGTTTTTTTGAATATGCTATTTTGGTGGTTTTTTACCTATTTCATAATGTCAGCAGGTGTTCATTATAACAACAATTTATCTGAGAATATAGAATTACAGTAGTTATAAGTGAAAAGTAGTAAATTATTACAAAAAAACGTAATATTTTGAACAACGAGCCTAATCGCACACACACACAAGCCAACATGGCGTCTTTCCACGTAGGTGTTCAGAACATTTACAGGATGTTGTTGTTTTATTTTCATTGGTTGTCTGCGGAAGCACTTATCAGTTCTGCATAGTAATTTTAACTTAGTTTGTGTTTGACCGCTGGTGACATCGACGCCTTTACTGACTAACCTTTTTCTGCTACTTGTTATAATTGTGATATTACGGAAGAATTGCTACGCAAACTATTTGGACATGGAATATTAAATTTATTATGACGTTTTTTTTTCTTTAAAATTGTAGAAACAATTGCACTGAGAGGTCCGATTGAAGAGGGCAACCGATGAAAGCGTGATTATAATATTAGTAGGATGTACTAAATCTAAAATTATGTAGAACTAGAAATAGTAAGAACAGAAAATAAAACGTCCTGTATAGAGATCCTGATCAGTGCTTACGCAGTTGAAGTGACATTAAGAGAGCATTGATAAGTGCTTCCGCAGATGACACTTGACCGTTCACACACACACATACATGCCTTAGTGAACGATGTGTGAAATTTTATCTTTGTTTTCTTTTACATTTTACTAAATTATTTACTATAGGGTGGTACCACCGTCTGTCCTCCAATCGAAAGCCTGTTTTTTATATTTCATCACACAGTTCTTTCCATAGAGTAAAGATCGTTTAGCATCTTGAATTTTGTAATAGAAAACTAGCCTAGCAAACTACTTGTTGTTTTGGTTTTTGGCTGAAATTTAGGGATAATTTTACTAATTATGTAAAAATATCAGTTTTCAAGTCGAAATAAATATATGTTCAACTAAAAACACACTTGTTCAAACAAAATATTACTTCCATAGTTGTTGAAAAGTGAAATGAAAGTTGGTTGAAATGAAGTTACACAGCTGATTTGTTTGATGTGATATGTGATTTTCGGAATAGTTTATCAGAGTGATGTATTACTAGAATTTGATTGATTTTGATGGATAAATAGAACCTGAATATTAAATTTATAGTGAGTAAAAGATAAATACAGATTATGTCTCAGAATTTTGAATAATATTGATTTTTTCCATGACTGGTACAGGAATCGCCTTGGGTAACATTTGCCCGTAAATAAATTAAATTTAGGAATGAATTGATAATAAAATTGAACGTAAATAGATGTATTGGTTATCTAACTACCAAATTATACCAATATTATGATTACTACCAAACATTTTATTTAAAATATTCAATAAAATGCGAGTACTATACATTGCCGTTCAAAAACGCGCCATCTTTGCCGCAAACGACGGATACAGATGTGCGACCCCTTGCCGCATACCAAAGGTTAAAACTCAATCCTTTTCATGGTTGCCTTTTCTTTATTACAGAGACATTATGCCTCAAGTTGGAGGAAGAAGCAAAGATTAACTCGGAGGCCCGTTCCTGCACTGGATCCCTGGCAGTGCACCCTCGTTCCCGAGACATCAAGATCGCCAACTTCTCAATTACCTTCTACGGCAGTGAACTGCTCCAAGACACGCTACTTGAGCTGAATTGTGGTCGCCGGTACGGCCTTGTTGGACTCAATGGATGCGGTATGTATCTTATTGCTCCTTTTGCGGTATATCGACAATGCCAGCAAAGCAAATGTCTCTGCTTTAACTCGTCAATTTTGCTTATGTCTGTCAGTTTGTTGGTATTTCTCTACAAGGCATATTTTTTAATGGATCTGGATGATGTTTAAAAACCAAACCAATGAAAATTGTGCTAACGAGGTGTTTTCTACGCGTTCTGCGTAGAAAACACCTCACTTAGGTTTATTAGACTTTGGACCAAAATGGTACTATGAAAGGACAGCATCCCTCAGTTTTATTTGAAGTTAAGCAACATTCTGAGTGGTCACTACTTGGATGACCGCAAGTATCATTATCAGCTGTACACATTAAATTGTTGGTCCTGGCTTTTATAGTCGTTAAGCCATGACGGAGGCATTTAGGCAGCCTAAAAACTCCATCTACAGAGTTGACCACTTGCTCATACAAACTTACTTACATACAAATTAACTCTTGATTCTTTAGTTCTATGCAATTTATTTTTTATCCACAGTTATTTATTTATTCTCTTTAAGAGATCTAGTACTATTTGAATGTTCATGAGGAATGTTGAATTAAAACATTCACTTGACATACATTTATCTGTAACAGATTACAAACATTAATTGCGAGCGCGCTTACAATTCGTACGCTGCGCGTTTTACAAACGCGAGGCTAGTGTGCATAGGTCACTGCCTGCTGGCTGCATTTGTCCTCTGCATGTTTGTATTGATACAATCACAGTTGTAGCACGTTTCATTTTGGTTTGTATCGATACAAAAGCGCAGTGACTGCGTGTTCGAAAAACGTGGTTTGCATAGGCTTTAATTAAAGGCTAGCACACACCACTTTCTGCCAACGCATATTTAAAGTTTAATGTTTAATGACAAATGCAAAGTAAATGTGCGCCGCCAACACAAAAAAAATATGACAATACTATGGACCAAGAAGGACATTTAGAAGGTATAAATAATGTTTGGCCGTCAGTCAAAGAAGGTACTTACAAACATTATTTATTAGGTACCTTACCAAAGAGTATAAAAACAGTACGAGAGATTACAATGCTGCGCGAAAACAATTAGACATAATTCATGTCATAGTTGTGTGCATGTGTAAGGCAAAGAGCATGTAATAGTAAGAGACGGAAGTGCCATACAAACAAAACGAACACTAGACAATGTATTAATCACCCAGTGAACAATAAGACCAACGTAACAAAACCAAACCACGACCACAGAACATATTGACCACGACATACTGCCAACATAGAGAATATAAAAATGTTATATTATTCTCTATGTTGGCAGTATCTAGGGATGTACCTAGTGACTATCGATAATTTATCGATATCGATACCTATCAGCAGTAGCTAGGATTTTTGGATTCCATTAAATTATTAGTAGGTATTTCTTTCATAAATAACTTAAATTAATTATTAATTCTTAATAATTAATTTAAGTAAGTATACATTTATTTGAACATCTACATAGGGTGTTTTGGGGGCGATAAATCGATCTAGCTAGGATTAATTTTTAAAAAATGACGTTTATATCCGTGTTTTCATGTAATGTTTGCCATCCAGGTACTTTCATATAGTGACGATGATCTTCAAGCTTTTGTTTATGCTTCGTCATGCTGCTTCGATTTTCTGGTAGGTTGTCTGCAACAAATATTGTTGTATTATTATACAATAAAAAATATAAAATATATTATACCTAAACATAATGGTAATAGTGCCACTTGCGATCACCCATCCAAGTAGTGACATCCATGTTTACCTACTCCTAAAAATGTACATGATTCAATTAAAAACCTAATATGTATGAAATAAAATCTAAGTTACATATAAATTATGGTAATCCAAACAAAATAAAACTTTATAAACATAGCAAACAAACAAATTAATCATTCCAGTTTCGTAAAACAAACTATCGATATCGATAAATCTAGGTTGATAGTCAAGCACTATTGTTTACCTACATACGGTATGAGAAAATTTTCTTGCAAAAACTTTTACGAATTGTAGGTATCATTATTTTACCAAATTTTGGAAGTAAATGGCATAAAATTGCTTACCGATCTACATATAGAGGAAATTGAGCCATAAAAATGCGTTTTTGCACTCCTTCGCGGCATGTTTTCATATTGCAAATTTCACATTGATTTTACTCATATTACACACTATTACACTACAGAAAACTATTGAATAACAATGTTTTACACGTATCTTTATTTATGATTTCACGCCTGAGATTAAATTTTCTGTAACAAATAAATAATTGTCAACAAACTAAAATTCGAAAGACTTCGTGAATTGACATGACAGACACCACAGACAGTGGACAGACCAAAGAGAATGTAGAATGTAGCCCATAGAGAAAAGACATCTTCCTTGATGTAGCCACAGACTAATGATGGATGATGGTGTACTTCTTCTTCTTCTTCGTTCTTACGCTCGTTCGTTCATTCTTACTATAATCCGTCTATGTCGGAGTGTCCTATTTTAGTATAGCTCTACAGAGTTGTCAGTGCTCTTCGTTATTCGAACGGGTTGTAGCCTCGTCAGAGTATATATTATGTTCTGTGGTTGTAGCAGCCATTAAAACTCCGGGGCATTTCATATATCGTCTGTTTGAATAGTACATTCGCCAGACTGGTGTAAGGTTTTTTAAAATTTCACCGCAAAAATATGAATCTTATTAATAAAATAATCTAAATGGGATCACCTTCGGGATCATACTCTGTACATCAGAGAAACAATTATTAAAATCAGTTATCTATAGGCTAAGAATCAAAATTTTATGTAATTTTATTTAATTACGTCTTCGTAGATGGATGGATTGTGTGAAAGATGATATAAGTAAGGACGGGGGTGAGTTCTAAAATGACTCAGGCTGGAAGGTGAAAAATGTTTAGTGTTCTTAGTTTTGACACTAAAATAATATAATAAAAGATGTAATAATTGTAAAAGTTTATATTGTCTTTGCTTATTTATTACACAATGTTTATGTCACTACGATAGGTATAAAGTCAGTTAGTAAGTAGCACGACCGAGTAGGTACTTGAGCTTAAGGGTTAATTAAGCTACGCGACTGTTTATTTTTTTATTTTTTTATTTATTTATTTATTAGATGATAGACGAGCAGCTATAGCTGGTATGTCTATATCACACAGTGTTGGAACAGTCATTGGTAGTTTATGATTGGTTAATCTTTTTGAGCACTGTTTTGTTAGTTTGTAGCCAGATGTCGAGCTTGTTTTTAAACGCATTGATAGAAGTAGCTGTAACAATGTCATCTGGTAGTCCATTCCAGTTATGGACCAACCTGTTGCTGAAGAAGTGATAGTAAGTGATAAGCAGCAAGTAAGTGGGTAGGGTCACGCACACCACTAACTATTACAGGTCTCTGCTGTGACAATGAATTTCCAATACGAACTTGAAATGTTCTACCCAATAGATAGTTCTTTATCCACATAAGTAGTTTTCCACGTATTCCAAAGTGTTCCAACTTCAATAGGAGGCGTTGATGTGGAACCTTGTCAAAAGCGCGTTCGAAGTCTAGGTATACAATGTCAACCGGGTTTTTGTCATCAAGTTCCTTGCTCCAACTATGAACACATGTTAATAGGTTTGTAATAGTCTTCTGAACAAATCCATGTTGTTTCACTGATATAGGTAATGCATTCCTTATTTAAAAATAGTGTTAGTTTATCAGATATAATTCTCTCCATTAATCTAGTTAGACTTATGGGTCGAAAATTTTGAGGTAGAGTTTTATCCCCTTTTTTGTAGATCGGAGTGACTATTGCATGTTTCCAGTCCTGGGAAAGGCATCCTGATTCAAAGGATCTATTTAACAGTACTGCTAGGGTTGGAGCCAGTATCGTTGCAGATTTTATAAGAACACAGCATGGTAGGTTGTCTGGGCCAGGAGATGATTGGATCTTTAGTTTAGAGATAGCCTTATCGTATCGACATCATTTACTGTAAATGATATATCACTTAAGTGATTCTCCACATATACTGAAGAGTTAATGTTAGTAGACTGGTCAATGGTAGGTTCCTCGGAGTACGCTTTTAGGAACTCTTCTGCAAGAGACATTCTTCTTTCTCTTCTTTTGCCAAGGCAGTGGACTAAACACTGAAGTTAAGCTTTTTCTGTACTCGGTCGAGCTTACAAAGGTCTGAACTTATTAACAATATAAATGTAGGTGTAGGTACACGCTACATCTACAACGCCCTTAAAAAAAAAATTGAAGTAAAATTTTTAAAATATGTAAAAATAATTTGATGTTAAACACTGTTACACAAAAACAAATACCAATTTTTTTAAGTAAATTTTAAAATAGGTAAAAATAAATTAAAGTTAAACACTGTCACAAATACAAATAGTAAAGTAAAGTAAAGTAAAATAATATTTATTGCTCTATTTACTATAGTAGATGAACTGTATGGTGATGAACTGTAACGTCTCCCCTCCCTATGCATAGGTCTATCTTAGCAGTACACTCAGTGATTTCTCAGATTAACTATCCTAACAACTTAAGTAATAGAAGAAAAGTTTGGAATAATAATAAGTTGTATCGTCATGATTTGTCTTTTAAATGAAGACGATCTAGCATATCTACTTCGTCATAAATATTAAAAACGTCAGTCTTACATGTCTAATTGTCTATTCATAATCAATAGGTCCTTAACACAGGTAGCACAGCGCATTAGGCTTTCGTATGACATGTCATACGATGTGTCACGTTAAGCGAACAAGTTTACATTTCCGCCCTGTCCTAAGTTTTCTGTGATTCCGTTGAACAGTATCACATCGTCGTTGCTAGCATCACCTTCTTGCATTGACTTAGTGCGCTCTTCAATATACGAGCTGATCATTTGCTCAATGACTGTCGCTGACTTAGGCTTGCGAATCCATCCCTTGTAGCCCTTTAAGCTAGTCTCCCCATTCAGCTGTAACAATAGCTCTTTGGCAACATAGGCAACAGAACTGTATAAGGTGGACCTAGCTGCTCCCAAGTCCCTGTTGAAGCCGTAGTACGGGTTGCCTCCTACTGCAACTAAAGCAGCATTATAACAGGCCAGCTCTCCGCCTGTCAGAAGGTTCAACTTCGCCCAGTTAAATGTTCGATACTTATTCATGGCTCGGCCGATGATAATGAAGGCAGTTAATCCTGGCCGCATTGTCTGATGTGACGTACCTGCCGAACATAGAGTACGTCTGGCGAATTACATCGGAAGACAATACTACCTCTACCCCCAGGTCTGCCTCTACGCCTGTCTGGATTTTATCTACGAACTTCTCCGATATTGTTCCTCGTTTGGCCACGCCTACGTAGCTCGTTACAATCAGTGCTACTGTCTTTAAGTACTGGGCCGGTTGTAGTTGGACCGACAACCAGATAAGATAATCGATCTTTGACTCTATGTTAATTTCTGTATGACGTCCCTCAGTGACTAATGCTCTGAGGTACGTGATGTTTGCATCATGCATGAGCCTGACCTGTTCCGGCGCCTCTTCCCGCATTATCATTGTTCCCCTCGTCGTCTTCGTCATTATCCTCGTATTCCGCCGCAGCCATCTGATTTAGCCATTCGTCGACCGTATAACGCCGGGTGTAAATATTTGGATTCTAAATTATCGTCATGATCGTTGATTTGGGCTTGTGATATCGATGGGCCACTTTCAACATCCACACTCATCGGCGTTATAATTGTATCTTTTACTCCTCGAATGTGTGATTTTAGTACTTCTACAGGTACGTTTATATGAATAACACGATTTACCAGATCTTATAAGACCATATCTAATATGAAGGATAGAGTTAAGAGTTTGTATTGCCATTCGATTTCTTAATTTCGTTTTAACAACATTCATTTGGCTAATTTGATTTGAAATGCCAAAATATGCAGTATGCTAAATGCAAAATTTTCATGCTAAAGGGTCAAGAAATATGCTAAATTTAGCACTAAAAATTCTAAAACGGCAACACTGACAATAACATTCAATACCTAGGTACCAAGATAAGACCAAGCTTGAATCGTAGAAACTATGACATATTCTGCCTATTCACTGAGTAATACTGATTACATTTACTTAGAAATTTCTTGAAGGTCAAGTTTAGATTTTAGCTTATAAATCTAGACAGACGTTTGAAAATATCTAACTGTTAAACTGATTTGTAATAGAAAATATCGTTTTGATTCAGACCATTGGCAGGTGCCAATGGTGGTTGTGAATCAGCCGACCATAGCTAGTATACATTGTCAATATCCAACAAAATATTTCCAAAACTACCCCCACCATGGGGTACAGGGGTTGTTTAAGCTAAGTCACGGGTTGTTCATTTTGTTTGAAGCTCGGGACTAATATTTTATAATTTGGTAGTACAAATAAAATAAGCCTGTGTAATAATTTCATAATAAGTTGACCTTTCAAGACTTATGAGGTCGGATTCGTGTTGTGTCTATACATAATGTGTGTGCAAAGACTGCATAGAATAGAGAATACATTTTTAGTAACAGTTCAATAAACTGAAATAATTTAACTACGAGAAACAATCGGTGGTTTTATCTCTACCAGCACAGACATAAATTGAGCCAGGTGACAAATTTTCTCGAGTCGGGAATCGAGTTATCTTGTGATGTCAACCTGCTCCTTACATTATTATTTTCAGCCGTTTGTGTCCCACTGCTGGGAAAAAGCCTCCCCCCATTCCTTCCAGACGTCACGATCTTGTGTTAGGATCTCCCAGTCGGCTGTAAATTTGCTCCTTACATACTTTTTATTATTATTTATCATTTTAGCCGTTTGTGTCCCACTGATGCGCAAAGGCATCCCCCCATTCCTTCCAGACTTCACGATCTTGCGTTAGGATTAACACCTTACATACTATGGTGAGCGAATTTTCTCGACAAATTCTGTTTACTAGAAGCTTTTTAAAAGGTAAAAAAATAGGATGGATGTATATAAAGTTTATCATAGAACACGTGCATGGATGAACGAGCATTCAATGTTACGTAATGAAAGCCAACCGTACCCGTTCGTCCGAGACAAAAATACTTGCCGATTTTTAACAATCGATCATACCGTAACAGATTTAACTTTCACTATCTAAAACGCTCTCGTCTATGCTCCCCTTTCTACCTTAGACACTATTAAGGTCGATCTGCATTTGAGCGTCGCTGCGCCAAGTTATTATTTATAGACGGGCTGCTGGTACTAAGATAAATATGTATGTGAAAGTAACTCTGCCTGTATGTTACCTTTTCACGCCAGCGCTATAATGGGGGTCCCGGGTACCCCGACCCCGCCCATTTGGCATCGCCCACCATGTCGACTGTATTGGCGCCCGCGATGGCGGCCTTCCACCTTTTCTTGTAGGCTTCATGGTTGTTGGGAGATATAGGTTTCCCAAGAGTCATTATGGATGTCATGATAAGCGCCATAAGGCACTGCTCCATCTCTCCAGTGACTGCGGTTATCTCTTTATCTGGGACAGCGGCTCTTCTTTCTCCTGATATACTGTCATACGCCCCCTGCGCGAACTGTAGTACTGCGGAGAGGATGAGATCTCCTGTGTAGTTGACCTTGCCATTGGCGTCGATTTCTCCGGCACGATAGTGGCAATCCAACCAGTTTACCGTATACCTAAGTTCCTCATCCCTGCCTCAAAGCGGAGGTTGAGTTTGCCAGGGATTACGTAAGGCATTGTAGAGACGTTGCTGAGCGGTGAGTTGCGTGGAGGGTGTGTGTGTGAACGGTGTGTGCACTGGTCCCACCCCGACCCCGCATAAGACCCATTATGCGGGGTCGGGGTATATATACTAATCCACTTGACCAACACGGCTTTTTTTTACTAAATAGTTTTTATGAAACTATTTAGTAGTTATACTTACATGCGTCATTCGAAACTCTACTACATATACATTAGACTTTAATAACTCAAGAAGTTGTAAATGTCCTTTATTCCATCTAGTCCTACTAGTTGAACATTGAATTTGATATTTTCAGGCCCCTTGACTTGTGAATATTATTCCAAAAACATTTAGTAAACATGAAAACCACTGTTGATCTTATTCAACATAAATATTCCTATTTGGGATTGGCGTCCAACGAGTCTCGATACATATTACATTGTGAATTTAAAATAGGTTTCAGTTTATGGACTTTTATTATAGTACGTACAAATCAGGTTTTACAATTCAACTAAGGTAAATTTTTACCACGGGGCGCTTTGTAAAGACCGAGTTCCCAAATACTCCCGATATAAGGTTACAATCATTACCTCGGTAATAATTTTTTGTGCGTGAGCAGTTCTCAAAACAATGGGCTTGTTTTATCGAAGCCACTACAGAATCTTTGTGTTGGCTACTTGCTCATACGATACGAACGTACTTTTACGTGAAACGTTTAAAATATCTTTCTAAATAAATATATCAGCTTTATCATCAACTTTGACATTTAGGAGGCGTCAGTTACGTTACTGAAAAACTGAAAAGCATTACTGCCACTAACTTATACGATAAAGTCAACACTTTGTATGTCACTAATATTACAAACGCGAAAATTTGTATGGACGTATAGATGTTTGTTACTCTTTCACGCAAAAACTACTGAACGGTCTGGGAACAACTTAGAATATTTATAGTGCATGACCTGAAATATCACAAGGGCCAATTTTTATCCGGGTTAGTAGCTAAGTTAGTTAGTAGTAACATACGAGCGAAGCCGCAGGCGGAAGTTTGTTACAAATAAATTGAACTCGATCGATAGTTATACTTCCACATGCTCTAGTAGCTAGAACAATAAACTAGTTCACCTCCAAACCGTATGAACGTCTTCGTATAGGCAGGAACATGCCATTCGCTGCTGGATTGAAACTTTAATTAGATTGTACAGAACCTTGTTTCCTTTTGAATCTGCAGCGATACTGTAGTGAGTAGTCTAGAAACTTTTGGAAGTAATAACGAAATACCACGGTGCTGCTCCCCTAGCCATGTTACATTTATACAATCGCTTTAGAGTATAAACGAAAGAAAATGGATTATGAATAGGAATAGGAATTGACATTCGATGATGAAAACTCAGGCGATCAGAGAAAGAAAGAAAGAAAGAAAGAAAAAATCATTTATTCTTGTAGGACCTCAAGGATCACTTAAGTTTCGTTTTACATGCTAAGTGATTCTAATGCCTGTCAAACCTGCCTTCAAATTAATGTTGTCACTAATACAGCAGCTTATTTTATTCTTGTTCTGAATAGAACTTTCGATGTAGCTCTCCGCTACTGCATCAGATTTCCAGCCTCCGTGTCTTTTAATTTGGGACTCCTGGATCCGCCAATAGAGTAGCGGATGTTTTGTCTTCTATGTCTGTCTTCTAAAAAACAATGCCCGCTGTAGAGGTCGGCGTTTTCCAAACTTTAGATTTCTTTTGGCATGGCGCTGATTTTATTTTTGTCAATGACCTGCTTGGTGCAACAATCAACATCGATTGTTTATGCTTAAAATTAAATTGCCAATGTTTTGCAGCGGGATGAGGTACTTACCTACCATGTTCTTTCTACATGTTCGAAAAGTTGTCGTCCCGTCAAATTTGGAGGAAATACTGAGTATTTCCTCCAAGTTATATATATTTATAATTAATACTCTTATAGCTTTTCGGTGTAACATGTCCCAGGCCCAGGCATGCTTTATAGAATTTAGGTCGGGTGACTGCAGGCCAAACCAAAACTTGAATTTCGTGGTCTCGGTGTCGAACGCTGTTCAGCAACATCCTCAGTACTGAGATAACGTGACCACAACCTTGAGGTTGTGGTCACGTTATCACGAAAATTAGTTTTATGTTTAAAAAAAGAGTATAAGTACCCTCGAGATGGTTCCATAAAAACAATTTGAGGATCTTCGAAGTTATGAACATTCTCAAACGAACGAACAGCAGGAAATTTCTCTATTCTTACGATATTAAAGTCGGTTTAATAAAATTTATAATTATGGTCACTTGTTCTTAACCCATTTTTATTAGATGAAGCCTAACAAAGTTTTCTTTTATGTTTCCAAACTTTAGTACTTGTACGTTTACAAACATCAAAGAAAACTTTGTTCGGCTTTCAAAAGGCGTTAGAAACAAAAGTATTTGGTGATATAAGAAAATTTTAATTACCAAAAAAATGAATCTAAGTAGTATATCAGTCATCTGGTTACCATAACTAAGCATTAAGTTGCTTGGGACTAGATGACGCCGTGTGAAATGTCCAAAGATATTTATTAATATGTCACGAACTGCTTACTTATTAAAGAGCTTTACTTTGGTCCAATTATTTTCGGTGTCCTTATTTTAAATATTTGCACGTGTTAGCGACATTTGATAAAAAAACCGACTAAAATAATTGTTTTCTGATTTTTTATGAAATGTCGCTAACTCCGCAGGTCTACTATGTATGACAAAACTAGGAACAAAGTTATGGGTTTTGAGAATTATGGCTCTTTCGAAACCGATAAGTTTGCGGACCATGTAATAGTGTTTATAATAGAATTACTAAAAATATTTTGACCAAGAATGTGGTGTGCCCAGGCTCTAAGGAAAGTAAAAGTACTTTCCTCTACCTTAGAGAACCTCCAAGCTCCTTTTTTCCAGATTCTTTGGATTTATAGTTTTGTGAAAATTCTGGCCGTCTTGAAAATTTTTATCATCTATTGCTAGTCGGGTTTTCAAAGATTGCTCTTTTTTTCCCATCCGTTGTATCTTCAGTCTTGAGATTAAAAACTGGTTTTGTTTGATATTTTGCGTTTTAATCCATCTCATTTTGTTCGGAATGCAACATTGTTCATAAAAAAACAACTTTATAAGAACATCGATGATTATCAACATCGATGTTTCACTTTCGAAAACATCGATGTTTATAAAATTGAACTTTATCAATCAAATATCAATGTTTTTTCGATATTTTTATTTACGCACTAACTGCAACGTAGTGCCAATTTCTTAATTTTTCAAATTTACCACGCAACTTTCTTAATTTTTTTCTTACATAAAGAACCTCTACCAACACAATAAACAAACTCAACGAATATATTGAATATAAAAGTAACTCCGTATATCTTTATGTTGTGACTGTGTTTGATATTTCATAATCAAAAAAATGCCAAACTTACCTTCGAATGCTGATGTATCAGCCTGATACATCAGCATTCGAAGGTAAGATTTTCAGTAATGAGACTAGACCTGATACTATCAGGTATAGTCTCATTACTGAAAATCTCACTACCATCGCTTGTGAATTGCAGTCTGTTGCTTTACTTCGATAAAGTATTGTTTGTTTACTTTACTTATTGTCATTAGATGATCAAATTGTTTTGAAAGCAGTATTGCCAGTGGCAGATAGTCAAGTCTACGAGATGAAACAGCTCAAACAGTAACTACTATATAGTAAAAATAACATACCAAGAGGATATCCTCTTGCTATATTACTTTTGCATGCATCATTGCTTTCGAAGGCTCACATTTTCTGGTGTTTTTAATGTTTGCTTTAGTAGCCATAAAATAAATTGTTGTAGTATTTAGCCTGTTCCTGTTTTCACATTTAAGTTTACTGAACATTCGTTCCTCGCATGCTTCTGAAAAAGGCAACACAAGTAAAAGCCCGATACCCTTTTTTTAAATGAAATGAAATGAAATATGAGGGAGCGGTAGACGTTTCTTTCAGATCTTTTTTTATTTTTCATTTCATTTTTACCTTTTTTAAATTTGAAATGGAGTACCAGTCAAATCCTTCAGCTTCAAATGTTTCTCCAATATTCTTCAAAATTTTGAGACAAAAAGTCATGTCAAGGAATGCTTGCTTCCTCCATTCTTTTCGTATCATCTTTAATGTTTGGGAATCTGATAACCACGCTAGATAATTTTTAATTTCAAATTTTTGTGCTACGCTTGGTTCAATGACTTCTATAATACTGTATATTGGGTCAGAAAAATCATATCGTTGCGTTATTTGTATTATTGATTTTACGTAAAACATTAGACAAGTTCTTTTGAAGTCTGTGATTTCGGTTTTCGGTTCAGGGATTGCTTTGGACAGTTTTTCAATCGATGATTGTGCAGCTACTCCTAAAAATACTTTCTCTAGGGGCACAAACTGTCTTGGATTTGCATATTCTAATCGGTAGGCATCGGTAGTTTTACAGAAATTATTTTGTATTAGTTGCTATTGTTTTTATTATATTTGTGTTTTTGGTTTTAATTGGTGGAGTAGTGGTTTTTCAGACTGGAACAGGCGGTTGAAATCGTTGAATAGATCTAGGACGTAAGACATATTATTCTAAGTAAACTTTTGTGAGTTTGTTATCAAGTACACCAGTTATTTTCTCTGGTATTTTACTAGGATCTTCTAAAACTTCGAGTCTAAAGTACTCAGTGATTACATCGTATTGTTCTAATACTCTGTTGACGCAAGCCTGTACGGATAATCATGTTGTAATCGAAGGACTCAACATTTTTTTTTAATATCTTTTTTTTAAGGAACTTTGCGTCGCATTGCGACGATGTCAGTTCCATCGTACCTTCTTTTCAACTTTCACTACTTAACCAGCTCGAAAATGGCTCTGTAGAGCATTTTAGCCGCATCTGAGGTTTGCTCGGCCAATACGCTCTGAAACAGGCCCATAATGAGCCGATTTACATTAAAATTAACAACCATTTGTTCCCTCATAGATGCGCTACGGTCACACTCCACAAGAATATGGTACACATCTTCTTTCACACAGGTTTCACAATTAGGATTTTCACTTATGTTCATCAAAAACTTAAAACCATTCAATGGCATACGACCAGAGCGCAACCTATGAGCCATTGATTGTTCTTCCCTTCTGAAGGTAGTCAATGTGGATTATTCCGCGTGCATCCCAAAAAACAGTCGCCATGACTTTATTGGCTGACAAACCCACCTTGGCCTTCTTAGGCGCCGATTCACCCTTAGAGACCCACTGTTTTGACTGTTGTTTGGTCTCTGGCGTGTTGTGGTGGATCCATGTTTCGTCCACGGTTACAAAACGGCGAAAAAACTCTTCCATATTGCGGTTAAACAACGCCAAACCCTCCTGTGAAGTTGTTACACGATTGCGTTTGTGGTCGACTGTGAGCAAACGCGGCACCCATCTTGCGGAAAGCTTTCTTATGCCCAAGTGATCATTCAAAATTGAAACCACTGAGCCATGCGAGATCCCTACGGCTTCCACAATCTCTCGCACTTTCAATTTTCGGTCGGCCAAAACCATATCGTGAATTTTTTCGATTGTTTCGGGTGTTGAGACCTCAACTGGGCGTCCAGGACGATCGGCATCTTCAGTGCTTGTACGGCCACAACGAAATTCAGTAAACCACTTTTTTACCATTGAAATCGATGGTTCAGAGTCCCCATAATGTTTATCAAGCCTAGCCTTGGTCTCGGTAATGGTTTTTTTTCGCAAAAAATAATGCTTAATAAGCACACGAGAAATTCAGTTTTTTCCATTTTCTTCCCAGATTACTGGGTAGTCTGATAAAAATAGCTCTCAAACACAAACTAATTGACGCAGCAAGTTCAAATTTTGACAGGAGTCAACTGACAGATGCCTGTTGACAGGAGCAGTGTTGCTTTTTCAGTAAAAAGGTCAGAAGTTCAAAAAGTCACGGACTTATTGACCCACCCTCGTACCATCAACTTGCGTTACAATGAAATTCATGTCTAAATTTGATACCCAGGTATCTAACGTGAACATTTTTAACGGATTACATGAGCTTATTATCTCTTCTTTAGTATCACAATAAATATTAGCTAATAAGGAATTTCGATTTCTACGGAAATATATTGAATCTCTTAGGCCCAACACAGAGTTTAATAAAATAAGTGTCATATTACTGGACCAGGATTGAGCCTTGAGACAATACTTGGTGGCAAGATATTCTCTACGTAAATAGAGGGGCGGCAAGCATAATTCGCACTCCATAACATGTATAGGGGTAGTTTTAACAAAACCCCCGACAACCCTTAGGGCCGCATTTTGTACTCTATCTAGTTTAACAAGATTGGTTTTCGCTGCACCATCATACACAAAACTAGCATAATCTATACGACTTCTTACTAAAGAAATATATAATCTACGTAAATGCTTTGGGTTGCTTTGGGCTACACCCCATGACGCACCTGCCAAAATTTTGAGAATATTAATTAATTTTAAACTTTTGATTTGTAATTCCCTAATGTGTCTGTTCCAGCGGAGAGATCTATCTAACCATACTCCCAGATATCTTATACAGTCAACCACCGGAACAGTATGACCCCGTACCAACACATCAATTGAAACTCTAGATCGTTTCCTACTAAAAAGACACAATTTAGTTTTAGAGAGAGACATTTCTAATCCAATTTGCTCTAGCATTGTGGACACAGCAACGATACACTCTTGCATTTTTAATATACTTGAAGTCAGATCGCTATCTTGTAAAAAGAATACAAAATCGTCCGCATATTGTAGACAGTTCACATCATTATCAATTGTTAGACTAATTCTGTGTGTTACTAAATTAAACAAAAAAGGAGAGATAGGGTCTCCTTGTGCTAAGCCTCTGCCAGTCCATCTCTTGATGGTGCGATCATCATCATCATCATCCTCGATTTTCAAGCATCTTTTTCTTAAAAATTGATATAAATAATTACATATTCTGGTCCCAATTTTTAATTCATCCAGCATCACAACCAGCCCTTCCACCAGAACATTATTATAAGCACCATCTATATCTAGGAAGCAAGATAAAGTATCCACATTACAGGCAAAACCAGATTGTATTTTGGAGACTAGCCTTACTATGCAGTCTACACTTGATTGGTTTCTTCGGAAGCCAGAGGTAGACTGTGCTAAAATCCTGTTTTTCTCTATAAACCATTCTATACGACGATTAAGTATATTGTGAAATATCTTACAGACGCATGAAATTAAAGATATGGGTCTAAATTTTGGATCAGAGTCATTACTGGTGTTAGGTTTAGGAATAGGTATAACCTTAATATTACGCCACTGCTCCGGTATTATTGTGTTTTTAAATATTAAGTTATAAATACGAAGTAAAAATAATTTCCCTTCGGTAGGTAGATAATACAGCATAGAATAGGTAATATTATCTTCTCCTGGCGCGGAGTCTTTTTTTTTAAAACAATTATATAACTCCTGCATAGAGAATTCACTTTCTAGCTGACTGTTCCTGGAAGTAAATATCGGAGCAGGCGGCTCCGCTGAATCTGGGGCCAGAGATTCTAACAACCGTTCTTTACTGTCAATAGAGGCGTGGGTTCGATCTTGTCTAATGCCCTTCATCCAACGCATTTTTTTCCACATTTCAGAGGATTTGGTTGACTCATCTATCTCCCCGCAAAAACTTTTTCAACTGCTGGCTCTGGCTACCCTTATAGTTTTTTGTGCTAAAGTAATTTTTTCTTTCAAGATTTTCAAATTATTCGGAATTGGGTTTTTTTTTTAAATTTATGAGCCAAACGTCGTTCAGCAACTGCCTGGGATACCAATGGTGACCAATAATGCTTTGGCTTAAACGAGCTGGATGGATTAGAACAAATTTTTATAAATGGAATACTTTGGTCAGCCGCGTAGTAAATTGTGTCAATAAAAAAATCATATAAAGATTGTACATTGTTGTGCTTAGGGACTCTATCATTATCAAAACTATAACTAAGGGTGTTATGGTAGAGCTCCCAATTCGCCATCTTAAAGTTACGACGCTTGAAATCGGAGTATTCTACACTAGTCTTTATGAATAAATGATCGCTGCCTAAACTCTCTTTAGTCACAACCCATTTATAATAAATAGCTATGTCTGTGCTCACAAAAGTAATGTCAGGGGCGCTCTCTTGTAATATATTATTTACCAATTTCATTCTTGTGATGTCACCATTGTTTAATGTTACAAAATTATGATCTATACTAGCATCTAATTTAGCCAATCCAATCTGTTTTGGCAACAATTCACTTGAAGACACACAAACCTCAATTGAACTTGGGTCTGGAAAAGATGTTGTATTGCTTCTGCTTTCATAACCTCTAAAATTGTCATTCCTCTCTGCTTTTTGATTGAGTTTCTTTTTGTTTCTCTGCACCAATATGAATCCTTCCTCATCATGGAGGTGTTGATCATCACTTTCGCTTCTGTTTGCTTCAACTCGCTTCCTTTTTGCTCCAGCACCACTTGTATTTTTCAAGCTGTTTTGCATCTCCAACTCATGCTTATCAAATTCCTCCAACTGACTGTCTGAACATCTACGTCTATCTCACTGGATTCGCCTCTGGATCGAGGTCTGGAGACCTCGTCCATCGCGCGACTCAAAAAATTAGGGTAGTTCGAAAAAACTTATAGCCGCAAAAAATACACCCGGCTTTATCGCGATACGTGCGTGCGAAGTGAAGTGACGCGCGCGACTCGACTCAACATTTATGGAAATCTAAATTAAAAAATATTTGTAATTATTTAAGTTTACCTTGTCTAAGTGAAGTGCGGCTAAAATGTGATCCAACATTTCTTAATAAATCTTCCACAAATCTCGGAAGCTTGAGACAAGCTTTAGAAGCTAACATGTTAATCATGTGGCAGCTACACACTTTACACATGCAATGTGTGGTACTTTTTCTTTCCAGCCCGCCTAGCATGGACTGGGGAAAACTTTCCACAGGGAGAGGATAAAAATCTATTCCCCGGCCGTCATTTTATCCACTCTCCGAGCACGGGCTCGGCGGTGGATAACTTATCCACGGTGGAGAAACCGTTCTCTCCGTCATTGTTGCCATACAAAAAAATTTTAATAAATTTAACAATTTGTTCGCTCAATTTTCAATAATTATTCGTTCATTTGCTTTATCATCTATGGTTGGGTATAACACGTCTAAATTAAAATGACGGTAATGATGTGAGTTTCAATACATCAAATCGACATTTTATTTTAGTAGTGCTGCTGTGAGATCAGCTGTTAGTGCATTGTCATTGTTTGTTTTGGTTTGGTGAAAATTCACGAAGAATCTAAAGAATCTGATAATATGTCGACATGGGTCCAGTCAATAGCGCCCATTATATCAGGCAGTCAATGCGTTTGTTGGAATTCATTAGCAACCTTCTGCCTTGCACTCTCTATTCCCGGAAAAGTTATCTAATTTGGCATGAGTCTGGAAATTAAATGAATCAGTTTCTGTTGAAGCTCTTTTCTATAATGATGTTATATAAACAATAGTTGCTTGCTATTCTACCTTCATTCTAATGATAGCACCCGTAACGTAACTTGGTTTAAATATTTGAATCAGAATCAGAAATATTTTATTGCAAAACTGTTTTACAAGGGTAGGTCTTAAATGATAGGTACAAGTTTATACAGCTAACTGTTGTTTAATTTGCTGACTGTTGTTTGGGCTATGGCTAGGTATTCCATGGTCTTGACCTGTTACTCTCTGTTAACTACCATTTGCCTTAAAGCTGAGATGTTAGGACCTATAATATAAAAAAAATTGTTAGAAATTATAAGACGATTTAGCGTAGGTAATTTACAATTATATTGAAAGTACTAGTCTAGTAAAAACCTTAATATGCACCGACAAATCATAACGAGCATTAATCGGTTTCAATGCGTTATCAATCACATATATAAAAAGCTATATCTTTGGTGACTCGAAAAAGATGCCGGAATTCGTTGTCTGAAAACTCAAACAGATTGCTGGCATCTCTTATAAATCTTCGGTGCAGTTTCCTCTCCATTAAGTATATTCATTTCACGCGTAAAAACATAAATATAATACGCTCGCGACATATTTTTTACTTGGAATAATACCCACCACCTTAGCGGATCGTGGATAGCCTCTCTCTATGTTATGTCAAACGAGGACTATTTTTATCCACGTTCTAGCTAGTGAGTCCATGCTATGAGGTGGGGTATTATGATTCCACAGCAAATGTCAAACGTGGATAAATTTATTCTCTCTTCTGTTACCATGATCATCTATAGGGTGAAGAAGATAATTTTATCCCTTGAAGGTGGATAAAAACGGGGGACAACATTTTTATCCCCAGTCCGTGCTAGGCCGGCTGGGGTGATCAATGTATCATCATCGGGCTCCGGAATAAATGACTTCACGCACTTAGTAGCAGGAATATAAAATCCTAGATCTTCTGGTTGAATCAGGGAACAATCAATCTGCTGAGAAGATGGATTCCTCGATGCAGGCTCATTACTTTCATGAGATCAGGTATTTTCTCTAGTACATCAGACTGTGGAGCGGCTATATTTTTCGGTGCAATATTCAAGTTTTCCACATCATACGTAGATTTTAACACTAAAATTTAGTTAGGGGTTGTTGAATTTAGTGCCTAAATTCAACAACCGCTGTCCTCGGCTAGTACTTTTGTACATCTTGAAAGTAATATTCGTAAGATAAAACACTAAAGTTCATTGTAATAACTCGTCACGCTATTGTTTCCTCGGAGCAGTTTAAAATTGCAATGCAATGATAATAATCAAAAATCTAATTGGGAAGGTCAAGTTCAATCAAACTGTTTGATCTATTACCTTCTCACTCGCACTTTCACTTTGGCGCGCGAGATATATTACACGAAGATTGTCCTGTAATATATCTCGCTCTTTCTAATCAAAATAGTCGCAAAATAGCTTAAATTACTCGCTACGTGCCACAAAAAAGTCGGCTATAGGTACCTACATATCCCTTATCAATAACAATCAATCTGTTATATTTTCTCTTCATAATTAGTTTTAACAATCAGTCTGCTATTTTCCTCTTCATAACTGGTTGCAATAATCAGTCTGCTGTATTTTATTTCGTCTTCATGATTAGTTTCAATAAAATAAGTGAGTAAGAAAGGAGTGAGTGCTGAGATGATATCTAGTAGAGGAAAATGGAAGAAGAAGACCATGTTGTGCCAACCCCACTTAGTGAAATAAGGGCAGGAAGAAGAAGATTAAGTTTCATCAGACTGATCTGCTATAAAAAACATTCAGCCTGCTATATTGCTAATGTTTGTTTACTAATAATCTGAGAGCCAACATCACGCTAACCTTATAATATGTTTTTAATAAGTACAGTACAAGCTTTTATCGGGTAAAGATGAGCTGAAATGGTCCCAAACACAGATGATCTTTTGTAATTTACTAAGGAGTTCTGCTCAACAGCTCCTGACTCCATCACCAGATCAGCTTGTTGTTACCACAATATTGCAGTGTCACCGAGATGTCAATGAAGACTCTCTCTCTCTCTTCATTTAAAGCATTATCATCCCTATCTGATAGTAGGGTTTGCTTTCCTCGTCTTCTTCTTCCACTTGGCTCTATCTAACGAGTCTTCCTGTTAAACACTGCAGTCTAATAAATATTTTTTGATCACGTCCATCTATTTTTTTGGTTATTTCTGGGTCCAGACGGAAAGGAATCTCCGCCTGTACCCAGAAATGTTGAGCGACATCATTTTCTGCGTGATATGTTCGGATGGTCTCCTTTGAATGTGCCCAAACCAGCTTCGATCCTTTTCCTTACCACTAAATACACTTATCTTCGATGTCGCGCACGCCGAGACTCCCGCACTCAAATTCGTTGCGGACCATGTCGCTTCTTGTGATTCCGCTCATCCAACGAAGTATTTTCATCTCCACCACCTAGATACAATGTGTGTTTGTCCAGGTTTCGCTTCTATATGCAAGTATCGGTCGAATTACACTCTTATAAATAATTTATATTAGTCACACCTCCTTGTCCATCGATAGTGAGTGGATCTCACTATCGATGGATCACGTGAAGGTATTTGGGCACACCATATACTATGTCTTGCCTTCACTGAGATGCAGGTAAATAACTGTTGCTTCTATTCCCCGAGTTCATTTTATAGGTCTTGACGTGATCTTGTGCAGATGGCTATATCGTCTGCATAAATAAAAGTCCACTGTGCTTGAGTTTGTGCTTTTTCAGTGAGCGCATCCATCACCAAACAGAAGAGATATGGACTAGGCCTTCATTTTATGCTGCCTGTCCCTCTGTGGTTTTTATAGTAAATCTAGTCACCAGAGTTGGCCACTTGCTCATACGAACGATCGATAGTAAATCTAATAGGTACCTATTCATTTAAATGACTGTCAGCTATTATGTCGACGAATCTTCCTGTGATAACATTCTTGCGAAGACTCCACCAGATTGTAGGGCGAGGTAGGTACTACACTGTACGATCGTATCGTACAGTGGTTGATTTTTCGCCGGAAACTCCTGAGTTATCAATTAACAGCAAACATGGGATCAACCGTAGACAGCCATCCTGATTTATTGATAGCTAGCTCTCAGATCGAGCATCAATAAATTCTCTAATTTTCAATGAAGACGCATTTTAATTACTAAAAATACTTTTTTTTTGAGGATATTAATTTTTATTTTTTTGAACAATAAAAATTAATATCCTTTGGCTTTGGGGAGAAAATATTGAAATCGAAAAATAATGCGTTTAATTTAGCTCCCTTTCCCTGCCATTCCGCGAACTTTTTGACCTCCCCTCGTAACTCAGAGAATAAGGGCGCCTTCAAATTAGCCGCAAATTGTCGCGCGGAGGCAGCGCGGCTGCATCGCTGTGGCCGCGCTGCGGCCGCGCTGCTGTCTAAATCCATATAAATTAAAAACGCGCGACTGCAGCGCTACAGCCGCGCTGCGGCCGCGCATCAGTTCATCGATCGACTAGTGACGGTGCGCACGTATTCTTTGTTCAAGTCTAAACATGAACGAAAATCAGGTTGAAGAATTTATCGATGAAGTTGAGAGTCGTCCAGCGATATGGGATTCGAGGTCCGACAAGTACAGCAATAAAATCGAAAAGAAAAAGGTGTGGGAAGAAATATGACTGTACCTACTTAATAAATTTATTGAAAATTTCACAAACAAGACCGCAAGTGAAAAAAATGTTTTTTGTCCAAAATCCTTTTTCTTTTTAATAGTAAAGTAACACTAATAGCAGTGTTTCTTCGTCAGAGTCCATCGTGAAACTAATTATACAACACTATGATTCTCGAACCATTCTACAGCAGCGCGGCCGCAGCGCTGCAGCCGCGCTGCCTCCGCGCGACAATTTGCGGCTAATTTGAAGGCGTCCTAAGACAATATACACACGAGTGTCTTTGCAAACGGTGGCTTTTCAATTAGACTATGCGAAAATCTGTAAAAGTCATTTTGACCAAAAATGTCACATACGAGTTTTTGCTTTTGCAACGACGATATACACTAATTTCAGAGGTAGAGTTTGTTTGTTTGTTTATAAACATGTTATTTATAAACAAACAATCATATCAGTGTGAATTTGAATTTATAAGTAACCTATATTTATTCGTAGGCAAGTCGTCCCTGCTAGCCGCATTGGGTCGCCGCGAGGTACCCATTCCCGAGCACATCGACATCTTCCACTTGACGCGCGAGATGCCCGCCTCCGATAAAACTGCTCTGCAGTGCGTCATGGAGGTGGACGAGGAGCGTATCAAACTGGAGCGGCTCGCTGAGACGCTGGCTCATTGCGAGGACGACGGTAAGACATTTACTTATTGAAAAAAAAAAACACATCGTACAAAATATGTAATTTATCTTATGTCTAGTACTCCCGTAATTATAGGATACCACAAGTTTTTATAACAACTTATTTGTATGGAACTAACTTGGTATAACAGGATAAAGGTGTACAAATTAATTACAATTCTTACATATACATTGGTGTTAATTCAGATGTCGCCTAAACTAAACTAATTTGACAGCACTAAAAATGTTGTCAAAAATGTTCCTTGCAAAAGGATCGAAATAAAATGGATGGCCTCAATTTTAGTGCTTTCAAAATTGTTTAGTTTTTACGACATCTGAATTGACACCACTGTTATATCATCCATCATGGATGATTGAGATACCTCCTAACTATTCTCAACGAACCTCGACAAAGTACTCGGGGAAATTTACTAAAGTTCGAAGTGCGATACTGCACACTAGTTCAACTTCGCAAGAAGTTCATTCGCAACCGTGAGTCCTTTAAATCGGGCGTGAAACTGACAACAGCCGGAAGTCGCCCGAGGCGAGTTGGACGAAGTGTCTCTTCACTTCGGTCTCCACGCTCTTGTATTTGCCTAACCTCGATTAACTTCGCGAGTAGTCTAGAGTAGATAATAAATTTCACCTGTGATGTCGATTGCCCCGCCCCGTAGCTTATAGGTCGAGCGCGCAACCCTGCGATTCAAATTCTTTCTTGGTGCAATTTTTTGATCAGATACTTTTTAAACATTTTTTTTATTAAATTTATGACGTGAATGGGTTGCCTCAATATCTGGGCGCGTAGACAAGTGACAAATGTTTCGTATATATTCTCTTTCTATAATCGCTACACCTTTTATTTGACATTTCTGATCGCTCGAGTTTTCGTCATACAAAAATTTGGAGAATCTATTTAGTAACTTCGGAGTTATGAACAGAAATTTACCTCGAGAGTGCAAGAAATGTCTCTTACGAAATTGAAGTCAGTTTAATAAATTTTCAATTTTGCCACTTGTATTACGCAGAATCGCAGGAGCAGTTGATGGATGTATACGAGCGACTGGACGATCTGAACGCAGACACCGCGGAGGCGCGCGCTGCTAATATCTTGCACGGCCTCGGCTTCACCAAGCAGATGCAGCTGCAAGCCACCAAGGACTTCTCCGGAGGTATAATAGCAAACTCTCTGTTCAAACGCCTTCTCATAAAAACATAGCAATAAATACATAATATACTTGGATGAAATGAGGCGAAAAATGTGTGACAACCTTTGTGGCAAAGTGGGCGAAGGCTCGCCTGAGTCGCAGAGGTTGTGGGTTCGATTCCTGCCGCGGGAGAAATGTTTGCATGATCTGCAAATATTTGTCTCGAGTCTGGGTGTTTTCTATGTATAATATGTTGTATTTACAATAAAAAAAATCTATGTAGTTTATTCAGTCATCTGGTTACCATAACACAAGCATTAAATTGCTTAGCTTGAGATTAGATGACGCGCCGTGTGGAATGTCCAAGGATATTTATTTATTTTTATTTATTTATATTTATTTGTAGGTTGGCGTATGCGTATAGCTTTGGCGCGAGCGCTGTACGTGAAGCCACATCTGCTTCTCCTCGACGAGCCCACCAACCATCTCGACCTGGACGCGTGCGTCTGGCTCGAGGAGGAACTAAAACAGTGAGTATCGATCGCGCCATGTAAAAAGAGCGCTGGCCGACAGGTGCCATTACCGAGCAAAGCTCGCTCATCCGGGTACAGATATTAGGTCGTCCTTTTCTCCTTTTGCCATTAGGATTATTTTAGGATGAAATGAAATATGATGATCACGACTGTATCCCAAGAGAGTGGTAGATATTTCTTTCAGATCTTAATGCAATTTTTGAATCCTTTTGAAGATGTCTGAGGGGGTCAGTCAGAGGTATGTCCAAATACATATTTGGTACGTGCTCACATCTTGCAGAAGTTAACTTTCCATACGTGACAGGTTGCAAGCCTATCGACGCTTTTAGAAAGCTAACTGGTTTCCTCACGATATTTCCTTCACCGTTAAAAGCTCGTGTTAAAGCGCATATAATTTTTCGTTGTGAAAAGTTAATTCCTAGGATACCATTCCATTATGTCTTTCGTCCATTTCTCGGACTGGTCACATCATGAGAACAAATAGGGAGAAATGGACGAAAGACACAGAATATTAGCGAGCTCTTAATTTTCAGCTACAAACGCATCCTGGTGCTTATATCCCACTCGCAAGACTTCCTGAACGGGGTATGCACCAACATTGTGCACCTGAGCAAACGCCGCCTCAAGTACTACACCGGTAACTACGAGGCGTTTGTGCGCACTAGAATGGAGCTGCTCGAGAATCAGATGAAGCAGTACAACTGGGAGCAGGATCAAATCTCGCATATGAAGGTACTATCATTGACGATATAGATGAAAGGACTGCTCATCCAATACTTCAAATCGTGATTCTAAAAATAGTTATTAAAATGCATGATAGGTGTCGCTAGGAGTTTCCTTTCCATAAAATTGAATAAATTCGACATTCCTTACCACCTTTCAACCCTTACGCAACGTAGGTAATAATCGTAAAGATTTTTATCACATTGTTTACTGGTTGACATTGTATTTGACATTGTATTTTTATTTTGCTTGTGTTTAATTTTGCTAGAAACTTATGGTCTTATTCATAAAGATTTGTCAATTAAATATAGATTTAAAGAACGTTTTGATCTTGTTACTCTTTATGTCAATGAAAAGAGATAGCAACAGATTTAATATCCGTTTTAGCTAAAGTAGGTTTACTTAACCAATATGCCTCCTGGTAACTCCTTAGGTTCCTTAGGTTGGGTTAACCTTTTCTTTGGTAACCTACTATAACTTTAATCTATTTGTAACCGACTTCAGAAAAAGGAGGAGGTTCTATGTTTCAATGTATGTATTTTGTTATGTATGTTCAGTGTTCACCGATTACGCCGTCAATAGTGGACCAATTTTAAAATATTTTTTTGTTTGAAAGAGTACACTCCGAGGTAGTCCCATAAAAATTGCTATTTAAGAAATCAAAGTCGGTTTAATATTTATTTTTTTTATTCACTTGTTATCTATAGAACTACATCGCGCGGTTTGGTCACGGATCCGCGAAACTTGCCCGTCAAGCGCAGTCCAAGGAAAAGACGCTCGCCAAGATGGTGGCCCAAGGACTCACTGAGAAGGTGGTGGACGATAAGACACTCAACTTCTACTTCCCGTCGTGCGGCAAAGTGCCGCCGCCGGTTATTATGGTCCAGGTAATACCTATTATTTTTAAACGAATTTAAATGAGGAGGAGGTTCTGTGTTTGTATTTTTTTCACCGATTAGTCAGTCAATTATAGTGGACCAAAATTTTTTTTTATTTGAAAGAATATTGGCCTTATAAAAGGACCGTCGATCTATCTCTATAGAAACGTTTATATACAACACAAAATGTATGACACTTTTTGACAGATAACAACGTTGCTATGACGATCGATTTACGGTCATCTGTACGGGATATAGGAACCGGGCATAATTATGTCGGCTTAAAAACTCAATCACCAGAGTTGGCAAAGTAACTGACCTTATTTTTAGTAGTAAAAACAGCTGTATTGTTGCAGAACGTGTCATTCAGATATACAGACACCAGTCCATGGATCTACAAGAACTTGGAGTTTGGTATCGACCTGGACACCCGGTTGGCTCTGGTCGGCCCCAACGGAGCTGGCAAGTCCACTCTCCTAAAGCTGTTGTATGGAGATGTAAGTGTATTATTTGCTTATTACCTCATCATGCCTTGATTTCTACTGCTTACTTTATGTCCTTTGGTCTGTGTACAGGACAAACCTGTTGTTTGTGTATGCAAAGTCTTACAACAGACACAGCAAAATTTAGAACAGTATTGAGGTAATGTCAAATATCTGTTTTGAGTCTGTCGCGCCTCCAACTGTCTTCGAGTACTTAATCCTACTATCCTACTTTATATAAATGCGAAAGTTTTTGAGAATGGATAAATGAAAGTTTGGATGTGTGGATGTTTGTTACTCTTTCACGCGAAAACTACTGAAGGGATTTGGCGGAAACTTGTAATATACATAGTTTATGACCTGGAATAACATATAGAAGCCGCAGGCAAGTAAGCTAGTGAACTATTATAATTTTAACATACATAAAATCACGCCTTTTTCCCATGGGGGTAAGCAGAGACCACAAATATCCACTTGCTACGATCCTGACACACCTCTTTCGCCTCATTCACTCTCATTGCATTCTTCATACACGGTTATTATTCACATACGGTTTAGGGTACTTCTTACCTATCTGACTTATAGTTTTAAATCGCGTGTATTCCAGCTGGTGCCATCTACCGGCATGATCCGCAAGAACTCTCACCTGCGCATAGGGCGCTACCACCAGCATCTGCACGAGCTGCTGGACCTGGAGCTGTCTCCGCTGGACTACATGATGCAGCAGTTCCCCGACGTCAGGGAGCGCGAGGAGATGAGGAAGATCATCGGACGCTACGGTCTGACGGGCCGGCAGCAGGTATTCCATCACCATCAGGCGTAGCGAAGCGCTCGTGGCGTAGCTTGCTAACAACATGTCTCAATAATCTTTAGTTTTGCTTATTCTAGGGCTACATTAGTGGCAATTCGGAGTGTCGCAGAAGCTAAACGACACGAATCTTCGCCCGCTAATGTAGCCCCAGCATTACTGTAATTCTCATAATTTCAAAGCCTTCAATCTTATACCTAACTAAAATTATCTTTGCCCTCACTAATTATTCTCAATTACTATGTTCCTTAGGTATGTCCGATGCGTCAGCTGTCGGACGGGCAGCGTTGCCGCGTGGTGTTCGCTTGGCTCGCCTGGCAGACGCCCCATCTGCTGCTAATGGACGAGCCCACCAACCATCTCGACATGGAGACCATCGACGCGCTGGGAGACGCGATCAACGATTTCGAAGGTGGCATGGTACTCGTCAGCCACGACTTCCGACTCATCAATCAGGTAAACTCCCACCTTTTAGACATTATAACTACTTTTACAAAATTGTAAGAGTACAGTTTTCGCCTGGCTGGAGACCTCATATGGGGTCCTCTCAAACGCAAACTTGAACGCAAACCATCCCAAATCTGGTGGTGTGCACCCTGTGTCCAAGTACTTACACTGCGTGCGCTGCGCGTCTGTATCGCGGTTGTATATACAAACGCCCTTTTAAAAAATACCTTTCTGCACACGCTCCTAATCGTACTTTCTTGTTTCAGGTAGCGGAAGAGATTTGGATTTGCGAGAATGGCGCGTGCACAAAGTGGCAGGGCGGCATTCTCAAATACAAAGATCACCTGAAGTCCAAAATTCTGAAGGACAACGCTGACAATGCGGCCAAGATGCGCAAATAGTCAATGTATAGCTAACTTTTAGATTTATTTACAACTCGCTATTTCGGCCTCTCTGTCTAACACCCAGTTTTATTTAAGAACATACATGCCAAGTGATTGTGGCTAGTTTCCCAGTAGCGGGTTTTATCGTTAGGGTGGTAGGGTCATGTGACTAGTTACCTCGGCCCGTCCGCACTAGCGATTATAGAAATCATCAGCAATGATGATCAGTATAGTGATTGGTACATTGTGTAGGCCCAGCTCAGGGTGTATTTTTGATAGGGAAAGAATACTAAAAATCTTCTTTTTGCTTTGTCATAAGGATGCATCCTATTGGGGGCAATTCGGAGTGTCGCAAAAGCTAAACTAACCTAACTAAAACTATTGCCATCCTTTTTATTCCCATCGCTATGAAAGGGACGGCAACAATTTTAGTTAGCTTAGTTTAGCTTTTGCGACACTCAGAATTGCCACTATTATCAAGTTATCGGACAATAAAAAAAACGTCCCAAGGTTTTGTCGCCTGTTTTGCAAATTTGAATAGAATAACTTTGTATGTTCCTTTCTTGATTTTCAGTCAATGAAATTTTTAAATAAAATCTTTTCAATACATGAGATTACGATCGATAAATTTTATTATCATATTATTATACACATTATCATTACATTTATTTCTTCACAAGTTATTGCATTATAGATGTTATTCTTATACATTTCTTAATAATTATATGGTATTATTTAGCTGTTTACAACTCATATTATGTGTTAACTATTAGTTTAAACATATTTGGGTCTGTTTAGACGTGCATACTGTGATTGTCGTCCCATTCAATACAATTGGACGGCGACCACAGCTGGTCATGTGGAAACAATCCCTCTATGCATGCATAATACAATAAGAAGTATGTATTTTTATAATATCTAAACGTTGTAAATAAATAAATCAGAATGAATGTAAATTTGTAATGTCTGTAAAGCTGAAGTTACATTTCCGGGACTTGGTGTTAGTAGAGATAATCGCGGAGACACTTTGTGATCGTTATTATGGGATTGTGATTGTTCAAGCTGCCTATTGAAGCTTAGATTTAGAGTATAAAAAGTAGCATAACATTTCATTCACAATACGATTGCATGTTGATATTTTTGGTGTAAAACAGGGAGCATTTGAAGGTTGAAAGGGTAGACTAGTTTAGAACACTCGTTTCTAGACCATGTGTTGGTGTTTAGGTGTTGAGTATTCTAAAGGTGGTCTTGCTCTGTTATAAAGTTATCTAGTATTATTACATACGCAATGAGCTTGTATTGTTGCATAATTAACTTTTGTAAGTCTTGTCTTGTATTAGGTGTGTTGTAAGCATGTGTCGATAGTTCAATCAATACTGACTTACTTAAAAAACGACCTGGGTCGAAAGACCGGCAGGCTAATTACGTATCTCGCGACAGCAAAGCGACAGCGATAAATGTGCAAAACGTCAATGTGTTAATGACTAATTAGTATTATCTCATGCGGGCACCACACATTGGCTTCAACTTGGTTCCAATATTGGCTACGAATAGAATGGCCAATGGCATGCCCCGTTTGTGTCCAATAACCGTCCAAGATCGACCCCCACATTAGAGTGTTGGAACCAATAAGTTCCAACACTCCAATGTGTGGTGTCCGCATAAGAGCGATAGCAAAGCCAAGCCATTGCAAACAATCGACACTTTTTAGTTCCACTGATTGCTATTTGGTCGCGAATGGCGCTAGTTTGGCGCGATAGCTGCGCGACAATTGTAAATTATCGCTGTCGCTTTGCTGTCGCGAGATACGCAATCAGTCTGCGGGTCTTTGATTCGATTGTGAACGACACATACATAGTGTGTTGTTTTGAGATGGTCTTTTATTGAAATAATATTATCAATATCGAATTTGCAAGGCGTTGTAATATTGGTAAGGTACACGAAACTAGCTTTGCAATAAATTAGGAATTAAATAACTAGTTTCTATTGACCTAAGCCTTCGTTTAAAACTTGTTAATTCCAGCTTGGGCTTTAAGAAATTTGTTACTTTTATATTCCTAATTATAGTTTCGTTAGCTGCTCGTTATTGTTTATTGGCCTTTTTTGAATTCTTAGTGTAATGAACGGTTAATTTTACTGTAAAAATTTTTCAGTAAAAAATGTCTTGTTTTTTGTAGTATCATTAATATTTTACGGCAATATCCTTGCTGTCAAGAACTAAGCAAGCAATAGTTGGTTGACTCAAAAGAGTTCTTGTTTCGTTATACAATTTATCTCAAATAGTTGCCTACAAATGCTCCTTTATTATGCCGGGGTTAGATTTGACATTGTAGTACTATGTGTTGTGTAGATATGTTTCACTGTCTGGCTTCGGGATTTCCCAGCTGTCTAAGACAAGAACTGAAAAGACGCTAAGCGTCATGCCAGTGAGATAATTAATTAATGAATAAACCGGCAGTTAGCAATGCTACTGTCGTGTTAGTTGCTAGCTGCCGGACTCATGACTAAGCAATAATACGAGTACCGTCACAGCCAAATGTACTCTCACTGTATTAGTGTTCAATTGCAATAATTATAACCGCACCAATGTGTGTAAAATAGTGATAATTATACACGAGTCCTAAAGCTAAATAGGTAGCCTGCGAATTTTGCCCAGAATAGTTTTTGATTGCAATATTTATCTGTATTGTGATCTCAATAGTTGTGAGATGCGTCGTAGGTATTTATTATATTTAATATACATGATTGTGTTTACTTACCGACTAGGCATTTTATGTCTTATTTTAAGTTGCACACTAGCTAAACTTATTTCTTGAATGTGATCCCGCCCGGCGGCGTTTAGATAACGTGCACAAAAGCGGACTAACATTTGATTTTGCTGCAACTTGTACGAAAGCGAATGTAGCATCAAAAACTCGCAAGTTGTAGCATGATAATGTTAGATAATGGTTACATGTCATCCTACTGCTTAGTGCGCGTCATATAAATGAATAGTATTCTAATGTTTTGAGATACATCCTAAATTTCCAGGCTCTTACGAGCTGCGTTGACAATGCTCGTAGTGAGGTCTGACTGGAGCCTTTCCGAAATCAGTAAATAGTGTAATTTTTCGTAAAAATCGTTACCATTTTATTTGTCCATTTTATTAGCAAATTACTAGTATGTTTTATAACACGCTTATATTATTGCACTATTAATAGATTAAGCTCAGTTTAGAGCTCATCCATTATACAATACAAACAATATTATTGTTTTATTTAGAGGTACCTAAAATTGGTATGTATATCCCTATAACGACCTCTGGCGCAATGGGTGAACGCCTACCTAAGGCGCAAAAGGTTGCGGGTTCGATCTAAGGCGTGCAAAACCGGTTTTGAAATCCGGTTATGAGAGCCCAAAACCGAAAATCGGCCTCAGCCCCGGTTTTGAACAATATTCTAAAATACCCAAAGATAAAAAAACAAACATTAAATATGTTTTAATTAACCACTTGCCTACGTGAATAGTTTGAACTTCAAAGTACTTCCTCAAAATAGGACCACAAAGGGGCTACTGTTCAGTTATTTTGCAGCCCCTTTTTGCCCTTTTCTGTTGGTCAGCCAAAGCAAAATAATTGGTTCCTTTCAGTGTGTTTATCAGTCGAAGAGCATCCCTTCTTTAACGAATTCTCGAGAGTTTTTTAATGTGATGTGATCGGTCATTTTCTGTAGACCTATATTTCATTTTTTTTACTCAGGACCTAGACATTTGTTTTACTCGAATATTTTTGTTTCCTAGGGATAAATAATGTTTTACCAACAATGATTGAAGATGACCATATCGCATCGTTGATGATTTGAAGCTTAACATATTCCCTGCCCGCTTAAAATTCAAATTCAAATTCTTTATTTACAACATGTGCGTCATGGGCACAAAACGCGTAAAGTCGAGGGCATTTACATCACAATTGGGGCGGTGCGGTGGTGTGGAGAACGTAAAATGAACAGAGATCTATCCAAAACCATTAACTTAATTGGTTCTGGATAGATCTCTTTTGATCCAAAGTGGATTGGGATATTATTTAACACTGATAATTATAAGGATTTTAATAAATGATCGATGCAGACGTCTATTCCCGTTGTCCCCGTATTCCGTGTCCCCGTGATGGGGACAGCGGGAAGTCATTTTATTTCTTTCCCGTTGTCCCCGTAACGTAGATTCAGCTAACGGGGACAACGGGAAATAAACATTTCACGTGTCGTCCCCTAAACCTGCATTTCTGTTTTAACTTTAGTTTTTCGCGTGAAAAATAAAACAAAAATTTATTCGATTGTCTTCAGAGCGATTTACACTTGTTGTACACGGAATGCATTCGTTTCCGAAATTACAGGAAATGTGGATCAACCTTCAGATGGTTTGGCTTTCTATTAAGTTTTATATTATATATTATATTAAGTTTTTTATTTTGTAATAAAATTTGGCGCATTTGTGAGCGAAGCATTACTAGCGGCCGCCCGCGAGATCGTCCGCGTGTATTTCGTAATTTTTGAAATTTTCACATCTGCACAAATATTTCTTTCCCAAAAATTGTGCAGATGTGAAAATTTTAAAGTACCTAAATGAAAACGATAGTACTTGAACCTATTCCATCTCAACAATGTCCCAGGCACTACCAGTGTCCCGTTAAGTGTAGGCAAAGCTTTCTTCGTGACTCAGTATAAATTATCTAGTAAAGAAGTAAAGGCCTAAGTTTTAATACTTACTTGAAAACGGAGACGGCGTCATACTTTGCCGCTTCCAACCAACTAATGAATGTCCGGGTGGGAACACTCCCCATAAAATAATATTTCGCTATGTATACTCGTATTCCTTCCAACACTCGCGATCACTCGCCACTTCCCACCAGTCTTTCCTAAATGTATCGAGAATTGGGGGAGGCCTTTGCCCAGCAGTGGGATGATAATATAGGCTAATTTAAAAAAAAAACGTATTATGTAGCTATTTGAAACCACTCAACCTCATTTGAAGTCAAGTCGTTTATCGACGCCGTACTTCTTTTTATCATTCTAAATTCAAACTGAATCGTATCGTACATCTTTTGTCATACTTATGTCAGTCATAAGTCAAAGTGTTGCAAGAAGATTTTTCAGAATAATTATAAATTTGTTTGTGTCATTTTGAGTGAAATTTTTGTTATCTTTGTGATTTGTGTGTTGTAATGGATAGTCCTACCCATGGGTAGGTCCAGGTGTTTCAAAGCCGCGATTTACAGCATAGTGGCAGTTACCTAAAGGTATTGTTTTTGGTTTCGAAAGATATTCTTAGATCAAATAAGGTTTCAGAAAACAAATCATGGTGTCACAGGAAAACTTGTCTCAAAAAGCGGCATTTCACATTTTTGAGGCTTCTAGGTTCACCTACTTATTTTTTGTGGTATGTTATTCACTCAGAATACAGGTTATTCACTTCCACAAAATATAGATTTGTCGGTGTTTTTATATTCCTGTACCAGGTACCTATATTGCAATAAGCTACGCCACCATAATTGCCTACACAATTCAGTTAAAAAATAATTTAATGAAAAACAGACATACCATAATAATTACTGACATCTTAATTTTAGTGATCAATCACCACCCGCTCTAGCGCTACGCTAAAATATTGTTTCAGAGACGCCTTCTAAAATTATAATTCATCACAACTGTTACTCAAAAACTCAAAATGTCAGATAAAGATAAAAAGAAGAAAGAGGAGGAAAAAACAGGGGCTTTTATGAAAGATTTCATAGCCGGTGGCATCTCAGCAGCAGTGTCCAAAACTGCAGTAGCGCCGATCGAGCGAGTGAAGCTGATTTTACAAGTCCAGCATGTGTCTAAGCAGATACCGGAGGATCAGCGATATAAAGGTCAGATAGCTAGCTACAGGTACTATCAAAATTATATGAATTTGTCTATGATTCTTCAGAACACGTTAACAATTTTTTACTAGAAAAACGCGTTAGGTTAAAAAAATAAAAAATAAATACGACGTTTTACCTTATGCAATTAAAAATTCTTACAAATGCATTTTCCTTGTTTACTTCCAATTATTGTTAGCTTTCATAGCTACATAATAAAATAATTAGTGGACTGCTGAAACATTTGCGGGGTAGTTGGTGCTAATTTTGATTCGATTTGTGTTTAGGTCTTGTGGATGCGTTTATCCGCATCCCGAAAGAGCAAGGCTTCGGCTCATTTTGGCGTGGGAACCTCGCCAATGTCATCCGATATTTCCCAACGCAAGCTCTGAACTTTGCCTTCAAGGTTGGTCCTCATTGATATGATAAAACAATTTACTCACTTAATATTAGGATTAATCAACGCTTATTTTTTCTTACTACCATTTTTGTTGAGGTTATTGTAATATTAAATCAACTGATCTTGCGATTAAACATTAGCACGGTGATTGCCACCGACACAGATACAAATAATAAAATATAGTATATATTTGGAACCAATATCAGAGTGAACGTCAAAATCCTATCTATCTCAGATTTTGCTTACTGTGGTTAGATATTTATCATTTTTAGGAAGTCATGCATGACAAGTAGGGCATGCAATACCGGGGCAAATCTCAATACCGGTATTGTTTTCGGTACTGGAGCCCAATACCGGAATACCGGTATTAATACCGGTTTTGGATTTTTTATCGAAAATTTACTTTTTGTTCGTTTAAAACAACAAAATTGTTGGTAATTCAAGCTAACTTTAGCAAGATCTATTAGACAAGGACTTGAAAAACTACGCAAATAATGCAGGTAGCATAAAAAAATAAATAACGTTTTTAATCATTTCACGTAATAAGATTATACAAAGCTATTATAATCAACGACAGTATTATTTGTTCAAAAAACGTTGTTCTTGAAAATGTGTTCTCAAGAATGAAAGAGAATCTAGCATTTTATCTGAGAGTGAGCTTCTTAATCGGTTACAAAAAGGGATGAAAGATATAGCGCGATTTAAAATGATCCGCTGGCCATCAGGCTGGCCAGCGGACCATTTTAAATCGCGCTGACCATTTTAATGCCGCGTAAGTCGCGTCACGTAAAAAGAACTCTGAGGGGAAGTGCAGGGCGGTATGTTTGGTTTGTGCATGGGTACACTCAGGCACGAAAGTACTAGGCCTATTGTATTGTTTTTGAACTAGCATTTCTCTTGCAGCTGTTTACCTATATTTGTCGCTATTTCTGTGGAACAATTTATAATTTCTATATAATATAATAATTACTTAAATATATTAAGTTAATTAAGTAAGTAATTAATATAATAATTTAATTAAATATTCTTAATTGCGTCCACCCAAGTCGCCGAACATTCGATATTGATTATTCGATGTTGATTTCCTCAATACCGATATTGTCCGGTATTGATTTATTCAATCCCGGTATTGAATTACCGAAAAAATCATCCGGGATCCCGGTATTACGGGATCCCGGGATCCCGGTATTCATGCCCTAATGACAAGTATGATACGACAGTAAGCAAAACCAGAGGTTAGAGATATGTTATTGAGATTTTTCCTAGCTGATATTGTGTTTCCTATTACGCATTTTGCTTTATTAATTTTACGAAAGAGTAGCGAAAACTACAATTGGGTCCCGTCTTTAGGGCGTTAATTTTCCCTTGACGCCCATGAGCCACGGTGTCCTGCGCCCTCCTTCACAGAGCACCGCAGAGCAGGGGTAGTGAGATGGTTAATGTCATGAACCTTCATGATTTTAACATTTTCCTTACTTAGCTGAAATAAAGTATTACTTGGTTTGGCTTCTTATCAGCTCACACTTGCCGTTATTTATTAAAGGACGTGTACAAAACTGTGTTCCTCGACGGCGTTAACAAAAACACGCAGTTTTGGAGGTACTTCGCCGGAAATTTAGCGTCTGGAGGGGCGGCGGGCGCAACCTCACTATGCTTCGTGTATCCACTGGATTACGCAAGAACAAGGCATGCTCTTTAACTATTTATTTCAGTTTTCATTTAAACTTTATTTATGGTTTAGAAAATAACCCTTTCGGTACATGAGTCCTAATTAATTTTATTCACAATTCCCAAAATTCCCACTTACCAAAATACCTACTCATATGTTGCCCATTATCTACAATCACTACTGCCTATAATTATAATTTCCCAAAATTTCAACTTTTTAAACCAACTATTTTACACGTTACATTAAAACGAGAATAAACGACCCTCCCTATTAACATCGTGTGGATTTCGAAAGTACCAGGATAGCATAAGATACCAGAGTGGTTTCTTTCTTCACTTTGGTTCTGTTTTCGTTTATTGTGACGCTCGAAGAACATTCGTGCTTTTCAGTGCAGTTTTGCAAAATAAGCGATACCCATTCCGTAAAAGTAAATCCCCATCTTTTTGATTTTTTATCAATATAAAATCACTCATGTTTAGGTAAATATAGGTACCTAATCAAAAAACGTAAAATATGCGCTACGTTAACTTAATTCACCTGACCTAATTCACCTAGGTGAATTAATTACACTTTTAGTAAACTTAAAACACCTGTACCCGCTGTTTATAAAACAAAAGACATATATTTAAAATCATAAGTAAACTTTATTCACCCCAGTTAAAAATGGTTCTAACGGACCATTTCTAGAAAATGGCCCACAGTAATGTGTCCATCTAACATGCTTAACTGGGCCTCACATATGAATTCATCATTTAATTGAACGCTACATCTGCGTTGTTTTGGTGTACGCTTGGAGTCTGCATCTTTTTTAAATGCCGCGATCAGATCAAGTAGGTTTCTATTAAACTTTTTAATTCGTTTGCTCAGAGTAGTATGGAAACTTTCCACGTAATTATTGGTTCGGTGTCTTTCTCCAAAAACTGACAATAATTTGATGTTTTCAGGTCTTAGCTAGATTTTTTTTAAATAACTGAGAAAGTGTTGTAGTTGCATGTGCTTATCAAACTGTTGCTCAATATATTCCCAACCTACGGTAATTTTGTCATGTGGCAATAAAGCTAGACTTCTACACAAAAAAACGCATCGACGGTTGTTCTTACCTTAAATATTTTTAAAGATTTTGCTTTTCTGACCAAACTTTCAACTCATTGAGCACTAAAATTTCAAGTGTAAAGAGTTTCACTGATAAAAAGGTTCTTCATCAAAGTGAATAAAGTATACTTAAAAGTAAAATTAATGCACCCAGGTGAATAAGGTGAATAAAGTTTTTTAAAAGTAATTTTAATGCACCCAGGTGCTTAAAGTTTACTAAAAGTGTATTTAATACACCTAGGTGAATAAAGTTTACGAAGCGAAAATATGCCACTGCACAGCAAGGAACTTGACATAAACAAGGTGACAATTAACAATATAACACTCAAATGTTCTTTATTCTATGATATTTCAGTTGGGCTTTTTGACGGGAATTTGAGGTGCCATGTTGCCTTTTTTGTTTTATTTTCCAAAACTTGTGTTTTAGCGAATGTTAATGTGTAATAATGGTGGATTATTAACTGTTAAGTGTTCGTGAACGAACGTACATAAGTGTGGCCAAATGAAACAAAACTGGATAGCATTGCATTTCGAGTTCTCTCAAAAAGTCCTTGTAATACCTACTGCAGTAAAGAACCCACATCTTTACTAACGTTGACTATGACCTTGACTAAACTGAATTGAAAATATAAACACATGGTAGTGGCTAAATGCGTGGCACAAGCCGTGCGAAAGCCAAAATAAAAGAAGTGAAGTGATATTTCAGTTATTAGGTATTGTAAAGAGGATTACCTACCTACATACTCGTGCATATGAAATCTGAAAAAGTGGGAAATTTGGGAAGTCGATATTATATATGAAGTGTGAGTTTAAGTTAATGAATGTTTTAAAAAGTATGTAAAATCAAGAAAGTGGGAATTTTGGGAATTGTGAATAAAAGTAATTAGGACTCATGTACCGAAGTTCTATTTGCTATAGGTGCTATAGGTACTTAAATAAAAGAAATATCCTTGGACATTCCACACAGCGTCATCTAGTCACAAGCTTAGCAACTTAATGCTTGTGTTATGGTAACCAGATGACTGATATATTACTTAGATACATCTTTTTTTGTAAATTCATACATTATTTAGATAAAAAAACATGCAGAACCGAAACAAATATCTGCAGAACATCCAAACATTTGTCCCGTGGCGGGGATCGAACTCGCAACCTCCGCGTCTCAGGTGGGCCTTCGCCCACTGTGCCACCAGAGGTCGTCATATCACTTACTAATGTGTATAGTATGTGATAGCTTATAGCTGGGGATACACTTGCCAGTAAATCGGGAAAGTAGGTGGCATGAAAGTTACAGGCATGTACGAGTAACTGGCACACTGCGGATACATTTGCAAGTAATACTGGCATGCATACTGCGCCCTGGCATGCCAGTATTACCCTTGCGTATACACAGGACAGTTCGTGAGGGTATTTCGTACCAATTCTTGCGACCAAGACTTTTGATTTTATTTTTAATTTCTTTTTCAGTCAGATTTAATTATTCTTGTATTTTGCTGTAGGCATTGCCACGTGCTATTTGGTTTTTGTAAAGCGGGCTAGTCGGCTTCCAAAGACATTCGTATTCTCTGAACTCCCTACAAATGAATGAACAGTATAGTTTTCTCGTCGCCCCATCGTGCCATGTTGAATACAAAAACCTACAATAGAGAGAAAAACTATTGCACAACAGTTACTGGCATGCCCGTAGCTGTCGCGTCTGTTCACACGTGCCAGGTTAGCAGCCCCCCGCGTCTCCTCCTCCAACGGGCATGCAAGAAAATCAAATGTTGTGCTAGCTACTTGCAACTAGCTAGCTTCCAGTTACAGGCATGCCAGTAAGTGAATACACATGACTGTAGCTGGCACTTGCATGGAGCTGGTATGCTAGTGTGCAAGCTACGGGCATGTGTATCCCCAGCTTAAGTTTAAGAGTAAGTTACTATAATTAACTATCGTTATTATTCTTATTTACACATTTACATTTATTATTCTTATTTTCCGACCTTCGTTTCGACTATGTTAATACCATCATGGTACTAATAACCACTCCGGAACCGTGGTCCCACTGCGATGTCCCACTGGTGAGACAAAACTTTTTCGTGGTCCTACCAAACACACACTTGACCGTTTTGTTACAATGTGGTATACGTACCTAATTGTGTGTTATAAAATAATAAGTAAACGAGATTAAATGGACGCAAATACTCAAACCGGAACCAACCCACACAACGATAGTTTTGAGAAAAATGCATTTTTATCCTAATTGTGAGAAGAAAAAAAAAATACTGCTATTTCTAACAAACTTTGTTTACAGTATTGTACAGCATGCTGAGATATATCTATATCGATATTATTTTGGAGAAAAACATTAACATTAACAGGTTTTTTTTTGTTAAACTAATTTTGTGCGGAACCAACCCACACTCATGTGTGGATTGGTTCCTTCTGAACTTATTAAACACTTTTATATTATAGTAGGTAAAATAAAGAAATTCTTTTATTTTTTTCATGAATTTAATTCAAACCTTAAGTTTAATAATTACTTAACTTAATTTTAACATGAGAACATGCTACAATATGAATATTTTTTTGAATAAACAGACATTCTTAACCTAATCTTCTTCCATTTCAAAATCAGGGTGACCTGAAAAACCTTCCAGATCGTCTACTATGGCATCATTTCCAACAAGCCTCACATAAAAGTCGTGCGAGTCTTGGGGAATCAAGTGTAGCATGCTTTTTAAGTCAATTAACTTAGCATCAGGGACAGGTTTTCCGTTTGGCCACAGTGGCCCCATCGTATTTTTCTTTAGAGTTGCTCGACTTCCACGAGTCCTTTTTCCTATATCAACTACCTTATACTCTTCATTAAAATCAGATCTCATATATTTATAATACATTTCACTCTTTTTTAGCAAGGACCATTGTGGTTTGGTTCCTTTTAAAAGAAATATAAAATATATACCTAATACCTATACATTTCCCTCTTTTTTAGCAAGGACCATGTGGTTTGGTTCCTTTTAATATAAATTTTAGTTTTTTTAGATTATCGGGTTACCATGAAGCATGAATCTTATTATTTTTTTGTACATTTTGTTGATATGTGGTTTAGTATCTTTGTCAACAAAATGTTTGATTATGTCAAAATTGACCGATCATTTTGAGCTGTAAGGTTTGGTATATAAGGTGTATTTTGAAAGCTTTTTGTATACTTAACTCAATTTTGACATGAGTGTGGATTGGTTCCGGTTTGCGTATAGGGGTCCAAATAGTAATAATGAAAAGACAATAAAATTATAATTCATTGCATCATTTATGATAACGCAAATTTTCTAAATAATAGTGGCAATTCGGAGTGTCGCAAAAGCTAAACTAAACTAACTAAAAATATTGCCGTCCCTTTCATAGCGATTGGAATAAAAAGGATGGCATTAATTTGTATTAGTTTAGTTTAGCTTTTGCGACACTCCGAATTGCCACTAATGGCCAACTAAAATTTCGCCGTGAAGTAACTGCATTTGCAGTTCTACAATTTCGTGGTCTTTTTCTATTAAGATTTTTCTTCGTTAATGTTTTATTTTGAATTTTTATTTTTAAGATTCGCGTTTTGTTGGAGCCCTTCAAGGAGTTTTGCCATCGTAACATAGTTTTTGTTTATGGACTTGTTTAATAAGGAATGCCAGCTTTCCATAATATTATTTGTCCTGTGTCTCTCTTGGGCAACACACCATTCATAATAACTTTATTTATAATAATTTTATTTTTCATCCATGTCTTCTTTATGTATGTCATAAACATTTTAAATTTTTCATCTCTTTTATTCAAAGTTCGCAATTGGATATATTTCAATCCATCTTCAATAGGAACCAGCGGTAACACGGCACATAAACCAACTATACGTCTGTAAAGCTTGTGTTTGATGCCCAACGACTTTGCCTTTTTCCAGATACAATTATTAAAATGATAAGTAATAGCATCTCATAGTAACCACATCAGATAATATTTTTTTAAACCATTAGATGCAACTATTTCGATAATACTATAATATTTCGGTAATATTAATATAATCAAATTCGACATAACAAAACGGTCAAGTGTGTCCCACCAGTGGGACATCGCAGTGGGACCACGGTTCCGGAGTGGTACTAACATAGTCTAAACTGTATTCTGCCCGAGACCATAGATGGTAATACCATCCATGGTGGAATACAGTGTGTGAGTCAGAATGGCATGTATATTGTTGCTGAAATGAATAAGATATGCATGAAAGGAATGTACTAGCAATGTACCTACCTGAATGTACCTTTAATCAAAATGAATGTACCTCTATGAAACAGGAGCAATCCTAATAATAAAGTGAGCCGCTGATAGGTACTGAATGTAATAGATATCATAGGGTTAACTCATATTTACCAGAGGAATGTACCTTCAATGTACCTCTTAAAAATATTATCTGAAGATAATGCGACGAATCTTTCACGAGAAAATAAAGAAAACAAATTTTTAAGTACCTCTATATTTTTTTAATAGCAATACCCCCTACTATTGTTTTCATAGCAAAATTAGCAAATGATTATTTTGTGTATTGTTGCAGAAATTGATATGATATAGGTAAACCTAATTTATTGTAGAGGAATGTACCTTCAATGTACCTCTTAAAAAATATTATCTGAAGATTATTCGACGAGTATTTCACGAGAAAAAAGGAAAACAAATTTTTAGGTACCCCTACCATTTAAGTAGGGTGTATTACTAACTCATTGAGAATTTTACGTTATTATTTTCATATTCAAAATCAAAAATAAATCCCTCACAAACAGCAATTTTGTCGGTAGGCCAATTGATTACTAGTTTCATTTGAGCATTACATTTGGTGCAAGCTCCGTACGTAACACGTAATTTGGTTTTTGACGACTTAGGTCTATCAGGAATAACGACTATATAAGTATAAAAATTTCGAATAAAATTAAATTGTCGAAGGCTATTTATGCCGAGATATAAAAATGACGATATTTACAAATGTCAATATGTAAAAATGTCTATAACCCGGAGAGTATAAGTATAAAAATGTTAACATTATTTTGGCAAGATTATGATCCAGAACGTCTAAGTATAAAAATGACAAGAATACCTTAAAAATAATTAAATGAAACTGCATTGTTCCATAATAACATTCTTTTTATTTAGCCAAAAACGAAATAAATTTTAAAATAACTTTTTCTCTGTTTGCTCAAACTAGAATTGAAAAAAAAACTCGTGTAAGTACACGTGTGTTTAGTACCTAATCTACATTATATTTTATTATATTATATTTTCGCCTGAAGTCTTTATGAATAAGCTGAATACAACTTTATGAATAAGCTGAAGTGGTGATATTTCCTTTCGCTGTAGTTGATCTAAATATTTTTTATACGTCTTATTAAAAAGGATGTCGCTATTTCTTCTGTTTTTATTTTCCGAAAAAAAAAACAAGCTATTCTTTATTTAGTAATAATTGAAATGTTTAGCTTCTTTTTGAATTTTTTTGATAAATCGAAACAGAGTCGGCCGCTTAGGGATTTTCGAATTCAGCCTTACCTCTTTAGAGGTAGGAAGATATATATTTATATAAAAAGCTGCCCGACTCAAATGGGACTGGGCGGGTCACGTTGGCCGGATGCATTCAGATAACTGGGCGAATGCCGTTACCACCTGGCAGCCTGAAGGAATGCGTGGTCGCGGTCGGCCAAGGAAGCGCTGGAGAGACGATCTCGCTACTTTTGAGAGAGATTGGTGTGAGGTCTCAAAGGACAGAGATGGTTGGAGAGAATTGGGGGAGACCTTTGCCCAGCAGTGGGACAATGTAGGTTGAAAAAAAAAAATATATATATATAGATCTATATTTTAATTTGAAGTACCCATGACTAAAGTAAACTGATATTATGAAAAATATGCCGTCATTTTTATACTTAGGTAATAATCACCTTCGACTTTTTTCGATATCGGTACTTAGTTAATAATATTATGTCTCCAATTTTCTTTCTTGATAATATCACGTTCTAGTCATTTTTATACCTAGTCGTTATACCTGATTAGGTCTAAGTCGCCAAAAACGTAATTTGCTCTCCATATTTAACAGAATGCGATTGGAATGTCCAGCTACAGGAAATTTATGTTTTGTTGGAATAATAAAACATAAATAACCTCTTCTCGTAATAAATGAGCCCATTCATGTTTAGGCAGAACAAATTTCTTTTGATATTTTCCAGTAGATATAAATTTGTTTCTAACTGTACGTAATTGGCTGTATTCGTTGTCATTTGTAAAAATCTAATTGGAATGTAAACGGACTCACTTGATCATTCCTTTGTTTATTTTTTGGGAGTACCTAGTCACTAATGGAACCCGATTCAGTATTTTCTTCATCATCATCATCTGCACTTTCTTCGTCTTCATATTTTTCTTCTGTTTTTATAGCTAAAAAAAAATTATAGTTTCTTTTTAAAGAAATGTAAATAGCCTTTTCAGACATTTTCGACTGCAATTAGTTTCGAATTTTCGAAAAAACTGGGTTATTCCCATCTGATCATATGAAAAATAGGTAGTTAATAAGTACAAAAAAATCGTATAGAAAAAGGTTGTTAGTTGCATAGTAATATTACACGTCAAAATATATAATTATGATCCGTTGGCACAAAATTTAATTCAAAAAAGCAGTTGCATTGCATCTGGTCAATGATCCATCGGGAACTTTTTATTTGTTCAGATGCAACCACAATCTGATCATAATATGATCAGATGAGAATAACCCAAAAAACTGGGTCATTTGGTGAAGATTGTTCATGTTGGAAATAGCTTTCATAGTTTTAAATAAACGTCAGGTTTATTTAAAGCTCAAACGCGCATCAAACGTCAAAATAATCGTCGCATAATCTTCAGATAATATATTTGAAAAGGTACATTGAAGGTATATTCCTCCTGGTAAATATGAGTTAACCCTATGATAGCTATTACATTCAGTATCAGAATTCGCCCGCCATTCTGACTGTCAGGACTGCGGCTCACTTTATTATTAGGATTGCACCTGTTTCATAGAGTTACATTCAGTTTCATTAAATAAAGGTACATTCAGGTACATTGCTGGTACATTCCTTTCATGCATATCTTATTCATTTCATTCAGTAACAATATACTCGCCATTCTGACTCACACGAATACAGACTGTCTCATGTTATCGGAACCGAAACCTCAGAATGTAATAAGAAGAGCTAGAAGCGTATCATATTTTTTCTTTTTGTTACTGAATTTTATCTGTTTCGTTAAGGTTAGCGGCTGATGTCGGTAAAGGTAAAGAAAAAGAGTTCAATGGCCTCATAGACTGTATCAAGAAGACCATAAAATCTGACGGCCCCATTGGTCTCTATCGTGGCTTCGTTGTCTCTGTTCAAGTAAGTATTGAGAAAGTAACGCTTTTGAGCCGAAGCTATACCACGATGTCAGTCATCCTTCTGAATTACATAGTATTAAAAGAAATTACAAAAAACATGTAGTACATAATCAGATCTGATAGATGTGTCATAAAATAGCTTTGTCATCAAGAATCAATAAGAATACAAAAATTCAGCTCAATCAATACGAACAGAACATTGCAAGTAAAAATAAAAGCTTGTAAACGCAAATTCACTTTGTCACAGGGCATTATCATCTACCGCGCCACATACTTCGGTTTCTACGATACAGCGAGAGGCATGCTGCCGGATCCAAAGAATACGCCCTTGCTGATCACCTGGCTTATTGCTCAGGTTACTATTTGTTACTTACTCCTCGCCACTTTAATGTACTTGCATACAAACTGTATGAAAGGGACGGGGCGCTAAACAGTAGAGGATGCGAATAATTGCAATGATAGCACTAATAGTCTAACTAACCTGAACTACGAAGACTTGAATGTTGTATATCCATTTGAGAGCTCAGGAGGTTACTCGATCGTTAGGTACCTACTCGATCGTTAGGTACTCGATCGTTAATTATTTTAATAAAACCAATGAATATTCGGTACTAGCTACGCCCCTGCAGCAAAAGGACAGATATACAAAATCTCGGAATAGCAAAATCCCCAGATATCTGTACTTCTGCTGCAGAGAAGAGACTAGCTACGCATCCTCGCACCACTTATATTCCTTGCATTTTCTGGCAACTACACTACCAGCCGCACTACCTGTAGTGTCGTTGCCAAATGAATGTACAGTCAACACAAGTAAATAGCAACAGCTATCATAAGAAATGTAACTCTTTTTTTATAACTAAATAAAAGTAAACTTATTTGGACGAACCACAATGAGGGAAAAAATTAAATCGTACTTCGAAAATTGTACTAAGTACCTTATATTATAAGTGACCGAATCTCCTTATCTGAGTTTATCAAGTGCATGGCCTAAGGTTATTTCATTGTTTAATAGTTGCATTTGCACATGTAAGATAAAATGATCGCTAGAAATAACTCTTAGTTCTTCTAGTTTTACTATTTTGAAGTTTTATGTCTGTGGTTTTCTGAAACTTTTGTTAAATGTTAAGTAAGCGTAACAGATTTACAGTATTTTTGTTTAGACACTTATTCTATTTAGAATTCCAGCCTTCGGAGATGTTGTTAGTACGATGATGTTCTCCAAATACACATAGCATAGCATGGTACTGAAATATGGTTTCATCCAAAACCTCTCAATATAATTTATTAATTTTGATATATCCATGTTGATACTTTCCCGACTTAATGTACTCCCATCCTTCTTTAATAAGTGGCTGCGAAATCAATGGCAGTGCAGCCGTTTGATCATTGCGTCATTTTTAATTTTGTAATAATATAAGGAATTCTGAAAAGAGGTTGATCATTATGTTAGAACTTTGAGATAATCTCTTTAGTCTCAGTACTAACGAAATACATAATGAGATCTCTATTCGTAAGGTATAATTACTATAATTAGGTACTTACTTTACTTATTACTTAACTTTAATCCAATCCTGGTAGTGCGGCTGGTATTGTCGTTGTTGACTGTACATTGCTTATATTTAGTTATAAAAATATAGAGTTACATTTCTTAAAATAGCTGTTGCTATTTACTTGTGTTGACTGTACAAGTACTCGGTAGTGTCGTTCATTTGGCAACGACAATACTGGTAGTGCTGGTAGTGTCGTTGCTAGAAAATGTTTCCTTGCACATCAGCCTATTCTTCCACTGGAACCTAAATGCTGTTACAAATGTTGGCAGTAAATAATGTAGTTCGTCACTTTCGGCTTAGTAGAATTATCTCTGTCTACTGTTATATTTCATATAGACGGTGACAACAGTGGCGGGGATAGCGTCGTACCCACTGGACACCGTCCGTCGACGCATGATGATGCAGTCAGGCCGACCTGCGAACGAGCGGTTGTACAAGAACACAGCCCACTGCTGGGCCGTCATCCTCAAGCAGGAAGGCCCCGGGGCCTTCTTCAAAGGAGCCTTTTCTAACGTCCTCAGAGGAACAGGTGGCGCCTTTGTCTTGATCCTTTACGACGAGATAAAGAATCTCCTATAATATCCAACTTGTGCTTATAAACTGTTTGTGTGAAGGGACTTGGCTGTTTTATGTGATTTTACTTTTGTAAGGTATGCTAATTTTTTGTTTTCATAGCTACTTGTAGTATTTAGTCAATACATTTGTTACGTTGGATTTAATAGATGGTTTTATTTATTCGATTTGGATTCCTTTTGCGAAATGTCCCGCTCCTAATTTCTTAAATGTAAAATGCCCCGTTGTTTCGTTATAAAATGTCCCGTTCTTGAAATGGCCTGTTCGTAATAATTATGTTCGTACATTAATAAAAATCATAAGACCCGTCTGTGCTACTCGTATTTTGCGTCGAGCCATGTAAAGCTTTGGTCTGGTGATCATGACGCACAACGCTGCGGTATGCGGTATGCGTTGCCGGACACTCAATCATATGAAAAACAACGAGAATGTTCTCTTGTTTCGTCGCAGTATGCGTCAGCGGCGAGGGGCAAGCGCGTGACGATGCGTTGCGGCGCATACCGCAGCGTTGTGCATCATGATCACCAGACCCCGGCTTAACGTCGCGTCAGTTCTAATACGTACAGTCGGTGATCGTCAGGTTGGCTGGACCCATGAACGAATTAGCCGCTGGACCTGACATATCAGCGGACATACCTTTACAGGTCTTTTCAGCAACCAGGAAGTTGGAGACTTGGCCGTTTGTTTCGTCTATTTCCACTAATTAATTAATAATAAATATCTTTGGACATTTCACACGGCGTCATCTAGTCCCAAGCTAAGCAACTTAATGCTTGTGTTATGGTGACCAGATGACTGATATAATACTCGGACATTACTCAGATACAATAAACGAAATTTAAGTCGACTCGCCAGGCGAGTCGTCGGCACTGAATGTGTTAATGCTTGTGTTATGGTGACCAGATGACTGATATAATACTCAGACAGATACTCAGATACATTAGTACAACCAGTAAGACGACAACAAGATTATGTTGTTTTTAGGGTCTATTCTGGAATTGGCAGATTCTGATAATGATTTTCGTCTATTCCCGTTGTCCCCGTATTCCGTTTCCCCGTGACGGGGACAGCGGGAAGTCATTATATTTCAAAATGACGAATAATTTCCAACCTGGAGGGTTAGGAGATGATAAAATATCTTTTTGATCTATTTACTTTTTTGCATTTCTTGCTTGGCGTCTGGAAGTGTTAAATTCTTCTGCCAGTTTATTCTGACTTCAACAGTTAGTATCATTGTTTTCGTTGCAGTGAATGTAGAAAGATTAATGAATTTATCCTTTAAATTCATAAAAAATCTTGATATTGGTTTAGTTTGGGTCCAACTTTGTGCAAACTTATCGGGAACGTACGGTACATCTCGGGAGTTTTGTGGAGTTTCGACTGATGGTTGACTATTCGGCACGGCATCGGCATTTATTAAAGGTTTTTGTACTGAAATTCGCTTCTTGCAGGATACACACAAGTACACATTTAACAGGTTAGCTGTCCGATGAGGCACATGTGCCTCATGGGTGATTGCACTGGTACGTCCATGAGGCATATGTGCCTCATGTTAGCTGTCATTATTTACTACGAGGACGTGTACAAAGATGGTCGAAACTTGCTTCGGGACAGCTAACCTGTTAAGGAATCATTCCATGTCTCCGCTAAGCCTTTAGACATTTTTCTAAGATCTTTTTTTTTTTTTTTATCTTTTCATGAGCTGGTAAATTAAATGAAGCACCGACCACCATAGGGATCCATGTTACCTAATAACAAGGATTTATTAAAGAACGCCACTCAATTAGAAGTTTGAACAACAATTAAAAATAAATGCGGGAAAGCAAGTGTGGCTTGGCGACATATTCTATTTAATTTTCATACCTGAGAATAAAAATTATAGAACAACTTATCTTCATTCATTCGTTTCGATGAAGTAGTTTTTAATGCATCTAATGCGCGCACCACATTGGTTGCAACACTCCAATGTGAGAATCGATCTTGGACGGTTATTGGACGCAAACGGAGCATTGCCATTGGCCATTATTTTCGTATTCAATGTGGGAACCAAGTTCAAGCCACTCGTGGTGCATAAGAAATGGCGATGTAAGTAGAATTTTGTTATTAAAAACTAATATTCTCATACTACATATATAAGTGTTTTATATATTATATTCTAATAAGTATTTTATTTTAAAATTTTATCTATTTTTAAAATAAAATGCTTATATCCTTGCAATAAGTTACCTTATGGTTAGTCAATAATAAAAAATAATTAAACTCAGGCGTTTACATCTTTACTAGATGATTTATACAGAGTCTGGAGTCAACCTTTGCCTTACACTTTATGGGACACTGTAGTGTCTGGGACATTGTTAAGATGGAATAGGCTTGCCTAGCACCCAATTTTCAGATCCTCCATAGCTTATCAACACAATAGTATGCTTTTAACTTTATAGCGAGGAGGTTTCAGCCAAAATGCTAATTTTATTTTGTACTGCTGACTATTATTTTTTTGCGTTTTACCATTTCAAATAATTAACTCTAACTAACTAGCTCTGACTATTACACACATATAAACATATCAAACAAATTTTAATTAAATAACATCTTTATTAGGATTTGTCTACACTACAACTGCAAAAACTTATATCACAAGACATTGGAAATTAACATTATTATGATTTGTAAAGAGAAAAGGTATTTTTTATTAATTATAAAGGTGTTGTTGTGCAAGTGCAATGTGTTGTAAGGAAATTTAATAAGAACTTTTTAGGAAGAATCTTCATTTTCACCTTTTCAACTCTTCTTAAGGTGTGTCCAAACACAGCGCGCAAAGTGCGCGGCAGCTACGCGCGGCATTCGCGGGACACAAATTTTCCGCGAACTAGTTTAGACCTTCAGCACGGCAGTACTGCGCGGCATGTCCAAGACACGCCGCGCTCTTTACTTCGTATTGAAACCACAATGAAAACGGCCGCGTGTGTTGTAGCTCTGCTTGTTATTCGTAAATTACGTAGAAGAAGGAACAGAAGAAAGTGTATTAACAAGGCAATGTTGGATGCGACCACTCTATCAACAGAGGATACAGAATCTCGAAGTGATTAACTATTAATTCAACTACCGTACGACACAGTTTTTAAGATTATCTTTGAAATAATTCGAACACATACATACATACACAGAAACAGAGAAAATTTCTCTTTTTCTCTCCCTTCTGTATGAACTTAAAATACTTTTCTTTTTTAAAACTGCTTTTGGTTGTTCGAATGCTTTTGCAATTTCATCTCTTATGTTATTATTGTGGTATTATTTTCGCCTAGTATCCCAAAATGGACCATGGGAGCCATATATTTCAATTAAACGAATAGCAGTTTCGTTATCCATTTTACATCTACACACAATTGGCGAACGAACAATATTTCATTCGCGCGCGGCTGGTAACATGCTACTTGCTGCGCGCGGCAGTCGTCCAATCACAGCGCGAATGGCCGCGCGCGGCCGCCGCGTTCAAATGCCGCGCTATGTTTGGACACACCTTTAGATTTTCGAGAGGCATTTATAAAATGTATGTAGCTTTCTGTTACTTCACAGGGTAAGAAAATGCCAGTGCGACGTAATGTGTGTGTATGTCATGGTGAGTAGTGAGTAGTACCTATGAATGTGTTAGTGAAAACAAGTAAACATAATGATAAACAAAACGAATACATCCGTGCACGTTGAAACGTATTAAAATTGTGTATTATTATGTGTACGCGCGTTTTAAAGAACCTAATGTGTACAGGCTCCTCTTTAGTACCGAAAGATGCAGCCATAGTCGTGCATCTACTTTAATTTTATTCAAAGAAATGATAAAGTTTTTCTATAAATGTTTTAATGTAATTATCGATCGACATATTTTACAAATAATCTGTGCAATTGTTTGCAATTTGTTTCATACATTTAGCAAAATATTAACCAATGTTTCGGATTAGGTCATATTTTGCTAAATACAGGACACGGTCCCGCGGTTGCTGTTAAAGAGAAAACTATTATTATTATGTTTCTTTTTTTCTCGAAATTGAAAATTTCGGTATTAACGATACACACGGGCCTAAGCCAAGTGGGTATCATTTGAGGAGATGTAGTTATCGTCTTGCAAAAACTTTCGAACAGTTCGGCATGTATTTAAAATTGCAGCTTTCTGCATTGTGATAAAAGTGTTTTCAGGCAGGTCAATCGTTTTGAGGGAAATAATCAATTGTTTAGGAATAACCCCCGTGCTGGAGAGCACCAGAGGCAATTATATACTTTATTCATTTTCCAAATTCTTGTTATTTCATCTTTTAGCTCTGTATATTTATATATTTTTTCTGAAATAGTTTTTTGTATATTGTGTGTATTTGGTACTGCAATATCTATTAAATGTGTAACTTTATTAACTTTATCTATTATAGTAATATCAGGTCTATTATAATGAATTGTCTTATCCGTGAGTATGGCTCTATCATAATACATTCTGTGGCTGTTGCTCTCCAGAACTGCTTTGGGATCATATTGGTAGTAGGGTGTGAGTTTTCCTGTAATTAACTTTAATTTATTTGCAAGTTTTTGATGAATTACTTTGGCGACTTGATTGTGGCGATGTGTATAGTCTGTTTGAGTGAGGCTAGAGCAAGCACCGGTGATATGTTGAATTGTCTCTGGCTGCCGATGACATTTCCTACATCCATCATTCTGAGCGTTTGGGTCTTTTAGGATAAACTTTCTATAATGTCTGGTATTGATTACCTGATCTTGGATGGCAATGATAAAACCTTCTGTTTCAGGGAAAAGGGAACCAAATTTGAGCCATTTGTTAGATGCATGTAAATCTACATGTGGTTGCTCAAGATCTTTAAGATGTCTTCCGTGTAGTTCCTTGTTTCGCCATCTTGTAAATTTTGCAGTTCTGTTTTCTAAAGGAGTTGTACAATCTATATCGCGGTTGTTTAAATTTAGAGGTGTGCAATTTATATCGGTTTCTGTTATAGCTAAATGTATATTACTAGTAGTTGCTTTTTCATAGAAGAAATCGCGAAGATTTTTAATCTGTTGTTCCCAGAGATTTCTTATATCTACTAGACCTCTACCCCCTTTTTCTCTTCGGATAGAAATTCTTTCAACAGCTGATTTAGGATGCAAATTATTGTGTTTAGTTAGTGTTTATTATTTATTATTATTCAGCCGTAATCGTCCCACTGCAGGGCAAAGGCCTCCCTTCCCTTCTTCCACTCTTCGCGACTTAGCGCGTCCACAGGCCATGTGCTAAGGTATGGTATGAGTCTAGCTCGTCATCTACATCGTTCAAAGAGAAAATAGATTTTAATATTTAATCCTAAGAAGTTGCCTGCTTTTGGGTTTAGGCCTTTTTAGGGCAAGTGTATGGACAACCCATGTATTCCCCAATTGAAGGTGCGAAGGTTTTTCTTCCATTGTTACTCTCTCTCTTTTTAAAGGCTATATTGGTTGGTGTTGTTTATTTGATGTCACACAAAAGCGCTACTCCCCGCAGCGCCCAGTGCCGTGGGTTGCTGTCCGTTTCGAAGTCGATAGAGCCAACGTACTTGGCGTCTGTCCTCTGTGGCTTTCTGTAATATAAGCGATAAGAAGTTCTGCTACAGATAACAAAAAAAAAAAGGATTTCGACAAAGCTGCACCGATTGGATCTAACTAAGGGTGCGACGGAATTGAGCGGAGCGGCGGCGAATGAAATATACAATCACACGTCATATGACGAGACAAAAGAGACGATGAAAATTACCTTGACTGACAATTTATGCACTGCTCTGATAAGATATGTGCAGTGCATAACGGATATGTGTGTCCGAGTCTTGCTACGAAATGTCTGATTTATTAAAAAAAAAAAACGATTTTCCTAATTTTGTAATATTGATATATTCGCAACCACCCCATTAACCTCCCCATCAATGGGGTGGTTGGGAAAAAAAATCCCATCCACCCCATTACTCAAGTCAATGGGGTGGATGGAAATTTTCGCCCCATTGACTTAAGTAAACCACCCTACTGACTTTTTAATGATAGAAATATTAAATATCACCATTTATTTTCATATAAGTATTATTCAAATAATTGAGGATTAGTAGGAACAGTCGGAAATAAAATAGCCAACTTATTTGAGCAAATGAAGTTCTAGTTTATTGTCAATAACATGTTTCGTAAAACAATCACTACGCAAAATTGTAAAATCAAATAATAATCTTAGGAAAAACAGTGATAGTGTGGTCAAAGCATTATTCGCAGTTAGTTTTCTAATAAATAATATCTTAAGTACTACAGTATTGTATTCAGATACTTTTTATCACAGTGTAATCATCACATTTTTACAATAATTATCTTTATAAAAACTAAGGCATCTAAGGTACAAGAGCCACAAAAAACTAAATATCCTCATAAAAAAATAAGAAATATCTATAAACATATTTTTAATTTTTATAAAATAACTATAAAAATCAGTACAAGTAGCCTATTAATTCGCCTAACATTTCGAGCTAAGGAGCCTATATTTAGCCTAAATAAAAAAGGCACTATAAAACTTTACTTACTTTTGAAACAAGGAATCTTTTCCCAATCATCGCGATAGTGTTTCGCATATTTACCGTGTTTACCCATTCGAACTTTTATTCAGATCAAACAGACAAACAACACAAAATATTTACACAATAAACAATATTGTATCAAACTTTTCATTTTTTGTCTGTTTTATACCGAATGCGTGATTATCTAGGCATCGATCTACGTATAAAGCTATGTGATTCACTTATTCTCTCGAAACGCCAATAAGAAACTCTGGTTCTAATTTGGGCGTTCAAAAAACAACTTAAATAACACCTATAAAATATTCAAAAAAATAGTTCACAAGGAGGCAGGCGTTCTGAGCTTCTTTTTATTTAGATTATGAAGTAAATTTTAATTGTTGGTAAAACTTAATTCATACTATTTATCTTTAGTAAAAATTGTAACAGATTATTGTATTCTTTTATAGCTTTATTATATACATATTTATTTAATTTGATTTAAATTACCGTCCATTGATTTACCTAGTATATGATTATAATTATAACTTTATGTTCACTTGTGTTGTGTATCGCACGTGCCGCTGCTGTACACTAACTAAAGCCCGTCACACACGTAGCTATAATATATATAGTAATATAAATTATAGCAAGGCATATTACGATATATTTTCTATACAAATATTCAAGTGACCGCACACGCAGCTATAAGATATATTATAGCTGCGTGTGTATTTGTATTGAAATAGCAAGGCATATTAATATATATTCGCTAATATATAGGCTACTTCCTATAATATATATTATATATTATAGGAAGTAGCCTAAATCACTCCTAATTTTTTTTCTAGGTAGCCTAAATTGCTACTGGTAGCCGATGGGGTTTTTTGGTCGCTTTTTGACCCTCCAAGGTAGCCTAAATGGCGATAATTCGCCTAATCTGGCGCCGCTGCAACTAAATTTACAATCAGTTGCTTATTTAAAACTTAGTTTTATCGGAGTTTCTTTAAAAAATGACCGGTTGTAATTATGCCATTCACAAGCTGCATCTGAATTTCTTGTACATATTGATCAAACATGACTGACTTCTTAATTCGTTTTGTTACTGGCATGTCATTTTTAACACGTAGCGCCTTTACATCATAGAATGACGCATCATCATACAATTTGTTGAGCAAATGGTTGTTTTCTGCCAACCATTTTATTCAATTTATTGTGCCACTTCTCTGCAAAGTTATTCGTCCGATGTTGTTGCCCGTCAGATCAGATCTTTTTGTCGATAAATTTGTTTTCTATCCATTGTTTGAGCATGTATGTCCGAAACTTTTGATTCTGGTTGTCGTCAGGACTCTCTTCCGCGATGTAAAACCACTCTTTTATAATTTTATGCTCGTGTAAAAGAGGTAACACTGAACAAAGTGCTACTTGTTTCCGAAAGACCTTGTTTTTACATGTTTGCGTTGTAGTTATTTTATGAAATTTATTGAAAATAAAAAAAGAACTTGACTTGTTCAAATAAGTTGGCTTTTTATTTTCGATTGTTCTTACTAATACTCAATTATGTAAATAGTAAATCCTATGAAGTGTCATTGAATTTTTTCTATAATTAAAAAGTCAGTGGGGTGGTTTACTCAAGTCAATGGGGCGAAAATTCCCATTGACTTGAGTAATGGGGTGAATGTGATTTTTTTTCCCAACCACCCCATTGGTGGGGGAGGTTAATGGGGTGGTTGGGAATATATCGTAATATTATATTTGTTGAAATTTTTTTTTAAGAAATATAATATGCTCTACGTTGTAAGGACGTTGAAGCGAATTTGCTTGGTTAAAAGTGATCTTAGTATATAACGAGATCAGTATTTTACTGGTGTCACTAACATGTAAATTCCTGTTAGTGACACCAGTTTGGCAATCTGACGTGACCACGAGTCCGCCGTGGTGTTTACCTGTATATAGGACACTCATAAAGACGGGGGTCCTTCCCCGCCGTGGTGTTGATTGCGAAAATGTAGATCACTGGCATTTGCTCGTACAATACCTTCGGCTTCGACTCGATCAGCTTTCCCGACTTGCGATCTAGTGATGCGCCTATAAAAAAATAAAGTTATGTAACGAAGGGGACGCTAAGTTATGTTTAGGTAACATATTGGTTGTGAATTTCACAGACCTCCAAGGTGGCTTAAAAACAACACCTGCTGCCCTAGCCATGTTACATTTCTACAATCGCTTTAGAGTAGAAACTAATTGAGGTACAATGTAACTCAATGTATAGCAATGATAGAAAGAGAATTAGGGGATACTTAATTTAATAAAAGCAGGCCTTAGAAATAGCCATACCTACATACCCTGAAATCATAAACCTTCTAACACAGATACGCATTTATTTGCGCGACTAATATCGGTCCTACAAATATATTTGGGTAAAAGCATTTTTATTTGGTAAACTGCATGCACTACTGCTTGGTATTTCCGCTAAATTATTTTGTATGATCTGTGTAGGTGCGGAGAAGCTTGCAACAGCGTCCCGTTTCAATCGATTTTTGAGGATTATCTCATTTGTCTTCAAAGCATCAGGCGAATGGGAATGTTCATTCGGAGATGTGGGATGTTTTTGACCGCTACCTTCATTAAGTACAGGGCGAATGGGAATGTTCCTTCGGAGATGTGGGATGTTCATGACCGCTATAGGTCGCGCCACGTAAAAAGAGCGCTGAGAGGAAGTAGTGGGGGTATGTTTGCGCCTGTGTTCACTCGCTGACGAACCAATAGCGGTCGCTAAAACAATGGTATGAAGTGCGCCGCTTTACCTCTCCACCAATCATCGACCACTGCGCAGTTTGACAGCCAGCGCTCTTTTTACGTGGCGCGACCTATACCTTCATTAAGTACAGTGATTACAGAACTTCTGTACTGTTTAGCTTGTTTTTCAAAGCACTGCCAATAAAACTTTCTGTCGTTGCTTAAGTTAAGATAAAAGTGGAAACCATTCACTACTAATAAATCCTTTCCGCGCTCAGTTTTTTCAATTGTGATATCACATTCCCCTGACATGATAAATACAATAAATTCAAGATTTTACCGAACACTGACATGAAAGATCTTAAGCCCGTCACACATGTAGCTATAATATAATATATTAATATAATATAATATAATATATTCAAGTGACCGCACACGCAGCTATAATATATTATATTATAGCTACGTGTGTGACGGGCTTTATTGAGCAGCCGTACAAAGTTTTGTCAAACTTTTTCGACTCTTTTTGACGTGTAAAATGTGGGTAGGTATGCTAACAAAAAGTTTTCAAATAATAGTTCATTACCTACAAATTAAAAAGTGCTTCCGATGAAATAATGTTTGGTTGAAATAAGTTTAGGTGAAACGTAGCATCGTGTAAACGTACATAGTCGTATTAAACATTGGATCTATTGAATTATATGTGAACTGAATGTTGGATGAATCGTCGTAGGTGAAATGTAACAAGTTGAAATAAGTTTAGGTAAGACGTAGGTATCCCGTATAAAATAGACCTTCGAGAAACAGTCCATACACGTAGACTCCCTCTGCGGGCCCTTCGTGGACGTCCTCCCGGTTTAGTTTCGTGATGTGGTTCTGTAGCACGACTGAGTCCAACGCCCAGCCTTTGTGCCCACGTGTCACCTCCTAAATACATTAATGTATATCGGTTAACTACTCAAAAGTATTTATGTAAGTAAGATTTTAACTGGTAATAAAAACATGTTTGCCTTCGTACCTGCCGCATAGCGGTTAAGAATCCTTGAGGGTTGAAAAATCCAGTCATCCAGAATGATGTGGGGCGACCGTTGCGGAGCCAGATCCGGTATTGCTGCTCTCTTTCAAGTAATTCTGTGTACCAGAATCCTAGAGTCGCCGACTCCCATGATACCTGAAGGGAAAATATTTGATGCGAGAGATTTCGCACGAGAAATCTATTGCAATCAACAATACTATTTAGTTCGTTTAATAACCATACCTTCAGTGGTTGGAACAAAGCTGTGGTACGTTTTTGTGTCTGGAATAGTTATCGATAGTAGAAATCGTGGTTTGATAATCAATCTTTGGCGTTCAATTTAATCTTTTGATCGTATAATTTTAGATAGAACTGAAAACTTATTGCCCTTTTTTATAAGATGCTCCTGTACTATTTTTTTTAAAGCATAGAACGTTACGTACTACGTCAAGCTACAAACATATTTACAAATTTACATATAATTATTATTAGTTACATATTATGTAATGATTCAGACGATTTGAAGCATGTAATGAAACAAGGCAGTATTGTATATTATATAATACTGCCTTGTTTCATTACATTTTCATTGCTCATTATTAAAATAAAAAGATGGAAAGAGGCGTGATCCTATGCGTATGAAATCTGCGCGCTAATTTGTTATTTTCTACTTGTTCGGTAAGGTAGCGGTAAGGTATAGCTAGCTGTAGGTTACTCTGACTGACCTCTAGCGCTAGCCGCATGCGCAATAGAGACCATCCGAGCACCTCAGCAGTTCTGATCTCCTGGTATACGTGCGGATAAAATATCTGTTCGTTCACACGTTGCTTGCGTGCGTATACTACGAGTAATACCCGCAGTATTTAGTATGCGCAAGCAACGTGTGATTTTACATTTTTTCGTCATAGAGAAATGATTTCATAGCTAAAATGTGTGTGTTAAATTAATTTAATATTTCCGCAATTGATTAACCGAAATTTAGGTGTTGTGTGGTTCCTTTCCCGGGAAATCTCATCTCGAGATAACTTCAGTTGGAGCTAGGAGCTTTCATGCTCTGAACTTGTGATACATATTTCTTACTGTGGAAGAAATAAACGTGGTATCTTATGTTATTCATAAGATACCACGTTTACAATATCATAAGCAGGTTTTTACTTGTACGATAGTGTTGTTTCACATATTCGGAGTTTCCAACACAGTGCAGGATATTTACAACGTACTTACAACACATCTTGTTTATTTACACGTTACACCCACGCGCTGCCTTTAATTTTAAAGCAGAGTTATTTTCATGTAACGAATGAATTAATTTTTTGATCATGTGCTCTTAAATTTGACCGCTCCGTATCAGAAGGTCTATCAAGGAAAATTACGTAGTTCACAGAACGTCGATATAATAAAACGTCTATATGGTGGCAATGTCTTGAGTGGCACAGCGACTTACTAGTACACAATTATAGTACTCAATAACAAAAACAGAAAATAATTTTAAATATTTATATAAAATGAGAAAAAAACATTTTTGTCACTAACATAGAATTTCGATTTCTATATTATTATCATATATATATATATATATATAGGGTTTTATTAAAAATACAAATTAGTCTCCAAATATAATCAGGTTTATATGAGAGAGTCGCTGTAAAAATACATATGGTGTTATCTCCTGGTTATTTAGTATATCGGTTTCTCTCTTGTATTTTTTATAAAAAATAATATCATTTATTTTCGTCTTTGACCATCAAATAAAGCGCGTGTAATTTTCATGTCCTGCCATTTTGCTTTTTTCGCAATGCGTGATTAAATAAAGGTAATGCTCTTTTTCGACCTACTCTGGCATTGAACCTTCTGTTCCATCCTTCCAAAGGATTGTTAGTACGATGTCTTTGGCCGAAACAACTGATATCATCCGGATTCATATCTTTAATCCATTGTTTGTGAAAGTAGTACTTCAAACCTCAAACGTGTAAAATATTATTTCCGCTCCATACCTACTAAGTACTTTTCGAAAAAGAGTTAATACATTGTTAATACATGTACTTCATAATCGTGTCAATTTTACATTTTGGACGTTTTACTAGTAAGTCGTTGTGCCACTCAAGACATTGCCACCGTATAGACGTTTTAATATATCGACGTTCTGTGAACTACGTCATTTTCCTTGATAGACCTTCTGATACGGAGCGAATTTGACTAACCTTTAGCCATTTCTGAGGAATACGTGCGTCGTACATGGCATCTAGCGACTCCCTTAGACCTTGGCTCATGACGATGGTGCCGTCAATAGCCAGCTTCAAGTCGCACAGGGTAGAATGTACAGTCTTGATCACTCGCTGTATCCTGTCTATTTCTTGTCTAGATCAACAATTATTTAAAAAAATTATATAACTAGCGTTTTTATAACATTTTAGGAGATTCGAAACAGTTCATGTATTGTATTCTTAGTAGAACTTAGTACACAACTTTTTGTACTTACCTCACGAAGATGTTCATAGGAAGAAAGGCACCCATTTTCTGTAAAGCTTCTTTAACTTCAAAGCTGACGTACTGCTTCGGTAACTTCTCTAACATGTCCTCAGCTAAGCGATACACGATACTCTCTCTTGTCTCCCCACCTTGACTTCCGCCTTCTTTAGGCTGCACACTCAGTATCGTGTCTAAAATATCCTTTGCACTGTTGATCTGATACGTGATATCCGCATTGCTATGTAACCCGAAAACTTCGGGTGTATCTGTCAAAGGCAACTGGTTGATATAATCAACATATCCTTGAAGGTTTCTTGTCTGAGGAACTTTATAACCCTTATAAAACTCAAAACCCGGTCGGAGTAACACGTCACAGAACCATACGTTTGTGAATGTTGTGAGCAAACGTTTATCGAAATCGTCCGTCACTCGGCCACCGTACATGACTTCTCCAAGCATGTAGCAAATTGTTGGCCACGAGATACCCTTCTTGGGATCTATCTCGTCTAGATGATTCATAACAAATTGAACGCTTGCAGCGTAATCAGCTTGATTAAACTCGTAGGGTATATTCCAACCCAATGGACCAAATTTTCTTCGCTCCTGAACAATGGTATGCAAAAACGCTACGGCATACAAAAGTGGCGGCCATTGCGATAAGGAAGAGTAGTCCAAGGAGTCTTGTGTGATGTTTTGATAGGTTCTCTTCATACTGGCTCTAATTCCTTGAGGTGGCTCGTTGGTGAATTTTATGGCCATTTGCAAGAGCCCTATAGGAAATTCCGTGTGTACTTCCGTAGTCAGCCATAATCTGAACGATTCTTGTATGTGCTCAGTTTCGATAAGAGCATCCATGGCTTCAACGCAAAACGGAAGAGACAAATGAATGTTTTGGAGAAGTACCCAGCCACCTTCGTTCATTGATTCTGATATCATACTTCTAGCAACTATTTCTTGACCTTGTCCCATAGAGACTGCTTTTAGAACTGTAATAAAACATTTCAAATATGAAATCAAACTCAAATCTTAAATTCATGTCATATTATAACCGACTTCAAAAAAGGAGGAGGTTCTCAATTTGACTATTTTTTAATGTTTTTTTGAAACTGATGAGGATCTTCACGATTTATGAACAAAAAAAATATCCTTAGACATTCCACATTCCACACAGCGTCATCTAGTCCCAAGCTAAGCAATTTAATGCTTGTATTATGGTAACCAGATGACGGATACACTACATAGCTACATTTTTTTTTGTAAATACATACATACATACATATATACATAGAAAATACCCAGACACGAAACAAATATTTGCAGATCATGCAAACATTTGTCCCGAAGCGGGGATCGAACCCGCAACCTCTGCGCCTAGTAGAACACAAGACAGGGGATCAGATGGCACACCTCCACTCCCCGGAACTCCGTCAGGTTTAAAAATGAGGCGTGCACGCTCTCGAGATCGCCCTGTTTTCCAAAGACGTGACGAACTCTTCTTCACGGATGTGAATTATCCAGGCCGCCAACTTGTGCGATGTGTGGACAGTGTATGATAAGCGAGGGTTGGTGTCCACACAAGTAGGCACAAGGTGACGGTCTTCCACCTGTGTCAGATCGCTGATAACTCTCATCAGAAGCAGCCCTCGGTACTCGCTCTGGGACAGCTCGAAGACTTCAGGAGGCAGCTCCCACACACAACACGGTTTGTCGATGGTCAAGGCCATGGTTGTCGCCAGGACTCCGTACACTCGGTACATCTCTCGTAGCTCACCGCTTCCTCCTCGGTGTGGACAACACGACACGACATGTGGTTCTTAAGAGCCGGTGGTAATTTGCTGACGTAGCCCACGTAGTCCGCATACGTCTGTAGATCTTGTGGAGGATTTGGCTCTCCCATCACGCGCAACACCAGCTTCACCACTCGGGGGTACAACTTTTCTGCGTTGTCTGGGGTGAGAAAGGCCCCCTCTTGAATGACGGACAAATAACCCTTGTCTAGGCACTGCGTCACCGCCAAGTATAACGCCGACCTGATGTCCCGCTCACGTCCCGTCGCAGAAACTCCAGCCAGTCTCCCCAGCCTTGCCACATGACACTATTGTGTCCAGGAAAACATCGAACGCTATCTCAGTAATCAGTATAGCAGAGGCCAAATGTTTTTCTCTCCTATAGACTTGTTGCTTGACGTATGCTTTCCCTTCTAACCCCGGAAGCTCCTCGGGATCCATGGTTGAAATAATAAATACATAAATAAATATCCTTGGACATTCCACACGGCGTCATCTAGTCCAAAGCTAAGCAATTTAATGCTTGTGTTATGGGTAACCAGATTTTTTTGTAAATACATATATATTATACATAGAAAACACCCAGACACGAAAAAAATGCACCTCAAGAGTGCAAACCGTTGCTCTTTTCTTATGAAATTGAAGTCGGTGTAATAGAATTTTTAAATTTTGCCACTTAGTAATTACACGTACCAATTTCCTTGGTTTTTGCGAGTGAAGCGATTTGAGTTGAGGGGTCGGAACCGACTGATAATATACAGATAAGAGGAGTGCGAGGCTCTGATTCTTCCCAGGTCACTTCTAGGTTCAGTATGCAACCTTCTCCATATTCTGGACCTAATGAATCTGTAAAGGAGGTTTACCATGATGATCAAGTAACTACCGTAAAAGGGCTGATCCAGCTTTGGCGCCAGGTGGGGGAGGGGGAGTTACATAGCGTGGTCAAGTCATAAGAAGTTATAATTTAATCTTGATAATTTTAATAGATACAGGTAAAAAGTAGGTACCTACTTACTTATTTTGTAATAAGTACTGTACTTAACAATACCTTTTAACGTCTTCTCTAGAACCGCGTTATCACTTCATCTACTTCAATGGGTACGTTTTTATGGACGTGAAGACGTGCCTGTCCAGTAAGACTTTCTTAAAATAACTAGTGGTCCACCTAAGGCCGGGCGCGCACTAGGCAGCCAGGCTGCGGCAGCCAGGCTGCGGCAGCCAGGCTGCGGCAGCCAGAATATTTGCGCAGCCAGTTATAACAGCCAATCAACGATAAATAATAAATTTCTCTGTATCGAAAGTCATCTTGTCAAAGTTCGGAACGCAAAATACGTCTGGCTGCTACAACTAGTGCGCGGAGACTGACTGCAGCCACATACATTCGCCTACACACGTTCTGGCTGCGCGCAGCCAGCTGGCTGCCGTGCAAACAGGCGCGTTTTATTGGCTGCTGCAGCCGAGATTTCGTGGCTGCCTAGTGCGCGGGCTCCTATACAACGTCATATGTTTTACTGGCTGCCGCAGCCTGGCTGCCGCAGCCTGGCTGCCTAGTGCGCGCCAGGCCTAAGTCCTGGGCTCAGCCAGCAACAGCAAGGAATACGACAAACAAGTTATATGTGTACACCTACCTACAATATACTTTCTTGCTTGAGATAATGTTCGGTCAGGGCTCCATGATCTTATAAGCAGGAGTTTTCTGAAAACATCAAGGCTGTCTTGATAGCCACTAGGAATAGTCTCCTCTTCTGGTTTCGCTTTCTCATACCAAACGCGCCATTCTTTTTCGTTAGACGAAATCTAAAAAAAAATGCAAATTAAAATGTATGTTATGTACATATTGTGCATGTTCCAAACTTAGTTTACTATAAAATATTATTTAAAATAAAACATAGTTTGGTGTTTTGAATAGGAGTCAGATCAGATAAATGTATTGAAAATAAAATGGTTTGTTGTGAAAGCAGCTCTTAGTAATTTTTCTTTTATGATAAAAAAATAAACCTACTCTTGTGAGCACATCAGAAAATGTCTTCAATTTACTGATTTCGACTAAATTCAACCAAGTTATGTCCAAAATCCATCTAAATGGTTTTGGCGTAACAGCATTTAAATCAAGAGAAGCTCCACCCTTTATGAACGCCATAAATTCATCGTGCGATATCAATTGTCTTTGATAGTCAATTTTCATTGCTAACATCAAAGTAAATAAGGCTTTATGTCTTTCATATAAGCTTCTCAATGTAAACGCCCAAACCTCGTGTGTTAAATATCTCAATATAATATCGATTCGCTCTTCAGTGTCATTACATTTTGTCGATTTTGTTATTGAGTTATCAAATATATTCAAAAATTGTTTCAATGAGTTTTGATACATAATGTTGACGTTGCTCATTTCAACGATTAAAAAGTACAGAATTGATCCTCGAGCAGCAACTGCTCTAAATTCTTCCCGTGCTTTTATAATTTTTTTCTCTGTCACTTCAGCCACTTTTAATTTTTCATTCACTTCTTCTGCCGTTGTTTTAGTTATTTGTAAAACGTGGATCAAAGCTTCATCGTCTACGAGAGATCCTTCAGAAGATGTCAAGCGACATAACAGGTTGCTTTCTAATTCTTTCATGCTTCTTTGATTTTTCATAACTGACTCAAATAAAGCTACTCTTTCTTCTTCTAAATCAGATTTTTCCATTAATATTACTCGGCCGAGTAGTTGGTCCTCAAGACCTTGCATTGTCACAGTGAAATCTATAATCGACGTCTTTGCACTGATTTCAGGTGAGTACGCAGGGTTTGGTAATTTGGTTGTAATATAAAGCATAAACCCTGGCATGACGTCACATTCTTTGTCACCTACAATCACTTTTTCTATAGACCCAGATTTGATAAAGTTTTTTTCAAGAACATTGTCAATTACAGGATCTAACTCAACAGCTACATCTTCAATGAGCAATGGTCGCCCAAGGGATAAGCTGTCTTCCAAATGCGTTCGGAAGTATTTGTGATTGAGGGACGTTATTTGTAGTTCATTTGTACTTTCCTTGTTTTTGATCCAATTTTTACCTTGACTCTGCGGATCAACAAGAAGAGGGTAGGAACTTGATTTCGTCACAATTAGGGCATTTTGAACAGACAGGTCATCATTTGGTAGACCTTGCAGTGTCCATTCGGAAATTGTCGCATTCTCCACAAGCATATTCGTAATGTTTAAATCGAACGTTACAGGAATTTCTTTACTTTTTAGGATACCCATCCAGGTATCGAGAAGGCTATTTCGAAACTCTTGGTTATACGGTCCACAGTACGAGAGAAATCCTGTGGCTAGCACAACATCTCCGACTAGCCTCCCCAGCTGTTCTTTGAAGTCTTTACTTTGCTGGGTCCATCTTATTTTTTCTCCACCTAAACCATTAATAAGAGCTGTAGCAGCAGTCATTTTTCTCAAGCAAACATTAGCAGCATCTGTTAGCTGTTGCTTTTCCGAGACAGCGGATTCATATTGTTCTTTAACTTTTCTTAGAGACATTTCTCTTTCTTCCAACTGTCTTTCTGCAGAAGCTAAGTCATCCATGGCCACCTATAAATTGATTTTACAAATTAAATTAAATACATACGTTCTTGTACAAACTGTATTGTAAGTACTATGTACTTACTTTTAGCCTTGCTTCTTGCAATAGTAAGTTAGCTTTCAACGGCAACACTTCTTTGTTAACACTATGAAAAAAAGCCATCGCCTTCGTCCAAGATAGTAAGCCAGCAACGTCTCCGCATACTCGCTTTGCAGTATCCATGTTGTAATCTTCCATTTCGAAATAAGGCACAAGATGTTCAACCATTTCGTTGTTTATGATATCTTTCGGATAGTTCTGGAGTTGCAGCAAAAATGTGGTACTCGCCATCATCTAAAACGCAAACAGTTCAGTAAAATGAATGAAAAAATTAGTTTTTTATATATAATTTTAACACAATTAAATAATTAAATAAAATTGAAATAATTTTAACGATGATAAAGTAGAATAATCTACATCTCACGTGTGCCTTGTAATGAAACAAAACGCAGCATCTGAATGTTGCTAGATTTTAGCATCGATTGTTACTCTAAAAATTACTTAGGTAAGTAATCTAGGTTACTTGACTATAGAATAAAAAAACTTAATGAAGAAGTAAGTTATGACTTCTCTAAGAAATTACTTAGCAACAAGTAACTACTTGACTATAAATACAGGGGTTAAACTATATAAATCATATTAATGTAAGTTACTTTTAAAGATTCAGCCCAAGATGGCTTAGGGCATGGCGCTGCAGTATCCGGTATACATGGGTGTAGTCGTCTTTGAAACAGAATAAGTACGCAATCCATGATACGCATAATGAGATGTGGAGGACGTCCTAACTTCCTGACGGTAGCAATATGTGCTGGCTTGATCGTGTTTAATGCCGCCTCGGCTTCTTCTAGGGCCGGCTTAGCTGCTTCCAATTTAATTTCAGCTTTTTCTTTCTCTTCCGCAATATATGCCACAAGCACTTCTGCCTTTTCTTTTACAATCAGCACTTGATTCTTTACAATTTCTGCTTGCATTGCTCTTTCTGTGACTTCCTTAAGAACTCGGCCAGCCTTCTCAGAAGCCAATGCTAAATCCTGTTCCATTACTGCCAAGTCTTTCTTTAGCACTTCTACGGATATAGATGCTTCTCGGAGTTTTTCAAGACCTGTGTCCATTCTTAGAGCACCGTCACCAAGTTCTTTTTGTTTCATTTGGTAAATAGTCTTGTATCCCCCTATAAAGTTCAAATACGATTTTGGCGTAACGTGTGAAGATCTACGAAATCTCTGAAAGTATTCTGCGGATACTTGTGAGACTACGTCTTGTATTGTACCCAGTACAGTGACGAGTTCTTTTTTGACTTCCTTTGTACATTTAATTTCAAATTCTGCGAGGAAATGGTCAGCTACGGAAACTAACGCGTCTTTTGGCCATGGCTGGAACCAATCAATAGTGCAGCCTGATATTAGGGCTGGAAAACGCATTGCACGGTATCTAAACGCTTCGCTGACCTGTGGAAAATAAACATATTATTATGAAGTACAGATTTTAACCATAGTAATTATTTGGCTCTAAATTTGCTTACTGGAGAAAAACAGAGCACAACGTGAAGATTCTGGCATGTTCTGTTCAGGAAATACTCCATTATTAATTCATTGGTCAGTGTTCGTTTCTGGTTCTCGCGTTTCATTATTGGTGTTAGTTCGGAGAATATTTCTTGCTGCTCATCTTTTGTGAATAAATTTGAAATTACTCCGGAAGACAAAATGTTATTCAAGTACTCAAGGAAACCTTCTTCTTTTATATCCAAATCGGTGAAAATGAAAGTGGTGCCTTTTCCCTGAACACCACAAGACCGATAAAGTAGTTTTAGATCTTCTAAAAAGTTTCCGACGTTGTATGACCTGGTGAGAGCGATCTGGAAAGACCGGTATCCTGCTATGAACGTTGATAGTTTGGTCAGGGATTGTTTCCCCGAACCCCCTACGCCAACGAGCATGACGTTTCCTCTAGGATGCCGTATGACTCTCGAAATTTTTACTAAGTGGAGCATTGCATCAGGGAAAAATACCAAGTCCATTCCAGACCCTCGGACCATTTCGTTAAATTGTGACAGGAACATTTGCAACCGCTCTCGCAGCTCGTCGTAATCGAAAACGGGTTCGTATACTTTCGGTAACTCCATATCTGCATCCTCGCCTTCTTCACCAGTGGGTTCTGGAGCATCTCTTAAGAAATTCATTAAAGCAAAATTATTAATACACACATAGAAACATAGAGAAGACAGAAGTGTTGTGAAGAAAATTGACAGCTTACCTCATAAAGTCCACAAACACAGGTTCTTTTTCCATCATTTTCCGGTAATCAACGCCTAGCATTTCTTGCACAATGTCATTTAAGGCTTTATTGAACCAATCTTTATCGGCTTGATGTGTGAACCTATCAGAAAACACTCTAGAGAATTCATGTTTCCACAAAAGCATAAGACATTTTTCAGATTCGATAACAGTAGGCAGAGTGCCAACCATTCCTTGCCATACTCTTGACAAATCTCGTAACGAGAACACATAATGAAATTTAGCTGGAGTCGGTAGCAGATTGAGCCTGGTTCTCATCCAGAGCTCTCTTGTTAAAGGTATAATTTTTTTAATCAGTTGACGAACTTCCATCGTGAATCCTCTTTTTGCATTGTAGTGACCTTCGCCTATCATTTTGAAGATCTTGTCAATAGAGTCATTGTTTGGGAGAGGACAATTAAATATGGCAAACTGGCGTTTAAGTCGGGCTGGGATGTCATTTCTACCACCGCCTGAAATAACAAAAAATATTTTAATGATACACCAAGAGACATGAAGATATTGTTAGGAAGGGATAGCCTTTAACATGTCTTTAATAAAATACATTAAACCGTGTGCATAATAAAGTGTAGCGTTTCATATAGGAATAGGGACACCTAGGTATGCCCTGATCAGTGCGACACAGTAAATGCTAAAATAGTATTAATAATATGTAAGTATATTAGCATGCGTGCATTAGCATGAATACTGCAGGGCTATTGCCTAACTTGACGCGAAACTTAATTCGTCGACTTCACGAATAAACTGTCAAAAATGAAAATAAATCGCAAAAACAACTCGGAGACTATTTTTGGTTTACCGTCCAAGTTTAGTCGTGCGTGATGACGACAAATTTCGATTCTGCGACATGTTATACAATAGCCCTGCTGATATATTGTCACCTACCTGGCTGGCCCATTGCTCCTAAAAACTGAATATCAATAACAGTGGTAAAGTCTCCTGGTTTCTCTAAACTGTAGAAACCACTCATGCCCATAGTTTGCCTCACAATTTCATTGGTAATTTGATCTCCCCATTCGTTAATCTCAGGTAAATTGATATCATCGATAAAGATCAACATTTTCTTGCCACCTGGTGGACCAAAGGTCATGCCACTGCGCTTTTCAACGTAACTCTCTATTGTCTTTTGGAACTGATACGGGCTAGTCGCAGACGAAAAATTGAAAGAACGTCCCATAAACTGCTCAGGGTTGGCATTTTTCATGTAAGCTTTCATCATAACTGTTTTTGCCGAACCTTGTTCTCCTAAAAGTAATACTGCTTTACCTTGTTTAGCAATGCAGTGGATCAAGTAGTTTATTCTGACATTGTCCACGATAGGTACAAGAATACTGGAATAATCAGGGGTAGCCGTATCTGGGTACTGGTAGTGCATAACTAAATCATCCCATAGTTCCCATTTTCCGGTCTGTTTCACGTAAAAGTCATAAACTATGCTTGGTTTATTATTGGGATGCTTCGGTAGTTCTAGAATTTGAACGAAGTTTTTCTTCAGGTATGCATCGTAGCGCACTCTGTCATTTGTCTCTAAAAGCGACCCGAAGCCCCAAACTAAAGTAAACACATAAATTTTATGCAAATGTTCTGGAGTAAATAGAACGACCTCTTCAGCCTTTTCTTTTTCTTCTTCATCGTCAATATCGCCATTTACTGATTTCCCGGCTGATTCATCTTCGATTTCTATAATTTGTGGGGGGACTAGGCCTTCCAATAAGCTTAGCATCTGAAGTATTATGTTACTCTGAAGAACCTTCATACTGAATGTAAGGTTTTGTGTGCACCAGGTATAAACTGATCCAAATGTTTGTTCAAATAGAGAACTAAATACTTCAATTTCTCTTTCTGATCTTGTTTTTAGCCACGCTCGGAGTACTAAAAATAAAATTGAATTGAGTATGAAAATAGTAACATTATAAACTAAAAAGCCTGATGATCTTCTATCTCCGTCAATTCAGAAGCTCTCGGTCTGTATAAAATTTACATTGCCTTATTCATAAAGATTTTTCAATTTAATATAGGTTTAAAGAATGTATTTTTCTTGTTAGAGAAAGAAATAGCAATAGATTGAATATCAATTTTAGCTAAAATAGGTTTACTAAACCAATATGCATAAGCCGGTGTGTTTTGTATGATTAAACTTTATTAAGAATAGAATACAAAAAAAGAAATGAACAAACATACAAGATAAAAAGTTGCATGTATAGTATAAGATAAGCCCTTCCCACGGAACATTGAGCATTACAGTGTGGCTAGTAACAATCACAATCATACATTCTTTCTTACTAACCTGGGTCCCAATCCAAGCCCGAAGAGCTCATGTAAACCATCCCGTTTCGCGACACAGTGGCCGGTGACGCATTATCGATATTTTCAGGTTCAAAAATGATTTTAGTTGTCGGAGACATAGTCAACCGATCACCATTGGCTAGAGTCAATGTTTTATTATCATCTAAAACAGAGTTCAGGTTTTCAATCCATATACTGTCTACTGGTCCATCTAAAACGAGCCAGATGTTTTCTCCTGTTTTTATTTTCAAGGTTTTTCTCCATAGTGCTGAAAATATGCCGTCTGTCCAGTCGTTGGTGGCGACGTCCAATCGCCCAAACATCTGCGCTGCGGTGATAGCTTTTGGATTCATGCGCATCTCTCTAAAATAAACGTTTTTTTTACAAATCGAATACTAAATATTGTTTGTTTCTTTAACTTATCTAAAATTTTCATTGTTTGGGTTTAAGATACCTCTTATATTAAAAAAATATACCTGTGTTAGTAGATTTGAATAATTTATGCAGTGATGCAATGTACAATTATTGTAAAAAATACTATTATCATATAAATATGCGAATGTTAACGGATCCATTTCACAAGAAAGTGAAACGGAAAATATTGTACTCCATCTCGGCAACAAATAATAAAGCCAGAGTTACCACTTGCTCATATGAACTTACTTTTAGGTACAATAAACCTAACAAGCGTAGATAAAAAATATACATGTTATTTTTTTACATATTAAAGATGCTTGAAAGTTATCAAACTTTGTTGTACTTATTAAACAAATAATAATTGTATAACAAAGTTTGATAACTTTCAGTCAGAGCAACCAAAACAAAATAATCCTTGACTGTCGATGGTCATCAAATAGTAAGTAAGTTCATATTAGCAATTGGTAACTCTGGCTTTATTATTTGTTTCCGAGATGTACTACAATATCTTCCGTTTTACTTTCTTGTGAAATGGACTGTTAACATTCGCATATTTGTAAAATAATAGTATTTTTTAACTTCAGAAATCTGTTTATACTCGTTCGTTCGTTCGTATGAGCAAGTGGCCAACGTGTTTATACTGATTTATATGTATAACGTATTTTTATATAATATAACTACTAACAAGTTAATATAGTAAGTAATCATACAAACCTATGAGGCGCTTCGAATTCAGACAAGGCAGACATAAGCGTGTGTATACACGTAGTTTTACCGGCTCCAGGAGGTCCTAGCGTCATTATGCCGTGGCGTACTCTCTGTGTTTCATATAACTGTAAATAAATAAATATAAATAAATAATATAAATAAAAATATAAATAAATAAATAAAAAATATAAATATAAACCCACTCATAATATAAACGCTAAACTTTGTATGTATGGATGTTTGTACACATTCAAATTCGGATTTGGCTGAAACTTGGAGTGTACTGTACATAGTTTATGATTTACAAAGACTATATAAAACGTGTAATTGAATAAGACTTGAAACGTCAACGACATCCATTGCACGAAGCTGTCAGTGGCGCTGTGCATAAGCTGACGAATTGTAAAACTTCGTCGGAATACATGTGAGAAAAATCGATGGACTGTGTAAATGCAAATTGGAGTGCAAATAGTACTGAACTGACCGGGAAAAAGCGAACCAACAAACCTGAATAATTTTCAACAACCAAGGTGGATGGGTTATAAGTCCAGTTGCTTCCACATGCTTCTTTATAGACTCTTCTAATTCTGTGTACGTTGTTTTCTCTAAAGATTGATTAGGGAACAGATCCGCCACTAGTGATATGAATAATGGTTCGTCTTCGTCTATCAATTTAGATAGGTTCATGTCCCGAAGAACTCTCATGACAATGGTGCTTTCTGTGTCTTTAAAGTTGACGCGTTTCACGGCGCCTAGGGTACGTAGCACTGAAAGAATGTTTCGCAGACCAAAGTCGTAATGGACCTAATAATAAAAATGATCTGTTATATATTGCAGCATTATAAAATAACTCGCAACTTAATAAGGCATTTGGAAAAAAAATTACTGAAGGCAAATTTGGTAAATGCATGTAAGTATAATAAATTGGATTCTAATTTTAAGAGACGTAATATTAACAAAAACAAATAATTTTTTTTATTAATATAAATAAAAGAATATTAAAAAAAAGTACTTTTCTCATCATTTAAACATTCTCTGATTTCAAGATCAAAATTAGCCACATCTGTCCAGCCACTGTCGAGTTATAATAGCGTGACACGAAGAAATAGAGGTTCATTTATTCATAAAGATGTTTTTTTTCTTGTTACTCTTATGGCAATGACAAGAGAGAGAGAGAGAGCAAAAATAAGTTTACTAGTCCAATATAGATGATGTTGTGTGGAATGTCCAATGATATTTATTTATAATATGAATAACGGGGTTACAGAATAACGTGACAATCACGGCTTGTAATATGTGCATGAGTAAGGCTGTGTCCACAGTAGGCAAACTGTTAGCGGCCGACTGAGTTTGAAATGGAGTGTCCACAGTTTGCTAGTTCGCGCTCACTTTACGCAGTTTTCAGCGTTACGCGCGCCGACTGTCTCAGTCGTCGGCGGCGATATGGTTGATATGGCGAAAAATTATTGAAAATTGAGTTAGCAGCTAACTCAAATTTCAGTTTGCCACAAATTTGCGGCTCACTCAGTCGGCTGCTCACAGTTTGCCTACTGTGGATACAGCTGTAGAAATGATAATCTCTTTAGTCTTATCTTATTTTGATTTTATCATTCCCAGCACATAATAAGGTTGGATCGTTAGTACCTACTTATTTGTAACACCGCCAGAAAGTTAAGTCCTACCTGTTTAGTAAGCTGCTCTTCACAGAGCTTGTACAGCGTGTAGAACTTCCTCGCCAGAGTAATGTTCTCAAGAAACCCGCAAGATGCGAGTTTCACCCGGATGATGATTTGCCGGTCTGGTACCATCATAGCTACTGTACGGAATTGAACCTTCAAGTTTTCTGGGAGCTCTTTGCGACCAGCGTATCCTGGATTCTGTAACATATTACTAATGTACCTACACATAACAGCTAACTGGCGCAGTTTGTCTCAAGATCGGGATGTGTGGAAAAAAAGGAGGTAGATTATGTGCCCGGCAATGAGACGATGCATGTTAAAATAAATAATATCAGAAAATGGCAAAATAAAGAGGCCTTATGCCCAGCAGATTGTATAAAATGACTGATGATAATTGATGAGTATTAAATACTCAAACTGACATCTAATTCGATTATTTAAAAAGTTTCCATTTCAGGAGCTTTTTAACGCTTTCTAGTAAATGAATAAAAATAAATAAACCTACTCACCATAGTTATAAATATCCCAAACTCTGGACACATTTCAGACATGTCCCCATCGGTGAATATAAATGTCTTTTTCTTTTCTTTCTTAGCTGAAAGAACTACAGCCACTTGTTGGGCCGCGACTGATAGTACTGGCAACTCAATACGGTTAAACTCATCAAAGCAACCCCATGAGCCTGATTGAGCTAAACCTTTGTATATGCGACCAAGACCTCTGCAAATAAGTTATTTTATTACATAATGTTTAAATTAGTAATATGTTATTGCCTTCGAAATGTTTCTGAAAAAACCCTGTTTGACGGAACGAAATATTTCATTACTAATCTATTAAAAAAATATGTTTTTTAAAGTTAAAAGATAAAAAAGAAAAAGATTTTATTTGTTTGGACACACGCACACTATAAATATCCATGTATTTTTCATGTTAAAATATGTAAATTGTTCGTTTTTACCCCGTTTCCCCTAATTAAATATAGGCAACAACGAGCATGCGGATCTCCACGTTGACGATAAATAATAATTGATCTGGTTTGAACTAATTTTCAGAAAAATTAGAAATAAACAGAATCGGATCTCGATACTTAAAGAATAAAGTCACGACAGGGTTTCTAGTTTGGTAACAGTATAGAAAATTAAGCATTTTATTTATATACACTTTCTTACCGATAATCCATTTGATCGGAACAATTGAATACTACCACGTATTTCGCTAGCGTCTTGCCCATGTCTTTTACGGTTTCCGTTTTACCCGTCCCAGCCGGACCGCACGGCGCTCCGCCCATGCTCATCGTGAGCGCTTGTGCCAATGTTATGTAACACCTGTAAAATCCATACTAATATTAGAAAATGTGAAAGTAACTCTGTCTGTTTCCCTTTTCATGCCTTAACCACTTAACAGATTAAGATAAAGACCCTAGGGACATGGCTACTTGTCACCATCATCGTCATCGTCTAACCGGATTAAAATAACAACAAAAAACTCGTAAATGTTTCGACATAAACTAACCTGTCTGTTAGTGGTGTGATGACCAATCTATCTGTGCATCCTAAGTATTCGTTTTGATAAATAAAAGTTACATCGGTGACGGAGACCCATGTTTTATCAGCATCCTCTTTGAAGTAGAATCGACATTGCTTTAACCACTCAAAATCGTGAGAAGAACGCACGTTCAAACGTACCTTAAACATGAATGAAATGTTGAAATGAAACCATACGCTGAAACAATCCCAGATCATACTCAAAGATTATGGACAAGAGACGAGCGTAACTGGAATTCTACGAGTGTACATACCTATAAATTATAATGTACTTGTTTTACTGACATCGAAAAATCGTCGTAATAAAATATTCCTAACAAAAAAACAGACATTCAAAATCATTAGAAAATGACTAAACACAACTTGCATGCATACATAATTGCGTAATGGAAACACGATTTTAGCAACGACCTCTGTGGCGCAGTGGGCGAAGGCCCGCCTGAGACGCGGAGGTTGCGGGTTCGATCCCCGCCACGGAAAAAATGTTTGCATCTTCTATCTATAGTATATGTATTTTCAAAAAAAAAATATCTATGTAGTACGAGTGAGTATATCAGTCATCTGGTTACCATAACACAAGCATTAAGTTGCTTAGCTTGGGACTAGATGACGCCGTGTGGAATGTCCAAGGATATTTATTATTATTATTATAGTTAAAATTAGGATTTGTCGTACTTACCAACATGTCAAATATATCTCTTTGATGTACATGAATCGTGATTAGAGTTTCGAACTTGATTCTTTCAATTTTGAGCAAATCTCTAGTTGTTTGGTCGATGAGGGTGTTTAGTAGCTCCAAAAATTTATTGTTTGTCTCCATCATAATCTTTTTATCCTGTCGAGCTTGCGAGAGACCTAATTCAGCGTCTCTTGTCCAAATGACTTGAATACCTAAAAGCCCTATCTAAAAATATTTCAAAATTATATTAATGTGCACATTTTTATTTCTGCGCATAATTTATACGTATATAATTCAGATACAAATTGATACAATCCACTGAAACTTATTGATTAAACCGGTAAAGACTAAAATATAGGATATTTTTGAAATGTGATACGTATGACCTAAATTATCTAATTTTGTTCTTTTTTAGACCACTTTTGTAACCGTCTTTGTAATATTACTGAGTATTGTTATGGACAAACGTTTCGTAGTAATTAGACGCGGTGTCTGCTCCGCACCTATTCACCGACAGAATATTCATTGTTGAAGTTAAAAAAAGTCCTATAAACCTTGTTTTATCGGTTTGGTTGACAATATTCCGTCTGTACCACATAGATCGGTTACTGACAAATGTACATTTCCCACGTCTAAATAAAATCATCAATATATTAAACAACATGGCCCCAGATTTCGTCCTGCTCAAATTTTAAATTTAGCAACGAACGACATTTATTGGAAATTATCGGATGTCGCAATGCCCATATAAAATAAGCAGCTGATTTTTAAGCTGTGCGTTTGGGTGTTCCTATATTTTGATGATATTAAACCACCCCTGTATTATAAAGAGTACATAACAAAGAAAATAGCCTGAATTGAGATTTAACGAGACCAACAAACAGCAATTGATTTTTTAATACCTGTGCAGGCATTTTATCTAAGAACAATAGTAGGTTGAATGTGGGATCGTTGATCACTGCAACAGCGTTCCGTATGATTGAATGTAAGCTGCTCTGAGCAGACTGCAGTAGTGATGTGAGCCACGTCTCTACGGAACCTTCGGCTCGTACTGCGCGCTCTAACTTAATCTCTTCGCCTTCTGATGATACTATTGATATCATCTTATTGTATTCTGAAACAGATAAGCACATTAGCATTTTTTGTTTAACAAAACTGCTCACTTTACATTCACTCCTCTCACATTAAGCTGTTTATTTATTTAATTAAACTAAGATTAGTAAACACGAATTGCACAAATAATTAAAGGTTAAATTAAACACTTCATGCAGTTATATTAAACACAGTTCATCCATCTTTTATTACATACGCGCATAATAATTGTGTGTCTATGTATATAATCTTCATAAGGTAAATTTTCATATTTCCCTACAAGGAAACCTACCCACCTCATGACTTGTGTGATAGGTACCACGCCAACCGTTTCCTTCCCACATTTAAACAGATATTTTGTATTGTAAACATATTTAATAATAGTCTATTGTTAAATATATTTTATATATTAATTATGATAGTTTTTAAAATATGAATTTGTTATTAGTTTTTAATAAAAAGCTAGTGTTTTTGTTCACTTACCAATATCATTAAACTTCACGTAACGAATGTTATCAAAAATTGAAAGCAAATGATTTTGTATCGTGTGCGAGTCGGATGCTTGGCCCAAAATTTCCAACAAGGCTGGATCCGAGACGAAAAAGAATCTCGGAAACATTGTACGTTTCCTTTCTAAATAGCCGCTGAGACTTTTCTGGCAAAGTTCGAGTTGCTCCTGCAGATGTGGTAGGAGCTGACGAAGGAGGTCGTCTCCTACACAGCACGACACCACGCCGGGTGTTTCATGTGCCCTCTGCATTATCTTCTGCCAGGATTTGTCTATTTTGGAAAATCTCTTAGCTTCCTTCGGCAGCTGTTTCGCGATATCACCACCGACGAATACCGCTTCTAAGTACACCCACATGTTTTGAACGAGGAGCCACCTTTCCAATATTTCATTTGTTGTTTGTAAATCGTAAAGCCATTGTTGAATTTGTTTTCGGAATGGAGCGTTGTATCTAAAATATAATTTTAAATATGAATTACATATTTTTGATATTGTTATCTACAGGGTGTAAAAAGACGTCTACCGAAAACGAAACGGGGTGGTACAGCACCCCAAAAGCCATCTAAAGAAAAATCAGCTGTCTGAAAAGTGACGCGCGTTTTCGGTAGTAGTCTTTTTACACCAATTAGACAGTGGAAATATAAAATATTGATTGACTTAGTTATATATGTAGGTAGGTATCCTTAACAGTGCCAAGATGGGTTAGACGCTAAACGCGATTAGTTAATTTTTATACATTTAAGACTAGCTTTTATTAGTAATCGTTGTGCAAGGCGCCCCGAAAATTTAAAAAGTGTAAAAATAACCATTTCGTCGCCTAGTAGCAGTAGTCCGATGATGCTGATCAATACAGATCATCGGACTACTGAGCCTTTTAGTCCGATATTTACACATTTCGACTTTCCCAAAAAAATAGAAATGCATCACCATGTCTTTTTTATACTTTCACATTATAAAACATATGCAACGGGTATTTAAGGATAAAATTCGTGATAAATACCCGTTCGCATGTTTTGTAAAATGCATTCACTTTAGTGTATTTTTTCCAACATGTTAAATATAAAGCTATTTTATACAAACAAATAGGTATTCCTATTTTTACAACTGCATCTGAGTTTCTTTTATAAACCTATCTTTTTCTATGTTCCCTTTGCTTCTTCCAGAAGTTGGGAAGTATTAACGTGAGCTTATGTTTGAGTTTTCGAAGTTTCCTTTATTACTCAGTATTTCTTTCTCTTACCGATTGGATAGCAATGAACCTAAGATCATCAGACTGTCTTCCAGCTGTCCTATGGTTTCGGCAGTCGTGTCACCCCTCAGCAAGAGTTCGCCTCTGTTGTTGAAGGTTTGGAAGGTCAACTCGTGGACTGACCATTCATTCGTAACTTGACGCAATTTGGCTTCGATATCCTTTTCTTTCATCGCTGATATACAAATATCCTATAACAAAGAAGTATGTATACGGAACTTTTTAACCATGCATTATCTCACTGACTGAATAAACTAAAATATTGAACTATTTACTATTGTTTTACAATAAAAAGGCTGTAGGATAGAAAACAGAATTTAAAACAATTATGTTGTAGAGGTCTGAACTCAAATAATGCGTAAGATACTTATTGCCGTTTATTTAGATATTATTATTTATTATATTTCATTTTCAACATTAATAAAAAAATTGTGAATATTATAAAGACACCTAAAAATCTGCAGGTTTTTTTTTGTTATCTATTTTTATATTCCTTTTAAAATATACAAGTATTTTAACAACAAACTTAAAGCAGTGATTAAATACATATACAATATATTATATGTATTGAATTTTTTTAATTAAATTGTACTTTTATTATATTATATACAGGGTGAATTTTTGAGACGGGACAGTAAGGGCAGGTACCTTAAACGTTATAGTTACAGGAAAACGTTTTTAGGAGACTATCCATTAATTTTTAAAATATTCTGAACTGCATTTACAGATTTTTGAAAAAATGTACAGTCAGCAAGAAAATGGTCATTTTACACAAAATCTTTTTTTGATGCCAATCGATCCTGTTTCTTATAAGGATCAAAAGTCTCTACTAGACCGACTGAGGTTTGAGTACTAGAAATGTCAGAAATCGCGAAAAACTTTTTTCAGAATTGTACGGTTTATACGGAAATACGCATAAGATAATTAGTGAAAGTCCTAATGGCGAGTGTCTAGCTGGCCTCGTGGCTTACTGTACCTAGAAGCAAAAGCGCCTACCTAAGTAGAAAATCATTAAAGTTGCATCGATAATCTTTTACAACATTAGAATTGAAACAATTAAAATAAAATAAATCATTTTAATTATGTTGTACCTACTTTAGACACAGACAAAAATAACTACATTTAGATGATCTAATAAATTGCTCAAAATGACATTTTAATAAAATTACATTTTTTAACAAGAAGTATGTAATAAATTGCAACTAACAATCTAGAATTCAATTTCTCATAACAATGACCTGAAATAAACCAAGAATTCTAATCGAATTCGAAGTTTGAAATTTAAAACTTTTTTTACTGACCTGTTTTTTTCAGCCAGCCTTTTTTTTCTTTATATCGGATTATAGCGGGGATCTACCCATAACAAAAAGTTTGACTAATTTTGAAGTTTGGCTCTTTTACCGAAATGTATGGAAAAAGTTTTTTGCGATTTCTGACATTTCTAATACTCAAACCTCAGTCGGTCTAGTAGAGACTTTTGATCCTTTTAAGAAACAGGATCGATTGGCATCAAAAAAAGATTTTGTGTAAAATGACCATTTTCTTGCTGACTGTACATTTTTTCAAAAATCTGTAAATGCAGTTCAGAATATTTTAAAAATTAATGGATAGTCTCCTAAAAACGTTTTCCTGTAACTATAACGTTTAAGGTAGGTACCTGCCCTTACTGTCCCGTCTCAAAAATTCACCCTGTATATATTTTATACAATACAATGTATTATTTAAAAAGCATAAATGACCTGTATTTCAAGAAATATACATTTCCTATTTTTGTCTTTGCGAGACGCGGCTCTATTTGGCCATGAATTCGGTCAGCGCTTATTAGGTCATAAAACTGTGACGTCGAATTACGTCGGCTTCGTCTACGCGCCTTATCGATCGCGCTGACTTGCTACATTATTCAATACAGATTTGTAAACTTTTATTTGCAATAATAACCTTAATATTATTGTGTTAGAGTTGTTTTTTGAAATGAATAACCCATAATGTCGTCTTTAACAGCCGAGCATGCGCAATAGGCGTACTTTCAGGTAGCGGTCGTAAAAACTCTTCAGCGGTTATGTTCGCCTGGTAGAAACGCGGGTAAACACCTGTTGCAGGGTCATGATTCAGGGTCACGTGAACGCTTGGGTTTGTGTCCACGGATCCCGGGATCAGATTTAATTGGCCACTGATACCGCAAAGTTTTATCCACCGATAGACCGATACCGGGATCGGTTTCCAATGAAAAACAATTAATTGTTACATAGTATGCCATAACGCGAAAGAACGAGCGGGATGATAATAAATAATATTTTTCTCGTGAGTTAGTGCAGAGCGATAGACACGCAACCGGCAATATAATGTATAGCGAAAAAGCAGTTTTCATTTGGAATTGTAATTACCATCACACATTTTTGCAATGTACACTATTCTATTGCCTTGTTACCTCTATATCCTCCTTGTTAGGCAGCAGTGGCGCTTCCAGAATGTTCTTCAAGCAAAAGTCTTCGTTATCCAGGTCAAAGTTGTATTTAGTGACTTCCATGATTCGCTGCCAGTGGCGCGGTTTCATCGCTTTGTTGGCCATGAGCTCCAAGAGCGGACACATGTCGTTAAAGTCATCTATTGTCTTCTTGAGAGCGAAGAATGCAGGCCATTCTTTTAATCTGGAAATGGGGAGGAACAATTAAAACTTTGAATAGGTAATTATGTAATTATCGAGTTATGTATGATACTTTGGTTAACTGTAAATAAGTATGTAAAAAATGTTTTATTGTTGTAAAAGTAATGCATATTTACATAGGAAATAACCAAGGATTCAAAAATTAAATTTACTATAGTTTTGTTGAAAAGCTCCGTGGAACAATATCTGTGATTTTGCAACACAAGTCCAGCTTATGTTGGTGAAAACTGGCTAAATTACGATAGTTGGCACGATATATCATTTTCGGTTTTGGGAGTAAGTGGACTGAGTGGGTGGAGTTTTGTTAGTTGAGTATTTGGTTAGTTACTTTAAGTCGATAGTGTAATGTAAACAAACGGAAGGTAAACTGCACAAGGCAGCTGCGATATCATTCGTAGACTGTGCATCGAGTAATTACGATCTTGTCTAAAATTTAAGTAATATTGAGCGTACAAGCCGTCTTGGACGAGTGGGATAAAGTCTAACTGACGAAACTTTCACTTACTCATATATATAACCTACCCTTTCGGGAGTTTACGACATCTGTTTTGGAACTCCATCAGCTCATTATTTATCTCCTCAATGTTGACTTCGCCCCACGGTATATCGTAGTAACTGCTGACTCTATCGATGACGTCATTGTACAGTTTGTAAAGTTTTTGAAGCAGATTAAGTTCTTTCCTAATCTGCGCTAGTTCAGGGTACTCTGTATGCGGTAACCCGAACAATTCTTCACCGTTCTGGTATGTTTGCAGTTTTCTCCACATGCCATCAAAACGATTCTGAAATATTTGGGATGTTAAAATCACGCTTTGCACAATCGAATCTTTACCACGGAATAATAGATCAATTACAGAAGCCTTACTTCTCGGAAACGATCTTACTACCACTTATCAAAGTGCATATCAGCTCGCGCAAGCTATTCGTTCCCGGTGTCATTAATGCTTTAACTAGCTAATTAATTATGTACGAGTTTTCTCGCGGGTTTGTAACTAGTTGCAGGCGACGCGCGAAACCCAACCTTTAAGCAACTCAGCAGGCCTGTCTATACTACTCTGAGATTTTCACCCCAGCTAAATTATGTGAGGGTTGGAAATCGTATCTATATCGTGTTCTATAAAGTTTTATTTGATCGAGTCTGCTGTAGCTTTGATTCTTGCATTTACACAGTCGATAAATGTTGGAAAGTTCCAAATTATTTTATTTTTTTACCGTAAATTAAAAGATTGCTGCGACATCTCAAGATTATAAACACGATTCATAAAATTCATAGTGCACTTAGGAGCTTCTAAGAGCTAAGTCTGTTGCCATCTCTTTTCATTGACAAAGTTTTGCTGAAATCACACATTATGTTTTTGTTCCTAATTTAAAATCTTAACGGAAAAAGCATAAAGCAGCAGATGTTTGTTTTAAAAAATATCTAGTATTCCTTAAGATCTGAAAGAATATGTATACCTACCACATCTTAGGAATAAATGCGTGACCATATTTTTTTATCTGATTGTTCAAACACACCTGGAACAGTATCAGCCTATCAGACGCCTCTCTCGGAGTCAGGCCGGACTGCATCGGACCTGCGTATCTATACTCGTGACAGTACTCGGTATTGTCATCTCTAAACCTATTCAGGTTTCCCCTAAGATCTGACTCGAACTGTGGCTGCATGTACAGAAGTTGGACGTGGGACGCCAGTGCGGTGGCTTGCAGCTGTTGCCAGGAGTATCGAAGGTTGTCCACCTGCTCCAGGTCTTCTTTGCTCACCGGCAGGTCATACCGAGTTATGATGTTGAAAGCTTCCTGTATGAATGTTACACATTTTAAACCTTTACGATATAAACACATTATCGAAACTTAACGCCCGTAGCACACCTCCGCTGCGAAACTTCAGTTGCGAAACCGCTGTAGGAATTCCGCTGCGATAAAGTGTAGTTTGAGTTGCGGAACGGGCGTCGGAACCTGTTAGTCATCAGTCAGCCATCGGAGCGAAATGTCGTCGTTATCAGAGTCAGAGGAGGAGGAAATAATATTGTGGACTTTAACTTTAAAAAGGCGTAAATCTCGTAGAATTTGGGTGCACGAGATTGATGAAAAAAGGAAGAAATTAGGAGAAAACCGATTATGTAATGATCCGGATGATTTAATAAATAAAGTATAGGTCTATTTCGTCGTATCCTACGAAAAAGGAAACAGTTGCAAAACACCAACTTTACAGGAGGCGGTTTTTTCTTAATATTTCGATGAGTTTACAACTTTTTAATGAATTTTTTTTTTTATTTGTTTTTATATCACCCTATTTACCATTCCAAGTACTTTTAATTAATTTAACACTGCTATTTCTCCCATTTTTGTCGCTTGTCACCTTAATCCGCGTATTATTTTCTGGTTGGCTTGGTCCAAAGCGCCTTAGTAACCTTTCTCCAGGGTGATTTTTGTTGACGCTAACCTTTGTTGCCTTGTTCTCCCGGAGTTGGCAGGGTGCTGATGACAATTAATGTGGGCATATGCCAAAATATGATATGTTTGGACGTGCTTCTAACTAGGTACCTACTTACTTCGACAACAACAAATGTTTTTATGATTTTTCGAATAAACTTTATAAGGGTGAAATGCAGTGCCGAAGTTTTAAGTGAAACGTATTAATGGTAGGTGTTTTGAACTCTGTTAGTTAGTAACTATAGATAGATCAATAATTAAATCTACTACTTATTAAAAAAGGTAAAGTTGGTTTGTTAGTTTGTTTGTATGTTTAGGGTATCTCCGAAACTACTCATCCGATTTCAAAAATTCTTTCACCGATGTTTAGCATGGACTTTACGAATGAACATAGGCTATATTTTATCAAGGTAGGCACCACGCGAGCGAAGCCGCAGGCGAGTAGGTACCTAATCTATACTAATATAATAAAGAGGTAAAGTTGGTTTGTTTGTTTGTTTGTATGTTTTGGGTAATCCCCGAAACTACTCATCCGATTTCAAAAATTCTTTCACCGCTGTGTAGCATGGACTTTCCGAATACCTATACATAAGCTATATTTTATCAAGGTAGGTACCGAAGCGAGCGAAGCCGCAGGTGTGTAAGCTAGTACAAAATAAATCGACACAAACATGTTTCGGAATTCTTCGACAAAACTATTAAAAAGGGTGAAATGCGGTGTTAAAGTTTGAGCGTTCGAGTATAAAAAGCTCTCTACGCTGGCATGATTAATTCAATTCGAAGCTCGCTTAGCTCGCATGAAAGGTACCTGGATATTTTGCAAGCAAATGAACTGTGTCAGTCCATAGCATAGGAACCGACCAGCAGTCAGCCTTTCTATGAGCATCAATACCTAAGCAAAAAAGACCAACAGTCAGCCACAACAACAAACATCATATTTAAGCAAAATCAAGTGTCACATGACGCATCTAACCTAAAAAATTTCGGCTCGCTTTGCGCTTTGGAGTTTTGGAGCGCAAAAGTTAGTGATTTACTCCTAAATTTTTTATCATTTGGTACTTAAGGTGGCCCTTCCCGGTGCGTCTATCATCGACGCGGGCATAGCTAAAAAGCTTGTTGTTTCATCCAGCGCAATGCTAGAAAAAGAAGCAAAGCGAAAAAAGAGAGATAGCGCCTCAGCGCTCGGCATTCAGTAGGTACTTTCGCCGCTCACTCGCTCACTCAAAAAATAGTGTGCGGAAATTTCATAAAAAGTGTTCCAGGAAATACGTGTTTTTCAGTAAGCCTTACAAGTTTGTAAAATAAATATTAGTCATTTAGAATCTCCATAAGATTTGCAAGGTTTCTATGACAATATTTTCTTTACTTTTACAATTTATGAGTACATTATGAACGGCCAAAGTTCAGGTAAAATTTATGCTAAAAGCAGGTTTTTGGAAGCATATACTGAATTTGTTTCTCAAAATTTTGATTTTTAGTTTCGATAGAAACCTAGATATAGTGCACAAGATACCTATTAGTCCAAAAGTTTAAAAGAAAGATCTGTTACAACGACATAATCACGTACGAGCGTTTGTATGAAAAGTGAGCCGGCTTGACCGCTCTTAATACAAATTATTATTTTTTTCGTTAATAATAAATTGTTCACATTAATCCGTTCTACAACCATAGAGATAATCATTGTTTACTTAGTCAAAGTTAACCTGTTTTCAAATTAAATAAAAGTGAAGCAAGCAACTAAACTGTGTTAAAAAGGAACCAGCAAACAGTCAGCCTCTTTAAGAACATCATAATCAAAATCAAGTGTCATATGACGCATCTGTCCTAAAAAAGTTCGATCTATGAATCTTGCTGCGCTCGCTTGGTTCAAAGCTCACTTTGCTTGCACGGTAGCTTTTTGAATACTTTGCCAGCAAATTGAACTGTGTCAGACCCTATGGTCTGACACAGTTAAAAGGAACCTACCAGCAGTCAGCCTTTTCTATGAGCATCATATTAAGCAAAATCAAGTTTCACATTGCAATTGTGTTTAAAAAAAATCTGCTCGCTGCACTTGCTTGGTTCGAAGCACGCTTAGCTCGTAAGGTTGCTTCGCTCGCATCGCACGGTAGCTTCTTGAATATTTTGCAAGCAAATTGAACTGCGTCAGACCATAAACCGACCAAAAGTCAACCTCTCTAAGAACACAGTAAGCAAAATCACGAGTCACACTACGCATTTGTCTTAAAAAAATCGGGTACCTAATGTCTAAGAAACTTGCACGGTAGCTTTTTGAATATTATGCAAGCAAATTGAACTGTGTTATACCATATAAAAAGAGCACAGCAAGTCAGCTTTTTTTAAGAACACTGTAAGCTAAATCAAGTGTCACATGACGCATTTATTTAAAAAAAATGTCGTTGAGCTTTAAAAAGCTCATTGCGCTCGCTTCATGAAAGCTTCTTCAATATTCCGCAAGTAAATTTTACTCTGAGACCATTGATTAGCAACCGGCCATCAGTCAGCCTTTTCTATGTGCACCATTTATGTAAAATCAAGTGTCACATGACACATCTGTCTTAAACAAGCCTATTTAAAAACTTTTTACTAACAAGATTTAATAAAAAGAACTAAAATTTTAAAAATCCAGCATCAAAGTAGGTACCTACTCGTCAAGACGAAACAAACGAGCTGAAACTCGATGGGGTTGCGTCGTTTCATTACAGAGTTTCTATGAACACCTTCCAGCTCCATCATCAGATCAGACCCTGGTAACCATCTAAAAATAAAATATTCGCCAAGACAAAACAAATGAGCCGAAACTCGATGGGGTTGCGTCGTTTCATTACATAGTTCCTATGACCACCTTCCAGCTCCATCATCAGACCCTGCTTAACATTGAAAGACAAACTACTCGTCAAGACGATTCAAATGAGCCCAAACTTGATGAGGTTGTGTCGTTTCATTGCGATGTTCCTTTGCCCACCTTCCCTTCCAGCTTCATTATCAAATCAGCACCATCTCATCATAATATTGCATTGTCACGCGATTTACACGTGTATGCAAAATTTCAGCTCAATCGGTTTCAGGTAACCGGGAAGTGGATTAAATTTAATTTGCAAGATTTGATAACAAACATCGGGACAGTTGAAATTAAATAAAAGCTTGTAAAAATAATAACTTATGAGCTCGCTTCATTGTAAATTCATGATACGCCACACACGCATGTCCGCACTCCACGGCAATCTTGGACGAGTAAAGCGACAGTTGCGTTTATCACCCGCGCTTTGCCCCACACGCTCGATTTCGCGCGTGGAACACTGCTACCAGAGCGTTTGTTTCCGTATTCGCCGAGATAAATTCAGCAATGTAATTGTAACCGAATTTTAAAACTTTAATAACTTATTGAAATAAATTTATTTTTGAACTTTTTTTGAACTGATCAGATGTAAATGATAATGAAGATTCCAAAAATGCAAAAAAAATAAAAGGTGACAGTGGCGTCTGTTTCCTTATTCGTAGGATACGACGATTTCTGTCCTCTTGAATTAATTTTTCTGTGAAATAGACGTCCATTTTATGAAAAAAAAATTAGTTTCGCTTTTAATTTTTGTCGATTTCCACCAACACGTGCGGAAACAACGCGGCACCGCAACAAAATGGCGGCCGGAGCGCGGTAGTGTGGCTGGCGTCGGTATCGACGAAACCGCGCGGGGAAAGAGATAGAATATAGTTAAATTAGAACAGGCAGTTCCGCTTCTCCTACATACGGACAAAACACAGCGAAATTAATGCGGTTCCGCTGTTATGGTTTCGCAGCGGAGGTGTGCTACGGGCATAACTACTAAATTATTGTTTAACTCGAAGTTTCAGATTACATTACCGTAATGACGACCTCTGTGGCGCAGTGGGCGAAAGCCCGCCTGAGACGCAGAGGTTGCGGGTTCTATCCCCGCTGCGGGACAAATGTTTGCATGATCTGCAAATATTTGTTTCGTGTCTGGGTGTTTTCTATGTATAATATGTATGTATTACAAAAAAAAAATTATCTATGTAGTTTATCAGTTATCTGGTTACCATAACACAAGCATTAAATTGCTTAGCTTGAGACTAGATGACGCCGTGTGATAGACCTTCTGATACGGAGCGATTCAATGTTTCTTAACTTATTCATAGATATTCTTATATTGATAATTAGAATACATTATTTTTTGAGTAACATTTTTTTTATACTTAATATTTGATGAATAAATCATTCAATTATGTAAAGCCGTGGTCGCGGGCAGACTGTCTGCCGGCGACCACGGCTGGTAAACCGTGGTTACCCGTAAATAAATGTTTTAACTGGCCAACACCTACCTCCACGGGATCTATCTTCAGCTCCATATCAACTTCTTGTTCCCTTATCTTCTTCAATGTTTCCATTACTGTCCTTACATCATCTAGGTCTCGTATCGGTCTTTCCAATTTTCTTTCCAAATCGTTCATAATTGCATACACGTAGTCCATTTCACGTTTGTATTTCTTGCGCATCGCTTGACTTATTCTGTGCGTTCCATCTGACACATTGCAAACACAGGAATTAGAATTACATCTACATAATATATTGCATGATATTATTACTTAAAGAAAACTTAAGAAAATTTAAAAAAAAAAATGTTTTTGCTGAAAGCATATAGGTGTTTGTGCACTACACGGAATTTTAATTTTTTTCCGCACTCCGCACTCATCACTTCATTTGAATGTTTTTTACAAAAATAATGTGTTGTACAAATCAAACTTCAAGTGCTCTGGCGAAGGTTAGACGAGCAAGTCTGTAAGCTTCCGTCTTTTTAATTTAGCCAACTAAACTAATGCTATGGCATGTTTACACCCTCCTTGACCGGCAGCACAATCCTCGCAAAATACGCATATTATACTTTCTGTCGCTTTTTTACACACCAATGTGCACTTGTGCGGCTTTTGTTTCACTTTGTGCACTGGAGTTACGTACGACTTTGCTTTTGCCCAATAGTATTTTACCGACGTGTCTTGCACCTAGGTAATATGATGGGTTCTTCGCTCCGCCTATTTAGCCACCTAACTGATGCTACGGCATGTTTACACCCTCCTTGGACGGCAGTACAATTCTCGATGTTTATTATGCATTCATTCGCTTTATTACACGCTAAGCAGCACTTGTACGGCTTTTGTTTTACTTTGTGCACTGGAGTTACGACTTTGCTTTTGCCCAATAGTATTTTACCGACGTGTCTTGCACCTAGATAATATGAAGGGTTCTTCGCTCCGTCTATTTAGCCACTTAACTAATGCTACGGCATGTTTACACCCTCCTTGGACGGCAGCACAAGTCTCGCAAAATATGTTTATTATACTTTCATTCGCTTTATTACACGCTAAGCAGCACTTGTACGGCTTATGTTTAACTTTGTGTTCTGGAGTTACGGCTTTGCTTTTGCCCAATAGTATTTTACCGAGGTGTCTTACACCTAGGTAATATGATGGGTTCTTCGCTCCGTCTATTTAGCCACCTAACTAATGCTACGGCATGTTTACACCCTCCTTGGACGGCAGCTCAATCGTCGCAAAATTTGCTTATTATACCTTTTCTCGCTTTAACACACTAATGTGCACTTGTATGGCTTTTGTTTTACTTTATGTACTGAAGTTTATCTGTTCACCTGCACATATCCAACGGTATAATCGCCATATCTTTAAAACGTGGATCTGTTAACAAGTTTAACAACACCAATACAATTCAATTTCAGTTCAGTATAAAACTAAAAACCCCGATATCGATTTTTTTGTTATCAATGTCTACATGAGTTTCTTGCATCGTGTAGTCTTCTTTGTTTAATCCTACTAATACTCGTATTATAAACTCGAATGTATGTTTGTTGCTCTTTCACGCGAAACTACTGAAAGGATTTGGCTGAAACGTGCTCGTAGTTTATTACCTCTAAAGACACTGTCAAAACATCATATTCATAAAATTGGTATATGGAGTAGGGTAGGTCCCCATTTACTAGGATAGTAGGTAGGTAATAGAGTTTTTAATATCAACATTTGTACGTATAATACAATTAGTATAACAGTCGTTATCATATTTCATTTGTTGAGCTATGTGCATTTTAGTCGGTAGAGAATCATTGTTGTTTATTACCTATGTTAATTTCTTTTTATTTTTGATTTATGTGTTCTAGGTATTACGCCTTAGAATAATCATTATTCTGTTATGAAATATCTAAGTGTATCTATATGTACATAAATAAATAAATCATCTCGATCTACCGACTAAAATTAAAAACGAAGTGTCTCTCGTCTGAATAAACGTCTTCGATTAGAAAACGTTTATGAATAAACTTTTTTGTAAAACGTTATACTCTTATTAATCGTAGAATACGTTTTAGCGAGGCTCCAAATCTAAGCTTAGTTTTTTATCCATTTGTTTTCAACTATTACAATGTGTTCGTTCATTATAATACTTATTTTAAGAATTAAGTGTACTAATCTAGATGTTTCTTAAATGTAATTCTCTTACTTTTAAGTTCTGTGTTCAATCCTAGTTTCAACTTCTCCGTGGACACGGCCATGCAATTTCCAATGATAAGTACATCGGGCTCAGTTGATAGTTTTATATCAAGCTCGCTGTGTCTTTTCAAAGAAAGCTCAAAGTCGTTCAAACTCCATGCGAGAAGTTGTCGTAAAGTTTTCTCGCATTTCCATAAATAGTGGTACGGTCGCCAACGTTTTACTAAACTATTTAACTCCTGTAAGGTTAAGAAACTTGTTATTTTGTATTTGAACTGAGGATTTATTAAAATATTAATTTGTAATTTAGAGTAAGCTTATAAAATCCTTTAATAAAATATTCAATACGCACCGTTTTTACATGTTGCGAACACGTAGACAAAAGAGACAGCGTTTTGATTATTTCCTTGTTTTCCATCACATGGTTGTAGAAATTCTTTTGTTGGAATGGAAAAGTGGGCTTCTCCTCAGACTCTAGTCTGTAATGTTTCTTTCTCTTCATTTTAGCCGCTTCTCCCTTCATCGCCTTTTGCATGTTAACTGGTGCCGTTGACGAAACCTGTTCGTCAAGTTTGGTGACTACCTCGAGGAGTTGGTTAGCCTGGTGGCCAGCGACCTTCTTCCAGCTCACCTATACATAGCAGGGAGGACGGCAACACAAACAGAACAAACCAAGAGCAAAGCCACAATTAGTGAACGGCAATGTGAAATCAAAAGGCATAGAGAGGTGATGCAGACGAAAACACAGTCAATCACAAGTGCAAGTGGATAGTAAACGGCACAATACAATTAACATCACAAATTTGGAAGAAAATCAAATATTCAATTATTTATGGGTTCTGGAAACAGAATTTTGCATAATATCGATTGCTTAGCAAATTGACCCATTTTGTGTGATATTAATCAATCAATCAATCATCAATATAAGCTTAAACACATGAACGGTGTTGGTATGCGTTAAATATATTGTTTTAATCAAATGGTTTTGATTAAATGGAAAACCATTTAACCTTATAATAACATGATAACCAACTTGAATTCTTTTAATAAAAACCAAAGTGTTTAATCCAAAGTAAGGCATTTAGTGCTCGACCGACGGTGAGCGCTGACGTCCGTCGGTCGAACGCAGCTTTATCAATGAAAACATAATATATGAACGTGTACAGTGCAGCGCTGATGAATTGCTACGAAGAAAGGCTCGGCGCGTACGGTACGCGCTGACCGTCGGTTTTGCACTAAATGAAAATTTATAACCCTAAATGATTTCTATAAATATCTACAAAATCTGTGTATAATACAGTTTAATAGCCAGTGTTCAGACTGAAATTTGATGTACCTATTACAAACATGAACTATACATGTTATGTTACATTAAAATCCATTTATGCATATATGCATGCATATATGCATGCAATGAAAGAATATATATTTCTCAAGATTTGAACACATAAAAATAATATTTCACTATTATTTTGTTATAATCTGAATTATCTCATAAAGCTATGTGCGTTGTATGATCATATTTGATGTTCATGAATAGTATAAAGTTTGAAGAACAAATAATAACAGTAAGTTTTTAACAATGGTAAAAGTCATCAAAAAATTATTGCTTTTAGATGTTTATGACTCCGATTGATCAAAATAAAAAGGGCAGGATCAGCTAGCTAACATCTTGCAAGCTAAACTGTTTCAAAATTGGTCTAAACGTCATAAACAGGAATAACTAATAATCTGATTTGTATTTAGTAAAGAGTTATTGTGTTTTTCAGATCTGTAGTTAGGATCCTCTATAAATGTATCCTAACTAGAATTTTGAAAACCACAAAACTCTTTAACGTATGTTTTACAGGTTTTATTGTTCCAATACGCAAGAGGTGCGAGTTCTATTCCCTTATTATTTATGATCAAGAAACAAAGATATTCCATATTCCAAAGAACTTTCCATAAATATAGCAGATGCTTATAAAAACCTATACCCTAATTTAAACCTTTTAGGCTTAGTAGTTTTGGTAATGCATCTATAGATCGATCATGAAAAACGTTTTATTAAATCAAAAAAATACCCTTGGTGTCTTTCCACCGGTCCACTGCGCCACTCCTTTTGAAAGTCCCGATATTTGCTTTCCAGCCAAAACCAGCACCTCTTGTATCTCCTCCAAAGTCGGAGTCACTGATACGTTGGGGATCATCAGAGCGGCGTTCAGTAAAAATATCGGCTTTCTCGGTGGACCTGAAACAAAAGCATCAACTCAGAACAATTGTTTATTGAAAAGTTTTTTGGCTAATCGAGCGTTTAGAAGGTAATCGTAAAACGGGAATTTAAATCTTATTCTAGTTTGTAGTTGTTATATTACGATTTTAGTAATGCTATCAAGTCGTTAGCATTCCTATTTCCTTCATACTTTTATAATCCCTTTCGTTAAGTATACCGTAAGTCGATACGAAATCACATTTCTTGTGGCACCTAACTTGACCAAGTTAGACACTTGGCACAAAAATGGTACCTCCTACGCATGCGTTAATGACTGCGGATGAACGACTAAGGGGTGCACAGTCAGGCTTTATTCTGATAAAACCAACCATATGAGAAAGACTGATGCTATATACACTTAGAACTACTAGTTCTTATAGTAAAGTGGAGACGATGTTACCCTCCTGCAGTAAAAGAAGTATGGTGTGTACCAAAAAGTTTTAAAAGTTTCCAACGTGTTTTATTGCCTGTATGCATATAAAATGGTAAGTCATTCAAGTAAAAAAAAATGAGAACACGTCTTAGTTAGTCTTTCTTAAACTTTCGCGATCACAATTCATGCTTTTAAATTGACATTTACAGTATTTTATCGCGTAATTTACCTTTTTTGCGATAAAATCCTGTAAACGTCAATTTAAAAGCACGTCTTAATTAATTCAAAACTACAAGCTCAATATTTTAATAAATATGCAATTTCTTCAGAGTAAACCGCTTGCGCTCATATATTGCGATTGTATTTTATTATACTGAACAACAACGTTGGATTTAAAATCCTTATTATCTGTCGACTTAAGTTTTTAGTCGACTTAACTTAACTTTAGGAATTAAAGAAGTTATATGAACAATGCTAACGTTATTACAAAGTATTTATATAAAAGGATAGGAGAATTTTACGTTGTCACCAAATGATCAATAAATGGTCTAAAAAGCCACGTCAATGGAAATAAATAGCAACATATTTTTACCCTTCGCCATAGCTTCGCGATGCTCTCTGAAGGAGAGGGTGCGGTAAAGCGGCGAGCTGGAGCCCAAGGGCGTCACACGTACCTACTGAAAATGTTTGTGTATAATGATATCACACTAATATTATAAAGGAGAAAGTTTGTGTGTGTAAGTGTGATTGTTACTCATTCACGATCAAACGGCTGGACGGATTTGAATGAAATTTGGTACCAGGATTGCTTATACCCTGGAATTAAAAGTAGACTACTTTTGATCCCGGTATTCCCACGGGAACGGGAACTATTCACCGCAAGTAACACTGCGTGGTGTAGCTAGTATTAATTATGTATGTAAAAGTGCTGAGTGCAATAAGTCTTCTCATCGAATCTTAAATTGTGTGATCCCGCACAAAGACAATCCTACCATTTTATAATCTGATCTCATGTTATCACTCAAGAACGTTATTAACTTAAAACTTTTATTTATAACTGTTCGCCGTATTTAGATGTCCTTCATAAATGTGGACGAAAACTAAAACTACCATATTGCTTTTTTCCGGAATTGAAACGTCAAAATGTTTTGTTTTGAGTATTCTTTGTATTGATGATAAAATAAATTAATATAAGTTTTCACCTTTTTTTTTCTTTCTTAGACCAAATGTTTATTAGATAAATATCCTGAACTCTACTGCTTCGTATACTTTTAGTTTTTTAATGTTTAGTTGGTTCGATTCCCAGGTGACACAAGCAATTTTTAGAAGTTCTTTGAATGGGATTTTTAAAATAAAGGAATGTTTCCTGATCCCCTCCAGGGCCTTTAGATTTTTTCCACCTTGTATATAATGCCATACTAGGGGTATTAAAATTATTCACAAGTAGCTTAGTAAAAAACAAAATTGTTCTTGACTATTATTATTATTTACATCTGAACATTATCGCTTTCATTTGTTAACTTCACTAAACCACCACATCGGTCATGTCTTTTATTTACACATGTCCACACACTCAGAATAGAGAAAAAAACAGAAGGTACAATCAACTGTCATTGCAAGACGCACGCTGAGTCCAAATACGAAACAAGCATCTCCCGCCCGCCTCACTTCCCACCCGCGTAATGTGGCTAGCTTAGACATAATTTGCCCGTTTTTAACATAAACATTGAGAATATTGGAATGTGGAAGTGTGATATTATGATAATAATATAAAAATCTAAATTGTCCTTTTCCATATTTATGTATTTACATATACCTGATAATCTTAAGTAGGTAATAAAGAAGTTCTTTAAGTAAATGAAACACGGTTTAAGATGTGATTAAATGAGTAATAGACTGATTAAAATTGGACGAAATATATTTATTTAGTTACTAGAGCAGCCATTGCACTTGACACCGGAAGTACAATATTATTTCTTATAATATAAAACCTAAAAAAAAAAAAACATTTTCTATATAGTATTTCTATAACACGTATTTCTAACACCTTCAATGTAAATATCTCAAAATAACAATAAGAAAATACAACTCAACTTAACATTACTTTACACTAAATCAACATTGCACTTCAACCAAAAAAATAATATTATCTACACTCAATAATTATTAACTTATGACTCTACTAAACAACATTTCTCTAAACACCTTTTAATCAGTTTTAATGAAACTAACTAAATAGAGCTTTTGTAAGAATATCTGCAGGTTGTTCACTAGTTTTGTACATAATTTAACATTCACTTATTATTTCTGACTAAATTTTTTACAAAATCGCTTCTCGCCCGCGGTTTTTCTCGCGTGGTATCTACCTTTGTAAAATGTAGCCTATGTTCATTCGGAAAGTCCATGCCACATGCATCTCGCTAATCGATTAGTGAAAGAATTTTTGAAATCGGATGAGTAATAATAATAATAATAAATATCCTTGGACATTTCACACGGCGTCATCTAGTCCCAAGCTAAGCAATTTAATGCTTGTGTTATGGTAACCAGATAAAATAAATAATAAATAAATAAATAAAATAATGTTTATTTATGCTTTACACTTTGCGGTACTTAAATACTTAACATCAAATTGACAATTACATAGGTACCTACTTAATACATAGGTAAGCAAGAATTAAGATGATGGTGAAACACCAGTAAGTAGGAACATTCAAGTAAAATAGATTGTACCAATTAGAGCTCTATTCCCTGCACTAGGTCTCAAATGAGCCTGTATTGTAGGGTCATAGTGACTCGCTTCGGATTATCCACTGAAGTTTTGAGGATAGCTTCCTATTTTAACTATAAATTATGAATTGTGTACCTACAGAATGTTTTATATGTATATATTGGTGCAAGCGGGTGTGTGAGGGTGTGTGTGTGTGCATGTGAGAGATAAAGAGTGAGTGTGTGAGTAAGTGTGTGTGTGTATTATTATGTATGCAGTTGTTTTTTTATTTTTTTCTCGTAACATTATTCAAGTTTCATTAATGATTCTGTTTCGTCATAGTCTAGTGTTTGTAAATATTCTTTCATTTTTATTTTTAGTTGATTTTTGGTAAGGTTCACAATTTGAATTTGTTTGCTACTTTCGTTGTATAGTCTTGGTCCTATACTTATTAAAGCATTCGCTCCAAATGAAGTTCGTGTTTTAGGTACTTTAAAAACTTTATCCTGTCTTCTTCTAGTTGCTAATGAAGCTAAGACTTTATCAGTAACAGAGGAGTGCTGCCTTAGGACTACATTGTTTATATAAAGCTGTCTCACAGTTAACACAGCGCATTTTTTATATAAAGCGGCAGTAGAGTACCATCTAGGCTTTGACATGAGTACCTTTAACAATGCTCGTTGAGAACGTTCTAAGGTGATGAGATGTGTTTTGGAAGCTGATCCCCATGCTGATATACAGTACGTTAGAATGGATTGGGCCAGGCAGATGTAGATTCTTATTAAGGAATCATAACTCAATACGTGCCGTAGCTGCTTAAAAGTGTATATTAGCTTTCTAGTTTTTCCGCTAAGCTTCTTTATGTGACCGGTCCACGATAATCTATTATCCAGAGTTACACCAAGGTAGCAAATTTCTGTAACGGCCTTAAGCTTAGGACAATTACAGATGCCAACACAGTTACCAGAGTGGACTTTGAGCTCTATTTCGTTTCTGGGTTGTGTGCTATTATTAATGGAAAAGCTCATGAAGTTACTTTTGGTAGCATTGAGGCTGAGTAGGTTTTGCTGAAGCCATTTAGTAACTTGACTTAGACCATTATTTGCCACTTTTTGTACTTCATTCCATGATTTGCCGTAGAACAAAAGGACCGTATCGTCGGCGTAGGTGACAATTTTGCTGCTTTGTATTTGTAAGTCACAAAGCTCGTTTATGTACAGTAGAAACAAAGTGGGTCCCAATATGCTGCCCTGAGGTACACCGAAATCAATTTTTGTATCATCGCTTATGTGCCCACCCACACTCGTTCGTTGAGTTCTATTTGTTAGATAGCTTTCGAACCATAACAGACTCGTGCCTCTAATTCCGCATGAATATAATTTGGATAAAAGAATGGGGATGGAAACGGTGTCGAATGCCTTCGCCAGGTCTAGGAACACACCAAGTATTCTTAAACCGGCATCCAGCTTGGTTCTAATCAGTTCCGTAACCTCTAAGACTGCATCTTCAGTACTACGGCCAGGTCTAAACCCGTGTTGGTTGTTAGATAGGATTAATTTATCTTCCAAATAGTGTTTTAATCGTTTGTTCATTAATTTTTCTAGTATTTTAGAAATTACGGGTAGCAAAGATATTGGCCTGTAGTTGCCCACTTGGTCTCCATCTCCACCTTTGTGTATTGGACTGAGGATTGATTTCTTTAGCGCTTTAGGAAAGATGCCAGTATCAAAGCTAGTTTGACAAATCTTTGTGATTGGGTCTATTACGAATGGAAGGGCAGACTTTATTAGTGTTGTTGTGATCTTGTCCCATCCCGGAGCAGACTTAGCCTTAAGAGATTGGACTATAGTGTATACTTCTTGGTGGTCTGTTGATAGTAGTCCGAATGATGACAGTCTTGACTTACTGTTACTTTTACTTTTTGCGGCAAGGGACTGCTCGGTTTCGTTCAGTGAAAGTAGTATGCCACGAGCCAGATTACGGCCGACATTTTTAAAGTAGGTGTTTATTTTGTTGAGAGATTCTTTTTGATTACTTGGATCATCTATAAGTTGTTGGACTGGGTTTTGTTTAACGGGGTAGTTGCATATAGTTTTAATTGTTTTCCAAGCTTCCTTACTATTCCTGTTGTGTTTTTGTAACTCTAATCTTTCATAGGTTCTTTTTAAATTCTTTAAAATTTTATTGCATACATTTCTGTACTTTATATAGGTTTGTTTGTTTTCTTCTATCTGTGGATTTTTTTTGTATTTTAAATTTAATTTGTCCCTTCTTCTCATACATTTAATCAGTCCTGACGTTATCCATGGCTTTATGATTCGGATTTCAGATGACTGATAAACTACATAGATACATTTTTTTTTTTGTAAATACATACATATTATACATAGAAAACACCCAGACACGAAACAAATATTTGCAGATCATGCAAACATTTGTCCCGCAGCGGGGATCGAACCCGCAACCTCTGCGTCTCAGGCGGGCTTTCGCCCACTGCGCCACAGAGGTCGTCGAGAGTAGTTTCGGAGATTACCCCAAACATACAAACAAAAAACAAACCAACTTTATAATATTAGTATAGAATACCTATTATGAAATTCTAACATTTCTGTATAATATTAAAAAGTAAGGAAATCAAAATTCTTATACTGGCAACATTAACAAGATGGACGCATCATTCTCTATGACAATTACAAACGAAACAATTTATTCAATATATCAATAAGATGTTAGGTAAATGCGTTACTTACACGTGAAATGTAATCCCATTCTTTCTACTGTTTTGCCCCGCTGCATTTTTGCAGGTGGGAACAACACAAGACGGCATAATAAAATAAAATTGAAGTCGACTATGCGGTATGACGTTCAAAACGTGACTGATCGGCTGCGCGTAAAACTACACTCTTTTAGTGTAGTTTTTGTGGCCTCAGTATTAGGCGCAATAACTACTTCTGGTTTTTTCTCTATTCTGAGTCCACATACTATCGTGTTTATTATTTCTATGAAAATTATACGCAAATCCAGCATGTAGCAATGTTTTTCCCCCTAGTCTATTTTTCACCATTTCATAATTACTTCGCATCAGCCCTTGCGAAGTACCTTCGCTCGACATTGTGAGATGGCACACTAAATTTTAATATCAGTTGTTCAAGTTCAAAAGTGTTCAGTTCAAAACCGTGAACATAATGTTTGGATTTATCAATGAAAAGATTACAATAAAAAATATTTTAAAACCAAAACCATATTCTTCTGCTAAATCTGTCAACGAAAATTTGATTGCTACGTGCGCCGCATATCAGGATGTTTGGAACGTAGCCTTCTGTTCAAATTCTGTTTTAGAGGCCAGTACGCCACACTTCAATAAATAAAATGTCTAAAGGACTAGTAACCGTCAGGCCGTTTACCAACGTCACGCAACAGACCAATCGCAAAAATCCACTCAGTAGTTTTTACGTGAAAGAGTAACAAACATTCATCCATCTTTCATCTCTCTATCCATCCCTACTTACAAACTTTTGCATTTAAAATCATCATAAAACTTAAGAGCTCAGCTCTTGTCGGTGTAATGATGCAATTTCCTCCATGTACTATACTATACTCAAGAATAGAAGAGGAAAAATGATTGGTCATCTTATACGACATGACAGCTTTATAAGGAACATCATAGAAGGAAAAGTAGAAGGAAGGCGAGGAAGGGGAAGACCAAGAATTAATTACATAAGTCAGATAAAAGAGAAGGTCGCTGTCATGTCGTATCAAGAAGTAAAAGAGATCGCATTTAAAATATTTGAATATAATTTATAATAAAGACAGAAGTATTTTATTGGTAAAGTACAATTACTTAAAAGTCATGTGAGCTTATCTCTAAAACGGTATGATACACTTATGTAAGATACACTTTTGACGTGTACTAAGTGCAAAAGTGCAAATCATAATAATAATACAATTAATAGAATCGGGGGCGTCAACCACAGGTGCGTCGACCACTGGGGGCCTAAGCCACGAACCCAATCAATCTCCTATTTTAATAGTATTATTAATTTATAAAATGTCAATGTCATATATTTAAATATTTAATCAATTTATTATAAGTAAGTACTAACAAAGGGGAAGAATTTGTTTGTTTGAACGCGTTAATCTCAGGACCCACTAATCAGATTTCAAAAATAACTATAACTGGCTGACTTAGGCAACAATTTTTTTATTTGTTTATACTGTTGTAATAATATAAAAATCAGCCAAATGCGAGTCGGACTCACGAAGGGACCGTTATTTGGCAAAACAACTTGTTTTTGAGGTAGCACCACCCGCTTTTACAGTTAAATAGATACTCACTTTTCAGATAGTTTTGATATCGATTGTTTAATCTAATCTAAATTGTATCCATAAAGGGCTATGGTTATTAAATAATGCACAGTATGTGCCAGCATTCAATTGCTGAACACATATCTATTTGAGCATAACCCGTTGTGGTAGCAATAACAACACGAGGAAGTTTCAGTCTTGATCGTTATTTCATTTAATTTATAATAGATGGACTATTTAGGTTTATGCTGTGAATGGGAGCTTCAGCGATTTAACTCGCCCATGCGCAGTAGGACTTAAAGGCACGCGGCAGCTTTATTCACTCCCCCTGAGTTATGTTTGCCTGGTACGTACGCGGGTAAAATAACCTGTTGCGTGTGTTTCGTGGTTAAAATAATAATTTATAAAAATAATTAAAGTTTATGACGATTTGAGCCGTCTAGAAAGATCATAATTAATTAAAATATGAAGTAAAAATAACATCATAAAGTAGAATATTGTTAAAATATGTATATTTTAGCAGTGTAGGTAGGTACTATACATTACATAGTGTAAAGTACGTTAACTGCATGCAGGCAGATTATGATTTCTATCTAAGTATTAAATTTTCTGTATTTTTTGTTTTTTAGTCAAATAAATTAGTATTTTAAATGTCTTATGTTAGTATTTTTCGAATCAGAATGCAGTTGTAGTAAATAGGTTAGACTGTTTTGCCGTAAACGTAAAATCAATTAATCGAACGTTTTACAAAACTTTACTAGTTTATCAATATAATGTATGAAAAGTACTATAGTAAAAGTAAGTAGAATTATTTAATATAAAGTGATGATGGTAATTCATATTTAAATCGTTGACTTTCAGTTGAAATTAAACAGGTGACATCACAAAGTTTACCACTCCCCTTTGTCTCACGATGTCTTACTGCTTTTTGATCCCTTTTTTTATCTCTGATTTAATTTATGGTCCCAAATCATTTTTTGATCAACGAAGACTAGTTACGTAACTTTAATACACATTTAAGGCGTTTTGTGGTGAGCCAATGACTCTGAGGACTTTCCGCCGTAAGTTCCCTACAAAGTCGTTTAAAGTTTTGTCCATGCGCACGTACGGTAATATTTAAATAATATTAATTCTTAAAAATTCAGAATTTTTTTTAAAAACCAAACGTGCATTTTTATTTATGTATAATTTATCTACCCACACACTATTGTAAAAAATATTAAAATTATCTCAACTTTAGGAGTTTTATTTATTTTATTCAAAAATGTATACTAAAATAAATACCAAGAAAACATAAAATATAATTTTTTTAGTGACCTTTCAGTTATTTTTAGTACTTTTATTTATCGAGGGTATAGCATCTGAAAAACAGCAAAACCCTGCGATCAGCTCGCTGCCGCGTCTTAAGCCAAGAGTTGACTAATTTACATATCATTTAACCAGTGATTAACGTAACCATCTGACAGAATGATAGTCAATATAAGAAAACATGTGTTGAAATGTATTGGTTAATGCTGACTAGTCGGTTATAGTTGTAGTGAATATGAGTATTCTCTTACTATATCCGTACACTAATGATATGCATGTGTGAGACCCAATCAGAGACGCCTTGTTGTCATGGCAACGGCAGTAAAATCTGCTACTGCAATTGTCTCTTTTTTTTATGTATCTTGCTTCTCTATCGGATAGCTCATTCCTCACCTGTTGTAGAAAGAGACACAGGTATACTTTATCTTGGTGTCTGCGAGTTTATTTTGTTTCGCTGCCTCATAGGAGATACCTTCTAGACACTTCTGTTATCCTAATGAAATTCGCACTATTTGGTGGCTTAGAAGCTAATTGGCTTTTTCACGCATGCGTATTGTTGACGAAACCACGTGGAGATTTTTGAGGTTATAATGTTCTTTTTTAATTATCTACAGATTATGATAAAACAATTACAAATCGTTTAGAAATTAAGGATGTGTAGAAATAGTTTTATTATATTTACTGTTTTTAGTAACGAAAACGTATTTTGATGTTATTGTATGTTTGTAAACAAAAGTTGGCATGTTCGGGAAGCTTTATTGAAAAATGTGTGCGTTGATTTTTTGTATGTGTGTGCAGTATAGGAGGAGTTATTCTGTTTATTTCTGGACAAACCAACAGAACTTTGTTTGTCTCTTAAGTTAACGAATGAAGAGTATTACAAACAAGAGAGATAGCAGTATATTTGGAGGAAATGTAAGCTTGATCGTCTTTGGCTTGATGCAGAAGAAATAACAGTTAATCGTTTATGACTGTCTTTGATTTGAAACAAAATCAAAGAAATATTTTGAATCATTCAATTAATTATATTGATCTAACTCATTATAATTAATTACTACATGTTGTACTTCTGTTATTACAAATTTGAAATTCAAGCTTCGTTTAATCAGTCTTTGCATGAAAATCTAATTCACTTTTGGAGGCAGGTAAATCGAGCCATTTGTCGTCGAAAGTCGTGACTCTAAGGTTGATTTTTCTCTGTTATTTAACTTGGAGTAATTAATCAATGTTGTGCGGGCTCGGAAGTGAAGGATAATTTCACCGTTCATCTATCAGGGGGTATAACTCAGTGGTAGAGTGTTCGACTGCAGATCGAAACGTCCTTGGTTCGAACCCGAGTGCCCCCTATTTTTATTGTTTCGATTCATATTATGTTTTCATATTTTTTAAGTTAAGTAGGCAACAAAATACTTTTAGGCCTAATTTGTGGTACCTATTATTCAAAGAGTAGTTGTTTAGACATAGTAGTCGGAAACTCATGTATTTATTCATCAAATTTCTATTTTTTTTTCTAACAATCGTTGGTGTGGTAGCTACAAAACTGTGCCAGATTATTCTATGCGAAGTGCTGTGCTACGCCGTAGCACTTTACTACAGTGTAGAACATCGTAGCAACTGCTACGATGTTTTGTTTGGTTTATTATATTATAACCAAACTATCAGCTATGCTCAATGCTCGATGTATAGGTACAATTAATTTAAATTAGGCTCACAGTTATTTTCAAAATCAATTGAACCTAAGTAACGTTAAAGTGAATATAGTATTACATTGAACAATTACTAAAGAATATATAATACAATACATTGAGTAATGATTCGCAGAGGAATATTTACTGTTTAATAATTTAATATTCTTGTTGTATTTAATGTTAAGATTTAATGTTTTTTAATGAAATATGATTGCGGTAGACCGATTATTTCAGATTCTTTTTTGTCATTTTAGATCCTTTGATGATGTCTGACTGGGTGGTCAGAAGTATGTCTACACCATACCATACCAAACACAAAATATACATTTTGTAAAAACCCACATTTTGCAGAAGTTCACATTCGATACGTGTAATATTTATCAGAATATAGAAAATCTAAACATAAAATAACTATATTAATTTCAAGAAGTTGCTCGTAAATTTATATGCTCAATAAACATTGTCAAAAATACTTAAATGTTAATTTAGCTTCTCAATAATGTAAAAAGTTGATCGTGGACTCACCGGGATTTGAACCCAGATCGCTGGATTCAAAGTCCAAAGTGCTAACCATTACACCATGAGTCCTGTGTACTGATGCAACAAATTTGCGGTTTACAATCAGATTCGTGACGTCACGATCCTAATAAAGAGCCACTTAGATCTTTTGTTGGTTTTTACTGACTTTCTAGTTTTGTATGAAAGAAAACTGAATGACTCTGTCACTGAAAAAAAAAACTCTGTCACCAGAGTTGGTCACTTGCTCATACGAACGATTTTGCAATGATATGGTTAAATAAATGCGATATTGTTTTTGCAAATATTTACTGAGCGTATTAAAAAATAATGTAACTGCTGCCCCCTTGTGACGCTTTAACGCACTAGAATGCGTATTCCTGTGTTCCTTCTTGTGTCTGGAATTTGCTCATAATACGAAACAGATGTAGTTACTTGTAACAACAAAATATTAATGTTACAATTTTTGTTTTTAATTACCAAAAATGTATTTAATAGTAGTCGCTGGTAAAATTCACAAGATACGGCTTGAAGGAATACATATTTATCTTTAAGTTAGAATTCGTTTTTGCTGAGCTTACTAGAGCCTAGGCTGATAACTCTGTAGCCATCTCTTATCAATTAAATGTTAATGACACGTAAACACAATACTTCTTTGGGTTTTTTTACATTATGTCAATTTTGATACAAGTCTAGTAATTATTGCTCTAACTTGCGAGAAAAATGTCTACGAGTTGCTTTTACTGTTCCTTTTATTAAAAGTTGTAATTTGAGTGGCTTTGCTTTGGAAAGAACAAAATACTTCATGGTCTTTTCCAAATTCCTTTATAATTGCAATAACTTTAACATTTATAAGTTTAAGCTGTGACCATTAAATTTTATTTATTTATATTAGAAAAACAAAACAGTACTACAAACCATATAGAAACAACTTAAAAAAACTAGTTACCAATTATGTTTTCGCAAAAAATGAAGTGTAGTATATTATACAATCATTCATCTTCTAAGTGCAAAAAATCCACTGTTTCCGTCCGGGGTCGAACCGGAGGCCTTCTGCGTGTTAAGCAGACGTGATAACCACTACACTACGGAAACAATGTTAGAAAGTACAAAATAAAGGAATACATTTAAGTCCTATGACGTCACACTCTATAATTATAAAGTATCTGATATTTTTAATTTCGACTGACTTAACGTGGTATAGGTTCTGCCTTCTACGCTGTTATGGATTTTATATCATTCCGGAAAAACATTAGTGTGATGAACATAATGTTAGTTCTGAGTATGAGGGTTAAAAATATTGTAAGTATAAAAACTTATGTATTTTCTATTATTTTTCAATGCTTCTCAGAATTATGGTATGATTTGTTTTTGATTTACCTTCTTCACTAGGATTTTCTGTGTCCGTAATAAACTGCTTAATGATGAGGTCCAGGCTCCGTCGCGTCACTTTAATTAGCACGTCTATCACTTTACGGCTGTAGTACCGACGCATTTCGTTAACTGCGTTCTTCACCATTTCCTGAAACACAAGTTACAATTAATTTTGAAATTGCGTAAACGTTTAGTGCCTATTTTTTCTAATAACATATTCTTTTAATTGGTTTTACAATTTAAAAATTATATTTTTTTATTGAAGGAGAACATTTTATTTTATTGAATTACTGTTTTTAGGGTTCCGTAGTCAACAAGGAAAACTTAAAGTTTGGCCATATCTGACACGTCCGTTCATCCGTCAAATTTTTGCTACGTACGGCATAGCAAATAACACAATTTGAAAAGTCAGTTGCTACGAAGTAAACACATAGCTAAGATTTTCGTAGCAATGCTACGAAATTATAAAACATATGCAAACGGGTATTTATCACGAATTTTACCTTAAATATTCGCCCGACGTTTCGACCGGATTGCACCAGCCGTGGTCGCGGGAAGTGGAATGGGAAGTTTATAATGTGTTCTGATCGCGAAAGTTTAAAAAAGACAAATGCTACGAAAGTCGTAGCTATGTGTATACACTTTGTTAAAATTATTCAATTTTAACTTAGGTTTTTTGTTTAATTAAGATAAACTGTGGCAGTTAACATCAGAATACGTGCAAGTCTAATTAGCAAGTTATGTGCTAAAAAAAATCAGATAGAGTATACAAACATATGTATATACCGCGGGGAATCGCTCTTGCAACCACACCCACTATACAATCTCAATAAAAAAATGCGAATTAATGTACCTAAAAATTGTTAAGATGTCGGTCCCGGCTTTAAAAAGTCGTAAAACGGAGGCCTTAGGCGGCCTAAACCTTCCGTCACCAGAGTTGGCCACTTGCTCATACGAACTTACTTATGAATAAAAAAATAACTTCAGTTTAGAAAACACTGCTAAATTAAAAACAGTTTGTCAAACAGAATGAGTGAGTGATATAACATGCATATTGCAAATTTGAATTGTCTGGCGTACGTTATAAATTTATTAGAAAGTTTAATTTTAGCATCTTTCATTTCGCACTATGGTCTTCAGTTTTCGATCTAATTCAATATAATGACGGGTTGCAAGCCCAGCAACGCCGATTATAATATTATAGAATAAAATATTTAGTTAAAAAGTCATAACTTATCTGTTCAAAATACAGAAATATTCTTTGAACGTTTTGTTTCGCAGGGGAGTATCAGAAGGGGGGGGGGGGGTGTTATAAGCGACTCCTAACACGCTATTGCCCTGGTAGTTCACATCAATGTCAATGCAAATATTGTAGGCGTATATATACCCTACCCTAGCTGTTAAAATGACGAATCCACCGTACAGCTTGTTACCATGACTACTCAAAGATCAATAGTTAGCTTGTTGGCTCCCATAGTTTCATACTTCATGCTTTTATATCTATATATGGCGAATATAAGCGCCAGGGCAGCATGAGATGGAAGTAAGAAATTGTCGTGTCTCAGCGATGCTACGAAATTATCACAACGATATCCTGGATGCAACTTTCCATGAGAGACTTTAGCACGCTGCAATAAATGCCAATATTAATCGCCCAGGATTGAACGAAGAAGGATGCAATGATTGCGTCAGTTTGTATTGCAATTTCGGAATTTTCCTTACTTTCAGATCGATTGGACTCAGTCAGTGACCGCTCCTCGTGGGAGTAGGTCGTGTTTATTATTGTCTGTGGTTCCAGATATAAGGCAAAAGTAAGTTGAACTTTGTTTTTGTTTAACTGATCCCAAGCATATTCCTTTATGGACTGCAAGAAAGCACGTCTGATCCAAATGAATTACCAATTAACCGAAGTACAGTAAGTATCAAAAATTTCTTGCAAAATGCACATTCAAATACACACATCAAAAAAGTCTAAGCAACACCTACAAATTTTGAATATTTTATTTTATAGATTTAGTATATTAATTAATTTATTTTCTTTTTAAATTAAATGATACTTTTTTGTTGTATTTATGAATTATTCTTGATATTTTTTTATTTTTACTTACGAATAAAAGTTTACTGTGAATCTGCTATAAATTTGTATTATGTTGTAATAATGGTAGAAATAAACAAAAAAATTACTTCTGCGTTAAAATTATAACCCTTTATTATATTCTTCTGGGCATTTAATTAAATCTAATAGAGCGTGTTTCCTCCTGGGTTTTTTAAAACTTGTCGGCGACGATTCTGCATGGGATGGAAGTCCATTAGGTTATTTATTGATTTCCTCTTGGGGCAATTGGTCTCAGTGGATCTTGAGCAGGGTTTTTAGCTGTTTTTCCGTTAAAACCCCATCAAGATCTTTCAGGACTCTTCTCTGGATATTCCACACATGCTCAATGGAATTCAAGTCAGGTGATTGAGCTGGCCATGGCAAAACGCGTATATTTTCATCAGGCATTCTTGAGTCCGTCTCGCTGTGTGCGGACGGGCATTGTCGTTATTATTATTAGGATATATTTATTTACCAGAGAGGTTGACTATTCAAAGAAGGTTTGATACTCCATGAAAGTTTAAATCGAAGTAAAAAAGTAATAATGTACTTACTTACATATTAATTATGTGTTTGCTTAGACTTTTTTGATCTGTGTATTATTTGGTACATGCCAACATTTAGCAGATGTTTACGTACTTACGTTACCAGTTGTAAGCGCATTGACTGGTAGTATATGCGCCGCCTAACCAGCAACGGGAACATAATGAAAAGGCACTAAATGTGAAATGAAAGGAAAGTTTTTATTAAGCAACAATTACATAGTAATTGAATTTTTGTCGCAATTTTACAGATTTCCATATATTTATGTACAGAAATTTGTAAACAGAAAAAATTACTATAATTTTAACAGATACACTTACATATGTATCGATGTTCGTTCTAGTTTTTTTGTATCTGTAGAATCAATAATCAGTAAATATGAGATTCTGTTAAATTGAAAACCTGTGGAAATCAGTATACATATGATTCTGTTGAAACGAAAATCTGTGGAAATTGGAATCTTTACAAATGATACCAAATTACATTTATGATAAAATTGCTATCAGCCAGCGTTTTAAACACAATAGAGATCACACACTCGCAATTTGCGGAGTATGCAATAAAATAAAAGTAAGCGCCCATTCGCACGAGAGCTAAAAAAGCGTTGCGTCAAAACTCGGCGTTGGCGCTTTTAAAAAAGCTTTCGTGCGAATATGGGCTTTAACGTCCAACGTCCAGCGCAGAAAATACAATAAAATAATCGATAAAAAACCGTCGCGTTTAAAAAGCGCTGACGTGTGAACTTGGGAATACATTTGTTCTATTTGAACGCTTTTTTTCATTCCATTAGGTTATTTATTGATTTCCTCTTGGGGCAATTGGTCTCAGTGGATCTTGAGCAGGGTTTTTAGCTGTTTTTCCGTTAAAACCCCATCAAGATCTTTCAGGACTCTTCTCTGGAGGATATTCCACACATGCTCAATGGAATTCAAGTCAGGTGATTGAGCTGGCCATGGCAAAACGCGTATATTTTCATCAGGCATTCTTGAGTCCGTCTCGCTGTGTGCGGACGGGCATTGTCGTTATTATTATTAGGATATATTTATTTACCAGAGAGGTTGACTATTCAAAGAAGGTTTGATACTCCATGAAAGTTTAAATCGAAGTAAAAAAGTAATAATGTACTTACTTACATATTAATTATGTGTTTGCTTAGACTTTTTTGATCTGTGTATTATTTGGTACATGCCAACATTTAGCAGATGTTTACGTACTTACGTTACCAGTTGTAAGCGCATTGACTGGTAGTATATGCGCCGCCTAACCAGCAACGGGAACATAATGAAAAGGCACTAAATGTGAAATGAAAGGAAAGTTTTTATTAAGCAACAATTACATAGTAATTGAATTTTTGTCGCAATTTTACAGATTTCCATATATTTATGTACAGAAATTTGTAAACAGAAAAAATTACTATAATTTTAACAGATACACTTACATATGTATCGATGTTCGTTCTAGTTTTTTTGTATCTGTAGAATCAATAATCAGTAAATATGAGATTCTGTTAAATTGAAAACCTGTGGAAATCAGTATACATATGATTCTGTTGAAACGAAAATCTGTGGAAATTGGAATCTTTACAAATGATACCAAATTACATTTATGATAAAATTGCTATCAGCCAGCGTTTTAAACACAATAGAGATCACACACTCGCAATTTGCGGAGTATGCAATAAAATAAAAGTAAGCGCCCATTCGCACGAGAGCTAAAAAAGCGTTGCGTCAAAACTCGGCGTTGGCGCTTTTAAAAAAGCTTTCGTGCGAATATGGGCTTTAACGTCCAACGTCCAGCGCAGAAAATACAATAAAATAATCGATAAAAAACCGTCGCGTTTAAAAAGCGCTGACGTGTGAACTTGGGAATACATTTGTTCTATTTGAACGCTTTTTTAACGGACGTTAAAAAAGCTCTCGTGCGAATGAGGGCTAACTCTATTATTCATATCAATATGAATAAAAGAGTTGATAATGAGTTAAAGCTCTCGTGCGAATGAGGGCTAACTCATATCAATATGAATAAAAGAGCTTTATAGAATGTTTTTTCGTGTTACTCTTAAATCAATGAAAAGAGATGCAACAGATATAACATTTGAGTTATGGTAAGCTTATAAGTCCTAACCTCTAACTTACTCGTAAACTTGTTTCAGAAAATGCAACTAAAATATTACCACGTGATTTTCGAAATTGGAGGCAAAGACTGTCCGGGTGAATTTTGGGAAACCATTCTGTCTGAGCTGAAAGTTGTTCTCGCTATATACGGACATGCTCTGATCAATCCTGGCGACGCTCACCAGATGCACTGCATTTTTGAGGACGATCCTGCCGGCAGAAGCTACAACCGCTTACCCGTCAAGTTCAAAGCCAGAGCTAAATACTTTAGATCAGTGAAACATGTCCTGCCTTATGCGGTCCATCTGAAAATAGTATTTCTTGATGAAGCCGATCTCTGCATAACAGACAACACCTAAGCGATCATACTTCGACAATTTTATTTTTGTTTACTCATTTCTCTCTATCCCTTTTCGACGAGTGATCGACAATAACCGATAAAGTTTTGTAGGATTTGTAATGGATCGAATAAGATTTGTAATGACGCAGTCCCTTAAATTAAATTTTGGGACGAATATGGCTGTGAATGGTAAGGCTTCGGCCATACACTTTTGAGAATGAAAACAACTTGAATGGTAAGAAACCACTTAATTTTAATGTTATACTTTATTAGGATAACATAGAAAACGGGAATTTTAAGATCACTTGGCTTTCCGTGAGTCTGTACTTTTTGTGCCTTGATTGTAAAATCAAAGATCATTTGAAACTTAAATAATAATAATATTACAAAAAGTTCGGCTTTGTGTGACATACTTTGACATTCACAAGTGATAAAGATTTTTAACCTACAAAGCATCTAACCAACAACTATGTTTTACTATTAAATTTACCTTCGCAGTTAAGATTTAAAAAATATTGTAAACTAATCGTTAAGCCATGACGGAGGCCTTTAGGCGGCCTTAAAACACCGTCACCAGTTTAGTTGCCACTTGCTCATACGAACGAACGAATCTTTAATTTACGTAACAGTATCCTTTGGTAAGCCTAGGATGTTTATATTTTGCATTTTTTTTTTCAGATAAAAGAAAAAGAAGACTTTGTCCGTCCTTATCGAATTGCCGTCTCAGTCTTCTCTGTACCCTCATTTCCATGGACGTTTTTTTTATGCAGATGTAAATAATTGGAGATGATTAAGGCAGCCTCCTGGAGTGCCAAGAATGACGGCCAATTCGGATATCAATTATTGACATTATACTATGTATTTATAATATATCAAAGTGTTATAGTAGGTACATATCTTTGTATGTCGTAAGAATTGTGGTGCCCAATTTACTGGGTTTTTTTATTGTATTAAACGAGTTTAACGTCTTGCTCATGGATTTACATCCTTTTGATTCGGACCTCTTCATATAGTATTTACGAAGTAACATGTATAAAACTTTTCACATGTTAGAGAGCCTACCTACATAAGGTACATTTATGAATATTCACACAATGTAACCGTGTTATTAATAAATGTCACACACAAATAAAATTTGTTTTTTTTTTTCGTAGTTTAAGCGTGAAAACATAATCATTATAATACTTAAGTTGGACAAGCACTTGCTGAAGATAATGTCCCATCCAGTCTCTCCACGAGGCTACACGAGGAGACCCGAGTGCGAGAGTGAGGACGGTCCGCTCGTGTCCTTTCTTCTCGCCTCGCTGGCGCTCCGCTTGGTGTCGGTTTTCGGGCGCGAGTCAAAGGACGCGAGGGGGCGAGGCGAGACAATCAACGGCGGACAATGGAGTGTGGATGGCAGACACTCCTGCTGCCTCCGCTCGCCAAGACACGTGCGAGGGCCTCGTGGAAAGTCTGGATGCGGCATAATTGAAATTCAAGAGGCATTTATTTACAAATATCACGAAAATTCAGGCTGTCCCAGTCGCTTGATCCATTTATTTTATTATTTTTCATCAGTTGACAGAACACTTGACCAGGCCGCCGCCGTCCTTCTGTCTGAGAGCACAAAGGTTCGCACCGTATAAGAGTCGTGCCTAACCTCGCTTTTACCTTGACTAGACCTGACAACAGGGCGGTCATGTCACCTGTTATATTGCGTTTTTTTTTTAAGATTGTGAAGGGATCGCTTTTAAAAAAAGCTAGGCCCACACCACCAGGTTCTTGCTTGATTCTTTCCCGGGAGTAGGGAGTCGCGTTGGAACAGGCATTAGAATCACCTAGCATGTAAGACGATACTGATGCGATCCTTGAGGTCCTACCAGAATAAATGATTACAGCTAATGGTTCTTCCAACTTACCTGCATGCCTTTAGACAATCCGCCAGCAGGCAGAGACAGCAGACGGTGCGGGCTCTCAAAGCACTCCCACACGGCGGACCAGTCCTGCTGGCCGCTTGAGGTGCTCTCGTTCGCCGTAGACGCCGCGCCACTGCCGGCTTGCTGCTCGTCTAAATAACAAGTATCATAAAAGCAATTCTGTGGAGGTACTTAAGTTCGGCTCGTCAGTGGGCTTTTTTGTATGATTAAAAGTTATATGAGAGTCAAAATGTAGTATTGGTATAAAAAAATCAAAATAAAAACGCCTAAATAATATTACCTATTTTTACGCACAATAAACAGCGACCCACGCAATACCATCTACAAATTCTTGTATGACAATCTAAAGGAAAAATTGTACATTGTGCATGTGCATGCATGAACTATTCAAACATAAATACAACAATTTAGGAGCATGCTCACGCCTATAGTTATAGATAGATATGCTTGGTTTTCTTTATTTATTAATGTGCACATGCACACACGCAAGAATGGTAAGTGCAGGAGTGTGATATGAAATTTGAAGTCATCTGCGGCATCTATTTTAACTCTCATAATATGGTAACATTCAATTCTCAAGCATACACCACAAATTATACTTTCCGATGGATATCATACACCACACAAACACACTACGCATACAATCATCCCTTAAATTCTCATACTACTCAATGGCACATTTACAAACACACAATCGAACCTTCTCTGCTAAATCATCTTTTCAAAATGCAACTGCAAACTCATGAACTACGACTTGTAGTCTATACGTCACCTACTAGCTCCTGTACTTTCCATAACTTAAGTTATGAATACCTCAAACATTGATTACTTTAATAACATTGACCAAACTACATTTGCAGAAGTATGTAGGATTAGTTCTCCGGAGAAGTGCAAGTTTTTGCTTAAACACACTAGTAGCCTTACCATCGTAAACCAAAATATACGTAGTGTGTCAAAAAATTTTGATGAATTTTTAGTTTTTCTCAAACGTCTAGATTTCTTACCCGACATTATTTTGCTGACGGAATGCTGGATCGACGAGTCTTTCTCTCCATTAGACCTGCCTAACTACAATTGCCACGCATCAACACATTTTCTTAATCAAAACGATGGTTTAATTATTTTTTCAAGAATCGAACTGGACGTAGAAATATCAGAACCAGTGTTTGCTGACGCTAACTGCTTATTAATTAAAGTTAGTGGCCAAGTCTCGATAATAGGGCTCTATCGTTCTCCGTCGATCCGCAATATTACCAACTTCCTACAATCACTAGAGAAAGTTATAAAAGAAACCTCTGGTCACTCGAGCCTAATAATTGGAGACATTAATATTGACATCAAGTCCAACTCATCCCACCCGAAATCAGGGGAATATCTCGATCTGATTGCACACTGTGGTTATGTCCCGGGACATACTCTACCTACGCGGGGCCCGAATTGCCTGGACCACGCACTAATAAGAACCTCAAAACCATCTCAGATCATCATTTGCGATTCTAATATCACTGACCATGACACAGTTCTTGTATCACTTGGTGAGTCGCTTCCCTCTCCAATATCATCCAACGCAAAGTTTAAAACCAAGATAAACTACATCGATGCCGTAAACTTTCTTGAACAAATAGATTGGGAGCCCTTTTTTTTGGAAACCGATGTTACAACTGCTACATCCTTTCTTACAGAGCACATTAACATCTCTCTTCGAGAAAATAGTAAGAGATCTAAACTTCCAAGTGCCAAAGCAATTAGTAAACCTTGGATGAACGGGGGACTTATTAGCTGCATTAGGAAAAGAGACCGCCTGCACCAAAATGTGAGATTTAATACAAAAGACCTCGTACTACAAGATAAATACAAAAACTATAGGAATCACTGTGATATCATACTCAAAAGCGCAAAGCATGAATATGATAGTCGATGCATTGAATCTAGTAAAGGAGACAGTAAAAAACTTTGGAAAACAATTAAAAATATCTGTAACATTAAAACCAGTAAAAATGACTCCAGTGATCTCTTAAAAACAAAATCCACACCCTTAGAATCACTCAACCTTGCTAATAACTTTTTCACCTCAGTAGGTAAGGATCTGGCTGACTCCATTCTAAACAAGCATCAACAAACTGAGACTAAGTTGGCAGCTAACCTGTCTCTCAATCACTCTCCTCTACAATCTTTCTTTATGACCCCAACCGATGCGGTGGAAGTCTATAAAATCATATCCTGCTTAAAATCAGGATCGGCTTCAGGCTATGATAATATTGACAATGACATCCTAAAACCATGTAATATAGGAGTATTTAATTGGGTTAATGTTCTGGAGGACGAGCTGAGTGATACAGTTTCATTGTGTAGAATAGGTGTTTATTGTCTGACGGCGTGATGAGTTGTCTCAGTTACCAAAGACAGACAATGTCTTTTGTGAGCCGTGTACGGCGGCCATTCCATTTACGGCTTAAGCCTCGGCGTCAGAACGCCGTTTCATGTAAACAGCTGTAATGTACAGCTATTTTATCACGACCAACGCGAGAGGGGACGCGTCGGGTTTTTCCCCGAAGCAGTTTGCACCGGTTCGGGAAGGCCGCGGCAATAGGGCTTTTGGCATTTCTGCACAAGCCGCACATAGCGGGCCTTTTATCGGAGGAATAGTACTGTTCACTCCAAACACGTTTCACTGTGTAGACACGGACTCCCCTCAAGGCCTCTCTCTTGGCTATGGAGATTGCTCTACCGAATTCCTTCTCAATTGATGAGAAAACCGGGAATTCAGCAATTCTTTCTCTGATGTTGCCTAAGTCAGGACTGAGGAATATGTTGCTAGTGTTTAGCTTCTTAAATACAATGTAAACTTCTGAGGTGAATGATGAGGAGTACTGTGTCGTACAAACAAATATATCCTCAAACAGAGATCCCACGCAGGATATAATGTTAGATTCGTTATTCAGGATTCTGTCAAGATAAGTTTTGAATATCAGACAGCCGGTATCACTCAAGATTTCGGTAATATGTCGACTGACACAGGATTCTATCATTGCCATAACAGATGGGTTTGTGATTTCCATATCTAAGATCACTAGATCAATCATCATCTTATATTTCTTGATATTGATCTTGAAATTATCCCAGGTGTCATCTTGACTTAGATCATGGACGGTATGTCCTTGCAGCCCCAATTGCACATCTCTGCAACCTTAGTATGGCTTCTGGATCAGTACCAGATGCCCTGAAAATTGCAGAGGTCTGTCCTATCCATAAATCAGGCAGTAAAGCAAATGTATCAAACTATCGTCCAATATCACTATTACCTACAATTTCAAAAATCCTGGAAAAAGTTGTTAACAAGCGTCTTCTTGGCTTCCTAGAAAGTAACAACATTCTCAGCACTTCCCAATACGGTTTTCGAGCCAAGAAATCCACAGAAGATGCTGTTGTAGCACTAGTTGATAACGTAGTGGAGAATCTGGACCTGAGTAATAAGTGTGTAGGAGTCTTCCTAGACTTGGCCAAGGCATTTGACACGGTATCTTGGCCAATTTTACTGAGAAAGCTCGAGTTGGTTGGTGTAAGGGGTGTTCCTCTGTTCTGGTTCCGTTCATACCTAAGCGACAGGAAACAAAGAGTTCGTATATCGGACATCACCAGCGACTACTTGTCCATCCCTTTCGGTGTTCCTCAGGGTAGTGTCCTTGGACCAACTCTTTTTCTTATCTACATTAATGACCTCTGCCAACTCAACTTGAATCAGGCGAAGTTATATGCATTTGCAGATGACACTGCTATTATCTTTCAAGGAAACACCTGGGATGAAGTTATGGATGTAGCCCAGGATGGCCTCTCTCGAGTAGCTTCGTGGCTTCAAAACAATCTACTTTCGCTAAACACCGGCAAAACTAAGTATCTAGCATTTCGAAAACTTGAGTTTGTTCCAATGACTACTCGGAATCTCATCCTACACTACTGTGGAAATTCCCAATCCAACAACTGTCAATGCTCTGTGATTGAGCGTGTCCCCAGCATTAAGTACTTGGGTACGATCATAGATGATCGGCTCTCATGGACCCAACAAATTGATGCGATTTGTGGAAGAGTTCGAAAGCTAATGTATATTTTAAAAAAAATTAGAGCTGCTGCCGATCCAAAAACGATTCGAATCATCTATCTTGGTTTATGTCAATCCATACTCAATTACTGTATAGTCTGCTGGGGGTCTGCTGCAAAGACATTACTCATTAAAGTGGAGAGAGCTCAACGAGCCCTTTTAAAGGTAGCTTATCAGAAACCCTACAGGTACCCAACCTCTTCACTCTACAGAGACACTCAATACCTTTCAGTCAGGCAACTCTATATTCTGGCGACTACGATTCGCTTCCACAGAACAGCTACTTTTACTGTCTCTGTACCACTCAGATCCTCTAGAAGAAATGTTTGGAACTCTCCATCGGCAAGAAGTTCATTTGCCCAAAGGTCATATTATAATATGGGACCATATTTGTACCAACTACTTGATAGAAAACTGGATATCCTTCATATTTCCCGCCACCAATGCAAGCGTTTGATAACTAAGTTTCTGCTTAACAGGGGATATGAAGGAACTGAAAACTTGATGGTACCCCTAGTATGACGAAAGGGGCCTGCTCCTCCAGCTCTCTATGTCCTTGGCCAGTGATACATGTTTATCAAGAGGATCAGGCCCCAACAAAACAAAACCAATAGGCAGTCACAAATTTTTGCATTCACTTATATTAATGTACCTACACTCACTCACCAATTACCTCCTTGACAATTCTTCACACCAGTCTACTCTACCACAATCTAATTAAGTATCCAAAAGTATGTTTACCATAACCTGTTATGTACCATAGGTATTTCACAGTCAAAGCCTCTACTTATACAATTTCACACTCTGGTTATGTGTGTAGTTACCATGGCCTCTGCTTTTTTCTTTTTTTCAGTTTGCCTGCAGTTATTAGTAAATTCTTCTAATAACATGTTACGAGCATTAAATATTAGCTTATCATTTACCAATTTAAATCCTTAATTTAGTAATTTATATTTTATTCTGTCTGTTTTAATGCACAAGGGCGGGTACTAGACCTCACGACACAGGTAATCCTAGTGTGAGGCCTAGGGCTCATATATATGTATATTTTATTATAACCCTAGTAAGTAGCTTCCTATCCCCCTCCTGATAATCCCCGGTTAGGTACTAGCTCCTACACTCCAAATAACCCTCACTGTGCAACGCAGCAAGGCTGCTACTCCTCATTAATCACTGTTGGGTTTGATCTGTTCCTAGAGTTAATGTACCTAGTACTTACTTAATTACTTGCTGTTAAACTTGTTTAAGCTACTAAATAAATAAAAAAAAAAAAAAAAATTCAAAATTTCAAATTTCAAATTTCAATTTCAATTTCAATTTCAAATTCAAAATCTTGCTAGTAAATTAGCGGGATACCGCTAAATGCTTAAAATTTCGTACGTACCGCTTATTGTTGTAGGAAATTCAGTGTATTTGTCTTTCTTTTTTAATTTCGCATGGTCGTAAGTCTGTCGAAGTATGCCGCCTATTCTCCTAGTAAAATAAGGCAAAATCGAACGTAAATATTTTGTAAGAGGTTTTTTCAATGCGATTATTTTGCTTAGAGACAATCTTTGAATAAAATATTGAACTTCTTACACTCTTATTACTTTACAGCATATTTTCTTGTGCGTGCTTGATTGTTTGCTTGAAAGTGTAAGTATATATTTTTGCCTATATTCTGAGAGTTAAGGCAGCCAATAAGTTGAGCACAGTTTGTTGAAGCATGAAACGTCCCGACGATATTACTGGTAGGCCTTTTATATAATCCAGTCATTTATAACGACAAAGGAGGCAGATCCTAAAATTAGAATAGTATTGTTAAGTAAGCACGTAAAGGTTCTTACCTTATGTGCCTACTTAACAATACGACGTAGGTGTGCCACGTGGATAGTTTTGCAAAAAATTTGTTTTCTTGGTTTCTACAGATAAATCTGTAGAGTTAGACTTTGATTGTTCAACTGAGGCCTGAGCTAGTCACATAGGTCATGTATTGCGCAAGAATCGTTCGTCAATCGTTATGCGGGCACCACATATTGGATTCATCTTAATTCCAACATTGGCTACGAATAGAATTGCCAATGGCAATATATGCTTCGTTTGTGCCCAATAAATAAATAAATATCCCTGGACATTCCACACAGCACCCAATAACCGGTCCAAGCTCGATCCCTACATTAGAGTGTTGGAACCAACACGTTCCAATAATTATTAAATTTTTCCAACACTTTACGACCTTTCTACTGATTGTTTATATGTATGTATTGATTACAGACACATTAGACGACTAAATTCTTCTATTGCCGAAACTTCGGAATATAAAAACGTGATAGATAACTCCACATTTGTCGTTCTAAATAAAACAAAACTCAGACCTTTACTAGATGATTTATACAGAGTCAGGAGGCAAGCTTTGCCTACATCTAACGGAACACTAGTGCCTGAGACATTGGTGAGGTGGAATAGGTAACTAAAAAGTTCGTAATTGTAAGAAAAACTATATGTACTCATTACCTTCAGCAATGAGGAATTCAAAGTCAGGATTGATTTCAGCAGGCTTGATCTGCTGAGCTGCCTTCTTTACCAGGTCCAAAACTTCCTCCACTGCTTCTTCCACCATCAGGCTTTTGCGATTCAGTTCCACGCAAGCGTTGCTACATGTAAAGAAATAGATACCTGTAGATGGCTCTTATCAATCATGACCAAACATCATCTATCTGCCGTCATAAGTTAATGGCTAAATTGATTAAGGTGTCTGTATGGGTGAAACTAGCGCCACCGCCTATTACCGTTTCATTTTGTATAGTTTAGGAAGAATAGTGAAAACAGAGTTTGGTGGCCACGAATTGCAACTTCGCTATTTCTCCTAAACTATACAAAATCAAACTATTAGGTACATAGGGTATTAAAAAAAAGCTAAAAAGCTATGATAGGTTTCACAAACAACATTCAGTTTTTATATTTATTTGGTTGACATGCTTTCTGTATAACTAATAATACTTGTTCTGATTTGGATGGTTTTCAATAGTCTTTATGCATGGAAGTATTATTGTTGTCGCTCGGAATGTAACGCCTTAGAGGGGCATGCTCGCGTCTGTAATGTGGTTCCATTGCCAGGAAAGTTTCAACGTGTTGACGAAAGACGAAAAGCAAACATGTTATTTTGCTATAATAAATCTATCAATGCACAGCTTTCGTTTTTATTATTATTAATACATGTTCTGATTTGGATGCTTTTCAATAGTCTTTATGCATGGAAGTATTATTGATGTCGCTCGGAATGTAACGCCTTAGAGGGTCATGCTCGCGTCTGTAATGTGGTTCCCTTGGCAGAAAAGTTTCAACGTGTTGACGAAAGATAAAAAGCAAACAAGTTATTTTGCTGTAATAAAGCTATCAATGCACAGCTTTAGTTTTTATTATTATTATTGCGAGTATTATCAGCCCGCAATGTCCCATGTCCCACTGCTGGGCAAAGGCCTCCCCCCACTCTTTCCATTCATCTCTTTCCTGTGCAAGAATAGTCCAGTCGGCACGGAATTTGACGAGCTCGTCTCTCCATCGTGTTCGCGGTCTGCCGCGTCGTCGTCGCAACGCAACGTATAGGTCGCGCCACGTAAAAAGTGCGCTGGCTGTCAAACTGCGCAGTGGTCGATGATTGGTGGAGAGGTAACGCGGCGCACTTCATACCATTGATTTAGCGAGTGTTATTGGTTCGTCAGCGAACATACGTACGCAAACATACCCCCGCTACTTCCTCTCAGCCCTCTTTTTACGTGGCGCGACCTATATCTGGGCACCACTCTGTAGCGTTTCAGGTATGTTTTTTTGGCATCGTAGATTAAAATGTAATTATTTTATAAATTCAAATATTATTTTTACTTACCGACATCCAGTTTCGACGTTGTCTATAAATTCTTCGACAGACCACGGCGTTTCCTCTGAAAGAAACATTGGTTCTTAGCCAAAACTTGTAACAATATCAATAAATCAACCAATTGATCTAACAAAACCATTTGTTAATAACTCGCTTCATAAGAATGTTAAAAATATTATCCGTGTATCTTTAAACGGAAACCGGAGGTAAAGGCGCGACGCAGGCATGCCAGGCATCTTACCGCTTCAAAGCGTTTCAATACAAAATGAATCTCTTTGAAGCGGCTGTATAATTTGCGCCTTAGGTATAGTTATTCAATTTAATGCCAAAAGTCCTACTGATTAAATGATTATTGACAAAGGTATCAGATTTATTTTTTATTAACAAACCCGGCAGCGTGATCAAGGTGACCTCTTGCATTCCCGACAGCACATAGATGATTCTATTGGTGTATATATCGTGAACCCTCGAAACGAGTACATCGAAGCTATTTATCGCCGCATTGGCTTTGTCCACAAACTCGCTCCAATCCTCGCTGGTCCAGCACACAGTCCTCAGACCCGGGAGCAGGAGGGAAGATAGCCGGACCACTTGCGGCAGAAAGAGAGGGCGGACTTCAAGCTTCACACGGCGAACGGTGCGTAAGTAATCTTCTAGGAGGAACTGGAACAAGACATTTCGAATTTAAAAACTCTTATACCTCGGGTACGATGCACCGTATACAAGCTTTTTACCAGCGGTGGCCAAATAATATGGGACAACAAGACGTAGTTTACAAAATTTTTTTGAATAAAAGAAGTGGTTTTCAGCAGGTTAATACTAGCAACCGCCCGCGACTTTGTTCGAGTGTTGCCAAGTTGCCTAAAGGCAGTTGAATAATGTATTATATTTTATCCAGTCGTGCTTGTTCAAGAATTACCTTAAAATTGAGGTAAGTACACTCGATCACCTCCATCATCCTCATTATTTCAGCCCATTAGTGTAACTATTCATCAGTCCAAAAGTCGTTAATACAATGTGTATGGAGCCGTTTGAACTCGCTTCCTTCGTGGTCTCATCTTTAGACACTATTTATGTTGAACGGAACCATCAATAACATTTGAAGTCGCACTCGTCTCAGCTTCTTGTACTAGCGTCAATGTATTGATTGTCTGGTGGTCTAACTAACTAAATATACTCCTTTAATATTTTCCTTCTGAATCCACCAGTCCTCACTCTTGTTTCCCACTAATTAGAAACTACATAAACGGTAGTATTGAACAGTGAATGTAACATTTATCTCAAAACTCTATTTAAGAATAATAACCTGTTCCTTATATCCCTAACTGATCTATCCCTACTATATAGTTTTTCAGGGTTTTTTTAGTAAGTTACATAGTAATTTGTCGAGTTGTCGCGTTCCTTGTTCTGAGGGGTAGATGAACTATTTTGCATTGGGGTTCGTATCATATACCTGTAGGGAATCATTGACGAGAGTGAAATAGTTCTTCTTAGCGTAGAGGGAATGGCAGACTATAGGCAGCTCGATGCCCATCTTGACGAGACAGTCTGACTCACGGATCAGCAGCCGCACCGTGTGGTCCAGGTTCACTCGGATCAGACCGGAATCGTCTATCTTAAGCAGAGTGTTGGTAAGGCTATCGTCCGCATCCCATAACTAGAAACAAGAAATATACCAGGAAATTATATTATTCCATTCGGCCGTCTACGAAAGTGAAGCTTCAAAACAAATTATGCTCAGTTCGAACTGACAATAATTTGTCCTCATACGATACTAGTACATCTCATTCATTATATATCATTCATTATTCATTATATATCATTCATTAATTATATCATTAGGATCTGTTCTAATTACTACCTGAGTTTAAATAAGTTTCTAATTTCTCTAAACAACTTATTACTGAATAGAATTCCTGCTCTGTAACCGTCCAATTTAATTGAGCTCCCCTTAATGCTTTGCTGTGAAAATCTAAAATATTTTTTTAATTTACTTGATATAATAACCCCAGCCATTCCTACTCCTGAACTATCAGTCTGTAAATAAAAAGGCTCTTTGAAATTTGGATGATGCAATAATATGGTTTCTATGAAAGATCTTTTAACCCTATCGAATGCCTCTTTTACCTAAAACCTGACCTGGTTCCCACCCCATTTTCCTCATCATATGTAATACTTTGTTCCCTAAGACAGAAGCTGAATCGGGAACTAGATTTCCAGCCTCATCTAGTTTAATGTTACACTATCCTGAACTTCGTTCATACTAATCTCATTTACTGAAGTCTGAACTGTGTCATTCCCATTTTTATTACTATTTATATTAGGTTTTTGCCAGTTTCTATATCCTTTTTGATATTGTTCTTGACCTTTTCTTGCTTTTGCTTTATTTTGAATTTCCGGTACGAAATGGTTAAGTTCCTGCCTATTTATATCGTCCATGTTTCTCAGGAATTCCGCTGTCTCAATGATATTTTCTATTTTTGATGTTATCCAATTTTGTTGAATGTATCTTTGATAATGCCTTATGATGTCTGCTATTAATTGTTTTTCGGGAAATTTAAAGTTCAACATTTGCGCCCTTCCTATGAGTTGCAGGAAATAATTTAGCATTAATGGTGTTTGCGCCCTGCTCCAACTTCCTTGTTCGCCTTAATTCATTTTGATCTTTTTCTCCCCAAAACGTAGCGAAGAAATCGGTTTTGAAATCTTCCACTTCCTTCCATCTTCCTTTATATACGCGAGCCCAATCTCTCGCATTTCCAACCAAGCAATCTTGTATTAAATCTAATTCCTTTCCGTCCTTAGAAGTTCTTTTTAAGTATACTTCTAAATCTTCTATAAATGTCACTGGGTGTATTTCTGCTTTATCTCCGAACTTTGGTTTTTCTATGCTTATGTTTCTCACGTTATATGTAATCTCGTTCCTATATTCGGATTTTGACATTCCTTCTTGTTCATCTAATTCTGTCTCATTTATCAAAGTATTCCGAATTGTTTTATAATTATTAGACTCTTCTACTCCTGTATTAACTTCAATCTCCCTGTCCTTGCTTTCATTTGTTATTTTATGCAATTCTACTTCTCTTCCTAACTCATCTACCTTTTGAGTTAAAACTCCGATGGCTCGAGCTAATTTCAAAAGAACCTGTCCATTTCTAGGTCTTCTCAATATTTTTCTCTGGTTCCTCTCAACAATATTTCTCTCCCTGTCCTCCCTTAATTCTTCAATTATAATTATTCCCGAAGTGTTAGGTGTTCCTTCATCTCCTATTCTTTGATCATTCATTACTATATTCTCATTTGTTCTTATTTGATTTGGACTGGGACCAATATCATTTTGTAATATTCATTTCCTATTTCGTGGGTTTCGGCACCTCCGTATCTAACGGGCGCCTTCCTTTTTCTAACTGGCTTTACCATGTTTGGTTTTTTTCTTATTTTAAATGTAACAGACAATTTTAATCCAATTCAACTTTAACGTCCTCGCTTCCTTCGAAATGTCCTCGCTTCCTTCGAAATCTTCTTTTATAATTTTTTTTATGTTATATTGAATTTAAATCTTTTAGATTAAATATCAGATTCCGACAGAAAACCAGCACACTACAAAACCATCATTAAATTTGTAAGATTGTATCTACCATTGAAATACAAACTAACATAACCTTGTACACAACCCCCCATGTATTAATTCCTACTAACAAAACCTTCTACACAACCCCCCATGTATTAATTCCTAAGAATCTAAACAAGCTAACCTCCATAATATACCTGCAACCTGCCATGCAATTATATTACCTACCTACTAACTTGATTTAAAATTCAAAAATCTCTCTGTTACACAGTAACAATGTAAGACAAATCATTAAAAAACTGTATAAACCGCAAAATAAAGCAATATCCTGGCCATAGTAAACCATGGTTCAAATCCTGGTCACGGCACCAATGTAAAGTGATTAACTGCAGAATATACTAATTCTAAATCTAATTAAATCTAAACCTAGTTATATCTATTTTCTAACTCGTGAATTTGCCTACTTAAATAGTTCAACAGTTCTGTAATTATTTGTCTACCACGGCCCGTAAAAGTCTAGTGATCAGTTTGAATAACCCCGCGTTGTGTATTGTAGTAACTCAGATTCTTTAAAGATTTCAAACTTTAATCCTATTCTACCTGAATGAACTTTGTATATCAAATGCATAGATAAGATACCTATCCTATATAATATACATTCCTAGCACTTCCTACTTATAAAGCATGATTGAAATTATGCTTTTTTTCTTAAATCCCTCTAAATTTATGATCTAACAAAGTAACTAATCTTACCTAATAAATAATTTGTAATACCTAGTGCAAATTTAACTTCTATAATCATCCCAGGCAGTTGAATAGACTCTCTACACGAGAAATTACTATTCAAGCAACGGAGAATTGTTATTTGATTTTACTGTTAGTAAAATGTTCTAGTCTGTAAGTTCTGTATTCAAAGGGAAAGAATGGCATAATCTTTTCCAAGTCTTGTAGTCAGTCTGTACTAGCATTCACTCCATTTAGGGGAATTTTACTAATGAACAAAATAAATAAACAAAACATTCTTCCTTCCGCTCATACTTCGTACTTAATTCTGATTTTTAGAGACTCGATTAGGTACGTAACCTAGCTTCTACTAATGTACCTTCTATGTTTCTAATTCGTAAACTAGATCATGAGATAGATATCCTTGAATATCAATGTAGATTTTAATTCCATAATAACTATATTTCCTCAAAACAATCTCCTCATTTGTGAACCTACCTACTTTTCTACCTATCTATCTGGGTGTGTATGAATCAAACTAGAAGTTTCTATGAACTTCACATTTACATTTAAACGTGCATGAGTGATTCTTAGTGCAATGAATCACTTTCCTAGTTAATTCTAAGCTTTGGAGTTTGAGATGGCGAGTCTCAAAGTTGTCTAAGCCCTATTTCCTAAGGATACACACAGTTGTAGCTTGGAACTTGGTAACTGTGTGATCCGAGCCCTAAATACAGTGTGTCATATATAAATATATACATAGAAGACATGTCCTTCTCAAGTTTAAAGATCTGCAAATATCAGATGTCATTACAACGTGATAACTCTTCAGTGCTATCCCTGATACAGATATTTTAACTAGAAATAAAACAAGGGGACTTTGACAATGCCTTATCCGAAGACATGCCACCGAGGTTCCCAAACCCTCGGACTACCTAATTCCCTAAGCAAAGGACAAAAAAAAATAAAAGTTCCCTTTATGTAGTCACGGTTAGGTTCGGGAGAACTTAACGCTTCACATACAAAGCGATTATCTTCTGTAGAACTATTCTGAACCACTGTATATTGGTATATCCTACACTACTTACCTTTAATTATCGATTTTATTATCAAATAATAAAATACCAAACCAAATAATGTTCAGAACATTTCACACAGGGAAGAGAAGAATGATTTTAAAAGCTGGCTATGTACGTTTCAGTCAAAATTCCCAGACCTTAATAAATTTAATTATTTAGAATTTACGCCTATAAAATCACACGATTTGTATATCCCAAAAAAACAATTTACGATCTGATTCACTTCTAAGGATACTCTCCTTACTCCTCTGAATTATGCCAGGCCCAGTTCACTGTTTTGGATATCTGCTACTGTTCCCGAGTAATTACGATAAATTAAACGAATCGAATATCTCAAAAAATTAATTTTCGATCTGATTCACTTCTAAGGATACTTTCCTTACTCCTCACAGACCTCAAATTTACCTCTTGAGATATCTAATATTTACGAATGTAAATCTAACTCAGATTCCCTCCACAACTCACAAAAATCCAGTACTTTTCAGATAGTCTCGAATTGAATCGACTGAATTATGCCAGACCCAGTTCATTGTTTCAGATATCTGCTACTGTTCCCCAGAAGTTACACTGAATCGTACTAACGACCTTGCTCGTTCAGACATCAGCGCCCAAATCCGCCGAATTTTTTTCCGTCCTCTCTTTTATCAACTCCATTTTGCGTGCCCCGCTACTCTGGTTTATTTTTCTTAATGAATTTTCTATGTGACCAGCAATATAATATTGCATGAAGGTTGTCGTACCCCAGATTCAAAACTTTTCTCGCCTGTCAGTCCTAATAATAAATCTAGTTTATTTTAAAGGAGGTTTTACTGTAGCTAGCAATATAATATTGCATGAAAGTTGTAATACCCTAAACTCTAACCATTTGTCCTTATTTTTAGCGAATTATTTAACGAATCAACACCCGTTTCGTTACAATTGGCAGAGGCAGACAATAAGCGCGCTACGAACAAACTTTATTATGGGTGTTGTTTTTCTGTGCAATTACTTCAATTCATTTTATTTTTGTTCGTTCCGGTAAACATTTATAAAGTATTTACTAGCGCCTAAGAGGCGTTGCCTGCGTATTTTTTGATGCCCCTTGCAATCACCAACATGATACACTTTTCTGTCCAGAAAAGAAGTATTACATACAATACATACATGCTGGTTCATCCAGACCGCGCGCATCATCTCCTCGTAGCCGTTGATCATCGCGCGTGTGTTATTGTACTTTCTCATCATATCTGGCGCAGCCGGTAGCGCACGCAGCACGGGGTGCGCCGACACGCTCTCCACCGTCTCAGTCATGTTGAACATGAGACATCGCGCCCATTTTATACGTCCTGCGATGTCAACGTGCTTTAGTATTTTCAGAAAATATGATAAAACAGAAAAAAATATATTAATTTAGCACCTTGCAATCTTAAAAATCAATGAAAAAAAAGCAAACAAATTTATTTAGATGTCAACCTGTCTGTTACGCAGCAAGTTGCGGATTAGAACCGCGCCGCAGGACAGATGTTTGTATGATCTTCAAATTTTTGTCGCTGGTCTTGGTATTATTTTCTGTCCAAAAATGAGGTGACTTTCTGTGAATTAAGGAATATGTTGTACTTGCCTGCGACGGGCGAGTAATTTCTCGGCAAAGGTGGGTCATCCTTCTGTCTCTTAAACATTTTCATGATCTTATCAACTTCTTTCTCGCTGTATCGCAATACCCGATCATATTTTTCATTCAACTTTGTTAACAGGATCTTTTGGCTGACCTTCAAACATAGATAGTTTTAACTATTAGGTATAACTATGTTGTTGAGTAATCTAACGATAGTTGCTAAGGACTATCTGACAAAATCTGCCTCTTTAATAATATAGCAACAAAACTTATACCTTTTCAAACCGAGTTAAAAACTTGATTCCTTGCGGAGTTTCCCATACGCTGGAAAAGTTAGTTTCTATTGTGTTGCCTATAGATTGCTGGAGCACGTTGGTTTTTTCCGCAAATATATTATAGTCCTTATCAAACTCATTGTTTCTGTAGTCCAGATAGTCGTATTGACATGTTGTTACTGCCTTTTTAGCTTCGTCAAATACGTGCATTGCCTCTTCCAGATCTATAGGTAAATTAATACTTTCTATTAAAAACAGGCTGACCCGGTGCACTTCGTACCACCATTTTTTTTTATTTAATGCCCGGCCCCGAACCATCTACGAACTAAATGTATACACATTTGTAATAATTAGGTAAAACCATTGGGTTACTCCGTAAGTTGCTTGCTACAGAGATAAAAAATTGTGTAATAATGTACGTAATTAAAAAAATGGCTTAATATTAAATGCTATTATTAATTTAATCAATATTTTAACTATAGGGACATTAAATTACTTATAGTAAGAACATTAAATTCTTTCATATTATTATGTAAGTAATTAAATTAATTTATTGAATATTTTATATGCCTGCCTGCATGGTAGAGAATGTAGTTGAACATAATATTAAAATGTAAGACCTAATGTATCATGTTCTGGCAAATAAACGTATCTATCTACAAGCATTAAATTGCTTAGCTTTGGGACTTGATGACGCTGTGAGGAATGACCAAGGATATTTATTTATTTATCTATCTATAAATATGCCGACACAGTGTGGGCTTACCTTCTCCTAACAGCAGCCCTTCCATCCTCTTCTCAAACAGGTTGTTGTAATCATCCATAAGATCAAACATGGTAATGATCTTATTGAGTCTCTTACAAAACGTATCAAATTTTCCAAATACATAATTTTCCGAAAATGTAAACTGATCAGTGTTTGGTAGAAACGGCTGGTTCTTGACAAAGAGATAGGTCTCGCGGTATGTTTTATTCAAATTGATGCAGTGGATTAGTTTGTCGCGGACGTGGCCTCTGTCCTGGGACCAAATCGTCTCCTTGAAGCGGCAGGTGATGTATTGCTTGCAGGTTTCTATCATTTGATTTGTTATCTGCAATGCGAACACAAATTGGTACTATCTATTATTCCCATAAAAAGGTTATAATATACTTAAGTACAATTTTTAATTTTTATATAAAAAAAAATTGGGATCTTTTTTCAGTATAAATTTTCCTGATATTATAAATGGCAATTTCTTAGTCTTCCTTTTATTTGAGTTGCTATGTTATTGCAAAAAAAATCCTTACGATTAAGCCTTTTGATCGGTATCGTTAAATTTACCTAATTAGGTGTATTTTTTTTTATAATTTGGCAGAATTTTCCAATTTCAGACTGGCGATTATTCAAAAATCTTTGATAGCAGTTGAAATATATAAAACCATATTGTTTATAAAGTCAAAGTCAAGTTTTCTTTCAGTAAAATCTTTAATATTTAAGATACTTTCCCTTCATGTGACTATGAGACGCCCTGTATCTGTGTATAGATCTGTGTGAAGAAAGTCTCTAAATAGTTAATACGCCTACAAATATTTCAGATATGTTTCTGTATTCGGGTGTTAGTCTCCCAGCCTATCAAAAACTGTCCCGATTAACCAAATAAAATAAAAATACATACAATGGAAAATGGAATCGAAAATCCTCTGAAGTTGTTGAGCTTACCTTCACCATAAGCGACGATATTCTTTCGGAAGTATTATAGAACTGTGATACGCTATTTATCAGGCGAACCGTCTGCAAGAGGCTCAATATAGAATCCTTGATCTTGACAGGGTCGTCCAGGTACAGAGAATGGCAGCATTTCTCCATTGCTTGGATGAATTTCGCGTTATCTCTAGCTTCGTTGTAGCAAAACGTTATTTTATGATCAGTGTCGCGCCACAGTTTTATAACTTTTGAATTAGACAGTTGTAAGCATGTTAGTGTTAGTTGCACTTCATTGTCCTGCCAAAAAAGATTCACAATCATTGACAATATATAGATAATAATACAATACAATATAATACAATACAATATATATATATATATAATCTTTCCTTCTTCTGAGTTCACAATCGATAGGACATGACTTTAACTTGATTTTACTAACTTGAATTATAATGACATGGTAGTAGACACAAACATACATAATATCACAAGTTCACAACTCAAATATAATCACTATGATCACATGTATCAGAACCCTACGTAAGAAGGAAGATATTTTTTGGGATAGATTGAGTCTTTATAATATAAATACATATGAATCTTTTTGTATACATTTAGGATTTACTTAATTTTGAATAATTACATTCTGAAATTTAATAAAGGCAGCAAATTAAATATAATTGTAGGTTTAGCGATTAAATATGAGTAACTTGGCTAGGAGTAGCTGTGAATCTGATACGTTTTTTATTTATTCTAACTTTTCAAGAAGTAAGACGTCAACTAGGATCTCACCTGCAAGTAGGATACAAGTTGTGAAAACTGCGCTCCGCGTTTCTTCCAGTACTCGAGTTCATCCTGCGGTCCACTGGAGTCGACCTCTCGTCTTAACTGCTCGCTTTCACTGAGAATCTAGGAAAAATCGACCATAGCACACTGTTATTAATAGGTTTCCGCTAAGCAAATATAAATGATGAACGTTGAGAACTAAAAAATCCACAATAGTGACCACTAAGATAAAATACTTAATTGACTGTGAATACTTCCATTTATAAGCAATTTCTTGAATATCGATGTTGGATACCTCATACCACTATCTAAAGCAGTTGACTGGTACATTTTCTGCTCTAGAATAAATATGCCCTAGAGCTAAATGTTAGCTAAATCTGTCTATAAAGTGAATTAGGGTTAAATTGATTAAGTTAAGACTTTCTCTTCTTTCTCAAATTCAGAAAGTAACGTTAATAGTGCAATCGTAATATGGCAAACTCACCTCCATGACCCTTTTGATCCATTCATTCACTCTGTCTTCCAACATCGTGATGGTGGTAGGATTCTTGGTCATTTCCTTTAGCTGGCTGTGGTCTGTTAGACTAGCCATTATGATTTGGCCATCGTCAAATAGATTCACTTGACCACAAACATCTTCACATACTGAAAATAAGTTAATAAGCAAATATTGAAATTATTTCTTGATTATTTACATCAGACGTCTTGCCACGAGACTTCTTATAAAATACAGATCTCAACAATAGCACCGGGTCCACACCTATGGCTATAATTGATCTAGTCCAAGTAAGAAAAAAATCGTCTAAATCGTTTCGAGGTTTCGTAATGCGGGGTTTACATGGGTGACTAGCTGGTCGATTTCGCGGTCGATCTACATACATTTTCAAGTCGCCTCCCAAGCCGCACGAAGAAAATGTACGAAGATCGACTGCGAAATCGACCAGCAAGTCACCCATGTAAACCCCGCATAACAGATTTAGTACTTTTAGTTAACTTTTAAGTCTTTTGAAATACCAAGTTAAACTGTACCTTTCAAAGCGCTACAGAATGAACGTAAGCCAGGCAGCAACTGATTCTTCACAATAGGGAACTTGGTTTCGTCTTCGTCACCGTCGCTGCTGGGGTGTGCTAATGCATTCATGTACACGTGCTCCATTACACGTTCTATAGCCGTCACTAAGCCCACTTTCTCTGCATTTAGGATCCCACAGAATCTGAGGAGTTAGTCAAAAGTAGTTAATCTGACTATTTTTTTCAACGAAAAACTTATCTAAAAAGCTTTTAGTATGCACGAGCTGTTGTAAAATTAGACTACGGTCTAGTATTTTATAGTTATTCTCCTCGAGTTACGTTAACAGCTCCTGATTCCATCATCAGATCAGCTTGCTGTAATATTTATGGTGGTTGATTAAAATTACAGTTAGAGCTTGTTAAACAAGTTACACGGTTACTAAGTCTGTACTCATTTTCTTAACACCTAACTTCTCTTCGAAAATCCTTAAAGTATGTATCAATCTGACCACCATGGAAAGGTTACCAAAGCACAATGATCAAAAGTGTTTATGTACTCACAAATCCTTGTGGAAACCTTCCTCTGGCAATTGTTTGCTCACATTTATGCGAAACATGTAGATACAAACTCCAGTAAATCTGACATCCCAGCCATCAGACAGAAACAGCTTTTTCTTCAGAGTTATGAGTGGAGGAGGTGGTTTCCCTTGCTTTGTCTTCGTGCCTTCTGGTTGGGGACGATTTTCTATCTCTTCGACGTCTTGGTAGTACCAGAGCAGTTTGTTCCTCATGTGAGGAAGGAAAAGCTGGTTGATGTCATCCAGCTACAAAAAACGGTATTATTATAAAGTTGTTATTGTTTCACCTTCATAACCAGTATGTTAATAGTTTTTTGAGTAATCTCTTCTGTCACTTGTTTCCCTTATCCCCAAAGTCGTATCAGGCTCAAACTAGTGTTTTGAATAAGATTGAGATCGCTCTTTGTTTGAACTCGATTATGGAAACTAAAATATTAAAAAAGAAACGAAAAAGCCAAATTTTTGAGCAGGAATTTAAAAGTATACCATATTTCCTTCGAAAACGTGATCCATGATGGCGTGTCGGGGGAGACCGGTACCGTCGATCAGGAGTTGGAATGTAAACTCCAGACGAGGGTCCATCTCCCCTCTTCTTGCTTTGCGCTCGCATTCTTCTCGTCTTTTCTAGAATTATAAAGTTTATTATTTACTGTCTGGTGATTTATCAGAAGAAACACATTAGGCGGACCTGAAGAATGTCCATGACATCCTCTTCTTCCTCTTCTTCGCTGGACCCGGGTTTTATTCCGTGGACAAACATTGTTATTCTTATTTTCCACTTTTTTGTTTATGAAAATTAACCACTTTCAGGTCGGAACTATTATTTTTATATGAAAAGAAACAGCACGCGCTCGCCGCAACAACTCTCAACTAAGAAACCGGCATTTATTCATCATAATTTATATCGTGATATTGCTATCATGTTACAATTTAAACTGAACTAAATTTTTACTTTTATTTCTAATTTAGTTTAGAATACCCAAGAATGACAGCTTCTGCTGTTAGCGACCTGTCTCAAACTATCTGGGCGATAAAGCCGAATACAATGATAGATAAAACGATTATAGTAGTATGCAAATTGAATGAAGAAGTGGTGTCATTATGAGGTTTGGGGGTGGTACGGCGTTGTTCTGGTTCGTATCCACTAATGCTAACAAAAGCACGCAATGTCTTGGAATTTATCACCATTTACAAGAATTTAAAGGCGGTGGTTTTGGGTGATTCTAAAACTGAAATAACTTGTATTTACAAAATGTCGTGCATTCATACAGGTTTCGTCTTCTTCAAATAGGTTTTTGTATATAATTTACTTACTTTTACTAGGTATACATCTAATCTAATCTAAATAGCCCACTGGATCCCACTGCTGGGCAAAGGCCTCCCCTCCCTTTTTCCATACATTTAAAAAATGACACCTACTTACTATTGATTTTAATCAACGATCACTGTGGCTAATTCTGTTTGGGTAAATTTTAGGAAAGTATAAAAATATCTAAGTATTTCCCCTTGTTACTCGTACATTACCGAGTTACATCACCAACAATGTTACTTTAGAACAAAACCGAGGATAGGAAGAATATTTGTCTAGGTAATGTACGAGTAACAAGGGGTTTTTCACAAGTAATCTCCGAAACTACTCATAAAAATTCTTCACCGATATTTAGGATGACTTAAAATGGAGATACGGGTCTACGAGTTGGGCGGCGTGGTCACGTGATCGGTTGTGATTGCATTAAATTATGGTCGAAATTATTTGATTGCCATTTTAACACATTCACCGCCACTATGATTTTCTTAATTCCGTCTGAGGTGCCACCAATATTATTATGGACTCGCCAGGCGAGTCGCCGGCACTGCTTACTAATTTAAATGGACTCGCTAGGCGAGTTCACTGGCATAGTATATAGGTAAACTTAATGATTTGTTATTATTGTGGCCGTCGCAGTCTCTACAACGTTTATATTGGTATCAAAAATAGTTTGGCAAGTGTTTAGTGTATTTCCACGTATAAAAATGGCTGAAAACCCATCAAATAAAAAAAGCGGTAAGTATTTTACGGAATTTATGCAGGGATTGTCAATCGTTGGATAAAATTCTATTTTTGAGGTTAAATTTTGTATTTTTATAGTTTAGTAAGTACATATATAGATAGGTATATGAAATTGATTTAAAATTTAACTCGTGCAATTTCTATTTTTATGAAAAAAGATTCCCATTTTGTAAATGTACCAATAAACTTGTGTTAAAGTGCAAAATTGTGAAAAATAGCATTACTTACTTACTTAACATTACTTACTTTAACTTTGCTAAACTAAAGTTGTAGATCATTACATTACCTACAACTTTGATCCTACAACTTCTATTTATTTTTTTTGAGTTTTGAAAGAAAAGTTTGAGAACCTGCGTCAGTGAACTCGCCTAACGAGTTCAAGGCATTGTTGAATGCATTTTTTTCTTAAATTATAAAACTAGTCACATATACGAGCCACAGTGTATATGTTCACATTAGCTTTTATTTAGTATACATTTTGATTTTCAGTAGAAAATATGGACGCATTTTGGAAAAATTGGCGAAAAACATTGACTCGCCAGGCGAGTCGCCGGCACATGAACGAAATTTAAGTCGACTCGCCAGGCGAGTCGTCGGCATTGAATGTGTTAAGTAGTTCGTGGTCGTACTGTAAAGAGTAGATTTAGTCTAATTTCCTTTATTAGTACGTGCAAAGCCGTTAGTACCTATGTTATACAGCTGAGCCGGCGAACTTCTTACCGCATAAGAGAGAGATACGTATCATCCAAAAAGCCATTCTGTTCAAAATGTATGAGAAAATAAATATAAGTTGTATCGTGTAATAAAATTATTGTAAAGAATTAGCAAAAAAAAAAAAGTAGGTATACCTAACAGTAAATGAATTACTTTTACTTATATGAGCTATAGGATAGGTATACCTAGTAGATAGAGGTGAGTTTCGAATATTAAAAAGCACATAATGTGTAAATGATATGTAGTACTTTAGTATATGGGTAAGGCCGCCAAAATTGTCAATTATATCACAAAAGTAACACAACAGGTTTTGTGTTACCGTTACACAAATGTAACCCAAAAGTAACACATATTTTGAGTAAAGGTGATTTCATAATGGTTAAATAAATAACCTAAAATAATGCAAGATAAACTTTTCTTTTTTACTGTATTTTTTTTACTGTACCCTTAGGCAGAAAAACACAAAAATACTGCCTATATTTTACTAAGGACAAAATAGCTTTTTAATTTTTCTCGATCTTTGTCGTTCTGGGACAGTTAACGGCATTAAAATAAAAATGTACAGTTACTAATGCACATAAATAGATTAATTATAATATTATTTCAATAGAAGAAAACAATTGGCCGCTGGATAACGTTAGTAAAACAAACTTAACTAATTCGATGCTCAAGAGCCTTTTGTAACAGTTTAACTGAACACTTGGAAGGTTTTCAATATTAAAATGTAAGTACTGCGTTTGTCATACCTACAAAATCACACATTACACATTACTTTCAAAAATCAGTCCAAATACCACTATGTTTGCGGCTTTATATATCTACTGTGTTACGTAACACATACATTTGTGTTACAATAATAAAAAAGTGACATAAATGTAATACAAATGCAACACAAAAGCGAAATTTTTAAAACAATTATAGGTCATATCTCGGTTATTTATTATAATTAGGCCGTAATGGGCGATTTTAGGTATACTTTTGACCTCATTGCTAAATAATTTAATACAATAACATTCAAAAATCTGTTTCTTACCTCAAAAATCACAAATAAAACTTTTTTTATGAACACAACCGCAAAAAGTGACGCGCACTTTATGTTCCTTCACTGGCGAAATAAAAGAGCTGGATTTTTTTTTTCAATTGTTTGGATGACAGTGTTGCCGTATTAATACTGTGGTTTGCACTTTGGTAGTTTAAATAGTAGCTTTGGGATAAAAACGTGTCACACAAAAAAAAACGTAACACAAAAGCAAGAGACATTTTTTATTTAAATTATTAATAAAAAATGTTATTTTAAGGATTTTTGCAAAAATATTATTAATATAGCAGAGGTCTATCATCTATTTCTTCGACGGTATACCTATAATTCAGGTATACTCAACAATTTATTGAATATTTTAACCATAAGAAACTGCAACAAAAAACGACAAAAAGTCACACAAAAAAATTGACAATTTTGGCGGCCTTACCCATATATTTTTTGTAAAAAAAATTGTATAAGTAATCTGGAAATGTAAGGCTTTTTTATTTTTATTTTATTTATTTATTAATGTGTATTTCATATCTAAGGCTTAGATCATATTGTATTCAACACTAGAAGCCTCCATTGTTTCATCAATATAATATCTTCGGGGGTGATTTCCGCATTCTTTTTCTTCTTGGACTACAAGCATATTGATGTTCGTAAGAGCAAGGCAAACTCAGTTGTTGTGGTGGCGTAGTTTTTAACATGAGGTGGAAGGCCTTTGACATTGCTAGAACTTAAAATCCGTGTCGTGATCGTCAATTTTACCTGCCTTCTAACAGCCAATCTTAATAACCTATCTTTATATCTTTGGTATTGCTTACTGTCAGTAGCTATTTGAGGTTTTTTGTATGTAAGAAATGTAAAATATCTACCCGCAGTAAGCAAAACCAAAGATAGTTAGGTTATTGAGACTAGCCGTAAGACAAAAAAGCGCTCAGCGCTAGTCCAAAAAGTAGCAGTCGCCCATCCAAATTGTAATCGCTCTATCAAGAACGTGCTCATGGTATGAGCGCGTTTTTAACACATTAAATGGATGCAAATATTGCAAAAAATGTGGGTACAAAGAAATAAAGAAATGCATGCAATGTTTTTTCCACGGTGCCTTATATTCAAAGACTCGTTTATTATTTTATCTTAATTTAATATTTAGTTACTTAGACAATAGTGGCAATTCTGAGTGTCGCAAAAGCTAAACTAAGCTAACTAAAATTGTTGCCGTCCCTTTCATAGCGATGGGAATAAAAAGGATGGCAATAATTTTAGTTAGCTTAGTTTAGCTTTTGCGAAACTCAGAATCGCCCCCAATACAGTTGTAGATAAGCATTCACAGAAGTTATGAGTACTTACAAAGTTACTGATGGCCTTTCCAAGAACCGTTAAATCCATGTCGATATTTAAACACTAAAACACGGTCAAATAAGAAGCAATGCCGATCAGTATCTCACATTACGTAGATTTATTGATTTGCACGGCTAATTAGGTTTTTAGCTGAATTTAAATATTTTAATTATTTATACATTATAAATATCACACGGAAAATTACTCGCGTAAAAATATCGTCGTTTTATATACCACACTCATACCTAGATGAAGATTCTCCGAAAGAAACGAAACATTGTCGGTATCTTAATCGACGATATAATTTACGTGAGTAATTTCCCGTGTGCTATTATAATGTCTTAATACAACTCACGGTAGTTTAGTTTTGAAACTTATTAAATTTTGATTATTAATTAAGGATTCATAAATAGAACAACACGAATAGAATTCACATCATTTTGAAACTTATATAACATTATTGTAAGATCGCAAGCCATTTATTTATATGTGCATTATCATGAGATCGTTAATTATATCATAAATTCACCAAAAGGTAAAAATGAACCGTTGGATGCGTGTGAAAGTAATCGTGCGACTAAACGCAACGAAACATTCGCTATGTGTCGGCACAGTCATATATTAGAATTTTTATATCCATATGTCAAACGATAAACCTAGCGTAGTCACAGCAAATATGCACGAAGGCAACTCCAAAAGTTTAGTGTTGTTAGACATCCAAGATCATAAATTTCTTCTATGTAATGGATCAACATGAAATAAAGGCGTGACACGTAAGGGAACTTTTTGCAATACGAAGAGACATCCCTACGCAATACCACTAAATAAATAATCGTACAAGTGTCACACAGATAGTTATAGAGCCGATACCTACCTAAGTATGTTGGCATTTATGAAAAGGTATTTTGATATTTTTATTTAGGCCTAGCTTAGACAATTAGGCTTATCAATAACAGAGTATACTTAAAGAGAACAAAGTATACACTTTGTTAACAAAACCTCGATTCTTTGCTTTGAGTTAATTCAATGAAATATGCTTGTAACATTAGTACAAGATACTAATTATGCAATTTATTCAGATAATCTAAAAACCTTTATACTATCTAGGTTTCATATTCCTATTTTTATCGCATAAAACCTTTAGTCTAAGAATTAACAAAATATACTACTTAATTAAAAAAATTCGAAATAACATAAAAAATATTGGATCTAATTTTCATGCACTCCTTTGAAGAGCTGAAGGTAGTAGTAGTGAACGTAACAAAAAGTTACAGGAAACTAAAAAGTCTACCGCGACCCTGCCAGGATTCGAACCTGGAATCTTCTGATCCGTAGTCAGACGCGTTATCCGTTGCGCCACAGGGCCTTGTTCAGGTAGTTTGGAAATAACGTAGAGATTCAGCTAAACCGCAATTTTGTCCCTCATAATTGAGATGAAATATTTCAAGAAAATATTATAGCCATGAAATGCAGCGTTATTATATACCCACTCCACTAGTTAATTTTATATAATATATACTTCATTTATTTAGTCTCATAGAGTTCACTGTGATAACATTATAATTAAATTTATCAGCAGTTGTGTTTTGATTTTTTATTCTGCATTAGGAAGGAACACATTTTAGCTTAAATAAACCATTTTAAGTGTATAAATACTACAAATTACCTGTATAGATTCTTCGTCCATTTTGATAAATTCTTTATATATTTACAAAAACAATATGGCGTATAATTTCGCACTTATCACACGAGTAATCACAATATTATTTTGGGTATAAAGGGCCGCGGTATGATTTTATAAGATGATCCACATGTCGAGTTGCAAAGAAAAAGTATTTTTGACTGAGTAAGTAGATTCGTGTGTGTGAGCATTCATGGCATCGTACATGTCATAACATGTACGATGCCATGTCGGATATGAAATAAAGTAAGGAATAGTAATTTGCATTGTTTTACGAAATAAACGGTTGCGTGGCGCAACGTGACCGTTTTCTCATCGAAAATAAACATACAGTAGCTACAAGCGCATAGTCATCAGTTCTGATAAATATATAGAACTTTGTTAGCAAATTGGGTGTTTTTTATAAATCTATGTATTAGGCATATCAGTCATCTGGTTACCATAACACAAGTATTAAATTGCTTAGCCTGGGACTAGATGACGCTGTTTTATTTTAATTTGAGGTTCAAACTCGGCTGGTAAAATTTCAGTTCAGAACAGATATTTTTTTGAAATAGCTAGATAGTAGTTAAGCACTAGTTAAACATACATCTAAGTATAAAATTTTACCTCTGAATTCTCTTCGTCTTCATCCACATTATCGTAATTAACAAAGGCGTACCGCAATTGATTCTCAAAATGTTGTCTCGCCTCCAATTTTTCCAAATCACTTAGTTTTTTCCCATCCATTTTAAAATAAACACATGTAATCACATAATATGTAACAACAACAGCGGTACCGAGGTCGCTCTTTATATGAACTTAGATAAATATATCAACGGCGAGACAGACGGTAGAAACTTTTAATAAAGAGCTTTTAAATTAATTATAACTTGCACATAATAATAAAATCATATCGGTCAATCATGCAATCGAACCAAGGGAACTATTTATATGTGAAATCAGAAAAATAAACCAACAGTTTAACAAACAGGTATTTTTTAGGAAAATGCAAAATCAAGTTGATCAATGTTTTGTAGCCGTGGCGAATACTGACACGATACGAGGTGTAAAAATATCGACAAAACAAGCGAGGTGTTTATGGCATGGGGTGGCACGGACTGTATATACATGGCTATAATTACCTAATGTGAATTGCCTGCGAACATGCATGAACTGTGATAAAAATGATTTAGGGCTTTAATTTATTCTAAACTAGCGTCTATCTGCGGCTTGGATCGAGAGAAAAAAATGGCAGCGGAATTTTCAATGCAATATGAAGGCAACGTACTACTCTCAAACTCATGTAATTAATTCTTGGTTTACTCTTTCCTCATCTTTCTTATATTATGTGACGACCTCTGTGGCACAGTGGGCGAAGGCTCGCCTGAGGTTGCGGGTTCGAGAAATGTTTGCATAATCTGCAAATATTTCACTCGAGTCTGAGTGTTTTCTATCTATAATATGTGCCTATGTATGTATTTAAAAAAAAATGTATCTAAGTATTCTATCAGTCATCTGGTTAGCATAACACAAGCATTAAATTGCTTAGCTTGGGACTAGATGACGCTGTGTGAAATGTCCAAGGATATTTATTTATTTATTTATGTTTTTATGAAATGAAGCTGTTCTGTTAATTGTATGTGGGGAAACTATAAAATGTTTTTTTTTATTATAAATTTAGCGCATAATGCGTCAGTGTACATTTATTTATTCATTATAAAACAAACAAGCAATAAAAGCATAAAACATTATTTTAAACAATTAAAAAAAACTATAATAATTATATGTAAATTTAAATGCAGAAACTATTATTTTTATAATCGATCACGTAAGTCCTAACGTGACTTTTGGATAACTCTCACGGTTTCAAACTTAGCCTCAGTAGCCCTAAAAAACTCACCTGTAATAGTCGTGGACATTTTAAAGTTTTGTATAATGCGATCTAGAGATATTGCAGTATAAAAAAGGTTTAATTTAAATCCTAGTTGCCTGGTTTCTTAGTTAACCTGAACTTGAGCACATGTTTTGTTTTTGACTTTCCAAACCACTTACAAAACACAGCACTCAAAACACTTCCTATGTTGAAACTGCTTTCAAAATATTTGCTTTATCTACTTGGACTTTCAATAAAGACGTTTTAGGCAACGGAACTGCAAACAATTTCACACCATAACATGCTACTTACCTGCACGATACAATGCAGTCATTGTGTCATATTCCATAAGGTATTTCAGTAATCGTTCGATTAAGTAGTCTATTTTCCGATACCGAGAAATAGTTACTTGTTATACAAAATGATTGTTTTATTGGTTATGTTATCGCTATTCTTTACAAAATAACTAAACTGAAATAAATAAGGCAACATCTACATAGTACCTACATACTAGTTTTTTTCGACTGTATAACTTCAGAATTACAGTTTATTTCCATTTTTATCCAATTATTTACTCAAAATTTTTGATGTGAACGCAACGCAAGGTTCATATCGAGTATCTTTAAATTACCAGTTTCTCAAAAAATATTTTTTTCGAAGTCCTCAAGTGGAGAATTGTGTATAATAAGCTGCCAATGCTCCATTTCCAGGCTGAGTCGAGTCATGGTATTCCGCTTTATTCTTGAGGAAATGTTACTGGTGGAACACTAAAAGGCAGTGCTAAACAATAATATATTTTTATTTGAATTTTTTTTAGGAGTCGTACACCCACCCACCCTGCATAATGAATGAACGGGCAACATAACATAACATAACCCCTGCATAGCCTCAAAAAACAAAAAAACCTTAATTGATAAGTTAACGAATGTAATTAACATTCGATCGTAAAATTTTCATTTAATTCTAAGAGTTCAAGGGAGATAAGTGGAAATCTGGCCCTGACTGACTACTCTTAAGGAAAAGGTGTTATTTTATGTAAGTACGTAACGTAGGTAATGTATAACCGACTTGAGGCGACCTAAAAACTCCGTTACCAGAGTTAGCCTCTTGCTCATACGAACGACCCGACTTCAAAAAAGGAGGAAGATCCACTGTATTTTTTTATATCGGTATGTTCAGCGATTTTTCAAAGAAATACAAAAGTATAGCGGAACATGGAACCTCTTTTGTTCTCGAATTAATTTTATACAAATAATGTGTATAGGTAAGATTCGTTGGTGAGAGCATAACTTGCTGGCTGATTGATTTATCTAGTAATTTTGTTATATTCCTATTAGTCTCTGGAAAGTAGAAACATACATTAAGTTTTTTTAGAATAATAGATAGAGAATACCCTATTGTTAACCACAATAATGTGTTAATAAATCATTCATGCGATGTGAAAGAAATCTATTTACCTAGCTCCAATATCTACCACCCCGCACGAAAGTTATAAGTCTGTATTATGTGCCATAAACACACGAAATGATAGCGTGCCAAGCCAGTAAAGCCACATGCTAATCGGCACTGTTTATACATACCCTACTTATCTCCTCCTCAGTTAACTGAGGTTGTTTCCTTTCCGTCTCCTCCATCTTTATCTATTCTACAAATCAAACAAAAACTTCCAAAACAAAACCAATTAATAACGTCACGAAATTAATTACATTTCAGTTAAAAACTAAAACGAAGAGCGCAAAAAAGTCACCCGTCATGATGCGGATTTAAAAAACAACTGATAGGTACATTACGGAACGTTTTCCAGTGGCTTATTAAAAGAAAGAGAAAGTATGGTAAATTAGAGTAATGTGCTTTATTAATGTTAAAAGTAATTTAGTTTGTCCCTTGGAAGTAGCGTGTTGTCACGCGCGGTCGTGGCAGGCGGCGGCTGGTACCGACAGACGACCTGCTCCTTAGTTCAATAATACTGCACATCGGCCTATACCTAATAGTACTCGTAACCGCTTTGCGGATTCTTTAACTTAAGACAACGGGGACATTATTTTAGCTAGAAGCTTTAAAGCTCTTCATCAAAGTCACAAGCCTAAATAAAACTTCTCTAATGTTAAGAATATTAAGAAAGGGATAGTGGTAATTATTCTTGTGTATAAAGTAGATAGTAACGTAAGATGGTGACTTACAAATAACACAACCAATTTAACATAATACAATGTTTATTTATGTAAATTCTTGTTACTAAACTTAATTACAATATAATTTGAGAGATATGAATATCACAATATATTTGAAATATTTCATGCATTATAGTTAAGGTTTACTAGATTTAATATAAATGTGTAAAGCCTGGTGAAGTTATAAAGGTCCTAACGACAATTTAACATAAAAATCAATCCGAAAAAAAACTATTGATTTCAACACAGACAGATAAAAGAAAAAAGAGTGTTTAGATGGAAAATTGAAAATTCAAAAATGAACTCGTACATGCTATTTATAGCTTTATTTAACTAAGGTTTAGGGACCAAAAAAAACTTATGCGAAGAGCGTATAAAATGTATTTCGGTTTGGTCAAACCAATCCAGTTTCATATAATTTGTTATGTAGTCCTTTTAAAATTACATTTTAGTTTTTTTTTTACAAAATTATTTACTTTTTGGTCACTTTGGCAATGTGTTTGTAACGTGGTAAGAATATAATTATATATGTTTATAAAATATCTTCGCTATTCTATTATACAAAATCAGTCACTTTATTTACCAAGTAGCAATACATAACAGGTTTTATTTGTCATTGTACTAAATTTACTTATAATTATTATGTAAAGCATGATATTGAGAATTATTTCCATGTACTTATGTTGTTTTCTTTCTATACATAAAATTTGTTTGAGGACAAGTCTTACTTTTAAAGAGAAGAAAACGTCATAAATGTTAATATCTCCTTTGACAAACTTTATAAACGAGGTCCGTAGCAAACCCGTTGAATTCCGGCATCCAGCACCAAAATTTAAAAAATCTTTTTCTTTTCACATCAAGCTTCTTTCCAACTGGAACTTAGGTTTTACGGTAGGGTCTTACAAAATGTACGTTACATTTTTAGGTCTAGATGTGGTAATGGTAACTAATAACCTTGACGACAATAATTCATTATACTGACGATACTCATGTCACTGTTAATTTTGCCTCGAAAGGTAAAATACTTTATTCGACTATCATGAACAAGGCGATAATATTCATTACAAGAACATAGCAAGAAAGGGGGGGGTAAATATATAATATAATATAATATAATAATAATATAATAATAATAATTTATTTCGACACAAAATTTTTAAATAATTACAAACATTGCTTACATAGTAATAAAACTAAAGATAGGTACATTAGTTACAAATGCAAGTAATTTTTTAAGCATAATCATTTAGATCTCAGATGTCTAAACTAGACTGAAAGCCTGTACGATAGACATCTGCGTTGAGATAACGACTGATAGAGGGAAATGGAAGAAAATTAGATAGGTACATGTTGTGCCGACCCCACGCAATGTGGGATATGGGCAGACAGATGATAAAATAAATAAATAAAATATTTTTTTTACCCTATTTTGTTTTGAATAATTTAATTTAATAATTATCTTTGATATCCCTTCTAAATGATGGAAATGTTGGGAATCCACCACATCTATAGCACCTATCATCAGACTTTATCTAAAACGTGTCTTAAATAATGGCAATAAGGCACAAAATGGTTTATATTGCATAAACCAATATATTGTATATAACAGTTTTAATTATAAGAATATTGTAATATTAATGGTAAAAAAGTTATATATTCCTAAAATGTTAGTAATATTAGTTATTAACGAATGCCTCCACTTTAGCGAACGTATTTTAATCGCTCAGAACGTCGTTTAACTTCAACTATCTATCAAGAATGTCTATAGGTACCTATGTACTTTTGTATATTTCAATATTTAACTTACGAATGACCATCTATCGTCATATTAACAATGTTATCTGGCAAAAACTGTCATACATTTTTTGTTCAGAGATCTACGGTCATTCGTACGAGCAAAGACGATTAATATCTAGAAGACAGACAAAGGCCATACACAAAATCGTAACCCGATCCCGCAGTACCAGATAGCCTGAAAACTTTAAAACATCAATTTTATCCAAGAAATTTCAATACTTAGTAGTAGGTAGCAACAATATTCAATATTTAAACATTTTTAACTAGAAAGTAATTGAAATTTCTTGGATAAAATTGATGTTTTAGAGTTTTCAGGCTATTTTTTAGGGTTACGATTTTGTGTATGGCCTTTGTCTGTCTTCTAGATATTAATCGTCTTTGGTACGAGTAAGTGCTCGTTCGCACGAGAGCTTTTTTACCGTCCGTTAAAAAAGCGTTCAAATAGAACAAATGTATTCCCAAGTATATGTTCACACGTCAGCGCTTTTTAAACGCGACGGTTTTTTATCGAGCAGTGTTGTATTTCCTGCGCTGGACGTTAGACGTTAAAGCCCATATTCGCACGAAAGCTTTTTTAAAAGCGCCAACGCCGAGTTTTGACGCAACGCTTTTTTAGCTCTCGTGCGAATGGGCGCTAAGTCTACAGGCAGACCCACCGCTGCGCACGGAATAACTAGTCACGTTAAGCTTAGCTTTGCAAGAAAATGTATGTGATCACTGCAATCCACGGACACGCAGTGCATGATTTAACGGCATTGGTACACGCGTGGCTCGCTTCAATGTGCCCTCACGTAGCTCAACCCTGTTAACGCCATGCACATGCACGCTATGCGCGCGCGTTCACTCCCACCTGTTCTGTTAAGTAGTTCTGTAGACAGAACTACCGGTACACTTAAGCTTATGATTCAAAACTATGCAGCGCTACTTTAGTTGTACATAGTCGTGAGTTAACATGCGCGTATGTATAGCGTGTACTGCTGGACGGATTCAGCGCTCTGCCACTGCGGTGAAGAGGAGCAGACCATGGAGCACATATTTCAGCGCTGTCCCATCCATTCATACCCAGGACCTTGGAGCGACCTTGACAATCTTCCTCCCGAGGCAGTTGCTTGGCTTGGCAAACTGAGCATTGACTTGTGACTGATTTATTTTTTTATTGTTTTTAGTTTTTAAAGGAATAATTTTGTTTGTTTTTGTTTATTTCATTCAATTATGTCAGACGATAAATTAATAATAAATAAGCGTGTACTGCAGTAGAAATGTTGACTAGCTTTTTCAAACAAACGGACCGACACCTAAACCGACTGCTAAAATGCGTCTTGTACCCAGTGCACAGCGCAGCGGTGGATCTAAGGCTTAATATTAAAACCGAGCAGATGCTCGATGCTTTAAACGTTTTTTTTTTAATTGTAAGTAACGATAAGATAAACTGCGAGTGATGCCATTAGTACGCCTATATTATATAACTAGATGAAAACCCGGCTTCGCTCGGGTGAAATGTGACTCATAATACCTACACATCTAGGTACAAAATATAGATGTAGGTATATATTACTGTAGGTAGTGATCGGTTCTCAAGGAATATTAAAGGTAAGCAAGGCATAGATTTTTATAGCTTCGTTCATTGTGTTTAGTAAATATAGTAAATAAAAACTATATAAGTAGTAAATTAAAGTATAAATTTACTACATTTATTAAACACTATGAACATATTTCGAGTCTCTCAAAAAGTCCATGTAAGGCGCGGGGCACACAGGAAAGACGTTAGACGAAGACGGGGCGCGGACAGGGCGGAGACGTGACACGGACGCGACTTTTGAAATTATATAGAAGAGATGGGGCGCGGACGCGACGCAGTGCAAGCGTGCGAGCGTGCAAGACCCGCCCGGCAGGCATGCCACCCCGCGCCCCGTCCTCGCCCCCGCCACGTCCGCGCCCCGTCTCTCCTGTGTGTTTTGAACAAAAGGCGCAGACGTAAAAGCGTTGCGCCCGCGCTCCGTCTCTTCTGTATGTTTTACGTCGTGACGCTTCTATACATTTTGTATGAAAGGGACGCGGAAGAGACAAAATGTCCGCGCCCCATCTTCGTCTTACGTCTTTTCTGTGTGTCCCGCGCCTAATACTGCAGTAGGTAAAGAACCCACATCTTTAAATAATAGTAGTAAATAATCATGGCAGTTGTTTATGCCGAATTTCAAGAGCGTCTTAAAAAGTCTTCATTTTCAAGTAGGTAGGTACTTAGATTTATAATTATTTTAATTTTTTTTACCGATATTCAGAATAAAAAGTTATGAAAATGTGATTTTCCTTCTCCATTGCAATATTAGTGTTGTTAATAAAAGCCCCTTAGATCTATTAGAAGTTTTTGCTATTGGATGGCCCTTTTCAATTTGTGGTATTTTGATTTGATATTTTGTGTTAAGTTAATTGCTATATTTAAATCATGAAAAATTAATGTAAATTACAATATTATTTAATAATTGACAGAAAATACTTCTATGTAAAGCACTTTATTTATAGTACTATAAGTTATAATTAAAAAATGGCAATACCAATTCGACGTTTTCAATGTCATGTCATGACATGTTCTATTTTGGCGAGATGTCAAAGAGCATTTAATGAGATGTTAGGATGTTCTGTGGCGATGTTCGTTTTAAAGTAGGTACTGATTTATTTGTAACGTGTCGGTGTATAAAAATATTTTTTCTGATGATAATGTTTTTAACGACTTTTGTGGATTGTGTATTTTTTTTTTTACACTATGACGCGAGTTTTTTACGTGAACTAAAACAATGTATGCCGAACTGCCATTGTTCTTTATAAAATCCCTCTCCCTCTCCCTCTCCCTTGGCAATCGGCCAGTCTCAGGTTTTAAGAAAAAATACAGAACGCATCCTATAAAAATGACCAAAACAATAGCTTTGCGAAACGACTAAAAAATATATTTCTTTATTTTGCTGTATGGCTTCTTCTTCTATAATTTGACTTCGCCGACTTTTGCCACGCATTTAGCCACAACCATGTCAAGTTAGTAAAGTCAAGTCAAAGTCATAGCAGTTCTCTATGGACACTTTGTTTTTAAAATGAATGGCGCGACGCCTACTCAAGATGTCAATGTCATCCGATGTCAGTGACGTGACGTTTGCTCGATCGAGTGTCCAGTGTTCAATGGCGACTGCGATTTGTAACGTGTCGGTGTATAAAAATATTTTTTCTGATGATAATGTTTTTAACGACTTTTGTGGATTGTGTATTTTTTTTTTTACACTATGACGCGAGTTTTTTACGTGAACTAAAACAATGTATGCCGAACTGCCATTGTTCTTTATAAAATCCCTCTCCCTCTCCCTCTCCCTTGGCAATCGGCCAGTCTCAGGTTTTAAAAAAAAATACAGAACGCATCCTATAAAAATGACCAAAACAATAGCTTTGCGAAACGACTAAAAAATATATTTCTTTATTTTGCTGTATGGCTTCTTCTTCTATAATTTGACTTCGCCGACTTTTGCCACGCATTTAGCCACAACCATGTCAAGTTAGTAAAGTCAAGTCAAAGTCATAGCAGTTCTCTATGGACACTTTGTTTTTAAAATGAATGGCGCGACGCCTACTCAAGATGTCAATGTCATCCGATGTCAGTGACGTGACGTTTGCTCGATCGAGTGTCCAGTGTTCAATGGCGACTGCGATTTGTCATAATCATTAGAATTTAACAAAATACTCGACAATCCGAATTTTGCGGATATATGTTGTCGATTCGAAATCATTTTTTTTAGTGTTTTATTATTATTTTATGGTTTCAATCGAGTCTACCGTACCCCTGCACGAAATTATTAATATAGATATTGACGTTTTTTTCTCAAACTAAAGATTTTTATAGCAAAAACGGCAATAAAAAACACGATACGACAATATAGTGTATATTAATAACGGCAACAGATAGACGCTTGAAATATACAGAATATTTATTGGTAAGTATTTTCACTTTAAAAATTATAGATTTAAACTGGACTCAAGTTAACAAGATGTCGTCTGTCAGTATGTAAGCTTTATAACTACACGTTTTGGATACTTTTACACAGTAAGTACTTAGCTATTATATACTTAACACTAGCTAACTCGCTCGCGGCTTCGTTCTCGTGGTACCTACCTGGATAAAAAAGTAGTCTATATATCATTTCAGGTCATAAACTACGTATATATTCGGCCTTTATTCAAAAAGATTTGTTAATTGAATATATTTTTTCTTGTTACTCTGAAAAGAAATAGCAACAAATTTAATATCCGTTTTAGCTAAAACAAGTTTAGTGTCCAATATGAATAAAGAATAAAAATCAAAATTCATTTATAAACTATTAAGGTTGATACAGTATTTCAGATTGTTGTTAATTAATTACTTAAGTTAAAATTCTAAACATCAAGGTAGACGCGGGGTAATAACAGGGTATGTTTCAGCCAAATTCGTTCAGTAGTTTTGGCGTGAAAGAGCAACAAACATCCGTACATCCATACTCACAAACTTTCGCATTTATAATATTATAATTAGGATCTAGGTTATTGGTTAACACTTACTTACACATTATAAAATCTTATTTTCAAATATTCGCATAATATTCTTAACTGTACTGTCATATTCAATGCGTACTTTATTATATTATATTGCTTATATTAATACTTACTTACTAAGCTACTACAGGAAAAAACATATTTAAGGTACCTTTCTGTTTGCAGTAGTATGATACTATCGTGTATTTTGGACATGACTTTAACTACCGTTTATCCAAAAGCAGTTTCAAAGTGACCTGGATATGAACACGTTCACTGCCCTGCCCATGATGCACGTCGTCTAGTAGCAAGTAAAACGTGGGAGACACAGAAGTAATGCGTATAAAAGGCATGTTTATTGCGATGAATTACTTTACTTCAAGAATACAGATCATATCTAATTTTTGAATTACTTTAGTCTTTAATAAAATCTTTTATCTAATTACCAATACATACTTATAAAACCTTGTTCAGGATAGAATAAAGGTCACGTTAGAAATATCACTAACTCAGGCATTTAAGATCCTATGAATAAATCTAAGTAGTCAGAGCCACGTCCAAAATCAGCAAATACGTGACGGGTTGCAAACCCATCGCCGATTTAACCCTAAGTGATGACGAGCCTCGGCGTGGGTAGGATAGTGGTGTGTTCGCCAAACATCATCGAAGTCATCCATTTCAATCTATCTTCATTGACTGCGCCGGCGATAGTGCACCCAAACCACGGCTTGTCTTTGCTTCTGTAAATAAAAATACAATGCTAATATTCAATGTATCTCTTTTAGGCTGTGTCCACAGTAGGCAAACCGTGAGCGGCCGACTGAGTTTGCGGCGTATCGGTTTAGTAAATAAACTATTTTCTATTCTATTCTAGTACGCCCCATCCATATATTTGAAATGGAGTGTCCACAGTTTGCTAGTTTTGCGCTCACTTTGCGCAGTTTGCAGCATGTGAGCAACCCTCACATGATGCTTCCCCAAACCGAAGTAAGACGTTACCATGCTGTAGAGCGTAGAGTAATAAAAATTAACCCTGTATACTCATTCAAACAATAAAATAATTTAAAAAATTGGTCCACTATTGAAAGAAAAGTCGGAGAACATAGACAAAAGATTGGTGAGGACGATCTTCGGAGTTATAAACAGAAATGCAATAGAAATTTTATAAAATCGGCACTCCGCTATTACCTGTATTGAATATTGTAAAGTCAGCTTGTTAGCTATACATGTACATATATGTATGTTTAAGGTAAAGTACGATTATACTCGTATAATATAAATAAACTGATTAAATAATAAATATGATCATTACTACTACAAATTTACATAACTGTACAAAATACAATTAGAATCAGATAAGCCACCTAAGGATCGTTACAAACGATCTACTTATAAAATAAAAATAAATCAATATTTAATTAATTACCTCTTTTGTTTGTCCCTTGGTATAAAAGTGATGGCCCAGCGAGATTGAGGATTCCTTTTAGGTTCATGACCTAAGTACCACAATATATCTTTGATATACCATTCCTCGATTTTGTGCGAACCCTGCAAATAAATAGTTATTTCTGTGTATTCCATGGTTTTCTGATCAATATAAAATACGTATTATGGCCTGTCAGCTCAGGTAGTAGCTTTGCCTTATGCACTTTAGGTCATGGGTTCGATTCCCACACAGAACATTTTGTGTACCTCATGAAAATAGATGTTTGTTTTGTATTTCGGTGTTACAAAGAGTTTTCAACAATGCAAATATGTATTAATTATTTACTGTGCTTTTTATCGATACAATATAAGGATAGAGGATGCGCTATAACAACGTGCAGTGACTACTCGTTAGAAAAACGTCGTGTGAAAAAACTCTTTGTCGGAATTGTTATAAACGTATAAATACCTGTTTATCCTTGAAGTAACACAAACAGCTATGCTGAAACTCAAACATATGAAGCTTGAATGCCTTCATAGATTCTGTCGCGACTTTCAACTCTCCACAAACGTGCGACATGTTATTCCTCAATGATTCCATTTCGTGTAAAATACTGTTTTCTTTTATCACTAAATAGTTATCTTTCCTGTCTTCTTCATCCCAGTAACCCCAGCGGAGGACAACGTCGAGTACTATTTCGTCGATGTGGACAATTCGCCTCATTGAGTCGTTGCAAATCACTTCTTCGAGCATTAGCATGTGCGCTTCGATATTTGCTTTTTCGCATAGTTCTACGCAAACGTCGGCTGAAGTTTTGCTTGGTGTTAACTGTCAAAGATTATAATGATGAATGAAATTGAACGCTCTAATGCTTTAAATAAAACTTTTAAATTCGGTAACTGTCCACAGCACAGACCGTATGTGGTCTGTTCTTCCATTCAAATTAAGCCACCTGTGTTGTGGACGTGATCAGAAAATCTCATATTTATTGTGAACTTGGCAAAACATCATAAGGATTCAAAAAACTGCTAGATCCGTAAGAGCATAAAATAAATATCCTTGGACATTTCACACAGCGTCATCTAGTCCCAAGCTAAGCAATTGAATGCTTGTGTTATGGTAACCAGATGACTGATAAACTACTTATATACATTTTTTTTTTGTAAATACATACATATTATACATGGAAAACACCCAGACTCGAGACAAATATTTGTAGATCATGCAAACATTTCTCCTGCGGCAGGAATCGAACTCGCAACCTCTGCGTCTCAGGCGAGCCTTCGCCCACTGTGCCACAGTGGTCGTCAAAAAGAAATAAAGAATTTACAGATGGTATATCATGTGAGTAGGCGGCACTTTAAATCGTAATAAGCAAATATCAAGGAGGAAAAATATGTGAAGCTTATTCAATCGATACAATCTGAGAACCAATTAGGTAGCTACATATAAGAAAAGTGTTTTTCTGATGTTATTTTAAGACATCAAGATTTGTTATTTTTTATGATTTTGTACAATATTTATATTTTTTTCACTTAAAGTCTGTATTGAATTTATATTTATCATACATACTCTACTCTTTCCCTATATGGAGTAGCCACTAAAAACGGCAATAATATTGTACCAATAATTATATTAATTGGACAGTACCTACTCAATTACTATTTATTAATAGTTTAAAAAATAATAAACATACCTATCCAACTAATTAAGAAACTCGTTTCCGGTCTGTTTGGACTGATTTTTATATAGTTCTAATCTCTGTTTGATTCTATTCTTATAATCACCTTTTACCAAAATGACTGATTTCTTAAATGCCCTTTGTTCATGAATGTCGTAAATAAAACTGTCAAATTGGTATACAGTCAGTAACACTTTATTCTCTTAAAATGTAAATAACGGAAATAAACAATATTAAATTAACAAAAAAAATTTCTTATACAACATCATCATTCTCTTTTTGTCAGTTGCGATATATCGCAACTTGCGATATATTCCAGAAACTGAATGGCTGTTATATTACCTTTTTTAAGTCATTCAGTGGTTTTTTATAGCAGTTGTCGAATAAAATGTCACGCCGCCGTCTATTGGCACCGGTAAATAAAAAAAAATGTATTATCACTAGTAGGGTTATTAGTATTGAGCAAAAGGTGTTTTTTTTTGGAAAAGGTGATTATAAGATTTGTTCAAACCGAGGTTAGAACTATATTCATAATCAGTCCAAACAGAAAACTCTTACAATTTGTGAAAAACACATCAAACTCGTCCCGCCATCTGTGTCTTTATAGCTAGTTACCAAAAAGTTATTTGTTTTTTCGTTTCTGTATGTACTGTGCTACAATACATACCGCTATTTGATAACAGGCGGACTTGTCTTTGACATAGATCCAGGCCCGGAGATCCCCGGCCGCTTTGGGTGCTGCTGGTGCAGAGTTACTCAACACCCTCAAAAGGATCTTCCTCATGGCGCCCTCTCTCTTCTTCTCACTATCAGTGTACATCCAAATTGACTCGAAGTGTACGATCAAGTCGCGTATCACGAAAACTTCTTTGGATGACCAAACACCTTGTATCGCGTTGTTGGTCTGTAAAATAAATATATTGATATAGCAAATGTGGAGCAACGAGATTGAACTGAATTTTATGTTATGGACTAACTTTTAGACAATTACTGGGCAAAACCTATTTTGGAAACTTCATAAACAAACCCTGGTATGTTATTCTTGTGCTACTTATGTCCCACTAAGAAGCGAAAATAAATTGATTTAAAAAATCCATGTTTTTCAGAAATAGGTTAACGGCGCTTGTACACGCTAAGAAAATTTGCCGTTTCTGCGGCAGACAAGATAAATTCTTCGTGTAGACGACAAGAATTTTTTCTGTTCCACACACGAAACTTTTCGTGTCTTCCGCAGACAATAAAAATCGAAACGTGTACACGACAAGAATTTTTTCTTGCAGTCGTCAGTCAGTTCGGTAAACTTCTTCGGTCTTATTACAAAAAACGACTTGAAACTAGGTTTAAACCAGAACTATGTAGTCTAGGGTTTAAAGTTAGACCGAGGTCTAAACCGTTTCTTATTACAAAACGACGAGTAACGAAGGTTTTCTTAAACCTGAGATCAACCTAGTTTTAAATAATATGCACAGATTAAACGAAAAATTATGTAAAACCATTCGTTCATTTCGGTGCGCTGGCCACGTCTGAAGCTATTTTATGTCAAAAATGACAGTTTCTCTGTCAGTGTCAGCTTAAAATAGTTATGCGCGCGAAGTTTGAAAGTACCATTTTACCCGGGGCGAAAAGAAGTGAAGTGAAGCCCGGGGGTTTTCCCCGTAGCTTCAACTAAAACCTTTGCTCTACCAAGATTCAAGAAGAAGAATATCTAAATAAAATGGATAATACTAAGAAAAAACGAGCTGAAAATTGAAAAAACATTTTTATTTGTTATCTCATCTTAGATAGTAGGTAATAACTAATAACACATCATTACATACATACAACATCATATTGGATTTTATTACCTGTACATTACTTGAAGAAAATCCTTTTCTATTAATATAAACTTGACCACCATCAGCATTTATTTTTTACTCTAATGTGAGTACAGTCAATAGCGCCAATGACTGTTGGAAAATTCGCTATTGTGCGGAACTTCCCCATGGTCTCCTCTTGTTGGTTCAAAGTTGCAGGCTTGCAGGCATTTTTATCCATCTGTGAGACATTCGCGCAAGTAGGTATTTCTGCAACTTTTTTGCAAGTTTTGCTGACTACAGGTTGTGACACTCCATGTAAATCACCAGTATCGTCTTGAATCTACCAATAAAACAAGGAAGTATCAGTTAATTTGTTATTTTACCTACCTAAGTGCCTACCGTCTTCAATAGAATAATAAGACATAACTTCTACGTACTTCGTGGCGTGCCCAGTTGCGTAGCGCGCAAACTACTTGCAATTCCGGGCTTAGGGGGCATCCTCGAGGATCCTGCGACAAGTTCTCCCGCAATAGGTCCACGATTTTTTCGCCAAAGCGTTTTGTAAATCTATACTTTTAACGGAAATCTTCGTCACTCATATCAAAGGGATTGATTCTATGACGATGAGTATGGGGTCGTCGTTGTATGGGCGTCTCTAGCATTTCCAAATCTTCCAAATCAATGAGGTCAATCCTGTCCAAATCCATTTTTATTTAAAAATCACAACACTCACTTTCTTTACATTACAACAAACAACAAAACAAATTTGACATTTTGAGGTTAGTACCAAAGATAAACTAGGGGTCTCGGAGGTTTATCTCTAGACCACAGACGAACCATGGTTTAGTGCTAAAACTTCGTTTTGGAATAACGTTTTTGTTAGACCATGGTCTATACCGAGGTTTAAACCTAGACTATCTTTAGACCTTGTTTTGGAATAAGGTAGCTTATGTCCAAGTTGCTGTTCAACAATATAGTTTTGACTTGATCAAGGTAATAATCGGGAACATCTACCTACATATTCAATCATGTTGTCGAGATTCAATGTTTGTAATATGGATGGTTTAATAAATTCCCTTGGCATATCTATTTCATTTGGGTTTACTGGAACCAATGCTCTAGAAAGAGTGACATTACCTATTTTGAATGTGACACTTTCCCATGGATAGGAGAAAACCTTTGAAAACTTGTTTTTGCTTGCATCAAATAATTTGAGAATTGATGATTTCTTTACCCTATTGTCTTCTACATTGTCTATATACCAATGTATCATGTCGGTTTTACACAGAGATCTGCCACTCCGTCTATTATCGGAAGTCTTGGAATACAGTTCAGTGGGCAAGTAAAATATTTCAAAAATAATTAAATTTAGAAGATATAAGACCTTCCTCAGGCTCATCAGCCTTGATTAAAAGCCATTTGGCAGCCATTTTAATTGAATTAATAACAAAATAAAAAGGTAACATATTTAAAAATATTATCGGGACTTAATCGCGTATCAATATTAATTTTTCTATGGATTTGAACTTCGTTAAAACGTAATTACGTTTAATTTTTTTCATTTGTGAATCGCACTTGCGAACTTAAGGGTAAGCTTCCTGGCTGGGCCAGCCCTACTACACCGCCTTGAGAGATCTTGAGGAGGCCTTTGTGCCTCGGCACACAATGGGCTAAATATAATAATGAGGTTAAACTTTCTTTTTTCTAGATGATTTAAACATCGTCGGGAGGTGTTCTATGCCAACTCTCATAAGGCTCAAGACTTGTTAAGATGGAACAGACTACCTATAATCCGGTTCTTAACCGTGTTACGGTTGTGAAGTCCGGCCAGCCGGACTATGGATAATTTTTTTTTCGTGTTATAGTTGACCGGTTCCAGGAAAAAAACTAAATCATCGTGTAATTTTTTTCTTGACGTATCCCGCTATTCTATTCGCGTTTATAATTCTACTATATTATAAACGCGAAACTTTGTATGGATGTGTGGATGTTTGTTGCTCTTTCACACGAAAACTGTAACCTAGAATAACACATAGGCTACTTTTTATCCAGGTAAGTTCCACGCGAGTGCAGCCGCGGGCGATGATGTTTCGAATGTTTATGACGATGTCTCGAATTACGAGGTAGTACGAAGTTTGTCGGGTCAGCTAGTACAAATAAAAGATCGAATTTGAGTAGAATACCAATCTCGATGCGTAAGTATGAAGAAACATAACAAAGTTTTTTACAACAATGCCAAGCCCTAGATCGGATTCAGTTCAACGTCAATGTTTTGTTTCCTTCGCATTTTGTCATGGGCTTTTCACTTGATTACATAACTACAACTACAACAATTATGAATCTCAACTTCTTGTTAGTTATGATGTCCTAGGTGCTTTATGAATATTATTCAATCAATTAATGTGTTTCAAGAAAGCGCAGGCGTGTAATTCCGTCAGGAAATAATGCAAGGATAAAAGAGAGGTACACAGGAGTGCATAAACATAGGCCTTTACATCTTTACTAGATGATCTATACAGAGTCAAGAGGCAAGCTTTGCCTACACTTAACGGGACACTGTTAAGTGCCTGGGACATTGTTGAGATGGAATAGGCTTGCCCAGCACCTAAACCATCCTCTCAGCTTAGCCGGCCATATCCACAGGAAAGACAATGGTCAATACGTGTGGGGCTGACTAGCCGCGGGTTTCCTCACGATGTTTTCTTTCACCGTTTAAAGCTCGTGTTGTGTTAAATTTCATATAAATTTTTCGACACGAAAAGTCCATTGATGCACGGCCGGATTCGAACTCACGACCTTCGGATCGAAAGTCAAAGTACTTATCCACTTGGCCAACACGGCTGGAGTGCATAGCACTATACTTACCAAACACGTGTACAATGACTCTGACTCTACATGAGCCCTTACTTAGTTATGAATTCCTGGTACCTAACTTCTATTTTTAAATCAATGCACCAAATTGTTTCGAAGACGAGAAAGCGCAGGCGCGTCTTTATGAGGAGGAAGAATGCAAGGGAAAACAGAGATGAACACATCCTGTATGCACTCTGTGCATAGTACAAATAGTTTACACTGATTAACATGTTTGAATGACCACTGTGAATTAATTTTCTATATATTTTGCAGTAAATTAATTTGTGATCTGATCATTCATATAATAAATGCGAGTATCAATGATCGGTTGAGACGCAAGAGTTGCGTGTTCTACTATTGCAGCGATGCAAATGTTTGCATCATCATCATTGCAATTCATTGTAACCCGGTTCTAGTAGTTTCTGATGTCCAGGATTCATATAATAAAGTGAAAGGAGGACTACGTTTAGGAGATTGTTATGCTATGTATTGCATTTATATAGGCTAAATGTCAAATAACTGGTAGTTTACGCCATAACAAACAAAAACGAGATACTTAACTGTATCTGTAATGGTATCTTTTGATGTCTGAAGATCCTATTAAACTCTGTCATCGATATCTCCTAGTTAGTTATGGAATCCTGGTAATTTACGTCCATTTTTCAATCAATACATCATGTTTTATTGATTACGAGATTGCGCAGGCGTGTAGAGAGTTACGAAAGAGAAGATCGCAAAGGAGAAAAGGATGCACAGAAGTGAATATCTCCATAGCAACAGCCAAACATGTTTGATACAAAACTAGACCAGGTTGATGAACTTTGGCTACCTTGGTGGAGTGGCGGGCGCGTTCTAGACAGAGGCGCAAGAGATATTATGTTGGACTCTCTCGGAAGGACATGTTTGAAGTACGTGCAAATATTGGTTGGGCAAATATTGATACGTGCAAGACTGCAACAAATATTTGCACGTACTTTTAAGGGTGTACACACTACACCCTTAAATACCTACTATTAGTTTTAGTAATATATTAGTATTGTAGTCTACTTTTTTTTAATACAGTGATAGAATAAAATAAAAAAAATCTTCGGCCGCATACAGATTCGTAACCAGTTACGGTAGAAGAAAAAATCATCCTTATATTGTTAGGGAATCCAATAACAAATAATAATTTAAAATCATCATCTTTGGTTATCAATTTTCGGGATTTGAAATAGTTAATCAATTTAATCTCAATGTTCATTAGCGAAAAAAATTTTTATTAACAGACATCCTTTTTCTTTTTAATTTTGGTATATGACTCGGACATGAACATTTTGAATACACATTTTGTTTATCTTATAATTTGCAGACAACATGCCTTTGAACCTGCATTAAGCATCCCCATCAGCATTCCTGGACTTGATCTCACAAACAAATTCTCAAAACAATGGAACAAACAAGATAAAGATCTATCTCTAGCGATACCGTTCTGCAGAACGGTTTCGTTACAGTATCTTTCGATATCCCAGGATACTCTTGAACTCTGTCATTGATATCTCTTAGTTAGTTATGGAATCCTGGTACTACGCGCCAAATTTTCAATCAATACAACATGTTTTATTGATTACGAGTTAGCGCAGGCGTGTAGAGTTGCGAAAGAGAAGAGTGCAAGGGCGAAAAGGATGCACACAGAAGTGCATATCTCTATAGCAATAGATAAACATGTTTGTGATATAACTGGATCAGGTTGATGAACTTTGACCACCTTGGAGAGGCAGGCGAGTGCTAGATAGAGATGCAAAAGGTGTGAATAATACTATTTTGCTAGGACAAAATGATTACATAATCTGCAAATATTTGTTACGAGTCTGGTTGTTGTTGTAACTTAGTACCTACTAGTAGTTTCTAATAACCACCACACAGTGTTAGTAACTGTTGAGTTATGTATTACTTTATTTAGGCTCTAAATTTTAGGGGAAAAGCTAGAGATATGGAAAAAATAAAAAAAATTAAATATGATCACGACTGTATCCCAAGAAGCGGTAGACATTTTTTCAGATCTTTTAGGCAATTTTTAGATATGCAGTAGACTAATATCAAATAACTTTAAGTTTACGCCAGAACGCATGTTTGTTATTTGAATAAACCATGGAACAAGCACGATATCGATACAGGAAGATCCTCTTGAGCTTTGTCATCGACAACTCCTAGTTGATTATGGAATCCTGGTAATTCACGTCCATTTTTCAATCAATACATGTTTTATTGATTACGTGAAAAGCGCAGGCGTGTAGATGAGAGGGACGAATGCAAGGGAGAACAGGATGCACACAGGAGTGCATATAGACGATGAACTACCAATGCCGCTTAACTACCTTTTTTTCAATTTCGTGTTTTTAATGCCAATCGAGGAAAAATGATAACACGCGTGTGTAAAAGACAAATAAATATTTATTTGCCAGAATATATGTTTAACAATTAGGTCTTAAACTAGGATTATTTTCTTATTATGTTCTACTTAAGTAAGACATGCAAATATTAATTAAATGAGTAAATTACAATCATTGACTATGTACTAACCAGTACATGTTAGTACTGGTTAGTACATAGTCCATTTTACTGAGTGACGACCAATTTTGATATCACGATTACAATTTACCTATTCTTAAATTAAAATATTACGCTGTAAAGCTTTTTCGTAGGTATTTTTCGAGTCGTACATACCGATTTTTTTTTTCGAATTTTTTATAATATTCTACGATTTTATTATTGATTTTTATTTTTATTACTTGTAAACCTCTTAACACGATTTTTAACTATTTACCTCATCGTCATTATCATCCATAGCCCGACTTTACCCACTGCTCCCTATTAGCAAAGACGATTTATAAAAATAGACTGGCAAAGGCCGTGCCCAAAACGGGAGGTAAGGTAGCAACAATATTAAAAAAAATGTAGGTAATTTTAACTAGAACGTTATTTAAATTTCTTGGATAAAATTGATGTTTTTAAGTTTTCAGGCTATCTGGTGCTGCCATCTACTTTAAACTCCCTCTTTGGGCACGGCCTTTGCCCGTCTGTTTTTATAAATCGTATTTGCTATTAAGGAGGCAAGACCATACTGGATGGCACAAACTTAGGGAGTCCCTATGTTTGTGCCATTCACTACGGCCGCGTGAGCATTTCGCGAGAAAGCCTTATGTGCTGGGAGCATTCAATTTACAAGGTCTGCCAGTTTTGAGTGTGATCCACTGTATCCCACTGATCCACTGATTACCACTTGACCCTACATATAATTTATTTCATCTCAAATCGGGGAAGGTCAGGTTAGATAAACTTAAGTAATACATTTGGGTTTTACTAGGTTTTTATTGACGAAAACTAGTTAATTTATTCCAATCGTCCAACTGAAATTCCTAGTAAGAGACTATGCTAAGTTTTTGATTTTGGTTTTTGGACAACTGTCTGAAAATATTTACCTAGTACGTCTCATAAAATGTGCATGTGCTACAATTTATAGAATTTTATACTGTCAACTAATAAATAATAATCTATCAACAATTAATTACGAACAGACAATTCGAAAATTTCATACTTTTAGAAAGACAAGTAAAAAAGTTTGTTTCGCTGCTCCTGAACATTTTTCAAAATGGTTCTTACCAGGTTTTGGTTTGGGTTAGCCGTGCAGTACTGCACGACTAACCCAAACCAAAACCTGGTGATACGTATCAGTATATCTATTCTATTCTATCACCTAGTTAGCTTTGGGATCCTGGTACTTACTTCTATTTTAAGATCAATATAAAATGCAATTTGAGAAAGCGCAGGCGTGTAATGAATACACAAATGGTATGGTCATGTATGACGATAGAAGACGCAAACATGCCGATGCCGGCTAGATTCAATATGTACGTCATAGTAAACCCACCTCTATGATGCCTTGCATTCCGAACCCCCTTAACATTTATGAAGTCCTGGTAATATAATACATAAACTTCGAATAGGATCAATAACTTGCACTCTATGAGCGCAAGCGTGATGTGCAGTGAGACATCTGTCTTGTCTTGAACATGATTGCATGGACGTGATTCTGACTAAAGCTGCCGTTGTGGGTAGTGATAAAACTGCGCCGCGGAACTTCACAGAAAATACCTGCGCGGTATTTTCGCTTCCCACAGCGGCAGCAAATACCGCGTAGGTCCGAGCAGGCCTTTAGGCATGGTTAAGCACGGTATTTTCAAGCATACAAGACCCTTCTGAGATGTCTAAGGGGTAGGATGCCAAATACATATTCAGGACTTGTGCACATTTTGTAGAAATTAGCAGTACGATTTGTATTAGAGAAGAAAAGATGATGGATAAAGTTGGCCAAAAAACGGTTCAGTGGTACAGGCGTTAAAGCGTAACAGACAGGCAGACAGACTGAGGTACTTTCACATTGGTATAATATAAGTAGGGATAGGGATTGTTGGGCATAAGTCTCCCCATTCAATTCACTCGGATGTCATTCACACACACATAAAACTATAAACCCTTTTACAGCATCAGCAAGAATGCATTTCGATGAGCGGTGACGTAGTTTATTCAATCAGTATGTAACAGAGGGCAGCACTAAATACTTGCAAGTCTTGCTACCAATGAGGAATATTCATTCAGATCTTTTGTAATTTTTAGATCCTTCGGAGACATCAATAGGGTATCAGTGCAGTTAAATTGATGCAGTACAGTAGGTGATATTGAAAAACCTATTAGTACTGATAATTACATCTTATATCGAAAACGAATTAAGTCTAAATTCGATTTTAGGAAAATAATTTAAGAGGGCTCGCATATATTTAAAATAAAATACGCAAAAGTTTGGGCTCGTCCGGGATTCGAACCCGAGACCTCTCGCACCCGAAGCGAGAATCATACCCCTAGACCAACGAGCCGTTAGAGAAAACGTTAAATACATTGAATAATATAATCACGCATCGTTAAACGTAGTTAGAAATTTTCAATAATTAACACAATAATCAATGGTCAAATCACGTGACAGAGTCGAATTTGTTCCTAATTTGACACTTGTCACGTGATTTGACCATTGATTAGTTTATTTTGGAGATAATCTGCACTCATACCGCCGGTTTCTCGAACGTAGTCCAATATTAATCAATCAATGGTGAAATCACTAGTAAAAATTTGCAACCGATTTGACACCAGTCAAGTATGATTTAACGATAGGTAATTTATTAGTAAAGTATAGTTTTGATTTTTATTTGTATTTTAGTTTCGATAATTTCGTAATTTCAATTCTTCTAACTGGCCTAAGCCGTAAGTTGAATATAATTATAAAAACCGGGCATTAAGGATCTTGAATATCTGAAGATCAACGGTATGTGTGGTGTATTCTCCTCGGGTACGTAAATAATCATACTTTTTTATAAAAATGAATAATCACTAATATTAAAATCTACCGAATAAATACTAATATACGCAATACTCACTGACTGCGATCCTGTGTTTACGTGTATCATAAACTTGATTAAGCTGCTAGTGTCGAGTGTCTACGAAATCTAATATTTTTTTTAACAGATAGCTATAACAAAAAGTAAATATAGCGACCCTGCCAGGATTCGAACCTGGAATCTTCTGATCCGTAGTCAGACGCGTTGTCCATTGCGCCACAGGGCCTCGTGAAAGAATGGTTGAAGTAGGGAAACACATTAAGCAATTTTGTACAATAAACTGTTTTTTATTAATTGTCTACGCTTACATACATGCATTGTAAGTTTGGTCAGGTTGATTTAGTACCCTAAAGATAGCAAAAGTTACCCCAATTCACAGATCAGAAATAAAAACAGACCCCGGAAATAACAGACCGATTTCAGTGTAGCCATATTGTCTAAAATTTTTGAGAAAATTATACATAAGCAAAACAACGTCTGGAACACCCATCTTACTTCAATCATCTTTATTTACACTAAACAATACGGTTTTAGACCGCAAAGTAATAATTGACTTAATAACATAAATTTATAAATAAATAAATATATAAATTATTCTTGGACATTTCACACAGTTTTTATGTTTGTTTGTACGATTGGACTGGACTTTCCGAATGAATAATGAATAAATATCCTTGGACATTCCACACAGCATCATCTAGTCCCAAGCTAAGCAACTTAATGCTTGTGTTATGGTAACCAGATGACTGATATACTACATAGATACATTTTTTTTTGTAAATACATACATTATTATAGATAGAAAAACATCCAGACCGGGAACAAATATCTGCAGAACATACAAACATTTGTCCCGTGGCGGGGATCGAACCCGCAACCTCCGCGTCTCAAGCGAACCTTCGCCCACTGCGCCACAGAGGTCGTAATAACACAAAATAAATCTAATATTGATAACAAAAAAATTGCTGTTGGCGTTTTTATTGATTTGAAAAAAGCCATCAACACCGTCAGTCACAAACTCCTCATAAAAAAGTATGAAAATACCTATAGGTATAAAAGGTAGTGCCCTCAAAATGAGTCATATAATTATTACAAACCGGTTTCAAGTAGTGAAAATAAAATAAAATAAATAAATATCCTTTGACATTTCACACAAAAATAGATAATGTCCAAAGTAAGGCGGCCCCTATTACGTGCGGAGGCTCCATATTAGGGCCTCTGCTATTCCTTATATACCTACATAAACAAACTTAACCTCCATGGTCATGTTACTCTGTATGCCAATGATACTTGCTTATTTTACTTTTTATTCATCAATACATGATGCAATATCACATGATCAGTCAGACCTAGATACCCTCTATACTTGGTTTCAGTACAACTTGTTAACAATGAATACCTGCGTTAAAAGCATGTTACACCATCTTCAGAGCTAAAAATAAGGTGATGAAACCCCAATTAACCCTGTTTGGGTAGGAACGCTGTTCCTACCCAAACAGTACGCGTGCTGTTATGAACAACCCCATGACCCACTACACTAAATATATGAAAAATATCTTGGCCTAAGGATAGACCTAACCTAACCTAACTCAATATCTAAATTCAAATTGAAACTATCGCCTTATGTGTTTGAAAATTACTTTTGATTTAGTCTGCTTTTAATGTAAATTCTAATTCAGTTTATATTCAGAAAGTAAATTACTACATTATTTACATAACTGTACAAAATACAATTAGAACCAGTTGAGCAACCTAAGGATCGTTACAAACGATCTATAGGTAGCTCAACTGATTTATATTAATATTAATCACCTACTTAAACACTAACTAAATTATAATAATTAACTATCCTACTGTTAAAGTTTAACCTACTTACCTTTATTCAAATGGTAAGTAATAAATGGTAGGTAAACTACTCGGACGATGCGACACTCACCTATTATAATTATTTTAAGTTAAATTAGTTCTCATGTAAGTAACTCATTTGTCTTTTTTGAAAATAAAATATCTTTAAACCGGCTTAGATTTATCTATTAAAATAAAATGACAAAACGTTGAGGCCCTGCCAGGATTCGAACCTGAAATCTTCTGATCCGTAGTCAGACGCGTTATCCTTTGCGCCACAGGGCCTTGTGGGAGAAGATTTTAATTAGGGATACACATTCAAGCAATCTCTCACAATTAACGCTTTTTTGAGCTTATTTCATGAGTTATTTGTCAAAGAAACGATCAGTGATGGCGAAGAATCCACCAACTACATAATGCATTATACTAATTATACTAATATCCTATGGATGGATGTTTGCAAAAACTACTGAACGAGATTTGGCTAAAACTTAGAATATACGTAGCTGGAAAACCTGGAAAAACACCTAAGCTACCACGAAAGCGAAGCCACGGGCGTGTACTAGTGTATAACATATTAATTATAACTCAGAATATTTGTATGTTTGTGTTTCTATCAAGCCTTAACCTGAGTATAGATTTGGAATAGTAATTTATCTAAAATGTTGGTACCAAGAGAGCAAATAAATAACAACTGATATTCACATACATTTAATGATAATAAGATTCCCTGTAGCGTAGTTATCAGAAACGATTAGTACAATACCACAGCATCATCCGTTTGTTTCGTATAAAATAAGTTGTTACAGACTTGTAATTTTTCGGTGATAATAATCAAGGAAGTACATATTATGTTTTTTTTTGTTTTTATGAGTATATTTTCTTTGCCAATAATATTGTTAGTCAGTCAATAGTAGCATTTATTTACTGCAGTATAATTATAGCTATGTTCGAAGACGAAGGGCCAAACACGCTCATAAACTAAACAGGTCAAAAAAAAAAAAAAAACTTTTACATTTACAATATTAAAGTTATGATAGGTACTTGTTGTAACTTATTAGTCAAAACTTCATACGCCATCTAGTTCAAAGACTGCTCAAAATCAGTGTGCAAACAACATTCAAAACCCTTTAGTGTGTTGATTTCCAGAAGTAAGCAACCTTCAAACCAAATTGTATGAACACTATCCACTAGATAGAGCTGAAATAAATAAATTCTGTTTTCTTATAATTAAAGATTTATCCACTAACTGAGACGGCAGACGTTATTCTGTACAAAAACGTAGATCATAAAAGTTGACACTTTTTGTTTGTTAGAAATAACTCGTATTTTTTATCTCCAAATTAAGTTTTATAACAAGTAACATAAAAAAGTAAAACTGATTCAGAATTTTTCCTTTTTTATGCTACTTGACCTAAAACTTAATTTGGACGTAAAAAATTGCCAAATTGGTAAAGCCTATCTCAAGCTAATGTGCTTACAAACAAACAACAAATCCTACACCATCTAGATAGATAAATGTTTAAAACCCATACAACGTTTGGTGCGCGATAGTTGAGGTCCAGAAGTACGCAACCTTTGAACGGCATTGTACAGACACTCTCCACTAGATGGAGCTGAAATGTATAGTTTCAGAATTCCTAGTTCTTTTTTCTAAGGCTTTTTACGAGCATTGGTCATAATTTAGATACAGTTTAAAGTTGAATTTTCATTTGCAAACGTATGTCAACATATAAAAAAATAATTCATCACGTGTATTTTGATTAACTAGAGATATTCCTGATGATGGGACTCACTGCATCGTCAGATTGGTTTGCTACGAGTATCATCACATCAGTCTTTGCTGATCTTGACTTAACTTGATCGTATCATTGAAGAATTTCTTATGAATAAGCACAAAAGTAGCGGTAATTGTGAGGGATAGCTTGAATGTGTATCCCTAATTCAAATACTGTATTAAGAGGCCCTGTGGCGCAATGGATAACGCGTCTGACTACGGATCAGAAGATTCCAGGTTCGAATCCTGGCAGGGTCGCATGTACAATTTTTGCAGATTTTTTATAACTCTTTATGAAATCTTGAATATCACAACGAATCGGTTTTTTTACAACATTGGTAACTCAAGAACTGCTGGTCTGATTTGTATGATCTTCGATCTGTTGGATTTGTCTCTGCCCCTAATAGCAGAATAATTAAAAACACAGAAAAAATATGCATATTTTCTGATGACGTATCGAAAATCCAAATCTGAGGATTTTGCATACATGTCTACATTTTGCAGTAGTTAACATTCCATTCGTAACAGGTTACAAGCCCGTAGCCGCATTTTACAGTACTGAGCAAGTATTTTTCGATTCTAAAAGCACTAACTATCCTGCTTTTCGTCTCCCAATCTTCATAGAGCATTGTTGACCTATCGATCCTTTTTCTCTACAACATAGGTTGTAATATAACCAAAGCTTGAACGCGCGCCAAAAGTACCAGAGCAACATAAACACAAAGGTGGTCGCAAACGTGACGTAGTTGCATCCAGGACACCTGTGGGTGTGTGTGGGCGTTACTCACACAGGTGCATATCATGAAGCATTGCATATTCTGAACAACTCACACCACTTGCGGAAGGGGTATGTGAAGATGAAGATTACTTGGTGCGTAATAAATTGAATGAATGAATGGGTTTTCATTCATTCATTTTTAGAAAATGTCGTTTCAAAAACGAGATTTCAAAAAAATAACCAGTTACAGTACTAAAATAGCTTATTATTTATCAGCATGGCATCTAGTTAGTTAGTTAGCTAATATGGTGTGCAACTGTGCATTTTAAAATAAAATTACGATTCAATGGCAAATAGAAATATAAACTTACCATAGGCGCAGGCATAATAGTAGGTGCCCAGACCGACGCCAAATTTTCTGCGTTCATCTTATTAGCATGAGACATTGTGTGTAGGAAGTGTAGATGAGCGAACAGCTTGCGCGCTGTCTGACGGGCCACCAGCGGCAAAGACAGCATGATGCGTCGATACTCAACGAACCGACTGGCTTCGTCGTCCAACACTGAAACAAAAATGCAACATTACATTTTTACCGTAAAATATTTTTTAAACAACATTCGATAAATTCCCTCATTAACTAAAAAAGAGCTGAACAACAAATTCAATCGCCTGAACAGATTTAATAAAAAAAGTTCACAGCTGTAACACTGTAGGATTTACAAGTTGTTAGAAGTATTAATGTGTGTTGTGTGTGTACCTATTTATTTCATAATAAACCAACGATACGTCTTGAACCGTTTTTTCTACAATATAACAGTTACACATTATCTTAATTCTCTATCTTAGACAACATTGCTTTTTTTACTATTTTTCATACATACTTGACAAAAGAAAAGATTGCTTTTTCATTTATCACGATCGCAATGTGCATACAGGGCACAGCAGACCAAAAATGAAAATTTCAACTTTCACAATCGCAATTCATACTTCAATAGATAAAATCCTGTTTGTCTATTAAAAACTTACATTTAGCATTAGGCTGTTGAATAACATTCGCATTAAAAAGCTAGGCCACAAAGCCGTGTTTGCTGTCCTGATACTTTATGGCTTTGGTCACAAAAAAATAGGAGTAGAATAACCATGCACGAAGTATCACTGTCCAGCCCCTTAGCCATATTACTTTTCTACAATCGCTTTCGCTATCAAAACACAAAAAAAAATATAGGAATTCCTATTCAATGATGATAAGACATAAAGTAAGCGTTTTGAAGCGCTTTGTAAGAACCAAACAGTCCAAAACATCCGTACATCTTTAAACGCATTCAAAGGTCGCCTTTGAATATGTACGGATGTATTGAATGATGTGTCAAAACCAAAGACGATTAATATTAAATAATCGTCTTTGGTCAAAACAAAGACTAAGCGATTGTAATATGGTTACGGGCTCAGAGGTCCTACTGAATACATATTTATATTAATCTGTCTTTATTAAGTAATTTTTAACTTGTGAAACTTATTCAAATTGTGTTTTGTTATAGTAAATAGCGCTGACTTGTCCCCAAAACCTTTAAAACCAGAGTTGACAACTAGCTAATACAAACTTACTTTTTCAGCCAATGGTAACTAGTGCAAGCAAGTATAAGATTTTAAGCTTTTCATAAACAATGTTTGTTATGGTACAGTGCCATCTTTTCGTTTACTATTGGACTATTTAGTAAAGAAAAACTACCCTGTATCATCAACCCTTGATATCAGAGGGGTTGTATAATTAAATTACTGATGGAATATTTAATTTTATGCTTCCCGTATAGATGGCGCTACGAATACGAGATCCAAGAAATATTCAGTCGGTTTTTTTACGAGGCGTTACAAAAGAAATATGTACCTATAGAAACGTCTAAAGGTACGTATTTCTATTAGTTAAATACTTATACCTTCCTTGGCTTAGACCTATAGGTACTTATAAAAACTTAGAGTAGAAAAACATAACTCATTACATAGTTTGTTTGTGAAAAAGCCAGCCATCGAAGTTGAATATTTTTGATACTAATTTGACTAAAAATTCAATATGAATGAGTTTCAGGTAAGCTTTGGTTCATTGGGCCTTCCAGCCAGACAGCGTTAGACGTAGTTGGCTAATTAACGTCAACCTGTTTTTTCTTACAGGACGCTCTGTAGTTTCTAGGACATTGTAGAGATGGCGTTGTTTTTTAAACTATCATTTATTTATTAAGCCTCATCCACAGGTAAAGATATCGTCAATGATACGTACGAGTCTAACTAGGCCGCAGATTTCCTCACGATAATCTCAGGCGTTTAGGTACACACTTAGGGGTCTAACAGCCAGTCTCAATAACCTTTGGTTTTGCTTACTGTTGGTAGATATCTACGTATGTATACGTATGAAATGTTATGTCAAATATCTACTAGCAAACCAATGATAGATAGGTTATTGAAACGAGTATTTGTAAAGTGCACCTTCAGTAATGTTAATAAAAGCGTTAGTCAACTGACTCATCCTAAACAGTTAGGCCGATTTGGATTTGGTAATTTTGTATTAGGTTCATGGACGGTTTTATAATACAATTTTACCCGGTAGATGGCGATGTGATTGCGTTACGAAGTTTAGTTAAAGCTGGTCTAAATATACCTAAGTTAGTTATTGAAAGACAACTAATATTCAACTTGTATAGGGACTTCTAGGTGATTTCTATTTATCCGAAGTTAGGTTAGGTCATTGATTGAGTTACTACTTATTTATCTTCAATAATAACCAATCGCTATTGTGCAATACAATTATTTATCATTGGTACAATACTAGCTACATTTACATTACATAGTATAAGCTAGCTTACTTGCCATGGCGTTTCAAATATAATAAACATCTCTTTTATAAACCAGTGGCGTATAATGCTTTCTTATTAATCTTCTTTTTTTTTATATCCTTGGACATTCCACACAGCGTCATCTAACCCCAAGCTAAGAAATTTAATGCTTGTGTTATGGTAACCAGATGACTGATAAACTACATAGATACATTTTTTTTTTATACATAGAAAACACCCAGACACGAAACAAATATTTGCAGAGCATACAAACATTTGTCCCGCAGCGGCGATCGAACCCGCAGCCTCTGCATCTCAGGCGGGCTTTCGCCCACTGCGCCACAGAGGTCGTTTTATGCCCGGTTTCTATATTTAATGATTGTTAGTTCTCGGAATTAGCAAAATAGCATAGCATTAGACATGGTCACCTGTCAAAAATTTACAATTTTTTTTTAAAAGAAACATAGTTGCTATATCATGAAATCCACGTTATTCATAAGTTAGTAAGTATAGAAACCTGACATTAAATAGTGCATGTTTTACTACCTCTGAGTTGCTATTAGGAATAAAGTCTTTTTTTAATAAGCCTATGCCCAACAGTGGGATGACCACTGCTGGGCAAAAAGGGAGGCCTTTTGCCCAGCAGTGGTCATCCCACTGCATCCACAATTCCTTCCAATAAAAAGTCTTAAGTAATCTAAATATCAGTTAAAATAAATAGTGCACGCACTATTTATTTTAAGTAAGACTAACTAATAGATATTAGTAGCCCTTATTTACTTTCCGTGTACAACAAATCATTTATTATAGAATTATACTCAGAAATGGTAAAACAAGCTATAATGTGTTATTTAAGATTGGTGAACCACATAATTCTATAACTAAACTACAAAATAATTTAACTTGCATGATAAAACAATATTAAAGCTAAAAAACGAAAAATAAAAACCACGTCTAACATAAATTACAAAGCTGGTTCAAACAAAACTCAAAAGATAAAATACGTAAACATTGGCGTGCATAAAGAAACATATTCTGGAATTTTTTACGAACACCAAATAATATCTGGGAAATAAATTTTGCGATTTCTACATTTATTATGATAAATATTGCATAGAAAATATGTCATGCCACATACTTATTCTTCAGATTATTTGATGATTGTCAAAGTGGCAAAAGTATTTTTTTATATAAGCCGACTTAAATTTTGTAAGAAAACCAATTTTCTGCACTCTCGTGCATTTCTGTTCAGAACTTCAAAAATTAGCAAATCCTCATCAATTTATGGGACCACCTCGGGAGAAAACATCGCTTTTAAACAAAAAAAGGAAAGAGGACGGTGAAATCAGTATACACATAAAAAAAACGAAATAATAGCTCCTCCTTTTTTGAAGTCTAATTAAAATCGTCAAATACTAATATAACTCTTAGCGTGAAATTACAGTGGGAGCGGGCGGGGCGTATGAGCGGGTGAGGCGTCGAGCGGGTCACGCTTCTCCCGCCGCGATACCCGCTCGCCCGCCCCGCCCGACGCGCGTGCACCTTGGTACACAAGTATGTGCTTGTCTTACACGCCAGCGGATTCCGCTACCCGCGCCGCTCCCACTGTCATTTCACACTTACGGTTTCAAACTTAAATAAGTAGTCCTCAAAAAAACTCAGCCTGTATAGCTACAACAACATGCAATAAAAAGATTAGGTATTTGGTGAGAAGACGCTTGCTATTTATATGTTACTACCCAACGGACTTTTTACCGTCGGAGAATTCGAGATGATCAAAAAGCCGTTCCATGCAAAATATATGAGAATTTTCTTCATAAAATTATGAATTTGTGACTATCCGATATTTTTAAGTTATTTTGCTATTCGGGGTGGAGAAACATCCGATAACCCAAATATCGATCCAGCTTATCTAGAATTAGAGGTTAAAATATATATTTTAGATAAAACTGTAAGCTCTTAGCGTATTTCCACCAATATTTACAAAAAAAAAGATAACTGTTAGTGTGTTATTGTATTGTATTTTTATTTTCCGTTTCATGTTAGTATTGTTGCATTACAATAACTGTTAAATACATAAGATACCTCAGCTCCCTGATTGTGTAACTTTTCTCGATTGTATTAAAGTTGTATCAAAGCAAAAATCACAGTAAATCGCGAAAACAACGGTCAGATTTAACGCTGAGTAAATTAGCAAGTAACTTACTTAATTATTGTCATATTGTCGAGACCAGTTACACAATCCAGGGGCAGACAATTTTTTAAAATATTCAGATGTATATAAATAAATATTCACTTACATACAACTATACATATTATGTTTATAAGTATTTATATATTTAAAATACGATATGTCTCATAAAATCTATGATAATGTTTTTTGTTAGTAAAAATAGCAGTCAATCAAGACTATACCCCCATGGCGTGTACATATAATAAGGGCATTTCAATCGTTTTGTTATGTCGATATAAATTTGACACTTTTACGCCCGAATACTGAAAGGCTACTTAAACATTTGGGAGCGTATTAATCATATAGGGCGCTCTCACTTGTCAGATTTGTTTAAACAAATAAGTTAAATAATGTCAAAATATGTATGACTATATATGACTAAGTGGCGTAATAAAGAGGAGGCCTATAGGTAGCAGTGGGTGCAAAAGGGCTGATATGATGATGATGATGATGAATGTCAAATTTATGCAATAATGTCATAGATAACCAATTATATTAAGTAGCGATTCAGTATTCGGACGGTACCTATAGAAATGTCAAATATAAAATGACAGTAAGCAAATTCACAGATCGATAGGTTATTGAGATCGGCCGTAAGTGGGGTACTCAGGGGTATATTGGAAAAAACATTTGGCACTACGTGACCGGTTGCAAGCCCATCGTCTGTGTTAGAAAGCTAACTGGTTTCTTTCCAATGTGCATAATTTATCGAAACCAAAAATCCAATGGGATTCGAACCTAATATTGAATTCAGGGTTTAGTTTGTTAGTTATTTACTTATATGAGACAAGTATTTTAATATTTAGTTACACATAATATATAGTTTATAACGAATTTACGATCCAGGTAACGGCCAATCTCAATAACTTATCTAGCTGCTTTGCTTACTGTGGTAAGATATTTGGCATTACTTCCATACTAAAAATCATAGATATTAATAGTAAGCAAAATTACAGACAGATAGGATATTGAGACTAGACGTAAATGAAGTAGGTATTGTTATGCCTTAAAATCTAGATAATATCGCTTGGCTCTATAGTTAATTAATTAATGAAACATAACTCATGGATTACTAACACTACATAGTTTAAATTAAGAGATCATCATTAGGTACTTATTATAATACAATTTTATAGGATCTTTGATCTTGAAAATGTAGTTAGAGGCAAATCCAAACAATAAAATTAAACATTGTTAGTAGCTTAAGCATTGGTAATATTAATTGATAGCAATTATTCGCAATACAATCGCTGTTGATGAACGATTATCCCATAATTCATTAAATAAAATCGCATAGCTTTACTTCATATTTGTTTTGTTTTATTAAATAAAGATAGTGATGATACACTATCTTTAGATTTAGTCTTTAGCCATGGCGGCCTTTAGGCTGCCTAAAATCCCCGTCACTGGAGTTGGCCACTTGCTGATACAAATTTACTAACTTACTTTACGATCTTCAGTCAACATGAAAGAGATATATTTTTTTAACCTTCTTCTTCCTGCCCTTATTTAATTAATTTTTTAACCATAAATAAATAAAACATAATAAATAAATATCCTTGGACATTCCACACAGCGTCATATAGTCCCACGCTAAGCAATTTAATACTTGTGTTATGGTGACCAGAGGGCCTAGCCAACCGGCATTCGCTATGAAGCGATTCGATTTCTATCATCGCTACACCTTTGATTTGACATTTCTGATCGCTCGAGTTTTCGTCATCGAATGTCAATTCCTATACATTTTTTTTAGTTTCTAATCGAAAGCGATTGTCGAAATGTAACATGGCTAGGGCAGCAGATGACTATATACTACATAGATATTTTTTTTGTTAATATATATATATTATACATAGAAAAACAACCAGGCCCATAGACATAAGGCAAATAATTGTGTCATAAGTACTTACTTCAAACCCCAACATTTACTTGAGCAAATTCTATCATATATCCTCAAAGAATTGTATTCACAGCATAAGACAAGACATTACCACCTGCATCTAGATTTTTATAAATCACCGAGTAGGTATATCTTAAAACCTTCATTCATAATAACTTAGAAAGGCTATAGAGAATGCCGATAATTGTATATTAATAATAATTGTGAATGCATACCGCATTCAATCTTTATCATAAGGCACATATAGGTCGCGCCACGTAAAAAGAGCGCTGGCTATCAAACTGCGCAGTGGTCGATGAATAGTGGAGAGGTAACGCGCACTTCATACCATTGATTTAGTTAGCGAGTGGTATTGGTTTGTCACCGAGTGAACACAGGCGCAAACACCCCCGCTTCTTCCCCTCAGCGCTCTTTTTACGTGGCGCGACCTATACTTTGATTATTTATATTCACAAGTCCTCAGTATACCTTAACCTTTAACGTTTACTTGAGTAGATGCTAACCTATCGCCTCAAGCAGCGCCTTGCTCTGTTCCGTAGCAATGAGTGCCTCAGGCAGGTCGCGTAGAAACCGCTTGAGTACGCCAGCCACGTCATGCTCGGAATGCGTGCCCGGACTCAGCTGGACCGACCACGCGTCTCGGCGGAAACGGGTTAGAAGCTCGCCCAGTGTGGTACTGCCTCCGTTCCGCCGGTAGATACCTTCGGAGAGACTTCCTGGAAGACACAATTATTTGATATTACTTATTTGAACGCTTTAATTCCAAAAGTCTATTCTACGCATCAGTGAAATCGGTTGAGTAGTTTCGGAGATTACACACAAACAAACTTTACCTCTTTATAATACCTATTACCTCCTTATACATATTGAAGATAAAGAAAATATCATAGAAGGAAAAGTAGAAGGAAGGCGAGGAAGGGGAAGACCGAGAATTAATTACATAAGTCAGATAAAAGAGAAGGTCGCTGTCATGTCGTATCAAGAAGTAAAAGAGATTGCATTGGAAAGAAGTATATGGAGGAAATTGCATCATTACACCGACAAGAGCTGAGCTCTTAAGTTTTATATATTATTGGTTTGGTAAACCTGCTTTAGTTAAAACGGATATTAAATCTGTTGCTATCTCTTTTCATTGACATAAGAGTAAAAAAAACATTCTTTAAATCTATATTAAATTGACAAATCTTTATGAATAAGACCATTAGTGTCTACTACAGTAAGCGTAATCTAAGTTGACAGAAGTGAATATAGTTATTGCGATTAGCGTCGCAGTGGTCGGAAACATTACTGTCTGTGTTTCAAGCGATGTCGATACGTCTGTTTAGCTCTTTCGTAAGGCCGGTACTTCTCTACCTAAACAGGAGTGTGATAGGCTTTAAAGCTAAATGAAAATTATTATACGTACCGTAAGCGTATACAAAGCTGATACATTTCTCAACAATGGCGGGCACGTCGTCTTTGGTTAGCTGTTGGTGGTGTATGTATGCGCCGTTTGTCTGAGCAGCCAACTTTATCATGTACCGCCAGTTCTAAATACAAGTAAATCATTACTTTAATTATAAAATATATATGTACCTAACTAGGAATTTATTACGAAATGACAAATAGACATTTAGATAATCTAACGGCCGAGATCCCACGACCTTCCGGTCGAACGTCTAGACAAAAAGTCACCCGGTAAATACGACTCTTATTTACAGGAAACTAGCTGTACCGCCTCAGAATTCGACGCATCATCAAAAAGCAGCTACCTACGTTCAATGTATGAGAAAAAATACACAAAATTTATATTTTTGTGCCGTGTTTATTTAAAGTCTAACAAGTCCATACCGTTTTTATAGTAAAGACGGGTAGTACAAGAAAGAATATCTTTATTTTTTTTTTATTCAAATAATATTTTATCTATTCTTACCTTTAGCAACCTTTCGTGAGAGAACCGCAAGTAAATAGTGGCATGTGGACAGTCTAGCAGCAAATGTGGGCCGTCATCAGACGGACACGCTTGGTACTCTTCGGGCGTGGCAGCTTGGGTTACTAAAATATAAAAAAATTAAAACTACCGACATCAATTAGAAAATATTATTGTTACGTAAGTTACTTACTTAATAAGAGAGCTTAGAATAATCTCAATCAAGTCAAAACAAAAGAAGCAGCATCAAAATTTGGTCCACCCGTTCAGGAACTGAGATCCCTCGGATAGAAGCTACAAATAACACACTACAACCTTCCATTATTAAACCCTAAAAGTTAGATAGTCACTCTCGGCTTTAAAGTCGTTGACGGGAGGCCTTTAGGCGGCCCAAATACTCCGTCACCAGAGACGCTGACGAGGATCTTCGGAGCTATGAACAAAAATGCACCTTGAGAGTGCAGGAAATTGCCCCCGTCTTAAGAAATTGAAGGCGGTTAGATAAAAAAACGAATTTTGCCACTTGTCACACCCGTCTCTCTGTACGACACTCACCGACGCACTTGGCCTTTCTCAGGTCTATGGTGAGCAGGCGAGGCTCGCGACCCGCCGTCACCGTGTAGTACAGCAGCACGCGACGGACCAACATCAGCCACGCACCTTTCCATTCACCAGTCACACCTTCCTATAATTATAAAATGCTGAATATCGCCCGAATACTAAACCCCACTTAAAGTGGTATTTATCTATGACATTATTTGACGTTTGTCTATACAAATTTGACAAGTAAGAGCTTATATGCACACGGCGTATTTTTCGGCGCGCTTGTATCGATACCTATAAGTCATAATTACCATAACACAAGCATTAAATTAGCTTAGCTTGGGACTAGATGGCGCTGTGTGGATTGGTCATGAATATAAAAATAACGTAAATGAAACGCACCGCAACTGCGCATTAGCAATACAAATATGCAGGTATCAATCATTGTAAATCAATGCATTACCTACTGCGCCAATACTATATTCGAATCAAAAAACTAAACATTTCACTGGATCCCACTGCTGGGCAGAGGGCCTCCATTCCCTTTTTCCATTCGCCTCGGGCTTCTGTCAGCCAGCTGAATAAAATAAAATATTATTTATAGAAAATTAAAAGTACAACCTATAGATAAACGTAGTGTTTATATTCTCTTTGCTATAGACAGAGGAATCCGAGTCATCCATTTTCCTTACTTATTTTGAATTTAGACAGTATATTTGAACTCTCTTTGCTTTGAACGGTGTAGGATACTAGATATAATTTCTGAGAGCGGCGGTAGGCTTGCAACTTGTGACGTTTTAAGGAATGATAATATTTGCTGTAAAATGTACCAAACATTTATTTGGTCACATCACACCCCTTGACATCTTAAATAAATCTGACAAAATGCATTTAGGATTTATTTTTTATCGTTTTTATGAAATAATATAGTAGAAATAGAGCGATTACGCAGAAATAATATACACATAGGTATCTGGTCGAGATGTAAATTAGATAAATGCAAGAGATAAAACACATAATTGATAGCATTCATTACGTGCGTGATCAGATCATTCTGTATTCTGTCACACACACAACTTTTATACAAAAACTGTCAGATATCATTATTATAAAATGTTTTTTTAGCAATTGAGTTAGAAACGTTTTCAAGAATCTTTAAGTAAACTTACATTATTTAGGCATTGGGTAAAAATGTCGTCTTTTATGTTTCTCACAGCAAAGTGGTATTTTCAGAAGAAAAAACTAATAAAAGTGTATATTTTTTGTTCTTACAGCAGCTAGCCAAGTCATATCAAAGCTGAGACAGGTTGGGGCAAAATTGTAGGTCCTTTTTAAAAAAGGTAATTGTAGGTTTAAATTTTATTGTATAAATCTAAAAATGAAAATATATATATTTTTTTTTTAAAACAACGATTCTCATCGTACTCAGGCTACTTCGTTCATGTTCACACGAATATCGAAGAAATGTGTATAAAAACCTACAAAAAAACATTTCATCGATTCGGTTTTCGTTTCAATTGCACCAGCCCGGGTCACATAGTACATGCAATGCATGTATCAAATAATATAAAAAAGGCCCAGCCTATCCTTTGTATACATACAAACATATTGTGTACAGTGTAGTCAGGGGTGACGATCTACTAACATCTATTGATAAATGAAACACCGGAAGACGCATTCAATGCGAAAATGATCGTGTCATCGCTTCCACTGCAGTACAATGACACTTGACACCAATGGGTTTATTTGACTGATATTTCTTAACTGATGCAGATTATACTTGAAAAAAAGGTACTTTCAGCTTTAATATTTTATTAATAGGTGCCAAAAGGTAAGGTTTCCCATTTTCGGGGATAAAATAATATTACATTAAACCACTGAGAAGTTCGGTTAGGTTTTGTGGATGAAAACCGAGAGCTAACTATATCGTTCATTGAAGCAGCAAATTCTTGCTTCACTTGCGTGGTACAAACATCTTAAATATTGTGTATGCTATTATAGGCCAAGATCTACCTATTCCATGTTTTATCTATCTCATTCCACTAGTTAATCCGTGACTAAAACTCAAACATATTCTCAAACTTTCAGATTTATATTATGTACCTAGTAGTTAGTAGTTTATGATTTGGTTAGTTCCTTTGGATGCGTTTCCATCAGAGATGCACTAGGTTCTGAATACAGTTAAAGCTGAATTTCCCGCAAATAACATTACTTAATTTTTTGATACAATAAAGCTTCGTTACATCTGTTTTTTTCACGCACCACTCAGAAATTTCGCATGGAAACGCACCCTGAACATTTAATAAGATATAAAAATCTCACTCTCAAATAACACCATCCCATGCGATTGTACTCTGCGTTGTATTTGGTGGGGAATCCAGCTGCCAGATGTTCAGCGATCTTTTGAACCCAGTTCCTCCGCTCAGAGATACTGTTGCAGGTGAAAAGATGTTTGCGAGGCGCGACTTTTGGCCCAGACGCGATGTGAAGTTCAAAAGAATACGTGTTTGTTGCACTGTTGGGTGAAAATTGAATGAAAAACTCTATATCGTACATACGCTCTTGGCATAGCTTGCTTAGACGTTGTTAATAGAAAGTTCGTCAATTTTGGAGGATCCATTATCTCGGCTTGAGACCATGCTGGAAGCCGTCAGGCGACCTAAAAACTCCGTCACCAGAGTTATTATATGGTTGAAATAGTAATTCATTTTATTTTATTTGAAATACATTATCCTTACTTTTAAATAGACAGGATTTTACCCTAACTGTCAGCCTAAATGATAAATATCAGTAATTATAATTAGGTATTTTTCTCACGTTTTTTACCCCAAACATACAAACAAACAAACAAACCAACTTTATCTCTTTATAATATTAGTATATGTAGATTAGTATAGAATAGATAGATACTAGATGTATAGATGAGTAATTAAACTGACTCACCTTGAAGATAAAGGCAGAACCACTTGAACACAGTAAATTGAGCTCAAATGATGGATCTCCTTGACTATTGCGTTTGTAGGGTCAGAGTAACACACAAGTTTCTGTTCAGAAAGTACACAATACCGAGACTGGCTGGACTTAAAAAACTCCTCAACCAAACCCGGGGTCACAGATTTCATTATATTTCCACTGAAGTATGGTGCTGGCAAGCTATTAATTGGAGGCCTCTCGACAACAACTATTTCAGATTCATTCACTTTCACTTGTTTGTGAAGAACATTATCAAGCTTTAGTTTCCGAGAAAACTTTTGCATCATGGAATTTGAGCGTTTAACTTCTACTTCTTTCTTTTCCTTGTTATCTTCTGTTACATACCAACTAGTGTGGCTTTCATTTGGCACAGCAGCAGCCGTTGTCTGCTGCTCTATGTCAGCTAAGCTATCAAACCGTTCTGGTGGATTTGGCGGGTTGAAGTAGTCATTCTCAACATACTCCAAAATATCTTCATTGTTATCTATCCCAACTACAGTACCATATGTGTCCCCGATCAGGAAAGATTCCAATAACAGCAGTTCGTTACTCACCCCTTTGTACTTAGGAGAAGTTGTGCTGGAGTTGAGAGGATCAAACTCACATATAGTACTCTGGCTTGGCCGTGGCTTGATTTCTGAAGCCTTGGGAGCTGCACCAGGTGCAGACATAACAGTAGGTAACTGATAGTTTTCATAAGAAGTGTTTCGCCTAACTTTTTCAATACCATCAGGATGTTTCTTTCTATCAGGAATGTTTGGAATACAGACAGCACTTGCTACACTGTTTGTCCTAGAGCTCCTTGGAGTGTCATATGTCATTTGCTCATCTAAGCTCAACATAAGAGATTGATCTGTATCACTTAAGCTATCAGAATAAGAATTTGAATATGATGAAATAAATGAATGTTCATCTAAGTTTGTATGATTCAGATGGAATAAAGCTGATTCATCATCATCTTGGAAGGAACTCATGTACCTCCTCTGAAGAGGTGATATAAAACTAATATTTTCAAAGAAATTTACATCTCCTTCAGGCATTGATGCACATCTTTGTGTCAGCGGTGGAAGGGTGACAGTTTCAGCTTTCTTGGGTTTCAGAAGCTTCATGCCTGCATTTGTGCCTTCTATCACAGATTTTGCGACAGTATCCCTGACGGCTCGCGAAGTAGTTTTAGTTTTTTCGAGGGTGCCTTTTGCTGAATTGCTAATTTTAGCTGCAACACCTTCTGTAAACTGTTTGGATTTGGTGCTTATGGTGCTGAGCAGGTCCGAGGTATTGGTGTCTACCTTGTCTTTTGCCTTGAGTATGTGTCTGGGCATCGGGGTCGGCGGGTCGGAAGGACGGCTCTGCGGAGGGGCCAAGTTCCGAGGCTTTGGTACCGGAGGTGTTTCCATGACTACTATCGTATGAACGAACCACTCTCACTGCACTTTATACATAGATTTCATTATTCTTGGAAGAGTCTGGGACTAGGACCGAGATACAAACAAAACGTGAGTCATTGAGAGACATCGATTGTTTGTTTGCCCCAGTTCTTTTGTGTGGCATCCGATCATGGATGTTGAAAGCTATACAGTTGTAAATTGTTTCATATTATAACTGTGATTGTGAGAATAAGAATTTAGGTTTTATTTGGCTTTCGAACGAAGAAACGAAAACAAATCAATGAACCACGTACAGTACAATAGAATTTACTAAATTACTGAATGAGTGTCGTGTGTGAAGTCGGGAACGGAGCAAAGAGCATAGACAAAGAGCATGTAAAATTTACATTACATTGTAAATTGTAATAGTAGGTAAGCATATATAAAGGAACGGAGGATGGAGTTTTGACTAGTAAGTGACACCACACTTGACATATTAACTCCGTGACAATCACATTTATTTGTTTTTTGACTTTGATTGACTGTTAGAAGATCAATTTACCAACCGAGAAGCCGGCGATTCCGGCGAAGCCAAAATAAAGAAGAAGAAGAAGAGAGAGATCTCGGTTGTCTTGTCTGTCTTGTCTTTTTTAAACTTTCGCGAAACACCACGGTCAAGTTGGGTAACTTTGAATTTCCTTGTAACATTGAATAAAACCGGTTTGAGTAAAGTCCAAGGATATATTATTATTACTAAAAGGTAAAATTCGTAATAAATACCCGTTTGCATATTGCTTTATAACGAGATCTCGGTCTCGCTCGGCCAATATAAGAAAACGATAATGGCCGTTACCATACCTACATGCTCTTTGACCATACCCAAAGAAGAGCATGTAGGTAATAGTAATAATAATAAGTTTTGAGTTGGCGAGTCTCCGTCCGCCATTTTATAGGTAGGGTAGGTAGTTCAACAGTGAACCAGGCAGCCACAATTAACCATCGTTATTTCTCAGAAATCTGACGTTGCCCATTTGTGCTTCTACCTGTAAATGATAGGCACATGTGTCCCCCCTCCGCACACCTGTTTGTGCAAGTCGCCCACTAATAACGACTGTGTGAGAAGCGTTTGTTTGAAAATTGAGATTTTTTGTGTGAATTGTATAAAAGATATCACTTTTTTTAATACAAATATTAAATAAACATTTACTTAGTTAGCTTTCTCATGTACCGCACGTAAGCTTAAAATAATAAGACTAAACCGTTGAAATTTTCAGATTAGTTCAAAGTATGTGCTGTGTCTCTCATAGAACCACATCGAGGTAGTTCACAATGAACCTGGTTTTTATGCTACTTGCTAAGTGTAATTTTCTAAAAAAAATAGAAACCTTGCTGATTTTGATTAAGGTTAATAATAAATAATAATTTTGATCTCTTTATCGTGATTCGAGTGTTTTTCCATTAGTTATTCAAATGTTGTATAGGTTAAATGTAAATTTTTGACCGATTAAATGTAGGAAAATGATAAAAAAATAGAGAAAAGTGTTTTATGCTACCAAACCATAAATATCGCAATTAAAAGCATAAAAGTACTATGTATTTTCATATATTGCCCTTTATTAATGTTTTATAATATAATTACGCTACCCAAAATAAGGTGGTTCATTGTGGAAAATACCCCGGTTCACTGTGTACACCTAAGAGTACACATTGAACCAAATCTCATTTTTTTTTAAAAACCATGTATCTTCTAAACTAATAAAATTTGTAAAGAAATTTAAATGCAAATTGAAAGACAGATAAATTCACTAACGAACAGTGAAAAAACCGAACACAAAAACCCAAGAAACTCGAAGCTAAAGGCTTCTAAACTTAACCTGGTTCATTGTACGACAATGTACCATACATGATCGTTAACATTGTGTCGGCGGGTGCCATAGTCCCCATAGTTTCCCAGTAACCAGTCCACTACCATCACAACCCCATCACATAGGCTGCGTTCCGATTCGCGCTATTATCGATAATTTTGCTCACAAAACCGTTCCGAATCACCGTGAGCGCGTCTACAAGTATTAATGAAACGTCATCAATGACGTCATAACCGCCGCCATCTTTCGCTCACAGTGCCACCGCTTCGGAGCATGGTCGGTGTGAGCGTCCTGTCAAAATAGTAGTTTGTGTTTTGATTTCTGTTGTTTGTGGTAGTCAATAAAATTTATTATAGAATTTATTCATTTTGTAAAATTGTACTGTGTTTGCCTCGTTAGCCAGATCAAATTCCCCATTATAAAATAGCAAAAAAGCAGATTTTATCCGTCGCTATGCCTCCAGTATTTAGGGGACAACGACACGTGAAATGTTTACTTCCCGTTGTCCCCATTAGCTGAATCTACGTTATGGGGACAACGGGAAAGAAAAATAATGACTTCCCGCTGTCCCCGTCCCGGGGACACGGACTACGGGGACAACGGGAATAGACGTAACTTCCAGTATGTTTGTAAGCGTCGTGAACTCGCTCAAAACCGTTCCGATTTAGGTACATTAGTCCACAAACGTCAATATCGCGCTAAATCGATTTGGAACGCCAGTTATCGCTTTTTTTGCTCAGAGCGATTATTTCGTGAATCGGAACGCAGCCATACAGATGTGGAAAGAAAGCTACTAATATTGCTAATACCTACCTATCTAATATAATAATAGTCCTGCACGCACAGACCGGGGACTGCTTTTGGATGCATTTTTATTTATTTATTTATTTTAGGATTCCTTAGTTTTATTAGAGTGTTTTACAGGGTAGCCGCCGGTATGTGTGTCCATCACAATAAGATAAAAACTGTCAAAAGGGCCTCTGTGTGTTGGCTTCGGCCCCATACCTACATGCATAACAAAGGTCCGGGCCGGGACTCCATAGTTCCGTCCGAGATACGAAAGTTGACAAACTTAATAGTACATAATACCTACTTAGTAATCTAATAATAATACTAATGTAATGTAATATGACCATAGGTACCGATAATACTTTTGGGGATAAGTGCGATTTAATACTGGATCTTGATTTCCTATTTATTTATTACTATTACATGCTCGTTGGTTGCCACCAGCCACGTAGCCATAGTACTCTGTGCACGTAGCTAGCACGCTGTGGTCGTTTTAAATAATTTTAAGAACGTTGTCGAATTTTCATAATGATTTAAGTACCTACCTTACCTACTTAATATATCCTGGTTAAGACGTCGTGTGCGAGAATCGATGAATGCAGTCTGTGATGACTACCGACGCCACTTAGGTAGGTACACTTTGGGATAAACCGATATATTGAGGTTTTTTATTAGTTCCCGTTCCGAATGAAATAAATTGAATAACGGTATTTACCGGTTATTAACAGGTAAATTTCTTCAGAAACTGGTTCCAAGCCCTGTTGTTAATTTAATTGTGAGTACCTACCTATGTTTATACTTAAATTTTAGAATCTTTGTAAATTTGTCTAGTAGTAAGTACCTACCTACAGTGATAGGAAATAGGTGTGTGTGCCTACTTAAGTCAATAATTATGAGGATAAGTATGTTAGTCCTCGTAGCCAAATCAGTTAGGCGAAATAGTTCGGCCATGAGGAATAACCCATTATCCTACCTACTTAGAGCTTCATGATGAGATCTAAGCACAGAGTACTATTGTATAACTGAAAGATCTAAGTATAGTAGGTAGGTAAGTACTTACCTACCTAGGTACCTTGAAATTTTTTACCGGTAGGTAGGTATGTAGTAGAATAGAAAAACATCACTCACACACATTACAGTACAGGTAGGTAGGTACTATTAAAATATTTTATGTAGGAAATACGAGTGAAGTAAATCGGTCACCACTCAGCATTCGCTGTAGAAGCTGAAGCAGCAACTACAGCGCTGGTTTTCAGTGATGCCGCAGAATTATCTGGTTTTAACTAGGAAAATAGTACCTTGATAGTACTTACTGCCCATCGAAGCTGAAAGGGAAGCTAATTTAACCATGAAATTAAAAAATAATGAAACAGTTTATTCAAAATGCACGTTTATTGAGAAATAAAATAAAATCACAAAATGTAGGGTTGTAGATGTTCCGATTTTTCAGTTATTTCGTGTAAGTACCTATTACCGAGTAGGTACCGAGTATGAGGAAAATAATGAATTATACAACTTTTGTTTCACATTTTTGTTGTTTGAGTGAACAATCAAAACTTGACTAAAAGATAGTGTCTTTCAGGATTTCCTCCAACGGAAAGTACATATACTTAGTAATAAAGTTAACTATCTCAGGGAGACCTTTAAATTAAGTAGTTATTAAGCGTTACAAAATTGTCTCTATTCGACTACCAATCGAAATTACCTAATTTGTTCAGGAAAAGAACTGAAAAATGTACAACCATTATATTATAACGTTTTGTATGTATCCCATCTTAGGATGGATTTGAAGGTGGATAAACGGAATAACTGAAATCCACGTACCTACCTTCACAATTAGAAAAACAGCTAAGATACAAAAATTTATAGGTACAATTAGTTAATTTAATTCTAATTAAAAAAAAGTATAAATTCCAAAACATTTTTTTAATTTTGTGCGTTAGGAAAACAAAATGCAAATAGGATGAAGGTTTTTGATACATGGAGAAAGTGAGCGTGTTTCTTATAATAAAAGTGCATTACGTGCTATCTATCAAGTACGGTCAGTCAAACCTAGCTTGATGGTACACTGGTGTTCTCTAATATTATAAGATGCTGTGGGTACAACATCAGACATTAAACTACTTGTATACCTTATGAAAAAATGACTACATTTTATTATAATTTGATACTTAGACAACTAAACGAATAACAAACGTTCAATACCGAGCGCAAATTAAGTCCGATAAAACATTATATAATTTGCCGGCTTAGTAATTGAACAACGTAAAGCTTAATATTTTGAAATCATTAAACGTAAAATTAAATAACAAAATATATGTACAATTTTAGCAAATAAATAATTACAATTTTTTTAAATAATAATTGAAGATAAAGAAAAGTAATAAATGATGAAACCAAATCAATTTGACAGTATTATTTTAAATAATATTCGTTCAAAACGCTCAATGGAATGAAACACAAGATAAGAAAACAGCCCCCTGATTGTGTAACTTGTCTCGGATTGTATCCAAGTTCAGCGTTAAATCTGAGAGTTATTTTCGCGATTTACTGTCATTTTTGCTTTGATACAACTTGGATACAATCCGAGACAAGTGTAAAAAATCAGGGGCAGGTGATTCGATTACATCTAAGACTCCAACTGCTTACGTATTATAGCTACTGCGACGATCGGAAAGCTCTCTCGTGTCGTGTCCACACCTACTTACTTAACAATGGTCTATCATCTATTGCGACGACACTGACTGACTATAAACCACAACAATTATCAACAACGGCTTCAAATTGAAGTGACATCAAAGATTAGCAATATTATCCAAAAACTTTAAATTGGAATATATGATAAGTGTAATTATTTAAATCTAGGCCGAAAATGTGGCGTTTACAGTGTCATATAATTCAAACAATACGTGCTTGGTCTTGTTGTAGAGAGCGGTACCTACACTTGATTTAATTAAAATTGGCACTTTGGAATTGGAGCATCCTTAAATTTTGAGGTTGACTAAAAAATTGGCCAATTTTAGCCAATTTAATAAAAATATCAGATAAATCGTTCAATTGAAGCATGAACTCAGCCACATAATGTAAAAAATATTGGATTACAACGAAAGTCAAGTCAATACATCAATAACATACAATACTTATCATTACGTCCTATGTACCTACTATTAATAACTTGTTGAAAAACATTTCAGAGTCAAGAAAATCTTAGAAAAAGTTCTATAAGTTCAAAGAAGTCGAGGGTGTTATCCTCTATAATAGAGATCTGAAAAAAATCGTTTAATATTGTCAACGATTAAAAGGTGAAACTAACATTAACACTTTAAATGCAGTACATTTTTATTACGTAATGAATTACATCTATCGCTAAGGTTTATATTACCATTTGTAATACATTTTTCATCGTACTAAAGATACATGATTATTGATAAATTATCAAATCACAATAATAGAATTGTGTTCAGGAGCAGAGGCCGCTCGTGGCTCTGCCTAGCTCTCGAGTCGCGGGGGACATTCAAAACGAATTGTAAGTAAATTAAAATTCAGACTTAGATCAGTCTTGTCGCACGAGACACTAGAAGCTTGTCTGTCGTATAAAAACGAACAACGGCGAGCGCGACTACGTTGCTTAATTGGATTTAGGACTCCATGTAGTTTTCATCTCAAGAGTTATTGAAATGTTCTATTTATAAGCTTTGAGATCGATCCATACCAGCCTAAGATTACGGCTTGATACGAGAACAGCGGGGCAGTGTAAAATACAATGTTTAGTCAAATTCGACATATTTATTTAAAGATTTTAAACTGCTAATTCTCTTGTTAATTGGTTTTTAAGGGAAATCAAGAATTAGCAGAAGATCGTCTTACTTTTCATAAAAATAATCAAATCAGATGTATTTTTATATAACGGCGTCCGCGGTTTAATGGTGTTGTTAAGGTATATAAAGAATAGGAATTAAATATCATAATCGATCAAATACAACTGTCTCGCTTCAATCGAAATATAGTTTAATATTAAAATAAGTGGGACAGGAATTATACGCTTCAGTGGTTGTTTACAAGCACAACCAAGGGATTATAATAAACATGATACATGCTTTAATTTTGCTACATGGCCATACCCTACGTTGAGAAACTCAAATAAAGTTTCAGTGTTTAGATCGGTGAGTACTCAATGTTATATTATAAACGTTTTAAAATTAGCTCTCATCGCAATTACCTTATTAGCTGCTATTCTATTGACTGGATTGTAACAATGTTTAAAGTGTTGAACAAATTCAACAGTTCTACAATAATAACATCATCAAATGTATATATTATGTAATTGATTTTAAAGAGAGATAGAATACTAAAGCTGGCGTCGACTGATATATTATAATGCCGACACCACACATGGGCTTCAACTTGATTCCAACATTAATATGGCCACTTTTTTTAACTTGGTCACTATAATGCGAGATAATATAAAAAGACATTATATAAATATCTGTCTGCTGATATTAAAGTGCTGTATTAGAAAGAATAATCAGTAACCGCCATTTGTGTTGGTTAATAACATTTTAGGGAGAAATCGGTGAGAACGTCTTTAAGATACCCGATTGATTAGTTAGACCGAGTCGGGAACGGGCCTTGTTACAAAAAGTTACTCAAAATTCAAATAAAAGACAGATGTCCAATATTTAAACAATCGCCTTGACTTAATTTTATCTAAGATACAAAAAGACAATTCGAAATACTTAACAATATCAGCGTAATATACTTTTTGCACATTAATCTATGTCATACTTTCGTTACATTACCACTTGATTGCATTTTCATTCACAAAATTAGTTTACGGGTCAAAATTTCCATTGAAACATTTTCACCGACTCAGTCCAACCAGCCTTTATCAGTTTACATATTATAAGCGATGTATATCGCGTCGATCTGATCGGAAAGGAAGCCATCTCGAAGATGCATTCTCTGTTTCTCCCCACGGGAGTTAATGGGCACAACTCCGGGGTCAACGACCACCACTACGCCGACAATAAGGTGATGTTCCTCAAGCACTGTGTTGGTGACCAGAGGAACGAGATTGAGAGCTTCGCTGTCACTCCCGTCCAGTTCCACGACCACTACGAGTAGGTTGGTCCAGGTGAATACGGCGCTGTGAAGGAATTAAGATATGGGTCATTCAATTATCTTTAGAAAATGCGGTCTGATACGGTTAGAACAACTTGAGTTGACAGTGCATCTTTTATTCAAACACTGGATATAATGTTTAAAGGTATCAGTGTTCTTAAAACATTATCTGGCTGATAGCATTGTGCTACTAAACTAGAATGTTATTGTAAATCATAATAATAGCTATATCTATAAGGGTAGTCCCTATTTCTGTGCTCTTACTTAAGTTATTAAAAGTTAGTACAAAGTTTAGAACAAAAATAATTTCGTATTTTCGGTTTGAATGTTAATGACTCTAAAAAAATGAACACAACGACTATCAACTCACCATTCTGCGATCTTCTTGTGGCAGCGCATAACCGAGTTCTCGATGTCTATGGGATGGTAGCGCATACCGCGCAGCATTATTGTCTCGTCTAGCGCGCCCACCACGAACACAGCGTCGTGCGTCTCGTGCGACTCCGTGACGTGCGACGCATGCGACGCGTGCGATGCCGCACCGCACGACGCCAGCGACTCGGTATCACTGTCGCGCGACATCTGCAGTTCCTCAAGCGAACACGCCCCTCCTCCACCTCCAACGCCACCTCCCAACTCCGTACGACGCAGGAAGCCCAAGTATCCAGTACGGGCGTAAACCTCCCCAGTATTCCCAGTAACCAACTGCGCGCTGAAGTGATCCGCGTAGTCGCTCTCATCGCCGTAGATGGTGAAGTAGCCGCTCGCGTTGTGCGGAGACTGCACCCATATCTCTCCAAGATGCGAGTCCCCACATTGACCTTTGGTCTCCGGATTGGCGGTGATGACTTTAACGCCGGGCAGAAGCTTTCCAGACTCCATCAGGCAGAGGGAATGAGGGCTGCCGCGCTCGACTAGGGAGACGCGGTCGTTGCGCAGCGCGCGCAGGTCCACGTACACAGTGGAGGGCTCGGGCGAGGAGGCGCCCTGCAGGCAGATGGCGATGTTCACGCGGCAGCCGAAGGAGGTCGACACTGCGCGCGGACTCAGCCCGAGCGCCGAGAACAGCTTGGAGAAGGAGTTGGTGAGATTGATGCGCGGCCTCTCCTCCGCCACGACGACGCACGTGCGCACGCACGCCAGCGCTATCCCTTTAGCCTTCAGCTGGTTCACGGAGCTGCCGAGCCCTTTGGTGCACAGCTCCATCACGCCGTACGAGCAGAACGTGTCGCGAACTTTGTACTGAGACACCGCGCTGAGCCAGAGAGCCGGGTTTATTTCTACTTCGGAGGGCGGGATGAGGATGGAGTGGTGTCCGGAGTAGATGCTGCTGAGGCACCACAGAGCGAAGCCGAGACCGCAGTAGGGGTCGAGGCAGAGCGCGATGTGTCGTGAGGGGTACAGCTCGCACGCTATCTTCATGGCGCGGCACAGGGAGGTGACGGCCGCGTGCGACATCTTGATACCAGCGAGCATGCCGGTGGTGGACACGCTGAAGTCGAGGTAAGCGAGCATTTCTGCGGTAGGCGCGCGATATAAGATGGGCAGCTTTTTCTTTGGCATGTCGTCCGTGTCCAAGGTCAACGGCCAAGCCTTGCTGTCGAGGACGCTGCTGGCTTCCTTCGAGCGGAGGAGTTTGATCACCGATTGGTTGGAGAGGACGAGCGTGGCCTTGCTGACGTCGACGATCATGCGCACGGTGGGCAGCGTCGTGTGCAGGTTCTGAGGGTGCGGGGGACGGATGGTGACGGGCACCGCGCCCACATACAAGCATCCGTAGAACGCGCAGATGAGATCCAACCCCGGTGGGAAGATTAGCGCGACGTGATCGCCCGTGTTCACTCTCCCCCTTTCTAGGAGGAGATTTCCGATCCTCTCAGCCTTCTTGTGCAGCTCAGCGCATGTGAGGGTCTTAGCGACAGCTCCTTTGGAGTTCAGCAGGGTGAATATGACGTGGTCGGAGGTGCTCTGGGCGCGCCATCTCAGTATTTGTGATATGAACTGGTACTGAAACAAATTGGTAACTCAGGGTTCGTATGGGTAGGTATGTGCTTAGAGGCAGTGATCGGGCGATGGTTACCTTTCTGACTGCGTCTGAGTCGTCGGTGTAGCCCATGTCGCGCCCTTGCGCGGACGCGAGCCGGTTGCCTTGCACCAGGTTGCCGACAATCACTGAGGCGGGGCCCACGTCTGTAAATCACATTTTAGTATGGTCAGTACAATTTCTTTAGTTTCCTTTTTATGTAAATCTGTCTGTTAGCAAGTTTTTACCTAGGCATTGTTTTTTTAGAATACTTACCACTACACCCTATTTACATAGGAGTTTTTTATAAATAACAGATACCTATGAAATTGTCGTTGAGTATATACAAAGGTCCTTTCTAGTTTCTACACACCGAAATGAAGATTGTCCGGATAGATCGAAACATTGTCGGTATTTCAATCGATATATTAATTATATTATATTTACATTATTATTTTTAATTTATTACATGTAGAGGAAGGTCAAAAAAGAATTGGATTGAGTGAAAGAGGATATGAATGTAAGAGGCATGAGTTCAGAGTTGCCGAGTGATAGAAGAGTGAAGATGTTGTGCCGACCCCACTTAGCGTGGGATAAGGGCAGGAGAATGATGAATATTTTTACATTATGAGTTTGTTCGTTCGTTCGGATGAGCAAAGACGATTAATATCTAGGTATGAGCAAGTGGCCAACTCTGGTGACGGAGTTTTTAGGCCGCCTAAAGGCCTCCGTCATGGCTTAACGACTTTAAAAGCCGGGACAATTTAACGTACCCTCCGAAGCACGGAAGCGCTCAGCTGATAATGCCACTTGCGGTCACCCATCCAAGTAGTGACCGCTCAGAACGTTGCTTAACTTCGACGATCTATCAAGAACGTCTTAGCAAGCTTCGCCACGAGCGCTTCATTACGAGTGCTTACCAGAGTGTATCTCCCGTGGCTTCGGCAGGTTAGTGACGCAGGTGTGCGGGCACATGAGCACATTGGCGGGATGAAGCGTGCCTTCGAGGAATCGACGCTTGCACTCGCTGAGATGTATCCCTCCCAAGGGCGTCTTGGGGAGGAAGTTCGGCTGAACCAACGCCAGGCAGTAGATACCGACTTGATGGATCGAATCCACCGCTTGAAGGACTCGCGACATCCATTGGAATGACTAAGTAAATAATTTCGTATGAGCGAGCGACCAACCGAATATCCGGCGAATATCGTACTGCCTCAGAATTCGAGGCATCATCAAAAGCCTTACAACAATGAATTATATAATAATCACACCAATATCATAAAGGCAAAAGTTTGTCTGTGTGTAAGTGCGTAAGTGTGAATGTTTGATACTCCGTCACGCTCAAACGGCTGGACGGATTTGAATAAAATTTGGTACCAGGATAGCTTATATTCTGGATTAACACATAGGCTACTTTTGATCCCGGTATTCCCGCGGGAACGGTAACAATACGGAGCGCAGTCGTTCTTGAGTTGTATTTTTATTTTCAAATTTATTTATTCGGAGCGAATTACATGGTATCTTGAGTTGTCGGAGAATATTCCGATATTTTCATAGTTATTCTTTTATTCAAAGCGGAGACGAATCCAGCTAATCATAAATCAAGTCGTTCAAAGCAAGTAATTAATCCGACTTTGTTTTAAAAAGATGATAATTTTAGCTACCTCCTCTTCCCCACAATCAGGTCGCTGTTCAGCCACGATGCAAATCCTCTCGTCTCGCAGCACCCGGACGGAGAAGACGGCGATGCGGCCGCGATAGATAAACTTCATCGGCTCCACGGCCAGCACTGTCGCGATGATGTCATCCATGTTGTGCTTGCGACCCGTCACCGTCATCAGGCCGTCGCGCGACCCGCACACGAACACCAGGCCTGAAATATTGCTACGTTTTACAATCGGAATTGTGTCGAACTACAGGGACACTATATAAAATATCAGATTACTTTGATGAACAAAAGCGCTTGGGACTAAATGTGCTCCAACTCAGTTTATATTAAGGATTAAGATTGGACCGCTGAAAAGAAAGCCCACCCACACCACCAGGTTCTTGCCTGATTCTTTCCCTGGTGTAGGGGGTCGCGTTGGAACAGGCAATAAAATCCCCTAGTTTTATGGACGTGACATGTCAAAGCGGTCTTTAAACGATCGTACTGAATAAATACATTTTGAATTTGAATTTGATGGAATTGAAGCCTTAAAGTTGGCATACGAGTAGCCCGCGCGACTAAACGTAGTCCTTATTCCTCTTTTCCTCTTTGCCCGCGACATTGAACGTTTTATAGTTTTAGATTATGGTGCATAATATTTTTAGAACGCATTTTTATTTTAGAATTTGCAGAATTGCTGATACAATCGCGCTATAATACAGCATCATAGGATAGCAAGGCGACACATTACAGACAAAAAGGTGCGTTAAGAGATTTTTGAATTTATACATTGGCTTATGCATTTGAGCGTTTGGAAAAGCCAAAATCATTATTTACAGGCTGCATACACATTTGAGCAAAGGCTGATTAAACTATTTAATTTGTAAAGCAATCGCGGCAACCTAACGGCGGGTTTGTAGTAACCTAATAATTTCATTGCGTATATTGTGACAGTGAAAAGTGGTGGCCAAAAGAGAGGGAGGGAGGGAGAGAGAGAGGGAGAGAGAGAGAGAGAGAGAGAGAGAAATAGAGGCATAGGCAGACCATCAGCTAGGAGGATTAGCATATCGTCACTGGAAAGGAAGAACTGCTAAAGCGCCAAAGTGCTGTTTGTGGGAAATCGAGTTTAAAGTTTTTTTTTTTAGAAAAAAATTCATAACTCTTTTATTTTTTAATATATTTTGTTTATTAAAATGCAATAAATAATTTTGAAATTGTATCTATTTTAATAAAACATTTCTAGTTCTAAAGCTCTTCTAGTTCATGAAATCACTGTCGCTTAAGCAAAAGTGTGCTAAAAGTTTGTCAGGAAAAAGTTGCTTATCTACCGAAAATTAAGGAATATCAGTAATGTAAAAATGCTAAGGTACTTTACATTATTAAAGTTGTGTAAAGGAAAATTGCTAACATATGCTTCATGAGCTGACATGCAGTGAAGAATAAAAGCTAAGTACCATTTATCCAAATCATTTTCATATAAAAAGTATATAAAAATTTGCTAATATCCACATTATTATAAAATAAATGTAAATAAAAGTTACTTATGGCATTGGTTTATTACTATCAGCATATTTTTTTCGGTCTTACTACAATTATTTTATATGAACGGGTTATTGGCCTGTCAAAAAAACAGGACAATGTAGTGTCTGGGACATAAATTTGTTGAGTACTTCATCTTTTAACTTAGGCTAACATCTAAACCATCCTCTCTATGGCAGGCCTGCATGGGGAAGACATGAGCAATACGTGTAAAGGTGTATCGAATATGTAGAAATACGAATATGAAGTCGGCTGTCAACTTGTAGGTACTTTTTCTATGAAATTTTACATGAAGCGACGACACGTCGTCTGCAGCTGCTGCGTGTCGTCCGCAGCCAACTCATATACCTTTAGGCTAACTAAGCCGTGGGTTTCTTCACGATGTTCTCCTTCACTGTTTAGAGCTAGTGTTAATGCGCATATACATTTTTCACCGAAACTAAAAACCTACTAGTTTTCCTGTTCAGTAATGTATTTTTTTAAAGTACATCCTTCTTTAACTTTATTGATTCTTCTCTTTTTCTATAATTAAGGTATTCTGTTTTTGAAACATTTTCTGTTATGAACAGGGTCCTCGGCATCTAAACATTTCTGGCTTAAGTATTAGTGTTTTGAGTAGTCGATTTATTTATTTTTACCTACTACTTTTTTATGGCAGCTTGATACATTTTTATCTAGTCCTACCCTTGATATTGCTACTTATCGATGTTTAAATACCAGACTTTTCGTTACTTCTTTCAGTATTCTCAAAAGAACTTCCATGCACCTCTTTACTGCAACCTGTGAAGCATTTTACACTTCTCGGAATGCATTCAATTTGATTTTTCTATGGAAAGTTGGCTTTTTTTTAGAAAAAAAATCTTCGAATCTATTTTAAGAATTATGAATTAGGTTAGGTACCTCATAGGTTATACTCATAGATTATTTGTCGACTATTATTATCAAAGTCGCATGTAATCTTAATTATCAGATGGTTTAACTGTTTTTTTTTTCAACTTTAAGTTGATTGTGTTATTAACAATACTATAAATCATTAGATTCGATTAGCTGTTAGCAAATTTCAATTACCCTTTCTCGAGAAAAATTAAAAGTAATATAGTAGCAAACGTCATACAAAAATTGCTTAAGTGCCTTTTATATTCATACCATAAGCTAATTTTCATGCTTAAGCGACAAACAGTTTTGAACGACAGTCAAGAATATTTGCTTACTAAACAAAGTACAATAAAATAAAATAAATTCAAATTGCTAACGTGGCAATGTAACCCAAAGTACAAAAAAGGAAATATGCTTATGTCCTCGAAAATTTAAAAACGTCGGAAGGCAAAAGTTCTTATGTGTAAAATACCAAAATATTTCAATGCTTATGCGACTACTGTTTCAAAAACATCGATTTTTAGTCGCTTAAGAAATGGAAAACCATGGTTCACTTCAATTTTTCTAAATGCTAAAGCGCCAAAAAAGTTGTCCGATTGCTTTGAAACCTGCACTAATCGACGCAGAAAAAAAAATCCAATCCAATGATATATATAACTCATATTGGCCAAATTGGCGCTTTAGCATTTTTTCCTTTCCACTGACGATATATAAGGCCATAGAGGGAATGACATGGTACAGGGCCGATTAAAGTGGGGTTTGAGGGAAAATGCTGGAGCAGCAAATGATGATGCGGTGGCAAGTATTATCAATCTATATATATATATATCTATCTATAGTATAGATAGATATATATATTTAGATTCTATACTAATGTTATAAAGGGGTGAAGATGGTTTGTTTCTTTGTTTGTAGTAATCTCCGAAACTACACATCTGATTTAAAAAAATATTTCACTGATGTGTAGCATGGACTTTCCAAATGAACATAGGCTATACTTTATCAAGGTAGGTACCGCGTGAGCGAAGCCGCGGGCGTGTAAGCTAGTGCCTTATATTCATTGTTTTCCTCATAATGTTTTCCATCAATATTTAGAGTTCGTGTTCGAAACGAAAAGTCCATTGCCGCTTCAGATTTAATTGAAATATACAGTGTTTTAATAAAAATACTTTCACTAGATGGATTAAATAGTTTGGCAATAGCAAGCATAGAGAATCGCAGATAAATTTACAGTTATATACCTGCTAACAAAATTATAAATTTGCATTTGTCGGAATGTGCAGTGTCAGATTAACACAGAAAAATTTCGCGTTTTGTTAATTATAAGCCATGGCGGTTTAGCATTGGTAATAGCTTATTAATACACTCTTTTACTGTTTTTTCCCTAATTTTCTTTCTGCTTGGCGACGATTTCTACCAGTTGCTAAACTGTATAACTGACATTAAATGACAAAAATATATTTGGTATATTGAGTTAATCCAAACATACAGGTAAAACTTTGAAGATGTCTAAAGAGTAATCAATCATCCATACTAATATCATAAATTATATCGTCACTGGAAAGGAAGAACTGCTAAAGCGCCAAAGTGCTGTTTGTGGGAAATCGAGTTTAAAGTTTTTTTTTTTAGAAAAAAATTCATAACTCTTTTATTTTTTAATATATTTTGTTTATTAAAATGCAATAAATAATTTTGAAATTGTATCTATTTTAATAAAACATTTCTAGTTCTAAAGCTCTTCTAGTTCATGAAATCACTGTCGCTTAAGCAAAAGTGTGCTAAAAGTTTGTCAGGAAAAAGTTGCTTATCTACCGAAAATTTAAGAATATCAGTAATGTAAAAATGCTAAGGTACTTTACATTATTAAAGTTGTGTAAAGGAAAATTGCTAACATATGCTTCATGAGCTGACATGCAGTGAAGAATAAAAGCTAAGTACCATTTATCTAAATCATTTTCATATAAAAAGTATATAAAAATTTGCTAATATCCACATTATTATAAAATAAATGTAAATAAAAGTTACTTATGGCATTGGTTTATTACTATCAGCATAATTTTTTCGGTCTTACTACAATTATTTAATATGAACGGGTTAATTGGCCTGTCAAAAAAACAGGACAATGTAGTGTCTGGGACATAAATTTGTTGAGTACTTCATCTTTTAACTTAGGCTAACATCTAAACCATCCTCTCTATGGCAGGCCTGCATGGGGAAGACATGAGCAATACATGTAAAGGTGTATCGAATATGTAGAAATACGAATATGAAGTCGGTTGTCAACTTGTAGGTACTTTTTCTATGAAATTTTACATGAAGCGACGACACGTCGTCTGCAGCTGCTGCGTGTCGTCCGCAGCCAACTCATATACCTTTAGGCTAACTAAGCCGCGGGTTTCTTCACTATGTTTTCCTTCACTGTTTAGAGCTTGTGTTAATGCGCATATACATTTTTCACCGAAACTAAAAAAACTTTTGATGCACGGCTGGGGTTCGTCAGTTACTAGTTTTCCTGTTCAGTAATGTATTTTTTTAAAGTACATCCTTCTTTAACTTTATTGATTCTTCTCTTTTTCTATAATTAAGGTATTCTGTTTTTGAAACAATTTCTGTAATGAACAGGGTCCTCGGCATCTAAACATTTCTGGCTTAAGTATTAGTGTTTTGAGTAGTCGATTTATTTATTTTTACCTACTACTTTTTTATGGCAGCTTGATACATTTTTATCTATTAATTATTTTATTATTCCTACCCTTGATATTGCTACTTATCGATGTTTCAATACCAGACTTTTCGTTACTACTTTCAGTATTCTCAAAAGAACTTCCATGCACCTCTTTACTGCAATGCAACCTGTGAAGCATTTTACACTTCTCGGAATGCATTCAATTTGATTTTTTTATGGAAAGTTGGCTTTTTTTAGAAAAAAAATCTTCGAATCTATTTTAAGAATTTTGAATTAGGTTAGGTACCTCATAGGTTATACTCATAGATTATTTGTCGACTATTATTATCAAAGTCCATGTAATCTTAATTATCAGATGGTTTAACTGTTTTTTTTTTTTCAACTTTAAGTTGATTGTGTTATTAACAATACTATACCTACATCATAAGATTCGATTAGCTGTTAGCAAATTTCAATTACCCTTTCTCGAGAAAAATTTAAAGTAAAATAGTAGCAAACGTCAAACAAAAATTGCTTAAGTGCCTTTTATATTCATACCATAAGCTAATTTTCATGCTTATGCGACAAACAGTTTTGAACGACAGTTAAGAATAATTGCTTACTAAACAAAGTACAATAAAAGAAAATAAATTGAAATTGCTAACGTGGCAATGTAACCCAAAGTACAAAAAAGGAAATATGCTTATGTCCTCGAAAATTTAAAAACGTCGGAAGGCAAAAGTTCTTATGTGTAAAATACCAAAATATTTCAATGCTTATGCGACTACTGTTTCAAAAACATCGATTTTTAGTCGCTTAAGAAATGGAAAACCATGGTTCACTTCAATTTTTCTAAATGCTAAAGCGCCAAAAAAGTTGTCCAATTGCTTTGAAACCTGCACTAATCGACGCAGAAAAAAAAATCCAATCCAATGATATATATAACTCATATTGGCCAAATTGGCGCTTTAGCATTTTTTCCTTTCCACTGACGATATATGTATAAACTTTAAAATATATGTATAAACTTTAAAATGTATTCGGAAACTACGAGACCCGTAATTTTTGTTTTTTGCGGAATCGGATAGAGGAGGCTCGGGGAAGTAAAAATATTTTATCAGAGTTGCCCCCCTTGCCCCCCCTCTCCCCTCCTTTTGCGGATCTCGGAAGTTAAGAGACTTGGATCATTTTTTTTTTCAGATTCTTAACAAGGGGCATTTAGATAGTCAAAATATTTTCTCAAAACTCCCCCCCCTCCCTCCCCAACCTCCCCTAAAATTGAAAGGGCTGTAATTTATGATATTAGTATGGATGATTAATCTTTAGACATCTTCAAAGTTTTACATTTGAAGCCTTAATGCCGGCGTAGCCGTCATCCTCTTAGATAAGGATAAGGTATAGTATTTAAGATTATACATAGCACATATACATACAGTTCGCATTGTTTATGCTAAGTTCAATCGCTGATTTGCAAGCATAGAATACTATAACTAAACACATACATTTTATACTATTAGTCAAAATATTCAATCGAAATCCGTTTGCATTGCATCATTATGATAACCATTCCGTATCTTTCTAACGGCCGGTCAATTATAACGAAACATGACGTCAGGTAATCAAAAATAGACCATAAAGAGGTGTCCCTAAAACACATTTCTTTTATTTTTGTTGGCGTTTATCCGTTTACAACGGTTTATTTGGGGTTTTAAACCTCAACATTTGCTTTTAAATCGGTTGTTTTACATGTATAATCTCACCTCCAGGTCCCAGGAAGCCGAGAAGGCCGCTGCGGACGTAGCTCTCTTCTCCGATGGGTTCTCCATCAGCGTCCAGTGGACGGACTCGGAAGACCGTATTGGTGAGCCCCGGCAGGCCCCAGTAACCGGAGCCGGTGGCCCCCGAGAGCACGCAGATCTCGCCGACCTCGTCTGTCTTGCAGAGGAAGGAGGGACCCTCCATCTTGACAACCACAATCACACCTGGAAACATATTGCTTCTATAAAGTAGGGGCTGTTGTTTGATTTTTAGGGTTCCGTAAGCAAAGGGTAGAAACGGGACCATATTACTAAGACTCCGCTGTCCGTCTGGATACAATCCGAGACAAGTGCACACAATCAGGGGGCAGAATAAGGCTCAACTCACACCAACGAATTTCAACTTTATTTTCATTAATATAATACTTATTATCGAATGAGAAACTGATGCCCGCGGCGCACCGCGGGCATCCGCGCGACTCGTTCATGTTCAAGAATTGCCGCGGCGTCTCGGGAATTCCGGCGAATTCGAATACGCGCGCTCCTGCGATAATAAGTATTATAGTAATTAAAATAAAGTTGAAATTCGTATGACACTGAAACTGCGCTCCGCTTCGCTGCGCTTCGCCGCTCTTATAGTGTGAGCTGAGCTTAAGACTCCGCTGTCCGTCTGGATACAATCCGAGACAAGTGCACACAATCAGGGGGCAGAATAAGTGGCAATACTCACATGAAGGCATGACCTGCCCGCAGTCTTGCAGAGTGAGCGAGGTGAGCGAGTTCTCCGCGTCGACGCGGACCACTCCGTACGAGAGCCCCGCCATGGAGAGCACGCCCCGCCCCGCCGCGCCCCCGCCCCCGCCCCGCCCCCCGCGGCGCACGCACACTGTGAGCGACTCGCTGCTGCATGCGCACGGGCAGATCGTGTCGCCGCGGACACCTGGACAATAAATTATTATTTTTAGCCGTCAGTGTCCCACTGCTGGGCAAAGGCCTCCCCCCATTCCCTCCAGACGCCACGATCATGTGTTAGGATCTCCCAGTCGGCTGTAAATTTGTCGAGTTCGTCCCGCCATTTCCGTCTCGGTCTGCCGCGTCGCCTTCTCGCCGGGTCGGGGCGCCACTCGGTGGCTACCTTCGCCCACAGCTCATTTGGCATACGACAGACATGCCCAGCCCAATATAAATAATAAATATAGCCCAATATAACAATAAATAAATAATATTTTTTTTTTCTCAACCTACATTGTCCCACTGCTGGGCAAAGGTCTCCCCCAATTCTCTCCTGAATCATGAATAATAAATATAAATAATAAATATCTTTGGACATATAATTAATTGAATCGAACCCGCAACCTCCGCGTCTCAGGCAAGCCTTCGCCCAGTGCGCCACAGAGGACACCTGGACAATAATCACACTAATGTTATAGAGGTGAAAGTTTTTGTGTGTAAGTCATCGAGTTACTATACTAAAGAGTCACAATCTAATAGCTGACAACACTCAAAAAATGTCCGAGCAAATTCAATGGTCTACAATGACATTTGAATAGTCGCGTTGGAACAGGCAGTAGAATCACCTAGTTTTAAGAACGTGACATGTCAAAGTGGTCTATAAACGATCGTACTGAATAAATACATTTTGATTTTTGATTTTGAATGTAGACCTTATGACGTTTGTTTTAATGTTCAATGTCGCTGTTTTGGCGCGGATATTTTAATTGTCTGATTGTGGCTCTATAGATTGTACCTCAATGGTGTAAGTATTTACTGCGGGCACCACTGGTTCCAACACTCCAAAGTGGAGATAGATCTTGGACGGTTATTGGACACAAACGGAGCATTGCCATTGGCCATTCTATTCGTAACCAAAGTTGGAACCAAGTCGAAGCCAGTGTGTGGTGCCCGCATAAGCGTTTGTTACTCCTTCACGCTCAAACAGCTGGACGGATTTGAATGAAATTTGGTACCAGAATTGTTTATACACTGGATTAAAGAATAGGCTACTTTTGATCTCGGTATTCCCACGGGAACGGGAACTATTCACCGCGGGGCGCAGCTAGTAAATAATAATAAGCAGGGCACCTTTAAGGCGAGGTGTCGGGGAGTAGCGACCCCGCGGATCTGAGACCATATAACTTTCAATTTTTTCAGTAAATATTTACCTTTGCTTTGGAAAACTGAGAGGAACTGGTCGCAAGATGACAACGACCACGGGTTGGCTCCGTCGGCAACTAACAGCATACGCAGCGACGACAGAGATATCTCCTTGTGGTCGCGCGTCGCCAGTAGGCCCCAGTGCAAGTCGCGCGACTTTACTATGGCCACCGATGCCCTATCGAACGAAATAAATATGTCATCAATAGGCAGTTGGAGCTACATAATATTGCAGCAAATCATTTGCTTACTACATAAATTACAGCAAGATTTAAAATACTTCTACACAATAGCAAGTAAGAGATAATTATGATGTTTTTTAATATTATTCTCAATAAAATATGGACCTTAAAATGGACATGAATGCATTCTGTTGATCACTGTGTTAAGCGGTCTCCCCGTTTTGTTTCGACGATATTACTGATCTGTAGGTACTTATGATACTATGACCAGTGATCATGTGCATCCAAGAAGCTGATCATGATCACTTCACTTCTTAACAGGTTAGCTGTCCCGAAGCAAGTTTCGATCTTCTTTGTACACGTCCTCGTAGTAAATAATGACAGCTAACATGAGGCACATATGCCTCATGGACGTACCAGTGCAATCACCCATGAGGCACATGTGCCTCATCGGACAGCTAACCTGTTAATTTATGGCTACTGCGACTTTGATTGCCACAATTCTGCCAGTGTCCGTGTAATGTTAGTTTCATAAACTTTTCTGGAGGGTAGTGAAATAATATGAAATGAAATGAAATGAAATGAAATGAAAAAAGCTTTATTGCAATACAACATAAGTGGTAGTAGTAACAAAATGTAAAATATATAAAATTTAAATGCTGTTGATTACAAATTGGCGGTCTTATCGCAGATAGCGATTTCTTCCAGACGACCATTTACTAAAACTAAACTAGAACTAGGTTAAAAAGTACGCTAGGACCTATGGCCTAATAATATGGCCGGTGTATAAACCGGCCATGTATTATCTCTACTTATAATAAAACTGTAACACGTCGATGTCTGTACATTTGAAAAACTAGTATAGGAGGGTTTTTATTTATAATATATAAATATATTGCAAGTATCAGAGCATGAAATGGAATGAATAATTATGAAGTGCATTCCGTTGAGCACGAAATGACATGCCACTGTGTACCAATAGCAATACTCTTTTGATTTGACGACTATTGTATTACTAACCTGTATTTGGTGATCATGTGCATCCAGGATGCCGGGCTGACCTTCATCAGAGCATATGGAATGAATATGACGTGCATTCCGTTGAGCACACTCGCGAGCACGGCGTGCCACAGCCCCGTCTCGCGCTTGAAATCGAGCACGCACACCATGTGTTCGCCTTCCGTGTAGTTGCAGGCCACGGATAGCATGCGGCTGTGGGCTAGCATTGACGCCCTGAAATTAAACTTTCATTGACCGAGTGCATCTGAACACGTGGCAAAATAAGGTGGTTTCTTAACGAGTCGCATCAGATTCAGTCACAGTGTGACTCCTTGGTTCATAATAAACGAATTGGTGCAACTGTAATGTTATATTCTATGTGTAAATAAATAAATAATGTTTCAGATCGAAATATTTTATGGGCCAACACAAGAGTTTGATACCAGGATAGCTTATATTCTGGTCACACTAATATTATTAAGGTAAAAGTTTGTGTGTAAGTGTGAATGTTTGTTACTCCTTCACGCTCAAACGGCTGGACGGATTTGAATGAAATTTGGTACCAGGATATCTTATATCCTGGATTAACACATAGGCTACTTTTGATTCTGGTATTCCAACGTAAACTGGGAGTATTAACCGCGCTGTTATTGAAATGTTGCCTACAAGTATTATAAAAAATATTATTAAAAACCTGAAACAGTCATAGCGCCAAAGTAAGCACAATTTTGTTATGGAAGCTAAATTTAACTACAGTCATTTTTTGTGAATGTTGTTACTACAAGCAGGTTCTCATATCACTTGGAAAACATATTCACATTTTGTTTTGTGTGAAGTGTAGGTAATTTTAAATCTTATTCTAGAAATTTAGCAATTTTTTTGATTATCAAAATAGTAAGAACGCAAAGTGTTAGAAAAGGAAAACCAGTGTCGATACCATAGTGTGAGAAAGAGGCAGAACTATATGAAATTCATGTCCCGGCCAGTCGGAGCCGAGACGGAACTAAAATATAGGTACGTATGAAAGAAACTAACCCCATTCACTAGTGAAAATGCGTCCAAATCTTACGCAATTTCACTCAGTAGGTACATTCTTGTTTGTGCTAGTGTTGCTACTTATAACATTTCCAGTCCAAGCAGGCTGGAGTATTTCAAACATTCGATAATAGAGCGAGCCTTGACAACGAAATTTACGATTCAGTTGAAATTACGAAACGCTTCGGCGAACCGGTATGCGCACAGATATTTTATTGACAAATGCACTTTGGAGATATGCGTTTATTGAAACTGCAGCTGGGTAATATATTTAATATATATTATATATGTATTAATATACAAAATCGATCTGATTCTTGTGTTCTATTCTTTGCTGACGAAACACATACGTGTGTTGATAACAACTTGAAATACCGGTCTAGTCAGCATTATATACTTTTGGTACTTGACAATTTAAAATGAAAACAGTTGAAAACAAAAAAACTAGAATTATCAGAGTTGAGTATTAATACCTACAAAAAAGCGGACAGGAGTCCAACACCCGAATACTGAAATAATTGTAACCATTTTATACCTACGTTCTTACTTGTCAGTTTTGTATACCTACACGTCAAATAAAGTCAAAGAACCACTTTCATTAAAAAGTACCTAATTATTTCAGTATTTGAGCGTTAGACCACTTACGAGTATCTACAATGTCTTGTGTACATATCTCATCTCGGCTAGTATTGTCATACTTATGTACTAAGAAATGTTAGGATGATAAACTGCTCATACCACCTCCGCAACAATTACTTTAAGCCGGTAATGAATAACTTGGTTTTCGTAACGCGACTCTGGCCCAAGCAAGTCGCATTTGCTATTCAAATCTCATACAAATTGCAGCTAAGCTGAATGAAAGCCGCTTGCTAGTTCTGTGTAAGTAGCGGTCTATTTTTATTACGTACGATTTAAAACATTATGACAGACACATTGTTTTAATAAAAGTACGTTTCTTCACGCTAAAGCGGATGAAAGGGCTTGTATGTAGGAATTGACATGGCCTTGATTAACTAGTTTTTCCCTTGACTTTACCCGTGGAATGACAGATTGACATTTAAAACCGTTTATAGTATATCCAGGGTAATAAAGCTGGAATAATAAGATTCTTTCCGATTTTTTGATTACGACGAATACTATATACTTACTCGCACTATCTTCATAATTCGTAAGTATAGCCTTCATAATAATATATTTTTACGTGAGTACTTTCCCGTTGTGTTAATATACTTAATGTCTGATTCATAATAATAGTTAGTATAGTCAGGTATTAAAATAAAATTAATTAGCACAAGTCAATTAGCTCGCGATTTCAAATTATATGAATGGAATTGAATTTCTAAGTATCCAATAGCGTTTGTTAATTTATACCTGCAAAGTGCAAAGGAAATTTTAAGTGTTGTTTAATTGCGAAATCTACGAGCACTGTCGGAAGTACTTCTATAGTATATAGTTTCTATACTTCAGCCAAGTTCGACGTGCTATATTAGTAAACAAAATGGCACTCATATAATTTAATTGATCCTAAGGGTCTCAAGTAGTCTCAACATACAATGCCGAAAGTACGCGGCCGAATTTCGGCAGCTGATTATACGTTTCGACGTATTCGGCTGATACGACACACTATAACTGAAGCTGAAACTGCGCTCCGCTTCGCTACTCTTCGATGCTCTTTTGGTGTGAGTTAGGCCTTATACTCCGCGCAAATTAATAGGTCCGCTTGGACATAATTGTCATTGTGATGTAGCTAGTGATGTAAACCTAAGACTCGGTACACGATACTCACGAAAAATTGATTCAATTTGTATGAGTATTTGATTGATTTGATTATATTGTAAAGTGCATTAGATTTAAGTTCTAATTAGAAAATTTAAATTTAACTTTAACACTGTATTTTCTTTTGATGATGATGAGCGAAAATCGTCAGATGAGCTATTTTCTTCTATAATTCGTTCGTTTTCTATAATATTATCAATATTGACGTCTCTGTCATAATCTTCCTTTATTATTTTTCATGTTCTCTCTACCACTTTTGTTTGCACAGTCTTCTTAAGTGATTTTGGTACAAGCTTGTTTCAGCAAGTCATCATTTTAGTAGTGGAGAATGGCGGCTTTGTATTATAGCGTGCTGCGTATCCTTTGACTTATAGTATTTCATTTATTTATAAGTATTATTTTTATATTATAATACATAATAGTATTTTATGTTTTAAAAAAGACAAATGCAACATCCTAGTGAAAAATATTTCACAAATTAAAAAATACTCACGACAAAATATTATGAAACTGGTGAGATTCAAACATGAATTGGTTACAACACTATTATTAAAAAAGACTGAGAATGTAACTGTTTTTGATACGTTTCGTAATAATTTGAAATTGCATGCTACTATAATTATATTATACGTGAAAATAATAGTCACAATATATTCTATCATGTTATTTATCGCACCACAAAAAGTATGTTTGAGGAACACTCTAGGACTCTAGGTAATGAATTATTATTTTGTTGTTTCTTTCAGTTTCGTTCCAAGTTACATTCTATGGTCTTTCTCAAATGTCAAAACGGGCTTCTAATTTTATTTTAACTATAGTGGCGAACTTACGCGCCGAAATTCAGCTGCGCAATTTTGTGTGTAGGGCATGCGCCGCCGAATTGACGTCGAACTTCTGCTGAACTTACGTCGAAGTTCGGCGCAAAAGTTACTCAACGTAATTTTCGGCATAATTTGTCAGTAATTCAAATAGCATTGAAGGCATAATCATACTGACTTCGGTCATGTCAGTTCAGCATACTGTTTTCAGACACTAAGCCCTAAGGGTTGGTTTTTTGACCGAGTTAAATGTAATAGAGTGCGCCATATGTAAATTAGTCGTCGAAATCCTTATTTATCTCAGTATATGTCGACTTTCATATTTAGGGAAATGACACTTTGAACTTTTATTTTGAGTTCAGTGTTTTAGAAACACGATTGGTAAAAGTTTTCTCAATGACATATTTTTTTGAAAAATACATGTTTTCACATATTTTGCTGTTTATCTCAGGAACAGAACACTATTTTTGTTGGTTTTATGTTTTGTCAAATAACCTAGAAGTATTTATTTAGTTCTGTGTTTCAATTTTTCGAATGCTTGTTTAATTACCTTGTAATTAAATAAAAATTGTTTTTTTGCTACCTATAAATTATGTTGCGTGTCAATCGTTCTGCGCTTCTCACTCACGAGTAAAAACATTATTCGCTCTCCCGCTCATTATTCGGCATTATGGCACACTCTTAAAGGGAGTGGTCACAAATACCCAATGATTGAGAAATATGTATAAAAATCAACAGAAAGTTATTTTTAGGTTAAGTATTGGCAGTTTGCTAACAAACATGGCACGTCGAATTAGGCTGAAGTATAGTTAATTACAGTTTCAAGTTTCGATTTCTGAGATCTGTAAAATTGAGAAACTCCACGTAAACTTGAAAATAATATTAAATGATGCTGTTCCAGCGGAACAGATGATATATTTTTCGTTCGAATTTCTTTCATTATTTTCTTATGTAGGTAGCGTATTAAAGACATACACAATTTTGAGGGTAGATCAAAACCGTTCACAATATTTCTATTGGCTGTTTTGGTGTGACGCCTCTATTGTCTTTCGAAACGGCGAAAGGAAGCCATTTTGAGAGTTGCTTGTTCGACGCCTTCCGATACAGCCGCGCGCGCATCCTTCGTGTTTTCGCACAGTGCCGCTCGCGCTTCAATATCATATAAGACCTCTAGTGATCGTTCCATAAGAGACACAAACTACAGTCCCAGCATCATTCCTCACCTATGGACCTAGAAAGTGCGGTGAATTCTCAGTGCAAGCCGGACACGACCCTGGACCTGCTAGATTGACGAGACCAGGTTAGTTGCGCCATACAGCCTACTGAAACTCCCGTACATAGTTTTGATCCTTCGATCCGGATAGTACCTATCCAGTTTTGATTCCTCCAGATTGTGTCGTCTTTATTGCTACACTACGTGTACATATTTTTAGTATTTTTCCATTGCAATCGTAAGTCATCTTTGTTACACAAAATGGCGGACGATTCGGCTATTGAACAAGACATTTTCGAACGAGATTTATCTTAGAGGATCTTAAAAGAACGTTGCTTTTTTCCACTACTGATATTTTACAATTTAAATCAAGATCTACTGATCTCACTTCTCAACAAAGAAAGTTTGGCAAACTTCAAGCTAAAATAGAAAAAGCTTTGATGAAATCTAAAACCTTTAACAAAGAAGAACAGTTAAAAATTCGTAATGATTTTAATGATTGTTATTACGCGATATTAGTACATGTTAATAAATTTAAACAAGCCGATCAAGAAGGTAGACGCATGAGCCGTATTACTACGCAATCGTTGCCTTACACACAAAATCATTGCCTTAACAAATTGCCTACGTTGCCATTGCCAACTTTCAGTGGAGAATCTACAGATTGGCCCTCATACTACGATTTATATCGTGCCGTTATCCACAGCAATGATGCCTACACATCAGCGGAAAAGTTTAGATACCTGTTGTTAACTCTAAAAAATGAGCCACATAACTTAATTAAATCCATTCCAATCACAGATGAAAATTATACTGTCGCTTTAGAAATTCTTATAAATCGGTATGAGAATCGTAGAATCATTGCTTCTAAACATTTAGATCGCATTCTTGACATAGAAAAGTGTGCTAACGAGTCTAATGTAAGTTTACGTAAACTAGTTAACGTTTATATGGAAAATATTAAAGCACTCGAAATGATGAGATTTCCAGTGCACGAATGGAGTTTCATTTTGTTAAATATCTTACTGCGTAAGATACCGCATTCAGTTCGTAAGCGTTTCGAGTTATCGCTCAATAAAGCTTCTGATATACCTACCGTAGATATACTCATAAGTTTCTTAGAACAGGAAATTTCAACGTTTGAAATTATGTCGAACAGCGATTCAAAAATTGTTGAGGGTAGGTCTCGCGTACCCAGCGTGAACCCGTCCCGAGCCAGCGGCTCCGGTGGCGCCGCTAACGGTCATTTTGGTGTTTCAAAGCCAAACGGTTTTACTCCGCGACAAACATTCGCCGTTACGGAATCAACCGATGTTCAAATTGGCAAACGATGCATTTTGTGTGACGATCAACACATCTTATCAAAATGCTCGAGATTCTTGAATATGTCTCCGCAAGATAGGTACAATTTTGTTAAAAATAAAAATATTTGTTACAATTGCTTGAATGTAGGTCACGATTTAAGAACTTGTAGGTCGAATTATGCATGTCAAACGTGTAATAGACGACATCACACATTATTACATTTTGAAATCAAACATAACTCAAACCAAGCATGCCCCGTCTCTTTCCCTCCTACGGAGGAAGCTACGGTCGATCCCGGCCTCACTACCATGTCACTGCAACCGACTAACGTGAATCATGCGATGCGCGAGAGTGGCGAGTCGTCCATTGCGCCGTTGGTTAGGAAGTGTACAGTCATGCTATCTACTGCGCTCGTCAATGTATGCGTTGGTTCAACGAATCACTCAATTCGTTGTTTGATTGACACCGGTAGCCAAGCGAGTTTTATGACGGAAGCGTGTTCTAAACGTTTAGGTTTGAATCCTAGGTATGTTGGTATTCCAGTGTTTGGGATCGGGGAAGAAAAACCGATACAACCAAAAGGAATAGTTTCGTGTGTTGTCACTCCTCGTGGTTTAAATGTTCCAGCTATAGCGGTCGAAGCTTTAATTTTACCTAAATTGTTTTCGCAATTTCCAAGAATTCCATTACCTATCGAAGCGTGGCCCCATATTCAAAACTTAAACTTAGCCGACCCTTATTTCAACGCGAGTAACGCTCAACCAGTTGAAATGCTTTTAGGTGCTGATGTTCTTTCTCACATTTTGCTGGGAAATATTGTTAAGGGTCGTCCTGATGCGCCAATAGCAATTAATAGTGTTTTCGGCTACTTATTGATGGGAAAAGTACTTTTCGATGTTTGTCCTACTCCGTCTCCACTCCAGGTGTGTCATAGCTCCTTTTTCGAGGACAGCGACCTCCAACGTTTTTGGGAGCTGGAGGCAGTTCCTGAAGATAAATCTTTTACCCCCGATGAGAGTCAGTGTGAATCGATTTTTCAAAATACACATTCTCGCGACGAAAACGGTCGATACGTCGTAGCACTTCCATTTAAAACTGCACCTATACTAGGTCAATCACGTGACATTGCTCTCGCTCGTTTTCGTAAATTAGAATATCGCTTAGAACGTAATTCGTCCCTTAAAAGGGACTATCACGCTTGTTTACAAGAGTACATTGATTTAAATCAAATGGAACTCTGTAATCCTCCGTCTTACGACGATAATTCTCACTATTATATTCCGCACCACTGCGTGGTCAAAGAATCAAGTGAAACCACCAAGTTGAGGGTGGTATTCGATGCTGCTTGTAAAACCACTAACGGAAAATCGTTAAGTGATCTTTTGCTCACGGGTCCGAAGTTGCACTCTGACATAGTAGATATTTTACTTAATTTCCGGGTTCACAAGTTTGTTTTCACAGCTGATATTAAACATATGTATCGCAATATTTCTGTTCGAAAATCTGATTGGGAATACCAGCGGATTGTTTGGCGGCCATCTCCTGACCTACCTATTCAAGATTATAGGTTGCGCGTCGTCGTTTTCGGCATCAGTTCATCTCCGCACACAGCGTTACGTGTTATACAACAACTCGCACGGGATGAAGCTGAGAAGTTCCCACTAGCGTCCTCAGTTTTGATGAGGGATGTTTTTGTTGACGATGTCGTTTCCGGGGAAGACAGTGAGATGAACGCACTCAATCTACAAAAACAGCTGATCGGTATTTGTGCAAGCGCAGGCTTTGAGTTGCGCAAGTGGCACAGTAACTCGCCGGCGATACTCGCCGCAGTGCCCTCGGACTTTCATGGTGAGCGGCCTGAAGCCTTATCTTTCGCTGATGTAGAAAAAGATCCCTCGATAAAGGTTCTCGGGCTTCAATGGAACCCCACTTCAGATAGTTTTTCTTTTAAAGTCAAAACTTCTAATTTAAATTGTACAAAACGGGCAATACTGTCAGAAATTGCAAGAATTTACGATCCGATAGGATTTTTATCACCGGTAATATTACACGCTAAATATCTAATGCAACTACTTTGGATAGCAGGTACAGGTTGGGATGAGTCACCTCCTATTGATATCGTAAATGCTTGGCTAAGCTTTGTCAAGCAACTTCCACTCTTATCGCAGTGTGTTTTTCCGCGTCACATATTTTCTAATTCAATTTCTATTGAACTTCACGGTTTTGCTGACGCCTCCGAACGAGCTTATGCCGGGTGTGTGTATATCCGGTGTAAATGTAGTGATGGTCAAACTCGGGTCTCCCTTGTTTTGGCAAAAACAAGGGTTGCACCTCTAAAACGATTGTCGATTCCCCGATTAGAACTTATGGCAGCGCTATTACTAGCGAAGTTAATTAGTAAAGTTATGCTCGCCTACGGCGACCGAATTCATTTCGATCATGTCTACGCATGGTCCGATTCCACGATTGTGTTAGCATGGCTACGCTCATCGCCACATGAATGGAAGACGTTTGTGTCCAATCGCACAAGTGACATACTGTCACGGGTGCCTGCCAGTTGTTGGCGACATGTACCGTCGTTCGATAACCCAGCTGACTCGGCTTCCCGGGGAATGCTGCCCGCGGTGTTCATCGAACACTCTTTATGGTTTCATGGTCCTAGTTGGTTACAAACTGAGCCAAATACTTGGCCGGTTCTGAATCAAAATATAAATACTATGGAAGAAAAACGTAATCTTCCCATTATTGCACATCCTTCTTCTGTAGGTAAAGAAGAAGAACCTGAGTTTCTTTCAAAATTTTCTTCTTTAGGAAAACTTGTTCGTGTCGTTTCTTACATTTTTCGATTTTATTACAAGTGTAAAAAATCACAGATTGCCTTTCCGCGGCACATAACGGTGCTCGAGTATAATTCTAACTTAAAAAAGATTATAGGTATAGTTCAGCAGTCTACTTTCGTAGAAGATATTAAAAATATTTCAAATGGTAAATCGTCTACAAATCAATTAAAACGCTTATCACCATTTCTAGATAAAGATAATTTGTTGCGTGTGGGTGGACGTTTGCATAAATCCTTGCTTTCATTCGAATCAAAACATCAATTGATACTTCCGAAGAAACATTACTTAACTACGTTAATAATCGATGATGCTCACATTACACACCTACACGCAGGTCCTCAGTCCACACAGTATTTATTGTTACAAAAATATTGGATTTTATCTGGGCGGGATATAGTTAGACAGCGTATACATAAGTGTGTTCCGTGTTTTCGCGCGAGACCCACACACACACAGCCACAGATGGCTCCGTTGCCGAGCGTACGCGCACAGTCAGCGCGTCCTTTCATTAAAACAGCTGTTGATTATGCCGGCCCGTTCTATGTTCGTGCAAATAAAGTTAGAAATGCTAAAATAATAAAATCATATGTTGCGGTATTTGTTTGTATGAGCGTAAAGGCAATACATTTAGAATTGGTTTCTGATCTTACGACAGAATCTTTCCTCGCGGCCTTACGACGATTCACGTCTCGCAGAGGTTTATGTACAGATATTTATTCCGATAACGGAAAGAACTTTGTAGGATGTAGCAACCATCTTCGTGAGTTGTATACATTTTTAAATTCAGACGCCGTTCAAAGGACATTACATGAACAGGTACTTAAACAAAACTTGACATTTCACTTTCAACCTGTTACTGGGTCACATTTCTGTGGTTTAGTAGAAGCAGGCGTTAAAAGTTTCAAACATCATTTACATCGTGTTATAGGAACTCGTACTCAAACTTACGACGAAATGCACACTTTACTCTGTCAAATCGAGGCAGTCTTAAATTCACGTCCCTTATGCGTCTTGAGTTCAGATGCGTCAGATCCACAACCGCTGACTCCAGCGCATTTTTTGGTTGGTGGACCTCTTACGGCCCTACCTGACATTTCATTGACAGAATTCAATACTGATAGGCTTAATCGTTGGCAGTGGGTGCAACAATGCATTCAACATTTCTGGAAGAGGTGGAGTCGTGAATATTTACACGAAATCCAACAAACACATAAATGGTTTCATAATCGCGGCCCTCCTATTAGTGAAGGTATGATTGTTGTGGTGCGCGATGATAATTTGCCGGTTTTACAGTGGAGATTGGCACGGGTGCATGCTCTGCATCCAGGTACGGATAATATAACACGTACCGTAACCCTTCGAATGGGCAACTCTTATACTAAGAGACCTGTGGTAAAAATCTGCCCCATTCCTTTGCAATAATTTTTCGTTTCTTTTTCATTAATCAGCAGTACGTACATACTCATTATTAGTTTATAGTTTTCTTTAGTGTAGTATAATTACAAACAATTTTCATGTTAAAAGCAACCACGTTCTTTTAAGGTGAGCGGCATGTTCCAGCGGAACAGATGATATATTTTTCGTTCGAATTTCTTTCATTATTTTCTTATGTAGGTAGCGTATTAAAGACATACACAATTTTGAGGGTAGATCAAAACCGTTCACAATATTTCTATTGGCTGTTTTGGTGTGACGCCTCTATTGTCTTTCGAAACGGCGAAAGGAAGCCATTTTGAGAGTTGCTTGTTCGACGCCTTCCGATACAGCCGCGCGCGCATCCTTCGTGTTTTCGCACAGTGCCGCTCGCGCTTCAATATCATATAAGACCTCTAGTGATCGTTCCATAAGAGACACAAACTACAGTCCCAGCATCATTCCTCACCTATGGACCTAGAAAGTGCGGTGAATTCTCAGTGCAAGCCGGACACGACCCTGGACCTGCTAGATTGACGAGACCAGGTTAGTTGCGCCATACAGCCTACTGAAACTCCCGTACAGATGCAAAAGTAAACTGAGCTTATTGAATAAGCGTGAGTGAGATTTTGTAATCGATCAAGTCGATACTACGATAATTTAGTCTTATTCGTGTTCTACTAGGAACCACTCGGGATGCTTATTATTTGTTTAAACTATGATTCCACAAATTTGAATACCTACAACCTACATGCCACAAAAACATCAAGATATGTCCAAGGTTAACAAAGTTGTGCGACATCGTTATGAGATGCTAAATATCAGGGAAATTGAGGCAGTTTAAGTACAAAAAGTAGCTTACATCAAAATTTAGTTATTATTTTGGAAATATTATTGGGATCTCCTTTTTGCCCCTATCCATCGGACAGGTTTAATACATATTGCATGAGTAGCAGATTGGTCCTAAGAATATGAATAAAATTATTCTTGTTCAGAAGACACTAACCTGGTGACAATAACACCCATAGCGGATCCATCAGCCGCCGATGTATGTTCAATGTGCGCGGGGCTGTCCTCAGCGGGGCGCGGCGGGGGGATCCAGTCGCGCGGGGGGCGGGGAAGCTTCTCCGTCGACACCCACTGAAGAGACGGCCAGCCGCGGAAGGACGCTACGTCTCCCGATGATGTCTTTGGCAAGCCTGGGAAGGTATGCTAAAGTAAGTAAGTTCGTATGAGCAAGTGGCCAACTCTGGTGGTGTCACCAGAGTTAAAGTAAGGCGGCCTATAATAGGCCGCCTTAAGGCCTCCGTCATGGCTTAACGACTATATATATGCTGATTGAACTAAGGCCGCAAGAAAGGAAAGTGTTCAGGTGAAAGCGAACGAGGAGCCCGCTAAATTCAACCTATTTTTTTTGGAATTATGCCTAATTAAGAACCTATTAGGTATTTAACTTGCAATGTTAATATTTTTACTCTGGTCAAATTGTAATCTGTCACTTGTAACTGAGTTTTAAAGTAGTAATCCTCCCTGACCTCAACCGATTGCGCCGTTTACGGTACTTCTTGATTTTCGGTGATTATTCTGATTATTTTAATGATCTGATGATGGATTCAGAATCTAGTCAATGGATCCCCTCAGTCAAAAACAGTAAAATACTCATTTTATCATCAGAGTTGCAAAATTCTTAATGTAGGTATAGTTCGTTACACTTTAAAACAAATTTAATATGGTCACGACTGTATCCCAGGGAGCGGTAGACATTTTTTTCAGATCTTATAGGCAATTCTTAGATCCCATTATAAATGAAAAATCTTACTAAAAGTTAAAGGCTCCGGCAGGATTCGAACCTGCGTAGATACAAGCGATCGCTCTTAAGCCGAGCTGCCTGACCACTAGGCTACGGACCCTCTAAGCCGAGGCCTGAAACTATTAGTAAGATGATTTTTGTATCGGTTAAAGCACCGATGAGCGCCATCTACAGGGATATTAGAATATCACCTGCTCATTGATTGAAGTTGCATTCAACACAAATGACCAGAGATGTCGCTACGCTAATTCTATAATTTATTTATTATTTTACAGTGTTAAACCACACTTAGGTATTGGAAATTTCATTATAAATGAAAAATCTTACTAAAAGTTAAAGGCTCCGGCAGGATTCGAACCTGCGTAGATACAAGCGATCGCTCTTAAGCCGAGCTGCCTGACCACTAGGCTACGGACCCTCTGCCGGAGCCTTTAACTTTTAGTAAGATTTTTCATTTATAATGAAATTTCCAATACCTAAGTGTGGTTTAACACTGTAAAATAATAAATAAATTCTTAGATCCTTTTTGAAAATGTCTAAGGGGTAGTCAGAGGTTGTCCAAATTCATATTTGGTACATGCCCACATCTTGCAGAAGTTAACTTTCCATACGTGACAGGTTGCAAGCCCATGGACGCTAAATAAAAATATTTATTTTTTAGAGAGTTTTATTTTATAGCAGCAAGAAGAAATGCCACGCAAAATAAGGTAATATAAAATGAACAAATCTTAGTGCAGAAAAGCTTCAAGTACAAATACTTGAAAACATCTTCCATTTAAAAATGAATCTCCTCCTAGCTCTTTGTAAACTATGAATCGTAAAGCGTTTGAAATAAAATGCATATTTCTGAAACAACTTATTTGCAAGTGTTGCTTTGTGTTTCCTCTGTTAAACATTCCTTACTTTTCTCCGTTTTCAGAGTTGAACGTAACGAAATAATTTGCGATTCAGGCTAATGAAATCTTGACATTTCGAAACATTCACCATTTAAAACATCTCCAAGTTTATTACAATGTTTAAATTCAATAATAAAAACGTTTCTCATAAAGTTTGTTCATTTCGTTTTCCATCGGAAATAAGTAAATTATTTTCGAATGTTTATTGAATGCAGACGATATTTTGTATTGTCGGGAGGTTTATTTTGCTTATGAGGTTTTCTACCTTTGAGTGCTGAGTTACGGCGGAAATATTTAGATGCTCTGCAAATATTTGGTCCAATGCGTTTTCAAAATTCATAGCTGTGCTGGTTATATGGCTTGAGACAAGAATAATTGTAGTGTGTGTGTTATTTATAGAACATGGTTATGAGAGCTTATCAAAGGGCACCACATTTGAAGTGACTGCCTAAACAAGGAGCAAACTTAGCAACTTATGGCTTACTTAAATAGGAGAACTAAGACTTGTTTTAAATTTCGGAAATGATAAAAAACATTGTATTAAGATGTATGTTGTTAATTCCCGTTAGTGTCTAGCACACGATCGTAGTAACCTAAGTGGGGAGTCCTATGTAAAACTATAGACAGAAATCACAGAGAGAGATTAGAGATCTATCCAACAATGAGACGTTACTAACTAATCACACTTCACACTATAATATTATACAGATCAAAGTTCGTGTGTGTGTAATGTAAGTATGTAAGTGTGTTTGTTACTCTTTCACGCTCAAAAAGCTGGACGGATTTGAATGAAATTTAGCACCAGGATTGCTTATACCTTAAAAAATTAGGCTACTTTTGATCACGGTATTCCCACGGGAACGGGAATCATCCACCGCGGGGCGCAGCTAGTAGTTACATAATAAACTCTTACCTTTCAGACAAGCATCTGATGTAAGCGCGTACTGAATACTGCAAGATCCGAGCAGGAATCCAACTTGTTGCAATCCTGCGTCTCGTCTAGTCAACGGCACTTCTATGGGCACCGGCACAACCCCGGCTTGAAGGCATCCGTAAAACGCACATATGAAGTTAATGGGATCATTGTTGGGGTAAACCAACGCGACTCGATCAGACGACTTGATAGAACTATCTCCGGTAAGAGGACCACCGCTACTGTTCTTAGAGGTGAAGGTCTTGTGGAGCAATGCGTGAGCGATCTTCAGCGAGCGACTGAGAAGTTTACCTGAGGGAGAAAAAATTTTTAAGGAATAGCCCTGATTCTAAGCTTTGAAGGTGAGGATAGGTGAAGGTTAGGATTGTGTTTGCTAGTATGCGCAGTTTTGTTTTTTTTTAGTCTGAAGTACTGTGGATGTTTTCATACTTATTTGTGACTATGACGGTAGGTATTGTGAACATTGTCGGTATTTTGCTGTGATCGGCTTTTTGGTAAATTTTTATTTGCCTTTTACATTTCTTACTAATCCCATTGTTTATGAACTAGCAGATATGAGAAAATAGGTAATAAAAATCAAAGTGTTCAACGTAAGTAGGTACTAGCTGTGTGATCAGCGTTTCCGTCTACGTGGGTGTATCAGAGGAGTATTATAATCTTACTTGGAATAGTGTCGTTTTTTATGAATAAAATAATGATAAATAAATAATATCATTATAATGATAAATAAATATTATCATTATTTTCATCTCCCAAGCTAAGCAATGGTCACCAGGTGATTCATATAATTACTTATATACATTGTCTGCAGAACATGTAAACATTTATCCCGCGGCGGTAATCGAACCCGCAACCTCTTGCGTCTCAGGCGGGCCTTCTCCCACTCCGCCACAGAGGTAGTATAATGTATGATCAGTGTCATCACATTTCAAACTCTCAAACAATTAATAATAATAATGATAATAATAATGTTAGTAGTTTTCGCCTGCGGATTCGCTCGCGCTGTGCCAACACGGCACACTAAAGAAAGTAGTTTCCATTTAGCTTCAGAGACTGCAACAGCCAAACTCACAAACTTTGCATTATTTTAAAATTAAAGTTTATGTGTATGAATTTAGAGGTGTACTTAGAGTATGAGATGATGAGTGACTAGGCAAAGGTATCATGCAATGAGGATAAGGTTTAGTGCACTGCATTATCCCACGCTGCGAAGACCACACGAAGATCATCTTAGCGCGACAGTTTAAGATTACTACGTACCATAAGTGAGCGAGCTGCTTAGTTTGCCGTTCGGATCGAGAACGGTAGCAATATTAGCTTTGAAAGACGCTGTTCCGTATCTCTGCAGAGCTGCTTCGAGGTTCCTGGGCAGACCGGTCGGTACTACCAACTGTTCGCCCACAGCTGGGGTCATGGTGCCCCCCTCCGGCTTAGGAGCGTTGGGATCTTTGGGGTTAGCTGCCAGCTCTAGTTCAATATCGTCATCCTCGTAAAATTCCGGCAAAGGACGCCGCTTTGGCCTCTTTAAAGTATTCAGAAGCTGCTGGATCTTAGCGGAGACCTAGATCAGAAAAAATGGTTAAAATCTGAACATTAATTTCGTAAAGCCATTTTCCAATAAGCGGATTTTAAGCTAAGCTCATGCGCGTTTAAGCTGAGAGTTTCGTTTTATTCTCATACTCAAAGTTCAGTTTCCACAAAAATAAGTAGCAATCGTTCTACTCTATTTGTGTCAACAGTATGCGCACATTCAAAGATTTCGAAGTGCAAAATGCACAAATGCTTTTGTGCATCTATTTTGATCGTTGTAACATACAATAGCGGTATAATTCTGCATGCAATTTTCTTGAGGATAACATACAAAAATCTAAATGTTCATAATAAGTGACAAACAAATTACTAGAAACTAAAATACAGCACCTAACGTGAGTTCTGTTGGAGTTGCTTACAATAAAAAAAATTAACACCTAAACGAAAATTCACTCTATTCTATAATACTTACAAATCAGAAATACTGCAAATAAGGTTTAATTGTGTGAGAAATTTAAAAAAAAATAAGATTTGTCCATAATTCAAGCATGTTCAAGCAATTGTGCGTTAATGATGATAATAAAGCGGCCTATTCTCACTTCTAGGAGCAAGATTAGTTGCGTACCCTACCCGTCCATAGGAGTATGTTAGATTGGACATGCTTTTACGTACATTCGTAGTAAAACTGATTTCTATAAATTATCACTACACCTATAAACCTTTATATATTATAAGCCTTTTCCCTGCAGTGGGATGATAATGACTACATAATAATAATCTGAGACACAGTTTTATACTTCTGCAGATGACATCGACTTACAATGTTTGTACTTCTATTTATTTTTTCCAAATAAAGTTTTTATTTATTCATTTTATTTTAAAACCCGAACCGAACGAGATCTTGCGCACCGTTGGTTGATATTTCACCTACTTGCTTCGACTAACTACCATTTACGTCACTGTTGAGTTGACTAATTGAAGGTTTAAGAAATTTGGCTGCTAAATCTCTACGACGTTTATCGAGTTTTTAATCAAAGCCCAATCTCAATAATTGATAAATTAAAACACCAGCGGTCATATTTTAATACGCAACCATGAAATAATAGATTTTTTCATAAAACAAAGACTCTGATTAAAATCTTGACAACTACTTGACCAATTAAGCTCATTAGGTTTGCCGGAAATTTACTACCTTTATACCTACCAAGTTTCATGAATATTGGATTAACGGTTCGACAGTTGTGCCGGGACTCGGGACATACAAACATACAACGCAAATTCGCCCGAGTTGCCACTAAGATCATAGTTCGCTTCGCTAAACCTTCGCTTCCTTCGCTAACCCGATCGATAATAAACCCCTGAGATCAAAAGCCTCTGCTGATACAACATTTATTTAGTTAAAAACATTTTTAATTAGGTACTTTCATTCAGAAATAGTTGAACTACATACTACGGGTAACAGTAAAACCTAACTGACAAGCAAACTGCACAAAGCCCTGCTACAAAAGCCATCTAACACTTATGGACTTCGTCTACAACGTGAGATGATCCCTACTCTAAAGCTAGTGTAAAACTTTCAAAATCTATACTAACTAACGAGCCAAGCGGTATTTTAGGCCGCTCAGAACTCATGTTGTAGAGAAGACTTGTAAAATATAGGTGACATCTACCCGTCGGGATCCATGCCTTCCTCTTGCGGGTACACTCCGCCTAACGGCCCCGCTGCTAACGCTGGGGCCAGTGTCCAAGCCAGTGGCATAGTACCGTACCTTCCACCTGCCCGTGCCGGTCCCTGAGTCTTCGGGCTGGGAGTAGCGCTGCACCCGGTCGGCTACTAGGCCGCCGCCGCGCCGGGCGGCTGCGGTTGTGTGGGTCACGTCAGGAGGGACATCTGAACAACATACTTTACTTCAGGAATGCGCTCGTAGCGTAGCTTACTCACAGATAGATAGGACATTGAAACTGGTCGTTCTTGATAGATCGTTTAAGTTATGCAACATTGGTCCAATGGTCGTTGCTTTTTTACTGTTTGAAATTAAAATTAAGAAACAATGCACGTATTTAGTTTTTATCCTTTGAACTGCATGTTATTTCAAAATGTGGCAAATTGGTTTTGTTCATCCAATTGATTATTTATTTCAATGTGCAAATGTAACGAATTAAAAGAGCAGAGTATATTAAATCAAACCAGTAACAAAACGTTTGGATTACTCAGAGACGGGTAGTGTTGCTATCGTTGTTTTTGAATGCAGATATTGCAGAAATACCTTAGAAACTGAACAGAACCGAGTATTGGTTAGCGCTGTCACAATAGTTTGAATACAGGTGTGAGATAACGAAACTACGGATCCCAGGTGTGCTATACAACTAAGTTCAAACAATGCATTTCTCGACAATAAGTAGTATCCATTGAGTTGAATATCTACACTTATGCCAAGAGAAAATAAACCTACTCATTAGTGCTCATTTAATAAAATATACATATCATGACGTGTAAACTGGTAGCTCTCTATTCATTTTAATAATTGTCAATAAAGCTAGGCTCTATAGTTTTTTATATTGTAAATTAAATGTCGATGTAATGAGCAAGATATTTAGTAGCAGTTTTAGCATCATTAATTCGAAAGGTTAAAGCCCTTGGAGTAACTTGCTAATATTTAGGTATCAGTTGTCATGAGTACGGTCGGCCAAAAATGTGGTCTACTACCAGTTTCATTTGAACGTCATGAAACAACATGGTCGATTTCCACTTGCAAATAACATTATAAAATGCCTATTGCATTCTTTACTATATTTGCGTCATGCCATCTGTCAAGTTCGAATTCTCCCAAGAAAAAGTCAACCTTATCGTTAATTAGATCTCACAGAAACTTGACAAAACTGGTAGACCACTTTCTTGGCCGACCCTACATAATTAATCTTCTGGAAATAGTCTGATTAGAGTTAGCCAAGAAATAGGTCTACCTACCTAATTATCTAAACCTAAGCAATGTATCGGTATTACGAATAGTCGAAATGCAAAATCGCTAGCTGCCCTAGCCATGTTACATTTCGACAATCGCTTTCGATTAGAAACTTAAAAAAATGTATAGGAATTGACATTCGATGACGAAAACTCGAGCGATCAAAAATGTCAAATCAAAGATGTAGCGATAATAGAAAGAGAATAGATACGAAACATTTGTCACTTGTCTACGCACCCAGAATTGGTTAATCTGACCGCCACGATTAATTACAGTTTTGGTTCTGTGGATGCAGAAATAAGCTGGCATTAGGGAGAGATATTGCTACAAACAGATGTATACAATAATACTTTTACATTGCATTATAATCTACGGCTACAATTACTTTAAGCTAACTGTATTTTCTCTGTAAGTGAATTTGTGAATTCTTTTGAGAAATAAATGGTTAAACCGAAACCGAATCTAGCTCAAGTTTGTTCGAACATTTTGCAAAACGAATATCTCGATACAAAAGCTATTCAACTGTGTATTATCTTACAACACAATTCTTTTCAGTCACACATACAGTCTCAATAATTTATTTTGTCAATAGAAAAACTTGAACAAACACCTCTAAGACTTTGTGGCTTAGCGAGAACTTTTGTTTTGTTACTATCGAAGTTATAGGTAACTTGCATACTTTGAAAATTAATTTCAAAGTAGTCTTTAAAGCTTCCTTTGAGATTCACTGAGGCTGAAATAAATAACCTGTTTCAATAGAAAATATGAAATATTTTTCTCATTTTATGAAAATTTTGCATACAAAAGATGGTAACATTGTTTCCTAGATTCCGATATTTCTAATCTTTGCGGTGTTATGCCAATACTTCCCGCTGCACTGGTTTCTGAAAGTTTCAAGCTCGTCCTGCAATCGATTGGTTTGGTTGCCGTAAATAGTTTAGCAACTAATTTAATCATTCTATATATTACCAACCGAACCGACCGATAGATTATATTTAGATAATATGGAGTAGAATTCTTACGGCTAGTCTAGACTATAGTTAAATCATGTATAATTCAACGTTTGTTTGTAGAGACCGACACGAGTGGCAGAAAAACGATAATTCTAAAAAGTATCAAATCTCAATACACAAGTATATCGATCAACTATTCCAATATAAGCTTAATTGAACTATAAATAAAATATATTTTAATTTCGAGCTTAATGATAGCTATAGTTGGAAACTCTATTACTCAAGTCCCGTATTTCATAAGAGGATTCATTACATTACGCATCATTAAATTAAATTACGCAAGGAGTCATTACAAAAGGAGGCTAGCTCTAAGTTCGTGGGAGCATTTCTTGAATTACACTTTTATTGAACTATATAGGTACCTACTCCTAGTTGTTAGAAATACCTTCCTTTGATGAGGAATGGCAAAGTTTAAAACGAGCTAACTTACAGGATTTTCCCTTTGCAGAGTCGGTTCGTTGATACTTTGCTTAGCTGAGCACGCAGTCATATCAATCTAAGTTTCTGCAACTTGCTTTAAGATAAATACGAAGAGAATATAACGGTCTGCTAGCCATTTATTAGAGTTAATCGGAACACAAAACCTATACCAAAACCAAAATGAAAACTTACATTTACAATCAAATAACAATTTCCTTGATTTTTAACGTATATTTTGAGTCTAAAACAAATAAACAAGGCAATGTAAATAAAGTTATTAAGCCCAGGTAGGCTTTTAATTTGATCGGTCACCGATTGGCTCGCGTCGCCCGAGGCTTCCAATAAATTCATTTAGGAAATACATCCGGCGTAGTTTTAATTAAATTGTCTCGCTACGTTCATCGACAGCTGGATGAAAGTGCGAATATCGTTTACAAACACGTTGGATATTCACTTCGTGGCTAAATATTTTGTAGAAAACCTTTGAAGTGAATAAACACAACACATTTCAATGAGCATTATTTGTTCATTAAAGCATTCTCCTTGTTTATACACGATATTGTATGTGTCAAACATTTTAAGGTTGTAACTGATAGAAGGTCTGAAGGAATATTGTATCGTGGGTTTTATAAGTGTTATGCTCATTACTAAACAAATTAAAAAAAATTTAAACCAGTCAAGTTTTGATAATTTACATAGAAATAAAAAAACCTACATCTATATTTTACGGGCAACTTGATAATTCCGGTCGATGTTAATAATGAACAGTATCCTCGCGTACTTTTTTCTCATTCCTAACTTAGGCTGCCTGTCCATTGACGCGGAGCGAGCTGCCGGATTTGATTTTGAATTTTTTTACTCTTAAATATCAAAAAATAAAATCAGTACATTAAAGAAAGTACTTACATTGTGGGAGATGTGTGGAAATTTCAGAGAGGTCGAGGTCGGTCCTCTCTCTTGAGTGTTTCTTCTGTTGAGGTGGATGAGGGTTGGGATGTGGGTGGTGGTGTAGGGGGGGGAGGGGATGCGGGTGCGCGCGCGGGTGCGGCGCGGCTGGCCGCCGCGCGGGCGGGGAGCCCAACTCCGGTGGGGGAGGCAAATCCTGTTCCCCGGCGAACGAGTCATCGTCCGATGATGACGCTACAAAAAAACATTACTAAATACTACCATTCAATTAATTAAATATGATCACAACTTTATCCTCGAGACCATTTAAAAGGGTTAGAGACACGTCCAAATACATATTTGGTGCTTGTCCACATTATGCAGAAGTTACACGTGACAGGTTCCAAGCCAAACCGCCGATATTAGAATAGAAAGATATGCGTTTTCTCACAAAGTTTTCCTTCACCGTTTAGAGGACGGACTCCCATCCATAATCAATACAATACAACAAACAACAATACAAAGCAAATGCTAACAAAAAAAATAACAAAGTTCCTGTAGGTACCTGCGACAAATTTTGAGTCCGTATTTTCAATTTTTTCCGAATAAAAGCGAATGTTTTCCTAAGACAAAAAACTGTAATCTGCGTGAGTTTCAGATAAACAAAACTAAAAGATCATGATTTTTTCACGGTGAGCGCAAAAAGAAAAAAGGAGCATAAAAAAAACTACTGTACGCTATATCTCAACAGAAAACTGACCAATGGCTTCAACAAGTGGAGTAGAAACTATTGCGAATGAAACATTAAATACGTAATTTACTTAGTCCAATTATTTTTCTAAAAACAAGGAAGTTATCAAACAACTAGTAGACCAGCAGTCAGAAAAAATGATGTATTTAAGATGTAGCGGAACTAACAAGTGGGCGTAACTGGCTGAAGTTAACTCTAAATGCAAATGAAAGAATCGTTTAAGATGAGCCAATTAAAGTCGAACTGATAATATAACTCAATTATATTTTTATAACGCTTTATAAAATAAACCAACTTTGAACAACCTTTTACACAAATGCTATGAATTTAATGTTGTATTTTGAGAATTAAATATTTATTTTTACAGCACTGTACTGATTTCCATCGTTCGGATGTTTCCTAAAGTTTCCTCGCGCGCTAAACCGAGGTAAGGTAAGCAGTATCTACTCCAATTGCCGTGTCTTTTGCTAAGATAAAGTCATACTGTTTCAAAATCCTAGCACTCACGGGGGCGACGTCCCGCGGGCGGCGGGCGGCGCGGCGGCAGCGGCTCCGCTAGCACTGCGCCCGCGCACGAATCGTCGTCAGACGATGACGCTACGGAAAGTAAACACTCTAAAATCTAGTCTACAGTTCTAAAAACTCAATATAATTGAAAACATACTACCAAATCTCGAATCAATGAGACCATTTCCTATTCACACAATTCTGGTCATCATCTGACCCTGGAGTATTAATATTTGTGGATTCCTAAGCTTTGAGGTCAAACATTCGTTTCAAGCCGAAATTAAACGCAAGATCCCCTCAAATTCAGGGTTTAGAGCCGATTATCTTTAAAACGACTGGTTTGATTTACCAAACATGGCTGAACACTCTCGATCAAGTCACCTTAGGAAACAAAGAAACTATATACGATCAGTTCATCCGTTTGGGAGCTACGATGCCACGAGATGACGAGACACACAAACACATACACACACCTCGAACTTATAACAGACCTATTTTTGATCGGGGATACAGAATTTAAGTATAAGTTGAGATCGCGAAAGACTAAATCCTGAGTTGTCTCTGAGCCTGTATATCAGACCAAAGTGTAACGTCATCGGAATCAAATGATTTATGCGATTAAATGTTTAATATACTGGTTCTTATATAGGTCTAAGTATGGCTTAGATTCTGGACTAACAGTATACTAGAGTCCAAGTATGACACAGTCAGATAACTTCCTAGACAAACCACAGACAAAACCTGCCCCTCTAGCCAAGTTACATTTCTACAACCGCTATCGAATAGAAACGAAGAAAAATGTATAAGAATTGACATTCGATGTCGAAAACTCGAGCGATTAGAAATGTCATGTACATGGCTGATCTCATGTCTTGCACGGACAATGCCGTAGATCTGCCTATCTACTGATCAAGGTGTCTATAACAACTGGTATAACGACACGAAAGAAGACTTAACTGACGAGTATCGCAGACACCATCGATTAGCACTAACCAATTGTTTATTGGATTGATTGTGTAAGTTTGTTCGCAAGTAACGTAATTGAGACTAGATACTTAATACCATACTCTAAATACTTTACTTGTAGTTGCAGTGTTTTACTCGAAAAGAAAGCGCTCGTGGCGAAGCTTGCTAAGACGTTCTTGATCATCGAAGTTAAGCAACGTTCTGAGCGGTCACAACTTGGATGGGTGACCGCAAGTGGCATTATCAGCTGAGCGCTTCCGTGCTTCGGAGGGTACGTTGAATTGTCGGTCCCGGCTTTTAAAGTCGTTAAGCCATGACGTAGGCCATTAGGCGGCCTAAAAACTCCGTCAACAGAGTTGGCCACTTATTCATACGAACGAACGAACGAGTTGTTTTACTGCAACTACAAGTAAAGTAGGTACTTACTGAAGATATTTTAGTTGTATTAATTCTAGTTCAGACTTTTTAATTTATTTGACAATATATTTTAATTAAAAACCAAATCTCGACGAACTTGGCGATCTCACTCAACAATAGCTTGAACGTCGTTTAAGTATCTCATAAATGGACTAAAATGACTCTTTCAGAATAACCGCATATTTTTGGCACGAACTGAAGTTCTGAGCTCTTCCGCTTATGAAGTACTAGATGACCAGACAGACGTTATTGGTATTTTTTATGTTTATTATTAGATTAATCTCTATTTTCATCATATACTAGATATCTAATTTTTTTAAATAAACTACTGATTCCATGTTACTACAAATCAAAGACGATTAATTTAATCGTCTTTGCTACAAATTAAGTGTCCTGTAAGTTAACTTTTATAAACTTAGTTCGCACACTGTGCTAAAGGTTTATAAGTAGGTATGTTTAATTAATAGTCTTACATCACAGAAAATCAATTCTGAAAATAATTTCTGTGGTTAACAAATAAAATAGTATTTACAGTATGGATACTTACATAGGTCATGCCTCTCGCGATCAGGGCTCTTGGCCATCATAGAGGTTCTTTTAGACGGCATCGGGAGTGAAGGCTTTGGTCTATTCTGCATTTCAGCCAAAGCTTGCTGCACTGCCTCCTGCCTCACTTCTGCAATACATAACAAACATTAATCAAATCACCGCGTAGAGGTAAATAGGATTATTGAAAGACGAATAAGTCCCGATAAAAACAAAAACCATTAATAAAGATTTCAAGTGGCGAATGATTACAATATATAATAGTTATACTAATATAGATATAAAACAATATATAATTCTACGATAAAACATCCGCTTTATAGATATATTTGTGGATAGGAAATGCCTATAAGTATTAATCTATAAGTATTAATAATTTTGTAGCATTATTTAATTATATTCTGTGATGTGATAACTCTATGTTTTACGCCGGGACAAATGGCAACATCTTACTTCGGTTTGGGGAAGGGTAATACACTTGCACACACACAAATGCGTTGATTAATTTCTTAGAGTTTTTAACTCGTAACAGATAAAAAAGAATATTTTTAAAGTTTTGTATGATAAACAGAAAAACGATATTTCGAAAAGTAGTAGAACTAAAGTTGTTGCTTTTAGTCGTAGGAATTACGGGCCGAAAGCTTTCTGGTGTTTTAAAATTAACCCTGTAATCTCATGCAATTGTACACAATTATTTTAGTTAAACTAATTGCAAACTAGGTTACGTAGTTGCCCTTCAATTTCACATGCTTGGTTCTATTCTAGACACGATTATTATTCTAGTACATCGCTACAAACTATAAGAAGCATTATGCTCACTCAGCAAACATAACAGACAGAGTGCATTGTCTGTTAGTGCGAAATATTAGATACAATGCTTGTAATTACACCTATTAAAAACAAAAAAACCCAGAACTCCAAAAACTTTAATATATTATGTACATGCAATGCATGCATACTTAAACATTAAGGGTGCGTTCTACTGAGGCGGAACTGAGCTGAGCGGAACTTAATGGCGCATGAATTGACCAATCAACTATTTCGACTGAAACGGACCGATTTGATTTCGAGCAATGCGATTGGATTCAGGCGCCACTTTGCTCCACTCCGCTAATTTCCGCTTCAGTGGAAACGCTTCTCAAATGGGTTTTTTTTCACCATTTAGTGTTAACATTTTTGTTAGTTACTTTAGAACATCTTTAGCTGGAAATTAAATGTAACCAAAATATGTGTTATTAGTTCTGCTTATGACAAAACAATACATACAAAAAAAAAGATATCGATTAAAAATCTCATGATCTCGCGGATCTCTTTCTATTACATTGCGTTAGTAACTTACGTTATCAAACGTGAATGAAGGGTGCCAATTCTAATCAAACCCGAGCAAAACAGAGGGCTTTTAATTCCCGTAGGTGCGCATGCACGGGGATATGAAGAATTGCCATGACGTCATATGGCGTAGTAACAGCACGAGACCATTGTTTCGCATTCAATGCCTACGTGAAATAAGCATGGCATACGACCTTTTGTCAAAATGCCACCGGCACCAACAATTAGGAAGGAACCTAATTCGTTTTTGCATGATACGAGGACAAACAAATCTTTTAAAAACTCCGTTCGTAAAGAAGCAATAAAGCATTAAAAAAAACTGTAATATTCGAGTGAACGAGTGTCATTAGTTCAGAGCTACGACTTTTGTTATGTTTTCATTTGTTTTTTTCTCGAAAAGAGAAGAAATGCAATAATAAGTAATAGCACAATAAGACGAGCGCAATAATTAGGGCGATAATTACAACGAATTTACGGGAATTTATCGCGTAATTACCTTATGTATTGGTATCGTGGTCATGAAAAGAAGTGACCACGAGCGCTGCAACACACTCGAAACGTCGGGATATAACTAACAAGGTAAATATATATAATATGCGATAAATTTCCGTAAATTCGTTATAATTATGTCAACAGATAGCGAAAGATTAAATAATACAATAAGCGCGATATTGTATGCCCTAGGAAAGGTTGAGTAAAGACCGATTTTGTTTCCTAACAGCAAAGACGATTAATATCTAGCTAACAGTAAGAAATAGGTTCTAATCTGTAAGATTTGGTAACAAACTAAGCAGATTTTTACTTTGAAACAAGTTGTATAACGGAATACCTTTTGATATCCATTCATTGAACTTTAAAGAAAGACGGACACATACAAAAAACGCCAACCCAACATTCGAGAAGCGTCTAGACATTTCATCTAGTGGCTCATAAATATCTAACCGCAAACGTGAGCACATTGTGGACCTGCTGGCTCCCCCTGAGCGTATCAGCGTATCATCAGTTTCCGAGTAGTATAGTTAACTATCCTCACTACCAGATTAAGTATTTCAAATGTAATAGAACTAAAAAAATTAGATAGCGAAACTAGCTTCGCCGTTCATGATGATCGTTGAAGTTAAGCAATGTTCTGAGCGGTCACAACTTGGATGGGTTGTGTGGCCGCAAGTGGCATTAACGTCTGAGCGTTTTCGTGCTTCGGAGAGCACGTTAAATTGTCGGTCCCGGATTTTAAAGTCGTTAAGCCAAGACGGAGGCCTTAAGGCGGCCTAAAAAACTTCGTCACCAGAGTTGGCGACTTGCTCATACGAACTTACTTACTTTAATGTATGAAATTTTTAGTTCATGCAAGTTACCGGAGGCGTCTCTGCACTGGATTTTCAGACATTTGTGATACTTGACTCGGTATTGAGGATAGTATTTAATATTACAATAAACTAGCGATAACCCCCCAGGGTTAAATACTTTCTAGTTATCAACGATAGCGGTTCGATTCCAAATGTGCAAATGTTTGTATTACCAACACCTATTTGCTCGGGTTTGAACACTTTAGATTCGGTGACAATGCAGTATTAATAGAGAGCTGATCACCTCAGTAAATAAATGGCGATTGAGTTGAAATTCGGCATTCTGTCCAGTTTGAACTACAATATTATATTATAGTGAAAGCGAGTGATCTGACTGATGATGGAGTCAGGAGCTTTTTAATGGAACTCCTGAGTAAATAATAGTTGAATATCTGTGTTTGAGCTTATTTTAATTAACTTACACTTATCCAAAAATAAGGCTGTGTGTAAGGAGAAATACTACTCTGATTTATCATACCAATCTGGACCTAAGTTGTAAAATTAAACTTATTGGCGATTAGTTTAATCTCTTTATTAAGAGCACCTCGCAGAAGGACGACATTTGCACATCATGTGCACAGCACTTGTTGCAAAGAATTTTATTAATTAAATGGCAAAGGCGCAATTTTGCATTCAAGTACTTAATTTGAGGGTTTTATTTTAATTGTCAAGTTTGTATATATTTTTTAAAGTAAACTCCGACACTATACTTGATTATTTATCCCTACTTTCAGTTTCGCATTCTACAGATTTTCTTTCATTTGATACCAAACTTGGGTATATTTGGAAATATTCGATATTCCCTCACTTTCACTCCCAATATCTTTTTTAACCAATTTTGATAAAAAGAACCACCGCTAGAAAAACTGCTTTTATAATAAAACTGCATTTAAAGAGGTTTAGGAATACATGACTCAATTAATAAACAATTGTCTGATATGCAAATTAACAAACTTAAGAAGACATAGGTAGGTACTGGGAGAAATTGGTCTCATACATTTTCGGAGATCTTAGTTTTTGTAAAAGTTATGTTTAGTAGATATGATATCTCTTTTATTTGTGTTTTTTTTTTGAACGAAAAAAACATATCAACGTTAAGTTTTCTTTTTTTACTAGAAATAATTATGTTTTCGGTAAGACTCATGCTAAACCAAAACATCTGAGATTGTTTGATAGACCTGGTACTGAGATCGAACAGTTTGGCTCGAGCGCTGTGTAAATTTCAGTAATTTTATGAAGTACTTCCCTAACAAGTGTATCATTCTATTCAATGATGATCGCAAGTATGTGAATGTGACTATTACTTAATCTATACCGGCAGTAGCAGATGGCTGCAGATGTTGCCCCGGCAAAACGAAGACTTACAAATTAGCGAACTATGAACGAGGCGCCACGACCTGCTAAATGGATTGCAAGTCAACTTGTATTGTCTTTATATATCAGCAAGAAGCGAATGAGCCTTGTTGTCATTGTATGCGGTGATGTGAATTATCAGAACTCTTTCTTAGTTTTTCTATCTATACTATGTATGAATTTACAAAAAAAAGTATCTAAGTATTATATCAGTCATCTGGTTACCATAACACAAGCATTAAGTTGCTTAGATTGGGACTAGATGACACCGTGTAAAATGTCCAAGGATATTTATTTATTTAGTTCAATCTAGTGTACCGAATTTTTAAGAGTATCTATCAGTTGTCATAGACAATATCAAATGTTTTAAATTAGTTATCATTGTTAGTAAACTGTAGTCGTAGTTGAGGCTTAGTGTCTAAATTCCATTAGTTATAACGTCACTTTATATGTTACAGCGAGATTGAGTACTTATCACATAACACATGTACACATAAGGGGAAGTTTGAAAGTGGCACCTGTGGTGGAAAAGGTGAGGAGTGCCAGATTAGCATGGTATGGTCATGTAATGAGGAGGGATGAAAGACATATTACCAAAAGAGTTATGAGTATGAATGTGGATGGGTATACAAGTAGAGGAAGGCCGAAGAAGAAGTGGATAGATTGTGTGAAAGATGATATGAATGTAAGAGAGTTCAGATTTGACGAGCGACAGAGGAGAGTGGAAGAGGAAAACATGTTGTGCCGACCCCACTTAGCGTGGGATAAGGGCAGGAGAATGATGACATGTATTTAAATAATTGCATTAAAAACTAAATCAAATATGAAATTGCAATTAACTTGAACCCTCTGCTAATATAAACCAATAAACTACAGCTAGATTTAGATAAAAAAAAATGAAATACCTAAGTGTGGTTTAACACTATAATCAAAAATATCTATAGATTTAGATACTATTTGACTTTGTAACAAATATTTGCTCGAACCGGAAATTCAATTGTAGTTGCTGGCTATGCAACATTGCAAATACACCAACCAACGTGATAATTCTATTACTACCGGTTCCATTCATCGTGTTATATTTGAATACATGTACGAAAATTTAACCTAACTACGGTCTAGACTAGATACTAAAAAGATTTTTTCATTTCTAATAACAGAAAAGTACCTACCTTACCTACGCTAAAAGTTACTTACCTGAACATAGGGTGGAAAATAGTACCTTGCGTCCCTAGGGCCATTAGGTAACGCAAACACCAGGGCCGCAAATAACTGTCAAATACTTAAAAATGTCACCTTCTATCCTAACATTAATTTTAGGGATGCATTATGGACTTTGACTTGACTTGACTAACTTGAATTATAATGACATGGTAGTGGCTAAATGCGTGGCAAAAGCCGGCGAAGCCAAAATAAAGAAGAAGATACATTTTATACAGCCACAGCTATTATGTGAAATTTCTATTTAATAACCTATAAATTTTACTGGAAGAATGCTACTTTTTTATTTTAAATCGTGTTTTTTGGAAATAAAACTACATTTTCTAAAAATGAATCCTAGCTAGATCGATTTAAAGCCTCCAAAACTCCCTGCATAGGTACCAAATTTGATGAAAACCGTTGGAGCCGTTTCCGAGATTCAGTTTACGGGTATTCGATTAGATAGCGTTGAGCGCGTGTGATATTCAACGAAGCCCAGCTGCAATTCGCCTTGAGGCAGTGAGGGTACACGAGGGTTGAGGCACCCGTCTGGTGAGGCGATGCAAATTTGAAACCGAATTATGTATGACAGACATTTACAGGATGCCGCTAGATTTCGATACACATCATTTTGACTGTTTTAAACAAGTTTTACTTCAATTATACCAAAGACGATTAATATCTAGAAGACAGACAAAGGCCATACACAAAATCGTAACCCGTACCAGATAGCCTGGAAACTTAAAACATCAATTTTACCCAAGAAATTTCAATTATACATACAATTTACGTTTGCCTTGTAAGTAATCAATAAGTAGACAATAGCAAAGTTTCAATATTCGCTGCACTACCACTAGTCTGATTTAATTGAGTGCTTACCCGTTAAGATTTTTTTACCCAATATTATTTTTACCCGTTCAACCCAAAAGCAAATAAATTGCGATGCGCTTTGTGACAGTTTGTTGATAATGCCAAATTACACGTATGAACGAAGGACCTGATTGTGAGTATTATCACAGTATAATTATTAGTAAGTGGTGTTATGTGGATTCAAAACATAGTACTTAGGACGATTTTCGCAATCAGGATTTGAGTTCAAAGCACGTTAGGTATAATGGCTTTTTTTCGGTTTTTAATTATTACGGGATTTCTTGAATGAAAGCAAATGTCGTAAAAAATATGATAAAGAAATTCCAAGATTAAAGAAAATTGCGGTTGTAATTTCTCCTTGAGAACAAAAATTGCTAACATCAGAAATCAGGTAGCAATTCTGATGCAAACTTTTAGTAGGTAGCAATTTTAATGCAAACTTTCAGTAATTAGCAATTTTGATGCAAACTTTCAGTATGTAGCGATTTCTATTCTCGGTTGTTCCTAAAAGCTCCCTGACAGCCGAATTTCAATGAACACGGGATGCCCATTACAGCCGGAATAGCAGAGTGCAGGTTATTTTTAAGTACAGAACTTTAACTAAATTATACAGGGTTATTCATTATTAACTACAAAAAATGACAGGGTCTAATTTTTGGGTCGTGATATTTGTTTGGCCAAATCAATTTAATTCCTAAACTTATTTGTTGTAATGTAAATTATAATTTCAATATCCAAATCAACGTACTTTTGCCATGGACCAGTTGACAAGTGGAAAATTAAAAAAAACATTAAACCGACTTAAACTTCGTAAAAATATAACAATTTTCTAATTCAAACTTTCGCGATCAGAACACTTATAAAACATAATACAATTAAAGGTAAAATTCGTGATAAATACCCGTTTGTATATGTTTTATAATAGAACAATTTCTTGCATGCTCGAGGTGTATTTCTGTACATTATCCGAATCCGAAGATCCTCTTCAGATTCATATTTTTTTTGGAATCTCATCGTTAATATTTTGTGTCCAACCAAAAAAAAATTATTGTTACTTACTAGATACCACATACGTTTTCTATTGACGGAATAATAAGTAAAAAAAAAACATTAAAGAAAATACATACAGTGGAACATAGAACCGCCTGCTTCTTTAAAGTCGGTTAAAAACGGCAAAAGGGTATCGGAGGCTGATAGCATTATTTATTAGCTTAGGACAGAAATAGACTTATTGCGACAGGACGTAAAGTGTTCGAAGCAGTTCGTGGAAATTATGCCCAAAAAAATAAAGCGAACACAATTTAGTTTTTTCACTTATGGCCGGCTGATGCGACATCTTTGCACATCGTAAATCGATGACTGTACTTCGAAGGTAGTAAATCTATTTGGAATATAATCCATGTTTCCAAACAGTTCGATCCGTCAGTATAACAATTTGGAAAAAAAAACATCCAAACAGTTCGACTATCGAACTACTGGTAGGACTGGATGGAATAAAGGGATGATTTCGGCTTTTGTACAGTGCTCTGGAGATTATTATTAATAAAAGTCTTTAAGTAAAGACATTGGTAAAGATAAGTCTACCGTATCTACTTTATCAGTGCGTTTCCTTATGGCTATGTTAAAAAAGGAGATATATAACTGTGGATGTTTTTAAGAAGTCTTAATACAGCAGTAGTTATTTGACTCGCATTCTTTCATATGTGCTCAGTACCTATAAAATAAAGCAATGATGTTGCCCACTTGCTAATACGAACTTACATAGAGCATTGTTATAATTATAAGATTTTGATTTTCAAAGTTACAGATTAGCATCTGAGAGTAATGCTTTGCACACGTTTTGTATACACGCAGTTCAGTAAATTAGGCCAGATCGTTCTATATCTATAGCGTATCAATGCGGTTCTATTTTCACCGCGGCATGGCACAATGCAAACATTATTCTGTAAATATTTGATTATTATACCTATTATTGACAGGAATTGTGGTTATTAAATCCTCAAAATTATAAAAAAATAAAAAACAGACTCAGACCCACAACACAAGTAGATATGTGTACCTTATAAACTCACTAAAAAAACTATGAATCATTTTTGATCCATTCAGATCGCATTATAAAAGAAAACTGATCAAAAAGGCGATAGATAGAAAAAATTAAAATATAAAAAGATTCGTAGGCAGCTCTGTCGAAAAACGACGATTGAACTTCAACCTGAAATAGTGCAACAATATCTGAAAAAATATTATCCGTTTGTTCACCAATATCGATAACACAATGACATGAATATCATCAAGAAATACCATAGTAAGAAAGAAGAACACACCAAACAAAGGATGGATGCAGTTGAGCCTCAAACCAAGCTGATTAAAACTATTGAAGTATGACATCATGATGACGAGACGTCTGATTGACTCACCCGAATGGTACCGGCTTTCGTTGCGCGTCAGACGACGGTTGGTTCTTCCGGGCGGGGTGTTGAGCGCCGTGGCAGACCTCACTGCGACCCGACAAACCACACATACACGTAACCACACGCACACAAAAACATCGTGACTAGTTTCCTATTTAAATTTAGGATTGAAATGTGTCATATAATTTTTTCCTTATATTAATTAACTGCTCAATTTAGGTCGTGGTTGGTCTAGCCTAGATATTGTTCAATCAATGCCAATGGTTGGGACATTACTATATATTATACAGAATTACAGTTAGATGTCGCGCTTCAAAGTCCTTACTTAGTTTATGTTAGTACGCCTCGTGGAAGTTCATACGAACTTACACACCAACAAGCTAAATAGTTAAGTGGAGATATAGTTGCTCAATTATGTTGTTAGTAATCTTCATAGAAGTTTTACAAGGGAGTTTGCAATAACAGACGAAGACATTAAAATATTACACAAAAGTGTGTTTAGTGATTTTGATTTTCTTGGTGGACTATTATTTTTAGACAAATCATACTGAGAGTAAAAATTCTATAATTTTATCTCAAATAAGATACTATTGCATAACTTAATAATACATCCCAGCCAATGTAACCTACGGAGACTCCGCTTTTTGTGATTTTCATGTTAATTGCCTAAAAAACTCCCGTCACCAGCCAGAGTTGGCCAATTGCTCATATGAACTTACTTATAGTTAGATTTGTATGTACAGAATCAATTTTGCTAAACTTAGAGCGTAAATAATGCTTGCAAAATAGGTAAATTATTTTCAACGATCCCAAATCCATTGGATCGCTTGTTAATTAGTGGTTTAACAAACATAGTTAGTTCCCAAATCGTATACAATGAATTTATCCGCAAGTGAGCAATGACAGAGGTCTTTAGGCGGCCTATTGCTCATACGAACTTACTTACACAATTGAAACGTGTTTAATCCACTCTCATGTTGGTCTTTATTGACAGGATCGATGTTTGAGTTTTAGTTTTTAGTTGATTCTATTTATGTATTTTAGACAGCTATTTCGAAAGTTTTGCTTTGATGCAATAATTATACACGCCACAGAATAATTTTCTATATACATAATTACAAAAACACACACAACCACGTCTTATCTCAGCTAGCACTTTGATCGCCTGATTTTTTTTCTACTTGCCAAACAAATAAAATTTAATCAAATAACATCACGAATTATCTACTTATGTCGATAAAGATGACTTTTTTGATTGCGAAGTGTTTTAAGTCCATTAAAAAGGAAAGTGTAACAAAAATATATTTATAAAATATTATTATTTGTACATAACTAAAATAATTCACAACCCCATCGAGTTTACGTAATGGATTAAGCTCAAACCGAGCCAAACATAGTGATTATCGTGTTATTAATAACTCATCTCACACACGAGTACCTCTGCTTGTATCGATTCTATATTTCTGATAAATATTTAAGTATTTTACCTATACATAGATTCCCTGAATAGCCCAATACTTAATTTCCCTTTTATAAGTACTTCAGGTTTAGCTTTCTGTTATCTTTTAGATGAGTCTGATTTTTTCTGCATAACACAATGGATTTAGATTCATATTTTTTTTATTAGGTAAGTATCATGATGCGATTCGATTAACACAATCCTATACAATAAAATTAATAAACGTAAAAAAACCACGCATTATTATTGCCTCTTTTTATTTCTTTTTTCGAAGTAACGAAAGAGCTTAAATAATTTTCATATAAAATTGTTGGTGCAATGTCGTTCGAAGTGTTTGACACGCGTTCTTACGTTCAGAGATCCCGTAACATGGATAGACAGATACAAGTCAATCTAAAAAGCGAGACTATACAAAAAAGGCTCACCTTGCCCTGGGCCTTTCTCAAATCATCTAGCTTGAGGGTTGCGAAACAATTGCTAAAAAGGGAAGTTTAGAGAGGGAATGATTTAAATGCTAAAAAATGGAAATTAAAAAAAAAAAAAGAAAATCAAATAATTAAATAACATATTTAACGTAAATATTTACGTGTTTATTACATTTTTCATTTTTACACTCAAAGTTTATACACTCAAGTAAAATTACGAGAACTGATGTTTCAGCGGAGACGAAGAGAAACTCACGGGAAATTACATGTTACAAAGGAAAATTGCTTTCAGAGAACCCAACTGCTAGCGATGTAGGGACTCGTCTTTGTTTGCCAGTGAGACACAAACAAAACATTTGATTTATAAACAGACAACATACTACCACAACAATGCAATCGTATAATTTGAACATTTTGTAAGCACAGTTTGGTGAAATTGGATTCAAAACAAGCTCTTGAAACAATTGAATTAATAATTTACTTTGTGATAAAAAAACAGCCAAGTGCGATTCGGACTCGCGCACAAAGGGTTCCGTACAATTATCTATAAGTACCTACAACTATATATTCTGTGAATATTTGTAGAGTTTACCAGGTAAACGCTACAACGGCAACATCCGTAATTAATATCGACAACATTAATACGTATCATTGCAGTACTTATCTATACTATCTATACTATAATATTATAAAGAGGTAAAGTTGGTTTGTTTGTTTGTTTGTATGTTTGGGAATATCTCCGAAACTACTCATCCGATTTCAAAAATTCGTTCACCAATTTAGAGCTCAGACTTTCCGAATGAACATAGGCTATATCTTATCAAGGTAGGTACCACGTGAGCGAAGCCACGGGCAAGTAAGCTAGTATATAATAACTGCGAGACACGACGGCGACTTTTTGTATATAAATAATTCACTCAGCTGCTATATAGGAACAATCGATCGTAATAATGGCGAGGACTAGACGGTCAATCACCGGAATCTACTTAAAAAACCTTTCTATAGCCTTCCTGGACACTTTAACGCACGAAACTGTGTTTAGGGTAGAATACACAGAAACCCGTTTGAATAAACAATGCGAATTAGAATATTTCTGGAAATCAGTCTTAGTATTAGCAAAGACGATTACTAGATATTAATCGTCTTTGGTATTAGGGTCCCGTTTTTACCCTTTGGGTATAGAACCCTAAGATGGTGTTAGAAACCCCTATATATATTTTTAAAGACCTATCCAACGACACCAGACACTATGGAGTAAACGAGAAAAAAAATATTCACCCACACTTCATTTTATGTAGAACCCTGAAAAAACCATTTTACTATTTATTTCTACCACTTTATTGGCGTCATTAATATGTATCTCCATGCCAAATTACAGTTTTCTAATATCAATAGTCTCTGAGCATAGCCGCGGACAGACAGACGGACGAACATAGCGAAACTATAAGGGTTCCTTGTTGACTTCGGAAACCTAAAAAGGATAGCAATACCAATGTTATCGAAAATCGAATACAAGCTTGTATGATATAACTTGCAAGAATCTTAAAGAAATAGATTACTGAAAAAGTTGATTAAGTTAATAACCATGCTTTATAATAATTCAAACCCCTTCATTTGATTATAACAGGGGTTTATAGTGGATGGCTTTATGTCAAGCTGTTCTTTAACTTTCTATGGTTCAATGTTTGCTAGATAAGTGGTCAGAAAACTCCGTCACCAGAGTTGGCCACATGCTCATACGAACGAACGAGATAATCCAGCTAATGGCCATTGGTGGGACTGAATAATCCAAAGCCTATTCAACACCCCTTTCAGATTATAAAGTTACTGTAGTTTTTGAATGAAATGATAACTAATGCCACATTTTAAACAAAGACTGTACTGTGAACACTTTTCAGTAATTAAACAAATATCTACCAAGCTAAACTATGAAAACTTAGTAATGAACCGCTAGTTTGCTTTGAACGAGTAGGTACTTGGGTACCTACTGAACTAACAATGTGACTACCTGCAACTATGTCTACTATCTTATTTATTTCATTTATAGTGAGGATTTATACTTACAGTTCAGCTTACTTCTCAGTTTTGTTTTCTCTCTAGTACAAGCGTAGTATATTACATATTTCTTTTTGAGAAAAACATCTTCAAACCCGACTTGATTTGTATATAGAACACACTTTTTAAAGCAGGGCAATAGTTCAGCTTTCCCTCAGCGAACAGCATTGTCAGACATGATTTCTGGCGGGTATTTAGAACTCCGGAAGCGCATCCGCTGTGATCGAAGGTAACATAATTATGATAAAACCAGACAGTAGCTCATGCGATTTGATTGTAATTTTCGACAATCATTTGTCCACTTTTGAGGTCTTGTCGCACCATTTTATCAACTAAAACAAGTAGAAATTTAAGATTTGCTAAAACCCCGAAGTAGGGCGTTATGAACTTGACCAATTCGTTCGGACATGACTACTACAGCATCAGAGTTGCAAGGTGTGGAAGGAATGGAGCGGGTCTACTTTCTTCTTACCTTGCTAGGGAACAAATAACTTGTTATAATAACCCAACATTTAAACTCGTTTGTTCCCTGCTTGATTACACCCCTATCACATATTTAATAGCAGGTTACAGAGAAGCTAGGACGCACTGTTCAAATACGTAAAATGAATGTTTTTATGGAGTTGGGAATCCTGCAGGGCGGTGAAAGTTTTTCACTCTCTTCATGTAGGAAAGAGGTATTAATATTCAAATGGGTTTAAAATTCTTAAATCATAGTTCTGAACATCCTCGATCAAGACATTTTCCATAAATTGGTTCATTATTTAAAGAGCTACGATGCCACAGATACACACGTTATACTCCTCATAACATCCCTCGTTCGCGTCAGGGGTTTAATAAATATTTTAGTATTTCATAAATAATGTTATGAAAGTTTTGTTATTCGGTTAGATTGCTAGCTTACATGTTCATGATTAGATTAGGGCCGATGTGACCAGCGCTTCGCATCTATTCTTTTTAAAACATCGCTATCCCTTTGCTTAGACAGAGAAGTAGATTGTAAATGTAACAATGTTAACTATTCAGTCAGGTCGAGTTTGCATTTCTTTTTTAGTAACTCAAATTATTAATAACAGTTATCTATGATTTAATGTTTTGAACGTCTATGAATAAAGATATAATACGTGATTTTAAGCTTGTAAGTTTAACGTAAAACCTATGTAATGAGAAAATATGTATTTAAATATTTAATTGCAGCTTCTTCTCGCGTTACCTGCGATCGTATAACGTGCACGCACAGCCGGCGTCATAACCACAAGGTCGCCTATTGTTGCATTGACCAGGTGTAGTTAAGTACATTGGTTGTAAGTACTCGTATAATATATATATTATTATAATTATATTCTGTGTAGATCAGTATTTATATAGTATTTATACTAAAAGAATAAAATATAACCTACTCGTGCTACGTAGGACTGGGGATAATGGAATTGGCTTTACGGTTTAACTCATGATTGTTTACGATGGATTTTTAGGTTTTTGTTTCCAAACACCTTTTTCTGGTTGCCCGGTGGTGAAACAAATGCTTTAAGTAATTGAACCCAACAGAAAATTATTCTGTGATAAATCTATCTATTTAAATAAAAATTAATCTTATTTTGTTGTCACTCAATAACTCGAGAATGGCTGTACCGATTGTGATAATTATTTGTTTTAAATGTTTTCCTAATAGTTCGTAGATGGTTCGTGCATAAAAAAAACTATGGTGGTACCTTTGAAAGACCTTTGCCACTTCTAAGATTACCTACACACTCATTTCGTTATGTTTCTTCGCGTTTGGAATGCTCAAATATTTTTTCCAAGACGAATAATGGAATGATTCACGGTTTCACGACAAATCTAAAGCAATATCTAACTCTGTTCATCTTTGTTTTTGTTTTATTTCCTTGTGGCAAAGCTTGATTAAGGTTGGTAAATATTTAAGAAACTTTAGAAATTGTCAAAACAAACAGGCACCGAAGAGAAGTAATCTAAACAGCAAATGAGATTATCGGTAAAGATAGTACTGGCCACTGAATGGAAACTTACCTACTAGAACCAAACATAAAAAGGGTTTTTAGAAAATAACAAAATTTCATGTTTTTTGTTGCTGGTTAGGAAACACCATTACGAATCTGGATTAGAAATTCTTTAATAATTACCAATTACGAAAGAAAAACTAATGTAGTACTGTTAATAATTACGAAACATAGTTTTGAATATAAACTTAATGACATTGCAGTTGGCAATTTTAATGAGAGGAAGTAATTGGAGACGACAACGACGACAACGACGCTTATGCATGCGTGGCAATTATCGACAGAAAATAGAGCTAGTATTACTCATATTATATCTGACAAGAAAAATAAAATGACGCACGTCCAGGTTTCGAAACCCCAACATTTAGTCGTGAAAGTATAGACAAAAGCCCCACAGAAAATACATGGTCAAATGTGTTTTGTGGTGCGATTTTTGTGTACCGTAATTCGTCATGGCAACTTGGCGACGTCTTGGTTCAGTGAAGGCTCGTTAAGCCTGACATCGACTGTGTACGGATGCGGGTATGCGGGAGGTAGCCGGATATAACACCCCAGAATATGATAGCTTTTAGTGTAGCATAGACAGGTAGCCATGTTTTCGAGTGAAGAAAATGCTGGTGAGGTAGACCCTAACCAGGTTTAATTTTATTCGTTAGCAGAAAATATAGATGAGGAGAACGTTAAGATAGTGTACCTACTCACTGATCATCCCAGCTGCACCAATTGCTGCTGTGCTAAGAGCACTATTAAGTTGGTTTTTTTAGCTATCAAAAGTTGTAACCCCTTGTAATAGTACGCACCGGTTTATGATGATGATAGCCACAATATCGGAAGAATATTTGGCTTGACAAGCGGATTGAATGGTTGGGTAACCACAGTAACAGTACAACATGAGTAATAAAAAAGTATAGCCTAGTCTAGATGAATAAAAATGATAATTCTATTTTAAAAGACGCAATAACATAGACTTATTTATTTAGAGAATCCCTAATAGAATTAACGAAACTTTGCAGACAAGAAGAAAAACATAGACATCGTCATCTTGAAACTAAACGGAGCAAAAAACGCCCTGGGTCAAGTGCAAATAGTTTACTTTGTGATGTTCAAAGGTCAGAATCCGGTAGATCCAATCTTACAAACATTATTAATTAGAATTTCAAGGAGACAACTGTTTTTTTATTGACTTTAAGTTTAACGCCATAATCGCTTCTGATACGGAAAACTCAATCTATATTTAATTCAGAATGCATAATGTGGGGTCTTTTAAGACATCTTCAATATCTAAAATAGCCTAAAGATCTAAAAAGAAATGTCTACCGCTCCCTTAGGGGGGAATACAGTCGTGATCATCATGTTTATTTTTTGAATTTATGTAATTCAATAAGTAACTAAGTAGGTACTGTCATCTATTATACAATTTGTTGAAATTCTGACCAATATCGTAATTCAACGTTAGTTCTTGTTGTTTTAACATACTAGTTACTATTATAAATTTTTTCGCTTTTTCTAATGTAATGTTTTAAGAAATTATATGTTCGGGACTACTCTGCAGGCTGTGATTAATTTATTTATTTATTAAGGCAACGCCAACAGTACACACATATAAAAATACTATGATATGTGTACCCACTACAGATGTGTAATGATGTGATCATGTTAGCCATGATGATTAATATTTTCCATAACGCCAATACGTCTCTACTCTTTAGACATTAATTCACATTTCAATTTGCACTCTGACCGACCGAAATGACAACGACTCTCGTCCTTTTGCTCTCCATAAAATTACTTATTAATACCTATTCATTTTGTCTCCGATATTAACATTTTGGCAACTTTTCAACCATAAACAAAGATATTTCTCCAGACCAAACAATGGACGCATAAATCCTATAATACTGAAATAAACAACGTTTTGATATAATAATTGACGCATTTTGTGGTCAGTGACTTTTGCGATTACGAGTAACCGGTTTGTGCTGTTTATTATTTCCTTAAAAATACTTTTACAATAAACTATGACGATGCCCTATGAAACCATTTCCCACAATTTTTTTTAAGAAAAATGAAATATGATCGCGTCTGTAACCCAGGAGCGGTAGACATTTCTTTTTAGATCATTAGGCAATTTTTCAAATAATTTCCCACAAATTGCCGATATTATGTGTTATGTTATGTGTGACTAATATTTCATAATTTGCGCATCTATCCATCAATATTCTTTAGGATTCAAGTTTCAGGTCTTTACGATCAGCGGTTTAGGCTGTGCGTAGATCCGCCATTCAGAACAATAAAGAATTTTATAGGTATCGATTACAGTAAGTAAGTAAGTTCGTATGAGCAAGTGGCCAACTCTGGTGACGGAGTTTTTAGGCCGCCTTAAGGCCTCCGTCATGGCTTAACGACTTTAAAAGCCGGGACCGACAATTTAACGTGCCCTCCGAAGTACGGAAGCGCTCAGCTGATAATGCCTCTTGCGGTCACCCATCCAAGTAGTGACCGCTCAGAACGTTGCTTAACTTCGACGATCTATCAAGAACGTGTTAGCAAGCTTCGCCACGAGCGCTTCATCGATTACAGTAAAATAAACAGATAAACTAATGCTGGACATTTCACACAGCATATTCCTAGCCTCAAAGTAAGCACACCCTGTTTTTTGAGATATCGCTTTTAAAAAAAATTAGGCCTACACCACCAGGTTCTTGCCTGATTCTTTTCCTGGTGTAGGGAATCGCGTTGGAACAGGCATTAGAATCACCTAGCATGTAAGACGAAACTGAAGTGATCTTTGAGGTTCTACCTAAATAAACGATTTTTTTTTCTTTCTTGTATTGTATGCTCTAATATCGGTTTTTGAATGCAATACGTATATTGTATTATTATTTTTAATTTAGCTTGTTTTTTTTTCAGTTTGTATTTGAAGTTGGTTTTTTTAAGCCTCCGAAAAAAATCATACGTTTTTACCTTAAAAACAATTTCAATGGGTAATGATAGGGCTAGAGCTATTATTAAGCTCAGGTACACTTAAACCAATATAACTCTACGTAGAGTAACATTTCAATACATAATAACACTAAACTTTTGAGTCTTTCAATGCTTTATTTACTTCATTTAACACCAAACGTTGCTAACTTCGAACCAACTTCGAAGTGGACGCTCTTTGGAATCAGAATTTGTAAGATCAAGACTTAGTTTCAAGTTAGAACCACACGGCGACAAGTTTTGACTCAAATCTGCAAGTTATACAAGCGGGACATGTTCGTATAATAAACTTGCATTCTGAGAACACAGTTACAACACCAGCTAATGCAGACCAAGTTAACGATTGTTAGTTTAAGGGTAAGAGTTTTATCGTGCAGTATTCGATGCATTTTATATTTCTTCTTCTTTCATTTTACGAATAAGAATAGATCTATCGCCATAGCAACTTTGATTATAAAAAACTAGCTTATTCGCCCGCGGTTTCGCTCGCGTGGTACCAACCTTGATAAAATATAGCCTATGTTCATTCGGAAAGTCCATGCTACACATCGGTGAAATAATTTTTGAAATCGGATGAGTAGTTTCGGAGATTACCCCAAACACATAAACAATATATTCGTATAGAAGTATAGATATCGATTGATGCTTTTTAAAATGTTATTGTCAACTGTGCCAGTGTTACTTAGCATTTCACGATCTTTTAATTAAGGATATTTATGAGGGTAGTCAGAGTCTACTTTGATGCGTAATAAACCTCGTCAATAAATTAAACTGGCGTAGAATCGCCGTAAATAACACAACCTTAAGAAGATAATATGATTATATAAGAAATATATACTACCTATTCCCTACTACCTATTATACTAATGATTAGTATTTTGCCCTGAAAATTCACTGCTCTATTTTGAGTTGTTTTGCATGTATTAATTTTTCTTCCATGAGACGCAATAGACAGGAATAGCACTTAGACTGTAGTTGTAGTCAGAAGCGAGTACAATTACCGGTACGCGAGATCTCGTTCGGGGTCGGGGCAAATTACTACTACGTGTACTCAGTTTTGTAACTATATAGTATAGTAGGTTAGGCGTGACTGTTTTTTTTTTAATATATCGTCGTTGATAGAACGGTTTCGTTGATTGATAGGTTAAATATAGTCTCAAATGCATGAGCCATAACATCATTCAGGTTTTAATTAAAAGCCTCATCGCAAAGCATCCGATGCTTCCAATATTCAATCACGTGTCGCGTGTCTCGCCTGCTGCTATTACAGGTCGGAAATTATTGTAAAGTGCATATTTTGTTAGAGCAGCCGAGTGGGTGCCTTTCGATCCGAAGGTCGTGAGTTCGGATACGACAGTACATCAATGACTTTTACGTTTCGAAAAACTTATATTCGCACCATCACGAGATAAACTGTGAAGGAAAACATAGTGAAGAAGTTAGCTTTCTAATAGTGTCGAAGGGCTTGCAACCCTTCACGTCACGAATGTTAGCTTCTGCAAAAATGTAGGCATGCTCCAAATATGTATTTAGACAATTTTGGACATACCTCAGACTAGACCTTCAAACATCTTCAAGGATTTAAAAAAGCCCAAAGATCTGAAAGAATACCTACGTCTTTCGCAGCTTGGGAATTCAGTAGTGATCATTTCATTTTTTCATCTATTTTAGTTGGTTTGTTTGGAGTAATCTCGGAAACTACTCATTCGATCAAAAATTATTTCACCAATGGACTTTGGACTTTCCGAATGCTCATAAGCTGAGATATTTAATCAAGGAAGCTACCACGCGAGAGTAGCCGCGGTCGAGTAAGCTAGTAATATTATAAAATGAAAAGATTCGTATTTTCGTACGTAACGAATAAACTCAAAAACAACTGGACCGTATTTAATCAAAAATTATTTTGCAATCAGAAATTGTAGGTAAGTATAGTTTAGGAAAGTAGCGAAAACAGAGCAACTTTGCTACTCCTAAAAACCCTTTGCAAAAATAAAAAAGTCTCAACAAAGATATTAATTAGTAATAGTGTAAATGCAAAGTGTGATAAATCTGAAAGAAAATAATATCGAATAATACGAGTAAATCGGTATCAAAAGTAACCATATCTCAAAGTTACGGGCTATTTTGACGGGTTTTTTACCTCTCCTCCCCCTAGGGTAAGTAACGTGATAATGCTAGCAGGTAGTCGGATAGGGTCGGGCATGACACGCAGGATACCGTTGATATGCCCTGTTGGTTTTGTCTTTGATAAAGTATTTAGAGAGCTTCGCACTCCGTAATCTGTCCTCTTTGAGGGTGGTAAAAGTTAAGGTGTCGCCTGCAGCACTAAGATGTATAAAAAATATAATATTTACAAAATACTCAAATACTCAACAAAAAAAGTGAAATAATTTACCAATCGACTGTAAAATTGACCTAAATTTTGTAAGGGGAGTGGGGGGGGGGGGGGGGGAGAAATTTCCTGCATTCTCGAGGTGCATTTCTGTTCATTACTCCGTAGTATAAGTACTCCATCAAAGAAAGTTTTCAAAATCGGCCCACTATTGATATCGGTGAACATACAACACACAAAAAAAACAGTGGAACATAGCGATAGAACCTCCTTCTTTTTTTGAAGTTTTTTATAAATCTATATAAAAAAACGTCTTTATTTAGTTGCTGAACTTTAACGTGCCTTTGACTACCAAAAACTTTTACCGGAATTTGCTTGCTTATAGATCCAAGAGAATTTCTACGGTGCGTATTGGGGAAATAATCGTAATCCTGATTCGTTTCGTGATGTAAATAAAAACCGGTCAAATTGAATTGAATTGATTAAAGAGCAAATCTAAATTGGTAAAATTTTTATACATATAAATCATCTGTATTTTACAGATTACAATTTCAAAGATAAGTGGATGAAATATAATAGCTATTAGTTAGAGGGGACTCAAGATGTTAAGGCGTTGCATTGTATGGAAAACAATGGAGGTTTTTGTTATTGATTAACGTTTGACCGCCTTCTCAAGTAATGGGGATTTATGCGGTGAGGAATAAACCGCAATTTCCTTGGAGTTTAAAATGTGACACTAGCAGTGCTCAGCTGAATTACCCGCCACTTAACAAACAAACTTTCCTCTTTATTTGATTAGTACAGATTATTTTTAAATGATACCTGCAGGGCAGGGCATTGTCGCGAAACGAAATTCATCGCAATCACTAATAAACTGTCAAAAATGACAGTTCAACTGGCTGTAACATTTTAGGTAAATCGCATAAACAATCTGTCAGATTTGACAGTAATCCAATTTTTACCGTCAAAACAGACAGTTCAACTGTCTGTAATATTTTAAGGGTTAAGTCTGTCATACTAGTTGATAAGTTGCTTTTAAAATTTACACCAGGTAAAATAAATTTTAATATTTTTATCAATAGTTTTAGGGTTGTATTTAAATAATATCACCAACGTTTCCAAACAAAATAAGGAATCTTCCTTCGCTTTAATATATAATTACAACCCTCAAGAATGAAAATCGCTGGTTAAAATAATGCACTTGGTTTCTCGATGCATTTAAATTTACGTAAATATGTTATATTTCCAAAATCTCTATTAAAGTTAGTCTTTTGTACTTGTAGATCATAAACACAAAAGGAAAAATATTTGACCTTCAGACAATTATGAGACTTTTATTTCAGTGCAGCAATTGTGTCACATAAAATAATGTTTAAATCGCTGTAAATCGCTGCTTATAATACTTTTTTACCCCCGAAGTTAAAGCAATTTATAATTAAAAGCCATAAAACTTACCCATTCTTATAATACAGTGAATAAATCTACATAAACTAAGTGCAAAGATTTAAAAAAGTGCACACTAGATAACTACAAAAAAACATATACAAACGGGTATTTATCACGAATTTTACCTTTATTATTCGCCCGACGTTTCGACCGAATTGCACCAGTATTCGTGATAAATACCCGTTTGTATATGTTTTATAATGTGTTCTGATCGCGAAAGTTTAAAAAAGACAACTACAAAAAAGATAACACTATCTCCAAAAACTATTCCTGGTGCAGCTGAACAAACATGTCGTCATTACCTCGTCATCCCTTACCACAGTGACGAAATATAGCTTGCTGCACACATTTCATGCGAGTATTCTGATAAAATAAAATACCAAAAGTTATCTACACTAATAGCCTACGTGATTCAATCACGGACAAGGTTAAAAGGGACATGAATATTGGTAGTTGCCACTTTTTCCGTCAGTCAATAGTACAGTTTAATTGCTTCAACACTAGCTTTGACAGCGTGAAAAATATTAAGTAGACCTATGTAGTTAAAAAAAATTCAGCAGTTACGTTTTATTTCAATGTACGAGTAGCTTGAATAGATGTCGAATCTTTTTATTTGACATAAAAAATGACTACTTACGTGTACTACAGTTTCCGTTTATCACGTCAATTACTTTTGCATTATTCTATCACATAATCAATCTGACTGCACATTGCATTGAAAATTCTAGATCCGATCCATACTTTGTTAAACAATACTAGTTACATTTAATTTGTAACTCACTTATAATTTAAGAACTACTCGTATAACTACGTCAAGCAATGAAAGTTTCTAGTTCTTGATCATCTATTCCGTTCAATAGGTTTTAGGCCATCGTCCGTTTGAAACAGGTGTGCTCTACTAACACACTGAGTGAGCACAACGATGGTTGTCAGTCGAGAATGGAAGCAGTGAAGCGCGTCACTTGTCTTTCTTTACTCTGACATCATTATCATAACTAATTAACAAGATTTAGTACCGTTTTAATACAAAACGAATGAGCGATCAACACTCAACTCGTGAACAATACATCTCGCAAATCTGGCATTAGCTTACAATAACGAGTATCATGTTAGGCAACAATGCACTTGAGAAATCTGAGAAAAACTAAATTGATGACACGGATGAATGACAATCAGTCATTAATGAATTGAATTATGTTCTTTGTTAAAAATCTCGGCGTTCTCCGAGAAGTACTTCAGTCCAGCCGCTGAGGAACTTTGCGTTAATTATAATGTAGAGTAACTAGTAGTTCGCCCTGAACGAGATCTCGCGCGCTGTTACTACCAACATACCACACTGCCGAGATGATAACTAATGATTGATTGTTAATATTAAGAAATGCGACAACAAGATTTCAACTTTTCGAGTTTTTTTTTGGCAATCATGCAAAAATATATCCTCATTCTTATAAAATAAGTTTTGAGTTTAAGGTGACCCTTCCCGGTGCGTCTATCATCGACGCGAGCATGGCTGAAAAGCTTGTTGTTTCATCCAGCGCAATGCTAGAAAAATAAACAAAGCGAAAAGAGAGAGATAGCGCCTTAGCGCTCAGCATTCAGTAGGTACTTTTGCCGCTCACTCGCTCACTCGAAAAATAGTGTGCGGAAATTTCATAAAAAGTGTTCCAGGAAATACGTGTTTTTCAGTAAGCCTTACAAGTTTGTAAAATAAATATTAGTCATTTAGAATCTCCATAAGATTTGCAAGGTTTCTATGACAATATTTTCTTTACTTTTACAATTTATGAGTACATTATGAACGGCCAAAGTTCAGGTAAAATTTATGCTAAAAGCAGGTTTTTGGAAGCTTATACTGAATTTGTTTCTCAAAATTTTGATTTTTAGTTTCGATAGAAACCTAGATATAGTGCACAAGATACCTATTAGTCCAAAAGTTTAAAAGAAAGATCTGTTACAGCGGCATAATCACGTACGAGCGTTTGTATGAAAAGTGAGCCGGGTTGACCGCTCTTAAGCTTCTTTCAAAGACATGAAGAAGTGTTGCTGTCATTTTTACTTTTATCAACTTTCTTCAAAAACTATACACCCTATAATACAAATAAAAACCATTATGGAATGTGCAAATAAATCCCTTTCAATGATACCTCATTCAATTTATCTGATTAGCGATCTGGCGGAGCGGAGAAACTGATAAATATTAACCAATAGGATTGCATAAAATCTTCGCTCTGAGATATCATGCAATCCTATTGGTTAATATCTATCCGTTTCTCCGCTCCGCGTCAATGGACAGGCAGCCTAATTCCAGAACAAAAAGTGAAACACACAAACATACATTGAAAGCAAAATCACCTAAGTTGCCACTAAGATCTTTGCTCACTTTGCTCGCTCGATCGAATATTAGTATTTATGGAATAAAGATTTCTGTTTATAGATACTGTATCCGCTAACAATAATAATCCCTTAATAAGAACAAACAGGAATCTCGCCTAAGGAATCACACCTACACATCTCCGGTTGTTTTATTCCGACTAGAATAGAAACTTCCATTCCATCTCTTGATTTCTTGCGTCAAAGACACCACCCACATTGTAACAAAACCTTTTAACAAATAAGAATTAATGCAGAATAATGTGTTTTTTTTAACGGATAAAGTAAAAGAAGAAAGCAATAACACTTGAAAGTCTCAAAGCCTGATCTGAAGTATAGCTTTTATCTATTGTTTTGTTCTTTAGCCCTCAATCTTCAAAATCTATTCTGTGCGCAAATGTAATATCTACGGGTGTCTGGGTGTTTTCTATATATAATAATGTATGTATTTACAAAAAAAAATGTATCTATGTAGTTTATCAGTCATCTGGTTACCATAACACAAGCATTAAATTGCTTAGCTTGGACTAGATGACACCGTGTGGAATGTCCAAGGATATTATTTTAATAAGAAAGTTAAAATTAAATGACTGCATTAGTTGAATTATTTTTTCTTTTAGTGCACATTATTTTACAGTTATTTTTTATTTCATTTTTTTTATTGGATACAGTCGTGATCATATTTCATTTCATTTTTTTTTCACATTATTTTACATAATTAAAAACGTTCCAGAGCGGATTTGCCGTAACATAATTTTATACTGATCTTTATAATGAAACAGTGGTTCACTAGGTAGTGGCCTATATTTGCAGCGAACATTTTATGAGTTCCGCTAAGGCGGACTTTTGTAGATGAACGGCTATTTCACGTCACCAGAGCACATATGAGCGACTAAAAGCGGGTTTATATTCTGAATTGTATGCGCTTGGAATAAGGTACACATTGCAGTACTTACTAAGCGCTCGGCCCATTCAGGTGTCGGCTTTTTATGCAGCCATGCGTTGGCTAGCATTCGGTCTGGCTCACATAATCCTTTACTGAGCTTTAAGACTTATTCATAAGTTAAAAACATGAGAATTTACATTTTCCAGTTTTAAGAGGACAAGCGGACTATGCAATACTTAAGTCTTATAAGGTAGGCTTTCATTGAATACGTCACGCATTTAAAGGTTCTACTAAAGGCAAATGCGATTAATTTCAAAATGTTGTTTAATTGCATTTAATTAGTATTATTACGTTAAATATTGTTATTACCCACGACTCAGCGATAGATAGGTACTAAAATTGTGCGTTTTTAACACTAAACCACATCAGCGATGGTATTGATATTATTTTAGAAACGTTAGTTTAGATTTAAAGGACCGTTAAAAGTATACTTAAGTCGGACCATTAAGAGCCAACAACTGACCTAGGGCAACGAACGTCTCACCAATGAGTAGATGCTTTAAACTTTAAAGGATTGTGTATTTTATCCACACAAGCGACAGGACGTTTAAAAGGTTTATAAGTATTTCAGACATGTGTCTAAGTTTTATATATTTTTAGAATTTTCTTGAAGCTTTCCTACAGATAAGGGATGGCAGAGCTTTAGAGAACGGAAACTCTGTTAATCGTACGAGTACATACCTAGGTTACAGATACATCATGTTAGTGTTACCTCATAATTCATATTTAAATGTCTTATTAGCACCGCTTTAGATATATATTTTTCTTGTTCACCAAAAGATATGGTAACTGATATAGCAGCCATCACAGCGCTCTTGGAAAACTCTACCTACATTATGGAGAACAAGGTTGTAGTGTAAGTGGCAACTACCAATCGTGCGTCCCGTTCGGATACCTGAATGATATCTCTTCTCGTTGTGCGTGAGTCGGCGGTGGGTGCGCCGGTTGCGCGTTTGCTGGCGGCTGCTGCTCGGCTCGCCGCGGGGCCCGCGCGGCGGCTGTACGCCCGCTGCGTCCACAATGCACATATACCAGAGCTATCTCTACAATATACCAACAGCGCGCACATCATACATATACCGACATGTTAATGCAAGCAGCGTCTTATGATCATGTTTGAAGATGAACAAGACGTCATTTTCATTTTACGTGCCGTGGATGCTATTGGCTGTAGCCCCAATTACGTATAAAAAATGCTATTTGCCTGGACAAAATAAGAACACATACATTTATCACGAAAGGCCTGATTAATTTAATCTCTATAGTTTTCATCAAATCCTAAATCAGTCTACTCATTATGCAGTAGGTGCCTACTCACGAGAATATAATGAGAGAGCCATTTCCACTTCTTTCAGCAAATAAAGTCGCTGACTACTCAAGCAAATACAAGTACGACACAGGATGCAGGAATCGCTTCACGATTGAACGCGCGATTTTTCTCGATAAATTGCATCATATAATATCCAACACAATGTAGACTTTAGGTATAAGGTACAAAGTCGGGTCAAATATCGTTCTAGCACGTCGATAAAAAAGCGAGGCGAAGCGTGTGCGTTTTTAGCATTCGGGCAGCGAATAATCGCACACCTCGTAACATAATTGATAACAACAAAATAAATAATCTGTAAAAAAGTAATATAAATAAAAACAAAAGTAGTAGTGTTAAAGTGTGTTTAAAAATGTATGAAATTGTCATTCAATTAAAATTGCGCATGCTGGATTTTTATGTAAGTAATAATGTAGTTCAAATTATTTCTTACTTTGGAATACGGACTTTATATTTTATGTTTTAATGCGTAACAAAATGCTTTAAAGTTTGTTGTCGACACAATGTTAACTAAGTAACTCAATACAATATAATCTTGTCACAAATCATTTAAAAAGCTAAATAAATCGATATGTAAAATGAATAGTATGAGCAAGTGACCAACTCTGGTGACGGAGTTTTCAGGCCGCCTAAACGCCTCCGTCATGGCTTAACGACTTTAAAAGCCGGGACTGACAATATAACGTGCTTTCCGAAGCAAGGAAGCACCCAGCTGTTAATGCCACTTGTACACGTCATCCATTCAAGTTATGACCGCTCTTTAACGATCTATCAAGAACGTCTTCGCTTAGCTTCGCCACGAGCGCTTATGTATAGAGCTGATATAAAGCCCTTTATGTGTAAAGATGTCCTGTGCTCGAAAGACACTACACGAATCTAGCTCCTTTGCTATCTCTTTGATAGTTCGACTAGCGAATCAGAACAGGAAGGACGATCATCTGATCGTTTAAAAAAGCATTGTCCGCAGTAATGGTGAAATCAGTTAATGTAAACCTAGGTTGATTGGAATTCGTACTAAATACCTCAGTACTCAAAGCAACAGTCATTTCGTTTTATCTCAGCGAATTTACAATAGAATAATATTCCGATAACAGTTATCGTGGCGATAAGTTTTGATGTATCATGAGATTCGTAGAACATAGCAAATTGATAGCAGTTTGTGCAGCAAAATTGTTGAACTCAGCTGTTTATATTTTGATATGTTGCTAGCAGAATCGTGGTGGCCCACAAACGGGGTTTATGAGGCTAAGCACCGAATAGGTTATCAAGCGGGATCAATGACCTAGGCTTGTTGATAAGGCAGCCGCGTGTTATCAGGTGGCGCAATGCAGAGCCGAAAACTCGAGGTGGGCAATCGATATGTTGGTACCTACCTCATGGCTTTTGTTAGGGGAGGCTCGAGACATCACAAACTATAATTACCAATGAATTTAATATAGGGAGCTAAACGGAAATAGGTGCAATATAGGTAGGTGGGTGTAGAACATTCTAACATTATTACTGTGTTTGGGAAAAGTGGTACCTTTTTAACAAAAGTGTTTATTACTGGACCAGAATATCGACATATACGATAAGGAGCAATTCAGTTTTAATTTTGATTAGTAAGAAAACCATCCTGCTAATACTCATATTATAAAAACGAAAGTTTGTGTAGATGTTTATATGGATGTTTGTTACTCTTTGAAGGGAATACTACTGCAAGCGAAGCCGCGAGCGAGTTGCTTGTTTTGCTTTTTTTTAAATTGTGATTGCGAAAGTTTAAGAAAGACTATTGTTTTGCTCAAATTTGTTTAGGGTTGTTTTACACGCACCACAACCACAAGGGCGTTGATTTGTATGAAAATTAATAGTTTAATTCACACGGACCACATTTTGCTGTCAAACGCAACCGTGTGGGCGCCAGTCACATCGCATTTTGTAGTTAGCACAACGCAACTGCAAGAAGCTGCTGCAACAATATTTTACACGTAACCACTGCTTCACCACTTTTTGTCGCCACGATGTGGTGTGGTTGTAGTTTGTGTGAAAGAACCCTAAAGGTGACGTAAACGGTAAAACCAACTGCTTCTTCACTTTATTTTTCGTCTCGATACTGGGGCCGTACTCGGGATCAACGAAAATGAAGTTTCGTGTTAGTTTTCGGGGTCAGCTTAAGTTGGTGGATACTGAATTCGTAATAGTTCACCAACATAATGGGAACCCGAAAATTGTCACGAAACTTCGTTTTCGTTGATCCCGAGTAAGGCCTCTGATCATCGCTAACATACGATAAGTTAAATTAAAATTACACGCCTGCCTGACGTTTCATATGACGAAGATTGAAAATCGAGATCTTAAAGGCCTCTTACGACGGTTCAAAGATATCATTTCTATGACCTGTGTACTAACGAGGTCTATTGATATTACGATTTGCGGTTAATACGAATCGCGAATTATTTTGCTATTAACCCAATGATTGACTAGGCTGACTGCTAAAACCGCACGCTTTAATTATACTGATTTCAAATTATGTTTTATTTACTGCAATATATTTTTTATTTTACCAACATAATATACATTTACACAAAAAAAAGTATCAATCAACTTTGTTTTCAACCTATTAAATATAATTGAAGATTTAAAAATACTTTAAATTAATCTAGTTTTACCACCGTAGTTTGGAACTTACATCGTAGACTAGCTTCGGTAGTATACGAGTCTACTTGTCTAGACAACCCCACGATAAAACACATCTGACTGTAAATTACACAGATGGCCGTCTGAGATAACTCGCAAGATAGAACCATCAACTAGGTAATGAACCGATTGCATTGATGGTGTATATGAATTTGAAGGTGTAGTGGTAACCGGTGGAGTAAAACGGTCAACGAATGGTGTCAAGAATGGACATAGAAATGTGCATGTTCTACCTTTATAAGATTGGCGGACGATGTATAAAATTGTTGGCAATTAACAAGATAAGCTGAACACCGTGTCTTGAAAGTCTTTTACTGACTCATCATAATAATGGCTTATGGGATAAAGGTCGAACTTGGCTCGATTACCAAAAAAAAACTAATGCGTATATATTTTTTTCTTTTTGAAAAAATGGTAGGCGTGTATTGACGCAAGCTCTAACTAAATGAAAGATACGAATTATGCGAAAATCAGTTAGTATCTAAGAGGTGGCGATGAGGTTTTTGTCACGAAGAATATCAACTGGAAAGTGTCCTTGTGTTAAATGCATATTTAAACTACGTCATCTTCATGAAATTGAAGTGCTCGTGGCGTTGCTTGCTAAGATGTCAAGACATCTTGAATATATAAATCGTTGAAGTTAGGCGACGTTCTGATCGAATTTGGATGAGTGAGCACTTCCGCAAGTGGGGAGGGCAGGTTAAATCGATCCCGGCTTTTAAAGTAGGCCTCTAGGCGGCCTAAAAGCTCAGTCACCAGAGTTGGGCACTAGGTCTTACTTACTTTTCTTTATAAATTTTTTTAGAGTTAGCTCATGCGTACACAAATATATAATCAATTATATGATTTCAAATGTTTAAAAATCAGAGTGGAGGTCATCGACTCTGGGGATACAGATGTAAGTTGTATATACATGTACGTTATAATAATGATGAGATTGCAATGCAGTTTTTATACATGCCTAGATTAGCCAGGGATACTGGTAGAAAGTGACTAATTTCAATAGAGTTAGCCACTATCTCATATTAGGCCTTACTTTTAGTAAGAAATTAGACCTAATTATATGCAGTGTTAATAAATGTAACAACATTTCAAACCGATATAACTTTTAAATTAATTTTAGATGCAGTAAATGAGCCCTTTTTGACCCGCAGCGAGATCGAACCCTCATCCACTGCGCCACATAGGACGTCAAAAATATGCAACATTTTCAACTAACATGAAACAGACAGATTTTTTGAAGTACGACCTTAAAAGCCTTTAAAAAGAGCACCACTGGTTTTAGAAGCGACTATGCCCGTTCCATTTCACTTATATATTATTCACTTATGAAAAAAACGAGTGATCTCTCACGCATCTCTCAAACCAGCGCAAAGATAATGGCATAAAGTGGTTTGTTTAATAATAGTGGTGTGTAGTGTGCGTAGTGGTACTTGGAATGTGGGTGTGTCCAGTTTGTTGGAGAAATTGTATTCATAATTGAGATAGGTATTATTTATTAGCATTCTTATAGGTAAAGGGATGCTTGAATGTGAGCTATTTGTAATATCAAGACTAAGCTATAGGTACATGTTCCAGTCGTTTAATTTTCTAAATTTATTTAATGTTCTTCATTTTTCTTTTGGTAACAACCTAATACAATTAAAAAAAAATATATCTTTTTCAAGAGTTATTGCGTTTTTGATGCCACCTGAAGGCAGTCCTACTTACTCGCTTACTTAACAATGCAGATAGCTAATTTCACTCTGAGTAATAATTTCTTTATAAAAACTGCATCCGAAATATGCTTTCCACACCCAGATAGAACCACCAAAGTAAAAAAAAAAGCCTGTAGGTACTTTTATGGCAGCAAATGAAAGTGTCAATAAGGTATTAAGCCTCTTAACAAACATGGTAAATTAAATGAAAGGAAAATAATCACCTGTCTTCAGTCGTTTAGTTAGAGAGCTTGTAACAAAATGTATATTGTTCTATAGTTGTACGGTCACTTTTGGCTTGGAAATAGGGGAACCACCCACTTGGTCAACACAGACAAGGATAAAATTTATTTTCCAACTGATATAGTACAAATTCAGCTATCGCATACGTTGGCATGGCCAAAAAAAGCATTTAAAAAGAACTGCAACTTTTAGATTTTGTTGGAAAAATCTCGTTTTCCAATTTTGAACATTCTAGTTAAAACGAGCCGAGTCGGGTTTGTAATTAAAACGAGTTTTACACAACCCAGCGTCGTCTAACGTAAATCATCCTTACGAGAAAAGGGAAACATCTATATAAATCTTTAGATTAGAAAATCATAATCACTGTGTATAGCTTGGTAAAACAATATGCCATTAATGAGTTCGCGGACACATCACTAATTGGAGTTCTATTAGGAACCCGATAGCTGGGACGGGCTATACAGTAGGTACGTCACGGAATCCGCCACCCACATGTTTCCAACAGCGAAACAAAGACAATTTGACATCCTTTGAACATAATAAGTAAGAGCTTGGGCACACCACGTTTTTCGGACGCGCCGTCACTCACCGCCGTCACATACATGTTTATCTATCGATATCTATACTAATATTATAAAGAGTTAAAGTTGGTTTGTTAGTTTGTATGTTTGGGGTAATCTCCGAAACTACTCATCCAATTTCAAAAACTATTTCACCGATGTGTAGCATAGACTTTATCAAAGTAGGTACCACGTGAGCGAAGCCGCGGGAGAGTAAGCTAGTATCGATATAAACTCAAGGCGAACCAAATGTAGGCCAGCGGTGACCGTGCTCGCTATTATCGCGCTTGTGAAAAGCGCCGTGAGCCTGAGACGCGCAGCTACTGCTCGTTCGGAAAACGTAGTGTGCCCAGGCCCTAAGGTCTAAGTAGGCTTCTGAGATAAAAGTGATGGTCTGGGGATCTATCACCAGTTTACTGTTGTTGAATACTATCCTCGATACCGAGTCAAGTATTACAAATTATGTATGAGAATCCAGTGCAGAGCCGCTCCTGGTAACTTGCATGAACGAACAATTTCATACATTTGAAATACTTTTTAAAAAATATCTTTGATTTTGCACGCAGAAATGTACAATCGAGTCTCTGTTCTATGTTCGTCAGAAATGTAATCTCTTTTTAAATAGTAGCCATAGCCATCAAGACATGTATTAGTTTATTTTAAAGCCCTAAAAATTAAGTAATTTCATATGAGCAAGTGGCCAACTCGGTGATGTGAATGCTTAGGCCGCTTAAAGGCCTCCGTCTTGGCTAAACAATTCAATGCGCTGATACCTAACTCTGTGTATCTTCGTACTATGCTCGTTCCTAGGTACTCGAAATTCGATAAACGATGTGCTATTAATTGGAAGGCTGAATACCGCAAGTGGCAATCGATTAATCTACCTCGTGCGATAAAGCAATCCCGGTACGAACGGCAGAACCAATACTGAACTATCATTAACTGCTGGCGAGTGGTTCAACTAATAACTACGAGTTTCAAATTTAATGTTTCCCGTACAATATGAATATTCGATTTCATCTTTTACAAAAATAATATTTAGTATTCAGAAGTATATATTTTTGTGGACATACAATGATTCTTTCAGCTTCGCTGAATTTTGGTTCTGTTCAATAAGATATTAATTCTTTACAGGCATTGCAGCATCGCAAGCAAGAAAAGCGCTCCGGCAGTGCTGGTTATAGAGTTTAATGAGTGCTGTGATAACGTGTGGTTGTGTGCGTGTTTCACCATCTAACTAAACCATAACATAAAGTAAAAAGAAGAAAACATAAATAATACGAATCGCGCCCGATAGCCGCTGGACGCACTCGGCTTTCATTGTTTAGTTAGATTATCTGCATTTTTTTAACTGGCCGTCGGCATTGAAGGCCGGTCTCATTATTTTTAATAATTTCAACCTCCCGGCTCGATGTAACAATTATCTGACGGCTATAAAAATAAATACACCGCTGCCGCGTTTGACGGAGTATCGTGAATAAATGTAAGTACTTAAAATGCATTTATCAAGTTTATAACTTTGTACCAAAACAAACTAGCACTGTTTGAAGTCGTGCTAATGCATGTTCCTTTTCGTATCATATTGCAACACACTAGTGCTCATCACTAATTTACGAGCGTTCTAAATTTGTCTGGGGTCCAGATTCGAGATGGCCCCATCGTTTGACCCTCATTGCAGAATCGGGCCGAATGATATTTCGCGATTGTCCAGCAACCATCGACGGCGATCAATTGACACTTGACCCTTGCGACTCTTCTGTCGCGACCTTGGATTCATCAGTTCTGAGAACCTTATAAAATTTGCGTATGTCGTCATCAGATTTGACAAGCTACCTAGACATATAAACTTTCTTAATATTAGTTCAGGCGTAAGGGTTAGCGCGTTTTTGCATTTTATTCATGAGCACCTAAGGTTGCTTACCTTGGGGTTGCTGTTGTGGAATGAAAGGAGTGAGGAGACGAGTCCGTTTCTTCTCATAGCCCTTTTGTGTGATGTCACCTGAAAAATGTTAATAAGCGTTAAGTCTGCAGTCGAGTGTTTGTTGCTTTGCAGGGAACCTTAAACTTAGTTTAATATTGCGATTTCCCGGGACAACGAGAAAACAATTTCAACGGAACAATTAATTTCTAGACCCTTAGACAATTTTGTAGCTCCGCTGTTTTAATTAAAGCCTGTGCTGTTTGAGCTTATGTCCAAAGTATTTGTCAAATACACGCATACAAAAAAAAACACAAAAACAAAAAATGTATCGACTTTTTTGTGTTATATTTCTGTTCTCTAATCGCTAACACTGTTTTTTGAATGATTTTGTTTAATGTATAGGCACGAACTTCCTACTGATTTATTATTATGATAGATAGATAAACTATTGTAATCAAAGTAACGTAAATTAAATCGCGATTCAGAAACAGTACACATGAACACGCAATGTAGGCCAACAAGTCAATACTTACTTTTTTTTGGTGTAGCTAATTAATTACCATGTTACAACTATTATTCATTTACGTTCTGTGCACGGAAAACACGACGACATTGCTTTGCTATAATTTCGGAACCACAAGGTCTCAGACTTGTATAGACTAGTATTTAAACAAAGTTGGTCACAAACATGTTTCAGAGAAATTAGACTTTTCGAAATCAGTTACTAGACGCATGCGTTCACTGAAGTTTCGATAGTAAATGACCACTCAATACGCCGTAAGGGGCGGAAAACTGAAAGATATTGCTTGGGTGTTTGTGTATCAGGATCTGGGAGGAGACTAAACGCCTTAGATAAGAGGGGAGGGAATGCAATTACAGAGTGCGTCATCAAAGCAACTATAAACACTGAACTGCGCAACTCCTGATATTTAATTCTATATGTCTCACTTTTTTTTAATTAAAACTACGTTTTTTTTTAATTGTAAAGTTTTCTACACATACTTACTGAATGTTGATCGTAACTCATACATAACATAACTATGGATATATGACAGACAGTAACTAAATGCATTTCTGACCTCAATTCTACGACGAGAAAGAACGTAGCCCAGTTTATGACCTAGCTAGTACAATTTGGAAGTGGCAATGGCAGTACAACCGAATGGCCAATACAGTTTGTACAAAATAAAAGTTTAGTCTTTGTAGGGGAAAATTTGAATATGCTTTTAACTTTCTTATGGGCACTTATTGTATAGACTTTATCCGAACATAATCACTAGTCTACTTCAAACTGAAAGTGATAAGCAAATGGGCTAGTACCGAATAATCATTTAGTACGGTTTAATCTACCTTCAAATTTTAACGCTTTTATTAGCATTAACAAATTTTAGTTTGAAGGTTAATATTTTTTTGCTAGCTATTCATCATCATCATTCTCCTGCCCTTATCCCACGCTGAGTGGGGTCGGCACATGTTTTTATCTTCCACACTCCTCTATCACTCGTCAATTGCTAAGACGTTCTTGATAGATCGTCGAAGTTAAGCAACGTTCTGAGCGGTCACTACTTGGATGGGTGACCGCAAGTGGTATTTTCATCTGAGCGCTCTCTTGTTTCTGAGAGCACGTTAAATTGTCGGTCCCGGCTTTTAAAGTCGTTAAGCCATGACGGAGGCCTTTAGGCGGCCTAAAAACTCCGTCACCAGAGTTGGCCACTTGCTCATGCGAACGAACGAACGAACTCGTCAATGAGTATAATATAATTTTTTTGCTAGCTATTTTTTTTTTTTTTATTAATTTGAACTATCAATATTATTCCGCTAAAGAGTCGTTCGATATAGCATTGCAATAACGAGTAAAATTTCCTTTAAAACCGGTTACTGAGTATCGCAACCGCGCGAGGTGAAACTAGGAGGGTTGTGTTTTAGTACGCTAATTAACAAAAGTTTGTGATTGAGTTCACTTCCGTTTCAATTGAGATACGAGTATGACATGTTTGAAAAATGAAAAATGTAAGCGTTAAAAATATTTTACTGTGTTTTATTTATTTAGATTTTCTTAGAGAAAACATACACTTCAATTATTTTAAAACTTGAATTTTAGTTGTTTTTGACACTAGCGTAAACAGCGGGGAAAATTGTTCGAGATTACAGTCCACAAACATATTTTCATTTCGCAGTTGAACGAAATCAGAGGAAAGTAAGTACCTACTTATTACTTCGTGTCAGAACATTATGTAAATTATTAAAGCGTCTTCATCATCATCATCATCCACAGCCTGACTTTACCCACTGCTGGGCATAGGCCTCCCTAAGTTTGTGATATCCACACGGTCTTGTGCCAGTCGCATCCATTGACGCCCTGCGACGTGGACTATGTCATCGACCCACCTCGCCACCGGTCGCCCGAAACTTCTTTGACCGTAATTATGAATACATATTTGATGCCATAAGGAAGGTTCTGGATTCGATCCAGAACCTTCGTATCGTCGAGGCACTATCTCGGGCAACACAGCGTTGACTGAATGAGTGCGGGATCCAGATCTATTACCTGCAGCGATGCACTAGATACGCGCCTAGGGTTCGAGAGGGAAACGACCAATTGATACATGACTGATTGCAGGAGCTGCTTCCCACCACTAGAATAGCAGATTATACATGCGTATACCTGTGAGATGTGCTAGATTTATTCATGAATTATTGTTAATAGGTACGTAGCGTTAGACCGCGGAAAGTGGAAGGGGTAGGAGGGGTAGGTTTTCGCCCTGCACTGTAAAAATCACGCTACTACAACGACATGCATCATACTAGGATAGAAATCATGGCATAGTATCCGGTACACCATAATATACAATTAATTAGATACACGAGCAATTTGTCGTCATTTATTTCTAATGAAGAAACACCGATAAAAATGACAAACATTTCTTGTAAGCAGCATTTTTTTTATAAACCATATCATGTATAATGTACCATGTGGCAAATATTTCCTCCCCCTTTAAATTTTATAATGTTTGCCTTTTTTGTTAACATATTAAGTTATATCTTTTTCTCATTTATAAGAATTATACATAAAGAATTAATAAATATAATTACTATCCCAAGATCTATTGAAACTCTCGACAATTCTGTGGAACTAATCGTAACAATGCATCGATTCGATAAGGAAGTACCATAAATAGAATGTTAGAAAGATAAACTTTAAGATATCGAAACGGAAAACGAATTTGTAGAAATAAATGCAATGTTTGTTCCAGTAATAAAACTATAAAGATCTGAATGAAAAATGCATCATATTTTAGTCTGGTTTATTAAAGCCCAACTGTAACATAATTTCATTGCATTATACTGACTGACCGATGAAGATCTTCAGAAGATGTATGTGCTAGCTCATATGTTTTTCAACTAGTTAACATTTTTAACCTGTCTAACTAGATAAATCATTATCCTAGTCGTAAGCGACTTTGGCCAACCAGGTGACTATGTGTATATTGTGATTTTGGAAAGGAACATCCAAAGATGTACTTCCGAAACATGATCTCTGGGAGGCCTGTAAAGCAATTTCCATTTTTAAAAACTATTAAAATATAAGTTTCGACGCCAACTAACGTAGCGAGCACGCAGTACTGTTTTTATCGTATTTTCAGACCTGAACTGAACGTGGGTTAATGACGTTGATGGGCGGCGCGGAGTTTTGGTTTTATTTGTAATACGTTCTGCGGACCGTTATTAATTCACAAACGGGCCAGGTGAGCACAAATGTAATCGATGGACTATGCACTGGTAATGACTGGTATCGATTGCCGGGCAGGCAATCGAGACTAGGGAAAATTCGTAAAAACCTGGTGGAATTTCTAGTAGATACTCATGGATTTTACATTCTCTCCTTTGTTGCAAAATGGATGAGAATGTCAGAAATTCAATAAATCGTACGAGTAAAACCCTCTCCCGCTCTTCTGTTGCACATGCTGAGTGATGACCATTTTCGGTGTCGCAATTTTATTAAGGATGATGTACTATTTTTTGAGACATGAAATAAACGTTTTTATTTTTGTTATATTTTAGAAAACGTGTTCAGAAACAAAGGTTCAGATCCATGGTCAACTAAAATGTACACCGAAGTAACGATAGATAATATTTTCTAAAACTATTGCTTACTTGCAACGAGCGTGTTTCACATTTTGGCCTATAGCAGAGACAAATGGCAGAAAGCGTGCATGAGTAAATTCAGTTCATTATCCATTGTCGAACTTTAGTTTAAACTTTTACATTGTGTGCCAAACTAAAACTATCGTGAGCAAAAAATCTTATAAACAAAGAATTAAAACTTTAAAATGGATAACTCGATCTATTATTAAGTTATAATATATCTTTTTAATAGTGTAAGGATTTGATTATAAAAAATACTTTTGAAAATTTACATCGATGTAGGCAAACCTTTTTACTAAACTTAGGTTTTATGCTAGGTGTGGGTAATAAAGATTACCTATACATGCAATGCAACTAAAATAAAAAATAGTAAAGGTGTTAAAAACGGTAACCTTTGGTATTTCATAATATGAACACAATGTTGCATTTGGTAAATCCTATCATTCCTTTAGTTTGACATTTTAACATTGAATATTTGATTGACCATTTTTAATCCAATTTTATAGAACTTTCTCTCTAAAAAAGGTGTTTTGTGTCATGAAGTAAGTTTCATGTCTCAAAATGAAGGCAGTCATTTTAAATAAAGATAAAGTTGTGTTCATTTTATGAATAATCAAAAGTTTTTTTAAAGGTTTATAGCCGATTTTCTAAGATTTAACTTGCAGTTAGCTCACCAGATTTTCACTAACAGTTGTGATCCCTAAAAAAACAATAGTGGAAAATTTAAGGGATCAATCAATGAATAGTAATTTTCGTACAGATTCCGCACTTCTATATTTCAAAACATCCCCCGAATTCTAATTGTCTGTTCGAAAGCAAAAGCTTTGCTCAGCAAAAGTCTATTTTTATAGGATAAATAACAACACAACACAGGTTCTGACAATGCCGATGCTTCAAGCGCTACAAAATGGATGCTCTCTACTTTGAGATAGACAGAAGCGAACTTGCCAAGCACTCTCAATTCTCCCTGGTATATTTTAAAATAACTATAATATATTTTGCAGAAACTAATATTACGTTGCCTCTCTGCTTGGATTATAATAAATGCTTGTTATGATAGATTCAAATATCTCATACTAAAAAGTTTATTGTTTCTATGTAAGTAACTGAACTTACGGGTATCTATACATATATGTTGTCACACCACTACAATCCTAATTGGGCATTAACCCATTGACACAGAATGAGACAGGACGCGCGGCGAAGCGATCCCACCGCTTTATAAGCTGACATTATATGATATGAAAATACAAAACTATAAGCTTATCCTCATTTGAGTGCAGTTTATCATAAAATGACACGAGCTTGAATTTTTCAAATGCTTTTTACGGAAAACTGACTACCATGTACACTTAAGTAGATGTAAACGTTTGAGCAAATTTCTAGTGGTTCGGTAGGACTTCTAAATTTTTTATTACTTACCAAATAAATTATAACAAAAGTATAATTAGGTTAACACTTGAAACCACGAAGGTTTCTCTTTCTATCTTGTTCTATCGTGAGCCACTCTTAACATAAATTAAAAATGAGCTAGGCATATCAAACGAAAAATATAGTGGAATCTAAAAACAGCATAGTGTTTAACAAACAACAATTAGAATATACTTACGGTCTCATGCATAATCAATTTTGTCCATTTATCACGCAGATCCAAGCTCTCTAAAACATTCTTTAAAAATTTACCATTCATAATCACGTTGTAGCTCTAATACCTAGATTATCAGCGTTGTAAACTTATCAACTCCAATACCCTACTTTATCTCTCTAATAGCGTAAAAAATGGCCGATATTAGATCGATCAGCTGTTTGTCTTGCTGAAAATTTTTGTTGGAGAAAATATAAATAATGCTTTGGCTGTGAATTTCACTATTGAAGATGTAAATAGTTGTTTTTGGAAACGAATTATGATATTGATAGAAAAAACTTTATAACATGCAAATCTTGCGATTTACATCATCAATTTCACACCATAGGAAGATGAGCTAAATTATCCGATTACTTACCAAAACTATACTAAACAATACCTACTACCTACCAGCTGAAGAGCTGGAGGCGTTGGATCGTCATGAGGTATATGGCTACTAGGGTAGGTCTAGTCTAGGAAAAAAATAGAAGGTATAAGGTATCTACTGAATATTATATAGTATTAGGGCAAAATCTAACGATAGGTTTAATTATTTGCTATTTATAGAAAGATGCTGTCGATCATCACGGCTTATCAGCCGCTTCTACAGCCTCAGTGGAACAAATAAAAAATACTGCCGTTTTCCAACTGCAAAATGTATTTATTTATTGTAAATAAGAATAGCATTTTGAATAAACGTTTTTTAACAACTTGTAAAAACAATAGAAATAGTATTTCCCTGCTATTGTAGGTAAAGTTACTATTGATAAAGTCACAATTTGTTTAAAAAAAAAGCTCATTCATTCAAATTGACTCAATGGCACACTAATTTCACTTTGTCCAGTATTTTACAACTTCATGGCTTCATCTGTCGCTTGGTTGAGCTGGTCCCGGGTGCAGGTGGCAGGGTACAGTGGGCAGGAGAGCAAGCATGGCATAGCCTGTGTGCAGGCTCCATACTGGCATTAGATTTGCCTATTGTTGATTGCTCCCCATTTGTTGGCTTCTAAAGCAAACAACATGGGCAGCCTATTGAGTGACTTCCACGTCTGCTACTGCAGGTCGTACCGGAGGATTGGAATCCAGTGGAGGGATTTTTATTCATTCATTTTTAGAGATGCTTTGTCCAGCTTCTTCCTGCAGTTGATTTCCGCAGCAATTAATTCTGCAGGGGTCAGTTTCTTTCATGCTGAAACAAATCAACAATCATGTTTAGTTTATGTACTTATGTACATCAAAATGGTTAGTATACCAGTACTATGTATATGAATAGGTAAGCAAGTACTTACCCTATTATATTCAAGCCAATATCCACTATGAGCTCTTTTATTTACTTTCGTTTTTGTTTGTTTATTTCATACCGAAACGAAACGAATGGAAAAATGACAATGAAGAAGATATTGTTTTGACATTATGTACTTCAACACAGTTACAGATCAAAAACAGTTTGTCTATCGAATCCTCTTTGACTGGCTTGTAAAGCGTGATCATGTAGAATTTTAAACAATATTTTCATTATAATGGTAACATTTTGTTGTTATAAATCAACTTTAGTTATGAGAGGTTTACATTTTGATTATGAATAAAATTTTTCTTAAAACGTTCTGTAAGCCTAAAATAGATTTTAGATGCGTATTAGTTAAGTCATCAGTAAAGCTGTAATAGCTCCTTTTTATGCATAAGACCCTTAGAGTTGAGGACTGCTCATAAATAAACTAGCAAAACTATAGAAGCGTAGTACTCTACATGTTTAATATTAAAAAAGTTTCTAATGGTCCAGTATTTACTCCTAGATGAGATAAAAAATTATCAAATGGAAGCTACACAGAAAAGCATAATGTTTGACAACTAATAAGAAAGACCGTGATAGTCTGATAAGGTAAGAGTCCTGGCCAAGACGGTATCGAAGCCGAACTGATCAAGGTGCGGTGCGTTCTACCTTTACTGCACAATCTGATTGTGAAGTGCTGGCGCGAGGATTGTGTACCTCAAGATATGCGTGATGCAAATATTATGACCTTGTATAAAGGTAAAGGAGACCGCGGTGACTGCAATTGCTATCGTGGCATCTCCTTGTTAAGTATTGTGGGTAAGTTGTTTGCTCGTCTCATCTTGAGTAAACTTCAGAAACTCGCAAACCGCATTTATCCTGAGTCACAATGTGGATTTCGTGCTGGACGCTCTACGACAAATATGTTATTCACACTTCGGCAAATACAGGAGAAGTGTAGAGAACAAAAAACACCTTTGTTTATAGCGTTTGTCGACCTCAACAAAGCCTTTGACACAGTAAGTAGAGAAGGTTTGTACACCGCCTTACAGAGAATAGGGTGTCCACCCAAATTACTGACTCTGATTAAGTCATTCCATGATAATATGAAAGGCAAAGTGGTATTTAATGGTAAAACATCTGAGCCATTTGAAATGAGGCGAGGAGTGCGTCAGGGTTGTGTGTTAGCCCCAACGCTGTTCGGAATATTCTTCTCGTTGCTCTTGAAAGCTGCATTTGCTGATACACAACAGGGAATTCACTTATTTACAAGATCCGATGGCCAATTGTATAACATAGCTTTGCTAAAGTCTCGGCTTCGTCGACAGGATTTATTTGTCGACAGTCTCTTGTTTGCCGATGACGCCGCATTTGTCGCTTCTACACCCCAAGAGCTTCAAATTATTGTCAACAGATTTTCAGATGCGTGTAGGCTGTTTTCGATGACAGTAAATGCGAAAAAGACTGTTGTGATGGCGCAAGGTGTTACTGAAAAACCTGTCATTCTGTTTGACGGTGCACCTCTGGAGGTTGTGGACAGCTTCTGTTATCTTGGTTCCTCAGTGTCGAACAATCTTTCCTTAGAAGGTGAGATTGGTGTACGTATCGGCAAGGCCTCTACGATGTTCGGCAAGCTTAGTACAAGAGTATGGGGCAACAAACACCTGTCCAACCGCACGAAGATTCTAGTTTACCAAACGTGTATCTTGAGTATACTCTTGTATGGAGCTGAAACCTGGACATCGTATGCCAAACAGGAACGGAGGCTTAATAACTTCCACATGCGCTGTCTTCGCAAGATATTGGGTTTCACTTGGCAAGATAAAAAGACCAACGAGGAAGTCTTAGACACGGCAAAATTACCAAGTATCATCGCCATGCTTAAGCAAAGACGCTTGCGTTGGCTGGGGCATGTGCATCGCATGAATTCTTCTCGTTTGCCAAGACAAACCCTGTTAGCGGAAATAGCTGACGCAAAAAGACCTGTCGGCCGACCAATGTTGCGATTTAAAGACAGTGTGAAACGTGACATGGCAACATTTAAAATCGACTATTCTAAGTGGGAGAGCAAGGCTGAAGATCGTGACGCCTGGAGAAAAACCGTGGCTGACGGAGTCATCGCTCATGATAAAGCTTGGCTCGACCACTTAGCACATAAGCGCACCAAACGTCACCAACGCGCCGCAAACCCTGTAACATCTCCAGGGTCTTTTATATGTAATAAATGTGGTCGAGGCTGCCACTCCCGCATAGGCCTCTTTAGCCACGAACGAAAGTGTTCGTTATTAAATAACTGTTCTGTAACTTGACTGACGTCACCTAAATCATCTGCAAAAGATGTATACAGGCCAATGATGATGATGATAGTCTGATAACTGATCATATAATAGACTACCAACGAACTAATTAGAATAAGCGAAAACGCACTGAAAGATATGAACACTAATAACATAAATTCTAAACCTTAACAGTAACACGATCCAAGAGGAAGGGAATAATTAAAGTGTTATTCTGGAGCCTAGATTTAGGGACACTAATAGTCATTATGTACCACCACGTTCCAAACGCCACACGTGCGCTTCATGTACATCGTATCAATATTATGTTGCAGGTGTTCATTACTTCAGTATAATGAACCGCTGGAGCTCCAGAGTCTTGTTGTTAGAACAAATCTTTGAATTATTTCTACAAAATATGAAATGGTAACACTGGTAATGGGTTTATCGTTATGTTCTTTCGGTAAGAACAAATTACGCCTTGAAATTTAGAATAAAATTAAAACAAGGTAAAGATTCGCTCGACATAAACTCCGACAAACCAATACTGCCAAAGATGTCTTTGGCCGCATTAAAGTTTTAGTGTGGTTTAGCAAAATGAAACTGTAAATTATATCGAATATAGACGACGATATCTACGTTTTAGAATATTAATTGACGCAGCTATCTGTGGCGCAGCGGGTGAAGACACGCCTGAGACGCGGAGGTTGCGGGTTCGATCCCCGCCACGGGACAAATGTTTGCATGTTCGGCAGATATTTGTTCCGGGTCTGGATGTTTTTCTATCTATAGTAAATAATGTATTAATAAAAAAATTATATAAGTAGTATATCAGTCATCTGGTTACCATAACACAAGCATTAAGTTGCTTAACTTGGGACTTGATGACGCCGTGTAAAATGTTCAAGGATATTTATTATTTATTTTAATTTTACTTAAAAATGTACAGCTGGGTTTATATCTTATAGTCTAAGATCCCGTCATACAAAGACCTTCACCGAGATGTTTATTTGATGAAACGTATTTTATATGTAATTTAATATGTAAATAAATATATTGCATATGGGTTGCCTAACAAATTTCAGTCCAGTATACCTATGCTTAATTAAAAAAAAAAAAATTTTTAACATTTCACCGGTATGATTATTAGACAAATTCTATACCAATCGAAAGTCTGAAGCCCATAGAATATGCAAACGTTGGGTTGCCTATTCTTTTCCGGTCACAACTATCGGGCAGCCAGGTATAAACAGGCAAATAATATTAGCATTTTGCACCGATCTGATTATTGAATTAAAATTAAATTAAAAATAAATTAATAAATTAATAATAATTTCATAAAAAACTCATAAATTAAATTAATTTAATTAATAGTTGTGACCGGAAAAGAATAGGCAACACAACGTTTGCATATTCTATGGGCTTCAGACTTTCGATTGGTATAGAATTTGTCTAATAATTATACCGGTGAAATGTTAAAAAAATATATTTTTTTAATAAAGCATATACTGGACTGAAATCTTTTAGCCAACCCATATGCAATATATTTATTTACATATTAAATTACATATAAAATACGTTTCATTAAATAAACATCTCGGTGAAGGTCGTTGTATGACGGGATCCTATACTATTAGACATTAGCTCATGCTTTACATTCCTGTCTCTATTTCGCAAGGCTTTTAAATATTTGATCTTCTTGCCACTCTTATGATAAAGAAAAGAAATGTATGAAGCCAATAATAATGTTTATTTTAGGAATATTTTTGTAAATCCATTAGACCATAAACAGGCATACATCCATAATGTTATATTCGTCAACCAGATATAAATAATGTACCTACAATTTATACTTATATTTGATAACCTAACATAATACTGTTGCCGAGGATCAGATAACACTGTTTGTTAAAGTCAGTCTGACCGGAACTTGTCGCATTTGGATGAAGTAAACAATAGACATCCATTGTATGAAAGCCATAAAATATCATCATCATCATCATCATCAGCCCTTCTCATCCCACTGCTGGGCATAGGCCTCTCTTCGCTTCCGCCATTCGACCCTGTCTCGCGCCAATCTAACCCATGTCCGACCTGCAGTTTTGACTATGTCGTCGACCCATCTTGCCGGCGGACGACCTACATTCCTGTACCCTTCTCTAGGCCACCATTCGGTAAGTACTCTGCTCCACCGGTCATCACCACGCCTTTCCACGTGTCCTGCCCAACTCCACTTGAGCCCCAATATTCGCTTGCTAACGTCGTGTACTTTAGTCCGCTTGCGAATTTCCGAATTGGGGACTCGATCTAGAAGGGTGATGCCGAGCATGGCGCGCTCCAATGGCTCTCTGTGCGACTCTGATTCTGTGCACAGTCTCCTTTGTAAGCGTCCATGTCTCGGCACCGTAGGTCATAGTTGGCAGGACACATTGGTTGTAGAGGCGGGTCTTCAGACACTGTGGAATAGTGGGTGACTTTAATATGTCATCCAGCTTACCGAATGCCGCCCATCCCAGCTGAATTCTTCTGGATATCTCCTTGGCCTGTAGTTCTTTTCCAAAAGATAGAACATGCCCAAGGTACACGTATGATTCAACCATCTCCAGAGTCTCGCTTCCTATGGTAATATTAGGAATCGAGGCCCTGGAGACATTAGACATAACTTTTGTTTTGGACATGTTCATCTTTAAACCGACCTTCAGAGATGCGTCATTGAGATCTTTGAGCATCTGTTGGAGATTGACCAGATTTTCAGCGAACAGAACAAGATCATCAGCGAATCTAAGGTGAGACAGGAAGACACCATTAACTTTTATGCCACTTTCTTCCCATGCAAGCGTTAAAATATAAAAATATCTTTACTTGTAATTTAAAACCGGTTTACTTACACAACTAAAATTCACTTTAATATAACCGAAAATGAAGCATTTTACATGCATCATTATCGGTAACCCACGAAAAATTTAATTACGTAGTACAAACTATGTTCTCTCGAACTCGAGTTAAAATCGATTTGTAAATACCAGACCTGAAACCGGTCTTTAGCTAGCATTACAAGATAACAATTGGACCCCAACGTAACACTTCAAGGTCTGATTAAATAAAAGTTGCACAAAAACTACAACTACAACAAATAAAGTAGATCGAAAACCATTATAAACTTTAATTGAATAGCATTTTCTTACTCCATTCATTACGTGTTGAGTTAAAGAAAAGAAAAATGTTTGGCGAGTTTTGTTTCAATTAATCTTTAAAAGATACTTTGTATTATAAAATCACAAGCGACTTGCGACATTGACTCTGGACAAAAGAAGCCGTGAGAAAAAATACCAGCCCAGAGTAAGTTTTATTGATTTTATTGAATAGGTAAGTGCGATATTATGCGAATTTATTCAAACACCAGCCGAGATATTCGCACGCGGTCAAGTTGAAGAGAGTTGACGGATTGCTATCGATCTGATTTACATCACATTGCCTCTCATCAGCATACACTGAAGTGTTAATCTTCGTGTGGATTTTGTGGTTCGTCAAAAAATGTTAGATAGTATTTAATTGAAAAGTAATAAACACAATAGGTACTAAATACATAATATTAAAAACCAAATTAAGGTAAAGAATCGGCTATGAATGTTAATAGCGGTTGTAAAGAAGTAGGTACCTAGTATACGGGTGTATAGATAGATAGAAATCTTCTGGGAATAGAATCAGCGTAAATCAAGATATGGAAGCAATCAATAGTAGGTAAGATGTCGCGAGTGAATGCAGACTCAGATAAACCCGAACTATTGTTTTTAGCAAACCTGTGAGCCTGCGACTCGTTTTAAACCTATTTGGACACCAGTACATGCCACTTCGAGGCAATGCAACTTGTTTATTGAGTAGAGTTAGTCGGACAGAACTCTGGTTCATTTTACTAGCGCCAAATTAGTTGCGAAACATAGTTACATACAGACAGTGCATCTATTTAAACTAAAGTTTATTTATTATATTATGTAGTGCAGTAAGTAACTTTGCGTAACGCGTTTGACACAAACGTTTGTGGTTTGGAAACAGTTTCAAAATACCGTCCATTTATTGGAGAGTATTCAATATTTACGTTTGCATCATAAGACGCGCGTGGTAAACTCAAAGGGCAAACAATTTCTACATTTCCGTGTGCCGTTGCTGTAAACATGATACTTATTATCACAACTTTCATGAATTTCAACATAAAACATTATTTATTGACGACATGATAATCGATCGAGCGAACGAAGCGAGTGGAGATCTTAGTGGCAACTTCGGGCGATTTTGCGTTGATGTTTGTATGTTCCGGCATAACTGTCAAACCGTTAATCCAATATTCAAGAAACTTGGTAGGTTTATAGGTAGTGCTAAGCAAATTTACGGTTAACCTAATGAGCTCGGTGAAGGGGTTGTAAAAATATTGGATTCCCAAGGGGGTGAAAAAAAAATAAGTTATGCAAATATTTTGAGTGTAATATGTACTAAAAATATGGCAAACAACAGAAAGCAAACGAGACGTTACCGTTTTCGGTGAAAAATTAGTTTGGACAATTCAATTTCGTACAAGTCATCAGTTTCCCTACTACCTACAACTTTGTGTTTATTGATAAGACATACATAATTATATCTAGTATAATTATACCTGTGCGAATACTCAATTAAGAGACCTGTTTAGTTTCTGCTTTGAGTTCCTCGCTCTAACTAAGTATATACTTGTATGAAGAGTTACTGTATAAAAAATTGAAGGTATTGTCAAATTGCGATAGTAAGATTGACGATTGAGACGTGACAAAGGTAGAATAGAAGGCAAGCCGCTTTGGATGTATTCGAACATTTACATCCACCGAGTATACTCGTATTATCATTATCGTGTGTATGACGAGCTGGTCAAAACTCAAATTGATGTGGAGAGGGTTATTTTGTTTACCGTTTTTAAGGAACAGATTTCCATCAATTCATGCTAATTTTCGAATGTTACACAAAGCGTAAAATAAACTATCATCACAATCAGCCACGCCACAGAAGCTATCACAGTTACTTTTTCAATTCAATGTTCACCCACAAAGACGCAACAGAACTAAAAAATATTAATTAACATCGAAGCCGCAAATGTGTCTGCTACAATGAACCAATTGAAAATCGTTTTAAAAAACGTGTAAAGGAATAGACGCTCAGTTTATGCCATATCAATTCAGCAACGAATGGAATAACGAGTTGAGTATTTAAGTCAGTTTTCTGGAAAAAGGCTTTATAAACATAATTAATTTATAGGTACTTTACAGTATACATACATACCCACTCGTTGTAATAGTGAATTAATCAGGTTAGAAAGGAAAGATGCTTTTGTAAACTATATACATCACAGTTTGGTCAATTTAGTTTAATGAAAAGCAAACATACTTATAATTTTGTAAGGTGACATGACTCTTTAGATACCTATCCTAGAAAATAGTTTTGTTTTATAAAAACTTTAAAAAGAACTAATAGAAACTTTAAACAGAAACAGAACAGAAATAGTAGAGCTATGTTCCTTAATTCTTACTAAAAACCTACTAACGAGGAAATATTATTTTATATTCAAGTTAAGTAAGACAGTAGAGCTACCTCGATTAGTATCGTTACTTAACGATCTACTAAACTACTGTCTAACTTGGATGTAAAATGGTAATGCCTATCAGTCCAACAAAGCAATAAATAAAAAGATAATTGTTGCGCAAGAAGAATAGCAGAAAATCACAAGCAATGCAGTTTCTTCGAACTCACCTCAAACCTTCGCTTTGTGTTGATCTACAAGACGATCTAGAGACGCTGCTCATAAAAACAACATCCCGTTAAAATAATGTTCTGGCGTTATTCAATCAAACAATCAAGGAATAGCTAGTTTATATGTGAAGTGTGCATGCGTCCATTTTTATGGCTATCTCGCTTATAGCTGTACTTAGTCTCTGCTTACTCTGTTTTAGTATGCACATCTGCATCACTCATGCTAGACTTTATATGCTACGCAATATAATACTGTAAAGGTGAAAGCACACCGGGACGGCATGGCAAAGGATTTTAAATTTGTACTAATAGATATTAATTATGTGACCACACGCGCCTATAATAAACGTATTTTTATAGAAATACGACATAATGAAAGATGCCGTGGCATCGAAAGGGATGCCACGGCATACCTTTAAATTTGTTTTAATTAGCAATTTATGTCTTATTTCTATAAAAACACGTTTGAATATCTAATAGAGAAAAAATGAAATATGATCAAATGATCACGACCAAAAGAGATGTTATTTATAACATATTCTTTCAGATCAGGGCATGTATCTAATGTGTATTGGACATGTCTCTGACTACCCCATTAGACATCTATTTGGAAAAAAAAATCCCTTGCCATGCCGTCCCGGTGTGCGTTGGCCATTACAAGCCTTATGACTCACTTTGTTACTAGATAACATAATACGGTATTAAATAAATGTACGAGTATAATGAGTTCGTCGCGTTCGTATGCATGAAACATTAGGACATTCTATTTGCTTATCTCTCAAGTAGAGTCGGAGTTTTTTAGGCATTTTTATATTATCGTGGCTTAACAAATACCTGTGAGGGGAAAATATAACGTGCCGAACCGATGCATGTAACCGCTTTTATCGATCCAATGAGCGAAGCGAAAGATCTTTAGTGGCAACTTACTAGGCGATTTAGCTTTCGATGTATGTATGTTTCACTTTTTGTGCTCGCATAACTATCGAACCTTTAATCCAATCTGCACGAAACTTGGTAGGTATAATATAGGTAGTGCTAAGGCAGTAGAGACAGGATACCCCATTAACATTCCATTTCTCAAAGTAGTTCATCAAGAGACAGGATACCCGATTAACATTCCATTTCTCAAACCTATGAGTGTCATAGTTAAAAACAACAGTTTATGCATTTATGAACATCGTAAGAACAATAAGCAATAAAACATTTTATATCGGTTTAATTTACACAATGACATCGAGGACGACTTGATTGCTTTCAACTGCTCTTCTAACTGGGTCCTTATTCAATTCTTGATAAAAAAAATGAAGGACGACACAACGACGACGTTTGCATTGAAGTCTAGACATTTCTAATATGTACTTTAATTAAAAAACACTTTAAAAGTTGTAAATTTCTATTATTTTTTTTCAAAATGAAATACACAATACTAACAATTGTTGAACAGTTTTGCTAAATGTTGGCGTCACCAAAATTGTATAAATTACCTTTAGACTACCCCCTTGGACTTTAACAAAGCATCGTAAATTCTCTAGAGATCTGATACATAGACTTGAAAATAATTCCTTGTGTTTTAAAAATCAGCTTTTCAACATGGAAGTCAATTTTGTTTCATTCTGTTTATACTGTATTATTATACAGTAGCAGGTGAGGTGACAGAATGAGCAAAGGCTTATTCTGTATTCTTTTTGAATGTAGAGACACAAAATTGACATATTATGTGCAGGTAGTAGCACTACTTGTGTTTATACTATGAATTGTGGAATAAGTAGGATTTCTACACTACTTTGTAGGTGTACTGGGATCAATGACACACGACTCAGGGTTTACACCACAACAGATGCATCATGCTGACACGCCCGTTTTTGCATAGCTCACTCTCTCATAAAATTCTATTTAACAGTAAAATAAACTCAAACGCGAGTATTCTCCATTGTCTAAACACAAACCGAAACGAGATTCAAGTAATTCGCGTATTTCAGTCTCGATTCTGACAGAAATATAGGTCAAGTTAAACGACGCGAAACAGTCAACATACCAATGCAATACTATTATTACGACCAGTTGCTATATTATAGATAGGTACCTACTATAAAATCAAGCTAGAAAATGATAGTTTTTTATATGAATAGTTGTTCTCAAGGAATTCCATTTCTTTTAACTTTAGAAGACGACGACGATTTACGAAATTTAAACTATTCATATGTTTCATAATAGCCTTTTAACTTTTAATTTCTTTTACACCATCAAATACACCATAGTATATTTGAGATTAGTGGGTACAAAAATTTACACTATAAACAATTAGGTATTAAATTAAAACATGATTGAGGCCGCGGTTGTGTTAGTCAGAACAGCCCGTCACGAAGACAAAACGGGTTTGTGATGATGCGTCATGCTCACCGCGCCTGCTTAAAGGACGTAAGCGCACGACCAACGACGGCCAAAGCACGCTTAACCAATACTTTGATAAAACAGGTAGACGGAATAGTTAAACGTGAAACATGGATAAAAGGATAATATGGAGTTTGGAATGATTTAGCCATCTCTTTATTTTGATTCAATTGGTTCTCATGTATTTTGTCATTAGATATAATTAAATTATATTTCTGAAAAGTAATGAATGCGTTAAAATTGACTTTGAATGAAAGCTAACTAAATAAAATCCAGAACAACTAACTAAACCTGTATTTCGCAACAGCTAACAGAGTAATTGTTTCCAAAAGAAATGAAAACCAGATAATAAAAGATATTAAAAAAACTAAGTAACACAAATTAAACGAATTCAAGTTTCTTTGATTGAGAAATAAACAGCCCTGCTACTCTGCAAAACGAAAAACGAAGTTTCGTGACAATTTTTGGGTTCTAATTATGTTGGTGAACTATTACGAATTCAGTATCCACCAACATAAGCTGACCCCGAAAATTGTCACGAAACTTCGTTTTTCGTTTTGCAGAGTAGCAGGGCAGAACCGGAAGCAATAATGAAGTGACAGTTCTTGGGATGCCTCGGAGGTACTTTTATTAGGTAGGTATGTGATATTTTTGTAAATTAGGTTGCCTAAGCTCATACGACTTACTACTATCATAACATACACGGGATATGTTTCTTTTACAAAATTATACTATCGTTTCATTAATTTAGTTCTCGCCCTAACTTGTAATATAATAAAATAAATATATAATATAATAAAATTAATCTACTATCATAACATACACGGGATATGTTTCTTTTACAAAATTATACTATCGTTTCATTAATTTAGTTCTCGCCCTAACTTGTTATCATGTATTGTAGTACAACATAATTGAGTACCTACCTATAAGTATATAACACAAAAATACATTATAATTCAGAGCTAATAATTATGATGCCTAAGTGCCTCAAAAAGTTTTTAGATGGAAATTAATAAATTTAGAAACTGTGTCACTTACAATGCATGCAAAAACTGAAGGTTGATCAAAAATTATGCTGCAAGCTTTCGCAATGTTGTTTCTCAATGCCAATGCCCTACATAAATACCCGGCAAAGTGTGTTCCACTCATTAATACTGTAGAGTTTTTGCCCAGTTTCTGTAACTGATCAGGTCGCCAGTGGAGAAATTAACAGGTAGTCAACATAATTAGTGAATTGTACCACCGCGCCGGCTAAATGCGGCGACGTACATCATGAACTTACGACATTCATTTTATTACAGACTCCTTCATCGATATTGCTACGTGTTGTAAGAAACAAGGAATTAACCTTTTAGTTATTGAATGTTTTACGTTTGTTTACTTTGGTGCTATACGACGAGGCATACCGAAATAGAGATGGCGAGACAAACTTGACCAATTCTTGAAAGAATTAACAACTACAGTGTAAGATGGATCTTACACTGCATGTTTGCTTCGAGACCCCTTGACCCGAGAAATTATAATACTTATTTGATAAACAATTAATAACACTACTTTTTAATTTTTATTTTGTAGCTGCATTATCATTAGGTACAGTAATAGTAAGGTAGGGGCAGTAAGGTCTAAACCAAGTTATTGTTTATATCTTGTTTGTCTAGAGAGCCCTAAAAACAAATGGACATGGAGTAAAAAGCTAAAATCAATATATTTGTTTCCAATGTTATGAAAGAACAATGGCGGAATTAAGGTGATGCTCAAGAGTTACTAATATTTCACAAGTGATTGCGTATTATTAATCTGAGTAATATTATTGAAATTATCAATAATGTTGTTTTGCGTACAGAAATCAATTTAATTTATATAATCTGAATCTCGGAAACGGCATTAATGATTTTCATGAAATTTAGTACGCAGGCTGATTCGGGGGCGATAAATAGATCTAGCTAGCATTCATTTTTATAAAATGACGTTTTATCGTTTATATATACGTTTTATTAATGACGTTTTATATTTAGTGTTTTCAGGCAATAAAAACTGAGCAAAGCTCGGTCAAGTACTATTACACAAGTTGTGTATGCAAAACACCAAGAAACCGCTTGTATTCAATGATATCAATGATTACCTACTTGTGTTATCGCACCCAGCGCGCTTTTTGATTTTCTAACCAATCTCCAGTTAAAGAAACACATTACTAAAAAAATTGTTTTACAATTTGACCCGCATATAAAAACTTAAAATTCGCATACGAAAATCTTAAAGCAAAAGCAGGTGAATGATCGAAATTCTTCCATTTTCTGAGGTTTCATACAATATGTATGAAACCTCAGAAAGGTTTCATAATAATTATGTATTGCACTCAAACGATATCGTACTGAATAGCTTGAAACAGTAAATACTTGGGATGATAACCCTGCGGCGCCGAAGCGGCGAGCGTTTCTTTATTTTTTATTATTGACGCCACTTCGAGATCTCCACTAAGTATGTTAGAATATATTTCTTGGGAAGTCATTTTATTTGCTTTTACAGTGAGTCAACCAACGATGGATATTTTAACGTTCGGTATATTGCGCTGGATAGAAACAACGTAAAATAAAGCAGCATTTCCCAATTGTTTTACCTCCCAACTGAGATAATATAGGTACTCGTACATAGGTATTAAAAATACATTTTCAAAGTCCTGCCTTTAAAATTCAAGAAGATAAAATGTTTTTTTGGGATGAATTAAAAATTCTTTCTTATCAGAAAGAAAGTCTACTGCGAAACCAAGTTATCTAAAAGCTAATAGTTACTAACTCAGGTAACTTAGACGGAGTTTTTAAGCGTTAAGTTTTTAAGGCTTGACGACTTTAAAGCCGAAACCGACAATTTATCGTGCCCTACGAATCATGGAAGCGCGCAGCTGTGTAAATACTAGATAGATCCGGGATTTAAACTCATTACCTCAATGAAAATCGCAAAAATAACCCACCCAGCTGTTATAGCATTAATATGAACTAGTGTATAAAACATACCGAGAATATTGTCCAATATTCATACAAGCCCACATTTCAATTAACCCCTCCCTTTGTTTTAGCCATGCAGTAACCCCTACACAACCCAGGCCAATTCATAGTTCCTCATTTGCAGATAATGTTTACCTTTCATTTGGATCTGATACATATTATTGCATTCACTACACTGGTATCACCTTGTTGGCCTAGTTGAATATATAATAACTACTCTCAGTCAGACAAAGCGATGATTCATTTTGGAAAATGTATGATACAAGTATTATAGAAAATATGTATACCTACTATGGATATTGTGTAATGTGTAAGTCAGTTTGGAAAAAGCTTTAACAATCATCTTAAATTATAAATAATATAATTACCTATATCATGTTCACCTTCTATTATATTATAATGTATTGTGGTGCATTCAGTATGTCCTTACTTTGAGCAGATAGAATGAAATAATTAAGTAGGTACAACTAGATATGTATAGGGTTACCTCTCTGCAGAGAGATTATCAATTTTATTTTACAATAAATATAAAAAAATAAATATGATCACAACTGTATTCCCAGGGAGCGGTAGACATTTCTTTTCAGATCTTTAGGCAATTTTAGGTCCTTTTGAAGATGTCTATGGGGGTAGTCGAAGTATGTCCAAATACAAAAAAGTAAAAGGGACATTTTAATACTTATTGATACTATTGTTTAGCTTAGTAGTAAGTATATCACCAGGATACCTTATCTTTAAGTATTTGTAAAGTATTAGAAGTTACTATGTAGGTAAGTACCTACTTAGTTCGTTGATAAGATTTGTGTAAGTACCTAAATCTGGATATCATTAGCAGAATAATGATCTAGTTAGTTAGGTAATGCACATTATTAGTTTAAAGCACATATTTAGTTATGCTTCTAAAATACGTAATGCTTGTGACTAGTGGCTTGGCCTAGTGACTAAGCCTAGGCGTGCGGTGGCCACACCAAACGAGCGGGCAGTTGAAGCATTTTGGCGTTTTACAGGTATTGCATTGCTACCAACCAAGACAGGCTTTTTGGTGTGAATAGGTAAGGTAGGTAGTGATAGGTACAAAAAACTCTTATTAGAACTTTTTTTTAATGAGAAACGTAAGAGTCGTAAGAATCTACTGTCAATGAATAGTTATAGTACCTTCATAGTGCATTCTTCAACCTTCGTTCTATAATCAAATGCTCGGCACGCGATGGGACAACGCAACGACTCGAGCGAAACGAACAATAAGTACTTCATGTACCTATACATTATCAAAACATAGCGGCACTTCAAACTGAAGACTATTTACCTAAACTATCAGCTGGACACTAGCGAGCGCCCGACTCATTACGTCAACGCTCATTTAATTTCTAAATAAACTAACTGTTCAAACACAAAAGATTACAAGCAAATAAATAACAAAAATATAACAAAAGAATTAGAAACAAATTATCGATTAAAAACGCATACCTACTTGGCTAGGCTACACACAGTGTACAGTGTACACAAGTCACAACTTCAACTTACCTTCGGATAACTCCAAGTCGAGTTCTGCCAGTTTGTCCCGTACATCATCGGGCAACTTCGAAACATCAACACTAAAGTCAGCCATCGTGAAAAAACACTTTTCTCTCACACAAATTAAATAAAGTTTTTAACGACAACAATTCAAGAAATCATCATGACACATAGCCATCTTGAATCAGAAATAATAATCTGCCTGGTTCCCTGCTCCGCACGAAACTGACGGATAGGATAGGCAAGCAAGCGAGCGATGTGAAGCGAGCAAGCAATGTCAACGGATGGAGTATTCCGCGGCGGGGACCGGGAGTTGCATAGTAGTACTACTAGATGGCGTAATTGTAACATCAAATGAAGGATACAGCAAGATAGCCTTTCTCCTTTGCTCTAGACATGGATGTATTACTATTCGTTGGATTTTGAAATCTATTGAATTACACGAATCGAAAGCTAGAATGAACCCTTCTGATTTGCTAGTTATCTATTTGATAATTTCAGATTGGTCACACGCAACTTCTCACAACACAGGATACGCCCCGCCCCCCAGCCATAAATAAAAATTATTCGCTCTCATTCTCGACAGCATTCTTGCAGAAATTTTAAAAAGAGTAGACAGGCTAAAGATATATTTGAATTTTCTTGAAAAATAACTTTTACTGTGTTGTGCTGACTTATTTTGATAAAAGTAGTGAGTTAATCGGTTGTACGAGAATGGCATCAAAGAGCATGAATGGCATCATAGACTTAAACGTCGATTTTCATAGACAAGATAGAGATTGGCGTCAACTGACATCATTTTCTGACAAACGAAACGAACAATTGTTATTCATTCGCTAGGTGTCGCTGTGAGCGTTTCTTCCGTCATTCTCATTCTGTTCTCATTCGCTCGCTCGTTGCGCTGCCTAGTTTTTCTTTTTACTTTGCATTCGGTATGTGGATACTTTATTTGGCCGTAAAACTTTGTTCTTGCTTGTAATGGCTGCCACGCTAAATGTGTAGCTCATTGGTTATGTCATGTACCTAAAATTTGTGTTCGTTTGTGGCGTTCGCGATCAACAAGTGTACAGAACGATGTTCACATGAAAGCTGTATAGTATCAATCTCCCTGGAACGTTTCCTCTTTCATGTTTCCTTTTTTGGCTATTAAGTTATGGACTCACCGTTTGTGTACTATAAGTAATATAAGCATAATCTATGCTGGGTGAAAAGTGCGGAGACGTTCCATATTGAGTGCCAAGTCGTCAGTCGACAGACAAGATGACGGATAACAGGTCGTCTTCAGCGCTGTTCAAGCGGGCCGAGCAGCTGAAGCGATGGGAGGAGTCGGATACGAACAAGCAGAGTACGGCGCCGAAGCGCGCCTCCCGGATCCAGTTCTCGTCGGGGATTGTGTTTTTAGCGGCGTGCACTTCCGGAGACAAGGAGGAAGTCCAGCGCCTCTTGAAAATGGGAGCTGATATCAACACCGCCAACGTAGACGGACTCACTGCATTGCACCAGGTTAGTGCTACAACAAACTGACTCTTTTTAGAGTACCCTATTCTTGTCATTTTAGGGCCTGTAAGCTAGAACTGTGCTTAAAAAAATCAACAAAGCTTTAACTCTTACTCTTTATAAAGATATTATATGAAGATACACTTTAATTCATGTGTAGAATACAGTCAAAAGCTTTGTTTATCCCACTTATTTAGTGATCATAACTAACATGATTGACCCTCGCTCACATACTAAACTATTATCTACAAGCAGAGCTTAGATTAAAATAACAAAATTAGTTTGCAATGATTATATATTATATGAGCTAAGTTCATTCAGGAACCACTCAAGCATGTATTGTGGGCTGTGCGTAGACCATTACAACTTTTTTTGTAGTACTATCGACAAGTGGATATTTGATTAGGTTCGGTTCCTAAAAAAAAAAAAACATTGAGCATACAAATTAAATTTGCAAAAGCAGTACATAATAATATGTACAATGTCTAGTTACCATAACACAAGCATTAAATTGCTTATCTTGAGACTAGATGACACTGTGTGGAAAGTCCTGGGTTTTTATTTATTTATTTGTGATTTTTATTATCATGTTATGTCAATTATCTAACCACATTGATCAAAACCCCTGATACTTAGATAGATAAGACATCTTCATACAATCTAAACATGCCTAAAAGATTGAAAAGAGTATCTCAGTATATTCACACCAGAGTTGACCACTTGCTCATTGAATATGAATGAATGAGCAAAGTAATTCAAAATGGACTTGTAAGCTTAGTTAGCTCAGATGGCTATAATATGAGGCTATCTCTTTTCATTGACATAAGAGTAACAAGAAAAAAACATTATTTAGGGCCTTGTTAAATTGACAAGTCTTGATGAATGACTATGCACTGAATGACTATGAAAGGGGTATGACTATGCACTGCTCACTGGTAAATACCAAGGTCGATACTTGGTAATACCTCAGTCTTCATAGTTTATTTTTCTGTTCCAATGTTGCAAATTATGTTCTATACAAACATCTCAATTAAAAATGAACCCCTATTTCTTTGTGTCACACTGTAACAACAACAATGAGAATGGACCAATTGGGCTAATTTTGATCTTGAAGGATATGAAACCAAGGTTGTGGTTTCATATCCTTAAAATTTGGGATTCTTAAATATCCTTAATAATCTCTTTTGAACACACTTTTATTACCTTCACTTGTATTATGAAACGGAATCATAAAACATAATTGTTTTGAAGCGAGTTTATCGCTTCAAAACAAGAGATTTAATTGAAATTATGAACACTTTGTAAGGATGAAAATTCAAAAATTTGGTATACTTAATGTAAAAATATAAAGCATTCAGCATGCCCTTAGTTTTTAAAATACAAAAATGCAAATATTATTTTCCTTAAAATAAAACTATGATCAAAACATTTTAACTACAAAAGAAAAGATAGCTACCGTTAAGGACTCAACATTTTGCCCCAACTCTTACTTTCAATTCAAATATTTTTGGTTCAATTTAGGAATTGGATATCATTGCAGTGTTAGTCGAAATAAAATCGTTTATAATTTTTAGACGTTTTCGTCCACAGCAAGGGTGTGAGGGAGGCCTAGCTTTATTTTCGGTGAGGTGATCCATTATTCACTTGGGAAACCGGTCAAACAAAGTGAGGCAATCAATTTGAGCAAAAGCGCTAAGTACAAGGGATTATTACCTCAGCAAAAATAAGTATAACTTACTTACTTATGTACTTAATACTTGTAACTTAATACATACTAACCTTTTACATAGAGACAGTAATTGTAACATTATGTCTGAATTTTACACCAAACTATCTCATTCATGTCACAGAATACCAGCGCTGCAGCAGCTCTCTGCTGCTGCAGCACAAGCTGAGTGGCGACCTATTTTGTGTTTAAATTTAGTTATTTTATGTTTTGTTTTATTTTATTAAGTCACAAAATAAAAAAATTCTATTCTATTCTATTCATTCCTAAAAATCTGTTCCATATAAAATCAATTGTAAAATAAACTTCCGCGAATCGCAGTTTCGGCTAGAATGCGGCACGGTATCACGTGCGTCGGGAGTTAGCTCGGAATAACTTTCGATTGTTTCTGTCTTGCCGCAATCGTCACCGGGACAGATTTAGACTCTGACACTGTCCGACGGCCTATGACGGTACATTGCCGCTTCCCTATGCGTCTTTATGATTAATACCCAAGAAAAAACGCCATGAACTATGAAAAACCATACTGTTGCTCGTAGCTAAGCTGTGTTTACACAAATTAATCTCCATTTAAAATGCGAAATGGACAATACTTTTCTTGTAAGCGAATATCTTACTAACTAATGTTAACATGCAAGTGTTTGAGAACGCGTGGTACGCACAATCTCATTTCATAAGTATAATGTAGAATAACGTGACATTTTTCAAGTCATTGATGTGATGGTGATACAAGGTTGATCGACTCAATCCTCGGTGAAGCGCGAGATTTGTTAAATGATCAGACAGTTAACTAACACACAGGATATTATTAACGAAGCTTAATAGATGCAATTAATATGACCCCACTTGCGCATTAAGTTGGATGAAAGATATCTTGTCAACCTGTCGTTTAAGGAAATTGTCAGTTGGATTGAAATGCAACAATTTAATATCTTAATTTGCTGTCTGTTGTACAAGACAGTATTTACGTATTTAATAACATTTAAAGAGTTTTTACGAATAAATAAATATTATGTATATAATAATGTTTACTTCGTTCGTTTGTTCTTTACTTAAAATGTTTAATCGGAAAATTGTATGTATGCCTCGTCGATGTAGTAATAATCATCGCATTAGTAATAATCATCGCATTAGCGATGATTATTACAGCGCTCATCTGTAAGTATGTAAACATCTACTTTTTATTTTGCTCAACAATCGGTGACACTTAAGGTTCTTTAAACGATAGCCTTTATGCAACAATCCGATAAAGACTACGACTTAACGTAATATTACTTAGTACTTTTTCAACTAGATTTTACTGGAGAATATTACAGAGAGGAATCTTCAAATAATTCGCTTTTAACCAGCATAACTTTCCTACCCCCCTTATGTAGGGGTCGGTATATTTTACTTTTCCATTTTCCTCTATCAGTATAGTCTACCTACACCCACACACTCATTGATATCATCTCCCACACAATCTGTATATTACGTATTGTATCATAATATACTATACGTCATGTAATATCGTTAAATAGCAGCTTTCCAAATACGTATACCTACTACACTTAGCCAAATGTGTATCACAAAGATCCACCTATCTATGGCGTGCACAATCAATAGATTTACTATGCGTCTTGTGTCAACGTAACACAATATTTTAATATTCCCGACAAGGCCAATAGGCGGTGATATTTCACAAGCGTGACCTTATTAAATTTTCATATATTGATTTTCAAGCATATTGCAGTCAAGAACAACCTGATTTAATATTCTTACCAAGGATGCTCGATTCAATACCACTGTCTTGACCTTCAATCGAAATATACGCCGCAAAAATGCTGTTGCTTTTCAAAGAAAACATTGACAAAGAAATTAAACGCTTTTGTAAACATGATTGTCCGTTTCGTGGACCTATAAAGGTTGTTCGTTGTATTTGTAATTGAATGTATTGAGATAACAACGAACACCGATGCTGTACATACTTCTTAGCCTTTTCTTACAGTTAAACTGTTCGTTCGTTAGTTAAACTGTAAGAAACATCATCGGATGAACATCTTAATATGAGTAAATACCTTCGAATATTAGAAATGCGGTACCCAAGCATGGCTCGACGCGCGCTTTGTCAGTATTTCTTAATCTACGAGTAGCTAATATTCTTAGTAAAAATCGTTAATTATTACTCCGCGAATATATTTCGAGTACTTTGAATTCTTGTCATCACTCATCCTTCTCTATACTATACCATGAATAAGTATTGTGAAATCCTTCGGAGTCTACAATAGATTGGGATAAACAACTAGAACGCAAGCACATTCTATCGGTGATTGACCTCAAAGATATTTGAGTGACGTATAAACTTTTAGAGCCGTCGTTAATAAACTTCGCGACATTTACAAACAAGACGATCTGGCTCGAGTTTGCTATGTAATGTGCCTACATATTCAATGCCTGTTTACTTATTCATTTTTCAGTTATACGTACGTAGGTCAATTAGTACTGGCTTAGACATAATGTTCATCGAAAAAGTGGGCCCTGAAGTATCTGATGTGATGCTGAAGAAATTTGATTTTTCTAAGAGGGCTAAGCTTAGTAAGTTTGTTTTGTTCAAATCGAGAATAAAGGCAAAAACCCTATCTATATATTTGATACCTCGTTCGTTCGTTCGTATGAGCTAGTTACCAACTCTGGTGACGGAGTTTTTAGGCCGTTTAAAGGCCTCCGTCATGGCTTAACCACTGTAAAAGCCGAGAACGACAATTTAACGTGCCCTCCGAAGCACGGAAGCGCTCAGATGATAATGTCATTTGCGGTCACCCATCCATGTTGTGACCGCTCAAAACGTGGCTTAACTTCGACGATCTATCAAAAACGTCTTAGCAAGCTTCGCCAATCAAATTGAAGCGCCTATAAAAAATATTAATTTAAAAGTGGCAAAAAAGAAGTTAATATTTAGAGGGAGGATTCCCAACGAGTCACACCAGATCCTGTGACTGTGTGACTCGAGTATGTGTTAGTATAAAAGTGGACAGCAATGTTAGCTTTAATACGTCTGAATGTATTTCTGGCCAACTCTTTCAATGTTGCACAAATCTTAGGAGTAGGTCCAGGAGACGCAAAAAATTTGCAGAGCATTATACATTACATAGGATACGCCAAGCGACTATTTTCAGACTTTCCTACAAACGTGGAGCGAATGTTCATTCCATTCGCTCTAATTTGCGTCCGTAGCCTGTAGTGATTGCATCACGACTCTGATGACGCATAGGAACTCGATACGGGCAACCGGCATGCTCGCGCATGTAACAGTACGCGTAAATACCCTCTCCATTGTTAATAATAATAACGCACCTAGTATTTGCTTTTAAATGGTTAAAAAAAAACGTTAGTACTATGAAAGAATCAATAAACACCATTTTATTTAATTAGTAGGTACATAATTAATAATAATACATAATTCATACTCATGATTCTAATCGTAAATCGGTAAACATTGAAGTTTATGTGCTTAGAGGCTTAGAAGGTAGGCGGTAGTATTAATGAGGAAAATTTCTTATATCTTGAGAATACGAGATGTACCTACTTACCTATTTCTTAATAATTTACATAATATATATATGCATTTACCTATTTTTTCTTACACTGTAAGTTAACGATATTTATTGACTTCACCAAGCGTCTAATGTTGCTCAGAAATGTTGTCTCAAATTATCTCTCTTATTTTTATTACCTTATAGTATTTAGCACCTTTCAAGCAAAGACTGGATCAAGAGCAGGGCTTAGTGTCAGTGCTAATGAAAGCATCCGTTTGTTCCTGTCTCAATTCATTGTTGCGTACTATTCAAAGTTTATTTACGAATGATTGAGAATAACTCTATCATTTTCGAATAAGCAGTAGAGAAGTTCCTAAGATTTGCAATTATTACAATTAAACTCTATTAAGATTAAACTCTTAACATTCAAAAGCTTTATTATTTAAATAAAACTACTAGTTACTAGATTATCATTTTTGTATATAGGTACCTAATTGGTAGCCAATAGGCATTTGAACAGAGTGTCCGTCGCGTTCTGGCAGTAAATCGTAAGATTTACGATTCGGTCTCTGTTGCCGGGTTGGCAGTCGCTACGACGCCGCGCGGCGTCCATCCATCGTGACGAGCCGGGGAGGGAACCGGCCTCCAATGTAATAACCGCCTCGACACCTAAATATGACAGCTGGCTGACCGATACATACAAATCCTATGTTTATAATAGCCGTGCCAGATGTTGATCGATTTTCAACGAGTTTCATTATTATCATTCCTAACTTCGGCTGTTATTTGATCACTCGATCTATATCCTCTAATATTATGAGTCTTGAAAAGGTGCAAGTAAATAATAAAATAGATTGTCTATAAATCTGCCTCTCATAATGAACATAAGTTTGTCTTGAATTACGACAAATATAATATGTAACTGGCTAAACGATAACTGTAAATCTGTTCGACACTGATTTAAATATAATATGTAGTAGCAACCTTGCGTTTAAAAATAAAAGAGTTGTGTTAAATGTTCGCAGAGGACGAATGGATATGAAACGGAAACATGGAGTGGAGGTAGCTTAAAGATTTAATACTACGTCAATGTACTATTTTATATTGTGTAAATTGTACTATCTAGCACTAGTTGATTCAAATGAGAAACTGACTTCTATTATTAAGGTACCTCGGTTATTTATTTTTCTCTTTAGAGCGAAATATTATAGAAAGTAGACGAGTAGGTAAATTATTGGAAATCTGAATTGACAGCATTTGCCACATGCTGGGTGGAAAGTTGCTGTACAGATTTTATAACTTTTTGCATCTGTGGTTAATATTTATAAGTACATTAACATTTAATAACTAATAATTGCAAAGAAATTTAATTACACAATGAAAAAAGACGTAAACATTGGCATTCACTAAAAGGTATCACAAGATGAACCTTCAGGTATTGCGTTGCAGTAATAATAATAATATTTTAAGTAGGTAAAGTTGGTTTGTTTGTTCGTCTGAGGTAATCACCAAAAATACTCATCCGATTTCAAATTTTTTATCACTGATGTGTAGAATGGACTTCCAAATGATTATAGGCTATATTTTGTTTCGTTAAAATTAAGAGGCTAATCGTGGTGACCATTTTTGCAACAAATGTCGACAAAGAAAATGGTCGAAAATATTATATACTTTGTACGAATACTGCCTTAACAGTAAGATATTTTTAAATGCTTTCTATTGAAAAGTTGTAAAGCTCTTAATGATGATAGAGATGTTAAGGTTAAAACACAAATTGATAAAATTAAATTTTTAAAGACTAAAAAGAAAGCAAAGTTCATTATAAATGAATACTAAGTAAATGTGTATGTTTTACCATGTGTTCTGATCGCGAAAGTTTAAAAAGGACTATAACTATGTTGGTTTACCACTATAAATTTTATAACTATAAATATATATTAATAACACTATAATAAAATATATATTAACTATAAATATCAAATATTTTCCCCAAAGAAATATTACTTAGTAAGTATAAATTAAAACAAAATGATTTTTGAAAATATTTTAAATTAACTGCGTGCCACACTCCTGGCTTTGAAATAGGTGTAGTGATATGACAGCAGCAACCCGCGGAACTTTTACGTCAAGAACATGTCAAGTGTCAACAAACATCGAAATACCATAAAAATAAGTTTGGCTTTTTGACGGGAATTCAAGATGGCATGTTGTCTTTTTTGTTTTATTTTCCGAAATTTGTGTTTTGGCGAATTTTAATGTGTAATAATGGTGGATTATTAACTGTTAAGTGTTCGTGAACGTACATAAGTGCAAATGAAACAAAACTGTATATCATTGCATTTCGAGTTCTCTCAAAAAGTCCGTGTAAAGCTGCAGTAAAGAACCCACATCTTTACTGACGCTGACTATGACTTTGACTCGACCTTGACTAACGAAACGAAAATATATTATACACATGGTAGTGGCTAAATGCGTGGCAAAAGCCGGCGAAGCCAAAATAAAGAAGAAGAAGAAAATAAGTTTATAGCCTAAGATCCGACATTGAAATTGGACTCTGATTAATCGATGTCGATGTAGAGATCTAGCAGCCAGATTTCGTAAATAATCATTTAGTCAACTCATCAGTGACGTAAAAAAAACGGTAGTCGAAGCAAGTAGGTAGGTACAAAATAAACCACCAACTAATGGTTCGCGAGATCTCGTTCGTGGAGAACTACTAGTTTAATTGTTATTTTATTTAATTACATGGTCGTAGATGGATGGATTGTGTGAAAGATGATGTATGTAAGAAAGGGGTAAGTGCTCAAATTACTCAGGTTAATGGCATGGTCTACTGCAAAGGGACAAATTAGTTTTAATTTTTTCATGTATATCCGTGCGAAGTGGAGACGGGCTAGTTGCTTCATAATCTGCTTATCGCCTGATTCTTTGCCAAAATCGTATGAATTGTCGGGAGATACATACCACAATTGCTCATTACAACCTGTGTACCTGCTTTAAGATATGAATGTTTTTGGCAATTGAACAATTCGCACAAGTAGCAAACTAGTGGTGGCCTATATCGAACACGATTCGGGCGTGTACTCTGCGTGCGCGCATTCATCTCTGTTTACATCATCGTAACCGCGCCGCACAGATCATTTTATAGATTGCTATATATATTTACATTTATGTACCGCATCTGGCATGTGCGCTTACCCTATTTATAAAGTGCGGTTAGTTACCTTAGTTAGATCAGATAAGATCATGTATGACAAAAGCACCTACAGGACAATATCCTTTCGATAATAGTATAATATACTTTGTATATTTATTTATGACGAATGTTAGTGTTTATCTATACTGCACAATATTAACAGGTTAGCTGTCCCGAAGCAAGTTTCGATCTTCTTTGTACACGTCCTCGTAGTAAATAATGACAGCTAACATGAGGCACATCCCAAGTAACATTTTAGTTTCTGAAATGGTTTGAAAAAGGTTTTAGAACCTTTTTAGAAAGTCTCAAGGTTCTGGGTGATTAGTCTCCAGATCGTTACAATAACCTTCTCAATTTATCCTGTAGTCCAAAAGGGCCCAACATACAGAACCTCCGCACAACGTTTTGGCGTTAAGTGGTCAGGATAAAAAAGCAAATCCCAGAAACTAAATTTAACCTTCTCAAAACCCAATGGGCCTTGCTGAGTCTTTAACAGAACTTACATGCAAGCCTTGAATTAGAATCAAATTGACATAGAAAAAGTCTTGTAAGTCCAATTCAAGTTTTAATTGAAGATCATTTTGAGATCAAATTGGATTACGAAAATATAAAATAGGCTATTTTGGGATTCATAAAGATTATATTAGGTTTATTAAGACTTTAAAAGACATGTGAATAAATAAAATGATGGCGACTTTAATTCGTAGTGATTTTTATTGAGACAGGTTATTATGATACTGTTATCACTGAACGTATTGGTCAGTTTTACTGCGACGGTTACTTTGTCGATGAAATAGGTCTCGATACCCAGTGTAAAACTTACGGGCCCTCTGAAATACTTCATTTTGTATAATTTAGATACAATAATTTATATAAAAAAAATTTTTTTTTTACAAATAAATGCTTAAAGGATCAGAATTTTAAATATATTTACTATGTGTATCACAAAACTGAAATTAAAATCGTATTATAGCGAAAAATGATAATTTAATTGCTTACGAAATGAGATTTTTATGTAATAAAATGGCCGACTTGATACCAGAACCTAAAGGTTTGAGATTTAACTAAGTTATGATAAAAAAGCCATGGCTCTAGCCCTTTTGCACTTAAAAATTACCAAAAGGACTTTCAATATGCTAAACTAGGAGCTACTGGTATATTTAAAGGCTAATTCAGGATTTTATAGTAATAGTCAGGTCTAGTTGGTTGTTATTTAGTCAAATGTAATCTATGTTATGCCTATTAGCCTGCGATAAGCTTTATTGGCCTAATTAACAACTTTATGCGGCTACTTAGATCAGTGTCCAAAGCTTGCTGAAACCATTAGGTATTACTCATTGTGAGTGATTTCTCCATACAGGATGTTTACTTTTGGAAGCGGTTCACTACTTCTCATCTAAATGAATAAAAATTCTTTACACTTACACTAAGAACAGAATTTAAACAATAACAAAAACATTTACAATGGTCGGCCTATCGCTCAAAACGATCCAGGCAATCTTTGGATGTAGAGAAGTTACATACAACGAATGGAAGATTGGTCGGGTACATAAAAAAAAACTCCTACAAAAATATAGTAAAAAAACTTACTTAGTACCTCATAATAAACTACATAAACGAATAAATTATTGTAAAAATATACTTACTTAAACCTACACAGATCTAATGATAATTAGATTGAAATAGAGATAGGTACATACAAAATAAATCAGTAGGTAAGTAACTGAACGATTCCAGGTGAACTCATATAGATAGGAAATTACTTTAGTAAGTTTTTACTATGTTTTTGTACCTAGTTGTTTTAATTTTCCTGGTTTTTATGCACCCGAGCAATCTTCCATTCGTTGTATGTAACTCTTCTACATCCAAAGATTGATTGAAGAGATCGTTTTAAGCATTTCAGATCCTTTGAAGATGATACAAAGTAAGTTCTTGTTAATGCTACTAATTGCATCAGACAGGCCATCTACCGTAGCCTGCATATACATAATAAAGATCGCCTGTATAAAGGTTATACGAAGAAGTAAGAAGATTTTAAATGGAGTTAATAAAAAGTGCGAGAAAAAGAGGAGATAAAATGCCACCCTAAGGTACACTGGCCAACATAAGGCTCCAAGGCGAAAAGGTATCGTCAACTCGATCGAACTCGTTGCCGACGACCAAGCAGATAACTGCGAAACCAGCCAACCACTAATGAAGTTATTATGTTAAGCGAGCGTAATAAATCATGTATAGGTCAAAATCTACAGTATTGAAAGCATTACTGAAGTCTAGTTATTTCAAGTTAGTCAACTGACCAAGTTTTATCAAGTTATACAACTGACCAAGTCTAGTTATTTCAAGTTAGTCAACAGACTGGGCATAATGCTGGATAGAGCCCTTTCATATAAATCCCACTGTTCAAAGTCAAGCAAAAAGTAGGTAGGTACTCGGAACAATCTCTTACGGCGCCTCACTTCCAAGAGGTGGAAGTGAGGCGCCTGAAGTCTTGCGGAGGACCGGTTTATCTTTGTCCTTCTCCGCAGGTGAATTTGCTAGCCCAGTGTGGCACCGCTCTGCTCACGCAAAAATGGTTGATGTAGCACTTATCGAAACGTGCCGCTTTATAACCGGATGCCTTAAGCCCACGCTTCTAAAATTGCTTTATCCGCTGGCAGGCATTGCCCCTCCTGAAGTTCGTAGAGAGGTAGCGTGTTCTATCGCTAACGAAAGCAGGAGACAGCCAGGCGAGATCCACTATACGGTTATCAGATGCCTCCAGTACGGTTAAAAAGCCGCAGGAGCTTCCTAGGGCTAACCTCGCCTACGGAAAAGAATGCAACAGCCGCTCGATTGGAGCTGTGGATGTCCTCTGCCGTCGCAGATTTTATTACCCCCAGCCGATCACCTACCTACCACATGGCCGTGATCTGACATGGCCAATGTGGAAAGCGTTAAACCGACTCCGAACCAAAGTTAGCCGTTGCAGAGAGAATTTGATAAAATGGGGATTCCGAGACGCTACACCACTGCAGTGTGATTGTGGAGCTGCCGCTCAGGATATGGCGCATTTACTTGTATGCCCTATGTGCCCTACCAGCTGCAACCAAGAGGACCTAGTAAACGCCACCGATATATAGACCATGATAATTTAATTGTTGAAACATAGAAGAAGAAGAAGACTGACCATTCTCCATTCCAGATCTTACGGCGTCAGTGATCTTATAACAAGCGCTGTAACAGTGCTATGACCGGGACGGATACCAGATTGGAGAGGATTGAGAAGGTTATTTTTGATAAGGAAGAAACTAAGCTGACCACGAACAAGACGTTTAAAAACTTAGGAAAGGAATGGAAGAATGGAAATTGGATGCAAATCGGTTAAGGTGCCTATATGGGTGAAACTAGCGCCACCGCCTAAAGCAGGCGTAACCTATCATAAGCTTTTTTTTAATACCTATATGTAATAGTTTTATTTATTTTGTATAGTTTAGGAGTAGCGAAGTTGCACTTGGTGGCCACCAAACTCTGTTTTCCCTACTCCTCCTGTTTTCACAAACTGTACATTCAGTTTTTTAAATTCCTTTGTTCAACGTAATAATAAAATAAATAGGCGGTGGCGCTAGTTTCACCCATATACAGGCACCTTAAAGAGCAAGTTTAAGATTTTTTGGGTAGAAGAATAATAATACTTAGGCTTCTTTCCATACAGAAGCTTTATAATACTGAAAAATTAAAAATGTTAGTTAAAATAGTACTTATTAACTTCATGGATAATCAGAACGATTATTCACCGATTACCGATTACCCAACCAATTTATCACTTCCCATTTACCTCTGTGGCGCAGTGGGCGAAAACCCGCCTGAGACGCAGAGGTTGCGGGTTCGATCCCTGCTGCGGGACAAATATTTGCATTATCTGCAAATATTTGTTTCGTGTCTGGGTGTTTTCTATGTATAATAATGTATGTATATTTAAAAAAAAAAAATGTATCTATGTAGTTTATCAGTCATCTGGTTAACATAACACAAGCATTAAATTGCTTAGCTTGGGACTAGATGACGCCGTGTGGAATGTCCAAGGATATTTATTTATTATTATTATTATTATTTATTTTTTTATGTTTATTTTTTTGCATAATAACAAACACATAAATAAAAAGCTCTTCTCAACGTCACATGCGGTAAATGGACTAAAAACTAATACATTTTGATCAAACATTAGTTGCTCGAAAACGTACCTACACAACTGAATTATCCATGAAACCTATATGAATCGGTAAGATTTATAGTTGGCCACGTCGATATATCAAAATCCTTAAAAAAACAATAATGATCAATTACAATAAGCATCGGTCTGTCTGTCGACCTTAGTATATTACACACTGTTGTAATAATTACCTATGTATTAAATAAAATGTTTATACCACTGTTGACAATTTTTGCCAGAACAACCTGTATAGTTGCAAAGTGATCCAAAACGCATAAATAAAGTCTTACAACGCTCTTCCTTAGATTTTAGGACTAGAAACTATCCTCTTATATACCAAAAAGAATTTTAAAATTCCAATTAATCTTAACTTTTGCCAGAGAGACTAGAATTGATCAACGAAAAAACCTAAAAGCCTTGCAAAGGTTTTGAATTACTCTTACGAATATCAGCAAAATGTGTTTCTGAATAGGCCCTGGTTGGGTTGCATCTTCATCATTGTACAACCAACTAGCCATACTTTAGCATGATGGAGTGCCAAATTAAAACTAAGGCAGAAACATTTTAGAACCATAAGCTCTTAGAACCATTTAGCTAGTATGCTAACTTTATATTAACCTCTTTTGGAAGCCTAATTGGTTTTTCAAACAACTATTCAAGCCTAGGAGCTGATTGCTATTGAAAAAACTAAGTTAGAACTTGAAGTTAAATAAAAAACTAGAATATTACCATTTGAGGACTTATAAGCATATTTCAAAACCAAGGTGTCGAAAAAATGTTACTTGGGATATGCCTCATGGACGTACCAGTGCAATCACCCATGAGGCACATGTGCCTCATCGGACAGCTAACCTGTTAAGTTTATATTTGTATTTTTAAAGTGAAATAAATCAGTAAGTATATTAATGCCTACAACAATATTTTGATTGATGAACCGCACGCACTATACCTACTGCACAATATTAAGTTTATCTTTGTATTTTTAAAGTGAAATAAATCGGTAAGTAAGTAAGAATAATTAATGCCTACAACAATATTTTGATTGATGAACCGCACGGTGTTACCTGCGTAGTGATGATGATAAGTAGCCTATTATAACCTTGCTCAAGTATTAAGCTATCAAATACAGAATTAATTTTCCAAATCGGTAAAGCCGTTCTCAAGTTATGGCTAACCAAGGGAAATAGGAATTCATGTTTATGTAGGAGTATTGAGTATTGATGAATTACGCTGTGTCAATGTCAATGCTCTCGCTGGCTTCATATCAGCATCGGTCGATGTCTCTAGGCAGATTACGTATCAATGTTGACGTGTCAAAGAATGCGCAATCGATTCATAAGATTTGGCCCTAGCGTCTCCGTAATCTCGCGATTGCACGAGCGCAGTTGCCCAAAATGTTATGTCAGTTCATTCCGGCACTGGCTTATGGGTTATTATTGTCTGAGGCTGAGACTGGTGCCGTTTGCGCTTCGGCTTCATCATACGCCGCGGCCGAACGACGGGCGCGTCTGCTGCTAGTCTGGGACGTTTGTAGCCATTTGGCACGATTTCGCTGTGACATTAAGCTATTCCGTTACACTTTATGATCAAATCAATTAAAAAAGTGTCGTTGACTCTCCGAAAGCTTGGACTGATTACATTAATTGATGAACTGTACGATTATTTTAAGAAAACATCTTGACCCGGGCATTTTGAGAACATTTCGGTTTGTTAGCCTTGGATTTGAAATGGGATCGCATTATCCTATTTGTTAACGTTTTAACATATTCAATATTAATTGTGACTTTGTAACGCAATTTCGCAATTCTTACACGTGATGAGTTTATTTCGGGCTTGTACATAATAATATTTCGAAGTAAATAGTGCTTCAACCATCAACTACTAGTTATAATTTTGGCAACGTTTGATTGCGGATGCGTTTTATCTAAGATATACGCATCAGGTTAAGTATTTATAGTGCGCGATAGTCATGCCGTTTGTTCGTTCTGTTAATTAGGTCGATGACTTATTGACCTTTCTTAGCTTTTATTACTATTTGAAGAATTTTAAGGTCTTATTGATACTATTAACATGTCACTACAGTTACTTTTTTCTAGCAATACCAAGCAGAGGTCCGAGTGATTTTCCGAGTAACTAATGTATTAGGTACTTACGTAATTAATACATATACTACTAGTCTAGATTTGATTTTGGGCGCTGTCATTGACCGACCCAAATATTCCGTTAGTATGACGTACGCTACGGATGGATACACTGGCTAATGCTTCGTTATTTTCGAATCGGTTATCGAGAATATATTAATGTCGAGGTCACGTCAAAGCTAGAGAATCCTTTAGATTAGGAACATAATTATACACTAGCAGACGCCCGCGACTTTGTTCACGTGAATTTCGTCTTAGTGACCTAAAGGAGGCTGAAGAATTTCTAAAATCGCAAGCAACTTTACATTTTTTTATAAGAATTCATACAAAAAAGCTTAAAGCAAAACAAACCACCCGTTTAAATATTCTAATACCAACTTGAACAGCCTCTCGCATCTCCCTTTAAAAGGTTGTTTTTAGAAAATTACTTTAGTGGGTTGTTTATTTGAGTTTCAAGTCAAATACCCATTAAAAAGTTCTCATACAAACTTAAACAACCCCTGTATCCCATGGCGGGGGTAGTTTTGGAAATATTTTGCGCTAGACTTTTATGAAATGTATTGAAGTAGGTAAATATTGCTAAGGTCTTGAATATTTGCCCCGGTTTGAACAGTCTACTAAAACCACCACATAATAGGATTTGATATAGGACTAAGCGATATTGAGCTTGTTTATCTCAGGTTTTAATTAAAACTAACCTCTATTTGCTATGAAAAAATATATTAACCTAAAAATAGGATAAAATATTCAGGAATTTTTTGTTATTTTCACGAAATTGTTTACTTAAATCTTGTCATAAGTAAGATCAGGATCAGGTCTATATTTACAGTATACGAAATACGAATACTTCTCCGACTGTGTGATCGTCTTAAAGTGATGTCAATGTTGTTGAATTGTATTCACTATTCACCTCTATTCATTATTTCGGTTAACATATAAACATTTAATAATAGATCCATTCATTCGACACATTTAAACGTTAAAAAACAGATGTGTCACCTGCTCAGTTCTTAGCTGCTTTTTCATTGATTACAAAACTGAATTGAGGTGATTAAACAATTCTTATTCAACTGTATTGGAAACATACAAATGCGGATCATATTGGCTACTATGACTAGGTTTAGCAGACATCGAAAAGAAAGCTTGACAAGCCAAGTTGAAGTTGTCTTTGTTAAAAGGCATGATTGGTTTGACAGATTTATAACTTAATAATTATTTGTTTTGGATTTTAATAATTATTATGGACTGTTTTTATGTAATTTTATGTCTGAAATAAATGAAATTGAATTGAATTGAATAACATACGTGAATATAGTACGTACCTTGGCCTCTACGTAACGTAATATAGTACGTTACGTTGTGGCCAAGGTGATGTAAATAGACCCATATTTGCCAACTACGGAACATTACATTGAGCGTGGCCCGGCGTGGCCTGATAAAGTATACAATCTAATTTAGAAAAGAAACATCAATAAATCTATATATAAAATAAAAGGTACCAAACAAAGTAAATGCAGTATCTTTCAATCGAAAAGAAGAACACCTTCCCGCTTTTAACCATGACGTGGGTGGGTTGAACTTATATTTTAGCAATATCTAATAATATTAGACTAACGAAATATGCCAGTAAAAGTAAGTGTGTTGTGCGTCCTTCAAGAAGCATATGATCTTGAACTGGTGTCTCTAACAACCTTCACCAGGTTATTGGTGTCAGACAGATTCTTATTGAATAAATTGTTTTTATAGTGAGAGTTTATGATATTAAAAATGACTGACCTTTGATTATAAGAGGAATAAACCATTTATTATAACGTTGTGACTAAAATATTGATTAGGTATACTTATGCGAAGTTCTGTGGCCTTACGATTACTTAACTAGTCCTTACTTACTTAGTACCATCAAACAATTTGTACTGATATAGCCATTCCCTTTGCTAGTAAACATTATATAATTACATAATGAAATGTCGTAATTCCATGTCATTTGTGTTTCCACGACGCTAATGGCGGTCGCATCCGGAGTTCCCTGATAATGCTGACCCTGATACAGTTGTATGGTCCATTGTCCATTTTTATGTCTGTTGCATGGTGTGATAAGTTCTCACGCGCATTTTTAAACATTACTCTGATGTGTTTTATTCTCTCACGATTAGATTAGTGACCACTTACCTTGTTTATACTCGTGTATATTTTACTTACGTATCACCGTTCACGACGTATCAGGTATCAAGCGTTAAAGACGTTTATTTTAATGGTTGGAACATGTTTTGAAAAGCATTTTGATTCACGTAGATCGTCACTGCATAGTATGAATACCCAGTAGGGTTCTTTCTATTCTGCGAAGTAGTATGATTCAGACATAATATCAATAGACTGAAATGAGGTCATGTTTGCCTTCGCGATTCAGGTTGAGAGATAGCATAGGAGAGTTGACGCGACCAGACAATCGGCGATATTACTCGCGTCAACCTTCATGAATTACAAATGCAATGCAATGTAGGTACGATAGTAATATAGGGTTCTGCTAAAGCTTGTTCGTTGATTGCCCCTGGAATGGCTCTTAGCAACTTTTGACGAGATAGTTAATTGACTATCGCATTGATTAAGTTTACTTAGTCTGAGAAGATTTCCAGTCTGAGAACTTCAATAGTTTGATGATTGGGCTGACATCGAATTATAATTAAACTACGCTAAAGTAACAGGTGGCCCTATTTCTGTCATGTTTCTCTGAAGACAGATAAGGAAGATATTCATTAAATAACTCGCTAATCAAATTATGTTATAATTGTTAATTGCATTGCTATCGCGAAAGTTACATTATTGTTTTACAATTTCAGGGCATTTATAAGCAAGCCTCAGCGAAAGTTATGATTCATGCGAATGTAAGTCACTCTCAAGAATGACTACGCTAACTCATATTTTTTATCTCAACTGATAAATTGGAATTCTTACGTGAGCACCCAAGCTATTCCCATTTAAGCACCCATCAAAACTTTGACGTGGTGCTTAAAATGGGAACAAGAAAAAATATATTTCTTGTTCCCATTTGAGCACCTACGTAACGGCAGTGATGAGGTTTGTAATAAAACATATATATCGATAAAAATTGGCATTACTTTTATTATGATATCAATTAATGAAAATTAAGTAATTATTATTAATATCACAATCAGCCTTATGTTATTTTCTATATTGTGTTCAACTCAACGTTCTCTAAATCTTCTCTTTTTTTGTTTTACTCTGGTTCACATTGTATTTACTTTTTGTATGAACGAAACTAAAACATGACTTGTTCCAACCATCGAATGAAGTGTTATCTATTATACTTACTACAGCCAAGTTGGCCGTGCCAATTTTGTAAACATAGTGTCTGTTAATCTAAATCAGTGCAATTATTATATTATTGAATACTTAACACCCGAACTAGCTTTATAATTATTGTAAACACTAAAAGCGGAATATTTACCGTGATTCGTGGATTTCCGAGTTTGATACCAGTTTTCTGAGTGCGAGTCGGGAACTACTCAGTTTCCCAATATTTCGGCACAGTTTCCCGTTTTTAGTGTTTACAATATTCAACCATCAACGTTTTAAAACTTTTAGCATTTAAATTGGTAGACCGCATTAGTATTCAAATAAAAAAAAACACATTAAAATATTATAGTAAGTAGTATGGATCAAAAGAACCTAAATCGCTATAGTCCGTGTCTCACTTGCAACTCGGAAGTCCGCCATGAATCTCAAAGATGGAGCTAAGCATAAAACGTTTACCTCGAGGCGGAATAGCGTGTCGGTCTGGTGGGCACGCGCCAACGACAACGGTCATGGCGCTGACCCTGCAGTTCTAAGCTGTTGCACAATGCATCTGATGCCTTGTTTTCCTACCGTTTTGCTTTATTGTTATACTACGTGTTTTTCATTACTTATAAAGCTTCTGCTTAGAAAAATGTGAGCATGTACTAATATGTATTTGGACGTGCTTAGAAATGTTTAAAGGATGCCTTAGGATCTGAGATAATGTCTACCGCGCTTTAGGGATACAGTTGAGGCCATGTTATGTTTTTAATAAGCTTTGATGCAATAATCTATTGTAATTCTTTTGAAGAGGTTTCGTTTGACAAGTTTATGAATTGGTAGGTACTGTATTTATGATATGTTTTATAAATCTGTCTGAATTATAATACAATATTTAGTTGAGAATTTATAAAGTTTTCTTCTGCAAAGTACGTATTTTATAGAGTAAGTAATTGAAATAAATATGGTCTGCGTTTTGGCTGAAAACAAACACAATCAAAACAAGGAGCCGACTGTCTTTGTTTATCAAATGATCTGAATACTATCAAACATTTATTGAAATTGTAATTTTAATTTTAATACATAATTATGTATGTATATGTATGTTATGTAAATGCACAGATATTAGCGGTCAGGAACTGTTGATTACAGTGAAGTGCATAGCTAGTTTACGGTACCATTCCATAATTATTCATAGCTATTTGTTTCTCGAACTAACGTGATATGGCGCGCGTTGCAAGTAATATTCATCGCCTACAAAGATGTTTGCATTGTTTCTGTTAGTATATTGATAATTCCCATTTTACGGTCGATTCAACTCGGTACTTTGGACTCACCCGTGTTCGTATGACTCACTTTACACTCACCGAGTGTAATATTGAATAATGTAATGTAATATATAATTTATATTTCATTCACAAACCATGCAAGTGGATTTTGCCCAAAATGGACACCGAAGTACTTATAACAGTCCAGGTCGATCCTAGTCAGGAAAACACAATTTAGTGGTTTGTGAATGAGCGCATGTTTTATATTGTATCATATAAAGAGCAGTTCCCAACTCGCACTAAGAAAACTGGTGCCAGGTGGTCGAGTTGGGAATTGAAAAATTGATGGACGCAAACTTATTAAACTGCTCTTAAACTCATATCCCCGTATTATCTTAAAAATGTATAATTTATGATTTCTATTTAAAAAATATAGCGAAGTAATTTTTTTTCTACTGCGAACTGATTCTGTTAAAAAAATATATCTTTGCATTGTACGTAGCTTTGCGCTAAGTAAGCATGCTCTTGTTCATCCCATTAATATGCGTTTAGAAGACAGAGACAGGCTTGTTAGTTGACAATACGTTTAATCCTGTTCAAAATAATGCTCCAACAGGGAACCCAATTTTTTCGTTGTTATCAGTTAATATATGCTCAAACACGGCCGCACTGCGCTATTGATAAATACATGCTAAACAAAACAATTGATTAGAAGTGTAAATTGTTCCGTTTTTGTATTCAATGTAGGATAGCAACTTACATTGAAAGGTTACTGAACTTTTTGTCTCAAATGTTTAGCTTATCATGAATTGAATTTAAATTAATACTAAGGTGAATAAAATGCTGGATTACTTGGCAACATTCATTGGCATCTTGTTATTTAATGCTTATTAAGTGATTAGTTCTCGGCTTTAAGTGCGTTGTGTTTTTGGTTCTAGGCTTGCATTGATGACAACCTAGATATGGTGGAATACCTGGTGGCTCATGGTGCCGATGTGAACCGCGGAGACAATGAGGGCTGGACTCCACTCCACGCTACCGCTTCGTGCGGCTTCATCAGCATAGCCAGGTAAACATTATGTTTTGAAGAGGTAAAAGTTTGTTATGAATAATAAGACAACCTAATTGACTTTGACCATTGCTGGGCTGTACCTCCTCTTGAAATAAGAAAAACGTCGCCCTATTACTTAGTTGACCTTGTCTTTCCTGTAGCTTAAGCGATTTGACTCAGATGGCATAGCAAACATACTGCATAACAACATTTTTTAACTCCCAGTGAGTTATAAGTTGACTTCAAAAGCTGTACAAATCATTAAAATATAAATATCTGTACGCGTGGTGTGACTCTACTATCTTTTGTCACTTCTAAATTTCATGCAAATACAGATTTTTATATTATTGTTTGTTTACTAGAATTTACCCTAAACTCATATTGTAATAGGATGCAGTTTAGATTGTATCTACTCGTATAGTTTCAACTGATATAATCTGCCATGCTAGCCTAACAATTTTTTTTTATAGTCATCTATTCCGAGTACTCGGTACGGTACAATCTCTAGTAGCATATTTAACTAGTCATGAGAACAAAACACTAATCGTTGAGTAAACGCGGAAAAACACATAGTAATCATTGATCAGTGACGGTATTTGTGAGGAAAACGAAATCAATAAAACGTTAAATGCGTAAGAGTCGGAATTTCACAATGTCAACAAATCATAATTATCAGCCCAGAAGTAGGCCACTGTACCATACTTCTGTTTTACGTATAATATTTGGAGTTCCCGGTTGTTATTTGAAAATGGTAATCCGCGTTTTGTTATTTTTCTATCTATATAACCACATTGCGTAGTGACGTATACACAGATACTAAGTTCTGTAAACAAATGTTGAATCATTGTGACCTGTTGGGAGGGTTTCTTTGAACTACACTATTGCGTACTGTCGGTAGGCAACTGTAATGCTATACCCTAAAGCGCGTCACACACGGTGAAGATGCTATAATATTTTATCTTAAGATGCCCTAATATAAAATATCCTGTTCATTTCCTTACGAGTCTGCGTTGGTGCCACACGTATTCCTATAACATATTAAGATACGAAATAATATTTCCATATTTGCGTATTCGCTCGGTATCTTAAGATACTGAAGATAAAATATAAATTAACTTCGTCGTGTGTGATGGTTCATAGGATTTCTATGGTGAGCGATATTCTAAAATATGCTCTAAGATAATATATATTTTATATTATCTTCACCGTGTGTGACGCGCTTTATGCTCTGTGGTTTCTGGGCTTTGTATTAAGAAACAAGTAACGAGCGTTAGCGGATACATAATACGTTTAATAGTTATATGCAGGAATGCGACTCTAACGTTTTTATCCATGCTGAGCTGTAAATACTTTATAGAATACTAGCTTACTCGCCCGCGGCTTAACTCGCGTGGTACCTACCTTGATAAAATATAGCCTATATGTTCATTCGAAAAGACCATGCTACATATCGGTGAAAGAATTTTTGAAATCGGATGAGTAGTTTCGGACATTATACCCCCAAACATACAAACAAGTACCTCTTTATAATATTAGTATAGATATTATCTTTTCTCTCTCGTGACGGAGACACCATTTTATTTATTAGGGTATTTTTAAAGATTTTCTAAAAATTGCTTGCTTTGTCTCTGAAACATATGTGAAAAAAAACACCTCGTATGTTTGTTATGCCAATCAATAAAATAATCCTTATCAAGATGTATTAAAAACAGGCTACTTTTGATCCGGTATTCCCACGGGAACGGGAACTATTCACCGCGGGTAACACCGCGGGGCGCAGCTAGTATTTGATATAACTCTTTACCTACAATATCTCTTACTCACTTTTTCATATAAACTTTAGTCCGATATGAGATGTCGTATACTCAGTATATTCGAATGGCTCGTGGTTGGTCGTCAAGGCTACAGCGACATTTTGATGTGTCGTGTGTTCGCATGCAACATGTCAAAGTATAGATCTATTTAAAATTAGCTTTAAAATTAATATATTTTAAAGATATATATAAATTTTAAAGGCGCTTGAAAATTCCACAGTCCTCTGATAAAATAGACGTTGAAGAAATTAATGCCGTCCAAAAAGATTGCTACTTCAAGGTTGAGTTCTGAATATTTCAATTTACTGTTGTTTCCGCGTTTTTTTACAAACTATGTTAGATGCATAACGACTAAAAAAATTGGTTAATTGAAACTGAATAATCGAATATATTATTCACAACACCACACTTTGTGTATCTGTCTATAATCTAAGTAAGATGCTAGATGGTGACTCGCGATTCGCTTGCCAAAAACACAAGAGATATTATTATGCAAGTAAATACTTATTTCCATAGTTCATAAGTTTAGAGATTAACAAACTGTTCAGTGGCATGTGCTATGTCTTTATGTCAAATGCCAGGGACAGAATATTGTAGTCTGAAATAGACTTAAAGCATTTCGATAATTCTCTAAGATAATAATTCAATAGATGCCAACAGACGACAGTTGATTTTCATCTTCATCTTATGACGGATGTCTAGACAAATCATGAATATGATAATCTTAGCCACTGAACTCTGTTTCATTTCTGATGTTCAAACTTAAAATGTTAAAACCTCTATCAAATTCTTCAATTCCTTACTAATCCTAGAAGAAACAAATAACTTTAATAAAATCGGTTCACTATTTACGGAATAATCTATGAACATACTTACATAAAATAAAACACATGCAGTTAGTATAGGATCCCGTCATACAACGACCTTCACCAAGATGTTTATTTAATGAAACGTATTTTATATGTAATTTAATGTGTAAATAAATATATTGCATATGGGTTGGCTAACAAATTTCAGTCCAGTATATGCTTAATTAAAAAAATATATTTTTTTAACATTTCACCGGTATAATTATTAGATAAATTCTATACCAATCGAAAGTCTGAAGCCCATAGAATATACAAACGTTGTGTTGCCTATTCTTTTCCGGTCACAACTATTAATTTAATTTATTAATTTTTTATGAATTTATTATTAATTTAATAATTTATTTTTATTTTAATTTTAATTCAATAATCAGATCGGTGCAAAATGCTAATATTATTTACCTGTTTATACCTGGCTGCCCGAGAGTTGTGACCGGAAAAGAATAGGCAACCCAACGTTTGCATATTCTATGGGCTTCAGACTTTCTATTGGTATAGAATTTGTCTAATAATCATACCGGTGAAATGTTAAATTTTTTTTTTAATTAAGCATATACTGGACTGAAATTTGTTAGCCAACCCATATGCAATACATTTATTTACATATTAAATTACATATAAAGTACGTTTCATCAAATAAATATCTCGGTGAAGGTCGTTGTATGACGGGATCTTAGACTAAGTGGAACGTAGTACCTCCTCCTTATTTGAAGTCAGTTAAAAATGTTAACCAGTTTTCAAAGTTTCGTACAAATTATTAACAACCTTTCCTCTACTTCCAGGTATCTCCTGGAGAATGGGGCTGATGTAGCAGCTGTGAACTATGACGGTGAACTGCCTGTGGATATCGCCGAGAGCGACGCCATGGTCGATTTGCTGCAAAAAGCTATCGATGAAAAAGGTAAGCTTACTCCTACTCCTACCAAGGACGATATAGGGTTAGGACTGCTAATGTTCATACTACTCGTAGTATCCGTGATTCAAATATTGTCATAATCGCGCTCTATTTCCAGGTGGCGCTCTATTTTGAGCGTGTTATAAAGTTACCAATAATTTCCGATTTGTTCCGCTGGTTGTATTTGTGATATCAACCAGTATAATGATGACCAGATATAAATCTTTACAATTATTACCTACTTTGCTTAAAGGTTGAAAGGTGGTAAGAAATGTCCAATTTATTCAATTTTATGGAAAGGAAACTCCTAGAGACACCTATTATGCATCTTAATAACTAATTTTAGAATCACGTTTTGAAGTATTGGATGAGCAGTCCTTTTATCGCCCGAACCATGATTGATTGCCTGCGCGACGCAGTCAATTGCATTGAATTGTTTTCAATAAATCACAAGGTCTCGGTCAATCAATTCCGCTGTTTTAAAACAAATGTTGTAGGCAATAGGCAATGCATTGCAATTTGATTCTGCCGCTGGTATAAAGGTTTTACTGGTGCTTCGTGATTTTGTTCGCTTCTTATGCCGGCACCACACATTGGCTTCAACTCGGGTCCAAGATTAGAATAGCCAATGGCAATGCTCCGTTTGTGTCGAATAACCGTAAATGGAGCATTGCCATTGGCCATTCTAATGTTGGAATCAAGTTGAAGCCCATATTATGTGTGGTGCCGGCATTACCGTCTACAGACAAAACGTCTCTAATAAAATAATTTCGAAATATATTCTGTAATGAAAGTTAATATTTCTATCCAATGAAATCAGAAACAAAATATCATTACCAATTCTGTTTTTAAGGAAAGTTCTTAATTTTATTAGCGTCCTTGGTGAAAATAAAATAAATTAATATCCTTGTACATTTTTACACGGCGTCATCTAGTCCCAAGATAAGCAACTTAACTTAACTTGTGTTATGGTAACCAGATGACTGATATACTACAGATACATTATTTTAATAAAAGTCTTAAGCTTCGTCTGTATTGTTACAGGTATTGACTGTGAGAAATCGCGGAACGCCGAAGTGGATACGCTGCTGAATGACGCAAAGAACTGGGCTGCAAATGGTTACGTGGAAGTACGTGATATGAAGACGGGTGGAACGCCCTTGCACGTCGCCGCAGCTAAAGGATACATCGATGTGAGTAACATGTATACTACGTACTTCGTAAGTCAACTCAAAGTAAAAATAGAAAGAGAACTAGAACTAATTATTAAGAAGAGAAAACGTCCACACGCAATGACCGTATTTTTTGCATACGGCTAACTATTGACCATCGTCATTTGCGGCCATAAAGCACGTAAGAACCACCTGAAAAGTTGTTTCCCTTATCTAGAGATTAATTTAACAAGGTTTGTTGGCATGAAAATCTATCAGTCTAAAATGTTGACCATCGTAACTATTATGTATTGCATTTTTTTACGCTCGATACTGAACGTCCCAGTTTTACATTGAAAAATATCTAGATCAATACAAAAATAGATTTATCCGACATATATTTGGATCGATGTCAGTTGCGCCTTCAGTTTGGACGCTGGGAATGAGGTCGTTTATCAAAATGTATTGTTACGAAACTAGCATGTTGTTGTTAGCTTGTTTTGTTCGGAGTAGGGTAGTATATTTCTGCTTAACCAATCAACTAAGAATATGAAACCTGCGCTTGCATTGTCAGTTTTGTACTATATAAGCAAAAAAGTGGGAAAATAAATAAATAATAATGCTGGCCATTTTACACAGCATACTTACTTCTGTCTAGCCCTTACATAGTTTGTGTGAGCGGTAGACATTTCTTTCAGATCTTAGATCTTAGAATTTTTAGATCCTTTTGAAGATGTCTAAAGGGTTAGTCAGAGGTATGTCCAAATACATATTTGGTACATGCCCACATCTTGCAGAAGTAAACTTTCCATACGTGACGATACAATGCAAACCCATCGACGCTATTAGAGAGCTAACTGGTTTCCTCACGATGTTTTCCTTCACCGTTAAAAGGTCGTGTTAAAGCGCATATACATTTTTCGATGCGAAAAGTCTATTGATGCACAGCCGGATTCGAACCCACGAACTTCGGATCAAAGGTCGAAGTACTACTCGTAATCCAATTGGCCAAAACGGCTTTTTATTATAAATAATATATAATATATTGTAATTTATATCAGGTGGCGAAGACACTTTTGGAAGATTGCAACGCCGAGCCCGATTGTATGGACTATGAAGGTTGGACGCCTCTGCACGCCGCCGCTCTGTGGGGACAGAAGGAGGCCGCCGCGCTTCTACTCAAGTACGGCGCGGACCCCTATCTCAAGAACTACTCGGTGAGATTCACTCGATTACAATAAAAACCCTCTTAGTGTGAAATTACAGTGGGAGCGGGCGGGGCGTATGAGCGGGTGAGGCGTCGAGCGGGTCACGCTTCTCCCGCCGCGATACCCGCTCGCCCGCCCCGCCCGACGCGCGTGCACCTTGGTACACAAGTATGTGCTTGTCTTACACGCCAGCGGATTCCGCTACCCGCGCCGCTCCCACTGTCATTTCACACTTAGGCTGGGTATTTATTTATTTATTAAGGCAACGCCAACAGTACACATAATTACACATTATAAAAAAACATACATACTTATAAAAATACCATGATATGTGTACTCATTACAAGCATGCACAAGGCAAAAAAAAATTTAAAAAAAAATCCCTTTAGGCGGCCTAAAAACTCCGTCACCAGAGTTGGCCACTTGCTCATACGAACGAACAGACGAAGGCATGCACAGCACTATTTAATAATCATTAATAATAATGAACCTACATAGTAATCAAAAATAAAAATAAAAAACTAATAAATAACTATCGTGGCTACTCGCGAGGCTATTCGCTTTAGGAGTAGAGCACAGTATGAAGGAGAATGCTCACATAAATTGCTTGTCGTTTTACATACCAACAATGTTTATGTTCATTTATTTGGGCTAATATCAAATCCTTTAGGCGGCTCAAAATGCATCACTAGAGTTAGCCACTAACTCATCAAATGGATTTGAATGAAATTTGGTAACCATGATTGTGTATATCCTGGATTATCAAAGGCTGCTTTTGATCCCGGTATTCCCACGGGAAAGGGAACTATTCATGGTAACACCGCGGGCCGCAGCTAGTTTAAAATATATAGGGAGGCGAACTACAGGCAAAATTCAGACACTGAGCCTAATGGGGATACTTAAGCCTTTACATCTTTACTAGATGTTTTATACAGAGTGAGGAGGCAACCTTTGCCTACACTTAACGGGACACTGTAGTGCCTGGGACATTGTTGAGATGGATTAGGCTTGCCCAGCACCTAAACCATCCTCTCAGCTTAGCCGGCCATATCCACAGGAAAGACAATGGTCGATACGTGTGGGGCGACTAGCCGCGGGTTTCCTCACGATGTTTTCCTTCACCGATTAAAAGTCGTGTTAAAGTGCATATATATTTTTCGACACGAAAAGTCCATTGATGCACGGCCGGATTCGAACTCACGACCTTCGGATCGAAAGTCGAAGTACTTATCGACATGGCCAACACGGCTCTGTCTAATGGGGATAACGCCTTATTTATTAGTTATATAATTTTCCCCAGGGTCAAACGTGCCTGGATCTAGTTGACTCTTCGATATCTTCCTGGTTGTCGGACGCGATGCTGAAGGCCCCGCGTCGCAACACAACAAACAACAACAACAATAACAACAAACGCAAACGCAGCCCACCGCGACACGACGTTAAACGTGTTGATATTGAAATCACGCCACACGTTGACAACAAAATCACTAATGGTACGTGCACTATTTATTGTTAACTAGCTTACTCGCCCGCGGCTTTTCTCGCGTGGAACCTGCCTCGATAAAATATAGCCTATGTTTATTCGGAAAATTCTTGCTACACACGGTGAAAGAAATTTTGAAATCGGATGAATAGTTTCGGAGATTACACCAAACATACAAATAAAGAAACCAACTTTGCCTCTATATAATATTAGTATAGATATAGACAAGTGCATGAATCACAATATCATTGTAAGTAAACCATCATTTGATAATCCAAGTCTGCATTTAGACTGCAGATTCCATAGTCGACGTAACTTTCACTTCACACACTTGGATTTTGAGCAACATCACGGAATAAATCAAAGTTTGTTGTCACAACTCCGAACTTCAGACATTCAAGATACGTTGAAAATGTCTAGCTTATAGTCAATAGTCTAGCATGCTCTATTGCTGCTGCTATTTATTTGGCTGATGCCCTCTTGCAAGTTATTAATTGCAAGCTCATCGCCTTCTATACGAATAGTTATTTTGCCTTAAAGCAGCTTGTGTTAACGTTTTATTGTTTTTATCCCATCCCCGTAGCAGTGCGAGCAAAACGAAAAAGTTTTGAAACTGAGTTTTAGACGTAACGTACAGCAATTAATTTGTAAATTTTTTGTTGTTTTCGTCAACCTATATCGTCCTGCTGGGCAAAGGTCTCCCCCATATCCCTCCTAAAAATAGTTAGTTAATATACAGAAGAATTATTCATACCAAAACGTCAATGTTGATGTTGCTCAAATCCATACTGACCCATCTAACAGACAAGCCGGCGGCGCCCGAGATCCTGAAGCTGGAGGTGAAGCCGCCGAAAGGGCGCGCGCCCTCGCCGACCACTGACGAGACAGAGCCCCAAACTGACGAGTCACCGTCTTGGCGACGATCCGCCTCCTTCAGAAACAGACAACCTGACGCGCCCAGTGAGTTATCATATCATGCAATCACACATTACTTACATTATCGATACTCATCAAATTAAAGGTATTTGTCGATTTCCGTACCACCATGCTCTGTTAAGAGCTTGCAAAAAATATATTATGTGTTTATGTAAATAAATATCCTTGGACCAATTTTGGAAAATCTTGTACTATGGGAACCATATAACTGATGGAATATTTATCTATGTAATTATCTAAGTGCACACTTATGATACTTTGCAATAACCAAACGAACAAATATTTATGTTCACATTATAAGTCGTCACGTAAAAAGAGCTCCGAGGGGAAGTGGCGGGGGTATGTTTGCGCATGAGTTCACTCGCTGACTAACCAATAGCACTCGCTAAATTAACGGTATGAAGTGCGCCGTGTTACCTCTCCACCAATCAGACTTAAAATCGACTACTGCGCAGCTTTTCCCCTCAGAGCTCTTTTTACGTGACGCGACCTGTGGGGTTAACACCAGTTTACCGTAGCATTGGATACTGTCCTCAATACCGAGTCAAATATCAGACATTTATGAAAATCCAGTGCAGCGCCTCCCCCGGTAACTTGCATGAACTAAAAATTTCATACATTTAGAATACTCGACACGTGAGCGAGGATAGATTACTATGTTGTTGTTGTTGTAGCCTGTAGTGTCCCACTGCTGGGCAAAGAAGGCCTCCTCGAGTTTTCCAGTCGTTTCGGTCTAACGCCATTGCCTGCCACTGATCATCGCTAAAGATGTCCAGCTCGTCGCGCCATCGCTTGCGTGGTCTACCGCGCCGTCTCACTGTCTCTATACTAGATATATAGAGATTACTATACTACACAAAAACCGCCGGTAACCCTACTGTACTCGATTGTTTATCCTGGGCGGATATCGACCCCCGACCTACAGCGCAGAAGGCAGATCTACTACCAACTGAGCTAAAAGTCGCCAGTCTGTGGAACGTAGAATAAGTATAATAAAAGTATAATAATCCCATTTTTCAGGAGACACCAAGCCAACCAACAACACAGTTGACGACACCATCCTGCGAAGGACGCATAGCTTCGAGAATGACAAGACGTGAGTTTTTATACTTATTTACACGGTCTTTGGTTCTTTTTTACCTAATAAAAACGCCGATTCATGTTTTTTTTTCTCTTACTTCTGTTGGACTAAATATGTCATTGTCAGTTGAGTTATTTGTATGTTTGGTTTATTCGAACTAGTTTACTATTCCAATTAAAATAATAGGTAACTGTTTTTGTACGAGGCAAATGTGAAAATGTATATACTTAACAGTCTTTGTGATATTAATTAGTTAATGTTTATGTAAAATATAAAAACGTGTGACAAGTTTTACAAAAATATACATATCGTCCTTGATAATACATACTATAAAATGTGATAGATAAAGTAAAGTAATGATTGTTCTCTTTTCCTTTAGTCACTAAATTACCTTGCCCACTATGATATGTGATAGTAAAGTATAATTACAAAACATTAAAAAAATATATACAAATACCAAATTATTAACATGACCATTTTCATCATTGGCAATTTGACACATTTAAAAAAACAAAAAATATGTTTAATTGACAAAGGTTTTTACAAAATGTTCTGTTTTGTGCTCACCCGGTCTCATTTTAACTTCATTAAATTACAATTTTCTTCCATCATCCAGCCTACTGAGATAATAGAATAACAATTTGCTAACAACCATTCATTGTAATGCTGTTTTCAGACGAAAAGACAACGTTGTCGGCATTCTAAAAAGCAGATTTGATAAACAACGTTCTCCAAGGGCTAATCAGGATATCAATAGAAATCAGTTAGTCATTATATATTCTGTGTTACTCGTTAGATTGTTTCGTTCTGGGAGTTAGTTGTGCTGTCTTGTGGCGTAGGTTGCGGGCGCAATATATTGTCGTGTGGGTGAAGAGCGATTGTGTACCTTATTATCATCAGTATTAAGTTATTATTTCTAATCTGTAATTTTCCTTACTAGATCATACATAATTTGGCATTTACTTCTTTGCTAAAACGTCAAATATCTTACCCCAGTAAGCGAAACCACGGGTTTATAGAATATTAAAACTGGTCGTCAGACGAAAGTTACGTTTTTATTCAACTTGTTGTTTAACAAATCATCGGCTAATTTACTAATGTTGAAACAGTTTCAAATATTATGATTAACATTGGGATAAATGTTTGCATCTGGTTTTTAGTTGAAGAACGAGATGGATTCAGAGAAGTGCTGCTTTTTGCCAAGTAAACTTAGACTAAAGCCATCTGTAGACATTTTGAAAACGTTTCTTTATTGTAAATGTAAATCACTTTACTGGACGACGAAATAACACAGCTTTTAGTGACTCCACCATGAATAAATTTTTGCCTTTTATGAAATCTAATATGACTGAGACAGGATAATTTATACTGCTTGTTCAAAATCTTCGGCACAAACTCAATCCATCTCGTTACAACGCAAACATGCATCGCATCTTCACCCATCATCGCATGCTTGTGTGTGCACAGCTTCTACCAACGTTATCGTGACGTGACAGCGCGTATTAAGGCGTCGTCTTGCCCCTCCATTCCGCCGCTGCCGCAGACTACCCTCGCCGGGATCGAGCTAAGGAAAAAGACGACAGACACTAACGAGGACACACAGACGAGGTTGTTGTACACCACGGTTTTATGCCTCAGGGGGAATATAGCTGGATAATTTCGTTTAAATAAATTAATAAGAAATCCTAAAAAAATAAATAAACGTGACGACCCCTAACGACCGGTCTCAAAAACAACATCTCTCTGTGATTTTGCTGTATTTAAGTAAGCAAAAACAATGTTTGACAGGTTATCGAGACTGGCCGTTAGTCCTGGTAAGTCCGTATTGAAATTTTTAACAGATAAAAAATACATTCGAATTTAGAAAGAAAAAAAGTTTACCCGTTTGTTGCGCAAGAAGTAACTTTCTTTTTATTAAGTTTAACTTTCAAAATGTGGTTATTTTAGAACGTGTTTTGACTATTATTTTTATCGTTTTTTCTACAGTTCCTTTCGTTTATTTATTGCGTACATTTGTTACTCATGAATTCAAAAAGATAAAAATAAATGTACTTACTAAGAAATATACCAACTCGGCTATTCCAGCTATATTACCTGTGAGGGCTAATGAATGAAATTGAAATACCTTATATATTTTACTTAAAAAACAAGTTATTTTAAATTCATTCTTATTATACACAGCTTTGGGCCAATTTGCAGCGGTATCTGTTTAACTCTAAGACATCTTATCAATTCATAGAGACGTGGATATTTTTTGTTGGTATCTGTCAAAAAGTGTCATACATTTTGTGTTGCATAAACAACGTCTCTATAGAGATATATGGATGGTCATCCGTACGTTGAATATAGGAATCGGGTATTGTGATGTATTATAGAGCCACAATCAGACGAATAAAATGTAAACGCCAAAACTCGGCGCACGCTACGTAGTGCGCCGAGTTTTTCTTTTTTGCGTACAAGCGACATTGAACATAAAAACAAAGGACATAACGTCTACATTCAAATGTCAAATGTCATTGTAGAACATAGAATTTACACGCACATTTTTTGAGTGTTGTCAGCTATTAGATTGTGACTCTTTAATACATCTCAATGGAATCGGGTTTAAATTACGGTGCACCTAAAAACAGCGCATTTAAATATCGGGGTTAACCGGTATCGCTGCTAATGTCCTCGATAATAAAACAATTAAACACTTCACGTCTGCTTATCCATTGTCACTAAGTATATGTTTATTATATCTGTGTATATATATATCTGTGTATGTAAATACGTTTTATGTGCATAGTTCTGGATTATGAAATACGTTTGTACGTCAGCCAAATTGGATGTAGAATGTTTGTAAAAAAACTGTCAATACTTAACCTCAAAATAACTTTCTTTCTGTGGAGTTTTAAACATATTTCTCAACTATTGGGGATTTGTGTCCACTCACTTTAATATCAATTACAATCGGTCAAAAAACTAACCCTTAGGAAGCAATTCAATTTTATGAGTGTCAGTTTGTTCACAAGCATTCTACATCGAATTTTGCTGGCGTATAGTATTGGTTTTAGATTTAATGTTTCATGTTTGTTTGAGATTAACGTATATTAAAAACACGGGATGTACTCCAAATGAGAGACTCTTTACAAAAAAACTTATTTATATTCAAAAAGTAAATTAATTGTCATGAAAATCCTCATAATATTAAAAATTATAATTTTACCGTATTTCTATAAGTATTTCAATATACAGATGAAAACACACACATACAACAAACAAAGAATGTTTATGTTAAAAAGTTTTCTCTTTTAAAAGCCTTTTGTACATAATGATACCCCTAAAATATGCTCATACACACTGTGTGAACAAGCAGAGGAGAAGTAATATAAAATTCTTACAAATACCACTAATTAAACCAAAAAAATATTGATATTGAACTCAATTTTATCAACGAGGGGCTGTTTTAATATGAAACTGTTAACGCATCAAAGTTTCTAGAAACAAACAAATAAATTTACATTTGGCAATGAATAAATAATAACTTACGTCACCAAATCAAAATTTTATCAAAATGGAACGAATGTCTCTTTATCAAGATTCAAAGTTAAGTGTATTAATTTTATCTAACGGCTGTTTTAATGCGGTATTGTAAACGCAGAATCAGCCCGACAGAGAAGACACGGGAGGCCAACACTTGGACTTCACCGACCACTACTAGCTCTCCAACGAGCCCTACTAACACAACCACGCAGACCACGGTTAGAAGGTATGTATATGTCGCTATGGTTTAGCTTAGTGAAACGGTGAAATAAAACATTGTGAGGAAACCCGCGGCTTAGTCGGCCTCACTTATTGAACATGTATTTCTTGTAGATATGACCGGTTAAGCTGAGAGGTAGATGCTGGTCAAATTACTCCATCTCAACAATGACCCAGACAACTCAATAATGTAATAAGTCTCCCGTTAACAGCCGTTTTGTCGAACGCAGATTACTTCAAAAATGTACTAATCAACGGTCGGATCACGTGACAGTGTCGAATTTGTTCCTAATTTGACACTTGTCACGTGATTTGACTATTGATTAGATTATTTTGGAGATGATCTGCGTTCGAGAAACCGGCTGTAAGTGTAGACAAAGATTGCTTCCTGACACTTTATATTTATGACAGGTTCATAGACTTACCTACTGACTACACCTCAAACATCTTCAAATGATCTTAAATGTATAAAAACCTGAGAATGACTTTGGAGATATCCCCAATATACATAATCATGTTTTGTTTCGTTGTTAACATTACACTTAGAGCTCTTTAAAATTATGAAAATACATCCCAAAAGTTTCAGCCAGACCGAATTAAACCAAAATTAAACTAGTGGAGGCACAGACTTTTTACAGTAGTAACTCTGGTGACGGAGTTTTTAGACCGTCTTATAAGCCAGGATCTATAGTGGAACATGCCCTACGAAGCACAGGAGTGCTTACTGTTGTTAACGCAACTTTCCACCAATCCAAATAATTACCGTTCAGAACTTCGCTAAACTCTATCGGCTGTTAAGAACGTTGAAGCAACCACGAGCGCTGTAATTGTAGTGTAGTAACAGTAACTGTTGACGACAGCTCAACGGACAGTGAGTCCAACAGTGTCAATTCCACGCCGAGCGCCGCCACACCGACGCGCCTCTCTCCCGGGAACATATTCAAGAACTTCTTCAAGTACAAACATCTTGTTACATCTCTTTACTTGAACACTTGTCTTTACTAGCACTAATTATGTTGGTACTAGCTGACCTCCAGGCTAATTACGTATCTCGCGACAGCAAAGCGACAGCGTTAAATGTGCAAAACGTCAATGTATCAATCACTAATTCGTCATCATTATGAACGATAGCAAACCATTGAAAAAAATCGACAGTTTTTAGTTCCACTGATTGCTACTTAGTCGCGAATGGCGCTAGTTTGGCGCGATAGCTGCGCGACAATAATTGTACAATTATCGCTGTCGCGTGATACGTCATCAGCCTGCGGATAGACTACTCAAATTACGAGATATGCAACGAACTTCATCTATTGAAAGTATTTCAAAGTAATAAAAAAGTTCACAAGAACTTGTGACATTGTAATAAGTGACAAAGTCTGGCGGCAATTTTATATAATGCTATTTGGTTTTTAAAAGCTTGGTCTGATACATTCACGCAAAAAGGGGAATATGCAAGGATGTTTTTTAATTCTTGTGCCAAAATTATTATCATGACAATCAAAGGTTTGCGTAAATATTCGGCACAAACACCATTAAAATGAAATAATAGATTTCAATTATCACTTATGTGATGAAATTGATGCTAGAAGTACAATATGTATTATGCTTAGAAAAGTGTTCAAGTAGAGAAACTGTGTGTTTCAGTATGTTTTGATTTGCGCTTCGTCTTTGTTGTTTGACTGGACGATTTAATTTCGCGCACCTTTACCGACGTGCCAGGCATGATTAGCGTTCAATCAAAATGTGCATGTTTTTATTTTATATACGTGTTTTTGCAGCATTATTGACACTAAGATTTAGTTGCGTTTGCAGTGCTTAATTGATTAAACCTTTTTCTGCAACGATTATTTAAATTAATTTTATAAAACTCGTCATCAGATCCTTCGTTCCGCCGGTTAGGGACGAAGAGAGTGAGACCCAGAGGAAGGCTCACGCGAAACGCGTTCGTGAGACTCGTAGATCTACACAAGGAGTCACACTTGACGAGATCAAATCAGCTGAACAGCTTGTGAAGAAGAAAACTGGCAACGGCACCACTGAGAGCCCTTCGCCCGGTAGCGTCAAGAAAGAGGAGATATCATCACCGTCGCCACTTACCAACGACAACGGAGCGGTAAGTGACGTGACAGAGACATATTCGGTGATGGATTGAGCCTTTTTCCCATGGAGTTTACAAGATCGCGAATGAGATGCGGTAAATAGGGCAATTACAATACTAAATGTATCTTCTCGTAGCACTATTGAATCATACTTGTGTTAGCAAAGCAGGACATAGTTACGCCATGCTTTGCTAACACACGTATGATTCTATACTCGCATTTACTACTAATACACTAGTCAAAAAACTATACGTATGTTCGTTTGTGCTAGGGACAAAACCTCTTCAAGATTGAGCTGTCGATTAAATGAAATGCAAGCACGGGGTTCAATAAAGAAACGAATCGAAAAGCACAGTTGGGAGATGTTGTTCATCTTGCCTGAAGAGACAGATTAATTCCCGGTTCCTATATTCAACGTACGGATGACCGTAGATCGATCGTTATAACGAAGTTGTTATCTGTCATAAAGTGTCATACATTTTGTGTTGTATAAACAATCTTTCTATAGAGATAGATCGACGGTCATCCGTACGTTAGATATAGGAATCGGGCATTAGAGAAGGAATGAAAAAGATAGCTATGACGTCAGACTGCACGTCAGGATTCGTTTCAGTATTGTACTGAAACAGAGTTATAGTTCTTGCAATAGTTCCAAATCATACTAGTGCGTGCGTAGTACATGCGATTATTAAGATGTAGTAAGTAAACAAAACTCTTGAAAAACTCCGTGGGAGAAAGGCCATATAAATACAAGCTTCCAAGCTGTATATTTACATGTCGCTCTGTCTATTGTGTCTTACTATATCAAATTACTAATTGGTAAAGGAAATAATGAATTTAAGTGACTCTATTTGTAAATAATACTCATTGGGGTGTTGGAGCAAAATTACTTGATGAATTGGGCTTATGGAAATTAATGTTTCGTTTAGTTACATTGTACATACGTTGTGACTGGCTTGATAACGTGTTTCGGTTTACCCGATAACATGTGTATTAACTGTAATTTGTATGAATAGAAGTAGATTAGTAGTTAGTCATTAATTACCATTTCATAAACGGGAATGAAAACACATTTTGGCAGTTCGTCAATATAGTAAATTAGATATAATTGCTCGTTTTCTTAGTACAAAAAGATCAAAAAATAGTATAAAATTATTTTTGATTTTAACATCACAATACTTGTTATTATTTAGATTGATAAAAGAAAAGAAAACTCGGCTACAGTAAGATGTTAGCCTTTCTTATTTCTTTATTCGATAATGGCCCTGTCTTCGTAGGACTTTTCAGTCTGTTCGTTCATGTTGAACTACTCAAACGATATGTCTAAGGCAATTTCATATTGAAAATCGAAACTACCACCGCCAATCACTCGTAATAGCCGAAGACGTTGTCTTTACTGTACTCGTTAAAAAATAAGTAAGTTCGTATGAGCTAACGCTGGCTAACTCTGGTTACCGCGCAGAACGTCGCCTAACTTCAAAGATCTATAAAGAACAAGGAAGCTTCGCCACGAGTGCTTCACTTTTGTCTGCTCGTTGAGATTAGACCATAAACTTAGGCTCAAATCACACCAAAAGAGCGGCGAAGCGCAGCGAAGCGGAGCACAGTTTCAGTGTCATATTAATTTCAACTTTATTTTCATTACTATTATACTTAATATCGCATAAGAAACTCGAACGAGTCCCGCGGATGCCCGCGGCGCCGCGGGATTTCCGGCGAATTCGAATACGCGCGCCTTCTCTGCGATAATAAGTATTATAGTAATGGAAATAAAGTTAAAATTCATATGGCACTGAAACTGCGCTCCGCTTCGCTGCCCTTCGCCGCTCTTTTGGTGTGAGTTGAGCCATAGTGTGGTGTTGTAAAGGCACGCAGCGTGAATAGCGGCAAAGTGGCGGTCTCGCTGGCGCTGGCGTGCGCCACCGCCACCGCCACGGCCACCATCGCCGCGGGCGAACGTCGGCCCTCCTGGCGGCTGCGGCTCGACCCGGCCAATAAGGTCAAATATAACACCACTCCACAGTGCGACAAACTTATCGGGACCGATGGCCGCATCTGGACGCCGAATTTTATCGCTAGGCGCTATACTTGCACTGTGCAGTAATTCTCCACCTTACCAATTTAATTATAAAAAATATTACTGGTCACAACTAACTGCTACAACAGCGACGATCAACGGGCCAAATAAATTTGTTGCACTGTACTTACCATGGCAATCAATCTATACGCGCTAACATCTACTTATTTGACAGATGATGTATGAAAACTTGTCACAGTGCTTCTATAGATGATGTACTACAATTGTACATACAATAGTCCAACTACACACTAGGGCGCGTAGTTTGGCAAGTCATGGCAATAGTACAACTGTTACTATAGTCTGACCACTGCAACTTGACCGCTAGCTGTGAAAATCCAAAATAATGTTGCCAGACCCAGAATACTAGTGTTGCGTCTAATATGTTTTAGTGCCACGTCGTGTATCACTGTCTTAGCATGTTTGATTATATTGCACTTAATGTTTTGTTTGTGTCTGATTTTGATGAGGCACTGACGTCATTTTGTACATTAACGATTTAAGTACGAACGTTGCTAAAATATAGTATTCCAATAACAATTTCTACTAATCTTCGTGACATATGTCATGGTATGTCATGACTAATCTGTCACTGGACCAGTTAGAATTTCATGTTTGCATGAAAAATTCTTATCTAGAAATGGTCTCAATTGAATATAATCAACAATTTTAATATATCGCTTCACGTAGGACAGTCTATAAATTCCATTTGAGATTATTTCTAGCACATTACACTTTTATAGTTTCTTTGTATTTTGTGATTGATTAGATTTATAATTGTTTTGTTTCGATAACAACTCCATTAAACACCCATCGATGTATATTTCTCCTGCTTGTGTCACATAAGTTTCATGAATGTCTTTGAAGATAATTGTGCTTTACCCGAAATTAATGCACGTAAATATGCTACATTGTAACCTAGGAGAGCGATTCTGACAGCTTGAGTGTATTTTATTTATGTCTGGAACGTATTAAAGCTGCTTTCAAAACGTTCCACTTATGATACTTGTATTTTAACTGAGGGATGTCCATTTACTAGGTAAGACATTATAAACTTGCGTCTGAATACTGAAACGCTCTACTTATTGTAAGTGGTGCTTATCTATGACATTATTTAACGTTTGTCTATACAAATCTTACAAGTGACAACATCTCAAATGGTTAATACTCTCCCAAATATTTAAGTAGAGTTTCAGTATTCGGGCGTAAGAGCCACAGATCGAAAGAGATGTTTATTTAGTTGGACACCGTTTATATATTTACGTTGAAATATTTACTAGGTACCGATTTTGTTCTCAAATTATATTTAGTTAAAATTATGGGATTTCAACATTGATCCTTATAATTTAATCACAAGTAATCGACGATAAAATGATTCATTGCGCGATGAGGTCCCGATAAATGTCTTTTCCGATCACCATGACCGTGTCATGATCCTATCAAGTACGAAAACACGATTATAGCACTTTGCGTTCTGACGGCACGGTGATGGATGTTGTCTCATACTATTTTTGCTTGGCACGGTCTCATGATATGGCACGGTATAGTCGGCAAAGACCTTAATTGACGAAGATCGACGAAGTTCCTTGGCTGATTGGCACATCGTTACAGTTTGAGTTGGAAGACGCGGGTCGCGCGTCGCCGCGGGGAGGCGCTGTGGTGGCGACCGAGACATCGGTGACGTTGCCTTTACGTCGCCCGCCCGCCGGATCCACGGCCAATACCACTTCACCGACCAAGGAGGAGACCAGGGCAGGTCGGTGTTATACTTTTCCACATCGACATAGCAAATGCTAGCTAACAAGCCGCCGAATGGATAAATGCAGTTTCTTAGTACACGAAGGTTGGCCTATGTATGCCCAGCAGTCTATACAAGATGGCTGATGATTTCAATGCAATTCTAAAGGTCCTAAATTAATGATTATTAACGGATTTGCAAATCTAACTAACTCGACGTATTTCTTCTAAATAAATTAGCTAAAAACTAAATTTTATTTGTTAGGTGAAGATGAGAAGGAACGCGAAGGCAGCACAGAAAGCAAGACATCTAGTAATACGTCACCGGCGAGCACGCAAGCCGCGCTCAATGTGATTCAACGTCGACGTCGGCCTAAACGTCGCTCCACCGGCGTCGGACACGTCGATATGGACGTGAGTAAACCACACACTAGCCTGTTGCACTCTAGCTTGTAAATAGGAAATTGTAAGCGGGCAGCACAGATTACTTACACACAAATTAATTGGCTTTCTGATTTTATTATTATAAGCTAAACTGTTAAAGCTGTTGGTTTTCCAATAAATCTATAAATTTAAATCTAACTTACAGATTGGAATCACACTAATCACACTAATATTATAAAGGTGAAAGTTTGTGTGTGTGTAAGTATGTAAGTAGGTATGTAATTGTGTTTGTTACTCTTTCACACTCAAACAGTTAGACGGATTTGAATGAATTTGGTACAAAGATTGCTTATACTCTTAAAAAAGGCTACTTTTGATCCCGGTATTCCTATTGGAACTATTCACCGCGGGGCGCAGCTGGTATGTCTATAAGTTGCCTTTTATACTTAACTGGTTTCCTCAAAATGTTACTGATTGTCTGCATCGTTCTAATTGGCATCTGTATACTTCAAAAATAGTAAGAGTATACACCATACTACCCACGGAATTATAACATTACATAACATAATAATTATTATAAACTAGCTGCGCCCCGCGGTGTTACCCGCGGTCAATAGTTCCCGTCCCCGCGGGAATACCGGGATCAAAAGCGTATGTGTTAAGTCCAGGATATAAGCTATCCTGTTACCAAATTTCATTGAAATCCGTTTGAGCGTGAAAGAGTAACAAACATTCACACTTACATACTTACACACACACAAACTTTCACCTTCATAATATAAGTGTGATCTAAGGAATGTAAATTTTGTATTCACACGCACCTTAACTATAATAATCATGTCAATGACTGTAATTTCTCAAAATACATGTGAGCAAAATGTCAACAGTGAAATTTCAAATGCCTTTCGATTAAGCGTTCATTCGTACATAAACCACGTACAAACGTTAATCTTCATCAATAATTAGGGTATATTACAATTGTAATATACCCTAATTATTGAATTACCCTAATAGTCTTTCCAATCGTTTATTTAACTTTTGACAGATCACGCACATAAAGTTTTATAATAATTTTTGATACAATGTACTACAGAGAATACTGTACTGTCATGGACGGGCTCCGCCCACTTAGAGATGTTTCATTCGTAATTAATGACAACTGGTTTTGAAATAAATCGATTATCGATTATATTAAAACATACAATAAAATTATTGTGATTATTTTTATATTAAATCACGTTTATTATTTTGCATTAAAATGCCCTAAATGTCTCTGTTTTAATGCATAAATAATTTGCGTAATGAAAACAGTTCCATCGTACTCTTACCTAGTAATGGGATCGAATTTATTCGCTGAAAATTAATGAATCTAAAATAATCGTTTAGACTTACTGTAGTTGGTTCAAATAAAAAACATGTAAATGAACTGCGGTACCTACTTGTAATGAACAGGTGCAAAATGTTGAAATTCATAGTATTTAATGAGTGTGTTAAATCGATTAAAACTTCTTCACGAATAAAATCGAACGACAAAATAAATCGAATCGGTAACGGGTCAGGGCATCACTATTTGAGTCAGTATTACAGCTGTCAAAAGTTAAATAAACGGTTGGAACGAGTATAATTAGAATTTTTCCATTTAATCTTGATAATTAATACTTAACGCTAATTGCAATAACTATCTTCACTCCGGTCAACTTAGATTGCGCTTCCTGTACACCAAATTTATTGTGTCACATACATACATAAAATCACGTCTCTTTCCCATGGGGGTAGGCAGAGACCACGGATCTCCACTTGCTACGATCCTGACACACCTCTTTCGCCTCATTAACTCCCATTAATTCTTCATACACGCTTTCCGGTTTAGGTAGGGTACTTCGGACCTGGCCTTTCTCCAAAATGTCACCAATTTGGTCCAAATGTTCGCCTAAAGTCTTATTGTAATAATTGTGTCACAGTTTGTAGGTAAATTAACGCTGAGTTTAAATAAATAATAATAAATAAATTTATTTCCCAAAAACATACAGACTACATGAACACAGTACAATGTAACACAGGGTATTATTATTATTTTAGATACCTTGGATATTGATCCCAAGAACAGGCAATATAAGTAGTAGGTACTTGATTGTAAAGAAAAATATCACAAGGTGTTTGGTTTAAGGTGTTGTACAAAGATAAATGAGATGCAGAAAACCTGCACTAAGATATAAAATCTTGTATTGCAGATTCTGCGTTTCCTTCTGAAGAGACAAAAACCAAATCGAGCAGTTATTTTAGCACAATAGTCATCAATTAATCAAACAATAATCACAATGGAGTGTGATACAATGCAATATTAAAGTTTTAGCTAAATATTACTATACTACTAGTTTGTTTGTTTGTAGGACATCGTGAATGACCGCGGAGGAGGCGGCGAAGGCGACGCTGACACTGATACTCCACAAGTAAGTCTTTTAAAATAAAAACAAACTAATATGATCACGACTGTATTCGTATTTTAGACATTTTTAGATCCTCTGAAGATGTCTAAGGGTTTGCAGTGGAATGTTCAAATACATATTTTGGTGCATGCCCACATTTTGCAGAAGCTAACATTCCATACGTGACAGGTTGCAAGCACATCGACGCTATTAGAAAGCTAAATGGTTTCCTCACGATGTTTTCCTTTTATGTTTTGATTTTTTACAGAAAAATCAACTCGCCACTATTTCATGGGCATGAATGATGAATACAACGCTTTTTTTCCGAGCAATTAATACAAAACTACATTAGATTAGTACTTATAAATAGTTCCAGATTTTAATTGAAAAAACGAAACAAGCTTACTAATTATGCTGTCCAAAGTAAGTCCAAATAAAAATATGTGTTTAAAAAAAATCGTTAAATTACAATATTCATAATAAAGTCAACGAGCTCTAATTGCTGTCTAAATTGCTTTAATTCTGAATTTATAATTTTTGGTAAAAACTGTTCGTTTGGATAGTGCGACAGAATTCGTGTAGCAATATAAGAAACGGAAAGTTAATATACCTTAATACCATTTTGCACACTGCTCTAAAGTCGTTCTGTCAATCCTCGGCTAAAGACTCCATATATCGAGCCCACATAGCGAATTAAATTGCTTTATTTCGGTCATTATGTAGGCTATAATTATGATTCATGAAAGCTTTTTTTGGTAACTGGGAAAACTAAAGTTGTAGAAGTAGAACTACCCGTTATTATTTTGCATAATTAATTTGAGAATAATGTATTTGGTCACATTGTTGATTTTTTTTTATTAATTCACGATTGTTGTGTACTTAAGTCCTAATGGAGTCACTGCTTAATGGAGGTTGTCAATTTCAAATGTTGTGATTTATTTATGGTAAATTGTAATAATACTTATTCATGGTATTATTAGTAGTGATTTATTGTTAAATACCTATATATTATACTATATATATAAAACTTAAGAGCTCAGTTCTTGTCGGTGTAATGATGCAGTTTCTTCCATATACTTATTTCCAATGCGATCTCTTTTACTTCTTGATACGACATGACAGCGACCTTCTCTTTTATCTGACTTATGTAATTAATTCTTGGTCTTCGATTTATTGTTATGGATTCAAAATTGTTTAATGATTGTAAACGTCGTATATCATTTGTTTTATTGCAACTGGGATAATTAAAGAATCTAATATGAATCACTTACAGCCGATTTATCGAACGCAGATCATCTTCAAAGTTACCTAATCAATGGTCAAATCATGTGACAAGTGTCAAATTAGGAACAAATTCGACACTGTCACGTGATTTGACCGTTGATTAGTTAATTTTTGAGATGATCTGCGTTCGAGAAACCGGCTGTAAAAGTGGTAAATTTAATTTAAGTAAGTTCGTATGAGCAAGTTGCCAACTCTTGAAATACAGTATTTCAATATAACTTTTTTCTCAACTAAGTATAAGACTGGTATCAAATTTTTTTTGACAATGGACCAATTTAAACTTTTTAGAAATCTCATAGTCTAAGAACTGTTTATTGTTGGAGAGAAAGTGATATCCCAACACAATGTAATCTCGCAAGAATTACCCAATGAGAGTGTGAACAAAATGACAATGATCTTAGAAAACAAAGCGTGTATGATGTGATGAATAATAAAAATATGAATAAGCCAGATCACTAACCTGAGAAATAAGAATGAAAAATCGGAAAAGTGTTTTGATGCGCCACGGTCAGTGACCGGATTTGACACTTGTATTGGCTAGAATGAAAGAAAAGTATATTTTATTTTTATTTCCACTCCACTTTGCCAGATTTCTTTCATGCACAATATTTATTTGTGTATCCGCAAAGCTCACTGAGCTGAAAACAAATTTATCAAAGTAAATTTATCTATATAATATATAAAAATGAACCTCTAATTCTCCTAGTCACGCTATAACTTGAGAACGGCTTTACCGATTTCATTCATCTGTTTTTTTAATGTTTTATAATACTTCGTAGAAGGTTCGTACATTATAAAAGAATAAGAAAATTGCGCAGAAACTCCTCCTCCTCAATCGGTCCCTCATTGCTGAGGATCGTGACTCTGCCGACGTAGCATTGCTAGTATTTTTTTCCAGGAATTTCGGTCGGTTGCCTGTTGGAGAGCTGCATTCACCGGCATTTGCAAATATTCCGACACCTGGTTGACCCATCGTTTAGGGCTACGTCCTCTTGGTCTCTTGCCTTCCACGGTGCCGGTTACCACCAGTTTCTCCAGGTTCTCAGTGTCTCTACGAGCTATGTGTCCAAAGTACTGGAGAATACGGTGCAGGCAGACAGACGATAGACGCAGCTTATGTAGGAGGCCAAGCTCTTTAAGGATGGACACGTTTGTACGGAATGCGGTCCACGGTATTTTAAGCATTCGCCGCCAGCACCACATCTCAAATGCGTCAATTCTTTTCCTGTCTGTGGCTTTGATGGTCCATGTTTCGGCCCCATATAAGAAAATGGAGAAGACAAGTGTGTGGACAATGGCAGTCTTTGTGCGTCTTGTGATGCTTCTGTCTCTCCATATTCGATTCAGCTGGGTCATCGCCGTTTTAGCCATACCGATTCGGCGACGTATCTCCGATTCGCAGCTGCCTCTATTGTTGATGACTGAACCGAGGTATTGAAATTCATCTACGGTTTCATAATGGTGCAACAAGTTGGTTCTTTGGATTGCTGCGAATCGATCAATGACCATAAGTTTAGTCTTGCTCTTATTTATGGCAAGGCCCATGTCCAGACTAGTTACTTCAAGACGGCGTCTTTATCGACTTGAAAAAAGCTTTCGACACCGTCAGTCACAAACTCCTTATAAAAAAGTTAGAAAAGATAGGAATAAAAGGTAGTGCCCTCAAAATGTTAGAGTCATATATCACAAACCGGTTTCAAGTAGTGAAAATAGATAATGTCCAGAGTAAGGTGGCCCCTATTACGTGCGGAGTTCCACAAGGCTCCATATTAGGGCCTCTACTATTCCTAATATACATCAACAACATAAACGAACTTAACCTCCATGGTCATGTTACTCTGTATGCCGATGATACTTGCCTATTTTACTTTGGTTCATCTATACATGAGGTAATATCACATGCTCAGTCAGACCTAGATACCCTCTATACTTGGTTTCAGTACAACTTGTTAACTATCAATACGTCAAAAACTTGTTATACCATCTTCAGAGCCAAAAATAAGATAATTATACCCCATGACCCACTAAAAATTAATAACATACCTCTGCAGGAGAAACAATATGAAAAATATCTTGGCCTAAGGTTAGACAGCTACCTAACTTGGAATAAACATATTGAGCACGTTAGAGGTAAACTATCATCACTCACCGGATCACTCCGTAGCATTGTCCGATGTCTTCCACGAAAAGTACGGTACACTATATATAACTCTTTAGTAAAACCGCATTTATTATATCTAATCGAAATTTGGGGTTGCGCCGCAAAAACTAAAATAGCTGATTTACAAATTACTCAAAATAAAATTATTAAAACACTTTTTCACTATAACTATCTCACACCAACAAAAAAAATATATACTGAAACAAAATTAATGAACATCAAACAACTTTATATCTACAATATATGTATTCTCGTACGCAAAATTTTAAAAAGCTCTCTCCATAGTAGTCTATCTTTCATAACAGCGCGGCAAGCACACAAACGCAACACTCGGCGAGCGAGTTTTTTGGTACTTCCGAGGATACGGACTAACTATGGGAAAAAAATGATCACTTTTGAAGGCGCACAGCTTTATAATAAACTACCCTCAAATATAAAAAATTCTAACTCAATTTCTGAATTCAAATTGAAGCTATCGCCTTATGTGTTTGAGAATTACTTTTAAATTAATATTTATCTTCATTATTGTTCGTCTGCTTAGTAATGTACTTAAATACTTAGTGACCGACCTCTATGGCGCAGTGTACGAAGGCCCGGCTGAGACGACCAACTCGGACGACGCACATTACCTTGTAATTATTTTAAGTTAAATTAATTCTCATGTAAGTGACTCATTTGTCTTTTTTGAGAATAAATATCTATGAACTGAGACGGTGTAGTAACTCCGCCATTTCTGTTTCCGAGGAGGCAAACAGTGTAGTGTCGTCTGCATAACGTAGATTCGATATATGTCGTCCTCCTACTTTTACGCCTCCTTCCCATCCATCTAGGGTCTTGCGCATGATATGTTCCCCATAAATGTTATATAGGATGGGTGATATGACACATCCTTGTCTTACTCCTTTTCCAAACTGAAAACAGCTTGAAGTTACATTCTCAAGTGTAACAGTTCCGTACCCAGTTTCATAAAGCCTTCGGATAAGTAGTACAATGTGGCCCGGTACTCCAGCTTCACACAAAACGTTCCACAGATGATTCCACCTGACACAATCAAAAGCTTTCTGATAGTCCACAAAACATATCATCATAGGGGTGTTGTATTCATAACATTTTTCCACGAGCTGTCTGAGGTTCAGGATCTGCTCTCTAGTGCCTTTTCCTTTCACAAACCCTGCTTGTTCTTGAGGAATCTGCCAGTCTAGAAAGGATCGGAGACGGCAGTTGATGATATGAAGTAGTACTTTACTAGCATGTGATATCAGAGCAATTGTCCTATAGTTGTTGCAGTTTTTCACGGAACCCTTTTTGTGCAGGGGAAGTATGGATGAGTGCACCCAATCGGATGGCCATTCGCAGGTTTTCCACACTGCGTTGCATAGTTTGTGCAGCATTTCCATACCTAGCTCACCAAGTTCTTTCAGAGCCTCTGCTGTGATGCGATCATGTCCTGAAGCCTTGTTCCTTTTCAGTTTCCGAACAGCGTCCTGAACCTCGGAACGGAGTATGTCAGGCTCCAACAACAGATCTTCTGTGAATGGTGTATCGAACGCGGTACTGTCATCTTTATACAGGTCAGCGCAGTACTCTCTCCAGCGTTCGGTAACCTTCTCAATGTCATGAATTGGGTTGCCCATGGCGTCATTAATTACCCAAGAAGACGGTTTAAAATTACGTGTAATTTGCCTTATTTTCTTGAAGAGATCGGCTGTCTGATATTTCTCTGCGTGAGTTTCGATATCCTTACACATATCCCTAAGAAAACGGTTCTTGTCTCTTCTGCACAGGTTCTGAGAGAGTTGACTTAGACGAGCATATTCCTGTTTATTGCCTTCAGAAATACCGCCGCCACACTTGAGAGCCTTTCTTTTCTCTATTACGTCCCAAGTCTCATTAGCGATCCAATCTTTTCGAGTGCTAGGTGTTTTTTTCATTGAATCTAGTACTTCAATGACTTTCGTGTGTAGTTTATGCCATAGCTCTTCTGGCTTACTCGACAGTAGATTAGCATCTTGTGCGAGTTTGCTTTCAACTTGCTGTTTGAAAAACTCAGCCTCAGGTGGCGCGAGACGAACCATGCTCTTCGTGTGTTTCCGGGTCGACTTCAAGCGAACACGGAGATCTGCAACTAGCAGTTGGTGATCACTGCCACAGTCTGCACCCGGGAATGTTCTTGCATTGGTGATAGACGATCTCCATCGATGGTTGACGGTTATGTAGTCGATCTGGTTACGGTATCTATCCCCAGGGGATTTCCAGGTATACAGTCTGCGTTTGTGATGATCAAAGCAAGTGTTACTGACTGTTAAGTTGTTCCCAACGCAAAAGTCTATGAACATTTCACCTCTTTCATTTCGGCTGCCTAATCCATGTTTCCCAATGATGTGTCGGATATGGTCGTCGTTCTTGGTATTACCAACCTTCGAGTTCCAGTCACCCTGCACTATCAGTATTTCACGTTTCTTAATGTTGTCTACAACTGTCTGAAGGGCAGTATAAAACTGGTCGATTTCAGTTTGTGATGAGAGGCTAGTCGGGGCATAAACCTGTATAATATTAAGTGGCAGTGGGTTGCAGTTCAAACGAATCGTCATGATACGATCACTGACAGAGTTATATCCAGTGACAAATTGTGTGAGGTTTCTCGGCACAAGCATTGCCACTCCATTCCTGCTTTCGGTGTCATGTCCGGCGAAATATATAGTATTCCCGTTATCTGTCTTGAAATGGCCTGCTCCTTTCATGTGTGTTTCACATAGTCCCAGTATTGAAATGTTGTAAGCACACATTTCTTTTTCTACAATAGACAATTTTCCTGCTTGGAGAATGCCTCGAACGTTCCAAGTGCCTATTCGATGTTTTGGACGGATGGTTAATTTCTTTGTAGTCTCAGTAGCATTAACTGCATCGGGTGCCTGAGGCTGCGCTCCCGATGAGTCTTCGGTCACACATTTATCACTCATTGACCCGGGCATCAATGGGCGCCGGGTGTCAGCCGGATCGTCCGACCTCACATTATTCGCTAAGTTTACTTGCATGATGATTGGTCGGGAGTTCTCTAGGGAAAAATAATCGTAGTGGGCTCCCATTACCTTCTACGTCGGGTTGTTTGGAGGTTATTTAGTACCTCAAGGCCTCCGGAGCCACCCTGATGAAAAGGGTACAGGTTACTTAACCGCCGCCTGTGGCTCGGCGTTGTCACTCGTTTTGCACCACCCAGGGGTCACGTGTAGGGTGTCAAGGGTAGAACCTACGGACGCGAGTGATTTCAACCCCCAACGCGCAGAAACTACCTTTACTATAAACTTTTTTAACGTAACATTAGCCCAACGTTATTATATAACTGCACGTTTTAAATAACTGTCAGTTGTTTGACAGATTGACTGATAGGACAACATAGGACTGATAGGTCAGCTAGTTAAATATAAATATGGATGTAATTCTGCTTATCCGGAATATTTCTTGCAATTCCTTGAATCATTATTTCTTTGTAAGCTGATCATAAATGTTGTTTATTACTTCTTTTCACTGAACAAATTCGTTCAAAAGTAAAAGTGTATGTAAATCCCAGGCAGTTTTTTACAGTTTCTAACATAACTTTCAAAAAAACTAATAATATAAGTTTGTGGGTAAAATAACAAGATGGCCTTCTGAAAAAGTTCTAACCTAAACAATAAATACGCAACATTAATCTTCTCCACATTATATTCCAACAAAAATCTCACGAATAAACCAAAATAACTAACAAGGTCTCGAAATCTAGTTTAAAAGCATCATTATTAATTCGTCGTGGCTTGTCGCTCAGCATTGATTGCGCAATGGACCTTCTTCCCTTAATTACAACGACGATGATTAAGACTGGTGTACACAAGATATGACACGCGAGCCCTTGACAACATATTCAGTTTTTACCCTATGGCAAATTAATTATACTCGTATACTTAATAAAAAAATAAACCAAAAATAAATAAATACTTGTAGGTTTCTCGTCAAAATTAAATTCACTCAAAATTGTAAAATAATGAAATGAAAAAGAAAAAAATATTCATTTCATTATTATAATGATTGTCAGCAAAAAAACAATCTCAAAACTTATCGAGGAACCTGCCAACTATTATTTTGCTTTGGGTCATTTTCCAGCGATTTGAGGCTTTGAAGTTTTATTTAATTTTACTACTTATTACCTTAGTAATAGCAAAGACGATTAATATCTAGAAGACAGACAAAGGCCATACACAAAATCGTAACCCGATCCCGCAGTACCAGATAGCCTGAAAACTTTAAAACATCAATTTTATCCAAGAAATTTCAATACTTAGTAGTAGGTAGCAACAATATTCAATATTTAAACATTTTTAACTAGAAAGTAATTGAAATTTCTTGGATAAAATTGATGTTTTAGAGTTTTCAGGCTATTTTTTAGGGTTACGATTTTGTGTATGGCCTTTGTCTGTCTTCTAGATATTAATCGTCTTTGGTAATAGCAAAGACGATTAATATCTAGAAGACAGACAAAGGCCATACATAAAATCGTAACCCGATCCCGCAGTACCAGATAGCCTGAAAACTTTAAAACATCAATTTTATCCAAGATATTTCAATACTTAGTAGTAGGTAGCAACAATATTCAATATTTAAACATTTTTAACTAGAAAGTAATTGAAATTTCTTGGATAAAATTGATGTTTTAGAGTTTTCAGGCTATTTTTTAGGGTTACGATTTTGTGTATGGCCTTTGTCTGTCTTCTAGATATTAATCGTCTTTGGTAATAGTAGAGGTGCATTGAGAGCTGCCTTTAACTCTCATAATCAATTTGAACAGAACAGTGCCAGTAAGTTATTGAGCATTTAGAGCGAGAGACAGCCGTGTAATTATGCGAAACGAGATGTCAAATAATCTGCACACATTACAAATGAATTAATGCAATCATTTTAACTAAAATAATCGAACTTACATCAATATGTACGCCACAGTTCGGTTATGAAGAAACGTGCATAATATAATGTGCATCGTAGAGTAAAGTTTAAAAATAAGTGCCCAAAGATTGACACACAGGTCAGAAACTGGGTAGGTTTGTTTTATTTATCCTACCTTAAGTTTTAAGAATGATACAGATACCTAATTCTTCTAAAGTTCTAAACCTAAGGCAGAGTTAATAAGATGCCACAAAAGCCTTGCTATGTTAAAAAAATCTTCAAATTTACTTTTTCCACTTCTGAAAAGGATTTTGATTTACAAAATATTTTTTTGTTTGAAAAAGTATAACCGAGGTGGTTTTCCATTAAAAAAATTCAGGATCTGATGAGGAGCTTCGGAGTTATGTACAAAAATTGGACCCTTAGAGTGCAGGAAATTGCTCTCTTACGCAATTGAATTCGGTTTAATAAAATTTTAATTTTGCCGCCTGTGTTAGTATTGTGTAATTGTGCCTGTTACAAAATAAAGAATTGTGCGACCGAGAATTTATTATTACGTAAATCTAGCTTAACTTGTTAAACAAAGTCTGTCAGATAAATCGAAAGTCGTATTTTTATTTTACAGTTAGAAAACGAACCTCATCCATCAATGTGTATTAAGCCGCGATAATTTGTGATCTAACTATCACGATTAAAAATAACCAGCGGTGTTTCAACGCTCGCGCATTGACGTAAGCAAACACAAACAATAGAGGAACAGAAATACTAGTGTATTTCGGTCGGTCGATCCGTCGAACCACTGCTTGACAGGCCCGTTGGCAGTTCCCGACGGAAAGTGGCACTGGGGCAGGACGTATGCCGGCGTATTTTGACTAATTATCACGATTCATGTGCGGAATATGGTTTCTGATGATTTCATTCACCGACCGGGGGGGGGGGAGAGGCGCGGGCCGAATATAGGGAATCTTACAGCAAACCTAGCTGGGGATCTACCAAGAAGATGTCCCCAGCACACCTAGCTGGGCCCTACCTAGAAGAATATGTCACCAGCAATGATATTTTTTTTGATATTTTTATGAATTTTTGTAATTCGATATCTTGCTTCCGAGATAATTTAGGACCTAGACCTAAAGTTTAGGTAGTGGCTGTAGTAATAAAAGTTGCTCATTTTTTGGCGGAATACTAATTAATGGCAATAGTTTTTTAAATGGCTGCGGATCATCAAAAACAACGCCACTTTTACCCATACCCCTCTATAAGAATTCAACTTTCTGGTCCTAAAGGACTTATAATATGCCTTGTCAAAACGTTTCGTTTTCTAAAAGCAGAAACATCATGTATTTTCTGCTTTTTAGTGATGTACTCGCAGTGTACACAGTATTGTGTATTACTAAGATTTAATTTTAGCATTCTCGCGCGAGCCAGAAGTAGGGTGGGCTTGATGCTAACGGAGATGCCGGAGATTTCACAAGCAAACACTTCCGAAGCAGTATAAAACTGCCAAGTTGAGATCACAAATCAAGAAATAGAAATAACCTTTTTCCGATGTTGCTAGTTATTTTGTATTTTTTCGTCCTGCTTGAATGAAAATTCCCGTTAGTTGACACTGAATGGCTGTATAACTCCGCTGTCAAATTAGCACCCAGTAAAGTGCTGCTCCAAAGATCTTTGTGTGCGTATCTTTGCGTCGCAGTGACTGTCTTTGAGTACATTAAACGATCCAGCTCTATGCAGTATGCAGGCCTCGGCACTGAGTGATTCACAGGCGATTTGAATGACACGCGTGGTTTATTTATGTGGACGCGTGCAAGGTCGGTCGTGGAGACGAAAACGGGCATTTTGAGTCACGTTGTTTGTTCTCACCTTAATTAATTTTGCGGATTCATAGATATACTGGAATCCGCTTCCGTAGAAGAGTATGTAGAACGCATTATAAAACTTATATGCAAACTATGCAATGGATATTCATTACAGTCGCGCCTAGTGCAACCCGGTCGAAACGTCGGGCTTTAATTAAGGTAATCTTGCGGTGAATAACCATTTAAGATTATGTAGAGCGAAGAAACGCCGGGTATATGACTAATAACTGAAAGATTAGTAATTTTTCCTACTGCTGTTCTTTCCTTTTAGCAAAATCCCAGATGTTATTTTGATGTAAACCGTTGATCGGTTACTCGAATATAACAATTTGGTACCTCCCAGTAGGTAACTCTTTAACTAGCTTCGAATCAACCCCACTCTCATGCTAATATACTAACTAGTCTTATTTATAATTACCGAAAAATCGAGCTGATAACAAACGATACACATTCGATTGTTCGAAGCCAAGCAATGAATCTTATTTACTACGACAACACTGGCGTTAATCCAGTCCTGAAAACGCACATAAATTAAGGCTGAGTGATCGCTACAGACAGATACATACTGCTTTTGTTCAATTCACTTTATAATGACTGTTTCGTTATATTTCCTGGGTAGAGTACATCGACCTTTATCGTCAGCCTCCAAATCATTTACTATCATAAATTAACACATTATGGCTCACAAATAGGTAAACTTCTGTATTACTATTTTAAGTAGGTACTTTCGTTATGATATCTCACTAGTGTGTGGGTCTGTAGGCCTTATTGAAATTGTTTATGTCATAGAAAACAATCAGGATATGAATAAGATTAGTCGAGATCACTGATATGCAAGAAACTCCATGTATCGAATTGTAACTGACACCGGCGAGTAATAGTGTTTGGCCAGTTCCATGATGACGGGCGTGTTCGAGTGCACACATGGCCAAATGACGTCATACCACTCGTATACAATGTAGATCGCGGTTTAAAACGCTTTTACCTACAGTCTTATGATTAATGTTAATAAAAATCTAATAATGGTGTTTAGAGGATTTCATCTTGATAGCTTAGACTCTAAGCCTTAGAGGAAGGAGGCTGAATAATGAATAATACTTTTTTTAGCCCTGTTCTTTAAAAATGCTTATGATTTTTTAATCAAACTTAATTTAGCCTCATTTAGAATTAACAAAATTCCAACCAAATTTTTTAAAAAACATTTTTTTTTTAAGTATACAGAAAAAAAATCTAAAGCAAATTGGAACACCCGTTATAAAGTTCTTATATCAACATGCCTTTGAGGTGTATATTTTGTTTATATTTGTACTGCGAAATATTTATGCCGAATTTTAAGCAAAATCAAAAACCCTTTTGAAAAGTTGCCATAACGACAAATTTTGACAACCCCTGCACGCCGTTTGAGGGGTAGTTTTACTGAAGTATATTGAAATAATTTGCTGCCAGCCTGTTTTCATATGACAACCAATAATTATTATTATAGAGTACTAACTGCGCTCTCGCGGTGTTAACTGCGTAATGATGGTACTGAGTTATTTTGAACAAATATTATAGTGGGTACTTGGGTAGGCGTCGGAGGTCCTGAGTGGAGCGAACCTACGAGACCTGAGTGGAGCGGAGGGGGGAGGTGGCGAACAAAATCAATTCCAAATACATAGTATCGTTAGTTAAGGCTTGAAAGTTTAATATACAAACAAACATAGTTACTTTCTTATTTAATCTATAATTATGGATAAAAATAAAAAGCGTGTCTAAATCATTTCATAATGTGATTACGCTTGTAATCTCCGATCAAAATATTGCCAATAATTTAAAGTGTTTACTAGCGAAATGACATCGAATTTTGATTTCATAATCCATACATAAACTACTAGTTTTATAGAGAGAGTAATTAAATAGACAAGTACTTATTTTGAGAATTTAAGCCAGACGACTCAACCCTTATTCTACCAATCACATTTGCTGATATTTATAAACTTAATTATAAATAATTAGCTTATTTAGCTTTTACGTTTATTTCGGGTTTTGTAAAATGGATTTGAATTGCCAAATCTTTTTGAACAACCGAAGCAGAAGTAAGATTTATATTGTTTTTTCTCAAAGCTACATGATAGTTTGTCTACCGGATCTTGGAACATTTTGACAAAAATAAATTATTTTATACGGATTGAGGCCACCTCGGAGAATTCCACGTTAAAACATTAGAAATCTCCAAACATGCTAGAATTTGGGTCACACAGTTGTATACTGTAGACGCATAAACTTGAAAATAGATTTTATATTTAGCGCATAGACAAAAACTGACCGACTTCTTATGAAACAGTTCATCCATTGTTACTTTCGGTTTCATAAGTCAATCTATTTTTATAAATCCATCTCAATGCAAATTACAATTTCGGGCGGTTATTTTTGTTTTATTTGTTTAAAAACGATGTTTACATTCGACGCAAGAGCGTATTTATAGGAAGCGCGCTTGCTTACCTGTCGGGTGGATACGGACGCGTTAGGCATCGGCCTATCTGCCAACTACTGGGGAAGCTGTTAACTGATCGATGAGGCGTCGCCGACGATAATAGGGTGCTAGTAATCGCCCGCTTGTTACTGACATGTCCTTGGATCTACAATTTTACAACGCTCCTAGAAAAGGGCCGTCGATCCCGATGGCGATGCTGGCTGATATATTTACAGGTGTGGCGCACCCTCGCTCGGCCGCGCAGACACCAGTCCAGCTCCCAGTCTCAACATCGCAGTGCGTCACCGGCATCTCTCGCGCGCGGTAACCACCGGTGTTTAGCGTAGGCGTCGACAATATTTTCACTAGAATTAAAACTCGAGGAAACAGTCAGTGTGTTTTCAAAACGCGTGGCATCCGCCCGCCCGCTCTCGATGAAATCATAAGTGAGATGTGATCAGAAATGAGTCGGAAACAAGATAGGTACACTTCGCGGCCTCGCAGCCTCACCTCGAACTATGGCTCCTCGCCGAGCATGCTGGGCTCCGTGCTCGGCAGCCAGTACGGCTCCTACGGCAACTCCAGCTACTCCTCCTACAGCCCTACTAAGTACAGGAATTATAATCCGTACAGCGCGGGCTTCGGACGCCCCTCCTCCAACCTTGGAATATACGGAGGGACCAGCTCTGGTTACGGAGGGGTATACCTGAGCGGCTCGTCCTTGGGATCGTTGAATTTGATGACGCCAGTGTTGAAAAAGTTGGACAAAAGACTGTTGGCTAGTCAGAAGAATTTTAAACCGAAACCAGTGCCTCCTGCGAAGGTTCCGGAGTCTCCACTGGAGGAAGCTGTCGCGGCTCCGGTTGAGCCTGCGCCTGCGCCGGAGCTGTTGGAGCTCGAGGTGCTACCGGTGCCTCCGGTGCGACCCGAAAGGAAGTCCCGCGCTAACAAGACCGGGAACTTAAACAAGGAGCGCTCGCGATCTCTTAACGCTCTCGATACTACGGAAGGGCTCAACTCTCGCTCGCTTAGCCTCAACTCGCTGGCTTCAGATGGATATTGTGTATGTGATTATTCATATTACACTGTTTTGCCTTTTTATCACGATGATACGATTTTCTGAACAAATACAAATAATACTGAACGTTGATACTGTAATAACAAGCTTTCGATGAAACCAAGTTTATTTTAACGCGTGATTTGAATGCATATTGCAATAATATGTAACTAAAATAATCTCAATTCTCGAAGAAACAATTCACGTGTCCATTTGATCATTGTGTAGGTATTCCTACGATAAACTCGCTTCTTGCGAAGTATTTACTATAATCGAATTTCAAATTCACTCATAAAAAACAGTTGCAAATAAATATTTTACGAATACACCACAGTTTAGGTCATGAAATATCGGTGTTCCGTTGAAACACCAACTAAGGAGTAGCCTAATTAGTAATTAATGTTGCTCAATCTAAAACTGAGTTGGAGCAGTTCACTCCCAAGCGTTTTTGTCCCTTCATTGATAATTTTTGCAAATCGCTTGGAACTTTGTTATAGAAGCGTACACATTGCCTTTCAAATGCTCTATAATAAATAAGTTACATACTCTGGATCATGCCTGTTACATGAATCTATAATAGACAGTACCTACCTCAGATATTACTACTACTCGTAAAATATGGCTTAACAGCGCAGCATAGCCAGAATATTAGAAGACGCTGTCAACTGAACAGAATGGTTGGTGGCACCAACACCATTGACAATGACATATTATGTGATTGATAATAGATACTTTGTGACTAATTTCTCATTACAACATCGTTTAAAATATCATAACTTAATTACAATAGAGGCCAATTTATTATTGCTGTCACTAGAGATGTGATAGGTTGTGTGTGTGTCAAACACATGAATACGGTCGCTTGTTTTTCGTTGCTTAGCGCACCATGCATACCATACACTGTCATAAACGATATTTTACCCACACTACGATATTTACTTAAAACGTATTGCAAGTGTGCAAAAAAGATTTCTTTGGCATCTATCATACAGTTGCAACCTAGCTAGAAAACTCCCAAAATATGAGGACCGTCTTAAGTACTTCTACTTGGATTCACTTGTAGATAGTAGAAAACTTCTGGATCATAATGTTTTTATTTAAACTTATTAGCGATCAAATTGATGCGCCTTATCTTTTATCACACCTGAATTTCTCAATACCTAGAGCATTACCGAGACATAATAAATATAAACCGTTTGCTCAGAGATCTGCTCGTTCCAACTTAGGCCTTTATTCCCCTTTAAATAGAATAACTAGGAATTACAATGTTATTCACAATGATGTTGTTCTCAGACCTAAATTAAAATTGAAATTGGATAAAAATAATGATACCAATCATGTTCCTTTTAAAATTGTCAATTTTTCAAATAGTATTCATTCTTTTAAAAAATATATTGGTCTTACATTTTAATAATTTATTTGTTATTTTATAAACTACATTATTTTCTTATTTTTTTAACCTAATCTTGCTTAATTCATTGTATGTTTTAATGTATTGTTTTTTAATTCAATTTAATGTTGTATTTAACTGAACAATAGAACTATTTAATTATTTTTTTTTAAATATATTTTTTTAATTTGTTGTTGAAGCATGTTGTTTACGCCTATAATTGAGGTGGCACTTTAATTGTATATGTGTTTTAATTTTTGTAAATGTTATGGTGCTTACTTTGTTGGTGTAACTTAATAAATAAATAAAAATAAATAAATAAACATCATAGCCCATCCTCACAGCTGTCAACAATCCACACTCACAGAGCTGTGACAATATTGTTCGCGTTCCTTTGTCGCGGGACAAAATACCGACAAAAACGGGAAAGAGGCACAGATCACGCGCGTATCATAATCTTCCGTGAAGAATATGCGAATGCAATCTGCACTTCTATTTCGCGGGTTGTTTACGGCTTCGCGTGCGATCCGCGGGCGCGTGATGAGAGGCTTTAAGAGAGTTGTTGAGATTTATTGATGTTAATGTAGCCTATTTGTTAATACAGGATATAAGCTATCCTGGTACCAAATTTCATTGAAATCCATCTAGCCGAGCGTGAAGGAGTAACAAACATTCACCCTTACATACACAAACTTCACCTTTATAATATGTGATTATTTCCAGTCTGGCAGCGAGCGTACAGAAGAAGGTGAAGAGTGTTCGTACAAGGCTCGGTACGAGGCGTCGCAGAGCGAAGTCAGGCGTCTGCGCGCACTGCTGGCCACCTCCGAGACCCAGCTGCGAGACGCACGGTCCACTATCACCAGGCTTACGCAAGTGGTATGTTATTGTACCTCATCAGCTTGTCTCAACACAAAAGTGTAGGCCTCTTTTTTAATTGCTAAGAAACATCTTAATCACCAATTTGACAGGTAAATAAAAATATATATTTAAGAGGACTTAGAATTAAAGAATTATAAGAGAACCTCTGCGACTCAAAGCTCAAAGCTTGCCTCCTGAGTATAAATCATCTCGTAAAGAAAGTAAAGTCCAAATAAATAAAAAATAAAATGGATTAAGTATAATGATTACTTGCTCAACTTTAGTTGTAACTATCCTAGATATACTATTGCACAATGCAGTGCTTACTATTCATGCAGAATGCGACTGGCATCATCAAAATATTCTTAAAAACTTTACAAGGGATTTTAAGAATATTTTAAGTACTTACTTAAGTAAATTCACACCCAAAACATGTACCTAAGAAATGTATTATTAGATGGATGCAAAATTCACAGGAAAGAAGAGACTCATAAAAGCAACGTCGACTTATTAAAATAACATTTTGTTGTCTCACAATGTGTTCGTTTCATTGTTTTTCTGACAAATTCGCTGTGATGCGTTTAGGTTAGTTGACCAATTTTATTGCCTAGCCTATCCTATATTGCCTAGGCATGCTCTATGATATGGCCGGTTAAACTGAGAGGATGGTTTTGGTCCTGGGAAAGCCTAATCCATCACAAAAAGGTCCCAGACACTAATAGTGTTCTGTTAAGTGTAGGCATAGATTGCCACTTGACACTGTATTAATCATCTAGTAAAGATGTAAAGGCTTAAGTATGCTCAAATTTTGCAGTAGTTAACATTATTTACGTGACAGGTCGCAAGCCTTTCGCTACTTATTGGAATACTAACGTCCTCGGTGTTTTCCTTCACCGTTTCAGACAGTTACTCCGTCACCAAAGGTTAACTCAAAATAATTGTTGGTGTAGTCATACAATTTTGCATGTATTTTGTATGAAATACGTTAAGTGTATTGCGTATCCACTCCAAAATATTCTAATAGATTACTAGGGAAAATTTTGGCTCGAAGCCAATTCGTTACTCCTTTTCATCATAAAAGTTGAGATTAGATTTAATTTGCTGCCTAGTCATAAATGCACTTGCGTTTCCGAAACCTTCACTACTATTTATGTGTACAAAGAAATGTAAATGTGATATTTTTTAAATCTTCTGACTACACTAAAAGGGTTATCTTTTTGGAAATTATTGTAATATTAAAAAAAAAAATAATTAGTGACTACACTCTGGCGAAAGTTTCTGCGCCTGAATACCTCTGAAAAGAGGTAAAGTTGGTTGTTTGTTTGTTTGTTTGTTTGGGGTGATCTCTGTATGTTATATTTAACAAACCCTTGTTGAAGTTAAACTTTACGCACGATCGGGCGAGGCGAACGAAAGTTAAGAGGGAGATATAAGTAAATAAATAAATAAATTTCCTTGGACATTTCACACGGCGTCATCTAGTCCCGAGCTAAACAACTAAATGCTTGTGTTATGGTAACCAAATGACTGATAATACTACTTAGATACATTTTTTTTTTATACATATTATAGATAGAAAAACATCCAGACCCGGAACAAATACCTATGTGTAGAACATACAAACATTTGTCACGTGGCAGGAATCGAACCCGCAACCTCCGCGTCTCAGGCGAGCCTTCGCCCACTGCGCCACACATAAAAGTAAAATGTTACGGTTCATATATATTATATTGTTTTATATTGTAGGGGCAAGAGAGAGGTGCAGCACACATTTTCATTCTCTCATAGCCGGTTACGTTTCGTATATCTAAGACAGTGCAGACAAGAGGGATCTAAAGAAGTTTAACATCATTCGTGTGGTCTGAAGCACACTCGCTTTTTTCGTTCATTACTTTAAATTTTGAAGTAACACAGTATTAAGCAATCTTTTAAAGTTTAAAACATGATTGCTTAAAACTGTGTTGCAAATTGTAGATTATTATATTTTACGGCTGGCGAATTCATTTATGCAATAAAAATGTGTATTTATCGGCGAGTGTCAGTATAATCATATTATTGTATGTAATCATGTTCGCTAATGAGAGTTGAAATAGAATACGACTTGAAGCCAAGAAACTTTAAATAAATCCTTGTGATCCTTTTTTGTAAAGTGTGACTAATTTAGCACAAATCTGATGTGAATCATTGTTCCCACTTATAAGTACCTAATTATGTAGAATAAGTTATCTCTGCATAAGAGAAGCATCGTTAAAGCTGTGAAAATAAAAAAAAAACAATGAGTCAGTCGATGTGTGCTCTTAAGACTCACCTTCACCCATACCCCCGTGTGTTACGGTTGGCTAAAAATGTGGTCTACCACCCTACGGTTGTTCGTTTGAACGCCATGAAACAGCAAGGTAGATTTCCACTTGCAATAAAATTATGAAGTGACAATTACTCTCTTTACTATATTTACGTCTTGCTGTGTCAAGTTAGAAATTCTAGCAAGAAAGTCAACCTTATCGACAATTATAGATCTCACAGAAACTTTTGTCAAAACTGGTAGACCACTTCCTTGGCCGACCGAACATAGTGGTACAGTGGGCAATTATTTCAAAAACAATACCACTAACTAATTGTGATGGTTGTATTAGTACACATAGAGTACAGATCATTCACAATAAAAAACTTAACGAAACACGAACTCTTCCTGACAGATGGCCTCATGTGTTTCTTTTTATTTTAATCTATATACTTTTCCACTGCTTTACAAATCGATCGCAATGCTTCGAGGATGATGGGACTAATTCTCCAGCATTGCAATCGCCAGCTTTGTCCCACTAATCATCCATTATTGAATTCATTTGTTGCTTGCTTTCATATTTGCTGCGTACACCTATATGTTTTAACCTCGCTATGTGTTAATTATTTGCATTTTCCGACTTCTGTTTGTGACGCAAATGCTACACAGCATTACACAGCAGTGCCATTGATCAACCCACACATACTGAAAACACTAATTAAGTCGCACAAGCCGGCGGTAGATTGGCTTGCGTTGTCTCACTATCTAAAGATTAGCCTTGCAAATTAATTTACTGCTGCGAATGATCGTCCAGCTTATAGGGTCTATACATAAAATATATTGACAATTGAGTCTGCCTGTTACCATGGCTGTTGTAACGTTACATAGCCAAAACCAGGTAGTTGTTTTTTTTTGGTAGTTAAAAAAGTGTAACATGACAAAATTCCATGTCCATGTACTTATGTATTTCTAAATAATATGAATTGTGATATTGATACTTGTAAATAACCAAAAAGTAATTTTAGTAGCACATTTTCAATGAATCATTTCCTTTTCCAGAATCAAAATTCTTTATCTGAAATCGAAAAACGAGAAAAGAGGGCCATGGAAAGGAAACTGTCCGAGATGGAAGAGGAGCTAAAGGTATCGTTTTGTACTATAAAACTATCTAACATACACAACACAACACTATTATCAACATACATGAAACGGTAGACAATTCATAGTGACCGTGAGCCTTGCTTTTTATGGTGGACGCCAAGATGGCTCCCGCCGCCAAATACAGGATAATAAAGTACTGTTCGTTTTATAGCAATTGCAAAAACTAAAAGCTGAGAACGAAAGGCTGCGGGCCGAGAACCGAGCCCTAACACGGGTCGTGAGCAAACTCACCAACTCTGCGGCCAAATAGGTAACTGTTCACCTGCCCTGTGACGTCAGACCCTCAAACACATCTTAAGCCATTGCATTCTTTGTAACTATCATTTATGTCACACTGTTAAATAATTTTTTATAATTTTATACAGCGTATATTTATCGTTAATTTACTTGAGCAGCTTTTATGTTTTCAATGCACGTTTCCACGTGGACTCGTGTGAAGTCAACATCTTTACAAAAAGTATCTTATCTGTTGATGACAGTTACAAAGTGCGATGGTCGAGTTGAGCCAACTGTGTCGCGTAATACTTTGTATCGGTAAATCGAGCGACCACTGCGCATGTTGCGTTCTATCGATGCAGTATTATGTGGGTCAACAATTTGGACTCGCTTACATGAAGATTTAGAAATTCATTTTAATGACAAAAAAGTAGTCTTGCAACATTTCATTATTACAAACAAACATGCAAAATAAAAAATAATGATATTCATTTAATCAAACTTAACTAAATAAATAAAAATTAGGTATGTTATATCTTTTATAAATGTTTTTTTACATAATATTGTCCCATATTTTAGTGAAAGAGGTTAATAAAAATGTCCTACAGCTGGGCAAAGGTAAATAATTTACCAATTTGTTATTAATTTTCAGTTCACTGTTTACGAAAAGTATAAAAAGAACGCTAGAGTACATCAATAATAAATCGTCGAACTAAACATTTTAGGGTTAAACTATAATTTAATTACTTGTACTAAAATCCCACTGAAATTTAAAAAAAAACAAATGTGATTATGTATGTAATGTAAGCGAGTTCAAAGAACGGTCTGCGTCTCTGTATGTCGCGATCCCTCATTAACCGTGTGTAGACGAGCATGTTTTGGATCGTGTTAACAGCGGCATGTCTTATAGCGTCGACGCGCTATGTAGACGCACCAGGGTCTACCTTCTCTTAATCTTGTGCATTCTCCTTTTTTTAAAAATAACTAGCTTAACAAATAAAAATATTTTTATTAACACAAAGGAACATTTACAAAATCATTGTTATTGGTGGTACGAGCACGAGGGGTTAACCTTCAAAGGTCGTATCGTCATTGCCTATGATCTTAAATGAGCTATCAAAAACAGAAACAAAATGAATAAGCGCGTTTAAACAAATAAATAAAACAATCTCTTGCGTTTTATTATACTAGTATATATTAGTAGAAGATGTCACGTTTGATCCCGGTAAGGGTGCCTTCAAATTAGCCGCAAATTGTCGCCCGCAGGCAGCTCGGCTGCAGCGCTGCAGCCGCGCTGCTGTCTAAATCCATATAAATTAAAAACGCGCGACTGCAGCGCTGCAGCCGCGCTGCGGCCGCGCATCACTTCATCGATCGACTATTGACGGTGCGCACGTATTCTCTGTTCAAGTCTAAACATGAACGAAAATCAGGTTGAAGAATTTATCGATGAAGTTGAGAGTCGTCCAGCGATATGGGATTCGAGGTCCGACAAGTACAGCAATAAAATCGAAAAGAAAAAGGCGTGGGAAGATATGTAATAAATTTATTGAAAATTTCACATTTATTGAAAGTTTCTTCGTCAGAGTCCATCGTGAAACTAAATATACAACACTATGATTCTCGAACCAAGCTACAGCAGCGCGGCCGCAGCGCTGCAGCCGCGCTGCCTCCGCGCGACAATTTGCGGCTAATTTGAAGGCGCCCTAAATGTTCAATACAGAAACATACTCGTACGTCGTACGTAATAAATATAAACAAAGTCGCTTCCCGCTGTCTGCGCTTAGATCTTTTAAACAAAACAACGGATTTTAATGCGGTTTTCATCAATAGACAAACTGATTCAAGAGGAAGGTTTATTGTAACAAGCTGTTCCGGCAAAGGTCGTTATGCCCTTTAAGTGTTTACCTACTCTGTGATGCCCTTGAAATAAAGCGTCAATAAAATCTATTCCAAACTCAACTACTTCAGTTTCTGTCATGTAAGAGACAAATCAGGTGCGTGACTTGAGCTGTGAAATGGCTGAGATATACCTCGTTTGACAGGTACGAAACCCTTGAAAATTTTGCAAGGGAAAACGTTTTTATTTTATTTTTATTTTTATAATGTATGTGTAAAATAGTTAAACCCATTCGCTGCTCTCCGAAGAAGATGGCCGCGGCTCAGCTCACTCTCTGAGAGTCTGTGAATCATGGGCATTGATAGGGTTAAACGATCACCTTGTAATATAAACCATTTAATGTATAATAAAATCAAGGTACCTACTTATACATGAGTCAGATGTAGGTAGTTGCAAAATGTAATGAATTCGTGAAAAACGTCATGCAGCCCGAATTATAGTGGATTATTAAGTATGGGATTACAGTCATAAAATGGAGAATGTATGCGACTTTGTGAAGGCGATTCCTAAACTTTGTGTTTTATCAGACTTACTTAATTTAAAACAGATCTCATCGAGCATTATTAAAACTACTTTTTTAAATTTGTTAAATTTTAAAGATTTTAATATAAAATTAAATCCATATTTTTTTTAAATCAATCTAAAAAGACAACTCTTGTAACTTTCAAAGAAATAGATTGTTAATACACCTGGGTTTATACAAAACTACAAACATTGTTATTCCCCTTATCTGAGTAAAACACAATGCGTGCAAACAAATGTTCGCTAGAGTGTGTTGCATGCAACGTTCGTCTATCATACATGGATTCATGCACATCAACGAGTTACACATTTAATCTCTCCGATTCAAAACACAAGTATCCCATCAGTTTGTGTGGTATACAATATTTTGATGTTGGCTTCTCATACCAACATGCAGATAGCTTTTGTCCCGTGAATCTGCAAGAGAATACACATGATACAAATCTAACAGTTTTTAGGTTTGAATTTGTCTAACACACAATTTTCGCACTTGTATATTAGCTTTAGCTGCGATTTTAGTTTAGCGTTTTTCTGCGCATAAGCTCTTTGAACGCCCGCAAATTCTACCTGCATCTCGTAGCTCACTGCTCGCGAACCGCCTACGACACAATGTGGAGCATTTCATCTTGCATAAACCAGAATTATTGCGTTAGCTATAACGTAGTGCGAATCGAGCGTAAAACGCGCTGAAAAAACGTTAATCTACAATCGCCCCTAGTTTACATCCTCGGTCACAAATAATAAATCCTATCTTGTTACTTGTTCTTGTACGTGTCCTAGAGTTAAATATATTACCAGTTAAAACTTAAATTTCAACCTTATCATCATCATCTGTAGGTACTTATAAAATGCTTTGTCCTGAATGACTGACGGATCAACGCACAGTACACGTAAAGACCTGAAACTTGAAGGGTATGTTCTATGTATGACGTAGGCATCCGATAAGAAATGATTTTTAGAAATACTACCCCTAAGGGGATGAAATATGGTTAAAAAGTTTGTATGAAAAATGTTATTCCTTGAACTCACAAACTTGAAACTTATCATTAATATTCTTAAATATAGTCTTTCGATCACAATTCATGCTTTTTTTTAATTGAATTTACAGGATTTTATCGCGTAATTTACCTTTTATTATTTCCCGACGCCCACGACCACGGTTGTTGCAATGCAACACAGCCGAAACGTCGGGAAATAATTAAAGGTAAATTACGCGATAAAATCCTGTAATTTCAATTTAAATATAAGTATTTTATAAAAGTCTAGGACAAAATATTTCAAAAACTACTCGTCATGGTATACAGGTGTTGTTTAAGTTTGTATGGGAACTTTTTAACGGGTTGTTTATTTGACTGAAAACTACTGTATAAGCCAAACACGATGCATCGTGACAATCGTCGCAGGTCTGCGTCTAAATGCAACATTTCTATCGCTGGCACATAATGTGCTAGTGTTAGTGTATAACGCTGCTGTACCTATATGACAACCTTTGAAACAGGGTGCACTTGAGGTGTTATTTAAAATAAAATCACAATTACTGAACCGAATAGTCTTACGGCCGAAATTAATATTCAATCCGACGAACGATCGCAGATCTATCTCCATAAAAACTTTGTTTTCCAACACAATTTGTATGCCAAATTGTGACATAACAACGTTGCTGTAGCATAGATCTTCGATTGTTCGTCGGATTTAACATTAATATCGGCCGATAAAGTCGCTCGGGTTGACGAAGTTTTTTCTTGTAACGTTCTGATGCAAGTTCTATCCAACCCCCTTAGCCATATTACTTATCTACAGTCGCTAACGCTTTAGAAACAAATAAAAGATACATACCTATAGGAATCGGCATTCAATGACGATAAGTCACGTGGTAACAAAGGATTAGCGATGATAGAAAATGATTCGATACGACTACGAAGCGATAGTAATATGGCTATACTGGCTCTGAGTCGACAGTGTGGCTAAACGTAATAATAAACATTGTAATCGTATTTTCCAGTACCAACAAGCGCTTCAAGCCGAGAACCAGCGGCTGAAAGACGAAAATGGTGCACTTATCCGTGTGATCAGCAAATTGTCGAAATGAAAACGAACAGTTTTAGCACGTGCCTCGTACCGTGCTCTGTAGTCACCGGGAACCTTCGTGCCACCACTTGTAATGATGTCGTACTACATCCCGCGTTTTAGGAGCATTTTGCAATGTCTCGTTACTTTAGTGAGGGTATTATTGTGATTGGCTCTAACGAAAGGCCTGTAATGAATATTTCACAAGCGCCATCTCTGGGCCACTTGAGTAGTTATTGAAATTTAAAGTTATTAACTTTTTGATGAGTATTTAATGTTGTATTTTGTCTTTTTGTAACTAGTGATAAATATGAATTATTGTGTAAATCGACGGAGTTTACTAATTGAATTATTTATATTACGACAGTGGTCATTTGAAAGGTGATTTATGAGTTTGATGCTGCTGTAGGAAAGCTTGGCATATGGAAACAATATTTTGGTGTTGACTACCTGCTACTGAAACGAATATCGATATTCATAGGAATGACCGAATTGTACCTGTAATACGTAAGTAGCTTACACAAATAGGACATCTAACTGAATTTATCAGGGAAAGTTGATAACTTTGACATAGAAGCGACTTTCCTCCATCATTCTTGTCATAATGTCGTGCCTAATAAGGTTCCTTGTATATTTTATATGTTTATTATAGTTATAATTGTTCACGTGTTCTGTTCTTGAATAATTAGTCACAAACATGCCTTGTCCTGTAGTATTATTGATGAATTTGTTAATGGAACTTGCCATTGCGCATCATTTTAAACGTTTTCATCGCAATGTATAATTATTATATAATTATATTGATTGTACAAAAAAATATCATTTTAAGTAATAATCCAGTAGCGACGCATGCGCAGTATTACATCTTGATACTGTGAAAACTTTAAACTATAATTTTGTTGTGCAGCTTTATTGCATACAAGGAAAGTTTTCAGTTGCATAAATTAATTTGCGTGTCATGTTTGCTTCAGGGGCCAATCAGTGATCGTGAACATTTTTAGATGTTTTATAAGTCTACCAGTAATTTACATCACGCAAAAATGTGTTAAATTATTTGTGTGTCGAGAGGCACTTTACTATTTACCAACATTGAATGATTTGTGTTGCTATCAGATTTTGGAAACATGAAATAGATTTATATCGACGATTAAGCTATGGCAAGTTCTCTATATTTCTAGTGACATATAGGGCCAATTCAGTGTTTATATTATGATATTTAGCACTTGTTTGTTTCACATCTCCAATTAAGAGCCTAGGCACACCACGTTTTCTGAACGCGCCGTCACTGCGCGTTTGTGTATTTACGTTGAACTAGCATTTGACGCGCTACACAAAATCGCGCAGTGTCTTAAGTGTGTGCCATAACGCCGAGGAATGAGCGGGAGAGCGAATAATGTTTTTACTCGTGAGTGAGAAGCGCAGAACGATAGACACGCAACATAATTTATAGCGAAAAAACAGTTTTTATTTAATTACAAGTTAATTAAACAAGTAATCGAAAAATTAAAAAACCAGAACTAAATGAATACTTCTAGGCTATTTGTCAAAACATAAAACCAACAAAAATAGCGTTCTGTTCCTGAGATAAATAGCAAACTGTGTGAAAAACATGTATTTTTCAAAAAAATATATGATCGAGAAAACTTTTACCAATCGTGTTTCTAAAAAACCACAACGCAAGATAAAAGTTCAAAGTTTAATTTCTCCAAACATTATAAGGTGGTATCTTTCACGGATTTTGAGATCTAATACGATTCAAACCACATATTTGCTACCTACGGCCTCTTAAAACTTAGCGAAAAACGGCTTGTTCTAAAAACGGAGTGTGCCTATAGGCTTTAAGTCTTACAGCCGGTTCGAACTCTCTTCTCGAACGCAAATCACGTGATTTGACCAGTAATTAGTAAATTTTAGAGATGATATGTGTTCGAGAAACCGGCTGTTAGCCAGTTAAACTGAGCTGTGTATTTTCTATGACATTTGCCAATCAATCCACGCGCTATTGTGTAGTTAATTTGACAGATAATGTATGTAAACTTGTCACAGTGCCTCTAGCTAGCCTATAGATGAAGTCCTAAAATTGTTAATTAATTATTTCAATTCAATACTAGCGCGCGTATAAATTGGCAAGTCGAGGTAATGGCTCAGAAAATCGTTCACTACTTTCACCACCGTTAAGTAAGTGCTTAGCCATCTGTCATTTCTATCAGTTTATGGTAAAGTAAGTTCGTATGAGCAAGTGGCCAACTCTGGTGACGGAGTTTTTAGGCCGCCTTAAGGCCTCTGTCATGGCTTAACGACTTTAAAAGTCGGGACCGACAATTTAACGTGCCCTCCGAAGCACGGAAGCGCTCAGCTGATAATGCCACTTGCGGTCACCCATCCAAGTAGTGACCGCTCAGAACGTTGCTTAACTTCAACGATCTATCAAGAACGTCTTAGCAAGCTTCGCCACGAGCGCTTCTTATAAACCACGAGTTTATGGTTAATATCCAAGTAACGTTATACCCGAAGTAACTAATTATAACTTTACTGGAAAATAGTGAAACCAGCAAGACATGAATTATATTTCATAATAAACTGATTGCGCCTGAGTCCCATTGCAAATGTATTTTTAGTTTGTGATTTCCCGATGAAGTTTTATTGTTTGTATAGATTATTATAAAGTATTCCGCGATTAAAACATTTAATTTATTGAAAGTGCCTTTAAACAAAGTATTCTGTTTTGATAATGACATATAAGTGTACTTATTTTGCAAATTTTACCGTTTCGTGTACTTAGACGTCGTGTGTGTAGCAAGGAATGTCCAACTTTACTGGGTGGGATGATCTTTCGCTAGAATAAATATTTTTTATAATATAAACAGATTGCCCCTCATAAATACGAACAGAAAATATGTAGTAATTTATTCAATGAGACTTGTGTTCGGCCATTTCTAAACATTCAGAGTGGTTCCTAGGTATCCTATTTAACTTTAAATTTAATTTTGTATTTAGTTAACTGCCTGTAGGTATTCGTGTATAATTATAAAGTTCTATTCTATAATTATAAAGTGACAATTCTACGAGTCGTAGTTAGAAGTAGAATAAAACTTAAATTTCAGTGACTAAGGAACATCTGGTAGTGTTTCTTTATAGCCGATGTATTTTCAGCAGAGGTTGTGTTATTCAATGGTCTCATTACTAATATTACTATGCATAAATATATATTATTCAAAACTCATCCCTTTAACAGTCTTTTTGTAGTGCTCTGTTTTCGGAGGTACGTACATATTTTTATTAAATTCTGTTCGAAATTATAATTTTAACTTGTAAAAAAAACGCCAGGCACAGCTAATAATGGCGAATATCATTCTATGAAGCTTTCCTTGCTACACATTTCTATTTATAAAATCGAATAATCCACGTAATATTGTATAGGTATACAAGCATGATGTTGTTACTCTAATATTCCTAAATGAAGTAAGTAAGTGTAAAGTAGGTTTAGTTATTTTTATAGTAGACCGTATGGGTTGGTTCGCCTGCCGCCCCGTAGCTTTGTAATCACCATAGACAGGACTATGTCTGTGTAGGTATCTTAAGAATGTGTATCCTACCCACGCTTACTAGTTGAGCCAGGTTTTACGTATTTGATGTATTGACGTATTTAAATCAATATATAAAATCTGTTATTTTATTGTAAAGAATTTTAACAATGCCTCTGAACTTGTAAGTTTGAAATGAGTGTTAGTTTAAAGCTTTTAATTTTGTTGTCACCTGTGAAATGTCTGTTATCAATGAAAACAAGAGTTTATCTTTTTGTATGGTATAATCTCACACTATTTTAAAGAAGTATATTATTGAAATCATAGTGTAAACCTAGCATTTTGTAAGTTTGTTGTATTGTATAATTGGCAAATGGCGTTTAATGATGTCTCGTTATAAAACGGTGTGATTGTATAAATTTGTATTCACTAGCTATTTGAAACTTTTATTCATTACAATTTTTATTTATTTCATGAACTAAGAGTTGAATAAAACACATTTCGTCATTATATTGTTTATTTTTGTTTAAGTTAGTACAATATGTCGATGAATATATCTACTTAGGCCAAGTAGTCTCTTTCAAATGCAAGCAAGACAGAGAAATATGTCGCCGCATTGAGAGCGCATGGAGGAGCTACTGGGCCATGAAGCAGCACATGAAGGGCAACCTTCCGATATCACTAAAGCGCAAACTTATCGACACTTGTATCCTGTCCATACTGACCTACGGTGCTCAGACTTGGTCTTTGACTGAATCACAAAAATCAGACCTCAAGAAATCTTGAAATCTTGATCAAGAACACTTCGCTTCATAGCTCTTTGGCAAATGCCAAAGAGCTATGAAGCGAAGTGTTCTTGGGATTAAAGCGCGCAGTCGTCGTACCTACGAGGACTGCGCGCTTGAAATGGAATTGGGCAGGTCATGTGGCTCTAATGCATCCAGAACGTTGGGCGAGACTCGTCACGCAGTGGGTGCCCGAAGACAGTCGGAGACGACGCGGCAGACCCTGGAAAAGATGGCGAGACGACCTGGATGCATTCGAATCAAACTGGCAAACTGTTGCCTTGGAGCGCAAGGAGAGGAAGTTGAAGGGGGAGACATTTGCCCAGCAGTGGGACATGATAGGTTAGAAAAAAAGGAAGTTTTGTTTTTTAACTTATAGGCGAGACAACTCGTCCCGCGTAATTCGCCTTTTCAGTAAAGTAATATCTCAGATGTGCCTTAGGCCTACATTTCTCTGTAATATTTAATCACTAGCTAAGCCCCGCGGTGTTACTCGTGAAATAGTAACAAACACACACACGAACTTTCACCTTTATAATATTAGTGTGATAGGTACTTAATGAATGTTTGTAGGGCTGGTGCGATCATGTCAAAACTGCATAAAAATTTGTCAAGCAAACATGAGCGAGGTTGGTTTTGTGGTTTATTATAATATAATCGTTTCATTGAATCCCACGTGCCGGACGTCGCGCTGACGTCCAGCACGGATTTATTAACACACCAAAAGAGCATCGAAGCGGAGCGCAGTTTCAGTGTCATACGAATTTCAACTTTATTTTCATGCCATGTTTTTAACCGACTTCAAATAAGGAGGAGGTTCTGTTTTACTGTAATACCTAAGTATGTATTTTTAATATTAGGTCGTAAACTTATGAAATTGCCGTTTTGTACCTAAATATGAACCGCCAATTTCATTGAGCCTTCAACATCTATCTAGTTCTAGGTACCCCTATTTCTTTCTGTCACGCTATAAATAATGAGAAATAACTAGACCCTACACTCGCTATTATCTCGATCGATTTGGCTAATTTTGATCTTGAAATTAGTGAAAGTTTATGGAACGTTTAAACCTGGTGGTACGGAGTGCGCAGGGTTGGCTTGTTTGTTATACAAAAACAAAAAAGATAAAACATATTCATAGAATTAAGTAGTGACACGTGAAAACCGTCATTACATTACTTTACTTTTGCTCTTGGTTTGATAGTGGTAAATAGGTAAATGAAAATACGTACCATAGGATTTCATTCGAGGATTTTATTAAAAACTGTACCTACTGCTTATTATTTTGTTTAAAATTGAAATACTAAGTATTTATAAAAAGTAAAAATACCTACAGGACAGAATGTAACCGCGGGAAGAACTAAAGTCATGTGTTTTAAATATTGATATTTAATAACCATATAAATGTAGGTTACTTAAATAATCATCATTTATTTTCATCAAACATCTTTAGAATAAATCGTATCATAGATAAATATCCATCTACAAAATAAATTTATTAATTTTTAAATATATTTAATACATCTCCGTACTTAAATAAAATAATATTCTAGAGCTTTTATTTTATACAAATTGTATAAAATTATTATAAACTTATTCAAAAATATTTTATAGGTAGGTACCTACGTGACCTCGAAACCTGAAGTCAAAATTATTAGATATTTAAATACTGACCTCAGTATTTTTAAGAAATGATGAACTTTTTTCGATTCTTACAATAAGACTTTGTTTGCTGACGCGTTAAAGTAAAAACCATGTATTTCAAAGTCACTAACAATACAATAGATAGGTACTTACCTGATCTTTAAATTTTTCCGAAGTAGATATCCAAAGTCTAAGAGACACGATGTTTACAAAACGCAAGTTTTATAGGAAAGTTTTGAAGCCGCAAGATGCATTGTGCCGCACCTCACGCCGTGATTGTATAATTAGCGCCTAAGACATACCTACCTGATTCCTCCAATAGCTATTATATTATATCAATAATCACAATCTTGACGATTCGATTGCTCATCATAATTATCTTATGCTAATCCCTAAAATGAATTATAACTAAGTACCTACCTAACCTACATGTTAAAATAATATTTACAAAACGAAAACTTAACCAGAGTATGAAACGTTAGGTACAAAAGTAGAAATACTTAGTTATCTTTACTATGGTTTTTATAGGTATAATATACCTAGATATATAATCAAAACTTGGAGCCCGGAGGAATACATTACATACATTTTGGAATAGGTAGATGGTATCTATGTATTGTTAGTAAGTAAGTTCGTATGAGTAGTATTCTTTTATCTGTGGTATGAGCAAGTGGCCAACTCTAAATGTTAGTTTAAAATACAGATTTGATCCTACCTACTACCAAAAACCTACTTACATTGAGTTAAAGTCTATGACAAAAAGAAAGATAAATAGCAGGCGATTAATAGTTTTAAATTATTGCTGAATTGCATTGAGAATTAGCAAAAACCTAACGCACTTATGACGAAAAATAAAACTAAGTAAGTAGGTAAGTAAAATATAACAAACAGATTATATCACCAAACTTTAAATTAAGTAATTCAATTATTTAACACAAATAGTCTTACGCATAGCTCTTTCTTTATATAGGTATTATGCTCGATTAACATTTTTAGAAGTGGATCTGACTACCCTCTTATATCTGGCTTGACTAACACAAAGGGGTTAGTCTCCTCTACCTACAATAATGTGATTTATGTATTTATTGAATTTAGAGGCAAACTATTTCATATTTTGTCAAATACCTAACTGCGTTCGACTGAAAGACTAAAAGGAACCATAATCTTAAGTTTTGCCACATGTTATGGTAAGGTAAATACATTTCAAGCAATTATTTTGGCATCAACTATTTTAACCATTTACAACATAATAGCTTGGTGCTATTCAGAGGATTCCATTCGATTTTTACAGAAAAATCCATTTTATGATGTTTAAAGCCAAAAATCATCTAAAAAGTTCAAACTGTCACCTTAATATAAATAAAATATCTTAAAACCTAAGTATTTTTGAAGAATCGGCACAAGCCTAGGTAAGTACCTACTCTATTGTGTGATTTGGAGCCTGAGCTACGTTTTTCGAACGAGCCAGTCACTGTTTTTATCGCGTTTGTATCGATACACCGTGGCGAACAAAATGCAGGCGGCAAGCTGTTACACGCACACTATCCTTGCGTTTTTACTTACTCGTATAACGAGCAGGGTGACGCGCTACACCAAATCGCGCTGTGACTGCTCCGTAGTGTTTTTATTCTTTTTGACTGCTCCTTTGAATAACGTGGTGAGGCTCCAAATAAACAATTAAACATAATTGACAGTTAAGTCGACAGATGTTGCGTTTTGACAAGCCAATAATAGTGCATTCATTATCGGATCATCCATTTGTTAAGGCCTGTTCGGACCTACGCGGTATTCGCTGCCGCTGTGGGAAGCGTAAATACCGCACAGGTATTTTCTATGAAGTTCCGCGGCGCAGTATTTTCGCTTCCCACAGCGGCAGCGAATACTGCGTAGGTCCGAATAGGCCTTTAGCCAATTGATATAACGCGTTTACATTTCTTATAAACTATTTTTTACTCAGTTTTAATGTAAAAAGTTTCAGACCAGACCTTTAAGTTAAAAGAAAACTTATTTTCGGAGATTCAGTAGTAAGTAGGTACTTATAGCATCAAGAGAAAATGGGTAGGTATACCTACTTAATAAACAAAATCCACAATTTACCACTTCCCAACACATTTACATCTTTGGATATTATTACGATACCTAGCAAAGTAGGTGATCGCAACGAAAGCAATACTTAAAATATACCTAACTAATCCTTTTGAACACTCGTGTTTTGTGGCAGGTAACCGCAGTAAACATTCTGAGAGAACTCAAAAATGTTTGTCTATTCAGTAGATTTCAAAAATCCCTTCGATTAGCATTAAAGACTTTCGTTTACCACATTATTTATCTGTTGTAGACTCTACAAAACGGAATCATACGTACCTATCATACATGAAGGTAGGTAGGTAGCTATAAGTGGCAATTCTGGATGTCGCCAAAACTTAAACTAATTTGACAGCACTAAAAATGATGCCATCCTCTTTTTTTCGATCGTTATGAAAGGGACGGCAACATTTTTAGTGGTGTCAAATTCGGTTAGATAAGTTTTGGTGACATCCAGAATTGCCACTACTACCTACTCAAAAAATGGATAGGTACCTATAATTATGTCTAAAGATCGCGAGATCCCACAAAATTTACTTACTGTGTGTTTAGGGTAGCGAATACCTGTTAAAAAACTGCCTTTTACCTACATGTGTGATAAAATTTCATTACAAATTAACAATTCTTTTAATTTAGTTTTATTTTTCTCATTTTTTCTCCTTTCGTGGAACACAGTCCCTGCTGTGCCCAGGAGGCGGGCGTTGACTCTGCTACACAGTTTTAACTTTTCCTACAACGTTCCGTCAACGTTTCCTATTGTTTGAACTACCTATATGTAGGTACTTTTGTTCCAAATAAATGATTTTTGATTTGATGTTGAATTCTATCCGTGTAATGTGGTAACGTAGGTATACCTACTCTAATATAGTCTTTGTCGACTAAAAGAGTCTGGACACACTACGTTTTCCGAACACGCCGTCATCGTCACTGTGCGTTTGTATCGATACAAACGCGTGGCGAACAAAATGCAGGCGGCAAGCACACTATCCGCGCGTTTATAAAACGCACTGCGAACTAGCAGGCGCGTTTTAGATTATATAAATGCTTGCCTCTAAAGTGGGTGACAGACGTACGAGCAAGTACGCGTACCTACCTACTTATATGGCTCGACGACCTTTTCGCGTAAGTAGGTACCTACGCGGACTTTTAGACCTCGTTCCCACTATGTCGTCTGTCGGGACGATTTTTTATCGTGTGTCGTAGCGGCAGAACATTTTATTATGAAGCTATTCACACTTGTCCGACAACGATTTTGTGTCGGACTCGGATCCGATAAAAATTCCGACAGCCGATTATTGTGAACAGAGCGGCCGACACCCGATTAAAATCGGAATCCGACAGACGACATAGTGGGAACGAGGTCTTAGGGTGACACACCGTCGTAAAAGGACTTCGAGCCCCAAGTTCGCAAACTTACTCCCATGTCTATCACTCATTTTACACAATTTGAGCTATAAACTCAGAAAAACGGACAAACGTAACAATGAGTTAAGTAGGTATTAGGTAGGTACTAGGTATTTATTTTTTTATAACTTTTGTCTGATGAATTTGAATTATATATTAGGTACCTACCCGTGAATTATTGTCCGTGTAGCCTAAATTGTATTTTGTATTTACACGAAGGTTTTTTCAAATATATTCTGCATATTTTCTATCAGATCAAAGGTTTTCCTGTATATTTGTAACATAATTAGAAGGGTGTTCAACTGTTCAGCGTACAGCAACTCCGTTGATAGTGACGACGGCGCTGGGCCCCGCGGGTTCGGGCTCGTAGGCCGAGTCCGTGTCGCTGCGACGGCCGTAGGCCGCGTTGTCAGCTAAGTGCTCGCTAGGGGACAAGAAAGTTACAATGTAAGATTGGTATGATTCAGAGCTAATAGGATAGCTAAAAAGATAGAATAACACTTTATTGGTCACTACATAACATTAAATAAAAACACGTTTCAGAACTCAATGATCCAATACATCCTTATTCCGTATAGGTACATTGAAGAGCATTCAAAGCGCGCGTTTGAATGTACAGATTAGGTGCGGGCCAAGCGACTGTATTTATTTAGGATGTGTGATTCGTTTAAAACGAGTCGCGGAACATTTTAAACGACTCCCAGCTTAATAAATTACGCTCTTTTGGCCGCACAATTAATGGACCTTATAGTAGGTAGGTATAGGTAGTTAATATACCTACTCGTACAAGCGTTGTCAACTAGGTTATGAACAGTCGGCCAAAAATGTGGTCTACCACCCTATTGTTGAGTTTTATTTGAACGTCATGAAACAACAGGTCGATTGCCACTTGAAATAACATTATGAAGTGACAATTGCTTTCTTTACTAAATTACGAAGATTTTATCGATAATTAGATCTCACAGAAACTTTTGTCAAAATGGCCGAACGTACACAAATGCTCGCTATGTTGAATGAAAGTTAAAACAAAACTTAAACTATACAGGCTGGGGCAGAATGTTGAGTCCTTGAAACTTACGTAGGTAGGTACTTATAACCTTTTCTTTTATAGTTAAAAAGTTTTGATATTTAATCATTGTTTTATATATCAAAGAAAAGAATATTTGCATTTTTAGATTTAGAAATAAGTACGGTTCGCCCAAGGAATGACATACCTACCTAAATAAAAAAAAAAAAACAATATGATCTTAATCGACTCTTCCGAACAGAAACACTTCTCCCAAAGTACCTAACTTACCAAATCAAATCGTAAGTTTTTGAAATAATTAAAAAAACCCTTCCCATAGGTACGTTTTTTATGAAAAAACAAGCATGCGAAAAATACTAACTATACCCTTTCCAACCGTTTATTTAACTTTTGACAGCTGTAATACTGACTCAAATAGTGATGCCCTGACCCGTTACCGATTCGATTTATTTTATCGGTCGATTTTATTCATGAAGAAGTTTTAATCGATTTAACACACTCATTATTTACTATGAATTTCAACATTTTGCACCTGTTCATTACAAGTAAGTACCGCAGTTCATTCACATGTTTTTTATTTGAACCAACTACAGTAAGTCTAAACGATTATTTTAGATTCATTAATTTTCAGCGAAGAAATTCGATCCCATTACTAGGTACGAGTACTATGGAACTGTTTTCATTACGCAAATTATTTATGCATTAAAACAGAGACATCTAAGGCATTTTAAAATAATAAAGGTTTTTACGTGATTTGATATAAAAATTATCACAATAATTTTATTGTAATTATGTGTTATTAATATAATCGATAATCGATTTATTTCAAAACAGTTTATAGTCGGTGGTCATTAATTACGAATGAAACATCTCTAAGTGGGCGGGACCCGTCCATGAAGTACAGTATTCCCTGTAGTACATTGTATCAAAAATTATTACAAAACTTTATGTGCGTGATCTGTCAAAAGTTAAATAAACGATTGGAAAGACTATAAGTAGGTATTCTATATTTAAATTTGTGTTTCAAGAACTATAAAGATTACCCATCCTGTATTAGTAAGATATTTTGCATGTCTAATTTATACGCAGTCTTTATACGTTTCATAATATTTAGCTATTCAAGTTATTGAGTTCTAAAAAGTCGGCAGCTATAATACCTAGGTACTCTGTTGGTTGTTCTGATATAACTACCTAGGTAGTTATCTACCTTTGTCTCGTTCCGTTCGATGCTAAGTACTCTGGTAAGCACATAAGTAACTTCGTCGCTAACTCGATGAAGCTTTCAGACTAAAGTACTTACCTACTGAAAACTGAACGTGAAGCGCCGTTATTACCTTAACATATTCAGGTGTTAGTAAAATGTGAAACAATGTATTGCAGGGCTTAAATAGCAGAAATAAATTAGAAGCAGTAGGTACTACTTTGTGAAAGTTATGTTAATATTTGTTATTTAAAAAAAACATCTCTGCTGTGTTGACTCAGGGCTCAAAAAGTGACACCACATAATATAGTTGTAATGTAACTAAACAAAGCTATAGCACCTTCTTTTTTATAGGGTCTTCTTAAAAATACTTAGGTACCTACTATCTTTTTAAGCCCCTATACAAAAGAACTTATGTTTACAGCATGAAAAATCTCTAGACGCGGGCGATCACGCGTTTACGCGCGCTTTGATAGATATTGTGATGTCCGTTTATTGTTTATTTGATCACGCGCTTTCGCACGTAGGTAGGTACCTGGGCGTCTAATCTGCAAAACGAAAAACGAAGTGTCGGCATCAATTTCGTGCGGATCGGTACTCTATGGGCCTTCGTTCGACGCGAAGTTCGACGCGATGAAATGAAACGTTATCATCGTTTCGGATATCGTCGACGGATTCGGATTCGATTTGCAGGTTAGATGCTGTTCTTCTTTTGCAATTTGGTTAGTGACAATAACTCTCGCAAAGGTAAGCGTCCACAGGCCCCCATTGCACGTATCGGACGCATCGCATCAAACGGATTAATTAGGCTACGTCCACTGTATCGGCAGCGATCGGATTGCCGACGCGAGTATCAGCAATCGGATTGCCGATGCCACCTTCATTCGGATTTTTGTAGTGATCGTACGTGCGGAAAGTGTTTGTGAGAATGGAGGAAAGCGATGAAGAAGTCGTTATTGCTTGTTTATTAGCAGAAGAGGAAGAACAAGAAAAAAAATCAAGAAAAAGGAAGCATAACTTTTGGACACACAATGAGCGCGCGAGGCGCGTCCACTGATCGGCATTCCGTATGGTTGCTGATACTCGCGTCGGCAATCCGATTGCTCCCGATACAGTGGCCGCAGTCTAATTAATCTTTTTGATGCGATGCATCCGATACGTGCGATGCGGGCCTGTGGACGCATACCTTTAGGTACATGTGAACTTAGCATAATTTAATACTCGCTAGCGCGCGCGTAGTTTGGCATGTCACGGTAATGCAATGACACTGAATTGGTACCTGTAAGGCGAGTCATAGACGTTGTCAGTGACGTGGTCGTACAAATGTCGTCCGGTCGCGTCGTGCAATGTTGCGTAGCTCATCACAGCTGCATTCTGGTCTTCCTTGCGCTCAGCGCCCTCGATGTTCTCTGTGTTCTTCACTGGAGTCGCTTTACGGCTGGAAATCACACTATTATTAAAAAAGTGAAAGGTTGTGTGCTAGTTCGTTCGTCCGTTCGTATGAGCAAGTGGCCAACTCTAGTGGTCGGCAGTTTTAGTCTGTCTAAAGGCCTCCGTCATGGCTTAACGACTTTATAAGCCGGGACCGACACTTGTTTCACTTTCACTTGCTCATACGAACTTTGCTCAGTCTCAAATAAATGACTCATAGTAACGTCACCAGGAAAATAACTGAATGGTGCCCAAAGGAAAGTAAAAGAAGTAGGAGCAGACAAACAAAGCGATGGGAAGACGATTTGAAGAAAGTAGCTGGTCCAGAATGGTTACGCACAGCAAAGGATAAAATCAAGTGGAAAGCCCTAAAGAAGAAAGGGAGGCCCTTTGTCGAAAGACAAGCTGTTATGAGGGGGGATCTACCGATTGCCGAGAATTAGGCATTAGTTAATATAGTTTTTATTTTTAGTTTTTTACCTCTATTTAGAAAAAAATTGTTATTTATGTAACAAACAGCAATAAAGGCTTATTTTATTATATTTGATTTTAGTAACGTCAGCAGAAACTGTAGGTACAACTTATGATCCAACGCCCACGCTCAAAGGTGAATTTTGGAAATTCAGAATATTGTATGTAGAATATTGTACCACCAAAACAAAAAGCTCTATTTCTGCGGTACCAAAGTATCAGACCTCCAGAAGTATTTAGCATATAAACTTACAGTCTTAAATAGATGACTCCCAGTAGCATCAGCAGAAACAGTACAACTCCGCATCCAACGCCGACACTCAACGGCAAGGCGCCTCCATCCGTGGCCTCATTGACCGCGATCTCACAACTCGGCTCAGCGCCGGACCAGCGGCCGTCGTCGGCGCATTTCCGCAAGAACGGCCCGACGCGGGTGAACTGCGGCAGGCAGTGGTACTCCACGGAGCTTCCGAACAGAGTGCTGTTGGCGATGATGATGCGACCGTTTTCGATGGTGCCCGGGGATTTGCAGTCGATTGCTGAGGAGAAAGCATGAAGGTGTTGTACGCATCGGCCAAAACCGACACAGCCCCATGGCTAGGGAGATACGAAGGCCGGTACACGAGTCTGGATTCAGTCCCCCGAGAGGAGGTATCGACCAGACCCGGCACAGGCCGTGAAGGTCTGCTTGTTAGAAATGAAACTCAATAATTGGTCTTAGATTCTATGCACGCGTTGTTTCTCGGATGAGCAGTTACGTGTTTGTCTAGCGCGTCACCTGCTGGTTCGCAGTGGTCATGCAGCATGCTGGACTTAGTGTTCTTTTTCAATTCAATAACATACTTCCATTTGCTACGATCCTTAATACAATCTTCCAGCTTATTCACCCTCAGTAGTTTAGGATTTGGGGTCTGATTTTCTAAATATAATTTGAAAATATAATAATAATAATATTTTAAATAATATTTTTATATTTTTAAATATAATTCTAATTTGGCTTTTTAAAAGAGTTTCATTTAAAACAATATACAAGCGAAACTTACGAATGCAGACAGGAGGAGCACCATTCCACTGTCCTTTCTTCAGGCAGGTCCGCGTCTGGTTTCCTTTGATGGTGTACCCTCGTTCACAGCGGTAGTGCGCTTCGCCGCCAATACTCAGAGTTGAAGTCGCGACTTGCAAGCCCACGCTACCCTTGATCTGAATCGACGGGTCGGGGCATGTGATCTCTGTATTCAATAACATAGATTAAGTATTTGCAAAAAAAATTAAAATTAAATATGATCACGACTGTATCCCAGGGAGCGGTAGACATTTCTTTCAGAATTTTTAGATCCTTTTGAAGATGTCTAAGAGGATAGGTATGTACTGGTTTCCTCACGATGTTTTCCTTTACCTACTAAATGACGTTCTGTGGAATGTCCAACGATATTTATTTATTTATTTATGTCTTTGTTACGATACCTTTGCAGAGTGGTGATTCTGAGCTCCAAGTGCCGTTGTCCTGGCACAAGCGACGTGACACTCCATCCAGTTGCCAGTTGGGCTCGCATTCATACAGGGCCGCTGCCCCGTAGTAAGTGGCATTCGTCGCTAATGTCACTACGCCGTTCTCGATACGACCAGGGTTGCCACAGTCCACGTCTGAAATGAATCAATATTTTACACCACGACGTTTACACACAGCGCTTGTAGCATAGTTTGAGACATTCTTGATAGATCGATCGTTCGTTCGTTCGTATGAGCAAGTGGCCAACTCTGGTGACGAAGTTTTTAGGCCGCCTAAAGGCCTCCGTCATGGCTTAACGACTTTAAAAGCCAGGACCGACAATTTAACGTGCCCTCCGAAGCACGGAAGCGCTCAGATGAAAATGCCACTTGCGGTCACCCATTCAAGTAGTGACAGCTCAGAACGTTGCTTAACTTCGACGATCTATCAAGCACGTCAAGTTAAGCATCGTTCTGAGGAGCGGTCACAATTTGAATGGGAGACAGCTGAGCGCTGCCGAGCATCAGACGGCATGTTAAAAGATATTTCAAGTTACTGGGTATGTCTGTCTGTCCACTATAAGATGCCACAAAGTATGAGATTATCTCCAATGATCCCTCGATTAGATGTATCGATCGAAAAGATTCCAGTGAATCGACCGAAGGTTCTATACATTTGCATAGGCATTTGGGTGTTTCCTCGCTCACTTCGGTACTTCTTTATACCCTTTCCATCATCATACGTCACTGTATACTATCGTTCTAGCGGAAGATTCTAAAACATCGAAGGTTCTAAATACTTACACTGATATTTGAGTGTGACTCAAATGTTCACTTCACAGTCTTCACACCCCATGTTTAATCGTCTGATGTGCTTCTATAAATCAAGTACCTAATGGTTGTTGAGACTTACATTTGGGCGTGACTCCCCCAGCGTTATCCTCACACGTAGAAACTTTTCCACAAATTTGTACCCTCTTTCGTATCGGTACTTAACGAGCGCTCCGATACGGTACGTCTCAGATTGGGTACTAGGTACTTTCTCCATTCTCACTGTCTCAGAATAGAGTTTCTCTATTCTGAGCTCACTGTCATACTGTGCCAACGGAAGTTTCTAGTAAAACGACTAATTCCGGGTTCCTATATCCAACGAACGGATGTCCGTAGGTCGGTCGTCATAGCAACGTTATCTGACACAAAATGTATGACACTTTTTGACAGATAACAACGTTGCTATGACGACCGACCTACGGACATCCGTTCGTTGGATATAGGAACCCGGCATAAAGGTTTGAGCGACTTACATTGGCATTTGGGTGTGGCTCCTCCCCACTGTCCGTTATCTTCGCACGTAGAAAGACTCTCTCCCACAACTTTGTACCCTCTTTCGCATCGGTACTTGACGAGCGCTCCGATGCGGTACGTGCCGGAGTGGGTGCTGACGGACGTCCGAATGAGCGTGCGGCCGTGCATGCGGTCGTTACCCGTCACTGATACTATGCTGTTCTCTGGCACAATTGGATCGGGACAGCGGATCTCTGGAAGAAGCACATTGCACATTTCATTGCATTGAAATACTGTTGATTTTTTTTTATTTTTATGTAATCTGATAGTATTAAAAAAGTAACTACCAAGGCCGTGGCCTCGCTCCCGTGATAAAAAGTAGCCTATGTGTTATTCCAGTAATAAGCAATGGAAATCGAGTATCTGACGAGACTGAGTTTGTTCCACTTATCATTTGTTTATCTAATGTTAATTTTGTGAGGACTTGATTTGGTGTTAGGGTTATAATGTTATTAAGATATTAGAAAAACCTGCCCAGTTGCCCTGACGGCAGGAGGGCCTACAAATTTCACTACAAACGGCCACTAGCACTGCAGAGGTGGGGCAGGGTGTGTGTTTAGCTTAGAAGAGCATCGCAAAGAAGGGGCAGGTTAGGTGTTGAACTTGGGACAGCACCACAGAGGCGTGACAAAGAATATGTTTAGTTTAGAGCACAAGCGGGACAGGAGAGATGGTTCCTTACCTTCGCATCTCGGCGAGGCGTCGCTCCAAGTGTACTGTTCCGTGCAGACGCGTCTGACCGCCCCTACGAGGCGGTAGTTCGCCGCGCAAGAGTACTGAAGCACGCTGCCGAGGTGGGTGCTGTCGTTGAGAAGCACCGTCGACCCGTATGGTAATGGGGGTAGCTTGCCGCAGTCCACGTCTGATGGAATATAAAAAATAAAATAAATAATATAAAAAAATAAAAAATATGATCACGACTGTATCCCAGGGAGCGGTAGACATTTCTTTCAGATCTTTTTAGGGAATTATTAGATCCTTTTGAAGATGTCTATGGTATAGTCAGAGGTAGTCAGAGGTATGTCCAAATACATATTTGGTACATGCCCACATCTTGCAGAAGTAACCTTTTCATACGTGACAGGTTGCAAGCCCATCGATGCTATTAGAGATAACTTGTTTCCTCACGATGTTTTCCTTCACCGTTAAAAGCTCGTGTTAAATTTTTCGATGCAAGTCTATTGATGCACGGCCGGATTCGAACCCACGACCTTCGGATCGAAAGTCAAAGTACTAATCCACTTGACCAACACGGCTTTTCCTTGGACATTTTACACGGCGTCATCTAGTCCCAAGATAAGTAATGCTTGTGTTATGGTAACCAGTGACTGATTTAATACCAAGGACAATAATATTATCGTCCTTGATAATACTTAGATATTACATTTTTTTTGTAAATACATACATATTAATAGAAAAACATCCAGACCCGGAACAAATATCTGCAGAACATGCAAACATTTGTCCCGTGGCGGGGATCGAACCCACAGCCTCCGCGTTTCAGGCGGGCCTTCGCCCACTGCGCCACAGAGGACGTTGAATATAAAAGACATAGGCCTTTATATCTTTACTAGATGATTCATACACGCTTTCCTTTTGGTCCCATAAAACATTTAGAGGATCTGATGAGCATCTTCAAAGTATTGTACAAAAATGCACCTCAAAAGTGTAAAAAATTGCTCTCTTCTTCCGAAATTGAAGTTTGTTTGATAATTTAAAATAATTATAATTTAATTTGCCACTTGTTAATAACAACTACTTAGGTAAGTATAACATAACTTCTCCAATCTGCTATAAATAGAAAAGTTACTTTATTTAACTCACATTCGCATTTGGGCGACTCCCCAGACCATTCCCCGTCCGGGCCGCAGACGAGACTAGACTCTCCCACCAGCCTGTGCCCGCGTTCGCAGTGGAACTCTATCGTCGAATGTACGTTGTAGTCGAAGGCTTCCATGTACCCACCGGCTGGGACCTCGGGATCAGCGCATGATATTACTGAAACAAATTACAATACGTTCTGTGACGGCAATGCACATGTTCAATAGGCATGATGACTTTATTTTAAAAAGTTCTTGTACTGTCTCCTTTTTATAACCCTTTTTTATCGAAAAGAAACATTTGTTAGCCCAAAATTTAGTTTTTAAAAACGCATTTTGTGTTTGACGCCGAAACGCTCGCAAAGTGTCATTTCGCCTTTTTACTAAGGCGTGACATCACGCCAAGGTAGGAAGTTCAAAGTTTTCAAACGAAACTAAATGGCAAGAATGTGGTTTTATTAAGTCGTGACGTCATGCGCTCTGATTTGAACCCACAACCTTCGGATCGAAAGTCGAGCACAAACCCATTTGGCCACACGGCTTATTTATATTTTATTACTGAAGTCCAATGCTTGCCTGCTGTTTTTTTTATATCAAAATGTCACGTACCTACTATGAACTCTGAAAATCAAACCACCTCGTCTAATTCACCTAATACTTACATTCACAGGACTATGTTAAAGAGGATATGAATGTGAGAGGAATGGATTCAGAGTTAACGAATGACAGCAGTGAGTGGAAGAAGAAAACGGTTGTGCCGACCCCATCTAGCGTGGGATAAGGGCAGGAGAATGATGATGACTTACATTCACAGGTAGGCATATCGTGTGACCACTTTCCATCTCTATTGCAGACCAGCTCCTCAGCCCCGGCCAGCCAGTAGTCCGGCTCGCATGAGAACTGCGCCACGGAACCGAACGTGGTTGTTCCGTTCAACAGTCTGAACGAGCCCTTATGCACGATCGCGGGGGTGCCACAGTCAACGTATTTACAGGACGGCGGAGTGCCAGACCAGCTGCCGCCGAGTGTACATGTCACGCTCTGGAGCAAGAAATTGATATTTTGAAATTGTTTTTTTTTGTAATATTGCTAGCTTACTCGCCCGCGGCTTCGCTCGCGTGGTACCTTGATAAAATATAGCCTATGTTCGTTCGGAAAGTCCATGCTGTAGCATTACCGCAAACAGCATAATATGCTGTAGCATTACCGATGTGTACATCGGTAAATGAATTTTTGAAATCGGATGAGTAGTTTCGGAGATTACCCAAAACATACAAACAAACAAACCAACTTTACCTCTTTATAATATCAGTAAGATATGTAGGTTAGACAATAAGGTACCTATTATTTTTTATGTGCCGTAGTTTTTAAGTATTTTGCATCCCTTACTTATAATAAAAAACTATTGCCTGAAATGAAATTTATTATTATTATTATCAAGTAAGTACTTAGTGAGGATTTAGTGCCATTCAAATACCAGCGCGCCCGCCGGCGATTCATTAGACAGAAATAATGACCACGTGCAATTTAATTATGAATGTGATTTACCTTCATTTATATTTTAGCACGTGGCTTTCGGACGTAATGACTATTACTGTTCCCAAAATCTAGGCTCTAGCTAGAGTAACACTTTAATTATCCTCTTGCATTGTGTTTACCATTATTTTTAACCGACTTTAAAAAAGGAGGAGGTTCTTTGTTTCACTGTATGTAGGTAACTTTTTATAATATTCACCGATTATTCCGTAAACAGAATTTGAAATACCTAGTCATCAGATTTTGATTTTTTTTTTCAAATCTTATTATTAGTTTTCGCTCGAATAAGTAACAAACATCCATACATCTATAGATCCAAACTTTGACGTTTCTAATCTATGTGGGATAAGTTAGATAGTTATATAGTATACTTAACATTTATTTGGAAAACACAAAGCACAGACGAACATTACAATATACAAATAGGAAGGGAGACAGACAGTAGATTTAAGATTGTAGGTACCTACAGCTAAACTGGTACAGGTACAGCTAAACGGTCTCAGTCTAAGTAGTGCTATATTGCTCAAATAAAGGTACTTACAGGTGCTCCAAACAGAATGAATCCATTCTGACAAGTATAAGTAGCGAGAGATCCAGCCGTACGTCCACTAACAGCCACCAGCGCGCCGGAAACCGGCGGGGGCTCCGGACACCAGTCGAACAGACATTTTGGCGCTTCGCCCTCCCAGCTACCCCCGTCCCCACATATCCTCTCTGTTTCACCGACAAGGGTATAGTTCTCTTTGCAAGAGTAAAGTGCTCGAGCGCCGTGGGTCGTCCGACTGTCTATTAATGTCACTTCACCATCTTGGATGGCTGCGAAGCCGCCGCAATCGACATCTGAATGAATTGGAAATGAAATGTATTTACTAAACCTAAAGAACACATATTAACAGAATAATATCAGAATAATATTGTTAAATGGGACATCAGCTTCTCGTCAGTTTCAAAACTGAATACAAAATAAGTATCTTAAATAGTAGGTAAATTATGATTGTGCGCTGTATCGAGGAGGTCTGTTCGCTGCTTGCCCCCTTCTTCTCTGATTACGTCTATTATTTTTAACCATCCATAGAAATAGTAGGTAGATCTTTGCCTTCTTTTCTAAATGTTGTACTTTTTATTAGTCCATCGCCCACTTTCGTCCTTTGCCCCCTTTACTAAACATCGATTTACATTCGGTTTTGGTACAAAACAGGAACTATAACTGTCATCCATATCTGTTTGTACACTATTTCTATAGTCGAGTACAAAATAAGTAGGTCATGCATTATACAAGTGATAAAATTAGGTGCGTAAGTTAAAACAAAAACATAGTTATTAACAGTAGTTTTTGATTTTATTCGTTAAGTACAAAAATACAAATCATTCCTCTTTATAATATTCGTATAGAAAAAATGAAGAACTTACATTTGCAGCTAGGCGCGATGTCGGACCAGAAACCATCCTTCAAACACTCCCGTGTCCTGTGTCCCGTGAGCATGTGTCCCTGGGGACATTGGTAGGTGATGGCTGCTCCCACTCGATAGTCCTTTCCTTCAATCGTGGTGTTCAGCTGTTTGTCCGGACTACCACACGTTGGAGGTACTGCGGAAGATAAGTGTGTTCAGTATTGAACTAAAAAGAGTAACATCTTCGCATTGCAACCATTATCAGCTGAGCGCTTCCGTGCTTTGGGGGGCACGTTCAATTGTTTCACGGCTTTTAAAGTCGTTAAGCCATGACGGAGGCCTGACTGCCTTGACTGCAACTATTGAACGCACAGTAATAATAAAAATAAAATTTAACCGATTATTTTGTCGATAAGCAGGAAGATTTTGCTGAACAATTCCCTAAAAACATCGCATTATACTATTCGACGACGATAGCAGTTCTATCTCCATAGCAACTTTGTTATACTCGTAATTTGTATGGCACTTTTTGACAGATAACAGCGTTGCTATGGCAATAGATCTGCGATCGATCGTCGGATTGAATAGATGTTAATTTCGGCCGTAGTTGATTCTTGCACTACTGGTGCAAGCGAAAACCGAATCTAAGGTGACGAATCTTTATATTCCGTGAGTGTACCTACATAAAACTCTTGCAAGCCTCCTAATCCTAGTAATAGAATATTAACCTCATACAAAATTCGCAAAATGTTCTCAAAAATAGGTAGATAGATTGCATTCTTTATTAACATTACGCAACGCTTGCACTGGCTTTATTAGTATTATGCTGATGTGTTCATTGACAGTAACGATCATGGTTGAAAGAGCATTGCATATTTTAATTACAATGTTCGCTTGGCCGTAGACAGTATTCAAATATTTCGGTACGAGGGCAAGGCTAACATATTAAATAATAATTACATAGGTAGGTATGTAATCAGATAATAAATTAATTAATCATAATGTATGTTCCTAATACTTTTTGTGTACATTTAAGTCCTGAATGCTCATGTAAGTACTCATATTTCTGACAAAGTAGGTACCTACACTTTATTTTGTTGTGATTTTGAAATCTGGATTATAGGAAACCTATAAGCAGCCTAAAAGTACTAATGAATAAATATTTAAGTATTCTAAATTCACTACACCTTCACTAAACTATAAAATGATTACTTATTATAAAAATTCGCGCGCAATAAAAATTAAATAAGTTAGTAAAAAAAAAAACAAACAAGTTACTTTTAGTAACATTTTTCATTTATAATTTATAATTGGTTATAAATGAAAAATCTTACTAATAGTTACGGACTCAGACGGGATTCGAACCCGCGATGATACAAGCGATCACTCTTTAGCCGGGCTGCCTTAAACCACTCGGTCACGAACCCATGACGTTAAAGCCGAAAGCGAAACTAATAGTAAGATGATATATCGCTTATACCAACTTCAACAAGTAACATAAGACATTTATGATGAGCAAAACACAACTTAATTCGCAGTGTGATATCGCCAGGCGAAACAAAAGATGGATATGTACCTATCAGACATGCGACACTCACGGTACTGGCAGATCCAGTGCAGATAGTCGAGGTTGCAGCCAACGTCGTTCCACAGCCAGCCGCGGCCTCCGTCCAACACCACGCAGTTTTGTTCGCCGTTGTAGTTGTTCGGTTGGTCTTTACCCCACGTCGGTCTAGAGACCACTTCGCCTGAAAGAGTTGGTACAGTTTTTATTGTGCACTAGCTGCGCTCCGTGTGTTACCCACGAATAGTTCCCGTTCCCGTGGCAATACCGAGATCAAAATTAGCCTATTTTTAATCAAGGGTATAAGCAATCCTGGTACCAAATTTTATTTAATTCCGTCCAGCTGTTTGAGCGTGAAAGAGTAACAAACACATTCACACACACACACAAACTTTCACCTTTTTAATATTAGTGTGAGGTGATGTGATTCACATCACACTAATATTATAATAATACGCAGGCCTTTATATCTTTACAAGATGATTTAAATACAGTATCAGAAGGCAATTTTTGGCTACACTTAATGGGACACTTTAGCGGCTGGGACATTGTTGAGATGGAGTAGGCTTATCAAGCACCTAAACCGTTCTCTCAACTTAACTGGCCATATCCACAGGAAAAACAATTATCAATAGGGTGGGGTAATTATCAATAGGTTTCTTCACACCAACGTTTAGATTTCGTATTAAAGTGCATAAAATCTTTTCGAAACGAATAATCCATGTTTACCTACAGAGTGAGTCATAGGTAATGCTTAAATTAAAATCAAATCAAAAGATATTTCAACAAAACGATCAATAAATAAATCAATCTTCAACTAGTGAATGGTCAGGTCAATTTATAAATAAAATAATATCTCTTTAGGTGTGGCCTAAAAATAATTTTTATTTTACTAGTAAAAGGTTTTGTGGTGATTGCTATTACACTACAATTAGCTTTATGAATTTTATAAGTGCTGTACAAATAAACATGGTATTCCTAGAATAATCAAAGAAAAACCTAAATGCCTAATTGTAAATTCGGTATAATTTATGTTATTCCGGGAGTTAAGTCTTAAGCTCAGTGTCAATAACCTATCTATCTTTGGTTTTGCTAACTGTGGTATATTAAGCATGTTGTGCCATTAATGAACCACAGTAAAAAATGTTATTTATCTTATTTTTTTCTAAATAAATACTAATTTCCTGAAATACGTGTATTTTTATTTATTATTTTACATAACATAGGTATATTTTTTTCAACAAAATAAAAAAAAACATGCGGTAAGGGGTTAAATTTGTCTTTTTTTTGCATTGAAGTAGGTACCTAATGTCTAATATCAACCAAAGATAGATAGGTTATTGAGACTGGCCGAAAAACAACTACCTTAATCATTCTATGAACAAACTCTTAAAAAATAAGAGGTTGTTCATAGAATGATTAAGGTATCACTTACCATCAACCCACTTCCAAGTCCTGGATGTGAGACCTGGTTCCTTTTGCGCGCCGATCCAAACCATCTGTGTCTTCAGCTGCGACTTGCGACGCTCCAACTCTTGGATCAGGAAACTCGACGTCGCTCCCTGAAGAACAACCAGAGATATTAAAAATCTCCTCTAATCTATCCTATTAGAGCCTCCATTTTTAAATTCGTTTAACACGACGAAAACTTGGCCATGAACCTTTTTCCCGACTTCAAAAAAGGTTCTATGTACCTTTGTAGACATCGAGGTGGCTTTTAATTATAAAGATTTATCAATTTAAAATAGATTTAGAGAATGTTTTTTTCATGTTAAAGAGATACTTAATAACAAATTTAATGTCCGTTTTAGTTAAAATAAGTTTACTAGTCAAATATGAATAACGAGGATAGTGTTCCTAGTTACTCTTTGATCAGTTGGTACATTGCTCTCTTCAAATATTGAAGTCAGTTTATTCATTTCTTTAAATTTGTCACCTTCTCTATTAAAGATTTTTACATACATTGCTATCCATAAAATATTCAAGTCAGTTTATTATTAAGTATTTTTTAATTTTATCATCTGCTCTATTCAATACTTTTACATATTATAACATACCAGTTTGTTGCCTGCCATATAAATTAATCGAGCACCGAAATGGATGGCAACAGTACCTGTACCTACTGACTAAGGTATGTAGGTGATGGCAAGCGAATAGCCCGGTTGCATGACATCAACTAATTATACGAAACGTATTGTAGTTGACCAAGTCCATTGTTAGGTTAATGGCTTTTAGATCTGATGCTGGAGAGAAAACGCATTTCCATTTCCAACTAACGACTAGCTGATATATAATAAGCCTTATTTATTAGTAAGGAAGGTTGATTTTAGCACTACGCTTTTGCTATAGCATATTTTTATTTTCATTAAAGGACTTATGGAGTGGTGAAGTGCAATGGTACCTACTCAAAGGTTGAAAGGTACAATAGAAATGCATTAGGTTTATCCTGCTGCTGCTGTATTAATTATTATACCTAATTATGACGGATGAAAAGATGTTAGTAGCAGGGTCTAAAATAATCTTTGGTAGCAGATAAGTTGTTTCGGCACACTATAGGCAACTAAGTAAGACTACATACTTAGTATTATTTATTCTGTGGTAAGACCTACCTGTAGGTACCTACTAAATTGTGCATATTTTTTTGATAATTTTACAACCCAGTACTACAAAGTAAGTAAGTAGGTAAGTACCTACAACAATATTTCTACTTAAAAAATAAAATAAATGCAACACGTCGTTTTTAAAATTTGTTTGTCTGTCTGTATATGTACCTATATTGTTCACGCTTCACGCAAAAACTACTGGAATTGAATTGCAGTTTTCACCGATGTATTGCCAGAGGTCTAATTAAAAAAATAGATGCCAGTGGGTGCCGGTGCTTTTACCGCAGGTTTACCCCTTTAAAGGGTTGCAATGGTGTGTCAAAGTTTTTATGGAAAGTAACGAGTAGGTAGGTAGGTACAATACGCAAGCGAAGCCGCGCGGGTCTACTCTACTAGTTTACAAAAAAAATGAGATATAAAATAAACGAATATAGACAAAATATTTATTTCTATTATTCTATTGTAAATTATACAAAACAATAAAACGGAGACAAAATCTGGCACATTCAGATGTCACCTTGGAATCATATTTAGAGTAGGTACCTAAGTAGGTAGGTATATTGTTCTTTTTAAAGTTTTTAATAAACGCAAACGGTAAAGGAAAACATTGTGAGGAAACCAGTTAGCACCTCTGACAGCGTCGATGGGTTTGTAACAAGTCACGTATGGAACGATGCAAAATGTGGGTACTTACCTATGTACCAAATATGTAGGTACTAGGACGTACCTACCCTATGTCCTGACACATATATCTCTCTTCAAAAGATCTAAAATGTCTAAAATATCTGAAGAAATATGACGAACCTACATTGGAAATGCAGTCGTGATCAAAATTCATTTCATTTTCACAAAGTGGGTACTTATGACGACCTCTGTGGCGCAGTGGGCGAAAGCTCGCCTGAGACGCGGAGGTTGCGGGTTCGATCCCCGCCGCGGGACAAATGTTTGCATGTTCTGCAAATATTTGTTCCGGGTCTGGTTGTTCTTCTATGTATACTTAATATGCGTGTATTTACAAAAAAAATATCTATGTAGTAGGTACCTATATCAGTCATCTGGTAACCATAACACAAGCATTAAATTGCTTAGCTTGGGACTAGATGACGCTGTGTGGAATGTCCAGGGATATTTATTTATTTATAGCGTTTTTATACCATTGAATTTCATGCTTCTATAGGGAACTAAACTTGAAGGCCAATAGCTTCAACCAGTGACCGACCAACGCACAGGTCGAGTGAAAGGTACATTTACACCGCAAATTGCAAAAGTAGTTGGGGATTTTAGAAATTGTTTGTGTTTTTGCTTCTGGTCTGGTTTTATAGGTCGCGCCCATCGAGGTTGTATGTCGCGCCACGTAAAAAGAGCGTAACCCATACCAAGTCGTCAAGTAAAGTTTTGATTAGTTCTTAGTATAGCAGCGCTCGTGGCTATATTTCATAGATTGTCTGAGTGGTCACGATTTTAATGGTGACCGCTAGTGGCATCGCTAATCGCACAGCTGAGCGCTACCGTGCTTCAGAAGGCACGTTAAATTGTTGGTCCCGGCTTTTATCCATACTATACATACATACATTAGTTATTTAATAAGGCCACGTTTACCTACTTGGAAAATATAATAACTACACCAACAAGTTGTTGGTGTAGTTTATATTTTCCAAGTTCCAAGTTGGCAACAACAGCTGGTTAGGTTTGGACCTTCCTTGACCTTACAATCGAAAACTTGTTTTAACACATCCGAGTAAGGTTTCAAATAAACTAGCTGTAAGTCACACGGTTTTCACCATCGCTAAATAGCATTCACCGGTCATTTTAGAAGTACCTAATTAGTAACTTTTAGTAGATAACTGATTTACGTGCCCTTAGGTATGTTTCTACTTAGATAGATAAGTCGCTAAGTATTTTTAAATGTCAAAGCTGCACCGCATTTCGACCTTGAATCAAAATCGGCACAACTCGTTTATCAAGGTACGAATGTAGGTACCTACTATTTATAACTTTATCAATCAAGCGAGCGAGGCGAGTGAAGTGGCAACTTGGGCGATTGAAGGGGTTGTAAAGATTTTGGGTTCCCGAGGGGGTAAAATAAAGATATTATTATGTAAATATTTTGAGTGGGGTGTCATATGAAAGTGAAAGGGTTCTGTTTCCACATTCCAAAATGGTTTTACTTTTTATTCTAGGATGTAAAGTTTTTGAAAAAAATCGATAAATGTTAAAATCATGACCATGTTTATGAAATATTATTTTTGCATGGTTGCCTATGAAAATATGACCGCTGTTATTTTTTATTTAAAAATTGAGATTGGACTTTAATTAAAAATTCGATGAACTTAGAGATCTAGCAGCCAGATTTCGCAAACAATAAATTAATCAACACAACAGTGACGTAAATGATAGAGGTAGTCAGTAGCAGTACAAAATAAACCACCAACCAACGCAACGGTGCGCGAGATCTTGTTCGGAGCGAACTACTAGTTTAACGAACTTTATTTACAATCGACAAGACTTGGAGGAATTTCAGCACGAAGACTTCTGGAGTGCGGGCATAACTTAGCAGGTATTTGGTACAACTTCACAAAGGCAACTCAACTCAACTATCTATATTGAATCACAGGGACAGCCTTTAGTTAGTACTCGTATATAGACGGTACCTACCTAGATATTTATTAAAGCCATAAATTATACATGAGAATAAGAAAGATTTTTTGAAGTGTAATCGATCGAGCGAGCGAAGATAAGGATTAATTTATTTGTTCTGTACATGGTCATGTTAAAAGTATGTTTCATCAATTATAGTTCAGCATATTCATTCATAGTCATGACATACAAATAGTTATCGATGTAGTTAAAATTATAATAACAATCCTAATTCATAGTAGATTACTAGTGGCAATTCGGAGTGTCGCAAAAGCTAAACTAAACTAACTAAAATTAATGCCATCCTTTTTATTCCCATCGCCATGAAAGGGACGGCAACATTTTTAGTTAGTTAAGTTTAGCTTTTGCGATACTCCGAATTGCCACTATTAGTTACTTAAATTGTATAAAATTGCATGCAAATATAGAATAATATTTACTCTAATGTCATATTTCAAAAAAACCTGAACTGATTAAAAACTATTATCAATTAACCATTCTTTAAGAGCATTGTTAAATATATTGCGGTGTTTTTTTATTAACAAGAAACTAGAAATATAGGTAATAAATTTTGCATGCCATGAAAGCGCAATTACGTTTTCTAAGCGAGTGAAGATCTTAGTGGCGACTTGGGCGATATTTAACCGACTTCAAAAAAAGGAGAAGGTTCTCAATTCGACTGGTTTTTTTTTTTGTCTGTTACTTCAGAACTTTCGACTGGGTGAACCGATTTAGATGATTCTTTATTTATATGAAAGCTGCTGGTGTAGTTTCTTGCTTGAATTACATTTTTCAGAGAGAAGTTTTCAGCACTCCATTTTTTTGCCGTTTTTTGCTCGATATAATATAATTAAGTATATAGTGTCTAATGATGTATAGATAATGGTACGGAACCCTTCGTGCCCAAGTTCGACTCGCACTTGGCTGAAATTTTAGTAATAATAGTTGTCAAAATGGGAAAAAAATAAGTACTTACATAAAAAGTTTGCCAAATGCCACTTTTGTATGAGAAAGTTTATCAACAAGGGTTACGAAATTTAACGTCCATAAGGGAAGTAGTCAAGCTTTGCTTAGTTAGGGGCTAGATGACGCTGCATAAAATGTCTTACATATTTATAGACAAATAAAAGAATTGAATAGAGACACGTACTATAAAACCATGGATGAGATCACCGCCGTGGTTCTGGCACTGACGACGAGCTTCCTCAAAGGAGCCACCCTTCGCCACATTGAACTCGTAACAGTTTCGAGAGAAAGCGGCCAGCTCGATGTCAGCAGGAGCGCTGGCCGGCGCGCACCGGTCGTTTGAGAACTCTGTGGGGCAATGCTTGAATCAGTCAAACATAGAATTAAACATTTCTTCCTAGAGACCATAGGTAGACGTAGACCTCCTCCTGTTTCTTTCTTTCTTCTTTCTTTCTTTCTTTCTTCTTTTTTCTTTCTTCCTTAATGTATCTTTAAGGAAGAAAGAAAGAGGAGTAGACGGATATTTTATAAAAGCGTTGGAATTCTAAGAAAAAACCGTTTCTTATGGTGTAAAAAGTAACCATAAGTAACGGTTTTTTTCTCGTTCAATAAGCAAAAGGCCGAGTGGCGTAGAACCACGACTTTCGATGCGAAGATTGTGGGCTCGAATCTCGGCCAGGTATTTCAGCAAAGGCCGCGCTTTCAAGTTTTTTAAAACAGAACGATTCATAGAATATAGTGTTTTAAGTTCTGAAAAAAACATAAATATGTAGGTATAAGTTAAGGATCTAATCTAGTCAAAATGGCTTTCAGTTAAAAGATATACAGTGGCTTCGGGTAATTCCGATAGTCGGGATATTCCGATAATTAAGATCTACACCCAAACACGGCACTATTTTCCGCACTGGCAACATTCATTTAGCCGCCAAGTTCATCGTTCCCCGCATTAGTTACTATTGTCAGTGACAACTAATGCGGGCTAATGTAGATCTTAATCATCGGAATATCCCGACTTTCGGAATTACCCGAAATGAACTTTAGTCGGTAAATAAAGGTCTCTAAGCTGAGCTCTAACCGGTGAAAAAAAATATCGTGAAGATACTCGCGGCTTAGTCAGCCCCACACTTTTTGACCATTGTCTGAGCATGAGGCCGGTTAAGGTGAGAGGAAGGTTTGGGTGCTGGGCAAGCATATTTCATATACTTTGCCAACTACGTATAAATCATCTAGTAAAAGTATAACGGATTTTTTTTGGCGTTAGGTACCTACTGTGTGATTTTTTTTTTTAACACAATTATCAGTTACCTTCAGTGGTGAAGACCTCCACCTCACATAGCGACAGGGAGCCCTCCACTCCAACCAGTTGAAGGAACACGTGCTGGCCAACCAGCGGGCGGGCGCACGTGAACGTCTTCGTGACGCCTTCGTCTGAAACAAACTTTTATTAACCAGTGGCTGTATTCAGTGCTCAACCGACGCCAACGGTGGCGCTGAAGTCGGTCAGGTAGCTGTATCAATAAAAAATGTACCTATGAACGATACACTGCAGGTAAGTAAATGCCGAGCAATATATATAGGTACCTACTATGATAAATATTTGAAATCGTAACATGGCCACATTGGCCACTTAGTAACAATTCTTATTTTATGTGTTATCCAAGCGATTAATTCATCCTTTTGACGTTTGTCTATGGCCTTTGTGTATTCATATGGGTATTCACTATTCCTAAGAAGTTACTCAGCACATGCTCTTTGTTACTCAGAGACAGAGAGGAACATTTTCAATTAATTTCGTAGATTCCATCGAAACGGCCTTCTTAGCCCCCAACTTTCGCTTCTATTAGGAACTCTGAACATTTTTCGTTCGCTGCGAGTCCATTGATTGGTGAGAGTATGGCTGCTGGATACATTTGTACTTATTTGTACGCGGTCAATCTCTAGTAGCTGCGTGCCGCAGATTTTTTGCCAACTGTTCGTGCACCAAAGCGTATAGGAAAGTGCGAGATGTTTAGGTACTTTACACGCAATATTTACGTCACGAAGTTATAATTAAAACTATCAACCACACCACAACAACGATATGATAATAATGTCTACAAAAATATGAAAAAAAATTTTTTTTCAAGAAATTAGTCTCATCTCATCTCTTATATACCTATATACCTATTTAAAAGGCTTTCGATACTGACTGACTAAAATATATATACACGCACAGCCTAAGCCATAAGTCCTAGAAATAGGAAACTTGGAGGGTACAATCCTCCTATGATGTAGGGTGCACTAAGAAAGATTTTTTGGAAATTCAACCCTAAGGGATGAAAAGGCCTAAAAACGTTTCTATGAAAAATCTTATTCCTTGAACTTACAAACATAAAATATAGCAATAAGTAAAACTCTATAAAAATAGCAGCCCTTAACGAGTTGTAGAGGATGTTAATGTGTGTATGGAAAGTTTGTCGTCGTTGTCGTTTATAACCTAGTATTGATGTGCCCAATAGCAAATTCTGATAGATTATCTACTTTTGGACGAATTAATTGTTAAACTAGTAGGCCGATGTACCCTAGGAAGTGATCGAGAGTGTACACAGTTTTATAGCATATTTTCAACGAGCACGACTGAGAAAAATGTTATAAGTACATTATTCGGCTTCCTTTAGGCTACTTGGAAAAAATTCACGCGAACGAAGTCGCGAGCGTTCGCTAGTTATTTATAACCAACTAACCATTATTGTCTTATTTCCGTTGATGATTTAATAAATATATTGAAAAAGGGCTAAGGCTAATTATTTATGTGTACCTTATTATGAACAATTTTAATTTCAAGACTATTAAGTTATGCGATCAGTCCTTTTTGGACCGTTACAAACGAATTGTCAACTGAGCGCGTAGACAAGTGACAAATGTTTCGTATTCTCTTTCTATAATCGCTATACCTTTGATTTAGCATTTCTGATCGCTCGAGTTTTCGTCATCGAATCTAAATTCCTATACATTTTTAGTTTCTACTCTAAAGCGATTGTAGAAATGTAACATGGCTAGGGCAGCTGTTGGTTATAATTCCTCGACAAGTCATTTCAAGTGCCTAAAAAAGTCCTATTGAATCTGTAGAGAGATTCAAATTTCGTATTCTGTAGAACTCGTTAGCGCCTGTGACGAGTGTGCCAGCGATATTAAAATTAAAATAATTTCCAAGTCACCACGACACTGAAAACACAAATTCACTTATCGACAAGGGACAAGTGAGTTCAGTCACTTGAGTGAATTCGAGTTTGATTTGTTACAGAATGACTGGGTCAGTTCGGGTCATTCGACCCTCAATTTGTGTTCAATCCTTGAGCTCAATCTGCACAATGAGCATAGACCGGACAATTATTCTTATTGCTTGCTTGTCCCTTTGAGACAATGACAATTATGCGAGACACGAAGACAATAATTTTTGAATTCTTTAGCTGAAGTGGTCAGTGCACGCAATTTTGCTTCAGTCACACGCCAAAGATGATTTGAATAACACTAGATTCGTCTAGGTATCTATATTATCGATAAATATTGATTCTTTATGATACGAGTACATACCTACGTTCTATGTAGTAAGATACCTTATTTTTAACCAACTTCAAAAAAGGAGGAAGTTATATGTTTCACTGTATGTATTATTTTTATGTATTTATGTTCACCGATTACTCCGTCAATCCGACCAATTTTGAAAATTCTGGCTTGTAGTGCTAAAACCGGCTCTACCCAAGATACTGGCAGCATTACCGCGCTGAATGGCAACGCATGTTGATCTGTTGAGCTAAAGATACTTTTGGCTACTTCCATAAATTAGATTTTTTATATTTAGATCAGCCTTATGTAATCACAAATTCAAAGGGTCATTGCAAAAGGTCCCAGAGCGATTACGTAGGTATTATTTCTAGAGTACTAAGGATGTAAATATTTTATATAATTTATATGTGACTTGACACACAAAACAACAATGAAAAAAAAACTAGTGCGTCTGAAGTTAAGAGCGTGATTACGCACCGGTGTAACTCGTAACGAACTCATTAGGCCTACTTGTGGGAACTATTTGAATTACCAATTGAAGACAACTTGGAAACTATCAGTGGTTTGGAAAGCGCAAGTTTATGAAACTTTCGCATTTTTATCAACATTGACGTCGCCGTGGTATGCACAACACTCGTAGTATGGAAATATTTTTGTAAGAGTTTTCATCACTAAACTTATTCTCGTCTTTAAAAATAACTAACTCCGTCACTAGAGTTGGCCACTTGCTCATACGAACTTACTTACTTACTAAATAAATAAATAGGTACCTACCTACATAATTTTTATAAATTTTATAAAGTTAAAAAGTGTATTTTTGTAAAGTACTATGGTTTTTCTTTGTTTCTGCAAAATAAATAAATGTATTTATTTACGGGAAATAAAAATGGAAAGAATGGCTTTTATCGCTGCTGCAATTTTCATACGGGACTTTCAGTAAGTCTTCACTTTTCACTTAGAAAATGGGTAAGAGTCATTACGTATTCTGTGCTGAAAGTAAAGACTACTTATATAACAGACCGACAGGCAAAAATAACTTAAAGTATACCTAATTATGATTCTCGGCTTTGAACGGGATTTTCTCTCGGTTAAAGTTTTTCGTGTAAAGTTTATTTCTGATTTCCAAGATTAGAAGAGAATGCGATTTTTCATATCTTGCCAAAAGTGAGGATGAGTGGATAGATGTATGTTTGCTTATCTTTAATGCAAAATCTACTGAACGGATTTGGCTGAAAATAGGAATAGACATAGTTTTACTACGTTTATCCGGCTAAGTACCACGCGAGTGAAGCCGCGGGCTGATATTAAGCATTAGCTCATCTTAAAATATAAAAAAATACACATACCTACAGTGGAACAGAGAAATCTTCCTTTTTTGAAGGCGGTTAAAAATACCCATTGGTTTATGCTAGCTAACTGTATTCGTTTAAGGCGATCCTACTAAGGTAGGTACTATTCGAATAATTATTATTGTTTATCATCAACACCACAATTATGTGTTTATTTTCGGGTTCAGCTTATGTTGGTAAACTGTTACAAATTCAGTATCCACCACCCTAAGCTGAACCCGATAATTGACACGAAACTTCGTTTTCGTTAAACCCAAGGCAAAAAATTATTTGAATCTAGGTATATATTATAATTTTTTCCCATCATTAAAATAACTTCCTCAAGATTAAACTTTGAAGGAAACAGGAAGCTTTAGAAAAATACGTAGAACACACTGACCGTACATTCTTTTCATGCAGGTTATTGAATTAGTAGACACAGAATATATATTAGTTGGTAGAAATGTAAGTTCTTGGTCTATTTACTCATGTAGTGTGACGTACGAGTTGAAAAAATAAGTTCTTTGTGTAACGTTACATAATTGAAATAATGATTAACGCCTCACTGGCTTTAGTAAAGTACCTACCTTTTTAAACCGACTTCACAAAAGGAGGAGGTTCTATTTTCCAGTGAATGTATATTTTTAGGGTCTCTATTTTGTCTCCAAAATGTTATGTCTTTAATAATATTCCTTAAATTGGTTTTCATAATCATCAATTGCCCGTTTAATTAATCAGAATCTATAATATACTATAGATCTCTAATATAATTAGGTACAGGTAATATCGGCAAGATTTTTCTTTCTTTCTTTCACTCCATTTTGTATAAGAGCATTGTGTCTCAAGTATAACAAGGCAACATAGGGAATGTCAGAAATTATGTTTATTTTTCCCAACCTGTTTTTTATATTGAAGTTGTTTGATCGATGTTATGAATTCATATTTTCAAATAAATAAGTTATATTTTTTACTAAACAACTAAATAATGTTTTTCTTTTAGTTTTACTTAAATATTTAGGAACTACAGCACCTACCTGACAAAGGCAGCACCAAAAATATAATGACAAATTATGATTTAAATCTTTCTAATAGCCCACTATTATAATTAATAGAGCATTTTAGTAATTTCTTTACATAATTATGAACGTTCGAAAACATGATTATTCTTAATTTTAAGTATTATGATTCTTTATTGTTATGACACATTATGTTTACGATTAAAATTGGGGATGTGTAGGGGGAATGTTGAATTTAACAAACTTGTTTTCAGGTCGGTACCACGGAGCCGCGGGCAGGTAAGTAAGTATCTGTGCATATTTTAGTTTCTTATATTCCAGATTTTATCGAACGAAAACCGCGACACCAATAGGTTGTTGTACCTTTAGTCTGACGCTACAGACACTGCAGACAAAACCGGCTAGTTCTCACGGCGAGAGCGGGGCATGCGAAACCTACATGACACGATTTCCACTTTCTTTCCATCATCATGATGTAAGAACGCGATTATTGATCATTTTAAATCATAACGTGTAATTGCCACTTAGATGGGCGTTGTACTTTATCTGCCATCTTGAGAAATCAGAACTGGGGCACTGGTAGGTAGGTACTCGTTTCGCGAACAAAATAATAATAGCTGTTTTTCTTCTAATCGCTGTTTCTAGAGATTTATACTGAAATTAATTGATTTCCGAATCTTCAATCAACACCAATATAATAAAGCGAAAGAGTTTTTGTTTTTGTTTGATTGAACGCACTAATCTCAGGAACTGCCGGCTCCGACTGCCGGATTAGAAAAAATATTTCTACGTTTTGATAGAAAGATATGGTAAAGTACTCTTCATGATTGTCATCACAATACCATATACACATACACACATACCATACACACAATACGCAGTAAGTGTAACTTAAAGCAATTAAAATGGAATCTATATCAATAAAAGTTAATGTTTTTATATTTGTTCTTTTGCGTTCCTAAACCATTGATCATTTATGAAACTTTGATAGGGTGTTCTTCGGACGCCCGGTGCCGTTTTAGGTGCAATAAATCGATTCATGTTATGATCAATATACCCCCCTACCTACCCTACCCTTGGAATATACCCTTGGAAATTCCGCACAGCGTCACCTAGTCCCAAGCTAAGCAATTAAATGCTTCTGTTATTGGCAACATAAGGTACGTATAGGCTTGGCAGTAGAAGGGTTAATCAGAAATGTCTAAATTTAAGACTTTTCATAAATTAAATCAAACTGAGCGATATTCTGGGTGATATTCAAAAAATTACGAGTGGACCACACAGACTGTGTTCAAACACTTATCTCGATCGGGACTACGCTCGCTACGCCACAAAGGACGACATTTTAATCTCCATTTGCCTGAACTTACGATAAGTTGGAAAAAAACTGGTGAAAATTCTTTCTACTATTTTTTAGTCTAATCTCGTTTTTCTATCTGCTATAGTTTCGGAGATAATGTTGTGCAAAGTGATTTAACTGTGCAGAATTTGAGCAAAACTTCGTGAATTTCGATATTTGTCAATTTGTAACCTCGATATGTAATTCAGTCAACATACTTTATTTTTAATTTAATGCTTAAAATTAAAAATATCTAAGCCTAGATCTAAAAAAAAATGTCTATCACTGTCTGGGAATCGTGATCATATTTCATTTCAGAAAAATGTAATGAATATGATCACGACTGTAAAGTCCATCGAAACCGTCCATTCTTACATAAAATTCAATTTTATTTAATTTACGTAACACAGTCCCTGCCTAGCTACTACAGTTTTTCTCAAATAAGAGCGCGCATGCACGCGCTAAGTAGGCATTTTTACGGCCAGTCACAATGGCCTACCTATCTATGGTTTTGTTTACTGTGGTAAGATATTTGATATTACTTCCATCCATACTAATAGTGTCAAATAAGTACCCATGTAAGCAAAATCACAGTTAGATAGGAAATTGAGACTAGACTATGGAAGTGTGAAATTTACTTCATCAAACTATGTGGTTTGCTGCTAGACATAGCTCTCTCTCTCAAACAAGCCTGTGTATGTAGGCACTATAATCACACTCAGTTTCCATTCCAGTATAATTAATACTAACGTAAAATAGACCTATATTGATCTACAAACTACATATTTTAATATCTTTATGAGCTACGTGGAATCGTATGAATACTATTTCGAATTTGGATTACAAAAGCTGCAAAACAATAAACTTGCTTCATCGCCCTGATTCCAGCCTTCCTTAAAATAGTTGATCTCAATATGCTATGGCGATTACTCTGGATCCCGAAGCGGGTCACGGACTTGTTAGCCTATTTATGGTGTAAAGTCTTTGAAGTAAAGTAGGTAGGTACTGCAGCAGAAACTTTGAGAATAAGATTAAATGTCGCTTGAAAAAGAAATCATATAATACTCATCTATTGATTTTCCTACAGTTTCTTTGGCGTGTGAAAAAACATATCGGCGAAGCTGTTTCTACATCATTATGAAATCATCAATCATCATTCAATTAATACATAGCAAATCGATGACCTCTTTTGCGCGTTGGGTGAAGGCCCGTCTGAGACGCAGGCCTCTGGTTTAATCCCCACCGCGGGACAAATATTGATATAATCTGCAAATACCTATTTATCTCGGGTCTAGGTGTTTTCTATGTTTAATTGTAGATATGTATGTGCCCGCTCTTCATCAGTAAAGGTGTTAACTTTCTTTTTAATACATGCTGTTGTAAAAGTATCATTGTTCGCGATAATCAGCTTCCTTTTCTCACAAATTAAATATTAGAACGCCCTTATGATTATTGGTTTAGTAAACCTACTTTAGCTAAATCAGATATTAAATCTGTTGCTTTTCATTGACATAAGAATATCAAGAAAAAAACATTTTTTAAATCTTTATTGAATTGACAAATCTTTGTGAATAAGACCAATAGTTTATTACAAAATTGTGTAAGCTCACTCCATCACGATCAAAGTCACGAAGACATTCAAAGCTAGGGTATTCTTCAATATCTCCAATAAATTTTTCTATGTTGACCTATTGAGACCTCTCGACATTCGATTCAAATTAGGAATTGTCCATAGATGTATTAATTTATACACGTGACTAGCAACTTGAATTGAACTAAGTAGAGAAAACTCTCTGCGTTCCAGTAACCTTTAATTTCCCTTCAGATACTGTACAAAACCTTGAATTGTTGAAGACGTACCTATAGTGCCTGGAAACCAGGCGCACAATGGATTCCGTTGAAGGTCAGAACTGCTGTTTCCAACTCGGATCTCCAGGTCTTGAAGTGGTTGGTGGCCTGCAAAGAAAAGATTAACATTAAGTAAAAAAAGTAGTAAGTAGAGCTAGTATTCTACTCTGATGACGGAATATTTCGGTGACCTAATTTCAATAAGGGTGTGTCCACAGTTTGCTAGTTTTGCGCTCACTTTGCAGCGTTCCGCGTGCCGACTGTCTAAGTTAGTAGCCGACTTACAGCAAAACCGGTTCTAGTCGGCGGCGGCGATATGGTAGTTCGGCGGGCGTAGTGAGCCGTTTGCCGCAAACTGTTCGTACAACAATAGTAAAGTGAAAATTCAGTCGGTCGACCTGAATAAGCGGCCAACTCATAACAGTTTGCTTGCGACGCACGAAAATTGATTTGAGTTCGCAGCTAACTCAAATTTCAGTTCGCCAGAAATTTGCGGCTCACTCCGTCGGCCGTTAACAGTTTGCCTACTGTGGACACAGCCTTACTTTCTACAAAAGGTTTGACTGTTGGCCATGATTTTGGTAACTCTGAATGGTTTTTAGCTTCCTCACCTCTAATAATAATGACTCATCGTGATATCGATCCTGTTATGGAAGAACATCGGTAAGCGACATAATTTAGATATTTCCCTTTTTTATCGCAAACGACAGCTAGAATAATTTAGATCATATTATACTAAAACTCCTTGGCTCATTTTTGCAGAAACGTCAATAACACGAGTAGTTTCTATAGCAAGCGACAAATGTAAACTTTTGGAAAATTTTGCGTGGAGTTATCGTAAAATGTATAGTCAACGACGTTTTGTCCCTAAGAAAAAAAACTTCTGTAAAATATAATAAAATACGTAAAACTGCAAGGTTTCATAGAAGTCTTTATTCTTATATTCTTCACGCTACACTTTATGCATATTTTTTATATTTTCAACTAACTTGCTGTTTACGACATTAAATAAAATCGACTTGAATAAATTATTAAAATGGCTAACATAAACGCCAAGCAATTCCTTTGTTGTACCCAAAGACGATTAATATCTAGAAGACAGACAAAGGCCATACACAAAATCGTAACCCTAAAAAATAGCCTGAAAACTCTAAAACATCAATTTTATCCAAGAAATTTCAATTACTTTCTAGTTAAAAATGTTTAAATATTGAATATTGTTGCTACCTACTACTTACTAAGTATTGAAATTTCTTGGATAAAATTGATGTTTTAAAGTTTTCAGGCTATCTGGTACTGCGGGATCGGGTTACGATTTTGTGTATGGCCTTTGTCTGTCTTCTAGATATTAATCGTCTTTGGTTGTACCCAAAGTCCAAACACAATTCTTTAGTATAGTTATACTACTCATTAACACATTTTACATTTGAATTGGACATTGCATTCCATAATTTCAATCACAAATTGCTCACTGGCTATTTTAGCCGCAATCCTTGCTTGATAAATTTGCGCTTACAGGCTATTTCAACCGCACTGCATTGGCTTTAATAAATATGCAGAAAATGTCTCCAATATCGATGAATAAGTAAACAAACCTCGTTGAATCCCGCCCGGTGTAATACATTAGAGAATGTCAGATAGCTTTGAAAGCTTTACAAATTCTGCCATCTTATCATCTTGGTAGTGCCTGAGTAGTGCTGAGTAGTGGTCCAATTTGCTACTGGAGCACACAAGCATGAGTAAGTATAGTATTATGTGTTTAATTTATCATAAAATGTATTTTTCATGTAGGCTTTATTATTAGATAGGTAATGATTTATTTTGTTTGTATTTTGAAATACTTGCGCCTTTTCATTTCAGTGTTGTGTATTTAGTGGTAAATACACAACGGCGGCGAACCCAGCCAGACAATGAGGCATCTAATGGCATGTCCTCTGTGCCCTAACACCTGCACAACCGAAGACCTGAATGCGGGCACGTCCAACACCATAGACTTGGCCATATTTCTGGCAAATAAAATTTGATTTACTAGAACCATTGACCCGCAAAGAAGAAGTGGTAAATAAATGGTGTGTCTATGTCTATGCTTTGTTAATAAAATTAAATCATAATAAACTCATGAAATTCTACTAATATTCGCTTGAAAGTTTGAATGGATTGTTTTAACGTTGTACAATATGTATACTAAACCATCTTACTCGCATACGGCGTCGCTCACGTGGTACTAACATTCACGTGGTATACAAAGTATTCAATAGTCCAGGTCATAACCTATATATTTACCTACATTCCAAGTTTTAGCCAAACCCGTTTAGTAGTTTTAGCGTGAAAGAGTAACATACATCCATACAACTTTCGTTTTACAATATTAGTTATTTTTCTTAATAACAGGCTCTAGAGGTCGAAAATTTTGTCTCTTTTGAAAACTAAATTTGTTCTAGTAGTCTAGTCCTTTAATCTGGTAGAATATTAAGTTCATTTCGATTTGTATTTTCAAATATGAGCACTAAAACTTCTATAGCTCCATCTACATCACCTCTAGCCTGCACGGTGTCTACTCTTATATATAATATATATATATATTATACGAAACGGTATTTATTTTACGTTTTCATTTACTCGCTCGTAATACCTTTATTCTCGCATACCTACCTTTCTACCCATTTATACAGGTGCTTGTTGGTAACTGTATTATTATGTATATTGTAAGTTTCGAGCTTCTAAAGAATTTTACTCATTTATTTTCGTGCTAATAAACTTTTTTTTTTAACTTATTCATGAATACCTACTTACTACGTAAAAAGTAAAAAAATGTATATGTTGAGTAGTTTAGGCGTCAATTAAAAACAGACAAACTCACATTCGCATTTATAAAACTAGTATTACAAACCTAGTCTTATGTTTTGCATGTACACTATGTACCTACAGGTAAACATGTTGTAAGCATATGAGTGCACCGCTTGCAACACTTCCTGACCATCTGTGACGAATACTAACGTTTTACTGCAGTAAAACATGTCATAAACCTGTTTCCGAGCTTTTAAATTGACTACTATTTACTAGACGTGTTCTGCGGCTACGCGCACATGTTTGTATTTTCATTAAACATACAGGTATGTACATAATTATTATAATCACGCCTCTTTCCCAAAGGGGTAGGCAGATAATTCGGATTTCCACTTTCTATGATCCTGTCTGACACACCTCTTTCGTCTCATTTAGGTACTCATAGGCTCGTATGATAGAATGATTGAAAATTCTTTATTGCACACGTTAAAATATTAACAGAAATTAAAATAATAATAAAAAATGTAGTAAACATGTCGGGTGCATAAAATATAAGGAAAAACCCTACCTATGAAGCAGTCATAGTATTGTTCTTAGTTTAACATGTAAGTGCGTAGCTTAAAACTTAGCACCTTTTCGAAATAATCAAAGGCTTTAAGTGTGTGCCATAACGCCGAGGAATGAGCGGGAGAGCGAATAATGTTTTTACTCGTGAGTGAGAAGCGCAGAACGATAGACACGCAACATAATTTATAGCGAAAAAACAGTTTTTATTTACTTACAAGTTAATTAAACAAGCAATCGAAAAATTAAAAAACCAGAACTAAATGAATACTTCTAGGCTATTTGTCAAAACATAAAACCAACAAAAATAGCGTTCTGTTCCTGAGATAAATAGCAAACTGTGTGAAAAACATGTATTTTTCAAAAAAATATATGATCGAGAAAACTTTTACCAATCGTGTTTCTAAAAAACCACAACGCAAGATAAAAGTTCAAAGTTTAATTTCTCCAAACATTATAAGGTGGTATCTTTCACGGATTTTGAGATCTAATACGATTCAAACCACATATTTGCTACCTACGGCCTCATGATAGAAAAAGTACATCCGTATTTAATAAAGTTTTACGGTTTCAGGTCCCGCCCCACGCTCGTCGCGACGTTTCGATCGCGTAAGGAATGTAGCTCAATGACTCAGCGGCCCGCTCCAAATTCTAATATACACTTTCGTGAAACATAATTAAGTATATTATATTAGAAAAAAGATGCTGCTCAAAAGATCAGCATTGCCATCCAGCGCGGCAATGCTGCCAGTGTCTTGGGCACGCTTCCGTCTGGCAGTGGTTTGGATCAGTTGAGCTACCTATAGATCGTTTGTAACGATCCTTAGGTGGCTCAACTGGTTCTAATTGTATTTTGTACAGTTATGTAAATATGTAGTAGTTTCGTTTCTGTAAATAAATCATATTTTAGTATTATAGATGCAATTTCTATAAATTGCATCATTACACCGACAGAAGATATACTTCTTTCCAATGCGATCTCTATTACTTCTTGATACGACATGACAGCGACCTTCTATTTGATCTGACTTATGTAATTAATTATCGGTCTTCCCTTTTCTCGTCTTCCTTCTACTTTTCCTGAATGGCCAATCATTTTTCTTCTTTTTTTTGGATGGTATATATAATAAGTATAATTATAATTAAGTAAAATAAATAATATCGATAAAAAAGACATAACGCAAACGTTTGCCGTGGCGGGGCTTTACATCTATCCTCTTCCCATCGCCAGTAATATATTTTTTGGAACTGTGTGTAACAGTCGTCATGATGAAAATGACATAGTTTAATCAGACATAGATCTGTGGTAGATAGATTTCGTAATAAAACCCGGGTTACTTCCATGTTTTATTTACCCTAAATTTACTATTTACGAAAAAGAATAATGGCTGAGTTTTTTAACCGACTTAAAATAAGGAGGTGTTATGTTTTTTTCATTGCTATGTTTCACTATGTAGGTACTTATTTTTTTATGTATTTTCACCGATTACTCCGTCAATAGTAGACCATGTTGAAAATTATTTTTATGTTTTTATGTTGGAAGAGTACCTATATAATACCCCAAGGTGGTCCCATAAAAATATTTTGAGGATCTGATGAGGATCTTCGGAATCATGAACATAAATGTATCTCGAGAGTATAAGAAATTTCTTTTCTTAAGAAAGTGATGTTTATTATTTTTAAATTTTGGCATTTACTTCTGTTTCACTTAGGAAAAGTCTGAAACTGAAAGTTATCGAAAAATCATGTTACGAGTTCTAAAAAAAAAAACTCAAAAACGCAAATCAGCTTCCATTTTTTTTATAATATAAAGAGCTCACAGTTTTGCACCTTTCACATAATTTTGTAAATGGTGCAAAGTCTCGATTCTTAAGAGATTGTATTTCGAGAAAAACACAAAACGGTGTTTTAGGGCAGTAGTAGCGGAAAACAGTAAAATTACGTGTAGTGCACAAACACCCTTATTATCCGTGTTAAGTATCTGTGGTTTTGTAATCTGTTAACCATTGTACATCAATGAATTTTTATTCTGTGAAATGCGTGAAGTTGAGTTCTATCTTAACATTTAAAAAAACCACAAAGCGTGTTTTAATTTAGGGCTATTACAATATAAAATAAAATGGAACAATAAGAATTATAACAATATATACAAGTAGATTACCTATCTGTTTGTATGCTGCCTCTGTATTATATCTGTACCTACTATTCTAGAAACAAAGAGTTTAATAAGAAGATATAACTTCAATTTGTCTACACGCTACGCCCTTAGTTTTATATTAGTATTTTTATGTGTAGGTACTTTTATACTGTAGCGTGTGTGTACAAATAAATGGTTACCTATATTTCATACAGTGTAATAGTGCTCGGCAATTTAATAGGTATTTCCTTTATCAAAACTTCATTATGAATATTTAGGCATATTGATTTTCCTGAGCTCAAGGCAGGTATTTTAGAATGGGAGTAGTAAATGTTCTAGTTATTTATTTTTGGGATTTTCAAATATGTCGGTGGCCTAATATCATTGAGGTCAGACGACAGACTTCCAAATTCGTGGTAATCGATGCTATCCTCAGTTTAGATCCTCGTTTTGCATGAAATCTAAGGAGAACGTGCTTTTCGATCACAGATTAGTTTTGATGCTTTTGATATCTTGATAGTTCCTTGTTCGACAAGCGTTCCGAGCAGTAATTGAGTTTGTGTCGTGTCTCTGACCATCTCGTAAGATTCTGTCGGGAACTGTAAGTGCTTGAGGTTTAAACTAATTAATTGGATCTTGTCTAGCTTGTTTGTATGTAACCATCAAAGATAAAGATGAGTTTGAACTTGTACTGTCTCGTATGCGATGCTTACTTTTGCAAAATACTAAGGTAATATTTAGATGTGCCTTTGACTAATCCCATTTAGATATCTTCATAGAATCTTGAATACATAAAACATTATCAAAGATTCTACACATTACGAAGATAACTAAGAGTGAGTTAAATACTACTAATACTATAAAGATGAATGTTTGTGTGTGTGTAAGTATGAAAGTGTGAATGTTTATAACTAAGTATTTCACGCTCAAACGGCTGAACGGATTTGAATAATATTCGATATTAGGATTACTTATTATATACCCTGGATTAAAAAATAGGCTACTTTTGAACCCGGTATTCCCACGTGAACGGGAACTATTCACCCGATAGAAGAAGTAGTATTAAATTACAAGTACTTATTATTAAAAAATACAAGTTTGTACAACACAAGTACAAGTTATAAACTAAGACTAGACAATGCAGTTTTTTTATTTAAAAGCAGGTTTTCTAGCGATTTTTCACATGTTTTATCAAAATTGATAAAAGAGATACGGGGGATGAGAAGGGGGATGAATAATCGAATGTTTCCAAATATACCCAAAGAACATGGTGTGTAGAATACAAAACTGATAGTGGACATGAATAATCAAATTTGCACTAGGAGTCGGAGGTTAGGTACTTTAAATATTAAATTTTACAAACTTGTTGTTTGACTTATCGAGATTATTCTAGGCTATAATTTATGAAAATCTGTTAGAATCTATCAGATATTAAACTTTGTTGAGGAGGTTGAAGTTCATTTTCACCTCATTTTTAGTTGATGAAAAGATATATTCGTATTTCATAAAATGTATTAATAGCTGGAACGCCCGAATACTGAATTAAGTGGCAAATGAAAATGGTGCGAGTTGATGAACGAAAATAATAATTAATTTTAATTTCCCAACTCGAACAACCTGGTACCAGTTTTCTTAGTGCGAGTTGGGAACTCCTCCAATTACCTATCTATAACTAATTATAATACTTTTTATTATCTATACATTCTTGCGGTCGGTGACTCTGTCTTCTATCTTTAGTTAGTATATATTTTGGATAGAATACAGAGTTCCTTTTATTTATTTAGTTGTTTAGGTTAAGAAGTGTGGATATTTTTTGTTCCTGTGTGTTTCTTTGTTCATAAGTAAATATTTTTTTTCTATAACATTATTTGACGTTTGTCTACACAAACGTCAAATAATGTTCTATACGTATAATAATAGGTAAGACCGACCGACTCAATTATTTAAAGCATATTTAAGTAGCGATTCAGTTTTGGGTGTTAGTTGTGTAATAAAACGGTATCTAGAAAGACTAGGCCAGCTAAACAACGAACGCTCAAGTTATCAAGTACATTGATACGAGTGTTATCCACTTTCTAACAGTTATGTCCCGGAGATATTATAGCTCTAACTTTTACCTTAATCGCTGTTTTATTGCGCAATTTGTTCTTAGTGGCCCGCGTGCCAGTTGTAAGTTTGTACTACATACTGTAATATCTTAGAAATTGATATAGCTACTCGTCTATAAACAATAATAAATTGCCACAATATGGAATATACATTTTTATTATCTTTAGAGCGCCTCGACAAATTTGGATTTATGTTGCGTTTGTAATCCTCAGGACATGAAAAAAAATTGTAAGGTTCAAGTTTTTCAATTCGACTGATGGTGCTGAGCAAGCCTATTTCCTTTCAAACAATACCTCAGGCAATGTAGCATGTCATAAGCACGCAAGAGTGAGTACGGTGCCACAAAGACAGACAGGCAGACAGACAGACGACAACCTAATACACATAGCCGTCAAACTTATTAACACCCCTATTTTGGTGACGGGGGTTAAAAACAGTCTGAGCTAGGGTTATCGTGACACAGTTGGTGGGTGAATAGACACTCAAGGACTTTTGAAATGAAAACATGCTTACCACAACATCCTCTAGTAGTGACCCTGACGACCTTGACGGCATAGTGCCTGAGCAGGTCGACCTGCCACCACGGCGATGCTTCCCTCTGCGTCTCGGTGCATCTCTTGCCATCGTGCTCAGTGGTCCTTTCTCCATCGTTGCCGTTTGCTGCAGCACCGCCACGCACAGTGGTGGACTGGTTCGCTGGCTTTCGGAAGGCAACGTTTGTACCTAAAAAAAAATGATACAATGAAAACTAGAACAAAATAATATCCCACTAATATTATGAATGCTAAAGTTTGTATGTATAATTGGATGTTTGTTACTTTTACACGCAAAAATTACTTAACGGGTTTGGCTTAAGTTGGAATCATAGTTTATGACCAGAGTTGGCCACTTGCTCATACGAACGAACAAACGAACGAACCTCGAATATCACATAGATTACTCTGATTATCAAGACATTTTTAAAGATGGCGAAAGTAAGATCAGAAACATATTTGAGTTGAGACATGCCCTCATTTTGAGAAAGTTAGCTTTCCATACGTGATACGTTACCGGCCAGGATTCGACACCACGACCTTTGAATCGACAGTCGTAAAATAATACAGATTCTTTTTAAAACCATATACATAGGTGGACCATGGAAAGTTTTTTTCCCAGGAACACCCAGTTATTTTGAGGTGGACCACGGAAAAAATGCCCCTGGTACAGCTAGGTGTACCTACTTTGTTGGTGGGCAAGGATTGAATCTTAGTACCTAATTTATTTATTTTTGTAGATAAATATTCTATAGATACTGTTCTGCATTTAACTGTTTCGAAACCGTCTCTTAAGCTTTTTAAAATTTTAAGTGAAAAAGTAAATAGGTGGCCGTCTTTTCTACTGTTCTTGGTTCTAGTCTCGACGATACAACTTCTTAGAAATATTTTGTTTTTGTAAAGGAGATGAAGCACTTGAGCAGAACCTGAGAAATCGTATTAAATTACATTACTTAATTTTTGCCAGTTTTATAATAAAATATATTCTGAATAACCCGACAGTCATAAACGTAGGTCAAGTAGAACGCGAGTCTATGCCCGCAGGGTTGATAAGTACAAAGCTCATTTTGAAAGGCATTTTTGAATGAAAGTGATCATCTTCAAAAGACTTTTTAAATGTCCAAAGATTGAAAGCTGACGTGATGTTTTTTTAGAAACAAACTAGAGATGAGATGACAGATATAAATAAATAAATAAATAAATAAATATCCTTGGACATTCCACACAGCGTCATCTAGTCCCAAGCTAAGCAATTTAATGCTTGTGTTATGGTAACCAGATGACTGATAAACTACATAGATACATATTTTTTTGTAAATACATACTTATTATACATAGAAAATACCCAGACACGAAACAAATATTTGCAGATCATGCAAACATTTGTCACGCAGCGGGGATCGAACCCGCAACCTCTCTATCTTATTAATCTATTTCTAATTAGCTACAGCATGCAATTGATTGAGCGCCATTTGTGTAATATTGATTAGCTGTTTTCACTATTGTATAATATTGATTAGTTTCTGCCTATTCAGCGTGTATTGAATTGAATCCTTATCTCCGCTAGGAGTTAATAGTGTTCTGTGATCCCACTAGCGTCCAATACGTGAAGGTAATTTAGATTCTATGACATAATTGACAATACACAATATAAATAATATTAATTATTAGATTTAGATACTTATACATATTAGTGTTTGAGTGGAATTCACTAAAAAAACATAAAATTAGGTCAAGTAAGAAAACACAAAAACGAAACAAAATTACGACTGCGGCGTAGTAAAAATTCTCTCATTCCATAAGGTTTTCAATATTACTTTTAAGATATCTAATGGTGTAGTGTAGTCAGAGGTATGTTGGATGTTTGGATAATACAACAATGCCGCGGGCAGAAGCTCATCGACTCTGCGAGCACTGTTTTGAGATAAAGATTGCTATTCTCTTTGAGATTTTGGTAAATGATTCATTTTGTAAAAGGAAAAATTACTAGATGAGACCTTCAATTATCATGTCACAAAACACCTTTTTGACAATTTTTTATACGAAATATTAAAATAAGTGCAACAAAATGTTGTGTATTTCATAATAAATAATTCTGTTTCACAGAATTATTTATTATGAAATACCAAATGGTGCCGCTTTGATCCCAGATCCTAGAGCATCACAGTGTTTTTTTAGGTAAATTTGGCGTGTCGGGTTTTTTAAAATTAGTTTTTTATGTACTCAGCTATTAATTTTACTTTCTACTAAATTGTGAGAGTGCGTTTATGTTTGACTCGCACCAACAGCGGAGTAAATCTTAAAACATAGATCATGAACTGTAGCATACAAGTAACTTTATGCAACAAAGCAATGTAACAATCCAAACAAGTAGGACAATAACTAGGACTGAATAACTTCCATATAGTTATCCGTGGTCATGGAAGAACTCCGACCGAGGATTGATCTCAATCGATCACGCAACCTTACAGATATTTTACTTACTACAGTATATTCAAAACCCGCCACGACAAATGTTTGCATGTTCTTTAAATTTTTGTTCCGGGTCTGGATGTTTTTCTATCGTAATAAATTACAAAAAATTTTTTATCTAAGTTATATCAGTCAACTGGTTACCATCATAACATAAACATGAAGTTGCTTAGCTTGGGACTAGATGACGCCGTGTAAAATGACCAAGGATATATTATTTTTTAAATTTTTTCGGACTGATTTTTATGTTAAGTGGTCTTCCGGACCTTTATAACTTCACCGGGCTTTGGAGAGTGCAGAAGGCCTCTACGCCGGAGAAAACCAAGGATATTTATTTTATTTTATTTATTTATATAGGCGCTGTGAAGTGCCTAGACATTTTGTTACCGAGCAGGGACCGTAGCGCGCACCTCGAAAACATAAAACCACATGCGGACAATGTTTTAGTTCGTGTTGGCCAAAGGGATTAGTATCTCGATTTTCGATCCGAAAGTCGTGGGTTTGAATCTGGCCGTGCATAAATGGATTTTTCGTTTCGAAAAAATTATATGCGCACTGCTTTAAACGGTGAAGGAAAACATCATGAGGAAACCAGTTAGCTTTCTAATATCGTCGATTGCAACCTGTCTATATGTAGAATGTTAACTTCTGCAAAAATGTGGTTAAGTATATACTTTGGTATGTGTTTGGACATACCTCTGACTACCCCTTAGACATATTCAAAGGATCCAAAATGACTAAAAAGATCTGCAAGAATTTGTCTACCGCACCTTGGGAATACCGTCGTGATCATATTTCATTTTATTTCTTATTACTTAGAGTCCTGGATAAAAGTATTTTCTTTCGTTCTTATATTTCATTCGTTCGTTCGTTCGTTCGTTCGTATGAGCAAGTGGCCAACTAAATATTTTATTGTGTATTGAGAATCTTAAACTTATTTTTTCCGACTTCAAAAAAAGGAGAAGGTAGGTACTCTATTCGTCTGTATGTTTTTTTGTTTGTTACCTCATAACTTTTGACTTGGTGAACCGATTTTGATGATTCTTTAGAGTTATTCTCTCTCCTTAGGAAATTGAAGTAGGTTTTATAAAAAATATAATTTTGCCACTTGTCTGAAATAAAAGTAATCGAACCTTATAACACCCTCACGGATCGGATAGGATACACTGATAGTAAGAGACACTATACATATAGGTATGGTACCTATTGTTATTTTCATTTGTAAGCCACTTTTGCGAGCAACTTACTCACTGGATAATTCTGTTATATAGATATAAATAGATTAAGCTAATAAAAGCTTCTTTACATGTTTGAGGTCAGTAACAATATGATTTTTCGCACTTTACACATAAGCTTTATTTCTTTTACTTAAAATCGAGACCCTTTTAAGTAAATATTGAAGCTTTCAGGAGCATTAGCTTTAAAATTTAATGGCCACTCAGGACTTTGCTGTGTTAGTTTAGTCATAAGGAATGAGTTTGCTATTATGAAGAAGTTTCAGAGACTTATATCGATTATCGAACTAAAGTTTGAAGAAGCTTAGTTGGCATTTAATTGTACTACGGTTTACTCATCCATTCAAGACGGCTCTGCATGTGCGCGTTAAAAAACGCGCAGTAAGTGCGCGTTCGAAAAATGCAGTGTGCATAGGCTCTAAGTAAAAAGGACCTTACCACAAAACGGTGGCTCGGCGGTCCAGTCGCCGCGAAGCGTGCACTCCCTCTGATGCGCCCCGAAGAGTTCGTATCCATCATCACATTCATACGTGGCGATGGTTCCCGGCACGATGTCGCTCTCACTCGCCAGCGAGACGCGGGCGTTCGGCGGCACCGCTGGATGCCCACACCGCCGTTCACCTGTTGAATGAGAAGAACACTTTATATACCTACAGAACATTGTTTATAGTTTATATATTTTCCAGTGTTAAAGCACACTTAGGTATTAGGTATTTCATTTTAAATCAAAAATCTTACTAAAAGTTAAATACTCCGGCAGGATTCGAACCTGCGTAGGTACAAGCGATCGATCTTAAGCCGAGCTGCCTGACCACTAGAAAGAAAGAAAAAAAGAAAAATCGTTTATTCTTGTAGGACCTAAAGGATCACTTAAGTTTCGTTTTACATGCTAGGTGATTCTAATGCCTGTTCCAACGCGACTCCCTACACCTAGGCTAGGCTACGGAACCTGTACGGCGAGAGCTGAAACTATTAGTAAGATGAACATTGTTGTGCTCAATGGCTGATCAGCGCGCTAATGTCACCAGTGTTTTAAACACGCTTCCGTCTTTCAGATGCTTGGAACAGTTGAGCCTACCTATAGATTGTTTACAAAGATCATTAGATGGCTTACAGAAATCTAAGTAATTGTATTTTGTAAATATGTTGTTGTTTCGTTTCTGTAAATTAGCTTAAAAAATAGGGTTTGAAGAAAATTCGAAAAAGAAAAATAGAATAGACTTGAAAATGGAGAATAAAAGATTCGTAAACGTTTGCAATTTTTTACAATTCAATAAAAAAAATGTTACGAAAAAAGTAAGCAATGTTATGGGATGTAGCTAAGAAGGAAGTTCGTATGAGCAAGTGGTCAACTCTGGTGACGGAGTTTTTAGGGATGTAGATAACTACGTGATAATGTTTATTGAAGTAACATACAAATTATAATATAAAAAAATACCCGTAATAAACATGATTTAAAACTATAACGTTTTAAAAGTTATAACAAATCAAAAACAAAATGTTTAAAAATAAAACAGATTGAACAAGTACCTACCTAATAAATATTGGGCCGTCCTTACATTACTTTTCCTAGTGTGGTAGGTACTACGAATATTTATTTTATGGTAAACGTGTAATTCTTATTATTATATCATAATCCTGACTCATTATGTTACTGTATTATAGAAATGTTATTGGTACATTAACAATTTTACTACTTACATAAAGCAATTTGCAAGACGCGTAACGTTATTAAATTTTTTATTAAATTTTCTATTTTTAGAATGTGTTCTTCAGGTAAATTCCAAATTCTCAAGCACATATAAATTTAATATGTCACATTTAATAATGACGTCGGCGGTCGTGCACCCTATATGTCATCACTCGAATAAACGTGACACTGTGACACATCATAATGACACCTTATTTGTAATGTCACTGGGGGTACGATAAAACCGATACACTTAACTAAATACCTACCACCAGCCTATCTAATTGACAGCAAGTAGAGCGAGACTTGTGACGAGTTATATCATATTTAGTCTCTCTTTCTCTCGTTCTGTCACTTCAAGGTGATTATTTTATGTTTCAAGTTACAAGTTTCCCCAGATAGTGGCACTATTTTTGCACAGGCTGGTCAGTAATCGAAGACTCAAAAATTTTTATTATATTTGAGAGAAAATGCTAAAAAATATTGAGTAAATTGTGGGGCAACCGTTACTTTTATTGTACAATTTGTGGCGGAGTCTAGCCAGAGACATTACACTAATTGCATGCAAAAAGAAACGCGGAAGACCGTTGCACTATCCTATTCAAAATTGCGCAACTATTGAAGTCTGTCGTGTCCATTGCGTGCTAGGTTACAATAGTTTTGAATGGTGCTCCCTTTGGCTGCGTAATGTGACGCTTACTAGTTGTTAGGTAATATTACAGGCTATACATACGTGGATAGGAAATTATTCGATAACGATAACTATGTGTAAGTGTCGAGGCTTGCGTCCAGACGTACGGATTTTTGCGCAAAATGGACTGTCCTGCTTTTGACAGGGTAGAGAGAGAGCATTAAGTACTTTTTGTCTACCTTTTAAAATAAAACAATAGCACACCAGAATACTAAAATAGCCAATGAAAAAGTATGTAAGTAATTTCAATTAATAAATTGCTTACCATGACGTCAATTAGAGAAAACATTTGTGAAACAATAAACGAATGGTCACTTTTTTTCCCCGCAGATTCTAAATAAAATATTTTTTCGTGTTTTAACGTGATAAAACATCAAGGAATAAAAGGTTTGGAACGTTTTATCGCTACCACAAGTATATTGTAATTATTTCAATAAATTTTAAGCTCCTTTTGTTTTCGCGTCAATACAATCTATCTATCTATCTATCTATCTATCAATACAATAATAAGTATTATTTGGATGTCATTAGAAATTGAGGTGACTTGCACCCTACGTGCTTGATAGATCATTTAAGTGAAGTGACGTTCTGAACGGCAACAATTTGGATGGGTGACCGCAAGTGACCATTACCAGTGAGGTAAAAATAGTAAGAAAACCAATACCTTAGGTAGTTATTGGTTTTCTTACTATTTTTACCTCAGCCCCAAACCTATTGAATACCTAAATTGTCTTTTCTGAGTTGAGGTCGATCAAGCTGAGTTATGATTTTTTTAAATTTTATTACGTATTATTAGCAGCGCTCTTGCCATATGATGATGATAAGTATTTCATGTCCTTTTACGATCTCTATGCAAAATTTTATCGTAATCTGTTCAGCGGTTATCTAAATATTCGAAATTATGAAATGCAACCATTTTGTTATATTTTCTTTCGCAACATCATTGTCCATAGTACTTATAATAACAATTTGAGTGAAATGCCAGCCTGTCCTTCATAACCAACTGCACGACTAACATTGCTCAATAAGCATTGCTTGGCCGATGGTCAAACATAAATAGTTCTAGCGAGCTATTATCAGTAATATAAATATAGTAAGTAATAAAATTCCGACCTCTGGTGGCGCAGTGGGTGAAGCCCCGCCTGCTACGCAGGAAGTTGCGGGCTTCAATCCCCGCCACGGCTCAATTAATTGTTTGTTTTGCAGGTGTTGCGCGTCTGGGTGTTTTTCTATAGATTCATCATCTCCGGCAGATTCATTTTTATTAAAAATCTATTTATTATTATTTATTTTCAGCCGTTCGTGAACCACTGCTGGGCAGTCCTCCCCCCATTTTTTCCAGACATCGCGATCTTGTGCTTGAGGCGGCTGTAAATTAGTCGTTGTAATTGCTTTCTTGTCTTGTCTTTTCCCGATAGGTTAGAAGGGAACAAAGACACAAACGCCCTAAGTTTTTCGGTTGGTCAGTTGAAAGTTACTCTTTCAAGCAAAAACTGCTGAAGAGATTTGGCTTAAACTTGTAAATATACTTTATAATGGAATAACAGAAAGGCTATTTTTTATCCGAGAGACATCATAAGTGCGAAGATGAATTTCGTAGAGTTTTTATCCTATACCTACTTGTATGGGATAAAAACCAACACGGAACAGGTCACAGCACAGATAAAATAATACTAGTAAACAGGTTAAGAAAACACTTTGTCATCTATGTAAATCTTCTTGAAGTTAATTAAAGAGTATACCTAGTTTCTGTGCCAACGCTTAGGTATGCGCGCCGCGTCCTATAAACTTTTTCCTCGGTTGATGGTGATAGCCACAAACAGCATTGATTAGCGGTTGCTGAGAAGTACTGTGCGAGAGTTAGCCGCATTTCTCCCTGATTACCCGTTCAAGCACGTTTTCTCAAGGAAATATTTTGTTGTGTTTACATTTTCACAAACGCCGTCGTAATATCGCGATGCAGATGGTTTTAAATAAAGTTTTTCATAGGATAGTGCCTTTCAAACGCTATCTATAATGTGACTTTCTCTCAAACTAAGTAGGTAAGTACTTACTGCAACAAACGGTTCTCGTAAAGTAGGTATACCGTATACCCATTACTGTTTTGATTTTCGACTCACTATTAAGTAGTAAAAGTCAATACTATTGCACGCGCATCTGCGACTAAATTCAGAAGCTAAGACGTTATTTCTCGCACTTGAAATGTGATTTATATTTTTGAAGCAACGAACTGCGTAATTACAAAATGAATGTGTGACCGCTAGGATTTCAGCTAAGGGTTTCTTCGAAGGACCCTACTCTTCATCTATCAGTTTCGGCTATAAAATATGATAATTAGACTTCAAGAGCTTATAAATCCCTAGAGTAGGTAGGTACCCTATATTACAAATCAAAGTTTGATTTGATATTTGAAATGAACGTCACTTTTATTATTAAGAAGTTTGTGCTTGTCCTTATCTTCGAAACTACGGAACCAAGCTCAAAATGTATTTTGCGTTTGGAAATGTATTAGCGGCATTATCCCTTAGCTCATCATAAGCTTAAGATGAGATAAGAGATAAGAAGGTAGGTACCTAAGTGTTATTTTAATGGTTCATCTTTCGTATTTAAATTACTTTCATAAAAACCTTGTTATAAAAGAAACCTTTAATAAAATTTCATACTTCACATAACACGTTAGGCCTCGTAAATCTGAAAATTGCCTGACAATTATATAAAACAAACAGACACAACAGTTCTGTTATTCATGAAAAACACTCACGACCCATAATCGAGCTATTGATAGGATGTACATCGCGCCATTGTAACCAGTTACGTGATTATTAGCCAACAGCACCACGTGTGTGTAACCACCTCAAATTGGTCGTATTTAGTATTAAGTCGGCGTCCAGTGTAGCAATACAAATAACGAGGCAATACTATCCTAACTATTGGCTAACTGGGTAAGTACTTATATATTTTGAGAGAATATCCCACCAACCAACCCACTAATATTATAAATACGTAAATTTGTATGAATGGATGTTTGTGACTCTCGGAAAAACTAAACAGATTTGGCTAAAACTTGAAAAATACAGAGTTTATGACCTTGAATGATACTGGCTACTTTTGATCCGGTCAGGTGCCACGGTGCCACGCGAGCGTAGCCGCAGGCGGATTGTATAATTTTTCACTAATGAAGTTTCTAGATTATTTTATGGATCCAATCTGTAGCTATTAAGTTAGATTTATGCAGGTCACATTTCGATGGTTGGAGAGTAAGTAACCAAATAATAAAAAATAAATATTCATAGAACTTGGTTGAAATCTGTGCCTGAAATACAACATTGTGTTTTCCTTTGTGAACAGGAGTACTCCTTCGCTCAAATGAACTTGACGTATCGGTATGTGCTTTGTAAATAGTTTTCTGGTTCTCTTTGATTTGTCTTCTGGAATATTTTTGAAATCTGTATTCAATAGATATTGTTACATATTGTTGCTCGACAAATAAATTGAAGGTACAATAACACAGCAATATCATGACAGCCCTTATTAGACCGACACGCACACCTGAGAAGTCTCATGGATATAATAAAAACATAAATTGAATTGGACATTTATTTACTGAAAAACTAAACTACTTCATATTATTTACATGGCTTTACAAAATAGAGTTAGAACTACATAGTTGAGCGATCTAAGGATCTATGTATATAAAGTTGTTTTTTTCTCTTGTCCCTCATAGGTCATCGTTCGTTCGTTCTCATAGTTCATGAAAAGTGATGGCAGCAAAAGTAGCTGTTTTTGAACTTTAACGAGCCTTTTAGTCCTTTACTAGATCTGCGTTCCCTTGGAGCGGTGAGACTTTAACTGAAATGATTGAAATGACGAACATTAAGTACTGGTAGTAAATACCTAAGGGATAAACTCCATAATTGTTGTATAAAATAGGTACCTAAGTACTTAATTTTTTACATTTTACATGATAAACATTTTAAATTATAAGTAGGTAACGGTTTTTCTTTTTAATAAGCAAACACTAGACTAGTTAGTTTAGCCGAGTTGGCCGAGGGTTAGGGATCCGCCGCGCATCAATGGATTTTTAGTTTCGAAAATTTACGCGAGGTCCGGTCACTTCCCGAGATTAAATAATAAATAAATAAATATCCTTGGACACACAGCGTCATCAAGTCCCAAGCTAAGCAGAACTAAATAGTGGACTGATTAAAAAATCCTTTTTACAAAGGTATATAACCCGATATATATAGGTATATACTGTCCACAATTACACTAGCTCACAATAGAGAGGAGTGGAGAGAAGGAAGGGAGGCCTCTGCCCTGCAGTGGGATGATACAGGCTCCTAATAATAATAATAATAATATAACCCGAGGTAGTAACATAACAATTTTGAGTATCTGACGAGTATCTTCGCAGTTATAGACAGAAATGAAATTCCTACGAAAGAGACATTGAGATGTATTATAGAGCCACAATCAGACAAATAAAATGTAGGTAAACGCCAAAACTCGGCGCACGCTACGACTCTATAATACCTACATCTCAATGGAAAGAGAGCAATTTCATTAGTGGAATGAAGTCGGTTTTCATAAATATTTTATTTTGCTATTTGTTTTGGTCTGATTATTGGTTCTTCTTTGAAACCGTATAATTGCTACTGAAGTAACAAAAATACAAGTTGGACTACTCTACATTATAGAAAAAGAAAACGAACAAACGAAACGAAAGAAGCGATTTAAATACATTTTTTTAATACAAAAATTCCTTTCTATTGTATACATAAAAGGTAGAAATGTACATTGTAAATAAATACCCGTAAGCGTGTTACGTCCATTATGTACAATATGTACATACCTACAGTAGGTACATGACTATAAAAAAGTGCGATGGAGTCGCGTCAGCTGGTGAAGCGTGGTCGATCAACCGGCACATCGATTAATTATGTATCTAAATACGGTGCGACTTGCGAGTAATACGTTTATTTAACACTGTAAATAGGTAATAATGACATAGTACAAGAAATGTCATAATGATTACACTGTAATCATTATGACATTTCTTGTACTATGTCATTATTACCTATGTAGCAGCGAACCACAGTAATAGCTATACAATAACTATTACCTATGACTGTGGTTTTCAAAGCTACACAGTAAAAGCTGATTGCATTCAATATCAATTTATCTAGGTTTTACATACCATGAAGTATTGCTGTTATTACTCTAAAACATTATTATTATATTTGTTGTCTTATTATACAAAAACATTGATTATTCCTTTCATTACTTTATACATATTATTTCATAGTATTTTTAATTAAACAGCCTCGTGTCAAACTAAACTAGTTTTTGTTACATACTCGTAACAAGTTTTTCGTAATATGTAATGTGTAGTAAAAATCCTGTGCTGTCCTACAAGGGCATGTAGAAATCCAAATACCAATTAAGTACCAAAAAAGTTCATGTTTAGAAATAAAGTTTATGCAACTTTGCCTCTTGCGTATTTAAAATACATTTTGTCTAGTAAACTTTTAGAGAGAAGTCATCCGTGTTCGTCAAATCCGTATTCACATTTGACTGTTCGACAATGGCAAAGGGTGTGTTTTCCTATTTTAACTTATATTGATTATACGCTGATAATAGTGGCAATTCTGAGTGTCGCAAAAGCTAAACTAAGCTAACTAAAATTGTTGCCGTCCCTTTCATAGCGATGGAAATAAAAAGGATGGCAATAATTTTAGTTAGCTTAGTTTAGCTTTTGCGACACTCAGAATTGCCCCCAATATCGTCGTGGGCCGGCAGTGGATCAGGCAAGCGGGACCGGGAGAATTGACAAAAACAAAGAGAGGCCTTTATCCAGCAGTGGGAGAAATCGGTCTGCGGATGATGATGATAATGATTGATTAGAATGACTTTATAACTTATTTTCTTTGAATGATGCTAAATACCACTAACACACAAACTGTATATTATGTGGTTGCTAAACTACTACATATGAACATAACTGCAAAATACAATTAGAACAAGTTGAGCCACCTAAGGATCGTTACAAACGATCTATAGGTAGCTCAACTGATCCAAACTACTGCCAGACGGAAGCGTGCCTTAGACACTGGCAGCATTGCCGCGCTGGATGGCAATGCTGATATTTTGAGCCAAATAAACAAATTTTAAAGTTGTGGTTGCTTCTATCATACGCCAACACAACATAAAATTTTCCTTAACATAGGTACCTACCTAAAACAAAACAAGACATTTACATACGAAAGTGGAATGACCGTTACTACGCTGAATTAATCAAAACTGCTGACTCAATACATAGTGATGACGTGTAATGATTCAGTAATACAATAGCCCATCAAATTAGGTGTCATTACCATAAATACCAATGTGATTATTATAAGCTCAATTACCTAAATGTATCAATTGTACTACATTATTAATCTTTATAGTAATTTATAGAATTTTTCATGAGAAATTCTAATTTTTTAAATAATATTCTCTTCACATATTTTTTATTCGGATCATTTGATTGACTTTGGTATTTCGCAGATTAAAGTGAGGTACTTATAAGAGCATTACAAAAACAAGTTTGGTTTATAAATTGATAAAATAATTAGACGTCTATTTGATACGTCTAATCTAGTTCTAAATTATTTTATTCTTTACCAGTTTATTTTTATGTTTATACAGAAGTTATGTGCCAATAATCAGAGTGAGCTAAAGCTAAGATAAACTAAGAAAAAAAAAGACATAGGTAAATAAACAAAATCCGCTCGTAGACCAACAAACGATATTTCTTCTTGTTGGTCTTACTTTTATCGGTAATTCATAACTTAGTCCCAGTTGTTTACCAAAATAAGTTAAGTCACTAAAAGTGTCACGATCATCGATTTGCACTTAAGTAGGCCTACAAGCTTCCGATGTCTGTCGCATTCTGTGTCAGACTAACAAGACAATACACTATTGTATCTGCATCACGTCTCACTTTGTACTACCTACTAACCAGTGACCACTCGGTGACAGTTTAATTAAACCATTGGTTTAATCGCTTACGTACAGCTTGTGTGAGCTGTGTGCAATGTTAATAGTTGAATATTATGTTGTGATTCTGTAGTACCTCGCAGTATGTACCTACTTAAAGTAATTTTATAAGATTTGTATAAAAATATCAGATCTTCAATTCTAGATAGAGCGTTAGTACCTATCCAATCCATGTTTCAACCTCTTTTGAGATAGTTGGTATGCCCTGCTGGCAGCAAATAAACATTAAAAGTTTGTTAAAATCATGTAGCCTAATCTCTAAAAGCATAGTTTGAATTGTTAACCCTCGAAAATAATGTCACCTCTTACTTTCGAGTGTTAGTTAGTCAATTTCATGCCATGAAACGTTCGAACGGAATTAGTTTATATATTTGATTATCCGTAGTCTCTGAGATCGCAAACTGATTGTAAAATTGTAATCTTCAACATATTTTTTCTTAATCCTACCAGGCATTGACCCTCATCGCTTGTGACTTGACCACTAAAGACCAAGTAGGGCGCGCGTCTCCGCGTATAGGTTTTTGTTTGGAAAACAATCGGCCCGTTATCGGTATCTAGGCCGCGGACATACGGACCCTGATAGACGTAACGCTTCTAGAATAATGTTGGGTCATTTCAATAGATTATGGTGATTTCGAAGTTTCGCTGTGTATTTATTTAAAACAAGCTTCATCTTCCCGGTGTTACCGGCGCCATGATGGTATTATGATGATAATGATGAAAAGCTTTATGTTACTGATATCAGCTATCTTTCAGTGAAAGTTCCATCAAAATAGGTTTCAGAGATTACCTCAAAGAAACAGACAGACAGACAGAATATAAAAATAGATTTTTTGTTAAGTATCGAATATAATTCAATTTGCATTTACCTAGTAAAAAGATTTTATTTTAACATTACAAACACACACTCCTATTTTTATTTAGATTGGATGTACCTATAGTACTAATCCTACTCCGCTATCTCTCCTACTCCGCTATCTCTCCGTAGGTATTTAGTATCGGTTTTATCGTAACTTCATGGATTTTTTTTTATACCCTTTTTATTTATAAGAAATAAAGCCTTTGTTACCTTTAATGACATCAATAACAGCAGCCAGTGTCTAAAAAGTCCCGACAAAATCTGAACATCCGTTTCGGATTCAGAAAGACAGGTTTTTGTTAATTATATGTATGACAATATATACAAAAAGTATGTAATTTGGTTATAGTAAATATTTATTTAGTACCTAACAACAAAGACGATTAATATCTAGTAATCGTCTTTGCTAACAAGTTGTTACTTATTAGAAGCAGATAATTAAATTCTTAATATAAAATCGTTCGTTCGTTCGTTCGTATGAGCAAGTGGCCAACTCTGGTGACGGAGTTTTTAGGCCGCCTAAAGGCCTCCGGCATGGCTTTACGACTTAATAAAATATTTTTTTATTTGTGTAGACTCTAGACTAGACTAACAACCTTTATAAAAAAACCTTCAATGAGCTTATTTACCAAAAGTGAATATAATGAAGAACAAACATCATTTTAGATAAGCTTCGAGTTTTCTAGTCCACTTACTAGAATTTATTGTGTATTATTTATTATTAATGTTCTATAAAACAAAGTACATTTTAATTTCAACCTACTTCAAAAAATGAGAAGGTTCTATGTTCCACTGTAGGTATGTATTTTATTTGTATTTATTATCTATGTTCATGTTCACCGATTACTCCGTCAATAGAGAATATTGCAGAGGGTGTGGGTTCGGTCCCCGCTGCAGGACAAATGTTTGCATGATCTGCAAATATTTTTCTCGTGTCTGGGCGTTTTTCTATGTATATGATATACTTACAATTATTATTATTTATAGTACTAATTAATATAGGTACTGTATAAATCATCTAGTAAAGATGTAAAGATGTAAAGGCCTGAGTTTTTTTTAGTATAATACTTGGTTATGGTGTTAGCATAGTTCAATCGAATTAACATAACACACACGCATGTTTATTAATTTCTTGCCGCAATCGTAATAAGAGTAGCTAAATGTCCTTCAAACAAACAGATTGAAAGCCGAGTTCTCACGTTTAAGCAATCGGCCAGTTAAATTAAAGACGCTTTACAAAGTGTTTCTTATACAACAATTATTAACATTTACTTAAAACAAAGCAAAAATTATATCCTGCAGAGATTAGAATACTTGTAGATGTATAAGTGTGGGAACTCGTAACAATGGCAACGAGTTGCGCAATCGAATGGCCACTAGTTGCCCTTGACGTGCTTGATTCTTATCCTAGGTATAACGCTAAATACACATTTATTACAAAGAATACACGTTCTCGAAGTTTGACTGAGATCAAGCAGTGTGGGATCCTTACCCTACTTTTTTATGTTGGACACAATTTTTCTTTTCTATTCCACAATATTTATAAATCCAATTAATCTTCCGCTAATTCCTTCAAACCATCTTATCGATAACATGTTTTTTTTTATTTTCATGACAATCATGCCCATAATGACGACCTCCTGTGTCTCAATTGGGCAAAACCCACTTGAGACACAGGAGGTTTTGGGTTCTTTCCCCGACACGGGACCAGGGCTTGCTTGATCTGTAAATATTTGTCTCGAGTCTGGGTGTTTTCTATGTACCTATAATGAAAAAAAATACTTATTAGTCTTCTGGTTAGAAATTAAAGTGAATTAAAAAAAATACTTTACTATAAAGATATAAAGTAGGTATTTATTTTCAGTCTTCTCATTCAGTCACATAGATTTTAAAAAATAACGATGTCATTAAGGTTTTAATTATAATTAAATAAATACCTTATTATCACAAGCTCTCTCTCCAACCCGAAATACTTAGGTACACATAACTTATTTTCCTTCCTTTAACTTATTTTCCTTATTTCGATATCTAATAACACCTCCAGGGTCAGGCGGGGTTTTAATTACACACACTATATACGATAACTATATACTATATACGAGTATTGTACTGATACTTTTACAACTAACAATACATCTAGATTTCAAAAGGATATTGGATGTTGAAATACAGTTGTGTCGTTTTTTTATTGCTTTTGTCGTCCCGTTTCTTTGCACCATTTCAGATAAGTGCATTGTCAGAACGGTAGGTAGGTATGCGTGAAACTAGCGCCGCCGCCTAATTTATTTTATTATTACGTTGACCGAAGAATTTAAAAAAATTGATTATTATTTCCGTTTGTGAAACCTATCGCTTTTTTTAATCCTTAGAATCACGAACGCATGGCAACCGTACGAACAGGCGCAAGCGCATGTTGTACAGATGTCGTCAAAGATTGTTCGCCGACTGATTTATAGGGTCGGCTGGTGGTTTTTGTGACAGGCTCGTAAGGCCGGAAGGATTTGAGCGACTGTGCGGTCAATAGGTCTTTGTGGAACAGTCATAAAGTAAAGTACTTATACCTAACTAGCTGCGCCCCGCGGTGTTGCCCGTATTATACATATAAACCTTCCTCTTCAATCACTCTATCTATTTTAAAAAACCGCATCAAAATCCGTTGCGAAGTTTTAAAGAAGCATACATAGGGATATAGGGACAGAGAAAGCGACTTTGCTTTATACTGGTGGCTATTCGGGATGTTGCCAAACCTAAACTAAACTAATTTGACAGCACTAAAAATGTTGCCGTCCCTTTCATAACGATCGAAATAAAAAGGATGGCATCAATTTTAATGCTGTCATATTAGTTTAGTTTAGCTTTGGCGATATCCCGAATAGCCACCACTATGCAGTGAAAACTGCTAAATACTCTTAGACTACACCAACGCTATTGTCACGGCGCTATTGCTAGTGGGGTGAGGCCAAACGAGCGCAATTTTTTTAACTGTGTAATCTCAGAATATAGAAAAAATTCTATATTCTGAGTGTGTAATAATAGTCTTTGAATCAGACAGTTTTTTACATTTACCTACACGACAATTTCCCACAAGTTCTAGCTTTTCTATGTGAGTAATGCAATATTTATCGCGCCTTACAGAATTGCGTGCGTGTGGATTCTCCCCTATCCTCGCTCCCCTCGCAGGAAACCTGTGATTAAGCCCACGTACTTACCTACTTGCAGACAGACGTGACATGTGTTTTATAATTATAATTGCATTTTGCACAAAAGTACCTATCCATAGGTATTTAATTATTTGAATCGTCTTGTGTGGAATGTAACAAGTTGAAATAAGTTTAGGTAAGGTGTAGGTAACCCATTTTAAACATATAATGCTTTTTCTATTGCTGTAGTTTACTTACTTTCAAACAAAGACTTATCTGAGTGTGTCATGAGTTCTGCTTTGTGTTTTGTTTCTGAAAAGTCACAGATGGTGACACAGATGATTAAAAAAGTCTTGATTTTATAATGTAACATCTGAAGAGTATGATCAAGTATTGAAGAGTTTTGAATAAACAACCGCTTTTTGACTAAAGCTATAAGTAAGTAATAAAAGTGGTTCGATTTCATTAAAAAAATATACATTACATACAATTTTATTAGATTGTTTTTTGATTGCTGATCTTTTAGATTGTTGTTTTATATAAAATATGTTTTATTATAACAATGAAAAGGATAAATAGTGTGATTGAATGGATGAGAAAGTACGAGAATGAAAGTTTAATGTCTAATTAATTTACTGCACATTTCTACTATTGTGTAGAACGTCGACACTACCGCGTACTATAATTGTAGGAACAGTCAACCTACAATAGTACGCGGTAGTGTCGTTCATTTGGCAACGACAATACTGGTAGTGCGGCTGGTAGTGTCGTTGCCAGAAAATGCCAATTTACTAGTTATATATTAATGTATACCTTTAAATGAGCAATACTTGTATATATATACCTATAATATACATACATAATAGTATGCAAAGGGCTTTGGGGGTGATAAATCGATCTAGTTAGGATACATTTTTGGAATATATCGTTTTATCCGTGTTTTCAGCCAATGAAAAAAATACCAAGCTAAGCTTGATCATCCAGGTCCTATATTATTAAGAATCGTAGGTTAAGCAAGTTGTCTAATGATTGTGAGAAATGAAAAACCACCATCAAATAGGTTTTGTCAAAAAAAATGTGTAACTGTCACTTACATATATCTGTGGTAACTATAAAAATTAGACGAAGATAATAAGAATATAATGTAATAATAAGTATTATATAACTAGTGAATTTGAGCTTAATGGTCGTCCAATTACTGGATTAGGTTTGTTTACTTCGGAACAAAAAAATAAGTAGGTACTTAGATATAGGTAGATAGTTATAGATACCCTACCTAAAATTGCGAGTATCCCAAGCAAACATGTTAGCAGAATAAAGTCAAGAAATGTTCTATCATCATCATCCGCAGCCCGATCTTTCCAACTGCTGGGTGTAGGCCTCACTTCGGCAAAAAGCCATTTCTCCCGGTCCTGCGCTTGCCTGATCCACTGCCAAGTTAAATAAGTTAAAGTACTATATTATTACAAAAATTACTTAATAACAAAGCATATTGTTGTAACAATTGATTGTTTTTATCGTCGATGTTTGCTCTGTCGAAATATTTTCGTCAGATTCGACGGACAATGCTGAGAGACTCGAGAGGAATTTTAAACATGCTGTCGGTAACAACATATATATTATGTTACCACACTGTTTTGTGTGTGGCAACTTAGAGGTATTGCTGATAAATAATTACGGTACCTATGGATGGTACATATTTGAATCTTTTATTATTCTTAACAAATAAATTAATAAGCGCTAATATTTGAACGACAAGTACCTACCTACATAAAATATCAATAAATTCCAACATCACGAAGAAGAATCTAATCTGTTTAGTTTTTACCAGCATCTACACTTGTTACGACCTTGTAACTTCCAATTTAAGTGCGAAATATGAAAGTGTTCTACATTTTCTGGGGCAAGGTGCAAGCCCAAAACACGTATGATACCTATCTCTTCGTTCAAAATAGTCATCACGCTATTTATAGCAAGAGTATTTCTTATTTCTGTATTTTCTTTAAACAAATTCTATAGCGCGGATAAATCCGGGTAAAAACCTAGATACACTATGCCACTATCCTATCAAGACATCAAGCTCTCATGGAAAGCCAATGGTAAGGTTACAAATCGTGTGTTTGGTCATCTGGAAACGATCACAGAAAAATGCGCATGTGACCAACTCATGGTCATTTTTAGCATGTGTATTTGGACCCAATCTTTGACGGAGAGTCTTTGTCTTTTGTTCATGGTATTTTTTTAAAAGACCCGTCATTGTATTAAACTGTCTTTGTCTTGTCTTTGTGCTTTTGAACATGTGGTGACCTTCTTGGAAGCTAGACAGTTTAGCAATCCTTGGTATTTGGTCTTGCTTTTTTGTATGTTCACATACCTACCAAAAAAACAAGAGGATATTATAATAGGATTAAACGAACTAAAGTGAAGTTCTATCCTTATTATTTAATTTGCTTATTCTGGAATGACCACTTAGTAGTACTCGCTGCTCTCGCTATATTTCGCGTGTCCAAAGTGTTGCCCTGCAACTAAAAAAAAATTTTTGATGCCTGCAACACAACCAAATCACATCATTACGTTCAGAGATAAATAAATGAGTAGACCCATGGGAAGAAGCTATGCGCATAATAGCTTTGGGATGGGTAGGGAAATTCTCATTCCAGAATAAGCAAATTAAATAATAAGGATAGAACTTCACTTTAGTTCGTTTAATCCTATTATTATTTTGCTTTGCTTATTCTGGAATGACCACTTAGTAGATGTTTAGAGTTAAACCTTAAAAACCCATTCAATGTAGTAACATTATACCTAAGTACTTAATTTATTACAAATGATACTTCCATATTAAATCACCAAGGTAAGTAGGTAGAACATTTACTATGGTTTCTACATTATACTGTTAACTAGAGGCACCCCATATGCCTTAACAAAAGAAACTTGAAAATCTTTACTATTTGAAGAGTTCTAAACTAATACCTACAATTAAATTGCTTTGCAAACATCCATTATCAAGAGGTTCACCCTACTGACTTAAAAACGCTGTAAGGACTTGTCCCAGCGAGACCTTTCTACTGATAAACTAGGATGTGGCTCTCTTAAGAGGTCTCTTAAAAAGCAATTTGTAATTAATATTTTAATAGTTCATCATCACATCTTAGTTGTTTAGTACCTACCTATTTACCAATCATATGAAAGGTATTTTAAAAGACAATAACTGGCTTGGCAAGATACATCTGCTCCAAGCAGTTGATTTCTTAACTAGGTAGGTATTAACAAAACAAAAAGAACTCTGTTATAACTGTTAACATTTAGTGTTTGGACTCTGCTATGTAGGAGTCCAAAATTAAAGCAGTCTTTTTAATCAAAATTTTCTTATTATGAGAATGCCACTGTCTTATGAAAAACAGAACCATAATGTGGGTCCTATGCTCCCAATCCCAAGTGGCTTTATATTTTGGCACATAGGTTTTATTCTTAAAATTCCTTTAGAACCACGTTTAAGGCGACCATCTGTTTCAAAATGATTAATAGATTATGTATTAAAAGTGACAGACAAAGCTAAACAATTTGCAGTTTAAGAAGCACCTTTAACAAAGACGGTCATTAAATAACAAAATTAAAAATAAAACATAAACACTATTTTCTGATTTCCTAACTTACCATACCTACTGCCACTATTTTTCGAATCCTAGTTTTTATTTTTACTTCTATTGCGCTTTGTCCTACCATTATTCCCTTCATAATTATTATTGCCTAATAACAAGCCCCCTAGGTAAGAAGAGTTGAGTTGACTTTGAATAAAGATTTTATAGATTTTCACAAGGTGCAAAAATGTATCTAAACACGCTTGATTACTCTTGAATACCCATACCTGAAAAGGCCAAATTAGAAACAATAAAATACTTATCTTTAACTACCTAATAAGTACCTTAAGCCTTTTATACCTTTTAAGTAACATACGTAATCATTTTTAAAGTGACATTCACTTTTTTAAAACATGTAGAAATGCATTAAAGAAAAGTTTCTTTAATTCAAAGTAGAAGCACTACCATCCAAGTAAAAGGATTACCATGTCAAGCTATAGGTACAATCGGTATATTTCTCACATTTTTTTTATTTAGCCTTAAGCAAACAAATAAATGTCTGGAGGACCAAGTGTCCACAATCCTTACAAAAATGTACTGGCTTTCTTACTTCTCATTCTGTATCTTGATTTGAGTGACAAGATTCAAATTTAGTTTTTGTATTGTCTAGATATCTATGTTAATACTGAAAATTGCCAGGTAGGGTCATTAAATTGAGGAATTTGACTATTTGGATGAACTTACTTAATTTTAACCATATTTTTAAGTATGTCTCAACCTCTAAAATGCATAACACTTCCATGCAAAAAAAATAATAATAATAATAACAATAATACCTAATATTGCTTAAAGGGACCTAAGCTACCTTTCGCTTTCATAATATTTCATTACAGAAATACATCTAAACAAACCTAACGTAGGTCAACTTTTTTCCTAGGCTAGCAAAAACAACTACCAACTATGTTCTGATCTTATTCTGCCAAATAAATAAAAATAAAACTTTGCTTCATGGGTTCGGTTATTTTCATTAATCTACTATCATAGTACCCCCCCCCCCCACAACGTACCAAAGCTATGAAATTTTATTTTTACAAAACCATAAGAAAATATTCACCATAATATTTTTATTTGTATAATAAAAGTAGGTACCTACTTAATTAACAACTTTATTATTGATATTATTTAATGATATCCAAGGAAATCAATTTCTTTAAATAAATAACTACTCTAGTAAGTACCTTGTTCTCTCATTATGTTCTATGACCCTCTTGTAAATGTAAACCCATTACTAAGAAAGTATAATATCCATTTATTTGATTAAATATTTTTATAGTTTGAATTAATTGAATCTAATTAGTATGATTTTCCAATTCTATTTTACACAAAGTAAAACCAATTTTAATTAGCCTTGTGTTTAAAGTAAGAAGTTTCAACAAACTTAGTTATATAAGTTTAAACTCATCTTAAAATAAAGCTACATGTACCTAGTGTCCATCCTTTTTTGGGGATACTAAATCATACATATTACCTATGTACTGGACCAAAATTAATCCTATTCAGCTTTGCATTCTGATATGACACAATCATTATTTGATTTAAAAGTTTTATTATCCCATAAGGAATATCAATTTTTTAGATTTGGTTACATAATTATTATTATGTGGCATAAGTGATTGTTCAGGCAAAGCATGAAAAGTTATCCTTTTAACCAACTAAGATAGTGGAATCTTGTGCAATTCTGTCCCATCCAGCATCCATAATAAATAAATACATACCTTAAAGCACACCAACAAAACAAACCTCCACGGATATTTGGCCCAGCTTTTGTTGGATAGGTCTGGGTGGTGGCATAAGCCCGTCGTTTGGCTGTTCTGGTACTTATGTTAGGGCTGTTGGTAGTTCTTTATTTTATAACCAACCATTTTTATAGAAAAGCTTCCTAGCTTTTATAGGTCATTAGTATAATTAGGGCCAATTCTTATACAGCTTCTTCCTCTAAAAAATGTAATAAATACCCAATGTGTTCATTGGTAATCTCTTTCCAACGGAGAGAGTGCCATCTTGCCTTTGAAAGATATTTTTGGCCCAGTTTTGTTTCATGTAGACTGTCTAATTTTTGTTTTATGTTCTTGAAGAAGTCTATGTCATGCTTTTGCTGTTAGGTTCAGAATACCTGATAATTCCATATTTAACTTTGGAGCCTCCCACAGTTTGCCATTTCAAGGGGTTCTTATTTCATTGTTTGTCAACTTTAGTCCGACTTTTTATTAGTAAGGATTCCATTTGAAAGTCCTTGTTTTAAAGGCTTTCCCGAGGCTTCAGTTGTTGTTACCTCTTTACTCTGAGGTTTTAATCTCAAGCATTTCTAATTCAAATTTCAAAATTGACCGTCATAAGTAAGATTAAAAAATCTAAGTTCTTCAGAACAAGCATACCATGTATGAGCTGTTTAAGTCACTCTCTGCCACGTACAATTGTAAAACACACAATTTGTAGTCACAATAGGTAGTTAGTACTTTAATGTTGGTTCATTTTTTAGATTTCTTGAGTTCAACCTCCTCAACGGAGAGGATTATTATATATACATATTTTATTACATGTCATGTTAGGAACTGTTTGCATGATTCTCTTAGTAGGTGCACCACCCCTCCACCGGAGGGGATACATATTGTACCACAATACATATTTTATAACATTATATCATGTTGAGAACCTTATTGTTTGCTTGTTTCTCTTAGTAGGTGCACCACCCCTCCACCGGAGGGGATACATATTGTACCACAATACATATTTTATAACATGTTAAGAACCTTAGTGTTTGCTTGTTTCTCTTAGTAGCTACGTGCACCACCCCTCCACCGGAGGGGATACATATTGTACCACAATACATATTTTATAACATGTTGAGAACCTTATTGTTTGCTTGTTTCTCTTACTAGGTGCACCACCCCTCCACCGGAGGGGATACATATTGTACCACAATACATATTTTATAACATGTTGAGAACCTTATTGTTTTACTGTACAACCCTTTCAACGGAGGGGATATAATATTGTTATGTTCCTTATATTTACTTGTTCCACTTTATGTACAACCAATCCAACGGACTGGATACTTAATGTAACACAAAAAGTATTATTTTACGTGTAAGGTAGCTACTAAGGATTTCCCCGAAAAAAGCTCACGATGTACCTGGAAAACAAAAAACAAATCGCCCAAAAACGTTGAACTTGAAGGTTAGGCCATCAAGATGGCGATCGGCCTTGCCGATTTCACAGCCAGCCACGGTTGGTGAATTTGAAAATTTCTTGGGAACAATGAGACAATCGTTATTATTGAGACTTTTTGATAAATAAGTAGATGTCTTACCACTCCTGTGTGGATTGTATTAACGTAAAAAGGGATAAAATAGCCCTTAGCTTTGCAAATGACCACTATAACTTATTAAACCACTACAACACAAGATTTCGGAAAGAAACTATAATTTCTTTGCTTTTGAAAATTTTCGATAAAAAATCGACGACACCGCGAGTGAACGCGAAAGAACGAATGATGTGATTTGGTTGTGTTGCAGGCATCAAAAATTTTTTTTTAGTTGCAGGGCAACACTTTGGACACGCGAAATATAGCGAGAGCAGCGAGTACTACTAAGTGGTCATTCCAGAATAAGCAAAGCAAAATAATTTACTATTATACTAAAGTGGGTGACTTTTAGTGTCGAAAAATGTATATGCACGAGCTTTAAACGGTGAAGGAAAACATCGTGAGGAAACCCGCGGCTAGTCAGCCCCACACGTATTGACCATTGTCTTTCCTGTGGATACGGCCGGCAGAGCTGAGAGGATGGTTTAGGTACTGGGCAAGCCTATTCCATCTCAACAATGTCCCAGGCACTACAGTGTCCCGTTAAGTGTAGGCAAAGCTTGCCTCCTGACTCTGTATAAATCATCTAGTAAAGATGTAAAGGCCTAAGTAAAGTGGGTGACAAACATACCAGCTTCATAAAGGTGACTTGAAAGGTATCGTAGCTACGTCGTCATGCTCAATGCCTACGCTTAGCGGATTCGGACACTAGACCTGTCAAAATGTAAACTGTATTCGACATTTTTATTGAAAAGTCAAGGATGTGTTTGGAGTGCAATGCTCGTTCGCCTACGCATCTGCGTGTTTGTTAAGTTCCCCATACTTAGAATGGTGTCTAAAATGTTGCTTTACAATTGAGATATATAATATATATGTAATATGCTGCCAGTGTCTTGGGCACGCTTCCGTCTGGCAGTGGTTTGGATCAGTTGAGCTACCTATAGATCGTTTGTAACGATCCTTAGGTGGCTCAACTGGTTCTAATTGTATTTTGTACAGTTATGTAAATATGTAGTAATTTAGTTTCTGTAAATACATTTTGTAATATATATCTAATATATATATATATATGGCTCAACTGGTTCTTATTGTATTTTGTACAGTTATGTAAATTATGTAGTACTTAGTTTAGTTTCTGTAAATAAATTAAAAAAATATCTAATATAATATATAATTATGTCAATTAAAAATATAGTTCTTAAAATAAATAAATGATAACTCAATTAAATGTAGGTACTATTTCACTTTCAAAACTTAATAAAAATCGATCATAACATACAACCTTTCTCGAGGCATTGAAAAACCACAAAGGAATAACTCTCGTTCAAATATCTTCGGAGGAGTAACTGTACCGAGTCCCTCCCTCTTGATCAGACGAATCGACATTAACGATATTTAAATCAACCTATTCATTGATAATGTTGTTCTTATCGACACAAATTCGCGAGCTTTTCAATGATCCGAAGAAGCATTTTAGCGCTCTTCTCATTATAGTCATGCGTAGGAGCATACTGTTCATTGACAGGCAAAAAGCCGGTAGTTGAACAATAATATCATATCTGAGGCTCCGCTGATCTATAAAGCCGACGAGTAATTTTTGTCACGACTGTAATTAGACGGTTGTCACATGTGACAAAGATTGCCATGAGTCGTGTATGTATACCAAATGTATACACTACTCATGGCAATCTTTGAAATTATAAACTCTATTGATAATAGAGCCGCGTTGGCCGAATGGGATGCTGTCCGGTTCAAAACCCGGGCGTGTACTTACCGGTATTTTCGTTATCCATAACCAGTTCTCGTGTAATAAATAATATCGCATGTGGTAGGAGCACGGGAGCCTATATTATTTTGTGATGTCACAGTCCAACATCTAATTAGGACAGATATGCTGTGCTAATAATATTTTTCTTTGAAAAATAAACATAAAACTGATAATTAACATTAAGATTGATTATAGTCATTTTCCAATAAGCTAAAATTAATAAAAGCATGTATCTAGGAAGATTCGTATGGGCGCACAAGAAAAAAATCCTCCCAAGGCTAGAAAAAATCTAAACAAAATATAGAACATCATAATTTCTAGATAAATTGTAAATCTTGGTCTTTGAAAGATTCTGTATCTCAGTTTCTGTGAAAGTTAGCATCTTGTATGAGACATGAAATATTAAACATGGTTTCTCTTAGTTCCTTTATTCCAGTGACTAAGATGGTCTGGTATAAATATGACTGATTGTTTAAGTAGTTTTTTCTTTGCATTGTGGTTTTGCTACAAGCTATAATCACAGATTATATAATACACTAGTACAGATGCTATAATCAATATTTTAGAAAACATTTATTTCGTTTTTTTGTAGGTATGTTTGTAATTTGTATATTCTCTGCTGAACTAGCTAAATAATTTTGTAGATTAGTAACAAATTTGTGAGTCTCTGTACTTTCAATTTACAGTCACTAACTAACTGAGCCATTTCGCTTGAAATTAACGCTTTAATTCCTTTGTTTATGTCCTTGTTCATTCTAAAACAGACGAATAAGTATGAGAACTGCAGAATCGAGGTCATTTAATACTACTTGGTGCCGAACACAGGCTTTAGCGGATATTACTTCTTTTAATATGGTAATAAACTTGTAGGTTGGTATTATATTAATACTAGCTGCGCCTCGCGGTGTTACCCGCGATGAATTATAATAGTTCCCGTTCCTGTGAGAATACCGGGATCAAAAGTAGCATATGTGTTAATGCAGGATATAAGTTATTCTGGTACCAAATTTAATTCAAATCCGTCTTTAAGCGTGAAGGAGTACCAAATTCATTTACATACCTACTTACATATTACAAACTTACATATAGGTACACAAACTTTCAACTTTATAATATTAGTGTGATTAGGGATGTTTTCTATGTATAATATATATTATTGTTTACGAAAAATAAAAAAAATTATCAATGTAGTTTATCAGTCATATCACCATAACACAAGCATTAAATTGCTTAGCTTAAGACTAAATGACGCTGTGTGGAATGTCCAAGGATATTTATTAATTTCAATGGAAAATGTGGCAATTCAGCAGGTGTTTTACAGAGACCCTATTAATTAGTTGTGTAATACTATAGGCAATGTGATACCAATCGTCATACTTGAAAGCAAAGACAGTTGGTGTCGTATCACTGATACACGGGAGCAGAATTTACATTTGCCAATCAATCTACGCGCTCGGCCGAATTCAATTCGACGACGAACGCAGAACTACTGCTATAGCCGATTTAATCCGACGAACGATCGCAGAAGTTGTTATTTGACAGATAATGTATGAAAACTACTCACAGTGCCTCCAGCTGATAGATAAAGTAGATACTAAGCAACGTCAGAACACTCATCTGATTATGAATGGTTCGACGAACCATCGGTAGTAAGGTGATTGAAGGAGTATCGGTGGGTTTTTAGTCGGTACGCCGTAATTGGAAAGTCCGACATACCCCTCCTGCTCTCCCCGGGCAAGCAAATGCATAAAGCATTTTTCCCATTGTAAAAAAAACACGAATTTCGCGAACAGCACGCTTACACGAGTTTTTATAACTTGGGCCCCGGGTTTCTGAATACCATTGAATTATTGTTGGTAAACGTCGCTAGATCCGCAATGATATAATAAGCACCAGCTAATTAGTCATCACATCTGCTGTGTTCATCAAGACTTCCAAAGGCTATGTTATTGCACTATCAATTTGTGTAAGAAATGAGGTCACCTCTTAAACCGCGAATTTCATTATTATTTTTATTTACAATAGTCATAATGACAAAAAAAGATTTTACCGATTATATTGACTCAGTTTCATTTAAAGATTATTACATTGTATCAGAAGAAAATAGCCGAAGTTTGTCAAATTTAATAAAGGGTTTGTAAACTCCTAAGCATTTTTGAAAAAGTTTTATTCAAATCTCACTAATACCTATTTTGAACGTGAAGGTTGTATGGCTGTATTTATGGATATAATATAAGTATTATTATGTTTGTTACTGTTTCACGTAAAAACGGATTTGGCTGAAACTTGGAATATAGGTACATACCTACATAGATTATGGCATAACTCATAGGCTACTTTTTAGCCGGGTAAGTACCATGCGAGTAAAACCGCAGGCTGACACTAGTAGTAATATATAAAATATACGTAATGGTATTTACCATTACGTATATTTTACTTGGTGTTTTGGAAGCTTCTGCTATTAATTATCGCCTACGATGCATACCAACATGACATGTTACCATTAAATTGCCGACAACACAAGTAACTTCAAGTTCAAGTCGAGAAGACGCTACATGATTGCATAAAACTTTCAACTTTATTGTTGTAAAATACGAACTATGGGTTCTGGTAATTTGTTGAGTAAACCTACAAAACAATAACATGTGTCCTATAAATTGGTATAGGGCATATTAAATCATTAAGTACTTAATGATCATCATCATCATAATTTCGGTCGGGTAGGCCCATACCCTCTTTAAAGTTCATAAATTCAATTCCTATTCTTTCTATGCACGGAAATAGTTTGTGAATACCTTTTGTGGCCTACACGATTACTATTATAGTAGGCAAAGCTTGCCTCCTGACATAAATCATCTAGTAAAGATGTAAAGGCCTAAGTTACCTTGGTCTTTCCTGGGTAAGATCGAAAAGGCTGATATAATAGTACATCTGATATGCAAAAATATACATTTATATTGTCCCAAGCACTAAAAAACTTAACAGACAGACAAAAAAATATAGAAAATATAACAAAAAAAACAAGAAGCAGAATGTACAATACGCGATCTCTTACAACAGGTAACATTTGGATGAAAAAAAAAACGGTTAAGAAAAAAGAAACACGGAGTCATCGTATTAAAATTCAATAATAGAACAGCAAAAATATACATTTATATTGTCCCAAGCACTAAAAAACTTAACAGACAGACAAAAAAATATAGAAAATATAACAAAAAAAACAAGAAGCAGAATGTACAATACGCGATCTCTTACAACAGGTAACATTTGGATGAAAAAAAAAACGGTTAAGAAAAAAGAAACACGGAGTCATCGTATTAAAATTCAATAATAGAACATACTGGAGACTTAGGGTTTAAAAGAAAATCTTAATAAGTACTTAGTTTTAGACTTAGGTACATAGGTCCAACCAACAAAAGTAGCAAATAGTTGTCCCAACGTCTTTTATGCAGAAACCGTTATTTGGTGAATAAAGTTCGACGAAGCTGATAGAGGGACAGATAAAAGTTTTTTCAGATATGTCCCACTAACTAAGAGGACAAAGCAAAAGGGGGACAGATCGGAATAAATCAATTAATAAGTGACATTAAAAAAGAACAGTTACAAAAACACCGAAACAAGTTTTTAGACAACCTTCATACAAAGTTTCACTTCAATAAAAAAGGCAAAGCAAAACTTTGTCTATTAACAGAGTAATTGTGAAATATTCGACTAATTCAGTCAAGCACTGTCTGCTTGTTCTTGCCGACATTGCGTGAGGTCGATGTCCTTTATGACTGATTTAAGGCCTAGTGTAGGGAAAGTTATGACTCTGGTCTTAGACTATTCATACCTACTGGTTAGCTTTCTTTTAAGTTTTAGACCAAATATATCGGAATCAAATAAAAGGAAAAATATTATTATAATTTATCTAGATAACCTACCTAAAAATGTGAGAACATCTCTACCACTTTTTAACAGCTGAGCGCTTTCGTGTTCCGAAGAGCACGTTGAATTTAAAAATTTAAAAAATCGGTTTGTACCTGATTTCATAGCAGCCATGACTGAGGCTTAAAAGCTCCGTCACCAGAGTTGACCTCTTGCTCATACGAACTTACCCACTTTATCTATTTTTTTATCATTGAGTTGTTTCCTGATTCTTTTCTTGGTGTGTCGCGTTGGAACAGGCAGTAGAATCACCTAGTACTTTATATGTGATCCTCGAGGTTCTATTAAATAAATCATTATTAACTTTTGAGTTTGAGTTTTGTATGAACATGCTGAAATCGTTATCCAGAAAGCTTCATGATACTCAAATCGAACATCAATCATTTCGAAAACCGCCAAAAAGATTAAAACTACGAGCATAGTTGGTCATTGGCACACTAATCGGTGTTGGATAGCGGTATATCTAGTGATGCTGTTAACACTTCGACTTCGACGCTTTAGTCATCGAGGTAGTATTAAAGAGTCACAATCTAATAGCTGACAATACTCAAAAAATGTGCGTGCAAATTCAATGTTCTACAATGATATTTGACATTTGAATGTAGACGTCATTTGTTTTAATGTTCAATGTCGCTTGTACGCAAAAAAGAAAAACTCTGCGCACTACGTAGCGTGCGCCGAGTTTTGGCGTTTACATTTTATTTGATTGTGGCTCTATAATACTGCCTCGATGGCTTCAGTCCATACGCCTTTTGATTGGCAAAACGGTTTTTAAATTGCTTGACTGACACAAAAGTCCCATTTACACAATGCAAGTTTCTTGCTTATTGCATACAAATAAGTTATAGTAAAAACATTGTACACTATCAACTGTTGAGGGGGAGTTATATCAGGCCACGCAAAATCATTAATCAAGTCATCAAAATAATTGAAGCTTTCTTTAGATACAAGAGTATTCCTAAGTATGTTTTAAACCTTCGAATGGGAAGGTCAGTTACTTTGACTGGGAGTTTATTATAAAAGAGTTCAAAAATTTATATAAATAAGCATTTACATTTTCTAGTTTAAACACATAGTTTATTCATATTTCTTCATTATATTTATATTTCACGAGAAGGGATTTAATTATCTTCTACTCAGCGAGCTATTTTCTAATAAGTCTCGTGTTGCTGGATTTTTCCATTAAAGTTTAAAATATTTACGTTGAAGTATATTACATTAAGAAGGAAGAATATCTTGTGTAGACGGAAGACGGAAGGCTGACGCGAAAGGCGAATATTATTAAATATGCAATTTCTTACAGCAGTAACATAACATGCTGTGAAGTCCTCTTAAAATGTGAGTGGATTTTTATCCGACTTTAAAAAAGGAGGAGGGTAATGTTGCCCTGTAGGTTTTTTTTAATACTTTTGTAAGTTCAGTTCACCGATTCCGTCAATAGTGGATAATATTTTTAAAAATATTTTTTGGTTTGAAAGAATATACTCACGAGTATCCAATTATCCATACCCATCAAACCCATTAAAAATATTAAGGATCTTCAGAAATTCACCTTGAAATTGTAGGAAATTGCTCTCTTCAAAATTGAAGTCGATTATTTTAATTTAAAATTCTGCCAACAATATAAAAAAAATAACAATAGGTATTAATATCAAATTAAATGTAATTTAAATAAAAAAGACGTGTGGCACTCGGAGACTGCAGCGGTAAAGCATGATGAGTGTTAGGTTATTTTCGTTACGGAATTTCTGGATTTGGTCTCCACGCTCAAGGCCCGCGATAGAAGCTAAAAATATAATAATATAATAGCTTAAAATATTAACTATTATGAAAGTTGAACTGACACGGCATTATTTTGATTACTTCCGTCGCTATTTGTAATAGTTATGAAAACAGATAAGTTGTCGAAGTACCTAATATGCTTTCGGACAGAACAGAACGTCGCTGACTTGATTCAGATCGTAACAAATGAAAAATCTTACTAAAAGTTTACGGCTCTGACAGGATTCGAACCCGCTACTTTTGTAGGTACTCGTAATGGTAATAAAAAATATTTATCTGCTTTGTTTTAAACTGTATGTACTTTGTATTGCATCAATAAAGCTTTTCCGTAGGTAGGTACAGAATATAAGAATATTATAGTTTGTTAGAAGTTTTAATACTAGCAAAATTCAACAAATCAAAGATCATATAATCATTCAAACCGTTTTGTTGAGTTATAAACGTAACTAACCAGGCTTTGTTTTATGTATAAATAAAATAATGAACGAAGCTGTCTTGCTTGGCGACCGTGGCGACCTGATATGAAGGCCAACGGCTTATGAGATTTTCTGACATATGTGGCTGGGACAGCCTAGTTCAAACCTCACTTATTACAGCACCTATAGTAGTAGGTTAGGACCTACGATAACGCTATGATAACAGAAAAACCTATCTGGTCTTTACAATTATTTTACGAAGTAAGTATTTGTACTAGCTGCCCCGACAGACATCCATTTCAAATTCATGCATTTCAAATTTATACAAAAACTTGCGCCGCCACCTATTTTATCTTACTACTAGCTTAATCGCCAGTGGCTGCCTGCGCGTTTTATCAAGGTAGGTACTACCTTGATAAAATATAGCCTATGTTCATTCGGAAAGTCCATGCTACGAATCGGTGAAAGAATTTTATAAATGGGATGAGTAGTTTCGGAGATTACTACAAAAGTCCATACAAACAAATCAACTTTTTGATATATACAAACAAACCACTTTATAAAATACCTACCAATGAACAGACTTTCAGTTTTCCGGAATTCCTCAATTTACAAGATATTTTCTAATTATTGCACTTAGTGTGTGGAAAGAGTGGGTTTCCTTTGCCCAGCAGTGGGATCATCACCGCTTATAATAATAATAATAATTTCTCCGATTTTTTTTTCAGACTAAAACAGATAATAGCTTGCGACACGTAGCGTTTTTAAAAAATCGTTGATGTTAAAGCTGATTCTGAATGGTCACTATTTTTTGAGTGGAACTATTGTCAGCCTCAGCTTTAAAGTCTGTAATCCACGTCGGAGGTCTTTAGGTGCCTAAAAAGTCCTTCGCTAGAGAGTTAGCCAGTTACTGGCTGACTCAAGTTAGCCAGTTTCTGGCTGAGTCTAGCAAAAAACTTTTAGCTCATACGAACATAATATTAATAGTAAAAAGTTACTGAAATCGTCCTTTCTCGATACGATGACCAACAAATTAATTTTTATTATCTAGAGATAAGAAATAAGAGGCTCTATTATCCGTTTTCAAGTGATATAGTAAGTTTACTAAGGATAGTTACCTATCCTCGATATCGGATCTAGTGTTTCAAATGTATGGAATGTTTTAGTTCAGTCAAGTTACCGGGAGCGGCGCGTCGCTGCCTGGATTCCATATACGTATTTGAAATACTTGACCGGATATCGAGAATAATTATACATACCTACACAACATTCTGAGCGGTCACTACTTGGATGGGTGACCGCAAGTGGCATTAATATGTGCGCTTACGTGCTTCGGATGGCACTTAAATTGACAGTCCCGGCTTTTAAAGTCGTTAAGCCATGACAGAGGCCTTAAGGCGGCCTAAAACTCCGTCACCAGAGTTGGCCACTTGCTCATACAAAGTTACTTTTTACCATTGGAAACTGATAAAAAAAATGAAAAGCGGCCGGTAACAGTGGCCAGAATAACTGTCTCCTTTAACACCTTTTTAAACCCTTTCAAATATACAGATGTATAATAGGATATCTCAGATTTAATTCTATAGCACCTAAATGTTTAGGTTTGCTCTGATATAAAGTAGTGACAATTCGGAGTATCGCAAAAGCTAAACTTAACTAACTAAAAATGTTGCCGTCCCTTTCATAGCGATGGGAATAAAAAGGATGGCATTAATTTTAGTTAGTTTAGTTTAGCTTTTGCGCCACTCCGAATTGCCACTAGTATCTGGTTAAAATATGTATTTCAGATCATTATAATTATCTGCAGTGTACCTAGTTGAAATGACGCAAATGATTAAATAATTTCGTAAAATGCATTAAAAGTTTAGTCCTACACGTGGCGTCTGAGATCAGTTAGATACATCTAAATAGAAAATCTTTAAGTTAGATCTAAATTTTGTATTATTTTTTGAATTAGCGTGTTTTTTTGTGAAATTTATCCTGCGTGGGAAATACCTACTTGAAATAATTATTAAGACTAGACAAGCCATTACATATAAAGTTTTCATGGGAGAATATAAAAATTTTGAGCACAATTACTTAAATAAACCTTAAATTTTAGTTATTGTATAAATAAAATAAATGTTACATTAAACTTTTAATATAACATTTTAACATTCGCAAGCCTACTTGATCCGGTTCACATTATATCCACATATTTAATTAAGACCTGTTTGCATCAAGCCAGTTTCACAATCTCATAACACTTAATTGACACGTTCATTTGTTCTAAAATTACCAAAGTACCATCACAGATAAAATAATACTTAGTTTTAGGATATTATTTAAAACAATTATATTTGATTTTTTGACTTTTTGGATTGTAATAGGTACTTAACACACTGTTTGGTGTACCTACTGTAATCGTTATTTGCGTTTTTCTTCATTATATAATATTATTTTTGAAAATACTGTCGTGATCATTATTTCATTTAATTTTATTTTAGGTAAGTATTTCGTTTTTTAGTTATTTAGTTTCAATAGTTTTTTTGTCTCTAGAAAGCTTGTTTATACTAGAGGGACCACATACTTAATAATATTATTTTAATCCTAAGTCTGTTTAACTACCTGTCTTCCAAATTAAAATAAATAACAAAATCCTCCTGTAGTCATGTATTAAAAGAATAAATTATCAACTGTAAGTTACGATGAGATTGACTATCGCAGTTAACATTTTATGCTAAGCTTACTTATAAACTAAGAGATTGGCACCAATTCTGTTGTAACACTGACTAGTTAAATTATTCCTAAATCCGAAAGCTCTTATTTCGTTCATCTTAAAGGAAAAACAAAATAATTGCCTGAGTGGCATTTCTTAAATTAGGTAGTACTTTATTTTAGTAAAATTAAAGTGTATGTGGATAGAATTGATCAAGACCATTTTTGCTTCTAACCAAGACTTCCTCTATAATGATGAAAAACCTAACTTAAAAGTACCTTGTTCTAGAAATGTTATTTTTCAGTGCTATGCCATTATAGTCTTTAGCATGAACTTAATAAAGAGCTTTCGGTTTTAGTCATGGTTTAGCTAGTCAGTGTGACAACAGAATCAGAGCCATGGTGTCTGTATTTCAGTTGCCGCTTTAATTCAGATGAATTATGGAACAGATGAGTGGTTCGCCAACTGGTCACTTTTCAAACTGGGCCTTTCTGACCAGCTGACGAAAACAAAAATAAATATTATTTCCATTCGTCAACTCGTCCGATTATTTTAATTAGCCTTAAAAAGCATGAAGTACACTCATTGAAAAAAGTGTTACGTGTAATATGTACTAGCATACGACTTATCATGGGATAATTTAAATTTTAATTTTTGGCGGATTTTGTTTGATTTTAAGTAGGTACAAACAACATTGTATTATAGGGCGGGCAATAAATCATGTATTGATTTTCAAGCAGGATTATAATCATGGCTCGGTAAGAAATAAAATGATTATTGCACGTGTTAATATACTTAATACAAAAAATATGGCATCGGATAATCTGAGTAAAGGATAGCGATAAGCCGATTTTTAACAATAGGTTAGGCAGTAAAAAGTGCGCGATGGTATTGCGCTTGCATTTTAGAAGATTAAGTGCCTTTTGTTTTAAAAACTGTCAATTCTTTAAAGATCACCGCTTTTTCTGTTTCATAAATCTTAAGCCGTAGTAGCAGTAAAATTTTACCACAATTTGTTGATATGCAATCAACTAAAAATTTCAAATAACTTTAGTTTGCTTTTTACCTGTGACAAGTAATAAAGTGCTCCTGTGTTGTTACCTACGTTGTGAATTTTGGCTGTAATTTTGGACTTTTGTGATACCTGTGATAAACTGATACTTGGCTATGAACTTGGACTTTGAATTTGCACACTGATTGGATACAATTTCATCTATATATAAGATCTTGGAAGATCGATATTTCGATATTATAAGACGATGCACAGCTTTAGCGCACCTACCCCATGATGCCACTGGTGATGCTTGGCTATATATTATGTCGCGTAGCCCCAATGACCCTAAAGCGACCAAATTTAATGATTATTTTGTTGAAACGTGGCTGCACTGCATTTTTCGCAAAAACCTGGTGTTGCTTTAATCGGACACACCGCACAACAAACATGGTTGAGTCATGGCACTCTACAATCAATAGAAAAATTAAAAGCAAACCAAAAAGCATAGCACATTTCTTGACACTTCTATTAAAAGAAGACAATTACTTTGATTTCCTTATGAGAAAAGGTAATAATATTCATCCAAAAAAAAAAGAGACTCGAGAAGTTGACGATTACATAGATAATATCATAACCGATTTTACAAGCTGCTTGATAGGTGTTGAATTGTGTCTAGATTCTGTGGTAATCTAGATAGAAATAATTGTTTAAAGACTGATGTTAAGACTGATTTTGCATTAAACTTAAAATGTTTGACCTTAATTCTTTGTTATTTTAAATGTTGATTACTAGTGTGTTTGTATACCTTAGTAGTAATAGTATACGAGTATTTATTATTGCCTTATTCTTTGATATAGATGTTTGAAAGTTACCCATTGTTGATTATTGTGTAATTATTTAACCAGACTGACATTCAAATATATATTTTTATATCTAATCTGAGGCCCTAGCCATGTTACATTTCGACAATCGCTTTCGATTAGAAACTAAAAAAAATGTATAGGAATTGACATTCGATGACGAAAACTCGAGCGATCGGAAATGTCAAATCAAAGGTGTAGCGATGATAGAAATCGAATCGCTTCATAGCGAATGCCGGTTGGCTAGGCCCTCTGGTCTTTCTTTACTATTTTCGCTAACAGTTTTTATCTTGACTGTACTAATCAAACCACAATTCAGACAGAGGACCAGTTGACGAATGGAAATAATATTTATTTTTGTTTTCGTCAACTGGTCAGAAAGGCCCAGTTTGAAAAGTGACCAGTTGACGAACCACTCGAACAGATGTAAATCATGAACTAAGTCCGGCTGGCTGGACTACACTACTAAAAATACAATTGGGGGGGGGGGGGGGGGGGCTGCAATAGTACCTACCTATGAAATAGCACTCGAAGTCGCGGGCGCCAATAAAACTGAATGTGTCATTATAATCCATTCTTATGTAACATAGTTGAGTTCCATACCTTTGTTTGTATTGCTAACTTTCACATTGCTAAGGATGTCTGTTTCATTTCCCCGCTGTAGAAAGTACATCGGTAGGTTACCTATAGATAATACAGATTTCTGTCGTAATTGAAACTGATATCCGAAAGGTTGTCCAAAAGGTTTCCTTTCCAACTAGCAAAGAAGTAAATTATCCATTGAAGGCCGACTCAAGGCGAAATGTACAAGTTTGTACCTAGATATAAAACTGTAAAGTAACCCCCGAAACTACCTAATTATACCTACACATTTTGATTTGTATGTTTTTTTTTATGTCTTCTTTTTGTTGTACCCATTTTCGCAATAAATGAATTATCACTTATGATTATTCCCGCTTTCAGTTTAGTATTCTACACACAATTTCCTTTCATTTCATACCCAACTTGAGTAGGTATATTTGGAAACATTCGATTATTCATCTATACTTTCACTCCCCATATCTTATGAAACATGTTTAAGAACCACCGCTAGACAACCAGCTTATAAATTCATAAAAACTACATCGGTTCAATTGTTCAAGAGCCACGGTGTCACAGACACACGTAGCGGTTAAACTTATAACACCCCTCTTTTTGGGTCAGGGGTCAAAAACAAAAAAAAATTACGGCTTTATATTTACAATCGCTTAACAATATAAACAAACAAAAATATATTCGATGACGAAAGCTCGAGTGAATGTGAATGCAAAATCAAAGGAATAGCGATGTAAAGGTGCGTCCAAATATTGAGCGGCAAGAGTGCGGCAGCAACACGCGGCATGGACAGGAAACAATTCTGCCGCGCTCTAGTTAGGACAATCCAACCAACTAACTAAACGAACGATACTGAGCAATGTTTGCGCGCGGCATGAAGCATGCGGCTGCCACGCGCGGCAACCGTCCAATCATAGCGCGGCACAGCGCGCGCGGCAGCCGCGCAGCGTTTGTCACTTGGCTACAGCTTCTGAACTAAAGTGGCTGGTTTATAAGATATAACTTAAATTATGATGAACTATAGTTTTATATTTTACAGTGTTAAACTCCACTTAGGTATATTTAATATAAATGAAAATCTTACTAAAAGTTAAGAGATCCGGCAGGATTCGAACCTGCGTAGATACAAGCGATCGCTCTTAAGCCGAGCTGCCTGACCACTAGGCTCGTTCGTTCGTTCGTTCGTATGAGCAAAGACGATTAATATCTAGAAGACAGACAAAGGCCATACAACAAATCGTAACCCGTACCAGATAGCCTGGAAACTTTAAAACATCAATTTTATCCAAGAAATTTCAATTACTTTCTAGTTAAAATTACCTAAAATTTTTTTTATATTGAATATTGTTGCTACCTACTACTAAGTATTGAAATTTCTCGGATCAAATTGATGTTTTAAAGTTTCCAGGCTATCTGGTACTGCGGGATCAGGGTTACGATTTTGTGTATGGCCTTTGTCTGTCTTCTAGATATTAATCGTCTTTGGTATGAGCAAGTGGCCACTAGGCTAAGGAACCTGTACGCCAACTAGAGGAAACTAGAATATGAATAAGATCATATACTAATAAGTAAACAACGAAATGCTTGACTTCATAACTTGTGTCGGTCATTCTTCGCTTTTCAATGCGTGGTATCGCCATTTCAAGCTATGTCCGTTTCGTTTGCATAAACCTTAAGAGTTCGGTGACGTGGCTCGGCAAAGTCAATGTGACGCGCGTTCTAAAGAGCGTGTAATAGTAAGAGACGGAACTGCCATATAAAAAAAAGATCTATGAAAAAAAGGAATTTGCTTTCAACGTTACAAAACCAAACTACGCCATACTGCCAACATAGTAAAAACAAAGAATTATAACTAGAGATGTACCTTAGTGACTATCGATAATTTATCGATATCGGCTCTAGGTGGGATTTCTGGATTCCATAATTCTTATTCATGATTTTTTGTATTTCTTACAAATAAAAGAATGAAATTTATCTATTAATTTATTTGAACATAAGTTATTTCGGTGGCGATAAATCGATATAGCTAGGATTCATTTTTAGAAAACGACGTTTTATCCGTGTTTTCAGGCAATGATTGTCATCCATTATAGTGACGATGATCATCAAGCTTTTGTTTATGCTTCGCCATGCTGCTTCGATTTTTTTGTATAGGTTTATAGGTTATCTGCAACAAAATTTGTTGTATTAATATATTAAAAAGCATCAAAGATAAAGATAATATTTCAATGATAAAACACTTAGGCTCAACTCACACCAAAAGAGCGGCGAAGCGCAGCGAAGCGGAGCGTGGTTTCAGTGTCATTTGAATTTTAACTTTATTTTCATTACTATAATAGGTAAGTACTTATTATCGCAGAGAAGGCGCGCGTATTCGAATTCGCTCGGTCTCGGACTCGGTCGAGTTTCTCATGCGATAATAAATATATAGTAGGTAATGAAAATAAAGTTAAAATTCATATGACACTGAAACCGCGCTTCGCTTCGCCGCTCTTTTAGTGTGAGTTGAGCCTTATGCATCCGTCCTAATAGAACGCGATTACGCCATTATCGCGTAAGTAAGCGATGCGACCATCGTGTCGGTCACGTCATTCTAGTCTTCATCGTTCTAGCATCACGTGAATACTGGTTAGGACACCTATTCCATATCAGAATGTTTTGATAAAAAATTAACATGATATAATGCAAAACCTACTAGGTACCTATAAAATAATGTCTAAGTTGCGTAAATTATGGTTTATGTATCTAAACAAAAAAAAAACTTTACAAAACATAGCAATCAAACAAATTAATTAGAACGAATCATTTCAGTTTCGTAAAACCAAATATCGATATCGATAAATCTAGGTTGATGTGTGTCAAGCACTATGTATTGTTTACATGCGTTATGAGGATAATTTTCTTGCAAAAAACACTGAAACCTTTACGAATTGTATCATAAGTTTACTTAATTTTGATATTAAATGGCATAAAATTGCTTACCAATCTATATCTAATGGAAATTTAGACATAAAATAAGTTTATTGTCATCCAGACGGCATGTTCTTTCTTACACCACACATTTCACATGTTATTTTAGTCATTTTACTTCCACGATCAAACACTATAACAGCCTACAAGATAAATTAAAGTTTTAGACAGTATTTAGTGAACTATAAGTGGCAATTCTGAGTGTCGCAAAAGCTAAACTAAGCTAACTAAAATTGTTGCCGTCCCTTTCATAGCGATGGGAATAAAAAGGATGGCAATAATTTTAGTTAGTTTAGTTTAGCTTTTGCGACACTCCGAATTGCCCTCATTAGCGATTTTATAACAAAAATGTATGTACGAAACAAACAAGACTTTGTGAAGTTTTTGAATTGACACAGATTAAAATGATTCATGACGGTGTACTTCTTCGTTCTTATGTTCGTCCATTCGTTCTTACTATATTCCGTCTATGTCGGAGTGTCCTACTTTAGTATAGCTCTATAGAGTTTCCAGTGCTCTTCGTTATTTGAACGGGTTACGGAACGGCCATAAAAAAGAAAGCAAATTTCTTACAATCGTGTTTTCGTTCAAAGTTGGCACTAGTATTAGTTGTCATAGCTATTTTGCAAAAAATTTGCTTGTCTCCCGTAGTCCCAAAAATTATGACTGAAAATTGTTTTTATTCTTCACACAGTGTTGTTTTTCTGTTACTAGACCATATAAGCTATGTTTCTAACAGAAGGAAACTTAAAATATTCTAGTGTTTAATACTAAATAAATGTAAAGAAAACATCGCCGTCCCCACCGAATAAAATCGCAATCGAAAAATACAAATTTTACAGGAGAATTAAAAAACCGTTTTTGGTCTATAACTTTTCAGTTAGTTAACATAGGAAGATCGTTTATATACCAAAACATAGCTTAAATTATCACAAATAATATGATATTACAGAAAAAAATCAATAATTTACCATAACGAAGATATTGTTAAAATAAATATTACCAGAATTGAAAACACATTTTTTTACTGTAATATAACAATACCATTTTATTCGTGGAAATAGTTGACGTGACCTGCATAGTAATAGTCAATCGCGATATTGTTGACTACAAAAATGCGATATTGACTGTTTTGGTATTGTAATGTTACCATAGTATTCGGTGTTCAAATATGTTGTAACAAATATCGTAAAACTAGATTACGTTCATTTTCCATGGCAAGTGCATTAAGTTTGTTTAGTGTAATATCCGATACCGATTAATCTCCTAATGAAAATGTCATCGTATGTATATGGAGATTAAATGGTTTTTTCGTTATATTTAGTCCAAATATAAAAAAAACATTGTATTTGAAATTATTTATTTATGTACTAATGCAAACTTAGCAATTTCACAATAAAAAGACTCTTATTCATAGTCTATATTGGTATTTAGACTGTCTATTGATATTCTAATATAGCAAGCACTGGATTTTGTAAATTTAGGCTTATGCAGCTTTAAAGCTGGCACATACACAACGAAAGTAAATCACTTACACTCGTACTTACACCTGTTAAAAAACCCCCACAGCAGCGATCGGTTCAATATGACTTTTGGAACGTCACCCACGCTTTTGATTTACAGTAAGTATCTTTATCAGCTTCAAATTCGAAGAATCAATCATTATAATATCAGTTTCTATACGAAGAATGAGAAACTGATATATTTGTAAAGTAATTTCAAAAATGCAACATACCTAATGGGTTTTACATGGGTTCAACATTTGATTTTTCTGCCTTGGGTAGGTAGTTGTCTTTTTTTAACTTTCGCGATCAGAACACATTATAAAACATATGCAAACGGGTATTTATCACGAATTTTACCTTTAATATTCGCCCGACGTTTCGACCGGATTGCACCAGCCGTGGTCGTGAAGACGGCTTCAGACTCTCTTCCTCGTGGAATCCAGTGATTGCAAAGTGTACTCGTCATGTGAGATCAACTCAGTATGTGGACACTGTTAGTGTAGTGTGTTGTCCTAGTGTGAACCGGCCCTAATTGACATTTATGAAGATCAAGTGAGGGTAGTTGAATAAACGCTTTCGCTTTGCTGTGGCGGTACCTCCAATACTTCAGTCTTCCCGCGACCACGGCTGGTGCAATCCGGTCGAAACGTCGGGCGAATATTAAAGGTAAAATTCGTGATAAATACCCGTTTGCATATGTTTTATAATATTGGGTAGGTAGGTATCCTTTGTACAATTTTCCCAGATACCAGATTATTAATATCGTAAAAATCACTGCTACATTTCTTTCAAGCCTGGCTACTATATTTCTGGCCTGGCATTTAATATCATGCCATCGATAGGAAACCCGCGGCGTAGTCAGCCCCACACGTATAGAACATTGCCTTTTCTGTGGGAATGGCCGGCTAAGCTGAGAGGATGGTTTCCCAGACAATCTTAACAATGTCCCAGGTACTACAGTGTCCCATTATGCGTGGGCACAGACTACTATTAGATGCTAACGCATAACGTGGGTAATGATTGTTTCCTGATGCTGTGTAAATCATCTTGTGAAAATGGTCGGAGTTTTTTAATATCACACAGTTTTCTAATTTTACATTGCTTGTCTTGTCCTACAGAATGCTGCATGATAAGGGTGATGGCATACCCTCACTCTGACTATGCCAGTCTCATAAAAACCTTGTCTTTTAGTTTCATAACCAAAAGTTATAAGGGCATAGATAATCATGGCAAAAATTAATCTGTTTATATTTTGCCCCGCGCATCAGAGTAAAGTAATATATTATTTTTATATCTCTTTCTGCAATACAACTATAATAAGTAACTCCTGTTATGGTTGAGAATTCGGCTCTTGAAGTTGTTGACGCATACGTATACTACGTATCTAGGACAAACCGTCCATTAGGTAGGCCCAACTTCGAGAAATCAGTCAGTCAAGAGGTCGTCGAATCCAACTTGGATGGGCTGCATTCGGGAAAATTCGCTACATCCTTTCGTCCAAAATATCATAGTGCCTACTAAAGACGAAGGTATTCAACCAGTGATTACTTATAGATTCGAAACGTGGTGCTTTACCCTAGACCATATGAATAGGCTCAGAGTCTGTTTAATCTCTGTAATCTGTTTCTTCAGTTTGTGTAATCTGTTTCATAGATACAGGGAGCAAATTCCACATGCTTAAATCTTAATTCGTTTTAAAAAGTGAGTAATTATACGCTGTCCTCTATAAAAATGGTCTAATTATTGCGGTTGCCAAATAAACAAAATAACATTTTTATACCGGAATAATATGGTAAACGTACATTACCGAAATGAAGATTATTATGTCCTACCCGAATATGAACGTAACGACAGCTTACTATAAAGAGTAAGACAATGCGTTGTCGGTATTAACCTGTTACGATGTTATTCGAGGGAAAAAGGTGCTTATAGTTTCCGGACAATAATATTGTTAAATCCATTACAAAATGTCTAAATCCTAAAGTACTCGTACGAATCGGCTGAAAAAAATTGACAAGGTGTATTTGGGCCTCTACAACAATTATTTCGATTAAAAGCACTTCTATCGTAATAGTCGATTACGATATTATTCGGTGGGGGCGGCGACATGTCTTCTATGATGTAAAAATATGGAAAATGCGATTCGGTTTAATTTCACTTTAGCTAAGTATTTTGAAAAAAGCTTCTGGCAGAGACCTAGATAAATGCTATCCTAATACGAATAATACCATACTATGCTGAAGATATGCGCAAATTTCAAATGGTTATGGTATTACGTTTGTATGGGGAAGTCGTACAGCTCAGAAGCCTTAATGCAGCATAATTTGTCAAACCGGTCTGAGTCAGTGACGTCACTTTGCCAGCCATATGATTACTATATAGTGTCACTTCGCCACATTTTTTAATGTTTAGTTAAGTAATCGTCTTTGGTTATACCTAAACGTAGTGTTTTTATTCTCTTTGGTTATACCCTGTAGTGTAGGTAGACAATGTGTAAAGAAAGTCTAATCCGAATGGGCATGTAGGAATCCTAATGACAGTTCTTAATCCATATTAAAACTATTTTATTAATTAAACATTTACATAAAATTCTTTTTATTGTAATTTTAGCATAAATTACCCCATTACACTTATGTTTTTTTACCATCCTTTTCCAAAACGGGTGATAGAAATCCCACCTTTACGGATAGACAGGATTTTAAATTTAAATACTAAAAAAGTAAGTAAGTTCGTATGAGCAACGGCCGACAATTTAAATACTTACATACCTTGTAGATATATGTATATATTATCACCTGTAGGGTCAAAGAAGGCTTCCATATTAATGTCGAATACAAATATGGTGTGGTCGTTATTACAAAGTCAACCAGTTTTACTTCAATGCAATATCATTTATTTAAAGTTGGAGTTGAGATCAAAACTAGCATTTATGAGACAGCATGTCTGTTCATATTTGTTATATTTTGTATGGTGATTACTCCGAAACTGTGGCATAGGTACATTTTTTTGGATTGCGCAACCATTACCTACAAGTTATATTTTTCCTATTTACTCTCATATCCAAATTTCGGGATGGTCCTGCCGAAGAGCATACCTATATCACTATAATTATTATACTATATGACACGAGAAATTTCCAATTAATATTTCTCGTGTCGTGAATGGTTGGACGTTTTGCTTGCTATATCGAAATAACACAATTTTATATTTGATTAGTTATAAATTTTGCAGGTTAATGCTGTAAGCCTACCAGGCAAACGAGAGTACCTACCTAAGATAGACCTAAGACCAATGTACAAATGACCACCTAGTTTAACAGCAATAAAATTCATTTATCATTTAACTTTTTATTTTAAAGTCTGGTTAGCGCATGTTCTCTACTTCACACCGATTGACTATAAGCTTTGTTTTTTTACTAAAGGACATAAGTGGACTAATTGTCTATGGCGATTTGGTTCAGTACTATTGATCTTGTACAACAATAAAATGTTGCTTAAATTAAAACTTGATTCTTCTATAAAAGTTGGTTTTCCATTTTCTGATAAAATATAAATAAAATATAACTAGACGCGGAAACTTTGAATCAAAGTTCCCAAACACAACGTAAAGTACCATATTTAAAATCAACTTGTCATCCCAAATCCCAACCAAAGAGGACAGGCAGGTACCGATCACGACTGTATCCCAGGGAGCGGTAGACATTTCTTTCAGATCTTTAGGCAATTTTTGAAGATGGTGGTAGTCAGAGGTATGACCAAATACATAGGTAGGTACATATTTTATACATGCCCATATTTTGCAGAAGTTAACTTTCCATACGTGACAGGTTGCAAGACCATCGACGCTAAAAGAGAGCTAACTGGTTTCATTCAAATATATTCCTTTCGTAACCAATGAAACCACAACATACTACATAACATGCTACCTAGAATTAAAATTGAAGATATACAGACTTTTTGGGCCACTTAGGTATGGGTCTTTCATAAGTCTGAAACAGGAAACCTTAGAGTTATCGAAAAATAGTGTTAGGAGTTACGTGTTCGATGAAAATCTAATTTTGTTAGTTCGTTGTCTATATTTAATAGGTATCTAAATAATAACATTGAATCAAGAAGTAGAAGAGATCACATTAGAAAGAAGTATATGGAGGAAAATGCATCAATTTCTTCAATGAAAAACATCAAAATTCAAAAAGTCGTAAAACTAATGTTGTTCACACTAATGAGGTGAATGACCCCTTTTCGGGATAACATACCAATTATGAATCACGTTGTATATTATATGTTTTATATATAACATTTATTGTCATACATAACTACTAAATTTTTACACAACTGTAAAGAATACAAATAGAACCAGTAAAGCCGCCTAAAAATAGTCATAAACGGTCTATAGGTAGCTCTTTTCTATCTTTTTTTAAATTAATGAGAAACAGAAAGATAATCAAAAGACAACACTTTCATAACGTAACGCAGCATCTAGAAACGTTCTACAATTATTCCCAAACACTACCTACTGTTTTAGAAACGATTGTTATACACAATAAAGAAACATGCTTTTCAATAATGAACTCTACCCGTCTGCGATTACGACTAGTCTAGTTCTTCTGACTTTATCTGATCCTTAGCTGTAGCAATTGTTTTTACTTTTATCGTACACACGTTTGTTATTACTTTCATTGATCTCATTGAGTCAGTGAAAGTTACCGGTGTATCATAAATTACGTCAATGGCATTGCAACTTTATTTACACCGATTTAACGCGATCAATGCTCAAGATTTACGTAGGCTAATTGCAAGCGGTCGGCTCCGAAGGAAAGGACTGTGGAAGTTGCCGGGAATGGGTTATACGTAATGCCCTATCGCATTCACTGCCCATGAGGCACGTAGGCTGATTGCGGATGTGTGGTAGCTGGGCCAGGAATGGGTTATCGATCACATATATGTGACTGTTTGTTTTCTGCGCTGTGTCACAGTAGGTACATTTATATAAATACCTATGTATAAAATATATACTTAATATATTTATTACTTTTGTTTAAATATAAAATATATAAACATAAAATTAATACTTAAATATCTTTGCTACTTATATTAAATGATGTACGATTTAGCAGTGTTAATGCAATTCTAAAATTGGCATGTCTGTATTCTAATGCATAAATAACATTTTACTTTATCTAGCTCAAACTAAATCAGTCGCATATCTTTCTATTAGGAGTGACAAGGAAAGAGAATTCTCTACCAGCTTGCTTAATGGACATATTTAACTTCGTATCCATTAGCAGCCTCAGGCACAGCAGACTCTTATTGAGGTAGACTGAAAAAGGAAATTTGTCGCATCGAGGCGTGCCTCAGGTTGAGGCAAAGTCAGTTCCGGGTTGAGGCAGTCGCTCGACCCGCTGCCTCTAGTTCAGACAGACAACTAAAGTGCTAAATAATTAGGTAGGTAGCCTAATTTAAAAGTTTCTTTGTGCTGCCATTAAACTTTTTACTGCATAATTTGGGGCCATATTTAATATAGGAGATCTGTGATTTCAAATAATAAACCTAGTGTGGTAAAGAGGCGTGATTTTATGCATGTACAACCTGTACATGGTATATAATTTTTATTTAATTATTTACATAATTTTATTTAATATATTTGTTATTGACATGATAGTGCCAAGATAATCACGATTTTATTTCATTTTTTTCATTCTCCAAGTTTTTAAATTTGGAGAATGCTTTTTAAATTGATTGTTGAAATGAATGTTGCCGCGCTGGATGGCAATGCTGATCTTTTGAGCCAAATAAGTGCCAGTCCTCGGATCACGCGTCGCTTCGACCAGAAAAAACAATAAAAAATAGGATAAATAGGATAAAATATCAATTAGGTATAAATAACAAATAAAGTTGTTGGATGTCTTCATGAATAAAATTATTTATAATTGTAAATATTAATAATGTAACATTTAGTTAGTTATTTAGTTGACTACAATTCTTAATGCCCTCTCGGATCGGAAGGGGTTTTCTACACATTGTAAAAATATACAAAGGGCATCAAGTAATCTAGAACTCATAAAAAATGAATGAAACATGGCCACAGCAGTCTTAGTTAGTAGATAATTATCCCTTTAGGATCTTTAATTCTAGATCTACTTATAAAAAATCTGAGGTGTAGTAGGTATAGTAAAAGTGGAAAACATTAGGTAAGTACTGATATAAAGCAATTATTCGCAAATTTCAAGATTTCCTCATATCTAGCGGCCTCCAAGTTTAACGTAGCTAAATTATACGTAGTTTGCGACAGCTTTCTCCAATGGAAGGTCAACAAGCCTTAGCTTGTTGACGAAACGCATAATGTATACTAGCTCTTAAGCTAGTATACATTAGGCGTTTCGTTAACGCACGTTTAAACAACCAATAGGTCCAATACATCCATACATACGAATTGGCGCTTCGGCTTAAGCCCCTTACACTAGTATCATAATATACCTAAGGTCATAGGATCTAAAATTACTAAAAAGATTTGGATAAATTATAGACACTAGGGAATACAGTCGTGCGTGATCATATTTTATTTAATATTAGTTATCTATATCTACGAGTATACTTACTAATATTATAAAGAGGTAAAGTTGGTTTGTTTGTTTGTATGTTTGAGGTAATCTCCGAAACTACTCATCCGATTTCAAAAATTCTTTCACCGATGTGTGCTACACATACAGGACTATTTTATCTAGGTAGGTACCACGCGAGCGAAGCCGTGGGCGAGTAAACTAGTGATATTATAAAGCTGGTTTGAGACAAACTTTCCCTTGACTTCCTTTAGTTGATTGGCATTTGCTATCTAAGTAATCTAACGGGTAATAACCAGGCAAGTAAATAACATGCTCAGACGACGTTTATCTTTCACAGTATGGTGTAGGTCAGGCATATTATAAATATTGTAAAAGGCTCTATTGCCTTTTACAAAACCTCACATGACAGTACCTACCTACTTACTTTTTTGATTTAATGAAAATATGTTTTTTCAAGAAGATCAATATTTTACAACATACTTATTTTGTGTGAAATTGTTTTGTTCATTATTTTAGGACCGTATTCTATATTCTTTAGCATCGCGTTGCGATCTTATATTATTTATACAATAAAGAGTTGCTTTTATTATAGAAATAATAAGGTAGGTACTAACATAATAAGGTTAGCAGACCTAAATAAACATCATGTTTCAAAATGCTAGTTCCAAAATACACAACTAAAATAACACATTTTTGAAAACCGGTCTTTTTATTACTAAGAAACGCATTCAAAATCTATCAAACAAGTTTTATAACAGACTCAACAAACTTACCTCAAATACCACCAAAAATACTTTGCATTTATTTATCTCCAAAACATTGAATATGTTGGTAATTATTGTGTAGGTACTAAACTAACTTATCGCTAAATAAAATAAAACTACACAAGGACGCAAACCAAAATACTTTTCAAAACGTTGCTTTCAATGTCATGTCTTCGGAGTGTAGGTATTGAAACAAGTTTGGATTTACTGATAATTTAGTTAATCAGAATAAATATTTTTATAAGTACAACAGAATCACCACCAATATTAATCCCAAAACATAATAACAGTATAAAACAATGTTATTATAAGCTTCGTTATAAGCGTTACAGAATATAATTATTTACTCCGCGTCCGGGGGCGCCGTGGAAGTGGCCCAATTTTGGCAAAACAATATATAGTTATTGACGATCCATTGTCGCCACGATGAAGAAGAAGAAGAAGAATATATTTTAGAAACTGCAATTTTTTTAAACCCTTATGAACCCTTACTTATCTTATATTGCAATATAAAATAGTATTATTTTATATTGCAATATAAGATGGGCTCATTTGTCAACGTCTTGGGTTCCAGATGGAAGGCGGCGTAGGGGTCGACCGAGGAAACGTTGGCGGGACATCTCGTCACCTTTGACGAAGGATGGTGGGACTCGGCAAAGGATAGAGACGGTTGGAAGAGTTTGGGGGAGACCTTTGCCCAGCAGTGGGACGAGACAGGTTGATAAAAAAAAAATATATTATATATATTCTACACAAGTGGAAATCCGGTACGTTCTGGGGGGCCACGCGCCATGTGGCACCACAGGTTAGCCAACAGTTACCAGCCCTGCGAACCGGTCAGAATATCGTTCAGTGGCACACACACACAATCACGTACAGGATAAGTGAAAGCAAAGCCGACTCGTTAAGATAAATCAATCAGTCAAGTTTACCTTTAGTGAATTAGCAAGGATTCGTGTCAATATAATAAACATAATATATAATTCCATCTACACTTATCCTTTGATATTCATAAATGGACTTCGAGGCTTCCTAGAATAGTGGGCTGCTAAATCTGTTGACATTTATTTTTATTTATTCAAAAGTAACAAGAAAAGATTTCTTAAAAATCTCTTGGTAATGTTTTTTGCCATAAACAGACAAAAAAGTTTGTAAAAATGACATTCTTGAGTGTCTAGCTAGAGAGACTCTAGATTAGACCGTAGACCTTGAAATAGTAAAGACTGCAGGAATCGTTCCATCATAATGAAAGAATCTCAGACGAAACAAAAAAGTATAATAGACTTAATTCTTGAAAAGAGAGAGAGAGCATAACAGTTTTATCCTACTTTCTATATGGTTGCATGGAACATCTATTTTCAAATTGATAATACAAAACAAAACATTTTAAAAAACTAGAAAAAGACGCAGTCTTATATTATAAATCGGCTCTTTGATTTACAGAGCTTCCTTCCAAACTCGTGTTAAACTTTACGGTAAAGTATATAGGACCTCCCCTAGGTTTATAAAGAGGTAAAGACTTAAAGAATACCTATCCTCTATCACCAGTTAACCGTGATCCAGTATCTCGGTTAACTGGTGATAGAGGATAGGTATTCTATTCTCGCTACCGAGTCAATTATTATTTATCAGTCATCTGGTTACCATAACACAAGCATTTAATTGCTTAGCTTGGGACTAGATGACGCTGTGTGGAATGTCCAAGGACATTTATTATTATTAAGTTGGCAAATGTATGAGAATCGAGTGCAGCGCCGCTCCCGGTAAGTAACATTGATAAAATTATAATTTCATATAGCTCGCTAGCGAGGATAGATTGAAAACACTTGAAAACTGATGATACGCCCATCGCGCTTTCTTTTCCTGGTGTAGGGAGTCGCGTTGGAACAGGCAGTAGAATCACCTAGTTTTAAGAACGTGACATGTCAAAGATAAACGATCGTACTAAATAAATACTTACATTTTGATTTTGATTTTGCTGTGTAGTATAATTTACGAATTCATGTTTATAACAAAGTATGAAATGGTTAACAAGTTAGTTGAAAGTACCATGTCCGTTTTTGTTAAAAGATTGGTTTTTGTATAAAACACCTTTATACGAGCGCGTTCAACTCTTTTGTTTGTAATTTGATTCAAGGCTTTTTATACTTTTGAGTTCTAAACAGGGAAAATTCAATAGAACGTGAACGTGGTCATCTACTATGGCGAAAAACTCGGTCAAAAGTATCATAAACCTACGACAAGTAAAGTTTGAATGGAGGCCAAATATGGGTGTCACAATTGTAGCAAGTGAAAATAGGTGCTCTCTTACCCTACCCTACGCTACGGGAAAAAGGCAAGATTTTTTAGATGTAATTTTTTGTAAGCTTGTATAAAAATTACAAGATAGAGGCAAAATACCCAGATTGTAATATTTGTAATCGTAATAGTCTATGGTTGACATTTATTATTTCATAGTAGTTTTGTAAAGTATAGAGGACATATTTTTTTTTATTCAACGGTGTTATTTCAATGACAGAGTTTTTGATATAAGTAAGTATAAGTGCTAAAACCTAATAGGAGCTAAGTATTTGTAATTAATTCATTGATTCATTGTATTATCAATGAGAGTGAAACTTAACGAAGAAAATAGCGTGCTTGTCTATAATTAGGGTTCCGTAAGCATTTTTCTAGAAAACCCAGGTTTCACAAATTCCAATTTATTTAGATTTTGCTTTATTATTTTGTACTTTATCTCACAAACTTATAACGTACTCACAAAAATATATTTCGACGTAGGTACTGTTTGGGATTGACATAGGAATGTAAGTGCACACTGCACACAGTGAAAAAGTAACTTAACGAGTGTTTTAATAACTTAGTATACCGATTAGGTAATTTACTAGACCATTAAAGACAGTTTCTCGACAAAAACTTTCAATCAAGCATAATGTAAGTGGAAATTCTTGTTTGACCACTGAAATATTCATGTATTATAAATTTATAATATACTTAATGATATTAAGTATAATTAATGAGGTATGTTTTTTATACTTATATAACTTTTTTATATTGTTTATTTTTGATTGAGAATATTTGAAATACATCATCATAATCAGTACCTACTAACTGTGCCATAATAATAACAATATTAGATAGCACTGAGTCTATGACTTTTAAGAGGAAATATTGATTGAAATATCCGTTGTGAATCAAAAACGGAAACCGGTACCTATATAGGTATTTTTATGGAATGTTGAAATAAAAGTTTCGCGCATCATAAAATTGATAACAAACTATTCAGTTAAATGCACAAAAGCGAGGGCATGGTCATCGTAGTTACATTACATTCACTTATACCTACCCTATTATACTTAAAAGTAGGTTTAGTTATAATGAGGTCAAAGTTTCGCAATTAAGTAGATACTGGAGTGCAGGTTATTAAATACTTTGAAAAGGTAACATAGAATAGACGAAGGTTATAATCTATCTTATATCAGGCTCGCTAGGGCGCCGGACGGCGGCGCTTACACACGATTTTTCGCGTAATATTGTAGAATTGTTCATTGTTCCACTCACCTTGGGTCAGCGCCGGCGCGAGAACAGCGCTCCAAATAAAAAGGCAAACACATAACATTTTGCAATTGTCAAAACTTTATATATACAGAACCCTCACACGTTCATGACATCACGCACAGCACAATGTACACACTGGTTGGTACTAAAAGTTCAAAAATCCGCGCGAAAGTAAAAGTTTGACATTTGGTTAGGAACGTAAATTGGCGACGCACGGGCAGCGCGAGAAACGTCGAGTTATGCGTGAGGCAGTTGCAGACTGAGCGCGCGCTCCCCTCTTGTGGCCGCCTTTCACCGTTACAATTCGTAACCCGAAAGACTGCGTTGAGCAAGGCTGTATGACGATTGACATTCAACAAAAACGGCCTGCACGGAAATAGCGTGTTTATGACAGCAGTGCTTGGGAGATTGACCCGATTTGAATTCGGGCTCCATTGTTTCCGATAAACGCACTTAAATTGCACTGTTGACTAACATCAGAGTTCGAGAAACCTAATTCCCAGGCTTAGGCTTAGGCTCTGGGTCCGTGGGGTACCGGAGCCCATCGCGTTTTCAAAATTATATCGGGTCGCTTCGACCAAACGCCAGCCCAATGCAAGCCTGGCATACAACATTATATTTTACTTAATTAAACAATGTCCGAGCCAACGCAGCCTCTTTTTTCTAAATTGAGTATAAAAGATCAGAGCTTTTATTATTGTTTTGTAGTCGTATATTTTTGACCAAGTAAGTTAGACAACCTTACCGTGAATCGGTGAGGTAGGTTTATGTTAATAATTAGTGTTAATATCATTCAAATTTGCGAATGTTTAGAAATCTACACGATTGCCTGTAAATGTGAAGATTGATGCGTACGGATCATAGAATTAGCAAATGTCAGGTTTATCTAATGATTCGCGCAGAAAACATAATGTTTATTTCTCTTTATACATAAAAATAATATAAATATTATTATTATTATTATTAGCCCATTGTGTCCCACTGCTGGGCAAAGGCCTCTCCTTGGTCTCTCCACTCATCACGGTCCTGTGCCATTTGGACCCACGCTGTGTTAAAGGCATCAAGTTCAATATAAATAAATAAAATAAATATTCTTGGTCATTCCAAATAACGTCATCTAATCCCAAACTAAGCAATTTATTGCTTGTGATATGGTAACAAGCTAACTGATAAACTACATAAGTAGGTACCTTTTTTTGTAAATATGTACATACATATTAGACATAGAAAACACCCAGACTCGAGATAAATATTTGCATATCATGCAACATTTGTCCCAATGAAGCGGGGATCGAACCCGCCACAGAGGTCGTTCAAAAAATTTATGGAACATATAAAACAAAAAATATAGCTTTTCTTTAAATATCAAAATTATTTACACCGTGAAAAATCACGTAACTATTTGTACTGTAAACTACGAGTATATTGACAACCCTAAGTTTATTAACATAGTAACTACCTTTCCTACTAGGTTCGCACAGATTGAAAATTAGTACAATAGGTAAGTAGGTATGACCACACAAGGCAGACAAAAAAGTTTATTAAATTTTATTAGGTATGTACTTACAGGTAGTCTCGCCCGATCAGCTGATTATTATAGGGTTGCTCTGTGTTTATTTCTGAAGAAAACTTTGCTAGTCATTTCTTCAATGAAAAACAGCACCTCCCCCGGTAACTTGAAACTAAAAATTTCATACATTTATAATAGTTGACACGTGAGCGTCCTCGCTCACGTGTCAAGTATTCTAACAAGTAATTATTAATTAGTATACCACTCGAAAACTGATGATATGCCCCCTGGATTCTCATACATTTGTAACTCGATATCGAGTATAGTTTTCCTGTTTCTGTAATTCAAGGTCGTACATCCTCAGTTAGATATTGAGTTTGTGGATGGCTGGAAGAAGATAGAGCGGGGAGGGGCCGTAGCACCACCTGATAAAAGTAATATTACTGTAATGATATTTCATGGCAGTTTACTAATTAGAAGAATTTCAAATTTTCTTAGAAGAAGAAAACTGTCATGAAATAACATTACATGCAGTCTTTCTGTATTCTGACTGAGCATGCAGTAATATTGCTTTTAATAGGTGGTGCTACGGCCCTAGTTGTGTTTAGATTTTAGTTCGTTCGTTGGTTCGTTCGTATGAGCAAGTGGCCAACTCAAGATTTTAGTGAAAAGTTGTAAATAAACTGTCATTGTTACCTATTATATAAGTACCCATCGTTTATTTTCTTGTTAGACTTCTGTTTTATATTTTGGGATTTTTGTTATTAACTTTATGTGTAGGTACTTTTGTTTCTATGCTAGGAATTGTTCTGTGATGCTATAATTAATTTTGTGCGTGCGTAATTTTTGCGTATTAGCACATATTTTGAGACTTAAAATGGATTTTGAAATAAAAACACTTATTAATTTACACCAATATTAATTTTATTAGGTGGAATCTATCAGTTAAACATTCCAATTGATTGATTTACTGTACCTATAGCTTGTATATATCCTCTACATAAAAGTAATAAAGTTCTAGAATAAGTTAATATCTACCTACGGAATAATTTATTCTACATTAAAATTTAAACATCTATTCTACAAGTAATCATAAATTAGTGTTCAACTAATCAACAGTTATTTGTATGTTGAGTTTGGTACATCAGAAAGTATTCCAATATTTATGTGAAGAAATGTTCTTTATTACTATAATTTACTATACAGTGATTCTTTACTAAGTAGATGATAAATAATACGACAAGACAATAAATTTATGAAGTTGTGTTTTGTAATATCGTGACCACATTTGATGGTGTAGGAGGATACGCAAACGATAGCTTATAAGTACGTGAAATCTGACTCCTGCTCCACTACTTTTAAATATCAATAAACACATACACACATCAACAAAGTCTAGGGCCTAGACTTTGTTGATGTGTGTATAATAATTAGTAATCATAAAATAAAAATAAAACTTTTGATGATATCACTGCATCAGTACAGAAAACAGTTATTAGAACAGTGTATAGAAAGATAACATTTTTTTTTATAAATTAGACAGGTGTTATAGGTAATATAATTAAACTAAATACTTTCATAATTGTTTTACAGTTTACCTAATTCGGCACTTTATACAACAATAGATGGCATTATGATAATGTCTAAGAACACAATTTGGCAAAGTCGTACTTACCTATGTTATCATATTATACATACACACACATTATCATCATTTTACATATTTTTTAGAAAATACTTAAGTACGTATTTTTCCTACGTCCAAATGATTCCCTTCATATAAAACAAAATGTTTTCTTAACGATTCCCTTTTTACCGATTTCATATTCTCATTATCCCTTAATCTTAATTCCATCCAGCACCCCAATTTCATTCTTTAATAACGTGCACTTACATCATTAGAATAATAATAATTAAAAACCGCAAATCTTATTACATAAACATAACATTATAAGCCATTATGATTTGGTCAGGTCAAAGATGTAATTGCAAAATCTTTTACTTATGCCTCCTTGAATTCAGCGTGTGTAAACTGTGCAATTTGATGGACTTTTTAAGCAAGCTTATAAAGTTCAAAATTGCAGTTTTTGAAAAGCCAACTTAACTTATGGGCACACAGAATATTATATCGTATAAAAAGTTATCAAGGAAGAAATATCTTCCTGAACACATTTCGTGATTAGTGCGCTTCTCATGAACTAAATACAGCTAAGTTTGCAAGACACAAGAATTCCCTTCGAATCATATTATTTACTTTTTATTATTTATGATCTAAAGACTAGATGTGCGTATGCGAAGACAACGTTCAAAACCGGTGAAAATTTGGACCCGGCAAACAGTCGAGTAGCCCTGACGAGGCCTAGGGACGGCCTTAAACACCGTTGCACTGCAACATATAAGCTTATATTTAAGTTTAAGCTTTTTTTACCCTCAATCAGACAATTTTTTCATTAACATCATCAACTTTATTTTCCTTCAACAATTTGTTTTTTAATTTAACTTCATCGATGACTAGTTTTTTCATTGGCAACGAACAAATTGGCATGGAAAGAGCAAGACGCTTAAAGGGTTTCCAAAATACTACGATTAGAGATATGTACCTGAGGCGCAATTCAGAAAGTGGGTTTTAACTATAACATATTAATAGGTATAGATCACATCAATATTCGCAATAAGTATATTTTCTAAAAGCTTAAAAGTTAGACCCACCGGGGCCGTTGATACGGACGGCGTTTATTATTGCCAAGATTGAAAGCGTTGTTACGTATTTGCGGCAACTCGCCGTTCCAGCAGTACGGCACGCGGAAGTGCCGCGCGCGGAAGGATCGCAGGTGCGAACCTTCGGCCGAACTCTACATCACAAACATTACAGGCGGCTCGCGGCGGGGGCTGTTTGTATTGCGCAGCACACGAGCTCCGTTCGGACCGGTCACATAGAAATTACGCTGACGCCCACCATTGAGAGGCCCTTTGCAGCAGAAGTAAATTAACAAGTCATGAAAAGCAACGCGAAGGGTATTATTCGTAACGCTGTAAACGAAACTCGTCACAGTGGAGCGCAGCAGACCGATCCAGATTAAGATGTAATATTTTGCGTCATTGGCGTCAGGGTACAGGTTCACCACCACGAGGTACGGAATCCAAGCGGCGACATAAAGTAAGAAGCATCCGAGGTGAAGGTTGGTCAGACTCTTGTCCTTCTTGTATTGCGGGAGGCGTTTAAAGCGAAAAAGACGGATAACGCGGTCCTTCATGACGAAAGAGGTTTTGAGAAGGAGGCAGAAAGTGATGATGCCGGGTATTACGTAGAAGATGACAGAGGTGATTACGCGGAACAAGTAATTTCCGTGGTGACCGCGGCTGCAGTAGTCGTAGTCTTGGTCATAGTAAACGCCGGCGCTAGCGGTGGCCAGGCTGGCGACAAAGCTAAGGACGGCCACGGCGCTGAAGGGGTATAAGATGCATTTACGATAGCACACTAAACCACCCACCAAACGAGTGTAGATATCGATGGCCACAAGCTGTGAACAAAACAATAATATGTCAGTCAAGTTTGACGATTGCTATGATGGAATGCTATTATGCTTAGGCGTTACAAGCACGTTTAGAATAGAATAGAATAGAAAAAAGTTTATATTGTGACTTAATGATGACGTTTCTCTCAAATAAACTGTATGCAGGGCAAAGACGATTAATATCTAGGCAGGGTAAAATAAAATCACAGAAGCACCATATTTAAATAAAGATAAAAGTTACATACTAAAAAAACTCAAGCTATTTTCAAGCAGTTTAAAAAATACAGACCAATAAAGTACCAAAGTCAAATATAGCCGGTGTAGAAACTAACCATATAACTGACGCTATAAAAATAGGTTGAGCACTGTGTCATGATCTGCATTACATGGCATATCTTCATATAATCCTTTAATTTAGAGAGCATGACTACGATCGCAGAAGGAAAAACCATCCCCGTGTTTATCATATCCGCGAAGCCGAGGCAAGCTAAGAAAATATTTCCTGAAAATAACAATATTTATTTATGACTTATATACTGGGTGTGTCTGCCTGTGGCGCCTGTGTAGGTATAGCTACAAGTACATAGTGGTCAAACTTATAACAAGACTCTTTTTGTGTCGGGGGTTAAACATGTTTATCAGCTTTTGTTTCCGACTGTGCTATAAATACAATAAAGTAAACAAATAGCAACGCTTGATTGTCACGACGGACGCGGACTAGCGCAAATAAAGAAAACGCTGGGCACCTAGAGTTGACTCTCAAACTTACCCTTCTTGTTCAGTTCCGGCGAAGTGAAGAATGTTGCGATGAAAAAGGTGTTGTTAAAGGAGCCTATTATCATAAAAAGTGTCACGAAGAATAGGCGCCACTGTATGGGCCAATCATTGTTGAGTGTCACCGGAGAGAAATTGCTGGTGCTATCCGCGGCTCCTCCCTCGTTGTCAAAGGCCGCCTTGAAAGCTGCAGCCACGGCTGCTTTTCCTAAAAATATACTTAGCTTCATCACTTTATAATGTATGCGTGAAACCAGAGTCGCTGCTTATTTTATTTTATTATTATTAGTATTATTATGTGATACAGACGGACAGGATTTAATCGCGCCCTTCTAGTCTATACGAAATATACCTATATCGATATACCACAAGATGTTTAGTGCACAGTGCCCGATAAGTGCAGTGTAATTGATCGAAGAGTAAGTGAACAAACCGAAATAAGTGCGAGGATTTTCATCCATGCCGATGACAGCGGCTGCTTCGGCGAACAGCATGTTTCTTGCTGACTTTTACGCGGTGGGAACTGCAACAATACAAACAAAGTTTAAAACTTGTCGCTTCAAGTTGGCGCTTGATAAAGTATTAGATACAAACGCGATAGGATACAAACACGTGGCGAACAAAATGCAGGCGGCAAGCTATAACGCTATTTTCTGACACTATCCTCGCGTTTGTGAAACGCGACGCAATTAGTTAAATAAGTTAGTTAAATAATCAAAGCAAAAAGCACGATTAATTGTTTTAATTTTTTATTTTATCTAAAATCCTTCAGACAACACAGAACGACACCTTCAATCTACCTGTCTACCTATCCAATAATCACCCCTTTACATTTTAAAAGGCAGAATTATTATGATTTCAAAATAAACATACGACCTCTGTGGCGCAGTGGGCCAAGGCCCGCTTGAGACGCGGAGGTTGCGGGTTCGATCCCCGCCAAGGGACAAATGTTTGTATCTTCTACAGATATTTGTTCCGGGTCTGGATGTTCTATGTAATAATGTATCTATGTAGTATATCAGTCATCTGGTTGCCATAACACAAGCATTAAGTTGCTTAGCTTGGGACTAGATGACGCCGTGTAAAATGTCCAAGGGTATTTATTTATTTATTATTTATACTATAGATAGAAAAACATCCAGACCCGGAACAAATATCTGTAGAAGATACAAACATTTGTCGCCGTGTGAAATGTCCAAGGATATTTATATTTATTTATATTTATTATACAAATAGGTAGGTATTTATATCTACCTACCATCCAAAAACAAAATCTTACTTCTATGTTACGTATTGCTTGTATTTACGCTTACAATAAAACCGGATAGTTATATTCTTCTGGAACAGAATAATGGTTGACATAATTTATTAATATCAAATAAGAAGCTACGGGAGAATTAAAGTAATTAAAGTAAAGTACTTTTGTCTTTACCGGCCTGCGCCATTTTGCCAACACATTGTGATCACCGCTATCACGATAGCAAATACGAAATGAATTGACGCCTGTTGCTTCTGTTCAATTTTGTTAAGGCGCGGACCGGCCGCTGCGCACCGAGGCTACCAAATTCAAATTCAAATTCAATTCAAATTCAAAATATATATATTCAGTACGATCGTTTATAGACCACTTTGACATGTCACGTTCTTAAAACTAGTTGATTCTACTGCCTGTTCCAACGCGACTCCCTACACCAGGGAAAGAACCTGGTGGTGTGGGCCTAGCTTTTTTTTCAGCGGTCCAATCTTAATACTAAGTAAATATAAACTGAGTCGGAGCACGTTCAGTCCCAAGCGTTTTTGTCATCAAAGTAATCTGTACCCGTGCGTCTTCGTACGTGCGTCAATATTCGCTTAGCTAGAAAATGCACGTGATTGTGTTCACTGCTACGCATCGCATGTAACGATACGTTGTCAAGCAAATGAACCCACTCAGGTAGGTATATAAAATGCGCCGCGTGCCCATGCATGACATTCGCAGCGATGGGTCTGCGCCTTTATGCTTAAGATAAAGCAAAGTTTTCCTAGTGGAGAAATTAAGTAGGTAAATACGTCAATTTCGTGCGGATCGGTACTCTGCGTCTATAATGCATCATTGAACTTTGACGTTTTGTTTTCGTAAAATTTAAATGCGCATAAAATACGCTTGATTATTTATATTTGAGCATATGGATCAATGATACAAAGCTTCACACCTTGTTCATTGCCTGATTCTTTCCTGGTATTAGTCGCGTTGGTAAAGGAGTAGCTTTCATAACGTTTCAAGGTGATCCTTTATAAATATTCCCAGTTTATGCCAAATGATTTAAAACAAAAAAGAATATAGCAGCAAAAATTAAAATGTAGAAAATATAAGCCTTGCGGTACAGCAGATTGCAAAATGTGGGTTAGTCGTGTTAGACTCGCTTCTATCCACCCTATGTCTATGATCTAAAAGACATTGAGAATTAATGTCTTTGAAGTCGATTAAAAACAAACGGCTATTTCTCATAAAACTCGATTATAAACTGAATTTCTCAAAAAAAAGCCAGCAAATGTATTTAAATTTTAAACCGGTAGTTAGTGGTGGTGTGGGCTAGCCGCTGGTGTAGTTAACTCATAATTAATAATGCGTCGTTATGTTACAAATGTCTCGACAGACGCGACTTTTAGTCGCGATTTTTATTGCTCATTTGTGCAAAAAAATGTTTCGAACGATTTTCATGTCTGCGTCTGAATCTTTAACTCAAAATTAAGAAAGTAAATTATTATAATATCTGGTTACACGACTAGAAGGACTAAGAGTATACATTTTTACACCTCGTATTTTGCCTGTCTTTATACTATACTTAACTTATTTTTCTGAATAAATTGATGTCTCTACCTAGCAAGCATAACGCATTGTGTTTTTATTAGCAGATGAAAAGGCTGAAATGTACCTAACAGCACTGCATGGGTATCAAACAGTAGCATTAGAGCCATTACGCAATATCAAATAGGCGTCTAGATTTTTTTTGCAATATTTATTCCTGGTATAGACAACTATAGACAACTAGCCCGCGACTACATACTACCTAGTATACCTAGTATTATTTTATCTGTGATACTACATATTCCGATTTTCCTATGTAAACTGACATTTGATGTTGACTTATTTAAATTTGTGCGTAGGTACATATTAATACCTAGTTGTTTAACTTTCAGCAGTGACGACTAAAAGTCGCGAACTAAGAATTAACCTTTTATTCTGAAAGCGATCGCGGGCCCCTTTTAGATTCTAGCACCGTTTTGTTCTTGTCAAAGTTGTTGTTACTCGTTTACTTCGGCAGACATTAAAAAATATGCATTTCTGTTCATAACTGCGAAGACCATCAATGGTGGCTATTCGTGATGTCGCCTAAACTAAACTAATCTGACATGACAGCACTAAAAATGTTGCCGTCCCCTTCAAACCGATCGAAATAAAAAGGATGGCATCAATTTTAGTGCTGTCAAATTAGTTAAGTTTAGCTTAGTCGACAGCCCGAATAGCCACCAATAAGTATTTTTATGTGACCACTTCGTGAGTATATTTTTTTGTATGAAAGAGCATACAAAAAAATAAACAATCGGTCCACTATTGAAGATATAATCGGGAACCATACAAAAAAAATATGAGCAAGTGGCCAACTGACGGAGTTTTAAGGCCGCCTTTAGGCCTCCGTCATGGCTTAACGACTTTAAAAGCCGAGACCGACAATTTAACGTGCCCTCCGAAGCACGGAAGCGCTCAGATATTAAAGCCACTTGCGGTCACCCATCCAAGAACGACGACGATCTATCAAGAACGAAGCAAGCTTCACTACGAGCGCTTCGGCTTCGAAAATGTAAACAGTAGAAAATAGAAACTCCTCCTTTTTTGATGTCGGTTAAAAATACCTAATTGTTGATATAAGTACCTACTTATTATATTATTACAAAATTGAAATCGTCGAAGTTAAGCAACTTTCTAGTGAGCGGTCACTACTTACTTGGATGGGTGACCGCAAGTGGCTTTAATATCTGAGCGTTTCCGTGCTTCGGAGGGCACGTTAAATTGTCGGTCTCGGCTTTTAAAGTCGTTAAGCCATGACGGAGGCCTTAAGGCGGCCTAAAAACTCCGTCACCAGAGTTGGCCACTTGTCCATACGAACTTTCTTTTTTTTACAAAATTTAAACTTACTTATCCTTAGAATAGTTATGATGAAAATAAGGAGATCATAAACTCCTAACCTAAACTAATGATAATTCCGGTATTACTGTTTCCCTGTTACGCCATGAGCAAAAGGAGGCAACGTCGCGATAAACGGATTAAAAAATTGTCTATAACTGGCGTAACTATTCTAACTAAACACGTTTGTCATAGACAAACGTGTTTAGTTAGAATAGTTACGCCAAAGTTATTCTAAATGTAAGTAATTTTTATGGTACAAGTTGATATTTTGTTAATTATTAGGCTCTTTATACTACGTCCACGCATAACATCGACATTTCACGAAGTACGTCCCCCTGCCCCTAAACATAATAGGACAAATAGATAATCGTAATCAGACACTGTTTAGATGATAGCAGGTCAGGTTTGCCTGGCACCTAATCTATCCTTCGACAATATCACTGTATTCAGTTTAATTCAGGCATATAATGGAGGCAATTCTGAGTGTCGCAAAAGCTAAACTAAGCTAACTAAAATTGTTGCCGTCCTTTTCATAGCGATGGGAATAAAAAGGATGGCAATAATTTTAGTTAGCTTAGTTTAGCTTTTGCCACACTCAGAATCGCCCCCAATGTCTGACGTTGCTCAGCGTCCAGTTTAAAAGTTATTTGGACGAACTGACTATATACATACCTAATGGAAATGTTTTTAAATATTTATTTATATGAGTACCTACTAATCTGCACTCACGGCAATGCTCGTTTTAAAAAAATATAAGGTCGTTGATCTAGGTCCTTAATCTAAAGCAATATTTATTTAGCTTTTACAACGTAAAGTAATTATAATAGGATTCCTGATAGTATTAATGAATATTAGTTTACAACTGCTAACCAAATGACGACCATTTTACAAGAAAATACAGCGTTTTGTGAAAGGTAACTTATTTTTCACCCAGATGAAGATTCCTCGGAAAAATCGAAACATTATCTTATTATTACCAAAGATATTTTTATTTCTAAAAGAAAATCACACTAACATTATAAAGGTGAAAGTTCAGACGTGTGTGGGAATGTTTGTTACTCCTTTACGCTCTAATGGCTGGACGGATTTGAATTAAAGGTACTGTATTTAATAATATAAATCGACGGAAATTGTACGCGTGTAATCTTCTGCTAGCAACTGTTAATGTTTTATCCGACTTCAAAAAAGATGGAGGTTTATCAATTCGACCGTATTGTTTTATGTGTGTTCGCGGATAACTTTGTCGTTTATGAACCGATATTAATGATCTCTCACGTTTGTGATTTTAATTATCTATTAGAAATTAAAGTCGGTTGAACAAAATTTTGGATTTAGCCACTTGTAGCTAGAAATTTGTTTTGTTGCCGTGAAACCAGAAACACGCATTGTTCTATTTAGGAGTTTCAGATGTAAGTACTGAGAGTCTTATTGTAAAGAGAAATAAAGCCTCATAATTAACCAGTTATTTTAAGTCAGATAGCTTATGCCTCCACTTGAAAGACAGGAGAATTTAATTAATTAATAAGTTTAATGTTAGCTTTGTTCTTTTAAGAACTAGGGTAATAAAACAAGTAGGTACAGTCAGCGTCAAATTGATATGGACGTCTAGAGTAGTCAAAATGATCTGAAAAACATAAAAGCAATTTAATTTACGCCGTTCGAATCATCATATTGTTGCAAGCACCTATACCTAAGCAGCTTGCAAATGATGATTCGAACTGCGTACCTATATCAAATTGCTTTTATGTTTTTCAGATCGTTTTGACTACTCTAGACGCTCATATCAATTTGACGCTGACTGTACCTAAATAAAAAAGAAGCGGGACTAAAGTTACCATTTTAGTCTCATTTGTTTAAATGTAGGTAGGGACTTCATGTGACAGACAAACTCAGTCAAACTGCCAATAAAATTTAATTTTATTGACTCAAACAATGTAGGTATTTGCAAGTAAAATATACCACATATCTTTGACTGTTCCTTTTAATACTTAGGTAATGCCCCCTTTTCGCGTACAAACATAGGTTTAAAAAGATTATAATTATATTGGTAAAATTATAGATTTAAGTAGACAATGGGGGCGATTCTGAGTGTCGCAAAAGCTAAACTAAGCTAACTAAAATTATTGCCATCCCTTTTATTCCCATCGCTATGAAAGGGACGGCAACAATTTTAGTTAGCTTAGTTTAGCTTTTGCGACACTCAGAATTGCCACTATTGGGGGCAATTCGGAGTGTCGCAAAAGCTAAACTAACCTAACTAAAACTATTGCAATCCTTTTTATTCCCATCGCTATGAAAGGGACACTATTAGTGGCAATTCTGAGTGTCGCAAAAGCTAAACTAAGCTAACTAAAATTGTTGCCGTCCCTTTCATAGCGATGGATATGAAAAGGATGGCAATAATTTTAGTTAGGTTAGTTTAGCTTTTGCGACACTCCGAATTGCCCCCAATATTTAGCGACTCGATAAATATTTATAAAATAAATTTATATACACATTAAGGTCGGTCATAATGACCAACCTGAGAGTTAGGTCAAAGATAATTTAAGTTAGATTTAAGAATGAAGGCTTTGAAATTATGATAATTTTAGGAATTTACTTTATTTAAAATAATATTAACTTATGGAGTTTTGTTTTGTTGCTTATTTAATTAATTTAGTTTTTATTTTTGGTTTTTTGGTTTTTATTTTTAATTAATTTAGTTTTTGTTTTCTTCTTGTATTTAAATATGCTGTGCATGCCTGAAATGGGTTCACAGTGCACACTGCACATTATCATAGTATTCTATAAATGAATGTTTTTTTGCAATGTGTAATTATGTGTACCTACAGCGTTGCAGCGTGCGGCGTTGACTAAACAAATCAATGGGGGCAATTCGGAGTGTCGCAAAAGCTAAACTAACCTAACTAAAACTATTGCCATCCTTTTTATTCCCATCGCTATGAAAGGGACGGCAATAATTTTAGTTAGCTTAGTTTAGCTTTTGCGACACTCAGAATTGCCACTTATATGTACCTACCTACTTCACTTACGTGATTATTATTTAATACAATAATATCAATCAAAGTAAAATATATTATAATTGTTAGTCTGTGGTTTAAAAGAAAAAAGTTACCGCGAAATTTCAAAATTTTTGGTGTTAATTAACACTAAACATTTTGAAATTTCGCGGTAACTTTTTTATAAATTAATTATGTATATAAGTAGTTGAGATTTCAAATAAGTTAATTAATATTTTTTCTCGCACTCAAAGTAAATATACTTAACAATTTGAACCTGAGAGACTAAATGCCAACTTAAAATACCCACAGTTTATTTATTTCATTATTTAATATAAAACTTACGAAAGTTTACATGTTAAAAGAGTTTATAAATAGATAAAAGTAGTTTGTTTTAACGGTTGGTATAGGTACAGTGAAATAATTTTTTTTGCTTATTCCTATATGTAAAATACAACTTTGTTAATGTCCAAATATATCAAATAACACGTTATATTTGTAATCAACCTTCAAAAAGTGAATTTTCTATTTATGAAGGAAAATTAAGAAAATTCTAATAAAAAAATAGGTATATTTTAACATGACTAAGTAATACTTATTTTTGTCTAAGTAGGTATATTTAATTTAATTTTTTTATTAAGAATAAAAAAAATTATACGTCAATGACCTACTTACCGACGAATTTAATACGAATTTAATTCGAATTTACGAAACATAGGTAATAAGAAATTATTAAAATTTAAAAACCGTAAATTCATAAAATTGATTATTTAATTTACTACTTACTCAATTGCCTTGTGGATATTTCAGTTCACTTAAGTTAGGATAACACCCAAGGGGTAGGTAGCTCTGTTAGCCGCCTATTAGAAGCGTCTCATTCAACTGTCCCCGTGGAACTGACGACTAGTGAGCGCAATTTGATGATACTTGCCGTAGGTCAGGCTTCACCTACTTTTGAAATAGGTCAAATCCAAAGACTCCGCCCCTTATATAAATGCAATATCAAGATTGGATGCAGCTTACTGACTCCGCCTACACAAAGTGAAATAGCAAACTATACAACCATTTTAATTGAAAATTCGAATAAGTATTATGTTTGTACTCGTATTGTCAGGGAAACCGATGGAAATACGGAGCTTTTAACTTAAGAACAAAAAATCCTCCTAATACGAAGTTTTTTGATACTAATAGTAAGTACTAATATAAGTAGGTACTCGTGATTTGTACCTATACATTTTTTATGCGAATTTTCGAAATAAATTGAAATATGATCACTGATCTGAATGACTGTATCCCGGGAGCGGTAGACATTTCTTTCAGATCACTAGGCAAGTCAAATACATACATATTTGGTACATACATGCTTACTTTTTGCAGAAGTTAACTTTCCATACGTGACAGGTTGCAAGCCCATCGACGCTATAAGAGAGCTAACTGGTTTCCTCACGATATGTGTTCCTTCACCGTTATAAGCTCGTGTTAGAGCGCATATAAATTTTCGATGCGAAAAGTTCATTGATGCACGGCCGGATTCGAACCCACGACCTTCGTATCGAAAGTCGAGGTACTAATCCACTTGACCAACACGGCTTTTTTCGGCGAATTTTCGACTGTTTAAAATTTCTGATATCATCACTGATTCCAGTATAAAATTACCTACTCAAAATTGACGGTTGATTAATGCCCTAAAAATGTCATTTTCTGAAAAACTACTACAGGTTAAATCTATAGAATAATATATTCTCCAGTGCTAAGTTAACCCAGATGGATATAATCCAGTGTGATGGTTGAAACTTTGTCTACATTTTTTTTCTAACTTTGCGTGACGTCACGCCTCAGTAAAAAAAGGCGTAAAAAGTGTCATTTCACTTGCGAGTGTTTTTGCATCAAACACAAAAAGTGTTTTTTATAACTCAAATTTGGGCTATACTAGCAAATGTTTCTTTTCGATAAAACAAGGGAGTTTTTTATACGAAGGAGAGAGATAAGAACTTCATAGACTGGTTTTTCAAAATTAGTAATCATGCCTATTGTCTCTAGGTAAGGCTATTTTACGATTTCAAAATTTTATCATGAAATCCCCTTACAAGGGGATCCCCTTTATAAATCCCCTTACAAGGGGCTTTATAAAGGGGATTTTGTCACTAAACCTGATGGGATATAAATAAGATTCAGCTAAATCTTTTTAGTCTTTCTGCACATGGCAAATATACCTACACACACTAAGCTTTTACTTATAAATTTGTATATTTTTCCACATACATAATTATTCAACAGCATAAAGCGTGAAGCTGGTATCGTTGTGTACCTATTCGTACATGTACGAGTATATTTAATCCTACAGCTTCAGCAACCAGGTTTATTTAAAACACTGTATTTCCAAATAAATCCCTAAGAAATTAGCCTTTAAAGAATCTAGTGAATGCGGTGTTACAATACCTGGTTCTAGCCTTTTGTGTTTGGATAAACGGACCAAGCGGCCTTTGACGGAGCTCTAGGAAAATGTATGAACAATATACTTATGAATATGGATGTTTTTCAGAAATTCCAAGAACTATCTGATAGTGCTGCGTTGGACTAGTTCAAGGTACGCAGTTATGAACAGACTGTTCATAAATGTTCTTAATTCTTAAATTATTCTTAATTTAAATTATTAATTTTTTTAATAATTTTCTCTAAGAGTGCAAGAAATTGCACTACAAAGAAAAAGGTTTTTATAAAAAAATGCTATTTGTTATTCTGCAATTTACAAGAGATAGATAAACAGTACCTACCTAGGTTATTAGGTTTGTTTTAAGAACACGAAAAACACTGCTTGTCACATTCCTACATACATTTTTAACAAAATACACTCTTTATTGGTACCTACCAAGAGGCTAATAGATGAAACCAATGACCAAATTGCTTATGCTTACCTCGGTGCCTCGGACAGAGGATAGGTAAGTATTAGCAATCCAACGAGGTAACGTTGCCAGCCTTTTGGGCACTCTACCTGCGGTCGGTGATCTGAACTCTGTCTTCTATCTTTAGTTAGTACTTACCTCCTCATTCCATTGCGTAAAATTTTTTTTTTTTTTTTTTTTTTTTATTTTTTTATTTATCATTAGTTTTGTTTTATTTCTATCATATAACTATTAATATTTTTGTTTATATAAATTGTCGTATTCCATAATATGTATATAAACTTAAACTACCACTCACTCACTCACTCATTGACATAATTGTTCTCCCTGTTGGTGGATGGGGAGGTAGGTATATTTTGACGGATTCGTATAGTATAGAGGTAGGTCTGGTGACTTCGGGAAAAATCGCAAACCCCCCCTTTTTGCCCCCCTTCCCCCCCCCCTTTTGAGGATCTTGGAAACTAAGAGACTTGGAACAATTTTTTTTGCGGAATCGGATAGAGGAGGCTCGGGAAAGTAAAAATTTTTTTTCAGTGTTGCCCCCTTTGCCCCCACTCTCCCCCCCTTTTGTGAATCTCGGAAGTTAAGAGACTTGGATCATTTTTTTTTCAGATTCTTGTAAAGGGGAACTTAATTAGTCAGAATATTTTATCAAAACTCACCCCCCCCTCCCCAACCTCCCCTAAAATTGAAAGAGCTGTAACTTCACAACGGTTGGAGATATCCATTAGGTGTTTGAACAAATATTATAGTGGGTAGGCGTCGGAGGGCCTGAGTGGAGCGAACCTACGAGACCTGAGTGGAGCGGAGGGGGGAGGAGGACCCCCGTAGGACCCCCGTAGCGTAACGAAGGTCGAGTGGGTGAGCGTAACTCAGGGCCGACGACTTGGTAAATTTTTTTCTTTTTTTTTTTTTCTTAATGGCTAAGGGCTCCTAAAGGGTTTTCATACTGATTTAGGGGTTTCCATAGCGGTTTATTAAATATTTTTAATCTCCTATGGATTCTCAAAATTTTAGAAGGGTATTACCATCTGTCAGAAACATGGAAAAAGAAAACCGCGTGCTGCTTGCAGCACGCGCACCACGCAAACTAGTTTGTTTATAATTTTCCTGATATAAAATCGATCAAAGAATGTTGGACTAATAATTTTCAATGTCGCACTGTTTACTAGCGTGCTTCATAATCATAACGTTTGCCATCTGACCCAACTAGAAAGAGGACTAACTACCCGCAAGCAACACAGGTTTTCCTAGGGTGGGAGTTAGTGTACTTTATTTTTATATTTTAACTAGTTTGCGTGGTGCGCGTGCTGCAAGCAGCACGCGGTTTTCTTTTTCCATGTTTCTGACAGGTAGAGAGACCCTTATAAAATTTTGAGAATCCATAGGAGATCTAAAATATTTTATAAACCGCTATGGGAACCCCTAAATCAGTATGAAAACCTTTTAGGAGCCCTAAAACATTAGAAAAAGAAAAAAAAAGAAAAAAAAAACCAAGTCGTCGGCCCTGAGTTACGCTCACCCACTCGACCTTCGTTACGCTACGGGGGTCGGCGGCTCGCTTCGCTCGTCACCTCCCCCCTCCGCTCCACTCAGGTCTCGTAGGTTCGCTCCACTCAGGACCTCCGACGCCTACCTACTATAATATTTGTCCAAACACCTAATGGATATCTCTAACCGTTGTGAAGTTACAGCCCTTTCAATTTTAGGGGAGGTTGGGGAGGGAGGGGGGGGGGGGCGTTTTGAAAATTATTTTGACTAATTAAGTTCCCCTCTACAAGAATCTGAAAAAAAAATTGTTCCAAGTCTTAAGGTTTTCGAGATACAAAAAAGGGGGGGGGGAAGGGGGGCAAAAAGGAGGGGTTTGCGATTTTTCCCCAACTCACCAGACCTACCTCTATACGAATCCGTCAAAATATACCTACCTCCCCATCCACCAACAGGGAGAACAATTATGTCAATGAGTGAGTCAGTGAGTGGTAGTTTAATTTAAGTTTATATTATGGAATGGAATATTACACCGTTTTAATTATGTTAATTGTATGTACTGTAACACTTTGTACTTGTTTGTTTCAAATAAATTTACTTTTTACTTTTTTACTTTAAGTACCTATATATTTTGGATAAAATACAGATTTCCGTTTATTTCTTTAGTTGTTAAGGTTAAGATGTGTAGGTATTTTTTGTTCCTGTGTGTTTCTTTCTTTGATCATAAATAAATTAATATACACAGAAAAAACATATTTTTTCCAATTTTTTTACATATTTTTTTTACTCAACAGCTTTTCTATATACGAGTATAGTCTCCAAATCGACAGTAAAAAATATTAAAATCAAACGTGTCCAGTTGGGTGGTAGTGGGACACTGCGTCCTATGAATATTCTCCTTACTTAGGTACTAACATTTTACTTACCTATCTAGGTACTTTGCCAACACGGCATTTTGTAAAGGTATGTAAATATTTAGTGGTTTAGTTTCTGTAAATATATTGTGTGTCATGATGCCTGAAATCCGTGGCATTGTTAATTCAGTTGTGACGGGGACCATTTGGTATTTTGGTATGTTGTGGGGAGTGGTGGCAGCGACAGGCTCTGTGGTCTGTGTCGATCGAGCGAGCGATGCGAGCGTAGATCTTAGTGGCAACTTTGGCTATTTTGCGATGTAGGTACTCGTATGTTCCGGCATAATTACTATCGAACCGTTAATCCAATCTGCACGAAACTTGGTAGTGCCAGTCAACAAAACAGTGCTTTTCTTTTACGAGTATATTCCACATAAATAGCTACATTAGTTTCCTTTTTACGCGTTTGAGCACTGACGAAAGACGAAACCTGATGAACTTTAGTTTTCACAACGACAATATTTAAATTTATTATCATTAAGTTCATTGGTAGTGCTAAGTCAATTTAGGGCTAATCTTGATTTTGGGATGAAAGATATTGGGTTCCCAAGTGGGGGAGGTACCTATCATTACATGTACTTAGGTACCTAAGGGCTAAGTTTGTATATTCTAAAATGGTTTTTTGAATGTTTGTTTCGACGATGTTTTCCTTCGCCGTTTAGAGCTCGTGTTAAAGCGCATTATATTATATCCATTGATGCACGGCCGGATTTGAACCACGATCTTCGGAACGAAAGTCGAGGTCATTCGGTCAACACGGCTCATAATAAGTACCTAAATCAATTATTAGTATGCAAAATAATGTTCTTTGTATGACATAGGCATCCGATAAGAAAGGATTTTAGAGTAGCGATAACAGAGTTTGGTGGCCACCAAGTGCAACTTCGCTACTCCTCCTAAACTATAGAAAATTAAACTTACAGAGGTATTAAAAAAGCTTATGAGGTTTCACAAACTGAATATTCAGTTTTTTTTAATTCCTTTGTTCAACGTAATAATAAAATAAAATAGGCGGCGGCGCTAGTTTGACGCTACAGACACCTTAAGGCGCGGGACACACAGAAAAGACGTAAGACGAAGACGGGGCGCGGACAGGGCGGAGACGTGACACGGACGCGACTTTTGAAATTATATAGAAGAGACGGGGCGCGGACGCGACGCAGTGCGAGCGTGCGAGCGTGCGAGACCCGCCCGGCAGGCATGCCACCCCGCGCCCCGTCCTCGCCCCCGCCACGTCCGCGCCCCGTCTCTCCTGTGTGTTTTGAACAAAAGGCGCAGACGTAAAAGCGTCGCGCCCGCGCTCCGTCTCTTCTGTATGTTTTGCGTCGTGACGCTTCTATACATTTTGTATGAAAGGGACGCGGAAGAGACAAATGTCCGCGCCCCGTCTTCGTCTTACGTCTTTTCTGTGTGTCCCGCGCCTAAGAGGGTGAAAGGTTTTGAAAATTTTACTCATTATTAGGTACTTAGTAGGTGATTGGATAACATTGCCTTTGAACTCTGTAATGTATTTAAGAGTGCAAAAAAAAACCCTTTAAATACTTATAATGATTTTCTAAAAACTACCCATACCCACTTTAACCCCATATCATGTTTTCATCAAACATATTTAAGAACCACCGCTAAACAAACTGCTTTCTAAGGATCACTGATATTCCAAATACAGGGTAACCTAGTTGGAAGTCTGAGATCAGCCATGTACACTTTCAAGCATAAACGTAGACACACCTTTGTATTTTACTTACTAGTCTGTATAAGCGAAGTTACTATACCTAATTAAATGGAAAAGGCTAGGTACCTATTTGCATTGTACCTATAGCATCACATACTTACTGTAGGTATAAGTACTCTTTACTGTATTCTGTACATGGAATGTACCTAATAATTAGCTGTGTGGAATGTCCAAGGACATTTATTTATTTACTTTTAAGATTTTCAATAAAGTTTTTTATTTTTTATTACTGCAATTAAAACATCAACTAAAAATATATCTACATCGTTTGGGCTACATAAAAAAAAATCAGACAAGTGCGAGTCGGTGTAGTTAGTTCGTTACATTAGTCCTGAAGAGTCGGACGATGTTAGAAATGCTGCCTATGGACATACAGTAATGTCGTCTGATTCTATAGGTAACAAGTAAACTAAAATATCCCTGCTAAACTGCGACTACATCGAAACTCTAAATCGGAGCTCAGGTAAAGCAATTTCTTGATTTTACATTTATTTTTCAACCTAGATTAAAAATAAAAACCGTTTTGTAATTTACAAAGGAAACCCTTACAAAAAGTTGTGGATATGGCGAAAATTGATCTGAGTTTGCAGGAGTAGCCAAGTTGCACTTGGTGGCCACCAAACTCTGTTTTCGCTACTCCTCCTAAACTATACAAAATGAAACTATTACCTACATAGGTATTAAAAAAAAGCTTAATAGGTTTCACAAACTGTACATTCAGTTTTTTTAAATTCCTTTGTTCAACGTAATAATAAAATAAAATAGACGGTGGCGCTAGTTTCACCCATACAGTCACCTTAAACTACTAATCAGCCCCCTGATTGTGTAACTTGTCTCGGATTGTATCCAAGTTGTATCAAAGCACAAATTACAGTAAATCGCGGAAACAACTGTCAAATATGATAAATCGCGGAAACAACTGTTAAGTAAGTTATATACTAATATAATATAACTATATAATCAGCCTTTAATCTGACAGTTATTTTCGCGATTTACTGTGATTTTTGCTTTGATACAACTTGGATAAAATCCGAGACAAGTTACACTAATCCAGGGGCAGAGTTTATAACAACTACTAGTTGAGCACTAATCTATGTGGGATCAGTGATCCATCCATCTACTAAAAACCGAATATTCCGTTAATAGTGAACCGATTTTGAAAACTATTTTTTGTTAAAACTATTTGATCTGATGAGGATCTTCAAAGTTACGAACAAAAATGCATCACAAGAGTGCAGAAAATTGCTCTCATACCTACTATAATATACAACATATTGATGTTTTATAAATTTTTAATTTTTCCAATCGTTTCAAAACTTTCGACTATACCTATAAGATATGTACCTAATGCAAAAGGTATGTAATGCGAAATTCCTACTAAAGTTATTATTAAACCTGTGTTGGTAGGCCCTTGCATTTAATATGCGCAACACGTGTAAAGACAGCAAAGGAAAATAAGAATACCTTTAACAGTTTTCATTTACGATACGGCAACTTAATGTGACTTAGGGAATATTAGTTCTGCAAGGTACCTACATTAAATAATATGCCAAAGATGATGTCTTTAACACATCAACGTTGAATACCTGAGGACGTAGATAGGAGCAAATACTCGCTGATTTGACAAATAAGTAGGTACCTACCTACCTAATGACGCTCGTAATCTAAAGAATACTTCTGCATTCTGAGCTAATAATATTATGTAGGTAATTTATCATTGAGGCTTTAAATCGGTTCAACTTACCTTTGTATTCTTAATTGCAAATTTGCAAATAACAGGTATCGACATTGATTTTAAACGAACTCTCCTTTATAAATAAACTTCCTGCCTACGTAAAACGCAACGCAATAAACTTTATTTCATCTTAAGTCTTCACGTATTTTCAAAAGGCAGAGGGTAGGTAGGTACTTATATTTGGATTGGATCTAAACATCAAAATAACGAGTTAAATCCACGTTTTTCATTGTTTTTTACTGCATTTTGATACTTACTGAAAACTCTCCGGGCGGGTTGACCTTGATTCTAATTCTAAGATGAAGCCGGTTGAAAACAAACAGTAGCGTACATACCGGGTAAAACGAGGTATTGGAGACTAAGGCTCTGCCAGCAGCCTTAGTAGTACAGATAGCCCCAACGAAAGAACACAAAGTGGATTCTGATGAAAATCAAATGCCTATTTATCCCGATATTGATAACGATCCTCATTATTAAGGTTATTAATTAAGCAGAAGTATGAAGGTTTGATCCCGAATCACAAATAACTTTTTGGATTGGTGAAATAAAGGTATTGTTTTACATTTTGGGGTAGTTAGGATGGTTTTTAGCACTTGATTATGTGATTTGAAAGCTATGTTTCGACTGGGAGCTAGCCGGTGGCGTCCGTCGGGGAAAGCTGCGCGTTGTTGGCTCGCCTCCACTGCGCATCGCTATCGAAATTCTCTTTGTCGTTCCGTGTAAACGACGTGTAGTGGGAGATAAAGTTTGCTTATTCATGATTTAGTTTTAGTAGTAGGTAGGTACCTACATCAGCCATTCATGTGAAAGGAAAACAAAATAATCAATAAATGTAGGTAAGTAAGTAGGTACCTATGCATATTCAGTTTTGCCTCTGACTATAGTCTACTTTTTATCACTTAGGTAGTCTTTGTGCAAAGCTGCGGATAGACAGACGAACCTGGCGAAACTAAGGGTTTGACTAAGTACCTACCTACAGAACCCTGAAAATTCCAAATTATTACCTACCTTAAAAAAACGTAACTAAGTAGGTACTTACCTACTTTAGTTTTAATTTTCGAAAACCTAAAAGATTTGTTTTGCCATAAAACTTAATTGGAGCCTAGCTAGAACATTTTGATCGCCGGTAAATATTAAGTGACTACTAGTGTATTATATAATCTGTGGTGACGGGCAAGCTTCTTTGATGATAAGTACAAGGTTCGTCAGAAACAAGCTAATTAAAATACTATCATCACAATGTCATCGAACTTCCTAAAAAGAAAAAGCTGTGAATCGAAGCTAAATCTTATTAATTACTAGTAGACCCGCGCGGTTTCGCTTGCGTGTTGATTGATACAATGCTACTTTCCATAAACTTTGACCACTTTTTCTGTCTAATTGCACTTTCCTTTAAAACGTTCCTATAAACTTTGACAACCCATTGCAACCCTTAAAAGGGGTAAAATAGCGCCTATTTTTTAAGTTAGACCTCTGACAATACATCGGTAAGGTAGTTTTTGCGAGTTGCGGGAACGAACATTATTATAAGTACCTACTTACTTACTGACAGAAATTTTAAAAACCGACAGAAATTTTAAAAACCTTTTTTTTTTGCTTTTGTTGCACTAATAAAGAAAGAAAAATAACATTAAGTATACTTAACGTGACCATAAGTCGCGCTTTGGGCGGGACTGTCCCAGGCTTTCAGACTGTCTGTCCCGCTGTCCCCAGGTGAATTATTAATAAAGCACATATCTAAGTTTAATAATTTTGTAGAAAATCTTTAGGTAGTCTGTGACACTGACATACTTAATTAAAAATAATTATTTACTTAGGTAAGTAGTACCTACACGAGATACCTACTCGTAAAGACGCAATTATAAAAATTGGGCGCGATATCTATTCTTGATACTTAATAAATTAACCGTAAGTATTTAATTTGACATCATTGACATCATCACCATCAGACACATTTATCCACCAATTTAGTTTTATGAATCACTACTAGCTGCGCTCCGCGGTGTTACCCGGTACCTACTCCTACTTATGTTACCTACGAGCAGGGAGTGAATAGTATGACATCATACCGTTAGTCCGGTTACTTACCCAAATATCCCAATAGCGAAAACAATTTGCAGTACCGAAATAGGTAATAGCGGTAGGTACCTACTTACCTATAATATCGGTAGTGTCGGTATCGGTCTTCCGTCTCGGTCTTCGGTCTCGGTCTCCCGTCGCGGTCGCGGCGCGGCGCGGTGTATTATATACCTACCTATGTACGGGTTTGGCAAACTTTTGAATCCTTTCATTGACTAGGATAGTTATTGACTTATTGTGTGATATGATTAACAATCAAAAATTTCCAGAATCTATGCCATGCTGTTTACAAATAATATACTTAACGCAAACTAAACTACTTAACTTAACCCTTTAACGCCCAAGAATTTTTTTCTTGGTTTTTAGTCTTTTGCATAAATAATATGAAAATATGGTCCCTAAAGATGTCAAAAATATAAATAAAAAAAATCCTACTATTGTAGTTTTTTAGTTATTGTATGTACCTATCATATAAGTTACGTTGCGCAACATACCTACAGTGAAGTAGCACGACAAAGGAGTGTATTATATTATTATAATTATATGTTATATTGTCCTCTTTAGGGGTATAATTTTAAGCAATATTGTAAAAACATTTTTATTGACTCAAATCACAAAAAAAAAACAATTTCATGAAAAGAAGTAAGTAGACTCTACTTGGAATGAAAGCATAAAAAAACAGTTTTTCTTAGCCACAAAGCAGTGATGCAGCTAAAATTTCACGCAATGAACATTGGCTTGCCCTTCTCTGCAGCATCAGCACCTCCATCGTTTACTGAATACCGGAAGATGGCCTAAGCCATCTTCCTATGTCATTTAGGAGCATTTGGTTCAACGATATTGTGAGCTCAACTGCCCTCTTCCATCAATGGGTTAGGAAAACCAGAATATCAACAGCTGAACGACCCTAAAAAAAGCCGTACTGTTGGTCAATATGAGCTGGTTCTCCTCCATATATAGTACCTCAAGAGCTGGCAGCTATCGATGCCATTAGTTTGGAGGGGAAGGAGGTGATGGCGATGGCTATAATTGGATGTATCTGAGCGATCGCCTTTTTTCTGGATCTGGTGCATTTAAACCGTCTTCCAGGAGATCAAAACTAAACCTAATGGGCAGAAATGCCAGAAAAAACACGTTAGAACTGGAGCCAACTATAAAGCACACCTCGTAAGCGTAGTTATGGGAATTTCGTCAGACCCACTTGACTTGTGGACTTCTAACTTAAAAAGGGCTTTGCTCACATCTGTTTGCTGAAAGTGAACTTCTGGCATCCTACTTTTATACTGTGGGATGGTTGGAAATGGATGTTATTTGTTGTTCAGGGTCGAGTTGAGCTATGAATGGTTTTTTCTTTGCATAGGTGCCGAAGATAGGTTACAGAAACACCTAATAACACCCTTGGAGAGAGACTACAACGCTATCTGGAAGGAAAGTGAACTAGTTTCTCGCCAACAATATTGTATGTGCCTTGACTGTGCTGCTAGAACTACTCTTTTGAAGGACCTGGAGCCACTTAATAGTTGAATGGTGTAACCGCAATCGTATGTTTCTAAATATCAGTAGGTAAGTGTTTTGTTACCACTTTTACTAAAAAGCATAACAAAATTAATTATAACTATTTAATGGCAGGTACCCAATTGGACCGTAGATCCATTGCTAAGGACTTGGGCATCTATTTTGATGACGAATTATGCTTCAAAAATCATTACGACTACATCGTAGGTAAAAGTGCTAGACTGCTGGGATTTATTGCCAGAACCACCAAGGGCTTTAGAAATCCAAACTGTTTACTTTATCTCTTTGATAGCCTCGTTCGGCCCATTCTTGAATATGCTAGCCCAATTTGGTCACCATACTATGCAAACCATACTGAAAGAATTAATGCCATTCAGAATAAATGTCTTAGGATAATGTCATATCGCTATTAGCTTGGTCGTTCATTAACAGGATATGAAAACAGATGCAAACATTTTGAAGTAAGCACCTTATCATTTAGAAGAAACCGTATTGATCTTATATACCTGCATAAAATTCTCCACTCTACTATTGACTGCCCTAGTTTATTGGCATCAATAAGCACCAATATAAGATATAGGTCTCGCAACCCCTCAACATTCACCATACGCTTATATAAAAACAATGTCTCATTTCATAGCCCCCTTCCTCGTATGTGTCGTCTATTTAACCCTTCCAATCCCAGGTACTATTTATCCGCGAACTTTCTAATGCTTTCTAATGACGCGACCTTCAGAAAAATGATTAGCAAAAAATAATTCGAACTTTTTTTCACATTCCGTTCGGTAAATATCTCCATAAATAATTTATTTACATGTTTGTATTATTGGTTTAAGCTATTATTACGAAAAACCTAATAAAAGAAAGAAAAACATAGATAAAAACACGCGACCTTGATATTACGCGTTTGCCAATCTACTATGAACCTTATTGGAGTGACGTATAGACTAATACTACTATAGCTATTTATACGAAAAATGGCGCCCACAGATTGTAATGTGATTTTCTTTATAATCTTTCATTATTGACACTGACATAAAGGTTGAAATGAGTAGAATATTTATCATTCATTCGAATAAACACAAGTTGTTCAAACAAAAGTAGTCTGTAACAGGGTGAAAATACGGATTTTTTTAGTTTATGTTCATGCGGTAGCCGGTTACCGCGTGGGGACTAAAGGGTTAATGAGTTGGCTGTTTTACGACATCGATATTTTTAATACCAATGCTGTTAGGTTTAGACGGTGTCTTCATGAAGTCTTGCTGTTGTACCACAAAAATGAGTGTATTATTTAATTTTTTTATTTATTTCAATTTTAATGATCTTGTTGTTTCTAGTTTTAGGGTAAATTAATGTTATTGCATGCAACACTTACCATATTCACATAGTTGAATTACAATTAGAACAAAACAAATAGTAATAAGATGAAAATGTATTTAAATTGTAATTTGTTTTGTGAATTAATAAATAAAATAAAATAAAAATAAAAGTGGAAGTCCTGTTTAAGACCGCTGGGATTTACACCCCGAGACTATGATGGTTCTACCCAGGCTTCATTCGACCCCATGCTTTCTATTGAAAACCTATATATTTTCATGTTTTGTTGGTCTATAACACCAACAAAACATGAAAATATTGCATAGTTTATGTTGTTTAAATCCTATACCAGTCTATAAAAGTTTAAAATGGCCATTATAAGGGTTTAAATAAGAATTTAACCATCTAGCCTGTTGTTTAGTAGTTGCGCAGCGTAACACCCATAATACACTAGATACTGGAACTAATTTACCGTATGTTGCGCGCTGTATTACGGGTGATACGTTCAAAACAAACTATGAATTACACCAAAACAAAACAAAATTGAATGCTATTTACGCATGTTTCAGTTAAAGGCAATTACCAACAAACAAGTTTTAGTACTAAATTGTTGGATTATTAAAAATTATCAATATTATGAATAAAAACGTAACAAGCGTCCTTGGCCTCAACGACGTCTCATCATAATTTTGTATTTTATAAAAAAACTGAGAACTGGAGTGTCTTTATTATTTTAACACTAGATGTCAATAATATTTCAAATAATATATTAAAGGTATTTCAATCAAATATTGTTTGGTTTTCGCTAAATATTTTATTGTTCAGAGTGTATCAGCTCAATAACGTTGCGAAATAAAGGGTTAAAACTCAATTTTAGCAATAAGTAATAAAAATAAATAGGTAAACAAGTACCTATGTGTTCAATAATTTTCTATAAGTACTTAGGTATATTTGGCAATGCTTCATTTTTGACACAATCCTACCTTGTTAAGGATTTGACAATTGTGTTCATTTTGGGACGCTCAGCTTACAAGCCAAATTATGAGTTAGTAAAATGCATTTTATCGCAAGATTTTTACTGAATTCAATCATTTGATTCAATGCAAATAAAATAGGTACCGTGAAACATGCCAACTTTGCCACCAAGGGTATCTTTGCCCGAAAATCAATTTTTAAGCAAATCTTTAAATTCCAAAAGTATCGGAATACTTTATTAACATTTATTGACTTAGATAGAAAGTAGGTTATGTATTGTGTCTAGTAACATAGTCTATCAGGTGTGTCGCTAACTTCACTCAGTCACTTGTTTGAACTTGTAGAATGTGGTGCGTATTTTCACGGGCAAATTTTAGTACAAGTTCTAAAGTTAATTGTGCGTGATGGCGAAAACACAGGTTAGTTTAATTTATAATATGTTATACAAAAACACTTTAAGAGTATTATATTTTATTATCATTGCTGAAGGTCTTTTAAAACTAAAGTTATAATGGTGGGTAAAGTTACCCAGTGATGTTGCGATCTACTACTGACAACATTACCCGCCATCAAAATAAGCTTAGGGTTGGCACTTACGAAACTTTGCTGCGTTTACACGCTTGCGAAGGATTGGCAAACCTTCACAAACCACAAGCGTCCACAATTCTCGCTTGGAATTTGGCAGGCGTTTACACGCTTGTGACTGCGTCAGTGTTCTACGTACATCCAAGCATGGCGGACGTCGATCTTGTATCGGCTGTTACCTTTGGTTTAACCTACTTTTAATTTTTTTTCCAGGTTTTTTTAAATAAATAAATAAATATCCCTGGACATTCCACACAGCGTCATCTAGTCCCAAGCTAAGCATTTTAATGCTTGTGTATGGTAACCAGATGACTGATATAAGTAGGTACTACATAGATATATTTTTTTTTGTAAATAGGTACATAAGTAGGTAGGTACATATTATACGTAGAAAACAACCAGACACGAAACAAATATTTGCAGATCATACAAACATTTGTCCCGTAGCGGGGATCGAACCCGCAATCTTTGCACCTCAGGCGGGCTTTCGCCCACTGTGCCACAGAGGTCCTCAGAAAAATGTTTTCGAAAAGTTGTCATCAATATTTATTTTTTGGATTTTAATTCCTTTACTGGCTTTCCCATTAACTGGGCAAGACGACTTCAAGCATCTGCAACTTTTTTGATATTTTTGGTAATTTTTCAAAAACGATAAACTCTCTTCGTTCGACCAGCCACTCATTTTGAAGTCAGAACTAGACGTGCGTTCGCCACGAGATCACAGCGGCTACTAAGCGCGCGCCAACGTGTAAACGCGACGCAATCGATTGCCGCAATCGCCCTTTGATTTGTGTTCAAAAACCGACACTAGACCCGATCGGATACAAGCGTCTACAAGCTCACGCAAACCAACACAATCACCCTCTTTACACGCTTGCGATTGCGGAGGCTTGCCAAGGTTCGGCAAGCGTGTAAACGCAGCATATTATTTTTATTATTCTATAGTACCTATTATAGTATTACCAGTGATCGGAATAGGTAGGTTATATTGGCCTAAACTTCAAGGAAGTAGGTAAAATGTGAATTCCTGCCTAAAATTTAAAAGCGAATTACAATACTTTGCAGAAAAAGAAGAAAAATACGTTAAGATCAGTTTACTGAGATGTGCCAACCCTAGTACTTTTAAAAAGCGAAATGCGGTTTGTATGAAAAAGAGGAAAAAAGTTAGGGTAACTTTGCCCAGCCACTTTGGTAGGAAACCTTTCATGGTATCGTTTTCATTTATAAAGTAAACGCCATTTTTGCCAAAATTCTTGTATTGGACTTTGTGCCATCTGTTTAGAGGCCTAAGTTGCGTCAAAAATCAATGTGGGTAATGTTGGCAAAAAGTCCAGATAACTTTGCCCGCCATGAAAATGAATAAAATAAGTACTTAATTAAATATTGATGAATAATAAAATCTGATAAAATAATACATGCTCATTATCTTACAATTGCAGATGCTAAAAGAAAATACTTACGTTCCCATAGAAAAATTATCCAAAAATTGAAATTATTCGAAAAATGTTGGCAAAGTTGGCATGTTTCAGGTACACTCATAAACAAAAAAAAAGTTAAATAGGTAGGTACCTACCTAAATAAAAGTTACCTGTTGCGTCTGTTAGCACAATGCGTGTTCTGATTAAATTGAATTACAGTAGTTCAAAACTAAGTAAAAAAATTATATTTCTTGTCCCTCGTGGTGTGCCTTGCAGAACAACTAAGTCTCTTCTTCTTAAAACTCAATCTCACTTTTCTTGTCGCTATACCGATTCTTTCACTATTACTTCTGCCAGATTATGGAACTCTCTGCCGCACTCAACAAAGAGCATGTAGGCACCTACCTATAGGCACTCAATTCAAGCCTGTACTACACTTGACTCTTTTATGTTTAAATTAAAAGAGCATTTACTCTCCTTGTAGCATTAATTGCGCCATGATATTTATTTATTAGTATGTAGGTATGTACCTACGTTTAGGTATTTTATAATGTAGGTTATATATTTAAAATTAGGTACCTATATTATTTGTGTAGATATTCTAAGTAGGTTTATTCTTTTGTTAAGTAGGTATATTTATATTTGTTAACTCAGTATATTTTTTCTTTTATCTCTTGTATGGAGGTACACATTTCAATCCACAGCTGTTTAATAACCTCTCTCTATAACCCAAGGTTTGCTGTAAGAAAACTCTTTCAGGGTTAAGCTCGCCTATGTACATAGCTTTTAAGTAGGTATCTTTGTCGTTTGTTTTATCTGTTTTGATAAAGAATTTAAGAATTTAAGAAGTATTACTAAGTAGGTACCTAGTTATGTTAAGAAGAATGCAACTAGGATACGGTCAATTATTTCAATTTACTTAAATATTTTTTCATACCTACTAGTAGGTAGGGTCAGGTGTCCAACGTTGAAACACCAAAAATTCAAAGTCTCATAGATCTTTCGTTTCTACCGATATGAATCTAGTTTTTTACAGGTATACAGGTTATTTATTTGAGTATTGGATGTCATTTATAGTTTTTTCAATTTATGTATACCTACACAGGCCATAAAAAAATAAAAACTAAAAAATTAGAAATGTTTCACTGTGTACACGACCGTGTACACAATGAAACACCATAAATTAAACAATGAAACGTATTAATTTGTACCGGATGTTTCCATCATTGTTAAATTAATGTCAAAAATTGATTGTATTTAATAAAAAAGGTTTTATTCAAAGTTAATACGCTATCAGACTTTCCAAATTACATAAAATAGGTAAATGACCAAAGGAATTAGTTATGTGCAAAAAAAAATTCTTTACATAATTAAAATCATTAGTTATTATATTTTTTTTATAAGAATTAATACTTCATTACAACAAAATAACAACATAAGAATAGTATGGTATCCATAAGGTACTAGTTAATTAGACTCTAATAGTAACCTAGTAGGTTACTATATAAAATACTGTTTCACTGTGTCCACTGTGCATTTGTTTCATTGTTGACTACCAAGGGTATCTTTAGTAATCTTATTTTATTTTTACTACTTTGCATCATTTTACTAAAATGTTATAGTCCACGTTAATCTATGAAATAATATGTCCGATGTTAGGTAATCCTGAGAAATATGAGATATGCTAGCATAACTAAATGTAAAATCTTGAAAGAAAGCAGAAAATTCGTACTTTTTTGTAAAAAAATTGAAAAAAGAATCGCAAAAAATCTTCTTTCGCGCGCCATCGACGCAAACTGGGATATAGCATGAGGTTCGAGGGGGGCTCCTTATGCGATAAACTGCAAGATCTGGTAACGTCACATTTCAGAAATTTCGCAAAGTTTCACTGTGTACCACTGTTTCAACGTTGGACACCTGACCCTACCTATACCTACCTACTTATAATCCCAATAATATTTGTGACTAGGGAGACCAGTCACCAATGACAAGGAATCAAAGAATTTTATAAAAAAAAAACGATCCCATATACATTTTGAAATGGTTCTTCATTTAAATTTGTATCCCGTTTGCTACACGTAGCGACATCTCGTGATCTTTAGGATAATTAAATAACAATTCTCAGCAAAAGCAAGACAAAAGCTATTTATTATTCCCTGGTCTGTAATACTGGTTGTAAGTAGGATGGTTGACCCTGTAGTTGACCAGGCACCGGTGGTTGACCACTCGCGGCATTTAGTGCTTTCCTGCCAATTATCGGTCTTCTTTATGTAGTTTATCTTAAACAAATCGCACACCCATATTAACACTGTATTATGTCGAAAAATTTTAAAATACACTTTATTGCATATTTGAAAACGCAAAAATTTACCGCGTGTACCAATAACACAGACATATTATCAATATCTACAAAAATGCCCAACGCAGTGCGCCACCTATTATCACTTCTAAACATCAAAACGTCAGAACCTTGTAAACATCGAAAAGTGAGAAATCCTCAACAAACTTGCAATAAATAAGGTTTATTACTAAATAACTGTTGAATGTTCGTGAACGTACAATGGGGCAATTCTGAGTGTCGCAAAAGCTAAACTAACCTAACTAAAACTATTGCCATCCTTTTTATTTCCATCGCTATGAAAGGGACGGCAACAATTTTAGTTAGCTTAGTTTAGCTTTTGCGACACTCAGAATTGCCACTAATGTGTGGGTACCTACTAGTATTCTTTTATCTGTGGTGTGGGCAAATTAAACAAAACTGGGTATCATCACAGCTATAAGAATAGGTATCATCATGCCTAAGATCTGAAAGAAATGTCTACCCTCCCGGGATACAGTCGTGATCATATTTCATTTTTTTTTTCATCATCATGGGGTACTGGACCAGGGTAGAGCCTTCAAAAATAATAAAAAGTAAAATTAAATCACAGTAGGATGAAACCCATTGGAAATGAATTGAATAGAGGGTTTTAACTAACAATAAAACTTACCTATTATTTTTCCAAACGATATCCGGAATCCATATTGAGTCAAGCATCTGTCTTTTAGCGAAACTTCCTCCTAGTTAGTTCCTCCCTTGAACTATCGGCGCCACTGTTCACCTCGTTTTTTGCAGCAAACAAGTTTACGACCGAAATGGCGGTACAGCTTTTTCTTCATTATACTCACGATTTACCAGGTAGGCATTGCCTGGATTCCGGATATCGTTTGGAAAAATAATAGGTAAGTTTTATTGTTAGTTAAAACCCTCTATTATTTGTTCCGTTCCGATATCCGGAATCCATATTGAGTGATGTGTTTGTTATCTCCTGGTAGCCAAATGTAGGTCATGATGCTATAATGTGTATGATAATGATAAGGTAAGTATAAGTAAAAAGTCCATGTATATGAAAATGAAAAACAATATATTATTAATCTAGTATATATGAAATCAGACATTGTTTAAACAATATTTATAAATCATAAATAATTCAGATAATGTATACATCTTCATTGAACCTGTTACCGCACTGATTTAAAGAATTTCGATAATGAAACAGAATCAGAATGTGTACCACTTGATTGATTTACTATTTCTTTCTGGTAATATTTCCTAAAAGTATGTTCCTGTTTCCAATTGCTTGTTTCAAGAATTTGATCAATCGGGAATCTTTCTAGCCAGTTAAGAGACGCTACGGCAGATCGCACCGAGCCCGGCGAAGCTTCGACACCTGCCTCTTTAAGTACAGACTTGATCCAGCCTCCTATTACTGTTCTGGACGCTGGCTTAGGATCACCTCTAGCGGTTATAAAAAGATCAGACAGTAAGGTACCTGAATTTCGACGATCCTGTGAAGTCCTAATTAGTTGGCGAACCCAATGTACACAGTCCAAGTTTTTCTTCGGGTGTACCTTTATTCTCCAGCCAGATTGTCTGTAGTTGACGTCATCGGTTTTTGATCCAAAACAGGGCCAAAACACTATTGCATCGCCCTCATCTATGTATTTCTCGTCATCAATTCTCAGTAGTGTGAGGTCATGAACTCTGCGTCCTGAAGCTAGCAGTAGTAGAATTGCTGAACGCCTGGAAACTTGATACAAATTATTTTCATCAGGTGAATGGTTATCAAGAAATTGTAATACATGCTTAACATTCCAAATTGGTGGTTTCATTTTCTTGTCCTTTGCTACAGAAATAGCTTTAAGCATATGTTTGATAAAGAAGTTAGATGACAAATCTTTATTACTAGAAAAATTTGTAAAAGTAGCAATCACAGATTTGTGAACCAAAATCGTTCTAAAAGCCAAACCTTGGTTGTTGTGTAGATAAGCTAGATAACGAGCTACTTGTTCCGGGTTCGGGTCTTTGAATGAGGTATTTTCTGAGGCACACCAAGCCTTCCATTTGTTCCATGCGGGTCTGTAGGTGTTTAGAGTGGATTTTCGCCAGCTAGACAACAAAAGTTTTTTCTCTTCTACCGACCAATCCTTGATTACTTCCGTCCACCCGAAATCAGCCATGCTTCCAAACAAATGTCCTGGATCTCCGGCGGATGTGTTCCGGTTCTCGTGTCGATCAATACTTGTTGAAGGTTCGGTATGAGATACGGTTCGTGGCTGGACCGGGCTAGAAGATCTGCTCGCCAAAACACCTTGTGCCATCTCGGAGCAATCAGAATGTACTGACCTTGGGCTTCGTTCAGTTGAGTCAATACCTGAGGTATGAGGTTGGGCGGCGGGAATAACCACGCCAGTTTGTATGTCCATTGATGTAGAAATGCATTGCAGGATAGTGCTTCTTGGTCTTGCGGATCCAGTGAGACATATTTCCGTACCACATGAGCTGTCTTGGAAGCGAATAAGTCTGCATCTGGGGTGCCCCACATCATGAATATGTCTCTCGTTGCTACCGACGTTAAGTGCCATTCTGGGCAAACTTTGCCACGCGATAGAGCATCCACCTCGCCGTTGAATCGGCCGGGCAAGTACTGAGCTGTCAATAGGATGTTTACCTTGTCCAATATTGCTAGTAGCTTGTGTGTCTGATTTAGAAGTTTCTTCGATTTGGTTCCACCTTCCTTGTTGATATAGGCTACAACGGTGCGGTTGTCGGTTTGCAGTAAAATGTGAGCATCGTGTAGGCGACTGTGCTCTTGTTGGATCGCTGCATGTACTGCGAACAACTCTTTGAGATTCACATGCCACGACAGCTGTTGTTTCGTCCATCGTCCTGACATTTTGAGATCTCCCAGCTGAGCGCCCCATCTGAAGTCCGATGCATCTGTAGTTAGAAGGTGAGAGAACGGATCTGTATGTATTGGTAGTGAGCCCTGGACTGCTTTTAACCACCACTTCATTTCCACTGTTACCGCCTCTGGTATCTTCATTTGCAAGTAGGGATGTTCTTTTGGAAGAAATCGACTGTGGAATTGTAGAGTGCGACAATGCAGCCTTCCTCTGCGTATCACATACGAGGCGAAGTTGAGTCTCCCCATTAGGGACTGGGCCTGTCTGAGGGACCAACTGCCTTTGGACATTTGAACTGTAAGTGCTCTGCGTAGCGTATGGCACTTTGGTTCCGACAGGGACTTCGTGTTGAGTTGTGTGTCCCAGGTGATGCCCAGAAATTCTAGACGGTGAGTCGGAACCAGTACAGATTTGTCCATGTTGACAGTCCAACCGAGTTGATGCATAAGGTTTATTGTGAATGTTATGTGATCTTGTAAAACCTCTCGGGACTGATTTACCAGCAAAAAATCGTCTAGATAGACTACGCACCTTATGTTCTGGCTTCTCAAGTATTCGGCGATCCAGTTCGTCAGAGATGTGAACGTTCTTGGCGCTGATGAGAGGCCGAATGGTAGGCAGGTCATCTGTAGGAGCTGGCCATTGTAGCCGAGTCTCAGGAACCGCCGGTGTTGCCTGGCTATAGGCAAGTGGAAGTAGGCCTGGCTCAGGTCCATTTTCACCATACAGTCTTGGCTTTGTAAGAAACTTGGCATTCGAAAGTGACTGAAAAGCTGAAAACCTTTTAGTTTCACAAAACAGTTTAAACGCTTCAAATTGAAGATGGGTCGAAACGTTCCATCTGGTTTGGGTACTAGAAAAAATGTTGAGAGGTAGCTGGGACTCATTTCGGCATTTTCTAGTACGTGTGTCTTCAACATATTCTCGATTTGTTGAGTCATGTGATAACTTTTCTTTGTCGCAAAATTTCTCATAATAGATTGATTTGGATAGATCAGGGGTGGCTTCATAACAAAAGGGATGCGCACTCCCATTAAAAGCTTGCATATGTAGTTGGGTGCTCCTAGATTTTTCCATGCATGTAAATATAGCTTTAGACAGCCCCCCCGAAATGGTTGCGAGTCATAAACGATCGTGTCTATTCTGTGAGCGAGAACGTGGTTTCTTACCTTTGGAATAGCGTTGCTTGTTCCTCGCATTGGTAGGCTTGTTGTCGTTACTGCCCGATGCCTTAGACTGACCTTTGGAATGATCCTTGAAATTGTTCCTCCGAAAATTGTCATTAGTCTGTTTGCTAGTTGATGGCTTCGGCTTGGCATTGTAAGCACGCTTTGGCATGGACGTCGAGGCTGCTGCTGTATTTTGTGTACGCTGAAAGCAAGATGTTAGTTTCTCGCCCCCCCCCTATTTTTTGAAGGTAAGTGGCAAGCATGTCGCTATCAAACAAATTCTCAGCACTGGGTGGAATTTTCTGCAAGGCACCGCAATGATATTCTTCGGAAATCTGCTTAATAATAGCCTCTCTACGCGAATTTATGCAATCAGCGCGCCTACCGCAAGACATTTGTAAAATATCATCAGACACCTTTGTGTAGTTCGAATCTGCACTAAATGTTTGTTCTATTTTATCAAAAAGAGATTTCGGTGTAAGTGTGGTATTTTTATCATTGGACCAATCTACTAAGGTTTGCAAGGCGTTACGTAATTCATCCTTTTGAGTCAAAACTGCACTCGATAATGCCGCATAGGTTCTCTCCAACAAGTAAGAACGATCGTCATTGGAGCCAGACACATGAAAACGTCGTAATTCATCATTCACATTCAGTTCTACAAAACCGGGGGTAGATAAATATTTTTTCTGAGCCTCCGAAAAACGAATAGCATACCAATCGTTACATTGAAATCTTTGTAATTTTATTATTTTTTCTAAATGCTTATCGTTAGATTTAGGAAAGGGTGGATCTTTCAAAATAGTTGACAACTCTGATAATTGAAGCTGTTGCTGATCAACATCGCTAGCACTAGGCGGCGGTCGTAACCCTATTCCATCATCAGGGGAATTTATTGGCTCTCTGGAAACCTCGGTCGAACGTGAAGCGTTTACTGGTTCATAATGCTTTTGTGAAATCAAATTCGTTAAAAAGGTCACTTGTTGGGATAAGAATTCAAATTTCAAATCACTTACACGTTTAGATCTTTTTGATTTCCTTTCATCCTGTAAATCTTCCGACGAAATACTCCACGAACTTGGAGAACGACTCCTTTTTCGTGACCCGTGCTCGTTTTCACTTTCGTAATCACTTTGTTGCACTTCCACGTGGTCACGACTTTCGATCTCGTCCTCCATAACGAAGGGAGGAATAAAATTTTAATTTAACGCAATTTAATATTTCGATGAATATTAAAATTATATTTAATTTTGTTTTAACTGCGGAGACGTGTTAACGCTAGGTAAAACGACGCTATAATTAAGAAAAAGCTGTACCGCCATTTCGGTCGTAAACTTGTTTGCTGCAAAAAACGAGGTGAACAGTGGCGCCGATAGTTCAAGGGAGGAACTAACTAGGAGGAAGTTTCGCTAAAAGACAGATGCTTGACTCAATATGGATTCCGGATATCGGAACGGAACAAATAATATAATATTTTTTTTACACCATCGGAAAGTAGAGATTTCAATGAACAGAAAGCACACCAACTATTTAAAAAAAGCTGATATTTTTACCGGTGAATTTTCGATTGAAAATTAGGGTGGTTTTTCGAATTTTAATTCAAAATAAGGTGATAAAATGAATAGGTATTTCAAATCAAATAAATTACACCGTATTCGGGACATAAAAAGGTAAGTTTTTACCAAATTTCGTGAAAACAATAATTTGTTTGTAAAAGATAGGTACCTACAAATAAAAAACTTTGCCATTTGGTTTTTTTTCATAGCCCTTTTAGTTTTGCCGGAAATCGTGATAAACCCTGTGTTTTTTACCCTTAAAAGCTCACCCCTATCCCCTTCCCGACCTCAGATCGCCCGTAAATTATTTTTCCTTTAATTTTTAGAGTATTCTCCTCCATTTCCAATGGGTTTCATCCTACTGTGATTTACCTAATTTTGTTTCAAAAGCTATCGACATTGGTCTATACCACAGATAAAAGAATAGGTACTAGTATCTATATCTACCATTTCCTTAATATAACGCTTGCAGTTCCAAAAAAAAAATAGATAGCGTTACGTGTTGCGATTTCGAAATAATGTCTCTGGAAATTCATGTAGGTAGGTAAGTAAACACCAAAATTATGCCAGAATCATACATTTTCTGTTTTAAATATTTTTTTTTCAATATAACGAAATAAAATAGGTATCCCATTAGATTATTTCCTAGATCAATTTCTACAAAATAAAATAAAATTACAGGACATGAACGCTAGATGGCGCTGACTCAGAAACACAGGTAAAACGGGATAGCCCGACGAATTACCCGCAAATTCAGGATTGTTTACTGTACTAGTGTATACTAGGTATATCATCTGTGGTAGGTATCATTGCTAATCGAGTTCTCACAAAAAGTCCGTGTGATGCTTCAGTAAAGTCCCACATCTTTACTAACTTGAATTTATTGTAATAATATGACATGGTAGTGGCTAAATGCGTGCGCACAAGCCGTGCGAAGCCAAAATAAAGAAAAGAAGAAGAAGAAATTTAAAATGTCTGACCGTAGTTAATGTCAACTTTCAACTGTCATTATTGCGAACTGTCAATGTCATGTCATTCGGCGCCTCCCATTTATTGATAAAATCTCCCAGTGCAGTGGCCGGGCCGATCCGAAGTAAATCAGAAAATTTACCTAATTTTACCAAATCATAAGTTAAAATGACCGATTTATCCAATAATAATTAACTGTACTTGGAGACCGTGAAGTGGTGTTTTGAGAAGAGTCGGCGCGGGGCCAAATCCCCCATTCGTTTGGTACCTACCTACGTGAGACTCACGTCGTGAGTTTTATTAGGTACCTAGGTAATAAAGTAGGTACTTATCTTTTGCGACCTTGATAAAAATATTCTAAATTGGCGGCACAGTTGAATTATCACTGCGGAAGCGGATTGCAGTAACCTATATATTAAACCTACCTAGGTAGGTACCTACCTACTTAGTTATGTAATGTGTTGTCCTAATTTTGTATTGTTCTTTATCGCACGCTAAACATAGTTTGGCCTAGGTAGGTATAGGTACCTAGGAACATAACTACTGGATAGCGGAGAAGCGATGTCTGCATTCGCGCGTTCGAGCTGCGAAGCTAGAATTATTTTAGTCAGGGTATAATTTGATATTTTTTTCATCCATTGTGATCTAAGTTTCTTGCATCAATAGTGCTGGGCGTGATCCTGTCATCTTTCTAAGTTAGTACCTAGGTACCTTCCTGAGGTACCTTCCTAGTAGGTAAGTTAGTAGGTGAGCGGCGCATAGGGCGCATGCGTTCTAATCTGATCGATACTGCAGCGCGGGGAGACCCTAGCCTCGGAAAATGAGCTATTACGTTTATGTAGTTTAAATGGATCGTATCTGGCCAGTAAGTGATTGTTCTCGTAACCTACCGCTACCGCTATAAAATTCGCTGCCGTAGATCCACACGACTTATATGATTAGATAAGGTAAGCTAGCATAAAATGTTTCAGTTACCGTGCTCTGCATTCGTGCAACTCCTAAATTACTTACATAGGTACCTACCTACCATATTCATTTATCATGCATGTAGAATTTGTTGTTCAGATGTCAGTTCCACCTGACTTGCTTTTGGACGATTACCAATTGATGTTTTTCTTATTATTTGAAAATGGAAAAAAGAGGAAGGCGTAGGTAACTAACTGAAGCATGATAATTAAAATTAGCGATCTTGAAAAAGTTTGTCATATATTGCGAAGCATATTTCTGTTCTTTTTTTCCGTTGTTATGAAACGAAAGAGCGTGGCGGTGAATTGCGTCGTTAGGAGGCGCGCATGCTCGATGTCCTGGGGTAAGGGTGGGTTGGCCGTGTCGTTAGGTATAATAGGTCTGCTTGTTCCCAGGCCTTCTAAACGCCATCTCGCTATTCCTTGTTATTACTTCCGTCCGCCATTTTATTTTAGAGAGGCTCTATCACCAGTTACCGTGGTATTGAACTGTCCTCGATACCGAGTCAAGTTCCTATTTCAAACGTATGAGTAGGTAGAGCGCTTTTCTGCTGACTCTCGAAGTGCATATGAGTCTGTATTTTGCTCCGATTAACCACAGACGATTAATATCAAGAAGACAGACAAAGGCCATACACAAAATCGTAACCCTGAAAATGGCCTAAAACGGGAGTTTAAAGTAGGTAGCAGCACTAGCATAGCCTAGAAACTTTAAAACATAAAAATGTTATTCAAGAAATTTAAATTACTTTATAGTTAAAATTACGTACAAACTTTCAATTTTTTTTTATATTTAATATTGTTGCTAAGTACCTTACTTTGTTTTATGCCAACTTCCAATCTCTCACCTCGCCATCTATTGATAATCATATATGCAACTAACAACAAACTATGTGAAATATTATCATGAAATATTGTATTTTGAACAATATTAAGTATTAAAAAAATTGTAGGTAATTTTAACTAGAAAGTAATTGAAATTTCTTGAATAACATTTATGTTTTAAAGTTTCCAGGCTATGCTGGTGCTGCCACCTACTTTAAACTCCCGTTTTGAGCCATTTTCAGGGTTACGATTTAGTGTATGGCCTTTGTCTGTCGTCTTGATATGAATCGTCTTTGGATTAACTGATCTCAATTTGTAAGTAAGTATAGTAGGTATAACTATTTGCAGTCGATTATTAGTAAATCGCTCACATCCTGTTCTACGGTACGAGGTTAATTCGTAAGTATGTCACTAAATTGCGATTGTTCCGGGTAGAGGTACCTACCACGTTAACAATTTTTCGGGCGGGCTACTGAAACACACCTACTGCTTTACGTATTCTAATCGAAATTACAACCCCACGAAGTTCGGGCCCCCCTTCACCCCCTTCTCATGAGCTCATGTGAGTGAAAATATGGCAAACAATACCTACAGATAACAAAAAACTTCTCGGTCAACCGTTTTCGGACAAGTACCTAAATGTGAAATTTGTACAGTAAATTTCGGACAAATAAAATCTGTTCCCTTCCCATGATAGAGTACTTACGTTGGTGTCTGTTTCATCATGAAATTTAGGATTCCCATGGTTGAAACGACTGCTACCCTCTGTGGCCATCTATCTCTTCGACATGAGAGTGATAAATAAAACAAAGACAGAAATTGGCACGTTTTAGGAGATGATGTAGGAGGCATATTATACAAAAATATGATTAACAGTATTTGATCATTTTCGTCACAAAAGCAAACGAAAAATCCGTCTCCGCTAATCTTGGAAGGATAATTTTCACGCAATCAGGTGCCATCATAAGTATTTACCTACCTATCCTATTCAAAAAAATATATTTCACCTTTACAGAAAATTCTTCATTCGCAACATTCGTCACACATTGTTAATTCGAAACACATTGTTAATTTAATTTAATCAGATAGACCGTTATTTAAACCATCACAAATAATTCCATTATTTTAGGTCCAAGATGGCGCTCGCAGGATGGATGGAGGAGGACTTGGACATGGAGAAGATTGTGCCAATCGTGGCCAACTCTCTCAGCACGATGACCATCATGTCCTGCTTGTTCATGAAGGTCCCTCAGATACTGTCTATTAAGGAGAAGCAGTCTGCCGACGAGATTTATATTCAGGCCTTGGCTATGGAGGTGGTGGGGTGAGTGTCGCAAAACCTGTTAAAAGTGACTAGAGAAATAAGTAACAGATTAAAAGTAAATATCTGTTATTTCTCTAGTCACTTTGCAACTAAACTCTTAACTGAACTGAACTTTAGGGCGATTTCAGATCATTTCTGATGTAAACCAAATATAACTCACGCCACGCAATCTTTTATGTAGGTACATACCTAAGCTGTTTTACGCTCGAACACAAATAAAACTTGCACAAACAAAAGCCACACTAATCTGAAATCCACCAATCTATCTGATTGATCTTATTAGATAAATTGTTACTTAATGACTTTGACTCGAAGGTTCATCAATAGAACCGCAACTTATTGGATCTTTCTAATGTGCTCTGACAGTTCATTCGACATTACTTAAAGTGCTATTTTTATAATAACTTTGGAATTGCACATTATATTCTCTTGAGTGGGAACATGGCAAATTGTTTGTACAGTATTAAATATTTGAAATCATATTGAATTTAAGAGTAAGAAGTTTCTTTTGGCTCTCAAAAATGAATTTAGGAACATTAAAGAGTAAATTATTATTTGGTGTTCTGGAACTACTCGTACCTAACCTTTTCGGTTTATTTCACTTAGATCACGCATCTAAACGCTTTTACCGATTAAGTAGGTAGAATTGAAAGGCCCACAAGCCACAACACGGCTTTTAAAAATGTTGATTAGCATTTACCAATTGCTAAGCCAAAAGTACGTACCATGTAAATCTCTAAATTAAATTAAGGTCACGTCCGAGTAGACACAAGGATGACAACGTGACGAAAGGTAGGTAACGAGCACAGAGCCAAAAGAATGGTCAAGGCACGACTAGTATCAACTAAATAACATTCTAACTAAGGTATTATTGTATGTTGCTAAAGTTACATAAGTAATGTAACAAGTAGGTACCTACCGTATTCAAAATACAACTTAATGTGAAAGACAACAAAGCTAGTCTGTCTGTTACATTTTCACGCTTTCAGAAATTCAGATTACACTAAATTTTATCATGGATATAGATTGCATCTTAGGGACATAGGTAGCTTTTAATCAGCATCATCATTACGCCGCTAGTATTGAAATAAGCCTTTCCTTACCAGGTTTACGATCATGACACTTTACAACTATTTAAATAACTACGGGCTGATGACTTATATGGAATACCCGATTATCCTCTTCCAAGTGTACGTGCTGATGTACTTCGTCCTCAAGTACAAGGGGATGTTGGATATGCCGATAGTACCGCTGATGACTGCATTTTACTTCGCCGGTGTCGCTGGATTTCTGATGGAAATTTTTCCCAAAGATATCCTTTCCTACTTGGTGGTACGTTTCGTAGTAGTATTTCTATTATGTATGTTTTGTCTCATTTGCTTCTTTCAGATTCTTTGAGAATAAAATAGGTATTAAGATATTGAAATTCACAGTTCGTAGTCGTAGCGTAGGTACCTACGCCAAGAATAATGATTAGTTTATACCTTCGGGCTACAACTCAGTCACCAGAGATTACCTATATCTAGGTACTACTTGAATTTTATTACTAAGTATTACTTTCGCTCCTCGACTTCAACCGGGTTGATGTACCTATGTATTATAATTTATATCTCGAATAAGATGGTGAAATTATTTTTCAACTGGGTGATATGATTGGAGATATTATTCAGACCTCAACACAAATTCACACTCTGAATAATTTTAGTCTGTAATGTAGGTAATGATAAGGACTAAGAATTCAACAAACTGCCTCAACAAAGGAGATTGATTTCACATGCGCTGTGTGACTAACAACATTTAATTTATAAAACAAATCAAATCAAGATTTGTAGTTGAATTTATCTAAAGGTAGAAAAGACTTACCTACATCAAACCAAATTATTACAGACTTAAATATTTTCAGCAGCCATTCCGATAGATAAGTGTTTTCTTCGTTTTTATTGCTTTTGACGATATAAATGGAGCTTTGTAAATAGTAAATTTTAATGAGCATCAACTAAAGCAACAACCAAAAAAGCAGAATGCCTATCAGTTTGTTGCTGTGTACCATACCAACCAATGTCTCCCTCAAATGGCTTACATAGGTACTCTGATTCTTTTAACAACATAGAACTTTTGAATCAAAATTTCAAAGAAAAGCTCAATCAAGCAGCTCCATTTCTTTTACTAACTATCGTTAATTTAAGATTGCTTTTTAAATAGTGCGTCTGCATGTGTGTCATTCTAATAGGACTTCACGAAAAGCAAGCGTCTTTTATTCCCCAGCTGACTCGCAGGAGCCAAGGCCGAAATAATTCGCCTCTTATATTGCAGCCACTTTGCACCCCGCTCAGTGGGTTTGCGAAGCTCACCTACATATATGGGATTATTAAGACAGGCAATGCAGACAACATGTCCCTCACAACCTGGATTATATCCATGCTTACCAACCTAGGTGAGTCATTTCGCAATATGACCTTTCAAACCTCTGAACTTTTTAACTTTGAAACTGAAACCATAAAAATAACAAATTTACCCACAGTTATTCACAATTAACCTGTAGATACCTACGCTTCGTTGAACTTGAAGCGAACTTTTGATTTATACCAACTATGTTCCATTCCAAGAAATATTCTTGAGTAGGTACTTAAGTAATCGTAAAAAAATATATCCACAATTTTGTAAACTTGAAAATTTTAAGTAGGTAGTTAACCCCCCGAGACAGAAAACCTTATTTCTAATACTTACATATAACTTTAACATATAACTTTAACTTAAAAATATTAATATAAATCGGTTCCAACATTTTTGTTTACTTCCATAGATTATGTTTTAATTTAATACTATCAAATCCACAGCTCGCGTGTTCACGGTATACGTCGACTCGGCCGACCCCAAGCTGATGTTCAATTTCTTCGTGTCCACCGTCCTTAGCTCCGGCGTGCTCGGTACCACTATCTTCTATCAGTCCATGGTGTGCCCCGCGCACCGCATCGTCCGCCGAAAGTCGGGACGCCGCCGCAGTCACAACGACTAGAACGACAATCGAATTGCATTCCAATATTACTCGGACCGTGTCATTTATATACCGTTCGACTATTTGAACCCAGAGGTGGATGACCAGCCGCTCGATTTCGATCCTATCATCGAAAGTGTCGTCCCCATGAAGATTTCCAGCAAACGCACGCGAGGCAAAAAAGATAAGAAGAGGACTGTTGTTATGTCCCGCCGAGAGCGGCAGCAGGTGCTGATCCAGCAAACCCAGCTGCAGGCCATCCAGAAGGAGATCAAGGCGGAGAAGAAACGCGTTAAAAAGCAGATGCGAAAGCAGAAGAAGCATAGCAACAGCGAATCTAACGAAGCAACCAACTAATTTGCTCTTTGACGATCTAAAACCGGTGCAATAATATTGAAAGCTAAAGACCATTTCCTAGTCAAGCGTCGGTTTTGTTTTAATAATTTTGCGTGCGTTACGATTCTGGGATTTCATAGCCTTTAACATTTTATAAGGCAAAAAAAAAACGGTATACAGTGTGTGCGGTGATTTTATTAAGCATTTGTACCAAATTTTGTGGTCTCTTTTAGCTTGCTTTACCTGGTGTGACGTGCAGTCTGGTACTTGTTATGAGATCTTTGATTGAATGAAGTTGACTGTAATTTCGGTTGGAGTTCTAAATTGTTGGTATTTTGTAAGCGTTATTAGAAAGATGTAAAGCAAGCCTAAAGAAAGTTACTGATTTTTATCTGAGTAATGGGAATGCAATTCGCGGTTTAAGTCCGCATATTTTAAATAAGATTACTTAAGGATGACGGTATTTATTGGAATGAGAGACAGACAGAATGGTTTTGAACGAGTTTATGAAGGTGTTAGGTAACTTCGAACGTGGACAACAGGCTTTAAGTCTGTGGCATGAATCAGTATTTACAAGAAGTGGCTATGTGTTGTTGGTCTGGTTAGTTTTATAAAACATAATTATCTAATCGATAGTTTTAGATATGTCTACACGATTGCCTGTTGATATTTAATTTTTCGGTAAAAGCAACTTAAAATCTGGTGTTGCAGTTTAATTAAATAAACAACCAATGTTGTGAATCTTTATTAACAATAGTGAACCTACTCAACTCATGCATATCTTAGTAACAATTTTATTTAGTCCATTTATTTTCTAGTCAAATTAAGTTTACTTACTGAGAAGTAAAAAGTTGTGAGGCTGTTATTATTTATATTGTCTTTTTCCTAATAATATGTGACAAATATGTACCTACCTATTAATTTAACGTGAGTGAAACGTGAATTCCTTTATTAGTTTCAAGTTTGCTATGATTTTGATATGGTTGCTTAGTTTTGAATCTCGAGTTATAATATTTGAGTTATCGCACAATCTCCTCAATGTATACTTAGATATTAGTAAAGAAGTCTCAATTACTTTTATATGTCTTTTTGTAACTATAGGTTTAAATTGTTATATTTTTGATGCTATTCTAGAAACTATAACTTAAATTATTTTCTCTCGATCTAAGGTTAAATATAAATTACAGTACCTATTCAGTACAAATTTGTATTATGTTTGGGATATACCTACCTACCATAAAATTATCATATTATTATTATAATTTTTTTTGTTTACTCTCCTAGAATAGTTTTTGTGTCATTTTAAGAAAGAAAGAAAGAAAAATCATTTATTCTTGTAGGACCTCAAGGATCACTTAAGTATCGTTTTACATGCTAGGTGATTCTAATGCCTGTTCCATACTTACAATCACCCTTAGTAGACCTTTCTGTGCCAAATGGACACTTAATTGTAATAGGTGTCTTTAGATTTAGTTTCTGAATTACTTAATTCAATAAAGAATGTAGAACAAAATTGTCTTTAATTTTACAGCCTCCTAGTCCTAGTCCTCCTCATATCTATTATTTTGAAAATATCTTAAAATTAAAAGAGCGTAAAGCTTTTGATATTTCATAATAACACAATATTTCATGGAAACAATACAATTGTGATGCCGGCACCACACATTGGCTTCAACTTGGTTCCAACATTAGAATGGCCAATAGCAATGCTCCGTTTAGAATAAATAGAATAGAATATAAAAAGTTCTTATATTGTTCGTTTGTGTCGAATAACCGTAAACGGAGCATTGCCATTGGCCATTCTAATGTTGGAACCAAGTTGAAGCCCATGTGTGATGCCGGCATTAAATTAACTTGTGACACGTGTAACTAAACAAATTTGACAGCTATAAAAATGATACCGTCCCTTTCATAACAATCGAAATAAAAATAAATACCTACTATGGTATCAATTTTAGTGCTGTCAAATTAGTTTAGTTTAGTTTTTGCAACATCTGAATTGACACCATTATGTAGGTAGGTATCATACCTAGGTACTATCAAAGACGATTAATATCTAGAAGACAGACAAAGGCCATACACAAAATCGTAACCCGATCCCGCAGTACCAGATAGCCTGAAAACTTTAAAACATCAATTTTATCCAAGAAATTTCAATACTTAGTAGTAGGTAGCAACAATATTCAATATTTAAACATTTTTAACTAGAAAGTAATTGAAATTTCTTGGATAAAATTGATGTTTTAGAGTTTTCAGGCTATTTTTTAGGGTTACGATTTTGTGTATGGCCTTTGTCTGTCTTCTAGATATTAATCGTCTTTGGTACTATCTATTGAGACTAATAGTTAGGTACTAATTATGAAATTAACTGTTTAGGGTTAAACTAGGACATTCCTATGGATCTTCACTCTTCAACTTTTTGAACATCTGCAAAATCTTATGTGATAATGTTGTATGGTTTACATTGGAAGAAGACCGAATTGTTAGCAATTTCGACCTTGTCTTTCGTGGGATACGCGATTTATTTTTATTTCTCGTTGATGTTTCTCCAGAAGAAGATAGCTGTTTGGTTAAAAGAAGTTTGGAGCAAAGAGCTCTTGGCGATATCATTTCGAAGGAGGATATTGATTTCATTTCTGCTCTCGGAGTCGTAAGCCATCCAGACCTAGGAGAACTAACGTAACTTTGTTCACACCTAAAAACATGATGCAAGGGCTCCGCTTCGAAACTCTTCACCTCGGGCAGGGCTGGTAAAACTTCTGGTTCACTTGCCGCAGATTGTATGCTTGGTATATTCTCCACCTGCATCAATCCTTGAGGCTCTTGGGCCGCAAAACTAACTCGACTGGCTAATTGCCTTCCTATCTGTCGAGCTCTCGCTTTAGCAATCTTCGCAACGCTTGCAGAACCAACCAGATGCATATTCAAATCAATATACTTACAAACTGCTTCTGATTCTTCTTCAGGAGATAAATGAGCATCTCTGAAAAATCCATAGCCGTTGCGAAGGTCGTGGATCCCTTCAACGAAGAGCCAGGCTAGCGAGCCTAGCACTAGTGTAAGAGAAGTGATGACAGCAATCGCCGTTGTCCAATCCGGGCCTGTCAACTTGTGGTGCATTTTACCTATAACTCCATACGTGACTAAGTTTCTGGTTCGCTTGTTATTGCGCGCTCTACAGGTGTAAAAACCTCTCAGGTCATTATCTGCAGTAGCCACGAGCCGTAATACTCTGCCGTCGTCAGTTGAGCGGACATTCTTCTCTTTGAGAGAGCCGCTTACGATGACGTCTAGGAACAGCCAGTGAGCTGTATTCGGTGATCGTGCAGTTCTTGCGTGAAGGCAGGTCAGATTTAAACGATTAGAGATTCCCCACGCAGTTTCATGATAAGATCCGGAAATACTTGCGGTACGTGACGATACTTGAATTTTTCCATCTTTATAACGTTCTTTATTAAAGTCGTTAAGATCAAGCAAAACATCGTCTACGCTCATAGATGCAATAACGCCAGAGAAGGCATTAAAATCTTCAGGAATTCGATTCCTCAATTCAATCGGTACGCCACCTACAAAATACTCATCAGCACATAACTTATACGAAGTATTATCATGACTTTCTTTTAATCTATATGTGTTCTTTATATTTTCTATGTCTCTTAGGTTAATGTCTTCATAAAGAACGTGTAAACGTTCTCTTGAGTTTATTACTACCTCTATAGTATTGGTGTCAGGTTTTTTAGATAAGCTCACGTCAAACCATAGATCTGGGAGGCACTCTGTCGTACTGCTACATTCAGATCGAAAATCGTCAAATGCCAATTTTACCTTTAGCCTCATGTTCTGCAAAGACAAATGTAGCCAGCTGGATTTAGACTCTTCTTGTAAAAATAAAATAGTACCCGATTCTCTCTTAGATTTCAATGTCAATTTCATTTTCCACTCGTCTTCATTATTAAAACAGGGCAGACGGAGATATTGGTCGTTATTTAGTTGTAAAAAGGCTTCCTCCAAGCCGGCTTTTTCATAAGCTACATTGGATCCCGTACTAGGACTAAAAGATTTGCTGGATCGAATGCTTTCAATGATCATACTCAAAGGAATAAAATTTAGAATTAGCTCTTGGATTTCTCCGTGTAGCCTCTCACCAACGTAAATGTTCATACTTTCATCGGGCAGCTCTGGATCACATAGAAATGAACTTCTGATTCTTTCTGGGGCATCGTCTAATCGCAAAGTGGCAGCTTCACTCGTGAGTGTTATCAATAAAGTGTGCCAAACGGCAGGATCAACAGCAATGTGTGAGCAAATTCGAGGGATAGTGCATGATCGTGATAATCCACTTGCGTCCAAACAAATATGCCATTTTTGCAAACTAAGACGAATAAACGGGTTACGTATCGAACCACGTCGCACTAACGTACCATGAGGCGAAAGAGGCAAAAAGCGAACGTAGAAATGGAACAGGGTAGAGCGTTTGTTGTCGAATTTGTATTGCAAAAATGATTCACCGTTGAAAACGGCCACGGTATGGGCATAGCCATCACATGGACTTAAATGACAAGAGCCGACTTCTGTTCTGGGGCCACTGCAAGCAGCGCCGTTTCCTCCAGGCACAGGGCGCGTGCAGGAGCGGGATCGCGACCGTCTCCCAGCGCCACAGGTCTGCGAGCACGGACCCCACGTGCCCCAGCCCGACCAACCCCCGTCCATGGTGCATTCTCTACTTTCGCAGACCTCTAGCTGATCGTGCTGACCGCGACAGTGCGTACCCCAAGAACTAAACAATTTTGGTGTGTTCATTTCGAAACATGTTCTTTTGCGACGTCTTACGCCTGCACCGCAATTCTCTGAACACTGGGACCATTTTCCCCAAGTGCTCCATGTTCCACCGAAATCACGTTTACTGATAGCACATTGATCCCCTTGACATTCATCTGCTTGTAATGGAGTTCCTGTGCAGAGGAGATGAGCGTTCGATGGTGGCGGTGTATCGCATCTTCGGAGCCTCCATCTCAAGCCGTACCCGCACCGCGCGCCACACGTTGACCACGATCCCCACGCCCCCCATTCTCCGATCACTGGACATCCTAAATTATGTTTTACGCAAAGTAACGAATTCCAAAGTAATTCTGGGTTTATTTGCCAAGTGTTATCAGCTGCGAGTGCTGCCTCAATCGCTTCAAAAGGACACTGCATAAGCAAGCAGCGTTCCATAAGTGCGGGCACGGCTTCAAGTTGATGTAAAGCTTCAGCCCGTATTGCATCGCCTTCTACGATTTTGTGGTAGTCCTGAATAGTGCAATTTTTAAGATAGCACGGCTCGATTTCTTGATCGACGCCGGAGCACGTCAGACCGTCTTGCGAAGGGGGCGGGTTGGCGCATAATCTGCTTCTGCGGCGGTGGCCGACGTCATCGCAGGAACCGCGACAAACCGACCAGGGGCTCCACGGAGTCCAGCCTCCATCTACAGGGCACTCAGTATCAGATATAATACCAAGTTCACATTCGAGCCGCCATATCACTTGCTCGCGATTTCCGCATGGTTTATTTGCTTCAACATTAAAAAGGAAATAACTGAGAATGACGGCAAAAACATAACACATACCGGCGACACAAAATTTTCACAGACTATTTTTTATTATTGTTCCCAAAGAGAATAAAAACACTACGTTATTGTTCCGAGATTTTCTGATTTTCTTTAGATGCTATCAAAGAGAATAAAAACACTACGTTTAAGCTATCACAGCCACTGACGTGTTACCCCTAGAGTATAAATTATCTTTGATCACAGCACTTGTCACAGTCAAAGAGAATATAAACACTATGGTCACAGGGTCACAGTCAAAGAACAAACAATAAGATAGTAATCAATGGTAAATATGGTAATCAATCACTGACGTGTTACCCCTTTCTATAGTACTTAATATACTTACGTCAGAATAAGAACCTACCTACTTTTAAAAGGGGTCATCTATAGAGAAAAACAGCCGGTAAACCAGCGAGCTAGCGCATTTATACCAGCTGATTGCATCATTGATTTTTTCTGCTTAAAATATAATGAATTGCATATTGATATTGTAAGAATAAATAAATAAATAATAAATATGCTCTTTGATAGACACCACTGGCCATGATGGACGATCACAGGCGATCGCGAACGTTTATTAACTGATAACGACATAATGGCTCAAAAAACTAATATTCTCATCCATTCAATAAAACTAATAGTCATAAATAATAATTAACATTTTATTTAAATCACAATTTTGCTTGTGAGACATATGCAACAAAATCTGCTTCAATATGGCAAACAGTTAATACTGTCATAAAGATTTTTAACTTTCCTAAAACATTAGAAAGGTAAATTAAAAAAGCTAACAAAATAAATAAGACTTCTCTGCTTTACGGAATAGGAACTAACAAAATAAAGCAAAAAAGCAACATTTAATGCTGAACAGGTAATCTTACTTAAAACCACAGATCAAAGCACAAAACTCCAGACCAGACTTATGTTATACAAAGTCATGTGAAACACACCAATCTAACCCCCAGGGGCCTTACTCCGGATCAACGAAAACGAAGTTTCGTGGCAATTTTCGGGTTTCAATTATGTTGGTGAACTATTACGAATTCAGTATCCACCAACATAAGCTGACCCCGAAAAATGTCACGAAACTTCGTTTTCGTTGATCCTGAGTACGGCCTCAGAAACTGAAACACTACAATGTAAGTGGTGCCTAACTTTAACATTATTTGACGTTGGTCTATACAAATCTGACAAGTAAAACCGTCTCAAATGGTTATTACGGTGTTAAATATTATGTAGGGTTTCAGTATACAGGTGTTACTCTAATATATCAGCACCCAGTTTTGTGGGTGGTTGTATCCAAAGAATATAGGACAGTGAAGTAAAAGAGAATAAGACGTTTTGTCTATATGCTGAGTCACATTCAACCAGCAATCTATCCATTTGATCATATCCTTGTTCGATAAATGTGTATCATGAAGACCACGCAGGCGACACGCGTTTCTCAATGCTTCTGTGCTCAGAGTTTCAGACCCACCTTCCCGGATTATGGCTTTGTCCATTTCTAACATTAAGAAAGCTTTGTATTTAAGTTTGTTCGTTCTGAAGACGGATTTTCGCAAACCATGCATTTTCATGAGGTAACCCTGAAAAGGATAAATATAAATAAATAAATAATTATCGTAGCCTAATATAATAATATAGATGCAAAAATTTTTGATGTATGGATGGATGGATGTTTGTTAATCTTGCACGCAACAACTACTGACCGGATTTGTATGAAACTTGTGTTTATTGTAACCTGGCAAAAAATAGAACATAGGGTACTTTTTTATCTGAGTAAGTCTCAATAACCTATCTATCTTAGGTTTTGCTTACTGCCGGTAGATATTTGACATTTCTTCCATACAAAAAATGACAAATAGCTAGTGACAGTTATCAAAACCAAAGATAGACAGGTTATTGAGACTGGCTGTTAATGCTTGTGTTATGGTAACCAGATTTCAGATGTCTTGTCAGAGATGTCTTGGGAACATGCCCTCATTTTGTAGAAGTTCACATTCAATGTTGTAGGGATTCTTGATGGATTTGTGCGTGGTGGAATTAACAACACGCCTTTTTGATAAATATAGCGTATAATATAAACTTTTAATTACAAAAAGTCAGCCTAACGATGAAATTAGTTTGGTTATAAAAATTGCGAGTGACGCGTCGATGAGAGGGCGCTGGAGTGCTCCTGCGGTGCGTTCAGAATATGTTTCTCGGTAGTAGGTAAAAGCTCGAACATACTGCCGGCCTTGGAAGCTGCTGCAGGTTCCAATGAAGTCGCGTGGAAGAGAGCCGTCAAGAGACAGGAAGTGGGCAAATCTTTGAAAAGGCACGTCTTGTTATGCCGTCTGCTTTGCGTATATCGGCGACTCTCGACACTCCGTCTTTCCCTGGATACGTTTTGACGATTCGTCCCAAGCTCCACTTTAACGGCGGCAAGTTGTCGTCCTTGATTAGGACGAGCATGTTTTCTTGTAGTTCTCCCTTGTGTTGGTGCCACTTGCTCCTCGTCTGCAATTCGGACACATACTCCTTTGACCAACGACTCCAAAAGTGCTGGCGCATTTGTTCCACTCGCTGGAACCTCGTGAGACGATGCGCAGGTGTGTCATGCAGCTTCTCCGTAACCGGTGCAGTCAGTGGTCGACCAACCAGGAAATGGGCAGGGCTTAGAGGAAGGAAATCATTAGGATCGGTAGACAAAGGAGACAAGGGTCTAGAATTAAGGACAGCTTCAATCTGAGTTAAGACTGTGCTAAACTCTTCGAAAGTTAGATGTGCATTGCCTACTATACGTTTCACGTGGTGCTTACAACTCTTTATTCCACTTTCCCATAAACCACCAAAGTGACTAGCGTAACTAGGAATCATTTTAAAGTTTATATTTTGAGAAGTTGCGTATTCTATAATATCATCAGAACAAGATGCTAAAAATTTCTTAAAATCGTTCATCAAGCCGACGAAGTTTTTTCCATTGTCGGAAAATATCTATAGGTTTACCACGTCTTGCAATAAACCGTTTCAACGATAAGAGATAAGAATCCGAGGACAGGTCACTAACCAGCTCTAAGTGAATTGCTCGTGTTACCAAACAAATGAACAAGCAGATGTAAGATTTTTGTAGTTTAGCTCCCCTGCCTTTGCGGTTCAACGTGAACACAGGGCCTGCATAGTCGACGCCGCATCGAAGGAATGGAAACCCTGGGTCTAAGCGTTCCTGTGGCAAGTTTCCCATGATGGGAGCAACCGTCGTCGGTCGCACTCGTGCGCACCGCACACAGGCATGCAAAACCTTTTTTGCAAGGTTTCGACCTCCTAATGGCCACCATGTCTCCCTAATCGTAAATAGAAGCAGCTGGGGTCCTGCGTGGAGCAATCGTATATGCTCGAACCGAAAAAGCAGAAGCGAAAAACTGTGGTTAGCTGAAAGTAAAATAGGAAACTTTTTATTGTACTCAAAATTAGGAGAATCCTGAATACGTCCACCTACTCTTATTAATTTGTCAGCGTCAATAAATAAATTCAACTTAGACAGTTGGCTATAGTTAGATTTAAAAGGTTTTTTATTTATAATAATATCATACACTTCCGGAAACGAGTCCCGCTGGCTCAACATAGCTAATGTACTCTCAGCTGTAATCAGCTCGTCAACCGACAGTGTACCTATCCTTCTATTTGTTTTGTTACGCATGTTATGAATAAATCGTAACATATAAGCAGCGGATCGCTTCATTCGATTGTACTGAGAAAATCTAGCAAAATTAATCACCTTATTATCTATCTTATCATTAACATGAGAACAAAGATTGACAGATTTTGTTTCAGGTAGGGGTAGGTCATTAGATTTTTTTAATGGCGGTAATTCAAACTTATTATCGTGCAAGAATGCAGGGCCCTCCCACCATAAGGATGAGGAAATGAGGGAATTGAGACTTTGACCTCGCGACACTAGATCAGCTGGATTATTTTTTCCCGACACGTGACGCCACGGTAGTTCCTTGGTTAATTCATGAATCTCTGCCGTCCTGTTTTGTACATATGGCTTTAGTAAATTGATAGGCATACCTAACCAACCTATAACGATGGTGGAATCAGTCCAAAACACGACTTTATCAAAGTGTGAACGGAGAGATTCATTCAGTTTGTGAAACAATCGCGCCCCTAATAACGCACCACACAACTCTAATCTAGGTATAGTTGTAGGTTTAGTAGGCGCGACCTTACCCTTGGAACACAGCAAGCGCACGGTAACCTCCTGTGATGTATTTATACTACGAACATAGGCGCTCGCACCGTACGCGATTTGCGACGCATCTGTAAAAATATGTAGCTCAATTATACTTGGATCAATACACATCACGTACCGCGGTATTTGTAAACAATCCAACGATTCTAGTCCGTCAATAAAACAGTTCCATGTGTGTAAAATGTCGTCGGGAACTATGTCATCCCACTGTAATTGTAACAACCAACATTTTTGTAATAAGGCTTTAGCGACGGTAATTACTGGGCTTAATAATCCTAACGGGTCGTAAATCTGAGATGCGCACGATAAAATAGTACGTTTAGTTATGTTATCGCTATTTTGTATTTTTGTAACATAATAAATTTTATCTGATAAGCTATTCCAACCGATACCTAAAGTTCTATTTTGCACAGTTTTGTCGAACAAAGATAAATGCTGCGCTTGCGTTTCTTCAGAACTCGTACTCACATTAGGGTTCGCGCGGTCGTAATTGAAAACCCATTTACGTAATTTTAAACCCGCTGAGCTTAAAACTTTACTAACACCTTCACAAATATTTTCTAATTCTTCTATACTATTAGAAGAAACATTTAGGTCATCTACATAAAAACAATTGTTGATGGTGTCGGCTATGTACGGAACCTCACAGTTTTGTGCTAATTCTTTCAAACATCTACAACTTAAAAATGGCGCAGAAGCTGTACCGTACGTTACGGTATTTAAACGGTACACTTTGAGGGTCTCTGAGGGATCATCCCGCCACAAGATCAGCTGCAGGTCGCGCTGATCTTCAGCTATATATACGCAACGATAGAATTTTTCAATATCAGCGCACGCCACATATCTTTTTTCGCGAAAACGTAGCAAAATAGAAATCAGATCACCTTGTAAGGCCGGTCCGACCATCTGTATGCTATTTAGTGACGTACCTGTGCTCGTCACCATCCCTGCATCAAAAACAACCCGTAATTTAGTTGTCGTAGCGTGTTCCCTGAACACACCGTGATGTGATAGAAAGTAGTGTGGGTTACTGTAAGTACTAACCAGACTCATATGACCTAAGTTTATATACTCATGAATGAAGTCATTGTACATGTTTTTATACGTGATGTTTCGCTGAAGTCGCTTTTCTAGCGCGTAAAATCGACGTTCAGCTTGCGTGCGCGAATTACCTAACAATTCGGGTGAATTTTTAAGTGGAAAACGAACACAGAAACGGCCGTCGGAAAGTCGTTTCGTTGTCTTACTATAATGTTCCTCACATGTCAACTCCTCGCTTGATAATAATGACTTATCACTAGCGCTAGGTAATTCTTCTAATTCCCAGAAATTCCTGACCATCTGATCGAGTGAAACCGCGTTATCTGTGGAATGTTGAGCAAAATTACACTGAACATGACTCTGTTTACTTACCGAAGGTTGAATGGTACCTGATACTATCCAGCCTAACTTAGTGTTCTGAAGGAACGGGCCATTTTTAAGACGCATTTTTCCTTCTGTAAGCAATTCCCAAAATAAATCGGCACCCAACAATAAATCCGTGGATTTACTGTTAAGGAAACTAGGATCGGCTAATAATAAATTGTGAGGAATATTAAATTGACGATAATTAAATGCAGCTGTAGGTAAATCAGAAGTAATTCGAGGCAAGATTAAACATTGAACTCGGGCAGTGAAGCTCCCGTCGCGCGATTTTAGTTCAACATGACATGCCTGCGAACATTGCGTAATAGAATTACCTACTCCATGAATCGTTTGAGTGGACTGTATTGTGCGTAAATTTAATTTATTATAAAAAGATTGCGTAATGAATGAACGCTCGCTACCACTATCAAGAACTGCGCGTGCTTCATAATACTTTCCCGATTCCCCAAGAACTTCGACTGATGCCGTAGACAATAGGACCAGCTGATTCGAAGCGTCATTGCTATACATATCGCTATGTAGCGCGTGCGTATTATGTACTTGCAAAGACTGGTTGCGCGTAATAACCTTATCAGCTGGGATGGGATGCGAAGTATTCGATGAAGCCTGATCGTTGGTAACTAACGTAACAATATTTTGATTTTTTTGTTGTTTAATTACATCGCAAATTAAACTATTGTGCTTTTGATCGCACTTTCGGCATGGGCCAAATACACAAGTAGCAACAGAATGACCTGCGCGCATACAATTGATGCACAAGCTTTTTTCTTTAATAAAATTAAATCTATCTTGTGAATCTAGGTCAAGAAACTTTTGACACGAATATAAAGGATGCTGATCGTTACAAAACAAACATAGCTTGATATAATTTTGTAATTTTTTCTTTTGAAATTTGTTTTTAGATTTTTCGTTATTGTTTTCTGAAACTATGTTGCAATTAACTTTGGAAGATGAACTATTTTGATTAATTGATTTTTTATTCGTGTCACTATAGCTACCTGTTTTACTGTGATTTACTATGAGTGAAGTTAACATATTCGCCTTTTCTTTAAGAAACTGTAACAAGTCATTTAATTTAATTTTAGCTTTGATATCTAACTTGTAAAGTGTACATTTGTGCTGTTCCCAATCCCTTTCTGTGACAGAATCTAACTTTGAACCTACTATATAGACTATCAAAGTGTCCCAGTGTTCTGTAGGTTCTCCTAATATCTTAAGAGACCTAAGGTTTTTTAGTACAGTGTCAATCAATTTGTTTAATTGTACAGGAGACTCCTTTGTACATGCAGGTAATGAGAATATTGCCTTTAAATGACTGTGTATAATCAACCTAGTGTTATCAAATCGGTTTAATAACAGTTCCCAAGCAACTGTATAATTATCTGAAGAAAATTCTACATTTTCTATTACGACCTTTGCGTCACTTTTTAAGCTAGCCTTTAAATAATGGAATTTTTGAATAGCAGGAATTGTCTTTGAATTGTGAATAAGAGACATGAATGTATCACGAAATTCCACCCAATGTTCATGCGAGCCATCAAAGTTGGGGATAGAAATTGTAGGCAATTTAACAGACTCATGATGATTATTACCGATGCAAGTTGATTCATGCACTAAAGAACAGTTTAGTGACCTGTTGCTCTCATCAGACCCTTGATTTACAATGCACTCAAGTTTCGCTAAAATGACATAGTATTCCTTTTCAAATTCTACGCGTGATTCAATGAGTTTTTCAAGCTCTGACTCGCTGTCAGAATCCGAAAACGGACAAAGTGATTCGATATGACTTTGAACCTGATTAAAATCATTTAACAAATCTTTAGCACCACTAATACGCAACTTTAATTCTGCACGTTCTTGATTTGCTAGTTCTGCGTTTTCAAAAGATGAAACATACTTTTTAAAGTTAGTTAACCTACATTTTATGACTCCGCGTTTTTTCCGAAGTTCTTTCAACTTTGTGTCGGGATTTTCTAGCTTTTTCTCGGATGAAAACATTGTAAACGACAATAATAAATGTACTTACAGTTAAATTGAAAGGAATTTGCACACACTGATGATTTTACGAATGTAAGCACCAAGTAAGCACGTTGTAAGCAGGCAAGGCAAATAGGTACTACCACTCTGGAATTGATAAAAAACACAGTATCACTCAGATGAAGAGGGGAAATGGTTTGGAAATTTGGCTGGCTGATCTCACCGAGGATGCACTAAGTAAAGCAAATTGCGTAGGTTTGCGGCGAGAATTCCAATGGCGTCTCACGGCTCAAATCTTCTCCAGAGGTCGCTCGAAGTTCAATATAATATATGGCGAAGAAGGTCCACATGTAGGGATTCTTGATGGATTTGTGCGTGGTGGAATTAACAACACGCCTTTTTGATAAATATAGCGTATAATATAAACTTTTAATTACAAAAAGTCAGCCTAACGATGAAATTAGTTTGGTTATAAAAATTGCGAGTGACGCGTCGATGAGAGGGCGCTGGAGTGCTCCTGCGGTGCGTTCAGAATATGTTTCTCGGTAGTAGGTAAAAGCTCGAACAAATGTTTTCCTTTACCGTTTGGTTTAGAGCTTGTGTCACATACATAAAATCACGCCTTTTACCCGTGGGAGTAGGCAGAGACCACGGATCTCCACTTGCTCGATCCTGACACACCTCTTTCACTCTCATTACATTCTTCACTTCATACATTATATTAATTAAAATGAAAAATATATTCTATTCAGTTTTAGAAATTTGCAAAGCAATCTAATATTAAGTGGTAAGTACACACTGGTTTAAAATATATTACTTTTAATTTGTCTCGGGCTCAAAACGGAAAAGGAAACTTAACAAGAAGAATTGTATGCTAAAGGCTTGCAAACCATATCAAGCAATACTTTTCTAGGTAATAAATGCTTTGAAAATAAATTAAAGCATTCTAAATAACATGGGTAGTAATTAAAGAAATGTTAATGGAATATTTTATGGTTCATAGGCTATTTTTACCTTATGCTTGTAGGTTAGACTGCTCAACTGATATGGTCCATTTATGAACAGGTCCTTGCAATCCAATACTTCCTGGGGGGACGGGTGAACTCCAGAACCCAACAAGGCAACTATTCTGCCAAATTTATTCATCAAATCGTCATCGGGAATGGTCGATAGAGTGGCTTGAAGAGCTCGGAAAACTGGCCGGTTATGTCTGAGTCGCTCTCTCAAGTCTTGCGTAGAGAACTCTGCTTTCTGTTGTATTGACCAAAAATGGGAACAGAGAAGTACTTTCGGCTTCCAAAATCTGAAATCATAAAAAAAATGACAGAGCAACTTACACAAAGTGGATTAAACTTAGTATTGAAATGAAACTGCTTGCATTATATGTAAGATATAATGGTGCATTTGAATATACCATAGACATCATAAAGGAAAGTTTGTGAGTGTTTGGAATGCACTTTTGTGGTGAGATGGCACTGGTTTGCTGTACCATGTGCATCGGTGTAACTGATTGTGATTATGTATACACCTTAAGGTTGACTCATGCTAGGCCATGCTTGGCCCGAGCCGAGGCACAGTCCAGCTAATATCACAAATTCGCCGCTCGGATTCCACACGGCATAGCGTGAGTGTGTCATAGAAAATACTTATATTTAATATTAGTTAGACGGTTCTATGGCCGGTGCTCAGCTCGGGCCCAGCTCGGTCTAGCTAACCTGAGTCATGCTTTATACTTGAATGAGACAGGGATAACATCCTTGTCTTATTCCACGTTCTGGTGTATTTAATAAATGTACCTAAATAAAAAGTTATTGATTATAAAAAAGGTTAACAAAAATACACAATGTTAAATAATTATATGTTTGTACTTACGCAAGTGGAAATATAACATAATTGCCAAAAGGGATTGCTGACAAAATTAGGACCGGTGCTATCTTCAGCATATCTGATGGCATCTTTTGATACAATTCAATTTCTTGACGAGTCATTTTGGAAAATCCTTGGTCTTTCAACAGCCTTATTCGCAGGGAGATGTAAGTTTTGAGGTCTCGCAGGAAATCTTTGATGCCAACACTGAATACTCTGTACATGTTCATAGCTGTGGGAAACCTTTCTTCTAGGAACTTTGTGTAATTTTTTACATAATCTATGTATCGTTGAACGACGTATGTGCGTAATTTTTCTTTTTCTTTTTTTAATGCTATATGTTTCGAGCGCGTTACGTTTGTAAATCTGAAAAAGAAATAATGCATGAATTAGGGTACGTACCTATGCATAAGCTAGTTACCAACCAAGTAGAATAAAATAACAAGTCTATGGTGTTTCATAACCGGGACAACAGATTTCATAGAATGACCTTGCTACCTCAAAGACTACCGAAAACAATTGATGATGCCATCTGGGACTAAATTGGTAGGTAAATAAGCTAAGAACAACATGTTTTTGCCTTCAGCGGTTGTTTACGGGAAATAGTTGCGTAGAATAAAATTTTATTTTACCCATAGCATCGAGGTTGCTGGAAACTTTGTCTTAAAATTGGGCTAGAACGACTGCACTGTAACACTGAACTAGAAAAGGAAATTATTCTACAAATAGGCATTTTGTGTATCGGGATAAATTTCACACTGTTTAGAAATAAAAACAAGAAAGAAAGTATGAATGACAACAAGTCGCTTGCTCGCTACAAACAACAATCTTTCAAAGTTTCAATCAATCAATCTGACTGACTGAATCGAATCAATCCATCCAATGAAATCAAAGCAAAAAGTTCGGACGAAGATTTTTTTTTTTTTGTCATGTGTCATTGTCACTGTCAAACGTCTGCTAATTTCATTCTAATTTAGTAGGGCAACACAGGGCAACACTGACTCTGACAACAGCTGTTCGTGAAATTATACTAGGTAGTGGCTAAATGCGTGGCACAAGCCGTGCGAAGCCAAAATAAAGAAGAAGAGAGAGAGAGAGAGAGAGTAAAATTCTAGGAAGCTAAGATTGTATTTTATTCTCTTTGATTGTATTGATCTTAGGTAAAATCACTTGTTAGGCAAAGAGTAAAATAATACTACGAAAATTAGAGTGGCACATATTTAGCTAGTAGGCACATACCTAAGTAATTCAAAATTTAGGAATCAGGCCGTTTAGAGCAATTATCACTTTTCTGGGCTTTACCTACACGAGCTTTAGGTACCTACCTACCTGTATGTATATTTATAGGTAGGTATATTCTACAGCCGCTCGATTTTCTTAGCATAGGTAGGTAATCATAATCAGAATCATAACGTAACGTAAGTACCTACTCAAACAGAATAAAATCACTACGTTTAGGTACTTACACGATGATCCAGCTACCCAAATACCTACCTACCTATCTGTTCAGTGGTGTGGTTTGCCTACACCTAATTTAGGTAGTTCTTTGTTTTATTGATATTTGCTTTATGTGTAGGTACATTTTATTTATTAGCTATAATGATTTGCAATAATTGTTCTGTGATGTTATACCTAACAAAGAGCATGGTTTGTAAATTTTATAAAAAATAAATAAAACAAAGGTAAAAACGTAGGTAGTGATTTTATTCTCTTTGGTTTTGTTTGACATTTAGGTTTGACTTAGGTATTGTCAATGGACTTAGGTGTAAACATGGTAAAAAGAATAAACGTAGTGTTTTTATTCTCTTTGGGTAGGTAATCATAATCAAAGAGCATGTAATTAATCATAATATGAGCCGGAAAATTAATTTTTTCGCTTCAGGCTATTAGAATTTTCACCAATACATTTATTAGACCTGTGAGATATGGACGAGAAACAACGGTTAGTTACCTATATTTTTTTATACCTACACTGGTTCTATAGAAACTTTTACATAGTGATCGACAAAAGCAGGGCCGTGATGGTCTCCCTCCACTCCAATCGCCAAGGAATTTGAACTGGTCAACCTTTTCGTTCTGTGATTGCTGTAAAAAAAATATGATATCGACTGGAGGTAAGTAGGTATAGGTAGGTGGGTAGGTACCTTACCTACTTATTCCCAAGGTGCGGTATGCAAAGGTAGGTAATATACCTACCTACCTACCTAATTATGAAATTAAAATTAAGTGTTGTAGGCGGTAAGTACCTAATTAAATTAAGGTAAATTTCCTTAAGGGTTGTCAACTTTGCAAAGAATGCAATGCACCATTGTGTTGGCGAATTCAAGAAAGTGATTGGTCTACGAAACTCGTTAAGTACCTACCTACTAATATTTTTACACACAGAAAAGTGAGTTTTCTGACTTATAAATCTGAGTAGGTATAGGTAGGTAATGTTAGTGATAATTATGTAGGTATCCCCTCTCTAAGGCTAGTTTTATATCAGCGTACCTACTTACCATCAGCGGGGTTGGTGCCTAGCAAAGACGATTAATATCTAGAAGACAGACAAAGGCCATACACAAAATCGTAACCCGATCCCGCAGTACCAGATAGCCTGAAAACTTTAAAACATCAATTTTATCCAAGAAATTTCAATACTTAGTAGTAGCAAAGACGATTAATATCTAGAAGACAAAGGCCATACACAAAATTGTAACCCTAAAAAATAGCCTGAAAACTCTAAAACATCAATTTTATCCAAGAAATTTAAATTACTTTCTAGTTAAATATGTTTAAATATTGAATATTGTTGCTACCTACTACTAAGTATTGAAATTTCTTGGATAAAATTGATGTTTTAGAGTTTTCAGGCTATTTTTTAGGGTTACGATTTTGTGTATGGCCTTTGTCTGTCTTCTAGATATTAATCGTCTTTGGTGCCTAGCTAACAAGGACGATACTATTATTATACTTACCTACCTACCTCTAAAATTGATTATTTACCTATAGGTACTTCTAGGGTTAGGGGGTAATGACGACATTATTGTACCTACAATATAATATATACAATATAATAATTTGAGGATCTGATGAGGATCTTCAGATTTATGAACAAAAATGCACCTCGAAAGTGCAGAAAATTGCTCTCTTCTTCCGAAATTGGAGTCGGTTTATTTTTCAACTTCTTTTATTTCTATTCTAGGTTGAAAAATATTCAACTAAGCCCAAGAGAGAAGAAACGTTCATTTTACATAATGTTAGTGATAAGGATCTGAAACGAACTGACTACATAATGGAAATGTGTAAATATTAATTAAACTACTTACTTACCTATAACTTTACGGCAACGCTCGTTTAAAAAACACATAAGGGCGTTATTCTAGGTCATTAGGTATTATTATAAAGCAATATTTATTTAGCTTTTACAACGTAAAGTAATTATAAATTTATTTTTAGACTAGCTGACTCGGCCGCGTCTTCGCTCCCGTTGCCTACCTTTATAAAAGTAGCTGATGTGTTGTTCCAGGTCATAAACTATGTAGGTAGGTACCTATAGGTACCTAATGTAGATTCAGCCAAATCCGTTCAGTAGTTTTCGCGTGAATGAGTAACAAAACCCATCCATACAAACTTAATATTAGTAGGAAAGGAACTTAAGAAGGAAGTAGGATTAGTGGGATTTACCTGATAGATATGTAGATAATCAAAACAGATATTTTCTAGTAGGTACCTAGTTAGGTACCTACTAAATTAGCTTTCTTATATTTTCAGGCGTAGGTACCTACCTATATTTTCTTATGAGTTTTCAAAAGAAGTTTATATCCAGGACTACGCTAGCCATTTAGCTTTGCCTACTTACTCATGTCTATTAGATGTTTTTTTTTAGTTTCCGTTGAGCCATGTTTGCCGAATGCAGGTAGGTAGAGGTAGATAAAGGTAGTGCCTCAATTTTCGACGTTTCATAGAATGTAAAAGTACCTACACCGGCACGAGCTAAGGAAAACGTAATGAGAAAACTTGAAAACTAAGTAAGTAGGTATTCATAAAGAAAGACGGAATGCGATGAGCTTGTAATTTATCATGTTGGAATCTGGAATGTAAATTCAGGATGTGGGATGTGTTTCAAACTGTTTTATGTCTTTAGGTCAGTACCGAACCAAATGCCTTCATTGTAAGACTATCGTCACGAGAGTGCGAAGCCTGTTAGACGAAATAGCAGACATAAAAAAGAATGAAGTACTAGGAGTATGTGAACACTGCAAGCGCACCAATCCCTCGGGAAAATGTAGGCGATGTGAATTCATTGTAAATAAATTCTTATGCAACAAAGTTCAGCAGTACCAAGACAGACAGAACCGTTTCAAGACTTGGATAAACAAAGTAAATGAACTCCTTCACAATATATTAGAAATTGAAAATGTATGCCGGCATAAACTTTACAAGGACTCCTCAGCATTAGAGCTAGAAAAACTGCTGCAAGAATTAAAATCTCCTCTTGAAATGCGACAACCAGATATAACTTTCTTTCCAACTGAAACAGGCTCGTTAAAATCAATGACGCATAGCAAAGAAATGCTTGAAGAATTGCTTATAAAACTTAAGTCTGAGAGTCTGAGAAAATTTTCTGATGATAATCTTCTTGCAACTCCGTCGATGACTGCAACTAGTTGTGTATGCAAATACTTCATGGACAAAAAATTTGAAGGAAGACCATCGATAGAAGTATTGCCGTTGGAGGGTCCGGCCTTACTGGGACGAAAAACTAATGTTTCTAGAGCAAGTGAAGAAAACGCTATTGCTACCAACAAAGATCAGAAAGTAATAGAAACTTCTTCCAAAGAAAAAGCTAAACTAAAATCTCCTAAAGAAAAAAATTTGGGAAAAGAAAATGTTTCTCCGTGCAAAGAATCGAAGGAGAAATCCTCCAAAGATATAACTCGAGAAGAAAAAACTTCTAAAGGAGGTAAAATTGATAAACCTAAGCTAAGTCCTGAGGAATGTATGATGCTAAAAATGATGAAAGATAGAGAAAAAGAGAAGAAGAAAAAGGAAAAGTCAGTGAAACCAGAAAAAGTTAAAGAGTTTGCAAATGTAGAGTCGCTGCCGGAGTTGAAAGTGCGTGAGCTAATAAAAATTGTAGAAGAAAAGTCAGAAAGTGTAATAGAGTGTGCTTACGATGATAATCAACCAAATGAAATGATAAAAGGAATAAAAGTGATCCCGTTAAATCCACACTACAAAGAGGTTGCCCTTGATTCTAACGCACCTCTTTTATTTAATGTCCAAATGAAAAAAGATCCTGAAATCACTAAGCCTATCACTACTACAACAACAACTATAACTGTTGAAAAAGAAATAAATAAATTAAAGAAATCTAATGAAGAGGTAAACATTAAAATTGTAGACTTTTAAGTGTAGGTACCTATACTAAGAGATTTTATTAACTACTAGGTGACGGCACGCTTAAGGCATCGCTTTAAATTGTCTGGCCTAATAATCTGTTTATGTTTTACAGGAAAAGTCACTGAAAGGCATTTTAAAGTATCAGCTCTCCAATAAAGAATTCATAGAAAAGGGATTGACAGTTTTGCCAACGGCAAAAGTCATGAGACGAGTAAGTTGCTACTAGGTATACTCAAGGTACCTTAGTAAAATAAATATAATACTTACCTGTTTTTTTTTTAAGGAATGATCCTAATTTTTCATTATTATTTCACTACTATTATAATACTTTATGTTTTAGATGAACATTTACAAAATGGAACCAGCAAATCCACAATACGATTGGTTCAAGCGGTATAAAAACAGAAAAATTATGCTCTACAATACTTGTGAAAAACTAGCTGAGATTGAAGAGACTGGGGGAGGTAAATGGTACTACAAGAATGGGAGGGTAGCGTTGGATTATTACACTTCACAAGGTAATTAATTCTTCATCAACATTATCATCATCCACAGCCCGATTATACCCACTGCTGGGTAATAGACCTCCTTAGGTTTGTGCTATCCAATACTGTCGCATCCGTTGACGTAATACTTGCCCTATAATATTTATAAACTAAGTAAGTACTTAGCAACAAGGATTGAATAAAAGTTTTAATTTCTAAAACTTATCACCATCATTCCCAGTCCGTCTTCACCAACTGCTAGATTATATACCTCTATTAGTGTTATTTTGAGGTTCCTGTGCGAGTCCAATTCACATGTAGGTAGCCCACGACGCGGCGCTCCCTGAGTGCCAATTTCACCAATGAAACTGATCGCGATTAGAACATCTATGACGCGTTCAAAAAAGTGTCATAGTTGCTATGAAAAATAGACAATGAAAACTCATATGCGGGCACTACACATTGGCTTCAACTTGGTTCCAACATTAAAATGGCCAATGGCAATGCTCCGTTTGTGTCGAATAACCGTAAACAGAGCATTGCCATTGGCCATTCTAATGTTGGAACCAAGTTGAAGCCCATGTGTGGTGCCGGCATTAAACGCGTTTTAGGGTGTGCTGCTCGCGATTACATAGTTTCGTTGGTGAAATTGACACTGTCTGCTTTTCTTGCTGCCAGATGACCGACGTTTCTGTAAACAGTCAATTTTACATTGGATTAATTTAATAAATAGAGCTCAGCCTTATCAGATAGCTTTATTGAATGGAACATTAGTCTCATTTTTTTTATCAACTTCTCCAAGACTTGCTTTTGCATTAGTCTCATAAATAATAATAATAATAAGGATCATACTAGTTCTACCTGTACCTATTTGTCAGGTATGTAAAGCCTGCAATACATATTGGCCGAGCCTACGCCAACGCGAGCGAAGGCGAGCGTATGCAAATTGATGCAAAGACAAGTGCTACCGTGTCACTCCGAACTATGACAAATGAAATCTTTACACGTTGGCGCTTGCCTGGACTCGGCCAGCTAGGTGAGTGGTAATGATAACGAGCGATTGCAAGGCAAGGCAAAATGCTGTCCTCACGTTAGTATTGGCGCTCACTCGCCTACGCTCGGCCAACCTGTATTCCAGGTGAGGTGGTTGTATGAGTCAAATAGCGCCGCCGTCTATTTTTTTTATTACAGAGATATTAAAAAAAAGCTTTTGATAGGTATCACAAACGGAACAATCAGTTTTTTTTATTCCTTTGTTCAACGTAATAATAACATGAAATAGGCGGCGGCGCTAGTTTGACGCATACAGGCACCTTGAATGAAGGTTTTCTGTAGGTATTTACTTGTAACTGTGTCTTGTCTAGATCTAAATGCAAGTCAGCGGTACGTGGTATACAGTTCTGGTGACGAAATAGAAAATGGAAAGAACAAACCTGTCACAGTGCTCGCTTCCTTCGACTTCTTTGGAAATGGCATCGTGTACGATCATTACGGCAATGTTAGGTAAATTATCTTTTGCAGTAGGTACCTTCAGTGTCTTCCATTTGTTATCCCTAGCCGCCTCCCACAAGCCATTCTCCAAAGCGCAAAGCGCCGGTGAGTCTCGCCAAGGTTTCCTCGGTAGATGTGCAGCTGTTTAAAAGCCGAGGGATTCCTCACGCTCTGGTTTACGCCCTCGTTAAGAGCTCATGTTAAAGTACTTTCTATCAAGCTGGTTTGTGCTTACGAAGCTGGTTTAATAACAGCCGGTTTCTCGGACGCAAATCATCTCCAAAATGTTCTAATTAATGAATGGTTAAATCACGTGACAGTGTCGAATTTGTTCCTCATTTGACACTTGTCACGTGATTTGTCCATTTTTAGTTAATTTTGCAGATGATTTGCGTTCAAGAAACCGGCTGTAAGTCAGTGACTTTTCTTTTATCTAAAGATTTTATTTTATTTTTAGAATTTTATCAATCAAAACGCTATAGAGTTGTTAGTTATTTTACAATTTTAGACAGATCTACCTAAAATTTACAAGTAAGAATGTATTTCTACAAATAATGATAAAAAAAAAATTAAAAGAAAAAAAAGGTCAGACTATTAAAAATAAGAAAAGTCAAGTCATTAACTTATCAAACCACCCTTGTATATTCATTCTGCTTTCCTGTACGCTCCTGGAACGCGCGATAGTGTCCGTACCGTATTAATGGGGGCTATTCTTATGATATGTTAATATTTATTGTGGTAACGTAATCATAATTCGATATTTACTGTTGGGTTACATTTGTTAAGATATAGCTGGCAGTCAACAGTAGTTTTTCTTGATTTCTTGTAAAAGAAATCGTTCGAACTGTTCACATTAAAATTCCATGAAAACAGATTTGAGGGCAAGACCGTTTCCAATCGATGTCTATTCTCAGGTTAAAATACAATCAGTCAGAAGGTATGTTGATCGACCAGAAAATCGGTCCTCCAGGCCGTTGGAAATGGCACTCGCTCAACGACCCGCCTATTCTCCAGCAGGTTTTTGTTGACACTCACGCGAAACGTCGTGACACATGCTTGGACGAAATCCTCAAGCGACAGAGAGACGACAAAACGGAAACTACCAGCATGCAGATCAAAGGGCAGAACCCTGAAATGCTGGCAATCGAGTTTGAGAACTTCGTCAAAGAGAAAGCTGATAAGTTGCTGCAGAAGTTCAAGCCTTTTCAGATAAGAATGAAAGCGTTAAAACTCAACGATCAATTCTCGCTAAGGGTTCTGGACCAGTCTAATATTTATCTTCTGTTTAGAGATGGACATGTCTCGCTTAAGTTGAATTTGGGTATGGTACTGATTAACTCTGAGATAGTGGACACAGACACGTCAGATGTAGCGGATGTTGCTACTCCCTACGACCGGATTCCGCCGAAATCCCTAAGTGTGGCCGAGATACAAAATACCTTGCAAAAGGCGAGAAGGGTGGGTAGGGCGCTCGATGCTAACCTTATCCGAAATAAGTCCATTGGGTCAAGATTTTCAATTTAAGTTTTACTGTATTTAGTACTAAGTGATCTTATATTATACTTCATGGTGTAAGTATAATATTATCGTATTGTAAGCTACGACAGGTAAGCCAGCAACGTTGTGTAGTGATTGATAGCTCTTGGCTGCAAAATCCGTTCTCAATCCTCAACCACCAACATGTGACACTACACCAGTGGCGTACCACTGCTCAATGCCATTTTGATCAGTGGCACGCAACTGGTCGAAGAGGAAAGTCTAAAGATATTTATTTATATTACATATATACATAACGTTGATATCAGAGGAAAAATTAGCAGTTATGCAGAGCATATTCAATTGGTGTCCGGAAATGACTTTTCTATCAGTGTTACGAGTACGAAGAGTATGTAAATACAATCTCGTATGGAGGCACGAGTTGGTGATACGAGTACGAATCCTACCAGTAGGTAGGTAACTTACCTATGTTTTTAGAAGTACCTAACATAATTTTTTGTCGTTTGAACTGTTTAGTATAGCAGTTTGGACATTTGTTTACGATTTGATTATTGTAAAATGTATTAGCAATTGTAGTTGTTGTTTGAATCTTACGATAGGTAGAAATAAACCTTCCTCTGATTTCTTTGAGTTTTAAACGATGTGGGGGTTTCATTTTAGGTATTTGTGTAGTGTGAGTGCACACTCAGCATTTAGTCATAGCTTTCGATATACTTAGTAATAATCCTGTATTAGAGACACAACTCATTACGCCGTTACACAATAAACACCTATTCTTCAACATGACTCTATCACTCAGCACGTCCACCAGAACATTTTTAACACATAAATACTCCAATATTACATGGCGACCTTGCCGAAAACGACATACCTACAGATTACAGAAGATAGTGCAAATACTACATTTGTTGGTGCCACTAATATTAAACAAGAAAGTTTCGGTTCTTAACCGTGGTACGGTTATGTTGTATGTACAGTGACGGTTTGAAAATGTTCGTCGGTTTTCAACTTGATTCGTTTAACGAGTACGAGCACATAATCCCTTTTGAAACTTGTAAAAGGAACGTCACTGGTAAATGTTGGTACAATAAAAATTGATTCTTGCAATCTGGTGCAAGCGAAAACAGACTCTAAGGTGACGAACATTTTCAAACCGTCAGTGTACATAAGGATATTTGTCGCTCTTTCACACGAAAACTCTTACTGAACGGATTTTTCTGAAACTTGGAATATACCTACATAGTTAATGACCTGAAATAATAGACTACCTTTCATCAGGTAGGTGTGGTGCCACGAGGAAACCGCGGACGAGTAAGCTAGTTCAGTATAAAATGTAGGGTGTCGTATAGCTTGCTTAGACGTTCTTCTTAGTTCGTTGAAACGAGGGGAGGGAATCCCTCCGAGGGATTCTAGAATACCTATAGTGCGTTTTCGAGTTGCGGGTGAAAAATAAATTAAACTACATTATTTCGTAAGTTACGCATTTATTGTGTTTACACAAAATAATGACAAATTGTGAAATTGAAATAAATGACCAAAACATACAAGGTAAGTAAGTACATAATAATACATTTCAAAAACACATACCCATAGGTGAATTTCCACCCGGTGCACACCACGTTTTTCGAAAAATGTAGTGTGCACAGGCTCTTATTAGTTTACTATTAGGTACAATGTAATAGAAGTTATACACGGACTACGGGGACAACGGGAATAGACGACCTACTCGTATGTTCATAATGCCGGCACCACACATTGGCCGAAGCCCATGCATGGTGTGGTACCCGGCATAAGAGTTGTCGAAGCACGACTAGGAAATATTCCTTCTCGGACCACTGGTGGCACTATACTCCGCGCAAATTAATAGGTCCGCTTGGACATGTCATTGTGATGTAAACCTAAGACTCGGTACACGATACTCACGAAAAATTGATTCAATTTGTATGAGTATTTGATTGATTTGATTATATTGTAAAGTGCATTGGATTTAAGTTCTAATTCGAAAATTTAAATTAAACTTTAACACTGTATTTTCTTTTGATGATGATGAGCCAAAATCGTCAGATGAGCTATTTTCTTCTATAATTCGTTCGTTTTCTATAATATTATCAATATTGACGTCTCTGTCATAATCTTCCTTTATTATTTTTCATGTTCTTTCTATCACTTTTGTTTGTACAGTCTTCTTATGTGATTTTGGTACAAGCTTGTTTCAGCAAGTCATCATTTTAGTAGTGGAGAATGGCGGCTTTGTATTATAGCGTGCTGCGTATCCTTTGACTTATATAGTATTTCGTTTATTTATAAGTATTATTTTTATATTATAATACATTATAGTATTTTGTGTTATAAAAAAGACAAATGCAACATCCTAGTGAAAAATATTTCACAAATTAAAAAATACTCACGACAAAATAATATGAAACTGGTGATATTCAAACATGAATTGGTTACAACACTTAACATTATTAAAAAAGACTGAGAATGTAACTGTTTTTGATACGTTTCGTAATAATTTTAAATTGCATGCTACTATAATTATATTATACGTGAAAATAATAGTCACACACAATATATTCTATCATGTTATTTATCGCACCACAAAAAGTATGCATGTTTGAGGAACACTCTAGGACTCTAGGTAATGAATTATTATTTTGTTGTTTCTTTCAGTTTCGTTCCAAGTTACATTCTATGGTCTTTCTCAAATGTCAAAACGGGCTTCTAATTTTATTTTAACTATAGCTGGTGGCACGATGGGGAGCAAGCGGTATGCGCTAGACATTCTCAATTTCTTAGAACTCTATTTCGCTGGCGATTCTTTACAAAATAAAAGTAAGTGTGGGATATACCTATAATAGGTAGGTAAGTGACGTATGGTATAGTGTAGGATTTTGGTCATCGTGCAAGACAGTTACATTTTTGCGAAAATTATGCCGTTCTAGAGTATCAAACAGTTTACCAAAGTGAAAGCTTCATTTTTATTGGATCATTTTGTTTCACTGCGCGATGTTCTTTGGAGCGATTCGAAGATTTTTGACGAGTCAAAGAAAATATTCCAATTGAAACATTCTTAAGTGTCATTCGCAGACTGATGTGTCACTTTTGAGAACATGTGAAGACTACCTAGTTCATGATAAAATGATCAAGTTTGCTGTCCTAATCCACCTTAGATGCAATATCAGTCTCATTTCTTGTGAGTTGCTTTGGTACGAGTATTTCGCGGCACGCGGTCGAAATCTTTAGCGATATGCTTCCTCTTTGATTTGCATTCACTGCATCATATCATCAGAAAAAGGGTTCAATGCAAATTGTTCTTTGTTAAAAGTTTAAAGCTTTCTCTGAGGTCCGTTCATGTGCTGGTCTAAGTGACTTCAAAAGTAGAATAACTATTTGTTTTCATATTTCTTCTCGTGCCTTGATAAAATAAGTTATAAGATCAATAGGCAACGGGAATACAATTGTAGAATTCTTCTCGGCCGAAATGGTGTTTAAAGTCTGGAAAAAAAAATATTTTTAAATTTAAAAAAAAACAGCTCATTTTATGGTTAAGGTCGCTTTGTACGTTCTTTCAGTATGTATTTTTAATTGTATTGTTTTTATGTACAATAAAGAATAAATCTCTTACTTTCTGATTTGATATAAACCTAATCAGTGTGGTTTCAGTCACTCCTTCCCCACTGCTCAAACATAAAATACATTTCTAAAATTCTCTGTTTTTTGTCGGACATTAACGCAAATATAAATGGCTTAATTAACATTAATAACATATTGACATACATATTATAGATAGAAAAACATCATGCAAACATTTGTCCCGTGGCGGGGATCGAACCCGCAACCTCCGCGTCTCAGGCGAGCCTTGGCCCACTGAGCCACAGAGGTCGTCTTGACCTTACATACCTGAAGGTAACGCAGCTGTAGTGCAGCGGGGCTGTCTCCTATGATCTCTGAGGCCTCGCGTAGTGCTCGAGAGGCCTTCTGTTCACCTTCGGCAGCAATGACCTTGGCCCGAGCCTCCCTCGCGGCCTCCGCCTCCGCGGCCATAGCACGCTGCAGCTGCACCGGTAAGCGAACGTCCTTACTGTGGAGACAATTGGATACGAATTAATTTAGGCTATATTATATCAAGGATGGTAGCATGCGAGCGTGGCCGCGGACGAGTAAGTTATTGAAATTGCTACAATGACATTTTTCGAACCAATAATCCCTTCGAAGGCTGGAATAGACTTTTTAATTGCTGCTGCCCTTCTTCCGCCGCGCGTATTGATACAAACGCGTAGTAACGCTCTTAATAGTTTGTTAGTCTTATTTTAGTTTAAGCCATCTACTGTTCCATAATCTAGTGATTAGGTATGTCAATTTGTGTAATTTCGTTTACTATAAAAACCGAACCACCCTACGATAAGAATTAGAGTGTTTGTTAAGCGGGAAAAAAAAGATTAGTTTTCCAGTACCTACTCCTTTGCCGCCCATGTCATCAAATTCCATCTATTTCGCTTTAAAAGATAATAGTTACTAGTAGTACCTAATTACTTTCACTGTATTACGCCCGATAAGGCTGCCCTCGGTGACCTATTTCACACGCGCGGAAGCTCTAGCACTTGTCAACAAAACTGAAGGTTAAGGTAGCCGCGACTGCGACCGGAGACCGAGACGGGAGACCGCGACGAGTTTTAATGACCAAATATATATTATTTTGTGATGTAAGGGACATTTTTTTAAAGATATCAAAATTCTGAATATGCCAGTCGATAGAGCGTCGAATTTTAGATCGAACTGCATATTTAACTCATTCTCGACAATGTCACTCACGTTAAGTGATACTTCCGGTGACGATAATTATGTAAAATTCAGTAAATAAAGAAATAATTTCTCAGAAAACTTAAGACATTTAAACAAGCGTAATGTAAAAAAATATGGTAAGTGTACCTTATTATAAATACTTAATTAAAAAAACTAGTACATAATGTGTCGCTTGTATGTATAATACTCGTAATTATTGCGATCATTTAGCCTGAATTTGATAGGGGACTATATATAAGCAAGCGAAGCAGCATGCGTAAGGTAATAATGGTAAATAAATTGGATGCTATGAACAGGGATATTGCATAACGGTATTAAAATATTCAAATAGTACTAGTAAAATATCACTTTTCATATATACCTACCGAAACTTTAAGCACAAAACGGTAAGTTTAAAAAATAATAAAATTTGACTAAAAATATATCAGTACTAAAACACAGGGCTAATTTCTGTTATTTTTAGTACAATAATGATTGTAACTGTTATTTTATTTTGTACTGAAATGAATACCTAACTGCCTACACGGAGCAAGCTGAAGCGTCATAATAACTACCTGGGCCCCGCGCATTTACCCACGTAAAATAATATTACTCGAATATCAATAAATACGTACTGAAACATTTCTGCTACCCAAATAAACTGATTTAACTGTCCCGAAATTTTACGCTAGACCGAATCTTTTCGGTATGAAGGAATATCTGTACTGATGCCGTACTCGGGATCTACGAAAACGAAGTTTCGTGTCAATTATCAGGGTCAGCTTATGTTGGTGGATACTGAATTCGTTATAATTCACCAACATAATTGGAACCCGAAAATTGTCACGCCTCTTGTTATTTTCAAAAACTGAAATTTAACAGAATGACATCATAATAAATAAATTGTAAAGAAATGTATACCTACCGGTATGCAGTCCCTGGATAAAAATATTATTGTTGTTCAAACTTTATGAGACCGAGTACGGTAAAATGAATATGAATTGAAACATCTATTTCTGTCACAGCTTATTGATTATTTTAATATTCGTTCCACTTACCTACTGCTTGGTCACAGAAAACACTCACTTTATACACGTCACGGAAAAAACTTACATCCCTTTTTAGAATTTCTTTCTAGCTCCATATCAGCCTCTGCTTTGTTGAGACCTATTTATTGAGACCTGTTGATACTTATTTATTACATACATTTAGTGGGCCTAACTACTTTAAGATATCGAACTTATGTTTTAGTGAGGAGATGAGAAAAACTTACTGGCTTAAACAAAAATTAAATCTTCCACCCCAAACGCATAATACACCATCCGTTCTGTCGTGTATAAAACAGTTTTTTCGTTCGTTAGGTTAATCACATTCTAATTCTAAAATCCTCCACACCCAAAGTTCAAATATTTTAATGTGTTTTTCAACGTTTGAGTCAATACCAAATAACGGTAGTTGAACGTAGTAAAACTATCGTAGTTAGGTATTATTGCCCATGATAACGTGCTAATGGTTGACACTTATTTCAGTACACTGGACTACTATTACATGCTCTTTGGTTCGACCTTTTTAATGATGTCAACAACTAAGGTATCGATTCTGACTTAACAAATAAATCATTTATAGCCGATACTCTGTGATACTCAACTCATATTAATTTGTTGTTAGCCTGTTACTATTTCTAATATTGCCTTACACCTATTGGTTTTGAGCTTTTCAGGGCGTAAGGTGAACTTTTGGGCAAATAGTTTGCTAGAGGTTTAGAAACGTTTACCCCGCCCTGAGCACAGTAGATACGAGTCGTATGAACACTATTTAACTAGAAACTCGCCCCGAATGAGATCTCGCGCCGCTGGTTGGTGGTTTAATTTGTACCTAGGTACTTGATTCTGTCTACTTACCATTTACGTCACTGTTGAATTGACTAATTGAGTAAATATGTGGGTAAATGAACGTTGCACTTACATTTCAACTCGTTCAACCTTGATGCCCCAGCACTCTGTCGCCTCATCCAGTGAAATCTGCATGTTCCCAGAAATGGTCTCCCTCTCACTGAGGATCTCATGCAGCGGCCGGGTGCCCATAGTGTTGCGGAGTGTGGTCTGAGCTAGGAGCCTGGTGGAATGATGTGCGTTCTCCACATTAGCAATCGAAATTGTCGCGTTGTGCACGCGGTAGTAGACCACGGCGTCGACAGAAACCGTCACGCTATCCTTTGTTAGTACCTGAAAGTATTTAGACTTCTAACCTCTTCCTCCTACATCTTTTCTTCTTAATATAGGGATTATAGCCTTAATTCCCGAGCAGAGCGAGGGAGTTTACTAAACCCTATAATACCTCTTACTAGGGGTTCAATATAGCGCCCGCTACATAATATACTACTTTAAGCCCTATGTTGCATAAACTACTATTGTCTACCGCACCTTGGGAATACAGTCATGCAATGAAATTATTGTTTTTTTTGTAGTAGAAAAAGCAATCTAGTTTGTAAAGATCCGTTAGGTGGCTCAACTGGTTCTTATTGTATTTTTACTTACAGTAGGTATGTTAATAATAATATAATTATGTAGTAGTTTAGTTTTGGTAAATAAAATTACTAATTCATTGTTTTGTACGTTTAATTAGTACCTATTAGTTTCCTTATAAAAAGATTTTTTATCGAACATTTCAACCAGCTACTTAACTTACCTCTTGAGGTGGCACGTCGTAGGTGCGTGTGCGCAGGTCCACGCGAGCGTAGGTGTCAATGCATGGCAAGATGAAGAAAATACCTGGCCCTTTCGCTCCTCCCGACAACAGGCGGCCTAGACGAAATATGACAGCCCTTTCATATTCTTGAACAACCTGATCGAATACAAAGAAAATTGAAATCGAATTAAAGAAAACCAAAGACGATTAATATCTAGAAGACAGACAAAGGCCATACACAAAATCGTAACCCTAAAAAATAGCCTGAAAACTCTAAAACATCAATTTTATCCAAGAAATTTCAATTACTTTCTAGTTAAAAATGTTTAAATATTGAATATTGTTGCTACCTGCTACTAAGTATTAAAATTTCTTGGATAAAATTGATGTTTTAAAGTTTTCAGGCTATCTGGTACTGCGGGATCGGGTTACGATTTTGTGTATGGCCTTTGTCTGTCTTCTAGATATTAATCGTCTTTGAAGAAAACAAAGAAAAGTGAATTATAACAAAATATCGCTCTATCGCTAAAATATTGCCAAAGTAGTCCAGTCAAAATAGAATTCCAGTTTGCATTAATTCCCAACAAGCTGGATTTTTGTGCAGGCCTTTAATACGTCAATACAAAATATGTCAAAAGTCCCCATCGATCCCGCTTGTGTGTTGTTTTTTATTCGAGGTCAAAGGTCACAAATTTGCGTTTTTTGCGTATATCTTTGAAACAATGAGAGCTACCGAAACATGGTTCAAAAAAACTTTGTAGATCGTAAAATTGTCTACAAAAAAGATCTCAACACTTTTCTCCTACAAAGCATCGCTTTCGAGATATCGTACCTTAAATTTTATTTTTTAAATAAAAAAAAATAGTTTTTTTACGTGAATTACATCATCGTTCATCATCAAATTCCTCTTAATCACTCGTTTCTTTCTCTTCTTGCTCGATTTGTGTAGACTGCTCCAAGAAGAGTTAGATATATCAGTTATATCCTCATCAATTTCGAAACAATCTTCATCTGTTGCATTTGATTCAATGTTGGTGCAATGCATGATTGGCCTTGACAATTGGTACATACCGATGAACAATACATTCCAACTTTTCTGCATCGCAATTGTTTGTGCAGCCTTTTTTGCAATTACAAAAAATTGTATTGAGTAATTTTTCTGGAGCAGGTGGCAGTAAAGTCTGGATTGGCTCCAAACTACATAATTATTCATCAATTTCCAGCCCCAATCTTCAGGATTTAGATCATTGCCTAGCCACACTTGCACTTGGTAGAACACACGAAACAAGTGTTGTTAATAAGCCATAATTCGAGAACAGTGCACCGTAGAAGAAAAAGTGTTGAGATCTTTTTTGTAGACAATTGAACGATCTACAAACTTCGTTTGAACCATTTTTCGGTAGCTCTCATTGTTTCAGAGATATACGTAAAAAACGCAAATTTGTAAACTTTGACCTCGAATAAAAAACAACGCACAAGCGGGATCGATGGGGACTTTTGACATGTCATTTGTAATGATGCATCCAAGGCCTGCACAAAAATCCAGCTTGTTGGGAATTTTAGTTAAAATAAAATTAGAAGCCCGTTTTGACATTTGAGAAAGACCATAGAATGTAACTTGGAACGAAACTGAAAGAAACAACTAATAATAATCCATTACCTAGAGTGTTCATCAAATATACAAACTTTTTGTGGTGCGATAAATAACATGATAGAATATATTGTGAGTAATATTTTCACGTATAATAATTATATAGTACTTAGCATGCAATTTCTAATTATTACGAAACGTATCAAAAACAGTTACATTCTCAGTCTTTTTTAATAATAGTGTTGTAACCAATTCATGTTTGAATCTCACCAGTTTCATATTATTTTGTCGTGAGTATTTTTTAATTTGTGAAATATTTTTCACTAGGATGTTGCATTTGTCTTTTTTATAACACAAAATACTATAATGTATTATAATATAATGTTAGAAAATGATTGACAGCATACCAAAGAAAAGGCACAACGGAGTATAAAAGGGGCGTGCAAGGCGGCGCGCGCTCACTTGGCGCTTGGCTTTCGAACGTGACGGATCTCTTGGATTGCTAGGAACTTAGTATTTTTTTCATAGTGTGATAATTAGGTTGTTTTGTTGTTGATTTCTTTGTAAAATTATAAGCGTTGGTTAAGTTTTAGTTTTAGGTTGAGTGTTTGTTGTTTTTTTTAATAAATCTTTGAAGGGGTTCCTAAAATCAGAAGTGGGATTATTCATCACAGGAGACGCTTGTAGTATCCCGTATTCCCAAACAGAGTTCCTTGCAAACATAGGTGATGTGGGAGAGATCCGTCTGAGGGGAGTGGAGGGGAGAAGGTGCATATTTGTCACTACCAACGAGATCAGAGCAGAGGAGGCTGTAAGAATTCAAGAGATAGAGGTTATATTGGTGAGAGGAGAGGTGCGGGATGGAGGCATGAGGCGGATATGGAGCTGCACCTTTCAGATGGTGGAGGGACAGAGAAGATGCGTGGTTTGGAGATTGTACACGAGAGGCACACCCGTCGCTTGTTATGAAGATGCATCCATCGGATTGGGGAGAGGCCCATTCACGGTGGCATTGAGGCGTCCTGTCCACCTAGCCATGTATATGCAGACAACGCGAATGGTTTGCCTATCACCCATGACCCCGGTCCTCCACATACTCAGGGGGTTGCCTCTAGATAGGAGAGACCTTATAACACGGATGAGAAGCATTTGTACCGAGGCTTTGTCCCGCCTCCCCTTCCACCACACTATTGCGAGGACCGCAGCGGAGGAAGGGCTTATGGACAACGAGAGGGAGGTGAGAGGGGAGGTGGTGACCACTCTGGCCGTGCTGGGACTTCTCAACTCTCTTCTAGGGGTCTCCCCATACACGGAGATAGGAGAGGAGGGGAGCTACGTCTATGTCCACTTTCATTATGAGTTCGGAAGATATGCTAGATTCTGCCAAAGGAAGTGCAGATACGGTCCCGACGTGGGCCCAACGTATAGAACAACGGTCGGCAACAGGCGGACCGCGGTCCGTTTGCGGACCGCGAAAGGTCGAACCTCGGACCGCCAAATATTGTAATGTGTTGTACAGTTCTTGCAATTCACGAGCCAAGGGCGGATCCAGGGGGGGGTCCTCCGTGGACCACTATTTAAAATTGTTAAACATAGGTAATGGTTTTAAGTAGGGATAAATTTTTTCGTCACAATATAGATTTTATGTACTTCAATACCTTCAATATTTAATCAATATATTTTTAATTAATATTTTGTATGATGACAAACGCATTATTCGGGAACTAACGCATCGAAAATTTGAATTTTACCGCGCCTGTGGATGGTGAAGGATATTATAGGTGAAGCCGAATATCGGCTCTGGATGGTGAAGTGGCAGAGGGGTCAGGACAGAGACCGTGAGCAAAATCAAGCAAACTCAAAATATGTTTATTCAGTAATAAGATCGTAATAAGACCACTTTGAAACGTCATGTCCTTAAAACTAGGGGATTCTTTTGCCAAAACTACGATGCTTTTTCTTAAAAAAATTTTGCTCATTACGCTCGCATCGTTTTTAACAGAATAAAAGCGACCCTCAGTAAAACTAAGTGCCACGTTGCTTTTATCTTCAAAAAAAGTTTCTTTAAAAATTAATTGTAAGTCTTGTATGCACTTTAGCCAAACACACAGAAAAGTGTATTTTCCGCGTACCTTTCATACAAGATATTTATAGGCGTCGCGATGCAAAACTTATTTTATTATGTAATTCCTCCTCGCAGAATGAAAACCGACCGTAAGAAAAATGGTACTTACGTTGCTTTTATCTTAAAAAAAAAATTTGCTCGCTTCGCTCGCGTCGTTTCGCACGGAATAAGAGCCGACCGTAAGCAAAATCAAGTGTAACGTTGCTTTAATCTTAAAAAAAATTTTGCTCGCTTCGCTCGCGTTGCTTCTCGGAAAATAAAGATCGACCCTAAGCGAATCGAAATGGCATGTCGCTTTTTTCTTTCAAAATACTTTCATTTCGAAAGAAAAAGTTTTTTTTTCATTTTTTTCATTTCAAAAATTTGCTCGCTTCGCTCGCGTCTTTTCACACGATAAGAGCCGACCGTAAGCAAAATCAAGTGTTACGTTGCTTTAAGCTTCAAAAAATTTTGCTCGCTAAAAGATCGACCCTTATTATTATCTGGTTTCTTTCTGGACCTCGTTAATATTTTCCCACATTATCCGGACCCCACCTAAAAATACTTGCCGACCCCTGGTATAGAAGAAGCTTTTCTCGAAACTGTATGAGGAAGTGGTGGAAAGCATGTGTGATGATCGTATGCTCCCTAGGAGGTGAGGCTCAGCCCAGCACTGGTCTCCCTCATGCCCGATTGAACCTCAGAGCGGAGGACTGTAGGTGATCAGGGAGCGAGGTCCTCTTTTGGAGTGTCTGGAGAGTCCCCTCGTGAGGACCGGGGTGGAGGAGCCCTTTGCCATTGTTTGTGTGAGGATGAAGGGATTGATCTTTATAAAAAAAAAAAAAAATACTAAGTTCCTAGCAATCCAAGAGATCCGTCACGTTCGAAAGCCAAGCGCCAAGTGAGCGCGCGCCGCCTTGCACGCCCCTTTTATACTCCGTTGTGCCTTTTCTTTGGTATGCTGTCAATGATTTTAAAAAAAATACTTATAAATAAATGAAATACTATAACTCAAAGGATACGCAGCACGCTATAATACAAAGCCGCCATTCTGCACTACTAAAATGATGACTTGCTGAAACAAGCTTGTACCAAAATCACTTCAGAATACTGTGCAAACAAAAGTGGTAGAAAAAACATGAAAAATTATAAAGGAAGATTATGACAGAGACGTCAATATTTATAATATTATAGAAAACGAACGAATTATAGAAGAAAACTAGTTTGCGTGGTGCGCGAGCTGCGAGCAGCTCGCGGTTTTCTTTATCCATGTGTTTGACAGGTTGAGAGTACCCTTGTAAAATTTTGAGAATCCATAGGAGATTTAAAATATTTAATAAACCGCTATGGGAAGCCCTAAATCAGTATGAAAACCCTTTAGGAGCCCTAAAGCATTAAGAAAAAAAAATCCCATTTCGTCGCCCCTGAGTTACGCTCACCACTCGACCTTCGTTACGCTACGGGGGTCGGCGGCTCGCTTCGCTCGCCACCTCCCCCCTCCGCTCCACTCAGGTCTCGTAGGTTCGCTCCACTCAGGACCTCCGACACCTACCCACTACAATATTTGTTCAAACACCTAATGGATATCTCTAACCGTTGTGAAGTTACAGCCCTTTCAATTTTAGGGGAGGTTGGGGAGGGGGTGGGGGGAGTTTTGAAATTTTTTTCGACCAACCACCTGCCCCTTTACAAGAATCTGAAAAAAAAAATGATCCAAGTCTCTTAACTTCCGAGATCCGCAAAAGGGGGGGAGAGTGGGGGCAAAGGGGGCAACACTGAAAAAAAATTTTTACTTCCCCGAGCCTCCTCTATACGAATCTGTAAAAAAAAAGTTCCAAGTCTTAAGGTTTCCGAGATACGAAAAAGGGGGGGGGGGAAGGGAGCAAAAAGGGGGGGTTTGCGATTTTTCCCCAACTCACCAGACCTAACTCTATACGAATCCATCAAAATATACCCACCTCCCCATCCATCATGGAGAACAATTATGTCAATGAGTCAGTGAGTGAGTGAATGAGTGGTAGTTTAAGTTTATTATAGAAGAAAATAGCTCATCTGACGATTTTGGCTCATCATCATCAAAAGAAAATACAGTGTTAAAGTTTAATTTAAATTTTCTAATTAGAACTTAAATCCAATGCACTTTACAATATAATCAAATCAATCAAAATACTCATATACAAATTGAATCAATTTTTCGTGAGTATCGTGTACCGAGTCTTAGGTTTACATCAACTACATCACAATGACATAATAATATGTCCAAACGGACATATTAATTTGGGTAGAGTATAATGCAAACTTGAATCATAATTTAGTCTATTTTGACTGGACTAAAGGGCGATGGAGCGCAGTGTGCTTGGAGTCAGGACCGATAGAGTCCGTAACACCACACTGCGATCAGAAACTGGAATTGCCGATGTAGGAGATAAATCCGCTAGGCTTAAGTGGGAATGGGCGGGCCATGTTAGTCGTATGCAACCAGACAGGTGGGCTTAGATCATCATACAGTGGGTGCCTGAGGATGGGCGGCAACGCCGGGGCAGGCCTCGAAGACGCTGGCGTGATGATCTCGATGCATTCAGGGCGGATTGGTGGGACGAAGCCGGCGATCGCAATGCTTGGAAGTTGATGGGGGAGACCTTTGCCCAGCAAAGGGACAGCATAGGTTAGAAAAAAAAATTCAGAGGACTAATTTTGACTACTTATTCATGTTTCGTAAATACGACTTTTCTCGTTTCACCCACTCTCGTAACATTTTCAGAATACTCTTGACCGTGTGACCAAAAAATTATCATGCCAAGTACGTTTTTTAAATGAAAGAAAGAAAGAAAGACAAATCATTTATTCTTGTAGGACCTCAAGGATCACTTAAGTTTCGTTTTACATGCTAGGTGATTCTAATGCCTGTTCCAACGCGACTCCCTACACCAGGGAAAGAATCAGGCAAGAACCTGGTGGTGTAGGCCTAGCTTTTTTTTAAAAGCGATCCCTTAACAATCTAAAATAATCTTCATATTTCAACGGTTCAATTTAATATGTTTTATTAATCTTTTTTCGATAAGTAATTTGTATGATAATCCGTATTTTATTTATACAGGCAAAATAACGTTATTAGTAGAGCAAAAGAATATTATATTTCTAAAAAGTTTGAGCTGTTACAACTAAACTACGAAACGAGTATCACCATAATAATAACTGTAGCTTGCCTACACGATTTGTTGTGAGAAATGAGTGGTGCTGTCCAGTCATTAAGAAATATTTTATTTATGGTTGTTATGCATCGCTCGCGAGCAGACATTTTCAGATCCAAACAAATGTTCGATGAGCGGCGTGTGATGTGGGTACCTAACTTACTTATAAAGCTTGAGCAGGGTGTGCAGTAGCCATTTTGTTTGTAGCAGGAGTTATTCGGTATTGCCGGTATCATGCCGATATAGATAATTATTGTAGGCTTTCGCTCTAGTCTTATTTCCCAAAAGAAGAATATATTTAAATATGTTCCAATAAACTCAAATTTATTCTTAAAATGCAAATTACTTTTTATAACATTTGACCAAAATACTCGTAATTTTCATATACCTACATAATTTGAAAAATCTCGCCTTGACTCTTAATGAAAAAAAAAATATGAGAAACTAGTATACCTAGTTCATTGGATGGCGTGGCGCGGAATATATACCTACGTGATAGCTATACTTGCCTTGAAACATATAAACAGTGAGAAAGGCATTGTCAGAACCACGAGGATCCACGAAATCCAGATTAGAATTTTCGAACATATTCTTTGTTGCTTATCGATTTCTTCACTAGCTATAAAACAAAAAGATATTATAGGTAAGTCACACAAATCACCTTCATCGAAAACAATCACAATCTTATTTAAATGTTAAATATTTTTAGGTTTTATTAACGTACTGTTAGTGATGGTGGGATACAACTGATGCCTGCTAGACATATCTACCATCATCGACTCGATTGATTGATTTTAATTTGTTCGTATGCGTGACCGTCCACAGTTAATGGCTTGTCGCGACTGGCCGCCAAGTCAGCTTTTACGGCGTATTTGATATTTACGTGAGAAATTATCAACCTGATAATGACTTTTAGAATTTTAAATGCGCGTTTTTACCTGGTCCTTCGATGTCCAAGTGTACTGGCTCAGCAGATCCAACAGCATAACGCGCCATTGTATTCAGACTGTAGGTAATCGACTTGACTGGTCTGTTTGACCAGTTCGGCGAAACTGCTTGCTTTAGAGCTTTTATGTAAAACGGTCAAAGAAATCACGCATCCGAGTGATTCTTTAATACCTTTTAAGTTTGGATGAGGTACAGCTTATTGTTTCTGGAAGCAACTGCACGCAGTTTGCCAATTAAATGTATTTGTTGATTCATGCATTCGATTATGATACTTATTTCCTCAATTCTTCATTATATTAAAATAGGCGAAGCGAAAAGCTATTGTGAGAGTTTTTCCATGCGGTGCGCTGCTCGCATTTAAATATTTAAACAACTAATAAAGCTATCGGCTTAAATTCTTAATTAGCTTTACTTACATTAAATTGGTATCAACTTGAAGCAATAAATGAATATGAATCACATGTTCGAAGAAAAAAAAATCGTAAGCCGCATATTTTCACTAATGATACCAACTGGTATAATTTACTTGTTAATACTTGTAGAGTTCGTTATTTTAAATTGGAATCTATCTATATCTTATACTAATATTATAGAGGTAGGTAAAGTTAGTTTGTTTGTTTGAATGTTGGGGTAATCTCCGAAACAACTCATCCGATTTCAAAAATTATTTCACTGATGTGTAGCATGAACTTTCCGAATGAAAATAGGCTATATTTTATCAAGGTAGGTAAGTACAACGCGAGCGAAGCCGCGGGCGAGTGACCTAGTTTTATATAAAACTAGCTTATTGGCTTACGGCCGAAATTAATATTCAATCCTAATCCTTAATTTGAAGATTGAGATTGACATTTCAATCTTTTTTCTAGAAAAAGCTTGCCAATAACCAATCCTTGGATTGAGTTTGCAATCCAAAAAACCAGGCTATCTTTGGGAGGTCGGATCACGGATTAAAGATTGGCCTCTGTTCGAAAATGACAGTTTGAGCTTGCCAATAACCAATCTTTCTATTTGACGTTTGGTTTGATAGGCGAAAACAATCGCAGATTGCAATCCGAGAAATTTGTTGGATTTCTTCTTGACAGATAAGGATTGATTTTGTAATCTTGATGAATTTATTATAAAAGTACATAATGGATCGATCGGAATTTTCAAGTGATAGTGATGATAGTGATTTGGAGGTTCTGGCTCAGTTATCGGATTGGGAAAGTGATAATATCGACGCCATCACCGAAGTTAGAAGAAGTTCACGAAGAATCAGAAGGGTGAACTTTATGCAGACGCTCGAGGATGCCGAATTCACCTTTAGATTTAGGTTAAATAAAGGTGCAGTCAATTTACTGCTAGAAAAATTGACACCATTGATTCCTGTAACCTCAACACGGTTGGTAAATAATGCAGTTTATAAACTAGCTCAAACAATTGTATCGATTGAGTTACTTTTTAAACTGCATTGTACAGACATAATATCTAGGTACGAACCTACCTAACCTAATATATTATTTTCAGAAACCACGGGGTTTCACCCCTCCATCAACTGTTACTGACACTACGGTTCTATGCACTAGGAACTATGCTAATATCTGTAGCTGATTTTGTTGGAGTTTCAGTATCAACAGCAGGCAGAATAGTGCGAGATATTTCCGAAATAATAGCAAATCTGTACGATGAATTTATTTCAGTGCACACACAAAGTGCAGAGAAATTTTATCGAATTGGAGGATTCCCTAGAGTACTTGCTGCAATTGATTGCACTCATATACGAATCCAGTCACCATGTGAGTATTTATAACATACAGAGCAAAAAGAAGCATCTTCTGTATACCTAAATACTAACTTAGAAAGTACTATCTAAACTACGTAGGTGAAACCGCGACTAACTGCTAGTTCATTATAATTTATTTCAGGTCAGGTTATTTGGTGAAGAATATAGGAACCGCAAAGGATACTTTTCCTTGAATGTCCAAGCAATTTGTGATGCTGATTTAAGGTTTATGAATGTGGTGGCTCGTTGGCCTGGATCAACACATGATGCTACAATATTTAACAACTCGGTTCTCAGAGGTACCTACCTACCTTAAACGGTTTTCTTAGCTTTGAATATAATGCAGTGCCCATATATTCTGCACTTACTTAATTATTTTTGTTTACAGCGCAATGTGATGCAGGCCAATTTGGTAATCGCTGGATGCTTGGTGACAGTGCTTACCCCAATCGACCATATTTATTAACACCTTTGTTAAATCCAGCTACTGAAGCAGAGCAAAGGTATAATGAAGCTCACATTAAAACCAGGAATATAATAGAAAGGTAATGAAAAAATAAATAAATTGGATTATTTTTATCAAGTAGTGTTTGGGTTAATACAGTGAAGTCGGCATGTATTTTGTAATAGATTACACGGTATACGGGGAACAGCGGCAATAGACGTTAAAATGAGTTTACATAATATTTTTCATTCTTTTTCAGAGCATTTGGTGTCTGGAAGCGTCGCTTTCCTGTTATAGCACTGACTCTGCGCTTGTCACTTCCAAAAGTGCAAGCAATAATAATTGCCACTGCAGTGCTGCATAACATTTGTAGAAATAACAACATAGAAGAAGTTCCTGCTGAAGTAGAGATACCAGCAGCAGATGTTAATTTTGAGAATAACATAGAAGAACAAGATGTTAGAGAAAGGGCAGCTCTTATAAATTATTATTTTCGTTAAAAACAGAGGCCTTTACCTTGCTGATTTAAACAGTGAATTAAAATGTATATTATAATTACTGACATAATGTTTTTACTTTCAATCAATGCCCCAAGTAAGCAATTTTGGTAGTATTGTGTTGTGAGATAGGAATGTAGTAGTACCTACAATAACTAATAGATACAATAATACTAGGAATAACAAGTTACTAATACCAAAGACGATTATCGTCTTTGCTAATACCAAGGACGATATTCCTTGCTAATACCTAAAGATTATTTATATCTCAGAATAGCCATGTTACCTTCAAAATTCAGTTTTATAGGACAATTGAAATGAAATGTTTATTCATATATTTTAACTAAAACAATTTCAGGACATCAAATTAAACACAAAAATCAAACTTAAAAACTAAACCAAACACCTTACAAACTTCCTTACAAAGTCTCCTTCAACTTCTGTAATTCTAATCTAAGTTTTTCAGTTTCTACTTGTAGCTTCTCATTTTTCAAAGTAAGCTGTACATTTTTTAACTCTAAATTAATATTTTCTAGTTGTATATTATTTATTTTAGCATCCAGACATCGTTTCTTAGCAGCAAAATAATCTGCTATCGCATTATTTCGTGCTGTTCTCCCTTCGTCTGGTTTCAATTTCTTTTTTACTGAAAAACAGAAAATCTGAGATTAATAGGAATGAACTCGCAATGTACAACATTAATTAAACATAATATTAACATATTTTTTGCAATGCACAATGGAATTAGGCATTCGTAAGCGTAAAGTTCGCCGTTTCGTGTAGTACAAAATGGTGTATGAAAAAGCATCGAAACAGCTAACTTTGTCTAGATCCATTCTGCGTACTGTAATTCAAAATCAATATAGTAACCATTACCTGCTCTAGGTGTGTTAAATGTGAACCTCTTGGTGTTTATTGGAGTTGTCACATTTTGGTCAACAACATCCAATACTTCATTGTTGACCACAGTCTCGACATCATTGGCAATTTCAATTGGGTTTTGGTTGATCTCCGCCAGTGACACCCTTGCAAGACCATCACCACTACCTTCACCATCACAATCCTCACCACCACCAACAACAAAACCTGCGGTTTCTTTATCACCTCCAAATGGCACAGTAAATCCACCAGCTGTACTTCCAAGTAAACTGGTCACTCGGTCCAATATATCATCTGGGGGTATGTACTCAGGAGGACCACCCCCAGTCTGTTAAAAGAACATAGGATTTAAAGTTATTGAAACAAGGCTTTTGAAAAAAGTAGGTGATAAATTAAAAGAAAATAATAAATTGCAAGACCTTAATTTGGTTCATCCTTATTTTGGTGCTGCGTTTACGTGCATTTTTCTTCAAATTTTCCCACTTTAAACGCATTTGCTGCCATGTGCGAGGGCTATTCGTTGCTGTAGCGTTTAATTGCTCCGTTAGGCGAATCCACTCTTCTATTTTTAATTTATTATTCGTAGCGTTTGTAGTCTTACTTGTGATGATTTTGCTGCCTTCTATGAGATCCAGCAAAATCTTTGTTTCCTCCTTGGTAAGAGGCTTGCCTTTCACCTGTTGCAAAATCATTGTAATGGTTTGGTACAAATAACATCAATAAATTAGGCGTGAATGAAAGAAAGAAAACATCATTTATTTTGGTAGGTTCAAGGATCACTTCAACTTCGTCTTACATGCTTGCCTGTTCCAACGCGACTCCCTACACCAGAGAAAGAAACAGGCAAGAACCTGGTGTGGTGCTTTTGCTAAGCTAAGCTTCATCTCTACAACTTTCATAAAAACCAGTAGGTACTTACGATTTCTGAATCCATCATTAGAAGTACCTAATGCTTGGTAATGTTGATGAAATTATCACACAATACACTGTTTATTTACTTTCGAAACAAATACCCAAAGAGAATGCCAAATAGGTACCTACCAGTCGTCAACTTGAACGTTCCATTTTAGTTAAAATATTTTGTTTGCAACTATCGTGAATGTTAAATTACAGTATCTGCAAGTTTTTAGGCAAATAACAATTTGTTTGAACTATAAATATTACTATCTACAACTTGTTAATTAATTTTATTTATTATTTGTTTTTATATTACTCAAATTAATATTGTGGTTCCAAATTAATATTGTGGTTCCATTAAACATTTTACATAAAACGGAACGTTAAAGAGGGAAAGGATTGCCGGCAATCTGCCACCATAAAAAAAGATTGGGATAGCAGATAGGTTATTGGCATGCGGATAGGAGATCTATCGGGAGATACCCAGCAATCCAAGATTGAATTTAATCTCGGATTGAAGATACATTATTAATTTCGGGCGTTAGTTAGGTAATCCTTACGGAAAGTAAATTATCAGTAGGTAAATCAAAAAACCAGACCAAGGGGACCAAGACACGATGGTCGGCACCATCACCCGCCAACCGCCGTTTATTTCGACAGTATAGAATAGGACAAATTTATATACTTTATTCAATAATACCTACTTACACCAAAAAGAGTACAAACTTTGATCAAATATTACAAAAGTAAAAAAAGTGGGCGATGGATTAATAAAAAGAACAACATTTAGTAAAGAGGGCAAAAATCGATTATTTCTATGGATGGTTAGAAATAATAAATGAAACCAGAAAGGTGGCAAATAGCGAACAGACCGTTATCTCATAGCAGAGAATACGTCATAATTTTGCATCTTTTAAACCCACCCAGTTAGAAAATTCAATCTTGGCGATAATGGATCTCACAGAAACTTTTATCAAAACTAAAACGGGTAGACCGCGTTTTTGATCCACCGCACTTTTTTATTCATAGAAATTGTGCCTATTATGTTCTACTGTTTGAATGTCCAATTGTGTGCAATTTGCAATTACCAAACAAGTCTTAGAGAAGGTTCATAACTGACGTAAAATACGCCGAGCGTATTATCTACGTAGCGTACTAACGCATCATCGGTGGAGTGTGAACGGTCAAGTGCTTTTCTATACATCTGTCTATTCTGGCGTATAATACGCGACGCATGTTCCGTCAGATATGAACCTTCCCTTTTAATCTCAAAAAACATACCTACTATAAAAAGGTAGGTATATAATGTTTAAATAATAAAAAATCCTTTTTCTTTTGACATTGTTGCGTATGATTTTGAAATGGCAACAATTAATGCAGTGAAGATAATTATATCCAAATGTACAAACAACAGGGCGGTTTTTATCACTATTTAGAAGCAAAAGGTATGGAAAATGAGTAAGAACATTATTTTATTTAAAAACCCATTGTGCCTCCCACTGTAGTACAAAAGGTACTCTCCTTCCAATCCTGTCTTTAGCGATAAGGGTCCATTTTCCTTATTAAGTTCGTCTCGCCATCTCCGCCGAGTGAGTATTAATGTATTGTTTTTTATTATAATTTAATACCTACTTAGTTTCTACCAAGACTTACCAAGTTTCTACTTACTTCCAACAGGGCCATTCAACCTTTTTATTGTTTTTAAGTGACAGATTTCAAACCTTTTTTTGTCTTACTAGAAAATAGGGCCAAGAATCGAACACTATAGAACCCTAGATCATTTATTTTGGAATAAAAAGGAAAAAAAAATATACGATTCAGAGACTACGAATAACGATTAAGTGGCTGCAGTGCCGTAAAAGCTGGCAACTTTGCCTAGTGCAGGTGAATTTGCCTACTTATCATAGTTTAAAAAAATGCCTGCACTGCCTCATAACTATCTACTATTTTGATATTTTTTTTGTTTTGGTGGAAGCACTGTTTCATATTATGGTAACACAGTTATGTCACTTGTCACTAGCCGCGCATTTATAGCTGTCATCTGGTACGATTTTGTAAGGCCGGTGTTGCGCGCGAATAACGTAAACAAAACATAATTTGAATTTTGACTGGAATTATAAGGTGTTTTGGTAAGTCCATTGCATATAATTTGTGGGTAATGCCAAGAATAACTAGTTGGACACTGAATTTATTCTAAATCGTTAGTATTTCATGAGTAAAACCGGCTAGGCAAAGTCAACTCTATGAAAATTTACAACATGATGGTGACTTTGCCTACAACAGGCAACGAATAGGGTTTGCTACAAGGACTATAAAAAAAATCATCAGCCTGAAAAAGTGATATTTGTAGTTTTTTTTTTTAAATTCGATGTCTTGTTTTAGGAAATGACTAAGCCTAAGCCTAAATCGAAGCGAAAGAGAAGAATAGTAGGTAGGTAGTCGACAATATGCTAATTACAGCGATAAGTAAGTAAGTAAGTTCGTATGAGCAAGTGGCCAACTCTGGTGACGGAGTTTTTAAGCCGCCTTAAGGCCTCCGTCATGGCTTAACGACTTTAAAAGCCGGGACCGACAATTTAACGTGCCCTCCGAAGCACGGAAGCGCTCAGATATAAATGCCACTTGCGGTCACCCATCCAAGTTGTGACCGCAAGTGCAAGATTACAGCGATGAAATGTTACAACTCGCAGCAGAAAATGTGCGTTCTGGGGAAATGTCTTCATATGCAGCTGAAAAGATGTTTAACATTCCCAGACGCACAATCTTAAACAAGGCTAGAAACAAGCACAATAAACCCCCGGGAGGACAAATAATATTGACAGAAGGAGAAGAAAAGCAGTTTGTGGCCGTTCTAATAGCAGCAGCTGATTTTGGCAGTCCTCTTACTGAAATGGACCTAAGAATAGTGGTACATGAATATTAAAAAAAAAATAACAAGGAATATTTATTTAAAGATAAAATGCCTGGACGATGGTGGGTTAAGAATTTCCTTGAAAGATACAAAACTGACCTGACCACTCGTGTAACACAAAACATAAAGAAAGTAAGGGCTGAAAAGACGGAAAGCGAATTTGAGGAATAAGTACTTTGAAAATTTGAAAATAAGTCTGAAGGATGTTCCAAACACGAATATTTTAAATTTTGACGAGACAAATTTCTCTGACAATCCTGGCAATGTAAAATGCATCTTCAAAAGATCAAAAAAATATCCTGAACGCATCATGAACTTAACCAAAGGCTCGATATCAGTTATGTTTGCTGCAACTGCAAATGGTGATTGCTTGCCTCCTTACACAGTCTACAAAGGTGAAAACATGTGGAACTTATGGCGTCTAAATGGTCCTCGCGGCAGTCGTTATAATAGTACTAAGAGTGGATGGTTTGACTCAGTCACATTCGAGGACTGGTTCCAAACTGTCATATTGCCATGGGCGAAAGATCTTCAAGGAACAAAAGTTATAATTGGGGATAACTTATCAAGTCACGTAAATGTTAACATTTTCAAATTGTGCCAAGAACATGATATTAGGTTTGTGTTTTTGCCTCCGAACGCTACCCATTTAGCCCAACCACTAGATGTTTCATTTTTCGGCCCCTTAAAAAAAATGTGGCGAAAAATTTTAACCCAATACAAAATAGATTACCCAAATAATTCAGCATTAAACAAAGCAGACTTTCCCGCCCTACTGAAAACGCTGATGGAAAATCTTGAAGTATCTAAAAAAGAAAATATAATGAGCGGCTTTCGAACAACAGGAATTGCACCCTTAAACCCTGCCAAAGTATTGAGAAAATTGCCAACATACGAAGAAACTGTCAAGTATAATGTCGACGAAACATTATTAAGTTATCTTAAAGCACAAAGAACTCCGAAAGCAACAGAAAATAAAAGAAGAAATAAGAAAATCGCTATTCAACCAGGAAAATCTGTTGAGACCCAGGATATAGAGGAAATAATACAACAGAACAATTTGAAAACAAACAGAAACAGAAGAAAGTATAATAAAGGAAAAAAGAATGACAAATCAAAAGATGTTGTGAAAATTATTGATTGCGAAGTTAATAATCTCAACATGCCCCAACTTCAATAAGTCAAAATGAAACTGAAGAAAATGCAAGACAAATGTCAGTTATAATTGATAATATCAACATGCCCTCAACTTCAATAAGTCAAAATGAAACTGAAGAAAATGCAACACAAATGTCAGTTATAATGAATAATCTTAACATGCCCCCTCAACTTCAACATGTCAAAATGAAACTAAGAAAAATGCAACAAAAATATCAGTTATTCAGGAAGAAATAGTGGAAAGAGGCAAATTGTCCAAGATATTAAAGAATATAAATTTAAAAACATTAAAGCGCAGGCAGGCTATTTGTAGTCGTGTATTCACGGACGATTCTGACACTGACGTTACTGATATCATCAGTTTGCATGAATCTGAAGACAGCCCAATGGAAGATTATGACAATAGTGATGAAGAAAAGGAAAATGAAATTAAAGAAACTATGCAAGATTATAGAAATAGTCAAGGAGAAAAAGAAATGGATATTGAAGAAACATATTTCGAGATTACAATACCTGACTATACAAAAGAAGAAAAAGATGAAAAGACAGAAAAGACAGAAAAGACAGAAAATGCTAAAATAGATGAAAATACTGATAATAACAAAGAAAATGATGCACCTTATTTGGAGAGAAAAAAGACTGACAACACAATGGATATTGAAGAAACCTATTTCGAGATAAAAATACCTGATAATACAAAAGAAGAAAAAGATGAAAAGACTGAAAATGTTGAAAATGATAAAAAAACTGATACTGACAAAGAAAAAGATGCAACGTATTTGGAGAAAAAAAAGACTGACAACACCAAAAAGGAAAAAAAAATTGACGAAACGTGTCGAGAAAAAATTCAAATTGGATCTTTCCTGTTAGTTAAGTTTGTACCTAACAAAAAAGTCTACAAAATATTATATAGGAGAAGTGATGGTAATCCAAGATGTAGGAATAACTATAAAATTTTTATGGAAAAAAACGGTAAATAATGTGTTTGTGTGGCCAATAAAAGAAGATGTAGGGTTTGTTCTTCAAAGTGACATTGAAACTATTTTACCCTCCCCGGAACTTCTGCGCAGGGGTATGTATAAGTTTAGGTTCAAGCTAGATAAATACAATGTATGTTAAGAGTGCGCCATATGCAATTTAGTCATTTTGTCGGTTGCAAATCCTTATTTATCTCAGAATGTATGAAACCTTCATGGTTTAGGGAAATGATACTTCGAACTTTTATTTTGAGTTTGTCTTTTAAAAACACGATTGTTAAAAGCTTTATCATTAGTATTTTTTTTAAATACATGGTTTTCACACATTTTGCTATTTATCTCAGGAACAGAACACTATTTTTGTTAGTTTTTGCCAATAAATCTAAATATTTAGTTCTGTATTTTAATTTCTCGATTGGTTGTTTAATTAACTTGTAATTAAATAAAAACTGTTTTTTCGCAATAAATTATGTTGTGTGTCTATCGTTCTGCACTTCTCAGTTACGCGGAAAAACATTATTTGCTATCTCGCTCTTTTTTCATATTATTTCGTCGTTATGGCACATTCTTAAAAACTTTTTCATGTAAAACAATATAGGTAGTTCGGTACCAGATAATTAAAACTCTCTATTTCATTAAGTTGGTTACTATTTTATTTTCTTCTCCCTATCTCCGCTATTTTACACCCATACAGTAAATACCTAGTGGTAAAAATCATACGATACCATTTTTGACAACCCTAGCTACTGATCACGCTATTGTATGGAATTCGACAGATATGTGGTGTCGACATTGCCTAGAACATTAGTGTGAGTGTTCGGACAGATTTGTTAAAATATGGATGTTATGTATATATTGTGTGTACTTTGTTTGTACTATTTTCCTTTGACGGTCATGTCCATTGTTGCGTGTGTGCCTAGATTTTCAACTAGGCAAAGCTGCCAGGCCACAAGGTATAGGTGACTTTGCCTACTTCCCATTTCTGCAAAATATAAATTAAATGCTGCCAGAAATCATATTTTGAATACTACATTTCTACTAAATAACCCAATATTGTGTTGCTAGTTCGAAAAAAACACCACCTTGTAATACAGTTTTTTGAAGATACATCAGTGCAAATACCTAAGTAGGCTTGAAACTAGGCAAAGTTGCCAGCTTTTACGGTGCTAAAAAAGTGACTTCAGCTCAAATGTCGTTGTTAGCTGAAACAATGAAGAATCATGCCGATTTGGCTTCGAACCACGCAAGTCGCAGCCTACAAGGCAAGGCCCAACTAGAGAGGGAGTGGCAAAAGTTGGAGCAGCTTAACTCTGGAGAATGATGTAAAGAAAAAGGCGGCACATAATCACAGGGAGTACCGTGGCTACGGGCGAGGGAGCACAGGGAATGGACCACTCAATCTCTCGTCTGTCAGCAGCAAATGACTATGTGCTGTTTATGACAATTTGTCGTTTTTCGTCGCAAGTCGCTGCCTACAAGGCAAGGCCCAACTAGAGATCAAAAGTTGGAGAAGCTTAACTCTGGAGAATGATGTAAAGAAAAAAGCGGCACATAATCACAGGGAGTACCGTGGCTACGGGCGAGGGAGCACAGGGAATGGACCATCCAATCTCTCGTCTGTCAGCAGCAAATGACAATGTGCTATTGATGACAATTTGTCGTTTTTCGTCGCAAGTCGCTGCCTACAAGGCAGGGCCCAACTAGAGAGGGAGTGGCAAAAGTTGGTGGAGCAGCTTAACTCTGGAAAATGATGTAAAGAAAAAGGCGGCACATAATCACAGGGAGTACCGTGGCTACGGGCGAGAGAGCACAGGGAATGGACCACCCAATCTCTCGTCTGTCGGCAGCAAATGACAATGTGCTGTTGATGACAATTTGTCGTTTTTCGTCGCAAGTCGCTGCCTACAAGGCAGGGCCCAACTAGAGAGGGAGTGGCAAAAGTTGGTAGAGCAGCTTAACTCTGGAGAATGATGTAAAAAAAAGGGCGGCACACAATCACAGGGAGTACAGTGGCTACGACTGAGGGAGCACAGGGAATGGACCACCCAATCTCTCGTCTGTCAGCAGCAAATGACAATGTGCTGTTGATGAAAATTTGTCGTTTTTCGTCGCAAGTCGCTGCCTACAAGGCAAGGCCCAACTAGAGAGGGTGTTAACTAGAGTGGCAAAAGTTGGAGCAGCTTAACCTAATGAGCGCCATAGTCGCTAGTAATGTGGCAGCACTGTCACACACATCTGATACACGAAAGCAGTAAAAAGTTTCCTTCCTTCCACTCGACACCACCAAAACGACACCATCGGTGGTGTCGTATGGAATCAGTAGTCCATACGACACCACCGACTAATAGTGAGGTTACCTACATACAAAGTTGTTGATATGAAAACTCCAATTTAGTTCAAGCAGTTTCATTAACGAGGTATGTCATTTGATAAAGTTTATATTTAACTGTCACTCAAATGGTCATCTTGACATTGTTCATTGCAATTTGCATATTATTGTCTTTCCGTCCGAATATTTTAATTTTTCACAATGGACATGGATACTAATACTGACGACATAAAATACATAAAAACTAATGGCGGAACAGGTTTGCTCTGGCAAACGTATAAATTTCACCGTTATAATAACTTCGGGGTCGGATCAATGTATGTGATGGTGTCTGATATTTATTTATTTATTTTAATGAACTGGGAGCTGTTAGTCAAAAACACGCGTTTCTGGACATCACTAGGGTGGTGTCGTATGGACTAGAGATTCCATACGACACCACGGATAGTGTCGTATGGAATCAGTAGTCCATACGACACCACCGACTAATAGTGAGGTTACCTACATACAAAGTTGTTGATATGAAAACTCCAATTTAGTTCAAGCAGTTTCATTAACGAGGTATGTCATTTGATAAAGTTTATATTTAACTGTCACTCAAATGGTCATCTTGACATTGTTCATTGCAATTTGCATATTATTGTCTTTCCGTCCGAATATTTTAATTTTTCACAATGGACATGGATACTAATACTGACGACATAAAATACATAAAAACTAATGGCGGAACAGGTTTGCTCTGGCAAACGTATAAATTTCACCGTTATAATAACTTCGGGGTCGGATCAATGTATGTGATGGTGTCTGATATTTATTTATTTATTTTAATGAACTGGGAGCTGTTAGTCAAAAACACGCGTTTCTGGACATCACTAGGGTGGTGTCGTATGGACTAGAGATTCCATACGACACCACGGATGGTGTCGTTTTGGTGGTGTCGAGTGGAAGGAAGGAAAAGTTTTATTAAGGTTGATCGGCATTATCATCGAAATCGAATGAATTAAAATACGCTCGATTTTAAGCGATTTATTATTGATCTATTTTTGATAAAAATATTATTTATTGGGTAGATAACTAATTAAGTGCTAATAAATAATATAAGAGAATTAAAAATTAATAAATAAAAGACACGTTGAATTTTGGAGTTGGAAAATTTAGAGATTTGAATAGGCTAACGAAGTTGCGGGTAAAAGAGGTACCTATTATCCAGATAGGTAGGTACTTACGATTTACCTAGGTAGGTCCCTTTAAAGTACCGACCTAACTAGGTAGTTAACTCTTTTTCGTTAAAAAATAATACTCAGCATTTTACTCAGACTTTTCGGTTTTACAGGTGGATAGCAGCGCTGACCAACATCCAATTAGACCTTCGACATCCCAACGGGACCACAATAGAAGAAGTGAGCCAGCACCACCGTTTCTATGGACTACGGAATCTGCTACACCCGAAGTTCCAGTTTTCGATGACTTTCAATCTGGCCTTCATATTAACATATCCGAGGACATAACTGAAATTAATGTGTTCCAACATTTTGTAGACAGTGCGTTTATATCGATGGTTGTTGAAATGACCAATACTTTTCACAATTACTTTGTGTTAAATGTAGTTTTGGGAATGCATTCCCGTTTTCACAAATGGTTTGACGTGACGGTTGCGGAAATGTACATTTTTTTAGCCATAATGATGCTGATGACCAGGAACCGTCATTTATCTATTGAAGAGCATTGGTCTTCTGATATATTGCTCCAAGCACCTATATTTTCAAAGTTAATGGCAAGAAACAGATTCTGCATGATTCTCGGGATGCTACATTTTCACTAAGGAGCGAAGAAAATCAAGTAATATCAAAGATAGCAAGATGTGTAAATCACGCAAGACAAAAGTTCAAAAGTTGCATAGCGCCCTATAAGAATTTGTGCATTAATGAAAGTATAGTACCATTTAAAGGACGATTATCAATAAAGCAATATCTGCCAAAAAAAAGAAATAGGTTTGGAATAAAATTATTTGTTTTATGCGATGTTGATACCGGCATCATTATTGATTTTATTGTTTACTGTGGCGCAGCTACAGATATTGTTGATCCTTGTAACTTAGGCGTAGGGGGGGCTGTTGTCAACTCACTACTCGAAGACTACTTTGGCTCCAATCGTCATTTGTACGTAGACAACTGGTACACAAGCCCTGTATTATTTAAATATCTTTACGAGCATGGCATTTTTGCATGTGGCACAGTAAACAAAAAAAGAAAAGGCATGCCAGTACTTGGTAACAGACTCCAATTGCATGAAATGGAGGTACAGTATTCTGCACCATTGATGGCACTGAAATGGAAGGATAAAAAATATATATATATATGTTGTCTACAATCCATGACAGTCTCATGGAACCATCAATGAGGGAAAATAGAAATACTGGACTCCCAGTTATGAAGCCAAAAGCAGTCTTAGATTATTCCAGAAATATGGGAAGTGTCGATACCGCGGACATTGTATGCTTTTATCGTCAGTGCAGTGCATAAGTACGCAAAACTGTCAAGTGGTACAAGAAATTATTTTTCCATATTATTGACATCACCTTTTAAATGCGTTCTATTGTTTCAAACGACTTAATGGTACGATACGACGAATTTAAAATTTTCCGAATTCCAGCTGTCTGTCATTCGACAATTGATAGGACGATACCACACTGCCAATGTTTTGGAACGACCCAGTTCAATAGCAAGAAGCAGAAGCGACAATCCCCTTCGTAAAATATCGGAAAACGCAGCAAAACATATGCCGTCTCGAATGGGTAAATACCAAAGATGCAAGCAATGCGCTACTAAAAAAGATCGAAAACATACATACTCGCTTTACATGTAAAATTTGCAACGTTTATTTGTGTGCAGCGCCGTGTTTTGAGCAATATCATTCATAAAATTAAGTAGTACATTATTTTGTTGATGTCTCATGTCGGTACGATTTGATTTTAGATGCCATGACAAAGATTTTAATATTTTAAGGCTGATTGATTACATACCTACTGAGCATAATAAAAATTATGTTAGACAGTTAAGTGAATAGTTATGTATAATTTGTTGATTTCTTTAAAAGTTGATAGTGTTTTTTTAATCCATGACAAAGATTTTAATATTTTAAGACTGATTACATAGTGAGAATAATAAAAAATATTTTAGACTAATCACATAGTGAGAATAATAAAAATGATGTAAAACTTAAAAGTGAATAATTATATACAATTGTTGATTAATGAATATTCATGTGCAATTTGATAATTTCTACGATAAGTGCCTACTGACTTTTGATTGCATGACCAGGATTTTAATATTTTAAGGGCCTCGTTCACCATCCTCAAGTAAAGTGTTGATTAGTTACTTAAGAGAGCGCCATATGCAAATTAGTCGTCGAAATCCTTATTTATCTCAGTATAATATGTGAAAGCTACATCCTTCATATTTAGGGAAATGATACTTTAAACTTTTATCTTGCGTTATGGTTTTTTAGAAACACGATTGGTAAAAGTTTTCTCGATCATTATATTTTTTTGAAAAATACATGTTTTTCACACAGTTCGCTATTTATCTCAGGAACAGAACGCTATTTTTGTTGGTTTTATGTTTTGACAAATAGCCTAGAAGTATTTATTTAGTTCTGGTTTTTTAATTTTTCGATTGCTTGTTTAATTAACTTGTAATTAAATAAAAACTGTTTTCTCGCTATAAATTATGTTGCGTGTCTATCGTTCTGCGCTTCTCACTCACGAGTAAAAACATTATTCCCTCTCCCGCTCATTCCTCGGCGTTATGGCACACACTTAACGAGTAACGTCTTTCGTTCTATGCGCCAAATGTCAATAATGTCAATTACTCGACACTTTACTTGGTGACTGTTCGTGAACGTACATAAGTGTAGGCAAATGAAACAAAACTGTATATCATTGCATTTCGAGCCACTACCATGTGTATAAATATATACACATGGTAGTGGCTAAATGCGTGGCAAAAGCCGGCGAAGCCAAAATAAAGAAGAAGACTAGCCTACCTAATACATAGTAGCACTAAGATATAGTAAGAATAATAATAATTTGTTTGTTAACTAAATAATTTTGTACAATTGTTGATTTTAATAATATAAAAAAAACAAAATAAAACAAAAAATGTGTTTATTATTTAAGGTATGAGAGCAAAGATTGCGATTTCCATTCTCATTCTCAAAAGCATCTGGGAGCACCATCTCAAACCCCATTCTCATAAAAACGTACCTAACATTTTTATTAGGTAGGTACTTGACCAAAAACAAAATATCTCTCTCTGTCTGCATAATTCGTCTATAGCTAGAAAATCGACATCTATTTCGAAATCGATACTCAGCGTGCGACACGGCTACATCTCTAGGGAAGTTTCAAAACCGTAGGTCAGCTGCGCCGTTGTCGTCTAGTCGTGACAATGACGTCATCGCTATGGCGAGTAGTGCTGTGCTATAATACTATTTTACTTGTAATGTTTGTTTTTTATTTATGTACTAAATGATATTGTATTAGGAGTGGGAGATAGAACAAGATTAAATAAAACATCCCAGGTTTTAAGAAGTTGTTTATTGCATAAAAAAACAACGAATTCAAGTGTCTACCTATGTGTTTATCGACAATTTACATTTTATCGACTCTTGGCAGCACAACTTTTTTCGTAGGTATTTTTGTTCATTTTGTGCTTGGCGTAGAGGGAACGGAAATGCGTTTGGGGCGTGGCGGTGAAAAGGTTAAGCCTGCAGTCCTTGAGCGTGGGAATTTCTGATTAACACCTACATTGACATTTTCTACTCATACAAATGCATCTCGAAATTAGCATTTACAACCTGAAACCGAATAAAACTACTTTCGATGTTTCGCACTAGTTACACATCCATTACGCGTTTGTCGTTGTGAGATGTATATAAATATCACAATAAAACACGCAATGTATTAGCAACACGCGGCCTGCAATTAGTTACCAGCACGGCAAAGGGTTGGGTCACAGTGTATGCTTCTTGGTATCATTTTAAATTTTGTGAAATTGAAGATAATTTGTCAAGCCAATGTTCTGTGTTATAATAATATGAGAAATGTGCAATTATAGATAAAAAAACGTTTATCAAAATTATTTGTTTATAAGACAATTTAGTACAAACATGGAATATATGTACAGATTAGGACGGCTTCAACTTATTTACAGTAGGTACTTACTCCGAAACATACCTATTTAATACTTCGATTAAATCCGTCTCGGATCGGAAATGACAAGGAGACAAAAATCGGAGACAAAAATACGAACACTCGATATCCACGTAAAACTGTTACAACAATGATGTTAAAAATCGATCGCTGGTGTTGCAGGTTTTTTTTATTTATTTATATAACGTTAAAAAAAAAGAATAACTGTTAGTTATAAAAGGGGGGACGGGGACGATGACTATGAGTGACGGGCCTTTACGCTGTAGTGGAATGTCGGTAGTAAGTATACTGGTTGAATAATGGTTATAAATCGGAAACCCGCGAACCTTAGATATTTTTAGCTAGTAATGAACTACGATGGATGCGAACGGCACAGGGCCGATTAGAGTGGCATTTGAGGGAGGAAGCTTATGCCCAGCAGTGGGCTATAATTTGAGCTGCCAATGATGATGATGAATGAATTACCCTATTGAACCTGTTTTTATTTGTTAATTTTTTTGTTTTTCTTAGTGATAGTCGAGATACAATCAAGGTAAATCATTTTTAACTTTTCTTCCATACCTAATTTCTTGTATGTTTTGAAATATCCTTGGATATTCTACACAGCGCCATCTATTCTCAAGCTTAGCAATTTATTGCTTGAGTTTTGGTAACCAGATGACTGATATACTACATGGATAATTTTTTTTTGTAAATACATACTTAGGTACCTACATATTATTATACATAGAAAACACCCAGACTGGAGACAAAATATAATTTGCAAATCATACAAACATTTGTCCCGCAGCGGGAATCGAACCCGCAACCTCTGCGTCTCGAGCTTTCACCCACTGCGCCACAGAGGTCCGAGATAATAAATAAAAAAAGGTAAAACACAACAATGTTTTGTCTTTGCTACGGTCGGGTAAAAAGATGAGTAGGTGCATTATATGTGGGTAGTAATTTTCTATACGTTTTCCCATATCTCTCTGAAATAGGTAAAAAAATAAGTTACGACATAACTCGTACCTATATAGTTCATTGGTTAGGGTTTGATAATTTATTCAAAAGAAAAAATTCTACAAAGTAAAAGTCACGTATCTACCTAGTTCGTCTACTTACTCGATGAATAGGTACAGATAGATACCGACACTCGCAACCCACCCTTTTTCTAGTCCAAAGTAAACAAAAGAAGCTCGGCGAGATCTATGACGGACGTGCGGTCACTTTGGAAACCCAGAGGGTATTGAATATTTCTGCAGCGTGTATTCTAATAAAAAGCGAATTACGTCAGGCTACTGCTTCATACTAAAATGTATGGCGGCGGGGAACAATTTCTGCTAAAAAAATGTATGATGTTTAAGCTCAGATTAATGCTTTTTGGTTTTAATTAGTAAAAAACATTCACAGTGAATGTATTGACTACTATTTTGACTCACGATTTATCAAAAAATATTATCAATAATAACAACATTATTATCATAAATAGTTCAAATAGAAAAGGTCGATTTCGATGTTTTTGATGGATTTTGACGATTTTTTTCTCAAAAATTAAGGATTATTTTAGAATTATCACACGGTGTTAGTGTAGACTCATCTATTGAGAACTCGATTCTTTTTTATTGTCATTCTATGAAGTGATTTCATTAGTTTATTTTTTTAAATGGTAAGTGCCTGTTCGCGCGTTTTTAGAGACGCGCCCCTTAATTCTGGAGAATGATGTAAAGAAAAAGGCGGCACATAATCACAGGGAGTACCGTGGCTACGGGCGAGGGAGCACAGGGAATGGACCACCCAATCTCTCGTCTGTCAGCAGCAAATGACAATATGCTATTGATGACAATTTGTCGTTTTTCGTCGCAAGTCGCTGCCTACAAGGCAGGGCCCAACTAGAGAGGGAGTGGCAAAAGTTGGTGGAGGAGCTTAGCTCTGGAGAATGACGTAAGTAAAGAAAAAGGTGGCGCATAATCACAGAGAGTACCGTGGCTACGGGCGAGGGAGCACAGGGAATGGACCACCCAATCTCTCGTCTGTCAGCAGCAAATGACAATGTGCTGTTGATGACAATTTATCGTATTTAAAATTTTAATTGTCATTGTCAAAATGGAGTAGGTATTTAAATATGAAATCTCCCATGTGACTGCATTTTGAAAAAATAGGAAATGGTAACATTATGTGTAAATATGAAACCTCCAACGCATTTTGAACAAATAGGAGGATTTCTGAAATTTCCTGGTACAATTCAATTCGTTTACATGCAATTATAATACGAACATAGGTAAGCTCCAAAATTTAGGGTATTTAAATTAAAACGCACGCAATGATTTCAAAGTTTATTTCGCGTCTTAGTTTTACGTATTTTTTGTCACGTATCGTTGACGACGAGTACGTGTCGTTGGCGTAGGTACAGGGACAGTTTTCGTTTGTCATCTAGGTGACTATGGCGTCCATTGGATAAATATATTATTTAATTTAACTTTCTTTACAAGGGCGTATAAGGATAACAATAAACTTAATTTAACTAACTACTAACTTTACTAAACTCGAAATAAAAAGCAGTGTTTACCTCAGATGTAAAATCTATTCAGGCAAAATGGCAAAATTCGACTTATTGAAAAACCATCTCGTACCGAAATGACTTATCAACCATTGTGCAACAGTCTACTTAAATCAACTCCTGTGTCCATGTATTTCTAAATTTTAGAAAGATTACTTACTTAAAATTTAAGAACGACTACCTAACGAAGGTTAAAAAGACGATTTCAAATATAAACACGCTGAATTGTCAACTTCTGAATTAACTACTTATTTAAACCCTACACAAAATAAGGACCAATTTCATTTCATAATGTTCTCCATTTCTCACATTTAGGCTACGTCCGCACAGGCAGGCGGCTTGCTTAGCGCCTAGAGCCTAGAGGCTTGCATTCTGGCTACTTGCTAGGATACACAGAGGCCGCACTAGAGGTGGTTTCCCTGGTGGGTCGCTAGGTGCCTTGGTCATTTGCTAGTCGGCACGTTGACGAGATGTCACTCAAAAATAGCTCTAAAACTGCAAATTTACAGAAAACTCACATTTAAAATATACCATTTCACGGCCTTATCCATCATGTTGGGTTCATGACATAAATAAGTCACGGTCAAGTTATGGGGAGTTTAATGTTCTGTTTAAACAATTGCTTAATTTTGACGACAAATTTTACGAATATTTGCGTATGACAAGAGAAACATTTTATCTACTTCTCAGTAAAGTTAAAGGAAAATTAACTCATTTGGATACTCATCTTAGAAAAAGCATATCAGCCGAAGAACGTCTAGCTAGTCGTTACAAAGTGAAACTCTAAATACATATTATTTTTATTTATTCAAAAAAACTTAAACTTCTCTTTAAAAAACTGATGCAATTAATACTTCATCCATTTTTTTCTTTTAAAATGCCTCGCGCCTGGTGACAAAAAACCAACACGTTTGTTTACTTGGATACACGCTAAGCGACTAGCTAGGCGACAAGCGCGCAGTGCGGCCGGTCGCGAACATTCTAGAACGTTCGTTTTACTAAGCTACTCGCTAGGTGACTCGCTAGGCTCTAGGCGCTAAGCAAGCCGCCTGCCTGTTCGGGGATAAGAGAGTATAACTATAAAGCAATGTAACGACAGTTATAAAACACTGTTAGTGCACGGCTGCTGGACGTAGTTGAGACAGAAGCCCCGATTGCCGACGTCAACAGGTGCTTCTATGTTGTCCGTGTGGAACCACAGCCGGAAAGGTTTTACTGTACCTAAGGCAAAAAATGAATTATAGTTTTGTATATATTTTTATTATAGGTAGTGTTAAACCACACTTAGGTATTTCATTATAAATTAAAATCTTACTAAAAGTTACGAACTCCGACTGGATTCGAACCCGTCATGACACAAGCGATCGCCCTTAAGCCGGGCTGCCTTAAACCACTCGGCCACGGAACCCATGACGTCAATGCCAAAACTATCAGTAAGTAAGTTCGTATGAGTAAGTGAAGTGACTCTGGTGACGGAGTTTTTAGGCCGCCTTAAGGCCTCCGTCATGGATTAACGACTTTAAAAGCCGAAACTATCAGTAAGATGATAATAATATATCGGTTAAAGCACTTAAGCCATGTAAATTTACGGCTAACCCAGTAAGCTTATTCAGTGAAGGGGTTGTAAAGATATGGGATTCCTAGTATGTAAAAGAAAAGTCATGCAAATATTTTGAATATGAATGGTCTAAAATGTGTTCAAATCACGAAGGTTTAGAATATGTTACAGAAGAATTGGTTTTCATTGCTGAAAATTTACTAAGGGTGGTATTACACTTATCAAATATCTTTGTCCAATTATGATGTTCAATATTTGATCTAATTTCTTACAATACAATACAATACATTTGATGAAGTCGTCCAATTTCTTTGATCAAATGTACGTTGGACCAAGATATTTGATAAATGTAATACCACCCTAAGATACTGTACTTAATTCCTTTCATCATTCGATACAAGCGGTGGTTGGAGGGGGTCATTATCAATGATTTCAACAGATGACAGGGCTTACTGATGACAGGAGAAGATTGCATTGAAAGGTCAGCCGAGAATGTGCCTCCGCAGATCCTGTCAGTGCATAGCGCCTGGTTAGGCTGAATACGACCCACGTTGGTAGCGCATGGCACTAACAGCCAGTCGTAAGCGCAGTTGTTGGGCCCAGCGCCAGAACCAGTCATAGAGTTCACAGGGCCATTGCTGTTGCCGCTCAAAGTAAAGGCACGAGACCGGTTATTTACTGGAAAACAGGGTAATTGAGATTTTGTGACGTATTGCTTCAGAAGAATGGTGCTCCAGGAAACGTCACGCGAAGCTTTATGTAAAACTAGCTGCGCCCCACGGTGTTACCCGCGGTGAATAGTTCCCGTTCCCGTGGGAATACCGGGATCAAAAGTAGCCTATTCTTTAATCCAGGGTATAAGCAATTCTGGTACCAAATTTCATTCAAATCCGTCCAGCCGTTTAAGCGTGAAAGAGTAGTAATACGTACGCTCGACGTGGAGCAGCGCATTATAGCTTCGCGCGAAGGTTCCTTGTCCTTAGCGCACGATTTGGAGCACCATTCCGGCTTTTACAGTTTTTGATATTTTATGGATTCTACCATTTGAACATAAAAAGTATCGGGTCAAGTTATAGAAAGTATAGTTTTTGCGCAAAAGAGACAGCTCAGTTGTTCACATTGCTTCCGGACAAATTTACCCTTTCTAGAACCTTACCTTTATCCGGACAAGCCGTGTACTGAATCCCACAAAAGTTCCTCTCCATCCGGACACAGATGCCATAGTCCTGATTGCTGAGCTGCAGGCCCGATACAAGATCGTAGTTGAATGAACGCATCTGCCCAGACACGCCCGTGTAATACTGCAAGCAGCCTTCGTCGGCTGTTCAAACGATATTTATAATTAAATGCGTTGCATTCTCGATTTAATTTGTATGTTATTTAATTTGGATGATAGATTGTACATAGTCATTCAAACGTCGTATGTACTGCAAAAAATCTTACACCGTTTAAAGACGACGTATACAGTATACGTCTTAACTTTAAACATTGCATTGTCCTGCACTTTTTTTTGCAGTATACGGTATACCTACCTACTGCAAAAAAAGTGCAGGACAATGCGCTGTAAACCAGGTTGGAGGGACACGGACATGGCGAAACTGATGTTAACTTCTGAACCCTATAATGTATAAAACGGCAAATTCACAGGTAAAGACCTATTATTACTGTAATTAGGAAAGTTTCCTTAGAAACTTATTTTCGTACCGAACATTCCGTAACTTTTAGCTTTGGGTGTACTTAATAATACCATAAAACCATAGGTGAATAATTTGTTGTAAGGCTTTAATTAAGTACATTATTGTAAGGTAAGAGGTGTAGGAAAATCATCAGCAAGATCTGCAAACATTCATTTCGATTCCGGTTAGCAGGATTTGTTGTTTTATGTATGTATACTTATTTACTTATTCGAAATTTAAATATTTTCGAGTAAGTATTTTAATTTCGATGTTTTTGAAGCTGTTATTAACCAACAATAAATCAGTAATCTGATTTTACCTTTATAAATGGTGCTGCAAGGTATCTGAGTCACCTTGACCTTCCACGTCCTCTCGAAGGAATTCCCGCTAGTGACGAATGTCAGTTTCACTGGGTTAGTAGTACCAATCCCAGCATCAATATACACTGAGAAATAATTTTAAAGCGTATCACTCAAAAAAAATAAACAGTACCTACTTTTAATTTTTTTATGAAGACTAATATAATAATAGTAGTTTATCTTTTCTATCTCGATAAATTTCGATATCTAAAAAACCTCGAAGTCCGATCTTTTTGAGAAATGGTGCCATAAACTCACTGTGACTGCCCTGGTTGACTCCGCAGATTGCTGGTATCGGGTTGCCTCCTGACACAATAAATTGATCTTGATTGCAAACGTGGTTTATTGTTTCAGGGCCTGATAACGTAAACCTGTCGAAATCTAGCCTGTGAAGAAAGTTTGTACGAAACTTTAGTCTAATAGGTTGCATACTAGGGTTGTGTTTTCACCGATCTACGTATTACGAAAGTTATAAGTGAGAAGGACTACGCCACTTGAGCCAGTACTGCAACGAGAGGAAAAGGAAGAGGAACGTAGTGCTAGTGGCTAGGGCTAAGCGGTGACAAGAAGTCCTAATAGGAAGACGTCAAACAAGAATGGTGGGACGGTGTATCGCTTAGATAGAAGACTAGGGTGATGCAGACATCAATAGGACTATAAAGTGCTTTATATAGAGTAGTGATACAAAACGTCAAAACATGTGCAACGTCGAGTCGACAAACGAAATATCTTGATAACTCGTACTGCTCCTACGTATTATGCTATAGCAGGATTATAACATTTTGTCGAGGAAGACCAGCGCATGTTAGGCCCGCAGGTGTTTTGATGTTTTCGTCCAATAACTACTCGTATAATAGCTTCAGTCCGTAAAAATAACATAAAAATAACGAAGGGTTTAAAAATAAAATGTCTTTTGTTTATGTAAATCAACTCTTACTTCAAACTTTTTTTGGAAATTGTCTTTTATTTTTTACCTGATCTGGCAAACATCTGGATGTGACTTCATCACGGTGAGCTCGCAAGACCCAGTACCATCGTACGAAGATGGATATCCAGAATTTACGAAATATGTGCCATTCTCAGAAGTAGAGCTGCCACATGACGTCATGACTGTAGAAGCAATGAGTTTATTAACAGCCGGCACTTATTTGCGAAAATCACCAACAGACTCGACACTTCGTTTGTTAGAGGAACAAGCGGAAATCTTTAAAGAATTTATCAATGCCATCAAACCTTGGATTATGTTCACGAATACGGTCGGTAAAAAAATGTAGGTACCTACTTACCTACTTTATAATTGATGACCCTAATGGCACTGTGGTCAGTTGCCAGGCTCCGCCAGTTTCTCGAACGCAGATCATCCCCAAATCAAACGAATCAATTAAATCACGTGACAGTGTCGAATTTGTTCCTAATTTGACTTGTCACGTGATTTGGCCATGGATTAGTTTTTGGAGATGATCTACGTTCGAGAAATCGGCTGCTAGTCATTCAAACTTACTTGTTTCTCAATAAAGATAGTAGATATCATGATAACGGTAAAAGTTTTTTTAAGTATAATGTATAATGTAATGACATTGTTTCACTTACAAATGCAACAGAGGCCAAATCCGTTGGCGCAATAGCCATTGGTAGAACCAGATCGGGCTGAGCACTCACGCGCAGTCATGCAAGTGCCGTTGTCACCAGATGCACCAGCGCATGCGCCATTTGAAAATGTGACGACAGTAAAAAGCGACAAGACTGGAATTAACAGCAAATGTTTATTTGTAGGAATGCATCCATTAACGGGTGGATTGTAATGATGATATTTTCCCACTCTCCCACATAAATCACTATGGATGCGAAATATGGACTAAGTCACAGAAGGATAGAGAGATGTTAGAGGCATTTCAGATGTGGTACTGGAAGAGGAAGGAAAAGATTGGCTGGACGGAGAAGGTTACGAACGATGAAGTGCTGAAAAGAGTTTTGATGAACATCATTCAAATAGAAGAGGGAGAATGATTGTAAAATAGACATGTAAAATAATGGTTTTTTTATTAACTTTCTCCAAGACGAGGAAAGCAAGGTAAAGTACGACACGACGTAAGAAAATATTTAGAAAAAGTCGACTCTTAAACCAAAATCTCGAAGTTGCTTTCTATTTTTTTTAATAATTCAGGTCTTGCATAGTAATTTCAGCAGTTCAGCTTTCGGTATTCAAAATATAAAATGACGCTAAAAGTATAGACAAAACTTACCAAAACTTGTTTTTTTCCCGGGTTAAAAGGAAGCTAAGTAAGAAGATTAAAGAAAAATACTTACAACGGCTTTCTTTTTGTGTCGGCCAAAACTTCGACTCATGGTTCTGAATTCGTTTCATACCACCAGCACCATGTACTCTGTTTAGTTTCGATAATAATCCATATGCACGATTCCCCAAGGATGAACCTTTCATGTCATTTGTCGTACAAAGCTTTATAAATACTAATATAACGATGACCCTCTTGATTTCCATCGCTTAATGGAATAAGAATTAAAACACAAAACGACTCAAAAATAAAATTCAGAATTCCTGATGTTAACCCGAGTGAAGATATGAATTATAAAATGCGTATACTATATTCATTTCAATATATAACATTTTAACGGGAAGGGGAACAATGGAGGCCGGAATTTTCACCTATTACATTGCGATGGTGACAATGGCCACTTTACGATAATTCCTGTTTGTTTAGCTCCAAACGGCAACGATTTGGAACGAACATTATAACTATCTGTTACGTAACACTCATTTAACACTACTCTCATCATAATTATGTGAGCAAAAAGTATATAGGTACCTCAACCGAAAGAGTAACGTCCCTTATTATTGCTATAACTGTTAATACTAGCTCATACGGTTCCATTGTTGGTCAAAGGCCTCCCTCCATGCTATAACTGTTAATACTAGCTCATACGGTTCCATTGTTGGGCAAAGGCCTCCCCTCACTTTCAACAATAAAAATGCTGACCTACATTTATTCCATCTTTATACATTGACTGATATAATCAGAGAATATAACTAGGTACTTGGTCATGAAAAATTAGAAAATTATGTCAGTCAATGTATAGGTAGGTACTATTACAAATTTACAATACAACGGAATAGTGCCGAAAGTAATGCGCTTTAAAGCAATTTTTGTCCGTATTGTTACATTTACTAACCGATTAGGATGAAGGAAATGTTTATCAAAATGTTCAATAATTATGCTAATATAATTTTAGTTTTTAGTACCCCATTAAAACTAATCATAACAAACTTTTCATGACTGTTGCAATGGACTGTAGATATTCTGCCATGACCTGCCAAACTACGTGCAGTTGGATTATTGTATGGACAATTGTAATACCTACTTCAACTATCCACTAGACAAGAGGCACTATGACAAGTTTACACACATTATAATGAAATGAATGTTTTTAAAGGACAAAAAAGGAAATCTAATACAAAACAAGATGATTGTATCCCTTATTACAGTTGACGTCCTCTTCCATCTTCATAAATTCGATAAAATTTGAAGATGTCTTAAGGTGGTAGTCAGGCTAAATTATAGTAAGATGAAATTATGAACTATTGTGTTCTCTAGTAAATATCTTATTTCTCTATAATAATGGCTTGTTCCTCCTGGTTAAACTATATCGCCCAAGCCTAACTGATTTGGCTACGAGGTCTAATATTATCCTCATGGCCGAACTCGTGTCAAAATATGCAAAGTACCTACACTCGCCACCGCTTGGTGAAATGCTTAGAAATCGGCGTTTCCAAGTACCTACTCTTAAATTCCGAAAAGAACAGATGGAGAACCCAAAAGAACGGTTTACCCCAGGGCAGCGTTTTAGCGCCTGCCTTGTTCAATCTGTACACTAATGACCAACCGGGCACCGAACACGTTGAGAGATTTCTCTACGCCGACGACCTTGCGTTGGCCACTCAGACAGAAAACATTGAAGATGCTGAAGTAGGTACACTTGAAGCGGGCTCTGGAAGATCTTGATAGGTAACGCTCAAACGCTCCTCTACAAGGATGAAGAAGAAGACTCGCCACCGCAGAGGATACTAAATACATTATGAATAAATTCTTATTGTTGACAATCATGTGCAATCTCTTTGGTCACAATTCAACAACTACTTTTTATTGGAATAATGACAGCGTCAATTTATATAGTGTGATGTTTTCTTCGTCTATTCCCGTTGTCCCCGTATCCCCGTACTACGGGGACAGCGGGAATTAGATTAAATATTTAAAAATACTTCCTGTTGTCCCCGTCTTTTGTTTTTAATTTTCTGTAGGTAGTTATTCATTTTTAATTTCATTTGGACGTTTGATAAAATGGATGACTTAGAATTTAAAAAGCGTAAAAATGGTCAAGTTCTGCTTGTCGATGGGCATCAATATCACAAATTACATACATACAAAAATGGTAATATTATATGGAACTGCAGTCGCGTCGAAAAAGAAAAATGTCATGGTTCAATTACTACATTTAGCAAAGACACGAACAAATTATGAAAAAAAAACAATACTTACCTACTACTAGAGGGAGCTCACTTATATACACCTTGCCTAACAATGTTAAAGAATGTGCAAATATAAAATACCCATAAAAATTAACTTAAAGTATATTTGAATGAATCAGAAAATTATACTTATATTTCAGTAGGGTAGGTAGTTCTAGAGTGAACCAGGCAGCCATAATTAACCATCGGTTTTTCTCAAAAATCTGACGTTGCCCATTTGTGCTTCTACCTGTAAATGATAGGCGCATGTGTCCCCCCTCCGCACACCTGTTTGTGCAAGGCACCCACTAATAACGGTTGCGTGAGAAGAGTTTGTTTGAAAATTTAACCAAAAAGTTTTTTCAGCAGGCATCTTTGATTTTTAGTGTGAATTGTATAATAGATAGCATTTTTTTTTATTACAATTATTAAATAAGCATTTAGTTAGCTTTCTCATGTACCGTACATAGGCTTGAAATAATAAGACTAAACCGTTGAAATTATCAGATTAGTTCAAAGTTTGTGCTGTGTCTCTCATCGAACCACATCAAATAGTTCACATTGAACCTGGTTTTAATGCTACTTGCTTAGAGTAATTTCCTAAAAAATATAAAACTTGCTGATTTTGATTAAGGTTAAAACAATAAATAATAATTTTGATCTCTTTATCGTGATTTGAGTGTTTTTCTATTAGATACTCATATTTTGTATAGGTTTAATGTTAATTTTAAACCGATTAAATTTAGGAAAATGATAAAAAAATATAGAAAAATGTTTTACGCTATCAAACCACAAATATTGCAATAAAAAGCATAAAACTATATGTATTTTCATATATTGCCCTTTATTAATGTATTATAAAATAATTAGGGTACCCAAAATAAGGTGGTTCATTGTGGAAAATATCCCGGTTCACTATGTACATCTAAGAGTACACAATGAACCAAATCTCATTTTTTCTTAAAAACCATGTACTTATCGACTAAACCAATGAAAAATGTAAAGAAATTTAAATGCAAAATGAAAGACAGATATATTCACTAACGAACAGTGAAAAAATCGAACTTAAAAACCCAAGAAACTCGAAGATAATGGCTTTCAAAATTTACCTGGTTCATTGTACGATAATGTACCCTAGATAATAAATAGTAGGTATAAGTCTACTTAACACTAGGTACAGAGGTTTGTTAAAGTTTCTCGTTCTAAAACATATTTAGATTAATTTCCTTGTATCTCATTATAAGTGAACCATTGTGTTTTTATGAGAATAAAGTTCTCTAAACCTTATGGTACTTTAAAAAAAATATATTTTAGCGCCATCTACCGAATTTTATGACTACTTTGTTCGCTAAAGTGTGTTTTGTTGCGTCTGTAGAAGTCTAGAGGGAGGACTATTACAAAAAGTATTGTCCTTTTACAAAAAGTAAAGTAACAAGGACGATATAGGTAAGTACTGCTAATATGCTATAATGTTCATACTAGGAACCGTGATTCAAATATTGTTATAACCACGCTCTATTTCCAGATGGCGCTCAATTTTGAGCGTTTTATAAAGTTACCAATAATTTTCGATTTGTTCCGCTGGTTGTAGGTAGGTATTTGTGATGTCAACCAGTATAATAAGTGATATAAAATCTTTTAATAACTAATTTTAGAATCACGTTTTGAAGTACTGCACGAGCAGTCCTTCTATCTATATCGTCCTTGGTAGTAATAAAGACTAAGGTGTTTGGTGTTAGTGGCCCTTGTTGAAGGAGTTTGCGGTGCGCAGGCGACGAATGCGCGGGGTGCTCCAGCGAGGCACAACGCGCGATTCATTCGGCGACACGCCTTCGTCGACGTCATCCGCCTCTGTACGGATCTCCATTTTCTACAATATTTATTCATCGTTATTTATTTAAGTAAGCACCTTGCTTAATTTAAATTATTTGGTTAATTAATTATTATATGATAAAAAGTAAGTTCGTATGAGCAAGTGGCCAACTCTGGTGACAAAGTTTTAAGGCCGCCTAAAAGCCTCCGTCATGGCTTAATTATGTGATAACAAGACTAATAACAAGAATATGGTTAATTAACTAAATGCCAACCAAATAAAGCAACAAGTGTTTTTTTTTAACCGACTCAATTGTCGTAAGAGAGCTTAGAGCTAAGAGAGCAGTTCGTATTTCCTGCACTCTCGAGGTGCATTTCTGTTCATAACTCCGAAGATCCTCATCAGATCCTCAAAAATGTTTAATGGGATAATACATAAAAATCGGCAAAGATACGAATAGAAATACATAAAACCTCCTCTTTTTCTGAAGTCGGTTAAAAACAACAAACATAAGACTCCTTGATCAAACAAAATACGGTTGGTATAAGCAGAAACAGTTCGTAAAACCGGAAGCTAATAATGGCAAAGGCTTGAAGTAATTTTAAAGCTGCCAAAAGCCCTTCCAAATTCCTGCACTATTGAGGTGCATTTCTGGACATAAAAAAACAAAAACATTTTCAACAAAAAAAATACAAAATAGTAAGTAAACAAACATAAAAAAAACATATTTATAAAAAACAAACGCAACGAGATACTTATCGAAAGCACACTTATGGATCGCGGGTAGTTTGCAAAAAGCCCGTGATTACAGAGGGCTTTAAGCAATCTAAGCCACGAGCGCTTCAACACACAAATGAGAAGTAAATAACTCCCCGACCTGAACCATCAATCTCATGAGTTGCTGTTGTTGCTCCATTGCGACGACCAGCTTCTCAATGCGACGCTTGTTCGTCTCCATCTCAGCCACCAAGTAGTCTTCGCTGGTCTCCAGCACCAGGTCCAAACCAACTAATGACATTTTATTTATTTAATTTCTGACACCGACAGACACTTTCGATATTTGCTTTATGAGGGCACCACACATTGGCTTCAACTTGGTTCCAACGTTGGCTAAATGTCATTGTAGATCATTAAATTTGCATGCACATTTTTTGAGTGTTGTCAGCTATTAGATTGTGACTCTTTAATACTACCTCGATGTTTCAAGAGCACAAAAACACTTGAAAGAAATCCAGTGAATCGAAAACTTTTTGAATCTAAAGAGAAAGTAAATTAATTGAAAACAAAGCAATTTTAATTGACAAAGAAGACAAGTTCCACATTTTCATGAAAACGAATTCTGAAGAAATATTGGAAAAAAAAACTACGTACAATTTAACATCATCATACATTGCTTGTGACACTGTGTTTTAGTGCTACCGATCAATAGTCGAATATCGATAGTCTATCGATAGCCTATCGATAGTCACGAGAAATAAATAGTATCGATAGGCCTATCGATACTATCGATACCTACCATCAATAGTATCGATACTATTGATAGTGTGAAATGCAGCAATAACATTGAATTTGTCAAATACCATCGATATTGTCGATAGTTTTGTACCATTTCGATAGTATCGTTAGTATTTTCGACTGTATATTTCGATAGTATAGCTAGTATTTTCGAGTGTAAGTGGGTACTTCTACTACTTCGTAATTACTAGTGATCAACATAATTTAGAAAGAAAGTTATGAAGTGTGTGTCAAAAAATGGAATCTAAAAGAAAATCTAAATAAAAATGTGGGATTTTTTAGAGAGTAATGTGGAGGCTAGTACCTACCTAAAAGTAAAATGTAAAACTTGTGGTGCAGACTTTAAATACAGTAATAACACTACAAACATGAAAGAACATTTAAAAAGAAAGCACCCCGAATTATTGATTAAATATTACGAATCCTCAAAATGTCGGACTACAAGAGAATATTGAAAATATACCAACAAATGTGGCAACCTACAATATGAACTCTACGAGAAAGAAAATGCTTGATAACAAGTTTGCAAAAATGGTTGCCATTGACATGGAACCACTCCGCTTAGGTGAACGAGAAGGCTTAAAAGAATTCGTCAAAGCATTAGATCCTCGTTACGTTATGCCAGGACGAATTAACCTTCGCGTATAACCTTCACCGTGTCTTGATAGTATTGAAATATATGCCACTATCAATAGTATACAAATAGTCAACATAAAAATAGTATCAATAGTATCGTAAGCTACACAAGACTATCGGATATTGTCGATATTTTGTATATTTGATACTATCGATAGTATCGATTTTATTAGAAAAATTTAATATAATTAGCGCATGTCATTCTATCGATACTATAAATATCAATACTATCGATAAAACAATCGATAGTGTTACTGATTTTCAAGGTCAACTATCGATATTTTGGCAACACTAAAGGGCTTCACACACACAACAGGTAATGTAATGTATCTTTCCTGTATCTTTCTTGTATCCTTTTCGAAGAGAGATTACGGAAATGTATTGAGATGTATTAAGATGTATCGAAATATAAATGTATAGTTTCGTATCGCTCTGTATTTTAAGATTCGAAGATGTAAAAATATACATTATAGCTGTCGTGTGTAGTCTTGTGACGATTTCTATGGAAAGATGTAATGAGATGTATCGTGCTATAATGTACATATTTACATTATAGCTGCTGTGTGTGAAGCCCTTAATGTGTTTGTTGAAATTTTTTTCAAGTGGAACGAGCAGTATTTAAATAAGTACGCCGAAAATGTGAAATAGGCGGAAAAACAGTTTATTTTTATTGTTACTCAATCATGCTAATTGTCTTATTGTTTCTGTGATATTCATGTTTTAAGTTAATAGTCTGTCGATTTCATTGATCTACTCGTATACCTATAAGGACCTTACCCTAGCCTCCATTTAATAAGTATTTAAATATTTTTAGTTAAATAGATATAACGACTTAGTACCGAACTGTAATGTTATATTCTATTGGTCTTATTCATAAAGATTTCTCAATTTGATATAGATAAGAATGTTTTTTTCTTGTTACTCTTATGTCAATGAAAAGAGATAGCAACAGATTTCATATCCGTTTCAGCTAAAGTAGGTTTACTAAACCAATATAAAAGGGAGTCGCGTTGGAACAGGCATTAGAATCACCTAGCATGTAAAACGATACTTAAGTGATCCTTGAGGTCCTACAAGAATAAATGATTTTTCTTTCTTTCTTTCTTTCTATGAGTAAGGGGGTATGTGTGTCTAACTAAACAATAAATAAATTGTTTTCCAGATTTTCAAATACAACAATCAGCTGAAGCAAACTTACCATCGTTTGAGAAAGGGTTAAAGAACCATCTGCGCAGGATAAGGTCAAAGAAGCCCAGTTTACAACTGTTATTGTTGGGATACTCTATGAGCTCATTTTTGTCCACCTTCTCCAGTAGAAAAGCTGGTAGTTTCCTTTCCAATTCCGTGTGCAAAACAACCTGTGAATTACGAAAAATATTTGATTAGACAAAATCAAGTGACAATATTTTCTACTAATTGAAAGTTTTGATGTGAACTATGATAAGGACATGAAAAACAGAAATCTAAGCTTTCAGTGATTGAGTAAGCAAAAATTGCAAAAACTAGTAGGTACTTAATTAGGTAAGGTTAGTTCCACCGCGCCCCAAGAGAGCATTCTTGCGGGCTCCAAGATTTGTTTAAGTACCCATATTATTTTAAAATGATTAGTACCAAAATGCTTCCACAGCGCTCCAAAATAAAAAAGATAGTCAGCATCAATGATAAACCATAATTTGATTGTTTATTAAAATAATTTAGTAACCCACCTTAATGCATAATGAGCAAAAAACATATTCAAATTTCAGATAGTTCAAAATTACAAAAATTAAAAAAAAACCGGTAGAATTCGAATGTAAAACCAATAATTTTTGCCACAATTTTCGATTAAATATTAATTTAATCGAAAATTGTTAAATATATAAATAATTTTTTATTGGTATATTTTATTGTAAGCATTTAGTATTTTGGTTTGTAATATAATTTGTATTATAGTACCTAGTTTATGTAGTAGTTTATTTGTTTTGCAGGATTAGGAATATTTTTGTATTTTTTATTATTATTATTTTTCCTATTTATGCACGCACACCCACACTTTAAACTGCGTCTCTCTCTCCCTAGGGTTAAGCTCGCCTTTGCCATTACCTTTCTAGTTTTAAGTTCTTTTTATAAATGTTTATTTTGTGCAATAAAGTATAAATAAATATAAATAAATTAAACATAGTTCTTACTATTACGACTGATTACGACGACAAAATTACCTGCATCGCAAGTCTCTTCAACTGCGCATTCCGCCGAACGCTCTCTATATCGCCGACCGCGAGACCGATGAGTAAATTCATCAACAGTATCGGCATCAGCACCATAAACATACAGAGGATGAGGAAAGTTGGAGTCGGAAACGGCAGCCATTGCTCCTCAGACTTTATGTACGGTTGTATGTATGTACCGACGAAATCTAACTCGCCCAGCATCATTGCGAATGTTTTCATTATGGAGAGGGGTATGCTGTTGAATGACACGTGGTTCCCCTGAAAAATTATCAACTTTATGTCTCGTTCGCAAGGCAAATACTGTCGCAAAGCGAAAACATTATAATGCACACAAATATATCCGGTCCCATACAACATTCGCACAAACTATTGTGTGGCGCCCCATTAGTGGGGCAAAGTGAAATGGTTTAAATTGAGCAGTGTATTCTGCCCCACTAATTCATTTTAGTGGGGCATTATAGTACCTCCCACACAACATTCGCTCAAACTATTGTATGGCGCCCCATTAGTGGGGCAAAGTGAAATGGTTTAAATTGAGCAGTGTATTCTGCCCCACTAATTCATTTTAGTGGGGCATTATAGTCCGTCCCACACAACATCCGCACAAACTATTGTGTGACCTTTTATAAGCGTTTGCGGAAGCTGTTTTCTCCACGTACCTATTCGTGCGAATGCCTGGGGTAGGATAGGGCATATATTGTGAACAAAAGTTGCTACTATAACTTAGTCTTACCTACCTATTATGTTAAGAACTTACTTAAATGTATTATTATTTGGGTATATCTAGATACGCAAATAATTAGCACAAGACATTATTTTCATGACGTCATGAACGCAAGCAAACATGGCTTAGTGATCAAATTCTTAGAGCTATTTAGTTGTTATGTTAGTCAAGGTCAGTGGTCAAGCATATGGTGCCATAGAAGTTAATTGAATCAACGCTTCGGCTAAACCACAGATTATCTTTACGCTTTAGTTACATAAATATGTAAAGTAGGTACCTAGTATTATTTTCAGTACCTAAATATTCAAATTTTAAAATTATAATTCAAAATTAATTTTCCCACCTGGACAGAGCAGGGGCTGTGTTCCAGGAAAGAAAGGAAAAATTATAAAAAATAAAATATAAATATATCAAAAATAGGAAAAAAAAGCCACAAACCATGTACTGGGCAGCAAATACATACATTAAATTTTAATAAATACCATTTGTAAACGCACTTTTGACAACAGAATGTAAAATGATAGACCAAAGGCGATGAACAGGATTGAGAAGACCGTGAGTACTCGAATCAACGTTTGCAAGATTTCGAGGAACATCACCACGTAGATGCCAACTTGGTCGAACCTCTGCAGCAGCAGCAGTAACTCCACCCAAGCCAGGAATATGGTGATGGAAGCAGCTGAGAACTGGAATAAATAAACATCTTGTTATAAATACGCTAAAATGCTAAACTGCGAGTCTAAAGCGAACACTTTTGTGAACACAATAGGTATTTCGGATATAAAAAACCTTTTTTATATCAGAAATACCTATTGTGTGCACGAAATATGTAGTAGGTACCTATATCACAAAATGAATGAAGACATTTACTTACACTAATCTACTTTCTAATATTATAAAGAGGTAAAGTTTGTTTATTTGTTTGTACCAATCTATCTATATATCCTAGTAATCTCCGAACTCTATAATTCTACTTCGTAGAAGGTTTTTACATTGAAAGTTTTTCTTTAAAATGTAAGTCCGTTATTGGCCGTAAGCTTAGTTTAATTTGTATCTACTATTAAATTTAAGGGCTGTGGATTTTGTTTTATAAATAAGATAAAATAAAATAAGAAAACTTAACTACTACCTTTATTATAAACTGTTTAATGTAACTTAGCTCCAGCGTTCGTTATATACTCTTTGCTAAGCACGATTGAAATAACTGTCAGTTGCTTGACAGATAGTAGTAGTTTGGATAGCATGTAGGTATTTATAAAGAAATCCTTTCATATCTTTGCTCCAATTAATTTATCAACGTTGTTCCCTTAAAATCCTTAGATACTTTTTTCTTACGAAAGGAAGAGGGGGCTCATTGAAATCGCATGTTTGACGACCTCTGTGGCACAGTGGGCGAAAGCCCGCCTGAGACGCAGAGGTTGCGGGTTCGATCCCCGCTACGGGACAAATGTTTGTATGATCTGCAAATATTTGTTTCGTGTCTGGTTGTTTTCTATGTATAATATGTATGTATTTACAAAAAAAAATGTATCTATGTAGTTTATCAGTCATCTGGTTACCATAACACAAGCATTAAATTGCTTAGCTTGGGACTAGATGACGCCGTGTGGAATGTCCAAGGATATTTATTTATTTATTTATTTATTTATACTTATATTTTGTTTTTCGTAGCTCTACGAAAAACAAAATATATAAATAAATAAAATACAAAAACAAAAAAAAACATCTGATCTATAGATCAGATTTCTAATATTTCCATAATTATGCAATGCGCCTGACATGGTCTGTCTCAATCACTCTTAAACTTTAACCTATATTTTTATTACCTGCATATCATCGTATCGGCCAAAGACTGACGGATACACAGTGATGGTAGAACTGATGTACAGCATCCAGGAGACTAGATTCCATGGGTCAACAATGTAGTGCCATCTCTGTTGCTTCAAGTTATAGGCCTCTCGAATCACACAAAAGCCGTTATAAACAAGCACCACTACACCACTGGCGAATAAAGTAAGGTGCATTTCGAAAGCTGAAAAGAATACATAATAGAATATTTTTTTAAGTCTGCTGTGTATTTTGAGAGTCAATGATGCCGAATTAAATAAAATTAGTAATAATCAGGTACCTTTTTCTTTAAACCAACCAATATAACCTCTGTTAATGTCCTGTAATATTTATTTATTTATTCAATCTCGCGTGTAAGGTTTCTGGATGAGACTCAAAATATCCTATACCTACCTATTCTAATATTTTAACTATATTGGGGAGGTCTACGGTACAGACGTGGAATTTTATAAGCTTTTAATATCTTAATGCTATTAGGTATACTTACCCAATCCATCGTCCGCAATTTCTGTCAAAGAACAAGTTAAAATTCAAATAACATTTTAAATAATGTATTTACTGCAGGTTTTTCGTTCTCTAGATTAGTTTAGAAACTTTAGAATGTGCAGTTTTTCGATTTAAATATTCAATGTTTAGATTCGTTTCAAAATCGATTTCTACTGTATTTACAAAAATATAAGCTGAAGTGAAAGCTTATTAGGGAAGCGCTCTAAGCTCTTTACCGGAATTACAAAAAAATCCGCAATTATTGCCAGTTTTAAGAGTAGAACGCCTAGACAGGTTACAAGTCATTCTGACAACGTCAATTTTGCCATTACGTGGCATTTGTCATGCGGGCACCACACATTGGCTTCAAAATGGTTCCAACATTGGTTACGAGTAGAATGGCCAATAGCAATAATAATAATAAATTTTAATATCTCTGGACATTCCACACAGCGTCATCTAGTCCCAAGCTAAGCAATTTATTGCTTGTGTTATGGGATCCAGATGACTGATATACTACATTACAACATTTTTTTTGTAATTACATACATAAAGTATTCGTACATAGAAAAACAACCAGACCCGTAACAAATATCTGCAGAACATGCAAACATTTGTCCCGCGGCGGGGATCGAACCCGCAACCTCTGCGTCTCAGGCGGGCTTTCGTACAACTGCGCCACAGAGGTCGGCAATGCTCCGTTTGTGTCCAATAACCGTCCATGTGTGGTGCCGGCATCAAAGTGAGACCATGAAATACCAAACATGACTTTACCTGTATCACTGCGTGATTGCTTTGTCTCATTTACCACGGGCCTGCTTGTTTGCATTTCCCCATTCCGAGTCGCACTGAGATCCACATGTTCCATTAAGAGATAGGCGAAGAGAGTCACAAAAGCCAAAAAAATGCAGTAGAATAGAAGGTTCACTAGGTGAAAGTATTTTCCATATGAATGCCATTTCATTTCCAAATACTTTTGGCTGAGAGGATGAGCAAGAAGTTCCACGCGCCCATGGACCACCATTGCCTGAAATAGTCATGAAATATTAAATTTTAGCTACATTTTGTTTGTATTTTTTAGTAAGTAACTAAAAAAATACCGACGCCGTTACTAACAAATCTATAGGTATCACAATAATAAAAACAAATATAAGGATATATATTTATAAATACATGTACACGGGATTTTATCGCGTTATTTACCTTATTTCTTTTCTTCCCGACGTTTCGGCTATGTTGCAATAGCCATGGTCGCGGGTGGACTGGAGTATGCTTCAATTTGAGTTTCGTTGTGTAGCGGGTGGGTAGTTTTGTATCACTGGTAAAACTACCCTCACAGATCTTCAGAATTCGGATCGGCTGCATTTACACCGCAACACACCACACTAACAGTATCTTCACACCGAGAAGTCATATTACGACGTGCATTGCATCTACTAATCACAGGATTCCAAGATGATGGGAGCCTAAAACCATCCTCACGATTGAAATTCGGATACTTCTTGATTTCAATTGCCTCACGAATCATTCGCTTATAATATTGGCGTTCGTTGGCAAGAATCTTGGGATCGTGAAGTTCAATCCAGTGATTGGGCCCGGAATCCACTAGGTGCTCCGCTATCGCTGATTTATGTACCTGGCGGTTCTTAACTGCTGCAATGTGCTCCTTTATTCGTTCGGCTACAGTACGCTTAGTTTGCTCATATATTGGCCATCATCTTGGAATCCTGTGATTAGTAGATGCAATGCACGTCGTAATATGACTTCTCGGTGTGAAGATACTGTTAGTGTGGTGTGTTGCGGTGTAAATGCAGCCGATCCGAATTCTGAAGATCTGTGAGGGTAGTTTTACCAGTGATACAAAACTACCCACCCGCTACACAACGAAACTCAAATTGAAGCATACTCCAGTCCACCCGCGACCATGGCTATTGCAACATAGCCGAAACGTCGGGAAGAAAAGAAATAAGGTAAATAACGCGATAAAATCCCGTGTACATGTATTTATAAATATGAATTGTGATCGCGAAAGTTTAAGAAAAACTATATAAATATAAGGATATACTCGTATTATAATACAAATGTCGAATAGGTTTATATTTATCGTTTCGGGGCAGTGGTCCTACTGCTCTGTCCAATTAGTTGGACTACGGGCCTTTAATAGGGGCCGTGGTCCAACTATCTTTGCAGTTCGACCACGGCACCATAGTAGCACCCAGGTCCAATTTATCACCTTTTCAAATTATGTTGGTGGAAACTGAATTCGAAAGATTAACCAACATCAAATGAACTACAACTATAGGCACACCTCATTTTCGGTTTGTAGAATAGAGGGGCAGAAACTCGGTAGGTACTCCAGACAAAATACGATATCATATGCCTCGATATTACATTATTATGTACTATCACCAAAAGCGTCGCTTTACCAATTTTGAAACAGTTTAGCTTGCAAGATGTTAGCTAGCTGATCCTTCCCCTTTTTATTTTGACCAATCGGAGTCATAAACATCTAAAAGCAATAATTGTTTGATGACTTTTACCATTGTTAAAAACTTACTGTTATCATTTGTTCTTCAAACTTTATAACAAAGCACCGAAATACTTTGTTGCTATTGGTGTTTGAATGTTACAAAGCGGTGTAAACTGCTAGTTGCGTCACAGAAAAAGCACCCTTAAGGTGGTGAAGCGGTGCTTTGGGTGATAGTACATTAGGTCATATTCACAAAAAAACACATTACATTATCATAACGTATATACGTACAATAAATGGCTATGTATTTACAAAAATATATTGAAAATGAAATTCTGGCGGCCGGATTAGAATCCACGACCTTCGGATTGAAAGTCAAGGCACTAACCCACTCGGCCAACACGGACTCTCTGACAAAAATGTATAACATAATGATTCCCAAATACATGAAAACCCATCACAAATTCAGTGTAAAAAGCATGGCTTGCGTGGTGTAGGTATATTCAGTTTTGTGGTCACTTTCTGAATGCCGGTGACTAACAACATATTCATCGCATTCTGAAGACATAAAAGCATTTACACTTGCTATTGTTATTTCGTTGAAAAACTGTTCAGCTTGCATTTAGAGCGTTTTTGGTTGATGAAATCAAATTAATTTTTATATAATAGTTAAAATTTGGTTTATGGTTCACGGGTACAAAATTAAATTGTTATTTTTAGCAAAATATGCGAACACTTGGACGGTTCCTAAGTACAGTTGGACCATAGGCAATGTTGTTAAGATTCAGTGTTTATTTTATTTAAAGGAATTTTATACAATTTTTATATTTTCTGTAAAATGAAAACTTTCTCCTATTTTTTTAAGCGAAGTGTGGCACAACTTCTCCCCACCGAGTCAGCCAGTTAATTAAAGGTGTGTAAAAAGCTAAAGCGAGTTTCCATCCCACCGACTCACGTTGATCACATTCAACGGTTCTGGCCGAAACTTTGGATCGTTCTGCGCCAGTCTCATCGCCTCGACCTGATCCTTCGATTGTTGGTAGAATTTGAAAGAGTATTTAATCTGCATACAAAACAAAATAAATAATTAATTAACAACGCAAACTTACGTTGAGCGCCGGCAGAGGAATGTTTGGCGAATCGCCTTTCCACTCTTCGCATTTTAGGTGAGATAGAGTCTCGAAGCTGTATTTGATCTAAGTGAAGAAGTAAACATTAGACCACAGGTTATTCACAAAACATTCGGACCAATGTGGCTAAGTCATTCCTATACAAAAATCATTAAAAATAAGAAAGTTATTGCGTACTTTGCGTAGGTACGGTCAACCAAAAATGTGGTCTACCACCCTACGATTGGGTTTCACTTGAACGTCAAGAAAGATTTCAATTTGCAATAACATTATGAAGTGGCAATTGCTCTCTTTACTATGTTTACGTCATCCCATGTGTCAAGTTCGAATTATCGCAAGAAAAAGTCAACCTTATCCACAGTTAGAACTCACAGAAACCTTTGTCAAAACTGGTAGACCACTTTCTTGGCCGACCCGTACATGACGATCCCGTGAAACTACTGGTTACAGTGTAGTGTCACTGGAAATGAACTTTTACCCGTAGCACTACCAGTAGTGACACGGGAAAGTAAAATTTCCCTTCACTCTACTAGTAGTGCCAAGCGGTAGTGCCTAAGAAAATAAAGGTAAAAAGTCAGGCCTTAAACCTTTTAAGATAAGATAGGAACAGATACTCGTTTATTTAGCACACAGCATAAAGGAAAAACATACAAATAAAACCGTTACAATAAATACTAAAAATAAACACGGAATTAGCAAACAAAAAACAAATAAAAGCATTGTGCCAAACAGGTCCAGCCTCAGCTTATTGGCACTCCTGTGGGAGACAGCGCTGGTTTTACAAGATGATATAGCGTCAGGAGGCAATCTTTAACTACACTTAACGGTACACTGTAGTGCCTGGGACAAAGTTTGAGATGGAATAGGCTTGCCCAGCACCTAAACCATCCTCTCAGCTTAGCCGGCCATATTCACAGGAAAACAAAGTCAAAACGTGTGGGACTGATGTTAGGAGGACCGTTAATAGCTCGTGTTAATGCGCATATAATTTTATCGAAATGAAAAATCAATTTCTATGGCCCCGTCACACAGTTCAGTACCCACCTTTATTAGAAACATAACGAAATATGATCACGACTGTACTCCGGGGAGCGGTAGACATTTCTTTCAGATCTTAATGCAATTTTTAGATCCTTTTGAAGGTGTCAAAGAGGTAGTCAGAGGTATGTATATTTTGCAGAAGTTAACTTTCCATACGTGATAGGTTATAAGTCCATCGACGCTATTAGTAAGCTAACTAGTTTCCTCACGATGTTTTCCCCAAGCTCGTGTTAATTTTTTGACACGAAAAGTCCATTGATGCACGGCCGGATTCGAACCGACCTTCGAATCGAGAGAAGTACTAATCTGCGGCATCACTGAAAACCAGCGCTGTAGTTGCTGCTTCAGCTTCTACAGCGAATGCTGAGTGTTGACCAATTTGCTTCACTCATATTTCCTACATAACATATTTTAATAGTACCTGTACCTACTGTTGTGTGTGTGAGTGATGTGAATAAATGTTTTTCTATTCTATTCTAAACCAATTGGCCAACATGGCTTTAAAGGAGTCAAGAAAAAACGATTACTTACGTAGAAGCTCTTCGAGTCCTTCTTACAGTTTGCCTTAGTGATGCATTTGTCCTGTACCGCTTCGAAAACCCGAGGCATGTAGGCGATTAGCGCTAAAGTCACACAAGGATGCCGATCGGATCGCAGTGCCATTACTTCTTTGGCCCTGGAAAGTACATCCATTATCAGGTTATTCTGTAGACGACCTCTGTGGCGCAGTGGGCGAAGGCTAGCCTGAGACGCGGAGGTTGCGGGTTCGATCCCCGCCACGGGACAAATGTTGTATCTTCTACAGATATTTGTTCCGGGTCTGGATGTTTTTCTATCTATGTTATGTATGTATTTACAAAAAAAAATGTATTTGTAGTACATCCGTCATCTGGTTACCATAACACAAGCATTAAGTTGCTTAGCTTGGGACTAGATGACGCCGTGTGGAATTAATTACTAATTGTGTAAGTACCAAATAAACGTTTTCTTATCTTATCTTATGTCCAAAGATATTTATTTATTTATTGTTCCTGCTTATTATAAATGAATATCCTGGAACATTTTACACAGCATCATCTAGTCCCAAGTAAACAACTTAATGCTTGTGTTATGGTAACCAGGGCGCGTAGACAAGTGACAAATTTTTCGTATCTATTCTCTTTATATCATCGCTACACCTTTGATTTGACATTTCTGAAAGCTCGAGTTTTCGTCATCGAATGCAAAAAAAAACATTTCTATGATAAAGCGATTGTAAAATGTAATAATGGCTAGGGCAGCAGATGACTTAAAAAGCGTTGACAGGTGAAAGTGTTGTCAAAAAATTGACACTCGATTGTCAATAAGTATTTCTCATTTCTGTAACCCATATTTATGTTGATGGAAAATATATTTTTCTGTTCTAAAGTAAAGAAAAAAACCTCATGTAAGATATTACCTTTCTTCGTGCGTGACCATAGCCAGGGCAGACTCCGGAAACTTATAGTAAATGGCGTAGTCAATCGCGCTCATATCCAAGTTGTTGTAGGTGAGATGACAACCCATAGAGAGAAGCAGAGCTATTGATTTCGGCTTGTTTTCCATCGTGGCGAGGTGAAGAGCTGTGTTCTGAAAAGAATCTGCTGTCACCATTGAGGTACTATACTATACTAAAGAGTCACAATCTAATAGCTGACAACACTCAAAATATGTCCGAGCAACCTTCTACATACCTTTAGAATGACATTTTCTCGAATGTAGACGTTATGACGTTTATTTTAATGTTCAATGTCGCTTGTACGCAAAAACTAAAACTCGGCGCACTACGTAGCGTGCGCAGAGTTTTGGCTCGGACATTTTGTTTGTCTGATTGTGGCTCTATAGATTGTACCTCAATGGCTGTCACGTAGCTATTTTGTACCTACCGCAACAACGTACTAGTTAAAAGAATATTTAAATCTCTTATGTCTCTTGCAATGACGCGCGGTTTTGCTAATTTAATTTCATACTTATTTTAAAATTAGAAGCAAATAAAAAATATGGTGACCAAGTCCGAATCGGATTTACCCACGAAGGGTTCCGTACCACCGTGCAATATTTAAAAAACAGCTTCATTTTTTTATAGTTCAGTAATAAGTGAAAATTCCACCTATTACGATTCAAAGATATGACAGACACAGGCGGAAAACACCTTAGTAAAATGGTTTGTGGCATCCCTTGGGTATTCCATACTAAAAATTATGACAAATAAATGGACTTACCAAATCCTTGTCAACCTGATTAAGAAGATGCGAATGCACAGAATGCAGCAATATAATAGTCTGCGTGTATCCGCTCATAGCCGCGAGATGAAGCGGGTTCCTTCCGTTATGGTCTCGATGAAGCAGAGCTCCTCGATTCAGCAATAATTGAACCACGCGAGTGTGACCCTCGCGAGATGCAATGTGCAACGGAGTCAGACCTTCCCCGTCGCTCTCGTTGATGATAAACGTGCCTTTGTCGGAGTCGAGGAGTTGACAGGCGGTGTGGAACCGCCCATATCTGATGCCAAAGAGTTCGTGTTACGTGGTACGGTCGGCGAAAAATGTGGCCTACCACCCTACGGTTGAGTTTCATTTGAACGTCATGAAACAACGAGGTCGATTTCTGCTTGCAATAAACATTATGAAGTGAAAATTGCTCCCTTTACTATATTTACGTCATGATGTGTCAAGTTCGAATTCTCGCAAGAAAAAGTCAACCTTATCGAAAATTACACAAATAATTAAAATTGTAACCTCATCACGACTTAATAATTTTACCGCGATCTACTAGCTTAGCCCTTAAGCACATTGGTTTAGTAAACCTGCCTTAGCGAAAACGAATACTAAATCTGTTGCTATCTCTTTTCATTGACATAAGTCACTCCAGTAACGAATAAACCGAAAAACGAGCGAACGAACCGAAAAACCATAAAATTATGTTTCATTGTAGAAGACACAAATGATAAAATCTTACCTAGCTGCGAAATGTAGAGGACTCTCATTGTTGTTGTTCTTGAGATTGATGCAGGCGCCGAGTCGGATGAGATTTTCCAAGGACCTGATGTGTCCGTCACGACTCGCGTAATGCAGAGGGGAACATCCGCTAGCGTCCTTCTCATTTAGAAGCAACGACAAACTCTTTTCGCAACGATTCTGAAACAAACCAAGCGTAAGAGAACTCCTCAGACTGCGCGTTCGAAAAACGTGATGTTCATACGAAGACTTTTGATAAAGAAGCCTTTTAAAGAAAATAACGCATCAAATTCGTTCCATCTGTTCAGGAGACATAACACAAACTTATAACATCCCTCTTTTTCGTAAAGGTTAAAAAGGCAAGAATTCAAGCAAGCATATTAAAAGGAAATCAGCCGAAGTTGCATAATTCCTTGATATTGTGTATACGTGTGTGTGTCTAAAGCTGTATACCAAAAATATTGTGTTGATCTCCATTCTTAGATAGTGATTTTGATACTGTAGGTTATTTCAACGTGCCAAGAAATCAGTCGAAATTACAAAACTTTTGATCAACGATGTGGTTACGGAACGATTTACATTACAAACGAAGATACTTAAGTAAATTGTTGAGGCGGTCAGTTCGGGGATATTAGGGCGAGTTCGAGGTTAAATTCCCAAGAGAATATTATTATCATAGACATTATTTAACTCCAGTTTTTGCCAAGCAAAACCTTTCTGATAAAAACTTATATAACCGAATATTTAAATTATTTGTGTAACATGTCATTGTTTTAGAAAATATTTCTTTGCAAATCCTCAAATCTTTTAAAATGCTTCGTTGTTGTTTGCGGTAGTAGTGCTTGCAGCCCCATCAAGGCAGGTACCAAGCGAGTGAAGGAAAAGGAATTTCTGAGATTAGCACGAACAAATGCACAGACAAACAGACAATCAGATGACCATAATATGTATATGGGGATTGGGGTCTACTGCGTCAAAGTGACCACTAAAAAATTTTTTTTTCATATATCTTCTAAAAACAGACATAGTTAATTAACAGTTTTATTTTAGTATAGAAAATATTGAAATGACGTGATTGTAATAGTAATAATAATGTACGTGTACCTGACAGCTCGCTGCAAATTCTTGCAAGCGTCCTCCGTTAATGATGACGAGATGTAACACATTTCTTTTGTTGATATCCTTCTGAAGAATGTCTGCGCCGTGGGAAATCTGCGAAAGTCCTCGAATTTAAAATATTGAATAGGCGCAATTTGCCTTAGAAACCTCTGTTCAATAAGAATTAATTGATCCTTAGCTACGAGGGAGGTCAGTAATTTTGGGGATTGATGTTATTTTGTTTTAATTGAATTTGCTATGTTTGCTATGTTTAAAAAATAATGTACATACACGAGGAACAAAACGTGAATGTTTTTACCTATACGTCGTGTCACATGAAATTGCGAACAGTTTTACAAAAGTATATTAATAAAAGAAAACGAAATTAACAAGTTACCTAACAGAAGAAAATTAAGAAATAAAAAAAAAAGGCGAATAACCGAAACCCATACAAAGAATAAACTTGAAGAGGAAAATTTCGGTGTTGAATAAAAGGGGAAAGACTTTAGTACCTATACTTACATATAAGAAAGTTGGAATTGGGGCACCAACATTTTATTGTAGAAAGGTGAGGCTGAGACGCCTTTACACTAAGTTTCATAAAATATCTAGGAATGCATTAGTTTGCTATAGTTTATCAGTTATGGATTTAAAAAAAATGAAATAATGTTGGTCAAATAGGTACCTATACCTACTACGAAATCGCTTTGTTGACAACACAGAACACAGATTGACACTTAATTTGGCGGTTGCCTGTTACGTTCCGTTTCGTTAATTGTGGAGGTGGCGAGCGAAGCGAGCCAGCGACTTTCGTAGCGTAGCGAAGGTTGAGTGAGTGAAGCGATACTCAAGGGCGACCACGCGAGAGTTCTGGATCCCGAAAAAGTTGTCCTCGACTATTCAATTGTCATAAATTTATTTTCAGTAAACTATAACATTCCCATAATTACCGAAGGGTTTTTTTTTCTTATGTTTTATAAACACTACTAAACGGATTTGTCTGAAACTTTGATTTGCATAGTTTATGACCTGAAATAAAACAGGCTACTTTTATTATGTAATACCACGCGATCGATGCCACAGACGGATACTACTTACAATAGACCTAATAGCTTGTAAAAAATACCAGAATATCCACAGTCCTCCAAGCAGATCTTGCCGCAGCCAGCAGCAAAGGTGACCTCCGTTCCTTATCCAACGGATTGATATCAGATCCTTGGACAATAAGATACGTCACGATATCTGGATGGTCGAACATCGCAGCGCAATGAATCGGTGTCATTTTCTGCACATCACAGGATGTTAGACATGCGAGTTTTTCTTCTGGCTGCATACGGAACATCAACTTCACTATTTCCAGTGCGCCCTGTTAAAAATATATCTGTTAGCAACAGCAATAATCCGATTTCATTTACTGTTGTTTTGAGTAAAAGCTTCTCTTTTATAGCATAGTGCTTGTGAATTTTATATTATAAACAATTAATTGTTTACTCAAAATAGGTATTTAACAGCGATACTTCAAAAAACGGCTTTCATTTCAGTTACATGTTTTATTAGGTAATAAGAATTAGTCACGTAAAAAGATCAAGGATCAGTAAGAGAAGGCGATCACGTGAAGTGTCCGTACCGATGCACGCAATTACCCAGATAAATCACCACACTCAAATCCATGTCTTATAAAGTACCAAGAGTTTTGCAGCATTAAGACTTACCTGCGCACAAGCAAGATGCACGGGCGTAGAAAGATCGTGCTGCTGTGTGGAAATCTTAGCCCCAGAACGCAGGCACAAATCCACAGCTCGAATATCTCCTCCGTGAACCGCCGAATGTAGGGGCACATTTCCCTCGTTGTCGTAAAGGGATATCATTGACTCGCGGGTACAACCACGAGATTCTCCCCATTCAAGGAACACCTCCATAGTTCTCGATGAGGCGTTCTTAGCAGCCTCGTGGATAGGGTAATACCCGTTGTTGCAAGGCCGTTTCCACTCCGCATCTAATTCCGTTATCTGCGCACGTAGAGGATATTATTTTGACAGTATAACTTAGCGGTGTACCTACTCTACGTTCCACGGAGTATCTCCATGCCAAATTACAAAACTAGAGGGACTGTTGACTTCGAAACAATAAAAATGATTTATTCAGTAGAATTTCTAGGATATTGAAACGTTTTGAAAGCTAGGTGATTCTACTCTTGCCATTGGCCATTCTATTCGTAACCAATGTTGGAACCAAGTTGAAGCCAATGTGTGGTGGATTCCTTTGAAGATGTCGGTACGGAGGTACGGGACCACTTTCTTGGCCGACCGTACTAACTAGTAAGTAAACTACAAACTGTGCAAAGTTAAAATGTAACATTTGTAGGTATGTTTGTTAGTGTGAGAAAATAGCAATAGTAAGTATACAACCCGTTTTACTAAGAGCTGTGGATTTTCCTTTATAAAATAAAAATATATTTAGAGACATTAAAATACACACAAATTGAATCAATAAGCTACAAAACACTGTAACAAATAAATCACAATGATAAACTCATGGAGTTACAGTTTTAAACAAGTGTTTTACGAGTTTCCTCAATTACAGGATTCCACAGAATGCAATAAAAATAACTCAACTGAATTAAAACTAATATAAAACACGAATAAACTTAAATTAAATAGTACAGAGGATAAATAATAAAACAAGTACCTAAGTACCTATTTTAAGTACTTAAAAGATCAAGATAAATTCAAGTTATTGATCATGTTAATTTTAATATAACAAATAATCCACATTCGGACACAAGCCGTATGCTTCTAGAAATAGAAGATCATTGTAATCCCAGCACATTTTTCTTAAATTATGATTTTTTAGTTCATTAAAAATATAGGTTTATTTAAGATTTAAGAACTTACAAGTATTTTAGCGCAGAGGTCGTGGTCGTGTATCGCAGCTATATGAAGTGCCGTTCGCCCATGCTCCCCACCGAGGTTCACGTCAAACAAATTCTTGTATTTCGTGAAAACTTTCAGAACGGCAACCTGAGAAACGTTACGAAATTTTTAAAATTCTGGCTACGTACCTCGTTTTAGGCATGGAGGTTTTCACAATAAATTTCTCGAATAAAATACGGTCAGTAATATTATTGCTTAATATTCGGTATTATTATTAATATTGGATACAAGTTCACTTCGTAGGTATCACCATAGTTTTCTCACCGTTTACTTCCCTGAACATCCATAAATATTTCTTGATCAAAATTAGCCGTATCGGTCCAGCCTTTCTGAAGTTATAGAGTGACACATCACGCGCAGGTTGTTGTTTCTTAAGAGATAACAGTCTGTAGAGCATCAATAGTTGTCGAGTGGAGACGTGATAACGTCATAAGAAAACATTTGACTTAGGCCGATCGTTCATCGTTCTGCGCTCTCGCTTGCACGCGCAGCTCGGGCGGAACGTGACACTATTTCGTGCGTGCAGCCGGCGTTCATCGATTTATAAAACGTTATCATGTCAATAATATTTGTAAAAGAGGGTTATTTCGTGTATTTGCAGGAATATATCTAGTCATAAACAAACTATGTTTAATTCTACTCAAGAGGACTCCAACTGAACTAATTAGTAATTTAAGGAATGTCAACTCAGGCTGTTATCTTATTTCAGATCTTTTGTGAACAAAAACAGAGCTAATGGATTTTAGCTAGTCTTTAGGCGACAGTTTAACTGTGCCTGTCTCGCTCTTTGTCCAAGAAAATGCGTATCCTTTTCACGTGGTTCGCAAGAGGATAACAGGTTTGTCGAGTTATACAACATAATCATCACTATTAACTGCTTAATACAATACAGTCCAGCTTACCTTATTCAACTCCACAGCTAAGTGTATCGGTGATTGTTTCCTGTTGTTTAGTCGGCTGGTATCTACCTGTCTAAACAAAGTTGAAAAAAGCCATTTTATTTAGTAGACCTTTCGCAGAGGGGATTTTAATGAATGGGCAAATCCATATCTTTGAGATAATTTTTGAGAAGTAACATATAATAAGATTAAAACGCATAACCTCTATACAACTCGTAGTAATCGTCTATTTCAGCCAGTTTCCGGCAAAAAATACGTAATGGACAAACATTAGCTATATTAATTATTACCGACCCCGTGTAATGTGGGACAAGGCCAAGAAAATGATGATGTCATTGGACATCATCATTTTCTTGTGCAAAAAGATTTGGTCTCATTTTCTTCATAAATAAGTCTGTGCGAAATCGGGACCGGCAGCTAGTCGATTAGACAATTATTAATTAACACCTTCAAATGATTACAGAACTATTTAACAGTATAACGACAACAAACTAAATAGAAAAAAAAAACCAAATATCTTTTATAAAAGTCCTAAAACTTAACAATACAATATTCTACGATAGGGATAAACCCTATAGAAACAAAATTACTAAAAATACGTCATGATGTTTTAGATAATTGGAATTTGGAATAATATAATAATAACTAGTTTGCGTGGTGCGCAAGCTGGCAGCTCGCGGTTTTCTTTTTCCATGATTCTGACAGGTAGAGAGACCCTTATAAAATTTTGAGAATCCATAGGAGATCTAAAATGAATTGGAAAGTTCATAAGTTACCTTTAAAGATTTTGTAAATGACATAAAATCTTTTAAATATTTTGAAAATCCGCTATGGGAACTCCTAATACATTATGAAAACCATTCAGAGCCCTTAAAGCAGTACAAAAACCCGTAGGAAGCCCTTAATCAGTATAAAAAAAAAAAAAAAATTATAAAAAAAAATATACCCTCAAGTTTCCAAGTCGTCGCCCCTGAGTTACGCTCAGGACCTCCGATGCCTACCTACTATAATTTTGTTCAAACACCTAATGGATATCTCTAACCGTTGTGAAGTTACAGCCCTTTCAATTTAAGGGGAGGTTGGGGAGGGAGGGGGGTAGTTTTGAAAAAATATTTTGACTATCTAGATGCCCCTTGATAAGAATCTGAAAAAAAAATTTTTAAAGTCTTAAGGCTTTCGAGATTCGAAAAAGGGGGAGAGAGGGGGGGCAAAGGGGGCAACACTGAAAAATTATTTTTACTTTGCCGAGCCTCCTCTATCCGAATCCGTAAAAAAAAAAGTTCCAAGTCTTAAGGCTTTCGAGATTCCAAAAAGGGGGGGCGGGAAGGGGGGCAAAAAGGGGGGGTTTGGGATTTTTCCAAAACTCACCAGACCTACCTCTAATACGAATCTGTCAAAATATACCCACCTCCCCATCCACCATCATGGAGAACAATTATGTCAATGAGTGAGTGAGTCAGTGGTAGTCCAAGTTTCCAAGTTTATGTATAGTAAAAATAATAAGCGTGACATAATACGAGTATATAATTATAATTTACAATAGGGAACATAAAACCTACCTTTGTAACAAAAACTCGATAGCTTCAAGAGCATCGTTTTCCACGCCCACGTGGAGCGGTGTATTCAGTGATGTATCTTGTGCATTCAAATCTGGAACGATAATTTAACAATCAGCATTTTCTCATTTGACGACCTCCGTGACGCAGAGGGTAAAGACCGCCTTAGCGTCAATTCACACGTACCACAACCACACCACAGCCACAACCACACCACAACGACGCCATGTGGTCGGGCGTATATTTTGTATTGAAAATGAATATTACAATTTACACGTACCACATTTTGACGTTGTTATCGACCACCTGTGTAATACAAACACATCGCAATCACATCGCGACGGCAACGCCGCCACGCGGCGGCGGCACCGCGGCCACATCGCCACGACATGACGTCATCAACAACTAACAGACGAATACGCTGATTTCGTCGTCTTCTTCTTAGCCATAACAAGGATAGCAACAACAATCTTTCCTCCATGACTACGTTCAGTCAAGCCGTGTTACCTCTACTAAAAGCTGGAGTATAACTGCACATGACCACGTGTGGTTACCACGTCGCAACAACAGCGACAACGCAACCACATCGACATTTTGTCGGTACCACAACGCAACTGCAAAAAGCCGCTGCGGCACTATTCACACGTAACCACGGCTTGACCACATTATGTCGCTTCGCTGCGAGAGAGTGAAATGAAAATAAAAAACAACCAAATGGTGGTGAAAAAGAAACTGAAGGGGAAAACATTCAAAAACAAGAAATTGAGAAAGAAAATAGCCTTTCAAAAAATATGAATGATGATGGCATCGAAGGTGGTTTGTGTTAATCAGTAGACAATTCAGTAAATTCAAAACAAAATCATCTGTAGGATAGATTATCTTCCCTAAATAAGTATGATTTTAAGAAGATAATTAAAGATAATTTGTATAATTTAGCGTAAACATTTAGTTAATTTAGTTTTGTGGCCACCAAGTGCAACTTCGCTATTCCTCATAAACTATACAAAATATAACTAAATATAACAGAGGTATTAAAATTTACAAGTCAGTGCCCAACCGTCGACATCAAGTGCCAGATGCCTAAGCCCTGTGTGAATGAAGAACACGAACAAACCCAAGTCCAGTACCTTGACGCAATTTTACCGTGCATAGGTGAAATCAATGCGAAAGCTGCCAAATTAGCAAATGCGTTGGTTCAGTTACACTGCAGGTAAAATCTTACTAATATTATAATGAGCGGGAAAGGTTTACAGATGTTTTAATGTTTAAAAAATATATTTGATACTAGATTTATAGTAGTAGGTAGTAGTAGTTAGTAGCCTATGTATGGATAAAAACCGTCCCGTCCCGAAATACCCAATTAAAACGACCCGTATTTAATTGGGTATTTCTTGGTTTCCAGGACAAAAATATACTGAAGCTGAAAATGCATAGTAATAACTGTAATCCAAATTTTGCAAAAAATTACATAGATTTAAAAATACACCAATGTAAAGAAAAAGTTGCTAAACATCCTGAGGAATCAACTAATAACAAACAAACTTTAGTAAGCAATAAAGATTCCGGAGTTGATTTAATATGTAAAATTCCATCTTTTACTTCCGTCAAAAGCACCTACGGTCACCCATCAAGTTGTGACCGCTCAGAACGTTGCTTAACTTCGATGATCTATCAAGAACGTCTTAGCAAGCTTCGCCACGAGCGCTTCTTAACTTTATTAACTTTCTAGAAAAACTAGAAAGACTTCTTAACTTTATAGAAGGTTATATATATAAAACTTAAGAGCTCAGCTCTTGTCGGTGTAATGATGCAATTTCCTCCATATGCTTCTTTCCAATGCGATCTCTTTTACTTCTTGATACGACATGACAGCGACCTTCTCTTTTATCTGACTTATGTAATTAATTCTCGGTCTTCCCCTTCCTCGCCTTCCTTCTACTTTTCCTTCTATGATGTTCCATAGAAAGCTGTCATGTCGTATAAGATGAGCAATCATTTTTCCACTTCTGTTTTTGATGGTATTCATTAATAATCTTTAGAAGGTTGGCATGTGAAAATTAACAATGAATGTAGAAGGAAGAAGGCCAATTTATTGAAAATATCAAAAGTTTTTGAAGATGATGCCACTTTGTATAGTGTTGAACATGAAGTGGCCCCATTTAAAAGCCGAACAAGAGAGAGCATTCTGAGGGATCAGCATATACAAAATATCCCAATGATGCTTTTATTTAAACGATTCCATCCATCAAAGAACACACACATATCAACCTTGCCTTTGAAATGATCCAGGCCCCAAGTTTTAGCGTAATAATATTTAAAATACTCGACTATTTGAGCGCGTGCCAATCTTTCCCGCAAACTTATGATAGATGGTGTTTATGTTAGGTGGAAATTCGTCAGAAAAGTTTAGAGAAACGGGTAACAGCACTTTCACAAGGTAACATTCTGTTTTTGCAGGATAAAGTTTTCTGCAGGCCACCAAAGTCTGTTTTCACTACTCTTCCTAAACTTAAACTAAACAAAATAAAACTATTACAGAGGTATTAAAAATAAAACTTATCATAGGTTTCACAAACGAAACAATCATTTTTTTTAAATTCTATTGTTCAACGTAATAATAAAATAAAATAGGCGGCGGCGCTAGTTTCTTCACGCATACAGGCGTAAGGCGTTTCACGCATAAGATAAAGCCATAAAAATGTCCTATGATAAAATTGGTCATTTTATCATTGGTAATTTTTATGGTTTTAACTTAATTGGCCAGTTTTATCATTGGCCAAATACCTAATGGACTTGCCTGTGGACATTCATCTTTTACTCAGACATTAGTCGTGCGAAGAAGAACACGGAGCTCGTCATAGGACAATAAATCTAGCAGAAACATGGCATAAATAAACGTTTGAACAATAAGATGACTAAGAGAAAACCTAAAATGCTTCAGTTTCCTAATACACTAAAAAATGAAACTGAATAATTACCTATATAGATTGGAAATTAAAGAATTTCCAATTTTATATACCTTTAAACTCACGAACATGTCGGTCGATCTATTGCATATGATAAAGAATTGAAAACTTTTTTGAACAATTATGATAACATGTCCCTGGCAGAAATTCTTAAAAAAAAATTATGCAGCATTTTAAAAACAATATAGGTATAGAACAGCATAATAAATAAAAAATGAATAAAATAAATAAATAAATATCCCTGGACATTCCACACGGCGTCATCTAGTCCCAAGCTAAGCAATTTAATGCTTGTGTTATGATAACCAGATGACTGATATAATACTTAGATACTCTTTTTTGTAAATACAGACACGAAACAAATATTTGCAGATCATGCAAACATTTGTCCCGTGGCGGGGATCGAACCCCGCCACGGACATATGTTACAAATATTATTATGACCAATAAATCAATCTATTGCAATGAGTATACTCGTCATTAAAACATTAAAGCATTAAAACCAATTTATGCTCGTGATGGTTTGCCGGTGCATATTAAGGTTAGTAGGTACAGACTAGTACCTACCTACTTTCAATCAAATTGTAAATTACCTACGCTAAATCGTCTTATGATTTCTATTCTAATTTTTTATATAAATAGGTCCTAACATCTCAGCTTTATGGCAAATTGTAGTTAACAGAGAGGAACAGGTCAAGACCATGGAATACCTAGCCATAGCCCAAACAACAGTCAGCAAATACTTATTTAAACCAAGTTACGGGGCTATCATTAGAATGTAGGTAGAATAGCAAGCAACTATTGTTTATATAACATCATTAAAGAAAAGAGCTTCAACAGAAACTGATTTATTTAATTTCCAAACTCATGCTAAATTGGATTACTTTTCCGGGAATAGAGAGTGCAAGGCAGAAGGTTGCTAATGAATTCCAACAAAAGCATGGACTGCCTGTTAAAATGGTCGCTATTGACTGCATCCATGTCGATATTAATAACAGATTCTTATAATTCTTCGTAAATTTTCACCAAACCAAAACAAACAATGTCAATGCAATAACAGCTGATCTCACAGCAGCACAACTAAAATAAAATGTCGATTTCATGTATTGAAACTCACATCATTACCGTCATTTTAATTTAGACGTGTTATAACCCAACCAAAGATGATAAAGCAAATGAACGAATAATTATTGAAAATTGAGCGAACGAATTGTTACTTTTATTACATTTTCTTTGTATGGCAACAATGACGGAGAGAATGGTTTCTCCACCGTAGTTAGGTTATCCACAGCCGAGCCCGTGCTCGGAGAGTGGCTAAAATGACGGCCGGGGAATAGATTTTTATCCTCTTCCTGTGGAAAGTTTTCCCCAGTCCATGCTAGGCGGGCTGTTTTTAAATATAATTAAAGATACAAATTTAACAAGTATGCCTTAATAAAAGTTAATAAAATCACAGTAATATTGATTACTTAGATTTAATTATGTCTGTATTAATATTGTGAATTTGTGACGAACTGACTTTGTTAGAAATTACAACAACCCGAGTTTACAATAATCAATACACTTCCAAACATCAAATATCTGCTAAACGTTGTTAAATTGACGGCTGGAGTTTAGTTATTGAGATGTCGCATTATCATCTGACAAACAATCTAAAGGGCAAAGGCTTACGAACCAAATTTATTCATAGTACCTACGCATCAAGAATCAGTATGTCTTCCGTTCCGTGTCAAGGATAGCACGAAGGGTTTTTATGTCATTAACAAAAGTGCATGGTGTTTTATGAAAATTTTTAACCGCTTGAGAAGGTAAGAATAACGTAACCTCATGAAAAACCGAAGATAAGTGTTAGTTCTGAGAAAATAAAAATTTAACCCATTATGTAACCTAGTATGAATGTTTGTAAGTATAAGCTAACTTTAGTGAGTACGTCACCTTATAAGAAGTAATATATTTCAATAGCTTCTGTGTGTTACCTTCTGAAAATCTTAAGATGGATGAATGAGAGTAAGCATGCTACCTCCTGAGAGGCTTTTATGAAGGGAAACATGCAATCTTTTGAAAAACTGAAGCGAAGGAAGTTAATTATCTTCTGAGAAACGAAATATGTAATCCATTATGTGACCTATTGGGAAGTCAAAATGTAGGTAGGTTACCTCCTGAGAAGCTGAAGATAAGAGATAATATGTTGATGTTGTTTCGTGCAACTGCCTGATGCGCCGCCGTCCTCCCGCGGCCGTCCCTTACTGTCAAACGTGACGGCTCGTTCACATACAGACGACGAAAGTCCTCAGTGTTGCCACTCTCAGCAGCCTGCAACAGAGTGTAACGTCACCAACATATAACAAATACTACATTTTTAGATGGCCCGACTGGCTCGCAGTAAAAGGAGAATAGTGATAGCTTCTAAGATTTTTTCGTCTTTCGAATCCTGTTTATTGGGCATGAAAACAGTTTATGGTCTACAACACGCAAAAACATGACTCTTGGTGAGGTCGCAGATTCGTTGAAATTGACATCTCATGGGATTAAAACCCAAATTCAGGTCTTACCGGGAGACTAACTCAGCAGTTAAACAGTTTTTCGGTTTCTATCGCTACGGTAATGGAAGTTTTGGAAAATAAAACACTAGAACTTTCCAGACCCGAGACCATCAAATCAATGACACCCATGAGACCTCTGACAGCTCACCCCAACAGCAGATCGCCGGACGGATAGAATGTGTCCCTGGAACCGCATATCGCTCCCCTAACGCTAAAATACCCATAGATGAAAATGGCAACGTCACCATCGCACCAAATACTACAAGTTCCAAACCATTTTCAGGAACTGAACAAGCTAGAACTCAGAGACGACAAGATCGCCGAACTAGTCAGGGTCCTTGGAGACATTCCAGAAAGAAATGATCAGTGGATTCAGGAACCTTTCAATCAAAGATCATGAACTATATCAGCACAATCTTAATTTCCACTACCTCATTCACATGTTATTTTATTTCAGATAAAGCAAACTAACTCTTCTTAGTATAAAAGTTTTTCCGCTGTAAAACTAGAGTAACAGTAAATAAGCAAATAAGTAATACTAAACGCTTTTGGGGTGCGGTATGATTGTTGCAAGGGCATCAAATTAAAAATGCCAAGTGACAACTTGTACAAACTGGTCAATAAGGCTTTAAATTGCTTTAACTCGCATTTCAAAGGAATTATTCACGCCGAAAAAAGTAAGGTGCGGTTATTTAACAGTGATAAACTTTTTAAAGTGTGAGGCTCCGGAATTGTTGAATTTTAGTTGCGAAAAACATATATTTTATTTAATTGAACACAGGATAGCGGAAAAAATCACTTTTATTGTAAAAGTAATAAAAACAATAAACTTGAATATGCAAACTGGAACAAACATCTTTTCCTCCTGAGAGACGGTCTTCAATAGTTCAAAGCATAGGTCATATTTAAATTGGAGATTTGACAAAAATGTCAAGTCTTATTCTGTCAACAAAAAAAAAGAACTCAAAAAAGCCTTGACATAATCCTGGAGAAGAAAATGTATCACACTAAACTTATCGAAAGGAGCTCACGATGCACAAAGGACTCAAATCCTCTTGCCACCACAATGATCCTTCTTAACCAAAAGTACCCAATTGCTCTTTCCAAAACAGAGGCGAAAAAGCACGGTGTCCCCAATGCGTTGCTGGCCCGTGAAAGCAGGAATAGGGATATCGATGACTCTCATATGCACAACCGAGTGCTAGCAAGGTTGTCAACAGTGGATTGGTGGATATCATACAGCAGTACTCCAAGTGAAGACCTTATCAGATTAGCAGATGTTCTTTTCTCTAATCTGGATAAAACAACTCGAGATTACTATTCAATTGATTGGCGGCAGGCGCAAAGAAATCTTGTGCGAACAAATAAACCCATTGTTGATTTGCCTACCAGCCTTAGAAACTCAGCAATCAAAGAAATTTTCTTCCCAGATTACACGATTCCAAATCCGGCTTTGTCAACTGCAGTTGTCGCTGAGTTGAAAAGGAAATAGGAGTAAGACTCGAGGACAATATCCCGTTAACAAAACAAATACGAATCATATTAAACCTCTTGGATCCGAAAGAAAAATACCTTCCAGTACTGCCTACTTGCGCAGAAGAATCAGTCCAAATGAAACACTCTCTTGTGCATAACAATCTTGCAATTACAAACTACAAGAGAGAAGACGCTCAATCACGTCGGGGTCACCAGTTATGGGCGCGTGTGGTCACAATGATATACCCAGAGGATATACCTATTGTGATACTTACTGCCTATATATTAAAATAGTATGAACAGATCCTTTTGATATACCTTTTGACCATGGAAACCCAAAATAAAAATGAGTGCAATAAGAAAATTGATGATTTTGATTTCGATATTTCCTTTTACCTTCTGTTCATAATATTTTAATATATAGGCAGTAAGTATCACAATAGGTATATCCTCTGGGTATATCATTGTGACCACACGCGCCCATAGTCCCATGACGGCATGGCTGTGCATATTGAGGAGCGAAAGTGCGTACCATAAAAAATACGCTACAGCAGTGAAGCGTGCCATATCCCATGTTCCATGTATCGATGAAATTATCGACATGACCACGAACCAAGAACAAAGCAGGCGTCGGAAATCTTGACATTGACAACTCTCGTAGCAGAAATCCTATTAGTTATATGACCGCCTGTCAAGCAACTAGGATGTCTTTTTCTCAATATTTGCGGCAGCATGGCACAGTGAAGAGATGAGTCGAGAATTTGCTGCGTTCTTCAGCACTACAGGGGCGGCTGGTATAGCTATAAAAAAGCGTCTAAGTTAAACATGAAATGGACTGTCTATGCAAAGATGTCATGCGTGAATCAGACTGGGCTGCTTTCAGGAGTGTACAACCAGGTAACCACTGTACCTTGCTTTAGCGGTTAAAGGGTTCATCTTTTGGATGCCGAATTTTTTGAACATATCGAGAAAAGATGAACTACAGGGACAGCGGGCAAATCTCTCATGCAAATAATGAATACGCTAAACTATTTATGCTACAACCTTGGAAGAGTTACATGAGGGAAGATTACGGAAGCGAGAAGGAAAGTTGCATATATGGACTGGCGAAAAATGGAGGATCTAAAAATAGGCTCTCACGGATCGGAAAGAAACTTCGTTGTGAAAGGAAAGGCAAGAATGTTTCTTGAAAAGAAAAGTGACTCACTAGTTGTCAATGAAGAAGTGGACTTGTTATCTTATTTATTATAATTATTATTAGTAAACATTTGCTTTTTTGATATTTTGTGTAACTTTTATTGGTTCTACTACTGTAAGTTTAGTGAAAAAAAACGCTTTAATTTGTTTCAACTCTGGTACAAAATCTGCATTAATCAGTGACGTTCAACTTTATCAAAGTGAACATAAACCACAAATGCTAGAATTCATTACCTTTGAGGATAAAACTTAGTTGATATAAATCCTAGTAGGTATTTGACCGCATCTGAACTCAACAGATGCTGTAAGACACTGATTGCAACAAATAGTTCGAGTGCATTCTACGTTGCATTCCTAGAAAGTAGATGTAATAGACGAATGCTCGTGTTTGCACTCTAAAGTACCGTTTTGTTTTTATTGTTAAAGTCAGAGAACTAAAATAAAGTAACTCAGCTCAGGATAATAAAGTAAATTGTTTAGGATCCCTGCACATACGTTGCAGTTAAAGAGGGATGGAATGTAGGTAGATGCTAAAAGATATTTCACTGTAAGTGCACCATTTATCCATTTCATCAGCGAAATACTAAAATGGAAGCTATAAAGACATTCACGTGTCATATCAGTCTAATTGAGCGACAGCACGTGTATTCGACTTTCAAGTAGTTTCTATGACCTTAAATTAGTCTAAGCTAGTTATCGCTGTATATTACAAACGATAAAATTATTTTTTAACTCTAGATGATGACTATATTATGTCTATGTGATGTATTCAGAAATAGTGTGATTAAAAAAAAGACGGACAATAAATGTTTTTCAGTTTTTAGTAAGCCGTTTTGTTATTCAAATTAACATGAGTAATTTAGGTATAAGTTTAGGTTTTCTGACTGTACGTACACTGTACAGTACCTAGTAATATTCAAAATTATGAATAGCCACTGGGTTGATGAATAGTTAAGTAATAGGTTACATACACAATTAACATTTCTACAGATTGACAGTAAAGGATACCCTTACAGATATCACTGAAGATAAAGAAGTACATCAAGTACATCCATTTTAATAGGTACCAGGATAGGTATGGAGAGAACATTTTGCTATAATAAATAAGTTTATTTAACATCATAACTTCACAAAGGAACGGCGAAAAAAATGTCTGTAATGATATCAACTATTTGAATATTTTATGAACGTTTTACGAGATACTTAAAAGAAAAATGTTTTATCAAAGCCTTTTATAAAACGTGAGTGAGTTGCTAACAGGAATAGATAATTCTCAATTTGCAGGGCTGAAAGCAAACAGAAGGTGCACCAAAGCGATCCATACTTTGGTTATGTTATATTATGGTTTGACGACAGCAGAAATATAACCGGTTATTCAAACGTTCCTTGCTGCAACAAAATAGGTATGTATGACGTCGATCACGTCGAGTGATTTGATAATGATCAATGTCCACACTTTTAAAATTTTAAGGAGCAAAGGACAATGGGAAGAAATGTCCCCACCATCCAACAGATTTGAAATATGTGTCATTTGAAGCATCTAGTAGGATAGATAATTTTTTATCATGGCGACGTACTTCAAATACGTGGGGTTTAGGTTTTATGATACATTGTTGTTTTATATATTTTTTCCTTTTTAATTACATTGCGCATAAAATAATTATACCTACGCTAATAGCGTAGGTACAGGAAACCTATTTGGGCTTGTCGAGACATGCACAGAGGTCCTGACTTTGATTTTTTTTTGACTTTTTTGTTTTTTTTTTTGTCTTTGATTTTGAGAACATTTTGGCACAATTATGGATACAGGACACCGATGTGTTATGTGTCCGCGTTCTGTCCTAAGGCAGAGAAGACACATTTTGGAAGGTACTTTGCCTCAAAGTTCACCAGCGGTGGCTGACTATATTTCTCAAAATGGACTAATAGAGGTTCGTAAGTAATGTTATTTTGTTTCTTTGTCTGACAGCACTGTCAGACAAAGAAAAATATAACATTACTGATGGTTTACAATAAACATTGTAAAAATAATATAACGTAGGGTATGCATTATACCATCGTCGTAAGAAAGTAGATATTCTGTGTGCACTGCAACCTAGTCCTACGATATCTTTATTTGTTGTGATAGGATATTAAATGTTTTTTTTTTATTTTAGGTTATTTTCAATAACATCATGGCTGGCAAAGAGCCAACAATGATGACAATCGACAAGACCTTCTTGACAAAAATGTTGTTGTCGATGTCAACAGTCCAGCTGAAGACGCTCAACCAAATGAAATCTTCGCCCCTGAGTATGTAAGAGCTCCTAATTCTTCGCGAACCTGTTTATATAGGCATTGCAGTAATCTGGATCTGAGACGGATCCCCGCGTCTATAAGACTGTTCGCCATTTGTAACTACAGCTTATATTTTCCACCTAGTACACGACTGTGTCAAGTCAAGAGCATTTGTTCAATATTAATTGGGACGAATTACTGGATAATGTAAACGTGACGAATTATTTCAACGCTGAGCTTGTTTCGGACATGACAACAATGTTAATCGCGGCATGAATGCTCCTAGATTAAGCTTTGATTCCGTGACTGGATTGGATGACTATGAGCTTCATTTTTGGACTGGACTAACTATTGAGCAATTTAATAGTATGCTATTGGAAACACCCACTGGTACTGCACTTGCCTTACAGGCAATCGCACTGTGGGAAGTTGTGCGCACATAATATCCATTGTATGGTACATGGGGTTAGGGCGTCATATTGACTTTAATGCACCAGCACAAATGCTTGATAATATTGTAATAGACGACATAACGTAATTATTAGTGCAGTCAAGAGACTGCACTAATAATTACATTAAGTCGTAAAAAAAAAGTCGTAAAGTTGTCAAGCTTGATGTGCTCTTGCACATCAAGCTTGACTTCTTCTTGCTCGGTACACTCTTGGCAGAGTGGTCGTGGTCATCAGTTTAGTTCTCCCTTTGTGGCTCGTTTGACAGCGCGCTTCCACTCCTCCCTGACAGCTGCTCTTCTTGCACACTCATGTAAGGGACCGTCCATCGCTGCCTTTATCTGGTCTGTCCACCTCATGGGCGATCTGCCTCGCGCTCGGGTACCTTCAACTCTTCCCTGCACCACCAGACGCTCTATGGATACACCTCCACGCCGAGAAACATGACCGAAGAAGGTGAGAATGCGAGCTTGGACGATGGAGGATAGACGCTGCTTGATGCCGAGTTCTCGGAGTACGGAAACATTTGTACGGTGTTCGGTCCACGATATCCCGAGCAGGCTTTAGGCTTAAATATAAATCAGAGCTTAACTTAAGCTAGAAGTGTGTCTGACATGCTTTTGGCTGTAATAATGAGTTAATAGTTACCTATATTATTTAAGCACTATTATTATTATTTATTACTCAATGATTTTCAGTTTGAGAACCTTTTTTTTTTTTTTTATATAGAATCGTCCTTGAATGTGTGAAATAAGCATATTTGTTTGTGAAAAAAAAAAATTTTGGTTTAAAAATTAATACATTTTACCAAAAAGTTTTTTTTTTTACAAATAAACCCAATAGTTTTTGCTACTAAAACAGGTACTTTCTCTTTTTTTGGGTCGCAATGAACAAATTGACACGTGTCCGATGACTGTTGGAGGGTGGGGACGGGGTCCATACAAAATCCCCCATGGTCCTTTATGTGGTAAACCAATTACGAGTTGACCACCTTCAGTGCCTATGACGCACAGCACATATGCTCATAAGTCATTTATGATTCAAGAAAATTTGCTCTGCCGTTTGAAGAACGTCAATCAGCTCTTGTCTAATTATTAAATCAGAATTGTTTTTAATTTAATGGTATTTCAATAAATATATTAAATTTATAGGTAGGTTTAAAAAATTCTGGTTTTCACAATAAACATCTATGTTTCACTGAAAGAGAGTACCAGTGCAGTACTTACGATTAATTAGATACAACAAACAGTTAAATATACTCAACTAAAACCGTAAGGCGAGAACCCTAGCATTCACCTACAGTACCTATTTATTTATTATCATAAAACTTACTTCCAATAACTCATCAATAGAGGGCTCGTTTTCAGCCCCGCGCCACATTTTCGAAAAGTGTCTAGGCAGTCTTGTAACACTATTTTTAATAGTTTGCAATGGTCTTAAAAATGACTCTATTTTAACCGTTGCCATACTCACTGAACTCGGTTAACTACGAAACTTTGACGGTAAACTTAATCAACCTTCATGCTTAGGGATGCGCGCGTGATTTTAAGCGTCTGGCGTTGGTGAAGACCGAACTACAAGTGAGAGAGGGTTGGGGCTATTCATAGTTGCCTTGACAACCCTGGAAATATTTACCTCATCTCGTCCGAATGCTCAATGAGTAGGCAGTTCTATAAGACGCAAAAACCAGTCATATCCTAGAGATAAAAATCAGAATATGAAAGTTGCATTGTAAAACGTTGAAGAATATGGTTAAGAAAGTAGGATACCTACCAATTCATAAAACTAGCGGAAGGAGTAGGTATATGGATTTTATTAGTTTGAATAAAATTTCTTATTTTTTTAACGAGTGATTGGCAGAAACCTTATGCGCGGGACAGACAGAAAAGACGTAAGACGAAGACGGGGACGAAGACGGGGCGCGGACATTTGTCTCTTCCGCGTCCCTTTCATACAAAATGTATAGAAGCGTCACGACGCAAAACATACAGAAGAGACGGAGCGCGGGCGCGACGCTTTTACGTCTGCGCCTTTTGTTCAAAACAAACAGAAGAGACGGGGCGCGGACGTGGCGGGGGCGAGGACGGGGCGCGGGGTGGCATGCCTGCCGGGCGCGTCTCGCACGCTCGCACTGCTGCGTCGCGTCCGCGCCCCGTCTCTTCTATATAATTTCAAAAGTCGCGTCCGTGTCACGTTCTGCGCCTTTTATTCAAAACAAACAGAAGAGACGGGGCGCGGACGTGGCGGGGGCGAGGACGGGGCGCGGGGTGGCATGCCTGCCGGGCGCGTCTCGCACGCTCGCACTGCGTCGCGTCCGCGCCCCGTCTCTTCTATATAATTTCAAAAGTCGCGTCCGTGTCACGTCTCCGCCCTGTCCGCGCCCCGTCTTCGCCTTACGTCTTTTCTGTCTGTCCCGCGCCTTAGGATGACCTAGCTGTAGGACGAGATAGGAATATATATTATAAAATCTAGGAATAATAATAAATTTCAGCGGGTCAATGATCAAAACATGACATTATCACAGAGATTCTACTACGATCTCTATTTATTTATTAATCTCGTATTATAAACGCCCAGCAGCCCAGCACTACAAGCTGCAAGTTAATTTGTACATGTTAATAAATGTACCTATCTCAAATCAAAAGACTTCGTAGAGTCGCTGAGGGACCGTGACTATTCAGATCAACTTGTCAAGCCGTCCTTAGAAATTTAAATGAGTTTTAATCAAAACTAAAATTATACTAGTAGTTCGCCCCGAACGAGATCTCGCGCACCGTTGGTTGGTAGCTTACATTTGTACTTGCTGCTGACTATGACTACCACTATGGTCTAAGTGCCATTTACTACCTCCCTGTATCGATATGGCAATTGGCCAATCACAGGTTTTAAGAAAAAATACCGCATCTTATAAAAATGTCCAAAACAATACCTTTGCGAAACGGCTGAAAAATATATTTTGTTTTTTATTTGCTCAATGTTTATGGTAAAACGCACAATCACAGAGTCACAGTTCTTTGTGATCTTAGAGAATTAAACCAAGTGTGCAGTATCCAATGGCGACTGCGATTTGTCTAAATTTAACCATTAGAAATTAATGCGGGCACCACATTGGCTACAACTTGGTTCCATCATTAGGTATGAATAGAATATGGCCAATGGTATTGCACCGTTTGTGTCCAATAATTGTCCAAGATCGATTCCCACATTGGAATGTTGGACTCCAATGTGTGAGTTTTGAAAACTTCAAACGTAAATACCCAAAAAAGTGTTTTTTTTTTATAAGGGCGGGCATTTTGGAAATAAAATATATCCACAAAATTCGGATTGTCGAATATTTTGTTATGCGGGCACCACACATTGGATTTTGTTATGCGTCCACACATTGGAGTGGTGCCCGTAACAAAATACTCGACAATCCGAATTTTGCGGTTATATGTTTCGAGTTCGACTCGAAATCTTAATTTTTTTATGTTTTATTATTCTGGTATGGTTTCGATCGAGTCTACCGTACCCCTTTATTATAGATGTCAACCATCGTACCACTAATTAGAGGGTTACAATACTCCAATCCAAATGCTCAATCCAGAAACCAACGTAGGTATAAACCTTAAAGCGAACCTGAATGACGAGATTTTTTGGAAACTTGGTCATCTAGAGGCCAATAAAATTGTGGCGATCGCGGCGTTTCTGGATCCTTGATTCTAAAAAGCTGGTTTGGAAATGACAGTAACGCAGCAAACGGCCAACAATGGGTCACTGACAAGCTCAGTCACGTCATTCAGCAGAATGACAGCTCAAGAGGCGAAGTATCAAGAAGGATCCCTCTTCACCAACTCCAAATGCTACACCTAGCTCGTCTAGCACGTCGCTGTGGGCATTTTTTGATAACAGAGTCACACAACAGCAAAATGCATGATACACCAAGTGTCTCAGCACATGTAATGGTATGACATATTGACAGCGGATTTGTAAAAAGACTTCAAGAACCAATTAAATAAGCGGAAGAGCATCGACAAAAACTTCTAAATTATAAATAAAAAATTAGCCATCAAATGTTTGTCAATTCTTGCGACATCTCTGCCCTCTGCTACATATTGAATGGCCCTTTTTTGTCTGCCTTGTGTGTTCATACCTACTTTACCTATTGTACCTACCAAATTTCAATTTGTGCGATCAATATTCATGGTGAAGACGGGACAACGTCTGTCGGGTAAGCACGTGATAATAAAATAAGGACTTACAGCATATAGAAGTGACGGAGATCCACGCAGAATGGGCTCAGTATTAGCTCGACGAAACAACCACATTTCTCACAATAAATCAGTTTGCGTCAGTCCACGTCCTATGATAGCGACCGTATCGACATGATATAGGGTTTTATGATACAAAACTTTCAGCTTATCTACTTTAATCCGTACACGGTATACCCATTACCTGTATTTAACAGGCTTGCAATATTTGTATCAATCATGCTTTGGTTTTATTTATTGCAGTATTATCGCCAAGTGTGTTTATTATTAGATTTTAGAGATAGTTTTTGTCTTAGATATAAATATTTATTTCTTTCTAATTAAGACTTAAAGAGTAAAAAGTACTTTCACCTTGACCTAAAGTTAGTTTAGTTTTTTTTTTTTTTTTTTAGGTGAAGATTGATTTATTTACAGAAACTAAACTACTACATATTTACACAACTGTACAAAATACAATTAGAACCAGTTAAGCCACCTAAGGCTCGCTACAAACGATCTATAGGTAGCTCAACTGATCCGAACCACTGCCAGACGGAAGCGTGCCCAAGACACTGGCAGCATTGCCGCGCTGGATGGCAATGCTGATCTTTTGAGCAGTTTAGTTAGTATCTTTAGGGCTTGAGGTAACTTTGCGATTAACAATATTTAAACTTTCGTTCAAACATTCCAAGTAACGCTGAATAAATAATCAAAACTTAGTTCAGGGATATACAAACAAGCTCTTCCAATTAGGTAGGTACGAATTATTTTAAACACAATTTGCTTTAATTTCTATTTCACAACTTAATTGGAACAAGTGCAGGCCATGAAATTAACAAAAGTTCAACAACGGTATCGTTTGTGCGCTCATTTTATTTGTGGTCTGTTTTTTTGCAGGAATCCGAATTGAGAAGTAGTGTTCTTAATAAATTTTTTATCAGCACTTTTTTAACCCCCGACCCAAAAAGAATGGTTTTATAAGTTTGACCGGCTATGTGTGTATGTGTGGCTGTGGCACCGTAGCTCTTAAACGAGTGAACCGATTTGAGTGTACTTAATTTATGTTAAGCTGGTTTTCCGGCGGCTTTTCTTAAACATGTTTAATCAAAGTAGTTACAAGATATATGGGGTTAAAGTTGGGATGAATAATCAAATGTTTTCAAATATACCCAAGTTGGGTATTAAATAAAAGGAATTGTAGTGTAAAATGCAAAACTGAGAGTGGGGCATGAATTATTAAATGTGTACTGAGTATCGGGGGTTACTTAACGTTTACAATGTTATTTTGTTGTATCGATTAATGTGTTTAAACAAAATAAAAAAACTCGAAAGAACAAATTCGCAAAAAATCGCAAAATACTTCATTTCAATAACAATGATAAGCACCTACCAACCAATCATCCACAGCACAATAAACTGCACAAATTACGACTTATAATCGAATCGACCACCTCAATGAAAATTTTTCCAGCGTTTCGATTGAACAGCGCTTGTCACTCGACGAACAAATGCGTTCTACTAAAATAGGTCATCTTCTCAAACAATACCTTTCTTCCGAATAAGCCTCATAAATGGGGCTTCAAACTGCCCCATTTATGAGGTTTGCTGTGTAACTTGATGGGGTACGCTTAACGATTCCAAGTTATACCGGCATAGTAAAGAAGTAGACGACCGATTGCCCAGTGAGCCTTTTGCGTGACATACTTTAACACAATACAATAAATCATTGAAATATCAGACATTTCATTACTTGAGTAATGTTGAGATATAATTAATTAGACATAACTAAAAGCTAAACTACATTTTAAGCTGCCATAGTGCATCGGCTTGCAGCAGATTTTAATATTTCCAGGCTGTTTCTGTATTATTTGTGAAGTTCAGAATTTGCACAGGCCTCTGGATTAAATACATTGCAGAATGGATACCCCGCCGACAAAAGCTAATGCATATTATACGTAATCTACGTCACAGATTAGGTACTCATAGAGAAGTCATACGCGTTAGATAACTTTTATCATTATCACAAATGTTAGAGTGCCCATTAAGTGATGAAATAGGGTTAGAAATATACATATATGGTTATAACTTATACCTATACACATAGGTAAATAGTAGTACGTAAACACATACACATCTGAGTGTCTCTTTCCAGCAGAGTGCTTGGCTCCTCTGGCCACGAATCTGCTCTAAAGAGGATTTTGACACTAAAAGGGATTTTAAAGAGTGTGTGTTTTCAAGTGTTTGTATAATCAAAACGGTATTAGACTTTAGTAGGGTTTCGATTCACCCCGCCCGCTAGGGTAACTGGCCTTAAAGATCCCTATGAATAAAAAAAATAGCAACAAAACACCTTTTTACTTCCTCCCGGTTCATTAAGATTTAATCTCAAAATACCTGATATCAGTAGGTATGAGTATGACACAATCTCACAATGACTGACATTGCAAAGCATGCCGGTAAGCAGCCACGTACGATTTTGCTTAATAATAATATTATGATTACTTACCAGTTTTCTTCACGGACATACCACAGGTTTTGTCTGTTATTCATTATGAACTTAAAAGCTTCCAAAAGATCGTAACACGATAACAACATTCTGTAAAAACCTCACTTCATTGACACATTATGATATACCAAGTTATACATTTATTTACAGAAACTAAACTACTACAGTACACCTGATTATGAATAAAGGGATTAGAAAATAATGATAATTATGACTTACCCTCAGTATTCGAAATGGACTTTCTGCAAGTAGACACACATCCCCCGAGCTGATTCTCTCCGACTCAGGGCGCAGCATGATCTGCAACTCACCACCGGCATCGACCTTCGCTCTGTGCTGATTCCGACCGATCAAAGTCCACATTAACTCCTATAAATAAAAAAATACTAAAATACCGTAAGCGCTTTACTATACAAGCCCTTGATTTCAACTGATTTCATATGGCTCCCCAGCCTTAGTGATAGATATCGTGCTACTATAGCGAAAATAATACATATTTGATATAGCAGGGAAATGTTCTACAAGACCGAACTACCAGCACAAGCAATAAGTATATTTATAAAAGGAAAAGAATAAACATGAAATTGCAATTAAAATTGATTTGTATTTAATTTATATATAAAAACGGTCGAGTTTGTTACAACACTTATAACTCGAGAACGGCTGAACCGTTTTTCAAAGTTATTGATTTGTTGGAATTGTCTCCATCCATCCTTACAAATTTTTCAATGTTTTTAATAGTTATTCTGCTATAACTATTAAAAACATTGAGAATTTGTCTAAAAAATACTTTCCCAGGTATACCATCTCAATGACAACCAACTGTCAATCGATTTGATTTAAATATATATGTTTATTCCAAATTTAACATCCATCCCGAACGGAATTACTTGAGAGAAACATAAGTGAGCGTGGAAAGCACCTACAAAGGTAATTACCGAATAACAACCCATGTTGTTATTAGTAAACATTATCCACCAATGCCAAACCACAAACAATACATTTTGGTCAATCATCAAAATATGTTGGCCACATAGGGAAAATATAAATGTCTATTATTGCCACCCACTGTGTTAAATTAAGCATGGAATAGCACAGCGCCCAATAAAGGTACAAGGGCAAAGCTTTATTTTCTCTGTCATGTCCTAGGTGCGTACTGTTACGTTCACCTCTGATGCCGCACCTTGACTCGGTATTCAATTAAACTATTCCATTGTATTACACAACACAAGCGTAATGTTCTTTTTCAGGTTAACTACTACTACTACACTTTATATTAAATAAAAATATACTAAACGAGCTCAGAATTTCATTAACTCACAACAGTATAACTAAAAAGTTAGGTGCCAAGTTCGGTTGGCAGTGTAGTGAACCCTTCAAAACAATTAATTAACATTGCGTGTTCTGCAGATATTTGTTCCGGGTCTGGGTATTTTTGAACGTTTTTTTCTATCTATAATATGTATGTATTTACAAAAACAAGATGTACCTACATCTTATATAACTTATATACCTATATAAGTTGTATATCAGGCATCTGGTTACCATAACACAGGCATTAAGTTGCTTAGCTTGGGACTACATGATGCTGTGTGATGATCCAATATTATGTTTAAATGCAAGTCGGAAACTCGCACACTGAGGTTTTCGTTACATATCAGTATCACACAATGAAAGGATGTCATGAAAGAATAACGATGGTCGCTTAGATAACTAGACAGTTTAAATTTTCACTCATTTTTCATGACAGACAAACGGACGGACGGACAGACAGACAGACAGACGGCGCGGAGTAATAGGGTCCTGTGTTTACCCTTTGGGTACGGAGATCTAAAAACGAAAGCATGCACATAATAGGTTCGTATTACGATAAGTCTTAAAACTCTTTGCGACTCTACTTTAGCAAAGTCATTATTTTTATCTCCCTCTCGAGAATATTGTTTGTAAATGTACGTGCGTTCTCGTTCTTACATGGACAGTTAAAAATGTCTTTCCCATTTGAAAACACCGCCATTTGTTGGGATGTGACCTGAAATACGAGTAACTTGGACGCACTCTTTTGTCAAATAGAAAAGGTAGTAACATCAAAGTATAGTAGATTGTTTTATTATGGGTTCAGGAGGTAGGTACGCCAATATTATTAGCCATTTAAAAACAAGTACAAGTAATGATTATATTATGTGAATGAATAAATGCCTTAGCTCAAATTTATTGAATTTAATTCTTATTAATTCAAAATACAAAATTAAGAAAGTCATGTAACAACATTTGTAATATTTTTAGTTGATAATATTTTTGGAATCCCTTAAAATATTATGTTCAGTTAGCAGGTGATTTTTTATATAATTTGGCAGTTATTTGAATCCCTAGGAACTTTGCGTAACAGTATGTTTGTTTTCCGTCCTATGTTTAGGTAACTTCAAGCGTACTTCCTGAGTATAACAAATGAACCTAGCGGTATGGAATATTAATATTGTTTATTTCATACCGCTAGATGATTACCGACCGATTCAGAATTATTTTTTATTAACGTTTCCAGGTTTTTACTTTCCTTATATTTGAAATGAAAATCAGAGTCACTCTTCTATTCATTTCAAATATGTTGTGTCATTTCAATATACTCTGCCAGAGTGTTAACCTAGCTAGGGTGAAAGATCTATTAACTTGGTAACGTTGAAAGATAAATGTTTGAAATAAATCACGCGTAAATGAGACCGTGGAAGCACTCGTGGCAAAGGTTGCTAAGACGTTCTTGATAGATCGTTAAAGTTAAGCAACGTTCTGAGCGGTCACAACTTGGATGCACACTTCCGTGCTTCAGAGAGCACATTAAATTTTCGCGGCCTAAAAACTATATCACCTGAGTTTGCCAATTTTGCTTAAACAAACTTACATACCATATGTTAGGTTGAATAAAGTCTATGTGAAGTCAAAAAAGCATGAATAACCGTAGGGTAAAAAGATAAATTTCCTGACCTCACAAAATACCAGGCAGTATGTAAATGACACAATCACTAAAATACTCACAACGAAACTCTTCCTTCTTGGCGTATGGCAGTAGTTGTGACTGATTACTTGCACAGCTGGTATGCCTGTGTCTGCCGTAGCCACAATAGCTGGGCCTCTGGTCGGAGGATCCGACGAATCAGGCCTAGCACCTGGGCGCCACATTATCGGCATTAGACAGGCCTGAAAAAATAAATCATTTCAACCAACAAAGATTTATTTTATGATACTGTTCAAGGTAGTTATCATGTAGTGGCATGGAATATAGTAGATACAACCGTTATAGTTGTAGGTTACAGAGATAGTTGATTGGCATCGAGGTGATAATTTACTTGCTGATATAATTTACTACTCTAAAATTATGACAAGTACGTTTCATATATTGTGCAATGCAGACATCTTACTTAAGGTGGCCCTTCCCGGTGCGTCTATCATCGACGCGGGCATAGCTGAAAAGCTTGTTGTTTCATCCAGCGCAATGCTAGAAAAAGAAGCAAAGCGAAAAGAGAGAGATAGCGCCTCAGCGCTCGGCATTCAGTAGGTACTTTCGCCGCTCACTCGCTCACTCGAAAAATAGTGTGCGGAAATTTCATAAAAAATGTTCCAGGAAATACGTGTTTTTCAGTAAGCCTTACAAGTTTGTAAAATAAATATTTGTCATTTAGAATCTCCATAATATTTGCAAGGTTTCTATCACAATATTTTCTTTACTTTTACAATTTATGAGTACATTATGAACGGCCAAAGTTCAGGTAAAATGTATGCTAAAAGCAGGTTTTTGGAAGCTTATACTGAATTTGTTTCTCAAAATTTTGATTTTTAGTTTCGATAGAAACCTAGATATAGTGCACAAGATACCTTTTAGTCCAAAAGTTTAAAAGAAAGATCTGTTACAACGGCATAATCACGTACGAGCGTTTGTATGAAAAGTGAGCCGGGTTGGCCGCTCTTAAACCTAATTTCATCAAGGTCCTTTGAAGATTTAGAATTCGGGTAGTCGGAGCTTGACTTACAAAATGAAATTTCAGCAGATTATCATTATAAAAAAACACAATGTTTAAATTTTGCAATATTTCTAGAAGTTGGGGTATGTAAATTCATTACCAACCCTCATGGGATAACCTATTTACTGCCCAACTTTACGAGGAACATACACCCATTAGAAAAGTTAACCGGTGTTTACTGTACAAAGAATGGGTTAATTTGAAACTAAACAAATCAATCAAGCACAATATTTGAATAACAGGTAACTTAAATAATTTTATGGACACGTATCAAATTTTGAGTAGGGTGAGAAATCCTAGGTATTGCATAAATTAATACTTAGCAAGAACAAATAAAAAGACGTATCAATGTTTGTGGAATTATGAAACGGCTTACAAGTTAGTGTGTGCTTACTTTATGCCTTTTTGAATTTACGTCCCACTTCCAACAATAAAATAATGTTTTTTTAATTGAACTAAAACAACTTTTTTATAAGTACCTATTCACGAATGTCGTCTATACTGACTCCATAACATAATGGCGTTGTGTAAAAATTCTGGAAGATTGTAACTACATATTCAACTTTACGGGTGTGTTTATTTTTCCTGAACATTTGCTTATGAATTTGAACTCTATAAAGAACGGGTAATCAATTTGCTGTTACGGTAATTTGATGTCACTATCACCGTATCGTCCATCTAGCAAATGGAGCCACGCCTTTGGTAAAGTTTCAACGGTCGTTTTTGAATTTACTAGCCCTTAAAGTGATGTAGGTAGGTACCTAAACTTGTCCTTTTATAGAAAACTTGCAGTTATAACAAACTAAGACTCACTTGAGTAACTTTGTAATTTTTACCACCCACAGTTTAGGACTACAAACATATTGATAAACGTAGGGAGAAGCTACGGCTTCAGTCCTTGATTGAACTGACTCAATCACGGAGAGTGACTTGATCAACGAATAATTGTTAATTTGGATGCGGTACATTATTAATAAACAACGTATACACTGATCGAGTATACCTACTATCGGTGGCCAACTTATTAGTAGGGACAATGCTCGAATTTATGTGATTCTTTAGTTTTATTAGTTGATAACATTTTTGGTTGGTTGGTTTTTCAAAGATTATTTTATTTGATAAAATAAATATGATCACGACTGTATTTCCAAGAGGCGGTAAACATATTCTTTCAGGCATTTTCAGATCCTTTGAAGATGTCTGGTGGGGTTAGCCAGAGGCATGTCTAAATACATATTTGGTTCATGCCACATTTTGCAAAAGTTAACATTCCATCCATACGTGACAGGTTGTAAGCCCATCGAAGCTGTTAGGAAGCTTTAACATTCCATCCATACGTGACAGGTTGTAAGCCCATCGAAGCTGTTAGGAAGCTAACTGGTTTCTGACATGTTAGGTGCGCTAGTAGTGTAATTATAATTAAGCCATTAATGGGAATATTAAGAACTTTCCATTCCACATTTTCCATTCTCAATTTACGCTTCTACTATTACAATCCGATACATATTTTATGGAATAAGCAACTATTAGCACGTGATCAGCCATGTGATATTAATCAGAAACCAAATTAATTAATATGAGAACCTTGAGTTTTGTGTCACCGTACACCGAACTGTGATAAACTATTTGTTTTTGTAAAACAAAACAAGTAAGTGATGAGAATAAAATAAGTTTTAAAGTCTATAAAGTACCCTAAAATATTCGATCTTACAAGAATTAACGATGAAGACGTACAGTTTACCGACACGACAATGAAATCTAAAGGTATTTATAAAATGCTTTATCCTGAATGACTGACTGACGGATCAACGCACAGTCTAAACTACTGATCGTAAAGATCTGAAACTTGGAGGGTATGTTTTTTGTATGACATGACACAGGCATCCGATAAGACAAGATTTTTCGAAATTCTACCTCAAGGGGGTGAAATAGGGGAGTAAGATTGTATGAAAAATGGATTAGTATACTTCAATACATTTTATAAAACTCTAATAATATATTTTCAAAACTACCCCCGCCACGGGGTTCAGGGGGAGATGTTTAAATTTGAATGGGACTTTTTAACTTTCTGAACTATTTCTCTGAGTAGAGTCGGAGGAAACAACGACACGGTCAAACTACGCAACTTAAATAAAAAAAGATAAGAATAGTAACAAAATATACTAAATAACAAACTTTACTTGAAAGTGTCAATTGTAAGAAAAAAAATATTTATGCTATCAACACGCTAATAAAGATTTTATCCTGATGGTACTAAAAATAAATATATAAAAACTCGTACTTACAAAAATGATCACACTTGATGAAAAAAACCACTACTTTTTACTTTTACATTAAAACGAAAAACATTGTGGAATTAAATTTCAAAACGCTACATTTATTTTGCACGTTTTTCCGCGTCTATATTGTCGTGGTCATCGCAGCGCGAATGGGAGCAGTGCCACTACGGGAGCATCGGCTGGCATTTTAGCCTTTGTTTTAGACATGCGTGTTGCGACTTGCGATCGACTCGGATCCCGACTTTGCAACATGGCTGTTAATCATTTGCGCGTGCAATCATATACTCGTACCACTTATTAAAATATACTTCCCACTAGGCATGGAAATTAATTATAATGAAATACCCAATACCTAAAGTGTGGTTTAACACTGTAAAATAATAAATAAACTATGGAAATTAATGCTACTTTTAAATAATTAGAATGGTGCGATATTATTTTGTAAATAAACGTGAATTAGCATGCGAAGCGCTCGTGGCGAAGCTTGCTGAAGCGCTCGTGGCGAAGCTTGCTGAAGCGCTCGTGGCGAAGCTTGCTAAGACGTTCTTGATAGATCGTCGAAGTTAAGCAACGTTCTGAGCGGTCACTACTTGGATGGGTGACCGCAAGTGGCATTTATATCTGAGCGCTTCCGTGCTTCGGAGGGCACGTTAAATTGTCGGTCCCGGCTTTTAAAGTCGTTAAGCCATGACGGAGGCCTTAAGGCGGCCTAAAAACTCCGTCACCAGAGTTGGCTACTTGCTCATACGAACTTACTTACTTTTTTAGCATGCTAAAAATAACGGTCTGTAAATTTTCAAACAAGATGATTTAATATCAACAGCGTGAAGTCGCAACATTTGTAATTGCTACTGCCTGCTAATTTTAATTAGCGTATCGGGCATAACAAAATTAGCATCAGCTGATTTGTAGCGGGCGCTGATATTGAATTAACTATAACGTTAATTTTAACATGCTTATGCTTATTTGTTCCAAGCTTACTTCCCACGCCCAGGAATCGAACCAGTTAAATTCGAAAAAACACTGTGCTTTTTATGTCATCAATCGATAGACCCAAATCATAATGATTAAATATCTCTCTAACAAGGTAAATTAAACTTTCGTATCTCTACACAAATATCAAAACAATGGTGGCGATTCTGAAGCCACCAAACTAAGTTAAAATTATTGTTAACGATGTAAATGAGTGCGCAGGAGTAGAAAATGAGACCACACAAATTATGGAAACGAGGTATATTCCGAAATCGCGTACAAGCGTGCGGAGGGGCCCACGTACAGCAAAGGACTGCTGGCTGGAGCGGTGTCGCTCCATACAATTACATAAGTAGGGCAGAAGACCCGTTTGTGGCCACCGGGCCCTTTCTGGCCATCTAGAACTTCAAACCGTTGTAATTAAGGCATAGATCTTTTTATTTTTCTGCTGAGTACGGTTCCTATAACATAAAGTAATGGCAACACTGTAGCCGTTGACAAATTTCATGTATCAAACTTCACTTTGACTTAACAGGCCTTTTTTCCATCCGGTCGTGTAATACGCAGTTTTCTTAGCAAAAATATTAAGGCGAGGGGGTGAGTAATTAATTTTTATCTTCAAAATCTCGTTTAATTTTGGTAATGTTTTTGTTAATTGTATATTAAAAATATATTATTTTGATAGATTTAAAACAATTTATTTACTTAGTATTTCAGAAGTTAGTTATTTGTAGGTGGCCACAAACGGCGCACAAAATGTCGAAATTCTCCATCTTTGGCCACGGTGGTGGCCAGAAGTGGGTACAAAGAAACCCCATTTGTGGCCACTTCTTTTGTCAGGTAGTTTTTATATTATTATTCAAGTGTTTTGATATTTCCTGTTTATTTGCAGTGTTTAAAATGCCCCCTAAGAAAACTGGATCGGTTTCGAAGAAACAAGACCACGTGAAAAGTTTCTCAATATTAGAAACTTTTTCAATATTCACTACACAAAGTAGCTTTAGCGTTAAACGCAATTAAAAATGGATTGCCGGTTGCCACTGCTAGTAGAGATTTCCAAGTACCTCGAACGACACTGCGACATAAAATTTTAGGCAAAGCACCTGAAACTTCTGGACATGTGGGTCCTCAATCAGTTGCTTCCTGCAACTGATTAGAACGTTATAAGTAGATATATAATATATATGATAGATATAAATATATAATATACCTATATATTATTAGTCCTAGCTATTGTTATTATAATACTCTTACCTACATATTTCTTAGATGATGAGTATAAGATACCTTTAATTATTAATATTAGTATAGGTACTGACTGATTACAAAGATAAAACTACTTTATATGTATACAATACTATATAATATATATTCTTGGCTGTTAAACAAAAATATGTTTTTAGCTACTTAAAATAATAAATTCATAACCATTTAAGTCATTGTAAAGTAAAATATACAAAGACTGGTTATAATATTGTCAGTTTCCTATAAAAGTGATCTCAGTGTGTAATTTGTGATTAAGTATAACTTTTTCTTTTCATTTTGTTCAAGAAAACATGATTATAAGTTAATGTTTTCCAATTTCTTAATAAATACTCTACTTAAATTCAATGATTTGTGTTTTATTCTAGATGGCCAAAACTGGCACATGATTGTGGCCAGAAGTGGGGTAAATCTGGCCAGAAATGGCACAAAATGACTTTTTTTGTTATTAGTTGTATATTTAATTAACTATTTGACTTTTCCTTAAAAAACGATTATAATAGGATTTCACTTTCAAAACTATCGTGAGTTGTATTAGACATTATAAAAGTACACGGGAAATTACTCACGTAAAATTATCGTCGATTTAGATACCGACAATGTTTCGATTCTTCCGGAGAATCTTCATCTGGGTATGAGTGTGGTCACTCCTCGCGGTCGCGTCTCACACTGCGTGCGAAGTATCGCTCGGCGCGGGACGAAGGTCGCGGAGGAGGAGGCGGGGGGGCGCGCGCTGTTGTTGGTGCTGGCGTCGGCGTCGGCGTCGTCCGGGGAATCAGTGCTGGGTCTTCATCCTCACTTGTCCTTTCTTCAGTGTCTCGGATATTCAGACACGCAACACTGATTGTATCTCTACCAGGCTCCAATGCACTATTATAATTGTTAGTTCCGTGGAGACAAGGTTTCCAGGCCGGAGCTAATGCCCAACCTCTGTCTCGGTTAAAATTCGGAACTCGACTTATTTCGATTGCTTCTCGAATCTTACGCGGAACAAAGAACTTCTCTCGCGAAAGAACCTGAGCTTTAAAGCTTTGAAGTTACTAATGCCCGTTTTCACCAACGACTCCTAAACAGTCTCCTTACTAAGTATTACCTAAGCTAGGTGATCCCTTAAATCCCCCTCCTACCTAAATTCATTTTCACCAAGCTAAGTGACCCCTAGCGAACCACTACCTAACTATAAGTGATGTATTTTACCGATTCAATTTCATTCATTCAATTTCTGGTTTTTTACTGTCAACATGTAGGTTGTATGTTGATTGTCTATGCTTTAAAAATAAATAGTGTTTGTTTGACACGTTTGTTTTGCTACAGCTCTTTGGTTTTGCTATATGACCAAAGAGCATGTATATGACATCGAGTTTATGATAATTGTTATTTCGTGTGCTTGAACTTTTTATTGTCCTGGGACTCAATTTTTGATTCAATTTTTGTCAACAGGAAAAGGACACTTTCTTTAGTTAACCTAAATCTTCGAAAAAAGTCCACGTCATCAAACTTTTGGAAGAAATCAATTCTTTCACGAAATATACGTAGTCGATCCCATAATACACGATCTGTGATCACTTCTATAGCCTCAATAACATCAATGAAATCACTTATTTTTAATAATTATAAATATTAGCAAACATTCACAAACTATACAACTGTCACCTATCTTTAAGACCCCGAATTTCGGCTCCCTAAATTTAGGTAACACCTAATGCTTTTAAGTGACGGATTGGCAGTGGTGAAAACCATTTCTTTCTTAGGTGATCCCTAAAATGAGATAGGTGTCACTTAAAATTTAGGATTTGTTGGTGAAAACGGGCATAAGACCCACAATTCTAAATTCAAGCGCCTTACGTCAAACTCAGAGCAACGTCCTTTGATGGAACATAGCTCCACTGAAGTCGAAAGGACAGTGATTAATTTATCTTCTCATGTACTTACTGAAGATATGAATTTAGCGTTATCCAAAGGCCTAAACTTCGCTCCAACACCACATAGATTACCAGTGGAAGACATAATTACTGGCGTAGAGGATATTATCGCACGGAATAGGATACCGTTACACGATTCAGAGTGTTTGCGTCAAGATGTAGCTTCGATGCTACGTAAAGCCAAATTACCAAAGCCGAACATTAGCAAATCAGAGATCAGGGCGTTACAAAGTTTGAAAAGGAATCCGGACTTATTGATTTTACCAGCTGACAAAGGCAACGCTACAGTAGTGGTTGATACGTTGGCTTACGAACAAAAGATAGAAAATCTTTTAGAAGATACAGTTACTTATAAACGAGTCACTTACAATCCTACTGCTAGAGTGGTAACGAAACTTCAAGAGTTGCTGCAGACGTTGCCTGATGATGTATATGGACAGCTTCGGATTTCAAACCCAACGGTGCCTAAAATTTATGGTTTGCCTAAGATTCACAAGGCTAATTGGCCGCTTCGTCCGATTGTAAGTCAGATAAGCTCACCTACCTATAAAGTAGCTCGTCACTTATCGGACATTCTTATGCCTCTCACAGGAAATTCTTTTAGCTACGTTCGAAATTCAACGCACTTCACTCAGCTGCTACAAGATGTGATAGTAGATAAAGGAGAACTGATGGTGAGTTTTGATGTCACTTCTCTTTTTACTAATGTACCGATAGTGGACACCATACCTTTAATACATGATTTATTAAGGACCACAACAATACCTATCGAGTATATGAAAGTTATAGAGTTTACTTTGACAAGTGGCTATTTTTCCTGGCGAGGAGATTACTACCTACAGTTGGAGGGTGTAGCGATGGGCTCACCAATAGCACCTGTCGTAGCCAATATATTTATGGAGTGGTTTGAGGCAACTGCACTCGAGGATATATCATGTAGGCCTAAACACTGGTGGCGTTATGTGGATGACGTGTTTGCAATTATAAAGGAAGAACATTTAGACCTTTTCTTAAGACACTTGAACTCTAAGCACCCTAAGATTGCATTCACTGTTGAGCGAGAACTTAATGGAGAGTTACCTTTCCTGGACGTGTTGGTTAAACGAGATCACTTTGGTCGTTTATCACACTCCGTTTACCGTAAACCAACACACACAGGCAGGTATTTAAGAGCCGACTCTCATCACCATCCTTCTCATCTGGCTTCAGTGCCTAGAACTCTCATCAATAGAGCATTGAGATTATGCGACCCTCAATATATAGATGCAGAGTTAGCACATGTAAGAGGTGTATTAGAAGGAAATGGTTATAGATGGAAGCAAAGTTTTCGCATAGCAAATTCATCTTCAAGAAAACGTATATATTCAGCGGAGAGAGCTGTAGCGTATCTACCATTTGTGAAAGGGGTGACGGATAAAATTGGACACTTGTTACGACGAAAATATTGCATCAAGACAATATTCCGGCCCCTCTCTCAACTTAGACATTTTATACGCTCTCCGAAGGATAGAGACCATCTAAGTGTACCAGGCGTCTACAAAATTCCGTGTGATTGTGGTACTTCATACGTGGGTGAAACGAAGAGGAATATCTCTACCAGGCTTGCGGAACATATTCGTGCAATGAAAAATGCTGACATAGAAAAGTCAGCTATTGCAGAGCACGCATTGACGTTAGGTTCTGCACATTATATTCGTTTTGATAAAGCTCAGGTTCTTTCGCGAGAGAAGTTCTTTGTTCCGCGTAAGATTCGAGAAGCAATCGAAATAAGTCGAGTTCCGAATTTTAACCGAGACAGAGGTTGGGCATTAGCTCCGGCCTGGAAACCTTGTCTCCACGGAACTAACAATTATAATAGTGCATTGGAGCCTGGTAGAGATACAATCAGTGTTGCGTGTCTGAATATCCGAGACACTGAAGAAAGGACAAGTGAGGATGAAGACCCAGCACTGATTCCCCGGACGACGCCGACGCCGACGCCAGCACCAACAACAGCGCGCGCCCCCCCGCCTCCTCCTCCGCGACCTTCGTCCCGCGCCGAGCGATACTTCGCACGCAGTGTGAGACGCGACCGCGAGGAGTGACCACACTCATACCCAGATGAAGATTCTCCGGAAGAATCGAAACATTGTCGGTATCTAAATCGACGATAATTTTACGTGAGTAATTTCCCGTGTACTTTTATAATGTATAATAGGATTCATTAATATATTTTTAATAACTTTTTACAAAAATAATGCATTTTACTATTTCAGCTATTATTTAAGAAAGTCTCAAAGTGGACAAAACTCTTAAAATGGCCACAAACGGGTCATCTGCCCTACTTAGATAATATATTTTTTAGAAACACAGAGTCCACAGAAATTAGAATCTATAGGTTCGTTCGTTCGTTCGTATGAGCAAGTGGCCAACTCTGGTGACGGAGTTTTTAGGCCGCCTAAAGGCCTCCGTCATGGCTCAACGACTTTAAAAGCCGGGACCGACAATTTAACGTGCCCTCCGAAGCACGGAAGCGCTCAGATGAAAATGCCACTTGCGGTCACCCATCCAAGTAGTGACCGCTCAGTACGTTGCTTAACTTCGACGATCTATCAAGAACGTCTTAGCAAGCTTCGCCACGAGCGCTAATCTATAGGTTAAACAAACGTAAATAATAATAATAATAATAATAATAATAATCATTTATTCGCAGGAATGTAGGTACAATAGGTATTATTACGGTTTCAATTACAGGGTATCCATTTACATTCTGCCTCATCTAAGGCGTGCAAATATTATAAGTCCTAATAATACTAAAATTTATTTTTAAAATTATTGCCATTTAAATAAAATGTTATTTGAGCGCGTCGCCAACATTCCCCACCCTAGTGCTGTCACAGCACTCATCATCATCATCACTCGGAGGACGGGGGCGACGCGAGACGCCGACCGCCGCAGTGGTCCGGTCGCAGTTCGCACTTCAATTCAACTAACCTGACGCGACCATCCTTGCCCGGAAACACGCCCGTCACAAGCCCCTTTGGCCACGTATTACGTAAAGAGTTGGGGTCTACCACGAGGACTAGGTCACCAACTTTTAACGATGCTCTCTTCAACTTTTCGCGCCACTTACTCCTAGGTATGAGATCGGGTAAGATTTCTTTGACCCACCTTTGCCAATACATATCGGCCAGCCTTTGCGCCGTACGCCAACGCTTGCGCAGATATAAGTCAGTATCATCGTAATCGCCCATGACAGGAAGTCACCGATCACCGTTTGAAGTCACCGATGAGTGCAAGTTCGGGATTGCGCTCTTTGACATACGATGTCAAGCGCTAAAGACGACCATGGCTGCGTTCCGATTCGCGCTAATATATAATTTTGATAAGATCATTTTGCTCACAAAACCGTTCCGAATCACCGTGAGCGCGTCTACAATTAATAATGAAACGTCATCAATGACGTCATAACCGCCGCCATCTTTCGCTCACAGTGCCACCGCTTCGGAGCATGGTCGGGGTGAGCGTCCTGTCAAAACTAACAGTAGTTTGTGTTTTGATTTCTGTTGTTTGTGGTAGTGAATAATATACTCTTTAAATTTTAAAATTTATTCATTTTGTAAAATTGTACTGTGTTTGCCTCGTTAGCCAGATCAAATTCCCCATCATAAAATAGCAAAAAAGCAGATTTTATCCGTCGTTATGACTCCAGTATGTTTGTAAGCGTCGTGACCTCGCCCAAAACCGTTCCGATTTACATTAGTCCACAAACGTCAATATCGCGCTAAATTGATTCGGAACGCCAGATAATGCTTTTTTTGCTCAAAGCGATTATTTCGTGGTTTGGAACTCAGCCCATCACTGTACCGCTCAAAGACATAGAGGTCTCCCGTGACATAGACATTGTCCTAATGAAGAATCTTCAAGAATGCGAGGTCCTTCTTAACAATGGATCTCGTGTTACTATGCCTTTACCCTACCTTGACGCATTCAGAAGAACGGGGGTAGTGCAGTTCATACATGAGGCCAGAATGGTTGGTAAGCTGGTCACGGATATAAACACCAACTCCTCGGTACGAGACAGATGGTTGCCAAACTTTATTAGTAATACAATGGAGATAGAGGACGTGCTCAATGATACGCAGTATTTCGATATCGACAAGCCTCAGCTACTAGGTGGTACGCTATTTTTATGTGTACCACGCACAATTGGACAGTACTTACTTCTCGCAATGTACGAGTGATTACGCTTAAGAGTTGCGGGGGGAATGGGCTTGAAAAAGCTGATATATTCCCTCTCCCTCATAGCCCGTGTCGCCTTGGACGGAAATAAACAATCACTTGAAGCTCTGTTGATACATACAGACGTCTGGATCACGAGAGGAACCTGTGATGACTGCCTGGTCAAGATGATGAGATATTTACATGGCTCGCGAGCGATCGAATATTCATATCATTTGAACTACTCATTCTCAAAATACATACAGTTCAATTTCAATCCACTGATGAACGTCGAGATAGGCACCTGCACTGATGATGGCAACGCAAGCTGCATCGTTGCTATTTACTTTACTTGTGTTGACTGTACAATAGTACGCGGTAATGTCGTTCATTTTCTGGCAACGACACTAATGGTAGTGCGGCTGGTAGTGTCGTTGCCAGAAAATGGTGAAATCACCAGAGAGAATACGCAAGAACATTAAAACACTTAAAACTATAAGGATAGCATTCCTTCCTCATTTCACCCGAAGCTGGCAGAAGGGTGGAGGCGCGAATCTGCCTTTCACCGAACTCTGGATCAATAGGATTTCATCCCACTGCGCGACAACTGATGAATCTGATGATGAGTGTGTCTTATTTTATAAGAAAACCAATAATAATTAAAAATCCACATGGTGTTTATTCAAAATGAAGTCTTGTTATATCATTTACCTCTGTAGTGTAAATGTAGAAGAAAATTGTAATGATGTGCAGCTGGGCGCAGCCTGCTACCTTGCCATGCCACTAGAGCCATGGACGAATGCGAAAGCGTACCCATAGCCCCGACACCAGGGCGTTAAGAGGGAACCCCGTCAGGTATTAGTTACGCATCCAATTTGCAATTAAATCTTGCTACATTTGGGAACTAAACATTACCGAAACTTGTGATAGGCTTCCAGCTGAGCCTGAGGGCAGATTCTGTGTTTATCCAATAAAAAGCTAGGACTGTCACTTTAAAGTGCCTTTCGTGCATGGACACGGAAGATGGTTAATGCCACTGGCGGTCACTCATCCAATTTGCAATGAAATCTTGCTACATTTGGGAACAAAACATTACCGAAAATTGCGATAGGCTTACGGATGTGGGCGGATCCTGTGTTTATCCATTTAAAAGCCAGGACTGTCAAGATCCATTTAAAGTGCCTTCGTGCACGGACACGGAAGCGATCAGATGGTTAATGCCACTGGCGGTCACTAATTCTTGCTACATTTGGGAACTAAACATTACAGAAACTTGCGATAGGCTTCCAGCTGAGGGCAGATTCTGTGTTTATCCATTAAAAAGCTAGGACTGTCACTTTAAAGTGCCTTTCGTGCATGGACACGGAAGATGGTTAATGCCACTGGCGGTCACTCATCCAATTTGCAATGAAATCTAGCTACATTTGGGAGCTAAACATTACCGAAACTTGTGACAGGCTTCCAGCTGAGGGCAGATTCTGTGTTTATCCATTAAAAAGCTAGGACTGTCACTTTAAAGTGCCTTTCGTGCATGGACACGGAAGATGGTTAATGCCACTGGCGGTCACTCATCCAATTTGCAATGAAATCTCGTCCGTTCCACCTAATTACATTGTAGTTACGTTGATGTAACCAGCTGGAAATTTTTATTCCAAGTAGTTAGTTACATTATTTAAAAATGTAACTTTGTAACTTCGTTTTTTCAAGATGATCATATTTTAATGTTTCAAATTTTCCCACGTCAAATTTCAAACTTTCCTTTCAGCGAGACAGCTGAGGTTATATTATATTAGACAGACGTACGGCTGTCATACTTTTATATTTGCCAGTGTCAGGGGTAATTGTCAAGTCTGAGGTGGACACACCAGTTGATTCGTTCCAACTGTCAGTGTCACTGTGAACGTGACTGATCTATCAAAAGATCGAGATTGACGTTTGGAGAAGACGTGGCTGTCCGGCATTCGATCCATTTAGATTTTTTTCCTGCTCTGCAGAGAATTCGATTTGTCTGAATTTGTGCGCGACGACACATCAGGCGTTTTATCCAGGACGAGCTTATCATACCTCTGGTAAGGAATGCTTTTGTCCTGCTACCTACTTATCCTCACGTGTGACCCTTGTTTCACCCTGCGGACCCTAGGCTTAGGCTTCCGCGTGCTAGCCAGGTATATGGAGGCTTGAACGCTAACCTTCCCTAAGATTCGCATGGGTTTCGCACCGTCTTTCGCATCTGCTTGTACGTTGTTCTGTCAATTTCAGAACAAAGAGGTTTTTCTGTCCGCTGGAGACGTGCACGTGGCGTGCCGTGCCACACATTCCTGCTTCCGCTCGCCGACGCGGGCAAGAACCGCTGTGAAGGCCTCTGCCCGCCGTTCTACGCCGGAAACGTAACCGTCCCATGCGCTGTGTCCCCCCTGTTCGGTACTGTGAGTGAGTGCGGCCAGACTGTGTATGTTAAATCAGGTAACTGAGCGGTGCTCGCGTAAATTTCGGCGGTTTCGGAACCGACCCCTCTAAACCTAACCCAGTTTAACCTAACTCAGTTTAACCTAACTATACGTGGACATTTGCTCGACTCCGGTGCGGTGAAAAAAAACCAAGATTCTTACTTTCTCCTTTCGATTCTCTCATCTGGTAAACGAGTAAGCGGTCAAGGCAGGTCACCAACCCATTTATTATTATTTCCCTTCATCTTTAGGCGTGGTATCACGGAATATATTATGTAATGTCGAGACTAAGTGAGTTTTAGTTTATTTAGAGTTTGTAATAGGCAGTTGCAATAATCCTGGTTTGTAATGATAAACTGTATTGTAATAATTGAAGCTACACCCCATTTCCTGTACTGTTAGGAATAGGAGACATAGGAGTTTTCTAAAATAAAATTAAGTTTATTGTATTTTTATATTTTGTTCTTTTTTCTTTTGTGTTATCCCTATCCTCCCTAGGGAAACCACCCTACAACTTTAACGTAACTAATGAGACTTTTTTGTTCCACCTAGTTACACCGTAGATATGTACCATCGTAGGTTCAAAAGATACCATCACTGCAGTGAAGAGGAAGATTCAGCAGATCACACACTGGCGTTATGTCCAGCTTGGACAACAGAACGACTTATGCCCGTTTTCACCAACAAATCCTAAATTTTAAGTGACACCTATCTCATTTTAGGGAACACCTAAGAAAGAAATGGTTTTCACCACTCCCAATCCGTCACCTAAAAGCTTTATGTGTTACCTAAATTTAGGGGGCCGAAATTCGGGGTCTTAAAGATAGGTGACAGTTGTATCAGTTTGTGAATGTTTGCTAATATTTATAATTATTAAAAATGGGTGATTTCATTGATGTTATTGAGGCTATAGAAGTGATCACAGATCGTGTATTATGGGATCGACCACGTTTATTTCGTGAGAGAATTGATTTCTTCCAAAAGTTTGATGACGTGGGCTTTTTTCGAAGATTTAGGTTAACTAAAGAAAGTGTCCTTTTCCTGTTGACAAAAATTGAATCAAAAATTGAGTTCCAGGACAATAAAAAGTTCAAGCACACGAAATAACAATTATCATAAATTCGAAACGCAATTATGTCATACACTAGGAACAATACATCCAAAGAATACATCCATGGTCATACACAATGTTGGTCATACAATCAAAGAGCATGTAATATACGTAGTATCTCTACCTAATCTGTGCATGTAATTGCATACAATATAGCAAAAGAAACGTGTCAAACAAACACTATTTATTTTTAAAGCATAGACAATCAACATACAGCCTACATGTTGACAGTAAAAAACCAGAAATTGAATGAATGAAATTGAATCGGTAAAATACATCACTTATAGTTAGGTAGTGGTTCGCTAGGGGTCACTTAGCTTGGTGAAAATGAATTTAGGTAGGAGGGGGATTTAAGGGATCACCTAGCTTAGGTAATACTTAGTAAGGAGACTGTTTAGGAGTCTTTGGTGAAAACGGGCATTATGCCCGTTTTCACCAACAAATCCTAAATTTTAAGTGACACCTATCTCATTTTAGGGATCACCTAAGAAAGAAATGGTTTTCACCACTCCTAATCCGTCACTTAAAAGCTTTAAGTGTTACCTAAATTTAGGGGGCCGAAATTCGGGGTCCTAAAGATAGGTGACAGTTTGTGAATGTTTGCTAATATTTATAATTATTAAAAATAAGTGATTTTATTGATGTCATTGAGGCTATAGAAGTGATCACAGATCGTGTATTATGGGATCGACCACGTATATTTCGTGAGAGAATAGATTTCTTCCAAAAGTTTGATGACGTGGACTTTTTTCGAAGATTTAGGTTAACTAAAGAAAATGTCCTTTTCCTGTTGACAAAAATTGAATTAAAAATTGTGTCCCAGGACAATAAAAAGTTCTTCTTCTTCTTCTTTATTTTGGCTTCGCCGGCTTTTGCCACGCATTTAGCCACCATGTCACCATGTCATTATAAGCACACGAAATAACAATTATCATTAAACTCGATGTCCTAAAGCAAAACAAACATGTCAAACAAACACTATTTATTTTTAAAGCATAGACAATCAACATACATCCTACATGTTGACAGTAAAAAAGCAGAAATTGAATGAATGAAATTGAATCGGTAAAATACATCACTTATAGTTAGGTAGTGGTTCGCTAGGGGTCACTTAGCTTGATGAAAATGAATTTAGGTAGGAGGGGGATTTAAGGGATCACCTAGCTTAGGTAATACTTAGTAAGGAGACTGTTTAGGAGTCGTTGGTGAAAACGGGCATTACCCCTAGCGAACCACAACCTAACTATAAGTGATGTATTTTACCGATTCAATTTCTGGATTTTACTGTCAACATGTAGGCTGTATGTTGATTGTCTATGCTTTAAAAATAAATAGTGTTTGTTTGACATGTTTGTTTTGCTATAACGTAGTGTTTATATTCTCTTTGGCTATAATTTGATAATTCCCCGCGGACGTTTGCACCATTGATTTGCCCCCTTAATGGTGCAGGCGTAACTGGTTAGTTATGTTTGCACCATTCAAATTGATACAACTACTAAACCTTGCTTTACATACATATGTTATAATTATAAATTATATTGTTATATTATTATTGTTATTGTAATTAAATGTAATCCCTAAAATGAGATAAGGTAACGACCCCAGTGTTGTACACGACCCCAGTGATGTACAAAAAATTAAAGTAACTACGTAAATAAGGTCAAAACTTTAAATTTCGCGTGCTGTTGCAATGGGCCATAGACTACAATTATCTCACTTCCGTAATAATGACATTTCATTGCAATCGGCCATTTTTTCTGCAAATGGCGAAGAAATTATATGAGCTCGGGCGGCAACATCAGAAAAAATCCGGTTTTATTGTATCCCTCATTAAGGACATGAGTACCAATTATTTGAATTTACATATATTTACTTTGCTCAAATGAAAAAACGCATTATTTTATGGCATATAAGGTGAATTTACGAGATGTTTTATGATGTTAGATCAAACTGTTATGTTTCAAATTTTACGTATGTGACCGATGTTCTTTACTGGATTCGAGATTTTCATTCTCTCCAATAATGGACAAATGTCGAAAATTATTTTTTTCTTTACTCTAATGATTAAATTGATTTAATTGATGTGCTATCCCTCTCGTTTAGTAATATACTAATTCCATTCAAATTCAAGATCTCCTTCCAATAATGAACATGGTGTCCATTATTGGGTATTTCATATAATCCAATTATGGACACTTTTTTACTTTATTATTATTTCTATGCAGAAAATGGCGCCAAAAAAGAACTACACTCAAAACGAACTACAACAAAAAAAAACAGTGTTTTAAACAGCTCATCAAGAGTAAATTTAAAAGAAAATATCATCATACCATCTTCAATCAAAAGAAATTTATTCTGGCCAGTTGGTGACGAAATAAAAAAAGGGAAAAAATGCCTTCTGTTATAACATATTTTAATAACTAACTACTAGATAAAAAAATACTCAAGAATATTAAACTCGTTGATTACTAATAATTTTGAAGAATAAAGTGTTAGACATCCTTTTCTAAGGGATATTTGTTTAATAATTTACTTAAGTACCTAAAAGACTATTTTGATTGATTAAATATATATAACCCGTAAAAATCTATCTAAGTATGTCTTTCTCTTTTGTCACGTTAATATTGAAAATAAGTGTGGTGTCCGAGTAATAACATTAATCGGTTATTAATAGACTTCCAACACTGAAAACTGTCCGTCCATAAATGGTTGTCCATTACTAGATTTTTGAAGTGTCATTGTTTAATTTGTTTATTGATTTGGCTTTGATTTTAAGTTATAATTATATCAAAGAAGCATAGGACCTAAACATAATCCATTCCATTCGCAATAAAGTTCATTACACGATGAGAAAAATTTTAAAATGTAAAAAAAGATCCGTAAGTTGTCTATGATTGGGGTCGTTACCTTAGGTGTCACTTAAAATTTAGGATTTGTTGGTGAAAATGGGCATTAGCCTCGTTCAACAAATCGGCGACAATTTGTCTCTTCCAGCTGTAGTTAAATCAATGGTCGGAGACGATGAGTGCAGGAAAGCTGGATGATGCTCAATTATCCTCTTTTAGGAAACGTCAACTTGAAAATTTTTATTCAAGCACTCAACCAAAACGGAGAAAAGTAGACAGAGAGAAGGATAACTTTATATTAAAATCGCGTTTGCAATTATTATCAGGAGATATAACATTACTTAAATCAGGATAACTTTATATTAAAATCGCGTTTGCAATTATTGTCAGGAGATATAACAGTAGGACTTGTAAGTTCATTAAGACGTTGGTTGCCATGAGCATGAAAGTACTAGGGGTACCTGACTCACGAGAGCCCCCGACCCATCGGCGGCCCCCTCTCCGCAGACACCTACCAACCACCACTACTGACTGTGGACCTTCCACCGACTCCCATGCAGCGGCCTTCTCCCACAGTCCAGAGGGCACTCAGTGATCCAGGAGAACTTAGAGGACAAGGGGCACACCAGTAAGGGGTGATTCAGTGCCTCTTTTGCGGCTCCACCTTCAAGGGAGCTTACCACAATCAATAGACATATAAAAAACTTACACCGACAAGGAACTCCCAACATTATAACTGAGCATCCGGAGTTCCCCAAAATCTTCTTCGTAAAAACCATCGCCCCTTACCGGGTGTGTCCCGCAGAACTCAGACTTTCGGACTCATTGCTGACAGGCACCACTGGGGTCAAGTGGGGGTTTGTGGGATCAAGGGAGGGAGAGGAGGATGAGGGGGAGAGTGAAGGTGATGACTTCTCTGACTAATATACCAAGCAGACTCTGCTCTACTCGTATATTCGAGAAATTAAGCTTATTAATTTTAAGATAGATTTAAGCTAGATTAAGTTTTATTTAGAGAAAATAATTGTAAAAAAAAAAAAAACAACAACAAAACAAAAACAAAAAAACAAAATATATATATATATATATTCTGGAGTGGTTTTTCCACCATTGACCATATACATACCGTGAAACAGCTAATGGAGAAGAGTCAAGAGTTTAACCGGCCTATATGCATGGCATTCGTAGACTATGAAAAAGCTTTCGATAGCATAGACTCAGCCCAATGCTCTATGCCATAGACTCTATGGCATAGAGCATTGGGCTGTGTTCGACTCTCTTCATCGCTGTAGTATCGACAGCCGCTATGTTGACTTACTCCGGGAGTTATAGTTCAGCTACGATGCAAGTAAGGTTGCACAGCCTTACCGAACCTATTTCAATCGAGAGGGGGGTGAGACAGGGAGACACCATTTCACCCAAGCTTTTTACGGCTGTCTTAGAAGACATCATAAAAACGCTTGCATGGGAAGAAAGTGGCATAAAAGTTAATGGTGTCTTCCTGTCTCACCTTAGATTCGCTGATGATCTTGTTCTGTTCGCTGAAAATCTGGTCAATCTCCAACAGATGCTCAAAGATCTCAATCACGCATCTCTGAAGGTCGGTTTAAAGATGAACATGTCCAAAACAAAAATTATGCCAAATGTCCCCAGGGCCTCGATTCCTAATATTACCATAGGAAACGAGACTCTGGAGATGGTTGAATCATACGTGTACCTTGGGCATGTTCTATCTTTTGGAAAAGAACTACAGGCCTTCTCCTTGGCCTTTAGACTGGTTGGTTGATAGACCTACGAAACGAAGCGCGCGACTGAAGGAAGGCGACAAGGCGTAAACGGCAGTATATTCCTCTAAATGTAGATCATGATCAAAGAAAAAAGTATAACATGCCTGCAAGAGTCAGCATATTCTAAAACATAATTTTTCTTTAAAATGTTACGATTGTGAAATAGGAAAATTGCGTTACAAATATGATTTAAACGAACTACTTACTAATTTTTGAATTCCATGATATTGTAATTGATACCAATGATGTGCCACTAAACATTGAATTGTTCAACAAATCTTTTTTAATTTTGGCCGTTCTGGAATTTACGCCTCCTCTGAATTCTGAAGGTATTGGGCATTAAAAAGCACATTGCTATAGAAACCAAAGCAAAAATTTGGATGTTATGATGATTTGTATACTAATATTAAACAAAGTAAGGACAAAGCAAGAAAGTATTCTAAGGCCGCTCGCCGAAGAATGATATTAAATGAGTTTGCGGTTCTCAATGAAATTCTGACGGACCTATCTCTCTCTCACTATTTCTTTCTGGTTAAAGTGAATACGAGGAACAGTCCATTTCATGACTAGTTTCTCTCTCTCAGCTGGAGGGCGTTTCATGGTTAGCGTCAGGTTGGCAGGTTGTCTGAAGCGTATGGAACTAAGAGTATATCCAAGAAATGCTATCAAATTGCTACTATTTGCTACTCTATGCAAAAAATTGCTACCTGTTACAGATTTTGAGATATTCCAAAATTTTTTTGACCAGCCATTCTGATATCAGGACCACTGGTCGCCTCTTCGTTCAGCATGATGGACACCGAGTTTCTGAAAGTGGACTGAACAAAAAATTGCTACCTAATTTCTACTTCCCTGATTTGAAGTTTAAATAGCGTAACATACATTGATTTTGAAAATATAAGCATTTAAAATATTTGTATGAAGGGAGAGCGCCTGATAAATTGACATAGTCTATGAGATTTCATACCTACTTTGTGCAGGTGTTCATTTTGATAGAAAAGTAACAATTGTTTAGAGATATTATATAACAATTCCTTTATTTGCAATACTAAAAGGTTGATACAATTATGTAGGAGTATTCTAATAAAGAATGGCTGGTAAAGTGTAAAATTATAGACTCTTCTAAAAATCTGGTAAGTAGAGCTTAAAGGTAGAATAAACGGATTTGCAACGTAATGCGATACCGCAGTTCAAATTGTTTTTCAATTGTAAGTCAAATTTACCATCACCTTCCGATCCACTCTTTAATGATGAGCACGGGCCTAAGCCAAGTGCACAACATGTGCTACAACTGAGGTTAATTGCTATGGGGTTTGATGGCTGCACATCGCTGACGAGGTCGCTTTGTAAAAATTTACGCACAATCCTACACAGGTGTTTAAAATTACTGCTTTTTGGAGTAGGTAATGCAAAAGTAGGTATGCTTCGGTAAATCGAGCGCCTCTCAAGTGACTGGAAGAGTTGGGTAGTAACAGTATAGGGATAACGCCGGTAGAAGATAATACTATGGGTACCTACTATGAAGACTTTTTCTAGTCTCCACATTCTAGGTATTTATAGTACGGGGTTGGTCTTGTAGGTGGTGTTTCTATTAGGTTGTATTTTGCCGCTAGGCATACGCTTCAGACAACCTGCCAACCTGACGCTAACGTTTCATGATACAACCCTACACGCTCGCCCGCGACGTATTTGAATGTCGCTACGTGGCACATCTTCGTACGGGGCTGAGTAACAGAAATTTCTCTGTGACAGAACAGGTTCGCCAAGCCATGCTGAATGAGATGACCGCCACTAGAGCGGATCTGGAATCTGGCCGAAACTATGCAAACTATACAAAATGAACTGATATCTCCTTTACAAATACATTTGAGTTGCCAATTTTTTTTAATTCGTTTATTTTATAATTCCCCTTAAAAAAACAGCAGGTTTGATATTACACCTTTAATAGCATTAACAAACATGATTATTATTATGATAAAATTAAAACCTTAGGTACTATGTCTAATAAAAAGTACGAACGTAATCTTCAGCAAAAGTTAGAGTTGAAGCGAAACCAAAGCTAAGAATGGATCTGAAAAGACAACGGGAATGTCTGTGGGCTCTATAGTTTAAATTAAAGAATCTAGATACGAAGTATTAGATTTCAAAGAACGTGTCCAGACTTTCATAACATAATGCAGATTCTGGGCGATATAAAAGAGCGTTCATGAGCTTACAAAAAATATACAAGATATTGGTGATCAACCAAGCAGAGTACCAAACAAAATATTAGGAAACTCCAAATAAAATGCAGCAGCAAATGTCACCAGAAGTATCATCCCGATCACCAAGTATTCTGTTCCGTAATTGCTAAATATGGTTTCCAGAAAAGGCCTTGCTATTCTTTGATAGGAGTCAGCACGTCTGGAATAAATAGTTGTATTTCACTAACAAGTGGCAAAATAATGAATTAAAAAATATTAAACAGACTTCAATATCGTAAGAATAGAGAAATTTCCTCTCGAGTTACCTCGATTTTCTGTTCATAACCCCGAAGATCCTCAGATCCTCAAGAAATTTTATGAGACCACCTCGGGATTGTATTCTTTCAAACAAAAAATAATTTAAATTCAGTCTACTATTGACGAAGAAATAGGTGAACATAGGTACATAAAAAAAATTATGAAATAAATATAGTGTAACATAGAACTCCTTTTTTGAAATCGGTTAAAAACAATTCAAGTTGATCAAAATTTTTTGTGCGAAGAATTTATAAAAATCTAGATTTAACCAGAATTTTCGAGTGCACGCAAATTTGTGTGGAGATTAACTGTTTTAACTACTTTACTAGTCTCTGGTACATACCAACTTGTAATCTTTCCCATCATTTTTTCAAATTATTGAGAAAAATGGGGCGTTGGAAACAATTCCTATTCCACTCATTTTGTCAGCGTGGATATAGAAAATTGATTAGAAGTTGAATATTCTCGTTATCATTATCAAGAAAATCTACATTTACACTAATTATCTTACTAACGTAGGATCAGGAAGTGGAAATGGTGGGTCGCGACCCAACCCAGCTGGCATAATTAATGCCATCTCCTTTGGCATGAGACTCAATTCCAGGTCTATGACTCCCTAGAAAAAATAAGAGGAGTTAGGAAACAACTGACGAAATTTTCTTTATCTTAAAACTGCTTGAATCATTTACGGCAAATTTTGTAGTTCCAGTATTTATATCGATACTTTTCAACGACCACCATCCTCGGATATTCCTCACTGAAAATAAGTTGATCCGCTTGATGGTATCCAATGTACACAGTTTGCATTCCTTAGCGAGTCTTGATCCTTTTGGAATGGAATTTAAATCGAGAGTAAGCATTCCTGTAAATAATGTATAATTTCATGGTCAGTCGTGATCAAGACGCATAATGAACTCCGCACCGAGGGTTCAGTCAATGTTTTTGATTTGTAAAATTTTAAGATGGTGTGTTCTTAAGTTTTCGACATGGGATAAAAAGGTCCTTCATTGTCATAAGGACAGATTCTCAACAAGACAGAAAGACAAAAAGATATTTTCTATTTCTTGAGAATCTGTCTTTAAAAACCGAAAATAGTACAGGTGCACATATAAATGAATAAAAAGAAATAACTCGGGCACTCTTTCCACAGTATATAAGTACTTTTCCTAAACTAACCTACATGCTGGTACCCACTATGGATAACTGATAAAATAAAATAGATTTTTATAATTACATTAATTTAAAACTTGAGCTTTCTTTCTTCTCAAAACATTGTATATTAAGGAGTGGTTTGAAAATAGAAAACGTAAGCGTAAAATACTGTGTCTGCAGATTCCCATTTCTAGATTTTCTTTTCTACAGAATTCCATGTTTACAGATTTTCATGTCTTCAAATATTCGTTTTAATTATTAATTATTAAAACGAATATTAAAATTTAATAGAATTTCATGTTCTATTGATTTCTGATTCTACAGGTTCTCATGCTCTACTGTACTGATGTAGGTCATATGAGCTAGAACAAGCGGCTAACTCTGAGCTATGTTTCAAATTCAAGGACTTACGACTTATATTAAAATACACAACATAAGTACATTTAACTCCACAACTGACACCGGAAGGATGGCTGAGCATCCAACCAGATATTGCTAATAGTCAAAAATTTGTTGATTACTTTATAGGTCAGTGGATGTGTAATGTACACTACATTTTGTTGTTTCAAGGAACGGCAACCGACAATTAATATTATAGACTACAAAATGAATCGTCTGATGTCTCCTCTATGCAAGTCATTCATAACTACATAGGTTCGAGGCATTCTTTGGTGAAAGACCCGAACTAGACCAAGATGAGAAGTCCCAAGAGCTTCAGCATTATGAAAATTATAAGCGATTTCAAGAAACACAACTAGGTACAGCTACTGTTCCTGGACGAGAAGGATGACGAGTCTGGGCCATTGAAGGAGCGCTATTTTCGTCTCTGCGCTTCAATAAAAAAGTCTAAGGCAGCTACAAAGGTTAAAAGTGTTGCATGCAGTAACAGATAGTTATATGATATTAAAGATTTTTAGCTAAACAAATTGCTTAAAACCCAAAAACCGACAATGGCTCAAGGAATAAGTTGAATGGAGATCGTAGAATCCGATTTATACAACTGAAGGACCAAGAGATAGAAAAATTCATAAAAATGGCAAATTTGATAAATGACAAGTTAGGAGATGGGTAGCGCCACTAGAATTAGAGATTTTCATGAAGGTAAATAAAACACAGTCTGGCGAATGTGCTACACAAAAAGACGATGTATGAAACGCCCCGGGTTTTTAATGGCAGCTATAACTCGTTCAAATAACGAAGAGCACTGAAAACTCTGTAGAGCTATACTGAAATAGGACACTCCGACATAGACGGATTATAGAAAAAACGAAGAAGAAGAAGAAGAAGTAAACCGTCATCCATCATTAGTCTGTGGCTACATTCTCTTTGGTCTGTGGTGTCAATTTACGAAGTCTTTCGAATTCTAGTTTGTTGACAATTAGACAATTATTTATCTGTTACAGAAAATTAAATCCAAGGCGTGAAATCATAAATAAAGATACGTGTAAAAGATTGTTATTCAATAGTTTTCTGTAATGTAATAGTGTGTTTAGGTAATATGAGTAAAATTAAATGTGAAATTTGCAATTAAAAAACATGCCGCGAAGGAGTGCAAAAACGCATTTTTATGGCTCAATTTCCTCTAGAATCTAGAGTCTAGATATAGATCGGTAAGCAATTTTATGACATTTATTTCCAAAATTAGGTAAAATTATGATACAATTCGTAAAAGTTTTAGTGCTTTTTTGCAAGAAAAATGCGCTTCCGTATCGGAGGGCACGTTAAATAGTCGGTCCCGGCCTTAAGTCATTAAGCCATGACGGAGACCTTTAGGTGGCCTAAAAACTGTTGTCACCAGAGTTGGCCTCTTGCTCATAATGAACTTACTTTTACTTTACCAGTAGGCCTAACATGTGCAACGTGACAAAATCTTCTCGTCACGTTTTGTCGTCTAAAATAGAGATATCTCGTTATGTCTACATGCTCTAACATAGCAGCTTACAGAACTCGTCTCGTTCTGTCAAATGTAGACAAAACGTGTATATTTTTTTTCTGTGGTCTCTTTTGTCGACAAACGTTAACATGTGCGACTAAATTATGACACTTCTGCACGAGAGAGCGCTTGTATTTTCTCGTCGTACTTTTTGAGGACGAGTGGACGACAAGAGAGTAAACGTAACAATGGCGGTACCATAATTATTTCAATTATAAACTAGTGTTTTCCGAGACAGAGAGACGAGAAAAATACAGCGGAGAGCCATCAGAGATATGTGCGACCCCTTTGATCTCCGGGACTCGGAGTTCCAACGAATTTGGAGAATAAATAAGGCCATGGCGCTTTACGTTAAAGAGGCACTACTGCCCGACTTGGAGCCTCCTAACAGTCAGGGATTACCGGCACATTTAAAAGTAAGTACCTACCCTACTTAGACAACCTATTTTTATATGAATAAACTCTATTTTCGATTACTCTAATAAGTAAAAAGCATCAAAAATTATCTATGCCAGTTGCATAGTTTAGTTTGGTTTAGTTTATAATTTAGTGAAGAATTTCAGGTAGGTACCTATCTATGTAAATAATGTAAATGGTGAATGTGTCGAAAAGGGAGTGTCAGGCAGGACCAAAGCAAATGAAAGTCCCTGTCCGTTTTCTCTCAATATTGTGGGTAAGGCATGATATTGTGTACAATGTACATACAAACTTTGAATAAAAGAAACCTTCTACATCGTTTACCTGTATTACACCCAATCTTACTGTTTAATGTATAAAAAATTGTTTTTTATTACAGGGTGCCATTGGACGAAGGGACCCAGGTAGAACAATTTAAAAATGACAGCATACAAGATAGCAACACACCTGCTGATCTGCTTCGGATAGCCCAAGCTAGACGAGCCGAAATTGTGCAGCTCTTCAATTAACGCATTATTTGGCAAGTGCACCATGTGATGTAGAGGTGTGCGTTGAATGAATTAACTAATTAATTCAACAGTCCACGCGTACAATCAACATATCGACGGTTTACAGTCCATTGATGGACTAGTTGAATTCGTAGATTGCTAATAAATAAATAAATGTTTTTTTAATTAGACTTTTGGCTATTTTTACTTTTAAAGTAGGTCTCTTGTAAATCGTTTGTACCTATATGTATATCATCCCTTCGTCTGTGGCGCGGACTTCTTAAGTCCGCGCTCAAATTCCCTCATCTGTGGGCGGACTGGATAAGTCCGCAAACACATGAGTCATCTAAAATGGACTGTTTTACTGTTAAAATTATTCCTACCCTGCTCTAAATTGCACAATGCGTAGGGGGAATAACAAGGATGGCACAACGCCACATGCTTCTTCTCTAAACACCATCATCGATAATTATTTGATTTTACAATTAGTCGCGTCTTGTTCTCGTAACCGCACCGACATTCCAAAACTTAAAATCCTTTGGATTAAGTTATTGTTCGTTAATTTTGTGCTAAATTAGCTGTGAACATGAGTGGGTAAGTAATAAATAGTTTTTTGTTCATAGATTGTGTATTTGATAAAGATTTAAGACCTAAATATTTATTTCAACAAACATCGGTCGGGATTTTGCAGCGTCTTGCCAATACATTTTCGCTTGTTACAAATATTAAAAACAAAAGTGATAGATATCTGTTGGCATCATAGATATTGTTAATGTGTCTAGTTATTGTTACAAAGCCTACATTTTATAAATATCACGAGGTATTTGCGCAAAATTGAAATAAAAACCACGCAACCCAACCCAAAAAAGCCTTTAGGAGTCCTTGCCAGACAGGCGATTTACCGTCAACCGCCATTTTGTGTGAGTTTTGGTCGGATGAAATACTAAACATGGATAAGACTAGCGCGTAGCGGCATAGTCCTGGCGATAGGGGTGGTTGTAAAGAGCCGAATGGAGGAATATTGGTCTGCCACCTCTGACATTTTCTATACTCCCGGTTTTAGTGCACACATGTCCATCGACAGATATTTATTAATAAGTAAATGTTTGCACTTTAGTAACAACGATGATATTGTGTGCACTAGAATTGGGATCCTCCGAGGCGAAATTATTCAAGATAGAACCAATAGTGTCGCATTTAAAAAAAAAAATTGAGGAGCTTTACACGCCTGCTCAAAACATTGCATTAGATGAGTCTCTCTTAATGTGGAAAAGCTGGCTCGAAATGAGCCATCTTATTCCTAATAAAGCCGCGAAGAGAGGAATCAAGTCTTATGAAATTTGTGAATCTCAAACCGGCTATCTATGGCGGTTTGAGATTCACGCACATAAAAAGACCACGCCGCAGCACAATGAAGACCCTCTTTTAGCATCGACTCCATCCATTGTGTTGCGGCTTTTAACAGGGCTATAGAATAAGGGGTATACTCTGTGGATGGATAATTTTTATAACTCACCGTGTCTCGCTCGACGGTTAAAATGTCTGGGCGTTGACTTACTAAGAGAAGCATGCGCCCAGGCCAGATTACTGGTCTTACCTCGGGGGACGTCGATGTCATGGTATGGCGAGATACCAAAAGGGTAGCTATGATCTCGACATACCATGGAAACCATCGCCAGACCCTCCGAGGATCCACCAAACCCACCCTGATATTGGACTACAATATCATGATGGGTGGGGTGGATAAAAAAGACCAGCTTCTGGCAATGTACCCCGTCGAGCGAAAACGATCAAAGGTGTGTATTTTTTTTTTTTTCGTCAAACGCGCTATCTCTTGGAGGGTAAAATACATGTAGTCACTGTGCCTGTCAAATTGAGTCGTCTAGCTAGGCAGATCACCATAAGGCTCACGTCGATCAACATTTTTGTGTCGCCACAATAAGATCTTTGGAAACGCCGGAAGCCTTCTCCAGCATGTTGTGTTACTCATCAATCATCATTTTTGTTTGGTACATTTCTTTGATCGTTTCAGTTGTTCATATAAACGGGTTGCTCTAACAAGCCTGTAGTGAAAATTATATTTTCGATGCTGCACTGGCGGAAGCGCTGGCGGTCGACTCCAGAAACGAGTTTAACGACATGACGGAGCAAGAATTGTTGGAAGTTTCGGAAAACCCGGACGTCGAAACTAACGAAGTCGAAGTAGACATTACGGAAGATTTGGATTGGACGGACGACTTCGCCACATTTAGGGGCATGAGGGAAGATTTAAATGAGAATGTTGGTCCCTGAATGAAAGAACTACATCACCTAGTGACATATTTTGCCAAATCTAGGACCAACCTTTTCTGGAAATAATTGTACGAATTTATACGCATGACAAACCATTGCCCAAGCTTCAGAAGCGGTTATCGCTTCCGTACTTCGGAGGGCACGTTAAATAGTCGGTCCCGGCTTAAAGTCACTAAGCCATGACGGAGACCTTTAGGTGCCCTAAAAACTCCGTCACCAGAGTTGGCCTCTTGCATTATGAAATGAACTTACTTTTACTTTACTAGGTGTAAACAATGGGTGAAAATTACCGGAAAAGAAAAATCCGACGTGTCACCATTTTACATGCGCATTAAAAGCTCAAAGAAGAGGCCTCTGCAGATGTATTAAAAAAAGCACAACAGTAAGGCATTGCAAAGTAAATTAATATTAATAAATCTAGATAAGGGTTTACATATTTGAACCTTTAGGGGTTGGGAACCTTGGTCCGTGAGGTACCTGGGCCTATGCGCATTAAAAGCTCAAAGAATAGGCCTCTGCAGATGTATTAAAAAAAGCACAACAGTAAGGCATTGCAAAGTAAATTAATATTAATAAATCTAGATAGGGTTTACATATTTGAACCTTTAGGGGTTGGGAACCTTGGTCCGTGAGGTACATGGGCCTATGCGCATTAAAAGCTCAAAGAATAGGCCTCTGCAGATGTATTAAAAAAAGCACAACAGTAAGGCATTGCAAAGTAAATTAATATTAATAAATCTAGATAGGGTTTACATATTTGAACCTTTAGGGGTTGGGAACCTTGGTCCGTGAGGTACCTGGGCCTATGCGCATTAAAAGCTCAAAGAATAGGCCTCTGCAGATGTATTAAAAAAGCACAACAGTAAGGCATTGCAAAATAAATTAATATTAATAAATCTAGATAGGGTTTACATATTTGAACCTTTAGGGGTTGGGAACTTTGGTCCGTGAGGTACCTGGGCCTATGCGCATTAAAAGCTCAAAGAATAGGCCTCTGCAGATGTATTAAAAAAGCACAACAATAAGGCATTGCAAAATAAATTAATATTAAAAAATCTAGATAAAGTTTACATATTTGAACCTTTTGGGGTTGGGAACCTTGGTCCGTGGGGTACCTGGGCCCATCGCGTTTTTAAAATTCTATCGGAGCGTTTGGTCGAAGCAACGCGTGATCCGAGGGCTGGCACTTATTTGGCTCAAAGGATCAGCATTGCCATTCAGCGCGGCAATGCTGCCATGCCAGTGGGCACGCTTCCGTCTGGCAGTGGTTTGGATTGTATTTTGGGCCGTCCACTAATCACGCGAGGCTTGAAAGGGAGGGGGTCCCTGAATAAGTACTACATCAACTAGTGACATATTTTGCCAAATCTAGGACCAACTTTTTCTGGAAATAATTGTTAATGAAACGAATTTATACGCATGACAAACCATTGCCTAAAGCTTCAGAAACGGTCATCTCTTCCCAGTCCAGGCTTAAGACTGGGTTGAGACGTCCGTTTATGAAATGTTTAGGTTTATCGTCATGATTATTTTAATGGGAATTTGCGTTATGGGTCGGGTCGGGGTATTGGCGGACCGGAGTTTTGTGTTTCGCGGAATTTAAAAAAATTATGTCTCTAGACAGATATTTGTTACTGACAGACAATTTAAACAAACCGGAGAGGACAAGGCGACTGGCGAAAATATTGCCTTTTTTCGCTTCTTCGCAGAGAGCTCTCTCTGGACGAATCACTGCTGCTTTGGAAGGTCGTTGAGTTGGGTGCAATGCATCCGATCCAAAGCCGCGCGATTTGGCATAAATAGTTACGAACTATGCGAAGCTGTAAGCGAATATGTTATCAAAATAATTATATACAAGGGCAAAAACACAACGCCGTCACTGCCTGTTAGTTGTTTCACAAGCTGCACTGCTAAAATTGTATTACAAATGACACAGTTATCAAGGTATATATCCTTCACATGGGATAACTTCTAAAATTCAATAGAATTATGCAGTTTTTAAAAGTCGCAGGATAACGACGTGGTCGGCACTTTAAATAGAAGTGACACAGAATACCCCGGCGTAAGTTAATATTGGAGTACAATTTTTTACAAAGTGTGATAACTGTTATGTATGAAAGATGGTTGTGTGTGGGATTGTTTTCCGTGTCCTGTTGATTTCGTAGGTCATGACGTCATGAAGGAAAGGATCAGACAGGTGGCAAGGTTAGTTGACGATTCCATGTCAAAGCAAAGAAGTTATTATTTAATTGAAGATTGTGTGGGAAGATGACATCCCAGCCGGCTAAGCACGGACTGGGGATAAAAATTTTGTCCCCCGTTTTTATCCACCTTCAAGGGATAAAATTATTATCTCCACCCTATAGATAGAGCATGGTAACAGAGGAGAGAATAAATTTATCCAAGTTTGACATTTGCGGTGGAAACATATCCCCACCTCATAGTATGGACTCACTAGAACGTGGATAAAATAGTCCTCGTTTGACATAACATAGAGAAAGGCTATCCACGATCCGCTAAGGTTTATTCCAAGGAAAAAATATGTCGCGAGCGTATTATAATTATGTTTTTACGCGTAAAATGAATATAATGGAGAGGAAACTGCACCGAAGATTTATAAGAGATGCCAGCAATCAGTTTGAGTTTTCAGACAACGAATTACGGCATCTTTTTCGAGTCACCAAAGATATGGCTCTTTATATTATGTGATAACGCATTAAAACTCAGCTTTATGGCGAATTGTAGTTAACAGAGAGGAACAGGTCAAGGCCATAGAATACCTAGCCATAGCCCAAACAACAGTCAGCAAATAAACAACAGTTAGCTGTATAAACTTGCACCTATCTTTTAAGACCTACATCTTTTAAGACCTACCCTTGTACAACAGTTTTGCAATAAAATATTTCTGATTCTGATTCAAATATTTAAACCAAGTTACGGGTGCTATCATTAGAATGTAGGTAGAATAGCAAGCAACTATTGTTTATAATAACATCATTATTGAAAAGAGCTTCAACAGAAACTGATTCATTTAATTTGACTCATGCCAAATTGGATTTTAACTTTTCTGGGAATAGAGAGTGCAAGGCAGAAGGTTGCTAATGAATTCCAACAAAAGCATGGACTGCCTGATGACTATTGACTATTGAATGGGCGCTATTGACTGCACCTATGTCGACATATTATCAGATTCTTTAGATTCTTCATGAATTTTCACCAAACCAAAACAAACAATGACAATGCACTAACCACAGCAGCACTACTAAAATAAAATGTAGATTTCATGTATTGAAACTCACATAATTACAGTTATTTTAATTTAGACGTGTTATACCCAACCATAGATGATAAAGCAAATGAACTAATAATTATTGAAAATTGAGCGAACAAATTGTTACTTTTATTAAATTTTCTTTGTTTGGCAACAATGTCGGAGAGAAAGGTTTCTCCACCGTGCATAAGTTGTCCACTGTGCATTGAGCCCGTGCTCGGAGAGTGGATAAAATGACGGCCGGGGAATAGATTTTTATCCTCTCCCTGTGGAAAGTTTTCCCCAGTCCATGCTAGGCCTGTAGTATCTTTCTTTTCCTCCTATACAACGTTTTCTCTTGTAAACAACAAAGAAATAAATTGTATACAATTTTACGAAGTTTATACGTCAATTAAGTACATTAAATAATTCCTTGAATGTACGAGTAAAATGCAGTTGTAAAATACGCCATACAAAATTCTATTTCTTGAACAAATTACAGACTGATGCATTATAATTAGTAAGTAGGTACCTATGTCTGAACTAATAATTATCAATGCATTATAATAAAATCAATACGAAATGAAACCAGTTATTTTAACTGGTTCGATATAATTATATGCCTAACTCCTACTTTTGAAACGTCGGATTTATTTTATACAGAACCAATTCTCGTAATTTTGTTCTCATCCACAATATCACAACATCACCTCACATCATATAGACACATTTTGCAAACTGAAACCTGAGAAAAAAATAATTAAGTACCTACTTGCACAAAAACTAGTAGGTACCTAACCTTAGGGTGTTTAGAAGTCGATTTAAAATAAAAGAATCGAATGTGTAGTTTTTTCCAATAGTTAATAATAATGTCAGAAACGTCTCAGCCCGGTCCTTCAGAAGGTGTTAGTGAATTAAAATAATATATACAAAGAAAGGGAGCCACGATTCTTCTACCAGCTGACACCAATGACAAAAAAGTTTACATGTAAAAGTGGAGAAGTAGTATGGAAATGTCACTTGCGAAGAAAAACAAAGTGTAATAAAAGTGAAAATACAACTAAAAAACATATTATAAACCCCTTTAACTCATATTTACGAGTATATTAAGAGTGTAGATCATGTTTAATTTGTGTAAGTTTAATAATTATTTACCTACCTGTTTCTTTTAATCTTATATTAAAATATATATTATAATTCGTAAGACAATCGAATAAATTTTGTTTAATTTTCCACGCGAAAAACTAAAGTTGAAACAGAAATGCAGGTTTAGGGGACAACGACACATGAAATGTTTACTTCCCATTGTCTCCGTTAGCTGAATCCACGTTACGGGGACAATGGGAAAGAAATATACTGACTTCCCGCTGTCCCCGTCACGAGGACACGGAATACGGGGACAACGGGAATTGACGTATTGAAATAGTTGCCGGGAAAAATATCTGCGGCAATATGCAGCACACTTGCCTATCGTCCAAAAGATCATATTCCGGAGGCATGGATGCACTTAATGCATACTACTCTTGAAGGGGAGGCTGTGTCAGCTTTCCAAGAAAATGTCGCACCAATGGTTGAAAGATCCCGGCCTAATATCAACCTATACACAAAAAAACCGGACGACAAATTCTATAGAAGGCTGGCACAACCGCCATAGAATAATAGGCAAATGTTCAACCATGCACCGGACTATCGACATTTTTAAATCAGAGTCAAAGGAAACCGATTTTAAAATAGCTCAGTCGGCACGGCAGCGAAAGTATGTAGTTTGGCGCAAAACAACTTTGCGCCAAATGAAAATTAACAGTTCCAATCGCGAAATTATTGACAAATATTTAAAAGAGGTGTACGATGCCAATCGCCCGAACAGCATTATCTAAAACTAAACCTAGTTTAGGTATAGTTTTAAAAAAGCTGTCCGAAATAAAAATTGAGAAGTTTCAGAGAAATGTCAGTTTTAAGTTTGACAGCTGTCATGAAAAATTTAGATCTTCATTGTACCTTTTATTTGGTTTCAAAGCGAGAAGTTTAGGATGAGTGTAACAACAACAAATGTTTACTGCAGCGCCCCCTGGTGAGTTGTCATCGTAACACCTATCTAAGAACATGCGAAAACCCGAACCCATAACTTAAAACTGGATTAAAACAACATTTATTATTTATAATAAAATAAAATACCTGTGTGGTTTAACACTAAAATATAAATACTATAAAATCAGTACCGTACCAACCCGCCCATATCCCCAGGATATGGGCGGGTTGGTACGGTACTGATTTTATGATATGCAACGTACAACGTACAAATCCATATAAAAATAAAAATAAAGATATTATCAATCAAAGCATCTACAGTAAACAGAGAACCTGTTTAGTACCTAATTAGTGACATGTCAAAAATGACAATGTTAAATCACATATTTTTTAAATCTTAGACAATTAGACAAAGGACGGACGAAGCCGTATCAAACATGCTTACTGTTCTATCTACTCTCGTAATTATTTACTTGGTGATATTTCAGTTCTACAAAATAATGTAAAGTATCAATACCAAGACAATTATTGTTGAAAGCAGCATCACTATCAATGACCTGTATTATCAAAACAGGTGGTATAAGTTCCTCTACTTCCGTGAATGGACCTTTTTCTTTCAGGATCATCTGGGAAATGTATTTCAAATTTTAGGCAATTATTTTTATGTATTTTTGAGAACATAGGTCAACATGTTCATTTTGTATTAAATTTTAAAAAAATAATCAAATGTTTTATATCTACTCTGTTTTATATCTATGGCCCGCGACTTCTTCAACATCCTACCTAAACCTTGGCCCTCAACTTTCTAAGAGCTCTGGTGGTGAGGTGAGGGGTGTCGGCCCCTCTGTTCACACTAAGTGTAAATAAAATCGGAATCTAGAGGGAACGAGCTTTAGACAAATAATACATCACAACAAAAGCTTCCACGACCGCAGCTGGTTAAACGACAGTCAAAAAGAGGCTTCTGTACACGATGGACGTCGACGAAGCTTTTGTTGTGATGTATTATTTCTGGAGGAAACGAAAGACAAGACAGATAAAAATTGGGTGCACCCAATTCTGAGGGAAAGATTTACTTTGGGAATATTTCAGAACTTAATAACTGAACTAAGAAGTGAAGACGTTAAGTTTTTTAGAACGACTTATCGTCTTGAATATCAGGGAGCATTAACTATCAAAATACAATGCGGGGTCGGCCCGACATCCGACATAATGTGAACAGCGCCATTTGCGATCCTAAGCGAGCGTTGATCTGACACGTTTATTTTCCGAACGGGAGGGCTGACAAAACACACTATAATTTTTGTCGGTTCACACTTGTCCGACACAAAATCGTTGTCGGACAAGTGTGAACGATTAAAAATTGTCCTGACAGATGACAGATGACATAGTGGGAATGAGGTTTAAAGGTTACCCTGGCCATACCTGCCTGCTTTGGGTAGTACTGACATTTTAATACTTGTTTTGCATTTTCAAATTCAAGATTTTGGCACCAATAATTATGTTTATTAATATTGGCATTACCTTGTATTACATAATTATTTAATGAGAAATACTGACTGTTTTTTCGAAGTGCTGATATTGGAAGTGGAAAATCATTCGCCAGTTAAAGTTGCTTTCACCGCACATACTTTGGTAGTGGATGTCAGTATACTGAGCTTGTTCCGCGCTACACATCCAGCTACAAGGAAAATAATACATTGAAATGACGTTTCCGGGTGGTTAGGTCTGAATGTCAAAATGTAGTATTGATCTACATAACGTAACGTTTGCACTTCGAAAATATAACTATTCCTGAAATGACTGATTTTTCATAGGGTTTTTATAAATATACATATATTATATGCTATAATCAATGCCGTAAGAGAGGTTTTTCCGATCAGCGGCTGTTATTATCATTACAACAGAGCAATATGGAAACAAGCTAAAAAATTCAAGGCCACTATGGAAAATAGAGCATTAGTTAGAATGTGTGCTGCTAGTTTACCTTTTATTACTCAAGGAAAAAATTCATAGTGCATGGGTATCTTTGGAAGCTCTGTTCCCCCAATCTCCAGAAATGATAAAATTTGAAAAGTACTTTTCTAAGCAATGGATGAGTTTGTGTGCGTCTTTTATTGGATGTGGATATGATAAGCATCGTACGAATAATGCTGTCGAAGGCTGGCATAGGAGATTGAACGCACGTATGCCGCACAAACCTACCCTAATGAGATTTTAATATAAAATAAAAAGAGATGCGAAATTTCAAGACACCAGAATTTTTAATTCATTTTTAGTGGTGCTACTAGACGGCGACGTGATATTTTATTTGACAAGAGCTATAAAAACAGTTAAAAAAGGGAGCCACGATTCTTCTCGGAGGCGGGCGTTGACTCTGCTACACAGTTTTAACTTTTGCGGCTGTCAACGTTTCCTATTGTTTGAACCACCTATATGTACTTTTGTTCCAAATAAATGATTTTTTATTTATTATTATTTTATTCTACCTGCTGGACACCAATGACAAAAAAGTCTACATGTAAAAGTGGAGAAGCAGTATAGGAATGTCACTTGCGAAAGAAAACAAAGTGTAATAAAAGTGAAAATACAACTAAAAAAACATATGGGGTTTATATGTTTTTTAGTTGTATTTTCACTTTTATTACTCACTAACTAACCTAACTCATATTTACGAGTACATTAATAGAGTAGATCATGTTTAATTTGTGTAAGTTCAATAATTACTTGTTTCTTTTTAAATTAAATTAAAATTCTAAGACAATCGAATCGAATACGTCGAATCGTTTAATTTTCCACGCAAAAAACTAAAGTTGAATTGAAACAGAAATGCTGGTTTAGGGGACAACGACACATGAAATGTTTACTTCCCGTTGTCCCCGTTAGCTGAATCTACGTTACGGGGACAACGGGAAAGAAATATAATGACTTCCCGCTGCCCCCGTCACGGGGACACAAAATACGGGGACAACGGGAATAGACGCTCATGTTGAGGCATGCCTCGCGATGTCTGTACACGGCTTTAAACGCCGGGACCCACAATTGAAGACTTCATAGTAAATTGGTGTGCAATATACACAATAGCTAACAATCCAACAAAAGAGCGTAAAAAGTTTGTGTATTAAATTTAAATAATCGATATAAAAGCTCAATAAATAGTGTATACAAGACAGAATAAGTTTGTAAGCATACTTACGACTTCACATAAACGTCCTTTCCTTTGTTTTCTGTTTCGTACGCACTGCGAGTTCCCTGTACACTCCAGACAATTAACCTGAGCTCATAGTCTTCCACCTTACGAGGAGCTATATCGACTGGTAAAGGAATATTTTTGCCGATGTCGAGAGGAAAAATATCCACCCACATTTGGATCTTACCCTAAAGAAATACGTTACATATTTTTAATGAATCATTTAATCGTATAAGGACAGATTCACTATAAGCCAGATTTGCGATAGATCAGACTCACGAGATAGATTCGCTTAGGTAAGAGGCTTATTTTACGACCGTGTTTTGGCCCATTTTTTGCGTTCTTATTCAAAGAAACTGAAACTCTTCAACAGTTTAACTTATATTATGGTAAGGAACAGTTATTAGTATAGTTAATAGTTTAACATGATCTGGTATGGCACGTTAAGAACCCACTTAGGTCTTAGTGCAATGCTTCCATCGTTGCCACAAGAACGTATGGAAGGGTGGTTTTACTTTACATTGGCAATCCAAGTCCTATGACACTTAAAGCTCAACATTTAGAAAGTACTCCATGTTAACATGAAGTGGCTGCACTGCACACTTACTTCATTAAAGAGTACGATGTAGTTTTGGCAAACGACACGACACCAAACAAAAACTTTTTGACATGACTAGCCATGACAAAACAAAAAAAATTGTGTAAAACAAAGTTTTGTTCATGACTAATCATGACTTTGCATGGTTTGCCGAAAAAGAGACAGGTGTTCTAATGAAAATCGAATTTTACATGTAAGAAGGAACCTAACCTGATCCACTCCAGGTTTATCAGGATTGAACAGCTTTCTAGTCTCCACATGTTCAGGCACCAGTTGGTAACCACATAAAGGTAATGTCTGCCATTTATGTAGAAGTTCCAGACAAAGATTTTCTTTGCGCTCAGAAGCTGATAAGTATGTTTTGCCTTAAATAAAAACAAAAAGCTAGTTATACTCAAAAAGGGGTGTATCACACTATTTCCATGGAAAAACTAAATAGAAAAAGTGTTTCGGGGCAGTGGTCCAACTACTCTGTCCAATTAGTTGGACTACGGGCCTTTACTAGGGGCCGTGGTTAGTTCTGTATCAAAAACGTTGTAATTATTAAATTGAATGGTGCTGTGTTTACAATTGCAGTTGTATTATTTAAAATTATTTTAATTGGACCTGGGAACTCTACTATGGTGCCATGGTCCAACTGCAAAGATAGTTGGACCACGCCCCCTAGTAAAGGCCCGTAGTCCAACTAATTGGTCAGATCAGTTGGACCACTGCCCCGAAACGAAAATTTGCCTACGCGATTACAATATTACAAAAAAATAGGAGTAAAAAATCGATTCTATTTTTTTCATTAGCAACCCCTCGACTTTTAGTCGGGTAGCCCAGAAGGCTGATCACTATTTGGTCTAATAATATGCAAAATGCACTCATTGCCCACGGATTTACTTATTTGTGCTGATGTAATAATAAAACTTGTGATTCGTGTTAATGGTTATTTAATTAATAAAGTTGCTTTAATTGAAAATTAACTTTAATAATTACCGATTTTTCATGCTAAGCATGTCAAACGTGACATTCCATCATACATATTATATAGATACACTATGTAGTACAATAAAGATGTAGGTTTATGGATCTATATTGTTTACCCCTAGGGATAGGTTGCTTATTTGCTCACTTGTTTGATCAGTGTCCTTGTACTGAACATCATTGACGACAACAGTATTTGTATCCAGAAAAATCGGAGCACGTAGATGATTCTTTAAACAAACTTCTTCCAAAATGGCAGAAGGTTTAACGCAATCCCTCCATTTCGCAGGGCCCATTCTTAAACCAAAATACAGCGATCACGGGTCAACAAATTCAGTGGTATTGTTTAGTTAGTCGTACGTACCTACAATAGTATTTTGACGAAACAAGTGCTAATACAATTTGGAATTATATACAATTAGATAATGTAAAATTATATTATTGTTATGTAGTTCGAAAAATATTAATATATTTACTTATTATTATTTTTCCTCAATCTACGAGTACAATCTCCGACCATCCAACCACACAAACAGAGCCCCCTCCGAAATTCACAGTAACCGAGACAACCCAAAACCCGGAACAATGCCCTACGAAATTCCAGGACAACTCGACTTTCGCTTTGATACGGGAGAGGAGAACCTCCGCTACACGGTGAACTGGTTGGACTGTCACAGGAGATGGGGAGAAACGGTGGAGGGCACGACGTCGTACACCGGAGACCTGATTTTGTCCGCGGTGCTGCAATACGCCAAGGGAACATATTCAAGCATCTTGGGTGAACGCAGAGCATCAGTGCCAGAAAGAGAGCCGACCCCTGTCTCTGGAGAGTCCGACCAGTGTCTGTTGGCGTTGATCATGACGTCACTCATGACACTGTCTAAACCGATCACGACTAGTAACGCAGAGGCCTACAAGAAGACGTGGCGGGCCGCCCTCGCAGGTACCAACACTATCGACCTCGTCGCGGAGACTAAATGGAACAATGTATTAACAGTCTCTCGAATATTTCAGACACACATGACCGGGAAAACACTCCTCAGGAAGGAACTAGTTGACGCTGTGCTAGGAGCACACAAAGAAAGGCTGGCGTTCGCCGTCCTAGCTCAAGTGAGGCTGGTCTGGGAGTATGCCTCGCTAAAGGCTATACAGGTAATTGAGACTTTCACACAGTCTCGCTGCCGTGCCTTGGAGATACCGTCCGTCCTGGACCAAGCTTTGCTTCTTCGTGAGAAACTCATCGCAGCACATGCAGAGGACCCCAATCTGCCATACAGTCGCGTAAGGGATGTAAACAGCTATCCCGAGCTGAATCATGCTCACTTTTGTGACCTGTATTATGCGGCGATATCGTACGCTAAGGCACACAAGTTATTAGGAGATAACTTCCAGATGACTCAATCTCACTCTGTCCTGAGCGCTGCGCTCATAGACACGTATGTCCGTGAGACTACAAAGTGCACTTCACTAGAAATGACAGAGGAGACGAAAAAGAAACTGGAGAGACTTGGGTATCCCGTATCCAGGAGGAGACACGCCGACGAAGACAGCTCGGAAGACGAGGATGGTCCCTCCACACGCAGACGAGGACGCAGAGACTAGCCCACGCAGATCCCCTCTCTAATCTAAGGACATCAAGTTTAAGGTGCCTCTATGGGTGAAACTAGCGCCACCGCCTATTTTATTTTATTATTACGTTGAACAAAGGACTTTTTAAAAACTAAATGTACAGTTTGTGAAACCTATCATAAGCTTTTTTTAATACCTATGTATAGTCCGCGCCACGTAAAAAGAGCGCTGGAAAAAAGTGGGGTATGTTTGCGCATGGCTACACTCGCGCACGAAAGTACTAACTAATCCTATTGTATTATTGTAGCCGGGTGGCTCGGCTCGCGCAAGCTAGTATACACCGTTTTAACACCCTGTTAGAGACTAATTTTGTCAGTTCAACTGTTGACAATAAATATTATGTGTGCGTAATAAATATTTTACTCATTTCAACATTTATGTCACTGTCTTTCATGAATAAAATTAATGACTTGACTTCACTAACTTGAATTATAATGACATGGTAGTGCGTGGTAGGCTAAGCAAAAGCCGGCGAAGCCAAAATAAAGAAGAAGAAATTACTTAGATGAATATCATTATTGGAATTATTATTAAAAACATGTTTTAGTCAGTGTTCATTGTTAAATTGAATTAAGTAAGTACCTACAAAATTCAGGTATTGTTGATACATTGTTTTATTATCATCAACAGGATTTTTAGCAGCCTCTCTCTTCATAAAACTATGTACCTACGTCATAAATCATTTTTCTGATATTTCTATGTAAAACCATTTCGTAAGCGAAAACTTTTGTACGCGATGATATTTTGCAAACGAATTTGACGTAGTGACAGCGCGGGAAGCTAAGGACTGCTGACGAACCAATAGCATGCGCCGAATCAATGACAGCGTTACCCCTTCACCCCGCGCCGCAGTCCACACCACCAATCGGACCTAAAAATTTACTCTGCGCAGCTTGTCAGCCAGCGCTCTTTTTACGTGGCGCGACCTATAATAGTTTCACTTTGCATAGTCTAGCTAGAAGTTATAGCGAAGTTGCACTTGGTAGCCACCAAACTCTGTTTTCGGTATTCCTCCTTAACTATACAAAATGAAACTATTACATAGGTATTAAAAAGAAGCTTATGATAGGTTTCACTAACTGTACATTCAGTTTTTTAAAATTCCTTTGTTCAACGTAATAATAAAATAAAATCGGCGGTGGCGCTAGTTTCACCCATAGAGGCACCTTAAAGTGAGCAGTGACCACCCACATATTGTATGGCACAGACGTCTCGTTCAACCCCAAAACAGTGAACATGTTAAGCTTAATTATGGAATGTAAGCTTTGAAAATAACACCTTGATCTAAACCATGTATTGAAGAAGTGTGTGTGGACCTATTAGCTAGAAATTGGATATGTGTTGTGAAACCTGGACCCTGAATATGGAACTTATCGCCGACACCGATAAAACCAGCGCAACTTAAGTTGACGTACGGTCAATAGGCAATGGTCATCGCTAGTTATTTAAAATATTTGGGTCATTTAACACATCGCTATTTACTAGCCCCCCAAGCTTGTAACCAGTCAGTAGGTATATAAATATAAATACTTGTAGTCTTTAGGACTTACGCTTTATAATCCGTGGCCAAACCAACGCGTGCTCTATGTTTCGAATATATTCGGTCTTCTAAATCAATGTTAGTGCTACCAATGAGATCGTCTGGAGACAAGGCTTCGTTGTCGTATATTGAGACACTTAGGAGATAATCTTCAGGCAAACAACATTGGAATTCATACATCCTAATAAAACAATATTAATTTAACACCATACCAATAATAACGACTGCTAAAAAACTTAACTGATGTAAAATTGTAAACAAAAAAAACTACTACTCACTGTCCAAACACAGGGTTAAAGCTATTTTTGGTATAATTATAATAATCTTCCGAGTGTTTACAACCACAGTTAATAACCACATAGGGATCATATTGGCCAGTGAAACTCCGAGGTACCAGGTTTAATCCTCTGATTACGTAGACTCTAACAAGAAACTTCGAGGGTTCATTCACAGGATAGTCGTCGAAGAAACTAAAAATTTTTAAAAATGGTATGAGAACAATCTTGCCTTCATTAGTATTAATTAATTTATTTATACTTTATTGCACAAAATAAACATTTATAAAAAGAGCTTAAAACTAGACAGGTAATGGCAAAGGCGAGCTTAACCCTAAAAAGAGTTCTCTTCCAGCAAACCCCAATAGGGAGAGAGAGACGCAGTTTAAAGTGTGGGTGTGCGTGCATAAATAGGAAAAATAATAATAATAAAAATATAAAAATATTCCTAATCCTGCAAAACAAATAAACTACCACACAAACTAGGTACTATAATACAAATACAAATTAATGCATATCAAACCAAAATACTAAATGCCTACAGTAAAATATACTACATAAATACATACATAAACTAAATACTAACAGTATAATTATAAAGTAAGGTAATGCTCTTTATTAATGCAGCCTTATAATAGGTATATTATCGCCTTCTTCGCTTTATGACAGATTCGCTTTATGGCAGATTAGCATTAGGCCAGATTAGTTTTAGGACAGATTCGCTCTAAGGCAGAAATTGTAGTCAATGGCAGATTCAATAAGAGTTTGTTACATATTGTTAAACTGTATGATAATAATTCATCACACAAAGGTATTCTCTATTATAGTTAAAATAAAATTAGAAGCCCGTTTTGACATTTGAGAAAGACGATAGAATGTAATTTGGAACGAAACTAAAAAAAACAACTAATAATAATTCATTGCCTAGAGTGTTCCTCAAACATGGTAGGTACATACTTTTTGTGGTGTGATAAATAACATGATAGAATATAATTGTGACTAATATTTTCACGTAGGTATAATATATAGTACTTAGCATGCAATTTCTAATTATTACGAAACGTATCAAAAACAGTTACATTCTCAGTCTTTTTTAATAATAGTGTTGTAACCAATTCATTTTTGAATCTCACCAGTTTCATATTATTTTGTCGTGAGTATTTTTTAATTTGTGAAATATTTTTCACTAGGATGTTGCATTTGTCTTTTTTATAACAAAAAATACTATAATGTATTATAATATATAAATAATACTTATAAATAAATGAAATTTTATAAGTCAAAGGATACGCAGCACGCTATAATACAAAGCCGCCATTCTCCACTACTAAAATGATGACTTGCTGAAACAAGCTTGTACCAAAATCACGTAAGAAGACTGTGCAAACAAAAGTGGTAGAAAGAACATGAAAAATAATAAAGGAAGATTATGACAGGGACCTCAATATTGATAATTCCTCAATATTTATAGATAACGAACGAATTATAGAAGAAAATAGCTCATCTGACGATTTTGGCTCATCATCATCAAAAGAAAATACAGTGTTTATGTTTAAGTTAAATTTTCTAATTAGAACTTAAATCCAATGCACTTTACAATATAATCAAATCAATCAAATACTCATACAAAACCGGACTATGGAAAATTTGTATTTTCGATAGTTCGGTTGACCGGTTAAAAAAATAATTTTTCAGCTGTCCGGTTAACCGAACCATCAGAACCATGGAAAATAGTAATCTCATTGTAATACATGCAGTATGTAATCTTTTTGCTTGGGTGTCACTTGTAGAGAAGGATTTACCTATTCAAAGATAAAAGACTGCTAATTATACTGACTGGACTGGAATCTCGCTATATCACTGGACTGGAATAATGTAAACCGGCCATTAGGTTCATCAAAACATTAAAATAGTCTCGTAATCTCGTTGACAAGATAAATTATAGACAAACAACTTTGATCTGAATGATTTTGAACTTTGAAAACGAACTGTTTAAACATTATTTCCCTAACGCAGTGTATTCTGTCTATTCAGTTTCAAAAGGGATTATGTGCTCGTGCTCGTTGAACGAATCAAGTTGAAAACCGACAAACATTTTCAAACCGTCACTGTACCTACAGTTAAAAAAACAGGTACTTAGTTTAAAAAAACGGTCAAAAGAAATAAAATAGTCAGTGACTGATAAGAATGATAAATCTGACTTTTCTTATTGCCACTATTCTTCTAATAGATATTAAAAAAAGTTAAGTAACTTTTTTGAAGTGAAATAACGTAATATTATTACGGACAGGTCGGTCGAAAACGATTTTCAAATCCTTATCCCCAAGCAATTTTGGACATTTGAATAAAAAAGTATTTTAAACAGTGTGCGTTATGCCAGCGTACACTTAGGAGAATTCACATTTTTTTTTATGCCAAAAATATAGTGCATAATTAGGGCAAAACTAAAAAAAATAGTGCCTCTTTGGTTCAAGAGATAATGACCATTTTTTATGGGTACGCCAGCATAACGTTATGATAGCGTACCCATGCCCCGTTCTCAGAAATGGCTAACTTAGTACATATTTGTAGTGCATGAGACAAAACTGGATAATTACCCCTGGCCCAATTCAACACCACTCGAGTTTACTGGTACAGTATCGGCAGGAGGGGGCCATTTGTAAATCGCTATACCAACTTTCATAAAGCCACCATGCAGTTTTTCGTCCTTTTCCGCAATGCCTGATTTCTTACCGCTATAAAGTTTTAAAGTTTTGCACCAGTCTTTAAATTTGCAAAACTCTGGCGCAGCTTCTAGCTCAGATTGGTAAATCTGGAATTTTTATACAGGTTCATATGAGATAAAACAAACATTTTATTCATTTTAGACATCATTTTTTTTATTATCATCATTATTGTTTTACCTCAATAAAAATTAAAATAATGTTTTACTGCTTTGCAAAGAAGCCTCTGATATCGGTCAAAGTAGCACTGCACTATAAACACAGTGGGACATCGCAGTGGGACCACGGTTCCGGAGTCAAAAGAACAAAAAACCCTTATACTTACTTTTATTTTACCCATTTTTTCATCTGATAAGCGACCCTAGAATAAAAAATATAATATTATTGTTTCAGAGTCTTATACCCAGCAGTGGGCTATAATTTATGCCGCCAATGATGATGATGATGATGATGAGTCTTATGGTTTATAATGATGATGAATATAAACTATAAGCCCTAGTTTCTTCAAGTACTTTTGTTCGTATGGTATTGACATCCAAAAAGGGATCATATTCTTGCAAAAACTTTTGATGACAAACTCAAGGTTACACCAGATTGTCACACTGGTGTGACTAACAGCGTAGTTATTTATACTACATTGCTAAAGATCGCGCTTGACCGAACTAATTATAGTGATGTTAAGAGTACAGTCTTCTCGAAGCACGTACTTCACAAAAGATGCGTCATAAATATTGTACGGACTGTGATATCCAAAATTAACTTCTGGAAGAAATTACTGACATCTCCAATTGGTTTACGCGAGAAATGGGTGGGTGCTTCAGACAACAAGGAACAAGCGACAAGGTAACAAAAATCACTATACCGAAAATCTATTACTACCCCAAGATGTCATGTGCAAATCAAACAGGCCTTCTCTCTGGTGTGTACAGTCAAGTGGCTATACTGTCCCATGCTTCAGTGGTCAAAGAACTCACTTTTTCGACTCCGAATTTTTTGAACACATCGAAAAGCGCAGTGATTTAATATTTCTATTATTAAAAAGTCAGTAGGGTTTACTCAAGTCAATGGGTCGAAAATTCCCAGCCACCCCATTGACTTGAGTAATGGGGTGGATGGGATTTTTTTTCCCAACCACAGTTAATGGGGTGGTTGCGAATATATCGATCATAGGTACTGCCGGGAAAAGTCTATCACAGATAATTAACATCTTGACCACTACACACTGGAAGACTTACACAAGGAATTAAGGAAGAAAGAGGGGAAACTGCACATGGGCACAACTACTTGGAGGAAAATTGAAGATCTTAAAATAGGCAATCATGGTACAGAGACAACTATTGTGTTCAAAGGGAAGACTAAGATGTTCTTGGGCAAACGTGAGCTCTAGGGTAGTGCAGGGGGCCTATCATCAGTTTTCGACTGGTATAGTTAACTGTTCTCGCTCACGTGTCAAGTATTCTAAATGTATGGAATTTTTAGTTCAAGCAAGTTACCGGGGGAGGCGCTGCACTGGATTTTCATACATTTGTGATACTTGACTCGCTAACGAGGACAGTATCCAATACTATGGTTAACTCGTGATAGACAGACCCCCTGGTGAGATGTGAGACTCTGATTATGATAGACAATAAAAATTAGAAAGAGCAAGGTAGGTATGCAATTAATTCTAAGTTTGTCTTGTATTTAGTTAAACTGTTTAATTTTATAGAAAATATATATATATATTATAAGATATTATAATTTGTTTCTTTCTAAAAATATGACAAGTGGCTGACAATTAAATATTGTCAGTCACTTGTCATATTTTTAAAAATCACTGAAGGGTTTATTACTAGGATCAAGGACCATCTTCCCAGGTTTATTGCGATTTGTACCTATTTAAAGAAATATACAAAAGAGTATTGTAAAATAATTAAAAGAAAAGGTGGTAAAGTTTTTTTAAGCCATGGGCACCAACACAACCATCATCATCAATATAGGGTTTTTTTTAATAAAAATATAATAATACGACCATCTCTAAATACCATATTTAGAGTTGGTCGTTTTTGAAAAAAACGTTGGTGAACAACGATGTTAGTATAAGATGGTGGGCAAAGATGCAGAGATGTTGAAGAACGGATGCGAGCAACAACGATCAGCAGAGCAATACATACTGAATTATGACGACCGTAACCGACAACGTCCGATATCATTGACATCCGTCGTTTTCGGTTAGTTAATAAAGACAAGGGCTGACACGACGAAAAACAAACCTTAGAGCCTGTCCAGATGGGGCGTTTTACGCGCGAGTGCCCTCGCGCGTAAAACATTCGCGCGTTCTCCGGATACTAGAGCGCTATACATTCAGTCCAGATGCTGCCGTGCGATTCCTATAGCGCTTTAGTATCTGGAACGCGCGAATGTTTTACGCGCGAGGGCACTCGCGTGTAAAACGCCCCATCTGGACAGGCTCTAAGAGTACGATACCACCGACGACTGTACGACTACAGCTAACAACGAATGGCGGAAGGATACAGTGCAAACTGATCTGCGTGCAAAATGATACAAAACAACAACAATCAATCGACACTCACACCACACATCACATAATATCGTTAAATGCTAACACCAACGCCGTAACAAGAATAACTATGTTTGCCTAGCCAAACGGTATACGTGTCGTCAGCCAGAAATGTTCGAGATCGTTGTTGGAAACAATGATGTTGACAACGGATGACGTTGACGAAACAACGATGCCCAACGATGGTGGAAAATACCAACAACGCCTATCTCTACGTCTTGATGTGCTGCCGATTCAATTCTCCACAATAGTGTGACCACGAACTGTTTTCAATATTACTAGTTGGTCACACTACCTACAGTGTAACCACGAGTAAAATAGATTCCTCTTAGTCACATCAGTGTGAAAATCTATTGTGACCTTGAGTATGAAGAAAACCAAACTTTTGAAAGATATGGATCTTAAAGAGAAAGATAAGATTATTGTAGACAGAACTGATACAACTCTGGCGTGGAACGTCAATAACGTTTGCGACAAATTTTAGTTTCGCGACAAGTTAGCCAATAACTACCTCACCAATCGATCATTCGTCGTTCGAGGGCATTGGTCGACGTCGATCGTCGGTTCTACGGTTCTACCACACAAAAAACTATCGATCGATTGGTCAGGTACTGGTTACACCATAAAATATGTTATTTTAACCCACCTTTAATGAGCCAAAGAAACGTAACCACCAATCTTGATTTTCAGCCATAGGGTTTTTCTTAGGCAAATGAAAAGATTCTTTTTCCTTCGTAAACACAGGTAGTAATACAAATTTCTCTTCGTCAGGCTCTTTTGTACAAAACAGCTTTTTCCAAGCCGGTTGTGTCTTACGTGATTGGAAAAAGCTGCTACTCACAGTCAATTTACTACTTTCTGTGATGTCTTCAGAGGATGTTATATTCTTCTTAATATAAATTGTGTTACTTACTAAAATAAACAAGTGATTTAAATAGTCTACCTACTCTTGAAACGCATTAATATTGTATAATATGTTGGTGAAATGTCTGCACCAAATATGTTAGTTGAGCGACGACATATTGCATGCTTTCTCTATTTTGACGACCTCTGTGGCGCAGTGGGCGAAAGCCCGCTTGAGACGCAGAGGTTGCGGGTTCGATCCCCGCCACGGAACAAATGTTTGCATGTTCTGTAAATATTTTGTTCCAGGTCTGGTTGTTTTTCTATGTATAATATGTATGTATTTACGAAAAAAAAATGTATCTATGTAGTATATCAGTCCTCTGGTTCCCATATTAACACAAGCATTAAATTGCTTAGCTTGGGACTAGATGACGTCGTATGTCCAAGGATATTTATTTTATTTTTGTTTTTTTATTTATACCTATATAATTTTAGACCTGGGGCGTTCAGGCTATTGTGTGAAACATAGCCTGGACGCCTCAGGTTTTCTACAAATTGTCTAGGTATTGTTGAGAATAAAGAAAGTCAGAATTATACAGATTGCCAGTAACATAAATGCAATTATGATGAATGCATTTCCACAAACCGAAAAATAATATTTAGTTAGCAATCTGTGACTAGTTGAATACCTCGTATAAAGTTGGAGGACATTATAGAAACACTCTTCAAAGAAGCCTGCCTCGCATCCTTGGGAAGCCAATCCACCATGTACTTAAAAGGATTCTTCACTACTTTAGTTCCCATAAACAGTGTTCTACCAAATGTGCTGCTATCACACAATCTTATCATTAGCGGTGGACAATACACTTCATTTAATGGTGCCTCAAATATTTGTGATGTACGGCCACTTGGGAAGTTACAGTTAGGCTTTCCTTCAGTTATTATGTCAGATTTAATGACCAGATCATCTATTTCCAGGATGGCACATGGTTTTCTCGTTATTGAAACATCCCGCAGGCCCCACCAGTAAATATCAACTCTGAAACATAATTTATATTATTAAAGCCTTTTAATATAAACTTGAGAGTTTGTTAGCTTTTTACTTCTCCATGTAATTTTTATATTCAATTATGTTAAGTAAAGGCTAAAAAGACAACATATCATAGAACTGGACACATGATAGGAAACAAAGGGGGAAATGATCAATGGAGCATTGCCCTGAAAGCTTGACGCACTCCACAAACCTGCTTATAGTCAGAAGACTGATTACAGATACAAATGTTACCTATATTTGTATCTGTAATTTGTAAAAAAAATGATGTGTCTTGTTATGTTGTCTTTCTCAATTTTTATTTAGGTTAATTTGTTGTCTTTTTATCTATACTTATATACTTATTACATAAATACTTATACTATTATAAAGAGGTTAAGTTTGTTGGTTTGTATGTTTGGGGTAATCTGTGAAAATACTCATCCAATTTCAAAAATTCCTTCACCAATGTGTAGCATGGATTTTGAAAATGAACATAGGCTATATTATATCAAGGTAGGTACCACGCGAGCGAAGCCGCGGGCGAGTAAGCTAGTAAGAATAATATATTATATTATCTACCTACCCACTGTGAAAATTCCTCATCATGCCACTGGTGGCACAAGCTGGTGGCATGACGACATTGAGATGTATTAAAGAGTCACAATCTAATAGCTGACCACACTCAAAAAATGTGCGTGCAAATTCAATGTTCTATTTGACATTTGAATGTAGACGTTATGTCGTTTGTTTTAGTGTTCAATTTCGCTTGTATGCAAAAAAGAAAAACTGTTAGGCGTTTACATTTTATTTGTCTGATTGTGGCTCTATAATACATCTCAATGCATGACGAGGAACAAGCATAAGAATGGAAAGGAATAAGAATGGTTTTAAGTTGTTTCATTTCTAAAACTGTTTCTTTTTTACGATAACAAAAAAAATGCAATACCTAGCCCTAGATGGCTCAGTTTAACTGATGCTAACATATTTTGTAAGTAAAGTTTTGTTATCCAGAATAGTTTTGTTTTTGTATTGCAGTCTTACTTGTATGTGCTTGACTTGGGCATCAGACAGGGTGGCAGCTTTTCGATAATCAAGTCTTCTATCACCACTTCTCTATTGCCTTCATTGCAGGTCTCATCCACATTGTAGAGAGTAGACTTCACCAGAGTTTCGGGAACCTGGAATCACAAGAAATAGCTTCTTTTACAAAAAAATATTTTACTTTTTTCAGACTTCTGGAAATAGGTAGTGTCTGTTGGATTGGATCAAATAGTGTCTAGTGTATGTATAGTCTGTATTTTATAATTTCATTACAATATACAGTGCAAGTAGGATATACAATGTGTATGAAAAGAGTGAGCAATGAGATGACAAGGGATAGAAGATATTGGAGGAAAGAAACATGTTGTGCGACCCCACTTGGGAAAGATAAAGGCAGGGAGATAATCACTACAATAAGTGTAATATAGTCATTATCTTCCTGCCAGTGGTCATAAAAGGGTAAGTACCTACTTAGTTTTTGAATTATTTTTTCAATAGTTAGGTAAGTAGGTACTTAACCTGGAAAACAGACCCTCCTCGCTTTCTAGCTTCTGCATCTTGACACTAGCAAAAATAACGGCTTTTGTGCACTACACAGAATTTTACTGATTTCTGGTCCGGAATGTCAGTTTCAAAAGACTTTCTCCATATTTCCGATAAGTCTAAAGGGGGGACAAAGACATTTTACAGACAGGAAAACAGTAAAATTCTGTGTAGTGCACAAACGCCCTAAGTAAAGCGGCGTGAGTTGTGTTGTGTCACCACATGTACTTTACCTGCCTACCTAGGTAAAAAAAATAAAGTTGCTACCTAAGTACATAGGTACCTAAATCAGTTCAACAAGGTCTTGTTACTAAACACAGCCTACAATAGATGTTACGCATTTACTGACTAAACCTTCCTTCATACTAAGGCTAGGTAGGTACTAACCTTTGTCCGATTTTGAACAAGGCTTTTCATCTTGTCGTATCGAAGTCATTAGATTAATTCCGGCAGGTGGCCACTTCATTGGTTTTATCAATAGCACGCAATTGAGTCTTCTTCAATGCAAGTTTTTAGGCACAAAAGCCACATCACACCAGAAGGTTAGGTTGGCGAAGCTCTAACGCATCGTTGTGATGTGACTATTTGAATTTGAATTTTTTTTCAACTTACTTTAAGTATCGTGAGATGAAATATTACATCGCATTGTACTACATAATGTACTTTACATAATTAGGCAACCGATGGCTAATTAAAAAGAAAATAAACCAATTTTTTTCTATAAGTACGCACCCAGAGCAGAGTCCTCGACAAAACAAAATGGATGGATGGATTGGATCAATTTGGATCAAAGAGCATGGATGGATTGGATGAATTGATTTTGGCGGGATCCTAGTTTAAACAAAACAGATTGTCAAAGTCAAATATTTGAAATTTGACAGCTTAGAATTAAAAAAAAATTACTAATAAAAATAATATTTAGGAAAATAACTTCGATCATCGTCGATAAATTTATAAAACTCTGCACTGCACACACCGATTATATAATAACGATGGCAATTTATTTGCAAGGTGTTAGTTAGGGTAGTGCCCCAAACCCCAAAGTATTCGGCTGTAATCGTAACTATGGTGGTAGGTAAACGCTGTGGGGGCGATTTGCATTTTGCCGATGTCGGTGTCGTACGTACGACTAGTCTTTCCAATCGTTTATTTAACTTTTGACAGATCACGCACATAAAGTTTTGTAATAATTTTTGATACAATGTACTACAGGGAATACTGTACGTCATGGACGGGTTCCGCCCACTTAGAGATGTTTCATTCGTAATTAATGACCACCGACTATAAACTGTTTTGAAATAAATCGATTATCGATTAAATTAATAACACATAATTACAATAAAATTATTGTGATTATTTTTATATCAAATCACGTAAAAACCTTTATTATTTTAAAATGCCTTAGATGTCTCTGTTTTAATGCATAAATAATTTGCGTAATGAAAACAGTTCCATCGTACTCGTACCTAGTAATGGGATCGAATTTCTTCGCTGAAAATGAATGAATCTGAAATAATCGTTTAGACTTACTGTAGTTGGTTCAAATAAAAAACATGTGAATGAACTGCGGTACCCTTGTAATGAACTGGTGCAAAATGTTGAAATTCATAGTAAATAATGAGTGTGTTAAATCGATTAAAACTTCTTCATGAATAAAATCGATCGATAAATAAATCGTATCGGTAACGGGTTAGGGTATCACTATTTGAGTCAGTATTACAGCTGTCAAAAGTTAAATAAACGGTTGGAAAGGGTATAGTTATCATCACAGTGTGTCGTAGGTACGTAGATTAGAAAAATAGAAGTCGTAGATCTTTAATTTTGTGCTTGGTGCACTTACTATTATTTTTTTCTTTTTTTTATAATTTTTTTTTTTTTTTCACTTAAGTAATTTTGGCTTAGCACGGCTTTAGTCACTATGAAGTAAGTAACTAATATAAATTCAAGTTAATACAGTACCTACACAAATACATAATTATAATACTTACCTACTATGATACATACATAATATAATAAGTATATAAACATTATTATCCCACCCATTCCCTTGTGCCTCAGTAAAGATGTGGGTCTTTACTGAAGCATCACACGAACTTTTTGTGAGAAATCGAAATGATGTTTTGTTTCATTTGCTCACACTTATGTACGTTCATGAACACTCAACAGTTAATAATCCACCAATAATACACTTCTCTAAAACACAAGTTTTGGAAAATAAAACAAAAATAAAACATCACTTCAAACTTTCAAATTCCCGCCAAAAAGCCAATTATTGTGTAAGTAAAATGAAACTGTCAAGAGCAAGTAGCGACATCTATACCATGTTCCAAGTTCTAAATGTTAACATAGCAAATCGTTTGAAGGGATTGCTAGTTGAAGACGGAGGAACTACAATGAGTTTTCACGTATCAACGCTAGATGGCATAACAAATATATAGTTATCCAAGTGTGTTTATTTTTTCCTCAATTCGTTATTGAAGCATGTCAAAATAATCATCAAAATTTAAGAGTAGTATAGGTATAATTATATGTAGTATAAGTAAGTAGGTACTTATTTAAATATAGTACCTACTTAGGTAGGTACCTAAATATAAATATTATTATTTTTATGTGTGTTCGCGGATAAATACATTCGTTGCTACCTACGAACCGATGTGATAATTTTTTGTTAGAAAGAAGATATTCCAAGGGTGGTCTCCTGTGGTGGTCCCGATAAAAAGTCCCATTTTGAGGATCTGATGAGGATCTTCAAGCTAAGAACAGAAATGCACCTCGAAAGTCGAGAGTGTAAAAAATTGCTCTCTTCGGAAATTGAAGTCGGTTGAGCAAAGGCTCAGCAGTGGAATCATCACGGCTTATACCTACCTACTCGTAAGAGATGAAATTACTCGCAACTTACTCTGCAAAAAGTTACTAGGTATAGGTACTTACCTACCTAGTGCCAATGGTAGGTACCTTAGCTGCTGCTGTCATCAACTCCTAATTCCTACACAACTTCACCAATCTTTAGACTTCTTAGATTTACCAAAGCACATAATTAGGTATTTTACAAAAAACTGTCATTCTGACTGAACACGTGTACTTAGGCACAGAATAAAAGAATACTAAGTACCTACTGTAGAATTGTGAGGAAGTTTTTACAAACAGAACTTTCTACTGAAACTCGTCCTTCTATTGAGTCACACTTGGCCTAGGCCCGTGTGTCCCAGTTAACCCCGGTCTAAAAGCTGAGTAGATTACAAGTCTAAATTAACTAAGTAAGTAGGTAGGTACTTACCTAAGTAATTAAGTACCTAAGCACTTAGGTATTTATTTACTTAATTAATTGATTAATTACCTACCTATTTATGTACTTAAGTATTTAATTTATTGATTAATTTACTTACTTCCTTATGTAGGTACTTACTTACCTACTTAATTTTTTTGAAATAGGTAAGTAGTTAGGTAGGTACCTACCTACTTACCTACTTAATTTTCAATTTACTACTTCTATATAAAACACCCAACAAAAAAGAGGGGTGTTATAAGTTCGACTTCTATGCGCTTAGGTAAGTACGGTTTAAGTGCGTGCAACATAAGTAACCAACTGTTTTCTGTTCTGGTAGGTAGGTCCTATTGTAAATAGAAGTACTTAATTATGTACTTAGGTACTTACCTGTAAATACTGTGCAGACATCAGTATCTGTCCTGTTTTCTCGGCTCCTTTGAAAATCTCGTTCCAATGCAACTTCGGTGCGAATTCATATTCAGGTCTATCGTCAATCTCTGGTTGAATCTCTGCGCGACCTATGAACTCAATTTTACCCTGCAACGTAAAAACATGAGTTAAGTACCTACCTACTTACTCAATTAGTCAACCACTAACTGTAACAATTTACCAAAGTTTAGGTAAACTAGGTACTTAGGTAGGGAATCAACATTTGTAAGTAGGTAGGTAAGTAAGTACTAGTAATTCGGCCCAAACGAGACTTTGGTTGGTGGTTTATTTTGTACCTACTTACTTGCTTCGACTACCCACCATTTAGGTACGTCACTGTTTAGTTGACTAACTTCACTCGCTTCGTTTGCTCGATCAATTAAAACTATTGTCCTATCAGAAGCTTTGCGCTAATCACCAGCAGTAGGTAGGTACCTACTGCTGGTACCTAACCTTACCGATAACTCATCATTATCATAAATCTCCACGATAATTATTCGAGGGCTTGTTTTCAGTCGACTATGAGATATAAACGTCATGCTTTGTATCTTGAGCACCACATTCCAAGTAGGAGTGGACGTATTCCTTTCCACCTGAAAGTTAGGCACCACGATTTTACATTGTTTATTTCTCGTAACGTAGGTTGGTAGGTAGGTACCTAGATATTACCTAAGCAACTAATTTGAAAAGGAACTGTTTTACTTACAATACGAGTGTAAACAGCAGGCTGCTACCCATAGATTAAATTCCTCCCGGATACCTGTCAAGTTGAATAAGTAGGTACCTACCTACTGCTAAACTAACCAACCTTAGTTTCAATGACGGAGTTCAAAGCATGAATTCTGACAAATGCATTTGGTAGGTGGGATGATAATTCAGAGCTTACGATAAATTTTGCGCAGCTTACAAAAACACGGCATTGCAATATCTGAAAAAAATATAAGTAGGTAATATAGTAGGTAGGTACTTAAGTAATGTGTAGTAATCTACCGACACTATTTATTTATAAAAAATAAATGTGGACTGTATCCCAGGGAGCAGTAGACATACATTTGGACTACCCCTTATTCCCTTATCTATGGCAACAGCCCAAGAAAGAAAGAAAGAAAAATCATTTCAAAAAAGCGATCCCCTAACAATCTAAAATAATCTAAGTACTTACCTAGGTACCTAGTTAAGCTTCAGTGGGAAGCCAGTCGAACAAAGTAAGGCATGTCAAAGAAAGTAAAAGTAATTGTAAAGTTAACAAGATAACACCTCAACAAAATGTTATCTGGCATCCAAAGTCCGTACAGTGTATTATATAATCTGTGTCCGTACCGTACCTATCCTGTGGTGCCCTTGCCCCTTGCGCATGTTTGCCCCATTTACCTATCTTCTTCTGAGGTAGAGCCTTCTGCCCTCGCTTTAGTTCGGTGAAGTTATATACTTAAACTTTATATAATAAAGTGTCTCAAAGACCAAATTAACATAGAAATACCTACTTAGGTACATTTGTCCAAAAAAAAATGTGTAGCTGGGTTGGGTATGCAGCTGTTGGAGCTTATTGTGAGACACTCACCATAGACGAAGTCTTCACATACATATCGAGTTCCTTTGTCTTGAGTTTATATCCTTTAGGCAAACAGCGGTAGAACATATCACTCTGTTTGAAAGGCGCCATCCAAGCCAACATCTCCATCTTACCAGCAATGCATGTGCAGCTTGTTGACAAAGTATTCAAATGCTTAGGACATTTTAATGGCTGGAAAGAATAACGTATTGTTACTTACCATAATTTAATGTATTTACCTACAACAGTTTACGCTTCACTTGGCAGAAGTCACTACCAAAAATCTGTAGGTAAGTTAAGTAGGTAGGTAAGTAAGTAAGTAGGTATATAGTTTCAATTTCCGCAATCAACGTTATGCTCTCGTAACATTTAACCCTCTATTGCATACAAAGCCCTTTTTGGCTGCTTAACTTTAGTATTTTTTTCTACCCTAATTCTAAACAAATGTTTTCAACTTTTTTTGTAATAATGTTATGTAGATCAAACTGAAACGGAACGCAATTTTTATTGTCTCTGGCAAATGTCACCTGTCAGTATAACCTCACTTTTCTCCGGCGCGTACGCAAACTTGTGTCAAGTGAATTTTACTGCAGTTTTGTTGTTGAAATTAAATAGAAAAGGAAAGAAAATTGCTTTTCAAAAATATAAATAATGTTCTACAAAGCTTCTATTTTTATTCCCCGTTAAAGATTTTTTTAAATATGTATGTTTTGTTCACTATTGTCACCATTTTATATGGGAGCCATTTTTGGCTTCGTATGCATTTACGGTGAAGTACGCTTACGCCAAAAATGGCTTAGTATGCATTTAGATCTATATTTCCAGAATGCTTCCTTCACGCTTTTATGGCACTGCTAAACGCACTCAACCTATTCCTGGCGATGGATCCCTTAGTAACGATAATTCATTATCTGATTCCGATGACGACGTCCCGCTTTCAAGCTTGCGCAACCGTAAAATACGTAAAGAACCATTGATTATTCCACCTTCTGATACCGATTCTTCCGATGACGAAATACTTGAACCTAGACCCAAAACTTCCAAACAAAAGCAAGCAGTAAAGAAAAAAATTATCTGGACTGAAGGAAAACTGCCAGCGTATGATGAAAACAATTTCAAGTTTAGTGGTAGCCTGGAATTGCAAGGGTTTACTGAAGAACTGGAATCACCTGCTGATTATTTCAAGTTTTTTTTTACATAAGATTTGATAACTTTTATAACAGAATAGACGAATCTGAAATCTATTAGAGTCAATGTAAACAAGCCAGTAAATGTCATAAACGCTGAGATGGAGCAATTTAGCCGTCCTAGTACACATAATCCCGGCACACCTACCTCGTCAAGAGGTGGTACACCTACCTCAAGCAGAATTGGTACGCCTACCGGTGGACATGGATCTCCTGCACCTCGGCAAAGGGCACGTAAGATCACGGCAAAAGCGCAAGTCCTACCTCTAAATTCAGTGCATTCTAAAAAAATTGATCATGTACCGATTTACCAAAAAAATCGTCAATTATGCCAAAATGATTGTTTTTTGCGTTCTCATATAAAATGTGAGAAATGTGACGTTTTTCTCTGCTTGAATGATAAAAGAAACTGTTTTAGAGAATTACACCTTGTATGAGTGTTGGTACTTGTTGTGTATAGGAAGCCAAAAATGACAGTATCATACATAGACGTCATTGCATACGAAGCCAAATCCGGCTTTTGTGTTTTTTTTTTTAAATAAGTAACTTATTAAATATTTTTTTTTGTATTTTCTCTTATAAGCCTTAATAAAACACATTATAACAAACAAATATTTTTTTTATTATAATTTTAATAATTCATGCAATAGAGGGTTAAGGGATCATGATCTATGCCATCTATGTATGTTTAAAAGTTGAACAAGAAAGGCAAGTGTACTTCGTAAGTTTTTGAAAATTAAAAGACTTTTTCCAGATTTTTGCGTGCGTGACTGTATTTCATACCGGTAAGTAGGTAGGTACATTTCACAAATCGTGATGAGGCAGATTTTTTATATTTAAAAACCAAATGTACCTACTAGAGAATAAATTAGGTTATACTTTAATTAGGATAACACTTTAAACACGAAGGTTTATCTAATAAGAATATACCTAATCGTTATGCTTCTGTACTTGATCAGTCAGGTACAGATCAGGTAGGTATACAAGCTCAGGATCTTCGACAAAGGGCTTGTAAGAAAGCGCATATTGGGTGGGTCGGTGGTCAACTGGCCACCACAGTTCAATCTAGGCTAGGTACTCTCGTCGACACCTTTATTTGTATCGTAACTTAAATTGAGAGTTTGCACTATTTACTACACTACAACAAGCAGACATTACTGGTTGCAATGCAAGTGGTTAAATGATTCTATTCAACTACTTTTGAAGTGTGAAATACTTTGAATTCAAGGAAAATCACAAGATAAAGGAACTTAGATAATAAATGCTTAGATTTTTTTTAACTAAACAACAAGAGCTGAGAGGAGCTTATTGCTAAGATCTTGCTTGTATAAACATTACCTTAAAATAAATGGTTTGTATTCGTCCACAACATCTTCCACATTGATCTGATATATCAGCAAAAATTATGTCGGCGAGAGATAACTTAAAATATGCCACTCTGGATGTACCATTTAACAACCATATTACAACATCTGGCCATCCTTCAGGAGACTAAAATGAAATAAACAAAACCAACTGAATTATTTTTTGTAAAAAATATAACATAAGTACTTACCTATTAGGTATTAACAACATATTTAAATGTAGGTACGTTCTTTTGGGGTGGTTGTAGTTATTTGTTTCGTTCAACTTAAAATATAATGAGTACCTACCTCGTACTCATCATTTTCTTCAAGATTCAGTTAGTTGTTAAGGTAATAGTGGCAATTCTGAGTGTCGCAAAAGCTAAACTAAGCTAACTAAAATTGTTGCCGTCCCTTTCATAGCGATGGGAATAAAAAGGATGGCAATAATTTTAGTTAGGTTAGTTTAGCTTTTGCGACACTCCGAATTGCCCCCAATAGGTATCTAAGTAAGTAAATGTAAACAATTATAATCAAATCAAATATTTTATCATCAAAAATACAGTACAGTAATTATAATTTACCTTCTTTCATATTAGTGTTAAGGCTGGGAAAGAAATTTCCCTACCTTAACACTGGTGTGAAGGCTCAGTGTGAAGGTGGGTCGGACGCGGAACATTAATTACAGTAGCTTAAATAACAACCTTTACGAAAAAACGTGAACATCCTTAAGAGCGGTCAACCCGGCTCACTTTTCATACAAACGCTCGTACGTGATTATGCCGTTGTAACAGATCTTTCTTTTAAACTTTTGGACTAATAGGTATCTGTGCACTATATCTAGGTTTCTATTGAAACTAAAAATCAAAATTTTGAGAAACAAATTCAGTATAAGCTTCCAAAAACCGGCTTTTAGCATAAATTTTACCTGAACTTTGGCCGTTCATAATGTACTCATAAATTGTAAAAGTAAAGAAAATATTGTCATAGAAACCTTGCAAATCTTATGGAGATTCTAAATGACTAATATTTATTTTACAAACTTGTAAGGATTACTGAAAAACACGTATTTCCTGGAACACTTTTTATGAAATTTCCGCACACTATTTTTCGAGTGAGCGAGTGAGCGGCGAAAGTACCTACTGAATGCCGAGCGCTGAGGCGCTATCTCTCTTTTTTCGCTTTGCTTATTTTTCTAGCTTTGCGCTGGATGAAACAACAAGCTTTTCAGCTATGCCCGCGTCGATGATAGACGCACCGGGAAGGGCCACCTTAAGTTCCTACTTAAATAATATTACGTGAAAATTCCAAGAAACTGAACACAGTACTACTTGGAATTTTCCCGTAACTTCTTCAACTTGAAGAATTTACGGGAAAATTTTCAATAGAAAAGGATTTTAAGAATTTACTAGGGTTATTGCTATTTAATTACTGTTACGTTGAAGGCGGTGCGTGCGGGTAAAGGCCTCTTCAGTCTTGAGCAAGTAGTAAAATAAAACAATATTAAACCGTCTTTAATTTCTTAAGAGATAAATTTCCTGCACTCTCTCGGTAAGTTTCTGTTCATAACTCCGAAGATGCTCATCAGATCCTCAAATTTTTTTAATGGGATTTAGCTTTTTAAGGATATGGACAAACGGTCTTTGACGATTGTCAGCGCAATCTCTTGCGGTCTCTTCTTAACACAAAAATAATTTTCAAAATCGGTTGACTATTGATGGAATAATCCGTGTACAGGCATTAAAAAAATTGCATTTCCGTTCATGACCCTGAAAATCCTCATCAGATCCTCAAAATTTTTTCATGGGATCAACTTGTGGCGCAGTTGGGTGAAGGCCCGACTGAGATATGGAGGTTGCGGGTTCGATCCCCGCAGCGGCAGCGGGACAAATGTTTGTTTGTTCTATAGATATTTGTTCCGGGTCTGGATGTTTTTCTATCTATAATATGTATGTATTTACAAAAAAAATGTATCTGAGTAGTAGGTATATGTATATCAGTCATCTGGTTACCATAACACAAGCATTAAGTTGCTTAGCTTGGGACTAGATGACGCTGCGTGGAATCTCCAAGAATATTTATTTATATTTATTTATAACTCGGGAGTATACCTACCTACTCTTTTGAACAAAAAATATTTTTCAAAATCGGTCTACTAGTGACGGAGTAATCGGTGAACATACCTACCTACATAAAAAAGTACAGTGACGGTCCGAAAATGTTCATCGGTTTTTAACTTGATTCGTTCAACGAGCACGAGCACATAATCCCTTTTGAAACTTGAAAAAGGAATGTCACTGGTAGGTAATAATAATGTTGGTACAATAAAAATTGATTCTAGCAATTTGGTGCAAGCGAAAACCGACTCTAAGGTGACGAACATTTTCAAACCGTCAGTGTACATTAATAACATAGAAGTCCTCCTAGGTACTCTACTATTCTTACCGTAAAAACGAGACTGTTTATTTTCTGAACCAGCGAACATACTTCAGCCAACATGGATTTCACTTCCTTTTTAGTGACGCCGAAACTGTCCCTTGAAGTTTTGCTCATTATACCCACCAAGTTCATTGTAGAATTATCCTTTTGTTTTTTAGCTATTTGATGATATATCTTGTTCTAAGTATTTCAAAATTGAAAATATTAGTTTCATTATGATAAAAATGATAGATTTTTAAGAACCACAAAACGTTATCAGTAAGTATATACTTTTCCTAAGTAATTTTTTTGTGTTTTATTATAAGCACCTGGATGATCGAGCTTTGCTCGGTTTTATTTATAGTTAGAGGTAAATGTCTAGTACCTACAAGTCATGACATTTTGGTAGGGAGTTGTAGAAAAAAAATTTACTAACAAGCTCTTCTTTTTGCAATGTCAGTTGCTTCTGATCAAGTTCAGTTTCAATGCTTTTGAAATCGCCGTTTCTTTCAGATTTTTGATCAGTACAATCTTCTATCTCAAGGAAATTCCGTATTTTTATTGCTGTATTTTCAAGTGCACTGCAGAGTTCATCGACCAAGTCATTTAAAATAGTGTATTCAGAGCTTGTAATTTTTCTTTCTATTGATTTCAGGGAATTTTTCTGTAATATATACAAATGAGAGACGTATTGTTAGCCCTTGAAGCCTTGGAATATTTAGGTTGGTACATTCAACTCCATAAAAGTGAAATGAAAATGATCACGACTTTATTCCCAACTCGATAGACTTGGCAACATTTCGGCAAACAAAATTTCGTTACTATGTAAAACAATTGACCGTCAAAGTAGAAGAAGAATAAACTAACTACATATACTTAGAAGACCTTGATAAAAAAAAGCATTCATTAGTCGATGACTTACCAACTCAGTAGCAATAACGCGAACCATGTTATTCATGAATAACCTGAATCTGAAGTCAGGAAGACAAGCTGCTAACTGCAGCACTGGGAACTCATTCAAGAAATCCACGTGACCGTAGTCGGACGTGGTCACGTTAACATCAAGAGAACCAGTATAGTAAAGTTTTCTAGATTCTGTTGACAAAATATAAAATAGTATTTTTTTTTCCCACATGTAAACAAAAATTATAAATGATTGTAACAAACTTACTTATTTCATTTAACATCAATACGAAGTCTGCAAATACAAAAACATTTTAGACAGTACCTGTTACGTAAATTAAAAACACGGTAGATTTGGTCTACGATTACCTCTTTCTGTTTGGTATGAACATGGCATTTCACATACATTCAATACCACACCACACTGTTTACTAATAATACGTTTATCCAACATAGACACTTCTAAAATGGTACAGTATAGTGAAAAGTTTTCCCAAATCCAAAGATTATCCTGAAACATAATATTTAGTCAACACCACAAGAATGTAAAATAGTTTATTTGCATATTTTCGGTGCTCAGTAGCAGGCCCTGTGAGACATTCAAAATTTGTATTCCTATACAAGTCCGTGCTCATTTTTAGAGACGTTAATTATGCTCCACTTACGTCGAAGCTTAGTTTACCCATTTCATATACCTACATGAACACTGATGTTAAGCATAAGATTACAAAATTTTTATACTTAGGTAAAAATATATAACCATTTGCACGGGAATTACTGGCTCCACATTAGTACTCCTCAGGCCTAGGTTGTCGCATGGAACCACAATTTTGAGAGCTACAAGAAGAGCTCCTTTATGGTAAGGTCCGTATTCACCTGAGGTTCCAATGCCTGAGGCAGTCCCATACATATGCAGTAGTGATGGCCCAAACGTGGGGACGAATCCTGGATATATATGATAAAATATATGAGGTTTTAAGCATTTTATGACAATTATTTAACATGACATCTGCTTAGTTCCATGTTAAGATAAACCAAACCTTTTTCTCCGTCGTGTGAAATCAATCCAAGCCTTATATCGGCACTGGCCAGCACTTTGTTGAGAGATGCCTCCGCAGAGCATACTTCAAGTCTGATTAGCTGGCACTTATTGGGGAACGTTTCCACTATCGAAATCTGTTCGCAGTATGCTGGGTTATTATTGCGATACTGAACTGCTGTTTTACCCTGTAATCAAAAACGAGGTCACAATTCACAGCCAGGGACGAATGAATTCACTGAACTTGCGACACTCGCTTTTAAACCTTGGATTATGAAATTGTCAAAATTGCTTCTGTATGGCTTAGGTTATCCAGATCAGTGATAGATGGAGCCATGAGACAAACCATGAATATTTTTCACTTATTTCATAAAACAAACAATAATTAATACGGAATGATGGATAAGGACTTTTTATTCACCGACAAGCCACAGAAAGAGACTTTCACGTAAGTGCTTGGAGGCTTCCCGTAGCGACGGTCTCCTTGACACTGCAGGCCAATAGGAAGAGCAAAGGCTCCATAAACAGTTATCAGGTAATTTGCTGTCTGCTGCTCAGCACTAGCTAAACCAGGACTAGATGAAATAGTCCTGGAAACAATAAAGTAAATATTAAATTAAGTACAGTTATATCACGTCCTTTATTAACAGATTTTAAAGTGTAAACATAATAAACCCACATTTTGCAGAAGATACCATTGCATAAGCCATGACGGTGGCCTTTAGGCGGCCTAAAAACTCCGTCACCAGAGTTGGCCACTTGCTCATACGAACTTACTTACTTTATTAGCCCATAGCCGCTATTAGAAAGCTAACTGATTTTATCACGATGTTTTCGTGATCACTGTAATTAGGTTGCCTGTCCATAGACGCGGAGCAAGCTGGCGGAGCGGAGAAACGGATAAATATTAACCAATAGGATTGCATAAAATCTTCACTCAGAAATTTTATGCACTACTAATTTAACAGCATTTGTTGCTTGAAACCTGGCAAAAAATACATGGTAATGCCAAGGACGATATATATTTGGTAATACCTACTTACTAGAATATAATGTACTATGACGACCTCTGTGGCGCGGTGGGCGAAGGCTCGCCTGAGACGCTTAGGTTGCGGGTTCGATCCCCGCCACGGGACAAATGTTTGTATATTCTTCAGATATTTGTTCCGGGTGGATGTTTTTCTATCTATAATAATGTATGTATTTACAAAAAAAAATATCTAAGTAGTAAGTATATATCAGTCAGCTGGTTACCATAACACAAGCATTTAAGTTGCTTAGCTTGGGACTAGATGACGTCGTGTGAAATGTCCAAGGATATATTTTATTATATATTTTATTTATTATTATTTTATTAATTAAACTACCTATGCTTACCCTTCAGGTCTTTCTTGGCTGACGATAGTCGGTATAGCCTGAACATCACCTCGGCATACGATTGATATGTCCATTTTGAGAAAACCTACAGCACCGGCTTCTGGCTCCCGCGGCAAGCTCAGCTGTGCCCATTTGTGAAAAACTTGGTGATCTGAAGACAGATAGACAGGTAGGTGAGTAGTGCGTATGAGCTGGTAGCCAACTCAATTTTATTTCCTATGGGTTTGGGTTTCTCGCTCGTGTCTCAGCAGGTACCTAATAACAAGCTTCGCTGGTTGCAGCTCATTTTATCACTTTTTGATTTCCGATTCAGTAAGATTTGAGCCAGGTGAGTTTATTGGAATTAGTTAGAGCAATTGGAGGTTTATTAAATGTATATGGAAAGTAAACAGATTCTTCAAACTATATGAGTCCTTTTGGGTTTGTAATTTAGTATCCTTCTCATAATGTAGGTACCTACTAGTTTCGATCAAATATCAGGCAAATGTCTGCCGATTCTCCAAATGAGAGTTCTGGCCATACAACTCCAATCTGATTACTTAGAAACGCGAAAGTTTGTATAGTTGGTATAGAAGTTTATTACTCTTGTTTGATGTTCGCATAGTCATGCGAAAACAACTGAAATTTGCCTGAAACTTGGAATAGTACCTATAGATGTACTATAGTTATATAGTTTGACCTAAATAATAGGGACGAAGCCGCGGCCGGGTAAGCTACTAATCAAATAAAATGATTGTTTGCCTACTTGGTTGTTCCCATACTGCTGCCAAGTCTACATTTGTTTCGCCCAACAAACGTGGCGGGGCGCAGCATTTGGGTTCCATAACGGACAACCACAAACTCGTGTGTTGCACTTTGTGAACTGTCGCGTACCATTCGAATAGAAAATACTGTAGAATATAAATTTAAACGTAAGTATGTAGGTATATAGGTAGTATGTTCGTATGAGTGGCTTACTCTGGTGACGAAGTTTTAAAGCCGACAAAAAACCTCCGTCATCGATTAACCTGAAAGCCGAGGCAGGAATAGAAGCGCTCAGCTGTTAATGTCACTAAAATACATTTTAATTCAATTTATATACCAAATATTTTTTATTGTACCGAGAAATACGACTGTGTTAGCCGATTAGCTCTGAAGGTGGTCTCGTTTCGAAAATTTCGAAGATTTTACATTAATTCTAAATGGTGAAGGAAAACATTATAAGTACCTATGCTTACGATGTTTTAGGGAATAATAACTTCTACATAATGTACCTACACTGAAGGTTCACGTAAGTTAAGTTAAAATTATTATTTATTATATTATTATAAGTAAGTAAGTCTAAAAAACAAGAAATTATCTGCAGTTTGAATGGAATATATGAAAGACTAGGTATAATATATTTTATAATACATTCCATTCCAAATGCACATCCGAAATATATGAGGGAATATCTGCCGTGCCGTGGGTACAGTCGTTTTTTGTCTTAGGTATTATTTATTTAAAGGCCTACACAACAAAGAAATATCGAATATTTAAATTTAACAATAATAATGATGATTATTTACTTCTCTGTAACAAGGATCATCGCTTTTCCTTATACTGGTTCTATGTTTCTCTTTCCCAAGCATCACGACAACATACGAGCTGGTAGAATGTGGACTGATCCAGGCCAGTTTTCTGGCTTCCAGCACATTTACTGAAATCTAATTAATTATTTGTGTCAATTTTCACAAGTACTTAAGTAAGTAAATCAAATAAAATTGTTTTTAAAACTCGTATCATGGTACTAAGCGACTTGATAAGAATACTTTTTAAACACCCTACCATCCCAAGTAACATTTTAGTTTCTGAAATGGTTTGAAAAAGGTTTTAGAACCTTTTTAGAAAGTCTCAAGGTTCTGGGTGATTAGTCTCCAGATCGTTACAATAACCTTCTCAATTTATCCTGTAGTCCAAAAGGGCCCAACATACAGAACCTCCGCACAACGTTTTGGCGTTAGGTGGTCAGGATAAAAAAGCAAATCTCAGAAACTAAATTTAACCTTCTCAAAACCCAATGGGCCTTGCTGAGTCTTTAACAGAACTTACATGCAAGCCTTGAATTAGACTCAAATTGACATAGAAAAAGTCTTGTAAGTCCAATTCAAGTTTTAATTGAAGATCATTTTGAGATCAAATTGGATTACGAAAATATAAAATAGGCTATTTTGGGATTCATAAAGTTTATATTAGGTTTATTAAGACTTTAAAAGACATGTGAATAAATAAAATGATGGCGACTTTAATTCGTAGTGATTTTTATTGAGACAGGTTATTATGATACTGTTATCACTGAACGTATTGGTCAGTTTTACTGCGACGGTTACTTTGTCGATGAAATAGGTCTCGATACCCAGTGTAAAACTTACGGGCCCTCTGAAATACTTCATTTTGTATAATTTAGATCCAATAATTTATTTAAAAAAATTTTTTTTTTTACAAAAAAATGCTTAAAGGATCAGAATTTTAAATATATTAACTATGTGTATCACAAAACTGAAATTAAAATCTTATTATAGCGAAAAATGCTAATTTAATTGCTTACGAAATGAGATTTTAATGTAATAAAATGGCCGACTTGATACCAGAACCTACAGGTTTGAGATTTAACTAAGTTATGATAAAAAAGCCATGGCTCTAGCCCTTTTGCACTTAAAAATTACCAAAAGGACTTTCAATATGCTAAACTAGGAGCTACTGGTATATTTAAAGGCTAATTCAGGATTTTATAGTAATAGTCAGGTCTAGTTGGTTGTTATTTAGTCAAATGTAATCTATGTTATGCCTATTAGCCTGCGATAAGCTTTATTGGCCTAATTAACAACTTTATGCGGCTACTTAGATCAGTGTCCAAAGCTTGCTGAAACCATTAGGTATTATTCATTGTGAGTGATTTTTCCATACAGGATGTTTACTTTTGGAAGGGCTTCTCATCTAAATGAATAAAAATTATTTACACATACACTAAGAACAGAATTTAAACAATAACAAAAACATTTACAATGGGCGGCCTATCGCTCAAAACGATATCTTCCAGGCAATCTTTGGATGTAGAGAAGTTACATACAACAAATGGAAGATTTGGTAAAGATTGATTGAAGAGATCGTTTTAAGCATTTCAGATCCTTTGAAGATGATACAAAGTAAGTTCTTGTTAATGCTACTAATTGCATCAGACAGGCCATCTACCTTAGCCTGCATATACATTTGAAGATCGCTTGTATAAATGTATAAATGTTGTATAAATGTTGTACGAAGAAGTAAGAAGATTTGAAATGAAGTTAATAAAAAGTGCGAGAAAAAGAGGAGATAAAATGCCGTGTAAAATAAGGTACACTGGCCAACAAATACAATTATTTGTATTTGTATTTGTATTTGTATTTCCGACGACCAAGCATATAACTGCGAAACTAGTCAATCACTGAGGAAGTTATTATGTTAAGCGAGCGTAATGAATCATGTATAGGTCAAAATCTACAGTATTGAAAGCATTACTGAAGTCTAGTTATTTCAAGTTAGTCAACAGACTGGGCATAATGCTGGATAGAGCCCTTTCATATAAATCCCACTGCTTCAAAGTCAAGCAAAAAGTAGGAACTCGGAACAATCTCCTACGGCGCCTCACTTCCACGAGGTGGAAGTGAGGCGCCTGAAGTCTTGCGGACGACCGGTTTATCTTTGTCCTTCTCCGCAGGTGAATTTGCTTGCCCAGTGTGGCACCGCTCTGCTCACGCAAAAATGGTTGATGTAGCACTTAACGAAACGTGCCGCTTTATAACCGGATGCCTTAAGCCCACGCCTCTAAAATTGCTTTATGCAATTTTAGCAGCAGGCATTGCCCCTCCTGAAGTTCGTAGAGAGGTAGCGTGTTCTATCGATAAACGAAAGCAGGAGACAGCCAGGCGAGATCCGTATACGGTTATCAGATGCCTCCAGTACGGTTAAAAAGCCGCAGGAGCTTCCTAGGGCTAACCTCGCCTACGGAAAAGAATGCAACAGCCGCTCGATTGGAGCTGTGGATGTCCTCTGCCGTCGCAGATTTTATTACACCCAGCCGATCACCTACCACCTGGCCGTGATCTGACATGGCCAATGTGGAAAGCGTTAAACCGACTCCGAACCAAAGTTAACCGTTGCAGAGAGAATTTGATAAAATGGGGATTCCGAGACACTACACCACTCCAGTGTGATTGTGGAGCTGCAGCTCAGGATATGGCGCATTTACTTGTATGCCCTATGTGCCCTACCAGCTGCAACCAAGAGGACCTAGTAAACGCCACCGATATATACCTAGACCATGATAATTTAATTGTTGAAACATCGAAACGATAGAAGAAGAAGAAGACTGACCATTCTCCATTCCAGATCTTACGTCGTCAGTGATCTTATAACAAGCGCTGTAACAGTGCTATGACCGGGACGGATACCAGATTGGAGAGGATTGAGAAGGTTATTTTTGATAAGGAAGAAACTAAGCTGACCACGAACAAGACGTTTAAAAACTTTGGAAAGGAATGGAAGAATGGAAATTGGATGCAAATCGGTTAAGGTGCCTATATGGGTGAAACTAGCGCCACCGCCTAAAGCAGGCGTAACCTATCATAAGCTTTTTTTTAATACCTATGTAATAGTTTTATTTTGTATAATGAATGAATGAATGAATGAATGAATGAAAATTCTTTATTGTACACTCAAATAAGATACAATTAACAACTTATGAAAAACTAAGTACCTAAAAATGTACAATGGGCGGCCTTATCGCTAAGAAGCGATCTCTTCCAGGCAACCTTTGGATGGAAAGAAATCTAGATATAGTATCTCTAAATATAGTTTAGGAGGAGTAGCGAAGTTGCACTTGGTGGCCACCAAACTCTGTTTTCGCTACTCCTCCTGTTTTCACAAACTGTACATTCAGTTTTTTAAATTCCTTTGTTCAACGTAATAATAAAATAAATAGGCGGTGGCGGGCGCTAGTTTCACCCATATACAGGCACCTTAAAGAGCAAGTTTAAGATTTTTTGGGTAGAAGAATAATAATACTAAGGCTTCTTTCCATACAGAAGCTTTATAATACTGAAAAATTAAAAATGTAAGTTAAAATAGTAAGTATTAACTTCATGGATAATCAGAACGATTATTCACCGATTACCGATTACCCAACCAATTTATCACTTCCCATTTATTTATTTTTTGTTTATTTTTTTGCATAATAACAAACACATAAATAAAAAGCTCTTCTCAACGTCACATGCGGTAAATGGACTAAAAACTAATACATTTGATCAAAAATTAGTTGCTCAAAAACGTACACAACTGAATTATCCATGACACCTATATGAATCGGTAAGATTTATAGTTTGCCACGTCGATATATCAAAATCCTTAAAAAATCAATAATGATCAATTACAATAAGCATCGGTCTGTCTGTCGACCTTAGTATATTACACACTGTTGTAATAATTACCTATGTATTAAATAAAATGTTTATACCACTGTTGATAATTTTTTGCCAGAACAACCTGTATAGTTGCAAAGTGATCCAAAACGCATAAATAAAGTCTTACAACGCTTTCCTAAGATTTGAAGACTAGAAACTATCCTCATAAACACCAAAAAGAATTTTAAAATTCCAATTAATCTTAACTTTTGCCAGAGAGACTAGAATTGATCAACGAAAAAACCTAAAAGCCTTGCAAAGGTTTTGAATTACTCTTACGAATATCAGCAAAATGTGTTTCTGAATAGGCCCTGGTTGGGTTGCATCTTCATCATTGTACAACCAACTAGCCATACTTTAGCATGATGGAGTGCCAAATTAAAACTAAGGCAGAAACATTTTAGAACCATAAGCTCTTAGAACCATTTAGCTAGTATGCTAACTTTATATTAACCTCTTTTGGAAGCCTAATTGGTTTTTCAAACAACTATTCAAGCCTAGGAGCTGATTGCTATTGAAAAAACTAAGTTAGAACTTGAAGTTAAATCAAAAACTAGAATATTACCATTTGAGGACTTATAAGCATATTTCAAAACCAAGGTGTCGAAAAAATGTTACTTGGGATACATACCCTAACTTCTAGCGGTTGATGTTTATGATAAGATGACTATTAAATTTAGTCTGAGGAAATTTCTAAAACATCTACTGTCGCCTGCAATTATATGTAAGTATATTAATTGTTATTAGTTTAAATCACATAAAGTGAGTTATTTCAGGTAGATGATGATGGTCGATCTGATGAAAAACCTGGTCAAAGACCCGAAGGCGGGTCCGAAAGAGCAAATGACACGAAAGTAGTTGTTGGGGTCTTGATATTTGGAAAGCAGTTATCCAAACCTGCCCCTTTCACGATGAAGCATGACAGGCGCGCATTGTATTGCAAAAACGGTTGGCAACGTCGGCTTCTGCGGCTACCAATAAGGACGTGGTATAAATAATGCATGAGTGTGCTTATTGAATACAACCTGAAAATATTCCAGTGAGGCTTCCGGGTTTACGTCCTGGATTCTCGGCTTCAGTTTTTGCCGACATTTTTTGTCTGATGACTTGGTGGTGCGCATTGTGCGCATTGTAGCGATTAATTATGTGGTATTTGCTTTATATGTTTCTCTAGATTTTAATGTAGGTATGGTATACTCTAAACTCGAAAATATATTCTTGGCTTGGCTTGGCTGATGCTGATGACCGTTAAAATATGTTAATTTTACAGTGACATAATAAAGGGTGACAATTTAATTTTAACAAACAAAGATACTTTTTTTCTGATAGAAAAAATATTTAATAAACATTGCAAAGAGTTATTACTTTTACGATTTCATAATTTAATATGAACTCCACATACAGTGGTCGTCATACTATTCATCAATAAAATTCTTAATTTTTTTGTTTCGCAAAATTCTCCTGAAATGGGTGGGGCTTTTATATTGACTCTTTCATATATTGTCATCTTTTCAATGTAGACATGCCGCACCAGGGCCCGTACCTACTCGGGATCAACGAAAACGAAGTTTCGTGTCAATTTTCGGGGTCAGCTTATGTGGATTCTGAATTCTTAATAGTTCAATATAATTGGAACTATTTAACAAACAAAGAAACACACAGGAACAAAAAATGGGTCTCTATTTTGTCTCCGAAATTTTATACCCCTAAAATAAAAATCTATAAATTGGGTTTTCATAATCATCGATTGCCCGTATAATCAGGATCTATAATATAAGGATCCCTAATATAGTTACGGCTAATATCAACATCCCTAATGTTTAAAATACATAAAATCATTCTCAATAAATAATATAATCCATAATGTAACTAACTCATAACTTTATTTTCATAATAGTTTATGAGCATAATTTTAACATAAGAGCATTGTGTCTCAAGCACAAGGCAGCATAGGGAATGTAACTGATTTCGATTTGGGTGGCTGACTGATTACTTTTATTCCACATTTTATTGGCGCTTCGGCGGCCGCTACCGCGGCACGCTCGCTACGCTCGCTCGCCTCGCGCGTTAGTGGTCACTGTTCAAACCTAACCTAACCAACTGATTTCGATCTGGGTGGCTGATTACTTTTATTCCACATTTTATTGGCGCTTCGGCGGCCGCTACCGCGGCACGCTCGCTACGCTCGCTCGCCTCGCGCGTTAGTGGTCACTGTTCAAACCTAACCTAACCAACTGATTTCGATCTGGGTGGCTGATTACTTTTATTCCACATTTTATTGGCGCTTCGGCGGCCGCTACCGCGGCACGCTCGCTACGCTCGCTCGCCGCGCGCGTTAGTGGTCACTGTTCAAACCTAACCTAACCAACTGATTTCGATCTGGGTGGCTGGTTACTTTTATTCCACATTTTATTGGCGCTTCGGCGGCCGCTACCGCGGCACGCTCGCTACGCTCGCTCGCCTCGCGCGTTAGTGGTCACTGTTCAAACCTAACCTAACCAACTGATTTCGATCTGGGTAAATACAACCGAAGTTGTTTCTGTTTTACTTACATAATTTATAAACGTTCGAAAACATTATGATTCGGAAGTGGAAGTATTATGATTCTTTATTATTATGACACATATGTTTATAACGATGAAAATTGGGGATTATAATATTAGGTAACATAAATTTATGGATTAGGAGCATAAGGATGAACAATACCTTATTACAAACTATAGTTATGGGACCATAATATTATGGATTCCTATGTTTCGGAGACACTTGTTATTGATTGTGATTTACGGACAATCGATTTTCGGAGACGAAATGGGTTCCCACAAAAAATATCTACACTTCTTAACCTAAACAACTAAATAAATAAAAGGAACTCTGTATTCTATCCAAAATATATATTAACTAAAGATAGAAGACAGAGTTCAGGTCACCGACCGCAGGTAGAGTGCCCAAAAGGCTGGCAACGTTACCTCGTTGGATTGCTATACTTATCCTCTGTCCGAGGTAAGCACCAGCCCTTTGGTCATTGGTTTCATCTATTTAGCCTCTTGGAAATTGGAACTCGAAAATTGTTACGAAACTTCGTTTTCGTTGATCCCGAGTAAGGCCTCAGTAACGCATACAAGCCGCGCACTCTGTAGTCACCTTATATGAAAATATAAATAAAACTCTGTTTTTGTTTTAGGCCTACCGAACCAATTAATGGACACCATTCTTAGAAAACTATCTGGGATCAATGTGGGACAGTAGTCAAACTGTCAATTTGTGATTCCGAGTTGAAAATCGCTCGATACTGATTTATAATGCAGATTTGCCGAAATCGCGAGCGTCTTGTTAAAATAGCTCCAATAGATTTATAACGAAACATCTCTATTTTAATTAGTAAGATAAATATAAATATCCTTGGACATTCCACACAGCGACATTGAGTCCCAAGCTAAACAATTTAATGATTATGTTATGTTGGTGGTATCTAGATGATTGATGTAGGTAAGCACTAAATACATTTATTTTTGTAAATACATTCATAATTATTATCTACATAGAAAACCCTCAAATTTGAAATAAATATTAGCAAATCATACAAACATTTGTCCCGCAGCGGGTATCGAACCCGCAACCGAGACCATTTTGTTATTTCGCTTGGCGAGGTCATAGGATCCACTGTAGGTACTTGCTTTCAAAATAATAATATATTTTGCCGATAATTCATCTTTTTACAAGTACTTATGTACTTATTAACATTTTGTGTATTTTTGTGATAGTATAAACTTGAATTTTGTAGGTATCAGAAGTAAAATTAAATAACACAAAATATTCTAGTATCAACATTATTATTATTGTTTTCGTATAAATATGTTTCCAATAAATAATACGTACATTCTACTCGTACTTATTACAACTACGAGTTATACATAATATTTGCCAGTAGCTATTAAGAATATTTTTTATTTATGTACTTAAGTATGATAAAAATGTAATGTCCCTTTGTATACCTATATCATGATAAAAAGATTTGTGAAAAGAGATAGCAACTGATTTAATATCCGTTTTAGCTAAAGTAGGTTTACTGAACCATACCTGAAATATGCATAAGGGGGTTAGAGTAAGTACCTACCTACCTTCAGTCTATGAACCTAAACACACTTGTACACGCATACGAGAATTGAGAATCCCAACAAAAAAGAAGTGAAAATGGGAGCTAGAGCGTGGTCGTCGACATCACCGACAAAAGAATTGAGTTTTAAATACCTACTTATAAGCTAATAAACATTTGCGATGTCTTTTTTTAAAAATAGGTAAGTAGGTAGGTACTTCAGATATTATAAGATTGGCTAGGTGCATCAAATACACTTTTAGTAAACTATAATCATGAATTGATAACTTTTGTGAGTAACATAGTGCAAAGTTACATAACACCGTTTGAGCCATTTTCAAGATATAAGGGATGAAAGGTTAGTCAGCCGGTTCTAGCACAAAGGTACCTAGTTAGAATAATAAAAAATCAAGTACTCGTACTTAACGCTTCGACAGGTTAAGTACTTACTTACCTACTTAATTTTTTTTTATTTTACAAAATCGTTGAAACTATAATTTCACATATTTGTCTTTCAAGTAAAACGACTCATTACGGCTTAAAACCTGTCTACATTTTTGACCGAATGTATAAAGATCAATATAATTATCATCACATCATCTCTCATATCTGAAATATTTTTAAAAGTAAGTACCTATACATTTTAAGGCAACATAACGTTCTATTAAAAACTTTCTAAGCAGTAACTTAAAAACGTACCTACTAAAACAATTTAGGTACATAAAATGTCTTGTAAGTACACTACCTTACTTTGACTGAATGCTTGTATGGAAACCTTAAACTAGTGTGTATGCTTTAAAATAAGATATTTACATTACATTCCATTATAAATTAGATAAGCTTAAAACAACTAAAAATATTAAGAACTTTATGTCCGCTAAGATTAGACTTATAAGGTCTAAGATGATTATTTACAAAGTGGGGCTAACCCAAATAATATATTATATTGGGCTACCATTATTCATAATGCTGTGTCAATTACAATGTTTTTTTCTTGTTACTCGTATGTCAATGAAAAGAGATAGCAACAGATACACTTAACAGCCATCTGAGCTCTAATAAGCTTATAATTATAAGTCAACTAGCTGCGCCCCACGGTGTTACCCGCGGTGAATAGTTCCCGTTCCCGTGGTAATACCGGGATCAAAAGTAGCCTATGTGTTAATTCAGGATATAAGCTATCCTGGCACCAGATTTGATTAAAATGCTTCCAGCCGTTTGAGCGTGAAGGAGTAACAAACATTCACACTTACATACTTACACACTTCCGCACAAACAAACTTATATCTTTATAATATTAGTTTGATTATATTGAAGGTATAACAGGAAAAAACACTGCATTATCGAAAACTAAATTTAAATGTTACTAAGAAACGCCTACTTTGAACACTGAATAAAGTTAGTCTTCAGTAAGATGATAAGAGATGACAATACTCTTGAGCAATGAGTAGAAGGCATTTTTCGACACGTAAAGTCCATTGATGCACGGCCGGATTCGAATCCACGACTTTCGGATCGACAGTCAAAGTACCTACTTATCCACTTGACCAACACGGCCTTTTTAAACCACTACCTTATAAATAATACTACAGATTATACACTGCTTAAGATGACTAGAACAATTATAACTTAGATGGAATGCTATGGTATAGGAATGGACAAGATCTACTTTTACGAAGAAAATATACTTTAACTAATAAGATACGAGCTAGTACAAATAGTTTTATACACTATTCATGACTTTGATGAAAAAATGATAAACCTACATAAAGTTAAAGTGTGAAGAACTACGGCTACCTAGAGCAGTAGGTACCAAACATTATAATAGGTACTTACCTACTTACAATAAATAAATAATTATTACTTAATTCACAGTAAATAAATATAAACGAATCAGAATAAACAGTAGGAAAAATAATACTTATTGTATCGCGAAAATACTTCCCATACATAATAAAACTAAAAAGTCTTATAAAGACATACAAAATAATGTAGGTAGGTATGCATACCTAACGTAGTTCCTTAGAATACCTTTTTTTATACATTGCACTAACCACCTGTTTGGAATATGGTGAACTCTGCGGCGTAAAATTACATACTGTGAAATTAAAACATAATATTTGTCTGAGTTAAATAATGGAAATTACAGATGCACCAATAATTACAAGACGGGAACATACGTAAATACTAATGAAATAGAATGTTTTATACTTATACCTATACATATCTATATTGAACTCAAAGTAGGTACCTAAGTTTGCAACGATGGAAATATTTTATAATAATTACAACCCTCGGAAATAAAATAATATTCCCAGAATTTTCTTTATGCTTTAGTGAAAGTCTTATTTTTAGTTGGTCAGAGATATTTCACAGAAATATTCTTTATGAAGCAATTTTAACCTCCTCTCGATTACTCTCGGATAACGAGGTTTTATCGATGATTTCTGAGACAAAACATGAATGGATTTAGATAGAAAAATAGTAATGAATTTGACAGCGAAATTAAAACTCACACTAATTTATCATATCGAAAGTTGTACCTTTAACCACCATATTAGTAGATTATAATAAAAAATTGGACATACCTCTGACTACCCCCTTAGAAATCTTCAAAAAGGATCTAAGAATTGTCTAAAAAGATCTGAAAGAAATATCTACCGCTCCCTGGGATACAGTCGTGATCATATTTCATTTTTTTCATTTCATTTATAAACAAAAACTCAAATATCGTTATAACATGCCTAGTACATCTCGCTGAACACCATTGTATGTGGATGGGGTGTTTGACGCATCTCATCCATGGTCTGCGGGGCTTCGGAAAGAAGCATGGATCCAGGAGTGCCTGTCGCAGATCCCGAGAGAAGAGATCCATTAGCAAGACTAGAAGATCCATTCGACTCCTGCCGCATTATGTTACGACGCCACTTCGCTCGCGCGTTTTGGAACCAAACCTGAAAACGTAATATTATTAAAACAAAGGTGATCCCAACTGAATTTGATAAGTATAATAAATCATGAAATAAAAAAGAAATGAAATATGATCACGACTGTATCCCAGGGAGCGGTAGACATTTCTTTCAGATCTTAATGCAATTTTTAGATCCTTTTGAAGATGTCTAAGGGGATAGTCAGAGGTATGTCCAAAAATACATATTTGGTACCTACCTACATGCCCACATCTCGCAGAATCTAACTTTCCATACGTGACAGGTTGCAAGCCCATCGACGCTATTAGAGAGCTAAAGGTAAAATTGCCTCCTGACACTGCATAAATCATCTAGAAAAATAAGTAAAGGCCTGTGTACTTATAAAGCTCCGGAACCTTTTTGAAAATGTATGTATATAAAATATATCAGCCTTTGAAAAGTATAATGTATAATTTATAAAGATATTGACAGTCTATTATAAATGCGAGTGAAGTCGAGGCGAGCCTTTAGTATTAAATAACGAGAAGAGGATAACTAATCATTAAAGAAAATTAGAAAAGCTAGCACAAAGAAAGTCTTAAGTTCAACTTAAATAACAAGAAGCTGGAAATGCAGAGTACAATGCAATTACGGAAAATAAATGAACTCAGTTATCGTCCAATACTCAACTGAAATGGGTAAATTGTGAATCGTTCTTTGTATTGCTATTCTGTTTACGAGAAATTAAACTCGCACCGAGTGGTTTTAGAGAAGGGTTCTCGTTCTTTTTTTTTCAGTTTAAATTACAGTTTTAATTTAATTATTTTTACATCTCAGAATTGTGTGTTAATCTTAGTCCCCTTGGATACAAATTTCTTGGATGTACCTACTATTTTATATAATTAATATAATTGTTTTATAATATTTTGAGATTTCTAAGCCCTCATTCGCACGAGAGCTTTTTAACGTCATTTGAACGCTTTTTTTACGGACGTTAAAAAAGCTCTCGTGCGAATGAGGGCTGACAGACAACAAAATTTAAAAACTCAAAACAACTGAAACTCGACGCCAGTGGAAACACTTGTATAGTCATAAGTTTACAAACCTGCAGCACTCTCTTTGAAAGGCCAGTCTTCTGTGCCAGCTGTTTGAGGTCCTTAGCGTCGGGGTTCTGGTTGATCGAGAAGTAGGATTTCATGGTCCTGAGCTGATGGTGCTTGAAGCTGGTCCTCATGCGCTTGGTGCGCGCCGCGTGTCCGTTCACGCTGCCAGGAGACGCCACGGAGGAGTCATACGCGAGGGACTCCATGGAAGATGACAGGTCACCACGGTGCAGAAGTTCTGTTGAAAAATGACCAATTTAAGATGTTCAGCGTTCCTACACAAAATTAATACAACACAGTCGCCATACGATAATATTTTTTTTATTTATTTGGTTGAAAAATCTGTAACATGCTTATGCTTAGACTAAATAATGTTTCAAATTAATATTGATGAACATTTCACACAGCTATATTTACATTCGTTAAGCTATGACGGAGGCCTTTAGGCGGCTCTTAAAACTCCATCATCAGAGTTGGCCACTAAATCATAGGAACTCCCTACTTATCTTCATTCAGCCCCGAATTGAGCAAAGCTTTGTAATATTATAATGTTATTATTTATGTACCCAGGACCCAGTGGTTTGGTTTCTGTATAAATCAAATGATGGTAAGTAGTAGTAGACACCGATTAAGAGTAGCGAAAACAGAGCTTGGTGGCCACCAAGTGCAACTACGCTACTCCTAAACTATACAAAATAAATCTATTACAGAAGTGTTAAAAAAAAGCTTATGATAATAGATTTCACAAACGGAACTTTCAGTTTTTTTAAATTTCTCCGTAATAATAAAATAAAATAGGCGGTGGCGCTAGTTTGACGCATATAACCTTAACCACAGATAAAATAATACTAGTACCTTAACAGTTTGTTTAATCCCGAATCCCACCTCGAACCATAAAAGAACCTCAATGCCACCTGCTATAACAATTGAACAAAAAACTACTACTATTAAGAAAGTTTACCTACCTATTAATTTACAATAAATTATCAGGAACCACGTAACACCTTTCCGAAAGTGGGAAACAAAAAAGGTAAATTGATTCTCACAACAGTAACCCTTGGTATCCAAACCATCTAATACATTTAATTATAATTTGATAATTAGCTCGTTTTGCATCGCTGCGCTTGTGGTGCCAGTTTACCAACCACCCAGGTTTTCGGAGCAAGAATTAATGCATTTCCTGTTAATAGGGTTCCGTTTAAATATCTAGAGCTATACCTACTACACTACCTATACTAGTGGTATCTTAATCATATTTTTTTGCCGGTTCTTATGAAGAAAACATTTAATCGTAAATCGACGCATTTGCCAGATAATAACAATTTATTTATTTATTATTTTTTATTGAAAAATTTAATTAATTTGTGTTAAATTAATTCAAATGTACACACAAAATGTCATTCAAATCGGTCCAGCCGTTTAGAACTGTTTAGCCCATTAACGTGCGTTGACTACATAAATAATATTAGGTACCTATACGAAAATTAAAGTTATATTACACGACAATCACGAACCAAGAGCAATTTTTAACTGATGTTTGTAAATGAAATGAAAAATATAATGAAATATGATCACGACTGTATCCCGGGAGCGGTAGATATTTATTTTAGATCTTTAGGCAATTTTTAGGTCCTGTCGAAGAAGTCTCAGTCAGAGGTATGTCCAAATAAATATTTGGTCCATGCCCACATTTGCAGAAGTTTGCAAAAGTTTGTATTAATGTTTAAGTCTTTCATGCAAAAACTATCTAACTGATTTGACTGAAACTTGAAACGTATATAGTTTCAAAAGGCTACTTTGTATCCGGGTGAGTAACAAGCGAGCGAATTAAGCCGCGGGCTGATGTTTATTTATTATAAGTATTGATGTTGCTAAATATTATTAGTTTATTCGAATTAGAAATACCTAGCCAAAACCAGCAGTGTACATTCTGCTTAATAAATTATAATTTAATTACATAATATAAACTGAACGGAACCCAAGTATTAAATAGGGAGACACCCCCTTGTATTCACTTTCTTCTATTACATTAGACAGCACGTCCATTATTAGTTATCGCCAGATCAAAATATGTACAATTATCGGAACATTTATCATTTCGAATTATTTGTTTTGACATCCTTGTAATGGGTGCCCTGCCCAATGCCCAGTCAGAAGGACTGGCAGTTGTTTTTGTTTATAATCATAATGACTAAACTGGAAAACTAATTGTAGAACGGAACTCTGTTGACCAATGACGTTATGGCGGTTGGAGGAAGTCGCTGGATGGTGAAGGTAAGATCCGCCGTCATGGCATATTTTGGGGAAGGCCTAGTCCAGTGGACGTCTATAGGTGAATAAAATAAATAAAAAATAAATAAATATTATCATAAATACTATAATAAATACCCAGGGATCGGTAGACATTTCTTTCAGATCTTTATATAATGTTTTGAAGATGTCTAAGGGTGTAGTCAGAGGTATGTCCGAATACATATTTGGTACATGCCCACATTTTTATGAGCATCCATTGTGTTAGAATAGAAAAAGGTTTATGGAGTATTCTGGGTACGTAGTAAGTTTGATCGCTATGTGTGTCTGTCTGTGGCACCGTAGGTCTTAAACGAGAGTACCTACCGATTTAAATTCAGGTTTTACGTTTTTCAAGTAAAACTACCTCAGACAAAAAAAAAGACTCGATTTAGATTTCGTTTCTAAAAAAAATGCCTGCCAAGCTCTGAACTGAACTAATCTTTTATTTTTCTCAACATTTGGTGCATATCTCCACCAATTAGACTGCACACCGAGAAGCCACATCCTAGAGTTTTTACAAACGCTCCTAGATTTCATTGTTGACAGGAAGCTTATCAGTTCCATCAGATTGCAAGAATCGGATGTGGTCACCCACCCAAGCGTTCGTTTTTTATTGAGTTTGGTTTCACAATTCATCTTTTTGCCATGAGAGGATTTTAACTTTATTTCGGTCTATCACAATCTGCTAAAATACTTGTGGTTTTGAATTATGTGGGAAATCGGAAGGTCTAATAAAATCCTATAATGGTAAATACAATAAATGTTATCGACCTGAAATTATAGGTACCAGTATACAAAGAAGCTAAAGTAAATATAAGTAAACATAATTATTTGCGTCGATGTATAATAGCGCACCGGAATTCGAGAGCACTCACAACTCATTAAAACATACTATAATAGTTTTTTGCAGGATATAAAGTTATATTATACATTATACGGGTATGTACAAAACGAACTACCTAAACGTAGCAAATTTTCTGCGAAATTTTGTCTTTTATCGCATCTGTCTAGACATTTTAGTACGTTTATTTGCTGAACAGTATAAATAAGTTGGAATTGATGAATAGATACATAAAGAAGGTGATAGTCAAGCCAGAACGAAGTCTGTAAAATCGTATGTATTTCCCTTAATAAAATACACCACAACGAATCTACCGTAAGTAAATGTTTTATTTTATAGTCGAAATTAACATGTTAGGGAGTCGGAAATGTTTTTTCTCTTAAAAACTCTGTAATAAAGCATCTGGGCTGTAAAGGCTTCGATATTAACGATCGGTAATAAAAAAAATAAAGGAGCTATGCGGCCATACGTGTTTTATTGCGCATACAGGCGCCGCCTTTGCCTTGCCTTGCGATACAAGGGGAAGCGGGAAAAAGTAAAAAAAATATTGGTTTTTCATAGGGTAAGTTTGTATGAACAAGCGGCCAATTCTGGTGACGGAGTTTTTAGGCCGCCTAAACGCCTCTGTCATGGCTTAACGACTTTTAAAAGCCGGGACCGACAATTTAACCTGCCCTCCGAAGCACGGAAGCACTCAGCTGATAATACCACTTGCGGTCACCAGATGCTTTATCGGTAGATCGTAATCAAGGATTACGATATTTATCGAGTGTGTAGTATAGCGTATCGTGATTCTTCTTGGTATTCTAACTATCAGGTTAATCGTGATAAATATCGAGTGTGTAGCATGCGCCTTGAGAATTAATACTTGAGCTTGCTGTATAACTGTTTCTATCTTCTTCTTCTTTCAGTGCCTCTCCATTACTGAAGGTTAGCTGTTATTTTGCTAAATTTTTCTTTGTTTAGTGCCAGCCTAAACAGATCTTCTACTCTCTTAACTCCTGTCCGTCCACTCTCTAATGTTGCGAAGCCACCCCTCTTCTACGTCTTCCAACCCCTCTTCTGCCAGGTATTTTGCCCATCATAATCAGCTGGAGCAGATTGTATCGCTCGTGACGTACCTGATATGTGTCCCAAATAGGATACTTTCTCTGTTTTATGGTTCTCACAAGACAGGGCTTACCGATACCTATTCTCTTCAGAACTACAACGTTTGTGACCTTGTGAGTCCAACTAATTCTTAGCATGCGGCGGTACACCCACCACATCTCAAAAACTGTTTTTATACTATTATTAATATAATTTTTTCCGGATCTGGGTATTTTCTATCTTGGAAATGAGGGATAAAGTCAAAAAGCCGGATAACAATTCACGATTTTCTGCAAGACAAATCGACGACTATAAAAATGAACATTGATATTAAAATTGATGATCTGATTGAGGGAGGATCTTTGAGTAATGAACAGATATGCAATTTTATTTCCGTCTAAAGGGAACTGTTTTTGAAAATTAGTTTTATGTTTGAAAGAGTACCAAGTACCCCGAATAGTCTAATAAAAAAAATTTAAGGAAATGATGATGATCTTATGAACAGAATTGTATCTCGAGAGTGCAGGAAATTTATCTATTCTTACAATATTGAAGTCGGTTTAATAACATTTTTAATTTTGCCACTTGTTTATAAAACGCTATCGCTTGTAGTATGCAGCTGTAAAGATCAAAGAAATCTTGGACGCTGTAAAATAATACGTATGGAAAGGAAAGCTGCTATCTTGATGTGTTGATATATTTGTCACAATCAACTCAGATCTTTGGAATATTTACAAAACACGAAAAAAAATTATAATATTATATTAGGTAGGTACATACTCATAAAAATGCTCATATTATTTGAGCGCTCGCACTAAAAAGACACGCCGAAACAAACAACTCCACAATTGGAACAATAAAAGAAACGATGATCAAATCTATCTTGATTACTCCTAATTAAAATCTATAACGAACCCCGAAATTAACTCAAATGATTATCAATAAACAATAGCATATTAACTGTTCTGACCGCAATTAAAAAAACTTCCGTTAAACATAAACCGCAGATCACCTGTCTGTTTATGGGACAAAAAGGTTGTCTACCACAGAGGGGTGGGGTGGGGTGAATCAGCTTGCTTTCTGTTAGCAGGAATTACCCGGATGGGTTTTGATTTTAGTAACGTTTTTTAGTAAGATAAGAAGATCATACCTACCAAAGTTCTTCGGAAACTACTAGCGGTTTGAACCTACCTACTTATATACACTCGAGAGCAATGAATCCGGGTCACTCAAAGAATCCAAAAAATCTCGGAAAGTAAGAATGCTAGGTTAATGCAATAAATTGTATTTAATAGACAATTTAATACTCCTTAAATGAAAGTTAAAAAAATATGAGTCACCATACATTTTATTTACACAAAATTACATAAAGAAAAAAAACTGCTGATCTCTCCTTAAAACAAAAATAGGAAACATGAAATTTTTGAACTTTATGACGATTTTCTTGAATTTCAATACTTCGTATTACCTCCTCGTGCTTCCATTACTGCGTTTACGCGGTTTGGCATGCTGTACACCAAGTTCCTTATACGATTTTGGGGAATATTCTCCCATTCCTCTGTGAGAGCAATTTTGAGCTCAGGAAGCGTGATTGGGGGAGGGTTTCGTTGTTTTACGCATCTCCCTAGCTCGTCCCAAGCATGCTCGATCGGGTTGATATCCGGGCTGCGCGCTGGCCACTCCATACAAGTAACGTTCATCTCTTGAAGGTAGTCATTCACAATCCTACCTGTATGAGGTCGAGCATTGTCATGCATAAATATAGCATCCTCACCCAAATTGACCATAAATGGACCAACGTGTTCGTTGAGGATTTCTTCCACATATCTTACGCTAGTTAAAGAGCCGTTTTCTATGATCACCAGCTCTGTGCGACTTTCAGAGGAAATTCCGGCCCACACAAGTACAGACCCACCACCGTAGGCTACTTTTTCTTCGATGCATGCTTGCTTGAATCTTTCCCCTGGTCTTCTATACACTCTGTGTCTTCCATCGTGCTTGTAGAGCATAAATTTTGATTCGTCGGAGAACATAACTTTCGACCAATCTTCAATACTCCAATTTACGTGGTTCTGGGCATATCTTAGTCTTGAAATACGATGGCCACGCTCCAGTTTAGGGCCGTTTGCAGGTCTAAGGGGTTTTAAATTAGATTCAGCAAGCCGACGTCTTACTGTCCATGCACTTGGGTTACTTCCTCCGAGGCGTCGAAACTGATTTGTGAGTTCAGTTCCTGTGAGAAAGCGATTTCGAAGCATGGTGTTCACCAAGTATCGGTCTTCTCGTCCTGTGGTACACCTAGTTCTGCCCGTTCCTGGTCTGCGTAGGTTAGAACCAGTTTCTTCGTAACGTCGGAGAACTCTTTGTACTGTTGACAGCGACACACCGACAGTCCTGGCTGTATCGCGCTGACTCCGGCCGGTTTCCACCAATGTAAGTATTCTGGTGCATTCTTCAAGTGTAAGCGACATGATTTCAGCTTGAATAATGAATATTGAGCACTATCAACCTGGTTTATGTACCAACATAAATGACAGATTACAAACAAAAGCAAAAACAAATCCTGTAATTTCGTAGTTCCATCTTCGACAGTGTTCCCTTTTCAAATTTGATTTTTTTATGATATAACTTTACAATAACTAAGAAGTTTTAATACTTTCATTTAAGGAGTATTAAATTGTCTATTAAATACAATTTATTGCATTAACCTAGCATTCTTACTTTCCGAGATTTTTTGGATTCTTTGAGTGACCCGGATTCATTGCTCTCGAGTGTATAAAACTTAAGAGCTCAGCTCTTGTCGGTGTAATGATGCAATTTCTTCCAATACTTCTTTCCAATGCGATCTCTTTTACTTCTTGATACGACATGACAGCGACCTTCTGTTTTATCTGACTTATGTAATTAATTCTCGGTCTTCCCCTTCCTCGCCTTCCTTCTACTTTTCCTTCTATGATGTTCCATATAAAGCTGTCATGTCGTATAAGATGACCAATCATTTTTCCTCTTAAAACTATAAACTAAACTCTTTAAACTACCTACTTAAAACAAAAATATTCCTACCTACTACTTTTTCTTCTTCTCTATGTCCTTACTTTTTATTTACTATTGTCGCCTACTAAAAGCAACATGAACAGCTATTTGTGTATATTACTTATTTTGCGTGGTTTATCAATAATCTCATACAGATAGAGCACGGTGAGGCGAGAAGCATCCACTTTATTCCTTTCATTTTCGTCACGCGCATGATTCAAGTGGCGCTGAGTTGTCAACATGCTACTTAGCGTAAGGCTAATATTGATATTAGATAAAATACCACTTTCATCTAGAACTAGATAACCCGGTGAACTTCGTATCGTACCACGTGAGATTAATTTGCAATGTAATGTGTAATGTAGGTAATACCTACATATTATCACACAATGCAAACAGTTATGCATGACGCAGTCAAACGATATGTCCGCCACAAACACCTCTTGAAAGTGGGGATAATGTTAATTCCTATTTAAAAATTTGCCAAATTTGATAAATTTTGATTTTAGTATTTTATCTGAAAATTTTTCTTTTCAGTTATTGGCTTAAACTTCGTATAGACTCGGGTATCGACGTAGATTTTTTTAAATAAATATCCTTGGACATTTCACACGGAGTCATCCAGTCCCAAGCTAAGAAACTTAATAATTGTGTTATGGTAAAATGATGAATAAATGAATATGGTGAATAGATGAAGTAAGCTAGTAATAATATACACAAAAGCCTTATTAAAAATAGCCTTGTTGGTCAAGTGGATTAGTACTTCAACTTTCGATTGCGACAAATTTCGATCGAGGTCGTGGGTTCGAATCCAGCCGTGCATCAATGGACTTTTCGCATCGAAACAAAGGTAAACATCGTGAGGAAACCAGTTAGCTCTCTAATAGCGGCTTGCAGGCTTGCAGGCTTGCAACCTGACACGTATGGAAAGTTAATTTCTGCAAGATGTGGGCATGTACCAAATATGTATTTGGACATACCTCTGACTACCCCCATAGACATCTTAAAAAGGAACTAAAAATTTGTTAAAAGATCTGAAAGAAATGTCTACCGCTCCCAGGGATACAGTCGTGATCATATTTCATTTTATTTTTATCCTTAATAATTTTGTTAAATACAAGTACCTACCTACTTATTTATTTAATAAAAAAGAAAAAATGTTAGATTAAACGTTGAAAATATGCTTTCTACTGATAATTTAAAGTTAATTTTACTACCCTGATTCAAATTGGAAGTACTGCCCGTAAAAGGTGTATAAAGCCGGCGTCATAAAGTTTCTCAAACTTTATTAATTATTTGGACTGACTTTGTACAAAACTAAACATTGAGTGATCTATTAGCAAAAAAACAAGTAACTGTTTAAAAGTATAGTAAAGATAGCTGTCAATCATTAATATTATACTTGTAATTAAACAGTTCTAAGCCTTCGCGGTCCATTCAATCCAGCGCCATGATTAATCGGGTCGAGAAGTCACAGCCTGAATCCACCTCAAATGAGTGCTTCGCATTTCGACGCTATAAAGAATAATCCAGACTACCGACCCCGGGTGCCGGTCCAACGCACTGAAACACGAACCTCTCGCTCAGGCTTACGAAATTCAGCCGCGACGGAGCGAGACGAAAAGTATTTTGACAGTGCGACGTCTATTCATTAGTCGTGATTACGGCACGGGATGAATTGACATCTGGGACATCGGCTTGAGGGTAGGCCCGCTTGGCTTCCCTTGTGAGAGACGGAAGGTTTCTGCTAAATTTTAAGTTAGGGTTCGATAAAATATGAATAGTTAGTCGGAAGGAGACTTTAAGGCGCGTACACTATGGTAACGCATAGATTTATACGAACTATCAATAAATAATAATAAAGCAGTTCGCTGAGAGCAACATAGGTAAACGTACATTCGCAAAAAAATATTTTGCTAAATTGTATTGAAATGATTGTAGCTTACCTAATGCTGTGCTAGCCATTCTCATGGTCTGAACTTGCATATCCTCGGGTGAACCTTGCGTGAGCTTTCTTTTCCTCGGTCGTCCTTTTGTGCTAGGTCCGGGATAGTATTGTGAAGGCGAGTCCCCTTCACTGTGCACCTGACACCTGTATCGCAAGTGTGAACAAGCTTTAGCGACATTAAATACACCATTCATAAATCCTATCAGATAGGAATGCTTTGACTAAGCAGAAATTTCATATCAGATTCGGGTCGGGGCCTAATTATAGGAAACATTAGGAAATACCAATGGAATACCGATAATCAACGATGACTTTGGTGGGATTTACTTGTTATTTTTTTAAATCAGATTTTTTAAAACCTTTAATGGCAGTTTGTATTTCTCGAAGTTCTATAAATGTTTGTGGTGCCGCGGATTAAAAGTAGGTATAGGTAGGAAAGGAATAAGTGACATGTCATAGCAGTTAACACTTTGATTGACCATCAAATGTTTACATGTCACATTTGTAGGTATAAGTAGTATGTGCTACATAGAATAGTAATAAGTTTACTATACCAATTACCTGTACACATTGTTGACATCATCTTCGCAGTACTCGTCCATACAAGCGTTATTGTAGTGCGGCCGGCAGTAGACGATGCCCTCTCGCATCCCAAACACGTCACCCTTGGTCAGCTGGACTCCACACGCAGCACAGGAGAAGCAAGCCAGGTGGTAGACCAGATCCCGTGCTCTCATCACCAGCTCGTTGGCTGTGATGCCGTTACCACAGCGGGCGCAACGCTTCACGCAAAACAATCTGCGACAATGAAAATCGAAGATCACACTCCAGGAACTTGATCAAACAACAAATATTTGTAGATCAACGGTATAATAATAAAAACTTCAAAGATCCTTGTGCGAGGATATACAAAAGTGGCGAAGGACATCGAAGATCACTGATAGTTAAAATCAGACAACGATATTGAAGACCGTGAAAGAATCATCAGTAACATGATAGAAAATAACCTAGGCCTTTACAAACCAACCTACCAAACATTTTTTCTACCATTTATCTACAGATGATGGTACTGAATCTTTACAACGAGTATAACATATTCATTACACCAACAGGCGTAAACTTGTCATCATAACTAGGGAGCGCCCCCGCAAAATCAATCACGCATAATCGTCAAAACAATCTTGACACTATTTGTGTAATGTCGTAGTAAGCCACACAAACAATTATAACATATGTTACCATTGCAGGGGCTTATATCATCACGCCGATTTGACCCTTGACTACTAGTATACAAACGGGGTAGGGTATCGTTGATGATAATCATTTATCCCAATATGAGCAGTCAACAATCTGCCGATCAATCGAGATACTGAGATTACCGGTAGATACACAAATAAATTCCCTGGTGCAATATGAGTGTGTTGTGTTGATAAATTTATAAATCGCGTAGCGTAGGGGTTCTAGGAAACATCAATGAGCTTTAAAAATTAGACGATCATAACGTAGGTAAGTACATTCATGCTTCGACAATAACAGCCGCCTACACATTTTCATCTCGTTCGTTCGTATAAGCAAAGACGATGAATACCAAGAAGACAGACAAAGACCATACACAAAATCGTAACCCTGAAAATGCCCCAAAATCGGAGTTTAAAGTAGAGGGCAGCACCAGATAGCCTGGAAACTTTAAAAAATCAATTTTACCAAAGAAAAAAAATTAGTAAATTTTTCTAGTTAAAATTACTTACCTACAATTTTACTCTCTGATGACGGAGTTTTTAGGCCGCCTCTAAAGGTCTTCTCATTTTCATCTACTCAACACAAATAGTCTTTCAATGAAGTTAGTGAGAATAGCGTAAACTCGAGAAAATCTGAATACAGCATAAATCATCACTTCCTTGAAGTCGGCGAATAGAATGATGATGATTTAAAACAGTTTTTCAACCAGATTTTTTCATAGTTTGATTTTTTTATCGTGTCTGTAATGTAATATTCTAATGGCAACGATAGGTCGCAGTGGAACACGTATAACTAAATTCGAAACTTTTCAATGTTAAGTGTGTTTATGATAACCTAAGCTCTTACAATGAGGCATGTGAGAAGCAGGCAAGTGCGTGTGACTTTGAGAGACAGCCCCAACTACGCCCTTATCGACTTTTTGATAATACACAAACATTGAAGCTAGTTTATCAACTGTTTAGTGATTGTTTTTGTCACGAAATTTTTTGAGCTAGAAAGAATATTTTTCCGAATAATTTATATAAACACCAAACAAAGTGTTTTGTAAAGATACATTGTGTTAATGTTCAGATATTTCCATAGTTAAGTTCCATAGTTAGATGAACGATTGTTTTGATATTAATGTACAGATACGAAATTTTGTACCATGTAAGTATGTTAGAGATTTTTAATTCTTATTACGATTAATGCCATATAATTATTATTATAATTATTACATGGGAATATTTTTCGAATTTAACTGGTTCGATCCCTGGGTGTGTAAGCATATTTTGATAATCTTTGAATACAAGAGTGTATAATAAAATTTTGAGCTTATTGTCGTCCTCAAAAAAAAAGCGAAAATGCGATACTGATATCAACTTATAATATCTCATCATAATATCGCTTTCAAGGGAAGGGTGGATCGTCAGATCATTCGACATGCTGGTGAGACCGTCTCCATCCTGTCTTTAACATTTTCAATTTGAAAAATCTTGACAACGTATTTGAATATATTAAAACACAATATTCAACCTGACTTAACAGAAATTTCTGACTATGACTAATGGTCAGAAAAAAAATTGTAAAGTCAACTTCAACACAAACTAGGTACCTGTAAAAATACATGATCTGTTAATTCGGTAATATAAAGAGCCAATTTAATTTTTTTTTATCTTATTCGCACAGATATCACTTTGTTTCAACATACAATACTCGCTATGCAAATCAATATGAGCTACATACTTCGCCAGCTAACTATGCCAGTCCCACATATTCGCAATAACCGTTTTACTATTTTTTCCCGTCTAATGAAAAAACTTCGCATATGGATAGGCATTCGTAAATATTATCCTACACACGGGTTTACGAATGTGTGAGACCGAGGTGAAAGTGGGACTACATACCTTGCTTGTGTACCTTCACTGTAATATGCTGAACGGCTCGGTGATACCTACATATTTTTTTTCCGTTTAACAGGCAGAGGCAGTGAGTCTATCTATATAGACGCATCTCTGGCGATGACCAGGAAGGAGATGTAATTGCAAGAAAGTCAATCCAGTAAAAGAAAGAATTGCATTATCCATTACCGTTGTGAGGGGTATCGTTAGCAGTGATAATATATTTGTGATGTTCAAACCAAAGCGGATATCGCTAAACCAATTTACAACACAAGAGCGAAAATATGCCGCGAGATCCTCATTTCGATCATAGAGCGATTCTTCTTACTTACCCGACAGAATACTGTTTCACTACCTACAGTCACTACTTACAGACTATACCTAAAAAGGCCTAAACAGCGTCATTGAATTCAAATAAACGCACCTGTAGTAGTCTTCTTTGCAGTAGATATTGCCGTCTCTCGAGAAGCAGGTAAGCTCGGAGTCCAGGGGAAGACGGCATTCACAGCAACGGAGACAAGAACCGTGCCACTGACGGTCTACCGCGAGGAGGTAGTACCTTCAGACAAATATCACATTTACTTACAGATGCTAAAACTCAGAAGATTTTACATGTGTTTTATATTACCTCTCTCGTCCCACAACTGAACGAAGGTCCCTCCCAAGTCATAGTCAAGTCACGTCAAGTTCATACACCTCTGTCTTCAGACAGATGGTCACTAGAGTTAGGTAGTTAGTTCGTATGAGCAAGTGGCCAACTCTGGTGACGGAGTTTTTAGGCCGCCTTATGGCCTCCGTCATGGCAGAGGTAGCTGATATGAACGTACAAGTCTATTGACCCCGGTGGGTCACAATGAAAATAGACAGAACTTCTTCTTCTTTTAAAATGTAGGCTTTCTTTCAAGTTTTTTCATTCATCTCCAACCTTCACCGCCTCTCAAAGGCTTTAAAGTTCATTTTAAATGTGTATAATAAAAGTTTTTATTTTTTTATTTTTTTTTGTTTCATGTTTTTAAAGCTTGTCTACACTATTAATATTATAAAGAAGTAAAGTGCGTTTGTTTGTAGAAAGTACGTAATCTCAGAAACTTCTCATCCGATTTCTAAAAGTCTTTCTACACTAACATTATGAATGGTCTTTAATTTAAACATAGAATGAACAATATTATTATCCAATGACAAAAAAAATCTACTAAAGTCGACGAAAATCATTTTTGCATTTCTTACGAATACTACCGAGTTATTGAAATACTTGATGTGGAAAAGTTGCGGAACTCTGCAAAAAAGACCTTTAAAAAGTTACCGGCGACATATCCATTTGCTATGATTTTTTTTTTCTAACCTATGCTGTCCCACAGCTGGGCAAAGGTCTCCCCAATCTAAGGTATAGTTAGTTATATACACTTAACATGATAAAATACTCTTAACTGCCCTACTGTTTTTTAATATTAAAAAAAGTCACGTACCTAGAAACACGTAAAAGATTTCAACGCGTAAAATATATTTATATCATGCACAAAAAAATAATTCTACGTTAAAATGTTAATTGTTTGGGTGTAAGATTCGAATCTATTTAAGGTATAGATCCGGTACAAGTATCTATAGTCTTCAATTAAGCCTTTCAGTCGGCCTAAAAACAAAGATTTTGTACTTATAAAGCAAAGTCTTTGCCTAAAAATAGCATCCTTTTGTTGCCCACTTATACAAACTTAACTTAGTTCTAAAACGATCAAGACTAATTAATATACCTACTCACAGTAGTTAGTTCCGTTGAAAGTTCCGAAACCAATGCGAATATTTTTAGCGATAGTTCCGTGGTTCTTATGTAGGTACCCTAGCCTTTAACTGACGACCTATACGTCTCACAGACGTCAAAATTTTTACTAATATTATATTTTCTAAAATACGCGTCGCACGAAGTCACTTCTCCCGCTACCTTCCCCTTCCGTCATCGTCTTGCCGCTAGTCGACGCCGCGAGCGCAGCGAGTGCACACATGTCCGTACCGGAGCCGTCGCCGTCCCACAGACGTAAGTACGGTGTTTATTGTCTTTTTTACGGTGTTTATGTACTAAAACTTGTACGTCTCTTGGTCGTCACCTCAGTGTTTGCGTAGGTCGGCTTATAGTGTCTCATTGACGTGACATCGGTTTAATGGTTTTATTAAATTTTACAGAATGCCTAGGCAGAAGAAATTGACGTCTAAGAAGCGGGAAACACCCCCTGTTAGTGAAAGTTCGGTTTCCACACTGCCAATAACCCGGATCCAGGTACTCGAAAGACCTGTGCGATTTGTCCTAGTCGCCCGTAAATGTGCAATTTATATGTGATGTCAGTTTTTTTTATTTTGGAGTAAGAGTTATAAGTTTTTTTTTATTTTCTTAGTCATTTTACTAAGAAAAGATTTTTTAAGTTCATTTGTTGATTTTTATGTTATTTAGAAGAAAAATGAGTCTGAAGTAAGTTCATATAATTAAGTAAGCAATTATTCTGATACTATGAATAAAAGTGGTTTATTCTTAAAATTGAAGTGGTATTTAATTTATAATTTTTAATTTAAAAACCTAAGACATATATCTATCAATAGTAATAGCTATGAAACTTGCTGGCATGCTTTTTATATGTTTTATAATTGTTTTATTTTTTGACGTCTGTAAGACGTTACCTCGGCGTTAGTGTTACGTTTAGACCACGTCGTCAGCCAAAGGCTAGGGAACACCTGTGAATATTTTATTTTTTGTTTTTCGTATTGCTTTAAATCCATTGTTTCATGATGTGATGTGATGTAACAAATGCAAATTTGATTCAAGTTAGTTCCGTAGTTAGCTAAAGAAACTAGCGATTCTTCCATTTAATTTTCTCCCAATCGGACACAAAATTCCGATGAGGAATATTTTCGGATAACTGCAAATACATTGAAAGTTATACCTATCCTGGATCCTCCCTCCGCAGCCGGCGCACTCGTCCGGAGTCGTAGGGGACCCCTCTGAGCTCTCCCGTTCCTTCAGCATCGCTTCCTGGTCGCTTCTGCTACCGGAAGACGACTCTTTATCTCAAATAACAAGGTTCAGTTCCCCATTCGCCCCCGTCTCGCAGTTCATTTCGGTTGGCACAGCCATTCCGTGGCTTTCGAGTTTTTGCTCGGTGGTCGCTATTCTGATTCAGGTATCTGGTGACAACGAATCATATCAATAAAGAATGTATGCGGCACCTAATATAGAACAAATTGTTATGAGGACGTGGGAAGGGAAGTGAACAGGTAGGTTTCGCGCTAGATCGACTGGAAAACCAAGAAAGGCTAGAAAGGTAACCAGCTCGATGAATCTCTAAGAATAGAAATAGAAAAAACAAAACACTCAATAAATTAAAATTTGTATTATGTTTCATTTGGCCACATTCAAACCATGGCTACGGATTTCAAAAGTTACTGTATAAATATATACAATATGGATGTGCATTTTACACAGCCATGCGATAAAACATAGCTAGTCTGAGAATATAGGCACATGAAACGAATGAAAAGAACAAAATAGTAAATGAAACGTTACAAAACAAGCAACAAAGTTCGTCCAAACAAAAGCTGACTTCTTAGCATATCATTTATTATTCTCACGACGTTCACAAATCTGCAACCGCATACAATGGGAGATACCTATATAGAAGTTATACGGCGTATACCCAGGAGACAATGGTCTTTCTTTGATTTTGTATGTTATTTTGTTTTATTTTATTCTGTAGGCAGACATATCTGTTTTGGGTTTGGCAAAGAAGTTCAAGGGAATTTCAGTCTACGCAAATTTATGGTTTATTAGCATAGTAGTTGTGAGTGTTTTTGAACAAGAAAACAAAAAAAATAGGCACATGATCAAATTTGTGTAAGTAGGTATGTAAGGTAAATTAATTGTTATAAGACATTAAAATAACTTTTTAAATAAAAGATAAAAACTAAGTTGGTCGGTTTATTATTCTGCGATAGACCCAAAATAAAAATATACTTACCTTAGATATCATATTTTTTCCCAAGATACTACAGCTTACGTTAGACCAAAGACGATTAATATCTAGGTTAGACTAAGTATTTATATCATAAAAACTTTTGGGATCGTTCAAACATTTAATTTAAGAAATAGCAATGTTCATTGATGTAAAATAATATTAAGACACAATATAACTTATTAACTTAATGCCGAGTCTTATAACTGGCACAGATAGTGCGGTTGAACACCTTTGAAGGAAAAGCAGTTATTAGACAATTATTTATTTGATATTAGTTCAGACTAACAATTGATTTAGAAGGTAGAACAAATACGTGTTGAAAAGTTACTATGTAGTTCTTCTTTTTACCGGATTCTATTAATAAAACTCACTATACATAATCGTCACCAGAGTTGGCCGCTTGCTCATACGAACGAACGAACGAACTAGGTACCTACACATAATATAAGTAGTAGTTTTCAGAGATAGGCTAAGCTCAGCCCAAACGTTGTCAGAACCCTCATTTAGCCTAAAAACTCCACCAGATTTGGCCGATAGCTATACAAAATTTACTTATTTTCACTTGTTTAACAAGCTTACATTTTACACCCGTGTAACAATCAACGCATAAAGCTCAATTAACATGCAATATACAGGAAAGTAAATTGTATTTGTACCAAGAGTTTGATAGCCAATCAACCAGGTTTATTGTTTATCAAGAAAACTATTAATTTCGATACTTACACAAAAGTGGTCGCTTTAGAATAGAAACTGAAAAAATGAATATAAATTGAGATTAAGTCACGCGATTAGAAGTGAAGTTAAATCAAAGGAATAATTAACGATGGTAGAATAGAAATACGAGTATAATGAAAATGAAGCGTTTGTTACATGACTACAGGTTTTTAGAAACAGTATTTATTTTGTTCCCAGCCGGATCTATATTTTCAATGTTTCGTAGGTACTTGGATGACCGAGCGTCGTTCGCTATTTTTTTTGGTAAAACGTAGTTTTTTTTTGGAACAAAACGACATTTTCTAAAAATAAATCGTAGCTAGATCTATTTATCGCCCCCAAAATCTTTTGATTGTGGAAAAAAATAACGGTTCGCCTAAAAAATGACATTTGGCAAAAAACAAGTTGATCTCAATCAACTCTATTTCCCACCAGGAACACTTTTTCAAAGTAACTTACCAAATTATATTGTAAGACACTGCAAGACACTGACAGCATTGTCGCGCTGAATGCCAAAAGAATAAATAAATAATTAAGGCTGTAGTTTTGGCATGACTGTCTGTCCATTATTTATTATCATTCTAAGCTAGGCCAACATTCATTTTTTAACTTTTTCTCACTAGCTGTAGGTATTTCGTTTCGGTTTCTCACTTGTTATCTTTTTTGTAATAAAACCTATCTTTAAAATGGAAATAAAATTGGGATTGTTGTTTGGAAACTCGCAGACCGAGGATTTTTCGAAGTTCTGCACTGGATTTTATACTGAATATACGCGAAAATATTTTCAGTCGGTGAAATTGTATTCTGAAAATCTAAATTTAGATGTGCTAGTCATACTTACAAACTTTCACGTTTATAATATTTGTAGGATACTCGTATTTCCGAACTTATGAAGAGTTTTGAAACACGAGCTCGTAATATGGATCGTAATAAGTACTATGTCTATTGTATAAAAATGAATCCCTTTTCCCCTTGGTCACGGTACCACGCTCGTGGCGAAGCTTGCTAAGACGTTCTTGATAGATCGTTGAAGTTAAGCAACGTTCTGAGCGGTCACTACTTGGATGGGTGACCGTAAGTGGCATTATCAGCTGAGCGCTTCCGTGCTTCGGAGGGCACGTTAAATTGTCGGTCCCGGCTTTTAAAGTCGTTAAGCCATGACGGAGGCCTTTAGGCGGCCTAAAAACTCTGTCACCAGAGTTTGGCACTTGCTCATACGAACTTACTTACGGTACCACGCGTGAACGGATAGACTGATTTCATTATTTATTTTGTATTGATTTCATTATTGGTTTATTATTGTCAGGAAAATATCCTTATTCGTGCAATTCGGCCTCGAGCACGTAGGGTTCCGTACCGTTTTGTGAATACTTAAAGCGTCTACCTGTTGTCATTACTGATATCGAGCAAAAAACGTCAAAGCACCTCAATTATTATTTTGTTATATTTTTAGTAAGTATTTGTTGTTAACAGTTGGCAACAGTTTATCTTTTGATAATTTCAACTGTGTCGCTATCACGGTACATGAGATACAGCCTGGTGACAGACACAGATGGACAGTGGAGTCTTCATCGTTACGACACGTCTGTCGGGTTAGCTTAATATAATAACAGTTTGATTAGCACGTTAACATAACAATGCATACTTATGAAAGATTAATTATTGAATAGAATCAAACAAGAGCTTTTGTGAGGAAGAATCAAAGCAAGAACCTACTTCCATTCTTTGTAACTTATCGGATAACAAAACAACTTTTTTGTTATCAAATACGTTTAACTACAACAGTATATTATTTTATGAGGGCCGTTAGTTTTGATAAGGCTCAAAAAGCTAAAGTTTTATTGTAGGAGTGTAATAAAATTCAGCTAGCTGGTTCGTTAGTAAAACCGCGTAATACACAAGTCGTAAACCTCAGTCGATAGGCCAAGGCAAAGCCTGTAAGGGTAAGACTAATGCATCAATGGTAACATCGCATGGCTCGTGGAAACGTATATTGTCGCACAAACTTGATATCGAGCACTATGAATTGAATACGTACGATTTATCACATCTTCCAAGAACTGGCACCCTAGATGCCAGTTATAGCCTAACAAATAATTCAATTAACTATGTACCTAACACATAGCTAACGGAACGGCAAATTAAATCAGCTGTCTGCGATCATTACACTGAAATCAACTGAATGAAAATATTCAACGTGCCTACATCACACAATAATTAATATATACCAACCCTACTGTAATCACAGCAGGTGGAACTTCACTTTACATTGTCATCTAAAACTTTTCGGTACGAATATCATTTCATAATCCATTCAGGTGATGTAGATATAAATAGAAACACACAATAATCTAAAGCCTTGTACATATAGGTATGCCTAAGTGCTTATCTTGTGTCATGGATGTCCATGACAAATACATGTCCTTATAATGAAATCCTGCGTACAAAACAGTCAAATTAGAGAATACGGAACCCTAAAAAACATGTCCTGCCATTTTTATCGGCTTATTCCCAGAGGTCCACGACTTCATTGTTTTCAAAAAAAGTAAGTCTATACTTTAATTTCCAACGGGTCCACGACATTGTAATTTTAAAAATATTTCCATTTTCGACGGGTCCATGAAATTGTTTGGTACAGTCAGCAATAAATGTTTCGATATTATGATAATTATGTAGGGCAAATATTTGTTTAATAAAAGTTAATGGTTGCATAAATCAGGACTCTTCTTTTGATCATAAAAAATATCAAAGGCATTTTTATTTTATTTTATTATAATCTGTAGTATTTTTTTTTATTAACAAGAGTGACAAAAAATACCTAGATCTTTGTTAAAAATAAAATGTTTAAGGAATAATAAGGTGGCAGATTATCAACTCTTATATCCTACTAATATTATACATGCGAAAGTTTGTGAGTATGAATGTTTGCAACTCTTTCACGTGAAAACTACCTACTGAACGGATTTGAATGAAATTTGGTACCAGGATAGTTTATTATAAATCCTATCCCTTAATATATCCTGGATTAACACATAGGCTACTTTCGATCCCGGTATTCCCACTGGAACGGGAAGTACTTCTAAGTTCGCACCGTAACAAGCATAAGAAAAGTCATTTTTGAAGTGACTAAAATAATGATGATGGTTGTGGATTTTATTTGATAATAAATATAAATATCTATCTCTCTCAAATCTGTAGTCGGTTTCGCCGTGATACACGCTAGCTAGTGAAATACTCGCTTGTATTCTCTAACTGACTGTACATTAGTTAAATCTCATGGACCTCTTGGGAACTAATGTAAGAATATTTCAAATTCTATAAATATTTTTCATGGACCCGGTGGGAAATGAAAGACAATAGAACCATGGACCTCTGGGAATAAGCCTTTTTATCGCGCTCATCTCGTTAAAGATTCGGAATTCCGGGGTCCTATAACCAAACTACCCCTTTTCCAAGTTTCGAACGAGAACGTTCGTAAATCGAAAACTGTAACAAATCGCAACTGCAAAGCGCACGACCTCCATCCCTCCGTCTCTCTAACCCTCCCAGAGGCAGTCCCCGAAACATGAGGGGTCGATTTGTCCCAAGGAACGCGATTTGTTGCTAACGTCTTCGAACGAGGGATTCTCAAGAGGCTACCGCGAAACGTACGAGTATTTTACGTGAGCTTTGTTATTTAAGAAATTGAATTTTTATAAAAGTTTTTCGGATTCTAAAAAAATATATTTGTACCTATGCACATACATAATATAATTTTTTAGATAATGATACTCCATATATGTACAAGCACCTATTTCCTTATTTAGGTAATAAAGCGAGCTATGAAAACCAGTTTTGGTAAGTACCATATGAAGTTATCTTCAACCATTATTAAGGGTAGTTTAAAATAACAGAATATCTTTGATAACGATACGTTGAATAAATGTCATTTTAGTCCATACTAAAGAGCCATTTAGACGGTGAGAGTTTCTCGTCTCGAATCGTCTCGATACGATTATCGAAGGAATATAAAACATTTTTTTAGTCTAAACAATCGCTATTGCTTTGAAATTCTGTTTACACGGACATAATAATATTCCATTGCAAGGCAATTGTCGCCCAAGGCAACGAGCGAGGAGAGCGATTGTTTAGACAAAAAAAAAATGTTTTATATTCCTTCGATAATCGTATCTTCGAGACGAGAAACTCTCCAAGTCTAAATATGTATCGTGACTGAAGCACAAGGGAGTCAAATCGTTAGCCTCCTCCACTAACGATTCGAGGTTACAGTTGGAGCTTGTTTCAAATACAATTTACTTTTGCATGAATTTGACAATCTAAGGATATAAATAAGAGTATTAGTACTCTTGTTGTACGCTTAGAGACAAAAATCGCCGATGTTTACCAAAAATCTGCCAAACCGAATTGGGACGGTCACGTGTGCTGTATGCTGGATTAATTGTGGGCTAAGATCACTACTGAGCAGGTCCCACAAGGCGATAAGCGGCCTAGTGGTTGACCCAAGACGAGATGGTGGTACTCGGCTACTCCTTTAGCTGGCCGATGGAAAAAATCAAGGGAGGTCTATGCCCAGCTGTGGGATCCAATGGGCTTATTAGATTATACTACTGTTATGTGAATAATCTTTCATATCAGGACTACTTGATAATAAAGGAACCCTTAGCGGACCCTCATTACCTACGGATAAACCTGATATTCAAAAGAGATTTTAAGCTCACTGAAAACATTAATGAGCTTACTAATTGCAAAAAGGGTTCCAAAACCATAGAAACAGCTTTTATTATAATTTGCTAGCAAAATGTGAATCCACTCAAGTACACAACTAGAAGTAAAAAGTAGAAAACATGTAAAATAACTAGATAGGTACGTAAAATATATATTTGCGGTTGAATTCATGTTGCAGATTTGCCTGTGTAGTATTTTACCTATTCGCGCCGAATAGTTAAATGAAATATTTTGTTCCATTTGGCTTGAAACATTACGTTTATTTTGTAATGTGACAAGTATAAAGATTTTTGTATTAAGTAATTATGCCATGACGGCTGAACCCATTTGATATAGTAAAATTAGATAAAATATTCAACCTTTAATCGAGAATCAATAAATTTTTTTTGACCGTATCGGAAAGAAACACGATTTGTGCTATGATCGTGTTTTTGCCTTCACTTCACTTCTTATATTTTGGCTTTCGCACGGCTTGTGCCACGCATTTAGCCACTACCATGTCATTGTAATTTAAAGTCAGTAAATTAGTCAAGGTCAAGTCAAAGTCAGAGTCAGTAAAGATGTGGGTCTTTATATACTGAAGCATTACACGGACTTTTTGTGAAAACTCGAAAAGCAATGACATCCAGTTTTGTTTCATTTGCCTACACTTATGTACGTTCGCGAATACTCAACAGTTAATAAGTCTTTTTGCCTTCACGGCACGGTAACGGATCTGTCTTGTCTCATGTCAGTCAATACAATTTTATGTTCATTATGGTCATCGTTCGGTCATGGACCATGGTAGAGTCGGCAAAGATTTCGATGAGGAGGTAGAGTTGTTTTTTGGGCAATAAAGCATGAAAGAAAGACAGAACTAAAAAATAACAATGATGCAATAATATTCTATTACACTATCCAAACCGTTCCTAATCTCGAGTCTGAGAATTCCTATAAATTGCTTGAGGTACCCTTAAGACCCCTCGCACACTTGTAGACTTTTCTATCGGTCGATAGTTGTTCGGGTTGGTCTGCTAGTACAAACATGACCGATACTAAATCATTCTAGTGTGCGCACTTGCATACACCTCTTCATACTGATTAAGAGCCTGACCAAACTATCAGCCGATCGAAAGTCTGCAGCTTGCGGGGGCTATAAGTGGCAATCAAAGAGTAATATGATTTGATTTTTATAGAATAGAATCGAATAGAATATAAAAACATTTATTTACATCACTCACACACATGACACATTACAGTACAGGTACAATTAAAATATTTTATGTAGGAAAATGAGTGAAGCAAATCGGTCACCACTCAGCATTTGCTGTAGAAGCTGAAGCAGCAACTACAGCGCTGGTTTTCAGTGATGCCGCAATCTAGGTTTATTAGAAATTTCATGTCTTTATTTCGTTTTATTGAACTGTATCCATCGATATTGATTGTTATTTAAGGATTTAGATATACTCGTACTCTGACTGAACACATGCAATGAAGATTAGCAAGTTATCCGTTTATGTCTTTTTCTGTCAGTACAGTTCCTATCTGATCTGTCCTGTTCTAGACGATCCCTGTTTTTAACCAATTGTTGTATTTGGAGACTCGAAACGCACTTCTTCGTAATTTTGCCTGATTTGGAAACAAGAACAATTTTAGTGGTTAAGTACTGATTTTTGGCAACCATCGTGTCCGTGCCAGGTAATAAAAAATATTTTTCGTTTTGATTATTACCTACGATAAAGCACCGCTAGACCGTTCCGTCACCGACCACACGGTAAAAAGTAAGTAAGTTCGTATGATCAAGTGACCAACTCTGGTGACAGAGTTTTTAGGCCGCCTTAAAGCCTCCGTCGTGGCTTAACGACTTTAAAAGCCGGGACCGACAATTTAACGTGCCCTCCGAAGCACGGAGGCGCTCTGATATAAATGCCACTTGCGGTCACCCAACCAAGTAGTGACCGCTCAGAACGTTGCTTAATTTCGACTATCTATCAAGAACGTCTTAGCAAGCTTCGCCACGAGCGCTTCACACGGTAACGTGCCATGCCATGACCGAACTGTCAATAGGACATGCCTTTCCGTGCCAGATACAGTGACATGACAGCACGCTAATGGCATACCATTAGGTAGGTACCTAAGTATACTTGAAGTCGGAAAGTCCTGATTTATTTTTATAATAGTAAGGATGACGTTTTTACGGATACAAGATAGTTTCACGTTAACAAATATTGGGTCTACAGTAGAAAATGGTGTCAATGGTTGTTTTTGCATCTAGAAACTGGGTGAACTAAAACAAAAAATGTGTTTGCGTCCATTTTTGCTGAAAAAAAAAATACTATTTAATCTGAAAATTTCTGGTAATAATTAAAAATAAATTGAATAAATATAACAATCACAAAAATTAAAGACCTAATATCCCAAAGTCTGCCTATCTATCGTGATTTGATGCTCGTGTGTGAACCAGATAAATTCATTAAACAAAATGTTAAATAAATCCGGTAAAGTAAGTAAACAAATTGAAACACCGATAAACGAATTTTAACTGATCGCTAAACCAAACGTGGAATTACAAGAAACAGTTAATTACACTAAACGGGATTCGACATCCAATTATAACATCAACTTGTCGTTTTAGCATATTTTTATACTAGGTACCTACCACTCATTAAATATAAATTAAAAAAAAATTGTATAAGATCACTAATTGTAGGTGCGGTAGACCTATTCACTCAGATCTTTTATGCACTTTTCACCTTTCAGATCCTTTGGAGATGTCTACAAACACATCCTTTAACCCTTTTTCATTGGCGTAGGCAGAGACAAGTCTTCGTTGCTCCGATTCTGACAGACTGTATCTTGCATTAAATTAAATAAAAGATATAAATAAATATCCTTGGACATTTCACACAGCGTCATCTAATCCCAAGCTAGCTTGTGTTATGGTAATCAGATGACTGATATACCTACTACTTATACCTATGCCATTTTTTTTGCAAATACATACATACATAGAAAACACCCAGACTAGACAAATTTCAAATAAAATTAATATCCCAATTTTGGTTTAAAATTTAACGTCTATTATATAAGTAATTTTAGAAACAATATAAAACCATAAATGTCTACCTAGCCAGATGATTGTTAAAATAATGGTGTTTATTCATAGAGGTTACTCGTAGGTACGATGTCTTTGGATGATAATGAGATAAGAAAATTATAATGTACTCGTATCATTTACTTGTAACAAGTAAACAGTATTAAGTATTGTTAATAAAAAACTTGTAATAAATATTCAATTTCATGGGTACCTATCTCATACAACAGATGAGTGAAAGGCCGAATGGAATTGTTTTTTTTTAACCTATTGTGTCACACAGTGTGACACAATAGGTTAAAAAAAACATTTCCATTTGGACAATTTAGGGAAGACCTTTGCCCAGCAGTGACTGCTGGGCAAAGGTCTCCCCTAAAATTTAGACCATTTTTATCCTGAACAATCCTACTGATTCGCTTAATAAAATAGCGAGGGTTTATTTTTTAATTTTATGTTGGTTCGATTCCCAGGTGAGACAAGAAATTTTTAGAAGATCTTTGAATAACATTTTGTATCTTTTAAAAAATAAAGGAATGTTTCCTTTCAGTAAAATGAGCTTATTTAAGGTAGTTCCTCACCAGGGCCTATAGATTTTTCGACCCTGTATATCGAGCCATAAGTCATAGATCAGCTTATTTTGGTGGTAACTGAATTCGGAACATTTGACCAACCTAACATACCTAATAAGCTGAACTACGATTATTTTCACTATGATTGTATCGTTTTCGGTGTTGGATGTAGGGGCCCTACAAATTAATATAAAGTTCACTTACGGTACTGTATTACACATTTGCGCCCTCTCTGTCTGTTTAAGGTGCCTGTATGGGTGAAACTAGCGCCACCGCCTATTTTATTTTATTATTACGTTGAACAAAGGAATTTTAAAAAACTGAATGTACAGCTTGTGAAACCTATCTTAAGCTTTTATTTAATACCTATGTAATAGTTTCATTTTGTATAGTTTAGGAGGCATAGCGAAAACAGAGTTTGGTGGCCACCAAGTGCAACTTCGTTATCTCAGTATTCAGTTTTTTTAAATTCCTTTGTTCAACGTAATAAAATAAAATAGGCGGTGGCGCTAGTTTCACCCATAGCTGGCACCTTAACCAATTCATAGTTTCATTTTTATTTTTGTAAAGTTGTTTGTTACATAGGTAGGTACTTACTTAATATACCTAAAATGGATGTTGTTTTAGTTACCTACGTAAGTTTAAAGATAATTTTATTGTAGGATAAAAAATATTAATAGGATTCGATTAAGATTTTTTAACGTCGTATTATTTGTATCGTGTAGGTAGGTATACCTAGTGTATAGTGAGGCATAATATTTTTATACTTTTTTAAGTACTTAATTGTTTATGGGAGCCCCCTGAAATATTTATTTTATTCTGTTACAGCGGCAACAGAAATAAATCATCTGTGAAAATTTCAACTGTCTAGCTATCACGGTTCATGAGATACAACCTGGTGACAGACAGACGGACAGACAGACAGACGTAGGTACAGGCTGTACCGACAAACGGGACTCTATTACAAATGACTTCGCTGTACCGTACAGCGAAGTCATTTGTAATAGAGTCCAGTTTTTACCCTTTGGGTACGGAACGCTAAAAAGCAGCGCAATCTATGATAATAATGCATAGGTACTTATCTTTAAAATTAATACCTAAAAACCTACCCTAAAAACATAACACATTGGTTTTCGTGATTTAAAACGGTCCATGCAAATAATATTATTTTAAAGCTTGCTACGAACAACTCTACCTACTTTTTAAATTAAATTATGAAAGATCTAATCATGCCACCTACACACATTAATACGGTAAACTTAAAGAGAAAACAAAGGTCAACAAAAAAGTCTAAGAAAGCTTTTTATCAGGTCAACTACTCAGACCTACCTAAGTCCATTGAGAGCAATTTAGGTAGGTAGGTATCTATAGGTTAGTACCTTACCTACCTATCTACTTTTATCATTATTTCCAAATTCATCTTCGCAAAACTAGCAAGAGAGTATTTACTTACACACTGCTAATAACAGCTCAATCTAATAAGTAGTATCAACATTGTTGAATAACTATGCTCAAAAATTCTTACTTAAGTAGGTACTTATAATATTATTATGTAACGAAAAACAAATAACGTGACATAAAAAATTATAAATAAGTAGGTAAGTACTTATACTCAATTATTAAATACATAGTCCACAAAACAACCAGCCATCACTTCATACACGTAATTTGAATATTACCTCCTAACACCTAGCGAGAACTGGGTTCGGTGCGCGGTAAAATACGCTGTCAAACAGTTTACAAATACGCATTCAACTGTTGGAAATCTAAACGCGGCACTGCTCGAGCTCCGCGGACATCTGAGGGGCGACGTGTCTTCAATGTTGCCACGCCTACTCTCGCCAATCGCGAATAAGAATTCGGCATTCATTCGGGCATGCTTTTAGCGCGCGACAGCCACGCTGAACGACTATCTCGCTCTGATATTAAAATGTCCAGTTGCGGGGAAAGAGACGACGAATCTGTCGTGGCGTGACACAGCTCTACCTATACATCCATAGATGATGACTCGTTCTCGTTGATCATGATCAGTACTCGGTCCGTCCGCAGTTGAGGACGCAACAATTCATGATTCACAAACAATAATAATTATTAAAAAAAAAAAAAAACAAATGTCACTTTCATTTCAAGTTTTTTTACTGTTTCATAATTTACAATATAATTTTTACAATACAACTTTTTTGGTGTTGGTAAAAGCAGAAAGAAAGTTATAAGTATAACTTTGTATCTGAAGGTCGGGGGTTCGATTCCCGGTCGTAGGTACTTACCTACCATTCGGTTTTTTTTTTCTATTTCTATAGGCATGTTTTTGTCAATTTTTTTTATAAAAATTTTCAGATTATAACAGGAATTTAAATCAGAGGATTTATTTCATTAAACTAGATACGACAAGGATAGGGAGGGACATGACATCGAATGGGCACATAAAGTAACCAGATAAAAATACAGACTGCTGCGCTCTGATGATGGTAGATGATGATAGTGAGTGAAAATTACCGATAACATTAACTGCCAGTGTGTCTCGTCAAAATCAGTCCAGCCGTTCCGGAGACAGACAGACAGACAAGACATAGGTACAAAGTTTAAGTAACAATACTTACAAGAAAAGATATGACAAAAAAAACATATTTGTAAACAAACAGGCCTAGGTAATATTACAGAATAATAGAACAAGTAACAGTAAATGCAAAAATGTGTAATAATGTTGATAATGACCTAATTTGACACTTGTCACTAGTAGTGTGCGTTGAATGAACGAACTAGTTAATTCAACGGTCCCCATACAATCAACGGTTTACAGTCGATTGACGGGCATAGTTGAATTTGTAGACGGCTAAATAAAAAAAGATTGTCGTTATTTAAATTGAACTCTAGACTACATGAATTGGGTTAAGTTTTCAATGCGCAGTTTAGTTGAACTAGTCCGCTACTTCAACGGGTCGATCGACTAGTTGACGAAAGAAAATAGACGGTCCAGTTTCGTTAAGGTGGTTGTATGCGTCAAACTAGCACCGCCACATATTTCATATTATTAAAAAGTTGAACAAAGGAAGAAACCGCCACTTGCTTTACTTCCAAGACATTCGGGAAAACAAACAGTCGATGTGCAGATAAAACTAATTAATGTATTGTAAATATGAAATGAACATAAAAGTAATAGGTAACAAAAAATAAGAAATGTATAGAGCAGCTGCAGCCACCACCCACGGCGACACGCGCGTCTCGCCGCGGCGAGACGCGCGTGTCGCCACGTTAAGCGTTAAGAATGAAACGTTTACTTACACAAATGAATACCAATAACATCATTGCTTCAACAAGAGGTATCAATTTTTATTAATGAGTATAAATTGTGGATCGAAATATTTTAACAGCAAAAAATTGTAGGTATCCTTCCTCTATAATACACGGAAGACTTTATATTTTAAGTTTTCCTCTTCTGTACATAAATAAAAAGATATGAAAGTTTAAATTACGACGGCAACGTGTAGTTTATTTGTTAAATTAAAATCATTTTTGAGCGACAGCGTCGTTTTGTGTAGAATAGGTACATTATTTTATTACTAAAATAAGATATACCTTACGTATATAATTATTATGTACCTATACAACACGAGAAACAGTTGAAATTACATTTATGAGCTTATTTTTAAAACATCACGTTAAATGTTTTATTCTTTTAGGTGGTTTCAACAACTTAATATAGACGAACGAGGACACAGTTGCGTCAAACCATTAGCGATACGGTAGTCCAGTTAAAGTAATAAATATTTTTAACAGGCAACAAATGAAACAAAGTAGAATTAATTTATGACAAAAATTCATTCAAACTACTGCGATTGCCACACATAGCTTATCGACCAGCTTCCGCTGATAAACAAATAATAAAAACTATCGACTTTTTAATTGCTCATTTATTTAAGTACAGAAAGAATACAACTAACAGCAAGTATTTAATATTTACAAATTCACAAGTAACTGAACCAGTTATTATAGCGAATACCTACTAAAAGATAGTCATGGTCTAAAACAGAGATTAGGTGAATTAAGTAAACTAAAGAATATAACTACTTACCTATTTATACCTAGGTATAAAACATGGGGCGTAATTTCGTTCTAATTTAATTTACTTAATATATCCTAAGTCGTTGAGCCAACACGGAGGCGAAGAATAGAGATGCTTGAAGAAATCGGTCTTGTAAGTTCCTTTCACAAAACCACAGATTTTGCATTCAAAAAACAAATCACCCAAAAATTTTATTTTGAGTCCCCGAGTACGTTTTTATACCAACTCGTAGGAGACGGTTTGTAAACGTAACGTAGGTACCTACTACGATAGGTAGGTACCTACATACTCTAGGTAGTAAAAGTTAATTGTACGAAGGGGCGTAGGATTCGGAAGAGCTTGCTTCACCATAAGAAAAGTTTTGTGCGTCAGTATCAAAGACGATGATAACCAAGGTGTATGTATAAAAATCCTGTCATTCTGCCGGGCGGGACCGACAATTTGCTTGAAGCACGGAAGCACACACCACTCGCGGTCACCCATATCTTTTTGCGTCGCTTGACTTCGACGATCTATCAAGACCACTAGTTTTTCAATAACCCTATCTGAGATTTTGCTTTCTGTGGTACGATTATTTTACATTACTTTCATACTAAAAATGACAAACAAGTATCTAACCACAGAAAGTCAAATCTCAAAAATAGGATATTGAGACTAGACGTAAGATAGCTTCTACTCACATATGCTGTAACTTTGGCTTTTAGGCTTTCTAAAAACTCCGTCACACAAGTTAACTAGAAACGTATACGAACGTAGGTACTTACTTTTACCTGTATACAGGCACATTCCATCGAATGGTGTGAATTTTGAGGCATAGCTTGTCTACATGGTCTATTTTACACAGTTAGAACATCCTACCATGCGCCCTAAAATCTCCATCACCAGAGTTGGCCACTTGCTCATACAATACATTACGAGCTTACTTACCTGTAACTAACGGTGAACTGAAAGTTGTAATTGACTTTGAAACAGGGCATAGTAAAGTAAGAAAGAAAGAAAGAAAAAGACGTTTATTTTGGTAGGACCTCAAGGATCACTTCAACTTCTAATGCCTTCTAGTGCCAATAATACCTACTTATCTAACTTTTTTATGATGTAGAACTATCACCATTGCAACTTTGTTAAAAAAAATATTATCGGCCATTTTTAAGTTGAATATTGAAACTGAGCATATTTAAACGTGCACCCGATGTCAGAAAAGAAAAGTAAAAACCCGGTAACATGCAGCTGAAAGATAACAAAGAGATTTTCATCGTGAGAAAGATACCTAAGCTCAGAAAAAAAGTGAGAAATCTATTTTGTAATGCGAAGCGTGATATAAAATCGGAACTTATAATTAACAGCCCTAGCAGTAGTTCGTGTGAATTGTGTTTAAAAAAAAAAGCTACATAGTGATGTCTCGGATTGCCGACGACAGATTTATAATAATTAAGAATACCTAACTGCGTATAACACACGTAAAACTACGTGAGAGAATAACGTTTCAGTATTATACAAGGAGTGTGTATCTAAATTCAATGTTTGATGGTAAATTATTGCGTTGTTTCTTGTCTAAAATATGACGTTTCAAACAGACGACCGACTGAGCCTGGGCACACTTTATTTTCCAACGATCAGTCACTGAGCGATTTTGTGTACCCCGTTATCTGCTAGTTCGCAGCGCGTTTTTAAAACGTGAGGATAGTGTGCACACTGTGCACTTCACAGTCACAGCTTTCCGTCTGCATTTTGTTTGCCACGCGTTTGTAGGTCGTGTGCGTCTGTATCGATACAAACGCGCAGCTGTGCGTTCGAAAAACGTTGTGTGTCCTCGTGCCCAGGGTCAAAGATGACAATTTTTGTGATGAAATAACTTTGTCAAGTTACTTTTTTCATTATTCTTTAAAATTTGTTCGTGAAACTTTAAAGCTGTGAGTATCACGAGCAACTCCCGAAAATAGAAGCTGGTAGCTTTCATCTCGTTATACAGCGACAATTACAATATCGTTGATTGACGACGTCACTTATATCCCCTAACACAAAGACATAAGGTTGAATATCTGTTGGCAGACAAGATTTCGGCTTATTCAAACAAAATTTTCTTTAGAATCATTTTTGGTTCACAATTAAGAAATACAAAGATTCATTGATCGACAAATTCGATATGAATTCTGATTTTGATTTTGATTTTATGAGATTGGTCTTTGTAATTTTAGTAAGCATAATTTCAAAATCAGAGTGATAGGTATAAAATGTCTTCAGTAGGTAGTATCAAAACGCAAAAGTCGATGATAAAAAACGCAAATTAAAGATAAACAATATATTTTAATTAATTTCAATCGTTTTACTTACTTTCAAATCGTTGCTAAAACGGGAAGCAATGCAGGGTGACATTTGAGCCCGAGATCAAGCGCTTTCGGCTTCTTTGTAACCCGAGCCCCGCCTGTGACCGTTCAACGTGTCACCTGAAACGGCACGTGGCGACAGGGAGGACACTTTTCTGTAATTACAACGTATTTTGAGAGCTCCTAAAATTTGCATGTGAAGGATGACTATTAAGAAAGAAAGAAAAGGTTTATTGACAACACACACACAAATGGTACAAATCAAAATACAAAAGACAGAGCATAGTATTTGTTTTTAAGTACCTACCTAGCTATTAGTGGCAATTCTGAGTGTCGCAAAAGCTAAACTAAGCTAACTAAAATTGTTGCCGTCCCTTTCATAGCGAAGGAAATAAAAAGGATGGCAATAATTTTAGTTAGTTTAGCTTAGCTATTTCCTTCGCTATGAAAGGGACGGCAACAATTTTAGTTAGCTTAGTTTAGCTTTTGCGACACTCAGAATTGCCACTATTGAGTTACTACTGCATTCAGTTGCTTGATATATTAGATATTTTCAAACGGTTTCTGATCCGGGTTATATCAGTTATATCTATCTACATGCAAAGTGATTGACAATAAGCTATAAAGTAAGTTCGTATAGGTAATATTATATTCTAAAATGATTGCTTGAAATAACGTGAAGGTTCCAATTTGACTGGTCACTGTTTGGGAGACGAAAGCGCTTGATCTCTCTCTTGTTCAATAAATTCTTTTTGGTTCCCGCGGAGCTACGGGGTTGAGCCGACCGATGGCCGTAGTTCATAGCTGCTAATTGGGCAGTGTTATGTTTGTTTCGAAAACGTCCTTTGTCTGACTGAGCTATTAAGCGCTATATGAAGTTAACATTGTTTTGGGTGCTTTTTGATGTTGATCGTCCAAGGTCTATTATCTATACAGTAACTACTTCCGAACGATATCACAGACATATTAAGTTACAACCAATAATACAAACAATAAGAAGGAAAACTAGATTTTAGTTTAATTAGGTGGTTATGTCAGAAGAAGTTTGATCAGAAATCTAAACATGCTGAGACATCTAAATAAATACGGTAATATTTTTATTTAATAATAAAGCTTAAATTACCTAACCATATTCTTAGTATAAGCAAAGACGATTAATATCTACTTAGAAGACAGACAAAGGCCATACACAAAATCGTAACCCGTACCAGATTGCCTGGAAACTTTAAAACATCAATTTTATCCAAGAAATTTAAATCCTACTTAGTAGTAGGTCGGCTATCTGGTACTGCGGGATCAGGGTTACGATTTTGTGTATGGCCTTTGTCTGTCTTCTAGATATTAATCGTCTTTGGTATAAGTAAGTAAAACTATTTTTATTGCAATTAAGGCCACGCACTGGTGTAGGTATACCATTATACTTGTACTACCATAATATGATCATTAAACCTTTATTACAAAAACGTATTAATATAACTTGTACCGGACGCCTAAGAAAAGTCTTATTATGATGTCGATGACAACTTGTAATGAATACAGCACAGAGCACGTTAGCAGAATATTAATGCTACGTATGCTACAGTACAACCAAAGACGATTAATATCTAGAAGACAGACAAAGGCCATACACAAAATCGTAACCCGATCCCGCAGTACCAGATAGCCTGAAAACTTTAAAACATCAATTTTATCCAAGAAATTTCAATACTTAGTAGTAGGTAGCAACAATATTCAATATTTAAACATTTTTAACTAGAAAGTAATTGAAATTTCTTGGATAAAATTGATGTTTTAGAGTTTTCAGGCTATTTTTTAGGGTTACGATTTTGTGTATGGCCTTTGTCTGTCTTCTAGATATTAATCGTCTTTGGTACAACTAAGAAATCTTACATTTATCGTGCAACCCTGTCATAATAAAAATATACGGAGACGAGTAAACATCGCAGCATTTACTCTATCATCTTAAAATGAAAAGATCCTTCAGTAACAGTATGATATTTAATAAGAGAGGTCGTTTATCAAACAATAATTGTTAGTACACTTTATGAGTTGTAAGTATTTTTGTTATACTTAGATATTTTAATGGACATTGTTTGAGTAGCAATGATTGTGGTTGCGATTATGATGTAGCTCTCAACGCTCTAGCAACATGGTTTTCATCTTGTATGTAGAGTAAGTAAAAAGTGTAAAATGAATTAAATAGCATAGGTACGGGTTTATACAACACCCACTACATAATAAGCCACTTCGGTAACAAGATGACTGATATAATACTTATTTACTTATTTACATTTTTTTTGTTGTTAATAAGTATATAGATATTATTATACATAGAAAACACCCAGACTTGAGACAAATGTTTGCAGATCCTACAAACATTGGTCCCATAAAACATATTAGGTAGGTATATTCTTTTACAATCTTACGTCGTAGTAATCAACAATAATTTATTAGAGGCGTAGAAACTCCACGAGAGTCGAGCATTCGTACAGCATCGTGAGAAACCAAACTCACCATTCCAAGAAACCTACAGTTTTAATTTCAGAAATAAAGACGAATACCCACTTTTATTGGTCTATTGATGTTGTAGTTTTTTTGCTACTTGGAATAATAGAGGTCGCTCGAGTGTCCAATAAAATTGTTATTTTTTTGATTTTCAAGTGTTATGGGGCATCTCATCGGCACGTTTGTGGCCGTCTCGGAAATTCACAGTAGCGTCGGGATAAAAAATGCTGCGATGTGTTCGTCAGATGATTATGGGTTCCGTGAGTATGTAAAAACAGAACTTGCGCTTTTTGGTGTTGTGTTTTACGATTATGAGATAAATGATGATGATATTATTTCGGTGACAAAAATATATTGTGAAACATTACTACTTAAAATTTAAAGTAATGCTTTATATTAAAATGTACTCGTTATTTTTATTTTTTATCACTTACATAGTGTCTGTGAGTTACCTACAAAAAAAATTCTAATTTGACAAACTTGATCACTAGGTAACCTAAGTCGCTCTGTCAGAAGCAATCACTATGAAAGGGGAAACAAAAATACGTTTTCTTTACATTTCTTCCAAGGTGCAGTAGAAACCATTCCGTGTTTTACTAATAAATCAATTATTTATTAGCTGCTGTAGCCATTTTAAAATCTTACTCTAGGTATTGTACGGTTTTTGTAGCGCCCATACGGATCTCTGTTTTAGACAAAAGAGTTGGAGTGTTATACTAGGTTGAAGAACCGTAAAAATCAACAATAAGATATTTATGATAGATTTGCAACCGTAATCCATACTAATAAAACTCATCCAATTGAAACCTATTTACACTTTTATTTATATTTTCAAGGATAGTTTTAGAAAATATGTCTTTAATTTTGACCAGCACAGCTATTGAAGCTAACTTTAACTGTTCAATATTATTCAATATTGAAATCAATTTCAATTATTAACTATTTTACTATTCAATATTGTTTTTTTAATATTTTCGAAAGTTAAACTGTAGTTTGCGTTTGCATCATAATAAAACATAATATCATTAAGTATTTATTTTTGTAATAGTAATAACTTAGGTATCTGTCTAAACTATCTCTGGCTCTTGCTAAGAGCTCAGATGTAGAAATATCCGAACAATTAGATCAGAAGGTCATCCAAGCAAAGATACGAGTACGTTAGGGATCTATGAGTAGTACAAATTTTAATTATTTATACTCCATTGCAGGGCAAAGTTGAATAATCACTAGTTTGATTTTTTACACGGAAAACTTTTTTATTTGTTACTTTGTTTGGTTTATAGTTGAATATAAAACTGGTTTACAATATATAATGCACTAAAATACCATAAACTAGATGAAACATCCGAGTTGGGTACGAAGCGTTGTTATTTGGTAAAATAAATATTTAAGTAATAAATTCAAATAGCATAATTATAGTAGTAAATTAGAGTAGAGGTTCAATATTAGGTTGATTTTCACAGTTTATTCAAATATAATTTTTTTTTAACTAGGTAGGTCTAGAATTTTTTGAAAGATATCTAAGAAATTCGCATACATTTCACTATTTGAAAGATTTACTAAACTAGTTTTAGTAAATGTAAAGCCATAGCATGAATAATATTGCAAACGTTTGCACCTTATAAGCTCGGCCAGCAAAAAAGTCAAATCGAATTCATTTAACGTGCAAGCTCATACATCAGACAAAACACACAGTCTGAAGCAAGAACTTCGATTCCAATAGTTATGCAAATACCCGATTGGAAATGTAATGAGTGTTCGGCAGTTATTTAAAACCGCGCCGTAAGTCAAACGCTGCTTTGGGATATGAAGATAGACTAGAAGTGCAATGGAGTGACCTCTACCTGCGTATTATAATTATTTTTCTTTCTTTAACGTTCACGTGATCTAATAAAGACATTTGATTGACATTATCGCTTCTCAACAGAACTCGAATGCATACTTCAGTATGCCCGCAACTATGAGATGTAATAGCCAAGTAATAAATAATACTTAGCACAAATTCAGGAATGGCCAGGATGTAAATAGCGAAATGAAATCTCGCATGGGTGTGGTTGCATTGTACGTCTGCTCAAATATAGGTATAGATAGGTATTTTTATAAATTACGCAAACACAGGCATTATTTTAGCAGCGGCATAGACACGCTTTAAGCTGGATCAGCAGTTGAGCAATCTATAGATCGTTTGCAACTAAGGTGGCTTAACTGGTTCTAATGAATTTAGTAGAAGTAAAAACATAATTTATTAGGTAAGGTGTCTGTAAAATAAATATATTCATAGTTACCAATATATATTTACATAAAAATACTAATATTTGCATATTTGTAATCAATTGTATATACGAAGGTAAAATGAACATTTTAACATAATTAGTGCAGTGTCGTCTCCACGCCACGTCCAGTGAGCTCATCTCACACCTCAGCCGGCCACGAAATTAATAACACGTGGTTATTCTTTTTTAATTTTTGTTCTTGCACTTATTATTATTTAAACTGAATTTCGAGGCATTATTTATGACTATTTATATAACATATGTTGACCATTTTTCAATGCTTCCAAGTAATTAACACTTCATTTCACCGTTAATCTCTTTTTGAATGTAATGTTTTTGTTTTAGTGTATTTATGCCTTTAAGATCTTCGTTGTTGGTCAATAAATAACTTTTGTGCATGTTAACATTATAGTAATGGAATATCGAAGACAAATAGCTGGACGGAGTCGCTTGCTTTGCGTGCCAAATGTATTGTAATATATTGTAACGTATTGTATATTATACTCGTATTATGTTTTTTTTATATAAGTGCTAGTTAAGCACTAGAATTATCAAAGTTTTCTTAAATTATTTAAAATCGCGACATGGTTTCGGTTCATCTTACAATTGAAATCCTATTCTACTTTTGTAATCCAAATTATACCATTATGTAAGTTTATTAATATGTTTAGATATTAGTATGCTTGTGTTAGAATCACTTCTTAAGCATGATTCACTGCAGCTGCCACTCAAGAAAGGATCAAAAGATAGAGGGGATTTTTAATGTTGTTCATGTATTGTTCTTTAGTAACTAAACTCAGGCCTCCGTCAAGGCTTAACGACTTAAAATGTCGGCTAGCAAAGTTGTTGATCATTATGTTGAGGATCGATTGCCATTGGTCATTCTATTCGTAGCCAATGTTGGAACCAAGCTGAAGCTAATGTGTGGTGCCTGCATTATATAACCCTTAATACAGTTTCAAGTTGAGTTTCAATATTCATAAGTTGCTCGAGATTATAGATACACCAATAAACTGATACAGTTAAAATGAAACTTTAAATTTACTGTTGTGATTAATGTCTAAATGTGGCGTTTGATTAGAGTTAAAACTGTGCACATGAGTGTCAATCTGTAATAACATAGTATTTTGGACTTCCTCATGAACTCCTGGAACTGGATCCAAACATCTATTCGCTCTGAAGAGAGGCTTGATCTGTTTGTATCGATTGAAAAAGGTCGAAAACGAAGTGAAGCTAGTCAAAGGACCTAGATTATCAAAAATAATTTTCAGACAAGACAACAAGACATGACAAATCACTGTAATGAAATGTAGGTATTTTGTAAAGTTATGTAATTAAATATACACCTAGTAAGTTTCTGTAAATAAGGTAAGTTTCTGTAAATAAGGTAAGTTTCTGTAAGTAATTACAATTAGGTTTCCATAGTTTTAGTTTATTCATGTCGTTTTTATAATGTTCATGTCTCTTAATTTCGTACGAACATACTTGTCGGTCCCGGGTTTTAAAGCCATGACGGAGGCCTTTAGGCGGCCTAAAAACTCCGTCACCAGAGTTGGCCATTTGCTCATTCGAACGAACGAACCAACTTACTGTGTTCTCATTTCTGTCCTTATTTCTTCTTCTGTAACGTACCTATTCTATTCTATAAATTATAATTAATTTAAACGTTTATTTATTTCATGTCACTATTACACTAGATACACACGTTTACAAAAAGTACTTACCTGTCAACTGACGGCTTCGAACTGTGCGTGGAATTTCGAGGAATGGCGGAATCTGAATCCGCGGATTTAACGATTACCTAAAACTTAAAAAGTCATAGAAAATTAAAATTAAAAATTAAAAATTAAAAATTAAAATTAAATTTAAAAATTTTAATTTTAAGTTTTTAATTTTAATTTTCTGTAAAAGGTACCAAAGGCCCCGGGGCCGTTTCGACGGTTGACAAGTAATTATATAGGTACGTGACAACTCTATACGGCTATACGTCACTGAGCCAAATTTCATAAACCATAATCAAATCAAGACTATTCTGGAAGAATAGTACCTACCTGTACTTATACCATTTATTTTTTTAACCCAAACCCAACCCACTGAGTATCGAAATAAGAATCCACAAACACATTGAGCAGTTGAACGATACCGATTATCGACCTACAGAAACTCGTCCCGTTTTTATGACTGCACAAATTATGGTGGACTTTTTATAGTAGGGGAATTTACAGTCGACCGGCGCGCACCTATCCGATCGGGATTTTGTTATGCAGTAAAACTTGATTGTTTGATGGTTAATTACTTTAGTGAGGTGCCTGGACTGTCTGGTCTGACTCGGGATCAATATGACTTCAGTTTGGGAGTTTATTGCGTTGCCCTCGGGCGAACTTTTGTATTAAGTAAATTAAGATTGGGTCGTAAGACATTTTATTATCTGTTTTCGTAAAATATGCATTTTAGAGATCGGGAAGGTCTTGGATTAAATTATTGGATTTTAATAAAAAATATGTTATGATTTATTAATAAAAAGTAAGTAAGTAGGTAAATTGTAGGATAAATTGTAACTAAGTATTTTATTTATAGATTCCTTATAAAAATATAAATGTGCTATAACAAATTGAGAAGAAATAGCCCACTACAATAACCAAATTTAAATTTACGAGACAAGTTGAGTATTTTGTATAATTATCCATCTGTGAATAATACCCACTAAGATCAGAATCGATTTCGAAATGCAACTGAGGAAATCGATTTTCATTATCTTTGGCGGTTTTACGACGCTCACGAGTGGATGGGTATTCAAACATATGAATTTTATGTTCTGCAATTCCTATTGGAGTTTATTTCATTTGAATAATTTATTGCTGGTGGTTTTCTAAATTATGGTTAAAGACAATCAAGTAAAGAAATGTGTAAAAAATTACGATTCAAATAAAATATTTTCCAATTACCTACCATCCGAATATTTTTTTGGTTAAGTATATAAAAAATTAAGAAAATAATAATTATTTTAATAAAATAAAACAATTATGACAAATATTATTTTAATACATCAGTTATTTATACGACAACGAAAGGAAAGAAAACAAAAAAAAACACAAAAAATAATGGTGAAATAAGAACTAAAAATATTAGCACTCTAAAAAGTTCCTGCTCCTTGCCAATTTAAATAAATGTAGGTTTTGACAGTTCGATAAACATATTTTGCGACGAATTTTGTGATGTAAAAGACGCCCTTAGTTTAATCTTGTATACTAAACTACAGTGTTCAATAGATATCCTAACGCAGCTCTACAAATCATCGACAAATGATATGAAAACCTCAGATTTATATAATTAAATGTTCAATTAGCATGATGACCTTGCAAAGTTCGTTGGCACCGTATTAAGCAGGCAGCTAATTAAAATTTAGTCTGCAATTACTATCAATAAAACTTTATGTTCAATAAATTAATTGAAATTTTCGTCTGATGCAAATCTGTCCGTGTGCGCGAGCGTTGCGAGCTAATAATTTACTTTCGCTACCGAAAAATCATAATTATCATCAGGTGGTGCTAATTATAATGTTCCAGTTAACAGCTCGCCAGATAACAACCTTGCCAAATAACCATTCTCAAATATTGGTTTCGGAGAAGCTGTTTGTTTATGCGATAAACATTAGATATTTAATATTAAGAAGAAGACTGATCCAACGGTATTATTAACTACTTAAATTATAACCAAGGAATGGATAAATCTTGGAGACGAAGAAATTACCAAACTGGGATCCAGTTCTAGATCAGTTTCCATCATTTCTTAGTATTATAAACCTGTAATACTTAGACGTAATACGTACATATAAGTGGCAATTCGGAGTGTCGCAAAAGCTAAACTAAACTAACTAAAATTAATGCCATCCTTTTTATTTCCATCGCTATGAAAGGGACGGCAATATTTTTAGTTACTAAGTTAAGTTTAGGTTTTTCGACACTCCGAATTGCCACTATAGTCATCATAGTAAAGCGCCACTTAGATGGAGAGTCTTTATCGCCTCGATGATGCGATTCTCGATAAAGAGGAAATAAAAATATATTATGAACTAAACATGCGATATCGTTTGTAGAAGAGTGATATTGCCCTGTCGTTTAGAATCACCTAGCATGTAAAACGAAACTTAAGTGATCCTTGAGGTCCTACAAGAATAAATGATTTTTTCTTTCTTTCTTTTGTTGAATACTGGATGTCAGCATACATCAAGGTTTATTGGTTGAATTGAATTTAAACATGTGAATGTGATTCTGGCCATGAGTATATCGTCTGCGTTAATAGCATATAATATTTTCGACCCAAAGCGTTCAGCTCTTCATCTAAATGGCGTTGAAGTAAGTATATAGAAGTCTGTAATAAATATAATAAATGTTCTCGAAAAAAGTCTGTAATATACTCCCGGGAAGAAAGATGCATTCTTTCACCGACCACATGAGTCCTTTCCAGTCATAAATATAGGTCACAATACCTAGGTTACTTTTTTATCCGGGTAAGTATGACTAAACTGGTAGACCACTTTCTTGGCCGACGTTACTATGCGGCGAAGCCGCGGAAGGAAATTTTGTTTCATAATATTTATCCATTGATATTATACGGGATAGTGTCCGACCATGCCGGGGTAGGTAAAGAGACGCACAGTGGTCTACAATAGGGAAGAATGGAGTGGAGAGAAACATGGAGGCCTTTTCCTTGCAGTGGATCTTATTAATAATAATCACCACCTGCCGTGCTTGGACACGCTTCCGCGTGGCAGTGGCTTTTATCAGTTGAGCTACCTATAAATCGTTCACAACGATCCGTTATGTAAATATGTAGTACTTAGTTTAATTTCTGTAAATAAGTATTATGAAGTTATACTTAAATACAATAAATCTATCAATCAATTCCTTTTTAATAGGACAATACGAGTACATCAGTCTGTTTATCATCTTTGCTTGTTTGTAGGTACAACAAATAATAAGGTGTATGTAATCTGAACTCTCTATAATGAGGCAGTGATATTAGTAAAAAAATTAATTGAAACTATGACTGTAACGAAAGTTTATTTACTGCCATTATAAGGCCAGCATAACAGTCATGCTGACTAGGTAATGCGTTTTATTTTTTCAGTGTGTGTTTTGCAGCAGTAGAGTTAAGAAAATTTAGACGATCTTACAGTTGGCCACATGCTCATACGAACTTACTTAGGTACTTTAAACGATCCTATCAAAATCATATTTATCACAAAATAATTAATAAAACTTTAAAAAACACGTTTTTTTTTGGTGGTGGTAGCCGTTTATTTTATCGGCGGGTTATCAATTTGTGTTTTTGTTCTTGTTAGTACCTATGCAAAGTTTAATTCTATACGATAAGAGCTTTAAAAATAATAAGATAGTCACCTAAATTACGAGTACAGATGCTTTTGCCTTTTATCCATTATTCATGCCAACTTGCAAAAGTTATATGATTAAATATAAAATCTGGTCAATTCTATGCATACTATTGTCTGTATTTTGTAGAGTAAGCATTTTTTTGTCAAAAAGCGCGAATAACAGGAAGTTAACGAGCCATGTTGGATGGAAAACGAAAAAACTCCAAACTGGACCAGCTGAGATCGTTTTGTTTACTGTTTTTATATTTTTTTTACTAGACTCCCGCCGTTTCGCGTCTGCACCTCAATTATGATCATTCACTTTATAGCATAGGAGCTATGTTTTACTGTGGTTATTTGTTAACGGTTGCTACACATGCCTTGTTTTAGCGTTGCTTCGGTACTTTGGATTAGTTTTGCGTTAAGATTTTGGATTAAAATAATATTTAAGTAGAGTTCGTTGACTGAATCGTAATTCGCTGTTTTTAGAGCCTCGTAATCTACTTTGCGGTATTTGAGAGTTAAGGACTGACGTCACAGATTACCTACCTACTAAATAGTTACTTCGCAAGTAAGTGTAAAATTTAGATCATTATATTTCATCTAGATTATGTTACATACACACCTAGGTACGACCATGAGCCTTTTTGATTTATTTTGAGGGCACTTTTTGAATTGAAACATTAGTAGGTACTTATGCATTTACAAAATCACGAGTTTATAACGTTAAAGCGACTTCTTTGTCAATCGCTAAAGAATCTGCCTACGAATAAAATGGCCAATGGCAATGCTCCGTTTGTGTCCAATAACCGTCCGAGATCGATCCCCACATTGGAGTGTTGGAACCAACACGTTCCAACTCTCCAATGTGTGGTGCCCGCATTAGGATTGAATGTAGGTAAAATAGTTATGCAAATCAACAAGGCTTTTCAGAAGTGAGATAGAAAATAAAACTTTCCTTAGAAATTACCAATGCCAACTAATGGCACTGTGTTATGAAGAAGTCATAATGTTAGATACAACCTTAAACCTTATATTTAGGAAGGAAATGTACGACTTACAAAACAAAATGATAAAATATAAGTAGCTTAACAGTCATCTGGTTACCGTAACTGTAATGGTAACCAGATGACTGATAAGCTATTAATACTTACAACAATCAAACCATAAAATGTGATTGTGTCGTATTACTTCACAAAATAGAATATAGAATTGAAGTATCTACGCTTTGTTGGAAAATATGTACTTATAAAAATCTAAAACCCCTAATGACTATTAATTTCCATTGACCTTTCGCCTCAAGCGAGACTATACATTTTCATATTTCCTTCAAAGGGTGCCTTCAAAGGACCACTTACGTTACTCGCAGTAAATGAACACAGTGCCCATTCGTTCCCGTCAACAGACTATAGTATCAAATGTTAGCCTCGGGAGCGGCGAAATGAGCCCCATTTGTCTGAAGAATCTTGGTCTAGCAGGTACAAGAACGTTGAAATATTTAGTCAATTTCTTAATCTTAGGAAGTTATTTTTGTATTGACCAATAACGAATGTTAGATATGGTTACGGTCAAGCTTTCCGATTATATCGTACCATAGTTTTTAGGCTGAAGGCAAGATGCCTTCAAAATGAGACAAGAGAAGTTCATGGCTTAACGACTTAAAAGCCAGAACCGAGAGATTAAAGTTCCCCTCGAAGCACGACGATTGCTAATAAGAGTGTTTTTATTTAAAAAAAAATCCTTATATTTTAATGTCTGAGCAAAACTGTTCATCAATATTAATGTACAATTACCTACATGATTCCAGACATGACCTACACCTATGTTATTACTATTTTTTGTTATGACGTGAATGAATTACAACAAAACCCGCGCAGAATCTGGATCTTGCTAAACCAGGCGATGGTTACCTTCCATATTTTATTTTTTTAGATAATAATATTATGAGTTCGTTATGTAGGAGGATTTGTGTAAAACTGCCTACTTATAAAATTATCACACATTATATCACAATATTTTACCATTTAAAACGTTAAATATACCAGATGGTTATAGGCTATGTTTAACCCGGTGTCATGTCAAACTCTACTTTGACTCAACTTCAAACTTCTATAACAAATCTGTTTGAACAAAAATAACAAATAGAAAAAACGTCTTTTAAAATCATCACTCATAAAATTTAACGCGTTGAAAATAATATGCACAAAGAGTTGATGGTAGAAAATAATTATATTTATTTTGATGTGGCACATACGAGTAAGTTCCGTATATTTTAGGATGTTTATGAGTTGTTCGTCAACTGGCGAGTGTGGATCTCGCGAGTGCGCGCGTTTTGGCACCTTCCGATTTAACACATTTTTTTGTCATTTTCGTCCAAAACGGACGTAAAAACGATAAAGCCGTTAAATTAAATATTATTAAAATTTTTTCGCCATTCATGAGTTTTTAAATGGTTTAAATAGAATGCCAAATCTAAAGCGATTGTTTCGAGGATGTGCCCTGTTTTTGTTGATTTGCGCATGAGTGGAGCAGCGGCGACCGACGGCGCCGGCGGGTGGAGTCGGGTTACAAAGCTACTCTGCGATCTTACTATTGAAATTCTAAATGGAGACTGTGGCAAAAGGTGTGTGATGCTGTTAGTAAAACAATATAACTGTTTTAGTTAATAATATAATTTATGTGATGATAATTTATGTTATTTTTTAAAAGTCAATACGTAATAATAATAATACGTTGATTCCAATAGCTCAACTGATATGTATTATTAGTGTCAATTGTTATCTTACTACGTGTTTTTTTCACAATAATGTAGTAAATCTAAAGTATAATTATTAGACCTAACTTCGTAGACTTCAGTAAAATCAGTAATCTAAATTGTATAAGAATACATTTCTAGTTACTTTGGTAGGGCATTTGAAACCGTGAAGCCTCGATGTCGCATATTTACCCCAAAGAGTATTTGTGTCTAATTTATGATTTATTCGCTCTAGAAACAAAAAATAAACCATTATGAGACTAAACGGTAAACTGAATATTTAGTTACCTTCTTGAGAAGCTCGAACACAAAGTTCTACCGCTCTTCAAAAAAACTTGCCATTCGATTATGAGCTTTATCTTCTTTGAGTTACGATTGACGAATTTATTATTACAAGCAAGTTTAAAGTTTGTTTGACCGTAATTCATTAGACCGTGAAAGACCCTTCTTCCATTTTTTAAGTACGACATATTTTGATGGATTGCAATAGGAAGCTAGCAAGTTTGGGTATGATTTAATTTTAAACATAAATATCCAAAGATTTTGCATTCAGATATCGGTTCATAACTTTTCAAAGTGATAATGTTATTTTCAGACACGCAACCTAACTTTTACAACTAAACCCAAATTATTTAAGAAATTAATCAAATTCATTGTTAAAACAGCATCGGTGCCTAGCCTACACGTGCTCCACGCAATGCAATGTCACGTGTGTGGAGTGGCTTGCAAAATAATAATTATTTATTTATATAAGCTGCACTTTTAGTAGTTTACTCATATGAACTATCCTTTCAACATATCTGTGACATTTTTGTAGGGTGGTTAGATTTTTGACAAAACTTTACGGGTAGGTACCTATAGTAAAAGAGCCAAAAATGTTATACAGTAGTGTAACCACAGATCTATTCATACTATGTTCCAATTAATATAGAGAATGTGATTCTGTTTCGTATGTAACTAGTCGAACTCTCGTTTTATTTCTTAGTATAGATTTTGCGGCATCATCTTGACTACCAGCCACCGAACTCCGGATGTGATGAAGGTGAATTGCTCAATCAAACCAACACGTTAAACCTTCATTGTTGAGAATGTAAGAAATGACTGCCGCTGCCGCGGTGAGTTGGCACATCTTTTCAACGACGCAGACCTCTTTGTTCATGATTGGAATCATGATGAACAAGGGACATAGATCAATATAAAATAAGAAATAAAATAAATCTATTGTAGCATGTTTAGTGCTACTAGAAAAGAGTGATGTGCCGAAGTTTGGTAGTGCTTATTTTATAAAAAAAATTTGTAAGAAGTTGGTTTTATTTGTTTTTATCTTTATTTAAAAAATTATGCCTTTCCTAACAGACGATCAAGCAGAACTTCGAAGAACTCAGCTCCAGTATTTTTACCGTTATAATAGTTAAATATTATTTATAAAATTGGAGTACCAAAAAGACTAGGTATAGGACCCGAAACCAAAACACATTATGTTGCCCTGATTCTTTTGAACTTTTATGCTATTGATTGTGAAGTAAAGAAGTACAATCTTGCACTTAAACGATTATACGTGATGAAGATGGAGTAGGCCTGCCCTAATGCCCAATGCCTCAGCTATCAAATATAATAAACCATTCTCTTTAGCTCCACATGCCTCATCTCAAGGCGATACATGTTCAGTACGTGTGGAGCTTCGTTCGTTCGTACGTTGGAGCTGACAAAGCCTTAGTTTTCCTTACGATTTCTGTCTCTTTGTCTGAGATGAACCCACAACTATCGGATCAAAAGTTGAGGTACAGTCATCTAGTAAAAACAAATCACTGTTACCGTAAGGAACTAGTAAATAAGTATACTCATCATTTAATAAATTAAACCTGTAAAGAACATTTCCAAATACTTTTAACATACTTCACTGAGAATCTGATACAAAATTCTTGTTTAGAAATAAAACAGATTTAGGAATTTGATTTGCATCATTACAGCTAGCAGAGGAGCTTTCAGTTAAGTAATAGTAGTTCTAGCAGCTTAAAATAACTAATATGAAAGCATGTTTTGAATACCTACAAGTACATGCATTTATGATTTTACAAGCGGAACGCTAATATAAGAAGCTTATTCCACAACTAATCCAACAAAAGCTTTATTTGTTAGGGGAAATACGGGCTAGGTACTGAAACTCCTTCAAACTATCTAAATTCTGATGACACTGTGTGGAATGTCCAAGGATTTATTTATTTATATAAGTACGGTTTACCATAATAGTAGGATTACCTTATTTTAACCTTTAACTGGTGACGTGGTATTTGTGTAACGTAAGTGGTGACGTTAGGCCTGACAGGCCTCGGTTGAATATACGTATAATTCGCGATGTACATAAATATTAGTGACTAACTTATTTATTTGTGTTAATTTGGATATTAAGGTATTAAATAAAACGATTAAGTATGTGTTTCTAATTATTACATATATTTAGGAACAGACATATTAAAATTTGCTCTCGCATTGTTAGAAAAAACGACATGAGATCAACATCTAGTCACAAAAAAACAAAAATCAACATTCTTATTTAAAATAATATTTTTAGATCATAGAATAGACTTCAATCATCGTATAAAATAACATAAATCTCTTATAAAATTTATAATTACAAAACTGACAAAGGGTAAACTTGTCAATTTTTTATTGACACTCAGGATACAATTGTTTCGCGCACTGCAGGCATACATGCTTTTTACACAAAATACAATGGTAACAAGATTACCGGTCCAGCTTAGGTAGACAAGTGGCACATCTCTTTAGCGTCTTCTGCGTGATTTGTGGCTCAGGTGGCAAATCTGAACCCAAAATTCGTCAGATGTTCAATCTTATTTCAAGTGACATTCGCGAGTTATAAACTCTGCTTTTCATGTGCTGTAAAATCATTCCTCTGGCCAATATTTCATGAAAACCCCTCTCTCAATGCTTCTTTTCTTTTCAAGAACATGCACGTTCACCGTAGGTACCTACCTACTTATGTCCAGCATGCGATAAAAGATCACCATGGTCCATCTTCGTGTACGGTGACTGCAGGTTTAGATTGAACATTTTTTATCAATCTCGTCCATCCTCCCTTGCTAAAATTGTAATATGTTAATCATTTCAAGCTTCCTGATTTTCTCTGGAACGTACTTTTCTCCTAAATCATCAGCTTCAGAACCACTGGAGTCTTCACTCCACAACCATTCTTCTTATAGAACGACATTTTAACTGGTTCGCGATAAAACCTGTCTACTAGAAGGTACTTGGAACTGAATTTCTCTGCTCCAGTACTGTACGTCATTTTCTAGGAGGTTCTGTATCATCCATCTTTTATGTTTGCAGGTTCACGCTATAATAAACCACAAATAACAATTTTATAACACTAACAAAAAAGTAACGTAAGAAGTGACGTAGGGCCTGAGAGGCCTCAGTAAAACTTTAAATACGCATAACTCACCGAATTTGCTCATGCCGACACTATTATCGCTGTCACGGCTTGGGTGCAACTAAACTTGAAGCTACTGAGACGCACAAACCCGGGACGCGCAGGGAAAGGGGTGAAATAACGTTTTGTTAGTGCTCTCGGGCCTGTGAGGCCCGACGTCACCAGTTAAAGGTTAATTAACGTGTTATGTCAAAAATAACGAATACTAATAATTATTTTACTTACCAACTCTGCCTTTGAAGGGCCAAAGATAATTATGTTTCTTCATTTTACAGCATTTTAATATTTTTTAAAAAAGGATGACATTTTATAGAATTGGTTTTCTTTGTTTATAATATAGGTATATTTTATTATTCGCCTATAATTAGATGACTGTACTAAAGCGAACAGTGCATTCATTACTGTAGTAGGTACTGTAGACCCGCACAATGACAACGTCGGAGCCGTAACAAGTGGTCAGCACGTAACATTTCAATCGATGCTCACTATTGCCGAGTCACGTTCATGTAGGCACTACTCGATTATAAATTTAATCCATCATCTTTATCCACAAAGAATTAACTCATGAATTCGATCAAATACTTACTCAATTTTGAGTTTGATTCTCAAAGAACATTGACCTGATTGTGTTACTTAACTTACGATTGTATCCAAGTTGAATCAAAGCAAAAATCACAGTAAATCGCGAAAACAACTGCCAAATACGACAGTAATTAAGTAAGTTACTTACTAATTTACTTAAGCAGCGTTAAATCTGAAAGTTATTTTCGCGATTCACTCTGATTTTTGCTTTGATACAACTGTGTTACACAATCCAGGGGCGTATCTAGGATCAAAGTGAAATTGAACATGATTTTGATAATATAAATTTATATACTTAGAGATAATTCGTATTTTTAATTAAAAGCATTTTATACGATCATCCAAACTCATTTCTAGTCAACCAAAAAAACATGAAAAATTAACATGATTATCTAGATTTCCGTATTCCTAACGATCGCAAGCAACGTAGGTCGTAGCACCGATCCTCTTTGGTTACAGTGAGTACGACAAATTGTCATTTTGAATAGGGTACTTTTTTTTAGATCTTTAGGAATTTTATTCAAAGTTTCCACGGACTTATCAGTTGTATCACAACTAACTTTTAAAGTTCAAGAATCAAGCTTTAATTTAAGAGGCCGTAGGTAGCAAATATGTGGTTTGAATCGTATTAGATCTCAAAATCCGTGAAAGATACCACCTTATAATGTTTGGAGAAATTAAACTTTGAACTTTTATCTTGCGTTGTGGTTTTTTAGAAACACGATTGGTAAAAGTTTTCTCGATCATATATTTTTTTGAAAAATACATGTTTTTCACACAGTTTGCTATTTATCTCAGGAACAGAACGCTATTTTTGTTGGTTTTATGTTTTGACAAATAGCCTAGAAGTATTCATTTAGTTCTGGTTTTTTAATTTTTCGATTGCTTGTTTAATTAACTTGTAATTAAATAAAAACTGTTTTTTCGCTATAAATTATGTTGCGTGTCTATCGTTCTGCGCTTCTCACTCACGAGTAAAAACATTATTCGCTCTCCCGCTCATTCCTCGGCGTTATGGCACACACTTAAGCAACATTCACAATAATAAAACTGATTGAAAATTAACGACACCATTTAGTCCAAATTTACACGATGCAAGATTCTTGTCTGTTGCATACAATATTTGACTTGCATGGTAAGTATAAACAACACAATTAACAGTCTTGATTTGTCAACAAGTTTTGTTTCAAAACTTTTTTGGTGTAAACACATGCCATAATTTCATAAGCAATTCTTGTTTTCAGTTCTTTGCAATTATTTTATGTCAAGACCATTTACCATTCTGAAGCGCTCGTGGCGAAGCTTGCTAAGACGTTCTTGATAGATCGTTGAAGTTAAGCAACGTTCTGAGCTGTCACTACTTGCAAGTGGCATTATCAGCTGAGCGCTTCCGTGCTTCGGAGGGCACGTTAAATTGTCGGTCCCGGCTTTTAAAGTCGTTAAGCCATGACGGAGGCCTTTAGGCGGCCTAAAAACTCCGCCACTTGATCATACGAACTTACTTTACTTTTACCATTCAATAATTGGATTTTATTTTTTTATTTAGGTCCACGTGTACTTTATAGTTATAGTTGGCCATTTGCTCATACGAACTTACTTATTTACTTACTTTTTTTTTTATTATTGGAGGTCAATTATTGTGCGTAATAATTGCATTTAATTATTGCTCTTTATGAACAAGAAAATGGCATCATGTAAATGGTACTTTAGTCCTTATTAATGCCACCCATTTTTTGTTATCTATACAAATATTATAAAGAGGAAAGGTTTGATTTTTTGTTTGTTTGTTTGTTTGTATGAATTGAATAGGCTCCGAAACTACTTGGCAGATTTGAAAAATTCTTTCACTGTTGGAAAGCTACATCATTTCTGAGTGACATAGGCTATATTTCATTTTCAAAAAAAATAGGCATCCTTACTAAAATTACGATAACGTAATCCAAGGTGTGAAAAAAATATCAAAAAACTACCTTACATCGCGTGCGCTGCGAAAACTATTGATGATAGAACAAAATGATATACTACATTTTTTTAGAACACACCATTATCTACAAAAAATCAGCGGCAGCATATCTCTAACTATTACAGTCATGTCACAATAAGCGTTTTTTTATTGAAAAAAAGAAATTAAAATACCACCGCTACAAAAAGCTCTTTATTTGTACCTTGGTATTAACCCTTATCAAAATAAATGTATTATTTAAGACTGCTTCAATCAATATATATAAAACAATAAGCATTTTTCTGCAATCAACGCACAGACCAAACCGCTGAAGCTATGAAGCTGAAATTTGGAAGGTAGCTTCCTTTTAAAACAAAAGTGAGCACTAAGAAGGGATTTTTCGAAATTCCACCCCTAAAGGGTTGAAAAGGGATGAAAACCGTTGTATGCAACTTTTTAATGCGTGAAGCGATTTTCTTCAAACTTGGTTTAAATATGGTAAATGATAAATAAATTTACATGTTAATCAGAAATTAAAAAAAAAAAGCCTGATAAGGGGTGAAATGGGGTGTCAAAGTTTGTATGAGAACTTTTTAATGGGTAGTTCGATTTGCTTGAAACTCGGTTACAACACTAACAATGCAAAATAAATATATACGTGTTTTAGGGTTTTTCGAAAAAAACCCTTTAAAAGGGTGAAATGCAATGTCAAAGTTTGTAGTGAAACGTATTGAAGGGAAGCGCGATTGGCTTGAAAATCGGTTTGGATACTAAAAATACAAAATGGTTGGACACGTGTTTCAGGAATTTTCAAAAAATACCCTAAAAAGGGGCAAAAAGTGGTGTCAAAGGTTGTATGGAAAATTTTAAACGGGCTTAGCGATTTGCTTGAAACTCTGTTGCTTAAAAAACAAAATAAATAGACACGCGTTGAAGGGTTTTTCCAAAAAACCCTTAAAAAGGGTGAAATCCGATGTTAAAAGTTTTAAGTGAAATGTATTAAAGCGAGGTGAGATTGACTGGAAATTCGGTATGGATACTACAAAATAAATGGGCAATTGTTTTAGGGTTTTTCGACAAAACCCTTATAAAGAGTGAAATTCGGTGACAAAGTCTGAAGTGAATTTAAACGTATTAAAAGGTGGAGCGATTTGTACGACAAAATCAGTTGTAACGCTTAAAATACAAAATAAAAAACCTTTAAAGAGTGAAACGCGGCGGTTTTTAAAGCAAACATTAAAGCTCGCTTCGCTCGCCCGGTAGCTTCTTCAATATTTTGCAAGCAAATTTATCCGTGTCAGACGATAGAGTATGAACCGAACAACAGGTCAGCCTTAGCTATAAGCAAAATTAAGAATCAATGACGCATTTGTGTAAAAAAAAATCGGCTCGCTACGCTCGCAAACTTTGAAGCTCGCTTCGCTCGCCCGGTAGCTTCTTCAATATTTTGCAAGCGAATTTATCTGTGTCAGACGATAGAGTATGAACCGAACATCAGTCAGCCTTATCTATGAGCAGAATAAGCAAAAATAAGAATCAATGACGCATTTGTGTAAAAAAAAATCGGCTCGCTACGCTCGCAAACTTTGAAGCTCGCTTCGCTAGCCCGGTGGCTTCTTCAATATTTTGCAAGCGAATTTATCTGTGTCAGACGATAGAGTATGAACCGAACAACAGTCAGCCTTAGTTAGCTATAAGCAAAATTAAATACAAATACAAATTGTTTATTTAACAATTTGTATTTGTATTTGTATTTAATAATTAAGAATCAATGACGCATTTGTCAAAAAAATTCGGCTCGCTACGCTCGCAAACTTTGAAGCTCGCTTCGCTCGCCCGGTAGCTTCTTCAATATTTTGCAAGCGAATTTATCTGTGTCAGACAATAGAGTATGAACCGAACAACAGCCAGCCTTATCTATAAGCAAAATTAAGAGTCAATGACGCATTTGTCTAAAAAAAATTCGGCTCGCTACGCTCGCAAACTTTGAAGCTCGCTTCGCTCGCCCGGTAGCTTCTTCAATATTTTGCAAGCAAATTTATCTGTATCAGACGATTGATTAAGAACCGACCAACAGCCAGTCTTTTCTATGATAACCATACTACTACAAGCAAAACCAAGTTTCACATGACGCATTTGTCTTAAAAAAATTCGGCTCGCTTCTGAGTCAAAGAAGTTCTTGGTTCAAAGCTTTTGTTTTTTAAGTATTGCAACAGAGTTTCAAGCAAATCGCTAAGCCCGTTTAAAATTTCCTATATATAATGCAAGCAAATTGAACTGTGTCAGACCATAATAGGAACCGACCAACAGTCAGCTTCTTTATGAAAATCGTAAGCAAAATCAAGTGACAGTAAAAAAGTTTAGCTGACTGCGCTCGCACCATAGCTTCTAGAATATTTTGCAAGCAGATTGAACTGTGCCAGACCATAGAATATGAACCGACAAACAGTCAGCCTTTTCTATGAGCACCGTAAGCAAAATCAACGTAGGTAGCCACTTTAAATACAAGTTAATACAACCTTATGATCCCTTCACATTTGAGAGGTAGTTTTGAAAATAAATGTTACGAGACCTTTTTGTTGTGTTGTGTTGTGATATAAATTCGATTTTACTCCATTCATTCATTCTATTTTGGTTTAATTTCTAGAAATCCCTTTTATGTAGGTACACCTCCATTTATCAAGATTCACTTTTCTCAAAATAGCCAGTCAGTACGACCAGTGTTTAAGGTAGGTATACAACACGCGAGCGAAGCCGCGCGGGTCTGCTAGTTGTTTTATATTTTGTTTTAGATGTGCAAAAAAGGACTTTCATTCATTCATTCCATGCAATATTCTGGTACTAATATACGAGTATTTGCTACGAACTCTTCGTTTTATAACACGAGAACAATAGATAGATCAGTCTGCGAGGTAGATTTAAATTGATTGAAGAGTGCATACAAAGCCTTTGTTATGAAGCTGCATCGCACTTCCATGACAATTTGACACGAATAAGGGATAAAAGAATAACTTTATAAAAACGGATGAATGAACGGATTTATTTGGCTGAAACTCGGAATAGGTACCTACATAGTTTATGACCTGGAATACTAAATACCTTTCTTCCAGATTTACAGTACAGATGAACAAACAAATATTCCGATCCCCGCTACAATTACGTACTTTAAAATATGAATAGGATCATAATTACATTTCTAAATACCTACGTTAGATATTTCGCACCTACTCAAATACTTTAAAGATGTCTCGAGGCAAAGGCAAGTCAAAACAAACTATTTTTGTAAGCTCATGTATTGTAAGCAGACGCTGCGCTGTTAGCCAGACAGTCCATACAGAACTTAATAAAGCTAAGAAACAATTTCGTGCATCACCTCCAGCTATAAATCATAAAAACAATTCAAACAATTACTGACGCTTCCCTAATTCAATAAGAGGCTATTGTTTTTTTATAAAATGAATCGTATCTTTCTGCCCTGACCCGCCCCGGATAGCTCCTATTGAACTAGTCATTTCACACTCTTGGAAAACACACATAATTACATTATTCGACAGTCAAAAGTTTTTTGTTATCTACAAATTGTGAACGAGTAAAATTATTTTGAGGGGGCATGATTGCAGGTTGGTGGGTGACTGTGCAACATTTTAACAGGGAGCTATTCTAAAGGCAACTCGAATTAGACTAAATTACTTTAGACGATAATTTTATAGACTATTGGATAGATCTGGAAAGCCCTTGGTGGAAACTTAAATAAAAAACATTTTTAAAGTCTTTGTAATTATAAATTTAGACTATCTACATCGGGCACGAAGCTCAGGTGAATAAGATTTTTTTTTCAAATTTAAAAATGTTCCTTACCGGTGTAAGCACCGCTTACACAACAATGGCTGTTAACAAAATCATTCATTTATTTTATATTATTTTAGGGAGAAAGATACATAATCTTTATCCCAGTGAAAGATTAAATTAAACTACAGGAATCATATAACTCACAGAAGAAAAAACTAATTATCTGAAACTAAAAATTGGAAGAACTTCATCGACTATTTATTATAGCAACAATAAATTTGAGAATAGGGCCCGAGTCGGTAGCCTTTGTAAATGTTGACGTCGGATTGAGGTAGGCAGGTGGCAGACAGGTACTTGTGTTATGTACAACCACATCATTCGACGAGCCAATACCTACGAGGTAAGAAGGAATTTACAAAAGTCCCAGAGCGTGATTTGATTTAGGTGCAAATCCTAATTATGTGCGAACAATCAAATCGTTACCATCGGTGTAAGTATGTGAGGCACATAATTACCCAACTGTCGATTAGCAACTGATAATGGAATTCACAGTATAGTCGAGAAGCAAAGTGTGTAACATATTCCTTGCCCCTGCGAGTGTTACCATAAATATTTTAAATATATTTTCAGAAAATCAACATTATCATTATCATTAGCTCAGCTTTGTCCATTATTGTACATAGACCTCCATATTTTGCTATTCAAACATTCATGGGCAGTCTTAATCACGACTTTGGTTATGTCATCTTATTTTCTGTATTCGCTTCTTGGCCACAATTCAGCTAACGCCTTACTCTACCGACCATCACCTTTCATAATGTTCAAAACAATAAGTAAAACAGTTATGCACTACAGATAAATGACCAAAATGGAACCTTTACCAGACTACCTACTAGAAAAAGAAAAATACAAACTAAACATAACTATAGTAGGTACAATGAAATATAACTACTAAAAGTACAAAATACAGAGCGTATTACAAATATATATTACAAAAACATCAATTAAATCGAAACTAATCAACGAATTGCAACATTCAATTCTGGTACCATATCTAAAAAGGACGATTGAAACGTCACCCAATTATTCGGTTGTTTTACGGGTGTCAGCTCAGAGAGGAGAGAGGGTAGCTCAGACTGGGGAGAAAGTCCCCTAAAACATCCCTCGTTTAGTTTGTCTCTTCTAATATGAGAAGGAAAATTATTCACCTTCATTGTAAAGTTAGATACAGCTGACTCACTCATTCCAAAGACGGAGTTTTATTTAGAACCAAAATAAGATTATGAAATTAATATATTTTTTCGTTTAGATTTCCGATTGTGTTATCAACAATGCATCATAAAACTCTTGTAACATGCAAAATACGTAGGTAAATTAAAGCTATGAGATCAATTTATTACGATTTCGATGAACATCAAAGTACCTATAAGTAACTGTTTTCTAGAATCCCATCAGACTATTATATCCGTGGCTTAATTTATCATCAAGTGGCGACCCTTACACGGCTAATCCGCGAAATCTGCTCCGAGTAACGCTTGACTTTACAGAAGGGTGGTAACAATAGATTCACCCTACTGTTACCCCTGAGATAGCTTAACCCACCTGTGCAGTGTGCACATTGATTTATTATCAGAGGGTACAACCGTTTGAATTTAGTAAAGAGTTGAGACTCAGATAAAAATATTTAAATTATACAACTTAATTAGCCTAATGCTAATGTTAATTCACTGAGGTGCGTATAATGATCAGCAATATGTTACTTTTAGTTTGGAAGTTAAATTACTCATAAATACGCATAATTAGGTGTTTTACATAAAGCATAATAAAGCTGCGTCAAGTAGACGAAAGATCTAAATAAACTAAATAAATACTATATAACAAGTTATATTATAGTATGTTTGAATATCAATTCTTCTTTTTGATGTCGTTGTGCGCGTAGTTTTCCCTTCTACTCGTATAAAAAACACGTCACTGAATCCCCTCATTGATTCAATAAAAAATACAATGATAGCAAACAAGCGTCATTTAAACAACAACCACAATACAATATATCAAAAAACTCCCCGGTCCAACAACTTTGTCAAGTGGTATAAGGCTCGCTGCACACCACGCAATTTGCGACTAATGAAGTCATTGTCACACAACGCATCCAATGTTGGGCAATTGTTCCGTTCAGTGGTCCCAACCCTATCCTTAATTTTATGGTTTTCGCCGCACGATATGATAATCAGCGAGTTAAAATTATTACTTGTCAATTTAGGAGCTCAGCTGTGTAGTTAGGTTTATGACTCGCTTCCGTCGCCTCATAGTAACTGGCATTAGCACCCAGCTATTGTGGGTTTCGAAAGAGTGCTCACACCGATGCGTGTAATTTCATCAGGTATTCTCAGGTATTCTAGGTAACTTCACATTTCTACATTTGCTGTTTCCGATTCGATCATTCGATCTGAAAAACTTTGTATAGCTGAAAACTACACATTATATTGTTTGGTCCCGCGGCGGGGATCAAACAGGCAACGTATGCTCATGCGTCGCAGGTGGAGTTTTACCCACTGCGCCACAGAGGTCGTCCTGTAAGTAAATAACAAATAAATACTCGCTGTTTTTCGAAACTTCCCTCTAAGTATTATATTCATTCCACGGCAGATCATTAGTTGGAAGCATATTAAAACAATGATTCAAATACACTAAGTCCCTTTACAATTTCCATTTGTAGCTGCAAACAGAAAATTATTCGCATAATAAACTTACCTGTTTTATACAGGATTCAACCTAGATTTCTTGGAATAATGTCCATTAATTGTTTTGTCATATTTCTCTCTGATTTTCAATGTGCGGGCTGAAAGCAAATCTGATTATACTTACGATTTAAAAATTAACTAGCTGCGCCCCACGGTGTTAGCAGCGATGCGTAGTTCCCGTTCCCGTAGGAATACCGGGATCAAAAGTAGCCTATTTTTAGTAGAAAAAACTATGGGTCCACCTCGGGAGTGTCCTGATGCGATATAAATGTACTCTTTTAAACAAAAAAAAAATCTGAATCGGATAAAAAAATTCATAGTTAAAATTAACTGGCAAAGCCTTGAAACTATCAAGCATAAAAATACAATAAGCACTAATCAATACCCAAAATTAAGTATTAGCAGAGATTATTTAGACCTGTATCAGTATAGTTAGGGAAAACAGATTTAGGTCATATTACTTGTGCCTTTCGTTTGTTGTAACTTCTTTATTGGATATCTTAAATAAACATATTTAGGTAGGTAATTGATAATTCGTTACAAAATAGCAAAATACTCGGCTTTCATGCTAAAAACAGAAACTTAACACCTTCGCAAACTTCTATTTTATGATTTTAATAAGATAACTTCAAGTTATGAAGCTTTTCTCCAACTTCTCAAATCTTTCTAACTAATTAATCGTTTTAATGAAAGGAAATATATAATATCAGAGTTACTTTTGCCCATTGAGGTTATTGAAACTCAATGGGCAAAAGCAACTCTGATTTATAATCCTACTAATATTATAAAGGTGAAAGTTTGTGTGTGTGTGTGTTTGTTACTCTTTCACGCTAAAACTACTGAACGGATTTGGCTGAAACTTGGAATATACATAGTTTATCTACTAATATTATAAAGGTGAAAGTTTGTGTGTGTGTAAGTGTGTTTGTTACTCTTTCACGCTAAAACTACTGAACGGATTTGGCTGAAACTTGGAATATACATAGTTTATGACCGGGAATAACAAATAGGCTATTTTTGATTCCGGTATTCCCACGGGAACGGAAACTACCGCGGGTAACACCGCGAGGCGCAGCTAGTATTAGTATATAACTCAATGCTTTTGCCGTTTTGCATTTTTTCAACAAACTGAAACTATTTTATCAATTCGTTAAATCATAATAATAGAATCCTTCTATAACATTAAAGCGGTCATTTTGGTTTTCTTATCTATCTATAAGTTGCAGTCATACTCTTAACCAGACAAAAGTACTTTTAAATGGAAACAACAAGCAAAAGTAGTTTTGACTCATTGGTTAGTAGTGGTATTCACTGCAAATTTGCGGTTCAAAGATTTTTTAACTCACGCTCTTAGTCAAATGGACTTCTCAGCATTTTACTCAGTAACAGTGATCTCTAGATAGAGATCACTGTTCTGAGACCTTTGCCAAAATCATGATGTCTGGAAGAAATTGCTCACAGCGATAAGACCGCCCATTGTACTTCATTTTAATTATTCTTAGTGTTTGTTATTTGATGTAATGTCCATGTGGTGTATAATAAACTGTTTATCTATTTATAAATGTGCACTAGTGCAGACGAGCCTTATCTCATACTAGCTTACTCGCCCGCGGCTTCGCTCGTGTGGTACCTACCTTGATAAAGTATAGCCTATGATCATTCGGAAAGTCCATGCTACACATCGGTGAAAGAGTTTTTGAAATCGGATGAGTTTCGGAGATTACTCCAAACATACATACAAACAAACAAACAAACCAACTTTACCTCTTTATAATATTAGTTTAGATAGTATAGATATAGACTATGCACCAGTGCAATTCTTAAATGTGTTTTTACAAAAACTATATTTTCTCACAACCATCAAACAAATGAATATAAGGACTGGGAAAACTAACGTCTTTATAAACAAAGTAGTAAGAATTTGTAAGTTTCAATAGTTTGTGAAGTATACTAATTTTAATTTCAAGTGTTTTATAAAAAATACATGAGAATACGTCTTATAAAACATCACAAATAAATTGTAGAAACCCATCTAGCCCACAAATAGCGGTATAAATTCTTCACACAACTCCTTATAAACCACTATAATATCTCTTTCCTTAACTCGCACGAGCGCACATTATATAGGCAGGTCTCAGCATCTTTACTAGATGATTTATACAGCGCCATCAGGAGGCAATATTTACCTACGCTAACGGGACACTAATGCCTGGGACATTGTTGAGACGGAATAGGCTTGTCCAGCACCTACTAAACCATCCTCTCCTTTTTCCTGTGGATATGGCTGACACAAGCATGACAAATTTATATTTGACAGGCTCACATTCCGTTTGATTGTAGATAATGAGTGTCTGAGGGTGGGACATATGCCACGATGCGCACGGCCACCCTTTGCCAATTACCTCACTTGCAGCAGGGAACAAACTCTCAAAATCAATCATTAATATTTCACAGTACATCGCTTCAAGAGAACTGTATTTAATTAATGAGCTAAGTAGATTAAATAATACCGGGAAAATCATAACGCTTTCAGTGTAATTATTTTAACTATACTTAGTAATACCGAGTATTTCGCTAAAATAATTAAACCGAGAGCGAAATGAACTGCATTGTGGTGATTTAAATATAATATTATAAATTCTATAATGTATTTTGTAATTTGCAAAATGCGCTTTGTACTTGACGAACCTTTTTTTGTTTTTTTGATCTTCTCAATAACACCTCCACTCATGCCTATTTCTGTTCTATTCTAGATCTTAAACTTGTAATCTGGAAAGTGATAATGATTAGCATTATTTTTTGTTCTTCATAATCAACCCAGAAACTAGACGTTATTCGATAATTGATTTTTAGATTTTTTTATAATTATTATGTGTGTTCTTCTTACTTGAAACACAAGATTAGGTACCTACTCGTGGTTTAGGCTCTTGTTATAATTCTACCTATACCTATGAATAAATTATTGTTATTGTGATTGTTGTGAATTGCAGAGAAAAACATCAATGCCATTCACGTCAAATTAAAGCATATGGTTTTTAAACAAAACTGAATAGAAAAAACAAATGCAAATAAAGTTGTCGAGATATAACGATCGACGAACACAAAAACAACCTTACCTTTTTAACGCGGTCACCTGAAACCGAACGCAGCCAACGAAAGGAGCAAGCGACAGCGATTTACATAAGAACACTGTAATATTGTAAGAACACTGTAATATTGTAAGAACACTAATATTGATCCTTTGCTTTATGATGACAGAATTTTAACATTGATGTAAAAGAAAACTTTATTATTGTCAAATAAGTATCTGTGACTGTGACGATGATCGATTTTAGCAGTAGGTACCTATGTCTCATTATTAAAAATGTATTTTTCTGGGGAATGTGGACTGGAATGTGATGGGTGGGATGTGAGTCCCATCCCCGTCCACGTATTAGTTTCGGATATTACTCCAAACATGCAAGCAAACAAACAAACAAACCAACTTTACCTCTTTATAATATTAGTATAGATTGTTCGACTTCAAATAATTAGATAGGTATTATTGCAGTAGACCTACTTATTTCAGTTGAAATCATGCGTCTATAGAAACCATTAAACATATTCAGCTTAAAGGAAAGTGCCACTGCCGGCTACTTGGACGAACTTCACGCAAACGAATTAACGGGCGGTCGCTTCTATTTAAATAAAACAAAGTCGTGTTAGTTCAAACACTTATATTATAACTCGAGAACGGCTTGACCGATTTAGACGATTTTTGAGTATTTGGATTTATCTTCATCCGGAATAGGATAATAAGTTAAGTATTAAAAACATTGTAAAATTGTCGAAAAAAAAAATTAAAGAAAAAACATTTTCCCAAAAAAATAACATTTTCAAAAAAATTAAAGAAAAAACATTTTACAAAATGTTCACGGGTTTCGTACCTGTCGAACGAGATATAATATGTATAACTCAACCATTTGACAGCTCAAGCCACGCACCTGATTTGTCTATAACATGATAGGAACTATTATAGTTGAGTTTGCCGTAGATTTTATTGACGTTTTATTTCAAGGGCATCACAGAGAAACACTTGAAGGGCATAACGACGTTTGCCGGGACAGCTTGTATTAATATAAAATCGCCCCTCTCTAACAACTTTTGCACAACAAGCAACGCAAATAATGCGAGGATTAAAAAAGCTTATTCATAGGGTGTAAACTAGTCAGTGCAGGGGTTGTTAGTTGGCAAATAATATGAAATATTATAAATTTTACGGTTCCACTGGTGCTGTGTGTTTTTACATAAATAATTTCATGCATTCAATATTCTAAGCGACAAATTAGGGGCATGCAGGAAGAGAGGCATTTTTAAAGACTACGGACGATGGTGTCAATTTAAATTTCGAGATTTTGTATTTTATCCACACCTATCGCGCAGCTGACCCGACAAATTTTGTACCGCGTTTACTATTCGCTCTATTAACTCCCTAGATTATGCTTTTGGTCTTTTTTTTTTACAACAAATAGGGCAAGTCAAAATTAGTTCGATTAGCAAATCAGACGGAAACCGCTTATCAAAACGCCTTGTTATCCGACATCTCTATCGGCTCACGTGTGAATGAATTTCAATGGCCCTCTCGTCGGTCAGAACCCTTCCAAGATGTCCCTGCTCTGATAAGCCCAGCGCTGACTAACAAAATGTCCTTTTGTATCTAAATAAAAAACGTCCAAGTACGCGTAGACACCTTTCGATTTGGGCTACGGAGAATGTTCTTTTGAATTCAAACTCGAATTGAAACTTTTGTATGCCAATACTTTACCATCAGTCTCATTGCTAATTTACCAAAACTCTTGATGAAACTTGAGTATTTCATAATGAATATAAGTACCTATATTAACAGATCAGTAATTGAATTGAAAAATATTAACGATTAAAGGAAGTGATAAACACTTCCTTTTTTACGGGCTTATTGGGAGAAATAATTTCTCAAAAACATCCATATTCGTTAGATGATTTTTTGCAATATAGCTACGAGTATCATGAATTCATAAACACACATACACACTAACTATGGCGGTTTAGGCATGCGATTATATCTATATTTATAATAAGTTACTCAAAAATCTGACTGATCTAAAAGTTCTTTTCTGACAGTAAATCAATATGACCTAAGAAAAAATGTTTTCCGAAGTCTACTAGCCCTTCGCATAGCCGCTGCAGTGTCTCGCCAACTTCAGAGCCCAACACAACCCTTTCAATAAGTTCCTGTCGACAATCGATCATCGCCTCTAAACTAAACCATTGGATTAAGAGTTTTGACACACACACAACATAAAACCAAAAATAAAACGAGTAGATTCTATGCAGGTGACCATATTTGATTAATCGGCTGAATGAATCGAACGAAATGATGCATTCTTCGACCATTCTTTGTTCATTGACATTGTTTAAGTTTGAGACATATCAACGTGTTTAAACTTAAAACTTTCTCCTGTAAAATAAATTAGTAATGAAAAGCACTTGATTCACACAATACTAATACTTATATATTTTTTTGACTTTGTACCTACCTACTAGGTAGGTACTCTGTATTATCTTTAGACCTGTCATAATGTATGGAGCTGAATGTTGGACTATGAAAGAGATGGTTGAACGAAAAATACATGCGGCTGAGATGCGAATGCGATGCGATGCGATAGATGTGGGAGTGACGAGAATGAACAGGATAAGGAATGAGTAGTTATATTGAGAAGGGAAGAATGTAACGTTACTAGAAGAGTTATTACCACAAAGTGAGACAAGGGCAGAAAGAAGAAGAAGACGTAGATATTTTAAAGTATAAACAGTCGATTTCGATAACGTCAATATTTAGACTGAAAGAATTGCGGTAGTATGGTATTGGTCACTCCGTAGTCAAAGCCTATATTCTGATGAGTAATTTTCACAAAGGAAAATATTTGACTCACATCTACATTTTATACTTACCTACATTTGAAAAATAATTCTTGTTTCACAGTCAATTGTGAAACTACAATTGCGAAAACGGACTAAACGATTATTTAATATTAAAATTACATGCAAAACAATTCCAACAAGTTGGATACAACTAAAATGAATTTAAGCTGGATTAGGTAGTTCTACTAGTTAACTACCAAAGCTTTACGTTAGAATAGATTAAACAAAAGCTTAGTAAATAGTTGCTCCAAGTGTTAGCCCCAACCTGAGTAGCAAGTTCAAGTTTATATCTATTCGGTAAACTCAGATTTGTATTGTTACCTACCTATTCTCCAAATCTGTCTGTCTGAGGCGCAAATATATAAATCTCTATCTATAGGGTTTATATATTTGGGTTGAGACCCTGGGTCCGTGGGGTACTGGGGCCCATCGCGACTACAATTTTTTATGAGGGCGTCTGATCGAAGCTGCGGTTGGTCCGAGGTCTGGCACCTATTTAGCTTAACAGATCAGCATTGCCATTCAGTGAGGCAATGCTGCGAGTTACCGTCATGGCTTAACGACTTTAAAAGCCGGGACAGACAATTTAACGTGCCCTCCGAAGCACGGAAGCGCTCAGCTGATAATGCCAATTGCGGTCCCTCATCCAAGTTGTGACCGCTCAGAACATTGCATAACTTCGACGATTTATCATGAACGTCTTAGCAAGCTTCGCTACGACCGCTTGGGTTACTCCCTGGAATAGGTAAAAAAAACCCACTCAGGGTACGGTACCCCGGTGCGATGCGGAGCCCCGACGAGGCGCGGTCCTCTCATTACGCCGCCGCCGCCGCCGCCGCCGCCGCCGCTCTCGCCACGTGCCCCGCTTCATTATCCAACTTTATTATTTCCCGACACGTGTCTATTACCAGCGGTTTTTATTATTATTTTAACAAATAAAAAATTGGCGTAATCGGATCGCGGATTACAGCGGTAAGTAGATATAAGTTGTTCATAAACAAGCCATCTATAGAGGTTAATCGGTGGAATTAGTTAGGAATTAGCTGGTACGATCAGTTGAACTAACTAGTTAATTTACAACGATTCTTTAATGTCAAAACTGATTTCAAGTTTTATTTAAGACTAGCTAACTTGCCCGTGGCTTCGCTCACGTGGTACCTACCTTGATAAAATATAGCCTATGTTCATTCGGAAAGTCTAAGCTACAAATTGGTAAAAGAATTTTTGAAATCGGATGAGTAGTTTCGGAGTTTACCCCAAACATACAAACAAACAAACCAACTTTACCTCTTTATAATATTAGTATAGAAGTATAGAAAAGAAGAGGAGAAGATATTTAAGAATAGTATAACTATGTATGTACCTATGTATATATACCGTCGTAGCTTAACGACTTAAAAACCGGGACAACATGACCTCCAAAGCAGGAAAGCGCGGGTATCAGGTGTTTATTCCACTTACGGTAATATTAAACTTACGAATGATCGTAGATTGATCGCCATAGCAACTTGACCACAAAAATGTAGGACACTTTTAGACAGATAACAATATTACTATGGCGACAGATCCACGGTCATAAAAAGTCGAATATTGCAACCCGGCATTAGTTAGCGGTTACTCATGCAAATTGTGATCTATCAGACGACGTTTGACTTCAAACAACGATCTATCTATCAAACTATCCTTGTGAACAAGAAGTTATTTAATAAAAAAAGTTGGCATGACTTACAGCTAGTCCGTTAGTGGTAATGGTCATGGCCAATGAATTTCTGATTTTCTTAGGCATTTTACAGCAAGTCGCTTATCATTCACAATCTATCTTGAATGTAGCAAACACAACGAGCGCTACATCCTAGCTCTGGCTAGCTGACATAGAATTCAATTTGAAAAAAAAAACAATATTTTCTAATCAAGCAAAATGTAAACCAATGGCTAATTTATATTATACCTCCTTATGCATAATGGTTTTGTAAACCTACTTAAAGCTAAAACGGATATTAAATCTGTTGCTATCTCTTTTCATTGACATAAGAGTAACAAGAAAAAAAAATCTATATTATATTGTCAGATCTTTATGGATAAGACCATTAGTATCTAAGTGTACTTGTCACTAATACTAAGTCCCAATGTGTAACTGTGAGATTAGTGCTTAGTATTAGTGTTTGTGAATAGAAATCGATCCTATTTACTAAGCGACAAGTACTAAGCCCGTGTAAACCAGCCGTAATACATGAATGCTGTGCTGACGTACTTAGACATAGGAGCTCTCAAGCTCAGTGTGACGTCCTTCAGATTTCACGGTTTAGAATGGGCACGCGTTCATTACTGGTTCCCTCCGACGCGACGGCGGTCGGCCGCGTGCCTCGTGCCCTTCACAACTATTTGTTTTTACGTGATTTAACGTGTTTATTCGCCATGATATTCCGGCGCTTTTTATGTGCTTGTTATTCCACTAATGCCTCAGTGAAAGGATTTTGTTGGTCGTATTAATTAGAATGGTTATCGGATATGTTTGCATGATTAGCATGGGAACGAATTTTGGTTTTCGTGATATTTGGTGAGTTAGCACGGGAATTTAACGCGTAACTAGATACCAAACGTAAATTTTGCGAATTCCTGTTTTATTCGCATAAGTAAGTGTAAAAGTTTGCAAAAAGCGTTGACAACGATTGATATGAATTGTAGAGTTATGAGGCTCTTCATGACCCGGTTTCAGCAAAAACTTCATAAGAAAGACATGACATGTGTTGATATCATCGCGTTGTTATCGATTGATTGATATTATTATTGTGTAGAGCTAGAGACGCCCTGCTAGGCACCTGTATAAACTTCGCCTAGCAACTGAGCCGTGCTACATAATGTGACAAGTATTTTAATATAATTAGATTAATGTCATGCATGAGTCGGTTGGGGGATTTACTTCGCGAAGAGTGCAGGTGAACGTTCAATGCTACTATTAGTTATTGCTTATAGGTCTAAAGTTTATCGTTTCATTGAACTATTACCCATTTTTTTGGATAAGAAAGAACATAGCAACTGACCTACCATAGATTGAAGTGTTCAAAATATATGTATTTTTCTCGTAAATATAGGTACAGGGTGTAAAAAGACGTCTACCGAAAACGAAACGGGGTGGTACAGCACCCCAAAAGACATCTAAAGAAACATTAGTTGTCTGAAAAATGACCGCGGGCGATCGATGACCGCGGGCGAGATCAGCTGTTCGCTGTCGTACGAGCGTACTAAGCTATGCGTAATACTGCTGTTTCTTTAATTTACTTGTTTATTTCCTTTATTAAATGATCTAATTAGGTGGAAATGGTCTTATTATGTTGTAAGATGTGTATGTACTTAACTAAAAAAAAAAAAAGAAAATATTTAAGGTAAAAAAAAAAAAAAAAAAAAAAAATCCGCTAATTATGTACAGTACTATGGTCTGATTGCAACCCATCAGTTTTCGGTAGTAGTCTTTTTACACCCAGTATTTGAGAAACATAAAAAGTGATCCTGAAAGGCTGCTGTAGTTTTTAATTGTTTTTGTTTATTCTAAAGATCTTTATGTTAGTCTTTCAAGAAGTCTACACAAATATTATGTAGGTATTTATACTCGTACTAGTCACCTAAATCAAGTGTAGGACTAAAATAATTATGGATGGTATATAAAAGGTTTGCACTGTCGTTTTGCAAACTGTTTATATATTACCAAAAGCATTATCTTTAAATTAAATAGGTTAATTGTTTTATTTCTGTAAATAAATTTTAATTAAAAAAAAACTTGCGATTTTATTTCACACCTTAACCAACCTAATACCAAACAAAGCTTATTTCATTACAATTCCGAGCAAGCTCCCACCCACGCTAGATTATTGAATAGCTAGTAGTCCCGCGACCTGGTCGCGGGAAAAATTACAACAAAGATCCACTAACAATGTACACGAGTCTATTACGCTATTTCCCGTTCGCCAAGCTCTTTTGTAATAAAAGGGCGATACGTGAGTTTTGGCTTGTTTTTTGACCCTTACAATGGGGCGGGAGAGGGCACTAGGACTCGCCACGTGGCCTAGTGAAAATAAATCTGTGTCTGCCAATTTTTGCGAAAATAATCCGAAATACAATAACCGAAGGTGGATTTTGGTTTGGAGCAGAAATTAATGTGCACGAATGAAAATTGCGACAATGAACGCGAAATAATATTTTGTTGAAATAATTATTTTTAAAGACACTTTCTTCACATACGAGTATATTTTTTTTTATAACTAGGTAAAAAAATATTATTTAACTAGGACTAAATGAAAGTAGTAAGTAGTTTATTAAATCAGTACTTACTATGTTTTGTACATAAACGGATAACCACATAAACTGGGACACCAACCTACTCGGGAATCACGGATACGAATAACAAAACAAATCGAGTTAGTCCAAAAAAATATTTAAAAGTTTGCACCACTCACAATAAGCACTCGTATGTATACGGTACGCAGTGCGCTGTGATCCTAAAAGCAACATAATATCTGCACCCTGCCGCTAAAGCCATGGGTGCTGGTGCGGTCAATCGACGCCCTGCTCTAATTGTAGGGTAGCTTTCAATGAGCAGTTATTTGAACTCCATTTAAAACACGTTGAAAAACTAACATGGGTTCATCAACTAACATACACATAAAACATAAAAACACATAAAACACAAACATTCATAAAAGTACATAATGGATGGCTGAACGCTAAAAATAGCTATTAATTCTACTCTTTCTCTTCGCAACTACAGCCGTTAAAAAAAGGCGTCAAAAACGGGAGCATAGCTTTCTTTTCAGTGTTGGTCTTCACTGCTGAGCCAATCCCGCCTACAAGTTAAGAATAAAATCAATCGTATAATTTTTTATCCTCAAAACTCTGAGTCGACCACTTTGTGAAAACAAAAAAAGCCACCCAACAGTGTGTCAAAGCCAGTGTTGAGATGACATCGTCAAGAGGTCGATTGTGTGGAGTGATCAATAATGTTACGTCGGTTTGATTAATCGAATAAAACGTCACCAAATTTTGTGATTATTGTTTTATTATAAAATGTGTTAACAAATTTAGATTTTTATCGATTATTAATGAAAAATTTAAAAAAGGAGATTATTTGAAGCGTTACCTTACTTTTGTGTATTTGTGTATCTATGCGTGTCTGTCTGAGGCAACGTACTCGTCGTAGCTATTTATTTAGTGTTTCAATAAATTGCTCAGCCGTCAAGATCATCAGCTCATTTCTAGTTTATTAACTGATATAGCGGGGGTTTTTAATTAAATATTTAAGTATATAGATTGTCGTGTTTGTTTTTCCGGATGCAAAAACATATCATGAGCTTTAAAGTTTAAAATGGCCTGTCTCTGATACTTTCTGTCTGACTGAGGCATAGTAGCTTATACACGTGCTTATTTTTGTAATAACGAAACCCAATATTCGAAATTGAATGGGGTGGAAGTTTTGACACTATCGTAAAATTACCCGATTACCGACGTCTTATCAATATCAGTATCAAATAATTGTGAAATGAAAGTGTAACTTGAGAATGCGACGACCTATTTAAAATTTTATCTACCTACCTTACTTACCATATTATATTTGTATATTTTTTTTGTATCCGCCAATTTTATTTCCAACATTGATCTGAATCTGGTTAGTAATGGATACCATAGTGACATGTTCGACAAAAAACATCCCTGCTTCACCACGTTTCGGTCACGTTCCGGCCCATTTACCCGGAAGCTGTGCCTGTGGGGCCACATCTATTCCTACCTAGTTTTTGTGCACGGCGCCTGGACTTGGATATTCTTCTATTTTTGGGGATTTTAGTTATAACTTAAATTTAAATAAACTTGAAGAATCGATATGTAACATACGCGCTCTTCATAGTTTACAAGCACGTTACCTAAATCTCAAAGTTTATAATAATGTTTGCGTAGTTGTAATTACTAAATTGGCAACGTAAATAAATATTTAATTTATTTAATTTATTATTCTACTTGTTAAACAACTAGCATGTCTGTATGTTGGTCCTGTATGCGTTCCCAAAACATTGATTAGATTGTGATGAGACTCTAATAGGGTATTTCAATGGGGTGCATGACTAGTTCGCGCCCGAGAGGGTTTCTGGACCAAAAGATCCATGAATAAACAAATTACAACGAAACACCTTTTTCACGTGACATTGCAACGCATGCCGGGTACAGCTAGTATTTCATAAATTTCTAGAGATCGGTGAATACTTAATGTAGGTGGTTTCTCCAGTGGCAGTGTATTTTAGATTTAGGAGATAATTCTTAAAAAATTTAAAGAACTACCTACAAATTTAGTAAGACAATGGTGTCAATTCAGATGTCGCCAAAACTAAACTAAACTAATTTGACAGCACTAAAATATAGCAGTCCCTTTTAATAACTAAAACTGATAAAATTGATAGCCATCAATTTTAGTGCTGTCAAATTAGTTTAGCTTATGTTTGCGACTTACCTATTTGGTGAACGACCTATCTGTTAGTTAGATGAGCACACTGAAAATCACTTTGTCGTACCAGGAACGTGTAGGCTTCCACAAAGGCGTCGTATACGTCAATGGTATCAATGGTCATTAATAGATTATGGTTTATGCACAGGGATCTAGGGTTTCAATAATATCTGTCCCTGTGGTACAAGACTAAGGCTGCGTTTCCATTGACGCGGAGCTGTGTGGAGCGGTGCTTAGCAGTGCATGAATTGATCAATCACTATGCTCGAAATCGCGAAGCAAAGATTTTAGAGCATAGTGATTGGTCAATTCATGCACCGCTAAGCACCGCTCCACACAGCTCCGCGTCAATGGAAACGCAGCCTTAAGATTCGTAGTCAGGTACCTATACACTAATTGACGCCACTGACAGAGAAAATGAAACATGATTATCATCCTACTAATCCTACTTCCTACTAATATTATAAAGGTGAACGTTTGTGTGTGTGTGTAAGTGTGTTTGTTACTCTTTCACGCTCAAACAGCTGAACGGATTTGAATGAAATTTCGTACCAGGATTGCTTATACCCTGGATTAAAAAATAGGCTACTTTTGATCCCGGTATTCCAACGGGAACGGGAACTGTTCACCGCGGGTAACACCACGGGGCGAAGCTAGTATAGATATAATTGTGTTAACGTGTCATGTAAAGTGTATAATAATTTACCAAAGTCAATAATAGAAAATCAAGGGTATTTATTATTAAAGAATTGGCTTATTGATAACTAGCAAACCCGCGCGGCTTCACTTGCGTGTGTTGTACACGCTACTTTCCATAAAAACTTTGACACCATATTTCACAACTTTTTATGGTTTATTTTGGAAAATCCTCAGACCGCCGTATGTATTATAATATATAAACTTAGACTACCACTGACTCACTCACTGACAGAATTGTTCTCCCTGTTGGTGGATGGGGAGGTAGGTATATTTTTACGGATTCGTATAGAGGTACGTCTGGAAACTACGGGAAAAATCGCAAACCCCCCCTTTTTGCCCCCCTTCCCCCCCCCCTATTGAGGATCTCGGAAACTAAGAGACTTGGAACAATTTTTTTTGCGGAATCGGATAGAGGAGGCTCGGGGAAGTAAAAATTTTTTTTCAGTGTTGCCCCCTTTGCCCCCCCTCTCCCCCCCTTTTGCGGATCTCGAAAGCCTTAAGACTTGGAACAAATTTTTTTTCAGATTTGTATTAAGGGGAACTTGGTTAGACAAAATATTTTTTCAAAACTACCCCCCCCCCTCCCCAACCTCCCCTAAAATTGAAAGGGCTGTAACTCCACAACGGTTAGAGATATCCATTAGGTTTTTGAACAATTATTATAGTAGGTAGGTGTCGGAGGTCCTGAGTGGAGCGAACCTACGAGACCTGAGTGGAGCGGAGGGGGGAGGTGGCGAGCGAAGCGAGCCGCCGACCCCCGTAGCGTAACGAAGGTCGAGTGGGTGAGCGTAACTCAGGGCCGACGACTTGGAAACTTGAGGGTACTTAATTTTTTTTTTTATAATTTTTTTTTTTTTTAATTTTTTTTTTTTTTTTTTTTTTTTCTTAATTTTTTTTTTTTTTTTTTAAATTTTTTTTTTTTTTTTTTTCAAAATTTTATAGGGGTCTACCTGTCAAAAATAGGAAAAAAATACCGCGAGCTGCTTGCAGCTCGCGCACCACGCAAACATCAAACAGGTCGGAGGTCCTGAGTGGAGCGAACCTACGAGACCTGAGTGGAGCGGAGGGGGGAGGTGGCGAGCGAAGCGAGCCGCCGACCTCCGTAGCGTAACGAAGGTCGAGTGGGTGAAGCGTAACTCAGGGCCGACGACATGGGATTTTTTTTTCTTTTTTTTTTTTTCTTAATGCTTTAGGGCTCCTAAAGGGTTTTCATACTGATTTAGGGCTTCCCATTGCGGTTTATTAAATATTTTATATCTCCTATGGATTCTCAAAATTTTATAAGGGTCTCTCTACCTGTCAGAAACATGGAAAAAGAAAACCGCGTGCTGCTTGCAGCACGCGCACCACGCAAACTAGTATAATATATAAACTTAGACTACCACTCACTGACTGACTCATTGACATAATTGTTCTCCCTGTTGGTGGATGGGGAGGTAGGTATATTTTGACGGATTCGTATAGAGGTAGGTCTGGTGAGTTGGGGAAAAATCGCAAACCCCCCCTTTTTGCCCCCCTTCCCCCCCCCTTATGAGGATCTCGGAAACTAAGAGACTTGGAACAATTTTTTTTGCGGAATCGGATAGAGGAGGCTCGGGGAAGTAAGCTCAGTGTTGCCCCCTTTGCCCCCCCTCTCCCCCCCTTTTGCGGATCTCGAAAGCATTAAGACTTGGAACAATTTTTTTTTCAGATTCTTGTAAAGGGGAACTTAATTAGTCAGAATATTTTTTCAAAACTCACCCCCCCCCCCCCTCCCCAACCTCCCCTAAAATTGAAAGAGCTGTAACTTCACAACGGTTGGAGATATCCATTAGGTGTTTGAACAAATATTATAGTGGGTAGGCGTCGGAGGTCCTGAGTGGAGCGAACCTACGAGACCTGAGTGGAGCGGAGGGGGGAGGAGGCGAGCGAAGCGAGCCGCCGACCCCCGTAGCGTAACGAAGGTCGAGTGGGTGAGCGTAACTCAGGGCCGACGACTTGGTAAATATTTTCTTTTTTTTTTTTTCTTAATGGCTAAGGGCTCCTAAAGGGTTTTCATACTGATTTAGGGGTTGCCATAGCGGTTTATTAAATATTTTAAATCTCCTATGGATTCTCAAAATTTTAGAAGGGTATTACCATCTGTCAGAAACATGGAAAAAGAAAACCGCGTGCTGCTTGCAGCACGCGCACCACGCAAACTAGTTATAATATATAAACTTAGACTACCACTGACTGACTCACTGACAGAATTGTTCTCCCTGTTGGTGGATGGGGAGGTAGGTATATTTTTACGGATTCGTATAGAGGTACGTCTGGAAACTACGGGAAAAATCGCAAACCCCCCCTTTTTGCCCCCCTTCCCCCCCCCCTATTGAGGATCTCGGAAACTAAGAGACTTGGAACAATTTTTTTTACGGAATCGGATAGAGGAGGCTCGGGGAAGTAAAAATTTTTTTTCAGTGTTGCCCCCTTTGCCCCCCCTCTCCCCCCCTTTTGCGGATCTCGAAAGCCTTAAGACTTGGAACAATTTTTTTTTCAGATTCTTGTAAAGGGGAACTTAATTAGTCAGAATATTTTTTCAAAACTCACCCCCCCCCCTCCCCAACCTCCCCTAAAATTGAAAGAGCTGTAACTTCACAACGGTTGGAGATATCCATTAGGTGTTTGAACAAATATTATAGTGGGTAGGCGTCGGAGGTCCTGAGTGGAGCGAACCTACGAGACCTGAGTGGAGCGGAGGGGGGAGGAGGCGAGCGAAGCGAGCCGCCGACCCCCGTAGCGTAACGAAGGTCGAGTGGGTGAGCGTAACTCAGGGCCGACGACTTGGTAAATTTTTTTCTTTTTTTTTTTTTCTTAATGGCTAAGGGCTCCTAAAGGGTTTTCATACTGATTTAGGGCTTCCCATAGCGGTTTATTAAATATTTTACATCTCCTATGGATTCTCAAAATTTTTAAAGGGTAGCTACCACCTGTCAATAACATGGATAAAGAAAACCGCGTGCTGCTTGCAGCACGCGCACCACGCAAACTAGTTATAATATATAAACTTAGACTACCACTGACTGACTGACTGACAGAATTGTTCTCCCTGTTGGTGGATGGGGAGGTATGTATATTTTGACGGATTCGTATAGAGGTAGGTTTGGTGACTTCGGGAAAAATCGCAAACCCCCCCTTTTTGCCCCCCTTCACCCCCCCCTTTTGAGGATCTCGGAAACTAAGAGACTTGGAACAATTTTTTTTGCGGAATCGGATAGAGGAGGCTCGGGGAAGTAAAAATTTTTTTTCAGTGTTGCCCCCTTTGCCCCCCCTCACCCCCCCTTTTGCGGATCTCGAAAGCCTTAAGACATGGAACAAATTTTTTTTCAGATTCTTATCAAGGGGCATCTAGATAGTCGAAATATTTTTTCAAAACTCACCCCCCACCTCCCCAACCTCCCCTAAAATTGAAAGGGCTGTAACTTCACAACGGTTGGAGATATCCATTAGGTGTTTGAACAAATATTATAGTGGGTAGGCGTCGGAGGTCCTGAGTGGAGCGAACCTACGAGACCTGAGTGGAGCGGAGGGGGGAGGAGGCGAGCGAAGCGAGCCGCCGACCCCCGTAGCGTAACGAAGGTCGAGTGGGTGAGCGTAACTCAGGGCCGACGACTTGGATGAATGTTTTAGGGCTCCTAAAGGGTTTTCATACTGATTTTGGGGTTCCCATAGCGGTTTATTAAATATTTTAAATCTCCTATGGATTCTCAAAATTTTATAAGGGTCTCTCTACCTGTCAGAAACATGGAAAAAGAAAACCGCGTGCTGCTTGCAGCACGCGCACCACGCAAACTAGTCTATTTATAATGTAAAACTTAATACGAGTACTAAATTTAATTATATAAATTAGTTGTATTTTCTTCCGTCCGTCTGTAAGATCGTTTCACACGATATACCGCATGTGACACCGACACGGCGACACCCAAAAGTTTAAAACTGCACGCAACATTTAATATGAACATGATTTATAAGCTCACGCGTACAAAAACCAAATAAACGATCTTAGCACTCCCATTTCTACCACTCCATCTCGAACTGCCGCCGCAGGAAATTAAACTCTATTTCATAAGTTTAAAGACCATCATCAAGGTCTAAGTCGGCTGGGTGAGTGTGCGTAACGAATAGCGCCTTAACTTTGGCTAAAGATACTTAAACAGTTGCAAGTGAAAATGTTAACCTTTTCAAAATAATATTTAAATGAAACGAAATGGATTTTAAAATTGTCGTATTGTATTTTACGAAATGTCCAAGAGTAGGAATGTTTTACTGGCAAGAAGGTCGACGAGGAGCTTAGTAGGTGATAGACCGTGGACAAATTTCACCCTGACAGACCTAAAAGAAGTCACGAATTGAGGTTAAGAACCATCTATCGTATTTTTCACAAACTCGTTTTTTCATAGTAAAGTATGAGAATGGTTTTTTTTAATTAATGGAAAAACTTTAGATTTGAATTGGTAAGTCACTTTGGGAAAAGTAACACTTTTCCCTGGTGGGAAAAAGAGTCGATTAAGATTAATTTGATTTTTTTTTGACAAATGTTTTGGCGAACAGATAACACTTAAAAAAAATACTAAAAACAGAAGGTTCCTAAGAACAAAAGCTTTGAAATATTATGTTCCAACCTGTATAATCTGAATCTCGCAAACGGCTCTAACAATTTTCATGAAATTTAGTATGCAGGGGGTTTTCAGGGCGAGGTTTCATTTTTAGAAAATTACATTTTATCCGCGTTTTTTAGGCAATAAAAATCCGAGCAAGGCTCGGTTATTCCGCTAGTAATGATAATACAACCATTTTGCGTTTCAAATGTAAACTTATCTAAATAAAGTAAAAACAAAAAAATACCTCTTTCTAACTTATTCACCCGAATTGGCCGCTAGCTCATTCGAACTTGCCTATTACGATAATGGTAAGTAAGTATCTAGATTATCAGGTTCAAAAAAAAAATCGTAAAGAATTTTAGGTTTTATAAGTAGCTTATCAGTGAGTAATAATCTTGTGATAATTACTTTATTTCTTGTACGAGTAGGTTCCCTAATTTTTAAACCGAATGCAATTGTAATGTGTAATCAACATAAAAGTTCATTAACTTGCTGATAAAAATGTTATAAAACCAGTTTCCGTTCTTGTCGAATTAATTGCAGTCTTCGTTATTAAATATTTATAATCGCCACAATAATTAAATTCTTTCCATAAAAACTCACTTGAAATCTTATTAATAAGAAGCTTTTAATAAGTGATAATCATCACTGATGTTGTTGTTTTTACATTTGCACGATCTATTGACAATTCGACGCTCAACATTTTTTCACCAAATCTCTTGACATAGGTCGTTTTCCTGAAGTTAGCAGACCACAGACATTAGCTTAGAACGCCAGTGCCATTTTTATATAAGTATTTACAAAAAAAAATTAGGTAAGTATCTATGAATGTAGTTTAACAGTCATCTGGTTACCATAACACAAGCATTAAATTGCGTAGCTTGCTTGGGACTAGATGACGCTGTGTGGAATGTCGAATGTCCAAGGATTTTCATTTATTTATGATTATTTCAAAAGGCAACAGCAATGACAGAAGTCAGGTTCCAACAGACCGAATAAAAATTTCTTTTTTCATGGTTATAGTTACTATAACCATGAAAAAATAAATTTTTATTCGGTCTAGATTCTAGAATTTTTGATGAATAAGTAGGTTTTTATAAGATTTCAATCCACTTTTGATAAAAATATTTTTTTATATCGGAATGTTTTAATTTAACGTGAGCATTAATTTAGTGGTACCTAAAGTTCAAACTGTTGTACGAATATGTTCGTGAATTAAAATTCCCTATCTGGAACGGAAGTATTGAATTTTCGAGATACCTTTACAATTTATCACGTATTCTCAGCAAGTGATTATACCTATATTTTCCAGCCATCCATACATAGGAACTGGACTTAACTGCAGAGCATAATTCCGATGCGAGCGCGGTTTACCAAGAATTATTTATATCAAAAACAAAGGCACCAAACAGGACCCGAAAACCTATCCCGTTATATGCCTTAAGGCTGTCCTTTTCCTCTCCTTTATAATGGTGTGTTTCATCTCTTTCCCGCTTGAATGGGCATCCGGATTGCAGATTCTTCAGTACTGCGAGACCAGTTTTTGTGATAGCGACAAAGGTGGCTCCAAGAGTTAAATTCATGATGGAGTCCGAACAATAATACCGTATATTTAGTTTTTGCTTGATGTTCAGCGGCAAGGGGCGAAGTCCTTCGCTCGTGCTGTCAACTGCAGCTGCTAGGTATAATGAAAACCTAACATTTACACCAATCACAATTATTTACTTCATAATTTACTTGTTTTATTTGCGATATCAATGAGTCTTTTTTACCATAAATACAATGAAATATCTACGCGCTCGATATTTGTTCCTAGAAAAATATTTATTTCAATGCTTCAGCATCATGCTTGGCCAGCTCAACTGCGTAAGATTATTTTTTCTTTAGCGATATAATCAGAACAAAACTAGTAAAAAACAAATGATCTATTTACTAATATTTAGTTTTACAGCTGCATCTTCAAGACTGTATTTCCAGAGACGGTAGTCAATTCTTCAGATGTTCAGGCACTCAAGATCCTTTCAAGATAAAATATCTGAAGTAGTCCGGGGCAAGTCAAAATACAGATACACTTGCACACTATAAAAAAAAAAAAGTTAAACAGTTACATTCTCAGCCTTTTTTAATAATAGTGTTGTAACCAATTCATGTTTGAATCTCACAAGTTTCATATTATTTTGTCGAGAGTATTTTTTAATTTGTGAAATATTTTTCACTAGGATGTTGCATTTGTCTTTTTTATAACACAAAATACTATAATGTATTATAATATAAAAAATAATACTTATAAATAAACGAAATACTATAGGTCAAAGGATACGCAGCACGCTATAATACAAAGCCGCCATTCTCCACTACTAAAATGATGACTTGCTGAAACAAGCTTGTACCGAAGACTGTGCAAACAAAAGTGGTAGAAAGAACATGAAAAATAATAAAGGAAGATTATGACAGAGACGTCAATATTGATAATATTATAGAAAACGAACGAATTATAGAAGAAAATAGCTCATCTGACGATTTTGGCTCATCATCATCAAAAGAAAATACAGTGTTAAAGTTTAATTAAAACGAACGAATTATAGAAGAAAATAGCTCATCTGACGATTTTGGCTCATCATCATCAAAAGAAAATACAGTGTTAAAGTTTAATTTAAATGTTCTAATTAGAACTTAAATCCAATGCGCTTTACATTATAATCAAATCAATCAAATACTCATACAAATTGAATCAATTTTGCGTGAGTATCGTGTACCGAGTCTTAGGTTTACATCACTAGCTACATCACAATGACATAATGTCCAAGTGGACCTATTAATTTGCGCGGAGTATAGCAGTTGATAACTTCAAGCTAGGCGATTCTACTTCCGGTTATTTTAGCGCGACATACCATGAAAAAACAAATAAGCAAAAACATTTACAATCTACTAAGTATCTATTATTTAGTCAAGCTTCAGTGGGGCCAGACAAACGAAGTACCTAAGGCACGTCAAAGTAAGTAAAAGTTATTTTAGAATTTAAAAGATATTTACACCCCAAAAAGTTCGTCTGGCATCACACGCTACACGTGGCTAACTCAGGTGGTACCTTTATAGTTATTATTCAAAATGTATGGCAAAACTGTTAAAGATTGTAAAGATATTGGCATTTTTGTAATTTTGGTATCATTGTTGTTGTACCAACAATAATCAAAAATATTTAACAACGGCTAAATTGGCATAGACACGTGACGTGTCAAAGTGGTCTATAATAAGATCGTATTGAATAAATCAATTTCGAGTTTGAGTTTGGTTAGTGGACTTTTTGACGGGAATTTGAGATGTCAAGTTGTCTTTTTGTTTTATTTTCTAAAATTTGTGTTTTGGCGAATGTTAAGTGTAATAATGGTAAAATTATATTCTATTCTAAAGACCCACATCTTTACTGACGCTGACTCTGACTTGGACTTGAATTGACTAACTTGAATTATAATCACATGGTAGTGGCTAAATGCGTGGCAAAAGCCGGCGAAGCTAAACGTAGTGTTTTTATTCTATTTGGGCGAAGCCAAAATAAAGAAGAAGAAGAAGAGTTTGGTTAGTGTCAATGTTTTAATCCCTCGTAGCTTTTTGACGGGAGTTCAAGATGGCATGTTGTCTTTTTTGTTTTATTTTCCGAAATTTGTGTTTTGGCGAATGTTAATGTGTAATAATGGTGGATTATTAACTGTTAAGTGTTCGTGAACGTACATAAGTGTAGGCAAATGAAACAAAACTGTATATCATTGCATTTCGAGTTCTCTCAAAACGTCCGTGTAAAGCTGCAGTAAAGAACCCACATCTTTACTGACGCTGACTATGACTTTGACTCGACCTTGACTAACGAAAAGAAAATATATTATACACATGGTAGTGGCTAAATGCGTGGCAAAAGCCGGCGAAGCCAAAATAAAGAAGAAGAAGAAGTAATCCCTCGTATGAGAGTAACGTTGACTTGGAGTTTATTGTAAAAAAGTACAGTATTTCCTATAAGAGAACCATATTACTTTTTCTAGTCCCTATTGAGGCACACATAGGTAGTTTATTCCTTTTTCTAGCATCAATGTTATGAAATATACAGGGTGTAAAAAGACTACTACCGAAAACTTTAGGGGGTGAAAGTACCCATCAATATGAACAACTTTTTCTAAGAAACCAACACTGTGAACGCGAAAAAAAAAAACAGCTGTTTCATACACTTTAGCCAAGTAGGTATTGAACTTATGTATGGAACAGCTGTTTTTTTTTTCGCGTTCACAGTGTTGGTTTCTTAGAAAAAGTTGTTCATATTGATGGGTACTTTCACCCCCTAAAGTTTTCGGTAGTAGTCTTTTTACACCCTGTATACTTTAAAGATTCTTCAATGGCTCCTTTGTAAATCGTCAGCCTTTTGAGCTATCAGGTGACTGCGGCGTCCAATTAGACTTGTCTTCTAAGAATCTTGCTGACTTTATAGAAAACTCAACCTTAGGGACTATTCTAAAATGCCTGCACATGTCGAATACTGATTTACCTACCTAGTAGTGATGTTCGGTTGTTTCTGTTAAAGATTTATTTCTATACTCACATAAGAAATACCTACAGAAAAAAGACACATGTCTAAAACAAATGGTAAGTAAGTATTCCAAACTACCTTCCTTTCCTTCTACCAAAAATAAATTTGAGAAAACCAATAAAAAAATGATTTAAGGGAACAAAGTAAAACACAGAGTAACAAACATATCCACACTTTCTGATTTAATAGAAAAATAAATTAGGTAAATAAAATCGTATATGAAGGCATTTGGAAACAATAATGAACACACGAGCAACGAAACTATGCAAGGTGCATTTTATATGAAGTAATAAGTCTTATACACTATCAATGCAGTAGGTACCAAAATTAAGTAATGAAGCATCGAGGTAGTATTAAAGAGTCACAATCTTATAGCTGACAAAACTCAAAAAAAGGCGAGTAAATTCAATGTTCTACAATGACATTTAACATTTGAATGTAGACGTTATGACGTTTGTTTTAATGTTCAATGTCGCTTGTACGCAAAAAAGAAAAACTCGGCGCACTACGTAGTGTGCGCAGAGTTTTGGCGTTTACATTTTATTTGTCTGATTGTGGCTCTATAATACATCTCAATGTATTGAAGCTAATCAATCGAAAACTAAATCCTAACCAAACATTTAATACGGATCGTTCCCCTCGCAGATTAAAGAGTTAATTCTCCTCCAAACAAATGAAACAAATAGAGCTAAACCAATGCTCAAACATGACGAAACACCACTGCATAATGCACCCCTAGCAAGAAAAGTTTGCTTAAGCAAATATTTTTAGAGTTGATCCAAAAACTGGAAGGGGGACAAACAGGGGGTTGAGAGCCTATTTCTGCTTCCAGGCAAGTTTTTTTATTATTATTATTAGCAACCCTCAATGTTCTACTGTTGGTGGGCAAAGGCCTCCCCCCACTTTCTCCAATCGCCCTTCTCCTGTGCTTACATTACATCCTGTCCAGTCGGCCCGGAATTGGACGAGCTCGTCCATCCAAGTTTTTATATACTTAATATGCAAATATTTGTCTCGGGTCTGGGTGTTTTTCTATGTAAGTAGGTATAAATTGTGTATTGACAAAATCAATATTTAAAATAATGGTTTCCATTAGATCTTATAGATCCCTTGTGGGGATATTGAAAATTTCTGAATTTCTAGTAAGTACCTACTCCGCTAATTTAATCTAAACCAAATTGTGAGGTTTCCTCACGATGTTTTTACAAAGGAAACCTAGGTTTCTTCTCGAGCTTGCACTTGTGCTGCTCCCGGATTTGCCCTGCCTAGCTCGGCATAATAGGGCTTGGCTGTTGGCAAGGAGGTGGTTGTGTGGCCTCTGTGAAAACATCGTGAGGAAATCTCCCTCACGATTTGGTTTAGATTAAATTAGCGGAGGAGTGCTAGATATTCTGAAATTTTTGAAAATTTCAGAATATCTAGCACAGAATGGAGATATTGATATCTGAAGATGGACTTCCGCAAAGTCACGCCTGAATCAATTAACACTTGAGGGGTTCTACTGCCTGTTTCAACGCGATATTCCAAGAAAAGAATAAGACACCAACACTACTTTTTTTTAATGGTGTGAGCCGAAAAAAATGAAATATGAAAACTAAATGAAATATGATCATGAGTGTATTCCCAAGGTGCGGTAGACAAATTCTTTCAGATTAATATTTTTAGTTATTTCAGACCCTTTGAATATGTCTAAGGGGTAGTCAGAGGTATGTCTAAATAAATTTTTTTGAACATACCTACCCACATTTTGCAGAAGTTGACATTCCATGTACGTGACAGGTTGCAAGCCCATCGACGCTATTATAGTAGAATACTAACTGGTTTTCTCATGACGTTTTCCTTCACCGTTCAGAACTCATTCGAAACCAAAAAATTCATTGATGCACGGCCGGATTTCAACCCACGACCTTCGGAACGAAAGTCGTGATAATAATCCACCTGGCCAACACATCTTCGTGTGGCTTTCTCTCTCTTAGGAAAATTTAAAATAAAAAAAACGATTTTATCTATTCACTTTGTCGGCAACATTAATATGTACCTTCATACTTTTAAATAGAAATTTACAGGATTTTATGTACCTTCATGCCAAATTTTCTATAAAGTATCAATAATAATAGTATGTACCTATATGAGCAAAGCCGAGGACTACAGTAGGACGGACAAGCAAATTAAGAGTTCCTAGTTGACTTCGGAACCCTTTTTATGTAGGTAGTTCATTCGTTATCGTGTCAAGTTACCACATAAAACCTACCAGCTGTTAGGTCTTTTAGTAAATATTTACAATAAATGACGCGACGTGTCCATGGCCAAACGAAATATTTGAGCCTACAGCGGTTAGATGGTCCACCTACTGATAAAGTAAGGAATTTTTCGAAAAAGGCATTCGTCGGACCACCCAACGGTCCAGCTGCACCGACCTTATTTATTGTTTTAATTAAAACAACATAACAACCTCCTTTTTCGTACGCAACGCGCCTATAATGTGACAGATCGTAACTCTTCGCTTTCGAGCTTCCGAAGCATTTAGGGCGCGGCAGTCGCGCGTGCTTCACTTCGACCGCCACTCTGCAATGCGGCTCTATTTAGTAACTTACTAATTTTAATTCTGATTTGAAAATTCGAAACAGTAGTAGATTCAATGCGATCCTATTGATCTGACTGAATAAATAATTTTTTACTTTAAAATTCAAATCGAAAAGCAAATAAGTGATGTAGTAGGTAAGTTAAGTATGCCAGTTTTTGTTATAGTACCGATACTTGAAACAACTTAACTAGCAACTATTTTTATTGTAACATAGGAACGTAAGATAATGTTAATTTTATTCTGTTATTAGTGGGTACGATATAGGTAACATACGTAGTCAAAGAATAATGTTTATTATATGTATTTCCACACACTGTAATTAACAATTAAATTAACTTTATTACTTCAGCAGGCCATAAATAAAAGTTCATGTACAGTTGGAATATTTTTATTAACAGATTTTTATTTCTGAATCGCAGGTATTTCGAGTAGAATTATTTATATTGCCTCCTTATAATTTGTATCTACAGTACGTTTTGTTTATGTAGTGAAAATTCCATTACATATAATCTACAAAATGTTTATAATAATATAGGTACATACAATTAGTTGATTCGCTAATCCCGATGGAGAGATTAACCTTGTATATAAAATTCAGCTGATATACTCGTAGATTCAACATCAAATGCGCGAGTGAAATGACCGAGAACTAAACCTTATTCAAAATACTTTTCACAATTTTATGAACGACAAAGCACGTGTCTGTAATTGTCTTGTTTTTATGGATTCCAATGAAAACAATGACAATTGATTAATCAAAGTATTATGAATAAGACAGCCTCTATGATGTTAATGTAGTAAAATGCGACTACTTACATTTTAGTGATGAGATTTTAAATTACTAAAACTCTACTAAAAGGAACTAACAGTGCGTGTATCTAGCCGGAATAATCTATCTAATGCTTAATACTAGAAACATGAGTAATTTTGAGTTTCGTTTTGATAAATTAATTGTTTGATCCAATGATAAACCGGCCAATCACAAAACTATTCTATTCTACAAACTAATTTAACTATGGAAATTTTCAAATTTACCACCTACAACTTACACTAAGCTTATTCAATAGTTTAAATATAGTTAATCAATAAATAAATAGTATATATTAATAAAACAAATCTTTATTGTTTAGGTTCACTGAACCGATCTACTATTATAAATGACGTGCGAGTTATACATACACCAATCTAAAATGCAATGTTGCTAGCAACATTTAAACAATAAAACAATTTTAAACTTTGGACAACACCAAACATACTACTAGGTATGTTTGGTGTTGTCCAAAGTTCTGCAAAATCTGCAAAATCCTGGAATTGACAAATTTGTCGATGTCACCATAATTTGTTACAAGAAAATGATGATAATGTTCAAGTGCAACTTAAGAAAACACCATTAAGCAATTTTAGAAATATTTACAAAAGTAATGCTTCTTAGACATTCGTACTATTTTTGTCGAAAGTGCTGGCGTAAATACGAAGTCCACTTTCTATCGACTTCTCTTCCTTCTCTTTTACTACAGACAGAAGACAGGACTTCGACAGATGTAAGAATGTAGGATTAGCTCTTATAAAATAAGCCATTAACCTACTCATAATACACATTTAATTGACATGTTATTATGATGTGACTTTCTTTGTCGTCCTAAAACAATCAATTATTTTCAGTACTCTATCTATTGATTATAACTATAGAAACACCGACATTGGGTAGCATTGGTTGTTATATTATATAACTATTATATATTTACACGCAAAATCTCATGGTTACTAGAGCCATGCTTTCTGGATTAATATCAATCCTTATGAAATCATTTGTGCTAAAAATGACAGTCTAGCTATTATTCTCTTATTCTTTTAGTACAATGATTTCGTTTAAAACATCATATTGACTGGTTTCTTAAATACTCAATAAGTTATTTTTATTTTACTAGGTAAATGTTTTATATAATTTTCACAATATATTTCATGATAAATAAAACATGTAACAACCCTGAAAAAACAGTCTAAATGTAGGTACTTATTTCAATGCCAAACATTTACGTAACATTTTTATCGAAAGGATCAGATCTTCTGAAATGAAAACTTAATACCTAAAGCTGTAGGAAGGTGTTATCGATTGTGATAGTATTTGCCGACTAATAGGTAAGGTGCCATACATTTGAACGTATTAGGAACGTGTCAGGTATAAAAAAAACAGGTTTTCACTTCTCATGCTCTTAAAGTACACCAATATAGCCCTACGAAGCGGGACTAAATTGACCATTTTAGTCTCTAGGGAGTGAAAAGTAATTATTTTTTTTAATTTACTTCATGTGACAGACAAACTCAATCAAACAGCCAGTAAAATTTGTTAAGTGAATATCATTCATAAATATTAAAATATTTTAAATAATTTGTAGACGTAGGTTATTATAACTTAATATAATGATAATTAATCAATCAAAGTAAAATTTAAAAATACTATATTCCGCCAAATTTCGCATGGCGGCTCCATTTTGTTATACTACTATCTTCGTCGTTTGTTTTTAATCTGTGGCTGTTTGTCTGGTTTAAATGAAAAAAACTTACTGCGAAACTTTCGGAATTTTTGTAGAGTTGAGCGTTTTGCAAGATTTTTTTTACAATTTTTTCTCGCAAGTCGAGTCTCGAGGTGTGAACTGTATACACCTCACACCTCGAGACTAAACGCCTACTTAATATACCCACGGTTTCATTGACTCCTGAGCGACCTCGGGTATATTATTGCTTCGTTTAGTCCCTCGTAAAATATACCTAGGTACTGCTTGTATTGACACAGCACACACAACATTCCATTCTGCGTCTGATGTCATGGCAAGGTCATGGTATGATAATTATGTGATAGCTCGTAAAGTAGAATTAAAGAAAACACTATACTTATGACGTTGACTTTAGGTGTTTTTACCGTTTTGCCTTTTTAATTCTTTAGGAAAAACTATTCCTTTACTTGCTTATAAGAATCCGTTAAAGTTAAAACAAAATCAAAACATACAGCAAAGCGGACGGATATTTAAATAATAAATACTTTTACCTTCGTGCACAACAAAAAAAATAAAGAGAAAATCTTGAATGTACTTATTAAACAAACAGAGTAATAGGTATCAGAGCAAATACTTTGAGTTAAACCATTATTCATCTGTGCGTAAAAGCTTCATGAACGTTTTGTTTGACTTTATTTTATAGACTAACTGACTGAACTGGTATGAGATTCGGCGAACTATTCCGTGCCGATTATATTACACAATTAATCAGTTTCCTTATAATAGTTCTTAATCCACAATTATGACAAGAATGTAAACAACACTTCCACAACCATCAAATGTGCCATCACTTTTATCACTCAAATCCAAAATTAATAGAGAACCAGTAGTCTGAATCTGTCCACGAGCCAGGCCCAGGCTCTTCCAGGTAACTAGAAGCAGGGCCACGTCCCCCACAGCTGGTTCTCGTACTGCGCTCATAAGGCGCAGAGCTGGCGCTATGGACAGTCCATGGAGTTGGGGCTCGGCGGGCCGCCCATCACGCTGTACTGCGGGCTGTGCGGCGGCAGCGACTGGATGGATCCCATGGGCCCGTGGTACATGTCCAGCTCCAGCGACGCGTCCGGAGAGCACTTCTCCGACATCTTGTTTTCCTGCTTTGTCACCATTCGCCGCCACTTCGCCCGTGCGTTTTGGAACCACACCTGCGAACAAAAAACCAACGTTGGTGTCGACCGGGAGAATAAAGTACATTGATACGACGCGGACGCCAGCAAAACGAAAACTCGATTCGCCGAAGCGATTGTGCCTGTCGCGCAGCCCGCAAGAGCAAAAAAAGATTTAAAGTTCGCAGCCCTCGAATTTTCCACAGCGTTCGTTATGCGGTCAGTCGTAGCCAGGGGCTTCCGTCCGCCGGCCGCTCTGGATGCGGAAGCTCGTTTCTTTTCTTGTGCACATTTATGCTGACTTTTTACGAGATATGTGAGAGCGTTCCGCGGATTTGCCATTCCGATTGCAGAATTTTATTTGTAATTAAAATTCTTTGTAATTGTAATTCAACGAGCGCGGGCGCCGCCGGCGCTGCCGAGCGTGACGCAAACCGTCGCCGCTGCAGCGCGCGCATCATCTGCGCGTACCATTTGTGGTATGAGACTGTAGGTCAATGATTGTGGTAAACTGTAATCGAGTATAGGTACAATATGTAGGCTACTCGAAGATTGCACATATTGGGCTGGCTGTGCTTTCAAAGGATCGATTTTAGCGTTGGGTAGAGCGATCGATATGTTCGGAAATTGGAAAGCGCGCAGTATTTGAACATTTGAACACGGAACGTTCCCGCGACGCGTGCATATCACGGCCAATAGCGCGCGGCCGAGCCTTTGGCCCCGCCCCCCGTTTCATGGCCGCTACGGATGTTGCCTTAGGTACGTCAAATTTAGACGTCTGACACTTTTTTACAAGACAGCACCCTATTGCTTTCATTACTAGAAACAATCATTCTTCAGAAGTTAGGATAATGATTTGGGGGCAATCTTGATCTGAGGCTTAATTAGAACAGATCCATCTTGTAAGTTTTGACCTTAAAACATAACACGAATAGAATCGTCATAAGTACATGAATGAATAAGTAAAACTGTTTACACTCATATTAGTGACACAATTTCGACAGCAAACTAATTAGTGCAAACCGCCCGAAGCTGTCAGACTTCATAACTAGACGATATCGTCTGCCTGCATGAGGAATGGTTGGAAAGCTGCGCGCGCGCACGATTGATGACTCCACGTCAGCGCCGCGCTGACAGACGAGATAAGCCACGGTGGTCCCGAAACTGTGATCTTGTTATGAATGGCACGACTCCATTCATGGCTCTTTATGCTGGCACCACGTTATTAATATCATGAAAAGATTGGTTGTTTGTTTATGAACTACCAACCGCCTCTGTTTCACCTCAGAATGAATTATATAATAGAGGAAACTTTATTGGTTTATGTTCATCTTAATTTAACTAGATTTAAAAGTAATTGTACTGTTTGTTCCCCAAATAAAATAAAATAAAAATAAAACTAATCTTCAAATAGTAAGTACCTACCTACTCTGTATTCAATAAATATAGTCCTATCATTAATGATGAATGATGATTATTAAGCTCTCGAAGATTCAATGGCAAAAAAATCTTACCAACAATATCGACGACTTACCAACGTGTAAGTGATTTTTCTATAACCCATATACCCAATAACCATAGAACTACAATTAGTTACTTAATTAAATTCAAATGAAAGCTTTCTTTTTCATTTTACCAAAAATCTCTGTGTAATAACTCTTTGCCCTTGGTTCTTTATAGATTAGAGACCAAATTAAACGAGAAAAATCATCAGAGTTCTTTATAATTAATCCGAACGTTACCTAATTATTTTTCTACTAGTGATAAAGAATTCAGAATCATTATGTTTTATCGCTATACCGTTGGTTAGTAAGTTAATCATAATTATCTTTCTAGATCGCTTTTGGCTCATAATTTAAATGAAAACCGAGCTATTCTTACCACCAGACTGTTGCCATTGGGACAAACCATTTGTTATAACGTCACATTCAACAACACTCTGTTCGAAAATAACTTTTCACGATCATAATTTACGTCTCAATTTGCTTTGGAGCCGTCACTGACATATAAAAGAAGATGTAAACATACAGGCGAGTCATTTTTCAGTAGAGATTCCACTTTATAATTTATTAATATCGGAATTAGATTAAATTGCACCGCCTCTGTATTTTAAAATATTATCTTGTTTTATTTTTATTTTAAAGTAAGTAGGTAATAGGGTTGCTGTTCGTTCGTTCGTTCAGGTAGATATATTTTTCGAAATATATCTTTGTGACTCTTAATTTTTTTTCTTTTCGCGCATTTATTGAAATTCAAAAGCTTACCGCATGTAAAAAAACGCCTTACATTTTATTCCGTTGAACTGTAATTTCTTCATAAATGTATTTCATAACATAGATTAAATTTTTTACCCAAACCATGGTCCATTTCCATTACTCATAGCGATACCGATCTGCCCCCGGTAGCCAGGCGCAGACATTGACTAAACGTTCCTGAACGTTTATTTATGTCACCAATTTAATAGACTTGTTAGTTCCAATGTATTATTGTCCATAAAACCTTAGATCCTCCGATTTATCTGTTTGGATAGAGCAAACTAACAAATAAATCGGTGGGTTGCACTTACTATCCAAGCAATATAGACGAGCTTAGTTTTCAGAAGCTATTTCCCTGCGTTTGGCACAAACAGATCTATTAAAAACATGGACCACTGTGAACATAGAATGTCGAACGAAGAAAGAACACTGATATTATAATATTGTCAGAAAGTCAAAATGTAGTAAGCAAATAAACCAATCGAACATTGCGAACTAAAACTGTGTAACAATTGCTAGTTCAACAATTGAATCGGCTCGACAATACCAAAACAAAATTACATGGCGGTCTGTAGGTCTTACACAGAATTTATCTCTTGCATATTTATCTAATTTATCAATGCCACTTTGCATTACAAATCGCGTGCTTGCGTGGTACGAAACCAGTACAACTTTATAGTAAACATAGTCGAATAGTGGTAAATACTTAGCTAAGCCTGCACTACCATTTGCTAGACAGGACCTAATAATATAACGTATCAATTGACTTCATAGCTCATTAAACTAATAAGCCTCTAATACAGGGCGACGCGACGCGGGCACTTTGGCCAGCGCACCCGGATAGAACAAATGAGCGGAAATCAGTCACTACCGAATGATGCCCTCCCATTTGGTGCCCTAACACCGTCATACGTAATTGCGCCCGCACAAATCATGCTACCTGCCCTGCTACTCTGCAAAACGAAAAACGAAGTTTCGTGACAATTTTTGGGTTCTAATTATGTTGGTGAACTATTACGAATTCAGTATCCACCAACATAAGCTGACCCCGAAAATTGTCACGAAACTTCGTTTTTCGTTTTGCAGAGTAGCAGGGCTGACTAACAATTACCTGGGCTTAACGGATCTGTTTCTAATACTATCTGTGGCTTTTTATTCCATTTTAATAACCAGTTATCAAATAAAATTTTTCTTCTTAACTAGTTGTGAAAAATGGTTGTGAAAGTGGACTAAACCGGTTTGGCTTACTGTTTCAGATTATACATTTATTTTATACTAAAAAAATACAACAAACAGAACTCCTCGTTTTATAAAGTTTGTTAAAAATGGCAAAAACATATAACGCGTGTGCAAAACCACTAATAAATATAATATTGAACCTGGCCCCTTCCCTTTTCATCTTTTTTCTTTAATGTATTCTTTGCAATTAGAGATATGGCATGTGCAGTAAAACAATAATTGCTTTAATTCATAAAAGCAAACGAAGGCTTGGCTTGAGCACTGGCACACCGGTTTGGATCCTCCGTTAATTAGACGATTTATAAAATAATTGCTTGTAGTTGTATTATTGATAATGTTCCTCGGTAAACCACATTTTCATAATGCTATTGCTGAATTATGGCAACATAAAGACATAAGACTTGAATTACGTTGATAAAATTCTTGTTTTACATATTATCTGCATAAATTTAGTCACCTGATTAGGCAACTTTCAGTGTAATTTTATGTAAGTTGTGACACGCAAATATTAAGTAAATATTTGTAGACTTTTTGTAAAATATTAAATGTTGAAGTTAACATATAACTACTTACCTACCTCACAAATAAAGCTCGATAGAACTGAAACCGCGTTTAGATTACAAAGATTATGTCCCATTTATTAATTACAGGAAGTATAAAACACGTACCTAAATATTACAGAACCGAAAATTTTCGTTCAGAAACCGTACGGTAACTAAGCATGAAGCACCCCACCTAAAGAGACCCTAATAAATTTCAAACAAACACGATCAAAGCAGTTCAAACATTCCTTTTATGTGTAAATAAAAACTGTAGACTGAGATGTGATTAATAGTCTCGTATTCCTTAAATAAATAATAAAGGAATAAATTAGGAGGGAGAGTCGGGATGTCCGCTCGCAGCGAGTTCGCGCGACCAAGTGACAAATGGTCGCCTTTTGAACGTGCAGCGGAAATTATCTGCCCAACCGAGCGTCTCAAAACGTTGCGCCGTACTAATTACTAGAGCGTTTGATTGTGATCGTCTTACGCTGAGAAGCGAGCCTCGGCCTTCACCGCAACAACACAAAGTTTAAATTTCTGGAAAACTAACGGTATATTATTGTCACAAAATGTACTTAGAAAGTCAAATTATATCTGGCCAAATGTCGAGGTGTGACCGACCGATACTAATTGCAGGGGTTGGCGCGGGATCTCGCTCATCTGGAGGATTTGTGTGCCGTTAAGATGAATCTTTACAACATTTGTGGCCATACCGTGAAAACGTTGACAATAATAGAATATTTTCGGTTAAAACTGTTGGCTGTCTAATCATCACAAATTAAGAGCTTAGTTAGAACCTTTCAAAATTATTCAAAGAATTAAATAAAAAAATAAAAAAAAAAATCCGGTAGCAGTACACGATTGATCGCGCAATAAACGAGAACAGGGAAAGGCACTTTTTCAGCCGACTAATTACGGCGCTACTTGAACCAGAGTCGTTTTTCAAGATGGTTGTGGAAGAAAAAAAAAGGCATCGAGTGACAAATCACGTAATTGCGGACGCAAGGAGAGAAATATGGCACGGTTTGTTCTAAATGTGCCCGCGTTGGGTACGGCTGACAGCGCGCGTCTATATATCAGCCGCGCGGCGCCCGCACAATTACCAGCGAGGCATGCACCTGCTTTGGGGGATTTGTTTTTAATTTTTGCAATTTCAGTTTGAACCTAATCGCTGTTTCGGGACCTAGTTGAAATTTTGTAAATTCTTTGATTATATACTTACCTCTAGATAGCTTTGTTTATAAAGTTAGATGGAAATTATCCAGTGACATATCTTATTATTTCGTACACTCTAAAGCGATTTGTATAAAACTTGAGTTAGAAAAAGCTAGAAGGCCCAAGCCCCGCACAGGTGTTCCTTTAAGCAGCCAGCCTTTGAGGCGTCGTGTGGCGGGACCTGCAAATATAACTGCGAATTCCCCTTGCCTTCCATTCACACTGAGCCTTTGAGGTTTCCTACTTCTTCAAAACGCTAATTGCAACCAACCCTTAACTCTAACACGTTAAGGTTCAATTTTGACGTCAAAAGCAATTAGTCTCGTAAATAACTCAAGAGGTGAGAGACATAAATCTTCACATTTCAGCCTCCACGCAGCATTATTTCTGAAAACATTCGCCTTTTAAAACCGTTTGAAATCGAATTGCGTTATTCAGCACACTGCTATTCGTGTTTTATGATTTTATTGGTAGCTATAACTCCTTTAATGGCAGCGCAATCGAGTAGAGTGCTTAGGCATAACGGTTTATGCCGAACTAAAAATATGTATTTTATTTAAGCTAGCGACTCTAAAATGTTTTCATGTACCTAAGAAAGTAAATAAATGATTTCAAAAACAGAAACTAAACAGTCTACTGTTTTACTCCGTTAATCTATTAATTAAATATTAATCTTGACATATAGATTACTATAATTAAGTACCTACCTATAACATCACAAGTACCTGGATGACAGAGCTTTGCTCGGTATTTTTACGACATTTTCTAAAATTGAGTACTAGCTAGATCGATTAATTGCCCCCGAAACCCTCTGCATACTATATTTCATGAAAATGGTTGGAGCCTTTTTCCGAGATACAAGAAATTTTGCTATTTTAAACGAGCAGTTTTTAAAGGTATTAGATTAGATAGATAGATTAGATGTAATACTCAGTACCTTTATCAGATATTAATAAATAAATCAATCAAGACTTTTACTTGACTTTCACAAGGTGCGCAATTTACAGGGCTAAAAGTGTCTAGCGTTTGATAGGTACATTATTTCTGGACAAAACGAACGGTGGAGATAACAAAAAGTTTTCTGTAAGTAAATAAAACAAAATGGCGACTTCGCCTGGAGTTTTTGTTGTAAAAATCTCGATCAATATTCGGAGGAGACGGAGGGAAGGGGCCCTTATAATTGGTCCAGGGTTCCTCCGACGGTATATCGTTTTCGGAGAAAGTCGGATAGGCTCGGCTTACAATCGGGAGCCTCCCGATTACATTGCAAGCCTATCGTGATTTTGGATAGAGTCGACACGCTTATCGATTCGGTCGGGGTTCCGGGAAATTTGGACTGATCGTGCATGAACTGTTTATTGACACTTGACTTACGAAGTACTATGCCTTTTCATTAAAGTACAATACGACTTACAAAACTGCTCTAACAAAACAGGTAGTTCATACGTGCAATAGAGTCCCTTTGTACTAGCCGAAGCTCTATATTAAAGAACCGCCTCGGGTAAACAAATTAACTTCAATACGAAGTTCTAAATGCGAGAGATGTGCCGAAGTGTGCATTAGCACTTAGTGCGATGGTAAAAGTCAGGGCCGTCTGTGCCGCGCCGCATTCATTTGTCCCACACAAGCATCCGACAAAAGGCTCAATACGAACAGAACAATCAATAGTTCATAAACATAGCCTTGTATGATACTTACCTAGTTTAAACTAAGAGAGGACAAAAAGAGGACAAAATAATAATGTTAATAACAACTTTTGTGTGTAACAAACTGTGACTTTGTCTACCTACCCCCAACCCTTGATCTACACTCAAAATTGTGTCTGTCTCTAATACGCTACCCACGTAAGAAATAATGACTGAAATTCTAACAAAATAATGTATGACTAATTTATTCGACGATTTTCGAATCAGTTTTCTGTTATATTTTATTATGTAGGTTTGTATTGTTATGATACCTACTCAAATATAATATAAAAGAACAACATTCAAAACGCGAAAACAAATTAGTGTTTGTTAAAAAATTTATGTGGCTATCAATCGTGAAATAATATTATCGTAATATTATTCACGTAATACCAAATAAAATAGTCGGATCAACAATTATGTTTTGTTAATAAGATGTAGAAACTGTATCACAGTAACCGCATCGCTCAGTGTATTTGAGAAGAGACGAGATAGGGTCAAACCAAATGGAATAATATGTAAAGATGCACAACTGTACATCGTACCCACTCTGACTGGGATTTCTCTCAGCCTCTGCTCTCGGACGTCCAGTTTCGGCGTATAATAACATACTGGTACTTACATAATTATGTTGCGGCGAAATAGCAATTTGTGCCACCAACACGCGAATTCTTCGAAACATTTATCGAGGGACCTGTTGACATTGCATGGCGGCATTTGGGAAAAATATCCCCGTTTTTTGACATCTTCTCAATTTGGTTCAAAACAATTATGGTTAAGATGTTTGAAAATCTGCAGCATCATTATGAAACCGATATATTATATATATATGTATGTATATTATATTAATTGTTTTGATTTGAGTTTGAGTACTTTAAAGGTCACAGGCTCATAGCCACTTACACGACTCTGCTCCAAAACCGAAGATATACTTAATGTTGTGTATAGTTCAACACGACATTAACTAAGTACTTATATCTTCTTCTGCTCCAACACCACTCCCACCCAACACCGCGGTTTTGGAGCAGAGTCGTGTAAGTGGCTATGAGCCTATGACCTTTAAAGTATTCAAACTCAAATCAAAACAATTTACCTGCCCTGGCAACAGCAGTACCTAGTGAAACCTTTGGAAAAAAATTGTCGGCGTTCTATAAGCTAGTGGAAATAACCTTATGATACATTAACCAGTTTCATCCTGCGAATGAAACCTAAAAACACACGTCAAAAAAAAGAGCAGTAGGTAGTCATATACAAATTAAAAATACATTCGCAATGCGTTCATATCGATACAAGGCGAGGCGATATCGACGACATTAAATTCGCATTAGCTTCCAACTACCGGTTTGTTCGGACTTATTTTATGCGTTTGACATACTTGAGTTGGTTTACGAATGACTCAGTTGAATTTGTGCCGTAAATCTCAAAAACAGACCATATAGAGTAATGTATGGCGCCTAACGTTTAGTTAGTCAGTCATAGATAAGTATGACAATTGTAGACAAAGGCATTTTTTTTACCTTAAATGTCTATTTGAGAAATTGCCTACTTACCATGCCTTGGGTCGTAATCTTTTTTCTTCCACTTGGTAGGTAAAACATTTTGGTTTTTCAGTTATGAACTTTCGGCAAATATACAGTATTTTTAAAAGTTTTAATAACATCAATGAGAAACTTACAAATTATTTTATCAACTCTTGTTTAGGAGTTGGGTTAAATATAAAAAATCCAACAAGGTAATTTTTGCCGTAAGTCGAAGTTGGATTTGCTTATTATAATAGAGTTAATAAAACAGCAGGAAACCATGATGTTTCCAAGTATTCCATGCTAAAACCATCGCGGTTAAAGCGTTTTGTATCTCCTCGATCTTAAATGTAACGATTCCACTTGTCTTTGATAGTAATTTGAATATGAATTGGGAGAAGTAACCTGATACTGTGTAATAGCGGTTTCTGTTTGACTTTTCTTTCAAAATCTAAAGTAAGTAAGTATATTAAACATTAATAAAATTGATGAGACAGCGGCACGGTGGCTTAGTGGTTTGGTTATACATATTTAATTTTATCAAAGCCCTCAATAATTTTGCGTATAGTATATAGGTAGTATTTTTTATTATAAAGTTTTACATTGACATTACTCTAAATTATTTGTTTTTAATTCAGCTTAAGAATCTATAAACCAAAAACAATGACTGTCAAAGAATAAAACAATTTTAAACAAACCCGTTTAACAAAGTGGAGAAAAACTGTGTAGTGAGAAATAAGTCACGTTAAAAGAAACATGATAGCCCTTTTATTTATAATGCACTTTGATATCTCTAATGACTAAAATGGTAGCTAAACCTGTTGTCAGCTCGTTTTGTTGATATGTAGTGTAGGTGACAATGATAAAATATTAAACTTACAACAGGTATACGCATTAATTTATCTCCTCAAGTTACTACAAAAAACTCGCGAGTTAATTCTCGTACACAGTCTCGCTCCACTTTCGCGAGATAAGAATTCATGTTACCTGAAGAACTCGTTTCGGCAGACCAGTCTTTTGGCTGAGCTGCTTGAGGTCCTTAGCGTCGGGGTTGTGGTTGATGGCGAAGTAGGACTTCATCGTCCGAAGCTGGTGGTGCTTGAAGCTGGTCCTCATGCGCTTGGTGCGCGACGTGGAGCCCAGGCCTCCGCCGCGGAATCCCATCTCCAGATACTCGGAGTTCAGATCTGGTTAGAGAACAGGCACGCTGCTGAGGACTTTTACAGACATGTTTAATGGCAAAGTGCGGTCGTCATTTTTTAAAACATTATTTTTAGCTACTCGTAAGTAGCTTCAGGCCATTGAGGTACAATCTAGTATAGTAACTCAATGCTTCAAGCTAATAAATTTAAACAAAATGTTTATTTCGAGCACCTATTATCATTTAAATATTTACGGGTCAGATAGGTTTGTGTAGGTTCCAGCTGTTAATACGCCTCTAGGTTCTTACCTATATGAGAATCGATACGTAGCGTTTGATTATGACAACAGGCTCTGATCTGTCCTTTGGCGCGTTTGACCTCACATTTGATGGATGGATGATCAAACGTACTTTAAGCAGTATACCGTTCAACTGAAAATGTGGCTTGATATCGAGCGTGTAACAATTTGAAATGCTACGTTCAATAAAAATATATTGTGGCTAATTTATTCAGCACCATCACGTGAAATAAGATATTTGTTGTACAATTAGTGCTGTAAAAGTTTTTTTATTAAAGTAATTGCTTATAATATACCTACCTTCTATTAACTGTGAAATGGTCTAGGGATTCTACTTACCTATCATTATTCAATATTCATGTCACAGAAAAAGTAAAAATTTTAATAGTTTTATAAAGTCGCAAACAATCGCATGGCACTTTCGCTCTTTGTGTTAAATACAGTAAAAGTAAATATAAGATGAATACAAACCTCTTTCAACTCAGAAAACTAAGTTTCTTTGTTTCTTTCTTTCTTTAAAAAAACGCATTTCTGTTACGTCATACGTTGCTCTGGGTGTAATTCTTGTTCATAATTTTTTTACGATCTATTAGTGTAAACGATAGCTCGGTATCAGCGTTTGCACCGAAAAATCAACGAGTAAAGTGCCTACATTAACGCCCAGTTCCTATATTCAATTCGACGTTCGATCGCAGATCTATCTCCATAGCAACATTGTTATACAACACAGATAACAGATAACAGCGTTGTTATGGATATGCGATCGTTCGGATCGGATTGAATAAAGGAACCGGGCGTTAATGTAAACAGACGCACACTTTCCTCGTTGATCTTTCGGTGCAAACGCTAAAATCGAGCTTTAATTTGATAAGGTAGGGTGATAGAATCACCATTTGCTCGTTCGATGTAAATCGACCTTAAGGTGTGTTTATTTATATTGTACCAAAACATGCTAAGGATTTAGACCTTAAAAAAAACAGTTGTAAATGTGTAGAACATTCAACGGAACTGGCCCGAATCTCACAAAATCGAAAAAATACATCGTGCCAATAAACTCAGTTTAGCTAGCGTATGTTGGTTAGTTTTCATCAATTTTTTTTAGTAAATCGTGATTTTTTCAATAAAACGACATTAGTGGCAATTTGGATTATCGAAAAAACTAAACTTAACTAACTAAAAATGTTGCCGTCCCTTTCATAGCGATGGGAATAAAAAAGATGGCATTAATTTTAGTTAGTTTAGTTTAGCTTTTGCAACACTTCGAGTTGCTACTATTATCTAGAAATGAATCCTAATTAGATCGATTTATCGCCCCCATACACAACCTGCATACTAAAATCGTTGCAGCCGTTTCCGAGATTCCGATATTATTATAATTATTATATAATATTATGTGAGAATTCGTAATAGCTGCTGCAGACTGCGGAAATTCGAAAACTTTACTTCCAACCATCTACTACATAGATCGATATTATCATCATATTTTTGTACTTAGTTACTACTAACTAGTACTAAGATGTACTAAATTGTTCATTTAATAAAAATGAAACATTAATATTTTAGAATAAAGTACCTATTTACTTATTTAAAAAAATTATATCTGCAAGCAATTCCAGCGATTAATATTGTACCTAATTAAAGTTATCAAGTACATGGGAAAAAGTTATAATCGTTCGTTAGCTAAACCAATTTGTGAGTAGGTATTAGTCAGGCCGACAATTATCGTTTTAATTAAATTAATATGCCTGGTATCAGTTCCGATGCTAGCATAATTTGTGAATATGATAAAATTTTGTGCAAGTAAGTAGGTACAATCACTTAATTATTTTCATGATAGATTTTTTTTATTGTTTGAGTAGTTTTTCACTTGTTTAGTGTGGTTTCTTCCTTGGTTTCATCTCTTGCAAACTTACCAACGCTATTTTGATAATGGATTTCTCATAGCTCTCATCCACACTTCGCGGCGCTTGCGCACATCTGCGCGCGGTGTAAGGAGAGGCTACAATAGTTTATCATAAATGTTAAATTTAATTAATTAAGTTATTTTTCTTGTTAAAATTTTATAAAGTTAAGTTTCTAAAGGCTGATATCAATAATGTGTTACTACTGTACCACAATAAAAAGGCAATATATTTTATACTATTTTCTTCTGTTACGTGTGAGAGCAGTCAAAATAAATCGTGTAAATACACAACCTTGGGATACGCAATTTATATATTTCCATATTCCATGATCGTGACCCTACGCCGATTCGTTTAGCTTAGCTATTTTGGGTTTTCATGCCGAAAATAGCAATGTACTTTATGTGGTACAGATGTGGTGAGTGGTCCGTAGCACGCACGGCTACGTTCCGTGTCCGTGACGTTTCCGTGGCGATGTAGAAGGTTTATGATTCATATACTCGTAGCATTTTGTGACGATATGCCTGTTTTTCAATGTTGTTATTATGGAAATACGCGGCTCTTGTGTACAGTTCAATAATTTTGCAGAGTATTGGTAAAAGAAATCATAAATCGTTCAGCATTATAGATTTAGTTGTCATAACATTTACAGATAGAGTAATTCAACAGGAATGTTTATATATACCTACTAGCTGCGCCCCGTTGTGAATAGTTTTCGTTAACGTGGGAATATTGGGATCAAAAGTAGCCTATGTGTTAATCCAGGATATAAGCTATCCTGGTACCAAATTTCATTTAAATCCGTCTAGCCGTTTGAGCGTGAAGGTGTACTTACTTAGCGTGTCGCTAGTAAGAAATAAACACAATAATATTTTTAAATAATCTAAGTAACAGTAGAGTTATAAGTAGAGCTTCGTGAAAATATTAATGCAAAACCGTATAGTACTAGTATGCGTCGCTCAACAGCAATTGAACTAGTTTTTTTTTCAATTTATGGGTGTTGTGACGACAATTTTCGTCCGTTCCGAGGCTTGCCCGCGAACAATTAGTCCTGCGGTAATTATGCAGAGGCCCGTTGGACCGTTTTACTCGTAGATTTATAGCCGTGCGCTCGATTCGCGTAAATACTCAGCGGTTTTGAGCGAGCCGCGCCATAAACAATGTTTACTTTTCAAAATTAAGAGAATGCTTGCTATGCTAATTTGCGCGAAAGGTATTTTTGACGCATAGAGTTGTTCTATTATCGTATCTGCATGCATGTGCTCTTAATTTCAGTTTAGGAACTTGGTAAAACGTGCATATTTTTGCACAGCAATATGAGAACTAGGTTACCAGAAATATGAAAATACCAAAAATGTTTTTAACAACATGTTTATATAATTATTTTGTAAAGCGATCGAAATGCACCTTTTATACAAGCTCAACAATGATTCTAGACAAAAATACGTCTAATCAAAATGAACATGAAGATAGTAAGCTCCAGGCGATCGTGCAGAGCTCGCGCGATACCGCCGCACTCAAACATAAATGAACTTACAAAAACCGAACTATAAAAGCAACTCTGATGCGCAATTGGTAATCAATTTCTTTATATTTTTGAAATAGAAATTGTTTCAAAAAGGTATCTATGTCTAAACGGCATGTCCTGTAGAGATGTGCCCGACACGTCACCCACTATCGATAAATAACATCGCATCACAAAACGTCTCGTCCGCTAAAAGAAGACATTATTAATAGATTGAGACACAAAATGTAAAAGATAACGCGCAGGTTCATGAAAAAAGTGTAAAAAAAAGTTGGATGGAGTATAAAAAGATCATTGTGATCCCATAAATTGTACTCACCATTCATGTTTAACGTCGGCAAAAAATGAGATTTCCTACACGATAACACTTCGTCCGGTGAGTTTTTTGCGGTTTGCCGTCCCAGTGACGACGCAGAAAGTTAGTTTGATCATCGACGAAAAGCTACACAAACGAAACGACATATATTTTTTACTTTTAAATAGACGATGATAAGTGAGAGGTAAAATTTAGGATGTTTTAGGGTCACAAAAAGTTTAAATGTTAAAAAGGATTACAGAAGCTAGAATATTTGTATACTAATTATATTTATATTTTTTGTAGTAGCGCAGTGAGAGTGAGTCGCTTGTCGATACGTAATAAAAAGATTCCAGGTTTTGTCGGCATACTCGATGTGGATAAAAAAGTAATATTATTAATTTCGTCGGCTCGTGTTGTGTTGTATATAACAAGCCAGCAGGAGGTGCTACTGTAGCCTTAACTCAGAGTCGAGGCCGGCGCGAACCGTCCACTGAGCGGTCATATTTCACATGTTATTACTACTTAAAAACGTAAAGTTATTATGGCGACGATAGATATCATGTAGACACGAGATGACGACAAATATTAAATGTTTATTATGATGCGATGTAGATAAAAGAATCAGGTACAAATGTAATTATAATTAAAAAATTGTTTTGTTAGTCTCATAGAACACAGGTGGAACCAGCAGTGGGAAGATGTGAATTTTAATTTGTTTCATCTAGATTTGAGTGACTGTTAAAAACTAACAATATGTAGGTAGGTAATTGTGGTTACCATACTGTATTACTATTTATTTATTAACCAAGCATATCATTATGTTATAATTTGTTTATGTTTATACTATCACGTGAGCAAAGTTGTGGGTCTAAACCGAAAGTTATTTGTCGATAGGCTTCAATATATTTTTTGCTATTTACCTACCTTCTACTTTGTCAAAGAACTTCGTTAGTTGTTAACAAAAGATTCTAATTATTTTTATTATTATTTAAGACTATACTTGCCCACCGAGGGGTAAAGGCCTCCCTCATCTCTTTCCAGTTTTTTCCATCCTTGGCCGCATTGGGCCCATCTGGAAGATGCACTTGATCAAAAGCTTATTTGTTTATAAACATAATAAGGTACATCTGATAAATTTTACTTTCCCTTTTACGTTTGTATTTTTATATAAAACATTATTTTATCGATAAAAAGTTCAACACTACTTACCTACAGACGCAAACAGGCACCCTATGGTCAACAAACATTTACGATGCACAGCATTTAATGTCTTGCTTGTCCCAACGAGTTTTATTACATGGCATAAATTAAAAATAACAATAGCATTCGTAAAAATCACCTCTATATATATTTATTTATTTAATGTGACTTCACAACTGGGCAAGGGTCTCTCATTAACTTTTGGATTATTCATTTTAGGACAAATGAAAGCTATTAATATCCGGTAACCAAGAACGAAAGCAAAGTTATTATAAACTGCAAAGAATGTACACGAATAACGAAAACGACAACTGTTTTAAGAGAAACTTACTTTTACAAAACATAAAAACTGTTGACAAAAGTTTATTCTAAACAAGATTATAAGATTAAAGGCGTCTTGAATGTGTATTTTGTACACTCCGATCTCGAAACAGTAAAAAATTAAAACGTTCGTATTCTGAATTTCTTAATTCGAAAGAGGTTTTCGTTCGAGTAATAAATAAGGCAACGATATAAAGGCATAGGGTCGGTGTGCCACTGATACAGATGTCTTGTGTGCGATAGCGGCGGCAACAAAATGAACTAACATGGATATCACATTAACCAACTGACATGTGTAGTGTGACCATACTTTATAAAAATAAATAAAAAACGGCCCAATGCCCGGTTTCAATATTCTACTTACGAATGACCGTAGATATATCGCCATAGTAAAGTTACAAATTTCGAACTGCTGGACTGGAACCCCATGGAGTAGTTTAAAAAATTAACCCCCTCCCTCATGCATATTGGTTTAGAAAACCTACTTTAGCTAAAACGGATATTAAATCTGTTGCTAACTCTTTCATTGACATAAGAGTAACAAGAAAAAAACATTTTTTTTAATCTATATTAAATTGATAAATCTTTATGAATAAGACCAGTCTCTACTTTTAACTGTTTCTTCGCGATCAATACCGTCAACTTACGTATCCTAAACATATTTCTTATACTTTTGCTATCATACATCGTATATATCATGTGTAACCTAATTTTAGCTGCCTGAATAAATAAAATAAATAAAAAATAAATAAATATCCTTGGATATTCCACACGGCGTCATCTAGGCCCAAGCTAAGCAACTTAATGCTTGTGTTATGGTAACCAGATGACTGGTGTACTGCATAGATATTTTTTTTTGTAAATACATACATACCTACTATAGATAGAAAAACATCCAGACCCGGAACAAATATCTGTAGAAGATACAAGCACTTGTCCCGTGGCGGGGATCGAACAACCTCCGCGTCTCAGGCGGGCCTTCGCCCACTACGCCACAGAGGTCGTCAAAAGTTAGGTCTCAAGATAGATAATATAACATAGGCAAACATTTATATCAAAAACAGGCTTGTCTCATGCTGGGTGGGGACCACCAGCAAATCCATTGTAACTTGTATTTTTAGTAATATGTATTTATTTTTTTGTATAAGTAATGCTTAAAAAATTGTAGGTAATTTTAACTAGAAAGTAATTTAAATTTCTTGGATAAAATTGATGTTTTAAAGTTTCCAGGCTATCTGGTGCTGCCATCTACTTTAAACTTCCGTTTTGAGCCATTTTCAGGGTTACGATTTTGTGTATGGCCTTTGTCTGTCTACTTGGTATTAATCATCTTTGATGATAGTAATGCTTAACACTATTTTAAACTAGAGATTAAATTTAACATTAACAAAATTATTATTATGAAATCTGTTGTTTGAACAAGGCTCAGGATATCTGATTATATGTTTAATCTTCATTTTAAATTAAGGCAGGAGAAATTATGACCAAAAACAAATTTTTAACATAGGTAAATATGTATAAGTGGCGATTCGGAGTGTCGTTAAGTTTAGCTTTTGCGATACTCCGAATTGCCACTATTGTTTGGATAACTTACAAATTATTTAAAACTTGTTAAAAAACACGTGATTCCTATAAAAGTAGGACTCTTTAGCTCTTTAGCATTTCTATACTTACTTTTACACATATTGATGAAATTTGGTACCAGGATTGCTTATATCTTGGATTAACACATAGGCTTCTTTTGATCTCGGTATTCCCATTAGAACGGGAGGTATATGTATAAAGTATTTACTTATTCACGCTAGTGATATCATTAAATTAAAATACTACATTTATTTTTATATATGGCATATTGGAAATGGATGTGCGTGAGTACTTTATATACTCAAAACACTATGTCCTTTCCCAGGGTCTGGTCTATCTCTGTACCAAATTTTATCAAAATCGGTTCAGTGGTTTAAGCGTGAAGCTTATCAGACAGACAGACAGTTACTTTCGCATATTTTATAATATTATATTATGTGTCAAAATGTTAATCTAATCTAATAAAACAATATCAATCTATGTAACAAGAAATTGAAATAAAGCAGGTTAGTGCCGTATAATCCGTTAATAAAATCTAACTCATGCGATTGTTTTGTTCGAGGTAATTGAGCATGAATATTACAATTATGTTCTATTATATAATATTTCACCTTTAAACACTTATCAACAATAAACTACTAACAGTGAACGACCGTTGAATACTATTGAAATACTAATAAAAATTGGCTTTCATTTATAGAAATGTAAGTAAGTACCTACTTGTGGGAATAAAGGTTAAGGAAAGCTTAAAAACGGGTTTTGCTAAACAGTCCATTCACAAAACGTTCGTGTCTATCTTTTATCGGAAATTCCAAAAGGAATCGAAAATGAGTCCCTTGATTTTTTGTTTAAAAAATGAAAAAAGTGTTCTCTCGAGCCAACTACCGTCGGCGAGGGAACGCGCTGGCACCCTATCAGTACCATCGTCGGACGCTACTTGTAATGTCCAATACCGAAAAAAATACCCGACACATATTTTGGCGGGAAATAAATCACGAAGGAGCCGTAGACGCGGCCATACAAAATTTATGGCGGTATAGCAATGAAACCGAATGCTGCTGGTAGAAAAATACTAAATATAAAAGGAAAAAAAAAAGATACCACGTGACGAGGCAAGCACATGCGACAACTTCATTACGACCTATAATTTACTTCGCTCCCGTTATTGAAGGAAGCGTTGGATTTTTTGTCCACCCGTTAGTGCGTAATTTATGGTCACATCGTCACAAAATTTAAGGGAAGATTGACAAGTTACGATTTTCTTTCGGAATGTAATTAACCATGGGAACAGAAGGTGCTACTGCTATGTGATATTCTTGAAACGCATTTGGTTAAGAGCAGCCTTTCTTGTGACAACCGAATCTTGGAAAATTTAATGGGAACAGTAGTAACATTGAATCGCCCAAGTTCTAACGTTACTATTACCAGTTATCACACCTATTATAAAGGTGAAAATTTGTGTAAATGTTTGCGAATGTTTGTTAGTTGTTACTCCTTCACGCTCAAACGGCTGGTCGGATTTGTATGAAATTTGGTACCAGGATGGATTATATTCTGGATTAACACATAGGTTACTTTGATCCCGGTATTACCACGGGAACGGGAGCAATTCACTGCGGGTAACACCGCAGGGCGCAGCTATTTGATAGAAATACTCGTAATAAGGTTCACATATTTAAAATGTATGTTTAATCAAAAACCCATCTCTTTTTGTTAGCATGTGAGTTACAATGATAAAACATTTACTCAATTGTAACTTATTAACAAGTGAATATGGTATTATATGTGTTTTAATCTCTAAGGTTTCAAATAAGTTAACCGTCACATAAAAAAATGAGTTCCCGTACTCACGGCTTCTACGCTAATTTTTTTACTTGACGAATAATGTTATTCAAGAATCTAATAATCATCACTTTACCTGGTGAAATACTCCTATTTACCTATATTTTGTTTTATCAAAATCAAGTATGAATCGCAAAATACTTTTGCTTTACATAAATAAATGTAACAAACACACGATGATAACATAAAAGCTGGTAATAATCTGGAATAGACAAACCGAACCTAATAAACATATTAAACAGTGCGTGGGAGTGCATCGGCCATATGACAATTTCTTCATATCAACTGGATCTCTGACTACTAAAATACTCAACTATATGACGTTCCGTACGTTCATATAGCCGTAGTGTTTATCATCATCGTAGTAAATAACTGTCGTCTTTACTTCTGTTTCTGTGGAGTCTCGTAAAATATACAGATTTTATTGGAAGAAAACAAAACGATGCCATCTCGCTAATGAAATTGCTTAGCTTTCGTTATTTCTTCATTTTATATTCAAAGTTTAGCGCTCGTGGAAAATGTACTTATCTGTTGAAGCCTGTTCGGAGGTTCGTATTATTAAGATAGCTAATAGTATAAGTTCATTAATTACTATTACATATATTTACGAATAAGTATGTTTAAAATTTTATTAATAATGTTTTTTATAGTTTTTAATTTTCTAACAAAATAAGGAAACATAACATACAAATTACTAAATTATTTGGAACTGATCAACTCTCAACTTTCACATCATCCATCTTTTCATCTATTCATGAATCAAATATTAATTTTACTCAGAAATCGGAAACCAAATCTCATTTTGTAAACGCGTATTATTTGCTTCTCAATTAAATAGTTATTACAAAAGCAATATGCGGCAAATATTTAAAATGGAGATGTCAAATTCACTGATGTAAAATGAAAGGATTCGAGACACGATTCAACTCATTACGTGCCCACCCGTGAGCCATAACATCGGCGTTAAAACACTCTAAAACACCCATCATTACCGCTAGCTTGTTATAAATACAATATAAATTCCATAAAAACCGTCTTATGCAGTATAGAACTATAAAAATTGCTATTAGCAATAATGTTGTAGTTGGCCGCGACTTGCAAGCGACACATTTGTAACGCTATTCGCATCGGTATGTTTGCAACGCGCCTGGAGGAACTTCACTCAATATAATGATTTAATCATTATACTACGTTGCTTTATATAAATGTCTTCTTCACAGGTTCTACAAAGTAGCGTAGCCTTCACGAAATCGCAATGTTTTACAGTGTTTCATACAGATTATTTTTTCGATCATGTTTGTATGATTAAACCTTAGTTAGATGTTAAAGTATGACCAAAAAACATATACCGCCCACTTAAAATTCACACAAATGTCGATGTTTTCTCGTCACGTCAAGCTACGTGACAACCCTATGCTGACGTGCAACATTATATCGCGGTTATATCGCGACCGTATTTACGTGCCCACTCGGGTGACACCAAAATAACCCCGCACAATCTGATAGTTGTTCTGCGCTATTCGCATCCCTGGGAAAATGTTGCATTCGATTTTTTAACGATAGTAAAATAACTGCTGCTATTGTTGAAAAACGAAAACGTTTCTTGTAGTATCGAAAAACGAAATAAATTACCTCTCTTTAAAAAATAACTTGTATTATGAGTTATGTCTAATTGGGCATCGGTGTCGGCCGATTGTATCTAATTGGGTAAATTTTGCGTAATTCCGTCTCCTCAAAAAAGGACTAAGCAAATAGTGATATTGTTTCACCCACAGACACCCACCTATCCTACATCCCACATGACTATTCTGAAATAGTTGTACGTGTACCTGATAAATGTATTTGTGGGCCCACGTTAGGGTTCGGCCGGCTGCTCACGTAGAGGCGTGGGACAGGCCTCGCCTCTAGCCGCCTTTCACTGCATTACGCAACTGCGTTCCCTTATAATTGATACGCTCGTATAACTGGTACCAAACTCGTACCTGACAGGCCGATAAAAAGCTGGACCGCTCGCAAAAATGGCCGCAATGACAAAAACCGACCCGACCAAAACCGGGAGCGGCGGCTGCGGGCGCAGTAATGCTGAATATCCAATAGAGTGTCGCATAATTTATTGGTCCGTACTCGACGCTCGCATTGTCGCGCCACTAATCGCTTAATCTCAAAGACAGGTGCCTCTAGCGCTTATTAGGCAAATTGTGTGCCTTATTCGCACACAGTTTTATTAATAAAAATGCAATTGTGCGGGCGGATGGACATGGCTTGTCGTTTTTGTTGGCCGGGTCCTCTGCGACCGGGCACGGACAGCGCTTGCCGAACGCTGATCGCATCGCCGGTATTTTGCACATGCTCCATGTATATATAAAATAATACAATAAAGTGTGGCGAAATCATTAATATCTTATTGGTTGTGCAATTATCACCACGGTTAGTAGACTTACTTTTTTCTTCTCTTGAACTCGTATGAATACCTACTTCATGTTTAAAATGTCGTTTACTTGTTAAAGACGGGAGATCAGCGAGTCTACATTCTTGAACTTTTCATTAAATTCAAGTTCTTTTTCATTTACATTTAATAAATAAGGACTTGTTCACTAAATATTTAGTTCACTAAATACATTGGCACGAGTTTTATCGCGTTATTTACCTTGTTTCTAAATATTAATTGTGATCGCGAATTTTTAAGAATTACTATTGTTCATTAAAGTTCCTATTTGAATAAGTGCTTGACAGATTCTAAATCTACCCAAATTAAGTTCCCATGAGAGATCTGCCCAAATTTAGCCAAGAAGTCGTTTTGGATAACTACCATAGGTACCAAGTAAAAGACACGATTTACGAAAATGGTTCTTATAAAAAATATTGTTGATGATTGAGATAATAATGGATGGTCCAACAATATATTTAAATACAAAACCACGGTGTGACTTACGTAGACGAATACTCTTACAAATCCATAAAGAAAACTCGTAGTTCCACCCCTATCCGGGGGATGATTTATGTATATATAGCGGGGATTCGTGTCGTGTTTCAGTTTCATATTCCGTGGGGTGACACACCCAATCATAAAGATATACTTTTATAAAGCTTGCTAACATTTCTATACCCGTTCGTTCATAATTTTTGCTATGTGAGTAATATGTATTTTTTTCTGTGCCATTATCTTCGTAGTAGTTTCAGCTAAAAGATGACAAATACCAAAAATTATGAAGTAGTATTTTTGTATAATATAACTATAAAGAACTTAAAAAACATTGTTTATTTTCAAATAATGCCGTTATAATCGCCGTGTAAAATAAAATTCCCATAAATGTTTATGTAAATATTATAACCTGAAAACAATGGGCCGTCATCAGAATCAAGATAATTTCATCTTACCTCACAATGGTCGGCGAGCGGCATCTAGGTTACTTTAGCACGTTATAAAGTTCACATCGCGAGCTAAGGTCGCTGTGCGCCAACACATAAACAAACCGTTATCCCGATCATCATAAATCTGCTAAAAAAACCTGCCAAGTGCGAGTCCGACGCGCACACGAAGGGCCTCATACCACCTTATAATATTTCACACATACTTTTACAAGAGCTTAGCCAAAAATAAACACGTATGGTGTTTCGTGTTCTTGCGGACAAATAAATGTATTTTCTTTCTTCTTTCAATTAAGTTTTTGACTTAATTTATTTTTATTACTTGCTCTTAAGTACCTATAGCAGCCATAGAAATACATTCGGCGAGCAGTCAAAGTGTCTACCTTTTACGGTTAAAGTCAGCGGAGGCTTTGTAATAGGATTCCTTGGCATCCTTTGAATACGGAACCCTAAAAACTAAAACGTGTGAGTGATGTGTGTAGGTATTGACAGTTTTTGATTACGATAACAACAAAAAAGATATTATGTTTTTAGCTGTACCTACTTATTTAAAAATTCCTTTGATGATGTTTACCTAGCCAAATGTTAAAAAAAAATCTCCTAGCCCTACTGTTGAGTAATTAGCAATGCGAAAGTTTGTGAGGATGGATGCATGGACGTTTGCATGCGAAATATACTGAACAGATTTGTCCGAAATGGAATATAGGTACATATTTTATGACCAAATTACAACATTACACACAACGCCAAGGAAAAATAAATTCAACATTCCAATATCAGTTTGAAAGAATCACAGTAAGTTTAGTACTTCAAGCAAGTTACTCTTAGATATATTTGCCGATAGCCTGCCAGTCGTAAATCTCGTACTTTAACTCGGTTTCGCGCTAATTACGGATATCTTACATAATTTGTGTTTCGTTATCCGACTGAATACATAATTTTATGTGCTCCATCAATCACTTTTGTAATTATTACTGTGTTGTTATAAAAGTTTTAATTGAAAACGCAAGTGATAGCTGGTTTCAGCCTCACATCATCATAATTCATGACTTCGTGTTAATTTAAGATTTACACGAGGGATGGTAATAGTGTATTGTAGAATAACAATTAGTAAACCGTTCGTTTGTTTTATTTTTGTTTTGATACATCTACGTTCTTCACATCACCTTTGTTTCTTAAATATCAAACACTGCAGGGATTAAAAATAATGATGCGTTCGTGCAGGGTCACAGAGAGGCACAAGTTAAAAAGTTTAGTACGTGTTGGTGTTGATATAGTGAAGTGGATGAAACCGCCATGCACCAGGGGGCAACATGTAATGTGACCTACGCTTTCCTTCTATCCAAGGATGACTGACCCCACTCTCTGATTCAACCGGGTCTCCCATATGAAGATATTGATGATTGTCGCGGTTCACCAAGCACGATAGTCTTATAATGTATTCCGCTATAATTGATGCTTCATCGAGTACATAATGAGCGCAAAAAGAGGCGATTTATTAATCTTAGATTGTTTACCCTGATATAGCGCGGGTTCGTGTCTACCAGTTGTGTTTTTAAATGCGATTGTCAGAAGTTCAAATGATTTTCTGTTTCGCGTCGCGCCTCGGCACGCACGCAACGCTCTAATTTCAAAATTAAGAAGGAATTCTCGTCAGGGCACATCGAGACGGGCCGGCCGATCGGACCAGCGCGACCAGATAAACAGACTGGTTTTGGTATCTCGAAAAAAAATTTCAAAACACACGGGAAGTCGCTGCCGATAATCTGGCGAAGGTAAGTGCAGTTTTGACTTTAATGTGTTAATAAAATTGTAAGCGTTTTGTCGGCGAAACGAAGAAGGTGACCGGAGTCGTTGTAAGATATTAAAATGGTACAAAATGGCGGCATGCGTCGCCGGGAACATCTGATTTAATTTAACACGAATGAATTGCTGCAGAATGATGACATGGTAATTCTGAATCTTTGTGTCGATAGGAGGAATAAGGTGTTTCGCGTTGGCGGAGTTTGGACTTACCGAGATTTGCCGTCATGATGTCTTGGTCTTTGGGTTTCTTTTTCCTGGGTCGGCCCTTCTGTCGGGGCGGAGGTGCTGCGGCCCCGTTGAAGTAGGAGCCTTTAGGAACTTCGGCGTCGACCCTCGTGAACTCGGGAGACGGGTAGGGGGGGTAGTGCGCGGGCGGCGGGCCGGGGTAGGGCCCGGGGCACATCTGCGGAGGCCCGGCCAGCGGCATGTGGGGACCGTATTCTGGCATAGTTTCGTAATGCAGCCTGAGGAAAAATTATGGAGTTATACCGTGTACCATTAAATTTTTACAAAATCACTAACTCTGTAGGTATTTCAATAAACTAACCAAAATAATGTATGAACTAATTAATTTTCTTCGAACGGTGAAGGAAAACATCGTAACCGGGTCACGCATTTATGCTAACTTCTGTATAATGTAGACATGTTATATTCGGTTATAAATGTTTTTGGTCGTGCCTCTGACGCAGGGATTAGACGCAATTCGAAGGGTCTTAAAGAACTCAGAGAATGACTAACAAGCTTGAGAGTAACAATCGCGTGACAATGTTTAGTTTGTTTTCGAAATTACCGCAGGCTAATTAATTAATTAGTCAAGTAACTATTCAGTAGAGTAGACTATCCAAGTGCCCAAAACCTAAGGGCCAAAATCTGAACCCACTCAGCAAAGATATGGACATCAAAGTTATGTTATCGTTCATTTTGTTTATTAGTAGCTGTCTTCGTTTCTCAACAGTTATCCGGCAGGGAAGATGTGAAGACCTGTACAAAATTTGTGATTCCACTGAATTATAACTAGTTAGTCACGAAGCCACAAATTTGTTTACTATTCAGTAGAATCACGCATAAAAACGTGCACAAAACCTAGGGAGATAACCGTTCCCACTGAGCTTCATTCATGTTTATTTCAACGTCTGTACTTCATATTTGATCATATTGAAAGCTGGCAACGGTCTTCAATACCTTTTGTTAAAAGTTCTTTGATTCATGATTTGATAGATAAAGATAGGATTAGTAGATACCTGCAGTAGACAGCCGCGTCCCTGATGCCGAAGGTGTCCCCCTTGTTGAGCGGCGTGCTGCAGAGCGCGCAAGAGAAGCAGTGCACGTGGAACACGAGATCTCGAGCGCGCATCACTAGCTCTGACGCGCCTATCGGGGTATTACAGCGCGCGCAACGCTTTGAACCATACAATCTAGAACAAAGTTCATAGGTAATGTTATTAAAAGCCAGTTGTGGCTCACAGCAATGCAAAGACCTCCCTCCTCTTTTCCACTCCTCTCTGTTTTCAGCTATAGCCCGTTCTTTATCAATAGAATTTAGCTCGCCTCATCATCTCCGCCTGGGCCTTGATCTTTCATGAAGAAAGTTCATATTATATGTAGGTATAAAATAAAAAAAAAGTAACTAACTCAGGCCTTAGACAATCGTTGTTAAGTATATTTTAAAGAAAAAACCTAAAAAAAAATCGTTTACCCCAAAAATTTACTTTTGTCAAAAAAAAACAATTTGATCTTAATTGACTCTATTTTCTTGTTTTAACGTTACTTCCGGAAACACTTTCCCGAAGTAACTTATTCAATCGATACTACTTCTAAGTTTTTGCTATAATAAAAAAAACATTCCCATACATTTATTCTTCTTCTTCTTCTTCCTGCCCTTATCCCACTATGTGGGGTCGGCACAACATGTATTCTTCTTCCATTTCTCTCTATCAGACGTCATCTCAGCACTCACTCCTTTCTTACTCATGTCATCCCTCACACAGTCCATCCATCTTTTCTTTAACATTTATTATGAAAAAAAATGTGACTGAAAAAACCTATGTGAAAAATACGGTGTCACATAATAAATAGTTCTTGATTTAAATTGTGTCTGCCTATTTGTGTAGAGATCAAGAAAATACCAAAATTAAATGACTCACAGAGTACTCTCAACTGCTTCGTCGGGTTACAATAAGAATAAATAAGTAATAATTAGGACGGCTGCACCGTATATATTATTGCTATTTTGAAAACAAACTTTTGATTTATATAATATCAGCAGCATATCTTTAATGATATTTTAATGTTGATATTGATACTGATAGTAGGAACTAGGAATGCATCCTTAGCCAAACTTCTTTGAATAAGTAAGTACCTACTGAATTTTTTTACACTCCTAAAATTAATTTTTACCCACGTTGGCCGTGTTGGTTAGTTTCTCGACTTTTGATCCGAAGGTCGTGGGTTCTAATGCGGCCGTTCATCAATAAATAAATCAATGATTGTTTCGTTTCAGAAAAAGTATATGTGCATCACAAGCTTGAAACGGTGAAGGAAAACATCGCGAGAAAACCAGTTAGCTTTCTATTAGCGTCAATGGGCTTGCAACCTGTCACGTATACAATGTGAGCTTCTGCAAAATGTGTGCATGTACGAAATAATATTTAGACATACCTCTGACTCCTCCATTATACTCTTCAGATTTAAATGAATGTCTACCGCACTTGAGAATATAAATGTCGTACATGCATAGCATACATTTTGGAAAACTTGGCAATTTTTAACTTAGAAAGCTAGGTTTTCTTACGATGTTTATTTATTCGTACTTTGGAAACTATTTGATTTTGAACTAGCTTGACTACTCGTTATCAATCGAAAAGTACACCGCTGTAATTATTAAACTTATTCAATTCTTAAAAACTCCCAACTTAAGAATTCCCATGTTATAAGTAGTTCCCCTAAATAAATGTCTCTTGCCCACAAATGTCTGGAGGTTTTAGTGAGGTAATTAAACTTGCCAGTGGTTTCCGAGATCTAAGATACAGAGGCCAGTGTGGTCCCTCGGCCTGGATCGAGATCTTAAAATGTTATGTTTAAATGAAGACGTTTCGGAAATTCTTAATTTGAAGATTTTAATTTAGTGGATACATGCGTATGCGGGATACCAGGTGTTTCGTATCAATGTTCTTGTTGCTTTCAATGGAAACTACATAGTAAAACAAAACAGGTTGTAGGCTGTTCCTTTTTAGTTAGAATAAACAACGCACTGAAATTATAACTTAGTCCATACTTCATTTCATTCTTCTTTGAGATTAATTGTCTTACATATATAATGCACTTTATTTTATTGTTATTTGAGTGTTGGCTAGCCACTTATCAAATGACACTTCGCAATGTATAAAACTACTTACTACATAACTGTATATTTCTGCGCAGATTTTTAATAATTTCGATGATGAGTCATTCACAAAAAAGTTATTTCACATCAAACATTTTTGTTTGTTTAATACATTATAACAAAGGGCAGTTGTATTCAAAATATGCGAATAAAATGTTATTTATACAATTAAAATATACTGTACATAGTAGAAATTCTTCGTTTCACAGTTCGATGTGCAAACATGTGGTCACAATGCTAGCAGGCAGATATGCGATATATTTAAATTCTATGGGAACATAGATATTTTAATGATTTATTGATAATTATCAGTTAATCGCTAATATCTAATCACTGTAGTACAAAAAAACGTGGTTAATCCAAATTCCGGGATGGTTCTGCTGGGGAGCATGACACGTCTAAAGTGGTATTTCAAGAATAAGCAAAATACTCGTATCTCAATCTCTAAATATAATATTTATTTTCAAAATTGAGTATCGCAATCAGCTTTTTTCTTATTCCGAATAAAATGAAAAATTAAGATGTAACGCTGCAGTTTTGTAGTTTTGTGGGTAATTATATTGTATAATGTTATCTTATACATAAAATACATAGTGAGGTAACATTTAATTTTTTTTTAAATCATACAATTTTGTATGAAACCACAAGTTTTACAGCCCAGAAAAACTTTTCGTAACTCTTAAACGGCTCAACCGATTTTTACATTTTTTTTTCTACCTCAATGGTTCTATATAAGCAATAGGTTCTGAGTAACCGTTGCAGAAATCATTTTTATAAATTAATTACGACACAACATCTCTCTGGTTGCTAGTTATTCGCTAGAATTGGGACATTTTAAGAGTCCGCGTACACTAGGGACTCTCCCGGACTTCGAAATGAAGCGATCGCAGGGTCGTGGGCGCTGGTCACGCGCGATGGTATCGTCGGCCACACAGTCCGGCCCTGCTTGACCGGCCACTACGAGATACATAACGTGCCAATGCCCTTTCAAACAAAATAGCAAGGCATTATACAATCAAACCAGTATATTTTTTTAATTAAAAATTTATCTTAACACTTTTTTCTGCTTTATCACCCGATCCCGATAATCTTGAGCCTATTATCATTTTTTTTATAGATCAAGCGAACGAAGCGAGCGAAGACCTCGGGCGCAACTTACGTACTTAGTATATAGATTTAATCTACTTGCAGCCTTCTTGTCAGATTATAATAACAACACTAATACATTTTTTACATTTATGTAGTTTTGTGTATGATTTTGAACAACAAATACTTTTGTTAGTTAGCACAAGTTTCATAGCAGCTCAAAATAAAAGCTCGAGTAAAATAGTGCTTTTTTCTTAGTTTTACAGTAGGTAAGTATGAGATATCTAAAAAATATACTTTGCTGTAAAGTTTTTCCACCAATAGGTACGTTATTTTTAAATGATTTAGTTTTTTAAATTGTGTCTTTGAAACTCTAACAAAACGTGTTTATGCGAATTGGCGACACTGCAGGCTACTATCGATCCGAGATATAGATACGCTAAATAAACAAGACCAACTAAACTCGACCGCAAAACTTTAAGTTCACTATACTCGATGCAGAAACTTTGCAACCGCTTGGAGAAACTTTTTTCCTCGTACAGCAGGTAGGTACTAAAAGCTATTAATATGATTAAGTCAACTGCAATACTAAAATACGAATGGCTCTTCAAAATTAAGATTAACTCGATATTAAAAACGAATAAACACACGGAAAATTGCAAATATTCCTCTTGCAATGATGATTTACATTGCAGCTCTCGAATTTAAGTCAGGCCTATATAACTATGCGTGATTTATTCACAATACCAAAACGAAGTCTTATTCTTGGTTTGCATGAACAATGAACATACTCATCTTTGCTCTATGATGCTGTTAAGGTGGTTGTATGCGTCAAACTAGCGCCACCGCCTATTTTATTTTATTATTACGTTGAACAAACGAATTTAAAAAAACTGAATGTACAGTTTGTGAAAACTATCATAAGATTTTTTTTAATACCTCTGTAATAGTTTCATTTTGTACCTATAGTTTAGGAGGAGTAGCGAAGTTGCACTTGGTGGACACCAAACTCTGTTTTCGCTACTCCTCCTAATCCTTTATTATTATTTATAAAAACCTGAAGAGATGATACTTCCCATAATCCAATAAGCGTCTATCTCTTTTCACTGGCAAAAGAGCGACACGAACATTTTCCCTCAAACCCTGCAAAATTGACAGTGAATTAAGATTATTAGCATAAATTTTATTGAAAACATTTTACAAGGCCTCCTAACATCCTAAACGTAAAATCATACTTTTAACACGTTCTACCAATTCGAATTCACGGTCAGATCCCATCGCAACACTATATCACAGATTAATGTCTAACTTAGATTACGAACCTTATTGGCAATGAGCACATGGACACGCAGAGCGGAGACAGACGCGATCGTATATTGATAGAAATTTAATTTTTTTTATGTAGAAGCATAAGATGGTGTGAAAGAATGCATCTATTAATTTCAGAATTAAAATAAACGCGTCCAACTTAACACTCTGTACTGTACCTGCGTTAGGTTTACGACAAAACGCACCCATAAAGGCGATTGCACACTTCACGGTAAGAACGCGATGGCACGATAACCGTTCCGGTCCCGGTCCCAGACAAACAAACACCACAATAATTAGCATTCATTCATTAACTCATCAAATTATTCCGCCATTATTTTCTTTAGATAACTGCTGTAGAGGAATTAGTATCTTTTGATGCGGCGTGCGCGCTTTCTTGTTGCTTGATGCGTTAGATTGATATCTAATTTCCATTACCAATGGTAGATACCTAGTCGTTACATAATTATATAAAGTGGCGAGCAATTTGTACTCGCACTTGTTTGGATTGGATCTCTAATTGTGATAACTTTAAATAATTAAATTTTGTTCTTCATTTTACCGACGGTCGTGTTAGTGTATGGTCTATGGGAGCTTAATTATCAACTTGTTCATAGTGTTTATTGTGCATTCAAGGCCAAGCGATGTAATTATTTATTTAAGTAACTATTTTTTGAAGGTGTTGAAGACATAATTGAAATCAAGTAGGTAGATAGTGAAAATAATGGAAATGATAAAACGTTAGAAGGTACGGTTGTATTGTTATCCATGTTTAACATTATATATTATATACATAATATAGACCAATGTCTGTTCTTACATCTACATCACACTATTGCTACTAGTATGATAAAGGTGAAATTTGTGTGTCTGTAAGTGGAAATGTTTGATACTACTTCACGCTCAAACGGCTGGACAGATTAGAATGGAATTTGGTACAAGGATAGCTAATATTATCCTGGATTAACACAGGCTCTTTTGATCCCGGTATTCCCATGGGAACGGGAACTATTCACCGAGGTTATACCGCGGGGCGCAGCTAGTTTTGTTTATAAAGATCGTTCGTTCGTTCGTTCGTATGAGCAAGTGGCCAACTCTGGTGACGGAGTTTTTAGGCCGCCTAAAGGCCTCCGTCATGGCTTAACAACTTTAAAAGCCGGGACCGAACATTTAACGTGCCCTCCGAAGCACGGAAGCGCTCAGATGAAAATGCCACTTGCGGTCACCCATCCAAGTAGTGACCGCTCAGAACGTTGCTTAACTTCGACGATCTATCAAGAACGTCTTAGCAAGCTTCGCCACGAGCGCTTCTTGTGTTTCTATGGTGAACACTGAACAGCGAAAAAGCATACCTAAAATGAAGCGGGAAATAAAAAGTCACAAAAGTCAGAGGGGGTCAAATGCTGTTAAGTATTTTAAAATGTTATTTGAGTTAACCCTAAGCCCATTCCATCGGTTTTATCTTAAAGAAATAACAAACATACAAACAAATTATTAAAATCAATCTTAACATCCGTGGCGCTGTTTTTTTCTTATTCGTCAGTCATCAAAACAGTGTCGTTCTGTTTGTATGCCACAACATACAAACAATTGACATAATTATCAATTGCAACATTTCTTTCCCGACCTAATGAGATAGGTCACTCGGCCCCCTCATTAACGGTAACATTTCCGCTCGGTTGCTCAAAACCGGGAGCAAATTTATAATTATAATAATATCAATGCTTACAGACAGACATACATACTTAGTTATCAAACTTCCCATTATTAGTGTGATATCAAACAAGCACAAATAAAGAGACTACACGAGTTGATTCGTTGGCCACGTTAAGAGTGTGCCATAACGCCGAAGAATGAGCGGGAGAGCGAATAATGTTTTACTCGTGAGTAAGAAGCGCAGAACGATAGACAGTTTTTATTTAATTACAAGTTAATTAAACAAGCAATCGAAAAATTTAAACACAGAACTAAATAAATACTCCTAGGTTATTTGACAAAACATAAAACCAACAAAAATAGTATTCTGTTCCTGAGATAAATAGCAAAATGTGTGAAAAACATGTACCTACCTACTTATTTAAAAAAAACATAATCATCGAGAAAACTTTTACCAATCGTGTTTCTAAAAGATATAAGTTAAAAGTATAATTTCCCTGAATATTAAGGTCGTAGCTTTCACATAATATATACTGAGATAAATAAGGATTTCGACGACTAATTTGCATATGGCGCACTCTTAACCTAACGAGTATCAAATAGTACTTTCGTTCAGGATTTTAAAAATGTAACATTCGTTCAGCATATGAAAAACGGGTCGGGTCACGTCACGGATCCTGCCGCTCGTGCGTACCGGTCCACACAGTTAGATTTGTCACGCCCGCCGATTATAACAATAGTGTGCGGCAAGCTTTATTTGTTAAAATGGAACGCCAAACGAAAGCTGCACGCCATTTAAGCGTGAAATCTCGATACTGAATATTTAAAATCCAAAGTCAGTTTCATAACAATAAAAAAATATCAGTTAAGTAGGTACCCGGTTCTAATATTATTTACTTGGTTTGCTAAAATTGGGACTAAGGAACACTGTGTGAGATATCCTCCAGTAAGTATATATTTCTTTATTATTTATTACATTAATCATAATCAAAGTAAAAATGTATAAAGGAACTTTTAAGTTGGCAATAGGTAGGTATAAATAAATGAGTCATTATGATAAAAAATAATAATGCATACCGACTCATTTTTTATGTAAGGATTATTTCAATGTAGGTAAGTAGGTAAGTGAATTAAATATGAGTGGTATACCTACTTAATAGGTGTATTGACATTTAATATAAGAATTTTATAAAACAACAGGTGATGAAATAGTATCTTTGCATTCGACAAGATTAATTAGGTATAGGTACCTACTTACAATTATATTTATATATTTGTAGAACCATAGAATAAATAACAGTACAAGTTGGTAGAACTTAATGATGTACTTGGTGGGTTTACCACCTTTTATTTGTAAACGAGCTGCGCCCTGCGGTGTTACCCGTGAATAGTTACCGTTCGCGTGGGAATACCTGGATCAAAACAAAAGTAGCCTGTGTAATACAATTACTAGTAGGTATAGGTACCAGAGGTCCCGTTGGTACTGAGAGGATGGTTTAGGTGCTAGGCAAGCCTATTCCATTTCAACAACGTCCCAGGCACTACATGGTCCCGTTAAGTGTAGGCAAAGCTTGCCTCCTGACTCTGTATAAATCTTCTAGTAAAGATGTAAAAAAGGCCTGAGTAGTACCTATACCTACCACAGGTCGGGAACACATTTTGATGCCCAATTTCATCAATTATCCTCATTCCGATTAAGGTAAGACTTCGCCCGAATACTGAAAGACTGAAACGCTACTTCATTTATTGGAAAGCGTATTAATTAACCACTTAGGAAATTATTACTTGTCAAATTTGTATAGACAAACGTCAAGTGATGTTTAGATAAACGCCACTTAACCTGTAATGTAAGTTTGTTCGTTACAGTTAATTTTGTTTATCATCTATTTGGAGGCCTTTTTAAGCGTAAAAACGTAAAACCGCGTAAAAACTCCGTCACCAGAGTAAGCCACTTGCTCATACGAACTTACTTACTTACTCGTAGTATTCGGGCGTTATTCAGAGTCTGCACTCAGACTTGGGCCTCAGCTACAGCATCGATTTTTTGACAGATCAGTATAGAAATTGATTGACTATTATTACTACCGCTTAGAATTATATTCTCGCTCGAAAATTATCGACTATTTTTACATTTATTTCAGAGTAAAAAGTACCTACGGTAATCGAGAAACCTTCCAGATGTTCTATTTCAAGTAATGAGAATAAAAATAAATAACACACTCTATGATAAGTAGGTAGGTAATATAATAATATCCCACTCATTCCCTTGTTCCTCAGTAAAGATGTACTTACCTATTTAATGAGGCATCACCACGGACTTTTATAAAGAACTTGAATTGAAATGCAATGCAATTTAATTTTGTTTCATTTGTTCACGAACACTTAACAGTTAATAATCCACCATTAGGTACTTAAGGACACATAAGTAGTAAAGATTTAATAATATTAAGAAAACTTAATAAAAATAGTTGTTCATTTGATATGAGGTTTAGGTACCAATGTTAAGGAAACTATACATATTTTGGTAAAAACCCACAAAAGCTAACTACTAAACCGATAACATAAGTGTGGATTTTTTTTTTATAAAAAACGACTTCAATTACATATGAAAAAAGCTTGTAATAATAGCAAAATACCTTCGAGGTGCATTTCTGTTCATACCTAACTCCGAACATCCTAATCAGATCCTTAAAATTGTTTTATGGGCACTCTTTCAAAAAGAAAAGTCTCTTGTCTCCATCTCCTGTCTCTGTCGTGACGTTCTTTTATAAAAAAAAACCCCCCTATTATGTGTATAACGGAAACTGTATAACGTAAGAGCGAGATACCTTAACACAGGTATTTTTATACTTAAAAGGGCATCTCAAACCCACGGAATGTAAACTTTTAGATTAAGTAAATGAAATAAACATTATTATTATTATTATGTTTGTCAACTTTCGTATCTCGGAACTATGGAGTTCCGGACTTTTGATAGGCATGCATGGGGCCGAAGCCAACACACAGAGGCCCTTTTGACAGTTTTGATCTTATTGTGATGGACACACATACTGGCGGCTACCCTGTATAACACTATAAAAATGCATCCAAAAGCAGCCTCCGGTCTGTGCAGGACTATTACAGATGTGGAAAACTACTACTGGGCTATGGGAGTGTGATGGTAGTGGACTGGTTACTGGGAAACTATGGAGACTATGGCACCCGCCGACAGACTATGGCACCCGCCGACTTATTATTTTATTATTATATTAATGTGTTTGACGCCAAAACGCTTGCAAGTGTCATTTCGCCTTTTGACTAAGGCGTGACGTCACGCCTAAGTAAGAGGTTCAAAGTTTTCAAACGAAACCAAATGACAAAAAGTTATTTTACTTAGGCGTGACGTCTTGCGTCTGATTGCTGTTTTACAAAAAATGGCGGAATGCTGTAATAATCTTGCTTTAATTATAAAAATAATACGTTTTTAAGGATCCATGAATTGTATTTAATTAGATAAATAAATTTTTTTGTAATTCTTGATTACTGTTATTATGCCTATTGTTAATGAAACAGCAAAGACTTTTGAAATTTAAATTTTATTTAATATTAAAATGCAACCGCTGCCGCCATTGCACGGAATTTTTTACGGAGGGAGAAAAATGGCTACCGGAAGCGGATACACTACCGACCTCTCATGTGTTGCCATTAATAAAATTATAAAAGAAAAACAATATTATGTTCTGTATTGAACATAAGTTGGGCAGGCAAAACCGCCAACTTTAAACTAAAATTACATTTCTAAATTATTAAGTACTTACATTATTATAATGAATATTAACTAGATATTACTATATTATTAACTTAATCAGAATTATCGTTAAGAGGCAAAGGACATAATTTTGTGTAGGACCGTAGATAAACATTATTTTTAGATCCCATTCTAACTTCAGCTACTCTAACTTTACCATCTGGTCCAGGTATGGTTTTTACAATTCGCCCCATGGGCCAATTAAGAGGTGCAATATCTTTCTGTTTAACAATTACTAAATCACCCTCTTCAATATTTTTAGAACTATTTTTCCATTTGGGTCTATTTTGCAGTGACGTTAAATAGTCCTTGGACCAGACTTTCCAAAAATCTTGTTTTAATTTTGTACAAATATTCCAAAATTTTAATCTATTTATGTTTTTATCAGTCACATCTATCTCTGGGTAGCTTGTGAGAGAGGTTCCCACCAGGAAATGACCTGGGGTCAAATAATTTAAATCTGAAATTTCACTACTCAGAGGTAGAAGCGGCCTAGAATTTAAAATTGCCTCTATTTGTGTAAGAACAGTGTTAAACTCTTCAAATGTCAAAGACACATTCCCAATCACTCTCCGAATGTGATGTTTTGCACTTTTTACTCCGGCTTCCCAAAGCCCACCAAATTCAGGGGAGTAACTAGGAATGTACTTGAATCTTATTAATTTATTTGAACAAAAATTCTCTACTTTATCTTTATTGGCCTTTGATGAATGCAATTCATGCAAATCCTTTAATTTATTTGATGCACCTATAAAGGTTTTAGCATTGTCACAATAGATATAGGATGGCAGTCCTCTCCTAGCTATAAACCGCTGAAGACATGCCAGGAAGGCTGCTGTTGTCATGTCGCTGACCAACTCAAGGTGAATGGCCTTGGTAGCAAAACACACAAACAGTGCAACATAACCTTTTGTTATAATAGGATTTCTAATCCGTGCTATTTTGATGTCAAAAGGACCACAAAAATCTACACCTGTAATCTCAAATGCTCTGCTCATTGATATTCTTTGTGAGGGTAGAGAACCCATTAATTGTTTAGCAGCTACTGCCTTGAGACGGAAACATTTGACACATTTGTGTATTATCTTTTTAACTTCTCTAATGCCATTTAACAGCCAGAACTTTTGAAAAAGTGAACTTAGCACTAGCTTAGCACCAGCATGTAGAAGCCTTAGATGTTCCTTTATAATTATTAAGTTGGTAATGTGGTTAGACTTTGGAAGTATGATTGGATGCTTTTTATCATAGGACAAGTTAGGCGCATTTTGTAAGCGACCACCTACTCTTAAAATATTATTACAGTCTAAGAAGGGGTGCAGACTAGCTATATGGTTCTTTATTTCATTTCCTTTCTGTAACAACTGAATCTCATTTGCAAAAGCTTTATGCTGAACGTGCCCTATAATAACTAAATTAGAAAGCTGTAACTCTTTAGGCTTCAATGAACCAACCAATTTATCATTTGGACTTAGACAGTTGTGTTTAAATCGTAGGAGTAGAGCAATTACTCTTTGAAGTTTATTATAATCTGAGTATTTATCAAAAATACAATCTGAACTTAGCGAAATCTTTTGCTGTAGGCTACAGACATTGTTTTCAATCTGGGAGCTATTATCAATATTTTTTAAAGATGATTCAGCAATATTGTGCTGAAATTTGTTATCTAACAAACTGGATGGACCAGACCACCATAGCTGGTCGGTTTGCAATTTATGAGGAGCAATACCCCTTGATAAAATATCAGCAGGATTATCTATTCCCTTTACATGAGACCATGTGAAGTCTTTAGTTAGGGTTTTAATTTTATTGACTCTATTGGAGACATAGACACCCTTTATTCTGTTGGAATTTAACCAGGCAAGCACTACCTGAGAATCTGTGTATAAAAACACTTTCAGATTTTTATACCTAATTTGTAGAGTTGTATAAACTCTAGAAGAGAGTTCTGCAAGAAGTAAAGCGCCATTAAGCTCTAGATTTGGAATGGTAAGTTTTCTACTGAGAGGTGCAATCCGGGACTTTGAGCACAATAAACTCATTTCTACATTTCCAATCTTGGATACAACCCTAAGGTAGAGACAACAACCAGTTGCATTCAATGAAGCATCAGAGTATCCAACAATTTCTATTGAATCTACATTTTCAATCCTGGTAGAATTTATGACTCTAGGTATGTGAATTGTACCCATCTCATTCAAACGCATTAAAAATTCTTTCCAACTTATTAGTATGTTACTTGGTAAAGTAGAGTCCCAGTCAACCTTCGACTTCCAAATCTCTTGCATTAGCAATTTAGCTTTTACTACTATAGGTCCTATCAGACCAAGAGGGTCGAAAATCTTCCCTATGAAACTTAAAATATCTCTTTTTGTTTTTAATTTGTCATGATCTTTTGTCATAGGACATGAAAATAGCAATTTGTCGGTAATTATGTCACATTTCAAACCTAATGTTTTAACTATGTTGTCTTTATTGAGATCAACTTGTTCAATGTATTTTGTATTGTCAGGTAAATCATTTAGTAACTCTGGAGAGTTTGAACACCATTTGTGCAATTTGAAACTTCCTAATTTCATCAACTCAATAAGCTGTGTTTTGAGCTCTTGAATGATCTCTATACTATCAGCTCCAGTTATAACATCATCAATGTAAGTATTTAACTTTAGAGCCTCCGCCGCAAGCGGGTATTTGTGTTGGTAAATATTTGCTAGCTCTATCAGACACCTAGTGCTTAAAAAGGTAGAGGATTTTAAGCCGTATGTTATTGTTTGCAGCTGTAAACAAGCAATGGGTTTACTAGGATGATCTCGCCAAAGAATATTTTGTAATGGCTTGAAATTTTCATTTATAGAGCACATGCGGAACATTTTCTCTACATCACACATAAGGGTATACTGGTAAGAGCGAAATAGCAATAGTATGTTGAATAAGTCATTTTGAACTATAGGTCCATTTAACATGGCATCATTCACAGAAATACCATTTTTAGATTTTACGTTACCTCCAAAAACTACTCTTACTTTTGTTGTTTTGCTACCTTCATTTATGACAGCATGGTGAGCAAGGAAATACACAGGATCATTTTTGATGTCATATTGACTTATATCAACCTCCCTGGCATGACCCAGCTCTACATATTCATCAATGAATTGTTTATACTTTTGAAAATAATCAGTGTTGGTCTCAAACTTTCTTTCAAGTGAGTGGAATCTCTGCAGGGCTGATGAGAATGAATCACCAATATTTAATTCTTCTAATGGACATTTTAATGGAATATCTACCGAAAATCTGTTGTTTTCTAATTTAACGGACTGTTTGAAAATCTTCTCAGCCTTATCTAACTCAATGTTTTGGTCAACCTTATCTTCAGTAATTTTTTCTGAAAGCCAAAACTTTTTTATTATATTTTCTAAACTATCATCCTGCATTTCTTGAACAACAAAGTTTGAGACAAGATTTACACTTGATGTATTTATTTTTAAATCATTTGCAATTGCTATTGTTCCTGTTACAATGTGACCTAACAGTGTGTTTTGTAGCACAAGACCATTGTTTAATTTTATGATTCCATCAATTATAATTTTGGAGTAGAAATCAACTCCTAACAATAAGTCAATTTCTGATGGTTTGTTGAAACTGGTGTCAGCAAGCTGAACATCATTGGGTACTTGACAATTTTTCAAATTTATGTAATTTTGGGGTAATTTAGTAGTTATTGTATCTACAATGTGACATCTAATTGAGAATTTTAGATTATGTTCAGGAGCTTTTAGCAAAATGTTAGCGCATTCTGTGACTTTGTTAGGAATATTCCCTAAACCAACAATGTTTGAATCTTGAGAAACAGGTGTCAAGTTCAGTTGATTTACAAGTGTACGCTTTGCTATACAAACTTGGCTACCACAGTCGAGTAGTGCCTTTACTTCTATTTCTTGACCAGACTTGTCAATGAGTTTCACCATCATAGTAGGCAATAATATATTTTTCTCACTGGTTGACAAGTTGGAATGTAATGTAATAACATTATCTTTAGGCTTATCCTCATGCAAAAGTGTATTGTGACTTTCTTTACAGATCTGACATTTGAATGTGTACCTACATTTGTCAGTGTGCTTTCTCAGACATGAAGTGCATAATTTATTGTCATCAACAAATTTTGTACGCTGTGAGGCAGGAGCCAATTTGAATTTTGGGCATACATAAATCGGATGATCACTGCTACAAAATGTGCAGGAACGTTTGTAATTCGATGATTTGGTTGCAATGTTGGTTACTTTATTGTTATTGAATTTTGACTTACCTTCATAGTAGGTACTTTTCAGAGGTAGGGTGCTGTCTTCTAAAGCAATAGCTCTCTTTTCAAGAAAGAATAAAAATTCTTCCAATGTAGGCAAGTCATCTGGAGACAACCTGTCGAGATGGTATGCACGGTTGGTATAGCTATCGAGCTTTCTTGACAAAATTGATATCATTAGCATATCCCAACTCTCAACAGGTTGCTCAAGATTTTTAAGAGCATGAAGTTGTTGACGTACATCAGATATAAATGACCTGATGCATGCCGCAGTACCCTTTTGCATTTGTGGAATGTCAAGAAGAATGTTGATGTGATTTGATATTATCCGAGTTGCATTATTGAACCTCTTATCTAGCAATTTGATAGCTTCGGGGTAAGATTCATTGACAAGTGGCAAGTTAATGATAACAGCTAATGCATCTGCAGTTAGGTACTTGCGCAGGTAAAACAGTTTTTGTACATTTGACAATGATTGGTTCTTATCAATGACAGCATTAAATAAGTCCATGAAAGGTTTGAATTGAGAAAATTCTTTTCCATCATATGATGAAATTTCAATGTTAGGCAATTTAGAAGCCGAAATTGTAGGTTTATCTGGTTCTACTTTTGTTTTTAATTGTCTTAATGCTGCATTGATCTTCCCCAACACAGAAAAGTATCTATCTTCTATAACACCTTCTGCATCAACCTCTTTCTCATCCAACATACAAATGTCCACTTGTAAGTTCTCATAAGTTTGAAGAGCATTATTTAGTTTATCTTTACGTGCTTCTAACGAGTCAATAGTAAACGAAGCTGCGATGTCTGGGTCATTTATAAAGTTCTCAATTCTGGTAATGGTTGACTTACATAGGGCACGCTGAGCTCGTAGACGTTTAAGTTCGTCTTCCGCCATGGTAAACACTTACGCTTTTCGCGCGCACCGGTATTGAAAATGACCTAACACACTATTCCGCACACCGCACTATAAACTACGACCGCATATTTCCCGCACTGAATTTAAGTTTGTTTTGTTTACAAACAATGTGGTTGAATGATAATTGATTGAGAGGAGAGTGAACGATACGATGTCTCCGAAGTTTGACGTTTCCTCTGCTTGCTTGACGTGAATGACAGACGAATTCGATGATTGCAACTTCAACATCCTTCAGTCCAACCAACGAAACAAACCGCTGCATGTATGTGACGTCACGAAGCGAAGAGTCTTCCTTCCATCTATGGTTTGAAAATTTTTCGAAACACCCTTCTTTTGTAGAATAATGTTGAATATTGATGAGTTTTCTCTCCAAATTATAGATTTGACGAGTATCACCCAATGTATCGACGATATAGCATCGAAATGTGGCTGCCGCAATCGCATACTATGCGAATATTGCAGGCAAACTTTTCTTGTTGGCCCTTCGCCGCGCGCGCCGGTGTCGAACAACTTGGTATTGCAAATCGCCGAAAACACTTTATAGGCCTACACACCGCGAAGAAAACACTTGTACTGGTTAATTATCTCGAAGGACCACTTTTGCTGTTAATGAAACAGCAAAGACTTTTGAAATTTAAATTTTATTTAATATTAAAATGCAACCGCTGCCGCCATTGCACGGAATTTTTTACGGAGGGAGAAAAATGGCTACCGGAAGCGGATACACTACCGACCTCTCATGTGTTGCCATTAATAAAATTATAAAAGAAAAACAATATTATGTTCTGTATTGAACACCTATTAATGCAACCCTGGCACCACAAAACGACCACGTTTTTATAATAATCATCACGTGCGGCGTCACAAAATATAATGCATTACCTACCTAAATTTAGTGAACCAGTTAAAAAAAAAAACAAAGAAACGAACGTGATTCATTGTATTAGAGATCATTGCATTCTCCCTTCACACAACAATTTAAATTCTCAAAATCAAAGTCTCTTATACATCGCGACAAATGGCCGACAAAACTGTCTGCGCGTGATTGATCGGGCGTCTCCGATAGATGGCGCTGATATTAATTAACACTAGACGCGTTTGAGGAGTCCGGAGTCGTCACGGTTACGGCTGCCAATGGTCTGGAGAGAACCGTGGCGTTACTACGCGCTCTTGAAATGCATTCAAGTATTTTTAGAAATTCATGTTGGTAGGTGAAAGTTTGTGTGTGTGTGTGTTTGTTACTCTTTCACGCTAAAACTACTGAACGGATTTGGCTGAAACTTGGAATATACATTAGTTTATGACCGGGAATAACACATAGGCTACTTTTGATTCCGGTATTCACACGGGAACGGGAACTAGCGCGGGTAACACCGCGAGGCGCAGCTAGTGTAATATAATGTATAAAAGTGAAAGTTCATCTGGACTAAAGTACCTATTTTTTACTAAAGTACTTATTTGGAACGTCAGGAAAGAAAAAATTGAGAAACTCATTCTCCGAAGTCGATATAAAAGGTGCAAATTGTTATACCCTTCTTTGAGAAAGAGCCTGTAGAGTCAAAAAAAAAATCAAAATCAAAATGTATTTATTCAGTACGATCGTTTATAGACCACTTTGACATTGTCATGTTCTTAAAACTAGGTGATTCTACTGCCTGTTCCAACGCGACTCCCTACACCAGGGAAAGAATCAGGCAAGAACCTGCCGGTGTGGGCTTAGCTTTTTTTTCAGCGGTCCAATCTTAATATTAAGTAAATATAAACTGAGTCGGAGCACGTTTAGTCCCAAGCGTTTTTGTCATCAAAGTAATCTGATATTTTGTAATACGCTTTTTTTTAGTAGTAGAGATTCTTATAAATGTAAAGCAGTCTAATAAGAAATATTTGGATATCTAATTGAAATTGTTAATCCTCTTAATCAAGTGGATTCGTAGTTTTGTATTAGTGTAATCACCTAGTCTACTCTATTAAACTTAGATTGTTTAAATTATATCCAAAAACGAATAACAAAAAAGATACACAAAAACTGAATTCTCTTTCGTTTCTAAGGTAAAAAGTAATTTTATCGAGACAGTAGTAGGGGTAAACCACGACTGATTTATTCTTAGGATCATAATTTTAGACACTGCATCGCTAAATCAGAATTAATTGATGGTGCCAGCCTCACCTGAGGCCGTATGCTGCATGCTTCTAACACTAAATTAAAACTTTGTGAAATGCATTATGTATTGGGAATTCATAGAAGCATGAAACTTCAATATCCTTCATATTGAAGTTTCATGCTTCAATATGAAGGTATATGATAATCATATAAGACTTGTCATCATTAATTTTGTGTAGAAACCCCTTTTTATACCCACTAAAATTATTAGGGACCCCCCCCCTTTGTATTAGTAACCCTAATAGGTATTAGGTAAAATACCTTCTAGCTGGCTGAAACTTGGAATAAACATAGTTTATGACCTGGAATAACCTATAGGCTACTTTTTATCCAGGTAGGTACCACGGGGGCGTACATTCTACACCGACATGTATCGAAAAAAGCTTCGTTTATTACTTTATCGTCGCAAAGTCTGAAACACATTCTAAAGCTTTCAGAACTGCTGAATGAATATTCAGGGTAAATATGCCGGGTTCCTATATCCAACTAACGAATGTCCGTAGGTCTATCGTAGCAACGTTGTTATCTGTCAAAAAGTCTCATACATTTTGTGTTGAATACACAACGTTGCTATGACGACCGACCTACGGACATCCGTACGTTGGATATCGGAACCGGGGGTTAGTCAATAAGCTTTATTGCGATACAGTCATTTCAGATAAAAAAATAAATGAATGATTTATGTTTTCTATACGACGGAAAAACCCTTTTTTAAAGAACTAACCCGATTAAAAACGAGTAGAAGCTATACTGAAGAGCATTCGACTTAATGACTGAGGCAAAACTTATGAATATTGTTCGTATTACATTCAATTGAACATTTATTTTCATATAAAATGTATCTAAATCACTCATCTGTAAAATATAATAGGTAGGTGACGGTAACATAAAAAAAAATAGGATATATTTAACTCGGAAACAAAGAACCGATTTACAAGAAAATGAATAAACCCACTACACGCTCCATTTAATTAATTTTCCGAATCATTTGTTCGGACAACGCGGGAAAAAGCAGACACGTGCGTGCAAAAAAACGGCACATTACAACAGCTATTAAATAAACTGTTCGAGTGTGTAAACGCTAGTGCGGTTAAATTGCTATGCAGTATACTGCGATGATAGTGTAATTGTATGCTTGGTGCGTCGTTTAATGTCATATATTTTAACATCCCTGCGAGGCTTTTAAATAGCACAGATAGTGACACCTCGGAATATTACTTACTAGGTCAACGCGAAAATAAAAAAGTGGATGTTATCTATTATGTAGGTTTTATTATAATCATTTGAATTAAACTCTAAATTGTTTTCAAGCATAGATAAATAACTGACGCATACTAGGACGATCTATAAGATGATGTGAATAGCATGTTTGTCTATACATCTCAAACGATTAAGTTTCATAGTGAAGACAAAATTCTGAGATACCTGACCAGAAAGTATACACTTAGAAACTTCTCACAAAATAAGTACCTACCTAATTCTTCTGGTCTGAGTCTGAGCGATTAATTAAAAAAATCCTGTAAATATTTATAATGGTGATCTGATTTGGATGTAAGAAATTCAATCTACTGCTATACCTATTTATATCCTTAGCAAATGTCACTAAAATAATAAATACCTAAAACAGTTTTTATACTTCAACGTGATAACAAGTCAACATTTTTATGATGCTTTAAAATGTATAGTGGGTGACAGATACGAATCTCACAGTCGTACGTACGAGATAAAATTTGACTTTAGCAAATCCAAAGCACAGTGTTGTTTGCGAACAGTCTCTCAACTTCTAGATGACCCTCAAACCTTGACGTGCCTAAACATATTTATTAAGACACTCCACGAAGTATGAAACATGATTGCGACTATTTATATTATTATATCCTCTATGTGGTATGCATAGCTGGGCATTAACTCGTTAATCCGTTAATCGTTAATTAACGAAGTTAACATTTTGATTAACGGATTAACTTTTAAGTTAACTTTCAAAAATGTTAACGGACACGTTAACTTCCGTTAATATGCGAGAAGTCCGTTAATCGTTAATCCAATGCCTAATAGTTACCGCACGGCACCGACAAGTGCCGGGCGGCGCGTGGCAGCGAGTGAAACAAAAACTAAACTAGATATATTTTGCCGGCGCGTGTGAGTGAGAAAGAAAACGGCGAAGAGACCAGACAGATGAAACTAAAAATTGTATTCAACTATTTTCTAAACAGGGCATTAGCCTCGAGTCGGGTACCCGACCCACCGACGTGCCCGGCGCAGCCTTATCGTTTTCGATTTTTTTTTATCATTTTTAATCTGTACTTGTTTTTTCATCTATTTCCTTCCGGTTTTCCCGGCTGCTTTGATTGGTGAAGAATGTAGAGATGCTAATTTCATTGATAGTTTCAATTCAAAGTCAAACCGACATTTTCTTTCTACATATAGTTTATATAATGAATTATAGTGTTAAACCACACTTAGGTTTCGGTGCTTAAACCGAAATATCATCTTACTGAATAGTTTCGTCTTCAACGTCAAGGGCTTCGTGTCCGAGTGGTAAGGCAGCCCGGCTTAAGGATGATCGCTTGTATCTCGCGGTTTCGAATCCCGTCGAAACCTTAAAACTTTTAGTAAGATTTTTCATTTGTCATTTTCTTTCTATCAAAATTTGTTTGTTTTCCGAATTTAGTGTGCCAGTTATTCGAGAAAAATACTTATTATTTTTTCACGAAACATCACTAACCGGTCAGTTTCCGCAACGAGATGCAATTTTACACATATTAACGGATTAACGATTAACGTTAACTTGCGTTAATTCTTCTGAAATGTAACGCTTTAACGTTTAACGAAGCTAACTTTTTTTGTAACGGATTATCGATTAACGAAGTTAACCATTTGATTAACGGTGCCCAGCTATGGTGGTATGTATCCTCAAAACGCGGTTCATTTTCTCTCAATTCTGAAAATAGAACAAATCACTAAATTTACGTGCTGGGCAGCTAGTAAATTTAGTAGCTTGTTTTGCGATTTAAAAGTGATAATAACATCATTATCACTTAAAAATCACAAAACAAGCGATTTAAAAAAAAAAGCAATATAAAATCGCATAATCATAAACTTACTAATAGCGTCAATGGGCTTGCAGCCTGTAACGTAAGGAATGTTAACTTCTGCAAAATGTGGACAGTATAATACATTTGGACATACCTCTGACTACCTTTTAGAGATATTAATAGGATCTAAAAATGCCTAAGATCTGAAAAAGATGTCTACCGTACTCTGGGAATGCAGTTGTAGTCATATTTCATTTTTATAAACTTTCCCCACCTGTATGGATAAATAAACATGAGGTACCGGCTAACTGTACCTACTATGCCTCACATGAACCCAGTGATATTAGAAACAATTTGTATGCATATCGAAATGCATTTTTGTGAGATGAGAATATTTGTAGGTTCACTTTTTGATGACCTTCGGCGACCTGTTACTTATTATTTAGAAGTGTTTCACTATATCGCGCATCTGTACGTGACGGCCACGTTAGATGACTCCTTATTAAGAGACAGCTTGTTGAATGAATAACTGTGTGGGATGCTGGCAGTAGGTACTAAGCAGGTGTGCTTGAGTCGTTTTTACTAACAAGTTACGGCCTTTACAACTGTGTTCATGATTAATATCACGGCTTTATCTATTTTACTGCGACATTATACATATTGGCATAAACCAGTAAATACAATTTCAAAATATATTCATAATGGATTCATAGGCTTCCTATGTTCAACAATTAGATCTATTGCCATCTCTTTTCACTCAGAGTGTAAAAAAAGCCTTAGGTATGCTTTGGTAAATTAACGGTTGCGCTATGTGGAAGTACCTACCTTGGTGCGCTATGAGGAATGTCTCAAAATTATTCATTTATAAATTATAGTTACAACAAACCACTTCCACGGTTGTTGTTGTTGACTTTGTCCAAGGATATATAGGTACCTATATATATAATATAATAATAAAAATATAATTATATATCATATATATATATGGCTATAGATATATATATATATAAGTACATATATATATTTATTATTGTTACGGAGATACTTACTAATCTTACTATTATAATATTACTGAATCACAGATCCAATCCATGTTAGTTTTTAAGCGACTTTATAAAAAGAGGAGGTTCTTTGTTCCACTGTAAGATATTTATTATACATACATACATAAAATCACACCTCTCCCATGGGGGTAGGCAGAGACCACGGATCTCCACTTGCTACGATCCTGACACACTTCTTTCGCCTGATTCACTCTCATTACATTCTTCATACACGCTCTCCAGTTTAGGGTACTTCGGACCTGGCCTTTCTCTAAAATGTAACCTATTTGGTCCAAATATGTTCGCCTTCTTCAGGTCTTCCCCTTCCAAATGTCCCATTCACACATTCCGTCAACAGTGGAAAAAAATTAGGATTCTGCGAGGATCTTCAGAGTTGTGCACAGAAATGCACCTCGAGAGTGAGGAGTGAGAAAACCGCATCAAAAACCGTTGCGTAGTTTTAAAGATTTAAGCATACATAGGGATATAGGGACAGAGAAAGCGACTTTGTTTTATACTATGTAGTGATAATGACTTATCGGTATGCTGCGTAGGTACTGAACAAAAGTACCAGTATCAAGTACTTAATTAGAAAATTACAATAATAATTATATTCGTATCTTCGAAACATTTATCTAAAGCTTCGAAAATAAGTTTTAATAAAACTTAATACAAAAACACTGCATCGATACTTTTCATGTTTATTACGCTTTTATTGATGCCCAAAGTAAACACATTAAGTCCGTGTCATTTATGTATGTGCTAATTGAATCCATATGGAATATCGAAACTTACTATCGGAGTATTTATAAGTTGATAATAATGGATAAATACCTAAGTAAGTTTGTATAAGCAAGTGGCCAACTCTAGTGACGGAGTTTAAGGGCCGGCTAAAGGCCTACGTCATTAACGACTTTAATTAAAAGCCGGGACCGACAATTTAATGCGCCATCCGAAGCACGGAAGCGCTCAGCTGTAAATGCGGTCACCCATCCGAGTTGTGACAGGTCAGAACGTTGACCAACTTCAACATACTATCAAGAACGTAGCTAGCATCGCCTCGAGCGCTTCAATAATCATGATAATGGATGGAGGTACAAGATGTAACAAATGTCTTTCGACTTACGGGGATGTGTTCTGGCTGAAGGATCTATTAACGTTTTAGAGCTGAAGCGCCCTCTTTGAAAACGTGCGTTTTAGGAACTAAGCGATCCAGTCCAATTTATCCCTAATAGCTGGGCCATATAGGTACAAGATAAAAATTTAACTTAGTTATTCTTAATTATCATGAGAATTACTACAGATAATTATTAGTCACAGATTCTGTATTATTAATATATCTGAGATGGTTGCGTATTTATAAATTATTTAAAAAAATATCAGATTTACGCATCCCTTGTTAATGTTTGAGACAATGTTTTTAAGTGTATTTTATTTTCTGAAGAAGTCTCCCTGCTACCGCACTTATTGAGATGTTTCACTATTTTAAAGGTACATTATTCTAGATAAACGTAGACTATTTATTAAAGCTTACAAACATCCAAAAGTTTGAAGGGTTCAACATAATGGGCTAGTGCCATAATCCCTTTTAGGATTAGCTGCTGTGGAGCAAAATGTTTAAAACTTTCCCAGAACCAACATTCACCTACAACATAACTTAAGGAAAGCCACAGTATAATCTATAAGCTGTCTAAACCTTAGGTTTCTCCTCTATAATTTCCTTCATTGATTTGAACACGTCATGTAGAAAAAAAATATAATTTATAATCGCGGCTGTATTTCCCATGTGTGGTAGGTAGGTAGACAATTCTTTAAAATCTTTGAGGCATTTTAGAAAGAAGGAAAGAAAAATTCTTTATTCTGGTTAGGACCTCAAGGATCACTTCAGTTTCGTCTTACATGCTAGGTTATTCTAAATACGAAAATAGGCACGATCGGTTTTAGTTACAAGCGAATCCATGAGCTTCGGATACAGCCCACCACTAGGCCAACAGATCTCAACAATCAACATCATAAACTGTGAGAAATTAAACACAGTTGTAAAACTGGAGAGATTTGTCATTCCAATTTTACAATGTCTATTAACTTTATCTAAATGTGTATTTTATTTGTCTCTATTTGCCTACCGTATTATTTTATTGTATTGTTAATGATAAACTTTGAAAGCTTTTCGTGGGAATCGTTTTTTATTCACCTTCTGAATAACCTAAACGCTTGATTACAATATCTTAAAACCTAACTAATGGGACCACATTTTTGTTTATGAGTTCAAAAAATAAGATATATTACGTTAGTAAATCAAAATAATATATGCGAGGCCCGCGATACAATAAATATCATCGCAGTATATATTTACAGACTAATGTGTTTATAATCACGTTACCTATACCTACTTAATCTTATGTTATGTGCCTATTTTTTTACGTGAACATAGTATACAGATTACATAAAGATTAACAATAAATATGACGATGTTGCCATATCTATACTTACACAATATTTACAATGCAATATATATTATGTATATCCCTACAAGTTAATAAACATTATACCCAACCCATGTAATTCGGATAAGACCTCTATTTTACATATATTTTTATTTTGACAAAATAAAATTAATGTATTAATTTACAAACACAATCACCTTCCTTCAAATAATTTTAATATCAAAAGATAAGATCGTGCCTAGGCATATTAGATCCAGTCTTTATCGGCGCTTGTACACGCTAAGAAAATTTGCCGTTTCTGCGGCAGACAAGACAAATTCTTCGTGTAAACGACAATATTTTTTTCTGTTCCACACACGAACGAAACTTTTCTTGTCTTCCGCAGACAAGAAAAATTGAAACGTGTACACGACAAGAATTTTTTCTTGCAGTCGTCAGTCGAGCGTAGGGCGCGCAAGTAAAATATTTAAAAAAATAATTAAATTTAGAAAATATTAAATTTTTAGTGTATTGCGTTTTTTGAAAGCATAAGACCTTCCTCAGGCTCATCAGCCTTGATTAAAAGCCATCTGGCAGCCATTTTAATTGAATTACTAACAAAATTCACACTTACGAAAATAAAAAGGTAACATATTTAAAAATATTATCGGGACTTAATCGCGTATCACTATTAATTTTTCTATGGATTTGAACTTCGTTAAAACGTAATTACGTTTCAATTTTTTTCATTTGTGAATCGCGCTTGCGAACTTAAGGGTAAGCTTCCTCGCTGTGCCAGCCCTACTACACCGCTCCTCGCCGCTCCGCAACAACGTTCGCCGCGTCGTGTCTGGCGCAGATAAGATTTTTTTCGTGCACCACTGCGAGCAGTGTACACGGTTATTTTCTTGTTACGTACGACACGAATTCTTGGGTAGGCCCGGCGTTTTTTCTTAGCGTGTACAAGCGCCGTATTACTCCATGTTCTTTACACAAATCAAAAAAATAGGATATACGCAACAACATTCAAAACTCCACAAAAAATAACAATCGACCAACGCCCGAGCTCCGACACGGAAGTGCGAACGCATTTTAAATCCCGTATCGTATTTTATAGACTGCAGTATCAAATTACCGAAAATTGCTACAAATTGCGATATCTGGGTAGCGAGGGTCGCAGCGGGTAGGCGCGCTCTCTGTTTGCAAATAAACAGCCGGCATGGGACTGATTATTAATCTGTGTGTGCCCCGGGTCGCGCCGCCGCGCCGGGCCGCGCGACAAAGCCGCGCCGCGGCGCGTCGCACAATGGATCAGCGTGTCGCCTGCGCCGCGACACCGACCCGTTCTCACGTGAAATACTTGGGAAACGTTCGATATTTTTGTATTATTTATTTTTAAGGCGTAATCGCAGCAGTACCCTTATCTAAACAGCGAAGCTCTGTACGCACATTTAGATACTCAGCAGTAGGTTGAACTAAATAAGTATCAAAACTACTACTTACGCACATTTTGAAATAAATTTTATAAATAAACACTCTCGCCTCTCACGTCTTAAAAACGTTAGAGTGTAGGTACTTAATACATTTTACAATATCTTAAATTTTAATCTATTACTTATTAAGTATGTACTAAACATAACAGTATAACAGTAATTCTAAGTAAGTAGTACTAACATCAGTGTTGTCAACGTAGGTATAGGTACTCGTATTATACAAGTGAAAAGCAAATAGTCAGCTGCAAACATTAAAATTAACAAAAGCTTGTTACATGACATTTTGGAGGACAATAGGAAATGATTGTACGAAAACAAACGCGTCGACAACAAAAGTCGAGTACCCAACTCGTGCACTTAAAATAATCATTTATTTATAACAGTCAAGAGCGTCTCACCCTTTTGGATGTCAATAAAAACTCAAGTACTCCTGTGACAACCAAGTAAAACTTATCTAGAACATAATAGACTCTAATGCTGTGGTACAGGGGTCTATTAGTCGTCAGCAGTAACCGCAACGTCGCACGCTTCGTCAGACTTTCAAACAGCATTCGAGTGACGCGATGCGAAAAATCGTATTATTTTGCTAGTTTCGTGTCATATTGTAGAGAACAGTGTGACGTCTATTGTAGATAACCCCCAAACATTTGAATAAAAAGTCGAAAAACATGTGTATTGAATATTCCAAACATGAATATGATGAATATCCTTAATTTTTTTTACGGTACAATAATAAATTGTTTTTATAAAGTTTTGTTTGGCAGCACTTTTTGTTCAGAGCGTGAACCATAATATATAATACCATTTCTGTAACTTCAAGTTAGAAAACTTGAAAAATATAAGTCTAGAAGACGGTATTATCTAAATTTCATAATAATTTATTGTACTTTATGTTTTATTGTATTTTTTATTGTACCAACCGCTACTCAAAGCGTAAGTGTATGCGCAACGAGCTAAACCAATGCCATAACAACAATTCAGTTTATATAGGGTGCCACATTTATATTTTACTAGCTGCGCCCCGCGGTGCTACCCGCGGTGAATAGTTTTTGTTCCCGTGGGAATACCGGGATCAAAAGTTGCCTATTCTTTAATGCAGGGTATAAGCAATACTGATATCAAATTTTATTCAAATCCGTCCAGCCGTTTGAGAGTGAAAAAGTAACAAACACACTTACACAGATATACTTACACACTTTCACACTTACATACGAGTATTACACGCACACAAACTTTCACCTTTATAATATTAGTGTGATTTATATTTGACTAAACATCCGTTTATTCTGTTTTGCTTTTGAAAAACATAATCTCGGACTCTTAAAAATCTTAAAATCATGTGTTTCATGAAAATACTGTGCCTGATACAGATGTAAGCCTGTTTTACGTTTACTTGAAAATTTTTGAACTTCTCTGGCCAAACAATTAAATAGGAGATATTTAAACGGGGAGTTTTGAAGCACCCCATATCCAATGTTCTGCGCTGAATGGAGACGTCAGGCACAAAGGGACTGAGCGGAACACAACCGCACAATAAAATTGTCAACATTCATTTGTCAACGATAACAATAACAATATTAGCCCTTATCACAACCGAATAAGAGCTTGACTTTCAGTAAATAAAAAAACTTCCGCTAGTGGCATCTGCTTTCGTTTATAGGTCAAATGTTTTGTAAACAAGGACTTTGTGGGCCCTACATTGTGGTTTATGAATATGTCTTTATTGTGTTCCCATATTTTATTGTGTAACGAGTCAATAAGACTTCGAAATTGCATAAACGTTAGAAATATTATGTCTGAGATGTTCGGTTCGTTCGTTCGTTTCAGTTTTAATATACCTATCTAAAAAGAAAATTTTACATTTGATACTTTTAGACCCCCCCTTTTGTGTAAATCAAGAATAAGCCATTCTTGATACACAAAAGTGTTGGTCTAAGTCTCTAAGGCCGGTATTCAGAGACCTGACTCAAGCGTCGATTTGAACTCGGTTCAGGCGAACTCTGCTTAAGCATTGATTCGTTGCTTAAGTATCGTTTGTATTCAAGAACGTTGCTTGAGTAAATGCTCAGCTAAATCGAGTCTCAAGTGTCGATTCCTTTTTGTTTATGAATTCAGTCTGTTCTCATTTACATTTTTAATTTATTTTGTACTTCCATTCCGTTATACGCAGAAATTCAAAATGCCTGGATGAAAAATTAATGGCGACTCTCGAAAGTGAAGTAAAAATAACGTGTAACGGAACGACTTTAGAAAACTGACAAATTCATTCATTCATACGTCAGTCGTCAAGCAAGTCAATCAAATTTCAACAATTGCCAAATCGCGGGATGAAAATGTGAAATCAATGAATTTATTTTTACGCTTTGACCAAAGACAGGTAATACTGCTTGGTTATCGGCGGTAGTGCTTCTTGCCCTGGTCTGATGCATCATGTTAGTGTTTGTAGACACAAACGTTGTGGAAGATAGCACCAGCACTCGTTGAAGATGACGAGACACGAAGGATCTCTCTCAACAAGCTTAGCCTGGACATGATCTAACGATTAGCTGTTTCCCGTGACTCCTATAAACTTTATTTAATACGTTTTAAATAAGTGTGTGTAAAATATTAAATAAAAACATTATGGTAATTTTGTCAATATATTTTGTATTTTACCCCAGCCAAACCAAATGTGTTTAGGTTATGTAGGTAGAATTTTCGACATAAATAAAGTAGGTAAGTAATCTTTATGAGTACCTACCAAGACTAAACTAATAGTATTCTTTTATCTGTGCTAATACTAACTATAAATTCACAAGTCCTTATAACATTTGTCTGTATGAAACAGAAACAAGGTCCCCATGCATATTTTGAAGTCTTGTCTTGTGTGTCCGTTATTCTAGCATGCTTAGATGACCTCGAAAATACAACGAATCGAATATATTATCCATTTTTACTGAAAACAAAACAAAAATGCTATCTGAGTAAATGCTCAAGCGTGGTCCAGACCACTCTCAAGCATTTACTCAGATTCCTTTGAAAAATGTCAAACTCAAGCATCGATTTCATTTGATTGAGGTTTTTGAATAAGGAATTACTCAGGTGAACTCGACTCAGCTGAACTCGACTCAGCTGAACTCTAATCAGCAAAACTACTCTCAAGTAACGTTCTTGAATAAGAAACGATACTTAAATCGACGCTCAAGCACAGATCGACGCTTGAGTAAGGTCTCTGAATACCGGCCTAAGAGTATCAAATGTAAGTGAAATTATCTTTTTGATTTATTAAAACTCCAGTACACGAGGGAAGTACGTACTTCCCTCGTGTACTGGACAAAAAGATTATTATTGCTATAAAAAAAATGTAAAAAAAATGAGACGCGTAAGGAATGGCGTTTGAGACATTATAACTGATAGTGAGAGCTTACAAAGCAGATGATTATGATGATGCGTCCATTGACCATTTCTGTAAGGGAAATTCCACGATTCTGAAGTCCCTAATAAAATCTGATGCATTTAAAAAACTATAATTTTAACGGGAACCTAAGAAATGAAATTTGAAATTTATTCAGAGAGGTCTTACTTAAGTTAACAATATGTTTTTCATATTAAAAAAATGAAAAAGAAGAGTTTAAATTTAACTAAGGGAAAGACTTTTAACCACTAACATTAGATTAGAGAAGAAGCACTTGATACGAGTTTCAAAGTATGTATACACAGAATATATTTTGTGAGTCAAAAGTGTCTGCGCACTATGTAGTACTACGAGTATGTACCTTGCTGATAACTTATCTTACTCCGTCGGGACTATTAATATAAGTAATAATATTATGTAGATTGTAAGCAGGGCACGTGTATTGATCTTTATAGTAATGTAACATACTAATTATTTAAATTATAACACATACCTAAAAATACCTTGAATGTTATATTTCCACGTTTTATACCTTTGACAGCTAAGATAGCCAAATTGCTATAAGCCTCTCCTCAGCTTTTGCGAAACAGGAGTGTAGATTGCATTCGCATATTCTTCAGGGCTTCGCGCGCGAACCGCTTCTTCCCGTTTTTGTCGGTATTTTGTTCCGCCTTTACATTATACGGAGATATACACGGCAGTTTCTGAAAGTCACTCAACTCATTCAAACCCACTCCAGGTCTATACTCGTACATAACTTAATTATTGTATAAATTTACACTAGTTTTCGAAAATTACTTTTATTTCACTGGATAAACACGTAGGTACTTACGGTTACGGCGCATAATTTTTTATAACAAAAGTATGTCAGCAATCAGCATACTGATGGAATTTATATAAGTATTATTCACGTCTTTATGCATCGTTAGCTAAGTATAGAAGTTTGTGTACGAAATTCACACGGTTTCTCAAAATTTAATTTAGTATAATTTTCCTAAATACCTATCAAACTTACCGGATATATTATAATTAGGAAATATTTTAAAACGAGCCTTTATGGGTGAAACTCAACCTCATAAATCTAGCCAAGTGCGTATCGGGCCACGCTCAATGTAGGGTTCCGTTGCCATATAGGTATGTGAGAAGGTAACTGAATTGAAGAACTTACTACACAATATTATTTTTATTTATTTATGAAAAAAGAAAGAAACACATAGGAACAATAATACCTACACTTCTTAACCTAAACAACTAAATAAATAAAAGGAACTCTGTATTCTATCCAAAATATATATTAACTAAAGATAGAAGACAGAGTTTAGGTCACCGACCGCAGGTAGAGTGCCCAAAACGCTGGCAGCGTTACTCGTACCTCGTTGGATTGCTGTACTTATTCACTGAATAATAAGAACTTTTTTTTTTTTTGAGAACTAATAAGTTTATTTACAGAAACTAAACTACTAGGTACATATTTACATAAAAAATAAAAATACAATATATATATTTATAAGAACTTACTTAATTCGCCATTTTTTTACGAAATTTTTAGATTTTTAATTGATCTACTATCACCTACTTGTCAACCTGTAAAGCCTACTTACCTGTATCTCTCAGTTTTTCTTTAAAATTAATCATATAGGTACCTAATGCACTACTACTGTATTTTTTTTACATTTTCAAATATGACGGTTTTGCTGACACAACATTTGACTCTAACGAAAATTAGCACTAGGTATAGGTAACGGTGTCTTTCTATTGTAGCCGTCCACAGATATAAAAAAAAACCGAAACCGAAAGATCTTAGATAAGCTTACAGCATTTTCGGATTCAGTTCAATGAGAACGAGATTCCCGAAATTCAGCGCGAACCTAAATCGATCAAAAGGGATAGGTACTTAAAACTTAACTGTAAACTTTGGGGCAGTAGGTGCAAAGTAGCTCATTACGATCGCTAACTTATTAATGTACAGCTACGAGTTCCCATCATTTTGCGGTAAAAGTACTCTAACTAGAATAAACTAGATCATTACTAAGTTCGGCGGCTATCGCGCAAGATAACAGGCGCTACCTAGAAATAACGATACTTATTATGTTAAATAACAATACCTAACCAATTAACAAAATCTACTAAATCACAAACTGTTATACGCAGAGCCCATTTAATTTATAAATTGATATATTTTTTTGGTGTTGAAAACATGATTTATAAGATAAAATAGGAGCTAAGAAAACAACTACTATGAAGGTAACTTAGGAATTGTGTGTTAATTTTTATGAATATATTTTTTTTATAAATAAATTACTCAATAAAATATGACACTTCATGCCACTTAAAACATTTCATAACGCTTGGTACCTTATTTGGCCCTATCCTGCATCCAATAATTGGAATCTCCTCCATACAACACTTGGTGCTATCTTTAAAGCATATTTCCAAGATAATCCGAGACAGATGCAATCACAACCGTGTGTTCGCAGTAGCACCTCTGTACGAATGACCCGGACTCTGATAACCGGAGTCGACGCGTGAAACGATTTGTTTGTACTTAAAGCTACCAGTCAGTTTCCGGATACACCAAGGGAGATAAACCGAAGAGATTGAATTTCATTCGTGTCTATTTGCTAAGCCATCTACGATTCACGAAACTAAGGATCGGCTTATAATATTTATTATTTAAGCTATTAAGATTTTTATTTAAATATTTACGATACACAAAACTATTTCATATAGCACAAATAAGCTTGTAATATTTACTTACATTTATTAAGTAAGCCATAACAGTAACCGCTAATGAAGTGATTTTTATTTCATTTTTGTTTTATTAAGCCATTTACCCCAGCAGTGGGTTAAAAGTGGCTGATTATGATGATGATGAAGCTATTTACGATACATGAAACGAAACTGTATTAACTGGGACAAATAAGTTTATAACATTTATTTACTAAGCTATTATCCTTAACGCATCGCATATGACATTAATTTAATTTTGTGTCGTTAGTTAGATTAAGCTATTACTATGCATTAATTTATATATATCAACTAGCACGGATAATTTAAAATGTTAGGTTACCAGACATTATAAATTTATCTACGAATTTATTGTTTAAGCCATTTCCGAATAGAGCTTTCATAGAGCACGGATAAGCTTTTATTATTTATTTATTGCGAATGACACGATTCTTCTTTTGTTTTGTTTTCCAAGCTAATTAATATATATATAAAAAAGTTTACAACATGTGCAAAGTGCAATAGCTAAACCAAGATATACTCGAACATGCAAGCAAATGTGGCATTATTTCCTATTTTTGTCCTTCAATATTATTTTAGCACCATTGGAGAAGGGTAGCGCGGGACAGGTCCCAATGGAAATCGTTAGAGGAGGCCTATGCCAAAAGGCAAACTGAGCTTCGAGATATATTATAATAACTAACTAGACAACTAACTAGAAAAATTTAATATTAATATCCATACCTACCATGTCGATAAGTTCAGAATAAAAAGGCTTTTTATTATTTTATTTTATTTATTATTATTTTAGCAGGTAGTAAGGAGGCATAGATTAAATACGTGAGGCGATTTTGGCGACTTTTTGACCGCATCTTGGTGAGATGTCGTGAGATCGGATGAGTTTTGGCTCGACCCCCTAAAATCGTAATAAAGGGACGCCCCGTCGCCCCCTAATGAGCTTGCAACTCTTCAAAAGCTAGCTAGTTGCGAAAAAGTGCACATGCCAAATGTCTTATTTACACAAGTGCAAGTCCTCACAATCCTGAGTAAATGTTGTTAGTGATTAAAAATTATTAAATTCCATAATCAAAAGACAAAAAAAATAAACTTATTGAAGATATCTTACGTAGTTATAGAACGACCTTTCTGATAGCTAAATGACATGCTAAGTAGCATGCACGAGTACGAGTACAAGGTACAGACGATATCAGCGGAATATGCGCGATAAGGAGAGTTCTTTGTCTGATGAGAACCGCTGCGACCTGTTAACCCGAGCCCTTTACATCATTGTTTAAATATAAAATAGCAAAACTTCTAAACTGACGAATTATTGATTATCAAAGCAAATAAGGTTCTTGACTCAGAGTTCAAGTTCTTTCTCTGAGTGGAACAAAAAATATCTTGAGTCAGACATTTACAAGTGTCGAGTCGAGTTCAAATCGTAAGAAGTCACGTCGCTCATTGGATCTAAATAAATTATTATTGTGGACAAGGACGTCGGAGTTATTGAACCATCATAATCTGTTTAGGCCGTTTGGGTTAGTAACGATGATACGCTGTTTGGTTTTGCTTAAGTATATCATTTGAAACAGTAGATTATTTAGATCTACGTAATATTAATATGAATAAAAAGTACCGCTAACTTTAGCTTTAATGATAAACAAATTGGAGTCGCACTTTAATAGTAATAAAAGGTAGCCATTTTCGGGCATCGTTTACTGGATCTTGGAATGCGGGTATGAATTACAGCTAAAAATTCGGTCACGGATTTCGTGGGGATAAACTACACCCATATTATTAAAGAAAGAAATGGTTTATTTTGTTTAGTTATTTTGTTTTTGTATTTTTGTAAATAAAAAAATACAAAAGGCAGAACATAAAAAAAAACAAAGATAAAACAAGACTAACTAAATAATACTAAATAACTAAATAGTACCTATGGACGCTCTGACTAAAGGCATTGTCAAAAGGTCCTGACTCAGCTTTAAGCTAACTTCTCGAGGGTGATGCCCTATACATGTATTAGATATTTAATAAACAACTAAGAAAGAACCAGTACATAACAAGCAGGAAAGTAAAATGAACTAATGAAAACATTGACATCAGTATTGGGATCGGGTAAGAAACACCACGTACACTTATGCAAATGAACCGGCCAGTCGGAATTTATGACGATGAACGCAGCTCATTAGAGCGACCGACCTCGGTACATCAGATGGGTATTTCTGACTCAATTCAGATTGTTTCTCGATTCTGACAGTTCCAATCCCAATTTTTAGCCTAAAAAATTCAAAAAAGGAGATTCACTGTACTTATGTTTTATTGATTTTTTTATGTATGTTCACCGTGAATTCCGTTAATAGTGGGACGATAAAAAAAAATTGTTGTTTATGTAGTAATTTTTAAGAATCTTCGGAACAGAAATGTGCATCTCGAAAATGCAGGAAATTGCTCTCTTCTTACGAAATTGAAAAGTTAATTTTCCCACTTGTATTTACTTAATTTATGTGATTTTGCTTACTTTAGTTACATATTATTTGACCTTTTTAGTATAAGTAATGTCAAATATCTTACAGTAAGCAAATTCACAGATATATAGGTTATTGAGATCACGTTAGCAAGCGTTGCCGCGAGTGCTTGGTGGTATGAAATCATCATGCCTTAGCGTTTTTTCTCGGCAAAAGTACAGAATAGAATTAGCATTATTTCGGCGCATGCGCATCGCCCCATGCTGTGTGAACTTACAAACAATGTAGTCCCACACAAGATATGAATCGTTATGAACGAACGAGAAATGATCACAGACTGATAATGTTAAGAAATGGATTACGAGTTCAAAGTTGCAGTGATAGTTAAAACGTAGTGAATTATAACATTTACATTTTTCTGATTATGTACTATGCAAGACACTGTCGATTAGATTTTATTACTTAATTTTGTAATTCGAAATAAATAATAATCATCATTCTCCTACTCTTACCCCACGCTAAGTGAGGTCGGCACAAGAAGTGTTTCTCTTCCACTCTCCTCTATCTATCGTCAATTAATAAAAAATCGAAATAAATAACAATGTTTTTCTATAATTGTTTATAAAAAATATTTTGTGGTTACATAGAGTTAAAGAATATTAGACTTTCGAGCAAGACACAAAATTACGAAATATTTATATAGGTATACCTATATTGCCCTATCTTATCCTACTGATATCATTATGCGGAAAAATGGAGAAATGGATGAGTGGATGTTTGTTACTCTTTCACGCAAAAAGAACAACTTTAATTTCCATAATTTATGACCTGGCATAACACATAGGCTATTTTTTATTCGGGTAAGTAGCCACGTGAAGCCGCCGCCGCCGCGGTGGATACTAGATTGTCATATTTATCGAGATGTACTGAACGACGTAATTGGAGTCCAAATTTGACACGCTTTGATTGAATGTATTATAGTATCATAGCATAACTAATCTTATTGTTTACATTTGTAGGTATTCCGATAGTGTGTAGTAATTTCAATTAAAATTAAGTATCTACTTAATTACGTATTTTAACAAAGTCATCGTAATAATGTACCTAATAGTGTAATTACATTAAAAACTAAGTATGTAAGTATGTTTATTGCAGTATATGTCTAGAGACAATAACTAGGTAGATAAGTTGTTAAATTTTGTTTCTTAGATTCCTTACAGCAGAGGCAGAAGTTGGCAGATCTTCATACATTTAAAGATAAGAGAGGACAGACTGGATGGACCAGATTAATTGTTATACCTACCTATATGTATTATTATAAACCAGTATATCCGCTCTCGGATGCGCTCGCGTCGTACTTACCCGGTTAAAAAGTAGCTACTTATATCAAATCATAAACTATGTATATTTCAAGTTTCAACCAAATCTGTCCAGTAGTTTTTGCGTGAAATATTATCCAAATACATCCATACAAACTTTCGCGTTTATAATATAAGTAGGATACTAACCTAGTATAACACATAGGATACTATTTATCCGGGTAAGTCACACGCGTGTGAAGCCGCGGGTGGATACTAGGAAATTTATAAATAAACTTAAGACCAGCCGACTTAGCTGTCGACCTACGACTACGACGGACATTCGACTTTAACCGTTGACCACTAGGCCTTATATGTAAGTATATTTATAGGTATTATTTATTTATATTTATTTATCTATCCTTGTTTACGTGTCAAGTATTCTAAATGTGTGGAATTTTTACTTCAGGCGCTGGATTTTCATACATTTGTGATATTATACTCGATACCGCGGACAGTATCCAATTCTATGGTAAACTGGCGTTAACCCCCCAGTGAATCGTGAAATTATATCACTAGTTTTTACATTATAAGGTATTGTAGTTACTTTATCAACACAGTTTTAGACATTTATGATTTTAAGATGTCTAGCTAAGGATAGCCAGAGTACGGGATAAATATTATGCTAGTTTTCCAAAGTTTATTGTAAAAAAAGCAAGTTTCAAATGTGTTAGCGAACAAACAGATAAGTAAATTATAATTTATAGTAGGTAAAATTATACACCTAGTCAATAATGTATGCATGTACTCCGACAAGCAATGCTACGAGTATATTCGTGGAAGACCGCAATTGCAACAGTTCGTGCACAGTTAAGTCATGTGAAGCCTTTAATCTCGCCGTCAAAGGGAGCAGGCGTGAAGATAATAAGTACGATTTATAAACGGTCCGATTCCCAACATACCACCTACATACTTGACCCTTGGAGTTGTCAAAAAAATAACAATTACAGATCGCGTGATCCAGCCGAGTTTAGTCGGGTTAATCCGGCAGACATGCGCGAGCGCATGGGCCGTGACGTCACGCGAGCTTCCGCCGGGAAAATCATTTTTATACACCCGCTACTAGTTACCCATCATCCAAATATCTCTTAAGCTATTATGATCTATATTGCAACCGAATAACGTATATCGCATGAAAAGAATGCAGCAATTAAATTGTTTTAGTTTATGAAGACACGGTCTGTTAAAGAAATGGTGTTACTCTAAGAGTAACGATTGTCAGTTCTGGTAGATGTTAACATTCATTCGCAACATCAACATGGCGTTGGAACATGAAAGCAGACAACTCATAATATTATTATCCGGCAGTTCCACATATCCCTACTGATCTCTCCCCATTGGTAGGGAAGAACAGATTTTTTTTCTACCTTTTGTCTACCTACTAGTGGGGATACTTTTTATATACTCATTTTGATTGAAGCCGTGGTGTAGCTTTCCTACTCTTTCTAAATAAAACCACCAGATGGATGTGCTTTAACAAATATGTATGTCAGTAGCGGTGTTGGTCAAGTGGATTAGTACTTTGACTCGACTTTCGTTCCGAAGGTCGTGGGTTCGAATCAGGCCGTGCATCAATGAACTTTTCGCATCGAAAAATTTATATGCGCTTTAACACGAGCTTTTAACGATGAAGGAAAACATCGTGAGGAAACCAGTTAGCTCTCTAATAGCGTCGATGGGCTTGCAACCTGTCACGTATGGAAAATTAACTTCTGTAAGATGTGGGCATGTACCAAATATATATTTGGACATACCTCTGACTACCCCCTTAGACATCTTCAAAAGGATCTAAAAATTGTATTAAGACCTGAAAGAAATGTCTACCGCTCCGTGGGATACAGTCGTGATCATTTTTTTCATTTTGTATGTCTGTTCGTATAAGCAAGTGGTCAAATCTGGTGACGAAGTATTTAGGCCGCCTTAAGGTCTCCGTCATGACTTAACGACTTTAGTCGGGACCAACAATTTAACGTGCCCTCCGAAGCACGGAAGAGCTCAGTTGTTAATGCCATTTGCGGTCACCCATGTAAGTTGTGACCGCGCAGAACGTTGATAAACTTCAACAATCTATCAAGAACGTATATGCAAGCTTCGCCACGAGCGCTTCAGAGCGGTTTCGTTCTTCTAAAGGCTGAAAGATCAAGATGTCTGCTGACGAAGGTCTTGCGAAGAACCTAGTCTCCTGAATACTACATGTAACTTTGTTCTAAATGCTTCTTTAAAATTTCAAATATGTATGTTCACTAGATTCAAACTGGGGTTGTAAAATGTAATAACAAATGGTCAGTGTAGATAAATCACAATCAAAGCCAAAGGAGAAAGCCAAATTTGTGCATGACTTTGGTAGAAATCTACTACCAATCCTATCATCTAAGCATCTAAAATTCCGAAGAGATCAGGGGGGGACAAACGAATAAAATTGAAACGTTACGTATTACGTTTTGACGAAATTCAAATCTATGGATAACGAATATAATTACAATAAAGAATACTGCATAAAGAAATAGTCGTCATAATAATTCGGTTTTTAAAGAAATTGCCTATCTTGTCCCAGATCCTATAACACATGCACTAAAAAAACATGCAAAATTAAACCCAGGATTAACCCTACAGGCTAGCAGAGCGTAATTTTACGCGGAATCCGATGTTTGCACATTGATTTGTCTTTTTGCTCAAGTAGGTTCCATGGATACGCCAATTTCTATGACTCCTTGGTTTGACATAGGTACTGTGTATATTTTCACGACCATACAGTCGTGATCATAATTCTTTTTTTTTATTCGCATAACACAAAATTTATCGTTCATCGATCTGTCAAACAAAGCCTTGTCTGTCAACTGTCATGAAATAATATATTTTAACAATTGGCAATAGTTTTGTTTTTTTAGTTTATGCAAGTAAACTGGAAGTTATTCATTAGTGGCAGTCATTTTATTCAGGGTTTTTTTAGAATTTTTAGAACATCGCTAAGTAGGTATTACATTTTAATTTAGTTTGATATTTTTAACGTAAGTTGACACAACATTTATATTGAATCATTTCGCGAACAAAATACATTTCTATTCATGAAGCGTATCATCTGATTGGACGTTTACAAGATTACAAAAAAATATGCAAGAAGTAAAAATATTACTATGTACTGTGTCACAATATGTAGATAACGTTATGATGTATTAACTAGGGTCTCATAACTTCCTTGGGAAACGCTATAGGCGCTCAAGCGTTAAGGTAATGACTGTTTATATTTATACTGTTCCATAATATTGCTTTAATTTTTAACGTCAGTAACTCTGAAGGATATTGATCTAAATGCAATAAATATATAATCTGAAATGCAAACGGGAAAAACGTTAGTAAATAGGTATTTGTTTTATATTTGCTACCATATTTAATTGAAATTAATTAAAGGCATTTTTGACATGGACAGCCTTCGTAGCGTAGCTTGCCGGCCGGTCTCAATAACCTATCTTTGATTTTGCTTACTGTGGGTGGGTATTTAACATTTTTTGTATGGTCAAATATTTACCCACAGTAAGCAAAACTGAGACTGGCCGAAGCCGTTTTCAATTATATCGTTGAAGTTATGCAACGTGCTAAGTGGTCACAATTATCAGATATTTGTTTTTCTAACTATAATATGTAAGTACTTGTGTATTTACAAAAAAAAACTAAGTTTGTAGTATATCAGTCATCTGGTTACCATAACACAAGCATTAATTTGCTTAGCTTGGGACTAGATGGGACTAGATGACGCTGTGTGGTTTTTTTTTTTTTTTTTTTTTTCGGACGGATTTTTATGTTAAGTGGTCTTCCGGACCTTTATAACTTCACCGGGCTTTGGCGAGTGCAGAAGGCATCTACGCCGTAAAAATGAATTTAAGCTAACCTACTCAAGGTACTGACCTTGGATTGGACTGTTGCCATGAGAGGCAAGGCCTGAAGGGCCTGGCCTGAAGGGCCTGCCCTGAAGGGGCGACGAGTACCCCGAAGGCGGGGTCGGCATCGGACGTTGAGCTGAAAGAAAAGCATGCAGTGCATCATCGCCGCCTGAGCGGCGATGGTGCCATAGCCGCGTTAGCGGTGGTGATGTCATCATCTGAAAAACCAAGAATGTGTCTAGGTCGACGGAGGGAGTCAGGGTTGTCCTGGACAATGGGATAGTCGGGGAGGTTTGAAACCAGGGGGTTCGGGTGGTGAGGGGCCGAATCATAATAGCGCCTTGCGGCGTTTTTTAAGAATCCGGCGATAGACTCAAGACCGAAGTCACGATGGAGATCTACGTTGCGCGAATACCACGGGGCATCGGCAGCATTGCGGAGGAATTTGTTTTGAACCTTCTGAAGGATTCCAATGAATTTAGAATGACCGAACACCACGGAGGCGTATGTCATGACGGGTCTGATGCAGACTCTGTAGAGCGTCAATTTATTTCTAAATGACATTTTGCTCTGTCTGCCTAGAATCGAATAGAGGCGGCCCAGGAAGAACTTCGCGCGGTGGGCTACCGTTATGATGTGCTTTTTGAAGTCGAGACGGTAATCAAGCGTTACACCTAAGTATTTGGCTTGTTTAGCCCATGGGATTACCTCATCGAAGAGGTACAAAGGACGAGGTTTAGGCTGACGTTTGCTACGCTTGCGCTTACGGGAGGGAGGGAGCGAGGAGCATGAGGGGACCATAGGGGGCCCCTCCTCCGCATCGGGCATGATAGGCTTGTGTTTGAAGAACACAGCTACGCTTTTGGTGGGATTGACTTCGATACGCCATTTGCGGAACCATTCGCCTAGACGGCGAAGGGCTCTCTGCAGCCTTATATGCGCATAATTCCTATTGGGATGAGACGCATATAAGGCTGTGTCGTCCGCAAACAACGCGAGTTCAACGTTTTCGGTACGCGGGATGTCGCTGGTGTACAGCGTGAAAAGGAGAGGGGAAAGTATGGAGCCTTGGGGGACTCCGGCGCGAATCGGGTGAGGGGGGGACAGTGCACCTTCTACTCGGTAGCGAAAGCTCCGATTGAGGAGAAAGTCTCGTAGGATGTGCACGAGTCTGTCTGGCACTCCAAGAATGGAGAGCTTGTAGATCAAGCCGTTGTGCCAGACTTTATCGAATGCTTTCGCCACGTCGAGGAAGACGGCGCACGTGTTTGCGGGGTAAGGACCCGTGAATTTGGAGAGCACGTGTTCCGTGAGACGAAGGACTTGCTGAGGGCACGAGTGTCTGGCACGGAATCCAAACTGTTCGTCGGGTAAGATTTTGAGTTCGTTGACTATAGGCCAGAGACGATTCAGAAGGAGTCGCTCATAGATTTTGCCTATGCAACAGAGAAGACTAATGGGGCGGTAACTAGAAGGATCTGATTTTTCCTTACCCGGTTTAGGAATGCCAATGACGGTGGCTTGTTTCCAGGCGTCTGGAAAGGAGCAATTCTCCATAGCCGCATTGAAGATGCTGACCAGGAGATATATAAGGGCTACTGGGAAATTTTTAAGCACCCTGTTACTGATACCGTCAGCTCCAGGGGCCTTCCGCGGGTGTAGGCGCTTGATTACCATCTGGACCTCCATAGCTCTAATGGGAGTTAGAGGGGGTGCGGAGGGGGGGAGAGAGGACAACCTTTCGACTTCGCGGTCCACCGTATCGAGGTGGTCAGGGTCTATTGGGGCGAGACTAGGTGAACATTGTGACTCGAGGCTTTCAGCTAAGCATTCAGCCTTTTCATCGTCATCGAACGCGAGACTGTTGTCAGAACGGGTCAGGGGAGGCAAGACGGAGTAGGTGTCCCCTTTCGTCCTTCGAGCCAAGTTCAGGGTAAGAGGAAGCGTACCGCTCGCTCCTCGACCAAGGCGCCTCCCGCCAAAGCCCAGGCTGGCCCTCAGCCATCCACTTCGGCCCCTCAGGCCCCCTCGGCGTCTCAGCCCGCCCCCTCCGCGAATGCCACTCCGGCGTCCAAGGAGAAAACCCCCCCTCCCATCTACCTCCGTCACAAGGAGAAATGGGAGTCCATCTCTACCTTCTGTAGAATTCATAATATCGCGGTTAAAAACGCGGTTAACACCAAGGACGGTATCCGCATTACCGTCAGCTCCTCCCGCGATCATCGCTCCCTCACTAAAGAACTTCGCTCTCAGAAGTTCGACTTTCACACTTTCGCTCTTGAGGACGAACGCGTTCTGCGTGTCGTCATCCGCGGCCTCCCCGCAGAGCAGTCCACTGACTCGATTAGGGAAGACCTACGGTCCCAGAACCTCCCCGTTCGGGAGGTTCACCGTATGGTCTCGGCTCGGTCCAGACGCACGTACGACATGGTACTCGTAGTACTTGATCGTACGGCGGAAGGTAAAGCCGTCTTCAAATTGAAGGCGGTGAATGGACTCTCCGGAGTCCATGTAGAGCCTCCCCACCGTAACGGCGCACCCTCGCAATGTCACAGGTGCCAGCTGTACGGCCATTCTGCGCGAAACTGCTTCGGCAGACCGCGCTGCGTAAAGTGCCTGGGTGACCACGGCACCTCCGACTGCAGCCGTACGCCCGGCTGTCCCGAGCCGCCCAGCTGTGTGCTCTGCGGCACCGAGGGGCACACCGCGAATTATCGCGGTTGCCCCAAGGCGCCAAAGACCAACAAGTTGGCTGCCCGGAGACATCCGGACCGTGCGCCTCCTGCACGTCCATCCCAAACTCGTTCCCAACCTGCTCCTAAAGTAGGCATGTCCCCGCCGAGGGCTCCCGTCCCAAATGCTTGGGAAAAACCCCTCCCGTCCACCAGCTTAGGTCGTCAGCATGCGGCTAAGGCGCCCTCAGTGCCCCCGCAACGGGCTTCCCCCCCGTACATCCCTCCGCCCATGCGTAAAGCACCCGCGCCCTCAGCGCAATCCACCCCGAAACTAGGGTTCTCGGTCAGTCCCACCTACATGGACGGCCGTATTATGTACGAAATCCGCGATGCGGCAGGCCGTCTTGTCTGCATCACGGACAGCGATAAGCTAGATAGCGCCATCCGCACATTTTTCCCCACTTTTAACAAGTCATCATGATTAGTACATCTCAAAGAACTAAACCCCGCTCCGTCACGGTAGCGTTCTTCAACGCTGCCGGTCTAGCCAAACAACGCGTGACTGTTGCAGACTTTCTCTCCCGTTACAACGTCGACGTTATGTTAGTGCAAGAGACCTTTTTGAAACCTGCCACCCGCGATCCTCGGATTGCGACCTACCAACTGGTGCGCAACGATAGACTCAACGCCCCCCTCGGTGGGACGGTGATCTATTACAAAAGGTCCTTGCACTGCATACCGATCGACACTCCCCCCTTGACCACCCTAGAAGCTTCTGTTTGTAGACTCGCTATGTCAGGCCATCCCTCGATCACTATAGCCTCTTGCTATCTTAGCCCCAGCCGCGTTCTATTCGAGAGCGACATTCAAGCTCTCCTAGACCTAGACAGTTCAGTCATCTTAGCCGGTGACTTTAACTCTAAACACACCCAGTGGGGCTGCAATGTCACCAATCCTCACGGCTCGTCTTTAATAAGACTTGTCGACTCACTCAACTTTGATGTTATTTCCCCCTTAACTCCGACTCACTATCCAACCACTGTGGGCAAACGCCCCGACGTATTAGATATGGCGTTACTACGGAATGTTTCCTTACGGTTACACTCAATAGAAACGGTCCACGAATTAGACTCAGATCACCGCCCAGTGCTCATGCACCTCGGGCCCCCCCCTGACTCCACCCCCTTGACAAAGACGGTAGTGATATGGCACAAGCTCGGGAAAGCCCTCGAGAACATTCACTCACCGGATTTAGAGAGGATCCCCGATGACATTAAGTCCCCCGACGACGTCGCTGTTGCGGTCGACTCCCTGACCAATCATGTCACTGCCGCTATCAGCGGAGCATCTAAGCAGGTCCCAGTGGTGGTCACCGACCGCCGCGAAGTCCTGCCAGATGATGTGAGACGATTGATCACGGAGAAGCACGCAGCAACCCGTCACTATAGCTCTTGGCCGACAGCGCAAAACCTTCGTAGGCTTCGCGCTTTCGAGCGCCTAGTTAGGACCCGCATTCGACAACATAGAGACCGTGAGTGGGACAATACCCTTTCTGAGATCAAGCCAGGCCACCAGGCTTACTGGAACTTGGCTCGAAGGACGAAAGGGGACACCTACGCTGTGTGGAATGTCCAAGAGTATTTATAAGCAAGCATACAAATTGCTTAAAAGGGGATACCTTCACCTTGTTATGGTATAATCTTAAGTTAAAGAAATAAACATTTTTATTTATTTATTTATTTGGATGGTGATCACAAGTGGCTCTGCCAACTGAGCGCTTCCGTGTTTCAAAGGGTAGGTATGTTAAATTGATCAAAGCTTAAATTCTTCCTGAGTTATTTTTTTACTTTTATCGAGAACTTTCATGATACGCGGTTAACTTAATAGCGAAGGTATGCGAGAAGCGTTCCGCTGATGCCGTCCATCCATCGGCTTAGCCGGGCCCGCCTGACGTTTCGACACATCCGACGTTATCCGTACGTGGGCGCATAATTAATTCAGCTAATTTTGATAAAGCCACTATCCATTCCCATGGCCATCTCACTCAGTGGGAAGCCCATAAAGAAATTTATTATATATCTAAATTTTAAAAACAAAAACTTAGATGACATTGATACAACACCGCGGGAAACCGACCACGACGAAAGAAAGTAAGTAGTTTCAGAAACTTACATCGGATGAGAAATTAATATGATGATTTAATCTGTTTTTTATATGTTTACAGATTTGATCGAAGTTTTAAGCAATAAATTGTTTTAGTTTTATTGTAATGTATTTTGGCTACCAATTGCTTTAAGTTTATCGGAAAGGTTGATGATGGAACTCGCGTAAAGCGTAAAATACACTGTTACATACTATTTTGTTGGTTTATATTAAAATAATATGTAAAACAAACATAATGCCTGTATAACTAAAGGTCTGGCAAAACATTAAACATAAATATACTGATGCAATAATTATGTTTTCACAATATATTTAAGAAAATATACGAGTACCTAAGTATTTATTAATAGGCTAGACACCTTAAATTGTTGAATGCAAAATAACCGTATTAGCGTTTTTACTGACTGAGAAACTTACATGAAAATATGCTTCCGTGCATCCAACATTTCGAGAATTTGAAATCATAAATATTAAGTGTAAAAGAAGCCACTTACAATAATTATTCGTCTTAATATTTGGCACATAAACTGAACGCATTAAAAGTAATATTAGCTTTATTATTCATTTATTCGGGCATTAGCTATGTTTATTCTTCAAAAATTCTAAATTACAGCGCCATTTGTATACCGTACAATGCAACGTTACATGCCATTAAATACGTTAGGGTCCCAACGAACATAATATTTTATCCGCTAACAGTACCTACTCGAGTTATTGAAAAGTAGTCCAGTAACAACCGATATTGAATGATTATGTACATGGAGTTTTGATTAGACTATTTTTAAAAAGTCAAAAGCTTGTGCAGGTTTCAATTAACATTTAGAGATTAACTAAAAGTTTTACAGCCCATAAGCACCTCTTTTCGCAAAAACAGATGAAAAACATTTATTTTTCTGATATTATTTAATACGAGTATTACATAGGTATAATAATATAGCATCATAGAATACCATGATGACTCTATATAATATGACGTAGTAAAAATGTCAGTCCAGGCTATAGAACATTTTTGTTTTTTATAATACGAGTATAACAACCATGCAAAAATCACAAATAAAGAATAGTGCAATGTATCTAACTGGACTTTTTTTTAAATACTAAGAAACCATGAAAAAGGGAGAGAGGCCTTTGCCCTGCAGTGGGACTGCTGTGGGACGATGCAGGCTAAAAATAAATAAATTATAAACTAAACCATAAACCACTAAACTAAAGGCAGTCATTACTATCCATATTCCAAGAGGCCGAAACGGTATTATGTTACCTGATATTACACGAAAATGTAAATGTGATAGATACGAATCTCCGCTTGTCACAAGAAATCAGTGACGAGACTATTTTATTATTTACCTTGTCGAAGAAGCATTATTATATTGTACAGTGGAATCCAAATCTTAGTAAATCATAATAGATTTGTGTCACTGCCAATTTTCGACCATAAAGTTGACTCTTGTGTGTGTGTTTGTTTGATGATAATTTTCAAACGATTCATCTACTAAGGTACACTCCCTGTGCGCGTTCAAAAAGGTTGTGTTCGGACTATGCATAGTGATATAAAATAGAAAATCTAGATTCTGGCCATATCATGTGATTTTTGATAAGTAAGTATCCAATAACCAGATGAAGAACAAATATTATAGATATAAAGATTATTTTTTCTAAAACCATGTGAGAGTGTTTTCTGTCGTGTTACAAAAAGGTGATCGATATAATATTGTTTCCTTCGGAATCAATCTTTTTTCTAACTTCGAAAAGGTTGCTCTCGCTCAATTTTGAAAGAAATATATTATAATTGGACACCTTTTCTGTAACACGGCAGTATCGGTAGATACGTTTTGTAACTTTGGACTTTGAGTTAAAAAATAAAAATTATTAAGTACTTACAAATGAGCTTACAAAGTACTATTGTGTTTATTATCAAGACCTTGAAGAGTACTTAAAATATATAATACGCATTGTTTTCTGTCAAAAAAAATATAATGTGTTTTTAAACTCGTCTACAAAGGCTTACGATTTTGTCTTTATAATGATGTAGTCTATAAAATCTTTTATTTATCGAATCAAAAATAAGCCGTTCTCGGCGGAGCCATGCGAAACAAACCTCTTGGAAACAATAGCCGGTGATTCGTTCCCACATAATACATCCTAGATTAAATTTTCCATTATACGGTTTATTATAAAACTGTTGTTCCACGATAATCCAGTTTAACGGTTCCCGTGCTTTTATTAATAATAACAGTCAATGTTTATTAAATCGCCACGTATTAAATGCGTTACATTAAAATCGAATGCCTTATGTATCTCGTGCAGTCCAGTCCAATTAAAAAATACTATAAATAATAATGGTAATTTAGCTAAAAGTTTGTAGGCTTCTTTTGACTGAGCTTTATGTCTTGCTAAGACTAGACAACTTCACGTTTTCCACAAAACGCAAAATAGTTGTTGATTTTCTTGATCAGATTATAAGTTAAGATATCTTAGACTTAAATGAACCATTAAAATTTTATATACTTACCTACAGTTTTCCTATAACTGATGACTAAGCTGAGATGATAGTCTAGGTGCTGGGTAAGACATCATTCCTTCACCTGTCCAGGACTACAGCTTCCCTTTGAATGTAGGTAAAGGTTGCCTCCAAGCGCTGCAGCGTACAGAGCGCTGCATAAATCTCGTCTAGTAAAGATGGTATTGGTAAGAGATATCGATAAAGACAACAAGTTTATACAAGCTTCAAGCTTAAAGGTTATACTTTTATGAAAAGAGATAACAAACAGATATGGCTTCAAACCTAGTTCATGGTTTATTATGATATTTGTAGCCGACAAGAAAAGTAAGTCATTAGTTTTCTTTAATCAGAAATCGTAATCTCAATGGCATTCGTTCGGATGAGATCCGACAGGCGAGTACGCTGGCCAATCAAAAGCACAGCCGGGATATAAACTTCTCGTAATATACGCGTGTTTGCTGCGTCGCGTCGTCGACTTTTATTGGCCACTAACACCACGAGCCACTGACTTCACCTGGCTACAACATATTCCTAAACTTGTATGGAGTGCTGAAAAATGCATATCAACGCGATCTCTAAAGGGCAACGATTGCTAGGTATATTTAAGAGCCTAAGCGCAATTAGAATGACTAATCGCGTCTTGAACAACGTCAAATTAAATCGCTAAATACTAAAGTCCTCCGGGAGGTCGCGCATTATGAACAGTCGTTACGAAGGAGCTAAACAGCACGTGAAACAGAGATATCACTATCTCATATCACAATCGCAATAACTGTATTCACTCCGGTCAACTTAGATTGCGCTCACTGTACGTATCGAACTGTCAATCATTTTGAGTAAAATTGTTTTTTGTGCAAGCTACCCCAGTCTTGTAAACTCTTATTATTAGAAAATTCATTTTAAGTTCTTTATTGCTGATGTAAAATTAATGGATCAAGATTTTTACTAGGTACCTGCCAATTCGTAATACTTACCTCGGATCGGATCGCAGCTAGTTGTTTAATTCCATTAAAAAACGCGCTTAAATTTTTAGAACGCACAGACGACGTAGGTACCTACTATTTGATTACAGTTGGTATATATAACAGGCTTGAAGTGTGGAAATCGTATTTGATTTACACTAACAAAGGCATATTTATGACGCAAGTTATTGCGCCGGCGCAACGCTTTGTTGCCGCGCCGCCGCCGCCCGCTAATAGCAATATTTAAGAAGTTAAAAGATAAAAGCCTTAAGCACTTATTACTATTTTGGCTATTTGAATTCTAAATACGCTCCAGCTGTTATAGCCGACAACCTCGACGCATTGCAAAGTGTGTAATGTGCGCCTCAAATTCAGTGAAGTTTCGATTCCCGCGGTTGCGTTGTTATATTTACTTATAGTTAATTGTACCTGCTAAGGTCTTATAATAATTTAGTACCTGTTATTTATTCGGATGCTCACATTTTTGAAACTGAAATGATCAGTACCTAATCAAGTCCTTTGTCTGACATTTGAACTGCTACTTTTTTAGGAATGATAGTCTGTATCATGAATGGAATTGCAAAGTGATTTTACACCTGATCACGGATCAAAAGTTTTATTTAAAAATAACAGTGCAAAGCAAAAACAATTTTCGATCGAAATTTTTCACAGTTGACTAAAGCCTATTTTTGCCTCTACACCAGAATAAAAACATATATGGACACGTCAAATTCTATATCAGGCGACAACGAGTGATGTAATTGATAATAGGAATCGACTCGCTGAACACGAGTCATGATTAATTCGATACAACTTTTACTTGATACTCGTTCGTAAGCGTGCCACAAATGCATCGATAAACGCAATTTTTTACGAAACAGAAAAGCCACACTTCTATTTCAAATGAGGTCAATCAATAGGCGAGTCTTTAATTCAGGATCTTTGTTACAGCACTATATAGGTAAAACTATAATGTAACTAAACTAAGTTTATTTTATGCATTAATTATATTTGTTATAAAACATGTTTTCAAATATTAAGGAGTCAAGAAAACTGTACAAACTTATACCTACCTATTTAAAATAAGACCTGCCCTTAGCTTAAAGATTTGGTTAGAAGTTAGTAATCCCTAATCAATCAATATATATAAAACAATAAGCATTTTTCTGGAATTAACGCACAGACCAAACCGCTGAAGCTATGAAGCTGAAATTTGGAAGGTAGCTTCCTTTATATTCTGTTTGTTTTACATGTCAATACCACTGAATGCCATTATGATTAATCCAGCCAGTATAATGATCACAAATCTTGTTTCAAAGCTCTTCACAATAAATCCAGCACATTAGTTCCGTCGACATTTTTATATCAACATCAGCCATCGATAAGATCGACAATGCAAACATTTAAATTTGAATGTATGTCGGAAATAAAACAAGACTTATCTAATACTAGGGGCACGGTACAAGTTATAAGCCCACATTTTATTTTGATCTTTTCATTTTGTAGTAATTGTGTAGTAAATAGTAAATTGGCCGTGTTAGCGGGATTTCGATGGTTTTAGGTTAGATTCCCAGTTGTACCCCATTTTATTTTGTAACCGTAAAGTACGACTGATGATGATGACGACGAAAATGCTACTTTCGGTTGTGTAGTACTTTTGGTAGCAAAATGTATACAACATTCAAATTTAACTTCCCTGGTTAATATGTTTATAACAAATGTTGTAAAAAATTTTTAGAGTGTTACCTACCCAAATTAGTTCAATTTTAATTTCAAAATATGATGTGAGTGTACTCTGAATAATAAATAACAGATTATGGTGACAAATTGCTGATTTAGTAATAGAGTTCAATAGGTAATATAAGCTGCTCAATGAAACACCTCAAATAAAAATAGTTTTCCGTTACCTAGCAAGAGCTTGTTTTAAAATATCGGCTTTCTAGCTAAACCGCAATATTTCTATCATTTTACGTTCAAGTTCATTGGCCTAGCATCCGCTGACTCCCGCGGTCCTGGCCTCACGTCTGACGCCCCGTGGAGATGTCACAAAGATGAGACGTGGTCGAGGTGGGCCGATAAGGGAGACTAGTGTCCCAGGGACGTTATGCGTACATCAGATAGCTGGTGTGGGTGACGGGATAGTGACAGCAGTGTTTTCCGACCGGGAGCTGTTTGTGTATGTAAGCCTCATTTTTGATGACAGTTTTGACAAAATGTCATAACCAAACGGCTTGCTGGTCGACAATTGAGTATGGTATAGTATGTATGTATGTATGTATGAAAAAAATATTATGAAAGTATTTTATAAAAAAGTAAGTTCGTACAAAGCGAGTGGCCGACTCTTGAAGGAGTTTTTAGGCCCTTGTTAGTATTTTAATAAAATAAATACAAGTAGCGAAATTAAAAATGTTATCTTCAATTTCGTAAGAAGAGAGCACTTTTCTGCACTCTTGAGGTGCATTTTTATTTATAATTTTGAAGATACTCATCATATCCTCATCATAGCTTTCAAATAAAAAAAGAATCATCAAAATCGGTTCACCCAGTCGAAAGTTCTGGGGTGAGAAACCTTCGATCAAATATAGAAATATAAAAAAGTACAGTCGAATTGAGAACCTCCTTCATTTTTTGAAGTAAGTATGTTCAAAAGATACGTGTGCGAAATAAATTACGTTAGTTAGAGTTGGTTAGAGGGATGAAAGTAAGTCAGGATCGTAGTAAGATGAAATCCGAGATCCTCATCTCGTCTCGAAGAGTTTATAAAGTTAATTTGTTTAAAGACTTTTGCTGAACAGATTAAGCTCTACTACATAATACTTTACAGCTTAAGGTCTTTACTATAGGTACATAAAACTTTATAATTGCGGAATCCTCGATCGAAATATAATCTTAGTTTAATGTGTAATTTAATCATCTGTTTTCTATAGTTTTTTTATTGTTTATTTGATTTACATAGCTCTTTGTAAAACTATTTTATTTCCAAACAATATCCATAACAAATGTCTAATGGCAATAAAATCTGACGACATTGAAACACAAAACAGTTTTGTGAGATATTATAATATTATTCGTTGATGATTCTCATCTTTATGGGCTCTTAAATTCAATAGAGCTTTTGGCACATACTTAAAATTCTAATCTCACTTCATAATGTTTTCTATCCTCTCATAACTCATATACATATAAGCTCATAAAATACGTTAGGCATTTGGACTGGCAAATGTGTGAATTGGCATGTCCTGCGCCCACCCTTATAACTCAAACTTCGACACGACACTTCTTCTTTTAAACGTTGTAGTCGCACCTTAACTTAATAGTATTAGTGTTTACTGTTTTGCTCATAATAGATTATTTTTATTTACTCTAGGCGAAAATGTATTGCGTATGAGCAAGTGGCCAACTTTCTATTGTAGATCGCGACCGCGAGGAGTGACCACAATCATACCCAGATGAAGATTCTCCGGAAGAATCGAAACATTGGCGGTATCTAAACCGACGATAATTTTATGTGAGTAATTAAAGTGTTAATCTATCTTCAGACTTACCTAAGGTAGTCGTTTTTGCAGAAGATATTGCTGTCGCGTGCATAGCACCGCTGCTCGGTGTCCAGCGGCATTTTGCACTCGTTGCAGCGTAGGCACGGCGTGTGCCAGCGACGCTCCAACGCCAAAAGGTAAAACCTACAACAACTTTACATTAGATGTCATGAAAAAAAAATGAAATATGATCACGACTGTGTTCCCAACAGACATATTCTTTCAGATCGTTTTAGACATTTGTATATCCTTTGAAGATGTCTAATGGGGTAGTCTCAGAGGCATGTCCAAGTCAATTTATGAAAGTCAAAATCTCGTGTAAAATAAAATAATATCATCGAAATATAGCTATAGGTTTTGCGGCACGAGGTGCTGACGTAGGATATAAATTGGAAGACCAGTATGTATTGTATTACCTGTCTGTGATGCGCGCTCCACAGCCAGCGCAGGCGTCGTCAGTGGGAGGCTGTGGGGTCTCGTCTGGGGGCTCCCGCTTTCGACAAGAGGTGCAGTCGCGCGGTGAGCCGGGGGAGGCTGCGGGCGCCGCGGGGGACAGCTCCCCGCTCCCGGAGTACGAAGATATGTACCGCTCGCTTTGTTGCTGAAAAACACGAACTTCTCGTAACACTATTTCTGACATGTTTCTTTCTAATCAAACAAATATGTATAAGTAATTATTACTTAACGTGAAATAAATCTTATGAATGATTTATTAATATACGGGCACGGGCAGGTTTCGAGCTACTTCATGAACACGCCCGTATTCCGAGCCCGGAAGACATTGTCCTTTGCAACACTAGACCGAAATTCCGTCGCCGAACTTCGGCGGCGGAACGCCAATACATGATATTGCATATATAATACAAATAACGGGGACACTACGCGGAAGATCGGTCGTTCCGTGTAGTGTGCCCCAAAGTTCAGCGACGGAATTTCGGTCTAGTGTACAAAGCACATTATCTCCAAGCTTTATGATGTGCGCTGATGGCACGCCCCGACAGCGCCGAGACCGCGCCACACCCGCGCCATTGCTATCTGGCCCGCGCCTTAGGCTGAGTTTCCACCGGTAATGTGCGAGGCGGTGAGCGGTGCGAAGATGCTTAACGAAGCTGTGAAACGATGCGCAGATGAGAGATGAGAGAATGTTTAGCGGGCTTATAATTATCTTTTAATTTGACAACGCCACAAACTTCCATAGCAACACATTCGTCGCAATACCTTACCTCCGTAGACATCACTCGTTTGTCTCGTTTCTATAAGCCGTTTCCATAAGAGCTGCGCTGAGCGCGGCTAGGTAAGTGAAGTGATTCTATTGGTTCTTGGTAGAAACGCAACCTATTTATTATTAATCTTCATCAATTTAGTGTTTATTATGGCTGTCTTTATTTCGCAGAAGTTCGCACTCCGTTAGTTAATTGATTCAGGCGTGACTTTGCGGAAGTCCATCGTCAGATATTTAAATTTCAGAATATCTAGTACTCCTCCGCTAACTTAATATAAACAAAAATGTTTCCTCACGATGTTTTTACAAATTCGACTTCGTCGCTACTGATCTATAGACTAGCTAAAACCCGTATTTAAATCCGCAAAGAAATTAACCATTGCTTTAATGTTATGAAATTCAGAAATATGATAATTTCTTTACTAATAGAAACTAATAAAAAATCATTAAAATCTGTGCAACGCTTCCCGCGCGATAGATATTTAGTTTTTTGATTATAATATAAGTGCAGTATTACTTAACTTGATATAGTTATTAATCGATATTTTTGTTGATACATTAATGAATGAAAACAGCAAAGGAGCTGAACTTGAATAGGTAAATAACTCCTATTAACTTCAACACTTGCGCAGTTTAATTACAAAGTTTTAAGTCTGTCGTACTGTCAGACTCCGTATATATTATAGCTAAATCAAAAAGAGAGATGAACATTTACAAATTCCATTGATAAAAGCCCGGTCTTAAGTAAAATTGTTAATTAATCCATTTCATATAATATCAAAGAGTTTCAGGTGCGTGGCGTGCAGGGCATGTCGGTGATCGGCTTACATCCCACCACTATAGGTACGCTCCAATTATTATTTTGCTCTGTACGAACATGTTTGTTTTTATTATAAGACCGACAAAAAATCTGAATAAATGTAATCTTTATTTTTCGCAAACACGGATCAAAATTATTCGATAATTTTCGCTGAATTATATATATTACCTACTAATTATTCGTGTTATATTTGATAATTATAGTAGAGCTCCGTGCTAAGCGTTAGCTTAGTAGAATTTATAACAATCATATACAAATATCTTGACAAAACAGTAAAGAATCCGTAGAGCCATTTTCAAGTGATGATCTATTAAATTTTTTTCTTTAATTTTTTTTTTATTTATTAGAGATCCAACAGCTTTCTTAAATCAGAATAACAATTTGTTAGCTATAGGAAGCCTAAAGGTTCTCGTGATTATATTCTAGCAGCAGATAAAATAATACTATACTCAGGCCTTTACATCTTTACTAGATGATTTATACAGAGTCAGGAGGCAAGCTTTGTCTACACTTAACGGGACACTGTAGTGCCTGGGACATTGTTGAGATGGAATAGGCTTGCCCAGCACCTACACCATCCTCTCAGCTTAACAGGCCATATCCACAGGAAAGACAGTGGTCAATACGTGTGGGACTCAATAGCCTCTCGATGTTTTCCTTCACCGTTTATAGCTCGTGTTAATGTGCATATAAATTTTTCGACGCGAAAAGCCCATCGATGCACGGCCGGATTCGAACCCGCGCCCTTCGGATTGAATGTTGAAGTACTTATCCACTTGGCCAACACGGCTTTTTACTATACTAGTAGACTAACATTAACAGTAAGTATATGTGTATGTATTTATAAAAAAAGTACTTACTTACCTATTTTAATTGGAATATCAGTCATTTAGTTACCATAATACAAACAATAAGTTGCTTAGCTTGGGACTAGATGACATGTGAAAATGTCAAAAAAAAATGGATAGTAGCAGCTGTGAAGAGACGAACTCGACTCATATTCTCCTCAATGAACCACATTAGACAGGAGCGGCAGGTAGGGAGTTGCTCAGCAACTGACGCTACACGCTCATAATGATGTAGGTACCTAGTACCTACCTAATTTGTTCTGGAGTAAGTAAGTTCGTATGAGCAAGTGGCCAACTCTGGTGACGGAGTTTTTAGGCCGCCTAAAGGCCTCCGTCATGGCTCCAACTTTAAAAGCCGGGACCGACAATTGAACGTGCCCTCCGAAGCACAGAGGCGCTCAGCTGATAATGCCACTTGCGGTCACCCATCCAAGTAGTGACCGCTCAGAACGTTGCTTAACTTCAACGATCTATCAAGAACGTCTTAGCAAGCTTCGCCACAAGCGCTTCAAGTAGTAGTTCTGGAGTAGTCAAATATTTCATGCTGGTTTGTATTTACTAAAAAATAATCATGTATATAAGTAGTTTATCAGTCATCTGGTTTCATAACACGGGACTAGATGATGCTATGCATATGTGGTAATGTCCAAAATATTAATTTACTTATTCATAAAAAAACAAGCTAAATAACTGTTGTTGCTGATCCGAAATATAAGTTTGCTCACAGAGCAATGCATTGGAATGAACAATGTTACAGTTTTATTATACGTAGAGTAAGAGAATGTTGAGATGTAGAGATAGACAAGAGATGTATAGATAGAAGGACAGTGATGTTTTTAGTAGTAAGAGACTGCGTATAACTCTGGAACCACATATCGACTCTACAATAAATTAAGGCACAGAGAAATGAACACTCATCATGGGTGGGTTTATGGATGTGGATTCATGGCAAATATCACAACTGGATATTATTATACATTTTGTATGTTTCTAGGTACTTAAGTGTTTTTTAAGATTAGGTTAAATGTTAGTTTGTTTTTGTTAATTTTAGCACGCCTTTTATACTTTTCCTACATGTGTTTGGTTAGCAGGTAGAAAATGCCTTCGGCATTATGCTCGCCAATTGTGCATTTATTTTGTTATTTGTGTGCAATAAAGAATTTATAAATAAATAAAATAGCTAGCGTGTATAATGTGTATCACAGATAAATGTCGCTAATAGAGCACCTTTAAACGTAAGGCTTTCTCGTGAATGTTTAAAAAAATCTCTGACTAAAAATTCGCCAACGATAGAGTCCCCATTTAAATTTTTAAAACAATAATATGAAAGTGTGAATCTTGATAGTTTAAATTCCATTGTTTGTTCTGCCAATATAACAGAGTCCGAGCCAGCTAGTCGGTGAGTCGGCGAGTCAACGGTTATATTCCGTCGGCGTCGGCCGGTTTGCTGATGACCCTTTATAAATAATCGGCCCATAGGGAATCTATGCAAGAGAACTATAGGATGCAGTTAGTATATTATTCGGCTTGTGGCTTGGGAAATCTTCGACATACCATAGCACATTTTCAGATAAAGGTTTGAAACGAAACTTTAAAACAACACAAACCGTTGTAAAGTTGAAAAAGATAAACATTTATTAATTAACTTGAAAATTATGAAGAGGTTCCAGTTATTACAAGTAGATATTATGTAAATCAACAATGGGCACAAAAAACCTATATATTTTAAGGTTTTTACTGCGATGACATGTTGTTATTTATTGTAGTAAGTTATTTCGAACTGTATTCAAATTGGCCTTCCTAAATGAATTATAGATTGCACTCAAATTAGTTCAAAGGCATAAAAAGATTCAAATATTAGGACTTCTATTTTAAATAAATGGTTTAATTTTCTAACGATATGACCTAGACATAGATATATGAAGATACCTACCTACTTACCTATATTAGATAAGAACATCCTTAACCTAATAACTTATGACATGTCATGATATTGCGCTACTATATCTAAACTATCTATTCTTATATAATAAAGAGGTAACGTTGGTTTGTTTGTATGTTTGTGATAATCACTGAAACTACTATACATTAGATTCGACTTCTGATGACGAAGTTTTTAAGACATCTGAGGAAGCCTCCCTCATGGCATGACACAAAAGTCGGGGCCAAAATTTAACGTGTCCTCCGAAGCACGGAAGATCTTGCTATAGAAGATAAATTATAGTGAACAAATTATGATGTAAATATTCCATAACCAATTATGGTTACTTACTTCAATTTTGCATTTTATTTCATGGAGTAGGTAGGCGTTTCAAGGAAAACGGGAGTTATTTCGTATAACAGGTCCTTACATATGAAATTGATGTTTTGTCGAACTCGTAACTTTGATAACAAATATCTGGCGTTTGGTTAGGAATTCTAAATTAATATGTATTTCAAATAAAGGCCTATGTACCTATAAATTTTTTGACTTTAATCATCCCTTTGTTTTTGCGCCTTTTTTCTGGCATTGTTCTATTAACAATCTGGAAAACTTGAAATACCGCGTTATTTACGAATAGGAGTTCCACCGTGGTATCAGCGCTGAAGAAACAGCTCGAAAGATTATTGATGTGTATGATGGGGACGGTAGATATTGTAAAAAGAAAACCCGGTATGTTTTTGGTTCCAACGTTCTGGAAATTTTAACCTACAGAACAAACCTCATGGCCGGCCGGAGACCCTAATGACAATGAAGAATCAAAAGTGATCGTGGAAGCGGATCTATCGCAAAACCATGCCAGAGTAAGCGGCAGGGTTCGCTGTAAGTAAGTGACAAAACAAAGTGGATCCTGTGCGATAATAGGAGACGCTAAATAAACGATTTGTTTCTTCCATATAAAACGGCATTTTCATAGGTAAGGACCTAATATTTACCTATCTAAAAAAGCGTTATTCCAGGAAAATAATAAATTATTACTACAAAGTTAACTAAGAGGACCAATAAGGTTATCGATCGCCTTCCTCCCAATCTAACATAAAAAAAGGATATTCTTAGAATTTGTGATAAAGGCACAGAAGCACCGCTTGCTATCAAACGCGTAATAATATTTATTATTGATATTAATTACATATTAGATACTTTTTATAGAAAATAAAATTACACAGAAAACCACCCAGACCAGGCAGTTATCTACCGACTTTTTAATAGTTTTACTTCGTATAGGTAACGTAAACTGCTTAGTGTCGGGCCACGCTTAATGTAGGGTTCCGTAGTTGCCCAATATGCGAAGGTAGTTAATTGTATTTAGATGTACCTACATTGAATGATGTTTTATACAGTTAAAAACTCAATTGAAGTAATTTTCTACGAAGTTTTTACAATTTATTAGTTGATCCACTGATATTACTCGTCAACCTGTAAAACCACTTTGCTGTTATAGCCATTATAATGCACTATTACTAGACGTACGAGATGTTATACTCCGAAACTGTTGACTGCCACTTTGGAAGCACCTTCAAGCTTCTAGAATGGAAAGGACAGGACTGAACATCAACGTCAACGGCGAATACATCACCCACCTTCGGTTTGCCGACGATATCGTGGTCATGGCAAAGTCGACGGAGGAACTTAGCACGATGCTCCAAGTCCTCAATCAAGTCTCGATCCCAACGAGTAGGCCTTAAAATGAACAAAGACAAGACGAAAGTCATGTCTAATGTCCAAGTTGCCGACGCTATTATAAAGCTAACTGGTTTCCTCACATTGTTTTCCTTCACCGTTCTTAGAGCTCGTGTTAATGCGCATATAATTTTTTCAAAATTAAATATCTGTTCTACCACGGTCTGTTTCAATCCCACGACCTTAGGATCGAAAGGCGAGCCACTAATGCCTTCGATAATTTGGATTAAACATAACTAATCCAAGTGCCATTTTCAGTTTTTTGGAAAACTACATAAACGCGTTTTTCTTGGTAGGAGATTTATTTTAGTATTTTCTAATAAAAAATCGATGTATATCGAAGCTTCTACTTATAATTTAACATTCTAAAAGAAAAAAACATAAAATAAGTATTTAATTTGGATAGCTAAAATGTACATGGGCTCTCGTTTAATATTCAGACGTTTTCATTTCGCAAAACAAGTCCAAATGACACTTTTATGTCGTTTGAACCACTCATGCGTATATAAATTTAAAAGAATTGGTTGTACAAATACAAAAAAGATCCTAAGAAACACATTGCCATAGAAGGCGCTTGGACTGGGTATAAAAAAATATCACTTGTAGTGAAGCTGGGTGCAAGGGTGTTTTTTCTATGGCTAAATTATGTGCTGGAGGTTACGAAAATGCAAAAAAATCAAAAAATGAAATTTGGCGCTTGGACTGGTTATGCATAACTGTATCCATTTTATCTTAAATTCTCAACGTTGTTATTTTTGTCCGTTTAAAGACAAGAAAAGTAAGTAAATAAACTTAAATAAACATCCCTATTTCCACCATTCTACATTTTATTTTTTAATTATCTAATTTGTGAAGATAAACTCACTATGAAATCAGAGTAATCCGATTGTATTTAATTTTAAACTTCTTATTCTTCTTCGGGAAAAATATTATGATTCCCGACGGACTTTTAATTCATTTTATGGTTCAAAGTTACTTTGTTTCTTTGTTTATTGAATGAAATTATAGATTTAGACTAACCTAGATCAATATTTTGATCTTCCTCCACTTACTTTTGTATTGTGTTATGCTTTTGCTTAAAATAAATATTTTTTACTTTACTTTTACTATGGAACAATATCCTACCAATATATTATAAACATTACTAGCTACCCGACAGACTGTACTGCTCAACATTCAAATAATATGTACCTACTTATAAAATTAAATAGTCAATAACCACTACATAAGGTTCAAAGCAGGTCATATTCAAATCAAACTATAGGTACCAAACTAAATTCAAGGCACTATTTGCAACTAGTAGGCCTACCTAACAGTATCAAAATACATAATAAAAAAATATAGCATTATTGTAATACCTACTGCGTGTAACACCTACATATTTTCCTTGTTGTTACACTCAAACACATTAGCATATATTCGTAGATGCTGAATGAGAGCCACAGTTATGTTGACTTACGACAAAAAAAATACTAGATATTCCGACGAAAGAAAGAAAGAAAAATCATTCATTTTGGTAAGACCTCAAGGATCATTCAACTACGTCTTCATGCTGTGATGCGCCTCTTCCAACGCGACTCCCTACACCAGAGAAAGAGACAGGCAAGAACCTGGTGGTGTGGGCCTATCTTTTTTTTAAAAGCGATCCCTTAACAATCTGAAGCTTCAGTGGGAAGCCAGTCAAACAGAGTAAGCCATGTCAAAGCAAGTAAAAGTAATTGTTCCGCACTTCGTACCGCCTCAGAAATATAATTAAAACGCGATCACGACGCCATCTACCGGACTGAATTACATTTTCAAACTATTCAACTCAAATATACACACCAAATTTCATTTAAATCGGTTCAGCCGTTTAGGAGGAGTTAGATGACGAACACACGTAGGTACAGAAAAAGATTATATATTTTTTACATTTTTAGGGTTACAGTTATTGTGATCCGCAATGTTGAAAGACCGACGAGTAGGTATGGCATATAGTCACTACATAGTATAAAACAAAGTCGCTTTCTCTGTCCCTATATCCCTATGTAGGATGCTTAAATTTTTAAAACTACGCAACGGATTTTGATGCGGTTTTTTTTAATAGAAAGTGATTGAAGAGGAAGGTTTATATGTGTATAATAAGGCTACTTTTAACTACCGCGAGTAACACCGCGGGGCGCAGGTAGTATAGAATAATTAGAAATAAAAATCAATAAACATATCAATTGTTTTAAGAATAAACGATATTATCCCATAATGCCTTTAGGTATACACAAACATTGAAACTCGTACCCTTCTCGTACCCTTGTAACAATAACCAACTTACAATAGGTACTTACATCATTATAGCTAGCATTACCACTGGTATTACTTATTTGACGACCTCTGTGGCACAGTGGGCGAAAGCCCGCCTGAGACGCGGAGGTTGCGGGTTCGATCCCCGCTGCGGGACAAATGTTTGCATGATCTGCAGATATTTGTTTCGTGTCTGGGTGTTTTCTATGTATAATATATGTATGTATGTATTTACAAAAAAAAATTATCTATGTAGTGTATCAGTCATCTGGTTACCATAACACAAGCATTAAATTGCTTAGCTTGGGACTAGGTGACGCTGTGTGAAATGTCCAAGGATATATTTTTTTTTTTTTCACAATTTTTTTTTATTACGTAAGTACCTAAGTACTTAATTTCTAACCTCTTTGATAGATTATGTTTTTCACTTACTGGTCCATTGAATGGTTCTTATCTTTATTAGTAAACTCGATGAGTGGATCTGTTGTCTATAAATATCATCTGGCTTCAAGGTCCACTAGTTTTTTTTTTTTTTAATAAATATCCTTGGACATTTCACACGACGTCATCTAGTCCCAAGCTAAGCAATTTAATGCTTGTGTTATGGTAACCAGATGACTGATAAACTACATAGACACATTTTTTTTTGTAAATACATACTTAATATACATAGAAAACACCCAGACACGAAACAAATATTTGCAGATCATGCAAACATTTGTCTCGCAGCGAAGATCGAACCAGCAACCTCTGCGTCTCAGGCGGGCTTTCGCCCACTGCGCCACAGAGGTCGTCGTTAGTTGTATGTAAATATTGTATAATTTCCAATAGCTGCGCGTTCAACTTAGCACCACTCCATTGAAAAGATTTCAACGCAGAGCACTCTACGAAAATTTTCATTTTGATTATTTTGGATTGATAAAAATAAAATGTTGAATATGTTCTGGTTGGTTGGTTTACCATGTTTGAACATTTATGGATATCCTGGGACCCTGGGGTTGTTTTCAAAATTATAATCATCTGATCAAAGCGACGCATGCATGGTCCAAGGTTTGGCATCTATTAGGCTTGGCTTAGGCTAACAGATCAGCGTTGTTATTCAAAACCCCTGACCCTTTAGTGTTTTTATTCTCTTTGCCTGTAGGGTTACCGGTGGTTGTTGTGTAATAAGTAATAGTAATCTATCCTCGCTCAAGTGTAAATTTTTAGTTCATGCAAGTTACCGGGGGAGGCGCTGCACTGGATTTTCATACATTTGTGATAATTGATCGGTATCGAGGACTGTATCCAATACTACGGTAAACTGGCGTTAACCCCCCGGGTATAATAGTTTTCCTCGATCAACTCGAGCATGGGCGCTTTCGTGCTTCGGAGAGCAAACGCTTTCTCTCGTTGGCCACAACCGAACTAACTAACTTTGCTACTAGGCTTGCTAACTTTGCTAAAGTTTTTATTATTTTATCGTCTGCGGCTTCGCTCGTGTGGTACTCAACCGGATAAAAAGTAGCCTATGTATTATTCCGGGTCATAAACTATGCATATTCCAAGTTTTAGCCAAATTTTCAAGTTTCAACCTATACCTAAGCAGCTTGCAACAATATGATGATTCGAACTGCGTAAATCAAATTGCTTTTATGTTTTTCAGATCATTTTGACTCCTCTAGACGCCCATATCAATTTGACGCTGACTGTACTATAATGCCGCCTGAAATATTGGAATTGTCAACTTTGGCCTACTGTTGCAAAGGTTGAGCAACCTTGTGATAGATGTTGGTACATTTGGACTTTGGACGTGCATTTGATTACTCCTATGATATTTTCAAAATATCTTGAATGTACTTATGAAGATGAAGATCAAAGTCTGATAGTAGGTACAATTACTTTTTGTATCCTACTTTGTTAATATTATAAACGCGAAAGTTTGTATGGATGAATGTTACTCTTTCACGCAAAAACGATTAAACGGATTTGGCTCAAACTTAGGCCTTTATTCATATATTATAGATTTGTCAATTTATTAAAGCTCTAGGTACAGAATGTTTTTTCTTGGATGAAAAGAGATAGCAACAGATTTAATGGCCGTTTTAGCTAAAGTAGGTTTACTAGTCCATTATGAATAACGAGGTTAGAATATAAATAGTTAATGACCTGGAAAAATACATAGGCTACTTTGTATCCGGGTTAGTACCATGCGAGCGGGCGAGTAAGCTTTTTTATTCTTAACTAGCTGCGCCCCGCGCTGTTACTCACGGTAGTTACCGTACCCGTGGGAATACCGGTATCTAAAGTAGCCTATTTTTTAATCCAGGCTAAGTATAACCAATCCTGGTAAGTACCAAAGTCATTCAAATCTGTCCAGCCGTTTGAGCGTGAAAGAGTAACACACACACTTACACACAAACTTTCACCTTTATAATATTAGTACGTAGATGTCTCAACGCAAGCGCGGATGTTGGGTAATAATAATAAGTAGGTATAGCCAAAACGTGGGTACTTATGAAACGGGGTAGGAATATTACAAGAACAACCCGCGCAAAAATAATGAATGTGGAAATTGTGACCGCAAAAACTTATAAAGATAATCTTCGAGGCGCGCAAAATGCCTCAACCTGCAGTTTTCAGTCACTGACGTCATCGCCCGCGGTAGTTGAGGCTCCGTGTGTCACCGTACGCTCTCCCGCCCGCGCCCTCGCGCCTACCCCTGTGCCTGCGCTCACGCCTCCGCGCGACTATGCTGCCGTTGCCGCGACTCAGACAGAGTCAAATTGGCAAAAAACAAAAGGGCGTAAACCACTAGGGGACCAGAAGAAGAGCGATCTTGTTCGTAGCGCTTCGCCCGTGCAGGCTCATCGGAAGGAGCTTTGTGATGCGGAGGGCTTCACGCAAGTGGTACGGAGGAAACGGAAGCCCTCCTACCAGAATAGGTGCGGCACCGGACTGACTGAAGCCGGCTCGTCGTGTTTTCGAGCAGAGGTACCCACCTCCCAACTGTACGTGTCACGCGTCCACTTCGAAGTGGAGGCCGAGCACGTGATGGAATACCTCAAGAAGAAGACCGGGACCATGATGAGGGTTGAAAAGCTGAACTCTCGTCATAAAGTTAGCTTTGGCTCGTTTATGGTGAGAGTTCCTACAGATCGGCTGGAAACCATCATGAGCGAAGAGTTTTGGCCGAAAGGGGTCAAGTACCGGCGATTCGTGGGCCGCTTGCAACGTGACCCCGTGCATCGTCAGCTTGACTCATCGCGAGAGCGTCACACGTCGCCGTCTACACTACGTGTGCATATTTAGTTTATCTTTCATAAAATATGTATGTTAGTTTTTAAGGTATTTATCCAGCAATAGTTTAAAAAATATTTATATATATTAGTAGTTGTATTATTATAAAAAAAACTTACTTTTAACTTCCGCGATACAGGCTTGACCTAGTGCGGGGTTAGTTTGTAAATCGTTTTTGCCCTTCTTTTTAATTATTATGTCTTTTGAAATTTTGTATCATATGTTTATTAAAATAAATTATTATTATTATTATTATTATGTATGTCAAGGTTTACCATCACGGGACTATGGAGTCCCGGACCTTTGGTAGGCATGCATGGGGCCGAAGCCAACACACAGAGGCCCTTTTGACAGTTTTGATGTTTTTGTGATGGAGACACATACCGGTGACTACCCTGAATAACACAAGAAATGCATCCAAAGGCAGTCCCCAGTCTGTGCAGGATTATTATTATTATTATTATAGGTTACCTATTTATACCTACTCTTCCAAAATATTGGCACGTTTAATATGCGTAGCGGTAGGTACCTACTCTATATATTTTTATCAAAAAAATTATATAATTCGTAGATTAATTTATAATATTTTAATGGTAACCCTACAATGGAGAGCTGTAAGTTAAATTGAAAAAAATATGACCTCGATGATGATGATTATTATACCCATGAACGAAGTTACCTATACCCTATCACTTTTTCTTTTTATGTAACACCGGTTTTGAGCAAGATGAGTTTGAGCTTGACATTATTGACTCTACTATATCTATAGGTAGTAGTACTAGTAGTAGTACTATATAGATTTATATTCTGTTCTACGATGCAACTTTTTCTTATTCTTTCCCATCTTTTAACTTACAATTAAATTAAATAAAGAGCACCAACCTTATAGAAACTAGAACTTAGGTTAGTACCTACCTACATAGCAAAGTAGCCGGTACAAAATAACTTCATAACTAAGCTCAATGAAATACCTACATACTTAATGTTTTAAAGGTAATTAAATTTTAATTAGTGTATAAACAAAACCGCATCATATTAGTAGGTATCTACATAACACAAAAAAATGTAGCAGTATTACAACAACACTCGATAGAAATTAACAAACAAACGTTCACAAACTGTCCAAATAAAAGTAAACAAACGGAGAACAACGAGTTAAACGTCAAAAAAGACAAAATCGCTTACCCAGTGCATCGCTCCCCTCTCCTCGTATACTCCCATTGGGGGGTTAATTTTTTCGTTTTCTATTTTCGAATGTATGGGCCTATGCGCTATGCCCCACTACACTGCGCCACTGACACTAGACATTATAATACGTGCGGTTCTCGCCACGACCGGCGGACTACTGAGCTCGTGTCGCGGCTTGCGCTCGCCTGCCAGAAGGTGGATCGGGCACGCCCAAAGCACGCCCCCCCGGGCCCCAATGGTGCCCACACGGCTACACCACATTTTTTTCACGAAAATGTTTACGAACTTTCGGCGCTGCACGGCCGGCGAAGCGGCGATTGCCGATTTTTTCACGCGAAAAAATGTTCGTTTGTCACTTTTGACAAAAAATCTTTTGATTATTTTTTGTTGATGGAACTACCAAATTAACGTTCGAATACCTACTGAAACTACTTACCTACACTACTTAATGTAGGTACTTATACCTACTTAAGTGGTTCTTACCTATGACAAATCTGATAAGTAAGCACGTCTTAAATTGGCTGATGCTCCCATTAGTAAGTATATTCGAAACGCTACTTTCCGTAGGTACTTGTTCGAGCGATAGACTTATAATTTGAGACGGGTAACCTGTTATACCGAAGGCTTACGATAAAAAGTAAGAGTGAATTTATTAGGGTGAATAAGTAGGTAGGTACCTATCTAGTACTTAATTACTTAATTAGCTTTGTTTATAAAATTATTTGTAAATCTGAACAAACATTATGAAAAAACAGCCTTATAAAAATCGAGTCGAAATTAACAAAATAAGAATGCAGATGTTTTCAGCCTTTTCTCAAACAGTACCTACCTAATAGGTAGGTACCACCTACCTACACACTTTATTATATTTTCAGAAGTACCTTCTTGTAGGTACTTAAGACTTGATGCCGCCAAAGTAAACTTTTATGTTTTTTTGAATTTCCAATAAAATATCATAGCAAAACTTTGATTATTTTGCTTTGCTTATTCTGGAATGACCACTTAGTACATCGTGAGCTTTTTTCGGGGAAATCCTTAGTAGCTACCTTACACGTAAAATAATACTTTTTGTGTTACATTAAGTATCCAGTCCGTTGGATTGGTTGTACATAAAGTGGAACAAGTAAATATAAGGAACATAACAATAATATTATATCCCCTCCGTTGAAAGGGTTGTACAGTAAAACAATAAGGTTCTCAACATGTTATAAAATATGTATTGTGGTACAATATGTATCCCCTCCGGTGGAGGGGTGGTGCACCTAGTAAGAGAAACAAGCAAACAATAAGGTTCTCAACATGTTATAAAATATGTATTGTGGTACAATATGTATCCCCTCCGGTGGAGGGGTGGTGCACGTAGCTACTAAGAGAAACAAGCAAACACTAAGGTTCTTAACATGTTATAAAATATGTATTGTGGTACAATATGTATCCCCTCCGGTGGAGGGGTGGTGCACCTACTAAGAGAAACAAGCAAACAATAAGGTTCTCAACATGATATAAAATATGTATTGTGGTACAATATGTATCCCCTCCGGTTGTTATTTAATTTGCTCATTCCAGAATAAGCAAATTAAATAATAAGGATAGAACTTCACTTTAGTTCGTTTAATCCTATTATTGCCTGCGATTTTTTACAAGTTCATTTTTTATCTGTTTAGGTACATTGTAAGTTTGCGCTAAAAGCAGTGTTAAACCGCAATTCAGTGATTATTATACTGCTATTTTCAGAAGTTATAAAATAATTATCTACATCGTAAACGTCGTCTTATTTTTAAATGTAAAACATTCTAAAATACCTTCACCTACAATGTGCAAAAACAAAAATCGCTACATTCCGAGCAGCGCACTTACCTACTCTGCAGCAGAAGAGTCTCTGCTAACTCAAGTCACTCAGTGAACAAAATGCTACTTTTTCATGAAGCAAAGTTTGCGTTTTCAAGCTACCGAGGTGAGAAAAAATAAAAACTTATTTTAGGGGTTTGAATTGTAACCGTATGAATTTTAACAAACTTGATTTAGGTTAAATTAAAAAAATATAATTAATATTTCAATCATTACAATAATTGAATCTAACAAAATATTGTTTTGATAAAAGTTAAGTAAAAGCCAATGCAGACAGACAGAATTTCAAATTCAACATTAGGTAGAGTACATACAGTCAGCAAATAACTAATATACCTACATACACATGGGAACTCCTCCAAATATAAAAGTGGTACGAGATGATGAACGAAAATAATATTAATTTTTAAATTCCCAACTCGACCACCTGGTAGGTACCAGTTTTCTTAGTGCGAGTTGGGAACTCCTCCATTTCATAATTTTTAGAATGATGTCAATAGGTAATTAGAGTATGTTTTCCTACTTACTTTTATTAAAAATGTATACATAGATGATAATGACACAAGTAGATGGTCACGTTATTTTGGAGCGTTTGGATAATTATGTAGATCTTTATAAAAAAATATTCTAAAAATTATTTATCGTTATACTTAGTAGGTACTTACTTAGGTAGGTACATAATTATTGTTGCTGACTGCACAATGATTTTAAAACCATCGAATCTTTGATTCACTACTGTAAGTAAGCAGTGCTCAAAGATTCGATAGTACTTACCTACCTAGGTACTAAAAGTAGGTAGGTATATAATGATGCACCTAGAAGTTTGAATTAATGTTAAATAATAATTAACAATGTACAAATGTTAGCAATTTTAATTTTAAAGGCTCTATTAAAAATATTTATTTATTTTATAATAATATTTTTGATAATCAATACATAACATTAGGTATCAACAAAATATACCTACCTACATAAAAATGTGAGAAAAAGGTTCAGTCTTCCAGATAATAGCAGGGACGGTTGCAGATCGAATGACCTGTAAACAAATTATGTTTTTTATAAAACAAAAAGTATTACAAAGTTATTTTTTAGCTACCTACATACAAAAAGTGGGGGTAGTTACCTATACATTGTAACCAGAGTAAATAATCGTACGTAATCATCATCATCAATATAATATAAAACAATAAGCATTTTTGTGGAATCAACGCACAGACCAAACCACTGAAGCTATGAAACTGAAATTTGCAGGGTATCTTCCTTTTAAAACAAGACTACGACTAAGACGGGATTTTTCGAAATTCCACCCCTAAAGGGTTGAAAAGGGGTGGAAATGTTTGTATCCAACTTTTTAATGCGTAAAGCGATTTGCTTCAAACTCGGTATAAATATTGTAAATTATATTACTACTTACTTACGTTTTTCAGGAATTAAAAAAAATCTACTGAAATGGGGTAAAAGTTTGTATGGGAACTTTATAACGGGTGGTTCGATTTGCTTGAAACTCGGTTGCAATACTAACAATGCAAAATAAATATATAGGTACCTACGTGTTTAAGGGTTTTTCGAAGGTGAAATGAAGTGTCGAACTTTTGAGTTAAACGTATTAATAGGACGTGCGATTGGCTTGTAACTCGGTTTGGATACTATAAATACTACGTGTTTTAGGAATGAAAAAAAAACGCCAAAAATTGGGTAAGAAGTACAATTTTTTCAGCCTTCTTTAGGTTACGAAGAAATTCAGGCGAACGATGGCGCGGGCGTCTGCTAGTATAAATTAAAATCTGAGGTCTACGTAAATGTCTACGCACCTACCGTATTTTTTTTATTTTCAACTCAAGGCTGACTGGTTCCTCATTTGACACTTGTCACGTGATTTGACCATTGATTAGGTAATTTTAGAGATGATCTACGTTCGAGAAACCGGCTGTTAATATCCCAATATTTTGTCCCACCCTGTAACCTCCACCCTGTATAGATACATATACCTACCGAATATCCTACATACCTACCTACCCACCTTACCTAGAACTAAACTTGTACACAAATTACATAGCTTTACAAAACACACTTAGAACTATTTGAACCATTTAAAGATCGTTGTAAACGAAACGATCTACCTGTAGAGTAGCATGGCTTCAAAGCTAAGCTACCTACAATCTATAGTTATACTACCATGATTCAAGGATAGATAAATAGCCTAGTGACATCTAGCGAGCATTTTACGAACTGTACCTATTCAGAAGAAGCTTTTTGAAACAAGTTCCCAAACACTAATGTAGGTACTCCTAGCGCCATCTAGTTGCCACGCCAAGAACAAATTAAGGTTCCTGTTTTGCGTAGAGCTTTTGGGCGGTTTTCGCAAAAGTTTAGTTGTTTAAAGGGAATTTGCATGTCTATGCCTTCGATGCGTCCGATACGTGCGATGCGGGCTCTGTGGAAGCTTACTGGTGGTTGTATGCGTCGAACTAGTGCCGCCGCTTATTTTATTTTATTATTGTACGTTGAACAAAGGAATTTAAAAAACTGAATGTTCAGTTTATGAAACTTTATAATAAGCTTTTTTTTAATACCTCTGTACCTACTTAATTGATCTGTAAATAATTGAGATTGACGTACCGTCCCACACGTACATCCGCGGCCTGGTGGTGCTGTACGGGTAGTACGCGTACTCCGTGCCCGAGAGGTTCTCGAGCGGCGGCAAGAGCCAGCGATGGCACCAGCAGCAGCAGTTCAGGCAGTACTTGGCCCAGTCCTCGCTCGGTAGCCGGTCCGTCTTGTAATGCAGCCAGCCGAACCACTCAGGCGCCACCTTTGACGCAAGGGAAATACATAAACGTCAAAATCTTTTTAAGGGTTCCGTATCCAAAGGGTTAAAACGGGACCCTTTTTACTAAGACTCCGCTGTCCGTCTGTCTGTCTGTCTTTTCGTCTGTCCGTCCGTCTGCCTTCAGGCTGTATCTCATGAACCGTGATAGCTAGACAGTTGAAATGTTAACTTTCTGACCTACTGACCTGGCTGGCATCATAGTCCCACTTGTGTTGCGGGTTGTACTCCACCCAACGGCTGCGTGAAATCATATAGTTCTTATTTTCGAAGTACCGGTTCCCGTAGCAATCCCGACCCATGTACTTTCCTTCCTGAACAATCAAGGTGAAAAGAAAATAATTCTACAACTAGGTAGGTACTCCTATACTATACTATATATACCTACCTACTATACCTACTTCCTACTAATTACAACGAGTGGTGGAGCATCATCCGAACTTTCTGTGTGAAAGATTACCTAGGTACCTAACCCCCCCCCCCCCCCCCCCAGCCCTTGTGAAAGCTCTATAGCTTAGCTATTAGCTACGCCGCCCGTGCTAGGTGCTACCTACCTATAATGCTCTCTCGATGTTGCAAAGATTGCCACATGACGTTGGAAAGAGACTCGACGTCTTCTTCCAATGTAGCCACTTCTATGTAGATTGTAGGTGATTTGAAGAACTAAGCTGCCGTTCAAGTTTTTTTAATGACCTTGAGTGTGTCCATTCTCCAAAGCTTGGAGAAGGCCTTGATAGGTCCTCCGTGCTGTGAGATGATCCTGATGAGACGAGCCCATTTATCCAAAGCCAGCATCGACATGTTCGTAACAGTTTTTTTTACAGACAACAAATTGTTAAAAAAATTTATTGACACTACGGATTTTATTATAGGTTATAATATCTATCATTATCTTGACGGTTTGTCAGTTGATCCAGTTGTCTTCAATACAAGCAAAAAGAATTAGGTAAACTTTAAAAAAAAAACCTTCAAAATTAGCTGCGCATTATGCAATTTATTTTCAACAAACCATCGCGCACTAAAGTTTTTGATTACGAAATGGTTTAACTAAAGAGGCAGCGGGCTTTTAATTGTGCATCTTGTTGCCATTTTTTTTATATTGCTATCGCTATCTGACCCGGCGCACTTCGTACCAGTTTTTTCCACTTTTCTCACCGTTTAAAACTTCCCTGAACTTCCTCAAATATTTCAAGATCAAAATTAGCCAAATCGGTCCAGCCATTCTCGAGTGACTGCGTGACACGAAGAAATAGGGCTTCATTTTTAAATAGGTTTAAGTATAGATAGATAGATATTCCTATTACTACTAGCCCATCCTGTCCCATTGTTGCTCAAAGGCATCCACTTTCGCCAGTCACGCCGATCCAGTGGCTTCGTCTGCCAGTCCCTCTCAAAGACTTATACGCGTCCCGCCATATCTCATTCGTGGTCGGCCGCGCTGCCGGGTGGTAATTTTGGCCCACAGATCATCCGGCATGCGGCAGACATGCCCGGCCCAGTCCAGATAGATATATTTGCAACTTAAACCCTTGCAGCAATTTCATAATACATTGCCGAGAGTAGCCTAGCAAGATTCTGCAACTAGATTGATGAGAATTGATGTGTACACGTAAAGCTATATTGAGGCATTGCAGCGGGATACCCCTTAAATCATGTGCAATGTAGCCGGCTAGGCATAGAATAAGTAGGTACATTGACATTACTTGACAATAATGACAACATCGCCGGGCAACACTGCAATTATTGCACTGTGTTGGGTTGGGTGGGACTAGTGTTATTCTAGAAAATAAAAATGCATTGTTATTCAAGAAAGCCTTTATTCATAAAATGATACTTAGTAGGTAGTTTTACAAACTGAGTCACAGCCTAAACCAAAAACAAATGATCATCATCAAATAGTAAGTACATAGGAAGGTACATTTTTGGTATTTTTTTACAATTAAGTTTATTTTTAATTACTTTTACTAATTATACCTATTATAAGTATGAACAAAATAAATAATATTTTGTTACATCTACCCAGTGAACGTAAATAAAACAAGCTCATAGCAAAACGTGAACAACGTATAGACAAAATCGTACTCGAATCGTCCTACACTGATTTGCCTACATTTATAAAATTTATCTTATTTCCTGATAGTTTGGGATAGTTCTTCAATGGTAGGGCCACGCCCGCTGTAACTCAATTTTTTTTTTTAAGTTGATATAGTTGCTTTCACGAGTTTCAAGTTACATTTGCGTTCATTATATTGTAAGTACACACATTTAGAACTAGGATATGGAATAGGCAGTGTTTTCCACACAAACCACAGAACAAGTTAACTTCTACAAAATATACCATGAGACTTATAACTAAGGGTCATCAACATCATGCAATCGACACGGTACAGCTCATTGCTTTTCAATGAAAAGTAGTTAGGCTTTAAATACACAGTAAACACTTTTCATTTTTCAAGCTTGGACGATTACCGCGCTCGAACTTTGTTTTTTCCATCGACAAGAAATGAGCAGTGTCGGTGCGTCTTTAAAGGCCTAGACTACACTTACCAGATATTGTGTTTACATTATTTTTAAACAAAACTAGCTTACTCGCCCGCGGCTACGCTTGCGTGGTACTTACCTTGATAAAATATAGCCTATGTTCATTCGGAAAGTCCATGCTACACATCGGTGAAAGAATTTCTGAAATCGGATGAGTAGTTTCGGAGAATAGAATATAAAAAAGTTTATTTTGTGACTTAATAAAATAGAAAAAATAACTAAATTTAAACACAAAATAGGTCGCCACTCAGCGTGTGATCAGATTAAGTACCCCAAACAAACAAAGAAACCAACTTTACCTGTTTGTAATATTAGTATAGATAACGTATCTAGACCTATTAAGCAAAACCACAGGTAGAAATAGAAACTATCAGGATCAGAAACTGCCACGAAGTCAACGGTTCCGTACGGTGTCTCTCCATTTTTAGTAATGTATGGAAGATGGACTACCGGATGGTGACCACCGGTATTGAGGCCGAGGGCGGTAGGAGAATAGAGAATCCGGTTGGCACAACACCGCCAAGGGTGGCGTGATAGAAAAGAGGTTCTACCGGGTGTTAGAGTCCGCGCCACGTAAAAAGAGCGCTGGGAGAAAGTGGAGGGGGTATGTTTGCGCATGGGTACACTCGCGCAAGAAAGTACCAAGCCTATTATTTTATTTTTGAACTAGCATTTCGCTTTTCACTCGCGGCTTTATAGATTATATCAAGTAAGTAGGAATATACTTATTAGATTTTCATTGATAAGTACCTATCTTTATAAAAAAAAAACTTACTTTAAATAATTGCCTACTGCGCAACTTGACAGCCAGCGCTCTTATTACATGGCGCGATCTATACCCGCTGATTAGACCGATAGATAGGACAGGAAGATCAACGACGGAATCTCCGCTATGTGGAGCTAGGACTAAGGATGACAATAATATAGACGAAACGTAAGCTAAACCGACTCAAACACTTAAGACGAACAACATTGAACTAAGTTAAACGGACAATTACAATTGGATGCCGTTAAACATAACTAGTCCAAGCGCCATTTTCAGTTTTTAGGAAATTACATAAACGCGTTTTTCTTGGTATGAGATTATTTTTTGTATTTTTGAATAAAAAATCTATGTATATCGAATCTTCTACTTATAATTTAATATTTTAATAGAAAAAAACATAAAATAAGTATTTAATTTGGATGATATAGCTAAAATGTACATGGACTCACGTTTAATCAGACGTTTTCATTTCGCAAAACAAGTCCAAATGACACTTTTATGTCGTTTGGACCACTCATGCGTATATACATTTAAAAGAATTGGTTGTACAAATACAAAAAAGATCCTAAGAAACACATTGCCATAGAAGGCGCTTGGACTGGGTATCAAAAAATATCACTTGTAGTGAAGCTGGGTGCAAGGGTGTTTTTTCTATGGCTAAATTATGTGCGGTTACGAAAATGCAAAAAATCAAAAAATGAAATTTGGCGCTTGGACTAGTTATGCATAACTGTATCCAATTATAGGATTCGAATTAGAGGGAGCAGGAAATTTATCGAGCATATTTTAAGGGAACTTGCAACATTTTAACAAACTACTCCTAGTTGTATGTGTCCCTATAATATTGGTAAACTCTGTCAAGTCACGTGCTTTTTTTTAACACCCGGCGAAAAAGTGGGGTCTTTGAATAGTATTTGCTCTTGAACGGATGAACTGATTTTGATTCGATTTTATTTGAAAACTGACATGATCTAGATGGTTCTTAGCTATAATTTATGAAAATAATGTTCAAGAATTTGAAGATCATCAGCCCCAGTCTAGCTGATGAAGGGATATGTCGGCTTTGTCATTAAACTTTTAAATTGATTGTTATTGTCTTATAGATAAATGCTCGAGTGATTCAGCGGGTAAATTTATGCAATAATTCCACGTGATTTGGCAAACTAATATTGTGCAATCCTCAAAAGCTATTATTAAAGCCTGAGCACTTGTTATATCATCTGTAAGAAACTACAAACTTGGGCCTTTACATCTTTACTAGATTTTATATTTTTATACAGAGTCAGGAGGCAAGCTTTGCCTACACTTAACGTGATCTTAGAATGGCCTCAAGTTAGCCAGCTGTCGGTTAAAGTAACCGACAGCTGTATTGTCATGTATAGCTGTAAGTTTTCTAAAAATTTCAAAATAAAATAAAATAAAATTAGCCAGCTCTAATTTGTAAGTTATTTGTTACTTTTACTTGTCAGAGACTTGGATATTGATAAACAAGCGAAAAATAGAAGACTATTGAGCAGTATAACTTGTGCAATAAAGATACAAGTGTGTCCAGTTAAAAATATGTAGATTACAACTAACATAAATCTAATTTCAATATATTCAGTTAGAACCTAAAATAACTTAAATGGCACATGACATGTATTTTTGTATGTCCTTGTATATTTTTCATACCAGTATTAAGTAAATAAACAGCGTATAATCGTTGATTTTCGTTTCTCTGGCGAATTCTATAAAAAATAATTATAAATTATACCTTATACAAAACTTCATTAAATCGATTTCAATAATGTTATAACAGAAAATATATTCTAAGCAGACCCATCACACCTGCTAGATTTGTATCAATTGTTGTAATCAGCAAGTTAACACACTTTACCGTGTTTTAAGAATTCGAAATTCCCAATTAAGCTTACTTTAAGTACCTACGTCTTAACGAATACTTTCTTAAATCTAACATCAGTATACACTTAAATATTTTGACAGAATAAGTTCCTTTGCTAAAAATATTGAAATGCATCTTAACAAAATCTAAAAATATTTGTACTAAAGCCGATACGAGTAGTTTCTCGATACAAAGAAAGAATTAAGTACATCATGTAATCAGCACAGGAAAAAAATATCAGGACGTAGAATGCGGAATGGTTTATATTGTAAAGAACAGGAAAAATATTTAATTACTAATGATAAGTTGCAAGTTGCAACTAGACAGGACTATATGGCAAATATTGTAAAGCGGGTTGATATTCCTTTGAGTGTATGCCCTTTACAGCGCTCTCGCGTATATCTAGCACCCGCGTAACGACAAGCCTCGCAAATTCATCTTCCCACTAGTATTTAACCTTAATATTACAAACACAGTCCGAACGTAACTTAAATATTGATTTGGAACCTCTAATATTTCACGTTATGGTTCGAGGCTGATGGCTGAATGTGTGAAAGAAAGAAAGAAAGAAAAATCATTTATTCTTTTAGGACCTCAAGGATCACTTAAGTTTCGTTTTACATGTTAAGTGATTCTAATGCCTGTAGATAAATTACACCGTTATTGGCGCTGACTCTGTTGTCACAATAGTGGCAATTCTGAGTGTCGCAAAAGCTAAACTAAGCTAACTAAAATTGTTGCCGTCCCTTTCATAGCGATGGGAATAAAAAGGATGGCAATAATTTTAGTTAGTTTAGTTTAGCTTTTGCGACACTCCGAATTGCCCCCACTGACTAGCTAAACATAACTGAAACCGAAAGCTTTTATTACGTTCAAGCTAAAGACCAATATGGCATAGCACTAAAAATAATATTTCCCGAACAAGGTACTTTTAACCTTGTTTTTAATTTTTGCGGGTAGTTTTAGTCAGAAGCAAAAATAGTCTTGATCAATTCTACCTACATACTAATTTTACTAAAATAAAGTAATTTTAGACGTCACTCAGTCTGTTATTTTGTTTTGTAAGTACCTACTTTAACGTGAACGAAATAAGAACTTTCGGATTTAGGAATAATTTAACTAGTCAGTGTTGCAACAGAATCATGCCATTATAGATGTAAAACAAAATGATAATAATTTCAGAAGCAATATCTACCATAGTATTGCAATATTTGCCATAACACACCGGTATTCTAAGACCTCTAACAGACTGATGTGTAAACACGTTTACTATTAAATGGATTTTAAATTATTTTATTTCATTTTACATTTACTATTAATTAAATACACCATAGTTACAAGAGTAATATAAAGTTACAAGACATTTAGCACATACTTATCACTTCCTTGTAACGTCGATTCCATAAAATTCGTTAAAACTTTTCGAAAGATCATTTTCGTTTCACTTTTTTTTTTTTTTTTCATATAGAATAAAAACTTTGGGGACATCGAAAGCTGTAAATATGTTTGATGCAATATCCATACCTATTATTTCATTTTGTTTTGTTATTTTGATTAGTTACAGGTAGGTACATAAGAAACATGTTTGGCCTGTCATCACTAATACTGAAATACATAAATATATGAATGGTAATTGGTAAATACTACAACTATTTGGCACATTTGTATTTGGATACGAAAAATGTTTAATATTTGAAATGCTGAAAACTAAATTACAACTATTTTATACATTTTCCAAAACGATAAACTGAGAGAAGTAATGTATGTACTCGTATTTACGATAACACTCAATTATCCAGTTGTATTTAGGAACAAGCCAACTGTTGGTATATTTGACACAATGAATACTTATTTAAAATGATATTCAGATCATAAATGTAGACCACATGCAAATTTTACATCTATTATTAGAAAAATCTACTTAAAACCTTACTGCACATTTACTTTAAGTACTTTGTAACTACATTTAGGAATTTGGTCTGATAACATTCAACTCTTATGATACTAGGTTATTCTTAAAACGTTAAAGATTTTATCAATGTTTAAAAAATGCGACAGTAATGCATGACTTGAATTTAACCATTTTTATTGTTTTAGAAAGTATTTCATATTTTGATTATATGTTTAAGCCAGTATTCATATCTTTTTATTTAAAAAAAGGGGCACCCTTAGGCGTCTTAGTTGTTGATAATTGTTTCATCTCTTCGCGTAACATCACATGGCTATAATATAAAACTTAAGAGCTCAGCTCTTGTCGGTGTAATGATGCAATTTCCTCCATATACCTCTTTCCAATGCAATCTCTTTTACTTCTTGATACGAAATGACAGCGACCTTCTCTTTTATCTGACTAATGTAATTAATTCTCGGTCTTCACCTTCCTCGTCTTCCTTCTACTTTTCCTTCTATGGTGTTCCTTATAAAGCTGTCATGTTGTATAAGATGACCATCACATGGCACAAAACGGTTATTTATGAATACTTTAGCAGCCGTTTCTCGAACGATCTGCGTTATTTCATCTCGAAAATTAACTAATCAATGGTCAAATCACGTGACAACCGTCAAATGGCCTACCCATTTGACGGTTGATTGGTTGATTTCCACTTGTCACGTGATTTGAATCAGAAGCGCTCGTGGCGAAGCTTGCTAAGACGTTCTGGATAGGACATCGAAGTTAAGCAACGTTCTGAGCGGTCACAACTTGGATGGATGACCGCAAGTGGCATTTTCATCTGAGCGCTTCCGTGCTTCGGAGGGCACGTTAAATTGTCGGTCCCGGCTTTTAAAGTCGTTAAGCCATGACGGAGGCCTTTAGGCGGCCTAAAAACTCCGTCACCAGAGTTGGCCACTTGCTCATACGAACGAACGAACGAACGAACCATTGATTAGTTAATTTTGGAGATGATCTGCGTTCGAGAAACCGGCTGTAAGTCAACCATGTCTGATAAAAGTTTCTTAAACTTACGCACCTAACTTCCATTTTCGTCTCATGTCGGTAAAACAAAAATATCATTATGTGTAGCTGTAGCACGTCATTATTAAGCAAGTGTGATGACGTAAGTTTAAGAACTACTTTTTAGAAATAAAGTAACTTAAACTCAGTTGTATAAACCAAAGATCTAACCGAAAGAACTTGTGAAACTAGTATTTCAGAAAATATAATTTGGACTTAAACCATCGTTTCTATAAAAGGTACTAACAAAATTTCGCCAACATAAATATTTTTCAGAGAATAAACTATTGTACTAAACCATTGTTTCTATAAAAGGTACTAACAAAATTTCGGAAACAAGATCCATGTTCATTGTTCACATTAGTGAAGAGTTTTTCATATTTAAGTGAGAGTGGTTCCATACGAACCCTGCGGCGGGCGGTAGTCTTCGGGAAGAGACATAACTTGCTTCTTGGAGAAGGCATATTTGCTGAGGCCGATGTTTTTGATTGTATTCTCGCGGCGACAACCCTCGCTGGAACAGAAAATACAACGGATATTTTCAGAAAACTCAGGACATAATAGTAGATTGTTATGATTCATTTCGCTTCCGTGCTTCGGAGGGCACGTTAAATTGTCGGTCCCGGCTTATAAAGTCGTTAAGCCATGACGGAGGCCTTTAGGCGGCCTAAAAACTCCGTCACCAGAGTTGGCCACTTGCTCATACGAACTTACTTACTTATTTCGAATGAGGAAAATCCTACTAATCCTACTAATATTATAAAGGTGAAAGTTTGTGTGTGTAAGTGTGTTTATTGTTACTCTTTCACGCTCAAACGGCTGTTCGGATATGAATGAAAGTTGGTACCAGAATTGCTTATACCCTGGATTAAAAAATAGGCTACTTTTGATGCTGGTATTCCCACGGGAATTATTCACCGCGGGTAACACCGCGGGGCGCACTGAAGACGCGCACTAATAAAAAAACATTAATTTCACTACATAGTATAAAACAAAGTCGCTTTCTCTGTCCCTATATCCCTATGTATGCTTAAATCTTTAAAACTACGCAACGGATTTTGATGCGGTTTTTTTAGTAGATAGAGTGATTGAAGAGGAAGGTTTATTATGTATAATAAGGCTACTTTTAACTACCGCGGGTAACACCGCGGGGCGCAGCTAGTATACAGCTAGTAATCAAAGTTATAAAAGGTATGTCACCTGCGCATAATATCGAGCGCTCTCTTACGCTCGTGGTCTGCGAGATGATACTCGGAGGAGAGGATATTGGTCTGCTCCAACGTCACCGACATGCCGGTGCGGTCCTTAGCGCTTTTGCACGACGTGAACCTTATGCCTGGAAAGTCGTTTCTTCGTTTAGGGGCATGTAAAGTACGTCAAACGTAAGGGGGGGGAGAGGGAGAGGGGGGCGACGAAGTGTGACCTGTAGGCCTAACATGTGCAACACGACAAACCTTCTCTTCGTTGACAAAATTCTGTGTCCTGCTCTAGCATAGTACGTTAGAGCAGTTTGGCATTATCGAGATATTTCTTTTGTTGTCGCGACGCGTTGCACATGTTAGAAAGAAAGAAAGTAAAATCTTTATTTTGTCATTACTTACATTATACTAAAAGAAACACATTGTTAGGCCTACTGGTGTAACAATAACAAGAGGTGGGAGGGGTTAAGTTCTGTGACATCACATTTCTAAATCTAAAGGTAATCTAAACAAATCTTTTTTTTTTTTTTTTAGATGAAATATTGCAAAAAAAGTGACGTCACAGAGTCACAGGACACACACACAGGAGTCTCACAAATGTGACCAGCTGTGACAAGGATCCTTCCTTGTCACAGCTGGTAGTAAGTATTATAGTAATGAAAATAAAGTTGAAATTCATAATATGAAAGCGCAGTTTCAGTGTCATATTATGACACTGAAACTGCGATCCGCTTCACTGCCCTTCGCCGCTCTTTTAGTGTGAGTTGAGCCTTACCGTGCATCAGACGAGTAGCGAGTGCAGCCAACTGCAGGACCTCTACGTTCTTCGGCGCGCGTTTCTGAACCTCCATCTTCAAGTTCTCCATCACTTCTTCGAGCGGCTTGCTGCGGGACGACGCTACAAACAATAATTTTAAATGTAAAAACGAAATATGTAGGCCACGACGACGGAGGCCTTAAGGCGGCCTAAAAACTCCGTCATCAGAGTTTGCCACTTGCTCATACGAACTTACTTACGATACAATACATTTTTTTTATTATCGTAGCTTGCAATCGCCCGATGTATAGATAAGCCGGCATTATACTGCGCTCGTGGCGAAGCTTGCTAAAGACGTTCTTGATAGATCGTTGAGGTTAAGCAACGTTCTGAGCGGTCACAACTCGGATGGGTAACAGCAAGTGGCATTATCAGCTGAGGGCTTCCGTGCTTTTTTTTTTTTTTTTTTTTTTTTTTTTTATTTGTTCTGGATATGGTTATGTCACAAGCATGTTAGGTAGGTACATTAAATAGTTCTGCATATTCAGTCATTGTCATGACATACAAATAGTTAGGTACAAATAGTAGGTTCAGAGAGTTCACTTCAAAGGGCACGTTAAATTGTCGGTCCCGGCTTTTAAAATCGTTAAGCCTTAAGGCGGCCTAAAAACACCGTCACTAGAGTTGGCCACTTGCTCATACGAACGAACTTACTTACTTACTAATGTAAAAACAATACTTACTATACAATACATTTTTTTTTTATTATCGTTGCGTGCATTCGCCCAATGTCTAGATAAGGCTGCAGTGGGCAAATTATCCAAACATACATTATAATGTGATGCCGGCGCTCCACATGGGCTTTAACTTGGGGCCAACATAAAAATGACCAATGGCAATGCTCCGTTTACGGTTTTTAGACACAAACGGAGCATTGCCATTGGCCATTTTAATGTTGGCCCCAAGTTGAAGCCCATGTGGGGCGCCAGCATTAGGTATACTCGAAATACATGACCTTACTTCTGTTCTGCCGTAAATCTTAGATAATATTAAGTACCTAATCGAAAAGTGTATGTAAAAATTCTTACCTCAATGTAATTAGTCATAAGTTTTAATCTTGCATGCATATTAACCTATGGAACCATACGGAACAATGCAACCATACAATTATGAATCTGAAGAGTCTTCAGATTCATAATTGTATGGTTCTATTATACTATTACATATTCTATTCTACAGCGAACTCTTGAGTGTGATACCTCTGAGTGGTTCCATCGGATCGGCCGGGAAGACCTTGGTGTATTTGTGATAGTACTTGAGCATGCGTTCCAAGTTATCACTGTTGGAGTAATGTTGCGGCTTGCATTCGCCCAAGGCTTCAGCCACCGACGCTTTCTCGTTTATGCCGATGTTGAAGAACACTGCTGTCACTGTGAATGTCGGGTACTTCTGGGAACAAAAGTCTAAGTCAAAAATCATTTTTATTACAAAAATTAACCCTTTTTCTCCTGGTCACGCTATAACTTGAGAACGGCTTTACCGATTTCATTCATTGTTTTTTTATGTTTTCTAATATTTCGTAGAAGGTTCTTACATTAAAAAAATTAATAAAATTGCGCAGAAATTTAGAAAATTTAAGATAGCTTAACGACAACCAAATAAACTTTTTAAAGCAACCTTAGCCCCAGCGTTATACGCAGAATTGAATAACATGACACTAGTGGCAATTCGGAGTGTCGCAAAAGCTAAACTAAGGTAACTAAAATTAATGCCATTTTTTTTATTCCCATCGCCATGAAAGGGACGGCATCATTTTTGGTTAGTTAAATTTAGCTTTTGCCATACTCCGAATTGCCACCAATGTCGGTCGGGTTGACCCGTAGTATACAATAAATAAACAATTAATCAGGGACGATGAAATGTAATCATCTTCAGGACTAATTCCAATTCTATTCGTGACATATAATATAACAGGAGTGAATTCAAAGTTGACGTAGAGGTGAGTGGAAGAGAAAACAGGTGCCGACCCCACTTAGTCTGGGATAAGGGCAATTATATGATAAAGATGATTCGTGACATAGACAATAATTTTATTTGAACATTCGTAAGTGAGTGTAGGAGTCTTCTCTCTTCTCGCCCGAGAAATCCTTTGTCCCGGGCAAAAAAACCGACACCGAACCGAGAACAGGCGAGCACGAGAACGAGACGGCGAGAAATCTATCAAAATTGAAATTCTCGGGTGTTCTCGGAGTGAGTCTGGAGGTGACTTTATTAAAAAAATTAAATATGATCTCGACTGTATCCCGGGAGCGGTAGACATTTCTTTTAGGCAATTTTTTTTAGATCTTTTTGAATAGGTGACTTTATACCTGGGTATTGCCGAAGCGAGCATACAACGCTTCCGAGACAGGCAGCTCTACGATCACTGCGTTGCGATGTCCAGTCACTTGTGGAATGACCGGGGTGCTGCAACAAATTACCAATAATTACTCGTTTATCCTTTTCTTGGATCATCTGGATTTTAATGTATTAACCTGGTAAGTGGCGTCACAATACAGATTCTTAATTTTCCCTTGTTCTTTATATTTTGAATACACTATCTAATATAAAAATTAACCCCTATCTCCTGGTCACGCTATAACTTGAGAACGGCTTTACCGATTTCGTTCATCTTTTTTTTAAATGTTTTCTAATACATCGTATATAATAGGCCTTTGCCCAGCAGTGGGACACGAACGGCTGATATAAATAAATAAATAAAAAATATATAGAAGGTTTTTACATTTAATAAAAAATAAGAAAATTGCGCAGGAACTTGGAAAACTGAATGGCTACTATTATTATAAACTTTTTGAATGTAACCTTACCAGCATTGTTGTATACTCTATGCTAAGCACGTTTGAAATAACTGTCAGTTGTTTGTTGTTTGACAGATTTAATGACAGGACAAAGTCTGTTCGGGTCAGCTAGTAGCGGGCTAGCGGGTCTTATTACAAAAATACACATAATCCAAGGTTGCGCTATTGAGATTCTCACCTGGAAGTGACTTTGACCAGCTTAAAGAGGACAGTGTGCAAATCTTCGATGGCGACCACCATATCGCCCCACATGGTCTTCTCCTGCGCGTACAGACTGAGCAAGCCTTCGAAGCCGCAAAGTGGGCCCAACCCTGATTGGATCACCTTCGCGACTATCTCCCCGGGAGCTGACGACAGCCAGCACACTAGCCCAGCTGTAGCGGATGTAAGCTACAAAATTGTAAAGGTATATCGTCTGACCACTAATAGACTCCAAACTTGATAAAAAAATGAAATATGGTAAATTTCAATTTAAAAGCATGACAAGTTGGCTAACATACCGCCTGAGCGAAGCAGGTGTCGCGACGGTTCTGCAACGATGCCTGGTCAAGAGCCCACACCGGAGTCTCAGAGTCTATGCGCATGGCCGTGTGAGCCATGCGAGTCCACTTGTACGCCTCATCCATCAGCTTGATCAGCAAGTTCATCAATACCTTCGCATCCTCAAACTCGGACTCCGTGTATGATTCTGAAATTAAGAAAATTAATCAGGGCGGGTACTAGACCTCACGACACAGGTAATCCTAGTGTGAGGCCTAGGGCTCATATATCTTATTACGAGTAGAACCCTAGTAAGTAGCTTCCTATCCCTCTCCTGATAGCGGCAACCGAAATACTTCATGTGTAAAAATTTCAACTGTCTAGCTAACACCGTTCATGAGATACAGCCCGGTGACAGACAGACGGACAGCGTAGTCTTAGTAATAGCAAGGACGATATAGATAAAAAGACTGCTCATCCAATACTTTAAAACGTGATTCTAAAATGAGTTATTAAAATTGCCGCTAGGAGTTTCCTTTCCATAAAATTGAATAAATTGGACATTCCTTACCACCTTTCAACCCTTACGCAACGGAGGTAATAATCGTAAAGATTTATATCACTATTATACTAGTGGACATCACAAATACAACCAGCGGAACAAATCGGAAATTATCTGTAACTTTATAACACGCTTAGAGATGGGCGCTTACCCGGTAAAAACCCGAACTTTGGGTTTTTACCCATTTATACCCATTTTTACCTTCCCATTTAGAATTAATACCGGGTAAAAATTCAATGCATATTTTTTGAGGTTCAACTCATTATTGAACCTTTGACTTGTTTGTTTTTATTCTGGATTAGCTATAATTTAGGTTTGACTAACCTAACATGTTGGTAGTAGCTTAGCTCTGCATTAAAATTTATATTTTACTGTGTTGAACGGGTAAACTATTTATTATAACGGTATAAAATATAGCCTATGTTCATCAGGGATAATGTAGGATTCTAATGGTAAAAGATTTTTTTAAATCGGTCCAGTACCGTAAAACGGGGTTAAATTGATTAATTTTGAAATTCAAACACCTGTAACTTCTTTAGTTTGCGAGTAAACAATATGAAATTGATACCATAGTGACGACTTGATGTGCAGATTTATTTCAAAAATAAATTTGCTCATTTACTTTTTGAGTAAAAAAATAAAAAGTCGCCTATCAAGTTTTTTATACAATCGGGGTTGCTTTGATTGCCCCCGTTTTTTCAACTGATTTTTAAAGTATCCCCAAACAATAGTAAAACTGCGTAAAATTTTTTTTTCTTCACTCATTACTTTTTGAGATATGAGCCTGTAAAGTAAAATGGGGCGAATTTGATTTAAGGGGAGACTTTGTTGACCATTATTTTAACCCCAAAAACCATTTTTTTTATTTATAATGTAGTACTGTTTATTTAAATGAAAACATGCCGTTATTATAAGATTTTATAATTATAAACGTATCTACCCGGTATTTTTTGTATGTGCGCACCACCATCTTTCATGCTTCAAAAGAAACTTATATACTTTCATAATCAATACTGTAAGTTACTATGTAACTTTCACTTATTTATGGGGGGGACTTTGATAGCTATCAATGTCGCCTCTCATCATTCATCAAATTCACCTCATCACATAAAACTCATTCTAGAAAATAAAATGGTGGATCCTGCCCATCAAAACAGCCCAGAACTTAATCATTGGAAACCATACAATCCTGTAAGAACTAATAGAATATTGAGAAAGTAATAGCCACGAGTGCAGCATTGAAGTTTTGCAGGTGTGTCAAATTTTGTTGGAATTCTATTCATACCTGAAATATTTTTTTTTTTCATTTGTGATGAACAGCACGAGCACAAGCGTTAGGGAAAAGATAAGAGGAAATATCAGTGCATCTAACGCAAAAAATAAAAAAACCTTTTATTCACAAATTTGTGAAATACGAATGAATAAGTAAAAAATTTTAGTAATCATCAAAGACACCCGTGATTTGAAAGTCACCCGTTTTACGGTAGTTTCGGGGCCTATTCAATTCAAACAAACAATCAAATCTTTCCTCTTTATAATATTAGTGTAGAGAATATATTTTTGACTAAAGATTTACCCCCTTATGCATAATGGTTCAATAAACCTATATTAGCTAAAACGGATATTAAATCTGTTGCTATCCCTTTTCATTGACATAAGAGTAACAAGAAAAAACATATTTAAAATCTATATTAAATTGACAAATCTTTATGAATTTAGCCATTAGGTTTTTTCTGCGTAATATCAAGGCTGCTGCTTATTTTTAAAAGTAATCAAATTTTTAGAAAGTTGTAAAATGCAGGTCGAATTTTTACCCGGTATTAATAATAAATACCCGGTATAAATGGGTATTTATTAATTTTATCCCATTTTACCCTTTCCTTCCTATTTTACCCACCCGAATTTTTACCCACCCGCCCATCTCTAAACACGCTCAAAAGAGCGCCATCTGGAAATAGAGCGCGATTAGAACAATATTTGAATCACGTTTCCTAGCATGAACATTTGCAGTCCTTACTTATATCGTCCTTGGTTATAGGGTCCCGTTTTTATTTGGGCACGAAATCCTAAAAAAAATATTAGCAGGATAGTCAAATGCTCACTTTTCTCGGAGATGTCATTGACACTGCCGACGACATTGAACAGCATATCATCAATGGCCGTAGTGACATCCTTGAAGAAATTGAGATTGTATTCACGGATCGCTGGGTCGATTTCCACAACTGTGGGCGTTTGGTCGTTTTCACGCCTGTTCTTCTTAGCCTGTAATGTAATGTTTATTAGAAACTGCTGAAATGTCAAAGCATCAGCGCTATTTACATAGTGGGCGGGAAGTATAGGTCGCGCCACGTAAAAAGAGCGCTGAGGGGAAGTGGCGGGGGTATGTTTGCGCCTATGTTCACTCGCTGACGAACCAATAGCAATCGCTTAATCAATGAAGTATGAAGTGCGCCGCGTTACCTCTCCACCAATCATAGACCACTGCGCAGTTTGACAGCTAGCGCTCTTTTTATGTGGCACGTCCTATAACTGATGACTATCCAAATCGTATTCCCTAAACGGGCGAGCTTGGATTAAATATTAGACTATTAAATTACTTGAAGAAAAATTGCATTAAAATCGGTGCACTCGTTTAAGAGCTACGGTGCCACAGACAGACCAACAGACACACATAGCGGTCAAACTTTGAATACCCCTCTTTTTTGGGGGTTAATAAACATATGGTTTTATTCATAAAGATTTGTCAATTATAGATTTAAAGAATGTTTTTTTTCTTGTTACTCTTATGTCAATGAAAAGAAATAACAACAGATTTAATATCCGTTTTAACTAAAGTAGGTTTACTAAACCAATATGCATAAGGGGGTTGAACTAAAACAATAGAACTTCCTTTTTCTGAATTCCGGAATTGAATTCCTGGAATTCCTTTTCAGGAAAGAACTCAGCATAAAAAAGAAAGGAAGCGAATGATGTGCAAAGTTTAAAGGTAAGTTGAACCTTATGGTCATCAACTTTTAAATGAGAAATGATTTGATGTATGTTATGTAGTCATCAAAAAAAGTCTCAAATTCTTTATCATAAATTGACTTCTACTCAAAAGTTGAAATCCTAATAGAAAATAACCAGCACGATGCGATTAACAAAGGCTACGGTTTATTTGGATTGTAGTGTAGAACTTCTTAAAAGTATCGTTCATTTTATATAAAACACAATCACAAGAGCTTATTCAAATTAATGGTAATAGAAAACAATATTTTTTTTATATGGTACCAATATAATTATGCTACGAGTATGTAGCTTGTGTAGCATATCTTTATAGAAACGCTATAAAAATTATTTTAAGAATTGTCATCGCAATTTCAAATGTATCGTTTAAAGTGTCATTGAAGCATGGCTGTGAATGCTGTAGAATTTATTCGCTGTAACTATCAAATTTTAGGAACTAAACGTCGCCGCACATCAAACATTATAAACTTTCGCACAACACAACAAACTTTATAAATTACTAACTTTCTCACGGTTTCGCTTGCGTTGAAAAAACACATCAAATGTTGATACTCAGGGCGTCTAATCTGCAAAACGAAAAACGAAGTTTCGTGACAATTTTCGGGTTCTAATTATGTTGGTGAACTATTACGAATTTAGTATCCACCAACATAAGCTGACCCCGAAAATTGTCACGAAACTTCGTTTTACGTTGTTCCGGAGTAAGGGCCCAGAACACTTACCCTTAAATCGATTTGGGTGAAACTAGTATTAGGGTAATTTAAATATTAAACTACAACGCAGGCGAGCGTAGACGTGAGAAAAAAAATACGAACGTTAAAATAAGATTAAGAATACATACACACCTTTTTCTTATCAGCCTTCTTGTTGTTGACGAGGCTTTTGTAGGAGACTTGCTCCAACGATGCAGAGCTCTTGAAGTCAGTGCGCAGGCTGCCGCGACGCTCGAAAGGCGGCGGTGGGCCTTCCGCCATCTTCGGCTTCACATTATCGCGGTGCGAACGGAAGGAATGGTTCCAACCACTCTTCTCGTTCCCACCGCGTTTCCCGCCGCGATTGTTCTTGGAGCGATTGTTTTTGTTTCCTCGTTTCTGTCTGTTGTTCTTCCCACTCCGGTCGCTCTGACCGCTCGCGCCGCTGGTTTCACTCCGATCGCTGCGCGGACTATTCTCGCTCTTGAAATAGTCGTTGTGGAACTGCAGTTCGGTTGAGTTTTGCATGTCGGGAACGCTGGCGGATAGGGCGCAGGCGATGTCGGCTGTGGGGGTTGTGTTGCAGCTGGAGCTGGATGAAGGGAACTCGGGGTTCGGGCCGAGATCGGGGTTCGGGCCAAGATCGGGGTTCGGGCCGAGATCGGGGTTCGGGCCGAGATCGGGGTTGGGGCCGGGGTCAGCGAGCGCGGCGAGGACAGCCATCGCGCCTTCTGCGGCCTCGTTGTCGGATAAAGCGGCTGCTAGCGCTTTAGAGACGATGTCTCCAGTGTGGACAACTGAAGCGGATAATGAAGCCGCTTCTTGCGCTGGTGTGTCCTCTACGGAGTCAGTTCGGGGTCCTACGGCTCCTTCGGGGGCGGATGCGCCGGCGGCTCCTTGAGGCGCCTCGACTTGTTGGGCTTGCATGGCCAACATATCGGCCAGTCGTAACTGAAAAAATATAAATACCTTCATTATTATGTCAAATATGAGCTGACTATGACAACGCGCGCAGATACAGATGTCTTCGGAATAATAGAATAAGTCTCGACTTACGTCTAAACAGAATAACATTATATTCCAGTAACAAGAAATATCTCAAATATCAAGTTATGAGATATTTCTTGTTACTGGAATATAATGTTATTCTGTCAATTCAAAATCATCATCAACCATTTTGTACCCACATTACACAAAGGTCTCGCTTCGTGTCTGCCATTCGCCTCAGTTCTGTGCTAGCCTTAGCCACTCGCAACCCACAGTTTTGCGGATGTCGACCCATCTAGCCGGTGGACTTATTCATATTCCCATTACGATGTCTTGTCTCGGCCACCACTCGGTTAGCGTTTTGGTGCATCAGGGTCACTGCTTCTCGCCAGGTGACCTGCCTGCCTCCACTTAAGTCCCAATATCCGCTCAGTTATATTGTAAATTGTACTTACTCTGTTTGAGTTGTGCTTGCAAAAATTATTGATTAAAACTTTAGGGCTACAAAAAGTTTTCAAAAAACTTATGTAGAAACTCCGAACAGAAAAATACCGTCAGCGATAAAATTAGTAAAAAAAAAATCAAATTTCAAAAAAAATATGTTGTTATATACAGGGTGAATTTTTGAGACGGGACAGTAAGGGCAGGTACCTTAAACTTTATAGTTACAGTAAAACGTTTTTAGGAGACTATCCATTAATTTTGAAAATATTCTGAACTGCATTTACAGATTTTTGAAAAAATGTACAGTCAGCGATTTCTGACATTTCTAGTACTCAAACCTCAGTCGGTCTAGTAGAGACTTTTGATCCTTATAAGAAACAGGATCGATTGGCATCAAAAAAAGATTTTGTGTAAAATGTCCATTTTCTTGCTGACTGTACATTTTTTCCAAAATCTGTAAATGCAGTTCAGAATATTTTAAAAATTAATGGATAGTCTCCTAAAAACGTTTTCCTGTAACTATAACGTTTAAGGTACCTGCCCTTACTGTCCCGTCTCAAAAATTCACCCTGTATATAGGTACACATTATCTGAAATACCTAGGTACTTACTAACACTAAAACTACACACTAGTTGCCATAGGTAGATGATGTTGTTATATAGGATACACACATTATCTGAAATACCTAGGTACTTACTAACACTAAAACTACACACTAGTTGCCATAGGTAGGTAGGTACAGAAGACTGACGTTAGATACCTAAGCACAAAACAAAATTTATAGTATTTGCGTGGGTATTTCAAATCACAAAAGTGTCACTAGCCCCCACACATACGAATTATCATCGATCTTAATATCCAACCAAACCTATAATCGATCGATCATCGATATATTCATCGATTTAAATACATATATAATGTAAACTAACCGCCTCAGTTTCCTCGTCGAGCAGTTTTTTGTTCCATCCTATTTTGGAGAGCGCCTCCTCGACAAGCTCATCATTCCAAAGACCGAGGATCTTAAACACGTTTTCTTTTATATCTGAAACATAATCCATCCCATGGATACACTTATAAATTTAAACTGAACTGTAACATAAGTTTGCTATACATTAGCGTTGGCTTGTTGATCAGACTTTTTACAGTTTTTAATTATAATAATACTAAGCTGCGCCCCGCGATGTTACCCGCGGTGAATAGTTCCCGTTCCCGTGGGATTACCGGGATCAGAAGTAGCCTATTCCTTAATCCAGGGTATAAACAAATCTGGTACTACATTTCATTCAAATCCGTCCGACCGTTTGAGCGTGAAAGAGTAACACACTAACACACTTACATACTTACACACACACAAACGTTCACCTTTATAATATTAGTGTGAAGTGTGATATTAACTACCTTCAACAACATCCTTAGTATCGTGGAACCGAGACGCTTGAAGCAACAGCAAAGCCTTGTCCATATTCGTGACGGCGACGTCACGCAGCGCCCTCATAGCGTTCAGTTTGTCATACTCTGCCTCGAGCCGGTTGGTATTGGCCATCATCTCGGCTTTCTGCGTGGATATGTCTTTGGATTGCTGCACTAACCTAAATGAAAATGTAAATAAGCGAATACCGTGGTCTCTTCTTACCTGGGATAGAAATCTCACTTTTAAAGTAGTTTAGGAATAAAAATGAAGTCCTTTGTCCTATACAATATGAGAGCAAAAATAGTTATTTTTTGAAATAAATGGTTAAAATCTTGAGCTGTGAGTAATGTTGTAAAACAATACCCTTAGAGCTGACAGTTATGGACATTGGAAGCTCTACATATTATTTTAAAACTAAAACGTCCATAGTACATAAATCGAGCTAAACTAGCTGATGCATAACTTTTCTTGATATATCTTATATTATCTTTTCTTCATAACTTAACTTGATATTCCGGGTGACAACAGGGTAAGCATTGAATGCATTTGATAGAGCTGGAAGCGCTACAATAAATGGTTTATGAAAAATCTCAGTCAAAAATGTAAATATACCCGATGCTCCTAGTGACCGTAGTGGGCATTTGATGCATTTGACAGAGCAGCGTTTTTATTTCTCCAATTATGGATCTCGCGTATGCGTAATGGATCTCGGAGTGAGCACTTTTGATACAACTTTAGAAGTGCTACATTTTTTCTACGACATCTAAGAACCCCATTCTGAAGAATCAAAGATCAAAGATCAGTCAAAGATGCAAAACTCTGTCCTAATTTAAGAGATCAAGAAAGGTTATTTTGAAGTTAGATTCTTGAAACAGTTAGTGAAAACACAAGTTACGCTATCATTAAATAGCCAAAATTATTCCCCAGCTTGTATTATGCGAGATAGTTTATAACATACTCACTTGATAAGGCCACCGGGTTTATCCGCGCGATGGCTATGGGCACTGAAAGCGCCCACCGTCACCACGTCATGAAACCCGGTCTTGTTCAACGTGTCATTGTGTACCCACATTCTTTGGAGGTGCAAGTTGATCGGTACGAAGCCCATTTCGGCATCCTCTGGAAGATCAACGACTGTGAAATATGACACTAGCTGAGTTCCCATGAAGCCCAAGCGTGAACAATCGAAACTTCTACAGGAATGTGACTAAAATCTTAATCAATAATAAATGCCGTTAATTGCTTCAAATAAGTAAGTAAGTTAGTATGAGCAAGTGGCCAACTCTGGTGACGGAGTTTTTAGGCCGCCTAAAGGACTCCGTCATGGCTTTACGACTTTAAAGGCCGTGAATTTGAAATTGAAATTGCTCGAAATGTATTTAATGGTTAAATTTGAGATTATTATTTTTAATATAATTTTATAAACTTTCTTTAAATTATTTATATTTGCAACAATACCGTAGAAGTGACGATATGGGTGTAAATGTTAAAAAATAATGAGTTAGTAGCTGCACTTTGAGTGCATGGTTAGTCTTGTTTTGCGCACAAAAAAAATATAGTGATATGAAGTGGATAATGCTGAGTTATCATATATAAATAAGTGGCTTTAATGAAAGTCCAGTTGCTCTTGGAAGTAGTGTAAGTTTTACAAGTCTTTGTGCCATCAAGACACCCTGTATATGAAAGGTTAAAATCTGAATTACCTTTGTTATTTACAACTACATTTTCCTTTTTTATGTCATAAAGTTTTATATTGAATACCCAAGAAATTCAACCGTTCAACAGGGGGGCCGCGAAATTCAATGTTTCTTGCGTTTTTTGCAATTTTCAAGACAATATCAGATTTAAAAAATAAAAAAAGCCGAAAAGGCGTTGGTTTGCGGGATGATGTTGACGCGTTTGAGAAGGTATGGTGGGAAATCTCCAAAGACAGCGGGGTCAGTTGGAGAATTTTGGGGGAGACTTTTGCCCGGAAGACAGTTAAAAAAAAGCATAGATTGAGCGCATTACAACGCAAATTTACTACGTATTAGTTTTATTTACTTTTACTATTTAGAGATCTACGGAAGTTATTGTGGTGAAGAATTGGAATTCGCCAATAGGCCGCGGCAGAAGTAGGAGATGATTTAAGATCGAAAACGATGTATGTAGATCATGATTTGTGTGGCAGATTTTAAAATGCAAGTTGTTAGATATATTAGATGATTAACTTTCAGTTTCAATACTCCTATCTATCTGTGATTTTGCATAATATTAGTAAACATTTGACTTAACCGTTACCGAAAATGTAAAAATGTTACTGCATTAATCAAAACCGCAGATAGAATATTGAACATATTAATACATAAATCAATGATCGCATGGTTAGCAAGTTCCCTGGTTAGTCAAACCGTGCAACAATATGAGCGCCGAAAAATGTTGAAAGTCTAACCTTTCTTCGTGCTAGGCTTGAAATACGTGGCAGTATACCGGAGCATGGACATCTTAGCGGCTTGGTAAAGTTTCATCACGGATAGATGCGCGTTGAACAACTCCTGAGCCTGTGAAGTACGAGAGCGTTAGCTTACCTTCGGCAGTTGGTTTGAGGTAGGTGCTATACTTGATCAGGACCTTCTTGGCGGACTGGTACAGTTTCATCACGGACATATGAATGGACACGAGGTCGAGTTGGCGCGGGGCGACGCGTCTCGTTATTTCTGCAAACACGAGCATCGACTCTAGCAGCTCCTTCTCGCGATTCATGTAGATCTCCCTGGAAATTAATTGCCTTATAATAACAGGATGACGACGTACACAGCGATATTCGATATAGATATTTATGAAATCAATATTCTTGGATATCCCACACAGCGCCATCTACTGCCAAGATCAGCAATTGCTTGTGTTATGCCACAGATAATATATAGGACGATATAGATATAAGGACTGCTCATCCAATACTTCAAAACGTGATTCTAAAAATAGTTATTAAAATGCATGATAGGTGTCGCTAAGAGTTTCCTTTCCCTGCTGCCATGGTTAAGGGCCCCCAGAATTGCCCCTTAAAAGGGATTTGTTTTGGGATGTTATCTGGTGCACCATAAATCTTTTTTGCGATATGTAAATTTATTTATTATAATTATAATAAAGTTTATTATTTATTCTAAATAAATATCCTTGGACATTCCACACGACGTCATCTAGTCCCAAGCTAAGCAATTTAATGCTTGTGTTATGGTAACCAGATGACTGATTTACTACATTATGTGGATACATTTTTTTGTAAATACATGTTGTATATTATACATAGAAAACACCCAGACACGAAACAAATATTTGCAGAGCATACAAACATTTGTCCCGCAGCGGGCATCGAACCCGCAACCTCTGCATCTCAGGCGGGCTTTCAATACGCCACAGAGGTCGTCACGTGTGGTTGGTTAGTGGTCAAGGGAAAATCCCAAAACAACTCGTGCAAAATTGAAAGGGTCACTTTCAACCCTTGCATAACAATCTATTACTTACATCAGCTGCAGCGGCATGGTGAAACAAAAGCGCGGTTCAGCAATAGCTTCGTGGACCGTAATTTCGCCTCCAAGGCCGGAATGGAACCGGTATGTTGCTTGGTGAGGGTTCATGAAATTCTGGCGAATGAGCATGCCGTATGATGGATATTTTAGCTTGAGCCCCAGTCTTGGTGGTAGAGACTGCGAACGACGATGGCACAGAATCTGTGACAAGAGAAAAGTAAACAAATTATTACCATACCATATTACAAACACATCAATATACTTCATCATCATCATCATTTTCAGCCTGTGTCAACCCACTGCTGGGTGTAGGCCTCCCCCAATGACTGCCACTCGTTCCAGTGTTGAGCCGATCGCATCCAGGTCTTGTTGGTGACCCTAACAATATTATCCACCCATCTAGCTGTGGTATATACTTACGTAAAAAAAAAACTTTCCTATGACATACAATCGGCGGTCTTATCGCGATCTCTACCAGACATTATAAATATATTATAACATTATAACTATGTACAGATATTATAACTAGCTCATCGTGTCCCACTGCTGGGCAAAGGCCTCCTCTAAATCTTTCCCACTACCGCGGTTTTGGGTTATTTGGACGCACGATTTGTTAAAATTGAAATTAAAAAATAGTTCGTTCGTTCGTATGAGCAAGTGGCTAACTCTCGTGACGAAGTTTTTAGGACGGCCTAACGACTTTAAAAGCCGGGACCGACAATTTAACGTGCCCTCCGAAGCACGGAAGCGCTCAGCTGATAATGCCACTTGCCGTCACCCATCCAAGTTGTGACTGCTCAGAAAGTTGCTTAACTTCGACGATCTATCAAGAATGTCTCAGCAAGCTTCGCCACGATGTCTTAGAAATCTTACGAGCGCTTCTTATTAAAAAATAGTGAATATTACCTTAGGCGTAAGATCTATGGAGTTACGCTCGGTGTTAAGGTGCGTGGGGCTGGCGCCGGAATGTGACGGTTCCAGGCTCCACCCGTTGATAGTGACGAACCCCACTGTCTTGTCGTCCACGGTCAATAAAGGCACGCGAAGTCGTTGCGCTTCCTAATAAACCATTAGCAGTGCATAGTATTTTGTCACCCTATATAGGGTGACGAAAAAGGGCATATAGTGTCGTATAGGGCTCAGTTTCTTTCAAAACTTTATTTATTAGTCATTTTGCTTACTGTATACAGGGTGGGGCATATTCAGCCTAAGCAGTGCGTGACTATGCTTTACATGTCATATGCAATCTAGCTGCTATAACTACTACTAGTCTAGAGAACAACACAAAAACAAAGTTGATATACTTATCTACCTTTTAGGTATTAAAACAATGTAACGAAACGAACTCATACTGAACAAGTCTACGCACATAGTCGTTAAAAACAAAGTTATAATTGGCTTAAAAAACACTAACCCTTTTATTATATAAGTAAAATATAGTTATGATTTTTTTTATAATATACTTAGATTTAAAGAATGTTTTTTTCTTGTTACTCTTATGTCAATGAAAAGAGATAGCAACAGATTTAATATCCGTTTTAGCTAAAGTAGGTTACTAAACCAATATGCTTATGGCATTAAACCTTTACCTTTTTGTGTGTCTGACATTTTGCGCGTAGGACTTTATGCGAGTTTTGACCTTCCACGTACATAATCCTTATAAATCTTACCTGGATATGGCTAAGGCGCATAGTGACAGAGCCCATAGACACCCCGGTCTGTGTGACCGACTCCCGAATATCATATACAGCGATACGGACCAGCACGTCACTCGTGATGCCATCGCTCCCGCGGAACATCACAGTACGGGAGAAACTAGGGTTACTGCATCTCTGTAGGAGACGATGCATAAAGTAAGGAACGATATCAAGATAATATATAAAAAAAAAATCTGCAGGTACATTTTTAAAATTGCGATCACTATATTTAACAGATGGACCGAGTATGAATGTCACAATAATAATTGTGATTGTGTTGCAGTTACTTCAACGTAACAGGTAAAACTGTTAATTATGGAGAGCAACGATTTGGAATAAGCGATCTGTACGAATTATACTCAGATCGACAGGGATTGTGTACAGAATTATTCGCTAATTAGTTGAGCGGATAATTACTTTGTTGGATGTATTTTCTGCATGTGTAGTGTAGTGTAATGTAAAGTATCTGTGTTATAGGCGACATATCTCTAGTCAGCTAGGCATAACTCTAAGACGCGACGGGGCGTAAGAAAACATCGCGATAAAGCCCATCCATGGCTTAATGCTGGGAAAACTTATTACATTTAAAAATGTGATAATTATGTACTTACACAGTGATTCATAAGTGGTATGTTATCCCGAAAAGGGGTAATCAGTGTGAACAACATTTTGTTCTACGACTTTTTGAATTTCGATGTTTTTCATTGAAGAAATGACTAACAAAGTTTCATTCAGAAATAAACACAGAGCAACCCTATAATAATCAGCTGATCCATGAACTTTGCCGGTGACCCTAACCACTGGCCAGTGGCTCTTTTTTGTCTGCCTTGTGTGTTCATACCTACTTACCTATTGTACCTACCAATTTTCAATCTGTGCGAACCTAGTAGGAAAGGTAGTTACAATGTTGACAAACTTAGGGTTGTCAAAAGATTAAACAAAAAAGTTTTTGTATGAAAAACTGAAGATTAGAATTTACAAGATTTGCACCGACACAACTGTTCATTTTCATGGTCACAAAATCCCCCTTCCGGGATAACATACCAATTATGAATCACGTTGTATACTAGGTGCCTTTCTGACACCGTACGTTAAAAAGTAAAATGAAGCACCGCTGAATGCGTTTCCAACGGGTGCAAAAACCCGTTGGAAACGCATTTTTATACATTAGACGTTCAATGCTTGCGGAGCACAATATGTTGTCTTGCGGTCCTCTCCTTAGAATAGCACCGTTGAAGCTTGGCAGTGAACCTAGATGTAGCAAATGTTACTTCACTTACGTCTACGGCCTCAGTGCTGCAGTATCGGACGCAGAGTCCCTTCTCGGGGAATAGCACGAAGACAGCAGCAAAGGGCGTCGGAGGATTCCCATTCGCATTGCACAATAAGTTGTCGCAAGAGAGAGACAACTCACATAGCGGCACTTCGTTGAAGTCTGACAATCAAATAAAATACCTTCAGAAATCTCGGTACTTCGTTAAAGCAATTGTCAAAATATAAAAAACATTTTCAGAGGGTACCAAGCTTTACAAACGGATTTGAGACGTTCTATTATAAAATTATTGTAAAAGAGCGATAATCCTACTAACATTATAAACGCGAAAGTTTGTAAGTATGAATGGATGGATGGATGGATGGATGTTTGTTACTCTTTCACGCGAAAACTACTGAACGGATTTGGCTGAAACTTGGAATATACATACTTAGTTTATGACCGGAATAACACATAGGCTGCTTTTGATCGGTATTCCCACGGAAACGGGAACTACTACGGGAAACACCGTGGGGCGCAGCTAGTGTTAAAATACATTTATATACTTTCGAAAATTAGTAGGATTTTATAGGTAGGCAAGATCTTCTTGTTTATTCTTCTTTATTCTTTATTGTACCTACACAATAAAAAATACAATTAAAAAATTAAATAAAAAGGCATGTACAAAGGCGAGCTTAACCCTAACTAAATTCTAGATTAAATTCAAGATATATTTTTGTTTTCTGATTTTTTTTTACGAGCGTTACCACAAGCTATTAAGAAAAACGTCGTGAGAAACCCAGTTATTACCTCAAATCCAAATGGGCTTGTAAACGTGTACTAAAGTCAATGCTTATCACTTCCAAAAGTAGGCATGTGCCATAATTATGTACCTACATTTGAACATGTTTCTTGTCTACCCTCCCTGACGACTTAAAAGTGGTTCAAAGCGCCTCGAATGCCTGATGATCTGAGATAAGAGACTTACAGATATTTATTGAAAATACTTGTTGTTAAAAAGACGGGACAAAAAGAACGAGTTGAGTTTCTTACGAAGCCATTGATCAGATATAAAAGTAAGTAAAGAATACAACAGACACCGCCAGGTAGCTCATTGTATATACAGCATTAATTTATCCAGTACCGTATCGACTGAAGTCAATATTTTAATACGTATCATAAGCGCTCGTGGCGAAGCTTGCTAAGACGTTCTTGATAGATTGTCGAAGTTAAGCAACGTTCTGAGCGCTCACAACTTGGATGGGTGACCGCAGGTGGCATTATCAGCTGAGCGCTTCCGTGCTTCGGAGGGCACGTTAAATTGTCGGTCCCGGGTTTTTAAAGTCGTTAAGCCATGACGGATGCCTTTAGGCGGCCTAAAAACTCCGTCACCAGAGTTGGCCACTTGCTCATACGAACTTACTTACTTACCTATCATAAGCAGAAAATACGGACTCAACATTCAAAGTGTAGCATAAAAGGTATAGATATCAAAATTCAGTAAAGTAATTACGCGCCCTTCTATAAAGGTACGCGTCGTCTCGTTTCCATAGCAAGTTTCTATAGAAACGAGACGGCGCATCTCGCACTTGGCTGGCTTTACATTGAAAGAAGTCTACTCCAGCACAATTTAATTAGAGTCATATAAAATCTACATTTTCCTTAAACTTACTAGAGTTTTGCAACTTGTCTAAGCTTATTATTTGATGTATACAGCATGCTCGATAAGTCGATACGATATCTATATTCGGTGATCTACTACATAGTTCACTAATACCCATAGAAATATTTATTTTCCAAGAGTCATAAGGTTATCGACGGCTAGCTGCGCCCTGCGCTGTTACCCGTGGTGAATAACTTAATACATTATATACCTCCCGTGGGAATACTTGTATTTAAAGTAGCCTAATGTGTTAATCCAGGATATAAGCTATTTTGGTACCAAATTTCATTCAAATCCATCCAGCCGTTTGTACACTTACACAAACTTTCACCTTTATTATATAAGTGGGATCAAATACAGTTACTATGGTGAAATGCACAAAAGATTTTGGTTATAATATTTGTTCGACTAAATACTGATGTGTTCCTCGCATTGTTATAAAGTTCGAGAGAAAAACAGCAGTAAAATCCGCTGTTTCTAGGCAACCGGTCGAGAGGGGCATATTTTTATAGGATTTGATTCTATTCGCTATATGAATCAGCAGGGGTATTGCTTAACTTGTAAAAATTTCACTTCACTTCACTTCTTATATTTGGCTTTCGCACGGCTTGTGCCACGCATTTAGCCACTACCATGTGTTTAAATTTTTAGTCAGTTTAGTCAAGGTCAAGTCAAAGTCATAGTCAGCGTCAGTAAAGATGTGGGTTCTTTACTGCAGCTTTTTACATGGACTTCTTGAGAGAACTCGAAATGCAATGATATACCGTTTTGTTTCATTTGCCTACACTTATGTACGTTCACGAACACTTAACAGTTAATAATCCACCATTATTACATATTAACATTCGCCAAAACACAAATTTCGGAAAATAAAACAAAAACGACAACATGCCATCTTGAATTCCCGTCAAAAAGCCTTGTAAAAATTTACCACCATCACAAAAAAATCACAGTAAAACAACTGTCAAATATGACAGTAAGTAAGTAAGTTTTACGATGTGAAAAAGCAGATATCAAAGCCAATTATCCTAATAACATGACATAGTTTGTCGCTATTCGATGGCTTACTTTCATACATACATACATACATAAAATCACGCCTCATTCCCATGGGGGTAGGCAGAGACCACGGATCTCCACTTACTTTCATTTGGTGGAATTATCATTATATTTTGTTAGAGCAGCATCGAATCGAACCGAACCGTGTCTTGTGCTCGTTCAAGCAGTATTGGTCGCAAAAGAGAAATACAATCACATACATTTAAATAAATCTAACTAGAGTCACTTACTTAATAAATTATTTTGTTTATGACTTACCATTGATAATCTTGTTCGTAATCCTGTATTTTCTCAGGTCAATCAGCGTCCTAGTATCTTCGAGCCGTTGATGCAAGTCAGCGATTCGCTGCGTCATATGTTCGTAAGGAGCGGACTCCATTGCTTTCAACCACAAAATTCGCTCAGACTCAAGAAATGTTGCCATACGATAGCAAACACCGTTTTCCCAAACTGAAAACAAACAAAATGGGACTGTATCTTTAGTAGCGGTCGACATCTTCTCAGATCTTCAGAGGATATCTATTAAGCATAAATTCAGATCTTTTGAAGATGTCTACGCAGGGTAAGTAGTATAAAGCTTATCTAAAGGTATTGAGCACAAACACGTTCACTGCCAAGTCTCTGCAGTGCCCTCCAAAGGTCCAGATGGAGAATCGTGTTCTTATATCTTGCACATGCCTACATTTTGCAAGTTAGCATGGCTACGTGACAAGCCAGAGTTCAAAAACCGTTTATTATCATACTAACTGATATCCTCACGATGTTTTCTTTTTATAAATATCTATCTATATATATTAAAAATGAGCCCTTATTTCTCCTGGTCACGCTATTACTTGAGAACGGGTTTACTGATTTAATTCATCTTCTTTTTTAATGTTTTCTAATACTTCGTAGAAGATTGTTACAAGAAAATGTTGCATTTGCATGCCTGTGTATTATAGCTTGCAGGGTTTTATTTTTCAATCATATTTACCGAGTGGGACGTGAGTAGCTAACTAATATAACTGGTTTTTTCCATGCCACTGATTACAAAACAAAGTCGTACAAAATGAAGTATCATTCTTTGATGTCAATGTTCAAAATAAAAAAAATGTTTCTCTAAAGTACGTTGTAGGAAATAACCAAGTCTTTTATCCAAACCTATCACATTATTATGGAATGCTAACTTCTGCAAAATGTGGGCATGTATCTAAAATGTGATTGAACTCTCTCCTCACTCCTCTGACTATGCTCTCAAACATTGTCAAATGATCTTAAAATGCCTACTAAACTAAGTATTGTTGTTCCCTAAACATTATGTCATATTAAAAGCTCAAAATATCTACACCCTAAACATCTTCAAAAGGTCTTAAAAACAGGTGAAACTACAGATTTTAATTGTAACTTTTCGTACCGGGTCTTATTCATAATGCTATGCAGCAACCTGCTGCAACCTCTACATTTTCTGTTTTGTGCTAAGAGAACTCCAAATATAGGCATTAAGATATTCATTCGGAAACAGGGCATATACCGCTAGCCAGTAACATAGTTAAGCTAAATCAAGCCCCATAAAAAAACCTGAAGTCAAAAACGACTGGACGCGTAGCTGCGTAAAATAAATAGAGTACCTATTTGGAAAGGCCAGTGTCCGTTTTCATCCTGTGTTTGCACGCTTACTTGATGGTTGCCGAGGACGATCACGCCCAAAGGCTCATACCACGGCTCCGGCCCCTTTAGGTAGAACAGGAGGTTGCCACGGAGACGGAACCACCTAACAGAGCACCCTGGAACAAAAATAGCAATTAAAGTTGTTTCTAGAATCTGTACTTTGTTTATAAGACAATCGATCTTTTGAATCGTAAATGATTTATGTCTTTTGAGAATAATCATGAAATTTCTGGATATTAGGTATTAGGTTCGGATGTATAATAGACGTGCCTCTCACTACACCTTAAACATCTTCAAAAGATCTTATGATGACCTCAACTTGCATTTCGCATCTTGATTCCACCAATTTGACCGTAACACTACGACAACAAGTAATATTTTTTGCACAATCCAAGTGTCGCTTTTTTATCAATCGTCAATACATTTCGCAGAACCTTTTATTCAAACGATCAAGGCGACACAGCAGCGACGAATTTACTCAAAACAGATGCGATGATTTTATTGAATGATATTATTATGTTGTATCAATTTCCTTACCGGGAACGGAACAGCAAGGCTGACGCGCACAGAACTCCCGAACTGACGAGACGACCACCCCGTACGGAAGGCGAGTTCGAACTGTTCATAAACGAGTGATCTGATCTGCGAAGATCCCGAAAGTTCGAAATTCGCCCCGGGATTTGCACATGTAGGTATAACGTTTGGGTAGGGTACTATATAAATCTGACTATTAAGTAGTGTTATTACATAAATTATTTATTTTTAGGTGTTATCCCGATGAGGCTCTCAGTGAGCGGCAGACTGTTTGGCTCTAATTTGCCTCTTCATATATTTTAAATGGAGCGTTTCGCTTGATGATTTCATTTTAAATATACAGGGTGGCACATTTAGATCGGTCGGTCATTAAGGGAAAGTCTGAAACTATAAGACATGCGAAGATTTCTTCTCAGGAACCATGTCATCGATTTACGTAACAAGAAAAACAACATTCATACATTTTAAAAAAACTTGTACTGAGCTCGGGAATAGAACCCCGACGTTTTGAAAAATAAAATGAAATATGACCGACCACGACTGTATTCCCAATTCTCTCAGATCTTTTTTTAGGCATTTTTTAGATCTTTTGAACTCAAACTCAAACTCAATATGCAAAAACATGTAATGGCGTACTGCCACGGAAGCTCGGCGATGTGATTTTCGTCAAGTGTGTTGGTAGCATAAAGCCGTGTTGGCAAAGTGGATAAGTACTTCGACTTTCGATCCGAAGGTCGTGAGTTCGACTCCGGCCGTGCATCAATGGACTTTTAGTATCGAAAAATTTATATGCACTTTAACACGAGCTTTAAACGGTGAAGGAAAACATCGTGAGGAAACCCGCGGCTAGTCAGCCCCACACGTATTGACCATTGACTTTCCTGTGGATATGGCCGGCTAAGCTGAGAGGATGGTTTAGGACCTAAACCATCCTCTCAGCTTAGCCTAAACTTTAGGTGCTGGGCAAGCCTATTCCATCTCAACAATGTCCCAGGCACTACAGTGTCCCGTTAAGTGTAGGCAAAGCTTGCCTCCTGACTCTGTATAAATCATCTGGTAAAGATGTAAAGGCCTAAGTTGGTAGCATAACGCTACCTGCAATGCAACGCGCGCCGAGCGCCCAATTATGTCTACCTACTAGATCTAAGTGGTTCTATGAAACCTACACAAACACTATTTATAGGTTCTCAAAATAAGCGTAGACACCGTGGGCTGGGTAAATTCCCCCTCCCTCTTGATAACTTATCTTTTAAAGAAAGAAATAAGGTAAATAACGCGATAAAACCCCGTGTACATGTATTTATAAATATGAATTGTGATCGCGAAAGTTTAAGAAAAACTAACTTATCTTTTCTACACAATGTCCACAATTTTTTCAAATTTTGTCTGTCTGTCACAACCCTTTTTCGCAGAAACGGGTAGAGATAGAGGATTGAAAGTCATACCATATTATATTAAGGTATCTGGTCCATAGGTAAATGCGATGAAAAGATGAGGCGATGAAGGACCTATTTTGAAAATTCTTTTTTGTTACAAATACGTTAAAACTCTTAGAAATCAACGTATTTCAAAAAGTATACATACATCCTAGAATATGAACAATTAGCTTACTCGAACGTGGCTTCGCTCGGCTTCTACGAGTATAATATAATAGATCATTCAAAGCTAATAGAAAATAATACCTACTATGTCTACTCCGTACCCTGCGAATACAGTCGTGATCATATTTCATTACATTTTATTCAAAACTAATAAACCAATACAAATTTAATTTATGTAACCCGATCGTATAGGTAATTCGCACAGGCAATATGAATGAATGGACAATATGAATCAGTACAATACAGAGAGATCCAGTATTAAGGCCGCTTGCCTACGGCGACTTCTTGTAGCGATGCTGACGTGCGTTTGCATCGATACAGCCGCAATTCTGTCGCTGGCTGTGTACCTTCGCCAACGTAAATGGAGTAAGAACTATGTAAGTTATGAGAAGTTGCAAAAGCAACTGACGCGCGATAGTATCGCTACATTCGTTACCAATTAGTCGCCGTTGGACGAGCCCTCTAATGCAGAGGGGTCAATACGAGACAGGTGCATAGTGCGGCTAGGGGGATACCAGTCCGGAAAGTAATTAAATCACAGGGACAGCTTAATTTTCTTACGCCCCTTTATCTGGGCCGTCAGGGTCGTGCGACGTCTGGCTGTGGCACTTAATTATTTATTTTTGTTTAAGCATATTCTCGTCTGCGTATTATCGACAACAGCGTGATTAACAGTACTCAAAACTGGTTGGTTTTAATAGAAAATATGTAACTGAAGGGTGTAGACAGTCGGCTGTAATTTCGATTTGGTACCATAATTATCTTAATATCATATTAGGAATAGTAGCGTAGTGAAAAGGTACGTTTGATTTACCTTAAATAAAGAGTGACTGTAACGTAATTCGAAAAGTCGTCGTCATCGATGTTAATTAATAGAATTTCATCAAATATTTATTAAGATGACTTCTCTAAAGAACAGCAATAACTCAATGTAAGGTTCCGTAGTTGCCAATAATGTTAAGGTATTTACTCGTATTAAAATGTACAGCTACGTTCAATGATGTTTTATTTTAAACAGTTATTAAACTGAATTGAAGTACGAATACGAATACTCGTAATTTTTTACGATATTTTTTTCATTTTCAGTTAATCCACTATTACTGGTTAATAAAGCCTACTTGTCTGTGATAGTTTTCCTTACAAAGTCATCATAATATATTATTAATACAATATTTTGTTTAACATTTAAAATACGACGGTTACGCTCTGGTGGGGGGCTGCACACACAATTAGCACTATAAAGCTAAATAAATATTTCACAAACAGATGTTTACATTGAAAATGGTCTTAGAAACCCCGTAATATTTTTGAAAAACTTAACCAACGACACCCAACACTACCGAAAAATTATTCATCCTCGCTTCACATGGGGGGGGGGGGGGGGGCTTGATTGGATCGTAGAGATCTAGCAGCCAGATTTCATAAACAATCAATTAGTCAATTCAACAGTGACTTATATGGGGTAGTCGAAGCAAGTATTACAAAACAAACCACCAACCAACGGTGCACGAGATCTCGTTCAGGACGAACTACTAGTATAAATAGGTAAAGTTGATTTGTTTGTCTGTTTGTATGATTGGGTTATTTCCGAAACTACTCATCAGATTTCAAAAATTCTTTCACCAATGTGTAGCATGGACTTTCTGAATGAACATAGGCTATATTTTATCAAGGTTGGTACCATGCGAGCGAAGTCGCGGGCGAGTAAGCTAGTAAGCATATTTTGAATAACAGGGTAAGATAGAAACTGTAGGAATGGTTCGCCGCATTACTATTTGTAAATAGGTATATGTAGATATTCACAATCTTGTCTAGTCAACTTAAATTCCATACATTTTAAATATTTAAATGTATATCGAGGATAGTTTAATAAAAGTACTACTTGAAAATTTATGTTCTAATGTTTCTATTGTTTGTACAGGGGCCCGCCCTTGCTCAAATTCTCTATAGAGTAACCCCATTTAATCACAATGATTTGTCAATGTAACAAGGCTTTAGAGAATGTTTATTTCTCTTTACTGTTATGTCAATGAAAATATATATAGTGGCTTCGGGTAATTCCGAAAGTCGGGATATTCCGATAATTAAGATCTACATTAGCCCGCATTAGTTGTCACTGACAATAGTAACTAATGCGGGGAGCGATGAACTTGGCGGCTAAATGAATGTTGCCAGTGCGGAAAATAGTGCCGTGTTTGGGTGTAGATCTTAATTATCGGAATATCCCGACTTTCGGAATTACCCGAAGCCACCCTATAATATTTAAATAACTATATTATGATAGCAACAGATCAGCCATCTGAGCTATAGTATGCTTATCTATAACTTCTATGCAATATAATATTACTAGCTGTGCCCCACGGTGTTACCCGCGGTACCCGCGGTAGGTGTTACGGCGGTTAAAAGTAGCTTTATTATACTATAAAACCTTCCTCTTCAATCACTCTATCTATTAAAAAAAACGCATCAAAATCCGTTGCGTAGTTTTAAAGATTTAAGCATAGGGATATAGGGACAGAGAAAGCGACTTTGTTTTATACTATGTAGTAATAAAGAGGTAAAGTTGATTTGTTTGTCTGTTTGTATGATTGGGGTTATCTCCGAAACTACTAATCCGATTTCAAAAATACTTTCACAAATGTAGAGCATGGACTTTCCGAATGAACATGGCTATATTTTATCAAGGTTAGTACCACGCGATGGGAAGACGATTTCAAAGAGACAGCTGGAGCTCTGTGGAGAAGGAAAGCTCGCGGCCGCGAGCTGTGGAGGAGCCTGGGGGAGGCCTATGCCGAAAAGCAAAGCGATCAGGATTAATTAGTAACAGTGTCATTTGTAATATTTCATTATTTGTAAAACTTTAAGATTGCTTAATAAAGGCTATTGAAATTGAAATTGAAATTGAAATTGAGTACCACGCGAGCGAAGCCGCGGGCGAGTAAATATATCTGTACTTACCTGCAGATTTGTTGATAATGATTAGGTACGTATTTTCACAAAAGTCAAACTGATGATAACGAACAGAAACTGAACTGGAGACTTTCAAATGCTGGAATAACGAATTCAAAATTGGAACCTACCTTCAGATCTTCGGAAAAAACTGTCCTGCCGCTCCTTCAGAATAAGCACACCCTCGCGGTCAAAATTCTGAGACGTCTGAGAGGCCAATGCGAAAAGTTCTTGCTTGTTGTACCGCATAATATTTTTGTGGAACCAGTAAACTCAGCACTATCACACGATTTCATCAGTAAAGTCAAAAAACACTTTTGTATACCTCGAAAGTCCTTGCAGAGGCAGGCAGATTTGACTCAAAAACAGGAGAACAAACACACAAAGAGCATGTAATAGCAAGAACAAGCAAGGCCAATACCTAAATAAACGCTATTCAGTTATCAAAGAAAGTTGTCTGATTAAAATTTTTGGTAAGTAGGTTTTCTTTCTGCTAAAAACAGAAACATGAAAGGTTTCCCAAAGAGCGGTTTCCAACCAACCAAACCAAAGCAGACAAATTTTTTTTTTTTTTTTCCAGACCGAAATTGACAGATGAAAACGAGCAAAGCGGAAAAACGTCAGCCTGACTGACGTCTAAAACTGTCTAAAACATTCATGTATTTTCTTTTCTTAAAAATTAAATGACATTCCTTTTCTTTACGCAAATCATTTGCGCAAGCATTTGCCTGAATGTTGTGATAGTGCAATTGTGATTTCAGGACCCTAGGTCAGGACCAAAGAGTCTAGAAACCACAATGATTTTTTATATGAAATGATTTTTTAATTAAATGTTTAATTTTATTAACTAAGTGAATTCAAATTCAAATTCAAATTCAAATTCTTTATTAATCTTAGACTAACATTACAGACTTATCTAAGACGTTAATCTATTGAGATCATTATAATATGGCAATTACCTAAAACTAAAAACAAAATAAAATACAATAAGACATTTAACCTATCTCTAACAATAAACTGACAAATTAACTACTATATAATTTACAATTTAATAAACATAACAAACAACGAATAAGTAACAACTATTATAAAGAAAATGTTACAAAAATAACAAAAGCAACAATAAAATTTAGTAATATAGCAACGAATTGAGTAAGCTCAGCAGTTATTAAGTTACCACGGTAGCAAGGAGTTTGGCTCTTCACAATAGCTCAGACACACTCTCTCGAGTACCGGCCAGTTGTCGGCGAAGACATCAAACTGTGCTTTTGATGCGGATATAGCATTGAGGTGGCGTTGTGCGCGACATACAGGCGATTGCTGGCGAGCTACAGTGCGTGCTGGTCTAGGAGCAAACAACGGCACTCGCCCTGGACGAAACCTAGCGCGATTTTCTGGCACATACAACCTACTTACCTCAGCCAGTAAATCAGGACAATTGAATATTCCACGTAAAATTCTAATAATATTGATAATTTGGTCACTAAGCCTTCGTGTTTCAAGCGAGTTAAAAAAGAGTGAAAATTATGTATCTACAATTTGACATGCCTATGTTATGAAATGTAACTATATGGAATGAATTACTGAATTACAACGTTGTCTGGACTTATTTCAATGACGACTTATTTTATTTCCAATTATTGCCAAAACCTAGATAGCAATAATCATAACGGCTTCAAACTGCCCATTTATAAATGGGCAGTTTGAAGCCGTTATGATCTGACTGCTTCAAGCTACCCGTGATGTTATGCTGTAATTTTATAGAAAGGGAGGAAAGGAATATTTCTACTTACCTACTATAAATAGCCAAAAATTTGAATCTCCAAATGAGAAACTCAAAAAAATAATTATTGTTGAATGGAGAAATATAAAGAAAGAAGACTAAAAAATAAGCCGATTGCCAGTCAGACGACCAATACCCAACAATATAATAAAATATTTATTTATTTGGTTACCTACATACACTGTACCTACATGCATCAATTGATAGCCAAATATTACAAAACAAAAACTAGTGCTCCCATATTTAAAGGGTATCACAACATGCGTTAAAAAAAACATCTTAGTTCTAAGTAGAAAATTAAATTAAAATTAAAAATTAATTCGAATCTGGCCTCACAGTAGTAATTATTGGTATTTCTTTCCTACTGTGATTTATTTTATTAGCATGAAGTGAGTGACTAAACAAATAGGTATGTAGGTGTAGGTATTAAGTTCTGTGAATATTTTAAGTGTCTACACGCATAGTTATATACCGAGCTTAGAACTGGCAAAAAATCTGTTGTGTGGAAGCCCCCCACATATCTAAAGTAGATTATGTTTCTAGCAAAGACTGTGTAGTAAAGTACAAAGTCTTTAGTTTTTAGTATGAGCGGCAACTTATATAGGTACATCAGTGAAAATATCATATAGGTACACATACGTTAGCTAGCATCCTAGTAGTCTGTGTGAAATACAGCCTGGTGACACACAGACGGACATCGAAGTCGTAGTTGTGGGGTCCCGTTTTTACCTTTGGTACGGAACCTTAAAAATTAAGAAAATATAATGACATGCATGACCAAAGTTAAATGTGCTGGACTATGAATGGAAGTTATGATACCATAGTGTATAATTTATTATCTATGGCTATCAAACTTCAAATTTCGTTTACTGTCAGTGGGCCATTTTACTTCCGCTTTGCTTTTCTCCCGGGCGCCGGCGTGTGGTAGTGTGATAAAAAAGGGCAATTTAGATTTTTACGCCTGAAATTTATGGTTAAATCGTCAAATCATGGACCACGTGAAGCTTACCGAGATTTTGCGGGCAACGATCGATCCAAATCAGCGACAGCAAGCTGAAGAACAGCTAGAACAGGTATTTTATTGAAACCACATGCTCTGGGTTTACGCGACCATGTTGGAAGTTTAGATGAGTCTGATGAGAGCCCATTGTGTCCTAAACTTCTAGATTCTTCCGTATACTATCATGCCGCGCTGGTGAATAGAATCTAACACCATGTTTCGGTCTTTTTGTTTTTATTAGCCATTGACCGGTGGGTCGATCCGTGTTCTATTTTTGCCCTATGAAGTCGCCAGAGTAACTAACCAAAGTAACTTTTGAAACAACTGGAAAATGTTGGTTCTGACGTGCTTGTATTAAAAACAGAGGCCTATAAATAGCTTCTATCACCACTCTTTCGCCATTCTAAACCCCATTACTCATAAAGATTTCATTTAGCAAAGCTATGTTTTTTCTTGTTACTCACAAGGCAATGAAAAGAGATAGCAACTAATAGCCGTTTTAGCTAACATAAGTTTACAAGCCCATTATGAATAAGGGGCTCATTACAACCTAAACAGAGTAATTAATATGCTCACAAATAGGTATTTTCAGAGAGTACTCAGTATTCTGACTAAATTCTTAAATAGATAACTACTATAAGTGTGTTGAAATATATTCGTAATTGTTTTTTGTTTATTTGGTAACCTTTTTCCAGATTCATAAATTAATAGGTTTTTCACCATCACTGCTCCAAGTTGTAATGCTAAATGAGGTGCCCATACCAGTGCGACAAGCCGGCGCCGTTTACTTCAAAAATATAATATCAAAGGGATGGCATGACAAAGAAGCAGAAGAGGGTGTCCCTCGCTATGATATTCATGAACAAGATCGAGCTATGATTAGAGACATTATAGTTGAAGCCATTGTCCAAGCTCCTGACATGCTCAGGATACAACTGTGTCTAGCCCTCAAAGTTATAACCAAATGTGATTTCCCTGCTCGCTGGACACAAGTGGTTGATAAAATCCATATTTATTTACAAAACCCTGACCCATCAAATTGGATGGGTGCACTCCTCTGTTTGTACAATTTGATCAAGAACTATGAGTACTATTCTGCTGATAAAAGAGGGCCCTTGGTCGAGGCAATGAGCCTTCTTTTGCCGATCCTTTACCACATAATGATCACTCTCCAAAATGACCAGTCTGCGGAGTCAGTGCTCATCCAGAAACAGATTTTAAAATGCTACTTTGCTTTAGTGAAGGTAATTTCAGTTTATTTTTCTCGTTTGTACATAATTCTTACTAGTTTAAAATGTGAAGTTTGTGAGGATGGATGGATAGATGTTTGTTACTTTTTGATTTTAAAACTACTGAACAGATTTGGCTGAAACTTAAAATGTACATAGTATATTACCTGGAATCACATGGAATAGGAGGATTAAATATTCCTGCACTCATTAATGGGAGTAGTCAGTCTGGATGATAATAATGTTGAATGTAAAACCTATTTTTATATAGCAATTGAATTAATTGTATACTGAGAATGCCATTCCATTTGTGTAAGTAGTGAAAAAAAATTCTTACGCATTCTTTTGATATTCAAAATGTTTGGAGAACAAATTGAAGTCAAAACCACTTATGGTCTATTTTTGTTGCAGTACACTCTATCACTAGAGCTTCACACAAGGGAAGTTTTTACGAAATGGATGGAGGTACTCCGGATGATACTGGAACAGCCAATCCCTGAACATACTCTGCAGGTCGATGAGGATGAACGCATGGAGTTGCCATGGTGGAAAATAAAGAAGTGGGCGATACATATTCTCTTCAGGCTTTTTGAAAGGTAAGTTTTATGTTTTTTTTTTTTTTTTTTTTTTTATTATCGGCGATCAGTCGCAAGACTATAAGCTGATCCGTTGGGTGACTTTATGGCATGAAAGGTGAAGAAGCCAGTGCCTCTTCTACCTTATCAGAAAACATCCCTCATTTTCAATCTGTTCGTCAGTGGGGGCTTTAGTTGCAAAGGTATTTGGATGAACAGAAAGCCGTTCTGCATATTTCTCTTTAAACCTCTCAATTTCAGTGAGGACTGTTGGCACATTGAGGTGTTCGTGAATCTCACTATTTCTTGAGAACCACGGAGCCTTTGTGATGGTGCGCAATATGTTGTTTTGTACGCGTTGTATGCATGTGATGTTACTCTTGCTCGCGCAACCCCATAGTGGGATGCCATAGGTCCAGATAGGTTTTAAAATTGAGTTGTAGATGAGAAGTTTGTTGTCGACGGACAAAACTGAGTTTCTTCCCATTAGCCAGAGCATATTCCTGAATTTGAGGTTAATTTCATCTCTCTTCTTCTTAATGATTTGAAGGTAAAAAAAAAGTTTATTCACTTGTTTAAAAAATTTGCATAATAATTTTTTTTTTGGGCTAATCTGCAATCAGTTCCATTACTTTTAGCAGGTGTGTTGTAGTTTATTAGTGGCAGGATGAGCATGACACCAGTGAGCCATTTACCCAATCAGTGGCTTAAGTCCCCTTCGGCTGCTAGTAAAAATTTGGGCTCTGTGACAAGAATATCAACAATACCTGTTAAGATTCGGGTTTTAAATAGTTATCGCGCTTGCGGTGTTACTTAGATTTTCTTGATAGATTGAGAAGCATTTTTCTTTTTCCTATTTTTCCATCTGCAAGCACAAGCACCTGCCATCTCTTGAGGCGGTTTACTCTAGCTAGATTGTAGAAGTCAATTACAGTTCTGAGTGGTTAATTTGGATAGGCAGCAATAATAGCTGAGCGTTTCCGTGCTTCAGAGGACACGTAAAGTTGACGATCCTTGCTCTTTAGTTAAACCAACCATAACATACTTCTTCAGGAAACTTAAAAACTCCGTCACCAGACTAAACTGACCACTAGCTCAAATGAATATACATTAATGTCTTGTGTTGTCCTCAGATACGGTAGCCCGATAAACGCGCGCGATGAGTACACTCAATTCGCGGAATGGTATCTGACTACCTTTACCGGTGGAATCCTCGATGTGCTGTTTCGCATTTTGGACCAGTACCGCAACAAGATGTATGTGTCCCCGCGTGTGCTTCAACAGAGTCTCAGCTACATCGACCATTGGTGAGTTCACAGATATACATATATAGATATAAAATAGATCACACCAATGCGCGTACTTACCGTGTCCGAACCCTGCCGAAACGTTAAGGTTGGCCGCCGCTTCTTACGGTCCGCGCGCGTCTCTTGTTGCAGCCGGACCTCCGCAAAAGCTATTTTACATTACATTGCCGCATTTGCTTTGAGCGTTTGACCCGACGTTGTGTGTTAAGAAACGATACATTTCGGATCAAGCGTTACTGTCGTTTATCGCTTCGCCTTCGCAGTACAGCCAACTTGTCGTTGTTCGTTCTACAACATTATTGATAATCGATTTTAATCGATATCGCAAAGACAATTTTTTTTTTTTTTGAGTTCGCCCTCGACCACGGTTGTTGCAACACAGCCGAAACTTCGGGAAATAATAAAAGGTAAATTACGCGATAAAATCCTGTAAATTTCAATTTAAAAGCATAAATTTTAATGATATTAATCATTCTAAATAGATAATTTTGTAGTTATTCGATCTTGTTCTTTAATAGGTAAAACTGACAACTGGATTCAGTAACATAATTCCCCTCCGACAAAAAAAATAAAAGCATTGTTCCACTGCAACGCAAACTACGCACGGCCTCCCCGTGCTTGTTTTAAATTGCTAATTTGTATTATCTAAGAGATTCAATCAAATCCATTCAGATGTTTTTGCGTGAAAGAGTAACAAAAATTAATCAATGCATCCATACAAACTTTCGCGTTTAAAATATTAGTGGGATATAAAATCACATTATGTGTGGATCCAATGTACTCGTTTGGCGAATCACACCCCTGAATTCATTTCTAAGATGTTTTTCGAAAAGTTGATAAATTTTTGGCGAATAAACGTCAAAGATCGAAAATATAAAATAATCGAAAGCATTCCGAGAAATGTGATTCGCCCCTTTGGTCTCGGCACACACCGTTGTAAGAAAGTAGACTTCATGCTTTGTATCTAACCTGTCATACCATATTAATCAAGAGGATTAAGTTAGTTTTGCGTTCTTTTTAGGCCCGGCGCGGCGCCCTTTATCGGCATCGGTACGACTGAGGATTTTAGGTGGCAAATAGCAATATACTATAACATAATGGCAAAGACGATTATCTAGAAGACAGACAATGGCCATACACAAAATCGTAACCCTAAAAAATAGCCTGAAAACTCTAAAACATCAATTTTATCCAAGAAATTTCAATTACTTTCTAGTTAAAAATGTTTAAATATTGAATATTGTTGCTACCTACTACTAAGTATTGAAATTTCTTGGATAAAATTGATGTTTTAAAGTTCTCAGGCTATCTGGTACTGCGGGATAGGGTTACGATTTTGTGTATGGCCTTTGTCTGTCTTCTAGATATAAATCGTCTTTGATAATGGCAATAAAGTAGAAATTTTATGTTATAGTATATTGCTACTATTTGCCACCTAAAATCCTCAGTCGTACCGATGCCGATAATGGGCGCCGGGCCTTAGTTATCGGATTTGAAAATTCTCCGGGAAAAAAAAAGATAAGAGTGTAGAGTTAGTGTTTATTCTAAAATGAAAACTAAGATCATTATGGGCATGTTTGTTAGTCTGAATAAATCTGCCAAGTGCGAGTCGAACTAGCGCACGAAGGGTTCCGTACCGTTTTCTGAATATTTCAAGCGTCTACACGACATAAATGTTTTCGTTATTGATATCGAGCAAATAACGGAAAAAAAATCACGTTTGTTGTATGGGAGCCTTAAATATTTATTTTAATTATCATGACATAATTAACTCAATTACTTTCTTTGACATGCCTTACTTTGTTCGACTGGCTTCCCACGAAGCTTGACTATTTAGATTGGGATCGCTTTTAAAAAAAAGCTAGGCCCAACTACCAGTTTCTTGCCTGATTCTTTCCCTGGTGTAAGAAGTCGCGTTGGAACAGGCATTAGAATCACCCAGCATGTAAAACGAAACTTAAGTGATCCTTGAGGTACTACAAGAATAAATGATTTTTCTTTCTTTCTTTCTTTCTTTCATTGACTTATGTACTGCTGATTCTTCTACATCGTATAACTTATTTCCTTAATAAAAAAATTAGGGTCTTGATCATCGATCATAGACTCTTCTAATGTTGAGATAACTATAGAATAGAATAGAAATCATTTATTCAGCACACACAGTAAAAGAAAAAGAGAAAGGTTGGTGAATATATCTACTTATAAACTACGTAATAACATTAGCCTGGGTGGAATTTAGTGTGGCTGAAAAGATCAAGTCTCAGCGTAGTTCTACTTCCAGACCCATGTGGGAATGGGAAGTAGCGCTGGTTTTCAGACTGGACCACAATCAGATAGAGATAATGAACACATAGTTATTGGTAAGAAATTAATAAGTATCTACTCGTGTTACACAAAATTGGATCAATGAATGAAAATGCTAGGGTATCTTGCCCTTCACCTGCAATCCATAATGCATTTTGATCGATAATGCCAAGGTTGTAATTGTCACCTTCGTTTTATTTTCGTTTTAGAAATATTGAAAAAAATACCTCTTTAATGACAAAGCAAAGAGTCATAGTAAAGTAAGTAAGTTCGTATGATCAAGTGGCCAACTCTGGTGACGGAGTTTTTAGGCCGCCTTAAGACCTCCGAGTCATAGTGTTCGAAGTTTTCATTTGTTGTTTCTTGCAATTCAATAAAGCCTTCAATGCTTGAAACATTTTTAATCAGCTTTCTATAACTTATTATAGTTTTCTAAACAATGTACCAATAGTATGCGTACGTTTGATGGTGACAGCGAGCAGATTTGAGGATAAGTCAGGAATTGTTTAGCGGTAGGTACTCCAAACGTTTTTTTTTTTATATTAATGACCTTCTCAGTGGACTAGTCTAAATACTGAATCGGGCTATATACTGATAGCTTGCAGTGTTTTTTTTTTAATATCATTTATCTCTAGAAGACCATCTCACATTCTCTACCATAAGCTGTCATAAAAATTAACCTTTACTTCACACATGAATAATTCACATAAGAAATAGGACACGTGTTTCAAAGATATTTGAATCAAAGTTCGATAAACCTGCGTGCTCCAAAAACAATCTATCTCAATTCGCCTGAAACGTAGGAGGATTTGGGTTCGATTCCTCCCGGACTAAAGTTTGATATTATTATTTATAATATATAAACTTAAACTACCACTCACTGATTCACTGACTGACTCACTCATTGACATAATTGTTCTCCATGATGGTGGATGGGGAGGTGGGTATATTTTGACAGATTCATAAACAAGTAACTCGGGTGAGTTGGGGAAAAATCCCAAACCCCCCCTTTTTGCCCCCCTTGCCCCCCCCCTTTTGAGGATCTCGGAAACTACGAGACCCGTAATTTTTGTTTTTTGCGGAATCGGATAGAGGAGGCTCGGGGAAGTAAAAATATTTTTTCAGTGTTGCCCCCTTTGCCCCCCCTCTCCCCCCCTTTTTCGAATCTCGAAAGCCTTAAGACTTGGAACCAATTTTTTTTCAGATTTGTATTAAGGGGAACTTGGTTAGACAATTTTTTTTTTTTAAACTTACCCCCCCCCTCCCCAACCTCCCCTAAAATTCAAAGAGCTGTAACTTCACAACGGTTAGAGATATCCATGAGGTGTTTGAACAAATATTATAGTGGGTAGGCGTCGGAGGTCCTGAGTGGAGCGAACCTACGAGACCTGAGTGGAGCGGAGGGGGGAGGTGGCGAGCGAAGCGAGCCGCCGACCCCCGTAGCGTAACGAAGGTCGAGTGGGTGAGCGTAACTCAGGGCCGACGACTTGGAAACTTGAGGGTAAATTTTTTTTTTAATAATTTTTTTTTTTTTAATTTTTTTTTTTAATTTTTTTTTTTTTTTTTTTCATAAAATTTTTTTTTCTTAATTTTTTTTTTTTTTAATTTTTTTTTTTTTTTTTTTCATAATTTTTTTTTTTTCTTAATTTTTTTTTTCTTAAATTTTTTTTTTTTCAAAATTTTTTAAGGGTCTCTACTTGTCAAAAATAGGAAAAAAATACCGCGAGCTGCTTGCAGCTCGCGCACCACGCAAACATCAAACAGGTCGGAGGTCCTGAGTGGAGCGAACCTACGAGACCTGAGTGGAGCGGAGGGGGGAGGTGGCGAGCGAAGCGAGCCGCCGACCTCCGTAGCGTAACGAAGGTCGAGTGGGTGAAGCGTAACTCAGGGCCGACGACTTGGATTTTTTTTTTCTTTTTTTTTTTTTCTTAATGCTTTAGGGCTCCTAAAGGGTTTTCATACTGATTTAGGGCTTCCCATAGCGGTTTATTAAATATTTTATATCTCCTATGGATTCTCAAAATTTTATAAGGGTCTCTCTACCTGTCAGAAACATGGAAAAAGAAAACCGCGTGCTGCTTGCAGCACGCGCACCACGCAAACTAGTATATATATAAAACTTAAGAGCTCAGCTCTTGTCGGTGTAATGATGCAATTTCCTCCATATGCTTCTTTCCAATGCGATCTCTTTTACTTCTTGATACGACATGACAGCGACCTTCTCTTTTATCTGACTTATGTAATTAATTCTCGGTCTTCCCCTTCCTCGCCTTCCTTCTACTTTTCCTTCTATGATGTTCCTTATAAAGCTGTCATGTCGTATAAGATGACCAATCATTTTTCCTCTTCTGTTTTTGATGGTATTCATTAATAATCTTTTCTCTTCAACCCTGTTCAATACTTCCTCGTTGGTAACCTTTTCTGTCCAGCTGATCTTCTCCATCCTCCTAAAGTTTGATGATCTTCAAATATTTCGTATCGATCCTGAATGTTTTACGTTCTATGAAATTGCCTATATTTAACTAATTAAGTATCGTTTAATAAAGATGTAACTCATGCATGATTGAATACCAGCTGTAGGTAATTATAACAAAGTTTTGGAAAGCACTTTTTTCTTGTTACACGTAATTGAAAAGAGATGACAAAATATTTCGATACATTTGAATGTAGACGTTATGTCGTTTGTTTTAATGTTCAATGTCGCTTGTACGCAAAAAAGAAAAACTCTGCGCACTACGTAGTGTGCGCAGAGTTTTGGCGTTTACATTTTATTTGTCTGATTGTGGCTCTATAATACATCTCAATGATAAAAAGGCTTAATAATAATAATAATAATAATATAATCTTTATTTCAGGCAACTAAAGATAAGTAACAAGATGTTAAATACTTAATCTAAGGCCCATATAATAAATACCTTACAGACTTAAATAAGTCAATTATGAATAACGGCCACGGGGCTAGATTTTGAACTAAGACGACTTCCACAGCGAATTCTTTTTGTATTTAGGCTAGTTAAATACATTCATATTACTCTAATATTTTCAAGGCTTTGACAGTTCGATTAAGTATTAGCAAAAATATTGTGTTGTGCAAGACGATCTAATTTTTATATTGTAATAAATACACAGCGCGGCGACTAGTTTTAGGTAAAATCAGAGTCATGCTTATCAAATGTTACCAAAATCTGTGTTGCTCCAATCCAACAAACGGTCTACGTTAAACTCAAATAGATTCATGCTTTAAAATTTAAAATAGCTGGAATTATACTGGTTGGGCCTCCTCGTCTGTTTTCTGTCCAAAACTTGAAATCCAAAACATGTAAATTAAAAAACTACAAACACTTTTTGAGACATATCTTTTTTTGGTACTTATGTAATTTTATTTACGTTGATAAACCATTAACGTTTTAACCATTTATAAATGATTAATGACAAAAAAAAGATAAAACAAATCGAACTTAGTCTCGAAAAAGATAATCCTCATCCTCGCACCAAATCACTCTAATATTTTAAAGGTGAAAGTTTGTGTGTGTGTAAGTGTGTTTGTTACTCTTTCACGCTCAAACGGCTGGACGGATTTGAATGCTTATACCCTAGATTAAATAATAGGCTATACTTTAACAGCGCGGGGCAAAATATTACTGAACTTTTTAAGCGATGCGTTTCAAAAATGTTACAGTAACATTTTTGAAACGCATCGCTAAAATGGGACCTTGAGAAGCAAATTATCAGAAGAGCGCAGATTTCTGTCGTGCAACTGACACAGGAATTCAAAACGCTCTCTGAGATAGGTTGGGTAGGAAGGATTGAAAATAATGTTATATAATAGGGACAGAAAGTGATAGTTCCGTCGAAGACGTATAGGAAGCCACTTGAGCTTAGAAATTCGAAAAATCTAAATTCTAAGCGAAATTCATAAACATTGACTTCATGGATTACATTTTGTGGTACAAACGATGCTTCAACAGCTAAGCACTGCAAGCTTTGATATTGGACTTGGAATGAATAGGTCAAAAACCAAAGTCACGACCAACAGCGTTGAAACCATAATAACGGTAGATGGAGAACTAGCATACGTCCAAGAATATATCTACCTAGGCCAAATAGTCTCCTTCCAGGACAGGCAAGTTAAGGAAATCGCTCGGCGAACCGAAAATGCCTGGAGGAGCTATTGGTCTATGGGAGATATGATGAAGGGAGAATTACCGCTGTCACTTAAGCGGAAATTAATGGACGTATGCATCCTCCCCGTTCTCGCATATGGTGCGCAAACATGGTCGTTGACTAATATTCTTAAGTCCAAGCTCAAAGTTTGCCAACGAGCAATGGAGCTCAGCATCTTGGGTGTCAAGTTAACGGACAGAGTCCGAAACACCGAACTGCGCTCCAAAACTAAAATTGCTGATGTGGCTTCGAAGGCCGCTACGCTGAAGTGGAATTGGGCAGGACATGTCGGTCGGATGCCAGATGAGCTGTCGGCGAAGGTAGCTACCGAGTTTTAGCCGGACTGGAGGGTAGTTGCCGAGGATCGTGAGGTGTGGAAAGAGTGGGGGGAGGCCTTTGCTCAGCAGTGGGATCATCACGGCTCATAATAATAATAATAATTAAAAAACATACGATGTGTAATGATGTGTGCAGTGAGGTACCTATGTACCTCACCGCTTATCGTACATACACATCATAATATGGACACTAGTTGCAGATTGCTTGCATTTTATGTATTAAATAATTGCAGATGCATTTCTAATTTAAAAAAATCTTAATATCGCAGGTGTTATTTATTAATACTATACAAATGAAAATTAGTCTAACATCTGTTTCTTTCCTCAGCGTGACCCATTCTCACTCATGGAAGCTGCTGAAGCCGCATATGTTTGCGATCATCCAGGATGTTCTCTTCCCGATGCTGTCCTACACCGAGTCTGATGAGGAGCTGTGGAACACAGATCCTCACGAATACATTCGAATTAAATTCGGTGAGTGACATAAGTACTGTTTTACATATAACTTAAATACTGAAGAGGAGCTCGTGAAGTCTAATGCCATAGTGTTCCAAACTTCGATCCAAAGCCTCTGGCTTACCACTAAAATGCCTTCTAAATGTCGAAGTTTTATTCAGAACTGATGCACATAGGCAGGCATTTGTGAGACTTACGTTTTACGTTACGTTGGACGTATCAATTGAGAAGAGAAAAGTTAGAAAAAAATAAGAGTTAAAAGTTAAGTTAAGAGTCAACAGTATCATGCAATAGAATTGCTTGTCTCTAGTGCAGCGTAAAATATTTGGGTTCGATGTTTCCAGATATTTTCGAAGACTTTGTTTCACCGATAATCGCGGCGCAAACGCTCCTCATCTCCTCGTGTAAAAAGAGGAAAGATATGCTGGAGCGTACCATGCAACTCTGCATGCAAGTGCTTACCTGCCAGAATGGCGAATACGGCCCGAGGCAACGCGACGGAGCCTTCCACATGGTGGGAACTCTCCACGACATCCTCATGAAGAAGAAAAACTACAGAGAGGAGATCAGCTCTCTACTCAACCAATACGTCTACCCAGAGTTCAACAGTCCACTGGGGCATATGCGCGCTCGCGTCTGCTGGGTACTCCAATGCTTCGCCGGCATCCGCTTCAAAACAGACAGCCTCCTACTCCAAGCTGTCCAGCTCTCGATCAATGCTCTGCTCCGAGACTCTGAACTCCCAGTGAAAGTCGAAGCTGCTATCGCCATCCAAATGCTCCTTTCCTCTCAAGAAAAGGTACACGGATACCTGGAGCCTCAAGTCAAGGAGGTCACGACAGAACTGCTGGAAATTATCCGCGAGACCGAAAACGATAACATCGCTAATGTGCTGCAGAAGATTGTACCTTTGTACACTGCGCAGTTGCTCCCAATGGCCTACGAGATCACCGACCACTTAGCTACAACATTCAGCAAAGTGATAGAGACAGATGCCGGTACGGATGAGAAGGCAATAACGGCTATGGGACTCCTCAACACTCTGGAGACGGTGTTGGGCGCAATGGAGGAGAATCCGGAGATAATGGCGCAAATTGAGAAGACCGTGCTTCGTGTGGTCGGACATATCCTGCATCACAATATTATTGGTAAGATACCATTCATAAATTAAAACAAAAGAAATTTGCTTTCTACACTGTCATCAATATGATAGCTATGTTATTTCCCGTCAACGTTATGCAGTGTTTTATGAACATACTAGCTACGCCACGCGGTGTTACCCGCGGTGAAAAGTTCACGTTTCCGTTGGAATACCGGGATTAAAATAAAAGTAGCCTACTTTTTAATCTAGGGTATAAACAATTATGGTACCAAATTTCATTCAAATCCGTCCAGCCGCTTAAACGTGAAAGAGTAACAAACACATTTACACACATACAAACTTTCATCTTTATAATATTAGTAGGATTTTAATTTATTGTGATAAAGTTTTCTGACATTTTGATAGACCAATAGGACCATTATTGTAGTTGGTTTTATTACCAAAGTTGCGCGTCAATTCGTTGTATAAAATGTTAAATAATACAATGTATTATGCTAGATTCTATCAGATTCCATATTTGAATAGGGTTACTTACAATGTTGTATCAAAGACGATTAATATCTAGAAGACAGACAAAGGCCATACACAAAATCGTAACCCGATCCCGCAGTACCAGATAGCCTGAAAACTTTAAAACATCAATTTTATCCAAGAAATTTCAATACTTAGTAGTAGGTAGCAACAATATTCAATATTTAAACATTTTTAACTAGAAAGTAATTGAAATTTCTTGGATAAAATTGATGTTTTAGAGCTTTCAGGCTATTTTTTAGGGTTACGATTTTGTGTATGGCCTTTGTCTGTCTTCTAGATATTAATCGTCTTTGGTTGTATGCTAAAACTCGAGTATTCTTCTAAAATGTTTAGTGATGTCTATCTATCTATCTATACAAATATTACAAAAGAAACGACTCGTTTCATAACTAGTTTGTTTGAAGATGATCTCTCAAACTGCTGATAATCCTAGCTTTTCCTAAAATACCACCTTTGTCATTCGACAAAGGTTCTATTTTATCTAGCAAAAATGTTTTATGCTAAGTAGCCATGTGAGTAAATCTCTAGATCTTTGGATGTAATGCACTCTATGTTTGACGACCTCTGTGGCGCAGTGGGCGAAAGCCCGCCTGAGACGCAGAGGTTGCGGGTTCGATCCCCGTTGCGGGACCAATGTTTGCATGATCTGCAAATATTTGTTTCGTGTCTGGGTGTTTTCTATGTATAATAATGTATGTATTTACAAAAAAAATGTATCTATGTAGTTTATCAGTCATCTGGTTACCATAACACAAGCATTAAATTGCTTAGCTTGGGACTAGATGACGCCGTGTGGAATGTCCAAGGATATTTATTTAGGATATTTATTTATTATATTATGTAAAACAAAGTCAAGGACAAGTTTGTTGAAACACTTATAACACGAGAATGCCTGGACTGATTTCCATGGTTTTAGATTAGTCTCCGTCCCGAATAGCAGAATAACTATTAAAAAGGTAAGAAAATTGATAAAATAAATTAAAAGAATAAACCTTTTCTTACAAAATGTTCATACCATTTCTATGACAATTGTCAAATCGATTGGTTTCAACAATTCCTGATTTCGGCATAACGAAATTTAAATCTAAAATAGTTTTATTATATCTACTAAGTATTATTCACTTCGAACTTAAAATTTTTAAATGTATTTGTTGGGAACAGACAAATTATTATTTTCCTTATTTCCTCCACAATGTTTAACAGAACAAATAACTTGACAATTAAAATAATCGTGTGATTTCTTTCAGAATATTACGAAGAGGCAATGTCACTGCTCTGTAACCTGACAGCCAAGAACATATCCGAGGACATGTGGAAAGTCCTTGAGCTGCTATACCAGGTCTTTGAGAAGGAGGGCTTCGATTACTTTACCGATATGATGCCAGTGCTTCACAACTACATCACTGTCGACACCAATGCCTTTCTCTCCAATGAGAACCACATATTAGCTATATTCAACATGATCAAAGCTGTAAGTTGATCTTCTAAACTACTTATACTATTGGTATTATTCTTGTCAACGTTTTAGATCCTGTGAAGATCTTTGTCTGAAGGGGGGTAATCAGAGGTATGTGCTAATATTATTTTAGTACTCCACATTTAGTAGAAGTCAAAATCACTTACGTGACAGGTTGTTAGCCCATTAAAGCTACTAGAAAACGCACTATGTTTTCCATCTCTGTTTAGAGTTCGTGTTAATGTGCATATTATAATATATTATGCTGCGTTTACACGCTTGCCGAGCCTTGGCAAGCCTCCGCAATCGCAAGCGTGTAAAGAGGGTGTTTGTGTTGGTTTGCGTGAGCTTGTAGACGCTTGTATCCGATCGGGTCTAGTGTCGGTTTTTGAACACAAATCAAAGGGCGATTGCGGCAATCGATTGCGTCGCGTTTACACGCTGGCGCGCGCTTAGTAGCCGCTGTGATCTCGTTGCGAACGCACGTCTAGTTCTGACTTCAAAATGAGTGGCTGGTCGAACGAAGAGAGTTTATCGTTTTTGAAAAATTACCAAAAATATCAAAAAAGTTGCAGATGCTTGAAGTCGTCTTGCCCAGTTAATGGGAAAGCCAGTAAAGGAATTAAAATCCAAAAAATAAATATTGATGACAACTTTTCGAAAACATTTTTCTGAGGACCTCTGTGGCACAGTGGGCGAAAGCCCGCCTGAGGTGCAGAGATTGCGGGTTCGATCCCCGCTACGGGACAAATGTTTGTATGATCTGCAAATATTTGTTTCGTGTCTGGTTGTTTTCTACGTATAATATGTACCTACCTAGGTACTTATGTACCTATTTACAAAAAAAAATATATCTATGTAGTACCTACTTATATCAGTCATCTGGTTACCATACACAAGCATTAAAATGCTTAGCTTGGGACTAGATGACGCTGTGTGGAATGTCCAGGGATATTTATTTATTTATTTAAAAAAAACCTGGAAAAAAAGTTAAAAGTAGGTTAAACCAAAGGTAACAGCCGATACAAGATCGACGTCCGCCATGCTTGGATGTACGTAGAACACTGACGCAGTCACAAGCGTGTAAACGCCTTCCAAATTCCAAGCGAGAATTGTGGACGCTTGTGGTTTGTGAAGGTTTGCCAATCCTTCGCAAGCGTGTAAACGCAGCATTACAAACTGAAAAATCCATTGATGCACAGCCGGATTCGAACATTTTGGATCGAAAGTCGATGCTAATACGGTTTTAATGAAAGTTGGCTCTTACATTCCCAGTAAGTTTTATCTTTTTCATGCAATGATGCTGAATTACGAATAAACTGTTTTTAGAGGTAACGCGTTAGCGATTTACTTGCTTATAATATTAGTTACTAGTTGCCACCACTTGGTATGGAGTGTTGTCTATTTCGCCTTGCCGCAATGCAAATGTCTCATATCTTTCCAAGTAATTAATTAATGAATATTATCGCCTATGTGACATTTTGTCACGCCATGGGTGCCTGCAGATGGGTGACGAAGCCGGGGCAGGCCGCGAAGACGCTGGCGTGATGACCTTGACACCTTTCAGGAGGGTTGGTGGGACATGGCAGGGGACCGAGAGGGATGGAGGCAGTTGGGGGAGACCTTTGCCCAGCAGTGGGAAAATATAGATTAAATAAAAAAAAAAAAAATGTGACATTTTAGGTTTCATCCAAATCTGTTGTAACAATCAATTGGGTCTTATGCGTATCGTCAAATTGCTTTTCGACATACCAAGAGTAAACTTGCCATAGATAGTAAGATTGGTTCCGTATTTAGAATATTTGTACCCCAAGCGAGAATATGTAAATCATAGTGTAGATAATTCAGGTATTTGCATTGTTTTTATTTAAATAGGTTAGCTCTTGACTGCAAGGCTTACCGAGGCAAGGATGAAGTCGACAATGAAGCGAGCTAGCCCAGAAAAGTGTACATTGCTTTAACCTACCTAGGTCGGTGTCATCGGTGCACAGACTAATGGGCGCTAAAATGGCTAGCCCTGGATTATGTTTTGTATTGTAGAAGTTCATTATGTTTTATGCCGATCAGCCGACACTGGTTACCACTTTTTTACATGACCTGCATAACTTTTCATAACTTTTTGCTTGCCAATCAAAGAAGTCGAACCCGGCATTACAATATTTACTTCTATAATAGCATGGCTCTGCGAATTATTTAAATACAATGCAATGTTTTTATATGCAACTCGATTTTACCATTGTGTACTCACTTTTTTATTTTAAAAGCAAATATGATAAAAGATGACATGAATATCAGAATCAATCATCAAAATGCTTATTCATTGATATCACAAAAGTATCTTGCCGAACAGAAGAAATACATACACAAGTTTTTCTTAACTAAGCCATTTGTTTGCCTTGCATTTGACCAAGCATGTTATGATTTATAATTTATTTATATCGTACTAAATTGCTTGAATCTTACAACATCAAAATGCGAATGACGCTGTATGTAATTGTCTATTTGCCATTTGCTTTATGGGGCGAAATGAACGGATGAATCCGCGATTTATTTGACCATCCGATGATGAGAGTTGGAAAATATCAATATAAAAAGGCATTATTCTTGTTACTAAAAACAATAAAAATGTTGAGTTTAATGTTCACCACCAAAAGAAATTACTTGAATGAAAAACCACCAAAAGATAAAAAGTAAACAAATTAGAATATGACATCACAATTCGTGTAGTTGCAATGAATATGGTTATCATGTAACATAATTGTGGGCATGTACCAAACATGTATTTGGACATACCTCTGACTAACCCTCATCCCAAGACATCTTCAACAAAGATCTAAAAATTTAATAAAGATCAGAAAGAAATGACTACCGCTTCCAGGGATACAGACGTAATCATATTTCATTTATAACTTTCTAAAAACATGATATTTCAACTTACAGGTGTTGAGTTCAGAGCACGAGGACGAAGCCGAAATGTACGCTGCGAAGCTTCTAGAAGTGATTGTGCTGCAATGTTCCGGAAAGATCGACAATTGTCTGCCTTCTATTGTTGAGCTCGTGCTCAACCGACTTACGCGCAAGGTGAAGACATCCGAACTAAGGACTATGTTGCTGCAGGTTTGTTTTCTACCCATATATGCGGAGGCTAGCTGTAATTAAACGCGTTGGAACAGGCATTAGAATCACCTAGCATGTAAAACGAAACTTAAGTGATCCTTGAGGTCCTACAAGAATAAATGATTTTTCTTTCTTTCTTTCTTTCTTTCTGGTTACCATAACACAAGCATTAAATTGTTTAGCTTGGGACTAGATGACGCCGTGTGGAATGTCCAAGAATATTTATTTACTAGCTGTGCCCCGCGGTGTTACCCGCGGTGAAAAAGTTAATACATTTTTTTAACGACTTCAAAAAAGGAGGAGGTTCTCAATTCGTGGACTGGGTGAACCGATTTTTATGATTCTTTTTTTGGTCTGATGAGGATCGTCAGAGATATGAATAAAAATGCACCTCGAGAGTGCAAAAAATTACTCTCTTCTTACGTAATTGAAAAAGTTTTAATATTTTTTTTAATTTTGCTCCTTGTTTAAGACCAATGCGTCATTTGTAACTTGATTTTGTTGCTCATAGAAAAGGATGACTGCTGGTCGGATATATGGTAGGTATATGGTCTGACATAGTTTATCTTGCTTGCAAAATATTCAAGAAGCAACCATGCGAGCGAAGCGAGCTTCGAACCAAGCGAGTGCAGCGAGCCGAAATTTTTAAGACAAATTCGTCATGTGACACTTGATTTTGCTTAAGGTGCTCATAGAAAAGGCTGACTGTTGGTCGGTCCCTATTTTTTGGTCTGACATAGATCAATTTGCCAGCAAAATATTGAAGAAGCTACCGTGCGAGCGTAGCGAGCTTCAAACTAAGCGAGCACAGCAAGCGTCTTAATCTCGCGAAGCGAGCTAAAATTTTTAAAAACAAATGCGTCCTGACGTGACACTTGATTTTGCTAATGGAGCTCATAGAAAAGGCTGAATGTTGGTCGGTTCCTATTCTATAGTCTGACATTGTTCAATTTGCTAGCAAATATTCAAGAAGCTACCGTGCGAGCGAAGCGAGCTTTGAACCAAGCGAGCGTAGTAAGCTTCGAACTAAGCGAGCATAGCGAGCCTTTTAAACCGAAATTTTTAAAAAAATGCATCATGTGACACTTGATTTTGCTTATAGTGCTCATAGAAAAGGCTGATTGCTGGTCTGTTCTTATTCTATAGCCTGACATAGTTCAATTTGCTAGCAAAATATTCAAGAAGCTACCGTGCGAGCGAAGCGAGCATCGAACTAAGCAAGCGCATCGAGTTTCTTAGACTCGAAATTTTTAAGACTAATTCGTCATGACTGACACTTATGTTTGCTTATGGTGCTCAAAGATAAGGCGCTGGTCGGTTCCGAGCAAAGCGAGCGCAGCGAGGATTTAGAATTGCAGCGATCCGAAATTGTGGGAAATTTAATAAAATAGCGATGATGAATGAGGTCCTGGTACCTATGTTTATTGAAGACACAAATTTAAACTTTGTTCTAATGGTTTATGTTGAGCCAGAAATCTTTTTATCGAAGATTTATCTGCGTACATAAGTACCAATTCCGTGAGATTATCGGGTCAAAATAAACAATATTTGATATCCGTTAAGCCGTTTGAGTTTAAAGAAGCATAATTTAAGTATTTTGATAATCTCTCGGGAACATACGCTTTTAAGGGATTTAAAGAAGCCTATGACATGTGTTAATCCAGGATATCAATTGTCCTGGTATCAAATTTCATTTAAATCCGTCCAGCCGTTTCAGCGTGAAGGAGTTATAACTTTGCTTGTGCTGCCATCTATTAACATTATTTTGGCTAAAAGTTACGTTTTCACGGCTAAACTATTTTGATGAATAATTTGGTTTATAATCTTACGGAACCATTGCTTTTTTCAGGAATTTAAGGTAGCCTATTTGTTAATCCAGGGAATAAATAATCCTGCTATTAAATTTAATTCAAATTCCAGCCGTTTGATCGTGAAGGAATAGTAACTTTGCCTGTGCTGCCATCTATTGAAATTATTTTGTTACTTTTTCACGACCAAACTATTTTGTATAAACTATTTTAATGAATTTGATGAATAATCCCACGGAATCAATGCACTTTTCAGGAATTTTAAGTAGCGTATTTTTTAGTTCAGGGTATAAGCAATCATGCTACCAATTTTCATTCAAATCCGTCCAGCCGTTTGGCGTGAAGGAATAATAACTTTGCCTGTGCTGCCATCTATTGAAATTATTTTGTTACTTTTTCAGTTTTTTTCACGGCCAAACTATTTTGTAGGTATAAACTATTTTAATGAATTTGATTAATAAAACCACGGAGTCAATGCACTTTTCAGGAATTGTAAGTAGCGTATTTTTTAATTCAGGGTATATGCAATCCTGCTACCAAATTTCATTTAAATCCGTCCACCCGTTTGAGCGTGAAGGAGTTGTATTTTTGCCTGTGCTGCCATCTATGAAGTTATTTTGCCTGACAGCTACCTTTTGCACGGCCAAACTACCGAAACTATTATGATGAATAATTTGGTTTATAATCTCACGGGAACACTGCACTTTTCAGGAATTTAAAGTAGCTTATTATTTAATCAAGGCTATTCAAATCCGTCCAGCTGTTTGAGCGTGAAGGAGTAATATTTTTGCCTGTGCTGCCATCTATAAAGTTATTTTGTCTGACAGCTACCTTTTGCACGAATCCCACGGGAACACTGCACTTTTCAGGAATTTAAAGTAGCCTATTTGTTAATCCAGGGTATAAGCAATTCTGGTACCAAATTTCATTCAAATCCGTCCAGCCGTTTGAGCGTGAAAGAGTAACAAACACACTTACACACACATAAACTTTCACCTTTATAATATTAGTGGGATGGGATTATTATTTATTTATTTACTTACATGTGTGCTTTGTATCACCAGGTGCTGATAGCCATCTTGTACTGCAACCCACACCTGCTGTTTACGATACTGAACAATCTGCAGGAGTCTGTGCCTAACGCCTCTATCATCCAGCACTTCATTAAGCAATGGATACACGACACCGACTGCTTTATGGGGTAAGTTAAATTCTTACCAGCTAGAAAGGAAGCATTACTAGTACAAATGTAAGCCACCGACGGTGCACGAGATTTCTTACGGGGCGAAGTACTAGTAAATAGGTACACATTCATACTCAAAATTTTAGTAACCAGGCTTTCGCCCGCGGCTTCGCTCGCGAATATACATTTTAATTATTTAAAATGTGTTTGTATTTTGTAATATAAGTGGTTACGCGTGGATGTGGGCCTAGGTGCTGGTCAAGCCTATTCCATCTCAGCCATGTCCGGAATCTTTGCCTACATTTAACGGCATTCTGTAGTGCCTGAGAGTGCCGTTAAATGTAGGCAAAGATTGCCTCCTGAAGTCCTGACACTATAAATCAACTAGAAAAGATGCTTAAGTTTGTTTTATTATAATTAGCCTATCTGGGTAAAGGCCTAACCTCTCCAACTATATCGGATTTGGGCCAATTGGAAGTTAAGTATCTTATCTCTTAGACAAATTCTCTAGCAAACCTACTCTTTCAGAATCCACGACCGGAAACTATGCGTGCTTGGTATCTGCACTCTGCTTGAGATGGGACCCTCCCGGCCTGTTATCGACGAGGTGATGCCGCGACTGCTGCCCGCTTGCTTGGTCCTCTTCGACGGCCTCAAGCGCGCCTACGAGGCTCAGGCGGAGGCTGACGAAGACTCCTCTTCTGAAGAGGACGACGATGAAGATGAAGATGGTATGTGAATCTTTAATGTGTAGTTTTTTTTCCTTTGACTTCCCCGCATATGCTGGGTTCCTATAACCAACTAACGGATGTCCGTACGTAGGTCGTCATAGCAACGTTGTTATCTGTCAAAAAGTCTCATACATTTTGTATTGAATAAACAACGTTGCTATGAAAGAAAGAAAGAAAGAAAGAAAAATCATTTATTCTTGTAGGACCTCAAGGATCACTTAAGTATCGTTTTACATGCTAGGTGATTCTAATGCCTGTTCCAACGCGACTCCCTACACCAGGGAAAGAATCAGGCAAGAACCTGGTGGTGTGGGCCTAGCTTTTTTTTAAAAGCGATCCCTTAACAATCTAAAATACATAATCTAAATAGTCAAGCTTCAGTGGGAAGCCAGTCGAACAAAGTAAGGCATGTCAAAGAAAGTAAAAGTAATTGTAAAGTTAACAAGATAACACCTCAACAAAATGTTGTCTGGCATCACACGCTACACTTGGCCGACTTAAGTGGTAGGTACCTACTTATCAAGGTAGTAAAGATATTGTATACCATCAACCGTCGAGGGGCAGAGCGACATCAGGCCACGCAATTTTATCATTAATAAAAGCCTCAATGGAATAATACGCTTTCTCTACAAGAATATTCTTTATGTACGTTTTAAACCTTCGAGTCGGTAGGTTAGTTACGTTGATTGGGAGTTTATTGTAAAAAAGTACAGTATTTCCCATAAAAGAACCGTTTACTTTTTCTAGTCTAAATTTAGGCACACATAATTTATTTTTATTTCTAGTGTTAATTTTGTGCACATCACTTTTTTTCTTAAAGTTGTTTATATATTTGTGAGTGTGCAATAAGTTTACATAAATATATTGCGAAAAAACAGTAAGAATATTTATTTCTTTAAAACGCTCTCTTAAAGAGTCCCGACGTTTCATTTTGTAAATGGCGCGGACAGCTCGCTTCTGTAAAACGAAAATAGTTTGAATATCTGCTGCTTTACCCCAAAGAAAAATACCATACGACATCACACTATGGAAGTAACTGAAATATACTAACTTAGCTGTTCCTTCGTCAGTAAGTTGCCTAATCGTACGCACTGCGTAAGCCGCGGAGCTAAGCCTACCTGCAAGTGTTTCAATATGCGGACCCCACTGCACTTTGGAGTCGATTGTAAGACCTAAGAAAACAGTTGAATCTACAAGATTAAGTGCTTCCCCATTTAGTTTAATTTTTGTAGGTCTCTGAACCACGTTAGGCAAAGTGAATTTAATACATTTAGTTTTTTTGGCATTAAGTAAGAGGTTATTAGCAGTGAACCAGTTTGAGACTTGGGCTAAAGAGGCATTAACATCATCATAATTATCCTTAGACCTATCAACTTTAAAAAGCAAAGATGTATCATCAGCAAAAAGAACAATGTCACACATGTCTTTTACAAAGGAAGGAAGGTCGTTTATGTACACTAGAAACAGAAAAGGGCCTAGTATCGAGCCCTGTGGCACACCCATATCAATAACTGACCCTGAAGACTTTTCACCTCCTACTTCAACTTTAAGGAGTCTCTCAGAAAGATAAGATCTAATCAGGTTAATAGCTTGGTTTACGACACCATAGTACTTTAATTTAGAAATTAGAGTCGCATGACATACGCAGTCGAAGGCTTTCGACAGATCGCAGAAAACTCCGACTACGTCTTGCGAGTTCTCAAAGGCCTCATATATGTGTTTTAGAAGCAATGTACCTGCATCGGTTGTTGATCTACCTCTCGTAAATCCAAATTGGTGCTGGTGTAAAAGTCCGTTGAGATTAAAGTGAGAGAGCAGTTGATTAAGAATTAGTTTTTCAAATATTTTACTTAACGCAGGCAGAATCGATATTGGTCTATAATTAGCGGGGTCAGTTTCATTACCAGATTTGAATAAAGGAATAACTTTACTCATCTTCATTAGATTGGGAAAAACTCCCTCGTCAACGCAATTGTTAAAGATATAAGCTAAACATGGAGCAATATCCCCAACAATAGTAGCTAATATCTTAGTCGAAATCCCCCATAAATCTTCAGTGTTTTTAATATTCAGTGTTTTAAATATTTTGACAATATTGTCTGCGTTAACATAACTAAACCTGAATTCATTATTACCCTGAACAACACTGGATTCCAAAAGGCCGTATGCTATAGTGGCGGATGAATTTAATGATTGAGTCACCACATGTGGTATATTAGAGAAAAAATTATCAAATGCGTGAGCGACCTGATGACGACCTACGTACGGACATCCGTTAGTTGGTTATAGGAACCCGGCATTAGACATCTTTAACGGCTGGTATCAATATTAAACTTACAAATGATCGTAGATTGATCGCCATAGCAACTTTCTTTAGACAACAAAAAATGTAGGACACTTTTTTACAGATACCAATATTACTATGGCGACAGATCCACGGTTATTAGTAAGTTGAATATTGCAACCCAGCATAAATGAATCTAAAAATTGCCTAAGAGATCTGAAAGAAATGTCTACTGCCCTCTGGGATACAGTCACGATGATATTTCATTTTTTTATTTTTTTTTACTATGTATGAAGGTGGATGGGTATACAAGTAGAGGAAAGCCGGAGAAGAATTAATTGTGTGAAAGAGGATATGAATGTAAGAGGAGTGAGATCAGAGTTGACGAGTGATAGAGGAGAGTGGAAGAGAAAAACATATCGTACCGACCCCACTTAGCGTGGGATAAGGGAAGGAGAATGATGATGATGATATGTAGAGATAATAAAGCTACTTAATTAATTTACAGAAGTGCTATCGAGCGACGAGGACGACATTGAGGAGATGACCAACGAGTACCTGGAGAACTTAGCGCGTATGGCGGTGCGCAACAGCGGCGAGCAAGGTGTCGCCGTCACCGCCAAGATCGAGCAGGATGACGACTCGGACGACGTGAGTACTACTTCTTGCACTTCCACCTTAGAGAAACTATAATAATAATAATATTTTTTATAAATAATAATTTTTAAAGCGGTAACCCCATTTGCACATTTCATACTTTCTCTACATCGATCGGCTAACTTCGAACCGCAGATCGATTCACACTGATTTACCTGAGTGATAAAAAATGGTTGGTTCTTCTCCCAAAGCATGTTCTCAAACAAGTGCTGGTGAAGCTTTTATAGCTTTTTAACCGTAGTTTTTGGAGGCTGCTGTCCGTATAAGGGCGGCGCTTAGCAGACGCTCAATCAGGTTCCGTCTCCGTGGGAATACCGTTATCAAAAGTAGCCAGTTTTTAAATCCAGGGTATAAGCAATTCTGGTACCAAATTTCATTCAAATCCGTCCAGCTGTTTGAGTGTGAAAGAGTAACAAACACACTTACGTACTTACACACAAACTGTCACCTTTATAATATGAGTATATTAAGTAGGTACTCCTACTTAATATACTCATATTATAAAGGTGACAGGATAGGATACTATTGGTTGTTTCATGGCGCAGCGTCTTTGCACACCTTTGGTGACAAATCACCTCTGGTAGCCTAAGCGCTGAAACCAGGGGGCTAGTGGTCAACAAGCAATATGTCAACTTAAATTAAAGCTTCCTAGTCTAGTTTTGTCAATATTAAGTGATTCAGTAACATTTATTAAAAGTATCTAGGTAAAAAGTACTCTAAACCGGCGAGCTTGTAGGAGAGTGAATGAGGCGAAAGAGTTTTGTCAGGATCGTAGGAAGTTGTAATCCGTTGTCTCTGTCTACCTTTAAGGTAAAGAAGAGTGATTTTATTATGTATGCACTAATATTAGTGATCTGAACTGTTTTTTTTCCTACAGGATGATGACTACATTCCTGACGAAGCGCCAATTGAATGCTACACCACACCGCTCGAAGAAAAGGACTGCCCTGTTGATGAATATATCAAATTCAAGAACACTATGCATGGTATGGACTTAAAAACTATACTTTTCGCGTATTAATAGTGGCACTCTAGCGATAATAGTTATACTCATTTGTCATACCTTCATTTTAATATGATGAACAAGGAGGATTAATTTCCATGCCATGTGCATCTAAAAGAGCTTTTTAGGGTTCCATAGTCAACAAGGAACCCATATACATAGTTCCGCCATGTCCATGGCTTTGTTCAGAGACTATTGATACTAGAAAACTGGACTTGGCATTGGCATGAAGATTTTTGGAGATACATAATATTGATTACGCCAACAATTAACTTTCTTTTAAAATCATAATGAAGTCTTATTTCAGTAAAATTTTCTATCTACAATATCTAAGGTACTTTCCTACCATGTGGCATGGCTGTGGAACGCCCTGTATATTGGGCAATTGAGCGTCGGCCGACGCGCACTTGCCGGTTTATACAAATGAGTTTTTTCTCATAAGTATAAACCATTTGCTTACAGTTACAGATCATTTTGATGTGTTGCCAAATTAAAAATGTTACTTTTTTCATAATCAGTCTAACTTGTTGCGAGACGAAATTCATCGCCATTCTTACAGAAAAATGACAGTAAATCGCGAAAACAACTGTCGAATTTTACAGTAAAACCAATTTTACCTTCAAATATGACAGTTTAGTTGTGATGGCGACAAATATCGTTTTTGCGACAAGTTAGCCCTCGTGAAGCGCTCGTGGCGAAGCTTGCTAAGACGTTCTTTACAGATCGTCGAAGTTAAGCAACGTTCTGAGCGGTCACAACTTGGATCAGTGACCGCAAGTGGCATTATCAGCTGAGCGCTTCCGTGCTTCGGAGGGCAAGTTAAATTGTCGGTCCCGGCTTTTAAAAAAGTCGTTAAGCCATGACGGAGGCTTTCAGGCGGCCTGCAAACTCCGTCACCAGAGTTGGCCACTTGCTCATACGAACGAACAAGTTAGCCCTGCTGAAATGTTTGTATAACCTCAGGAATAGCAGCTAGTGAGCCTGCGCTATACACCGCATTGACTGGCGCCCTGAACGAGAATCAGATGAAAAAACTAAACGCTGTGTTCGTGCTAGCTGATCAGCGTAAGGCGCAGCAGGATAGCAAGCTCATCGAACAGCAAGGAGGTCTGACAACTTACCTTATATAATGAAACTTTGTCTTTATTTATCACTAGCTTACAGGGCCGCGGCTTTGCTCGCGTGGTACAACTCGGATAAAAAGTACCATAAGTGAATACGAACACGAATATAAAAATAAAAATAATAATAAATAAATAATAAATATCCTTGGACATTCCACACCGCGTCATCTAGTACCAAGCTAAGCAACTTAATGCTTGTGTTATGGTAACCAGATGACTGATATAATACTTAGATACATTTTTTTTGTAAATACATACATATTATAGATATAAAAACATCCAGACCCAGAACAATTATCTGTAGAACATACAAACATTTGTCCCGTGGCGGGGTTCGAACCCGCAACCTTCGCGTCTCAGGCGGGCCTTCGGCCACTGCGCCACAGAGGTCGTCTAATGACCTGTACACATAGGGAACTTTTTTTTACTAGTATATTCAGCCAAAGAATACACGTAAAGATTGTAAAAAAATGAATATAGTAAGTGTGAGTGCTAAGATGATGGATAGAGGAAAATGAAAAAAAAGATTTTGAACCCCTTTGGTTAATATTGTTAATAATCATAATAATATTTTTTATATTATTTCCCTGCAGCAAGGCGATAACAACTGGTATAATAATTGCATAAATTGTTTTGCAGGTTACAGCTTCACGGTACCGGCTCAGGTGCCGACCACATTCAAATTCGGTTCTTAAAATCAACTAAACCTTTACAAAAAACTTGTAAGTAATTGGCGAAAATCCGAGATGTCTATAATCACGTCACATCTGCGGCAACCATGTATAATATAAAATCCGCCGTACACCACACCATTTATAATGCGAGGCATTACACAGTGTTAACAGCTTGTTGGATTAGTATGTGTATTGTACTGCTGTCTGGCAAACAAAAGGCCAAAATCACGCTAATATAGAAATATACTAGTATTGCAAGCGGTGGTTTAATGTCTAAATCGGACAGCAGATTTGAGTGCTGATACACAGAACATAGATTTTTGTTATTTTTATTTAGTTTTTTTTTTAAAGCATTTAGCTATGTACCAAGTGATATTTTTTATTTTAGCTAAATGTGCAGTTCAGTTTATCAGCACTTGATTAGCATAGTATAATCAAGGACGATATAGGTAAGGACTGCTAATGTTTATACTAGGAACCGTGATTTAAATATTGTCATATCCGTTCTCCAGCTCTAGAAGGCGCTCTATTTTTAGCTTGTTTTATGGTTACCAATAGTTTTCATTTTGTTCCGCAGGTTGTATTTGCGATGTCAATTAGTATAATAAATTATAAATCTCTACGATTATTACCTACGTTGCGGAAGGGTTCCAGCAGTGGTAAGGAATTTAAATTTTATGGAATTGGTTACTCCTAGCGACACCTTTAATGCATTTTAATAACTAATTTTAGAATCACGTTTTGAAGTATCAAGCAGTTGAGCAGTCCTTTTATCTATATCGTCCTTGGTAAATTCAACAATAGAATTGCAGATATTTTGGGATTGAATCATCCAAGACAGAACTTTGTCTTTTTGTTTGTTAAAATCTGTAATTCACAATGTAATTTATGATTTGTTCATAAAACACAGTAATCTTAAGATCTCTTTTATGTTTCATTTGTTATCTGTACTTCCAGCACCCACATTCAACCAGTGTGTTGAATGCCTTCTTCACATGGCCTAATTTTTTAAACATTGTATTATTTGGAGTACCTATATTTATTGTAAACTTTGTAGTGTTTCAAAATGTCATACCTATATAAAACAATACTTTTATGTTGGCAACCTTTACTGCGAACATCCTCGTATTATCAGATATGACATGTTCTCATATGTGCAGAGACTAGTAAAGTAATATTTTACTACTTAAGTAGTATTACTTGGTATTACTTTACTACTCTCCGATAACTAACATAATCTATCTAACTATTGTATTACAGTGTAATTATTACCACAATTATTATTATTTATCTGTGTGACATACTATTTATTTTGCAGTACCTTGTGTACTCTCTTACAAGCCGTGTTGGTCAAGCGGATTAGTACCTCGACTTTCGATCCGGAGGTCGTGGGTTCGAATCCGGCCGTGCATCAATGAACTTTTCGTGTCGAAAACTTTATATGCACTTTAGCACGAGCTTTAAACGGTGAAGGAAAACATCGTGAGGAAACCCGCGGCTAGTCAGTCCCACACGTATTGACCATTGTCTTTCCTGTGGATATGGCTGACTTAGCTGAGAGGATGGTTTAGGTGCTGGGCAAGCCTATTCCATCTCAACAGTGTCCCAGGCACTACAGTGTCCCGTTAAGTGTAGGCAAAGATTGCCTCCTGACGCTGTATAAACCATCTACTAAAGATGTAAAGGCCTGTGTACTCTCAATACCTAAATACGGTAAAAAAGCACTTGTCTTCTGAAACCCCTCATAGTGAAACATTGAACAACTGTCCATTTTTCATTATTCTAAAGATAAGTAAATAACTGATTCAAGCTATATTATCATAATTACTGCAAAGAATTCCTATTTTTTTTTTAAACAGTGGTAAAGATAAACTGCCTGCCTCCTATGAACTTAAATAATATCTAATTGAAACTGCATCTACTCCATTATTTTTTATTTTAAATAATGAGGTAATAAAAGTTTTCTGTCCTCACTAACGGGTCTTTATGAGACAGACCGTAGATTATGACAATATGTAAGAGGCAGACATTACGACGAAAAATTGCAAGCAATTTTTAAATTTTGTTCTGGACACGAGATGTGCATAAATCTTGTATTGTATTTAGTTTGATATCTTTAAAACTAGGTCATTTATATTACTTGTGTAACCTTTCTGATTATGTAGTCGCTACAAAATGTGACAAATTATTTCGGATATATGTTGCTATTTTTGGCAGTTGTAAATATAGAAAACCAATGTCCTTGTAAAGGATATTTTAAACAAATTGCTTTGTGCAACTGAATATGTGTCATGATGATTTATTTTATTACATTTGGTATCCAGAATTCCAGAGGCTTTATCTATAAACGGGTCGTTTTATAGCTCAGAATATTCACAATACGACGTATTTGACCCAGGCAAATAATAGAAAATCCATACAACATTATTCCCTTTTTACAAATTTTTATGAAATTAGGGGGTAAGTAGGTGCTGATGTCTTATTTTATCAATGATTTGGATCATCGTCATAGGTGTTAGTATTTAAGATTGCACCACAAGACTTGAGATACGGGCCAAGCTCAAGATATATTTTTAATACATTCAATAAAATGTCTGATACACTATGTACTGAATATTACCTCTCTACTAATCATAAACCGTTGAAATGAAATTAAAATTAATATGTTATTTTAATAATTATGTTAGATAATACACAACTCACAATGCTAATTATTTTTATAGTTGTGAAAGGAGAACCGAAAATATATATATTTTTTTTTAATTACCTAGTTCTACTCGCTGTTTTCTTGTGGTCCTAGGATTTTGCCCCATTAATGGGACCACAAGGGAGAACTGTTTCTCGTAGTCCCATTGTGAAATTATCGCGGGTTTTTTTTTATTTTAATGTCTAATTTTTCGGATTTACTTTCTTCACATACTAGTGATATTCAAAGTTACTGTTATAGTATTTACAAAAAAGCGTGCGAAAGTAGATATTTTTATGCATATTATTCTTTTTATTTTCACAATGTAATGTTCTCTTCAATTTGTGTATCGGTGTTTGTAATTTGGTGTTTTGTTAGTTAGGGGTTTATGAAAGTGTATAGTTGTCAGAATATTTTGAAAATTCGATGGTTAGGTAACCCATTTATTTCTGTGTACACTGCTGTTTTCTGCAAATCCACTACTGAGTCGCAAGCGCGTGCGCCCAATCTATTCTTTACTATTGGATTTATCTGTTGCTGAAATGTCTGCATTTATTTAAAGTTTCGAGTCGAGATTGACTTCTACAAGCTATTAGGTATTTTCTTGTTTATAAATTATTTTGAAAATAAAAATTATGTATGTAAAATATTGTTTTAATTTTACAAGGAACTCCCTAAGACTGAACTGTCTATTTGAGTTTGAGGTACCTATTCTCCGAAACGGCTAGATCGTTTTTGTCGGGACTTTTTCACTGGAAGATGAAGGTCTCAGAATACAGAAAAAACAGTTTTTTCTGTATTCTGAGATGAAAATGTAATGTAAGTCAACAAGAAAACATAACCTAATCAACTGATTTCGATCTCGAGGATAAAGGATAATTATGTTAGTCCTCGTAGCGAAATAGTTCGGCCATGAGGAATAACCTTCCAGGCCTGGAGTTATAAATGGTGAAACTAACCCGACATTAGGCTGCGTTTCAATGAAAAATGGGTACGCTGGCATAACGCTTGACCGTTATTTTTTAAAAAGTATTGTTCAATATCTCCTTTCCTATATGAGCAATCACTTTGAAATTTTGCATAGCTCAGTCACTAATTATGCACTATTTTTTAGTGTAAATTTCGTCGCTGTAGTATTAGCCATTTCTGAGAACGGGGCATGGGTACGCTATCATAACGTTATGCTGGCGTACCCATAAAGAATGGTCATTATCTCTTGAACCAGAGGCACTATTTTTTTCAGCTTTGCCCTAATTATGCACTATTTTTTGGGCATAAAAAAAATGAGAATTCTCTTGTGTACGCTAACTTAACGCACACTAAATTGTAGAAGTCACAGATTCAAAAGCTGTGGGATATGTGGGCCGCAGTGGGCCTAAAGAAAAAAGTACTTTAGTTGAATAAAAATATTTAGTATTTATTGCCATAAACATAATATTCAATTATTATATTGTACCTTAGTTATTTTTAATTGGTACCAAACCATTACAAACTGTTTTAGATCTGATAGGGTAGCAATGGCTAAACAATCCACCACCACTTAACAATCATGTTGATGCTATCTGTATTATGTACTATCCTAGTTCCAACAGCATTTATTAAATTAATAATTATTTAAGTAGGTACTTATGTAAAGTAAGTACCTACCTAATACAATTTTAAATTACAAGTTCAATTTAAATACTTATTTAAGTACGTATTAAAATAAGAATCAAAATTACAATTCACCCTAGGTACCTACTCAGTAAAATATTGTATTTGTATCTATGTGCAAGATGTATGGATTTTTGCGAAAACAACTTAAAGCGGCAGCTGAAGCTGCATGTGCTGCTGCGATTTACAGCCAAGATTCGAATAGCTAGCATAGCACATGAAACAGTAACAAATTAATAGGACTAGTGATTATACTGATTAATGCAAAATTAAAATAACTAAACAATTGTTAAGTAAAACTAATCATATATAACTCTGGGTGTCTAATATTTCTTTGAGTTACTTTTAATCATTAAGGCTCAACTCACACCAAAAGAGCATTAAAGACCAGCAAAGCGGAGCGCAGATTCAGTGTCATACGAATTTCAACTTTATTTTTATTACTTATTATCGAATGAGAAACTCGAACGAGTCGCGAGGATGCCCGCGGCTTCGCGGGAATTCCGGCAAATTCGAATACGCGCGCCTTCTCTGCGATAATAAGTTGAAATTCGTATGACACTGAAACTGCGCTCCGCTTCGCTGCTCTTCGATGCTCTTTTGGTGTGAGTTGAGTCTTAAAGTGTTCTAAGTCTAGCACACTATTTCTATTTTTTTATTAATACTTATCCATTACCCACACCATTACACACTAAAATACCTATTCCATTTTGTATTGTACAGATGTTTTACAGAGTAATCAGATAGCAATACCCCTGAAGTAGTCATATCGGTCACGCCTTTGGTCCTGTAGCTGACCTATTTTTGAAGCAGAATCAATATCTCTACAGACTCCGCAAAACATACTAGATATTATATGAAATGGGCTGCGGTAATACAAATTAGGATTTTTTAATTGTCTGTTTTTTTTGTGACAGCGAATGTGTAAATATACTTCTAGAATAGAGAGTAGTACACATAGTATAGCAGGGCAGATCATCAGAGTAGGCAAGAGTAACATACGGTGACTTAATGTATTTGATCCTGAAAGTATTTTAGCTTTAAGTGATTGGAACTTCCTGGTCTTACACATAAAACCGTGTTTTGGAAAGGATGTACTCTTAATCTTAAGCTGGGCTGATTCAGTGTATACATTGTTAGGATGTATGGGAGAATGATTTTTCAGCCATGGTTCCCCTGTTTCATCATTCACTTCATATGTCATCACTTCTCCTGTTTCGTCGTCGCAGCTAAAGCGCACCACGTTAGCCATAGCCATTCTTGCTTCTAACATAAGAGAGAAGAAAAATTATCAGTGTTTTTGATTAGTCAGTCAATATAATTATAACAATTCTAATACTCATCAATAAGTGGGGTAAGGGTAACTTAACTTTTTTTTAAATAAGTACCTACCTACTGCACAGATTAAAACAAAACTTAGTGCAGGCTATAGAATAAAATGAGGAGTCCTGAGTAAACTTGTGCAGTTATTGTAATTGGCCAAGAAACTCGAATTTTATTCACTTCGGTTTACTTTTAATAAGCAAAAAAGTATTTTACAAAATAAACATCTGCCTACCTTTGTCTAATATTATATTAGTCTGATCGCAAGTAAAATGTAAATATAGCAAATCTGCGATCATAAACACATTCTACACGTTTTGCTACTAGAATAGAAACAGAAAATACAGAAATTCTATTACATGCTCTTTGCAGAAATTTATAAAAATACGACTTCTTCTTCTTCTTAGGGATGTGAAAAAATAATCGATTATTAAAAAAATCGATTAATTATCGTTTTTTTTTAAATAAAAATCGATTTAATACGCGATTTTTTTTTTATAAATAATCGATTAATAATCGATTTTTTTTATAATCAATCATTCAATCAATACCGATTTTTTTTTCTTAAATCCTACTTTACTTTCCGTGGTTATTCAAAGGTTAGAAAGGTAAGAAAATAATTTTAAACATAACAGCCTTTCTGAAAAGTCTGTGTTTTGAAAAAAAGTTCCTTCTTCGCGACAAAGGTCCCGCGCCGAGCGATACTTCGCACGCAGTGTGAGACGTGACCGCGAGGAGTGACCACACTCATACCCAGATGAAAATTCTCCGGAAGAATCGAAACATTGTCGGTATCTAAATCGACGATAATTTTACGTGAGTAAATTCCCGTGTGCTATTATAATGTCTAATACAACTTACGATAGATTTGAAAGTGAATAATTATTTTTGTTATGATTATAATAAACTTGCCGTTTCTGTTGTTTATTTTTAATAAAAAAAAAAGTTATTTTTAATTAATAAATCTATTGATATAATATTTATGGCGTTTATTTTGAACTTAATTGACAAATTAGAAAAAAATCGATTAATATAAAAAAATCGATTATTTTCTTAAGAAAAATCGATTATTTATTAATCGATTTTTCATGCTTCAAAAAAAAATCGATTAATGAAAAATCGATTTTTTAGGTACAATGTAACATCCCTACTTCTTCTTCTTTATTTTGGCTTCGCCGGCTTTTGCCACGCATTTAGCCACTAGCATGTCAAAATAATTCAAGTTAAGTTAGTCATGTCATAGTCAACGTCAGTAAAGATGTGGATTCTTTACTGAAGAAATCGACTTAGACTGAAATTAAATACCAAACAAAACTGAATTTGATTGATTGATTTGTTTGATTGAGAAGACTGACATTGACAAAATAGATTTTGACAGACATCTCAATCAAAGCCTCGTCAGAGTAAATAATATAGTTCTGTGGTCAAAGCCAAAAAGCATGATCTATTATTAGCCTGTGTGCTGTGGGCCAGTCTATGCCTTACAAAGAGAAGGAGGTACAAGGTGTACAAGGACTTCTTCGAAAATCAAAGTAAACCGTAAACCGTAGGTACCTATAGTAGCTTCAGTTCAGATTGTTGATACTAACAAACAATTTAGGTAGTTTTAAAATAGTTTCAAATGATTCAAAATAATTTAAATATTCGCTGTGATTTCTAAAGAAAAAATATCTCAATAGGTTTCATATTAGGATTGTTTCCTAGTCCTGCATGTCGGACCCGCTAACTTCAAAAAGTATACCTAGGTATAAGTCGTGCCACGTAAAAAGAGCGCTGGCTGACAAGCTGCGCAGAGTCGATTTTTAGGTCCGATTGGTGGTGTGGACTGCGGCGCGGGGTGAAGGGGTAACGCTGTCATTGATTCGGCGCATGCTATTGGTTCGTCAGCAGTCCTTAGATTCCCGCGCTGTCACTACGTCAAATTCGTTTGCAAAATATCATCGCGTACAAAAGTTTTCGCTTACGAAATGGTTTTACATAGAAATATCAGAAAAATGATTTATGACGTAGGTACATAGTTTTATGAAGAGAGAGGCTGCTAAAAATCCTGTTGATGATAATAAAACAATGTAAGTATCAACAATACCTCAATTTTGTAGGTAGGTAGGTACTTACCTACTTAATTCAATTTATCAATTAACACTGACTAAAACATGTTTGGGAAGGGGATTAGAAGACGAATTATAGGAGTTTGCAGGAAAAACATGGATTCGAATTTCAAGAGATAGGGAGAATTGGAAGAAGTTGGAGGAGGCCTTTGCCAAGACGGGGCAATCAGATAACAGTGCTGAATAATTGTCGATGTCATACTTAATTATAAAAACCATGTACAGCTACATTTTTATCTGTAATAAAGGCTAATAAATAAATAAATAAAACATGTTTTTAATAATAATTCCATTAATGATATTCATCTAAGTAATTTATTTATTTTATTCATGAAAGACAGTGACATAAATTTTGAAATGAGTAAAATATTTATTACACACACTTATTATTTATTGTGTTGACAAAAGTAGTCAGATCAACTGTTGACAATAAAAAATAGGTGTTAAAACGGTGTATACTAGCCTGCCCGAGCCGGCCGCCCAGCTACAATACTACCTACATTATGATTAGTACTTACGTGCGCGAGTGTAGCCATGCGCAAACATACCCCCTCCACTTTTTTCCAGCGCTCTTTTTACGTGGCGCGGACTATACCTATACAGTCCAAATATACCTTTATGATTTAATATCGAGCACTAAAGAACGAAATGTTACATTTGAGAAGTTGTAGCGTCACAGCAGAATGTCACCGAGACGCTCTAGTGTATTATATAATCTGTGGTATTAGAGCACTAAACCAATTTGTTTTGTTGTTTTGTTGGTGCTAAGCACCGACGCGACGACACGGATGTCACAGATTAGGTAGAGATACTACGTATACGGATGTCGCAAAGTACCTAACCTACCTGGATGACCTGGATGTTTTTGGAAAACACGGATTAAACGACACTTTCTACAGATGAAACCTTTAAAGTTATATCGATTTATCACTCGCGAAACCCGCAGCTTATTATATTAAATAAAAGAAACATTCTTGCTCGTTTAGAGATACCTACTAAATAGGTATATGCTTAACAAAGTGCGTGTAGGTCACAGGAAGTTGTATGTAGGTACCTACCTACACTCAGCAAAAAAAAAAATTATGAATATTTTTGTCACATAAGTAAGTAGGTAGGTAGGGGAGAGGGGGGCACCTTCGAACAGAGGCAGTTTTGAATTAGTAGTTTTATGAATGCATCCTTTATCTTTCTTAACCTCCGAAATCTTAGAAATACTCCTAACACCGAACTTCACATCTGTCAGTTACCAACTAACGTCAAAGACAGTAGTGGCAATTCTGAGTGTCGCAAAAGCTAAACTAAGCTAACTAAAATTGTTGCCGTCCCTTTCATAGCGATGGGAATAAAAAGGATGGCAATAGTTTTAGTTAGGTTAGTTTAGCTTTTGCGACACTCCGAATTGCCCCCAGTGTCATTTTAAAAATAATTCAACGGTTGGTTTTCATGGTCAGTGATAAAGAATATTTTTAAAAATTGTAAGCAACTTAGTGACAACGTAGGTATATTTTTCAATGTGTTATTATTTAATAGTGTTGTATATATTATAGACCGTGTATATCAAATGAAAATTAATTTGATCTCAAGCAAGTTTTTTATCTAGAGATGATTATTTATGAAATATGGTATTGGGGCAGATTTGAAATAAAATACTGGGGCACTTTTGAATAAAATGTTTTGAAAGCCATTGAGGCTATTTTATTTTTTATTTTATAGTTAAAGCATTTAAAGTACGTTCCTAAAACTGTTTTGTTATATTTTTATAGATTTGGTATCATAAAGATTATTTTATATGATTGTTTTGCAATATTCATTTTGCTCTATGTTATAACGAATAAAAATAAATAAATTTGATCTTGTTCAAGACTGCCCCAGACTGTTTCGAGTTTTATTAATTTTTATAACTAATTATTAGTGTAGGAATAAGAGTTCAATGCGCGATGATAACGTATAATGCAATTAACTTAAATATAGTGTTTATTATATTCCAAGTTACTTGGATTTTACTTTATCCTCGGTTTTCAAAACTGCCCCTAGGGGTTTCAAATGTGCCCCGCGGAAGGGGCACATTTGAACAAAAAAGTATTTTTTTAAAATGGAAATTGTTGGATTTCTATGGGTCAAAATAAGTAAATATAATTTTTATTATTAAGTAAAAACCCCACACTTATCTATAAAATACAATACATCTTGATTTATATCGCCATAAGAGAGATATAATTTAAAACCTAAAAAGTGTTCGAAGGTGCCCCCCTCTCCTAGGTACTTACCTATTATTTTTTACGTGAGTAATTTCCCGTGTGCTATTATAATGTCTAATTTATTATTATCAATGCATACCTTACCTACATCAAATCTATTATTGTTAGGTATTAATGATTGTTATACAATATATTATAGATAGGTAGGTAGACTAGGTAGGTACTTACCTATGTTTTTTTATGAAAATAGGTTAGATACCTACTTACCTACATACAATTTGGGTTGAGAGCAATTTAGTTGACCTATGAATAGATTAGGCATGGTTCAAGCCGCGAAATCAAGGGTGCAATGTTTTTGTAGCCGGACTACGAGTTCAATGGTAGCTACCATGAGTGTAGGTACCATGCAGTAGGTAGGTACATATTCATTCAAAGTTACCTACTTTAGTAGAAAGTTCAACTATTTAATGATAACCAAAAATTATATTAATGTTCAACATACTAAGTAGTTGAAGACTAATGTTGGGCCAGTCAGAGTCTGTTCTTGAAAAAACTTCAAAATGATAGAGAATTAGTGTCGCTGAGTGTTCCAAGTCTGCAAACGTAATCAGGGCTTGGAACCGGTTTGAAATTTACCTGTTCGGAACCGGTAAAAACCGTTATTTCAATGAATTTCGTTCGGAACGCAAACGTTATCACGAACTAATGAAAAACCTCAATGAACCGGTATATCCAAGTGTATCTAAAACGCGTAGGTTTTCAAAGGTGGCAAATCTTGGCGGATAGGTGCGGCGCAGGCGTGGACGCTCGCTACGAGGGAAAGAACTAATCATTTTCGTTCTATACCGGTATTTCGAGCAAAAACCGCTTGGACAGTTCCGCTCGCATTAACCGCTACGATAGAGGTTACGTTAGAACGTTACCGTAATGAAAAGGTTGTAGGTATTTAAGGCCAAACCGGTTTGAAATTTTTTCCGGTTTCCAAGCCCTGAACGTAATCACGTTATTTCTAGGTCCTGCACTTTGCGCCGATCAATACTTGCAGGGTGGAGAGATGCGCGCGTCTGTCCCTGGAGTTGATTTATTTTATTACACTCCCTACAATTCACCTTCGGCTGCAGCTCAGAGAGCATCCCTGCGTTTCCGGGTTTCAGACCTATGAAGGTGAGTGATTATCCTCATGAGTTAGCATTTCATTCCGCTTATTAGGTACGAGCTCCAGGAAATATAAAATTTATTTTTTGTTTATTGATTTGTGCATTGGTACCTACTTTAGACTTAAGTACCTACTTACCTACCTATATTATTAATCTTACCTAGATAGCGTACCTACTACCAATTATGATGTAAAGAATTCTTAATCAGACTTTAAAAAAGGAGAAGGATCTATGTTCCACTGAACCTATGTAGGTAATATTTTTCTCCACTCTCCATCACCGTTTGTTCATCCACCTCTCCACTGTTTGTTTGTATTTTTGTGAGCGTCTTTCATAATTATTATTAATTTGACTGTAGGTATTGTTTTAAAATAAAACAATAAGTACAGTCAAATTAATAATACCTAGTATATATTAATAATTTTCTTTAATGAAGGTAATTGGTGGGTGCCGTGTTAATTAAAGTAAATAAGTAGGTAAATATAATGAATACTTAAATATTTTTTATGGAGTTAGGTATGTTCACCGATTATAGGACCGATTTTGACAATATTTTTTTGATTGAAATAACACACTCCCGAGACAGGTAGGTGAGGTAGGTACCTACCTAGTTCCATAAAAGCATTTTGAGGATCTGATGAGGATCTTCGGAGTTATGAATGGAAATGCACCCCGAGAGTGCAGGAAATTGCTCTCTCCTCACGAAATTAAAGTCGGTTTAAAAAAAATGTTTTTTGACTACCTACCTACCTACTTAGGTAGGTACCTAGATTATTTACCTTGGTTAGAAATTTAAGGTGTGGCATGCAATAAAAAGCCCAATGCAGTAAGGTTTTAAAACTATAAGTAATTGGTTTTAAAACTATAATTATTAAAAGTGGTCTATAAACGATCGAACCTACTGAATAAATACATTTTGATTTGATTTGGCTTGCTTTACCGTTACCTACCATGTCTCAAAGCTTTTTACAAATAGGGAGACCTACATTTTCATTTTTGTACTAAAGCATGGTCGTGATTCTCTGTAAGGGTGTTACCAGACTAATCTATCGATCGTCGATCGATGTCATCGCTCGATGGTGGCACGGAGCGGTCGACGTCGATCGATGGTTTCTACTACCATACCAAAAAATATCGATCGATGTCGACTGGTCCATTTTGCCATCGACTGATGACGTCGATTAACGGTCGATCGATTGGTTTGGTAACACCCTAACACGTCAAATAACGACCGTGGTCGAACAAAACTTTGTCGGAGAAACTCTTTCAACATAGGAAGGTAGGTAAATAGGTATTCGCTCAAATTGCAGTTCTTTTATCATAAGTCCCGTATTATTGTTATAAAAAGAAAAAGGCCTGTGTATTATGACTAAGTACTTATACAAATATTGCATCGCACTTGGACCGCTGGGTAACGTTCGGACTTCGGCGCCCTATTATTTGAAAAGCGGCTTTTTTTTTCTGGCTACTAATTCCAGTGCACAGATAATTATATTTGATGGTCTAGTCTAGGGTACCCGGGAAGCTGGGATAGGCTGGGTGCGGCTCGATCGATGGAACCACCCTAAACATACAAAGGAAACCAATGCGCACGCAATGGGGGGGGGGGGGGGGTTGGGTAATATGCGCACGCATTAATTTCGGGTGTGGGTAAGTCAGTCGCAATCGCAATAAGGCGGAGTTACTTTGTTCGGAGTGCGCAACAGATTACTTTATTTTACCTCCAAATAATGATACTAAAACACATAGATATTGGAAAATACCTAATGTATTAAGTGGTCAGATTATTAGGCTTAAGAAGTCGGGTTAGGGGAAGATATCTTTGTTCGAAAAAATTAAGTTCAACAAAATTACCTAAGTCATTGGATGGAGTTGGCCACTTGCTCATAGAACGAACGAACGATTGGATGGAGTCCTATCACTTGAAATTCAGTGTTTGTTTTCGTATTGTAGTGGTTTAGGTAAGTATTGCATTTGTGATTCAATACGTCAAGCCAATTCCCGATCCGACGAGTTTGATTTGCTTTGTTATTCTCGAGTAGGTATTTTATCGTGTCTTTGATCCAAAGTGACAGTGATTTAAATATTGAGTTCAGTGTGATTAATTTAGTGCCTTGATTTAATACTTTAGTTAGTGCTTCAAAATTTCGATGAATCAATGTGGTTGTGTTTGAATATTTTAGTGTTTACGTCATTTAATGTTTTATTTCTTGACGTTCTTGCGGTTCAATGAATTCTAATATTGTGGTAAGAACTTCAATGTGCTTTTAGATTTAGTGTTGCTAAGAATATTAAAGTAAAAAGTAAATGTTGTGTGTTTATTAATAAAGTTTTGTAAGCAAAAACTACACTTGTTTTTTACCGTACGTAGTAGGTAGTTACCTAGTAGGTAGGTACCTAGATATGTAGGTATGCAGGTGATAGATACCTACATAACTAAATACTTAAAATAGCACTGACAAGAAAGCGCCTATAGGTAGGTACTTATGTTACAACAATAATGGCGCTCGATAATGATCGATCTCAAGATATACTTACAATAAGACAGTTTGTCATTGAGTTCAGCCCAGCTTATGTAGGCACTAGGGGGGTAGGTACTTATTATCGTTTTTAACTTGCATTGTTGCATTGTTTGTTAGGTAGGCTCTTTTAGCAATATCCTTTTTAAATTATCCTATGAATTATTTTTACCTAAGTAATTAAATCGTAATTCGTTTTTTATTTTAGTTGCAAAATGCGGGGCGAATTAGAAGTTTGAGATGATCAGCCATAAATTGGTGCCGAAGTATATGAAACAGCTCGAGCTGAAATCGGACTTGGTTTCGCACAGGCGTTATGAAAACAAGAGCATTGTGACTGGCCAGCGAGCGTTGGTAACTTATGTGCGGATGACCAACGAGAACGCACATACTATTAAATATAGTGACTCAACTATTCCTATCACCCTTTACGTGTTGAAATGCGACCACGAGTGGAACTCTGAAAACTGCGGCACTGACAGGCAACCCTCCGGTCGAGCCCAGCAGAGGAAGAAAGAGACTTCAATATAAAATGCTAGTGGTAGGTACTTCTATCTCGACATCTGTTCAAAGACAATCATGATAATATGTGTTTAATAAGTTCAAATGGAAATAAAAAACAATATTTATTTTTATCATTAGGTATCATCATTTAGGTACCAACCACCCCATATACCGACATAAAATTAAAAAAAACTATTATGTAAGTTAGGTATAGGTAGGTTACTAGGTATGTGGGTAGGGTAACTAGGTGTTTCAAAACAAATTTGTGACTATAAAATATTTTTGTTTTAGTCTGATCTCAGCGACGAAGAAATAGAAGTTAAAACTGGAGTAAAAATACCTGCTCAGAATATCGAATACATCAAAAGAAAAAACGAACTTAGGGCCCTTGAGCGTCACGTAATAAATATAATTTTCAACTTAGCGGGAGAAGAAACTGAAGATTCCGAAGAAATCAATACTCTTCTGCGTCGTCGTTCATTGCGCATGTTAATGGAAGAAAAAGCTGCTAAGACTCGAGCTGAACCTCGATGGTCTGAGTGCAAAGTCCGTCGGACCGAAGCTAGATGCACTGAGGTGCGTCGCAACGCTCCTCGACGAGTTGAAGGTAAATGCTCTAAATTGCGCCACGCTCATCGACGTCACCAGACTCAACTTCAACGCGTTGAATCCGTTCGAGTCGAGCAAGTGAAGCATCAGTGGACTGAAATTCAACAAGTAGGTCAAGAGGCCCAAATCACAGAACTTCAACAGGCCACCCCGCAATGGGTTGAGTGTGTTTTTCTTGAACCTTCCCAGGATACACCATTGTTGCTAGTTCCCGTGGAGGCTGTTCAGCCTCAGTACACACAAGTCCAGAATGTAACTGAAGTTACTGTCGTTACAAAGATTCATATTTACGAAGAGATAATTGAAGAATAAACTGCAACTTACAAAAAAGATTACGCACGTGATTTTTTTTTGTGTTTAAACTATAAACTGAATTTAAAACCGCAAAAATGAAGGCCAAGTTTATAGAAGAAGTTGATGAAGATGTTAGTGATGTTGTAAATGACGCTAATGATGTAGATTTTGAAGATGAAGAAGAGGAAGGCCAAGATGATAGCAATGATACCACGCTATTGGAAGAGCTATACAATATGGTATACGCTGAAATTAGCCATGAAATCAAGATGTTAAATGATGAAATGGTGGAAAAACTCTGTGACCAAATATTTGAGGAAGCAGTTGATATAATAGTAGATGAAACTATTACTGAGGCCAATAAAGAAATACAGAAAGTGTAAGAACAATTTAACTAATCATTGTGTTTGTGTTGTAGGTACAGACTAGGTATTCGTACTAAGTATAACAGTAACATTTAATGTAACTCAAATCGATTACCTGTTTAGGATGGACAAGACAGTGTAGGTAAGGTAATCGGACGTGGAGAATATATTAAAATATCGTACCTATTTATTTGATTACTATTTACCGTTATAGCTAAGAATTTAGATATAAGTACTTAAATAGGTAAATGTACTTTAGAAAATGTTTATTTAAAAAAGGTGAAGAAACTTGTGACCTGCCTGGTGTAGCACGCTACCTGCGTACATCTAGCTCTATCAAGTTACCAACTACAGAGTTCCAAGACGAGCGTAGCCGCTGGTATCTAAGGGCTAGTAGTATATAGTATTTAACTTGTCTTTTTTAAACTTTCGCGATCAGACCACCATGATTAAAGATATATTTACGGGTATCATGAAATATGCGTATTATAATTTATACTTGTGTTTAATATTATTATCTATGGATTTGGAAAGCTCTACTTATTTTAAGAAAATAAATAAGGTGCATACATAAAGAAAAGATTAAAATAATCTGCCTAATAGGTATGTTTAAATTTTCATTTTGAGTATCCATCTAAACTATTCTATCAAATGATTGCTGATTTGATATCATATATTTTACGCTTTTAAAGTACCAAATGAAGTGAAACTTCTGAGATAGAAGAATTAACTGTGATGCAATTGAAAGTGAAGGTAGAGGTAGACAGAAAGGAATAGGCAAAAAAAGAACTACGAAGAAGATGGGACGACTTTAGGCTTCAAAAGAGCCTTAGGAGTGTTACTTGGGAACAATGCACTGGTCATAATATAATCTAGGTAATGATATGACATTTTGAGAAAGTGCAAGAGCGAGAAGACTTGTGTTGTATGTAATATCATTAAATTAATTTTGATTTCGAGACGTTCACAAGCAAGACCTTTTACGCATTTCAATCTGATAGTTATTACCAATACCTTCCTACCTACGTCAGTAGTGCTAGCCGGTCAATCGATAATTAAAAGAAGTTTTCAAAGTGGCACAAATACCCGCTTGTAAGTTACAAAGTTTTAATGAATAACCAACCGGTTACCAATCTAAGGATAGGTAAAAAAAATAAAAACTCAAATTGTTTTGGTGACACTATAACCGCGATTACGGAGATTTTCTTTATCTACTACTACGTAGGGTACGTAAAGTGTAATTAGTTATCTTACAATCGGGAATGGGTTCGAGGTTTCACTTCTACCACATTATTGTATTTCGTATTAAACTAGATCGATGTACCTAGTAATATATGAACTACTTTTAGCTTTATTTAAGAACTTAATGTCGTGGAATTTATTAATAATTTTATGCAGCACTTCGAAATTTCAGTAGGTAAACTTAACATCTCTTCTTGTCTTAAATATCTATGGCTTATTATTATTATATAGATACATACATATTAATAATTACGTTCAACTGTAGTAGAAAATCTATATAATATAAGTGTCTTGTCTAATATTATAAAATAGAGGTTTAAACCCCTGAATGGTAGTAGTTGTTTCTGTGTAAGTTTACCGATCGATACCACAACGTAAAATATGTTATATTACATCCATAATCAGGCCTCTTTCCCCTAAAGGTAAATTATTATAAATTATGTTATTAAATGTTAATTAGGTATTTGATCATAATGCTTATTACAATCATACATTACTTTTAGAAAATTATAAGTAACATCTGCATTAGACTCGGAACAAGTAAAAATGTAGAATTAAATAATATATATTTGTACTTAATCATCGTGCACTGTCCGTTTACTTAGTTGTTTAATTAGATCCACTTTATATTAAGATCCTTGAAAAGAAAATCTGGTTTGGACGAACCTTTTTATTCTGGTGTAGGTAGTTTGTAAATTGTTGGAGGTTTTCATTGTTTTTTTACATGTAGATAAAAAAGTTACCTAGGTAAGTATAGGTTAGTGTCGGTACCTACATCACATCTGCAGAACGTACGGCGCCGATTGTTTGGTTGAATACGCTCGCAGTGTTTTTCAAGATTCCAATGCCTATGACACTTCTGCCGAAATTACGTCGCGTTCGTCGTAGTATATTTACATATTACGATTGAAACTTCAGTCGCTGAACTTTCGGCGCCGTACGTTCCGCAGATGTAGCGCTACACTAACGGCGCGTCAGCGCGTGTACACGCTAAGAAAATTTGCCGTTTCTGCGGCAGACAAGACAAATTCTTCGTGTAGACGACAAGATTTTTTTCTGTTCCACACACGAACGAAACTTTTCTTGTCTTCCGCAGACAAGAAAAATCGAAACGTGTACACGACAAGAATTTTTTCTTGCAGTCGTCAGTCGGGCGTAGGGCGCGCAAGTAAAATATTTCAAAAAATAATTAAATTTAGAAAATATTAAATTTTTAGTGAATTGCGTTTTTTGAAAGCATAAGACCTTCCTCAGGCTCATCAGCCTTGATTAAAAGCCATCTGGCAGCCATTTTAATTGAATTACTAACAAAATTCACACTTACGAAAATAAAAAGGTAACATATTTAAAAATATTATCGGGACTTTATCGCGTATCAATATGAATTTTTCTATGGATTTGAACTTCGTTAAAACGTAATTACGTTTCTATTTTTTTCATTTGTGAATCGCACTTGCGAACTTAAGGGTAAGCTTCCTGGCTGGGCCAGCCCTACTACACCGCCCCCCGCCGCTCCGCAACAACGTTCGCCGCGTCGTGTCTGGCGCAGATAAGATTTTTTTTCATGCACCGCTGCGAGCAGTGTACACGGTTATTTTCTTGTTACGACACGAATTCTTGGGTAGGCCCGGCGTTTTTTCTTAGCGTGTACAAGCGCCGTAAAAGTCTACTTATGTATCTTCTAAGCTTAGCCTTATTATTTAGGTACATGTCAACTGTTGAGTTTAAAATTTTATATATTTTCGCTACCTATAAATAACACTTCACTCTCTTGCCCTATAATTTAAATACAAAGACATCAAAAAGATTGGGACAGTATTTCATGACGTCTAAATTACTACATTTTCATATACTTAGGTATAATAAGTAGGAAATATTTTTTTTTCTAAAATGATGGTAATTTAATTGCGTCAATTCCTAAGACCGGACGACGTAAGAGTTGAGCAAATTTGGTCTAATCTAGATCTTTCAAAGAATTTAAGTACTTACCTACTACCTAGGTTCTAAAATATTTCAATAATTTTCTAGTAGGTACCTAATAACTTACCTTAAAAATAACTTTTCTAGTCTTTTACAGACCCATCTTCATTTAAAGAGTGGTTTGGTAGTTTTACATTAACTTTTGGTCTACTTACTATAATTCATCATCATGATTACTAAGTAAGGTACCTATACCTAGGTACCAACTGTTAGTTTTTAAGGGTAAGTACCTATGTGTCGTGTAATGGTAAAAACCCTTGTGATGGTCATTAAGCTCTTTGTTAACAGAGCAGTTTAATCCTAGGAAACAAGTAAAATTGCATGTGACTGTTCTACCTAAATGTTAGTAGCTCTCCATCTTCATGAAAACTATTTTGTATTGATGTATTAACTTTTCAATAATTAATAAAGTATTCGTAAAAATTGTCTATTTATTTTGAACCTTATGTAGTAAGGTAGGTTACCTTACCTACTACAATCCTATCCTACTAATATTAAAAAGGTGAAAGTTTATGTGTGGAAGTATGTAAGTGTGAATGTTTGTTACTCTTTCACGCTCAAACGGCTGGACGGATTTGAATGAAATTTGGTACCAGGATTGCTTATACCCTGAATTAAAAAATAATTCCCACGGGAACTGTTCACCGCGGGTAACACCGCGGGGCGCAGCTAGTAGGTACAATATATTATTAAAGTACAAAAAAATTCTAAAGATGAAATTCTTTATTATTCTTAAATAATCTTAAAAATAAATAAATTTAATCTACTGGGATGAGCTTTATAAACAATGTGCAATTGATCTATAGAAAGTAAAAAGAACCATAGGTACATCTATTTTCAAAAGAAAATGAAGTGAGCACCGAATAATAACATTTATGTACAAAATAATAAAAACAAAAATTTACTTTTTCTTGAAGTTATACAAAGTATTACCCCCTTAAGCATATTGGATTAGTAAACCTACTTTAGCTAAAACGGATATGAATTCTGTTGCTATCTCTTTTCATTGACATAAGGGTAACAAGAAAAAAACATTCTTTAAATCATAAATTATATTGACAAATCTTTATGAATAAGATCATTAGAATGCATGATGCAAGATTTTCGCTCGATTAATAATAAAACAAGTACAGAAGCCCCACTTCGCGATAACATTAATTTAAATAGACTCTTACTACGACACAAGCAGTGCAACAACAAAGTGCAATTCAGCTTGCACAAGCGCCTAGTGCTGATAGTTAATTCGTGATATTTCATTGTAACAACGTTATCCATTAAAATAAAACAACACCAACTAAATAAAAGAGTGGAGTGGTATAATATGCCTGGTGTAGGGGAATGAAAGAATTATGTATAAGTAAGATAACAGTTATGGATTTTAACACCTGACACAAAAATGGGTTGGCCAAGACTTATGATCCGAAGGTCGTGGGTTCGAATCCGGCCGTGCATCAATGAACTTTTCGCTTTCGCGTACTTCGAAAAATGTATATGCGCTTTAACACGAGCTTATAATGGTGAAGGAAAACATCGTGAGGAAACCAGTTAGCTCTCTAAATATCGTCGATAAGCTTGCACGGACCTGTCACGTATGGAAAGTTAACTTCTGCAAAAAGTGGGCATTATCAAATATGTATGTATTTGGACATACCTCTGACTACCCTTAGACATCTTCAAAAAAGATCTAAAAATTTCCTAATGATCTGAAAGAAATGGGATACAGTCGTGATCATATTTCTTTTTTTTTTCAGTTCACAAAAAGAGGGATGTAATAAGTTTGACAGTGTGTCTGTCTGTGGCACCATTGTAAGCGGTTTTTTTTTAAAAAGCTGGTTTTCTAGCGGTGGTTTTTATGAGTGCTTTATCAAAATCGCTCATGACATTTACAAGTTATGGGGGTGAAAGTGAGGATGAATAATTGAATGTTTCCAAATATACCCAAGTTTGGTATCAAATTATATTAAATTGAGAGTAATGCAAAAATTAAGAGAAAGCAGGTTTTAAAGCACTTAGTGTTGGGGGGTTACTTAAATGTTTTTATTTTACAATCTTGTTGATCAAGATGAATGTAAGACAGTATGCAATATTGGTGATGATATGGAACAAGAAAAAGAGTTTTTATATCTGGTACTAATCGGTACTATAGACTTACTTTGTTTACAAGAGATGAAAGGTACAATGACAATATTGAAACAAGAGTGAATGCTAGAAATCAAGTGAATGACCACACAATTTTTTAAGCATCTAGAGTGACCGAAAATGAACAACTGGCAGTTCATAGAGGATTATTAATGATTGTACTAACTCCTTGACTAGAGTTGGTTACTTACTTTCTACAAACTTGTGGTAACTTTGAAAGATAGAGTGAGAAACAGTGTTTTAAAGGAATGGTGTGGACTGTGGAGTGAAAGTTGTAGTGATATGAATTAGACAGGCAAATTAAGAGAGCGCCATATGCAAATTAGTCGTCGAAATCCTTATTTATCTCAGTATATGTGAAAGCTACCACCTTCATATTTAGGGAAATGATACTTTGAACTTTTATCTTGCGTTATGGTTTTTTAGAAACACGATTGGTAAAAGTTTTCTCGATCATATATTTTTTTCAAAAATACATGTGTTTTTTTGCTATTTATCTCAGGAACAGAATGCTATTTTTGTTGGTTTTATGTTTTGACAAATAACCTAGAAGTATTTATTTAGTTCTGAGTTCTGATTGCTTGTTTAATTAACTTGTAATTAAATAAGAACTGTTTTTTCGCTATAAATTATGTTGGGTGTCTATCGTTCTGCGCTTCTCACTCACGAGTAAAAACATTATTCACTCTCCCGCTCATTCCTCGGCGTTATGGCAGACTCTTACGATAGTTTGGGCATGAAGAGATGATGAATTAGAGTCATTTAACAAAACAAGTGCATAAGGTGAGGGTGAATGGAACAGCTGGAAGGGGAAAACCTAGGCGAACTTATTTTGACCAAATTGATGACATCAATATTAGTTACTTAGATAATATTCATCAGAACATAAAAAACAGGTAGGTACATACAAATAATGCCAATTCATTATATGGCAAGTCGACACAGATACCAGAACATACGGATAAAATGGCTAGGATACTTATTGTGACTTTTTTGAACTTTTCTTTTTGCTTGTCCGCTCTTTGCAGCAGTCTTTATAAAACTTAGCTTCACACTTGCCCTTGTAGTATAGCTGGGTTGGCTCAACCACAACTTGGTATTCAGCAAGCTTCTTCAGTAGACATTTTCTCTCTGCTAGCACTTTATTGACCTCTTGATTGATGGTTGCGGCTCTATCATTCTGGTTTGCATTGTACTGAAATTTCAATTCATTTTCATCCAAATGTGGTTCAAAAAGGGTCAGGTAGGTAACACATAGCATTTGTGAAAAATTTTACAGTGAAAAAATATTGGGAAACTATGATAGCTTTGTCTTTTATATTCAAGAATTGAAGGAACAGCGACAAAGTATTAAATGTACTAGTAGGTAGGTACTTCACGATTCAGACTGGCCAGAATATTTTACGTGATAACTTTCTAGAAGCTGTACTAAGTTATGTACTCACCACTGCCATCATTTTCACAAGTTTTTCATAATGTATGCATTTTTTTCGATACATTTTGTTTGTAGCGTGGGTGCTTTTCATATTTATTGTTTTCATTTTGAATGTCAAAGCGAGTGCGGAAGAGGATTCTGAAAAATAATATGAATTATCTAAAAAGTAATAGACTGTCGTTTCTGTAAAAGGTAGTTTTTTTTATCAAATTCAGGAATAATGAGTAGAAAATAATTTATTTATTTATGTACCTACTTACAGTAAATATTTTCTGCAATTTTCGCTACCCACAGTTAGTCTATCCGATCCGACTAAAACTGAATGAAATTACTGAAAGCGAGTATAGTATTTAGCGATTTCCAGAGTAGAATTACTAATTTCTTGTTGAATTTCGGTTGGAGGAAAAAAATCAAGAATAAAAATTATTACTTTTTCTTTCTTTTCTTCTTCTTCTTATTTTGGCTTCGCCAGCTTTTGCCACGCATTTAGCCACCCACTACCATGTCATTATAATGCAAAGAGCATGTAACTTGCTTTACTTCCTCAGAAGAAGGAAAGAGATAGAAAATTTCTAAGATTTCTAAGAAGCATACCTTGGCACAAAGATGGCTGCTTGCCGCCAAATAGCAAGTCGCGATGACAACTGGATGTACTTGTTGTGGTTGGCTGGGAGCCTGGGACAAAACATGGCGACCAACCTCAGAGAGATAGTTCCTAAAATCCTAAAGTAATGTTTATGCCAAGTCTATTCATTTATATTGTCAACAATGTTTGCTTCCTCCACAAAGTGATTCTAAGAAATAAAAGACAAACTGGCAAACAAAGAGATGCTGGCAAAGCTCATGGCAAAGAGCACCACAGACTACTAAGATGCTAACGCTAGGATGCTACTAAGTCTACTAACGAACGAACTCCATTTTCTTACGAATGATGTAAAACTAGGAACCTATGAACCAAAGATAATTTATTACCCAAATAATACCTACTATGAACTATGAAGTGATTTTTCCTTAAAGTAAGAAATGGAGCGCTGTTTATTTCTTTCTCAGTCACAAAAACAAAGAAGAATAATACAACATTCTTGTGAGTAAAAGAGACAAAGCATTAGATCTTTTGTCCCTCATCGCGTGCCGTTTTTTGTATACTATACTATAGTAGTAGGTCCATGTGTAAAATTATGTACTCTATGGACCATAGACAGATTTTTACATATCTTGCCATACGTATTATCTATGGACGCCATGCCATTCCATGCCATTTGCCCACATCCTAGTATAGTATATAGTCTGTGCATTTGCCTGTGCCTTGCCCACAGACTACTAGGATGCTAACGCATGCCTTGCCTGTCTGTCTGTCTGTGCCAAAGAGCATGTTGGTCTGTGCCATCCATTGATTAATCTTCTTCTGAGGCTCAGAAGAAAGAAATGTTCTGAGGTCTGTGCGTCTGTGCCTCCTAAACGTAGTGTTACATTGTCTTTGCCTGTGCTGTGCCCAAAGAGCATGTAAATAGTATAGCTAGCTGTGCCCAAGCTGTGCCCATTACATGCTCTTTGGCTGTGCCCGCCCTGTGCCCTATTACATGCTCTTTGCTGTGCCTGCCATTGCCAATCAAATTGCCAATCTTCCCATCCCACACTCGGTGTTTGTGATTGATCGTGAATGTAAATTGGAAACAATCAATCAAAGAGCATGTAATAGTAATCTACGCTAAAATTCCGTGAGAGGTATGTAAAGAGAAATCAATTTTGTTAATGTAAGCCCAAAGCAAAGAGCATGGCCTAAAGCTGCTTACTGTGCAAATTCTAGTTCATAATTCCTGAGTTGCCTACACATTTCGATCAGCGAAAGGTAATTGATGTGTAAATATTGTAAAATGTGCTAGGATTTACAGGCATTTGTTTCACAGCTTTGCGAGAAGTGCCAAAACACCAAAATCCTTCCCCGGTTATACTTACTTCAGTGAAATGTTTCGTAAATACTACCTGTTTTTATCAACAGTGGTATAGAATCTCGCCTTTTCAGTAGGTACTATGTAGGGTTTTCTAACCAAAAGCACCGTATTCTGAGACCGAAGTAAAGTTTATTGTTGATTTATTTATTTTTTATGATTTTACTGTTGCTAAAGTACAATGAGACCATCAGTTATTTCTCACTTTCAACATGACTTTATATGCATTGAAAGTGATTGAGATCTAATGCACTCCCCAAACTGGGCTCCCCAAGCTGGGCTCCCCTTAGTATCCCCAATTCTTGCATACTAACGCAACTTTATGTATAAAATAAATATGGAAGCCTTCTACCTAAAGCTGAGTCCTTAGTAAATTAAAGATCACTCTAACTAAGTCATTTTATCCTTAAACATGATCTTTATGTAAGTTTAGATGTATTTGTTCCTTGTTCGTTTGTTGACTCTAAATTCTAAATATGTGTGAGAATGATGCCTGGCAAGTTATTCTGATTTACCATTTCTGAATTTAAACTCATATATGCTAAGCTACACCAAACTGATTTCAATAGTGCATGGAAATTGAGGCAACAGCTTTATTTAACTTGCTCAGCGAGTTCAGTGAAACAGGCCGGAACTCGCTCAGCAAGTTTTAAATAAACATAAACATGAACTTAATAGAAACCATTGTTATCAGAATTTATGCAGCTCAGCTCATCTCATCTCGCTGCTAAGCAAAGAATTGTAATATCACATAATTGTTTTAAGGTATTGTTTTAAATTGAACCTATCCTACCTATCCTTATAATTATAACATATCGATTAGTTTAGTTTTGCCTGGCAAAATAGTTGAAGATTACAGTAATAATATACTAATATATAAATGCACTAATATACCTACCTACCTACTTACTAAAACCCATCCTATCCTACTAATATTATAAAGGTGAAAGTTTGTGTGTGTATAAATGTGTAAGTGTGTTTGTTTGTTACTCTTTTACACTCAAACAGCTGGAAGGATTTGAATGAAATTTGGTACCAGGATTTGCTTATACCCTGGATTAAAAACAGGCTACTTTTGATCCCGGTATTCCCATGGGAACAGAAACTCTTCACCGTGAGTAACACTGCGGGACGCTTGTATATAATACACTAACTAAGCTGTTATTAAAGATGCTATTAGCGAATAACATCAATGCTCTCCATTGTTTAAAAAAGTTTGACAATGCTCAGCGAATATGATTGTTTAAAATCTAGAAAGATGCTCATGAAAGAAATAAAAAATCATTTACTCTTGTAGGACCTCAAGGATTACTTAAGTTTCGTTTTACATGCTAGGTGATTCTAATGTGTGTACTGTATCCTGTAGGTAGACATATATTTGGATCTACAGTACAGACATTAAATCAGACCACTGCTTATGGCGTGCTGGAAACAAACATACCTACTCATAAACTTTCAGACATATTATAATAGTAACAGACTTCCGCCTGCGACTTCGCTCTCATCGTACTAACCCCAATAAAAAGTTCTCCGATAAAAAGTATGTGTTATTCCAGGTCTATATTTCTAGTTTCCGACAAATTACTTAAGTAGTTTTTGCGTGAAAGAGTAACGAATTTCCATTCATACAAACTTTCGCGTTAATAATATTAGTAGGATATAAGTAGTAAAAAAAATATTTTGTCTCCCTTCTATATCCTAATTTCTGGTTCCTTGTAAATCTCATCAGACAGTACTACACATTTTTACAGTACTTGTATATATACTATCTATACTAATCTTTACTAATATTATAAAGAGGTAAAGTTGGTTTGTTGGTTTGTTTGTTTGTATGTTTGGGGTAATCTCTGAAAATACTCATCCATTTGTAGCTTAGTCTTTCCGAATGAACAAAGGCTATATTTTATCAAGGTAGGTACCACGTGAGCGAAGCCACGGGCAAGTTAGCTAGTTCTTTCTAAAACAGTGTGGCATGTACAGACAGCATTCAGTGTTTTAGAGTTTAAGTATTTTGGCACAGTTCCACTGAGCTTTGTCAGCAGCAATATCATGGCCTCACCATCATCATCCGCAGCCCGATTTCGCCCACTACTGGGTATAGACTTCCATTTGTTTATGCCACGCCTCACGGTCCCGTGCCAGCCTCATCCAATTTCGCCCCACAATGCTCGTCCGCCCATCTCGCAACCGGGCGGCCGACATTTCTGTAGTTCAGTTCTTGGACGCCATTCAGTTGACACCTTACTCCACCGGTCGTCATATCTCCGTGCCAGGTGTCCTGCCCAGCTCCATTTTAGTTCCGTGAATACATATTGCCTAGATGTACGATAAAAATAAATACATTTAGAAAAATATTATATATTTTGTTTGACATTTTTTGTAATATTTTTTAGTTGGTTTGTAAATATTACCTTGCTCATCTTTATGCCAATGAATGCCAAAAAAAATTAAAAAAGTAATATTTCTTTTACAGATCAATCAGAACAAGAATCATCAAACCACTCCAGTATGGGGAAAGAGTGAGTAAAAATCAAGCTTAAATGAATAGATAGAATAGAAAAACGTTTAAGCATTTGTTAAAAAATACAAGTAGGTACCTACACTTTAATTTAAATAGAAAAACTAAATATGAACACAAAAAATATGTCACCACCACTCAGCGTGTGCTATAGCAGCTTAGCTGCTGCAGCGCTGGTTTTGTGTGCCGGCACTGGTTCGTGTGGCAGCAACTGCTACACGAGTATGTTTTTAAGTTGGCATAGTACCTATAAAACCCGTCACACACGTAGCTATAATATATATCTATAAATTATAGCAAGGCATATTACGATATATTTTCTATACAAATATTCAAGTGACCGCACACGCAGCTATACAGTGTATATTATAGCTGCGTGTAAGTAAGTTGCCTCCTGCCTGACGTGATAGGTGTGTATGAGAAATAATGCATGCCTATCAAAGGTCAACCCATGATGGTTAACCTTGACATACAATAATAATAATAAAAACGTTTATTTCTTGTCATATAAAAAAGTTAAAATGAAGAATGTGACGAGATTGAATGGAAAAATATGCGTGACATGATCGTAGAAAAAGAAGTAAAAATAAGGGCAAATCACTTTTTTTAAGCTATTGCATAGCCTTGAGCGTGGAGACCGAATCCAGTAATTCCGTAACGAAAATAACCTAACACCCCCCACTCCGAAAAAAACAAATGCTATGCAATAGCTTTACCGCGGCAGCCTCCGAGTGCCACACGTCTTTTTTTTCCAACTGTATGTATCTATGTATATAACCAAGAGCCATTATTACACCACTGAATCAATGGCTTCTCTTTCAAGATCACAATGTTTACATTATTACATGAAATATCATAATAGTATTAGAAAATGATCTATTTTCTTAATTGATTGCTTTGTGTTTGTTCGTGAATAGGGTCTTTCGAGTGCAAAAGTGACTGTTTAACTAATTAATATAATATAGAACCCAGGTCATGCCCATGCCCTAACTGCACCCGTAACTTAAGTACACCACTTTTTTCACTTTCGCCGTCACGCGCGTTTTACGATACAAATGCAAATGAAACGCGCAGTGTCTGCCGGTTTGTATCGATACAAACGCAAGCTGCAACCGTGTTGTACACTTGTACACTATCCTCGGGTATGTTGAAACGCATGACGCGCTACACAAAATCGCTCCGTGCAGAGACGCTCGTTCGAAAAACGTGGTGTGCATAGGTTCTTTTCTCCTGCGCTGTAATCACGCACGGTTCTATTGAAAGATTTGACAGTGACCAGTAAACGTAGTGGTTATATTCTCTTTGACAGTGACTGCGATTTGACAATGTAAATAAAATTATTTGGTAATTATTACAAAAATGTGATTCCCATTACAATCTTGCATTGTTTCATTTAGAAATGAAGAATGCAGATTTCAATATAAACATATCAATAGAATTAATAAATACACCAAATTTGACCACAAGGTAGAGGCTAACATTTATTATTTGAAACCTTGTTTCTCAAGGGTTAACTCTGTTATGCAAGGGAGGGATCATTGATTCATTTTGGTGTATTGCAGAGTTGTATATTATGTTGTCAAAGAAAAGGACGGAGATCAAGGACCTTCAAATAACCTTGTAAGTACACAGTCCATGTATTTGTTTGCAGGCGTGACACTTCAGATTCAAGCGGCGATGAGGCCTTCGAACAAGAGAAGAAAAAAAAGAAGTCCAAAAAGGTCAAGAAACGCAAGCACGAGGACGATGACATGAAGGCGCACAAAAAGAAGAAAAAGGCAAAGAAGACGAAAAGACGTCACAGCCCCGTGTCCGAAAGCGAGACTTCCCTGTCCGACGTAGACGAGCTTATCAGGAAATCACAACAGTGCAAGAAACACAAGGAGGCGAAGAGTAAAGCTAAGAACGGCTCCAGTTCTTTACCGAAGTCTTACAATAAAGACAAGGAAGATAACACTCTGGAGATAATATCATCTTCTGAGACAGAGAACTATCAAGAAGATTGCGCGAGTCCCGAACTCACAGTCGACGATGACCTTAATCTCGAGGAGCTCATGAAGCAAAAAGAACTGCTGCAGGCGCGGCTGTTCGCCTGCCACTCGGAGCGCAGCGGGACCGACAGCGCCGACCGCGAGGTCATTTGTCTCGACGACGACACGCATACCTTCCAGCGCAAGTCCAAGCAGGAACGAGAGCACAGGACTTCCAAACACAAGCACAGCAAGGAGCGCTCCTCCGAAAGGGACAAGCATAGGTCGCGTCGCCACGAGGAGGATCTCCGCGAAATCATCCGCAGAGAGAACAGGAAGGAAATGGAAAAACGGTTGGACGATCGCGAGATGAAGGAGAGGAAGGAGCGTGAGCGGAGAAAGATCGATGAAAGAGACCGAGAAAGGATCTCGTCGGTTCGGGATAGAGAGCGGGATCGGGCTCGCGAGCGTGTTCGGGAGAGAGAGCGGGATAGAGATAGAGAAAGGGAGCGGGGAAGAGATGCTCGAGGGAAAGAGGTCGCGAGAGGTGGTCGTCGCGATTCTGAGCGTGGGATTCGCGGCCGAGGCACTCGTCGGTCGCGTTCACGAGAGCTCCGCCGCGACACCCGGCCTCCACATTTTGACCGCGACAGAAGGTCGCGCGATCGTGGTCGCGACAGGCGCAGTAGCAGAGACAGTAGAGATCGCAAGGTACTCGGTTAATATTCATATAAAATTCGTCGAAAAACTAATCTCGTTATTGATTTGGAAGTCTCTTTGGGAGTCACAGATATTAAGTACATGCGTCGCGTTTACTGAGTCGGAATCGGAGCGTACGAAGCGAAAGCTGTTGTTGCTCTATAATATTCCATATAAATCAATATAGACTCTTTAATAACTATATTTATTGTATACTGCAACAGCTCGCATATCGGCAATTCGTCATATTTGCCACAGAGATTGGTATCCGTACGCTGCGGACGCTCCGAGATACGCATTAGTTAATCAGCATAATAAAGGTTGCGCGATAAATTTTAACAATAGGTAGGTATATTACCTAATAAGAGTTGTGAACGGAGAAATTTATTTAAACTTGCATGATTAGTTAAATTGAGTCGTTTAGTAGCTGATTACCGTGAATGAAACTAAACTAATCATGCAAGTTTCTTTAAACATGCATGATTAGTTAAGTTTAGTCGTTTAAGTAGCTGATTACCGTCAAAGAAACTACAATGAAATATAATTGTATAAAATATATCAAAATCCCACTAATATTATAAACGCGAAAGTTTGTATGGATGTTTGTTACTATTTCACGCAAAAACTACCGAACGGATTTGGCTGAGTCTTAACATCCATCCATTCTTTCAAAGTTATGTACATTATGTGTATCTAAACCACACTACTTAAACTGTTTATATTGTAACTGTCTCAAATAATTTCAGTATTCGGATGAAGTGGCCCAAATAGTGCCGAGTTCGAGCGATGAAGAACTGGATATATCCGTGAACGGATCCGACGATGAGGAGACGGATGAGCAGATTATTGAGCGAAGGCGAAAAGAGAGGGAGAAACTTGTAAAGGTACGTTAAGATCGTGCTCAAAGAATCATACAAGTAGAATAAAATAATGGAACAGGAACAATGAAATAGTGAATGTTGGCAATGGGATGGTTTCGCGACCTGTCTGGCCTTTTAGACTGAGTTTATTTGTTACAGAGTCTAGCTAACGCCAACAACGATCCCTCAAGTAAGGACAGTGTAGTTCTCGCGTCTCCAACTGCCTCCAACACCAAAATCCCGGCTCGGGAAACATCCAGCACAAACATTAAGATCATAGAAGATGATACCATAGAACTGGAAAAGGCAGTGCCAGACGATCCGAAAGGCAACGCTTCGGATGATGACTTGCCTAAGGAGCAGAGGAAAGAATGGGACATGTTCGCGGATCAAGATAACTTTGAGGCTATGGATGTAAGTTTTGTCCGTGTACAGGTAATACAAATACATCGGCCAAGTGCGAGTCGGACTCGTTCACGAAGAGTTCCGTTTCCGTACCATTTTGTGAATATTTCAAGCGTTTACATGTTGTCGTTATTAAATAGCGTGCAAAAAATCTCGTTTGTTGTATGGGATTTTTTATATTTATATTTTTTTAATTCTGTTTTTAGTATTTGTTATATTATATCACGGTTCATGAGATACAGCCTGGTGACAGACAAACGGACAGCGGAGTCTTGTTATTAGGATTCCGTTTTTAAAAATGGATTTGAAAATCATAAATCATTATTCAGTCAGTTCGTTCGTTCGTTCGTCGTATGAGCAAGTGGCCAACTCTGGTGACTATGTCTCCTCAAGTCAGTAGGACCTTTAGGCGCGGGACACACAGAAAAGACGTAAGGCGAAGACGGGGCGCGGACAGGGCGGAGACGTGACACGGACGTGACTTTTGAAATTATATAGAAGAGACGGGGCGCGGACGCGACGCAGTGCGAGCGTGCGAGCGTGCGAGATCCGCCCGGCAGGCATGCCACTCCGCGCCCCGTCCTCGCCCCCGCCACGTCCGCGCCCCGTCTCTCCTGTGTGTTTTGAACAAAAGGTGCAGACGTAAAAGCGTCGCGCCCGCGCCCCGTCTCTTCTGTATGTTTTGCGTCGTGACGCTTCTATACATTTTGTATGAAAAGGACGCGGAAGAGACAAATGTCCGCGCCCCGTCTTCGTCTTACGTCTTTTCTGTGTGTCCCGCGCCTTAGGATCATATTGACACGTTTTAAGAACTAGTTGATTCTTCTTCTGTTCTTTCGCAAAGAAAACCACGAAGAATCAGGGCAAAGGATCACGATTAGGGAATGGACACCGGTATTCGGTATTACCGCAAAACCGGTAATACCGAGTTATTTAAGGCACTTTGGAATACCGGTATTGAAATTGAAAATACCGGTAATTCGGTATTTTGAATTAACCGATAAAATAAATGAAAAAACTCATAACGCGGCTCTAGATTAGGTACACAAATAACAAACAACTTATTTTAAATTTATAATGATTGTAAAATTGATGGACAGTCTACGTTTTCGCTTCACCATGTCTTCACGTGGTCACAAACCGACTTCAAAATAAATAAACGAACAATTGCCCGTAGGATATTGTTAGAATGTTTTTTGATTTAAATTTTTACTTTTATAAAAGTTTTAAAATAAGTATGTATGTATCTATAAATAGAGAAAATATCTATAAATAGATATCTATCTATAAAAAGATGTTTTTAAACTGCAAATTAGTCAATGTGTACGAGCAAGCAGATAGACGGACGCGGGTGGCTTTGAGCAAGCCACCTAGCTTATAGAGAGCATAGCGTCAGGAACATTATTTCTGCATGCATAAAGCTCAAAACTGATTGGCGAAATTAACGACGAATGCACGTGCGAGTGCAAAACAAGTATTGTTCCTGTAATTTCTTGGAAAAAAAACCTTTGGACTCGTGCGGTGCCTTTTTCTTTGTCACGCACATTTTCAATTGCATAGTGCGCTCTCGCTCGGTAGGCCAGTTCTCTATCAATTGTTATTGTTACTACGCACGAGCACAAGGTGCGTAAAGAAAGACTATAGTAGTACCTAAGTACCAAAATTCCCAATTCAAGTTCAAGTTGATTTAAAAGTATTGCTTTTTTTTTAAGAACCCTTTTTATTACAATTTAGATATACTTATTCAGTTTAAAGCAATAAAACACGCAGAAGAAAATATTTTTTTTAACTATTTCAATATTTATAGTAAAATACCGAAAATTTACCGAAATACCGGGATACCGGTTTTAAAAATATTGATACCGAAAAATTACCGGTATTGTCAATACGTCCATTACCGCCATTCCCTAATCACGATTTATAGCTAAAATAGCTATGCAATTCTCTTGGATGTACCAAATTACAATTTTAAATTCACAATGTGTGTCTCAAAATATGTCCATAATAAACATATATTTCAAATTTGAAATTCTAGTGTCATGAAGTATACATTCATAAGATCACGTTTTGGGTAAGTGACCAGCGCCGAGGCGCGGTAAACATTCTCTAAAATCCTAAGGCAATTATGGCAGGGACTACTACAATAACGCGCTCGTGGCGAAGCTTGCTAATGCCGGGTTCCTATATCTAACTAAATGGATGTCCGTAGGTCGGTCGTCATAGCAACGTTGTTATCTGTCAAAAGGTGTCATGCATTTTGTGTTGAATAAACAACGTTGCTATGACGACCGACCTACGGACATCCGTACGTTGGATATAGGAACCGGGGGTAAGACGTTCTTGATAGATCGTCGAAGTTAAGCAACGTTCACTACTTGGATGGGTGATCGCAAGTGGCATTATCAGTTAAGCGCTTCCGTGCTTCGGAGGACACGTTAAATTGTCGATCCCGGCTTTTAAAGTTGTTAAGCCATGACGGAGGCCTTTAGGCGGCCTAAAAACTCCGTCACCAGAGTTGGCCACTTGCTCAAACGAACGAACGAACGAACTTACTACAATCTTAATTTATTGACTTAAGAAATAAAAAAAAAAACAATTAATAACGAACTGTACCGAGGATGGTCTTAGGCTCAACTCACACCAAAAGAGGGGCGAAGAGCAGCGAAGCGGAGCGCAGTTTCAGTGTCATATGAATTTCAACTTTAATACTTATTATCGCATGAGAAACTCAAAAGTGTCGCGCGGATGCCCGCGGCGCCGCGGGAAATAAGTATTATAGTTATGAAAATAAAGTTGAAATTCGTATGACACTGAAACTGCGCTCCGCTTCGCTGCTCTTCGCCGCTCTTTTGCTGTGAGTTGAGCCATAAATTTCCAACTGCCAAAATTAGATAACGCGGGAGTGAATCCGCCCTGGAAAAAATATTTGCATTTTTAGATTTTTGAAAAAAAGGACGGTTCTTTCAATAATAACATTATTTTTTCGAAAAAAAATAAGTTGATCTTAATCGACTTTCCTACTCACCAGGAAGACTTTTCCCAAAGTAACTTCCTAAATTAAATCACAAGTTTGTGCAATAATTAAAAAAAACATGCCCATATTGTTTTCTATGAGAAAAGGTGTTTGAGAAAATACGATGTCACTTGTTAGATGGTTCGTAATTCCAATTCGTGACTTCTTCAGCAGAGCCCTAAATATTTTGCCCCATCCTGTATATTATGTGGGTGAACCCTACAATCTCACTATCACACTAATATTATAAAGGTAAAAGTTTGTGTGTATGTAGGTGTGTTTGTTACTCATTCAAGCTCAAGCAGCTGAACGGATTTGAAGGAAAATTGGTACCAGGATTGCTTATACCCTGGATTAAAAAATAGGCTCACCGCGGGTAACACCGCGGGCGCAGCTAGTAAATAATATATTTGTTATACTACCTGCTCGTCAATGGCATTTATGTGTCATGCAAACCTTTCCAAAAGTAAGTCATTACAGCTCCTCGGTCTAGCAGGCACATAATGTTGTATGGATGGAATATCTTTCTTCCCCTAGAGAATAAAGTGATTTGAATTAGAATCCCTCTTACTCGGGGTTCAATATAGCGCCCGCTACATAATACACTACTTTAAGCCCTTGTTGCATATACTACTATTAATGTCAATGTGTTATGCACTGATTTTTGTGTATTATTTATTGTAGAACACGTTGTCAAGACGGCACAGGAAGAGTGCGGTTGAGAACCCCTCTTTGAACGACAACTGGGACGACGCTGATGGTTATTACAGGTAATTTCTTTTCACTCAGAATATTATACACTAGCTTACTTGCCCGCGGCTTCGCTCACGTGGACCTACCTTGATAAAATATAGGCTATGTTCATTTGGAAAGTCTAGACACATTGATGAAAAAATTATTGAACTCGGATGAGTAGTTTCGGAGATTACCCCAAACAAACCAACTTTACCTCTTCATAACATTAGTATAGATAGAGTATAGATAGACTAATAATAATATTACTAACAATATTTAACACTAATATTACTTCAGTCTATGCTTTTTCAACCCCCGGCGCAAAAACGACGGGATATTATAAGTTTGACGTGTCTGTGTTTGTGAGTGTGTGTGGCATCGTAGCTCTCGAACGGATGAACTGATTTTGATTTTGTTTTTTGTTTGAAAGTCGAATTAGTAGGGAGTGCTCTTAGTTACGTTTGATAAAAATCGATCCAAGATGGCCGCCGCCACAAAATGGCGGATTATATATTTATTTCAACTCCCTAAAATATGGGTATCCAATGAAATTGCTTTAATACTATGATAAATTTCAAAATGGCCGCTACCCCAATTGCATTATCAGCTGTTGTATATCAACCTACCTATATTACCTGTTTTGTGTCCTTCTCTGATATTGTTTTTTCTATTGTGTGTGTGTGTGTGTGCTGAATAAATGTTTATCTTATCTTATCTTATCTTGTTTCAGAGTGCGTATCGGCGAGACATTGGACAGCCGCTACAGCGTATACGGATATACGGGACAAGGCGTGTTCTCGAACGTGGTGCGGGCGCGGGACGAAGCCAGGGGCAACACCGATGTCGCTGTCAAAATCATACGTAACAATGAAATTATGTGAGTCATAATATTACTTATCTGAACGTAATATCCAACTGAAGTACTAAGCCCGAATACTGAAACGCAACTTAAATATTTGAGATTGTATTATCCATTTGGAGATTAGAGACGTTCTTACTTGACAGATTTGTTTAAACAAGTGTCAAATACACAAGTGACATTATTGGTGGGTGTTTGCCGACTTACATTTATACGGTATACCATGACTATGCCGTGCCGTCTTATATTATCAACCGACTTCATTAAAGCAGGTTATTATGTTTCACTGTATGTATGTTTACTGATTACACGATCACAAATAAAAAAAATATCCTTGGACATTCCACACGGCGTCATCAAGTCCTAAGCTAAGCGGTTTAATGCTTATGGTAACCAGATGACTGATATACTTTGTACTACATAGATACATTTTTTTTTGTAAATATGTACATACATATAATACATAGAAAATCAACCAGACCCGGAACAAATATCTGCAGAACATGCATACATTTGTCTGTGTTTGTTTTATAATTATACTACTGGTTTTGTAAACCTACTTTAGCTAAAACGGATATTATGTGTGTTGCTATCTCTTTTCATTGACATAAGAGTAACAAGAAAAATACATTCTTTAAATCTATTTTAAATTGACAAAATTAAATCTTTATCAATAAGACCATTAGATTGTTATGTTTTTATTCCCAGGCACAAGACTGGTCTCCGTGAGCTGGATATCCTGAAAAGACTTAACGACGCTGACCCTGAAGATAAATTCCACTGCCTGCGTCTCTTTAGGCATTTCTTTCACAAGCGGCATCTCTGCATGGTTCTAGGTAACACAATTCTAGATCAATAAACCAATAGTCTTGGAGGCTAGACAGAGCAACATCAAAGACGATGAATACCAAATAGACAGACAAAGGCCATACACAAATTCGTAACCCTGAAAATGGCCCAAAACGGGAGTTTAAAGTGGATGGCGTGCTGCCATGCAGAAAGCCTGGAAACTTTAAAACATCAATTTTATTCAAGAAATTTTAATTACTTTCTAGTTAAAATTACCAACATTTTATTTTATATTTAATATTATCTACTTTATACTCCCGTTTTGGGTCATTTTCATGGTTACTATTTTGTGTATGGCCTTTGTCTGTCTTCTTGGTATTCATCGTCTTTGGCAACATCTAGCTAGACTACCGGACACGTTTTCGAAAACAAGGAAAGATATAATGCAGAATTTGTTTCAACAAATAGAGTAAAAGCCGGTTTCTCGAACACAGTTCATTTCCAAAATTAAGCTATTATTTTTTTTTATAGTGGTCAAATCACGTGGCAGTGTCGAATTTTTTCCTATTTTGACACTTGTCACGTGATTTGAGCATGGCACCAACTGTAAGCATACTATTTTTTGTCCCTTTTAGGAACCATGCCCATTTTGCATTTGTTCTAAATTTTGTACTACGAATGAATTGTTGAACCTTTCAGTGCTATGCTAGTTTGTAGTCTTTAAGTGCTCTAGTCTAGTCTCTAGTCTAATGTTAGAGCAAGAGAGATAATTTCATCTTCATATTATAGCAATAACTGTATAGATTTTGTAATTTATACTTCTCTTATTCAGAGCCTCTTTCAATGAACCTACGAGAGGTGCTGAAGAAATATGGGAAGAACAGCGGCATCCATGTCAAGGCAGTGCGAAGTTACACGCAGCAGATGCTGTTGGCTCTGAAATTGCTTAAAAAAACAGGCATTTTACACGCGGGTATGCATTTTTTTTAATTACCTTTATTAATTTTTTGGCGAGACGATCTCGCCACCTTCGATGAAGGATGGTTGGACGCCATTGAGATGTAATATAGAGCCACAATCAGACAAATAAAATGTAAACGCCAAAACTTAAGAGTTTTTCTTTTTTGCGTACAAGCGACATTGAACATTAAAACAAACGAGATAACGTCTACATTTAAATGTCAAATGTCATTGTAGAACATAGAATTTGCTTGCACATTTTTTGAGTGTAGTCAGCTATTAGATTGTGACTCTTTAATACATCTCAATGTTGGACGCAGCTAAAGATCGAGATGATTGGAAGAGTTTGGGGAAGACCTTTGCCCAGCAGTGGGACAAAATAGGTTAAAAAAAATATTACTTTCTTTGTGGCCGCAGTGGGCCGCCTGAGACGCGGAGGTTGCGGGTTCGAATCCCGCCACGGGACAAATGTTTGCATGTTCTGCAGATATTTGTTCCGGGTCTGGATGTTTTCTATCTATAATATGTATGTATTTACAAAAAAAAATGTATCTATGTAGTATATCTATGTATCCGTCATCTGATTACCATAACACAAGAATTAAGTTGCTTAGCTTGGGACTAGAAGATGGGAAGTTATTATGTAGGTATAGGTATTACTATATATTGATACTTACTTACTACTTCTTACATATGTATAACAGTTCATGTATAGGTACCTACTTTAGATTTTTTAGTCTGCTGTCTCTTTTGTGTGAAATATGGATCCATTTAAATGTCAATTAAGTGTTCGGAATGTTGACATATTTCTATTTTATAAGTATAGATTATTCTTCATTTCAGATATAAAACCGGACAACATTCTGGTAAACGAAACGAAGCTGATGCTGAAGCTGTGCGATTTTGGCTCCGCTTCCCACGTTTCTGACAACGAGATCACTCCGTACCTTGTGTCCAGGTAAAGTCCCTATAATTACGGGAGCACTAGTTTTTTAATATTTGACCAATGAGATTATGCATTTACAGTACCCAACACAGGGTTACACTGTAAATTCATAATCACTCATTGGCTCATAGTAAGTAAATAAATAAATAAATAAAGGTCGCGTCACGTAAAAGGAACTCTGAGGGAAAAGCTGCGCAGTAGTCGATTTTTAGGTCCGATTGGTGCCTGGTGGAGAGGTAACGCGGCGCCCTTCATACCATTGATTTAGCGAGTGCTATTGGTTCGCCAGCGAGTGAACACATATAATATAATAATTTATGGTATTTACAAAAAAAAAAGTATTTATGTCATCTGGTTACCATAACACAAGCAGTTGCTTAGCTTAGGACAAGATGACGCTATGTGGAATGTCCAAGGATATATAATATTTTTTTGCTAACCTTTCATGTCCCTATGCTGGGCAAAGGTCTCCAAAGGGGACAGAGGATCACCCTGTTTAACAACTTTCTCAATCTTGAAGGAGGGACCGTTCTCAAGCTGTGCTGTTATTATAGATAGTTTTGAATAGGTCTATGTATGTCTTTCTTGGTTCTTTAGTGATTCAAAAATAGCTGATGCTGTCAAAGGCCTTTGTGTAGTCCACAAAGGCCAGGTACAGGGGTTTATCAAACTATTATTATTTATTATATGAGGGAGGGGGTTAATTTATATTCCTGTTCAGGTTCTACCGCGCCCCGGAGATAGTTCTCGGCGTGCCATACGACTACGGTATCGACATGTGGTCGGTCGCTTGCACCATTTACGAGCTATCGACTGCCAGAATACTCTTCAGCGGGAAGTCTAATAACGAAATGCTGAAGTATTTCATGGATCTGAAGGGGAAGTTTCCGAATAAGATGATCAAAAAGGGCATTTTCAAGGAGCAGCATTTCGACTCTAATTGCAACTTTACGTATCACGAGTTGGATAGGGTCACAGAACGGGTGAGTGCCAAAAAAAACCTACTAGTATAAACTAGTTGCGCGCCGCGGTGTTACCAGTGGTGAATAAGTTTGTACATTATATACGTTCACGTGGGAATACCGGGATCAAAAGTTACGTTAAATTGTCAATCCCGGCTTTGAAAGTCGTTAAGCCATGACGGAGGCCTTTAGGCGGCCTAAAAACTCCGTCACCAAAGTTGGACACTTGCTCAACCGAACTAACGAATGAACATTGTCAATGAATCATTAAATTTCCTATTTTTAGTGTTTACACAGTTTTCCACTTGTTTAAATCCATCGAGTTACTATACTAAAGAGTCACAATCTAATAACTGACAACACTCAAAAAATGTCTAAGCTATAGTCTTTCCAATCGTTTATTTTTTGACAGATCACGCACATAAAGTTTTGTAATAATTTTTGATACAATGTACTACAGGGAATACTGTACGGCATGGACGGGTTCCGCCCACTTAGAGATGTTTCATTCGTAATTAATGACCACCGACTATAAACTGTTGAAATATAATAATAAAATATAATTGAAATAAATCGATTATCGATTATATTAATAACACATAATTACAATAAAATTATTGTGATTATTTTCATATCAAATCACGTAAAAACCTTTATTATTTTAAAATGCCTTAGATGTCTCTGTTTTAATGCATAAATAATTTGCGTAATGAAAACAGTTCCATCGTACTCGTACTTAGTAATGGGATCGAATTTCTTCGCTGAAAATTAATGAATCTAAAATAATCGTTTAGTTAGACTTACTGTAGTTGGTTCAAATAAAAAACACGTGAATGAACTGCGGTAAGTACCTACCTACTTGTAATGAACAGGTGCAAAATGTTGAAATTCATAGTAAATAATGAGTGTGATAAATCGATTAAAACTTCTTCATGAATAAAATCGATCGATAAAATAAATCGAATCGGTAACGGGTCAGGGCATCACTATTTGAGTCAGTATTACAGCTGTCAAAAGTTAAATAAACGGTTGGAAAGGGTATAATTTAATGTTCTACAATGACATTTGACATTTGAATGTAGACGTTATGTCGTTTATTTTAATGTTCAATGTCGCTTGTACGCAGAGTTTTGGCGCGGACATTTTATTTGTCTGATTGTGGCTCTATAGATTGTACCCCAATTTTTAAATCCTAACACATCATTCGACTCACTCAAACAACATTAATTGCAGGAGAAAATAGTCGTCCTCTCCAGTATAAGACAAACGCGTGATCTGCAAACGGAGTTAGCGCCCGCGCACCACAGATTGCCCCCTCCAGAAGCGAAAAAAATCGGCCAACTGAAAGACTTACTCGAGCGGATGCTGATGCTCGATCCAACTAAACGGGCGTCGGTGAATCACTGCCTCACACATCCATTTATACAAGAGAAGATTTAGAATACGCCCTATCAGGCACCCACTGTGAGACGCATCTACACGGTGATTCATAAGTGGTATGTTATCCCGAAAAGGGGTATTGACTTTTTGAATTTCGATGTTTTTAATTGATGAAATGACTAGCAAAGTTTCAGAAATAAACACAGAGCAACCCTATTATAATAATCAGCTGATCCATGAACTTTGCCGGTGACCCTAACCACTGGCCAGTGGCCCTTTTTTGTCTGCCTTGTGTGGTCATACCATTTTCAACCTGTGCGAACCTAGTAGGAAAGGAAGTTACAATGTTGACAAACTTAGGGTTGTCAAAAGATTTAACAAAAAAGTTTTTGTATGAAAAACTGAAAATTAGAATTCACAAGATTTGCACCGACACAACTGTTCATTTTCATGGTCACAAAATCCCCCTTCCGGGATAACATACCAATTAAGAATCACGTTGTATAAAGAATCTGCACGCGGGGTAAGAGTTTGTACACCTAACTAGACGATTTGAAACGCGCGTAAGCAAAACGGGTGTTTTGAGAACAAAGGGCCAAAACGGGTGTAATGATCCGTTGAAACGCGTGCTTTTAACTCGTTTCAATTAGTACGAATGTATTGACAGTTTGGTTCTCAAAACGCGCTTGAAAACGCCTAACGTGTACTAGCTCTTAGAAAGATGCGCAGCGATCAACGAATAGATTAGATAATATGACATGCTATGTAATATTTTTGTATGAAGTACTGCTATATAACACGTTATATGTATATAACCATGTACTGTTAAACATGTCTTGTGATATGTTTTTAACAACTTAGGTACTGTTTTTATAATATTTTTCAGTATTGCAAAAACTTACGATTTGATTTGGTAAGTAACTTTGGAAAAAGTGTCCCTGGTGGGAAATAGAGTCGATTAAGATTAACTTGGTTTTTTTTCTAATGTCATTTCTTGGGCGAACCGTACTTTTTTTCAAAAGTCTAACCCCCTTTTGCATATTGGTTCAGTAAACCTACTTTACCTAAGACGGATATTAAATCTGTTGCTGTCTCTTTTCATTGACATAAAAGTATCAAGAAAAAAAACATTCTTTAAATCTATATTAAATTGACAAATCTTTATGAATAAGACCATTAGAATGCTAATATTTTTTTCGTCGTGATAAAACAGTACTTAGTTCCGAAGAGCAAAACTTTCTATAATAGTCTAAGATCTATAATACTATAATAGTCTAAGATACTATAATAGACTCAAAATTTTACACCACCCTGTATAGCGTGTTAACAGTACATTGCTGTGTACTTTCTATGTAAAACTCGGATATGATGATTGATTATGATATAAAACGATCTAGTTGTACTCTTTAAACCTATAACCAAAGACGATTAATATCTAGAAGACAGACAAAGGCCATACACAAAATCGTAACCCTAAAAAATAGCCTGAAAACTCTAAAACATCAATTTTATCCAAGAAATTTCAATTACTTTCTAGTTAAAAATGTTTAAATATTGAATATTGTTGCTACCTACTACCAAAGACGATTAATATCTAGAAGACAGACAAAGGCCATACACAAAATCGTAACCCTAAAAAATAGCCTGAAAACTCTAAAACATCAATTTTATCCAAGAAATTTCAATTACTTTCTAGTTAAAAATGTTTAAATATTGAATATTGTTGCTACCTACTACTAAGTATTGAAATTTCTTGGATAAAATTGATGTTTTAAAGTTTTCAGGCTATCTGGTACTGCGGGATCGGGTTACGATTTTGTGTATGGCCTTTGTCTGTCTTCTAGATATTAATCGTCTTTGCTACTACTAAGTATTGAAATTTCTTGGATAAAATTGATGTTTTAAAGTTTTCAGGCTATCTGGTACTGCGGGATCGGGTTACGATTTTGTGTATGGCCTTTGTCTGTCTTCTAGATATTAATCGTCTTTGCTATAACCAAAAAAATAGATGAAACCGAACACATTCCAAGAGACTTATTGTAAATCAACTCTTAAACAATGCAAATTGGCTATTCTCTATCTATAAATAAGTATAATAAATTAGTAGAAGTTCGTGTCTGTCTGACATTAAATAAATTCATCATAATAAGAGACTTAACGATCAGAGAAGAGTAATATAACACAAAAAAAATGTTTTTTTTAGTTTTTCTTTATGTATGTATGTATGTATGTCTATTTAAGTCTGTATTCGCTATCTCCAAAACTACGCAATGGATTTTATTGCAGTATACACAAATAGTTAAAACATATGTCAGGGCATATTAAAGGCTTTATTTGATTGAAATCTAATATCAGCAAAAAAAGTTATTGTCATTTAAAGATAATTTTAAATGTCTGTTTAAATATGCATATGTGACTTCCAGTGACATTGATCTTTTGAACAGACGTAGCGTTAGAAATCTATACTTATACGAGTACTTGCAAGTTGCCCGCGACTTCGTTCGCGTGTATTTGGTATCAGTAAATTAAATTGGGCTGAAGAATTTGTACAATCCCAACAAACCACCATCTCATTATGAAAATATATACAAAGTTTGATACAAATCGAACCACCCGTTAGAAGTTATAAGCCAACTTGAACACCTCGCTTATGCCCGGTTCCTATATCGAACGCACGGATGACCGTAGATCGATCGTCATAGTAACGTTGTTATCTGTCAAAAAGGTTTTGTATAAACAACGTTTCTATAGAGATAGATCGACGGTCATCCGTACGTTGGATAAAGGAATCGGGCATTAATGATTCAATAAAAAAATCAAATAAGTAATAATTTAGAAACTGTATTTCAATTGTATTTACCGATAGTAGTTTGCAAATTGTTGCTTTTATTTTTACAAATTTGTATTTGGATGAATTTGTTTGACAATTATTGTGTTGGTCGGTAAAAATGCTTGTTTTCTTTATTAAAAAATAAGAACCGAAAATATTACAACGCTGTAAGAGTTTTGTGAAATACGATTGTAGAATACAAGCTAATCTAGAGACTCCCACCATTACATTATGCTATGATCTTATTTATGATGTTATAATATCTACTACATCGTAGTTACTTTTTGTCCTTTCACCGGTTGGACGGTCAGATGGATGACAAGAAATAGTAACAAGTTAGTGATTGTTTCTTAATGTTACCATGTCCCCAAAGTGTTGATCAACAAAAAGTAACTGCGGTGTGGATGGACCATTATAGATCACTAAACATAAGTTGTATTTACACCATCCTATTTTTGACCGACTTCGGAAAAGGAGGAGGTTCTATGTTCCATTGTATGTATTTCTTATGAATGTTTACCAGTTTTATCGTCAATACTAGATCGATTTAAAAAAAACTGTTTTTTTTTTTCTGAAACTAAAAATGTCAATCAATTTTATGACGCCACCTATCACTGCGTGCACGTTCCATTTACTAAAATTACACCTAGGCAGGGACCATGGATTTCTACTTGTTACGATCCTGACGAGACGACGAGATTTTGTTTGAATGTACGATGTGAAAGTATATACGAGTATTTTGGAACTTCCCTAGTTCGTTTGTTTTTTTTGTAATTTGTGTAATGTTAAAAAGCCGTGTTGGCCATGTGGATAAGTACTTTGACTTTCGATCGGAAGGTCGTGGGTTCGAATCTGGCCATGCACCAATGGTATTTTCGTGTCGAAAAATGTAGGTATACAACGTGATTCATAATTGGTATGTTATCCCGAAAAGGGGGTCATTCACCTCATCAGTGTGAACAACATTTGTTCTACGACTTTTTGAATTTCGATGTTTTTCATTGAAGAAATGACTAGCAAAGTTTCCTTCAGAAATAAACACAGAGCAACCCTATAATAATCAGCTGATCGGGCGAGACTACCTGTAAGTACATACCTAATACAATTTAATGAACTTTTTTGTCTGCTTTGTGTGTTCATACCTACTTGCCTATTGTACCAATTTTCAATCTGTGCGAACCTAGTAGGAAAGGTATAGTAACAATGTTGACAAACTTAGGGTTGTTAAAAGATTTAACAAAAAAGTTTTTGAATGAAAAACTGAAAATTAGAATTCACAAGATTTGCACCTACACAACTGTTCATCTTCATGGTTTCAAAATCACCCTTCCGGGATAACATACCAATTATGAATCACTTTAACACGAGCTTGAAACGGTGATCGAAAACATCGTGAGGAAACTCGCGGTTAGTCAACCCCACACGTATTGACCATTGTCTTTCCTGTGGATATGGCCGGCTAAGCTGAGAGTATGGTTGGCTGGGCAAGCCTATTCCATCTAAACAATGTCCCAGGCACTGCAGTTAGTGTCCTGACTCTGTATAAATCGTCTAACGAAATCACTAGTAAAGATGTAAAGGCCTTCGTTTTTATAGGTAATGTTATACAGGCTGTTTTTTTTTTTCAGGGCCATACAATACCAAGTGATAAATGAGGCATTATGAAAACTTTGTTTTAGAATATTTTATATTTTAAAATGTAATTCTAAACCTGGAGTATATTATTTATAATATTGATCATACTATGGGGGCAATTCGGAGTGTCGCAAAAGCTAAACTCACCTAACTAAAACTATTGCCATCCTTTTTATATCCATCGCTATGAAAGGGACGGCAACAATTTTAGTTAGCTTAGTTTAGCTTTTGCGACACTCAGAATTGCCACTTATATCGACCTAAAAACTTATAATTCAACCCTTATTTTACAAATAGAGCAATATAAAATTATAACAAAATAAATTCCACTAAGTATCTCTTTACATAAACTAAATACCAATTTACAAGATTACTTTTTTTATAAAGAATGGCTTCCAAAAATATTATCGTATTGTATACTTACAAGCTTTCTTGTATTTGTTTAAATGTGTTTTATATTGATATAATCAATTGATTCCAATAATGCATTAGGTAGGTAGGTACTTACATGAAATGAGAATTTTTAATTTTTCTCAATACAAAAAAATAGTTGATAAAATAGAATGCTAAGCACTTTTGTTTAAGTTCGGCCATAAGGATATGTTAATCCTCGTAGCCAAATCAGTTATGCGAAATAGTTCGGCCATGAGGAATAACCCAGATTTTTCTAGTTTGAAAATTTGTGATTCAAAAAATGATTTCGTATTTTACAATTCATTTCTATGTATAATTTAATTACGTACATTGTGTAATTAATGAGATAACTAACTCTTGTAATAAGGTTAACTAAGTCTTTTTGTGATTTGATTAATTACTGCTTTATTCATATTTTGATATTTAGGTACGTAGGTAAACAATTTTCATTTATAAATTAAATCTGGTCATGGGGTTGATAACATGGTTTCTTGACATTGTAAAGTAGTAGTTACACAAAATAAAGGTACCTACGTGCCATAGACTACGCCAATTCAAAACGTGTCACTCTTTATGGATGTCTAATATTTTCTAATTGTTATGTTGTGAAGACTCTCTGCTTGAAACGTAATCATTTTGGTACAATCTAGCCATACCAATATATATTATATCTAAATCAGGCGTAGCTTTCACAAGCATTGGGTCTGAGGCCCAAACCTACTTTTCTTATTATTATTATTAACGTTAAAACTGTTTAATACATTATATTGTAAAATGGAACATAGAACTTGTTACTTTCTTGTGCAGCGTCATCACAACAGGACTTAATCATAAGGTCGTAGTTGAACTAGTGAGTTTGGGAAATATTAAATGAACGTATACCAAAATAATATAACGTTTTATTAAAAAGTGAAAAGTGAAATGAAAAGTGAGCCGGGTTGACCGCTCTTAAGAGCGGTCAACCCGGCTCACTTTTCATACAAACGCTCGTACGTTATTATGCCGTTGTAACAGATCTTTCTTTTAAACTTTTGGACTAATAGGTATCTTGTGCACTATATCTAGGTTTCTATCGAAACAAAAAATCAAAATTTTGAGAAACAAATTCAGTATAAGCTTCTAAAAACCTGCTTTTAGCATAAATTTTACCTGAACTTTGGCCGTTCATAATGTACTCATAAATTGTAAAAGTAAAGAAAATATTGTCATAGAAACCTTGCAAATCTTATGGAGATTCTAAATGACTAATATTTATTTTACAAACTTGTAAGGCTTACTGAAAAACACGTATTTCCTGGAACACTTTTTATGAAATTTCCGCACACTATTTTTCGAGTGAGCGAGTGAGCGGCGAAAGTACCTACTGAATGCCGAGCGCTGTGGCACTATCTCTCTTTTTTCGCTTTGCTTCTTTTTCTAGCATTGCGCTGGATGAAACAACAAGCTTTTCAGCTATGCCCGCGTCGATGATAGACGCACCGGGAAGGGCCACCTTAAGGCTGTAAATTATGTAATGTCTAAAGATCTCTTATAATGTGCTTTAACCGATAAAATCATCTTACTAATAGTTTCAGGCCTCGGCTTACAGGGTCCGTAGCCTAGTAGTCAGGCAGCTCGGCTTAAGAGCGATCGTTTGTATCTACGCAGGTTCGAATCCTGCCGGAGCCGTTAACTTTTAGTAAGATTTTTCATTTGTAATGAAATCTCTGATGTCTTACGACGTTTGTCTATGTCTAGGTCTCTAATGGTTAATACGCTCCCAAATATTTCAATATTCGTATTCAGAGTGCACCCTAAAACTTTTTCAAATTTGGTCGTTCGTTTACCATTTATTCCTTTTTCTTCTAAATACACAACACGCACAATTTTTGTAAGATCATCAATTGTAAGATCCGTCAATATCCTTAGTAAATAATTTAAATAAAATACTAATTTATTAAAAGAAAGATCAATAATATTGTACCCCTTAGCATATGTACGTACCTACGGCTTTATTTCGGTAATCCACCCCAAAAATGTTATTTAAATAGAGGTGGTTCGTAGGAGATCAAAAGGGCGTGGGGTCGGTATTCGACCAATCACGTAACAGTCCTTAATTAATAGTTCACAGTTGATTGCATTTGACGCTTGCAGATTTGATCGAAGCTTACTGTCGTTTACAATATACAGGGTGTTACCAGACCACTACCGAAAACTTAAGGGGATGAAAGTACCCATCAATATGAACAACTTTTTCTAAGAAACCAACACTGTGAACGCGAAAAAAAAAACAGGTTTCATACACTTTAGCCAAGTAGGTATTGAACTTATGTATGGAACTGCTGTTTTTTTATCGCGTTCACAGTGTTGGTTTCTTAGAAATAGTTGTTCATATTGATGGGTACTTTCACCCCCTAAAGTTTTCGGTAGTGGTCTGGTAACACCCTGTATACCTACAATATATAATAACAGAATGTTTACTTAAGCCTGCAGTCCTTGAGCGTGGGAATTTCTGATTAACACCTACATTGACACTTTCTACTCACACAAGTGCATCCCGAAATTAGCATTTACAACCTGAAGACGAATAAAACTACTTTCGAAGTTTCGCACTAGTTACACATCCATTACGCGTTTGTCGTTGTGAGATGTATATAAATATCACAATAAAACACGCAATGTATTAGCAACACGCGGCCTGCAATTAGTTACCAGCACGGCAAAGGGTTGGGTCACAGTGTATGCTTCTTGGTATCATTTTAAATTTTGAGAAATTGAAGATAATTTGTCAAACCAATGTTCTGTGTTATAATAATAATATGAGAAATATGCAATAATAGATAAAAAATCGATTATCAAAATTATTTGTTTACTTATAAGACAATTTAGTACAAACATGGAATATATGTACAGATTAGGACGGCTTCAACTTATTTACAGTAGGTACTCCGAAACATACCTATTTAATACTTCGATTAAATCCGTCTCGGATCGGAAATGAGACAAAAATACGAACACTCGATATCCACATAAAACTGTTACAACAATTATGTTAAAAATCGATCCCTGGTGTTGCAGGTTTTTTTTATTTATTTATAATAAAGTAAAAAAAAAAAACTGTTAGTTATAAAACGGGGACGATGACCATGAGTGACGGGCCTTCACTCTGTAGTGGAATGTCGGTAGTAAGACTGGTTGAATAATCGTAATAAATCGGAAACCCGAACCTTAGATATTTTAGCTGTCGAACTACGATGGATGCGAACGGCACAGGGCCGATTAGAGTGGCATTTGAGGGAGGAAGCTTATGCCCAGCAGTGGGTTATAATTTAAGCTGCCAATGATGATGATGAATGAATTACCTTGTTGAACCTGTTTTTATTTGTTAATTTTTTTGTTTTTCTCAGTGATAGTCGAGATACAATCAAGGTACTTAAATCATTTTTAACTTTTCTTCCATACCTAATTTTTGTATTTTTTTAAATATCCTTGGATATTCTACACAGCGCCATCTAGTCCTAAGCTAAGCAATTTATTGCTTGTGTTATTGTAACCAGATGACTGATATACTACATAGATACATTTTTTTTGTAAATACATACATATTATTGTACATAGAAAACACCCAAACTGGAGACAAAATATAATTTGCAAATCATACAAACATTTATCCCGCAGCGGGAATTGAACCCGCAACCTCTGCGTCTCGGGCTTTCACCCACTGCGCCACAGAGGTCCGAGATAATAAATAAAAAAAGGTAAAACACAACAATGTTTTGTCTTTGCTACGGTCGGGTAAAAAGATGAGTAGGTGCATTATATTTGGGTGCTTACTGCATTATTTTAATACTTCTTTAATTTCTTTGTGTTTAAAGTAATTTTCTATACGTTTTCCCATATCTCTCTGAAATAGGTAAAAAAATAAGTTACGACATAACTCGTACCTATATAGTTCATTGGTTAGGGTTTGATAATTTATTCAAAAGAAAAAATACTACAAAGTAAAAGTCACGTATCTACCTAGTTCGTCTACTTGCTCGATGAATAGGTACAGATAGTTTCCAACACTCGCAACCCACCCTTTTTCTAGTCCAAAGTAAACAAAAGAAGCTCGGCGAGATCTTTGACGGACGTGCGGTCACTTTGGAAACCCAGCGGGTTCTGAATGGTTCTGAATATTTCTGCAGCGTGTATTCTAATAAAAAGACAATTACGTCAGGCACTGCTTCATACTAAAATGTATGGCGGCGGGAAAAAAATTCTGCAAAAAAAATTAATGATGTTTAAGCTCAGATTAATGCTTTTTGGTTTTAATTAGTAAAAAACATTCACGGTGAATGTATTGACTACTATTTTGACTCACGATTTATCAAAAAATATTATCAATAATAACAACAATAATATCATAAATAGTTCAAATAGAAAAGGTCGATTTCGATGTTTTTGATGGATTTTGACGATTTTTTTCTCAAAAATTAAGGATTATTTTAGAATTATCACACGGTGTTAGTGTAGACTCATCTATTCTGCCGTGATACCGAAAAAGGGCACAACTAACAAATTGTAAAAGTCGAGATAAATGGGTTTAAAGTTTTTTGATGTTTTTCTGACATAACATTCTTTTAATAATGAATTTATGAAATATTTTAATGCAATTTGTTGCATATACATAAGGTCTACCTGAACATAGTTTTATTATTTATTTATCTAATCCCAATTTTTTTTAAATCATGATTTTTCCTTTTAACTTAGCACAAAAAATAAAATTAAGGTATCAATTTTACATCAAAAAGTCACAACTAGCCAAATGCGACTTTTAAATGTAATACTGTTTTATATATTACAATAAAAGGTCACATTCTACGCAGTTGTGTCTTTCTTATGTAATATCATAACAGCTTATTTTGGAAATTATTTTAAGAAAGACGCAATTACCTACATATTGTATTAAATATTGGAAAATATTTCAACTACCTACCTAACAGGAGATTATTTTTTTATTCAAATGAAACGAAAATGGGCGGATTTCTAAAAAGTTGTCTGTAATGTATGTAATGGAATTCCACATTTTTAAAAGTATTTATTTTAGGATAAAGTGTGTTTTATTTGATTAAGTAATAATGAGACTATTGGAAAATATAACATTTTACTTTAGATATTCATTAGTTTTCACATAAATTGAAGCTCAATGTGTGCTCCGGTCGGATCCAGTGATGTCAACTTAGCTATTTTATAGCTAGATCTAGCAAATTTTGCACCTCCGTCAACTTCTAAAAAATTGTGGCTAAATGATTTGGCTTTTTATTTTAGCAACTTGACGTTTTTAACTGGTTTGTCTTAACGTAAACTGCAGTGCACGTTAATATTTAGACGTTTAATGCGTCACTACTACTGTTTTACGTTTATCATCATCACTTTATAAAATTCAGAAAAATCTCTTTTCGTTTAAAAATTCGCTAGATTTGTCGAAATGAAACACTTTAGGTTGGAAGCACTGAAAAATAATAGATTTTACATTTATCGATGTATTTTAAAAACTTTACATCTTTGAATGAAAAGTAATACCATTTTAGAATGTACAAACAGAACCCTTTCATATGACACCCCTCTCAAAGTCTATGCATAACTTTTATTATTTTTCACCCCCTTTTGATCCTCATATCTTTACAACCCCTTGACCGATCATGCTCATTAGGTGAGCCGGGAAATCCCGTATCACTACCTATATACTTACCAAGTATCATGAAGATTGGATTAACGGTTCGACAGTTATGCCGCGACATACAAACATATAGGATACAAACATACAACGCAAAATCGCCCAAGTTACCACTAAGATCTTCGTTCGCTTCGCTCACTCGATCGATTAGTGAAAGTTAGTGATGATTTTGGATAGGTATAGTCTTTCCAATCGTTTATTTAACTTTTGACAGATCACGCACATAAAGTTTTGTAATAATTTTTGATACAATGTACTACAGGGAATACTGTACTTCATGGACGGGTCCCGCCCACTTAGAGATGTTTCATTCGTAATTAATGACCACCGACTATAAACTGTTTTGAAATAAATCGATTATCGATTATATTCATAACACATAATTACAATAAAATTATTGTGATTTTTTTTATATCAAATCACGTAAAAACCTTTATTATTTTAAAATGCCTTAGATGTCTCTGTTTTAATGCATAAATAATTTGCGTAATGAAAACAGTTCCATCGTACTCGTACCTAGTAATGGGATCGAATTTCTTCGCTGAAAATTAATGAATCTGAAATAATCGTTTAGACTTACTGTAGTTGGTTCAAATAAAAAACATGTGAATGAACTGCGGTACCTACCTTGTAATGAACTGGTGCAAAATGTTGAAATGCATAGTAAATTATGAGTGTGTTAAATCGATTAAAACTTCTTCATGAATAAAATCGATCGATAAAATAAATCGAATCGGTAACGGGTTAGGGTATCACTATTTGAGTCAGTATTACAGCTGTCAAAAGTTAAATAAACGGTTGGAAAGGGTATAGTTTGTTGTAAATAAAGACATTGTTTTATTTATTAGTAAATAATAGTAACTAGTTCGTAGTAGTAATTAATAATAATAGTTACTAGCAGTAGGAGGGAAGTGTAGTTTATTTTATTGTCTAGATTTAACTGATCACTTAAACAAACTAAATTCAAAACCAATGAGGTTTTAAAGGAATAACTACAATCAAATGGCGAGTTGAAAAACCAGTTGACGGTTTGTCGAAACGTAAAACAGTAGTAGTGACGCATTAAACGTCTAAATATTAACGTGCACTGCAGTTTACGTTAAGACAAACCAGTTAAAAACGTCAAGTTGCTAAAATAAAAAGCCAAATCATTTAGCCACAATTTTTTAGAAGTTGACGGAGGTGCAAAATTTGCTAGATCTAGCTATAAAATAGCTAAGTTGACATCACTGGATCCGACCGGAGTTGACCGTTGACCCTGCCTCTCTTCCGTATAATAATATTACCATTTTTTATCTGTGTTAATACAATGATTTTAATAGCAATGTTCACTTTAGTTATAAAAGGAATATCTGCCATGCCAAATCAGCCTTTTTAATGTAACACCTTTTAAATATGCCTTTTTTATTTAGCAAAACAAAAATAATAACTTAAGATGAAAGCCATATCTATGCATTTGTGTTCTTTTAACTTAATCATTGTAATATGTGCCTTTTTGAGGTAAAAAATATGAATTTGGATGTTACATGTGCCTTTTAGGCTTATCGTAGCTCTTTGCATACTATGGATAGATTTTTCTTTTAAATTCAGGCAGATGCGCCTTTTTTTCCTGATTCCGAATATGTATCTAACTCAAATCTGAAAAAAATGTTAGATGTGCCCTTTTTCGGTATCACGGCAGTATTGAGAACTCGATTCTTTTTTATTGTCATTCCATGAAGTGATTTCATTAGTTTATTTTTTAAAATGGTAAGTGCCTGTTCGCGCGTTTTTAGAGACGCGCCCCAATGACCAACGCCAATTATTTTAATTACGAAATAAATCTGAATCATGCAATCACTGCAGAATAAGAAGTCTGTGGATGTGTCTCTCAGTCAATAGCAGTTCTTGAGCAAAGCGTAGTGGTTATTTCTCTTTGTTTTTGAGTGCGAGGTGACAGGTAGAGCATTGGTGAGTTTCTTGTAGCCATTCTGATCGATATCTTCAGATAGCTTGAAATTAATTAACTACTTAGGTACCTACTGCATTGTTCATTTTTTTTTAAACTTGAAACATATTTAGGTAGGTAAGTACCTATACCAATATGAAATTTAAATGACATTGATTTAAAATTACCTACTTACTTATGTAAGTAAGTAGGTAGGTACTTACCTACATTATAAATTGCGGTAGGTACCTATTGTTTCTTTTAGACATTTTTGAATTAAGTACCTAAGTATTTTGTAGTAAGTACTTACCTATTTACCTTCTTCTTACCCAGGCAAAGAGCATGTACTTAATAGACCCAGGTCTGGGTAAAATTTATCGTATTTATTTTACGAAAATATAAATTAATCCAACTTTGCAGTACAAAAACATAATCAAGATTATTTATAGTGGCAACTACTCTTGCTCTCTCGCTGCTCGCCATAAAATATTTCACATTATTTGTAAAATATTGTGGCCAAAGAGCATAATGTGGCTAAAAATATTGTAATTCAAGTCAAGACTAGTGTCAGTTAGAGAAAACAAAACTATAAATATAAAGTCTAATTTGACTGCACCAAAGAGCATGTAATAGGACTGCACTATAAATTTTTCCGTCCCTTTCGTAACGATCGAAAAAGCATGGCATCAATTTTAGTACTGTCAAATTAGTTTGGTTTACAATTTAATTATTTATTTACAACTTAGAGTAACATTACAGAAAATTAAATTCTATGTAATCTAGTTTTTGCGACATCTGCACCACACAATTGCACCACTATCAAGCAGCTGATGACACTTAACCTCCTGTCACTGTCAGTGCGTGCATATATGTCATTGGTACTAGTATTACTGTCACAGAACAAACAACACTGACAGTGACAGCACAGCAGCAGGCATTACATGCTCTTTGGCAGGCAGCTGAGCTGCTGCGGCTGTGGCTGTGTGTGACCAAATTGACCAATGTGTGACTGGCTGGTGACCCTTCTTCTTAGCTGGTTACTGTGAGCAGCAGTTTGAGTTTGTGAGATTTTAGTTTAATTCTGACTTAATCTGATCAATAGTTGGGATACATTTGCATTTTTCTAAATGAAAACTTGCAAAATCCGTGTGTTATTACGTCAATTTTGTGTCTATAAATTTTATCAGGTGAGATTTTACCTGAAGATTTTTTGTTTTTGAATAGGTACCTAGGTTATTGTTATGAAACTGGAGAATGGTTTCGTAACCACTTTTTCACAAATTTTGTAAATGTTTTATAAAATATATACATAAGTACCTACCTAGATTATAAATGAGAACATTATTAATACCTACCTACCTACTAGATTTTTTTCAATATGTAGGTCTGTATAGTATTTCCTATTCATAACATATGGTGTAGGTATTTTAAGTTTTGGTGGTTCTATGTTGCATTTTTTCAGTATTTTTATTTTATAAGTAAGGAAAAATTAAAATACCTAAATAAGATTAAGTATAGGTAGGTACATAGGTACATTGTATACAATACGATCACACCTGTTTCCCATGGGGGTAGGCAGAGACCATGGATGTCCACTTGCTACGATCCTGACACACCCTTTCGCCTCATTCACTATCATTACATTCATCATACTTGCCCTCCAGTTCAGGGTACTTCTGACCTGGCCTTTCTTCAAAATGTCAATAGTTTTTTTTTCCAAATAATTATGTTCGCCTAGGTCTTCCCCTTCTAGATTTATGTGAATGTCCAATTCATTCACACTTGCCTAGGTTTATTATTTTTCAGTAATATGACAAAGTACCCTTAATATAAAACTGGCTCAGAATATTATTACATTTTCATATGACGATTCTAAACAACTAAGTATGTCCATGTTTTTTGCAAATAATTTAGTAAATAAATTCACACCCCCTTCCCTTAGATTAGAAGTAGGCAGAGGCAACAGTTTTCTTTAATAATAATATTTAAAATGAAACTTACAAAAAAATTAAGTTAAAAAGTAATGATTGCAACGAAATCATGTTGGGAGTGAGAGAGAAGTGTATTTATAAACTTACTTGGTAATTCAAAACTGGTGTTTTGCAGGTAGTTGTGAAGTTTCTTGCATGCCATGTTTGTAGATACACATGTTTACATAACATTAAATTTCAATGCACTGTCACTATTTCACAGAATATGCAATACACCACAGAATACACCACAGTGAACATGGACCTTAGATACCTTAGATAGTAAGCTTCAATGGGGTCCGCATATAGATGGATTGTCGAAGAGACTTACTTCTGCAGCATACGTAACATAGTCAAAAAATATGTCTATACACGGACATAGATACTGCTAGGCTAGTCTACTTCAGCTTTTTTCACAGCATTATGTCTTACGGCATTCTGTTGTGGGGGTGTGCTGCAGACATTGACACCGTGTTTGTGTTGCAGAAGAGGGCTGTTCAAGCAATTTATTGTATGTGCCCCAAGGAGTCGCTTGGAAATAAGTTTAAAGAAATATTCAGCCTTGTCAGTTTATCTATGAAAACATTATGTATGTACAGAAAAATATTAAATTATTTAAGCAAAATAGTGATATTCATAATGTAAATACTAGAAACAAAGATAAACTTGCTGTTCCCACAATAGGCATGATGACTAATTTTGAAAAGTCATTCTATTAGGTTCTTATCTGTCTCCTTTGCATAAAAAACCCCATATTTTTTTTATCGAAAAGAAACAAAGTTTAAGATAAACAATGGTGTTTGACGCTAAAACGCTCGCAAGTGTCATTTCGCCTTTTTTCTGAGGAGTGACGTCACGCCAAGGCAGAAAGTTTAAAGTTTTCATACGAAACTAAATAAAGTGATTTTACTTTGGAATGACGTCATGTCCTTTATTTGCTGTTTTACAAAACATGGCGGACTGCTGTAATTTCTAATTCTACTTTATCAAAATAAATATTAATCTTGCTCTTACTTAAGTATTACTTATAAAATAATATACAGGATCCATGAATCATATTTAATTAGATAAAAATATTATTTTAGTAATTCTTGATCACTGTCATCATGCCTATTAAGCTTGAAAAAGTTAAAAGATCATAAATTAAATATTAAACCGGTTTCAATATGTTTCAATACTTACGAATGATCGTAGATTGATCGCCATAGCAACTTTGTTTAGTTAGACAACAAAAAAATGTAGGACACTTTTTGACAAAATTCAAAATTCAAAATATATTTATTCAGTACGATCGTATATAGTAGACCACTTTGACATGTCACGTTCTTAAAACTAGGTGATTCTACTGCCTGTTCTAACGCGACTCCCTACACCAGGGAAAGAATCAGGCAAGAACCTGGTGGTGTGTGTGGCCCTAGCTTTTTTTTCCAGCGGTCCAATCTTAATACTAAGTAAATATAAACTGAGTCGGAGCACGTTCAGTCCCAAGCGTTTTTGTCATCAAAGTAATCTGATATTTTATAATACGCTTTTTTTAAAAGATGACGTTTGATAAGGTTTTTAAATTTATTTACTTAATGATAGTTTTAGCAAATCGTTTGGAAGCGTACACATTTCTTCCTTTAAATGATCTTTTAACTTTTTCAAGCCTAATTGTGGGATAAACAGATAACAATATTACTATGGCGACAGATCCACGATTATTAGTAAGTTGAATGTTCCTGTACTACTTAGATATTTAAGCATACCTACCTAGGTATGCACTGGAAACTGTTATTTTATGTGACGTGTAAAGGTGTTTACCAAATAAATGACTATTATTGACTATTATTGAATATTGTAACCCGGCATTGAAGGGCATGTGTACGCTTCTATAACAAAGTTCCAAGCGATTTGCAAAAATTATCAATAAATAAATTTAAAAACATCATTAAACGTCATCTTTTAAAAAAAGCGTAGGTATTATAAAATATCAGATTACTTTGATGACAAAAACGCTTGGGACTAAACATGCTCCGAATCAGTTTATATTTTAGATTAGACCGCTGAAAAAAAAGCTAGGCCCACACCACCAGGTTCTTGCCTGATTCTTTCCCTAGGGGGGGAGGGAGTCGCATTGGAACAGGCAGTAGAATCCCCTAGTTTTAAGAACGTGACATGTCAAAGTGGTCTATAAACGATCGTACTGAACAATTATATTTTGAATTTTGAATTGATTTTTCCCATTACTAGAGTATAAATTACAATGACTTTAAATAAATTTGCAAAAAATTATGCAGACAAAATGCATACTTAGTTCTTTATGGTTCTTAAAAAACTGTCAATCAACTGAACAGAACATTATTTATATTATGTTGTGAATGAAATTTATGCAATCCATGAACATTGATTTAACTAGAGAGCACTCACTGGTGATGGTGACGAGAGGTTTAGTGCAACTGAAAGGCCTTTATCGAGGCTTAACCCTATAAACTTTGGACCATCAATTTAACATTCGAAGCACGAAAGCACTCTGCTGTTAGGTAATTGAGTAAACATAGAGGAATACGTAAGAGGATTTGACTAATGCTTTTTCTCTACAGTGATTTAATTTTAACTGGGACAGTATGAGGAAATAAAAACTGTAGAAGATAAACGGAAACTGTCTTAGAAACCATAATAAGTAGGTCGTTTTGAAAACAATTTCAACAGTAATTTTTTGGTCAAGAGCAAATTGTCCAAAAAATAGTAATTTTTGGTAAAAAAAATATTTTCATTTAGCTCCAAATCTTCACTTTGGCAATTTTGCTCTCAATTTATTTATGTTTTTCGAAGAATGGTTTGTAGGACGTAACTTTCTTAACCGCATAAATCGAATGGCGCAGAGATGATAGGTACTTACCGTGGATTCGGCTAGCGCGCCTTACTCCTTTTCCCCTCTATGAGTTGTAGGATAATTCCATGTCATTTGATGTCAGCCTAATTATTCACACTGGTTATTCTTGTCGTAGGATGTCATCGGGCCACGTGAGCAGAGTACTCAAGCTGTACAAGCTCATCCTCCGACTTCATCGCAATTTGCCCGACGATCTTCGGGTACTCGGCGATCTCTACGCGAAAGAAGAGTTCCAGCGACACAAGAAGTGCAAGCCCGACGAGGCACGCACCTTTCTATCTGAGTGGCAGGTAAATACTTAACAATAACCCTACTTTTTAAACTAAAACGATATTATTGGTGGCAATTCTGAGTGTCGCAAAAGCTAAACTAAGCTAACTAAAATTGTTGCCGTCCCTTTCATAGCGATGGGAAATAAAAAGGATGGCAATAGTTTTAGTTAGGTTAGTTTAGCTTTTGCGACACTCCGAATTGCCCCCATTATCGTAGTTTAGTTTGTGTTGGTGAAATGTTCAGAGTTCAGCTTAAAACTCAAGAAGACGCCCCAGACTATTTTAGCTAGGACATCAGTTAGGCCTGGCGCGGCGGCAGACTCGGCTGAGAATCTGAAAAGGCGCAAGTATGTAAATCTAGATAGGGTTAACATATTTAAACCTTTTGGGGTTGAGACCCTGGGTCCGTAGGGTACCGGGGCCCATCGCGTTTTTAAAATTCTACCGGGGCGTCTGGTCGAAGCGACGCGTGATCCGAGGGCTGGCACTTAATTATTTGGCTCAAAAGATCAGCATTGCCATCCAGCGCGGCAATGCTGCCATTGTCTTGGGCACGCTTCCGTCTGGCAGTGGTTTGGATCAGTTGAGCTATAGACGAAGTTGTTTGTAGTGTAGTCACATTGATACTTTATAAAATTCAGAAAAAACTCTTTTCTATTTAGAATTCGTTAGATTTGTCGAGAAGAGTCGGGAGTTGGTTGGAAACACTGACAAAATAATAGATTTTACATTTATCGATGTATGTTAAAAACTTTACATCTTAGAATAAAAAGTAATACCATTTTGAAATCATCATTCTCCTGCCCTTATCTTAGAGTTATGTACATACAAACATAACTCTTTCTTATGACACTCCACTCAAAGTATTTGCAAAAAAATTATGTTCTTCACCCCCTTGTGAACCCCATATCTTTAAACCCCTTGACCGATCAAGCTCATTAGGTTAGCCGGAGATTTACTTATCACTACCTATATACCTACCAAGTATCATGAAGATTGGATTAACGGTTCGACAGTTGTGCCGGGACATACAAATAGGTATACAACGCAAAAACGCCCAGGTTGCCGCTAAGATCTTTTTAGTTCGCTTCGCTCAATCGATCGATAAGGCTTTGGTTATGCAACAGTCTGTAACGTAGGTTTTTCTCTCGCAGGACTACGCAGCGACCATGCTTCGCCAGGCTGCTCCGGCTCGTGTGCAGCGTCCTGGTCACAGGCAGGTAGGAGAAGTGGTCTATGAGGGAGAGGTACCTCGCAATCGCTTTGGGAAAACCCTCCCGCTAGAGGCCTACGAAAGCATTTCCTCAGATCAACTCTACAATCTCTACATGTTGCTGGTGAACAGTGGGGGCCATCTTTCCCACGAGCCAATCGACGTTGGTATCGAACTCTCGGAAGCGGACACCTTCGCGGTCAAGGCGTCCGAGGCTAAGAAGTACATAACGCAGTTAGAGAAAGTTCGGAAGGAAAGAGATGCACGCGGCGAACTTAGAGAGGATTTCAACTTCGATGCCTGTGCGTGGTTGGATTTGCTGGACCTCGCCATCGACGAAAAAGACAAGGAGGCCATGGCTCAAGAAGAAACAGAGATAAAAGCTCAAAAGAAGGCCGAGAATAGGGACAAAAAAATGGCAGAGATAGCCGAAAAAGAAGAATAAAAACTCTAAACTTTTGAACGCCATTTCCACATTTAATTCAAAATAACATAACCAACCGCAGTATTTATCTGTGTGCCGCTTGTAGCATATTTATTCATGGGTCATTATAATCAAGCCCGCGTTGATTTAAGTGAAAGCGACAATGCGTTGTTTAATATTATATATTGTACTATAGATTTTAAACAATCAAGACAAACATGCTTGCTACCTCATGAAGTAGCGTAGTAAAACACACATCAGTCTGGATTGATTGACCGTTTTTGCTCCTGTACCTATACTAGTACGTTACACCGACTCTGTATACATCTATCATATTTACAATGGCCATCACGAACATTTACAAAGCCTTTCGATCGGAAAATGGCAATCAAACGTGGCGCAACGTGCATTTTCCAATTTTCTCATTTGACTCCCTCTTGAATAAAGCTTTGTGTCGTGTGTCCGGTCGATGACGCGTACTATTGCACACCCCAGGGGGGTTAACGCCAGTTTACCCTGATACTGTCCTCGATACCGAGTCAAAAAGCAAGACACAATCAATCTTCATAGAAAAAGCAAGGCTCTGATTGTGTATCTTCACTTCATAGTTTATGCAGTTATTTTCGCTTATTTTGTAGTCTGTATAATTTAGTGAAGTTGCTTGCCTCTTTCTTCTGACAATTTTATACAAAAAGGCGCGCGGTCGAGAGTCTAGAATAATATGTACATTTATTTTACTTTCTTCAAGTACCTATATGTATGTAACAAATAACAAAGTCTTACTTTCCCTTCAGGTAACGATTCATTTATATTTTTCGATTCATACCTTTCATTAGTTTTCAAGTTTATTTTACTGAATAAATAATAATTAATTCCAGTTTTACTCGGGAATTAGACGTTAAAGTAAGATAGGGCAATGTGCGTGGGTGGGCCATGCCCCAGGCGGGATGCCCGCCAACGAAAGCTTGTAATTAAAACTTTTTTAAGTTAACAAGCTCTTCATAATTAACTAAAATAATTAAATACTAAAAATATGATTTTTATAATATAATAAGATATAATAAGAAATACTTATCTTCGAGGTATCCTAAATGACTCTTGTGTTACACAAGAACCTTTTCAGAATTACGAAAGCAAAAAGTTGCTCGTCTGCACATCTTGAGTTAAAAGTACCTAAGTTCGTATGAGTAAGTGGCCAACTCTGGTGACGGAGTTTTTAGGCCGCCTTGAGTTGAGACTCCGCGAAGATTCCACCCGTTCAGAAGTGTACATTAAATCACCAATCTCATTCCAAAAACTATAGGTACCTGTACATACAAATAGACAATCAGGAAATAACCTCGCAAATACAGATACGAATCAGGATATTGGGTAGATCATTAATAGAATATAAGTTAATTTCTCTGCCAACCTTTTTTTGCTGTCTATTAAAATGCGTTTACTCAGGCGAATTCAAGCTGTTAATTAAGGCTATTTGGCCTTCAAATTAAGATCGCAGAATCTGTTCGTTTTACAAAGAACTTAAAATTATAAACGAACATTTATTTTTATATATTGCAACCATTGAGATAGAGCCACAATCAGACAAATAAAATGTAAACGCCAAAACTCGGCGCACGCTACGTAGTGCGCGGAGTTTTTCTTTTTTGCGTACAAGCGACATTGAACATTAAAACAAACGACATAACGTCTACATTCAAATGTCAAAATGTCATTGCAGAACATTGAATTTGCACGCACATTTTTTTAGTGTTGTCAGCTATTAGATTGTGACTCTTTAATACATCTCAATGATTGCAACCTATTGCCTACATGATGACTAATTTTGAAAAACCATTCTATTTTATTCTAATCTGTTTTGTATTCTTAATGTAAGTTAAACTAAGGTATTGCTAAGCGGTCATTGAGAATACTATTCGTCTACTGCAACTGTTGCTTGAAGAATATAGCCCGTGTAGAAGTATTCACTATTTATGACAAAAGATTTCCACATAACTACCGAAATGATAAATAGGTATCTCACTTTTCAGTTCCGGTTGGAATTTTGGGCGGGTGGGGGCCTTTTGCCGCCCCGAACGTTATTAATTTTTTTTTGTGTAAATTTATTATTAGAAACTCAATTTCCTTTATCGATTTCGATCCTATACGTTCCGAGGTGGTTATTGTACGATAAGCTAGTGTTCACCAATCATACATTTAAAAATTATATCAACCGCCAAAAACGGTTGTAAATTGTTGTCAAATCTAGAATTAAACAAGCAGGCTGAATCCTGTTTACTGGCGTTGAGAAAGTTTAGGTTAAAATAGGCAATGAGAAATTTTTACAGAAAAAAGGTAGGTTTTTTTTTAAATTGAACCTTTCAGTTAACGTTTTGGTGGATCCTAGCGTATTGTTGTTGTAGCGCGGCGGCACCTTCCGCGTTTTAATTTTACTGTGTATAATTATATTTTAGATCTTAAGATTTGTACAGTTACCATCAACACTGACTCAACTTGCAAAAATTTTTACTGGAAAGGCAAAACGTTTTTAAATTCTATAACGAATCATAGTCATTTATTGCGTAATAAAAATTCCATCACAGTCATCAACTTTTGATCCCGACTGTACCTATAATTAAGCTTAAATTAATCATAGAATACAAAATAGATTTAAGGTAAATCGAGACAGACGTGAGTAATTAACACCTTTAGAGTGAAATAAAAATAGATGTAAGAAAGGCCCTTTGTACATATAGGAAGGTTGAATAAGTTAAATATTAGGTTTACCTATGAAATTGCCATTTTGTACATACGTGTTATGTAAGGTAAATTATTTGACGCAGGAAGTAAACACAGTAACTAGATTATAGTTAGAATAAGCAATAAAGGCGCCCTTTGCACATATAACAAGGTTGAATACGCCATCAAGTTTAGAGATACGTAAACTAATGTTTAAGTAGTGATTAGTGAAATGTAAGTGTTATAAAACGTGTTAGCGGTAATATCTTAGATTTAAAATCGGTTTTGGATTTATATAAATTGGCCAAATTATTTGAGAAGTATTACGTAATGATATAAATATATATAGGTACACGTTACATTAAGTATTAGGTATCTCTTTCGAATCAGATGCGTAGTAATGCTTTTGCAATTGTAATGAGTCGTCATCATTTCATCTGAAATAGACGTGATAAGGTTGAAGGACTAAGATACAGACAAACACTAATAAGTATCATTATTATTTTTTTCGGTCGGTTACAGACTAGCAACCTGCTTTTTAATAACTTAAATTGCGAAATTGATATTTAAAGTAATACCAAGGACTATTATATCGTCCTTGGTAATACTAAACAGTAGTGAAACAAACCAACAATAAAACTTATATTTATTTTATTTTGCATTAAGTGCTTGTCTTAACAGTGTCGCAGCAGAACAATATTTATTATATAATAATATTCATTATAATTATATTGTACCTACTCCTCATCAGTTACGATGATGATGTCCCTAAAAATTTAAATGAATAATTTCTCATAATGAGCCCTGCTATGGCTCGCCATGCCAGTTCGAACATAATACAATAACAAAACAAATAAACAATCAAGAATCATCAACCAATTTACGGGCGAAATCGCTTATTTATACCGGTGGATTAAAAAACAGGCTAAACTATTTTCTTATTTACAATATTATATTTTTTATGACAAACTTATAACTTAAAAGTACCTACAAATAGAATTGGCGAGATCTTTAATTTTCAAAACTGGACTTACCACACTTGGGTTTTTTAGGACCCCAACTATTATTAAAACAATCGTAATTTACAGTTTTTATAACAAATCTAAAAAAAAAAATTAAGTCTAAATGCATTCAATACATTAGCAGAGTACCTACCTATTCGTTAAAACAATAATAATATACATTAAGAAAGTATAGAATAAAACATTGAAATATAATTAAGTTAAGGAGACGTGTAATAAGTAATAAAAAAGTAGATTTAAAAAAAAATTATTATAACAAATTATTTGGCCGATAACATCTAATTTGGATTTTATATTTTTACCACATTTCGCATTTCAAGTAGGATAGAGCGCTTTTATGTTTAACCGTTTTGTTGCGACATTAAATCACTATGTACTTTTGCCATTTTGTAGACTTAAGGAAGTTAGTCAGTATGGTAGGGTAGGTATTAATAATAAGATTAGATTAATTGCCCAGCGTGACCAAGTTATTGAGAGGTGGCTTCTGCGAATTAAACAACGAACTCTGTTCCTGAACCCGAAACCGGTTTGAAATATCAAATAAACAAGAAGTTGCTTATATTCTCGAAACGAAACCAATTCGGAACATGTCGTTTGCATAAACCACTGCTACAGTTTTTACAATAGTTTAAAAAGAACAAAGAACATTAAATATAAAAAGGAATAGGAAAGTTTATAGGTTTGATCGAGTTTGAGCCATGTTTGATCACGTCGAAGGGATTTATTAAATAGAACTAACAAGGAAAAGTATAACGGGCTTTTAGAGCTGGTTCTGGAATTAGCACGCAAAGGTCACCTCCTACAAGTCCGGGGTCCAAAATCCGGCGCTTCCGAAATCGTAATTTTTATGCAGACGAATATACCACGTAGCTTTGTGTTGTGTAAATGTAGCGCTACGTCGGGCTTGCTTCTGTGTCAACACATAAATGAGCTATGCAGCCACTGAAAAAAACGGACTTGGTTAAAATATCCAAACTTTGATTAACAACCAACATTTTCAAATAAATTCATATTATTAAATTATTATGATCAACAAATAAATATTGTGTATGTGAGCTAGAAATTCCAATAACAAAATATAATAATCGATATCGCTACAATGTTTTTTTTGTAAGGCAATAACTTAGTCAATGGGTCTCAAAAGCGTCCTACTTACTTATGTATATTATCGTGGTTCGGTATGGCTGCGAAAACTTTCAAGAGAATTTATTTCATCAACGAAATCTAAACTACATTATTTGTTGTCTTGATTTAAAGTTGAATACTTAATTTTAATATCTACATTCTCTTACATCCCTTCTATTATATTTTATTGAAGCCTAAACTATGTGACAAAGTGACTGTACCTCTGAACTTCGACAGTTTTATATTTCGACAAGTTTTAACTATTAACGTGATAATTTGAACCATGTTTGTTACTTTTTTTCGTTTAATAACACCAAATCCATCGAGGTAGTATTATAGAGACACAATCAGACAAATAAAATGTAAACGCCAAAACTCGGCGCACGCTAATGAGTGCGCAGAGTTTTTCTTTTTTGCGTACAAGCGACATTGAACATTAATACAAACGACAAAACGTCTACATTCAAATGTTAAATGTCATTATAGAACATTGAATTTGCACGCACATATTTTTTGTGTTGTCAGCTATTTGATTGTGACTCTTTAATACTACCTCGATGACCAAATCATAATAATGTTAATAGGTTTCGAAAGCCTATTTTGTAGCGATATCTTTTGTAAATCTTGAACTACCTATCAAAAACCCGAACAACATTATTATAACTGCACCATTCTGGCTTGTAGATGTAAATAGCTCTTAGGCGTTATCTTCTGCACTCTTCTTATATTTTATATTTATATTATTAGAGCTGTATCTAAATCAATTTATAAATAAATTCCCAAATTCGATCGAGACGATAAAATCTATGGATGTGGTCCTGCTGGTGTTGCGATGGCAATGGAGAATTGTGAAATGAGATAATAAGACCAATATTTTGGATGTGGGTGTTTATTTGTAGATAGGCTGTTTTGTGATGCTAGCTTTCGTCATGATTAGAGAGGAATTAGTTTTAGCTAGTTAGGATTAGTGGTAAGTAGGTATAAACAATTAAACATTGATACTAAATATTGTAAAATCTTATCGTCACTGGAAAGGAAGAACTGCTAAAGCGCCAAAGTGCTGTTTGTGGGAAATCGAGTTTAAAGTTTTTTTTTTTAGAAAAAAATTCATAACTCTTTTATTTTTTAATATATTTTGTTTATTAAAATGCAATAAATAATTTTGAAATTGTATCTATTTTAATAAAACATTTCTAGTTCTAAAGCTCTTCTAGTTCATGAAATCACTGTCGCTTAAGCAAAAGTGTGCTAAAAGTTTGTCAGGAAAAAGTTGCTTATCTACCGAAAAATTAAGAATATCAGTAATGTAAAAATGCTAAGGTACTTTACATTATTAAAGTTGTGTAAAGGAAAATTGCTAACATATGCTTCATGAGCTGACATGCAGTGAAGAATAAAAGCTAAGTACCATTTATCCAAATCATTTTCATATAAAAAGTATATAAAAATTTGCTAATATCCACATTATTATAAAATAAATGTAAATAAAAGTTACTTATGGCATTGGTTTATTACTATCAGCATATTTTTTTCGGTCTTACTACAATTATTTTATATGAACGGGTTATTGGCCTGTCAAAAAAACAGGACAATGTAGTGTCTGGGACATAAATTTGTTGAGTACTTCATCTTTTAACTTAGGCTAACATCTAAACCATCCTCTCTATGGCAGGCCTGCATGGGGAAGACATGAGCAATACGTGTAAAGGTGTATCGAATATGTAGAAATACGAATATGAAGTCGGCTGTCAACTTGTAGGTACTTTTTCTATGAAATTTTACATGAAGCGACGACACGCCGTCTGCAGCTGCTGCGTGTCGTCCGCAGCCAACTCATATACTTTTAGGCTAACTAAGCCGCGGGTTTCTTCACGATGTTCTCCTTCACTGTTTAGAGCTTGTGTTAATGCGCATATACATTTTTCACCGAACGAAACTAAAAAATCTTTTGATGCACGGCTGGGGTTCGTCAGTTACTAGTTTTTCTGTTCAGTAATGTATTTTTTTAAAATACATCCTTCTTTAACTTTATTGATTCTTCTCTTTTTCTATAATTAAGGTATTCTGTTTTTGAAACATTTTCTGTTATAAACAGGGTCCTCGGCATCTAAACATTTCTGGCTTAAGTATTAGTGTTTTGAGTAGTCGATTTATTTATTTTTACCTACTACTTTTTTATGGCAGCTTGATACATTTTTATCTAGTCCTACCCTTGATATTGCTACTTATCGATGTTTCAATACCAGACTTTTCGTTACTACTTTCAGTATTCTCAAAAGAACTTCCATGCACCTCTTTACTGCAACCTGTGAAGCATTTTACACTTCTCGGAATGCATTCAATTTGATCTTCTATGGAAAGTTGGCTTTTTTTTAGAAAAAAAATCTTCGAATCTATTTTAAGAATTTTGAATTAGGTTAGGTACCTCATAGGTTATACTCATAGATTATTTGTCGACTATTATTATCAAAGTCGCATGTAATCTTAATTATCAGATGGTTTAACTGTTTTTTTTTCAACTTTAAGTTGATTGTGTTATTAACAATACTATACATCATTAGATTCGATTAGCTGTTAGCAAATTTCAATTACCCTTTCTCGAGAAAAATTAAAAGTAATATAGTAGCAAATGTCATACAAAAATAGCTTAAGTGCCTTTTATATTCATACCATAAGCAAATTTTCATGCTTATGCGACAAACAGTTTTGAACGACAGTCAAGAATATTTGCTTACTAAACAAAGTACAATAAAATAAAATAAATTCAAATTGCTAACATGGCAATGTAACCCAAAGTACAAAAAAGAAAATATGCTTATGTCCTCGAAAATTTAAAAACGTCGGAAGGCAAAAGTTCTTATGTGTAAAATACCAAAATATTTCAATGCTTATGCGACTACTGTTTCAAAAACATCGATTTTTAGTCGCTTAAGAAATGGAAAACCATGGTTCACTTCAATTTTTCTAAATGCTAAAGCGCCAAAAAAGTCGTCCGATTGCTTTGAAACCTGCACTAATCGACGCAGAAAAAAAAATCCAATCCAATGATATATATAACTCATATTGGCCAAATTGGCGCTTTAGCATTTTTTCCTTTCCACTGACGTTATGTTATTAGATCATAAGTGTATATTTAGGTACCTAATACCAAAGTTAATTTATTAACTATTACATAATTAGGTATAGGTACAATGAAATTGTATTATGTTTAGACATAAAAATAGTTTGGAATGAATATTTGGATTACTTATTAAATTTTTACTATTGTGAAATTGATTGTAAATCTATGTGTTTGTTAATAAAAATGTTAAAAACCTATTTTCTATTATTTACTGCGTCCGGCATATAAAATAATTATATACTTAGGTAATATAGTAGCCGCGTTGGCCGAGTGAAGGAAACCGCGTTGGCCTAGTGAACTAGTACCTTGACTTTCAATCCAAAGGTTGTGGGTTCAAATCTGGCCGTGCATCAATGGCGGTGAAGGAAAACATCGTGAGGAAACCAATTCGTTTTCTTGAAGCGTCGACAGAGGATCGAAAATGCCCTTTCCATACAGGATTTTTTTTTGTAAACATGCTTTTCTTGTTGGAAACTTAGTGATGATAAAGCTTGCTTTCCTATCATCTCGGTGTAAGTTGAGCCTCACTTGAACAACGAAGCCCTCCAAACTCTGTCTACAGCGGTCTCTCAATTTTATTGTATTTTTAACTTTTTATTTAAAAAACTAATTATTTTGCATACTTATTCTGAAATGATTTATTCTCATTCCAGAATAAGTAATTAAATAATTAGGATAGAACTTAACTTCAGGTAAGTTCGTTTAATCCTATTAAGTAGTATCTCCTAGAGGAAAATTAAATCCATTTAGGTAGATTATGTAGGTACAAACAGAGCCGAGATTTGTACAACTTTCAATTATGATACCCCTCAAAATATTTATCTTTTTTTTAGAACCTAATATCTTTACAACCGTTTTTTTTTACCTTTACCGATTAAGCTCAAAATTAAAGATTAGCCGAAAAACTTAGCTTAGGTACCAAGTTTTATGTAGATTGGATTTACGGTTCGACAGTTACAGGAGAATTGAATTATTATAGGTAGGTACCTACTTAATACAGGATTATTATGATATAAAGCGATAGTTAGGTACTTACTTCAGAGAGGTCCATTTGTACAGTATTAGTGCGAAGAATCTCGTTTGAGTTAAACACTTCTGCAACAGAAGAGAAAACAAATTGAAACCAGACCAATAAAAAAATTATGTAGGTAGGTAGGTATTGCATGCAGGTAATGATTTATTGCAGGAACTACAGTTAGAGGCACAGAATGTGGCCCAAACACAAATAAATAAGCGATTTTAAACAATTTTTTTTTATTTTGCAACTACCTACCTAGGTACCTATGTTATTTTTTGTCTTTTTTAAACTTTCGCGATCAGAACACATTATAAAACATATGCAAACGGGTATTTATCACGAATTTTACCTTTAATATTCGCCCGACGTTTCGACCGGATTGCACCAGCCGTGGTCGCGGGAAGACCTGAGTCTATCCGCGACCACGCTGGTGCATTTCGTGATAAATACCTACTGGTTTGCATAATGTTTTATAGGTAATTTATGTTATTTTTTCTTGCCGCGGGCGTCGGCGCTAGACTGTCGTCCTCCCCTCATCCCGTGGGAGCCGCAGAACCCGGCTAAGGGAAATTGCCAGAAGATGGACAGCAGCTTCTTCTTGGTACCTACTTAATGCAACACCTAATCTGCGCTCGCCAACCCACCTGCCAAGCGCGGCGAATTTAGGTAAGTACCTAGGTTACTCTGTGCCTAGGTATATTGATGGTCGATTTGTAGTGTGAACCGAGTCTCTAAGGCATAGGTAGGTATTAAAAAGTTTAAAAAAATGTTCGTAGACACATGTTGCACAGGGCAATGACCGATATAGTGTATAACAGAAACTAAACTATACTGTAGGTACATACCTATTCATATTACTTTACAACTAAGTAGTTCCAGTTGAACCATCAAAGGGTCGTTGTAAACAATCTAAGTATAAGTAGGTACCTACATATATCAAGACACTGGCTGCATTTCCGTGCTGAATGCCAATGCTGACCCGTTGAGCATTATGTGTGCTTTTGAAGTTACATAAGTACTTAGTTGCTTTTTTGTAAAACATTAGTGGCTATTCGGAGTGTCGCAAAAGCTAAACTAAACTAACTAAAATTAATGCCATTCTTTTTATTTCCATCGCTATGAAAGGGACGGCAACATTTTTAGTTAGCTATGTTTAGCTTTTGCGATCCTACTCCGCATTGCCACTATTATCTTATTAAAATGAACAATACTGCAACTGTTTTTTGATAAACATCTTTTTTATTACGAACCGGATAACTCTGAATCTGATTTACGTACCTACCTACCTACCTACTAAATATACGCCAATTCAATACTTACACCCCATGATTATACTCAAGGATAATTTGCTAAAGTGCAGCTGTATACCGGTCTAACTACTGGGCAGATGCACAACGTTTATTAACAGGGAATAATACTCGAAATACTCGAATAGGTACACAGCAGAATACGTAATGTACTTACCTGATTTAAGAGAAGGCACTGACAACGATGCAAATCAATTATGACGTCTACATTCGCACATGACCACAGTAAGGCCTGGCGCGCACTAGGCAGCCAGGCTGCGGCAGCCAGGCTGCGGCAGCCAGTAAAACATATGACGTTGTATAGGAGCCCGCGCACTAGGCAGCCACGAAATCTCGGCTGCAGCAGCCAATAAAACGCGCCTGTTTGCACGGCAGCCAGCTGGCTGCGCGCAGCCAGAACGTGTGTAGGCGAATGTATGTGGCTGCAGTCAGTCTCCGCGCACTAGTTGTAGCAGCCAGACGTATTTTGCGTTCCGAACTTTGACAAGATGACTTTCGATACAGAAAAATTTAACGAGATTTCGATACAGAGAAATTTAACTGGCTGCGCAAATATTCTGGCTGCCGCAGCCTGGCTGCCTAGTGCGCGCCCGGCCTAAGCCCTCATTCGCACGAGCGCTTTTTTAACGTCCGTTAAAAAAGCGTTCATCAAATAGAACAAATGTATTGCCAAGTATTATGTTCACACGTCAGCGCTTTTTAAACGCGACGGTTTTTTATCGAGCAGTGTTGTATTTTCTGCTCTCATAAAACACTGCTCGATAAAAAACCTTCGCGTTTGAAAAGCGCTGACGTGTGAATACATACTTGGGAATACATTTTAACGGACGTTAAAAAAGCTCTCGTGCGAACGAGCACTAAGGGTCCGAGACCCATTTTGTTAGCTAACATTCTTTTATTTGATAGATTTTGATATGATATTTCTGATCGTTTGAGTTTTCGTCATCGAACGTCAATTCTATAGTTGTTCGTTTCTATTCTAAAGCGATTATTAATGTAAATTGTAAATGTGGGTAACATTTTATACTTAATATAATATAGGTAGGTAATAATAATACAACGTGATTCATAATTAGTACCTAGGTATGTTATCCCGGAAGGGGGATTTTGTGACCATGAAAATGAACAGTTGTGTAGGTGCAAATCTTGTTAATTCCAATTTTCAGTTTTTCATACAAAAACTTTTTTGTTATTTCTTTTTACAAAAAAGTTTGAAAATTTTCATCGCCCGCCCCCCTCGTACGTCACACGGGCCACTGGCCAGTGGTTAGGGTCACCGGCAAAGTTCAGGGATCAGCTGATTATTATAGGGTTGCTCTGTGTTTATTTCGGAAGGAAACTTTGCTAGTCATTTCTTCAATGAAAAACATCGAAATTTAAAAAAGTCGTAGAACAAAATGTTGTTCACACTGATGAGGTGAATTACCCCTTTTCGGGATAACATACCAATTATGAATCACGTTGTATACCTGCTTAACATATTTTTTTTAACACCTGTCATGTTGTTATACCCTTTAATTATGGGAGCACTAGTTTTTGTTTTCTAATATTTAGCTATCAATTGATGCATACCTTATGTTAGGTATCCTTAAAAATAAATAAATAACATAGCTAGGCATTTAGAAAAAAAGTTACCAAAAGCCCTATGCAGATGCAGAATGGCCGAGACATAGTCTCCGAAGCGCAGCATGCCATCCTTCCGCATGTACCGCAGCACGAGCAGACTCATCACTCTCTCAGGGACGTCGAACCCGGAGTCCCGTAAGGCGTCCCGGAACCTGTACAGGACACAATACCTATAGGCATTAAATTAATATCTATTTAAGCAACTTTATGCTTGTGTTAGGTACTTATTGTTATTAAGACGACTGCTATAAGAAGGTACCTACTTTGTTAGATAGGTACTATCCATATATTTATTGTGAACACAGGGTACACAGGTTGTGAACACTAGGTACATTATAATACCCACATAGAAAGCACACAGATCCGAGACAAATATTTGTAGATCATCCAATAATTTGCCTCGCGCGGCGGAAATTGAACCCACTTCGCTCACTGCGACAGAAATAGGTAAGTAGGTACCTACATTATAAGACACACATAAATAAATCATTACATCTTTCCTCTAGGACTTATACAGCGTCAGCGTCTTATATTTGGTAGGTACATATATTATATTCTTTTTGTGGCTCAGTATTACTTTGCCTTTTCTGAATATTGATTAGCAAACCTTTCAGCTCGAAGGATGCCCATCTTCTCAACCGCGTGTTTCTTGAAAAGCAGCTGCCAATGCTTCAGGCTGCACATCAGGTCCTTGAAGTCGGATAGTGAGATACGTCCCGTACCATTCTTCTGCAGTTGTGGTTAAGGAAATCTTAGTAAGCCCAGCAATTCAGTTCAATCGTTCGTTCGTTCGTATGAGCAAGTGGCCAACTCTGGTGACGGAGTTTTTAGGCCGCCTGAAGGCCTCCGTCATGGCTTAACGACTTTAAAAGCCGGGACCGACAATTTAACGTGCCCTCCGAAGCACGGAAGCGCTCAGATAAAAATGCCACTTGCGGTCACCAAAAAAAAAAATCAAAATCAAAATGTGCCTAATTATTCAGTACGATCGTTTATAGACCACTTTTTTTTTATAGACTTCACCCATCCAAGTAGTGACCGCTCAGAACGTTTCAGAACGTCTGCAAGCTTTGCCACGAGCGCTTCCGATTATTAGATAGATAACTTTAAAATTTTGAGAACAATAAGTTTTGGAGCGCAGTAGAACTGCGTATTAATTTATACGTTTTAAACTGCAATTCTTATATTTGGTAGGTAGACGTTTCTATATGCGTCAGATCTCCAATCACACCTTCAGAATTGGAAAACCTTCTAAGATCTTTATGACCCGACAGCACTATGAGAGCTTGCTTTCAACATCAATCATAAAATGCAAATTTTTCTACCTATGGAAACTTTCTCAGCTTACTTTATGCAATAGAACCGCAGGCAAACGCTAGTCCATCTGTAGATTGAGTACCTACCTACCTAAGTACCATAAAATCTGGTGGTAGCCAGTCAAGCATTTTGTCGATAGGAGAGGGTGAGTATCTATATAATAACAGTGGTAACAGACCCCCTTTTGAGTTAGTGCAGTGACCTTTGATTATGTTTTGAAGCTTTGTGACATCTGTTTGAAAAGTTTCATTTTAATCTTCAACCACGCTAGGTCATGCAGAGACATTAATTAATTAAATTGTTACGTTTATAAAATATTCACGAATGATCGTTTGTTCGTTCGTATGAGCAAGTGGCCTACTCTTGTGACGGAGTTTATAGGCCGCCTAAAGGCCTCCGTAATGACTTTTTTTCACGAATGATAGCGCAGCTATACTCTAAATACCTAACCCCCTGATACGGTTAGTTTTAGCTAGTGTAGGTAACTAATTGATATAGGTAGGGTAGGTGGTATACTTACCTAATCCTAATTGTACATTATTTTTCTGGCTGTGTATCAAACCCGTGTTTGATACACAGCAGATAAACTTCGGTGGAAGATTGTTCTTCGGTTCGAAAGTAGTGGGTAGGTACGGCATAGTACCTATAAGTAAAAATGTTTAAACCGACTTCAACTACGGGAGTACTTAGCTTCTCAATTCGTCTATTACTTATTTATGTTTGTTACCTCAGAACTTTTAACTGGGTGAACAAATTTTGATGATTCTTTCTTTAATTTAAAAGCTGGTTATTACCGGGGCGGGGCGGTCCCATAATATTTTGAAAATATGATCTGCACCCCAAGAGTGCAGAAAATTGCTGTCTTCTTACGAAATTAAAGTCGGTTTAATAAAAAAAAAATATTTTGCCACTTTATCAAGATAAAAGGATACATCTAAAGAAAGAACTATCTGTCGGCATGTCTCAATAGATGCGCAGCTCTTGATATAGTCATTTGGAAGACAGGCGTCTAGAAGTTCCTGCAGTTCAAATATATTGATCGTCTTGTGTTCATCTGCTAGTTGTAGGAACAATGACTCATATTGAGCGAAACTGTTTGTTTTCGCGCCCTGAGGAGCTTTGAGTAAGGCAGTCTTAGTCTTTCTCGGAGGGTCATCGAGGACTTTCATCTTGACGGGTCGGCTGGAGAATATTCTAAGTGTGAAGTGTGCTTCTTCCCGGGGCGCGAATGTTGTGGGTATGATAAGGTATGCGCCTGAGTCTAGCTCACATCTGAAATCACATCTTATTAAAAACTAGCTGCGCCCCGCGGTGTTACCCGCGGTGAATACCAGGATAAAACATAGCCTATTTTTTAATCCCGGGTATAAGCAATACTGGTACTAAATTTCATTCAAATCCGTCCAGCCGTTTGAGCGTGAAGGAGTAACAAGCCTTTATAATATTAGTGTGATTTAAAACAAAAAATTTGCTAAGTAGGTATATCAAAACAAAAACCCAAAAACTCAAAAAACCATTGATGATGTAATTATAATTAGGTAGATACCTAGTAAACCAAAAACCACGTGAGGAAACCTATTAGTATTAGCTTGCTAATAGCGTCTATGGGCTTGCAACCAATCACGCTTCTGCAAAATTTGGGTAGGTAGGTATGTAGGTACTTAGGTACTTACTTACCCAATATTATGTAAGGTGCGTTCTGGTAAGATCGGACTATTTTTTAGAAAACCTTAAGAGTGTTAGAAAATATTTTTTTGTATCACCTCTGGTTATTCTTTTCTAACGCAATAGCGTCTAAACTAAAGTAAAAATACAGAGGTTTCATTTAATAGTTATAGTGTTTCGATAAACACAACGGTTGATGTTTTATGAATGATAGAACCGAGCATAATTTTTCAGAATGGCAAGGAAAAGATCGGACCTTGTTGAGGTAAGACCGGACTGTCTAATAAAACCACCTCTGTCACAGCTAGAATAAGCTCTATCTCAAGAAAATATTCGGACTTACCTAAGTAAAAACATATTAAAAAATGAATTGAATCTGTTGTCAAAATTGAGTTGTAGCTACGATTTAATACATTTTTTTACCCTTCATGTCCGATCTTACCCCGCATGCATAAAACTCTGATTTTTGTGTTTCTCAAAGTTTTACGACTATATTTATATATTATGTGCTTATTAAAACCTATGCAATATTCTTAGTAATTTTATGTTTTTTTTTATTCAGTTACTAACGAAAGCTAAGCTACGAAGGAGTAGAAGCTATTTTGTTGTATAGCAGTCAGGCAATTAGTTAAATAGAAGTCAGTTTTGAAACTTGCAGTTTCAAACTCAAATAATAACAAAAATTATTAATCAATCAACTTAATCCGCTCCGTTTATTTAATATCGTTTAGAATCATTTTTGAACTTATGCATAATTTTTTTATTTAAAGTACCTACAATAAGAACTACATATTAGGAGCCGTTGCTCGCTGTGATGTTTTGGGCATGGCAAATCTGTAAAGTGTAATAAATTTAGAACAAATCCTCACATCTTAATCATAATAAATACTATACTTAATGCCAAAATGGATTTGCTACGCTTACGTGCCTTAACTAAAAAATAAAACCATTTAAAAAAAGTTTGAGATTCACTGTGAAAGGAAAGACCGGCTGATTATAGTCCGAACTTCACCTATTGAAATTTCCGAGGCTAAAGATCGGATCTCTGTTTACAAACGTCTTAGACACGATTGTATAATACTAATCAATTAACTTTACAACGCGCATAGTGATAAAACAGCTAAACTTCAAAAATAAACAAAAATGACTTTGGTAAATTGCTCGTAAAAGTCTGAGGTAAAAGATCGGATCATCTCCTTTTTGCACTTTTGGTCCATCCTTCACAAGAACGACGATAACACACATCTGGGTGGTCGTAGAGTTAGATGCAGGCTAATAGGAGGGGCATAACAAAATTGCGCGTAAGGCGATTTTGCCATAATTTAAAAATATCGGCGAATTACGTAGTTACATGATGTATCCGGACTTACTCCTTGTCCGATCTTACCAGAAGGCACCTTATTTGGATTTTGGACACATTTGACTACCCCTTAGAAGGCAGACATCTTTAAAGGATCTAAAATGACTCAAAAGATCCGAAAGAATTCGTCTACCGCGCCTTGGGAATATGTAGGTCTACTCAAAGCTCTTTATAGGCTTCTTGGAAGCAAGAAGCCTCTTATTAGCTTCGAGTTGTTATTTTCAATGTTTTCTTCTGAGTTGTTTTATTATTTATTCTGACGTATAATTTTAACGATGTTGCACTGTTAATTAATTTAATTCTGTTAATTAATTTTTCAAATGTGCAGACATCGACGTGTTACAGTTTCATTATTATTGTAGAGATAATAAGTACCTACCTATTATTTATGTCAAAAGTCGAAGAACAATCTTCGAAGAACACGACTCCCAATAAAACTTATGAAATAATTTAGGTAGTAGGTAGGTACCTATACCTACTTACCTATATCTTTCTTATAGAGTTATGACGAATTATAAGGAACAAGCTTCCGCCCACGGATTCCCTTGCTTATAAATAGCCTATGATTAGGTATGTGTCCTATTCCAGTTCATAAATGTAAACTTCCATACAAACTTTCGCGTTATTAGTAGGATGCGAAGTTTGTGAGGATGGATGAATGGATGATACCTACGATTTATTATCTATTCGGGTTAGTACCACGCGAGCGCAGACGCGGGCGGAAGGTTGTCTATGATATCTTACCTATGACTGATCTGGCGGCTATTCGAATAGTTGGAGTTCATGGTGCTTTTGAAGCGTTTGAAGAAGGAAGGCGATGCTTTCTCCGGGATGGGCGAGGGTAGTGCGTACACACTGAAGCCGATCACCTTAGGCTCCATGATCTTGTGCTGGTTGAGAGACACAATGACTGTGCCCGGCTCGTTGAGGATTACTTGGACTTGCGGGTTCATGTGGAAGAAATCTGGAACACATTTGTTTGGTAAAAAACTACGTATTGTGACAACAAATCTTGTGACTCTGTGGCGGAGTGGAAGGCCCGCCTGAGACGCGGAGGTTGCGGGTTACCCTGGGCTGAAACTATTTAGGGGTCTACCTAGGTACTCAACTTATAGCCATTTTGACAAAAAACATAAAAACTGTTTTCTATATAGTGATGTAGATAAGTGTACTTAAAGAAAAAAATCAGCCAAAGTTTTAAAGCCTCACCTATATTGTTTCTGCATCCGCCCGCGTTCACGCCTCGCTTCCAACCGCTCTGGTACATTTTCATCTGCCACTTGCTTCGATCTACGAGTGAGGTTTCCGCCTTCAAATAATAATAAAATACTCCTACATTACTTACAATTCTATTGGAGAATTAATGTACTTATTTCTAATTGTAATTATTATGATAAAATTATACTTACTTACTCTGTTATTGAGGAACACATTCCCTATTAGGTCTTCCTTTCTACTCTTAGTTCAGTTCTAGAGGTGAGTGAGACACTGAGACATTGTTTTTGTACCTACTTTTGCAGCTGTCGTTACATTTCATGGTTATGTACCTATATAAGTACTAAAATATAGGTAAGTACTTAAGTAAGTAAGTACTTATAATTACACTAATATTATAAGTACCTACCTACCTACCTACTTAAAGGTGAAAGTTTGTGTGTGTGTGTAAGTATGTAAAGTGTGTTTGATACTCTTTCACGCTCAAACGGCTAACAGATTTGAATGAAATTTGGTACCGGGATTAAAAATAAGCTACTACGCGCAGGGGCGCAGCTAGTAAATAATAAAAACTTCATTTGGAACAAATAAGCAAACATTGTAAGTCGATGACATCTGATTCTGCAGAAGTATAAAACTCTGTCTAGTCTAGACATCAACCAACGCCCACCTTCGACAAAATACAGTTAATCCATACACATACTTAATGATGTTTTTGATTAATGTTGATCTAGTAAGTACCTATTTGTTTAGGGTGTAGACATAGTACCTACGTACATGACCTCGAATAACATTGTCTTCGTTTTGATTCAGTCGAGCGAAAATATATTTTTCATCTGGTTATCGAATAAATTAATGTCGATGTTAGATGGGTTTATACTATAACTCCCACTGTCTAGCTAGTTCTATCCTACCTAGTTCTATCCTTTGTTGATATTACCTATTGTTCCTAAAATTTTCCTATAACTATTGAAAATTACTCATAGGTATTTTGCAATATCTTCTTACACAATGTTGTATTTATAGAGAACCGTGGGCTAGGGTGTAGATTGTGCGGTCAGACACATCAATATCAATATTTGATCAATATTAAATTTACTTACTTAATAAATTCGAAATTCGAAGCTAGAAAATTGAATATTAACTGTTAGTTTTTTAACTTAATTTGCCTCCCTGTTTCTGTGTGTTATGCATTGGTTTCCCCAATTATCCTCCAAGTATCGCTAGCTTTGACATACAATCAGCTCGGAATGCATCTTACTCTCTTATTCTTAGGCAGCGAAGCGGCTACAGCTTCAGTGTCAAATAATTTTAAACTGTATCTTTATTTCTATATAGGTACTTAGGTATAAAATGAACAGTATTTATGCGCTTTGAAAAGTGCTGTCGGAGCCGCTTGTTTGTCAAGCGATCGATACTATGTAAGTAAGTAAGTAGGTACACCTATTATGAAAATGAAAATACAATTTAAAATTATATGACACTAAAACTGCTCGCCGCCATCTTAGTGGGTGTCGTGTCGAGTCTTAGTTTAATCTTGTATATTTGCTGTCACGATTTTGTTTAGGTAGTATCTTTGATGTAAAATAAGACTCGCTGGAAAAAAGTAAGAGATTAAAAAAGCAGTAGGTACCTTGCTGGTTTCTTCATCCAGGTGCACTGTCTCTAGCCGCGGGAAAACCAACTTGAAGTCGCTGAATAGCATCCAGAACCAGGAGGTAGACTTGGCTGAGGAGATCATGTGCTCTCGCTCCCGTGATGGTATCGACATCCAACTGGTATCGAGCGAAGCGTTCAAAGAACAGTTTTACATAAGTTAGTAGGCACGTACTTTATCCAAAATAAAAAACGCAAAGTAGGTAGATAGTAGTGAGTGGCAATACTGGATGTCGCCAAAACTTAACTAAACCAATTTGACAGCACTAAAAATGTTGCCGTCCCTTTCATAACAATCGAAATAAAAAGGATGGCATCTCGAGAATCTCTTCGTCGTCCTATAATACTATTCATTGCCAGAATAGGACGCCTAGCCTAGGCAAATAATTCGCGTAGGTACTATTATATACCTACCTACCTTTGATCTAAAATGACTAGGTACCAAGATCTGACAGAAACCGCAACTTGAGAATTCAGTCGTGATCATATTTCATTTTCATAATTTGGTAGAAACATTGTGTAATGAAACAAGGTCGGTGTTTTTGTTGTAGTTACTAGCTAAATAAACAAAAACATTCTCCTTAGTCCCTGCTAAACTAAATGATTAATCCAACCAAATGAAAAAAAAATCAAAATAACTACATATCTAGTATCTATTACTCCGCTAATCTAAACCAAATAAGTTTCCTTACGATGTTTTCACAAAGGCCACCCAACCACCCCCTATCCACAGCCCAGCCTTACTATGCCAGGCTAGGCAAGGCAAATTCGGGAGCAGCACTAGTACAAATCCAGCAAATCCCGGATTTGCCCTGCCTAGCCTGGCATAGTAAGTAAGTCGAGTGACAAAGTACAGTTTTAAAAGACAAAACTCTAGTCAAAACAAAGTTCCCCAAACTTTTACACGTACTACCTATTAGTTTATACTAAAAACAAACCCAAATTGCAAAATATGTGTCTCATTGAATGCATGAACTCGGACTCTCCCTAATGCCCTTGATCTCCCCTCACGAAGGGTTCCAGTTAACTTTGAGGAAGCATCATCAACCCTTTGCATCATCGAAATTAAACTATCAAACTGTGTTTTCGTATTTTGATTTATGTCAGTAGAAAATCATGGTATATTTTGGTTTCGACTGTTTGAATGACAGCTTACAAAACAATCAGTTCACGTTAACGTATGTTAACGTGAACTGATACGTTTCAGAAACACACATAACATTGTGCATTTATTTTTGTGCAGTAGGTACACAATTTTACCGGTGTAACGTAATTTATCAGTAATAATTTATTATATTTAAATTTAATTTATTATTTAATAATAATTATACCTATAATGATTTTCGAAATTAGGTAGGTACCCACTTCACGATCTATTGAGATGGTGTTGAGTTGTTAGAGTTTTCTTTTATTGGTAGCCAGAAGGATGCCAAAGGAGTAGAAAAAAATGTCTGTATTTTTAACGACCACATGTTTTTATTATTTAGGTAATTTCGTACAACTTGATTTTCCAATTACATTTAAATTATATAATTATAGCAAAATATATTTTTTTGAAGATTTTTCCTTTCTTACTCAACTGTTTTGGTTTATTTTGCATAATCCACCATTTTTTACACTTGTAGTGAAAACTTTTTTGGATTATGTTTGTGTTTACAATATTTTTAAGTCCAAATGTATTATTCTTAAGTTTGATTTTTCTGAGCCTGACCTTAGATAATCTTGTAACCGATCTGAAATGATTTGAGTGAGTCGTGCGTGCTAAAAAAACACGATACATGAGCACTTGCTTACCTGTTATTCAGGTGTCACCGTGTTATTCAGGGTTCCGAAGTCAACAAGGAACCCCTTATTTTCATTTGAGATCTAAAATTTGTTAATCTGCTTTAGTTGCTGTTTGTAGTTATTTGTGATCGATTAATGTGATTCTATTTGTGTTTTAGATGGTTACATTTTAGTCAGAATCGATAGAAAAGAGATAGAAAATTTGCGCAATTCATTATGTCACTTTCTCTTTTCTCCCGAGAACTATAGAAAAAGTAGATAGGTACATACGTGGCTTCATCGAGCACCACATGTGACTTGCCAATGCTGCCTTTGGGAACTGGTCTGCGGAGTCGCACCACATCTACAGGTCCGTCTGATGAGTCTACCTGAAAACAATGATCATTGAGACTCTCCACTCTCAGCTCAGAGTAAAGAAAAAACTAACCTATTTACCTGTTTTTCTTCATCATCATCATTCTCCTGCCCTTATCCCACGCTAAGTGGGGTCGGCCCAACATGTTTTCTCTTCCACTCCTCTTCTATCACTCGTTAACTCTGAACTCACTCCTCTTACATTCATATCCTCTTTCACACAATCCATCCTTCTTCTTCGGCCATCCTCTACTTGTATACCCATCCACATTCATACTCATAACTCTTTTGGTAATATGTCTTTTATCCCTCCTCATTACATGACTATACCATGCTAATCTGGCACTCCTCAACTTTTCAGCCACAGGTGCCACTTTCAAACTTCTTACGTACTCATTTCTTATTTTATCTAAACGCGTCACACCACACATCCATCTTAACATTCGCATCTCAGTAGCATGCTTAATATAACTTAACATAACTCGCCGTCCCCACCGAATAAAATCGCAATCGAAAAATACAAATTTTACAGGAGAATTAAAAAACCGTTTTTGGTCTATAACTTTTCAGTTAGTTAACATAGGAAGATTGTTTATATACCAAAACATAGCTTAAATTATCACAAATAATATGATATTACAGAAAAAAATCAATAATTTACCATAACGAAGATATTGTTAAAATAAATATTACCAGAATTGAAAACACATTTTTTAACTGTAATATAACAATACCATTTTATTCGGGGAAATCGTTGACGTGACCTGCATAGTAATAGTCAATCGCGATATTGTTGACTACAAAAATGCGATATTGACTGTTTCGGTATTGTAATGTTACCATAGTATTCGGTGCTTTAATATATTGTAACAATTATCGTAAAACTGGATTACGTTCATTTTCCATGGCAAGTGAATTGTGTAATATCCGTTACCGATTAATCTCCTAATGCAAATGTCATCGTATGTATATGGAGATTAAATGGTTTTTTCCTTATATTTAGTCCAAATATAAAAAATAAACATTGTATTTGAAATTATTTATTTATGTACTAATGCAAACTTAGCAATTTCACAATAAAAAGACTCTTATTCATAGTCTATATTGGTATTTAGACTGTCTATTGATATTCTAATATAGCAAGCACTGGGTTTTGTAAATTTAGGCTTATGCAGCTTAAAAGCTGGCACATACACAACGAAAGTAAAACGTCATGGAGGGGTTTACTTATTGTAATATGCCACTCGTACTTACACCTGTTAAAAAACCCCCACAGCAGCGATCGGTTCAATATGACTTTTGGAACGTCGCCCACGCCTTTGATTTACAGTAAGTATTTTTATCAGCTTCAAATTCGAAGAATCAATCATTATAATATCAGTTTCTATACGAAGAATGAGAAACTGATAATTTGTAAAGTAATTTCAAAAATGCAACGTACCTAATGGGTTACATGGGTTCAACCTTTGATTTTTCTGCCTTGGGTAGGTAGGTATCCTTTGTACAATTTTCCCAGATACCAGATTATTAATATCGTAAAAATCACTCTGCATTTCTTTCAAGCCTGGCTATTATTCTATATTTCTGGCCTGGCATTTAATATCATGCCATCGATAGGAAACCCGCGGCGTAGTCAGCCCCACACGTATAGAACATTGCCTTTTCTGTGGGAATAGCCGGCTAAGCTGAGAGGATGGTTTCCCAGACAATCTTAACAATGTCCCAGGCACTACAGTGTCCCATTATGCGTGGGCACAGACTACTATTAGATGCTAACGCTTAACGTGGGTAATAATTGTTTCCTGATGCTGTGTAAATCATCTTGTGAAAATGGTCGGAGTTGTTTAATATCACACAGTTTTCTAATTTTACATTGCTTGTCCTACAGAATGCTGCATGATAAGGGTGATGGCATACCCTCACTCTGACTATGCCAGTCTCATAAAAATCTTGTCTTTTAGTTTCATAACCAAAAGTTATAAGGGCATTAGATAATCATGGCAAAAATAAATCTGTTTTTATTTTGCCCCGCGCATCAGATATTTTTATATCTCTTTCTGCAATACAACTATGTTAAGTAACTCCTGTTATGGTTGAGAATTCGGCTCTTGAAGTTGTTGACGCATACGTATACCTACTACGTATCTAGGACAAACCGTCCATTAGGTAGGCCCAACTTCGAGAAATCAGTAAGTCAAGAGGTCGTCAATCCAACTTGGATGGGCTGCATTCGGGAAAATTCGCTACATCCTTTCGTCCAAAATATCTTAGTGCCTGCCTACTAAAGACGAAGGTATTCAACCAGTGATGACTTATAGATTCGAAACGTGGTGCTTTACCCTGACCATATGAATAGGCTCAGAGTCTGTTAAATCTCTGTAATCTGTTTCTTCAGTTTGTGTAATCTGTTTCATAGATACAGGGAGCAAATTCCACATGCTTAAATCTTAATTCGTTTTAAAAAGTGAGTAATTATACGCTGTCCTCTATAAAAATGGTCTAATTATTGCGGTTGCCAAATAAACAAAATAACATTTTTATACCGGAATAATATGGTAAACGTACATTACCGAAATGAAGATTATTATGTCCTACCCGAATATGAACGTAACGACAGCTTACTATAAAGAGTAAGACAATGCGTTGTCGGTATTAACCTGTTACGATGTTATTCGAGGGAAAAAGGTGCTTATAGTTTCCGGACAATAATACTGTTAAATCCATTACAAAATGTCTAAATCCTAAAGTACTCGTACGAATCGGCTGAAAAAAATTGACAAGGTGTATTTGGGCCTCTACAACAATTATTTCGATTAAAAGCACTTCTATCGTAATAGTCGATTACGATATTATTCGGTGGGGGCGGCGCTTCCTTTCATCATTAGCTACTGTTAAAAAGAAAACGTAAGTAAATTTTAATATTCAAAACATCCATATTAGTTAACTCTCGACGTGATCGGAGAGCTGCTAGGTACCTACATGAAATGTAATGAAACAATTATGATCACGACTGTTTATTTATTTATATAGAAGACAATATAACATCATAACAGGTTTTTTTTTAACCCTATGGCGATGGTATATGTAAGTAAGTACCTAGATATATATACATAATACAATAAGCTAGGTACTAATCTAAACAATTAGTTTCTATTACTACCTATGATATATAATTATGATATATATATGTTAGAAAGATAAAAGAAAAATATTACATTACATTATACCAAAGACTATGATTAAGGTCTAAAAAATCCTTGATTATAAATACATGTAAGAAAACGTTGGCGGGACGATCTCGCCATTATATTTTGGCCATTAGCCATTTTAATGTTGGCCCCAAGTTGAAGCCCATGTGGGGCGCCGGCATCATACAAGTAAACGTGTGGCGAATAATAGGCATCGGCAAGCTGTGATCCATGCACACTCTCCTCGCGATTGGACGCGATGCAAACTAGCAGGTGACGTAGGTACGCAAAATCGCGCAGTGACTGCCCTTTCGGAAAACGTTGTGTAGGTTACCCTATGCGCTAAAAAAATAAAAAATGAAATATGATCACGACTGTATCCCAGGGAGCGGTAGACATTTATTTCAGATGTTTTTAGGCAATTTTTAGATCCTTTGGAAGATGTCGAAGGGGTTAGTCAGAGGTATGTCCTAATACATATTTGGTACATGCCCACATAAGATATACCTACCTACGATATAAGATATCGCTCTAAGATATAAACAAAAAGCTATTTTGGTTACCTCGCGAACTTCGCATACGGTGTAGTTCATCTGCATTTCAAGTGGCGTTCGTTTGACCGTATTGTCCTGAAAAGAAACAATTTGAGGTTCTGATGAGGATCTTCAGAGTTGTGAACAGAAAATAGTTTTACAACAGCGAGCTGTCCGCGCTATTTGCAAATTGAAACGTCGGGACTCTATATAAGAGAGCGTTTTAAAGAAATAAATATTCACCCTGTTTTTTTAACCGACTTCAAAAAAACTAAGGTAAGATTTACAAGACTATAATCCTTAGAGAAAGTAAGAAATAGAGCGCTGTATATTTCTTTCTGAGTCACACAAAAACAAAGAAGAATACTTATATTAGACAACATTCTTGTGAGTAAAACAGACAAATCATTAGATCTTTTGTCCTTCATCGCCTGCCGCTTTTTTGTATGGCCGGAAACTTGATGCTCCGAATTTTTTACTACGAAACTATGGATTAATTGCATTTTTTTTCCCTTTCGACGGCACGCTCACTGTTCGTCCAGGTATACAGTATACTATATAATACTAGGTTCATGCTATAATCAGACCTGTCGCTATGTATGGATCAGAGTGTTGGGGCAATGAAGAAGACGAATGAAAGGAGTGTGAATGCTACTGAGATGCAAATACCTATTATGATGGATGTGTGGCGTGACGCCTTTGAATAAAGTAGAGTAAAGTTAATAGTGGCAATTCGGAGTGTGGCAAAAGCTAAACTAAACTAACTAAAATTAATGCCATCCTTTTTATTTCCATCGCAATGAAAGGGACGGGACGGGACGGCAACATTTTTAGTTAGTTAAGTTTAACTTTTGCGATACTCCGAATTGCCAACAATTACTTTTACTTGCTTTGACATGCCTTACTTTGTTTGACTTTTTCATAATAAATTTAGTTCACCACTTTATGTGTACCTATTGTAAAATTTACTGAGCGAGTTATAAGATACCGGGGGGTAGTAGTGTGCTGTGACGATGCTGGTGATGTCCAGAAGCGTTCGAAGCGCAGAAGCTGTCGGTAGTTCAGCCGTGGGCAGCGTCTCCGTAAGTCCACCCGTCAGGTCTGCCAGTCCATCCACCAAGCTGCCATACTTCAACGCCTCGTACGAACCGTGTAGCCTGTCAAATCGATCAAAAACATTTTTAAAGGCCAGCTACTAATTAAAAAACGTGTCTAATAAAAAAGTAAGTAAGTTCTTAAGAGCTATAGTGGTTGAAATTTTAAAGCCGCCTAAATATTCACGTGTCCTCCAAAGCACGGAAGCTTTCAGCTTACTTGCCTCCAAACTGTTCGCGGTTGCTGACTTTCGAGTCAGCACTGATCTTATTTTTTGTAATTGATATTGTAGGTAAGTCATTGAGATGTATTATAGAGCCACAATCAGACAAATAAAATGTAAACGTCAAAGCTCGGCGCACGCTACGTAGTGCGCCGAGTTTTTCTTTTTTGCGTACAAACGACATTGGACATTTAAACAAACGACATAACGTCTACATTCAAATGTCAAATGTCATTGTAGAACATTGAATTTGCACGCACATTTTTTGAGTGTTGTTAGCTATTAGATTGTGACTCTTTAATACATCTCAATGAGGTAAGTATGTATTTTCTTTGTTCCATAAAGAATATTGTAATATATCGTAATAATAAAATTGTTTGATCGACTACCAACAGTCACACACACTAGGTACTTTTCATGTCACAAATACACTCGGCCGGAGCTTTACTACTGTCACAAAATGTAATTTTAGTAAGTATCTAATTATTCCTTTAATCTTCTGAGGTAAAAAAAATATATACCTACTGTAGAATAGAGAAATCCCCTTTTTTTAAGTAGGTATTCAGTTAAAAATAGCCACGAAACTTTAGAAAAACATAACAAAAGAAACAGGTGATACTCGTGTAAGAAAAACAACCAACTAAACTATATTAAGTTTGTTAAAGCTCAGGCAAGTACACTCAGGCAACAATCCTTTCAAGAAAACTTAACTACGAGTAGGTACTATCACCAAAAGCGTCGCTTTACCAATTTTAAAACAGTTTAGCTTGCAAAATGTTAGCTAGCTGACATTTTGTTTTTATTTTGACCAATCGGAGTCATAAACATCTAAAAGCAATAATTGTTTGATGACTTTTACCATTGTTAAAAACTTACTGTTATTATTTGTTCTTCAAACTTTATAACAAAGCACCGAAATATTATGTTGCTATTTTTGTTCGAATGTTGCGAAGCGGTGTAAACTGCTAGTTGCGTCACAGAAAAAGCACCCTGGTGGTGAAGCGGTGCTTTGGGTGATAGTACCTATACTTGATGAAAGACTTTATTCGCAGAATGGGAAAAAAATGTGGAAATATTGTTTCTTGCTTGCCTGGTATTTATTATGCAGGCACATTAATTTATCATCAATAATTAGTGCTTGAATGTCTCGTAAATGTATAGGTATTATGTAACAAAACAATGCCGGGATGTTGTACTGTCATAAAAAAGATTTTAGAGAATGGTTTGAATGATCTATCATGATTTTGTAGTGAAATGTTTCTTGCAAGTATAATGCGTAGTGGTGCGTAGAGACCGCGTAGATCCGCGTAGCAATTGTAGCTACGAACTGATGACAACAAACATTTTGTAAGAAGTTAGTATAATATTGTTTATTAAAGGTTATACGAGTAATAAGACAATACTAGACAGTATTGTCATATTATAATGCCAAGATTGTGAACTGTTGACGCGTGTTCGACGACGCGACGTCCCTAATAGATGAACGTGTTTAGTATTTTATCAAAAGTTTGAATTTTTGTTTACCTACCGAATTTCGTCATTTTTAATAAAAAATCTTATTTCGCCAGAGCATAACTTTGGTCAAAAGATTTTCGACGAATTGAAATTTTGGTGTAAGTACCTACCTACTGAAACAAAAAATATATACTTAATTAATAATAGGTCAACGGATACCTACTGTGGCAAACGTGATTTCGACGAAAATAATCTTTCGATTATTTTCGTCGAAATCACGTTTGCCACAGTAGGTATCCGTTGACCTATTATTAATTAAGTATATATTTTTTGTTTCAGTAGGTAGGTACTTACACCAAAATTTCAATTCGTCGAAAATCTTTTGACCAAAGTTATGCTCTGGCGAAATAAGATTTTTTATTAAAAATGTTAGCTGAAAACATTCAGCATGGAAGCAAGCATGCAACATCCAGATGATGCTACACTCGCTAACCTAACCCAATCTAACCTCCAGCCAGTTTTATATATAACATCAGTCTCCCCCTCCCCAACCCCCCTTCCCCCTGAGCAAGGGGAGATGCGTCCCCCTTCACATACCGACTATTCAATACAGCTACGCTCGACAAAACTCAGCGCTTACTGTCGAGACAGCTTTGACCTTTAAACTTACTTTGCATAAGCTTTTTCGAGCAGCGCCGGCCAAAGTTCCTCCGAAGTGTTGGTCTGCACAAAGGCGAGTTTGCCGTTGACTGTTGGTAGTCGATCATCCACCAATACTTCAACCCACTGCCCACACCACCACAGGCGAAATCTGACGAAGAAATCTGTTTATTAGCATTTACCGCTCAGTAAAGTGTTAGTTAATATTTTTGATACGCTTTCACGCCTTTGTTATGAAATTTTGTAAACACCTTATCAGAAACAGAAAAGGATGTAGGGTACTTTTCATACTGAAAAAAAAAACTACTTACTAACTACTGTTTGAAACGAAAATAACAAAACCTACATTAATACGAGCGAAGATGCGGGTTAATGCTGGTTATGCTAGTAAGTATATAAAATAAATAAATATTAATAAATATAAATATCTTTGGACATTCACACGGCGTCATCTAGTCCCAAGCTAAGCAACTTAATGCTTGTGTTATAATAAATAAATAATAATACATACATTATAGATAGAAAAACATCCAGACCCGGAACAAATATCTGCAGAACTTGCAAACATTTGTCCCGCGGCGGGATTCGAACCCGCAAACTCCGCGTCTCAGACGAGCCTTCGCCCACTGCGCCAGAGAGGTCGTAAAAAAAAAATATATAGAGAGCCTTCTCTACCTCACCATCACAATAATATGTGATGGTGTGGTAGGTAGAGCATTTGACAAATGTAATTTTTTGGGCTAACCGTAGGTATAAGTAGGTACCTACTTCTTTTTTACAAAGATAAAAAAAAAAAATTTTTTCTTAAAATTAAAACAACGTTTGTCTAACTTCAAAACTTTCTAACTACAAAAGAAAAGGTTCAATCCTGTACCTATATTAATATTTAATCCAAAAAAACAAAAAATCATTTAAATTTTTTATTTGGAAAACAAAACAGTGATACTTACCAAGGACGATATCGTCCTAAATCCACTCTGTTAGATACTAATGTACAATTAAACACATTAATTATTGTCCATGGCAAGAAATAAATTGAGTAGGTATATATTATGTAGGTAGGTAGAGTTATATTCTTCTACTAGCTAAGAAAGATGGACGATCCCCGCACATATACTCAAGATGTCAATTCCTTTTGAGACTGACCTTGACCTGCCCCCGTAAAATATCGACAAGCAACATGACCTACCTTTACAACTTTGCAGACACAAACGGCTTTGAGACCTTGTAACCGAGGGAAATTTTGGGTTACCAAAGGTGGGGGGGGGGGGCACGGGGGTCGACGTTCTTACGTTAGTTAGCGAGACCTGTTGAATGTTCTAAGAATAGTGCGGGCACCACACATTGGCTTCAACGAAATTCCAACATTGGCTACGAATAGAATGGCCAATGGCAATGTGTTTGTGTCCAATAACCGTCCAAGATCGATCCCTACATTGGGCTTCAACGCGTGTTGCAAAATAAAATTGTAACACGTCGATGTCCTGTACATTTCAGATATTAATTAAAATCTAATAATAATGGCTCTTTATTAGAGCATTTTAAAATGTTTGTCCAATCCCGCGACTTTATTAGTCACTCGTGTCAAAGACGATTTATACAAAATAGACAGGCAAGCCATGCTCAAAACGGGAGTTTAAAGTAGATGGCAGCACCAGATAGCCTGATAACTTTAAAACATCAATTTTATCCAAGATTAATTTTACTTTCTAGTTAAAATTACTTAGGTACCTACAATTTTTTTTTATTCTCGAAAATTGGTTATGAACGAAAAACTCGTAGTTTAATTACGTACCTATCAGGAGTTTCTTTATTACTGTTTTTACAAAAACAAGTCTAAAACCAAAATTAAATTGTTGTCTCACTTGCAAGAATAATTACATGTTTTAGAAATTAATCTCAATAACTCTTAAAATCAATAATTAATGATTAGGTAGTTACATTAATTAGACGGAGTTCGTACTTTTCATGCATTTTTATTAATTTAATTACATTTGTGATTAAGTAATAAAGAATCATGGCAGTTGTTTATGCCGACTTTCAAGAGCGTCTTAAAAAATCTTCATTTTCAAGTAGATTTATAATTATTTTTAAGGTTTTTACCGATATTTATGTATTCTAATAAACCCACATTAAAAAAACATAATAAAAAGTTATGAAAATGTGATTTTTCTTCTCCACTGCAATATTAGTGTTGCCAATAAAAGCCCCTTAGATCTATTAGAAGTTTTTGCTATTAAATGGCCCTTATCAATTTGTGGTATTTTGATTTGATATTTTGTAGTAAGTTAATTATTATAATTAAATCATGTAAAGAAATTCAAAATTAATGTAAATTAAAATATTATTTACAGAAAATACTTCTATGTAAAGCACCATTATAGTAAAAGTTATAATTTTAAAAATGGCAATACCAATTCGACGTTTTCAATGTCATGTCAAAGATCATGTGTCATGTCATTGTCATGTTCTATTTTGGCTAGATGTTAGGATATTCTGTAGCGATGTTACGAACATAATTCATAAAAAACTACTTTTTATAGTACTGATTTATTTGTAACGTCGGTGTATATAAATATTTTTTTTGATGATATGGTTTTAACGACTTCTGTGGATTGTGTATATATTTTTTTTACACTAAGACGCGAGATTTTTATGTGAGCTAAAACAATGTATGCCGAACTGCCATTGTTCTTTGTATTTTTGTTATAGGTGTGTGCGATGACTATCACTTCCGTAGTTATTTACCTACTCCATAAATGTTGACTAACAATTTTAGAGCTTACAAAATATAATGTAAAGTGTTATTGTTCTTGTCTGTCACTATGTAAGTGTGTGTGATTTTCAATAATGGCCGCCAATCGATAGTCGTGGGGTTGTTGTAGACCAGGTACAGTGACGGTTTGAAAATGTTCGTCGGTTTTCAACTTGATTCGTTCAACGAGCACGAGCTTATAGGTAATCCCTTTTGAAACTTGAAAAAGGAACGTCACTGGTAATAGGTATGTTGCTACATTAAAACATTATCGTGGATAAACTGTATAAAAACGTGTATTTAATAAGTAGGTACCTATGCCTACAAGTTATTAAATATATTATATCGTTCTTAATAAAATTGAGATAAAATAAAAGAACTTAACGTTACAAAAAACTTATTAAGTTTAGACGCATTCAATGAATTTTTTATTTGCCTGAAAGTGCATTATCTGACAGGATAAGTGATAAGTTTCGATTTTAATAATTACATTGAATTGGCTCATTCAATGTAGGTATTTAATACTTTTTAATTTTACGGTAGTTTAGCTGAGCGCCATCAAAAACTATAGTGGTTTTGCAGTTAGCGCAAATCTCGGGAAGGACGCGCTCGGCACGTGATCGTGACGTGACATAATTTATTACCTGAATACTCCTGCATAGTTTACATCCATTTTCTGATCTGCCGGTACCACTCTGTAGAAAAGCCCTTTGCATTGGTAGAGCACACCTAGGCATGATACAAGCCATTTGTCTCCTGCAATTAAAAAATATGTTTTGTTAATACCTACCTAGGTTTATACTATACCTACTTAGGAGGGATGAAAGACATTTACTTACTTACTTACTGAAAGAATTATGAGTATGAATGTGCGGATACAAGTAGGTATACAAGTAGAGGAAGGCCGAAGAAAAAGTGGATAGATTGTGTGAAAGAGGATATGAATATAAGAGGAGGAGTTGACTAGTGACAGAGGAGAGTGGAAGAGAAAAACATGTTGTGCCAACCCCACTTAGCGTGCGATAAGGGCTGGTGAATGATGATAGGTACCTATATACTACTAAACATTGTGTGGAAAGCAGTTAGTTTTCTAGTAGCGTCAATGGGCTTGCAACCTATCACGGAAAGGGAGCTTCTGTAAGTATATTGTGGGTATTTACTAAATAATACCTATTTGGATATACCTCTGAATACCGGCCTCTTAGGCATGTTCAAATGAGTAAGTAGCAATAGTAAGTACCTAGGCATCAGCCTACTATCAGAATAAGTTCCAAAAGATCTGAAGATCAATGATGGATCTGGTCAACGACCATCGTGTCGTCACGTCATTCTAGTCTTCATAACTCTATCATCGCGCGAATGCCAGTTAGGACACCTATTCCTAATAGAATGTTTAATCGCGGATTCGTACGATTGAAAATCGCGCGAACTTGCGATGATCGCTGATGTTGCGATCTATTTCGGACGATGCCATAATAGTCTAAGATCCCGTCATACAACGACCTTCACCGAGATGTTTATTTGATGAAACGTATTTTATATGTAATTTAATATGTAAATAAATATATTGCATATGGGTTGCCTAACAAATTTCAGTCCAGTACATGCTTAATTAAAAAAAAAAAATTTTTTACATTTCACCGGTATGATTATTATACCCTTTCCAACCGTTTATTTAACTTTTGACAGCTGTAATACTGACTCAAATAGTGATACCCTGACCCGTTACCGATACGATTTATTTTATCGATCGATTTTATTCATGAAGAAGTTTTAATCGATTTAACTACTCATTATTTACTATGAATTTCAACATTTTGCACCTGTTCATTACAAGTAGGTACCGCAGTTCATTCACATGTTGTTTATTTGAACCAACTACAGTAAGTCTAAACGATTATTTTAGATTCATTAATTGTCAGCGAAGAAATTCGATCCCATTACTAGGTACGAGTACGATGGAACTGTTTTCATTACGCAAATTATTTATGCGTTAAAACAGAGACATCTAAGGCATTTTAAAATAATAAAGGTTTTTACGTGATTTGATATAAAAATAATCACAATAATTTTATTGTAATTATGTGTTATTAATATAATCGATAATCGATTTATTTCAAAACAGTTTATAGTCGGTGGTCATTAATTATGAATGAAACATCTCTAAGTGGGCGGCACCCGTCCATGACGTACAGTATTCCCTGTAGTACATTGTATCAAAAATTATTACAAAACTTTATGTGCGTGATCTGTCAAAAGTTAAATAAACGATTGAAAAGACTATAGACAAATTCTATACCAATCGAAAGTCTGAAGCCCATAGAATATGCAAACGTTGGGTTGCCTATTCTTTTCCGGTCACAACTCACGGGAAGCCAGGTATAAACAGGTAAATAATATTATCATTTTGCACCGATCTGATTATTGAATTAAAATTAAATTAAAAATAAATTAATAATAAATTCATAAAAAAACTCAGAAATTAAATTAATTAAATTAATAGTTGTGACCGGAAAAGAATAGGCAACACAACGTTTGCATATTCTATGGGCTTCAGACTTTCGATTGGTATAGAATTTGTCTAATAATTATACCGGTGAAATGTTAAAAAACTTTTTTTTTTAAATTAAGCATATACCTACTGGACTGAAATTTGTTAGCCAACCCATATGCAATATATTCATTTACATATTAAATTACATATAAAATACGTTTCATTAAATAAACATCTCGGTGAAGGTCGTTGTATGACGGGATCCTATACTATAAAGCGCTCGCGTCAAGTCGCGTCTATTCATAAACCTTCGCATGTTATTAAGTAGGTATGTTATATCTAGTAAAGCAATCGCATAGGTAGGTACCTACTTATTACAAAGTCAGAATAGGTTATATTCGCATCGCATTATTATTGTAATGTATTAGGTACGCTGCTTTGTTCATTTTGAAAGTTGAAAACTAGAAAAGCAGCATCTCGCAGTCAGTAGGATAAGTAGGTAGGTACATAGTTTATACTCGTTTATTAGTGGCAATTCGGTACCTATCGCAAAAGCTAAACTTAACTAACTAAAAATGTTGCCGTTCCTTTCATAGCGATGGGAATAAAAAGGATGGCATTAATTATAGTTAGTTTAGTTTAGCTTTTGCGACAATCCGAAATGCCAGTAATATCACGACTGTAGGTATCAAGGTACACAGTAGAGGTACCAACTGATGGTGATGTTTAATGGATGTTTGACAACACGGGGTTATTTTGCTTGATGTAACAGGTATTGTAAGTACCTAATTAGGACGGCTGATTAAGAATACAAGATGATTCGTATTTGTGTCAAGCATGACATTTCTGTTAGTTTTTCCAAAATAAAATAAAATTAAGTAAGTACAAAAGGTATCTTAAACATTTCAACTAGCGCCATCTAGCAAGAGCTTTGGCAATTAAAAAACGAAAAATTCCTAAGTGGAACCGGAACCCTAAGTGTGGGTAAGTGGTGCTAGGTGGGTGATTGAAATACCTTCTTGCCACTTTAGCCTTACGGCCCCATTTCTGAACAAAGAGTTTTATAGGTTCTAAATTAGATTCAACACAAGATCATTATCTTGTGTTTGTAGGTACGAACATTTTGTATTATGTAGGTATACCGACCTATTGTTGATAGCTAAGTTTGAAACTAAAAATCGAGAAAAGTGTTATAGTATAGAATATATTATGTATACCTAGCTTAGGAAGAGTACCTAGCGAAAACAGAGTTTAGTGGCCACCAAGTGCAACTTCGCTACTCCTTCTAAACTATACCTAGGTAAGTACCATAGCTGGGCACCGTTAATCAAATGGTTAACTTCGTTAATCGTTAATCCGTTACAAAAAAAGTTAGCTTCGTTAAACGTTAAAGCGTTACATTTCGGAAGAATTAACGCAAGTTAACGTTAATCGTTAATCCGTTAATATGTGTAAAATTGCATCTTTATATCGTTGCGTTAAGTGTTAGAAACTCACCGGTTAGTGATATTTCGTGAAAAAATATTTTTCTCGACCAACTGGCACACTAAATTCGGAAAACAAACGAATTTTGATAGAAAGAAAATTACAAATGAAAAATCTTACTAAAAGTTTTACGGTTTAGACGGGATTCGAACCTGCGAGGTACAAGCGATCACCCTTAAGCCGGGCTGCCTTACCACTCGGACACGAAGCCCTTGACGCCGAAGACAAACTATCAGTAAGATGATATTTCGGTTAAAGCACCGAAATCTAAGTGTGGTTTAACACTATAATAAAAAATATAAACTATAGAAAGAAATGTCGGTTTGACTTCGAATAGAAATTATCAATCAAATTAGCATTGACTTCGAATAGAAATTATCAATCAAATTAGCATCTCTACATTCTTCACCAATCAAAGTCGGGAAAACCGGAAGGAAATAGATGAAAAAACAAGTACAGACTAAAAATAATAAAAAAAATCGAAAACGATAAGGTTGCGCCGGGCACGTTAGCGCGTACCAGACTCGAGGCTAATGCCTTGTTTAGAAAATAGTTGAATACAATTTTTAGCTTCATCTGTCTGGTCTGACTGATGATTAGGTACTGACAAAGGATGTAGATAATATCACGCGAGCAATTGTTTAGCCAAAACAAAAAGCTGCTACTAATATTTATTATAATTACTACACTGCACAGTAAGTTACTTACTGCACAGTAACTTTTTCTATCTAACTAAATTACACTGCACTCTTCTTTATCAATTATCAACACGCAAATAATCACTGACAGTAATTTATAATAACAACAAACAAACAAAACACTTGTAGCAACACTAGTAGTAAGCACCGGCGCTAAGTAATGAAATGATCAAACAAAACAAATCTCTTCGCAGTTTTCTTTCTCACTCGCACGCGCCGGCAAAATATGTCGCCCGGCACTTGTCGGTGCCGATGCCGTGCGGTAACTAATAGGCATTGGATTAACGATTAACGGACTTCTCGCATATTAACGGAAGTTAACGTGTCCGTTAACATTTTTGAAAGTTAACTTAAAAGTTAATCCGTTAACCAAAATGTTAACTTCGTTAATTAACGATTAACGGATTAACGAGTTAATGCCCAGCTATGGTAAGTACCTACCTACAAAATAAAACTATTATAGAGGTAAACAAGTAAGTATTAAAAAAAACTTAAAAACTTAAGGTTTCACAAATGGAAATACAGTTTTTTCAAATTCCTTTGTTCAACGTAATAATAAAATAAAAAAGGCAGCGACACGCGCCGTTTCACCGAACTTTGAGCAAGCGAAAGATCGTTACAGGGCGAAAAAAATATAGCAAATAGAAAAAACAGTGATAGGTACTGCACTAAGAAACACATATTCCACTACGATAGGGAACACGTAACTCTTATAATAAATTAAAAAGTGGATTTTGTTCAGTAAAAAGTGGGTACTGTTCATAAACTTATGTATTTTACTTTGTGTTATGTATTTTGTGTATTTTATCTGTACTTAGTGCCATCTATTGGAGGTCGTAATTATTATTTACTAAACAACATTCGGCTACCGTTCAGTGAACTGGGTTTTATAGACGTAGGTTTGTTATCCGTTGAAGTTAAAGTTGAAAATTCCAACCACAAAGTCGAAAATGACAAGTTTTTCAAAAATAAAATAATGTTCACTGAATAAAGATGCTAAACGAGGCTACGTATCTAAGTAAGATTTTACAGGAATGACAAGAAATATGACTAAGTAGTTACTTAGGTAAATATAAATTATCTGTCTGAGATTTTGCTTGGGCATAAAATATAAGTAGATAGGTAATTAAAAAATATTATATTAGTGGCAATTCTGAGTGTCGCAAAAGCTAAACTAAGCCAACTAAAATTGTTGCCGTCCCTTTCATAGCGATGGGAATAAAAAGGATGGCAATAGTTTTAGTTAGGTTAGTTTAGCTTTTGCGACACTCCGAATTGCCCCCATTATTATAATAAAAATTAGGTAAGTAGGTACATTATCATAGTTGAAATAGGTACCTACTCAATATTAAATTACTCCTAAATCATTCACCTCTGACCTTCGTACTTACCAAGGTAGGTATCTACTTACGATATGACGGGGAAATTGTTCTCGTTTTTAGCTTGTAAAGAAGAAAATCTGTACAAGTTCCTAGAACTTCACACTGTAAGATCTACCTCCGGAAGCACTTAACAATAGGTATAAGTAATTATTTTATATAAGTTTATTTAATAGGTATAATTATTATCTTAGAATCGTCAACACTTTCTCTGCTAAGTACAAATTAAAACCTTATTTAAAGCTTTAATACGAGAGAATAAATTATTAAAATGAAATGAAATGAAATATGAGCTTGACTGTACCTATTCCCAAGATGCGGTACACGTGTTCTTTCGGATCTTTAGGCATTTTTAGATCCTGTGAAGATATCTAAGGGTAGTCAAAGGTAGGTCCAAATATTTATTTGGTACTTTTATGCAAAGTTAATAATTTATTGAATAAATTATGCTTTAACACCAAGGCACCAGTGCCTGTGAAAGCCTTGCAAAACAACAAAAGTCATCTCCTATTTAGTTTTGGGAAACGTCAACAGATGGCATTAACACTTTACTATTTCTATACTCAGAATAAAATAATAGGTCCGTTCTGACATTTGAGACAGACCATAGAATGTAACTTGGAACGAAACTGAAAGAAACAACAAAATAATAATTAATTACCTAGAGTGTTCCTCAAAAATACATAGGTACTTTTTGTGGTGCGATAAATAACATGATATATTGTGACTATTATTTTCACGTATATTATATAGTAGCATGCAATTTCTAATTATTACGAAACGTATCAAAAACAGTTACATTCTCAGTCTTTTCTTTTTTAATAATAGTGTTGTAACCAATTCATTTTTGAATCTCACCAGTTTCATATTATTTTGTTATAAGTATTTTTTAATTTGTGAAATATTTTCACTAGGATGTTGCATTTGTATTTTTTATAACACAAAATACTATACCTACTTAATGTATTATAATATAAAAATAATACTTATAAATAAATGTAATACTATAAGTCAAAGGATATACGCAGCACGCTGTAATACATAGCCGCCATTCTCCACTACTAAAATGATGACTTGCTGATACAAGCTTGTACCAAAATCACTTAAGAAGACTGTGCAAACAAAAGTGGTAGAAAAAACATGAAAAATAATAAAGGAAGATTATGACAGAGACGTCAATATTGATAATATTATAGAAAACGAACGAATTATACAAGAAAATAGCTCATCTGACGATTTTGGCTCATCATCATCAAAAGACAATACAGTGTTAAAGTTAAATTTTCTAATTAGAACTTAAATCCAATGGACTTTACAATATAATCAAATCAATTAAATACTCATACAAATTGAATCAATTTATCGTGAGTATCGTGTACCGAGTCTAGGTTTACATCACTAGCTACATCACAATGACATACCTATGTCAAAACGGACCTATTAATTTATTCTGACTATAGTTTTGTTATGGTGGTTACTACGCCGCCACCCATTTTATTAAATATAAAAAAATTGTAGGTAATTTTAATTAGAAAGTAATTGAAATTTCTTGAATAACATTTATGTTTTAAAGTTTCCAGGCTATCTGGTGCTGCCACCTTCCTTAAACTCCCGTTTTGGGTCATTTTCAGGGTTACGATTTTGTGTATGGCCTTTGTCTGTCTTCTTGATATTAATCGTCTTTGGTTGAACAAAGGAATGAAAAAAAAAATTGTAGGTATAGTTTAAGTCTCAAACTATACAATTTTTTTTTTCAAAAAAATGCTTATGATAATTTGTATCTCAAACTTTGAGATAGGTACATTATCATAAGCATTTTTTTGATACCTCTGCAATAGTTTTATTTTGTATAGGTAGTTTAGGAAGAGTAGCGGAAACAGAGTTTGGTGGTGGCAGTGGTGGTCACAAAGTGCAATTTCCAACTCTTCCTAAACTATACGAAACTAAAAATATTTATGGTCATTCGGAAAGAAAAAAATCGGTGAAAGAATTATTTAAATTGGATGAGTAGTTTCGGAGATTACCTACCCCAAACATACAAACAAACCAATTTTACCTCTTTATAATATTAGTGTAGATTAGTATAAATATTAGTAGGTACAAATATAGTAGGTAATTATAATTAAGTACTTATAGGTATAGAATTATAAATTAGTAGGGGAGAGGGGGGCACCTTCGAACAGAGGCAGTTTTGAATTAGTGGTTTTATGAATGCATCCTTTATCTTTCTTAACCTCCGAAATCTTAGAAATACTCCTAACACCGAACTTCACATCTGTCAGTTACCAACTAACGTCAAAGACAGTGTCATTTTGAAAATAATTCAACGGTTGGTTTACATGGTCAGTGATAAAGAATATTTTTAAAAATTGTAAGCAAATTAGTTACAACGTAGGTATATTTTTCAATGTGTTATTATTTGATAGTGTTGTATATATTATAGACCGTGTATATCAAATGAAAATTAATTTGATCTCAAGCAAGTTTTTTATCTAGAGATGATTATTTATAAAATATGGTATTGGGGCAGATTTGAAATAAAATACTGGGGCACTTTTGAATAAAATGTTTTGAAAGCCATTGAGGCTATTTTATTTTTTATTTTATAGTTAAAGCATTTAAAGTACGTTTTTAAAACTGTTTTGTTATATTTTTATAGATTTGGTATCATAAAGATTATTTTATATGATTGTTTTGCAATATTCATTTTGCTCTATGTTATAACGAATAAAAATAAATATATTTGATCTTGTTCAAGACTGCCCCAGGCTGTTTCGAGTTTTATTAATTTTCGTAACTAATTATTAGTGTAGGAATAAGAGTGCAATGCGCGATGATAACGTATAATGCAATTAACTTAAATATAGTGTTTATTATATTCCAAGTTACTTGGATTTTATTTTATCCTCGGTTTTCAAAACTGCCCCTAGGGGTTTCAAATGTGCCCCGCGGAAGGGGCACATTTGAACAAAAAAGTATTTTTTTTAAATGGAAATTGTTGGATTTCTATGGGTCAAAATAAGTAAATATAATTTTTATTATTAAGTAAAAACCCCATACTTATCTATAAAATACAATACATCTTGATTTATATCGCCATATGAGAGATATAATTTAAAACCTAAAAAGTGTTCGAAGGTGCCCCCCTCTCCCCTATAGATAAAACTATTACAGAGGTATTAATGTAGGTAAGTACCTATCATAAACGGAACCATCATTTTTTTTAATCAATTTGTTCAACGTAACAATAAGATAATTATAGCTAGCGGCGCTAGTTTGATGCATACAATTTAGCTTATTGCATATTTTTAAGCTCTTGCTCCCAGCAAGAGCTTAAAAAATCAATTCGCAAAGCTATCTAAATAATGAAAACTCTCACCTAATTTTCCTGGTATGACGTCGAAAGCTTCGTTCGAATCCGAAATGAAAACTGGATTTTCGTAGATTTCCTGAAATCAGAAAAAGTTTATAAAAAATTAAAACAATGTGGGAATCTGACCAATACGAATAGGTATACAGTGAGTTTGGATTACCCTACCTATAGGTTTGAAATGTTGGAAATATTTCAAAATACTGAAATCAGGTATTTTTCCCTTCAGATTCAGGTCATGTCAGATTTAAATCCGAGCAGAATGGTAAATTAATGATTTTCACGTGAGAGAGTGGCACAATGGGATAAACACGTGAGTTTTATACAAAAGAACAGACTTTATTTAATAAAATATTAACATCAACGTAAAGAAAGTGAAGATATAGGTACAATATTTTAAAGCTTCTCGACTAAATATAATTGTAAGCAACTGTCGTTTAGGCCATGCAAGTCATGATGACAGTAAGTACCTAAGTACCTAAGTTCGTATGAGTAAGTGGCCAACTCTGGTGACGGAGTTTTTAGGCCGCCTTATGGCCTCCGTCATGGCTTAACGACTTTAAAAGCCGGGACCGACAATTTAACGTGCCCTCCGAAGCACGGAAGCGCTCAGATATTAATGCCACTTGCGGTCACCCATCCAAGTAGTGACCGCTCAGAACGTTGCTTAACTTTGACGATCTATCAAGAACGTCTTAGCAAGCTTCGCCACGAGCGCTTCGCTTCGATGATGACAGTCAATTTAATTGTACGGTGTACCTATAATACGCAACAGGCAAGAATCTTGCATCGTGTAAATTAGGTACACTTTAGAGTGACATGAATAAACATTATCTTCAGCTTTTCCAAATTATTTATAGCCGCGCCCTCGCGGCGACGCGTAGGTTAGGTAGTGATGGTACCTAAATGTAAATGGTAGGTAATGATGTATTATCCTATTGACGATTCATCATTTTACTTTGTAGATTAATTTGATGAATTGTCAATAACATAGAACATAATAAATTTTAAATTACCGTGCCAATAATCGCAGGTCACCTATATTGGTTTTTTGGATTTGTTTTGCTTATCAAAATATATCGTTTGCCATAGAAGGCGATTGGACTTAGTATCAAAAAATATCACTTATAGTGAAGCTGGGTGCAAGGCTGTTTTTTAGCTTGCACCACTCAGAAGATCCTATGGAATAAGAAACCAGAGTATCTGTTTGAACAATTTACTTGGTTTGGTCTAGCCATGAAGTACCATCTCCTTATAAAACGCTTGCAGTTCCAAAAAATAATAATAGATAGCGTTACGTGTTGCGATTTCGAAATAATTGTCTCTGGAAATTTATGTAAACACCAAAATTATGCCAGAATCATACATTTTCTGTTTTAAATATATTTTTTTCATTAAAACGAAATAAAATATCCCATTATTTTATTTCCTAGATCAATTTCTACAAAATAAAATAAAACTACTTACATGACATGAACGCTAGATGGCGCTGACTCAGAAACACAGGTAAAACGGAATAGCCCGACGAATTGCCCGCAAATTCAGGATTGTTTTCAATGTTCTACATGAGGCATCTGTAGGTACTAGTGTATTATATAATCTGTGGTCTAGCTAGAGATTATGCATGATCGTACATTTCGTACCACACGCTCTAAACACTCTAGTCATTTACAAAGACAAAACATAAGAGTATAAGGTAAACATCTTTACCTATATATTTATTTATTACCATAATTTGGTTGATTTGAAATGCATTTTCTAATTATTATTATTAATTCAATATGTAACCCGCTACCGCTGTTGTTACGAGTAACTCGGTGTCTAGCGATCGCGCCGGGTAAATTGAAAACCAGTGATCTCAACATTGTACGTAGATTAAGCTTATTTTTGTAACTTGTTTGCAATCTAAGAGATAATAAGTAAATCATTTTGCATTTGTATTTGTAAAGCTTCCATTGAGTCAATTAGGTAAGCCATTATTAATAAATAATAATGTCCGACCGATTTCGGTCATGGCGACAGCTTCAGCTCCGCTGATTTCTATGGTGAGCCCGCATGTGGCTTATGTAGCCATTATTATGTAGGCTATGTACACTCATCGCTCAACCCAGACCACCTGTTGGCTTAAAGGCGGGATCTGATCTGCGCAGTTTTATTTTTTTCTCAAGGCTGGGAATAGACGCCCGATTTTTTTCACCCGACTGTCCGACCCGATTGTCTGCAGACTGTCTGAAGACGCTCGTGCCACTACATTTGTTTGAACTCGGCCGGATGAGGCGAGAAGCGGATTGTGCAGATTGGCACACGCAAAAAGAAGGCTTATAACCAGCAGCCATAATATATTTATTATATTACTTCATTTTAGTGTAAATTAAGTTTGCAAATTTAACAAACAACACTTTAATAAAAATAACATTTTCATATTTTTTATAAGTAAGTTATATATAAGTACATTATACAGGCATAAGCCTAAGCATATAAAAAATGTGAAAATTTGGGATAGATGTTTGTTAATCTAAGCAAACTACTGAACGTATTTGACTGAAATTTGGAAACATAATTTACACTAAAATAAAGTTAAGCATCGTTCTGAGAGGTTCCAATTTAAATGGGCAAGTGGCATCATCAGCTGAGCGCTTCTGTGCTTCGAAGGGCACGTTAAATTGTCGGCGGTTCTGTAAGTCGTTACGCCATGATCGAGGCCTTTAGGCAGCTTAAAAATTCCGTCACCATAGCTGGGCACTTGCTCATACGAACTTACTTTTTATCCAGAAGTACCTAATACTAGTAATATTATTTTTGATGAATTTTTACTTAAAAACACAGAAATAACGTGGCCTTATAGCAAACAAGCACGCATATCCATCCACGGATATCGTTCCTGCCACGGTCCACTGACTGAGATAATATACCGAACAGTTTTGATGTGTGTTCTTGTTACCATCTTGTTTATAGGTACTTGGTTTTATATTATTTATATTAGTAAGTGAGGCAGTAGCAGTTTTTTTAACAAGTTCACAATTTCTATACTATTATTAGTGGCAATTCGGAGTGTCGCAAAAGTAGTTTAGCTTAACTAACTTAACTTAATGCCATCCTCTTTATTCCCATCGCTATGAAAGGAACGGCAACATTTTTAGTTAGTTAAGTTAAGCTTTTGCGATACCTACTTCGAATTGCCACTAACTATATACCTAATTATAATTTACTAATATTATAAAGAGGTAAAGTTGGATTGTTTGATGTTTGTATGTTTGGGGTACCTAATCTCAGAAAATACTCATCCCATTACAAAAATTCTTTCACCGATTTGTAGCTTAGACTTTCCGAATTAACATAAGGCTATACTTTATCAAGGTAGGTACCACGTGAGCGAAGCCACGGGCAAGTTAGCTAGTTTATTATAAACTCTAAAAACGGGATACAAACAAACAAACAAACCAACTTTACCTCTTTATAATATTAGTAAGTATAGAAAAATATCTATTATAGAAAATATTTACCTAGTATAGAAAAAGAATGTTCATACCTATTTATTTACAAAAAAAAATATCTAAGTACCTATGTAGTACCTATTATTAGACCTCTGGCGCACCATATAACACAATCAATTAGTTGCTTAACTTGCTAGATGACGCCGTGTAAAATGTCCAAGGATATTTTACTTTACATGAAATAGAATGAACAGCTGCCCTAGCCATGTTACATTTCGACAATCGCTTTCGATTAGAAACTAAAAAAAATGTATAGGAATTGACATTCGATGACGAAAACTCGAGCGATCAGAAATGTCAAATCAAAGGTGTAGCGATGATAGAAATCGAATCGCTTCATAGCGAATGCCGGTTGGCTAGGGCCTCAGAACTACACTACGAAAATATGAAATCGAATAACCGTTGTTAGAACAATTTTACTACCTTTTACTGCAAAAGGCTGTTGCGTCGTCAGTTAATTAAGTTTTGTGGCATTACATAGTTTTGTCAGTGATGGATGAATGTTCGATGTTTGGTGAATTTAGAACATGCTAAATAGGTAGGTACATTTGAGAGGTAACTAATTTGAAGTAAAAAATAAATGTAGGGACTCTATCAACGCTCTTGAACTTCTAGTGTTTTATAAGTATCTTACTTAGGTACGTTAGCCACGTAAATCTAATAGTTGTTTTGCAAATTATTAGGATAAGGAAATTTTAAAGCAAAGATCTGTTGTAATAAATAAATAATTATCCTTGGACATTTTACATGGCGTCATCTAGTCCCAAGCTAAGCAATTTAATGCTTGTAAGTATTATGGTAACCAGACGACTGATATTAATACTTAAATATAATAATATTTTTTTTTGTAAATACATACTTACATACATATTAAAGATAGAAAAACATCCCGCAGCGGGAATCGAACCCGCAACCTCCACGTCTAAGGCGGGCCTTCGCTCACTGCGCCACAGAGGTCGTCAAAATCAAACTTTCTAGCTGCGAAATACAATAAAAAAGGCCAAGGCGCGCTTGATGGCCACTCTCTATTATGGGTCGTAGGTACTAGCTAGAGTGACCCAATATTCCCAATAAACTACGGAGTAGACGAGAAAAAAATCAGCCCGCTTCAAGTGTTGGATGGAACTCTTACACCTCGTTTCACACACCTCTGTCCTGTAACTCCCCATTTTATTTTTTGGATTTTATTTGCCAATATAGGATTTTCTAGTATCGATAGTCTTTGACCAAAGTTTTATTGAATTGGTTCTGCTTCCTACTTCTGAGTATCTGATTCCGTTTTTTGGATTTCGTATGCTACTACTAATTATTTTGACTTAAAACCATTATTAGAAAATTGAAACACAGCAATTACATATGTACAATTTAAATACAATTATTCCTATAGGTATACTCTTATATCCAAATTCGTGATGGTTCTGCTGGGGAGCATGACACCAAAACAGGCCGAGAGAGGCTTTTAAATTGTCGGTCCCGGCTTTTAAAGTCGTTAAGCCAAGGAGGAGGCCTTAAGGCGGCCTAAAAACTCCGTCACCAGAGTTGGCCACTTGCTCATACGAACGAACGAACGAACGAGGCCGAGAGAACCGTCGACCTTAACTGCAGAGGCACTACAAGAAGAAGAAAATAGGTTGGAACTATTAAATAGAATTACGCAAGGCAATACTTTGTTTAAGCGGTCATAGCGATCCTTGGCAGCTAACGGTATCTATCGAATGGCGATGCTCTCGCCTGAGCGAGACGCGAATACCAATAACAAGGTGCGTTGACATCATCGTCTCTTTCCTTGGTACCTATTTATGATTTAGTTTACCAAAAAGGGATTGTTTTTAGACACGTCACTTGACGACTATTGACTATTAAAAACAACGCATCAAAGGTAGGAAATCAGTTCATTAATTTATCAAGCTTACCCACAGTTTTCATTATTACAAATTTTTAACAAATTATTAATAATTTAATCACTAATGTAATGTGAAGATACGTAAAGGTGTCAACTTGTCAAAGTGTGCATGCGTCGAGTTTGTTTAAAAAACCTGGATTTTGGATACTTTTCAAAACATGCCATGGTGAAAGGCTGAACTTCCCAGCGTTGCTTTGTACAGTCGGCCAAGAAAGTGGTCCAAAGTTTGACAAAAGTTTCTACGAGATCTAAATATCGCTAAGGGACTTTTCTTGCGAGAATTCAATCTTACCATGGTATGTTGTAGGTACATAATAATAAAGAGAGATCAATGGTCACCAACATGATTGCAATAGAAAATCAACCTTCTTGCATGACGTTTTTAACAGCCAATCTCAATAACCTATCTATCCTTGGTTTTGCTTACTGCGGGTAGATATTTGACATTTCTTCCATACAAAAAACGTCAAATAGCTACTGACAGTAAGCAAAACCAAAGATAGATAGGTTATTGAGATTGGCTGTAAATGAAACCTAACCGTAGGGTGGTAGATCACATTTTTGTCCGACCGTAGCTTGGTACCTACGCCCTCTTCGCTTTATCACATTTCAATTGCATGTCAAAGGGTGCTAGGAGTTATCGCACTTTTCCAACTCCGGAACAGCCACCACGAGCACCGTGACTCCGATGATGTCGGTAAATCATCTCATTTACAATAGAACAGATACTTAACATAATACTAAGTACCTATACTCTTACCTTACCCGCAGTAAAAAATAAATTGTGGACCGAATACGGAATAATTATAATGTGTGACGAAATCAGTTTTTTTTATGTGGCCGAACTTCCATGGGACGAATATGGGATAACGGGGATAACACTCATATTGTTATGAAACATAATTTTATAATTATTTATGATTTTAAAAGTTATTTGCGTTATGGTATCAAGACAAAGAAGTAAAAACCTTAGCTTGAAGTTAAAATTAATTTCACAGTGAACAAGGCTTTTTAGGATCACTGATAACTGCTTTTGAAAATCTCTTTTGAATATGTAATAAATAGGTACTTACCTAATACAAAAAAAAAATATCCTTGGACATTCCACACAGTGTCATCTAGTCCCAAGCTAAGCAATTAAATGCTTGTGTTATGGTAACCAATGACTGATATACTACTCATATACTTACCTACATATTTTTGTAAATACATACATATTATGCATAGAAATACCCAGACTCGAGACAAATATTTGCAGATCATACAAACATTTGTCCCGCCAGCGGGAATCGAATCCGTAACCTCTGCGTCACAGGCGGGCTTTCACCAACTGCGTCACAGAGGTCAACTTACATTTAATCAAATCAAATTAAATCAAATCAAATGTTTTTATTTCTGTAACTTAAAACTTATTTAGAACGATGTAAGTACTTAATATAATTTTTTTTAGAACGATAAGAAAAAAAGTCGTAAGTATTCCTTAATTAAGAACAAAACAAATTAAAACATATAGCCTTGACTATAACTAGGCTAAGATAGTGACCCCTAAAGCGCTCAGTTAAGAAACACTTTCCGTGAAGTGCACTGACCTCTGTCCTTACTTTCACATTTTGGTACAAATAGCCGGCACTGGATGCTCTACACTACTTAACAGCTTATATATTTTAACATATATATATACAGGGTGTTACCAGACCACTACCGAAAACTTTAGGGGGTGAAAGTACCCATCAATATGAACAACTTTTTCTAAGAAACCAACACTGTGAACGCGATAAAAAAACAGCAGTTCCATACATAAGTTCAATACCTACTTGGCTAAAGTGTATGAAACAGCTGTTTTTTTTTTCGCGTTCACAGTGTTGGTTTCTTAGAAAAAGTTGTTCATATTGATGGGTACTTTCATCCCCTTAAGTTTTCGGTAGTGGTCTGGTAACACCCTGTATATTATATATTATAACAGCTATTAGTCATTATAGAACATTATTAATTTTAATAAAAATGTAATTGTTAATACATTTTAAACTAAACTTTTTCAAACATCATAAATCTGTAATTTTTTTATGTTCCGTTTCAATCACGCAATGACAATTTGAGTTGATTTGTGACTAGACTAGACTCTAGAATATCCATAGGTTCTTTAATTTGGCACTACATGAGCAAGGCCGCGGGGGGAAGCCTGTGTTTTATAATTTTGGACAGCAATTACACATTCTGAAAGTTCTCGTGGATCCCGAAGGGGAAGGGGCTAGAGGCCTTGATGGACGGACTCTTCGAGATGGCTACCACCAACTAAACCACCATCAGAGTCTGGTGTGCAGATCATGTACCTACCTACCTACATAATGCTAAATTTACTGTGTTGTACTTGTACCAAGGGTGAATAGAGTTTTAGTGAAACACAGTTTTAGTGCACACCAACCTTATTTCGTTTGGCAATCAGTCAATACTGATTGCCTATTGGTTTTACGAAAAACTATTACCAACAAGTCAATACAACAAATACCTACATCGGTATTTTTCGAAATAAATCAGAATAAAGATATTATTCGTATTCGACTCTGTTAACGTCACGTGATAGATTTACGGGTTGCATTTTATGACTAAGTACATTATAGGCATTAGCTACTAATTGCATGTTTATTAGTTGATTGATTTTTTGTATATTCTTGAAATAGCATTTTATACCTACCTCAATTATTGGTACAAATACAAATAAAGTAGACCGTAAAATTCTCCAAAACTTGATATTTTTTTAAACACTACTAGAGAACAACATTCTTGATGGATGTAGTAAAAGCTAAGTAAGTTCGTGTGAGCAATAGTGGCCAACTCTGGTGACGGAGTTTTTAGGCCAGTTTTTAGTTTTTATGGGTGTAGTTTTAGGTTTCACCTCAGCAGTTTGAAAACGCACCCCCACGTTCAATGTCGCATTTTCTTCACTGAGTGAGCAAAGTACGTAAAATGCGTTCGAATATTGATTAAAATTTTAAACGCGAATTCAGATTTTGAACACTGCAGGTAAATGTAGGTTCTTTATTATTAAATTTTAAGAATAATTAAATACTTATCGTTTATGGTGTAAATAAGTACTTAAATATTTTATAGCTTCAGAAAAAACATTTTAAGTAACTAGGTAATTCTAACGCACCTTTCAGCGCAAGGCTAAAAAATCAGCTATAAGTGCTAGTCGGACTAGCGCATGAAGGGTTCCGTACCATTCTGCGAATATTTCAGCGTCTTCCTGTTGCCGTTATTAATATCGAGCACATAATCACGTTTGTTGTATGGGAGCCCCTACGAAACTTCGTTTTCGCTATTCCAAATAGAAAGCCTCAGTCTCGAAGCATTTGTAACTTGGCTACAGGCCCTGGACATATTGTAATTAAAGTCTGACTGAACTGAACCGATTCTAGTTATATCGAATACCAGATAGATAAAAAAATAGACATTTATTCGCAATACTGGTAGCAGGAACTCTATCAAAGGCTCAAAGTAAATAGTTCCTGGTATTTTTGATGCAATATTTGGATGAAAATTTGTTTTGGTAATAGTTCCCAGAAATAAAAATGAATAAATGCTTTTGATCAAAGCTTCAAAAGGAATAGTGTAAATAGCCTTTATGTTATAAAATAAATACAAACATGAAAGTATTTCTGTTGAAATTTTTAGTTTACCTACCCTTTGTGGAAGCTGAAGGATTAGTTCCGAAAAATAATACTTTTTTCCATGTAAGTATTCGTTTATTTACCTATGTCGAAAAATCGGAAAAATATAATATTTTGATATAGGTAGGTAAGGTACCTACCTAAATATTTCTATTTATTTTTTGTTAACCTACTCTATGCGTGGGCCTACTCTATGCACCTACTCTATGCGTGGAGTGGTTTTTACGTAACATAACAGGCTCATAACTTAACATAACAGTTGAAAAATATGAATCTATCTCTCTCGAAATCGGACTAATCGGAAAAATGTTTTAAAATTCAGTATTTTTTGAAATAAAATCATTTTAAACCTTATTCTGGTACCGTAATTTCGTCTGTTTAACCAAAGATAATTTTAGTTAGGTATAAGAATGAAGGCTTTGAAATTAAAAGAATTTTCGGAAATTATATATTATTTTAATTTAACATGTATAGAGTTTTGTTTTGTTGCTTAATTTAATAAATTTAGCGTTTTTATTTTTGATTACCACGTAGTAGGTTCATTATTATTAATGATTATTAAATACTGCTGTGCATGCCTGTAATGGGTACACATAGGTATCATAGTATTTTTATATGAATGTTTTTTAACAATGTGTAATTATGTGTACGTTGGCGTTGCCTTATTAAATAAATAAAATAAAACATGATAATATAGTAACATTGTAATATTTACCGAGGCTCGTTTCCACAGGAACTGAAAAGGCGGTGTCTGGTGGTAGAACACGGAGGCTTGGCATGCAGGGAAGTCGGGGTCCTCCCACAGCTGGCCGCGCGACAAGCAAGTGCTCTTGATGCGTTCGTAGTCTGTCATACTGAAACTATTCAATAATCATCACCAGTCAATTTGTGACATACTCTCCAGCAGAATCATCCCGGAATTTGGATGAGACATAAGTATAGGAATTTAAAAAAAATGTACCTCATTCCGTTGTTTTGGAGTAATCATCTATCCTGAGACATTTCACACAACATCATCTAAAGCTAAGCAACCTGATAAACTACTATAATACATACCTACATTTATAGATAGAAAACACCCAGACCCGGAACAAATATTTGCAGAACATGCAAACATTTGTCCCACGGCGGGGATCGAACCCGCAATCTCTTGCGTCTTATAATATTCATCACTAGTCAATGTGACCATACTCCCCAGTAGAACCATTCCGGAATTTGGATATGAGAGTATGTATATATATAGTATAAAATTGCCATAAATCATATTTTTTTTATTATATAAAACAATAAGCATTTTTCTGGAATCAACGCACAGACCAAACCGCTGAAGCTATGAAGCTGAAATTTGGAAGGTAGCTTCCTTTTCAAACAAAACTGAGCACTAAGAAGGGATTTTTCGAAATTCCACCCCTAAAGGGTTGAAAAGGGGTGAAAACCGTTGTATGCAACTTTTTAATGCGTAAAGCGATTTTCTTCAAACTCCGTATAAATATTGTAAATGATAAATAAATTTACATGTTTTTCAGGAATTTAAAAAAAAAAACGCCTTAAAGAGGTAAAATGTGGTGTCAAAGTTTGTATGGGAACTTTTTAATGGGTAGTTCGATTTGCTTGAAACTCGGTTACAACACTAACAATGTAAAATAAATATATAGGTACGTGTTTTAGGGTTTTTCGAAAAAACTCTTTAAAAGGGTGAAATGCAGTGTCGAACTTCTTTAGGTTACGAAGAAATTCACGCGAACGAAGTCGCGGGCGTCTGCTAGTTGTAGGTATATAATTGTATTGCAATTTAAAAAATTATACCTACATTCCGCAGTTTAGGAGTAATCGTCATAGTGATATCAAGACTGGTTCTGCTAGCATGCTCTACAGCAGAATCAGTCTCGAAATCGGAGTTGTTAGTTAGCTAACTGTTTATTTCTATACCTACCGAATGTTTACACAGAATGTTACAAATTATGATTTTAGCATCATAAGATTTTGGTTTAAATCCCCTTGATCTGAAATATCTGCTTTAGAGGGGTTTTTGACACTAACCAGTTGTTAGTTAGGTACCTACCTACGCTAACGAGATTGTTTTTTATTTCTTGACACAATATCTAATGATTGTCGTCTAACCTCATTGCTAATAATTATTAATAAAAAATATCTTTAGGTCATTTGAAGGCACCTTGTCATTTGAATCTGTGTTAAATAATTTTTATTTACTTATCATATCACAGATAGGCCAATGAAAATAAATGGTAACAAGCATGTGATTTTTACTCTTATACAGGTACGAGAAATTCACATCGCCACACATAATCCTATTTGTTCGATTTTACACTATCCCTTGAACGAAAATTCTACAAATTCAGAGTCGAAAACGTTTAGTTTTGAAAGGTTCTGTAACTTTATTGTCTTGTGCATTGACACAAAGCGCTCGTGGCAAAGCTTGATAAGACGTTCTTGATAGATGTTGAAGTTAAGCGACGTTCTGAGCGGTCACAACTTGGATGAGTGACCGCAAGTGGCATTATCAGCTGAGCGCTTCTGTGCTTCGGAGGGCACGTTAAATTGTCGGTCCCAGCTTTTAAAGTCGTTAAGCCATGACGGGGGCCTTAGGCGGCCTAAAAACTCCATCACCAGAGTTGGCCACTTGCTCATACGAACGAACGAACGAACGATTGACTCAATTATTCGTTTATTAAAAAGATTTTCCTTTGAAGATGTTTGTTTTCTTATGATGGTATCGTATACCTAACAGATATAATAAAGCAGATATTTATTAGAAACGCAAAAGTTTGTATGTGTGTAGGTATAGATGGATGTTTTTACACTTTCACGCTAAAAACTACTTAAAACTACTGCACAGATTTGGCTGAAACTGAAAATATATACATACACAACGAGGACCTGGAATAACACAGTGGCTACTTTTTATACGGGTAAGTACCGCGCGAGCAAAGCCGCGGCGGAAGCTTGTACGATAATATATTGGAAATTTTCCAACCCAGCAGAAATGTAAAATAAATAGAATCGAAAACCATCAATAGTAGAGAATCCCACCTAATATCGACTTTCACCGATGTGATAACCAAATTTAAATTATATTTTGTACAGTAAAATATCCATGTTCAATTTAAGGCCTACCCGTTGGTAGACTCTATTGCGGCCTTCGAACATCGTGCCAAGTTTCTCCATCGACTTTGCCATGATCATCAGTAAGCTCAGTTGTTATGTTTACCAGATGACTGGTATTACCAAGGACGATATAGGTTAGGAATGCTAATGTTCATACTTAGGACCCCTGATTCAAATATTGGGCTTATTCCCAGAGGTCCACGACTTCATTGTTTTCAAAAAAAGTAAGTCTATACTTTAATTTCCATCGGGTCCACGACATTGTAATTTTAAAAATATTTTCATTTCCGACGAGTCCATCAAATTGTGTTCTAATCGCGCTCTACTTTCAGATGGTGCTCTATTTTGAGCGTGTTATAAAGTTACCAATAATTTTCGGTTTGTTCCGCTGGTTGTATTTGTGATGTCAGCCAGTATAATAAGTGATATAAATCTTTACGATTATTACCTGCGTTGCGTAAGGGTTGAACAGTGGTTAGGAATGCACAATTTATTCAATTTTATGGAAAGGAAACTCCTAGCGACACCTATCATGCATTTTTATAACTAATTTTAGAATCACGTTTTGAAGTATTGGGTGAGCGGTCTTTTTATCTAAGTATACGTCCTTGGTATTACCAAAGACGATTAATATCTAGAAGACAGACAAAGGCCATACACAAAATCGTAACCCTAAAAAATAGCCTGAAAACTCTAAAACATCCATTTTATCCAAGAAATTTCAATTACTTTCTAGTTAAAAATGTTTAAATATTGAATATTGTTGCTACCTACTACTAAGTATTGAAATTTCTTGGATAAAATTGATGTTTTAAAGTTTTCAGGCTATCTGGTACTGCGGGATCGGGTTACGATTTTGTGTATGGCCTTTGTCTGTCTTCTAGATATTAATCGTCTTTGGTATTACTAAGTACTCATATGTTAATTTTTTAAATAAGTAGGTAAGGTAAGTAGGTACATAATAGGTGGAAACCATTAGACCGGGGGGGGGGGGGGGACAAATAACTGCAGAATATACAAACATTTCTCCCGCGGCGGGGGTCGAACCTGAGTAACCTCCTGAGTTTTAGGACAGCCTTTACCCACTGCGCCACAGAGGTCGTCAATTTGTTGCTAGTCGTACAAATCTTTTCACCAAATGATGCACGATTGGTAAAGGACAGATTTGAAACAAAATGACGTGTATTTCGGACAAGAATGCCGATACTTCGCGCATTGAAATGAAAAGTTGTGATGCAACCAAACTGGTCTTGTGCCTGATTGTCGTGAAGTTTGTATGGCAATGATTACAGAATACAGTCAGCCCACGCTGAGATTTACTCTCGCTTTCGTCCTTCGTTTTGAAGTTTTTAGCAACCAAAAAGGAAATGAGTACCTACACTTAACATTCAAACATTCAAACACTGCACATGTTTAGAGTATTAGGGGATAGATTTTCTCAAGGGCACCTATCCCCCGAAAAATTTGGGGCAACTATCCTTTTTGATACGGATAGGTGCCTTTCTAAATTTAGAACTTACTAAATACAATAGAGTGGGTATTGACATCTAGGTATGTACTCAAAGTACCTGAGTATTACTTAACATAAAAAAAAAATTAAAGAATTTATGACCACATTAAAAGTTATGCAACACTGAATACTCATTTAAAACTTTGACGCGTTATCCTGCGTTCGCCGCGCAGATAATCGCACACACAAGAAAACCAAGTATACTCTGCTCAACTGCCTTTTGGGCCTGAGGAGTGTGGCACGTACGCTCCTTATTTAACCTATTAATTAGTATGTGCGATTTCGGGAAGTTGTGTTTTTTGAAAACGAGGCATCTATCCCATTGAGGCATCTATCCTGGGTTTACCCTAACGTAAAGCCATTGCCACCAAAGAGAATATAAACACTACGTTTAATTGCCACTTTTACGATAAAAACGAATCCAACAATATGTATATTTGTAAAAAAAATCATCAAGAAAAACTTCTGCAAACTAAGCTGCAGATCATTTCAAAGAAATTGACTAGGAGGTACTTACTATTACGGCTGAAATTATATTAAATCCGACGAACGATGGTAGATCTATCTCCATAGCAACTTTGTTATACAACACAATTTGTTGCTTTGGCAACAGATCCGCGATAGCCCGTAGGATTGAACGTTAAACGTCATTATATAAAAAATAATCCTAGCTAGATCGATTTATCTGCCCGATGCAACGTTTAGCACCTGGTTTTTTCTGTTCTGTGCTATGCACATTGACACGCTATGCACATCCATATAAAGCTTTGTCGAACTGAACAATGCCTTGCGAAGTGGCGATAATATTATGTCGATACTAAGCTAAATTGGACTATAGACCACAGCTTTACGTGAATTTACACATGGTGAGCTCTGTACTGCTTGTACGGCGTTTGATAAGGGGCGGCAATAGAAGTGGTGAGACTTTTTATTTAAAACCATTTTAAAATGAGAACACAAAATTATCAACTGAAATGATAATTTTAAACCAAATTAAAAAAAAAGGAGTTTATAATATGTTTTCACTGTATGTTTCCCTCAAAAGAATGTTACACTGATGTCAAACGGACTTTTTCGGAGAACTCGAAATGCAATGCTGTACTTATAATTTTATTTGTTAATTTGCCCACACCTTATGCACATTCACAAAGACTTACATAATAATCCATCAATACAAAACAACTTTTAAATTCCCACCCTAAAATCTGAATGACCAAAAAAATTAATGAAAAAAAAATCTATATTTCTTATGCTTTTTAAAGAACATTATATTTTTTTACTGAAACTGGAAACCACGAAATTATTCGATTCATCAGGAGTAAAATGTTAAATTGTAGTAGGTACTCTAGTTGAGTGGTTAAACTGAAACCTTTGACAATAGTTTTAATCAAATTATAGGTAATATAATTATAGGTAATTTCAATAACAGTATTCATTACAATTGGTTTTGTTTGAACCGTTTGACAACATTGTCATGGACTCTTGTATCACGCTAAGTGTACTGACCTACAATTATTTCGTTTGTTTGCGTTAATTAGTTAGTACCTAGTTAGTTGAATACTCATCATTTAGTAGTTCACTAGAAATTTACGTTACAGAGATCCGTAGGTACACTTACTTATCGAAAGAAATGTCAAATCAAAGGTAACTTATAGCGATGATAGAAAGAGAATAGATACGAAACATTTGTCACTTGTCTACGCGCCCTGTTGTACCTACTGTAAGATATGGACCATGGAGCTCCGAAAAAAGGTTTAAGCTTTTGAAATGTGGTCTTACCGCCGCATGGCCACTGATTCGTATTAGTTAGACTGATAAGATTACAAATGTAAGTGGAAGTGGAATAAAACACGCAAAAACAGTAAAGTTATATGTAACGGTCGTATTGTATAAAAAGGAATATGACATAAATAAAGGCGTAAAGTAGATTAAATAATGTTTATCTTTCCAACATCCAAACCGTATGGAGAAAAAATTGGAATTTTATCATTGAGCTGTTCTCTTATTTTAATTTTCTGCTTTCTGTTTTGTGATAAATAAACGTTTCATTGATTCACCTAAAGGAATGACTATTCCAGTTTGTTTCATAAATTAACATAAGTATCAAGGACTGCTAGAATGGCTTTACGATTGATAATAAAACTGAGTTACAAAATTGACTAGTGAAATTGACCATTACACAATGTAAAGTGACCACAATCCCACAGTCCAAAAGCTAGGTCATAATAATATCTCCACACAAAAGAGCGAAAGTTCCCTAAAAAGAAACGACATTAATTGAAACGATTGCTTATTTAAAATGCATTGAAATTTTCTATTGTAAGTGGAACAATTGGTTTCCACCGCGTGGAGAAATTGTGATTCTCGATACACAGGTTCTATTGTTTTTGTGGCACATGGTGACACTTCTTGGCACTAAATTACTCATGATACCGCGACTAGCCGTGATTCAACGTTCGTGGTAAGATGTTAGGTACACCTTTTTTTTAATATAAGGTTCCAATCATACTCGTACTACATTTTATTTTGTATAGTTTAGAAAGAGTAGCGAAAACAGAGTTTGGTGGCTAGTGGCCACCAAGCGCAACTTCGCTGCTCCTCATAAACTATACAAAATAAAACTATTATTGAACTATTGAACGGTATCGCACGTGATGATGGTAAACGGCCTGACGGTATGTCGTTGATCCATATGAGCCGTGGGAGGCCGCTGGTGTGGGATGCTACTTGCGTGGACACGCTGGCGGCGTCTCATTTATCGACAACCTCCAAGGTTGCGGGTGCAGCGGCAGCAGCAGCAGAAGCAGAAAACATCAAAAAGCGGAAATATACATCTATCGGAGATGGATATATACTTATTTCTGCCTTTTGGTGTAGAAACTTTAGGATCATGGGATCCAGAGGCGTGGCTTTTAGGTATATCGTGAAATTTCCAAGAGCCTAGTAGATGAAACCAATGACCAAAGGGCTGGTGCTTACCTCGGACAGAGGATAAATAGGTACCTACTTTTAGGTCCTTGAGAACGAATGTCCATTTTTTGGAACAAATTGATAGCCACATCTTTACTGACTCTGACTTGAATTATAATATGACATGGTAGTGGCTAAATGCGTGGTACAAGCCGTGTGAAGCCAACATAAGGAAAACAAGAAGAAGGTGTAAGGAGTCGCGTTAGAACAGGCATTAGAATCACCTAGCATGTAAAACGAAACTTATGTGATCCTTGAGGTCCTACAATAAAAAAAAGAAAAAAAAAAGAAACATAATCGCGCACGATTGCGTGTGCTGTGCTGGCTTTATCTGATCTCTATCCGATCCTGGAACGCGCGAATAGGGTTAGGGTATTCTTAAACAAAAATATCAACAAAATTTTCGGAACTCTATGACTTCATTTGTTTTCGATTAAATGTGCTACTTATATATAACCTACCTACTTTAAATTGAAAATCTTTAGTTCGATATTTATTTTAAAAAAGTCTAGTTACGGTGCGCAAGCGCATACAAGGATTACGTGTTTGTATCACGAGATACAGTTGAGTTTAATTGAGTGGAGAAACACGAACTAGGCTGAGAATGTAATGCATTGCCTTCAAGGTGCCGCCTTGGTGTGGGGTCAAACTGTATGTTGTATTTTACACCAACTTCAAATTATTATAAAGAAAATATCTATTACAAATTATCACGACTGAATTCCCAGGGAGCGGTAGACATCATTCTTTTCAGATCTTACATTTTTAGATCCTCTAAAGATGTCTAAGAAGATAGTCAGTTTTCCCGCTGCTAAGCAATAGCCCGAAGCTCGAAGATCCCTTCCAGACGCCACAATCTTATGTTAGCTCTCCACTTTCCTCGGCAAAGTTTGACTAAGTAAGTAATATTATTTTAGTCATCTAAATTTTAAATGTAGAAATATTATTTAAGTACTTATACTTAGGTACCTACCTAAAGTTTGTAGTAAGAAAGAGGTCTTCGTTTATATAATTATAGCAAAAATCGTAAAAATACCGAGCTAAGCGCGGTCATCCAGGTCCTATTAAAGGATAGTGGGATATTTAGTATAATTAAGTATATTAATATAGGTATTTTAAAGTAGGATTTAGTGGCAATTCGGAGTATCGCAAAAGCTAAACATAACTAACCAAAAATTTTGCCGTCCCTTTCATAGCGATGGGAATAAAAAGGATGGCATTCATTTTAATTAGTTTAGTTTAGCTTTTGCGACACTCCGAATTGCCACTATTAACAAGCTTAATCAGTAGTAGGTATCTTTATTTTTTTTTCAAACAGGTATAAATGTAGTTAGGCAAGATCATTAAAACCTTAAAGCTGCAGTTACATGCTGAAAGTCTTGAGCGTGTAACCGAGTCTTTATTTTATTAGTAGGTTAAGTTATAATAATGTACTTTCTATAATAGTTATTTCGCCAATCGGGGCCACATGGTTTATTTTGTAATTAACGGCTGAACGCAAAACGTCGTGGTTTATTTATTTATTAAACAAAATCCACAGCTCTCAGAAAAAAAAAATTAAATGTAGGTAATTAAACATGATCACGACTGTATCCCGGGAGCGGTAGACATTTCTTTCAAATCATTTGGCAATTTTTAGATCTTTTTGAAGATGTCTAAGGGGGTAGTCAGAGGTATGGCCAAATACATACATTATTTAGTACATGCCCACTTTTTCCAGAAGTTAACTTTCCATACGTGACAGGTTGCAAGCCCATCGACGCTATTAGAGAGCTAACTGGTTTCCTCACAATGTTTTCCTTCACCGTTATAAGCTCTCAGTATTCAGGTTTTATAAGAACACGCAGCTTATTTGACAAACGAGCAGTGCTGCGTCTTTGTGCCGACGTTTGGCGAACAATGACGTCCTTACTTAGATTGCATTGCAACTAATAATTGCAGTCTGCAAGTGTGACCCATGCACACTATCCGCGCTTGTTAAACGCTGCGAACTTAGCAATGACGCGCTACATAAAGTCGCGCAATGACAATGACTGTACGTTCAAAAACGTATTGTGCTTAATAGGCTTCTCACCTTGTCTGATCGGCTAACAGTACGTTGCGTAACTCAATGCGATACAAATAATAGATAGGTAATAATAATACATAGGTATTTTAAGAAAGTGGTTGTGTAGCTCAACTTTATAATGCCACAGCACACATATATTTCAACTTATTTAAAATATATTATTACTTACTGTGAGGAAATAAAAATGTTCATGTGTAGTCCAGATAGACGTGCTTCTAATCATCCTCTTAGATATCTTTAATCGTCTTGAATACTGAAGATCTGTTCTTCTCTGGTCTAGATCTTCAGACTCCCCTTTAATATTTTACTATTAATTTATTATTTTAATATTCTCTAAATACTCGTATCAGAAAATCATAATCATTCATTGAGCGTGGTTTTAACGTTACGGTTAAAACCCATCGACGCTATGGATGTTAATTTCTGCAAAATGTGAGTACCTACCTATCTACTAAATATGTATTTGGACATACCTCTGACTACCCCCTTAGACAAATTTAATACTAAATGAGCAAAAAAAAAAAAGTACTTAACTAACTTCACCATACTTAAGTACCTACATGAATAATTACGCTAAATTTTCAACCTTATATCATTGTATAACGTTTAACGTTAAAACTTAAATGTTGCGTATAATAAGGTAGAGAGTAGTATGACCGCTTTTATTTAATGGTAGAAGTTGAATTTCTCTATGGAAATGTCTTGATCAGAGAACAGAACCGCTTGACCTAGTTGCTCAGCTCTCAGACAACTATGGCACAAGGCAGGAAAGAAAGCGACTTTATTCTGCCTTCGTTGCGTGCAACTGCAGTTAAAAGGCCATTCTTATTTTTGTTCTCTATTGGCTGATACCAATAAGTTTTAGAAACAGTAAGTTTTAGTACATATTTTAAGGTTTATTCTGTGGAATCAAAAAGGCATTTAAAAAAACATGTTTTGATATTGATAATGTCTCCAAATTACTATTTTTAGGCCGTGCAAACTGTATACAATGCGAAACTATTCAAATTAAGTTTTAAAAATTATTTTTCATCATGGTACCTTTGTAGGTACCTACTTATAGCAGCGCAGCGATAATATTATTTTATTAAACGTTAATTGGTAAAGCTATACCGTCAGTGTTACTTGATATACAAGATACAAATATTATATATTATTTTGATATAAAATTATAGTTTGAGTAAGTTTTGACCTACTGCTTTATGTTTATTACTTTTATTTAAATCTATGTTTTGCAACAATTAACTATTACACTTGTCCCAAGTAACATTTTTCCGACACCTTGGTTTTGAAATATGCTTATAAGTCTTCAAATGGTAATATTCTAGTTTTTGATTTAACTTAAAGTTCTAACTTAGTTTTTTCAATAGCAAACAGCTCCTAGGCTTGAATAGTAATTTGAAAAACCAATTAGGCTTCCAAAAGAGGTTAATATAAAGTTAGCATACTAGCTAAATGGTTCTAAGAGCTTATGGTTCTAAAATGGTTCTGTCTTAGTTTTAATTTGGCACTCCATCATGCTAAAGTATGGCTAGTTGGTTGTACAATGATGAAGATGCAACCCAACCAGGGCCTATTCAGAAACACATTTTGCTGATATTCGTAAGAGTAATTCAAAACCTTTGCAAGGCTTTTAGGTTTTTTCGTTGATCAATTCTAGTCTCTCTGGCAAAAGTTAAGATTAATTGGAATTTTAAAATTCTTTTTGGTATTTATGAGGATAGTTTTTAGTCCTAAAATCTAAGGAAAAGCGTTGTAAGACTTTATTTATGCGTTTTGGATCACTTTGCAACTATACAGGTTGTTCTGGCAAAAAATTATCAACAGTGGTATAAACATTTTATTTAATACATAGGTAATTATTACAACAGTGTGTAATATACTAAGGTTGACAGACAGACCGATGCTTATTGTAATTGATCATTATTGATTTTTTAAGGATTTTGATATACCTACCTATCGACATGGCAAACTATAAATCTTAGCGATTCATATTAGGTGTCATGGATAATTCAGTTGTGTACGTTTTCGAGCAACTAATGTTTGATCAAATGTATTCGTTTTTAGTCCATTTACCGCATGTGACGTTGAGAAGAGCTTTTTATTTTGTGTTTGTAATTACCTATGCAAAAAAATAAACAAAAAAAAATGGGAAGTGATAAATTGGTTGAGTAATCGGTAATCGGTGAATAATCGTTCTGATTATCCATGAAGTTAATAAGTACTATTTTAACTTACATTTTTAATTTTTCAGTGTTATAAAGCTTCTGTATGGAAAGAAGCCTAAGTATTATTATTCTTCTACCCAAAAAATCTTAAACTTGCTCTATAGGGTGCCTGTATATGGGCAAAACTTGCGCCACCGCCTATTTATTTTATTATACGTTGAACAAAGGAATTTAAAAAACTGAATGTACCTACAGTTTGTGAAAACAGGAGGAGTAGCGAAAACAAATTTTGGTGGCCACCAAGTGCAACTTCGCTACTCCTCCTAAACTATACAAAATAAAACTATTACAAAAAAAGCTTATGATAGGTTACGCCTGCTTTAGGCGGTGGCGCTAGCTTCACCCATATAGGTACCTAGGCACCTTAACCGATTTGCATCCAATTTCTATTCTTCCATTCCTTTCCAAAGTTTTTAAACGTCTTGTTCGTGGTCAGCTTAGTTTCTTCCTTATCAAAAATAACCTTCTCAATCCTCTCCAATCTGGTATCCGTCCCGGTCATAGCACTGTTACAGCGCTTGTTATAAGATCACTGACGAGTCTGACGACGTAAGATCTGGAATGGAGAATGGTCAGTCTTCTTCTTCTTCTATCGTTTCGATGTTTCAACATGGTCTATATATCGGTGGCGTTTACTAGGTCCTCTTGGCGCATTTACTTGTATGCCGCTATGTGCAGGTAGGGCACATAGGGCATACAAGTAAATGCGCCATATCCTGAGCGGCAGCTCCACAATCACACTGGAGTGGTGTAGCGTCTCGGAATCCCCATTTTATCAAATTCTCTGCAACGGCTAACTTTGGTTCGGAGTCGGTTTAACGCTTTCCACATTGGCCATGTCAGATCACGGCCAGGTGGTAGGTGATCGGCTGGGGGTGATAAAATCTGCGACGGCAGAGGACATCCACAGCTCCAATCGAGCGGCTGTTGCATTATTTTCCGTAGACGAGGTTAGCCCTAGGAAGACTCCTGCGACTTTTTAACCGTACTAGAGGCATCTGATAACCGTATAGTGGATCTCGCCTGGCTGTCATCTGCTTTCGTTTATCGATAGAACACGCTACCTCTCTACGAACTTCAAGAGGGGCAATGCCTGCCAGCGGATAAAGCAATTTTAGAGGCGTGGGCTTAAGGCATCCGGTTATAAAGCGGCACGTTTCGTTAAGTGCTACATCAACCATTTTTGCGTGAGCAGAGCGGTGCCACACTGGGCAAGTAAATTCACCTGCGGAGAAGGACAAAGATAAATCGGTCGTCCGCAAGACTTCAGGCGCCTCACTTCCACCTCGTGGAAGTGAGGCGCCGTAGGAGATTGTTCCGAGTTCCTACTTTTTCCTTGACTTTGAAGCAGTGGGATTTATATGAAAGGGCTCTATCCAGCATTATGCCCAGTCTGTTGACTAACTTGAAATAACTAGACTTGGTCAGTTGACTATAACTTGATAAAACTTGGTCAGTTGACTAACTTGAAATAACTAGACTTCAGTAATGCTTTCAATACTGCAGATTTTGACCTATACATGATTCATTACGCTCGCTTAACATAATAACTTCATCAGTGGTTGACTGGTTTCGCAGTTATCTGCTTGGTCGTCGGCAACGAGTTCGAGTTGACGATACATTTTCGCTTTGGAGCCTTATGTTGACCAGTGTACCTTAGGGTGGCATTTTATCTCCTCTTTTTCTCGCACTTTTTTTTTATTAACTTCATTTCAAATCTTCTTACTTCTTCGTACAACCTTTATACAGGCGATCTTCAAATGTATATGCAGGCTACGGTAGATGGCCTGTCTATTGCAATTAGTAGCATTAACAAGAACTTACTTTGTATCATCTTCAAAGGATCTGAAATGCTTAAAACGATCTCTTCAATCAATCTTTGGATGAAAAAGAGTTACATACAACGAATGGAAGATTAAGTTTTTTTACTAGGTATATTTTTGTAGAAGTTTTATTTTTCCTGCTTTTTATGCACCCGACCAATTTTCCATTCGTTGTATGTAACTTCTCTACATCCAAAGATTGCCTGGAAGATATCGTTTTGAGCGATAGGCCGCCCATTGTAAATGTTTTTGTTATTGGTTAAATTCTGTTCTTAGTGTAAGTGTAAAGAATTTTTATTCATTTAGATGAGAAGTAGTGAACCCCTTCCAAAAGTAAACATCCTGTATGGAGAAATCACTCACAATGAGTAATACCTAATGGTTTCAGCAAGCTTTGGACACTGATCTAAGTAGCCGCATAAAGTTGTTAATTAGGCCAATAAAGCTTATCGCAGGCTAATAGGCATAACATAGATTACATTTGACTAAATAACAACCAACTAGACCTGACTATTACTATAAAATCCTGAATTAGCCTTGAAATATACCAGTAGCTCCTAGTTTAGCATATTAAAAGTCCTTTTGGTAATTTTTAAGTACAAAAGGGCTAGAGCCATGGCTTTTTTATCATTACTTAGTTAAATCTCAAACCTTTAGGTTCTGGTATCAAGTCGGCCATTTTATTACATTAAAATCTCATTTCGTAAGCAATTCAATTAACATTTTTCGCTATAATAAGATTTTAATTTCAGTTTTGTGATACACATAGATAATAATATTTAAAATTCTGATCCTTTAAGCATTTTTTTGTAAAAAAAATATATTTTTTTTAATAAATTATTGTATCTAAATTATACAAAATGAAGTATTTCAGAGGGCCCGTTAGTTTTACACTGGGTATCGAGACCTATTTCATCGACAAAGTAACCGTCGCAGTAAAACTGACCAATACGTTCAGTGATAACAGTATCATAATAACATGTCTCAATAAAAATCACTACGAATTAAAGTCGCCATCATTTTATTTATTCACATGTCTTTTAAAGTCTTAGTAAACCTAATATAATCTTTATGAATCCCAAAATAGCCTATTTTATATTTTCGTAATCCAATTTGATCTCAAAATGATCTTCAATTAAAACTTGAATTGGACTTACAAGACTTTTTCTATGTCAATTTCAGTCTAATTCAAGGCTTGCATGTAAGTTCTGTTAAAGACTCAGCAAGGCCCATTGGGTTTTGAGAAGGTTAAATTTAGTTTCTGGGATTTGCTTTTTTATCCTGACCACTTAACGCCAAAACGTTATGCGGAGGTTCTGTATGTTGGGCCCTTTTGGACTACAGGATAAATTGAGAAGGTTATTGTAACGATCTGGAGACTAATCACCCAGAACCTAGAGACTTTCTAAAAAGGTTCTAAAACCTTTTTCAAACCATTTCAGAAACTAAAATGTTACTTGGGGTCTTACTAATATTTTAGGCATTATCTTTAAGTTCTGCTTGCTTCGCCACTAGCTTAAATTATGTTTTAATTTTAATTCTCAATTTAAGTGAACTATAATTTTGTTCTTATGATAATAAACTCTTTAAACCGAATTCTAACAAGTTTTTGTTCATAACAGCTACATTTTTTTTTCATAATATTCATCGGCCACTGAACTAAAGTACCTACCTATACAGTACTAGCTAACTTGCCCGTGGCTTCGCTCACGTGGTACCTACCTTGATAAAATATAGCCTAGGTATGTTCATTCGGAAAGTCTAAGCTACAAATAGGTGAAAGAATTTTTGAAATCGGATAATAAGTAGTTTCGGAGATTACCGCAAACATACAAACAAACAAACAAACCAACTTTACCTCTTTATAATATTAGTATAGAAGTACCTACTTACATAGATAGAAAAGTGTAAGTACAAAATATTATCGATCGAGCGAGCGAAGCGAGTGAAGTACTCGTTAATAGTTTAAGTACTTAATCTTCTATTCATACAACAAAATTGGCTACTTTTTATCATATAGGTACCCCATGCGACGCAGGCGAGTAAGCTTGTTCTAATATTTTTTGAATTAAAATCGCTAATCGCTTGTCCTTTACAATGAACAGGTACCTACACTCTAAACTACCGGATGTACTTTTAGTGAGCACGTGCACGTCCATTGCGCTCCAGTGGGCGTGCGGCTTATCCTTAGATACCTACTAGCGTGCACTGATTGAGTTTAGGTGACAGTAGTGTCAATTCGGAGTGTCACAAAAGCTAAACTAAACTAACTAAAAATGTTGCCGTCCCTTTCATAGCGATTGGAATAAAAAGGATGGCATTAATTTTAGTTAGTTTAGTTTAGCTTTTGCGACACTCCGAATTGCCACTGGCTAACCAAACTGACTCGCTAGGCGCTAAGCTTAGAACGTACGTTTGTGGAATGAATTTAGGACTTTGTTTGGATATTACTTATAATAATTATTATAATCCTACTAATATATTTATAATATATAAGTAGGTACTTAAAGGTGAAAGTTTGTGTGTCGTTCGTTCGTTCGTTCGTATGAGCATTTGGCCAACTCTGGTGACGGAGTTTTTAACCCGCCTAAAGGCCTCCGTCATGGCTTAATGTCTTTAAAAGGGGACCAACAACTCCGAAGCACGGAAGCGCTCAGCTGACAATGCCACTTACGGTCACCCATCCAAATTGTAACCGCTCAGAACGTTGCTTAACTTTATGTGTGTGTAGACCAGGTAAGTGTGTTTGTTACTCTTTCACGCTCAAACGGCTGGACGGATTTGAATGCAATTTGGTACCTAAATTGCTTACTTATAAAAAATAGTCTACTTTTAATCTCGGTATTCCCATGGGAACAAGAACTCTTTACCGCGGGTAACACTGCGAGGCGCAGCTCTTTTATAATTGTAAACCCGTTATGGGGTAAACATTAGGGGTTAGGTTACCTATATGTATTTTTGATTAAAAATAGAAAAACTGGATGGAGCCTTGCTCAGTTTTCACGTTTTTGTAAAAAATAAAATAAAAATAATAATAATAAGTAAAAACACTCCATTGTAATACAATCCATAGATGAGTGCCTTGTTCTAATAATAAAGACATAGGTACCTAACCTAAATTTTCGACACGAAAAGTCCATTGATGCACGGCCGGCTTCGAACTCACGACCTTCACTTTAACACGAGCTTTAAACGGTGAAGGAAAACATCGTGAGGAAACCCGCGGCTAGTCAGCCCCACACGTATTGACTTTCCTTTACTTAGACTTTAGGTGCTGGGCAAGCCTATTCCATCTCAACAATGTCCCAGGCACTACAGTGTCCCGTTAAGTGTAGGCAAAGCTTGCCTCCTGACTCTGTATAAATCATCTAGTAAAGACGTAAAGGCCTGAGCTTATACTTGTTACCTACCTAACCTAAAACTTTGCACTTGGACCGCTCCTTATCGATGATGATGCTTTTGTCGATGAATAATGAATGAAATTGTAAATACCTACTTAAGTAATACTTTACTTCACTCTTGGCAACAAAGTTTATCTAAACGCAGTAAAAATTTTTAACCTAAAAAACTGTGAAACTACTTTTTTTGATCATGAGTTTTAATAAATAATTTAAGGAATATTTCTGTACTACCTCATGTACTCACGTACTGTGCTGACATATCGATTAAAATACCTATAAAAAACAAACATTTTCATGAATCTAAATATACCTACAAGACATAAAAATGGCATTAATAACTTTTGCAAGGGACTAAGTAGGTAATACAGCTCTCGCGAAACAAAATCGCAAAAATGTCCGATCAGCCTTAACAAAATAAAAAACAATAGATAGTCAACACGGTCGGCTGCAAGAGTTGTAATGCCCAACCGGTCTAACCACAGTTACAGCAAACAATCGACAAAAAACGACAGATACTATTAGATAATACAAAATCTCTTATAGTTACCTTGTTTGTTTAACAAAGCATTGTCCAAGAAGCACTGTTTTGATGATTAACAAATTAATCTAAAAGAAAGCACTCGTGCGCACGTATCGAGGCTGACTTGGAGACTGTCTTCCCCCCACGCATCTCACTATCTCCCCTCCCATTCTAAGGCTGGAGAACGGTACACGTAATATAAACAAGTTCTATTTACCAGCTCTGAAGTTGTTTTACTTTGATATATTATGGCGCAGATTGTGCTCTAACGAAAGTTGAGCATTTTGAACTGTTTTGAACACATTGTTTTACAAATCTGGGCCTGTAACTTCGTCATTTACACTGTCTATAATGTCCTATTTAATTTTATTCTCAACTGCATACATTATATATTACCTATTGATATAGTTGACCCGAATGTCCTTTTTGATCCTTTAAGTTCGGTCTTCATTATCAACTTTACCTCTGCCTCTGGTACCTAAGTTTGCTGTTTTTTGGGTGATGGTCTTTGTTGACAAAGTATTTTGTATTATGATAACAACGGGTCGTTGTACATTTGCCACAAAGTAAATTCGTCACAGTTTTGTAAACTCCATACATTGAAAGTAAATTCGTCACAGGTAATAGTGTGCATAAAAAAGATGTGTAAATTCATCATCAATCATCATCAATCATCATCAATATATACAAAACATAAGCATTTTTCTGGAATCAACGCACAGACCAAACCGCTGAAGCTATGAAGCTGAAATTTGGAAGGTAGCTTTCTTTTAAAACAAAACTGAGCACTAAGAAGGGATTTTTCGAAATTCCACCCCTAAAGGGTTGAAAAGGGGTGAAAACCGTTGTATGCAACTTTTTAATGCGTGAAGCGATTTTCTTCAAACTCAGTATAAATATTGTAAATAATAAATAAATTTACATGTTTTTCAGGAATTAAAAAAAAAACGCCTGAAAAGAGGTAAAATGGGGTGTCAAAGTTTGTATGGGAACTTTTTAATGGGTAGTTCGATTTGCTTGAAATTCGGTCACAACACTAACAATGCAAAATAAATATATACGTGTTTTAGGGTTTTTCGAAAAAAACCCTTTAAAAGGGTGAAATGCAGTGTCAAAGTTTGTAGTGAAACGTATTGAAGGGAGGCGCGATTGGCTTGAAAATCGATTTGGATACTAAAAATACAAAATGGTTGGACACGTGTTTCAGGAATTTTTAAAAAATACCCTAAAAAGGGGTAAAAAGTGGTGTCAAAGTTTGTATGGGAAATTTTAAACGGGCTTAGCGATTTGCTTGAAACTCTGTTGCAATACCTACTTAAAAAACAAAATAAATAGACACGCGTTGAAGGGTTTTTATAAAAAGGATGAAATCCGATGTTAAAAGTCAAGTAAAAGCGAGATTGACTGGAAATTCGGTATGGATAATATAGAACTATAAAATAAATGGGCAATTGTTTTAGGGTTTTTCGACAAAACCCTTATAAGGAGTGAAATTCGGTGACAAAGTTTGAAGTGGAGCGTATTAAAAGGTGGAGCGATTTGTACGACAAAATCAATTGTAACACTTAGGCCTGTATTCAGAGACCTGACTCAAGCGTCGATCTGTGCTTGAGCGTCGACTCAAGTAGCGTTTCTTATTCAAGAACGTTACTTGAGAGTAGTTTTGCTGATCAGAGTTCAGCTGAGTCGAGTTCAGCTGAGTCGAGTTCAGCTGAGTCGAGTTCACCTGAGTAATTCCTTATTCAAAAACCTCAATCAGGTGAAATCGATGCTTGAGTTTGACATTTTTCAAAGGAATCTGAGTAAATGCTTGAGAGTGGTCTGGACCACGCTTGAGCATTTACTCAGATAGCATTTTTGTTTTGTTTTTAGTAAAAACGGATAATATATTCGATTCGTTGTATTTTAGAGGTCATCTAAGCATGCTAGAATAACGGACACACAAGACAAGACTTCAAAATATGCATGGGGACCTTGTTTCTGTTTCATATAGACAAATGTTATAAGGACTTGTGAATTTATAGTTAGTATTAGTTTAGTCTTGGTAGGTTTTACTCATAAGGATTACTTACCTACTTTATTTATGTCGAAAATTCTACCTACGTAGGTACATAACCTAAACACATTTGGTTTGGCTGGGGTAAAATAAAAAATATATTGACAAAACTACCATAATGTTTTTATTTAATATTTTACACACACTTATTTAAAACGTATTAAATAAAGTTTATAGGAGTCACGGGAAACAGCTAATCGTTAGATCATGTCCAAGCTAAGCTTGTTGAGAGAGATCCTTCGTGTATCGTCATCTTCAACGAGTGCTGGTGCTATCTTCCACAACGTTTGTGTCTACAAACACTACATAATACATTAGACCAGGGCAAGAAGCACTACCGCCGATAACCAAGCAGTATTACCTGTCTTTGGTCAAAGCGTAAAAATAAATTCATTGATTTCACATTTTCATCCCGCGATTTGGCGATTGTTGAAATTTGATTGACTTGCTTGACGACTGACGTATGATTGAATCAATTTGTCAGTTTTCTAAAGTCGTTCCGTTACACGTTATTTTTACTTCACTTTCGAGAGTCGCCATTAATTTTTCATCCAGGCATTTTGAATTTCTGCGTGTAACGGAATGGAAGTACAAAATAAATTAAAAATGTAAATGAGAACAGACTGAATTCATAAACAAAAAGGAATCGACACTTGAGACTCGATTTAGCTGAGCATTTACTCAAGCAACGTTCTTGAATACAAACGATACTTAAGCAACGAATCAACGCTCAAGCAGAGTTCGCCTGAACCGAGTTCAAATCGACGCTTGAGTAAGGTCTCTGAATACAGGCCTTAAAATACAAAATAAAAAGCCTGTAAAGAGTGAAACGCGGCGTCAAAGTCTGAAGAGAAATGTAATAAAGCAAGGTGCAATTGGCTTGAAACTCGGTTTGTATACTATTACAAACTGATTGGTTCTAATTCGCACGATAGCTTCTTGAATATTTTGCAAGCGGATTTAACAGTGCCAGACGATAGAATATAAACCGACCAATAGTCAGTCTTTTCTAGGAGCAGAATTAGCAAAATCCAGCGTCAGTGACGCATTTGTCTAAAAAAAAATTCGGCTCGCTACGCTCGCAAAGCTTGAAGCTCGCTTTGCTCGCACGGTGCCTTCTTGAATATTTTGCAAGCAAATTAAACTGTGCCAGACTATAGAATATACACCAACTAACGCCAGCAATTTTTATGAGTAGGATAAGCAAAATCAAGAGTTAGTGACGCATTTGTCTACCAATAGTCAGCCTTTTCTATGAGCAGAATAAGCAAAATTAAGAGTCAGTGACGCATTTGTCTAAAAAAAATTCGGCTGGCTACGCTCGCAAACTTTGGAGCTCGCTTCGCTCGCGCGGTAGCTTCTTGAATATTTTGTAAGCGAATTTATCTGTGTCAGACGATAGACTAAAAGCCGACCAACAGCCAGCCTTTTCTATGAGTACCATACCACAAGCAAAACCAAGTTTCACATGACGCATTTGTCTTAGAAAAATTCGGCTCGCTTCCAAGTCAAAGAAGTTCTTGGTTCGAAGCTCGCTTCGCTCGCACCATAGCTTTGTGGGTATTATGCAAGCAAATTGACCTGTGTCAGACCATAAAAGGAACAGACCAACAGCCTCTTTATGAAAATCGTAAGCAAAATCAAGTGACACAAGACGTATTTGTCTTAAAACAGTTTAGCTGGCTGCGCTCGCACCATAGCTTCTAGAATATTTTGCAAGCAGATTGAACTGTGCCAGACCAAAGAATATGAACCGACAAACAGTAAGCTTTTTCTATGAGCACCGTAAGCATAATCAACGTAGGTAACCACATTAAATACAAGTTAATACAACCTATGATGCTTTCACATTTGAGAGGTAGTTTTGAAAATAATTTTAAGAGACATTTTTACCAAATTTGCTTAGTTGTATTGTGATATAAATTCGATTTTACTCCATTCATTCACTTTATTAAGGGTTTAATTTGTAGAAATCCCTTTTAAGTACACCTCCAATTATCAAGATTCACTTTTCTCCATGTTGGTCAAGTGGATTAGTACCTCGACTTTCGATCCGAAGGTCGTGGGTTTCGAATCCGGCCGTGCATCAATGAACTTTTTGCATCGAAAAAATTTATATACGCTTTAACACGAGCTTATACCTAACGGTGAAGGAAAACATCGTGAGGAAACCAGTTAGCTCTCTGATAGCGTCGATGGGCTTGCAACCTGTCACGTATGGAAAGTTAACTTCTGCAATAAGTGGGCATGTACCAAATATGTATGTATTTGGACATACCTCTGACTACCCCCTTAGACATCTTCAAAAAGATCTAAAAAAAATTGCCTAATGATCTGAAAAAAATGTCTACCGCTCCCGGGATACAGTCGTGAAAATATTTCTTATTTCTTTAATTTTCTTTCTATTTCCCTTTTAAAAATTTTAAAATGGCAAGTCAGTACGACCAGCGTTTAAGGTAGGTATGTTCAACACCCGAGCGAAGCCGCGCGGGTCTGCTAGTAGGTAAATAAAATTCATCATAAAGTAGGGTTAGCAAGTAAAGTGAATGGTGTTTAGCGCTCGTGAACCTTTGATTCATTCAAAGGTTTTACCTATTGCCAAACTTAATTATGAATAATACTAGTTCTGCTGTCTCTACGAAAAAAGCTATGTGACGAATTTACAACAAACAAAAATAATAAAATAGAAGTGTGGCGAAAGACAATGTCCAAATTGGCCCTGTGCAATAAAGAGTATCAGATTAAACGATAATTAATCGCCTATTTTATTATTTAAGTTGAAAATACTTCTGTATCACGAACTAGCTGTATTCCAAAATAACATTAGATCACCATCTTCGCATAATGTCATGTCGTGTCAGAAGTGAAATAGGGATGTCCAATCAATTATAATCGATTGATTGAATTATTAATCGATCGATTGTGTTTTATTTTCTAAAGTGTATTTTAAAAAACCTAATAAGAATACCTACTTTATGTATGCAGTCATACTCCAATTTTTAAATAGGTAGTAAGAATAATATTATACAGTAATCAAAACTTTTTATTTTGATTCTCTAATTCATTTTTTACGACAAAAATAACATTTCTTTTTCGGCGTAAAATAAACCATTGTCACACATACTTGTAATGTTTATTATCTACTAAATGATTATTGACTCTTACGCTGAAACAAAACATCTATTATCACTTATAAAACTTTATTTTACTTCCAACGCCATAAACATCACTTCCCTTCGTCCTCATTTTTTTCCTTCTGACATCTCCCCAAAACGTCAGATGTCATCTTTTCGCATGATGGCTCGGCCCCGTCCTTCATTCTTTCAATGTTGCCAACATGTTTATATGACAAAGGTGATGTAACAGACAGTTTGAAATAATTTAAGACCACAGTAAATCTTAATCGAAAAAATCGATTATTGGTGTGGTGTCGTACTACAACCCTAGTTTTGCTGTGAACGTCACGTCGCGTCGTCCGTTATTGTCACTTTGGCAAAGTTACAGTTCCTGTGCTGTGCTTTTCCTGTGTTCTTTTCTTGTGTTCGGTGTTTTGGTGACTTTCGGGACTTTTTTACGACTTGGCTATTTTAACGGACTTGGATTGCTTTAAAACACTATTTACCTGGCTGTGATTTTCGGAACTGTGTACCGCTCGAACGATAACTTGGCACTCTAAAACGGACTTAGATCCTACGCATACGCAATGGAATGTGTATTTTGTGTAAATTGTGGCTCTGCGGGTGGTTCCATGTTATTGGAAGAATAGGTAGGTATTATGATATTACCTACCTTTCAGTTTCTTAAAAATCACTCAGAGCTATGAAAAATCGTAGGTACCTACATTTAATATTCGTTGTTATGGTTAGATTATAACCTCAAAATCTGATACTTGTTTTGAAATATACCTTTTTTGCAGCTAGTCCGCTACAAATACAAGATCTTTTAAGAATCTACTAATGATAGAGAATACAATACATAATTATCCGATGCTCTTGGCTTCAGGGGAAACAATGTATGGACGCAGAGCAATGTCCTTTACACATACTATTTTTCGTGACGAATTTACTTTGTGGCAAATGTACAATAACCCATAACAACCTGACAACTTGACGTATCGCACGTGATGATGGTAAACGGCCTGACGGTATGTCGTTGATTCCTTGGAGCCGTGGGAGGCCGCTGGTGTGGGATGCTACTTGCGTGGACACGCTGGCGGCGTCTCATTTATCGACAACCTCCAAGGTTGCGGGTGCAGCGGCGGCAGCAGCAGAAAACATCAAAAGACGGAAATATACATCTATCGGAGATGGAGATGGATGGATATTTCTGCCTTTTGGTGTAGAAACTTTAGGATAATGGGGTCCAGAGGCGTGGATTCTTTATCGTGAAATTTCCAAGAGGCTAATAGATGAAACCAATGACCAAAGGGCTGGTGCTTACCTCGGACAGAGGATAAGTATAGCAATCCAACGAGGTAACGTTGCCAGCCTTTTGGGCACTCTACCTGCGGTCGGTGACCTGAACTCTGTCTTCTATCTTTAGTTAGTACTTACCTATGTATATATTTTGGATAGAATACAGAGTTCCTTTTATTTATTTAGTTGTTTCAGTTACGAAGTGTAGATATTTTTTGTTCCTGTGTGTTTCTTTGTTCTTTAGTCACATCAATAAAGTTTTCAGTTTGTATTTACCTGACAACTTGTTTAACATATTTTGGTTTAGATTTTTTTATTTTAATGGTGCAATAAACAGTTCGCTCATGCTGTAAGTTACCTGCTGATTGCCATGCGTCTGTTACTATACCTACTGTCAGAGGGTTATTTTAAATAAATATAACTTTTTCTGTTTGTAACGTTTATTTAAAATTGAAATTTAAATTAACAGTGAAAACATTAACGAAACATTAAGAAATTAAAGTAGGTACCTACCTAAACCAAACATGGAAAATGTTATGTAAATTTAATTAAAAATAGTAAAATATAATATTTAAAATTATATATAGGCTATAGTTATGTAAATTTATATGTAAGTATTAGTAGTTTAGTTTCTGTAAATAAATTGATTTTTGATATTATACCTACAATATTGATATTAAAATAATTATGAGGTCTTAAATAGGCATGCAAATTTAGTCTTAGAATGAAAATGATTAAATACTCAAAAACAATGTCATAAAACTTTACAATCGGTACATTAACAGTCAAATAAAAAATAATAATACTTACTTAATAATGAAACAGTATCTAACTTAGTTAATACTTACATACCTACCTACATTTCAAGTAGGTTCCTACAAGTTAAGTAAACATTACAACTACGTTAAGCTATTCTTTTCTAGATGTTTTTCTATATTTATTAATACTATGTACTTATGTACTTGGCTAGAAGGGACGATGGAAGATGGACAAAAGCGATTACTGAATGGTGGCCCAGGGACGCTCAACGACCAAGAGGCAGACCACCCGCCCGATGGTCGAACGACATTGTCCACGTAGTCGGGAATCAGTGGATGAGACTCGCAAGGGATCGGAGAGAGTGGAGTGATAAAGAGGATACTATCTTTACAGATAGTATTGGCTGATAGACACCCTGGGCTTCAAAGGCTTCAAAGTAGGAGGTGGCTGGGTCGGCTGCGCCACGCGGGACCCAGCCATGTCTGCCAAAGGAATATTTTCCTCCATTGCGTAATTCTAAAGAAGAAAAAAAACACTTAAAATATTATATAAGTCGACGAAACGTCAAAATCGCGTCAAGAGTGCCAAAAAAGTTGATAGTTTCGAGAACAGTCGATTTCATTTAGTTCTATAAAATTTCACCAATTTCGATTCCAATCGTGCGCTAGTTGCGCGGTCAAGAGTACCAAATGGCACGATTTCGATCCCAATTTCAAATTACGATTGGAATCGAGTCTCTAGGGTAAGCCCATTGGTTTCAAACGCCGAGGAGCAAAATTTCTATCGCAAACTCGATTCCGTTTATAATACGAAACGTCAAAATCGCGTCCAGAGTGCCAAAAAAGTTGATAGTTTCGAGAACAGTCGATTTCATTTAGTTCCATAAAATTCCACCAATTTCGATTCCAATCGTGCGCTAGTTGCGCGGTCAAGAGTACCAAATGGCACAATTTCGATCCCAATTTCAAATTACGATTGGAATCGAGTCTCAAGGGTAAGCCTACTGATTCGGATTAGAATTGGATTGAGATTAGGATTGGATTCAAGGGTTAGCCCCCAGAAGTCTCTACAGGACCGACTGAGGTTTGAGTATTAGAAATGTTAGAAATTGCAAAAAACTTTTTCCATACATTTCTGTAAAAAAGCCAAACTTCTAAATAAACCAAAATTTGTAAATGCAGTTCAGAATATTTTAAAAATTTATTGATCTGTAACTATAACGTGTGAGGTAGGTACCTGCCCTTACTATCCCGTCTCAAAAATTCCCCTGTAGGGTAAACCCAGGATAGATGCCCCACTTTTTGGAAGAGCCTACAAACATTAGGTATTGTATAGAAATATGTAGGTACATATAAGATTATTACATAGAAATGTATATACCTAGGTACCTACTAACATAACAAAATGTTTCCGAAGTTTATTACCTACAGCATAATTATGTTTTTCAACAAACACTGCACATGTTTAGAGTTTTAGGGGATAGATTTTCCTAAGGGCACCTATCCCCGAAAAATTTGGGACAACTATCCTTTTTGATTACTAGCCTTTCTAAATTTAGAACTTAACTAAATATAATAGAGTGGGTATTGACATCTAAGTATGTAGGTACTCAAAGTACCTGAATATTACTTAACATAAAAAAAAAATTAAAGAATTTATGACCACATTAAAAGTTATGCAACACTGAATACTCATTTAAAACTTTGACGCGTTATCCTGCATTCGCCGCGCAGATAATCGCACACACAAGAAAACCAAGTAATACTCTGCTCAGTCGCCTGCTGGGCCTGAGGAGCATGGCACGTACGCTCCTTATTTAACCTATTATTTAAGAGGTATGTGCGATTTCGGAAAGTTGTGTTTTTTGAAAACGAGGCCTATAATATACTATCTACAAACACAAAACTTACGCTGGGCACCACGTGGCAGGAGACCACGTCAGCCACCTCCTCTTCACGGCGGAACGATCCTGTGAAGAAAAGCTAATATAAACAATATGTAAAGAAAAGACGTTATAATATATAAACACTGGTTTCTTCACGATGTTTATCTTCACTATTTAAAACTCGTCATAAAGCGCATATATTTTTTGTACAAGAGATTTACACCCGCGTGATGTTTCCTCGACTTTACTCAGCCTCAAAATCATATACCTACTTGGTATCATAAGACAAGACAAAGTCAATGTGCTCCTAGTGATCCTTCTGAATAAATAAATGATTCTTGACTGTCTTTGATTCTCCTCAAATTGAGGATTTCTCTTAAAAAAAATTGGAAGAGCTGTTATTTTTATGTCAATTATTTAGGGATTACTCCATTGATAATTGGCTATAATGCACGTTAGCACACCTCCATCGCGGAACTATAATCAGTCAGTTTCCAGGCTATCTGGTACTAGGGATCGGAGTTACGATTTTGTGTATGGCCTTTGTCTGTCTTCTAGATATTAATCGTCTTTGCTATATATATACCTACAAATACACACGCAGCTATAATATAAAGCTGCGTGTGCGATCACTTGAATATTTGTATAGAAAATATATCGTAATATGCCATTATGAAAATATAATTAATATCATCATCAATCAATATATATAAAACAATAAGCTTTTTTTTGGAATCAACGCACAGATCAAACCGCTGAAGCTATGAAGCTGAAATTTGAAAGGTAGCTTCCTTTTAAAACAAAACTGAGCACTAAGAAGGGATTTTTCGAAATTCTACCCCTAAAGGGTTGAAAAGGGATGAAAACCGTTGTATGCAACTTTTTAATGCGTGAAGCGATTTTCTTCAAACTTAGTATAAATATTATAAATGATAAATAAATTTAGATGTATTTCAGGAATTTTCAAAAAAACCCCTGAAAAGGGGTAAAATGGGGTGTCAAAGTTTGTATGGGAACTTTTTAATGGGTAGTTCGATTTGCTTGAAACTCGGTCACAACACTAACAATGCAAAATAAATATATACGTGTTTTAGGGTTTTTCGAAAAAAACCCTTTAAAAGGGTGAAATGCAGTGTCAAAGTTTGTAGTGAAACGTATTGAAGGGAGGCGCGATTGGCTTGAAAATCGATTTGGATACTAAAAATACAAAATGGTTGGACACGTGTTTCAGGAATTTTCAAAAAATACCCTAAAAAGGGGTAAAAAGTGGTGTCAAAGTTTGTATGGGAAATTTAAAACGGGCTTAGCGATTTGCTTGAAACTCTGTTGCAATACTTAAAAAACAAAATAAATAGACACGCGTTGAAGGGTTTTTACAGAAAACCCTTAAAAAGGGTGAAATCCGATGTTAAAAGTCAAGTAAAAGCGAGGTGAGATTGACTGGAAATTCGGTATGGATAATATAGAACTACAAAATAAATGGGCAATTGTTTTAGGGTTTTTCGACAAAACCCTTATTAAAATTCGGTGATTAAAATTAGAGTAAAATTCGGTGACAAAGTTTGAAGTGAAACGTATTAAAAGGTGGAGCGATTTGTACGACAAAATCAATTGTAACACTTAAATACAAAATAAAAAGCCTGTAAAGAGTGAAACGCGGCGTCAAAGTTTGAAGAGAAATGTAATAAAGCAAGGTGCGATTGGCTTGAAACTCGGTTTGTATACTATTACAAACTGATTGGTTCTAATTCGCACGATAGCTTCTTGAATATTTTGCAAGCGGATTTAACAGTGCCAGACGATAGAATATAAACCGACCAATAGTCGGTCTTTTCTAGGAGCAGAATTAGCAAAATCCAGCGTCAGTGACGCATTTGTCTAAAAAAAAATTCGGCTCGCTACGCTCGCAAAGCTTGAAGCTCGCTTCGCTCGCACGGTGCCTTCTTGAATATTTTGCAAGCAGATTAAACTGTGCCAGACTATAGAATATACACCAATTAACGCCAGCAATTTTTATGAGTAGAATAAGCAAAATCAAGAGTTAGTAACGCATTTGTCTACCAACAGTCAGCCTTTTCTATGAGCAGAATAAGCAAAATTAAGAGTCAGTGACGCATTTGTCTAAAAAAAATTCGGCTCGCTACGCTCGCAAACTTTGGAGCTCGCTTCGCTTGCACGGTAGCTTCTTGAATATTTTGCAAGCGAATTTATCTGTGTCAGACGATAGACTAAAAGCCGACCAACAGCCAGCCTTTTCTATGAGTACCATACCACAAGCAAAACCAAGTTTCACATGACGCATTTGTCTTAGAAAAATTCGGCTCGCTTCCAAGTCAAAGAAGTTCTTGGTTCGAAGCTCGCTTCGCTCGCACCATAGCTTTGTGGGTATTATGCAAGCAAATTGACCTGTGTCAGACCATAAAAGGAACAGAGGGCCTAGCCAACCGGCATTCGCTATGAAGCGATTCGATTTCTATCATCGCTACACCTTTGATTTGACATTTCTGATCGCTCGAGTTTTCGTCATCGAATGTCAATTCCTATACATTTTTTTTAGTTTCTAATCAAAAGCGATTGTCGAAATGTAACATGGCTAGGGCCTCAGACCAACAGTCAGCCTCTTTATGAAAATCGTAAGCATAATCAAGTGACACAAGACGTATTTGTCTTAAAACAGTTTAGCTGGCTGCGCTCGCACCATAGCTTCTAGAATATTTTGCAAGCAGATTGAACTGTGCCAGACCAAAGAATATGAACCGACAAACAGTAAGCTTTTTCTATGAGCACCGTAAGCATAATCAACGTAGGTAACCACATTAAATACAAGTTAATACAACCTATGATGCTTTCACATTTAAGAGGTAGTTTTGAAAATAATTTTAAGAGACATTTTTACCAAATTTGCTTAGTTGTATTGTGATATAAATTCGATTTTACTCCACTTCCAATCAGTTTGTAATAGTATGCAAACCGAGTTTCAAGCCAATCGCACCTCGCTTTATTACATTTCTCTTCAAACTTTGACGCCGCGTTTCACTCTTTACAGGCTTTTTATTTTGTATTTTAAGTGTTACAACTGATTTTGTCATACATATCGCTCCACCTTTTAATACGTTTCACTTCAAACTTTGTCACCGAATTTCACTCCTTATAAGTCGAAAAACCCTAAAACAATTACCCATTTATTTTGTAGTTATAGTATCCATACCGAATTTCCAATCAATCACACCTCGCTTTTACTTGACTTTTAACATCGGATTTCACCCTTTTTAAGGGTTTTCTGTAAAAACCCTTCAACGCATGTCTATTTATTTTGTTTTTTAAGTATTGCAACAGAGTTTCAAGCAAATCGCTAAGCCCGTTTAAAATTTCCCATACAAACTTCGACACCAATTTTTACCCCTTTTTAGGGTATTTTTTGAAAATTCCTGAAACACGTGTCCAACCATTTTGTATTTTTAGTATTCAAACCGATTTTCAAGCCAATCGCGCTTCCCTTCAATACGTTTCACTACAAACTTTGACATTGCATTTCACCCTTTTAAAGGGTTTTTTTCGAAAAACCCTAAAACACGTATATATTTATTTTGCATTGTTAGTGTTGTAACTGAGTTTCAAGCAAATCGAACTACCCATTAAAAAGTTCTCATACAAACTTTGACACCCCATTTTACCTCTTTTCAGGCGTTTTTTTTTAAATTCCTGAAAAACATGTAAATTTATTTATCATTTACAATATTTATACTGAGTTTGAAGAAAATCGCTTCACGCATTAAAAAGTTGCATACAACGGTTTTCACCCCTTTTCAACCCTTTAGGGGTGGAATTTCGAAAAATCCCTTCTTAGTGCTCAGTTTTGTTTTAAAAGGAAGCTACCTTCCAAATAAACATCATTTCATTATTAAATCCGGTACCTAGAAGTATTTCATCATAAAAAAAAATCCGATAAAAACTTAGGATAATTACACCCTATAGGATAATAGGGATATTTTTTTGCAAATTCCTCCAATATATTTCCATTTATTTTGTATTTATAGTATCCAAACCGATTTTCAAGCCAATCGCGCCTCCCTTCAATACGTTTCACTACAAACTTTGACACTGCATTTCACCCTTTCAAAGGGTTTTTTTCGAAAAACCCTAAAACACGTATATATTTATTTTGCATTGTTAGTGTTGTAACCGAGTTTCAAGCAAATCGAACTACCCATTAAAAAGTTCCCATACAAACTTTGACGCCCCATTTTACCTCTTTTAAGGCGTTTTTTTTTTTAATTCCTGAAAAACATGTAAATTTATTTATCATTTACAATATTTATACTGAGTTTAAATAAAATCGCTTCACGCATTAAAAAGTTGCATACAACGGTTTTCATCCCTTTTCAACCCTTTAGGGGTGGAATTTCGAAAAATCCCTTCTTAGTGCTCACTTTTGTTTTAAAAGGAAGCTACCTTCCAAATTTCAGCTTCATAGCTTCAGCGGTTTGGTCTGTGCGTTGATTGCAGAAAAATGCTTATTGTTTTATATATATTGATTGATGATGATTGATGATGATTGATTGATGATTATAGCTACGTCTGTAACGGGCTTCAAGGCAAATACGTCCCAATTAGGACGTTTTCTAGTCTTCACTATTTGCGCGCTCATAACATATCTGTTTACTAGAATATCATTGGGTGTAGGTAAATAAGTATTCAAAGATTTACCTTCCACGTCATTCTCTTCGCGAAGATCGTAGCACGATAGCAGATGACGGCAACCGCTGCATACATACTTAAAACAGCTGGCCGCCAGCATGATGATGGATAATGCTAATAGGCTGTATTTAAAGGCTATCACCCAGGGCGCTTCATTGGGTACATGGGGGCCTTCGTTTAAGTATCGGCCTGAAACAAATAATATAGGTAAGTAATATTATTTTACTTTAGGTACTTATTCTGGAATGATCACTAGTAGTACTCGATGCTGTCGCTATTATTTCGCGTGTCCAAAGTGTTGCCCTGCAACTAAAAAAAAATTTTAGATATCTGCAACACAACCAAATCACATCATTCGTTCTTTCACGTTCACTCGCGGTGTCGTCGCTTTTTTATCGAAAATTTTCAAAAGCAAAGAAAGAATAGTTTCTTTCCGAAATCTTGTGTAGTACCTAGTGGTTTAATAAGTTATAGTGGTCATTTGCAAAGTGTCTAGTGCTGGTCAAAATGTCAAGAAGTTGGAGAAATTGGAGAGGTGCAAGAATGAAAGAAATGGAAGATAAGGGCTATTTTAATCCCTTTTTAAGTGATTAAACAATCCACACTGGAGTGGTAAGACATTTACCTACTTATCAAAAAGTCTCATACTAAGTAATGTCTCATTGTTCCTTTTCAAATTCACCAACCGTGGCTGGCTGTGAGATCGGCTAAGGCCGATCGCCATCTTGTTGGCCTAACCTTCAAGTTCAACGTTTTTGGGCGATTTTTTTTTAATGTTTTCCAGGTAGGTACATCGTGAGCTTTTTTCGGGGAAATCTTTAGTACCTAGGTACCTTACACGTAAAATAATATATATTGTGTTACAATATTATATACCTACACTCTGTTGGAGGGGTTGTAGGTACATTAAACGAAACAAGCAATTAAGAAGGTTCCTAACATGTATTGTGTTACAGTGTATTCCCTCCGTTGGAGGGGTTGTGTACCTACTAAGAGAAAAAAGCAAACATTATGGTTCCCAACATGACATGTAATAAAATATGTATACCTACCTATATCCTCTCCGTTGAGGAGGTTGAACTCAAGAAAACTAAAAAATGAACCAACATTAAAGTACCTAAGTATTGTGACTGCAATTGTGCGTGGCATGGCAGAGAGAGAATTAAACAGCTCATAGGTACATGGTATGCTTGTTCTGAAGAACTTCGATTTTTGAATCTTACTTAATTAGTAGGTAGGTACTTACCTACTGTTGTTTATCTAACTTTATTTCCAATAACGATATTAATATATAACTATTTTACATTTTATAGCGTATTGTAATGTAAGTAGATTGTAATTATCTGTTTTATCCTACCTTTTCCAACTTTCCTGATCCTATCCGCGTCCTCGTAGTTCGCGATCCATTTTGTCTAATAATTTGTTTCCCTAATTGTATAAATTTGTAAGTAAAAGTCAATTGTACCTACATGGCAAATGCACAACAATGAGCTTTACAATTTTCCCATAGAAAGCATAGTAGGTATCTCTTACAGTTTAAGCAGTGTTTGAATAAAATGTATATTTTAGACCATTTTTTCGTCGACTTTAGTTGCAAAAATGGTTACCACGATAAGCCTCTTAAATAGCCTATGTTCATTCGGAAAGTCCATGCTACACATCGGTGAAAGAATTTTTCAAATCGAATGAGTAATTTCGAAGATTACCCCAAACATACAAACAAACATTACCGACCTCTTTAATATATATAATATTGTTAGAAGCTAATAACGGCGATAACAAAACCACTATATAAGGCGTGGCAAAAGCGGCGCGCGGTCACTCTTTTGCTGGACTTCGTGCTGTGCGGACGTATCTCTGCTCAAATATTCGTATTTAAGTACTTTGTGTATAAATTGTTCATTATTCTAAAATCCTAATAAATAGGTCACTTTGAAATTTCTTTTTAAAAAATTAGTTTCCCGCCTAATTCCTAAAATCAGAAGTGGGATAAAGAATTCACCCCACAACAATATTTCTTGCTTTTAGTCAAAATTTTCACCACTTTTTGAGTGTAGCTTTGCTTTATTACGTCTACAAAGTACGAGTCGATCTACCCTCCTTGTTTTCTTGTGATTTTCTTTGCGTGTGTTTCGTGCTTTGTTTTTAGATTAAGTGACGTGAAATGGATAGGTCCTCTAGATCCAGGTCGCGTGAGTACCGCTCGCGATATACACGACGTTATCGCTCACGCAGCAGGCATTCGCGAGGTCGACGTTCTCGCAGCCAATCGCGAGGGTACACCCGGCACGGAACACGACGATCAAGCCCTAGCTACGACCGAGAGACCAACTTATCGCGAGGTCATACGCCGCAACAGGAAGTACGCTACCCTAGTCGTAGTCCTAGTAACAGTGATCGTGGTCGACGCAGCCGCAGCCGCGACCGTCGAGGTCACGATAGTCACCAAAGCCGAAATCGTGGTGGTGACCGATGCAGTCGTGAGTCTTGGCATACCATTTTGTCTAGGTTACAGGCATTAGAAACTCGGTCACAGCCGGTGGACTCAGTCAGGCCCTCATTTGGTAATGGCACTGAGCAAATTGTGGAGGCAATTCAATCCCTAAAATCGGTAAGTAGTCGTAGTTACTATGTCTCTAACTTTGACCCCAACATTCACGATGTAGACGCGTGGTTTGATAAGGTAGATAGGGCAAAACTAAATAACCGATGGGATGATCGTGAGTGTTTGTCTCGTATTGGAGGTTGTTTGAAAGGTGACGCCAAATCGTGGCTGGATGAGTGGGTCACTAGTGACCGCTCATGGAGCAACTTTAAAAATGATTTTAAATGTTTATGCATTAAAAAGATAGACACAGCTAATATTCTATTTGAAGTGATGTCAAACAGTTCAAACAACTTCCGTACTTACGCCGAATACGCTCGCAAGTCACTACTGCGCTTGCGCATAGTAAAAGGTCTTAGTGACGAGCTTATTACAGATATTGTGTTGCGGGGTATCAAGGACCCACACGGACAAACGCTAAGTTGCTTCCAAATGATTTAGTCAACTACCTTTCCACTTTTTCGAAGCCCGAAAAAGACGTAACCCCGGGTACCCGAGCAACACGTCATCTGATACCTAACCGCGACAGTAGCAACAAAGCGCAGGGTAATAAACATTACTTCCAGTCTTCTCACTCTAATTTGAAATGCTATACGTGTGGCGAGTTGGGACATAAGTTTACAGATTGCCCGAAAAAGTCGAAAACTGACGCATGTGTGCAGAGTCAAGCCAAGCCTTCAGGTAGCCAAAAATCTGACGTATGTGCATATTGTAAGAAAGTTGGCCATCACATTCGTGAATGTTTCGCAAAACAACGCGCTGAACGAAATACAAAAGGCAATTTGTAATTTTTCTAAATACCTATTAGTACTTATTATTATTTGTGTAGTCGTAAGTTGATTGTAATCGCTGAGTGAGCGATGTTAGCGAAATATATTTGTTACCGTTAGTGGCAGGATGGTTGATCTTTTCATAAGCGTACAACTTTCACATCATATAAAATAAAGGTGCCATGATGCCACTAGCGGATAATCTTAGTCATAATCGTTATCGTACATGTATGTAAAACTGTTCATAACATTGACCACCCTCGTAATTGTTGTCAAATAGCTCAAATAGCGCTGATAAGGTTATTCTAATTTAAGTAATTTTTGGTTCCCGGGTCTGAGAGCCTTTGTTGTAAAATACGCCGCTGATTGTCTGACATGCATCGCTCACAAGCGTGTACCACGTGCGCCTTTACAGTCAATTACATCCTGGGATATACCCGACCTTCTGTTTGATACACTACATGTAGATGTACTGGGACCTCTTCCCGCATCAAAAGGCTACAAGTATATCATGCTTGTGACCGATGCATTCACCAAAAATTGTTTATTGGTGCCCATAAGTCGTCAGGATGTTGACGATCTAAGTGTGTATTCAAATTTGTTATTTCGTTGTTAACACCTGTGGTGTAGTACCTAAGTTGATTGTTCGAATCGGTGGGATTGACATTCTTCCAATCGCGAATCCAGACGAGAGATGCTGAGACAAAGGACGGCCGAACGGCTGGCTAGCAATCAAAAGCCACAGGATGCATCTGTAAATGATCGAAGGCGTCCTCCTCGTGTGTTTCAAGTGGGAGACACTGTTTTCGTGATGAGTCACAAGGAAAACTCGATCCTGGCATGCGAGGGCCTTATCGTGTTGTCAAGACTCTGTGCAAAGGTCGATACGAGCTGAAGTTGGTGGCTGGAGCGTATGGAAAGACCACTTATGCGGCCGCCCAGTTTATGATGCTGTGGAGAGGCGTGGAGCCCCGAGACATGTGCCGCCTTTTTGGTGGGTCTGAGGGAGGCTTGTTGTGGAAAGTCTACGCGACATGCAAACTTTGCGCCTCTGTCGGTAGCCCCCGTGTCTAGGTATGGGCCCATGCCTAGATACGATGTGAAAGCTTTTCGGTATGCGAACTGGGAGCCTATGCCGAAGAGTCGTTGAGTGGCAAGCAAACTTGGGGCCTCTGCCGTGTGAGTGCTCAGCGTTGGTTATTTTCTGTACGTACATGCATGATGGGTCGACCCTATTTAATTGAATATGTGATTGGGGCCTATTGGAATGTGATTCACTCAAAGGCTCATATGCCAATACGTCCTAGTTACCTTGTTGTATGCGGTGCCGGTGTTGGATGATTGCTATTTGTAACTAAAATAAACCTAACACAAACTAACATGACTAATGTTGCGTATTTTCAATATTTGATCTTGTTTTAAACTGTTGGAAATCATTTCAGATACATCTGATGATTTAGATTGTCCAGATGATGATTTTGTTCATCCTGGGCATTTACCGAGATCAGAAGCAGATCGGCCGGGGCCCTCGTCAAGACGTGATGAAATTTACGAGCCAGAATCTCCCGGTACCTGGTCCCTTGCAGTACTCGACCCTGCCTGACACAAGCGATGAGCCTGACGAGGACGCCAGGACATCAGGAGAGGCCGTGTTAGAAGCTAATAACGGCGATAACAAAACCACTAGGTATATAAGGCGTGGCAAAAGCGGCCCGCGGTCACTCTTTTGCTGGACTTCGTGCTGTGCGGACGTATCTCTGCTCAAATATTCGTATTTAAGTACTTTGTGTATAAATTGTTCATTATTCTAAAATCCTAATAAATAGGTCACTTTGAAATTTCTTTTTAAAAAATTAGTTTCCCGCCTAATTCCTAAAAATATATTATTATAGATTAGTATAGAGGTAGATATAAGTAGATTAAGAATGCAGACTAGACGTTTCTGTAGATACCAAATCATTAGGTACTTACAGAAGTTATAAAGTCTTGACTCTAGAATTTGTACGTAAAGCGGGTTGTAGAATTTGACGTCATCAATCCTTAGTGTAGAAAGCAAGTCACTCGTGCGAAATTGTTGTATTTTTCCATGCTGTTAGTGCTTTGAACCCCACATGCAAAATAAACGTTGAAAAATCCATTATTTACCTGATGGTGGCGGTGGTAATGTCACGTGAAGAGACAAGCTCCTTCCTCTGCTGTTGGTTGCGTATAATTCTAAAGTTAAATTGGCACCTTGATGGAGAGAATTAACTTTCAATTCATTTCCCTTTCTGGATAGTCTACGAGTTCCTTCTGGAGTTTTTACTTCTAAATGAATTGTTTGAGGGCGGCCGCCGTCCCAGTCTAAGAATGAGATGAAAACAAAAAATAAAAAACAATATAAATAAGTATGTAAGTATCTACCTAAAGAATTATTTTTTGCACATGAGTTGCTTTTTAGATTTTTGAAAGTGTATGTACTTAGGGTATTTTGTTAATCAAAAAATTTTACTGAAAACTTCTGACTCAAGCGATTTCAAAGTCAAGTTAGAGCTACACATCCATTTGAAATAACCTACTACTAGTAATATAACAGAGGCCCTACTTGAAAACGAAAACGAAGTGAAGAAGCCTAGCTTACTTCAAAATATTAGTAGAACACAATTATCTGTACTAAATGTAGGTATAACACGTTTGAACACCTTTTAGTTGCAGACATAGCGATCAATTATAAGTATTGTAGTCATACTTTACTTATCAATATTTTGATTCATTCATTCAATCGAAGCTATAGGCAGAAGGGCAGAAACAATCACATAATATTGAGTTTCTTACTTTTTTCACAATTTACGCTAAGAGTTTCCTGATCTTCCCAATATATATCACAATCTGGCATGTTGGGAGGTCCTCCGCTTATGACAGAGAACGTGCAGGGCTGCTTTTGTTCACCAAAGCGGTTGGAACCCCGGCAGTAAAGAGGACCATAGTCGTCATCTTTTGGCACCCACACCAGGGTAGATGAGTACCGGGTGCTATGTCCTGACACTTTCTGCTGGAGATGGTAGGTATTGTCATGTAAAGTCATGTTTGTATTTACTTCAATGTACTTTGTAATAGGTATTTAAGCTATAAAATTGCCGTTTTTATGCCGTTTTGTAGAGGTAAATAAAAAAATAAGTTGGCAAAAAACACAAAAATGTAGAATAGATGATAGATGACGATGATCAAAAAGTAGTATCAAAAAAAGTTTAAAAGCTCTCACTCAACTTTCAAAAGAAAGTATTTGAATGAATACGATAATGTTATTGTACCTTGCTCGAAGTATAGACCGTCCTTCCATCAGCAAAGGTCCATATGAACTGCTCAGGCTCAGGGTCTGACTCCACCATGCATACCAGGGTCTCTGAGTCACCCTGGACAGCGCCGATCGTCTTGAAACCGTCGTTGATACACACCGGTCTGTCTGGAGATGATGATGGAAAAAAATAATGATGGAAAATAAAAGTGATTGAAAAGGTTTCGCTAGTAGTACCTACTTAATAGGCCTGCCTATTCTGAACTTATTTTCGAATCTTTTCTTACGTTAGCTTGTTTTTTCCTAATTATTACTAATAATAAGTAATCATTATAATCGTTATGATATTATAAGTATACAAAATTAGAATTTATTTATTCAGTAGGACCGGCGCCGGCGCCGGCGGTCTGGGATCTAAGACCGATCATTAACGTGTGAAAAAGCTAAATAGCTAGTCATCTTCCTTTGCGTTCAACACCGTGAACGTGAACTATGACATATTAACATAGTTTAAGCCCTAGCTTTCTTTTCTACAATCCATTTTCTTAAATCAAATAGACAAGCTCATTAGGAAGCAAAGCAAGTTTTCCAACATTTTGTTTGATTTATCTTGTTCAAAATACATATTATGCACTTACGGCCCACGCTCACGGTAACCCTGTCTTCAAAGTTTTCAGTCATGAGGTGGTTAGTGGCCTTGCACACCAAGTCCTTGCCATTGTCGGTCAACGACGGCACGAAGGTCAACGAAGACACCGTAAAGTTGCCTCTGTTTACTTCCTAACAGGAATTAAAAAAAACTGAACATAGGTAGGTATTTAGTTTTATAGAACAAGGTGATGTGCTAAGAAGCTTGTGCTATCGCAGTGCATATATTGAGGTAAGTAAGTATGTTACTGTTTGTAATTGATGCGGTTGACCGATTATAGAATCAAAATTTATGTAAAACAAGCTATCCTGGCGCACTTTGTACCACCAGTTTTTTGAATGCACGAACCATTAACGAACTATTAGAAAACATTTAAAAAATTAATTAAGTGACAACGAAATAGGATTAATTTTTATATACTTAAGTAGGTACCTAAATACTAATGCTGCCTAGTTAGGTTCGAGATAAGAATTAAACCACAGTGGTCCTTAAAAGTTTCAAATAATACTCGTATAGGTAGGTATTCCTACTTATGAAGCTAAAACAAATTTCGTCAATGATGACGAATTATTTAAACAAAAGGTAAAACAAAAAAGGATGAGCGTAAAAAAATGTGTGCTAGATAAAGTATGTGCCTGAAATACAAATCTACCTTGTACACATTGGGTCTGAGCATGGTATCTCCAAGGTACCAAGTGACGTTCAGCGAAGGTACACAGCCGTAGACGATGCAAGCCAGGACTCGTGGAGACCCGGCCTCGAAGTTGTCGTTGTTGTCCGTTCGGATACTCACGTTTACTGGCGCTGGAGGTTGGGTTTTAAATTTCGAGATTTTGGTTTACACTATGATCCACCATTAATTGTATACTAGCATTCACCCGTGGCATCGCTTGTTGTACCTACATGGATATAAAGTAGCCTATGTGATATTCCAGGTCATAAACATGTAGGTACGGTCAGCCAAATAGTGGTCTACCACCCTACGCTTGAGTTTTATTTGAACGTTTTGAAACAGCAAGGTCGATTTCCACTTTCAATAACATTAGAAAGTGATAATGGCTTTCTTTATTTTTCTTTTTCTTGGCGAGCCGGCTCAATGTACCTGAGCAGCTTATTAGATTCCGCCCCGGTAAAGTCCCATTGTTTGCGCCGACCCCCGTGCGCACTGTAGCGCGACAGCAATCTCACAATCTGCCGCGCTCAACACCATAATATAAACGAGCTTGTTAGGTTGTACCCTGAAACTGATGGTTTGTTAACAGTTTTCTTCAGGTAGAACGAGCTGTACCTAATTAAATTCGCCTAAAATGTAAAATAGGTGGAAAGCCGTTTTATCTTATTTTATTATTGTATCTACCTATGTACTTACCTAAGTATTATATAATATATAATAATAGTTTGTTGATTTTTCATTGATTTATGTGCCTTGCTTAGCCTTAATTTTATATAGATTTAACGAATTAGTATAACTGTAATGTTATATTCTATGTGTGTATGTGTAAATAAATAAATAAATTTACTATATTTACGTAGGTAAAATAAGTTGGAATTCTCGCAAGAAAAAGTGAACTGTTCCCTCTAAGTCGAGTCCCACTACCTACGTCGTAAAGACCATTGTTCATTGATATGTTAGGTTATGCTTCCTATTCCCTTTACGTCGTGTTTGTAAAGGTAAAAACAAAAATATACACGGTCCAATTGAGAAGCCTCCTTCTTGATGTCTGTTAAAAATAATAATCAGTCCCTTTTTCAAAATCATAGTAGGTATTACTGTCATCGATAACAGATTGGACCATTAATTTTAAAACAAAAATATCTAAGTACCTACCTGCTATTAAATAATGAAACATTCATTAGGTACCTATTTTGTTAACAATACCTAAATATAGATCAAACGCCGCGCTACGATAATTGACACAAACTCTTCTACCGCTCTCATGATTGTACCTGTAGTGTAGTACGAAGTTTAGAATAAATCCTGCCTTATATCAAACCTAGTAGGTATTCTTTGTAAGAGTCCAGCTAAGCAGTCGTATCATACAACCAACTATTATTAGCGATAAGACCGCCCATTATACTAAGATTAAGTTGTTTTTACTGTAACTGAATATTCCTATTGTTGGTGTACCTAATAAAGAGTTCATTATTATTATTATTATTACACCTATATATTTGTCTCGCGACGAGAATCGAACCAGCAACATTCTGCGTCTCAGGTGGGCCCTCGCCCACTGCACTACTTTACAGAAGTCGTCAAATTTAACTACAGTATCTTCTATCACATTTTCCGCCTTATGTTCCTAATTATTTTACTGAATTAAGTAATAATAGTTGAACAGAGGCCATACTCGGGATCAACGAAAACGAAGTTTCGTGTCAATTTTCGGGGTCAGCTTATGTTGGTGGATATCTACTGAATCACACTATCACACTAATCACACTAATCACACTAATATTATAAAGGTGAAAGTTTGTGTGTGTGTAATTGTGTTTGTTACTCTTTCACGCTAAAACTACTGAACGGATTTGGCTGAAACTTGGAATATACATAGTTTATGACCGGGAATAACACATAGGCTACTTTTGATTCCGGTATTCCCACGGGAACGGAAACTACCGCGGGTAACACCGCGAGGCGCAGCTAGTTCGTAATAGTTTACCAACATAATTGGAACCCGAAAATTGTCACGAAACTTCGTTTTCGTTGATCTCGAGTAAGGCCTCAGGTAAATATAAAAGCCTACAAACACTAATTTAAATAGCGCGCGACTCTTATGATCTTCCTACGACAAAATGCAATTGTGCTCGCATGAGCTTCGAGCTTCGTACCGCTATATAAATGCTTTAATTAGCAATTTCATTCTAATGGTTAGGTTATCAGGTAATAATTATTATTCTTCTATAAGGCCGGCAGATCCTGGTTGTGGTTTACTATAACTACTTACTTACTTATCGTCAATTCACTAAGGACACTTCGAAAGTTATTATAAGAGTCGTAGAAATAAAAATAAATAAAAAACATAATGAAACAAAACTCAACTGAATATATTAATAAAAACCTATTACAGAGTTTTACTTAATGAGTACCTATATTTATATATATAATAGTAATAAGTAAATAATATTACTTTATGACTTAATTATTTTAATGAGTAATTTTAATAATAAATAAGTAAATAAATAAGTAACTAGGTATAATGACTAGGTATGAACTACCAGGTATAGGTCATTGTTGTCATTTACGAAAATAAAATCATAGTCCTTTTGTAACGCCAATTAAAATATCAAATGTTCTCTATATTATACTAACTACTTACATGAACAACATATTTATATTTAGGTATATACCTACCTACTCTAAATATATTTAAAAACATATCTGACATAAAATAAAAAAATAATGTAGTGGGATATTATTTGCCTGTTGTTAAAACAAAAGACAATTAATATTAGACAAAATGACAAGTCCTATAAAAAACGGGCGCTGAAGTAAAACAAAATAAAAATTACAAACTAAAAAAGAATAGAAAGTATAGGTACGTAATTGAAACCCTATTTTTTTTGTACGAACATAAAATACGGAATACTTATATTTATCCTACTGCAATACTTAACGAGTATAAATCGTACAGAAAATAAATTTTATTTGTTCTTTCGAAATGAGCAGGAATTACTTTCGACTCGAAGGTTTAAAACGTACCTACTAAAGAATATTCCTACATACTAATCTCAAACAAGTCAAGTAAGCAAACGGTTTTTAAATCTGACCAAGCAACCGTTTGTTGTTTAAGTATTACTCGGGTAATACTTAGGTACTACTAATCCCTATATAAATCAAAGACAGTTTGGCCAACTCACCTATAACATCTACTTCAACTAAGTACATGATCCTTGGCCCATTAAGCTGGTAACCCTGCATCGATAGCTCCCTGCGTCTTCATCTTTAACCTCCTTGATTATGAGTGTATTTGGAGAAGGCAAGATAAGATAAGATAAGATTCGTTTATTTGCCGTTACACGTTACGTTTATTTGCATGTCTGGGTCAACGCTGTTTATCATAATAATATTATAATGATGACGACCTCTGTGGCGCAGTGGGCGAAAGCCCGCCTGAGACGCGGAGGTTTCGGGTTCGATTCCCGCTGCGGGACAAATGTTTTATATGATCTGCAAATATTCGTCTCGAGTCTGGGTGTTTTCTATGATTATAATATGTATGTATTTACAAAAAATATATATCTATGTAGTATATCAGTCATTTAGTTACCATAAGCATAACACATGCATTAAATTGCTTAGCTTGGGACTAGATGACGATGTGTGGAGTGTCCAGGGATATTTATTATTATTATTATGTTTGTCAACTTTCGTAAGTATCTCGGAACTATAGAGTCCCGGACCTAATATTATTATTATATCTAAGAACAATAAGCATGGTTGAAACTCGTTTTAAACATTAACTGAATTCTTACCCCCTTATACATATTGGTTTAGTAAACCTCCTTTAGCTAAAAACGGATATTAAATCTGTTGCTATCTCTTTTCATTGACATAAGAGTAACAAGAAAAACACATTCTTTAAATCTATATTAAATTGGCAAATCTTTGTGAATAAGACTATTAGTTTCCATGGCTGATGCTTCCGATAACAGCGATAGTTTAGTTTGTAAAATAGGGACGTTTTGTTACCTACCTAAAAAAAATTAAAGATTGTTTGTATCGACCGTAGTTGTCTCTCCTGTGGATATGACCAACTAAGCTGATAGAATGGTTTAGGTGTTAGGCCTAATCTATCTAAAAAAAGGCCCAGGCACTACACTTTCACTGTAAAAATCATCTAAGTTAAAGATGAAAAGGCCTAAATTTTATTCACTAGTCACCTAGTAGGTAAAAAGCTAAGTAATGATTCTGAATAATTGAGTAAGCCAATGCATGCCTTAGTAATGCGATAGTTACTAGTTGTTGCTACTGGGTAAATTATATGGGAGGTTATTTTGCAAGCAGATGCTATTTTACTTCGAAGACCGATAAGTTATTCAATCAAAGTTATCTTAGTTATAAAAATCGATGCTTTGACCTATAATATACCTTTTATATTCATGCTAATTTATGTTACGTCACGTTCTTCTATATAATCGTGTGCACTTAACTATACGAAGTTTTCTAAATGTGCTGTACTAAAAAATTAAATTGACTTCGCATATTTATTATCGTTATAGTGATATAAAGTAGGAAGTGTGCCTACATCGTCCTACACAAACATGCTGATGTACCTACATATACACATTCGCACGAGTACCTAAGGTTTTGTTAGTCCATGAAAGGGTTAGTAACTAAATAGACATGTTTGACTCACCGGTAAGTTGCTACGACCTTGTCACCCCTAAACCACGTCATAAAGTCGCCTATTTTCACGACAGACATTCCTCCGCAGGGCAAAAAAGCACGTGCCCCCCTTTTGATCAATATTCTCTTTGCTAACAAAAAAAACAAAAATTATACTTAAAGCAATCAGTGGAACGAACGGATTATGGTTCTCGTATAACAAACGCTCTTTGGAAAAAGATTACTGAGGCTTAAAAGCTCGCACATATAGATTATTAAAAACTGTTGAAAAATAAAAAAATAACTCATTCGATAATATGCTGCCTGAGGTAGAAAAATCATCAATTGATTGCTGTGTAATAATTTTGAAGGTAGATATCTAAAAAGTCCATTTAATTAAACGAACTAAGCCTGGTTCTGAAACGGTCTTAGATGCAATATGTGCACTTAGATAACTCTTAACCCAGGAACCCTTGAAAACTTAAATTAAAGAGTACGACCTGTGTGAAGCACATTATGCCAACGTATCTTTCAATTTGTAGTTGGAAAATTTATCTATGACTGTGCGGACTGTGCACTAGAAGGTTGTCTAGAAGTAGTTTTATACCACGTAAACGTAAAGTTTCGTTCACCTTTATACAGTTGTAACTAAAGTCCAAACAACACCAAAAATCATTTTAACAACATTATTATTATGGAATGTCCTAGGATATTTAACATGGAAAGCTGTATTTATCCCAAAAACTGCCTAATATTTAATTTTAAATTGTAATTGATTTATCTGAGCAGCATATTTCACACATAATAATGTCACTTAGTAGGTACTTAGGTACGTGTTAAGTACATTATGTGTGAAGTATGCAGTCAATAAAAAAAAAATTATACGAGTATTTTTTATTCATCTTGTATTTAAACGCGTCATTATTTTTATCATTTGGGATGGGAGCTACAAAATGTTAAGTTCCCTCTCGCACTGTAAACTTTTCTATCAACCGAAAATTTGAGCGGGCTATCGGTCGAGTACCTACGACCAGTTTCAGTAACCTATATATTTGTTGCGCGCGAGCGAGACAGATAATCAAACCGATGCGCGGAGAGATGAAGACAAATTCTGAGGTAGTATTGGCTGTTTATCAGTATAAATTCATATTCAAAATAATATAGGTATTCAACTTTTCAACTTACAAAGTATCTAATCCGTCATTATTAAGCATCCAATCGTAGACATTTGTGCATTTCCAATATTTCCTGTAAACTCTAGCTAAGTAGGTACCTTTAAAATATATAGTGCGTTTAAACTTACCATTCTCTTCCATATTAACATCGAAGGTACAAAAGCAAGGGGCAGCACCAAGGGCCAGCAGGAATACAATCATGTTTGACAGCATCATGTTTTTTATAGGTACCTGAAACAAATAAGTGAGTAAGCCACTTGCTCATACGAACTAACATACCTGAAATAAATATGAAAAACGTTAAATGAAAACGGACCTTAAGCATGAAAAAATGTTTTATATGAAATTTTAACATGGTCTAACGCTGTTAGAGATCATAATTGGCTGCTAATTTTATTCTAAGCAAATTTCGTTGATACTGGGAACTAGAAAAAATATTATCTTGAAAAAAAAACACTAACTGTGAATTGATAAAATTATGAAGTTAACCATTAATTAACCACTAATTGAAATGAAAAAAAGAAATATGATCACGACTGTATCCCGGGAGCGGTAGACATTTCTTTCAGATCATAAGGCCACTAATTAAGAAAAAAAAAAACTCATCAAAACTAACATTATATTATATGTCATCATCATCATGGCAGCACATTACCACCCTCTTATAGAGATAGAGTTTCGTACCTACTCACATCTGTATTTGCCATTTGTTTCCAATCAAACAAAATTAAATTAAACATAATAATTAAACATTTAACAACTGTAGGCGCTGATCTGTGACTCATGCGACTACGCGTTGCCCTAACAAACTGCAAAACCAGTATACAATGACCTCTACGCAATATAACTTACTTCTTTAATACAAAAATAGCGAGGGTTTAAAAGGGTGGCCAGTCTCAAACTGGTTTTAGGGAGTGCATTGGGTTAGACATGTGACTACCCTTACAATGAGTCACGTGTGAACCGGTGAGCAAAAGGGTGCTTAAAGCAACAAGCTTGTTCCTGATACTTATTTTAAAGATCTACTTGGTAAAGAAACAAAAGTTTAAAAAAAAAACTAGTACCTATGTTTTAAATATTGATATAGATACAACGTTGAAGACGGCTTTTGCTTATTTAAGCAAATCAAACTTGTCTAAAATAATACCTACCTAGCAAATAAATGTTGAACTCTAAATGAACCAAGCAAGTACTCCTCTCTTGTTTCCTGCTTGTATACAAGAAACATGGATTCAAACCGCAGAAATGTTGATATTAACTGTGTCCTTCAGGATACACGATCCCATTCAGGATATTTCAACACAGTCTTATAGGATATCAATGATTAGTCATTGATATCCTATAAGACTGTGTTGAATACCTGAAATAATGTTGACTATGCTGCAGTATTATGCTCAATCAAAGGTACGTAGATAATACTTACCATAGGTATTATTTAATGAAAACTTAGTAGTTACATTAAAATCTAAAACCACTCTTAAAAACTCCTCTGCCCATAATAACGTATCTACAATCGCTAATTGCTATTCCAGGAACAGAGAAAATGTTAGGTAATTGAGATTAAATGACAATAAATTCAGATGAAAAGATTCGATACGAAGGGATTATACTTATTCCGAGCACTTTATTGAATGAAAGCAGGACTTGCTTTTACATTTTCTACAGGTGGCTTGCACGACGATTATTAATAAGCGCATTTAAAATAACTATGTGCGTAATCACATTTTGAGTCTTAATAACATAAAAAATCATCGGAAAATACGAAGGTAGGTATATCCCGATTAAATAATCTTTGGTAGTTAAATCTATACTAATATTATAAGAGGTAATGTTGGTTTGTTTGTTTGTTTGTTAGTTTGTATGTTTGGGGTAATCTTGGAAACTACTCATCCGATTTCAAAAAATATTTCACCAATTTGTAGCTTAGACTTTCCGAATGAACATAGGCTTTATTTTATTAAGGTAAGTACCACGTGAGCGAAGCCACGGGCAAGTTAGCTAGTATTAAATAATCTTAAAAATAAACTTTCAACCCGCCGTTACTTTTGTCCCCGGTCTCCCCTATATCGAATTGTCAAAGTTAGTATTTAAATAAATTCATTTATCATAAGATGTACTTTGAAATGTACCTGCCTAACAGTCATTGTTTAAGCCGCCCTGCATCAAATGACTGGTGGTTAGGTAATTACAATAATCAGCGATACCTACATGCCTACCCCTTATAAATCCCTGTCTAATGCAAGTAATACTTATTCACAGTTAGCTCACATGAGCGCAAAAGCACTCATCTTCCTCAGAAATAGAGGACCGTGTGCCAAGGCCTTTTTCATAAACGTGGCGGTCACAGCAACACGGCAAAACTTTGTTAACTAACTAAGAAGCAGATTGTCTGAACTTTAGTTTTATAAAAAATACCACATTTTCGCTGGATTTAACGCTCGATTTATATTTTAAACTAGCTCACTCGCTGCCGTTTCGCTCGCGTGGTAGTAGCTACTTTGATAAAATATAGCCTATGTTCATTCGGAAATTCCATGCTACACATCGGTAAAATAATTTGAAAAAACATACATACAAACAAAGCAACATATTTAAAAAAAAAAAGTAAAAAAATAAGTACTTAAGTACGTAAATAAAAAAAATCCAACGCCACAAAATCCGGTTCTGTGATGTGCCAAACCAGTAACACAAGTAAAAAAATATATAAGTACCTACAATATTCGCATAAATACCATTACAATACAAAGCTACTTACAAAAAAATAATGAAAATAAAATAAAGTAAGGACCCATTCTAAAAATACTTACAAATATTGAACAAATAATAAAAAATCAAAAACATTATTGGTACATTAACTACAATATACGCATAAATACCATTAAAATAAAATATATTCATCAAAAAATCGAACAATAAATTAAACTAAAAGATAATAAACATTTACTTACCTATATCTTACTTGATGAATATGTTTAGTTGATGATAGAAGTGGCACCGAATTACAACTTTTAGCGGCTTAGGCGACCTGGCCTAGCCAACTAACCTTTATTACTGAAAGCTCATCATACAAACTTGCGCTTTTATACCCGCCGGCCCACACCCGAATCTCAGTTACCTCACCCCGCAATACTTATTTAATTTACATAGGGCTACCACATTCCCGTTGGTAAATTTTCCTAACTTACCCTAGACAATTTATAAGATTTAAAATCTTTAAAAATCACACCTGATGATGATTCACAGATTAAGAACACTAGTTTTTTTTGCTAGGATTTATTGGTAGAAAATGGCCATTTGTTTTTTATGCAAATTATAAAAAAAAATTGATTTTAGCCTTCTTGAGATTCGTAGACGATTTTACTGACAGATTTCTGCGGTTTCGTTTTAGTTCTTTGTTAGTCGCTAACTCTAAATCCGATTTAGTACATGGTTTTTATTCTGGTTTTCTTTACTTTATTACGTAGGTGGCAACATAAAAACTGTAGGTAGTAGAAAACCCATTCGTATACATTGTTTAGGAGAATATTTGGTGAAATATTTGTTACATAAGTTAAATTAGTAGATGTGCGTAGAGACCGCGTAGATGCGCGTAGCAATTGTAGCTACGAACTGGTAACAAAATTTTCGTAAGAAGTTAGTTAAAATAATTTGAGTTATTAATTGGCTGATCTATCATGATTTTGTAATGAAGTGTTTGTTGCAAGTATAAAGCGTAGAGGTGCGTAGAGACCGCGTAGATCCGCGTAGCAATTGTAGCTACGAACTGATGACAAACATTTATTTGTAAGAAGTTAGTTAGTATATTATTGTTTATTAAAGTGTAATGTAGTCCTCTGTCTTGAGATCCTGCTCTGGATCCTGGCAAGGTCGCCATGTAATGTGGTTCGTTGGTAGGGTTCTCTGGTGGACGTGTGCAATGGTACAGAGACATGATGTATGTTGGTGGAGTAAATGACACGACTGAGGTTGGTTCTGTACTGATGTATATTGACGCCTTTATTCAGGTAAAATAAGCCTTTATAAACTAGAGTTCTATCTCTAATACAATTTAAATGGTATTTGTTTTATTTTAACTAAAGGTCATGTTTAAGCTAAACATAGCTTTTATTACACCATTAAGTAATCCGATATGCTTGTAGTCGGATATCAATAATAGGACAATACTAGACAGTATTGTCATATTATAATGCCAACTTTAAACTTAGCGATTGTGAACTGCCCTGCTACTCTGCAAAACGAAAAACGAAGTTTCGTGACAATTTTCGGGGTCTGCCCTGCTACTCTGCAAAACGAAAAACGAAGTTTCGTGACAATTTTCGGGGTCAGCTTATGTTGGTGGATACTGAATTCGTAATAGTTCACCAACATAATTAGAACCCAAAAATTGTCACGAAACTTCGTTTTTCGTTTTGCAGAGTAGCAGGGCAGCTTATGTTGGTGGATACTGAATTCGTAATAGTTCACCAACATAATTAGAACCCAAAAATTGTCACGAAACTTCGTTTTTCGTTTTGCAGAGTAGCAGGGCTGTTGACGCGTGTTCGACGACGCGTCGTCCCTATAATACATAGATGAACGTGTTTAGTATTTTATGTGAAAAATCCTACTATACTATAGTATATGTACCGGAAAAAATATCATAGATAGATAGTGCTAAGTAAATTTGCGGTTGACCTAATAAGCTTAATCTTACCTAATAAGACTGTGGTGAACTTATTTTTATTTCACACTCATTATTACACTACACACATGAACATACTGTTTGTTAGGTAGTATAAAAACTATTTTGTAATTTTAGTGGTGGTCCTTTTTTTGATAACTCTGTAATAGTTTTGTTGTTTAGGAAAAGTAGCGAAGTTGCTACTCCGAAGTTGCTACTCTTCCTATACTATGCAAAATATTACAGAGGTTTATAAAAAAGCTTGTGATTATGTATCACAAAATGTATTACAATTTTTTTTTTAATTCCTTTGTTCTACGTAAACTATATAGATAGGTACAATATAATTATATAAAAATGATAAGGGCAGGAAGAAGAAGAATCCTATTTCGTTGTCACTCAATAACTGGAGCGATTTGAATTTTTTTTGTAATGTTTTCAAATAGTTCGTAGGTAAATGGTTCGTGCATTAAAAAAACTATAGGTAAGTAAATAATAAATATCCTTGGACATTCCACACGACGTTATCTAGTCCCAAGCATAGATAAAAGAATACTTCCCAAGCTAAGCAATTTAATGCTTGTGTTATGGTAACCAGATGACTGATATTTTACTTACATAGATACATTTTTTTTTGTACACACATACACATACTTATTATACTTACATAGAAAAACAACCAGACCCGGAACAAAATATCTACAGAACATGCAAACAATTGTCCCGCGGCACATGGGTTCGAACCCGCAACCTCTGCGTCTCAGGCGGGCTTTTGCCCACTGCGCCACAGAGGTCGTCACTGGTCGTCATCACACATTGGGCACACACAACTGGTGGTACGAAGTGCGCCGGGTCAGCGTGTTATATGAATAAAGATTTGTCAAAAGTCACAGTCATTCTGTCAACAAATCTGGTGTTTGATTTCATAGTAGGTAATTTCTTTACCTTCTATTCAATATTTTTAGTATTACGATTGTAGCTGATATTGGATTCCCAAGGGAGATCATACAAACATTGATCCCAAGTCATTACAAGTTAGGTAAGTAGGTATATACCTTGACTTTGAACTACGTAGGTTATCTCGATTGGCTATTAGATCCAGTAGACCAATAATAATTCGTACTTACAGGAAATGCACTGATAGAGTAATTGCTACAACTGCCCCACACCACAATGTGCACACGCTATGCGCATGCAAAGTACTGACAGACGAACAAGCAAATGTAAATTTAACTCAACATTGTGGTCTCGTTGTCTCCACACGTGCCCAACTTTGAGTTTAAAAAAAAATATGGATCCATTACAACTTCATAGGACCATTCGCGCTAAACTGAAGAATGCCTGGAAATTCGCTTCGGGCGTCTACAAAACCAAAGCGTTCGTTCATGTTTACTCCATTTCTTTACTTTCTTTATGGGGGGGGGGGGGGGGGGGTATAGCTGTATTTGCCGTGTGTCTGTCTGTGGTAACGTACTCAGATACTACGGATAAACCGATTTTGATATTATTATTTTTTGATTTATAGATGTCATAATTGGGAGAGTTAGTTAATTTATGTTTCAAGAAATTTGCTTATCGCTTTGAAAACCATCAGCTCTTTTCTATGCTTTTCTAGATGCGTTATGAACAGAAATGCCCATCGAGAGTGTAGCACTTTTCGAGATTAGAGTCGATTTTCATAAAAAAAAATATTTGACACTAGGTATTGTTTAGTTGTATATTCTGTAAAGAAAGAATTTTTTTTAAAATACGAACGACGAATAATTAAAGTATTAAAAAAGAAAGACTAAAATCGCAAAAAAGGCGGTGAATTCGCCTCGGCTTCGGGGCGTTCGTCCGGCAGTAGGTTGTACGGTGTTTCGGCACGATTCGGCATCTTGACGTCACAAATACCTACCTCTCAGAAATGCCGCCTACCATAAACTCCTCCCTTAACCGGGGTATAAGATTAAAGACACGATTCGTGAAACAGACAAAAAGCAAAATGGATTAGTACTTATCTCATATTTTATTGGAACTCCAGGTGCTCCAGGGCCTAAATAGCTTTCGACTGAAAGTGGTAGCATCTAGACGCCAGCAGGTTCTAGGCTGATAAGGTAAATAGGTACAGGTACTTACTTGCCTAAAATAAAACTCGATTAATTTACGTAGGTAAGTAGGTATTTATGTAGAAGAAAGGGGTGCAATGTTTAAAATAGGTCAGCCAACTAGCATTAGGTAGGTACCTACTTATACTTACTAATTGTTTACTGCAAGCAACTAAATAACTGATTCAACATCTGCCATAATATAAAAGTGAATGCAGACTGGTGTACAAGGGGCAGTTTGTCACAAATAATATTACATACTTAGCAGTGGCAATTCTGAGTGTCGCAAAAGCTAAACTTAGCTAACTAAAAATATTGCCGTCCCTTTCATAGCGATGGAAATAAAAAGGATGGCATTAATTATAATTAGTTTAGTTTAGCTTTTGCGACACTCAGAATAGCCACTAATACCTATCTAATACTTAAGTAAGTATGTTTTGAATGGTAGGTTTTTGTTCAATTTAGTATAATGGTAGGTTTTTGTTGAGTTATTATTCTGCAGTAGGTATCACATTATAAATTATTACACAAGAACCTACCATCTAACGGAACATAGGTGTACCTTCATGCAAAAAATTACGCTTCATTTCTATATGGGTAGGCAGAGACCACGGATTTCCGCTTGTTACAATCTTGACACATTTTGAAATACCTACCTAAGGTATTATAATAACTTTGACAGGTTATAATGTAGGTACCTACTAGGTACCTACCTCCGTACTTTGCCCGCGATATATTTGGCATGCACATGCACCACTAATTAGCTAAATAGCATCCTTGGCCTGATAGAGCCTGCGAGCGACAAATAATGCAATTTACCTTTGTGGGTAAATTGCATTATTATTGGCTCCCAGGCTTCCTTTGCGTCACAGTAGGTAAACTAGAATTAAACAAACATAATCAGAGCTATATTTTCAATAATAAGTATAATAAACCAGTAGAAAGTTCGTGTTTATGTAGGTATACCTAGGTAAGTAGGGTAAGTAGTAGGTACATTAAACAAATTCACCAAAAAAAGCTAGTACCTAAGTAAGTACTTACCTATAATAAAACACAAAAAATTGTTTTTTAATTTTTATCTGTAGGTATGTAGGTAGGTACCTTACCTACCTATGTTAAGTATGTATTTACGTCTGGTTCGGTAATCTCCAAAACTACGCAACGAATAGGTACCTACGGCAGTAGGTAGGTACCTTCCTATCTACTACCATGGGTGAAAATCTACTAGATAAGATAAGATAGGAAAGTAGGTACGTTTATTTACTAAGTACCTACCTAGGAACAAATAAATTAAGCCTGTGTAAATAATTTCTTAAACTACCCTGGGTTGGGTACCCAGGGTTGCGAGAGGGTGTTCAATTCGTATTAAAAAAACTAAGTCGTACAAAATCGACAAAGTCGTACGTAGGTATACTACTTAGTTTAATAAACGATAACGACGAAAACGAAATACCTAGGTACAATAAGTACCTACCTAGCGCGTAGGTACAATATGCAAGCGAACGAAGTCGCCGGCGTCATCTAGTATTAACTGAAGGAACTTCCTGTTGAAAATGACTATACCTACGAACAAACAGGGTTAACCTTATACAAAGATATAATAGATACTACTTACCTACGTAAGTACCTACCTATATTATGACTCTCGTGTGCACACGTCCTAAGGTGTATATTTTAGGGGTTGCAAATGAGTCACGGTATGTATGGTGACTCAACCAGGAATGTACAAGTGATACTGCACATTGACCCCGCCATTTGATTTCGTGAAGGTGACTAATTGTGACCTTGAGTTTATATAAAAGGTAGGTAGGTACCTAAGTATCTAAGTACCTACCTACCTTCAACTTTTTTCAATAAATAGATTGCTTTTATATTATGTTGTCAACTGTGGAAACGCAGCGAACTGGTGGAAGGTTTGGTTGGACAACATTCTAAAAGATAGGTAGGTAGACCGTACACTCTCGTCGGTTTTTAATATTTAGGTACCTACCTAAGTATTACCTATTTGGATGACAGGGCATCATGGTCGCAGGCCTCCATAACTGTCAGATTGGGAGGCTTAGGTTTAGAAATAATTCCAGTGTACCTAGCATTACCAGCGTTTTTGTCGTCAATTTATAGAAATTCAAATTTAATCAACCAAATTTTATCTCAATCCATTTCGGCCCTTCTTGGAAGTAGGTACCTAGTCTTCAAATTTCATTCCAAGTGCTCGTCTACACTGCATGCGCGGGGACTTAGGCCTTTGCAGGCGCGGGGCGGGGCGGGAGCGTGCGGGTGGCCACAGTGACGCGCGAGCTGTTGTCGTCATTTTAATAAAAAAAAAAAATAAGACGCGCAAACGCCGAGCGACAAGACCAAACTGGCAAAGAGCATGTATAGTAAACTGGTTTGATATCCCCGCCACCCGCGCATTGAGACGCTTGCCTACTAGGCCCGTAGTGTGTCCATAACGCGCGGATAGGAACGTTTGAAAAGTACGCGCGCTATCTCGCATATCGTCACCGGAAATATCACTTAACGTAAGGGACATTTTGTCGAAAATGAGTTAAATATGCAGTTCGATCTAAAATTCGACGCTCTATCGACTGGCATACTCAGAATTTTGATATCTTTAAAAAAATGTCCCTTACATCAAAAAATTTGACATATTTTCACAAGTTCTAGACAGATATAGTCATAAATATTTAACGTAACGGACTTGTAAGTATCTTTAAGAAATGCTTTGTCCCTTACGTTAAAATCACTTGGAGTAATTGCATGCTTTTGACTGAATCCAACGGCTTTTTAACGTATAGAAATTGTTGTTTGGTCTACTCCCAATGATTCTGCAAGCTTTTCATGCATTGGGCACGAGTTTTGATCTAGCAAAGCCTCCAATTTTTCATTTTCATACTCTCATCTGGTCCTGGTACCAACACCTCCTTATTTTATATAGTTACGTACTTTTTTTTTTTTTTTTTGGTCTACCTCTACTCTTAGGATAGGTATCCAATCCCTTATTTATAAAGCACTATTCACCAATATTTATATACCTCTTCTATTTTTAGTACTTGTCCATACCATTAAAGATTTTAAATAAGTAGGTATACTTTTGTTGTTGTGCGTTTAATTGCAAAGCCGTTATAAAACCTCCTGTTTACTTACTAGGTGTGATAAATATATTTTTACTGTGCTGATTATCTAATATTTAAAACCTAATTAATAATAATAAATAATAATTAGTCTTATTATGAGGAAACACTGGCATCGGAATAGAAAATTGTAGATTTAATTGGTCAGGTAATTTCTATTCTCTTCTTACATACGAAAAAGTTTGATCTCTAACACGATAGTAATAAGGGTGATATTACTAGGTTTGTATGTACTTACAACAAATGGAAACTTATAAAAGACCCTTACGCTAAACTTACCTATTACTTCATTTAATTTGTTGTTCCTTACATCATCGCAGATTGTTTTTACCTTCATTTTGAATAACGTAAGGTACAGCTTTACATTGAATTTTAAGGTAAGGGACAGGCTATCTCCTAAACCATAAGTTTTTTCACATTTTTGAAATAATAGTAAGAAAGGTGCTGAAAAATTAAGATACTTTGCTCTTGGAAGTATTCAAATCGGATGTCAGGATAAAGAGATACAGATCAATTTCCAAAAAAAAAATCTTATTTTGGCTCTCCTGAAAAACAGGGGTTTGTCCCTTACGTTAAGTGATATTTCCAGTGACGATATGCCCGTCGCGCTAGGCGCCCGCCTTAGCCACTACACTATGGACGCAAACGGCGCGGTTTCAGTTTAATATTTCGCGCCCATCGTCGCAACCGCGCTAGGCTCGCACTGCTGTGGACGAGCACCAAGACGAACGCCACAGACGCTAACGCATACGAACGCTTTGAACGCTTGGCACAGTGCTTGCCCCGCTACCGCTCACCCCCTCATCCTTTTCGTCTCAACGGCATGCAATGGGACGCTCTGTGTGAGTTGACACGGAATTGTCTCCTACAATTTAGGCACTTTGATGGAACCCGCTAACTTCCGTGTTGCAGTGTGCGTGTGCCTACGGTTGGGTACGCCGTGTTGCGCCCCTCACCTCTGTCAGTCAGTGCAGTACGGCCGGCCGGCGCCGGGCGGTCGAACAGCTTGGTACCACGGATTGCCACGGATTGTTGTGCACCAAAGCCCGGCGGCGCCGCGGCGCCGGGTTCTGGTGCACGACAATCCGGCGCCGGCGCCGTCGCAAGTCCGGCGCCGGCGCCGCCGCCGCGCCCCGGTGGGATCTGCCGACATGCCAATCATCCGTCGAGCGCTTGTCGGAGTATTGTAATTCTCTTTGCTTGTCGGCGCCAAATGTACCTAGGTACCAGCATGCGTTAGCATCCTAGTAGTCTGTGCCTGTGGTACCAGCCGTTCGGGAACCTAAAAATAAATGATCTTGTCTGTCTACTTGGTACTCGGAACAAGGAAGGACATCCTTGTTCCGAGACTTGGTACCTAAATCGTCTTTGCCATCTCTACCTAATCTGTGTCTTTGTCTAGGTACCTACCTACCTATTATTACGTGACGTAACTTACGTCGGAGAAGATTTACAGATGGCGATACTGTATTGGTATTAGTATTATATAATCTGTGGTTGGGATTAAAAAATCAGCCGCGAGAGGGCTCTGTTTTTTCGTAGTTTAATCTTTGCCACCCCCTGTTAAGAACAATAGTGCAGTGCGTCGGGGAAAATTTACAGATGGCGCGACTGTGTTGAGATGCAAAAAACAGCCGCGAGAGGGCCTTCCTTTTTCGTAAAGTAATTAATTTACTCTTTGCAGACTCGTTCTTTCGTTCCTATGAGCAAGTGGCCAACTCTTGTGACTAGACTAGACTAGATTAGATCTAGGAAGAATATTTTAAGGATCCTAGGATTAGATAGACTAATGCCCGTTTTCACCAACGACTCCTAAACAGTCTCCTTACTAAGTATTACCTAAGCTAGGTGATCCCTTAAATCCCCCTCCTACCTAAATTCATTTTCACCAAGCTAGGTGACCCCTAGCGAACCACTACCTAACTATAAGTGATGTATTTTACCGATTCAATTTCATTTATTCAATTTCTGGTTTTTTACTGTCAACATGTAGGCTGTATGTTGATTGTCTATGCTTTAAAAATAAATAGTGTTTGTTTGACATCAAATTTGACATGTTTGTTTTGCTATTATACATATTATTAAAACTGTGATGAATTGGTTTCCTAATTACAATAAACGCAAGAGGGGAAGACAGTTCAAAAGGTGGGAAGACGAATTAAAGGAGTTTGCAGGGAAAACATGGATTCGAATTTCAAGAGATAGGGAGAATTGGAAGAAGTTGGAGGAGGCCTTTGCCAAGACGGGGCAATCAGATAACAGTGCTGAATAATTGTCGATGTCATACCTACTTACTTAATTATAAAAACCATGTACATTTTTATCTGTAATAAAGGCTAATAAATAAAATACATATTGCGTTTCGAGTTTATGATAATTGTTATTTCGTGTGCTTGAACTTTTTATTGTCCTGGAACTCAATTTTTGATTCAATTTTTGTCAACAGGAAAAGGACACTTCCTTTAGTTAAGATTTATCTTCGAAAAAAGTCCACGTCCTCAAACTTTTGGAAGAAATCAATTCTCTCACAAAATATCTGTAAAAATATGGTCGATCCCATAATACACGATCTGTGATCACTTCTATAGCCTCAATAACATCAATGAAATCACTCATTTTTAATAATTATAAATATTAGCAAACATTCACAAACTGATACAACTGTCACCTATCTTTAGGACCCCGAATTTCGGCCCCCTAAATTTAGGTAACACTTAAAGCTTTTAGGTGACGGATTGGGAGTGGTGAAAACCATTTCTTTCTAAGGTGTTCCCTAAAATGAGATAGGTGTCACTTAAAATTTAGGATTTGTTGGTGAAAACGGGCAATGAGTAGCCCAGTTGCAAAAGTTGCTATATCAATTTTTAACCGGATATGAGTAAGTGACAGAAGTCAATAGATCGTCTTTAAGGCTAAATGACCGAATTGAAATAAACCTTCTAAAGTGATTAGTTTACGTACAAATTAGCATCAAAAACTGAGTGTACGTGCAAAACTTGCTAGTTTACCATGCATTTCACTTGCAAAAGTTGCTCGTTTTGAATACTTTTGCAAAAGTTGGTATGTTACGTTCTAACATCTGCAATTGGCGCACTATTTGCTTTTGTTTGGTTGTCGTTATGAATAAATCAATAAATCCATTCATTTATGACCGTTTTCTTTTACTTGCTGGTATTTCAAATTCTGTGTTGGTGCGATTTATTTGAAAGTTTTTAATATTTGTGAGATTCCTGTGTTGTAATGAAAGAGATTAGAGAAGAAGCAGTTGTTTTGGCGGAAGAACGGAAAGGAAGAAAGAAAATAGCTGACAAATCGAATTGGAAAAGAGAAAACGCAAAAATCGAAAGGTTACGTATTTACCTATAGCTGTTATTTTGCAATACGTTAGATCGTTTCAGTATCTTCCTAATATTTGCCTATCATTCTATACCCTGGCAGCAACAATGCTAATGAAGAAGATCTACCAACTGCCTCATCTTCAATGAGTGTCGCTGCCAGCAACGAGACCAGTCTTCAAGAAGAAACTGATGACGAGAACACTGTTGCAGAATTAAGAATTTAGTGTGAAATGGCGCGTCCACATCTACGAAACGCGCCTGCAATGCAACACGAAATGTTGCATTTCATTGCAGGCTCGCTTCGTGGATGTGCCAGAAAGCCGGCAATGTAATGCAAAATTCGTGTTGCATTGCAGGCGCGGTTCGTAGATGTGGACATGGCATAAGAATTGAATGAAAATGTGATTACAAAGCTGTAAGAAAGATGGTTTAATTTTAGATTGTAGCATTAACACGTTGCAAAAGTTGCTATGTTGATTAATTACAGGTGCAATACTGACTAGTTTGCTAGTTCACTTGCAAAAGTGGTTAAGTACTTAGACTTTTCTATCCTTTTTTAATAAAAATATGTAAGAAAAATCAACCTCTTATTATTTCTAACCTAATACCTATATACTATTCTACCCGATTAAGTCAATAACGCAACACAAAAAAGCATAAACAAAGAATGAGAGTTTTTTGCGTTTTTCTCAGTTATTGGTTTTACTAAACTAGCCAGTTTTGCAACTGAGCTACTCAAATGTATGTATTTATGTATGGTGAATATGGTTTATGGCAACATTCAAACAGGTTCGAACAAAATGAAAAAGTTTTAAAACAGACTATAAAATTTTTAATTTGGCACGATCATTCGGTCGCCCGGACTATCAAATAATCTGTGAACTAGTTCAAAATACTATTTAGTATCTCTTAAAGCTGTGTTAGTATCCACAAAGAGCAGTAATAGTATGTGAGTATCCAAAGAGAAGTAAGAGGTAGAGCGCTGTATATTCCTTTCTCAGTCACGCAAAAACAATAAAGAATATTATTATTAACATTCGTGTGAGAGAAAGAGAGAGAGTAACCGATTTTTTCAAAAAAATTCGTGTGCAAATAAGCGCTTACCGATTTCATCTACTTTTTTTATACCATAATTACTTCGTTTAGGTTACTAAGATTATGTTCTTGAAAATAACGTCCTTTTGGTATAAAAGATAGTATCTTTAGTAGGCAACCCCAAATTGCGGTACTTTCATTTAATTATAAGCTGTGGTTTCATTCATGTTTTGTCTCTCTCGTCGGCACGTTGACTGTACTTCCAGGAGATACTTCTTCCATGGTAGTATCCACGGTCGGTGATCTTAGAACAAATTTTTTTGCCTATAGTTAGTCTGTGGGTCACAATCCTTTTATGACAGTTCCCTCCCCCTTCCTTCATACTTCTTTCCTGTCCGACCCGGACGCCATCTAGGTAGGTAGATAGATAGAACTAACGATACGATAACCGCCACCGCCATTGTTGTTGTTGTAATAGTATTGACTTTGTGAACGTGGTTTCAAAGTTAATCGAGTGAAGTTTTGCGTTTTAGTTTTATATAATTTCCGTAACTGGCCCTCTCAGTTTTTGAGGCTACAATGAATATCATCAGCATATCATATCAGCCGCATGTCGGATACGTTGTGGGCTAAGGCCACTACCGAGTGGACGCCTCCTAACAAAAAACGACCTCGCGGCAGACCACGCCGTAGATGAAAAGACGAGTTAGATGCCCATCTAAAGGATTGGTCCACAGTGGCCCAAAACAGGGATGAGTGGAGAGAAGGAAGGGAGGCCTTTGCCCTGCAGTGGGACATTACAGGCTCATAACATAACATAACATAATGAATATCATCTCGCAATATGTACAACAAGTGCTGTGTTACCTATGTTAGGAGCACGAAAGGACGTTTTTTACAAGTTTCCAAAAAGTGAGATAAGACATAAGACTCTGAAAGTGGTTAGAACTGTGAAAGACTTCGAAGACTGAGCTTCAAAGATCTTCAGAAACAGTCTATGTGTCGGAGACACTTTGAGAATTGGTTTCATGCTTCGCCTCGCGTAAAATCTCGTCTTTACCAGCAGCATAATAAAAAACATAACCAAGTTGTTATTTTATAAATCATTGTCTATTTGTCAAGTTGAACAATAAACCAATGAGAATATTACCTACGTGTTTTATTACTAGTAATAGTATTCCATGTAGCTCATAGAATATTAAATTATAAATCATTAGGATTGAAAGCAAGCAGTAAAAAATTGCATGGTAGAATGCATTTCCAGCCTATACCTATTTATTTCCTCCCTCTCCCCATTTCGAAAAAAAAAGTTATCTGTCATGGGGATTGTGAGCACTCTATTGGACGAATTTTACTCTATGGGAGTGCCCCGTCTGATGCGTTAGCATCATAATAGTCTGTGGTAGTATCCATGCTCTTTGGTAGTATCCCTTAACTATAGCTAGTCTGTGCTGTGCTCGTCAGAGTAAATATATTCTGTGGTGCTGTGATATTAAATATATTCTATGGTGTTGGAGCTGCTGACGGATCATGAGTATCTCTACCTAATCTGTGGGATCATGTTTTGAAGTGGTTAGAAGATAAATGTGTTATTTTTGTGATGATTGTTCGTGATATTTGTAAGGTAATTATAAAAATATATCGCTTACGCTGTCATCTTCCGTTTGTCCTCAAAGTTATATTACCGAACCACGTGATCATTATGTTGCTCTGACCGTCAAGTCATTGCCGAGGTGGCAATGTTCTGATGTCACAGCCCGCAAATTATTAAAAGTTATTCATAATTGAGGCTGAAATTCCGTGTCTACGAAGATTTTATTCGTGTTGTGTTGATATTTCGGTGCTAATCTGTGTATGTGGGCCTACTTTTGGGTCTAAATTCAAGTTTAAACTTTGGTAGATATTACTTGCCTACCTTCTCATTGTGCGAAAAATGACTTTAGAACTTTGAGAATTCATAAACTTTTTCAATTTTTCTTGATTCAATGTTGATGTAATCTAGGTAAGTGTTATATCTTTGCTGTGTGCTAATGTAGATGAGTCTGATGCTTCAATAGCTGGTAGATATTATTGTACAAAGGATGAAATAGAACTCGCAACTGCATTTGATAACAAATCTTATCATTTAGGTACTAGTCTATAATAATGACTAAACTTATTGTATGAGACAGTTTGGTCATCAAATAATATTTAATCCATATTATTTGATGGCCAAACTGTCTCGCACAATAATCTGCTTTATTTTGTCAATCCTATGGATCTCTATTTGTTAAACATTTAATAATATTACTACTATACTAGTGGCTTAGAATCAGTCACTTCTTCAAGATTTTGTATTGCCTTTGATTAACAATAGTGGCAATTCTGGATGTCGCCAAAACTTGATTTAACTAATTTGACAGCACTAAAAATGTTGCCATCCCTTTCATAAGGATCAAAATAAAAAGGATGGCATCAATTTTAGTGCTATTAAACTGGTTTGGTTAAGTTTTGGCGACATCCAGAATTGCCACTAATATCTGGGTAAATTTTAGTGATCAATTTAATTATCTACTACCCACAAATAAAAAAAAAACTAGTCCGTTTTTATATAAAAATGTGTCCTGAATAGACATGTGCGCCGCGCCGACCCGCCGCCGCCGCCGGCAAATTTTCCACGCCGCCGCCGCCGATCAGCCAATCGGCGTGAATTCGGCGTGAAACGTTACCTTTTAGACCCTTTGAAAACTCCGTCATTTTATTGATTATTATTACACTTATTACACTCACCGACACCTACTACCTACAACCAAGGTGTCAAAGAAGGAACCGCGCCGCGCGTGCCGCGCCGTGTCAAAGGGCACTGCGGGCGGTGTTAAAAGGCGCCGCGATATCAATGGTTGCCGCAAAGCCGCAATGTCAAAGGGCACCGGAAACGTTATAAAATACTGGAGAGACAGACGAGCAGCATTTCCTTTGCTATATAAATTAGCAAAAGCAGTTCTTTCAGCACATGGTAATCAAGCGCCTACACCCGCGGAAGGCCCCTGGAGCTGACGGTATCAGTACAGTAACAGGGTGCTTAGAAACTTCCCAGAAGCCCTCATCTATCTCCTGGTCAGCATCTTGGCTATGGAGCCACCGTCATTGGCATTCCTAAACCGGGTAAGAAAACGGATCCTTCTAGTACCACCCCATTAGCCTTCTCTGTTGCATAGGCAAAATCTATGCGCGACTCCTTCTGAATCGTCTCTGGCCTATAGTCAACGAACTCAAAATCCTCCCCGACGAACAGTTTGGATTCCGTGCCCGACACTCGTGCCCTCAGCAAGTCCTTCGTCTCACGGAACACGTGCTTTCCAAATCCCCACAAACACGTGCGCCGTCTTCCTCGACGTGGCGAAAGCATTCGATAAAGTCTGGCACAACGGCTTGATCTACAAGCTCTCCATCCTCGGTGTGCCAGACAGACTCGTGCACATCCTACGAGACTTTCTCCTCAATCGGAGCTTTCGCTATCGAGTAGAAGGTGCACTGTCCCCTCCTCACCCGATCCGCGCCGGAGTCCCCCAGGGCTCCTGCCTCTCCCCTCTTCTTTTCACGCTGTACACCAGTGACATCCCGCGTACCGACCATGTTGAACTCGCGTTGTTTGCGGACGACACAGCCTTATATACGTCTCATCCCAATAGGAGTTATGCGCATATAAGGCTGCAGAGAGCCCTTTGCCAACTAGGCAAATTATTATTGCAAATGGCGTATCGAAGTTAATCCCACCAAAAGCGTAGCAGTGTTCTTCAAACACAAGCCTATCAAGCCCGATGCAGAGGACGGGCCCCCTAAGGACTCCTCCTCCTCGCTCCCTCTCTCCCGTAAGCGCAAGCAAAGTAAACGTCAGCCTAAACCTCGTCCTTTGTACCTCTTCGATGAGGTAATCCCATGGGCTAAACAAGCCAAATACTTAGGTGTAACGCTTGATTACCGCCTCGACTTCAAAAAGCACATCATAACGGTATCCCACCGCGCGAAATTCTTCCTGAGCCGCCTTTATTTCATTCTAGGCAGACAGAGCAAAATGTCATTTAGAAATAAATTGACGCTCTTCAGTCAGAGTCTGCATCAGACCCGTCATGACGTACGCCTCCGTGGTGTTCGGTCATTCCATATTCATTGGAACACTCCAGAAAGTTCAAAACAAATTCCTCCGTAATGCCGCCGATGCCCCGTGGTAGTCGCGCTACGTAGATCTCCATCATGACTTCGGTCTTGAGTCTATCGCCGGATTCATAAAAAACGCCGCAAGGCGCTTTTACGATTCGGCCCCTCACCACACCACCCGAACCCCCTGGTTTCAAACCTCCCCGACTATCCCATTGTCCAGGACAACCCTGACTCCCTCCGTCGACCTAGACACATTGGCTTTTCAGATGACGACATCACCACCGCTAACGCGGTTACGCGGCACTGCATCCTTCTCTTTTTTTACTTTAGCTCAACGCCCGATGCCGACCTCGCCGACCGACGGGACACTCGTCACTTTCCGCCCCTTCAGGGCAGGCCCCTCAGGCCTTGCCTCGCATGGCAACAGTCCAATCCAAGGTCAGTACCTTAAGTAGGTTTGCTTAAATTCATTTTTCCGTCGGAGAGGCCTTGTGCACTCGCCAAAGCCCGGTGAAGTTATAAAGGTTCAGAAGACCACTTAACATCAACAAAATCCGTACGAAAAAAAAAAAAAAAAACTTTCAGCACCCGCTACAAGCACACCCAGTGAGAGAGTGTTTTCTATTGCCGGTCTAACACTTTTTAATAAATGTATGAAAATATGTAAGCATTTTTGAATTATTATTATAAAAACAAATACTAGGTATACGCGCCGAGTTCACGCCGAAATCACGCCGCCGCCGCCGATTTCAGGCCGGCGTCCGCCGCCGATTATTTCAACACCGGCGCACATGTCTAGTCCTGAATAACAAAGACACCACAAAAACGTGATTCAAATTCTGGAAACTGTTTTGTAAATTGTAAATTTCAAATCAATTTATGATAACAAGATTATAAGACTTGGTAACTGTTGTTGATTAATATCATAGGACAGAGCTATGACAAGCTTGGCAATTCTAGAACAATAATTAAAATACCACACACTCACAAACACACACAAGGAAAAGAAGCTGAAAGTGTGAAACATTAAACAGTGCAACAATATATTACTTAGCTTATTTTAACACCAGTGAACTGTCAACGCTATTATATTACATGTCCTTTTAAAGGCCAATAATAATAGGACCTAGCAGCAACCATAAATTACATCAAATAAATTCATGATTGATATAGCCCTTGCCTGGCCATTTTAAATCATGAGAGTGAGTGAGATAAAAGCTAGATGTCAGGATTGTTGCAAGTGGAAATAATGTAGTCTTATCTTTCCCTTGTTCACATTTTTCTCATATACTTAGTATTTTCTTACCCTAATTTCTCTTAATTTAGAATGACTTGTATTGTTGTTTGCTTATAAATTTACAATTGATTGTTAAAGTCGAGCAACATTCTGAGCAGACACAATTTGAATGGGTGACCGCAAATGGCATTGATAGCTATTCTGTGCTTTGGAGGGTAGATTAAAATTGTTGGTTCTGATTTTCATTTGTAAAGCCATTGTGGAGGCTTTCAGACGGCCTAATGATTCCCCATGTTCTAGAATTACCAGAGTGAGGCACCATCTCATACAAACATATATTTTTTATTGTCATAACATAGAAAACTTAATACTTATAATGTTTTTAATGGGTGACTGTTATTATTTTTTTGATTTTTTTTGTTATATTTATATCTGCAATCAGTCTTGTGACTTTAAGCAGGTTTGTGGAGTGCGTCAAGCTTTCCAGGACAATGTTCCATTGATCATTTCCCCCTTTGTTTCCCATCATGTATCAAGTAACTTAACTGTTATAATCTATTGATACTTTTCGTTTTCTAATAGTTCATAAATGGTTCGAGGCTCAAGCATAAAAAAAAAACTGGTGGTACAAAATGCGCTTGGTCAGCTTGTAACTCATAATTATCTCCTTGTTATAGAAGACGGTATTGTCGCCGCGACTGTTCATAACTACTAGGGGTATTTGGATAATAGGCATTTATGTAAATCATAAACTGTATCTCAATGTACCTTCGATCACTGTATTATTTCTGTACTCTCGGATGACGCACCATCCGTCCGGCCGCGGTCCATCTTAATCTCATCCATAATTCTCCGGTGCTGCACTATTAATTCAGTTACTTTTGTGATGGTGTTGAGTCAACATAGCAAAGTCAACTAGCTCAAACTAAATGCAAAAAATTTAAGCCAAAGTGATTAAATAGAGTCTTTATGTATTCAAATAGGTAATGCAGTTTTATTTTACCCTTACATTGTTAAAAAAATCTCTCAACAAAATGTGCCACTTTCGCAATGCTTGGTTGGCATTCAATTGTTACTTTACTCCACCTATTCTCCTGACTAAGTTTCTTGCCTAACTTTATTTTTGCTCCGCGTCTCTAGTTTTTGTGCCTAGTCCTCGAATCAGCATCAAGATGGATAAATGACCTTAGGAACCAGGTCCTGGTTTTTAAAGGTCACGATCAATCCAATAAAAAAAAACTTCTTGATTTGGAGTGTTTAGGGCCACTCTTCAGTGTAACTAGAACTTGGTCACGAATGTCATTATCCAAGGATAGGTCTGCCCTGGTATTACTTTACCCAGTAGTGGGTAAAGTAAGACTGCATTTTTTGTGGTAAGTACAAAAATAACGTATGTTATTTTGCAGCATGCCCATCCAGGCGCCGCAGTGGACGGACTATCTGAATTGTCCAGCATGCTGCCGCGAGTTTGCACCGTCGCGCAGCCCAATCAGCCTCGGCTGCGGCCACACGCTCTGTAGGCTGTGCCTGAAGAACCTCCATAGGAAACAATGCCCCTTCGACCAGGTACTTTTTTATAAAATATTTTATTCATAGGTAATAAGTTACATGACTATGGATGGCTGTTATCTGATTTCCCTTTTTGGGAAAGACCTCTATCTCTAGCTATCTTTTTCCATGTTTTTCCTTTTATAAATCTTTTTTTAAAGCTGCAATGTAGGGCAATCTTCCGATATCACTTAAGCACAAACTCATCGACATTTGTATCCTGCCCATACTGACCTACGGTGCTCAGACATGTTCTTTGACTGAATCTCAAAAATCAGATCTTAAGTTTTGCCAAAGAGCTATGTAGCGGAGTGTTCTTGGGATCAAACGAACAGACGAGACCGAAATACTGAAATCCGATCGAAAACGGGCAGTCGGGCATAGCGGATGTAGGTACGAGGACTGCACGCTTAAAATGGGATTGGTCAGGTCATGTGGCTCGAATGCATCCAGAACTTTGGGCGACCCTAACTGCATAGAGTTTTTAATCAGAATCTATATTTTATTTTTGCATATAAAAATGACCGCTGGTATTTTAATTTAACAATCAAGATTGGAACTTTTTTAGAATCTTGATCGTACAGATCTATCTAGCAGCCAGATTTCGTAAACAATCAATTAGTCAACTCAACAGTGACGTAAATGGTAGGTAGTCGAAGCAAATATGTACAAATAAACCACCAACCAACGGTGCGCGAGATCTCGTTCGAGGCAAACTACGATTAGTTTTATTAAATGTGTTTACAGACCGTGATCTCGGTAGACTTGGACGAGCTAGTGGTGAATACGGCTCTCCTACAACTAGCGGGATACTCTCCCCCCGCGCAGCCGTACCAACCCCCCAGCATCCAGTTGCTGAGCGAGCAGGACAGACATGCTTACGACGCTGTTGTAAAGAGCTTAGAACAGCTCGCTGTCTTCCTCAAGTACTGTGGAAATGGTATGTCGAAATCATTGAGATGTATTTATAGAGCCGCAATCAGACTAATAAAATGTAAACGGCAAATCTCGGCGCACGCTACGTAGTGCGCAGAGTTTTTCTTTTTCGCGTACCAGCGACATTGAACATTAAAACAAACTATATAACGTCTACATTCAAATGTCAAATGTCATTGTAGAACATTGAATTTGCACGCACGTTTTTTGAGTGTTGTCAGCTATTAGATTGTGACTCTTTAATACATCTCAATGGTCGAAATAGAAATTGTCTATATTTCCCACAATCAATTTGACTACCTCTGTAGCACAGTGGTGTGTAAACCTGCCTTAGACGCAGAGGTTGTGGCTGCGGAACAAATGTTTGTAGGTATGATCTGCAAATACTTAAAAATAAATATCCTTGGACATTTCACACAGCGCCATCTAGTCCCAAGCTAAGCAATTGAATGCTTGTGTTATGGTAACCAGATGACTACTAGTCTCGAGTCTGTGTGTTTTCTATATACTATTAATCTTGCTCTTATTATAAAAGGATCGTTTTTCAGGATCCACGAATCGGATTTAATTAGATAAATATTTTTTTTTGTAGTTGATTACTGTCATCATGCCTATTGTCCAAAGGTCGGTTTTACTTGGTAATCCTTGTATTTTACTGAAGCTTCTATTTCAGCCAACAATGTGCCGGGCAGCCGCCTGTCACGGCCAATGCAGCGTAAGCTTGTGACTTTGCTGCAATGTGCCATGACAGATGAAGAGGGGCGTGGGAAGGCTGCGCGCGCAGCTCGCTCGCTCGGAGATAGAACCGTCACTGAACTGATTGTACAGCATCAGGTAGGTACTTATTCATTTATTTGTTTTCTTTTGTGTACAATAAAGTGTTTCTTCTTCTTCTTCTTCTTCTTCTACTTCTTGCCGTGTCGATGCTTCAACTTTCTTTGAATGTTAAATGAAAAATCTTGCTAAAAGTTAACGGCTCCGTCAAAATTCGAACCTGCGTACTAGCGATCGTTCTTGAGCCGAGCTGCCTGATCACTAGGCTACGGAACCTTTACGCCGAGAGCTAAAACTATTAGCATGGACGACTTATTTCGTCCAGAACCTGCGTAGATACAAGCGATGACTCTTAAGCCGAGCTGCCTCGGAACCTTCACGCTGAGAGCTGGGACTATTAGTAAGATGAATTCACGGTTAATTAAAGCACCGATTAGCGCCACCTACAGGGATACTAGAGACAACTAGAATGTTGCATTCAATACAAATGACCAGAGATGTCGTTTCTTTAAATGATTTTCATGTTGATTGCGCTATTGTGGCTGCGTTGAGGTTTTGCCTAGTGTTTTTGGACACAGGAGGCACACCACGAATCTATTGATTCGGCCAGGTTCGAATCCAAAGTCGAGGGACTAATTCATTCGGCCAACACGGCTCTGGACCCTCGAATGTACGTTGTTTATGAAATGATTGACTTGCAGAATCCTCAACAGTTGAGCGCGAACCTGTGGGCTGCGGTGCGATCCCGCGGCTGCCAGTTCCTCGGCCCCGCTATGCAGGAGGAGGTCTTGAAACTCGTGCTATTGGCACTGGAAGATGGATCTGCTCTATCGAGAAAGGTAAATTACAAGATAACGTTGTCCGTATTTTGTTACCACGTGAGATTGACAGCGGCTGTTTCAGATTCGAAGAAATTATTTCTTTCTATGTAAACTTTGGTATGAGCTTAAGTTTAGAATGTTTTAACTGTATTTCAAATGTGTAGTATTCTTTCTAGATCTTTAGGCATATTATGATTCACTAGCTGCGCCCCGCGGAGAATAGTTCCCGTTCCCGTGATAATACCGGGATCAAAAGTGGCCTATTTTTTAATCCAAAGTATAAGCAATACTGATAGCAAATTTCATTCCGAATCCGTCCAGCTGTTTGAGCGTGAAAGAGTAACAAACATAGTGCTGTGCATGCATGTAATGGGTACACAAGTACACATAATCATAGTATTTTTATATGAATGTTTTTTTTTTACAATTATGTGTACTGTTGGCGTTGCCTTAATAAATAAATAAATAAATAAATAAACACCCTTATACACTAACATACTTTCACACTTACACACTTAGGTCTGATACTGATAGCTTGGTTTTCTTTGTAGGTGCTGGTGATGTTTGTAGTCCAAAGATTGGAGCCCCACTTTCCGCAGGCTTCTAAGACTAGCATAGGCCATGTGGTTCAACTGCTATACCGAGCGTCGTGCTTCAAGGTACGTAGTCTAAGATCCCACCAAAATCCACCTTCACCAATCTGATAACTAGATGATAATGTTAGTGTACATAAAAAAAAATGTTCATGGCTATGAAAAGCCTTAAAGTGAGTAAGTTCGTATAAGCAAGTGGCCAACTCTGGTGACGGAGTTTTTAGGCCGCCTTAAGGCCTTGAAAAGCATGAAAAGCCATGAAAAGCCTTGCTTCCATTATTAATGACGACCTCTGTGGCCCTGTGGGCGAAGGCCCGCCTGAGACGCGGAGGTTGCGGGTTCGATCCCCGCCGCGGGACAAATGTTTGCATGTTCTGCAAATATTTGTTCTGGGTCTGGTTGTTTTTCTATGTATAAATGTATGTATTTACCCAAACTTGGGACTAGATGACTCTGTGTGGAATGTCCAGGGATATTTATTTAATTATTTATTTTATAGGTATCGAAGCGCGTATGCGATTCTTCGTTAATGCAGCTTAAAGAAGAGTTCCGTACGTACGAATCGCTTCGGCGGGAACACGACGCACAAATAGTTCAGATCGCGACTGAAGCCGGACTGAGGATAGCTCCCGACCAGTGGAGCGCTTTGTTGTACGGCGACACGCAACATAAGTCGCATATGCAGAGTATCATAGGTAAGAAAGAAAGAAAGAAAGAAAAATCATTTATTCTTGTAGGACCTCAAGGTAAGTGATCCTTGAGGTCCTACAAGAATAAATGATTTTTTCGTTATGATAATATATATGATAATATGATAATAGATGATAGTTTCGTTTTACATGCTAGGTGATTCTAATGCCTGTTCCAACGCGATTCCCTACACCAGGGAAAGAATCAGGCAAGAACCTGGGGTTGTGGGCCTAGCTTTTTTTTAAAAGCGATCCCTTAACAATCTAAAATAATCTAAATAGTCAAGCTTCAGTGGGAAGTCAGTCGAACAAAGTAAGGCATGTCAAAGAAAGAAGAACATCTTATCAATATTTTCGAGCCCGTCGGGATTCGAACACAGTTATTCAAACGATTCTCCTCAAGTGCTTTAACCAACTCCAGCTTGAGGCTCTGAATCCTATGACGTCAGCTGAGGTTATATGGTTTATCACCGATCCCTTTCAATGATTTTGATCATTACAGCTGTAAACTAAAATAAGTTTTTTATTTATTTAAGAACAAAGAAACACACAGGAACAAAAAATAAAAACTGATAAAATGTCATATTCCAGATAAACTGCAAACACCTCAGTCATTCGCTCAATCAGTGCAAGAGTTGTTTATAACTCTGCAAAGAACTGGCGACCCGGCTCAACTCATCGCTATGAGCATACCACTCGACCGTCTCGCCAATATAGACGCTAGCCCCGGTGAGTAGAGATCACTTTCAATTGTATCGTTTTTCTGTAGGCGAATTCTTGGTTTTGTTATAATTTAATGCCCTATCTATTTTATTCGTATTCGCGAATGTGTTCTTGCGAATTGGAGAGGTGTTTTATGTAAGAAAAAAGCTCAGATCAATAAGACCTAGAATGTTACCGACGTGATACAAAAGATTAAGATGTAGATCTGAGGTGATAGCCGACAAGGTTCGGCTTCTTGCCGATACCTCAGATATACTCGTAATTTTATGATATGTGTAAATTTCAAATGCGGCGGGTGTAAATGGGACATCTGGAAGGGGAAGACCTAGGCGAACATATTTGGACCAAATTGGTGACATTTTGGAGAAAGGCCAGGTCCGAAGTACCCTAAACCCGAGAGCGTGTATGAAGAATGTAATGAGAGTGAATGAGGCGAAAGAAGTGTGTCAGGATCGTAGCAAGTGGAGATCCGTGGTCTTTGCCTACTCCCATGGGAAAGAGGCGTGATTTTATGTATGTTTGTAAATTTCAGACGCTAAAAGTCCGACTTGGCAACAATTATCAGCAATAACAACTGCGCTAAAGGAAGTTGTCTCAGGATTAGTCCACTTTATGCAACATCACGCGAATGGTCGCGACAACAATCATAATCCGAAAATATTGGAACGCCTGCCCGAAACGCCGAGTAAGTACTATGAAAAAAATGAAAAAAAAAAATGAAATATGATCACGACTGTATCCCAGGGAGCGGTAGACATTTCTTTCAGATCTTTATGCAATTTTTAGATCCTTTTGAAGATGTCTTTTAAAGTACTATGAGATTCATCATAAAAACAAAGTATTTGAAAATTGAGACACAAATTACATTATATTCAGAAATATCTTTCAACGTTCACCAAAGTATAGAATAGAATAGAAAAAGTTTTTATTTTTCATCAACATAAACATGGGTAACATACAAATAAAAAATACTTATTGACAATCCAGTAATCATACTAGGTTCAACTTCATATGAACACAGTTAAAAAGTTTTACATATTTTTATGGCAAGCCTCGCGAAGCGCTCGTGGCGAAGCTTGCTAAGACGTTCTTGATAGATCGTCGAAGTTAAGCAACGTTCTGAGCGGTCACAACTTGGATGGGTGACCGCAAGTGGCATTTATATCTAAGCGCTTCCGTGTTTCGGAGGGCACGTTAAATTGTCGGTCCTGGCTTCTAAAGTCGTTAAGCCATGACGGAGGCCTTTAGGCGGCCTAAAAACTCCGTCACCAGAGTTGGCCACTTGCTCATACGAACTTACTTTTATGGCAAGCCTATTGGTACACGTTCACAAACGTCGTATATATTTCATTTGTTATAAAATATAATTTTCATCTGGTTACCAAATCGGTGTAGGTCGATGTTAGATGGGATTTTGGACTATACTTATCAAATTTATTGGCACTACTACTTTTAATATCAAACAATATCGAACCATATGAAGCAAAATAACATATAGATAGAATTAACTAATATAATAACCCCATTATTCATAATTATTTTTGTCAATTTATCAAGGCTTTAAAGAAAGTTTTTTTCTCGTTACTCTTATGTCAATGAAAAGATCTCTTTTATCTAGCAACAGTGATAACCGCCGTCTAAGATAGCGTAAGTTTACTAGTCCTTTATGGATATCGAGGTACCTATCGGTCATTAAGGCTGTTTCTAAAATACTGTCTGATTACTTTCCACGATTAAGAGGCCGTAGGTAGCAAATATGTGGTTGGAATCGTATTAGATCTCAAAATCCGTGAAAGATACCACCTTATAATGTTTGGAGAAATTAAACTTTGAACTTTTATCTTGCGTTGTGCCATTTTAAAAACATGATTTGAGTAAATTGTCTCGATAATATATTTTTTTGAAAATTACATGTTTTCTGAACTAATTGCGTTTCATCTCAAGAAATACAAATTAGTTTGGTTTGGTTTTTGTCTTGTAAAAAACTCTAGAATGATTACTATGAAATTGGAATTCAATTTTGTCGATTGGTTGATTAGTTAACTTGTAATAAAATAAAAACGTCAAAGAAAGTTTTCAGTCAGATAATCCGCTCGGTCCCTGCCTTTTCACTCCCCGCCGAGGCGTCACAGAGTGTGGACGTGTCGCTCTGTCTCGTCCCGCTTCCCATTTATGCCGTGCGTAAATAGAAAGCGGGAAATTTAAAATTATTCGAAATATTTAAACTTTCGATAGGTATCATAAAATTTGTTTGTAAGTACCTACCTAGCTGGGTAGACAGAGATAGAGGTTGATAAAAATAAGTAATAATAAATAATGATAAAAATAAAACTTACCAAAAATTGTTGAAAAAATATTGAAAGGTATGGTAAGTAACCATACCTACCAATGTACGGAATATTTAGGCGCTGTTTCTTTGTTGCGATTAGTTTCTTTCTACCGTAATACCTAGGTATTTATTTTCACAGCAGTCAAGGTCAAGGTACAGTGTAGGTACCTACCTTACCAAAATCTGAACGTGAGATGATCAATAAAATGAGATCGTATACCTACTGCTTGGCTGGATGTGATTCAAATTGAAAATGTTTCCGTAAGACTGTAATTTGCCTATGAAGGTCTACCTACCTACTGTATACCTACCTACTCACAATACAATAAATATTATATCGTTGGACATGTAACAGCGCCATCTAGTCCCAAACTAAGCAAGCTTGTATTTTGCGGTTTACTGATAAACAACTTAGATACTTTTTTTTGTAAACACATAGGTAAAGTAGATACTTATTTATATAAACATAGAAACACCCAGACTCCAAAGAAATATTTGTAGATCATACAAATATTAGTTCCGCCGCGGGGATCGAACCCGGAACCTCGACTGTATCGCAGGCGGGCTTTCGCCCATTGCGCTACAGAAAAGGTCGTCAATACCTATAGGTATACTTACCTATAGGTATAGGTATACTTACCTATAGGTATAGGTATACTTACCTATAGGTATTGACGACCTTTTCTGTAGCGCAATGGGCGAATACCTAGTACTACCTACCATTAGATGTACTCATCTAATGGTAGGTAGTACTAGGTACTTACCTATAGGTACTTGTCAAAACTTTTCCATGTATTCTTCCATTTAGGTACTTACCTAATTATAAATTGCTAGGTATTACCTATAAAATAATTTGAAATTTACATATAAAAAAACATTATAAGTAATTATTTATTCAGTGCCGGCCAAAGACAAAATAGACTAGGTAGTCTATGGTGCGCCGGCGCATAAGGCGAAGAAGCGCAGCAAAGATCACCATTTACTGCCAAAGCATTTTCGTCTTTAGCTGCGTTGATATAGGATCAAAATTTTAAAATCATTGTGATTACTTGTTGTGTTAGTTAGATCTTATTTAATTGGCTACAAAGACGAAAATGCTTTGGCAGTGAAGAATATTGTTACAACTTTTCTCTGCACATCTCCATAAATACGCGACAACCATTATTCACTATCCCGCTCTTTCGACGAGACAATCTACCTATTCTGTTTTCTTCTTATTCATTCTCATTCTCATTCGGGAATGTGTGCGAAATGAACTAGGTAGGTACGGCAGATTTTGAAAGAACATTTTCTAGTACCTAAGTAGATACTTGGATTGGATACTTTCGATCCGATCCGGCATGTAGGTAGGTAGGGTCAAGGAGGCTACAGTGGCTCGGATTTTTTCAAAAGGCGAAAAAACATGAAAATTATCATCGTATTTATCTGAAACGTGGATGCATTGTTAGTAAAGTATTTAATTTTAATTCTGCATTATTGAAATGACAATAAACATTACTACAATAAGCTGAGAGGGCAAAAACTAAACATTGGGAATTGAGCCACTGTGTACCCCTAGGTGTACACAATGACTCACCACCGGTGGTACACAGTGACTCAAAGGTAAACAATAATTCTTTCAAATTTTTTTGTTTTTAAAAATAAAAAAACTCACATGAAAATAAAAAAGAAGCACCAATGTTATTTTTTCACCTACTGAATAAACAATTTAATCATTTAAATTTCACTATTTAGGTTGAGCCACTGTGTACGACCATGTCATTTTTAAAAATTTTGATCACAGCATTCGAGTCAAATGATAATTACCATAAAAAACTACCTAAATGAAAACACTACAGTACCAACTAATTGGCAAATATAATCAGCAGTACAAATTGTCACAACCTGATGTATGAAAACGAAGGAAAATGACATCAAAAAGTAATTTTGGGGTCTCGAAAAAAAAAAAACGCGATAATATCTCTGTGCGGTGTTTGATCTGCCTTCCGATTGATTAGAACATGTTTGGGGTTTGTGCGCTTCTATTGTGTAACAAAAAGAGCAATATCAAGAGCCTCCTTCGGGTAGAAACTTGAATGAGTCACTGTATACGACTGAGCCACTGTTGCCTACTTGACCCTATGTGTATCGATCCGTGAGATCGTATAGGTACCATTGTATCGATCGATACAAATAAGCCGACTTATAAGTAAGTACCTAACTACCTACCTACTTATTTAAAAATATACCGTGAAACATGCCAACTTTGCCACCAAGGGTATCTTTGCCCGAAAATCAATTTTTAAGCAAATCTTTAAATTCCAAAAGTTTCGGAATACTATAGTAACATTTATTGACTTAGATAGAAAGTAGGTTATGTGTCTAGTAACACAGTCTATCAGGTGTGTCGCTAACTTCACTCAGTCACTTTTTAGAACTTGTAGAATGTGGTGCGTATTTTCGCGGGCAAATTTTAGTACAAGTTCTAAAGTTAGTTGTGCGTGATGGCGAAAACACAGGTTAGTTTAATTTATAATATCGTCACTGGAAATATCACTTAACGTAAGGGACAAACCCCTGTTTTTCAGGAGAGCCAAAATAAGATTTTTTTTTTGGAAATTGATCTGTATCTTTTTTTCCTGACGTCCGATTTAAATACTTCAAAGAGCAAAGTATCTTAGTTTTTCTGCACCTTTCTTACTATTATTTCAAAAATGTGGAAAAACTTATGGTTTAGAAGATAGCCTGTCCCTTACCGTAAAATTCAATGTAAAGCTGTACCTTACGTTATTCAAAATGAAGGTGAAAACAGTCTGCGATGATGTTAGGAACAACATGTTAAATAAAGTAATAGGTAAGTTTAGCGTAAGGGTCTTTTATTAGTTTTCATTTGTTGTAAGTACATACAAACCTAGTAATATCACCCTTATTACTATCGAATTAGAGATCAAACCATTTCGTATCTGTGTATGTTAGAAGAAAATATAAATTACCTGACCAATTAGATCTACAATTTTCTATTTCGATGCCAGTTTTAGACTAATTAGGTTATAAATATTAGATAATCAGCCTAAAAATATATTTTGACACCTAGTGCAATTAAAAAAACCTTTGCAATTAAACGCAGAACAACAAAAATTATATTTAAAATCTTTAATGGAAATTATTTTTTTTCAAGTAGGTACTGAAAAGAGAAGAGGAATAGAAATATTGGTGAATTGTGTTTTATAAATAAAGAATTGGATATCCTAAGAGTAGAGGTAGACCAAATAAAAAAAACTGTACGTAGGTAACTGTAGTGAGAAGGAGGTGTTACCTACACCTCCTTCTCAGGACCAGTTGTGAGAGTATGAACTTGATAAATTGGAGGCTTTGCTAGATCAAGACTCGTGCCCAATGCAAGAAAAGCTTACAGAATCATTAGGAGTTGACCAAAGAACAATTTCTATACGTTAAAAAGCCGTTGGATTCAGTCAAAAGCATGCAATGACTCCAAGTGAATTTAACGTAAGGGACAAAAAAAATCTTAAAGATACTTACAAGTCCGTTACGTTAAATATTTATGACTAATCTGTCTAGAACTTACAAAAAAAATGTGATGTAAGGGACATTTTTTTAAAGATATCAAAATTCTGAGTATGCCAGTCGATAGAGCGTCGAATTTTAGATCGAATTGCATATTTAACTCATTTTCGACAAAATGTCCCTTACGTTAAGTGATATTTCCAGTGACGATATGTTATACAAAAACACTATAAGAGTATTGTATTTTATTATCATTGCTGAAGGTCTTTTAAAACTAAAGTTATAATGGTGGGTAAAGTTACCCAGTGATGTTGCGATCTACTACTGACAACATTACCCGCCATCAAAATAAGCTTAGGGTTGGCACTTACGAAACTTATTATTTTTATTATTCTATAGTACCTATTATAGTATTACCAGTGATCGGAATAAGTAGATTATATTGGCCTAAACTTCAAGGAAGTTGGTAAAATGTGAATTCCTGCTTAAAATTTAAAAGCGAATTACAATACTTTGCAGAAAAAGAAGAAAAATACGTTAAGATCAGTTTACTGAGATGTGCCAACCCTAGTACTTTTAAAAAGCGAAATGCGGTTTGTATGAAAAAGAGGAAAAAAGTTAGGGTAACTTTGCCCAGCCACTTTGGTAGGAAACCTTTCATGGTATCGTTTTCATTTATAAAGTAAACGCCATTTTTGCCAAAATTCTTGTATTGGACTTTGTGCCATCTGTATAGAGGCCTTAGTTGCGTCAAAAATCAATGTGGGTAATGTTGGCAAAAAGTCCAGATAACTTTGCCCGCCATCAAAATGAATAAAATACTTAATTAAATATTGATGAATAATAAAATCTGATAAAATAATACATGCTCATTATCTTTTAATTGCAGATGCTAAAAGAAAATACTTACGTTCCCATAGAAAAATTATCCAAAAATTGAAATTATTTGAAAAATGCTGGCAAAGTTGGCATGTTTCACGGTACCTTTTTTATACCTACCATTTGTATATTATTTTATTCCACTATATTATGAGGCAGTAGGTAGGTACCAACGTATCAATTCTACTTATTTAAAAATATACCTACTTACCTTTTTTATACTAATAAATAAAGCGAATTGAGAAACTCCTCCTTTTTGAAGTCGGTTAATAATTTGAAAGTTAGATTTATTCATAATCGCACATTTCACGCGCGCGCGCCCCCAAGCGGACCTCCCCCTCCCGCCCGCCGCGCGCCGTTGTCACCACCCCGCTTGTAATGTTTACGAAAAAAAATAAAAAAATATAGGTACTTACCTTTTTTATACCTAGGTACCATTTGTATATTATTTTATTCCAATAAATTATGAGGCAGTAATAGGTAAGTAGGTACCAACGTCTCAATTTGTGTATCTTTTGTCAACTGGAACTCAATTTTTATGTTCAAATAGAAAAAAAAAAAAAAAGAGTGCAAAAAGATCGCATGGCGCGTACAGACTTGAGCTTGCCATCATAAATTTCACATCAAGGGCTGTGACCACTAGGCCAAATTGATCGTACTTGATGCGACGAAAATATCAACCAGGCTGTCAACTCGCTAAAAACGAGTCGGTGCACGGGCGTCGACCCCGTGTATAAATCAACGCAATCGGTCGACGTCGTGAGTGCTGCCATCTTTTGATAGCTAGTCGAACTGATATTATCGCGATTCGATTGGTTGCGTGATTCGTCCAATCGAACTGATTTATCGCTTTATTTAGGGCGAGTCGGCGCGTTCTTAATGCACAGAATATAGGCAAGATTAATAAGATATTATCTCCTTATCTACTATCTAAAATGTAGACAATTGTCATTGTCATTAACAGGAGAATGGTGTCATTACGACCTACACGCGCGCTAGCGTGTAGTTGGATTATTGCATACAATGTGAAGTACATTGAATGCAATAATCCAACTACACGTATCGTATATTAGTACTTCATCTATCCGCTAGAGGCACTGTGACAAGTTTTCATACATTTCTTATCTGTCAAATAACTATATTATATGCTATAGCCATAGGTACAATCTATAGAGCCACAATCAGACAAATAAAATGTCCGCGCCAAAACTCGGCGCACTACGTAGCGTGCGCCGAGTTTTACTTTTTTGCGTACAAGTACTGTTTTGCTCGGACATTTTTTGAGTGTTGTCAGCTATTAGATTGTGACTCTTCAGTATAGTAACTCGATGGCTACAGCGTATAGATTGATTAGGACATTGTCATGGTAAGTTCACTGAATCGGTACAATATGTCGTATTTTACATAATATAATACTTACGTGTCAAAATCAAAAGTAAAAAATCATGTATTCCATTGAATCACTTGGACAGTCTTATTCGCTAATCCTGAATAGGAGACATAGATACTGTGTTACACTTATTATTTGTGCTAGCTAGACCATTGTAATTAACAAAACCACCCAGTAGAAAATGTTACAACAATTTAGTTTTTATAAAGCTTTTGGAACAACTGTGGGAGTAATTGCCAGATAAAATAATAAATGATTTAAACCGTGGCGAATATTTGGCTTTTCAATTCATTATATTGATTTGTTTAATAATCTCTGTCTGAAATTGACATTCTATAAAATAATTAACAGAAGTGCCATCTATTGTAAACATTTTGCACGATTCGCTTCTGTTTTCTAAAGTAAGTTTACGTTTTAGTGTAGCGCCACATCTGCGGAACGTACGGCGCCGTTCAATCGGTTGAATACGCTCGCAGTGATTTCAAGTTCCCTCTATGACACATCAGCTAAGACGGTGTAGGGAGTCGCGTTGAAACAGGCAGTAGAATCCTCTTATTTTAAGGACGTGATAATTATGTCAAAGTGGTCTATTAACGATCGTACTGAATAAATACATTTTGAGTTTAAGTTTGAGCCGAAATTACGTCGCGTTCGTCGTACGTAGTACATATTACGACCGAAACTTCAGCCGAACTGAACTTTCGACGCCGTACCTTCAGCAGATATGTCGCCATACTTAGACAGTAAAAGCCACCGAACATAATGTCATTCAACCCAAAAATAAGAAACATCACTGTTAGATTTTGATTGACGACCTCTGTGGCGCTTTGGGTGAAGGCCCGCCTGAGATGCAGAGATTGCGGGTTCTATCCCCACTATGGGACAAATGTTTTACTATCTAAGAATAATTATTTAAAAAAAAATGTATTTAAGTAGATTATAGTGTCAATTCAGATGTCGCAAAAACTAAACTGAACTAATTTGACAGCACTAAAATTGATGCCATCCTTTTTATTTCAATCGTTAAGAAAGGGATGTCAACATTTTTAGTGCTGTCAAATTTATTTCTTTTTTGACGACATCTGAATTGACACTTATATCAGTCATCTGGTAAAAATAACACAAGCATTAAATTGCTTAGCTTTGGACTAGATCACGCTGTGTAAAATGTCCAAGGTTTTTAATTATTTATTTATTTAGTAAGTTTGAGTTTACAACCCAGTTCTTTTAAAGAAATGCATGCTTTGAAAGTTCAGCTGCCTTGATTAACATCATATTAAGTCTCATTTTACCAATTCATGCTCTAACCACCTAGACTCCTAGGTTTATTTTAATTTTACTCACATGAAACGTATCTTTTGGATTCACCAATAATTTTCAAAGAGTCTTCTCTAGCATACTAGGGCACAGATTCACCAGATGAAATCGAAACATTGATCGACGATATTTTTATGTGAGTAATTCCTTTTGGTAGTTATAATATACAGTATAGGTCGTGCCAATGGTCGCGCCACGTAAAAAGAGCGCTGGCTGTCAAACTGCGAAGTGGTCGATGATTGGTGGAGAGGTAACGCGGCGCACTTCATGCCGTTGATTTAGCGAGTGCTATTGGTTCGTCAGCGAGTGAACACAGGCGCGAACATACCCCCGCTACTTCCCCGACCGCGCTCTTTTTACGGGGCGCGACCTATACTATAATTTGAAATAATATCATCTAATGGTGTACAGCTTGGCAAAAAAGTTTTGAATCGGAACTATTTTTTTTGTTTAAGGCAACATTCTCAAAATAATGACGTATCATCATTTTTATGTAAACAAAACATAGATTACAAATTCTCAAATTCTTAGCTTGGAGCGGTCAAACGGTGATATAAATACGCAATAGTGAAAAATAATGAATAAAACTGTTGTACAGTGGCGCCCCCATTATTTTCTACTCTTTTTTGCCAAGCTGTATTTATCGCTTTAGTTAGGGTTGCTTATATTGTATTGGTAATACTTTATCCGGCAATATTTCCGCTTCCTTTCTCGCTACTTACAGCTGCCGCTCCCGCCCTGCTATTAGCTGCCAAAAAAGCGTTTTAGAAAGTAAATATTTTAGTTTGCCGTCTTTGCCTGTACTTGTTATAGCACGTCTTCACCAATGTTGTGGCCAATTCTTTATGGCCATCCCGTAGAGTTCACTTTGGTATGTATTTGCGACGCAAGATATTTGGTTGGGGTGTACAGTTCATCACAGATCAAAGTGTTGTCGCAGAGTTATGGCCGTCGCATCCACGTGTTAGTAGTTCTTGGCTAATAACATTGGCGAAATATCATCAGGCCAATCATGGCCTACATAAACACGCAAAACGGGAAATATGTTCATTCCTCCCATTGAGTTACTATACTAAAGAGTCACAATCTAATAGCTGACAACACTCAAAAAATGTCCGAGCAACGTTCTACATACCTAGACAATGACATTTGCTCGACGTTATGACTTTTGTTTTTTTATTTAGTAACTAACTGTGTCGTTTTATTCGTTGTGTTGTTTCTTTAGTTCTAATCATAATGTTAAAATTCTTATTACTAGCATTTTAATGACCGGCCATATTATTATTTCACTACCCTCCTGAACGTTTACGAAACTAGCATTACACGGACACTGGCAGAATTGTGGCAATCAAAGTCGCAGTAGCCATAAAAGAAGAAGTGAAGTGAAGTGACTTTTGTTTTACGTTATGACAATGTCGCTTGTACGCAAAAACTTAGCGTGCGCCGAGTTTTGGCTCGGACATTTTATTTGTCTGATTGTGGCTCTAGGTAGGTATAGATTGTACCTCAATGATTCCTCCATATCTTTAGAGTAACCCAAGTAACACATTAAAGCAGTTTATCAGCCGCATAAAAGCATTTCTTTATCGTTTAAGCATTTTGAGTTAGTTCTATAATAGCATTATAAACGTTTATATGGCTACTGTAACTCTTATTTGGGCACAAATTATATGGCTTTAGATCCTAAATAGGGTCACATTATAACATACAGCATTACAGGGACATTAAATCAGCATTATTATGGTCAATGAAGTTGCCAATAGCATTACAGAAACATTATTATGGTCAATGGAGTTGTCAAAAGCATTACAAAAGCATTATATCAGCAGTGTTACTGATTATGAAGATGTTTAAAGCATTACAAAAGCATATTACTAGAATTAGAGTAGAGTAAAAGAATTATTAGAGCTTTTGAAATGTTCACAGTTAGAACTTAAATGAAATTAACACCATTGCAAAAACATCTCTAATACTACGGTACATGTTATTATAATACAATGAACACTTTAAATCAACTATTTTGTTTCGGAATATGGACGAAGATGGTCAAAACAGAATGAGTGACATCATTAAGTAGTATTTGTTTGTATCCAACAAAATTATAAAAGAGGGTAATACTCGTAATACTATATTTTTTCTTGTCTTCAAATATTACAACGCAATGTAGTTTACTGTTAATGACTATATAAGTTTCATTCAAATTTTTCACGCGCCTTCGATATATTATCGTTTTGATTGAGAATGTTATATAAAGATATGTGTGAAAAAACAACAACAATTGTGTATTTCTAGTATAGCGACAAATTTTGCCTTATTAACTTATTAGTATGGCTTGGGCAGCATTATGTTAAGTTATATTATTATTATAAAAGTCTATTGACTTTATAAATAGGTCCGAATGGTAATATTTTTAGGTTATAAATATTTACAAAATGGTGTCTGTTCATAGCACCCAGGTAAGCCTTTAAAAAGCTTTATAAATGCTGCCAGCAGAACAAATACTCACGCGTGACAATTTATTAAACCAGAGGCCAGATAGAAGCATTTGATTAACCACTGTAGTGCTATTGTTTATAAAATAGTTCTATAAAGGTTCACCCGTAGACCAGTAGACTTGATGTAGACTAAATAAGTGCCATTACATGAACGCAATTTTAGGGATCCTTAAGCAAAACAACAAAACCCATTTCAGATTTTTGTATAACCTTAATTCTGTTTCCCAAGAGTTGATAAATAGTCATTCTGAAAGCATTATCAGCATAATATTCCTACGAGTGCTTATTAAAGTGATTATGGTACTGACAACAAAAACAAATTATAGTAGATATTTCCATTTGGGTACCACCTTCAATATCACTCAGTCAATAAAGCCTTATTGTTCTGTTTCTATATAATATCTTATTATAATTATATATTTTCGTTATAATAAATCTTAGAAAAATTACTGTAAATACAGCTTTGCGCATTACAATAACTAACGTTTATTTGATAAAAGTGCTGTTAGCTGTATAACAGAACTCAGTTGATCTTTAAAAATGCAAGCATTACATTTATCCACGTTTATGCTGTTGGTTTATAATTACTACTTACAAGTGCTATTGCACAACGATTGGCATTAATAACAGCTCAAAGCTGTTTAACGGATTTACAGAGCATTATAATGGTACAAATTTATGCTTATACTCAGCATTCAGCATTATCTTACTACTTAAAAATGCTATTGTAGATCCTAAAGCACTAAAAACAGCTGAAAGCAGTATAGTGAATGTACGTGGCATTGTAATGGTACATGTCACGTGCTAATAAACAGCTTTAAGCATTTATTGACTTCTTTAAATGCTATTATAGATCCAAAGGCACTAAAAACAGCTGCAAGCTGTACAGCTTCATTGTAATTTGCTGCTCTAAAACTAAAGGCTTTAGAATAGCATTTTGATATGCTATTATCCAACCGTTATACAGTATAAAGCAACAGAATGGTATTAAAATGCCAGTATACAGCATCAAGATATTTGGTGAACTTATATAAGATTTTATACGGACCTTAAGTTCTACATAAGCTTACTATTCGTTTGTTATAATGCTTTCTGTGTTACTTGGGAAGTAATTCATGAAACGGTGAAACGGGGCTGGGTAGCAGTATACCTAAGTAATCAAATTAAAAATAAACTGGTTCGGATAAATGAGTCCGACTGCCACAAATAAACCCCGACGTGTATTAGGTAGGTATGTAGTTTTATTTTGGAAATTTAAGTGATTTTTATTTTTGAACGTTTTGGCTCGTATTTTTTTGCTACTGTTTAATTTGGCTCGCTCTGAACTGTGATTTTCTACAAATAGCATGGTAAATGTCAAGGTATGTACTCGATCTTTATTACTTTTTAAACAATTTTTATAAGTTTAAAATAATTTTTAATGCTTATAGTTTGTTACCTTTTTTTAGTTTTATTTTTGATATGGTCAATGATGGATGGAGCATCGACGAAGAAATGAAGATTCTTTTAGAGAAGTGACAAGTAAAGTAAGTATATTCAACTTGTAGTTTTGACCGCTTGGTGTTATTTTATACAAAACTAGCTTACTCGCCCGTGGCTTCGCTCACGTGGTACCTAGCTTGATAAAATATAGCCTATGTTCATTCGGAAAGTCCATGCTTCACATCAGTAATAATTTTTGAAATTGAATGAGTAGTTTCAGAGATTACCCCAAACATACAAACAAACAACTTTACTAGTATATAAGTATAGATAGATGATTCAGTCAAGTCAATGATTGTGAATGGTCCACTGCGCGCATTCGCATCCCAATTTACGCTTATGACATCAAGATTTTAAAAACGTTCTGAAAATTAACGCTTTTAAATAGACATTTTAATAAGATTCTAAATAATTATTAAATCTTTTTGATCTATGAGAATAGTTTTGAAACATATTTTGTTACTTCAATTGTAGTTTTTATCCAAAATAGGATCAATTGTAAGGTACTTTTTATCACAAGAACCTTACCTATAATTTACAAGCAAGGAAAACTGAACAATTTGGAAGACATTTTATTGTATATTTTAATTCCAAATTTCGTCAAGACAGCATAATCAAAACTGGATTTAGAAAGTCTTATGTTTAGGTATTTGTTTCTGAAAAAGTACCCACGTTATATACATTTATTTCAGCTTACGTGCCTTTTTTAAATCGTATAGAAGTAGAACACGTTTACAAAAACTAAACAAAAATATCTTATACAATTTATCTAAGATTCTTCACGCTTTTTAACAAAAAAGAACTTTAAAAAAAGAAGGAGGTATGTATTATTGTTATTGTTTTATGTTATTGGACCAATTTAGAAAATCTGTTTTTTGCTTTAAAGAATATTAAAATAACGAAGTGGCCTCTTAAAAAAAATTGTCACGCGAACACCTCGAGAGTGGGCAATGGCTCTCTTACAAAAATGATGTTTTTTTACTAAAAATTTTAATGTTGCCACTTGTAGAACATCAGTACCTATGTTATTGGCAATCTAAGTAACTGAACAAAATGTTTGCTAGCATGGCAAGTTACACATCAAGGCTTCACATTTTAGGCTAAGTAATATGTTTATAGAATTAGTTATTTTTAATATTAGCCAAATCTGGCATAGTGATTCGTCTCTTGTATGTTGTATTCATCATTAATTGTAGAAAAAAAAGTTTTGTTATGATTAAATGTAGAAAACCATTGTTGCCTATTCATTTCCCTACCCTTTCCTGACATTTGCAGGATCATACAAGCATCGCTTTTGGAAGCTTCAATTTGACCTTCAACCTGCGCTTGAAGAACTTAGAAATCAGCTTAAACATTTTAAAACAAGCCTTTTACTTATAATTTTAAGTGATGGCGGGTTTCTTGCCTCCAAAAATAGATAAAACTTCATTGACTACAACACTTATTATATCGTATCGTATGATATGATATTCTGATAACTAATTTTCGCTATTGAAATTTCTCTTTTTGAGGCAAATCCCGCTCCGCTTGTATATAGAAAAAATAGTTAATAACTGAAACATTGTTCTTAGCAGTCGTACAACTTGTGTGCATAACCCTAACAGAAAAGTATCACGTAGAGTGATATGAGTGGCTTCTAAAATTAGTGCATTGTACGTATGCTGTAATTAAGGATATTTATTATTATTATTTATTTAATTGTGCGCTGAATGTAGAATTTATGCGTCTTGAGGTTTTTTAAAAAAATAGAAAAAACTTATAGCCACATATATAAATATAGCCTAGGATGAGTTAGTTTCGGAGATTACCTCAAACATACAAACAAACCAACTTTACCTCTTTCTAATATTAGTATAGATAGTATAGACATAATATGAATTATACCTACATTCTACATAACTTCACGTTGTAGGTACAACAAACACAATTAATATTTTAAATAAAATCTTTATTTATTTAAACTAACATAAATAACCGCACATTCGTATTTTCGTAATACTATTTTTATTATTGAAATGATTGCTTGTCATAATATCACTACCATTCCGTTAAGTCAATAAACAATCATATAAGTAGGTACATCGAGGTAGGTGCGTAAAATTGTAGCCAATGCAAGTACCGAAGATAACAAAAGGTAAGTGATTTTAAGATAAGATAGAAAAAGTAAGTATTCGATTTTAAGAATGAGTTGCTTCTCATAGTTAGACAATCAGTCTAGTTAAAAGTTTGCAAAGATCATTAGTTCTCATCTGCTTCCCACTACCACATACTTTCTAAAAATACAATTATTAAGTAGTTACTCTGCAGTACCTAGCTAACATTGTTTCTGTAAATAATAATAAAATAAATAAAAAAACTCTACAAAATTACAAAAAGTATTCTATTTTGAGGTAAGTATAGTGTTGGGAAGGTACCTACTATAAACAGAGAGTAGGTACTGACTGCGGGACATGTATCTAGTCACCAAATACAATGACGGATGCATTGACTTCCTAAAATAGGATTAAAAAGCATAATAGTTAAATAAACCCTAATAGTTTTCCCCTGCGTGCGTACCTGTTTTTCATTACTATACTATAGTAGCACATCATTGTGCTAAATAAAAGCTTGACCAACTTACCTAGCAGTTAATAAATTTCGCTGTCTGTGGAAGATATATTGAACGTCACACTAATAATCCATTATCGTCATTCGATCCGATCAATCGTCTATCATTCGTTGACGCCAATATCATCAAACTACCCATAAAGTAAAATATCACAGTCGCGTTCAGAATAAATTAAAAAACAATGGGGTCGCCACCTTAATAAAAAATTTTGCTTTGAATTCTTGAAATTTTGTATTTTTACATCACTTGTGTTTCTATTATTTTGATTTCTATAGTTTTGGACCACAACCACCATTACTGAAACATAATTTTACCTTTAAACTTGCTTGTCTTTAATGTAAAAAATCTAGGTAGTGCAAGAGCTACATTTAAACTATAGGTAAGTACTCGTAATTCAACATGAAACTATAATTATGTAGGTACAGGTAAAATATGGTTTGATACCCATTAAAAAATCTTTTACTTAATTATATTGTAGTATATAAGTACTTAATTTAAACTTAAAATTGTACTGTTTCATTATTCCCAAGAAAGTTTTTGGGCCACTCTTCCTCTTTCAAAAATATAATGGCCACTTCTCTAACTGCATTCTTTTGTCCATACCATAAACTAAATACAAGGAACACAGTACAATCTGCAATGTATGCATACCTGCCTAATTAATGTAAAGTTCAATTCATTCATCCTTCGTTGTCATTAGTCGTAACCAACCCCCGGGTTCTAAGGGAGGCTGAACGCGTCCCAAAGTAGAGTGCTCCCAGCCTAACAGTTCAGTTGATCGCGTCGCTAGTAGGTAATCCTGTCTTTGGCAATAAGGGCAATTAAACTTTGTAAAAACCAAGAACTCTAAAATCTACGAATAGGTAAACATCGTGTGTTCACCATGATTCATGGATTTTCAAGTTTCTCCGATATTACGGCACAGTTGCATGATCAATCTTTGAAATTGCATACTTAGTTTTATTAAATTCTTGTATAATAAATCAATTAAGTAGGTACTTACAATAAAACTACTTCATATGATAAAGATGAAAAATTCTAGAAAAATGGGAAACTACACTCGCCTGCAAAAATAAAGGGTCACCTTTGATAACAGCAATATAATCAAGAAATGATCAAAATAACTTATTTTGATTATGAAATTAAATCAAAAGAGGATATGGATACAGTCTCCATTCGAACCAGCGAACCCTTCATTTAACCTTTATGTTGTAAATTGTAATTTGTGCAAAATCATGTCTTTGGCGCTGTTGATCAATTTACGTTTTCTTTTAATTTTCAGATAAATAAATGGTTATTTTGAATCAAAATGTAGTGACCCTTTATTTTTGCGGGCGAGTGTAGTTCCAATCCGGCTCCTGAACAGATTCGCTGGTGGCACTCCTCGTTTTTGATCTGTGCTACGTCACTCGATTCTGACACTCAGACAGATGCATCTCATGACATAGTTCACTCTCGATCTGTTTGTGGCGTGCCGGCACGGCATGTAAATATTTTGCGTATGTGTACTGAGAGAGGATATCTGACAATCATTGATTATTTAGGGAATAGGGACCCATTCGTGAGTTGTGAGTATCAGTTCGAGGTCGTCCCTTTGGCCACGTCTGATTTTCAACCTCAAATATTTCCAATATCTTCCAGTAAGTGCTCATTTTATTTGTGTTAATATTTAAATAGTCATTGAAATTTCGAATTTCATAGGAGATTATATACCTAGGTATTTTCAATGCGAGAAGTCCTTGTAGGACCTTTTGCGTATTGATTTTCTTCTGCTGAATGCAATCAAATTGAAAATCTAAATAGACTTCTTACTTTTATGATTACCTTCACATTCGCATATTATGAAAAACAGGATTAAGGTCAACGTGGGGAACACCGTCTAGGCTCTAAGTCCGTCTAGTGGCAATAACTCCCATATTTGAATAGCTAGAGCCCTATAACTCGGTGGGTAAAACAGCATCATGGAGCTCGTTCGAACTTGGGATCATAGATGGCCTAATATCTATATTTTGGAAGAAACTTGACAGTCATTTTTTTGCGCGAATTTGGCACAAAGTTGGAGATTGACGTCTTGTCGAAAAATAAAAAAAAAAGCGGAAAATCTAAGGAAATTTACGATTGTCTTTGATAACGTAAGGCATTTGCAGATCCAAGATTTGATTTCTGCTGTTCGATTCAATAATTAGGCATTAATTTAGTAATTATTACCGATTGAAAAAATATTACATTCAAATTTTCAAGTTGGGAAGTCCGTCTACCATGGATAAGGCAAGTCCGTCATATGCCGGTCTTGCCTATTTATCAGATTTTGTCAACCTTTTCAATAGTTCACATTTTTTAAATTATTTTAGATAGTATGATTAGAAGTGTAGTATTTTTTTATTATACACCTGTCTACGTAATTATTGAAGAATATGCACTGGAATGTTTGCAGTAGGACTAGCATTACGTTTAACTGTCCTTGCTTACAAATTGTGAATGTTTAAGCACATAGGTACCTATTTTATTTTATTTTCGATAATTTTACACAGCAAGCAGCTTGGAATTGGCACGGACTTTATAAACAATGATCGTATTATTACATAGATCTGTTTCTTCTTTTATAATTTCGCCATTTTGAGTTAGGTAGTGGATAGGTTATGCCAGGATTTGAATAAAATTCGAACCCCTTTTATGATTATCATGGATTTTATGGATGATTTTGTAGTTATCATTTCCAATTTCTTACACAAATAAAGATTCCTTTATTTTTTTATGTTCTATTTATAAAAAAAATACTGAGGGAAGTAATTCGTAAAAATGTTTGCAACCACTGAAATCACGTTGTCACCAAAAATATGCCGGTCTTGCCCTTAGTTAGATATAATTTTATTTTCCTTGAAAAGTATACCTTACTCTCAAATACTTGAAACACAAATTGCAACGGCAGTTTTTCATCTTTGTTTGATACTGTTTTCATACATATTGGCTCACAAATTACGATTTTATTGCGAGATGAAATGACTAGACGGACTTACCTCAAACTGCTTGGGAAGTCCGTCTACACGCCGAGTTTTAAAAAAAATGCTTTATCTAATGGGTTAATTACAATTAACCTTGTTTTCGGCCTATTTTGAGTAGATTAATATATTACCAATATTTTCCGCTAACTCAAGTTACTTAGAAAGCGTTTCTCGATTCATAAAGTTAAATTGAAACTGAGTTGAAGAATACTATGCCGGACTTCCCCACGTTGACCTTACTTAATACTTTAGTTGTATGTAGTTACTGTTTATTCGGTATTATTATGTCAAAAAAAGTTTATGATAGGTTTCACAAACGGAACATTCATTTTTTTTAATTCCTTTTTTCAATATAATACTACTATCTTACTAATCCTACTAATATTATAAAGGTGAAAGTTTGTGTGTGTGTAAGTAGGTATAAGTACAGGTAGTGTGTTTGTTACTCTTTCACGCTCAAACAGCTGGACGGATTTGAATAAAATTTGGTATAGAATTGCCTATACTCTGGATTAAAAAATAGTCTACGTTTGACCCCGGTATTCCCACGGAAACGGTAACTATTTACCACGGGTAACACCGCGGGACGCAGATAGTAATAAAATAAAATAAGCGGCGGCGCTATAGTTTCACACATACAGGCACCTTTATAGGATGCCAATGAAACGGTTATGTTTTACATTCGTGAATCGATTTGTAAGATATCATTTGGATGGAAAACATTTCAATCCGGCTAATCCTAGCTGTTAGTACACTATAATGTTTAGGAACATTTCATGATCGGTATTCTGCGTTTCTTGTTCTTCTTGTTTGTGACATGCATGACATGTTAACATGATAAGTATATGACATTTGCACGAATATTTTAAGTTAAGAGTACCTAGGTAGTTAAAATATTCGTGCAAATTTTCACAATTCAACGCATATTGGTGAAATACTAGTATGATATGCTCAATTTTCTACAGAAGCTGAACCACGCAGGTTGTCCTAATTATTTTTCAAAGCCTTAGTTTAGTCTAGCATAAATAAATACCAAAATTAAAGATATATTACATCACAACCAATGATTAATTTGAGTACCCGCACTAGACTTGAGTCGCGGGTGACCGGGTACAATCCGTCCGTGGTACGCCATCAATAGTTTCGTTGTAAATGATACAACGAACTAGTAGTTCCTGACGACCTCTGTGGCGCGCTCTGGTCCGCCTGAGACGCAGAGGTTGCGGGTTCGATCCCCACCACGGGACAAATGTTTGCATGTTCTGCAGATATTTGTTCCGGGTCTGGATGTTTTTCTATCTATAAATGTACCTATGTATTTAAAAAAAATGTATCTATTTAGTATATTAGTCATCTGGTTACCATAATACAAGCATTAAGTTGCTTAGCTTGGGACTAGATGACGCTGTGTGAAATGTCCAAGGATATTTATTTATTTATTGTATTATATTAACACGTAATTTCTTTGCAGCTCAACCCTCAAGCATGCAAGGGCTTCCAGGAAGGTACAAGGTGGCGATGTGCCGCGATGCTCAGACGCGCACCTACTGCCCACGTGGAAATAATTGCACCTATGCCCATTCTGAGGAAGAACTGGAACGGTTAGTTGTTTTTATAGTCATTGTTTCAATACATTTGACGACCTCTGTGGCGCACTGGGCAAAAGCCCGCCTGAGACGCAGGTTGCGGGTTCGATCCCCGCTGCGGGACAAATGTTTGTATGAACTGCAAATATTTGTTCCGAGTCTGGGTGTTTTCTAGGTATAATATGTAGGTATGTATTTACAAATAAAAATGATATAAGTAGTATATCGATCATCTGGTTACCATAACACAAGCATTAAATTGCTTAGCTTGGGACTATTATGATAGATACTGTGTGGAATGTCCATGGATATTATATTAGAATTTATTATACATTCTAGCAAAAGTCTTATTCATTGGAAACAGGTTTTTATAGCTACTGTGAAGCCTAATAGCTGGGATACACGAAGACACCAGACACTAGACACTCGGTGTATACATCTACTGTCGATGTGTGTTCACTGCCAGATGTAGTGGCGATGTCAATCAATACCATCGACACTAGTGTCGACATTTGTGTCGAGTGTCGTCGTTTATCCCAGCCATTAGGTATGGCTTGTGGTTTCGATTGCATTGATTGACATCGCCACTACTTTAGCAACAAAGTGTCGCGGCAGTGGACACACAGTCAACATATACACTGCTTGCCTAGTGCCTGGTGTAATCGTGTATCCCAGCCATGAAAGTGTGGTTAAATAATAGATTTGAATACTAAATAGGCAAATACTTGGAGTAATAGGGAAAACAACGACGTGTTCCCATCACCAAGTCTAGATAATAAACCTTTCAATGTCGCTTTTCTTTCTTTAATCTAGGTGCCGGATTGTTACCGGATATAACTACTAATTTTACAACTATGCCAATGATGACTGTTTTCCCTTAAGTAAATTAAGCTATTCCAAAGTGATTGAACTACAATACAAATTTAAATGAATCCTTGGATTTGTCACGGTTGTAACTCTTCTTCCAGTTACCGCCGCATCAACTCGGCTGTGAACAATCAATTTATGCCGCCGATGATTGTCACCCGTCCCATCTACCAGCGCTTCTCTGTGCCGCCGCCGCCGTTGCCGACCATGGAGAATAACTACAACATGCCACGTAAGTGTTTTATTAGGAGTAGGTATATACATTGATTTTTCGTAATTGCAAGACCAACGGCCAAGAGCACCCGCCCGATGGCCGAATGATTTTGAGAATGTGGTCGGGAATCAGTGGATGATTCTCATTAGGGCTCGGAGATAATGGCGTAATAAAGAAGTGGTGGGTGGAACCAGGCTGAAATAATGATGATATCCGAGCGTGGGCCTGCTATTTTTCCGGAGACGACATGATATGATATGATACGAAATTTTCAATAAATTCGTAAAAACTAAAAAATTTAATATGATCATACATATGTAGAGAAGAATTGTTTTTAGAAATAATAATATCATTGAAATTATTTGTGTTTTCGAATTCCCCTACAGATCCCACAGAGAGACATAACATATTATGTTTGGCTATATTCTGTTTTGTGTGCCATATGATTAAATAAATAAATAAATAAATAAATAAACATAATTTGATGTTATTTTTAGCGATGCAGCAGCAGATTTCTCCCTCTCCACGCCGCCCGATGGTCGGTGTAGAGGCGATGGATCACGAACAGCCGTACGAGCACGAACGCGAGAAAGTCTTCGAGCTGACCCGCGAGCCAACACACGAACACCCGCGCGAACGTTCATTCGAGCATCGCGAGCAACCGTATGACATGGCCCGCGAGCAGCCCTATGATATCTCTCGCGAGACGTCGTTCGAGCGAACCCGCGAGCCGCCGTACGACATTACACGCGAGCATTACGACATCTCGCGCGAACAATACGACATCTCGCGCGAACAATACGACATCACCCGCGAACAATACGACATCACCCGCGAACAATCGTACGAACGTGCCCGCGAGCCGCCGTTCGACCATCCCCCGCCGAATGTATCCGCTGACAACTATGCGGCGTAAGTATTTATTTATAAATCAAAACTCAAAAAAATTAACAGATCAAATAATACACAGGATCGAGACCATCATACCAACATTCTCTAGATAAATCATACTTCATATTAATATTGGTTTGGAATCTCGAGAGCGAAGACAATAGGACATTATACGTGAAGCAGTATTAGAGTAGAATACTGATAATTTAGAGATAGAGTTCATTTTAAAATATAATGCTTTTACTTATAAATATAAACATGGTTTCTATTCATTATTAGTCTGACCTTAGAGGGAAATACTGCGCTGAGATCAAAGGGTCTGGATGTTTTTTCTATCTATATTTTGTATGTATTTACAAAAATAATGTATCTAGGAATTATATCAGTCACCTGGTTACCATAATACAAGCATTAAATTGCTTAGCTTGGGACTAGATGACGCCGTATAAATGGCCAAGGATACTTATTTATCATTATTTATATATATTTTTTAGATTGATAATTTCACTCACGAGACGCAGTCTATGCCTGTTGGGTGTTATTTATGGTATTCTACCCGGTTGACTGTTTAAAAAACATATCAAAAACGTTTTTCTCAACGTCCAGGTCCTACGCCAACGCCCTTTTGCATGGTGGAACTGACAGCATGGCTAGGTCTGCGACCCAGAGCACTAACCAGAACGGCAACGTGAACACGATGCTGCCTCCGCCTGGCCGCTACTACCCGCGCTACGTCGGCCGCCCTGCCTACCCATATATGGCGCCGATTGATGCGTAAGTTACTATTCTATAACACAACATTTTCGGAGCTATATACATAACGTACTTTTATCATACTATATAACATACTTGAAGCAATAAATGAATATGAATATAAACACTTTATACATAAATAGCTTACTTGCCCGTGGCTTCGCCCACGTGGTACCTACCTTGATAATATATAGCCTATGTTCATTCGGAAAGTCCATGTTACACATCGGTGTTAGAATTTTTTAAATCGGATGAGTAGTTTCGGAGATTACCCCAAACATACAAACAAACAAACAAACCAACCAACATTACCTTTTTATAATATTAGTATAGATAGTATAGACCAGGGACTGAAACCCTTTCTGATTTTCGGTACCGGTTTGGATGAATTCCGGTTACCTCTACGGTTTACATAATCTATACTGAGATAACCTTTTCAGTGAGTAATAGGTTACCGCTAAATGTATTACCTTTTTATAAGTGTAACCATTACGGTTGTCCTTGACAAAATCATAGCCGAAAAGCAGAGAGAGATAAAAGATGCTAGATTAGAAAGTGAAAGCGAGGCATCACAATGCTACGTTGCCGTTCCGCGGCACGTGTAATTTAGGTAATGTTTATTGGTTACCGGTATTTTGCAACCCTGTATCAAATTTTTCATTTTTATATTGTTTTTGGGTAATCTTAACAGGATACCGGTATTTCTAAAACGGTAGTATCTTAAAAATACCTGTATAAAAATACCGGTTTCAGGCCCTATAGACATAACATACACAGGGTAAAAGTAAGACAGCTGTAGTCACGCTCCGTAATTATCTTCTGGTATTCCCCACCAATTAAATGTTTTTAGAATCTTTTCCATTAAACATTTATTTGATGATGCTTAATTTACTTTATCCATTTTTAGCGAAGCAAGTTCTATGTTGTTTATGAAAGCTACTTAAGTTTTATGAAACTGAGCTGTATGGAAAGCGCGACAGGCGCCATTTTTAATTTCTTGACCTGGATACACTACACTGTAGCGTATAAAAAAAGTATATCGACTGCAGCGGCTACTACGATATACTTTTTATAGGTTTGTTGTACAAATAAAAACTTTATCGGAACTGTAATTGTTTCCATGCCTGGCTTTGTTGTAATTTATATACCTAATACATAATTTATCAATGTGGAATTATATTACCTTCAGTGCCATTCGCTGACGAACCAATAGCACTCGCTAAATCAATGGCATGAAGTGCGCCGCGTTACCTCTCCACAATTCGGACTTAAAATCGATTACGACCTATAACAAAAATCAATGAAACTAAAGACACTTAAAAAAGCCTTTAATGCAGAGGTTCCAAACCTGGGAACAATCATTTGTGTGATAAAAATTTATCTGATTCGCTTTGATACATCTTTGTTAACACTAGATGGCGCTGTATGAAACATCCAATAATAATAATAATATTGATTATTGGATGCTTTTTCGCTACGCGTGCGGTGACAAAGTTGTGACTGGATTGAAATGGCAAGTTTAGGCACTTATAGCGACAGACACGAAGCGCTTGTGCGACTTAAATTGCACTTTACTGCGTCGTAGTATGATTCGCTATTTAAATGAATGTTTTCGCGAAGCCACATTTCTGTACTCATTCTATTATTTTATTGTCGTTCAACTAGCTATTCACGGACTTCTGTTTTGTCGTAGCAGGCGCATCAACAACGACGAAATGTCGCAGTACCAAGGCATGGGCAGCGGCATCCGTCCCGCCCCGAACCACGACTACTCTGGCATCGAGTATCCTCAGCAGCCGTACATTGATGAGAGTAAGTGTTTGTAAATCTATTAGATGCATAATTATGTTGATGATGGCCGCCATGTTGTGTTCGTTGACGGCGAATCTATTTGGATGAGCTATGTTCGCTGATGTGCGCAGTTTTAAATGTCCTGCTACAAGACCTTAATACAATTAAATGACTGAGCCTATAGCTAGCAGGGAGGCGACTAATGAAACGTCAAACGACACGCAAAACCCGCTCGTTAGCCCGTTTACTTGTGGCTACCTAGCCGCCACATTTTTAATGTACACAGTGGCTTCGGGTAATTCGGGATAGTCTGGATATTCCGATAATTAAGATCTACACCCAAACACGCGGCACAATTTTCCCGCACTGGCAACATTCATTTAGCCGCCGAGTTCATTCAGTCCCCGTATTAGTTACTGTTGTCAGTGACAACTAATGTGGACTAATGTACATTTTAATTATAGGAAGCCACTGTACATTAAACTTACACTTGTTACAGATGGACCGGAGATGCATTTCGACAATCTTTCGTTTGGAATCTCGGCGTCTCGTCCGCTGGGGATCGCACATACCCAGCCGCAGGACGCTGCCTGGCCGACCAACAATCCGGTAAGAACTAGTCTTTTTAACCCTCGACATAAAGAGGGGTGTTCTATATTTATATGTGTTTATGTATCTGTCTGAAGTGAAGTGATCCTTGAGGTCCTACCAGAATAAATGAACTTCTTTCTTTCTATGGCATGATAGCTGTTGAATGGATGCAAACTTTCGCGTTTATAATATTAGTTAAATAATGTAGGTTTTTTTAGGTGAAATGCCCACCGATGTTCAAGTTCGATGAGAGAGCGAAGAACTTGCCTATCGGAATGGAGATCGGAAAGAGCATGCCCATCGGAATGGAAATGCCAAAGAATATGCCCATCGGCCGCGAGATGAAGAACAACATGGCCATTGGAATGGACATGGGTAACAACATGGCCATCGGAATGGACATGGGTAACAACATGGCCATCGGAATGGACATGGGTAACAACATCCCCATCGGAATGGAAATGCCAAAGAACATGGCCATCGGACGCGAGATGAAGAATAACATGGCCATCGGAATGGACATGGGCAACAACAACCCCATCGGAATGGAAATGCCGAAGAATATGGCCATTGGGAACGCGATGGTTACAATCAATATGCCCATCGGTATGGATATACCGAAGAATATGCCCATTGGTATAGACATGCAGAATAATATGCCAATTGGCATGGATTTGACTGGCAATAAACCGATCGGTATGGAAATGGCGAACAATATGTCGATTGGTATGCCGCAGACGAATGGTGACGTAAGTTTAACTTGTATCTATCTAATTAGCGCACATGCCACTGCTGGCCATATGCCTTCTTTCACGTCACTTTTTCCGATCCGTTCTGACGCGTAATGACCAATAATTCAGAATTCTCATAAACGCAAAATGTCCAATTCTCAGAATGACCAATACGCATCGATCCACACACAGTTCACCCACTCGGCCAACAAAGATATTCGGAAGAATATTTAAATACTTTTTTTTGTTTTAGATGATACACCATGGCTTGGAGCGCAAGAAGCCTAAACTGCGCACTGTGAACGAGAAACGTGACGATGTAAGTGCTCTTTTTTGTATTCCTTGCAGAATGGTGTTAGGTCACGAAATAGATTGATTACTTCGCAAAACTCACGGTGCATCCTCATTCCTCACTGCTGTCATTTTTGTTGATCAACGTTTCCAAATGTTACTCACCAACCAACATCCTGATAACCAAAAATTATTTAAGGTTCAAAACTATTACAGAGGTATAAAAAAATAGCTTATGATAGGTTTAACAATTTGAACATTAAGTTTTTTTAAATTCCTTTGTTCAACATAAAAATAAAATAAAACAGGCGGCGGCGTAGGTTGACGCATACAGACACCTTGATGTTATTCAATGTTGGCGTGTTATTAAATGTTAATCCACGTTGCCCAACATTTAAAAACAGTCAACATTCAAATAAATTATGTTATTTGCGGTATGGGCGCGATGATAACATCCAACAAATAGTAACAAGTAGCCACAAAAGTTATGGAGATTGTTATTAAATGTTATCGTGTTGCTCAACAAAAATAACAGCAGTGTGGATGCACGGTACACCCTTTATTTTATTTTATTTTATTTTATTTATTTGGGTAAACAAACAGTAACACATTACAAAAAGGGTTACATTCTTATTGATAAATGACAACTAAATGTGAGACCAACACCGTTTACCACGGATTACTTATATATTTTACTTAAGTTTAGGTATAGCTAATGATAAGTAGTTAGTGCTTATTCTATGAGAATTTTAAGTAACATTTTTTAAAGTAGGTACAAGCTCGGGTTAAAAGGTATAGTTAATTATAAGTAGATAGTGCTTATTCTATGATAATTTTAAGTAACATTTTTTTGAAGGTACTAGCTCGGGTTGCCGGTATATCCAATGAGTTGAAATTAGTGTTAAATGAGTCAACAAGCCGGAACAACGGCGATCGCATGCCAGCATTGGTACGACAGCGAGTTGTGTAAAACATACGAGAAGGGTTGCGGCAATGCGTTCTAGTAGGAACTATATAACATAATTTATTAATTATAGGCATACAGTCATATTTGTTATTGCCCCTTGTTAAATTGAAAAAACATTATGAATAATAAATAAATATCCTTTGACATTCCACACAACGTCATCTAGTCCAAGCTAAGCAATTTAATGCTTGTGTTATGGTAACCAGATGAATGATAAACTACATAGATACATTCTTATGTAAATACATACATATTATACTTAGAAAACACCCAGACACGAAACAAATATTTGCAGAGCATACAAGCATTTGCGGTGGAGAGACGAGCTTGACTCCTACTGTCCACAATGGACTACACTAGCTCACAATAGAGAGGAGTGGAGAGAAGGAAGGGAGGCCTTTGCCCTGCAGTGGGATGATACAGGCTCCTAATAATAAATAATAATAATAATACAAGCATTTGTCCCGCAGCGGGGATCGAACCCGCAATATAATATATGGGTTTAGAATAGAATAGAAAAAGTTTTTATTTTCCATCAACATAAACATGGTTACCCATACCCATGGTACCCCATACATGAAAAATACTTATTGACAATCGAGTGACAAGAAAATAAGGCTACCCCTCAGCATTTGCTCCAGCAGCATCATCACTGTTGGAGCGCTGGCTTTCAGTGGCGCCAGAAGGAGTTGCGCATCAACTGCTGTGTGACACGCGATACAAGTTTATTACCAACTTGAAACAATAAATGAATATGAATATTATACAATAAAGTTCACAATGAATAATTATACTTCAGTAGGTAGGTACAAAAAATAAATTAAATTAAAAAACAAACTAAATCAACTTTTTTCCTGTTGCAGCAAGAGTTGGAGAAGGAGCTGAAAGCACTAGAGAAGCGTATGTCCACCGAGTTCTCCAAAGTCGATACCGACGTCGTCCAACAAGCTCAACATTAAGGTTTTTGCTTGCCGACTATACCGTGCCACATGAACGTGCTATGACCGTGATAGGAACGTGCCAGGCAAGAAAACAGGATCACGACTAGTTCCTATGTGGTAGATATATTCATTCAGATCCTTTTGGCATTTTAAATCCTTCGAAGTTAAATAGGGTATTCAGAGGTATGCCGAAATAGTTTTTGGTACATATTATTCAAGTTTTTTTTAAATGTAGGTATATTTAAAAAAAAACTTGAATAATATGAGACACCACCCTTTAGACGTTACGGCCAACGCCGTAGCGTCAATAATTATTGACGGTCGTGGGACACTCAATAAATCTATTAGTTATTTCCGCGTCATAACACAGTTATTGTGTTACGTGGTGGTCAGCAAAGTCCATTAGCATCAGTTCTGTTGTACTCGAACAGTTAGCTCTTATTTCTCATTCTGCTTCTATGCATTCTGGCAAAAGTGGATTTGTGCGTCTCTGTCTGTTCTATGATAATAATCATAATGGCAGTTATTGCACATTGAGAACATTATGTCGAATGCCATTACATTAATAGTATTTGAAATATTCGGTTTTATATTTTAATTTTAATTAATCTTGTGTTTATGATATTTTGATAAGAACAAACATTTGATCTGCAAAAAAGAGCGTTAAAATTCAATTCTTTATTGTCGTAATTTCAACTCGACGAGAATGTATTGTTCCAATATAATTCAATAAAATTCTGAAAACTCATTTAGTAAGCGTAAATCATTTGCGCTCATTTAGAATCACATTGATGTTTAAGATTTATTGTACGGTAGGCCAAGAAAGTGGTCTACCAGATTTGCAAAGTTTCTGTGAAATTTAATTGTCGATAAGGTTGACTTTTTCTTGCGAGAATTCGAACACATGGCATGTCATAATATTTTCGCAAGTGAAAATTGACCTTGTTGTTTCATGATGTTCAAATGAAACTCAACCGTAGAGTGGTAGACTACATTTTTGGCCGACCGCACGCTTGACGCTGTGTACGGCTAATATGTGTTTGACTGCGCGTGGTACTGCGAAGAGTATTGTAATCTTTTCCAGTACCAAGTTGTGACTCAAAATTGAAAATTTTGATTGACAGCCCGACCGACCAAGTAATATTACGATAGTGGTATGAATCGCTCCATGCGACTGAACTTGCTACTATTTATCAAGTTATATTACTGTAGGTCTACTCTACAAACCGAAAACGATGCATCGTGCCAATAATTGTAGGTCAGAGGTCAGCTTATGTTGGTGGTAACAGAATATAGTTAAACAACATAAGCTGACCTGCGATGATTGTCACGATGCATCGTTTTTGGCTTATAGAGTAGAAGGTCTGGTCCGTCGTGGTTTGATCTGCAGGTAAAGTCTTATCGGAGTAGAGTAGGATTGTTGTCCTTCTAAATGTATATATTTTTTTAAACTATTAGAGAGTCTATCAATGCTTAACTGATACCCATGTATGTATGTATGACTATGTATGTAAGTGAAATTCAAATATTTTCTTGTTCACTTTACTGTGTCTCTATCGTTGTTGGTTATTTTCGAGCTGTCTTCAAAATAACTTGCATATTTATTTCCCGATTATGTATCACCTGTTGACTGAGCACCATTTTGGCGCTTTTATAATTCTATAAATTGGAATTTAAAGATACCTATTTAACCAACGATAGTGACACTAAAACTTTACTGTGCTAGCTCAGGGCGTCTACTCTGCAAAACGAAAAACGAAGTTTCGTGACAATTTTCGGGTTCTAATTATGTTGGTGAACTATTACGAATTCAATATCCACCAACATAAGCTGACCCCGAAAATTGTCACGAAACTTCGTTTTCGTTGTTCCGGAGTAAGGGCCCTGGACTCGATAGTCCCCTCGCGAGTTTTATCACGAGGTGTTCGTCACTTGAGTACAAAGCAATCAATCTTTTTGTAAGTTCACAAAATAAAAGAAGTTATGTAGACGTTTCATCTTGAAACGCGTTTTTAAACGTTATTATTTACAAATAATAACATTAATAATTTCACTAAAATCTATTCCAAAGCTTTGTGATCCAGGTCAAATCAAATCAGCCTTTTTAAATCGATATTCATAGCTCTTATTGGGCAGCTTGATCATTTTCCATTATGAATAACCTAGGTATTTGTATTTTTTCGATAATCTTTTACAACTGTTCATTTTCCGTTTTTTATACAATACAAAATTACAATTGTTCTATTTCACGAAGTTTTGGCATTATTTTTGTGTACGTAAACTATCAGCCATTGGCTCTCAGCATCGACCTCTCCACTACCAAACGAACGCTTATAAACGAAATTTCGTCCCGATTTTCGAAGTTCAGTTGTGGTTCAGCTTAAGTTGGTGGAAACTGAATTCAGAACGTTTAACCAACACAAATTTCGTTTTTAACTTGAGGAGTAGGGCTAAACGAATTTCGTGAAATAGATACGTAGTTATATTCTGAATTTTATTTTTGAAATACATCATACTGTCCAATGAGATAAATCGCGTCATCAATACATTTTAAAATGTGTTATATGTTTTGATATAACACGGTAATTATATATAACTGTGGTACCTAATTATAGAGTTGATGCGCTGTCGAGAGCTATAAATTCGATGCTAAACCAGCCCACACACACCCCATCGACAAAGCCTCAAAGAATGTCGTAGCTAATAGTCGGGAGCAACTAAGGCTGGTGATATAAGGCTGTAAATTTAAATAGACATTACTAAGAAATGCAACTCCACGCCTGGTGTTTGTACTATTATTAGTTTCTAGGTTACTTGTGATTATGTTGTTTCAAAATTGAAACAACTGAATTATAATTTATTTATCTTTTGAGTTCCTCATTTTTTATTGGTTTCATTGAAGATGAATACTTTAAATCTTTTTAAGCCAACCAAAATGTATAGCTACGTAATGAAACGCGATCTCAAATAGCAAAAATTAGCGCGAACTCGGATTTTGTAGATAATGACTGTTGTTATCGTTTTAGATGACACAGATTTAATAGCCCCGGAATAATTGAATCATTGTTGACTTTCGTTCCGTTTTCGTTTATTTCAATGTAAATATTTTGGCATAAGAATAATCGTAGCTTATTTTAAATAAATAAATTTACAGTCGGAAGTTTAGACTCTAGTTACTTTAAGAAAGTGAAATTTATTTTTAAGATATTATAATATTTTGTACTAGATGACAGATTATTTATTACTTACGTTATGTACAATTTGGTTATAAGTCTAACGTCGTTTGAAATGTTTTGCCTACAAACTATCCGTGATTCGAATTTAAATTAAATATTTTAGATCAAATTTTGTAAATTGTAATTATCAGTCGCAATTATATTCATGATTAGAATTTTAGTAAGTAAATGTTTTTTAAAAAATTGATAGAGGACAAATGTCACCAAGACGAACACAGTGTCAGCTTGTGATTGTGAGTGACGGGAACTCTTGCCTTGTCTAGCTCAATTACACAGACAGCACTGAATCGAAACGTAGAGGTGACCATTATTTTTGTCTTAGAAAAATATAAACATCACAATAAAATGTATAAAAATATATCATAATTTTTTTACAGGCGTACAGGTGCATTTCTAAGTGTAATTTTATATAATATTTAGATTTTAAACGATTATTGGAAGTAAAAAACCTCCAATGATCTTTTGTAAAGCATTTGTTTAAAAATGCATAGATTTTTTTTTAAATCATAAGAGTTAAACTTTATGAACACCTTCATACATGTGATAGATAATTTTTTTTTGTTTGTTTCTCTTGCACACAGCGCGTTAAAGAAACCGAATGAAAACAACAATTTAACAACACTCTTGGAGGACATTTTATTTTTTTAAGTGACGATCATAATTAATTAAACAAAAAGTATTGTCTCTTTAGCGCATTGTGTGTTAATAGCGGAAAAAAAAATTCAATGAGTTCTGTAATGTTTTATTGGAAACCTTAACTGTTTTTGTCCTTCTGCCCTTACATGTGTAAGGGCGCCCGTAGTCTTGTCTATTACGTCAGGTACCTTGATTTAATTAATGTTGCCTCATTAAATCACGATTTTGCTTCTATTGTATTTTGCTTTCATTTTGAGGAATTAAATGTTTTTATAAGAGAATATAATACTTATTTTATTATTTACCCACCACTCTGGCAATGGTAACCCCAAAACCGGAAATTCCTGGTTCTCTTGGGGCTACAAAAAAAAAGGCTCCCAAAATCAAAGAACGGGGTTTTCGGTTCTTTCGATTCTCCGTAGCGCCCATTGAGTTCACGAACACTGGCTGAACGACGATTGTTTCAAAAGTGTACACAAACATGCGTTAAAATCTTATATCTTGTCTCCTGATTGTACATAGTAGAAGTAGAACTTCACTTTTCAATAGTATTAGTAATTGATTTAATAATTCCTAGGCCTTTAACACGTTCAGTGCCCATGAAGCACATGTGCATGTTGAACGTACGAAGTGCCAGATCAAATTAAAACTTTACACACGTATCAAGGATCGACGTAATACAAATAGTTTAACAAGAAAAATTTATTTAACTATGATCTAATCTAAACAGTGATGCAATATGATAACTTTAAGTCTACGTGAAATACTTATGTGAATGAGATAGATAATAGTGGCAATTCTGGATGTCGCCAAAACTTAACTAAAGTTGACAGCACTAAAATTGATGCCATCCTTTTTAATTCGATCGTTATGAAAGAGACGGCAACATTTTTATTGCTGTCAAATTTGTGCCACTAATGTCGAGTTTTGAGGATTGAAGACTGCTCACGGTAGATTCAATAAAAGCAAGGGTAAAAGTGAAATAAAGGATAGCCTAATGCATATTACGATTATGCTATTACAACATACCCTAATAACGTAAAACTGTAGTGTCGATGCAATGAATTCTGCGTAATTATTAAATTATTTAATTATATGAGGCCAAAGGTGTGTATCAGATCTGTGAACTCGGACTACAGAAAGAGGCGTTAGTTATATCAAGGACGATATAGATGTTATATTAATAAATTATTTATTACTGGCTCTACGTGTTAGCACATTCCTGTGTTAACACGTGCCTACTTGAATGACTGAATGAGGCTAAATAGTACATCATATCCTGGTTACATCTCTTTAGGTACTATCACCAAAAGCGTCGCTTTACCAATTTTGAAACAGTTTAGCTTGCAAGATGTTAGCTAGTTGATCCTGCCCTTTTTATTTTGACCAATCGGAGTCATAAACATCTAAAAGCAATATTTGTTTGATGACTTTTACCATTGTTAAAAACTTACAAAAATAACAAAGCACCGAAATACTTTGTTGCTATTGGTGTTCGAATGTTGTAAAGCGGTGTAAACTGCTAGTTGCGTCACAGAAAAGGCACCCTTAAGGTGGTAAAGCGATGCTTTGGGTGATAGTACGTCTTTAGATTATCCTGAGCGACGCAGGCTAGTTGAGCATGGTGTGTCTGTCGTAGATATTGCGTCGTTGTTCCTTCACTTGCCGCTTCCACTTATCCTGTTGATGCGTGACGCGGTTCAATACATTGCCACTCGCGCGCATTTGTGTTGAAGGCCCGCTGGTCGATCCCTCGTCCTACAAAAAAAAGTAAGTAAGTTCGTATGAGCAAGTGGCCAACTCTGGTGACGGAGTTTTTCCCTCGTCCTGAAAAAGTAATTTTATTTTGCTATTAGTGGCAATTCGGAGTATCGCAAAAGCGAAACTTGACTAACCAAAAATGTTGCCGTCCTTTTCATAGCGATGGGAATAAAAAGGATGGCATTAATTTTAGTTAGTTTAGTTTAGCTTTTGCGACACTCCGAATTGCCACTATTGTCTCGCATGTGTCTATTAAATTTAGAGGTTTTAAGCCTACTTAATCCTATTTAAAAACGACTTTTTATTAAAAGCACCTATAATATAAATAAATAATAAATAAATAAATAAATATCCTTGGACATTCCATACATATAATGAATGTATGCTTCAATTCAAACTAAATCGCCGCCTATTTTATTTTATAGTTTTGAACAAAGGAATTTTAAAAAACTTCGCTACTCCTAAACTATATGTACTACCACAGATTAAAATAATCTACTACTAATCCTACTAATATTATAAAGGTGAAAGTTTGTGCATGTGTAAGTGTATTTGTTACTCTTTCACGCTCAAACAGCTGGACGGATTTGAATGAAATTTGGTACCAGGATTGCTTATGCCCTGGATTAAAAAATAGGCTATTTTTGATCCCGGTGTTCCCACGGGAACGGGAACTATTCACCGTGTGGAACACCGAGGGGCGCAGCTAGTAAAAAACAAAACAAAGAATTCTCAGAAGCTATATGCATGTACTCACATCTTCATTGGTATGTTCCTGGTACGAAGCCTTGGCACGCTTGTTGATAAGAGGGTCCAGACAGATGAGGAAACCCATGTACACCACAAGCAGCATTATCACCCAGATCACGATGATCACTACCACCTGTAAATAAAGAAATATTATCCAACTGTATTCAAATTCGGAATGTTATGAGAAATGAACGATAGAAGGAAAATAAAGTTTTGAAAGTGATAATAGATGTTTTGTTTCAGCGTAAGAGTCATTAAGCATTTATGCCGGGTTCCTATTAGTCAACTAACAGATGTCCGTAGAGGTTGGTTGTCATAGCAACATTGTTTATTCAACACAAAATGTATGAGACTTTTTGACAAATAACAACGTTGCTATGACGACCGACCTACGGACATCCGTTAGTTGGCTATAGGAACCCGGCATTAGTCGATTACAAGCGTTACTTGAGTTTTGCACTTAGCAACACGTCATAGCCACGATTTTTTAATGATATTGTAATTGTATAAGTATAGGTATACACAGAATGTAGAAGCAGTTTTCACAAAATGTATCTGTGTCTTAGATAAAGTAAGAAATAGAGCGCTGTATATTTCTTTCTTAGTCACACAAAAACAAAGAAGAATATATACAACATTCTTGTGAGTCTTTTACTCACAAGAATGTTGTATATATTGTACAAAGCATTAAATCTTTTGTCCCTCATCGCGTGCCGCTTTTTTGTATGGCCGGAAATTTGATGCTCCGAATGTTGTACTACGAAACTATGGATTCACTACAATTTTTGTCCCTCTCGGCGGCACGCTCACTGTTCGTCCAGGTACTATACGGTCCATGACCTGTGTACTGATTAAGAACAAAACCACCCAGCGACAATACCTTGATTATAGTGGTATTTCTATTCTCGTATTTGCACTCGCAATGTGGGCAGAACTCTTGCTCCCTATTCTGTAGCTTATCTCCGATGCGTGGAAGGATCACCCCGAGGCAGTTACTGAAACAATACACGAGTATTTTTTAATATAGATAAGGCTGGTATAAGTAGATATTTTTGATTAGTGTTAAACCACACTTAGGTATTTCATTTTTAAATCATTATCATCGGTGCTTTAACCGAAATATTATCATCTTACTGATAGTTTAGTCTTCAGCGTCAAGGGCTTTGTGGCCGAGTGGTAAGGCAGCCCGGCTTAAGGGTGATCGCATGTATCTTTTAGTAAATTTTTAGTAAGATTTTTCATTTAAAAAGGCTGGTAGTCGAAAAAATTATATGCGCTTTAACACAAGCTTTTAACGGTGAAGGAGGAGCTTTCTAATAGAGCTGATGGGCATGCAACCCGTCACATATTGAAAGTTAATTTCTGCAAAATCTGGGCATGTACCAAATATGTATTTGGACATACCTCTGAGTACCCCCTTAGACATCATCAACAAGGATCTAAATATTGTAGAAAGATCTGAAAGTACTGTCTATTGCTCCCTGGGATCGTAATTATATTTTTATATTTTACAAATTAATTATACATAGGTAAAATAAATAAATGGGACCTACCATTTGTTTGGTGGCACATTGTCGATGAAAGGCGGACAACCTGTAGCTCCTGTGTTGTTTAACACAGCTGATATGCATGGGCAGACACATTTGCATCTTTTATCTTCATACTGACCCTGTAAACAATGAATAGTAAATAAATAAATAATCTTGGACCAATAGTAACCATAATTTGCTGAAATTTGAGCTTCTATGCATTGAATCATGCTTTTTGTACATATTTTTGAATATTAAAACCTAAACATTTTCTATGGCCAAATATTCAGGCAGTCTCAGCTATTTGCTTCATAATATTTCAGGCACCAGTCTCTCACAAAACAGGCTTACCTCTAACCTAAGTTTGTTTAAATTTATCATTATTTTTAACTGTATTTATTCTTAAAATTTATTGCTTTATATTTTTATATTTAAGTATGTGTTGTGAGAGAAATAAATAAACAATTTGAATTTGATTTGAAAATAAATTAAATTTTTTTAGTAAAGACAATAAGAAAATAACATTGGAAAAAACATGAACAACATGTTTGGGATTGGGTCAGGGAGATGATGATGTTGAATCAGGAAACACTATAGTTAGGTGCCAGTTTTAGGTGTCTTTAATCTTTGTGTTTCCTCACTATCAGGATGCCACAGCAATAGAAAAATATTACATTTTCCTAACAACTTATCAAATATTGAATTTAAAGCAAATTAACTAAAGCTGTCTCTTTATTCAGTCACAAACTGATGTTTATACATTGCTTAAAGTCAAGTAACTGTTGCGGTCTTTGCAGAGTGTTTGTCTCAATTGTCTCAAGTTTATCAAAGCAAAATCACAGTAATCCGCGAAAACTGTGATTTCTGCTTCTATACAATTTGAGACAAGTGACACAATACCCCTGCACTCTCCGCTACCTAACACAAGTTTTTCTCTTCCACTCACCTCATTCGTCAACTTTAAATCTGCTTCACTCACATTCACATCCTCTTTCACACAACCTATCTGCTTCTTCAGCCTTCCTCTACATGCGTACCTACCCAACCCTGCTTATAATCCTAACTTTTTGGTGATATCAGCATGGATAAAATAAGGGCCAACATGAATTTTATAGTTTGTGATAGGAAGAACATGCAAAATTGCAGGACTCTACTTACGCATGCAGAGAAGACGCAGGCTCCAAGAAACACTAGCAAAACGAATTTATGCATAGTAAATGCAAAATGTTTTGGAATCTATAATGTAAATTGAAAAATAAATACACAAGACGACGAACGAGCCACAAAGTAAAAAAAAAATCACAGATTATGTAGAGACACGGTCGGTGATCTGAGAACAAAAAATTTTGCCTCTATTTAGTCTGTGGGTCACAATCCAAATAGGACAGTTCCCTCCCCCTTCCTTCATACTTCTTTCCTGTCCGACCCGGACCACGGACGCCATCTAGGTAGGTAACGTAACGATACGATAACCGCCATTGTTGTTGTTGTAATAGTATTGACTTTGTGAACGTGGTTTCAAAGTTGATCGAGTGAAGTTTTGCGTTTTAGTTTTATATATTTCCGTAACTTGCCCTCTCAGTTTTTGAGGCTACAATATCATCTCGCAATATGTAGGTACAACAAGTGCTGTGTTACCTAGATAGACGAAAGGACGTAAATTTTTACAAGTTTCCAAAAAGTGAGATATGACTCTGCAAGTGGAACTGTGAAAGACTTCGAAGACTGAGCTTGAAAGATCTTCAGAAACAGTCTATGTGTCGGAGACACTTTGAGAATTGGTTTCATGCTTCGCCTCGCGTAAAATCTCGTCTTTACCAGCAGCATAATAAAAAACATAACCAAGTTGTTATTTTGTTGTAAATAAATAAATGTCTATTTGTCAAGTTGAACAATAAACAAATGAGAATATTACGTGTTTTATTACTAGTAATAGTCTTCCATGTAGCTCATAGAATATTAAATTAAATATAAATCAGTAGGATTGAAAGCAAGCAGTAAAAAATTGCATGGTAGAATGCATTTCCAGCCTATGCCTATTTATTTCCTCCCTCTCTCCATTTCGAAAAAAAAAGTTATCTGTCTTATGGGGATTGTGAGCACTCTATTGGACGAATTTTACTGGGAGTGCCCCGTCTGATGGATGCGTTAACATCCTAGTAGTCTGTGGGTATTAGAGATAAAAATATCATAAATTACGAACCAAAGAGCATGCATTTCTTCTTCAGTTCTTATTTTTTGGCTTCGCACGCACGGCTTAAGCCATTTAGCCACTACCATGTCAATAAAATTATTAAAGTCAAGTCAAGTCAAAGTCAGAGTCAGTAAAGATGTGAGTCTTTACTGAAGCATTACGTGGACTTTTTGAGAGAACTCGAAATGCAATGATATCCAGTTTTGTTTCACTTGTGTACGTTCACGAACACTGGTTCCATCTAGTTGAATGACATTTTGTAAAATTCAGTCGCGCGAGGGCTCTCTTTTTCCATAGATAGTAATCCAGGAAGATACCTATTTCTCTATGATAGCACAGATAAAATAATACTAGATGATAGTAAATATTTTTTTTCTCTTTCGGGCGCAGCCACAGATTAATAATAGATACCGCAGCGCAACTTCTCATAATACTAAAGATAGAGGTCGCTTTTGCTTGTAACTAAAATTGATTCTGTTATAAATAACCTCTCAAGCGTCAGTTGCCGTCAGACGGCAATGAAAAAATATCCGTTGAGCGTGTCGCTTGCCGTCCCACGGTAAGCTCATAAGGGTGCTACTCGATTGAGTGCCCTACTCTAGATAATATGTTTTTCTCTCTTTTTCGTGTACGATATTGTTCAGGAGAGACAAGGCTATCAATGAAATACGTATCATTTGCAATGTTTCATAGGCAAAGTATTAGTATGACGTGATCGAAATGCTCGTTAGTTGTTAGAAGTTTTGCGTTCGACGAGTAGGTTCTTGAGCGTATTATTTGATTGCAAGCAAAATTAATTATAAAGACAATATAATGTACTTTTGAGAATAGTTTTTACTGTGTGAAAAAAATGAGTAGTTTTTGTTTTATGGCTACTTCAGTCAAGCACTTTTTTTTTGTCTCTAAATTTATGGGTCTTTTGTAAGGGGTTGTATGTAGGTACCCTCTCTAATACTACTTGTCACACAAAGTATTTTTATTATGCTTAGTAACATTCTTTATCTTATTAGGAAAGCCATAAATTAAACCCAATGTATACAAGTTTAGCTACAATAGTGAGTGGAATGTGTGTCAAGTGGGTCATATTTTTTGTATGCCTGCTTTGACTGTGATACAAATAATGTTTATTATTTCACAATTTTATCAACAAGGAATGCTTTTTTTTATTAAAACTTTGTAAATAGTGTAATAGGCTACATACCTACATAAATTACTTGATAGTATGTATAATGTTTTATTTTCAAAGCCATTATTGATTTACTTAGTAAAAAAAATTTAAAAAAATAACCTAATTTATTTTTTTACTTGGGATTATACTTAAAATATTGGTCAAATTATATGAAAGTAATAATAAAAGGGATAGTAAATATTGTCTAGACTACAATACAATATCATTTTTTATAAGTATCAGAGTAAAAAATCGAGAAATCTTGGGAGAAACACAATACGTACAGAGCGCCTTTGACTCCAGAGATGGCGTTTGACGCTCAACGATAGTTCCAAATTTTGCACGGTGGCGGTTGAGAGGATAAGCCGTTAGATGGCGTTAGCTGTACTATAAGTGATTTTACTTTCTAGAAAAGTATCTAATTCTCTTTGCTACATTCGGGAGCCTAAGAGTAGAGTACTCAACATCTAATATCGTCCTTGCTAAATAGGTACCTACTACTAATACCAAGCGAAAACTTACTAAAAAAAAGCTTCTGCCAAATAATGAAAAATTACAATGTGGAGTGCCCGCCGAGTGGTAATTTATATTAAATACCTTGGTACCTATACGGCCGATTGCAAAATGATCCTAACCTAACTAAACCGACTCAACATCCTTTCATTACCTACTTCCTATTATTATACGTAAACTAGTAACGTTGCACGAGATCTTGTTCAGGGCAAACTACTAGTATTCTAACGGGATCTCAAAGTAGGTACGCCTTCACGTATAAACCGCAGAACCAATTTTGATGAATTTTGCTTTTGGTACTACAAAGATAGATATGACCTTGGAGAAGAACTCGAAGTATTACTTTATATCGTTCTTGGTACCTACCTACTACTAACTAATCCTATGTAGACGAAGTCGCAGGCACTAGCTAGTCTGTAATAAAACTTTATAATGAGCCTGTTTACAGGGCTACCGTTTACTATTCATGTAGTGTAAACAGTAGCGATCTACGTACTCTCGTAGTCGTAGGGGGCGACCGATGGGGCCGTCGCACTGCTTTTCAATGGCTTGAGCTCGGAAATGACAATGCTTTAGTGTAGGTACCTTACCTTACCTACCTACGCCGTACAGGCCAGCACATCGCCGTTTTAGCTCGATATAGGTAGTACCTAAGTAAGTACCTTACCTATGTACCTAGGTACTAGACTCTAGACTATTACTTAGGTACTTACCTACTATGCTATACTTATTCTTAAGTGATCCTTGAGGTCCTACAAGAATAAATGATTTTTCTTTCTTTTCTTCTTAGAAAGAATTCTATTATAATTCAATTTTTAAAGTCTAGACTTAGTAATTATTTTTAAAACTGAGTACGTAGTAAGTAAGGTGCGATGCGTCCGATACGTACGATGCGGGCCTGTGGATGCTTACCTTTAGCCTCAGTAACCCTAAAAAACTCACCTTGTATACTTCGTAGGTACCTACCTAACTTAGCTACCTACCTTTAACATGTAAAGCGTCATTTTACCGTGTAGGTAGGTACTTTGGGTAGGTAGGTACACCTTTATTGTTCCCCTTGGACCGACGCAAAATTCAGCTCGAGCAAACAGTAGGTAGGTAGGTATCCACCTACACCTCGAAGTTTATTGCGCTCAAATTGTATGCATTATTTATTTAATTTAAAAGCGAAGAAACCCGACTGCGATCATACGCCTCCTGGCGGGGACGGGATGCAAAGCAAAGGTGTCTGCGTGAATTGGGTAGGTTAGGTACCTAAGTACTTACTACCTACTAAAGATGGCCCGACAATAGGAAAAAAAGTTATTGGTTGTAACTGTTATGTGATAAGTAAATATTTATATCGTGTGATAATATACAGGGTGTTACCAGACCACTACCGAAAACTTAAGGGGATGAAAGTACCCATCAATATGAACAACTTTTTCTAAGAAACCAACACTGTGAACGCGAAAAAAAAAACAGCTGTTTCATACACTTTAGCCAAGTAGGTATTGAACTTATGTATGGAACTGCTGTTTTTTTATCGCGTTCACAGTGTTGGTTTCTTAGAAAAAGTTGTTCATATTAATGGGTACTTTCACCCCCTAAAGTTTTCGGTAGTGGTCTGGTAACACCCTGTATAGTAGGTATTTAACTAGGTGTGTAAGTCTTTATTTTGCCACAGAAATTCCCTCGTTGCTAATTAGCACTCTCTTCGCAGCTACGACGTAGCGCAATATATTTTTTATTTTTGCATTACAGGGAAGGTGCGCGTTGAAGTTTTTTGTTTGCTACGGAAGCACCGTAGCACCCTCTACGCTGAGTTCTACGGAAATGTTGATTTGTATTGATTTTGAGAAGGATGGCAATGGGAAAGGACAGTGTATGTAATGTAAGGTAAAAATATGAAATAGGTACATAGGAAATCACCTACAATTCTACACGATGCTGAAACCAGCACGAGTCTACGACGTCTAGATCGCAAACAATACAAATATTTCATCTACTAGGTTGAAAGGTATCATACCATTCAACTAATATTATGAATCCAATAAAGTTTTTGAGTATGGATGTTTGTTAGGTACTCTTTTACGGAATTGGCTGAAACTACTGAACGGATTTATAGGTACGTACTTAGATCAGTTACAGTTAGCTAAAAAAGAAAGTATTCGAGTCGCGACGCGGCAGGCGCGTGTCTAAAACATAACCGCTGTGCCACTAAACACATATTTCGCATGCACATAAAACATGCAGGCGATACCCGTTCCTGCTGTATTTCAAGCTGGTTTGTCATATGGCCACCTTCGCACGTGGCCTGCCTGTTAAACGTCTTCGAAAATGTGAAAAAATGAAAAATGCTCGCGATTGTATCCTCCGAGTTCCTTGAATGATTTATACAGTGTCAGGATCTATGACTTCTTAACGGGGAACTGTAGTGCCTCTTTATGCACTGGGTTGCCTAGAAGAAATCGCTTTCAGTGATAAGGCCGCCCCTTGTACAATATTTATTTTTAAGTTGTATTTGTATGTTTTTTTCAGTCATTCATTTACAGGCCCGCTAAAAAGGCCGTTTTAGCTGAACCATAATACATTATGTTATAGGTACTTATATTACATACAATGTTCATCAATTATGAATTTATGATTCAGCTATACGGCCTTTTAAGCCTCCCCCCCCCGCACTCCATGATAAAATTTTCGAATCGAATAGTCAAAATGGTCAATAGGCATGTGTGAAGGAGAATATTATTATGTGGATAGTTTCCTTCAACGTTGAGAGCTCAAGAATAACTAGGTATTATTAATCCGTGGCTTGATTCTAAATGCATAGATTTTATAAATAGATAATGTGAACGTGGTGTAATAGAAAAGTAAGGTATTTAAATAACCCCTAGACATAACATGTTCATTATAAACATGAATTCTATTATTTTCTGGGTAATCTACGTACCTAAGGACTTACGTTAATTACCTAACCTATTGATTCGTCTATGCTGGACTCTACGGTAGAGTCCAGTACAGACGAATCAAGGTTAGGTAAATGAAATGCTTGAAACAGCGTTGTCAAGCGCGCTCTATAAAGCGACGAGCCGGCACGGCAGATCCCGAATCACAAATGCAATCCCTGGCGGTTCGACACAATCTCCGCACACATGACTACCTATTATTATAAATTCATCGCATCGCTGACCGGCAAAACGAAATTACACCTAACAAACCCACAAAATTAACAATGAAAATAATGTAACGTCTATTAATTCCCCCGGCGGCGTATTAACAAGGGGTACCGCACGTATTAAAATGATAAATGATTGTAATCATCATTTTCCTTCACCAGCGCACGGAGAGCTGCCAACCCTCACGCTTTCATAAAAAAATCCGCCTCTTGTGCGAACGGACCAGTTTCCCGGAGTTCTAGTTTATGTGGTCGATTTTACCCCAACTTTGGGTCTCTTCAGTGTGTTAACTTTAACAAATTACTGTGCCAATGTTGGCTGAGTTAAGCGACTGAGTTTGAAGAGAGCTGGAAAATAAGATGAATTGTTGTTTTGACCCCTTTTTGTAAAAATATGGTGTTAATTCGCTGCCGTGTCGGCGCGGCGACGATACCGAACGACACTGTGGCGAGCAAATTAATGGCAGAGGGCAAACCTAGGTAATATTTGATCTTGAATATTTTATCTAAATTTTCATTTAATACATCTATCTTAGTGTTTGGTAACATAAAATATAGGTAAGTCTTCTGTTCTTCAACCTAACACAGTGTTAAATTTGTCCCATTAAATAAAAGACCAATTTTCTTTTTAGTACCACAGATTATATAATACATTAGTATTAGTACCTACCTAACCAGATAATTAATAAATGAAGCTGTTTAGTAGGTAGTAAAAACGGACTCATAGTAAGTTGATGAAAGATTAGAAACTATGAATTGTAGGTCATTCTCTATCATTTTTAATCTTAAATAAATAACATCTGAATAATCATGATTATCAACTAAATTATTTATGTGCAAGTTACAAACATTAGTTTTTCAACCGCCCCTTCTTTTACACAAATTCTAATCCTTCCCACTTGTAGAGAGAGTTTATCATAGTCCCGTAGCCCAACGGTTGTTATTAAAATTACATTACTCTTTTTCGCTTAAGCTTCGTAGCTAGATTACCGTGGGGTTAAGGTACCAACGGAAGCTTAAACGAAATAGAACAGTCTCGAATTTGGCCGCAATATTAAGCTACGTAAAGAACCGTAAAAAAAGAAAAAAAAAAAACAAACCGTCGGCCAAGAAAGTAGTCAAAAAAAGAAAGTGACCAGTTTTGACAAAAGTTTTTGTGAGATCCAATTATCGCTAAGATTGACTTTTTCTTGCGAAAATTCGAACTAGACAGATTGTGGCATGACGTTAATTTATACCCAATTAACATTAATATCTAACGTATTCTTTTATCTGTGATTTAACATACGGATGACCGTCGATCTATTTCTATATAATTGTTTATACAACATAAAATGTATGACACTTTGACAGATAACAACGTTGCTATGACGTTCGATCTACGGTTATCCGTACGTCAGATAAAGGAATCGCATTAGTGAAGAGAGCAAATTATTGTCATTTCATAAGTACCTAATTAATGTTATTGCATTTTGAAATCGACCTTGTTGTTTATGACGTTCAAATGAAACTCAACCGTAGAGTGGTACCTAGGCCATTTTTGGTCATTTTTGGCAGACCATATCTACCTAGCTCAAACAAAGAAAACAAAAGACAAGAAAAGTAGGTAAGTATACCTAGTAAAAGTATTTTCAAAGGATCTAAAGAAAACAAATATTGATGTACCTAACCTTGAATTTATTGCTAAATAACTTTAATCTAGGCTTAGATTACATAAAATAAACTAGTTAGTACCCGCCCCCCCACTCCTCCTTGATACATGGAAAGTAGAAATAACCAATAACTTTCACAAATGACAGCTGGCAGTGATGCTGAAAGATGTGTGCAAATCAGTGAAGTAAAAGTTATAAAAAGTTAGGTACCTGCAAACAACAACTATTTTCGGATTATTTTTAAATGTATACCACTGTATACCTATCTAATTTTATTTGTGAGAGAAATCAATATTATGATTGATTGATTGTAAACGTAGTACTCATAACTTTACCGCGTTTACTGTCAAGCCCCCTCAAGATATGCCATGAACATTCACCTGTAGGTAGGCCTAACATGTGCAACTCGACGAGACGACAAATGACATATCTTGATAATGCCAAACTGCTCTAACGTACTACGCTAGAGTAGGAGAGAGAATTTTGTCGACGAAGAGAAGGTTTGTCGTGTTGTACATTTAGGCCTACTGGTTGGCACCTGCAGGAGCTAAAACAGGCACTCAGCTACATCAAAAACAATATTCTGCGATTACCACTTTTATATCGTACGATTATGTTTCTAAACTTAAGTTACCAATTTCACCTCTGATGCCGGGTTGCAATATTCAACTTACTAATAATCGTGGATCTGTCGCCATAGTAATATAATTGGTATCTGTCAAAAAGTGTCCTACATTTTTTGTTGGCTAAACAAAGTTGCTATGGCGATCAATCTACGATCATTCGTAAGTTTAATATTGAAACCGGCTGTAAGCTAAGGTAGGTACCTACTCTAGCTTCATCTCATCCTCTTTGTCCCATCTCTGGCTCCTCGTGATTAACACAGCCAGCTTTAATTCGATAGCTAGTCTAATATTAATAAGTGATGTTTGCGAAACAGTTTTTGGTACGTTTTTGATTGCTGCCCCGTCCCGATGATAATTACTTTTGGGAAAGGGTTGCCTCCTGCCATTGTACGTACGGGGTGTTGTATTTCATTAGATATACCTAGGTAGGTTAATTCTGGATGATTTGAAATTTTTCCGACTAAATGAAAGTTCTTTAAAGATATGGGGTCGTATATCGTATTGTTAATTCACATGGGGTAATTAAAACTCGGGTGCATTAGGTAGATAGTAGAATTCACCCAGATCATTTCGGGGTGCATTATGTACCTACCTACACTACAGAGCAGAGTTTATTCATCCAGGTGAACTCAGTGTGGATAGGCTCTTAGCATTTTACGTCATAGGGTTGTAAGCACTTTACTCACAAACAACTACATAGGGTTTAATTATTTTTCTAAATTCTATCTTCCTGTTCACTTTTAATAAATCTAGTAAACCAACTGTAGGTATACAGCACAGAACTCAAAGTGTCACCAACATTTTTACGATCGCAAATGGTAAATTTTACTACAAATGATCCTTTTTAGAAATATAACAGCATAATAATTGTGAGATAAAACAGCATTCAATACTGAACTCGTGGCAAATGCAAACCATACGAATTGAGCTAAATTTTCTCCGGGAAGTTGAGATTGTTATAATCAAACTTGAGAAGGGAGGTATCAAGCGAATCGGAAAGAATATCGGAAGTAAGTCTACGAGGGCAGTGTAAACTTGTGTGTGACTATCATTAAAGAACACACGTGGTGTCCAAAAACAACATCACCAGAATTGATGGACTCAATTATCTCCTTGAATGCCCGAATATTACTTGCTTCGAGCTGCCGTCTTGAACAAACTACTTACTTCGTTCATTAATTGCACAGTCCAGGAAGAATCACTCCACCCTGTATATCTTCTCAATTGCTATTATTATTGTGATTAAGGGCCCAACTTAAGCAGTGACAGTCCCGGCGTACATTAATAATGCACCCACTTATAACTTGGTAACTTGCTAACGTGGTTAACTTGGAAACGGCTGAACTTTCTTCATTGCTCAGGTGAGGCAAAATGTTTTTAACCGACTTCTGTAAACGTAGTTTTAGTAACATTTTATCATAGCTTGATACACTAAGCTAACTGCATACACTGCCTCAAGCACAGCAGAGCTCTCAAGCCTGATATTGCTCTCAAGAGGACAAAGAGGTTAAACTACTCTTATAACATCTCATAAAAAGGCTGCAATTTTAGTTTATTAGATGAGTAATTTCATTTATTGATTTAAATATATCCTTGCACATTCCAACCTGACATTAGCCGAGTCAATAATCGTCGTTGGATTAAACGTATTTGAGTAGGTAGAGACAAAACATGCAAGCGAAGGAAGCTCTCAAACTCAATCAAGGTGGAGTGACGATCTAAGCAATTCTTACTGGTCTTAAAACAAACAAGAAAACAATTTGTACCAATATTACACGTTACAGTAAATTATAATATTAAATTAGGGTACCGCGGAATCGCCGGCGGGTTCCGGCCCCCATAGAGAAGTCTAATCGGCATCCTATGGTCTCTATAAAATCACATTAGGGCTACTGCGTCCGCCCGAAGACTTCGCAGATCGTTTGTATAGAACTACTGGAAGCGACATCGCACTGTCAAAGTATCAATATTATGCAATATACTTACCTATTGTCAAGTAAAGTTTAGTCTCAAGAGGCGCCAATATATAAATCACGATATGTATTTAATAAAGTTATAAAACTATTTAAATGTTTAGTTTCAGTATTATCAAAGACGATTAATATCTAGAAGACAGACAAAGGCCTTACACAAAATCGTAACCCTAAAAAATAGCCTGAAAACTCTAAAACATCAATTTTATCCAAGAAATTTCAATTACTTTCTAGTTAAAAATGTTTAAATATTGAATATTGTTGCTACCTACTACCAAAGACGATTAATATCTAGAAGACAGACAAAGGCCATACACAAAATCGTAACCCTAAAAAATAGCCTGAAAGCTCTAAAACATCAATTTTATCCAAGAAATTTCAATTACTTTCTAGTTAAAAATGTTTAAATATTGAATATTGTTGCTACCTACTACTAAGTATTGAAATTTCTTGGATAAAATTGATGTTTTAAAGTTTTCAGGCTATCTGGTACTGCGGGATCGGGTTACGATTTTGTGTATGGCCTTTGTCTGTCTTCTAGATATTAATCGTCTTTGCTACTACTAAGTATTGAAATTTCTTGGATAAAATTGATGTTTTAAAGTTTTCAGGCTATCTGGTACTGCGGGATCGGGTTACGATTTTGTGTATGGCCTTTGTCTGTCTTCTAGATATTAATCGTCTTTGGTATTATCTAGTAAAGTTTTGATAAATTATTTTTATAGAGGAACCCATAAGCACATTAATCACATATAAATGATGCTGGACTTCTCAGCATCAACTAGCTCCAAAGAACGAGTTTGTGCTAGAAATAATATCCCAAATATCCTGGGACATTTCACACAGCATCATCTTGCCCAAGCTAAGAAACTTTAATGCTTGTATTAAATCTATTGCAGTCTAAGCAGACAGTGTAAGTTTTTTGACAAAGTTTAACATAGCCATCTGTTTTATGTTATTTCTAGCTTAATATCATATTTAACCAAGATTCAACAACGTTTTGTCATACGAACAGTAGTTTGCTTCTTTTAGTTTGGCATCAATCGCGGCATCTTTGGTGTCAGTGTAAAGTTAATGGATAGGATCCGTAACACCAAACTGCGCTCCCAAACACAAATTAGCAGACGTTGCTACGAAGGCCGTCAGCTGAAGTGGAATTGGGCTAGATGTCGTATGCCAACTGAGCTATAGACCTGAGGCCGACTGGGGTCCTTTAAATAAGATCGGACGTCTAGAAAGAATAGGGGATAACCTTCGCCCAACAGTGGGACACACACGGCTGAGAGTAATACATTTTTAGTTAAAAAAAAATGGTTTACTATCACCCACTGACAAACTGAACTTGATTTTATCGCATCTAGTAAATTAACTCCGTGCATTTCACCTTCTGTTCACGTTTTCGTAGATTAAAAATGTAATTAATTTTTTATTGCGTTCTCTATTGGCTTGAGTTGTTGTTTTTTAACCTTCAAACACCCCTCCCTTTTTCTCCTTGGATTATAAAGTTTGTTCGCCTGAGGAGCCAATTAGCTGTGGGTGGTTGCGAGAGTGTTGTTCTTTATTCTACCGCTAGCACACGTTTCTGGGATTCGCTTAATCATTAAATTAAAAATAATAATAAATAAATAAATAAATATAAATATTCTTGGACATTCCACATAGCGTCATCTAATCCCAAGCTAAGCAATTTAATTTTAATGCTTGTGTTATGGTAACAAGATGACTGATAAACTACATAGATACATTTTTTTTTGTAAATACATACATTATTATACATAGAAAACACCCAGACACGAAACAAATATTTGCAGAGCATACAAACATTTGTCCCGCAGCGGAGATCGAACCCGCAACCTCTGCGTCTCAGGCGGGCTTTCGCCCACTACGCCACAGAGGTCATATAATAATAATAAATGTCCATGGACATTCCACACAGCGTCATCTAGTCCCAAGCTAAGCAATTTAATGCTTGTGTTATGGTAACCAGATGACTGATATACTACTTATATACATTTTTTTTTGTAAATACATACATATTATACATAGAAAACACCCAGACTCGAGACAAATATTTGCAGATCATACAAAGAAAATAAAATAAATTAAAGACAAGTATTGTGGTATTATTGTGTAAATTTAATTAGTAGGAACTGAGGAACTTATTGCCTACGTTTAAAAACATAAATTGGTCAATATAAATATACGTGTGTAATCATTGGTATGAGTCGTCAATCAAAATTATGCTTATTGTGTTCACCTACTGCGTGATCAAAATTAAATTTATATTTTTGTTTTTTGTGTTTTTGCTCGAAGCTACGAACATAGATTAGAGCTACGAGATACGACGTCGCTACGAAGTTAGGCATTTTCGTTTTATTGAAGTTGTGTTTTTATCAGAGATCACCCGTGCGAAGCTGGGGCGGGCAGCTAGTCTTTATTATTTATTCGTATTTCTATACGAAGTATTACCTATATTATTGTATGTTTTGTTGAAAGTTTTTTAAATTTACTGTGATTGTGATTGAGTGTTGTAATTATAATATTCCCTAGGAGTTTTTAGGGCACAATATTTAAGTGTTTCTGTATATTTTTGAATATGTTTAAATAGGTAAAAAAAAAATTACCTATTTCTTTCTTTATTAGTCAGTAGGTACAAGCTTAGTTTCAAGCAATATTTATCCCATGGATGTATGTTTGTTACTCTTTCACACAAAAACTACTGAATGGATTTGGCTGATACTTGGAATATACCTACCTAAGTACCTACATAGTTTATGACCTGGAATAACACAAAGGCTACCATTATCCGGGTAGGTACCATGCGAGCCAAGGCGCCGGTGGAAGCTGGTTTTATAAACGCGAAAGTTTGTATGTATGTTTAAGTAGTTTTTGTTAAAAGATTTGGCTTAACCTTGTACACATAGTTCTTGACCCGAGATAAATAACACGTAAGAACACATACATAATATGACGAAATTCGAACCACCCGTTAAGAAGTTTAAGCAAGAGTTTTGAGTACGGTTCTATCTCCAAAAATTAACTGTATAAATGCACGTACCCGTGAAACCTGAAACTCGACACTCACATACAAATTAACATAGTAATTTGCATAACGTATGCAAAGCATTCTGTGCGAGCGACGGAAAATATGACAAATTAGCACAAGATTTACATCACCAAGGGGACACCTACCCTTGTGTTCGTAACTAGCTTCTAACCGTGGTTTTACTCACAATCTACCAACATTTTTAACCGACTTCAAGAAAGTAGGAGTTCCACACTGTAGATTGTTTTTTTAAATATACTTTTAGTCAAGACCTAATAATATTTAATTATTTTGTTTGAAAGGCATGCTTCTGAGGTATTCCATATATTGATGATCTCACTTCTAAAGGAACATTAGGACATTGTTCTTTTCTTATGAAAATGAAGTCGGTTTTCATTTAAAAAAATGCCTCTTGGGTAAGCAAGGGTCCTATTGTCCAGCTGGTTGTACCACGGGTATATAGAATAGAATAGAATAGAAAAACATGTATTTACATCACTCACACATATTACAGGACGGCTATGGGAAGAGAATACGTCTCGTTGGTACAACCAGTTGAACATAGCAGTTGTACCTATCTCTTGTCGGTACCAACCGCTTCAAGGGATCTTAAATGCCTATAGATCTTAAAGAATATGTCTAATGCCCATGGGAATACAATCGTGATCATATTTCATTATATTTCATTTTAATCTAAAAATATTATTATTACAATGAAGAATCTATAATGAACTAATCGTTCGTTCGTTTGAGCAATTGGCCAACTCTGGAGACGAAGTTTTTAGACCGCCTAAAGGCCTCCGTCATGGCTTAACGACTTTGAAAGCCGGGACTGGGATTTGGCTATCTCTTCATGGTTGCTCGTCTCTGGGCCATTCCGTTAACGTTGTAGTCCATCTTTCTAGAATCTAGACAATAAGACGAAACATCGCAAGTGTCAAAAAGAGATAGGCTAGACTCTAGATAAGTGCTCTGCCCTGTCCGTCTCTAGGTACTTGAAATTTGCGATGCGCATACGTAGACTTTGGTTTGTGGTGTATTTCAACGACAAAACTCTACCAACATCAAAAATGTTAGTACCTACTATTATGAAGTCAAACTTTCTTGATGCAATTTAAATCTGTTCCAGTTCCACCCTATTGTCTTCTAAGTTCAACTATAAAACATCACGTCGTCGCCTAAGGGCATAACCCTGTAAGCAGAACCTAACGTCATAGGATTGCACCAAACATAATCAGATCAGGGTACAAGTAGAAATTGAATTAGGGGGACTTGACCCATTGGGCATTTCGTTTCAAACTAGTGATAGCACAAACAAACCTTAAAGCTTTGCGATAAAGTTGAAATTCCTTTGCGTTTACTTTCAAAACAAGCTTTACAATTATGTACTGTAAAGGAATAGTGTAGAGTTGATAATCGCTTGGTAGTAGCTTGGATAGTGTGTAACAGAGGGTGACCAGTAACGTCGATGGTTATTTGTGCTTAATAGCAAAAAACCAACAGATGCAGGCATTTCACGGGTATAATAATGTACTTAGCCGGATTTTTATTTGTTTGCTTTGATCTGTCCGACGGCTTAGTGTAGTTTTTGGGTTCAGTTATGAAATACTTATAATAAAAAAATAGTATTAAGTACTTACAAACAAAAAACAGTTTTTAATAAAGGCATAAAAAAGTCTAAAACATATTATCACAGGATATCGCAAAATAAGTTTATAAATTGAGGCTTACATTACAGGTCCTTATTTAATTTAAGTGACAAAAAGAGTTCTTTGGTACTATATGATAATACTTATCACACTAATCAAACTAATATTATAAAGGTGAAAGTTTGTGTGTATGTGTAAGTATGTAATTGTGTTTGTTACTCTTTCACGCTCAAACAGCTGGACGGATTTGAATGAAATTTGGTACCAGGATTGCTTATTTTGAAACAAAAAAAACCTAGACCCGGGATAAATATTTGAAATTACTTGATATTTACTATTATACTTAAGGCAACAATAAATATATATTATATTGTTGCCTTAAAAAGTTCAAGCCAAAAACTATACAGAACCCTTGGTTTGTTCTTCCCTTCATTTGACAGGTAGCTCTATTTCGTTACAATTGGCTTTCGTGTCCGTACGTCGCACTTGTCAGTCTGTAATGTGACGTAATGGTTTTTATATATTATAATCTGTGGTGAAAGGTGAGGGTGGATTTAGATTATGATCTCTTATAAATTTTGTTTTTAAATTTTTGATGAAACAAAAACTATACTAAAATAAAATAAAAATGTTTAGAATTTGTAAAGATGTAATAACTCGACGCATTTTTACTTTTATAATCATCATTATCTCAGACCTGTTGCATTATAATGAACAAAAAAATTGTTTAATTACCCCTACAACAACATTCTAAAATATTATATATAAAAAAAATTAAATATGATCACGACTGTATCCCAGGGAGCGGTAGACATTTCATTCAAATCTTTTAGGGAATTTTTAGATCCTTTTTGAAGAGGTATAGGGGTTAATGAATAAATATTAAATAGTTTTTCAACGAAACAAAATCATGATCACTACTATATCCCCTTTTAATTTATGAGTTTCCGATATTTTTGACAAACTTCATACTAGCAAAAACTTTATTTGACCGTGTTAATGGTTATTGCGTGCTGAAATATCGGGAAACTTATAAATATACAAATCATGGTAAATATTGTGTTTACGATGTTCAAAACCTTGATAGTTTAAAAATCTTTATGAGTTACAGATTTAGAAGAATGGCTATCACATTAGTTATGTTCTTTCTTACCCGAGAGGGTAATCGGAGCTAATGTCCATATAAGTTGGACCATGCCTTAATTGTCCAATCTTGCAGAAGTAAGCATTCCATACTTAATATGTAGCAAGATCACCGCTATCAAAGTCAAAGTCAAAAAACATTTATTCAGTGAGACCTCTAGGATCTACCTCTAGTCTTAGAAGCTAGGTAACTATGAAAATACTAACTGGCTTTCTCACGATATCAAGTTAAGCTTAAGAGTTATAAGGTTTATTTAGGTACCTACTCCGTCGCCACTCCGTTACCAGAGTGGCCACTTACTCATTCTAGCTTAATTGCTTAATTATTTATAACTTCAATTTCATTACCACGTGTCCAATCCCGATAAAGTCACACAATCGCATTACATTAGCTACTCGGTGGAAGAAAACAATAATGATTTAAGGGGATCAATCCCTCTCACTCCTGATCTCGTAACGAGGTGTAATACAACATAATCGATTATACGCCCTAAAACTTATTTCTATACTTAGTGACAACCCCTAGTCAACAGTCTCGCAAAAACTATGGTTCTTATAGCAACAGCAATTGTGTTTAATTTCGAGTGAAATTAGTATGGCTAGTTAAAAATGGAAATTGTATTTTGCACTATGGTTTGCTGGGCCATTTGTTGGTCTCTTGGATTCAAATACTACAGGATAGGACTGCCATTATATGATATTAGTGTATGTAGTCCAAGAGCCAAGGTTTTCCAGTTTAGCTGACTTTTACAGTTGAATTATACTTAATTTAAGAAAAACAAAGCAGTGGGCGTAAAGTGGAAAATTTAGGTGTATTTCATAATATAGAACACAACAATCATTCATTTTGTAAATTATATCAAATATGTTATTCCAGGTCATAAACTATGTACAGTTCAAGTTTCAGCCCATTTCGTTTATAACCTTATCAACTTTTGCCTTTATAGGTACGAGTACCTAATAGTATAATTCATCATATCAGCCGCGTTGCACCCACTGCTGGGTATAGGCCTCCTCTTTATTACGCCACTCAGTCCGATCCTGTGCGATTCTCTCCCACGCTTTCCCGGCAACGTTCACAATGTCATCGGACCAGCGGGCTGGTGGTCTGCCCAATAATTAAATGGATTTAATTATTTTAGTATAATTAAATCCATTTAATTTAGGATGATTAAAAGATTCACTCCTCTGAACCGTAATTGAAAGAAATAACGTTAAATTACAAAAAACAATTACTTTTTTCCCATCCAAGAGTAAAATCTAACAAATTCACTAAATTCAAGGGTGAAATGTTGTTGGTCCTGTCTAATTTTATTGTTATTTCAATTTCATTTGTTCTTGATTGTACCCTGCACCTTATTTAATGATACTGTACCCTATTGTGCGCAACAGTACAACAGAAGGGGACATTTTTGCCCTTCATCATAGACTTGGCAGTTATTGCTTGTCGATTACAGAATTGTAACTTGTTGTTTTTAACCGATTAAAAATAATTTTATATGCGCTTTTACTCTTAACCTACCCCTTTATTCTCAATGATTAGTCAATGTAACAAGGCTTTAAGTAATGTTTTTTCCTGTCTAAAGCCACAAGGTCAAGTAATCTGATTTTGAAAATTATTTTTATGTTTGAAAGAGTAGGTATAATTACGCCCAAGGTGGTCCCATAAAAAAACGTTGAGGATCTGCTGAGGATGTTATAAAGAAATGTAGTGAGAGTGCGGGAAATTTCTATCTTACGTAATAGAAGTCGCTTTAATAAATACAATATTTTTGCCACCTGTTATGTTATCATTTATTAACGTTTTGTTAAAAGTTAGTATGTTGTTGGTTAAAACAATCGTTAATATTTAAGTAACGTTCTAATAGGTATTCGAGCGACAGTTTAAATTAGCCTAATTAAGGTGCCTGTATGTGAAGAGACTTAGGAAGAGTAGCGAAAACAGAGTTTGGTGGCCAAGTGCAATTACCACTATTATCACACTAATACCTATTATAAAGGTAAAAGTGTGTGTGTTATTAAGTGTGTTTGTTACTCTTTCACGCTCAAGCAGCTGGACGGATTTGAATGAAATTTGGTACCAGGATTGCTTATACCCTGGATTAAAAAATAGGCTACTTTTGATTCCGGTATTCCCACGGGAACGGGAACTATTCACCACGGGTAACACCGCGGAGCGCAGCTAGTACAAAATAAAACTATCACAGAGGTTTAAAAAAAAGCTTAAGATAGGATTCACAACCGGATCGATATATTTTTTTTTAATTCCTTCCTAAAAGCTAACATTAGAAAAAATCTAACTACATCTTCATAATTGTTTTGTGCAGTTTTGTAGTATTGCAGGAGCTTATACTTCCATTAATAACAACAGAACAAAATAAACCAACCTGAAGAAAAGGATTTGCAGTCCGGTCGAAACACAGTGGTCACGTTTTAGTTTTATTTGTCTCGAATGCAGTGCACTAGACAGGCAAAGAATAATCGGGGAAATTTTCACTTGAAAAATAACTAATTATTTACTCCGATTGATTAGGAATCGTCTACAAAATGTCTACTAAATTTTAATCTGTACTTGCATTTGCCCCTTTAGATATTTATTATTAAAGAATGCCAAAATATTTAATTTAGACAATGCCTAAAGAGATGAGGTTTAAAGAAAATCTACCGCGCCGGATAGTTGCGATTCTATTAAGTTCTTATGAGAAACGGTTCTGATAGACCCGATTTATCTAAGGAGGTATACTTTGGTGGAAACCGGGCATTAGCGGTGTGGTTTTGCTTGTCGTGTTTACTCCTGTAAGTACTTACAGGGTCATACCATCCAAATTCTTTATATATTTTAAATTTTCCAACCATTGAAGAGGAAATACGAACACAATAATGAATGCATTTGAACCTCGAGTTGTGGAAATTCTGTTTTCTGAGGTGTACCTACTTATACATTGTGTGTGACAAAACAACGACTAATTACCGAATCCCCTAAAATATAAATAAAAATGAAATGTACAGAGTTCTTTAGTTTAGTTAGAGCATCACGTAAGAACTTAGGCTTGACTGTTTCAGATCCTTTTTGTTTAATATTCGTTAAGGTATTATTTTAAACATTTATTTACAGAAACTATTTACGTTTCTGTACAAAATGCATTTAGAACCAGTTGAACCACCTAAGTATTCATTAAGGAATTTATGTTTCATATTATGAAACACCAAATTTTGTTGTTATAAATAAGAAGAGTGAAAATATATAGGTAGGTACTAACTTATTACGTTTTTTTGTTTCAGAGCACATTAGGGCGAGGAAAAACTTGGGCTCAAGTTTTGGTGGACAGCGTAAAGTTCCAACATAATTTCCCCAAACAGGGCGGTTTGCACATCATGACAATTTATTGTCGAAACTTTTCATCTTGCCCCTAATTTCTGAAAACACATTTTGGAGTAATCGCGCTTGGACGGGCGCGGGCGGGCGAACTCAGGCTGTCAACAATTTTATTCACTCCGGCGACTCCCCGGAATGGCGTCATAAAGCGACGTAATGGAGGAAACAGGCTCTAACGATACGCCGAGATACTCCAGCCAAGCCGAGCTTAATCTTTTAAATAAAATATCAAGAAGAAATCACTGGGAACCGGGCGGCTGCTGCTCGAGTTTATAGCGCGCAGATTGGACATATTTACGTCTGCCCCTCTGCCGGCTGGATGAGCAATACTCAACTGAATATGCTTTTATTTTACAGCAGGAGTTTTAATGTAGGTATAACAAAGAAACAAAGGCGCTTGGCAGCGGTGACGCGTCTTGCAATATAAATTAGGTATTTGTATAGGTATACTTCATTTTTCGTGCGATGTTTTTTCCAAATCGACTAAGGTATCATATTCTACCTCAACTATAGGTACTTACTATTATTTAAATCACCTTAATGTTTTTGATTGAATATTTGACACCATTTTTTTTAATTATTTAATTCTTTTTGCTGAGCGATTATGGGATTCACTCACAGAAATTTTTGTTCTATGTACCTATCTGCGTGATGACAGTCTGCGTTCAATTGTAGATATGCGCTAAATTTAGAATAACATGCTGTCTGACAAAGCCATTATAAAGCCATTTAAATAATAATAAAGGAAACTTTCTATAAATAATATTTGAAGACATTATTTAGTTTAATTTACCTAAGTACTCATGGCTTGAAGTTGGTTCTGCCAGATAGCATGCTTTCCAATAGAACTAGGCATCAAATTGGCATGAATTCGCACTAATAAAATCTAACGCTTTTAATAAAGTACCTATAGGTACCAAAGTTAGTTTTAATTTAAGAAATCTACCTAAACAACTATACAAAGAATTAAGTATATAACAAGCAGAAAAAATACGCAAAGTTTCCTAAAATGGCTGATCGAAAGACCTCGCTCGCTACTCTATTATGAATTTACTTGGTTGCCAAACAATTCATTCCTAACATTAGCATGAATTATTCCTGAGATTTTTACGACAAAGACATAATTAAGCCCGAAGGATCACAATTCAGCGTTCTATAGCGAATTCCCTTTAGACGCTCGCGGTAAATTTTAATGCGCGGGAGTCTTTCAAGTGAAACTTGCCGTAATAACATAATAAGGACGTGTCTGATGATTTCACATACTCAATAAATCAGTGTAATTCGGTTAACCTTGTAATTTGTAACGAGGTACAGACAGATCGCGATTATTTCTAAGGTCATCAAGTTATTATACCTAGCCCGAGGTACCACATCAAAGTGCTCAATGAATTCCCCTTAATAGGACAATTAAGCCCATTATTCGATTATCTATGAAATAAAATCATTCGACTTATAAAAATTGTCAGTTTCGTCCATTTGGTCTCTTATTATTGGATAGTATGGCCTTAAATTAACCTTTACTATTATACAATTTTAAGAAAGCCTGGGGCAAGTGCGAGCCTTTAAAAAACCTTACTTTCTTCTGTGGACGACCTCTGTGGCGCAGTGGGCGAAAGCCCGCCTGAGACGCGGAGGTTGCGGGTTCGATCCCCGCTGCGGGACAAATGTTTGCATGATCTGCAAATATTTGTTTCGTGTCTGGGTGTTTTCTATATATAATATGTATGTATTTACAAAAAAAAAAAAAAAAAATGTATCTATGTAGTTTATCAGTCATCTGGTTACCATAACACAAGCATTAAATTGCTTAGCTTGGGACTCGATGACGCCGTGTGGAATGTCCAAGGATATTTATATATTTATTTATTTTTATTTTTATTTTTTTCTTCTGTAGAATCCCGTGAAACCGTAAAACATGCACTAGGTAATAATGCCTCATTTCATTACGAACGAAATGTATTCTTGATAAGTAGTAATATTTTCATACAACATGTTAGAAAGACATTCAAACTCAATTACAATGTAATGACTTACAGCAAGTTGTACTTACCTACTTACATCACATCGGTATTGTAGGGGAGATGTTAGAGAACGTTCTTGGTATATTCCTATCCCTAGATAGGCGCCGTAAGAAACCGTTACATAATATAAACCTAAAAAACAACATAATATAAAGAACAACAAAAGTGGCAAAATTTATTTTTATAAAACTGACTTCAATTTCGTATCGTAAGAAGAGAAGAGAGAAGAGAGTTTAATTTGTCGCGAGGTGCATTTTTGTTCATAACTCCAAAGAGCCTAATACCATACCTGACAATCTCGGGAGACTCTTTCAAACATAAAATAATTTTCAAAATCGGTCTTTTTTTGACGGATTAATCGAATATAGTGGAACATAAGCCTAACCTCCTTCTTTTTTTAAATTGGTCAAAAAACACAACTTCATATTTTTATCGATTAGGTACATTAATTTTATATCTTTTTAATCATTTCCATAAACTCAGTCAATAATCCATAAAATAACAATTTGTCTGATCGGAATGATAATAAAAAATCCGCATTCCCATAAATAATCAAAAGACCCTCGAAAATTAAACAATAAAGAAATACAGGGTAAGTGCTCTTACCTTAAATTTCTTCCATTAAGTGACCAAACGGTAGACCTCTGGGAAAACAGGATGTGAAGGTATGGCTGGCTCAAGTTATGTTGGTCTATTCTAGTAGGGTAAAAGCTTCAAATTTTGCCACGTGACTTACACGTGCCTCCCTTCTCCCGCTGGCCAAAGTTTACATCACAATTCGCACCTTTAGAATAGAAGTGACTTAATCCAAAAAAACTAAATTTTGGGAATCGACAAAAGAGTGAAATAATGTGTGACCCTATCCTCTTATTTTTTTAATTGCTGCTAAATAGCTCAAAAATCTTTAAAAAACTAAGTCGATTTAGTGAACATAAACATTTAGCAATTAGTTGGTGTAATAAATAATTAGAAACAACATGTTTTTCTATATTAAAAAAATTTTTGATTCTAAAGAGTCACTATTTAACTTAATTTGATTTTAAAATTTTGGTTTTGCAAAATAAAATAATGCCTCAATTCTGATTGAGTAAAGATAACAAAAATTTTATTAATATAAAAATGACATAAACACAATTGAGTCACAATAATGTCCGGCAGTATCGGAGTTAAAACAGTACCAAAGATAAATCGGTCAGTTTAATACTAAAAAAACATTCAGTGAACTTACCGAAAAATTTATAAGAAAGATGGCTTAATTAAAATTCGGTCACTGTCTTATTATTTGTACAACGTTCTTGTTCTTCTATTCGCACAGTAAAACAGCACAATCCTGTAAGTGGCATTTCTGTCCCGACGCAGACGGTTGTTTTGTTTGAATATGTAAGAGACCGAAATATATTTTTGACCTGTTCCTGCCTAAAAGTGGCGCTTTTAAAACTACAGAACTGTAGAGAATGTTGTGTAGGGTCATTTTCTGCCCCAAACTCATTTTTCAAGTTTTTTGAATTAGGTCACTTCTATTCTAAAGGTGCGAATTAATGTCAAGTCACTAATTGGTGATAGCGGTTTGACAGTTCGGGACCGTTTGATTAAAATATTCGTTCTAGATTGTGCTATATTTAATTTTGTTATAAATGATTCGTGATATTTTGGCTCAAAATAGGCACCTGGAAATTAAGGCGTATCTGTGAGATAGCTAAATAGCGAGCTTTACACTGACGCTCTATCGCGCGTGAGGAAAGAGCTAGCGTGTAGGTAAAGATGTTAGAAGGGGAAGGGAAACAATGCGCGCAATCCTCCTGAGAACGCGCCATAGTCTCTGTATAAAATCAGTCGTACGTGTAATCGCGCGTTCCAAAGTTATACTTCACACGTGAATTCTTGAACATACGCTTACTGATGTAAGGCGGTTCTCACAAAACTGTGTGAACTGTACACACTCCAACACGCGCCAGCTCTGAACGATCTATCCCGCGCAATTAACCTTTACACGGTCGTCTCTTTCCGTTTTGACAAAAACTGACGAGTAAGAAAGAAGAAAGAAAGAAAGAAAAGACATTTATTTGCCCCAAGAACACGTAATAATTATGTTAATGTAACTGTAAATACAAGAAAAATAATAATAATAATATTTTAGGTAGGAGTAATCGCGCGCGAATGAACGCGCAGCTTAAACAGCTTGCGTGTGCAAGGAGGTCCACTCTATAAGATAAAATGCATCGTGACAAACATCGCAGGTCAGCTTTGTTAATCTTCCCAATTCAGTTTCCACCAACAAAAGCTTACCTAAGATTATTGGCACCACGATGCATCGTTTTCGGTTTGTAGAGTAGACCTACAGTACAGGCCTTCCGGCGCGCAATCCTCTACGCTCGCCCTCCTGGGCTAAACTACTTTATTAAAAAACTTTTATACTTTGAAACGCGACTGTATTCACAACGCACATTAGAAACGCATCATAATATCGCATAATTTCTGAGGTCTTATTAGGTATTCAAGATCTTTTGATTTTTTTAAAGAAGAGTTTTCAGAACCTGAAATAACATAATTGTTATGTGCCCATTAAGTAATGCAGACGCTAAACTATTACAGAATTTGCTAATAAATATAATATAATCTTTTAGCGATACTATAGCTACATATAATCCAATCTACTGGCATCGGTCGGGACTCAAGAGTAATGCACGTGCCGCGCTCTCTTGAGACAGCAGACATTTACTCACGTAGGTACCTATGTGGGGAACACTCTTGTTAACCTACCCTACGCTACGGTACAGGTTATTATAATTAAAAATACCCATAATCATACTTGGACTGTCGGATGTGAAGGAGTTCCCAACATTATTGCTTACCAAACAACTATCAATGAATGGCCTTCAACATCGAAATAGATGTTTTAAACAGCGTCAGTTTAAGAGTTTAGGCACTTACGTTCATAACTGGTAAGGCCTATTCGGGAGCGACAGATACGGTCGCATTTTCGGCAAACAAATTGCGTCCCCGTAGCACCTGTAGTTGGTATAGGGAGAGCTGCACGTTTGTGACGAAGCTCGCGCTTTTGCGCCAGAATAATGAACCAATCGTTATAATGGTTAACAACGCCCCGTCAGAAATTATTTTATTTTTATTTTGCAACCAAACAACTAAGACTAACATGATCTCGGGCAAAAACAAGGACAGCATCATCACTAACATTACACCATGTTAATATAAAATGTACTTATGACACTTTTTGACAGATAACAACGTTGCCATGACGATCGATCTACGGTCATCCGTACGTTAGATATAGGAACCGGGCATCTGTCGTTTTGTCTGTGCGTTGATCAAAGTCAAGTCAAACTGTTTTACAGGGTTAAAATTGGTCTATTTAAAACAATAAGTAATATTTTTAAGCAGGTAAAATTGAAGCTCATAACGTTAGTTTATTAACTGAGGTACGTTATGTTTAAACCTTAAAAGTAGCATCAATATTCAAAACTATAAATAATATTTACACTAACTATAAGATACAGACTAAAGTTTCCTTATTATAATATAACCATTGACTTGATAATTCTGGACAGCTAGAGTGGGGAATGCAATTTAAATAATACGAGTAGTTTGTTAGTAAGTAAAAAGTAAGTTCGTATGAGCAAGTGGCCAACTCTGGTGACGGAGTTTTAGGCCGCATAAAGGCCTCCGTCATGGTTAAACGACTTTAAAAGCCGGGAAGCGCTCAGCTGATAATTTGTACATATAAGTAATTGTTATTATAATATTATTATAATATATTTATATATAATAATTGCGTCACCTATCCAAGTAGAGACCGCTCAGAACGTTGCTTAACTTCAACGATCTATCAAGAACGTCTTAGCAAGCTTCGCCACGAGCGCTTTATTAGTTTGTTAGTTTCTACCTAAGTAAGTACCTATACCTAATACCTTCGATTGCATCCAGCACGGATCGCACATGGTTTGCGCGCTGCATAAATACGAAACAAAATCTCAAAAACACAATATTGATGTGCTAATTTTAATACATATCAAGTAGCACTTCGCATAAATTGCATTACAAATTTGTAATTGAATAAGTCGTTCCCAATCGAGCAGTAAAATGAGTGTAGCCCCGACACGTGACCAGTAATCATACAAATTGAGACGTGTGCTTGGAGGTCCCTGGTAGGGAGACACAAGCTTACCTACGTCCCCTATGCTTTCAAAACATCTATCTGATATACCTAGTTTTTCTTAAACTTTCGCAATCACAATTCATAATAAACATACATGGACACGGGGTCTTAATCACGTTATTTACCTATTTATAAATTATAAATATCTATTTGATAATTCTTGAGTGTCAGTTTTGTATAACTAGACATTACAGGCAGTCACTTATGAAAATCATCATTCTCCTGCCCTTATCCCAAGCTTATGAAAATATTTCGTTTATTACACGATTTTTCCGGAAAGTTCATTTGGGTGAAGACAGGTACGGTCACTCTTCTTGATACATTGTATGTACTTATATCGACGATTTATTGCATGAATGTATGATAATAATAATAATAGCAGTGAAAATCATGAAGGTTAAATGGACTTTTTTTAAATTTCACTTTTACACCTCCGTAAACGTAAATTAATAATTAATCAAGTAAATTTTCGTTTAAAAATTCGTTTGCAAAATATCATCGCGTACAAAAGTTTTCGCTTACGAAATGGTGGTGGTTACATAGAAATATCAGAGAAATGATTTATGACGTAGGTACATAGTTTTATGAAGAGAGAGGCTGCTAAAAATCCTGTTGATGATAATAAAACAATGTATCAACAATACCTGAATTTTGTAGGTACTTAGGTACTTAATTCAATTTAACAATGAACACTGAGTAAAACATGTTTTTAATAATAATTCCAAGAATGATATTCATCTAAGTAATTTCTTCTTCTTCTTTATTTTGGCTTCGCCGGCTTTTGCTTAGCCTACCACGCACTACCATGTCATTATAATTCAAGTTAGTGAAGTCAAGTCATTATTTTTATTCATGAAAGACAGTGACATACCTAAATGTTGAAATGAGTAAAATATTTATTACGCACACATAATATTTATTGTCAACAGTTGAACTGACAAAAGTAGTCTCTAACAGGGTGTTAAAACGGTGTATACTAGCTTGCGCGAGCCGAGCCGCCCGGCTACAATAATACAATAGGATTAGTACTTTCGTGCGCGAGTGTAGCCATGCGCAAACATACCCCCTCCACTTTTTTCCAGCGCTCTTTTTACGTGGCGCGGACTATACTTTGTAAAGTTAATAAACATATTTTTTTACTTTAAGCCAAAAATATACACAACTAGCATACTCGCCCGCGGTTTCGCTCGCGTGGTACCTACCTTGATAAAATATAGCCTATGTTCATTCGGAAAGTCCATGCTGCACACCGGTAAAATAATTTTTAACAAACAAACTAACTTTACCTAAGTATATTTATTAGTACCTATATAGAAAACACTAAAAACATTTATCAATGTTTAATAAAAAAAGAAATAAAATATAAAATCCATTTATTTCAGGCACAAATTACCCATATCACAATCATTACAATCATTACAAATACTTAAAACACTAAAGGATAAAAATACACACACAAAAGTAAAACATTTTAAATTGGTAGGTAGGTATGTAAAGGTATATTAATAATCAAAATGTATAGAAAATTATAAAAAGTAGAGTAGGTACAGAATTCATTTATAAGTATTTTGGAGGTATGGCATATAAATCTATAGTCAAAATACTGCGACATTTGATTCAAACATGACGATAATGTTGCCGGAAATGTTGGTATTTATTAATAGGGCTCTACTGGACAATTTGCGACACGCGCCGGAACCGAGCAGTTCCGGGCCGCGTCCGTTCGGGATCCCTGCAACGTTCGCCGTTGACATCAGCTGGCTTTTACATAGGCAATATATTGTTAATGGAGATGTGAAATTCAAAATGTTTACTTTATTTTAAAGAAACTGATCATAACAATAATAGATAATAAATTTATTTCGCCACAGATGATACTATAGATGATAGATGGTACTAACTAACCTAATATATTTGTTTATGAATGTTATAAGCACAATTTCGTCCGTCAATAGTAAAAAGTTTTTTTTTGTTTGAAAGAACTCCAGAGGTTGTCCAATATTTTCATTTTTTTTATTTCTCTGAAACTACCACGGATTTATTAGTGCGTTGATTGTTCATTAAATACTCGAGGAAGGTTATAAGCAAAAAACCTACTATAATATCAATTGAAATCTCTGAGTGCATCTAGTAAATCAGTAAATAGTAGTAATAGAACACATCTGAAAACAAATTTCATTTCTATCACAAGTCTACGCTAGCCTTCGATATTTTGACCGCATTTAAATAATCATGTGGCGTTTAGGAAATGGAGTCGATGTGGATAATTGGAAATTCAATCAGTTATTTTAGTAGGTAGGTTAGGTACTTGAAGTAGTTTGTGACAGATTTTGTCCAAATATCTGAGATAAGTGAGAGGTTGAAAGTAGGGGCAGGGTTTTCCACATTGCACTATAACAAGTGAAAAACTGTCTGTTTACCTAATTCCTGAATTATTTGATCTAAGTGCATTAAATATACTTTCAGTTTTAGTAAACTTTAAAGACGTGCACAGTTGTTCTTAAAACATTTACAAAAGACTTATTTTTTAAATCCTATCTTTATTCTATATTAACTTTATTCATCCCAGTTAAAATAGTTCTAACGGACCATTTCTAGAAAAAAGCCTACAGTAAACACCGCAGGGCGTAGCTACATTTCAATAAAATGTTGTTCCAATGAACAACCAATGTAAGCGGATCATTTGAGAATGGCTGGACTGATTTGATATTTTATGTTCGTAAGTCTGAATAAGATTTTTTGTAGACTACAAAATAATGGAAAAGTTTTCAGAAAAGTTAGGAAATTCATCAAAAATCATTTCATTCATTTTTTTATTTATTTAGGCCTTTATTCATAAAGATATGTCAGTTTAATATAGATTTAAATAATGCTTTTTCTTGTTACTCTTATGGCAATGAAAAGAGATAGCAACAAATTTAATATAGGTATATTATACTTTTAAATTGAATTTCCATTTTTGAATTACGCGATAAAATCCTGTAAATTCAATTTAAAAGCATGAATTGTGATCGCGAAAGTTTAAAAAAGATTTAATATACTTTTTAGCTTAAATATATAGTATTATATATATTTTTTATTTACTTGACACTGGCAGCATTTCTGATAAATATCTTATTGCCAATAATAAACAAATACAAGTTAACATAATTCTAACAAAAAAATATGAATAATAGAAAATCTAATTATGCACATGTGATGGGCACGATGAAACATAACGGAGAGGAGTTGTAATTGGGATTAGCGCTTGCTTTTAATACTGAGTTAATTATGATTACAACGGGGGGTTGTGAAACGAACGGTACGGTTCGTAGCTATGGATGTAAAGCGCGCAAAACAGTTAGTAAATTACAATTTTAATAAATAAATAATAAAATATTCATGGACATTCCACACGGCGTCATCTAGTCCCAAGCTAAGCATTAAGTTGCTTAGCTGCTTGTTATGGTAACCAGATGACTGATATACTACATATACCTATACATATTTTTTTGTAAATACATACATATTAAAGTAACTAGATTATTTTAATCATACATACATTCAATCACGCCTCTTTCCCTTGGGGGTAGGCAAATACCACGGATCTCTCTTTTTTCATCATCGTTAAAAAAAAACCGCGAGTCAGTATAATTAAATTAATTATTAATAATTATTATTAATTCAATCATATTACATTTCTACAATCGTTTTCGCTAAATAAACACCGCTAGTAAAAAAATTAAAGCCGTAACTTGAGCTCCCATTTCTTGGAGAAGACACTATTTTTTACCAGGTGAGCTAGCGCAGTTCAACATTCTGTTATTCTGAGATTTCGCCTAGTTCAATTTACCACCACATTCAGCAAAACTTGAGATGTTTGGACGTGAAACTGGCCGTAAGTCAATGAACTGGCTCAAGAGATTTGAAATTTAAACATAAATTTATTCGTATTTTAGAAGATACAAAAACATTTTCTTGAAAAAGAACATTTTACCATTAAAATCTTTCCAACTATCCGTACACCGTTTGTTGGAAGGGCTCGAGCGCTTCCGGCGTGGGGCGCGGGGCGGGGGATGACGCCACATCCGGCGGAAGTTGCATCCGCCCCCAGCCTGCCTACTGTCTTGCGTCCATGTAACCAGCTCAAAAAAGAAAATATTTTTTCATTTTGAAAAATAAATAATTTGAGGTTGAATTTTTGTTTGAACTGGTAACTGGATAGAGAAAGAACACCTACACATGAATAAAAGACTAGCTAGCAGTTACAATAATCTTTGTAAACTTGGTTTTAGAAACGTAATCAAGTATTCCTACATTTATTTTCATTTTTAAAATAACAACCAGATAAAATAATAAAACTAGATAAGAGATTATCTCTATTCCAATTACGAGTATTGTATTTAAGTTTCTGGAAACATGTCTCATGTTTTTTTTTAACTATAATGAAATTAAGCCTGCAGTCCTTGAGCGTGGGAATTTCTGATTAACACCTACATTGACACTTTCTACTCACACAAGTGCATCCCGAAATTAGCATTTACAACCTGAAGACGAATAAAACGACTTTCGAAGTTTCGCACTAGTTACACATCCATTACGCGTTTGTCGTTGTGAGATGTATATAAATATCACAATAAAACACGCAATGTATTAGCAACACGCGGCCTGCAATTAGTTACCAGCACGGCAAAGGGTTGAGTCACAGTGTATGCTTCTTGGTATCATTTTAAATTTTGAGAAATTGAAGATAATTTGTCAAACCAATGTTCTGTGTTATAATAATAATATGAGAAATGTGCAATAATAGATAAAAAATCGTTTATCAAAATTATTTGTTTACCTACTTATAAGACAATTTAGTACAAACATGGAATATATGTAGGTACAGATTAGGACGGCTTCAACTTATTTACAGTAGGTACTCCGAAACATACCTATTTAATACTTCGATTAAATCCGTCTCGGATCGGAAATGAGACAAAAATACGAACACTCGATATCCACATAAAACTGTTACAACAATTATGTTAAAAATCGATTCCTGGTGTTGCAGGTTTTTTTTATTTATTTATATAAAGTAAAAAAAAAAACTGTTAGTTATAAAAGGGGGGACGGGGACGATGACCATGAGTGACGGGCCTTCACTCTGTAGTGGAATGTCGGTAGTAAGACTGGTTGAATAATCGTAATACATCGGAAACCCGAACCTTAGATATTTTAGCTGTAATGAACTACGATGGATGCGAACGGCACAGGGCCGATTAGAGTGGCATTTGAGGGAGGAAGCTTATGCCCAGCAGTGGGTTATAATTTGAGCTGCCAATGATGATGATGAATGAATTACCTTGTTGAACCTGTTTTTATTTGTTAATTTTTTTGTTTTTCTCAGTGATAGTCGAGATACAATAAAGGTACTTAAATCATTTTTAACTTTTCTTCCATACCTAATTTTTTTATTTTTTTCAATATCCTTGGATATTCTACACAGCGCCATCTAGTCCTAAGCTAAGCAATTTATTGCTTGTGTTATGGTAACCAGATGACTGATATACTACATAGATACATTTTTTTTTGTAAATACATACATATCATTGTACATAGAAAACACCCAAACTGGAGACAAAATATAATTTGAAAATCATACAAACATTTATCCCGCAGCGGGAATCGAACCCGCAACCTCTGCGTCTCGGGCTTTCACCCACTGCGCCACAGAGGTCCGAGATAATAAATAAAAAAGGGTAAAACACAACAATGTTTTGTCTAACTTTGCTACGGTCGGGTAAAAAGATGAGTAGGTGCATTATATGTGGGTGCTTACTGCATTATTTTAATACTTCTTTAATTTCTTTGTGTTTAAAGTAATTTTCTATACGTTTTCCCATATCTCTCTGAAATAGGTAAAAAAATAAGTTACGACATAACTCGTACCTATATAGATCATTGGTTAGGGTTTGATAATTTATTCAAAAGAAAAAATACTACAAAGTAAAAGTCACGTATCTACCTAGTTCGTCTACTTGCTCGATGAATAGGTACCTACAGATAGTTTCCAACACTCGCAACCCACCCTTTTTCTAGTCCAAAGTAAACAAAAGAAGCTCGGCGAGATCTATGACGGACGTGCGGTCACTTTGGAAACCCAGCGGGTTCTGAATATTTCTGCAGCGTGTATTCTAATAAAAAGACAATTACGTCAGGCACTGCTTCATACTAAAATGTATGGCGGCGGGAAAAAATTTCTGCAAAAAAAATTAATGATGTTTAAGCTAAGATTAATGCTTTTTGGTTTTAATTAGTAAAAAACATTCACGGTGAATGTATTGACTACTATTTTGACTCACGATTTATCAAAAAATATTATCATTAATAACAACAATAATATCATAAATAGTTCAAATAGAAAAGGTCGATTTCGATGTTTTTGATGGATTTTGACGATTTTGTTCTCAAAAATTAAGGATTATTTTAGAATTATCACACGGTGTTAATGTAGACTCATCTATTGAGAACTCGATTCTTTTTTATTGTCATTCTATGAAGTGATTTCATTAGTTTATTTTTTAAAATGGTAAGTGCCTGTTCGCGCGTTTTTAGAGACGCGCCCGAGTGCGTTAGTGACTCGACTTTCGATCCGAAGGTCGTGGGTTTGAATTTGGACGCGCATCTATAGATTTATCGTTTTAAAAAATTTATATGCACTTAATCACGAGCTCTAAACGGTGAAGGAAAACATCATGAGGAAAACAATTAGTTATCTAGTAGCGTCGATGGGCTTGCAACCTGTCACGTATGTAATGATCCAAATATATATCAAAAAAATTAATATACATATAAATAGACATGCCTCTGACTACCCCCATTAGACTTCAAAGGATCTAAAAATGCCTAAAAAGATCTGAAAGAATTTGTCTTCCGCATCTTGAAAATACAGTCGTGATCATATTTAATTTAATTTTTTTCATTTAAATTAAGTTTCAACTTAAAATTTATTACCAAAAATAAAAACCATTGGGAGAAACTTCATATTTCTCACAACTTGAAACACAACCTCTTACTTCTATTAAAAAATTAAGTATAGTAGAACAAATAATAAAAAATAAAAACTCCTTGCTCCTTGCCATATCAAGCAGGACCATAACATGTGCTTTGATACTAACCCATCACATTAACCCTGCCCTGAGGGAAAAGATTACCCCGATTCAATTCTCAAAAACAAAAAAAAAACAACAAATATGATACCCAAACACACCAACTGCTCGAAACAACAAATTTTCTGCACCATCACTCCCCAAGTCATACAATAAAAATTCATCGATGTACATTACCCCTATAATTTGGCAACGCGAGCGTTAATGCACCTACAAGCGAGTGTATTGTACGCATCTCTGGCGTGGTTCCGTACGGTTTACGGGCCCCTAAAAAGGGTACCGGGCTTTGTGTGGCGCAATATAGTAGCGATCGGCGTGGAAATAAAATGCCATGCTAGTTATTGCATGAACTTTATACCATTATTATTTTATTAAAAATGAAAAATCTAATTAAAATTTTTCGATTCCGACGAGATTTGAACCCGCACTTAAACAAGCAATTTTTAACAAATTAGAATTTTATTTTAGTTTTCAAGTTATATGAATTTGTGTGTAAACCTTAACAAATAGAAATAGGACATCGTAGATTTCAACTTTTCAATAAAAAGCATTTATTAGGTGTTCGTAAAATACGCATTCTTCCGACCACATTTTCGTCGACTTCAGTTGCAAAAATTCTCGCCATTAATGTATGTTATTATGTTCATTCTCAAAGTCCATTCTGCACATCGGTGAAGGAATTTTTGAAATCGGATAAGTAGTTTTGGATATTAGCCCAAACAAACAAACTTTTCATCTTTATCTTAAAAAAAATGTATGTATTATATCAGTCATCTGGTTACCATAACACAAGCATTAAATTGCTTAGCGGGACTAGATGACGCTGTGTGAAATGTCCAATGATATTTATTTTATTATTATTATTATTTATCGATCGAGTGAGCAAAGCGAACGAAGATCTTAGTGGCAACTTGGGCGATTTTGCGTTGTATGTTTGTATGTCCCGGCACAACTGTCGAACCGTTAATCCAATCTTCATGATACTTGGTAAGAATATAGGTAGTGATACGTTAATTTCCGGCTAATCTAATGAGCTTGATCGGTCAAAGGGTTGTAAAGAAATCAGATATGGGGATCACAAGTGGGTGAAAAAAATAAAAGTTATGCAAATACTTTGAATGGGATGACATATGAAAGGGTTCTGTTTGTACATTCCAAAATGGTATTACTTTTTATTCTAAGATGTAAAGTTTTTAAATACATTGATAAATGTAAAATCTATTATTTAGTCAGTGTTTCCCACCAAAAGTGTTTCTTCTCGACGAATCTAACGAATCGCACGAAATTGCTGTCACCTGCCTTCATGTAGGTACTCATTATCGCCCGCTATCGCTTATGCTCTGATCCCACACGCCGGGTACTCCCGAAGGAACCACAGCTAGCGATAAAAGCCTCATGCATAATGTACGCGCGTCCGAAATCGAAAAATTAAAAACATCCGCCATCTGTCGGCCGCGCAATTACTCCGTTTTGACGCGGCTGAGTCCATGATCTTTGTTAATTATTAGCAAATATCGAGCCGACCAAGCCAATTAACATTTCTACAATCGTTTTAGTAAATAAACAAAAAAAGGCATTCGATCACTAAAAGTCTCAATGTCAAATCACAGTATAGGGTTGATACTTGATAGAAAGAGAATAGAAAGGAATTGTTTGTCACATGGCTACAGGCTAAGTAGCTAAGTATAAGCTAATACTAATACACTACAAGTAAAAAATAAAATAAATAAAAAACCGACTTAATTTTGTAAGAAGAGAAAAATATCCTGCACTCTCGAGGTGCATTTCTGTTCATAATTCCCAAGGTCCTGAAGATCCTCATCAGATCCTCAAAATTTTTAAAACTGTATTTTATTTGATTTGTACAATAGAGTCCTACCTCTCAATAACAACAAAAGGTAATTACATGCGTCAAACTAGCTCCGCCACCTATTTTATCTTATTATTGAACATTAAACGAAGGAATTTTGAAACGAAAATAGAGTTTGGTGGCCATCAGGTGCAACTTCGCTACTCTTCCTAAACTATTCAAAATAAAACTATTTCAGTAATAAAAAAAAAAGCTTATGATAATTGTGTATCACAAACTGTACAATCAATTTTAAAATTCCTTTATACAATGTAATAATTGGCAACGCTAGTTTGACATACAACCAACTTAAAATACTTAATATTCTTTCTATTACTCCGATCATGTGTTGAGTGATGTGGGGTGGACTAATCGACTATGAATGATCATTCCAATGTGCTTAAATCAACGATGGAGAAAATTAGGTGTAGTGGATTCAGACCTAGTGGGGGACGCGAGTTGGTTTACGGCTTTGGAGTAAACTATGAGTAGGAATGTGATCTGAAGTGGATAAAACCTCGACAGCGATACAACGGACTGCAATCGTTATACAATAAATTAATCAGGAAAATATACAAACATGACGACATCTGTGGCGCAGTGGGCGAAGACCAGCCTGAGACGCGGAGGTTGCGGGTTAGATCCCCGCCACGGGACAAATATTTGTATGTTCTGCAGATATTTGTTCCGGGTCTGGGTGTTTTTCTATCTATAATATATAAAGTCCAATTCAAGCTGCATCTTTCTGTGTTACTAAAGTTTTGATATCATATTTCAATAAAAAAATAAATAAAAATGAACCTGTCAAGACGTCAAAGATGGAAAAATGAATTTTGAAGTAATGATAAAAAAATAGCGAAGGAGAAGTAGTTAACTCGGCAATAAAATAGCTAAGTGTAATTATGCGTTACTTTGCGGCGAATAAAATGCATAAAGTTACTTATTCAGTTTTCCTTCGATACATTTCTACGCTGTACAGGAACAATGCAGTTAGGAATAATTAAACAAGAGCATTTATATAATTTTCGTGTAACATGATTGTGTTTATAAGTACCTTTTATTCAATTTTCTACTAAATCTCTCTAACTGTTTGGAATTTTAATAATGTAAAATTTAATAATATAAGACTTTGTTCAATATTATTGGACCAGCAGAAACACAAAATGAACACAAGCAGAAACACAAATGGTAGAAATTATCGGAAAAAGAGGCAGTATAGAAATTGCTTCATCGAACGATGAAGAGACTTAACACAAATATAATTAATAACACCATTAAGGCATATAGAGGCCCAAAAGTCTATCGTAGAAAAACTTGTACTGGATCTAAACAGTTATTAAAACTTAAAGATGATCACGGAACTACTGTAACTGATCGAAGCCGAATCGTAACCATTGTGGAAGAGTTCTATGGGAAACTTTACGCATCGAATGCAGCAGAACCAAACTCACCTGATGGCGTTAGAGCTCCTCCAATTGAACACCATGACACGGAAATCTTACCACCTATCTTGCCGTGTGAAGTTACAAGAGCTCTCTACGCCATGAAGACAGATAAATCTCCTGGGGAGGATGGAGTTACTATCGAAATACTTAGAGCAGGTGGAACTCCCGTTTTTAAGGTTGTCGTGGAGCTCTTTAACACGGTTTTGTACGAAGCTCGCACACCGGAACAGTGAAAAAATGCAATAGTACACATAATGCACAAAAAAGGTGACATTGCAAAATTGAACAATTACCGTCCAAATAGCTTACTATCACACAGGTGTACAAGCTGTTTGCCAAAATTCTCACTATTCGCCTCACACGCCAACTCGATGAAGCTCAACCCGTAGAGCAGGCCGGATTCCGGAGCGGTACCATCGACCATATCCACACGGTAAAGCAGCTGCTGCTGATGGAGAAGTGTCACGAGTATAACAGGCCCCTTGTTATGGCCTTTGTCGATTACGAGAAGGCCTTCGACAGTGTCGAACATTGGGCCGTGTTCCACGCTCTCCATAGCTGCCATATCGATTCACGTGGATGTGCTCCGGGAGCTGTACACGTCAGCTACTCTGCAAACTCGAGTGCATAGTCTAACGAATCCTGTACTTATTAAGCGAGGAGTGAGACAGGGAGATATTATTTCACCCAAGCTTTTTACAGCAGTTTTAGAAGATGTACACTTAAGATTCGCGGATGATCTTGTTCTTTTTGCAGAGAGCTTCGAAGATCTCCAGAAGATCTGCATGATGCGTCTTTGGAGGTAGGGCTAAAGATGAATATGTCCAAGACGAAAGTGATGGGAAACCTCTCCGGCACCGCAGTTTCTGCTGTTACAGTTGGAAATGTGAGGTTGGAGATGGTGGAAAAATACATTTATCTTGGACTTACTCTATCTTTTGGCAAGGACCATAAGAAAAAGGAGATCGAAAGGCGAGTAGGTACAGCTTGGGTGGGCATTCGGAAAATTCGACGACATTCTAAAATCTGTCAACGTCCCACATGTCTGAAGACCCGTCTATTTAACCAGTGTGTATCGCAGTAGCCATAAAAAAAGAATGCCCACCATGACTTACGGTGCCGAGACATGGACCCTCACCCAGGAGGCTGTGTACAAAATGAGGGTTGCTCAGAGGGCCATGGAGCGTGCCATGCTCGGCATTAAGCTTGTAGACCGAGATCCGAAGACGAACCAAGGTCAAGGATGTCGGTATCCGGGCAATGGAACTCAAATGGAGTTGGGCTGGGCACCTGGCAGGACGTGGTGACGACAGGTGGTGTAAAACGTTGACAGAATGGTTGCCGAGGACTGGCAAGAGAAGCGTCGGACGTCCAGCAGCGCGATGGGTCGACGATATTATCAGCGTCGTGGGCCGGCAGTGGATCAGGCAAGCGCAGGATCGGGAGAAATGGCAAGAACGAAGGAGGCCTACACCCAGCAGTGGGAAAGATTGGGCTGCGGATGATGATGATGATGATATTTAAAAACAAAGAACTAATTTTATTAAAATCCTTACCCATGCCATGGGTAGAATAATAGGGAAATAGGAGTCAAATAAATAAATAATAGGTCACATTATTAATTAGATAGTGTAGGAAAATTAAATAAAGGCACTTAATGTTAGCTTTTTTATGTTGTATGGAGAACATTGACGAAGAAGAACTAAACAACTGACATGAAAAAATAAATAAGTGCTTTAAAACTTTGAAACTTTGTTGAGGGAAAATTACATAATCGCTTTTTATTTTTTTTCTTACAAACAAATGAGCTAACGTATAAGACTGTTAGATTGAAAAATAGGTTAAATAACAATCTATAACATAGCAAAAGATGCATAATAAAAATGTTACCAAATAAAATTTTATAGCCATTTTACACGCAAAAAAATAGTAAATTGCGTTTTTCTCCCGATTTTGGTTTTGTTAGTTATTTAGTTTTCCAACTACAGGGACGATATTATATGTATTTACAAAAAATTCAGTTTGCCACAAATTTTCTGCTCACTCAGTCGGCCGCTAACAGTTTGCCTACTGTGGACACAACCTTAAAGTGCATAATAATTTTTTCGACACGAAAAGTCCATTGATGAAAGAAAGTAAGAAAGAAAGAAAAATCATTTATTCTTGTAGGACCTCAAGGATCACTTAAGTTTCGTTTTACATGCTAGGTGATTCTAATGCCTGTTCCAACGCGACTCCCTACATATGCACGGCCGGTTTCGAACCCACGACCTTCGGATCGAAAGTCGAAGTACTTATCCACTTGGCCAACACGGCTTTTTTGTGGAAGTGAAATAATGTTTAAATAAATTAAGTGTGATAGCACTTTAAATAAGCTGAGCCTGTTAGTCAACTTTGAGTAATTAGTGTTCTATTCCCTTCGACATTTACACGAGTACTAGAGGAACACCTTAGTCCTTTAATTAGGCTTTGCATTTAGAAACAGCCTTGCATCAAAGGATTTGTGGTTATGCCCAAAACGTAGAACATTACCTTTGGTCATTTTCAAGTGTTGCAAGCATTTTACGTGGATACTTGATTCTAGCCTCTTGCACACAATTAAATTGAAGCAATATTTAACTTGCATGGTTTACACAATGTTTAGACCATACAAGTCATGATGACTGCCAATTTAATTGTATGCAGCAGGCAAAAATCTTGCATCGTGTAAAGGGACTTATCTTTTCAATCATTGTTTGTCTTCAATGCAAAGGTCCAAAAGAAACACACTGTTTTTTTTCCGTCATCGTGTCGTCATTTTGCATTCTCGACACCCACAATGCGCACGAATAAATTAATTAGGACCAAAATTTCATATTTATTCCATTAAACATTCCTTTAATATATAATAAATCTTATAATTAATCTTAATTATAAGCTCCAAACCCATCATTTCGCGAACTTCAAAACGTGCTGAGTTTGGTAGATGTGAGTGGAACGGGGCCGAGAAATGCTGCTCAACGTTGAGTGCTGATTGTTTTTAAATAAGTACGATTTGTACATTATTATGATGCTAAAAAAAATATTTTTTCTTGCTACATATCTACTATACACACTGGTACTTCGTTTCATTCACAAATTCACAGCTATAAATCAATAAAGAAACAAAGTAGTACGTAGTACTTCATTCCTTTATTGATTTATAAGCTGTCACTGTCTCAGGATAATCAAAGCTTTATCTCAGCTTTGCTAATATGTATTAAGTTTGTCACAAAAAGCATGCCGTAATCGGGTCATAAACACACCAGCAGGTGTCAGCGCCTGTTTCAAGTACACACTCGCCAATTACATGGTCGTGGGCAACCTCCGGTCGCAAAACTTGTAAATTAGTTTGCGTGTTGGGACTGGGGCATGATTAGGCGGTGCCAATCGCGTCCGCGGGCAATCCGTCAACTACGGAGGCGCCGGCAGCCCACGAGGTAACAGCCAGGAGGAGTGAATGGACCAATTAAATAATTCAGTAATTCGCGGAGCCGCCGCCGCCGGCGACGTAAACATGCGTGAGACGCGGGGAGAAGCGGGCGGGCCACGGGCAGCGGGGGGCGAGCGCGCGTGGTGGGGCGAGGGCGTGGCCCGTGACGTCACTCCACCGCCTGCCTCAGTCGGTCAACACCCGGCGCTCGGAGCGGTCGTGGCGACGCGTCGCCTTTTTCTTCACCCGAAAGTACGATAAAGTCGCCAAGATTTTCGACCGCCAGTACCACTCACCTTCCAAGGTGTTGAAGTTGGAGGACGACCCTTGGGGGTCATGCGCAATGTACTCCCCCGACAAGATGAAGTCGGGCGGCGGGCTGATGGGGCCGCCCGGCTGCTTCCCGGGCCGGTACAGCCCCACGTACCGCAGCGCGGACCCGCGCCGGTGCGTGCCGAACCCGTCCGTGAGTACACTCCGCCGGCCCGGCCCGCCCCCGGCTCCGGCCCTGACGCACCAGGCACCCGGTGCCCGGTGCCCGGTGCCCGAGGCGGGCCCGGCTGCTTCTGCTACATCTTACTGCTTACAACCTTTCCTTTCCACTGTGTCAGCTTACAGGTTCATAAACTAGCAAGGCGCGTACTCTCGCTCCGTCTTCGCCGCGTTGTTTACGGTTCGTAATATTTAATGCGGCTAGGATCTCACGGAAACCTAGGCAACGTGGGGACTAGCACCAGTATCGTTAAAACCCGAATGTACTTATCTAAAACTTTGGTACCTACTGGTGTATGTTTAGGTGATGCGTGTATTTCTTTCAGAGTGGTGAGTTATTTTGTTGCCTGGCGATTGCTGTTATGTTTGTTGTAAGGCGATGCGATCGCATATGGAGCTCCATGGGGTTGTTTGTTTCTTCCGTTTTGGCGAAATCAACAGAGATATTGTTGCATAGTTCACTGAAGCTTACATACTTAAAACAGTCTGTTTGATGTAATATCCTTGAAACAAAATAATATTCTACACTAAAATCAAAGTTTGTATCAACACTAAACGCATTTAATCATTAATCTACTTTCAGCTCACAATCAAATCAAATAACAACAAAAAAGTAGTTATGTGATTTGATTGTGAGCTGAAATTAGATTTATTGATTAAATGCGTTAAGTGTTGATACAAACTTAGATTTTAGTGTAGAATATTATTTGTACAATAATTAGTTGAAAATACATAACTACTTATAGTAGGTTGGTAAAAAACATAAATTTACATTAATATTCATACTTGAATTAAAAGATCGTTAAAATAATTCAAACATTATTTACAATAAACGCGGCGCTTCCGATAACATTTGTAAACATTTAAACCAAAATTAAAAGGCTTCGAGTTAAAAAGTTTAGTAATAATGCGGTTCGCAATAAACGTGCCGGAACTCGCCCTCTGATTACTGTTTAAATTGTTTAACAGATATTTTTCATTTTAAAATTGTTCAACAGTTATTTTTCATGTTTATACGTGCTCTCCCTTGTTTATATGAAATTTTCTGATTGTGTCACATCCTGATCCATTTCGAGTAAATTTTTGTTTTTCAAACAGTTTTCATTTGTTTTATTTTAGTTTTGATACCAAACAATTTTGATATTCTTCAATTTTACAGAAAATATAAATTAAAATTAGGAAACTTTTCAAATAATTATTTTAAAGTCAAAGAAATAGCACAATAAACCTGAAACTCAATAACATTTTAATTTTTCTGAAGTTTCAGTGAAAAATTAATCCTAAGTGAAAAATTAAGTGACGTTTGGTTTTTCATTAGCTAACATTTAGTTAGTAAATGCGACCATTTGTTAATTTTTTTATCAATTGTGGTTCAAAAATAGAAAAAAATTAAAGCACATCTTACTACTTTCAAATGTTTTTCCTTAGAAATGCCGACGGCCGCCGAAGTTGCACTGGCCCGTCGGCTACGCGCTACGTGGCTCTACGGCGTAGAGCCTCGTAGCGCGTAGCCGACGGCATAGTAGCACTTCCTAATACTACTGTTATGAAGAAAAACGCTGTCAATTCATTGAAATTAATAACCTAAAAATAAATTACGTTAATTCATTGCAATTAATACCTAGTTATAATTAACAATTTGACTGTTTTATTTATTTTGTGAATTAAGCAACAATCTCAACTAATTGGCTTTTAAAACAAAATTATTTTTACAGGGACGCTGTTCTTTAAAATATTTTACAATATTGACAATTAAATTGTCTTTGTCTTTTTTACTTTGTATCCAATTAGGTACTACGTTAAAAAATGGTTTTTATATCTCAATATACATATACCTATCAAAAATTTCTGAAATTTGTATTTATCACAACTAGCTATACCTACTTTTACAATAAAATGAAATATTCGTTTAATTTATGAAATATTATTTGCTAGATACGTTTTTTACGTTATATTATACTGAAATAGGGTATTTAACTCCGATGATTTTACTATGAAGATCGAGTTCGTTCGTTCGTTCGTATGAGCAAGTGGCCAACACTGGTGACAAATCGACAGGACCTTTTCAGTACCTATTTTAAAGTAAAGTAAAGTAATATTTATTGATTGAAATACGTGTTGTACATAGATGGATTCTGTTCTGCACTTAATTGAGAAACAATGTACCTATTCTGCCATGTAATGGCGTGCAATTTCAGTTATAAGATTACAAATAAAGATTATAATGTCAAAATAAAGTATTTAAATAAACGATAACAAAAATAAAGTCAATTTTTTTACAAAAGAAAAGAATTTAAAAACTCATTTTTCAATTTTTTTTATTAAAAACGTGTTGTGAACTAGTACTAACTAATACTTTTCGCTATACAAATAAAAAAATAATTCAATATTCATGGACAGTTTATATAGCGTCATCTAGTCCCAAACAAACATGTGTTTTGCCTTCAACCATTCTCAAGTCTTGTGGTTGATACCTAAGGTTAACGATAATTAAATTTAAATAGAATCGGCTTTCTAGGACAAAAACAGTGGCTTGTTTAATTTTACAAATGCTTCAGTCTGGTTGTGTAAACAACTGTTTATTATTGGTGAAGACCTGTTTAGAAAAGCTGTTTAATTAAGTATATTAAGTTTCAAATTGAAGAGACATGAAGCCACCAAATGCATTCATAAAGTTGAAAATATTTAAGTTCGCAATTATTTAACAATCAAAAATGTTTAAATTTGTTTAAGTAAATACATTTAGGTTTAGAACAAAAATCGGTTCACCTATACATATTAATAACAAAAAAAATAACTTATTTTTATAGTGAAATTTGTAACTATTATTTAAATAATAGTATTTTTCCTTTTAAATAAATAATAAATTCATTCATTTTAATTAGATGATTGTAACATTTTTATTAGTGAATATTTCACATTTGATTAAATATAGGCCTACGAGTATAATCAATTTAAACAGAAGCAAAGGTTACGAACAAATATTACACTATTGTTCTTACAAATACCTGTATTTCCTATTAAATGAGTTCATACAAAGCAGCAGAGAACTAACATACGAGTAATAATGTTGGATAAAATGTAAAATTTTTAATATTTTTGCGTTTCTACAAGTTTGTTAGCGCGCACATAATTATTTAACAAATGTAAGAATAATAGTGTACTTAATCGTACAAGGAGGTATAGGAATTAAGTTTCGCTTCAAACGAGGAAAAGTAATTAATTTTCGACGATACACACCTAGGAGTATTTTACCAGGTAAGGGATATTGAGTAGAGGAAAGACCAGGCTTTAGAAAGGATTCTGAGATCAGAACAGCATCAATATGTTTGCAATCAAACGAAGCAAGCATATCTCGAAAGTGACTTGGAACACTTTGAGCACTACTTGGATGGGTGACCGCAAGTGGCATTATCAGCTGAGCGCTTCCGTGCACGTTAAATTGACAGTCCCGACTTTTAAGGTCGTTAAGCCATGACGGAGGCCTTAAATCGGCCTAAAAACTCCGTCATCAGATTTGGCCACTTGCACTCATACACACGAACGAACGAGCACTTGTGTAGTCATTATCGGAAGAGCATATGGAGGAGCAAGAAAAAAAACTATCATCAAATAAATTATAATCCATAAACTTAAATATAAATAAATAAGCAAATAAATTATAATAGGTATTTATAAATTCAATTCATTGAAGTCCATTAACAAACAAGCCCCCATCACTCGCCAGCTTACTAAAAGCAAATATACGCTAAGTTGTATCAACCTGCTCACCATTAAAACAGGCCTTTACCAATAATTACCTCCTAAAGTATAGGTATGTTACTTACAAAAGGCTGCAATGAAGCACTTCTGTATTTAATAGTCTGGATACACAGTGCGAGTTAGCATTCGAGCTGGTAAAGTTAGCTAATAAAGGAGGTACTGTTACTCGCAATTGGATGTGATCGCATCATTGAATTACTACATATCTTAAACTGTATGATAGGTACTGAGTCACTGCTAGGCTCGCATATTATGCAAGTCTACCAGTGGCTCGTGCTTAGTTTTTTATATTGACTTGAAAAAATAATTAAGGAGGTTCTATTATATGTTTTTGTATTATGCTCACTGATTTCTTCGTTAATTGTAAACAATGCACCTCAACCAGTGCAAAAATTTGGTCTCCATAAGATATTAAAGCCAGATTTTACAAAAAAATATTGCCGTTACTTTCTTTTGTTTTGCTGAGGCAATAGACAGCGGGCTGAAATCAAAATACTTGTGGCGGTAAATAATTTTGTTTTAAGAACGAACATGATTAGGTATGTGGATATTTCGTTAGGTCGTTTCAAGATAAAGCTCATGTTGTTCAAAATCTATTTTGCCTTTTAAACCCTGTTAATCGTATATCATCGTACGTAGACATAATCCGGTCAGCACCTCATATAACGCCAGGGATCGACCAGACAGACTGATCAGAAGGAAGTCATGAATGAACCTGTTAAGTTTAATAAGCTGTGCAAATATTTAATTGCCTTACTATTACACAAGGTGTTATTCGGGACCTCCATTTTTATGACCTGTTATTACTAACAATAACAAATGTATCTTTTTAGAAACAACATGTAGTTAAAAAATAACAACATAAATTTTACGAATAAACTACATTCAGTTCTGTCCACGGATTGTACTAGACCAATTTAAGTATTCAATAAAAGAATCGGTTTCGTTTGATGAACTAAAATATTTCTGAATGCAAAAAATTTTTAAAAAGATAAATTCTGTTTCCACACAGTTTTATGTGAAAATTAGAACTAAAAAAGACGTAAGACGTCTTCAATATCCCTGAGTAAAGTAACTACCTACTTCTTTTAAAATGTTGATTGGGGCAACCATGATTGTAAAGGTTAAAAAAATTTGCTATACGTAAATACTTTGTGCTACTTAACTACGTAGTCAAATAGTCCGGTGAAGTGACCGGTCAATAGGTATAGGTATAAGTTCACGAAAAGAAAAAACATAGTCATAATGAAAGCCATATGCAGTTTGTTTCACTAAATTCAGTAAATTCATTTACCTAATTTAACCATAGTTGTAACATCGCATAACATGGGCATGTCAAAAATTATTCAAAAATGATCACGGGATAATACCTATTCACAATTACCTACAACACTAACTAAATACCTACTAATTATACTTTTCTAATCAAAGGTAATGTCCGAAAAAGAGGAAAATCAATATTCATGGATATTGTAGTAAGGATGAGAATCAAGAAAATAGCCCGCTTTACACGGACACTCTCGCGCGTGATATAGCTATCGTGCGCGAAAGAGCTAGCGTGTAAAGATGTTACAAGGGGAAATCACAATGTTTTGCGTGTGCAGGATTTTCCGCGCGCAATCCCTGGAACGCGCGATAGTCACTGTGTAAAGGCCGCTGTCTATACCTAAGTAATACCATATTCGTAGAAATACAAACAAGCCCTCAATGTGTTTTAACGTGTAAAATAATCAGTAAAATTGTTTTTGAGTAAAGAAATGCCGCATCTAATCTTTCTGCACTAAACTATTCCCTTCAAAAACCTTTTGACAATAGACTAGATTATTATGTTAGGAAGTCTCCTGTTTTTGTCTTAACGGTCAGTTATTAAACCAAATCATATAGGCAGAAGTTCAATGCTTTCTAATCGCTACAGAATCCATTAAGCTACGTAGCGAGTGGTTTTCCACTCAATAAAAATTAAAATATTTTTCTCTGTTCCTTGATGAGACATAAAATCTAAAATCGTTATAAAGTAGTTATACAAAAATATAGCGTAGGTAAATTACACGCAATCTTTTTATCTATAAACCCAGTGCGCGTATGTTTGTAAATAAGCATGGCCCGACACGCACTTAGCCGGTTTTATTATTTCTTATATTAGAAGTTTGAATGTTTAAGTGAACTTTGTTTGGTATCATGGAAAGATACAACCTTGTTCGCTTGTATCGTGACTGTGTGGAAACACACCAGCGGGCCGGTAACAGTCGATTGGCGTGACTGTCTCCACCATGGATTGATTCACCATTACCTTGATTCTGTTCGAGCAATTTCCATGTTGATTTTGGTCGCAATAAGTGGCATTTGGATCAAATTGAGCGGCCAAGTCTAGGCCGGTACTTTATGAATTATTATTATCGGTAGGTGCGGTTACTTTGCATGCAAATATGCAATAGGTACCCAGCTTGTTACTTAACTTCAGTTCATTTTAAGTAATATTCAGAAAACAATCTAGGTATACTAATAATGTCATAAGTTTTCATAATACTTACATTTACTAATTGTAAATATTCTTTATTACAGAAACTAAACTACCTACTCATATTTACATAACTGTACAAAATACAATTAGAACCAGTTGACTATATTACTAAGGTATCTTACTAATTAGGTATATTCTTCATCATATTCACCTAGCCAATATAAATACCCAAATTTTAATTTTAATACCTAAAGATAGATGATAGATGTGTAAAGATAGATAGAAGTGCTATATGAAAATGCGCATAAAAATTTTGCCATGTGAGTAAACCATAAACAATACCTACATAATAGTGCGTTAGGCAACTTTTGTTTATAAACTATTTATCACTTGATTATCAACAAGTTTACCGTAAACACTGTTTCTAAAGCTTGTCAGTTGCTAGGATGTTTCCACGGCAACATGTTTACTTAATAAACAATGTTTTATCACTTTTGTTTATAAACAGAGTTTATTAACAAATTTTGCCTAATAAATACCCGGCTTGGAAACAAAAAGTGTCGTAATACATATATGTAGGTAGTTAGGTACCTAATAATTATATATTTTTATCATCACTAAAAAAATAAAGTGACCATTATCATGTCCAATTATGGACTACTTAGTAGATAACTCGAAGCCCTGACCTATGAACTAAACAGAAAAATAACAAATCCTTTTAAATAAAGTAGCAGACGAGTACAAAAGAAATGACCTGAAACGGCAAGTTAAATTGCACTAGCGTAATTGTAGTTTATCGGTCGAAATTACCTCAATTACATAAAGCTTAGTTTAATAATAGCAGTGACATATGAAAAGCACACAAATGCACTAAAGACTCTTAAATATATTATGCGTACCTACGAATGGCTAACAAAGTGGGTGGTCCTATTTGAATGACTCTACAAAGATAAGAACCTTTTTATCTGCATTATAAAGGGGCCCTTACTTACCTACAGAATATCAATGAACAGTACTAAAACTAAAATTGTATTCACTTCAATTTCGCCAATTTCTGGAATATAAAAGAGCTACTTTTATTTATTCTGTTTACCTACATTACACGCATGCTATTTTATTGCTTACATTTATTTCAATGTAATCAGCATCCAATTTTTTGGTCTGATGAAATAATAGGCCTTTTCAACAAAATCTATTTTCTGAGTTCAATACCTATCTAACTCAATAAAATCAACTAGCTTGAAACGAGTTAAATTGCCGAAATAAATCTAATGTAACTAAATAAACTCTCCACCTTAATTAGTGCTATAGTCTCGCATGTTCACAAACACCTCGAAATTGCATCATTCTCCAAAATTAAACGCGAATTAGCGCTAGTAACAGCCGAAGCCAAACAAATAAAACAACTAAATATCGCTGAAAACTATAACCTCCTATAGGAACATATCTCCTGGTAGGCGCTCAATTCTATTGCATTTTAGCTATATCACTGTTCCATTCTCCCGCAGGCTCGGGTACTTTTGCAGGAGCAGGATAGGTAGTGCCAACGGTTTCTATCTTATTTTATTCATGCGCGGCCATGAACGTGAGATGGACGCATGCCAAAATTCGTGAGTGCGACAAGAAGGCAGGATATTTCTGTGGGTCGTCTTCTAAACGCACGAGGGCGAGAGGCCACCGACGATTGTTATTCGACTTATATAGTTACATCTAGGATCATAAAAGGAGGAATGTTAATAATAAAGGAGAATGCATCTATCGCGTTTGAGATACTCGTATGTAAAGAATGGGCGGGCGGGTGTCCGAGCCCTCGAACTAATTACCAATAGGTACTTAACGCATTATAAAAAAAAAACATACTTACCTACTCATAGGATAATATTATACGAAATCAAAAATAAAAAAGAAATTCAAAATTGATCACGGATTGTAAATAGATTGCAATCAAGATATTCCTAAATAGATCATAGGTACCTAGTACTTACCTCAATGATTCAAATATTACGTAAACTTACTGAATTAGGTACATTTGTCTAGTCTAAACTGAAGAATATGAATTACATAAAAGTAATTAAAAATGTCTCTCTCGGCGCAACTTTCGATGCAATACCTAGTTAAATAGAGTTCATTTCAATTGAAACCAAATTTGAAAGTCGTATTTCATTTCCCAGAGTGTTTCAAGCAAAGGTTCCAACTTACTATCAATTTTAAGCACGAAACCCTCAGTTCCACAAAATAAAACATAACTACGATAACACAAAGCCCATTATCCTATGATGGCTTAGTAGATCCACAATATCGTGTCCGCAAAGCGTTGAACTTACATTCAAAAGTTACTAAATCCTGCAAACGAATATAAACTTTAACAGGAAAACCTTAGAGTATAATATTGTATAACTGAAGCAACGAAAACATAACCTACCTGTCAGACAAAAGAGGCTTTGTCTACACACTATTGTCTTTAGTGGGTACATAGAGTCGAGAATACTATGAAATACGTCTAGTACAAGTCTGCGGGCGCTCTATGCGGAATACGCAATGAGCTGCAAGCAATATTGTGCCATAAGGCGAGGTAGCCAGTCGAAATGTCTCTTTGAAAGGGGAAGGAAGGAGTAAAAATATTTTTATGAACATGAATTATTCATAACATTTATTTGTATTTTCGTTGAAGGAAAATTTAGTTGGAAAAGTTTTAGATATCAGGCGGAGGGGAATTTTTGCTTTTCTAATCTTGCTAGAATAGAACGTACCTTTGTGGAGGTATCAGAAACGGGGTCATAAAGGAAGGACAAAACATTTTTATGAGAATCGTGACTGCTTGAAGATTTTTTATTAAGCTGAAAAGATTTTATACGAAGGAATTAGTAACTTATAACCCACAATCACTTCCTCAAAATTAAATGTTGTAGAATGCACTAATCTAGTTAATATATAATTGACTAGCTACGCCCCGCAGTGTTACCCACGGTGAATAGAATAGTTCCCGTTTCCGTGGGAATACCGGGATCAAAAATAGCCTATGTGTTAATCCAGGATATAAGCTATCCTGATACTAAATTTCATACAAATCCGTCCAGCCATTTGAGCGTGATGGAGTAACAAACATTCGCATACACTTACACACCAATTTTTATGTTATTTTAATGTTTTTATTGTTATTTGAGTTTTAATGTCTAATGAAAGCATTTATACCCACTGTGTCATAGAGTTACCTATCTACTCACCACCCACTTTCCAAATTTTTTTTTAAACCAAGCAACAATAATAAGTAACTGACAGTCCTACTATTTACTATAAAAAGTTACGAGTAAGTTCGTATGAACAAGTGGCCACTATAATGAATGTGAATAACAAGGTAGAGATGCATATTTTAACATTGTTATGAAATTTGACTTAAAATGTGATAATATCGAGAATGATAATTATGCCCATTAGGTATTTATTAGGTACAATGTCTGCTCTATTTTTCTGTAAATAATACGTAGGTATAGTGAGCGCAAACTAGCAAACTGTGGACACTCCACTTCAAGTATATAAAAGGGCGTACTAAACCGATACGCTGCAAACTCAGTCGGCCGCTATCAGTTTTTCTACTGTGGACACAGCCTTAGACTTATTTCATATATTATTTAGGATGTTTTTAGGCAACCTAAAAACTCCATCACCAGATCTAGCCAGCTCTTAAATAACATACAAATTAAAACGAACACCGAACAGCTTCAGTCCGCAGTCAGATCTCGTATTCCCTCGCAATACCTACCTAAAACTATAAAAGGTAATTAAGTAGTTACATTTCAGGGATTGTACAAAACTGAACTTAGATAACGTATAGGTACCTACATCAAGTTTTACACTCGGCCGAAGTAAACGAGCAACAACAACTGTGACAAGAACAAAACGGTGCTAGAATCTAAAACGAGCCCGCGATCGCTTTCAGAATAAAAGTTCTATTCTTAGTTCGCGACTTTTAGTCGCCACTGCTGAAAGTTAAACAACTATTATATGTAGTAGGTATTACACACTACTTTAAATTAGTTTATAACAAAGGTAAGTTTACATAGGAAAAGTTAAGTGTATGTATGTAAGTATGTAGTCGGTTGGACTGGTTGTCTATACCAGGAAGAAATATTTACCTAAATAAAAATCTAGGCGGCTATTCGATATTGCGTAATGGCTCTTGTATGTACTTACTACAGTTTGATACTCATGCAGTATCTACTGTTATATTTAGCATTCTTCAGTAAATAAAGCACAATGTGTTATGCTTGCCAGTAGAAACATGTATTTTTTCTCCGACTTTCAGAAGATATTGTTCTTAAAGACAGGCAAAATACTGAGTGATGGTCGAGTCAATTTAAAACTTAAACTCTTAATCCTTCTAGTCTGATAAGGCTTAGTATCAGATAAATAATGATTTACCTACTGTCTTAATTTTGAGTATAAGCAAGGTTTGGATTTAGAGGTAGACATAAAAATAGAACAGTATATTTTTTTGCATAAATGTGCAATCAAATTCAGACTAGAATCGCGACTAAAAGTCTCGTATGACGAGACATTTGTAACATAACGACGCATACTCAATTAGGAGTTAACTGCACCAGCGCGGCTAGCCCACTATAAGGCTGGGGTAATAACACATTTTGAGCGAAACGAAACGAAACGCTTTTATTTTCATGTGAAACACTTTCGCATTACGATTTAATTTTCAAAACTATAGGCAATATCGATGGAACTGAACATAGTTTTGTGAAAACGTAGTTCTGCTTGCTCGATTAACCTATGTAGGTATTACAAAGATACATTGCGTCCGTTTCAAACCGTCCCTGTCCTGCTTATTTTTAACTAGAGTGAAAGAGAAAAATGAGCCCGTTTGATCTAAATGTAGTCTTAGTTACGGACAAAATGAAACGTGTTTGGTCATGGATGGTGAAAAGCGTTAGCTCCAACACGTTTAATAAAAAACGCTAAGTACTAGCCCACACCACCGCTAACCACCGGTCTTTAATATTTAAATAGGTACATTTGCTGGCTCTTTTTTTTTTAGAAATTCAATTTTAAATCGAGTTCTATGAGTAACACGTGTCTTATTTTAAATTCGTATCTTTTGAATATTACAAGTGATTGTCACATTATTACAAGTGATTGTGCTTCGGAGGGCACATTAAATTGTCAAACCCGGATTTAAGTCGTTAAGGCTTGGCCGAGGCCGTCAGACGGCCTAAAAACTTTTCCAGAGTTAGTCACACTAGCTCACGAAAATACAAGTGAAGTGCTAAACAGTGGTTTTATGGAATACTTAGTCACAAGTTCTTATTAGGTACGTACAAGGGACTTACTTTGAGAAGTTGTTTTATTTAGGTCAATACGATGACTTTTCGATTTTGGGGACCATCATCATCATCCGCAGTCCGAAAGAAGAAAGAATGAAAGAAAAATCATTTATTCTAGTAGGGCCTCAAGGATCACTTCAGTTTCGTCTTACATGCTAGGTGATTCTAATGCCTGTTTCAAAGCGACTCCCTACACCAAAAAAAAGAATCAGGCAAGAACCTGGTGGTGTGGGCCTAGCTTTTTTTTAATCAATCTCTCCATTAGGGTAGGCATCCCTTCTTTCTTGCCATTTTTCCCGGTTCTGCACAGTATTCTTTTATCTGTGTTCTGCACTGATCGTATTTTGGCAATGCATCATTAAGTATAATTTTATCGGTCATTACTGGTTTAAATGAATTATACTTAGTATAAAAAATATATAGGAATTAAGTTTATTTTAAATATTAAATAATATTATAAAATTATTAGTAGTAGGAGGTAGGTACTGAGAAACATAATCTAATTCAAGTTTAGTGTAGAAACTCTTGGGAAATTTTAATTGCATTGAACTTGCAAAATTTTTTTTGATAAAAAATAATTTCTAAAAGACTACCTAAGTACCCTATTAGATATTCAAAATAATTTGACAATTTACCAATCATAAGAGAATGTTTTATTCTTGTCACTCTAATGTTAGACAATGAATCAGCCAAGAGCGAGTCGGACTCGCGCACGAAGGGTTCCGTACCATTCTGTGATATATTTCAAGCGACTACCTGTTTCGGTTATACCCTACAGTCCAGAAGGCCTAGCCAACCGGCATTCGCTATGAAGCGATTCGATTTCTATCATCGCTACACCTTTGATTTGACATTTCTGATCGCTCGAGTTTTCGTCATCGAATGTCAATTCCTATACATTTTTTTTCGGCCTCTGGTATGTTCGTCCGTGGTGTAGGTGAGCCGGAGCGCGGCGGCCGCGTCGTCTCGAGCCCAGGCGCGGATGTTGCTCCAGGGCACCTCTATGCTCTGCGCCGTCGCTGTTTCCTCCTCGCTCCATGTCGATAGCTTTAGACCGTTCCAACCTAAATTAAAGAGATTCTATTATATTTCCACAACGGTAAACTATAGCAAAAAACGACAAAAAAATCACGTTTGTTGTAAGGGAGCCCCCTAAACACGACCTGACGTTATAGGGCTCCGTGCAAGATAGCGACATTTCTTGTCATTGCTAATAGGTACAGCTTCAGATAGTGAGTAGGAGATATCTCTTTGGGTTACCTACCTGTAGATATTTTTTTAAGATTTTCGATCTAACGTCATAGAGCTTTGTTGGTTGGTTAAGCACTCCGAATGGAGTATAGTGCAGGTTCGAATACCGTAGAAATATAATATTTTGATATGGGTTTTCATTTTCACAAATCGTCAAAAATTCAAATCTAATCTAATAATCATACTAAAAGAGCTTGTAGTTTTATTATGATTTTGTTATTGAATTGTTTCGAACAATCTTTGGATCTCTTTGTGTGATAGACTAGATATGACGGGATTAAATGCAATGGTCGATAGAGTGATTCCCATGTCGTGACTTACGGGTAGGCTCTAGGCCCGAGTGCAAGCGAGGAGCGATCACACGTTGCACGGAAAGCCTAGGTTACGATCACAAACCTAGATCAAAAAACTATAAATAATAATAATAAATATTCTTGGGCATTTTACACGGGCCAGTGTCAATTAGTCACAAGCAAAGCAACATGTTATGGTAATCAAATGACTACTTATATAATTTTTTATTGTACATACATACTATTATACATAGAAAACACCCAGACTCGAGGCAAATATGTGTAGCCCACACGCCACAGAGGTCGTTTAAATATCTGAAGACATCTTAAAAATAAATAAAATTAAATCTCATAAGTAGGTACCTAGTCATTTTTCTACCGTGTGGTTCCAGTTCCAGTACGTTTTTTATATTTTTATTCTTATTCTCTTCAAATGAGTCTCGTATCCAAGTGCCGTAGGTTGGTATTGCAGTGTGCCTTGTTAGATAGTTATGTAAATAATTATTTTTTAAATTAAAGAACAACATCTACATAAAAAGGAAACAGTTTCAAAATAAACTTATAGATCTGTTCCTTTTAGAGACGTGTTGGTAGAATGGTAAGTACCTCGACTTTCGTTCAAGGTCGTTGCATCGAATCCCGGCTTATAATGGATTTTTCGTTTCAAAATAATTTGTACATCCACTTTAAATTTCAAGTTCTAATCAGCGAAGGAAAACATCGTGAAGAAACCCGCGGCTTAGTCAGCTCCACGCGTATTGGATTATCATTGTTTTTCTCTGAAAACAGAGATGATGGTTTAGTAGGTGCTGGGCAAGCCTATTCTTATTCCTATTACTGAGATCAACAATGTCTCAAGCACTACAATATTCCGTTAAGTTTAGGCAAAAATTCCCTCCTGACACTGTATAAATCATTTAGTAAAGATGTAAAGGCTTAAGTTTTTTGTTAGATCTATTCCCGCTTCTCGCTGCGAGTGCAGCCCCACGCACATTACATTAGCCATTCCCAGTGAGGCCGCCAGCCGGGCTGCCATCGAGGCTTAGCTTTGAATCTGGATTGCAATGCCTCATTATGCCGGTTGATCGCTTTATCTATATTACCAGACTTGTTAATGAGGATTTAACAAATTCGTTCATTCAAGATAAACTAGGGTTTGACCGAGTGGATAAATGATGTCCTCGAATTATGTTTTTTAGTAAGTAGGTAAGTATAAGTAGGTACTGTACCTGATTACTATCTTTATTCAAGGCTTCTTATTCGGAGAAAAAGTTAATATAAGGGAAGGAGCTGTATGAAACCAAATACCATTAGGTAGAGCTTTACTACCGCTCGAACGCTGCTACTTTTTGAACTACACCAAAACTTGCGAATTAACTATTCTGATACAATATACCTAGCACAATCGCGAACAAAGCAGCTTCCATCAACTTTTGTACCAAAACCTAAGTTCTAAGACGCTGGTTTAATAAGTAAAGCGTCTCTTGCTAAACTTGAAATTAACTTGGGGCCCACGGGAGTCGTGCTACCATGAATACAGAGGCAGTGCTAAGCTCCTATTGTTCGGGCATCAAGGTACCTACTCTAAGCACTACTTGGAGAGTTGGACCTGTTCGCCACAAGTTAAATGTCGTGCAGCTAAATTAACTGGCATGTCGTGATACAGGATTGTAAAAGTGCAATTACAGGGTTGCTTTTATATTTCTACAATGTAACGAGATGTGCACTGAGCAAAATTCGGTTTTCTACAGTTTACTAACTTTCATTGAATAGAATTATTATGTCTTTGGTCGAAAAATATTTTATCTATCTTTATCACTGGGAATGAAAAGCGGGAATAGATCTAACAAAAAACTTAGGCCTCTAATAATCTAAATTAAAGGTCTTATTCATAAATATTTGTCAATTTAATAATAGATTTAAAAAATACTTTTTCCTTGTTACTCTTATGTTAATGAAAAGAGATAGCAACAGATTTAATATCCGTTTTAGCTAAAGTAGGTTTACTTAACCAATATGCATATGGGGGTAAATGTTTACAAAAATATGAAGATAAAATTGACAATATTTTATTCGATCTTGAACAAGGTCTTTGTAGGTAGATACAATAAAACATCAGCATACAATCCTAATATCAATTTTTAAATAATAATAATAATAAAGAGTAAAATTCGTTGAATCAAAACTGTTGCCCCATCACGTAGTAAAGTGAAAATCATCGATATCAGTGCATGGGATGTTTTATACGGTGTTTTTCATGTGTCAACTTTTACGAGTTTTACGTCGTAATCTTACTAGCTCGGTATCAAATCATATTCATCTTTAACTTTTGTTTTTCTTGTGATAGTCTGTTTATATCTCAACTTTCCAATTAGACAGAGATTTTAATTTAAAGAAAAAAAACTACAGTAATTCGAACTCATCGAGGTAAAAATATAAATTGTTGGAAAATTAGCTAGTGCTAACTACCCTACCTAGCAAAGGCCTTTGCCATAGTACGTTAAATGTACCTTCTGGGTTGACCTCCAATTAACCCTTAGATTTTCAGTCGTAACAAGTAGGTAGTAACTTGGCGTTGTAACTGGCGTTGTAACTACAAATATATCTATCTAGGTACGTTTTAATCTTTATCATGAAAATATTACAAATTTTGAGCAAAATTTGTGTACTAATCCGTAGTATCGATTAAGTGGCGAGTCCTCCAACGGGCTAATGATTATAGTTGGTTACCAACACGCGGAACACTGTTTAGACCACGCGGTCTCTCCCACGGCCGGTCACGCACACCCATCGATCTACGCACTTAGATGCGAAAGAGAATGTAATAAACAAACATATCGATGGTAAAAACATATATACGTACATTATGTAGTACTTATTTGCCGTTGGACACATTTTGTGCCTAATTTTAGAATTAGGTACTTATGCCCGAAAAAATTATCGTGATTGTTAGTTGTATTAGTGTATTATATAATCTGTGGTTGTATTTACATTTGAGTAACAATTAGTTAAGTTTAGATGTCACCAATATCGCTGTCGTTTCCGATTCCTCATTTCAATACTAACTAAGCTGTTCATTTAAAAGACATTTTTAGACAGTTCACTCTGAAGTAGGGTTATAACATTAGGTTGTAAATAGTCATAAAGCTTAGAGGTACCCACTTTGAATCATAAGTGAATCCATCCATGTGAATAGCCAAGGATATTTATTTATTTAATTAATATTAAAACAGCTTAATTTCTCGAGACCATCGAAAAATAACAAAACAATAAGTATTCTACTTTCATAAACAGTGCACGAACATGTCATGAACTTAAATTGCGTACACATTTCCAGTTTCAGAAATTATTCAAGTCTAAAAACATGATATGTAGCAATCACCTTTCATTACAAGACTACAAAGTGACAGGTCGTACAACTGTCCAGCACATATCAAATTTCCTGCAAATTGTTATGCTCAAAACAAAAATATGCAATGGTCGCTGAAATTGCCTATAATCCGTGCCCTTCACTCTGAAATGACATACTGCCCATCAACCGGTAATGCCCGCTTTGTGGTACTTATCAATGTCTTGATAGCGTGTTGACTGATTTGGTCAGTACCCCGAGTTTCGATCCGAAGGTCCTGAGTTCAAACCCAGTCGTACCCCATCGATTTTTTGTTTCAAATAATTGATTGCATCATTCGCAATCATGCCGTCAGCATGAACGGTCGCTCCACAGCGGCTGTCTTTATGTTGATGTGACTAAAATGGCGAGTTTAAAACGCTCGGACACTATCATTGTCCACGAGGCTGTTGCCTTTATCCAATGCAAGCTGGACACCATGGACCAAGACTGTCTGACCCAGATCCTGACATCCAGTTTCACGGAGAAGGAAATCTTCGAAGCTAAGAAGGTGCTGGCCGATTCAGCTGTGACCACCGTCCGCCTCGTGACGGAAGCGCAAAGCAAGACATTGAAGATATTTTTAAGGTGTATTTGTTTGAACTCAAAGTTTTTCACGTTATTATTACTTCAGAGTCTGATGATAACCGGAATTGGATGAATGGGAAATGGTCTGATTGATTTACGATTTGGTGTACTTACGTGTAAGTAGGTACCTAGGGGGATATTTATAAATTTTACTTATTAAATTCCCGATAGTAACACTGGAATGTAGATATTTATCAGGTAAACGGTATTCTCGCTATGACTCCCCCAACTAAGCATAGTATTATTCGATTCTAGCAAACTCGTATGTCGGCCCTTCTCCACAATTGGATGTTCGTGCACTTGACTTGAATTAATTGCAGAGGTGCCAGGCCAGCGATTCTAACTTTGTAGCAAAATACCAACACTAGTTACTTCAAATGTTACTATACTAAGTACCAGCTACACTAAAACTTTTTAATTAAGTATAATCTTCACAAACGTATACATATTTTCTAAACCTCTGATTATTCTCATTTAGGTAGGTACTCATATTTATTAAAACGGAGATTAATGCAAGACTAACGATAGACCATGGCTTTGGTAGGGTACTCCTTATCTAATCACTCTTACCACATAAACAAGTAATATACCTACCAGTGACACACACATTATTTTTTCCCCTGTAACACCCAGTTATCATGAGGTGCACTACGGAAAGAAAAATATGCCTCTGGTACTGCCAGGTGTACTTACTATGTAGGTGGACCACGGGCAGGGGGAATAATGGCACGGAGACCAGATAAAATATTAGAATTTTGAGTTTATTGATAAATTTTAGTATTACCTGAAAATTATTATTTTTTGAGTAAGTACTTATATACTTAATTGCTTAATTATTTAATTATTAAAACGTCTTAAAATCAGACTAAAGATATCGATCTCAGTCACAGCATGCGATGAGAACTCTACCTACTTACATAGTATTTATTTGTTAGGTATATGACTTCTGTCATTTCAACATAACAACCGTGTTGGCCAAGTGGATAAGTAAGTACTCCGACTTTCGATCCGAAGGTCGTGAGTTCGAAGCCGGCCGTGCATCAATGGACTTTTCGTGTCGAAAAATTATATGCGCTTTAACACTGAAACGGTGAAGGAAAACATCGTGAGGAAACCCGCGGATCCAACTAACGGATGTCCGTAGGTCGGTCGTCATAGCAACGTTGTTATCTGTCAAAAAGTCTCATACATTTTGTGTTGAATAAACAACGTTGCTATGACGACCTACGTACGGACATCCGTTAGTTGGCTATAGGAACCCGGCATAAGTCAACATCGGTCATTCTGTAATGATACTTTTCGTTTTTTACCTTTAAATCATGTGATGTCGTTGCCATAACACGGAAATACCGGAGTAAGGAATGTAGGTACTATAAGTTCCTGACTGATACCAGATTATTAATGTCATTGTAACATAAAAGTTAATACTCGGTTTGTCTAGGACTAACTAGTCTTGACTAAGGTCGTATTAAAATATTATTATAGACGACCTCTGTGGCACGGTGGGCGAAAGCTCGGTTGGGACTCGGGAGGTTGCGGGTTTGATCCCCGCCACGGGTCAAATGTTTATTCTAATTATATTTTAATATATTTACTTATATATAATTTACTTTCACTACATAGGTATTTAACTATCCCTGAGGTTCTTCAAGTCGTAAAAACAAGCAATCGGAAAGTTTCATAGTTCGTCGGAAATTAGTTTTCGCCAAGTTCATTGACACTTCGTTTACGACCACGAGAAAAGAATATTATTATATTGTGCCGTAAATGACCTTACCTACCTAATAGTATTTTTTACTATCGTTGAAACTTTCGGTGTCAAAATAATTTGAACATTTCTGTTTATTATTGTAGAATTTTAATTTGCCTGTGTGAAGGTACTCGATTGTGATTATTGATTTTTATAGATTAGCTATGTTTTTTGAAGCTGTATTATAATATGTAATATGCCTTTAAATAATTATGTAAGTACTACCTATTTTAGATGTTTATTATTGAGACTTCGAGAAAATACTCTGACAACCAACAACTCTGAATGTTTATTAACATTGTTAACATTTTTCACACAAAACGTATTATTTTACTTTAATTTAATTTCCACGTAGCATTTACCAAAAGACAACTAAAAGACATTAAATCAAACATCAGCAGGATATAATATATTATATCCTGCTAATAAAATATATTGTTAGGTACACCTTATTTTCATTATGAAAACATTTATTTTTTGAAAAGAACCTTATAAGATTTTTGACAGCGACAAAACGAAAAAGTCTCATTCTAGAGCGGCACCTCGTGCCGAATTGACTAGAAATTGACAGAAAAACTTTTTATTACATTTCAATAACCAGTTATGAAATAAGGAATAAAAAGTGTTTCTTCACTAGTTGTGAAAAATGGTTGTGAAAGTGGACTATCGACAGGACTATGATTGGGATGTTAGGGCGAATGAATGCTACAGAAGACAGTCGTTTGTAACGTTTTTCAACTGATTGTAGGTACTCTTCGGAAAAATTTAAATATTGGAAGTTTCTAAACTGACGATAATTCTACGTGAGTAATTTGACGTGATAATATTTTTGAACTGTTCGTTTTCGAAAATTGTTAAGTACTGTATTTTATTAGTTAAATACCATTTACATGATGGCATTTTCTTGTACGTACCAGAGCAATAATTGAATGTAATAATTACGTTCACCTAATTGACATTCAATAATTGTAAGCAACTGTTGTTTAGACCATGCAAGTCATATGACAGTCAATTTGTAAGCAACAGCAAAGACGATTAATTAATCGTCTTTGGCAACAGACAAGAATCTTGCATCGTGTTTATGACACTTAAGATTCATTATTGCCTTTTACTTATCGTTATTGTTTTTTTTTCATGTTATATTATCTAGTAGTTCAGTTTCTTTAAAGCTAAGTGACCCACTGCTGGGCAAAGATCTTTTGAGAGAGGTATTGTGATCTGGGTGGTTCTTGGCTAAAATTTAATCGATTAATCTACGTTCCGTCACTGCTAGTATATTTTTCTTATCTAAAATAACAACAAATATATGCCACCGGAGTTAGCCACAAGCTCATACAGACATACGAGAACATTTAAAATATGTTCTCAAAAAAGCAGGAACTAAAATATTAGACTTACCTAAACAACATAGTCGTGCTAAAGTCCACTAGATGTTCTTATTTATAAACTGTCGGTTGACATGCTCGAATTAACACTAAGTGATGCGCTGGTTTGTAGAGGGCTATTTTAAAATTTACGCCAGTTAATTATTGATGTGAACTGATTCTAAGTGGGAACGTGCAAAATGCAGGTGTCCACGGTTTTTAGGCAAAACGCAGTTTGCGGGAAATTAAGCGGTGGTTGGTAACTTTTTGCAGTTTTAGAACTCTATTTAATCATTATTTGTTATTTTCATTGATCACACTTTGTGGATATTAGTTGTCTTTCCTGTGGATATCTTCTATTTATTTATTGGGAAACCAACAGCGATACATAAAGATATAATTTGTACAGAGAATAATTACAGAGAATAAAAGAAATTAACTAAGTACAAGCTTTTAACTAAGTTTATATAGGATTATAAATACTTTCTCCTTCGTAGATCCGTATTACAAACACTGTTAGGTGTGTTTTAGAGGCAAGCATTTAAAGTCATGGTCATGTGATTTTTAATGATATATTTTGGACACTTCTTTTACTAAAAAAAACCTTCTAAATCAGCGAACAGTCGGTTATACTGATTACATTTCTCTGTAAGCCTAGGAAGTACTTGCCCATCACACAAGGGTCAAACAGATTATTATATATTAAATAAGTACCTACCGGTCCTACTCGTAAATAAACAAAATTTTTGTATTACCACATTTTATAAATAGCATTCTATTATGTAATTTTAGAAAAAAATTGAATCACTTAAACCCTCTCCACAAGGGTATCGTTCTGCCCTTTAAGCATTTGCACTGGCCGCGCGGCCGCCGGCCGTGGCGTCTCGCCGTGGCAGTAATCAGTAGCACGTGTGCGCACCGCACGGCGGCGATTTGGGGACAGCGCGCTTCCGGCGCCAAGCACGCGATGCAGGGGCGCTCAACCATATAAAAATACATATTTTTGTTTTTTTATTTGGTCGAAATAACCAACAAGGTTTTCTTTAATATCGTTTAAACACCTATACGTAAATAACAGAACAAAAACATAAGAATAACATAACATCTTGGGAATATAGTCAGTCATGATCATATTTTATTATTATCACATTTTTAGAAAGAAAGAATAAGAAAGTTCGTTAAACAGTAACAGTCACTTCAAAACAATGGTTAGAATAGACTGAAAAAAATCATTTAGCATTCAAATCACAAATTCTGTAACTTTTCGCGACAGCATGTCAATAAAGCCAATAAAACCACCCAAACTTCTTAAGTAGCTACAGAACACAATTTATCGATTTAAGACGGCCTTTGCCACCCCATACATCAGTTTACAACCCGATATTGATAGTCGGTGACAGAATTTTCTCTGACGTCCCCTACAAAACAACTAGATACAGACTATCCAAAATTCAATCGTATTACAATACCATACGGTTCTTATTACCGCGAGTTGAGTTTCTGGGGTAGAAAAACTTACGCGACATCTAAGAAAATATTTTCTTTGAAAATGCTCCGAGGTTTTCCCCGGTCGCTGGCTTACGTGGATTTACTTTTCCCGGCAAATGCAGCCTTTTCATAACTGTCGTGGATCGCTCCATCCAGGATTTGGGATCTAAATCCGGAATATCCGTTTATCCTAAGCCGACTATTGCCCGAGAAGTGTTATTGAGCTATATGGTGATATCTTGTATGTCTATATTATTTAGATAATAATTTAAATATTTTTTGTAGGTATGTGTAAAACATTTTTTAATAATTATTTTAAGTGAGTAGTACGTCAATTATATATTCTGAGGTAGGTACTAGAAGTATAGTTTATTCAACATCAATCTAGTTTTATTTAAGACTTTGGGGACAATTCGGAGTGTCGCAAAAGCTAAACTAATCTAACTTAAACTATTGCCATCCTTTTTATTCCCATCGCTATGAAAGGGACGGCAACAATTTTAGTTAGCTTAGTTTAGCTTTTGCGACACTCAGAATTGCCATCATTATCTCATCAAAACATAAAACTCCGCTATAGCAAGTATCTACCGTTCTATAGTCAGTGGGTATGTCTACTTATAGAAATAAAATTATTTCTATCTACCCTTAATTGTTACGCGGGATAATTACAGTAAGCAGTAATACTACAAAATTCAAACCAATTCATAGAAATACCAATATGAGAATTAAACAAAGGTTGACCAATAACAAAAATAACTTGCAAATAGTTGACGACCACAGAGCTCACAGACCGGAAGTTTGTAGTTAAACAAGATGGCTACCGGTCACGTGACTGGATCCACCCGACTTCCGGCACTCGACGCGTCAAGTGCGGGTAGTTGATAACGAAGCGATTGCACCCTAATGTTTTTATGAGTAACAAATAATTAGGGTTACATCTGCTATGATTTTGTTTAGTGTTGCTGAAGTTGAATGGCTTTGAATGGACTATTTGATCACATTTGGAATTGTGAATTTTTATTTATTAATATAGAGCTACAAGTATATTTTTTACACACAGATTGTGTTAAAATAAACAATACCTAATACAAATGTTATTTTAATGTACCTGTACCTAGGTACTTTTATTTTATTTTATTTTTAAAATTTTAGGAAAACTTACAGCTAAAATAAAACAATTAAAGAAAGACTAAATACTAATGGCTAATTACAAGTTTCCACATTTAGACACTTGAGTGACATAAACAAAACAGTAATTCTAAAGTAGTTTTAAATATGAATTTGAAGTACCTAATGATGTTCTATGCATTGTGCCTTTAATTAGCAAGTATACAGCTATGATTAGGTTAACTCTTACAGAAAGACCCAAATCGCATCTAGCATTAACCGTTTACGGAACAAGTTTGACTTGCATGTTTCTAAATATTTTTTTAATTTTCTCGTAAGATAGCCGTCCTAAAAGGTCATGTTCTCAAAGAGGTGAATGAGATACGTGATCACGCTTTGGCATCACAGTTGTTTTGCCAGTGCGATCACGGCCTTATAAAACTAGTAGGTACTCGTAGTTCGCCCCGAACTGAGATCTCTCGTTTTACAGAGTTCATGACTCTGTAAAATTCAGAGAAAAGCAAGAATTCTCCTAAACTTCAAAAAAATCCAGTAAAATTGCATGAAAAAAATTTAAATTTTGGAAAACGCAACGATAGCGCGATCTGGCTCTTGAGACTCTAGTTCTGTTTTCGGTAACTAAATTACTAAACTAGCCTGACCTACGAAAACATTGTAACTCTTAAGAAATTGGAGGTCACGTTACAATAGCTGCTTATTTTGACCTTTTTGAATCATATTTTAAAAAAAAATTATATCCTAAAATAAAAGTAAAAACCATTTTGGAATGTGCAAAAAAAGTATGATACTACATTCAATATATTTGATCATCTTTTATTATTTACCACCTTCGGAACGCAATATCTTTACAACCTCTACACCAAAAAAGCTCAATAGATTACTAGCAAACTGCCATAACACCATCCATATAGCTACCAAGTTTCGTGCATATTGAATTAACGGTTCGATAGTTATGCAAAAACAAAAAAATAAAACATACATAATAAAAAAAAATTAGATATGATCACGACTGTACCCCAGGGAGCGGTAGACATTTCTGGCAGATCTTTACATAATACATCGAAAGCAAAATTGTCTAAGCTGCCACTAAGATCTTCGTTCGCTTTGCTCACTCGAACGATTAGGTACCTCTACTATACAAAATTCGAATACCTTTCAATATTATTTGTCAATAATTATGTTATATAACCTTGTAATTATACAAAAATAATAATACTAACAGTATATTTACATACATACACTAAAAATAAAAAATAATGTATTACTTTGTTAGTTGTTAAAAATTGTAAAAACTAATATTTTCCTAACTCGAATTATTGAACAGTTAAAATTCATAGCTACTAACAACATAAAATATTGCAAACCGCAACACATCACAAACCTCCAACTAACGCTTTAAGGCCAATAATTGCATCGAGTTAAATCACTGTGGCCCTGCCTCCCCTAAGGGCACAATAAAAAGCCGCCAAAACGCGCGCGTTGCCTGTCAGTCCGTTTGTGTCAATCAATTTGGAGAGGCGCGCAGAGCCGGCACGCAGCGCCCCGCCCCCTATCGACCGCGCGTCGCCCTCCGCCCAGCTGCGCCCGAAACCCCCGGACCCACTTTACCCGACTCTCCTCTAGCACACTGAAGCTCTTGAAGCAGACTTTCAACTGCAAACGCTTCAAATTGCACAAACGGTATTATTTTTTTTGCAACCACCTCGTTATGCACGGTTGGATTGAGTCGGATTTTTTTCCAAATGCAATTGCGGCTTTCTGGCCGTTATGTAGCCGGTGTTTGATGAATTTTGATGCACGCCTGTATTACTTGAGTACCTTGTTGTTGTTATTTTTATAAGCTTTGTTGCGTGGTAATTCTGTTGAAATAAATCTTTCTCTTCTTCTTCTTCTTCTTAGCCACATTCAACCCTATGGGTGTAGGCCTCCTATATATAATGCCATTCTCTTCGGTTTTGTGCATGCCATCCAACGCATTTGCGGCCTGCCTCTTGGACGTGTTTTATCCCATGGTCTCCACTCGGCCAGCGTTTTGCACCACGAGCCTTGTTTCCTGGCGACATGACCAGCCCATTGCTACTTAAGTTTCGCGATTCGTTTGATTGAAAATCTTTCAATCTAAAATAATATAAACCAAATAGTTTCGTACGAACGTTGTTCGATTTTTTTTTAAATTGATGAATTCTTTTCGTTAGTCGTTTCTTGTTTTATTTATCGGGTTATGAAAATCTCAAATACTTATAAATGAAATCAACATACTTAGATAAAAAAAAAATCATAAGAAGATCTGTTTGTATGTATTAGCAAGTAATATAGAATATCGATGTTAAATCAATAAATAAATAAATATCCTTGGACAATCCATACAGCGTCAGGCTAAGCAATTAATTGCTTGTGTTAACCAGATGACTGATAAACTACAAAGATAGGTAAATTTTTTTTGTAAATACATACATATTTTACATAGAAAAACACCCCGACATAAAACAAATATTTGCATAGGATACAAACATAATTTGTCCGGGGGACACAGCGGGGATCGAACCCGCAACCTATGCGTCGCTATATTATAGTACTCGTAGCTTAGGCCTTTACATCTTTACTAGATGATTTATACAGAGTCAGGAGGCAAGCTTTGCCTACACTTAACGGGACACTGTAGTGCTTGGGACATTGTTGAGATGAAATAGGCTTGCCCAGCACCTAAACCATCCTCACAGCGTAGCCGGCCATATTCACAGGAAAGACAATGGTCAATACGTGTGGGGCTGACTAGCCGCGGGTTTGCTCACGATGTTTTCCTTCACCGTTTAAAGCTCGTGTTATAGTGCATATACATTTTTCAACACGAAAAGTCCAACTCACGACCTTCGGATCGAAAGTCTAAGTACTTATCCACTTGGCCAACACGGCTTATTATTATTATAGTAGAGTAATATAGTAAGCCAATAAGTTAAATCAATATTTCAGGCGATAATCGTCCCCAAGGCAAGACCATGAACTGCACTGTCTCGACAAGGCACGCAGTGTCTACTAATGAATGGAGAAGTAACCTACTTGTTGATAGAACGTATTATTAACTCTAACACATGAATGAACGAATCAATTGGTTAACAACTGTATAAACTCGGAGTGTTTTGTCGCAATGTGTTTGTAAAATTACTAAAACTCTATCCATGTTTTATTTCAGTCGTGGGTTCAAAAATTGCCCATTCTAATAAAAACGCCCAAGAAAAAAAGTCACTTTGATCTATTCATGTTTTACTTCATTTGTTACTCGACTGAACGGATTTGGTTGATTACGACCTGTCCAGACTTCTTCAAAAGTGTCAAAAGATCTGAGAGAATGTCTATCATGTCTATCGCGTCTTGGGTCTCTTAACCAACCCCCCCCCCCCCCACCCCCAAGCCCCTCTGAAAGCTATAGAGACTGGCACTAGATTTTTCAGTTTCAGAGCTGCTTTTTCCTAAAATAAAAACAGTTTGAATATCAATCGACAGTCGACACTCTGTAAGCTGAGATCGAGGCCACGCTTTTTGGTGACGGATTTCACTCGAAGCTTACTTTTACCCTATTTTTATAGATACTTCGTTGAAAGCTATTTATTCTGCGGCACGACTCGATTTAAATTAACAATTTGTCAAATATTTTAATTATTTAACTACAAAAACAAATTGTGGTAGATACGAGTAGGTATGACTGTCATATTGATATTCTATTATAGTCTCAATTACTATACTTACACATATTATCTATAGGTGAGGTTAACCCCATTATTCATAAAGATTTGTCAATTTAACGACTGTAATTAATGTTTTTTTCGTGTTACTCTCAAGGCAATGAAAAAAGATAACAACATATACAGGGTGTTACCAGACCACTACCGAAAACTTAAGGGGATGAAAGTACCCATCAATATGAACAACTTTTTCTAAGAAACCAACACTGTGAACGCGAAAAAAAAAACAGCTGTTTCATACACTTTAGCCAGTAGGTATTGAACTTATGTATGGAACTGCTGTTTTTTTATCGCGTTCACAGTGTTGGTTTCTTAGAAAAAGTTGTTCATATTGATGGGTACTTTCACCCCCTAAAGTTTTCGGTAGTGGTCTGGTAACACCCTGTATAACAGCCGTCTAAGCTAACGTAGGCTTACTAGTACATTATGGTAAATTTAAGTAGCTTAAAGCACATAGGTCGAGTTCGAATTCTGTCTAGAACAGCTACTTAATTAGTTAAATACGAGTATGAATACTTATCGTTTTTCTCTGATTTTATTTCAATTTTACATGATTTTAACTATGACTGGTAGTCCCACTAAGCAGTGGAACCACGAACCCATGATTTCAGGGATAGTGGGACCACGAGTAATAGTGGTACAATCCCAGTGGGACCACGAGTCGCGACCCATTATTATCTAGTCTTTCTATGTAGTCCTGTACCATTTCAATATCGGGAAATTTGTTTGAACCGAAACACTAGATGTCAACTGTATTGCATTTACACTATATTTTTTTATGCCACTTGCACGAAAACGCTAGTTTTGTAAAACAGGCGAAGATTAATGCGCTGGTAAGTGACCTCAGTGAAATGCATTTCGTCTAAAAAGGTGTTTAATCTGCAAACCCCTTTATTACACCCATCAGCACCGCCTTGAGTGCAAAATCCCTTACCCCACAGAAAGCCTACGTAATAAACGAAAGTAAACAACCCGCGCTAAAATCTAACCTACACCAGGAGGTAATAACAATTAACGGTTAACTGTTACAGCCTGCCGCTAATGCAACCCGTTACTCTCCCGTTACGGCTCCGTAACGGCTTCGTTACTGCTCAGTTACTTTAGGTGGGCACTTCCCGCGGTGAGATTCCACACATTACCATGTAATGGCTGTTAAAAACCTTTATTTTCTATTGACTTTGAGTTTCATTTTGTACAGTACCTACTGAAACATTATTTTCTTTTGCTTTGTTTTCATATTTCTGAGTGTCTGCATTTTATTTGTAAAATAAAAGTGTAATAGTAAATTGTATCGCGTAATGGTAAATATTTTTCGTAATGGTAAATATTTTTATTGATACCACCACGACACAAGATGTGTGATAAAAACAATTTTTAACTTTACTCTCATTTTTTTCTATTCAATAGATACCTACTACTAGTTCTTACTGTATCTAAATCATCAGTTTGTAGATAATTTATAACATTACAAATACTTACATTTGACTTGTGTTTCCGCATAAACTATTTTTACATCTTGTTAATGTAGAATCAGACAAGTCAAAAAGATCTTAGGAGTCAAAACAGTAATCCCCCAAGGGTTCCTCTTGAAATAGTGAACCCAGTAGCTTGCAACTAAACTTCACGTACGACTTGGATAAACTGCCTTAGAATGCATCTGCCTATCTCAAAATGGACGTAGGGCTATAAAATAATAGTTTGATTTTTTTTCAATGTTGCTGAAACTTAGAATTTTTTTATATTAATACGAAACCTACATATTTATAAATCTATATCATTGGAATTAATACATTCAATCATAGGTAATCATTGTAGGTACCTAGATCAAGACGAGATTAATATGTAAGTAATGCTCATAAAGTCTCGTTTAGAGTAGGAAGATCACCATGTTATAAATATAATGTGCTTAACTAAAACTAGCGACCTTCGCACGGGTGTGATCCTACTGCTGGGCAAAGCCTCCGCCCACTCTTTCCACACCTCACGATCCTCGGCAACTACTAACTCGGTATAATTATGCGCTTTTAAATACTCTACGCTATCTTTATAAAGATAACGATGATATAATTTTCCATGCAGTAACGCATTAAAAATACTTTAGAATACCAGGAAGACACGGAAAAAAGTTCTTGACGATCATTAAATGACGGAGGATATAACAGATTTGTACGTGTAATACATATTTATACGTTGTATGTAGGGACGAAGGCGTTTCTTTCAGATTGCGTGACGAAAATGAGCTCCCGGCTATATTTATGAACTAACAGAAACTCAGAGCTCTAACTGCCTACAAATTATTTACTACTATGCAGAACAAAACTGTTTCGGAGTCATTTCAATTTAGTTTGAGAGCAAGCTCATTAATTATGTCTACTTAAATCAAATGAGTAAAAATAAGCATCGTGCCAAAAAAGTAAAAAGGTAACTGCAAATGATATTTTTAAATCTATACAGCAAGCGAAAAGCTTTTTGATTGTCATTTTGTTGAGCGTTGCGGTGCTTCCACACTGCTGTTATTTTTTGTTGATCAACGTTTCCATATGTTACTCACCAACATCTGATAAAAAAAAGTAATTTAATGTTATAAAATGTTGACGTGTTAGTAAATGTTAATCAACTTTGCCTAACATTTAAAAACAGTCAACATTCTAATATATTATAATGTTATTGGCGGTATGGACGCGATGATGACATCCAGTAAATCCAACAAATAGTAACAAGTAGGCACAAAAGTTAGAGATTGTTATTAAATGTTACCGTGTTGCAAAGTGTTGCTCAACAAAAAACAACAGCGGTGTGAATGCACGTTTTAAGTGAAAGCATTTTAATTAAATATTCACTGGACACAATACCTACGACTATCTACAGCAGGGGGCCTACCATGACCTTATTAAAAACGATTCAAAAGAAAGACATTTCAGTTTAGGTTCCTAAACTGAATCGCTCAAACTTCACCATGACGTCCAATACGCAGCCTCACGCAGCTAGGAACGTCAAAAATATTGTTCGAGTTTAGCATAATTTTTAAACGTAGAGTCATATTCTTTATGGTATTAAGAGTTCGGTGACGTGGCTCGGCAAAGTCAATGTGACGCGCGTTCTAAAGAGCGTGTAATAGTAAGAGACGGAACTGCCATATAAAAAAAAAATCTATGAAAAAAAGGAATTTGCTTTCAACGTTACAAAACCAAACTACGCCATACTGCCAACATAGTAAAAACAAAGAATTATAACTAGAGATGTACCTTAGTGACTATCGATAATTTATCGATATCGGCTCTAGGTGGGATTTCTGGATTCCATAATTCTTATTCATGATTTTTTGTATTTCTTACAAATAAAAGAATGAAATTTATCTATTAATTTATTTGAACATAAGTTATTTCGGTGGCGATAAATCGATATAGCTAGGATTCATTTTTAGAAAACGACGTTTTATCCGTGTTTTCAGGCAATGATTGTCATCCAGGTACTTTCATTATAGTGACGATGATCATCAAGCTTTTGTTTATGCTTCGCCATGCTGCTTCGATTTTTTTGTATAGGTTTATAGGTTATCTGCAACAAAATTTGTTGTATTAATATATTAAAAAGCATCAAAGATAAAGATAATATTTCAATGATAAAACACTTAGGCTCAACTCACACCAAAAGAGCGGCGAAGCGCAGCGAAGCGGAGCGTGGTTTCAGTGTCATATGAATTTTAACTTTATTTTCATTACTATAATAGGTAAGTACTTATTATCGCAGAGAAGGCGCGCGTATTCGAATTCGCTCGGTCTCGGACTCGGTCGAGTTTCTCATGCGATAATAAGTATATAGTAGGTAATGAAAATAAAGTTAAAATTCATATGACACTGAAACCGCGCTTCGCTTCGCCGCTCTTTTAGTGTGAGTTGAGCCTTATGCATCCGTCCTAATAGAACGCGATTACGCCATTATCGCGTAAGTAAGCGATGCGACCATCGTGTCGGTCACGTCATTCTAGTCTTCATCGTTCTAGCATCACGTGAATACTGGACACCTATTCCATATCAGAATGTTTTGATAAAAAATTAACATGATATAATGCAAAACCTACTAGGTACCTATAAAATAATGTCTAAGTTGCGTAAATTATGGTTTATGTATCTAAACAAAAAAAAAACTTTACAAAACATAGCAATCAAACAAATTAATTAGAACGAATCATTTCAGTTTCGTAAAACCAAATATCGATATCGATAAATCTAGGTTGATGTGTGTCAAGCACTATGTATTGTTTACATGCGTTATGAGGATAATTTTCTTGCAAAAAACACTGAAACCTTTACGAATTGTATCATAAGTTTACTTAATTTTGATATTAAATGGCATAAAATTGCTTACCAATCTATATCTAATGGAAATTTAGACATAAAATAAGTTTATTGTCATCCAGACGGCATGTTCTTTCTTACACCACACATTTCACATGTTATTTTAGTCATTTTACTTCCACGATCAAACACTATAACAGCCTACAAGATAAATTAAAGTTTTAGACAGTATTTAGTGAACTATAAGTGGCAATTCTGAGTGTCGCAAAAGCTAAACTAAGCTAACTAAAATTGTTGCCGTCCCTTTCATAGCGATGGGAATAAAAAGGATGGCAATAATTTTAGTTAGTTTAGTTTAGCTTTTGCGACACTCCGAATTGCCCTCATTAGCGATTTTATAACAAAAATGTATGTACGAAACAAACAAGACTTTGTGAAGTTTTTGAATTGACACAGATTAAAATGATTCATGACGGTGTACTTCTTCGTTCTTATGTTCGTTCATTCGTTCTTACTATATTCCGTCTATGTCGGAGTGTCCTACTTTAGTATAGCTCTATAGAGTTTCCAGTGCTCTTCGTTATTTGAACGGGTTACGGAACGGCCATAAAAAAGAAAGCAAATTTCTTACAATCGTGTTTTCGTTCAAAGTTGGCACTAGTATTAGTTGTCATAGCTATTTTGCAAGAAATTTGCTTGTCTCCCGTAGTCCCAAAAATTATGACTGAAAATTGTTTTTATTCTTCACACAGTGTTGTTTTTCTGTTACTAGACCATATAAGCTATGTTTCTAACAGAAGGAAACTTAAAATATTCTAGTGTTTAATACTAAATAAATGTAAAGAAAACATGTCTTCTATGATGTAAAAATATGGAAAATGCGATTCGGTTTAATTTCACTTTAGCTAAGTATTTTGAAAAAAGCTTCTGGCAGAGACCTAGATAAATGCTATCCTAATACGAATAATACCATACTATGCTGAAGATATGCGCAAATTTCAAATGGTTATGGTATTACGTTTGTATGGGGAAGTCGTACAGCTCAGAAGCCTTAATATTTAATACATTTGATTTTTTAATCCATAACTTATCATTTGAGTTGTAGCAGTATTTATTTTTGCATATTCTATAGCTGGAACCCACGATTCAACTGATAATAATTTATCGATATCGATTTCATCAGAAATAACCTGAGGACATCCCTATATTGTGAGCCGGTGTGTGTAGAAATTAAAACACGTACAAAAATACTGATTAAAATTTTCTCACAGCACAAAACCAAAGAGATAAACAAAACTTACAATAAAATTATTCTACACAAAAAGCTTTAGCTGACTGACAGACAAGACGGAGCAGAGAGACTGAGGCTGAGATGCAAAAACATAGACTGGGATAGCCTATGACAATATTCTCTTTGGCTTACGACGCCATCTTGGTCGCCATAGAGAATATGACTCTACGTTTAAAAATTATGCTAAACTCGAACAATATTTTTGATGTTCCTAGCTGCGTGAGGCTGCTTGCGACTCAATCGCTTTCGAATTCGAAATTGAGTCGTAAAACTGACAGCAATTCAGTTTAGGTCCTAAAATGGATCGCGCTAAGAGCTGGTTCTGGTAGGCCAGCAGAACTTAGTCGTAGGTACCTACGACTTGAATTTAAAGAAGAAACTTTAAAGAAGTTACCGAGTGCATTATATATAGTGTAGTTCTATTAAAATACAAGCTTCGTCCCCAGGCTTAACTAAACCCAATATTTTAAAAATTGCTTCTGTGCTATTCGAGGCAAGGATATATCTATACCAATTTCAAGCTAAGTACATATTTCGGCTCTAACGATTTTCATGAAGTATGCGGGAGGTTTCGGGGGCGATAATTCGATCTAGCTAGGATCAATTTTTAGAAAAAGTAGTTTTATTTAAAAAAAAAATAACAAGCTAAGCTTAAGGTCATCCAGATTCTAGGTGCCTACTACATCGAGGTAGTATTAGAGAGTCACAATCTAATTGCTGACAACACTGAAAAAATGTGCGTGCAAATTAAATGTTCTACAATGACATTTGACATTTGAATGTAGACGTTATGTCGTTTGTTTTAATGTTCAATGTCGCTTGTACGCAAAAAAGAAAAACTCTGCGCACTACGTAGCGTGCGCCGAGTTTTGGCGTACATTTTATTTGTATGGAATTTGATGTTTGTGGGTTGGATTAGTAAAACTAATCATCATGACAGTAATTTTTAGTAGATTAAGACTGTATAAACAGGCACTTACTCGTACATTAGGGAGTTACTTATAAACAACATTATGCTATGTTGTTTTATTACAAGATAACATACGTTTTCTGAACTGAAAATATTAAAGACAAAAATTAGACTGAAATAGTTTCTGTAAAAGTTACCGGTTACAGTTTAGCTGAGAGAGAGAATGAGACCGAGAATTTCTACGAGCGATTTCGTCTAGTATCCTCTTAATCCTCTGTCGGGAGCAAGTCACTCGTGCATAACGTTCCTAATGAAACTCATTAAAGGTTATTGTTAGGCTCCTCACTGATTACCGACGCGATTATCCGGCCTATCTGGGATCCGGATGTAGGATGTGTACACAGTCTAACCCGCACGTTTGATTTCCCTGAATGATTCAGTACCTTATATGCCTTTGTTTGACAGCCGGATGGGAGGTGCTTATTCGGACATGCACGTCAATTGCTACAGATGGAACTTTCATTTTACCGGGCAATAATTCAGTATTGGGTTACATTACAATTACATTTAAAATACTTTTGCAAAACTTTGCTTTACAATTATGCTAATGGAGGAGGTGCTTATTCGGACATACACGTCAATTGCTACAGATGGAACTTTCATTTTACAGGGCAATAATTCAGTATTGGGTTACATTACAATTACATTTAAAATACTTTTGCAAAACTTTGCTTTACAATTATGCTAATGGGTAGGCTAAACGCACGCTAAACTCAATATTAAATTGAAAAAACTGACCCAAACATCGTACACGAGTTTTATGCGTATCGTCAAAACTTAACCTTTTATTTGTTTTCGCCACCCCCTTTCTAAATTGTAAATTATACAGATATTGTTTCGAAAAACTACTAGTTAATTATACCAGGATACCCCTAGTGTACCTACTGCTAAAGAGAATTTAAGCTGAAATTAAAAACAGTAAAATGGAGTGCATATTTTCGGATTGACGTTCTTTTTAGCTGTCTACGTCGAGTAGGCGTACATAAAGGGATGAAGTGCACCCCAATTATCAATTCACAAAATCCGCCGCGCATCAAACCAACCCCCGCCCTAGCTTACTTCGCAACATTAAATACAATATATTTAAATTGGTCTTAAGTACTGCCTCCCTCATTGAGTATTTTTATCGTCATTACCATAATCTTATCGCCGTCTTTCTCTCACCTATGCTAATGCTTCTTTTTCAGTGTGATGCCGTCTTCTTTCCACAGACTTAAATTCTTTGGTAAATTTAAGGCTCGTTCTCTCATGATTTAGGCGAGTTGGGAACTGTTATACGATTACGATTAAGCTTTTTGTAATTGTGTAGAAACGGAAGTTTTAGAGCCGTGAGAGGCGTCAGGTGTCAGGCGTGCTGGTAGGTAGTGCTGAGTGGGTAATTTGCGAGGGTCATACAATATGATTCATTTCATCATTTTAATAGTGACTTTGAATCAACCCTCACACGCTGTATTGTCTTATAAATGATTATATCAACTAGCAGACTAAACTGACTAATTTTAATTTGTAAAAAAATATTGTTGACTACTTATAGATCGTTTGTAACTTAGGTAGCGCAGCTGTACATAAGTTGAAGTGCAAAAAGATATTTCTCAGACTATTCGTTCGCAAACATAAAAAAATAGCTAAATTCGTAAGGCCGCCGTTTCGAGTGATGCGCAACGTAAGCGTTGCACAGAAGGAGTACCTACAAAAACATTACAGAACAGTAGCAATTGTTTTTTATCAGGATAAACTACACTAAATTAATTTCAGGTACAACAAAGTAACTGAGACTGTGGTGCTAATGTTCAAAGTTATAATAGGTAAGTCCTAGTTGAGCTTGTTTTCTTTGTTGAGCTTGTTTTCTTCATAAAACTGAAAATAACAATATTAGTATTCACTAGCGGTTAAATAAAGCTTTGTCATCTTAGACACTTCACTATCTGTACAGACAGGGCAACGTACGTATTACGTGAGGTCAGATCTAACTTCTCGTTTTACATTGAATACCTGGAAATAATATCTAGATTTTAATTCTAACAAATGGAATAGGAAATGTTTTATTTTTGCCACCAATTACCTACTACATACCTACCTACTTATAAATAAAGTGTCAAGCAAATAAGGCTTACCTTATCTGCACCATGCTCATCATTTACTCCAGCAGCACCATTTGCATAGACGCTAGTTTTCAGTGACTGAGGGCGAGGGGGCGCCACGGCGCCGTGTCGTCAAAAAAATGTGTCATGCGGCTTTTTCATATAAATGGAACATGAAACTTGACAACAATCAGACATGTAAAATACCGGCGTAAAATACATAGACAAATGTTTAATTTGAAATTCCTAGCTAGAATAGAAGCAACCTGATTATTTCCAATGTCTCGCAAGCTTTATTTCCGTAATCATAGGTTATCAAATAGCCTTTACTTATTCAGAATGTTGGCCACTCGAAATCCTAGACAGGTTGTGCATAATATTGGTAACTGTATGTTTAAAAGGCACGATATAAGCGCATGATCGATGTGAGCATTAAAACAAATGAATCTGTGGTTTTTGTTTTATCCGTAAGTCGAGAAAAATATGAATTGATACAAAAACTTCGAGAAATTCTCACTCACAGGAACAGGGGTGTATTCTTAGGCACGATAGACTTTAAGATCTTAAAGATTGCCATTTGTACAATTTGCATTCAAAAATAATTTTACGTAACATACATTTATTTACAGAAATTAAACTACTACATAATTTACATAACTGTACAAATTACAATTAGCACCAGTTGAGCCGCCGGATTGCTACAAACGTTTTTTTTATCGGATTGACTTTTGAGTTGTGGTCGTTGGGACCTTTATAACTTCACCGGGCTTTGGCGAGTACAGAAAGCTCTACGCCGGGTTACAAACGATTGTAAGTTGATTTTATTATAAAGGTTACCTGTAATACTACGCTACGAAATAGATATTATTAATTCATCTTGACGTTTTGAAGGTATCTATTTACTTCATCAGTTTGTTTTTAATCTTTATTAGTTTTCGTTTTAGATTATTTCTATATCTTCTTGGACAGCACAGGGTTTCTGAGCCTTAACTGTTTTGGTTTTTTTGAATATATTTTTTGTGTGTAGATCATTTAGATGTATTAAAGAGTTACAATCTAATAGCTGACAACACTCAAAAAATGTGCGTGCAAATTCAATGTTCTACAATGACATTTGACATTTGAATGTAGAAGTTATGTCGTTTGTTTTAATGTTCAATGTCGCTTGTACGCAAAAAAGAAAAACTCTGCGCACTACGTAGCGTGCGCCGAGTTTTGGCGTTTACATTTTATTTGTCTGATTGTGCCTCTATAATACATCTTAATGGTGTAGATAGATATAATTGTTACGTTTTTTGTATGTAGGCAAAGACGATTAATATCTAGAAGACAGACAAAGGCCATACACAAAATCGTAACCCTAAAAAATAGCCTGAAAACTCTAAAACATCAATTTTATCCAAGAAATTTCAATTACTATTTCTAGTTAAAAATGTTTAAATATTGAATATTGTTGCTACCTACTACTGAGTATTGAAATTTCTTGGATAAAATTGATGTTTTAAAGTTTTCAGGCTATCTGGTACTGCGGGATCGGGTTACGATTTTGTGTATGGCCTTTGTCTGTCTTCTAGATATTAATCGTCTTTGATGTAGGTAAGTACTTGGACGTACATGAATAAAATTAAACTATATAAGCATGGAGAGTATATGAAATGCAGAGTATAGAAAGGGATTTCTTTGAATGAACCTACGGAATAAATTATGCATAATTATGCACGACGCCGCCGCGCCGCTTCCTTCGTCATGCACTGTCTATACTCGGCGATTGTTCTGAAATAAGGTTTTGACCCAGAATATTAAAACACATAAACTATATTATAGTTAGCTTATCCTAATAATAAACGTGAAAGTTTATATCGATCAACATCCATACAAACTTTCACGTTTATTATTATCATTACACGTTTATCTTTACAGATAGATGTCTGAAACTTGGAATGTAGGTTCATAGTTTATGACCTGGAATAACAGAGGGTAGTTTTTATCCGGGGTAGTTCCACGAGAGCAAAACCGTGGGCGGAAACTTACATTGTTAGAAATACTGATTATATTTTAAGGTATTCCAGACTTTTTGAAAATGTCTCAAAGTCAGAGGCAAGTCCAACATACTTGACTATTACTCTAGGTATGAATTTGTACTTACTTGACGATTCTTTTTTAATATATAGAAATAGGAGAGAAAGTAACACTTTCTCTTCTATTTCTATCCCATTAATTTATTTGATACTTTAATTAACACTTTAGAGAATATAATTTGATTTTAGTAAAATGTTATTAAATTTTTAACAGTTTAAAATATTTTTGTTTGAGTACTGTATCTACAAAAAAATTCCACAGAAACAAAACAAACGACTGTATTAAAAGTTTTCAGGCGGGAGGGGAAAAGTGGGGTCTCCCTAATTTAGTCACGCCATTTAACGGCTGTGCAAAGGGCTGCTAGTTAATTATTTACGGTCTCGGTAGGAAGATGTCACAGGATGCTTTCTGATTACGAGTTTTTGTGCCATTATTCTTGATGGTATAAATGAAGCCTTTGTTTCATAGGCTCGTATAGTTTTGAATAGAATAATCCTTTGTTTCTAAAGAATAAACAACCCGTCATGCTTATACATCTTTTTTTTTTTAAAAGAAATGACAATTCATAAGAAAATAAATGGAACATTCTGTATAGGTAAGTATGAAGTAGAAAAAACGAATGAAATAGATATTCCAGCACCAGGTGCTGGAAATTGTCTAGACCATCCTGTTATGGTGAGCTGAATTACTAAAAAGTAATTAAGTCCTTGGTTGTCTAAGTATATTTATTTATTTAATTCGATGACACTCGACTCTAAACAAAAACATTGTTCAGCCTTGTCCACAAAATTCGCTATCCTCACTGATATTACTATGCATACTTGTAAGTTACAATTCATAATCATGTCTGCTGCTCATAATAAGTTATAACATGCTTTGCAAGAACGTTAAAAGGTGTACTTAGAAGTGAGCAAGAGTATCCACAAACATTTATGTAATGTAAGTTAAGCATACAATGTTGTTTGCCAACACAACACGTATACTATAGGTTATTTTATTGTCCATATTATATATCATAGTTGGTGGTTAGAAAATAAAATGGCTAGCAGCTCAATAATGCATTCGTTGATAAGTAAGCACATGCAACGATGTGCAGTGTGTCATCGTACACTAATACAGCCGGTTCGGAGATGATCAGTCTGCGATCTGCTGGCTGTAAGTATAGGCTAAACTGAATAAACTTTGAATAGTTAATAAGGCTGTTCATAGTTTGTGCACTGCACATAAATGTTACTTTATCCATAGTAGGTATTTGAATTCTACGATATGGAAAAGTAATTATCTATAATAAGATTTATTAACAGAAACTAAAATTCTACATTATTTACATATCTGTACAAAATGGAACAAAAAATATCTACACTTCTTAACCTAAACAACTAAATATAATAATAATATAATAATAGTAGTTTTGTTTCTGTTAATAAATCTTATCATTTTAATTTTATTATCTATTGCCGGAATCGGAAATATATGAAGTTACATTTGACTATATCTTCTGGTAATAGTAAAATCAAGAAAATCTTGGAGAAAATAATTGAGTAAAAGTTTTGTTTAAAAAAATAATATAGTTTATCTCATAATAAGTTGCATCCCACCTAATGTTGTTTGGCATTTTTTAAGATGATGCAAATATCCATATTTCTGTCATACAGTGAGGGTGCCACTCTAAATTTAGTAACTAGTCTACATCAAGTTTTGACGCTGGTTATATACATAGCTGCAATAACTTTCCTGATTTTAAAATATGTACCTAATATATTCTTTGACACGAGCTTCATGCAGTACAGTCATTGTAAGGGAACCTGCGCTTCATTTAAATCATACTGGCCATGTCTTTCTTGTGGATGAAGCTAATTAAGCTAAGAGAATCGTTAAGAAGTTGGACAAGCACAGCATTGTCCCGTTGAATGATAGATTTTCTCCTGAGGCTGTGTAAATCATCTAGTAAAGATGTAAAATCCTAAGTTTATACATACGGCGTATGGGCAAAGAAATAGAGCGTCTATATTCTGTTCAAGTTGAAGCGGTAACGATCGTGAAAGTGAAATAGATTTAGCACAGTTGTGAACCGCGAAGTCTGTTGGAAGCACAGATATTTGATAGTTTACGATAGGTACGAAAAGTTTTGAGTATACTTTATTAAGTTGTCTCCGTTGTCATCAATTTTCTTTTCAAACAATTAATTATGTTGGATATGAATTTTTCTTCGCTTGAGTTATAGGTTTACTTATAAGTGTGATATTATATTCTTCCTTGTGCATTTAACAGAAAACTGGACTGATCAATCATTTTTGTACGCATGCAACAAATATTCCACTAAAAACCATAGATTTCTCTTTACAGAGTCGAATATTGGAGGACGCATCTTTGATGTGCAACTCCTGGTCACCAAGGCACAATGTAAGTCATTGTCATCTCATCCTTGTATTTAGTTGGCAAACTGCGAAAGCGCTTGCGATCTTTGGCCAAAGATACCTTTTTTTATTTATTGGCTATGCGACTTTCATTGTGTCGACTAAAATGAACATAGAGTTCATTTTTACGATGAATACAAATAATCAGAGTTTTTAACTATTCTGAACTATTTCATTTATCGAAGGTAAGTCGCTTGGATATACTTTTTTGCTTCGTAGGTGTCGCGTAGCCTGGTAGAGTTGGCGTAGCAGATTAATATAGGTAATTTAACGTTTATCTTAATTCCATTAAAAATTTCATTATTTAATGTAAATAGACGATATTTTTCAATCTTACTTCGCTTACAATTGTAATGTAAATATAACTAACTAATATTGTGTAAATAGAGAATTATTCGTAGATATAAAATGTGCATATGATATACCTATTTAATAATATTACGAGTACATACCCTGTAAACAAACAAAACTGATCCAAGTCATTGGTCAATCGGATCAATCATTATCTAAATACTGATTACATAATATAATTATGTATACCTATCAATAAAAATAAGAGCATGACACCTAAAGATAAAGATCGGCACATGTCCTGTCCATTATATATCCGAGCTAAAGTCACTTACAATTCCTGATAGCACCAGAGCGTGTTTAGAGCTGATAGGTCAGTAAAAAGAAAGATTGCCTCCAGTAGTAGTCGAGTGGTTAATTAGAGCTTTTGGGGTGGCGTGATAGGCCACGCAAACCACGGAATTAGGTTAAGCCGAAAATAGTACTTGATTTTGTGGCCGATGAACAGAGGTGCAATTGATTGAGCCAGTTTTCTAAATATACTGTTGAATATTATGCAAATTTGTCTACAAATAACAACTCAGCTGAATATTCATCTTGCTTTGGGGAATCAATATTATATTAACGATGGCTATTTCGGGACGACCCGTATAGAATGCTAACTTTTGCGTAACTTAAGAATTTGCTTTGGTTTAATAAAAGACATCTTTAGAGGTTTTGGTATGCTTATAGAGTTTGAAATGATGTGTGCCGTTCTATAGCATACAATTGTGATCCTGTATCGTTTTTTTTTTTTCATTTATTGAGGGATATTTCAATAAAGTATTTGAATAATAAATTAATTTAGACTGTTGTGTTTTTAACTTGAGCTCAAGCATTCTCATTTACAGATATCTAATACCTATTAGTAGTTCGCCCTTTACGAGATCTTGCGCACCGTTGGTTGGTGGTTTATTTTTTACCTACCAGAATTTTCGCAGTTATTTAAAATATCGTCAATTAAATAATTTTGTTTTAATTTATATTTTTTCAGAAAAATATTTGATAGTTTTTGTAAAAATATAGTTTCTGTGAGGGTGGTGTTTCGACTTTAAAACATTTTGGTTTTAATTATTTCTGCAGTAAAAAAATTCATATCATTATGTACCTATTTGTTCGTTGTTTTGGTTGATGAACACACCAAACTGACGAAGTTGTTTGTAGTGCTCTCAAATTGATACTTTATAAGATTATTTTCCATTAAGAATTCGTTAGATTCGTCAAAAAGAGTCGGGAGTTAGAAACACTGACGAAATCTGGTCATGCAAACTAAAATAGCCAGCTAAACTGCGAGTTCATCAAAACTTGCCGCAATGCAGCCACACTGCGGCCGCGCAGCAGTTTGCGGCAAATTTGAGGGCGCCCTAAGGTCTTTACTCGCTTCGCTCGATCGATAAAGACTAGGAACAAAAAGTGAATAGGGGTAAGAGCTGTCGAGTGTTTTCCGTATCTAAAGTTGTTCTTCCATCTCTACGAATCTGCGTATTATTAGGCTTGTAGCTCAAATAATTTCTAATGCCGTAGCCCCATCGGCCTTTGATTTTGCCGTATGCAGATTGGGCGACGCAATCTGCATATTCTTGAAAGATCAAAATGTGAATTATTATTCGAAATAAGCGCAGACAGACGCCGTACTCAATTATCCGGTACTAGGGGCTCATCACAGCATTAATCCATTACTGCCTCATCGCGCTTAGGGTTAAACGACATCGTGATCCCCTGGTACCTGACGTCAGTATCAAATGTCACAGAGATCTAAAAGCAGCGCGATTAGTGTGCGACAGTCGAGCAGACAAGCGTTATAATGTTGCCTATATCTCTATTAATACAATACCTTTTTTTAACCCACTATGGAATGGCTAAATATAACTTAATGTGGCAATAATTATTAATTTATTGTGTCTCACAATAAAGCATAGTACAAAATCTCTAACAACGTTAACAAGATAGGTATGCCACCACAGAGAGAGCAAATTTAAAGCAACGTAATATTCATCGTAGATTAACAAGTGTTGGCATAATTTTAACCGCTGTCGATATCATTAGTAGCCGATCCATTATAATGGATCCTAAAAAACCTTAAAACTAAAGCAAAGATCTGCAACATTTTCAATATATATAATTATTTTTGAGATAAAGCTACCCATCAATTCTGTTTTCGATTGTACTCCCCCAGCCAACCCGGATTATGCGTTGCGCACTTAGCAGTAACGGCCGGGAGGAGGGGAAAATTGTAATCACTACTTTTGATCATAGAGTAAACAGTAATAATAATTACGATCCACTTCTGCACCTTAAAGAAGGTACTAAATGAATAATTAAAATTTTTATTTATTGCTGAAAAAACCTCTATGTAGATTAATATAATTATTTACTTTCATAGTTTTCTTAATGACGGAAAATAGAGTGTCTACAAGTTTATAGCACTTGTAAACACAAACCTACGCACACCTAGGACAAACTTTATATATTCGAAATAAACACATTGCGTCTGAACTTATGAGAACTAATGAGCCTAGTACAAATTCTGTAACCACGTTCATATTTTCTAAAACATTGATAAGACGTAGACAACCAATGTAACGTATGCTAACACTTATCAGGACTTTTTTGTGCCTGGGACCATATTGATACTTAATTATACAAATAGGGTGAGGCTAGTTTGAATATGCAATCGAATAATTTGTAAACTGTTATACTTAATGTTCAGGGAGGATCATACAATTGAATTAATTGTCCAGAGGGATGTCGTATACCCTTGTAATTTAATAACACCTTGTCTCATAGATAATCATGAATCTCATGTTTTTTTTTTGTAAATAGATAGATAGATAATACATTTACTCAGCACAGCACTTACACACAGACACACAAAATAAAAAACAAAATCGGAAATGGACACAAAACAGGTAATTAAATTGGTACCTACAATGAGGAGAACAAACATTTATGATGGACGGTAGGTATCACCTGCATACCGGCTTAGGCGGCTTTCACCCACTGCACCGCAGAAATCGTCGTAAAATAAGAGCGCTGCGGCAAACCTAGGTGTCTATCAAATACTTACAGATCAGGACTTACCCATGGTCTACCTCCTGAGGCCATCTGGCTGAGCCGTGAGAAGTTTATTTAACAACGCCTCACCTCTGTTCACTTCGGTATAATTCGAATTTCCTTGAAAACTAAAAACAAAATTATTACACACCATAACTTATTTATTAACTTGCTAGAGTAAAAACCATCTTAGTTCTTATATGTATAAAATCCAACTATCTATATCAGGCTCATTATTATGCAAGCCTCGTTGCAGAATAGCTGGTGAAAATCTAGTTTTCTGATCACTTAGTTCTTCTTCTTATAACTAGGCCAAGGCAGAGTCAGTCAAGGCTATCTAAATTCTGATTTCTATCAGTTTGTTGAATGACCAATGACAGATATAGTTTCACAAACTCGTATAGAGTAGGATTATTTGACCACATTATTGTAAAACCAGTTCAACTAACCTAAAACCGAAATCGTTATAATGTTATAAACAACCTATTCGATTTCACTTCATCTAACAGCAGCTATATGTATTTCATACTGTTTAATGAACGATGTCGACAAAAACAAAATTCTGACACCTTGCAGTTTTTAAGAAACATGTAAAGGCCTGTTTGGACCTACGCGGTATTCGCTGCCGCTGTGGGAAGCGAAAATACCGCACAGGTATTTTCTATGAAGTGCCGGGGCGCGGTATTTTTGCTTCCCACAGCGGCAGCAAATACCGCGTAAGTCCGAACAGGCCTTAAAGCGGTAGTTAATAACGGCACATATGCCGTTTATTAATGTGTCATTACCTACGCCACATTTTGAATTAATTTGTATTCCAAACATACGAGATACGAGAGGTACATACGAGAGAAAAATGTTTTCTTTAGCACATAAATGGCACAAGTCAAATAAAAGCGCTAGCAGTCAAATGTTAGACTTTTATTTGACTTCTTTTCTTTATTGGCCTACGTACCATTACTGGGCAAAGATCTTCCCCAGATCTCTCCAACCGTTTCTGTTCTATGAGATATACTTATAACATAAACAACAAAACAATCAGCATCAGTATAAATGTTGTTTTTCTTCTATGTCAGACATTATGATTAAATTCAATATCGTCCAACTTAGTGATCTACATTCTATAAACGATACTTTCTAGGTCGCGCCTCTTAAATAGGAAACCTTTCTGCTTTTACTGGTTCAGCAGGAATAGACAGAATTTAAATTTGCAAGAGTATTTTTTTTATAGTAACGTAGTCTTTAACATTTGCTTTCTGAAGTTTTATAAGGAGAGTAATTTCTAAATCATTATTACAGAGATTGAAATTATAAAAAAATCAAATATATTTATTTGGAACTTGGAACAAGTATACAATGGAAAATATGAAACGTTGACAGCTGCAAAAGTTAAAGAACCGTGTAGCAGTGTCAGCGCCCGCCTCCAGAACAGAACAAGGACAGTGCTCCACCGTAGCGGATAAAACCCGTAGAGGGAATGAAGTTGTTGATAGTACGTTTTTAAAATAGTGGGTAACATTATTATGATATTTATGTTAGTCTTGTTACTTATAAAAAAAATCTTTTTATGATCAACATGAAAGATAGTACACGCACGTAGCCAAATTATAAGAACATTAACGTTAATGCATAAGTAATTTAAGATGTCTTAGGAGTAGTATAATGTAAGCCTAAACACGACTTACACTAGACTACTCCCAAGACCTACATACTTATTTTATTTTATCACTAAACAATTATCGTAATGCTGCAATGCACATCCGAAATGGATACAACTTGTACCTATTATTTAAGACCTACCCTTGTACAACAGTTTTGCAAAAAAATATTTCTGATCCTGATTCTGATTCTGAGACGTCTTAAATAATTTTAAATACAGCATCTAATTAAATGTTTATCGTATCCATCTAGCATTCGTGAGCCTTAATTTTAAAATATCTATCTAAAAGATCGACAGTAAAACTATAATAATAAAGCATTTTTTGTCATCCTAATTACATTAAACAATAAAAAGATCATAGTACAATAATTTGTACGAATCACCCTCGCTGTTGCAAGTGGAGACAAATTATCACGGACCCCGCGTTAAAACGTGTACAGTTCCTTGCACAAGTGTATGCAAAGATTTTGTTTGTTGCAATACAAATTCAGTATCGAGGACTGTGTAAGTCAGTATTATTTCAGAACTACTCGCATTTAACGTTGATACATACATTCATCCTACTAATATTAATACCTATACATAGTTTATATGCTTACTCGCTCGCAGCTTCGCTCGCGTGCCTGTATAAAACTAGCCTATGTGTTATTTCTTGTTATAAACAATGTTCATTAGAGAGTAGGGGAGGTAGGGGACCATTGGGCACTTTTTTGCATAAATGACAATAAAACGGTATTTTTTTTACAAAATCACATTTTTATTCATTAAATCAGGAGATCATATATTTGGCTCAAACTATCGTGAAGGACGATCCTTCAAATACAATCAGTCTTTAAGATATAAGAGATTTCCCAAACCCTGTCAAAAGTGCCCAAGCCTCCCAGTGGGCGGGTGGTTCGGGCACCCCTGAGGGAGGTTTGGACATTGTATTAAATACGGCTCATACTGCACAATCTACTTAATATTAAGTGACATAACTATACAATCTTGTTATAAAAAATCAAACATTACTCTTATACTTATAAAAAAATCAACAAAAATTAAATATGCATCTCAAAAGAAAAAATTCTTAATTTCTAATACTTATCTTAGATTTGGTATAATCCAGATGGGCTTATCGAAGGTATATTTAGAGCTACCACGTTTGGTTTTAGTGCAGAGTGTAGACTAAACTAAATTAGGTATTAAAATAATCAGTAAAGCATATACCATAGAACACAAAATTATTGCACTAGTAAACACTGCAACGGAGGGAGCATTAGGCATGCCCAAACGACCCTTCAAAATCAGTGCTCAATGCTCCCTAAACACTCATTTTTCAAATAAACTTCAATATATTTTTTTCAGTTCAATATTTTACAGTGATTTATATATCAGTTTAATCTTAAATAAACATACTTTTAATCGTAAACAAAAAAAAATCTCACCTTTACACAAACGGATTTAATAATTACTTCGCAATCACAACAAAATAATCACTTCGGCACGTGTAAAACCACCAACCACCTGTAACTTTGACAACTGAACGAAATGACAGACGAAATTTGGTTGAACGGTGCTGTCAGTGATTAAACTAAACAATTATAGTAGAAATTTAAAAAAATCTACTATACATTTCGAGTTACAAGGGGGTGCCCGAACCTCCCAACTGCCCAATGGTCCCCTACCTCCCCTACAGTAGGTGAGTAAGATTTTTAATAATACTCGTAGATCGAGCGTATTTTTTTCTACTAGGTATGCGTATTTATAGTTTACGCCGACGAAAAATGTAAAATCAAGTAACCCCTGTAACCTGAGCTCTCAAATAAATGAGATTTGTAATTATTTAATACAAGCTTCGGCCCGCGGCCTCGCCCGCTTTTAAGCAAATTAAATATTTCAAAAATATAGTAGATTAAAATATTAATAATAACTTAAGGGTCAGCTGGATAAAAACGGAGTGTAAAAAACTTTTTGCAGTGGTAGTACTCCGACAATTATAAAGAGATCGCGTTTCGCGCCATGCCGTCGCGCCGCGTGGGCACTGCTCTTCCCACGCTCAATTGCCGCCCAACAGCAGCTTTGAGCCCTTGAAGTTTGACAGTAATTCATTTCACACGCCTACTGTTTCAAGAGGGCTTTATTTGGAGTGTAATTGAGAATCGTATTTTTATGCGATGGGCCTTTAAGCCCCATTAGAGTTCTGTTTTATCCGCGAAGATTTTCTGCAACATTTTTGTAAATTAAATTAAGTTCTGATGTGTAACTTAGTACCTACTATTATTATTATTTTCCATTAAAATACTTATATTTAATGTAACATATCTCATCTATTACATATTTAATGTATCAATGCTTTAATCGGTTGTGATCGCTTAGAAAATAAAATGCACTTAAAATAACACGGGTTTAATGGACAAAAAATTATGATGTCTTTTCAAATATTATGGACTTTCTTCTAAAACCAAACACAATTTAATGAAAAACAAGGTTTATTTTCCACTTCGAAACATAAAAGTAACCTGAATTATCAATTGGTAGTACTTTTAAAGATAATGCAGCAATAGAAACCTTGTTTAACTTCCCCCGTGGAACCATAATTTTCTCATCACCTATTCTGTTATATACTCGTACATTCAACTTTAAATTGTAAAAAGAAAATTACTCCTGTGCAATGTCTAATATGTCAAGGCGTTTTATGAACAGTTAATTCTGAAAATTGTTTTCTTTCTGTTACCTGTAATTCAATATTTTCGCTCAACCTATTTCTATACAGTTTACAGAAACTTTAGTGACATGTTATAAAAAACTTATTATATTACTCGATTAAAATTTGATATTCAATTAAAATTTGAAATCATGTTTATAGTTTGATTAGAAATGTAAACATACAATAATAATAAATATATAATATAACAATAGTATGCACAGTTAAGTTACGAATGGAGGTCCAAACTCTTTTAAGTTACTTACTTTTAGGTAACTAAACAAAAATAGGCCAAAGTAATTTTGACCATGCAGGTTAATTAAAAATAGATGTGTCTGAATATCTTATAATAATAGAGATTATATTATATTATATGTATAGATTATATTCTAATAGAGATTTTAACTGAAAATTATACAAAATAAGGTAAATCTAATAAAAATAGCTTGTATCGTGAGACTTCTAAGCATTTTAAAAAAAACTTTTCAATTTAATTAATGCACTCAAAACCGAGAACTAAAATGAACGTAAAAGCTTCGAAATTGTGAATTCAGGCTACACACTTGCGGCGCAGTAAACCACGGAGGGCAACCGAAAGCAAATCGAAAAGAAACTATTACTTTAGAAGTAGTCGTGGGCTCCGGCATAAAACTAGGCGTTTGGAAGTCAGCGCGCGGTGGGGACTTAAAGTTGGGTTGGGCGGGCCTCTCCACATATACTATACATATACACCTAGTTTTGACATGTCACACAATCGAATTAAAGACTGGCAGAGTTTATTCGAGGAACAGTATATTTTCAGTTTATAGCACTTAATTATGTGTGTGAAATGTCCTAGGATATTTTTTTATTACCTACACCAAAGACGATTAATATCTAGAAGACAGACAAAGGCCATACACAAAATCGTAACCCTAAAAAATAGCCTGAAAACTCTAAAACATCAATTTTATCCAAGAAATTTCAATTACTTTCTAGTTAAAAATGTTTAAATGTTGAATATTGTTGCTACCTACTACTAAGTATTGAAATTTCTTGGATAAAATTGATGTTTTAAAGTCTTCAGGCTATCTGGTACTGCGGGATCGGGTTACGATTTTGTGTATGGCCTTTGTCTGTCTTCTAGATATTAATCGTCTTTGCCTACACCTATAGAACTTTTACAAATCGATCTAATGAGCTCAAATGTTTATAAAGAGTTGCACTTATTTAATGGACCTCAAAGACTTTTATTTCATTACACATAAAGAGTAAACTACTAGAGAAGTCCACCAGTTTAAAATCATCATCGACAGTAGGTATATTTTTAGATTAGACGTGCGTTGTCATTTTGTCTAACTTTCTTTTCTCTCTGTTTACCATGTTACTAATATTTCAAGCATTGATTTATCTTGCAATGTTTGTATGTAGGCTCAACTCACACCAAAAGAGCATCGAGGAGCAGTGAAGCGGAGCGCAATGTCAGTGTCATACGAATTTCAACTTTATTTTCATTACTAATACTTATTATCTCTCAGCATTTGCTACAGCAGTATAATTTTTTTTTTCAAAAAAACTTAACCTTGAGTAGCAAAAAATTTGATAAGTATAAGTCACTTAGCACTCAATCTTCAAAAGCCACCGCGTAGGTATATCTTTACGACTGTGGATAAAACTTCGAGCCTCCTTATTTCTTTAGGTAATTATTCGTAGAGTTTAGCAAGGTTCGCATCTGCGATCATAATTCAAAGGCATCGAGTTAGCCGGTACACCGGCTGCTGTAAAGAGGCATCAGGCACGGGTCAGAGTCACTCATAAATAATTTAAACGGATCCCGGGAAAAACGTGGCAGTGGTCGCCGGCGAGACTCCATGACTATTTAATGTGGCGACGTATTGCGTCTTCCGAATTAATACGTCCAACTACATTAGGTCTTCTACGTGCGAGATCCGTTTGATTAATTTACAAGCGGAAAATAGCGGGAATTTATAGTTTACGGAGCGGAATGAATTGAGGGCACTTTTAGCTTTGAGGTGTTAATAGAGCTGTTTGAGGACGTCTGTTTAGCTCGGCGTCTGTGTAGAGGAAATTAATTTTTAAAGCGCTCTGAACTAAGTTTTGTTTGCTAAAACTGAACGGATAAATCTTGAAAACCTCGTAAATTGACTAAATTGCATATGGCACACTCTTAAGTAGTTGAATGCAAAAAAAATATTGTATTGAATAAAAAATGCTGTCATGTTTATTTTATATATATAGAGATTTTTCACTCTCTTGAAAATACAAAAAACCTCCACGCTATACTAGCAGACAAATATAAAGTTATGCACACCGACTTTGCGTAACGTAGGTAAGTAGGTATATCATTAACGAAAGGCAGCTTTAAACTAAGCTAGCAATTTGGCTTTGTTTAACCCAAGCTTGATGCATAATGTATATCTACCAACCTGCAGTTTACAACTTTCAACATGCAAAACTATAAAAGGAAATACTCTGAGTCAAAGTCAAATGGATATAGGTATAATACAATCACACAATAAAAAAATCTTAAAAGCTAGGTTAATCTCGCTCTTTCGTGGGCCAATACCGTAAGGAATCTGGAACTTTTTTGGTCCGATTTGGGGGCTAATTTTCTTTTAGGTAATTTTCATAATACTTGTACAATTAAATTATTACACTCTGAGTTTGCTTAGATTTACCTGGTAAAGTAAACTAAACTGTACAACTTAGTATTTTTAGATTTATGTCGGAAATGGTTTAAGTTTTTGCTGATTAGGATGAGAAACTGCTTGACGCCATTTTATTTATAAAATACTCGACAGCAAAGAGCTATTTTATATGTAGGTACCTACTTAGATACAAAATATCATTCATTATTAATGTAGTTACTGCGGGTTGTTCCTCGTGGCCAAACTATTTCGCCTACTATAAATAACTGAGGTTTTCTTATGAGAATGTTTTGTCAAGCAGGGCGACATATTCGGCGGGTTGAACGACGGGTTGCTAAGCAGAGCGGAGGCGCTGGCGGCGGTGGACATCGGCAAGCACCAGTCGGGACCCCAGCCCGGCCCGCCGCTCGGCCAGCTCAAGCACGACATGGTGTACCACCACGGCGTCAGCGGACCTTCCCCACACAACGCTAGACCACATCAGGTACTGTTGTTTTCAACACTTACCCTGTTATTCATAACGGACTTATAATAAGCGCTTGATGAAGCTTTATTGATAGATCGTTGAAGTTAAGCAACGTTCTGGATGGTCGTTATTTAATCTCAATTTTACTTTAGTGAGTAATGTTAACACTTGAAAATTTGATTAGTGAACCTATATTATAAACATAAACATACATTAGTGGCAACTCTGAGTGTTGCAAAAGCTAAACTTCACTAACTAAAAATATTGCCGTCATAGCGATGGAAATAATAAGGATGGCATTAATTTTAGTTAGTTTAGTTTAGCTTTTGCGACACTCAGAATTGCCACTATTATAAATATAAAAATATGTTATTTTAACAGGCAAGTTTTAAGCCTACCGTACTATTCATAAAGCAGTCCCTATTTCACAGTTTACATTATTATTGACACACTGATAAAATATACTCCATTACACTTCCCGCGTTATATTAGTTAAATAATTTGTGGTCGGTCACATGATGCGTAGCACACATACTACGCCGTAGCTACGTAGCTCGTAACACGAAAATGAATGAATCTCTGATAACCACATTAAAATACTGGAAGGCCTATTGAAATATCAATATGTAGCTTTAGCACATCGTAAAATTTCTAAACCGCATTAACATAACTCGTAACCCGATAAACATTATGAAAAACATGTCTTACCCTTTCAGCGATAAAAATATGCTTTGAGGGTTAGGACGGGTTCTGATACAAGGGTATCAAACGGAATCCATACCAATCATACCAATCGAGTTTCACATCGATAAAACTAAAGCGCACTCGTAAAATTGTAGCCAAATTGTATCGCTCCGCGCCTCGGCTCGCATAAATAATAATAATAAATGCATCTGTGTATGTTTGAGCGGAGGCTGCGGCCCTCTCCTTGGGGACCCGGGAGGTGCCCGTTACATATAACATACATGTTCTTTGTGCTATAAAAATGAGGTAATTTTATGCACTATTCGATGTAATAGTGATTCTTAGCGTATTGTTCGAGGGGAGCTTTTATTTTGATCGTATGTTATAGTAATTTGAGTTTTATGTATCTATACAGCCTGTCATAAAGTAGTCTCTCTGACAAAGTGCCCTACACAAGTATAAACTTTGATTAATATACGAGTATTACTCTAAATGCGGCAGAAAAATGTAATAACAAAACGTTCTGTGCTAATACGTAACTACAAGTTTTCATAATTATTTTAATCAATGTTTAATATTTTTTTTGTTGTTAAGTAACATTCAAACACAAGATCCGAGTCACATATAGGTACTTTAGGGGTTTAGTATGTACGATTTTATAATAACATGGTTCACTCTACAAAATAGTATACTTCAAATTATATTACAGCATTAATAGCCATGTATTTTTTTAACTTAAGCTTTAACAAACACTCTCTTGGTTTGAAAGTAAAAGAAAAATTGAGTGTAGTGCCCAACCTCATAAATTATTTACGTACTCATTCTTTAGCAAAGAAAAATAGTTTTGGGGACTTAATATGACAGGCCGATCTAAGAACAACATCTTCTAGCTGTGTTATCTTTATCTGGTTTTGTTGTTAAGAGACACTTCAAATCTTGACTTGTGATCGATCGAGAGATCATCCTTAATTTATTGAATGCTTTTAAAACACTAGATTATGGTTATAAGAGCAATCAAAATCAATTATCATTTATTCACTAGGATCACATATATGGAGGTTAAGTCTTAGTGATTGTACGTCTGTTCTTTCATAACGCATGCCGCAATGAATCAGGGCAAGCAACATAGTTTGAGATCATGCTTCTTTTCAGTAATCCATGCTCTTGAACTTAAGTAATTAAATTCCATTAGGGAAGTCTAGTATATACCATTTCAACACGTTAAATCAAGATTTTGAAACACAACGAACATCTCAAGACTTCTTCAGAGTTTTGCGTGGTGAAATTGGAATACCTACTGACTGATACGTTTATATTTGTGTTGACACTGCTGGTCGAATTACGCGAATACTGAAACGATAGGAGATATTAGTTTTTTTTTATCAAGCTCTTTTTATCCTTATTTTACCTACTCTAATTATTATTATTATTTTTAGCCGTTTGTGTCCCACTGCCGGGCAAAGGCCTCCCCCCATTCCTTCCAGACGTCACGATCTTGTGTTAGGATCTCCCAGTCGGCTGTAAATTTGTCGAGTTCGTCCCGCCATCTCCGTCTCGGTCTGTCTAAACATTCAAAAATTGTTTTCTTCAGTTCATTTTTTATTTCGCCTTCAGAAAGATCTGTTATGAATACTAAATCCCAGTCAATCATAACCACAAAACCAACTTGGGATCCACGCAGAGCAAAACTGGTTGAATGTTGAGTGGCTAGGCTTGTAAGGATCTTAACGGAGTTATTGATTGGGATGTTATTAAAAATAATAAAAATGTATAGAGGACGTGCACCTTAGTTGACGTTTATTGGTAGAAGTGAGTGAACGAGCCACAAACCGACTCATTCTTCATACAATCAAATTAATGTTTCCAATAGGCTTTCTGTGGCATGCTTCGCCATTCCGCGTTATACCAAAGCGTCCTTCAAACTGCCGAAGCAAGTGAATTTTTTTCATAAATGTATGAATCTCCTGATTGTTTATGGCTATAGAATAAAAATATACTGGAGTGCAGGAGACTGTGGCTAAGATCGGTTATTGATGATGAAAGTTGATTGACTCAGTGTGTGTTAATTTTATCTAGGGCAGCGCACACTAGGCGACAGGCGACAGCGTCAGCTCGGCGACTAGACGCGACGACTTATCGCCCAGTGTGTGATGGCTCTTAGGTGTAATTTATTTATGCCACTTTATTATTACCTCAACTGTTTCAAGTGTTCAGCTGACATGATTGAACCGCAGACGACAAATACAATCGAAATTCTTGTTATCTTTGTTAAAATTATTATTATAGGTTTCATTTGTTTAGTTTTCAGTATTACGTGCATTTAAAGTTAATTACTAAAATAAATCGTTGATAATAAATAAATATCCTTGGACATTCCATAATGTAAATATATACTTAAGCCAAAGTGATACCTTAGGTATATGTACTACCTAGGTACACCTACTTAAAAAGTTTTCTAAATACCTCATTTAGATGAAAAAATGTACCCAAATTGCCATTCTTGAACTGACAAACAAAAATACAAGTGTGAAAAACGGAAAAAACCTTTTTTTATTAATCCCGTCGGGCAGGGAGGGTCGATGCCGCGTAATGCGTAGTTTATTGGCCACGGAACCCAAACGCAACCAGTTTGGGGTCCCGTACAACTCTCTAATCCGTAAATGTAGTTGCAGGGTTTCCACCGATGTCTTTTGAGGGTAACTCTAAGCTTGATAGCAGGATTTACATAATTTTTAATATGGCATACTGGTTGCTTTGATGTTTTATGTGCAAAGTGGGGGGTATTATAATAAATTGACTACTTTATTTCGTAGCGATATTGTTAACTTTTTTATTAAATATCTAAGTATTGTGAAAATACGCTTAAGAGGGCGCCATATGCAAATTAGTCGTCGAACTCCTTATTTATCTCAGTATAACTTGTAATTAAATAAAAACTGTTTTCGCTATAAATTATGTTGCGTGTCTATCGTTCTGCGCTTCTCACTCACGAGTAAAAACACTATTCGCTCTCCGCCGCTCATTTTTCAGCGTTATGGCACTCTCTTAGGATCAGGGTCAATAGGTAACATAAGTTATAAACGTTGTGAAATGTGAACCTAAAGGTGATATTGACATACGAGCACAGCTAACTCAGAAATCCTAAAATATGTTACGATATCTTCGTCTCTAAGGAGTTACCAAAAATTGGGTGACTGTAGTCGGTCCCCGCGAATAGAAGAGAGAAAACAAATGCAAGAATATTATAATGAACGTATTTTTTTTTATTTCATACTTACTTATTACAAGGGACAGCAAGATGGGCACAACATCAATAAAGTCGTGTGCAAACGATGGATCTGACTGGCGCAGACATTGTACCGGATAGCACAAGCTAAGGCCTATCCCAGTTACTGCTATGGATGATGATGGTTACAAAAATCTATCTTCTTACTATTTTTAAAATTTTTTTGTAAATTCACTTCCCCAAAAAACAAATAACCAACTTAAACAAGTAAAGCGAAGGGGCAAAGCACAGGGGAATAGAAGCATACGAGTGCTTCGGCAATTGTCGCCGGTGCCGCATGCCGCATGCCGCAGGGGAATGGCGCCCTTTAACGTGCTTACCATTGACCGTCAGCTTATTACTACATAGAAACAGAAACTTAAAAAAAAATAAAAAAAAATATTTGTTATTTTTTAAATTGAAAATAATACTGCTTTTATTACCTGCCATTTTTAAAAAGAATAACCGATCTGGTTTATTAATGTTTATAAATTATAAAGTAATTTTGAATTAAAACAGTTACCTACTTACTGTTTGTATTTAAATTACCCCAATATTATTAAAAGTATAATTATTTTACAAAAAAAAAACAAATAAGTACTTCAAGTTCAAGCCATATTTACTTTGATATTAAAATAATGCATGTGAAAAATTTACTATAGCCTGTAATAAATACTACGTAATTAGATATTTTACTAAAACGTGACTTAAAGGACAGGTAGGTAGGTACTACCTAAGTCTTGTCAAAAGTTACAAAACATAACAACATTTTAATTTCACTTATAAAATCGATAACGCTTATATATGATGAAGGGGAAACGAAACGCAACAGTCAATAATTTGGCAATAGAATAGAGTGTACTAAAAACAGATTCTAATGACATCACAATATCTACTGCATTCAGAGTTCAGACACAAACACAACGCATCAAACCGACCGCGACGTAACAGTCAAAACACGATTCATAAGTTCATAACGTATTCAAAAGTGAATTTCTGTGTGAATTGTGACAACACGCGATTTTAGGCCTAAGTCTGTGGAAAATAGATGTTGTTTTAGAATCGAAAGGACGGTACGGATGACCCATCAAATTGCACTCACACTCGTGAAAACCGGTATTCATGTGTCGTACATTTGAAGAGGGAGGCGATGTAGTGTGGCTATGAACGTAGATACCATGCAACTGAGTTTGCTGTATTTTTAATTTCATCCATCACTATCTGTCTCACAATACTCAGTGTGACAGATACTGGCGCTACTTGACACGCTATCACTTTGTAGGTAATCTGCTTATTTGTGTAAGATAATATTAGGTACTTTATATCAATATTTTTTTGAGATTATGAACGAGATCTAAATTGAAAATATTAAATTCGATTAAAATAAGTTCCACTGAATATTTAGCAGTTTAACTTTGATTTCATTATGTAGATATTTTATCTGCGTTTAACACAAAAGAAATAATAATTAAACGTCATCCTATATCGCTTACTTCATGGCCCCACGCACCGCGTAAATTCGGCCACTTGTTAAAATCATAACGTTGCGATACAAATCATTATTAAAGAAAATATAATTTATTTAATATCTACTTGCAACACTGTCGATTTGGATTAGAGTGGGGAAAGTAATGTCGATTAAATTATTTCTTTATTTCGAATTGCAGTAAGTATATACGTATTTAATGTTGATGTTTCCTTATTATATTGTTTTTGTACATTTTGTTTATTTTTACACAATAAGGAGTATTTTATCAAACTCCACCTTGTATACAAGATCTTTAGAAAAATATAATAGGTTGAAATATCGTAGCATTATTAGTACCTAGGTACTTAATACAAAGTTTTCAACCATAACAGTTTTATAGCTCGTTTAAGACAAATTGAAAAAGTGACAGTGAGGTATTAAAAACGACTTCACCGTACTATAATAAATACCTTACCTTAATGCGTTACGTTGTTCATCAATCATAAAATATCGACATTATCGATAAAGCAGCATGTAATTTGTGTCACATCCTTACCACTCAAAAATGACACAGATGGGGTGGCGCAATCCCTTATTTTACCATACATTTATACGAATGGGGTTAAATGTTTGAACAAATTGTACCTAGAGTTTGCGTTCGTGTCCATAGTTTCTACATCTGCTTGTGCTTGTGACGATGCTTTACTCTCTATGGGCTATGGCTCAAAATTGATTGCGCATTTCAATTAAACCGAACTCTATTATTCTAAACTTTATTTCAACAGATTATGGTTGATATTTAATTGTGTATAATTGATGCTTTCAGGTAGGTTTGGGTGCACCTGTGCGATGTTTGTGGTCAACTATCGTAGCAATAATGAATTTAATTAGAGGGAAATAATAATAGTTTTACTGGCATATGGGGAAGGGACTAGGAGTCGTGTTCATGTAATTATACTCTACACTACAGATTTTACTCATGTTCTTTAATGAGATAGTTCACAGTAACAAATGTTCTGTAAGTTTTTCAATAGGTTCTGTTCATGGTTTAATAGCTCGGCTATCTTGAAATTATTTATGCAAATAGCTTCTTTAAACTTGAGGACTCAAAAACATGAATATAGGTACTGATGCTTATTTCTCTTCAGACACAAGTTTTTTATATTTTTTTCTGAAACAAAAATTTAAAAAGGCTCGTCGTGGCCGTACCTACTAAACAAACATCCACTATATATTTATTGTTGTAACGTTACGTGCAACACGGCAGCTCCGTGTAATTGTGATATACCGGTCTCCAGGGAGCAGTGCACCTACCACTAGCCTCCATCCAATAAGCCACCCTTGGCCTCGGCTCGGACACCGACGGTGATAGATGGACGTATTTCTGCGGATAAAACGCATATTAGAAACTATACTTAGTTTCTCTGGCTTTATTTTGGAATTTAGTTCACTATTTTAATTAATATATTCTTACTACTTTTGAAGAGTTTTGAATCAATCTATCAACAAATTGTGTACAGAGTTTTATCGTTAGAGAATATTAAATTAAAACAGGGTTCGTTAAAAAGTTTCCAATAGGGCTCTTTGACAGAATCTATCAAAATATTTGCTGTATCGCATATGGCGCGGGCCAGCGCGGGCCGGCTGCGAGTTCACTCGCACTCAAAACATTCATTTTCACAACAAAAGCGGTCAACAACTTAAGCATATTGGCAGAACACTCGCTACCAATCAACGTCACAACGGCGCTCACCCCTCTATGAAAAAACGAGTGTTTGCTCTCATAAAGAATGACTGCAAATCTGCACAAAGATGATTGTTTATGTTTCCATATCGTCCCCGGGCGCGGCATTGTTGCCGCGCTCCCTCGGCACAATAAAACGTACGATTGAACTTGAATGCACGTCAGCTCGCGCCTCCAAAAACCTCTGACCCGCCGCGTCGATCCACCCGCAATTGCATAGCATCAGGCAGTATGATAAAAACGAATTACAAAAGGGTTTTTTCTCGCAGATGGGCCACCACGGCATGGAGGGGCTGGACATGCTGGACCCGCTGAACTCGTCGTCGATGACGACGCTGGCACCGATGGGTGAGGCGGCGCCGGCGCACCACATGCACGGCTACGGCATGAACCACGTGATGGGACACCACCATCACCACGGTGGCGCGCTGGGGCACGCGCCTGGCCCGCACCTGGCGCACCCCGCTGCCGCGCTTCACCCTGACACCGACACGGACCCGCGCGAGCTGGAGGCTTTTGCTGAGCGCTTCAAGCAGCGCCGCATCAAGCTGGGCGTTACGCAGGCCGACGTCGGCAAGGCGCTCGCCAACCTCAAGCTGCCCGGCGTCGGCGCGCTGTCACAGAGCACCATCTGCCGATTCGAGAGCCTCACGCTCTCACACAACAACATGATCGCGCTCAAGCCCATCCTTCAAGCGTGGCTCGAGGAAGCGGAGGCGCAGGCAAAGAACAAGCGGCGCGACCCCGACGCTCCTAGCGTGCTGCCCGCCGGCGAGAAGAAGCGCAAACGCACATCTATAGCGGCGCCCGAGAAGCGCAGCCTCGAGGCCTACTTTGCCGTGCAGCCGCGCCCCTCTGGCGAAAAAATCACTGCCATCGCCGAGAAGCTTGACCTCAAAAAGAACGTGGTGCGCGTATGGTTCTGCAACCAGAGGCAGAAACAGAAGCGGATGAAGTTCGCGGCGCAGCACTGACCGGCGGGCGGCGGCGCGGCTCTGCTCTACCCGGGGCCCGGGTACGGCTACTAGCCGCGCCGCTGCCGCTGCGTGAGCGTGAGCGTCCACGCGCATCACGATACCTCATTCTGATCTCATTCCTTACATTCCCTTGGGCTCGAATCGCTATTTACCGGTAAACGAACGTACGAGTACTTACCCGTCGATCGATTCTGTATATGTATTTTTATTTATCATTTTCACTTCATACGATCATTCCCGTTTTTTCGAGACACAGGGTGTAAAATAAACAATTATAAACATATCATTACGTTGAATAGATAAGTTGCTTGGTCACTTTTTGGTTCTTCGCCACGGTTAGAAGTTTGTCGGAGCATAGACAATTTAATAATATAGTGTACATGAAAAATTTGAAATTCAGGATTTTTAAGAGAATGTGCCTTGCAAATAATAATCAATATTCTGTGTTTTAATGTTAGTATTGTTCATCCTGCGAGGAGCAGGACGGCCTGTGCGGAGCAGGGCGCCTCCGCGGGGCGGCCTCGTGGACAGATTAGGCCGGGGACATGCGAGAAGCGACCAACCTTTTAATGATTTCGTTACATTTTTTTATTATTATATCCTGTTTAAATAGTAATTAACTTCTCTCTATCATCCATGTTACCTGAACCTAATCTGTGCACAGATGTTTATTATTATTATCAGATTTGTTAAAAGTTTTGTTTACGTAATAATAATTAAAAGTGTACAAAATAATTATAAGACTTAATATATTTGATTTGTAGATACTAAATACTACTAGGTTTGTGAATATTTATAATCAGTTGAGTTGTATTAATTATGTTTACTTAATTTTCACGAAACGGCACAATTTTAGAGTAAGAATTTATAGAGACATTTAGCCAAAGTAGTATTAAAATACATTTGTAAATAGGTCACATTTCAATTAATTAGGTAGGTATGTCATAGTCTATACGAATAGTTACTAAAACGAAAGGAATTAGTAGATACAACGCATTCGGATTCATGCTACTACAACAACTCCTCATAATGTTGAAATAAACAAGTTTAATAAAACGATGTATTTTAAGTGGGAAACGAAGTTATCTGTGCAATAATCATTCTCATCGCTGTAATCAAGTTCTACCATTTATTGAAAAGTTTAATGCCAAAATTACAGGTAAAGAAATTGGTTAACTCTGTCATGAATCCAAAGGTGCGACGAGGCGCAGCGTGAAAACTTAAATAAAAACGTATGCAAAATATAAATAATATTTTTAAAAGATATTTTGTAAATATAGATTTAAATAATAATAAGTTAAAATGTGCAATCTAGACCTCGGTAATTAAATAACAACATTTAACTGCTAGGAATTTATTGACCTAAAACAATGAAAATTAAACGCTTTATACACTGTCGAATCTAGTCACTGCTTTACCCGTCTTATTTTTACTTAATTATATTTAATTTGATATTAGTACTGTTTTCCTACTACATTTAACGTGGAAAACAAACGATTATTGATTAAAATTATGTTTTTTAGTCACAATCGGACAAAAGTTAATGGATATTTAAACGTTGTTACGAACAAATAGCTTTTAAGCCAAAGTCACCACCAGTCATCTTATATGAGTCTAATGTGTTAAAGGTATTTAACTAACAATCAACTTTTGTCGGTGAAATACCATTGCACTGCTTTAGTTAAAAAGTCTTTTATTGGCCCTAATAAGCGGGGAAATAGGGATATAATACCAAAAATATTTTTTTATTTTAAAATACGCAGTAGAATAGAAACGATACCTTAAAAGAAATACCTTAAGTTTCCTAATTTCATTTAGTCCTGTGATAATGTATTTTTATTATATTAACCGCTTACGTCACAAGTAAACTAGGAACTAATTGCTCACTCTCACATAACATCTTCCACTTCGCTTCAGCAATGTTCACGTCATCGCTAGAATTTGAGAAATTTAGAAACATGCGTTTCCACAAGTACCTAAGTACCTACAGTAGTATATTTTTGTATAATTTTGAAACATTTATAAATACTTTTGGAGAAATTCAAATGTAATCATTTAATTCTGTTGTCAAAGTAGATTTACTTATGTATTTCCATTTTATAATTTATACAATGTGATGTAAGCCGTCTTATATAATATTTTATTATAATTTAATAATATAATTGTTAACTAAATAATCTTAATAATACACCAAAAGTATCAACTAATTGTAAAACTTATTCAAAACTATCAGTGATAAGTAAAAGTAGGCATTTAGAAAGGTTTCTCAAGCAATTATTAATTCTTAATTATAAATGATAAAAGAAGACAATCTTATTTGGAAAAACCAATACAATGAAGTGAAAAATAGAAATATTAGTAAATACTTGTTGTTTTTATTATTATAATATTTGTACCTTTTTTCTAACAATATCTGATGAAATCTTGTGCTCATACAAGTTTATTCTCCAGATTGAATAGAAATAAATGTCCTTGGACATTCCACACAGCGTCATCTAGTCCTAAGCCAAGCAATTAAGAGGCCGTAGGTAGCAAATATGTGGTTTGAATCGTATTAGATCTCAAAATCCGTGAAAGATACCACCTTATAATGTTTGGAGAAATTAAACTTTGAACTTTTATCTTGCGTTGTGGTTTTTTAGAAACACGATTGGTAAAAGTTTTCTCGATCATATATTTTTTTGAAAAATACATGTTTTTCACACAGTTTGCTATTTATCTCAGGAACAGAACGCTATTTTTGTTGGTTTTATGTTTTGACAAATAGCCTAGAAGTATTCATTTAGTTCTGGTTTTTTAATTTTTCGATTACTTGTTTAATTAACTTGTGTTATGGTTAAGCTACTAGATGACTATTATACTACATAAATATATATTTTTTAAATACAATATAATATACAAAGTAAACACCCAGACTCGAAGCAAACATTTGCACATCATACAAACATTTGTCCCACAGCGGGGATTGAACCCGCAACCTCTGCGTCTCAGAGGGGCTTTTACCCACTGCGTCACAGAGGTCGTCAATATAATTGTTTTTTTATCAACCTATATCGTCCCACTGCTAGGCAAAGGACGTGCATCAATGGATTTTTCGTTTCGTAGTTTTTTTATGCGGGTGAAGGAAAATATTGTGATGAAACCCAGTTAGCTTTCTAACAAAAACTGAATGTAGGCATGCACCAAATATGTATTAAAACTACGGTTTATCATCGGGAATTCTCAACCCGTAAATTCCTGGAAAAGCGAAACAGTGATATCTACAATACCTGTGTTACTATACCAATTCACTGTTTTTGCATACTGTTTCTTACTTGAAAGCACCAATCCAGTTCTTTGAGGTACGAGTACCTATATGTCAAATGTAATCCAGTTCATTAAATAGCTCAGCCGATCTTATTAAGAATGAAATTTCCATATACCTAGTAATTGATTGTATGGCAAAACATGACTGTATAAATTATAGCAGGTATTGTCTAATTCGAATTACTTGAGTTATTTAAAATTAATTAACATGCGAGTAGGTAGTTTTAGTTCATACCTTAACACTTTCAAATTTTTATTTCGTTTGATTTTAACGGTTTTGTTTTATTTTTGTGTATTAATAAGAGTTGGCCACTTGCTCATACGAACGAACGAACGAATAAGCGAATATATAACACAGATGACTAGATTTTCCTTTGATTAAACGAGAGAAAAAAATCGACACCCGAGAAATGAAAAAAGCCGAGAAATTATAAAACCTAATTTGGATATATCTCTGACTACTCCCTTTGACATCTTCAAAAGGATCTAAAATTGCCTAAAGTCTGAAAAGAAATGTCTAACGCTCCTTGGGAATTCATTCAATCACATATTTTCATTCCATTATTTCATAATTTTTATACAATTTTTCCTTTAGTCCTATACTCTTTATCTAAAGTCCGGGATGGTACTTCTGGGGAGTATGTCGCAAAATGAATGGCTGGCAGTGTTGAGTGCAGTGGGAAATTCCTACGGAAACCGCGTGTATGTCCAGCCAGGCTACGCAACCGTAGCCACCCGTAGCTTCTGCTACGAAGCGAGAGATTGCTACGAAAATGTGTGTAGGTACCTACTACCGCTGACACGATGTTATGTTCATTTTAGAATAGGTCACCCAATTTAACAAATAAACTATTAAATGAATATGTATACATATTTTTTAAGTAAATTGCAAGAGACGTGAGCAGATTATATACTTTACCTACATAAAATTACATCTTCTATCGTAACGATAGGAAACAAATTGTGTTTATTATTTACATGTAGATCAAATTAAGTATTTAGGATTTCTAGTTTTTTAGTATCAAGGTTTAAAGATACTAGACGGCCGAAATTTATGTTCAATCCGACCAACGATCGCGGACCTGTTGCCATAGCAACGCTGTTATCTGTCAAAAAGTGCCATACAAATTGTGTTGTCATAACAAAGTTGCTATGGAGATGGATCTGCGATCGTTCGTCGGATTGAAAATTAATTTCGGCCGTAAGACATGGACAACCGGAACAACATTGAAAAGAGACGATTGCACTACTGACGGTTAAATGCAATCTGACAGGTATAGTGAAGGATTTAGTACCTATATAAACTTTGAATACTTGAGAATTTATATTTAGTGAATATTTTCAGACAAAACTTTTTTTGTGTGGGACTGTGAGAAACGTGGTCAGCACAGGCTGTTAGGAACGATTTCTCATTCATTTACTCTAATAACTGAGCTTCTGGCAAGACTTAAATGGAATGAAGAAGATAATTACTCACGTAATATTGTTGAAATTGAATATTATCAGGTATTATTCATATATTCATATTGTTGTACCCAAAGAGAATAAAAACACGTTGTACCTACTTGTATTCCAAAGTATAGTATGAATACAGTCGTGACCATTTTCATAACAAATGAAGGGAATTACTCAAGTAAAATTATGAGTGCTTCTTGGTTCATCCCAATCATTCTGAACACAAATAAAAAAAATACAGATTGTATAATTTCAGGTTGATACAGGTTGCGCACTATAATGCTTGGTTAAGAGGCCGTAGGTAGCAAATATGTGGTTTGAATCGTATTAGATCTCAAAATCCGTGAAAGATACCACCTTATAATGTTTGGAGAAATTAAACTTTGAACTTTTATCTTGCGTTGTGATTTTTTAGAAACACGATTGGTAAAAGTTTTCTCGATCATATATTTTTTTGAAAAATACATGTTTTTCACACAGTTTGCTATTTATCTCAGGAACAGAACGCTATTTTTGTTGGTTTTATGTTTTGACAAATAGCCTAGAAGTATTCATTTAGTTCTGGTTTTTTAATTTTTCGATTACTTGTTTAATTAACTTGTAATTAAATAAAAACTGTTTTTTCGCTATAAATTATGTTGCGTGTCTATCGTTCTGCGCTTCTCACTCACGAGTAAAAACATTATTCGCTCTCCCGCTCATTCCTCGGCGTTATGGCACACACTTAATTAATTATTTATGTATCGTTACATTACAGGCGAATGCTCCCGATGAGGGAGCAACTTAAGGCTTCGGAGCTGTACGAGTGCCCCATACAAACGTAATACCATAACTATTTGAAATTTGTGCATATCTTCAGCATAGTATGGTATTATTCGTATTAGGATAGCATTTATCTAGGTCTCTGCCAAAAGCTTTTTTCAAAATACTTAGCTAAAGTGAAATTAAACCGAATCGCATTTTGCATATTTTTACATCATAGAAGACATGTTTTCTTTATATTTATTTAGTATTAAACACTAGAATATTTTAAGTTTCCTTCTGTTAGAAACATAGCTTATATGGTCTAGTAACAGAAAAACAACACTGTGTGAAGAATAAAAAAAATTTTTAGTCATAATTTTTGGGACTACGGGAGACAACCAAATTTCTTGCAAAATAGCTATGACAACCAGTCTGGCGAATGTACTATTCAAACAGACGATATATGAAACGCCCGGAGTTTTAATGGCTGCTACAACCACAGAACATATTATATACCTACTCTGACGAGGCTTCAACCCGTTCGAATAACGAAGAGCACTGACAACTCTGTAGAGCTATACTAAAATAGGACACTCCGACATAGACGGATTATAGTAAGAATGAACGAACGAGCGTAAGAACGAAGAAGAAGAAGAAGTACACCATCATCCATCATTAGTCTGTGGCTACATCAAGGAAGATGTATTTTCTCTATGGGCTACATTCTACATTCTCTTCTCTGTCCACTGTCTGTGGTGTCATGTCAATTCACGAAGTCTTTCGAATTTTAGTTTGTTGACAATTTGACAATTATTTATTTGTTACAGAAAATTTAATCTAAGGCGTGAAATCATAAATAAAGATACGTGTAAAACATTGTTATTCAATAGTTTTCTGTAGTGTAATAGTGTGTTTAAGTAATATGAGTAAAATCAATGTGAAATTTGCAAAAACATGCCGCGAAGGAGTGCAAAAACGCATTTTTATGGCTCAATTTCCTCTATATGTAGATCGGTAAGCAATTTTATGCCATTTATTTCCAAAATTTGGTAAAATAATGATACAATTCGTAAAAGTTTTTGCAAGAAAATTTTCTCATACCGTATGTAGGTAAACAATTATAGTGCTTGACTATCAACCAAGATTTATCGATATCGATAGTTTGTTTTACGAAACTGGAATGATTAATTTGTTTGTTTGCTATGTTTATAAAGTTTTATTTTGTTTGGATTACCATAATTTATATGTAACTTAGATTTTATTTTATACCTATTAGGTTTTTAATTGAATCATGTACATTTTTAGGAGTAGGTAAACATGGATGTCACTACTTGGATGGGTGATCGCAAGTGGCACTATTACCATTATGTTTAGGTATAATATATTTTATATTGTTTTATTGTATAATAATACAACAATATTTGTTGCAGACATCCTACCAGAAAATCGAAGCAGCATGACGAAGCATAAACAAAAGCTTGATGATCATCGTCACTATATGAAAGTACCTGGATGGCAAACATTACATGAAAACACGGATATAAACGTCATTTTCTAAAAATTAATCCTAGCAAGATCGATTTATCGCCCCCAAAACACCCTATGTAGATGTTCAAATAAATGTATACTTACTTAAATTAATTATTAATTCTTTTATTTATGAAAAAAAAACCTACTAATAATTTAATGGAATCCAAAAATCCTAGCTACTGCTGATAGGTATCGATATCGATAAATTTTCGATAGTCACTAGGTACATCCCTAGATACTGCCAACATAGAGAATATAACATTTTTAAAAGACGCTGGCGTGACGACATAGATGCCTTCCATGAGGAGTGGTGGGAGGCGGCTGGTAATCGAAAGAAGTGGAAAGAGATGGGGGAGACCTTTGCCCAGTGGGACACATTATAGGTTATTAAAAAAAAAAAAAAAAAAATGTTGGCAGTATGTCGTGGTCAATATGTTCTGTGGTCGTGGTTTGGTTTTGTTACGTTGGTCTTATTGTTCACTGGGTGATTAATACATCGTCTAGTGTTCGTTTTGTTTGTATGGCACTTCCGTCTCTTACTATTACACGCTCTTTGGAACGCGCGGCGGATTGACTTTGCCGAGCCACGTCACCGAATTCTTAAGGGGGTTGTATGCGTCAAACTAGTGCCGCCACCTATTTTTATTACATTGAACCATTGAGGTACAATATATAGAGCTACAATCAGACAAATAAAATGTCCGAGCCAAAACTCGGCGCACGCTACGTAGTGCTCCGAGATTTAGTTTTTGCGTACAAGCGACATTGAACATGTTACAAACGACATAACGTCTACATTCGAGCCAATGTCATTGTATAGGTATGTAAAACGTTGCTCGGTAATTTTTTGAGTGTTGTCAGCTAAATTAGATTGTGACACTTTAGTAAAGTAACTCAATGCATTGAACACAGAAATTTTTATTGAATGTAAAAAAACATAAAATAGGTGGCGGCGCTAGTTAGGTCGTAAGTAGAACCGCTGGACATACTAAGCTCAGTAGTTTACTAGTAGTAGTAGGTATTATAAATCTGAATGAATATGATTTTTTGTCCACCCGATTTGGATTAAACTAAAGGTGTAAAACATAGCCTGGAAAAACATTATAATAACAAGTTAGTGTCCAAGTATCATGCGAACGAAGCCACGGGTGGTAGCTAAACTGAAATATCTGTGTATAAAAAATAACTATTGGTTAAGTACCTATAGTTACTTTTTATAACTATAGGTTCTTCGTTTTGGGATAAAAATGATGACTGAGAAAACGTCGCGTCGCGTCATCTTCTAACCTACTAGCTAAGTATATTATAGTTATGTAGTAGCTCGGTGCCGTCCGACAATAATACGTATAGTCGCCTGCGGACTTGGGTGGAAAACGATGTAGAACGTAACTGGTTACTGGTTTAAACGTTTTAAAGGTTGTGTGTTTTCCTACCTATGCCTAAAAAATTATGAGAGTAGCTTGATATACCATGCATTTGGCCTACATGATGAATAGTGACCTAATTCGCTACTGACTGATATTTTAATTGCCTTCCAAAGCTCGGAAGCGATTAGCTGTTACTTGTCATCAAAAACTTCTGAAAAAGTTACCACGAGCGCTTTTAACCAGACTACTGAGATCCTGTTCCGTTTCTTTTTTGTATGAATTGAAGGGCCGGACACTTGGCTAGACAAAGTGATGGCAGTTGCAGCAAAGTTTTGATGATGAGTTATGGCACGTTGCGGGAAATTCCTGGCTTGGCACAGCGGGAGGGCCTTACTCTAAATACCCGAAAACGAAATTTCGTGCTAATGTTCGTACATCAGCTTATGTTGGTGGATACTAAATTCGTAACAGTTCACCAACATAAGCTAAACTGCGACCTTTGGCAGGAAAATAAAAACTTCGTTTTCAGGTATTGAAAGAAAGAAAGAAAGAAAATCATTTGTTTTGGTAGGACCTCAAGGATCACTTCAGTTCTATTTAGAGTAGGTAAAAGTAAACCAGTCCTGGGGCGGTTTATGTGGCGTTTACAAAGGAAGGCCTACCTAACCATCTAACCTAACCCATCAGTGAGCAATGTGAGCATCTATGTGCTGTGGATGATGATGATGAGTGCATGTTACGTTCTAGCGGGAGTATTCCCCGCGGGTCCTGACGTATGAGGCGCTCCGGCACTAACTCAGGTCCAGCGGACACGGTACCTACACGTACACGCCAACTTGTTACTAAACTGTTGATGCCCGCTTTACAACTCAATCTTGTAAACTGGCCTCTTAAGTACCTAAGCTTAAAACAAAAACTATAATTTTGCTTCGGTGGTAGGTATTAGCTGCAATATAATTAAAACTATGTAAGTAGATCTCTGTGAAGTCACACGTAGGTACTAATTTAGACTAGGTATACCTCCACATTGTTTCTTGTTGTACAAAAAGCGTTAAATCATTCATTTATTTATTTGTTGTTTGCATTGTACCTACCACCTTTTTTTAAATAACATTTAGAAACTGGCGTTTTCCATATACGACTGTTTCGCTGGCCGGAGGGTACACTTTACTCAGCACACAAACGGATATTTAAATTGAAAAATTGTCTTAGAAAAGTTTGAATTTTCTATACAATGACACCCTACATAATGGAGTAAACGAGAAAAAAATATTTTACATGTAGGGGAGGTACCCTGAAAAATTATGTTTTTTACGATTTTATTCCACCACTTTGTCGGCGTCATTAATATATAAATAAATAAATATCATTGGACATTTGGACGGGCGTAACGAAACTATTAGCGCGTTTGTGCACTAAGTACACGGAATTTTACTTTTTTCTAACTTATCTGAAATAAGGAGGCAAGACATTTTAAACTGACATTCCGGACCGGAAAACAGTAAAGTTCCGTGTAGTGCACTGCACATACGCCCTGGGTTCCTTGTTCACTTCGGAACCCCAAAAATTAATTGCTATTCATTTGTCTCGCTAAAACTCTCGAGAATTGGCTGGACCGATTTGGTTAATTTTGATTTTGAAATATTTGTGGAAGTGCATGGTAAGTTTTTTTTTTTATTCATTAAAAGAGTATGGCGATACGCAGTTCGCTAGGTCAGCTAGTATCTATTTTAAATAAATTTGGAATAACTTGACTTTTACGCGTTCGAGGGTAAATACTACAGTGTCCCGTAACTAATCCGCCTAGGTAGCTTCTTATTTTAATTAGCTAGATTAAACGTGAACATGATTGTATGTTTGCAATATTTTTCCGTTTGTGTTGTGCTTCGCCGTAATCAACCCCCTCTCTAAATTAAAACAGCTCCGGGCGTTAAGGTGCCTGTATGGGTGAAACTAGCGCCACCGCCTATTTTATTTTATTATTAGGTACGTTGAACAAAAGAATTTTAAAAAACTGAATGTACAGTTTGTCAAACCTATCGTAAGCTTTTTTTAATACCTAAGTATGTAATAGTTTCATTTTGTATAGTTTAGTAGCGAAGTTGCACTTGGTGGCCAGGCCATCAAACTCTGTTTTCGCTTTTCCTTTTCGATTAGTGTAGGTACAAAAAGTGCAAATATCTGTCTAATAATTTTAGATGTTGGTTTAGCATTTGAGACTATCCAATACAATCAGTTACTAAAATTACCTTTAAAAATTTAGAAATTATGATTTTCTGCACAGTTCATAAATGGGAATAGTATGTCTTCCTCAGCGGTATTTATTTTTGAGCTTAAGTTTTTAGATTATCTTTATCATAAAGTAGAGTTTTGTTAGCAGAGTAAGTAAATGTGGTTTTAATTGATAGGTTTCCCTTGTTGGCTTGCAACGTTTTACCAATACGATACGGTAGACATGGTAATGTTTAAACAACCAGCCTCGGGCCCCCCTGCTCCGTCCCTAATATCCAATGTATGGAGATCTGTATTGTATTACACAAACAATATTTGACTAATCTGGGGGTTTGTATTGCTCTAATTGGATACAGTGCCCATGTTTGATCTTTGTGTTTGCTGAGTAGGATTTGAGCCGATTGTATTCTAGGCTATACAATACGGTGTTTGATCTAAGATGTATTGTACGATATCGATAACGTATGGTGTCTGCATAGTCCAATAAGCATGAATATTATGTTCACTCATTACGAACAAAGAAAGTTATTTCGAGAATGTTAACGTCATTATAATACCGCGGTGAATAGTTCACGTTCCTGTGGGAATACTGGTATCAAAAGTAGCCTATTTTTTAATCTAGGTTATAAGCAATCCTGGTAGCTGTACCAGATTTCATCCGAATCTGTGCAGCTGTTTGAGCGTGAAAAAGTAACAAACACACTAACACGTGACGCGTAGGTACTATATAGGTACCTATACAAATGAATAGCTGAAGAAACGAACAACTAATCGTTATTAGGTGGGTACGTGGCTATTGCCAACCTTGATAACTGTATGTCTTCCGGGAAATAAGTTGGATAATGTTACGTAAAATGTTATTCCTAAAATACCTTTACGTAATTATTCAGACGGTGTCTAATGAGCTCTAAAGATTTTGAGTTTATTTTTTAAATACACTGGGCCATCAACTAACTTTCAGAAAACATTTAAAAAAATTTATCTAAATCGGTGCAGTCATTCTCGAGTTATTGAGTGACAACGAAATAGGATTAATTTTTCTATAGGTGACTTAATTGTTATTTTGAATAACGTTTAAAATTGTCTAGGTACATTATGATATGGATGCGCTGCACTGCTAAGAACTTTAGCCGGGAAAGCTTAACCAGCTCTTACCCTAGTAGGATTTACTATTACTTACAGTGTGTCTTTGTCTTCAATCATCCTCTTAGCATAACTGCCTTAACTAAACGTTTTATACATGCAAGGATACAAGAATTCATATTTACTTAGATGAAAAATATAACTAAATTCGCGTTTATTTATTCTTCTGATAGTTAGGCCTAAGTTAGGTTAGCCTAGTTAGGTTTAGAAGTACCTAGGTATCATAAAGTTCTATGACACTTTTGTAGGGTCAAGGCTTTAAGGTGCTAATTAGCCCTGTGTAATATTTAGTTAAGACATCTTCAAATAGATCTTAAAATTGCCTAAAAGATCTGAAGGAAATGTCTGCCGCTCCCTGGGATACAGTCGTGATCATATTTAATTAATTCATTTATTTTTAGTAGGTACACATAATAACAAACCCTCTTACAATAAAGGTGCTCTATTATGATAATTCACGGACTGCAATCACAAATGAGATGATGTAAATAACAGGAGTAACGTAATTCGGTAGTATGTCGGGTACCGACCGCTACATCGCAATGAATAGTTGAGGGGTGGCCGGCCGGATTTTGATTTACTATGTATTTGTGTGATATAGCGAACGTTTGTTGCTGAACAGTCAGCGACTAAATAAAGATATCAGAAATCAGAAATATCTTATTGCAAAACTGTTGAAGGTTACAAGGGTAGGTCTTAAAATGATAGGTACAAGTTTATACAGCTATCCATTTCGGATGTGCAACATTATGTTAATTGGTTACCTAGTGCTTTTACTTGAAGATGTGTTGTGGTAGGTATTTATTTGTATACTAATTACAGAAACTGCCGCGCTTAGTGAAAGAAAGAAAGAAAGAAAAATCATTTATTCTTGTAGGACCTCAAGGATCACTTAAGTTTTGTTTTACATGCTAGTCTAATGCCTGTGCATTAGACTAGCATGTAAAACAAAAAAATGAAAAGTGGTGCCTACAAGAATAAATGAAAAGCAGTGCCATTAGGGCGTCGCGTTGGAACAGTCCAACGCGACGCCCTAATGGCACTGCTGATCCTTTGAGCTTGAGCCAAATAGATGCCAGACCTCGGATCACACGTCGCTTCGATTCGACCAGACGCTGTGAAGGAATTTTGGAAATTGTTAGGCTTGGTTTTGCACAAACAATGTGCAGCGCACATTGTTTGTGTAAAACCAAAACTACAAATTTGTTACGCCCTAGAAAGTGGCCATGAATAATTAAATTAAGTAAGTACCTACCTACTATTTAGGTAAAAGTCGTGGGTTTTTTTCAACATTTTTGATTTGTTACTTGTTGCTAAAGTCGACGAAAATATGGTCGGAAGAAAGAATGCGTTTTTTACGAAAGTATTATTTTGTTCTCATAAATTAGGTACCTACTATTATTATAAACAAATTATTCAATGCTAAAGTCAAAATCTTTGAGACAGTTCACTATTATTGTGCGTTTAAATACTCGAAAGCTAAATTAATAGATAAAAGGTTTAAATTACAATATTTCGTTAAATATTTATGGACCCAGTTTTGACTTTTCCGTCCGATTTAAGTAATATAATGGCGTAACCATTGACCATACCACCTCGGACCATACCATTATATTTAACAATAACGATGATTTACTGACACCCTGGTGAAATTTAGGGTTCCCTAGGCGTCGTGGACACCCTTGTTGAGAATTGATTTATTTATGGCGCAGTGAACGCGAATTCCGTATACCTGGTATGCCACTTAGAACGTTAAAGTGATTTGATTTCTGTTTTTGCTCGGGTTTCTGAAGCGAGAGGGAAAAATCCGTTGTTGCGAAGAAGTTGAAGGAAAGCAAAATGTTGGCTTTAAACGGTTCGCGAGGATGAGATAAATACTTGATGTGTAATTTGGAAAAAGAATTATATCCTGTATTTTGGCTATCAGATTTGTTTGATTCACTCTAAACTGAGCCGGAACTGGGATGTAGGGTAGTGGCACCAGTTCATGAACAGTAGTACTTTACTTTTCTCTAACACAATCTGTTCTATCATACTGCATAGCGGTTTGGGGGGGCGCGCCTAAAACTAGACTCATTTGCTTGGAAAGAGCCCAAAGAGCAACCCTCAAAGTGATTTTCTACAAACCAAGACTCTTCCCTACAAATGAACTTTATACCCTGTCCGAAGTGCTGTCAGTCCGTAAACTTTTTATTCTAAATATTGTTCTCCGAAAACATCGTAGCCTACCTTACTTTCCCACTATTACCCTCAACCGAAGAGAAAAAACTGTCTGCACCGATCGGCCTTGTCGGACCGTATTTGCCTTTCGGCACTACACATTTTTAAGTCCCGTTGTGTATAACAGAATTAATAAAGTTTTAAAAATTTATGCAATGACTATCAGCAAATGTAAATTTAATGTAAAAAAATGGCTTTATTCCCTGACCTATCTTGAGGTTGAAGCACTCATTGAAATAACTAAATGATTTCACTACTTCAATACTCAACTGATTTTTATATAAAAGCACAAACTCACTCACGCGCACACACACACACACACACACTCACCCTCACACACACCCATTCACACACTCACCATCACCCCCGAACATTATTCTATAATAAAACTAAACTAATACAAGAACGCAAGAGATCTGTTTACCAATAGTTGTTCATTGTCTGTTCCAATCAGAGTTTAAAGCATTTTCTTTTCTCTCTATTAAGTTTTTATACTTGTAAACTTAGTTATTAGGTATTAAATTGTTTTTTTTTTTTTCTCCTTAAATCGTCCCTTTGTGTCTGTTGTTAGTGCACTTCTAGTCTTAAGGTCGGGCGCTGGAAATTGCGACACAGTTAATAACTACTGCAATCTCTAGCGAACATAATTGTACTAGTACATACCTATGTTATATTGTTCCGAAATAAATTTATTATTATTATTATTAATAGGTACCCCAGTAGCTAAACATTATCCTCTTTGATTATTGTATTAATAATAATAATATTTATTTATTTCGAAACATAAAAATAAGGAACAATTTGGGAAATAACGATGATAGCACAGCAGCAGGTAGTTATTAAAACTGTCGCAGATAAATTAAAAATCTTACGAAAAGTTACGACTTCGACGGGATTCGTACCCGCGATGATGCAAGCGATCGCCTTTTAGCCGGGCTGCCTTCAAACTTTCGGCCACGAAGCCTTATGACGCCGAAAACTAAACTATCAGTAAGATCATATTTCGGTTAAAGCACCGATTAGTTTTTAGTGTGGTTTAACAATCTAATAAAATATAGGTTACCTACCAACTGTCGCAGATAGGTACCAACGGCCACCTCCTTAGACTCAGTGTAAAGTTTGTCCTTACAAAATGAAGGGTATATACCTCAGGCCTTTACATCTTTTTTAAACCTACTAGTAGGTATTAAAAGGTTTTTATATACTGTTTTTGAAAGAATAAACTTCAGAAGTAAAATAAAAATGTTTAAAAAATCTATAAAAATGTTTTGAGGATTTGATAAGGATCTTCGGAGTTATAAACAGAAATGCAAATGTTTTCCGTCAAAATGAACCGATTTTGAAAATTCTTTTTTTGTTTGAATGAGTAGCTAACAGAAATCTACCTCGAGACTCGACAGTGCAGGAAGTTTCTTTAATCTTACGAAATAGAAGTCTATTTATAAAATATATTTTTGCTTCTTGTTAAGTAGGTAGGTAGGTACTTACTTAGTATGGAGTAATCATCAATATATATAAAAAAAATAAGCATTTTTCTGGAATCAACGCACAGACCAAACCGCTGAAGCTATGAAGCTGAAATTTGGAAGGTAGCTTCCTTTTTAAACAAAACTGCGCACTAAGACAGGATTTTACGAAATTCCACCCCTAAAGGGTTGAAAAGGGATGAAAACCGTTGTATGCAACTTTTTTGTTTGCAATACGTGAAGCGATTTTCTTCAAACTTGGTTTAAATATGGTAAATGATAAATAAATTTACATGTTAATCAGAAATTAAAAAAAAACGCCTGATAAGGGGTGAAATGGGGTGTCAAAGTTTGTATGGTAACTTTTTAATGGGTAATAAATATACAGGTGTTTAAGGGTTTTAAAAAAAAACACTTTAAAAGGGTTAAATGCAGTGTCGACGTTTATGTACAACACGCGAGCGAAGCCGCGCGGGGTCTGCTAGTGTCAAATATCTTACCGCAGAAAGCAAAACTACCTTGAGGCTGGCCGTTAATGGTTCTTGATAATGACGAAGTGCACGTGAATTTGTACACGAAATGTGAATTTGCCCGTGGCCCCGTCATTATCAAGTAACAAACAATACAAATTGTAGTCCCGGTTCTAAAGTCGTTTAACTACATGACGTTCCTTTCAGGGGCGGCTTGAAACTTCTGCCACCGGAATTGGCCACTAGCTTTTAGATATGCATCAGAAAGACATGAGCATTTCAACGTAGATAAAAAAAAGCTTTTAAAAAAAGATAAAGCTTTTTTTAAAAGCTCTCATCTCTATCAAACATGCAGGTTCTTTGCAATCTGAGACTGAAAAATCGTCGTAAGTGACTGTAAACAAGCTTCTGTTCATTATTATTATAATAGGTATGTACCTACTTCAAGAAAAGCTTTTACGTGTAATGTTATTGAAATTGTAATAGCCCACACTTAGCGTCGCGGTTCGCGTCGAAACTGTCAAAAATCCACACTCACAGAGATTTGTCAATATTGTTCGCGTTCCTTTGTCGTGTCGTGGCCCGTGGAACTAAATACCTACCGACAAAAACGGGAACAAGGCGCGATGCAATCTACACTCCTGTTTCGCGGGTTTATAAAGATTTCGAGCCTTTCCCCCAACACACTATCGCAAAATGAACTTTTATCTGGGGAATTGACAGACATTAGCTGAAGATAAAGTGGAGGAAGGAAGGGAGGCCTTTGCCCAGCAGTGGGATAGCAATAGTCAATAAATTAACCAACACGTAAATAAAAATTTCATAACATACACACATAGGTACGCTCAGGGTCAATTTACCGTAGTGTAGTATAGTAACGCCTGAAACTCATTACAAAAGTGCCCTTATCTGACCAGCTGAAAAGGTTTTTTCACTTTCAAATAGGTAAGCTTTACGTTTCTGAATCCCATTTACCCAAACGATAGTGTTTTCAATTCGGTTGTGTGAATTGATAACTATCGACGCAATCCCATCCCTGGGGTGTAAAAGTTTGATCAGCGCCCTCATTACCAGTTTTTCGTGTGTAGGTAGGTATACCTACTTCAGGAGGTTTGCCAGTGATTTCATTGTAGACTTCACGGCTTCGCTTTAATAGCGAATCTCATTTTTTTTTCACAAATTTATTAAGTACCTACCCACGATGCATGTAGGTACCTATATGTAGGTTCCTATATACTATAGTAAGACCTCTCCTGTCATAAATAGCAGTTACCAGCGTAGGTACCTACGGTATTTTTGCGAAAAATTACCGTTACCACTTTGTAAAATAATGTGTTAGCATATTTTACGGCTGGGAGTAAGTTATAAGCTACCTACCCAAACTAAGTTGGGAGTGTTGCCGCCTTCGCTTTCCATTAAGGGGCGTCTCGGCGACTAATTAATTTTTTTAAGGTGCAAATTAAGCTGCGCCCGAAGTGTGCTCACTCGTGCACGAATTGCCAAATTCATGCTTCGTTTTATTACTTTCAGCTTTTTTAATCACTTTACTTTTAAATTGGCGCAGGCAAAGTTGCTTTATGGAAAATTGAAACGAATTTCATCAAATGAAATAATTTTGTGGGGTGTTGGCTCAAACTTCGTTTAAAATTTAAAAATTCAGACTTTGGTCCGGTTTTGTCGAAGCTTTTATTGATTATTTTGTTTCCAATCATTAGCCTACCCTTGTAAAATTATTCAAGCATTTAATGGGTAAAATACCGAACCAACTAGACAGTTTATACCTATTCTATGCCCAGCAACTTTTAGGAATAAAAGACTAGGTAATGTGCGGTAGCGAGGCAATCAAACATCCTATCAACAATTCCGGCAATCTGCGCTGCTGGACCAGTCGGCCGCTAGTTTTTCGTGGCAAAAAAGTGCAGACTCTAACGCCCAGAGGCATTCATAATCTGATCCCGGATTTTACCCAATTTTACTTCACACTTAATTCGTTTTGGGAGTTAGTTCGTATGAACGTAATTAAGAAAACTTTTCGGATTAACCGCCTTGTTTTTCCACATGTAACGTCCGTTATATAAGGAGCCGCCATCCCCTATTGTTACAAACGAATGTGAAGCGGCCCCGCTGTGTTGCGGGTCTATGTAAATCGGCTGGTTGAACAACATTTTTCGGCCACTTATTTAGTTTTAGTGTAGTGCGGTACGGTATTTCGGAAACTCTGCGCCCCTAGACAGTGAGATATTTGCTAATTTCGTTGTTGTAAATTTGTTTAGTTTGCACCTGTTTCCGAGCTGTCGAGAGCAATTTTTCAGTTGTTTTGTTTGCAACATTCCTACAATTAATTTTGCACAACAAACGAGCAAGTTGGTCTTAATACTTATCATAAAAAGACCCACCAACCCTGTAAGAGGCAGGCATTTCAGAAGTATGTAATATCAATTCAAATGAATACCTAGGTAAGTGCAGAAGGTATGGAATATCAAAGGAATTTTTAAAAGTTCCATTAAAGTAATGTATTCAGATGGAACTTATCTATGTAAGATATTCAAAGTTTGCACAAAACGTAGATTTATGATGCATCTGCAAGGTAAGCAAGAAACAAAGTAGATAAATGTATCAAGCTACTGAAGAGCGCGCTGTGCCCCAGGAGGCTCCACACGGAAGGTAGGTATTTATGTAAATACCTACGGCACGGCCCAAGGAGAGCGTAGAGAGCGTTACTTTGGAAAAAACAAAAGAAATTCACTGAAATGCTCCCCATAAATTGTACTACACTCGGGAGTAGTAACGTTTGCATACCGCCCGAGTAGGGTGCCCGTGAGGCGCGGGGTCGCGGGATGTTTGCAGTTTTCACTGCGCCATTTTTGACCTCGATGGTATGGCGGCAAATGATCTGTTGAGACTTTTGTTCTCTTCTTAATATATATTATATGTACATGTGTGACGGGCTTAAGTAGGTAATTAAAACAAATAAATAATCATGATACATTCTGTGATGAAGTTGGCGACAGCTGGCTTATAGGATAGACTTTTTGAACACTGCAACTTAACGATGATGCACGGATACACGACCTTCGGATCGAAAGTCAAACCCTATTCCTCTCGCAACATCTTTTAAAAAAATTATATCCTCATTAATGTAATATTATAAGCTGCTTTCGTTACTGACTGGCTGACATATTACGAATTCGAATAATTATAATTCTAATGGCAAATTCAGATGGATTTACTACTTTTGGACTGATGAATTGTTAAACTAAAGGGCCGAATAATAATAAATTAAGAAGTAGGTACCTAATACAGAGTGTAGGTAGGTACCTTAGTTTTACTGTATTTTTCTATAGAGCACGACTAGGATAAAATATGCATTATTCAGCTTCCTTCCTTCCTTCCTAGACGAAATTCACGCGAACGAAGTCGCGGGCGGTTGCTAGTAGGAAATAAAAGCATTTCTTGGTCACCCCACACAGTAGAGTTCACACACACACCTGTCCGTCCACCCACCCACACAGGCGCGTTAGGGCTGGCTGTACCTGCTACGAAATGATTTCCCGCGTGGTACAGCCCTAAGATGAGTCTACCACTTAAGGTTTTATCTTCTTGGCCCTTTAACTGTGGCGAGATTGAATATCCCTCATATGTAGATGTAAGTTTTCATTGTTTTCACCGTTTGCTACGAGATGCTACGAGGTTGCTACGGAATTTTCGGAAAAATGGTGGTAACGTGTCAAAAAAATCTAGTTGTATGTAACTTAATAGATACTACCTAAATATATTAGTATGTTATTAGTAAATCATTAGCTTCCTTTACATTACACAGAGACTCTATCGCGTGTTCTCAGAAGCGAGGATGGCGCGCCGGAAAATCTGCACTCGCAATCGAATGATGTTTTGGCTGCGAGTTTATTCGCGCGTGATTACTCGCCAGTTTTTGTTAAAATGGAAAGAGCGACCGTGTAATGTAAAGGCTAACCGCGCGGGATAGATGGTCCAGAGCTGGCGCGTTTGGAGTGTGTGTGTACGCACAGTTTTGTTATAACTGTCAGTACGCCTGACATAAACGTGTGCGAAAGAATTTACGTGTAAAGTACGAGTATAACTTCGTGCCTGGGTGTTTTCTATGCATAATAATGTAGGTATATATTTACAAAAAAATGTATCTAATATGTACTTTGTATATCAGTCATTTGATTACCATACCATAACACAAGCATTAAATCGCTTAGCTTGGGAGTAGATGACGCTATGTGGAATGTCTAAGGATATTTATTTATTATTTATTAATGCGCCGTAAAAATATGCATTGTGTATAATATATGCTCCATTCGTTAAAAATAAAACACATTTTCCTTAACACCCTAATATGGTAGGAACTGTACTACTGGTAATAATATTAAAAACAGCATCTATATTCTTGTAATTTATTGCAAATAAATTAGCTAAAATACAATTACTCACAAAAATTTCCTAAAAGAAACATAAAAAGACATCTTCTTTGGCGATCTTGAAAATATTAACCAATTTGATTTAAAAAAGTGAAAAAGAATAAGTTCTTATGTTTAAATGTTTATAACCTGTACTTAAAACTATATTAGTATAATATTTACAAATTGTACCAAAGTTAATTATGGCACAGTGTTATAACTTATACTTGAAAAAGCCTCGGTAAACAATTATGATTAAATCTAAGTACAATTAAATGTAGATAGTAAATGCAGTTTGTAAGTATCGTCAGAAGACGTGAATATCAGATATATTGATACGACGTAAATTAGTAATGCTTCAGGCTCATTCGTACAGTTATTCGAGATTCAAAATGTTACCTTAAAATGTAGCGTGTGCACTGTGTTGGATTCGAATCTGAACCGAATCAGAGGCCTACTTAGATTGATCGAAACCGAAGTTATGTGACAATTTTCGGGTTTAGCTTATGATGATGGATACCTACTGAATTTTTAACAGTTCACCAACATAATCTGAACCCCAAAATTGTCACGATACTTCGTTTTCGTTTAATTTAAGTATGGCCTCAGATTCGGATAGGACGGAACCACAGAATACAGAAAGAAACGCACCGCTTTCAGAATTAGAAACAGATTATAATCTTTTATTGGTATATTTATTTAATTATTGTATAAGTAATATAGCTTACAATAATTAAGGCACTTTCGTCGCTGCAGAGTCCCACTTTGATATGTTACAAAAGCCGACCCTGACATCCTTTAACGTTATCTATATAAAGTATAGCCGATTATAATTAAAGAATTGATCAACAAAACGTTTGTTTCACCATGTTCTAGTAAGATTATAAGTAAGTTGTTTCCTGGGTTTCATGCAAAGTACTTTCACAATCGCTGTGATCTTCGATCAACAATACACCTAGATCGGGTCTCATACAAAATCAAAGCTAAATGCTGTCCGCGTAAACATATACTCACACAGCTGCATTCGATTACTAACGACGCTTGTACACGCTGAGAAAAAAAGGCCGGGCCTACCCAAGAATTCGTGTCGTAACAAGAAAATAACCGTGTACACTGCTCGCAGCGGTGCACGAAAAAAATCTTATCTACGTAAGACAAGACGCGGCGAACGTTGTTGCGGAGCGGCGGGAGGCGGTGTAGTAGGGCTGGCCCAGCCAGGGAGCTTGCTTACCCTCTAAGTTCGCAAGTGCGATTCACAAATGAAAAAAATTGAAACGTAATTTAACGAAGTTCAAATCCATAGAAAAATTAATATTGGAACGCGATTAAGTCCCGATAATATTTTTAAATATGTAACCTTTTTATTTTCGTAAGTGTGAATTTTGTTAGTAATTCAATTAAAATGGCTGCCAGATGGCTTTTAATCAAGGCTGATGAGCCTGAGGAAGGTCTTATGCTGTCAAAAAACGCAATTCACAAAGAATTTAATATTTTCTAAATTTAATTATTTTTTGAAATATTTTACTTGCGCGCCCTACGCCCGACTGACGACTGCAAGAAAAAATTCTTGTCGTGTACATGTTTCGATTTTTCTTGTCTGCGGAAGACAAGAAAACTTTCGCGTGTGGAACAGAAAAAATTCTTGTCGTCTACACGAAGAATTTTTCTTGTCTGCCGCAGAACGGCAAATTTTCTTAGCGTGTACATGCGCCGTAACGGACTGAGACAAAAGATTTGATTCAACCTAATCACAACCACAGCATAATGTAATAAAGTCACAAATTCTTTAAATGTTACGATCATTCGTCTCAAAAAACGGGTAGTCTGTCACTTAATAATTAAAAGACGTAGGTTATATACATTTATTGTAAAATCAACCTTAAAAAGCAACAAATAAAGTACTTTTTCCGGTCTCACGAGCTACATCGTTTTATTTCTATTTCGTTAGCTTCTTCAAATTAGCGGTGTGGTTTTTAGCAATTTAATTAAACAAATGATATTTATCGTCCGTTTAAACCTTGAAATATAACTTATTCCACATGTACCCTAAGTAAGACACACCGGTTGATCAATTGTTTTCCGGGCATTATTTTTACAAGTTTTAAATCATTATTTTTGCAAATTTTAAATGCGCATTGTATTGCGGTACGTGTAAACGTTGGCAGTATTCGAACCAGACTAATCAAAATAAGAGCTCACGCCGCAAGTGAGCTGTTATTTACCGAGACGATTTTTATGCGCCGATCCTTTATCTAGGTGTATTGTTGATCGAAGGCTGAGATGCACTAAACATAACACAGCATTCATATGAGATATTATTTTTACATGGAAATTAACTTAGTTTTTTAAGGAAAGTAATTTTGTATCAAAACTTGGAGATAGTAAAACAAGCCCAAATCTATATTTATTATGCAGTGGTATAGTTCACGCCACGTAAAAAGAGCGCTAGCTGTCAAACTGCGCAGTGGTCGCTTGGTGGAGAGGTAACGCGGCGCGCTTCACACCATTGATTTAGCGAGTGCTATTGGTTCGTCAGCGAGTGAACACAGGCGCAAACATACCCCGCTACTTCCCCGACCGCGCTCTTTTTACGTGGCGCGACCTAATAATAAACTCTATTCCAAAGTATTAGCTATTCCAAAGTTGTTAATGTAACGTAACCTTTTTGTTAAAAGTGTTTAGCTAAAGCTGGGCGACCGAGCAGGTCCCTCTGTGGGCTCAAGCACGATCCTCTTGAAGCATCCGTCCGGGAGCTGTTCCAGGATCACTTTCACGTTGTCCACTTCTCCTCGCAGAAGGTCGTGCTCGTCTTGGTATTGCTTCATCCACCTGGTAAAGTATATTGGTCTTATTCATAAATATTTGTCAATTTAATATTAGGTTTAAGGAATGTTTTTTTCTTGTTACCCTTATGTCAATGAAAAGAGATAGCAACAGTTTTTAGGTAGCTAAAGTAGGTTTATTAAACCAATATGCATAGGAGGGTATGATTCTATACTAATCCTACTCCTTACTAATAATGAAAAGGTGAAAGTTTGTGTGTGCGTGTGTGTGTAAGTATGTAAGTGTGTTTGTTACTCTTTCACGCTCAAATGGCTGGACGGATTTGAATGAAATTTGGTACCATAATTGATTATACCCTGGATTAAAAAATATGCTACTTTTGATCCCGGTATTTCCACGGGAACGGGAACTATTGACCGCGGGGAACACCGCGGGGCGCAGCTAGTATAATAATATTATAAAGAGGAAGGATTTGTATTATTGTACGTAACGAATAAACTCAAAACTACTGGACCGATTTTAAAAATTATTTCACCATTAGAAAGCTACATTATCACTGAGTAACATAAGCTATATACAGGATAACTGCAGTCATGGGAATCAAACCCGCGAACCGCGGAATGGCCAACATACCTTTGATGATTGTTCTTGGCTTCTTTCAGATTCTTTATCTTCCCTTCGAAGTCAACTTCCTTCAGAGCTTTCTCAGCTTGGTCGAGACTTTCCTCTGTAAAGACGCGACCAATATTCATTTGATTCTTACCAAACATTTACTAATCTTCAGTCAAATTCAACCTCCAATTGTCAATACTTAACCTAAAAATAACTTTTTTTCTGTTGATTTTTACACATATTTCTCAATTTCTCACATGTTTTGTGACCACTTCAATATAAATAACTATCGACACTCAAAAACCAACCCATAGGAAGCAATTAAATGTTATGAGTGTATTTTGCTATATAAGTGGAAGGATATGGGGAAGACCTTTGCCCAGCAGTGACTGTGATACATATTATAGGTTTTAAAAAAAATTGCTTATTGTTATCTTATTCTGTTTTTAGTATTTATTGTTATAGCTGCAACAGAAATACATCATCTGTGAAAAATGTAGGTAACTGTTAAGCTATCACGGTTCATGAGACAGACAGACTGACAGCGGAGTCTTAGTACTAGGGCCCCTTTTTTACCATTTGGGTACGGCTACGGACACATAAAAACTATCTAACTTTGCTAGTAACTTACGCAGTCTGTCCAACGCTGCGTCGTCTAAAGTAGGCAGGTTTTGCAGCTCATCTAGGATTATCTTGAGGTCCTCCAGCCCCTTGTTGACTTGCTTCTCTGCTTCGCGCGCGTCTGTGTCTGCTTGGGCAACCTTCGGACAGACGAGAGACATTTATGTATTTTCTAGCTGCGCCCCGCGTTCAATTAGTTCCCCCTTTCGTGGGAATACCGGGCTCAAAAGCCTGTGTGTTAATCCAGGATATAAGCTATCCTGGTAGCAAATTTTATTCAAATCCGTCCAGCCGTTTGAGCGTGAAGGAGTAACAAACATTCACATTTACACACACACAAACTTTCACCTATATAATATTAGTGTGATTCAACACTCGCAAACTCACAGCTTGAACCAAAACGTTTGCAAACCACTTAAAATAAAACCATCCATAAGTAAGTATGAGAAAAAAGTAATAACAAAAATAAAGCAAAGGGATGAAATAGGTTAATAGACATGATGACAGTTATCAAGAATTACCAAAATAAATACATTTATTTAATTAAATACGACTCATGGATCCTGAAAAACGTATTAAATTTTATAATAAGATCAAGATCAAGATTGGATTATATTTATTTTGATTAAATGGAATTAGAAATTACAGCATTCCACCATGTTATGTTAGTTATTTTATTATACATATACAGCATGACGTTACGCCTAAGTGAAAAGGCGCCATGAAATTTGCGAGAATTTTGGCGTCAAACACAGAATGTGTTTAAAAAAACTCAATTTTAGGCAAATAAATGTCTCTTTTTGATAAAAAAAAAAAAGGTTTTTATAAATACTAAACAGATTAGAGCATAATAGAATGGTTTTTCAAAATTTGTCATTATGCCTATTCTAACTTGATGTCACAGTACGCACAATCTAAGTTGGCCGGAGAGATTAGGCTGCGTTTTCATTGACGCGGAGCTGTGCGGAGCGGTGCTTAGCGGTGCATGAATTGATCAATCACTATGCTCGAAATCGCGGAACAGAGATTTCGAGCATAGTAACGCTCCGCACAGCTCCGCGTCAATGGAAACGCAGCCTTATAGTTATTGCGCGTAGCATCGGAGTGGTCGGAAATATCACTATCTGTTTCACGCACTGTCGCTTCGTCTGTTTAGCTCTTTCATAACGACCGACTATACATAATGCGCGACCGCCCGGAGATTGCGCTTATTGCATTGATTTGAACAGATCTAACGTGACGTCATCATCCATAACGTGATAGTGTGTTTTGGTGACTATTATAAAATTATATAATATATCACGGACTATTTTCTAGGGTAGTTTACAAAAAGAGATATCTCGCAGTGACCCGAATCCGTTACCTTCATCTTAGCGTCGCGAGTAAGCTGGGTGTTCTCGGTAGCTTGTTTCTCCAAACCCTCGATTTGTTTCGCCGTGCCTTCAACTCGAGCTAGAATTAAATTATTGTTTTATAAAAGTTAGAAAGTCAAATTTGCAGCTAACTGGGAGATCCTAACAAAAGATCGCAACATCTGAAAGGAATAGGGAGAGGCCTTTGCCCAGCAGTGGGACACAAACGGCTGAAATAATAATAAAAGTTAGAAAATAAATACAGTAGTTGGCTAAGGCTGATTTTAGAGATGCTAAACTCTAAAGCTCGGGCATCACATGCTCGAATCTTCGGGTATTTAATTTTATTTGAAAGTATTAAATTTTTATCCGTTCCGTCCGGAACCGTTTTATTGGATGGAATGGTCCAGTCAAAAGTCACTATACCCGTTCCAACCGTTTATTTAACTTTTGACAGATCTAATACTGACTCAAATAGTGATACCCTAACCCGTTACCGATTCGATTTATTTTATCGATCGATTTTATTCATGAAGAAGTTTTAATCGATTTATAGTAAATAATGAGTGTGTTACACTCATTATTTACTATAAATTTCAATATTTTGCACCTTTTCATTATAAGTAGGTACCGCAGTTCATTCACATGTTTTTTTATTTGAACCAACTACAGTAAGTCTAAACGATTATTTTAGATTCATGAATTTTCAGCGAATAAATTCGATCCTATTTCTAGGTACGAGTACGATGGAACTGTTTTCATTACGCAAATTATTTATGCATTAAAACAGAGACATTTAGGGCATTTTAATGCAAAATAATAAAGGTTTTTACGTGATTTTATATAAAAATAATCACAATAATTTTATTGTATGTTTTAATATAATCGATAATCGATTTATTTCAAAATGTGTGGTCATTCATTTGGAATGACACATCTCTAAGTGGGCGGTTCCCGTCCATGACAGTACAGTATTCCCTGTAGTACATTGTATCAAAAATGATTATAAAACTTTATGTGCGTGATCTGTCAAAAGTTAAATAAACGATTGGAAAGACTATAATTATAATAAAGTGGTAAAGTTTGTAAGAAAGACTTATTTCAATACTAACTCGATAGTTTATCTGCTTCATCTCTCAGATTGACTGCTTCAGCCCTTGAAGTCGACGCTTTCTTTCTGATCTCATGCGCAGCCTAAAAAAAAGAGAACATTGTCATCTATTAAATCTACTTCAATCCAGTTATATATAAAACGCTCTTGTCGGTGTAATGATGCAATTTCCTCCGTATACTTCTTTCAAATGCAATCTCTTTTACTTCTTGATACGACATGACAGCGACCTTCTCTTTTATCTGACTTTATGTAATTAATTCTCGGCCTTCCCCTTCTTCGTCTTCCTTCTAGTTTTCCTTCTATGTATATGGTGTTCCTTATAAATCTGTCATGTCGTATAAGATGAACAATCATTTTTCCTCTTCTGTTTTTGATGGTATTCATTAAAAGTCTTTTCTCTTCAACCCTGTTCAGTACTTCCTCGTTGGTAACATTTTCTGTCCAGCTGATCTGCTCAGAAATATCAATCAATCAGATCAATCCAGTTACGAAGCTAAAATGTCTGTTAGTATTATCCGACCGACGTTTCGTAGTGGATCAGTTTTGAGATGATAATTATGCTTTAAAAATGACAGCCTTACGCTTACGCCCATACACTGAAACGCTTCTCGAGCTAAAAACGTTGTGTGCAGGCACACGACGTTTTTCGTAAGAGCAGTCACTGCGCGTTTTTATGTAGCGCGTCACGTGCTAGTTCACAGCGCGTTTTAGTAACGCGAGAAGCGTGTGCTAGAGTTACAGATTGCTGACTGCCTTTTGTTCGCCGCGCGTTTGTATCGATAATAATGCGCGCTTGCAGCGATACCCTGGCGGGTTAACGCCAGTTTACCATAGAATTGGATACTGTTCTTGATACCGAGTCAAGTATCACAAATGTATGAAAATCCAGTGCAGCGCCTCCCCCGGTAACTTGCATGAACTAAAAATTCCATACATTTAAAATACTTTACACGTGAAGCGTATGAATTATTCACAGCTCTTCTCGCTCTGATGACAGGTTTTTTTAAGAGTGAGCGAAAGAGGCAGAGCCTCTTTGCTAGGTTAATTGTTTTTCTGGAATTTACAGCCTGTAAACTGTGTCGGTTAGTTGACGGAGGTTTATTTCGAGGATAGATTAGCATACTACACAAAAACCGCCTGTTACCCAACTGTACTATGTATACACTTACATAGCTATTAGGTACACGACATCGCAGTTACCTCTGACGCCTTGTCTGCGTAGTCCTTCCTAGCAGTCTGGGCCATGTCTCTGGCTTCCTTGGCCTTGTCGCTCGCCGTGGTGAGTTCCTCGGCGATGCTGTTGACGCTTTCCTCAGCGGCCGCCACCTTCTGTTGCACGCCGGGCACGTCCATGGCGGCTTGTTCCGCCGACTGACGGGACACTGTCACTCGGTCACTGAACTCTGAAATTATGTTAACATTCACGTGTTAATCTATAGCAAAGACAATTAATATCTAGAAGACAGACAAAGGCCATACACAAAATCGTAACCCTGTCCCGCAGTACCAGATAGCCTGGAAACTTTAAAACATCAATTTTATCCAAGGAATTTCAATACTTAGTAGTAGGTAGCAACAATACCTATTCAATATAAAATTTTTTTTAGGTAATTTTAACTAGAAAGTAATTGAAATTTCTTGGATAAAATTGATGTTTTAAAGTTTCCAGGCTATCTGGTACGGGTTACGATTTTGTGTATGGCCTTTGTCTGTCTTCTAGATATTAATCGTCTTTGTCTATCTATAGTAATAATATAGATGTTGGTTTGTTTGTTTGTTTGTATGTTTGGGGGTAATCTCCAAAACTACTCATTTCGATTTCCAAAATTCTTTCACCGATGTGTAGCATGGACTTTTCGAATGAACATAGGGTATATTTTATCAAGGTAGGTACCACGTGAGCGAAGCCACGGGCAAGTAAGCTAGTAATATTTATAGCCCGAAACCCCCAGCATACTAAATTTCAAATAAATCTTTGGAGCCGTTTCCGAGTTTCATATTTTAAATATATACAAGATACAGGGTTTATACAAGATTTGCTTGTTTAAAAGGTATAAAGAAGTTACATTAAACTATTAATTTCATATAAACGTTGCTTTAAAGATACTTGTTAAACATAAAATATAACTAAAAAAGAGTTTAACATAATAACCTATTTCTTACAGGAAGGGAGGCTTTTGAAGTGGGGCGACCATGGCTGAATAATAAAATGACCCAGCTCAAAGCAATCGTTAACCGTTAAACGATTTCGGCGCCTGGACCTTACTCCCCAAACCAGCGATATTTGGACACTGATAGATCGGTGCCCCAATATCGCCAATCTCAAATAGCAAACTAATCATGGGAGACATTTCGTTCCCAGTGGTCCTACCTTTCAGAGTCTTGTAGATCCCCTTAGCGTCCGTCAAGGTGTCGTTGGTGAGGTCGACGTCTGTTCTCGCCTGGGCTTGAAGCTCATCCAACTTGCCGAGCAGGTCGTTCAAATCGTCCTGTCTCTCGTGTCCTTGCTCCAACAACTCGCGCCCTCTTCTCATAGACTGCTCCAGGTTCGTAAGAGTGCCTTCGTTCTCGGCGATCAATCTGTCCAGTTCGGCGGATTTATCGTCGATCTGAGGGTAGATATGTAAGGTTTTAGATGTGAAAGAATCGTTTGTACATTTATTTCATAACAAAGGCATTAAGTTGCTTAGCTTGGGACTGGATCGCCAGGAAGCACTTTTTTTTTAAAGACGCCAAATTCTAATATAATTATGCATTTTGTACTAGCGCTCGTGGCGAAAATTGCTAAGACGTTTAGGATAGATCGTTGAAGTTAAGCAACGTTCTGAGCGGTCACTACTTGGATGGGTAACCCAAGTGGCATTATCAGCTGAGCGCTTCCATGCTTCGGAGGGGACGTTAAATTGTCGGTCCCGGCTTTAAAGGCGCTAAGCCATGACGGAGGCCTTTCGGCGGCCTAAAAACTCCGTCACCAGAGTTGGGCACTTGCTCATACGAACTTACTACGAAACTTTACTTTACTTTTCATATCGGCTGCACGTTAGCTGGCAGTCAAGATATCCTAGGTCTAATAATCACACAAGCGTCATGCTTCTTTTTACAGGTTTTGTTTAGAACCTACTTCAAAGAGGTTGCAAACAAAGCTAGCGTCAATGGGCTTGCAACCTGTCACGTATGGAATGTTAACTTCTGCAAAATGTGGGCATGTACCAAATATGTATTAGGACATTACTCTGACTACCCCCTTAGACATCTTCATAGGATTTGAGAACGCCTAAAAAAGATCTGAAAGTAATGTCTATCGCTCACTGGGAATACAGTCGTGATCATATTTTTCTATTCGTTTTTTTCTACCTAAAAGATGTATGAATGTCGATGGGTGGGTATACAAGTAGAGGAAGGCCGAAGAAGAAGTGGATAGATTGTGTGAAAGAGGATATGAATGTAAGAGGAGTGCGATCAGAGTTGACGAGTGATAGAGGAGAGTGGAAGAGAAAAACATGTTGTGCCGACCCCACTTAGCGTGGGAAAAGGGCAGGAGAATGATGATGACTTAAAAGATTACTGTAGTCAAGTGAATTCTACCACGGCTTAAACAATATTTTTTCACGAAGTCGGTTTTCTGTATTTCTGTTATTTTTCTAATTATACTGTCTAGGCGTGGTAGTACTTACAGTCCTATTCATCTGTACAGCTTCCTCCTTAAGTTTATTAAGTTTAATGTCTGGTAGCAAGGTGGTATTGACTTCAGCAAAGAGCCCCAAAGCCTCGTCGTAGACGGTCTTCGCTCGCTTTAACGCCTGGTCAGCCAGTTCCGACATACTGCTGAGCTTGCCTGATGCCGCGTTCAACTCGTTTGTTAGGACTTGGACTTCGTTGCTGGAAAGAAGTTATTTGAATGAAGTTATTTGATGAATGTTATTTGAATAGAATAGAATAGAATAGAAAAAACTTTATTTTGTGACTTAATAAAATAAAACAAAACATAAAATAACTAAATATAAACACAAAATAGGTCGCCACTCAGCGTGTGCTGCAGCAGCAGAGAGCTGCTGCAGCGCTGGTATTCTGTGACGCCGCGGGGTTCGTGTGCGGCAGCAACTGCTACACATACTTAAAAATAAAATAAACAAAGAAAATTTAAAAACTTAAAATTATATTATATACCTATACAATGTATTATTCATAAAAATATTATTATTGCAATTTATTAATTTTGAAACTATTATTACATATTATTGTTGAACCAAGAACGACTACCTTTGAATTTGAACTTGAGAATCTAACAAGTATTTTTTTAACGATTTTTTAAAAGAGTAAACAGTTTTGGAATTTCTAATCGGCGGAGGTAAATTATTCCAGCATTTCGTGTCAGCATAGCGAAAGCTACCACGAAAGGCAGTCGTTCTATGGCGAGGACAGGTAAGGCGAATAGCAAAGCGAATGTGACGCTCAGAGAAATGAAGTTTTTCGTATAAATAGTGTGGTTGCTGATATTTAACAACACCAAAAAGCAAAGCAGCAAAGTGAAGACTCCGGCGTGATGACATATTCAGAAGTTTGTGGCTGTTGATGTACGGGGATATGTGGGCTCGTCGCGGGATAGAGAAACAGAACCTTACACACGCGTTCTGAATGCGTTGTATTAATTTCTTCGAACGAGCCAACAAGCAATCCCCGAATACATTGTCGACGTAACTAAGCTTCGAGAGTACAAGAGAGTCACAGATATGTATGCGTAAATCTGTACTGAGGTACTCACGCATTCTGTACAATACAGATAGCCTATAAAAACAATTGCGAGCCGTGTTTAGCAAATGGTTTTCGAAATGCAATGAGCCGTCCATAAGTAGCCCGAGGTTGCGTGTTTCGTTAACTCGGTCAATCAGGACTTCACTTATTTTTACTTTGGGTTCACGAGAAATAATATTACTTATGGCTTTTCTAGAGCCCAGCACTAAAAATTTTGTTTTTAGAGGATTCAAAACTAAGCTATTCAATTTACACCACCTACTAATACGTTCCAAATCTTCATTTAACCTATCTACTGCCACTTCAGAGTTTTCTGGCTTAAATGATGTATATAACTGAAGATCATCAGCATATTGATGATATTTAGAGTTAACTAAGGTTGATATCAAATCAGCACTGTACAATACAAAGAGTATTGGACCAAGGATAGAGCCCTGAGGTACTCCACGTGTTACTGGTAATTTTGTGGATTTAATGCTAGTACCATCTGCATGATGTAGCTCTACTAATTGCGAACGATCGCTGAGATAGCTCGCAAACCATCTCGTTGCAGCGCTGTCGAAGCCGTAGTAAGAAAGCTTAGAAAGTAAAAGGGAGATATTTAATGTGTCAAAAGCACGTGAAAAATTTGAAGGTAGGGTTGATAATCACAGCCTCGTTGAATCAATATTGATTATCCTGAATATTTGTACTATAATCTGTAATCTGTATCTTGGTTTTAAGCCCAAAACGTTAGTTAGAAAACTAAACGTCAGAAACATATACTTAAAACTAGTTATGTAATTCAGTGAAAAATGTAATTGTCAGTGACCCTACCTAATATTGGCTTGTTTGGTAATCCCATCCTTGGCGATCTTGTTGGCAGCGAGCGAGGTGTTGAAAGCTTTGTCGGCTATATCTTTAATATTCCTGGCTTCGTTCTCCAATTTTTCTGCCAGAAGTCTAGACTCCTTTGCCAGTGCGGACATATCCACGGATTGTTTGCCAAACTGATCGGAGCGGTTGCGAGCCTTGGCCAACGCCGCTGCGCCTTCCCCGTCCAAATACTCTAGGGCACTCTGTGGACAACAATGTTTGTATACCTACGTGTGCATTTTCAGAAGACAAATAAAAAAAGTTAAAAATTTTAATTTTCATAAAGGTATTATTGAAATTTTAAAAAACATTTCACGTTTAAGCTATACTGGTGTCAATTGAGATGTCGCCAAAACTAAACTAAACTAATTTGACAGCACTAAAAATGTTGCCATTCCTTTCATAACGATCGAAATAAAAAGGATGGCATCGATTTAAGGGCTGTCAAATTAGTTTAGTTTAGTTTTTGCGACATCGAAATTGACACCAATATGTCCCTAAGTACACCAACCAGACACAGGTATGCTTACAACTACTCAATTTGATATGATAGTGAAACGTCCCCCCTGGAGGGGGGTTACAAATTGCTATGCATACACATGTAGCAACTTCATAAAGAATTATAAGTAGGTATTAGTGGCAATTCTGAGTGTCGCAAAAGCTAAACTAAGCTAACTAAAATTGTTGCCGTCCCTTTCATAGCGATGGAAATAAAAAGGATGGCAATAGTTTTAGTTAGTTTAGTTTAGCTTTTGCGACACTCAGAATTGCCCCCATTATCAAGGACGATTCGTCTTTGGTATTATGTTGTACCCAATTGAAATCCGTTGCACGTAGGTACGATACTCACGTTGATTTCCTTCTGGGCCGCTTCTATGGTGTCCTCTGCTTTGGACACGTTTCCTTTGCTCCTGTCGACCGCTTCGTTGCCGTCGAAGCTTTCGTCTTCGATCTTGAAGAGCATATTCCTGAAGAGGTTTTACAGTTACAGATGTGAATTATTAATGAGGTTAAAATTGCTCTAAGTGTATAACTTGTATTTATTATAGTTAGTGCGAGGAGTCAAAGATTTCATAGTTCAAGGTTTACTTACCTATTATAGGTCGCGCCACGTAAAAAGAGCGCTGAGGGGAAAAAGCGGGGGTATATTTACGCCTGTGTTCACTCGCTGACGAACCAGTAGCACTCGCTAAATCAACGGTATGAAGTGCGCAGCGTTACCTCTCCACCAATCATCGACCACTGCGCAGTCTGACAGCAAGCGCTCTTTTACGTGGCACGACCTATACTTGTTTGTCAGCAACACTTATTAGCTATTTTACACTATTTTAGTTTAACTAAGACAACTTAGTTTATTTATAAGCTAAAAAAAACCACTGTAAACCTTTACTTTTGCAATAAACGTTATTATTATTATTATAAATTAGTATATCATGCTATATTTTTATCTTTATCTTATCGTTTATCTTTGTTTCTAGTATTTCCATTATGATTATCGCTATTTTTCTTAAATAATGTAATATACCACACCTGACGTCACTGAGCCTGTCTGCCAGTTCTGCCAGGTTGTCAGTAAGACTGCTGCCAGAGCCGCCGCCGTCGCCTTCCAGCTCAGACTGTGCGTCGCGCGTCAATCGCTCGATCTCGCCGCGAACCCGCTGCAACTCCTTGTCGAAATCTGCGTTCTCCACCACTGTAGGCGCTTTCGATATCTTCGCTAGGATCTAGAACAGATTGTTATTATAAATAGGTTATATAAATAGTTATGAATGATCAATATCAACAGTGATCGAATAGTACTGAATATCAGTGATCAACTGATCACACAAAATACACCCTCGTCCCTCGATGACCTAATCCACAGATACCTAAAGTAAACCTTTACTTTTGCAATAAAAATAAAAAAAAGTAAAAGCCTAATACCTACCTAGGTAAAGGCCAGCAATCTATATAGATATATATATATATATATATATATCTTCTTACGCAACGTAAGTCGGTATTTTTAATTTAGCCATTTTTACTCAATACTTACATCATCAAGCTCTCGTAATTCCTGTCTGTGCTGGGTGACAGCGTCTAACACCAAGTTGTAGCACGGAGGGCAGTCCTCGCAACCCAACCCGTCGGCGCGCCGTTTCTTGTTTTCCATACATCTAAGAAATATAAAAAAGAATTACACCTCTTTAACGGTTGTTAACATCATCATTCCCCCGCCCTTATCTGACTCTAAGTGGGGTCAGGGCAGGGGAATTGAAGTTGGTTAGTATATTTTTTTTCTTATTGCACAATTTGGCTCTAAGGGACCGTCTCCACGGACGAGTATATCGCGGCGATTTCGTTTTCCTATCATTTGGTAATTTACACGGTAAGGCGATAATCATAAGAATAAAATTAGCTTGTCAATGTCGCCTGTAGTATCGTAGCGTTAACATCGCCGTGTGGAGACACGTTCATAGAGAATGTATAGAAATACGTGGCGCGACGACAATATCGCCTCGATTCTCACGACGGCCCCTAAGGATCAGGCCCCTGATTGTGTAACTTGTCACGGATTGTATCCAAGTTGTATCAAAGCAAAAATCACAGTAAATCGCGAAAACAACTGTCAAATATCACTGTAATTAAGTTACTAATAATTTACACAATCAGCCTTTAATCTGGCAGTTATTTTCGCGATTTACTGTGATTTTTGCTTTGATACAACTTGGATACAATCCAAGTCAAGTTACAATCCATGGGCTGTATTGCCATTCAGCGCGGCAATACTGCCAGTGTCTCTCGGGCACGCTTCCGTCTGGAAGTGGCTTGGATCAGTTGAGCTATCTATAGATCGACCGAACATTGTAACGATGCTTCGGTAGCTCAACTGGTTCTAATTGTATTTTGTACAGTTATGAAAACGTGTAGTAGTTTAGTTTCTGTAAAATGATTTATACAAGGCAAGCTTTGAATACACTTAACGGGACACTGTAGTGCCTGGGACATTATTGAGATGGAAAAGCTTTCCCAGCACCTAAACCATCTTCTCAGCTTAGCCGGCCATATCCACAGGAAAGACAATGGTCAATACGGGGCTGACTAGCCGCGGGATTCCTCACGATGTTTTCTTCGCCGTTTAAAGCTCGTGTTATGCATATAAATTTTTCGACACGAAAAGTCCAAAAGTTCAAAAGTTTCTGTAAAATAAGTGTAATTATTAAATAGAATGGTGACCTGTCGCATCGTCGCCCCTCGACGTACTCCTGGCAGGAGCACTGGCCCGCCATGTCGCACTGGTAGTTCGTGGAGCCCCACTCGTCGCAGATGCAGTCCTGGCAGCCGCCCGCGCTGAACCCGTAGTGGAATGCGCGGCAACGCTCGCAGTGAACGCTAACAATCAATTTAGTAAGATTACAAAGCTACAAATTTGTCTTATTATTATTAGTGAAGTCACAGATTATTATAATACACTAGTAGTGAAGTATAGAAAAATAGTGATCATACAGTTTTTTTTTTTTTTTTTTTTTTTTTAACCTATTCTGTCCCACTGCTGGGCAAAAGTCTCTGTTTGGTTAATTAAATAAATTAAATTAAATATGATCACGACTGTATCCCAGTGAGCGGTAGACATTTCTTTCAGATCTTTTTAGGCAATTTTTAGATCCTATTGAAGATGTCTAAGGGGGTAGTCAGAGGTATGTCCAAATACATATATGGTACATGCCCACATCTTGCAGAAGTTAACTTTCCATACGTGACAGGTTGCAAGCCCATCGACGCTATTAGAGAGCTTACTGGTTTCCTTACGATGTTTTCCTTCACCGTTAAAACCTCGTGGTAAAGCGCATATAAATTTTTCGATGCGAAAAGTCCATTGATGCACGGCCGGATTCGAACCCACGACCTTCGGATCGAAAGTCGAAGTACTAATCCACTTGACCAACACAGCTTTTTTTTTGTTAATTAAAGCTGAGATATAATTATAATATTTGTTGTTAGTTACTGTTACAAACTGAACTTACTTCATACATAATCTTAAGTTAAACAGGTAAAATATAAGAGGTGTTTGTAGATAACTTACCCGTCAATACCAGGCTTACAATAGCACTCGCCAGTGGTAGGGTGGCAAGTGCTGTTGTAGGAGCCTTCGAGGTTACAATCGCAGGCCTTGCAGCCGTCTCCGGAGTCTATATTGTAGTAACCGTCCTGTGGATATAATTTAGAGTTAGTTTTCTCTATGACAGTAGTAATAGTAATAGTTTTCCCAAGCAACATTTAAGTCTATTTTCGCACAGTATAATTCATTATTATCAGCCCTCAATTTCCCACCGCTGGGCAAAGGCCTTCCCCACTATTATGATTAGGTACATTGTTATGGTGTCAAATAGATCGTATCTTTTATTTTTTTTAAATGTCCGCGCCAAAACTCGGCGCACGCTACGTAGTGCACCGAGTTTTACTTTTTTGCGTACAAGCTACATTGAACATTAAAACAAACGACATGTCTACATTCAAATGTCATTGTAGAACATTGAATTTGCTTGGACATTTTTTGAGTGTTGTCAGCTATTAGATTGTGACTCTTTAGTATAGTAACTCGATGGTTCGCATGTATTGATTCGTAAGGTGGCAACACTCACCTCGCAACGATCGCAGTTCCTCCCGATGACGTGTGGCTGGCAGGCGCAGTAGCCGGTGAGGCCGTCGCACTGAGGCGGGCCCTCGGCGCTCTCCACGGTGCCGGCCACGTGGCACGCACACGGCTTGCAGTCGCCCTTCTTCTTCGGGTCGAGCGCGTCGCCGTAGTAACCTGACAAAACATCAATGATCATCAATCAAGCCTTCGTATCATACACATAATGCCGGCACTACACATGGGCTTTAACTTGGGGCCAACATTAAAATGGCCAATGGCAATGCTCCGTTTGTGTCTAAAAACCGTAAACGGAGCATTGCCATTGGCCATTTTAATGTTGGCCCCAAGTTAAAGCCCATGTGTGGCGCCGGCATAATACAGCACACTAGCTGCGCCCCGCGATGAATAGATCCCGTTGCCATGGGAATACCGGGATCAAAAGTAGCAGATTTTTTAATCCAGGGTATAAGCAATTCTGGTACCAAATTTCATTCAAATCAGTCCAGCCGTTTGAGCGTGAAAGAGTAACAAACACACTTACATACAATACACTACAATACATCACTTTCACGGTCCACGGTTTACACGATGGGAGCGAAGCCGCGTGCGAATAAGTAGTAGTTAATGTCTGGAGCTTACTAAGCCGAGGGAATCAACCTATTATTGCCGGATCCTTATATGTAACACCATTACCATCATCATCAGCATATAAAAGTCCGCTGTTGGATACAGCTTCAGAAAATAATTCCTAAGAGAACTATTTTGCCTGCCTATCCTCCGACCACAACCCATACATCAAATTTTAAAACAACAGAAAGTTTCCTGGTAATGGTCACCAATCAAGAACCATACTTCAATAATAGTTCTGCAAGATTAACATGCGTTATCTTATACCTCTTCGCTTAAACCAAAGACGATTAATATCTAGTCGTCTTCGCTTAAACTAACAGTTCCAAGACCTACCACTCAAACACTTATCACAGTGCTCCCCGGCCGAGTTGTAGATACACTTGAGGCACGCTCCAGTGGTGCGGTCGCAGTTGCCGACGGCGTTCGGGTCGACGTTGCTGTTACACTGGCACTCTTCACATTGCCGAGGCGGGCCGAACTGGCCGGTCGGGTCCCCGAAGTGACCATCAGCGCAGACTTCGCATTTTGGACCTATGAAAAAAAGATTGAGAAGATGAATTTAACTTTTTTCGTCGTTCTTTCTCTTTCTATACTTACTCAAAAAACTTTAATGTTTTTGTCTTTTTTATAAATACCTACTATTTAGTTTATTTAAGCACTTACCTACATAAATAAACTTTTAATGTTTTACTTATACTACTAGTATAGTATTAGTATTATATTATCTGTGATTATACTTAAGTTTGTTTACATATTGCAAACATAAATTATCTACTCTACTTTCAAACAACTATTGTAACTACCTAACTAGGTACTAATCAAATATTTATACCAATTTAAAACTGCTTCAAGTGTAAGCTTTCAATTGTCTAGAATAAGGTGAAATTAGTATTTTCTAATTAAAAATCTTACTAAAAGTGTATGACTTCGACGGGATTCGAACCCGCGTGAACCAAGACTAAATTCCTCTAAAATACCTGTAGGTAGATGGTACCGATTAGCGAATCGGTAGGTATTTTAACCGAAATATCATCTTACTGATAGTTTAGTCGTCGGCGTCTAAGGCTTTGTGGCCGAGTGGTCGATGGTAACCCGGCTAAAGGGTGATCGCTTGTATCACGCGGATTCGAATCCGGTCGAAGTCATAAACTTTTAGTAAGATTTTTCATTTATAATAAAATACCTAAATACCTAAGTGTGGTTTAACACTATAATACAAAAATATATAAAACTATAGTATTTTTTAATCTTACCAGCATAGCCCAAGGGGCAGTCGGTACACACAATGCTCTGGTCCATGAGCTGTATACAGCCACTGTCCTTGGGGCACGGGCATGGCTTGCAGTCATCAGGTGTGCCAGCAATAGCATTACCATAGAAACCCTTGGCACAGAGCTCACAGTTACTACCCGTTGTGTTGTGTTTACATATGCAAAAACCTGTAAAAAGAGAGTTTATTGTTTAGATTGGTTGTAGTAACAGCTACTTTTTAATAATGAACTAAATATCAGATAGATGGCATGGTTAATTGTTTAAACATACTGTCATACGTGAAATGCTTTATGCTTTTGCTATAAGGGTTGTTTGTTGTCCAAAGATAAAAATATTTTACCTACAATGCTGCACTATTTTGTGGAGACTTAGCTTTTTCTTCCCATCCCATTATTCAATTTTAGATTATTTTAAACATACCAGTTGCAGTGTCACAGATATGTGCGTGCCCATTACAGTCACAAGGAATACAAGTTGAGTAGGGTCCCCCATTGGCTGGCTCGTGCTTGAACCCTGGAGCACACTCCTCGCAGTAATCCCCAACATATGCATTAGGGCATGAGCACTTTTCCACCCAATTAGCAGGCTCAGCGCCCTTTTCTCTCCCGATTTTCACAGTCTCCAGTTTGAAGTTCATCAGGTATCCTTCCCCACCTTTGTTGTAGGTGCCTCTAATTTTGATAGCAGTCAGATTTTGGAGGATAGACATGAAGTCAAAGTTAGAAAGAGTAGGTGTCCATTGGTAGCTGGGATCTTCATGAATTCGGAATGTGTACTCTTGAGCCTAGAATAACAAATTATTGTTTTTTCAACCACTTATTTATCTTTGATGGGTAAGGTGACTTTTTCTCTTATAGGTATACAATACAATGTTTCTGTGTATTTGATTTTTGATTCTACACAAACTCTAAAGAACAGAATTACACAACTTCCATGGCAAATCTATACTAATATTATAATGAGAAAAAGTTGGTTTGTTTGTTTGTTTGTAATGTATGGGTTAATCTCCGAAACTACTCATCCAATTTCAAAATTGCGGAACTTCACCAATGTGTAGCATGAATAAACACAGGCTTAATTTTAAGGTAGGTACCACGCGAGCGAAGCCGCGGGCGAGTAAGCTAGTCAATATAATAGACCAACAAAACTTCCCAAAGTTTATATGCAAGAAAAAAAAGCTGCAGCCTAAAAAGATCAAGAGAAGTCCAAATACAAACCTGATCTGAAGGCTCTGGATTGTTCTGCCCATAGATGTTCATGGCTATTGATGTTTTAGCGCCCTCAAGAATAATATCCTGTGATGAGGGATAGCCGCGGTTCTCTCCAAGACGAAGCGTAAACTTCAAGTCATGGTTGTATGATGGCCGCTGATCTCCCAGGAACTGGTTCGAAGCCAAGAAGTAAATAATTTCAGAACCCTTGGATGATACAGCTGAAAATGTATAGAAATATTGAGTCTTTTGACATACCTACATACATAACACGCATAAGGCAGTACAGTAAGTAAGCACCATGTTGAAGCTGCACTTGTTGTTGATGCACAGACTACTATCTAACTAACTAATAAAGAAATATGATACATTGCAGTTTTAGACTACTATCTAACTAACTAATAAAGAAATATGATACATTGCAGTATTTGCAAAGAGCATGTCTATTAGTATTTGCTTGCAGAGTTCAGTTTAGAACGTTTATTTATATTTTATTTTGATAAAAAAAATTCGCGCTTTTTTCTTTTTCTTCTTCTTCTTTATTTTGGCTTCGCCGGCTTTTGCCACGCATTTAGCCACTACCATGTCATTATAATTCAAGTTAGTAAAGTCAAAGTCATAGTCAGCGTCAGTAAAGATGTGGGGGTTCTTTACTGAAGCATTACATGGACTTTTTGAGAGAACTCGAAATGCAATGATAGCCAGTTTTGTTTCATTTGCCCACACATACGTTCACGAACACTCAACAGTAATCCACTATTATTACACATTTTTAACATTCGCTAAAACACAAGTTTTGGAAAATAAAACAAAAAGACAACAATGACATCTCAAATTCCCGTCAAAAAGTCCTCGCGCTTTTTTGATAGACATAATTTATAGATATTTACAGCATATTAGAATAAGATGGTCTAGATTTTACATAAAAAGTAACGTGTTGTACTGGATTTTAGTGTTGGGGAGTTCAGTCACCATGGACAGATCAACCTACAACACAATTAAGGGTTTGTTCAAACGCATGATGTGTGAATGTTGTGTGTTTTTTAATCCACTCTGCTTTTCAAAATGTTTTTTACATGCGATGCTGCTCATTTCTTCAAACGATTTTTATCATTATACTATTAGAATTTTTTATCGTTTTTTTTTATATCTTATAATATTTTTTTTAATTATATTTTCTATAATAGGAAAGGAATAGTACCTACTAAGACCTATTAATCTAACGCGTACGAAGTCGCGGGTAACAGCTAGTACTGCAATAATTTTTGCCCCTTTTCAATTTCAGATATTTTACACACAAACACACACTGAAACATTTGTAACTGTAATGTACAACGTGATATTATGTGTTATTGAAAACCACTAAAAATATGTGTGTAGAGCGACCCTTAGAGGCGGCCATCTTGTCAGAATATTCGCCGCCGGAGACCCGCCGACCTTGTGAGGAGTATGAAGATGGTTTTAATTTATTTTGATGGAAATTAATATGCATAAATAAAGATATTGGTATCATTTGAAAGGGTAGATAATGTACTTTTTTATAATAAAGTAATACTTAGCAAGAACAGTTTAATTTTACTAGGTAAAACTAGAAATAAGAAAGACATCTTTCAATTTATGGAAATTGCTAAATATAATCATTTATTCACGCTATGTTTTTCTATCGAACTGTTTTATTTTTATTTTTATTAGATTGCGCATTTTTCTATCTTTCAGTAAGTATTTTTTATTTCACTAAAGCTACAGTAGTTTTTAAGTTATAAACGATTTCGTTAAAAAGGTCGCGGCCGCCCGTTGCCGCAGTTAGCGACGAAAACGCGTGGACAGGTGAGGCTAGTGTCGCTCGCGCGCTCCGGACAGCTGAGTGGAAAACCACAAACAATACAAAGTCATGTCATGTCAATGTCTAACATTGGTAATTGTCAAAAATTATTAAAAAATCAATCATTTAGGGTTTATTTATTTTTATTTATTTCAACAAAACGCGCGGGGTCTAAATCATACGGGTTTTCTCCAAGCTAAATTTTAGACATCTAATTAACTGTTTTCCTGTATGTACCACCAGTGACAAATGAAAGATTTTCTATTTATTTTAATACTTTCAAATATGTTCGATCTCTAAAGAGTAACATAATGTTTTCTAATTACTAACGGCACTCAATGGCATTCAAGTAAGCATTCAATAGCGTGCAAACATTTTCCGGAATCCGTAGAAGAAAAAAAATTATGCAAATAAGTTTGATGATTATTATGTTGTCTAATGCCGGGTTCCCAAACTAACGGATGTCCGTAGGTCGGTCGTCATTTGTTGTTATCTGTCAAAAAGGTCGGACGTTGTTATCTGTCAAAAAGTCTCATAAATTTTGTGTTGAATAAACAACGTTGCTATGACGACCTGCGTACGGACATCCGTTAGTTGGCTATAGGAACCTGGAATTAGTCGTTGTCAGTGTCATATTGCAATGCAATCAAGTTTTGTTTCGGCTTTTTGACGGGAATTTGAGATGACATGTCATGTTGTCTTTTTGTTTTATTTTCCGAAACTTGTGTTTTAGCGAATGATAATGTGTAATAATGGTGGATTTTATTAACCGTTGAGTGTTCGTGAGCGTATTAGGTGTGGGCAAATGAAACAAAACTGGATAACATTGCATTTTGAGTTCTCACAAAAAGTCCATGTAATACTTCAGTAAAGACCCCATATCTTTACTGACTCTGACTCTGACTTTGACTTAACTTTACTAACTTGAAATTATAATGACATGTGTCATGGCAGTGGCTAAATGCGTGGCACAAGCCGTGCGAAACCAAAATAAAGAAGAAGAAAAAGTTTTGTTTCAGTGTTTACTTTTACTTTCTCTGTGGTTTTGTTTGTTTGTTTTGTTTGGCGCACATAATTAATTTTGCCGGTTGTTTGTACGGGATTGACGGTTGTCTTTGGTCTTTGCCAGTCAGTCTCAGTCTGGCGAATGTACCTGTCAAAAAGACGATATATGAAACGCTCCGGAGTTTTAATGGCTGCTACAACCACAGAACATATATACTCTGACGAGGCTACAACCCGTTCGAATAACGAAGAGCACTGACAACTCTGTAGAGCTATACTAAAATAGGACACTCCGACATAGACGGATTTTAGTAAGAATGAACGAACGAGCGTAAGAACGAAGAAGAAGAAGAAGTACACCATCATCCATCATTAGTCTGTGGCTACATCAAGGAAGATGTCTTTTCTCTATGGGCTACATTCTACATTCTCTTTGGTCTGTCCACTGTCTGTGGTGTCATGTCAATTCACGAAGTCTTTCGAATTTTAGTTTGTTGACAATTTGACAATTATTTATTTGTTACAGAAAATTTAATCTAATTCGTGAAATCATAAATAAAGATACGTGTAAAACATTGTTATTCAATAGTTTTCTGTAGTGTAATAGTGTGTTTAAGTAATATGAGTAAAATCAATGTGAAATTTGCAATATGAAAACATGCCGCGAAGGAGTGCAAAAACGCATTTTTATGGTTCAATTTCCTCTATATATAGATCGGTAAGCAATTTTATGCCATTTATTTCCAAAATTTGGTAAAATAATGATACAATTCGTTAAAGTTTTTGCAAGAAAATTTTCTCATACCGTATGTAGGTAAACAATAGTGCTTGACTATCAACCTAGATTTATCGATATCGATAGTTTGTTTTACGAAACTGGAATGATTAATTTGTTTGTTTGCTATGTTTATAAAGTTTTATTTTGTTTGGATTACCATAATTTATAAATGTAACTTAGACATAATTTTATACCTATTAGGTTTTTAATTGAATCATCTACATTTTTAGGAGTAGGTAAACATGGATGTCACTACTTGGATGGGTGATCGCAAGAGGCACTATTACCATTATGTTTAGGTATAATATATTTTATAATTGTTTTATTGTATAATAATACAACAATATTTGTTGCAGACAACCTACCAGAAAATCGAAGCAGCATGACGAAGCATAAACAAAAGCTTGATGATCTTCGTCACTATATGAAAGTACCTGGATGGCAAACATTACATAAAAACACGGATATAAACGTCATTTTCTAAAAATTAATCCTAGCTAGATCGATTTATCGCCCCCAAAACACCCTATGTAGATGTTCAAATAAATGTATACCTACTTACTTAAATTAATTATTAATTCTTTTATTTATGAAATAAATACCTACAAATAATTTAATGGAATCCAAAAATCCTAGCTACTGCTGATAGGTATCGATATCGATAAATTTTCGATAGTCACTAGGTACATCCCTAGATACTGCCAACATAGAGAATGTAACATTTTTATATTCTCTATGTTGGCAGTATGTCGTGGTCAATATGTTCTGTGGTCGTGGTTTGGTTTTATTACGTTGGTCTTATTGTTCACTGGGTGATTAATACATCGTCTAGGGTTCGATTTGTTTGTATGGCACTTCCGTCTCTTACTATTACATGCTCTTTGGTCAGTCTTTGCCTTTGGTCTTTGCCGCTAAATTGGAAACTTTGTTTTGGGATTTGAAAAAAGTGAATGAAATCAGACAGATTTTGGCTATGAATAGAAACTTTACTTTATAACTTTTCATTTTAGCTCTCACTAGACTGAGCAATACAAGTTACTAACTAATCAAGAAAAAATTCAAACAAGAGATTTGTTTCACACCATTATACTTATACCCTACGTTCTACTTTAACTTTGCTACGTTCAACAGAATTCGGAATGCAAATACTTTCAGTATATATCTGCGAAATAAGCGGCACCTGTTTTTATTCTCTTTGCTTATATTCAATACAAACTTACCAATATTCTGTGTGTTAGCATTGAATTTCAAAGGAGCCGTAACTTTTTGATCTTGCTCCGCACTCCATTTCTCGGCGTCTCTGATGAAATGAGCGCTGAGTTCGTGAGCTTGGTACTTCGGAGCAGAACTACACTGAGAGGAATGCCCGAAGCAGAAGCATGGAGTACACCCAAACTTGTTGCTGAGATCGAGGTTGAAGAAGCCAGGCTTGCACCTAGTGAAATATGAAAGTAAGTTGAATTATAGTATTTAGAAAAACAAGGATAGTGTACATCAAAGTACTTGGCTTTACGATTAATTAAAAATCCTATGATCATTGAAAAGTAAAACTTACTCTCGACACATTCTTCCCTCCACATTTTGTTTACAGAAACAGACTCCAGTGACAGGGTCACACTGCGGTGTGTTTCCGTACGAGCCGGATTCATTGCACCCACAAGGCTTGCATCCGTGATTGGTGAATTCATAATGGTTGGGAGCACAGACATCACACTTGTCCCCAGTAACACCTGGCTTGCACTGGCACTTGCCTTCAGAGTTACATTGGAGGCTGCGAGATCCTGATGATGAAGTAATGTTAGTATCAATTATTTCTGTGTAAGGTATTAAATTAAGTATGTCAATAATTTTAATTTGGTTGCAATGATTCATAAAACATTAATAAAACAGCCCTTATTCATCCAAAATATATAAGTATAAAGTTTAAATTGGTAATTAGTAGGACTATCCTTGGTATACTTATCTTTGACTTGTTGCATATTTAATTTACAACTATTCAAATCTTGATCACTTACCAGTAGGGTTACAATTGCATGGCAAACACATCTCCCCTACACCTTGGAAGAAATTCTCTTTACACCTTTCACAGTTAGCTCCATCTCTGTTTTCTGCACACTCTATACAGTGGCCCCCATGCCCGGTCCTCTCGTACAGATCCTTGTCGAAGTAGCATTTGTTTGAAAAGCCATTGCAATTACAGGCTGTGGACAATATTCTAATTAGTAGATTTATTCTTTTTTAAGAACAGTTATGTTGGTGAGCTACTATGTCATTTTGTGATAAGAATAACTAAGCTATTAGATTTTTTATATTTTTAAGTATAAATCACAATGAATGCTATTATTAAACTTGAAAATAAATACCTTAATAAAAATCAGTTTTTATTTTTTAGCATTAATTTATAATTAGAGTAAACTGACCTTATTTTGGCAACCAACCAATTATTGGCACCTCTCTGATTTATCCCCCCGTAAGAAAAAACAGAATATCACAATGTTGCAACTTATATAGGTTGAGTTACACAATCCTGAACTACCTACTACAGGATTGTGTTACTCAATTTAGATAAGTTACATAAGATAAATCAGAGAGGTGCCAATAATTGGTAGCCAATTCTAGGGTGTGAATAATTGAGTCGTTTACCCTTTATATAGCTAAAAAACAACTAAAACTATAAAATTATAATTTACAATAAGATAACAGCCAGCCAGGATGTTGCTCTATCTATAAGTACAATAGATAATAAACTTAAGTTGAGCTGTAATTTTTTTAATTTTATGTTGTACTAGCTGCACCCTGCAGTGTTACTCGCAGTGAGTAGTTTCCATTCCCGTGGATAGATATAAGCTATTTTGGTACCAAATTTCATTAAAATCCATCCAGATTGCAGCCGTTTGAGCGTAAAGGAGTAACAAACATTCACACTTACACACACACAAACTTTCACCTTTATAATATTAGTGTGATTAACTGATGAAATATGTTGATGTTATAGCTCTTTTTAGCCTGTGTTATTGATCTGCATAGTCATTGCATATTGGTGTGCAGTGCAGCAACAAAATCATATCAGACCACTACCATGTAGTTCTTATAAACTTACTAAAACATTGACATCAGCCGTATGTTTACTACTTACTTTATTTCCAAAGATAAAGATAGAGTACTCTTCGTCAATACAATAAATCATCAATCTTGCATGTTTAATCCTTATGATAGCTTAAGCCGCCTATGTGAACACTAACTGGTTTAACTAAAACTATTATTTTTTGGCAGGTAAACAAACTTGCGACTGTTTAACAAAGGATGCACTTCAATGAATTATTGTATATCATGAAGTATCAAGCAAGAACAAAAGGAAGAGCAGGTAAGTTAACATACAGTACAACATTCGCCATCACCACAGAACAAATAATAGCATCGCCAAATTATTATAATTATTTAAAAAATAAATATATTTATTTAAATAGGAAATTAATTGAACAATAAGTACCCACCTGCTGTAACACATAACTGGTGAATTCAATGACATTCTCTCGAGATATATAAATAAAAGTCACAAGAACGGTTCTGATCGATCACAGACAAGAGTTTTTATCCGTTCATCGCTTTTCGTAACCAACCTCGCAGCACAAATAAGTATTAATAGTCCAAAACTATGATATAGACAGAAATACATTGTTTTGTACCTACTGTTTTCATTCTTATTCAGTTGACAAAACATATTTACATGAAAAGAATGCTTCCTCTGTTGTAAGTTCAATACTTTATGCCCATTTTGAAAGTAGGTACCTAGTTTAACATAATGACGCTGACTGTATCTATGTTATTTAAAACTACTCACCCTTGCATTCGTGCACATTAGTCGGCGACGCCCGTCCCCAGGGTGCGTCGTTGTAGAAGTCGAGGCATCGCTCACAGTCGCGCCCAGCAGTGTAGTGCTCGCATCTGGAAATTTACTTAGTTTTATGTCGATAAGTTACCGTCATCCACTAAACATCAATTAGGTAGTATTGGTTGTTCTTATTTTTGTTTACGGAAACATGCTTGCTGTACTTGTGACAAATATCGAAACATCTATTCGATATAAATATTTCAGCTTCTCAACTCTGCGTCTGTGGAGTAGAACCCCTATTCATCATCTCTTTGCTGCTTTCTATCCATCCATATTGTCTCACATCCACTCTCTGCTGGGTATAAACCTCAGTCATGCGGCAAATCTTTAGGTACTGCTTTCTACCCCACTATATTTCTAAGTCATTGTAAACATTATTTTGATAACAAGTTCATTAGTACCTGCAAGTCCTGCTCCTAGAGCCGTCCTCTAACTCCTCAGTGTCACAGACCGAGGCGTGTCCGTTGCACTTGCAACGTGCACCCACTGCCACGTCCGCTATTGCGTACCAATACGATTGGTGCACTTGCACGTCGCCGAATATCTCATCTCCGAACGTATTCAGACGGTCCAGTGTTATTCGCAAATCAGTTGCTGTTACCCATTCCTGAAAAGATTAAGCTAATTATTACGCAAATCAATCAAGAAATTATCCTTATTAGTGTAGCATTTATACATAGGATGAAGTACTTAGTTTATCTATATTTTGTGAGTATATTAAAGTATCAGAAAACGCAAATTATCATACAGATAATAGTCCTTAAAAATTTTGATTTGAATCCTGATGTTTTTCTTTGAAATAACGAGAAATGTTTCTATCTATAATGCCTAGCTCGTGCATCTTACGGGTATGGTACCTGATAGGCTGGCATGCCGAAATTGACAATAAAAAAAATATCGGAAATAATGCTCACTTGAAGTTCCGGGCTGCTGTCGAAGGTGAAAGCAGAAGGACGTCCTTCAAGGGTAGAGAACAGCACGTTTCCACCAGAAAGTGGAGAGATGTCAGAGTATTCACTGGTGCAGAGAGCTCGCGTCTCAGCGCCCAGTTCGGCAGCTCTTTGTTCTTGGACCCCATACGTGTCACGGCAGGAAGCACTGTGAATGACGCATTGTATACGCATTTAGCTGGATAGAAACAACGCAAGATGTGTTGCCGAAATATACGAATTTATTCAAAGTGGCGATATCAAACTTTTTAAAGCCTCTCGCCTCTTGCTGATTTTTTTAAATCATGCGACATACCTGAAATACTGAAATGACTCCCAGTCTTTATCTTCGCCAGTTTTCTTGTAAATGGCGAAACTCTGTGGTCTTGGAGAATAGAACACGATTCTCACGTAGGTGATGTCATACGCTTTGCCTGTATAATGAGAAAGAGATTATAGTAAAAGAGTAGAGTTTTAGTCAAGTTAGTGAATTTGCTGCTATGCACTAATTTGGCATAAAGGTCTGCTTGTAATTGAGGCATACTGGCTCCTTACCCAAGTGCAGAGTCAGGTTGACTTGAGTGGGGTACTGAATGTCTTCTTTCATAGTCTCCGATTGCCACCAGGTCTGGTTGTCCTGCTCGTGATGTAAATCTGTCAGAAAGTAGCTGGAGAATTGACCCGGTTGGCAGAAGTCACATGACCTGTAAAAAAATATTCAACTTTAACGGCTAATACCCGCTATTTGATTTTATAGAAATAAAAACAAGCGCGTTCTAACAAACTATTCCGGTTGAATAAAGAAATATGAATTACGACAGATCTTTTCAATTATAGTAACGTAACAAGTCACTGCAATAGGCGTACCTACACTGCAAGGCGTTCTGATTTTAATATTTTTATTAATGATCATGATAATTATCCTGTATCTTTCTATAGAGTTTAGCCTCGACATAAAGGTATTACTCTATTTACTTCTTAACTCTGAACATTTATTAACATTCATATTATTAGTTCTATAAAGAATGCATACCTAGTAGATGTGCCGGCTGAAGTTTGTATACAGTACAACTTAGGTCCGTTGTCACCGCAAGTATTTGTTGCCTCCATTTGCACCATGAACGCTGCGTTCTCGAACTCCGGTATACATCTCTGTTAAAAACATTTGAACTTTAGAATATGTAGCTGATGCTTTGCGTTCTTGTCCGTTGAGAGACCAACGAAAATAGGGATTGGTTTTTATATTAGAGACAAGCATCAACCCGCGGCTTTGCTCTCGTGTTATTAACCCGGATAAAAAGAAGTACATAGTCTATGTGTTATTCCAGGTCAAAAATTATGTAGCTAACTACATTCCAAGTTTCAGCCAAATCCGTTCAGTAGTTTTTGAGTGAAAGAGTAACAAACATCTATACATCGCAAAATACAAAATTCCGCGTATATAATATAAGTAGGATTTATAAAGACTTTTCTTTCTATCCTTACACAAAACATGTCGTTTGTGAAATCTGAAATTAAATAAAGTTTAAACCCATCATATTTTAGGTATCACAAAAACTATATACCTACATACATACATATAGGTAGTATTACAATACCCAAATCTTCTTTTAACGAAATTCAAATATGACACTGCTCAATTGCTCATCAATGTTTATGGAGCCAGTTTTCGCAGAAAGAAATTCTGATCGGAAGTGTAGGTAGGTACTTGATCCTACCTCATCTTCATATGCGCCTAAGTATAATGAAATATGATGACGACTGTATCCGAGGGAGCGGTAGACATTTTTATTTCAGATCCTAATGCAATTTTTAGATTCTTTTGATTACATACGTGACAAGTATAATGATCGTTTCTTTATTTAGATCTGTATAAAAGAGAGTTGCTTCCAAATGCCTAAGTGCGACATCTTCCAATAGAGTATTACATACTTAAGTATCTAATCTAAGATTTCCTGTTACTCGACAACCTGTAAAGCCTACTTGGCTGTGATTATGTAGGTAAGTACTATTACTGTAATTTTTTTCACATTTCCAAATACATTAGTTTCGCTGGCAGGGCGGGGACACACACTTGACCTTAACGAAAATTAGCACTTTAAAGCTACATAATTCACAAACGGATATTTAAATAGAGAAATAGTCTTAGAATTAATGCCTTTTATCGTTTAACAGCCAGTCTTAAAAACCTACCTATCTTTGGTTTTGCTTACTGTCAGTAGCTATTTGACGTTTTTTGTATGGAAGGAAGAAATGTCAAATATCTACCCGCAGTAAGCAAAACCAAAGATAGATATGTTATTGAGACTAGCTGTTAGTCGTAATAGTGTTCGAAATTAATAGGTAGGTACCTACTCGTAGCACTATTACTTTAAAATGTCTATAATCGTAAAATACCCGAAGTAAATGATGTAGAAGAATAAAACCATGACTAATGTTTTTATATAATTATATTAGTATACATCACAGTAAAAGATTCATTACAGTAGGTATAATTCAAGTAATGTGCGAATGATTCCTCAGATTATAATAGTTTCAATATGCGAAAACTTAGTCGTAATATCTGTAGTTAAGTAATTTGTTTTTATGACTGTTTGTTTTCCTATGATACAAAAATAAATAAATAAATAGATATTTTCTTAAATATAGCCTTGTAACTAGACCTTTTAACATTAAATTAATTTTTTAATTTTATTTTCTATCTTCTTCTTTCAAACACGGTCCTTGGTTTCTTACGGTCCACTATTGACGAAATAAAAAACAGCACATACAGAGGAACAATATATTATAATTAAACAGTGGAACATAGAAACTCCTTCTTTTTTTAAGTCAAATAAAAATTCGGATAAAAATATTGTATATGTATATTAATTTATAAGTACCTACCTACATGTATTTTATAATAAGATGGCTTTAAAAACTTAAAAAAAACTGAACTTTTTAATTAAGTTTTATAAACTCTCATAACTATACGTACTTATCTCTTTCTTGTGTCACAAAAAATGCAGGGATAATAAGAAAGTATCAGCACGTGTGTAAGATAAAAGTTCAGTGGCAACTTTTCCTTCTGGTTTGTTTACACTGTGATGCAACGATGTGAACGTCCTGTAAGCGACGCACTGACTAAATATAGATATACTATTTGGGCGCTAAACCACCATCTGGGCCGACACTATAAAACGAGTTTCCTAGCTGCAGCTAGATAGGTTTGTTTCAATTCACACAATTCCATGTGTTTTAAAAGTGTTTGATCTACAAAGTCGCCCAGTTTATTCCTTATTTTTTCAAAAGCAAGCAGAAATCACTAGTTCACTATATTGTTAGATAGAATAGCCAGGGAACTATCTCCGGCTGAATTTGTGTGCAGTCTATCTATTCAGAGTAAGCAGAGATCACTGGTTCGCCACATTCACAAGCATTTAAATGAAAATGAACAAAATATGAAATAAGATCACGAATGTATCCAAGGGAGCGGTAGACATTTCTTTCAGATCTTTGTCCAAATACAAAGTTAGTACATGCCCATCGACGCTATTAGAAAGCTAACTAGTTTCCTCGCGATTTTTTTTCCTTTAGCGGTTAAAGCTCGTGTTAAAGCGCATAATTTAAAAAAAAAAACAACATTTTTCAGCCCATTAATGCGCGGACGGATTCGAACTCATGACCTTCGAATAGAAGGTCGAAGTACTAATCCACTTGGCCAACACGGCTTACATTCACAAGCATCACTAACAAAATTATAATTTTGGACAGAATTGTTTGGTATAAGTATCTATTGTTTGAAATATTTAAAGTGCTGAATGAGATCATTACCTACTGACCGTTGACATTGTGGTGTTGAGTTACATCTGTTGTCAGCAACTCTTTGCTGGCGTCAATTACTGAGAGAAATAGTCAAAAGAATAAAACATGTGATATTCTATATTATGCAGAATATTAGCCTACTCTATAATCTCGGGGAATAACCCTTTAATAAGTTTCTGAAAGAAAAGAGGTATATTCCGAATATAGGCCTTAATATTACGACTGAATAATCCGATCTATTTAGACATTCTTAGATACATAGACCTTGCAGTTTTTAAAGGTACTTTTAGTTTTTACTACGCTAACATTTCTGTTATTCTGTTGTTAGACGGTATAGGGAAGCACCGCCTACGAAAAAGTCCCCTAACTAATTTTAATTAAATAGGTAGGTATATTTTGTGTATGTATGTTAGTTTATTAGGTATTTATAAATATTTATTCAAAATTACTTAGATGTTAAATCAGTGGAGTATAGGGCACTGGTGACCTGTAGCACAGGTTTTTATACCTATTTCAGGCACCAAGTCTCTCACAAAACGGTTCTTTACTTCTAACCTACGATTGTTTAAATTTATAATTATTTTTCTTTTACTGTACTTATATTTGAAATTAATTACTTTATATTTTTATTTATGTATTGTGATTTGTGAGAGAAAAAAATAATAAACAATTTGATTTGATTTGAATTTGATTTCGTTTCGATAACCTGGAAGTATAACAAATATTTCATGCTCAGATGAATGCATTACTAAAACACTTACTTAGACTTGAGACATAGAAACAAAGAGGGATGGCTAAAAGGTTTTATTTACTATCTTTGCCTGTATTAAAGAAATTTTATGAGATATACAAGGACTTCGTATGGTCAAGTGGTCGTATAACTGAAGCAATTATAGTATTGAAATGTTTTTCAGACAGACATTTAATCTGACAAATGAGCAGTGATTCAGACAAATTCGTTTAGCGTTCGTTCCAGCCGGTACTTTCTGCCACTACCACTCGTATTTACTGCCATTTTCCGGTTATGTTTTATAATCTGAAATTCATTGTCTCGTCTATTTTGCGAGAAGTTAATTGTTTACTAATTTAGAGAAATCTATGCTTTATTTTGTAAAAATGTATGATGTAAGTATTATATTATTTTGGTAGGAGGAAACTGAAGTGATCTTCAGTTCACTTCAGTTTCATATTACATGCTAGTTGAATCGAATGCCATCTGGATGGCCGATCTCTCGGTATTTTTTTTATTGTCTGAAAACAAGGATAAAGCGAAATTTTCTAAAAATGAATCCTAGCTGGATCGGTTGATCGCCCCCAAACCCCTTGCATACTAAATTTCATGAAAATCGTTGAAACCGTTTCCGAGATAGGTACAATTATATATTTTTATACAAGAATTGCTCGTTCAAAGATATTAGGTTCGATAGATTAGATATATTATTAGATAGATGTATCCTTACTTACTCAATGAACATACACATACTCGTACAACCAGTTGGTCGGAGTGGAAGTCCTGATTCTATTGTCCCATGAACGAAAAATTCGTTCATATAATGTCCCTACACATGACATACCAGACCTACCCTTTAGTTTAGAACCCTACATTTTTAATATTTTTCTTATGATTCCAATTATTAAGTAAACCTAATCTCCACGATCATTTTCTTCACGTAGGTACCTATTTAAAAAAGTGTTTCACTGTAGGTAGGTACATGAAAATGTACCTACATGAACAACAAAGTTAGAACTTTAAGTACAGATGTAAAATCTATTACCATTTGTATCTGTTGCCTACATACGGTACACAACAAACTGATTTGGGCCTTATGACAGTAATAATAATAGTAAGTTCAGGATATTAAAAAACATCGTAAAACATGAATGGGTGAAGTGGATTCATAAAGTGTCCCGTCCCATCTCCCGGGTAGCGGATGCGAGATAGCGCGTTCCGCCACCGACTGATAAGGCAACATTGGGCACCGACCACAGAGTAAACGAACCCATTGTACAGCTCGACCGGCACCGATAACCCCTCGATTATCTGCTAAAACTTGTTAGCAACTAGCATTTTAGGGCACGCTGATGATATTAATTGATAGCAAGGGTCAATGGTTCTGATTTCCGCGGCATTTGTACTCACTCCAACATACAAACGTAAAACTTATTGTCTAAGGGCCTACTTACCTATCTCGTCTATTTTACGAGGATCTGTTAGGGCAGGAGTCATCTTAGGATATCATTAGATTGAAAAAACATGTATGTACTGTACAGTACAATCATGTATCATAAACAAACCTCAAAGATTTTTAGTACAGACAGTAGAGATGATTTCAAATGGACATAAATTGCCTACCTGCCTAAAAAGCTTTATGAAAATGAATTTAATTATCATCATTTACTAATTTTATTATATGTAGACAAGACATATATATTAACTTATATAAAGTTTTTAAGATGTCTACGTAAGTTGACCAAACAAAAAACAAAGCGTTCCGGTCACATAAAAATGACCACGACCAAAAAAGTTGGTAAAGCTCTTGCTATGTTTGACTCACTTGCGGTAATCCTTCGTTGTTGTAACACGACGCCAGCTTGTTTGATCCCACCCTCGGCGTGTAATAGTAATCCTGTGCTGTGGTGATAGCAAGGAGTGATAGAAAGTGTGTGTAAATGCCGGAGCGCGCCATTTTGACGGAGCGCACTGTTTCGCCGTCGACGCGGCCGATCGTCGGCCGAGTACTGACGCGTACCTCGTTTCACAACACTGCGTCAAAGAGTAGACCCGGTGGCAGGCGCACAGATGTAGCTGTGCCTCACTGAGGACTAAGGTGCTAATAGTCAATCCACTGTCTGATTTACCAAAAGAAATCTCCAAAGATATGAAGTCAAGCGCATTGTTATTTAAAATTGCTTGCACACCAGCCAGTCACAACTGACGACCTCATCGAAATACTAACAAACTTTCTTCCTCATTTTCATAAAAAGCTAATACATTTTTCACACAATAAACCTACTTGAGAAAACCTTCGTTTCTATTTGAATTTATTTGTAATATTAGCATACCTACTTAATGTCCTATCTGGGTCTAATATGGTTACTGATTGAAAGACAAACGTAGAAAACGTGGCCCCATACCAGTGTTTTTTTTGTGAACAAACCTGAAAAGGTCGAGCTTTTGTTTTCTACCAGAGCGCTGCCATGTGCGGCGATTCGAGGAAGAAATCAGCGAAGCATAAAAAGGTTCCCGGGCAATAAAATCAACCCAAAATTGCCAATATTATAGCCATTAACTGGTTGCAAAAATTTTATGGGACGTAATATATCTTAAAAATATTATTTCCTTCCCACCATTAATCTAATCTATGATATTAGGCTGTAAAATTTTTATTTTTAAACTTTTTTTATTATCCTTATTAGTTGGACTGGATGGTTCAACATACCTAAAGGACACTCACTAAAAAACTTACTGGGCTTGCGTGAGTGCATTAGGTCAGTCAATTTCATCTCTCCTCACTCGTGTAGCGTTGTCTTGTTCGCTCTAGTCTCTAGCTTTCTAGGGCTAAGAGCTGACCGACCTTTCCTTAGGTTTGTTTGCAAATCTAATCCTGGAGCAGGCCCTCTGGTAGCTAATATAATGGTATGTATTTTGGTTAAAAAAGTAACGTAACCGAATCGATGTAGATAGATGGTAGTTACACCGATTTCGGAAGAAATGATTTAGGACCACAACACAACTTGCGTCACGAATTATGATTAACCGGTTTCATCTCAATAAGTTTACATGAACTGAAACAGAAACATCCAAACATAAGCTAAGATGCTGCTGAGATTTTTTAGAGAAGTAAGTATTTAAACTAAAGTTCTGAGACCTTAAGATGAACTTGCTCTGTTCTTGGCATGTGTAAACCATCTGTAACGTAAATATACGTTTCTATAGATCTATACACGATCTAGCTTCTGTTTCATTTAGTTGACTCATAACAGCATAAAGGACCATTTTGAATGTTAAAGAATTAAATTATTCTATTTTTAACTGACTGAGATCTTGACACTCTTGACCAATCTGATTTTGATTCATTCATATAGTTTATCAAGCCAATGACCTTCGCTATCAGTAGTTATATCCCTTCATTTTCTTGTATTACTGGACATCTCAGCATACACAACACACAGCCTTTTAATTTTTCAAATCGCTTTTACCTCTTGGGGTTGGTATAATAATAATCTTGTCGCGAATCGTCATCAGAGTCCTCTATAAAAAGTGAGAGCACCATTTTCATCCCTGTCGTTATTGCTGAGATGTAGCTTTGGGGATGAAGGTTTTTTTGTCATAAGCGCACGCACAGCTTAGAATAAAAATCAGCCAAGTGCGAGTCGGACTCGCGCACGAAGGGTTCCGTACCATTCAGTGAATATTTCAAGCGTCTAATTGTTGTCGTTAATCGAGCAAAAAACTGTAAAAAATCACGTTTGATGTATGGGAACCCCCTTCTAATTATTATATCCTGTTTTTAATATTTGTTGATATAGCGGCAAAGGAAAATACTACATCATCTGTAAAAATTTCAACTGTCTAGCTATTACGGTTCATGAAATATAGACAGACAGTCGGACAGACAGACAGCGGAACTACTAACAGGGTCCCGTTTTTACCCTTTGGGTATGTTCCTAAAAACCATGTTTTGAGTTTAAAAATAATATTTAGTGATGATTTTCAATAAGACTAGGTGGCCGATATTCCTAATACTCGTCTCTAATATAGTTATTATTCAATGTTTAATTTTACTTGAATAAATATTTAGATGAACTTGTGTTATTGAGTTCTCCTGACTACCTCCTTGTAGATATTCAAAGTAAGTAAGTATCTAAAATTCAATTAAATATCTAAATGAATATCTACCGGCTTTAGGGATATATTCGTGACCCTGTTTCGGTTTCTGTATTTGAAAAATGTTGTCAGTTGATAGATTTTTACTTCACCCCATGAACTTGTTAGGTACGATATCTCAAAGTCCAAGTAGGTAACTAGAACTTTAAACTCTACCTATAATAGTAATTTATCGTGTTTCCGTACAATAAGCTTCTTAAAGAGTTGGACTTTTCAGGAATGTTTCCAATTGCAGGGCAATGCCAATATACTGGCTTCACATGAATAGAACTTAACCACGCTGTATGATCATTTAGCGTTCAATACAACAACATTGACGAAAACTTTGGTGACGAAGTTTAAAAATTATTATATGTACATTGAAATAGTTTAACTTAGCAGGGCGGGCTTATGATATACGCTATCAATTTAATGAATACCAGCAGTTATTGTAATAAAATATGATGTACTTAATATTGTAATATTTTATATGACAGACTATCACCAAAATGCCTTACATGGACCTGTCCTTATGATCATAATATGTTGCGGGTTCAAAAATATTGCAAAAAAGTATTATACTCAATGGCACGTCATTGAGTATCTCTTTAATAAAATAGAAATGAGATTTGATAAAATATTCGTGAAAACGTTAATTACTTGTAAAAAGGGTGGCGGATGCCATCGTCTCGCCCTGTTTTTACTACCCCCTCCGCCGCCCTTGCAGTCTCCACTAATTACTGACAACCCTTTCACGAATGGCCGTAACCTAAAAACTTCTAGAAATAGCTTTTATAATTAAAAAAAAAAAAATTAAGTAATATAAAGTTTTTATATTGTCTGGTTTATGCTATCTAAAATAGGACAACATGATTGTGTTGTGTTGTAAACAAAGACGACATAAAATTAATGGCGCCTATAGTAAGAAATTATCACCATAATTTCTTTCTCCTACTTTATTTCAAAATATAAATCATTAAATTTATATTATCGTGGCATGCATATACAATGGATTACTAAAAGCCTATAACACTCAACAATTTTCGAATGAGCAGACACTGCGCGATTTTGTGGAAGCAGCAGGTGACGCGCTACCTGCTGGTTCGCAACGAGTTTTACAGACGCGAGGATAGTAAGCAGGGTCACAGCTAGCCGCCTACTGCTATGTTCGCCGCGTGTTTGTTTTGCGTATGTATGGATACAAACGCGCAGTGACTTCGTGGTGTGCATATGCTCTAAAATGACAAAAGCGCAAAAACACTCCAGCGTAACATTCAAAACATTAATCATTGTACTGGCCAGAGTGACGATACCATCGTAAAACGCGGTGGCGACAGGTAAACTCGCAATTTAAATAATCACACTTACACACTTTTCCCAGTAGGGTGATGTTGACACGCGAGTTCACTTGTCATAACCAGTTGCTGTTCTCTATTGATGGTGATCACTTGCCGCCAACATGGACTCCAAGGTACATGAACATACGCTCTTTAAAAAATATATTATGGCGTATTTTCTGCTAAACGCTTATGCTTTTTGTATAAATGTCAGTGATAGATTGCTTGAAAAATGCGAAGGATGTTTTAAGAGTTTCGTCCAATCTGTATCGATGATTAATGTTTACCTAAATATGGAAACTCTATTGGTAACAAAATAAATGTTAACTCTTCAACAGCTGATGAGGCTGTGAGCGCTGTGATATCATAATGATGGTAGTTCAACACTATCACACTAGCTAGAAGAATTAATCTGTAATGTGGTTTTGCTTTTCTTTGCTGTATTGAATATTATTTGTTCCTAATGACATCTTATCTAAATTAATTGGCCTACAATGGTCAGTTGTTCTATGAGGTATATTAAAATTAAAAACGATTAAATTTTAAGTCCGACGGTAGGTAATGTGTAGAATAAACCATTCGCAATATTGAAATAGCGTCTTTACTGTGATTTTATGCGTTTGGTGGATGTCCCTTATTTAAAGTATCACACTTCTATAAAATTAGCTAGAAAGGTATCTAATGTTTAAAAATAAGTACGTTTACTTATTCGTGTCTAATAATTTTCGATGTGGTACGATCCAACTTATTACAAGTGAAATTGCAACGCATTAGAAGTTCGATCTGCTTGTTGTTATGTCATCTAAATTATGCTATCCATGTATGGTATGTATTTTGATCATATCTTCAACTTCATCATAAGCATAAATTGTAAAAACATACACTGCTGTACGGATTCGACTGCACAGCACTTATCTAGTTGAGTGATAAGCTACTAATTATTATAATCTGTTAATATGATGTTTATTTTGGAATGTTCCGGTTTTACTAATGTGTAATTTTGCCAGCGCGGTTAAGTGTTTTTTTGCAAGATTGACCACAATCAAATACAATCACAATCATGGATTAGGCTGGCACAAGACCGTGAGGAGTGGCGTAAACAGATGGAGGCTATACCCAGCAGTGGGTGAAATCGGCGGATGAAATACAATCATGTATCCATTTTTTCTTTCAAACAAATTAATTGTTTGAGAAATTTTTGTTTACCTTACGATAAACCAATATTTTTATAATTTAACGTAAGCTCCTAGTTTCTTATAATGTGTATATATCAACTACCAGGATATAATTTTATTTTCAGGGCAAAGAAATTTACTTAGAAAATACAGTTAATTTATAATAAAGCCATTAACATTTTATATAATCCTTCTAGTTTATTTAAATATGGATTATATCAAGTAGCAGGGTAAAATAATTTTATTTTCAGGGCAAAGAACGCGGAATTTTGAAATTGGATCCACGACCGAGGGTCATCATAGAGCCTTGCAAATCAGAATTGACTCCTCAGGTATGTACAGTGATTTAGATGTATTTATACAAAGTGAAGCAAAATTTTGAGTCCCTAGGAACTTATTGTTTTATTTCGACGAAAAAAATATTACCATTTTTAGGGTTTTAAAAAAAACTTTTTTCAAGAAATTACTGAAAGATCCTGGACTCTGGTTTTAGCATTTTTGTCACGTTCCCATTTCTTTCTTAAGATGGGTCTATCTGAGATTGCCTTACCAAATGTATTTATTCACTTCTAAGAATAGACGGAAGGTCTATAAGTACTTTGCAGTGGACTCATTTGTTGCATCCATCATTGTCCTGTCTAGGCTCTACAAATCGATATTCGATATAAAGGGTAGGAAATCGTGACCAACTCCTGTTAGCGAAAACATCAAGATCATTTTGCATATCAAGAGCTCAATTTATTTAAAGAGCAAAAACTGCGACACTTTTTATGTTTCAATCCAATTTTTCCACGGTTTGTGTGTACGTCACCTGAGGCCCTACTTGGGATCAACGAAAACTAATTTTCGTGACAATTTTCAGGGTCAGCTTATGTTGGTGGATACTGAATTCGTAGGTAACAGTTCACCAACTAGACATAGTGAAGTACACACAAACCGTGGAAACCAAAATTATATTCTAGCCATTCGGTAAGCAAAGGTATTACATTTCGTTAATTGCCTGCCCGGTTCGATGCTTTTTAATGGTGCCGAGCCCCGATTCATTCTGTAATTACATAAACATTCTGTTTGCTTTTTTGGTTCGAGGTCTTTGTCTAATGGGTATAACTTACCTGTTGTGGTAAAGATTTGATGAACCCCAGCGAATCCCCTAGGGGATCCTCACGCTATACCAAACTTTCAGATTTTTTGTGTAATTCTTTCGATTTTTGTTGATTTGTTACTTCCTTCTCAAATTAAAACAATATCTTGCAATTATATACGATAATATTATAGATATTTCTGTCTTTAAAAGTCTTGAGACGTGGTACATAATATGTATAATTATAGAATATGTACTACGAGTATATATTATACTAACATTTATTATGTATATTGTGATAGCTCATCTGTTTTGAACCACGTCTCAAGACTTTTCCTATGCTATAGTAGTTTTGCCATCATTTTATTCTTTATAGATTGACGACCTTAGATGTTAAAAATCACTTGTTAATTATGCGAGTGATATAATCGCCAGCGCTAAGGCGGGGCGGATGGTAATGGAATGAATGCTTATGGTTGCCACCAGAAGTAGATTGTAACGTGGTTTTGGCCACTTGTCGGTCTAAAACATGTAAAACAAAAGCACCTAGCGTAGGTTTTGATTGATAAATATAGTAACATTCTTTGATAAAGGATTTGGTACGTTCTATATTTATGCAACAAATCAGGGCTAATCTACCTGTCCTAAGGATCATTTTTAGTTAATGCCTTGCTTTATATTGTTTTCTTTTATGTACCCATGATGTTCTTAATGAGACCATACCTCAAACAAGTGGTCTGACTATGAAGATAGCTTTATACAAAATTTAAAATAATACATACCTACAGTACCTATTGTAAAAACCTCAATTCTTACATATAATAATTAAGTGACATCCTTGGAGAGTATAGTTAATCAGCGTCAGAGATTGGCCGCACTTATTGACACCCACAAAAGAAAAATTGCGATCTGTCACGTGATCCCTCCCTGTCGAACCTCAGCTCAACTTTTGAAATAAACTATTATTACAATAATGTTGACCTAATTTCTAGAAAAACCCAATCAACGAATTCGAATTAAAATCGCAAAATATTTCTCGTGTACAATAATTTATTCAGGAAGATTCACATTCAAACTTCTTATGATCGAAATATCTTTGAGAAGAATAACAACCAACTTTTTAATTCGCAGAATTTTATAAAGCGATAATAACAGTATCGCTTTATAATTCTGTTCCAGTATATAATTGTCACTCGTTTATCACTTCTTCATCTCACGTGTCAATTACGCTCCAAATTTCTAATTTGATGCCAAAAACTTGCTAAACATTTGTCACTGACTTCGAGACTGGTTTTTCAGGCTCTACCTGCATTCAAACATAACAATGTACTAGTTATTCTTTCAGGCTAAAGACCAGTTGCACTCTTCTGTTAGCGTTTTCGTTGACAAGTTGTAAAAGATTCTTGTCACTTTGCAGCTACTTACCACGTTTTGCAAACATGCAGAAACTGCGCGATTGTATCGATACAAACGCGATACAAACGCAAGTCGAACAAAAGGCAGCGCAGTCAGGAAGCAGTAAAACGCGCTGCGAACTAGCCACACAAAAACGTGCAGTAAGCTAGTTCAAGAAGTGTAGTTTGCATAGGCTCTTACTCTTAATCATTTTTGAACGAATTTTAATAGAATTGGTGACTTAGTTCGTCCGTCCGTTTGTCTGTCCAAATCTATAACAACAATACTAAAGCTGAGCCCGAGAGTAAGAGTCGAATAGTTTTATATATTTTGTATTATATAGTGTTATAGTGTTAAAACCACACTTAGGTATTTCATTATAAATAAAAAATATTACTAAAAGTTTATGAAGTATCTTGTCGAAGTCATAAACTTTTAGTAAGATTTTTCATTTATAAGACTCGAATGTTGCAACAAATATTAACGTTGAAAGTGCTTAATTGAGCTTATTTTAAAATATATAAGTAGGTAATGTTTTTTTTCTTATACCTAAATAGTTTTCTAGTTATAGTTATAATCGCGAGGACTAGCCAGAACCTACTTCCTCAAAGCGTGACGTGGAGCAATTAAGCTAACTAAGGAGCCCTCTTCGCCACCTGAATTCCTTTGCAATAAATCGTCTAGTTTATAGATGGTCGTTGTGTGACCAGCCTAGTTTCAGTCCAGTCGTTTCTCGATCTGCCTCTGCACAGTCCAACTGTCCCACGGGTTATATAAAGTGAAATTATCAGAACATTTTGGATTTTTGTTTATATTTATTTTGGTGAGATAACTTTAAATAGTATTAGTTTTTAGTAGTGATTAAATTTGTGCCTCTTCTGCTTCATTTTCAATCAGAATTAATATATTTCTCGCAAGTCAAAATAATAGTGGATACATAATTATGATGCGCGTAATAAATGTCATGCTCGTTATCCAAGTTGAAAAAAGATGATTGCTTGTAATAAATATAATGTTCGTAATGAAAGTGCTTTTACTTTACACATTTTGTAAAGCACGCAAAGTACATTCAAAGCACTTTTATAATTAAAATCTAAGTGATAATAATAGTTGCTTTCTAAATATTCAAGCTAAGTAATGAAAGTGAAATTAAAATTTGTTGTCTGCTGTATTTCACGACAATTACAAGAGTTAATCGTTTTTAAACGACATGAGTACAAACACGTGATCTCTGCCTACCACTACGGGCAAGAGAGATTTATAATTTATGTTTGATTAAAGAATACATACTTAATAAATGTTTTAATTTTCAATAACATTATTTATCACTTACCGTCCTGCCTGCTCTACTTTTTAGAGTCAACGGTGTAAATTATCAAGAACATTACAACATTTTGTATTCATATAATTCTTACGTATGGGTTTCACACGCATGGACAATCACTGAAGTGTCTATTTCAATGTGTTATTATCACAGTGCATTCTATAAACTGTTGGTATATCTCTATTAATATACGATCAAGTTCTACTTAAACTTGCTACTTACCGGAAAATTGATCTAAGTACGTAGTTATTCGAAAACAAAATACTCATGCTTTATTTCATTATTATTTTACCCAATAATTAGACATTTTTGTAGCTTAGTATATCACTCCCACAATCATAATCTCTTTAATGTTTTCCTTTAATTCGTCTAACACAACACCAGCCACAGTTGTGTTAAACGAATTGAAACTGGTGATCCAAGATCCGACTTGTGTCTACTCTACAGGAGATGCCAAAGAAACAGACATACATACATACATCCACTCGAAAAATGTAATGTTCCCGACGCAGTCGAGTAAATACAAGCTCCCGCAAACACGAAAGAAATGAATCAACGACACCATAATTACGTAAAAACCAAATAAATAAACATGTAGGTACACACTCGAAAAGCAAAACACGCCCCAAACGTTATTTTTTTTTCAAACTATATGCTGCAAAATCATGTAAAGGAGATAGATATCATGTATGACATACCTTCCTGACGGAGTCGGGTAATTGCTAGCTTAATGAACAGTTTTTTAAATAAACAGGGTTCATACGAAAACGCACCAGCGTCCCCGCAGCCATCAGTAGACCGGCTGTCCGTGACGTGGGCGGAGCCGGGCAGCATGACGTCATCTGTGAACCTCTTCCACCTGCCATCCGAGGCGCCTTCGAGCGAAGTCAAGTTCTCGCCGACTGCTGGAGGTAATACCTAATATATATGTGATTGCTTAAGTTTGACTTGCCGTGGGTTCAAATCCCGTGCAAAAAAGATTTTTTATTCTTAACTGTAAAGGAGAAAACGACGTGCTTGCAACCTGTCACGTGCGGAATATTAACTTCTGCAAAATATAGGTAGCCTTACAAAGTGAGGCGCGTGTCTACATATCAAATGTTCTGTTGAAAGATTATTGAAAAAAATAATAATATTCGTACAATACAAAATCATTTTTTTTTGCCATTCATGTACCACTCTGAATACCAATGCATATTTTTATGTATCTGTATGAATCAAGGATCTAAGAGAATGTCTACTGTACCATGGGAGACACTGCGGTCCTTATCATTTTTCAATTTGTATAAACTTGGTAAGATGTTGGTAAGGTAAGCTGAACTTTTAATAAAGGTAATCGCGATATATACATACCCGTAAATATATGTTTTATCATCAGAGCTAAATATAATGGAGCGCTTAGTTTATCGGAATGTGATCAAAACTAGTACAGATAAATATTTTTAATTTTGATGTGATACGCGTTGAAATCTCTTGTATGTGAGCATTATGTAATATCTAAAACATTTCATCACACTAATATTATAAAGGTGAATGTTTGTTATTCCTTCACAATCAAGCTGGACGGATTTTAATGAAATTTGGTCCCAGGATAGCTTATATCCTGGATTAACATGTAGTTTACTTTTGATCCCGATATTCCCACGGGAACGGGAACTATTCACCGCGGGTAACACCGCGGGGCGCAGCTAGTAATAAATAATACTTTGTCTCACATACTTAGGAAACTCCTGAGTTTTAAACTTACGAGTATACATACGTTAAGTATTGAAATCGTTCATGTATATAAATTGGAATGATGAGTCACTCATTCCAGCCCTGAAATTAAGTTGTCGTTTTCGGAAGATCACGTTAACACAGACCGTGTTCGATGCTCACAAAACCGGTATCAAAAATGACGAAATGATCTTTCCTCTTTTTAAAATTTTGTATTACATTTGTACAAGTTAATACAGTCTAATTCAGCTCTCCAAAGTGTAGGTACGACTTCTAGTATGTAGATAGATACCTAAAACTCAAACTCTAGAAAAAAGATCTGGAAACAAAGAGAGAAAAAAACTTAAAATATATTCTGTATTAGTCTTGCTTATTATAATGGATGAAAGAGCATAATTGGATGTCGGAAATAAATAATTTGAATTCATAATATTTATTCAACGCATTAGCATGGTATGGTCATACCATAATGAGGAGGGATGAAATACATATTACCAAGAGAGTTATGAGTATGAATGTGGATAGGTATACAAGTAGAGGAAGGCCGAAGAAGGATGGATTGTGTGAAAGAGGATATGAATGTAAAAGGAGTGAGTTCAGAGTTGGCGAGTGATAGAGGAGAGTGGAAGAGAAAACATGTTGTGCCGACCCCACTTAGCGTGGGATAAGGGCAGGAGAATGATGATGATGATATTCAACACAGAGAAAAATATTTGCATAAGGACCAGTTTCTTTAATCGTTCGTTCGTTCGTTCGTATGAGCAAGTGGCCAACTCTGGTGATAGGAGTTTTTAGGCCGCCTAAAGGCCTCCGTCATGGCTTAACGACTTTAAAAGCCGGGAACGACAATTTAACTTCGACGATCTAACAAGAACGTCTTAGCAAGCTTCGCCACGAGCGCGTCTTTAATATAGGATTTATTTTATTTTATTAAATAATTCACAAAACAGATTACAATCCCAGAGGCCTAAAATCTAAAACTAGTTTTTTTTTATCTAGATTGTTATCAAATATATGGCAATTTTAGTGTTGCATGCATGAATGTAAAATTACCCTAAGACTAAAACAGAGAAAAAGGTACTTATATGTTATAATTACTTATTGTTTAATAACAAGGCTTTGCGATTTGTTGTAGATGGTTCTGAAGACGAGGATTACTCGGCGAGTCTCAGCGCGGTGCTACGTCAGAGGCGCGCCAGCGTGCGTCGCTCGCGCAAGGGACGCGCCCGCCGACCCTCCTCTCCCTTCCTGCCTGATGAGACTCGCCCGCGCAGGCGCTCCTCTGTCTTCACCACCAGCTCGGGCGAGTTAGTGTCTACCATTAGAGTTAGCTCGTACGAGCTAGTGGCGACGAAGCTTTTAGGACAAATAAAGGCCTGCGTTAGAACTTAAACGACTTTAATCGCAAGCTTGTCAGCCGATTTAACGTGCCCGAAACAAGGAAATTATTTATATTTATTTATTACATTCATTTAAACTCTACTATTCCTAAATGCGATCCATATTATTGACACATCAATTGAGAAATATGAATTTCAATTTCTAGATGCACCTCGACAATCACATTAAACGACTCGTGCTCAACCGGCCTAGTCACATTACAGTCAACGAATACATAAGCTTTTGCCACGAATAAATGACAAAAACGGTCAATCAATCATCTCTAAATAAACGTTCAAGATGTGATTTACAGTACAGCAATATCTATAGAAGAAACACCAGCCGTGGTGACCCAGGAGCAGATCTTCGACAATATCCATCTTCATAAAGTGGTGCTTGGCTCTGTGAAGCAACAACCTCTAGGAATGAGGAGGAAACTGAAGATTGTACATCAGGTAAGATAAGTTCTACTTTAATTGATTGTAATTGTTTCACCAGTCAGTAAAAGTCGTGTGCGATACTGCTCGCATACTTCTTTAACCGCCGATGTAACGCTGAGTAGCACTAACCTGCTGTCTCCTGTATCAGGTAATGGTGCCCATAGAGACATCTGTAGTCAACGGTGTGATGTAGTTTCCTAATCTTGTAATACTTTACTGTCTAAGTGCATAATTGATGGTGCGTATTATGAACCGTATTATGAACTTGAAATGGAGTTGGGCAGGACACTTGGACAGGATTTAGTGATGGCAGGTGGAGAAAGGCCTTAACTGAATGGTGGCCCCGGGGATTCACTAGACCTTTTGGCAGACCACCTGCTAGATGGATGGACGACATAGTTGCCGTACAGGGTAAGACCTGGATGCAAAAGGCCCAAAGTAGAGCTGATTGGCGGTTATGGAAGGAGGCTTATGCCCAGCAGTGGGTCACAAAAAGCTGAATATGACGATGATGATGATGATACATATTGCAGGCCAGGGGCTACATAAAGCGACATGAGGGCCAACTGCAAGAAAGACTGGCGCAGTCTAAGAGCACACGAGACATTTATGCGAGATTCAACATCTTCATTGCGGCAGTAAGTGAATAAACATTTTCATAACCGACTTTCACGTTTATGCAGCTGTAGGAGGTCTATACTATTATCTAATAATACTCTGTAGCATCTAGGACAACATTAAAATTACTTGCACCTTAAATATTAGGGTTTTTCCAAGCCCATTTTTTTATTTAAATATTTGTTTGTGAAATATAGTAAGTATATAAAGTGTTAATTTTCGTTAGCCAAGTGTCTGTACAAAAGCAACATGAATTGTTATTGTAATTTTTTGTATAGTGTACCCTGGTTCTGACGGAAGATCAGCGTTGTGTTTTTATAAACGCAACATAGTGCTGAGTCAGACCTTTGTAACATTGTCTACTGTGTTTCATCTATTTTTTGGTTTTATTATGTGTCAAACATTGAGGTACAATCTATAGAGCCACAATCAGACAAATAAAATGTCCGCGCCAAAATTCGGCGCACGCTATTCGGAGTTTTAGTTTTTACGTACAAGCGATAAAACAAAAGACATAACGTCTACATTCGAACAAATGTCATTGTATAGGTATGTAGAACGTTGCTCGGACATTTTTTGAGTGTTGTCAGCTATTAGATTGTGACTCTTTAGTATAGAGTAACTCAATGGTGTCAACTCATTTATATTCATAGAAATGGCAACAGCTAAAGCGCGAAGCTGCCAACACATCCAACCTTCTGATTCCCTGGGAACTGCGCATCAAGGAGATAGAGTCTCACTTCGGCTCTGTTGTCGCTTCGTACTTCACCTTTCTACGGTGGCTGTTCTGGGTCAACCTGGTCATCGGCTTCATACTGCTGGTGTTTGTTATAGTGCCTGAGGTCAGTTTTAATATTCCAAAAATAATTGACCATTAGTTAGTCCCGTATCCAATCATAAGCTGCCTGTCCATTGACGCGGATCGAGCTGGTGGAGCGGAGAAACAAATATTAACCAATAGGATTGCATCCGCGTCAATGGACAGGCAGTCTTAAACGTGTTCCAAGCAATTGTTACTCGAAAGGTCATTATAACCCACTTATACAACTCCGCTTTAGGTGCCCCTAAGATATATTAGCATAAATTAGTAGACAGCTCGCTGTCAGCGAGCTTACCGCCATCAGATTGCTCGGTAGATGACGCTCGGTAGTCGTTAGCTTAGGGCGGTGTTGGGTGAGAACGATGTCAAAGCAGAGTCGTGTAAGTGGGCTATGACCTTATTTCCACAGAGAGCTGTCAAAAGCTAATCTTTGACACTTATTCGAAAATTAAATTTAGAACAAACCCATGATAGATTACTTGACTTTAGAAACAAACTATAGCCCCTTGCGTGCCCATATTCCTACGTTATTTTTTACATTTTTCATTCTAGTACCTTACAGCGAATCCGAAGCAAGACGGTGAACGAAAGATAATAATGGAAGAGGAACGTAGGAACGCGACAAACTTGCTGACACTTTGGGAGTTTGAAGGCGTGTTAAAATATTCACCTATATTCTACGGCTACTACAGTAATATCGAACGCGCGCAGTATAGGATGCCGCTTGCTTATTTCCTAACTGGGCTAGTCGTTTATATCTACAGCTTTGTCGCCATACTGAGGAAGTGAGTGAGAATGTTATCTCTACTAATTTATCACCACGATTTGAATAACCTAAAGTCACTGGTAATATTATTAAATATTTCAGGAAATCCCCGCTTATAAATTCTGGACACATATCACAATATTTCGCATGTTGATAAACTATCAATTCGATCAACTTTGTATAGGAAAACCAGTTTTGTCTTAATTCCCCCCGACTTTCATACAGTAAAGTATCTATCTATCGAACATTATAGCATATTTTTCAGAATGGCAGAAAACTCTCGCATGTCGAAACTTTCTGAGAAAGATGACGAGTGCATATTCTCCTGGAAATTATTCACGGGCTGGGACTTCATGATCGGTAACGCAGAAACTGCGCATAATCGCATCGCTTCTGTTATACTAGGATTCAAAGAAGCGCTGTTGGAGGAAGCTGAGAAGAAAAAGGACTTACGAAAGTATGTTTCCTACTTTTAGTAGTAACTATGTAAAAGTAAAAAAAAAATGCATTGATCGGTGAAATAAGGCCATTCACAACAATTATTATTATTCAGAGTAAACTTAATATAATTTGATTTTCCAGCTGGCGTATAATATCCCTTCGTGCACTCGTCAACATCTGTGTAGTACTACTTCTGGCTATATCTGCCTACGCCGTGGTCTATGTTGTGTCTCGCTCAGATGATGAATCGAAGTACCGGAGCTGGTGGCGAGAGAACGAGACGACAACAGTTGTCACAGTCATATCTATAACCTTTCCGGTGTTTTTTGAACTGTTGGGTTTGCTGGAGCACTATCATCCGAGGAAACAGCTGCGGCTACAACTGGCAAGGTAAGGCGCTGGACACACAGAAAAGACGTAAGACAGGGCGCAGAAAGATAACGCTAACATTGTACACTAATATTTGTTTGTTGTTTCAGAATAATGCTCCTAAATCTACTCAATCTCTACTCCCTAATATTTGCATTATTTAGCAAAATTGAAGGTATGAGCATTGCATTGAACCAACTAAAGCCAAACGCGACTAATGCTACAGCAGTAACCAACAACACATGGATATACGGAACATTTGTACCGAATGATTCTTGTGTAGAAGAAATGGTTTCGTGTGGACCGTGTAGCATTCATATTATACTATCCGCCATTGACGGTACACCTGTTGAAAATATCTACTCTGCTGAAAATGCGTCAAAGTCTGAAGAACTCAAAATGTACTTGGACACCTACTCCTCAGATATGACTAAATTATTAAATTCTAATAGGAATATTGTTGCTGAAAATCTCTTAAAAATCTCTGAAGATATAGAAACAACTACAATGAGTGACGCCAATAGAGAACTTCAAAGGATTAAAAATCTTCTCCTCCAATATACAGGCATTTCTAACCAAAACAAATCAGATTCTAATATTGATGATGAATTATTTGACATATTTACCTCTAATGAAAATGAAACAACAATAAGTACTGACGAGACTGGAAGTTCCGAGATAACCACAAGTGCCTACGAAACTATGAGTTCTGAAGATACGGATACTGAAGATACGAGTACTGAAGAAACTATAAGTACAGGAGAGACACGTGCTGAAGATACAACAAGTACTGAAGAAACAATAAGTACGGAAGAAACTATTAACATTGACGAAATGATGAGTACTGATGAAACGATGGTAACTGATAATAACGAAACCATTACTACTGATTCTTTAACAAGTGATGCCACCGATATGTCAAGCACGTATAAAAAATATATGACTACTTTTAGCGATACTGAAATGACAGACTCTGAAACTGTTAGCTCTTTCCAAACGGATATTTCCAATGTTGTTACTGTTCCATATTCACCTATCACTGTCACTGAAGATTCTGGTTCTAGTCAAGATATAAAGAGTGATTCCAACCATCTTACAACCTACCAAATAACACGAGAAACAACAGAAACTTACACGAACACTCCATTCAAAATGAACTTGCCCGATAAAACAGTTACCTCAGTTGTTTATGCCACCACAATCCCCCAAACTGCCCTTGGTAAAAGAAAACTGTGTCCCGACTTGTTGTTCAATTGCACGACTGTTTGCGGAGGTAAAAACATTACACAGGTCTTCTCAATATCTAACTGTACAGTCATCAACCGTGTGTGTTACGAAAAGAAATGCAACATTAATAATCTTAGCGAAAACATGACCGCGGCGAACACAACTGTGACGGATATAGTTTATGAAGACGAGAAGCACATTAAGCAGTACAATCTAACTATACCCACTCGGAAGAAACTTCTCAAGCTGTGCTGGGAAACCATGTTCGGTCAAGAACTGATCAAACTTACTATGATGGATTTGGTGAGAATTTATGTAATCATAACACCATAACTATAATTCTATTGTGACGCCTGAAAGGCTATTCAGTTCAATTATTTCAAATCAATAAAATATTTCAATCATGTTCATAAAGATGCTATTCAAAATCTGAAATGTTTTACATGTATACAGTTTTTTTAAGTAACTAGAATCTATTTTATCCACTCTTTATCCAGTGGTTTTAGTTACCTTGTATTTTTAGGTGTTCGTGTTACTCGGCACTTTGTTCATGGATTTCTTCCGAGCTCTATTCGTGCGATATATGAACCGCTGCTGGTGTTGGGACCTCGAGAAGAAGTTTCCAGAGTACGGCGATTTCAAGATAGCTGAAAATATACTGCATTTGATAAATAACCAAGGAATGGTGTGGATGGGAATGTTTTTCTCGCCGGGACTGGTTGTGTTGAATGTAGTAAAACTGATGATTATGATGTATTTACGCTCCTGGGCCGTCATGACCTGCAATGTCCCACACGAAGTTGTCTTCAGAGTATCTAAGAGCAACAACTTCTACTTAGCTCTGCTTCTTACTATGCTGTTCTTATGCGTTCTGCCTGTAGGGTACACTATTGTCTGGGTGAAACCTTCATGGCATTGTGGACCTTTTTCCGAATACGACAGGATCTATTATATCATGACAAGCAATATCTACAAACTTCTACCGCAGAGCTTGAACTTCGCTTTGGAGTATATTGCGTCACCTGCAATTGTGATACCGCTTTTAGTTCTCCTGATACTGATCATTTACTATTTGACTTCTCTGACGAATTCATTGCGAGAAGCCAACAATGATCTAAAGGTATGTAAATCCAAACTAATGTTAGCAACGTACTTTTTCGTTAACTTATTTTGAAGGAACTATATTTAGACCGGATTATGTGGCGTTTACGATAAGAGGCCTACACCCAGCAGTGGGTACCTATGGGCTGTGGATGATGATGATGATGATATTTAGGCGTTTGAAACAATAACTACCGATGTGACAATGGTTATTGATGGAACGCCTACAAATTATGGTAATAGTAGTGGCAATTCGGAGTGTCGCAAAAGCTAAACTAAACTAACTAAAATTAATGCCATCCTTTTTATTCCCATCGCTATGAAAGAGACGGCAACATTTTTAGTTAGTTAAGTTTAGCTTTTGCGATACTCCGAATTGCCACTAATACCTTACATTTAAACGCTCTAGACTAGAATCTCTCACTATCATTTTAAACCAAATCACTTCAAACAAACGTGATTGAGTAATGTTACGTTAGTGAATCCGCATCAAATACCAATGAACATGTATTTTTAGATTCAACTCCGTCGTGAGAGGACAGAAGAGCGTAGAAAGATGTTCCAGCTGGCGGACACGCGGCACGCGGGCTCCTCGGCGATGGACAACACTCCGTTCGCGCGCTGGAAGAAAGCGTTGCCCTCGCTCCCTCTCAGCAAATCCATCGACTCTGACGACCGCAAAACTATCGCTGGCGACGAAACCGTTGCACCAATGAAGACAGTCAAAAAGAAAGGTAAGATTTACTTTAAAAACTAGATAATCGGTCGAACATGGGTTACAATAACTGTAATATTCGTTTTAGGTGGCATATTTGCGAAAATTGTAAACATGGCCTTGGACAAAAAGTCTGATGTATCAGCAACCTCTGAGGCCCCATCGCCATTATCTTACAACATGGATGACGAAACGGATACCGACTTTCACGAGACATTACCCAAAGAAATACTTAAAGTGAAAGATATCAAAATATCGAAAAACGTGGAGCACAAAAAAAAGAACAATGTAGAATTCAAAACCGATGATCTAGTAAAGGTTAGGCGCAAAGACGATAATCTCAAGGTCGGCCTTGAAGCTGCAAGTGAACCTGCTGATAAAAAAGCGGTTGCACAAAAACAACTTAAGGATAGAATTACAAATATCGTATCAAAAACGAAATCACCGAAACAAGAGGAGCCTAAAGTGATTAATGAAGATAAGAAAATAAATGAAAAGCAAACATCACAATCGAGCACACAATCACGACAATCTGACTCCATCGGGTCGGTCATACCCGTCATAATGATAAGCACAACTGAAAGTGATGAAGAAGCCTTACAACCAGAAGAGAAGAAAGATATCAAAACTAAGGAGATAAAGCACAAGGAATATGTTAAACTAAGCCGAGGAAATGACGATGAAAAGAAATCTAAGAAGAGTAGTTCAGATTCTAAATCTCTACGAAGGCAAAGTAGTGTAGATAGCATCAAGGAACAAAAGTCTAAAGAAGTAAAACCCGAGGAAGGTCACAAATACCAATATTCTTTGTAATTATTGCATTAAAGGCCTCTTTCACCATTTTATAGAAAGGGCTGATTAATTGGTACTAAAATAATCACAATGTATTAGTAAGCTTACTTGAGACCCTACTCGGTTATGGTGAAAGAAGCCCTAAATCTCATTGCCGTCAGATATATCGATATATTTCTTAAATGTTAGGTCTAGTCATCCGATATCTCGAGTCCACTAGTCATGCTTAGTTTACAAATGTGAGAATAAAGTAGATTTAATAAATATGTTTTTTATTACCAATCGAAAAAGTACCGAGTAACATACGAAAAGTTGAATGTAAAAAGAATGGGAGTACTAAGTGAATTTCGTGTTTGGGCGAAGCGTTACAATACCTGCCCTGGCAGACACAAACATGGTAACGCACGTATAGTGACACCCCTTTATTAAATGGCGTCAGAGAGGCCGTTGGTGAGACAGCACAACCTACTGGTGTATTAAAAAGCAATTTTTCTATCCTTGCCAATCTCTTCGAAGCGAAGCTTCTCCCTTGCTGCGGCATCCAAGTTCTGCACCCTCTTTCAACATAACAATTTTCAACGTCTAACCATCTCTTAAAACATCCATCTAAGTAAGGTTTTTCACAACGCTGTTTTATGCTTTTTGACATCGGTTTATACTCTCCTCCGCCTAAAAGATCACCGCAGGCTGTGTTACTTAGACCAGTCAAATCAAGCCCACAATTATAGCACTTAATGCTACGCTTGCGAACCTTTCGCTGTTCTGTTGTTCGTCGTCGTGTCGTTACTTTGTTTGTTGTAGGTTGTGGCTCTGTTGTTGATAGTTCCGATATTGTTGATGGTTCTGTTTGTGTTGATTGTTCTATCGGTGATTCTGTTGTTGTTGGTAGTTCAAATGGCATTGGAAATGTAGGAGTTGTAGGATTCTTCTGTCTCTGAAATCCTTTATGAGGAAAGGCAAATTTAACAAACTCCTGTGGTAACAAGGTTGTATTTTGAGAATACTTATGTACAAAGTATGGTTGTCGCGTTGGAGTATAAGTATAATAATCTATCACAGATGAAACCTCAATTTTATCTTTGTGATTTCTAAAAGCAGCCACATTTTGAAAATACGGCTTCCATGTTTTAGGACTATTGACTTGAGAGTGCGTAAGCTCGGTGTATCTATACGTAGTGGTTCGCCCGGTAGAAAGTTCAATCTGTTTTGTCGGTCTTTTCACAGGACTAAAGTAATATGACGAATACTCATTGTCAATGCGTCTCACGTTTCCGTTTTCTTCATTGAAGTTGTATACCTCGCTTGTTGTACCGTAATTGTCCGCGATATTATCTACATAGTAATCCTGTGGTAAAATAATGATTCCATTATTCGGTTTATATTCGTTAGGATTTTTCAATCGAGATAATAAAGACAAATTAGTTTTACTGCACAAAACAAGTAAAATCGATAAACGTATCAAATTGCAACAATTCGTTGGCATTGTAAAAAGTAAAATAATTGAAAATGTGTAAAACCTGTAAATAAACATCTATACCTAAATAATGTGACAAGTAAACTTACTCTGTGGTGACAATTATGTCTCTTTTACATTGACAATATAAATGAACTCTTTTATGACAATACCTTATATCTCATCTCCAAAGACTTTGTAGACGTACTTTATATTATAACACAAAGTCTTTGCTCATCTCGTACAAGACAAGATGACATAAAGCCTACAGCTTCCACTTTATTCTAACTTATTGAACAAAGAGATTTATATTCAAAGAGATCCACCTCTTCATCTTCATAACGTGTAAAGAATAAAAAGTTTCATAGTGCCACGTGCACATTATTCTTTTCGTTTGACAGTAAGCTTAGTAACTAGCTACAAGAACAAAAACTATTAAAGTTCCCGGAACAACCTTCCCTTCATCCCTTCAAACTAATCAGCCGGGTAGAATATAGAAGTAGTTAGTAGGGGCTATCGCTATCGCAGCGGGAGAGGCGCAGGCGCAGGCCGGCATTACGCGACCGGTCGTCGCGCGGCTAACATGGCGCGCGTCACGGCGCTCACCGTTTTACTACTCCTCCCCGTGGTATCATCAGAGATCCTGACCCCTCCGTACTTCAATTTAGCCACAGGGAAGAAGATCACGGCCACAGCGACGTGTGGGGATGAGGGCCCCGAGCTGTACTGCAAGTTGGTTGGTGCGAATGCCGACCACGATGAGCGCGTGATTCAAGGACAGGTATGTTTGTATATCTTGTGATCTTCCTGACCCTTTTGGGATTTGGATCCCAAAAGGGTCGATATCTAGGGTAGGTAGGCACGTAGGTACTACCTCGTATTCGTACTTATAGTCGTAGTAGGTAGGTACATAAACATTGAACCTACATCTGTTTACGAATAGATATACTTAAGTAACAGAGCTTTGTATTTATGACCGTGTATTTAGTATGTTTAAACTTTAGAAGTATGTTGAAAAATAACGTTATTAAGGAGATAAAAAAAAAACAATTAACAAATAGTGTTATTGTAATGCCTGTCGTCACCATCAGTGGCCCTCGTGTAATTTATTGATTTGGAATTGATATTTCATTGATTGATTTAAGAGTATTACTGATTGCGTAGGTACCTACTATTGGTTCAGTTTATGACTGACGTAACGGCTTCATTGAGTATAAATTAAATGTTCGTAAATGTAATACCCAAATTTAGCTCAGCTTATCAGCTAATATTCTAAACTGTTGTAAAGAAGTTGCCACATATAATTGGAACATGCTCCCGACACGCGGTAGTAGGCACCGATAAGAGAGTTATCTCGTGTCCTGTTGCCCCATCCCGTGATAACGGGTTCGATGCTCGATGCTCGAGACACTACTAATTGTGTCAAAAGCTCATTTAATTTATAAACAATTATGACGAAAATCGTTGGTTGTTGAACTCTATTAGTTTGTAGCTATATATATGCTTGTAAACTTATTCGTTGTAGGTACGAATTTCAGTAAAAGCATCCATCTTTAGGTAGTCCTTTAATCGTAGAGATAGAGTTATCAATAGTGAATAATAAAATGTGCCTACAGTGTACATTATTATTTTTTCGTCTATCAATTCAATTCAATTCAATTCAATTCAATTATTTATTCATAAACAATTTTTACATTGTATTTGAAATAAACTTAACCTAAACATAGACAAATAAAATTATACAAATATCAAACAAAACACATGATAATTAAAATTAAATCAATACTACTTAAAGAAAAAAAAAAAAAAAAATAATAATACCTAATTACTTATAATCAATCGAACGAAAAACAGTCAAAAGTCAATAAAATACCTAACGCTTTAAAAAGTCATCTACCGAATAAAAGCATCCCTCCAGCAAAAGTTCCCTGACACCAGATTTAAATTTTTTGAAGTTGCTGGTTGACTTTAAAGGACCAGGTAAAGCGTTAAACAGTTGGACTGCCTGATACCTGCTGCAATGTTTTGCTATATTAAGCCTAGGACAGAATGGAACTTCTAGATCCATTCTCCTAGATTCTAACCTAACCATCATTTGATCGTGAGTTTCATAATTGTGTCTATTTTTTAAAATGTCAGTCAAAAGTGTCAAAATGTAAAGACAAGGGAGGGTAAGAATATTTAATATTTTAAAAGATTCTTTACATGAGACCCAGGGGGGGATGCATAGCATGGTGCGCACTGCCCTTTTCTGCAAAATGAACCCTCTTTTCATATTATAATTATAGCTATTTCCCCAAAATTTCACGCTATATCTTAGTTTGGATTCCACTAACGCATAATAAACCATCTTGAGATGCTCTATACCAATCTCCTCTCTCAAAGCTCTAATAGCATAACACGCAGAGCTGATAGAGTTTTCTATGGAGAGGAGTTCACTTTTCCAGTTTAAAAACTGGTCGATATGTACTCCGAGAAATTTGACGCTATTAACAAAATCAATATTTGACCCCCTATGTATGACCTCAAGTTGTTCGTTCACACGCGCGGTTGATTGAAACAAAATTGCTTGTGTCTTTTTTATATTTAGCTTTAAGTTGTTTGCATTAAACCATTGATTAAAAACAATAAGTGCATTATTAAAATTCAATTTAAGCTCATCAATAGATGCTCCTGGAATTACTGCGTTAGTATCATCTGCATATACAACTAATCTAATGTCAGGAATGGAATTACTTACAAAGTCTATTAGGTCATTAAGAAAGATTACGAAAAATATGGGCCCTAAAATGGAACCTTGTGGAACTCCACGTTCAATATTATTCACTTTAGACTTAGCCACCACTTCAACACCATTGACAATATTTTTCACTTCAACATATTGCTTCCTATTACTTAGGTAAGATTTAAAAAGACTTAACGCTTTACCTCTCACCCCATAATGCTCTAGTTTATACAGCAAGATGCTATGGTCAACCATGTCGAATGCAGATGAAAGATCAAGGAAAAGAGCCCCTACCTTCTTTTTACTATTGAGGTGACATATCGCATCATTAATTAATAATTCTATTGCATCTATAGTTCCAACCTGCAGTTGATACCCAAATTGGCGCTTATTCAGAATACCATTCTCCTGAAAGTGTGCCATTAATCTATCTTTTATAAGTTTTTCATAAATTTTGGATATGATGGGCAGTAATGAAATAGGTCTATAGTTTATAGGATCATTCCTTTTGCCTTTTTTAAATATAGGTAGGATTCTTGCGATTTTTAATTGATCCGGGAAAATGCTAGCACTAATACAGTTATTAAAAAATATAGACAAAGGTTCCGCAAGCAGATCGATGTTTTCTTTGATTATAGTTATAGGGATACCATCATGACCAAAGGAAAGTTTCGTTACCATTCTCTTAATAATTATTTTTAATTCATTCTTGTTTGTAGGTCTCATTTCCATGTCAGTGTTTACTCTACTGCAATTTTCATTTAAAAATGTCAATGCTAAGTTATTATTATCAATGTCATCAGTTTCAAAATTAAATTGATTTGCAAAAATGTCAGCTATATTATGTGCATTATCAATAATTTCATTATTAATTTTAAAGTTAAAATTTGTATTTATTCCCATATTATTTTTGTTTCTATGTCTATTAACAACATTCCATAATTGTTTTGGTTTATTTTTCGCTTTTTCTACTTCAGTTTTAACTGATTTTTTTTTAGATAAAGTTAAAACTTTTTTGTAAAGCTTTAAATATTTACTCCTGTACTCCTTAATGGTTTCGTCGCAGTCATTTTTGCACATTGAATTCAAAAATCTTTTCATCTTACTTGAGGCTTTGATGCCTTTTGTAATCCATTTAAATTTATTTTTCTTAATCGTATTTATTTTTATACATCTTTTCTTGAAAGATTTATTAAATAATTGATAAAAACATTTGAGGAAATTGTTAATATTGCAACTTGATAGATCACACTCCATAAGACTTTGCCTAAAAGATAACTTATTTTTAACTGAAAAAATTCTACGTTTTGCTGTGAAAAATTGTTTTGCTTCCGGCAGCATATTTTCAATAAGTAGGCTACAAAACAGAGCAGCATGCCCATCCCCAAGTCTGTTATGATCCACTTCACTGCTTAAGACGTTGTCTTCAGGGATATTGATAAGGATGTTATCGATACAATATTTCTCAAAAAAGTGTTCGATTCAATTAAAAACCTAAAATTGTAACATTTTAATAATGTAGTCAGCTCACGTTGATGTTTACCTACTGTCACTTAAAAAATTTACATTAAAGTCACCCAATATAATACATTTTTTATTAAAAAAGTGTTCTAACAGTCTTTCCAATCGCATAATAAAATCATCAAAATTTTTATCGTCTGGTATCCTATAAAGACAACAAACAAATAAATATCTCTATCGTATGACCTTTGATTTGAACTCTTGTCATAGATACAGCTGAACAATGAAGATATTTATCTAAAATACTACTCGTAATCATTTGAAATAGAGCGAGCTATGTATGTCGCTGTAACGATTTTGTGTGGCTGCCGAAAAGTTATCTATCCGACATTTCGACCCCTTTATCTTAGGAACCTACCTACTACCAATTTTTACCATTTAACTAGTTCTAAATGCCTGTTACCACAGACCATTAACTAAAAAATACTAAACTATACAAAAAAAGGGTTCACTTAAATTAAAATAATCACGACCGACTGAGAACGTCCCAGGGTAGGTACACGGTAGAGAAAATCTTAAATATTATTAGACAATCTAGATCCTTTGAAGATGTCTCAAGGTATGTCAGAGGCACGTCCAAATACATTTATGGTACCTACATGTATTACATGCAAACATTTAATAGAAATTAGCATTCCATAGAGCTAACTGGTTTCCTCGCGATGTTTTTCTTCACCTACATTAACACAAGCTCTTCAAGCTTGTTTTAATGCGCATAATCCTACAATTTTCGAAAATCAATGCCAAAAACCGAAAAGTACACGGTAGAGAAAATCTTAAATATTATTAGACAATCTAGATCCTTTGAAGATGTCTCAAGGTATGTCAGAGGCACGTCCAAATACATTTATGGTACCTACATGTATTACATGCAAACATTTAATAGAAATTAGCATTCCATAGAGCTAACTGGTTTCCTCGCGATGTTTTTCTTCACCTACATTAACACAAGCTCTTCAAGCTTGTTTTAATGCGCATAATCCTACAATTTTCGAAAATCAATGCCAAAAACCGAAAATAATACCTAGGTGCCAATGATCGCAGTTTAGCTTATGTTGGTGTAAACTGAATTCGGAAGATTTCTCGTAATATGCTGAACTGTGTGTGATTAATTATTGCCACGATCGATGTGTCGTTTTCTGTTTGGGGAATAGGGGCCCAGAATTCGGACTCAAAACCTTCGGACTGATAGTCGAGTTCTATTTTACTCGTCAACCCAGCGCTTCTACAAAAATATTTGTGACGTTATTAAATAAAAATTAAAGTATGTTAGTAAAGTGTGGAAAATTATAATTGGAAGGCTAATGGCAAAGTACTTACTTAGTTGGCAAAAGGTGATGATGATGAGGCCAAAAAGCTGGTAGTCTATACAAAGTTGCAGTGTGCGTAGGTACATTATTTTCTCAGTTATACAGACGCCCTAGTCTTTTTGTAAAAGAAGCGTCGATGTAAAGCCATAAACATTGCTATTTGTGGGATACACCACCCATTAACTTATGGTTCTGATGATTAGCTATAATACCTAATCCCTTGTTACTTTTTTACCTGCGCGCTGATTGACAATTTATTTTTTATGTTGAATTTACCAGTGTTAAGTTTTAAAACAAAAATTGTTCAATATTATAAATTGAAATATGATGAGGCCATTTTAGCTGAAATAGTAGGTTGAAACCTAGCTTAGGAATCTGCAATTATGTGCAACAAGCAATAACCTAGCTGGCACTAGACACAGATGAAATAATACTATACCTACCACTTGATAAACAATTTGATCAATTCAGTTTCATAAAAAAATATTGTCTATGTAGTTAAGTTAAAAATATATATAGCTGGTTTTATTAATAATGATAATGAACACTCATTAACTATTTAAACATTGTTAAATGTAACATAAACCAAGTTTTACTAAAATAAAAGACAAGCATAATACATTCCACAGATTTAAAAGTCTCGTTCTAGTAATCTGAAAAATAATAAAACAGATGGGCCGGTTTCGGCTGCTCCTGCGATTTTTTACAGACATGTGCCAGCCAAATGTGCGTGCGCCGCCCATCTTTAAATCCTCTTTTGTTTCATTTTGGCCCACGAACAATAGCTCCTGAATTGAATGGCTTTTTTCCCGTTGTCCAAACGAGTTACGGGCAATGTGGACGAAATGAACAAGGGCTTTGTGAATGGATGAATTTTTGTCGGCCTGTTGAATATTTCTACTAAACAAGTCTATTGTTTTGGTTCTTGATTGAACATGAAGATGATAATAGCCATATGGCAATATAAATGTACTTCTTCATTATATTTATTACATTTTTAAACTGAAAATACATTATCTTAATTATGCTAAGTATAAGCTAATATTCTAAACTAAAAATGGTAACAGTGTTATCGTATTCGAAGAATCGTTGCTTGGATGGAATGTTGATTTTAAAATCTGGATTTAGCTGCAGTCCGAGCAACAGGAAGAATTTATAACGAATTCTACTAATAGAATCTGTAATGTTGTTTTCGTAATCAAACGAAAAATTTCAAATAAATTCTACAGTTCTATAGAACTTAAACGCAAAATAAAAAAACCGACAATGTTGTAAGGAGAGCTAATTGCTGCACTCTCGAGTTGCGTTTCTGTTAACCACTCCGAAGGTTCTCGTCAGATTATCATCATCTCCCTGCCCTTTTCCTACTAAGTGGGGTCAGTTGAAAGATGTACTCCAATTTCCTCTACCACTCGTCATGTCAGTTTCTCCTTTCACACATATCTGCATGAGTAGGTACACAGTCCATCCGTATTTTCTTTCATCATCTTCGTCAGATACCTACTCACCAAAGTATAAGACTACCTTGGGAGTAGGTACTTAAATACTTTCAGAGAAAAAAGGATTTTTAAAATCGACAAATGAATTACAAATCGGTAAACATAAGTACCTACATGAAAAAAACATGCAGTTGAACATTGAACTTCGTCCATTTTTTAAGTCGGTTAAATACTATAGGTACTTTGTTTAATTTATGAACAAAAACCTACGCTCAAAAAGTAATAAACACGTCAGCAAAGTTCGTACCTTTCCTAAGCCTGAACTGATGTTGTATAACCAGCAATGAAAAATCTAATTCCAGGTGTGCGATATTTGCAACATGACGAACGACGCCAAGAAGCATCCTCCGGAGTACGCGGTGGACGGCATGGAGACTTGGTGGCAGAGCCCACCGCTCTCTCGCGGCATGAAGTACAACGAGGTCAACCTTACCATCGACCTGGGACAGGTAAAATCATAATCTTCCTAAATGCCACGCTGATTCACACTACTTAATCTTAACTTTTCGTTCTGGAAACTTAGATGTATACTTTTTAGTATGATATGATTATAGCGCTCGTGACATAGCTTGCTAAGTGTTCTCAAGAACGTCGAATATAGATGTTGAAGTTAAACAACGTTCTGAGCGGTCCCAATTTGGATGGGTGGCCATTAGTTGCATTAACTGTTGAGCACTTCCGTGCTTCGGTCGGATGGCATATTCAATTGTCCTAGAGCGGCATAGGAACTTCGTCAACAGAGTTAGCCACTAGCTCATACGAACTTACTTTATTTATTTAGGTATGATACAAAGCGATCACTGCCAAGTCTGCGGTCCCCTTAAAAGTGGGTGACAGTACACCGTACTCCATTTGAGTCAGTGGCACACAGCGTGTACATTATACCATTAAGACGCTACGGGGCGGTGCAAAAGTCGGAAGTAATGAAATCATTTCAGAGAAACGAAATATATGTCTTAGTAGTATATGCTAATACCATCAAATTACTGTATTACAGCTGTAAAAGGAAGGTATTACTTGTTTTTATCTCAGAAAAAAAGGGTTCTCTTCTTTCGCGTCCTTCGTTCGATAAATAAACGTCTCAAGTAGGTACCTATAAAGATTTAATAAATTTCTGCATTATAAAAAAACGATTGCACTATTGTTAACTTTAAACTCTAACCTACAATTGTTTGATTTTATTATTATTTTTAACTGTAAGTATTTATTAAAAAAAAAAAAAAAATTTATTTAACCTATTCTGTCCCACTGCTGGGCAAAGGTCTCCCCCAAACTCTTCCAATCATCTCGATCTTTAGCTGCGTCCCACCATCCTTCATCGAAGGTGGCGAGATCGCTAATTAATAAAGAAGATAATTTTATATATTATAAAATATATAATATTTAAAATTATTATATATTTTTATTTATGTTTGTGAGAGAAACAAATAAACAATTTGATTTGAACTTTTCCGTTTTCCCTCTAGAAACGAAACCTAATACAATTTTGGATATGGTTTAGATACCAAAAAATAATAGAGATAGTTTAAAATAAAAATGTTACAAGCTACATAATAAATATTCAACCGTTTATTGTTGTCGTCAAATTGCTAACATGTGCCGAAAACGTCCATCCACATGTTCTCTAAGTTTCGGCACAGACAGATGACATCACCATCAGATAAGTGTTTCTAATTATTTAATGTCTAGGGATCACATCCTGTGTAAACAACGAAGGAACATAGACTTGCTAAGAGGTTGAAATTCTTCGAACTTACGCGTTTCAGTTTTTGGGCGTGAAATTGGTCATTTTGATTAGCTAGTAGTGGCAATTCTGGAGGTCGCCAAAACTTAACTAAACTAATTTGACAGCACTAAAAATGTTGCCGGCCCATTCATAACGATCAAAATAAAAAGGATGGCATCAATTTTAGTGCTGTCCTCACCTCCACCCTTTAAGGGTGGTTTGGATGTCGCACAGTGGATCGAAAATGCCCTCTCCATAGACATAGGACTTTTTTTTTATAAACATGCTTTTTCTTGTTGGAAACCATCACAGAATCTTATTAGGAACCCACACTTTATCATATTTATGCTCCTCACTTGATTAAATTGCAGTAATGATTTTTCGAACAAAAATTTGTATGGAGAAAAACATGAAAGTCGATATTTCTCGGCTCTCGTGCGAGTGCCCGTTATTTCGTCTGGTAAGAATAATGTCCTTATTTTTTACTATTTTTTGACATATAGCACACACGGGGCACTCGATGGATTTCAGGGGAAAAAAATGTTTTTCTATTTTTTTATTAATATTGCATTTATTCATTATTCAAATTACGTCACGAACGACCTTTAAATAGTATTTCAACTCGCCTAATCACTATACAGTGTTACTGCAATATTTCACCTACCATACTTTATAAATTACCTGTTAATCCCAATTATACCTACCTAATGATTTCATGTTAGCCGTTTAAGCCTATTGTGTGTAATGTATTGATACCTGTTGTATATTCTTTCATTTAATGTACAAAGGGTCGTTAAGTTACTCGACTTTATCATTTTTACTAATTTATTGTGAAGGTTTACCTAGTTATCTTTAACTACCTGCTAACCCGTCACTAATGCTAATTATGTATTCCCAGAATCCTTTATACTTAAAAGCTCGAGTAATTACTTTGGTTAATTTGTTGTTGTCATTTAGGTAGGTACCTACTTAACAATTGTCATTGTCTTGTTTTATCTAGTAGGTAGCCGTTAGCCGATATGAAATTAGTATAAATAAGGAGGGTAGGTACAAAAAATGTATAGTTTTACTTAAACTTCCCTACGTTAAACATCTGCAAAATTTTCGAGTTAAAAATGGAGAAACATAGTGTGATAACCTATCTGGATCTATTTGTGATTCTAAAGCAGTCTGGCAAGCTTGGAAACTATTTAAATCTGTTAGAAAATGTTAAACTGCAGTTGAATCTGAGATTGTCTGAAGAAGATGCAGACATTCTCCAAGAATTCTGTCGAAGATTTAGCCAATCTGTGATAAAAAGATGGAAATCTGCGAAATGTAATTCAGAAGCATTCAAAAAACACTATGCAGATTGGTTGCAACAGAACATTGAGTGGCCAACTTGTGTACGTGAAAATGTACGACCGCAAGATTTACCAACTGCAATTGAAGAAACAAGTGAAGCTGGCGAATTGTTTTTACCCTCTCCAAGTACATCAACTGTTGGAACATCAACGAAAACAGCTTCAAGTTCGCGCAAACCTTTTACAGACCTTGGAACAAAACAAAAGATGCGAAGAATTGAAGATTTCAATTATAAAGGCCGAGAAAGTTCGGAACTGGCCTTTGCTTTAATAGCTAACATGAAACATGAGGGCAACGATGTTTTAGCAGCAGCCATAGATCATATTATAAAGAACCCAAAAGAGGCAGAAAAAATCATTTTACAAGGAAAAGAAAAAAAGAAGTGTGCTTTCACCCCTACTAAAGCACTCGGTTTATTACTGTCACTTAAATTATCAAAGTGGCAATATATTACGTTGAGAGAATCTGCCATTCAAGAAGGTCTTCCAAATGTGTATCCAACATATTACAAAGTTCAGCAAGCTAAAATGGATTGCTTTCCTCCGAAAGACGCAATCACTGTTACTGAAACGATGGCCAAAGTAGCTCTTCAAGCACTACTTGACATTACTGTTACCAGAATAATAAAAAGTTTACCTGAAGAGATTAATAACCAATCAATGACTTTAATATCGAAATGGGGATTCGATGGTGCCTCCAGTCAGAGCAGATATAAACAAAGTTTCGAAGCAGATGGAAAAAGTGACGAATCAGTTTTCATGACCACTTTGGTCCCGCTAAAACTTACTGCTGGAAATGAAGTCATATGGGAAAACCCAAAACCCAGTTCAGCGTTATATTGTCGTCCTGTACAGTTCATCTTCATAAAAGAGTCGAAATTAGTTGTACAAGAACAGCTGTCTGCAATGGAAGAAGAAATACGATCCCTGAGTAACACCGAATGCGATACAAACCAAATCACTCATGATCTTATAATGACCATGATCGATGGGAAGGTATGCACCTATCTTTCAGAAGCGACCTCATCTGCAACATGCTATTTGTGCTTGGCTAAACCTTCTCAAATGAACAATTTGGAAGCAGTTATGAGAAGAGAAGTTGCAACCGATCTATATAAGTTCGGAATATCTTCACTGCATGCTCGCATAAACTGCATGGAATGCCTATTGCACATAGCATACAGACAAGATTTAAAGACGTGGTCCGTAAGAGGAGAAGAAAATAAACGAATAATGGAAGAAAAGAAAAAAGAAATTCAAGCCAAGTTCAGAAAAGAAACTGGTTTATTAATTGATGTTGTTAAGCAAGGATCGGGTACAACCAATGATGGGAACACTGCAAGAAAGTTTTTCGAGTTCCCTGAAAAAACTGCAGCTATAACTGGCCTTGATGAAGAATTAATACGCAGATTTGCAGTCATACTGCAAGTCATATCATCGGGTGAGACAATAAACACAGAAAAATTTAAAGAATACACCCGAAAAACTGCAGAGCGATACACGGAACTGTACAATTGGTACTATATGTCAGCAACCGTTCATAAGGTCCTTATACATGGTGCTGACATAGCCAATGTAGCGATTGTGCCCATAGGCAAATTATCCGAAGAAGCTTCAGAGGCTAGAAATAAAGACTTCCGAAAATACAGGGAGTTTCATGCTCGGAAGACAAGCAGGGTGGATAACAACCAAGATATTTTAAATATGCTGCTACTTTCATCAGACCCCTACATTTCATCTACAAGACCTGTACTTAATGCAGCACGGAGAAAAGAGTTAAGTTCCGAAGCTTTAGGACTTATGGATATTAATTCGGAACACCTTGAGACAGAATTCGTAGATGTAAGTAACATTGATCCAGAAGACATGGGTTCCGACACAGATTGTGATATGGATGTGTCTTTTTAAAATTATGTATAGCGGTTAACTTTTATAATAGTTATTGTTTTTGATAACTTGTAATATAGATAAGAAAAATGTTGTGTTTAGTCTAAAAATAATTTTATTTACTTTGTAGTTTATAGTTATCGTTTCTTTTAAAATCAATTGATGCGTTCTGTAATTCGTAATTTATACCGTAATTTTTACTTAACCTACATCAATTAAACGTAAGAACGATTTTTTTTTATTATTAATATAGGTGTATATTGAATTAAAACTGTAACAATTATTAGGCGAGTTGAAATATTATTTCTATATCGTAATTTAATTAGGATAATGAGTAAAATACAATAAATTAATAAAAAAATTGAAAAACATTTTTTTCACCTGAAATCCATCGAGTGCCCCGTATGTGCTATATGTCAAAAAATAGTAAAAAATAAGGACATTATTCTCACCAGACGAAATAACGGGCACTCGCTCGAGAGCCGAGAAATATCGACTTTCATGTTTTTCTCCATACATATTTTTGTTCGAAAAATCATTACTGCAATTTAGTCAAGTAATGCTCCATAAATAAGATAAAGTGTGGGTTCCTAATAAGATTCTGTGATGGTATCCAACAAGAAAAAGCATGTTTATAAAAAAAAAGTCCTATGTCTATGGAGAGGGCATTTTCGATCCACTGTGTGTCGTCGCCAAAATTTAACTAAACCAATTGGTTTGCCACTAATCTCTACTTTATTGCTTTGTACAAATAAATCCTTGTCAACCGGGTTATAACTGTTGGATTAGTATCCTTAAGCGCAGCACGGCATTCCGAAGGATCGTTGTCTATTTGGGGGATTAGATCCAGGAATAGCGTGCATGGGTGCATCGACCCCGGTTACCTCACTCGGCTCATAAAATTAATAATAGACTTTACGATGCAAGTCAGCTCATTTGCAGGAAACGATGAAACTTCAATATGATTGTTTTATATGTAGAGCGATCTATCTAACTAAGTAATATAATATGAACTGCCTGCTAGCTTGTATTTGTTCAGTAAACTGTAATTGTAGCATGCAATATGTTTATGTTTACTTACTCGCAACCGAATTGATTCTCGTAATAGCACTGACTACTAACAAATAAAATAACTTGCCTAGCGAAGTACTAAACTACTTGTGTGAATTGCAATTGCGTAATCAAAAGTATGTTCAATATACCGTGCAGCAAGAACCACTGTTCAACTATCCTAGCTCCGAACAATAAATGCAGTGGCCGCTTTGCAAATGCAATGAAATACAATGCCGTGGTGTACTCTTGCGAAAGATGCTACTTTCTGCTTGCGTTTCGATCTTCACGTGATTTTTATGGTTTACGCTTACAAAATGAAGTTTCCTCGTTTGCACTGCAAATTAAAAGTTAGTTTTAACAGTTCTTGCGTCATCGAGCCTATTTCTATTCAAGATGTAGAAAGACATAATATAGGTAGGTAAGAATAGAATACTTAGAATCACTACATAGTATAAAACAAAGTCGCTTTCTCTGTCCCTATGTAAGTAAGCTTAAATCTTTAAAACCATGCAACGGATTTTGATGCGGTTTTTTTTACCGCAGGGTAAACCTGCGGTAAAATGGGGCCTATTTTTTAAGTTAGACCTCTGACAATTCATCGGTGAAAACTGCATTTAATTCCACTTAGTAGTTTTTACGTGATGCGGTTACAACCATACATACAGTAGGTACAGTCCAGACAGACACACAGTCAAAAAAAATTTAAATCATTGTTTTTAGTTTCTGTTGCTCTAATAAAGACTGCCCCCTTATTAGTTTTTCCATCAACGTGTTACAGTTTTTATTATATAAGTACTTAATATAAAATAAAATAATAATAATTATATATTATGTAGAGAAGAGATACTCAATATAGATTTACCAAAATATAAATCTTTTTGAACTAATACCTTTTTTTTTAAGTTCTATTATTTATGCAGAATAATGTTTTAGTATGCTTGGTTTGCGTAGTTTATCATCTACAACCAAATTATCATGTCGTCAAGCAACGCACAGACGGATACTGTGGGTGTCGATAACTGCTGTCGACGCTGATAAACACATTTTTATGTGACCCTAGTAAATGCCTATAGAAGGGTGAGGACATCGAATAAAAATTAAAATAAAACTCGGAATGATGGATTACTTTAGGCATTTGTCAAGCTTTTGGCTATGATATAACCGCGAAAGTTTGTATCAACGTATGGATGGATGTTTGTTACGTTTTAACGCGATTTCTGATCGGGTTTGACAGAAAGGAATATAGGTTACCTACATAGTTTAAGACCTGGAACAACACATAGGCTACTTTACTTTTTATCACGTGAATAAAAGTAATAAATAATTAAAATCATATTGGAACCTATCAACCAAGTTTAATTCAGATTGGTTCAACGGTTTTATAGTTCTGCAAGACCAACTTTTTTGTTGTCACAAAGCTCTTTGCTCGCTCGATCGATAATGCAGATATAATAATCAGAGCTTGTGATAGGAACTACGACGACTGCGACGATTATTTTCGTGTTTTCTGGTTTCAGGAGTTCCACGTAGCGTATGTGTTTGTGCGGATGGGCAACTCGCCCCGGCCCGGCCTCTGGTCTCTCGAGAAGTCCACTGACTACGGAAAAACCTTCAAACCTTGGATGTACTTCTCGGACTCACCTCAGTACGTATTTCATTCTACCTGGAATTTAAGATTTCCAATTGTGTAATTATCCGTGCAGTGAGAAAAGGCTCGTAAATAAAGAAATTAAATTGATGTTAAATAACTCGTGCTTAGAGTTTTGAATAAGCTTTAGCTAGCTTTAGTGTAACACAATATTGAAAATGTATTTTAAACCAGCTCCCTCTATCTGATTCTTGTCATGGACAAACCATTATATTATGAAACAATGATATGACAACAAACTTATCTGATGATTTAGTCAAAAGCTGTGGGCGGATGGTTTAGTTAGGTGCTAGGTAAGCTTATTCCATCTCAACATGTCTCAAGCACTACAGTGTCCCGTTAAGTGTAGGCAAAAACGCCTCCTGACTCTAAAAATCATCTAGTGAAACATGTACAATACGCCTGGTGTCGGTAGTACCATTGATTTGTGCCACTTTACTGAATCACTACAAATGTAAGATAAAGTCAACTTACTATTAAACAAAAAAACCTTGTTTATTTTGCGTTTTGTTAACAATAAAACTGGTTTCTGCAGAGACTGTGAGCGATACTTCGGCAAGGAGAGTATCCAGCCCATCACCAGAGACGACTCTGTTATCTGCAGCACCGAGTACTCCAAGATTGTGCCTTTGGAAGGAGGCGAGGTTTGTAATTACAATATTACCTTGTCGACCTGCTAATTGGTCGGGTATTGAATTCACACAGATTTTGTGTATTTATTTCACAGGCACAGACAAAAAAACATCCATACCAAATGCAATAACTGGATATATCATATATAATATGTTAATTGCGTGTAGTGCTTGGGAAAACATTACTCATATACGCCAAACTATATTCAGATATCAATAGAATACATAATCTTAACCTACCACTTCGTAAATAATACGTGATTTTATATCTGTTTGTATATTTCAGATACCAATATCTCTACTAAACTACCGGCCGTCAGCAAACACTTACTTCAACTCGTCGGTACTACAAGAGTGGACCCGCGCTACCAACGTGCGCCTGCGGTTACTGCGGACTAAGAACCTGTTGGGACATCTCATGTCTGTCGCGAGGCAGGACCCTACGGTCACTAGACGGGTGAGCTTTAACTACACAGGGTGGGCCAAAATTTTGAGTCCTTAAGGAGAGCTACCTTTTTTTTGTAATTAGAAAGTTTTCATGTTAGACAATCGAATATATATATAATAATAATAATAAATATCCTTGGACATTCCGCACAGCGTCATCTAGTCCCAAGCTAAGCAATTTAATGCTTGTGTTATGGTAACCAGATAAATAAATAATATTATAATAGCACACGGGAAATTACTCACGTAAAAATATCGTCGATTTAGATACCGACAATGTTTCGATTCTTCCTGAAAATCTTTATCTGGGCATGAGTGTGGTCACTCCTCGCGGTCGCGTCTCACAGTGTGCTATTATAATGTGTAATACAACTCACCATAGTTTTGAAAGTGATATAGAGTAGGTATTGTTACTCACAGATACAATAAAATAAACATGGTCAATGGTCATATCTTTCCCTTCCCTTGGTATTTCTAGTTTCCTTACAGTAAAAAAGTTATCTCTTAAATTAGCAATACCTTAAGTATCCGTTGTTTCCAGTACTTCTACAGTATAAAAGACATCAGTATCGGCGGTAGATGCATGTGCAACGGTCACGCCGACACGTGCGACCCCGCCGTCGCGAACGCAGACACCAACATCCTGGTATGTCGCTGTCAGCACCACACCTGCGGCCCGCAGTGTGCCCAGTGCTGCCCGGGCTTTGAGCAGAAGAAGTGGAGGATATCGCAGAACTGGAATAGGTTTGCGTGCGAACGTAAGTGTTTTATTGTATTACATTGTATAAATTATTAAACATTTGAAAGTTTGTATGTTTGTTTAATCACGCCCAGTGGACTGATTTGGATGGTACTCGGAGTGGGTTTTGATTTGGTAGTGCATTTTTTGATTATTGGTACCCAACTTGCAGGTGGAACATTTATCTTCCAGGTTCTATCTCTACTTTACAGTGTTTTTCAACTTGTATCTTTATCGTTTTTATATATTTTTATTATAGTGTTAAATCCCGTCGAAGTCGTAACTTTTCGTAAGATTTTTCATTTTCTAATTGTATCTTTATCGTTGGGGGATGACACAATGACAAACCATAATGCGGGCACCACACATTGGAGTGTTGGAACGTGCTGGTTTCAACCCTCCAATGTGAAGATCGATCTTGGACGGTTATTGGACACAAACGGAGCATTTCCATTGGCCATACCATTCGTAGCCAATATTGGAACCAAGTTGAAGGCAATGTGATAGTGCCCGCATTCATGACATAGAACTGGGTTGGGTCTAACCCAGTTCTATGTTTAGTTTTCTAAGTTTTTTAAGTTTGTGAAAGGCTGACAGCACAGTATTTGTGAGCAAGATTGGGTGCTGTGTTGCAAATGTTGCAATATCAAAATCAAAACAAATGCAGGATATCGGAGATGGAACCCTTATCGTAGTAATGCGTGTCAGAGGCCTCATGACCCTCTACTCTATCCTTGATATTGATTTATCGTAATACTTCTAGCATGCAACTGCCACAACCACAGCTCAGAATGCAAGTACGAGCCTGAAGTGGATGAAAAGCGACTCTCTCTGGACATCCACGGGCGGTACGAAGGCGGCGGCGTCTGCAGGAACTGTCAGCATAACACTGAAGGCATCAACTGTAACAAATGCCAGGCCACCTACTACCGTCCGAGAGGCAAGCGGTGGAATGAATTAGATGTGTGCCAACGTGAGTATAACCACGTATAACTACACTACAAACAAAGAAGCGCTCGTGGCGAAATTTGCTAAGACGTTCTTGATAGATCGTTGAAGTTAAGCAACGTTCTGAGCGGTCACTACTTGGATGGGTGACCGCAAGTGGCATTATCAGCTGAGCGCTTCCGTGCTTTGGAGGGCACGTTAAATTGTCGGTCCCGGCTTTTAAAATCGTTAAGCCATGACGGAAGCCTTTAGACGGCCTAAAAACTCCGTCACTAGAGTTCGCCACTTGCTCATACGAACTTACTTACTTACTACACTAATTAAAACGGTACACATTGACATCTAAAAAGGATAAGGTTCTACGTTTGTCTGTTGTATTGAAGTCGGGATTTAGTTTCTTGGATTGAACACAAAAAAATTTAAGGCTTTGCAAAATCGTAGTAACTTCAGTGATCAGTGATATTTGTAAGATGTGAAAATAATGATTAATAAAACTGCATCGTTTAGAGAACAGAAGCTAGTACAAAATAAAGATTTTCTTGAACTAGATCTGACTACAAACTTAGGGTGTATTTCGTGCCACATGCTTAGAGAAAGTAAAAAATAGTGCGCTGTATATTCCTTTCTCAGTCACACAAAAACAAAGAAGAATATACAACATTCTTGTGAGTAAAAGAAACAAAGCATTAGATCTTTTGTCCCATCGCGTGTCGTTTTTTTGTATAGTCAGAAACTCGCTCCGAATTTTGTTCTATGAAACTATAGATTCACTGCATTTTTTGTCGCTCTTGGCGGCATGCTGGCTGTACGTCCAGGTACCTAGGTCCATGGCCACAAGCCATTTTAGATCGTTCCGCCATGTAACTATTGATAAACAATATCATCCAGTGCAGGAGAGCATCTATTTCTGCAACTTTCCTTATTCCACCGCAAAATTTTACTAGGTGTCTACTACTCGCCATCCAGTCGAGTAAACTACTTTACGTCATTTGAAAAGCTGCTTGAAGAGCTTGTTCCTCTGCATGATCACAGTATCATAATGGGTGATCTGAATACCTGTATAAACAAGCACGACTCCCGTTCTTCTTCTCTTATAAACATTGTTCAATCTTGTAATCTAGCTATCCTTCCTCTTCATCCGACTCATCATTTTCCTGATTGTCAACCTTCCCTTATTGATTTGATTTTAGTTTCCTCCCCTACACATGTCGCCAAACACGGTCAATTCTCGGCGGATGAGTTTTCCTACCATGATTTATTATTTATGTCGTATAAAGTCCGACCTCCCAAAGCCAAGCCAAAAATTCTTCTTCAGCGTAATTTTGGTAGTATGGATGTGGAATTATTACGTGCTGATGCTCGTAATGTTGATTGGTCTGATATTTTGAGTGCAGCTGCTATTGATGACAAGGTCCGAAGTTTTAACCGTATCTTAACTGATTTATTTGACAAGCATGCTCCAATCCGTGCGGTTAAAATGAAACATCTCCCTGCACCTTGGTTGACTGATCAAATTAAAGCCGAAATGCACAAAAAGCTAGTAGCCAAGGTCAGATTTCGACACAGACCTACTGACGTTAATAGGGAGAAGTATTCAAATGCTAGAAATCGCTGCAACAGGGTGTGTAGGGATGCACAACGCCGACACATTCATCAATCTGTAGATAATAGTGACCCTGCGAAAGTATGGAAGTTTCTTCGATCTCTTGGAGTTGGTAAGTCAAAACAAGATTCTGTTTCCCAAAATTTAGATTTAAATTCATTAAATGCGCATTTTTTTTCTTCGTCGGACTTTAATGGGTCAGCCAAAATACAAACTTTAAATTCTCTTTCTTTACTGCCAACTCCTAATTTCTCATCATTTACGTTTCGTCAATTTACTGATTGTGATGTTAAGAAGAGCATAACATCTATTACATCTAATGCGGTTGGTAGTGACTGTATAAGTAAAAAAATGATAGTACCTATTTTCGATGACATTATACACGTCATTACTTATTTGCTTAATTTTTCCATAGACTCAGGAACTTTTCCAAGTTTGTGGAAGGAAGCACAAGTTACTCCCTTACCAAAAAAAGTAAATCCTTCCTCTTTTGCCGAGTACCGCCCTATCTCCATTCTCCCATTCCTGTCTAAAGTCTTAGAGCGCCTCGTGCATCAGCAGTTAAGTCTCTTCCTTAATACAAATAACCTCCTCAATCCCTTCCAGTCCGGCTTTCGTCCAGGCCATAGTACAGTCTCTGCTCTCATCAAGATTACTGATGATATAAGGCATGGTATGGAAGACGGACTAGTCACTGTTCTTTCCTTACTTGATTTTAGTAACGCATTCAACAATGTTGATTATGATATTCTCTTAGCTCTTCTACGCTCTCTTAACATATCTCCAACAGTAATTGACTGGTTTCATAGTTACCTGTACGGTCGCCGGCAAAGAATTCGGATTGATGATTCCTATTCTTCTTGGTGTCAACTGAGTGCTGGTGTACCACAGGGCGGCGTTTTATCTCCTCTCTTATTTGCTATCTTTATTAACTCTATTTCTAAAAAACTCTCTTCTTCCTACCACCTTTATGCAGATGATCTTCAAATCTATACGCAGGCACCAGTGGAATGGTTAAATGAAGCTATTTCTTGTACAAACAATGATCTGGACGGCATTCTTGAATGGTCTAAATCCTATGGGATTGCTGTAAACCCGACTAAAACCCAAGTTATTGTAGTAGGCAGCTCTCGAATGCTGTCTCGTATAGATTGGATAAACCTTCCATAAGTAGTGTTTGATGGTACTGTCATACAAATTAGTGAAGTGGTAAAGAACTTAGGAGTGCTCGTTGATAAACACTTATCTTGGGGACCCCAATTAACTGCAGTTAGCCGAAAGATCTTTGCTGCTTCTGCCTCTCTTAGACGATTGCGAAATTTCCTTCCAACTGCTACCAAAATTGCGCTAGCACAATCCCTTTTGCTTCCCATACTAGATTATGCTGATGCGTGTTATTTTGACTTAACTGAAGACCAACTCAACAAGCTTGAGCGTCTTCAAAATTACTCTATTAGGTTTATTTTTGGCTTGCGCAAATACGATCATGTTTCTCAATTTCGCAATAAGCTGCAGTGGTTACCTATTCGCCTACGTAGAAATTTACATATCCTTACTCTTTTGTACAACATCCTTTTTCTTCCTTCCACTCCACGTTACCTCAAAGAACGCTTTGAGTTCCTTCATCTATCCAATACCCGAAATTTACGCTCCTCTGACACTAGGCAACTAAAGACTCCCGTTCACAGCTCTAGTTTTTATGAAAATTCTTTCACATTACAAGCTGTGAAACTGTGGAATGCGCTTCCTGTATCAATCAGATTTGCTAAGTCACTTGCTATTTTTAAAAACTTAGTGCGTCGTCATTATTTGTCATTGAGTTCATCAACGTCGTAACATAAATTCCTTTATATTATAATAATATATATACTATATATATATTATATATATAAGTAGGTATATAAATGTAAGTATATAAGTAGGTAATTACATTAACTTATTATAATTATTATTTAGTTTAGGTATATGTATTATATTGTTTATATTTATTATATTAGGTAATAAGATTTCTATATCTTTTATTCGATATTTTTGGAATGATATTTGTATGCCACCGTCATTACCAGTTAATTTTTATCCTGTCCATCCAAAGGTTACCTGGAAGAGATCGCTTTTAGCGATAAGGTCGCCCATTGTTACACTGTTTTATGTATTGTTTTGTTATGTTCTTGCTTTTTCTTTTATGGTGTGCAATAAAGTCATATTCTATTCTATTCTATTCTATCCTCAGCTTGCAACTGCGACCCGCACTATTCGACCGGCAACTGTGAGGAAGAGAGCGGTCGCTGCGAGTGCCGCAAAGAGTACAACCCGCCCGACTGCGACTCGTGCGCATACGGGTACTTCGACTACCCTAACTGCAAGCCCTGCACTTGCAACCTGAACGGAACTGAGGGGCAGCATTGCACGCCGACGGAGGGCATTGTGAGTCAAACTTCTCTTACCTAATTTACAAGAAAATTAAGTGAATCATTATCACGACTCACGACTGTATACCCAAGGCGCTGAAGCGCTCGTGGCGAAGCTCGCTAATGCCGGGTTCCTATATCCAACCTACGGATGACCGTAAGTAGGTCTTTCGTCATAGCAACGTTGTTATCTGTCATAAAGTGTCATACATTTTGTGTCAGATAACAACGTTGCTATGACGACCGACCTACGGACATCCGTTCGTTGGACATAGGAACCCGGCATAAGACGTTCTTGATAAATCGTCGAAGTTAAATAACGTTCTGAGAAGTAGTGACCACTTGGATGGGTGACCGCAAGTGGCATTATCAGCTGAGCTACCTACTGCCATGCTTCGGAGGGCACGTTAAATTGTCGGCCCCGGCTTTACGGAGGCCTTTAGGCGGCCTAAAAACTCCGTCACCAGAGTTGGCCACTTGCTCATACAAACGAACGAACGAACGAAGGCGTGGTAGACATATTCATTTTAGATCCTATGAAGATGTCTAAGGGGGTAGTCAGAGGTATAACAAACATATTTTGGTACATGCCCACATTTTGCAAAAGTTAACATTGCAAGCCCGTTAGAAAGCTAACTGTATGAGAATCTACCAATCGACCGTAGGTACTTGTCTTTTTGTCAGATATTTAGGTTAAAACCCCGCACATCTGTAGAAAAGACATCAAAAATTTGTATTTTTTATCTATAAATTGATAGTTTTTTTTTTTTAGATTTGGTTGTTATATAGTTAAAAACTACCATGTTGTTCATATAATATTCTACTTTTGTTTCAGTGTCCCTGTAAATACAACTATGCTGGCAATTCGTGTGAGATTTGCGAAGATGGATACTACTCTCCTGAGTGTAAAAGTAAGTCGATTAACATTTTTAGTGTGCAATTTATCAACAAAAGCGTGAGCTTTTGTTCGTGAAATCACTATTCACAGTCATCCACTTCATCCACCTATCTAGTAATTACAATGACAACAACCAGACAGTTAAATTACTACTAGTAATTAAATTCCTCCTATCCGAATCTTCCGCTACTGAATATAAATTTAAAGAATTAAGTACAATCTGCAAATTTTCTCACACAGAATCTGGTTTTTGTCATTGTAATTTGATCGATTTTGATTATTTCAAAGAATCTTCATGGATGAGTTTTATAATACCAAAATACTTACTAACTATTCTGTAAACTCATTTCAATTTAGTATTTTGTAGAAGTCGATAACGTCTGTGACGTGTGTGCTAGTGATAAAAATTAAAGTAATTGTTATTCGCAAGTCATCTCGACTGAAAACTCGAATTCACTTTCGACAAGTGAGTTCGGCTTCGGTCACATGAGTGAATTCGAGTTCGATTTTTAACTGTAATGACTCTACAGCTTACTCATATTTTTAATTTGATTGTTGTGTTCAGATTGCGAGTGCAACTCAGTAGGCTCAGTGTCACTCGTGTGCGACAAGGATTCCGGTAACTGTACGTGCAAGAGTAAATACAGCGGCAGAACTTGCAACCAATGCGAGGCTGGCTACTACAACTATCCTACTTGCAAACGTAAGTAACCACATGTTTATAACATTTTAATAATTTTTTTTCATGCTATTACGGCAATGGGTACTTTTTTGAATAGGAATATTATTTGAAAAATTACGAACGCCTTATGTGGCATACGGTTCAAGTGAAACAACATATTATGTCAAGCATACATTTACGGGTATTTATCGCTATTTACCTTTATTTAATTTTAATTTTATCCCGACGTTTCGACTGGATTGCACCAACCGTGGTCGCGAGCAGACATGTCATTATTATGTCAAGTAGAAGAAATGGCATTAGGAGTAAATGTATAGCATAAATGCATGGATGTAAAAGGGTTGTTAAATACGTACGATGTTGTATTTAAATTAAATTTGTTATTATAGTTAAGCAACGTTCTGAGCGGTCACTACTTGGATGGGTGACCGCAAGTGGCATTAATATCTGAGTGCTTCCGTGCTTCGGAGGGCACGTTAAATTGTCGGTCCTGGCATGACGGAGGCTAAAAACTGTCTGTCACCAGAGTTGGTCACTTGCTCATACGAACTTAATAATAATAATAATATAATAATAATAATTCGCCTTTCAGATGAATTCACACTTTGCGTAGAACATTCTAATTAAATTAATTTGACTTTAGTAATACATGCATTTCAATAAATTAATAGGTAAATAATAATTATGATAAATGTATAATGGGGGCAATTCGGAGTGTCGCAAAAGCTAAACTAAACTAATTAAAATTATTGCCATCCTTTTTATTTCCATCGCTATGAAAGGGACGGCAACAATTTTAGTTAGCTTAGTTTAGCTTTTGCGACACTCAGAATTGCCACTAATGTCAAATTGTTTCCATGTCCACATCTGTTTTTCCCTTGACAAAGGCCTCCTCCAACTCTCTCCACACATTTCTGTCATTAGCTTCTCTGGTCCAGAAGTTGCCTGCTATTGCCTTGATTTCACCAGCCCACCTTCTGGGTGGCCTCTTCATGTTTTTTGTGTATGCGAACTTACTTACTTTAATTAAATTTGTTATCATAGATTGCAACTGCGACACCAGTGGTACGGAGCCTAGTATCTGCGATGACGTCACGGGTCAGTGCATTTGTAAAATCGGCTTTGGAGGACCGCGCTGTGATATGTGCATTTCTGGGTAAGATTATCTAAAAGCTTTTTGAACAGGAAATATTAGGACTTGAATCTATGATCTTTTTAACCCCTAGCATAAAGAGAGGGGTATTAATATATTTGTCCACTCATTTCTCTGAAACTTGACTTAGGTCACAGATAAAAGAATACCTTAGGTATTGAAAGTGTTGAACGGAATGTAATCATTCCTCTTGTATTGGCTTTTACTTTAACTTAAGGAACAACGGCGGTTTCATTAAAATCGCTTCTGTAGTTCTGAACGCTCCGTGCTTATAAAGGCACGTTAAATTGTCTTTCCTTTTTAAAGTCGTTAAACCATGACGGAGGTCTTTAGGTTTAAAATCTCCGTTACCAGAGTTAGCCCCTAAGTAAGTTCGTATGAGCAAGTGGCCAACTCTGGTGACGGAGTTTTTAGGCCGCCTAAAGGCCTGCGTCATGGCTTAACGACTTTAAATTAAAAGCCAGGACCGAAAATTTATCGTGCCCTCCGAAGCACGGACACGCACAACGAAATTGAAATTGTAAATTGAATATATTTATTCAGACAACATAATCCATTTTTTTTAGTAAAATACAATAGAAATGTGTTAGTATTAATTAAGTTTTTCATTTATAATAATTCTATTCAATTAATTCTAATCAGTCAGATGTCAAAGCTTTCCACAGAAATAAAAATTAAAATGACAAATTGAAATATCTTTAGGTACTACATGGAAGTCCGCGGGCGCGAGCGTGTCTGTGCGCCGTGCGAGTGCGACCCCACCGGGTCGACTTCGACGAGTTGCTCCGCGGACGGCAAGTGCAACTGTTTGGCGAACTTCGGCGGGAAACAGTGCAACCAGTGCTCGCCCGGCTTCTACAAGTATCCGGAATGTTTGCGTAAGCTCATTTGAACTTTTATGCAGTGATGGCTAACTCAAACTGGTTTTAAACGTTTAAAAACAATCCTAAGGCTCTAAAATACCTTTTTAATCTTTGTATTACATTTTTTTATCGAATGGTGCATTAAAGTCTATTTTCTAATTATATTGTCCTATGTAAATACAAAAAAAAAATTTACAGTACCTACATAACTCGTGTTATGGAAACCTGGATGAGTGATGATGAGTGATGATGAGTGATTTGATGATGAATACTACTTAGCTTGGGTCTAGATGGCTCTGTGTGAATGTCTAAGACAAGGAAATTTATTTTATTTTAAGTTTTAGTTCGTCTCTTATTTTTTTATTTATTTATTAAAGCACAAGCTAGATGGTGGTTAACCAGCGACTTCGCTTTGTAATCATCGAGTTACTATACTAAAGAGTCACAATCTAATAGCTGACAACACTCAAAAAATGTCCGAGCAAATTCAATGTTCTACAATGACATTTGAATGTAGGTAGACGTTACGTTGTTTGTTTTAATGTTCAATGTCGCTTTTGTACGCACAAAAGTAAAACTCGGCGCTCTACGTAGAGTGCGCCGAGTTTTGGCGCGGACATTTTATTTGTCTGATTGTGGCTCTATAGATTGTACCTCAATGTTTGTAATACATAAATCATTACTGACAGCTTGCAACTGCGACGCGGCCGGTTCAATCGGCTCCACATGTGACGACACCGGTCTCTGCCACTGCAAGCCCAACTTCGACTCGGTGAAGTGTGACCGATGTCGCGAGCAATACTACAACTACCCGGCGTGCGAGGAGTGTAACTGCGATCCGCGCGGAGTGGTGGCGAGCTTTGCTGGTGAGAACATTCGTTCTGCGGTAATGTGTCTTAGGTTCAACTCACCAAAAGAGCGGCGAAGGGCAACGAAGCAGAGCGCAATTTCAGTGTCATATGAATTTTAACTTTATTTTAATTACTACTAGCAGACGCCCGCGACTTCGTTCGCGTGAATTTCTTCGTAACCTAAAAAAGGCTGAAAAATTTGTACTTTTTACCCCTTTTTAGAGTATTTTTTGAAAATCCCTGAAATACGTGTCCAACCATTTTGTATTTATAGTATCCAAACCGAGTTTCAAGCCAATCGAACTACCCATTAAAAAGTTCCCATACAAACTTTGACGCCCCATTTTACCTCTTTTAAGGCGTTTTTTTTTAATTCCTGAAAAACATGTATATTTATTTATCATTTACAATATTTATACTGAGTTTGAATAAAATCGCTTCACGCATTAAAAAGTTGCATACAACGGTTTTCATCCCTTTTCAACCCTTTAGGGGTGGAATTTCGAAAAATCCCTTCTTAGTGCTCACTTTTGTTTTAAAAGGAAGCTACCTTCCAAATTTCAGCTTCATAGCTTCAGCGGTTTGGTCTGTGCGTTGATTGCAGAAAAATGCCTATTGTTTTATATATATTGATTGATAATACTTATTATCGCAGAGAAGGCGCGCGTATTCGAATTAAAAAAAGCAAAAGCCGTGCGAAGCCAAAATAAAGAGAAAAAAATAAAACATTATATTATACAAACGGGTATTTATCACGAATTTTACCTTTAATATTCGCCCGACGTTTCGACCAAATTGCACCAGCCGTGGTCGCGGGAAGTTCGCGTCGTCGAATTCGTCGAATTCGGGTGAATACTAAAGGTAAAATTCGTGATAAATACCCGTTTGTATATGTTTTACTAGAAGACGCCCGCGACTTTGTCCGCGTGACCTAAAAAAGGCTGAAAATTTTTTACTTTTTACCCAAATTTTGGCGTTTATTTTAATTCCTGAAATACGTGCCCACTATTTTGTATTTATAGTATCCAAACCGAGTTTCAAGTCAATCTCACCTCCTATTAAAACGTTTCACTTAAAAGTTCGACACTGCATTTAAAACCCGTTAATACGTAATATTTATTTTACATTGTTAGTATTGCAACCGAGTTTCAAGCAAATCAAACCACCCATTAAAAAGTTCCCATACAAACTTTGACACCACATTATACCCCTTTTCAGTCGATTTTTTTTGTAATTCCTCAAAAACATATAAATTTATTTATCATTTACAAAAAAACATATAAATTTATTTATCATTTACAATATCTATAGGTACCGAGTTTGAAGAAAATCGCTTCACGCATTAAAAAGTTGCATACAACGGTTTTCACCCCTTTTCAACCCTTTAGAAATTCCACCCAATTTCGAAAAATCCCTTCTTAGTGCGCAGTTTTGTTTTAAAAGGAAGCTACCTTCCAAATTTCAGCTTCTTAGCTTCAGCGGTTTGGTCTGTGCGTTGATTCCAGAAAAATGCTTATTGTTTTATATAATATTGATGATTGATGATTGATTGATTGATAATAAAAAATAAATAAGATTATTTGTACAGGTTGTGGCTCTGTGCCGGCGGGAGAGCTCTGTCAGTGCAAGGATCGAGTGCAAGGACGCATTTGTAACGACTGCAAACCTCTCTTCTGGAACATGCAAGAATACAACCCATATGGATGTGAAGGTACACGAACATAATTTACAATTTCAATTTACGTTTTTTATTTCCCACAAATATCCCTAGTAGGTATTCATATTTTATTATCAATTTAGATATTGTTATTATATTTTTATTAACCGACGAAAAGGATAAGATTCTGTTTCACTGTATTTCATTTCTTTATGTAGGTACTCGAATGTCCACCGACTATTCCGTCTATAGAAAGTATTTTGAATATTCTCTGTTTGATTTCTTAGACAAACATTGAGGATAATAATATGATGAGTATCTTCGGAGTTATAAACATAAATGCCCCTACAGAGTACATGAAATTTCTCTGTTTTTTCGAAAATTAAGTCGGTTTTATAATATTTTAATCTTGCTCTTTGTAGAGAGATACTTGCGAAGGCCCGCCTGAGACGCGGTGGTTGCGGGTTCAATCCCCGCCACGTCTGGGTGTCTTCATATAAATAGAAAACACCCAGACACGAAACAAATATTTGCAGATCATGCAAACATTTGTCCCGCAGCGGGACAAATGTTTATACATAGATTATTATACCGTGTTGGTCAAGTGGATTAGAACTTCGACTTTCGATCCGAAGGTCGTGGGTTCAAATCCGGCCGTGCATCAATGGACTTTTCGCATCGAAAAATGTAAATGCGCTTTAACACGAGCTTAGAAAACATCGTGAGGAAACCAGTTAGATCTCTAATAGCGTCGATGGGCTTGCAACCTGTCACGTATAGAAAGTTAACTTCTGCAGGATGTGGGCATGTACCAAATATGTATTTGGACATACCTCTGACTACCCCCTTAGACATCTTCAAAAGCAAAAATTCCAATAAAATTCCTAAAAAAAAAAGATCTAAAAGAAATGTCTACCGCTCCCTGGGATACAGTCGTGATCATATTTCATTTTATTTTTTTACATAGAAAACACCCAGACTCGAGACAAATATTATTTATTATCCATGGATATTTATATATTTATTGAAGCGCTCGTGGCGAAGCTTGCTAAGACGTTCTTGATAGATCGTCGAAGTTAAGCAACGTTCTGAGCGGTCACAACTTGGATGGGTGACCGCAAGTGGCATTAACACCAGAGCGCTTCCGTGCTTCGGAGGGCACGTTAAATTGTCGGTCCCGGCTTTTAAAGTCGTTAAGCCATGACGGAGGCCTCTGGGCGGCCTGAAATCTCCGTCACCAGAGTTGGCCACTTGCTCATACGAACGAACGAAATATATGTATGTATATTTATACTAGCTGCACCCCGCGGTGTTACCTACGGTGAATAGTTACCGTGGGAATACCGGGAATTAAAGTAGCCTATTTTTTAATCCAGGGTACCTATAAGCCATCCTGGTACCAAATTTCATTCAAATCCGTTCAGCTGTTTGAGCGTGAAAGAGTAACAAACACACTTACACACACACAAACTTTCACCTTTATAATATTAGTGTGATGTGATAGTGTGATAGTGTGATATTAGTGTGATTTGGTTCCAGAATGCAACTGCCACCTCGCGGGCACCGTGGGCGGGCTGGGCGCGTGCGACACGCGCAGCGGGCAGTGTGAGTGCAAGTCGCACGCGGGCGCGCGCACGTGCGACCAGTGCCGCGACGGCTTCTACCGTCTGCAGGCAGACAACGTGTTCGGATGCACGCGTGAGTATATCTACTACATTTTATTTAACGCACTCATTAAGGTACAATCTACAACGTGATTCATAATTGGTATGTTATCCCGAAAAGGGGTCATTCACCTCATCATTTGTTCAGCGAATTTTTTTGAATTTCTATGTTTTTCATTGAAGAAATGACTAGCAATGTTTCCTTGAGAAATAAACACAGAGCAACCCTATAATAATCAGCTGATCTTTTTCATAAAATTTAGTATGCAGGGGGTTTCGGGGGCGATAAATCGATCTAGCCAGGATTTATTTTTAGAAAATGCTGATTTACCCTTTTTTTTTTCAGACAATGAAAAATAAATACCAGGTACTCATATAATAATGTTTTGTACAGCTTGCGACTGTGACGTCGGCGGTTCTATCGACAACAACTGCGACAAGCAAACAGGACAATGTCGATGCCACTCCCGAGTGGAAGGGCGCCGTTGCGACCGTCCAATCCGAGCCCACTACTTCCCAACGCTCCACCAGTACCAGTATGAAGTGGAAGACGGTGTGACTCAGTCAGGACCTGTCAGATATAGGAACTCGGAGGAAACCTTCCCGGGGTACTCGTGGAAGGGATATGTTGTGTTTTCTATGCTGCAGGTGGGTTTGGTTTCTGTGTAATGTAAGTCAGTTCAGACAGAAGGGTTACCGGCGGTTTTTGTGTAGTATAGTAATCTATCCTCGCTCACGTGTCAAGTATTCTAAATGTATGGAATTTTTAGTTCATGCAAGTTACCGGGGGCGGCGCTGTATTTTCATATTTGTATTTGTGATACTTGACTCGGTATCGAAGACAATATCCAATACTACGGTAAACTAGCGTTAACCCCCTGGTAATGAAGATGCCGTGAATCAGTCCAGTCTGGTCTGATATAGGAACTTTGAGGACTCCTCCGCTCTCTCGTGGGATTCGTGGTGTTTTCTATACCATTTGGGTTTTAGTAGATTTAATTTTTGTTATTTTAATTTTAGCCAGTCTTTATTTTTCTGGATCCGGGGAGATGTTCTGTTTTATCTTAAACTAGCTACGCCCCGCGGTTAGTCCCGCGGTGAATAGTTTCCGTTCCCGTGGGAATACCGGGATCAAAAGTAGTAGGGTATAAGCAATCCTGGTACCAAATTTAATTCAAATCCGTTTAGCTGTTTGAGCGTGAAAGAGTAACAAACACACTTACATACTTACACACACAAACTTTCACCTTAATAATATTAGTGTGATTAATCTTACTTCTAAGGATTTAAGATCTCTCGTACTGTCTCAAGGCGCTCCATTGTAACGCTAATCTTTCGAATACATTATAGTTGTTTATGCAACAAGGGCTTAAAGTAGTGTATTATATAGCGGGCGCTATATTGAACCCCGAGTAAGAGGGATCTATGGCTAGAATCCTGAGTACGAGGGGTTCAAGATCGCCTAAGACAATACACATATGTTATTATCATTTTCGTTGCACTGCCTACAAATTGAAAAAATTTATATACTCGAAGACTTTTTACGAAATTCATTATCAAGAATTTAGTCGAATGTCGAACTTACCACTACAGATTATTATTCTAACTTTAAACAAATCCTTCTTGGCGCGCGCGTGAAAATTAAGTTAAAAATTAAGTAAAAAGTTTTCATGTTTTTCTTTTTTTAGTTGTAGATTTGTAGAATAAAATCTCATAGCATCAAAACTTTTTTAAAACCAACCTCGATCACTACTACATGGGTTGAATTCCAAATTCATTCCAAATTCCGAATTCCAAAATCACTTTAATCTCGAGGGGAAGAAAGATATTCCATACAACATTATGTGCCGGCTAGACCGAGGAGCTGTAATGACTTACTTTATGAAAGGTTTGCATGACACATAATATGCCATTGACGAGCAGGTAGTATAAAAATTAATTATATTACAGAACGAAGTAATAAATGTGGTGCAAATCCCGAAGTCGTCTCTATACCGGATGGTACTAAAGTACGCAAACCCACTGCAAGACAACGTACACGCCACCATCGTCATCACCCCGGAGAGTTTCGTCGATATACAGCAGAAGTAAGTCTTCTTCCTGTCCTTATCTCGAACTTACTTACTTAGTTAGTAAGTAAGTTCGTATGAGCAAGTGGCCAACTCTAGTGACTCAAGTGAGTTTTTAGGTCGCATAAAGGCCTAATGAAAGAAAGGAAGAACAAAATCATTTATTTTGGTAGGACCTCAAGGATCACTTTAATTTCGTTGTATATGCTGGATGATTCTAATGCCTGTAAAAATAATCCTATCCATACTACCTCGATGGCCTATCCCTAATAAGCTGTATATACTTCCCAGGCATTCCTTTCTCTTTCATCGCCCACCACAGAATCTTACGGTCATACGCTTTCTCCAGAACGATGAATACCATATGCAAGTTCTTGCACTTCGGTACTTCTCGCACAGTTAGAAGTGAAATACAATAGTAGAAATATGTCATTTTTACTACATTTTTATTCCACTCAAATTGAAATTGATTAAACTGGCACAAGATAATTATGTAAAATCAAGTTCTTAGTCAAACAATATAATCGACGAATTACTACAGAGACAAAAGGATTTGAGCCTTACTAGCTCGAAGTTTAAATTTGGCGCTTAACTTTTGCGTCTGCGTGGTGCGTTATATTTGAAGGTCCTCCATTTGAATTTGGCGCCAAACGTTTGCATCTGCGCCATGGAGGCTTTATTCCTTGTATGCTCTAGCATTGTGACCTACTTCAACATCTAGCTTTCTGGAATATTAACAACTGTTAATCTTTAACACCATTACAAGTTAATATAGTTTTGAAAAAATACAATACAACTAGTATATAAAAAAATTATGCTTAATTACGAAAAAGTATTTGCCAGGTGTGGGGTTCGAACCCACGATCCCTCTCGGGAACCAGAGCTTAAATCTGGCGCCTTAGACCACTCGGCCAACCTGGCTATGAAGGATGTATTCAATTTTGGGTTTAGTTGTTTCGAAATTATACAAAAAAAAAATAGTTTTACGTCTTTTGGGAATCCATTTCAGTATCGTTACTTATATCATTCACAATAAAGGACAAGATAGAAAATACACATCTAAACTACAAAATCTTACCATGAGTGTAGGTACAGTACGATGAGTCGCATCGCATCACATCTTGCCTAAATTTTTTGTTTTCACGTCTTTGCATCTTCAAATTATGACCAAATCAGATAATGAACGGGTGAAACTAGCGCCACCGCCTATTTTATTTTATTATTACGTTGAACAAAGGAATTTAATATCTCTGTAATAGTTTTATTTTGTGTAGTTTAGGAGGAATAGCGAAAACAGAGTTTGGTGGCCACCAAGTGCAACTTTGCTACTCCTCCTAAACTATACAAAATGAAACTATAACATAGGTATTAAAAAAAAGCTTATAATAGGTTTCACAAACAGTACATTCAGTTTTTTTTAATTCCGTTGTTCAACGTAATAATAAAATAAAAAGGCGGTGGCGCTAGTTTCACCCATACAGGCACCTTAAATAGAACCATAATAGAACTTTGCTTCATTTACTGTTAATAATGTAGCGCTCGTATCGTCGTTAAGTAACGTTTTGACCGGTGATAATGATGATGACATTAACAGCAGAGCGCTTCCGTGCTTCGGAGAGTGCATTAAATTGTTAGTCTCAGTTTTTTAGTCATCAAGCCTTGACGGAGGTCTTTAGGCCGCACTTTCTTACTGCTTTATTGTCCAGGTTCAACGTGTACCTCCGACCGACGATACATCCACAGCTAGTGACTGTATCGGGTGAGAAAAGCAACACTCCCGCACCTTTTGTTATGAACCCCGGCAACTGGACAGTCACCATCAAAACTACTAAGGAGATTATGATTGTAAGTGACTGTTACGAAAAAATTTTGGTAATGACGATTTGTATTACCATCATAGTCTATCTACCGGGTGGGGTTGGTTTTTATTAATTATATCAAAAACTTACGTTTGGATCAGTTGAGCTACCGTCGATCGTTTGTAACGATCCGTAGGTGGCTCAACTGGTTCTAATTGTATTTTGTATAGTTATGTAAATATGTAGTAGTTTGGTTTCTGTAAATAAAATCCATATAAGTCGTTAGCATGTCCAAAACTTACTATTTGATTTGGTAAGTTACTTTGGGAAAAGGGTTTCTGGTAGGAAATAGAGTCGATTAAGATCAACTAAGTAAGTAGTTTTTTTTTGTGAAATGTAGTTTTTGGCCTAACGATACTTTTTTCAAAATTAAAAAATGCAAATATGTTATTCTTCAAAATTAAACAACGGTTGTCTAACATCAATACTTTCTAACTACAAAAGTAAAGGTAGCTACCCAATGAACTCAAAATTTTGCCCCAAAAAAGTTAAGCTTTTAGTGCTAGTTACGTAGGTGGCCGTTCGTTGCATGCCCTCATCCTTAAATTAAGCGGCAGGGCCCGGAATGGGTGACATCGTATGAGTAGTTTCGTATATTAGCTTTAAACTTACAAAAGTTACCTCTTGACTATACTAGCATCTAGAAATATAATTGTTTTCCCCCAGGATTACTTTGTCCTAATCCCCGAGGCGTACTACGAAGCGACAGTGCTGACCAAGCAAGTGGACAAGCCGTGCGAAGTCGGCGACAACTCACTCTGTCGCCACTTCGCCTACCCGAGCCTACAGGGCAGGCCGTTCGCTGACATTAGTGGCCTGACTACCGGCGTCACTAACTATATCGATAATCCAAAGGTACCGATATATATATTTTTAACTTATTTTGTCCCACTGCTGGGCAAAGGTCTTCCTCAAACTCTTCCAATCATCTCGAGCCTGTACGGATATAATTAAAGATATATTTTGAACAAACTTACTCACCCGCGGCTTCGCTTGCGTGGTTACCTAGATAAAAAGTAGCATATCTGTTATTCCAGGTCATAAACTAAGTATGTATATTTCAAGTTTCATCAAAATTTGTTTAGTAGTTTTCGCGTGAAAGATTTAAAAGCTATACATCCATAAAAACTTTCGCGTTTGTAATATCAGTAAGATGGGGTATCCCTATTATTCATACTAAGTAATTTGTCAAATTGGCAAGGCTTTAGATAATAGTTTTTTGGTCACTCCAAAATAAAGAGATGGCAACATACAATTCTACAATATTACCTTATTTTCCCAGCAATTAAACGAAATAAACGCTGAAGCAAACACAATTCCTCTTCTGAACGTCGACCAAAGCGAACTCGCGTACAACATAAAGATAGACCCGCCGGGACAGTATGTACTGATCGTAGAGTACGTCACGCCCGTCAGCACCAGCGTCAGCATCGAGTATGACAACGCTACTAGGGACGACAGCGACTATGGGCCTAAAGGTAACTTCATGTTAGAGTGATTTACGGAGGCCTTTAGGCGGCCTGAAAACTCCGTCTTCAGAGTTGGCCATTTGCTCATACGAACGAACGAACGAACGAGAGTGATTTACGGCAACTCTCAATAACCTATCTATGTTTTTTTTAACAGGCAGTAGAATTGGGTCTCTATTTTGTCTCCGAAATTTTATACCCCTAAAATAAAAATCTATAAATTGGGTTTTCATAATCATCGATTGCCCGTATAATCAGGATCCATAATATAAGGATCCCTAATATAGTAACGGCTAATATCAACATCCCTAATGTTTAAAATACATAAAATCATTCTCAATAAATAATATAATCCATAATGTAACTAACTCATAACTTTATTTTCATAATAGTTTATGAGAATAATTTTAACATAAGAGCATTGTGTCTCAAGCACAAGGCAGCATAGAGAATGTAACTGATTTCGATTTGGGTGGCTGATTAGTGACTTTTATACCACATTTTATTGGCGCTTCGGCGGCCGCTACCGCGGCACGCTCGCTACGCTCGCTCGCCTCGCGCGTTAGTGGTCACTGTTCAAACCTAACCTAACCAACTGATTTCGATCTGGGTGGCTGATTATTTTTATTCCACATTTATAGGCGCTTCGGCGGCCGCTACCGCGGCACGCTCGCTACGCTCGCTCGCCTCGCGCGTTAGTGGTCACTGTTCAGACCTAACCTAACCAACTGATTTCGATCTGGGTGGCTGATTATTTTTATTCCACATTTATTGGCGCTTCGGCGGCCGCTACCGCGGCACGCTCGCTACGCTCGCTCGCCTCGCGCGTTAGTGGTCACTGTTCAAACCTAACCTAACCAACTAATTTCGATCTGAGTGGCTGATTACTTTTATTCCACATTTTTTTGACGCTTCGGCGGCCGCTACCGCGGCACGCTCGCTACGCTCGCTCGCCTCGCGCGTTAGTGGTCACTGTTTAAACCTAACCTAACCAACTGATTTCGATCTGGGTGGATACAACCGAAGTTGTTTCTGTTTTACATAAATAAAAACGTTCGAAAACATGATTATTCGGAAGTGGAAGTATTATGACACATATGTTTATAACGATTAAAATTGGGGATTACAATATTAGGTAACATAAATTTATGGATTAGGAGCATAAGGATGAACAATATCTTATTATAAACTATAGTTATGGGACCATAATATTATGGATTCCTATGTTTCGGAGACACTTGTTATTGATTGTGATTTACGGACAATCGATTTTCGGAGACGAAATGGGTTCCCAGTAGAATTACCTAGTTTTAAGAACGAGACACAATTCCTCTTCTGAACGTCGACCAAAGCGAACTCGCGTACAACATAAAGATAGACCCGCCGGGACAGTATGTACTGATCGTAGAGTACGTCACGCCCGTCAGCACCAGCGTCAGCATCGAGTATGACAACGCTACTAGGGACGACAGCGACTATGGGCCTAAAGGTAACTTCATGTTAGAGTGATTTACGGAGGCCTTTAGGCGGCCTGAAAACTCCGTCTTCAGAGTTGGCCATTTGCTCATACGAACGAACGAACGAACGAGAGTGATTTACGGCAACTCTCAATAACCTATCTATGTTTTTTTTAACAGGCAGTAGAATTGGGTCTCTATTTTGTCTCCGAAATTTTATACCCCTAAAATAAAAATCTATAAATTGGGTTTTCATAATCATCGATTGCCCGTATAATCAGGATCCATAATATAAGGATCCCTAATATAGTAACGGCTAATATCAACATCCCTAATGTTTAAAATACATAAAATCATTCTCAATAAATAATATAATCCATAATGTAACTAACTCATAACTTTATTTTCATAATAGTTTATGAGAATAATTTTAACATAAGAGCATTGTGTCTCAAGCACAAGGCAGCATAGAGAATGTAACTGATTTCGATTTGGGTGGCTGATTAGTGACTTTTATACCACATTTTATTGGCGCTTCGGCGGCCGCTACCGCGGCACGCTCGCTACGCTCGCTCGCCTCGCGCGTTAGTGGTCACTGTTCAAACCTAACCTAACCAACTGATTTCGATCTGGGTGGCTGATTATTTTTATTCCACATTTATAGGCGCTTCGGCGGCCGCTACCGCGGCACGCTCGCTACGCTCGCTCGCCTCGCGCGTTAGTGGTCACTGTTCAGACCTAACCTAACCAACTGATTTCGATCTGGGTGGCTGATTATTTTTATTCCACATTTATTGGCGCTTCGGCGGCCGCTACCGCGGCACGCTCGCTACGCTCGCTCGCCTCGCGCGTTAGTGGTCACTGTTCAAACCTAACCTAACCAACTAATTTCGATCTGAGTGGCTGATTACTTTTATTCCACATTTTTTTGACGCTTCGGCGGCCGCTACCGCGGCACGCTCGCTACGCTCGCTCGCCTCGCGCGTTAGTGGTCACTGTTTAAACCTAACCTAACCAACTGATTTCGATCTGGGTGGATACAACCGAAGTTGTTTCTGTTTTACATAAATAAAAACGTTCGAAAACATGATTATTCGGAAGTGGAAGTATTATGACACATATGTTTATAACGATTAAAATTGGGGATTACAATATTAGGTAACATAAATTTATGGATTAGGAGCATAAGGATGAACAATATCTTATTATAAACTATAGTTATGGGACCATAATATTATGGATTCCTATGTTTCGGAGACACTTGTTATTGATTGTGATTTACGGACAATCGATTTTCGGAGACGAAATGGGTTCCCAGTAGAATTACCTAGTTTTAAGAACGAGACAGTCATGTCAAAGTGGTCTATAAACGATCGTACTGAATAAATACATTTTGACTTTGATTTTTACTATTTGTAGATATAAATAAATAAATAAATAATTGAATTGAGAAGGGCCGTAACTGTCTCCCAGAGGAGCCAAAGTATATGTACTGATCGTAGAGTACGTAACGCCTGTCAGCATCGGATATGACAACAGTAGTGATGACATGGGCCTAAACATCGTGGATCACTATTCCTATTATGATATTCTATTTCACGAAGTCTGTTAGGCTATGTCAAAGTGAATGCATTGTCCACAGTTTAGTGTGCGTAAGCTCAGAAGCAATCAGTCTCGTCCGAGACGCGATCCGGGTCACTATAGTGTCTATTATGTGTTCACGTCAGACTTTGGTAGCGAGTACCGTCAGCATGACAACTAGCGTAAAGTTGGGGCTAAACGGACTTCAGATAGAACAACCATGAGGACTTTTTGACGAGAATTTGAGATGTCATGTTGTCTTTCTGTTTTATTTTGCGAAACTTTTGTTTTAGCGAATGTTTATGTGGATAACTGTTGAGTGTTCGTGAACGTACATAAGTGTGGGCAAATGAAACAAAACTGGATATCATTGCATTTCGAGTTCTCACAAAAAGTCCATGTAATTCAGTAAAGACCCTACATCTTTACTGACTCTGACTCTGACTCTGACTTTACTTGAATAATTATATTGGCATGGTAGTGGCTAAATGCGTGGCTTATGCCGTGCGAAGCCAAAATAAAGAAGAAGAACAACCATAATAATTTGTAGGGTTTATTCAGAATGTATTTATTTATTTATTAAGGCAGCGCCAACAGTACACATAATTACACATTGTAAAAGAAACATTCATATAAAAATACTATGATATGTGTACCCATTACAGGCATGCACAGCACACTTTAATAATCATTAATAATAATCTATAATAATATTAATCTACGTAGTAATCAAAAATAAAAATGTAGTGTCTGGAAAGCAACATTTAACAGCATTTAATGTTTTAGGAGTGGTGGTGGTAAGTTTCCAGTCTGGCGACGCGCGCGACAACACGGCCGTTCTGCACTTGAACGAGTGTCCGCTCACGACGCCGTGCCGGCTTGTCGTGCTAGACGAGATCGCTAAGGTCAAGGTCTTCGATGTACAGGATGCTAATAATGTCGTCACTTTTATGGTAAGAGATTTGATCACTAAAAAGTATAGTAATTTATACTCTCCCATTGAAGCGCTCGTGGCGAAGCTTGCTAATGCCCGGTTCCTATATCGAACGTACGGATGACCGTGGTCGGTCGTCATAGCAACGTTGTTATCTGTCAAAAAGTGTCATACATTTTGTGTTGAATAAACAACGTTGCTATGACGACCGACCTACGGTCATCCGTACGTTGGATATAGGAAACGGGGGGGTAGACGCTCTTGATAAATCATCGAAGTTAAGCAACGTTCTGCAGCAGTCACTACTTGGATAGGTAATCAAGTGGAAAACTGAAGAAACACAAATCGTTCGTTCGTTCGTTCGTATGAGCAAGTGGCCAACTCTGGTGACGGAGTTTTTAGGCCGCCTAAAGGCCTCCGTCATGGCTTAACGACTTTAAAAGCCGGGACCGACAATTTAACGTGCCCTCCGAAGCACGGAAGCGCTCAGATGTTAATGCCACTTGCGGTCACCCATCCAAGTAGTGACCGCTCAGAACGTTGCTTAACTTCGACGATCTATCAAGAAGAAACACAAATAAAAAAATAGGTATCTACAGGCTAATTGAGAAACTCCTCTTTCTCCTAGTCGATTAATAAGAATAACTCTTATCGGACAGCTAAATAATCCATCCACCAATCCATGGAGCTTCCCAGCTATCTTTGTCTTTCGCCGTTACAGTTCAGTGTATTGATATGTTTTCAGGCGGAGCCGGGGACGCTAGCTGGTGTGAAGTCGATCGTGGCGTTGCCGGAGTTGGATTGGAACCTGGACTACATAACTCCGCGCCCCTACTGTCTGCGCCGCAACGGGAAATGTGAGCCCGCTGTGTTTGCCACTGCTGTTGACTCCAAGAAGGTATATACTCGTAGCTTGCTCTTGTATAAGGGGACACGTAAAGCTGTTTAATATCTAGTGTATGATCGATGCAGAGCTGTTGTTTAGTGTATAATACATTCACTGCTACGCTCTAAGGTGCCCGCTGTTAGAGAGGGCCGTAGCACGCAGCAAGTAAACATTTGCGTATGTTGTTCAACACGTTGATAGTGTGTTTAAAGGCCGTGTTGGCCAAGTGGATAAGTACTTCGACTTTCGAAGGTCGTGAGTTCGAATCCGGGCGTGCTACAATGGACTTTTCGTGTGAAATTTATATGCACTTTAACACGGGCTTTAAACGGTGAAGGAAAACAACGTGAGGAAACCCGCGGCTAGTCAGCCTGACACGTATTGACCATTGTCATTGGAAATATCCCGTAAAGTATCGGCAAAGCCTCCTGGCACTGTATAAATCATCTAGTAAATATGTAATGTAAAGGTATTGAGTTTTCATTGTGTGTTTAATGGCAAGTGTAAGATTGTAGAGAACCAAAGTCACTTACTCAAGGTGCCAGTGCTATTCTAAGCGAGTTCTCTAGTAGAAATTACGACAGGTTGCAACTTAGAAGAATTACAAACAAACCAACTTTACCTCTTTATATTATTAGTATAGATAGTATAGATAATAGTAAATGCTACATGCTACTTAAACACTTATAAAACAATTACATAACAATTATTTCCAGATCGAGATAGAAGCCGGTATTGGTGGCGACAGAGACCAACAGGCCCCATTTATCCTTGACAACTCCACAGCTGTTATATATCTCACTCCGAGCGCAGACAACGTGGTCATCGAGGGGAAAGTGCCGGCGTCTGGCTTCTACTACCTACTCCTGCATTATTATCAGCCCGAGCTGCCTGGTAAGGCATTATGAAACTTGCAGTCAGGAGGTTTAAAGTTCAAATTGCTTTGGAAAGAAACACAGGAGTTGTGTCTTTATATGAGAATTGCATGATAAGGTGGTTCTATTTTTAAAGTAAAATTATACAATCTGTAAGCAATGAATCAGTGATTACAATGTAAATTATTGTGGCAAAACAATAATAACTCGTTGTTAAGGTCAACAGTTGTGTGTGGCACACGAGACCAAAGTTATTTTTATATCGTTTATTGGTAGGACCTCAAGGATCACTTCGGTTTAGTCTTACATGCTAGGTCATTCTAATGCCTAAGCTGTTCCTTGTGCCTTTGAATCCCTCGCCCTACGTACAAAATTCTAACATAATACCCTCGTTATTCAATAAAACAATGCTTCGCTCGTCATTTAATTTTATAAATCTTTGCTTGCTCGTTTTTTTTAAATCAGCACTCGCAGTCAAAATCGACTCTGTTGCACAAATAACTATTTCAATCTTATTTTTCCTAGCGAATTATTAGCTAACTTCTGCAAGATGTGGGCATGTACCAAATATATATTTGGACATACCTCTGACTACCCCTTAGACATCTTCAAAAAAGGATCTAAAAATTGTCTAAAAGGACCTGAAAGAAATGTCTACCGTGCCTTGGGATACAGTCCTGATCATATTTTTTTTTCTTTCTTTTATTTCTTATTAGCGTTATTTTCTGTTCTACGTCTACCTAGAAAGCAGTATAGAGGCGGTCGTGTCGGTTGACTCGAGCAATCAAAGGTTGGAGACGACTGTCCCTATCCAGCACTGCCCCTCGAACTCGGGCTGCCGGGCGCTCTTTAAGACATCCGACGGGAGCACCCGGTTTCCAATCGACCAGAACTTCACTATCACCTTCAAGGTAAAAAATAATAGAATAGTAGAATAGAATATATATATATATATTTTTATTTCAAAACACCACATTATTATACAATAAGAGGATACGATGCTTAAATATTAATAAAACCTATTAATAATGAGAGCATCAAAAAAGACAAGTGGAATATTTTTTTTATATAACCGTCTTCAACTTCGTAAGAGGAGAGCAATTTTCTACACTCTGAGGTGCATTTCTGTTCAAAACTCCGAAAATTAGCATAAGATCCTCAATTTTTTTTTATGGGACCATCTCGGCATAAAGGACGAGTACCTAGTATAAAAGATCAAATAAAGATTCAAAATCGATACTGTTAAAGATATTGCTATTGAATAAAAATACTTTGACGTTTCAACGAAATAAAGTTATCGGGATTTAAACCGAAACTATTAATGAAAAAAAAAACAACTACCATCAAATATTCTCAAAAAATAAAATTCAGAGACTTTATCTAACTTTCACATTTCATCAAAATATCAAGATCCGTGGATTAGGCGCGAAATCGTAACAGACAGAGTTACTTTCGCATTTATAATATTAGTAGAGAGATCCACAAGCCTGTAAGTCCATAATAACTTGAAGCTTAGTGTATTTGTCTATCTTTGTGTGTGTTTTTTGAGTTAAATTTGTTGATATTTTGTTATGTTTTACGTGGCTTGCAAACGTTGTGGCTCTAGCTGTAAGTTTGTAAAGTGTTGATAAATAAATACATAATTAAATAACAATATTAAAAAACAGGGCCAGTCCAGTAAAGGAGTTTGGCTGGATTACGTTCTGGCGATCGCGGAAATTGACTACGTCGACTCAGTCCTCACCGAGTCCAACCTGCTTGACTACACGAGGGAGTTTATCAAGAAATGCGCGCTGGATGACTACTTTATACACCATAATCAGACAGGTACTGTTATTAATTAGAGCCTGTATGACCCACTTAAGACAAAGGCCTATTGTTCCTTCTTCGTCATTCCTGTTTTCGGCTACTGTTACTGTACTTTCATTATTAACATCCCGACGAGACGCGACGTTTATTTTACAAACGTGATCGCGAGCAGACTTTTAACATTATTTCATGTGTATCAAATATGCATTGTGTGTGATCGCCAAAGGTGAAAAACGTAACCTTTAATTACATGAGGATAAATCTTAAAGATTCTAGAGTGAGATCATGACACTCAAAAACTTAAATTAGAAGTAAAATTATGACAAGTATACAAAGTTAAAGTCTGTAGTGTAGGTATATGTATTCTCTATCATAATTATCGCTAAGACTCGATAAAGGTTCGATGCAAGCAGCAGGCACTGACTACTATAAAAACAAGTCATGATTTCGTGAAGAAAATACGCATTCGTTTATTTTTTATAAAAAACTGTATACATGTAATAATATTTTACTTTCAAAACTATCGTGAGTTGTATTAGACATTATAATAGCACACGGATTCTCTGGGAGAATCGAAACATTGTCGGTATCTAAATCGACTATAATTTTACGTGAGTAATTTCCCGTGTGCTAAGTAATAATAATAATGCCGTAGTAATTATAATACATGTAATAATATTGAGTAAAATAAATGTTTTTCCCAGGATTCTGCCGAGACGCAATGTTCTCCATCACATCGGAATACAATAGCGGAGCGCTTAGTTGCATCTGCGACTTCATGGGCTCCACAGAGCTGGAATGCGATACATTCGGGGGTCAGTGCCCTTGCAAGCCGAACGTTATCGGCCGCTCGTGTTCCACCTGCAAGACTGGATACTACGGGTTCCCTAACTGCAAGCCTTGTCACTGTCCCTCTACTGCGATCTGTGATGATAATGGTGAGTGTTATGGAGTGGTACATGTTTAATACTTTAGACTTTTGAATCTGAAAATATTCTTAAGGTGTCTGTATGCGTCAAACTAGCGCCGCTGCCTATTTTATTTTATTATTACGTTGAATAAAGGAATTAAAAAAAACTGAATGTTCCGTTTGTGAAACCTATCATAAGCTCTTTTTTAATACCTTACTTTTACGTTACCTTACGTTTTATTTTGTATAGTTTAGGAGGAATAGCGAAGTTGCACTTGGTGGCCACCAAACTCTGTTTTCGCTACCTACTCTTCCTAAACTATACAAAATAAAACTATTACAGAGGTATTTTCGTACGTTCGATTGTGTACAGTTACTTTAGTTATATCATCTGAAAATCGGAACTAATTTCTGTAACTGATAAACCTGATAGTAAATCTTAAATGATTGCCTGAGACGCAGAGGTTGCGGGTTCGATACCCGCAGCGGGACAAATGTTTGCATGTTCTGCAGATATTTGTTCCGGGTCTGGATGTTTTTCTATTTATAGTATGTATGTATTTACGAAAAAAAAATGTATCTATGTAGTATATCAGTCATCTGGTTACCATTTATTATTGTGTTTTGTAGGTAACTGCATCTGCCCCAAGAATGTGGAGGGCGAGGACTGCGACCGCTGCAAACCTTTCACGTTCAACTTCGACGTGCACCGCGGCTGCGACGACTGCAACTGCAGCCCGCTCGGAGTGCGCGGCTCGCAGCTGCAGTGCGAGCCGGACAGCGGCAACTGCGCGTCAGTACCTTTATGTTCAACTAGCTTACTCGCCCGCTTACGTGGTAGTCGCGCCACGTAAAAAGAGCGCTGGCTGTCAAACTGCGCAGTGGTCGATGATTGGTGGAGAGGTAACGCGGCGCACTTCATACCATTGATTTAGCGAGTGGTAATGATTCGTCAGCGAGTGAACACAGGCGCAAACATACCCCCGCTACTTCCCCGACCGCGCTCATTTACGTGGCGCGACCTATACCTACCTTGATAAAATATAGCCTATGTTCATTCGGAAAGTCCATGCTACACATCGGTGAAACTTTTGAAATCGCATGAGTAGTTTCGGAGATTACCCCAAACATACAAACAAACAAACAAACCGGACTATCTCGAGAGCAAAAGGCTCTACGCAGGAAAAAATTAGGTTGGGGAAACATGTGTAAGGTTGGATAGCTTAGGACCTGGCTAAATATATCCAAGTTTGTGGTATCAAATGACAGGAAATGGTGAGTAGAATGAACAGAAAATGAAAGCAGGTCTTCTAGCACTCACTTAGTGTCGGGGGTTGCATAAAAATTTTAATTTTACAGACTTGTTTATCGCAGGTTGTTTATGAAATATGTTTGTATATTAGTTGCCGCGAGAACGTGATAGGGCGCGTGTGCGACCACTGCGTGCCGGGACACTACGCTTTCCCCGAGTGCGTGCGTTGCAGCTGTGACGTCACCGGCACCACGGACGATGTCTGCGACCAGAACACTGCTCAGTGCTACTGCAAGAGACACGTCACGGGACAGGTAATGTTCTAACTAGGAAGAAAAATAGTTTATTTTGGTAGGACCTCAAGGATCACTTCAGTTTCTTATTAATAAATACATACATAGACACGGGGTTTTATCGCGTTATTAACCTTATTTCTTTACGTCCCGACGTTTCGACGTTCGCACTTCAGTTTCGTCTTACATGCTAGGTGATACTAATGCCTGTTCCAACGCGACTCACTACACTAAATAGTTAAGGTTCTATAGCTTCTGAGAAGAGAGTCGGGATTATTTAAGCGATCTTTTAAGAACGATTTTATTGAGCATGTTATCTATCAAGAATAAACGGCCAATTTCAATAACCTATAGAATGCCACAAAAAAGTGGCATTCTACCAATAATTTTTGTTTCATCATTGAATATTTTAAAGTGAAAATTACATAAATAAGTAGGTATAAAGTCATGCAATGGAAATGTCAAAATTGAAGGTGACATTTGCAGTTATTTGCGTGCCTAGGGATTTTGTGTTAAATTACGGCCCTAGGGATGCAAAGTACTGTTTTGCACCCTATGTTCAGGTAACTTGAATCGTATTTTCCGTGTATGGGAAATGAAAAGCAATTGTAAAGTGAGTGTCTCCTCCAGGAATGCAACACATGCAAGGAGGACTACTTCAACCTACAAGCGGAGAACCCCGACGGCTGCTCGAAATGCTACTGCTTCGGCAAGACGACCCGGTGCTCCAGTTCCTACCTGGCCTGGGCCGCGGTATGTTTGCATCTATATTGACGACCTCTGTGGCGCAGTGGGTGCAAGCCTGCTTTAGACGCAGAGGTTGCGGGTTCGATCCCCGCCGCGGGACAAATGTTTGCATGATCTCCAAATATTTGTCTCGAGTCTGGGTGTTTTCTATGTATAATGTATGTATTTACAAAAAATATATTGTATATCTATGTAGTCACCTGGGTACCATACATAGCACAAACATAAAATTTCTTACATTGGGATTAGATGACGCTGTGTGAAATGTCCAAGAATATTTATTTACTTATTTATTTATTATCTATACTAATAATTATTGAATAGGTAAAGTTGGTTTGTTTGTTTGTATGTTTGGGGTAATCTCCGAAACTCATCCGATATGTTTTTTTTATTTAGTTTATTCAGTAAATTTTAAAAATGTTTCCAACTTTGTTATTTTTCCATTTGTCCACCGTTTCTCAGATCGACGGCATGACAAACTGGTACCTAGTGAACATAGAGGCTAATCGCACTCTGAGCATATTCCCGCGCGCGACTCTGCCCGTGTTCGTGAACGACTCTGTCATCGTGGCCGACTTGGAGGGCGAGGGTAGCGCCCAGAAGGTCGTCTACTTCGGCGCTCCTGACTACTATCTCGGTGAGATTTCAACATACTACGGTATTTAAGCACTCATTCATTCGTTTTTCGTGTTAAGGAGCTCATGAATTTAAATCTTTTCATATAACTTTTTAAACTATCGCGACTTGAAAACATATTTAATACCTAATATATTATCTGACGTGGACTTAATCGCGTATTGAAATCATTATTATTTATTAACCTCGACGTTTCGATGACTTTACAGTCATCATACATAAATGTCATCGAAACGTCGATGTAAATAAATAAATACGCGATTAAGTCCCGATAATATTATTAAATCTTTTCACTCCAATATGAAGCCACCTTTACGGCCCTATCTGAGGCCGGAACAAGATCACCACGGGTACAGTTGTTTGAACACAGAGGGCAGGAAAACAAGTGTGACATATTGTTCTGTGTTGGGGCTCCGCACTCATACTGGACTTGAGATGGGTCTCCTATGCCCCATTTGGCTAAGTTGCTTCTGCATCGACCAACTAGTGTACGGAGTCTGTTTAGCAACTTCCAAATTGGCCAATGCAGCTTGAAATTAGTGAATAAATTCCCGTTTGCTACACGTAGCGACATCTCGTGATCATTAAGATAACAGAAAACGATTCTCGCCCAAAACTATACAGATTGCTAGTCTTTATTACTTCACTAGTCTGTGATCATAGTATCTTTCACTGTGACATCACATAAAATATGCCATCCGTACCTCATAGATATTGTAACACTCTAGGCAAACGTCTGACGTCATACGGAGGTTACCTGACGTACTCAGTTCTCTACAATACACACAGCGACGGGCGCGCTATTCCCGCTGCTGACGTCATCATCGGAGGACCTAATGGGTAAGACAACCTTACATTAACATACCCTACCCATTATAGAGAAACTTATCTTCCTACAAAAATGACAGAAGAGCTGTAAGGCAAGTACGTGACTTATCTTTGTCGTCGCAATATATAAACGTTCGGGATCAATTTGATTCGAGATCGTGTCTTCAGATCACAAAAGCGACTATGCCGGTTACTGCACCACTCACAGTAAATGCACTGTGCCGTAACAAAATGCATCAGAAAAACCATAAAAAACTTAACGGAATATACTTAACCTACTAAATGTTTTTTCATTCTTTTCATAGTAACTTTATATAAGCAGTAAAAAGTAAAATCGTTTCCTTCTCTGGTGAGCTTTAGAATTACCCAAAACAGATATTTCAAGATATACCTCAATTCTAGGTACCTAGTCCACACAAGCGTAGAACAACCACCTACAGACGTGGTGTGGACCCACGCGCTGAGACTCACGGAAGACGAATTCACTACGCTTGAAGGCGTGCCGGTCACAAGAGAACAGTTCATGAACACCCTGGTCAATATATCTAGTATTTTCATCAGAGCTACGTATTGGGACCAAGCGTTGGAAACTAGGTAAGTTGCTATACCAATTATGTAACATAATATTCTTTCTATGTAACCACAAACATTTAGAGATCTCTGCGCAAAAATTACGACAGTATAAACAGATTTTTGATATGCAGTGGGATGACGCAAGCTGAAAATAGACCTTAGGTTCTAGCTCGCGCATAATATAAAACTTCCTTTGTTCTACTTGGTTCTACTTCCAACACAGACTGTAGATAGATAATAGTGGCAATTCTGGATGTCGCCAAAACTTAACTGAACTAATTTGACAGCACTAAAATTAATGCCATCCGTTTTATTTCGATCGTTATGAAAGGGACGGCAACATATTTAGTGCTGTCTAATTAGTTTACTTAAGTTTTGGCGACATCCAGAATTGCCACTATTGTTGCATTGCTTTTTAAGGTAAATTTAAAACCTCTGAAAAGAAATGTCTTCCGTTCGTGATCATATTTTTTTTCAAGGTTGATAACAGCAATGTTAGACATCGGTATCGAAATCTTCGTCGAAGAAGACTCAGCTCGGCGCGCGACCTCAGTCGAGGAGTGCCACTGCCCTCAAGCGTACCGAGGAATGTCGTGCGAACAATGTGCCGAGGGGCACTACCGCCTGCCCTCCGGCCACTGCGTGCCGTGCCAGTGCAACGGGCACGCGACGCAGTGCGACGTCAACACCGGCCTGTGTCTGGTGAGTACCGAACGAGCGGATACAATTTTATTTGTTAACATGCTGACCCGGCGCACTTCGTACCACCAGGTTTCTTAATGGACATACCATCAAAAAACTATTAGAAAATATAAAAAAAAGAATTATCCAATTCGATCCAGCCATTCTCGAATTATTAAATAGCAACGAAGTAGGATTCACATAATATGTGAATCCTACTTCGTTGTTTAATCGTTCTTCGTTTCGTATTATTATATAAGAAAGATTAGACTGCTTTGAAATCCTCTTATGCTAAATTATTTTAAATGAAATTAGGAGACGCCCGCGACTTCGTTTCCGTGAATTTCGTCTTAGCAACCTAAAGGAGGCTGAAGAATTTGCAAAATCCCAAACCACCATCGGATTATGAGAATACATACAAAGTTTGAAGTAAATCTAACAACGTTAAGAAGTAATTACTTCTCTATTTATTACTACACTATAGATCGCGCCACGTAAAAAGAGCGCTGAGGGGAAGTAGCGGGGGTTTGTCTGCACCTGTGTTCACTCGCTGACGAACCAATAGCACTCGCTAAATCAATGGTATGAAGTGCGCCGCGTTACTCCTCCACCAATCATCGAACACTGCGTAGTTTGACAGCCAGCGCTCTTTTTACGTGGTGCGATCATGCATTGTATATACCATGCATTTAAAACATAATAAGCGCCTTTCAAATACATGCAACCACAACTTGATGTATGTCCAGGATTGTACGGACAACACAATGGGCGAGCACTGCGAACTGTGCGTGGAGGGCTTCCACGGCGACGCGACGCGCGGTACCCCCCGGGATTGTCTCATCTGCGCATGTCCTATGCCCTATCCCTCTAACAAGTGAGTCAACTAATTTGTTCCGGGTCTGGCTGGATGTTTTTCTATCTATAATATGTATGTATTTACAAAAAAAAAGTATTTATGTAGTATATCAGTCATCTGGTTACCATAACACAAGCATTAAGTTGCTTAGCTTGCGACTAGATGACGCCGTGCAAATGTCCAAGGATACTTATTTATTTAAATTCATATCTTTGTGTTGGAACAGGATTTTAACGCGTTACTTGCTATGTTTATATGTCCCATTGCTTCGGTTGTGTTTCAAAATATGTTAGAATGAAAGTTTAACGGCTGAAATTAATATTTGATCCGACGAACGATCGCAGATCTATCTCCATAGCAACTTTGCTATACAACACAATTTGTATGGCACTTTTTGACGTATAACAGCGTTGCTATAGCAACCGATCTGCGATCGATCCTCGGATTGAATATTAATTTCGGTTGGCGAAGATACTCCCAGTTAAATTTCTTGAAACTACTAAACCAGATAAAAAGGCGAAACTATACTTATCTTTGTGACTCGTCATAGTAACATTGTGTGTCACATCTAAAATACTGACCGCTTTCACTTTGCGTTTGTTTAATATTTTGTATTTTTAGTTAAATTTTTAACTGCTTTATTATCCAATATTCATGAATAATAGGCATGATGACTAATTTTGAAAAGCCATTCTAATAGGTTCTTATCTGTCTCCTTTGCATAAAAACCCCCTTTTTTTTATCTAAAAAGAAACATTTAGTTAGCCCAAAATTAAATATTTAAAAACACATTTGTTGTTTGGCGCTAAAACGCTCGCAAGTGTCATTTCGCCTTTTTCCTGAGAAGTGACGTCACGCCAAGGCAGGAAGTTTAAAGTTTTCATACGAAACTAAATGACGAGAAAGTGATTTTACTTTGGAGTGACGTCATGGCGTCCTCTTATTGTTTTATAAAACCTGGCGGAATGCTGTAATTTCTAATTCTACTTTATTAAAATAAATATTAATCTTGCTCTTATTATAAAAATAAATACGTTTTTCAGCATCCATTAATCATATTTAATTAGATAAATATATTTTTTGTGTAATTTCCCAACACCCGTAGCTTCGCGATCGGCTGCGAGCTAAGCGAGAACGGCTCGCTGATCGCGTGTCAATGCAAGGAGGGGTACGCCGGCGCGCGCTGCGAGTACTGCGCCGCTGGCTTCTACGGCGAGCCGGAGAGGATAGGTTAGTGGTGCACCATCTCCTTACTATTATTATAGTCCGCGCCTCGGAAAAAGAGCGCTGGGAGAACGTGGAGGGGGTATGTTTGCGCAAGGGTACACTCGCGCACGAAAGTACAAGGCCTATTATTGTATATTTGAAGATTTTTCTTTGTAGATTATAATTATTAAAATCATATAGATTTTTATTTATAAGTATCTTTATTAAAAAAAATACCTAATCATTTATATTTAGTTGCTTCTGTTGTCTATAACTGTTTTAAATTATCAACAACATTATTATGAGTCGCTTCCTAACAAAAACATTCCTAAAATTATTTACATCATTATTTCTAACTTTTTTATGTAAAACCATTTCGCAATCGAATACTTTTATGCGCGATGATATGTTCAAAGTAAATTGCCCACTGCTCAACTTGTCAGCCAGCGCTCTTTTTACATGGCGAGACCTCTAGGCTTGGCCCACTTTGCTGTTTAGTTTAGGTAGAAAAATCTGTGCCGCCCGCGAGCGTCTGTCGCGTGACAGCGACAGAGTTATCATGGATAACTTTGTAAGAATGAAATGGCACGATTTAACGAGTATTTAGTCTGTTGATCTTCGGCGACATTCGCTTATCAGAATTTATTTTTTCGAAGCATAAACCCTTGTTTCGTGGCTAATATTTATAAACTAAAATTCTCCATACCTATAGCTCAACCAGTGAAATTTGACACTTCTCTAGCTATTTACGAGAGGAGTTATACTTTTATTATAGGCGACCACTGCAAGCCATGCAATTGCTCTGGCAACATCAACACGAACGACCCGAGCTCTTGCGACAGTATCACCGGCGACTGCCTCAAGTGCGTGAACAACACCGCCGGCGCCGCTTGCAATCTCTGCGCACCTGGCTTCTATGGCGACGCAATACTCAGCAAAAACTGCACAGGTACCTACTGAAACAATTTAAAGAGTCATTTCTGTATTGAGTTGAGTTTGAGCGTTCGAGGAATCGGCTGATTGTTTCTCAAACGCTCCGATCAGATCAGATCGCGTGACAAAGTGTCAAATGGGTTGCTCCAACGTTTATTTCATACTTCAACGTTGATTTCTACTTTCACTTGTCACGTGACTATTAGTAGAAGAGGAAGAAAACTATTGATTAGTTAAATTTGGAGATTTTTTGCGTTCGAGAAACCGGCTGTAAGTATCCTTTTACTTAGAAATTACGATGATTTTGCTCTTAACCAATACCGTAAAAAAGAGGACAAAAAGCTTAAAGTTTACCTTTCCTTTGAGTGATCTATGAAAATGTATTTAAATAATTGGTTATTTTTTCTTTTTGCACCCTACAAATAACAAACCCATACAGACGCAGTTAGCTAACTACTACAGGCGGCGCTTCAGCCTCTTTCAGTGGATAGCATCGTGTAGCAGTGAACCTAAATCTATACTAATATTATAAAGAGGTAAAGTTTGTGTATGTTTGGGGTAATCTCCAAAACTACTCATCCGATTTCAAAAATTCTTTCACCGATGTGTAGCATGGATGTATTTTATGAAGGTACCACGCGAGCGAGTAAGCTAGTGTTGTATGTTGTCCAGCTTGCGTGTGCGACGAGTTCGGCATGGAGCGTTGCGACCCGGCGACGGGCACGTGCGTGTGTCGCGCGGGAGTGGAGGGCGCGCACTGCGAGCGCTGCCTCGCCGAGCACTGGGGCCTCGCCTCGGGGCAGGGCTGCGAGCCGTGCGCCTGCGCACTAGCCGCGCACTCCGCGCAGTGCGACCTCACCTCCGGACAGTGCAGGTATAAGTCGCGTCACGTAAAAAGAACTCCGAGGGGAAGTAGCTTGTATGTTTGCGCATGGGTACACGCTGACGAACCACTCGCTAAATCAATGGTATCAAGTGCGCCGCTTTACTCCTACACCAGTCGGACCTAAAAACCGATTACTGCGCAGCTTTTTCTCACGAGGTTCTTTTTACGTGACGCGACCTATAGTAGCGACCAGTATACTATTTGCTTACAGTGAGCGCCAAAACTCGGCGCACGCTACGTAGTGCGCCTAGTTTTACTTTTTTGCGTACAAGCGACATTGAACACTAAAACAATTGACATAACGTCTACATTCAAATGTCATTGTAGAACATTGAATTTGCTCGGACATTTTTTGAGTGTTGTCAGCTATTAGATTGTGTGTGACTCTTTAGTATAGTAACTCAATGGGCATAGAGCATAACTATCCTCGCTACCGAGTCAAGTTTTTCAAATGTATGTTTTCAATGATAATAGTAACAGTCAATCAGTCAAATAGCCGAGTCGCAAGATGCGACGCAACCTAACAGGTGGTTAGTTTAAAGACTAACTGCTGCAGCTTCATTGATCCACTAGTTTGTTGATATTTATACTTAACATACCATTATTAATATAGAAAATATCTAAAAAACATAATATAACAAGAATATTGATTTCAGTTGCGCGAAGGGCGTCACTGGCAAACACTGTGATCAGTGCGCGGCTGGCTACTGGAACTATACTAAGGAAGGATGCGACCGTGAGTGTTGCGTTATTGTTTTTAACCTCCGACCAACAAGTGTTATAAGTTTTAGGTGTATGTCTCTGTCTAAAAGGCATCATAGCTCCCAAACTGATAAACCGATTTGAATTTTGTTTTTTTTATTCAGAAGGTAACTTAATCGTGAGTATTTTTAGCCATGTTTAGCCATGGTGGAAATGAAACCAGCTGTTTCCAAGATAATCAGCTCAGAACCCTGAATTTGAGGGGATCATTAATTTCGGCTAAGTAAGTAAGTTCGTATGAGAACAAGTGGCCAACTCTGGTGACGCAGTTTTTAGGCCGCCTTAAAGCCTCCGTGATGGCTTAACGACTTTGAAAGCCGAGACCGATAATTTAACGTGCCCTCCGAAGCGCTTCCGTGCGAAGCCATGACGGAGGCCTTTAGGCGGCCTAAAAACTCCGTCACCAGAGTTGGCCACTTGCTCATACAAACTTACTATTTCGGCTAGGAACAAATGTTTACTCTCAAAGCTTTAGGTTCCCAAAATGCTCGCCTATTCGGCACACGGTAACTTAATGTTGTTGTTATGTCGGATGCTGATTGGCGGGAAACTTTGAAAAGAGAACCAACGTGTTATCTTATTGACCCCATTTATTTGACTGCCACAAGTTTGGTGGGACGCAGCCTCGCTCATTAGCACAGATAATACTTAAATATAAGGATGCCCAGTATGCCCACACACAACAGTTGTTTATGATACAGATTGCAACTGCAACACTGGATATTCCGTCGGGTTCATGTGCAACGCCACGGGCCAGTGCGAGTGTCTGCCCGGGGTCATCGGGGAGAAGTGCGACCGCTGCCCGGAAAGGTTAACATTTCATTGCATATCAACTTAGAGAAAGTAAGAGCACTGTATATTCCTTTCTCAGTCACACAAAAACAAAGAGGAATATATACTTCTTGTGAGTAAAAGAGACAAAACATTATATATTTTGTCCCTCATCGCGTGCCGCTTTTTTGTATGGCCGGAAACTTTATGCTTCAAATGTTGTATTACGAAACTATGGATTTACTGCATTTGTTTCTTTCATATCCATGGACCTAGTGTACCTAGAGCCGTGTTGGCAAAGTGGATAAGTACTACGAATTTCGAACCGAAGGTCGTGAGTTCGAATCCGGCCGTGCATCAATGGACTTTTCGTGTCGAAAAATTTATATGCACTTCAACACAAGCTTTAAACGGTGAAGGGAAACATCGTGAGGAAACCCGCGGCTAGTCAGCCCCACACGTCTTGACCATTGTCATTCCTGTGGATATGGCCGGCTAAGCTGAGAGATGATGGTTTAGGTGCTGGGCAATCTATTCCTAATCTATTCCATCTCAACAATGTCCCAGGCACTACAGTGTCCCGTTAAGTGTAGGCAAAGCCTTCTGACTCTGTATAAATCATCTAGTAAAGATGTAAAGGCCTGAGTATAGTACCTGGACGAACAGCGAGCCTGCCGCCGAGAGGGACAAAAAATGTAGTGAGAAAGAGGGAAAAGTAATCCACAGTTTCTTAGTACAAAATTCGGAGCATCAAGTTTCCGGAAATTAAAAAGAGTTACTACTAGGAAAATATAGGCTTAAAATAATTCTGCTTCAAAGATATCGTTGCCGAATAGTAAGTAAGCAAACTCACAATGAATTCCTAAGTAAATTTTTGCACGTGGCTACCTTTTATCATATAGATGGGTGTTGCTGCCACAAGAAGGTTGTCTGGAGTGTGATTCCTGTACGGATGCACTCATCTTCTCAGTCGAGGACTTGTCGTACCTGCTCGCAAACGAAACTGCTGAATTTAAGGTTAGAAAAATTACTTTCTGAATACGGTCTGTTATACGCACACACACACACACACACTTATATATTCTCAATTTCGCATTCCGTTACATTAATTTCATACGTTCTTTATTTTTTACTCCATTCCATTAGAACTCCGTTATTCTGTTTTTCGTTTTTTATTTTCTTTTTTAATAGTCATTAAAGTTTTTATTTTTTAATTAAATGTTTAATCCGCTTGGTGGAACACTGTCCTTATTCTGCTCTGGAGGCGGGCGCTGACGCTACACAGTTCTATAACTTTTGCAGCTGTTAACGTTTCATATTTTTCATTGTATACTTGTTTTAAGTTCCAAATAAATATTTTTGAATTTTTGAATTACTTGCAGGACAAAGCGGACTCATTCTTCACGACGCAGCGGTTGAACTACATATCGCAGCAGACGCAAGCCCTGGCGCCGCGCGTCGCCGACTTGCGGACGGTGGACGTTGCTGATGCGAGCTCCGCGGTCAAAGCGCTAGAGACCACTGCTAAGAACCTGCTGCGATCGGTAAATAAATAAATAAATATCCTTGGACATTTTACATAGCGTCATCTAGTCCCAAGTTAAGCAACTTAATGTGGTAACCAGATGACTAATATAATACTTAGATTAATTTTTTTTTGTAAATACGTACATATTATAGATAGAAAAAAAAAAGTCTAGGTTGTATGTAATCTAAGACTCTTGTAAAAACTCTTGCAACGAATAAAAACAGTTTTCTATTAGTATTTAATAGTTTTGAAGAGTCTAATATTTTACCTTTATGTTTGATTAATTGTTGGGTTGTTGCACTAACTTATCATTTTGTCAACGCAGGCTGAATTCGCAGCCACAGACAGCGACAAGCAGATCACCCGGGCGGCAGTGATCGCGGCCGACGCCGAGGCAACCCTCGCGTCAGTTCGAGACAGCAGCCAGAGGGCCAAGGACGCCGTGGCCCACGTCGCAGACCTGGCTACCGGCCTCGAGCTCAGCCAGCAGCCCAAGGTGGATAGTTCGCTGACTGAGGCGAACCAGATCAAAACTGATATACTGGGTACGTACCACCAAAGTGAGGAAAGTCGCGGCTAGTCAGCCCACACGTATTGACCATTAGCTACGTCCACACTGTGCCCTTTTTTGTTCATCAAAGGATTGCGTCACAGCGCAGTCAACAGCGCACGTGAAGCATGCCCTTGACGCTTGCGCTATGACACTTGAAAGCGTAGCGCGCGCTGTGATATTTGTCTTCCCGACGCGGATGGATTTCTGTGCCTCAAACCGGTCAACAACAAGATGGCGGACGCAGAAAAAGAAATTACGTTGAAGTTTATGGAAGATTACAGAAGCATTCCTCAACTTTGGGTTCCAAATAATAAACTTTACACAAATAAAGTAAAATATTTATTTTTTCTGGAATTTCTTATGATCACGAAAGCCGTATTCCACCAAGTAAAATGTTGTCGTCATACCATGTTTCATCAAGCTTACTGAAACTACGTCTGAACTAAATGACTATGTTAGTGTTGTGTTCGTTGACGCATTCAATTATTGATTGCGCCAAAAGAAAGGAGAATATAATGATGACGGCGAAAGTTGAAGATGATAGGGCACAGTGTGGACGTAGCTATTGTCTTTCCTGTGGAGATGGCCGGCTAAGCTGAGAGGATTGTTTAGGTGCTGGGCAAGCCTATTCCATCTCAACAATGTCCCAGGCACTACAGTGTCCCGTTAAGTGTAGGCAAAGATTGCCTCCTGACTCTGTATAAATCATCTAGTAAAGATGTAAAGGCCTGAGTATAGTACCACCACACCATGGACGAAATTCACTTCGTTCATGGTACAACTACGAATACTGTTATGAATTGAGTCGTCGGGCCTTAAATCATTGTCATCAGTCTATCTCGCTTGCACTTATTGGGCCTATCTATAGCCCCTTTTTTTAGCATTCGATACGTGGTAATTAATAATGATAAGTTACAAACCCATTGCTGCCCAATATAATACTTAATGGTTTCCTCTCTTTGAAGCCCGCCTGAGACGCAGAGGTTGCAGGTTCGATCCCCGCCGCGGGACAAATGTTTGCATGTTCTGCAGATATTTGTTCCGGGTCTGGTTGTTTTTCTATGTATAATATATTATGTAGGTATTTACAAAAAAATTATCTAAAAATTATCTATGTAGTATATCAGTCATTCAGTCATCTGGTTACCATAACACAAGCATTAAATTGCTTAGCTTGGGACTAGATGACGCTGTGTGGAATGTCCAGGGATATTTATTAATATTATTTCCTCATTTTTAATTGTAAATGTTGATAATAGGTTATAGTCATTGAGATGTATTATAGAGCCACAATCAGACAAATAAAATGTAAACGCCAAAACTCAGCGCACGCTACGTAGTGCGCAGAGTTTTTCTTTTTTGCGTACAAGCGACATTGAACATTAAAACAAACGACATAACGTCTACATTCAAATGTCAAATGTCATTGTAGAACATTGAATTTGCACGCACATTTTTTGAGTGTTGTCAGCTATTAGATTGTGACTCTTTAATACATCTCAATGGTTATAGTAGGTGCCGTTTTGTACATACAAAACGGTGTTAAATACGGCAATTTTATAGTATAAAAACGACAATTTCATCTGTTAAAAAAACCTTATTGAAAGTCAACACACTATAATTATTATAAAGGTGAAAGTTTGTGTGTGTAAGTATGTAACTGTGAAAGTGTATAAATGTGTTTGTTACTCTTTCACGCTCAAACGGCTGGACAGATTTGAATGAAATTTGGTACCAGAATTGCTTAAACCCTGGATTAAAGAATAGGCTACTTTTGATCCCAGTATTCCCACGGGAACGGGAACTGTTCACTGGCGCAGCTAGTATCACATCATATTCTGATAACCATGCTCATTCTACGATTTATACATTTCAGCTAAAGACTTGACTCCGAAAAAGCAACAGGCGGAGGCAGCTTTCGTGAACGCGACCAAACAGATCGAGCGCATGAACGTGTTTGTGCAACCCGTCAACGAACAAGCCAAGGTACAATTCTTAAAGTAAAGCAAAACGATATTCAACAGCCAAATACAGTGCTGATGCCGCAGATGGATTCTGTGTCGTAAACATCGAAGTACGAGTATCTGGAGAATTAGGAATTCGTACTCGTTTTCTTATCTCTCCTATCTTATGCCGGCACTACACATGGGCTAATGGCAATGCTTCGTTTACGGTTATTATTATTAGACATAAACGGAGCATTGCCATTGGCCATTTTAATGTTGGCCCCAAGTTGAAGCCCATATTGTGTGGTGCCGGCATTAAAATACTACCTAGTTTGCGTTGCAGTTACAAATCAGTATGAACTTAACTCATGTAATTTAAATATCGACGGATTAAGCTCTTGACATGATTTAAATAAAAACATTTACATAGGACAAAATTTAATTTACCTATATTTGTAAGTAATAGTTTATGTTTGAGAAAATTGTACAATTTTTTTTGTGTAGGTAACAATGCGACAACTATTTTCATATTTATGGAAAATTATGTACTGCTTACTTTATATTGTGTGACAAATTCAACTATCAAATTTTTGTCCTTTGTTGAAAGTGCATTACTAATGATTTCGATAGAAATTCGAGAACCTGGTGAATGCGACTCGCGCCCTCAAAGACAAACTGGATGAAATGCTTCAGTACACCGAGCTAGCGCAGCAAACCGCTAACGCGGCTGAGAAACTCAACTCTAACAACAGGTAAATACCATCGAGTTACTATACTAAAAAGTCACAATCTAATAGCTGTCAATACTCAAAAAATGTCCGAGCAAATTCAATGTTCTACAATGACATTTGACATTTGAATGTAGACGTTATGTCGTTTGTTTTAATGTTCAATGTCGCTTGTACGCAAAAAAGTAAAATTCGGCGCACTACGTAGCGTGCGCCGAGTTTTGGCGCGGACATTTTATTAGTCTGATTGAGGCTCTATAGATTGTACCTCAATGGTAAATACGAATCAATTCCTAAAGGTTTTTTATAACCATTTTTAAGCCTGTGGCCAAGCTATGTTTTGGTTTGATAATATGACGGCGTGCCATAAATAAATATGATTATGCTCTTTCCGTTTTGCGGGTTCAATTAAAAGTTGGTACTTATCTATTATTTCAAAATAATTTTAAACCGTGGTGTCTGCTTATCTCCATGGGAAAAAGGCGTGATTTAATGTATGTATGTATGTAATTTAAAAACCATAAGTTTATACAAAACTCTGTACAGATGTCCGACTCACACTGTCCGATTTTTATCACCCTCATCCATTTCGAAAACTTTTTTTTTTACATAACATGATTTTTTTGACAGGGAGTCAAAGTTCGGCAACAAAGTGCTATCAGTGACAAAGTTGAACTCGGACGCAATGAATGACATTATCGACACAGCGTACGACATCGGCAACGCGACCTACCACATCATCGTCGGCGGCACAGTCGTCGATAACTCGACCAAGTAACTTGCTCTTTACAAACCACAATAATAATAATGCAAGACCTACCCTACTACAAGACAAGTATACCCCTAGACTTTTGGAAAACGATACACTTTACTATGATAGAGCAAACCTAACTGATAAAACCACTCACTTCAATAGGCCAGATTTAACACTTTAGTATCAATAAAATATAGCCATTCCTAATACCTACCCACAAAAGCTGAAAAACTCTCCACTTCGACTTGAGAGATGAAGTTACTCGTATGTGGAGACTTGGTAAAGTACAAATTGTCCCAATAGTCATATCTGCCACAGGAGTCATTCCAAATCAGTTATTCCAGTCCCTGGAAATTCTGGAGTTACAAAAGCAAATCTTTGTGTACATTTTAACAATATTAGCTAAACAATGAAAATTGACACTTAGTTTCAGTGGCGTTTGAGTTTAAACTGTACTTGTATGTAGCAGCCAGTTGTGTTTTTTATTGACAGAGCTGCAACAGATATTGAGCCAGCCATTGGTCAGATGGAGGAGCGTCTGAACAGCCTCGCGAGCGATCTGCCCGATCTCAAGGGTTTAGTGAACAACGCCGTGGTTCACACTGATAGTCTCAGAAAACGGGTAGATTTTTGCTTCTTAAATTCTTATTTTTTTATTGCATTAAGTTGATTTAAGTGGTCGCTGTCGGGCAAGGAGTCGCGCCACGTAAAAAGAGCGCGGTCGGGGAAGTAGCGGGGGTATGGTTTGCGCATGTGTTTACTCACTCGCTGACGAACCAATACCACTCGCTAAATCAATGGTATGAAGGGCGCCGCGTTACCGCTCCACCAATCATCGACCACTGCGCAGTTTGACAGCCAGCGATCTTTTTACATGGCACGGCCTATCATATAGTGGTAGGACTATCTCGACGCTTTTAAGAGAGATTGGTGTAAAGTCTCAAAGAACAGATGTGAGAGAGACCTTTGCCCAGCAGAGAGACAATGTAGGATAGAAAAAAAAATAGTTGGTTTACGCGCATCGTCCGCAACTAATTACGCGCGTGACAATAAGTTCGTATGAGCAAGTGTCCAACACTATTGACTAGGCCGCCTAATGGCTTCACTTAACGATTTCAAAAGCTGGGGCCGACAATTTTAAACAATTTGCAAGTCGGGATGAATAATGAAATGTTTGACGACCTCTGTGGCGCAGTGGGCGAAGGCCCGCCTGATATGCGGAGGTTGCGGGTTCGATTCCCGCCACGGGACAAATGTTTGCATTATCTGCATATATTTGTCTCTAGTCTGGGTGTTTTCTATGTATAATATGTATGTATTTACAAAAAAAAATGTATCTATGTATCAGTCATCTGGTTACCATAACACAGGCATTCAATTGCTTAGCTTGGGACTAGATGACGCTGTGTGGAATGTCCAAGGAAATTTATTTAAATTTATACTTTATTGTAAAGGATTACTTATTTTTTTACATTCTATAAACTTGTTATTTGTTTTATAATTCTGTGGTAAATATGAATAATGTTTTGTGGGCAGGCGGACAACTTGCGCGCCCTAGCGGAGAGAGAGAACAACAATACTCGTACGAAGCACGCGTACTCGGCCGCGTCGGCATACTCCTCCATAGTGCAAGAGATCGGCGACGCCAAGAAGGCGGCCGACGACGCTGAAACAGCGGTGCAGAACGCTACCACCACTGTAAGTAGACGTGGATCTTAGAGAAAGTAAGAAATAGAGCGCTGTATATTCCTTTCTCAGTCACACAAAAACAAAGAAGAATATATACAACATTCCTATGAGTAAAAGATAGAAAGCATTATACCTGTTGTCCCTCATCGCGTGCCGCTTTTTTGTATGGCCAGAAACTTGATGCTTCGAATTTTGTACTATGAAACTATGGATTTACTGTATTTTTTGTCCCTCTCGGCGGCACGCTCGCTGTTCGTCCAGGTACTATATTAAGTCTATGTCGTGGATGTTTCACGTCACTAGATACAATTGCTACGCGGCGTGTAACCGAATCACTAGTTTTGAGACAAATTACAAGTAGTGACTCTTGTAACTAGCTATTTATATTGAGGTACCGTACTAGCACCGCCGCCTATTTTATTTTATTAGTAGCGAAGTTGCATTTGAAATCAAACTTTCGCTACTATTAAACTATACAAAATAAAACTATTACAGAGGTATTCAAAAAAGCTTATGATAGGTTTCACAAACGGAACAATATTTTTTTCTACTTTTCTTTGTTCAACGTGCTAATAAAATAATCACGGATACAGGCACCCTTAAGGTACTGTGATTAATTGCATAAACACGAGGACGAATGACACGAAAAAATCCGTAAATATAACTTTTATTAAGATCTAACTCTATCACAATATATCTTTATTCCAGAACCACATACTAACAGAACGAGTGACTCCGAGTCGCGACCGTTCGGAATCTCTCCTCTCGCAAGCCGCTGAGGCAGAGACGACGGTCGAGGAGAAGTTGCGAGTGAACCTGACCCGCGCGGAGCAAGCGCTCGGCAACGCGACGCGCACCCTCGCCTCCGCCGATGACGACAATAACGCTATACAACTGTGAGTAGCTTTACCTATTTATCACGGATCTAATATGAAGCTAAAGCCGTGTTGGCCAAGTGATAAGTACTTTGACTTTTGATCCGAAGGTCGTGAGTTCGAATCCCATTGTCTTTCCTGTGGATATGTCCGGCTAAGCTGAGAGGATGGTTTAGGTGCTGGGCAAGCCTATTCCATCTTAACAATGTCCCAGGCACTACAGTGTCCCGTTAAGTGCAGGCAAAACTTGCCTCCTGACTCTGTATAAATCATCAATATGAAGCTGGGCAGAGGACATCTAGACAGCTGGTAGAGTGGGGCGTCAACTGAATGTCGTTCAAAAACTGGCTATAAATAAATAAATAATAAATAAATATCCTTGGACATTTTACACGGGGTCATCTAGTCCCAAGCTAAGCAACTTAACGCTTGTGTTATGGTTACCAGATGACTGATAAGTATATACTAGTTAGATACATTTATTTTGTAAAGACATACAATATACATATATTATAGATAACAATAGATAACCCGGAACAAATATCGGTAGAACTACTAGTATTCTTTTATCTGTGGTAGAACATACAAACATTTGTCCCGTGGCGGGAATCGAACCCGCATCCGCGTCTCAGGCAAGCCTTCGCCCACTGCGCCACAGAGGTCGTCATAGAAACGTCGGCTGCAAGATGTGTGAACGATATAAGGAGCCTCGTGGTACGACATTTGATGAGCACAGGACCGTGAGGAGTAACACAAAGCGGAGGGCTATGCCCATCAGGCTGCAGATGATTTTGATAATAATGTAACGAGTGACACTGAATCGCGACTGTTCGGTATCTATCCTCACACAAGCGATTGTCGAGGTTTAGGAGATGTCGGCCTTAGCATAGAACAATTCCAGAGACTGGAAAATACATCGGGCTTTCTCACTAACTAAAATCCTTTATCGGACTTCCCCGTAACTGATTAAGGAATAGTCAAGTAAAGGCCCCATTCTTGAACTTTATCGGGTCTTTGACACTTAAGCAGTTGTCTTTACGGTAGAAAAGAGAAAGAAAGAAAGAAAAAAAAACATTTATTTCGGTAGGACCTCAACGATCACTTCGAATCATCTTACATGCAAGGTGATCCTATTGCCTGTTCCAACGCGAGGGAGACCTTTGTCTTCCAGTAAGATAATACCGAAATAATCACTACATAGTATAAATAAGAGTGATTGAAGAAGAAGGTTATAACCTTCTTCTTTAATCACTCTATCTATTAAAAAAAACATCAAAATCCGTAGCGTAGTTTTAAAGATTCAAGCATACATATAGGGACAGAGAAAGCGACTTTGTTTTATACTATGTAGTGATTATTTCGGTATTATTAATATGTATAATAAGGCTACTTTTAACTACCGCGGGTAAGACCGCGGGGCGCAGCTAGTAATCTAAATAATAAAATTGTTATACAGGTCCCTGCCATCGCCCGCTCCATTCACATTACAAGACGAGTCCCAGAAGGCAGACAACGTGGCCACCACGGTGAAGCGCACACTGGACATCATGTCGCAGCTGGGCACGGACCTGGCAGCCAGCAAGGAATCGGCACAGACCCTGCCCAAACTGGCAGATGAAGGACAGAAGATGATTTCTAATGTTGATAGCTATTGTAAGTCTAAATGGCCCCCTTTATACGGACACTATCGCGCGTTCCGGATCGTATAGCCTGCACACGCAATAGGCATGATGGGTGACAGTAATCAAGAATTACTAAAATAATATATTTATCTAATTAAATATGATTCATGGATCCTGAAAAACGTATTTATTTTTATAATAAGAGCAAGATTAATATCTATTTTGATAAAGTAGAATTAGAAATTACAACATTCCGCCATGTTTTGTAAAACAGCAATTAGAGGACATGACGTCATTCCAAAGTAAAATCACTTTCTTGTCATTTGGTTTTGTATTGTGGCGGCTAAGTAGCCACAGGGATAAACGGGCTGACGCGGATGTTTTGTGAGTCGCGTCGCCAGTCGGTTCTCCCCGCTCGCTAGGTCCGAACATGTATTGTTGTAGCGTGGAAATAAAGTAATATACAATCATAAAGTTATTTATGTGCATCATCCTGCAACAACTTAACTATGTAGGGAACCCATCAAGTACAACGATCCGATTCCCTACATACCCCCAACATTGGTGACCCCTGACAAGTACTCGGTTGTGGTGTTACCATGCGGTGGCCACCTGAGCTGAACGCGCAGAACAAGGAGACCAGCCACGGAGACGACTCCCTCCCGACGATATCCACACCTTGGGAGGTAAAAAGGACCTCAAAATCACTTGAATGATGCAATATCAACGCAGCGACGCCACGAGGTACCTACGAAATGCGCAGTAGGTGACGTCAGCCGATCCTGGCCCGACCACCAACAGATACTCTTATGAAAGCCGGTCATCATCATCGAGAAATATTGGCACTGTAAGGCCGGGAAGTGGTTAATCCGCGGTCCAGCCAACGAATTTTCACATCTTGGTCTACTGCAGAAGAGAGGATGTTTTTTTTAGAGCCAGCGATTTCTCAGGTGCACTTAATCCATTACAGAAAATGGAGTTTGGACCTGCAGATTCACTCAGCAACAGTTTTGCCGGTTGGAGATGTTCTGCTCACCGGAGGATCAGTGTTGGATCTGGAGATAGCTCGGTCCCACTGCTACGAGTGGCTGGCATGCGAGTACCTGCACTGCATAGAGACCGAAGACATTGGAAATGACGGCTATTTCGGAGAAGCAGCTGTGGTGAAGGAGCAGACGAGGCATATCATCAGGCGTGCGTGTGTAATTTGTTTTTTCGTGTAAAATCAGTTTTTCTAATTTTTTTAATCAAATGTAACTTCAATCTATTTTTAGAGTCAGTTCAAGTTCGTGGAATGTGTCGCATAGGTAGATTATATAATAGTACATGGCGATAGCCCGAACTCTGCGTAACGTGAGACACGAGCGCACACATACAGTGTAAAGTAGCGATCTTGCAACGCAGCAAATTTACACTTGTGCCTCGGTTGTGTTTATAGACTCTAGTATATTTTGTTTGTGTTAACGTTCATTGGCATCTTGATAATTTTGTTTGTAACTTTTATTAAATTTTCTTCAAAAATTTTTTTGTAAGAGGGGGAGTACTGTGGCGGCTAAGTAGCCACAGGGATAAACGGGCTGACGCGGATGTTTTGTGAGTCGCGTCGCCAGTCGGTTCTCCCCGCTCGCTAGGTCCGAACATGTATTGTTGTAGCGTGGAAATAAAGTAATATACAATCATAAAGTTATTTATGTGCATCATCCTGCAACAACTTAACTATGTAGGGAACCCATCAAGTACAACGATCCGATTCTCTACATACCCCCAACAGTATGAAAACTTTGAACTTCCTGCCTTGGCGTGACGTCACTTCTCAGGAAAATAGACACTTCAGTGACCCAGAGCGCGTCTCGGGTGAGACTGATTGCTTCTGAGCTTACGCACACTAAAACTGTGTACATAAATAAATAAATACATGCATTCATTATTACATTTAAAGCCCAACGGACTTCGTGAAATAGAAAAACTATAAAAGTAATTGTTACATAACCGGCCATCGAAATTGTTACTAACTGTTAAAGTATTTTTAAGTACTTTTTCTTTGTCGCAATTTATTTCAAGTTTTTTGTAAATGTTTTTAAGTTTTTTTTGTGACAAGAAATAAACGCTTTTATTATTATTATTATATTATTATTATTTCAGTGACAGATGTGAACAGCATGGCGCCGTCGATTCAGGAGAAGTATCGGCAAGTGAAGGCGAGGCAGGACGAGTTCGAGACACGCCGCACGGAAGCCGATGAGAAGCTCGCTAAACTTAGAGACCTTGTTGAACAGGTTCGCTTAACATTTTATAGCGCTTTTTGTCTGAAAGCATTTGTCTAACGCATCTTGGGATTACAGTCTCATATTGTCATTTTTAGGGCTCTGTAGCCAATGGGTAAAAACGGGAACGTATTACTAAGACTCCGCTGTCCGTCTGTCTGTCACCAGGCTGTATCCCATGAACCGTGAAGCCAGTTGAAATTTTCACATGATTCGTCTGGCAGTGTCAATAATAATGTCTGTTCAATAAGGGGAAGTTTGAAAGTGGCACCTGTGGTTGAAAAGGTGAGGAGTGCCAGATTAGCATGGTATGGTCATGTAATGAGGAGGGATGAAAGACATATTACCAAAAGAGTTATGAGTATGAATGTGGATGGGTATACAAGTAGAGGAAGGCCGAAGAAGAAGTGGATAGATTTTGTGAAAGATGATATGAATGTAAGAGGAGTAAGTTCAGAGTTGACGAGCGATAGAGGAGAGTGGAAGAGGAAAACATGTTGTGCCGACCCCACTTAGCGTGGGATAAGGGCAGGAGAATGATGATGATTCGTCTGGCAGTGGTTTAGATCAGTTGATCGTTTGTAACGATTTATAGGTGGCTCAACTGGTTCTAATTGTAGTTTGTACAGTTATGTGAATAATGTAGTACCTAGTTTAGTTTCTGTAAATAAATTATACTTTAATTTATTTATTTAATTAATTAACGCTGATTTATTATATTCGATCCAGGCACGAACAGTGGCGAACCGCATCAAAGTGGGCGTGACCTTCGACCGCTGGTCCACGCTGCAGCCGCGGCTGCCGGACTCGGTGGACGAGATGTCCACGGCCACGCACGTCTCCGCATACTTCCGCACGAGGGAGAGGGACGGCTTCATACTGTACCTGGGGAACCCGGAGGACACCAAGCTGAGGAGGACCAAGTCGGTAAGCGACTTTTGTCACACTAATATTATAAAAGTGAATGTTTGTGTGTGTGTAAGTATGTTAGTGTGTTTGTTGCTCTTTCACGCTCAAACGGTTGGACGGATTTGAATGAAATTTGGTACCAGAATTGTTTATACCCTGGATTAAAGAATAGGCTTCTTTTGATCCTGGTATTCCCACGGAAAAAGGAACTAAATTTTTTGCTTTATTGCTCGTGAGTTTATAATGCGCCCTATTACCTACGTGCTGTGGCCAAGTACTCGCTACTAGACGACGTTGTCGTGGGCAGTGAACGTGTTGTATTTATATGGAGTGGACTTGTCATCCAGACAACTTTTTGTATTTATAATATAAGAAAATGATTCAAAAATAATATAAAAGTGACGTTGCTCCTATTTAATATGCAGTAAAGCGAAAAAAGTGATGCCAGGTGTGGGGTTCGAACCCACGCTCCCTCTCGGGAACCAGAGCTTAAATCTGGCGCCTTAGACCACTCGGCCAACCTGGCGCTGAAGGTTTTCTCTAATTTATGAAATACTAGAGTATAATTTGTAGAGGCAAATTTGCACGGTCACTGCTTGCTGCCTACATTTTGTTCACCTTGCGTTTGTATCGATACCAACTTTGAAAAACGTGGTGTTCCTAGGCACCACTAACAGGTTAGCTGTCCCGAAGCAAGTTTCGATCTTCTTTGTACACGTCCTCGTAGTAAATAATGACAGCTAACATGAGGCACATATGCCTCATGGACGTACCAGTGCAATCACCCATGAGGCACATGTGCCTCATCGGACAGCTAACCTGCTAAAATATCAAAGAAATGTATTGCTCTTATACATTAAAAATACATGATTGATTTATTGTTAACATTATAATCGTTATACGAGTAAATTCATATTCTAACAAAAAAAACACAAATGACTTCTTAATGAGACTAATTATTTATACCAGAACAGTAGCAAACTTTTCCTGTATGTTTCAGGACGACTTCATGGTGATAGGAGTGCAGAACGGCTACCCATACCTGGTGATGGACATCGGAGACAGCGCAGAGTCGGGTCGCGCGCCCGCCAGGATCGGCAGCGACAAGTTTGTCGCCGACAACCGCTGGTACCAGGTCATCGTCGACAGGTGACTAGCCCTTCCCTTACCGCCATTGAGGTACAATCTATAGAGCCACAATCAGACAAATAAAATGTCCGCGCCAAAACGCACGCTACGTAGTGCGCCGAGTTTTGATTTTTTGCGTACAAGCGACATTGAACATTAAAACGAACGACATAACGTCTACATTCAAATGTCATCGTAGAACATTAAATTTGCTCGGACATTTTTTGAGTGTTGTCAGCTATTAGATTGTGACTCTTTAGTATCTCAACTAAAGAGTCACAAGATCATCATCATTCTCCTGCCCTTACCCCACGCTAAGTGGGGTCGGCACAACATGTTTTTCTCTTCCACTCTCCTATATCACTCGTCAACTCTGATCTCACTCTTACATTCATTTCCTCTTTCACACAATCCTGCCCTTACCGGTCATTCAGTTAAACATTATGAGGCTTACGTTGCTTTATGAGTAATCAGAAATCAATCACACTATACACATTAAAATTATAAGGTGAAAGTTTGTGTGTAAGTGTGTGTGTATTACTCCTTCATGCTCAAACGACTGGACGGATTTGAATGATATTTGGTACCAGGATAGCTTATATTCTGGATTAACTCATAAGCTACTTTTACTTTTGTATTCCCGGTATTCGGAACCTCTTATAAATCTCATTTCCAAAGTTGTTCTAAAACGAATTCTTGTACCTACTAAAATGTTTTTCTGACGTCATACTATATTATAAATGAAAAATCTTACTAAAAGTACGGCTTCGACGGGATTCGAACCCGCGAGATACAAGCGATCACCCCTAAGCATCATGAAATACCTAAGTGTGGTTTAACACTAATAAAATATATAAACTATACAAATTATATACCAAAGTCTAATCTTCCAGAGTCGGACGCAACGTGAAACTCGGCATCCGCGAGAGTTTAGACAACGGCACTGACTACACCCACTCTAAAGAAGCCGTCTTGCCTGGCCAACACACCATCTTCAACCTCGACAAAGACAAATCTAAGTTGTATGTCGGCGGTGTGCCTTCCGACGCTAAATTGCAAGGAGTTAGCTTCCCGGCCTTTGAAGGGCAGATCGAAGAGCTCATGATTGGTGACACGCCGGTCGGACTGTGGAACTTTGTTAGCGCTAATAATTTGAAGGGAGCGCGACAAAGGTTAGTACTTTATATTATATCTAATACTAATAATCTACTATAATAATAATATTATAAAGAGGTAATGTTGGTTTGTTTGTTTATTATTTATTATGTGGTTTGGGGTAATCTCCGAAACTACTCATCCGATTTCAAAAATTATTTTACTGATTTGTAGCATGGATTTTACGAATGAACATAGTTTATATTTTATCAAGGTAGGTACCACGTGAGCGAAGCCACGGGCAAGTAAGCTAGTCATTAACAAACATGGGTGTTTAGTCCATGTAGTCCATATACATAATATGTGTGTTGTGTGTATTACGTATACCTAGAGTTATTTAACTAGTTTAATAATGAATACACTACGACCTTCTTAAAGATTTGTTAACTTAACATAAGTACTTAGATTTAAAGTATGTTTTTTTTGTTACTCTTTCAAACGGACTCCGAAAAATTTAACGTCATCACATTTAATGCAAGGACACTTCGTACCGAAGAACGTCTAGTTGAAATGGAAAACGCTCTACAACATCTAAAGTGGGATGGGATCGGACTTTCAGAAGTCAGAAGAGAAGGAGAAGAAATTCTCGAAAGAAATACCAACACCTTTTGCTATATTGGAGAAGGTAGTCGAAATGGAGTAGGCTTCCTGGTCTCCAACAAATGGAAAAATAATATAGACGAATTTGTACCATACTCAGACAGGTTAGCTGTGTTAAAATTCCGTCTAACAGATAAAAAGTCGCTGACCATTATCCAGGTCTATGCACCGACCTCTACGCATTCAGATGAAGAAGTCGAAGACCTCTACGACCTTCTTAATAAAGCATGCGATGAGCACAGAGGTACCTGGACGTTGGTCATGGGGGATTTTAACGCAAAACTAGGAACTAGGTTAGACACAGATAACACCAACATTCTCGGACCGTATGGATTAGGAACCAGAAATGAGCGCGGCACTAGACTTTTACAGTTTGCCTTTGGTCAAACTTTGAGCATAAGTAACAGCTATTTCTACAAAAAGCCTCAACGCCGCTGGACTTGGTATTCATGCGACAAAACCACCAAAAACGAGATCGATTTTTGTCTTTCCTCAGACAAACGCATTATAAACAACGTCGAGGTTATAAATAACTTTAAATTTAGCTCCGATCATCGCCCTTTGCGCATTTCACTTAATTTTAATCTTAAGATAAATCGCCTTAAAATCATAAAAAATACTATTAAACGCATAGACAAACTTAGCCTACTTAATAACAAAGACAACTTCCTTCTAGAATTAAAAAATAGTTTTAACCCCCTACCATTACAAGAAAATAATATTCAAACTCAATGCAATAATATCCGCGATAGCATTAAGATCGCAAGTCAGAAAATCCAGAAACCGAAAACAAAATCCAATAAACTCAGTGACCATTCTAAAACCCTAATCGAAGAAAGACAGAAGTTAAAAATGTATTCTCCTGAATATTCCACCATAGATAGGGCAGTAAAGAGAAGTATTCGCAAAGATATCCGAAAATATAACGTCAATTTAGTGCAAACCGCTTTAGAAAGCAACCGCAACCTTAAATCAGCTATAAGAGGCACCGAGAGAGGCAAAGCCTCAATGGGTAACCTAAGGGACGGTAATGGTGTGAAGCAGGGCGATAGAACGAAAATATTAAATATTTGTACTGAATTCTATAAAAATCTTTATTCTAATGAGACGGCCCACCAATTGCATACAATGACCTACTCATGCTCAGAAGACGTAGAAACGATTACTAATTTAGAAGTACATCGAGCGCTCCTGAGTATGAAGTACAGCAGAACCCCAGGTCAAGATGGTATTACGAGCGACGCCCTTAAAATTGGTGAGCCAGCTCTTCTCACCCACTTAACAAATCTATTTAACTCTATATTAAAAACTGGTATATTTCCAAAGGACTTTTGTCATTCAAATATTATTTTACTTTACAAGAAAGGAGACAAATCAGACATAGGCAATTACCGTCCAATCAGCCTTGTTTCACACCTTTACAAAGCTTTCATAAAGGTATTGGAAGGCCGAATTTCGGGACCATTAGATTTTCACCAGCCAGCAGAACAGGCTGGCTTCAGACGAGGGTTAAGCACTACTGATCACCTCCAATCATTGAACCAGGTCATTGAAAAATACACCGAATTCAACATACCATTATACCTTGCCTTTATTGATTATTCAAAAGCTTTTGACAGTCTCCATCATAGCTCAATATTTCAAGCGTTAGAAGAACAGAACATAAAGCCAACTTACATTCACCTATTACGAAATATTTATGCCAATAGTACCGCTGCCATAAAACTTCATACTGCAGGGCCATCATTCCACATACAGCGAGGAGTCAAACAAGGAGACCCGCTATCTCCCAAGCTTTTCACGGCCACACTGGAACAGGTGTTTAGAAACCTGGCGACCACCTGGGTAGAACGGGGAATTGTCATCGGCGACAATAGGTTAACAAACCTCCGTTTCGCCGATGACATCGTTTTATTCTCCTCCTCAGCGTCCGAACTCAGCCAGATGATTAACGAACTCAACAACGCGAGCCTCGAGGTCGGACTGAAGATGAATATGTCAAAGACCAAGCTCATGACAAATAGCACGAAGCGAGGGGTAGATGTGGAAGGTGTGAGAATTGAGTACGTCCAGGAGTATCTTTATCTCGGCCAAATAGTCTCTTTCCAGGCAAGAACAGAAAAAGAGGTTGCTAGACGCACAGAGAACGCCTGGAAAAGCTTTTGGTCGATGAAAGATCTAATGAAGGGCAAACTTCCTCTCACCCTTAAAAAGAGACTCATGGACGTACGCATTCTCCCCATCCTTACCTACGGTGCTCAGTCTTGGTCTTTGACAAAGCGTCAGAAGTCCGCCCTTGGGGTTTGCCAGAGGGCCATGGAGCGTAGTATTTTAGGTATAAAACTGTCAGACCGCGTGCGGAACAGTATACTGCGCTCCAAAACCCGTGTTGTTGACGTTGGTCAAAAAGCCGCCAGTCTGAAGTGGAACTGGGCTGGACACGTCTGTCGGATGTCGAACGAGTTGTGGGCGAAGAGGACCACGGAGTGGACCCCACACAACGCGACACGACGACGTGGAAGACCCAGGATGAGATGGCGGGACGAGCTGGATTCATACCTTAGCACATGGCCTGTGGACGCGCTAAGTCGCGAAGAGTGGAAGAAGGGAAGGGAGGCCTTTGCCCTGCAGTGGGACGATTATGGCTAAATAATAATAAATAATAATAATAATAATGTATCATCCCACTGCAGGGCAAAGGCCTCCCTTCCTTCTCTCCACTCCTCTCTATTGTGCGAGCTAGTGTGGTCCATTAACGATGTATATACATAAATAAATATCCTAGGTAAACAGATTTTTTTAAATACATTCATATTATACATAGAAAACACCCAGGCACTAGACAAATATTTGCAGAGCACACATTTGTCCCGCGGTAATCGAACCCGCAGCCTCTGCGTCAGGCGGGTTTTCACCCACTGCGCCACAGAGTTCGACCGTATGTTGTAATATGTAAGTGAAGTAACGTTTGCTAAACAACAATCATTTTACTAGGTTTTGTAGTTTTTTACATTTTCCTTATTACTCATATTATTTTTTATGCACCCGACCAATCTTCCATTTGTTATCACTCTTCTCCATCCAAAGGTTGCCTGGAAGAGATCGCTTTTCTCTCTGTTTATATTTTTAAGGTGTGCAATAAAGAATTTTCATTTCATTTCAATCAATATAATTTCCAGGGACAAGCTGATATCGTCTCAGTCCGGCCCTCAAGAGTACCGCTTCAACGGCCGCTCGCACGTGACGGTCCCGGGGCGGCGCTATCTCACCGAGCAGAAGAACCACGTGCTGCTCTTCTTCAGAACATACGCGCCCGACGGACTCATATACCTCGTCGGAGAAGGCTCTTACTTCTTCTCCATACAGATGCAAGACGGCCGGGTTTACTTGCAGGTTACAAAAACAATAACCCTCTTATTCATTAGAATCCGTATTCATTAGAAGCGCTCGTGGCGAAGCTTGCTAAGACGTTCTTGATAGATCGTCGAAGTTAAGCAACGTTCTGAGCGGTGACAACTTTGATGGGTGACCGCAAGTGGCATTATCAGCTGAGCGCTTCCGTGCTTCGGAGGGCACGTTAAATTGTCGGTCCGGTTTTAAAAGTCGTTAAGCCATGACGGAGGCCTTTAGGCGGCCTAAAAACTTCACCAGAGTTGGCCACTTGCTCATACGAACGCACGAACGATTAGAATCTCTTAATCGTTTCATACGGCCTTAGGCCTAGACTAGTTAAATAAATAAATAAACTCTAAATAACTGTAATATATATAAAGTCCGATTGATCGAACCATGCAGTCGAACCACGTGGTCAGAACCAACTTTTAACATTTTATTTAATTAAACAGTATTTACTATATATAGCCAGATTACTTACCCCTGATTTATTAATACTGATTTTATTGTATACAGAGTCTATAGTCCTACCTAACCATACAGACCTAAGCCATGGATTATCTTTTTATCAGTCCTTTGTCAATATTAGTTAAGAGCACGTTTGAGTAGTCAGTCGTGCACCAATATTGAAGTTGGACAAACAAGTAATCGCAAAATTTTGGTCTCTTAAGTAGGGGTTACCTTTTCTTTTGTAGTTAGTAGATTTTATTCTTAGGAACCATCTGTTTTATTTTGAAGAAAAAAATATTCATAATAATAGGTTTTTTAAAGCACACACAAGAAATATAATGTATATTTGATTTGATAGCGTACTTGACGCTTTACGCGATTGTACCCTGAGCCGTTCCTTATCTCACTTGCAGGTATCGCTCGGTAACACAGAGGAATTGCTCATAATCGGCACAGCGAAATCATACAACGACGGCAAATGGCACAAACTGGACGCCGGGCGCTACCTCACCAAGTGTTCCCTCCGTGTCGATGATGAAATCGTCAAGAGCGAGTCTACCTCCTCTGCCTCGGAAATAGCCGCGCTAGATACCATGAACTTTGGAGGAAACAACAAGGGTATTATACAAGTGACGGATAAGGGCTTCGACGGATGCATCCGGCAGATTAGCATCGACGGCACGAATATAGATTTCAGTGATAACGTCGAGTCGATTGGAATCGCTTATGGCTGCCAGGTGAGCATCATACCAATTAACACTTTCAATGCCCATGACGCACATCTTGGGACCTGCGGTGCTCTCAGAAGGAGAGGGCCATATAACTGGGGCAGGGAATGGGGGACCACCTTCTATCAGCTTACATTCTGTTGAAACTGTTCTGTGCGTGTTGCTTGATAAGTCCTAACTTTACATCTTCACTAGATGATTTATAAAGTGTCAGGAGGCATTTTTGCCTCACTTAACGGGACACTGTAGTGCCTGGGACATTGTTGAGATGGAATAGGCTTGCCCAGCACCTAAACCATCCTCTCAGCTTAGCCGGCCGTAAGACAATGGTCAATACATGAGGGGCTGACTAGCCACGGGCGAAGGAAAATATCGTGAGGAAACCCTTTCATATAAAACTTGATTATTTTTTTATTATTTTAGTACAACTAGTAGACCCGCGCGGCTTTGCTTGCGTGTTTGCAAAAATGGATAAACCTGCGGTAAAATTTAAGTTGGTCTAACTGGCAATACATCGGTGAAAACTGCATTCAATTCCATTCAGTAGTTTTTACGTGATGCGGGAACAAACATCCATACAGACAGACAGACAAAAATTTTAAAAACCATATTTTTGGCTTCTGTTGCTGTAATAAAGACCCCGCCCCATATTAGTTTTTCATTAATATATCAAACGTACAGACATCGTCGTGTTACAGTATTATATGTAGAGAGAGATCATCGTTTTATATTCCAGTTTGCGTCTCTAGTTTCGTTCTCCGGCACGGACAGCTACCTGCGTTTCGTGGACATCACCACGGAGAACCTGCAGCTCACGCTGAAGTTCAAGACTGCGGAGCCGGACGGACTGCTGTTTGTTTACGTTTCTCGCACACAGACCACGTCCACGCCTGATAGCTTATCACTCTCGCTTAGCAAGGGTAAGACTTCATGTTCGACTTCTAGTCACTAGATGTTACACCTCAGATAGCCATATAGTGCCTTTCTATATAGGTAGTTATTTTATATTTCATTTCTATACGAAAGTGTTCGTTATTAAATAACTGTTCTGTAACTTGACTGACGTCACCTAAATCATCTGCAAAAGATGTATACAGGCCAATGATATAGTTATTTTATTTTCTACATTTTTGGAAAACTTAGCTAGGACAATATGAGGATGAGGATATGAGTATATGGGGATGAGGATGTGGAGATGAGGATATGGGGATAAGAGTATGAGTATGAGGATTCAACTATTTGTATTATCATCGATCATTGATAAGTGTGCAAGCAAAGTTTTAATTTAATCTAGCACTTTTGAAGCAACATCTGCATGTTCGTCATGAGCACGGAACGCGTTAAGCCAGATTTTCATGTTTAACTATTTGTATTGTCATCGATCATTAATAAGTGTGCAGTATGTAAAGTTTTAATTTAATCCGGAACTTTCGAGGCATCATTCACATATGCGTCATGGGCACTGAACGCGTGAAATCAATTTTTCATTGGTAGGCATCTTGTGTACAACACATTGGTAATCAAAAATTCTATAATCATAGCCATAAGTACTTTCCATAACGGTAAACTATAGGACCGCCCGTGCACAAATTCATCTTCTAATAAACTAAATCGTCAAAAGATCACTTTTTTGTTAGTATAAGCAAAGACGATTAATATCTAGAAGACAGACAAAGGCCATACACAAAATCGTAACCCTAAAAAATAGCCTAAAAACTACTAAGTACTGAAATTTCTTGGATAAAGTTGATGTTTTAAAGTTTTCAGGCTATCTGGTACTGCGGGATCGGGTTACGATTTTGTGTATGGCCTTTGTCTGTCTTCTAGATATTAATCGTCTTTGGTATAAGTAAGGCCTTTTATGTACAATGTACAATATTAAACAAGCATATACCCTGCTTCCATAATGTCCAAAAAGAAAAAATGAAAAACAAACTTCTAAGCTTGAATAATGTTTTTAGTTCGGCGCGGCGAAGAAAAGCGCGAGTCGTATGAAATTCTTTCATACTAAATTAAAACTAATCTGTGTCTCGAGTAGAGTGACGTCACACGCTGAAATCTCAGCCTTTTGATTCTATTATTTTTAAGCCGCCGTAAAAGTTGAATAACTTTGTCATTTTTCAAGATATTCCAAAAATTATTTGACCACCTATTATAGATTCTTAAGATCTTGCTAATAAAATGAAAAAAATGGATTTTTAAATTTAGGATACTTCTCCATTCAATATTCATTCACACATTGGCGCACGCAGGTCCGCTTATGTTGGTGGAAACTGAATTCGGAAATGAACTGCGATTATTAGCACGATGTATCGTTTTCGGTTTGTAGAGTAGTCAGACTGGGTCAGATTTTTACCAATCACAACTTGCTCATTGTAGAAATACTTCATATCCTCGAAAATTTAAAATAAAACTGTGTTTACACATTACTATCTCTGATCTAACGATGCGCTCACTGCACTTACTTGTGCATAATCTCAATTTAGTAAAAACATTTTTTTATCTGTTTGCCTTTTGAGAAGATTTCTACAAATGTTTTCCTATATCATAATAATGTTTATTGCAGGTAAACTGGTGCTAATGAGCCAGCGGGAGACGCTCGACACGGGACTCAGCACGTACAACGACTCGCAGTGGCACGTCGTCACCGTCACACACAACGAGAACGCACTCAGACTTGTCGTCGACGACTTTGACTACTTCACGTAAGTGTGATAAGCAAATACTGTTTTTTTTAATAACCTATAGTGTGTCCCACTGCTGGGCAAAGGTCTCCCCCGTCTCTTTCCACTTCTTTCGATCACCGGCCGCTTCCCACCACTCCTCCTGGAAGGCATCTATGTCGTCACGCCAGCGTCTTTTGGCCTTCCTCGGCGTCGCCGCCCGTCTTTAGGCTCCCACTTAGTTATGATATTACTGTTTTAAAAATAACGAGATAAAGTTAATATTCAGGTTCAAAAATAGCAATAAAAAAATATCCGTGATTCACATGTTTAGAATCTAAAGTGTCATACAAAGATTTTTTTATTGTGATCTTTCCTTTAGATCACATAATTTGTTCGAATGAGCCAGTGGCCAACTCTGGTGACGGAGTTTATAGCCCGCCTAATAGCCTCCGTCGATGATTAACGACTTAAAAGCCGGTATTGACAATTTAAGTGCACAGCGCTCAGCCGTTAATACCACTGAAGGTCACCCATTCAAATTGATACTGCGCATAACGTCGTTCTACTTTAACGATCTATCTATCGGAAAGTTTGGTGAACGAATTTTTGAAATCGGACGTGTAGTTTCGGCGATTATCCTAAACATACAAACAAACAAACCAACTCTACCTCTTTATAATATTAGTATAGATAAAACATTAATGAGACGATTGAAACATTCCAGTTCTGTAGTTAGTTGCGTCAAGGGCTTCGTGGCCGAGTAGTAAGGCAACCCGGCTTAAGGGTGATCACTTGTATCTCTTGGTTTCGAAACCCGTCGAAGCCGTAAAACATTTAGTTAGATTTTTCATTTATAATTCCAGTTCTGACACGGCCCCACCGCCCTTGCATATCCTGGAAGGCGTGGTGTTCTTGGGCGGCGTCCAACCCGGCTACGTGGTGGGCGGCGCGTTGGGCTCTAAGCGCCCTCTAGCGGGCTGCATAGCGGACGCCACGCTCAACGGACGCGTGCTGCGCCTGCTGCAGCCCTACGCCAACAGCAGCGTGTCCTTCGGCCGCTGCGGAGACACCACCAGCGGCGCCTCGCACCCGGGTATGTAACTCAGACAAGTGTAGCGTGTGATGCCAGACAACATTTTGTTGAGGTGTTAAATCTTGTTCATTTTACAATCACTTTTACTTGCTTTGACATACTTGCTTGGATTCCTACTGAAGCTTGACTGTTGTTAAGGGATCGCTTTTAAAAAAAGCTAGGCCCGCACCACCAGGTTCTTGCCTGATTATTTCCTGATTTGAAGTTTTATGGAAAGTAGCGTGTACAACACGCAAGCGAAGCCGCTCGGGTCTGCTAGTTTTAGTTATATTTACTGTTGTGAAAAGTGGATAAATAAATGATATAAAATAATCTTTCAGACCACACATCGTGGGTAGCCCCCCACAGACCCGACGTACTTCCAACGCCGCCGTTACAGCCTTCCGCGCCAGATGTCACCACAAGCAAAGGTAAAAAACATTTGCTTTTTTTTTAAAACAATCACATCAGATTTGAAATTTGGGAGATGCATTTTTTGACAACCTCTGTGGCGCAGTGGGCGAAGGCCCGCCTGAGACGCGGAGGTTGCGGGTTCCATCCGTTCTGCAGATATTTGTTCCGGTTTTGGATGTATTTCTTTCTCTAATTATGTACTTATGTAATTTAAAACAAAAACTATTTAAGTATTATATATCACTCATCTGGTTGCCATAACACAAGCATTATGCTTAGAATGAAAAAAATGTCCGTGTAAAATCTCCAAGGATATTTATTTAGAACGCGTAGACGCACACTAAAATAAATGTATTTGGAAATTGTAGTAAACCCGGTAGATGGCGCAGTGTTCGCGTTTCCTTGTAAAAGCGTAAGGACAGTACAATGTCAGTCGGGACCGCTAGTATTGTGTAATGTTGTGTATGTTTACAGTGCACCTGATGAACGAGATAGTGCCCCTCCCGCTGCCGACGCCGGCGGCCCCCTCCCCCTCCCCCTCCCCCTCCCCCGCCGCGTCCCCGCGTCCCCCCGCGCCCGCGCCCCGCCCCGCACCCCCGCGCCCGCCGCCGCCCGCGCCTCAACCGGGATGCTCGCTAGCCTACGATCCGGATTATACCAGTGGCGATCCGGTCGAAGGGTACAGATTCGGTGAGTGAATCCTACATCTTCCACTGACAGGTCACGCGGTGACATTCATAGGCGCAGCACGGCGCTGTTTGTAAGAACGAAACTAGAGAGTCGGATCAGCATGCTGTCTTTATGTTAAAATATTACACTCCAATCCTGTGTCCAACGCCCGAATATTGAAACGCCACTTAATGTAACTAGAGCGTAACTATGACATTATTTGACGATTTTCTATACAAATCAAATCTGACAGGTAAGATCGCCTTAAATAGCTAATAAGCTCCCAAATATTTAACTTAGCGTTTCTGTATTCGGGTGTAAGAGCAATACTTTAATCAGATATAAGAGCAACAATTTAAAAGAATCAAAGACGTTTCTCATCAAGAGTAGTAAAAAGCTTAAAAAAACCTCAAATTCCTATTTTCCCAGGCACTCGCAACGACAGCCGCATAGAATACAGCAAGCTGCCCGGCCGGCAGCTGGAAGGCTTCGACTTGACTATCACGTTCCGAACGTTCGACCGACACGGCGGGCTCGTGTTCTACGCGAGGTCGGACAGGGAGCCCGACCAGTTCCTCGCCTTGTACATGCGGGATGCCAAGGTACGCTTACTCTTGCATGGAATGTACAGTTGAAGCTATCAGGCTTCCTGACGAACACATTTCGTGATCATTCAAGTATTATAAAAATAAACCTAGCTATGTAAATGTAATGTTGATCTGAAAAATGTGTTAGTTATTTTCAACTAGGAAAAATAATTGGTACACGTTGGGAACCCACTCCAAAGGGTTTTGCCTTTTTCTCGTGAGCCTACGTGTGTACGTGGTATATAGCAAGTACAATACTCACCCCAGTTAGTACACCGCATCTATAGGTAATATCACAGATAAAATAATACTATACGGTAATATCGAGCCGTTAGCTCACTAGTAAAATGTACGGCATATGAAGTGTGTAATTCATTATAATTACATACATACATAAAACACGCCTCTTTCCCATGGGGGTAGGCAGAGATCTCCACTTGCTACGATCCTGACACACTTCTTTCGCCTCATTCACTCTCATTAGGTACATTCTTCATACACGCTCTCCGGTTTAGGGTACTTCGGACCTGGCCTTTCTCGAAAATGTCACAAATTTGGTCCAAATATGTTCGCCTAGGTCTTTCATTATAATAATTAACATTATTCTATTCTATTCTCAAATCGTACAGTTGCATGCGTCGTTCAACTGCGGCGGGGAAACAGGCACTATCTCGTCTAGCGGCACGTATAACGACACGGAGTGGCACACGGTGACGGTCACGCGCAACGGCGGGCACGGCAAGTTGGCCGTCGACTCGGAACACGTGTTCGAGGGTAGCGTGCCCTGCGCCAGCCCCGCGCTCCTCACCGCGCCCTACTACTACGGAGGGCTGAGGGAACTCACGGAGACCATCGCGACCCATCTGGAGGTAACGTACTTTATTGTGCCCAACCGGCAAGCCTGGGGATTTCTGGACTTTATGTCTATATCTTTATGTACCTACTTTTTTCATTCCAATTTTCCCCGTTAGAGGGGATTTCTGGACACCATTTTTTTTATTCCACTTTTGCCCTAGTCCTAGTAGGTAAAGTTTTTTTATATGTTTGGGGTAATCACCGAAACTACTCATCCTATTTCAAAAATTCTTTCACCGATGTGTAGCATGGACTTTCTGAATGAACATTTGAGCTTTATTTTTTCATGAGCTTTATTTTGTCAAGGTACCATAACAAAATGTAGAACAACAGATTATATGTGAATGAATGTGTAGGTATATCTGCTATTCATGCCTGTTTTTATTTGTTTATTTATTTTTTGCTTTTGCTTTGTAGCGAGTTGTTATATTCTTAAATTTCTGAACTTAATCTAGATGAAGGTATCTGTATAACGGAAGAGCGAGATACCCTAGCACAGGTATTTTTATACTTAAAAGGGCATCTCAAACAACATTTTAGACAACATTTGTATTTTTAACATTTATATTTGTTTCTGCAGGGTTTCTACCAACCGTTCAAGGGTTGCCTGAAGGGTCTGATGATGAATGGGCAGGCGGTGGCGGAGACGGCGGCGCGCGTCAACTCCCTGCGCTGCACCGACAGCGTCGAGGACGGGGTCTACTTCGGGGCTTCCAACAACGCTCACAGCAACTACTTGAAGGTACCAGTACCTCAACACAAGTTATCCGAAGCGCTCGTGGCGAAGCTTGCTAACACGTTCTTGATAGATCGTCGAAGTTAAGCAACGTTCTGAGCGGTCACTACTTGGATGGGTGACAAGTGGCATTACCAGCTGAGCGCTTCCGTGCTTCGGATTGTCGGTCCCGGCTTTTAAAGTCGTTAGGCCATGACGGAGGCCTTTAGGCGGCCTGAAAACTCCGTCACCAGAGTTAGCCACTTCCTCATACGAAAGAAAAGAGAGAAACACAAGTTATGCCTATCGAAGCGTATATTACAACAAGTGACAATTTAGCACACGGGGAATTACTCACGTAAAAGTATCGTCGATTTAGATACCGACAATGTTTCGATTCTTCCGGTGAATTTTAATCTGGGTATGAGTGTGGTCTCATCCTGGGTCTTCCACGTCGTCGTGTCGCGTTGTGTGGGGTCCACTCCGTGGTCCTCTTCGCCCACAATTCGTTCGACATCCGACAGACGTGTCCAGCCCAGTTCCACTTCAGACTGGCGGCTTTTTGACCAACGTCAACAACACGGGTTTTGGAGCGCAGTATACTGTTCCGCACGCGGTCTGACAGTTTTATACCTAAAATACTACGCTCCATGGCCCTCTGGCAAACCCCAAGGGCGGACTTCTGACGTTTTGTCAAAGACCAAGACTGAGCACCGTAGGTAAGGATGGGGAGAATGCGTACGTCCATGAGTCTCTTTTTAAGTCTTTTTTTTTTCTTTTCTCTTTTTAACTTATTAAGACGTGGAAGACCCAGGATGAGATGGCGGGACGAGCTAGACTCATACCTTAGCACATGGCCTGTGGACGCGCTAAGTCGCGAAGAGTGGAAGAAGGGAAGGGAGGCCTTTGCCCTGCAGTGGGACGATTACGGCTGAATAATAATAATAAATAATAATGAGTGTGGTCACTCCTCGCGGTCGCGTCTCACACTGCTATTATTATAATGTCTAATACAACTCACGATTATAAAAGTGAAACAAGTGACAAATTCAAAAATTGCACTAAACCGACTGCGATTAGGGGAGACCGGGGACAAAAGTAACGGCGGGTTGAAAGTAACAATCGCTCTGTAGCCATGTCCAATGGTCGAAACGACGCATGTGACCATTTGGTTGTTAGCTTGCACCGCCCCCCGCGGATGAGTTCAGTCCCCGCGCCCCGCGGCACGCGGAACAATTTGTTAGTGGACGTATTGTGATTTTTTGCACCAAAAGTGATTTTTGTTGTTGTTTGTTCATTTAGTGTTTACGTAGAATTAAGATGCTGAGAACAATATGACTATTAGTTCGTTGATTAACATTAAGTTTCTCTTTAGCATGCTATAACTTGTTTTCGTATAACACATTCAGTTTTAAGGTTATTTGGCATAAAATATCAAAAACGGGGTTGGGTACAAAAGTAACATCTCATGGCAGGACAAAAGTAACGTGTTACTTCCCCTGTATATAAGTGTGATGTTATTCAACTTTTATTTTTTTACTTTTATATAGGTGTTAAGAGTTTGAAATGTCTTTGTGTGTGTTGGTGTGGTTGTTTTACTGTGGCATCACAGCTCTCGAACAGAAAAATCGATTTAGATTTTGTTTTTTTTATTTGAAAAGTCATTTAGATAGATTTTTACGTATTACCTACTAAAAGGTTAATCTTACGTAAAAAGTTAATTATTTTTGTAATACGTATAACTTTGAAATAAATAATTTGATTTCACCGTTGTGTTCTTTTGATTGTTTTTATAACATACACTATAACTTATGAGGTGTTACTTTCGACCCACGCCCTTGTTACTATCGTCCTGACCATGGGTTCGAAAGTAACAATCTCCATTTTTTTTTGGAGGCTCAATAATATATAGAAACCAAGACATAATACATAAAATTATAATGTACATTTATAGACCATAAACGTAGGTATAATATGGCTATATTTAATTTAACACAAATGTTATTACAAACGAGAAATCTGGCATGGAATACAAACTGTTACGTTTGTCCCCGGTCTCCCCTACGTAAGAAGAGAGCAGTTTCTCGCACTCACGTGGTTTATTTAATGGGACCATCATGGGAACTTTTTTTAGTGGGATCCTCAAAATTGGTCTACTTTTGACGGAATAATCTTATTCGATTGTTTCCGATGTTTGTTGCTTATTATTTAACTTGAAGAACTGTAAGAGATTACCTCCTTTGATACAAGCGACATTGAACATTAAAACAAACGATATTACGTCTACATTCAAATGTCAAATGTCATTGTAGAACATTAAATTTGCTCGGACATTTTTTGAGTGTTGTCAGCTATTAGATTGTGACTCTTTAATACTTACATCTCAATGATAGCAACAAATAAAATTTTCTTCCAGCTGCTAGAAAACTTCAAGGTCGGCGATGAGATCTCCATATCGATGGAAGTCAGGCCTCGTAACTCCACCGGTCTTCTCCTCAGCGTACACGGCAAGAAGGATTATCTGGTACTCGAGATGTTGGAGAACGAAGTAGCGGCTACCGTTGAGAATGGAAACGGACCCTTCCGCGCTACTTATAAACTGGCTAATAGTAATATGCTGTGTGATGGTACCTGGCATAAGATACACGGTAATATATTTTATTTTAGTGATGTTAAACTTTAACAGAACAATAATAACTATTTTATAAATAAAAATCTACTAGAAATTACCGGGATTCGAACGACTGCCTTACCGGTCACAGAATCTCTAAACGTCAGAATAAAATTATTCGTTATTTTTAGTAAGATTTGAACTAGGTACATAAATTTCCTTATACGTTTTTACGTTTTTGACCGTCTGTATGCTTGTGTCAATTCAGAAGCATTGACACTCACACCAACGTTTTATCGTGTGTCAATTTATAATTACGCGGGGAGTTGACTTTTTCTAGCTACGTCACCTGCCTCTTTAAGGTGATTGTATGCGTGAAACTAGTAACTAAAATAAAACTATTAGCCCTCATTCGCACGAGAGCTTTTTTAACGTAATTTTTAATATTAAAAAAGCTTACAAACGGAATAATCATTTTATCAAAATTCTTTTATTAAACGTAATTTTAATTAAAAAAAGGCGGTGGCGCTAGTTTCACGCATAGGTACAGGCACCATGGTTTGAACATAATCATAATCATTTGTTTGTGAATCATGAATAGGTACCTATAATATGTAGTAGGTACTACCTACATATACAGTCAAATGTTAGGACATTATTTGTTTCAGATTCTGCTACTTGAGCATACAAACATTTTTACAATTTATTTGTTAACACTGTAAAATAAAATAATAACATTTTTTGTGCAGTGGTGAAGTCGCTATACGTGGTGTCAGTCGGTCTGGACGGTCACTTCTCTAAGCCAGGGCTGCGCGCTGGGCCCGTCTCTACAGACACACGCTCCGCGCTCTACATCGGCGGACACGAGCGACCTATTCACAAGGTAACATTGCACTTTATTAACAGACTAGCTTACGCGCCCGCGGCTTCGCTAGCACGGCGACCTTGATAAAAAATACCCTACGTTCGTTCGGAAAGTCCATCCAAATGTCCATCGGTGAAAGAAATTTTGAAATCGGATGAGTATAGTTTCGGAGATTACCCCAACCATACAAACCAAAGAATCCAGTTTTGTTTCTATTCAAAGATAAAGAAATGAGTGAAATTTACTATTTAACTCCATTTTTAAGGATAAGTACCTACTTTCTACTTTCCCTCTAGGTGGCATTGGAAAATTTATATTATCTGGTGAAAATGAAAATACTCGCATTATTATAACAAAATACCTATGCTAAAAAATATCGGAATTATTTTAGAGGAAACAAATAAAAGACTATTTGAGAGAATTACATTTATTCTTAAAACTAGAAATAGAAATGGATACAGAATACAGAAATAGTTTCATAAAACAGATATTACACAGTCGTTTTGTTGAAAAATCGCATTCAAAATTACGTCCGCAATACCATTACCGATAAATGTTGGCCCTTCGTTACTTACGAACGAATGGTATTCATTTCACAAAGCTCTGTTTTTAAATGACTTTGTCTTAAAATTGTATATAATTTACGAAGGTATACAATATGACGTTTTCTAAACAACAACTACGATTGACACTTATTTACCTTAACAATATAAACTACGGTATACCCAGCACTCAAATAAATGCTGTTTTCTGCTGTCTTCGTTTTTTTTATGAGTTCTGAAAACTGAAACATTTTTTTTATGGAGTTTTAAGAATATTTAGCCTTTGGCCATAAATGTTGTAGTTCATAAAAATTTGTCAATTAAATATAGACAAAAAGTGTGTTTCCTTGTTACTCTTATGTCAATAAAAAGATAGCAAATTGAATATCCGTTTTATCTAAAATAGGTTTACTCAGTCCAATATGAATAACGGAGTTCATGTTTTAAAAAATATGTAACTCAGGCCTTTTTACATCTTTACTCGATTAGGTGATTTATGAAGAGTCAGGAGGCAAGCTTTGCCTACACTTAACGGCCTTGCCTACACTTAGGTAATTTAGTGCCTGAGACATTGTTGAGATGGAATAGGCTTGCTCAGCACCTAAACCATCCTCTCAGCTTAGCCGGCCATATACACAGGAAAGACAATGGTCAGACGTCGTGTAGGGCTGACTAGTCGGTCGCTTACAAAAATATTTGTAAATTACTTACAAATCCAAAAAAAACCTTTAAAAACATGAAGCTTTAAATAAATTAAATATTAAACAATTACATTGTTAGAAAAAAAAACCGCAAACAGATTGATAAAGTACTTATGTGTGTAGAAAAAATACTGAGCCATAAGCAATTTATCGTTTTATCGGTTTATCGTTCGCAGAAGAACGCTAATCTGTAGCGTTTTTCTGAACGATAAACCGCGTTGGACGTCAAGACTGCCCACGTATGTTTGAGCATGTAATGCTAGACAAATGCACAAAAATGTTTACAAAAAAGAGTATAAAAATGTGCACAAAAAGGGGTATTCTGAAATTGTCTTTAGTTGTTCAGACGAAAAAATAAACAATAATGAATTTATGAACAGGTACGCGGAGTGAGGTCGCGGCGCGGCTTCACTGGCTGCCTGCGGAATCTGGTCATCGGCGAGTCGCAGGTTCAGATCCCGCTCACGGCAGCTGGACGGAACACTCACATCGGCGTGTGCCCCATCGACTAGACTAACTTACAAATCGATCAGTAAACATTTCTCGAATCTCCCTTCAAATAGTTTTACAATTTTATAAAAAAATGTAATCACACTAATAATATAAAGGTGAAGTTTGTGTGTGTGTAAGTATGTAAGTGTTTGCTACCCCTTCACGCTCAAACGGCTGGACGGATTTCAATTAAATTTGGTACCAGGATATATATCCTAGATTACACATAGGCTTCTTTTGATCCCGGTATTGCCACGAGAACGGAAACTATTCACCGCGGGTAACATCGCGGGCGCAGTTAGTTGTAAAATAAAAAATAATATCACATCAGAAATATTTTCTTTTTGACAACCCTGGTCACAAAATTATTATCAAAATGTTGAATACACAACCGTAATGAGTACCTTACAAAATAATATGACACATTAGAGTCGTTAAATCAATTTGAGCTTCATTAATATCTTAGGATAAACAAAGTTTTACATTTTGTAGTTACTCACATCATCAGAAGTATGTTATTTTAGATTATTGAAATGATTAACTAAATTACTTATAAATGTACCTGAATATTTAAAGCAATTAAACAAAAAAGTTTTCCATAAAAGGAGAACAGAAAAACAAAAATATTACTTATCAGTTTCATTCTAAAAACACTTTGAAATTGAATGATCACCTACTTCTGATGATAAACATATACTTGTGTTATAATTTAACGAAAATATTTAAAATTTAGGTATATATTAATACTTATGTATCAATTTATTCTACATACTCACATCATATTCATCATAAATAAGTGCCATAATGTGTAGCTTACAATGTAACACCAACTACATATTAATTTTCAAAAGATTATGTAAGTACTACCAAGTACTACTTACCTATAGACACTTTAATATAATTGATTATTATAACACCAATTATGTACTTATCTCTACATAACTAATGCAAATTATAATATTGTAGTTATATAAATAATAAAAAAATATGTATCAGTATGTAAGAATTGTTTTTTTAACCCCCCAAAAAGAGCAATGTTGTAAGTATGAGATGAGTGTGTGTCGACCACGCTTTTGTTTTCCAAAATATGAATATGAATAGGTACCAACTCCAAGATCTGATAATGACCAGAATATGATAAACAACAAATGGTCTGATTGATTTGAGGTTTGGTATCCTTTATTTACGTGGGGTTGTTTTAAATGTACCTATACTTGATAAATAAGTTTTCGCATAAAATAATTTTACTATGCGATAAGTAATGAGCCAAATTTTCACATAATCTCAGAGATGCAGATGGTACCTACTTAGGTACACCATGCTTTGACACGTATCAATATGCTTTGCAAAGAGCATGATGCTTTGACACTGGGAAACGAATCCTAGATTTAAATTGACATTTACTGACATTTTAGGACATTCTTTATTTTTACTGTCATTTGAATTTGACGTAAATTGTGATTTTGCCATTTAAGTATGTACCTACTGTCATTTTTGCCATTTTCTGTATTTTTGACATTTTCTGTATTTTTGACATTTACTGTAATTTACTGTCTAAAAAAGCGTGTGACACAAAATTTCAAGTGACTCTTTAGGAGATTAAAAATAAAATAAAAAGTCTAAGAAGTACTTACCAGAATTAAATACAGTGAACTAGGATGCCAGCTACAGTCATTTGTGTATTGTACCTACATAATTACGTCTTGGATATACAGGCATGCAAGTACACAAATTGCATACAAGTTTAACTTGCAAATGTATTCACTATAATATGCTAGTAACTTGTATGTGCCATTAACTTTTTACAGGCATGTGATTCTCGGCTTTACATAGGGATCATCTGGATAGTATACCCTGATGTGCTTGCATCCTCCTCATTATCAGCACGTTTCTCTTCTTCCTTGTCTTCCTCCTTTTTTGTTTCCTTGTCTTCTGGTTTTGTCGCCTTTTCTTCGACCATTTTCACTCTGTTATCTTTTTGAAGTATATTCAGATAATCATCAAATGTCTTCCCTGCTCCCATCACGACGACCTTTTTCGACTCTACTCCGCCAGGAGTGTCTTTAAACAATACGAACAATGTGTTTTTCCCTGCTTCTTGTACATTTCCTTCCTTTTTTTGTGAAAGTTCTTCCTTTTCTTTGTTCTGCTTATCGTCGCCACTCTTATCATCTTTTTCTTCCTGTTTCTGAAAATCATCCTCTTTCAGTGTAAGATCATCCTCTTTTAATGGAAGAGCATCTTCTTTTAGCGGAAGACCATCCTCTTTTTGTGGAATACTTTTCTCTTTTTGAGGAAGACCTTTAATTGTTTCATCAATTGAATACATTTCTTCCTCTTGTTTATCCTCTGTCACATCTTTAATATTCTTAGCTTCATTTTTTATCTCATTCTTTGAAAAACCTTCATCTTTTTGTAGAAGACCTTCCTGTTTTAGTGGAAAACCTTCCTCTTTTGTTTGAAGAACTTCCTCTTTTTTTGGAAGACCTTCCATTTCGTCATCCATTGAGTCTTTATTTTCCCCTTGATTTTCCTCGTTGACATCTTTGATATCTTTCGCTTCATATTTTTCGTCTTGACCTTCTTTGGTGACATCTTTCATGCCCCTAACTTCATTTTCACCACCGATGTCAGAAGATTCGCTAACTTCTTGTTGTGTAGAAGTGGACCCTTCGTCTACATCCATAACTTCTTCATTAATAGGGGCTGGGTTGCTGTTCGCCTGAAGATGGTTTTTTATTCCTTTACGGATTGTCTTGGACTTCTTATTTTTCTGAATGCCATGTTTAGGCATCACCGCGCACATTTTTGACATTTTTGACTTTCCGGCAGCTAATTTCAACGGCTTGTTACCGCTTGGTTGCTCAGACATTTTGTATTTTTTTTATCAGATTTAACCTGAAACAATATACAACTTTTTAGCAATAATTAATGGGTAAAACGATTGATAAGTCAAAGTTACATAATCGATCGAGTGAGCGAAGCGAACGAAGATCTTAGTTGTAACTTGGGCTATTTTGCGTTGTATGTTTGTATGTCGCGGCATAACTGTCGAACCGTTAATCCAATCTTCATGATATACTTGGTAAATATATAGGTAGTGATACGGGATTTCCCGGCTCACCTAATGAGTGAGAATGATCGGTCAAGGGGTTGTAAAAATATGAGGATCACAAGGGGGTGAAACAAAATAAAAATTATCCATATACTTTGAGAGGGGTGTCATATGAAATGGTTCTGTTTGTACATTCTAAAATGGTATTACTTTTCATTCAAAGATGTAAAGTTTTTAAAATACATCGATAAACGTTCAATCTATTATTTTTCAGTGGTTCCAACCTAAAGTGTTTCATCTCAACAAATCTAACGAATTTTTAATGGAAAAGAGAATTTTCTGAATTTTATAAAGTATCATGTGACTACAATACAAACAACTTCGTCGGTTCGGTGCAGTCATCAACCAAAAACAACGAACAAACACCAACAAAAAAATTTTTACTGCCGAAAAACCTAATGTTTCATAAACCATTTTTGTTTTAATTGTCACTCTCACAGAAACTATATTTTTACACAAACCATCAAATATTTATACCAGTGAACTTTTCTATCGTAAAATCTTTTGCAATTTTGACTAAATTTTGAGTTTCGGCCTTGGTTGGTTTATTTTCGAGCAATTTTTCCAACCTCATATTTGAGCCACTCGGTATAGGTTCAATACCTACTATTTGTTTTGTCTAACATTTCTTCTAAATAAAAATCAATAAACTGTAAATTATTTTGTTCATCTAAATAAACTTCTACCTTATCTTTTGTTTCCTTGTCTGATGTCTTTTGTTTAGAGATTTTTTTACCTTGGCATAGCTAGATGTATTAAAAACTACTTTATGCCTACCAATATTTATTTTGGAAGGCGGATCAAACATTCTACAATTACTTCATTCTACCAGAAACAGAATATTAAATATTGTCCAAACGCTCTTATTCCTGGCCACAGATTTATAAATTTAATGAAAACGCATTAATAATTTGTGTTTTTGTTAATGAATAAATATTTTGTGAATAAAGTTCTGTTTTAGGATATTTTAATCAATTACATGAAATTTTATAATAAAAAGTAGGAAAAAAAATACAATTACCTAGTTACCTACCTAATATTCTTTCGTTGGCCACTTGCTCATACCAAAGACGATTATTAATCGTCTTTGCTCATTCTAACAAACGAACCTATTAAGAAAAACGATTATTTTTTTAAGAAAAATCGATTAACTAGAAATTGATTTTTCATGCCCAAACCATATATTTTTTAAGTCGAACGTCACTTACTGCCTACCTAGTCACATATTTTATACTTAATAAGATTCAGTAAGTACCTACCTACCTACCTAAACCCATTTTGGAATTACAAACAGCAGCCCTTTCACCACTCAAAATATATATTTAATATATAATCTCATTGGTATTTGCATTTTAACTTTTGTTTTTTCACCTTTTGGGAACCCAGTAAGTATATTTACAACCCCTTGACCGATTAAGCTCACCAGGTTAGCCGGTAATTTAGGTTCACTACCTATACACCTAACTACCTACCAAGTTTCATGAAGATTGGATAAACGGTTCGACAGTTGTGCCGGAACATACAAACATACATACAACGCGAAATCGCCCAAGTTCACGATCTTCGTGTTCGAGATCTTCACACGCTTCGCTCACTCGATCGACTAAACATAGGAACCTACTAATATGCACATAATAATCTAATTTCTGTATACTTATTGCATCAGTAGGTAAATAGCACCCCTGCAGTGCCGGGGCGGTCCGCTAGTGAATCGAATTCGACAAGTGCATTTTGGTTGCCAAGCAGAGATGCAACAGAAGGCTAATAATCTCGCTACAAGTTTGGCAAAACGAAGTTACAAAAACATTTTCTTTCTTATTGCGCTCTCTATGAAATGGATGTGTAGGTGCCTATGTGATGAAAAACTGAAGTATCAATACGTCATAGATACCTAGCTCATGCTGATGCCGCAATCAAGCCGCGAGCCGAAGGTACCTAGTTTTTTTGTAAATAAGGATGTAACATATTACTGGATTTATCTAAAATAGCTTTTAAAATATTTTTTTCTATCACACCTCACCTATGATGGCCGAACTGTGAAGTACCTACTTACTACAACTAGGTAGTAATACAAATACATCGTTACTACCTACCAATTACATAAAAATGCTCATAAATATGTTAAATGTAATGAATTATCAATAGGTTTGTAACACGAGGAAAAAGCTAACGCAGTTCGACAATATGGCAGCGAAGCTATAAATCAGTGAAATGATAATGGCTCCCGAGTCCCGATACCATTCCCTTTAATTACAACGCGCTTACAAAACATCAGGATCTTATTTTGTCCGGAAATTCGAAGGATGAAGGATTCACAGGGATAAATGGGTGAGAATAAATTATGTGTTCCACATACCTTTATATTTAATTCACAGCGCTCTGGGATGCAGCGAGTAGCCGCGTCCTGACGTCAATGAAACGAGGGGTGCTCTGTCTGATCGATTGCACTAGGTACAGGGCGGGGCGGGGTGGTTACACCTACGCAATGTAGCAACTATGAAACGTTCATAATCTACTACCTGGTAGGTTATGAAACTTTTGAATCACACAATGTCGGGGTAATCTGTTTTTTTTATTGAAACGTTATACAAAACATTTTAAGCAATAAAAATTTTGCTCCGAGTTGTGTATTTAATAGCCATCATTGTATTTGATTAATGTTTGCCAACAGGTCGGCTGCTACGCGCCGTAGGTAGTCTCGTAGCGCCTAACGCCGCTCCGTGCTACGACCCCGACGGACGATCGGAATGAATTGTATTGTATGTCATCAAATCATCATTCATTGGCCATAAACATCTACAAGATATGATTTTTTATGAAATTTGCTATCGATTCTAAACAAAGACGAGTTAAATCGAATTAGATACCTATTGGTCAGACTATTAATAATAATAATAATAAATATCCTTGGACATTTCACACGGCGTCATCTAGTCCCAAGCTAAGCAATTTAATGCTTGTGTTATGGTAACCAGATGACTGATAAACTACATAGATACATTTTTTTTTGTAAATACATACATATTATACATAGAAAACACCCAGACACGAAACAAATATTTGCAGATCATGCAAACATTTGTCCCGCAGCGGGGATCGAACCCGCAACCTCTGCGTCTCAGGCGGGCTTTCGCCCACTGCGCCACAGAGGTCGTCAAACTATTACTATTAGTACCTAAACCTACCTATACCTAATAACGGTCTGTCTTTCATTTCCAAAACTACCCAATTTAACCATTAGGCAAAGAGTACCGGCTAGGTGCCTACTTGATTGTCTTGGATCTAGGCTCTAAAATAATTGCGAGTTATCTTTAATTTACTATGATTATTTTATAGACTTACCTACACAATGGTATGAAAATAAAAGAATTATAGGTACCTAATATTCCCATTACATTACCATAGACCTAGTTACACAAACAGCTGTTCTCATTAACATAAATAAAACCAAAGACCAAATCAACATTTACTTTTTTTTATAATTATAATATAAGTACAGTGGTGGTCATATAATTTAAATCACTTTCTTTGACTTATAATGATAATGATGAAATAATAATAATATAATGTTCTTTACAAAATGGCATAACATTTTTACGTTTATCGAGGTCCTGTGTATTTATATGGATGTACCGATTCTTATTTCCTCCTCCTCAATTAAGCATTTAATATGCTATGGACAACGGACAACTAATTAGAAACAATACAATCTCAATAGGCATGATAATTACTAAAAATATATTTACTTCATTAAATTCTGAACTAGGACTCATCCTGAATAACGTAAGTAGGTTTTTTTTTAATATTATGAGCAAGATTAATATTTATTTTGATAAAATAGAATTACTTACATCATTCCGCCATATATTTTCGAGGACATGACGATACGTCGAAGTAAAATCACTTTCTTGTCATTTAGTTTCGTTTGAAAACTTTGTACCTATATTATACCTTGGCGTGACACCATGCCTTAGTAAAACGGCGAAATAGAATGGTATTTCAAAATTATTTATTATGCCTATTGGAACTTATTTCACTTGGAGTTCCACAGGGAAGCATACTTGGTCCTCCTCTATTTGTATCTTTATTAGTATATAATTAATGATTTACCAAAAGTACATAAACATTTATGCGTCATGTTCGCTGATGATGCAACAATATATTATATGCCACAACACAACCTATCTTTAATTTAATTCGAAGCTGAAATAAAAAGCACCCTCAATTCCATTGTAAACTGGTTGGAAAAGATATAAGTAAACAATAATAAAACATATTTAATTCGATTTAGAAACTACAAAACACTTGAAATAAAGTTAAATATTTTAAACAGAGGTAACAAAGTAAATGATATAAATGTAACAAATTACTTAGGCTTAAAAATAGACTGTCACCTGAATTGGAAAGCTCACATTAATAATATGAATAGTAAACTGTCAAAATATTGCTACGCACTGTATAAAAAAAATATATAAGTAGTGTAGCTTTACTTGCAAGAATACCTACCCATAAAGAATCTTATCCAGTATGTTAAGTAAATTTAAATTAAAAGTGATACAATCGTCAGCAAGAAGAATATGATATTCTTAGTAAGGAAGGCGGCCTAAATAACCTTAGCTCAACTTGATATTAATATACCTAATGAAATTGCAAAACAAACCTACTATGGTTTTGTTTATCCTTATTATCTTTGTGTACGTGGTACGTGGGGTAGTTCTGTAGATTTTTAATAAGCCTTGTCATGCAAAAAAGATATCTGCGTGCAATTTATGAAAGCACTGAAACATTACCTATCTACGTAATATATTTAAAGAAGAAATTTTGTTAACTCTTACCTGTATTTACATATTAGAAATTTGTCTTTTTATTAAAAACAACTTAAAATATTTAAAAAAAGTCACTTCGAGCCGATTCTTTACGATCTATATTATAAACATGATATTTGTATTCCCCAAATTAATAATGCCATATACTCAAATGGTAGGTAGGTTTGTATATATGTACACTGTATACAGGTAAACAAATGTCAGAAGGTGCACGCAGTTCATTTCGCCGCCTTGCCGGCTGCAGCTTCCTCATCTTTCTTGCGTTGCTTCTCGCGCATGAGTTCGGCATCTCGCGCCTTCCTCTCCGAGAGCGACAGACCGGTCTTCTCGCTGGCATTCTTCTTCCGCTGTATCTCCTGTTGCTTCTTTTGATTCTTAGCGCGAGCCAAGTCCCTCTGATTTCCACGTGTCATTTTCTCTGCTTTGAATCTGACTCAACAAGTCCAGAAGCTTGTTCAGCTTCGTCTCAGGCATATAGAAATCTCGACGATACGCTAGTCCGGCCGAAACCTAGGACAACGCACCGCCATTACACGGCCAATACGGGAAAAAGTCAGGACTGACCGGGTTCGAATGATTGAGTTCCCTTGGTATAAGGTCTTTGCACTCTTCACACAACTGTTTCGCAGTCCAATAACACGCAATCATTAAAGTATTTGTTGTATTCACAATGTTTGACAATGTTATTGAATTGTTAGCGGCTCGCACTTTGTCGTCTGACTGTCAGCTCCCACGATCAATGGTAAGGAACGAACTGCGCGAACTGAACTGCGCAGCTCGAACCCAGGGTGAGCTTCGAATGCCACAACAGCAATTATGCATTCATTCAGTGGGGTAAAGCCACAGCATAATGGTAGCCGAAAGATGCAGACCGAAATGTTGGTCCTTCGCCAGCAAGATGAACAGACGACATCGATAAAGACGCATAAGTTACTTACTTACCTAATAAAATAATGTATGTATTACTTAGTTACTTACCCCCGCGCGTTTCACTTTGCTTAGGCAGTAATTTAAAAATATTATCTCATTGATTTTTTAATTTGGATTAAAAAGAAACCAGTGCGAACCTTTAAACAAAACTTTATTTTTCGTATTGTTCCTACCGGTACACTACTGAAACCAACTTTTGTTTATATTTACACAAATACATCGTCAACGTGATGGCCGAGTGGGTTAGTGCCTAGACTTTCGTTGAAACTAAATTACATACACAACACAGAATAAACATAAAATAACCTGTTTCATCACTTCAATTACTTATATAGGCACATACTTATATAGGCAGGGCACATAGGTACAGCCTGAACGCCTAATACAATCCCACTTTACAAAAATGGTCCCAAATATAATATTGATAGAGTTCCACGAATGCCACATAATCTGGCCTGCGCCTAACATAATGTATGACAGACAACCAAACATTAAAATTATCGTTTTTACTTTAACTGCGATCAAAATATATGAAAATAAGCTAGATTTTTCGTTATTTTTACTTATGATAGAGATTTTTTATATTCCTTAAAATTTAATTCTTCTGAAGACCAACTGAAAAATACAATAATATTTTTGATAAATAATGGTGAGTCTGTGAGTTCCTATATTCTGATAGTGATTTTGTTTACATATAGGATTAATTTCAAAAACCTTTGATTTGTGGAAATATTTATTTTTATTATAATTATATACCTACTTACTTACTTACTATACATTTTTTATTGTTAACGAAATTATACATATTTTGGTGTTTTCTTTAGGTATTAGTGCTAAAAATCCAATCAAGTGTTCTTTAATTACGAATAAAAATAATATTTACAGTGCATATGAATAAAAATAATGAAATATGATCATGACTGTATTCCAAAGGTGCGATAGACAAATTAATTCAGATGATTTTTAATAATTTTAGATCCTTTGAAGATGGCTAAGAAGTATATCCAAATATTATTTGGTATGGTACAGTTAGCGTCAAATTGATATGTGCGTCTAGAGTAGTCAAAATGATCTGAAAAACATAAAATCAATTTGATATAAGCAGTTGGAATCATCATATTGTTGCAAGCTGCTCAGGTATAGGTGCTTGCAACAATATGATGATTCGAACTGCGTATATCAAATTGCTTTTGTGTTTCAGATCATTTTGACTACTCCTCTAGACGCACATATCAATTTGACGCTGACTGTACCCACATTTTGCAGAAGTTAACATTCCATAGGTAGGTACTTGACATTGCAACCTGTCACTGCCCATCGACGCTTTTAGAATAGAAAGCTTACTGGTTTCCTCGAGATTTTTCCTTAGAGGTCGTGCATATACATTTTTCAAAAACGGAAAAACCAATATAGGTATATTACAACCAATAATGCGCGGCCAGATTCGAAACAACTATATTCAGGTCGAAAGTCGAGTTACTAATCCACTCGGCCAACACAACAACACAGTTTATTAGTTTATTTCAAATTATGTATGTTCAACGCAAAATTTAAAAGAAAACAAGGAAGCTACGTATTTTTATTACGTTGAGTAGATTCCTTGTTTTCTTTTAAATTTTGCGTTGAACATAATTTGAAATAAAAGAATAAATTAAATTAATGCTGTAAGTACAGCGAATAGAACACCAATATATATTGTATGGATTTTTAGATGTTTATTGCTATTTGTATAGTTCTCTTGAAAATGATAAATTAACCAAAGGTAGGTACTATTAGGCCTTATTTCATAATGCGTACGGTCAGACAGAAAAAATGTATAAGCTGTAATAATTAGAGCTGCCACAAGGCTATGGCATTGTTACGGTATGTAGAATACATATGATAAAGGCCTAGTTATTGTTCAACTATCGATTTTGTCGTTTTTAAAACAAAAGTATAACCTGTTGTAGTTATTTACTATAAACTGTAGAGTATGGAAGATCATTATTTTTTGTAGGTACTGTTGCATTTACATATAAATCGGCATAGGCAAAGATGCAAATATTGTGGGCAGTCCCGCCATCTTATTCTATATGACATAATATATTTCAACGCGCCAAAAGTTTATCAATTACATTTTACGGCACCGTGTCACGCACGACGTAACTATACCTACAACTACAAGTATTATTCTCACGAAATGAAATGTTTAATTAACCGATAGTGTTCTGGCGCGCCACTGTACTACAAATTTAAACCCGCTTTAACTATCGTTTTGGAAGCTCTAAATAAAATCATTTTGTAGAATCTAGATCAAAATGACTATATAGCCAATTTTGCATTATATGCAGCTCAAGGGGCTAAATAGTCGCCGTGCAATTCCTTTATAAAATTAAATTCATTATTATGATTTAAATCATACATTTATATTTAATTAAAAGAATTAGAAAAATGTATCTTAGAAAATTTACAAAAATATCAATTGGTCAATTATACTATAATAAATTGATATCTCTTGGCCGATTTACATTGGTCAAGGACAGGAGTGTAGGTAGCGAATGTTAACGTTTGTATGGGTACCTACTATGTAATGTACTATGTAGTGCGTTATATATAATGTTTCAATTTAATTCTGAGCCTAACGCAGACCGCGCCGTAGATGGTAAGAGTTAGATGCCCATCTAAAGGATTGGTTCGCAGTGGCCCAAAACAGGGATGAATGGAGAAAAGGGAGAGAGGCCTTTTTTGCCCTGCAGTGGGACATTCCAGGCTCATAACATAATAATGGTATAGTATCTTCACCGTCTGTATCGCCCTTAAATAAGATAAATATTTGAATAATTGGTTATCAGAAAATAAACTTCAGATGCAATGTGTTGAGGGGTAAAAGTTTGTAAAGTATATTTTGGATTTTTTTAATGGATTTTACAATTTCTTCGGGGAAATGACAATTAAATGACAGAAACTCACATGAACGAAATCGCGAGCGTTTGTTAATGTAATCATTCTATAATTTAAATAATGAATCATAAAATGGATTATATATCTATGTATACAAAAGAATTCAAAATCAAAGCATGAGCAAATAAATAAATAAAATAAAGAGATGGCTATAGCCTTTAGCCCAGAGCGTTGAGTTCGCATCATAAGATTGGCGTTGCAAAACTATACTCGCCGACAACGAGTATCTCTTTTTGTCTGTTAATTCTAGTTCCCATAGGAACTATTTAGCACCCTTGCCTTTAGTTGCAAACACAAAAAATAAAAAAATATTACAATAAGTACAGATTTTACTTCAGGAATGTTTTAGTAGGTACTTCTAGTAGGTATATAATATATATATGTTCTCGAGCCTAATAAAATAACAAAATTTAATTTCAAACAAGAAAATAATGTGTTCCTTTGAAATTTAAAACTGTTTTCATTGCAGTATCAATAAGCAAAATGGTAAATTGTCATCATCAATGGATTCACTTAAACGAGTTACATAACAATAATTTGAGACACACAAGCAATACACACAAATGTATCACTGTGAAGTTCCCGTTTCAAAAATATTTAAACAAAACTTTGCTATTATTAACCCACAAGTATAATAATAAAGTAGAACCTAAAGTAATCTATTTCTAATGAATATTTTTGGTAAAAATGAATTGTACAACAATTAACCATTACAAACTATGGTAACTATATAAAGTTTTGGGTATCTTGATGTTAATATAAAACACGTTAAGTAATTTTATGTAAAAATAGTGTCCTTCATTCATAGGGATAATATTATTATAAATCTAATCTAATTTATGTATATTTTATCTAGTAAAATGGTAAGTAAAACGTCTTTAAAATTCAACATTCAACTGACTGAACAACGTTAATAATAGAAGAAATAGCTGCGATTAATTAATTTAAACTATAAAAGGTGTAAAATGCCACGGTAATTCAAACTGATGTTATACTGGATTATATATAAATACATATAACAATACAGTGGTGGACATATAATTATAAACACTTAGACTAATATTTTCCTTTAATAACCTATTTTTACGAATGTTATATAGCTACTGTGTATTATTTATATATTGATGTATATAATATTTGTTAAGATAGCTTTTGCTCTGAATAACTGCTTTACAGCGACGTGACATTGATCCATTTTTTTCTCACGTTTTCACCAAATTATAGCTTCAACAAATGTATGGTATCAGTTCAATGGAATTAGGTGTGCAATCTTATTCGACAAAGAGTTCTTTATAGTATGCCAAATTATCTATTGGATACGGACTGTTCTATCTCGTCGTCTATTTTAAGGACTTTCTAAGGACCGATTGCTCGCTCAGAAACTCTTCAACACTATTAACAGTGAGTTTTGGGTCATTGTCGTGCTGAAATATCAAAGTCGCTGCTAAATTATCCTCAGGAATATAGGATCATTGCCTCTCATAATATAGGCACATAGGTACTGGTACTGATCCAGCAATTCTTCAATCCTTCTCACGGGACCCACCCCGTATCCCGAAAAACATGCCCATAATAAGTTCTATCATTTTAGTTTACTTGTTATTCTAAGCCAATTGGTCGTCTTAAGTATCGTTTACCGTCAGAATTTAAAGTTTATTTTAGTGACGAGCCAATTAATAGCATAAAAAAGTTGTACAATATCTTTACTACCTTGACAAGTAGGTACCACTTAAGTCAGCCAAGCGTAGCGTGTGATGCCAGACAACATTTTGTTGAGGTGTTATTTTGTTAACTTTACAATTACTTTTACTTTCTTTGACATGACTTACTTTGTTCGACTGGCTTCTCACTAAAGCTTGACTATTTAGATTATTTTAAGATTGTTAAGGGATCGCTTTTAAATAAAAGCTAGGCCCACACCACCAGGTTCTTGCCTGATTCTTTCCCTGGTGTAGGGAGTCGCGTTGGAACAGGCATTAGATTCACCTAGCATGTAAAACGAAACTTAAGTGATACTTGAGGTCCTACAAGAATAAATGATTTTTCTTTCTTTCTGGTAACAAAAAAAAACTACAAGTGACTGTGTTTTAATGACATGTCCAACACCTGTTTATACTCGTATATGAATCGCCGAAATGTATGTCAGCGCATAACTTCCGAAAGTTTGCATCAAGTTGGATAATTCTTTTTGTTTTGTGTTCGTTATTGCCAGGAAAAAAAATTATTGTCGAAGTACGACATACCAACAACAACAAAGTTAGTTTTTTTAGGGCTACTGGGGGAAAGTCTGAAACATGGAGTTATTGAAAAGTCAGTACCTATGTATTCGTAAGTCTGCGTTTAAAATTTCAAAATGATTTAGGTTAGTACTTATACTTAGTTCTTATATATATAGCTTTTGAGAAAAGTGAGATATTTATTACTTATTTTCTTTCATTATTTCTTTTACAACTTTTTTTTATAATAGGTAAGTACATAAATAAACAAATAAACCCTTTAAATAAACTCACCTTTATATCTTGTACGGAATATTATAGATAATTATCAATGTCTCAGTTGGCGAACAGTATAAGATTTATATGATTTTCCCGACCGACGGGTAGGCGCGGAGCATACAACTACGGCAATAGCTCGGTAAATCAAACATAAACTAGGCATGTTTGATTTACCGAGCTATTGCCGTAGTTGTATGCTCCGCGCCTAAATTATAAATGCTTGTTTTACATACAATCCATATAATATTTTTTGTAACTAACAATGAACACATGCTTTATTATACTCGTATATTATACAAAATGTATAAATAAATAATTCATCCTAATTATTATGTAAACTTACTTATTTTGATGCAGTTATTCTTAAGCATTAAGGCTGACAGTTAGGTAAAGTAACAATAAACGGATCTCAAGTTTGAGTACCATCTTGAGGTCGATAACTCTTTGTCTAATGAAAAAATACAGAAACTCACAAGATGGTACTGAATGTTAAGCTTGGTTTATGAATACCATCCTATGTATACTTCAAGCGCGAAGTATTTAATATATGCTTTCTAGTTTACAAAAGGCAAAAATTGGTGATATTGTTTCAATAATTTACTAACACGAATATTTTACTTACTTTTGATCCTCTCTCCAACATGGTCTAGAAACGTAAAAATTGAATTAAAAACTTGCAACAAAGTAAATTATTTGGGAACTAAACCCCTGACAAAAACAAAGGAATCACCTAATATGTAATAACTAAAAATAAAACCTTACTTACATACTCATTCATAGTTGTTAGGATATCAAACTAAGATTTTTGTATCACAGAACTTACAACACCATATATATTTACAATTCATACAAACATATGTACAATTTGCGCACGATAAACATAGTTTTCTATAGTAATAAATAATCCTAGTACATTATTTTTAATGTTTCTAGACCACATTTTGCTAAAGTTGGTTTTGGCGATAAATTGTGAAATTCACGCGTAGTTCATTCATAAAAAAACATATACCATTTATCACTATGTTAGTTCAATTTTTATGATAAAAAATCAATAAGTCAACTGTATTTAAAAATACTTACTTTTGTTAATATTCTAAAAATAATTTAATTGAAGACATCTGTTTCTTATTGCGTTTCCTTATATTTATATTAAAATTTAACGGCCGAAATTTTTACACAATTAAGTACCTATCTAGCTGCTTAGTGACACCTACAGCACGTATAGCATCATCGCCTAGAAACCATTTCGCTTCGGACGAATAGAGAAAAATTACAAATAGATATAGAAATAAAGGGAAGTAGTTTGGAAGATTTGAAACTCTTAAAGCGAAATGGTAACATTACTTTATTTAAATGTAATTTATTCATATTTATTCGGAGACAAATGTCTAGGACAGACGCTATTGGTGGCTGTAGCATAATAATACATAGTTAATTTAAACGTAGTTATATACAGTCTATACATCGGTAGGCCAAGCATAAATAACAATGCTGACATTCATATTATACATGTAATTATCGTTGTAGTTTCAGCTAATCACAGACTTCATCAGAGTTCCTAGCCAGAGAAGAAACACAAACTTGCTTTTTTTAATCTAATCGAACGTCACAAACTGTAAGCACGGACGATTGAATGGCTTTCCCATTCTATCTTCCGTGTTTTTATCGAGTACCTACCATCAATATTTTTTTTTGCCGTTTTTATTAAGTACTTGTATTTATCAACCCCGACCATAAAGATGGTTGATTATAAGTTTAAGGTGTGTGTCTGTGTGTCTGTCTCGTAGCATCGTAGCTCCCAATAACGCATTTGAATTTATTTTTTTGTGTTCGTAAGGTGGTTTAATCGAGAAAGTTCTTAGCCATGGCATTCTTTGGTAGAAATCGGACCAGCCGTTTCCAAGATAATCAGCTCCGACCGAACCCTGATTTTAAGGGGGTTCCGCGCTTAATTTCGGCTTTGTCTGTCCTCAAAGCTTTAGGTTTTCACGATATTAATACACCAGGGACTGATGATGAGCAGTTAAGATGGGAAATGATCGGAAAGATTCAAGATTTAGTATTCTGTAACTTCATTTGTAAAGGGGGGGTAATTTTGAATTTATACTTATTGATAAAAGTCATCGACAAATGAATATTCTTGTCTCATTTTGCCACTAAAGTTATCTTATCAAGATTCAGCTGCAGCTGGCGTAGTTAATCTCTGAATATCGTTGCCATTACCATGATTTTTGCCAATTCTCCTCTTTTGGCATACACGCGCATGCTAAAAGAGGAGATTGTAGAGGACATATTAAAATAATGTACTTATAAAAACTTGTCACAGTGCCTTTACTGGATATAGATGAAGTAAGTACAAAGTTTTTACATAAGTGGCAATTCCGGATGTCGCCAAAACTTACCTAACCTAATTTGACAGCACTAAAAATGTTGCCGTCCCTTTCATAACGATCGAAATAAAAAGGATGGCATCAATTTTAGTGCTGTCAAATTAGTTTATTTAGATTTTGGTGACACCCAGAATTGCCACTAATATCTACATTATTTCAATCTACACGCTATAGGGCGTGAATCTGCAAAAGTTATGGTAATGACACTTATTATATCCGCGCCTGCAATTGTCAGTCATTGCGAATATTCCGACTAATCTCACTCAACAACACAGCCTCTACAAAACACATTTCGTCTAATCTTGTTCACTGTCGCAATCACAACTCATTTAGAACTACAAAAGAATTTATCGGGTTTAACACGTTTTGTAGAAACCTTAGAAGTAAATAACGCGATAAATACTTATGTTCCGTGTAGTTCTATAAATGAGTATGATGCTGATTATCATGTGTGATGGAATAAGTTGGAAGTGAGTATTGAATAGTAATTACAATTAAAGATATTTTGGTCATGATTACTAATAAAACTTTTGAAATGTAATTTTGTAATAGCTCAAGAGCCATTTATTTCCATGTGTCTACATCGAATTCCTAAATTACTGTTAGAATAATTAAAACATGATTCAGAACTTGTAAATTTTTAGACTATATGCATTTTCAATAAAAAATCTCATGTAGGTATTGGTTGTCTTGTATATCACAAATTATCCAGCGGCATTTTAAGGCACGTATTTCTAACAGTATTTATATAATTCTGTCTTCACATCAACAATGTGTAAAGTTAGGGTCGGTTGGTGAAAAAATTATCTTTGGATTTTATTTTCATTAGATTTAGGCACAAGTTCCTTATTAAGTGTAATTATTTTATTATACAGAATAGTCTTACTTAATGTTGAGTAATTTTAATTATGTTTGTAATATCGGCATAATAAAACCACGGCTTGATTCCTCATTAATTCCCGAGACACAAAGATTACCGAGAATAATTATGAACACTTTGACAAACCTATCTCTAATCCAATTTCCGAATTATGAGACTCGGTGTACTATGGTGTATCTTTTTTAAGAGTTGTATATAATTATTGCAACGTGTGTGTGAGGGTGTGTGTGTGTGTGTAGATGCCACGTACGTCTCGCACGCGCCGGAATAAATAAAAAATGTTCCGCTTAAACCATTTTGCCGAAGTAAATGCTCGAAAATAATAATCTGAATGTCATTTTGCAGTATTCGGGAGTTGTCTTATTACAAACAGTATTGTACACCGATTGCGTAAAACACAGGTATACTCTTAAGAGCAAAAATGATAATTAAACTTTAAAGATTATTGTGCTTTAGTTTATATCTTATCGATCTGTCATCTGTTATGGTGCACCCACAGCAGTTACTTTTCGTATCAACGTTTCCATGTTATACATCAACGAGCAACCTCCTATAGTAAAAAGTTTAGGTACTTTTGTTGGTATAATGTTGCCATTATAGTATATTTTAAGTACTTAACGTTTAATTTTTGAAAACGGTCAACATTAAGTAACAATCTATAAAATCTCAAGAAGTTTTAACATTTATGCGTGCAAATCGTTTGTTGCTGAAAGTGACTCTTTGATATATTTTGTTCATTTATGTTATTATGGACGCAATGAGTAACGTTCAACAAATAGTAACAAGTAGCTACAAAAGTTACCTAATGTTACCGTGTTGCACAATGATGCTCTACAAAAGTTAACTGCGGTGTGGATGCACCATTACCGTGCTATGAATATCACTTTGTACGCAGTGATTATGACATCAGCGACCCTATCATGACATTTAACCAATCAATCTACACGCGCCAGCGTGTAGTTATAGATAATGTATTAAAACTTGTCACAAAGCTTCTAGCGGACATACGTTATTTAAACTACACGCTATACGCGTGTAGGATGAAAATAATGGTAATGACACTGAATCAAATTAAGCGCATACAATTCAATTTTGTTCTAGAAAAATCAGGCCGGTATCAGATGGAACCGTTTGATGCTTTAAATGTTATTGCATTTAACAACTTGTCGGAGACATCCTGGCAGTTCAATCCATATTTACATGAACATAATATAATACAATTTATTTAAAATTCTTCGGTTTTATTATTTCTATAATTCACAGTTTACATACTTAATTTTAAGCCTGTACCACAGAGGCTATCTGAATCAGGGACTATTATAATATAAATCTATTCATTTCTTATTTAATAAAAGCAGTTTTGTATGACATCGAAATAAAAAGGCAATTAATGCTTAATTTTTACATTATTCATCCTATAATAAATATATACAACGTGATTAATAATTGGTATGTTATCCCGGAAGGGGGATTTTGTGACCATGAAAATACGTAACGTAGAACATTATGTTGTTTACACTGATGAGGTGAATGACTCCTTCTCGGGATACCAATTATGAATCACGTTGTATATTGAGCAGTCGTCAGTTAGTTCATTGTTTGTACTTTAATTCATTGAGGGCCTATATTAGCTTCATCCGCGGTACCATCATTTGAGTAGCCTAAAATGTCTATTCTAATTTTCAATCAAATCTGTAATGCTCAAATTTCCCTGATTAATTTATTGGTTAAACAACTTTTATTTAAGAATTGTATATTTTGCGATACACATGAATGTTAATCTGTAAAATTGAGAGAATTTGAAAAACCTTACCGATGGGAGATCGTGACATGTAATGGCTTAAAGCTTATACAAGCTATCTAAAGCGTTGGTACCACGCGACCGAAGTCGTAGATGGAAGCTAGTGTAAAGATATGTAAAATCACCGTATAATAAAGTTATTTGACGATTGAAAAATCGGCCCCTATTACTTACTAAAAATATTAATCAAGTCTTTGTATAAAATAAAACTCACTCATCATAATCTGACGAGCGACACATTACGATTGACAATCAGTTTAAGGTTGAATTTACTTACTATTCTTTTTGATGGATCATTCTCCTTTGGTTGGCCAAAAGAAGTAAGCTGATGCTATAGCATTATTTATATTCTTGAATTAAAAAGAATTTTGACTTAATAAGAGGTAATAGGAAGACATAGATTTAAAAACTCTCAATAAAACTATGTACTTAAATAAAGTTATGGATAAACTTTTTTATTTATAATAGGAATACTTAAATATCCTTGGACATTCCACACGGCGTCATCTAGTCCCAAGCTAAGCAATTTAATGCTTGTGTTATGGTAACCAGATGACTGATATATTACATAGATACATTTTTTTTTTTGTAAATACATACATACTATAGATAGAAAAACATCCAGACCCGGAACAAATATCTACAGAACATGCAAACATTTGTCCCGCAGCGGGGATCGAACCCGCAACCTCTGCGTCTCAGGCGGGCTTTCGCCCACTGCGCCACAGAGGTCGTCAAGATTTAAAGAGTTTACTTACATAGATTTAAAGAGTTTACCTGTATGCAATTACTTAATGTGTCTAGTTCGTCAGACATAAGGTTACCAATTGCGATAGACAACTCATTCACTGGCCAATGTATAAATGTTTACTTCTTGTCGGTCTGATGTAAATAATAATGGATGGCAACAGATAGATACATCGGCCGTTTGCTATAGGGCACAAGTAAGTTAGTCTCGCGTGATTGCATCGAGTTTTTCGTATGTTACAGTCAATACAGTCAACAAAACAGTGTCGTTTATTGTTTACCCACGTCAATTGCAACATAGTTTTATTGTTAAAACGCGTGAGCGTTTTCATGATTCTCTCACATCTAGTGGTTTAGATACATGCATAACTCCCGATCATAGGGCGCCTGCGTGGTACAGTCTTTGAAACTAGTCTCATGTTTACAAATGAAAACTTTTACTAACCAGCCTTTAGTATGTTGCTGCCCCTTGAAACTTTTAGCTAGGATTCCGATTTTTGTATGTCAAGAGGACAGCTTCAGTTCCTGAAACGTGCAAAAATATTATATTATCCTACTTATATTATAAAGAAAGTTTGTGAGTATTTTCGGATAGTTGTGTTTCCATCACGCTTTAACTAGTGCATCTTGAAGCGCTCGTAGCGAAGCTAGCTGAGACGTTCTTGATAGATCGTTGAAGTAAGCAACGTTCTGAGCGGTCACAACTGGGATGGGTGACCGCAAGTGTAATTACAGCTGAGCGCTTCTATGCTTCGGAGGGCAAGTTAAATTGTCAGTCCCGGCTTTTAAAAATCGTTAAGCAATGACGGAGGCCTTCGTCTCTCATAAAAACTCCGTCACCATTGGTCGCTTCCTCATACGAACTTATAATTACTCACCAGTGGATCGATTTGGGTAAAAATTGGAATAGATTAGACCGTGGCCGGGAATAGCCTAAATGCTATTCAAAATGTTGGTACCACACGAGCAAAGCTGCGGGCGTAAGCCATTAAAATGGTGTCGATTAGTTTGTACAATCTGTTAAACAGGACCTTATTTGACATGCCTTAAGATAATTAAGGATAGTTTTAGGTAATCGAGTGTCACTGCTCAACTTACATGATTTAACAAAAATTCGGTCTATCACACTAAAATCACTCTATCACACTAATATTGTAAAAGTGAAAGTTTGTGTGTAAGTGTGTTTGTTACTCTTTCACGTTTAAACGGCTGGACGGATTTGAATGAAATTTGGTACCAGAATTGCTTATAGAAAACCTGGATTAAAGAATAGACTTCTTTTGATCCCGGTATTCCCACGGGAACTGGTGCTATTCACCGCGGGTAACACAGCGGGGCGCAGCTCACAATAATATCCAAAATGACACTTACGTCAATGGTGCTGGCTCTCTACAATGAGCATTATGGACTGATGTGACTGGTCCGCCTGTATAGTGGGCACCGAGCGGAGACATTCTAACTGGTGCGACGCCCAGTCTTTCTTTTGACAGTAGGTGGAGCAGTAAGGCGTCCGTCGACATAGCGAGCACTCGGCTGATGCTTCTCGATTGCAGTTCGCACACTGTTGGGATGAGATATTTTATTGGAAGAATACTATGTAAAATAGGGCAGTGAGGATCAGAATCTGGGCGCAGAAGGTCTTTGAATAAAAAGGAATTGATATTTATTTATATGATATTTATTTTTTCTGAGTTAACTTTACCACCGTACTTATATAACAATGAATCGGAGTTGTCTTGGGGTTACTAGACGACACAGGTATAGAGTAGGTACTATTTTTATTCCGAATTATCTTATGAACATATTGTACAATTCAAGGGAAAGTATATAACAGGTTCACGACTGTATCCTCTAAAATGCGACTCTTTTTAGATTTTCATCAATTTAAAGCACCTGTATGTGTATATAGTTTAAGGTGGTAATCAGAGTCTAGTCCAAACACGAAAACAAGGATATATAATATATATACATAAACGGATTAACAAACATACCTTTTTGGTTTCAGAGTCTTCAACAGCATGTAGCGGCACTTGATCCGCCTCGACACTTGCCTCCACACTCGCAGCGAGCATCGCAGATGCTCTCTCCTGCTCTAACCGCTCTAGCTGTCTCGCACTGATGATCGTGACGTCTTCCACGCACTGCTTCAGTTCAGTGCCAAGACGCACGAGGGTGGCGCTGATGTCGTCAAGACGTTTTAACACGCCGGACATGTCTGTGATGTCTGAAATTGAGGAATTATATTTTCAATCAAATAAGAATATTTACTGACCATTATTATTAATATGTTTTTATTTGTGATAAATTGATAAGTAGGCATTTTTTAACACTTGTTTTAAATGTTATTTATTTTTCTGTAACTCTCTCTTCGTTATCATTCTCAACGCGTTCAGTGCCAATGAAACACATTATGCGGATATTGCGTGCATTTCTGGGAAGAGATTTGTAATGCACTACTTCGACTCATTGTAAGGGTTTCGGAAAGTATATTAAATAGACTGTGTTTTAAATTTGAACCAACATTACATAACATTCTGATTCTACTTTCTATCCAATTAGAGCACTTTATCTATATTGAACTTATTACATTTGTTTATTGTGGCCATATAACGGAACGAATGATATATATGGTGCAGTATATTCTTCTGACATGTTACTTTCTAAGAACGATCAAGAAAGTATCATCAATAAGAACTGCATTAGTAGTGTATCATAGCTATGTAGGATCCATTATTAGATATGGTATTTTACTGTGGGGAAACTCGAGTAATATTCAAAGGGCTTTTGTTTCTCAGAAGAAATGTATAAGGGCAATTTGGGAAATGGAGCAGACAGAATCTTGTAGACCTATATTTAAAAAACATAAAATTTTGACAATCCCCTCCTTATACATTTTGGAATCAGTCATGTTTGTCAGAAATCACTATAACTTGTTTGAGCAGCAAGATAATAGTAATCGAAGAGTTGCAACACAAAGGCCTCTAAAAATGCCTAGACCGAGACTAGAATTATATAAACGTAATTGCGCTTTCATGGTATGCAAAATTTATAATAAGTTACCTAGCTTCTTGTTAGAAAAACACGGTAATATATTTAAAAATGCTCTTAAAGAATGGTTAATTGACAATAGTTTTTATTCGGTTCAGGAATTTATTGAATTATGACATTTGTGTAATTATTATTCTTAAAATGCATGCAATTTTTTGTAATTTTTTTTATATAAATTTTGATTACTAATAATTTAATTTAAAGTAGGTGTTGACTATTAATAATGAATGACCAATGATTGTGAATTGAATTTTAATTACAATATACCTACTTACCTAACTATTTGTATGTCATGACAATGACTGAATATGCAGAACTATTTAATGTACCTACCTAACATGCTTGTGACATAACCATATTCAGAACAAATAAATAAATCTTTATCTTTATCTTTATCTTTCATTCTATTAGTAAGACAAAAACTTGCAGCACAAGATTTTACTACGACGAAACAAAGTTGAATTCATTCGCATAAACGCTTCGTGCTTGCCGCTCTCAATGCCTAAACTTCTCGTTTCATTCTAATGGATAACTCTAATAAACAGGCCGCCTAAGTTAGGCATAGGAGTCAAGTGAATAACTAAGTATACTATTAATTTGAGACTACGTAGGTATAGATAAATACATAGAAAAGCAATATAACGCGTACAACGTCGCGGGTACAGCTAGTCTATAATATGTAAGTATGTATTTACAAAAAAATTTATATAAGTCATCTGGTTACACATACCTCTGACTACCAAAAATCAAGCATTCATTATTTGCTTAGATTGGGACATTGTTACCAGTTTTGATTGTTAACAGTTTGTTTTTTATAGTTATTTTTAGGTGAGGTATTAACTTAATAATAACTCTTTCTGTTGAATTTTAATTTGAGCCCAACGAAGACGTTAAGGCTGCTGTGGATCACTATTTTTACGACTTCGGCAAAACCATTACAGTATTGGCATAAAGGCATTAGAACAGCGATGGACGAAGTGCATAGAGCTTCTAGGAGTCGAGATCGCAAAATAAAAAATATATGCTAGGCTAAGTACTTATCAATCAACCCGCCCGTACATAGGTATTTCGTAAACAACAGTTCGCCTTAAATTCGACAGACTCGACACGACACTACAAATCATAGCTCAGCTTGAATTCGCATTCGTTAAAAGACTCGATAGCTTGTAAACTGCAAGGCGCAGCGAACTAGTGCAAATAACCCACACAGCAATAATAGTATTATACTAGCTTACTCGCCCGCGGTTTCGCTGGCGTGGTACCTAGCTTGATAAAATATAGCCTATGTTCATTCGAAAGTCCATGCTACACATCGGTGAAATAATTTTTGAAATTGGATGAGTAGTTTCGGAGTTTACCCCTAACATACAAACAAACAAACCAACTTTACCTGTTTATAATATTATAAGTATAGGTGGTATAGATGTATATATTTGGTTGGTGTAAAGGTGCAAGCAAGTGCACATAACTGGTGATTACTTATGTATGCAAGTTACACGACTTTTAAGTAGGTACTGGTAACTTCCACGTGTGTAACTATAATTGTAAAAAGATTACTAGGTTATCATTATCACTATTAGTGATAAATTAATTGAAGAAAACACAAACATTTGCTTATATCGATTATCTCGTAGTATTTAAAGTACAGAGTTCAACCCAAATCGCACCAGCAAAAGATAGGTAAAAAGTTATTGCTTCCAACTTTTTTAGCTATATGAAGGCATAATTACCTTTCCTTTCTTAGTTTTCTTTTTATTATTCTATTCTGGTAGCTAGGCAAGGGCCTAGTCTATACATAACTATCACTAACTTTTGCCTGCGGCTTCGCTTGCGATAATTTAGATAGGGGAGAGGGGGGCACCTTCGAACACTTTTTAGGTTTTAAATTATATCTCTCTTATTATGGCGATATAAATCAAGATGTATTGTATTTTATAACTAAGTATGGGGTTTTTACTTAATAATAAAAATTATATTTACTTATTTTGACCCATAGAAATCCAACAATTTCCATTTTAAAAAAATACTTTTTTGTTCAAATGTGCCCCTTCCGCGGGGCACATTTGAAACCCCTAGGGGCAGTTTTGAAAACCGAGGATAAAATAAAATCCAAGTAACTTGAAATATAATAAACACTATATTTAAGTTAATTGCATTATACGTTATCATCGCGCATTGCACTCTTATTCCTACACTAATAATTCGTTACAAAAATTAATAAAACTCGAAACAGTCTGGGGCAGTCTTGAACAAGATCAAATTTATTTATTTTTATTCGTTATAACATAGAGCAAAATGAATATTGCAAAACAATCATATAAAATAATCTATATGATACCAAATCTATAAAAATATAACAAAACAGTTTTAGAAACGTACTTTAAATGCTTTAACTATAAAATAAAAAATAAAATAGCCTCAATGGCTTTCAAAACATTTTATTCAAAAGTGCCCCAGTATTTTATTTCAAATCTGCCCCAATACCATATTTCATAAATAATTATCTCTAGATAAAAAACTTGCTTGAGATCAAATTAATTTTCATTTGATATACACGGTCTATAGTATATACAACACTATTAAATAATAACACATTGAAAAATATACCTACGTTGTCACTAATTAGCTTACAATTTTTAAAAATATTCTTTATCACTGACCATGTAAACCAACCGTTGAATTATTTTCAAAATGACACTGTCTTTGACGTTAGTTGGTAACTGACAGATGTGAAGTTCGGTGTTAGGAGTATTTCTAAGACTTCGGAGGTTAAGAAAGATAAAGGATGCATTCATAAAACCACTAATTCAAAACTGCCTCTGTTCGAAGGTGCCCCCCTCTCCCCTACCTCAGGCATTGTACTTTTTCTGGACGGAAGATTTACATTAATTTTAGTGTTTTAGGATTTTTTTGAGATAGAATAGAATAAAAGTGATTCATTGACATGATAAAACGCAAAAAAACAGTACAGAACAAAATAAAATTCGCTGGTATGCATAAGTAGTCATTTTAATTTGTAGTCATAAACAGCCGAAACGATGCATATGAATCGGAATAGAAAAACACAAAACATGCTGCATTTGGCTTGGTTGAAATTCGATAAGATACAAGTCTAGGAAGGGAAGTCAAAAGCTCATTTGAAACGATCACGCATGTTTCCACAAGCACCGAACACTTTGGTCACGGTACCTAACGGTTATTCAGGCCGTCAATTAATACTAACTAAACCAGTTTTATCACGATACTTTTCCTTTACATGTCTAATGCAGCGTGGCCTAAGGTATAGAATTATCTGACGCTCATTCGCCTAATGCCAAGCTTTCGGTTTTTAGCCTATAATAGGTATCAACGGCTCACTCTCATGAACCAGACAACTTCGTCGTTGACTCAAAACTTGATGATCAGAAATACTCGGGAGTGCTATAAGCAATTTAGTCAATTTACCTCCCTATTTATCTCAGAATGTGTGACAACTACGACCATGATTGAAATTTGGGGAAATGATATTTCTAACTTTTATCTCCAGTTATGTCTTTTAAAAACACGATTGATAAAAGTTTTTTTTATAATATATATTTTTTTAAATAAGTACATGTTTTGCACACACTTCGCTATTTATCTCAAGAACAGCACAGCACACTATTTTTGTTGGATTTTTATTTTGTCGAAAAACCAAGAAGTACCTATTTCTTTGTTTCGTCTTTTAAATTTTTCGATTGGTTGTTAATTAACTTGTAATTCATAAAAACTGTTTTTCTATTAATTATGTTGCGTGTCTCTATCGCTTTGCACTCCTTACTCCCGAGAAAAGACATTATTCGCTGTCCCGCTCGTTCTTCGGCGTTATGGCACACTCTTAACATAATTATAAATTTAGCATCAGCGAAACACCATTTTCGAGTAACACTTATAAAATTTGGTTTAATTAGCATTTTCGCTTAACTATTCGCTGTTCTGTCTGGTTTACAGACATGCAATGCGTTTTGCTCGTTAAGTTATAGTTGCGTTGCTTGGGCTGTAACTTATAAATCAGATAGTTTATGCATGCGCCATGTTTGTCGAATGGTATTATGAACTTGAATCAGTGAGATTTTATTGTTGTTTCATTCACGCGTTTATCCAGCGGACCGATATGAATGAAAATTGTAGATGTAGTTAAGCATATTGGTTACATATTTAAATTAGAAGTCGCTAGTAAGTTACTACGCAAGCGAAGAGCGTGACTTCGCTCTCGTAGTTTCTAGCGACTTCTTGGATTGGAATGGCGTCAAAAAAGCACTGCCCTTCTAGTACCACTAATAGGTACCTACGAGCAAAGACGATTAATATCTAGCTACGAGTATATATATAAATAATATATATATTTATCAGATAACATTTGCAAATGCTAGTATTCGACTCCAAGCTGGAGTCTTGCTGGATTCTAACCTAGGTTAGCTATGGCATAATTATATTAATTTTGACAATGTCTAAAAATTTAAGGTTGGTGTTCTTTTTTGCTCATCTTTATGCAGATAAGGAATTAAATGTATCTAGTTAAGTGAACAATTCGCAAAGGTCATTAAACTCATTTGGCGATAGCTTAGTCTAAAAAGCTCTTACGGCTTTATTCGATCATAAAACATTCGCACTTTGAATAGAATTCTTAAAATTACATAAATAAAAATAGGTGTAAAGTGGCTAATAAAACTTTGGGCTAAGGCATTTGAACAAGTTGGCTTATAAATGATATGAAAATTACGCCATTCAATAAGAATCTATATGACCAAGAGGATTGGTCAAATTGATTTTATTATTTTTCCTGGTACTGACTGGGAAAATAATACACGACGCCAGGATCAGACAAATGTTTGTAATGTATGATCTGTGTGTAATTTTCAAGGGTTGTTTAGACGCGAGACGTGTCTCTTTCTTTTCCAAGTAAGCCGAGTTTGAAGCCAATCGCCACTTACACCATCCTTTACAAAAAGTCCAATACAAAATATTTCACTCTCTACACTAGGGAAAGACTCAAGCAAGTACCTGGTGGTATGGATGGTCCTAGCTTTTTTTCAGCGCTCCAATCTTAATACTTGGTATAAACTGAGTTAAATCTGGAGCTTGGAGCTGGTGTCTATTTGTTTTGCATTTCATACTAATCACACCGCTCTTTAAAAATGTCTCATACAAACTTTGACACCCCATTTCAGCCCTTTTTAAGGGTAAATTTGTGAAATCCTATCTATAGCCTATAATAATATGTTTTATAATAGTATAGAATCTGTTTATCTATATTGTAGATAGACAGATTGAAGTGAGAAGCACTAATAGCACCACAAGAAAACGGCCGTAAAAGCACACCATTCCTATTATGAATGAATGAATCTCAACTACATGTTGAAGATATCCAGGGAGACACATCAATTTACTGGTTTATGCAAAAAATATCATAATATTATGTATTATGATTTTTTTTTCTCATACTATAAGGATTTAATCACCGTCTTTTCCATCCGTTCATTAATTATTGAAAAAATATGTTAGAGATCATATTTTATAATTTTTTGTTGTATTGTTAGTACTGACATAAAATATACCATAGAAATTGCCTATTTTAATATCAACTCAAAATTCATTGAATAAAACATAGGAGATGTTTTATACATGGAAATTGGAATAGATTAAAATGAATGTTTACTCACCTGTAGTAGGATCGCTACTGCCATCAGGTGTATCAGCTAACAGGTGGTAGTCAGCATTGTTTTCCAACCCTTCAGCCAATGTATGCCAGGCCTCTTTAGAGTGGCTGTTACTGCTTATCTGATGAATATTGTCCACATCATCACTGTCTCCAAGGCTCGAGTCTCTCTTTATCTTTGGCTTCTTGTCTTCCGGCTCAGGGTTATTGGTGCGTCTCCTTCTTTTGTAAGGTGTAAACAGTCTTATCGGACCCAAAGCTGGAGATTAAAATTTATTTAGAGCTACTGCCATATTCTTAAATTCTAAAACTTGTAAATGCCATCTTACCAGATTGATCATCACAGCATGCACCGCAGGTGCAACTGGTGGCATGGGGAGTTAGGATGCCTTCATCTATCAAGGCTTGGATACTTCGTCCACCAAAGCGGATTGACCTCTTCCAGTCCTTGCTGGAGGCGCGGCCGCAGAGAGCTTCAAACTCGGACGGCGTGTACCAGTCGACGCCATACTTGATGCATTTGCCGCGACCGCCAGAGCCGAACTTCATTTTGTGCAACTCAGCAGAGGTATTCTTGCAGCGTACGGGCAGCACGGGCATGTGCACGGTGTCGGCCCAAGTGCGCGGGTTGTCGCGCGCAGCCTCCTTCTCGTCCGGCTTGTCGAGGGGCAAGTGGCCCGCCTTCAGCTCGTCAGCGACACCGCCGCCCGAGATGAACCCGTTGTCGACGCATAGCATTGGCTTAAAGTGCTGCAGCTGGTCGGACGTGATGACGTTAAAGGTGGTCCCGGTAATGAGCGTGCCAACGGGCAGCGATACCGGCACGGTCACCACGGCGCCGCCGTCGCCCGTCAGCCGCGCCCCCTTCAGCACGCCGCCGTTCGCGACGCGCTCGCCCCTGGGCCGGTGCTCGGCCGCCGCCGCCGTCAGCGGATCGGCTTCGGTAATGTCCGGCATGACGACGTTTTCCGAACTTCTTCTCGCCGCCATGGCTCGCCGCCCTCCACCGCTCAGTATGCCCACCCGTCTAGACCCTATTTTGAATATCACGATCAATCAGCACGATCAAAACATACACAAAAGTAAACAATATCCGCTTGAGTCAACCATCGTCCGCCATAATTAAATTGGAAAATTAAAATAAAAACATTTCATTCAGGTCGCACACCTAGGTTATGGCGCCAAATTCAAAAACACTCAACAGATGGAGGCGCCGTAAATGAAATTATTATTCATTTATTTTATAGGAATGTGAGAAATGTTAATTCTAAACTTTGACCTGGATTTTTCTAAAATATTATAGCTACCACAAAGAGTTTTCAGGCAAAAAATTTAAGTGTCGTATCGTATTGTACTTAGGCTACGTACTGCTTCAAGAGATTGGTTTTCTATTTATGTAGGTACATTCTAAATCAATTTAAGTATTTATTTTAGGCAATGCCAACAAAACACAATTATTAGGTGCCTACCTACACGATATTAGATTCTAAAAAATAACTTTCTATGATTGTGATTTATGTGTGACCTAATTTAGAAGCTAGTCGATCGAGAAATAATGTACAACAAGAAATAAAACTACATATCTGCACTTATAACGTTAGATCATTATCATCTAAAGAAAGAATGATTCAACTAAAACATGCATTGGAAAAAATCAAATATGATCTAATAGGTATTTCAGACATCCGCAGGAAAGGAAATGCCATAATAGAAGATGAAGATCACATATTCTGTTATATCGGAGAAAGATCGTTATATGGAGTGGGTTTTCTTATAAGGAAAGAATTTAAGCCAAACATTGAATCCTTCGTTGGACTAAATGAAAGAGTCTGCATTTTAAACTTAAAATTTGAGCAATACGCCTTATCAATTATTCAAGTTTATGCACCAACAGCTCAGTCTACAGAAGAAGAATTAAATATATTTTACAGTAAGCTACAGGAAGCTCAAACATACGCAGGAGAAAATGTAATTATTATGGGCGATTTTAACGCTAAAATAGGTCAACCGAAACCCACAGAACACCTAATAATGGGAAAATATGGATATGGAGAACGGAATATTAGAGGTGAAAAACTTGTCAAATTTGCGCTAGAGAATAACTTAACTGTAGCAAATACCATCTTTAAAAAAGACCCAAAAAAAAGATGGACTTGGACATCGCCTGACAAATCCATTAAAAACGAAATCGACTTCATTCTTTACAAGAAACCAAACAAACTTCATAATCTAGAAGTCCTTATTAAAATTCCCTACTCCAGCGATCATAGACTAGTACGAGCATCATTTACACTGAATAAAACAAAGAAAAGCAGAACCAAGTTTCGCAGTGCTCCAACTACTCTTAAAACATCAGATGATGAGAAACGATTCCTAAATATCCTAAGAGAACAAATTGAAACATTAGACGATGAAGATATAGCTGAAGATTACTATAATAAAATGCATCAAGCAATAATCACCAGTTTAAAAGATGCACAAAAACAATCGAGAGACTTAAACAAGAAACGTGGAATTCTAAGCGAAGAATCTAAAATGTTAATCAAGCAAAGACATGACTTACAAAATAAAGAAAAATTATCTAAGGAAGACAAGCAACAATTGAAATCTATTTACAAAAAAACAAATAAGAGTATTAAAAAAGATTACAAAACCCACAGAATAAATATTATAGAAAAATTTTTAATTACAAAAGGAAGCACAAAAAAGGCCAATAAAATACTAAACAAAGAAAAAACATGGATTCCAAAATTGAAAACAAGTTTCAAGTCAAAAAAAGTACAAACCAGAACTGAAATAATAAATATAGCTACGGATTTTTATAGAAAACTCTACAGCCCCCCAAACAAGACAGTAAACGAAGATAATGATATCCATAGCCCCGAGACAGTCAGAGAACAACAAATCCAGTCATTAAATACCATAAATCCGGTCAGCGAAATGGATATAATGAAACATATTTTAAAATTAAAACCTGATAAGAGCCCAGGCCCCGACAATATATCCAATGAAGTAATAAAATTATCAAAATGTATACTTATAAGACCACTGACAGTGCTGTTTAACAAAATTCTTACTGAAGAAAAAATTCCTAACTCATGGGCAGTTTCAGACATAATCCTGTTGTACAAAAAGGGTGATCCAACTGATGTGGGAAACTACAGACCAATAAGCTTGATGCCCAACATTTACAAAATGTTTGCCTCATGGTTAGAGAACCAAATCAAAGAAAGCATAGAAAAGCAACAAACAACAGAGCAAGCAGGGTTTCGCCAAGGATTCAGCACAGTAGACCACATCCACACTATTGAACAGGTTATAGAGAAATATGAGGAATTTAACAGGCCACTTTATCTAGGATTCGTCGATTACACCAAAGCATTCGATTCAATTTACCATAACAGCATTTGGAGCACTCTTTCAGCTTTGAATATTTCAAATGTTTATATAAATATAATAAAGGACATATATCATAAAAGTCAAAGCAGAGTAAAACTAGATAAAACAGGTGAAGCGATAAACATATGTAGAGGAGTCAGACAAGGAGACCCCCTTTCCCCTAGACTATTTATTGCTGTACTACAATATATAATGTCCAACCTTGACTGGCACCAAACTGGCATACACATCAATAATAAACGTTTGAATCATCTAAGGTTTGCAGATGATATTATTGTTATATCTGAGTCGTCCAAACAACTTGAAAAAATGTTAAATGATCTTCACGAAGTAAGTAGCAATGTCGGCTTGGAAATGAACACCTCTAAGACAAAAATACTCACAAACAGAACTAAACAACAAATAACAATAAATAATAAAGATGTAGAATATGTAAATTCATATATATATCTAGGAAAACAACTATCGTTCAAACCCAATAGAAACATAGAAGAAATTAAAAGAAGAATCAATATAACGTGGAGTAAGTTCTGGAATTACAAAGAGATAATGAAATCTAAATTACCTATAGAATTAAAAACTAAAGTGATGAATTCATGCTTACTGCCATGCCTGACATATGCTTGCCAAACTTGGATATTCAACAAAACAGCAAAAAATAAAATACAAGTTTGCCAGAGGGCGATGGAGAGAAGTCTGTTAAATATTAAGCTAGCTCATAAACAAAGAAATATATTAATAAGAAGCAGAACAAAAGTAATAGATGCTCTTCAACACGCACAGGCCTTAAAATGGAGATGGGCAGGCCACCTGGTTCGTACAAAAGATGGTAGGTGGACCCGTGAAACAACCCTATGGAAAGGTCCAACTGGAAAAAGAAAGAAAGGGAGACCACAAGAAAGGTGGCAAGATGAAATAGTTGCTGTAGCGGGCAAGTCCTGGACTGAAAAAGCACAAGAAAGAGGAAATTGGAAAACTTTGGAGGAGGCCTATACCCGTAAAGGGGTCCTTAATTAAAACTATTTTATTTTTTTTTAGAATTTAAGTTAAACTTGTTATTTTATTTTTTAATTAAGGGATAAATAAAGGCTTTTTTATTTATTTATTTATTTTAATTTAGAAGCTAACAGACTCTTTAGTCATTTCAAATCAAAATGAGCAAAATATTTCTTGGCCAACCAAAGTATTACTTACCAAGGACGAAAAAGGTATATTTATATATATCGTCCTTGGTAATACTCTTGTTGATCTTGATCATTTATCTCATACTAAAGTAAAAGTAGTATAGTATGTCGTAGGTATATACTAATGCATTGCATGATATGTACCACGCAAGCGAAGCCACGGGCGAGGAAGCTAGTAGACTACAACGCCATCTATCTAGAACCGACTTCAAGTTCAAAAAGGAACTACCTACTGTGGAGTTTATCAGTTCAGGCATCCTAGTAGTTCTGTATTTTTTTTTACGGATTGCTCCGTCATAAATCATAATTGAAGTTATGAAATACATGTTTATTTACCCTGTGACTGTGACTTCGATCAGTGGTATTAGTATACAAAGAGAATATAACCACTACGTTTAGGTGTATAGTTAACTTCATTCAATATTATTATTGTACCTATTTTGTGTGGGTTTTTAGTTTTATTTTATTTTGTACCTATGTCTTTATCTGTTGATTTACTTAAAACTATGCTATGGATTAAGTTGTCCGAAATAAACGAATATTATTATTATTATTCCCATCGTCTTTCCAGCAAGAAGGACATAGACCTCGGAACAATACCTATACGAATAGACCAAAGTCAGCTAGTCTAGTCAGCTAAGTCCAAGTAAACGTTGTGTTACATTTCTCTTTGTTCCAACTTTCCAAGGATCGATAAAAAGAGCGCCTTATTTGAAGTGCTATTGTTCTCCTAAATAGAGTAGGCCTGGCTATCACTTGAAGCTAGAAGCAAAGTCGTGAATTCTTTAATTATTTGCGTAATATTATCATTCATTGGTTTGGTTCTGCTTCTTCCATTTTGCACAATTTTGCAAATCAATCACCTGAAAATTAATCGTTACAGTTACTATTACATGCTCTTTGGTTGGTTACAGTTACAAAAATTTTAGTGATCTATCAATGCTCTCTAATTGCTTGAATCATGGTAAAAATAGCTAGTTTTCTGTAAGTAAATTTATTTTTGTAGAGATGTTCGCATTTGTGATTTGTTGAATATATCAGCGCAAAAGACGTCTCAGAAATTATCTTTACGTCCGTAAAAACAACTGAAATGGAAGAATTAAGATCCAAACACAAATCGGCAATACACAATGCTGCTCATCAAATGGCCTTGGAGTGTATTCATCCTCAGGTAATGTTAGGGTTTAGCTAAAGCTTTGGGTCTAGCTACTTTTTTACAATAATTTTGTATAAAAAAGTTCGACTAAAAGATTGTATTTTTATCCTTTTCTTTTGCCAAACAGGAAATAATTATATTCTCTTAACCTGTTCATTGAATTTTATCATTGTCTCTAATATTTTTTTATTTAAATCCAGTCTCTTATTCTAACAGGTATATTGAAAAGTTTTGGTATGTTATACATACTTTAGATTCTTGTAACCATTTAAATTACAAATGTATTTCTCACAGATATAGTTAGCATAATCATGAAGAGCCGGGTACGGTGGATACCGAAACACAGCGGCGCAGTGATGGAGTATAAAGTAAAATATATAAGATAGTGTGTTTGTGTGTACAGATTATTTTTTTAGTGTCTGAAGCTTGACTGATGTGAAGGACCTATTTTGTTTCAAAGGTACCTTTCGAATTTTAATACACAAACCATTAATAAATAGTTTAAACTTATCTCTCCATAAGATTAATTGAAGTGTTCACAAAGAAGATGATCAATTAATTGAGGAACCAAAAAGACAATGTTTGCTAGTATGTTTTAGATCGCTTGATAATGCCATCAATTATCCTCATTTCATGATTTATGAATGGATTCAGATCAACCTTCAGATGTTATAAAATCACTGTGTGAAGCACTTTGAATAATGTTTAAAGCTATGTGGGACTGCTGAACAATGTATAAATATTTATGGTAGATAGAGACAACAAAACTGATTATTTATATTACTTGAATTATTTATCACAGTGTGAATTCAGATAAATGGGATAAAAGTGGTAAACCTAATCAGTGCAATAGACCATTTTAATCATTATTGTGAAAAGTACTACTCCAAATACTTAATACTTAACCATATTTAGTAGCCAGCACAAATTCTTGAGTGCTGAAAAAACGAATTAAAAGTCTGCATTCAATATATCCAAAGCACCTTGATGTATGATGTATTTGTGGTTATAAAAAACCCCAACTGATCATGAACAAAGAAACCATCATGTTAACATAATTTAATTGTTAATTTTGAAAGTGAACTGAAGGCCGAAATTACATGAAATACTTCAATTTCTTTCAAACAGCAGTTAAAATATGAGCTGGTAATTTCCAGCTAGTCCCATAATGCCACCACTTGCATGATTGTTCACAGTTGTGTTTGTCCACCCATGTCTGTCCGCTTGGATCGCACAGGCTACACACGGTTCCTCGTACCATGTGCACCCCTACCCTTCACCGGTGCGGCTGCAGCACGCGTTTCAGACACAGAACAGCCCTAAGATGTTTCATCCTAAAGGGCTGAAACCGCACCTTGTGAGTACAAGCTTGTTTTTTGCACTCAACACCGACTCGGCTCAACAGCTTTGTAATTTAGACCTGAATAATTCGTTCATGTTTTGACCTTATGTTGACCTCTCTCTAAAGAGCTGCTCTTTGCAAAAGCTTTAAAGCAAGCTTTAAAAAGCTGAAGCCAAGGCCTGAATCTGTGTTAAGTCAATAGTAGAAGGCATTATCTGCATTGGTACCGAGGCAAACGCCATGCGGAATGTCGAGATCTGAGATGTCGGTGGTAGGTACTTTCTTCACGTTTGATTAAGTTTTAACCCTTCGCCTATCGATATATCGATATCATCATTTACGTTTTTTTACCTAAAAAATGTTTTTTACCTAAATCCATTAACTGCTGAAAGCTAAAATTTATGGCCTGTAGGCTCTTAATTAAGCAACTGTCTATCAATTACGAGGTCTAATTCTAATATTTTTTCTTATTTAGGTTAGTATTCAGTAAGGTCTTAGATAGGAAATATTATTTCAGTACAAATATAAATGCTAGTACTAAATGTTGAAGGACCCTCGTGCATACGGCACGCCTCAGCAAAGCCCTATACTCGGGCGCGCGCTATGCCTCACGCCGCGCGGGAGCCCCATCCCGGGCCGGGTGTCGCACCTCAACGAGAAGTTCCAAGACTCGCTGACCCTGAACTCCGATACTGACGCGTTGGTCGCCAAGATAGGGGCCATGTTCCCGACGGTTAGCGAAACGCATATCAAGATATTGTTGAAGAAGTAAGTTTTTTTATTATAATCCGTTGCGTGCCATGCCAATGTCACACATAGTATGACTTCGTGAATACCCGAGTGTGCATAAAACACTCCAGAGGTACAAATTTTACTCAGATAGGACAAACTTAGGTACTGACTGCCGATTTAACAGCCAGATTTAACAATTAACAGCTGCACAGGGCCGTGCTCTGATCCTATTAGCTACCAAGCAGTTAGGTATATGTTTTTGAGTGCTTTCAGCTTTCCTTACGTTAAAGTTGCAGATGTAAAATTAATTAAACGTTGCAGATGTAAAATTAATGTAAGTACCTACCTAGGTATGGACTTTTCTGGTCGAAAAAATTATATGCCCTTTAACACGAGCTTTAAACGGTGAAGGAAAACATCGAGAGGAAACCCGCGGCTAGTCGGCCCCACACGTATTGATTTATCACATCTACCGATTTACATCAATTTTGAATTGACTCCTTTTTGTATCTTGCAGATATTACAACCGCGAGGCAGTGGTGATTAGCGCGCTGCAAGTGGAAAAGCATCCGATCACGACTCCGGGTCCCCTCACAATGTCGCCGTCGGCCGCGCGGCTAGCCAAGGGCTCTATTGGAGTGTACTCAGCGCTTCAGCTTGCAAGGGGTGTCTCGGGATCCATACAAGGTTCCAGTCATTTTTCGCCGTACTCTGGCACGCCGCATGGTAAGAAGTACCTGTAACTGCTCATTATCCACTGTCGCTTTGCTTCACGTGACTGTGACACGCAAATGTCTGAAATATCACGTAGCGAATAGGAATTATAACAAAGTGTGTAAGTATTCAGTTTATTAACTTTACTTTACAAACAATTTTAAAATTAGTTTTTCAGTGTTCCGCACCCAACGGATAAAAACGGGACGCTATTACCAAGGACGATAAAAAAATATCGTCCTTACTACTTATTACTAAGACTCCGCTGTCCGTCTGTCTGTCATCAGGCTGAATCTCATGAACCGTGATAGCTAAAGTTAAAATGTTCAGATGATGTATTTCTGTTACCGCTATCAGCAAACACCAACTAAAAATAGAAGAGAATATTAAAGAGGGGCTCCCATACAACAAAAGTGATTATTTTACCGTTTTTTGCCCTTATACTGCTTAATCAGAAAATTCTTTTAACCGTGAAACACTAAAATTATATCAAATGTTGGCTATAATTTCTTATCTAATCCTCCGAATCAATCATTGTAATCACTGTTGATAGATATGATACAGGTCTCTCATCCTATTGAATGTTTAGTATTTGTTGTAAACCTCAAGAAGACGACTGAGATTTTCATCAGAGAAAAAAAACTAATAATAACAATGTTGAATGACATTAAATCAGCTCTTAAACATTTCCTCGCTGACATAGAGGACAATATATCTCAGAATAAATCTAATAATGCATTATCTAAAAAGAAACTCAAGCAGTTGATGAGATTTAAGTTGTTTTTCCCATTCTGTGGTAAGTACAATATGTTCAGAAGTAGCAAAGAAAAATCTTTAACATTAAAATTAGTTGGATTAGTTTTTAGAATTTATATTAGTAGAGTAAGTGCAGCAAATATGGACCACCTTAAGCATTTTCTCAAAAAAAAACTGAGAATTTATAAATCGACCTTATTTATTCTAAACCATTCAGATTCATTCAATAGTTATTTGGTATCAAAAATAAATAAATAAACTCGTAAGCAACATCAACATTTTAGAAATAATCAGTATTTTCTCAAATTAGACATTTTTATGATTTTGTTAAAAGTGTATTTAAATGCACCACATGGTTCTTTCAACTATGGACCGTGATTAATTGGGTATGAAAACCTAAAATGAAATCAATCTATTTAATTACCTTCTCATAATTGATACACAGTTCGCATGTTGACTTCATGAGCCCATTTTACATATACATATACCATCGCCTTAGGGTTAAAAAAAAAAACCTGTTATGATGTTATATTGTCTTCTAAATAAATAAATAAATAAATTTTAACCAAAATGCACATAAAAAATACATTGTGAGTTAACAAAAACGTATAATGGCTCCCATAAGTACCCGCGAGCTCTCTGCCGGCTTGCAAGCGACTGGTGAGCTGCAGGAGAGGCTGTATAGCCTGCTGACCGTTGGCTCGATATAAATTAATTTATTTATTTATTCAAAAAGTTTGTAACTTTACAGGTAGGTACTTAACCTAAGACATTACAACTTTACTTACATCTAGCAAAATCTTGTCAATATTAATTATTAATTCCTATTAGGTACATAGACACAATATATTATAAATAAGTATGCATTAATGAAACACAACAAGAAACAAAAAGTAATAATTAAGTCAGTAGAATTACAATAAATATAAAGTATTTACCATAGAGATTAGAGACAGGTTCCACTTTTGTTAGGGAAATTATTAAGGAAATAAAGGACATTCTTTGAAAAAAGCCGGTGGTCCATATTACAGAACCGAATGAATTTTGGTTTTTGCAAAGCCATTGAAGCTGGCCTTAGAAAAGTCACGTTAGATAATGCAGTTAGCGTGAAAATCTTAGCTGCTAGGTAATTGAAGATTGTATATAAATTATGCAAATATATAAATAATGACATAGTAGAATTTACGTACCTACATTACTTCTGCACTAAATACTCTTACACACGTAGGTAACTTTTAGGGCGCTTTAAACGTTCTGACGCATAATGACCAATATAATCTGGTTTTTATCGCATAACGACGCATTTGTAAAATGCCACATCAGCATATTAACCAATTCGCAAATTGACACATCAGTATTCAACTTAGACAACAGTTTTCTATAGAAACTAAGTTATGAATCTCCGCTTGTGACGACTCGATTCACGCTTGAGTATGGTTTCTGAATACGAACCTTAGATCCTTTGAATATTTGTTGCATACCCACATTTTGTAGAAGTTTACATTTTCATGATTTGAACGTGGACAACGAAATCGTAAAATATATCTATAGGATAGGCAAAAGTAAGAAAATTATGGTCCTGCCTGACCTAGAATAATTACGAATATTATATTATTTTTATGTCTTCATGTTATTACAACTTGAAACGCATTCACTAAACATGGCCCAAGGCATATTTTATACACGCCCGATATAGTGTGATGATTTTTGTTTACAAAATATTAGGAGGTCAAATTAAATTGCAGGATCGCCGTCTCTACTCCGGCCAGCGTCGTGTGCATCGAGTTACTACGGTACCAACAAGTCTATAGATGGACAACATACCAGGCATCACTCGCCTAAAATGAAGCTCAAGTAAGAGTTTTTAACAGAAATAACAATTAATACCGAGTATTTTAATCTAATGACATGGTTAATCTGTCTCATCAAAATAACAACCTACAATCATACTTTTCAATCCAACACCGATATCAAAGACACCGAATGTTTCTTACAACTCTTTTCTTTGATCACGCATCTCATATTGGTGACTAATGCTACTTCTCTAATTCAGCCAAATTCGATGTAGATTTTTTGTGAACAAACTGTCACTCATAAGATTGAATTGCTTCCTAAGGGTTCGTTTTTGAACGATAGTAATTAATATTGTAGTGTCACAAATCGCCACTAGTTGAGAAATATGTTTAAATCTCCACAGAAAGAAAGTTATTTTTAGGTTAAGTATAGACAGTTCGTTTACAAACATGGCATATCTATTAATTTGGCTGACGTATAGTGCATCGCTCAGCGGTCTACACTACATCTCAGGTGGATAATTAACTTAAAACAGATATCACAAGGGTTATTGGGATATATATCTAATATTTGAGTTAAACTCTTCTAAATCCTGAAACAAAACATCTCATACCAACATAAACATAAAGAAGCGCTCGTGGCGAAGCTTGCTAAGACGTTCTTGGTAGATCGTCGAAGTTAAGCAACGTTATCAGCGGTCACAACTTGGATGGATGACCGCAAGTGGCATTATCAGCTGAGAGCTTCCGTGCTTCGGAGGGCACGTTAAATTGTCGGTCCCGGCTTTTAAAGTCGTTAAACCATGACGGAGGCCTTTAGGCGGTTTAAAAACTCCGTAACCAGAGTTGGCCACTTGCTCATACGAACGAACAAACGAAGCAACATAAACACGTTTCAGATACTTAAAGAGCATATTCCCCAAAGCCGAAGAAACTCTAATACTCGACATACTAGCCAACAAGGATAATAACGTGCAGCGAGCGAGCGAGGAACTCATCACGATGGGGTTCAATAAGAAAGAGACTGTACAGAAGAAGGAAGTCACCCCACCGCCGCCTAAGAAAGTCGTCATGATCATAAAGACTTTGAAGGAGAAAAATCAATGTGAGTTTTTGGTAAAACCTTAATGGTCTTATTCATAAAGATTTGTCAAATTAATGTAGATTTGAAGAATGTTTTTTCTCGTTACTCTTATGTCAATGAAAAGAGATGGCAACAGATTTAATATCTGTTTTAGCTAAATTAGGTTTACTAATGCTGGGTTCCTATACCCAACTAACGGATGTCCGGTACGTAGGTCGTCATAGCAACGTTGTTATCTGTCAAAAAGTCTCATACATTTTGTGTTGAATAAACAACGTTGCTATGACAACCTACGTACGGACATCCCTTAGTTGGGTATAGGAACCCAGCATAAACCAATATGCATAAGGGGGTTAGTTTTTGGTTGACATTTGACAAAAGTAAGTTCGTGGCTAACTCTATTAGTTCCGGAGCTTTATTAGGCCGTCAGGAGGCTTACGCCTGTTTTGATACCCTCACTCATATGTATATTGAAGTGTAATGTTCAATAGAAAATTGTATGATAAGTACCTACTAAGATTATGACATGTGATATGTCAATATCTTACAAACATCGAATAACTATACTGTGATACAAATCTTCACATTCAAACGAATTTGTAGCTCATACAGAGATCTGAGCAATTGTCATAGAGGTTATGTTCGCAGTGCTACCCGCGTAGATGGTATATGATGATGATGAAAAGTAGCTTATGTCCTTCCCTGGAATGCAATCTATATCCATGCCAAATTTTATCGTAATCTGTTCAGCGGTAAAAGCGTGAATGTAACAGACAAAAGTTAATTTCACATTTGTATTATTAAGTAGGTACCGCAGATATGTGTGTCTTTACTACCATGTCAATCCTTGCAGTACGTGAAAAACTCCAAATAAAATACCCCAAAATCGCAGAACGCGTGGTTTCCATAGCGCTTGAGAGTGTTGATTTCAACGAGGAGAGAGCAGAGCAGATCCTTGACAAGGTCGTAGGGGAGGAGGAGACTCCGAAGGTCAAGTCTGAGGATGTGGAGGTTAAGAGAACGTACTCCACAGACGCTAAGAAGGGGTAAGCAAAGGACAATTCATGTTTAAAATGGTTTGGGGACTGAAAAGCGGATGTAATAAACTAATGAAGACCAAAGCTAGGACGAGATTAAAAAACGTGATAAATTTATATCTATCTATACTAATACTAATATACTAATCTATATCTATACTAATATTATAAAGAGGTAAAGTTGGTTTGTTTGTTTGTATGTTTGGGGTAAAAGCCGTGGGCGAGTAAGTTATCTAATATAACTTACTTTAGGTTTTATTTAATGTACCTATCACAATGTCAGATTGCTAATATAACTTTGGGAAATGCTACTTAAAGAGTATAGTTTTATTTGAGAATTATTGACGAATAAACTATATTTTATCATGGTACCAGAGTTGGCCACTTGTGCGTACGAACGAATGATCATGGTACATGATTATTTTAAAAAGACATAAAAATCCTTGGAAATTCATACATTTTATGGATAGGATTATTAAAGGAATAATATTCGCTCCTCAGTCTCCACAAAGTCTTGTGAATAGATTTTTTAACACTTTACAGTTCACTTCATCATAATTATCTACATCCAAAACAATTCTCAAAGTAGATCAACTTTTGAAGTACCTACATTTTCAAGAGGACTATTAAGGCACGGATATTATACTGCCCAACACTCGTACATTTGAAATCCAATGCTTTTTAAGCTTTTCACACAATGTTGTGTCAATATCTTTCCAAAATGGTCAAAATCATCTTTAAGATTTTTAAAGATATTTACGCAACAACATCACAAACTAATCATAAATTGAGTTGGTGAATGGTGGGAATTCAAAGTAAATCGTTAGCTGCATTCTGGAACTAAGAAATAATTAAAATGTTCCAATATCTTACGAATCTTGAAAGATCTACATTTATCTACCAAGTTCTATGAACAAAACCAACAAAATTCGGTAATTACCTATGTTAACAGTTGGTTTTCATTTAGCATGTCGCTTAACATGTCGCTCCTTTCTAAAACATGTAAATAAAGAGGAACAATAGTTATGAAACTGCACTCATGGTAAGTCCTTAAAATATTTATTGAAAGATTTTGCATTCCATTAGATAATCAGAGGGATCGACTCACTAAAAATGTTGACTGGAATACTGGTTCAGTTTGTTCAGCTGTGGCAAAGTGAACTTTTGAGCAAATTGAGAAAACATAAACCGTTTAGATTGTAATGATATTCCCACCTATCACACGTAACCCCCATCTGGTGCGTAGAGCGAGCTCACCGATCGAGTTTCGCGCGCCGTCGCCAGTGCCGCTGCCGCGTCGACTCAAGTCCTGGGCAGCCACTCTCAAGTATGTTCTGAACGTGCTCAGGGAAATGCTGGGTCCTATGTTTTTTCTATGGTTACTTAAATATTCGCATCAATCTCACGTGGAACATGTTTTTATTCCCGTTTCCCCTTCGTTTAAACTTTTATGGAAAAACTTTACAGCGTTAATCAGATTTCAGCGTTAATCAGTGAATAGACGCTGTCATTAGTGTTTATGATTGAAACGACCAACACCAATATTCGTGTTTTGAAGATGCACGTAAATATCTCTACTCCCTACAATATTTTCATAAAATTGTAACACGTCAATGTCTGTACATTTGAGATATTAATGGAAATCTAGAGCAACAGAACCAAAAAAAATGTTTTTTAAATTTTTTTCTGTCTGTCTGTATGTTTGTTACCGCATCACGCAAAAACTACTGAATGGAATTTAATGCAGTTTTCACGGATGTATTGCCAGAAGTGGTGCCAAAGTTTGTATAGGAAATTTTGAAAGGGTGATGCTATTGGCTTGAAACTCGGTTCAGCAACTGTAAATGCAAAATAAATGGACACGTATTAGGACTTTACATATTCTTCATCCTCCTTTAGGTTACTAAGACGAAATTTACGCGAACGAAGTCGCAGGCTAGTATGTAATAAACAGACAAAGAACAGTAGGATGTCATGGTTTTAACAGTAACCTGCAATAATTCTGGGTTCAAGAGAAAATTGTTTCTTTGTAGTTCATTAATTTTTATAATATTTCATACCGAATATCTCTTCATTAAACCAAATATACCAGTGCTCCTACGAAATGTAAAGGCGTTTAAATATCACGTGCATTTCAAGTTTTACTCTGTCTTTATATTTAGACATTTTTGACATAAATCTTCAATGATATTATGTTGAAATAATAATATTAAGTACAAAAAATAAATTACTATTTTTTCAATCTTATAAAACATCATTTGATATTACATCGTCGTTAAACACATTCAATAACATAGGACTCAGCATAAACCCCTGCAGAAGACGTGACGGTAAAGGTATCTGAAGCAGAGTTTGAGTAAAAATGTTCCAAGAAACATGTGATGTGACTGTTTTGTGATTGTTACCAACTACCTAGTTTGTTCTGTGAAACGTTTAGTTTTTACTTGTTATTTGTGTTTTGGAGCATGGTGTTGTATGACAATTCACTTGATCAATCAAAAGCTTTAACGAAGTTGAAATACTAAGCGTCAACCTTTAACATGTTGATGTTGAATTGGTTTAAAAAAATGACCAATGAAAAAAATTAAGTAAGTATAATGTTCTTGCTTTTAGATTTGGATATGTGAAAATTGATACTATGTTTGCAAATAAAGTGAACAGGTAGGCGAATGGCTTGTGCTTTGTATACTTAGAATAGGCTAAATGTTTAAATAAATTTAAGTAGGAATTCTTGTGTGATTTATTTTTGTAATATAACGAGAAACAGTCTTACACCGTCACATACAAAGTTGATTAGGCGTGGGTTCACAGAAAACAGTTCAGTAGATTCGGAGATAAAGTTTACAACATGAAATTAGTTCAACGATCCAAACGACTCTCTTGAATAATTTGCAGCGAAATTCAAAAATAGACTACAAATTGATACAGTTCTTACAGTAGTTACAAAAGTTATACCTAAGTATATTTTAGTTAAAATCATTGGATTTGGGATATTAGTGGCAATTCGGAGTGTCGCAAAAGCTAAATTAAACTAACTAAAATAAATGCCATCCTTTTTATTCCCATCGCTATGAAAGGGATGGCAACATTTTTAGTTAGTTAAGTTTAGCTTTTGCGATACTCCAAATTGCCACTAGTATCAAGTTAAAGAAATGTTAATAGTATTCGACTATGTAGGTGGTTTGAATACTTTGTTTGAAATGTTATACCTACTGCCTCTTCTTTTGGTGAATTTAACGTCACAACCTTATGGATATGACTCAAAACTCAATACTGATGATTGTAGTGATTGTTCGTCAGCTCGCATATACTTAGTTTTATATGCAAGCTGACGAACAATGAACATTGGACTGTAAAGATGGTGCAATATCGTATCGTGCTTTCGAACTCTGCGTCCCTTACCAAGTATTCAAATTACTTAATGATTGTTTACTCTTTTTCTTGTAGGTATAACAAAATCAATAACACAACTCTTGATACTAAGCATGAACATCGACTTTAAACTGACTAAGTATTAGACTAAAAAAAGTAGTAACTAAATATTAGACTAATCACTAAATATAGAGAATATCAATAACATAATCAATTAATACCTTTACTAGTTAACAACGAATCGATAGATTTAGAGCGACGGACGGTCGACATTTACCACTTCGCTTAGCTCTCATTCATATTCATTTTATATTTATTTAGCAGACTCCTTTCATTTAGGTACAAATAGTTTTAACCCTATTCCTTGTTTAAAGACTAGGTATAGTCAAATAAATATGATAAACATAGTTAATTCAATCGACAACACCGCATGATAGATAAGAATGAACTGTAAAATTTGTAAAATTTTTAATCATTTTGCACAATAGCGAACACTAGTATGTTTGGAATTAGGTCCAAAGACTAACATCAGCTTTGACGCACCTTACACTTTTTTATATTTGTATTATTGTTTAGTAAGACGGGTTCTGCAACAATACTTGTTTATTATTTAACTCCTATATGTTTGCACTTCTGGTATCTACGTTAAAGGGGTTAAATCACAAAAATCATGAGACCCGTCTTTCTAACGTAGGTAGGTACTTGTCAGCATTATAGTTTGGTACTTAGGTACTTAATTTTTTTTATTTTTTCTTTCGACTGAGGAATTAAAACTACATGTCCTCTGCAGGACTACGAAATATCGTGACAATTATTGTACTAACTGAGGCCCTTTCGCGGGATCAATGAAATCGAAGTTTAGTGACAATTTTCTGGGTCAGCTTATATAGTGAATTCGTAACAGTTCACAAAAATAAACGAAACCTGAAAATTGACACGAAACTTCGTTTTCTTTGATCCCAAGTAGGGCCTCAGGTCTTCATCATTCAATTATCGTTTGAACAACAAGTTTGTTGACCATCGGTATTTTTCACGTAAATGTTTAGTTTTCAGAACAACTGCTATAATATGGTAGTTCAGCTTATGGTGATTTTCATTAGACTAGCCTGAACAAATATAAATGGAGGTTTTGATAATTATCACGATTCAACTTTTCCCACTTACCTACTTATATGAGTGAACTAACATAGTTCTGAACATATTATCGAAATCGTAATGTAGAGTACATGCGAAGAAGTCTATATGACAATACATGTTAAATTAATTGTTACATGTAGCAAAGTATAATGCTGATGAGATTATTGTATAACTAGGTATATGTCTTTGTATACAATAGTAGTTTATGCAACAATGGCTTAAAGTAGTGTATTATGTAGCGGGCGCTATATTGAACCCCGAGTAAGAGGGATTCTTCTAGCCATAACTCCCGAGCGGAGCGAGGGAGCTATGGCTAGAATCCTGAGTGCGAGGGGTTCAAGATCGCCCAAGACAAATACACATTTAAGCCAGTGATGCATACACTACTTTTTATACTTTCTGCGAGGCAATTGAAACCTATGACTGTTATAAAGAAAGTACATAAAGGTGGTTGTATGCGTCTAACTGTTTAGATGCAATGAGATTTTATTCTGAGTTTTTCTGTATGTTATCATTTTCGTTGCACTGCCTACAAATAAAAAAATATATAAACACGAAAAAAATTTACGAAAATCATTATCAAGAACTTATTCGAATGTCGAACTAACCACTACAGATTACTATTCTAACTTTAAACAAATCCTTCTTGGCGCGCGCGTGAAAATGAAGTTCGTAAAAAGTTTTCATGTTTTTTATTTGTAGGCAGTGCAAAGAAAATGATAACATACAGCCTAAATCAGAATAAGACCTCACTCCATCTAAACTTTTTTGAAACCAACCTCGATCAAGCACCACTACATGGGTTGAATTCCAAATTCAAATCACTTTACTCTCTAGGGGAAGAAAGATATTCCATACAACATTATGTGCCTGCTAGACCGAGAAGCTGTACCTAATGACTTACTTTAGGAAAGGTTTGCATGACACATAATATGCCATTGACGAGCAGGTAGTATAAAAAGATATTTATTCAACATTCCAGACCAATTCTCAAGACTAGTACGCGGTTGGAGAACAAGTATAAGAGTCAGTATAGCACGCCGAAGACCGGGCCCAATGCGATGTTGCGTCAAGGACCCAAAGACAGCTTGCTTCTGTATGTACCTACACTTGTGTTTAATGTTTAGTTAGTGATTTTATGTAGGTACTAGCTGCGCCCGCTGTGTTACCCGCGGTGAATAGTTCCCGTGGGAATACCAGTATCAAAGGTAGCCTATTTTTTAATCCAGGGTATAAGCAATCCTGGTACCAAATTTCATTCAAATCCGTCCAGCTGTTTGAGCGTGAAAGAGTAACAAACACACTTACCTCATACCTACACACACAAACTTTCACCTTTAGGTATAATATTAGTGTCATTTGTTACGGCCTTTGTTATAAAGCCGAGAAGCAAAGTATCTGTTTTATTATCATCATCATCCACAGCCAGTTAGGTACCTACTTACCCAATGTAGGCCTCACTTTGTAAAAGTCACAGTTTAATATCCGTCTGTGCTAAGAGAGGTTTTCCGCCTTGTTAATTCGAGCTCTTGGTTATTTTAGCCCACATACATAATCATCTTTCTCTTAGGTGTACCTACGCAAAGAGCACTGATTTTCACTTGCTACGACTGCCACTGAGTACCCACTCAGCAAATGACCGATTTAATATACCTACTATGAGAATGTGAGAGGAGTGGATTCAGAGTTGACGAATGATAGGAGTGAGTGGAAGAAAAAAACGTTAATAATGACGTTTTTTTCTTCCTTTTCCTATCCTTTTCCCACACCTTTCCTATTCAACCAACCATCCAGATTGCTTAGCTATTATTATATCAAGTTGATTGCTTGATAAGGCAAGTGAGTAATCCTTGGCATGTTGTCACTCTTAGTTAATATAGAAACTTCTTCTAATAACTTTTTCTACTTTTATAGCGTAGGTACCGCATTTGTTCCGCTTACTATTTTTTATTTTCTTACCCTTGTATCATACGTGGAAATCTGTAATTGGCCATATTTTAGAATAGAATAGAATAGAAAGTTTTTATTTTCCATCAACATAAACATGGGTAACATACATGAAAAATACTTATTGACAATCGAGTGACAAGAAAATAAGCCTACCCCTCAGCATTTGCTCCAGCAGCATCATCACTGTTGGAGCGCTGGCTTTCAGTGGCGCCAGAAGGAGTTTATTTTTTTATTTTATTTTATTTATTTTAGGAAAACTTACAGCTATGTACTTACATGATTAGTTAATTATAAAGATACAATACATGCAGGGCACATATCATAATAGAGAAGGCCAATTAAAAGAGTTGCGCATCAACTGCTGTGTGACACGCGATACAAGTTTATTATACAATAAAGTTCACAAAGAAAAGTTATACTTCAGTAGGTAGGTACATAATATAAATTAAAAAACAAACTATAAAACATTAAAAATAAATAACAGAATGTTTACATGTACTGAATGTATGATACGCAGACATAATTTATACACTTATATGACATGTATATAAGCGCCCATTCGCACGAGAGCTAAAAAAGCGTTGCGTCAAAACTCGGCGTTGGCGCTTTTAAAAAAGCTTTCGTGCGAATATGGGCTTTAAGTGTGTGCCATAGCGCCGAGGAATGAGCGGGAGAGCGAATAATGTTTTTACTCGTGAGTGAGAAGCGCAGAACGATAGACACGCAACATAATTTATAGCGAAAAAACAGTTTTTATTTAATTACAAGTTAATTAAACAAGCAATCGAAAAATTAAAAAACCAGAACTAAATAAATACTTCTAGGCTATTTGTCAAAACATAAAACCAACAAAAATAGCGTTCTGTTCCTGAGATAAATAGCAAACTGTGTGAAAAACATGTATTTTTCAAAAAAATATATGATCGAGAAAACTTTTACCAATCGTGTTTCTAAAAAACCAAGATAGAAGATAAAAGTTCAAAGTATCATTTCCCTAAATATGAAGGACGTAGCTTTTACATATACTGAGATAAATAAGGATTTCGACGACTAATTTGCATATGACGCCCTCTTAACGTCCAACGTCCAGCGCAGAAAATACAACACTGCTCGATAAAAAACCGTCCCGTTTAAAAAGCGCTGACGTGTGAACATATACTTGGGAATACATTTGTTCTATTTGAACGCTTTTTTAACGGACGTTAAAAAAGCTCTCGTGCGAACGAGGGCTTAATGTAGTAGGATACAACGAAGAACGACTTATGGTACGGATTTTTGTAAATATATCAAGTACTTTTTAAATTTTCTGCATCAATAACCTTAATGTAACGCTGTTAGTTTCCCAATGAATAAATAAATGTTGTGCCGACCCCACCTAGCGTGGGATAAGGGCAGGAGAATGATGACTATATTTAAAATGCATATTATTATTTTAGAGAGGATTACCTGCCATGGACAGGCCCTGACCCAGAGCTTCGCACTGGGCAGTGCGTTTCGCCCGAAGGTCCGGAGCCTCGGAGCAGGCCCGCTATAGCCCCTTCAAGCCTGACCCGTGGACCCTCTGGCTTGGCTAAAGGACCCTCAGGCATCGCCAAGGGATCTGTCTATAAACTCAACAAGAAATCAGCTAAAATGTAAGTGCCCACGTTCAAAGAAAAATCATTTATTCTGGTAGGACCTTAAGGATCACTTCAGTTTCGTCTTACATGTTAGAATCACCTAGCATGTAAGACGAAACTGAAGTGATCCTTGAGGACCTAACAGAATAAATGATTTTTCTTTCTTTCTTTCTTTCAATATTATTCACAAACAAGTTTATGAAATAAAAAAAATTAAGACACCAAGTTCATATTTGATTATCCATTCCCATCTTCAGTTTGCATTCTACAAACCATTTCCTTTCATTTGATACCCAACTTGGGTATATTTAAAAATATTAGATTATTCATCCCCACTTTCACTTCATCTTGTTTAGATTCCTTTTCGTGGTTCAGTTACCTGCTTATGGTCTTATTCATAAAGATTTGTCAATTTAATATAGGTTTAAAGAATGTTTTATTCTTGTTACTCGTATGTCAATGAAAAGAGATAGCAACAGATTTTATATCCGTTTTAGCTAAAGTAGGTTACCAATATGCATTATTGTGTGTACCGAATTACATATAATAAATTAAGCCCCATCACAGTTTGGTTTGGGTAATTTTTTTGTGATGTAGGTAGATTATTGCTTTTCGGTTTGGTTTTCTTTACGTTATTTTCTAAACTATTGCGTCTATCTTTTGCAATGAGAATGAGATCTATCACGGTTGAAAATAAAGCATCTTTTCTTCACAGAGTGGTGTGAACTAAGAGCTGAAACGCCGTCATTCCCATAGGATTAAGTAAGATAATCAAGATACTTTAAGAAGTACTTTAAGCGTTAGAATTAGATTTACTTTGTTTCGACCAAATTATGAATAGACAAAGCTTAAAAAACTCTGTTCAGAAAGTCTTGGATAACTTTAAACATCTATTCATTAGTTTGGTCGAATGATCTCTTAACTCGAAACTGTCCAAAGTGTATTATGTTATGCTGTTTTGCTCAAAACATTATCAAAACATTTAAGTGCAATGTTAGCTCTAAGTTAAATGTACTTAATGCTAATTCTAGGATGGGCTTAAGTATAAGTCGCGTCACGTAAAAAGAAAGCTGGCTGTCAAGCTGCGCAGTAGTCGATTTATAGGTCCATACCCATGCGCAAACATACCCCTTCCACTCTTCGCGAAAGGGACATTACCGTCCGAATCGATTTGCTTTGGTTTGCTCTATATCATGTAGGTATAGGTAAGTTGCCATAAATTGTAACCAGTTATGCATAAAGTAGAGATTCAACTTTGAAATCATAAAACAGCTCAACATGTTTGTAAACAACTGTCACACAAGTGTTGGTTGTTTGACCAAGTTGATAGTAAGGGAGTGGTCACAACCACAAATCCCCAATCAATAGGTAATTGAGAAAACATATTTTATACTTACATAACAATTTCTTTACAAACATGGCACGTCGAATTTGGCTGAAGTAGAGGTGACGAGTCAGTTTATTTCAACGAAAACATTTATAACTATTAATCAGTACAATATAGTACCACTTATCAATTCCAAACTTGACTAAATAAATTATTAATACAAGTCGCGTCACATAGAAAGACCCCAAGGGGATGTAGCGGGGGTATTTTTTCGCATGGGTGGGTAGTGGGTACACTCGCTGACGAACCAATAGCACTCGTTAAATCAATGGTATAATTGCGCCGCGTTACTCCTCCACCAATCGGACCTAAAAATCGACTACTGCGCAGCTTTTCCCCTTGGAGTTCTTTTTGCGTGACCGTTTATCACATGACTATTTACCAAATAACGTTGCTTTGATCGATGCTGCATTACTTTAATTTATAGTATTAAGAAAATGTGTTCGAATAGGAAGAAAACATATTTTTGGTGTAATTTTGTAAATCTATTATTGGTCGGGCAAAAGCATTAAATGCTAATATTGCAGCTGCTAATGTATCTACACATACACACAACGAAGTGGACAGTTGGAAATATTAAAAACTCTGTAATCTGAGTGCGGAAATATTGTAAACAAGAAATTACCTCTTGTACAAATATTTCTTCGCAATTCCATAATATTTACTTACCCTTTTGTGCAATTTTGCGCATTGCAATATTTCTAATTAACAATGCTGTTCTGTACCTACATTTGATACGAAATATTTGTATTATTGTAATACGTAGGTATGTCGCAGAGAAGTTTCTCAAATAGTTTTTAGGATTTATTATCTTTGCCAAAGTAGGGCGTTATTCCAAAATGTCCTCAAACATTGAGTTGTGTCCAGATCTTCCGATATTTAACATTCATGATAAAACATAATGTACGGGTCTTTAATGCGATTATCTCTAGGTACTATAAGATGTGTCCTGACGTTTCCATTGGATTGCACAATCCGTGGCCGCGCGCGGGCAGACTATAGTCTTTCCAATCGTTTATTTAACTTTTGACACATCACGCACATAAAGTTTTGTAATAATTTTTGATACAATGTACTACAGGGAATACTGTACGTCATGGACGGGTGCCGCCCACTTAGAGATGTTTCATTCGTAATTAATGACCACCGACTATAAACTGTTTTGAAATAAATCGATTATCGATTATATTAATAACACATAATTACAATAAAATTATTGTGATTATTTTTATATCAAATCACGTAAAAACCTTTATTATTTTAAAATGCCTTAGATGTCTCTGTTTTAATGCATAAATAATTTGCGTAATGAAAACAGTTCCATCGTACTCGTGCCTAGTAATGGGATCGAATTTATTCGCTGAAAATTAATGAATCTAAAATAATCGTTTAGACTTTCTGTAGTTGGTTCAAATAAAAAACTTGTGAATGAACTGCGGTACCTACTTGTAATGAACAGGTGCAAAATGTTGAAATTCATAGTAAATAATGAGTGTGTTAAATCGATTAAAACTTCTTCATGAATAAAATCGATCGATAAAATAAATCGAATCGGTAACGGGTTAGGGCATCACTATTTGAGTCAGTATTACAGCTGTCAAAAGTTAAATAAACGGTTGGAAAGGGTATAATAAATGAAATTTCATTTAAATTTTGAATCTTTTATTTTCACGAGATTTCAGTAGGTAAGTAATAATATATTTTTCTCGACATAATATACCTACCTACTTACTACTTCTACTTAAACTAAATTTAAGTCGTGAAAAGAACTCTGAGGGGAAGTGGCGCAAACATACCCCATGTTTGCGCATGGGTACACTTACTGTCGAACCAATTGCATTCGTTTAATCAATGATGGAGTGTGCCACGTTACTCCTCCACCAATCGGACCTAAAATGCTTAAAAATCGACTAGGTACTGCGCAGCTTTTCCCATAAGAGTCTTTGACATGGTATGGATATCATGTTAGTTAAGGAACGGTATATTCAGCGAATACCATAGAGCTGAAAAATGTATCTTTCAAAACTGTCGACGACCTCTGTGGCGCAGTGGGCGAAAGCCCGCCTGAGACGCAGAGGTTGCGGGTTCGATCCCCGCTGCGGGACAAATGTTTGCATGATCTGCAAATATTTGTTTCGTGTCTGGGTGTTTTCTATGTATAATATGTATGTATTTACAAAAAAAAATGTATCTATGTAGTTTATCAGTCATCTGGTTACCATAACACAAGCATTAAATTGCTTAGCTTGGGACTAGATGACGCCGTGTGAAATGTCCAAGGATATTTATTTATTTATATATCGTGAGGAGTAATTTCCCGTGTGCATTAATTATAATAGCACACGGGAAATTACTCACTTAGTGGGAGACGCGACCGCGAGGAGTGACCACACTAATACTCAAGTGAAGATTCTCCGGAGGAATCGAACATTGTCGGTATCTAAATCGACGATAATTTTACGTGAGTAATTTCCCGTGTGTATGTCCCGTCCCGTGTATATAATGAGCTGAAATTTTTTTCTGTGGCTATAGGTATAGGCGGTTTTACACCTGACAGAGGATAGTCGGCGTAAGTATAATAAATAACATAACGCAACATCGATTAAATGTGAGAGATTAAACTGATTATGATTTATGTACCTACTTATTAATTACATTTCATTAAAACTATAAAATGATATAAAGCCAAAATAATGTGGTTCTTCTAATTTAAGGTTAGTTCAGAATATTTTGTTATTTATTTGAGATATTCAGTATTTTGTAAGATATTACCTATTTATAAGTTACAAGCAGTAAAATCGAGTGCCTGAGTAAGTAACCGTGGGTTTATTAACATTAATTTATATTCTCCAACTATGAAAAAGTGGATTTTTGTATTTTGAAATCTGTTCCTTCCTTTTTCGTTTTTAATAGAAATAGCATAATCTATTAAAATCTGATAAGTAAGTCAGTTGCATGCTATCTTTGAATTAATTTAGGTCAAAAGTAATCCCTTCACATAGGTAGGTACCTGCATAAATAGGATATCATTCTTCTAGTCTAGCTTATACCTACTTACAATACGGCCGACGTATCTTGGCGAGTCTGAACATAGGCTTTGCGAACTTTCGCGCAGGTACACTCGTGAAGAAAACTGTTACTTGTTGCCAATTTATTTTTTATACCATTTTATGAATAAAAAATCCCTAATACAGTGACCTGACTAAGTAAATAAAATGAAATATCAACCACTTTGAGACAGACAGCTATAAAAATAACTTGTAATTTAAAAATTCACTTTCCTCACCATTTCATCATTTCATTTCCTTTTCGGTTTTGTGGAAGTTGTGTATGCATCTTTTTATGACTCCTTGGTCAAAATTGTCTATATCAGTAATTGGTTTTGATCTAGACCTTTTTTTACCAGGCGTGCGGAATACCGAAAGTAAGCCCGAAACATTGCCCTCAGTTGCGATCCGCTGTATTGTGCGTTGGGACACACCAGTTGCGTTAGCAACTCGTAAATAAACTTTATCTACGTCTTTTACGCCTTCTTCTTTTTCTTTTTTCATATACTGCGTTAAATCATAAATAATTTTTCTTGCCTGGCGATTTAACACACTATTATGCTTTGGTGGCATATTTGGCGAATAATATAAGTGCCAACTAACACTTGAAAATAACAAAAATAAAACAAACTAACACAAACAAAGAACTTAACAATAAGAATAACAATTAACAACAATAACAACGAAAACTTTTGTAACCGACTGTGCTCAAGACAGAGATAGCGACACGAACACGACACCAATGCGAAGGTGTGACTGAGACATATTACCGTGTACCGAGCATTGCCGAATAAGCACGAAGCTTTACAAAGTAGGTAACCAAAAAGGGATGTCCAATATGCGTGCCTGAGGGTGTTGTTTAATCGATTTTTATTCAAATCGATTGAAATTAAATCGTAAAAATATATTTATTTTAAATATAAAAGGAGGTTTAAAATTTTCTCAAATAGTCGTTACTCTAGTAGTCGTTAATAGATAACTGATATTTAAGTAAATCATCTCTTTCAACTAAAAAAATAAATTTTTATTGGTTTTTCTTTTTTTTTAAAGTCGACATTTCGTTTATTAACGACAAAATTCACTATATTTGTAAATCTATTTCGTTTAATATCATAAATAAACGAAAATCAATAAGTCCTAAATAAAACAAATCGATTGCGACATTTGATTGAATAAAGGGTCGATTGTGTTTACTTATGGTCAATCTCTAGCCGAGACCACCGCCCCCCGCACGTCGCCTCATGCCACCATTTGGTTCCTAAAAAAAGTTATTGCGCAACCTTCTGCGCGAAGTTCGGACTCGCCAAGATACGTCGGCCGTATTGTACTGCAAATTACGAAACATATTAAAGCTTATTGTGATGAATAGCCTCTATTTTGATGGCATTAAATTGTATTTTTATAAATTATTTAGTATTAAAATTTTGTTCTCGGTTAGTGCATCGATTATCGATCCGAAGGTCTTCATTTTTATCACGGGCTCTAAACGGTGAAAGAAAACATCGTGAGGAAAACAGTTATCTTTCTAGTTGTCATTTCATTTTAATTATTTAAGTTATTGTTTGATTGGTGTTTGTGCAATAGTGTTTTAAAATACTTAGTTCTTAGAAAATGTGTTTGTTTGCCTGTAAATGTAATAATGTAATTATGTCCATATTTAAGTCCATACTAATAATTATAGGCCAGTCTCTTTATGTGTTTTTAACCTCAGAAGGAGAGATAGTAAGCTAGTTAAAACCCTTATGTGACTGGCCTATAAACATGAATTGTATCTGCCCCTGTATTATGGACACTTGTCTCGGATTGTATCCGAGTTATATTTATATCAAAGCAAAAATCACAGTAAATCACGAAAATAACTGTGATTTTTGCTTTGATACAACTTGGATACAATTCGAGACAAGTGTACACAATACAGGGTGCCGAAGTGACTTAATACTCAATCAGATGATTAAGATTTCTACAAAAAATAGACGTTTTTGAGCTGATAGGTACTCAAGCGAAGTCTGACTGCAGTCTCAAGCATATCATTCCTCACTTGAGATTAACATTTTTTTTGTTTACATCCAAGAATAACTGACTGACTTTTTTTCTTCTAAAAGTTGGTAATTGTACCTACCTTCTTCCATCTTTATACCTACTTACTTACTACTACTATTTCCTCTAGTAAATCTTATTAAATTTTTGATCAGGCTCAAAGAAAGAGAAATATTTTAATGCCGTAGGTAGGTAGGTACATAAGGCCAGTGACATATCCACAGAGGCCCAGTCTCGTTAGGTGTAGTTATTAGTCAATTAGAATATGCATACCTATTAGATGTAGTGGACGCCCAAATCCAATTCCATATTTTTGTGAACGATGTAAGTATGTAAGTGAATAAATCTATGTTGGTTTAAATTGAATCTTTGTTGTCATTTACATTATCTATGAACCTGGTGGATCCTTTCGGTCGAAGCTTTGGTTAGCGAGCGCTACCTACATAGTCTTCAAAATGGTACCAATAACGGCTGAGCCCGTTATTCCTATTACTAAAAGCTACAACGTCGATATTTTTGCCTCCTCATTCGTGATTCCCCTGGCGATACCCCTGTTCGAAATGACCGTAGTGATGCACGTAATTATTTTTAGTCTGTTCTATATTTCCTTCGCTATAAGTAGGTACCTTAGACGACTCTATCTATCGCATCTAGTAGTAACCACAGAAATCTAAATAATAAGGCACTAGAAAATGTTATTGTGCCCTATTATTGTTTAAATTTCTGTGATGGTAATTCTATAATAAAATGAGTTCAACAAAGAGAGTGATGCAAATACTTCTCTTTATTTTGATGTCTGCCAAAAATTAAATAATGCATTTTCCAATTGCACGTTTTAAAAGCTTACCATATTGAAATACCACGGGTAAATCGAGCAAGATTCAAAAATTAAGTAAATTCGACTCAACTTTATAAAAATACTTTAGCATCAGAAAGATAAAAAGAACTAAGATTCATAGATGTAAATGTAAGGGTTGCTTTCCACTAACGCAATGTCTTTCTCTAGCTGGCGCAGCTCTTGCTCCATCTTAGATTTCTTGAGGATTTTAGGTATGGTGTCCGTCAGCATTGGCAGTTGCAGGAACGCTTTCTGCATAAGCTGCCAGTTGTGTTTCAGGTCCTGGTATTAAAAATGACGTTAGACAAGCAATATACCTAGGTACCTACTAAAATCTTTTTCATTAAGTACTGATCTGTGCTCTAGATACGACAGTCAATATTTGGCAAGTAGGGAGGTAGGTAGGTATATAAGAAAAATGTGCCAGCAAGTTTTCGTGAGCATGATTTTAATTTTCATCGTAATGAAAAGCAGAGTGTTTACCTCGGGAGAAAGACCTCGATAATTTAGGTTTATGTTGCGTCACATAAAAAGAACTCAGAGGGGAAGTAGCGGAAGTATGTTTATAATAATAATATAATCTTTATTTCAGGCAACTAAAGATAAGTAACAAGATGGTAAATAGTAAGTAGGTACTTAATCTAAAGCCCATATAATAAATACCTTACAGACTAACATAATATTTTATGCATGGGTTCACTTGCTGAAGAACCACATTCGCTACATCAATGGTATGAAGTGCGCCGCTTTACCTACTCCTCCACCAGTCAGACCTAAAAATTGACTACTGCGCAGCTTTTCTCCTCGTTGTTATTTTTACGTAACGCGACCTATTATACCTACTGTAGGTAGGTAGGTAGGTACTTACATTCAAAAGCCTATGTCTCTCCTGTTCGTTGATAAGCTTGCACAAACTCTCTCGGTTGTCCTCCGCGTATTTAATCTTATCCAGTGCCTTCTGGATCTTTCTGTTTCGTCTGACGAGGTACGCGGGCATCTGGCCAAAGTCTGGCCGAAGGCAGTACTCGGGGACTTCGCCGGAACCTTTGATTTTCTTTATATGCCCATCTCTGGTGTCCACTAGCCTAAATTTAAGTAAGTAAGTACTTATTTGTAAATTTTTAATAAGTAGGTAAGGTTGATCGGGGTAAGAACGGATGCGTTTTTAGAAAACCAATATGATGTTAGTAGATTTTTTTTTTCTCTACCTAGACAATGCTAACTCAAATTAAAATTGTATTAATGCTTTGAGTAAAAAAAGGTCTATAAATCAGAGTTTCTGACAATTGCATAAGCGTAAAGATGACAGAGCTATTGATACTTAAACTTCTAGTAATATTTTGAAATCCAAGGGAAAGTTCGGACGTTGGCGGGGTAACACCGGACTACCTTGTAAAACAGCCTCTGGTGCTTTGATCATAAGCGCTATTACATGAAAATATCCGGTCTTAACCAAGAAAAAACATAAATACTTATTATTCCACATAAATGTTACCATGTGAAATTCAGAGCTAAAACTTTTTTTTATTGCTTTTTTAATCCGATCTTACCCCAATATACATTTTTTGAGTTTTTTAAGTTTCTCAAACTTTTCTTCAACTTCCTGCCTACCTTACCTACTTACGAATAAGTTTTTATAGGTTTGATGGATGCATTAAAAAAAAGGTTATTATTCTTTAGATAATTTTTATTAATTATTACCTTAGTAAGTACCTATGAGGTACCTACTATACTACTATGTCTAACCATGATTAGTAATTACTCTAAAACAAAGAATACAGATTTATTTGAAGCAAAATAAATATCAGCTAAACTGTGTGGAATAGGTAAACGCGCGACCGAATAGTTAAACCTGAGTTACTTTTGCCTTTAATTAATAATCCATACTTACTAAAAACAACTAAGTAAGTACGAAAACTTAATAAAATTTTGCGAAGAGATACAATTACAATTATTAAAGTGAAAACCTAGTCTCTAAAATGCTCTTGAAGATTATATGTAAGGTAATCTAAGTTTATAAAATATGCAGATGAAAACGCGTGCAAAAGTTAGTTATTTATAAAGTAATGTTATTTAAGTAAATGTAATGTAGACCGCATTAAGCATAGAAGGCAAAAGTCAAGTAGGTACCTACTAATTTTAAATAAATGTATGTTTCCTAAAAGTTTGAGAGCCTGTGTATTTTATACAGACGGGAAAGAGCGGACAAATTTCATCCGAACTTCACCCATTGAAATTTTAGTGAGGAAAGACCGGATCTCAGTCCACAGACGGTTTTAGCGTGGCTAATGAACTAAAATTGATAAAGAAGTTGACATATGACAGAAATATGTTATAAAACTTGTAAAAATCACAGTAGTTACATCAGAATTTTAAAGAAAACTTCGACGGGGTAAGTTCGGATACACAAAAAATCATGCTTTACGTACCTTCGCCATTTACCGAACAATATCTCACGAACAATCGGTCTTGTGACGTGACACCAACTGAAGAGAGGGGCTCGACAAAATGGCGTTGCCGACAATGTTGCCAATAAACAGAAAACACCTAAGATAAGGGAGTTATTCGATTTATCCGTTCTTAACCCGTATACGAACTTACCCCGATCAACCTTACCTAACTTGTCACAATAAAGCAGGTTATCATAGGATTCATAGGTGATGTAACAGCAATAGTTTAGGAAGCTATAGGTACCTACCTACTACATAGTTTCAGTTTTCAGTTTTGCATTCTACACACCATTTCCTTTCATTTGATACCAAACTAAACCTTATCTCCACTTTCACCCCCCTTATCTTGTAAACGTCCCGATGTTGATAAAACATGTTTAAAATACAAAACCTCTAGAAAATTTGCTTTTATTAAAAAACTGCATTCAAATCGGTCTCATGAGCTAGCTACGGTGCAGCGGTGCCACGAATCAGACACTTCGCTAGGACTAGGAGTAAACAAGTAAGTAAAGCATAATATTTATTATAAGTAGGTACTTGTTTAGGTACTCCTAGCGTGATAAGTATTTAGTATTAGTGTTCTGTGGTGGTGCAAGCGAGAGCGCGGAACAAGCGATAAAGAGAAGCACAGCACGATCGGCCTAAGCTACAATGGCTTCGTGTCGATACCTATTATGTAAAATTATCGTCAGTAAACCGACTAGGTACAGACAACCAATTTTATTTTACCTTGGTTCAACTGGATTGCCCTTTCCTTTTATTGCTTTCTTGATATTTACCACCCGGAAATTTATCTTCGGCTTTTCTGTTTTTTTCCCTGGTGGTGGGCGCTTGGGGACTGGTGGTAAGTGTCCAGAAGTGTAACATTTATGGTCTGATTTCTTAATGGGCTGTCCATACCCGTGCCCCTTTTTCAGGAACTGATCAGGAGGTGTCAAGGGCGTTTCAGCATACCCGAATGTGCGGTGCAACTGGGGACGTTTGGTTTCCTTCAATTCTTTCTCTAGTTTTGACTCGTACCTGGAAGAGATTAGGTAATGCCGGGTTGCAATAATCAACTTACTAATAACCGTGGATCTGTCGCCATAGTAATATTGTTATCGGTCAAAATGTGTCCTACACAATACTTACATATTTTGTTGTTTAAACAAAGTTGCTATGGCGATCAATCTACGATCATTCGTAAGTTTAATATTGAAACCGGCAGTTAGACTGTCGTTACGTAACATAACGTGTACGACTGTAGGTATTTACCTACTTATCTTATCTCCAAGGCATTATGGACCTCGCAGATCTTCAGGGATAGAAGGGGAGAGCAGCAACATAATACCTACATCGATATTTCCTATCACATCATACAATCCTTTAAATAGGTAGGTACTTACCTACATAACTAAGTAAGGTGCGTTCTGGTAAGATCGGACTATTTTTTAGAAAACCTCAAGAGTGTTAGAAAATATTTTTTTGTATCACCTCTGGTTATTCTTTTCTAACGCAATAGCGTCTAAACTAAAGTAGAAATACAGAGGTTTCATTTCATAGTTTAAGTGTTTCGATAAACACAACGGTTGATGTTTTATGAATGATAGAACCGAGCATAATTTTTCAGAATGGCAAGGAAAAGATCGGACCTTGTTGAGGTAAGACCGGACTGTCTAATAAAACCACCTCTGTCACAGCTAGAATAACCTCTATCTCAAGAAAATATTCGGACTTACCTAAGCAAAAACATATTCAAAAATGAATTGAATCTGTTGTCAAAATTGAGTTGTAGCTACGATTTAATATATTTTTTTACCCTTCATGTCCGATCTTACCCCGCATGCATAAAACTCTGATTTTTGTGTTTCTCAAAGTTTTACGACTATATTTAGGTATATATTATGTGCTTATTATAACCTATGCAATATTCTTAGCAATTTTATGTTTTTTTTATTCAGTTACTAACGAAAGCTAAGCTACGAAGGAGTAGAAGCTATTCTGTTGTATAGTAGTCAGGCAATTAGTTAAATAGAAGTCAGTTTTGAAACTTGCAGTTTCAAACTCAAATAATAACAAAAAATATGAATCAATCAACTTTATTCGCTCCGTTTATTTAATATCGTTTAGAATTATTATTGAACTTATGCCTAATTATTTATTTTTTTAAAGTACCTACAATAAGAACTACATATTGAGAGCCGTTGCTCGCTGTGATGTTTTGGGCATGGCGAATCTGTAAAGTGTAATAAATTTAGAACGAATCCTCACATCTTAATCATAATAAATACTATACTTAATGCGAAAATGGATTTGCTACGCTTACGTGCCTTAACTAAAAAAAAAACTATTTTAAAAAAGTTTGAGATTCACTGTGAAAGGAAAGACCGGCTGATAATAGTCCGAACTTCACCTATTGAAATTTCCGAGGCTCAAGATCGGATCTCTGTTTACAAACGTCTTAGACACGATTGTATAATACTAATCAATGAATTTTACAACGCGCATAGAGATAAAACAGCTAAACTTCAAAAATAAACAAAAATGACTTACCAAATTGCTCGTAAAAGTCTGAGGTAAAAGATCGGATCATCTCCTTTTTGCACTTTTGGTCCATCCTTCACAAGAACGACGATAACACACATCTGGGTGGTCGTAGAGTTAGATGCAGGCTAATGGGAGGGGCATAACAAAATTGCGCGTAAGGCGATTTTGCCATAATTTAAAAATATCGGCTAATTACGTAGTTACATGATGTATCCGGACTTACTACTTGTCCGATCTTACCAGAAGGCACCTTAATTCGAAAGTTTGTGAGGGATGGATAGATGGATGTTGGCTATTATGCTGCGGGGCGGCTCCGATATGACCAGTGTGAAAAAATGCCCTCGCCTAACTCATAGGTAGGTACCTACCTACCATTCGGGATGAATCTGGCTCAACCCAATTTTTATGTTTAAGTAGGTACCTATTAGGTACTTATTGTTTTCAGAAATGTAAATACCTAGGTACTTATACCTAATATAGGTAGGTGTAAGTACTTACCTACTAATTGGAAGAAACATTCTTAAGTAGGTACATTCTTCCTCTTAACTACTTACTTATTTGTGTTGTTTTTTGATATTTTATTTTGTTTTAAATTACGTAGAAAGTTTCTAGTTTCTACTCATACTTAATACCTACTTACCTAGTTAGGTACCTAGGTACCTACTTAGAATTAAGTTGTTGTCTTGAGTTTAACCTGTGGTTTAACCTAGTGTACCTAGGTAATTATATAATCTGTGGTTTAACGCATGTTGTGAATCTTAAGTAAGTACCTACCTTGTAATTACGGGCAAAGAGCATGTAATATTAATTATAATAGGGGAGCACAAGTTTTTAAAATTTTTGACCAATAAATTATGCATGCATGCATGTAGGTATAGGTCGCGCCACGTAAAAAGAGCGCTGGCTGACAAGCTGCGCAGAGTCGATTTTTAGGTCCGATTGGTGGTGTGGACTGCGGCGCGGGGTGAAGGGGTAACGCTGTCATTGATTCGGCGCATGCTATTGGTTCGTCAGCAGTCCTTAGCTTCCCGCGCTGTCACTACGTCAAATTCGTTTGCAAAATATCATCGCGTACAAAAGTTTTCGCTTACGAAATGGTTTTACATAGAAATATCAGAAAAATGATTTATGACGTAGGTAGGTAGGTACATAGTTTTATGAAGAGAGAGGCTGCTAAAAATCCTGTTGATGATAATAAAACAATGTATCAACAATACCTGAATTTTGTAGGTACTTACTTAATTCAATTTAACAATGAACACTGACTAAAACATGTTTTTATTAATAATTCCAATAATGATATTCATCTAAGTAATTTCTTCTTCTTCTTTATTTTGGCTTCGCCGGCTTTTGCTTAGCCTACCACGCACTACCATGTCATTATAATTCCAGTTAGTGAAGTCAAGTCATTATTTTTATTCATGAAAGACAGTGACATAAATGTTGAAATGAGTAAAATATTTATTACGCACACATAATATTTATTGTCAACAGTTGAACTGACAAAAGTAGTCTATATCAGGGTGTTTAAAACGGTGTATACTAGCTTGCGCGAGCCGAGCCGCCCGGCTACAATAATACAATAGGATTAGTACTTTCGTGCGCGAGTGTAGCCATGCGCAAACATACCCCCTCCACTTTTTTCCAGCGCTCTTTTTACGTGGCGCGGACTATATGTAACTTGCTCATACGAACTTACTTACTTTTACCGTGTTGGATGTCCTTATAAATTTAACTTAAGTATTTAAAAAAAACATTAGGTAGGTACTTACTGGGTTAGTTGACTAAGTAGGTAAGTAAGTAGCTACCTACCTATAGCAAATATAGGTACCTACCTTGGTGTCTTTGGTGGCTCTGGTGGAGGTTTATCCAAAATTGTATAAATAACTTCATCGTGATGCACTATTTCGACCAAAGACATATTGGGTATTAGATTTTATAAGATTACTGTAGGTATTGGTAGGTAGGTATAGAAACCTATTGAATTTTCTATTTTAAAAATAATTCCCGTCTTTGTTTTACTATCTGTTGTGATTTGTTGTCATCAAAGGGAATAAAAACACTACGTTGTTGTCATGATATTCGTTGTCATGGAGACCAGGAGGTAGTCTATGATTTTGAGGGACGTCAAAATCCTCGGAACAACTGGAACCCATCTGGAACCATGCTATTTGACTGGCTGGAAGCCTGGAACAAGGCTACCTAATCTGTGGGGGGACGTGCCGCGTGCGTGACCTCAGACATATGCGTTAGCATCCTAGTAGTCGTAGTGTTTATATTCTCGAAAGAAAGAAAAATCATTTATTCTTGTAGGACCTCAAGGATCACTTAAGTTTCGTTTTACATGCTAGGTGATTCTTTCTCTTTGTGCCTCAGACTCAAATTGACTCAATGCCTCAGACGAAGGAAAGTTTTTCCAAAGAGAATAAAAACAAGTGTTTTTATTATTATTTATGATTTTACGTTCTCTTCTTCGCGTGACTATTTAGTCCAATGACGTTTTACCCCTAGGGCCTAGAGCATAGAGTCTAATATCTTTGATTTAGTCAAGTGATCAAGTCACTATAGTCCGCGCCACGTAAAAAGAGCGCTGGAAAAAAGTGGAGGGGGTATGTTTGCGCATGGCTACACTCGCGCACGAAAGTAGGTACTAGGCCTATTGTATTATTGTAGCCGGGTGGCCGGCTCGCGCAGGCTGGTCTAACACCGTTTTAGGGGAATTCCAAAAAAAATGAACAACAGGTGAAAATGTGGGTATAAAATTTAACATCACTTTAGGGTATTTTAATGAATTGAATTTAAATTCTTAAAGTTTCTAAATGTTTAAATACTGTATTATATTTCAATTTAAATAATATTAAAGGAAATAAAAAATAAAATATGATAGGAAGTGATGTTAAGATGTCGGTTTTGATACCATTTTCAAAGTCTTATATAAATAAAACTATGATGAAAGTTAGACTCCCAATTAAATTTCTGGGAAAATACAATACTTAATTATATTATTAAGATTTTTTTAGGGAACATAAAACATAAAAACCTTTAAAAACTGCAATTTTCCTTCAGGTTTGTTACCATAGGTTCCAAAACAAACATTGTTTTTCATGCTATTAAAACAAAATTTACGTTGAAATGCCAAGAATATAACCAGAAAGCTCAAAATAGTTATTACTTTGACTGGGAGCCAAAATATATAAATAATAACAAGAAATGTTTAAGAAAATCCTCCAAAACTAAAAATAAAAACTAGGGACAGTAACAAAACCAACAGTAACAAAATTGTAAGGCGTAGTCTACAGAGCGATTTAGTCAGAATAAATTCTTAAAATTATTTAAAATGTAATGTTTATTTGGATAAACAATATCGAGCTTGTAAGTTAAATATCTTAAGAATTTATTTCGATTGAAGTGTGAATAAATTAAGTAACGTACGACTACTTCGTTTGCGTAAACGTATCTTAATCAACAAAACTAAAAACGCAATGTGAACGTAGCTTTTTGCTGTCGGTTTTGTTACTTTTGCAGTCCGTCTATATGTTACCGGGCAAGTCATAACAAAACCGAAGTAACATAATGTGCCTGCAATGCATTCAATAATAAATATTTATTAGCTTAGTTTCTTTGTTCATAATATTTTTTTCTCCGAGGTGTTCCCTATTAAAATTGGGTTTTCTTTACGCGGCAATAAATTGTGAAAACGTTTGGTAAAGTCATGGTTTTATTGTAACAAATCTGACATTCAATTTCTCTCCACTCCAGCCAGCTGCACAGCAAGTCATTTTACACCGCCGGTATACTATTTTGAAGCTTGTTTTCTAATGGCAGATCGCAATGGGCGTTAGTGTTGCCATTTAAAATAAAAAAAAGTAAAATGGGTAAATTATTTCAATTTCAAATTGTGGTAACAAACCCGAAATGTCCGGAAGTTAAGAATTCTGGGGACAACCTTTTGTTGCAGTTTTTAAGGCCAAAGCTGTTTTAAACTATAAATTAAGCTCTAAACGTGAAGAATAAGGTTCATTTTACCTAAAAACAACAAAACCTATAGAACAGTTCAAGAAAAAAGTCACGAAAATTTAGCATTAATTCGGAGTTTGGCGTCGGGGACATACGAAAAAATGACGAACCACTCGATAAAAATATTAATAAAAAAATATGGTTTTATTTCAATTAATGTAAATGTAATTAAAAACCAAGTAAAATATGTAAACTTTCAGTTAAACCCTAAGTCAACTCGTTTAGTAATATCATGTTTCAGTAAAAACTTAATGAATGTGAGGGACATGCCCAAATCAGTGTTGTACACTTTTTTTGGAATTCCCCTTTAACACCCTGTTATGCTGCGTTTACACGCTTGCGAAGGATTGGCAAACCTTCACAAACCACAAGCGTCCACAATTCTCGCTTGGAATTTAGAAGGCGTTTAAACGCTTGTGACTGCGTCAGTGTTCTACGTACATCCAAGCGTGGCGGACGTCGATCTTGTATCGGCTGTTACCTTTGGTTTAACCTACTTTTAATTTTTTTTCCAGGTTTTTTTTAAATAAATAAATAAATATCCCTGGACATTCCACACAGCGTCATCTAGTCCCAAGCTAAGCATTTTAATGCTTGTGTATGGTAACCAGATGACTGATATAAGTAGGTACTACATAGATATATTTTTTTTTGTAAATAGGTACATAAGTAGGTAGGTACATATTATACGTAGAAAACAACCAGACACGAAACAAATATTTGCAGATCATACAAACATTTGTCCCGTAGCGGGGATCGAACCCGCAATCTCTGCACCTCAGGCGGGCTTTCGCCCACTGTGCCACAGAGGTCCAAGGATATTTATTTATTTATTTATTTATTATTGGAAATATTATTAAAAACATGTTTTAGTCACTGTTAATTGTTAAATTTAATTATGTAAGTAAGTACCTACAAAATTCAGGTATTGTTGATACATTGTTTTATTATCATCAACAGCATTTTTAGCAGCCTCTCTCTTCATAAAACTATGTAGGTACTTACGTCATAAATCATTTTTCTAATTTTTCTATGTAAAAGCATTTCGTAAGCGAAAACTTTTGTATGCGAAGATATTTTGCGAACGAATTTGACGTAGTGACAGCGCGTGAAGCTAAGGACTGCTGACGAACCAATAGCACGCGCCGAATCAATAGTATGAAGTGCGCTGCGTTACCCCTTCACCCCGCGCCGCAGTCCACACCACCAATCGGACCTAAAAATCGACTACTGCGTAGCTTGTCAGCCAGCGCTCTTTTTACGTGGCCCGACCTATACCGTGAGCGTGACGGATTCACAAAGAGAATGTAACACTACGTTTAGATTCTCTCTCTCTTTTACATCTTATGTCCCATCCAGACTCTCCACGAGGCTACCTACCTACACGAGGGAACGCGAGTGCGAGAGTGAGGACAGTGCGCTCGTGTCGGTTGAGTGTCAGTTTTCGGGCGCAATTCAAAGGACGCGAGGGGGCGAGGCGAGACAATTAACGGTGGGCAACTGAATAAATGGAGAGTGTGGATGGCTAACATTCCGGCCGCCTCCGCTCGCCAAGACTCGTGCGAGGGCCTCGTGGAGAGTCTGGATGCGGCAATAAACAAAAAGAAAAAAAAATGGCGCGATTAATATCATACCATTAACAAAACAACTACCATAATTACATGTCAGCTTTTGTTTGTAATGGGATATTCCCCATTACAACCAAAGACTTTGTAATACGTTTTAGTACAAAGTCTTTGATTCCAACACTACATAGTCAATGTCATGTCAAGAACTCAAGAGAGAGACAGTATCTCGTTAAAATCCTCAAAATCATAGTTGCTCGAGCACGATTTTGCTCCGTTTACCCCCCCTACCAAAGAGCATGTAATAGTACCCCCTACTTAAGTACTGAGGGTACAGGTGCCCCGGTTTGCCCCTAGATCCGGGCTTGAGAACCTGCCCCTCTACTCTATACCATAGGCCAAAAAAGACGATGCATCGTGTTCGTGACAATCTTTGCAGGTTAATTTAATGGTTCTTCTGAATTCAGTTTCCACCAACCTGCGATTATTGGCACGCTGCATCGTTTTCGGTTGGTAGCAGAGTAGGTTTAGGTAGACCTACAGACCAGTACAATATTAAATTTTTCAAATGTATCTGATTTGTTGGTAATCATGCTGGTTTGTGTATGGATATCACAGAGTACTATTGTTTATATATGGATATACATATTTTTAATTTTTTGTCTAAGCAATACCATAGCAGTTAGAGCATAACGAACAATCAATGTCATATAAGTAGGGTGACAATGTCAGTGTCACTGTCTGTCAGTGTTATCGTGTTATAATAAACAAAGCCGGAATAATAACATTTTATTTTTAGACTTTTCAGATTTTTCTACGAAATTATTGATTGGAAATTGAGATTCTGTCTGTATAGTAATGATGTTAAGCGGACGAATCCGCCAAAATGTACCCCAAAAAGTTTTACACGGATGTCGTACTATTTCTAGTAGTTTGAATGCGTTAGATCACGAAGAAAGGTTGGATGGATGTCTTTATTCCCTGCCTTCTGAAGCTAAGGTCGTGATATGTGGTGGTGGAGTGATGGGGGCCGCTGTGGCCTACCACTTAGCACGCAGAGGCTGGGGTGGGAAGACTATCCTGGTTGAGAAAGAAAGGTAAGTCGGTATTCCTTGGAACAGTGCCACCAATTCAAATTTTGAGGATTTTTAATAAATACTCTTGCTATATTTAGCCACTGCAGAACAAATAATGACCCCTGCATAAACCATACATGCATATGCCGATCCCCATGGATTAAAAAAATTCTAGGTAATTAAAATCAAATCAAATCTAAAAAAAGAAAAAAAAAATGAAATATGATCACGACTGTATCCCAGGGAGCGGTAGACATTTTTTACAGATCTTTTATGGCAATTTTTAGATCCTTTGGAAGATGTCTAAGGGGGTAGTCAGAGACCCCAAATACTAATATAATGAAAATCGTTGAAGCTGTTTCTGAGATTCAGACATATAATAACAGATTATTATAGTATATAAACAGTGGTGGCCAAAACAATTAAGAATGACTTTAATGAAGTGACTTTTGGATAAGCAAGTTACAATTGCTTAGCATCAACTGACTGGTCTTCAATGCATCATCTTCAAAAATAGCACTCTCTCATCCAAATAGCTTTGCATCTGTTAAGAGTCTTTATACTGTACATAATTTTTGACAGTGGAAGAGTATATTATACTCATCCACTGTCAAAAACATCCCTTCTTATTATTTAAGAATCCTTAAATAGATTAGCGTTTCCTGAACAAAAAACCATAGTCTATACTATTGCATATAGAGGTAACTGTTGGTTTTTGTTTATTAGAGTGGGAGTAGGGAGTCGTTGGCATTCCTCAGGACTAGTTGGTGCATTCAAGCCAACTTTAGCACAAGTACATCTCGCACAATCCTCTATCCGTCTTCTGAAAGAGCTGGAGTCTAGGGGTCGACCAACCGGATGGAAACAATGTGGCTCCCTGTTGCTCGCACGCACAAGGGATAGGATGACAGTGTATAGAAGAATGAAGAGTCAGTCTGTGTATGTTTTTATTCATATATAATTCTTCTTATTTTCTTAACTTCAAGAAACCAAAACAATAGTCATGCCAATTTTGATAGTTCAGGTTTTACATTGATGTACCTTAGGATCTTATTTTTATTCTCCAAAATTAACTGAATTATGATTATTATGGACATAAAAATTGTTAGAAAGTTAGTTACTTAAATAATAACTTAATTTGTAAGAGAAAATACCCTGGCTGTTGTAGCTATGTGGAGCGAGAATGAACACTGACATAGAGACTCTATCTATAAATAATTGTTATGATTTTTTTGAGAAGATTTCAGTAAATATGTCTTGTTATATAACATTCTAATTGTTTAGATTAGAAAGATGTTCCTTTAAAAATCACGGTTACATAATACCATGGACGATAATAAGAAATACCTACCAACCAACATAAAACCTAATTGGTAGATATAAAAATGTATAAAAAACTATCTGTTGCTATATTTTTAGACAATTCTCTTTATAGGTTTCTACTACTAGGTGATAGTGTTATATAGGGTGCTAATATTGTTTTGTCCATATAATAATTAGCAATATTAAAAACAGTCATTTTCTATATTTTTTGTACTAACTATCAAATAACTCAGTAATATTTCTTACCAATAAGTACCTACCTACCTTTATTATTTATATTTTCTGATAACAATAAACATAAAAATTGGGTTTAAGACTACCAGGTTCATCCCGAATTTTTCGTAAATTGTGAGTTAAACGTAGCGAGCTCCTTTTGAAAGACGCAACTACGCATCGCTGCATTTCTAGCGGCCAATCAAATCGTTTCGTAGCAACGCCCTTTTTGCGTTATTGGTTGGATCCATTAGTTCGCGAAAAATCCGCTGCGGTGTTTGGAGGCGCTGACTTGGTCCTGCCTGTGGGGTGCCGGGCGTGTCCTGCACCCTGCAGTACTTCGATTAGTCGTCGGGAAACAGTTCTCGGTAACGCACATTGCTGCAGCTGACAGTGCAATCCACCGGTGCGTTCGAATTTAAATTCAAATTCAAATTGTTAATTTATGATTATTACGATTACTAATCGGTAATCTTTGCTGTTCAAATCAGTTCTTAGTTTAGACGCATCAATCTTAGATTCAAGTATAATTTTTTTTTCAAATATAAAAAATGGTGTTCTGGAAAGAAACGAATTAGATAAATAAAATTTAGAACAAAGCATATTTAACTTTTTGTATTTTGGCATAATAAATAATAAACAAATTGGAATTGAGAATTTTGAGAAGCGAACTCAAAATCAATAAGCAAAGGGGAAAGGGTGGTTTTCGCGCATGCGCTGTACCTACCGTTATAAGCTAGAACTTTCTTGAGGGCGGGGTGCGATAATCTCAAATGAAAAGGTCGTATTTTCGTTTAATAATTCATGTTTTTATTAAAGCTGAAATTAATACCTACTCATATTCATAAATAATAATAAGCTACTTATCAAAAATAAAATGATCAAAAAATTACTTTTGTGCAATGTATGTAGTTTCTAAAATTCGATTTGCGCAATGTAGTCTCTAAAATCCCCAACCGAAAAAAAAAACTAAAGTAATTTAATTTGCAAAAACGTAGCAAAAATGTCGTTGTAAAATTATTGAAAAACTTACATAGATTTAAATCCAATCAACAACGCTTGCTTGGTCTTTACCTAAAGGCTTCCTTTTAAGTTTTGTCCTTTCAAACATAAACGGGAGTAGGTATTTCCCTGTAATACGCATGCGTTATGACCTAGTTAGTTTTCATAACTCGGTATTGACGAAGTTGGAAAGAGATTAAGAGACTACCCGGTAGAGTAGTTCCTATTCTTTCGAATTCCTCTGATCGCGCTCTGAAACCAGTTATTGCGTCCCCTCCGGCTAACTTACGTTTAGAATAACGTTGTTTTTAATATTTCAGTTTTCAGTAGTGATTCAGTGATCTTGTACGAGAAACCAAAGAATTGGGTAAGCTATTTTTTATATATTGTTTTTTTTTTGTAAATGGTGTCCGTAATAAATTAATACTAATGCTTATTTACAGAATTAAAACAGATTTTTGTAAATCGAACACGACGACAGAACTTTATTTCGTCATGAGCACTCATGTTGGTACCTATGTTATATTATACATGAACGAATTAGCAACCATAATCGTTCATGGTTATATACTTGTAGTATAATTCACACGGCAGCTCAAAATATACTTCATGTCGTGACACCTCTTCAATATTTGATAATGTCTAAATTCCTTTTTATTACGATTTTTAATTTTTAAAACATAGTAGGTACTGAACGTAGATTTTATATTAACTGAGGTACCTACATTGGTGGGTTGATGACGCTACCGTTTAGAAAATGCTTACCACTACCAACTAGGTACTTGCCTTTACAAATATAACTTTATCTACTTGTATTATTTATTTTTGTATCAAAAATGATGTACGAATGTAAAATAATACCAACTTCAAACACCAGAGTTCGCCACTTGCTCATCACGAATTTACTTACTTTTTTTAAACAAGCATATAATTAAACTGATTGAAAGCCGAATTTAATATTACCGTATTTCTAGAAATGGACGCCAAAAACGCAAACGTAATACAGACTGAGTCTGCCCACGAGGCTACTGTTGAGACCGATCCTCTTACTATCGATGAGAATGAAACTGGTGACGGGAATCGCGCTCAAGATGCAGGGGCCGGTGGGGCTGCTGAAGCTGTTGAGGGAACAGCCCAGCCTGCCGGTGCAGGAGGAATGCCTATAGTAAGACACGGGCTGCGGCAACTCATGACACCGGATCAAGTTACTGCAATGCTCGCTTGCACTGATACACCCGCAGCCTCTCAGCCTCAGAGAAATCAGCCTCTCTCGAAAGAGGAATACTACAAGAAATTCATGGAAATTGTCAAGCTCCAAGCCAATGGGCCCGAAGAAATCGAGGCCTGGAGCCAATGCTTAAGCGCTTGCTACGTCTAGGTATTGCTATGCCCCCGTACTTCAAAAAATAGGTACGTTGTCTTTTGTTGTTGTGTGTGCATGATTATGTTTGTACTCAGAGAAAGTGATAAATGTAATGAGAAAGAGGTTTTTTATTTAAACGCTAACTGTGCTTTGCTAATTATATCACCTACTACATGAATGTATCTTACGTTACACCTCACAAACACTGTATTTTTTTTCTCAAAACGCCGTTTGGTAGTCTCAAACTCAATTTTAATAGTTTTTATAATTCTGATGTAAGATCCGCTAGATAAGCACAGTTTGATATTATGTAGTTACACCTAGTCACTCCTTGTTGCTTCACATGGTTCTTGTAAAACAGTTCGTGGGGCATACCTTGCGAGTTGGTCTCACCGCGCCGTTGTTTGGAATTATCGCCGATGCTGAATGTAGAGGATGTCGTCGGTGGTCTCTGGATACCTGGGGATGGTGTTGGTGACCCACACCTCTTCGGCATGTCTCTCATGCGAGAAGCTGTTGCTGAAGGTAAAATTACTTTCCACATACTTACATCTTTTGCAAACTTTTGTCTACAGATTAAATTTCGTGCACACGGTTTTTTACTTGTTTCATCTATCCAGGTGTGGGGGTCATGGAAGACTGTTCTGTGACAGCGGTCCTCTCCAGAGATGAGAAGGTGTGCGGTGTAGAAACAACTCGTGGGGCAATAGAGTGTCAGTACTTTGTCAACTGTGCTGGCTTTTGGGCCAGACAGGTAAGTTGATATTTTACTAGATATCTTTGATACTTAAATTAAGTTGACTCATAGACTTTACTCGATCGAATATTGGCTCAATGACATTTATTTTGATTAATAATGAATTTTATAAACGAACAACCTTCTATACCTATTTATTTCTCTAGGTTGGTCAGCTTGCTCGACCACAAGTCAAAGTACCGCTCTTGCCCTGCGAACATTATTATTTGCACACCAAGACCATCGCTGGACTGGATCCTATGACCCCGGTTATCAGAGACCCAGACGGCTACATCTATCTACGTGAACGCGATGGCTGCATCCTCGCCGGTGGCTTCGAACCCGTTGCTAAGCCTGTGTACGAGGAAGAGAGTAAGCGCAATTTATATTTCTTTAAACTGGATTTTTCTTTATTGATATTATTAGTTATGCTAACAGGGTTTTGACACGATCTAAAGCTGTTTTTTTTTCAATAGTTACCAACTCTTCCCAACGTTGTGTTGCCGAGGATTGGGACCACTTCCACGTACTGTTACAGCAGCTGCTGAAGAGAGTTCCAAGCTTGAGTCAGTCAGTCTTGCACAAACTATGCAACGGCTTGGAGGCCTTCTCGCCGGACTGCAAGTGGATAGTCGGCGAGGCGCCGGAGGTGGGTTTTATTATTTAATATGCAAAATAAATAGATAAGGGTCTGAGGATTTTACAAAATAACCCTTAAAAAGTTGTAAAATAGGGTGTCAAAATTTCTTCTTTTCTTGATAAACCAACATGAAGATACCTAAAGTTTTAGAGAATTATTAGTACCTAGTGCTTTATGACCAAAGTCGTTTTAGATATGAAACTCCAAAGGATATCTTCAAGATTTTTTCATTGATAGCTTTTTAGTTGACCTCTGGACTACAACAGTTTTGAGACCCGGTCTGGGTCTGACTGAAGGTATGTCAACATTAGTGGTAATTCGGAGTGTCGCAAAAGCTAAACTAAACTAACTAAAATTAATGCCATCCTTTTTATTCCAAGCGCTATGAGAGGGACGGCAACATTTTTGGTTAGTTAAGTTTAGCTTTTGCGATACTCCGAATTGCCACTATTATCGCACTAAGCGATACAGTTTTTAGAGTTATTTCACGTTAGTAAGTACCTAGTAATCTAATATACATTGTAGATAATTTTAAAAATAACAATTTTAAACTCTTGTTTTACACAGATATGCATACTGGAATTTACATTGTCTACCAATTTTCTAACTTCTGCTTTCATCCGCTCTACTCTAACCTTTAACCCTACCCATTTGACTCTTTATAAAATTAAATGTTCACCTGATTCTATCCAAATTAATCTGTACATTTACATAGCACAATAGTTATTTGCTAAATTGTTATTTTAGATCTAAATGACAGTAGTAGGTTAGTTGTTTTTAATTTAATCAAAAAATGTAACTCATCATTATTTTAACATCTTTCATCAAAAAACAAAATTGTATTCACTTCCACCATTCATCCATTCATCTGCTAAAATGTCAAATTGCTATTATTACTATTACTACTAGCACATACTGTCCCATTGTTGGGCAAAGGCCTTTAGCCAAATTGCTATACTAATTAATAATTTCCATCATTTGACTTCGACATCAATGAAAACTCTCTTCAAAGAACTCAACAAGTATCGAGTAATCCAGGAGGTGACACAGAGTCGAATTAAGCGTATGTGTATAAAGCTAAATTCGGTTCTGTGTTGCAGCCTTGCTAACTCTAATCTTCTGAAGTCTTGCAGCCGTCATCTTCAAAAACTTAAATAAGTATAGATTAATACCCGAAGTGTCATTTTACCAAGTAATAGTACGTACCTATTTGTCAACTTGTCATGAAGTAAATAACATGATTTTTAGATATGTTATAAATGTTTTAAGCGACGATGTAGTTATTTGTTAGAAAATTGGATGAACCTATTATTTAGAATAATGATTAACAAATACCTAGTGTAAAACGTTTTCAGCTTTATCCTTAGCGTTATTAAATATAAACTGATAATCCATTGATGTACAATCTATAAAAAAAAAATCAGGCAAAAAAAATGTCCAAGCCAAAACTCGGCGCACGCTACGTAGTGCGCCGAGTTTTACTTTTTGCGTACAAGCGACATTGAACATTAAAACAAACGACATAACGTCTACATTCGAGCAAATGTAATTGTATAGGTATGTAGAACTTTGCTCGGACATTAATTATTGAGTGTTGTCAGCTATTAGACTGTGACTCTTTAGTATAGTGTGATGATCACTAAAAAGTCTTAGACACTATGAGGTTTTAAAGTTGAGCTAATGCTAAAACGTTGTACCCAGATGATGAACTACCACGTCGCAGCAGGAATGAAGACTGTGGGCATATCTGCTGCGGGCGGGGTAGCAGAGGCCACCGCGGACGAAATCATCGACGGTTATTCCAAATACGATATGTACGAGCTTGGGATCAACCGCTTTTTAGGATTACATAATAATAAGCGTTTTTTGCGTGATCGCGTTAAGGAAGTGCCAGGTATCTACATCTATGTCTTATATTGATACTCTTATTTTCGTTTGTGGTTAGCATGTTTTTTATATTTACCCCCAATAACCTCTGTGAGCGAAGGCTCGCCTGAGACGCGGAGGTTGCGGGTTCGATTCCCGCCACGGGACAAATGTTTGTATGTTCTACAGGCATTTGTACCGGGTTTAGATGTTTTTCTATCTACAATATGTATGTATTTACAAATAAAAATGTATCTAAGTAGTATAGGTATCAGTCATCTGGTTACCATACCCTTGCTTGGAACTAGATGACGCCATGTAAAATGTCCAAGGAGATTTATTTATTTGTGTTCTGTGAGATTACATCGCTTTTGAGACCATGATTTTCTTTCCCTTAAACATGTCTTTTAAGTAACATAATTTCTATGAAATACGAATTTATCGTGTGTGAATCTGAACACTTATCCGTAGGAGTTCACTATGGCATGCCGTACCCGTTCCCGGAGTTCGAGACTGGGCGGAACCTCCGCCTGTCTCCAATCTATCCGACGCTCCGGGACAACGGGGCGGTGTTTGGACAAGTCATGGGGTACGAAAGGCCCACGTGGTTTGAAACTGTTGGTAAGTTCATCAGCATGTTGCTGGATTTTGCAAAGGTAGGTACAATTTGTGTTGCAAAGGTAGGTACAATGGATTTCACACCGAGTGGGTCCCACAAGGCATTAAGAGGCCTCGTGGTCGGCCCTAGCGGAGATGACGGGACGAACTCGTCGAATACTCCACCAGCTGGCTGACAGAAGCCTTACACCGAGGCAAATGGAAAAAGGGAGGGGAGGCCTTTGCCCAGCAGTGGGATCCAGTGGGCGGTTTAGATTAGATAGATTAGGTACAATTTAAAGTAAAACTTAACTTTGTGTATCTAGAAAGCCAGAATGCAGAACAAAAGCCGCGTCCTTTCAAGATAGCCTACACGAAGACCTTCGGCAAGCCCCATTGGTTCGAGACAGTTCAGCGAGAGTATTGGGCATGCAGAGAGTCGGTCGGTTTGGCCGACTATTCTTCTTTCACCAAGATAGACCTGCAGGTACCTATGATAAAATCAGTTTCAGATTTTGTTCCTTTACTACAAAACTTCTTTCTTACTAACATGGTTCTGTTTTCGAAAGCATGTTCTGAGTTGTTACCCTTTTGCAGTCTCAAGGTCGTGAAGTAGTAGACTTGCTACAATACCTCTGCTCGAATGACGTAGACGTCTCAGTAGGCAGCATTATACACACTGGGATGCAGAACGAGCGGGGTGGGTATGAGAACGATTGCAGCCTTGCCAGGATTTCAGAGAACCAGTAAGTGAAAATTGTTTAGAACAACTTCTAATTGTCTTCTGCCATTATTTCAACAGACCAGTAATAAAAATAACCTAGTTGAAAATTCACTCCTTTCTGATTTATTTTTTGTAATGTAGGTACCAATATAACTGCAATAAGTTGCAAGAACCTTATGTTATGTCACACGCCTCTTATCTTCCAGCTACATGATGATCGCACCAACCATCCAGCAAACTCGTTGTAAGTCTTGGATGAAACGTCACCTGCCACAGAATGGATCCGTGACTCTCTCCGACGTCACCTCTATGTACACAGCGATCTGTGTCATGGGACCGTTCACCAGGAACCTTCTGTCTGAGCTGACCGACACTGATTTGGCACCTTCGAACTTTCCATTCTTTACGTTCAAGGAGATCGATGTCGGGTTGGCTAATGGCATCAGGGCCATGAATCTCACTCACACCGGTGAGCTGGGATATGTGCTTTATATACCGAACGAGGTGAGTCGCTTTGTTCTGCAGGTGGAATTTAAAACAATTTGCTAAGTCAGTGTCTTATATTTGCCATGTTTGCCTATATATTTTATATTTTCATACTAATTGTTATTGTTATTATAAGTTTGTCTTTCCTGTGGATATGGCCGACTTAACTGAGAGGATGGTTTAGGTGCTGGGCAAGCCTATTCCATCTCAACAATGTCCCAGGCACTACAGTGTCCTGTTAAGTGTAGGCAAAGATTGCCTTCCTGACGCTGTATAAATCATCTAGTAAAGATGCAAAGGCCTGAGTGCTTTATCAATTAGGAGTGGAGAATCGTGATGTTTGTGACAACACTGTCAGTGATCGTCATTATTGTGTGGTTGCTTTAGTAATGAATAAACATGCTCTGAAATGAATAATTCCTGTGTTCCCTTTAATTACTCCTGTACCTACGACTGGAGACTTGCATACATTTCAGTCAGCATATCCAAATTTCTATACTGAAGCTGTCAATGTGTTTCTAGTTTGCCCTCCACGTGTACAACCGCCTGATGACGGAGGGTCAGAAGTTCGGCATCTCCCACGTGGGGTACTATGCGTCACGCGCACTGCGTGTAGAAAAGTTCTTCGCTTTCTGGGGCCAGGATCTTGATACTATGACCACGCCGCTCGAATGCGGCCGCACTTGGCGCGTCAAGTTCCATGTGAGTACTTTCAAGTTGGACAGTTACATGCAACTTTCACACTTATTTTTCTGATACAACCTTTCATCAAAAGCCACTACTGACAAAATTAAATGACTTCAATTATCCCCGATAACTCTAATTTCTCTATCGATTTTCTATTATTTAATCTTGCTATAAATCACACTAATATTATAAAGGTGAAAGTTTGTGTGTGTGTACGTATGTAAGTGTGTTTGTTACTCTTTCACGCTCAAATGGCTGGACGGATTTGAATGAAATTTGATACCAGAATTGCTTATACCCTGGAATAAAAAATAGGCTACTTTTGATCCCGGTATTCTAACGGGAACGGGAACTATTCACCGCGGGTAACACCGCGGAGCGCAGTTAGTTATTATAAACGCGAAAGTTTGTAAGTATGGATGGATGGATGTTCGTTACTCTTTCACGCGAAAACTACTGAACTGATTTGGCTGAAACTTGGATTGGAATATACATAGTTTATGACCGGGAATAATACATAGGCTACTTTTGATCCCGGTATTTCCACGGGCGCTCCGCATCAGAAGGTCTATCAAGGAAAATGATGTAGTTCGCAAAACGTCGTCATATAAAACGTCTGGTGGTGGCAATGTCTTGAGTGGCAAAACGACTTACTAGTAAAACGTCCAAAATGTTAAAATTCTTCTATAATGGTTTCTCTCTAACAGAAAGACATCCCGTTCATCGGCCGCGAGGCCCTTCTTCGCCAGCGCGAGGAAGGCATCCGCCGTCAGTACGTCCAGCTGTTGCTCACCGACCACGACCACGAACTCGACCTGTGGTCCTGGGGCGGGGAGCCGATCTACCGGGACGGGAACTACTGCGGGCAGACCACTACCACCAGCTATGGCTACACATTCAAGAAGCAGGTAAAACTCCATGATGTTTCAACAATACATAATATTAGGTAGTCTAAGAAAGAATGTCATTACACGGGTGTCTTGGATTGTATCTATTGTAGTCTTTCTTAAACTTTCGCGATCACAATTCATACTTTTAAATAGAAATTTACAGGATTTTATCGCGTAATTTACCTTTTATTATTTCCCGACGTTTCGGCTGTGTTACAACAACCGTAGTCGCGGGCGAACTCAGTTCGCCCGCGAACGTTTCTATTTAAAAATGTATCTATTGTATCCCTATTTTTCAGTAGTTCTGTCAACAGAAGTACTCAACAGAACTGGTGGGAGTAAACGTGTCGATCGGGGACAGTTCCTTGTTGAGCTGTACCTACAATTTTAATTTCTACTGTCTCCCTTCCTGTTATTGTAATGTTGTCCAAATAAATGCTAATCTATCATCTATCTAAGCAGCTCACTGAAATAAAACGTTGTTCTCTTCAGGTCTGCCTGGGTTTTGTGGAGAACTTAAACGAAGAGGGTATACCTCAGAGAGTAACCAACGACTTTGTGCTGAGTGGTCATTACGAGATTGACATCGCTGGAATCAGGTTTGTAGATCCATCTTACTAACTGATCTACTAGCAAGGTGTAGCCTGGCAGGTCAACTCATTAACTGTTTTATTTTCTAGATACGCTGCAAAGGTGAACTTGCACTCACCGAACCTCCCCACCAAGTATCCCGACAAAGAGAGGGACGTCTACCAAGCCACGAGGAAGCTACACGAGAGCCAGTACCTCGGTCGGCATTACCAACCTTAGGGCGATAACGTTAAAGACTATTTTCGTGTGTGCGTGTAGTGTGGTTATATCTTAAGTTCCATGTGTAGTTTTTAAAGCATAATAAGTTTAGGTTAGATTTGCCCGGACCAGTAGAGATTTAAGTGTACGCAGAAGACATGTCCTGGCGACTGGTATATGGAATGTTTTACTAATTGAATAGTTTAGAAGGAAAACTGTAAACCCAGCTAAGGTGCAGCTGTAAAGGCCTTATGGAATGCCAATTTGTACCCTCAATTTCCCAGCCAGTTGCGGTGTTAAATACTACATTGGCTCGTAGACTCACAATTTCTATCTTCTATGTGTGTTCATAAGGCCGCATCTTATTTTTATAAGTAGCGCTTATGGCTTTTTGTGTGTTCCGGCGATCAGCTTTGTGTGACAGTAGGTCGATAGTTCCTTCATAGTCGCGGCTGCTGAGGCGTTCCCACTATTGAAGGTTCTGTTGCTAGATTAAGGTTTTCGGCCCTAGCATATATTCCAGTTTATTCTGTAGATTTAAGGTTTTCCAAGATTTTTGATATTTATACCCAGATTGTAAAATCATCGCAATCATGTACTTTTCTACCCATCCAGTTCTGGATAATAGTTTTGAACAGTGAAAACATGGTTCTAGCGGCGGCGGCGTCGCAAATGTTCGATCATTTCAAACTTTGCATCTATTGGTCAGTACAACAAAATTAAAATATTTAAAAACCCAAAAACAATAAAACCGAATACTTAACAAGATTTCTGTGTTTCCTTTGTGTATTTTCTATACCGTCTGGGTGACCGCAAGTGGCATTAACATCTGAGCGCTTCCGTGCTTCGGAGGGCACGTTAAATTGTCGGTCCCGGCTTTTAAAGTCGTTAAGCCATGACGGAGGCCTTAAGGCGGCCTAAAAACTCCGTCACCAGAGCTGGCCACTTGCTCATACGAACTTACTTACTTACCGTCTTACTTGTAGGCCTACGTCGAAAATAATTTAAGAAGAAAGTCTACCAAAACGCCCAACTCATAGTAGGTTCTTTTAAGCGCATTTAGGTAAGTCAAAGCACACATAAGTAGGTGCCTACAGTCGGCCTACCGCGGGGCGCAGCTAGTACAAAATAAATCTATTACATAGTTGTATTAAAAAAAAGCTATGATAAGTTTAATAAACGAACATTCTATTTTTCTGAATTCCTTTGTAAGTACAATAAACAATACAACCTTACAATACAATAACCTTACAATAAAATATGCGGCGCTAGCTTTTACGCATACAGGCACCTTAAAATCTTTTAAAAATTTTAAATTCACCTTAAAATTTAGACTGCATAATGACTTTATAAGTCACACACAACACAACCCTAGTGTGTTTTACAATAGTACCTACTAATTTATAGTACCTACATACATAATACGGTATTCATATTTTTACAGCGAGTTTTTGGAAGTAAAACTAACCTTTAAAATAATATTTTCTTTATTGGTAAGTAAGTATAAGCTTACAAAACAACTTAAAAATACAAAAGTAGGTAGGTACTCATATTTTTTACATAATATACAGAACGTTTAAACAATATTTTATGGTAAAGAAAAGAGTGGGGTAGGTAATCAGCCCTTCAGAACAATTCTTTAAACCATACCAAGAACTATTTAGTATGTAGGTACCTACCTACCAGATCAATTAAAACAATAAAATAGATAAAACTACATTAAAACTTACTCTAAGTAGGTAATACTATTTGATCATTAAAAAACCTAGTGGGTACTAAAGGTGTGTCCAAACACAGCGCGCAATGTGCGCGGCAGCTACGCGCGGCATTCGCGGGACGCAAATTTGCCGCGAACTAGTTTAGACCTTCAGCGCGGCAGTACTGCGCGGCATGTCCGAAACACGCCGCGCTCTTTATTTCGTATTGAAACCACAATGAAAGCGGCCGCGTGTGTTGTAGCTGCTTGTTATTCGTAAATTACGTAGAAGAAGGAAGAGAAGAAAGCGTATTAAAACAAGGCAATGTTGGATGCGATCACTCTATCAACAGAGGATACAGAATCTGGAAGTGATTAATTATGAAATCAACTACCGTACGACACAGTTTTTAAGATTAACTTTGAAAGAATTCAAACACATACTTTAGCGCCAGCCCGGCTAGCTAGCTCCAAGGGGGTTTGTAGTGAGTCCAAAACACAGTGTAAAATGTAAAAGTATAATAAAAACACACACAGGAACAATAAAAGTACAATAAAACAGAAATAAAAGTCAATAAAACTATAAAACCACTAAATAAGAAACTAAAGTCTGGTTGAGACGCGCGCGCCGTGCGAATTATTCTTCTCAGAGCGCGGGGCGCGGGCCGCGACGCGACGCATCCTCTTTTTCGCGCGTGATGCTAGGTGGCGCTAGTCGCCAAGGGATTGGCACGCATCACGGAAGAGGATGTACGACTTTTGGGTCGGCGCGGCGTGGTCCATTCAAATTTTAAACTCGCGAACCGGTACTGCGCGTTATATACTCCCCTTCCAAGTTGGGAGCTCGTCCCGAGTCAAACTTGGGACTGAAGTGACGATAGTGGGGTCTACCTCTGCGCCTTTTAGGTCTCACTGAGACTGGAGGGTACAATTGAGAAGTAGGTGGAGTAAAGCCCATGCAATGATACCGTCCTTCATTAACGGAGGGAGACGATGCAAACTCGGTCGTCGTTAACAATGGTTGAGCCGGGGTGAACCTACACGGAGGAACCAAAGACGATTTGTTGTGGTTGTGCTCAGAAAAAACGGTAGGCTCCCCTTGCATTTTAACGTGGCCCTTTGAAATAATGCCTCTACTATGGCCGTAATGCTGCAAATCAGCTGTGGAAAAGGTCATGATTGGCAGAGTGGAACTTACATACTCGATTGGGTATGTGACCTGGTTACCAGAAAAATGCCAGGTTGATAGACCGAAATCTAGCACAATACCCGCGGCCACTAAGAAATCCATCCCGAATAAGGTCTCATTATTTTGAGCGTCAGGGAGGATAATAAACTCAAGGGTCACTGACCTATCGGGGGTGATTCTCACGTTCAAGGTAGTGAGAAGAACGTTTCGGGTGCTCAGAGAACCGTCTGCAAACCTCACTTGCCGGGTAGCTTCAACGCAAGGGTGGTTATGTTTTTGCAAAAGTTTGAAGAGCGAAGCACCAACAATACTGCTCTTAGCACCGGAATCTAAAATACCCCTACCCCTAATACCTAATATTTGGGTACTTAAAATAGGCCTTAACCTAGCCTGGTGCTCAACAGAGTCACTCAGGGAAACATTTTCATCAACACTATTTAGTGGAGAAAAATGTCCTAAATTTTTCATGGTCACCCTACTTTTCGTTGACTTGGTCATCCTATTTTTATTTGTAGGCATTGCAGTTTTGGTTGAATTATGAACCGCATGATCAACGTAACGTGACGTAGGTATACCGTAGGTATCATTGCAAGCACTAGACCCAACGCGGCTATGAATAAAACCGAAATTAGAATAGGCATTAACGCGTGAACGGGTTTGCTTGTGTTTCGAATGTGTATGAATTGAATCTACGCTTGGAAGGGAAGCAATAGGTATCGAGATATCGCGTTTGGTACATCTTGGCGTACTTACCTGAGGGGCTACCTCACTGGTAATTGGATCGGGTGCGGGAATGGACCATGTCGCGTCGACGGCGTAGAAGTCGGCGTTGCACTTTGTACACTGAGACCGCGTTACACCTATCGTGTTGCAACCGTAACAAGTAGGTACGAATTGCATATCGACACTGTTGTCCGATCTTCGATTTAATCGAAGGCACTCGTCACGCAGATGTCCATGTCTTTTGCAGTAAACACAATATCGGTTCCTATTGTTGTCGGCCGTTGCTGGCCGCGTCGCGGGAACATCATCACGCGTAGGTAGATGTGTAGGAGCGCCGGCACCTGCGCTGTTGCTAGGCGCGGCGGGAACGCTGCTGTTCGGCGGGCCGTTGCTGGCGGCGCTCGACGTAGGAAGTCCGCGTGCTACTCGCGGCGTCGTCGGCCCGAACCGAGTAGGTTGCGGCAGCGGAGTTTGTATGGCGAGATCTTCGCTCGCAGATGACTGAGATGTAGGGAGCATGTCGTGTCGATGTGATGACTCGATGACTTCGTCAGATGCGTCTTCGACGTGCCTTGCTTTGCGAAGTAGCATGTCGAAGGAAGTCACTTCGTCTCGACGGAGGCGTTCTCGAACTCGACGGTGTAAAAGGCCGTATAACATATCGAGCTGAACCTTCTCGGTGATGTCGCCGGGGGGAAGGCGGGCGAGTAGCGCTCTCGCCTTGGCAACAAACAGCTCGGTCTTTTCTGAGGCACCTTGAGACATGTTGAAAAGCTCCAAATAAATTCGATGAGGCGGACGACTGTCTCCGAAGGCACTTCGAAGGGAGGTCAAAGCTTCGGTCCAGGAGGTGATGGTAGACTTAATGCCCTGCCACCACACGGCTGCGTCTCCTGTCACCAGCATGGATAAGCCGCGTAGGGCGTTATCGTCTCCCACGAAGGCACACTCCTTGTAAGCTTCTACAGCATCGATAAATCCATCGAGCGAGTCACCGGGCGCTCCGCTGAACCGCGCTGTACACAGCGCGAAAGTACCAAAATGGTGAGCGGGCGCGTACGCCGAGCTGGCGGGCGAAGGCGCCGCCGCCGCTGGCGTCGGAGATGATGACTCGCGACGCGACTCATGTTTGAGAACACGGTCGAGTAGGCGTTCAAATGCTGCAGTTTGCGATGCCATAATGGACGCCACATCGATGGTACTGATGTTTGGCGTCGGTGATGTCGGCGTCGGCATGATGGAGTCAGTTTCGATAGCGTCTTCTATGTCCGACTGACGGCGCGATTGTCGACGAGTACGTGGCATTTTGACTGTCTGTTATAAATATTGTCCCGGAATTCACTGTAACACTGTTTGCACAAAGTTTTAAGCCCTCGCTTGGGTAGCCAGTTTAGCGCCAGCCCGGCTAGCTAGCTCCAAGGGGGTTTGTAGTGAGTCCAAAACACAGTGTAAAATGTAAAAGTATAATAAAAACACACACAGGAACAATAAAAGTACAATAAAACAGAAATAAAAGTCAATAAAACTATAAAACCACTAAATAAGAAACTAAAGTCTGGTTGAGACGCGCGCGCCGTGCGAATTATTCTTCTCAGAGCGCGGGGCGCGGGCCGCGACGCGACGCATCCTCTTTTTCGCGCGTGATGCTAGGTGGCGCTAGTCGCCAAGGGATTGGCACGCATCACGGAAGAGGATGTACGACTTTTGGGTCGGCGCGGCGTGGTCCATTCAAATTTTAAACTCGCGAACCGGTACTGCGCGTTATAATACATACAAACACAGAAACAGAGAAAAAACAACATTCGTTGAATGACAACTTCATGTTGATGAATGAAACAATACTTCATTCGCGCGCGGCAGTCGTCCAATCACAGCGCGAATGGCCGCGCGCGGCCCGGCCCCGCCGCGTTCAAATGCCGCGCTATGTTTGGACACACCTTTAGATTAACACCAAAAGTACAAAAATATTATACCTACTACCTATTTATTATAAATATAAATATGTAGGTACTACGCGAGGCACGAGATCCATAGTTATTTCTCCCAAGGTAAACACTCGTCTGCTCTTCATTTCGATTATCAAGGAAATTACTAAATAAAAACTTGAAAATTCAAAACTTGCACACGTAAAATTGCTTGTACCTACCTAAGTACAATTTTTTTTTATTATTAGCTTAAATTGACTAAAACTGAAGGAATACCGAAAAGTAGCATTTCCGCCTTTTTTAGTGGCATTCTTCTGTTGTTGTTTTTAGCCTGTAGTGTCTGGAAAGAAAGAAAGAAAGAAAAAATCATTTATTCTTGTAGGACCTCAAGGATCACTTAAGTTTCGTTTTACATGCTAGGTGATTCTAATGCCTGTTCCAACGCGACTCACTACCTACACCAACAACAAAGGTCTCCCCTCGAGTTTTTCAGTCGTTTCGGCATTCTTCTACTAAAAATTTTTTTTTCTTATCGGTTGTAAATGCTTAGCTCAAATCTATACCTACTTATAATTTAATCCTTATTCAGACAAAAATACAATATTTATGTATCGTTCGTTCGTTCATACGAGCAAGTGGCCAACTCTGGTGACGGAGTTTTTAGGCCGCCTAAAGGCCTCCGTCATGGCTTAACGACATGTATAAAATCATGTTACATTGTATGTTGATATTTTTAACAGCAATCCTCAACTAGAGATAAAATTTAAATTAATAATGTGCTGTATAGAACGCCTCAACATGCCGCAAAAGAAAAGACAAAATTGAAGGAGACATTTTTAATATTTGACAGCATTTTTCGCCCCTAGGGCCGTAAAGTTACTCCACCCTAGGGGCAAAAAGTAATGTTTTGTACCCTATGTTCATTCTTCAACTTCAAGCATACTTTCCGTGTTTGAGCAATGAAAAACAATTTTATAAAGTACCTACAACATATTAATTAAAGTGTGTGAAAAAGCAATTCATCTTTTTCATTGCTTCAATTATCTTAATAATAATCACCTTTGTAGCACAACAGTTGGCTAGGTAGGTATTTTAACATTTTTGGTGCCCATGACACATGTAGTCATGTTTAATGCACTCAGCCATAGCCCTCCCCTTGGGTGAGCGCTGCATAGCTGGGCCAGGAATGGGTTAAGATGTTACACAAATCTCAGTTAATTTGGTTTAGTCATGTTTGAACCACAATATAAAGCCAAGATAGAAAAAGATTAAACCTCCATCATCAGAGGTATACAAGTATAAATAAACATTCTTACAAAAATCTTCACAAACCTTCTAGTAAGTTAATTTATTTTGTAAGTTACTTATGGAGCACGGATTCATTACTTGTTTGAGCCATAAAACATTCAACCATGTTCATGTGAGCATAAGGGTCCCGTGGGGGGTTCCTTCTCTTTTCTAGGTTGATATCACAAGGAGATTGAGTAGAGAAATCAAATCTCCTAATCGCTGCATTATTCACCTCTACTTTCACATATGGAGCAGCAACTGGTCTAATGCGAGAGGATATAACCTTGCCAAATGCAGATGGTCTTCCTCTATGCACTTTTCTAGATAGCATGTATGACATATCCTGATTCAAAGGCAAAGTATCAAACATCTTAAGCACTTTTTCAGTCTCATCCTGATCAAGCAATTTGGTTTCAGCTAGGAGTGATTCCATTGAGCTGCTCACGCTTGCTCTTTTGTCTGGCAAGTTATAAGTTATCACTTGGCCAAGGTTTGGGATGACTATAGATGACATCAAGTCAATATCGTAGTCCTCGGCTTGCTTCTGCTGTTTCTGTAGCTTTGTTTCTTCTTCTATCTTTCTTTTTTTTTCATCCTCTTGTTTTTTTTTCTCTTTGGCTATGAGCATGTTTGTAACTTGTTGCGCTAGTATTCCTGTAATTTCGTTGTCCTGGCCGAGCCGTGGTATTGACATGATTCCGTTCGGTGGAGTATAGACTGTAGTTTGTGACAAGCCTGTTTGTATTCGAACGCTGGCGAGAGGAAATGAAGAACCGCCCTCATCTCCAGCTTGGCTAGCGCTCAAGCTTGTCTTCGAAAGATGGCTATTAACCAGATCCATTAGCGATGAAAACGACTCTGAATCGCCCATTGTGTTGTTTTGATTTCACAATATGACAAGAATTTTACGTGTAACTTCTGAGTTTCACCATTCACAACATCCTCCACAAAGCAGTAAAATTATGACTCTATGCCCGTAGGAGTATGTTTGTAGCAAAGTTAATCTTTGATAACATTGATAACTCAGTTTAAATTTCTATTCTAAAATCAGTACAGAACAATACATTCAATACAATAACAACTTTGACATTAGATTAGCCAAACATTACCTCTGCTGATTACCTCTCACAGAAAGAGCATGTAAATTGTAATAGTACAGCAGCGATGGGCGAGTCGAGTTGGCTGATTCGAATAACTCGAATCAGAGTAAACGAGTTGATTCGAGTCGAGTTCATTCGCAACTCGAATCAACTCACTTACCTACCTAACTACTAGAATGCGGATAACGAAAGCGAGTTATGCGAATGCGAGTGCACGCATGGTCGCGAGTCAGCGATTCGCCAACTCGAAACCGAAATTCGGCAATGCAAGTGTAAACTCGAATTAAGAAAAGAATACGAATACGGTGCATTCGCATTCGACTCGACTCGCCGATCCGTTTGGCTGCTACCGCGAAGCGGTAATCCGGTTGATGCGAGTCGAGTCAACTCAAGTTGCGATTCGAGTTAGCGGCCGAGTCAACTCGAGTTATCCGAGTTGGAATAAAATCAACTCGTAACATCGCTACCTCTCAGAATAAGGAAGGAAAGAGATAGAAATGACATACAAAACGAAGCATACCTTTGCACAAAGATGGCGGCTTGCCGCCAATAACAAGTCGCGATGACAACTGGATGTACTTGTGGTTGGCTGGGAGCCTGGGACAAAACATGGCGACCAACCTCAGGGAGATACACAGAAGAAGAAAAACATACATCCATGGGGAGATAGTTCCTAAATTCAAATTCAAATTCAAATTCTTATCTTAGACCAAAGACGATTAATATCTAGATATTAATCGTCTTTGTCTTAGACTAACATTGGTACCAATTCTGCACACGCCAAACTAAGCTAAAATCATACTAAAATTCTTAAATTTAGGTTTAGAGACTCAACCCTATTCAGATGGCACCAAACTAGACTAAAATCTGATTAAAATTTTTAAAATTCCTAAAATTATAGTTGGTTACTCAACTTAGACCAAAATGCTAAAGACTTATTCGGCGACAACCATTTTAGTATTTTTCGCGTAAATTTAAAACTTTATCCTAATTTAAGAGAGCATGTAAAAAGGTGTTGATTAAAATTAGTAGGTAAAGTGCTAAGATTTTTGTTGTGAAATTGGAAGCTATTACAGTGCAAAATCAAAGTAAATTATAGTAAAATGTATAAATAACAATGGTGTTTGGTAGAAAAGTGTTGTTTTAGTGTTATAGTTAACTAGAAATACCTACATGGTGATAGTGGACTTTGTGGTGGCTGCCTGTGATGGATTTTTCGGAAAGGTTTGTGTTTTTGATATCTTCTTTAGGTACTACGTAGTAGGTACGAATGATTTCTACTAGTAGTAGTAGGAATCATTAGGTAGGTAGGTAGGTAGGTAGGTACATTGTAGTCCTTGTTGTTATGTTGAAATAGGTAGGTAGTAGGTTGTTCCTACTCATAATTATCTACCTACTATAAATGTGCAGTGAAGCTTTATCTCTTCACATCAAAACTCAGGTGGGCTACCTACCTTTGTACCTACCTACCTACCTACTCATCATTATCTTTTTGCCCCTATTCCTCATTGCGGGGTCGGTAAAACATGTTTCTTCACCACTTTCTTCTATCAGCATCATCTCAGTGCTCAGCTCACTCACATTTTGTACAATTTTTGAATCTCTAGCGGTGTAGGGTCACATTTATCCATCAACAATCACATTCATTGTTTAGTAGACCGTATCTACCTACCATGTCGGTAACATGACTCATTCCTCTTTTGATTTGCCCAGCCCATGCCAGCAAAGAGCATGTAATAGCATACCAGGCTAGCCTTGTTCTCCTCAATTTATCAGTTCCAGGCATTATCTTCAATATTCCCCTGATCTATACACACACCTACTGCTATAGGTAGTTAAAATGTAACCTGCAACTAGGTTAGGCACCTAAGTAAAACCTTTTGAAAGAAATATTACTTATATCTAATATCTAATGAATTGCCTACTATATTACAGGTGACAAGGGCTACCGTTATATCTTGGTTGACAACATCAAGAATGAGCCACACAAAGGACCGGAGGACCACTGATAAACTGAATAAGTGTCTACACCCCCACGGACCCTGATTATAAGCCCAGACAATGTACAAAAATCATAGTTGCATAACCTAAACCCTGGACAAGATTATGTTTATGGATAAAGTTCTCAGGCAAGGATAATACTGATTATGTGCTCACATCTCTGGTGTCACACTAATTATAATACTAAATCATGGTTACTTTTTGCAGATACACTGGAACACCATGCCCTAGAAGGTGATAATACTAGTTAACATTCAAGAAAACAAGCAGAATGATATTGAGCTTGGAATGGACTTCCTTTCCAATGCTCGGGCTATTAATCAGTCAAATTTAAACATTTCTTGTTATGTAAAATTAAAACTAGTTATTTTAATTTTGTTACTTTTATTAAACACCATAATTTGAGGAAAATAACAGTACCTACTATATATATTTAAGTTGAAATATAACCAATAAATCGGAAGGTACTACTATAACAATACTAGTTACATTCATTTGAGCGAGCAAGGATTGATTAGGATTGTTTTGTAACATAGCATGTGGTGTAGGTACCACTTTGACCAGACTTCTTCTACGGTAAGGGAAACTCCTGGTTCTGTAGCTTTGAGGTTTCTCTGCGAATGGTGAGGCAGTCAAAGGTAGATCCTAAAAAGAAAAATTGTTTTAATTACAAGTTACTTTAAGAACTTACAAATAACTTTCTAAAAATTGTTTTAATTACCAGTTTGTTGTTCTGTCTTCTGAGGCAGTCAGAAAATCTTAAGAACTTTGTTGCTATTTAGGTAGGTATATGTTGTTGTTACTAAGGTAGATCCACTCAAGGTGTCATCTGCATGTTCCTTGAGGTGTGGATCTGAACTTTCTATGCATTTCTATCACCCAGTTATTCAAAATCTATGAAAATAAAACATTGAAAGTTAAAATAAAATACAAGTCAAAAAACACTTTAAAGTAAGTAGGTATATGATTTTTCTTATGAAAAGGTAAAACTTACATGTTTGTTTGTGACCCTTTACAGAAACTATTATCATAGAACTTTCAAATAATGAATTTATTTCGCCCTTAGCTTGATTAGGTATCTGAAACAAAGTCATTTAAAAATTAGTTTTACATACATACCTCAACCTATGTAGGTACTTTTTATACATAATACAATATAGAATCACGCCTCTTTCCCATGGGGGCAGGCAGAGACCACGGATCTCTACTTGCCAGGTACACTATGTGAAACAAAACAACATTTTTCACGCATTACTGTAATATCATTTTCAAGATCAAAATTTCTTTATCTTCCACTACTAACCTTTTCAAATTAGCATGGTATGAAGTGACCGATTGGTCGTCCCAAGTATCGGTGGAGCGATAGGATGGAAGCTGACTTGCGCGACCTCGAAGCCAACAATTGGCAAAAGACTGCAATGGACAGAAGAAAGTGGCGAGTTCTCGGATCGGAGGCCAAGACTCACTTTAGGTCACTGAGCCAGTGGAGTAGTATGGTATGAAGTGAAGAAGACCAGGCTCTATGCCTCAAATAGAATCTTTTTGAGAAGATAAATTGAATTCGAATTAAATTTTGTTTGTTTGTTTACTTTGTTTTTAGTTTGATGCGCTTGTGGCCTGTCAAAATTGTCAAATGTCAAATAAATTATATATGTCAACGTCAAAACATTAAATCATTCGTTCATACTGATGGAAACTGATGTGAAGCACCAATAAAATTTTCGAAATTGGCAACACCATGAATTCAATTTAAAAACCAGACTAGGCATGCCAAATCGGTTTAAATTTAGTATGTTGTGCTGTGCGGAATAACCTATAACGCATTTCTAAACTTAGCTAGGATTTTTAACTAGGATTTTTAGTTAAAATGCGGAATAGCCACCATTACAGACTTAGGATCTAAGACGTAATGTTTATGCCAAGTCCATTCATTTATATTGTCAATGGATTACCTAGAATAGAGCAAATTAGAGCAAATTAGTAGGTAGGGTAGGTATCAAGTGGGTAGCAAATTTTTTTTTTTATAAAACTGTTTTCAATTACGTAAGAAGAGAGTAATTTTCTGCACTTTTGAAGTGCTTTTTGGTTCACGATCCTCATCAGATTCTTTAAGTTTAAGGGACCACAGGGGAAGTACCTAGGTACCTACCAGCTTTAAAAAAAATCGCTTTAAATTTTAAAAATAATCACCAAAATCGGTTACCGAGTCCAAACTTCTGAGGTAGATAATAAGAATCATTATAAAAAATACAGACGAATTGAGAACCTCTCCTCGTTTTACATACCTACATTATAACAAGCAAGAAGTTACCTTCTTATTTGTTAAAATTTAATTATGAATGAGGTAGGTACCTAGTTGGGCTTGGTAAAAGGCAAATTACAAAGGCTTGGTACAAGCTATAATTCTATTGATTTGGGATTTTTTTAATACAATAATCCATTATGATCGTTATTCGAACTATTAGAATATTGGATTGCAATTTGCAAGCCCTAGCCCTAGTGTGATGTGTCAATGAAGTGCCTACGCGGCATTGACAGTGACAGTGTAGATGTTTCCAGCTCATATATCTAGTCTTTCGCTAAGGGTATTTCTACCCGATCTTTTGCTAATTACATATGAGTAGGTATCTAGTAATTAAAATAATAATAAAATTAGTATTAATGGGTAAGTAAATATAAATAACACTATTTATTTTATTAATAAAATAAGTTATTTTGTTTATTTATATGTAAGTATTAAATATATTTATATATATATATATATATATATAATATGTAATAGGTGCCTTTAAACCTATTACATAATTATACATAACTATTATTATAACATAAATACTTGTTGGGGATGCTTGAAAAACTTAATGAATAACGTGGTCACTGGCGATGATTTGCTGTAGCTAACATCTACCTAGTACCTAGAGTAGGTACCTAGTACACCAACGAATTTAATTATCACTAAATTTAAAGGCTCTGAAATTCGTTTACATTATAGTCCTAAACAAATGACAGTCCAGTTATATGAGGGTAATTAATCAAACCCAAAGACGTAAGTACCTAAATAAGTGTAGGCTACATACCTACATAACTTAGCTAGACAGTGAAAAAAATTATGAATGAGTATTAATTAGCTGAAATGGATTGGATTGTTTTCCAACAGTTGGAAACACAACTCATGTTTGTCTAAGTATGTTATGTACTGTCTGTGGGTAAGTAAAGTAGGTAAAGCCAAAGAGCGTGTAATAGTAAGAGACGGAAGTGCCATACAAACAAAACGAACACTAGACGATGTATTAATCACCCAGTGAACAATAAGACCAACGTAACAAAACCAAACCACGACCACAGAACATATTGACCACGACATACTGCCAACATTTTTTTTTTTTTTTTTTTAATAACCTATAATGTGTCCCACTGCTGGGCAAAGGTCTCCCCCATCTCTTTCCACTTCTTTCGATCACCAGCCGCCTCCCACCACTCCTCATGGAAGGCATCTATGTCGTCACGCCAGCGTCTTTTAAAAATGTTATATTCTCTATGTTGGCAGTATCTAGGGATGTACCTAGTGACTATCGAAAATTTATCGATATCGATACCTATCAGCAGTAGCTAGGATTTTTGGATTCCATTAAATTATTAGTAGGTTTTTTTTTCATAAATAAAAGAATTAATAATTAATTTAAGTAAGTAGGTATACATTTATTTGAACATCTACATAGGGTGTTTTGGGGGCGATAAATCGATCTTGCTAGGATTAATTTTTAGAAAATGACGTTTATATCCGTGTTTTCATGTAATGTTTGCCATCCAGGTACTTTCATATAGTGACGATGATCATCAAGCTTTTGTTTATGCTTCGTCATGCTGCTTCGATTTTCTGGTAGGTTGTCTGCAACAAAAATTGTTGTATTATTATACAATAAAACAATATAAAATATATTATACCTAAACATAATGGTAATAGTGCCACTTGCGATCACCCATCCAAGTAGTGACATCCATGTTTACCTACTCCTAAAAATGTACATGATTCAATTAAAAACCTAATAGGTATAAAATAAAATCTAAGTTACATATAAATTATGGTAATCCAAACAAAATAAAACTTTATAAACATAGCAAACAAACAAATTAATCATTCCAGTTTCGTAAAACAAACTATCGATATCGATAAATCTAGGTTGATAGTCAAGCACTATAATAAAATTGTTTACCTACATACGGTATGAGAAAATTTTCTTGCAAAAACTTTTACGAATTGTATCATTATTTTACCAAATTTTGGAAATAAATGGCATAAAATTGCTTACCGATCTACATATAGAGGAAATTGAGCCATAAAAATGCGTTTTTGCACTCCTTCGCGGCATGTTTTTGCAAATTTCACATTGATTTTACTCATATTACTTAAACACACTATTACACTACAGAAAACTATTGAATAACAATGTTTTACACGTATCTTTATTTATGATTTCACGCCTTAGATTAAATTTTCTGTAACAAATAAATAATTGTCAAATTGTCAACAAACTAAAATTCGAAAGACTTCACTTCGTGAATTGACATGACACCACAGACAGTGAACAGACCAAAGAGAATGTAGAATGTAGCCCATAGAGAAAATACATCTTCCTTGATGTAGCCACAGACTAATGATGGATGATGGTGTACTTCTTCTTCTTCTTCGTTCTTACGCTCGTTCGTTCATTCTTACTATAATCCGTCTATGTCGGAGTGTCCTATTTTAGTATAGCTCTACAGAGTTGTCAGTGCTCTTCGTTATTCGAACGGGTTGAAGCCTCTTCAGAGTATATAGTTCTGTGGTTGTATGTAGCAGCCATTAAAACTCCGGGGCGTTTCATATATCGTCTGTTTGAATAGTACATTCGCCAGACTGGGTAAAGCTGGTAAAGTAAAGTGTATCAGTTTACAGGCAAAGAGCATGTAATACCTACTTTACAGGTTTCATAGATTTCATTCCACTTTTCCAGACCGCAACTTGAGCACTACACTAGTTTCGGGTTAGACAGAAAGTTTAAGCGGGGTTATAAATGTATCAAAATAATTAATATTGTGAGAGTGGAGTGCTGATATGCAAGAGAGTTCATTTGTGAATCAGCAGAGCTCTAGCAATGTCAGGGGCGAAGTATGAACAGCTGGCTTCGAAAGCTGATATCGACGAAGATGTTTTGACCAGTAAACCAAGAGCAAAATGGTCTGATATTTGCTTCCAAAAGAGCCTTCTATCCCTGTGCTTGATTCTGCTGTACTTTACGCTGTCCATTGGCCTAACTTTCTACCAGAGATGGCTGCTAAAAGTAAGTACCTATAGCTAAGAAGGTACCTAAAAGTTTTAACTTGCAATTTTTGTTTAGGTACTTATATTTTTTTATCAGTAAGTAAGTATCCATGTTATGTAAATAGAGATAATTTTCACTCAAAGGAATCATTCCAATATTTTTAAATAAAAACAAAACTAGTTACATTCAAAGTACTTAATTAGAAATATGCTTCCCACAGGAACTTGTTTTATATACAAGTTCATTCATTTTGCTATAACTGCGAGTACAATTGGCCTATGTAGGTAGCCAATCTCACCTGATAACATTGTAACTGTATCAGTTTATCACCAAAACAATAAATTATTAATTATGCCCATATTATTTGTATTGTGTTTCATTTGTATCATGTCATGTCACAATATCAAGTGAGTCATGACAAATCATCATCGTTGTCCTGCCCCTGATCGCACATCTTGTGCTTACCTATTAAAAGGGAAATGCCCGCCTGAGGCGCAGAGGTTGTGGGTTTGATCCTGCTGCGGAAAAAATGTTTGCATGATCTACAAATATTTGTCTTGAGTCTGGGTGTTATCTATGTAGGTATAATATGTATATAAAAATGTATGTAGTAAATTAGTCATCTGGGTACCATAACACAAGTAATAAGTTGTGTTTGCTTAGCTTGGGACTAGATGATCATGTCCAAGAATTTTTTTTTATTACTCTTCTTCCATTCCGGACCTTTTATCTCGTTTACCTATCATTTTTCCACCGAATAACCGAAAATTCTTGCATCAAAACAAAATGAATAACAAAGAATACTTACCTACTTAGGTACTTATTCTTATGTCAAATAGATGAAATAATTGAGTAGGTATAAAAGTCTCCTACAACACTAGCTACTGTTTCTTATCTTATTAGGCTAATTAGAACAAGTACCTGTAGTGTAGTTTAGCCTTGAATTTGTTACGTTACTAGAAAAAATACTAGTACATAACAATAAATCGCCATTCGGGTATAAAAAGTGTACCTAAGCTAAATTTAAGTGCATAACATGTTACATTATAAGGGTGCATCCACACCGCAGTTAATTTTTGTTGATCAACATTTCCAAATGTTACTCAGCAACGTCCGCCAGCAAAAAGTTATTAAATAGTGGCAATTCTGAGTGTCGCAAAAGCTAAACTAAGCTAACTAAAATTGTTGCCGTCCCTTTTATAGCGATGGGAATAAAAAGGGACGGCAACAATTTTAGTTAGCTAAGTTTAGCTTTTGCGACACTCAGAATTGCCACTATTGTTAGTCTAATTATCAATAGAGACCTTAACTTAGATTGGTTGCTCTTATGGTTAGTTCGGCGCGTTGGCATACCTACTTTGTGTCAAATTTATCAATGACTAGCTGCGCCCCGCGGTGTTACCCGCGGTAGTTAAAAGTAGCCTTATTATACATTAACCTTCCTCTTCAATCACTCTATCTATTAAAAAAAACCGCATCAAAATCCGTTGCGTAGTTTTAAAGATTTAAGCATACATAGTGATATAGGGACAGAAAAAGCGACTTTGTTTTATAAGTACTATGTAGTAATGTAGTGATTTAGAAAGTTTCATTTGCATCTTCAACTTTAGAATGTTGTGATGACATGTGCCTTAGTACCTACAGACGAGGCTTTACTTAAACACAAACCATGTTATTCATTAATAAAAATAAAAAAACATTAATAATAAGTAAAGCCTCGTCTAGCTCTAAGACCAATGCCTTAGGGAATTTTTAAGGATCAAACGGCTGCTAAATCTGTTGTCAACTATTTTCATTGACATAGGAATAATAAGAATAACATTATCTTGCACGTTCTCATGTAGCGGTTTCTTTAACAGGACTTCCACTACCCACTGACGGTGGTGATGTACCATCTCATCATCAAGTGGTTGCTATCAGTGATGGTCCGCACAGTTCTCTACTTTATAACTGGGACATCACAACTGGTGCTTCCTTTCGTGACGTGTCTTCGCTCCGTGGGCCCCACGGGATTGGCCAGCGGGATCGACGTGGGGTTCTCTAATTGGGGATTAGAGCTGGTGACGATCTCGTTGTATACGATGACGAAGTCAACCACAATCATATTCATCCTCGGATTCGCTATCCTGCTCGGACTTGAGAAGAAGGTTAGTTTCTATTTTTGTATCGCTTTGTTGGCGGGCGGGCTTTACACGGACATGATAAAATTTAAAAACATAATCGGGCGCGCAATAGGGTAGTTGCCACTATGAATAATCTTCATATGTTTTTGTACTGCACAGTTGGGAGAGGTTCAAGTACCTAATCATTAAAACAACTCTAAAACACTTTCCCCCATATGCATAATGGTTTTGTAAACCAACTTTAGCTAAAACGAATATTAAATCTGTTGATATCTCTTTTCATTGACATAAGAGTAACTAGAAAAAAATGTATTTTAAACCTATAAGTATTCAATTGTCAAATCTTTATGAATAAGACCCTTTAATATTTAGGATTAATTAATATTTTCACAAAATAAATAAGTAGGTACTTAAGTACGTGAAATTTTACCCAGGTTCCTATGACGTGACATTGAACACCAATGAGAAATTATGTCGACACGCCCTCACTCATCCTATACCGTAGCATAGTTCTAGTTTTTCGAATTTTGATTATAATAAGTCGTATTGTTTATACCTAGTTTGTATTTTGTTAAAGGTTTTTTATCTTACATTTCGAACTGCATATTTACCTCATCTTTGCCAAAATGTTCCTTACGCTAGATGATATTTCTGATATCGATATCATCGATATCAAAAGTCGCCATGACAGCTGGGAGCGTTTTTTTGGTGCGAAATATTAATAAGTTCCTAGAAATGCAAATAATCCGTCTAAACGTTAGATTTTTACTAAATTTATTAACAGCAAGTATATATTTGACTGCGAGACACACTATAAACTACTTTCTGAAAAATCGGCAACTAATAGCCTATTCTATAGGTACCTACTCTCTTAAGAACGCGTGATAGAGTCTCTGTGTAAAGAAAAAGAAAGAAAGAAAAGAAAAATAATTTATTCTTGTAGGACCTCAAGGATCACTTAAGTATCGTTTTACATGCTAGGTGATTCTAATGCCTGTTCCAACGCGACTCCCTACACCAGGGAAAGAATCAGGCAAGAACCTGGTGGTGTGGGCCTAGCTTTTTTTAAAAGCGATCCCTTAACAATCTAAAATAATCTAAATAGTCAAGCTTCAGTGGGAAGCCAGTCGAACAAAGTAAGGCATGTCAAAAAAAGTAAAAGTAATTGTAAAGTTAACAAGATAACACCTCTGTAAAGTTAACAAGATAAAGGCCGCTAATGGGTAATTTTAATCTTACACGTCGTGATTATAATAATAAAAAGTAATTTTAATCTTACACCAAACGATATGCAATAATCATCACTAATTTATAATAATCATTCGGTGTTTGTATGATATAAGTCTGGACTTGACCCCTCCCTTGTATATTTGACCGTTGAGATTTAAACCCGAGGTTCAGTGAAGGTCTTCGTCTTTGTGAATTTTTTAAATTAAAAATAAATAAATATTTTTATAATTTTTTTTATAAAAATAATACTTAATTAATAATTTTTTTTTATAAAAAATTAATTATAGTCGACATTCAACGCGAAGTTGTTTATTGTTTGGCTTGCATACCAATACGACTATATCATGTTTATCGCTTTAGTTCAAAAGCCATCTCAGCCTTTTGTACGAATATTATATCTCATACCCATATCCGTACCTAAACGAAGTTGCCTTTGCAAATGAATTTGTATGTATGTTGAATATGTGTGCCATGATTTGCGATTGTTTTATTTATATATTTGCCTATTGCCTTAATTGTAGTGTTTTTTTAATGATTGTGCTTGCTTGCATTTACTAAAAAAAATTAAAAAGTTTTTTTGCATTTAATTTTATGTTATTATAATTCATAGCATTTGTGAAATTGTTATTTATGTAGGGTACATAGGTTCCGTAGGACGAATCTAACGAATTCTTAGTGGAAAAGAGATTATTCTGAATCTTATAAAGTATCAATGTGGCTACACTACAAACAACTTATGCCCGGTTCCTATATCGAACGTACGGATGTCCGTAGGTCGGTCGTCATAGCAACGTTGTTATCTGTCAAAAAGTCTCATACATTTTGTGTTGAATAAACAACGTTGCTATGACGACCGACCTACGGACATCCGTACTTTGGATAAAGGAACCGGGGGTTAGTCAGTTCGGTGCGGTCATCAACCAAAAACAACGAACAAATACCTAATAAGATTTTTTTTACTGCTGAAATAATGAAAACCAAAATATATTTTTATAAAAACCATCAAATATCTTTCTAAAGAAATATAAATTAAAACAATCTGATTCGTGACAATATTTTATATAACTGCGTGCAACATAGGTTACACACACAGTTTTATTTATCAGGCTTTGAAAGAGGTGGTGATATAACAGCAGCAATGTGCGGAACTTTTTCGAGAAAAACATGTCACTCAAGTATAACAAACATCAGTAATAAATATACCATAAAAATAGGTTTATAGCTTAGGACCCGACTCTAAATATATCGATTTTTTAATCAGAACCTATGTTTTATGAAATAATTATATTTTTGCATTGTGTTTGAATCTAACGGTTACTGAGTTTGGACTTTGATTAAAAACTCGATGAACGTAGAGGTCTAGCAGCCAGATTTAGTAAACAATCAATTAGTCAACTCAACAGTGACGTAAATGGTAGGTATTCGAAGCAAGTAGGTTCAAAATAAACCACCAACCAACGGTGTGAGATCACTTACGGGCGAACTACATACTAGTCCAAGCATTGAGTTTTAAAATTTAGCGTCATTGGGCTTTTTGTTTTGTATCAAGTAAATCCTTCTTTGAATATTTGCTGATAGAGCAATTTCAAAAAGGAAAAAAACTGCATAAAGTTTTATAATAAGAGCTGAAAGATGATGATGTATTGCTTGGAGATGATTCGAAGAGTAAGGAAGAGTAGATTAATTAATTTAAAAGTAAAACTTGAAAAGCTGTTTTTGAAGTAAAATCATAATGGTTACAAGGATAATTTTGTATAAAATTAAAGAACAAGCACTAATTGGCCTCGATAGCTGTGTAGGTAATTGGTTTGACGATTCAATTTCTATCTGAGGTGTAGTTTAGGTAATAGCTTAGGTACTGTTATTTGTTCTGTGATAAATTCAAACCTTGGTGGTTATGGTTGGATGATCATCGTTTCAAACTGTAAGCTATTGTGTGACTCGGAAACGTTTAAATTGATAAGGTTTAGTATTTGTTTACTTTACGTAGTTATATTACTTTAATGTTAGATTCCATTTATTTATGGTTTATTAAAGTAGAAAAATAATATTCGTCTAAAATTTAGCAATATGGCGCGAGATTAATATAATATTATTTATTTCGATTTATTATTCTTTGATGTAATATATATAGCTCTTCTTTGTATATAGTTGAGGTATTTTCTCTTAGACCAATAATGCTTTTTAAAGTTATCTGCCAGCAGTGGGACAGAACAGGTTAAAAAAAAAAAAAAAAAAGTTATCTGATACCAAAGACGATTAATATCTAGAAGACAGACAAAGGCCATACACAAAATCGTAACCCTAAAAAATAGCCTGAAAACTCTAAAACATCAATTTTATCCAAGAAATTTCAATTACTATCTAGTTAAAAATGTTTAAATATTGAATATTGTTGCTACCTACTACTAAGTATTGAAATTTCTTGGATAAAATTGATGTTTTAAAGTTTTCAGGCTATCTGGTACTGCGGGATCGGGTTACGATTTTGTGTATGGCCTTTGTCTGTCTTCTAGATATTAATCGTCTTTGCTGATACCTACAAGATATATGTAATAGGTATATGTTTACTTAGTAAAGTTTCTGCTTCAGAGTGCCTTATGATCAACAATGTGCTTGCTAAGAGCTCTTAGCAAGCACATTGTTCATTGTAATTTGTAATTGATAAACAACCCTTTAAAAAGAAAAAATGACAACCGTATCGAGTAACAAGTTACCTACCTACTTTTAGTTTGTAGTCGTCTTACAGAACACTTCGATTTAATAAGACCTTAGAAACAGATTTAGGCTGTGTCCATAGTAGGCAAACTGTTAGCGGCCGACTGAGTGAGCAGCAAAGTGGCATACTGAAATTTGAGTTAGCTGCAAACTCAGATCAATTTTCGCCATATCAACCATATATGGCCGCCGCCGACTGGAACCGGTTTTGCTGTGAGTCGGCCACTAACTGAGACAGTCGGCGCGCGTAACGCTGCAAACTGCGTAAAGTGAGCGCAAAACTAGCAAACTGTGGACACTCAATTTCAAATATATGGAAGGGCTAAACCGATACGCCGCAAACTCAGTCGGCCGCTAACTGTTTGCCTATTAGGGACACAGCCTTATGTTACCTAAGAGCGCCGTCTGGGCGTTGTTATTGAAGCTTCTGGGAAAACACCTTGGGCGTAGGTACAATACATAATGTTGCTGTGTTAACCTACCACTGATAATAAAAGTAATAATTTATATTTTGATGTCAAGAATATACCTCGTATTGATAACAAATAAAACGTAGTAAATCATTTTTCTCTCGGTTAACAAGCTGTTTGTATTTTTAACGATGTTTAGAAAATAAACGTAAAAGAATCTGATAAGAAAGTAAACATTAGATTATTTCGTATCACGGGTGTTATATCCATGATAAATATGCAATTACTTACCAAAATAGATTTTTATTGTTTATCAAGGTATAACGCATTTTTTTGCTAAATTCGCGTTACAAATCGACGTTTTATTCAAGTGCTTAGTGCTTGCATTGCAGCTGCCGTTAATCTTTTTAAATAAACTTACGCAACTAGCTTATTATTCTAACTGGAAATATAATAATTGAAATAATCCGTTGTCGAATTTGAATGCAAATAATGTCATAGAATATTCGGACAAAGCAAATTGATACTGAGGGGTGTAGTGAATGGATCGTGGACAATGATTTCGTTGAATAAGTTTCCAAAAAGAATCTTGTTGGCGCAATGTACCTATCTGCGGACATCAAAATGCGACAATGATGCATCTGTGCGCCACATGCCCATTCTTTTCATGTAATGAGAACTGCTGGTTTTAATCTCTTTCCATGCTCTGACGGCCAGCCAGACAAAAGGTGAAGGGGTGATTTTAATAACAATTATTTGAACTTTGAAATAGAAATAGAAATAGAAAAATATTTATTTACATTCACTCACACACATTACAGTAGGTACAGGTACAATTATTTGTAGGAAATATGAGTGAAGCAAATTGGTCACCACTCAGCATTTGCTGTAGAAGCTGAGGTAGCAACTACAGCGCAGGTTTTCAGTGATGCCGCAGTATGTAGCGCGCCACAGACAGACCACAAACCAAAGAAAAAATAAAAATAAACTTATAACAAAACAAATACAAGTGACTCTAGTGCAAACTAAGTAAGTAGGTATACATCTTTTTTAAACTTGAGATTACTTACAATTAAATAATTATTTATTTTTTAAATAAAATACAATACAACATGGACCGACCTTATTAGATGTTACGTTGGAGATTTAATAGATATTTTTTTAACATTGATTTAAAAGAGTATAATGTATAATGTACTTTGGTCAATCCCTCGGGCTGGGCGCCTCCCCGCGCGTTCCTAGACGGGGTGACGTACGAACCCTTACCCTTCAAGTATTGTTAAATATATCTATTTAATTTTATACATACTGTGCTCAATGTGCTCAATGCTAGGGGGTTTATACTTTGATGAACATCAAAGGGAAAAAATTACTTTTTTTAAATTACTAGTTCTGATTATGTTAGCATGAAAGTGAAACTGGCTTTAAAAGGGATCACACATCTGGCTTATAGGTAAGTACTAATAAACTGAGCTATAGTGTGCTATGTTCAAAATGAGTAATAGTAATAAATAAACTCCTACGTGTATGGTCACATGAAAGAGAAATGCAAATTAATTCGGACTTTAAAAGATGAAAAGTAGAATTATTTGTATTTGAACATCTGCCTGCTTGCATCTGCACGGAATTAACTATATTATTATTGAATAATAGTAGTTTATTCAACAAGGGCTTAAAGTAGTGTATTATGTATCGGGGCTATATTGAACCCTGCTAGCGGGGCTATATTGAGTAAGAGGGATTCTAGAGTTAACTCCCGAGCGGAGCGAGGGAATAGGCTAGAATCCTGAGTACGAGGGGTTCAAGATCGTCCAAGACAAATACACATTTAAGCCAGTGATGCATACACTACTTTTTATACTTTCTGCGAGGCAACTGAAACCAATGACTGTTATAAAGAAAGTACCCTTGTATGCGCGTCAAACTGTTTAGATGCAATGAGATTTTATTCAGAGTTGGTCTGTATGTTATCATTTTCGTTGCACTGCCTACAAATTAAAAATAATATAAACACGAAAACTTTTTACGAAATTAATTATCAAGGATTTATTCGAATGTCGAACTAACCACTATATACATAGCGGGTGATAGACGAACCTAAGTACGCGGTTTTTAAGATCGCAAACTTACTCGACGTTAGTGACACACGTGAAGCTTACTCACTCTGTATTGCGATGTCGTCGACAGAAGAAGCTTTGTGTTATTTAGGAATTATGTCGTATTAATCTCTTTCCACCTTACGTATAATTTCTAATAAATTATTGTATGCTTGAAGCTTCATATTTTTGTCTTTGTAATCGTTGCTTCTAATTTTCCAAAGACAAGGGTTATTTCGGAAAGCTTCTATAAATTCGGTTAGCAGTTCATGCGAATAAGTACGATAATCACTCATTTTGAGAAATTTCTGAATCAAAATTAACAAAAATCTCAAAACAAATGGTGGCTCGCGGCTCGAAGTGCTGCCACACGTATGAGCCAAGACGAGCTACGAGCAAGATTTTAAACCGGTTGGATCGCCAACGATTTTGCGCGGCGGTTTTATAGTACGCGTACTTACGGTGACACACAAGCGAAAAAGCTCGTCGAGCCATTAGTACGCGTACTTGCTCGTACGTCTATCACCCACTTTATTCTAACTTTAAACAAATCCTTCTTGGCGCGCGCGCGTGTAAATGAATTTCGTAAAAAGTTTTCACGGTTTTCTTTTTTTTATTTGTAGGCAAAGAAAATGATAACATGCCTAAATCAGAATAAAATCTCATTGCACCTAAATTGTTTTGAAACCAACCTCGATCAAGCACCACTACATGGGTTGAATTCCAAATTCAAATCACTTTAATCTTCAGGGGAAGAAAGATATTCCAGACCGAGGAGCTGTAATGACTTACTTCAGGAAAGGATTGCATGACACATAATAATTATGCCATTGACGAGCAGGTAGTACCTATAAAAATATTTAAATTACCAAACTTATCACGGGTTTTTTTATTACGCACAAAAATATGTGCCAGATTTTTATTACAAAACTATAGACGTACGGACATGTTTTATTATTATTATTAATAATTATTTGTTTTGTCTGTACAATTAAAGAACTAAAGATCAGAAATGTCTTAGCATAAAAAATATGTAGACGTAAGGTAGTACCTAGCTAGGTAACCTTGTATATTAATTATATACATCGGAACAGACTGACTTATTCCATTATTATTATATTTATAGTCAAATCAATGATTTGTTGTTGTGACAGGTAGGCTTATCAAAATATATCAAAATAATGTTATAAATCTTTGTTGTACATTTAAATCAATCAGTGGTCACGCCTTTCCTTCAATACTTCTTCTTCTTGCTCGGTACACTCTTGGCAGAGTGGTCGTGGTCATCAGTTTAGTTCTCCCTTTGTGGCTCGTTTGACAGCGCGCTTCCACTCCTCCCTGACAGCTGCTCTTCTTGCACACTCATGTAAGGGACCGTCCATCGCTGCCTTTATCTGGTCTGTCCACCTCATGGGCGATCTGCCTCGCGCTCGGGTACCTTCAACTCTTCCCTGCACCACCAGACGCTCTATGGATACACCTCCACGCCGAGAAACATGACCGAAGAAGGTGAGAATGCGAGCTTGGACGATGGAGGATAGACGCTGCTTGATGCCGAGTTCTCGGAGTACGGAAACATTTGTACGGTGTTCGGTCCACGATATCCCGAGCATTCTTCTCCAGCACCACATTTCTAGAGCATCTATCCTCTTTCTCTCACTCTCCCGCAGAGTCCACGTCTCAGCGGCGTAGAGAAATATGGGGAACACAAGCGCTCTAACGAGTCGGATTTCTGTCGCTTTTGTGATGTTACGATTCCGCCATATTTTTCGCAGCCCATCCATAGCGCTTCCTTCAATACTTACGTATAATTAATTTAAATAAAACTTGAAATATAAACTGTACGCGTTACAATAGAACCAAATTAAAAAAAAAACAGGAGAAAAATTATTTTTTTCCTAAGTCGCAGTTATGTCTATTGCGACTATCTTTACTTTTACAGTTATTGAAAACTTGTTGAAGAAGTCTAAGGTGGTAGACAAATGCGTAGCTCATAAACGTGGCATGGCCGAAAATGGCACGTGCGAAGTCGCGGGCGGAAGCTAATCAATAACTTTTCTCATTAATGCATCTCTTGATGAGAATTGTACTGAGTATTGGCTCTCAGAACTTCCACCCTCACCCTAGGTTGTAAATAGGGGTGCAGTGCACAGTACATAAGAGTATGAGATCCTGTTGTTTTTCCAGCGTTTTTGAATTTACCGTACCGAAAGTCCAAATAAAGTCATGCTTTATCGCCTCACCACAGTCACCACGAAACCGATTTCGTATGTTTGTTCTTGTTTTCGCGATTTACTGTTATTTTTGCCTTGTTACAACTTTGATTCAATCGAGACAAGTCACACAATCAGGGGCAGGTAAATACTTTACCACGTGGTTCGAGTTGGAAAATTATCATTAGGTAAACGTTTCCAAAAGTTAAAAAAAAATTTTGGTAAAACTATCCCCGTAACGTGGTTTGTAAGGGAAAATTTAAATGGGTTGTCCGATTTAATTGAAACTCGTATAGATTGTTGTAGGACAAACGAAATAATCAGCGTACTTGTTCTCATAAAAAAGATGAGGTTGGTTGGAATTTTAGAAGTTCTACCCGTGAAGCTTGAAACTCGGTGTACCTACATATTATAAAGGTGGTAGTTTGTGTGAAAGTGTGTGTGTGTTTGTTACTCCTTCACGCTCAAACGACTGTATGGATTTAAATGAAATTTGGTACCAAGATAGCTTATATCCTAGATTAACACATAGGCTACTTTTGATTCTCACGGGACTTATTCAACGCGGGCACCGCGGGGCGCAGCTAGTGGCCTCATGAAAATAACAATATCTCAGTTTCACCAATCTTACATAATCAAGTACGTATTCATCGACGGAAACAAAAATGAGAGCTTACGTGATACAGTTTCTCTTCTAATTGATACTGATTATTAAAAAAAAATTAGATCATCTCTAGCACCTACTAAAATATCACACCTAATACTACAAATAATGTCTAGTCGAGAAAATTCAGCACTGCTGAAAGCATATAGAGAAGTGTCGTTGATTTCTTACTTGTGTTGAAAAGTTGAAATACTTTATTAGGTTTAATTAGCACGACGTGTTATAGGTAATTTATATGTGGATACGTTCTTAATCTATTTATACAAAGGATTCGCTATAATTATTGATGAACGACATGGCAACTGTGTTTGCATTAGTTTATAATTGTTCTATATTGATCCTAATTCCTAAAAAAATAAGCCCCAAGTGAGCAGCCCCGCCTTCTAATGCAAGGGTGAAAAGGGGAAATAAGGGTGGGGGTGAGGGAACACGGGATTAGATTTATGTGCATTTGCCCAAAGCATTCAATGTGAACTGTTAGGTTTGATTTTGTAATTCCATGATTTAATACTTGCGGTATGAAAACTTTATATTGTAAAAATATAATCTATTTTTATGGCTTGAAGGAGCCATAAAAATGTATTTTTACAATATTATATTTTGTGAAGAATACAGTTTAAAACCTAGAAAATGTTCGTATTCCGACTCTGAAAAGAGTGTTGTTTAAAAGTGTTAATACAATTTTATATTGAGTCCTTTATTAATGACTGCGTGAAATGCTAGGCTGCATAATTCTTAGGTTTACTTTTGTGTATGTTTCTTTTCTTTTTTTTCTGCTGTTCTTAAGACATTTGCGAATTATGAGTACTTATTATAGGTATGATTTTGAGAATAAGGTGCTTTTTTATTATTACACATTAGATGCTTAATTAGGCGAAGTATTATTTTTCATTAACTTAACAATACACCGAGCATTCACAAATTAATAAAACACTGCAGAATTGTTATTCGTTAAGGTTTCAGCTGCTATTTTCATAAGAAAATACCCTGATTCCCGACAAAAAAGAGGTTAAAGGCACCTATAATAATAAAATATTATTCATTGATTTTTCCTCGAGATACTTAACATTTGTCACAATTTGTTTCACAGTCCTGGTCCCTCGTCGGCATAGTGCTGATGATAGCAATCGGACTCATCATGTTTACATACAAAGCGACACAATTCAACTTCCTCGGCTTCAACTTCCTTCTCCTGGCGTCTTTTGCTGCTGGACTGCGCTGGACCTTTGCGCAGTTACTTATGCAAAAGTCCAAGTTGGGACTGCACAATCCTGTGGATATGGTCTTCCATGTGCAACCCTGGATGTTCTTGTCACTTCTGCCTTTTACTATCATGTTTGAGGGTGAGTTTTTTAAGAGTAGAGCGATGGATAGCAGAAAACCTTGGATTAGCTTTTAGCTGTTAACAGAAAACTTCTCTTGTTACGATGATGTTAATTCCACTACTACGAGTATATTTGAGATTTAAAGGAAAAGATTGAAATGGTTTTTACTGTTTTTAAAGAAACATAATGCCACTTGTGAAGGTCGAGGATTTGCATCACTTCATTGCTTTTGTCATTTGTTTCACTACCTTGAAGATGTGTTCGTTTTACCACTTCCTCTATTACAATGTTCTCTGGTTTTCTGAATATACAATAGTACCTACAAGTACAATAGTAACTTCTGCAAAAAGTGGGCTTGTACCAAATATGTATGTATTTGGACATACCTCTGACTACCCCCTTAGACATCTTCAAAAAGATCTAAAAATTGCCTAATGATCTGAAAGAAATGTCTACCGCTCCCGGGACACAGTCGTGATCATATTTCATTTTTTTTTTCACCTACAAGTAGAATTCAAGGCTTTTTTTAAGTCTTTAAGCCATGACGGAGGCCTTTAGGCGGCCTAAAAACTCCGTCACCAGAGTTGGCCACTTGCTCATACGAACGAACGAACGAAGGCTTTTTTTGGTATATTGCTTTTTTTAAAGCTTTATTCCATCATGATTTTTTGAAGCGACAATTTTCCCTATATAATATAACTTTAATTTGAAAGTATATTTTTTTTGCATTGCTTAAATTGTATAAAATAACATAGATGCGATCAGAGTTAGAAAATACTTAGGTTGTAACTTCTTGGATCAAATCCATCAATTATGTGAATTTCTTTTACGAGCTGGTGGATTTAGCCTTGCGCACCCGTACATCATGCTGTTTTCTAATCCTGTTTTTTGAACTTAGCCTAAAAGGCGCGTACAGACATCGCGAGGCGTGCGACGCGAATGGTTCGTCTCGCATGCCTCAACCTGAGGCATACGACACGGAGCACACACGTCCACACCGCCCGAGGCATGCCAGACGAACCATTCGCGTCGCACATACGTAGTATCTCTACCTAATCTGTGCGTCGCACGCCTCGCGATGTCTGTACGCGCCTTAAGACACATTGAGCTAAGACACGATAAAAGCAATTAATCAGTAAGGTAGAAACATCTCGATAAATTTAAGCCGAGAAGCTAACTCATTTATCCAAAGCTGTCTATAACAATTGGTTGCCGCTTCAGTACACTCACCTGCCTTTCGATTATGTAAATCTGTGTAAACTTTCCAAATAAATATAGGCTATATTTTATCAAGGTAGGTACCGCGTGAAGTCGCGGGCGAGTAAGCTAGTATATTCTAAATGGATGCGATATCTTTTCGCATCTCTTCTATCAGACTCATGACGTACTAAAACATAGTGAAATATGACTGACGCATTTCCATGTGTCTTTTTGTAACAAACATTATATATAATTATGTATAGTGCCGACAAATTTTCACATTATAATTTAAGCAAATTAATAAAAAATATTCCGATGGTCATTTCCGATTACGAAAATAGATAATACTTTAAAACTCTTGGTAGGTACCTATGTAGTGTAAATGAGCGTAAACGTCAAAAATCTTTCGCTAAAAAACCTCGTAGTGTTGCTGTGCCAGTGTGTTGACGAAGTTATGCGACGTTCAGCTGGATAAACAAATAAACTATTAAAATATTATAATACATTACTTACACATTATCCTGCTAAAATTATAAACGCGAAAGTTTGTAAGTATGGATGGATGGATGTTTGTAACTCTTTCACGCGAAAACTACTGAACGGATTTGGCTGAAACTTGGAATATACATAGATTATGACTGGGAATAACACATAGGCTACTTTTGATCCCGGTATTCCCACGGGAACGGAAACTACCGCGGGTAACACAGCGGGGCGCAGCTAGTATTAAATATAATGTACTTAATGAATTACTAAAAGACGAATTCTTCCAGGCGTCCTAAAAGTTTCACTTGAGTAATCCACTCGCTTACACAAACATGTGTGTTAAACAAACCTTTCTCAATCTTCCAGGGTCAGACTGCTTCACGTACCTCCTGTCGTTGCCTCAAGAGCAGCTTCTCCCGAACATCCTTAAGGTGTCTGTGGGCGCTACAATCGCTTTCGCTATGGAGATCAGCGAGTTCCTCGTGGTCACCTACACTTCTAGTCTCACTCTCTCGATCGCTGGTATTTTTAAGGTATTCCTTTTTTTTAGTGCACTACTAATAGTGAAATGGGGAAAAAAATTAAATACTTAATAATGATCACGACTGTATCCCAGGAAGCGATAGACATTTCTTTCTGATCTTTTAAGCAATTTTTGGATCCTTTTGAAGATGTCTATATAAGGGGGTAGTCAGAGGTAGGTATGTCAAAAAACATATTTGCCCACATCTTGTAGAAGTTAACTTTCCATACGTGACAGGTTGCAAGCCCATCGACGCTATTAGAGAGCTAACTGGTTTCCTCACGATGTTTTCCTACACCGTTTAGAGCTCGTGTGAATGCGCATATAATGGTTTCAAAACGTAAAATCCATTGATGCCGGCCGAATTCGAGCCCATTCCCTTCGGATCGAAAGTAGAAGTACTAAACTAATCCACTTGGCCAAAACAGCTCTCCTATTTTTCAACTTTTTTTTTAAACTAGCTCTAATACTATTTCAGAGAAACGTGAGTGATCCCAGAGGTCCTACTGAATAAATGACGAAAGCCTTCGGGCGGCCTAAAACATCTTCTACACAGTTAGCCAGTGGCGCAATATAACGGGCTGAACTTAGGCCCTCTGGTCGGTCGCGCATTACGAACAGTCGTTACGAAATAGCTAAACAGACTTATCGACAGCGTGTGAAACACTTTCCAACCACTGCGACGCTAAACGCAATAACTATGTTTACTCCGGTCAACTTAGATCAAATAAATAAATAAATATTCTTGGACATTCGACACGGCGTCATCTAGTCCCAAGCTAAGCAACTTAATGCTTGTGTTATGGTAACTAGATGACTGATTTAACACTTAGATAATTTTTTTTTTGTAAATACATACATAAATAGATAGAAAAACATCCAGACCCGGAACAAATATCTGCAGAACATGCAAACATTTGTCCCGTGGCGGGGATCGAACCCGCAACCTCCGCGTCTCAGGCGGGCCTTCGCCCACTGCGCCACAGAGGTCGTCAATTGCGTACTGTACTGTACATACGTTCTGAATTAATTATTTTACTTTGACCTTAACATTCAAAGATACTTTCTTGTCCGGGCTCTCTGTCTACCCCTATGGGAAAGAGGCGTGATAGTATGTAGTTTCTTGTGTACTTTTTATAACCGACTTCGAAATCTTTTACTCTGACTTAGTTTGAACAAAATAGCTTAGGATCAGCAGTAGTTACGCGTGCGATAAGCAAATAAGTGAAGGTAGTAACTTTGAAAAAAAATCTTAATTTTAACGTTTAATTCCAGGAGATGTGTATCCTAGTTCTCGCAGTGGAAGTCAGTGGGGACCAGTTGAGCCCCATCAACGTGGCCGGCCTCGCCGTCTGTCTCCTCGGCATCATTGCGCATATCTCACACAAGGTGCTGTTGATACGCACCGTGGCTGGCACAGTGAGGGCGATACACGACGACTTTGACGTACTAGCTACCAGGTAAGGCTGGCCTTTAACATTCTAAATCCAAATTCCGGTACCTTGCCTCACACATCTATACTTCTATACTAATATTAAAAAGAGGTTAAGTTGGTTTGTTTGTTTGTATGTTTGGGGTAATCTCCGAAACTACTCATCATACCATACATTATTTCACCGATGTGTAGCATGGACTTTCCGAATGAACATAGGCTATATTTTGTCAAGGTCGAACAAATTATGACAAAATATAGCCTATGTTCCGAATGAACATAGGCTATATTTTGTCCACACGAGCGAAGCCGCGGGCGAGTAAGCTAGTATCTTAAAAATTCAGATTGATCAGTAGTCTCGTGGTTCTCGGCACATGCAAACTTCTTTATTATTATTATTATTATTTGGAGCCCGTATCATCCCACTGCAGGGCAAAGGCCTCCCTTCCTTCTCTCCACTCCTCTCTATTGTGAGCTAGTGTGGTCCATTGTGGACCAGTAGGAGTCAAGCTCGTCTCTCCACCGCCGCCGTGGTCTGCCGCGTAGTCGTTTCCTGTCCCGTGGGATCCACTCGGTGGTGGTCCGTGCCCACAACTCATCCGACATATTATGTCTTTATGGAAGATAAATTAATTCTAATTGCTTTTGGCTCTACATAATAAAAATAGAACTTTCCGTGTCAGACATCACGCCAACAGGTCGCAACACGTCCAGCCGTAACCGCTTGCAGTGTCAACTGCAGTGTTGCCGTTGCATTTTTAGTGCTTTTATTTCTTACCCTAAACCGGAGAGCATGTATATAGAATGTAATGAGAGTGAATGAGGCGAAAGAGGTGTGTGAGGATCGTAGCAAGTGGAGATCCGTGGTCTCTGTCTACCCCCATGGAAAAGAGGCGTCATTTTATGTAGGTATGTATTATTTCTTGATCAAAACGTTGCTCTCATTTTGCTCATCTGACTCCAGTATGAGTGTGTCAAGGATTAATTTTCATTGTATATTATTGTTGGTTTTCCTTTAGGTCTTCGACGTGTTATATCTGTACATATGTACATAATCCGGCTTACCTATTCTCCTTCGTCAGCACTCCTTAACCCTAGGATTCCTTTCTATCCTACTCTCCCAGTCAGTCCGGTCTTTGCTCTCGACAAGAGCACACATCATTATTGTGTCATTTTGAAAAAGTTAAATAAAAGTGTTTTATAATTTAAAAATCGTTTTTTAAAATAACAATCTTCACGTCCCGTATAACATTGGTGGCAGCGTAAAGGGATTTTCAGTAAAGTCCCGGGATACGCCTCTCAGTGTTCATCTGTGAAACAGTGAAATATATAAATCATTTGTGAATTAATACCGTGACTCATCATCATCATCAGTATCCGTGTCAGTACTTACCTGGCACCCCACTGCATCTTATCGTCATCATCAGCATCCGTGTCGGTACTTACCTGGCACCCCCACTGCATCTCATCATCATCATCAGCATCCGTGTCGGTACTTACCTGGCACCCCACTGCATCTTATCGTCATCATCAGCATCCGTGTCGGTACTTACCTGGCACCCCACTGCATCTCATCATCATCATCAGCATCCGTGTCGGTACTTACCTGGCACCCCACTGCGTCTCATCATCATCATCAGCATCCGTGTCGGTACTTACCTGGCACCCCTCTGCATCTCACCAGCGAAATGACTTATTTCGCCCCAGCGGTCCTGTTGCTGTAAGTGAATTTTTAATTATTGCGTGAAGTGAAGTGTTGTGACAATACAGTGCTTAGATTAATCCTAATTCTAATAACTAAATTTTTCGTATTCATTTCGTATTCATTCTTCATATAGATTTAAATTTACTTAATCGAATTGTCACATCCATTATATCACGCTATTGTTTATACTATCATTCCGGACGCTATTGTTTATACTATCATTCCGGGTCTCGCCTTATCTCGATTTGCGCTTGTGTTTAGTCTGACGCCCACACAAAAATGCCTAAAGACGAAGCGGTTGCTGCTCCCAGTAAAGCACAAGTTAAAATAACACCTGACCCGGTTGAATTAAACACATTATTGAAGTTCGTCAATAAATTTGATGGCAGCAGGGACAAATTAAATTCATTTCTAAATAATTGTAAAAATGCTGTGAGTCTGGCCTCTTCGTCACAACAAGAGATTCTATTGAAATATATATTAACACAACTCGAAGGCCGAGCGGAGAGCGCATGTGTGATTAAAGACTTTGACAATTGGGCGCAATTAGAGGAATATTTAAAGTCACAATTTGGAGAGAAGAAGCACTATGCGGCGCTTCTCTCCGACTTGCAAGATTGTCGCCAAGCTAACCTGGAGACAGTTAACCAATTCGCCCTCCGTGTAGAGTTTTGTCTCGCGAAATTGTTAACTGAAATAAATATCTCTATTCCAACTAAAAAGAAAGGTGAATTGGCTGGCCGTCTCGCTGCGATGCAAGATCTTGCAACCCACACATTCATCACGGGTTTGAATCCTCAACTCTCGACTGTAGTTAGATGTAGAGATCCTGAAACTCTAAATGAAGCGATCAACTGCGCAGTTTCAGAAGAAAAAATCTCCCTAACTACCATAAAACGAAACTCTAATGGCCCAGTCAACCAAAATCAGGGACGCTTTCCCCAAAATCTAAATCAGGGACGTTTTACCCATAACCAAAATCAGGGACGTTTTCCCCAAAATCAAAATCAGGGACGCTTCACCCAAAATCAATATCAGGGACGTTTTCCCCAAAACCAAACTCGCCCTTACCAAAGCAACCAGCGGCAGTGGAGCTCTGCTCAACCTAGAGCTGGCCCTTCTTATGCGCATCAAGAAAACTCTTATCCAGGCGCTGCAGTATGCCGCTACTGTAAAGCCCCTGGTCATACCATAGACGTGTGTCGTAAGCGACAATATGCTAATCGATTTAATTCATCTGATAGGACACAGCCTATCCATGCAATCGAAGAACACATCGGTGCTGACACTGTTGACTGCACCGCCGACAATGAAAACAATTTAAACGATTAGGCGTCTCGTCTTCGTATCGTGCGGGACAGAGACCAGTAAAAATCGATACAAATAAAATATATACTAATGTTACACAACTTGGTACTCAGCCCAGAATCGGAAACATTAGTCCTAACCCTAAATCACATACTAATGTTACACAACTCGGTACTCAGCCCAGAATCGGAAACATTAGTCCTAACTCTAAATCACATACTAATGTTACACAACTCGGTACTCAGCCCAGAATCGGAAACATTAGTCCTAACCCTAAATCACATACTAATGTTACACAACTCGGTACTCAGTCCAGAATCGGAAACATTAGTCCTAACCCTAAATCACATACTAATGTTACACAACTCGGTACTCAGCCCAGAATCGGAAACATTAGTCCTAACTCTAAATCACATACTAATGTTACACAACTCGGTACTCAGCCCAGAATCGGAAACATTGGTCCTCAACCTAAATCGCATACTAATGTTACACAACTCGGTACTCAGCCCAGAATCGGAAACATTGGTCCTCAACCTAAATCGCATACTAATGTTACACAACTCGGTACTCAGCCCAGAATCGGAAACATTGGTCCTCAACCTAAATCGCATACTAATGTTACACAACTCGGTACTCAGCCCGTAATTAGAAACATTAGTCCTAATCCTAAATCTTATGCTTATGTTACACAACACGGTACTCAGCCCGTAACCGGAAACATTAGCCCTACACATACTCATCCTAAATACGCTAAACAACAGGGTATGCCCCAAAACGGAAGCGTCACTTACCAGATCCAATCCAGAGTACCAGAATCTTCGGTAACTCCCAATGAAAATAGTGAAATCTATAATATTACAACTGATCCATTTAAAAAATACTTACCTTTCATTGAAGTCCTTACATCCGTTTCATCTTCTCCTTTGAGATTCCTCGTAGATAGTGGCGCATCCATTAGCCTTTTAAAGCATAAATCAATTGAAAAAATGCCTGAAATCACAAAAACTATTATTAATTTTCATGGTTTTGGAACATCCAATAACCCAATTCAATCTCTAGGCATCATAAAAACTAAATTCGACGTCCTCCAGCATTCCTTTCATGTAATGCCCAACTTACAATTTCCATACGATGGAATACTCGGGAATGATTTCTTCACCCAACATCAGTGCCAAATCAATTACGCCATTGGTGTACTCTCTGTAGGCAAAGTCAAATTATATCTTAAGTTCACACAACCAATTTATACCATTCCGCCTCGTACTGAGACAGTAATAGAGTGCTCCGTATCAAATCCAGAAATCAAAGAAGGACTAATTCTTGATCAAACTCATATTGACTCGCTCCTTATTGCAAATTGTATTGTAAAAGTAAAAAACAACTCCAGAGTCAATATATCGGTAGTAAACATATCTGAATCCCCAATCAAAATTGATTCAGATCTTAAAATTGAAATCCTTCCTATGAACAAGAATGCTGAAAACTCCGTTTATCATGCCGAATACTTTGACAAACAACAATCTGACGTCCTAAACAGAACAAAAGAGGTAATAGACCTCCTACGAGTCTCTCACCTCAATGCCGAAGAGACCGATGCCTTGTATGATCTCTGTTCCAACTTCTCTGACATTTTTCATCTTTCTAATGATCATTTAACAACAACTGACGTCCTCGAACACGAAATAACTACCACATCAAGCATTCCAATAAATACTAAATCTTATAGGTTCCCAGAAATACACCAACAAGAGGTTCAATCCCAAATGAACAAAATGCTTGTAGACGGGATTATTAAACCATCAACCTCACCCTGGTCCTCCCCAATTTGGGTAGTCCCCAAAAAGCTTGATGCCTCTGGCCATCGTAAATGGCGCGTAGTAATCGACTATCGCAAGCTTAATGACATAACTATCGGAGATTCCTACCCAATTCCAAACATAACAGAAATTTTAGACCAACTTGGAAAATGTAAATATTTTAGTACTCTTGATCTAGCTTCCGGGTTCCACCAAATCAAAATGTCCGAAAAAGATGGCCCCAAAACTGCATTCTCTATTCCACAAGGCCACTATGAATTTACTCGTATGCCATTTGGCTTGAAAAACGCCCCTGCGACCTTCCAGAGGCTAATGAACTCTGCTTTATCAGGTCTTCAAGGCATTCAATGCTTTGTCTACCTCGACGACATCGTCATTTACTCCTATGACCTAGAAACTCATGTAAAGAACTTATCCAATGTCTTCGATAGACTTCGTCACTTCAACCTCAAACTCCAACCCGACAAATGTGAGTTTCTACGTAGAGAAGTTTCCTACCTTGGTCACATCATCACTGAACAGGGAGTAAAACCAAACCCAGATAAGACAGAAGCTGTCTCAAACTTTCCAATTCCCAAGTGTCCAAAGGATATTAAATCCTTTTTAGGATTAGTATCTTATTATCGTCGGTTCATACCTAATCTATCTCAAATGGCAAAACCCATGACAAACCTCTTGAAAAAGAATGTCCCTTTTAACTGGCTTAATGAACAACAACTAGCATTCGAAAGTTTAAAGAACACTCTCATCTCAGCACCCGTGCTAGCCTATCCTGACTTTACTAAACCTTTTAATCTCACATGTGATGCATCCAACTACGCTATTGCAGCTATTCTATCACAGGGCCCTGCCGGTCATGACCGCCCTATAGCATATGCATCCAGAATGTTGAACAAGGCTGAATGTAACTATAGCGTTACAGAAAAGGAATGTTTAGCTATTATATTTGGCACCAAAACCTTCCGGCCATACCTGTATGGACGTCATTTTACCATCTACTCCGACCATCAGCCTCTAAAATGGCTCTTCAATTGTAAAGATCCCGGCTCTAAACTAGTTAGATGGAGACTGAAATTGGAAGAATTTGACTACGATTTTCAATACAAAAAAGGAAGACTAAATCATAATGCAGATGCTTTATCACGATTTCCCATCAACCCAATTGTAGATAACGTGGAAGATCCACAACCATCAACGTCAGGTACTTCTGATCGTCTCCCTGAAATTCCACAAGACGTTCTTGATGAACTCACAGACTTAGAAACGCTTGATTTCAGTCCATTAAGAGAGGAGAACTTAGACTTCAGCCCTCTTAATCCTCCAAGCCAACCTAATCCTACTTCACCTAATCCTTCTTCACCTAATTCTGCCTTACCTAATCCTACTAGTCAACCAATTGAAGAAACCCCTATAGTAGATACACCTACTAATATAAACAAAGATTATTCTGAATTCATGAAAGCATTTTCAAATAAAAATGAAAATTTTAATGTTCAAATTAATGAATGTAATACTAATCTTCTAAAAAGCAATTCAAAAGCAATTCTAATTCCTGTGTCCATTGATCTTGATGATTCTAATCCCTATTTACAAGATATTATCTCTTCACTCGATGATACCTCGACGAACATCCTTCAAGAAGAACGTGAGCTTCATTCCTTTAAAAAGTTTAACCTGAAAGAGAAAACGTATTACTTATTATTTACAAAAGTCTATTATTTCGAAAGCTGTACTTACCCTGATATTTTTAAAACTCTTAAATCAGCAAGAGACGACATTATTCTAACGGGATCTATAAATGACATAGCCATATCCGATTTTAAAAATCCTTTCGAACAAAATTCATACATCAAAATCTACGGCATGTTGATGCATCTATTTAACAACACAAACATAACAATTAACATTCACAAGAACACTATTATTTATCCTGTTCCCACAGAAGTAAATAGAATTTTGAGAGAAAATCACGATATTCCTATAGCCGGTCATTTAGGCTCTAACAGAATGTATGATAGGATAAAAGAACGTTATTACTGGAAGAATATGCGCTCTGACATTGAAAACTACGTTAAAAACTGTAGAATGTGCCAGTCTAATAAAGCCCTACGTAAAATTAACAGATCTCCCATGCAAATTACAACAACTTCTTCCCGACCTTTCGACAGAATTAGTCTAGATCTCGTTGGTCCATTACCCGAAGCCGGTATAAACAAGCTTAAATTTATTCTTACCCTCCAAGATGATTTAACCAAATTCTCTATTGCATACCCTATTGCAAACGCCACTGCTGAAGACTCAAGTGAATGTCTGGTCCACTTTATATCCTTATTTGGTATACCTAAAACAATACTTACAGACCAAGGAACAAATTTTACCGCAGAATTGTTTAAACAAACCTGTCAATTCCTGAAGATTAAACAAATTTGGTCTTCTCCCTACCATCCACAAACACAAGGAGCTCTAGAAAGAAGTCACTCGACACTTAAAGAATACCTCAAGTCATACATCAATGAAAATCAAAACAACTGGCATAAGTTTGTTTACACCGCCATGTTAACATATAATAGTAGTGTTCATACTACTACCCAATTCACTCCATATGAGCTTATATTTGGTCATAAACCTCATATTCCCGATTCTATTTTTGAATTGCGCTCCGATGTAACCTATCCCGAATATGTTAAAATGCTTCACCACCGCCTTAAAACTTCTCGTGAAAAAGCATTTCAAAACATTGAAGCATCCAAAGAAAGATCTAAATCTTATTATGATAAACACTCTCGTCCGGTAACGTATAAAATAGGCGATTACGTCTATTTAAAAAATCATGTAAGGCTACGTAAAGCCTTGTCCCCGGTGTGGAAGGGACCCTATAAAGTCGCAAAAATACATGGTAATAATACCCTGTCACTTTTCATAAATCGACGAATAGTGAAACATCATTATGATGAAGTAAAACTAGCTGTAATAGAATCCCCTAGGTCTTAAGATCGAGCAAGTTCTATTAAAGCATTGCTATAACTTCAATTTACCTTACAGAATCATCCCATCATTCTTATTCACACCGTCCTTGGCCCAGCAACATGTTCAATCTTTGGATGAAAGCTCTGGTATCTTCTTCAATCCTGTCGGCACTCTTAAACTAATAAACGACCATACCTTTATTGTTATCCCTATTAACCTAAATTATATACTTCCTCATTTACACAACATGGAAAGCTATCTTAAAAATGTACAAATGTTCTGTGTTAAAAATGAAATTATTGACGATTTTCAATGTTCTAATATGATCAAACCTTTGTGGTCCCTATTTGACGATATCATTAGAGATTATAATGCGATATCACATTTAATATCTTCAAGGCCGAGAAGATCCGCTTGGTTTTCTGGAATAGGATCTGTAATGAAAACAGTATTCGGTACAATGGATGAAGACGATTCAATTATATATCATGACGCTATTCAGACGCTTAGCCTCGATAATAAAAAACTAGCTAACCTAATAAAAGAAAACATTTTTCTTTCTAAATCCGCTATTGAAAACATAAATTCAACTCTTAAAACTGTCGATGATAATGAGGAGCGTTTGAATGACGCAATGAATAAATTATCTTTTAGTCTTAATAAATCGTCTATTGTTATAAATAAGTTAGTATTTAAAGTAAGAACAAATGAGGTATTAAATATCTTACATTCTAACTTACTTACATTATCTTACAAGTTAGAAGATATTGTGAACTCCGTTCTGTTTGCTAATAGCAACACGTTACACCCTTCGGTTTTAACTCCTAAAAAACTTTACGAAGAACTGAATAAAAATATTAAATATACTCCTAAGTATAGGAAATTTCCTGTTAACATAGATTTAGGTAATATAAATATCTTACTAAAGATATCGGAACTCATGGCATACTATAGCCCTAGCAACGTGATATTTGTTCTAAGAATACCACTAGTTTACCAAACTGATTATGACCTATATAAAACTATTCCAGTTCCAGTTTCTCATAACATCAACTCATCAAAATCCTATGCAATGATAATTCCCACAAGTAACTATGTCGCCCTCAGCAAAGATAAGTCTACTTATTGTACCCTTGATGATTTAAATTCCTGTAAATCTATAGATAAGGAAATATTCGCATGTGAAATTCCCAACATTGTTTCTGTAAACAATAATCCAATTTGTGAGATCGAATTCATGACGAAAGTAGTTAAAACACTACCTTCGCAATGTAAAACGAAATTCATTTATGGAAATATTGATATTTGGCAAAATCTTGGTCACAACAGTTGGATCTTTGTACAATCTCAACATACAAAGTTGTCTATGGAATGCAATAATGGCACCAAAGACATTATTTTGAATGGTACTGGCATTATAAGTTTAGAATCACAATGTGTAGCATCTTGCCGAAATGTAAAATTGCTAACCATGTATAATCCTAAAATAAAAATACCTCCTGTAAATTCTGACTTCAATCTTATTAAAGATAATTGCTGTAATTTAAGTAAATTTAAAGAACTCTATGTAAACGCATCAGAAATAACTATATCAAACATTAATTTAGATAATTTAAAAGATTTAAAGGATATGGCTGATTTACAACTACAAAACGTTAATGATTTTATAAGAAAAGATAATGAGCTATTTTCGAATAATCTAAGTTTTCCGATTATTACTATTTTGTTGTGTGTGTGTTTTATATTGATTATCATCTATTTGATTTGTAAATCGAATAACTATTTCAATATTAAATTATGTAAAATTCAAACAAGGCCTTCAGAGGATGAATCTGAAAACAACCCTGTATCTAGGCAACCTAGATTAAGAATCGATTAATGTTAAAATTTATGCTAAAATCATTGTTCTATTGTAAAGAATGTGTGCTCTTCTCCAACCCTTACCTTTGAATATCTGTTTACCTGTTCCTCTTTTTCTTCTCTTCAGTAAACTCACTTTTAAAAGATAGTAAGTTTCCTCTTATCCGGGGAGATGTTATATCTGTACATATGTACATAATCCGGCTTACCTATTCTCCTTCGTCAGCACTCCTTAACCCTAGGATTCCTTTCTATCCTACTCTCCCAGTCAGTCCGGTCTTTGCTCTCGACAAGAGCACACATCATTATTGTGTCATTTTGAAAAAGTTAAATAAAAGTGTTTTATAATTTAAAAATCGTTTTTTAAAATAACAATCTTCACGTCCCGTATAACAGACGCGAAGGAACGGCGTAGAATCAACTAGCTTTAAGGTGCTAGGTCGGGCCAATCTTTTAGACCCTTTAGCGGCCGGAGTTGTCGTACTCTGACGTTAGGTGGCACTCATTACAGCGTAGACAAAGAAAACTATAGAAGACCGCTCGACATGTTCCTTTTCAGTCACTCAAAACCAAAAGAGACAAATGGATATACAAGATTCTTGTGAAAAAAAGAGACGGATCATAAAATGTTTGTCCCTTACCGTGTGCCGGTGTAGTATATCTCTCTGTCCCTTTCGGCGGCTAGCAGTAGGTACCTATGTAGGTTTCTTGGTCTACACACTCTACACAGGTAATCTATACTCTATACTAATATTATAAAGAGGTAAAGTTGGTTTGTTTGTTTGTTTGTATGTTTGGGGTAATCTCCGAAACTACTTATCCGATTTCAAAAATTCTTTCACCTATTTGTAGCTTAGACTTTCCGAATGAACATAGGCTATAGGTATTTTATCAAGGTAGGTACCGAGTACCGTGAGCGAAGCCACGGGCAAGTTAGCTAGTGAAGTATATAGGAGATTCAGAAAATAAATGGGCAAACATACCTTAGGTAGGTATGTTTGCCCATTTATTTTCTTGAACAGATTTGAACTAGGTAAATGAATTAGCTGAACATAGCCTTTGCCTGGTATAAAAATATAAGTACTATTTTTTATCGGGATATGTAGGTAGGTAGGTATAGGTAAGTAGGTACACGTACCTACAGAAGAATGCACATCATAGAAAGCTATAAAATCTTTTACTTTTTTACTTTTTTGTGATAAAAAATTATCACCTGGAGTAGGTTTTATCTTGTTTTTTTTCGGCTTACTTAGGTACTTTACTTGAGACGGATATTAGGTACCTAGTACCAAAGACGATTTATTCGTCTTTGCTAGTACTAAAAAGTCTCTGTTCCGCTACTACCTATTCTGTGGTACGGCACTATTTTTACTCTGTGCACAGGCACAAACCTCACAAAATGTAGTAGTACCTACCGTACACGTGGGGTGTACCCTTGCGCAATGTGCAAGCTAGATTGGTATCAAATGTAAGTAAAGTAGGTATATTTTACTAGCTTCCACCCGCAGCTTCGTTGCCGATGACATTGTCATTTCACATTTCACTACCTTTTTCAAAGAGTGCTTACCCGTTTGACCCAATATTTTTCTACCCAATATTATTTTTACCTGTTCAACCCAAAACACATGTTCCGTTCTACCCAAAGCAAAAATCTGAGCCACAGATTATATTTACAAGAAATCGAACTTGATGATATAATGTTCTGCATTTTTTGTCTGCTGGCTGACCCTTGTTCTTTAGTGTTCCACTGTGTTATTTATTTGAATTCAAACATTAGGAATTAGGAATAAATAGGTGTGGGTACAACGGGTAACTTGAATCAAATGTTTTGGGTCGCACGGAGCAAAATACCTATTGGGTATAAAAGTCTTGGGTCGAACGGGTAAGCACTCTTTCAAAGCCAGAAGTGCTGTAAGTACGCAGTTATTTAAAAATATGGTCAAAATTCATTTTGTTTGAATTTATATTTCTTTAGACTAGTAGTTCGTCCCGAACGAGATCTCGTGCACCGTGGGTTGGTGGTTTATTTTGTAACTACTTGCTTCGACTACCCCCCCATATAAGTCACTGTTGAGTTGGCTAATTGATTGTTTATGAAATCTGGCTGCTAGATCTCCACGATTCAATCAAGTCTTTATTCAAAGTCCAATCTCAATTACTCATCAAATTAAAAATATCAAAGGTCGTATTTTGCTACGCAACCATGCAAAAATATAATTATTGCCTGCGTAAGACATAGATTCTGATTAAAAACTCTATGAATTTACCTTTTTTATGGTATAATACTGATGTTTGTTGACACTTCAGAGGTGCTAATGTCATGTCAGTCACTACCTTTCTTCAAAAAAGTGTTGCACGGAGCTATTAAAAAATATGGTCAAAATTCATTTTGTTACAATTTATATTTGTATAGATAAATACTTCATGTGATTAAACATATATTTACGGGTATTTATCGCTATTTACCTTTATTTAATTTTAATTTTATCCCGACGTTTCGACTGGATTGCACCAGCCGTGGTCGCGGGCAGTCTGCCCGCGACATTGGTAAATAGCGATAAATACCCGTAAATATATGTTTAATCATGTGTTCTGATCGCGAAAATAAATACTTCATGGTTTTTGTAAAAATATAGTTTTTGTGAGGGTGTCTATTAAAACAAAAATGTTTTAAGAAACATTTAGGTTTTTCGGCAGTAAAAAAATTGTTGTTGGTGTTTGTTCGTTGTTTTTGGTGACAGATGACTGCACCGAACCAACGAAGTGGTTTGTAGTGTAGTCATTATGATAGGTACTTTATAAAATTCAGAAAAATCTCTTTTCGTTTAAAAATTCGTTAGATTTGTCGAGATGAAACACTTTAGGTTGGAACCACTGAAAAATAATAGATTTTACATTTATCGATGTATTTTAAAAACGTTACATCTTTGAATGAAAAGTAATACCATTTTAGAATGTACAAACAGAACCCTTTCATATGACACCCCCCTCAAAGTCTATGGATAACTTTTATTTTTTTTCACCCCCTTATGATCCTCATATCTTTACAACCCCTTGACCGATCATGCTCATTAGGTGAGCCGGGAAATCCCGTATCTTCGTTCTTCGTTCGCTTCGCTCACTCGATCGATTACAGATACCTACCTATTCCAAGTTTCATAGGTAGGTACCTACCTACTTATGTTCAGTGGTTTTGCGCGAAAGAGTAACAAACATCTATATTACCTACATACAGAGGTAGGTATGAGTACCTACCTACATCCCCACAAATTTCCATAATCAGTAGGATGCCTGCTGCGTAGGATATTAGGTAGGTACCTACTAGGTATTTTATTTGTGCCTACCTAGGTAGGTACCTACTCATCTTCTGAATCGATTTGGACGAAACTTGAAATATCCTACCTACCTACATGGTCCGTGGCTAGGAACCACGTAAGTACTCGAAGCAGACTAGTAGATATTTACATAAACTCTCTCAACCCATGTAGGTAGTTATAGCCCCCCGGTCAAAATAGACGTCCATCCTTGCAAAGAATCCCAGAAAGCTAAAATTGGTAGGGACGGTAGGAAGGAACATAAATACAAAAAAATAATACAAAAAACATTGTCAAATAGACAGAGAGAGAGAAGGCGCACGTTATAATAGACAGAGAGAGAGATACACGTAAAAAAGAAAATAGCGATATTTGGCTTGTGCGAGTCGAATTTGCACTTTGTTCTGTGGGGACTTGAGTCGCTATTTGTTAAAATGTGTTCCAGCGAAGCGCTAATAAAATCTAACGCCTGCCAAAAATGTCCGATTCACCTAATTGGAACTACAGTGGAAGAATATTTTTGAGTAGGCGCATATGGTATCAACCTTTGAAATACCTATTTCTGATTACTATTACAAAGAATTGGCACCTTCAAAAAATAAATTATAATATTATGAATAACTGTGCAAATTTTGCTACTAAACAAATACGGCACACCTGAGAAAAATGTGCCCTTAGCGCAAAATATATTGATTCTTGAAAGTTGTTTTGAGTGATAACTAGAACTTATAACGGGATTTAAAGACCTTCATAAAATAGTTCAGGATATATGTTATTGGATATAATTAATGTCAAAGCTTCACATACTCAATTTTAGTCAGAAAATTAACCCAAAAACACATTGATATCGTTTTTTGGCCCTTACAGTGGCCTTAAGAGAGCGCCATATGCAAATTAGTCGTCGAAATCCTTATTTATCTCAGTATATGTGAAAGCTACGACCTTCATATTTAAGGAAATGATACTTTGAACTTTTATCTTGCGTTTAATTTTTTTAGAAACACGATTGGTAAAAGATTTCTCGATGATATATTTGAAAAAAAAAAAAAAATCACACGTTTTGCTATTTATCTCAAGAACAGAACGCTATTTTTGTTGGTTTTATGTTTTGACAAATAACCTAGAAGTATTTATTTAGTTCTGAGTTTTAATTTTTCGATTGTTTGTTTAATTAACTTGTAATTAAATAAAAAGTGTTTTTTCGCTATAAATTATGTTGCGTGTCTATCGTTCTGCGCTTCTCACTCACGAGTAAAAACACTAATCGCTCTCCCGCTCATTTTTCAGCGTTATGGCGCTCTCTTAGGCGCGGGACACACAGAAAAGACGTAAGACGAAGACGGGGCGCGGACAGGGCGGAGACGTGACACGGACGCGACTTTTGAAATTATATAGAAGAGACGGGGCGCGGACGCGACGTAGTGCGAGCGTGCGAGCGTGCGTGACGCGCCCGGCAGGCATGCCACCCCGCGCCCCGTCTTCGCCCCCGCCACGTCCGCGCCCCGTCTCTCCTGTGTGTTTTGTTTGAACAAAAGGCGCAGACGTAAAAGCGTTGCGTCCGCGCCCCGTCTCTTCTGTATGTTTTGCGTCGTGACGCTTCTATACATTTTATAAAGGGACGCGGAAGAGATAATGTCCGCGCCCCGTCTTCGTCTTACGTCTTTTCTGTGTGTCCCGCGCCTTAAGCTCACGTCCGAAAGACGTAGAAATACGTAGAAGTCCAATAAAAAAAAATACTTTGAACTTTGATTTCGAAGTTGAAGCTCCTAAGACAATAAAGCTTACAATGTATGTTGTAACATTCCTTAAGTCTATATTTACTTAATACTATGTAAAAATATATAATGTATGACTGTTTATCTTCCCAAATAAATAAAATAAAATAAAATTCCAGCCGCACCCGACCATTGAATGGCGAAGCAGATGAGCCGTTACTAGCTGAAGCGAGTTGGCAGCCAGAGAGGTGGCCTCGGGAAGAGAGCGATGATGTCCTTCACGAAGTGTTGCAACGTAGGGACGGAAGGTAGGCTCATACACTACCGATTGTCACACGAACTGAGATAATCCCAGTTCGTGTAACACACGGACTGGAGCGATTATCATTATGACTCGGACGACTATTATTGACTATCACGAGGGCGATTATCACACGGAACTTGCACAATTGTTTAGAATTATTGTACTTACTCGTTAATATCGAACATAATTTTGTTCATATTTAAACGCGACACGCGTTTAAAAAGGAACACGCACAATATAATTGTATATTTATCAATATTCGTATTTAGAATAATAAGGCAACTTTAACTGGGACGATTAAAATTATTAACGCGTTCACGTTCACTGCCCATGACGCACGTGAAATAGAAACGACCAATTGTCCACGGTCCTCTCCTTCTAAGTCGACCGTGGGAGCTGGGCCGGGAATGAGTTCACTGGGATGATTATCAAACTGAGCAGAATTATTTACAATAGATATAAAAATGCTGGTCTATGTATTAGTTATAAAAATTTATATTTTTTAAAACAACATACACTAAATATTAGTATAAAATGTCACGTAACTCGTACCTCTATAGTCGTGTCAGAAATGATGGTTAAACTATGCTAAAATGACTAATATGTATATAAAAATTATCCGCTCCTGTGCTCCTACTAAATACTCCGATCAAGCGAGCGAAGCGAGCCAAGATCTTAGTGGCAACTTACGCGATTTTGCTTTCGATGTATGTTTGCTTCACTTTTTGTGCTCGCATAACTATCGAACCGCTCATCAAAGTTCCCCGAAACATGCTAGGTATATATAGGTAGTGCTATGGCAGTTTGCTGGTAACCTAATGACCTTTAACGGTGAAGAGGTTGGAAAGATAAAAAGTACCTATGTGATGATGCGTTATATTTTATGAGACATATTAGTGGCAATTCAGGATGTCGCCAAAACTTAACTTAATCGATTTGATAGCACTAAAATTGATGCCATCCTTTTTATTTCGATCGTTATGAAAGGGACGGCAAAATTTTTATTGCTGTCCAATTGGTTTAGTTAAGTTTTGGTGACATCCTGAATTGCCACTAATATTTCTCTGATTAGCTTTATTAGACACCATAAAAGTGAGATAGTGGATATTAAATATGAAATACAAGTTGCAAAGTTATTTTTTTTAATGAAACCGACTTCAATATCGTAAGAATAGAAAAATTTCCTGCACTCTCGAGTTACATTTCTGCTCATAACTCCGAAGATCCTTATCAGATCCTCAAAATGGGACGCCTGAGACGCAGAGGTTGCGGGTTCGATCCCCGCTGCGGGACAAATGTTTGCATGATCTGCAAATATTTGTTTCGTGTCTGGGTGTTTTCTATCTATAATAAATATGTATTACAAAAAAAATGTATCTATGTAGTTTATCAGTCATCTGGTTACCATAACACAAGCATTAAATTGCTTAGCTTGGGATTAGATGACGCTGTGTGGAATGTCCAAGGATATTTATATTTAATATGGGATTATCTCGGGGGTTTACTGTTTCAAAAATAAACTAAATTACTTACAGTGAAACATAGAACCTCCTCCTTTTTGAAGTCGGTTAAAAAACAAACGAAAGCCTCACCTACTGTAGTAACATACCTATCCTGTCTTTATAGTAAAGCTAGAATAGGCATGATGACTAATTTTGAATAGCCATTTTATTAGGTTCTTATCTGTCTCCTTTGCATAAAAACCCCTTTTTTTATCGAAAAGAAACATTTGTTAGCCCAAAATACACATTTTGTCTTTGACGCTAAAACGCTCGCAAGTGTCATTTCGCCTTTTTCCTGAGGAGTGACGTCACGCCAAGGCAGGAAGTTCGAAGTTTTCATACGAAACTAAATGTCAAAAAAGTGATTTTACTTTGGAATGACGTCATGTCCTCTAATTGCTGTTTTACAAAACATGGCTGAATGCTGTAATTTCTAATTCTACTTTATCAAAATAAATATTAATCTTGCTCTTATTATAAAAATAAATATGTTTTTCAAGATCCATGAATCATATTTAATTAGATAAATATATTATTTTAGTAATTCTTGATTACTGTCATCATGCCTATTCTTCATTACCTACCTACATACAAGGGTTTTTGAGGCGTTACTAAAATTTTACGAAATGTATTTTTAAATGAAGTCACAGTTAAAAATTACTTAAAATGCTTTTTATTTCATATTGATATTTGTAGTAGATTTATTCATGGCTTAATATATAATCTGCGAATTATAAGGTAGTATTGTAATTTATTATTGTTTCTATTTTTGTGTGTGTAAATGTAGCTGATAATTTCACTCTTTCATTGTACAAAACAAATAATAAAATATTTATTTCTTAAATTAATTTCATAAAATCCTTTAGTGTGGTAAAATATATTTGCATTTAAAAAAAATAATATATAGGTATAACAGTGAAATTAGTTATATTATACCAATTGTAAGCACTATTTACGTTTTTAGTTTTATGAAAATGTTAGGTAATTATAGTACATGAACGTCTAGATTGGCTTTTTTATGTTACTTAAATTGTTGATTTAAAGGAGCTCATTCACGCTCCCTAGAAATCTTGGCCCAAAAGTCAAAGTGCCGGCCGCCAAAAAAATGTGATATTATTGTTCGGGAGATCAGTCGAAGTAATTATTGCAATGCCACCAAATCTCTATAACCATTCCTTCATCTGATATTTTAAGTAGAAGTTCGGATTTTTAGGCATTTGATTGATACATATTTTTATCTTCTGGTGAAAAACCTAACATGTTTTTGATAGGATGACCATAAAATAAAACTGATATTGGGGGCAATTCGGAGTGTCGCAAAAGCTAAACTAACCTAACTAAAACTATTGCCATCCTTTTTATTCCCATCGCTATGAAAGGGACGGCAACAATTTTAGTTAGCTTAGTTAGCTTTTGCGACACTCAGAATTGCCACTATTAGTATGAAATAAATAAATATAATAATGTACCTACATGACTTTTGGGCCCAAAATGAATGAGCTCCTTTCAACACATTATTAAACTTTTATAAACTATTGCCCATAATTTTGTATAATGATCTATGTTTAATGTCTAGTCTTTATTATAAGTTAAAACATATTTATTCTAAGTCAAGAGTTTTGACAAATTGTATACCAATAATATTTTTGTCTTGTTAAACGAAGCCATACTTATAAATGTTTGAATTAATATAAATTATGTCTTAAGTGAAAGTTACACTATTTTCATTTAATATTTATGTATCTTTCTTGGACCTATGTATTTACAAAATTTTGACTCCCTTTGAGGGTAGACAGACATACCTACGTAAGCACGCTTTAGCATTCCACAATAAAGGTTCAGCTGAGCGCTTCCGTGCTTCGGAGGGCACGTTAAATTGTCGGTCCCGGCTTTTAAAGTCGTGACGGAGCCATGACGGAGGCCTAAAAACTTCGTCACCAGAGTTGGCCACTTGATCATGCGAACTTACTTACTTACTTAACAAAGGTTGATTTTAAAATACGAATTATAAGATACTAAAGCGTGCTTATACTCGTATAGCTAAACCCTGTGATTAGTTTTACATTCCTGATTCTACGGAACATTTTGACTACCTATTCCAATTTAACATTTTCCAACTAATTTAGTAAGTCCTTTTATAATTTTTCTACATAAGGTGTAAGTTTTTTCCAATAACATTCCATGTAACTATGTGTGTTTACTTATTTTTATAGCAAAAAATATTTGATTAAACATTATTGATGAACTTTATGCGTCTTTTCTCGATTTTGATATTGAACTTACGAATGACCGTAGATACAACTTGTTCATACAACTCATATTTTTATAGTAATTTACCTAAAAACAAATGAAAACTATAAACTACCTATAAAACCTTAACTTATACCTATAAACTTAACTATAAAAAAACTTACATAACTAATAAATAAATGTATGACACTTTTTGACAGATGACAATGTTACCTATGGCTATTAGATCCAATGATTAGATCTACGATCATTCGTAAGCTGAATTTATAGCAAGTTTTCTCCTGTCAAGAATGTATAGATTAAATGATTTTTTCTCAATTTACTATGAGCATTGAGCACTCTTGTGAAGTTTTTTGCTATCCACAATATATTGTTTCTAATTTTACCCGGTAACCTGACAGCTTAAACTTGCGTGTGAGCCTAATGGGTCCTGCTCCTATCCTACACAATATAGGCGGTCATGGTGCCAACAAGTCCAGCGGCTTACGAGTCGGCCCGGTAGCTTTCCCGGCTTAGCTTTAAGACTACTACTAGGATGTATTTTGGTATTATAGTAGTACCGTAATGATGTCAGCGGAGAATTTAGTTATTAAGAGAGAAAACTTGTAGGTATCAATAGTTATCGATCAAAACAATATTTTTATAGAATGTTGCGTATAGAGCTACTGGTACCGATTCCGAGGCAACCGAACTAAGCTAAATTCATACTAAAATTCCTAAATTTTTAAAAATTATTAGGGTTTAGACTCTAATATCGGAATAGGGTTGAGTCTCTAAACTTTAGAGACTCAACCCTGTTCCGATGACACCAAACGAGACTAAAATCAGATTAAAATTCCTAAAATTTTAGTTAGTTACTCAACTTAGACCAAAATGCTAAAGTGCTATTCCGATGACACCGTTTTAGTAATTTACGCGTAAATTTAAAACTAAGTACTTATATCCTAATTTTAGTGAGCATGTAAAAAGGTGTTGATTAAAATTAATAGGTAAAGTGCTAAGAATTTTGTTTTGAAATTAGAAGCTATTACACTGCAAAATCGAAGTAAATTATAGTAATATATAAATAACAATGGTGTTTGGTAAAAAAGTGTTGTTTTAGTGTTATAATTAACTTTTACTTTACCTACATGGTGATAATGGACTTTGTGGTGGCTTCCCTGTGATGGATTTTTCGGAAAGGTTTGTGTTTTTTTAGTGTTTGGTAGGTATCTTCTTTAGGTACGGACCTAGTACTAGTAGGAATCATTAGGTAGGTAGGTAGGTGCATTGTAGTCTTTGTTGATAAGTTGAAATAGCCTATATATAATACCTAGGTACTATAAATGTGCAGTGAAGCTTCATCTCTTCACATCAAAACGCAGGTGGGCTACCCACCTAGCCTACCCACCTACTCATCATTATCTTTTTGCCCCTATTCCTCATTGTGGGGTCGGTAAAACATGTTTCCTTTCACCACTTTCTTCTATCAGCATCATCTCAGTGCTCAGCTCACTCACATTTGTACAATTTTTGAATCTCTAGCGGTGTAGGGTTACATTAATTTGTCCATCAACAATCACATTCATTGTTTAGGTACCTACCTACCATGTAACATGCATGACTGACATGATGTAACATTCCTCCTTTGATATGCCCAGCCCATACCAGGCTAGCCTTGTTCTCCTCAATTTATCAGTCCCAGGCATTACCTTCAATATTCCCCTGATCTATTACACCTACTGCTATAAGTAGTTAAAATGTAACCTGCAACTAGGTTTTACCTAGTAGGCACCTAAGTAGAACCTTTTGAATGAAATATATCTAATGAATGCCTACTATATTACAGGTGACAAGGGCTACCGTTATATCTTGGTTGACAACATCAAGAATGAGCCACACAGGGACCGGAGAGGACCACTGATAAACTGGACCCTGACTATAAGATAAGATAAGATTTATTTATTTGTTATTATAATAAATAAATAAAACCCTGACTATAAGCCCAAACAATGTACAAAAATAGTTGCATACTAAACCCTGGACAAGATTATGCTTATGGATAAAGTTCTCTCACTCGATCAATAACTTTCTAAAAATCATTTTAATTACCAGTTTGATGTTCTGTCTACTGAGGCAGTCAGAAAATCTTGAGAACTTTGTTGCTATTTATATGTTGTTGTTACTAATGTAGATCCACTCGAGGTGTACTCTGCATGTTCCTTGAGGTGTGGATCTGACTTTTCTATGCGTTTCTATCACCCAGCTATTCAAAATCTATGAAAATAAAACATTGAAAGTTAAAATAAAATACAAGTAAAAAAAAACTTTAAAGTAGGTAGGTACTGTTAGGGTCTTAGTTAAATAAATTAGTTTAATACTAGAATTATATGTTTAGACTAAGCTTAGTAATAAAATACAAGAATGTAATTATTGATTTCGAAACGAATTAATATCAGTGTGGAAAAAAAAATTCCACTAATGTCGGGAAAATGTCGGGGAGTCCTCCCAAACCACCGTTCATGCTTCCGCTAGCCAAACCACTCCCAACTCCAAGGGAGTTCAAAAAAAACTAATGCAGCAAGTTTTTCACCCGGCCCTATTAACTAGGAGCAATTCAGTGGGACCCTCAACTGCCAACTCTGAAATAACAACTCCTACCCCTCAACAACCGGAATGGCAAACTGCGCCAGCCATGGGGAACAAGAAACGCAAACGCAACCCAGAATCGCCTCCGCCCACTGCGACCAACAACAGCTTCTCTCAGCTGCCGATGGACGATGCTGGAAAAGATGTTAACCCCAAAAAATCGAGCAAGCCCCCACCACTAATCCTGTATGGGATACAAGATATTAGCAAATTTCAACAGGCAATAGAAACCACACTGAACAAAAACGACTACACCATCAAAATTATGTCGAAAGATCAACTGAGAGTTTGCTGTAAATCAGCGGAAATCTACAAAAAAACTCATGTCTCTAGTCAGGCAAAAGCAGATTATTGGTCACACATTTACACTAAAAGAAGACAAATGTGTGCGAATAGTCATAAAAAACCCGCACCACTCAACTCCGCACAATGAAATAGTGCAACATATTGAAAAAACTGGCAATAAGGTTAGGGGTGAAATAATCAACGCCAAGATAGGTCCTGAAAAAAGACCCTCATCTACATTTTTTGTAAATCTAGAACCTGGCCCCAACAATAAAAAGGCAAAAGACTTACAAACAAACAATATGGGCATACTAAAAACAACTGCTTGCGGGGCCCTACCGCTGTGTAAAGTGTGCAGACTCACATAAAACCTCCGAATGCCCAAAAACGGATCGGAACACCCCAGCAACATGCGCGCTCTGCTCGGGTAGCCACCCAGCCAACTGGTTTTACTTTAAACATACGCTTATAGTACTTATATGATTTTTCTTAGGAAAAGGTAAAACTTACTTAGGTAAGTACATGTTTTGTGACCCTTTACTGAAACTTATTTTCATAGCACTTTCAATTAATGATTTTATTTCGCCCTTAGCTTGATTACATAAACAAAATCATTTAAAAATTAGTTTTACATACATACCTCTACCTATGTAGGTATTTTTTATACATAAAACAATATAGAATCACGCCTCTTTCCCATGGGGGCAGAGACCACGGATCTCTACTTGCTTACACTATGTGAATTAAAACAACATTTTTCACGCATAAGGTAGGTACTGTAATATCATTTTCAAGATCAAAATTTCTTTATCTTCCACTACTAACCTTTTAAAATTAGCATGGTATGAAGTAAAGAAGACCAGCCCCCTGATTGTGTAACTTGTTTCACATTGTATCCAAGTTGTATCAAAGCAAAAATCACAGTAAATCGCAAAAACAACTGTCAAATATGACTGTAATTAAGTAAGTTACTTACAAATTTACTTAATCAGCGTTAAATCTGACAGTTATTTTCGCGATTTACTGTGATTTTTGCTTTGATACAACTTGGATACAATGTGAAACAAGTTACACAATCAGGGGGCTGGGCTCTATGCCTCAAATTGAATCTTTTGGATTTTCAGTATTTTGGAGAAGATAAATTAGATTCGAATTTATTACATTTTTGTTTGTTTGTTTGTGTCATGGACCTAGTATAGTAGGTATAGTAGGTACTTGGACGAACAGTGAGCGTGCCGCCGAGAGGGACAAAAATTGCAGTGAATCCACATTTTAAAATAGCTATGTAAAATTGGTATATTATAAAATGCATTTAAATTCATTAATAAAATTGTAGATCTTGTCAAGTTATAGGTAGGTATAAGACTTTACTATTCCACTTTACTAATTACAAATATGTCAGTAATATACCTATTTGGTGTCTATTCGGGTGTTTTCCTAAAAATCCTAATTAAAAATCCTAACTAAGTTTAGAACCTACCTAGCAAGTAGAGATCCGTGGTCTCTGCCTGCCCCATGGGAAAGAGGCGTGATTCTAAATTGTTTTATGTACCTAGGTACATAGGTAGAGGTATGTATGTAAAACTAATTTTTAAATGATTTTGTTTCAGCTAATCAAGCTAAGGGCGAAATAAAATCAATACCTAATTGAAAGTGCTATGATAATAGTTTCAGCAAAGGGTCACAAAACATGTAGGTACTTACCTAAACCATCTCTTGTGCAACAGAGGAGTACCTAGGTACCTACCTACAACCCATTTCTCTGTAATTGCTATGAATCCGCGGATCGATAATTATGTTCGCTTCCCACAGCGGCAGCGAATATTATGTGTCGCCAGAAACTTAGAAAAATGTTGCAACTTATGTACCTACCTACTTACCTTACTATTGTTTCATCTGCTATGCTAAGTGCTAACACATAAAAACCATGATTGCTTAAATCTTAGAAAGCCTCCTCAATAGGTAATGATTGTAATAACTATTAAAAATCGTAATTAACAAAGTATTTATTTTATTTTAATATGTATTTAATGATAGCTTTTCCCTTTAAACTATAATTTTTATACTGTGAGCAAAAACTTGCGAGCGATTTGTGCGTTTGCAGTTTTATAAGGCGCGCCACATTCTTTTGTCAAGAATCAACAATGAATTTGTAGTTATTAGTTGTAGTATTAGTAAAGATTAAATGTTCATTAAAAAATTGTTTTTATATTAAGTATCTAAAATTATTTTCTTATTTAAGTTTGGAGCCAAATATATTTAATTGTTAAACTTCTAGTAAAAAATTGCCTAAACAACTAAAGATCGAATAGCTGCCTAAGGGCGTTTGTGTTTGTGCACTACACGGAATTTTACTTCTTTCCCCCTGGGAGACATTTTTACGCACCTAAACGGTTGAATCTTGTATTGAAAAAATAGGGATCATTTAGAAAACTTAATAAAATAACGCATTTTATTCATTTTAGACATCATTGTCATACTAACATTTACATTTAGGTACCTACTGCTTAAGACCTACACAATCGATATTTAAATAAGTAGAAATAAGGTAGTGTTCGTTTTATTTTTCAAAATGTCCGGGTTCGATTCCCGAACTGAGTTTAAATATATGAATGCAGTTTGTCTTGTTACTAAAATCGATGACATGGTTCCTAGGAAGAGTTCTTCGTATGTCTTATAGTTTCAGACTTTTCCATACAGTTACCGGCAGTTTATGTGTATAAATCTATCCTCGCGGAGCACCATTCGAAATTTCATACATTTGTGATACCTAAGTACTTGCCTCGGTATTGAGGACAGTATCCAATACTACGGTAAACTGGCGTTAACCCCCCTGACCGATATAAAGTACCATTTACATGATGGCATTTTTTTGTACTGTACAAAAAGCAATAATTACCTACGCGTACCTAATAATTGACCTTCAATAATAGTAGGTAGTGAGCAACGAAGATCTAAATAATCAAATGGAATGCAATTATTGAATGAAAGTCTTGTCTTGACATAAAAAATTTAATAAAGGAATTGTTTAGGAAATTACGGCATTGTGCTGTTTACATCGTCAAAGTATCTTCAATGTCTAACTAAAAATCTGAAAGGATATGTCTACCGTATCTTGCACAATACAGTCGTGTTCATAATTCATGTTTATGTTTCATTTTCACAATATATTAATATCTCACTATGAAAATTATTTAATATCTACTTTTATAAAATGAAGCCCTACCCAAAGCACAGACATACGTACCTATAGGTACCTATATTGATAGGCATGTACGTAGGTAGTTTTGTAGGTACCTACTCGTAATGTGTGTGTTAAACGAAGAAAAACCACAAGTAGAGTGAAAGCGAACACGCAAACAGACGACCCTACATGATAATGATAACACGTTGTATGTGTGCGGTACAGCGCGGGGCTACTTTCGACCTCGACTCGAACGCACATTGAGCATTTCCGGAAAATTGTGATACCCCGACTTTTTACCGAGAGTGCAGGAAATTGCTCTCTTCTCACGATATTGAAGTCAGTTTTAATAAAAAAAATAATGCTGCCTCTTGTTTCGTACATACATTAACTAAATCGCCATACAGGATCACGCCATTATCATACTTATCGTCTAAATGTAATTGATACCAATAAAAAGCTCAAAAGAACCAAGTCTATTCTATTATAATCATTATTAATTATAATCACTGCTATAGGTACTACCTAACCTACACCTACTTATAAGGAGGAGGAGATACAACCTAGTATTATTTTATCTGTGACTAGCAGACGCCCGCGACTTCGTTCGCGTGAATTTCTTTGTAACCTAAAAAGGCTGAAAAAAATGTACTTTTTACCCCTTTTTAGGGTATTTTTTGAAAAATCCTGAAACACGTGTCCAACCATTTTGTATTTATAGTATCCAAACCGAGTTTCAAGCCAATCGCGCCTCCCTTCAATACGTTTCACTACAAACTTTGACACTGCATTTCACCCTTTTAAAGGGTTTTTTCGAGAAACCCTAAAACACGTATAAATTTATTTTGCATTGTTAGCGTTGTAACCAAGTTTCAAGCAAATCGAACTACCCATTAAAAAGTTCCCATACAAACTTTGACACCACATGTTACCTCTTTTCAGGCGTTTTTTTTTAATTCCTGAAAAACATGTAAATTTATTTATCATTTACAATATTTATACTGAGTTTGAAGAAAATCGCTTCACGCATTAAAAAGTTGCATACAACGGTTTATTTTTTATTTTATTTTATTTTATTTTATTTATTCGGAAAACAAACAGTTTTACAGCCTAGTTATAAAACAATTAAAGTAAACTAAAAACCAATTTTCACCAATTTCGAAAAATCCCTTCTTAGTGCTCAGTTTTGTTTTAAACGGAAGCTACCTTCCAAATTTCAGCTTCATAGCTTCAGCGGTTTGGTCTGTGCGTTGATTCCAGAAAAATGCTTATTGTTTTATATATATTGATGATACCTACAACTCAAATAATCTAGAAAAGTAAAATAGAAAGAGCCCATAGACGATTTATGCTGAAGAACGAAGATCTCTAAAGTCAAAATAGTTTCAGTAAAGATATTGACAAGTTTGTAAGAGAAAGCACTGGTTTATCGAAATGTATGGATCTAGTCGAGTTTTCCGGAGTGAAGCCTGTGGTAGAGCCTTCCAAACCCGTCCACTGATAACAAGTGATAGCTCAGACTCGAAAGTGATTTAGATATTGTGCCCGTTGCGTGCTTTATAGCTCGTATCTGGTTTTATCTTACAACCATCGAGCAGGGCTAGATCCAATAACTTAATTAAGTGAATAAGATGTTATGTAAGTAGACACTTATATTTCCTGAATCGGTTTGTGTAATGTAAATGTTTCTATAACTAATTTCTAAACTGTACTTAATCGTCTATTGCATGACAATTGTTTTAACTGTCTCAAGTTTTTTAACGAAGATACCTAGACTAAATAGTTATACCTACTTACTTTCCTAAAGTTATTACTCTAATGTATAGAAAAACGCATCAAAAAACTTAGCTAGGTAAGTATGGTATAGATAGGTACTTACCTATCTATAGGCAGTGAAAACTTTCTATCATATTCTGAAAAGTACCTAGCCTATGTCCTTCCCTGGGATGCAATCTATAATTATGCCGAATTTAATAATTATCTGTTCTGTAGTAAGGCATGAAAAGGTAACATTCAAACAGAATAACTTTCACATTTTATAGTATTAGTAGGTAGCATTGGATTAAAAAATTAAATATAGCATTAAAAATTATCCATAAACATCGTTATAGTCTAATAAATTGATAATCATGATACATATTTCGTAGTTACTTTTATTTGCTTAATAATAAAGTACCTACATCGATATATTTTTTTAAAACGCCATTTTCGAAAAATGAATCCTAGCTAGATTGATTTATCGCTCCTGAAACCCCCTGCATACTAGATTTCATGAAAATCGTTATAGCCGTTTCCGAGATTCAGATTAGATAATTATACAAGAATTGATCGTTTAAAGGATTATACATATTATAAAGTACTTATATAAATAATAAATGTAAGTACCTACTCATTGACAGCTAGATATAATAATATATACAAGCAAAGGTAATTATTTTACATATAGGTACCTACTCAGCCGATACTATAAACATTATACCTACTTACTTACTATCGTAAATTAGAACTAAGTTATCACATCCTCCAGCCAGGCAGGCAAGTAATAGGTATCTAATGTTGGCCTTACAATAAATCGGCGCACCGCTTTCCCGCAATTATTCGGGGAACGGACACTAGCCCTCGTTATCAGTAGCGCAAGAGCCTAATCACTTTCGTTGCAACCCCGCTCGGGAGGTCGGCGGGCGAGCTATCAGGCACGCAGTGAGTCGCGCGCAGGCGTCCGCCATGACCGCCGGCCCCGGCCGCCTCCTCGCCCCTTCGCGCCGCGCCGCACTCTGACGCCGCGCCTGCCCAGCTCGCCCGCGCCTCCGCGGGCATGGAGCCCTGCTGCACCCTCGCACCTGCCGAGGACCTAGTGGGCGACCAGGTACCGACTCACACTCCACCCGCAGCCGACGCACCAAGCCGTGCCCGCACCACCGCGCCGGCTCCCGGCGCGCCCGCGCCTATTCGATAGTGAATTTCGCGCTCTTAACGGTGTACCGACGGAATGTGTCAAACTGAATATGACCCGGAAATATGCGACTCGGTTTGTAGAAAACGATAGTACTTACCATTTTTTATATACTTATTTCTTGTTTTTTTTTACTAGTTCGAAATGCTTCGGGACTATGTTTCAATAGTTAAATCTATAAACAAGCTTACTTCAGCGTGAAAATGGCATCGCGTGCCGGCGGTGGTGTTGTTTACTTCAGTATGCGCATGGTCATCGAACCTATAATCAATTATTATTAGGTGCATTCTATTTTGCCCTAAATTATTAAATTAACATTTAAGTGTTTAAAATTACTTCCAGTGAAATGCATTTTCTTGTTTTAATTTATTAAATTTTAGTTTCAATGGTATACCTAACTTACGATAAAATACCAAAAATCAAAGCCACATGCAGTTCGATGTTTAAATAATTTAATATTTGTTTTACTTTTACTGGTGAATAATGGCATCAAAATTAGAAAAAGTTAGTCGCAATACTTTTAAACTTTTTGTAAATAATGTCAAAAGTAAAAAAATCTTATAAGTTTGGTACGAAATATGGCATAAGTACATAAATTTCTTTTAAAACATTTTGTCATTCAATTATATTTTATTGTAATTGAGTATTCTTAGTTTACATACAAAAGACATAAACGCGCCGCCGTCGCGCATCCGTCGGAAAACTGAACTGTATAATTTTTTATATTATACTACATACATTTTTTAATAATAATTAAAATCTGTACTAGAGATGCACAAACTTGCTTACCTTTTAATATTTTAAAACCTATAAATACTAGGCCTTTTGCGTATGTCTAGACTACCGTCTGGTCGGCGTTATTTTTGTAGACTTCATCCGTCTCTACTTAAAATAAAATATTTGGTAGGTATCCGTTTTTAGAATGCTTTTATTTTTGTTCAAATACAATATAATTGATTTAATATTGTAAATAAGTTATTTTATTATCTAAAATAAACCGTAATACAATACAAAAATAAATTAACTCAAGACTGATTTAGAGACTTGTAACATAATTACTAAGAATCATACTAAAAGCAAAGAAAAACATAAATCGGAATAATTAGGGTTTAGATTACAATACGTTTACCATTTTGTTGAGGTGTTAATCCCTTCAAAATCCCTTCCCTTCGGCCTCTGAGTTCAAAAGTAGGTACTTACTTTTGCTTTCGAATGTAAAATTTTTGGATTTTAAATTCGATATTCTGTTTATAATTCAAAAAGTAATTAGACGTACCAACTAGTATATTAAAATAAAACTTTATTTAATTATGAGTACAATAGGCATGATGACTAATTTTGAAAAATCATTATTTTAAGTTCTTATCATATTTATATTATATAAGGAGACACCTTTGTATTAAAAATTCTTTTTTCAACGAAAGGATTTTTTTTTAGCCAAGAATTGAGTTTTAAAAACACGTTTTATTCTTGACGCCAAAACGGTTAAGATAGGAAGTTCAAAGTTTTCAAACGAAACTATATGCCAAGAAAGTGATTTTACTTTGACGTGACATCCTCTGATTGCTGTTTAACATAATATATGGCGGAATGCTGTAATTTCTAATTATATTTTATCAAAGTAAATATTAATTTAGTCTCCATGTATCCAGTAGATCCATGTATCATACATAATTATTTAATTAGATAAATCTATATTTTTTGGAATTTTTGGTTACTGTCATCATGCTTATAATTATAGCACTACCAAACTAAGTTTTGCAACTTGTATCCTCCCGAATTGTTATAAATATATTTTTCATATTTGTAACCACTTTATGCCGGTAGTAACCAAACAAACATATTATCATACTAAAAGCAATTTTTATGTTGATGGCACAAGTTGAAAAAAAAATAACAAAAGAAAACGATCGGGATCGGGGTCTTCAAGGAATTGATGATGGTATCACTTAACCATACTCTCAAATTATAAAAATTTTATTACATACTTTCGCGTTTATAATAATTAGTAGGATGTAGTTATGCCCACTAAATCATTTTTTATAGTATGTATGTATTTACAAAAAAAAAATCTATGTAGTATATCAGTCATTTGGTTACCATAACACAAGTATTAAATTGCTAAGCATGGGACTAGATGACGCTGTGTGGAATGTCCAAGGATATTTATTTATTTATTCTAAAACATTATAAACATTGTATTGAATAAATTTTCACAAAGTTGCCCGTCAAATCACTAGTTTACCTACGTGTATTTCCATACAATAACGAATTTATATAAAATCTAGCCAACTCGGTCGTGACTTCACTCCCGTGGTACCTACCTAGATAAAAAGTAGCCTATGTGTTATTTTCAGGTCATAAACTATGTAGGTATATGAAAGAGCAACAAACATCCATCCATACCTACATCCACACAACTATTCAAACTTTCGCGTTTCTTTAAGTGGGATAGTGGGATTCACTGGAACAAGATTGACACCACCGAAAAGTTCAAATGTCAAGGGTTCTTCTTAATATCTTCATTGTATATTTCCGACATAATTATAGGACACAGCTGATGTTTTATTATCATGATGACAAACCGTGAGCGACGGTTTTTCCTTCCACAGCCATTATTAATCGGTTTCTAAAAGGCAGGTTATAGGTTATTCAAAATCATAATATTCGTATTATGATAATGATAAAAAACATATTTTTTAAGGGTACCTCTACTACATGTTTATTCCATACTGTGGGTTGTCGTTAGAAAGGTATTGCTAATTTTCGTTAGTGTCAAATGTCCCCCCCCCCTGCAACCCTTTCAGTGAAACCGTAATAAGAAATAGGCTATCAAAATACAGAAATATTCATTCTAATCCGACTGGTAGTTCCAGAAAATAACGCATTCAAACAAAAAAAAAAACAAACAAACTTTTCTTTACACACAAACAACTTCTAAAAAAGCTTTATTATATTAGTAGGTAGGTACCTATAGATTAAGTTCGATTATTCTGTAGGAAGAGATCAGTTCACTGTTTTAGGATCCCTTAGTTTTGACCAAGAACTCAAGGTGCGGCCGTTTATCGTTAACTAGTACAATTAATTGCTTAAACCATTAAAACTTTTATGCTTACATAAATCACCATGGATATGAATTAAAGTAAATAAATAAATCAATAGTTAACGAGGAATAAGAAACCGTTCGTTGATTTAATAACCAAATATTGCAATGGCTGTGATGAAACATAATTTATGTAGGTTTCATCCAAACATAATAGTCTACTATCTATTCTACATTCAATCATCAATTTATGAGAGATTGTGATTTTGATGACTATGTTTGAATGTGAAAAACCACAGACCTTATAAAAATGTTACTCAACTTTTGAAAGATAGGTAGGTACAATTATCTAGTTAGAAAAAAGAAAGAAAAAAGTAAATAATTTATTTCAATAGAACCTCTAGGATCAATTCGAATCATATTACATGCTAGGTGATTCTATTACCTGTTCCAACATGTCATACGAGTAGGCATTATATTAAACTGGATGAAGTCCAGTGAGGGGGTGAGCTCATAGTCAGTTTATATTAAAGTTTAGTTCTCGGTCATTTATAGTTGGCAATTTTTGGCTTGATAGTTTTGCCATTATCATTAAAACCACTTCCACTGATTGGTAAGTAGGTAAGTAAATTCGTATGAGTTATAGTGTCGGATTTTTTTAGGCTGCTTAAAGGATTTAAAAGCTGGGACCTATAATTTAACGTGCCCTTCGAAGCGTGGCAGCACTTAACTGTTAATTTGCGTTAACCCAGTCAAATTGTGACCGCTCAGAATGTCGCTTATAACTTCAACGATCTATTAGGAACGTCTAAGCAAGCTTTCCGCCAGTCTTGCACTCTTGCCATACATGGTGGGAATGCAGCCGGACTATTGATAAAACTGTAATTTGGCATGGAGATACATATTAATGACGCCGACAAAATAGTAGAATAAAATCGTAAAAAACATAATTTTTCAGGGTACCTCTACTACATGTGAAGCGAGGATGATTTTTTTTTCATGTTTATTCCATACTGTGGGTTGTCGTTGAAAAGGTATTCCTAATTCGTTAGTGTCAAATGCCCCCCCCCCCAACCCTCTCAGCGAAACCAGTAATAAAAAAAATGTATAGAAAAACGTGAAATAATGTCATAGATAAAGTAGTGTTTCAGTATTCGGCCATCAGTCTTTATTCTTTTGGCTAGTAAGCCAAAGGAATAGGAACGTATATTATTATGTATATTAAAAAACTAGTCATATCTATATTAGTCAAAAATAGATACCGAAATAAAATCTGTCAGAATCTGTCTGAGTGATGCAGATGAAGGCAATAACCGTTGGTCAGTTGTTAAACTTTAACGTAAAATAGAAAAATATCCGATAAACGAACATACAGTTATGATGGTTTATTGTCTGCCAGCAGACGATGGCTCTGAACCGCATTAGCATATCGACTCATTCATTCTTCTTATATTATAGAGCTTTGAACGTAAATACATAGTTGTATCTCTAATAAATTTAGATTATAATCGGTGGATCCCAATTTCAAAGCTTATTTATTGTTTTAGAGATTGCAATTCTACATCATAAAGAACACAGCTGAAGCCGCGTGGTTTTTCATAATAAGGTTATTATACAAAATAACGAATAATTTATACAATTCACAAAAGAAGAAATTAGAGTCACAAGTAATATAATTGTCTGATTTACATTAAAATAGCGAGAAGAGAGATAAACAACTTGCTTCAGTTCCAAAGGTGAAACACGCAGGCATTAAGGCATATATTCGTATAGGTATATAAGTACCTACCTATAATATTTTATTTTTCACTCATAAAATAAATACTTAGTAGATCTCCAAGGAGGAGGTGAGAAATTCGACTGTATGTTTTTTTGGGTATTTGTAAACTGTAAACTGATTTGATGATTGATTCTATGATGTACATACAGAGTATGGTCGAGGGTAGTCCCATTTAAGGATAGATACTTTTTTCGTACAACCAAAGATTAAATCCAAAGCCATCCAAGACCCAAAGCGGGGCAACAAACAGACCCTAGTTATTCACAGTAAGTATTCGTCGCGATGAACCAGAGCCTCTACACATATTACAATCGCTTCGTATCGATTGTTATCTTCCTGTAAATGCTAATCCTTTAATTTATCACATAGGCCCTCTTAGTTAAATTACATTTCAAACAATCGCTTTAGAATAGAAACAGAAAATATAAAAATTGGCAATTGATTAGAATTGATTGAAAATTCAAAGGTCACGTGATCAGCAATGTCTTAAGTATGTACATTACGTTACGCGGAGCGGCGTGTTTCATTCAATTCAAAGCATAGATTTATATGGAACTGGCCTCGAAGGTAGCGACGCGGGGAGCGATTTTATGTATTTGAAACGCGCCGCTGCCGGCTGTCGCACCGCCCCGTGCCCGCTGACTTCAAGACCTTTGCTGTTTCTACATTGTAAGCGATTATTTGACATGTAATATTGATCCTATACAAGAAGAAAAATTACTTGTTTCAACTTTCGCGATAAGAACACATTAGTGGCAATTCTGAGTGTAGCAAAAGCTAAACTTAGCTAGCTAAAAATATTGCCGTCCCTTTCATAGCGATGGAAATAAAAAGGATGGCATTCATTTTAGTTAGTTTAGTTTAGCTTTTGCGACACTCAGAATTGCCACTATTACCTACTTATAAAACATATGCAAAAGGGTATTGACCGCGAATTTACCTTTATTTAAGCCCGACGTTTGGACCGGATTGCACCAGCCGTGGTCGCGGAAAGGCTGGTGCAATCCGGTCGATATAATATTACCCGTTTGTATTTTTTTTTTATAAGCCTATATCATCCCACTGCTGGGCAAAGGCCTCCCCCAATTCCTTCCAACACTCGCGATCACTCGCCACTTCCCACCAGTCTTTCCTAAATGTATAGAGGTCGTCACGCCAACGTTTCCGCGGCCTGCCCCGGCTCCGTCGCCCATCTGCAGGCACCCATTGTGTGATGACTCCTGCCCACCTGTCCATACTCATACGGCTGACATGTCCGGTCCAACACCATTTCAGCTTTGCACTTTTGTCTCCGACGACTGCGATCCCTGTCTTTTCGCGTAAGAATGTATTACGGATTCTGTCTGTCCTCTTCATCCCTAGCACGCTGCGCTCCATAGCTCTTTGGCACACCTTGAGTTTGGATTTTTGAGACTCGGTTAAGGACCAAGTTCGCGCACCATAGGTAAGAACGGGAAGAATGCACATGTCAATGAGTTTTCGCTTTAGTGATATTGGAAGGGTACCCTTCATCAGCTCTTTCATGGACCAGTAGCTTCTCCAGGCGTTGTCGATGCGGCGATCGATCTCTTTACCTTGCCTGTTATCGAATGAAGCTAGCTGGCCCAAGTAAATATACTCATTGACGTAGTGCAATTCTTGCCCGTCCACATCGATCTTGTGTTTGGTGCTGTTGGTCATTACTTGTGTTTTATTACCCGTTTGTATATTATGTTTTATAATGAAACTACTTAGTTCTAAACTACTTACTGCATTAAATGATTTTTGACTTTGATTCGCAGATTGTCCCTGGCGGCGGCCGCTGGGGTGCTCCACACACTACCGGCCTCCTGGACTCCTGGTTTCAGATGCAGGTTAGTGCACATCTCCCTTAGGCCAGAACACTCTCGCGCCAAATACAGTTTTCATGTTTTCTTAGCTCACTAGGCTGAAAATTCACATTCAATAAAATATCTTGAAACTATGTAAGTATCAAGTAGGAAAGAACCAACATGCGGACGGAATTCGCAAATATTTTTATTGTGAAATTAAATATTCTTTACAATACTAATGAATATATGGTCTATAAACGATGTTATTACTGAATAAACATATTTTGAGTTTGCTTGATTTTGCTTACGGTCTTTCTTATTACGAAAAACATGACGCGACCGAAGCGAGCAAAATTTTTTTTAATTAAAAGCAACCTAGCGCTTGATTTTGCTAACGGTCGGTTCTTATTCTGCGAGAAACGACCAACGCGAGCGTAGCGAGCAACATTCTTTTAAGATAAAAGCAACGTAGCGCTTGATTTTGCTTACGGTCGGTTCTTATTCCGCGGTGGAATATGAAGTTCGGTAGCGGATGAGGGCGCCGCGGCGCCCTCATTGTCTTGGCACCTGTGTGCACCGCACACTTCGCACACAGGGGCGGCGCGGCTCTGAATACAACTTTCAAATAATCTTAAAAGTGGAAAAGATATTTAGAACTCAATGAAGCATTTGAATAGTGTAATGTTGTGGATCGTGGATTAATGTAGATCGTAAATAAAAATAGGGACTAGCTTATGTGATTAATAATTGAAGATTTGGGAAGTTTCTGTTTTTATCAAGTTGTATTAGAAATCAATTTATATCAACTAAAATTAACAATTAAAAATAAACAACTTAGTTGACTGATGTAGGTACTGTGCATCGACTTGAATAGTAACCATAAAATAAACTCTAATTTCAATATTTATTATTGCCACAAATTACCTGATTTGTAGCTAATCACTGTTTTGAGTAGGTACATTTAATTCACCTACTGAAGTAGCGTCGAGGTTGAATAAACATAATATTGCATGAAAGCTCAAATAATGGACAGATTAGAGCAATTTACACGCTACATAAGTTGTGGAGACACTATTGTCGCGGCGCACCGACCGTGGCGTGTATGGGAATTCGTGTATAATAAGGGGAGCCAATAACTGTATGATGACTTTTGATACTAAATTGATGGAATAAACTTTGGCATGTCATATTCAAACAGCTCATAAGAAATTATTTCTTCCAAACAAACCCTCAGATTCCCAACTTAGAGTTAGAGCTTCAATGCAACGCCGAGCCCAATGTGTATTAGGCGTACCTATGTACCTACACGTAGCAAGGAAATGCTCAAAATCTGTTGTAGCAACGTGCCATCGGTGAGTGATTATATACCGGGCGGGTGTTGCATTTTTTGCAACTATTTATTGTAGAGCAGGAGCTAGCGTTATTGTAAAACATGAACTGGTACGCAACATAAACAATTACGTTTTGTACACGCACACATGTGCATGACACATTTTTCATGTTTAATAATAGATACACAGATATAATCTGTGACTAGATACATCAAAATCTGTAAACATTCAATACTTATGTATTCAAGTGACGACCGCCAAAACAAAAACACAAACAAATTCTTTGTGAATTTTCAGAAAACTGATTTATTTGTAAAAATTTACACATTTACGTATTGTACCTACTGCACTAAAACATGTTATTGACAATTTATAATAAGAAACGGCCAGATTCTCGTATTCCATCAGCTTTATATTTATTACTATGTAGGTGGAATACAAGCATTTAGTCATTTAATTACTGTACTGAAAGTGATTCAGTGTCCCTTTCTACGGGCACAGGGTTATACAGGTCGAGGACTAATCTACCAGTCCAAGTTGTCGTAAGTAGATACTAAATTGGATACACGAGTGAAATCGTGGTTGTTCGGCCACTTAAATGTATGTACAACTTAAATAGTCAGTCTGTTAAAAAATTAGAGATCATTATTAATTAGGTACCAACCCATATAAAAAAGAATACAGTGTACAATTCAGTAAATAATGCTTTTAAAGATATTATTTTCCTATATTTAAAAGTAAGGTACAAAAGTAAACTAGGTACATTCTTTATATTAAGCAATTTATAAAAATCTGATATAACAATGAAAGTAAATAAAAAGGTAGGTAGATAAAATAATTTATTACTACTGCTGTCTTCTAGTCTATGTTGACCGGAAAGCTGGTTTTTTAGACGCCTCTAATGAACGAAACGTAACTTCTAACTAAACGTTCTGATACCTTGGTGGATGGTTTTTGCTTCATAAGGCCAGTGGGCTAGTAACATATAATCGTATAGGCTGTAATCATTTCTGTAATTTTTACACATTTTACTTATTAACTTTATATTTAAAGTAGGTATTATTATTTAAAGTCATGAGGCGATGGTAGCAACTCACATTTATAGAGGCATGCCTAAATGCCGTAATCAAAAATACTCGTGTTTCTAGAAACTCACTAAACTGTTTATGATGTTGATTTCATAACAATATGATATTATAATCAAAAATTAACCGCAAAGGCATTCGTTTTAAAGAATACTCCATTCATAAACCCTAAAGAGTGCTCAAAATGATGTTTATAGAACTATTGAACTGTGCACAGGAAGTCACAAGTTCTATCATTACGAGGTCACGTCCAGTCATGCATACTTTTATTCTGATTTTTATCAAAATACATCTATGTATTCTGATTATTCTTAAGTATATATTTTGTATTGAGGAATTTCGTTTCCTGCAAAATATGCCATTCACGTGTACGGAATCTTAAAGTTATTGCATCTCATAAACGTATTTTTATTTTATAGGTTATACCAAAGACGATTACTAGATATTAATCGTCTTTGGTTATACCTATTACTTACTAGTTTTTATTTTAGGTATACTTAGGTACTTACTTATAAAGATAGAAATTTAGTGTTAAGTAAAGCGAAATTCGTCAATATCTTGCTAAGGACAAAAAAATGAAATAGATATAGGGAACGTGTCTATTTTTCTAAAAAAAAACTTCCTTTAAAATGAGATTGATAGGTAGGTAGGTACAGAATTCGGATCACAAATTGCAAAGTTTTATGTATTCATACAGAATGTGAGGATATCATTCTCATCTATTGGTCCGTGTGATTAAGTAAAATTAGTCGATCAAAATAATCGGATTCTATTGACGTCCGTGTTTTTGCCTTCATTATCGTACTTGGCCGTGCGTTGAACGCACCATTAGACCTGCGCGGCGCGCACTGTGACATCAGCCATTGTTCTGCTTCCTAGTTTCATGATGATGCCAGACTGAACAATTTCATTTTTTATTCCTGGGATCAGATTTGAGAAACAATTTACGAACTGATAAATAAAATAAATGCGATAAACCTACCGTCCTTGTACAAAACTTGTCAGTTTTAATCAACAAAATATAATATTCAAAATCTGAATGTTGACAAATTATAATACAATACAACCAAACCAATAAACTTAATAGCAATACAACCAAATCACCCTTATAAACATTACACACTTGAGTGGTTTTACTCAGTTGCGTAAGCGCAACGTAAATGAGATTCATATGGTGGGGAGAGGGGTCCAGGGACAGAGGGGGGTACAGTGACAGGATTCACGGTCCAACTGACGAGCACAATGATCGTGCTCAATACGTGATCGATTATATAGCTAAGTATGTACCTACCTATCACGTGTGCACACCAGATATTTTCACGGTACATAATAATATGTACCTACCGATAGTTTAACTACCAATTACCAATACAATACAAATCTAGTTACAGTGCTACCTACTATGTAATTAAAAATGGACTTAGAAGCTAGAGCTCAAGCAGCTGCTTAATCTGTTACCTACTGACTACTCCCTATCCTGTGCCGTAGTCATGATCGAAGGATCTAAATAATCTGATTTTTCTCGCACCTTTTGAATAATAGTCGTGATCATGATCATATTTTATGAGTGAAATGAAGACTACCAAGATGACAAGAGCCTGTAGCCATACTATGTGTATTTATCATAAAAAAAATATATTATAACTAGTACCTATAATCAGTCATCCGGTTACCACAACACAAGCATTAAGTTGCTTAGCTTGGGACTAGATGCGTCATCTAGTCCCAAGCTAAGCAACTGTGTGTTAAATTTCTAAGGATATTTATTTATTTATAAACGCTTCGTATCGATTATCTTTCTATCATCGCTCATCCTTTGATTTGTTGACACTTCTGACCACGTGACTTATCGTCATCGAATGCCTATTCATATACATTTAAACATTTTTTCTACATTTTACTGTTTCTATAGCGAAAGCGATTGTTGAAAAGTTGTGACACAATAAGCTTATTGCCCGCCTTTAACTGTGCATAACACTAACTGTGCAAACTATTCGAAAAAGTTTGCGATAACTTGTACTTAGAACGACATTATGATCACGGCATATCATAAAGTCAACACATACAAATAAACCTTGCTTGCTTAAAATACCATAGACTAACTTTTATCAGAGCGACATGTTTTCCGTCATTACCAAAGTGACGGTTAGTAACCAGTCTGATAATAGAATATTTTATATCGAGGGACTGAACGAAACCATAATATACCCGAGATGGAGTCAATGAAACCGTGGGTATATTAAGTTGGCGTTTAGTCTCGAGGTGAAAACTGTATTTTTCACTTAGAATGCGAGAAAAAATAGTAATAAGTAAATTTATTTTTACTAAGTACCTACTTAACTAGGTACGAACTAAGAGAGGATCTAATAAAATAAATTTAAATTTAATTTCATGTAATCGATCGAGTCTTTAGTCTTAGATCTTAGTGGTAACTTGGGCGATTTTGCGTTGTATGTCGCGGCATAACTGTCGAACCGTTAATCCAATCTTCATGATACTTGTTAAATATATAGGTAGTGATACGGAATTTCCCGGCTCACCTAATGAGCATGATCGGTCAAGACTCAAGGGTTTGTAAAGATACTTATGAGGATCACAAGGGGATGAAAAAAAAAAAAAGTTATACATGTATACTTATACTTATAGGTACGTATACTTATATATACTTTGAGGGGGGTGTCATAATGATGTATATTACTTTTCATTCAAGATGTAAAGTTTTTAAAAAAATGTGCAAAAGCATCAGTCCAGATTTACGAATACCTACAAGGGCTACGCTATCAAAAGTTGATGTAGAGTCTGATAATAACTACAGGAATTCTACTTCACTATTATAAGAGGCCACATTGACATAATATCTGTAATCTTTCTTACTTACAGTTAGTACTTTTTACATTTTTTTACGTTACATGAAGATACACATAATTTCCATAAGTTCACAATTTATAATAATTTCTGGGAATTTAACCTACAAATCCTTCCCTACGCTTCAAAGCTTTACAATAAAAAACACAACTTACTACCTACTGTTTTCAATTTCTAACTATTATTTATTTAAGTTATTAATATTAATATTAATAATAATATTATTTAGTTAACTTATACATAATTTGTCCTGAAGTGTTCGGGTAAGACCGAACACGCAGCAGAAATGCGCTTTTGCGGCGCTTGCAAATCAATGCGCATTTACTTACTTTACGACTAGCTATCGTCGCGAGTTCAATCAAGACCATCCAACTTTTCAAACTATACCATTTTATCATTAGAATTACCTTAAAGTTAACCAATATTAAAATTTTAACAAAATGTGTCTTGTGAATATAATTAGTTCGTACCAAACTAGTGACTTTACCTTGACCACTACCCTTAGCCATAACCAACCACGAATCGCAAATGAGATTTAGGAAGCACCATAATATATTCCCAAATACCTAAATCCCTTTTCTAGCAAACTATTTCCAAAGCTATGATCGGTCCAGTTCAAACGAGCTTTAACGGTGAAGGAATCGATAACATAACATTATATTAGTTACCTACTGCAGGAAGGTAACTTGCTAGTTATACCAAACAAATGTGCATATTATTCTTTTTTTTACGTTTTTATTTTAAAATCTACTTCTTACAATACATACAAATGTATTCCTTGTTCTAATCAGGCCAAAATACCGAATTTGCCAGTGGCGAAGCTGGGCGTATAATGTGAAACCAAATGTGACACCCGCAGCGAGCGTTTAATTTGCGCGAATATTTGTCAACAATATGAGCTAAACGAACTCAATAATAGTGGCAATTCTGAGTGTCGCAAAAGCTAAACTAAGCTAACCTAAGCTAACTAAAATTGTTGCCGTCCTTTTCATAGCGGTGGGAATAAAAAGGATGGCAATAGTTTTAGTTAGGTTAGTTTAGCTTTTGCGACACTCCAAATTGCTCCCAATGAATACCTACAGCATCCAGTCTGGTTGGGTATATTACAAAGCGCACCGAGCGAAGACAATCTAGGTTAGGGCGACGCGACCCCAAATCGATCTCGCAATCTCAGTCGTACTCCATAGAAGTGAGCGAGACCGCGGCGCAGGCGGCGCGCTGACCTAGAGTAGCAGGTTGGGAATCCGGAAGGCACGCAGAAACCGGCTTCACGGTGCATTTTTCCGTTCAATGGAAAGCTCAGCGTACACTTCGCGAACCGTTGCCTTATTTTTTGTTTTTGGGTAGATATACGATATTCGCTCGCCAGTCGTCCAACGGTAATGAAGACACATTGCCGGTTTTATCTCTCAACCATCACATCAGCGCTTATTAAACACGCATTCATTTTCTCAACGATTACGAATGTATTTTGTTGTACAAATTGCATTACTCGTTTCTTTGTCGGCGTTTTCATAACGTTCCTCTGAAATGCCAGTGGTTTTACGAATTTCAAAGTACTGCCGTAAGGTACTCTATATTCCGGGGTTCATGTTGCTAAACTTATGATTAAGAAATGCGAAACCTTTTGATCGAATCCGCGTTACCAATACCTATTCAATCAGACAAGCCCGGCGTGGTACATTGCTCAGGTGGGCACGGACAGTCGAGTCGACAAATGCAGTTGTTTAGACTGATATCGCGTACATTCGCACTCAAAGGGCCGTCCCATTTACCAGCACGCGCACGGTGCGTCTGCGCTTTCTACCCTGCGGCGGTCGCCACCAGTCACCGCATTCCGGCCCGCGGCGCACTGCTCGTCCACTAGCCCGACTGCAACCGAACGCGTTAGAATTGTCGTTATGTTTCAGGCGAAGCGTCTGTGTACGCGTAGTGCGTAGTACCTAGTGCTCGCTGTTTTACCCAAATAGTGAAGCTTATGCTGACTTATTTAAAGTAGCTGTTGTCAAACTATATTCAGTAAGAAAAATTGCAAAGGTACGAGGGATGTGGCCTCTTTCTGATCTCATTACAATGGTCAAGATTCGCTCAGAAGACTATCTATAATATAGCTCCGCTCAATCATGTATATTGTTTATCATGAACTGTCCATGAGCAAATCCTGCAAAATGTTTATCTAATCTATTTATTAACAAGAAAAGTTACTAAAAGTATCAGCACAGCAGTCACTTACTTATTATAGACCTTTTCGAAACGGTATCGCAGCATAGTGGATTCTTGAGGCGGTTCTGATAGCGATCTTTGGCTGCCAGTTGCTGCCATCACCACAGAATACGTAATAGCTGCTTTGCTACTGCCCACATGAGGAATGAAGAAGAATTTGTTCCTACCTGCCTATTCAACAAGTTTGACTCTCTGTATGCAACGTATTGTGTTTATATTGATGTAATTTCAAATTTTCATTTTTAATAGTCAGATTGGCCATTACCTGCGTTTCAACGATGAAAACATCGTGATTGTCTATTTTTTAACTTACGTTATTTAGAAAGATAATTTTAAGGCCCGTTAAGTTTTGCCATCGTTCTAGTTATCGTGTGTCATCAACTCCATGCCTTTACTATATTATTTGCGTTTGTTATCTCTTATTGACACGCTCAAACCACTTATCGGTCGAGCGAGACTTGGAAATGCCGTCCTATAACCGAAGATTTAAATCGTCCTACCGTGCTCTGTTCGAACTTGATTCCAACTCTGCATATTCTTGTTAGTCTTTAATTGACATGTGCGTAAGTTTATTATACTTACAAAGTTACGTCCCAACGAAGGCTGGGGCTGTATTTTGTATTCAGTCAGACTTTATAAGTAAAACTGAATCGGGCTGTCTTAAATTAGATGCAATAGTTAGCAGGCACCGAAGCTAGTTTGAATTCATAAGAAACGCTTCTCAAAATGGCAGTCAAGGATTTTCTCACTCAATCTGCCACCAGTTGCTCTACCGGGACGTTGACGAATTTTCCTTTACTCGGACAATTAGGCGTTTATTAGGCGTTAGTAGTAATATCGGTTAACGCCTTTTTTCTTTGTACTATATCAAAAGAACTGTTAATTGTTTTAAAACTAACAATCCTGCTGTTTGTTCGGGTGTATCTCGCTTGGTAGCTCAAGACACCACGCCACGGCGGCACGTGTGGTTTCCTTGTGAAATAGGGCCCTAAGTCATCGCCGCGCAAGTAATAACTCTTAAGCCCGATATGGTTAGTTTTTCGTAAAGCTCCTAAGCATTGTGCAATTGTGCACCTTAAGTGTCAAAGTGTTCTAGGTGTCGCCGGAGAGATAGTGTGGCTGATGGGCCCCGGAATTCCATTGAGGTCGTCCCCGAAATTTAGGATTGCGATACCATACCTACCGCTATTTAATTTAGAAAGCAACTAGTATAATACAATATTATATTTTGTTTTAGGAAGAGTAGCTTATTTGATAGAAATAAATAATGTTATAATTTAATTAAACTACGGTTATCTTTAATACCAGATTACTAATTTACACTCAAGTACAGTTTAAACTCCAATCAAATGCCACTCAAACTACACTCAACTAAAGAGTTATAAGTAGTTTCTAGGAATACTTCCTTACTTTATATAAGTAAAGACTCACCCCTGAATACTGAAACCCCGTTTAAATATTTGGGAACGTATTTACCCATTTAGGACGCTTTCACCTGCCACATTTGTATGGACAAACGTCAAATCATCATCAATCAATAGGTATATATAAAACAATAAGCATTTTTCTGGAATCAACGCACAGACCAAACCGCTGAAGCTATGAAGCTGAAATTTGGAAGGTAGCTTCCTTTTAAAACAAAACTGAGCACTAAGACGGGATTTTTTGAAATTCCACCCCTAAAGGGTTGAAAAGGGATGAAAACCGTTGTATGCAACTTTTTAATGCGTGAAGCAATTTTCTTCAAACTTGGTTTAAAATAGTAAATGATAAATAAATTTACATGTTAATCAGAAATTAAAAAAAAAACGCCTGATAAGGGGTGAAATGGGGTGTCAAAGTTTGTATGGGAACTTTTTAATGGGTAGTTCGATTTGCTTGAAACTTGGTTGTAATACTCACAATGCAAAATAAATATACCTACACGTGTTTAAGGGTTTTAAAAAAAACACTTTAAAAGGGTTAAATGCAGTGTCTAAGTTTATATACAACACATAACATAACACATTGTTAACACATAATACAAGCCGCGCGGGGTCCGCTAGTAATGTCATAGATTAGCATCACTTACATTAAGTTGTGTTTCAGTATTCTGGCGTTAAAAACACAACTGCCAAATTCAAGTTCAATTTGAACTGTAATCAGTTTTGATTAGTGAGTCAATACTCGAACGTTTCAAATATAAACTAAACTTTAAATTATTCTAAAATTACTATTCTTAAATTATTCTAAATTATTCTAAAATTTATGTATTCTAACTATGATCAATTGATCATTGATCAATGCTTGAAGGATAGTCTGTATTGCCTGCCTTGATCATATGTTATTGACAGAAATATAAACTTTTACCCCTGCCTTAATGTCCACAACTTTAACGTAACCATGTAGAGAGTTTGAAATAAGTAATGAGCTTAATTCCCTAGTTCTTTTGTTTTTAAGTGCACGTGACATTTGGCACGTCGACATCGCATCGTCAGGATACGTGACATGCTTTGCTCATCATTGGCTACCACATCACACTAATATTATAAAGGTGAAAGCTTGTGTGTGTAAGTGTGAATGTTTGTAACTCCTTCACGCGTTAGCTCATTTGCCTGTTTACATGACAAATTATTAAATAATTAAACTAAAGAAATATCTTCTATATTATTAACAAATGAGATGAAATGTATATCAAATCAAGAATTGCTCAATGTCTCAGAGTTATAATGAATGAATTAAGCAGGTATTAACAGGCTCCAAACAAATAGGTTCTATGTTTGTCTTATGTTTGTACGTATGTATGTTCACCGATTTCTCCGTCATATATTTTAAAAAATGCATCGGAAATTAGTTATACCTAGCATTAGATAAGTTTATTGAGTTTTTAATCTAAATCTGTAATTTATAAAACAAAGTCGGGTTTGTTACAACACTTACAATATAACTCGAAAACGGCTGGACAATTTCATGGTTTATGATTTGTTGGATTTGTAACGACTAAAAAACAAAATAAAAGAAAAAACGTTTCCCCAATACTAAATGTTAATACCATCATAATGACGACAACTGTCAAATCATTCCAGATTTTGGCATAACGAAGTTTTCCGGGATAGTTTGTTTAAAATAAATTATGAATGGGGAATATTATAGTTGCCTTTAAAAATAGTCTGCTGGTTCTTTTAATTCTACAAAAGATTTGCGATGAAAGTAGAAATCTGTAATTAAATCGGTAACGTCTGTGATATGATAATGAAGGTTGGACGACACCATTCTGTGGGCAGTCTTGGCACACGTTCTTACTAAAAGATTACTTATAAACTATGAAGCAGGCAAGTCTATTTCAGTTAAAATATTCGGAATAGACGACGAGCCTAGGGAACTAGAGGTTTACCTGTCTAACCAGTAGAAGGTCAAAGATTAAACGTAAGTCAGATATCTGTATATAATATATAATATTATTTAACAAACTGCGCTATGGCACATTAAACTAAGTTAATATTATGTTTCGATTTATTATGGTTACCTCGACCAACATCTATTCTATCTCTTCGCTTTTGCATCAAATAAAAAATTCTAGACAAAGTAAGGATAACAATTACGTTATTACGTAGGTCACAATAAGCCCTGGAATGAATGTGTAATTAATTTACTTCATTAATACATATACTTCACTTGCTTATGTACCTATGTATGTCTACTGGACAGGTTAAGTATCATTTCGAAAATTCTTCATTGATAGACGTGCTAACTAACACTTAGCACTTACCACCTTGGTAGTACGTGGGTTTTAAATGTGTGACGTACATTGCCAAGTCTCCGACGGGCTTAGTGTGCGACGAGGAGTGGGCGCATCGATGTTCACGCAGTGTCTCGAAGTAAGCAGTGCCGCGGTTAGTCCGCATCGCTGGTAGGTACCTCTGGTACCAGACAGCTTGGCGCTTATGTATTTTTCTTAACAAAAGTCGGACATGAGAGTAGAGGGGCTGAAGAGGAAACCGCTGACTTTCTTTTTTATGGCCTTTGAGATAGTAATAAATTCGAAGAGTGTTTCTACCCGTCACACTACTTTGCATTTGGGATAGTGCCCGTAGACTGCAGATAATAAAACACATGCATTGTCTTTGATTAAATGTATTTCATAGATAACAAAAATAATCTAGTGATATTCACGCAGAATAAATTAACCGCAGTATTGTCAATCTTAACCTCTTTATGAGACAATGAATTTTGATATTTTGGGCGTTGAGTCATCGTGACTATAATGAATTACGCAATAGCCAATACTAGTTCAATAATAATATAATAGCTTTACATTATAATGTAGATGTGGTGACTCATAGCTGAAAATAAATAAAATCGAGCTCACGCGTGCCAAAACCTGCTTACCCTTCCACATAATAGAAACGAAAACTAGTTACATTTGAATATTAATATGAATTGGAGGAACAAGGAGATCAAAATGTATGGTAGCTTTACTATTCAAGGTAGACATGCCGCACGTTGGAAGTGCGCTGGCGCGCCAGGATGCCCGCCTGCAAGTGATACTGTCGGTAGATGTACTCCTTGGTCATGGCCTGCGCGGAGAACATTGCGCGGCTCCTCATTAGCACATCGCTCCTCGGGCCCCAAGAAGGATCCACTTTTATTTGTTCCTTAAACTGTTTCCTTAACGCCGCAACCAAGCATTTCACTAACGTTATCGACATCACTAGCCCCAGCAAAGTTACAAGTATACACCAGCCTATTTTTGAGCCTAAATTGTCAGTCCAACCAAGATAGAAAAGGTAAAGCTCGCTGAAGAATACGTACGCCACCACGACGCTGGACAATAACCACGCCACTTTCATACAACTTTTAGGCTGGATCCCTTGCATGAAATGCACATCCTCGGCAAACTTTTCCAAACCATACCATACCACGAAAACTAAACATTCTATCATTGCAATAAAAATTGTTACTAAATATACTATATTTTGGACAGCGAAAGTGGTATATACTCCTTCTTTACCTAGAAATGGAATAGTCACAAAAAACATAAACACGACCCATATGAAACAAGTCAAACCAGGATACCTTCGCACGATCTTATATCGTTGCGTCAACATCTCCAGCAGATGCTGGCAGATTATAATGTTTGTGCTCAAAACGAGAACGGCGTTACAGCTAAAACTGAGTATGAGCCAGAAATAGCTACGATTGTATTCTTTGAGTAGCGTCGGGATCTTTTCAAAGATAAGTGCCATCGCATAATTAACGAATACATTCGGGGTGATTTTATACTGGTAAGTGAATGGACACGACATCATCGCGAGCGTGCAGACCGCGAACGCAGTGAAGACAGCACAGACGGCCACCACGATGACCACGTTGGCATAGCACGGCGCGCGGAACGATGTGGACGCGCCCAGGTTAAACGACACACCCGTGCCGATGTTCAGCGTATACAGCACCTGCTGGATGATGCTAGATATTTTGTAGTTGTGCACGAAAATACTAAAATCTGCATCCATTGCCTCAGCGTACGACGGTACAATACCTTTCTGCATCATAGATCCTACCATCAAAATTACGTAACCTACGACTGGGTAAATTGTTAGGAAGCTGAGGAACCATTTCAGAGATTGTTTTTTTCTAAAACAGCTAAGGAACATCAGAGAACATGCTAGTGCAGATGCAAGACATACTCGCCACGCCACATAAAAATAATTTTCATTCTGCCCGAGTAAGTAATACCTCCAGTACTGATATCCTGGAAACGTTTTAAACAAGAAAGCGCAGTAGCCGCTTTCCTCATCTCTGTACTTGATGCAGTCCTGGTTTACAGTGTAATTGTTTTCGAGTATACCGCAATCGCTCGTAGCCCATGTTCCACACATTAAATACGGTATAGGATTCTCGAAGCTTATAAGAAAATAGTGAATGATGAAGGATATTATAATGTGATTGTAAATGACTATGAAAATTTGCCAGAAGAGCTGGACATAACCGAAGTGCGTTAAACATGGGCAGATCCTCCACACCTGCAGGCAGTCGCGGGCCGTGAACTGGCTGACGATGAACTCCATGTACAGCAGAGGTACACCGACGAACGCGTACGTCAGCAGGTAGCCGAGGAGGTAGCCGAACGCGCCGTACTTGCTGGCCATTAGCGGCATGGATACAAACGTTTGCGTACTAATGGTTTGGCAAAGCAGCGCCATTATGTAAAGCGACCTGGAATCCCATTCGAACTTCTTATCATGGTCCAGAAGCACCATTTTAAAATGTTTACTTTTTTACAACTTTCAATAGTTGCTGCGTAACCTTACTTGACAAAATACATTTTCTTGTATTCCATGGCCATCGTGAAATTTATTAGATACTCAAAAAACCTAAACGGAGTTCCAAACATGATCTCATAATAATAATATCGTTCAAAATGGCCAAGATGACATAGTAGGTATCGTAGCAAATGGTACCTACTTTCGTCTTTGTCTCAATATAATCCATAGTCCGCGGAATGGCTCTCGAGCAGGTGTCTGTTAGATAATGAAATTGCAATTGATAAACAGCTCTGTGCAGTTTCACTTTATACATTCGATACTAGACTTGAGTAGGACCCGTTCTTCTTGTAGCCGAGTAAGGGCGCCTGCATACCTATGTTGTTGTATTAAAGTAACAGCTTTTTCCCGTAGATTCTAAACCCATTCTTCTTATCAGCCTCGTGGCATAGCTTGCCAAGATGTTCACAATTTGGATGGGTTACCGCAAGTGGCATTAAGAGCTGAGCGCTTCCATGCTTCGGAGTGCACAGACCGCTAACCTAACCTAACCTTTGGGTTAGCAGAACCATGAAATTTGTATAGAACCATGAAACCATGAAAATTGTATATAAAAAATAAGTATAAGTACCTACCTAAAGATAGGAAATTAACTACTTAAATAAATTCACGACTTCATGCCCGAGGCAGGATAGCTAGGCCTAGGTCTTGATTTTTATGTAAGTATGTAGGTATATTACGATCCTTTAAAATATTTAAGAAGATAGTCTGGAGAAAAGGTCTAAGGAGAATTTAATTTAAGCACATACAGTCAGTTTGCAGCCGCCTTTACTTGTGTACAAGGCTTTCTTGTCCCACACTGGTCTAGGGTGATCATAACTGCACTCACTATCCTATTTTAAATTTTAACGATACGCTTTGCACATAGATTACTTTATTTAAAGTGTGTATCGAATAAGTACACGCAATAAGCCTTTGATTGCTTCGAATAATATAACTTTATTGGAAAACTAATGCAATGCAGAGATACTTTCGCTACTAGAATATCTTGGAGTAGGTACTTTAATGTTCGGTAAGATATGGCTACAAAATAATAATGAACCGAAAGATACAACATTATTGGGCTCAGTCCTAATCTCTAAGGCAGTAATGAAACTGATGAAAATTGCATTCAACTGTAGACGATGACTACGGTGCCTGTATGTGTGAAACTAGCGCCACCGCCTATTTTATTTTATTATATCGTTGAACAAAGGAATTTAAAAAACTGAATGTTCAGTTTGTGAAACATCATAAGCTTTTTTTAATACGTATAAGTTGCACTTTGTGGCCACCAAACTTTGTTTTTGCTACTAAACCATACAAAATGAAACTAGTACAGAGATACTTATTTCATAAACTGTACATTAACTTTTTTTTAATTCCTTTGTTCAACGTAATAATAAAATAAAATTGGCGGTGGCGCTAGTTTCACCCATACAGGCACCATAAAGCTCAGATCGAGTTTTTTATTTGCATTGTGTATTGCGGTCAATGAACGTTCTTATAGTTTTAAAGAAATAATGAACTGGCCACTGTCACGATCAAAATACTTACTTATTCAAAAATTTTTAATTGTTGTCTAACGTTTTAGGAAATGCAAAAGTGGCTTAACAAGTGGTTTGAAAACGATATCAGTGAAAAATATGCATCTCCTATTTACACTAGCATTTTTATCTGTCAACATTATCTTATCAATATTTCTGCAATGTACCTATATTATGGTACAGTACAGATAAACTCAAAAACCGCGAACCCCGCCTTTGTTTGCTGACCCACTTATGACTTAATTTATTTTCAAACCAAACGATAAACCATACAAAATAATATATCAAGTTGTAAAATACTGATAAGAACATTATACGTTCAGTAGTAGAAACATTCTAAACAAGTGTAAAGCTAGATACCAACAAAAACGCAGGTGGAAGTTAGGGTGAGACTTCATAGCGCGCTATCGCCGTATCTAAGTGGTTCCATGGATTATATATTTCGAATAGTAGATTTTTTTTATTTTCTATCAACATAAACATGGGTTAGTAACAAAAATGAGAGAAATTTACAATCGAGTGACAAGAAAGTAAGGCTACCCCTCAGCATTTGTTCCAGCAGCACCATGACTGTTGGAGCGCTGGTTTTCAGTGGCGCCAACAATTAGTAAGTATTACAAGATAACCCGGCGCACTTCGTACCACCATAGTTTTTTTTTCACTTTACTCATCGCTTAAACTTTCCCTGAACTTCCACAAATATATTTTCAAGATCAAAATTATCGGTTCAGCTATTCTCGAGTTATAGCGTGACACGTTAGATTTTAATGTAATGTTTATATTACCGAGTTCGATAGTTCCTAGTGTGTTCTTACGGGAACTAGGTTAACAAGGTTGTATCGTATCTTATACCTCATTTCATTACTATTATAATCCGCAAGAAATATTTAATAGACTACTTGTAAAGTTGTAATGTGCTTGTTACACGTTTACTCAAGTCTATAAGTGTTAGGAAATCTATTTATTGGATGCATTGTCTGTAAGAACACCTACTTATTTCATTGAAATCATCTTGCTGTTCTATCGTTCGACTTTATATTTTGTTTGCATCCAATCCTAATGAAAGCTATTTCGCGGATAAAATCTCATGTCATAGTTATATTAAAAAAAATGACGAAGCGCTTCGAGAAAATGGTAGGCCCTTGCGCTTCGCTTTACTCGTCTTCGCGGGAGCATAACTGTGCCCCCACATAAGTCTCGACATAACTAAAGCTTGAAAATTAATTAATTGTAAATTAAGATATCGCAAAAACTAAACTAAACTAATTTGACAGCACTAAAATTGATGACTTCTGATTAAATGACTCAATGACCAAGAGGCAGACCACCCGCCCGATGGTCGCACGACATCGTCAACGTGGTCGGGAATCAGTGGATGAGACTCGCAACGCAAGGGATCGGAGAGAGTGGCGTGATAAAGAGGAGGCCTATACTCAGCAGTGGGTGGAAATGGGCTGAAATGATATTGACGATGAAAATTGATGCCATCCTTTTTATTACGATTGTTATGAAAGGGACGGCAACATTTTTTGTACTAAGTACAACAACCTACCTAAATATTAATCTTCAATAATCGAATAGGTACCTATCGAACTTATGCGATTAGTATAACAGAGAATTGTAAGATTTTATTAATGCTCTACTTTCATAGAGTATGGCGTGACTCTAGATACTATATAAAATTCCTCGCAATGAGAATTTTTGAAATTTTGATGTCATTGGAAAACTATTAAAAATATACCTTACATTGTTTTATCTTGAATGCTTTGTCATATATTATATGCATAAATTATGCAAGATTAGATGTTTAGTGAGACCTATAATAGAGTTATTTGATTTTGTTTACATTCAATGTTTAGTTAGAGTGATGGTTGTTTTTCTTATCAGGGTGACCACAACTTATACAGTTTTAAAGTATTATCCTTATAAGCGAGTTTAGTCGTGCCGCGTTATCGTAAATACTATCTAAAGCAAACAGTCGGCTGTGGGCAACGACGGTATTGATTTTGACTGATAGAGTCGATGCTTCGAATACTCCACGAACTCTAAGAAAGCTTTGAGATTACAATATCTCAGAGTCATTCCAATCTAATTGAACCTCTTTAAGAACGAACTGTTAAGTCAATTTTGTTATAACTAACTAACTCTTTTCCGTAGAATCCATCAGGTAGTCTTAAGGAAATATATTATGTATGTTTAGTGGGATTGCATGATATTTAAATAAGACTAAAATGATCAACTAGCACTCTGGAATCAGAACTACTACTGAGTGAATGGTCTTTTAAGACTAAGGTACCTGAGGTGAATAAAGCCCGCGGTATAATAAGGCCCACTTCTAATATTCGAGCGGCTAATGACTAAAACCAACTTCCTTCTACACGCACACATGCTCCATGACCATATACCCCCACAGCATAAACAAACCGCGCACTAGCGCCACCATCCTGTCAGTGGCGAGCTCGTTTTTGTGAAAGTAAGACGTTTAACGTGATTTTAGAAGATTTGAATGCAGAAAAGTGTGAGTTTTAATGTTTTTTTAATACTTTTATACAAAATAACTTGTTCAGAGGGCCTAGACAATGTAACAATCGATTAGCGAAAGCGATAGTAGAAAAGTCCAAAATGTATTGGTTTGACATATGCCTTCGATATGTCACGTGATCTGTTACGTAGGGCCTAGCCAACCGGCATTCGCTATGAAGCGATTCGATTTCTATCATCGCTACACCTTTGATTTGACATTTCAGATCGCTCGAGTTTTCGTCATCGAATGTCAATTCCTATACATTTTTTTTTAGTTTCTAATCGAAAGCGATTGTCGAAATGTAATATGGCTAGCATTTCGATTCCACCAAACGAATCGACAACATCGAACGATTACTTCATACAAATGCCTAGCCAAGTTGCACTTTTGACAGTCGATTTCGCTTAATAGTCGAATCGTCTGATGGAAACGCTAGCGAACGCTAAGACCCTGTAGATATCGAAAGAAAATGGCGATTTCATAAACAGCTGTAGAAAGAATATCATTGGATGTGTTTAATAAGCGACCCTGGCTGATAACACCTGTTTTAAATGCTGCACCTGGGTCTCGAGAAGATATATACACAAGCCAGAAACTGTATTGAGCGTTGCTATGGTTTGCTGAAGTTTCGTTGCTAATAACACCTGTTTTAAATGCTGCACCTGGGTCTCGAGAAGATATATACACAAGCCAGAAACTGTATTGAGCGTTGCTATGGTTTGCTGAAGTTTCGTTGGAGAAGCTTGCTTAAAGACAGAGTTCTTCACTACCATCCTTATGTAGCTAACAGGATAACACTTGCATGCTGTGTACTACACAACATTGCAGTAAAGGCTCGGCTTCCAACACCACGTTTTAGCTCTGGCACAAATAATGATGGCAGTGATGATTACACCTCACAACCTAATAATTAACTCATGCATGAAAATGAGAATTCTAAGTGGATTATAAATAAAAGTACTTAAGTTACAAATATATTTTATTTTAAAACAAAACCGTCCATAACATGCTGTCTGTGTATGTATACTTATATGCGCTACTGCACGTTCTCACCTTGTCTACACTTATACTCAAGGTATCACACAAACTCACTCGCTATCAAGCCATACCGTGACATCGCTGTCCCTACTCAAATATTGTTGAAGAAAAGCTTCAGCAATATTTGTGAAACGGTTGAAGACATTGTTTCGCTCATTATTCAGTTCTACTCTTCGGGCTTCAGTCTGTGCCCGTCTCTCCTCCAACTGAAGGCGTCTCTGCTCGATAGCCACGAACTCACTCGTCGCTCGGTCAAATGGAGTTAGCGCTCGTCTTCGGCGCGCTCTCAAATGTCGACGATGGGGAGAGGCAACACTAGGATTCGGTGGTAGGCACAGGTGGGAGCGGGGTGAACGTGGTAGGCTCAGGCGGGAGAGGACTGGCAGCTCGGGTCGGTGAGCACCGTGCCGCGCCGGCCCCAGTGGCGCTGCCAGCTGCCTCCGGCGCTGACTCCAAAAGAGTTGGAAACTATTCACCGCTGGCTCGTGCTCTTGATTGCATTATCTTTATAAAACTCAATAAAATAATTCAAATAGGATTCCGAATTCATCAAAGTTGACAGACTCATTAGACGTTTGATGTCGACAACCATAGACTAAGCGCGCTAACAAAGAGAATGTAACTCTCGTTTACACGGTATTTAGCGATCAGACGAATAGACAAGGCGATCGCTATGCGAAGGTTACTTTGTCTACCAATCGAACTTCGCTATCGCTTCAGCGATGACGATTGTAGAAATCGATTCGCTTCATAGCGAATGCCGGTTGGCCCTCTGATGGAAACGCTAGCGAACGCTAAGACCCTGTAGATATCGAAAAAAAATGGCGATTTTATAAACAGCTGCCGAAAGAATATCATAAGATGCCCCCGGTCAGTTTAATTTAATCCAAAGATTTTTTTTATCAAATGTACTGGCAGGCATAAAAGGCATAAGCTTGTAATATATATTCCCAAGGGAGCATTTAATCGGGATCAAAGTCCCTATCACCCAAGTCAGCTCATACCAACAGACCAATCGCAAAAATCCATTCTGAAGTTTTTACGTGAAAGAGTAACAAACATTAATCCATCTTTCATCTCTCCATCCATCCCTACTTACAAACTTTTGCATTTATTATATTAGTAAGATTAAAGACAGAAGTATTTTATTGGTAAAGTACAATTACTTAAAAGTCATGTGAGCTTATCTCTAAAACGGTATGTAGGTAAGATACACTTTTGACATTTACTGTACTAGTGCAAAAGTGCAAATCATAATAATAATACAATTAGTAGAATCGGGGGCGTCAACCACAGGTGCATCGACCACTGGGGGCCTAAGCCACGAACCCGACAGATTTACTGCGAAATAAGCGATGACTCATTTGACGTTTGATATCGACAACCATAGACTAAGTGCGGTATCAAAGAGAATGTAACACTCGTTTACGCGGTATTTGGCGATCTTCGCTATCGCTTCAGCGATGACGATTGTAGAAATCGATTCGCTTCATAGCGAATGCCGGTTGGCTAGGCCCTCAGATCATGTGTTATGTCAAGCTCAGTGTAATTTAAATGATTGTTAACGTAAATATCTGATTGTTTCGATATGTTAGGGTTTCTTTCTGAAATTACCTTTGGGATAATAAGGCCCAGAAAAACAAGTGCTGGGCCTTATTTTCCTTATGGAGAATAAAGTTAAGTACCCTATTATTTTTATGTTTTTTTTTGCAGATACAGCACACATGCATCCAAGAGAGCTTTATGCAGCATCAGAACCTGTAGCCACACATGATTCTGATACAAACAAGGAAATCCCCGATAAAACTAGACATTTAAGTCTTGGTTCGCCATCAATCTTTGATGAAAAAGATTCTGGCTTGTTATCTGCAAATAACATCAGTCCTGATCGATCCGCTGCTGATAAAGGCGAAAAAAAATCCAGCACAGCACAAATTTGCAAAACATGAATGAAAACGTAATCATTTCGGTTCCTTCTCCACAACAACTACCACTGAGCAGCTGGTTACTCTACTAAGCGTAAATATTGAAAAAATTTAAATATTTAATAGCAATAATTATTATAAAATGTTTCCTAATTGTAAATGTTGTCTTTTTATTGGTATTCCCATATCTAAATGATCATATTTCTTTGAACACTTTGCAAATAAAACAGAATTTTATAGTGGGCCATATTATACTACTATGGTAAAGTAAGGCCCAAAGGAAGGTTTTTTTTAAATGTTCAAAACTTATATTTTTTATTATGAAGCATTTAATTTTTTTATTTAATTAGTAGCATAATGAACTAAAGTTTATAAAAAACTCAGTTTTCATCACATTAGTCATATTACATACGATTTATAACACTTTCAAGTTAGGTGGGCCTTATATGCCTCGGCTACCTTATTTCATTAGCATGATTAAAATACGTTTCAAAGACATAAACGATAATAACAAACACAATGAAGTGAAATACCGAATGCCTCTGAAGAGAATTAAAATCGTGACTAAGGCTAGACGATGCAAAAGTGAACCTAAAGCGAATTTGACACAGTCCAATTTGCATTGTGAGTGTATAGAGTAACATTTCACTATCGGTAATGCTATCCTTCTCTGCTAGCGAAGGCGTGATTCGCTATTTCAAACAGAACACACAGCGCAACTGTGGAAAAGATATCTGTCCTTGTTTAGCATAAAGCGACCTATGACCTAGGTATCGATTCAGGTGAATGTGGCTACCACAGCAAATCGATTAATTATCTAGCGGACTTAGCTAGGTATATATAGAGTTGAACTAAACAGGTAATCTTGGTATGCCGCGCTGGTTCTAAATAATTGTAGCCCGTCAAAGTTCTTATCGTAACGTCGACTATAATTGCATTGCTTATGAAATTAATTGAAATTTCCTTTAAGTTTTTAGTCCTGGGGATCAATATAAATATCACATACCTACTCTTACCGTTCTGTTTATGGACAGGTTGGAAATACACTCGTAGGTAAGTACCTAAGTACTTACAGAAAAATAATATGTTGGTGATAAGAAAAACTGGGGTTTTTAATCTTACTGTAAATTCACAGTACGCAGTATTAAGTACTTATATTATGTCCTACAACAATATTACAGATACATGAAGCTGAACAGTCAAAACGTATACAAATGAAAAAAAAAGAAATGTGATCATGACTGTATCCCAGGGAGCGGTGGACATTTCTTTCAGATCTTTTATAAAATTTAATATATAAAATATCTTTTAAAACGTATAGGTACATACTTAAAAAATAAAGAGGACAACGAAATTACGTGTTTAAGCCTTGTTCTCCCAGTAATCACAGTTAATCCAATGTTTATATAAATACGCTGCCTGTATAATTCTTAGATAAAACATTTATATAAAATATATGTGGGTTTTTATAGCGATTACTTATCTTTATTTTATTTTGTTCTGACGAGGACTGAATTGCACCAACCGTGGTCGCGGGCAGGCAAGATTCTTAGACCACCGGTGTTCTGACACGTAGCTACCACTTGCTGAGAACAATAACATAATTTATCTGAAAGTTTATTTGCGGAAATGTCATGCCCGATAATAATAAAGTAGTGGCAGTGCGCCTAGTTGATTGTCGACCCTACATAATCCATTAGACATTTCCCACTAACAAGTAGGACACCTTTCAGAACATATTTTATCGGAACTTCAAGTTTGTTCAAGATTACCATAGCCGCCAAGGATAATAATAGATTTATTGCCAGCTCTGCTATATGCGTTTACAGTTACTTGCTTAAGGCTATATTGCTTTGCATTACCTGCCCTTTGCTTTTCATATATCTGCACATTTCATATGGATTCCATTTATTTTATATTGAGACTACCTATTTCGTAATATTTATGTTTCGCTACGGTACAGAAATCATTTTAAATAGGTAGGAACCTATCATTTTCTATTAATGTATAGTTCAGCCAGAGAGCAGTATGTTGTCAACATAATATTACGATATTTAAATAGTAAGTACTTATATAGTTCTATTAATCGATATTAATGTCAAATAATCATGAAAATATTTTAAGATAGGTACCTACTAATAAACTAGTAAATTGGAAAGCATGCCAAATTGCCAACCATTATTTTCATAATTTATACACAGGGCCTGTTACCCACCAGTCACAAATGGACGTAAAATCAGCCCATTAGACAAAGGTCTTAAAACATATTCGATGCATCATAAGTAGTTGTAATTTGCAATAAAAATTAAACGGGAATCGGACAAAATTCAATGAGAATAATTACACATTTTTTTGTGTCCTTTACATCTTTATACAGTGCGCGGTGCGGCAACAGTGCGCACCGCGGCCTTTGTATGAAAACAAACGAACGTCTGTCGACCGTCCGTACGACACGGCACAGGCCGTCCGACACGAAACGTCTAAATTAAAAGTGCCCCTATGTAATCTATAATGTTCTCCTAACTAATTCGAAAAATAAAATTTTCAGGTGAGTTTTGCACGGACAAAGTTGTAGTTGTGCGAAAGTTATTATTACATTATTAGTAATTATTTTACAACTTTGTTGTATCAGATACATTGATTTTATCAAATTACTGTGTATATTGAGTACTTACCTGATGAGTTTGTCTGCGGTCAGTCCGCTAATCTGCGGAGGCTGACCGCTGCCCCCGCCCTTGGCTTTACTTGCAAGGAGGACCACTTTCTTTACCACTACAATACTCTTACACAGCCCATTTTACTCGAAATTTGTACTAATAATAGAACTTCGAATTTTGTACTTTTCAAAAGATCTATTATGGATTAAGTATAATACCTACCTTCGTAAGATTCAGTGCTCAATGCTTGCCGTTTATGCGCGGGCGCAAAATGTAAATAACAGGTAGTGCTTCAGATACTGTTGTTTTGATTAGAAATCAATCAAGCAATGCTTTTGCCTGAAAAAAATGTGACTAACTAATAATATATTAATACAACAAATTTTGTTGCAGATAACCTATATAGTAGAACTAAATTTGTTTTGGGCAAATTTTTTTTTACTTTACTTGGTACTTAAGCCACACTTGGGTGTAATTTTAGTTTGTCACACACAATAATCATTGACAGAAATATAAAAGCCTGAGATGATCGACAAAACTTGATTAATGTAGTTATAGCTATCTAAAGGCGACCACCGGCAAATATCGTAAGTAATATTGATGAAACATCGACATAATAATATAATTAATAACAGGTGAAACAAATATTTTATTATAAACACGATTTCAATTTCATAAGAAGAGAGCAATTTCCTGCACTTTCGAGGTGCATTTTTGTTCATAACTCCAAGGATCCTCATCAGATCCAAAAATTTTCAACCTCGGGAGTATTGTAGGCCCTTTAAACTTAAAAATAATTATCAGAATCGATCTACTATTAACGGAAAATTAAAATAAATTACAGTTAAAATTAAAAAAATACATACAGTGGAACATAGAATGACTCGGTTAAATAAATGGTGTAACGAGATACTGGCAGATTTCGTCGCAGTTTTGAGAGGCTTTTGCCTGATACTTAAATGATTCGTAATAATAGGTAGGTACTCGTTATATAGAGGTTAGAACACAGTAGCTTTTAACACCTTCAGTTCCCGCAATGCGCATAATTATGCTGTGGATGCACGCAGTCCCAAGCTCTTATTAGCTCTTATTCGGAGACCACCGCCGAGCTGGGGAGGGAATGTGGTAAAATCAAGGCTAAGGCATGACGGCAACGCTTTTTCATAAAATCGAGGTTTTATCGAGCCACCTGCCGCCGTCCAGTAGTAAATCTTCATTATTGTCCGTTTTTTACCAATTTACTGTTATAGCCGTTCTAGGCTTCGATAGCTCGGGGCGTCTACGAACCAAATTATGACCAATAAATGAACTTACAATGTCTTGATTTTTTGCTCATGCAATTACACAGAGTTTTGCAATTATTAACAGGGCGTATTTATTTGATTTTCAATGTTAAAAACTGCAGGTAGATGTATATGAACTTTCACTAAACCGGCCAAATCCGATACAACTGTTTTTTTTCTAATGTTTGATTAATTTTAGTATAGAATTAAATTGAAGTTTACATGCCCGTGCCTAGATCTGAAAATATGACTAAAGTACCTAATACCTACTAGGCGATCCAGTATGATCGATCAATATTCTTAACAATATTATACCCTATTTTATTTATTTTATTTTATTTAATTTACCTACCTACTTAGTCAACCTACTAAGTAGCACAAAATCACATTACTCTTAGTGAACAGGTGAATGCGGTATTACAGCAACAATAACGCCAGTGACTATCGGCTTTTCAACCCATGCATAGCGCGCAGTACTTTTACCTCTTACTAAAACGTTCCTTATTCAGACTCGTCTAAACCCTTTTCGGTCGCATTTAATGACGTCCACAGTCACCGTTCCAACCTGTTTGATGGATAGCAACTAGATCAGGTGCTCTCAATCTACGGCCCGCTGAGATTTACACAACTCGGCCCTCAAGCATAATCTTACTAGTATTTTTAACAGATAGATGCAATATAATACAGTAGGTATGTATACAGTAGCAGTATTTTAAGTAGGTACTTATGGCTTTGTGATTAACATTATTAATAGTTCACTATTACACTAGGTTAAAGATACTATATTTGGAATTATTTGCAATATAGGTAAGTACCATGTAATTCACCAACAAAAAATAAGGTGAAAACTTTTTAGTTACTCTTATCAGGTGGTCAGTCAGGATGCTAACCGGTCGCCTAAATCTAAAACTTCTAAGCTTTTACAGGGACTCTATTGGTATTTCACTTTTATACGTCAAGAAACTAAGTGCCTATTAGTAGCTGATTGGAACTCGTTCCCGCTGTATTTTCACGATCAAATTTACATAAAACTTTACGGTTATGCTTTTCTTATTGATTAATCGATTAGAGTAGCTTCACGCACATCGATGGGTGCTGCTAGCGTGTATCACACGTAGGAGCATTATGTATGTTTCTTCTGCAACTATACAACATGACCTGATATTAAAAACTCTTAACAATCTTGTATGTGTGACACCGCCTGTTTTATTATTACGTTAAACAAAGGAATTTCAAAAAAAACTCTTGTTTCGTTTGTGAAAGCTTTTTTAGTTTTATTTTGTATAGTTAAGGAGGAATACCGAAGTTGCACATGGTGGACACAAAACTCAGTTTTCGCTACTTTTCTAGAATAGGCGAAAAATAAAATAGGCGGCGGCGCTAGTTTTACGAATACAGAGGGCCTAGACAATGTAACAATCGATTAGCGAAAGCGATAGTAGAAAAGTCCAAAATGTATTGGTTTGACATATGCCTTCGATATGTCACGTGATCTGTTACGTAGGGCCTAGCCAACCGGCATTCGCTATGAAGCGATTCGATTTCTATCATCGCTACACCTTTGATTTGACATTTCAGATCGCTCGAGTTTTCGTCATCGAATGTCAATTCCTATACATTTTTTTTTAGTTTCTAATCGAAAGCGATTGTCGAAATGTAATATGGCTAGCATTTCGATTCCACCAAACGAATCGACAACATCGAACGATTACTTCATACAAATGCCTAGCCAAGTTGCACTTTTGACAGTCGATTTCGCTTAATAGTCGAATCGTCTGATGGAAACGCTAGCGAACGCTAAGACCCTGTAGATATCGAAAGAAAATGGCGATTTCATAAACAGCTGTAGAAAGAATATCATTGGATGTGTTTAATAAGCGACCCTGGCTGATAACACCTGTTTTAAATGCTGCACCTGGGTCTCGAGAAGATATATACACAAGCCAGAAACTGTATTGAGCGTTGCTATGGTTTGCTGAAGTTTCGTTGCTAATAACACCTGTTTTAAATGCTGCACCTGGGTCTCGAGAAGATATATACACAAGCCAGAAACTGTATTGAGCGTTGCTATGGTTTGCTGAAGTTTCGTTGGAGAAGCTTGCTTAAAGACAGAGTTCTTCACTACCATCCTTATGTAGCTAACAGGATAACACTTGCATGCTGTGTACTACACAACATTGCAGTAAAGGCTCGGCTTCCAACACCACGTTTTAGCTCTGGCACAAATAATGATGGCAGTGATGATTACACCTCACAACCTAATAATTAACTCATGCATGAAAATGAGAATTCTAAGTGGATTATAAATAAAAGTACTTAAGTTACAAATATATTTTATTTTAAAACAAAACCGTCCATAACATGCTGTCTGTGTATGTATACTTATATGCGCTACTGCACGTTCTCACCTTGTCTACACTTATACTCAAGGTATCACACAAACTCACTCGCTATCAAGCCATACCGTGACATCGCTGTCCCTACTCAAATATTGTTGAAGAAAAGCTTCAGCAATATTTGTGAAACGGTTGAAGACATTGTTTCGCTCATTATTCAGTTCTACTCTTCGGGCTTCAGTCTGTGCCCGTCTCTCCTCCAACTGAAGGCGTCTCTGCTCGATAGCCACGAACTCACTCGTCGCTCGGTCAAATGGAGTTAGCGCTCGTCTTCGGCGCGCTCTCAAATGTCGACGATGGGGAGAGGCAACACTAGGATTCGGTGGTAGGCACAGGTGGGAGCGGGGTGAACGTGGTAGGCTCAGGCGGGAGAGGACTGGCAGCTCGGGTCGGTGAGCACCGTGCCGCGCCGGCCCCAGTGGCGCTGCCAGCTGCCTCCGGCGCTGACTCCAAAAGAGTTGGAAACTATTCACCGCTGGCTCGTGCTCTTGATTGCATTATCTTTATAAAACTCAATAAAATAATTCAAATAGGATTCCGAATTCATCAAAGTTGACAGACTCATTAGACGTTTGATGTCGACAACCATAGACTAAGCGCGCTAACAAAGAGAATGTAACTCTCGTTTACACGGTATTTAGCGATCAGACGAATAGACAAGGCGATCGCTATGCGAAGGTTACTTTGTCTACCAATCGAACTTCGCTATCGCTTCAGCGATGACGATTGTAGAAATCGATTCGCTTCATAGCGAATGCCGGTTGGCCCTCTGATGGAAACGCTAGCGAACGCTAAGACCCTGTAGATATCGAAAAAAAATGGCGATTTTATAAACAGCTGCCGAAAGAATATCATAAGATGCCCCCGGTCAGTTTAATTTAATCCAAAGATTTTTTTTATCAAATGTACTGGCAGGCATAAAAGGCATAAGCTTGTAATATATATTCCCAAGGGAGCATTTAATCGGGATCAAAGTCCCTATCACCCAAGTCAGCTCATACCAACAGACCAATCGCAAAAATCCATTCTGAAGTTTTTACGTGAAAGAGTAACAAACATTAATCCATCTTTCATCTCTCCATCCATCCCTACTTACAAACTTTTGCATTTATTATATTAGTAAGATTAAAGACAGAAGTATTTTATTGGTAAAGTACAATTACTTAAAAGTCATGTGAGCTTATCTCTAAAACGGTATGTAGGTAAGATACACTTTTGACATTTACTGTACTAGTGCAAAAGTGCAAATCATAATAATAATACAATTAGTAGAATCGGGGGCGTCAACCACAGGTGCATCGACCACTGGGGGCCTAAGCCACGAACCCGACAGATTTACTGCGAAATAAGCGATGACTCATTTGACGTTTGATATCGACAACCATAGACTAAGTGCGGTATCAAAGAGAATGTAACACTCGTTTACGCGGTATTTGGCGATCTTCGCTATCGCTTCAGCGATGACGATTGTAGAAATCGATTCGCTTCATAGCGAATGCCGGTTGGCTAGGCCCTCAGGATTGTTAAGAGTTAATCATTTATGCCAAAAGCATAATTTTTAATGACATTTCGCAGCCTGTGAAAACCAAACGTTGAGAACAACTGCACTGGATGTTTTGTATGGTAGATATCTCGAGAGTTATCATGGACGAGAAAACTGTCGATCTTATTTATCAATCCTACAGTGCAAGCGTCGGTATTCTTGGCAAAAGCTTAGGTAATTTACACAGATAAAGCTAGGCTCGGTTTAAAGAAAACCAGGAAATAAGTCACGAAAAAGGCTACTTATACTTACCATTTTTTACCTAATAAACTTTGTTTACAAAAGATGCACAACGAACACAATTAGTAAGAGCCATTAAACAGCTGTTTCATTACCAAAACAAACATTGAGTGAACATAATTGGAAACGGCTAATCTCTGCAATGAGCGTAGGCCGCGGCCGTCGCACGTCTCCGTTCCTTTACCGAGCATGTTTGCTTACCTCATTCATACAATCATCTTAGGCTCACTTTCATCAAATTAAATCACTACAAACTTAAAAGATTCGATTCCGCCATTTTTAACATTTTGACTAAACATAGAATAAATACGAAATAAAAAGCTAATATAAACAGGAAACTAGCATTTTAATTTGCGCTTATACCCCAGATGATGTCATGTACAGTCGCCGACACATGCCGGGGATGTCACGTAAAACGGTAGTTTTATTGTCACGACACTATCTACTTAATATACCTAGGTACTACGCAAAGTCATAAACGCAATGTTAGCATTCAAATATGCTGTCTTATTTTTTTGTTAAAATAACAATTTTAGGTTTAAGTAATTATTTGATCATGTGGCGGATTTCCAGCGATGTCTTTCCATAACCATTTCGAGTTAATTAACACTTCGTACTAGTACGTGTAGGTAACGTATAATAACTATACTCTCTAAAGTAATTAATAATAGTTTCACGTATTATTAATTACTTTACTTTGCTATAATGATTTAATATTTAGATATAATGTTTAGATAAACTATAGGTAAGACCTAGATAAGTACCCTACCTTTTATTCTGATTATTTTTTATTGCTTATTTTTAATTATTATGTTTAATTAAGTACTTAGATACTTATTTATAATGAGTGAAAGAGTAAAACAGAATAATCAATATAATAATACCAATTACCAGAGTTGGCCACTTGCTCATACGAACGTACGAACGAACTGAATGAAAAGAGGCCTTTTTGTTTGCACACGTTAGCTTGTAGTACCTATGTAAGGATGTATATTTACGAAAGAATATGCAATTTGGAGTCAGTTTCCCAACCGAATATTATTAAAAGTTACCCGTATTGAATCAAGTAGGTCCCTACATTTTTAAGGTACTTCAGCTCTCGCCTTGGGGTATTGACATATTTCTATACTAGCTGACCTGGAGAACTCGTAGGTACCTACTGCTATAATTTTTTTAGTGTTTTATTTTTAAATTTTACCACTTCTTATTGTTCAAATCTTCCTGAACTTCCACAAATATTTTAAGATCAAAATTAACCAAATCGGTCCTGCCATTCTTGGGTTTTAGCAAGACAAACGAACTGCAGTTAATTTTTATACATGTATAAAGACAAAAGATTGTACGACGTATTGGACTATAGTACTATGTTAGTTAGATGCGATTAAGTACCGATTATTAAAATTAATATATAGAATTATGTTTTAATATAATTTAAGCTGTTGCTCTTCCTAAATTATAATAGGAAAATATCAGCTACTTAATTTAAAAAAAGGTAGAAAATAAGACAGTTTTGTTTGCGAGCGTACAAACACCGGTCTCTTCGCGCGTGGGCGTCCGCGCCGTTTCCCATGTCCCGCGACCCCGACAGTTATACCAATAATGTCGACAACGATGTGCAACCAACAACGCACATCAAACCTAACATTTGAAGTCAACCTAATATCGTAAAATATTCGGGGACTTGAATCCTTTTAGCTCTATCTAGTCTCAGATAAAAGAATACCTAGTAGACTGTTCCCCAAAACTGTTTATGTACACATAGGTAACAACTGGAAAATTGTTTTGCTTCATGCAACAGGACATTTAGAACTAAAAGGCTAGCAAGTCATATTCGCGAACATTAGCGAAATAAGATTGGAGATGAGGTGGAGATGGAACCCATTATCATCATCATAAAGAATCAGCTTTAACCGTCAGCCTATTCTATAGTTCTTTTGATGACCTCTGTGGCGCAGTGGGCGAAAGCCCGCTTGAGACGCAGAGGTTGCGGGTTCGATCCCCGCCGCGGGACAAATGTTTGCATGTTCTGTAGATATTTGTTCCGGGTCTGGTTGTTTTTCTATGTAAGTATAATTGTATGTATTTACAAAAAAAAAATGTTTCTATGTAGTATATCAGTCATCTGGTTACCATAACACAAGCATTAAATTGCTTAGCTTGGGACTAGATGACGTCGTGTGGAATGTCCAAGGATATTAATTTATTTATTTTCGAAGTTTAAAGCCGAAGGTATTGGCCGAGTGGTTAGTGCCTCGACTTTTGATCCGAAGGCTGGGGGCTCAAATCCAGCTGTCCATCAAAGGATTTTTCGTTTCGTTAAATTTATATGCACATTATCAAATAAAATAAAATAAATAAATAAATCAGCTCTAGACGGGAAAGGAAAAACATGGTGAGGAAACCAGTTAATACAGTTAGCTTTCTAATAGTGTCGATGGGCTCGGATTGTTAGTTTTGCAAGGGCAAATATGCACCAAATACTTTAACATTTAGACATACCTCTGACTACCTCACTAGACATTTTAATAAGATCTAAAAATGCCTAAAAGATCTGAAAAGAACATGTCTACCGTACCTTGGGAATACAGTACAGACGCTATCATTTTTATACTGTATACCTACAACCACCAACGCAAGAAGTTTAAAATAATCTTTAGATTTTTGAAATTCTACGATTTTCTTAATTTTTCTACCCGTAAGAATCTTCTACTAAGTATGAGCATAGACTACTTACTTGAAAAATATATGAATGAAATCAGTAGAGTCGTTCTCAAGTTGATAATGCTCAACACAACCACTTGACAATCAAGCTAGGATAACAGAGGAAAACCAAAGCAAGCCATGAAACTAGTAGATATTGTTGGCAGACAAATAAATAATATGCCGTCATACTAAACTACCTATTAACGAAAAGATTGAGTCATCAAGATGTTAATACCTGTACTAAATAATAAAAATTATAAATATTTATAGCGTAAAGTTCGAAGAGTTCAATGAAATAATAGAACCTGGGTATACAATTTTTTTTTCTTTGTGAGAACTTATCACCAAGCGACAATTTAAAAGGACGTTTTATCGTATTTTGGTGTCGATTCAAAGTTATGGCCTGTTTTCACTTCATAAGAAAGTTATTTGCAAATCGAGACATAAGCTCAAATCGGGTAGCTGTGGAGTGTGGACACAAGTGAGAAAAGCTGGGTTAAATATAGGTATATTTTTTAAATTACTTACCTACATCATTTCATGACATTTGATACCCGGATAAAACCATGAATAAAACTACACCGGCAACATCCTACGGATCGTGTGAATTTCGCTTTTCACTTGAACGTCAAGACGTTTCAAGTGCCCATCTCTCCGCTTCAAGTATTTATAGATCCGCTTTGTATTGTGAAAAGATTGTCTCTGAGACTCTGAACAGTCTCATAGCTTTTATGCTATATTTTTCTAAGTTTAACGGCTATTTTGTTACACGTTATAATATAAGATGATACATTTGTCAGTTGAACCTATTATTATTGCTGGAATTGTTGCTATTGAAAAAATTAGGGACGTCGTCTTTATTGCAAAAGTACCTATTCCTTATTAACATTGTAAAATACCTACAGAGAATCACTTGAATATGAACAACAAACATGTTTTAGACGTAGAACAATGTATAAGTAATGTTTTTTGAGTTCAGAGACTATTTTCGGGTGCCTACTGCCTGTAGTCTATACCTCAAGATCTGTACCCGCTGTACTGTACATGACTACCAAAGGGCATTGGGCGAAATCTGACCCGGTCAAGTGAAGCATTCCGTACTATTTACTATTCCGTCCGTACTATTCCGTACAATAATCAAACTAGATTGTAATTGTCAAGCTGTAACCCACTTTTCATATTCTACTCGTATTATGTACATTTTTTTTTTTAAAACGTTGGTATAAAATATTTATGATAATGGAAAATTATTATTTTTTTACAAGAGAGATCCTTACACTTATTAAGTAATGATTAATAACCCACAATAATGCGAATACTATGGTGCCCAATGATATTTATTTGTTAATACTTATGTAAGACTACTAGATCAAGGGGACATGACATTAATTCATTTATTCTTGTAATATTAGGAATCTAAATTACTACTGACGATTTAAATGTACAAGGCATTAAATAAATTCCAGTATAATTTCAACTACTACATCTTCAAATATTTCGCAATTACAACTCAGGGAAAAGGTTATTCGATTCATCTAGGCATCTGGTGGCACAAGCTGGTGGTACGACGAGGAACAAGCGGGATTTTTGGTATTTGCCTCGGCCGGTCAGTTTGACGCGTGGTCAGAATGTCTGCACATTATCTCGAAGAATTAGCTGTGTATCTTAACGTGGCGATGCCACTGGCATTCTCCACTCGCATTATTTGCTGTGACTTAATATTAAGGTGGTTGTATGCGTCAAACTAGCGCCGCCACCTATTTTATCTAATTATTACGTTGAACAAAAAAATTAAAAAACATAATATATTGTTCAGTTTGATATAAGCTTTTTTTAATACCTACCTATCTAGCGAAGTTGCACTTAGTGACCACCAAATCTGTTTTCGCTACTCTTCCTAAACTATATAATTCTATTATATTCTATGCAGAGTAATTTGCTCCCTACTCCATCTTGAGTATGCAGCAAATTACTCTTCATCTCTTTGAAGATCCTCACCAATTTTAATGAAACCACATTGGGACTAAAGTAAAACATAATTTTAAATCGGTCTACAGTTGACGAAGAAATTGGTGAACAAAAAACATATCTAGTGGAACACATACAACCACCTCCTTTTTGAAGTTGGTTAAAAATAGCTTTATATATGTTTTTGCATCTTAACATTAAACACTAAATTGAGCATCAGATTAGAGATTGCCAAGTCGAATCAATTTCAATTACATTCAGTCACTATACTTTCAAGACGTATTTTTTCATTACAGTAAACATACAACATAACAACAGAGGTGAGGACGAGAAGTAAATAACTGTTTACCCAACAGCTTTATTTCAATCATTTTATAAGATCAGATCAGAATGCCTACCAAAAAAAGCTTAGTGCCAATCGAAGCACTAGTACAAGGTACTTTGAATGGAATGTCATCGATAAAAAAACAATATCCATAACCAGGTACGCTGTGTTAAAAATGTAACATAATTATTCCATTTCTTAATTATCTGCCCTGTATACAGAATAGCAAAAAGAACATGACTTACTACAGTCCAAATTTGGAAAAATGTTAAGTTTTTAACCAGCTGAGATTTTTATGGAGTGCTAGATTTTGTACAGTAGAATATTTTGTTTAGTAATTAATCAGGTAGGATTTAAATAATTAGTGTTCTAAGAAGTTTAAATAATTAGTAAGTTTTGCTGAGAAGCCTATGCTCCTGGTGCATATCCTATGCATCTCCTATGCACAAACTCTGTGAAATTTTCAAATATCATAATTTAATTTATAAAAAACGATTCAATTCTTTAACACCTACATTTAAAAATATGTACCTATTTTAAAATTGCTCAACAACATACCTAATTATGTGACATCTTCCTGTAGGGCATAATCCTTTCTCTCTTTTTTAAGCCCAATAAAATTAATATGATATTTGAAATATTGTTTAAAAATTCAACCGTCAATATAAAACGTAAAAGATATAGGATTTGTATGGTCGTGAGTAGAGTCACTGCCCGTTACCTGGTGACATCATCGGCAAGTCACGCTAACACTGAACCCGTAGTACCTACTACCTACTATTGCGAGACACTTTAGTGCCCGCGTTAAGAACTGAGTCGTCGGGCCATAAAACATTGTAATCAGTCTATCTCGCTCGGACACTATACGAGTAGGTACCTATGGACCAGCATTGACAAAGATTGCTTTAGATTTTTTGGCGTATGGAATAGTTGCTAGCTACAAAAAAACTCACTAAGTTAATTTTTTCCACCTGTAGAAGCCTTTGATGTTTGCAGCTGTGGCGACCGCCTGAAGAAACATGATGCCTGACATCATGTTTCTTCAGGCGGTCGCCAGGGGGGTAGAGTCAACCTAAAAGTACAAACTCGTGGAAAAATCCAAAAACATTATGTACACTCGCGAAACGAAAAGGTTTTTCAGATTTCAAATTGAACAGTTCAACGTATCGCGAGCTTTTGTGGAAACTTTGTTACAGAATAAACTGAGTTAGACAAAAATAATGTTTAACAGTTTTTTGTTTTAACAGTTTGAATGTTTTAAAAAATAAACCTTCTTGCTATTTGTTTATTTATTTTAGTGTTATTAACTCTGACATTATGGAAAAACTAGCGAATCCTTATTAATGTAATTAACGATGATGTAATTCACGTAAAAAACCATTTTTTTTTTATTTCAATAAAATAATTAAAGTCACGATATCTCGAAAGCGATGCTTTGTAGAAGAAAAGTGTTTAGGGCTTTTTTGTAGACAATTTTACGATCCAAACTTTGTTTGAACCATTTTTCGGTAGCTCTCATTGTTTCAAAGATATACGCAAAAAACGCAAATTTGTGACCTTTGACCTTGAATAAAAAACAACGCACAAGCGGGATCGATGGGGACTTTTGACATATCATTTGTAATGACGTATTCAAGGCCTGCACAAAAATCCAGCTTGTTGGGAATTAATGCAAATTGTAATTCTATTTTGACTGGACTATATTCGAAAAATAGCAAAATTCACTTAATTTTTTAAAATTTAAACGTTTGCAGCACTGTCTTTGTACTAGTATGTTGGAATTATTGATTCTTGCACTAATTGATGGTGCAAGCGAAAACCTACTTTAGGTTACGAATCTTTACATTCCGTGAGTGTACATGCTTAGGAATTTTTAGATGCAACTAGAAGTTTAAACCGACCTAGTCTAGTAAATTAGACTAGTTTTATGTTAACACGTAAAACACTTGTAGATATACTATTATTAAGGTTATTATTAAGTTACTAAAAACTAAATATTAGTTTAAATAGTGACTCATAATACGACGAAACAAAGTACAATTTACTCGCACAAACACTTCGTGCCGATCGTCAAAACATGCTATCTCATTCTTGCAAAGTTATACATAATCACTGTGTAACTGTTACGAGCGTAAGTAGTTCCAGGCGACTCTCGAAAACCAATCTTAAACCAACTATAAATAATCTCTATCTCTTCTCTTCCCTATCTCTTCTTCTCTACATTAATAAAACTGTAACACGTCGATGTCTGTACATTTGAGATATTAATGAAAAATTAATATAGGTGGTTTATATATTTCACAGTGTTAAACCACACTTAGGTATAATAATATAATTATCATCAAATTATTTATTTAAGAAACAAAGAAACACACAGGAACAAAAAATATATACACTTCTTAACCTAAACAACTAAATAAATAAAAGGAACTCTGTATTCTATCTAAAATATAGAAGTATTTTAACTAAAGATAATATAATATAATATAATTTAAATGAAAAATCAGTAGCGTCTGTGAAGTTTCCGTAGCCTAGCCGTAGCCAGGCAGCTCGGCAACACACTAAAAAGCCCTACCCGAGCAGGATCGGATGTTTCGTACCTAAACAGCGGAGTGGGCCCTAAAACGCCCGCTACGCCCGTGCTTAGATCTCATTGTTTATAGGTATTTTGTCAATGTGAGATGACTTTTCTTTGTTACATTTTTTTTTTTTTTGCTCAAGTTGATCACGCACGACTGAATTCCAAAGGTACGGTAAATACAGTCAGTTTCTCGAACGCAGATCATCTCCAAAATTACCTAATCAATGGTCAAATCACGAGACAAGTGCTAAATGAGGAACAAATTCGACACTGTCACGTGATTTGACGGTTGATTAGTTAATTTTTGAGATGATCTGCGTTCGAAAAACCGGCTGATATTCTTTCAAATCTATATTATTACATTTTAAATTAAATCTAAAAAAAATAAAAGCTCGTTAACCTCATATTTAAACAGTCTTTTTATTTAAAATTTACCACCTGCACCACGCATAAAATGATAGTACAATAACTTAAAGTAGTAAGTACCTAGTGAGTAAAACGTAAAACTGTCGATTTGAGAACACAACAAACGGCCATATTTAAGTGCTTCAAAGCGACGTCTAATGCCTCTGAATTTAAGAGCCAGTCGAAATTTATGACCCCATGTTAATGAGGTATCAATAGTGAAAGTACCGTTATGTCCATTCAGAAAATTATTGCGGCCATGTATTTTTACAAACAAACTGTGCTGAGCTTCTAGTTTACTGTGCATTCTGAAATAAGAAATATCTTAGGTACCTACTCGTATCTATTTTATCTAAAAACCAAAGGTCACTCACCATTAAATCTTAGAAACTAGTTGCACGTGCGAGTCAAGCAAGGAATTCCTTTTAGGACGTAAGTGCTCACTAAAACGGGATTTTGCGAAATTCAACCAGGGAGTAAAAATTTAATAGTAAGATTTCCAAATTATGTACTAGAAAATACTCATGATAGGGGAATAAATTAAAATATGATTAATTCTTTTTCTGAACAACCCTTACGAAGGGGTGAAATAGGGGGTGTAAGTTTGTATATTTTTTAAGCTATCGACTCAAAACTTACATATTAAGAAACTACCCTCATTGAGTTAGAAAATAGGGGTTGCAATTTTATGTAACACTTCATCAGTTTTAGTGTGCGATTCCAAAACTACGTCTAATCTTCGAAACGACTAGACTTTTGACTGGACTTTCACTGATGGATAGCTAGATATTACAAGGAGTCATTTAGGCTATTTTAAATTTTCCCGCTGGAACTGGACTTAATGTAATGAACGGGATTTTGATGGGACTAGCATTAATAGATAGCTGAAGTTACAAGGTTTAACTGAAGCTTTTTTTCAGTTTCCTGTGGGATTTCATTCCCGGGGGAGGTTGGGTGCCTGGGTGAGCATATCTCCGAACATTCTTACATGTTTTTCCCAAGAAAGGAAAGTAATAATTTTAAACTCTACGTGAACAAAGTCAAGGGCAACAGCTATATCATCATATTAAATACCAAATTCCAGACAATATTTTATACATTTTCTCTTATAGGCACAATCCATATTTTCACGCGAGCGAAGTCGCGGGTAACAGCTAGTAAGTATAATATAATTGCACAAAAAAATTACAAATGTTTCGCAAATTACACCATAGTGAACAATCAAGCTATCGCCAGTCAGTTAAATTTATCAGATCCTTTATCTATTTGATATCGATAAAAATATTAGAATCATTCAATAGTATTTACTTAGTTGATTTTGGTATCATTGAAAATGCAACTGATGATGCTTGTCTTTTCACGAAATATTTTTTGTTGTAAATAATACTGTTATTTATTCTGTGAATTAACGTAAACATATACGTAAACCCATCAACTTTCAAGAACACAGCTAAGTATTCAAAATAAAACAACATTTAAAATTAGCCATAGATAATGTCAATAAATAATAATCCAGCGATCGAAACGAGCGAATATCAATAATGCAAGCATTTAAACGTGCAGCAAGCAAAGAAGCAATGTGGCGCTTTATAATTTGGTCATGACAATCAGGCGAGCAAACATCTTGTTGACAGAAGATATTATAATGCAATGAAAATGAAATATTACCACGACCGTATATCCAAGGTGCAAGAGACATAAATATTATCTCAGGTTTTAACTAAATATTTGATGAATGAATGCTCCAGCATTTTCTGTGTTCGCACAGCGCAGTACAACCAGTTATACTGATGGCTACGAAATGTGCTTAATAATAATGGTGACACAATTTCTTAACTCGACAATCGAATAGCTGACGAACCACCTGGTTCGGCTTTATCGTCGAACCGAGTACCATATTTTATAACTCTTCTCATTATCTGATAAATAATCTAAAGCTATTTTAAAAATATTCGTTTCCTAACTACTTGCAAAACCAATTTACTGAATGAATGGACAGCAGCAAATTACGGAAAAGCTTTCTTTTAATCGAATCATTTCGAAGCAGACTATGAATGAAAAGTAACCAACCAGTGAAAGAAGGTAGCCAGGTATAAGTTTAGTTGCTACTGTCCTTAATAAAATTATAAGTAATCTAATTTTTCAACATTATAATTATTGCTGTAATATTTTGAAAATATCTATTGTGCTTCTAGGCTTGTGTATAGACAAAAGAAATAAAGGAGACCGATGTCCAAATATTTCACTGTACGAGGAAATTAATAATAAGCAAAATGAGAATGAACCGTGTTTGTGATAACCGATCAATTGTCTTCGTCCCGTGACGGATAGGAAGACAGCGCAGCGGGCAACGGGCAGCGGGGATGCGTTTGTCGCGCGCTCGTTGCGGCCATCGCTTAGCCATCGCCGCAAGCACTGCTATAATAAATTTCCATAATGTAATTGTAGAGTGTAAAATTATGCGCAGTTAAAGACTTTCGTCGATAAATAATGAATGAAGATGGTGAATGTAACTTTATACCATTGAGATTGAGAATCACTGAGGTCAACGGTCTTTCAAATTTTGACGTTATCGTCGACTTCCTTTTTGGAGACGTAAAAATGCACAATTGTTACTATTAATGAAGGAATCGTGAGCAGCATACTCGCCTTAATTCCCCGATAGGATCTAGGCATACTATGTTTCCGGCTGCGTGGGCGTCTAACGAAACAGCTAATAGACAATCTTTGCGCACTCTTACGGACTCCACTGCCTTTGACGTGGATCTCGAGACAATCTAAAAAGTTGCGACGCTGTGACTCATAAAATTATAGTCTCTAAACCCAAGATGTGTTGGCACACTTTTGTTTGAGTCAACATGAATATTTAATGCTTTTTGGGCTTTATTGAGAGAGGCACCATTCATTGAGACAAGTAACGGGCTAATAGTAATCTCGCAACTTGCAAACGCCATTCAACGCAGCCGGTACTGTCGCTAACAGAATACAATAAGGTTGAATACCTATTTTATGTAAATTTATTTATTGTCCAAATACCTATTTCAATATTTTATTCAATCAAGTTGTAATTCTAAATTATTTTATTTCGAGTAAGTTCCTTACATTTCGTGAAAAAAACTCAGGAGCTCGAATATTTTTAAATTAAATTTTCATAATAATCACACTATGATTTTGAAGTTTGTGAAGTTTGTGTTTTTTTTTAAGCAAATTTTATTATGATTGTACGCACAATCGTTTCTGTGTGCGTTGCGTGCGTACGGCACGCGGGGTGTGTATGTGTGCGTGATATAACTCGTTTTATCCGCGCTCGATATGTATGTAGGTGAGCAAATGTTTGCTGTGTGTGAGAGAGCGCGTGCGGCGCATTCCTTCGCGTACTCATTCATAAGAGCTGACAGCAAGAGACTTTGTCTATTATTTTTTGTTTTAATCTGTCATTATTTTTATTTGTCCTTTTAAATGATTGTTCTAGACGCAGCAAAAAATCCATTGTCCGATGTCTGTAAGTAATAGATAGGTAATATAGTCAACGCCATGGACGATAATTTGCTGTTCTGCTATCTAAATAGGTTCTTCATACCGAAAAAAAAGCCAATAATTTCAATTTTATGAATTTAATATTGATTTGGTTGTTAGTTCTGAAAAAAAATCTCTAAAACAAAACAGTAGCTCTCAATACACTGGACCGATAAGGAAGATCTCGAAGTTCATTGGTGAAGCTAAAGGGCATTCAGCATTTCTTCCATAACCACGGACATGGAGGGAGCCCACTTCAGCTCGTGGATCTTGGTGCGGAAGCACTTGGCGGTCTCCAGGACTCGGGCGCAGATCTCTTCGATGGCCTCGTGGCTCTTTTCACATTCATGGACAAGTGCCACAAGCTGTTTGGCTATTTCCTCATCTAGAAAGAGAAAAAAAACTAAATACAGTTTAAAAAATTATATCTACCTACCAACAGTAAAGTAAGTAAGTTCGTTTGAGCTAGTAGCCTAATTAATAAATACTTTTCTAACAAGTGGAAAAATCAAAATCAAAAGACTTCAATTTCGGAGGAAGAGAGCAATTTTCTGCACTCTTTGAGGTGATTTTTTGTTTATAACTCTGAAGATCCTCATCATATACCTATCCTCAAAGTTTTTTTATGGGACAACCTCAGAGGTAAACTTCTTATACACTGTGTCAATAAATTACCGGGAAAAGATCAATAATACACAAAATATTTGTTATTCATCCTAATTTATTTTATCATCTTTAAAGTGTTCCTTCAGAAACGATACACTTACGCCAGCGAATAATCCAATCATCAAAACATTTTTATATGGTGGTTGCTCGATTGTACAGATCGACTCGTGAGATACAGAAAATTCGGCGGCTATCTTTCTCAAAGTTGAATGAGGATTTTCAGTAATCTATTTCTTTCACTTTTGCGATGTTAACTTCAGTTGCAGCAGACGTTTATGGTCTACCAGAGCGAGGCAAATCTTGCATCATATCTCGACCGCTTTTGAACGCTTTGTACCACTCATACATAAGCACGTGTTTTTGATAAAGTCGATTCACCGTAAGCCTTCTGTAACATTTTCAGTAACTCCGAACACGAAATTCCATTGGTAATGCAAAATTTAAGACAAACTCTTTGTTTGATGTTTTTGTCCATTATGAAATCCGCAATACACACTAGATTAGATATGATACGAGTATAACTAAAAACAGCACTGTATTTAATATAAATAACAGATGCAACTCAATTTCCGCGCAAAAATGGAATACATTGTGCCAATCTAACAACAACAAAAAAACGAAAATTTGCATTTGGAACCATAAATAAACAAATCATCAATTCCCGATACTTGACTGAATGTATCATGCATATTTTAAGTAGGTACTCTTGCAGGCTTTATACTGGAATCGCTTCATGGCAGGTTATTCAAGACAAATTTTTATTTTTTTTAATGCGGTGTAGGTATTATAAATTGTGCAATTAATAGTTCATGGGACAGAAATCGTGAATTTTTTTCTTGATCAACTCGCGATTATAGTTTAGATGACAATAAACTCACCGGCTCCATGTTTCTGAGCGAACTCTTGCGCGTTACCATGGTGCATCTTCATGTCGGCATCGACCAGGCCTAGTTTCTGCCCCATGCAGAGAACCATACATCCAAACTCCCGATGAACCAGATCGTAATCCTCGTGCCAGAAGTTGAAGAAATCTTGCATTACATGCTCGCCGGTGTTTTGCTGCCAAACAGATTATTTGAGTGTTGCTTTCTGTGATTGCTTTGCTCACAGATTAGGTAGAGATACCTACTACCTACGTATGCTTTGCTATTCATTGAATACAGAACGAAAGCCAAAGTAAAATGATGAATCGAGCTCATATTACAAAAAATCTTGTATGCAAAACAATCAAGAAGTTACACAAAATAAACGGTCATTTAGGCACGAAAATCAATAAATTTCGAATAAGTAAATCAAAGACATTAAATAAGCATGCCAGTAGAGCTTTGATTTAATTTTAAATTTTGGCAAGGTACTAAATCTATACATACATACCGCGAACCGCGACACGAAGCTGTCAACAATCCACATTCACAGACATTTGACAATATTGTTCGCGTATCTTTGTTGCGGGACAAAGTACCAACCAAAACGAGAACGAGTCGCTATTGGTCGGTCCACTGAACAAACGGAGCCGTCAAGAATATGCGAATGGAATTTACACTCCTGTGTCGCGGGTTGTTCACAGTTTCGCGGCGATTGAGGATAGGTTATAGGCACCAGGATATATAGGTTATTCAGGTAAATACAAGAATTATTACTTCTAGTAACACACGAAAATTGCGTTTTACAAACTTCCGCCCGAATACTGATACTCTACTATAGACAAAAGTCAAGTAATGACATAGATAAGCACCACTTACATGAAATAGCGTTACAGTATTCGGGCGTTAATCTACTATTGGTGGCTATTCGGGATGTCGCCTTAACTAAGCTAAACTAATTTGACAGCACTAAAAATGTTGCCGTCCCTTTCATAACGATCGAAATAAAAAGGATGTCATCAATTTTAGTGCTGTCAAATTAGTTAAGTTTAGCTTTGGCGACATCCCGAATAGCCACCTATAAGTTAAGTTTGTATTTCAATCGCATCATTTTGCGGTGACCAGTCTTTAATTGTAAATGCAAGCAACTTAAATTAAGCCAACGACCTTTAGCTGGCTCAACTGGTTCTAATAGTATTTTGTACAGCTATTATTATTATAATTTACTAAAACTATCTAAAACGAATTAAAGTTTTAGTAATTTAATCTTACCTCTTTCTTACAGTCCTCCAAAGCAACAGCAAAGCCTTTAGTTATTTTGGTGACTACCTCTTGCGATCCCCACCCTTGCCCGAACAGACAGATGGCTACAAAACACCATATGATTCCCGACATGCTGCTCAATTTGAAATCAACATTCATTGCATAGTCTTTTATACAATTTACCTTGTACTATATTACTTTTATCTTGACGAATGACAGTTTTTTACAATTGGTTGTTTCTCAAAGGTACCTACGGTAGATATTCCCTCAGATCTTCCTGATTCTTGGATTTATAAATAGAAGATTTCGTCACCTAATTAACTAAGTATAATTAGTTCGTATCTTTATTTATTTTAAGGGAAAGCTTGCACAACTATTTCCAATGTATTTAAGCTAGTGAAGTACATTCCTATACAATACATTATAAAATAATATAATACATTATATATTATAATATCATTTTTTTGTTTGTAAGAGACCGAAATATATTTTTGACCTGTTCCTGCCCAAAAGAGGCGCTTTTAAAATTACAGAACTGTTAGGTAATGTTGTGTAGGGTCATTTTCTGTCCCAAACTCATTTTTCAAGTTTTTTGTAATTCAACTATTAATAAATGTCACTTCTATTCTAAAGGTGCGATATAAAATATATAATTATATCCTTGACAGTTTCAAGGTTTTGACAGTTCGTTAAACGTACCTATTTAGCGACAAATTTTGTGTAGTGCAAGACGCCTTAATTCAAAAACGTTAACTGTCAATTGTTAATTTAAGATACTTACGTTTTGTTTCAATTATATTTTTAATTGTGAGTTACAAAGGGCTTATTAAGAGTCAGATGGCTTCTTGTTTCTCTCACATGCTAAGTCACCAAACTTCAGTTGGTCTGTTTGTTTGTATAAATAATGAAACATGATCACGACTGTATTCTAAAGTGTGGTGGATATATTATTTTAGACCTTTTAGGCATTTCAGAATCTTTTGAAGATGTAGTGTCCAACCAAACACACGTAAAGCAATTTAGGTCACGCTTTTGTTTGAAAGGTGTTTACTACATCGATATTGTTCTTATTTACTCGTAAGAACACAGAATCAAGCAAAAGATCACCCACCAGCCCTTTTCTTATTGAGGAAGGATATACCACTAGGGTTTCTAATTTTTTTATATTTAATTGTTCTGTTTGATTAGCAGTATTCACTCACTTCTATAAAATATGGGCATAACTATGTGTTTGCATAAACTTCTCCTTTCCTTATACTTCTCAAATGATAATAAATGCCTAAAGATTGACGTTTAGTCATTTATACACTTATAACATTTTTTTTCATATCATATCATAAATGATGTGATAAATGTCCAAGAATATTTATCTATTTATTTTATTTGAACATAATGAAACAAAAAATGATTTTACTGATTTCAGGTTTGAGAAACTCGTAGCATTTTACGATACCCCCAATAAATTTACGCATAGTTGAGTACTAAAGCTAGTACTTTAATAATTGGCACCTTTTTATGAACAGGTAGGCAAGTACATAAATAATTGTCCCGACTAAGGTTAAATCGATTATAACTTGAATCTAATCTGTAGTTAGATAAATCTAAATTGAAGGTTTAGCTATTTGATGACATACCGCCCAAGTACCAGAAAGAGATATAACTTTATATAGAGGGTATTTTTTTTAACTGGAATAATGTTTCAGTGAAAAAATCACTCTGTATATACGGCATTTCTCCTGGGGTATCTGGGCTACTATACACAGGAAGTTTGTCGTGCCTACGATCAAGTTACTTATGCCTGTAAAATCTATCGAGTTCGAGGCCTGATTGATGCTCCGGATCTTATTGATGTGCTGTGTTGTTTTTGTACTCCAAATAATTACTGTAGAGCTGCCGATCGCGCCTTAGACATAAGCTATTTGTCATGCCTAAGTATCGCAAAGTCACCCGGGATAACGGATTTGGATTGAACAATCAGTTCCGCTAGTTTCCGTAGATAAATTATTCGATAATACTTATTAACTCTGCGATCTTTGGTGAATAAACTGATAAATTTATAAACAAAAATAAACTTGAAATTTACTAAACAATAATAAAACTTTACATTCATCAAACTACCAAATATAATAGAATGAAACTATTTTACTGAAGAAGAAAGAAACTGTTTTACGCCAGCCCCTATGCCCACGTTTCGTCGTACCTATATCACTATTTAAGCATAGCATTCAGTGATTAGTAGAGGTAAATGAAAATTTATTTGAATTATTCAGCGGCATGTAGTACATTTGTGCCCTCATGCCACCCAATCACAGAGCTGGGCGGGCGGCGCGGCGCGGGGTGGATCACAAGATAAAGTCAAGTCGATAAATGCGCGCGCCGAAAAAATTCTGCTATTTCAGATAACCTTGCAATGAATATGTTCTTTAATATACGTTGTCCTTTTTTATTGGTTTGAGAGTGATAAAATCCTAATAATATAAACGCTAAAGTTTGTGTAAATCTGTGGATGTTAGTTACTCTTTCACGCAACAACTACTAAATGGATTTGGCTGAAACTTTGCAACATTAGTTTGTGAACTTCAATAATACATAGGCTATGTTTTATCCGGGATTATCCCTCGCGAGCGAAATTGAAAATGGTATTAGTAAATGGTATGGTAAATGGTATGAGTTTAAATTATTAATGATAGGCGATAAGATTAACCAATAGCAGAAGAAAGGGATATACGAGCAGATGATGATTTTATATATATATTTTATAATTACCTACAAAAAAGCATCGTAAAATAATTATCTATTTTAGTAACATAATGCCAAATATGTAGGTATATAAACGTGACAATGCACCCCGACTACCAACTATTCCCTAGACATATACAAAAGGTATATCCACGTAGACTCTCTCATCCGCAGCTTTTACTAAGTATAATCTATTAGTATAGATCTGTTAAGTCTATTAAACATAATTTTGTATTGTCGCAGATACGTGATTTTCTCATAATTTTTAGATATACAGTATTGTCATAATACTGTTTAAAATGCATAGTTTTTATAAACACTATCTCATTTTAACTAATAAACGAATAGCCGTTATCGTTGTGTTATTCGCTTAGAAAACTATAATAAATCAGACTTAATGCTAATTTGTACAAAAATGTTTTGTCATCACAAGTTTTTCTACTAATTCTTGAACAATAAATAAGAATAACATGAGACATCATTATGTATTTCTTTGAATTACTCACAACATTGCGTAAAGCTTGCATAATCAACTGTTAGGCTCGTATTTAGAGTCCGGTACCTACTCAAGCGCGAATCGTGTCTCAAGTGATTCATCACTCATTTACCATAGAACTGTCAAAAAACCGATACTTAAGCGAAGGCTCAAGCCTGACTGAAGACTCTGAATACGAGCCTTAGACAGGGCCTGAAAGTTAATTATTAATTATAAGTTAATTAATAAATACTTTAATTATAAGTTAATTAATTAATAAATAATCTGAATTTATACTTAAAAATTTTAAATAATGCGACAGATATTTAAAGTACAACATTATCATAAAACTGCATTATCTTAATTGAATTAAGTAGAACACAAATTTAGAATAGCATGGCAAACTGAAGTCCGAGTAAGCAGCAGGTCGATATCTGATAAAGCCAGCATTCTCAACCTCCCGGTGTATATGTTTCTGTAGTAGTTCCCTCTACCCCATACCGCTTTACGACTCCTCGGGCTGATGCTATTGCAAATAGCACCGAATCCCTTTGACTTACACTGCAAATTCCTCTGTCCAACCCTCACCACCTCTCACCTCCTTTTCGAGTCCATTCAATTTGCGTCAGAGGACAAGTTATGCGTTTTTTATTGCTGCCGGCTATAAAACTGTCGTTTCGATTATTATGAGAAATTATTTTAGACATAGAAAAGAAATACATGAAGAAACAATCGTAAAGTTTTACCGGTGAGTACTTACCTACTGCCAAGCTGTGAGTGTCGAATTTACCGCAAGAATACGGGCTTTGCAACAAGTTTTGTGATGTGTTTCTGTGCGACAAGTCATTCTGCGCTTTCAACATGAAGTTTAAAGTATCGTCCCAAACGTGGACGAAATTTGAGATGGACAGCGGTGACGCGACGAGCGTGCCTCAATCCATTACGAGCCTCCAGTCGGCCAGGGGGCTGAGGGGGGCTGGTATACATCCATTAGCTAATTAGCCAGCGACCCCTTCTTGCCAGATTGTTGCCGTGTTACTTCTTCAGTTGCTAATTGCCTACTTCAATGACATACTTTTAGATTTGAGATAAATAAGTAATTATTGTACATTTTTGAAAATGTCAAATAACGCATAAATTATTAGAACTACGGATAAAATCTTAAGTCTAGGTGATTGTCTAACATTGTATTATTATAGTATTTACTACTACAGCATTTATTTAGGTTTAGGTACTTACAGTAGTGTACATTTATTTACAAATAGCCATATAGAATTGCGGAACAAAAGACATGAACGCGCTTTAGTTCCAGAATCTCAGTATGTCAGACCGAACAGGCAGAGACGTCCGATGATACGGGCTGTGGAAACTCGTTAAAATCACACCTCACCTTATTATGATGTTCCGCAGTCATCAAATTAAAAAGTTAAACTCCCCCCGCAATCGTAACATGGACTATCTTTTAATGAGGTAATGGCGAGACCGGGCGCCCCGTGCCGGACACGCGATCGACCCCCGGCAATAATTTCATTATTATAATAAAATGGAGTCAAATGTGTAAACGATGGCACGTGATAGGAGACCCTTCACCCCGCAGTGGTCGCTCGCTAGTTAGCTAGTCTATCCCGTCGCTCGCGTAGACGTAAGGTACTGCCAGCATCAAGTACCTACCTACTAAGCTATATTTTTAGCAGTACTTGTAAAATATGAACATGGATGGACTTGTAACTTGTCACGTATGGAACGATAATTTATATAGTGCCTACCTTTTACATATTATATACGACCTCTGGGACGCAGTGGGTGAAAGCCCTCCTAATACACAGAAGGTTGCGGTTTCTATCCCCGCTACAAGACAAATGTTTGTAGGTTCTGGAGATATTTGTTCCGGGTCTGGGTGTTTCTCTATCTATAGTAATAGCATGTATTGTATGTATTTACAAAAATAAGTATATACGTAGCATAACAGTCACATTATATAAAGGTACATACAGTGATTAATTATCTCTTTGGCTTGTCTTAAAACATATTTAAAAGCAAATTTTGCCACCACTCTCAACATTTTATTATATAAAACTAAAGATGAGGCCGATGTATTTATAAGTAAAGTAGGTACCTGAACGTACTTATTTTTGTGCTTCACGATTTGACTAAAGTTTATTATTTTCTTATAACTGTTATTGCATCACAACATAAATCTAGTCGTAAAATGTTTTTAACTCTATTAGGCATCTGTGTAATTTTATAGTTTTTATGAGCGTTGATGGATAAAACTGATAATAAACGTGTGTTAATCAAGAAAATAAATTATAATGAATCCCATGCAATTCGAGCCTGTACCAGAGAAATAGAAAATTAGTACTACATCACCCAAAACAGGAAACAAATCAAACAAGTCATTGATTCCCAAATGTTATTATTGAATCTGTACCTGGTTATTTCGCCGGACATTGGGGGCAATTCGGAGTGTCGCAAAAGCTAAACTAACCTAACTAAAACTATTGCCATCCTTTTTATTCCCATCGCTATGAAAGGGACGGCAACAATTTTGCGTCCATCCGTTTGTCCACGGATTTTCTCTAAGACTATTGATACTATAAAACTGTAATTTGGAATGGTGATACCATGAACGATTCATTCATGGGTGATACATATTGATCACGCCAAAAAAGAGGTAGGATAAAATCCTAAAAAACATTTTTAACGTGAAGGTCACCCCACACGTGAGGCAGGGGTGATTTGAAAAATATTTAAGGTAAGAAACCTGTATAACTTTTCTCAGGGAATGACTTATCAAATGCAATAATATTTTTTCTAATCGAGCACTAGTTCCACATATTTGCGCGTCTAAGCAAACAACCTCTTCCGCTTTATCTTTACTAGTAAGTAGGTATAGATTACTGCTGATGATGATATACAACTAGGTTGAAACAAACGTAACATTTGGCGAGCTAGTTTTTTGGTATTTCCGAGGATACGGACTAACTATGGTGAAATGATCACTTTTGAAAGCGCACAGCTTTATAATAAACTACCCTCAAATTACTTTTAAATTATTATTTGTCTGCTTAATAATGTAAATTTAAACTTATAAGTGTACCTAATAGGTATTCATACTGAGTACCTACTTGCACACTCACTAAATTTAATAATTAACTATCCTACTTGTAATAATGCTTTGTCGGGTGAAATTTCAGATAACTTGAAACCATTACTTACCACGTTACTGTACCAATTACTATTATAGTTTTTAACGCGCATGAGACGAGACCATCGTAACGAGACATTAAAGTTATATTAATCAATAACCGTAGGCGATTTATAAACGATGAGTTAGTACTTGGAAACAGCGGGCTCAATAAACATTATGGGCACATTCATTAATAGCTGACCGCTGACAAACGGTGCCTTCGTCCCCCGCCCGCGCGCCCGCCCGCCCCTCACCCCATCCATTACCACCACCTACCCTTCGGCCAGGTGTAAAACTGCCCGGTCACGGAAGCACAGACATGCAATGCGGCTAATATGTTTTTATTATTAAAGCTATATGTATTGCTCATCCCTCGGCCCTAGTAGGATGATCCATGAATATTTATACGGTGATTTGTTGATAGCGGTTAGAGTGCCGACGGGTAATTGGAAAAGTTACTAAAATCAAAGCGGGGTGGTCGTTATTATGCATAGTTGTCAATAAAATGTGTTAATCTTTTCATTGCCCGGTTTCAGCACCGACGGTTTAGATAGAAGTTACATGAAAATTATAAAATGTGTTTTTAAATTACTAGTAGGGTGAGCTTTGGAGTAAAGAAAATAACTTACTTGCCTTTGTGACTAATTGTAGCACCTACCTGCTTTCATGTACATAATTATTGGTAAAATCGGAGGCCTTTAGGCGGCCTAAAAACTCCGTCACCAGAGTTGGCCAATTGCTCATACGAACGAACGAACGGTAAAATACAATTAACTAATCTAATGGCCAGCAAGCTAAAGAACTTTTATTCGAACCAACAAAGAGCATGCGAAGATCATTTTGCCAGTCTTAAGTTTATAAAAACCGCAGGCTGCAACACTTATCCCTATGGCTATGCAATATGGAACCTATATAGGTCACAGTATTATTGTTTATGAAACAAACTTTATGGTTTGATTTTAATATGTCAGATTATGAGTCGATAGTATTTATGTGTCAATTGGTGTCACATATCAAGTTGTACTTGTACACTTTTGTTTTGTGCTGTGCTGTGTGTCAAAAAAAAACTAAAACAAAAATGCCTTCGTGCGTTCTGAAGTCTTGTAAAAATAATATAAAAAAGTCTAATAAATCTCATGGAATAACATACCATCAGTAAGTTAATCATTCTGATGTACGAAATGGTCGAACACCTAATTATTATGACGAACGTTGCCTAGTAGATCTCCAGTTGTTTATTCATAGTCCTTGTACCAAAACCCCAAAACATGAAAAAACGATTTTTTAGTATTATATTAAATTCACGTCTGTCGTCCCTAGGGAATAGTCAATATTGCGGGGAATATGTAGCCTTTTTGAATCCAGGGATAAGCTGTTTACATTTCAAATCTCATCCAAATCGCGATGTACCTACCTAACAACAACAAACCAAGTTCCGATTAACACAAACTTTCGAATTTATGGTAAGTATTCATTTTATATATTTCAAGGCACTTTAACTTTCAAGGCTCCCATCATCAGGACCCAGACGACTAGATTGGATCGAAATAATACGGCTGGAGAGAAACGAGCCTGCCTGGGATCCCACCAAGCACACCAGGATTTGTTCAGCTCACTTCAGGGAAGAAGACAAGTACAACGGGGCAGGCAATAGAACATTTATCTGCAAATTAGCTCTTCCTGTTGTGCCTGAACTGAATCTTTCTGAGGCAAGTTAGATGGTTGATGTTTCTAGAAGAATGTTTACCGCTTGATGTTATCTAGAAAAACATCAAAGATCCTAAATAATTTAGTAAACCAGTAAAAATAATTACTTTCTAATCAATTTATTATAACAAGGTAGCGACTTACCAAGACTTTGTGCTTAGTTGCAGAATTCTCTAGAACATATTGAATGGGCTAAATCGAAAGCTAGCAAGAAAATCAAAAGAGAAAAGTCCAGTTCTCCAGTTGAACTGGATTGCGCTACAAAAACGGCTCTTGAAGGCCGCATTCAACAACTTTTGATACAGAAGTCGACGTTGCTTAAAACCTGCAGGTCTCTCAAAGATAGCTGCTTTAGGCTTCAGAGAAAGATCCTATGGATGAAGATGAGGTCTGCAGCGAAGGCCAAAGGTCATTTTAGGAGACGAGTGATGGAAAAAAAACCAATCGGATGGATGGATAGCGAAATTTTTGGAATATAATAATTGTTACTGACGTTGACAAAAATAATCAGATACGCCCTTAGCTTTGAACAGTCTCATGGAAATTTGGTCATCCTGAATGAGCGACTAGTGTTAGTAGTATTATAGTAGGACGAGTAGTATTTTAAAAAGTAATGATGCAATTACTGTGGTAGAAACAGAAGGACTCTCTTTTGCTGACTGTCACAAACGAAATAACAAGCCACCGATATAACATCAATGCCATGTTTTGTATCAATGGTTATCAATGGTGATGGTCAATATTATATCCACACACAACATTCTAGTAAAACAGAAAGCAAGCTAGAAGCCTAAAATAACTTAGCACTTCCAAGTCTGCGTAAAAAGTGGTGTTTAAGATCGGGATCGTGTTAACTTTCTGCAGATCACGTTAGTAGATAATAACTTGAAAGCTTATATCATGAGTAATACAGGAAAACTGCCTGCAGCGTTAACTTTGGAGCCTTCCTAATGTGACCACTTATCTATATATTATGAGCGTAAAATGCTTTGCTGCAGACTAAATAAGTTACAGATAGGGCTTTTGCATAGAAAGCGGGTTTTCGCAAGTATGGCAAACAGACCGTCATTAATACCGTTATCGCATATTCGATCCAAACCTAACTGATTTAAACTTTGTATCGGTCGTTGATGTACTTATTCATGCACTTGTTTATAAATACGAGTGTGTTAGCTCATTTGCCTTGAAGTTCGGCAATTATCCTCGACTGCCTTCTTACCTCGTGAATGCCGCCAACTCGTAGCAAGATAACCGTCTTGTCGGAAGTGTTTAAGTTATAATATGAAACTTTCTTGTTATATTAAGTAATAATTATTTTCCTGTTTAGTTGCATTTAATTGCTGATTAGTATTTGTTAACAAAAAAATAAAGTAACGTCATATAACTCCAATATGGATTGTATTTATTACTCAGAGTGGGTAGGTACTTCCCGAATGCCTTGTTCTTTTTTTTTATTTTTATTTATTTTATTTATTCGGAAAACAAACAGTTTTACAGCCTGGTTATAAAACAATTAAAGTAAACTAAAAACCAATTAACATGTTTTCGCATTTTAACCGACTTGGAAAAAGGAGCAGGTATGTTCCACTGCATTAACATTATTTTTTATGTATGTTCACCGATTATATTCATCCGTCAATAGTGGACCGATTCTGAAAATATATTTTTTCCAATTCTGAAAAAAAAACGATATAAGAACTTTGCCATCTGACGGAATAGTGGGTGGTGTATTTGTGTATTATTCAATACAAAGAATATTTTTATGCCGCCGTGGCCGTAATAATAGAACGGTTTAGTCGGTAAATGCACTATTAGGCATAGCCATTTTCATAAAAATTCTAGAGCATAGCATGAGAATAACAATCGAAGCTAAGATAGCGTGTCTATTAGCTCGTGGCCTTTCACTGGGGGTTCGGGGAAGTGTCTCTATCGCGCGTGTTTGCAAACCTACTACGAGTACATTCCGATGGAAGATTGTCAGAAAGCATTGACATTATTAGTCGCTAGGTATTCAAGGTATTTTAACCCCATAATTTATAATCAGTTATCATTAGAGTGTATATTTTTTTTTGTCTCTCACATTGAATTGAAAGATGTCAACAGATTCGAGCTGGTAAATCTAATCTAGTGATGTATTTACACGGGTCCTTAAGATAAATATAATAGTTAGAAGCTTCTTACCGCTATGGCTAAAACGAATCTTATAACTTTCTGGTCTTGATCCTGTGTTATATGATGTATAAATATAAGTATACAGTTTCAACTATTAGCCATTATTTTCAAGCTAAATAAAATCTACACAAATTTTATTACCAAATACCTTTGCAAGAATATAAAACGCCAACTTCCCCTATAAACAAACACATTTGTAAGTTCATTTTTTGTAGGTACCCTTCCAAACCACCCCCGATGTCACGTTTACCAAATTTATGGGAAACGCAAACATTACTCAAATTACTGTTGGTACCTTTCATTGTTCAATTAAGTATCGCCGTGGGATCATACCATAAAAAGTACAATAAATGAAGCATAATTGACCTTACGAACCGATACGTTAAAGATGGATAAAATGGTCTTATTTTATCAATTGAATTTGCACTTCTCACCCCACCATTATATATATTACAAACATTGAGATGTATTATAGAGCCACAATCAGACAAATAAAATGTAAACGCCAAAACTCGGCGCACGCTACGTAGTGCGCAGAGTTGTTCTTTTTTGCGTACAAGCGACATTAAGCATTAAAACAAACGACATAACGTCTACATTCAAATGTCAAATGTCATTGTAGAACATTGAATTTGCACGCACATTTTTTGAGTGTTGTCAGCTATTAGATTGTGACTCTTTAATACATCTCAATGATTACAAATTGTATAATCTTAGTACTTATATACAAAAAATCCATAGAAAAACACTCTAGTTTTAAATCAGTATAACCCATAGGTTTAGAATTTATTTAGGTATGATTTTTCTCAAATTATACGCTTAGGTACTATATAATTATAGACAGGTTGATTGTTAGGTGGCGTGTGCGTTACTCAGTAGGTTTGCCCTGCACATAACACAACAAACACCAAACTCAATAATTCTAACATTAACTAAGGAGGGATTTTCCAATGCCATCACTGTAATGTCGAAAATCCATTACAGAAAGTACATAATTGTTAAAGAAAATTTACAGAATTAAATTTCATTTTGTACATAAGGACACATTTTCAAATTTTAAGTAATTGTTAAGTAATTTTTCTCCATTACTAAAAAAAATGTTTATCATGAAAATAAGCCACTTAGAAATAAAACTCCTTATCTAATAGACGTAGGTGCTTACCAACTTAATTCTAGCACTTATATTATGAACAAAAGCAAATGTTAGCAGACAAATCTTACTATGTGTGCCTGCCACTTGTAATGGCTGCTAGAGCACTATCCATACTTATTCTAAAACAAAGTCTCTTCCCGCTGTCTATGCGCTTAGATCTTATAAACTACGACTTTTAAGGCAACAGATTTTAATGCAATCATCAATAGATAGGGATTCGAGAGGAAGGTTAATATGTTTATACTCTAGTGCTTGGTTTTGTTTTAATATTCTATAGAATTGATGTAATCTAAAAGCTCCTACACACTATGCCGTGGCCAAGCCAGTGGTTTGTTTGTGTGGCAAGCCCGGTGGGCTTGTGTTATTTAATGACGAATTTTATAGTAGCGGACTATTGTAATAATCTACTACGCCTTAGCTTGTAGTTAAACTACTTAGTAATATGTATATTATTTAAATGTATAATATAGATGCACAAAATCACCCTCTGTGTAGCAGCCATGTAGGCGGCGTTGTAGGCATCGATCGGCTGAAGCCGCCCGCCCTGGCGCCCGCCCACCGCCGCCCAACGATAAATACTCCGCTCGGTGCCAATGTAGGCCCACCAGCTATAAAATGTTATTGTTATTACGTATTGTCATCATAAGTTTTACTAGTAGGTACCTATCACGAATTACTGTAACTACTTATGTTGAGCAAAAAAATGAATTTTAGGGCTTCCATTTTCTGTGAATATCTTTATTTTTTGATGCACCATGTTTAACTAGCCACCGCTGTGGTATGATTTTATTTTTTGTATATTTCAAGTGTCAACAAATTTGCTTTATGCTGAGCAATGCAATAAAAATCCCACAAATTATTATGAATGCAATAATTTAGCGATATCATATACCTTTAAACGAGCAATTCTTGTATATCGCCCCTTTGCGACAAAACCGTGACATCTCAAAACTGCCAACTTTTCAAGAGACGGTTTTAAAAACTTTAAATTCTTGTAATTTTATTGCTATAGAATATTTTAGCAAACTAGTAGGTATGTAGTATACCTAGGTTTCGTAAGTATTTGTCTCTTTAGATAAATAATTGACTAACCTCTGACATTCTTAGTTTAGTCATTATTAGCATTTATATAAGAAATGGCACAACTTATCATTTTTGCCGAAAACAACTTTTTTTTCCTTGTAACATAAGGACATGTCACGTTACGTCTGTAAATTATTTTTTTCAGCCCAACAAAAAATGCGTGACATGAACGTTGTTGTGATGAAACTTTTTATTTATTATAAAAAAATGACGTGAAAAACGTAACAAATAATGATTTATAAAATTAAATATTGCCTATTTCTACTCAAAGTTTCTAACACAGTCATTTTCTATTTACCCACTACGGCAAAGCAATGAGAAGTTTTATAATTTTGACCGGTATATTGAATTCATATGTGTGTGTTCTGAGGGAACAGATTAACATACTTGTATACATACCTAGGTACTCTGAACCAGAACTTTCAGAACTTCTATACATAAATATGTAGTATAATATACACGGTGTATCTGGAGGGGTGGATCAACGCTGGCAGAGCGATGGGCGACCTCAATGGCTATCCATTTAACCCCCCTGTATGTTCCCCGATTTTCAGTCGTTCAAAAGTTATTCTGATTTTTATGAAATGTTGATGAAAATCCGATTTTATGCTTCATGTCTCAAGTGTGGCCAAACTGTTAGGTCTAAGACCGTAATTTTTGTTTTAGCTTGTAGCTCAATAGTAGACCTTTCGTCCTACAATATCGGTTTGAGTCTTTATTTGATTAAAATCCAAATAAAAAATAATCTTTGCAGAAACAAAACCCAAACTAAATTTTTCAACTAACTTTAAAGGCTTCCAGAGAAAAAAAACTACTAGATTTTTTTTCTACAACCTATCTTAAAAACTACTACCATTCATGGAGAAGTAACCCTGAAATTTTCATTTGGCTAGTACCATGGCATCATGTTAAAAAGTGGACTTGAAAATTGTACCAGTGCTAAAATCGATATTTTTCTGTCCATCAAAGGTAGGAAAAAATGAAAAAATGAAAACATGAAATATGATCACGACTGTATCCCGGGAGCGGTAGACATTTCTTACAGATCATAAGGCAGTTTTTAGATCTTTTCGAAGATGTCTATTGGGGGTAGTCAGAGGTATGTCCAAATACATACATATTTGGTACATGCCTACCTTTTGCAGAAATTAACTTTCCATACCGGACAGGTTGCAAGCCCATCGAAAGAAAACCCGGCTTTTAAAGTCGTTAAGCCATGACGGAGGCGTGTAGGCGGCCTAAAAACTCCGTCACCAGAGTTGGCCACTTGCTCATACGAACGAACGAACGAACCTTTGATGGAAATGGATGTTGCGCTCGTGGCGAAGCTTGCTAAATCGTTCTTGATAGATCATCGAAGTTAAGCAACGTTCTGAGCAGTCACAACTTGGATGGGTGACCGCAAGTGGCATTAATATCTGAGCGCTTCCGTGCTTTGGAGGGCACGTTAAATTGTCGGTCTAGGCTTTTAAAGTCGTTAAGCCATGATGGAGGCCTTAAGGCGGCCTAAAAACTCCGTCACCAGAGTTGGCCACTTGCTCATACCAACTCATACGAACTAACGAACGAACCTTTGATGGACAGAAAAATATCGATTTTAGCACTGGTACAATTTTCAAGTCCACTTTTTAACATGATGCCATGGTACTAGCCAAATGAAAATTTCAGGGTTACTTCTCCATGAATGGTAGTAGTTTTTAAGATAGGTTGTAGAAAAAAAATCTAGTAGTTTTTTTTCTCTGGAAGCCTTTAAAGTAAGTTGAAAAATTTAGTTTGGGTTTTGTTTCTGCAAAGATTATTTTTTATTTGGATTTTAATCAAATAAAGACTCATACCGATATTGTAGGACGAAAGGTCTACTATTGAGCTACAAGCTAAAACAAAAATTACGGTCTTAGACCTAACAGTTTGGCCACACTTGAGACATGAAGCATAAAATCGGATTTTCATCAACATTTCATAAAAATCAGAATAACTTTTGAACGACTGAAAATCGGGGAACATACAGGGGGGTTAAATGGATAGCCATTGAGGTCGCCCATCGCTCTGCCAGCGTTGATCCACCCCTCCAGATACACCGTGTATATAATCTGAATCGCGGAAACTGCTCCAACGATTTTCATGAAATTGAGTAGTTATGGTTTCGTTCAGGGGCGATAAATCGATCTAGCTACATTTTCTAAACATCATCCTGTTTAGAAAATGATGTTTAGAAAATGTCGATGCTTAGAAAAATGTAAAATGTATACCTAATAGTTTTATCCGTGTTTTCAGGCAATGGAAAAAAAGTACCGAGCCAAGCTTGGTCATACATATATTAATTGTTAATTGATAATAATACGAGTAGATATATACTACGACAATTTTAATATTATTAATGAAAAGATTTTGTCATAAAGATAACTTGAAAAATTAGGTTTGCTTAGATCTGTATTACACTTAGATAAGACTGTCTGCCTTTATAAGCAGTAAGTTTATCGTAAGCTTATTACTATTGCCAAACCGGAAAAAACCTTTTCGTCATGACAAATCTAGATATATTTATGACGATAACCTACCATCACCATCAGTCCACTTGAAATTCATTTTCACAAAACCCGACCACAATACGAATACAGAACTAGTATCAGTGTGCAGTGTATTTATAACTCTACAGCCGTTATTCCTCTTAAATTGCGTCTCAGAGTTTGCTCTGCGAACACAGCTTAATATTGTTCTCTATTTACATTTAGCTCGAACAAACGTGCGTAGGTGGTGTTAGGCTTGAGCTCACGGGCTCAACCACGCTTGGATGCTTGACGGTAAATCTTGCTGACACTACTTACAGGTGACGTCGCAATACCGTAACGTTATGTATTTTATGTCTTAATATAATATATTTTTATGGATGAAATTTATAGAAAATTCTGAAGGAACGTTTTTTGTAGTTTTATGGTTTTGAGTTTTTTTTTTTTGCAGAATTCCAGTGCATATTTCTAAATTCCAGAGCCGCTAATTATTAGGCAAATCTCTCTCGTCATCTAGTTCTACCCAAGCTAAGCAACTCGATGCTTGTGTTATTGTAACCAGATTATGATTTTATGATATACTCCTATATACATTTTTCTAAATACATACATACTATAGATTTTGTTGATATTTGTTTTAGCGTGTACGCCCGGCCTTACGGTGCTCTGATGGGATGGGTGGTATTATGGAAATGGAGCGCGTGCCGCAAACAATGCTATAACGGCTCCGCGTGATGTTATTAATTCTTTTACGTGAAGACAATTTAAAGGTCATGACCATGTGGGGGGTAGAAAAGAGATTATCGTCTCAGGGTCTAGAGTAAGATAAATCACTTCTCCAATGTGTGCTGATGCTAACTTAATATAGTAAACGGTTCGTATTAAATGGGCAACAACGCAAGCGAGCCTGAGAATGGAATTATCCAATATCACACTAATCACATCACACTAATATTATAAAGGTGAGAGTTTGTGTATGAGTAAGTATGTAAGTGTGTTTGTTACTCTTTCACGCTCAGAAAACTAGATGGATTTGAATGAAACGTACCAGGATTGCTTATAAAAAATAGGCTACTTTTCCTAGTATTCCCACGGGGACGGGAACTATTCACCGCGGGACGCAGCTAGACCGTTACTATAAAATTAGCTCAGCTAGTAATTTTATAGTAACGGTTATTCAGAGGTTTTCATTTGTAGTTCATGTTTCTCTACGAAACTCTATAAGTAGGTACGAATTTAAGAATATTATTAATTTTGAGCGTACCTACGATAAAAGCCTGTAGGTATTATTATAATATTATTACCCTACCAGGAGGTGTAGTTTCTTTAGCTCAATAAAGTTATTTTGAATATTAATAAGTTAATAATAAGAAACGGAACATTTGTTTTTACCTATTTCAAACAATGACAACGTGAAGATTATGTCTTCTTGAAAGCTAATTAGAACACAGTCCCTGGAATCCAAGGGAAGGTTACATTAATTTGAATGTTTTGCTGCGCTTCGGTCTCCATCGACCTTGTTGTCTCCGCGCCCCTTGCTCCAGATAGCTTGTAATTTGTATAATTTTAAAGAAAATGTTACCTACCGATTGGTACTCCTTTCTGCGTTTATTATCTCCGTCGGAGAGAGGCTTTACTCCAGTATTCAAATCAAATCAATAAATTTATCTGTAAAAAACCCAAAAATATCTAACCAATCAATATATTTAATTTTGCAGAAAACATTTAAATGCTATAACGGCAATATCATACCGTCTACGAGTATGTGTATTAGCCCTACATTATATTCAATTATTTACTTAGCAAAACCAATAAGTGATTGTGCCGATGCATAAAGGGAAGTTTTAAATCATAAATTTATAACACCTCCACACCATCATTAAGTATCTTTGCTTGTGTTTACTACAGGTATTACATAATTATACGATACTAACGTAATGTAATGCATGCCGTAAGACTAATGAGCAAATCTCCTTTATCAGGGAATTCCATCAAGAATTTTATAACAAAAGAATGAAGTCTACAAACTTCACAAAGTATAAGGTTACCTTCCTTGTAGTAGGTATGTAGGTACCAACCTACTTTCTTTATACGAACGATTACAAAGCTATAAATAAAAACTAGGAAGCTTAATAAATTTATAAACTTTCTCTACTTATTTTCTTTGTCTAGATCAAATTTCTATTAAATTAAGTAACCACAACTGGGACATATTTAACAGGTTCATAAAAAGATTCGATACTATTATGTAGGTATGCCAAATTAGACGTGCAATTTTGTAAACAAAATGTACTCATCACTCATAAAATTGAATAACTTGGGTTGGTTTTTGGACAGAATTGATAGCGCCAGTTCCATATATGGATTTTCCATTTATATCTACCGGTAGGGACTGGAAATTGTATGTCCATTTTTATCTACTGCGTTAATGTATTGCAAAGAGCATATTTTTTCGAATCCACAAAAATTTAAAAATATGTTTAACAATCACCAGAAAGAAAGTTGTTTTTAGGTTAAGTATTGACAGTTTGTTTACCGAATTGGCACGAATGAATTATTATCTTCCATAAATATGTGTACCTCAACTTCAGCCAAGTGTAAATTAACACTTTTTGGAATGCTCACGATTCTGTTGATGAAAACCAGTCAACTATAATCACATTCTAATAGATTTGAGATACAAATCTAGCGGAGATACAAGTGCGTTTCATAATTGTGAGTGCGAATCTACGGGTGGTTCAACGATCAGACGTTTCACAATAGCTGTCTGCTCGCAATAGCCGATTGATTTAGCTCGCTAGCTAAATGAGCTATAGGTACACACAGTATAGCGACTTATTTTTATAACAAACTTGTATCCTCCAGCGGTTTCGCTAGCGTACTTGGATAATTTCAGAAAAGATGAAAATTACGCAGACGATTTCGCGGGCTGCCGCCATATACTTATAAAAAAAGTTTCCCTTAGAGACTTTTCTTTCCGTGTCTTAAAAAACCTGGTTGTGTGATGGCTATTGCTTGGCTAAGAAGCAAAAGCGAAGCCGACTTGTCTATATCTGAATTATAGCCCATATTTAAATAGCAGTTATAACTTATGGTTTTTTTTTATCGACGTTTTCCTAGGCTTTTCAGAACCCAGAACAAACATACTGCGCACAGTAAGCAATGTTTTCCATCTTACTTTGTTAAGCCTTTTTACTTTGTTTCGATCTCGTGCCAGCACCTACTGGCACTAGTACCTGTTACTACTGATTAATATTTTTAACCGACTTTAAAAAACGAGGTGGTTCTATATTTCACTGTACTTATGTGTTTGACCGATTTTGTAAGTTCTTTATTTGATTGAAAGTAAACACTCCCTAAGTGATCCCATAAAATTTTTTGAGGAGGACGAGGATCTTTGGAGCTATGAACAGAAATGTACTTTGAGAGAGCAGGAAATTTCTGTCATCTTACGAAATTAAAGTCAGTTTAATAAAATGTTTAATTTTGCCATTTGTGTTTATAAATTGCAAGGTGAGGTATATTTTTTGTTACAGTGTTTGAGATAAGAAAGCAGTCAGTAAACGGTGGGTGAACTCAGCTGCTTTTATTTCATAACAAAGACATGCAATGTGCTCAAAAATATATCTGTTCAATTAATTACCTACTTCATTTCCTGAGAAAATAATACCTACTTGGGCTTAGGAAATATTATATATTTCATTATCTATTTTTATTCAAAATAGCATTTGAAATTTTTCACTTCTAGATGTTTTCTCTAATTCGTAAGCCTCATTCTACGAGTATACTCCACAGTGAACCGCCCGAGGCAAAGAGTGCTAACTGCTAAGTGAACGAATGAGAACCTCAATACGGCAGGTTTGGTATATTGCCTAAACTGAGCCTCGCCGCACTGACTCAATAGTGTTCGAAATAAGAAAGTGTAGTCGGTAAACGGTGGGTGAACTCATCTTAGCTGCTTTCATCGATTTCATAACAAAGGCATGCAATGAGTTCAAAATAATTTGAATTAAGTAATCGGATCATTGTATAACACTTACCAATCCTTTAGAATCTAAAGTTTAGATAGTATCATTAATTGCCCTTAAAATAGTATTACAAGTTCACCGTAATATAATAAAATAACGATTACTCATCCGGGCTGTATTTCACTGTAATTTCACTGTACATGAAGTAGGGTCACGTTCCGTGTTATAAAAATGACAAGAGTTGTGATTAGTCGAGTGTCCGATCTATGCGGCTGATCTGTGCCGGTGTTGCTCAAGCTCGTCTAGCCACGGTGGAGGAGCTACTTCGCAATCGTTCGATCCGCAAAGGTCATGGAAGGAATTCGCGCGGTCCGGCGTCTTGCGACACCCTCAACTGTTCCTAAGAAGTTCCTACCGAACTCTACGAGTCACGACACGATTTTTCGTGTGAAACCAAAGTGCCTATTGTTTTCAGGTATACCACTCTGTCATGAACAACCCGGCATATCGGGTCGACTATCCGACAACTCAACACAAAATCCTAATACGGAATCTGTTATGACCGCAATATTATGACCAGTTTACTTGGCTTCCACGATTGAAACTCTACAAGTAATGCCTATTACCTACTGACAACAAATCCATGTCCTAGGTACAAGACGGTAGGTGTCTGTGACAGGAGACAATTAAAGCCCGGTGAAGTTATAAAGGTCAGGAAGACCACTTAACATAAAAAACCATCCGAAAAAAAACAGGAGACAACTCTAGAGTATGTGCTATATTCCCTAGAGCGCTTGTGCATCTTGACAAATTATAAGAAATTGTGAGATTTGACCAGTTAATAAAATCGTATCGAAATTACATTTTGATCTGCAAGCTGGTAAGCAACTGAGTTGACGCTCGAGCGCGTTCATGTCTATTCCTTATTCGAGTAGGTCTACACGTTTAAACGTTGATTATTGTAGTCGCAACGCACTAAAGACAACATTTTATCGCTTGTCAGGTATTGTTACAAGCAAACGACGAAAGACGGATTACTCGTAGAATACCTAGCTAGGTATGTAGAAAACTAAACAAATAAAAGAAAAAGTAAGTAAATACAGAAACACCTAAGATTTGTGTCTCTTGTAACTCAACTTTATAGTTGGGACCGGCAATTTGGCTTATTCCACTTTTCCCCCCTGATATACTCACTAGGGTTAAAAGTAGAATTCAAAAAATGGTGTGCGGAAATTCCCCTGGAAATCCCCATTAATGAAAAATCTTTTATTTTCAGAAATACCCCCTGAAGAAACTCCTCAGGGGGGAATAGAATAATATCATGTATCCAATCCCTCTTACCGTTACCTAATATATTTATCAATTTACCTATGCAATGATTATTAAATACCTACAGTCCTACACACACAAGCACATTGATAAAAGTCCCCTCCCACATATTTAGATAAACAATAGAAAGGTAAATATAGATTATTGGACAAAGCCAACCCACTTATCTATATCTACTTATTTACATACATTCTTATCACAAACAGACTAATAAGAAATTACTAAACACTTACTTTACTCACATACCTACATAGGTAGTTATTTAGGTAGATAACTACTATACAGGTCCTCATATAAGTACCTACCTGTAGTGTAGATAATCTATATTGAAAACGAAATGAAATATGAACACGACTACTTTCCCGAGGCACGCTTATATGCCTTTACATTTTACTAATGATTTTCAAAGTGACAGGAGGTAAACTTTACGGGACACTAGTGCCCGGAACATTTGTAGAGATAAAAAAAATGAATAATTTAATTTAAAAAAATCCACCATTTAATTTTCATCAAATTGAAAAGGTAGTTTTATAGCGCATATTATTTTACAAAAAGAAAAATCCATTGTTGTACGACATCGGATCGAAAGTTAGGAACTAACCCACTCATCTAACATGAATGGGTTCGAATCAAGGCTTCACAACCATAACATCTTATAAGCACACGCACGTCGTCTCTTGCGAGCGATTTATAGAGCCTACATGCCCACTCGTGTAAGCGTGTTTCTCACAACGAGTATACTCTGAAAAAACGCTAAAACACTAGTCTTAAATAACTCTTTTACTTACTTATCAGCACATAATAATTTAATAGAACAAGTACAGAAGCCTAACTTCGCGATAGCGACTCAGCAACTCAGCAAAGTGCAATCCAGCTCTCACAAGCACTTCGTTCCTGGCGCTGTATATGCCTAAACTTGCCATTTTTTTACTAGCAGTTCGTCCCGAACGAGATCTCGTGCACCGTTGGTTGGTGGTTTATTTTGTACATACCTATACTTGCTTCGACTACCCCATATACTTAAGTCACTGTTGAGTTGACTAATTGATTACCTATTTATGAAATCTGGCTGCTTGATCTCTACGATTCAATCAAGTCTTTATTCAAAGTCTAATCTAATTTTTTTTCTAACTTATGCTGTCCCACTGCTGGGCAAAGGTCTCCCCCATCAACTTCCAAGCATTGCGATCGCCGGCTTCGTCCCACCAATCAGCCCTGAATGCATGCATTATTTGTGTCTTTAACCGGTTCATCGTCAATCTCATTATCAAATCAAAAATATCAGTGGTCGTATTTAGATACGCAACCATGCAAAAATATCATTATTTCGTAAAACATAGATTCTGATTAAAAACTCTATGCATTTACATTTTTTTATGGTATAATACTGATGTTTGTTGACACTTCTGAGTTGCTAATGTCATGTCAGTCACTACCTTATTTCCATTGACAATAATAATATAAAGGAATATCTTTATATATCTTTCCCATTGAGATGTATTATAGAGCCACAATCAGACAAATAAAATGTAAACGCCAAAACTCTGCGCACACTACGTAGTGCGCAGAGTTTTTCTTTTTTGCGTACAAGCGACGTTGAACATTAAAACAAACGACATAACGTCTACATTCAAATGTCAGATGTCATTGTAGAACATTGAATTTGCTCGCACATTTTTTGAGTGTTGTCAGCTATTAGTTTGTGACTCTTTAATGCATCTCAATGATCTTTCCTAATTATCTTTCCTTCCTCTGAGCTTATTTCCCTTATTTCAAAAAAGTGTTGCACCGAGCTATTTAAAAATATGGTCAAAATTCATTTTGTTACAATTTATATTTCTTTAGATAAATATTTGATGGTTTTTGTAAAAATATAGTTTCTGTGAGGGTGTCAATTAAAACAAAAATAAATAAATAAATAAATATCCTTGGATATTTCACACGGCGTCATCTAGTCCCAAGCTAAGCAATTTAATGCTTGTGTTATGGTAACCAGATGACTGATAAACTACATAGATACATTTTTTTTTTTGTAAATACATACATATTATACATAGAAAACACCCAGACACGAAACAAATATTTGCAGATCATGCAAACATTTGTCCCGCAGCGGGGATCGAATCCGCAACCTCTGCGTCTCAGGCGGGCTTTCGCCCACTGCGCCACAGAGGTCGTCGAAAAAATGTTTTAAGAAACATTTAGGTTTTTTGGCAGTAAAAAAATTTTTGAAGGTGTCTGTTCGTTGTTTTTGGTTGATGACTGCAACGAACCGACGAAGTTGTTTGTAGTGTAGTCACATGATACTTTATAAAATTCAGAAAAATTCTTTTCGTTCAAAAAATCGTTAAATTTGTTGAGATGAAAACTTTAGGTTGGAACTACTGAAAAATAATAGATTTTACATTTATCGATGTATTTTAAAAACTTTACATCTTTGAATGAAAAGTAATACCATTTTAGAATGTACAAACAGAACCCTTTCATATGACACCCCCCTCAAGGTCTATGGATAACTTTTATTTTTTTCACCTTCTTTTAAACCTCATAATATATCTTTACAACCCCTTGATCGATCATGCTCATTAGGTGAGCCGGGAAATCCCGTATCAACAACCTATATACTTACCAAGTATCATGAAGATTGGATTAACGGTTCGACAGTTATGCCGCGACATACAAACAACATACAACGCAAAATCGCCCAAGTTACCACCAATGACGTTTTATATACTTAATATCTTTGGTTACCACGATATTAATCGTCTTTGGTTACCACTAAGATCTTCGTTCGCTTCGCTCACTCGATCGATTATAAACCTGTACATTTTTGTCACTGTCACGCGCGCGTCACAGTTCCAGGCGACGACGTGAGAAAACCAACCCCAGTAGTGTCGCTGCGACAAGTCGTCTGCTGCGGTACTAGTCGGCTCGGCTGTCAACTTGTACCTAAACTAATTAAACAGCGCGCCCGCGTCAAGTAAGTGCTAGGCCAGAGGTCCTACTTGGAATCAACGAAAACGAAGTTTCGTGCAATTTTTGGGTTCAGCTTAAATGTTGGTGGATACCTACTGAATACGTAAACCAAGTAAGGCCTCAGGTATCAGCAACAATTATCAGTCGGTACATCAGCAAGGTTAAATAAAAGACAACAAGCTTCATTCAAGTCTGCTCATGTGTGACGTCGTGATGATCTTTTGTTTTGTAACGCATGGACTCTGAGCGGAAACCCGCACATAGTGACTTTGTATTTAGACCAACTGTAAACGAGGGTAATGTTTTTCGTAGAATTCATAGATATTTCGACAAGCTGTCCTAAATATAAGGAGACTATAGTGGCAATTCTGAGTGTCGCAAAAGCTAAACTAAACGAACTAAAATGAATGCCATCCTTTTTATTTCCATCGCTATGAAAGGGACGGCAATATTTTTAGTTAGCTAAGTTTAGCTTTTGCGACACTCAGAATTGCCACTAATAGCGATTAGTTGCTAAAAAAAACATAAGTACCTACGCCTTTTCATCTTGTAAAAAGAGTTCAAAGATAGAGTTGATTCAGAATTTCAGACTAAAGTAAAAAGATGTTGTGTTGGTACCTACTCGTATCTATATTGATAATAAACCTTTGAATAATTGAAGTGATTCATATGATCCAATAAACCTGGGCTTCTCCCATTAATATTAAAAAGGTTTCTCCCATTGAATCCCCAGTTCAGTCTAGCTCCACCTGGTATGCAAAACATGATAAATTATGGAAACATCTCAAATTGAAACAGTGTCACAATAAATAAGCACATAAATCACTTGTCGGGACTGAGCGATAATACGATCCAGGCCTGTGCAAATAAATGCGTTTTTGCACCGATGCTTATGCAACAAAGGCACAGACATGATTCAACAACATTTTGGTAAATAGGTAAAGTAGGTATATATATTTTCAATTTGTTCTTATAAGAGCTAAGAAAATAATGCAGTGTCTTAGAATTACAAAGATCGAAGGTAACTTGAAACCTCGAGACAGAAGCCCAACAGGCCAACTCATTGGTTGGTTAGACCAGATTCACACCACCCCTTGGTCAACGTTTGACGACGACAGACATTATAACCGCCAACAAAAGTGTGATGATGACTTTGCATCGAAAAAGATTGAATATCTATAAAGTCACAGGAATATAACGCAAACTGATTTAACATACATAAGTATAATTTAGAAGGATTTCTTATTGCATGCACCTCCTTGCTATGTCATAACTTTTGCTGAAATAATTGTCCATAGCAGGACTTTAGAGATCCTTATGGTTTCGATACACTACTTGACTTGGCTATATTAAAAAAATTTATATCTGCCCACAATTGGCGGCAAAATCTGTGAACATACAAAAAAATACATAGGTGAAACAGTGAAACAGTGAAACATAAACCTCCTTATTTAAAGTCGGTTAAAATGGTTCTCGCTCTTGTGCTCGTCACCTGCGCCGGACTACAGATTGAAGAACAGGGTGAGGCGTGGGCGCCATTGTATGCAAATGCGCGCAGATCGGCACTCGGCCCGCTGGAGAAATGATTGACAATATTCAAAACTTTGTTCCTCCCTTGAATAGACATTTTTAGTTGTAAACTTTTGAACATGATGAAACAAAACAAGCTTTTTTCGTAAGGCTTTCTTGATCTCGCCGGAAATACTTAACGAATTTAACCCTTTTAAAACTATCATGCTTTTAAACATTGTAAACGGGAAATTTACCATGATTCGTGAATTTATGATTTATCCAATTTGTTTTAATATAATTCATTCGCGGTCTTGGTCAGTATTAGGTAAATAATATTATCCATAACCTGACTACGCACCGTTACTGGTTTTAAGTTTATGAAAGTAGGTAAATATAATAATTCAATCAAAGACTCAAAAGAACAATAAGCTCTCACTAAATATATATGGAAAGCTCCCAGACAACTAGATTACTTTTGTATATATTACGAGTACCTATGATAATTCAATAAAATGTTGACGACCACTACTCAGCTATTATCTTATACGCGGCCAAATTGCCCCATGTCATTCCGAGCAGTCGTAGTCGGCTCGCTAGCCAACATGTTGAATAATCCCGGACAATCCAACAAATCATTTCAGTGGCTCACGACAACATGCCTTTGCATGTTTAATAGACGAGGAATCATCGTTAAAACAAAACCCTGTTATACCTACATTAAATACCTACCTGTACTACATTATTTGGTACCCCCTATTTCAGAGTGATACTTGAGATAATAACCAGTCCTTAGTATCTATTCGAATTAGATATGCATCTTATTTCTAAAGGAATGCAACAGTATGCACGAGCTTTGAAAGGTTTATATAATTTACATATGAATAGCGTTTAGGAAATACCTACCTATTTATTTAACGATATTACCATGAATCTAGAGTGGGCTGACTCTGCCCGAGTAATTCCAAAGTACAGAGAGTAATTCTAGATCAAACATTAGATAGGTATGGTTTAAATAGCATAGATAAGTAAAGATGTGATGTATTGTTTCAGACATCCGAACTAGAATCACTGCTGTGCAAGCAGGAGGGCGCGCCGTGCCACATGGAGCTGTTCGACGTTGGCGCGTCCTCGCGCGACGATGCGTACCTGCGGCCGGCACTGTGGGAGGACATCGCCTCCTCCATCCGGAACATTGACCCCGAGAACGCAAACATGCTGGCCCCGCTGGGCGCCACGCACGTCAAGCTGGAGGCGGACGAGCTGCTGGAGGAGTGCGCCACGCCCCTGCTCAGCCCGCTGGAGATCAAGACGGAGCGGCTGTGTGCGCCGCCGACGTACGCGCCGCAGCAGCATCCGCAACAGCACCACCAGCCGCATCCGCAACCGCCGCCCTTCGCTAAGTACCCGCCCTCGCGCCTCGTGTACATGTCACCGCTCACGCCGCCCGGCTCCGACCAGGGCAGCCCCGGCAACACTATGCAGGTATCCACACTTTCTCCTTTCTCCGATCCACCAGCATTGCGCCTCTTGCGAATATTAGCGAGCGCGACGGTTCCTTTTTCGCGATTGCCCATCCTTCAGGGGTTCTGTTGCAGCTCTCGTGACATCGACGGTGGAGACCGAAGCATTCGAGATTTACGATTAAAATGATGAAACGGTCCAGACGCGGGTAAGACGGACGACCCGCATAAATGTTTACGCGATTCATATTGCAATGTAAAACTGCGGTAAACAGGATTCGGTATTCATGTATTCGCTATGCTTACCTACGCGCGCATTGTGGTATGAAGAATAGGCAAACAGTGAGTGTGTTATTCGCAGGGAGGACCGCGCCGCACGCCCCCGCCGCCGTACCACCCGCCGCCACTGATGAGGGCGCCGCACATGCCGCACCAGGGCCCGCACCCACACCACCACCACCACCAGCAGGTAACGTATCCGACCTGGCTAGCTACGACTCAAACTATCGGAGAATAAGGCTAACGAGTGTCGTATACACAGGCGATGGTGCAGCAGATGCAGCTGGGCGCGCAAACTCCTGCGCCGCCGCCGCAGCCGCCGGGCGCGCACCACGCGCACGCGCAAGCCATGCCGCACGCGCGCCTGCAGCACCCGCACCATGCCAAGTACAACCGCCGGAACAACCCGGAACTTGAGAAGAGGAGGGTGCATCATTGCGATTTTATTGGTGAGTTTGACGCGACACAATGTTATTCAGCTTAATTTCATTGGAGGATATTTTATTAGGTTATTGTGTTTAATCCATGACTACCTATTTGACTATAACTTATTTTTTTACATTTTCAGGTTGCACTAAAGTTTACACTAAAAGCTCACACCTCAAGGCTCACCAGCGTATACATACAGGTAATTTTTATTGTACCTACAGTGTAAATAGCAATAAGCGAAATTATTATGAATCATTTGAAAACAGCCAATGCGATTATTTATTTTTATACCAAGGTCTGTTGAACCAAGAAATTATAGAAATGAATGAAAGTGAAGAAAGTCTATTCGAATCCGAATACCTAATGGTACTTAGTTGAAAATATGATTATTGGAAACTTAAGTAAGACCATGCGCTAATGAAAGCTATCCCTAATATAGAACATGGGAACAATAAATTCGAACTTGCAGTTTCCACACAGAGTGAAGTTTCGCTTCGCGAAAATAAGCATGATATCATCATTGAGACTAAATAACATTGTTTGTAGGTACTTTCCCGCACAGGATTTTACTGCATTTCACGTGTTCAATTTATGTGACACAAACTTTTTTACGTAAGGTAACTTTCTATCGTCGAAGACAAGAAAATCTTTAGAGGCACTTTGCATCCCACGCATTGTTCTATTCTTGATTGGAGGCCAGTCTCCGCGAATATAACAAATTCTACATTTATTATGTAGAACCTTTTGAAATAAAATAAAATACTTACTTGCATTAAAAATTAATAAGAATTAGTGTACCTACTCACTATTCATAAGTATTAGGAGGTACTCCTCCTAGTGAGATTTTGTAAAATCCTTTGCATGGTCCTTTGTTCGGCTGACATTTTTAACTCGCATGTAAGTGAATAAGTAGGTCATACTGAAATAGCTCAATTTCATTAATAAATAAGACATAATTTATTAAATCCATGTTGCTTTCGCAATAACAAGGCACCTTGACAAAGCCTAGCCTAGCGAGGGCGGTGCCGTTAACAAAAGTCAGGTCTGTAGGTTCCCGATGTTATGAAGGGACTTGACAATAACAGCTTCACTTAATAGGTACCTTGTTTATGCAGTGCCTAATAGTAGCCAATCCACACGTGCTCGCAGATCGCGCGCGAAGCCGCGAATAACCCGAGACACAGGAGTGTGGACTGGATCCTATTCACGTATTCTTCGCGGATTTGCGCGCGATCCGCGCCTCGTTCTCGTTTGTTGTCGGTGTTTTGAATTGTTTTGAATCGCGCCAAACGAACGCGAACTATAAGAGTGTGTTTCTGTGACAGTTCGCGTGTCGCGGTTTCGCGTGCAAACCACGGGCGAGTGTGGATGGGCTATAACAAAATCATCATTTAAATAACCCTTAGCAATTATGTTTTTTTTAACCCGTATTCATAGTTCGTACCTTAGCATAAACTGTGCCTTATCAGTGATAGTAACTCAATTTCCATAGTATTTAAGCTTGCTTGTACTATCCTGATATATCGTTGAAATTAAGCGACTCTCTGAGCGGTCTGATGGGTGACTGCAAGTGGCATTAATAGCTGAGCGCCTCCGTGCTTCGGAGGGAACGTTAAATTTAAAGTCATGAACTCCTTAGGCAGCCTAAAAATTATTTCACCAGAGGTAGCCTAGTGGAGCTTTTAAAGCTAAAACTTTTTTTCTTTTTCTATGGAAGTTAGTTCGTATGAGCACTAGCTCTAGCTCACACGAACTAACTTCCATAGAAAAAGAAAAAAAGTTTTAGCTTTAAAATACCAGTGCAAACTCTGAAAACGAAGAGGCGTTGGCGGTTGTAAATCCAAGCACGCTGTAATTATACCTGAATTCTATAGGAGAGAAACCGTATACGTGCCAGTGGCCTGAGTGCGAGTGGCGCTTCGCCCGGTCGGACGAGTTGACGCGGCACTACCGCAAGCATACCGGCGCCAAGCCCTTCAAGTGCACCGTGTGCGAGCGCTCCTTCGCGAGGTCGGACCACCTCGCGTTGCACATGAAGCGGCATCTGCCGAAGACGTCAAAATGACACGCAAGGAGGGGCGGCGACCAGCCGCCCGTTGTCCAGGACGCCCAGGTAAACACTAAAATGACCAGTGATCTGGTTGTACCGCTTAACACTGTAATTGGTGTAGATACTTCAGCAACATTAGTCTCTCGACATCAAGTACAATCAACATGACATGTCGTTGTCATGGTGTTGACTTGAAACTCGAAGGGTTTTACTGAAGATCATTATAGACTATTCATCATTAGATCAGCTTCATATAACTAAATTATTGTAGGTTTACCTAATATTGTAGGTTACCTGTAATTACCTACATCAGAAAGACCTGCCAAGAAGAAGGGCCAGATCAACAATATCCTATACCAGCGGTACCTTTTTTTGTAGCAATGCACTTTGGCTATTGGGTCCTATTACCTATGTTTAAGAAACTGAATGACCTCATTTACTTCTTCTAGATTTAATACCTAGTAGGTATATCAAAAGTGTGATACTAATGGCGGACTTTCCTATTAAATGGCGGACTTTCCTAATCAGAAGAATGCAATGAACGACCAAGAATTGTAACATTTCAGGAAGAATGCAGTGAGAACATGTTCCTGGATTGCGAACTAGACACGAACCTGATGGAGCCCTTCTACGGCGTGCTCTGAGCCGCCAACGCCCGCACCCGCGCCTGCGCCGGCCACCCTTCTCCGGTACGGGAGGGTTTACTGTATATTTTGTAAAAGCGAAGTCGAAATCTTCATAAAATTCGGACAAAGTTGCACAACAGTTACGGCGACACATTGTTGATGATGTCACCTAGTGAATTTAAATGCACTTATATAACTTAATTTAAGGGAGCGATGTTCTACATTTAATTTTGTCAAGGATCAGTTAACCATAATGTAAATTATTATTATCTATCATTGATATTAAGTCACATTGTGTACAATGTTCAACAGCATTACCAAGGATATCGCTTTACATATATACTTTATTATTATTGTAATCGTATAGCTGAACGGAGTCATCTGTATAGGAACCCATTACCCGATTTTATCGATTGTTAGTGTACGTACCTACCTATAAAAAAATGACATTCATTTTAACTGAGCGAGCCGCTGACGACACCGTTGCTTAGATATTGTATCCATTGAAACAGTGCACAGAAATGTTAAGGTGACTTTACTCCATGCGCATCGCCTGGCTCATGACGAATGACGCACAGTCGGTAATCAACGTCAGTAAATCTAAGTACTCACAACAAACAAGAATTTAAGTAGAATACGATTTGTATTCAAGTGTGCCCTGCATTTGTCATCTGAATCATCATAATGCACTGAATGCAGCGAGGCCTTGACCACGAGAATAATCTTAAAACTGCAATTTAAATATAGGTACTTCATACATTTTAAATTGTATTTTGCTTTTAGACTATATTCTTGCTGCCATTATTTTGTTACCGATTTAGTTCTTGGAGTTTTTTTAATATACAGAATCGATTTGCTCACTGAGGAGTAACGGTGTCGCTGTAAAGCATCGCGAACAAGCTCTAAGTATTCATTAGATATGATTAGTTAATTTATTGTAAGGTAATTTATAAGAGAACGAGGAATATCCAAGATATTATTTTTTAAAATATAATGGAATCAATAGGTATCCTTAAGTAGGTAGTTATTATTTAGACTAGTAGTACCTACAGATGTGTTTCGTATGTTGCGATCTGAGACTTCAGCTTAAAATGTTGTCAGTTTGCCAACAAATCAATATATATAAAACAATAAGCATTTTTCTGCAATCAACGCACAGACCAAACCGCTGAAGCTAAGAAGCTGAAATTTGGAAGGTAGCTTCCTTTTAAAACAAAACTAAGCACTAAGAAGAGATTTTTCGAAATTCCACCCCTAAAGGGTTGAAAAGGGGTGAAAACCGTTGTATGCAACTTTTTAATGCGTGAAGCGATTTTCTTCAAACTTGGTATAAATATTGTAAATGATAAATAAATTTATATGTTTTTCAGAAAATTAAAAAAAAACCCCTGAAAAGAGGTATATGTGGTGTCAAAGTTTGTATGGGAACTTTTTAATGGGTAGTTCGATTTGCTTGAAACTCGGTTACAACACTAACAATGCAAAATAAATATATACGTGTTTTAGGGTTTTTCGAAAAAAACCTTTTAAAAGGGTGAAATGCAGTGTCAAAGTTTGTAGTGAAACGTATTGAAGGGAGGCGCGATGGGCTTGAAACTCGGTTTGGATACTATAAATACAAAATGGTTGGACACGTGTTTCAGAGATTTTAAAAAATTACCCTAAAAAGGGGTAAAAAGTACAATTTTTTCAGCCTTTTTTAGGTTACGAAGAAATTCACGCGAACGAAGTCGCGGGCGTCTGCTAGTCAATGAATAAAATATCTTCCTTTAGCATGTGCCTGAGATCAGAGAGGATTCTCTGAAACACAACTAGATACAATATACAGCTATGTGAGTAGTATCATTTTATTCAGCATGATATTAAGAATCAGAGGTCACGAATATGACATGCCGTGACTATAAAGTACCTACCATTTACATGATGCCAGTCTCTTGTACGTACCAGAGCAATAATTGAATGCAATAATTACGCGCACCTAATTAATATTTCAATAATAATTGTAAGCAACTGTTGTTTAGACCATGCAAGTAACGATGACTGACAGTCAATTTAATTGTAGCATCAGGCAAGAATCTTGCATCGTGTAAATGACACTATTTATTCATTGTTTTAATGCCGATCAGATCGCCTCATTCGATCGAACATGTCAAGGTTAACACTTTCTAGTCTCGATTTATTGAAGTTTTTACATAATCACGCCACTAATTGACAACTTTCTTGCCCGATTCGATATACCTACTTGCTAAGCTACAGTTGTACTTCTCATGTCCGCTTAGCATATCACCTCCCAACATAATAATATCACATACCTACCTATTTTACGTGATTTCTCTTCGCATGCAGATTAGTTTCTATAGTTCCTGATACTTTTTTCGTTTTGAGCTGCAAAAAAAAATGATTTATGTTAACTTCCCGTAGAACATCAAATACTATACAAATACAAATAAAAGAATTATTTGACACGATTAAAATACATAAATGAAATTTGATCACGACTGTATCCCAGGGAGCGGTAGACATTTCTTTCAGATCTTTAGTAAATTTTTAGATCATTTTGAAGATGTCTAAGGTCAGAGGTAAGTATGTCCAAATACTTACATACATATTTGGTAGGTACCTAGGTTGTTAGATTTTGGCATGCCCACATTTTGCAGAAGTTAACTTTCCTTATGTGAGGTCCAGGTTGCAAGCCCATCGACGCTATTAGAGAGCTAACTGGTTTCCTCACGATATTTTCCTTCACCGTTAAAAGCTCGTGTTAATTTTTCGTATATTTTTTCCAATAAATATAAATTTCTAGAAAGCCGTGTTGGTCAAGTGGATTAGTGCTTTGACTTTCGATCCGAAAGTCGTGAGTTCGAATCAATCATGGACTTTTCGCATATAGAATAGCAGCTTGCTAATTCCCGGTTCCTATTATACAACGTACGGATGACCGTAGATCGATCGTCATAGCAACGTTGTTTATACAACACACGTTCGATATAGGAACCGGGCATTAGACGTTCTTGATAGGATCATCGAAGTTAAGCACGCGTGTTCTTGGTACGCGTGGTGAAAATTAATTTCGTAAAAAGTTTTCATGTTTTTCTTTTTTTTATATTTGTAGTTAGTGCACAAAACATACAGCCTAAGGCCGTTTGTCCACCACCGCCGTCACCGGGACGTCAACGAGAACGAGATTATTTCTGGTCGAGTTTAAGATGACGTGACGGCCTTGCGGTGGACACGCGGCTATAGTTAATGTATCAGTACTTCGGCGCCGTCATCTTTTTCTCGTTGACGTCCCGGTGACGGCGGCGGTGGGCAAACGCCCTAACTCAGAATAGAATCGCATTGCACCTAAACATTTTTGAAACCAACCTCGATCAAGCACGGGTTGCATTCCAAATTCAAATCACTTTATTCCCTAGGGAAAGAATGATATTCAGTACAACATTATGACCCGGCTAGACCGTGGAGCTGTAATGACTTACTTTAGCAAAGGTTTGCATGACACTTAATTATTATGCCATTGACGAGCAGGTAGTATAAAATTTTTTTTTTTATACCGGTAGATAGATAGGTACCATAATATGATTGCTTATACGCTTCAACATATCTGATGGTGGGGTTAGATAGATAGGTACTTCATGTGACCTAGACAAACTCAATCAACAGGAAATAAAATTTTATTTTATTAACTCAAACAATGTATTTGCAAGTAAAATATAATTCATAAATATTTAAATAAATAAGGTATATACTCTACGAAATAATAATACAATGATAATTAATGAATTGAAGTAAACTATAATGTGGACCATCTTCTATGCTTTTTTTTAGAAGGTGGCGCTATTTTGTTTGACATTAGTTTCATATTGTTATTTGTTAATCTGGGTTTAGAGAAAAATGTTACCGCGAATTTTCAAAATGTTGGTAGTGTATGTATCTAGGTAGTTGAGGTTTGAAATAAGTTTATTACTATTTTTTCTCGCATTCAAAGTGAAAAGTACAGTTCGCACCCCTAGACTAAACGCCAACTTAATATACCTACCCACGGTTTCATTGTCTCCCTCACTTGGCTTCGTTTAGTGTCCTGATATAAAATATACTATTTTTTATCGCGTTTTTTGCAGCTAAAAACCCCAGAACTATTGCTAAAAAGTATAAGGAACTATAGAACTCATCTGCATGCGAAGAGAACTAACGTAAAAATATTATATGCTATGCTGGGAGATGACTATGCTAAGTTCACCCTCCATATCTTGTAATAGCTAAACCGATTTCTATGTTACTTTCAGTTTTGCAAAAAAAAACCTGCATTCAAATCGGTCCACTCGTTTAAGAGCTACGGTGAAACAGACAGACACATAGCGGTCAAAGCTATAATATTTTGTTATCATTAACATGAGCCTCTATTTTCTTAAAACCGAAATCATATGAATATGACTGTTATATTCGATCCAAATCTCTAATTGCTTTTGTAAAATATTGTATATTCGTGGTATGTAGGTAGGTATATGTTTATAATATAGACGCAACCTAGAATTAAACTAGCAGCCTTATTGCCTCCGTCCATAATATTGTAAAATAGAATGGCTACACGAGCCTAGATTATGTAATCTACCATACACATTACCAATGTAATTTTTAAATTTTTGTATATTTTTATCAAGTCCGAAAATTAACGGATCGCCATCAATATTAGTCACTAGAGTTTTGTGCTATATCGCTGCTAAGAATACGTGTCTATTAAAAATGCATCATGACGTAAAGTTAATATTTACTCTACATTTACCTTATGTTTTATAAAATTAAGATTTACATATTTAACTACAACACCTTGCCCTGTGCATTGTATTATGATTATCATAAAATGCTTATTCAATTTACAGCCAACAACTGGTACCTAATCATACTGTATTATAATGTATGCTAGTTATATACAGTATGCTCCATAGAACACGAAACGTTAACATCTGATAAAAAAAAACATTAACATCATAGTCATAAATCCTTTGAGTGAATCACACTGTTTATCATACCTACATCGTTTTGTTTTAATATAATTATGTTATGGTTAAATATAGATATCACTTATCACTTAATATTTACATAATTAATAGGTGAACATTATTTGTGTGATTTATTGTAACTTATTTAAATCTTGCCACACTTTCTTGCATTTAATTTGGTACTCTTAACTGATAGTATTTTATAATAAATAATTATTTGCCTCGTATTTCGGCACAAATGGTACCTACTTAAAGTTCTAGGTTACTTATGCTATGATTTCATATCAACTTGATTTAAACTTAATTATGAGACTGTCAGTGCTATATTCAAATCCTCTAGTCTAGCTAATGAGAAGATAATATAATATCACCTAATTTTTTTTTTGAAGAACTGCTTTTAATTGGTACAATTAGAAATAGTAGTTGACTAGAGTAATCTTAACAGGTAACATTTTGAATGTTATGGGATTACTTCTTGAATAGTGTACTTACCATGACATGTCCCAATCCCAATCAATCTTTACGCACTACACGTGTAGTTATTTGACAGATAATGTATGAAAACTCTTCACAGTGCCTCAAACGGATAGATGAAGTAGGTACTAAAATTGTACCATACATTATTAATTTTAACTACAGGCTAATGTCACAGTTCCGAATTTCCTAAGACATAATAATTATTCTTTTAATAGAACACTGGAAGCAGACCCGTGCTTTGTCTCGCTAACGTTAAAATTTGAAACTCAACGTTAACTTTCAATATTAGCTTCGCCTATGATTGCAAAATAGTGTTTTATGTCAGGCACGAGGCAGCTAATTTAGTGTTAAGTTCATATCAATGTGCTTTCGAGTTAAAAAACCGAACATTGCCATATACGTGTCTGTAGATGCCATATAATATTATAATAAAAAATCTTAATTTTACTTTTAGTTCTTAAATAACAGCAGTCATAAGCTGGCCTTTCTCTATTATAAGAATTATACCTCACTATTAATTCTTGCTCTTTTCTTGTCATAATGTTTCGAAGATTTGAGTTCTTTATTATTTTTCACGTGTAGATTTATTTTTAAGTAATATTTAAGTATGTTGACTAAGTCACAAGATAATTTATTACCAATGACATGTTTTTAAATTCTTTTTATATGACTATTTTTATAGTTGAATGTATGAAGTGGAGATATTATTATGATTATATTGATAAAATAATAATACGGTCATGTGTTTAATTATGTATAGAATGTAGATGTTGTCAGAAGTGTGATTTACTTACTAACATTTTGTTAATTTACCTTATTTTATTTTATGAGTTTTCATGGTGTTTTAGAGAAAATATGAAAATGTAACGTGACACAGATCACAGAGATACTATAAAGACATATACACATTTATACATATTATATAGAGTTCATCTAGTTTCTGTTTAAGTACCTACAATTGTATTATTTTTTGCAAAACATCCATTCTCATAATATTGATTTCTAAAAATTATTTATTGGTTTTGCTATAGTTTCAGTTTATCCACTTTTATTATTGTTGATAAATATCATTATAATATGAGTGAAAAATTGAACTTGTATATTTGATAGTTCTATCTAGGTAATTGAAACGATGATGAAATAACTATAAAATATTTACCTATATTAAATGGCTTGTACCTATATCAAACCTCAGAACAACTATTGAATGCTTGGAATGAAAACAGTAGGTATTAATTAAGGTAAGTATACCTTAATTACCTTTACAAGTTTGTAAAATAAAAAAAATAAGTACCTGCGACATTCAGTAATTGGGCTATATAGAATACGTATTTTTTTTTATTTTTGCATTCAACCTACTCACCATTTCCTACTCACTACTTTCATCTGATACCAAACTTGAAACTTTATCTATATTTGGAAACATTCAATTATTCATCCCCACTTTCATCCCCCATATCATGTAAACGTCCATGAAACATGTTTAAGAACCACCGGTAAAAAACCTGCTTTTAAATAAATAAACCTGCATTCAAATCGTAGCTCGTTTAAAAGCTACGGTGCCACAGACAGGCAGACACATGGCGGTTAAACTTACGACATGCCTCTTGTTGTGTCGGGGGTTAAAAATGAAGCGTCTTCATAAAACTGCTACAAAACAAAGTGACCAACACCATATCTATTTTTTTAGTACCTATATTGTTACTTACACGGAAAGCCAAAGCCACGTTAAATGAATTACATTATGTATATTTTTACTACAATTTTGTTTGATGAATTCGTTTACATTAAACAATGTAATAATGAGCTATTGTCCGTAGATTATAAGCCACTTAATTACCATGTCAAGCAAAATGTAATAATCTGTAAATATACAAGTTCTACTTGTTATTACTTAGATAAGTATAATTATATATATATATAGTTTTTGGTGTACCTACTTAAAGTTATATTGCCATAGAAAATATTGTGCCTGGCTGCATCTTTAAATTTCAGAACAAATTAAATTTAGTCACCTTTATTATTGTTTTATTATTTGAATATTGCCTTCCTGGTTAAAAAAAATTATTTCAAGATTGTTTTACCATTAGAGGAGATACATAAATAGGTACATAATTGAAAAACAAAGGGTGTATTTTTTAGAGACGGAGAACCATAGGTACTATTAGGAAGCATTAGAAAAACAAGGGGTACAAATATAATAAATAAATAATAATAAATAAATAAATAAATAAATATCCTTGGACATTTCACACGGCGTCATCTAGTCCCAAGCTAAGCAATTTAATGCTTGTGTTATGGTAACCAGATGACTGATAAACTACATAGATACATTTTTTTTTTTTTGTAAATACATACATATTATACATAGAAAACACCCAGACACGAAACAAATATTTGCAGATCATGCAAACATAATATACCAACATACAAATTATTTTCTTATCACTAACTTAATTTTGAACACTGTTCTTTCCTTCCGCTAGCTAGTTTAGCATACAGGGTAAGGAGTCGCGTTGGAACAGGCATTAGATAGAATCACCTAGCATGTTACGAAACCTAAGTGATCCTTGAGGTCTTACAAGAATAAATGATTTTTCTTTCTTTTTCTTTCTTACATCTAATTCCATAATAAACCTCTATACTATATAGGTACCATCAATGTAGGTAGTTCAAAAGAGCACAAGAGTTAGCCACTTGCTCATACGAACGAATGAACGAATGTAGGTAGGTATATCGTGTAGGTAGGTATAGAATAAAAATAGCATTTTTATCAATATAGTGCTGATATTGATAGCATACGAATAGAAAGGTGGACGGGTAAAATTACGTAAAGGTTCCGTTTTTGCCTTTTTGGCTACGGAATCCCTAAAAGTACCTTAGGTAGGTTAATTTTAAAGCACTTGTACCTATCGTTATGTGCTAAGGCAGTACAGGATTCTATTACCGGCCTGAGAGTGTACCCAAATATCACGCCAGCGTCAGCAGGTCACCAGCAAGTGCTAAATGGAAAACGGTAACACCCTAAACAGTTTGCACAAACAGATGACCGTTATCACCCACTTTATTTATACATGATTGACAAGTTCACTCGCATTTAGTAAGCGCGCGTATCGCGATCAGGACAAGTCACAGGAAAAGTGACCTAATTACCTGTGGTACTATTTGGTAGAACTGAAAATAATCTGAAGTGCCACTATGTTTAATTCGAGAAGTAAAATCGCGTTGTGGATATTGTCTGCAACACTCGTAGTGGCAGTAGCAGCAGACTCGTCATATCAAGAAGATGAGTTTGACGAGGATAATTTTGATGATAAACCTCTTGCCGGAAATACAACAAGGAAGGGGAAAATATGTGAGTAATTTTGAAGACCTCCTGTGGCACTGTGGGCGAAATACCGCTTGAGACGCAGGAAGTTGCAGATTCGATCCTCGGCGCGGGACAAACATTTGTATGATCTGCAAATATTTGTCTCGAGTCTGGATGTTTTCAATGTAGGTATAATATGTACTTACCAACCTACCTATGTATGTACAAAAAAAATTATATTAGTCATCCGTTTATTACGGTAGGTACCTACCTACCTTAGCACAACTTGCATTAATTTGCTCAGCTTGGGATTAGATGAAGCTGTGTGAAATATCCAAGGATATTCATTTATTTACATTTAAAGCCAGCGAATTATTATAAATAACTAATATAGTTTTAGTCGAAGTTACACGATTGTAACTACCTACATACCTATACTGTATCTATACCAGGTGACCAAAACACATATTTAGAATAATTATTGCTGATTTGCGAAAGAAAAGATTTAAACGCGCTCCGCTTTATACCGCACCGCTACTTTAATACTTACATCGATTTAAAAAATGACCAATAATAAAGTGGAATGGAAATTATGTCATTAATAAAAATTGTTCTCTCGACGATAAAATATTAGAAATCTATAATTTGCATTTTTCTGTTACTGATCTTGTGTTACTTACCTACTACTTAGTTTCAATAGTAGGTACACGAGATGGTGTTCACTCCGAAAGGTCTTTCTCGCGAACACTTTACTTTTCATTAAACACTTTGCTTTTCATTACGAATATGAAGAAATTACCTAAAAAAATACTTGAAATTTTGAATCTCGCACACAAAAACTTAATCCACGATTTTTTTTAATCTATCTAGGTACCTAAGTACTAGCCAAAAATTTATTTAACATAATTATCAACTGAATATCGAATAGCTATTTTCCCGCCTTAAAAAAAACGTTAAAAAAAATCTGACTGTTAGAATGCCACAAAAAGTATAAAGTACCTAAGCACTCTACTTGTAATTTTACTTTTTATTTAACACAAAGTTAGTAAAACATACATAAATGAGTAGAACTATTATACCACCAGGTTTTCAATTAAATTAGTTTGACGCGTTGCTAGCATATAAATATCTCATGTCAAACTAATACCTATTGAGCAAGAAATAGGTGGTCAATCCTTTTCTAGGTCTCGAGTTTTCCCCCCTGAAATCCCCCCTAGGGTGGAAAAGTGGAATAAAAAAAATGGTGTCCAGAAATCCCTCCTGCAAATCCCCCGGGGTATTATTAGGGCTTAGACTGGAGATCAATACTGAGCTCTTGCAAGCATTGCATTGAAGACCACGTAAAAATCAGTCTTTTTTTTTTATTAAGGTTTTTAGGCTTCCAGAATACAAACTTAAGAGCGGTCAACCCGGCTCACTTTTCATACAAACCAAAGCTATGCCCGCGTCGATGATAGACGCACCGGGAAGGGCCACCTTAAGGCACTTTCTTCAATATGGTGTATGAAATGTGATGAAACTGAATATTATTTCCAGTGTTCCCATTCGTTAGCATCGTTCGTTTCGCGAACACTGACTGTTCGTCGACGAACACCATGGACGGCACATGCCTGGCGCGAAGGGAATGCCACAACCTTAACGGGACTATCACAGGGGTTTGCGCGGCAAGGAGAGGGCGATGTTGTGTCGGTAAGAACAATTGAGAAAATATGCAGAAGGAATTAACCTCAAACTTTTTGAAAATTAGTTATAATGTCCAGGTGATCTAGTGTAGGTATACCTACTCTATCTTCTAAAAAAAGATTTGTGTAGGTACCTATAACATTCTAATCATCAAGCAAGATAATAAATAGTTTAATGAGTGTAGGTAGGTATTATATAATCTGTGATGGGACAATATACCATTTTCACAAATGAATTATGCTAAAACCGACCATATTTTTTAGTGTAGGTAGGTACCTACTACCAAAGACGATTAATATCTAGAAGACAGACAAAGGCCATACACAAAATCGTAACCCTAAAAAATAGCCTGAAAACTCTAAAACATCAATTTTATCCAAGAAACTTCAATTACTTTCTAGTTAAAAATGTTTAAATATTGAATATTGTTGCTACCTAATTGAAATTTCTTGGATAAAATTGATGTTTTAAAGTTTTCAGGCTATCTGGTACTGCGGGATCGGGTTACGATTTTGTGTATGGCCTTTGTCTGTCTTCTAGATATTAATCATCTTTGCTACTACTAAGTACCTACTAGGTTTCATAAAAAAAATGAAAAATAAAACCTACTATCAAAGTTGGCTGGCTTCAACAACTTATCCATTAATAGGTACTTTCCCTCATAGATACTAATTTGCAAAATGACTGATTTATTGTAGGTACCTCTATAGACAACACTTGTTGAGGTTGTATGGTAATCTTTTCTAGTGTCCCGTTCGTGCGGTACTGTTACAAACGTGAACAACACCTACTTTACGAGCCCCGGGTATCCGGCCGCCTACGCGGGAGGCGCTGCGTGCAACATCATTGTGAATCGATGTAACAATCAAATCTGCCAGGTAATAATATATAAACGTTTAGTAACATACCAAATAAGTTAGCTTCAAGAAAATTTGTAAAGGAGTTAGTTGAAGATGACAATTTTTTTCATTTAAATACATATAGGTACTTACTTACCACAGATAAAAGAATACTAGCATATACCTACCTACAATACATGTCTTACTTGTACATCTTTAAAAGCCACTTTACAGTTCAGCACTTTAAAAACAGGTCAAATAAAGAAAGAAAGAAAGAAAGAAAGAAAGAAAGAAAGAAAGAAAGAAAGAAAGAAAGAAAAATCATTTATTCTTGTAGGACCTCAAGGATCACTTAAGTTTCGTTTTACATGCTAGGTGATTCGAATGCCTGTTCCAACGCGACTCCCTACACCAGGGAAAGAATCAGGCAAGAACCTGGTGGTGTGGGCCTAGCTTTATTTTAAAAGCTATCCCTTAACAATCTAAATAGTCAAGCTTTAGTGGGAAGCCAGTCGAACAAAGTAAGGCATGTCAAAGAGATTAAAAGTAGTTGTAAAGTTAACAAGATAACACCTCAACAAAATGTTGTCTGGCATCACACGCTACACTTGGCTGACTTATGTGGTAGGTAGGTAGGTACCTACTTATGAAGGTAGTAAAGATATTGTATACCATCAACCGTCGAGGGGCAGAGCGACATCCGGCCACGCAATTTTATCAATAATAAACGCATCAATAGAATAATACGCTTTCTTTACAAGAATATTCTTTATGTACGTTTTAAACCTTCGAATCGGAAGGTTAGTTACGTTGATTGGGAGTTTATTGTAAAAAAGTACAGTATTTCCCATAAAAGAACCGTTTACTTTTTCTAGTCTAAATTTAGGCACAGATAATTCTTATTTCTAGTGTTAGTTTTATGCGCATCACTAGTTGCAATCTAAACGAGACAGTTCTGAATAAGAATAATTATGAATATTAATTACATTACAAACTTCACAAAATCCACAAAGAGCGTAGGGACTTTATCTCAAACAGAAGTGCAAATCAAGCATTATTGTTTCAGCTCCGTATAGACTTCTTGGACTTCGTGACCTCGCAGCCTGACGGTGACGGTAACTGCGCGACTGACTTTATCTCAGTCACGGGAGGAAATACGATTGTACCCACCCTCTGCGGGGACCTCACAGGGCAGAGCATATTCGTCGACTTCAATGGGAACGCTGCAATCACAATCTCGGTTTCTGCAACGCTCGCGACTGCCTTTGCCAGGCGTTGGAACGTAAAGCTCGTGCAGTATGGCTGTGACTGTCCGGGAATTGGTAATTTGGCACAAAGAGAATATATAACCACGACGCTATTTTGGCAAACAAACTAACCTCTATGCAGGGTTCTCTTTTTCTGCTGCCTATTTTTCTGTCCGACTATCCGTCAGTACCGATTGTTCGTGTTACCTATCAAAGACCATTAATATCTAGAAGACAGACAAAGGCCATAATCGTAACCCTGAAAATGGCCCAAAACGGGAGTTTAAAGTAAATGGCAGCACCAGATAGCCTAGAAACTCTAAAACATCAATTTTATCCAAGAAATTTCAATTACTTTCTAGTCAAAATTACTTAAAAAATAATTATATAGAATATTCTTCAAAATACAATATTTCATGATAATATTTCACATAGGTAGTTTGTTGTTAGTTGCATATGATTATCATTATATGGCGAGGTGAGAGATTGGAAGTTGGCATTAAACAAAGTAAGCCTAGGTAGGTATATAGCAACAATATTAAATATAAAAAAAGATGTAGGTAATTTTAACTAGAATTTCTTGAATAACATTTATGTTTTAAAGTTTCCTACCTAACCTAACCTACTTTAAACTCCTGTTTTGGTGTGCGTTAAGCCAGCGTACACATAAGAGAATTTACGTTTTTTTTATGCCCAAAAAATAGTGCATAAATAGTGCATAATTAGGGCAAAGCTGAAAAAAATAGTGCCCCTTTGGTTCAAGAGATAATGACCATTCTTTATGGGTACGCCAGCATAACGTCGTTATGATAGCGTACCCATGCCCCGTTCTCAGAAATGGCTAATACTACAGCGACGAAATTTACACTCAAAAATAGTGCATAATTAGTGACTGAGCTATGCAAAATTTCAAAGTGATTGCTCGTATAGAAAAGGAGATATTGAACAATACTTTTAAAAAAATAACGGTCAAGCGTTATGCCAGCGTACCCATTTTTCATTGAATTAGTGCGCCGAAACCCGAGCGTTTCATAATATAAAAATGTTATATGAAAAAATAGTGCGTTAAATAGTGCCTCTGCCAGTAGGTTTACTTAATGCAAATTCCTTGTGCAACAACATAAAAAGTCGATGTAAAGTTCTAGGAACAAAATATTGTGGTACAGTCAGGCAAAACAAATAATTTGCATAAGCCGACCAATTTAGGTAGTAGTAACAAAACGACTTACTTACAGTCTTACCACCTAACCTACCTAAATTGGTCGGGTTATGCAAATTATTTGTTTTGCCTGACTGTACCACAATATTTTGTTCCTAGAACTTTACATCGACTTTTTATATTGTTGCACAAGGAATTTGCATAAAGTAAACCTACTGGCAGAGGCACTATTTAACGCACTATTTTTTCATATAACATTTTTATATTATGAAACGCTCGGGTTTCGGCGCACTAATTCAATGAAAAATGGGTACGTTGGCATAACGCTTGACCGTTATTTTTTTAAAAGTATTGTTCAATATCTCCTTTTCTATACGAGCAATCACTTTGAAATTTTGCATAGCTCAGTCACTATTTTTGAGTGTAAATTTCGTCGCTGTAATATTAGCCATTTCTGAGAACGGGGCAGGGTACGCTATCATAACGTTATGCTGGCGTACCCATAAAGAATGGTCATTATCTCTTGAACCAAAGAGGCACTATTTTTTTCAGCTTTGCCCTAATTATGCACTATTTATGCATTATTTTTTGGTCATAAAAAAAATGTGAATTCTCTTATGTGTACGCTGGCATAACGGACACCTGTTTTGGGCCATTTTCAGGGTTACGATTTTGTGTATGGCCTTTGTCTGTCTTCTTGGTATTAATCGTCTTTGGTGTTACTAATGACCGCTATTACATAAATCCTCATAGATTCTTATTGAATCCCTTATAAGGTACAATGATGCCCGCGGCTTTGCTCGCGTGGTACCTATCTTGATAAAATATAGCCTATGCTCAGTTCATTCGGAAAGTCCATGCTACACATCGATGAAATAATTTTTGAAATACTAAGGATGAGTTGAGTAGTTTCGGAGATTATCCTAAACAAACAAACCAACTTTATCTCTAATCTAGGTAGGTACGTTCTTTCTGTATTGTGAGGTAGGTAAGTACTTTCTATTGTTTTCAGCTCCCAACGGCTGTCTCCAATACTATACAGGCTTAACAGGCACATTAACGAGTTTCAACTACGGAAGTGCAGCCAACACGCTGCTCAGTGCCTCCTTAGTGACTGGGACTCGGCACATCGTCAACACGAACTATGGAATCTGTATACGAATGGAAGCTGGATACTGTTCTATTCAGTACGCTCAGGTACAAAATACCTTCTCATTTATTTCTGTGCAAAAAACATAATAAACAATTTCTACAGTCATTCCTGGAGTTCTTTTAAAGTCCTAACTTTAAAATAAATAATTACAAGAGATCCACGGTCTAAACTCAAACACTTACCTATTCAAGCTTTTGCAGCTCCACCACTTCCATCCGACGAGATGTTTGTACTTATTACCTAAATCGAGGAATAATTTTATTGACAGACTGCTAACGATATTTATTCATTCACGATGACGGGCGACGTGGAAGGCGCTGACAACACGGTACTAGGCACAGCCCTTGGCACAGTCAACGGCATTCAATGCGTGACGGACTTCGTGGTCATACCCAACCCTGTAGTGACGGCCACAGGGGTGGCTGTCAACACCGACCGCTTTTGCGGCCTGGGTTTCGTGCCTGTGCAGAGTAAGTTATTAATAGTATTCTTGGCCACAATGCAAGCCTAGCGCGGTGGCTAAGGCGGCCGTGAAATATCAAACCCTCATTATTACTTCTTATTACATTTATGTCATAGAAAATCTCATAATATGTAATATAAATCGTACTATTGAATTTAGATACTTTATTCTGATTATGTTATTCATTTTCATTTTCTGAGAAGATTTACTATACTTAGTAATATAATATTTTTTTTACACCATCGGAAAGTAGAGATTTTAATGAACAGAAAGCACACCAACTACCTACTGAAAAACACCAACACCAACTAACTATTTGAAAAAAGCTGATATTTTGACCGATGAATTTTCGATTGAAAATTAGGGTGGTTTTTCGAATTTTAATTCAAAATAAGGTGATAAAATCAATATTTCAAATCAAATAAATTACACCGTATTTGGGACATAAAAAGGTAAGTTTTCACCGAATTTCGTGAAAACAATACTATTAATTACCTACATGCTCTTTGATAATTTGTTTGTAAAAGATACAAATAAAAAACCAAAAACTTGGTTTTAAGAATTTATCACATAGGTACATTTTGAGGTTATTTGAAAAAAGTGTCAATGCAAAAGTTTTAGATCTTTTTATTACTTAAGTACCTACCTACAACTTTGCCATTTGTTTTTTTTTCATAGCACTTTTAGTTTTGCTGGAAATTGAGATATACTTACCGAAGCTCAACCCCATCCCCTTCCCGACCTCAGATCGCCCGTAAATTATTTATCCTTTAATTTTTAGAGTATTCTCTTCCATTTCCAATGGGTTTCATCCTACTGTGATTTAATTTTACTTTTCATTATTTTTGAAGGCTTTTACTTACCCTGGTCTATACATCGTTGCTATGACGACCGACATCCGTATCACCAAAGACGATTAATATCTAGAAGACAGACAAAGGCCATACACAAAATCGTAACCCTATCCCGCAGTACCAGATAGCCTGAGAACTTTAAAACATCAATTTTATCCAAGACATTTCAATACTTAGTAGTAGGGAGCAACAATATTCAATATTTAAACATTTTTAACTAGAAAGTAATTGAAATTTCTTGGATAAAATTGATGTTTTAGAGTTTTCAGGCTATTTTTTAGGGTTACGATTTTGTGTATGGCCATTGTCTGTCTTCTAGATATTAATCGTCTTTGGTATTACCAAAGACGATTAATATCTAGAAGACAGACAAAGGCCATACACAAAATCGTAACCCGATCCCGCAGTACCAGATAGCCTGAAAACTTTAAAACATCAATTTTATCCAAGAAATTTCAATACTTAGTAGTAGGTAGCAACAATATTCAATATTTAAACATTTTTAACTAGAAAGTAATTGAAATTTCTTGGATAAAATTGATGTTTTAGAGCTTTCAGGCTATTTTTTAGGGTTACGATTTTGTGTATGGCCTTTGTCTGTCTTCTAGATATTAATCGTCTTTGGTATTACCTACGTTGGATATAGGAACCGGGGGTTAGACTTTTTTCCTGCAAAACAGTTCTACAAGTGTAGGTCAGATCTTACCTATAAATCAAGGTCGTTGTCCCTGATAATACCAGCTTTTGGGAAGTTGATTGATTAATGTTTTAACCCCCGACGAAGATGGGATATAATTTATGAAAATCTGTCAAGGAGTTTGAAGATCATCAGCTCTTTTAGTTGATGAAGGGATTTACCTACTTAATAGGTTTTTTTATAAAATTTTAAATTTAATTGTTAACCTACTTATATTTTCATTTGCAGCCGGAGCGAAACCTTTCGTTGTGTACGTAGTGACAGACGCCTCTGAAGGAGCCACGGTCACGACTCCGCCAGACGTCGCCAACCGAGGGTTCTCCCTCACTTACACACAGATTGCCTGCTGATTCATATTTAGAAGTTATTTTTTACCAGGGATCTTAGTAAATTAACCTCTTACGCCCGTAGCACACCTCCGCTCGCGGATCCCGCGGAACCGCAGTCGTTTCGCTATGGTCTCGTCCACACCTCCGCCGCGGTTCTGCGGTTACGGTTCCGCAGCGGAGGTGTACCTACTATGGGCGTTACTGTACCTACTTAAATGACTAACTGTACCGCAGGGACAGTGAGTGGGTACCTAGGTACATTTCTTTTCATATGTAAACTGGCTTTTTGCAATGCAGGCTTGCCTCGTGCGTGGACCACCAGTAAATCCATTGTAATTTGTGTTTTAGCACAGATAAAAGAATGGTTTTAGTAATAAATACCTAAGCTATTAAATTTTTAGTGGCAATTCTGAGTGTCGCAAAAGCTAAACTAAGCTAACTAAAATTGTTGCCGTCCCTTTCATAGCGATGGAAATAAAAAGGATGGCAATAGTTTTAGTTAGCTTAGTTTAGCTTTTGCGACACTCAGAATTGCCACTAAATAGTGGCAATTCTGAGTGTCGCAAAAGCTAAACTAAGCTAACTAAAATTGTTGCCGTCCCTTTCATAGCGATGGAAATAAAAAGGATGGCAATAGTTTTAGTTAGCTTAGTTTAGCTTTTGCGACACTCAGAATTGCCACTTTTGTTTTGTTACAAAACGACCTATAGATGTTGCTGTTTTAGCGCCACCTACTTCACTACAGCAGTGAAGTAGGTGGCGCTAAAAATGATAAAGTACGTCTACATACTCCAAAGAGTTTCCTAAGTTATGCAATAGATGGTGCTGCTGTAGATCACTTTTAGTACTCAATCGTTGGATAGATGGCGCTGAAACAACGACATCTATTGTTACTTAGAAGTACTACATAACCAGAGGACTTTTTTAAAGTATTCTCAGTCACGCAATAGATGGTGCTTTTGTAAATCACTTATAGTTCAAGATCGTTGGATAGATGGCGCTGAAACAGCGACATCTTTTGTTTGTTAGAAGTACTACATAACCAGAGGAGTTCTTGAAGGTTTACTCAGTTATCCAATAGATGGTGCTCTCGTAAATCACTTATAGTTCTCACACGATGAAACAGCGACATCTTTTTGTCGTTTGATAAACTACATAATCCAAGGAGTTTTTTTAATTTTCTTAAGTTACGCAGTAGATGGTGCTGTTGTAGATCACTTATAGTTCTCGAAAGTTGGATAGACGGCGCTGAAAATAATAATAATAAGTACTTAGATAAAAGCTTTCGTTTCCTCCTTTTTGTTGTTGTGTGATACTAGTGGCCATTCTGAGTGTCGCAAAAGCTAAATTAAGCTAATTAAAATTGTTGCCGTCCTTTTTATTTCCATCGCTATGAAAGGGACGGCAACAATTTTAGTTAGCTTAGTTTAGCTTTTGCGACACTCAGAATTGCCACTACTGTTAGTCTTATTATAAGACGTCACGCACTGCCGAAATAATGAGACATTTTTAGTACGGAACCGAAAAACTATGACTAGAAGATTAAAGTAATATTTTTTGACAAGATCAATTAAAAATGATGTAGGTAGGTAAATAAAACAATTATAATATAATTTAAATCATGTTTTATTGACATAATGCTGTTTTAGTGAATTCACCTTATTAATGTTCTATTCTAAAAATATTTAACAAGTTATCAACAAATAACAGTGTTCTACTACCTAAAAGTTGTATTGCATGGATGGTGGGTGCATGTTATCTAGCTACGTTTAGTTTAAGATATTTGTGAAAAGATTATCACTTTTGTCTGTGTCTGGATATTCAATAACAATAATAAATTTATCTGATGCATCCATTTTCAGATTTGTGTCAGATTTTCTTCAAGTTAGTCCGCGTCGTGTAAAAAGAACGCTGGACTTTTGTGTGCGATGGTAGTTCAAAATAAATTGCCTACTGCGCAACTTGACATGCAGCGTTCTTTTTACATGACGAGACCCTATTTCACAAAACATTATGATATAATAACACCTAAGTACTAAAAACTTTATAAACTTGACTTTTTAAATAAATGGTTTGTGACTATAGGGAGTCAGATGATAGTGCTGGCTGACAGTGTGATTATTACTAAAATTAATTCAAGTAATTAATGACACCTGCAATCAACAAGACGTGCTGTCACATGTAAACTATTTTTGAAATAACGGTACTATTTTAATCTCATTTTTAAATTAATGTGTAGATAAAATAACAATTTGACTAACAGCAGAAATTAATATCCGACGAACCATCGCATCGCAGATCTAAGTATCTCCATAGCAACTTTGTTAATTATGACAACACAATGTGTATGGCACTTTTTTCACGGATAACAGCATTGCTATGGCAATAGATCTGCGATCGTTCGTCGGATTTAGTATTTAATTTCGGCCCTTTGACATTATCTGAGCAATAGGGACGTATTGTATGTAGGTACCTACTGTATTCGATGGATTTAATAGTAACAATTAAAACCGATCACACTCTTGTATTTCGGTTTAGTTCTCACAGCGCCAAAATTAAAATCGGAGCTTATTTATAAACGTGTCGAGAATTTTGATAGCAAAAGGAATTCTATAATCGTAGCGATGTCGCATAATAATGTTTTAAAACGTTGTACAAAGTCTTACCGTTTCAGACCGTGAGAAGAATACGCACACGATAATTACGATACCAAAATACATTTAACAAAATCTAGTTAAAAATTATGTACTCAATAAAATTGAATCTATACAAATTATTTTGTAAGTACCTACTTACATAATATTTTATTATCTTTCACTAATCCAGGAAACTAGGAAAATTTAGTAAAGATAACATTTTATTTTAGTTCGCCACGCTACGTAGTTTGTTCACCTTTCCCATATTCTTAGAGATAACGTCTCTAATGCTGTAGTACCATGTAGCGATATCGGTGTTGTTCTTGAGGTCTTCGAAAGCTGAGCAGCCTTCGATGCTGCTCAGGACTCCATAGACCGTGACGTCAGCGAGACTGGGTTTGTCTCCTCCGAGGAAGGTGGTACCTTTAGCTTTGACGGCGGACGACCACTCGCGCGCTGCGTCGTAGAGAGACTCGCGAGCGTCTTCTTTTATATTATGCCTGGAAATAAAAATATTTGCATGAACAGTATTACAATATCTATACAATCATCTCTACATAGAATATGTATAACAGACACTACGCGCGCCATCTGTACGCTTAGATCTTTTAATGCAATAAAACGCAATGGTATTTAATGCGGTTTTGATCAATGGATTTGCTTTTTTTAATGCAAAGATATATATAAAGACATAACACAAGCACAAGCCATAACACAAGCATTAAGAGCCTATCTATAGGATGTCAGAAGGTGTCGAAGTGTTTCTGATTATCGTCTAATTACATATAATGTACATTTACTGTATAACTTTGAAATACACTTTGAAAAAAATACAGGACATAAGCATTTTAAATTTCGAAAGCACGATTCCTTAAAGTTAGGTTAAAAATTACATTAAGAACCTTTCCATTTTAATACTTTAAATTAGATCATGAAACTTTGTCAAATAACGTAAATAACTAAGAAGCAGCTTGTCTAAACATTAGTTTTATAAAAGACCATAATTTCGCTGTAATGACAAAAAACGTATAAAATCGAGCGTAAAATCCAGTGAAGACTATTGCGCGCGATCAGGACATACTTACTGGCCGATGCGTGGTGAGACAAAGACAAAATTCTGAGGTAGTATTTAAGGTGTATAGCTTAGGACTACAAGACGCTGTGTGAATGTCCAATTAAAATGTATTTACCTCTTCTTAAGCCGTTTGGAGATGGCCCACATAGCCGCGGCTCCTCCATAAACCATCAGCGCACACTCCCAGGAAGGGAAGGCTTGTCGCCAGCCGCCCGCGCGCTCGAACCAACGAAACGTCTCTACGGCCTCGCCGGCTGTGCGGTACACATTGGGGGACAGAGTGTGAACTAGCACGTTGTCGGCCCATTCACGCCATTTGCGCTCTTCTCTGAAATATTTTCGAGGAGTTTTGAAACTCGCGTTTAGAGAACCGAAGGGATCAATACATACGTACACAAATGCGTACGCGTTTCAACATGCCAAATGTTAGTTCTAAAGCGTGCGTTTCCCAAGGCGTGTGCTTCAAAACGCCTAATGTGTACCTATATTATTATTTTTGTTCGTATAAGTTATGAATCTAACTCTGGTGATCAAGTTTTTAGGCCTCCTGATGGCCTCCGTCTTGGCTTAACAACTTAAAAATCAGGACCGACAAGTTACCTCCCTCCTAAGCACGAAAGCGCTTAGCTGATTAATCCCAATACGCGGCCACCCATCCCCTCATAACGTCGCTTAGCTTCAGCAATCTTTTAAAAACGTCTAGGCGGATTCTTAAATCCTCAGTGGTCTCCGAAAGAGAAGAAAATGAGAGATAATGTTAACATAAAATGTATAAGCAATCCTGGTACCAGATTTCATTTAAATCCGTCCAAGCTGTTTGAGAGTGAAAGAGTAACAAACACACTTACACACTTAAGTATATACTTACACACTTACACACACACAAACTTTCACGTTTATAATATTAGTGTGATTCGGTAAATTTACATTGGTTAGTACTATTGTGCACAGGTCCGACATCAACAATACTTCTTAAATCGGTCGAGTTATCAATCGACTGATTTAAATCGATTGTATAGTAAGTTTATTATAAAAATTAATAGTAGCCGTTTTTGTCCCGCGCCTAATATGCCCAAGTCACAACAAACACCATCTTCTTCCTGCCTTATGTGGTGGTGGTGTGGCACAACATGGTGTTCTTCTTCCATTTCCCTCTATCAGACGTAATCTCAGCTCTCACTCGCTCACAGCACACACTTTACTCATGTCATCCCTTACACAGTCCATCCATCTTTTCTTTGGCCTACCTCTACCTACACCTATATCCATATCCATCCACATTCATATCTAATACTCTCCTAGTAACCTAGTAACTAGCGATAGTAGATAGCTTAAAATGTAAAAAGTTGTTCTGTTTTAGTGAAGTAAGGAAATACAGCTTTCTTTTTCAACTAACTTGGTATCCATCTTCATGTTCCTAATATTCGTGGTGAACGATATTTACGAGCAGCAAGGTTATGTTAGAAAACAGCCCGTAAAAACTAGCCATGTTACTTTTCTCAATCGCTTTCGTTAAAGAAACAGAAAAATGTATTAATGAAATTATTATAGCATTCAATGACAATAAGTCACGTCAAATTAAAGGATTGGCGATAATAGAATGAGAATCGATAGGAAGCGTTTGTAGTACGGCTAGACTCTAGCTAGAGACTAGAGGCTCAGAAATGTTGATTACTTACTTTTCTTCATCTTGCATCTTCGCATTGGCAACTGGTGCATCACTCATAACGAAGTATCTGTTAGCGAATTCAATGGACTTCTTGCCATCTTTGACAACATTATGAGCAGGGTAATACTTGATCACATTTGATAAGGAATAAGATGGATCCAGGAAGTACGTCTCCAGGATTGATATTATTGCAGTACTGTCCATAAGTTGCTGTAAAGAAGAGGAGAGTTAAGATTATTGTACATTTTTAATTGAATCCCAATTTAAAGGCTACTGTAAAACTGAAAATACAGAGTGGACCAAAATTGTGGCCCCTTAAAGACATGATTCCGAACACCGCTAAATGCAGGAATATTATTGTAAAATTATTATTGTATTATTGTAATTGTATATAGCTCTAAGTATTTCTTTGATGGCAGTGACAGATTTAACAAGTAGATAGCTTAAAATGTTGCACACACATTTTTCTCTATACTTCCATAAAGATCAAAGATCAAAGTTGTTCAAGTTTTAGTGAAGTAAGGAAATACAGCTTTCTTTTTCAACTAACTTGGTATCCTCCTTCTGTCTGCACTAGCATGATGGGTACTTTCTTGTACTTAGACCACTTAATGGACTGTCGGAGAACAGCGTCTACCTCCACAATCTCATAGCTGATGCCGCGAGCGTCAAGGTATGCTCGCACCTTGCAGCAGAAAGGACAAGTTCGGTATTGGAACAGGACAATGTGGATATCATGTGGAAAAGTTTCACTGGTGATCTGAAATGAAAGTAAATTACAATCAGTACCTACTATTTTCCACTTGGTAAGAGTGAAGTAGTGACTGACAATTGATACAAAGGTTTGAATCCTGAGGCCCTATGTGGGCCATGCTACGCTACTTTGGGGGAGACTTTTGACCAGAAGTGATAAAACGTTTAAAAAAAAAGGAACAGCTACACAGAGTGATCCATACTAAAATAATAATAAAAAGTATTGTAGATAAGTTTGTCTATCCAAGTACTAGAATTTATAACAACAAAGTTAAAAGTGTTGTTCCGCTGTGACACGGACACGCTTTGCACATGGATTCAGCTTCACTCTGTATGATGATGTGGGCATGGTGATTGGTGATACACCTGTGACCCATGCATGACTAAGTATAAGCAAAGACGATTAATATCTAGAAGACAGACAAAGGCCATACACAAAATCGTAACCCTGATCCCGTAGTACCAGATAGCCTGGAAACTTTAAAACATCAATTTTATCCAAGAAATTTCAATACTTAGTAGTAGGTAGCAACAATATTCAATATAAAAAAATTTTTAGGTAATTTTAACTAGAAAGTAATTGAAATTTCTTGGATAAAATTGATGTTTTTAAGTTTCCAGGCTATCTGGTACGGGTTACGATTTTGTGTATGGCCTTTGTCTGTCTTCTAGATATTAATCGTCTTTGGTATAAGTATGTTGTATTACCAAAAAAAAACAATTAATTATTAACATTATTAATAGGTACTTCAATTTTTAGGGTTCCCTCCTTACCTCAATAGGAAAAAAACCAAAACCATATGAGATTACTCAGTTGTCAGTCTGTCTGTCTGTCTGATCACATTCTACTAATTCAAATTATTTTTAACTTTTATGTATTTTATTTTCATAATTATTATTCCTTTATGTATTTTAAGAGCTTGCTTTTTGCGAAATTTTATGGTTATAGAGACCAAGAAGACCAGACCAAAGAAGTATCCTAGATGATTTTGAAGGTCAAAAACACAAACTTTCACCTTTATAATATTATGTGTGTAGGATAGCAGGTTAGTGTTGCTGATCAGTAGTCAACTGTCAATGATTAAGTAATCAAAAGTCTATTGATAGCCAACTAATCATAAGACTGTCGATAGGATCGATAGAAGATATAGGCCTATTGATAGTCTAAATCTTATCGAAAGTATTGATCTTATTGATATTGTATCATTACTATTGATAGCTCAGAACGAGGCAAAAGTAAGTTAAAATAGCTTTTTTATAGCTCAGAACAATTGAACACTATCACACTCTTTTGATAATATTGCCTCAATATAAGCTATTGATCCCAATGACACTATTGATAGGCTTATGGATAGGGTACATGTATATGAATGAAAACTCCATCACCAGAGTTGGCCACTTGCTCATACAAACTATCTAATGAACTATGAATTAAAACTCAATACTTAGTTTAAAGTAGGTAGGTACATTACAACTATAATTCGACAAAATGTAGCAGGAAGCTATTTTATTAGCTTAATAGTGCGATATCACGATTAAGAAGTATTCCTCATGGGAAATACAAAGTTTACCTACCTTGTAATGAGGTTTGTAGTTGGGCAGTTCCTTCAATAAAGCGTACGCATCATTTTCAGCTGGCGCCGTTTGTTTTTTACTATTTACTTTGTAGTGTGTGTAACCTCCATAACCAGCGCCGATGAGGACACCAATACTGGCACTCACTAAGGTAAGCTTCGCAGTCGACCTAGGCCGGCTTTTTGTTGAAAAATATATTTTACCCAAATTCATATTATATCCAATCGAAGGAAGCACAGTTTTACGAATCAATGTGTACGTTGGACGCCACATTTTTGATAACAAGTTTTTATTTTCACTTTTCAGCACCGACTAACCAATTGTTTTCAGGCTTTTCCAATGAAAGTTTCCCTCAAGTTTCCCTGATTTACTGCTCTTGTTCGCTCCCTCGTTTTGTAACTTTTCAGTTTTTCACTTTTTTAGCCTAGGTAAGTCACGATTCAGTCGAAATAACGATCTCACTCGAATAATCGAATTCTCGAAATTATTATAATGTCAAGCAAGAAAAAGAAAAGCAACCAACAATTCCAACAAAACTATTTTAGTGACCGACCACAGACTGACTACCAAACAGACTATGCTAACGCATTAGTGACCAAAAGAGAATAAAAACACTACGTTTACTAGTGTAGTGACTAAAACATTACTATTGCTATTACTACCAGCCCATACTGTCCCATTGTTGGGCAAAGTCCCAACAATGGGACAGTATGGGCTCCTTGGCCCTCCCCTCCCCCCACATTCACCAGTCACGCCGATCCAGTGCCTTCGTCCGCCAGTCCCTCTCAAAGGCGTCTAGTTCGTCCCGCCATCTCATTCGTGGTCGGCCGCGCTGCCGGGTCCCTATGTCAGGGCTCCACGTAGTGGTAATTTTGGCCCACAGATCTTCCGGCATGCGGCAAACATGCTCGGCCCAGTCCCACTTAAGTTTTGCAACTCTCTCCCCTAAAACATAAAGTATTATTTTATGATTTTATCTGTGCTAAAACGTAGTGTTTATACAAGGCATGCTCTTTGATACAAGGTTTACTTTCTAACATGACCACTTTGGTGCACATGCTCTTTGGACGTGACTGAACATTCACCATTTAAAATATGTATTCTTGATCCTAGCTAGATCCAGATGTATTCAGAGAAACTTGAATTATAATGACATGGTAGTGGCTAAATTAAATGCGTGGCAAAAGCCGGCGAAGCCAAAATAAAGAAGAAGAAGAAAAGTCACAAACCATCACACCAACCAACATTGACATTATAAAGTCCTTCTTCTGAGCCAACGAAGCAGAATAATATATTCTGTTGAGTGCAAAGACAATTAGACAATTAGACGTTCTACCCGTTAAAAAGGGTAGAACCAGGTAGAACGTCTTTGGTTGAGTGTCTGTCAAAGACCTAAAAATCGCAGTAGCCTTAGAAGAAGAAGTGAAATAAAGTGAGTTTTTCTTTTCGTTCATTTGAATTTGAATTTGTTCTAAAGAAAGTAAGAAATTGAGCGCTGTATTCCTTTCGAATTCACACAAAAACAGAGAAGAATATATACCTACAACACTCATGTGAGTAAAAGAGGCAAATATCTTTTGTCCCTCATCGCGTGCCGCTGTTTTGTATGGCCAAAAACTTGATGACCCGAATTTTGTACTACGAAACTATGGATTCACTGCATTTTTTGTCCCTCTCGGCGGCACGCTCGCTGTTTGTCCAGGTACTATCTACTAAGTTAGTAGATAGTACCTGGATAGATAGAATATTGAGACTGGCTGTTAGTAGTACTAACAGCCAGTCTCAATATTCTATCTATCTTCAGATAAGCTTACTGCGGCCCGCAGTCTGCGGGTGACATTTCTTTCATACAAAAAACGTCAAATATGATGACAGTAAGCAAAACCAAAGATAGATAGGTTATTGAGACTGGATGGATGTAAACTAGTAGGATGTAATGTAGTATGCGTTAGCATCCTAGTAGTCTGTGGATGTAGTGTAGGACTGGTGCGTTCGTTCGAATGCCTTTGTTCGTTCGTTCCTCCCGGTGAAGATATAATTCTTTTTTCCCTTGTCATGAGTTCTATTCTAAGGTCCGGAAGACCCATTGTATCTTTCCTTCTTCTGAGGGAAGACCACATAAAAAAATTTAAAACATAAAAATCCATCCGAAAAAAAAAAGTTCGTTCCTCAGTGAAATTCCACAGATTATTTTCATGCTCTTTGCCTTGCTCTTCTTTGCTTTGACTTTGACTGGTGTACGCCATCGGATCGGTCATCGGTCTACGGACGGATTCTATTCTATGATTTAGTGTGAAAATAAAGTGATTAGTTGATTAAAAGCTCGTATTAACTTCTTTAGCTAAAAGCGGGACACAGTTTTTTATTTTTTGTATAAGTGCGATTGATCAGGCGCCATAAGTAAGGTAGTAATTAAATTTGTAGTTCACATTTTGTTCTGAGAATTGCCGCGTTCTATGTACCACATACTTGCATGAATCTTTTTTGTGGTGTCAGTCAAGTTGCGTGGCGCCTGTCTAAGTTATCATATTTATAGAAAAGTGGTTATGCCCGAAGTATGCCATCGACATCGCGGTCGAGGGGCACCGGGCGTGGGCCCGACGGCGCGCCGCGGCCCCCGGTCATAGCGCCCATGTCGGAGCGGCAGCAGCTGGCTCTGGTGATGCAGATCTCGTCACAAGAGTCCGCTCCAGGTTCGTCCACACTCCGCACACTACAAACAATGTGAATTTGTTTTTCAACGACGAATGTTTACCAAGTGCTAACTTCCCGCCATTCTCGAATACAGCCGTTCCGACTCCGGCTGCGGAGGAGAGGAAGCGGACAAGACAACAAAGGAATGGCAGAGGAGAAACTCCACTTCATGTTGCATCCATCAGAGGTGATCATGACCAGGTCAAAAAGCTACTTGAACAAGGACAGGATCCAAACATAGCAGATTTTGCTGGTAAGTCAATAGTTCCGATATCTACTGTAGTAAGTTTATGAAAAAAAAATTATTATCAAAGTCTGAAAAATGAAACCCAAACTTTTAATAACTGTTGTTTGGTAAACAGAAACCTTTTGAGGAAACCTTTGCCAGGTACTTGCGATAAGCATACATTACATACAATATTACTTTCCAACTGTTTACCAACATATTATTATTATAATGGAAAATGGTGATAAGCGTGAGTTTCAGATGGCAAATAATTTAATAGTTAACCTGTCAACCGGCGGAACGACTCTGGGGTCGTTGGTACGTTAACTAACGGCTAATTCTGTCGAATTCGAAAATTCGATATTTCGAATCTGAATCGGTTAAAAAAGCGATTACCTAAAACTTAAAAAGTCATAGAAAGTTAAAATTAAAAATTAAATTAAAATTTTTAATTTTGAATATTTAATTTTAACTTTCTGTAAAAGGTACCAACGACCCCGGGGTCGTTCCGCCGGTTGACAGAATTCGACAGAATTAGCCGTTAAATGACAGGTCTAATACCACATTGTACTTCTTCTATGTACAAAATTATAATTGTTGAATTACATAGATAGTCATTGAAAATAATTGTTCCATTCACAGTTTCATCTTAGCATGGTGACCTATTCCATGTCTATTATTTTGATTACCTAGGCTGGATGTTTCTTCATACTCAATATTTGTGTTATCTATTATGTAGGTATAGCATGAAGTGTTTCATTCTATGGATCATTTTACATTGTTTCTGTTTTGTAATTTATCGCTATTATATATTGTTCAATTTGTTGTGCACATAGGTAGATGTTGTAGATCACTGTTAAAATATACTGACACTTTATATGATAAAAAGTTAAAAGTTATGATGACTGTAATATTATTTTACATTACCCTTTTAGCTGATTATTTTCATTGCAATTTGTAAGAAATACACTTAAATTGTTAATTTTGTATTATAATCATGTAAAGTGTCAACATTTGAGTATAATCCATTAAAATAAGGTGTGTGTATGCAACAAGTGGATGAAACACAACGAGATGCACATAATTATTATTTAAGATGTACCTGTCATGTCTTTGCAAAACTAATTGGATTTATGCTTTTTTAAGTGTTTATTTTCAGAAAATTTTCATCTAAAGGTATAATATGACATTTATAATTATGTAATGTGTTTATTAATTGACCGACTGGTGACATTGGTGTCATTTCAAGAAATATTGGCAGTTTAAAAGAGTTTTTTTTTTAATTATAAAATTAACAGTATATTATCATATAAACAAACACATTAATATTTCATACAAAAGACCTGGACTGGTGATTAGATGCTCTTTCCAAAATTACTTATTACTTTACATTTCATTCAGTTTCTAACATTAAATCAAGATAACTAAACTTGCAGTGCCTGCATGCACTTTTGAATAATTTGAAAAGTAGAAGCTAGTTAAATACTCCTATCTAACTTAGTGTGATAGATAATACAGCCAAAGCAAAAGATATGAAAGATTTGCATTATATCCCTCAGTCACCTAGCGCTGACTGTATCAATAAACCCCAATGAACTCGACCCTAGAGTACTGCAATTTATACCAATTGTTGGTATGCTGTAACGATGCTTTTGGTCACGTTACACGAATTCAGTTTTGGAGGTGAATTTGTTAGAATTTTTGGGCACTAGCATGGATTGGATTATACTACACAAGTTTGTAAACATTGTTTCTTTTGGCATTGACGTTATTTTGACACTGACAGTTCTATTTGCTTTCATGATCGATTGCTTGTTATTGACATCCCTATCGATTGATTAGAAAAATCTGGACCTCTACCCCATCCTTGTTGTTTTTCCTTACTTTTCTCCCGGTCTGCAAAATGACGGACACATCTTTTTGATTACAAATTTGTTTAGCTGAATTAATCAGCCAATTTATATTAGAAAAACCATGTTGTGGTTTTAAAATTCGTTTGCAGTGGCTTTGTGCTTATGCCGGCCCTAATATTTTGAAGTTTTGGTGAGTAATTTTGTCTTTGGAATTTTAATCATTGTCACGCGTGAGTGATCGCAATTTTCATAGGAATTGTTTGCATTTTTCACAGATTTTGCAAGGGTTATCGGCGTAATGAACTTTTAAACATTATTTCCCGGTAAGTTCTTGACAATTGTTAGACATTCTACATAAATAATTACAAAATTCTAATTTCTGTTCTCAATTGTTTCAGTTATGAACGGGTTTTTTTTTGTTTACCTTTTTGTTTTGCCTTTTTCTTTGGGCTTAGATATACCTTTATTTTGGTTAAATTTAACTTCTATCTCTTTCGTTAGGATTTAATTAGAACAACTTACTTATTGGAAACCCATTTTGAGGAGGAAGACTTCCAGTTGGGGTTTGCCTGGTTTAAATTTATTTAGATTCTAGTTAGAATTTACATTTCTTACTTTGAAAATGTTTTCCTATAGCCTTCAGCTAATTTTACTTTAATTAACATTGGATTGCAATAACGACAGTCGACCACTTTATTTAGTTTAGATCCTAGATACAGTAGATTGTAAGATCTATTGGTAAAAATACATTTAGCTTCTCCGTACAAAACCTCCAATTTACAAGATTCAGATTTCCACGGGCATACATACTATTAGGCTTAATAAACTAAAATTGAAATTCATACCATCTTTTATTAGCCCCCCGGCCTTGTGATTAAAGGTTCGATATCTTCGCTGACTTATCCAGGTACTTATTATTTTTATTAATTCAGGTAGGCATGGCGCCCGAGATTATTTAATTTGTTTGTTAGATTGCCTACTTGAGCCTTTAGTTAGTTAGTTCAAATAAAATTCAACCCATTTCAACACATTATTTGTTTATTACAACTTAACTTTCATATTTTTTTTATTTTTTTATTACAATTGACGCCAGCGTTCAGGGACTTTTAGTGGATTTCTGAAGCTTTGATACTGCTCGTTATTGCATCCTTTTAATTTTATTGTGTTAGACTAAGTGCGGTTTTGTTTAGAAAATTTGGAACATTTGTTTGAAATATTTTTAATCAATGTGACCTTTTTTCACATTGATATTGTTTATTCTGCTTTGACAAACAACAAAATAATACAGTTCTACGGTTCATTTTGTATCCTCATTTATGGATATTTATGTTAAAAACTTATTTTGTAAAACAATATAATACCATTTGGTAATAATTTAAAATACAAAAGCTTATTTTGTAAAGCAATTTGGTGTGTTCTGCAAGCATTTAAAACTAAAAAACTTACTTTGTAAAACAATTTAACAAGTGTTTTCAACATTATATTTCTAATGTTTTCAATATTGAACTACAAAAACTTTAAAACTTAATTTGTGAAATAATTTAGTGAATTTAGGTAATTTAGTGATTTGGTTAAAACATATTTTGAAATTTGGTGACTTTATTGTTAAACATTTATAACAAGTTTGAAAAATAGTTTGATACGGTTATGACAATTTTGTGAGTGGTTACTGCAATCCTGGATTTAAATACTTTTGACTTTGGAAAACTTTATAAGATAACTTCAACATTTAAAAAACTTTATTTAGGAAACATTAAACTTAAACTTTATACTTTGAAAAACTTAAAAAAAAAACTTTAATTTTGGAAACTTAACTTTTTGATTGCTGCGGTTTTTTTCAACGGTTTTCATCATGGATAAAGGAGTTCAATGTCCACCGATACCTGTTGATAAGGATAGTCGTGCTACTATTACTGAGCCTGAAGAGACTCATAGTCCTGTTTTGAATTTAACTGGAGTTCCGGATCCTTTTTGTACTGTTGATAGACCCGTTCACACTTCTTCTGCTTGTGCACCCAACTTACCTTCGTTCAACACCATGAATGATCAAATTAAAAAGAATTTGGCTTCTTCAAATAATAATTCAAAGCTACCTGACTTAAAAAGAAGTAAAATTGTTTTTGAAGGAAAAACTTGTGTTTGAGAGTTCATTGTTCAGGTTGAAGAGTACTTTTTGTACAAAAATTTTGATGAAAATTTATTAGTCGGTTCGTTTTCTGGTTTGCTTTCTTGGCTTGTGTTCTTATTATCGTAGATTCATTTATAAATTCGCTGATATTGCTTCACCACTTACTAGATTGACTGCTGGTAGTAAAAATTCGAATAAATCTCTTGTTTGGAATGAAGACGCTGAAAAGGCTTTTCAAAATCTTAAAGTAGCTTTAATTTCATCCCCTGTTTTATTTGCCCAGACTTTAGTAAACCTTTCTTTTTACATTGTGATGCTAGTTCTGTTGGAATTGGTAGTGTGTTGAGTCAAGAGGATGACAATGGAGAACAACATCCCATCGCATTCTATTCTAGATCTCTTAATAAATGTGAACAAAATTATAGTACCACAGAAAGAGAATTATTAGCAATTTTAGATTCAATAGAACATTTTAGACCTTATATTGAAGGAATGGAATTTACAGTTATTACAGATCATGCTTGTTTGAAATGGCTTTTAAAATTAAACAATCCTAGTGGACGTCTTGCTAGATGGGCTGCTAGAATTTCTCAGTTTACTTTTCAAATTATTCATAAAAAAGGTTCTTTACATTTGGTTCCAGACGCTTTGTCTCGAATTTCGGTTTCCACAATCTTAGTTTCTTCTATTGAAATCATTGCACCGGATGATGATATTGATGATCCTTGGTATAAAAAAGTATTTATTAATTGTCAGAAATTTCCTAGTAGGTATAAAAATTACAGAGTTGATGACACAACCTTATACAAATTCTGTAAGAATAAATTCAATCCTGATAGTAGATTAAATTGGAAAATTGTTATCCCTAAGGAACATATTTTGGATACTATTAAGTCAAATCATGATGATATTAATTCTGGTCATCTTGGTATTCATAAAACTTTAAAGAAATTAAAACAACATTATGTTTGGAACGGTATGTTCAATGATGTCCATAAATACATAAAATCTTGTGACATTTGTAAAGCTTATAAACATACTACGTCTCCACCCTTTGGTATTATGGTAAATCCTAAAAAAGTAGATCTTCCCATGGTTATGTTATCAGTAGACATTATTGGAATTTTGCCTAAAAGTTATTCTGGACATAAATATATTCTTTCGGTTGTAGATGTATTTACTAAGTATTGTTGGATATTTCCTATGATAAAAGCAACAACTTTAACCATTTGTAGATTATTTGAGAAAGAGATATTCCTTAAATTCGGTTGTCCTAAAATTATAGTTTGTGATAATGGAACTCAGTTTACTGCTAAATATTTTGTAGATTTCATGAAGAGTTACAATATAACAAAAATATTTTACAATACATTGTATACTCCACAAAATAATCCTGTTGAGAGATATAATAAAACTGTAGAAACTTGTATTTCGTGCTTTGTTAATGATGATCAACGCACTTGGTCAAAATTATTGCCTCATGTTCAATTAGCTTTGAATAATAGTGAAAATCTTGCTACAGATTTCACACCTAATTTTCTCATGTTTGGGAGAGAATTAATTTTTGATGCTTCTTTACACCGTTTTAGTAATTCTTTGGATAATTTAGATCAACTTGAATTTGGTGAAAGAAATTCTTATGCATTTTCTATTAAATCACTTAGTGATATTTTTGTTAAAGTTCAAGCCCATTTGTTAAAAGCGTATAAGCGTAATGCGCGATATTATAATTTAGGGAGGAAAGTCATTTCTTTTGATGTAGGTGATATTGTTTGGAGGAGAAGTTTTGTTCAGTCTAATGCTCCTGCCTATTTTTCGGCAAAACTTGCACCTAAGTTTATTAAATGCGAAATTATTGAAAAGATTTCTAACAACGTTTACCTTTTGAAAGACCTTAACAAAAACACTTCTGGTCGTTATCACGTTAAAGATATAATTAAATATTAAAAATTAATTTCACACTTTTTGGCTTTTGACTTGGTTCTGTTATGTTGGTTTGATTTGACTTTTGTAGATGAAGAGTGTAGATTGATGTATGCTAGGATATAGTCATTTGTAAGAGGAAGAATGTAGGGATACCAAACTACTTAACTATTCCTTGAATTTAAAATTTCTGATATTAACTTAGGTCCTTTTGGTTTTTAAACTTTTTGCTTCATTCGTTATATTTTCAACATCGAAAGATCTTATGTACATTTTGTATATTTTTGGAGAACTTTGTTTGTTGTTCTCAAATTTTTGTTTGTAGTCTTTTTGGACTTATATTTGTTTGGTCACTTTTTGTGTCATTTTTTGTCGTTTGCTTGTATTTGTCTGAATCCTAGATAAGTTTATATTTAAGGTTCTCGGACGTGACATTTTGGTACCACCCTGATTTGACATTTTTTGGAATTTTATTCCTACCATTTTTTGGAACGGTTCTCAGATTTTCCCTCTGGTTCTGTTAATTTTGTGGTATTGTGCCCGGAAAGTTGGTGGAGTTATGCCGATCACAATACGCACAACCATTTTTTCCAAATGTGACTGTGCCCGGAAAGTTGGTAGAGTTGAGCCGATCACAGTTCATTTGATATTTTTTGCATTATTCACTCTTTTCCGTTTGAATATTGTACGTTTTTGTTTGTCGTGTTGTGCCCGGAAGGTTGGTGGAGTTGCGCCGATCACAATACACAAATGTTTTTTGTGTTTGCACATTTTGTTGTGTAGAACATATTTGCACTATTCACTCTTTTCCGTTTGAATACTGTATTTTTTCCTTTTGTCGCATTGTGCCCGGTAGTTCGGTGGAGTTGTTCCGATCACAATGCACAAATGTTTTTTGTGTTTGCACGCTGGGTTGTGTATAACATATTTTTTGAAATCACATTTTTCCCATGTGAGAATATACCTTTTATTTGGTACTTTTGTAAACTTCCGTACAGAGTCGGTGACGTAGGTGTCCAACCGCACTTCTTAGATTGTCGGATTGTTATATTGTTATTGCATGTTTTGTTGAACTTTTGTAACCTTCTGCACAGAGTCGGTGACGTAGGTGTCCAACCGCACTTCTTATATTGTCAGAATGGCCAATCGTCAAATTTTTACTGCATATTTTTTGTTATAAATTTGTAATGAAATTGTTATGATATCACTTCGAGTCGGTGACGTAAGTAGTCCAACCGCACTTTATGATCTTCTGAGATCACTTGATAAAGTTTCAATTTAAAGTTTCAATTTGTAAAGTTTTAAAATTTTCAAGCTTGAGTCGACGACAAGTTTTGTCTAGTCGCACTTTTACAACACTTTTGTTGAGTTTGTTATTTTACATGAACATTTTTAACTTTGTACTTAACTCAATTTTTGAAGAGTTCTTTTTTGTTGAGAGTTTATAATTTTCAAACTTTTCTTGTTTGTCTAACTTGTTTAGATCTTACCAAGATTTAGTATTTTGATAAATTTTGTGTATTTTTCACTTCTTGTTTTTCTAACATTCTTTGTTTAGATTTCCCAAGGTAGTAGAACTATCACACTTTTTTGTTGTTTTGTTTGATTTCTTTTTATAGAGTCTTTTGGTAGATTTATTTTTATAGAGTTCTTTTGTAGAGTCTTTAGTAGAGTCTTTTTGTAGAGTCTTTAGTAGAGTCTTTTTGTAGAGTCTTTTGTAGAGTCTTTAGTAGAGTCTTTTATAGAGTCTTTTGGTAGAGTCTGAGTAGTAATTTTTTTGAATTTTTATGTTTTTGCCAATTTAAATTCTTATCTTTTGGGCATAAAAGAAAGAGTCCTTTCTTTTATTTTTTTCGGGAAAGGATGTAATGTAACGATGCTTTTGGTCACGTTACACGAATTCAGTTTTGGAGGTGAATTTGTTAGAATTTTTGGGCACTAGCATGGATTGGATTATACTACACAAGTTTGTAAACATTGTTTCTTTTGGCATTGACGTTATTTTGACACTGACAGTTCTATTTGCTTTCATGATCGATTGCTTGTTATTGACATCCCTATCGATTGATTAGAAAAATCTGGACCTCTACCCCATCCTTGTTGTTTTTCCTTACTTTTCTCCCGGTCTGCAAAATGACGGACACATCTTTTTGATTACAAATTTGTTTAGCTGAATTAATCAGCCAATTTATATTAGAAAAACCATGTTGTGGTTTTAAAATTCGTTTGCAGTGGCTTTGTGCTTATGCCGGCCCTAATATTTTGAAGTTTTGGTGAGTAATTTTGTCTTTGGAATTTTAATCATTGTCACGCGTGAGTGATCGCAATTTTCATAGGAATTGTTTGCATTTTTCACAGATTTTGCAAGGGTTATCGGCGTAATGAACTTTTAAACATTATTTCCCGGTAAGTTCTTGACAATTGTTAGACATTCTACATAAATAATTACAAAATTCTAATTTCTGTTCTCAATTGTTTCAGTTATGAACGGGTTTTTTTTTGTTTACCTTTTTGTTTTGCCTTTTTCTTTGGGCTTAGATATACCTTTATTTTGGTTAAATTTAACTTCTATCTCTTTCGTTAGGATTTAATTAGAACAACTTACTTATTGGAAACCCATTTTGAGGAGGAAGACTTCCAGTTGGGGTTTGCCTGGTTTAAATTTATTTAGATTCTAGTTAGAATTTACATTTCTTACTTTGAAAATGTTTTCCTATAGCCTTCAGCTAATTTTACTTTAATTAACATTGGATTGCAATAACGACAGTCGACCACTTTATTTAGTTTAGATCCTAGATACAGTAGATTGTAAGATCTATTGGTAAAAATACATTTAGCTTCTCCGTACAAAACCTCCAATTTACAAGATTCAGATTTCCACGGGCATACATACTATTAGGCTTAATAAACTAAAATTGAAATTCATACCATCTTTTATTAGCCCCCCGGCCTTGTGATTAAAGGTTCGATATCTTCGCTGACTTATCCAGGTACTTATTATTTTTATTAATTCAGGTAGGCATGGCGCCCGAGATTATTTAATTTGTTTGTTAGATTGCCTACTTGAGCCTTTAGTTAGTTAGTTCAAATAAAATTCAACCCATTTCAACACATTATTTGTTTATTACAACTTAACTTTCATATTTTTTTTATTTTTTTATTACAATGCTTCAGTGACATAAATTGGTGACAAGTATATAATACAGACAGAAATACACTCGATATTATAGCCCCATGTAAGTAAAACTCATTTTAAATAGGGTATTTCAGATATAAAAGGCTCAACTCTGCATATTATTGTTATTCTAAAACTATGTTAATTTTGATGATGGAAATTAGTATAATATCTATATTAACTATAGCAAACGAAAATAGCTATATTAACAGTATCAGTGTTGTGCAAATTGGAGACATCATATTGCAGACTACAATAGATCAAAGCAAACAATAAATGTACCATTGTAATGCTGAGTAGGCTTTGAGTAGTTATGTTTCTTATTGACATGTATGTAAGTTTTAACTGTCTTATTCTATATTTGTACTTTTTTCAGTTGTCTTGGGGTCTTACAGATATTAATTTTACAGGCTATACTCATACATTATGTACCTACCAAAGATGCTAAATCTGGTGGGCTAAATACTTTTTGTATTAATAACATGAGTTAATTTGATTTTATATACCTATCTATATATTTAATAACATAGATTATCAGCTTCAGTCAGATATAAAAAAAAATCCTTGGACATTTCACACGGCGTCATCTAGTCCCAAGCTAAGCAACTTAATGCTTGTGTTATGGTAACCAGATGACTGATATACTACATAGATACATTTTTTTTTAAATACATACATACTATAGATAGAAAAACATTCAGACCCGGAACAAATATCTGTAGAAGATACAAACATTTGTCCCGTGGCGGGGATCGAACCCCCAACCTCCGCGTCTAAGGCGGGCCTTCGCCCACTGCGCCACAACGGTCGTCTAATAACATAAATGGGAGAGTAATGTTAATAATAGGTAACTAAACTGTTAAGTACTAATATTAAAACTTAAAACTGTTTGCTGCAGAAGATAAAATTCTAAATGGTCACACAATACATCTTCATCCAGTCTCTCTGAATAGTAAGCTAAAGCCAACTTGTAAGATAACTACTAAGCTTATTAGATAAGTTACAAATTCTAGGATGGACTCCTTTACATGAAGCTTGCAGCTATGGATGGTTTCAAGTTGTAGAACTGCTTGTAAACAGTGGAGCTAATCTAAATGCGAAAGGATTGGATGACGATACGCCTCTACATGATGCCACTACATCAGGAAACCTCAAAATGGTTAAATTCCTCATTGAAAAAGGAGCAGACCCTTTTGTAAAGAATACGAAAGGCAAGATGCCGTCAGACTATGCAGCGCCGCCAATATTTGAGTACTTGGAGTCTTTAGTGAAAGGTATGTTATGTTTTTAATTACTTTAAGAAACACCATTAAATTACCTAAGAGCCTAATGCACACGGCGCACAGGCTCTGCGGCGCGTTTGTATCGATATAATACAAACGCATTACGATCATCGCGTTCGTAAAACACGCTGCCAACTGGTAGTGTGACGCTCTACACTACAGAGTTTGCCTGTAGGGTGTACTTAAGGCCTACACAAAAACGCGCAGTGGCTGCTCGTTTGAGAAACATGGTGTGCACAGGCTTTAAATCTCCAATCAAAGAAGGAGATAGTAGGTCCTATTAAGATCCCAAGTCCTCTTAGGAAATAGTATGATGGACGCTTAATTCTAAAAACATTTCATTTCATCTGAAGAATTACAGAATTTTATGTTCTTATATCGTCCCTGTAGTTGGAAAACTAAATAACTAACACATTTTGCCAAATCGACTTTATTGCACCTTCATAAAGTCCAATTCAAGCTGCATCTTTCTGTGTTACTAAAGTTTTGATATCATATTTCAATAAAAAAATAAACAAAAATGAACCTGTCAAGACATCAAAGATGGAAAAATGAATTTTGAAGTAATGATAAAAAAATAGCGAAGGAGAAGTAGTTAACTCGGCAATAAAATAGCTAAGTGTAATTCTGCGTTACTTTGCGGCGAATAAAATGCATAAAGTTACTTATTCAGTTTTCCTTCGACACATTTCTACGCTGTACAGGAACAATGCAGTTAGGAATAATTAAACAAGAGCATTTATATAATTTTCGTGTAACATGATTGTGTTAAATAAAGGTACTTATTTAATTTAAATAGATACTATTCAATTTCAATTTCCTACTAATATAAATCTCTCTAACTGTTTTGAATTTTAGATTAGGTAAAATTTAATATAAGACTTTGTTCAATATTATTGGACCAGACACAAAATGAACACAAGCAGAAACACTAATGGTAGAAATTAACGGAAAAAGAGGCAGTATAGAAATTGCTTCATCGATCGATGAAGAGACTTAACACAAATATAATTAATAACACCATTAAGGCATAATAGAGGCCCAAAAGTCTTTCATAGAAAAACTTGTACTGGATCTAAACAGTTATTAAAACTTAAAGATGATCACGGAACTACTGTAACTGATCGAAGCCGAATCGTAACCATTGTGGAAAAGTTCTATGGGAAACTTTACGCATCGAATGCAGCAGAACCAAACTCACCTGATGGCGTTAGAGCTCCTCCAATTGAACACCATGACACGGAAATCTTACCACCTATCTTGCCGTGTGAAGTTACAAGAGCTCTCTACGCCATGAAGACAGATAAATCTCCTGGGGAGGATGGAGTTACTATCGAAATGCTTAGAGCAGGTGGAACTCCCGTTTTTAAGGTTCTCGTGGAGCTCTTTAACATGGTTTTGTACGAAGCTCGCACATCGGAACAGTGGAAAAATGCAATAGTACACATAATGCACAAAAAAGGTGACATTGCAAAATTGGACAATTACCGTCCAATTAGCTTACTATCACAGGTGTACAAGCTGTTTGCCAAAATTCTCACCATTCGCCTTACACGCCAACTCGATGAAGCTCAACCCGTAGAGCAGGCCGGCTTCCGGAGCGGTTGTTCGACAATCGACCATATCCACACGGTAAAGCAGCTGATGGAGAAGTGTCACGAGTATAACAGGCCCCTTGTTATGGCCTTTGTCGATTACGAGAAGGCCTTTGACAGTGTTGAACATTAAAATAAATAAATATAAATATCCTTGGACATTTCACACGGCGTCATCTAGTCCCAAGCTAAGCAATTTAATGCTTGTGTTATGGTAACCAGATGACTGATAAACTACATAGATACATTTTTTTTTGTAAATACATACATATTATACATAGAAAACACCCAGACACGAAACAAATATTTGCAGATCATGCAAACATTTGTCCCGCAGCGGGGATCGAACCCGCAACCTCTGCGTCTCAGGCGGGCTTTCGCCCACTGCGCCACAGAGGTCGTCATTGGGCCGTGTTCCACGCTCTCCATAGCTGCCATATCGATTCACGTGGATGTGCTCCGGGAGCTGTACACGTCAGCTACTCTGCAAGCTCGAGTGCATAGTCTAACGAATCCTGTACCGATTAAGCGGAGAGTGAGACATGGAGATACTATTTCACCCAAGCTTTTTACAGCAGTGAGCAGTTTTAGAAGATGTAGTAAAAATGCTTGAATGGGAAAAAATTTGAATCAACATCAATGGTCTCTCTCCGTCACACTTAAGATTCGCGGATGATCTTGTTCTTTTTGCAGAGAGCTTCGAAGATCTCCAGCTCATGCTACAACATCTGTATGATGCGTCTTTGGAGGTAGGGCTAAAGATGAATATGTCCAAGACGAAAGTGATGGGAAACCTCTCCGTCACCGCAGTTTCTGCTGTTACAGTTGGAAATTTGAGGTTGGAGATGGTGGAAAAATAAATTTATCTTGGACATACTCTATCTTTTGGCAAGGACCATAAGAAAAAGGAGATTGAAAGGCGAGTACAGCTTGGGTGGGCTGCATTCGGAAAATTCGACGACATTCTGAAATCTGTCAACGTCCCACAGTGTCTGAAGACCCGTCTATTTAACCAGTGTGTACTGCCCACCATGACTTACGGTGCCGAGACATGGACCCTCACCCAGGAGGCTGTGTACAAAATGAGGGTTGCTCAGAGGGCCATGGAGCGTGCCATACTCGGCATTAAGCTTGTAGACCGAGTTCCCAATACCGAGATCCGAAGAAGAACCAAGGTGAAGGATGTCGGTATCCGGGCAATGGAACTCAAATGGAGTTGGGCTGGGCACCTGGCAAGACGTGGTGACGACAGGTGGTGTAAAACGTTGACAGAATGGTTGCCGAGGACTGGCAAGAGAAGCGTCGGACGTCCAGCAGCGCGATGGGTCGACGATATTATCAGCGTCGTGGGCCGGCAGTGGATCAGGCAAGCCCAGGACCGGGAGAAATGGCAAGAACGAAGGAAGGCCTACACCCAGCAGTGGGAGAGATTGGGCTGCGGATGATGATGATGATGATATTTAAAAACAAAGAACTAGTTTTATTAAAATCCTTACCCATGGGTAGAATAATAGGGAAATAGGAGTCAAATAAATAAATAATAGGTCTTATTATTAATTAGATAGTGTAGGAAAATTAAATAAAGGCACTTAATGTTAGCTTTTTTATGTTGTATGGAGAACATTGACGAAGAAGAACTAAACAACTGACATGAAAAAATAAATAAGTGCTTAAAAACTTTGAAACTTTGTTGAGGGAAAATTACATAATCGCTTTTTATTTTTTTTCTTACAAACAAATGAGCTAACGTATAAGACTGTAAGATTGAAAAATAGGTTAAATAACAATCTATAACATAGCAAAAGATGCATAGAAAAAATGTTACCAAACAAAATTTTATAGCCATTTTACACGCAAAAAAATAGTAAATTGCGTTTTTCTCCCGATTTTGGTTTTGTTAGTTATTTAGTTTTCCAACTACAGGGACGATATATGAATTGCAATGAAAAATAAGACTAGTCCAGTAATAGCTTTTGTACTTATTGTAGTTGTCTATTTCACTTTACTGGATAAATAAAAGTAAAATAACTTTTTTACTGTAGGTAGACCCATACACTTTGTATGAACTTTGTAAAACAAGTAATGTCTAACAGGGCATACTTCTGACAAAATTATTATTGGTGTTGGAGTAGGTACCTACTATACCTATCTATCTCAACCTAGTTTCTATACTTGTATAGGATAGGTAGGATACCACTTATCATTATTCTAATATTATCTATTACATCTCTACTAGTAGCACGCCCCAGACGAGATCTCGCGCATGTGTCCTTGATGATAGGTATTATTTGGCACTGCCAATAATAATACCTATCATCAATGACACATCTCATAACCGTACGATACAAATTGGCACAATGTATCGTTTACGGTTATGAGAGTAGGGGATCAGGGCCCGTACTTAACGATATATTATCATAGCCGCGATATTCACCAGATATCTGTTTGTAGCAAAGTAAACAGGTTGTAAAATTCAAACTTTTAGTTAAACCATGGGTAAACCCCGCAAATAAATACCTTGTGCTAGAAATCCTTGTAGTGCACAGTGAGACAACTTTGAGAAGGATGGAGAGAGGCAACACGTCTGTGCGTGATCAATGGTAAAAATGACTGGTTCAAAATGTTTTGAACTACTCGTGTGTGTCTCTTGCGCCTCATCCAGCCTTTATTAAACAAACATACGATATCTAAACAAAGAAACTTAGTAAAACACAGTGAAATAGTTTACGCGTCGGCTACATTCCCCTCCCTAGTGCTGGCACGGCACTCATCATCTCCCCATCCATCGGTATAGGCAGTACTTCGCGAACCCAGCCCTTCCAAAACATTATCAGCCAATTTTTCGCCATCGAGCGAGACAATCGCCATTGTTTTCTAAGATAGGTATCAGACTCATCAAAAGCGCCCAAAGTAAGAAGAGTGGACGATGTTCCAAGTTAACAATTATTCGGTGTAAGACTTTCCTTAGTGTTTGGTTCGACTGGGGCATGTAGGTCTAAGCGGGGCGAATATTAATTATTTGTTCAACTTCGGTTTAATAATGTTTGAGGTGTTTCATGTCGCGGTGCTCTTCTTCAGAGTAATCTTGAGTCCTAATCTGCGGTTCCCAAGCCCAGAGGGTTAACCAGTGGAATTAAAATCCAAGTCGCTGTCATAACTGTGGTTGATTTTTCCGCGTTCAATTCATGGATACATTTCGTTAGCTCTGCGTAAGCTCCTTTCAGATTCGCCCCGTTGGTTGGTTGCCCGAGTATTATCGTGGCCAGCCTCTTCTGGCTGCCATGCGCCAGAGAGCCATTATCAAAGCGTCGGCGTCGGTCGTCAGCTGATTTAGGTAATAGAATCAGTAAGGCAAGTAAAGATACCGCCAATCGCCATACCTAGGTACCTTTTTTATCTTTCTAACATGCATCTTGATTCTTGATTGAAGTGATGCACTTACTTTACAGCTATACGTATACCTACTGTAGGTCGTAACGTAATCGTAAAATCCAGTACTTAAGTAGGTACCTACATAACGTTGTTTTAATTTATTGACTACCATTTCCTGATTTCCGTGGCACACTTACGTGGTATATGGTAGGTAGGTATAGGTAGTAGGTAGGTACTTTACGATAAGGTGAGTGACATGCATGGCAACGGTCGTCGAGCATTTATACGGCCAGCCAGTCGCAGTAGGCCGTCGTCGTCAAATTAAGTAAGATTCTGCTCTTTCTATCCAACTTTTTCTTATACGCCAGGTTACGTAGGTCATCTGGGTTGGGTAGGATTTCATCTGTGAGTACCTACCTACCTACTACAACACGTTCTCAGCGCGTAAACTTTTTTCAAATAGGTACTTAGATAACCACTTTCTTGGCCGGCCGTTTATGGTAGATTAGATACTTAGGTACCTACTTAAAGACAAATACAAAACTGAGGCAAATCGTTAACTTACAATTAAAATACTTACAGACCCCTAGTTTAGCACGAACCTTTAAGTGAAATACCTGCCTACTACTACACAGAACATAGTGTATTTTATTATTATAGTATCCATCCGCACTCATAATAGAGTAATAAAAAGACAGACAGGAATTCGTTACCCACTATTTTACTCTTTGTCTTTGTATGTATTGTTGAGTAAGACACGCCTTGCACACACGCGCACTCTGTCTATGTAAAGTAAGTAAAGAAAGCGGAGTGAACTTCGTGCAAGTCTCGGGCCGCGTTGCGTATTTTCAGATGGCGTGTCATTGATTGGGCTGTCATGTCACTAGTTCGCTTACGTTTCGTTACACGTGGTTCTATTTCAAATTGGTTTTTAAATATATAAGTAAAGTTGCCATGTCGCTGTTAGCGATTTTAATAATGCATTTTAATGAAACCTAAATCCGCTAAAATTGGCTTGAGCATTGAGCAATACTGCTGTAGAGTGTAGAGTAGGTTTAGCGTAGCATAAATACACTATTTTAATTTTAATTATTCATTATTCGCTGCCACACCCCATTGTATTTTTACAATCTTTGTTTGCCTTTTTAGCTGCCTTCTAAAAAAGGAGGATAATTCTCAATTCGACTGTAAGCAGTTATTTTTTATGTTTGTTACCTCAGAACTTTCGAGGGATGAACCGATTTTGATGATTATTTTTTTATTTAAAAGCTGGTGCTGTCCCATAAACTTTAAAAACTTTGAGATCTTATGAGAATCTTCAGAGTTATGAACAAAAATGCACCTTAAGAGTGCAGAAATTGAAAACGGTTTAATAAAACTTTTTTTTACCACTTGTATGCAACGATTTTGTGGTATTTTAAGTTTAAAAAGGAATTTTGATTATTATCATGCAATGTTAATACCTAATATTTTATCTGTGCCAATACCATAATTTAAATCAAGTCCTTAAAAAAACTTTAAAAATATAACACGAAAAATGTAGTAAGTACCTACCTAAGGTAAACTAAACCGCATCCTACATTACATACCTATACAGAATATTATTTGATAATTTAGAACACAGGTTTGCACATTGGATTAATTTTGTTTTAGTTACATAATCATTAAATTTTTTAAACTCAACTCCTCTGTATGATACAACCCTATAGCAACCCTATCCTATCTAACTGATCAATGTACGTGAAACGGAACGTTTTGGGGCGTGTTGCTTGGCAGCTCGCCTCGCCAGACTTCACTTTGACAGTTCTTTTATAATATTTCCATCTCGACAACTTTATAGGTACATCTAGCTATTTTCGCGGCAGCTTAAAATTAACCTATTGTGGAAAGTTATTTTTAGTTAGCTATTATTTGTCCCATACAGTTATGCTGATTATGCTTGTTACGTTTTGTATTACTAATATTGTAATTCTGAAAATAACTTAAACTCGTTGTAAAAATAGGTAGGTAGGTACTTACATAAAAAAATATTTAATATTAGTTTGCCTAACACAGACGAAAGAAAATCTCACTCATCTGAGTGCAACCAACTTACGAGAATAGTAATGCCATCAAAAACAAAACTCCTAAAATAAGCCAAACTCTCTTTCAAGAAACTTTAGACTACTCTGCTGTGGTTCAAATTGAATTAAATTTGAAAAAACCATGTTTATACAATTCCTCTTTGATTACTCAGGCTTTTTATCCACAACGAAGTTATAGGGGGTCTTAAATGGCCTGAACTGCTTCGAGAAAAGGATGGTACAGCGCCCGTGCCGCTTTTTTACCCGACTTGGCGGGGTCACGGAACTGCCGTGTCGCGTCGCTGCCGTGCTTCCAGTTCAGTTGGTAACACAGGCTTGGGCTGCGAATGGCCGCTTCTTGACAGCAACTTCGCGACAGTGTCGCGGACCGATTTAGCACAAAGTTTTGTGTCGATTAAAAAAGTGGAGAAACACGTAAAAACTCACAAAATAGGGGCCGACGACGTGAAATGCAAAGGAGGACGCTCTCGCACAAACAAGGGTAGTCGTTAGAAGCATAATTTATATAGAATGTTATGTGTAGGTAAATGAAGACGCACGCCGCACACATTATTCACGATCGTGCTGTGTGTGACCCCTGTGTAAACTCCTAATAATGACCTGACTGACGTGACAAAGTGAATTTTCTAAAAGGATAGGATTCATAGTACAGCTATTACCCCTGGTAAAAGCAAGATTTACTTATGAAACTACTTTGTTGTTTTTTGTACTGTTGAAGTCATTACGGTATTACGGACAGTAAGGTAAGTTTCAAGATCGTGATCGTTTAATAAAATAGGTAGCTAAAGGTGCGTATTCTTTGTATAAAGCTGATTAATTTATTGTGGTTACTTTTTTACTGGTTCAGTAATATTTGCTTTGTTTCTATTCTGTACCACTACTACCTACTTTGTGTCACTATAGGTACCTACATAATTATATAGGTAAATACATGAAGTAGGGAAAATAACACTCACTTTGTTCTATTAAATAGGGTGTTGTATTCTACTTTCCTTAAATAATTATGTTTTAAATATTATATACCTACAAATATGTACCTACCTATGTTTTACAAAATTCTAATAGGTAGATATGAGTTGAAATGTTATCAAACATGATTCAAGTAGCTACAGAATACTACTTAACATTTAATTTTTGCTTATATAACCTACTCTACTATACCTAAATAAGAACATGGTCTTGTGTAAGGCTAGTCCATATAACTTTATCTCTTAGGCTAATAGTTTAGGAGCTCAAAACTTATGGCTTAGGTATAAAATATATTTTCTCTATAATAGAGAGTAATGTTTGGATGTTTAACATACAAATTAGCAGAAGGGGTCTCTTTTGGGGTGGTGTTCTGACTACAGTACATAATGGACCATTCAATTCAATTCAACTGATAATTGTGATATTTATCATAGAGTTTTAAGTAATTCAAAGGTCATCATAAAAGTTCAGATAGAGCTAAGATCTAATCCTTGCATTAGGGACATTATTATTTTAAAACTTATAATATTGTGTAAGGCTAGTCCATATAACTTTATCTCTTAGGCTAATAGTTTAGGAGCTCAAAACTTATGGCTTAGGTATAAAATATATTTTCTCTATAATAGAGAGTAATGTTTGGATGTTTAACATACAAATTAGCAGAAGGGGTCTCTTTTGGGGTGGTGTTCTGACTACAGTACATAATGGACCATTCAATTCAATTCAACTGATAATTGTGATATTTATCATAGAGTTTTAAGTAATTCAAAGGTCATCATAAAAGTTCAGATAGAGCTAAGATCTAATCCTTGCATTAGGGACATTATTATTTTAAAACTTATAATATTAGTTGCCCAATTCAAGCTTTATTTATTTATTTTGTGATAAAAATGAAAAAGTTATAGGTAATTGTTTTGCAACATACATAATGTATATAAATTATAAACTTGTCTTGTACGTAATGCTACATCCATTTTTAAAACTTTGCAGGCAGGATTAGTATCTGGATCTGAGGATAATAGACCAAGAGATAAGATACCAAGGACGATTTGATAGAACTGCTACCATGAGATGATTATAACGAATTTGTCTGAAAAGCTACTAGATGGCGCTATAACCAACTTTCAGTTTAGCAAATATTTGGTTTTGACACCTATTTATTTACCTAATGCTGTTTCTTACAAGTTCACTATATTTTCGTAGTATTGCATTATCATTAAATATCAGATCCGCGCGGCTTCGCTCGCGTGTTGTACATAAACTTCGACACTGCATTTAACCCTTTTAAAGGGTTTTTTTGAAAAAACCCTTAAACGTGTATATTTATTTTGCATCGTTAGTATTAAAACCGAGTTTCAAGCAAATCGAACCACCCAATAAAAAGTTCCTATACAAACTTTGACATCCCCTTTTCAGGCATTTTTTTTTAATTCCTGAAAAACGTGTTAATTTATTTATCTATAGGTACTTACCGAGTTTGAAGCAAATCGCATCACGCATTAAAAAGTTGCATACTAACGTTTTCACCCCTTTTCAACCCTTTAGGGGTGGAATTTCGAAAAATCCCGTCTTAGTAGGTACGTAGTTTTGTTGTAAAAGGAAGCTAGCTTCCAAATTTCACCTTCAAAGCTTCAGTGGTTTGGTCAGTGCATTGATTCCACTAAAATGCTTATTGTTTTTATACGTAATAATATTGATTATTTGGGTAATTTAAAATTTCCTGAGATAAATACTCGTAAAATAGACTGCTAAGAAGGTGTTTTAGTATAATTTCATAAATCTGCCTGTGATGATTTAATGAAGCGTATATTTGGAACAATATTGTAAATCAACAGATAATAACGCGAGAGCTACTAACGTCGGCCGCGCAAGTAATGACAGCGCAAAGAAGGGAAATGCGAGTGCCACCACAGACTGCAGTAAGAGGAGCAACATGGAGACCCTAGCGGCGGCAGAACACTTTGATGGGAAGGACCCCATCGCACAGGAAAAGGGCAAGTGGCCGAGCTTGGCATGCATTGGATGGCTTTCACTGGGCGAGCTTGAGTAACTGTCACTGTCCTTCTTAAGTCATTTTTAGTTTCGTCTCGTCCTTTAATTTTTTCTTTCATAAAAACTCATTTAAATTAAGGCAACTTAACTTATAAACACTTCAAATTAAACTCACTTGACATCCTGGAACAACTGTTGAATTTATTCTCCCTTTCAGAAGCCACCCAGGTAAGTAGCGGCGAAGTTTCTTCAACACAGGATGAATCTTCTGGCCACAAAAGGCCTTACCAAGAGGAAAATCAAGAGCCAGACCCGCTTGAAGATGACCTCGTCAAGAGGAGAAGAAAAGAAGATAAAGAGCTCATGGGGAAGCCTGCTCCACCGCGGAGTGGTCCTGGACGGTAACGGAATTCTTTTACAAGGGAATTGCATGACTTGTCCAGTCAGTCAGTTGCAAAAAAATCAATTTCAATAAATAATCATTTTGTATTCACAAACCTTACGTCATCACATCACCAATTATAGGTAGGTACTTACACATTATTGATATAAGATCAATTGATTGGGCATGATTGATGATATTAAAATCTCAAAATGATCCAGTCATGCAATTCAAAATCAAAGAGGCTTTTAATTATTTTGCAGTTTTCTGTTTTGCTTTTTTTAAATATCGTTAGTTTGTTGCTTGCTAACGTGTGATGTTGTTACATGTTAGCGTGTTGACCGGCAGCAAGCCGCCTGGGCCGGCAAGCAAGACCGGCGCGACACCGCTTGGCAAGGGCTCACAGGGCAGCAAGGGCTCCTCGGCCAAGGTGCAGTCTCAAGGGAAAGGGTACAAGGAAAAATCTAACTCACAAAGCTCGCATTCTGTAAGTGCACTGATCTTTTAAGGTCCCTGTATGGGTGAAACTAGCGCCACCGCCTATTTTATTTTATTATTACGTTGAACAAAGTTCGTTACGATGAACAGAGTTTGGTGGCCAACAAGTGCAACTTCGCTACTGCTCCTGAACTATACAAAATGAAACTACATAGGTATTAAAAAAAAGCTTATGATAGGTTTCACAAACTGTACATTCAGTTTTTTGAAATTCCTTTGTTCAATATAATAATAAAATAAAATAGGCGGTGGCGCTAGTTTCCCCCATACAGGCACCCTAACCAACATTTACTTTTTGTACTATATTATATACCTACACTTTTTACACATTATTCTGTTATGTATAATTTAAAATTAAATGACTTTATGATTTCAAAACGTAATATAGGAATAATGTTATTTAAAACGGTTTAGCTGCAGCTGTTCTCTTTTAATCAGTCTGCCCGTAGATAATGACTACAACTTGTACCTAATAACTACAACTCGTATGTTTGTTTCTATTCTCATATACCTAGAAATGGTTACATTATTTTTTGATTATTTACAAAGTATAAAATTATCTACTAGCTTACTTACCCGCAGCTTCGCTGGCGTGGTACCTACGTTGATAAAATATAGTCTATCTATGTTCATTCGGAAAGTCCATGCTACACATCTGTAAATAATTTTTGAAATCGGATGAATAGTTTCGGAGATTACCCCAAACATACTAACTAACTTTACTTCTTTATAATATTTGTAATAAAGTATTACCTAGATGAAAAGTGGTTTTTAGATCAGCGAGTAAAATAAGTAATGTTTACAGAGCAAATCATCGGAGAGATCAAAGTCTGTAGGAAGCAAAAACGATCGGAAAAGTCCGGTCGCCAGCCCTAAACCACATCAGCACAAGGAATCCGCCGACAGCGAAGATGACCCGAAGCCGCAAGAAGCCAGCGCGCCCAAAGTGCCTCCGCTCAAGATAGTGATCCCCGGCGGCGCCTCCGCCGGCAATCGCAACGAGCAGGAAGGTGAAGGTATGCCATATTTCTGCATCTGCACTAAGCTCTAAGTAATGACGCGTATCGATTCTAAAATTTCAATTTTCTAATTTTTGTTTGAACTGACAATGCCACCCACGCCTGCCGTTTCACTCTGTTTCAAACCGATGCTACGTAATCCTTTCAGGTAAATCAATGTTAAACGTATTTCGATGTTTTATGGCAATTGCACTATAGTGATGCATTTGTTGCACAAGGAAAATAAAAGTCCCGGGAGGCACAACCTCCCAGCGCGCCTACTAACCTAGAGCTCTAGAGGGCGTCGCGCATGCGCGAACTCTCAGTCAATTGAAATGATATGAAAATATCGGGGATTGTTTAAATCTTTCGGCGATAAGAACCAAAATGTTTCGTTGTAAAGAAGTAATGCCGCGGCGCCGTAGTGACAGATTGCGTTCTAAACGTGAATTGCAACGTAGAGGTTCCTTACAAAATTACTTTTACATGTTTTCGAAAAGCGCTCTTTATCATGAAGGATGCAAAGATCATTCCAATCAGTGTTCAAAGAATATTGAAAGAATCAGCGCAAGTTGTGTTGTGATGCATGCTGCGGTTGCATGATGTGTTGTGTATTCGATGTTCGTGATGTGATGATGCATGAGAGTGTTTTATCGCGATATGTGATTGTGCGTGATATACAAGTATGTAGTTGATCCAGGTCAGCGAGGCAGCGGCAAGGGCCGCGGCAGCGCGTCGACGCTGCCCTACGTGATCCCTTGCAACGCGGACAACGGTCAGACTTCGGATAGTTCCGACGGTAATGATGATAAAAGAATTGGCGAAGGCGGCAAGGTAAATATACCAAAGGTATGTTGTACACCCTCCCTGTATAACATTACTTTTTCTATATTATTTTCTTTTTTAATTTCCAATTATAAAAGTTTACACAGAGGATAGACTCTGAACTACCAGCTTGTGAAAATCAAACAATTTATTTACATTTAATATCTTTTGTTTCATTTGGTTTATATATATTTTGAGTTTAATTAGTAATTTTGTTCATTCATTACTTTAGATTTATGTTATATATTTTAAGGGATCCCAAGCTTAATGCACTATTTAGTCGCTTAACAGACAAGAATATAATTAGAGTACATTTAAAATTATGTTGTTCATAATGTAGATCAGTTGTGTGTGATTTACTTAATAAAACATAATATAAAGCAGTATCGCTGTTACCTTGCCTCTTTTCAAGACACTTTAGTAAATTCATGTAAAAGGCATTTGATTTAGTAATAAAAACAGCTATGGGACCCGTAGGAGTTTAGTATGCTTGTTTATTATTTTCAGTTTGATTATTATTCAGTAAATACTTAATGAATGTGGCCTTGCACTAAGAAGTATTAAAAATGTTTCAGGCCGGGCAAAGAGTGCTGCGCTCACACAAGACCGTTGATGACAAAGGCAGGACTTCTCCGCATGTAAATGCTCTCAACTCTAACAAAAGTCCCCAACAATCGGTGAATAACTTATTCATACACTATTTTGGAATTCAAATAACAGTGGAAAATTCTGATAGAATAATTTGTTTCAGGGACAGGACTGTGACCATGCGTCTACATCTAAGCATGATCCAGGTAATCTGATTCAACTAAATATACAAGTAAAGTAACAAAGTGCCTGCTTTACCTGGATCGGACAACACTATCACAATTTGCAGCAAATAGATCTTAGCTGATGAACATCAGTGAAAATCTAAAAGTTACTAGACTTCTCAGCAGCCAAGATCTATTAAGCATTGGGTTTGGTTAATGTTCACCAACACATAACTGCTTGATAATCACTTGCTTTGTTTTTCTATCTAACCATTAACTATATTTTCTTAGGCTGGTAATAATACAATCTCTTCTTAGATAAGCTAGAGAATTGTTAAAACAATTTCTTGAAAATTATTATTTTAGCAGCTTGAGCTCATACTTAGACTTGAGATTTAAATGCCGACTCCAGACCAATAGTTTGCATTTTTTAAATTCTGGTCATTTACAATAATGTTTTCTGACCAAATTTATTAAGTTTTATTTTATTATGTAGTTCATTTGTTTTCTTTAGAACAAAATGTTTGCATATTTTATCATGGTGTAGCCAAGATACCCATTTGGTATTGTAAAGTAAGTAATGTTTTTTCTTCAGAGACAGTGTATGCATGCTAACTACATTGCACGTGAAGTGTGGACTTCACGTGGGTACAATATATTCACAATATCCGACGCCTTCATGTCAGTTACATGTTTATTTTGTGTTGCATTATTTTATGTGTTTTCTAAAGGATACCTATGCGTTGGTGAGCAGTCGCCTTGCGGGCTGTTACTTTATTGGGTGTTAGTCAATGTTAGTTTGTGATGATTATAGCGAGTACTCCCGCTCCGTCTGTAGAATTGCACCCTCGGAAGCGTAAGATCAAGGCGTCGAAGGAGCACCACCGCGAGCCACGCAGCGACTCCGCCACGGAGAGCAGCGCTCACAACATCACACACTCCAATCCTTACCAGATGTATCTCCATATCAAGAAGCAGGTAAGCACCTACTTCATCGATCGAGCGAGGGAAGTGACTGAAGATCTTAGCGGCAACTTGGCCGATTTTGCGTTGTATGTTTGTATGTTCCGGCACAACCGGCGAACCGTTAATCTACTCTTTAAGAAATTTGGTAAAAAATCAAAGCGGATGAAGGTTTACAATCAGTCTCAATTATAAATGTAATTTTGTTTGTTATCTGCATATTATGATATTTGATAAATAAACGTTTTCCTTGCAGATTGATCGTCGTCAGAAGCTGCTGTTTCCCGTCAAGCCAAAGCCTCCGAAGGACTTTAACAAGTATCTCATGAACCGATGCACCTACACGCTCCAAGGAAACGTGAACCCAGAGCCAGCCGTCGAGATCCCTCACAATATGCCACCTCAGATGGTATCCGAGTTTCTCATGCAAGATAAAGAAAGGTCTGTCATTTTACACTAAAGGTACTACTGTAACTGTACAAGTTGGTAGCGAACGACACGCAGCAGCAGCAGCAGACGTGTCGTCGCTTCATGTCGCCACGACACGTCATAGAACGAGAAATACTTAAAAAAGAAACCAGTTGTGTCGCTGCGACACGTCGATTGCTGCTGCTGCGTGAAGTTAGCTCAACTTTAACTTTATGTTACACCAAATTCTAAAGCAATAGCTTCTTGACAAAGTTGTCATCTGAGTAAGTATGTATTGCTATGTTATTGTAAGTATTGCTTTAGAATTGAATCAACAACTGGTCAACCTCAATCCAGCCATTGTCATTGAGCTCACCCCTTACTTCACGATGTCAAATTCAAAAAATATTTATTCAATGAAAATAAATCAATGAATGCCTTTAACACAAGTATTCGTTTTCAGAACGCGTCTGCGTATCCAACATCTGGTGGAGAAGGAGAAACTCGTGCTGGCCGTCGAGCAGGAGATATTGCGCGTGCACGGACGCGCCGAACGCGCTGTGGCTAACCAGGTATCAGTCGTATCTTCATTAAATTTTATATATTATTTATAGTTTGTGCGTTTTGACGTGCTACGTTTTGGTGGGTCATAGCGAATAACCACACTGGTCCAGAATAAAGTGTTTTTCTATCTATGATTTGTCGTGTGTGAAATATAAATGCTATACATTGGTCTGTGCAGTCTCTTCCTTTCTCCGTCTGCACTATGTTGCGAGACAACGAGGTGTATAACGTGCTCGCGCCGGACCAGGAAGAGAAACGCAACGCGCAGCGCTCCCGCTGCAACGGGCGGCAGATCAACTCCTGGCTGCAGGAGGTCGACGACAAGTGGGAGAAGATCAAGGTAAAACATATTTTTCACTAGATCTATCGCCATGTATATACAACCAGCTTACTCGCCCGCTCACGTGGTACCTACGTTGATAAGGTATAGCCTATGTTCATTCGGAAAGTCCATGCTTCACACCGGTGAAATAATGTTTGAAATTAGATGAGTAGTTTCGGAGATTACCCCAAACATACAAACAAACCAACTTATAGATTAGTATAATATAGGTATAGATAGTAAGACAAAGAATGTATGACACTTTTTGACAGATGACAATGTATTGTTACAATGGCGATAGTCGTTTGTAAGTTGAATAGGAAACGGGGCAGACGACAGACAGCTCTTTGACAGACAGGCTCAGTTGGTTGTTTGCTGAGTGATTCATTCAGAAGCAGTTCAACAAATAATTGAAGCTAAAAACATGCTCTTTGTATAACCTAAACTCTATTGTATTACCTATCTACCCTAAAGAGATTTTGATAAATTATATCTATACATATCGTCAGATTTCAAACAAAAAAAACCGCATCAAAATCGTTTAATATGTTGAGGAGCTAACACCTCCTTTTTCGTTGGTTAAAAATGTAAAATATCCTGTGTTGTCAAGAATAGTTTTAAACATCATTATTATCCTATTCTGTACTTTCGAACGAGTAGCAGCGTAGATCCCAAGATGACAGTGAATTATGTAAACAGGAGGGCATGCTGCGACGCCAGCACACGGAGGCTCAGACTCTGCACGCGGTGCAGTCCATGGGATGGGAGTGGAAACTGAAGGAATTCGGCATCTGCGACTACAAGACCTCGCCCAAGATCGATACAAAGCATGTACCGCAAATACATGTTTCAAATTTTGACTTGCCCGCTTGAATTTATGTTCTAATTGCCTGAGTTTAATATCAGGCCAGAGCAATCTCGCGCTGGCATTTATTACTTATGTCTATTTTTCATCTAACGTTATATAACATCGATTGGTAAGAAGAATCAAGCGGAGCTACTAAATTGGATTTTATACCTCTAAATTCCTTAGCTTTGTTGAGCTTCTACCGCTTCTCCACTACCAGACTTCACTAGTGCACAGGCGGTAGTTGAACTATTGATTATTAAAACTTTCAGGCTGCAATGCCACTCTATTATTATAAAATTCTAATTTACTTTCAAAGATTTGATTAATCCATTTATTCTTTAAAAGTAAAGTTGACATATAAGTTTAATTTACTATGTAAACTTGAATAATTAATAATTACTAATGTAGACTTTAAATTTTATTTATCAAGATGCATAACGTTGTGACATCTACATTTCATCAGGATGGATTATCATATCCAAAATGGAACATTACATACAAGAGTAGATTAATATTATTTTTTATTAAGTACTGAATTTATTTAAGACGAAGTAAATCTTAACTTCTTAAAATTAATCCATAAAATAAGTTGCTTTATGTTAAAGTACAGTTGTAATTAAGTATATAATAGTGGCAATTCTGAGTGTCGCAAAAGCTAAACTAAGCTAACTAAAATTGTTGCCGTCCCTTTCATAGCGATGGAAATAAAAAGGATGGCAATAGTTTTAGTTAGGTTAGTTTAGCTTTTGCGACACTCCGAATTGCCCCCAATGTGTATATATATTTATATATATAACATATAAATATTTTAGTTATCTTCTTGATTCATGAAAGTAAAATTTCTTAAGTTGCCTAAATAAAATAAATCAACAATTTAATTTTGTCTTCAAAGTTTAAGTTTTTTTTTTTATTTATATTCAAGTTGCTCGCGATTTGTTTAAAAAATTGACTTACATACGAATGAACGTTGATGTAACGCCCTAACAAAGTTTATTTACTACAAAAAAATTTATGACACTATGACAAATAACAATGCAACAGGCGATAGACCTACGATCATTCGTAAGTTGAATATTGAAACCGGGAATTAGTGTACTTAGTTTCTGTATTAAAAAACATATATCCAAAGAGCTAATAAAATAACAAGGTCAAAAAAAACTTCTGCATCCTAATTATTTTAAAAGTTAAAAAACTTGTTACTTAGCAGTAATATAAATCATTTGTACTAAAAAATATTATAATTAGTTATTTATTTCTTCTTCCTCTTTACTAAAAGCTACCAAGTGATTTTATAGAATATCTTACTAAGAAGTCTTGCAAGCTCATACCACATAATGTTAGCCTATGAATGTACCTATAATGATTTTGAATTCTTATGTTTCACCTTTCTGTCAAGCTCTGGTTTAAATGTTTTTAAGAACTAGCGAATAACATTTTTCCTTATAATTGAACAGAAACTTTGCTGGACTTGGATATTTAAATTAAATATATTTGTGTAGAGAATTACCTGATAATGTGGTTTTTACAAATGATTATCAAAAGAGAACAGGGAAAGATGTTCATGTAGCAATTGACTCTTATTACTGCTTTGTGTAAATTTATGTACCTAATGGATCTTATCTTTACTGCAATTTATCTACAATGATGCACTCTAAAGTACATAACAATGTTTAGCCAAGGATTATCAAAAGAGAACAGGGAAAGATGTTCATGTAGCAATTGACTCTTATTACTGCTTTGTGTAAATTTATGTACCTAATGGATCTTATCTTTACTGCAATTTATCTACAATGATGCACTCTAAAGTACATAACAATGTTTAGCCAAGTTACTTAGTGTTGTTAACTCATTTACTCTTAGTTTTGGTGTCAAATTTAATTTTTATTTTTATTTATTTGACACCAAAGCCATACCTAAATGTAGTAGGTACACAGTAGTGCTATTATGACTAAAATAAAGGATCTCAATGTGAACTAAACTTTAATTTTGACAAGTCCCATAATATGCATGTACCTTTGTGAGTTATAATTAATATTATCTTATACAATTAATCAATATACATCACTATTACATATACGAAAAAAAGTGAGGCTTATTCAAATTTCCATATACTTAACACTTTATTCACAGAAAACATTTTAACAGTAAAATATTTTTACATGGACAATTCGCTTGATTTGCTCTACACAAGTCAATTAAATGCTTTTATTTTAATAAAACATTCTACTTAAACCTACAGAGATAGTAAAACAAATTCATATCAGGGGCAGCTTCCTGATGAAATAACGGTGCCACATCAAAGCTGTGAAGAAGGATAATGAATACCAAGTGATAATGTAAGAGAGGTGCTCATTTCGCATTGTGACTCTGGTTTGGTTCGGAATAGGCCAGCCCTCTGGCGGGTCCGAAATTCCTCTAGCGTCTAGCCATACTTGTTGGCAACCAAGGTAGTTACTCATTTGTTCCAAGTCCCTGAGAACAATAACAAAACAAGTTAAACTTGCGAGGCTAAATTTAATCATGCAATAAAAACCTTTTTATAACAGCCATATAAATAATGTAATGTGAAATTTGAAAGTAGTTATTTACCTATAGAACCAAGAGCCTTTTTCAGGATGATTTTTTGGCATAAAAGGAGCACGCTTTTCGGTCAGTCTCACTACACCAACTAACTCCACTTCTTTGTTGACAAAGGATGCCTCACGTTTTTCTTTTGGTTTCATGCTCTGATGGATCCAACCACGATTTACTAGAATTACTTGTCTGAAAAGATTAAACAATTCAGAGGTTGCATGAATGAAACTGCAATGTTACTGGTATTAGTTACTAAATTTTTTGCATGCATACCCTGAGTCTGCTAGCATAAAAGGTGTGACAACCAGCCATCCCTGGTTTTTCTTGGGATCTGAGACCAAAGAGCTAGGCCTGGAGCCATGTGCCTCATCAATCAATGCTCTGGGTCCGATGAGCATCTCCTTTTCATGGACAAATTTTCCTCTAACTTTGACAGATTTGTACTCCATTTTCTCTAGCTCTGTAAAACTAAAATGCAGATAGCATCAAGAAAGAGCTTATTAATTTATGCAGTGACCGTGGTCTGTGGTTAGTGTGTAATTTCAGAACATTAATGACTTGTCAAATTATAAAATAGATATCAAGTGCCTATGTTTCATTTACTTGTGTATGGATAATCATGATCAATTACAGATTAAACAAAATACCTAATTACCAGATAAACACAAAATCTTAGAAAAACTACTATTTTAATCATTTTTAAATATTTTGAAAAAAAAAAGATAGCATGCACATGTTAGTGACTAAGTTTGTGTAACTAGCAAACTCACTCTGAAGGCATTTCAACAGCAGGAGCGTTACTCTTGGAATGGAGCATTTCAATGAGGCTCATTTTCCATTGCAGCCGATAAACCTGCCAGCAGCCTAGTCCAAATGAAGTAACTGGGATAGCCTGTAGGTTTGGAAGGTCACAACAACAGCAGTTTTTGAAACTATGCAAAGGCAGTTTTGATTTTGCTCTTAGTTTCATGGTATTAGAGTTTAGATAAGTATTACGAATCTCATAAAACATATATTATGCTGATAGCAGAGTAATTTACACAAGGAAAACAAAATAAGTTATTTCGATTTCTCTAAATATGTAGGTAATAGTTTGGAAAGTAGGTAACCTCACCAATAGTATCCATTTAAAAACCTCGACTGGCTCTTTTTTCTTTTGAACTCTTTGAGCTTTAAATACTTCGGCAGCATTAGAATTCCATCGGGCTGAGCTTTGAAGTAAACTTTTGGGGTTTTTCTTGTAGGAAACCGCCAAATCTCGCTGTATTTTACTTAGTATTCGGAGTAAAGTTGACATGTTGTTTTCGTTTTTGTAGTAGGTACGTAGGTACCAGTAGGTACTGTTTATTTCCTCATGGACAATCTATTAGTGTAGGTAGACCTAGGTTAGGTAGGAATTAGAAAAATCAAAAAGTGTAGTGTAGTGTATAGATAGATGAAAAGGTTAGACTTTTCTTGACTTTTACTGAAAATGAAATGAATGAAATGAAATGAAATGTCAAATCCAGTCAAATCAATCAAAGAGAATGTAACATTACGTTTGATTGAATGAAATGAAATGTTATCAATAAACAGGGTTGCCAACCGTAAAAAAAGTCCACCCACTGCAAGCCTCGTCCTTGTTCCGTCCGTCCGTCCGAGTTGCAAGCAGAGCTTAGGCGGCATGCTCTTTGTTAGGCGGCCCCTAGACCTACAATAACATTATACAATAAGTTTGAAAGGCGCTCTGAATCCAAACGAGCAATTTTATTGCACAATAATACGAACTGCACAATGTTTTCGTGTTCAGTCCGAGAATAGTATTTGACAACAATGTTTCGTAAGCGAATTTTTTCTTATCGGTCATGATATTCTTTGCTCTTGACATTCCACAGAGATGGCAATTCTCTGTACAATTGGATACATTCGCCGATAAACTCTCTTTCCTTAAACTTTTGGATTCACTTATTCCGCCATTTTGCACGCGCTCGTGTACTTCTCATGAAGACGAATCACAGACTGAAAAAATATTGCGCAATACTGACCCTACACGATGCAATGGTAAAATATTGTGCAATAAAAATTAAACTCGCTCAAACTTTCGTTCAATCATTGCGCAATCTTCAATATAAACCCTATACGGTCAATTATATTGCACAATTCGTTTTAATGCGCAATATACTTAATAATAATTGATTGTCTAGGGGCCGCCTTACGGACCAGTTAGGACCTCAGAAGATTGTCAATGGTTAGGACTTTCAACAAACCTCGTACATTATAATGTTGGCATTGAAAACGAACGCGTTACATAATTCAAAATTTTTAGAACAAAAATTAAATTATGGCATTATAAACTACCACTGGACTTTAGGACCTTTTATACCCATAGAATAATCTTATTGCAAGTTATACATAATTGTAAAATTTTATGTTAGGTTGATGATGAAAGAAATCGATTCTAATCGATTTTTCTGAAAATAAAACAGATGAAAAGCTTACCTAATCGATTTTAATAAAAATCTATTTTATTTTCACATTCCTAGGCCCGTGCAGCCGAGCCACCGTGGCGCGCCTAGCATAGATAGATAGCTAATCGTAATCACAGACTACAGACTATCTACTCTACCTAGGATGCTAACGCATAACGTAATCGAGCCAAAAGAAGGACCCATTTCATTTCTTTACTTTTGTTAGCCGCGCGCGCATCGCCATGATCCCACATTCAGGTGAAACGGTAAGTTATGTACTCTACCTACCCTAACTATTTCTAGTAGTTCGCACCGTTGGTTGGTGGTTTATTTTGAACTTGCTTCTGACTATAGCACCCATTGAGTTGATTAGGTTTAATTTAACGATAAATATGGCTGCCAGATTTCTAAATTTTTTTTTAAATTTTAATTTGAATTTAATGGATATGAGTGAGGTTAACTCTACCTACTTTCATCGAGTTTTTAATCAAAGTCCAATCTTAAATGTTATAATAAAAATAGGTAGGTACCATCGGTCATGTTTTGAAAAGCAACCATGCAAAAAATATATCAAGTATAATTTGAGTTAAAAGTTTCATAAATACCTAGGTACTCGTTAGACTTTTGGTTTTAAATAAGGCCTAACTAAACATTAAAAAGTGTCACTCATTTATTAAAATAAAATACCTACCTACTCAATTCAACATACCGTAGAATTCGTTCTGGAGCGACCTTTATGTCATAAAATAATTTACAATTCACTTAACTAGGTACCTACCTACATAAGTAATTTATGAACTAAAAAAAAACTAATTCTGCCTGCACCAAACGAGATACCTCGGTGCAGCGTGCAGCGCAGGTTGGTTTTCCGGTCCTACCTACCTTCGACTCTAAATTCTTAGTTCCCCAAAAATAATATTAGATACTTAAGTAGGTATTATGTTTGTATGTTTACTTGGCAGTGGGTCGAGTGGCTGATCTGGATCAACGACACGAAGACGCTATGGAAGGCGCAGCCCACATATCTAATATCACAGGCGGTGTATATGCTTGCTGGACTTATCACGATAATACATGGTAAGCGTCAGGCTCGAAACTATTTTTTTTATTTATCAACGGTGGTTACTTAATTATTAAAAAAAAATTATAATGTGGGTAAGTACCTACCAAGGTATTTAAACGTTGGTTTAATGCTCTGCGTGAAACGGTGAAGAAAAACATCGTGAAGAAACCAGTTAACGTAGGTAAGTAGGTAGGTATATATAGGTAATATGAAATGTTGTTTTCTGCAAAATGTGGGCATGAAGTGGATAACTAAGTACATATGTAGGAATTTGGAAATACTTAGGTTTACCTCTTGGACATCTTAATATATAGCATCAAAAAAAGGCCTAAAGATCTGAAATGAAAAGAATATTTTTATTTCCCGCTCCCTGGGAATTAATCATTTCATTTTCGAATTATAATTATGATTTTCCTCAGCTTTCAAAAAAGGTGGCAGGTGGCCGTATTTCTGGCTGGGAACTGTGCTTCATGGAATATACGCAGATAATTTCTGGCACTTTGCGTTGCCGGAGTACGACAACTTCTGGCATTCTCAAACTCCTATTATCTTATTGGGGGGCAGGCTGCCACTCCACATCCTGCTTCTATGTAAGTGATATTTATTTTGTATTTATCTTATCTTGCAATATTGGGGGTCTTACTTTTTCCCAGCAGTGAGACATTAAGTATGAAATAAAAACAACGTTACTAATCGTCATCACCAAGAACTTTTTTGGATGCGAAGTTCTTGTGATCGCTACAGCTTCACTCGACTATGAACCTTATTTATTTCAGACCCTGCTTTTATGTACCACGCCGCTTACGCTGTGTCCAAGCTCAACCTTCCACGATACGCAGAAGCGTTCGCAGTAGGCCTGGTGACGGTCCTCATAGACATACCTTACGACATCGTGGCTGTGAAGTTTGTGCACTGGACGTGGCACGACACCGACCCCAACATCTATGACCGTCACTACTGGGTGCCGTGGAATTCCTACTACTTCCACGCCACGTTTACTGCTAGTTTCTTCTACATCTTCACTGTTAGTAGACAGTGGTTTGCTCCTAGGGTTGCGCAGTGGGAGGCTGCTAGGTCAGTAAAATTACCCATTGCTTTTAAACATTGATGCAAAAGAGGGAGTGTATTAGATCTGACTGAGTACCTACCATCTGTAGTGTGGTAATACCGTAGCATCTTGACAGCTATGTAAAATAATAGAGAATTAATTGAAAAGTGTCTTTAATCATTGAGTAGTAGATACTTTTACCTTTACTAGAGGCCATAGTTGGAGTAATCTAGTAATTTCTATCGACAAGTCGTCGAGTCCAAATTTGTAGGCAATTTCTTTTTTTTTATTTAATTTATTTTTTACAAATATTTATCAACAGCAAGGGCATCGAATGGAAGTCACTCGCGATAGCCACGTTACTGGGCATGCCTGGTGGAGTACTGCTGTTCGTGCCGATCTACCATCCTCTGCATGACGTCTTCAAAATCCACACGGAAAACACCTTCTTCCTTCTCTTTACAATCTACGCTTCTTTCGTCATCCAAGGACTGTTGAGCAATAGGGAGAAAACGAAAACTATGTAAGTTCATAAATAAGTATAAATAATCAATCGAGCGAGCGAAGATCTGAGTGGCAACTTCGCCGATTTTGCGTTGTATGTTTGTATGTTCCGGCACAACTGTCGAACCTCGAAAATCATGACCAACAGAACGTAGGTACCTACCTACTTAATTTCACCGGCTAGAAAATCTGCATTTGCTGTGTGTGTGTCTGTGAAAATCACACGCATAGCGGTCAAACTTATATATAACACCCCTCTTTTTATGTCGAGGGTTAAAACAAGATTTATCTAAAAAGAAAAATATTCCCAACATAATCAATTCATAAATTTATTTAGTACTAGCTTACTCGCCCGCGGCTTCGCTCGCGTGGTACCTTGATAAAATATAGCCTATGTTCATTCGGAAAGTCCAAGCTACACATCGGTGAAAGAATTTTTGAAATCGGATGATTACCTAGTTTCAGAGATTACCCCAAACATACCAACAAACAAACCAACTTTACCTCTTTATAAACCTCTTTATAATATTATTATGATTAGTATGAAAACTTCTAGAAAGGTATTTTTGACCATTCCGATAAAGTAGGTATACTTACGTAATATAATACTTATTAAAATATTCGTTTTGATGATCCCTACTTTGTTTCCAATCAAAACAGGTGTGTAAATAATCTAATAAGTTTTTAAACTGATAAGAAGACTTTATACTTACAAAACATTATCTATAGGTACATTATGTACCTATAATTACCTACAGCTGACGATACCGGTGGGTTTATCTATAAAATGTTATCCCACTGATTTATTTTGTTCGAAAGTATCTATCTCGGTTTGATGAACAAGAAAATGTTTTTAAGTAGGTTAGTTAAAAAACTTCTTAGTTTACCTTTACTTAGGTACTTTAAGTCTCAACACATTTTAAATTCTTGGTGGCCGAATGGGATTTTTTCGACTTTCTACTTTCGATCTTATAGGCATCAATGGATTGATTTTGTTTTACTAAGTTTTACCATTTTTATCCTTTTGATAAGGCTGATTTAGCGTAGAAAATGGATTAAGTATGTAAATATCAGTCAAGCCTGCTCCATCTTAACATTGTCCCAGCACTACCATACCATAGGATTGTGTTTTTATGTTTAGTGTCTGTTGCGATTAATAAATTCGCGAATATATCGGAGATTAATAAATCCGTTTTCCCGACCCCCTGGACCCCCCTTATATACGTCCAATAATGCGCTACATCACGGACCACGCGCTATTCTTCGATCAAACGCCCTGAAATAAGTTAAAAATGCAATGTGTAATATTGTGTACCTACCTACGGGCTACGATACTCCACGGACGGACCCAACCCAAAAATGTTTAATCTGTGATAATTAAAATTATCAAATAATTCCAGGCTGACAACAATCGACTACATACTGATCTTGCAATTGGCCATCCACTATATAATTTACTGGTCATTTGTGGTGTGGTTCAATCCTGAGGACGAGATGTCTGTGGGACTCCATGAGCCGGTTGGACCTTGTCATGAAATGGCCTCACTGACTACTCCGTTTGGACAGGTAAACTATTTTAATCTGACGCTGCGCTGATACGAGTAGGTACCTACCTACGAGTACATGGTTGTCTAATAAAGACTAGCTATGGTTATCTAATTTGTAGGTACCTACTAACCTGGAGAAATAGTAGGTAGCCGATGTGTCATAAACTATATACTTATGTAGGTACCAAGTTTAGGCGAAATCCATTCAGAAGTTTTTGAGTAAAAGTGTACCATTCATCCATCTTCAAAAACTTGTCCATGTTCACAACATTTAATCGATCTTGCGAAGGATTTTGTCGATTAGTGTGATAATTATTTATTCGTGGCGAACAACTAGTATTAGTAGAATAGGATAGTATGATAGAAATGTAAATTTCTTTATTTGTTATCCTTTTCATCAAAATTTTGCAAAACGTTTAGGACAGGTGCCTACAGAAACAGACATGAGACTAAAACGATCGGGACGAAGAAATGTTGTTATAAAAAAATAAACCAATTGCATTAAAGGGAAGGTGCGCGTTGAAGTTTTTTGTTTGCTACGGAAGCACCGTAGCACCCTCTACGCTGAATTCTACGGAAAATGTTGTACCTAGTACAGAAACAGACATGATACGATTATAAAGAAAAAAAAACATATTTTGTAATAGAAAAATAACAAGATTACTTACGCGGGCGAGGACATCGGGACGAAGATCGTGTTATAAAAAATAAAACTAATTGCAATACACGGAAGGTGCGCGTTTAAGTTTTTTGTTTGCTACGGAAGCACCGTAGCACCCTCTACGCTGAGTTCTACGGAAAATGTTATAATCGATTTTGGAATTGATGGCAATGGGGTAGGGTAGCGTACGTACGCTGAAACAGCATGTCTCTATTCAAAGTTATCGCTATTTTTGAAAAAAGTCCGCTCAAATGACGGTCGATCCGCGCCAATGGAACTTCACGCAAATGGGATCTCGACTTCTCGAGCAAATGGGTCATACGCGCAAACGTATTTCCGCGTCTATGTCTAGCGTGCATGTGTCCTTCGCGTTTGTTGCCGGTATTTTGTCCCGCGACAAGGACCGCAAACAATATTGACAAATCTCTGCATCGTTGCATTCGTCGCAGCCGCACGAAAATGTGGATTTGATGGAGAGACTTCATTTAATATTGTGTTCCTGACATTCGCTTACCCCTATTTTATAACCGACTTCAAAATAGGAGGAGGTTCATGTTCATGTACTCTTACAACTTACTATTTCCAACATCAATCATCGAAGAATCTTCTTAGGATATCGTTTTTGTTACAGACCTTGTTGAAGCGTAAATATTTCTGCCCTTCGGATTACGACGAAGGCTACTTCGACTTCCACTGCGCGGCTCAGAAGCCTCATAATGGAGCCTCCTGGTACACTATATGCGGAACTCCTTTCGCGTAAGTACCTACTTACTTATTATGAACGCGTAAGTACCTACGCACTCTAATGCGGGCACCACACACTGGCTTCAACTTGGTTCCAACATTGGCTATGAATAGAATGGCCAAAGGCAATGCTCCGTTTGTGTCATTGGCATTCTATTCGTAGGACCAATTTGAAGTCAATGTGTGTTTACTCGTAGTTCTTCACGTCTCGTGGTGCAGGTGTTATAATATATCATAGTATTATAATCCATTAAGTTCTTAGTTGCCTACTATATTATGCTCGTAATTTTTACGAATAATTAGCATACGTGTTGACAACTAATAGTTGTGATAACTTTTGCATTACCAATGATAAATTTAAGTTTACTTTGGTTTTTATGATCTTTCGCGGTATCGACCCATCGACGAAGTGTACCTACCGTCGAGGTAACGTCGTGCTTAAACCCTGGATTAAAAAATAGGATATTGATCTCGGTATTCCCACGGGAACGGGAACTATTCACCGCGGGTAACACCGCGGCCGCAGCTAGTTTATAATATTAGTAGGAAGTCTTAAAAAATTATATTGCATTACATATTTCAGAAATCGTGCTGAGTACATCATGTTGCTCTCTACAATTCTGTTTCTGGCAGCGTCTGTGTTCTACGGCCTCTACTTCAGGACTTACCAAGCTGTGGTTCCCGCGAAAAAACAAAAAACTAAATAAATCAGTTAGCAACCAAACCTGTATGTATAATACCTACATTACCTACTTGCTAAATATAAATAAATTGAAACAAACTCATTGATTTTTTACATTTATATGTTTCTAGATTTAAACTACTAAGGTAGTGGCTCCAATGAGTACCTACCTAAAGAAGCATGAATTTCCCGATAATGGTGTCAATTCAGATGTCGCCAAAACTAAACTAAACCAATTTGACTCCTTACCTATATCGTCCTTGGTATTCAAGGTTTGTGAATTGAATTGACTTGACAAGTAGGTACTAAGCACTTACTTAGCTACTAAGCCTATGTAAACCTGCCATGTTACTTTAGTTTTTACTAGTTATTTAAAACGTCATTGAATACGATAAATTTGTATATTGGGCAACAACGGAACCCTACATTGAGCGTGGCCTGACACGTACTTGGCCAGTTATTTTTTTTTTACGACCTCTGTGACGCAGTGGGTGATGGCCCGCCTGAGACGCAGGAGGTTGCGGGTTCGATCCCCGCCGTGGAACAAAAATGTTTGAATGTTCTGCAAACATTAATTGTTAAATTGCTAAGCTTGGGATTAGACGCAATGTAATGTAATATACTTATTTATTTATTTACAACTATTATTTATTTAGACAACTCTGTGTAATAATTTCCAAGGACACTTATTTATTTTTGGTTCAGATTACCTACGTTAATGCACTATCATTTATTTAGTTTTATAGTTTGGGTCCAAAATCAGGTTTCACGAGTAAGCACGACCTATTTCTAGTTGCCTATGATACCTATAAAAGCTAGGAAGGTACTACAGGTATAATAAAAAAAATGTTAGAAATAAAATAAGGGCCTAATTTTTGTTTTTTAATCACCTTTATTGATATGTTTGCGTCATAAACAGTACAGATTACATACATCCCTTATTTCCTAAATATTTATTGGATTTTTTTAATAATAAATCCCATGCTTCTACTTTGAATTAGGTAGGTAAAGTAGGTCTTAAATTAGGTATGCAGTTAGTTTTGTTATTTCATTTATTCAGTTTTAATACAACATTAGTGGCGATTCTGAGTGTCGCAAAAGCTAAACTAAGCTAACTAAAATTGTTGCCGTCCCTTTCATAGCGATGGGAATAAAAACGATGAGCAATAGTTTTAGTTAGGTTAGTTTAGCTTTTGCGACACTCCGAATTGCCCCCAGTATATACTTAGATGTGATGAATACTGCAATATTCTCAAAACTCAGTGTCTAAATAAATTAGAATATATTTTTAAAATAAGCTTTTTTAAAGTAGATAAACTAATTATAAACAATGTTTTATTTTACCTTTAGGTAAATGAAATATTTTTCTGATAACACTTTAAAATTATTAACGTAACGTAACTTGTGCTTATTAAAAAGTGCCATTATAGATATATAATTATATCCGACATAATAATCGACGTCTACACATAAATCTACATTTATATATAGTAGGTAAAGGTACACATGAATAGCTATATGTACGAGTATATAAGTAGGTACTTGAATTTGGAGACTCAAAGATGTCGTTATCTAAGAACAGTGATAGTAACATTAGTAACCAAACACGTTTGTGCACGCAACGCCGACGGGGCGGCCGGCGTCTCGGTGGGACACCCACCGCCGCCGGGGCCGCGCCGGCCGCCAGCTAACTAAACACCCATCTACTCACAAAAGCCGTTCAACAATTATACGCCATCGACTAACATTTAACAGATCACATGAAATTATTTCTAAGACAATAAATAAAACCTGGAACGTAGATAGGTTACTCGCCCTGGAGCAGGCGTTGCCTGCTCCCCTGCTCTCTAAACGTCATGACATGACTTACACAATATTCAATCACAGATGATCCTAAAATCGCTTATTCGCTTACTTCCACTCTTCCACCTTATCCGTTCCAGAGAAATTCTATGAAATACATCTAACAAGGAATGACTAAACGAATTTAACTAGGTAATTACGTTTAGATGAGATGATTTTAATGATGACGAGAGTAAATGAATATAGCAAATGCCTTAAGTGTGTGCCATAACGCCGAGGAATGAGCGGGAGAGCGAATAATGTTTTTACTCGTGAGTGAGAAGCGCAGAACGATAGACACGCAACATAATTTATAGCGAAAAAACAGTTTTTATTTAATTACAAGTTAATTAAACAAGTAATCGAAAAATTAAAAAACCAGAACTAAATGAATACTTCTAGGCTATTTGTCAAAACATAAAACCAACAAAAATAGCGTTCTGTTCCTGAGATAAATAGCAAACTGTGTGAAAAACATGTATTTTTCAAAAAAATATATGATCGAGAAAACTTTTACCAATCGTGTTTCTAAAAAACCACAACGCAAGATAAAAGTTCAATGTTTAATTTCTCCAAACATTATAAGGTGGTATCTTTCACGGATTTTGAGATCTAATACGATTCAAACCACATATTTGCTACCTACGGCCTCTTAAACCTTAAACTTATATAAAACAATAGTTTAAGTTTAAAATTATTTTAATTTGGTACCTAATATTCGTTAATAGTTCCGAAAAAAATCGGTTGTATCACATTGCCTCGTCTTTGACTTTCCGAGAATATTTATCTGTAGGTACTCGTACCTAGTCGAGCGACTGAAGGTTATCAGGCGCGATGTCACTCACCAGATATTACGACTTTACATGACATAGGAACACATCTTCGTCAAGACAGTTACGTGGGCACAAAAGCTGCGAGCATCCCACAGCGCAAGACAGTGACACGGCGAGGACGGAACGTTGTGAAAGATTCGGATTCATGAAATTAAAACAACATAAATGCACAATAAATAGGAATGACGGGTAATGATTTAGATAGGTCTTGTCTTGAAGAGTTCGTCAATGACGCCGGGGTCGGCGAGGGTGGAGGTGTCGCCGACGTCGCGCTCGCCGAGAGCGACCTTGCGCAGCAGACGGCGCATGATCTTGCCGGAGCGAGTCTTCGGCAGCCCCACGGCGTGCTGGACCACGTCGGGCGCCGCGAACGCGCCGATCCTGCGACGCACGAGCTTCTTCAGCGAGTCCACGAGCGAGTCGCTGAAGTCTATCCCCTCAGCAAGAGTCACGAAGCAGTAGAGTGACTCTCCCTTCACGGCGTGGGGGCGCGACACGACCGCCGCCTCGGACACCTGCGGGTGCTCCGTCAGCACGCTCTCAACTTCGGATGTGGACATCAGGTGTCCGGACACGTTCAGCATGTCATCGATTCGCCCTGTCACCCACAGGAACCCTTCCTCGTCACGACGAGCACCTACAAATAATAATTATCCCACGTTAAGGTACAAGATCGTTACAAAATATGATTGTTTGGTCATAGGGTTATGACGATTGCTTGCACTTTAGACTGCGACTTCTTAATGTTTTATTATCTGCATGTGCTACATTAGGTGGAGCACAATCCTAAAAAAATGAGTTCTAGAAAATGCTGAAGAACCACACCTACAAATGCATGTCTGCAGTAAAGCGTTTAAGAAGCTCACCATCTCCAGTGCAGTAGTACCCCGGGAACTTGGAGAAATAGACTTTCTCATATCTTTCATGGTCGTTGTAGAGAGTGCGCATCATGCCGGGCCAGGGGCGGGAGAACACCAGGTAGCCCTCGCCAGCGCCTTCGATCTCCTTGCCGCTTTCATCTAGGATCTTGGGTTCGACTCCAAAGAACGGGAATCCCTGCAGAAATATTTATTTTAGGATGACAAAGACATTTGCGATTTGCCACTTTGCAGCTACGTTTTTATAGAAGCTGCTACTGTGTGATTCAGTTGTAGGTATACTAATTTCGAGGTGTAGGGTACTAACTAACAACTCTAATAAAGCCGCCTAGACCTCGCGAGGCATGCGTCGTGAATGGTTCGTCACGCATGCCTTGACGGACGGGTATTACGCACGCACGTCTTGCCTTTACGGAGCCATTTTTCTCTGACGAACACCATGCGTGGTTGTTTGCGTGCTCATCTTGAGCATGTGTCGTTCGGGACGCATAAATGTACCTACCGTCGTATGCACGCATCAGATTGAGGCATGCGCGCGTCTCGCTATGTCTGTACCTACGCGGCTTTAACTATTGACCCCGACATAACTGATTAAAAGTGACAGGCAGCTATGCTCATAAGCCTGAAGTGACTATAGGTATACTCGTAGTGATACGAAAGCTAAAGCGTGTTAGGTACCTAGTAATTACATTATTAAAAAATGGCCTTGATATCAATCCAACGACTTGACAGCACAACAATCAAGGTATTTTTCCGGCCCGGCACAAACGTAGTGCATCGTTTGCATAGGAAGGTAGGTAGGTACCTAAGTGGATAATTTGCTCTAAAATTACTGTAAGACATTAGTTTTTTTATATATATATCGTTATATGTGGGTGGGTAATCATAGGTACCTTACCTATAGGTTGCGCGCGTCACGTAAAAGAAGGTTGAATTAGGTGATTAAAGTTTTTTGAAAGTAAATTTAATGCACCCAGGACCCAGGTGCATAAAGGTTACTAAAAGTAAATATACGCACCTAGGTGAATTAGCTCAGGTGAACCTGGGTGAATAAGCTCAGGTGAATTAAGTAAACTAGGCCACTCTGAGGGGAAATGGCGGAGGGATGTATGCGCACGGGTACCTACATACAACACTCGTGAAAGTAGGTAGGTACTAATAGTATTATTTTTATTTTCGGCCTAAAAACTCCGTCACCAGAGTTGGCCACTTGCTCATACGAACGAACGAACGATTGAATTTTTATTTTGGTCTATGAAGTAAGCAAAATGCTAGTTAAAAATAATACAATTAAGTAAAAATAATAATACAATTCTTACTTAAGTATTAGAGAGGTCTGTTCGCTGCTTGCCCCCTTTCTATATATATTAGGTGGGATTGAGGTAAGGTTCTCACCGCAGCGCCAGGCTTCATAGGAGTGGCTCCAGGCAGGCTAGTCAGCACATGGCCACCTGTCTCGGTCTGCCAGAAGGTGTCAACGATTGAAGCGCGGCCGCCGCCAACCGCGTTGTAGTACCACTGCCAAGCTTCAGGGTTGATGGGCTCTCCCACGCTGCCCAGCACGCGCAGAGTAGACAGGTCATGTCTTGGTAGATAAGCATTATCTTTAGTTTTGTCTGCTAGGTTCAAATGGATTGCAAGGAAGTGAAGAATATAAATAAGTTATGGCAATTCGTAGAAGTATTGGGCGCTATTTGATTTACTATTTCGACTATGGTAAACCTACCATAGTATGGTTAAAGTGGATCGAAGTTAAAGATTTACGACAGCGTAACTTACAGTTTTTTGATTCTAAGGAAGTGAAGAACAACAAATTTATCAAGCCGAAAACAAACGAGAATACAAGAGTAAGTATGTATTTCTAAAAAACACCTAAGAGTAGGTAAGTACTTATTAATTCCATCAGTCAGACAGACAACATCAGCAACAATGAGTACGTCTACCAAGCTATTAGTACATACTAGTATAGTAGCTAAGATGATTCTCTGATTTGAACTGCACCGTAGTTAGCTACACTAACCTGGCCACATATTCTTCTCCATACTTCATCAGCGACCTGATGGCGGTCGGAGCGGTGTAGAACTGCGACACCTTGTACTTATTGATCACCTCCCAGTAGCGATCCGGATCCGGATAGAATGGAGTGCCTTCAAACTATAAAAGCAAAATTCTTGTCAGATACGATAATCTAGCACTTTATTTTTAAACTCGACAATGCACCGATAAGCAGATCCTTCCCGAAGCCCCGATGACAACCATGAAGGTAGCTATTATTGGAGAACACGTCATTTGTTGAACTCGAACTACTTACATTTTATAACCTACAGCCACCAATTTAATACCTTCATTCAACTTACCTGCTAAGTTTCCTGTTGTACAAATAGGTAAGTACCTATAACTTTTGAAATGTGGTATATTTCAAGGTAGTACCTACTTGGACAAGACGTATTTATAACTAAGTTATAGTGCTTCTTTAAAAAGAGTTTCCGACTGTGGGAATGTTAGTGCCAATGGTGTTTGCTAAGGCTTTATCAACTCAGTTCAATGTCGACGACTTTCTTTGCCAAAGGTTATTTGTTAATCAGCTTCGATTGACAACCAGTTGACATTGTGCTTGTGCCGTAACGGCGGAACATTCTAACTGGTCAAGTGATATCCCGCATGCTTACTTTAATTAAACAATTATAAAGTACTCTGTGTAAAGTATAAATACTTACTTAAGTATAATAATTAAATAATGCATTCAGTTCAAAAGATTTTAAGAGACCTACACGTAATATACAAGTTATTAAGGCATTATTTAGATTCAACTAACTTCCTAAAATTAAATGTGCTGGAAATTTGAATGTATTTTGTATAGCGTCTTCGACGTTGCAAATGTTCTAATGAGCAGATGTTACCTAAAAAGCCAGGGTTTGGAGGAAAATCTGTGATACCTATCCTTCATCTGCGAAAATCATAAGTAGGTACCTACAATTATCTAGCAGAATCGTAATGCCGAACTGATTATTGCCAAGGTAGGTACCTACTACCACAGTTTCAAAACGCAAGCATTTTGTATCATTGACCTTGTCACGTACTAGATACATATAAGTGCACTTGCGTGACTGAACTCACACAATATCGAAACAAAGCGTCGTAATGCCTTGTTGTCGTCCCTTTTAAGGCCAATTTAGAGTTGCTAAGGTTAACCCTCGTACCAATACTAGGCATATCGCAGCTCAGCAGAGATAATCAAGCAGAGCAGTGACACGAAGAGACTCAAACTGAACCTTCTGGTCACCCAAATAGCATTAAATGATGAATAAAAATGATGACTATCTCCAAAAGCTGGAAATGCAAAACATGTTATTACAAGACAAAACGGTGCTGAAAACATAAGTGCTAAAAACTCAGTTGCAGCAAAGGTGATGATGCCAAAATAGTTAGTGTGGTAACCGGCAAAAGATGTTAGTGCTCAATTGAATCCTTATTCACCAGCACAGAGGTGGCTGCGTTGACGAGAGGCGCATACACCGTGTAGGTGTGGCCAGTGATCCAGCCGACATCGGCCGTGCACCAGTACACGTCACTGTCCCGGTAGTCGAACACGTAGCGGAACGTGGCCGCGGCGTACATCAGGTACCCGGCAGTGGTGTGCAGCACGCCCTTGGGCTTACCCGTCGACCCACTGTGGAGGAAAACCTTCCATTAGCAATAATCTGGTGAAGCAAGATGAGAGCCGCCGAAACTTATCAGCATCACAGATTAGTCCACCAACGCTAATTTAAACAACGACTCATAATTTCGTCGTACATTGCTAATTATTATAATCTAATCAAAACCTCCACTGAATAAGTATGATTTACGTGCAGCCCCCAGCGAGGCCAGCGATCCATATTTGATCCCCTTTAACCGATGGCTTCCATAGCCATCTTGACTATTTATTTACTTAATTACGTGATCTTTCATAATTTGCTTATGTTTCGTGTTAGTGAATTAAAAGGCAGAACGCGCATACCACAAGCTTGCAGTACCGTTACACAAGACAAACAATAAGTGGCATGACGGTGTTTGGTCTGATTGTTCAGATACTATATTATTACGTTATGACTTATGACCCAGTTTCAAAGCCGTTGTTAAAAGTATTTTTTGGCTAGTTTCGATCATGCATGACTAAAACTTATTGAGGTAGGTGGTACATGGTTATAAAGAGTATCAATATTGCAATGGATGTTGTAGATGAAGCTCAAGTTATCAAAACATCCTTGTTGTGCCCGCAACCAAGCGTGGTGGTGCAAATGAGTTTGTAGAAGCCGCATCACAGACCTTATGCTGATTTTTAAAAGTTGTCACATTCACACAAGATAGATCATCGGGTACCCCAAAAGCACTGCCAGTCTCACTGAAAACGCATCTTACATAAGTACAAAAAGCTCTAAGCAGTCGTTCGTTAGTGAACAAAGACAGTTGCAAAATAAAACAAATCAAATGGAAAAGTATGTGTCTGTGAACTCGATAAGAGGTACAGCTACCTGGTATAAAGCATAAAGAGCGGGTCTTCAGCGCCGACCCAGGCAGGAGGGCAGATCACAGACTGCTCCTCCATCAGCTCGTGCCACCAGATATCGTGTTCGTCATCCCACTCGTACTATTTGGGAAAACAATCAAAATAAATAGATGTCCGATCGCTAGCGTGAAGTGGAGCTACGAAACGATATTACCACGGGACACTCATCTGCGGCCTGCTCGTAGCCAGGAGTGACGCGGCCTAGGTGGGAGACACAGATGCAGAGAGCCACGGAATGATTGAACTTGGCTTTGCACTTGCGGATGGCTTCGTCAACGGTGTTCTTCAGGTAGAGCAGTTTCTCGCCGCGCCACGCACCGTCGGCGGTCACGATGAGCTTAGCCTTGCAGTCGGCCAGTCGCTCAGCGAGCGAGTCAGACGAGAAACCTGCGAACTGAAATATTACTATGCAGTTATTATGCACACCTGTGCTTGACTAGGCTGCTGATTTAACGAGTACTTAGACAGAACAGAGACGCAAGGTAAAAAATATTAGGTAGGTAGTAGTGGCAATTCTGAGTGTCGCAAAAGCTAAACTAAGCTAACTAAAATTGTTGCCGTCCCTTTCATAGCGATGGGAATAAAAAGGATGGCAATAATTTTAGTTAGCTTAGTTTAGCTTTTGCGACACTCAGAATCGTCCCCACTATATCGTCAATCTTAATAAGTTGACCGAATCGGATATGAATATGAAGGAACATGTTCTACCAATTTTCGGAAAGATGATGTCATTGAGGCCTTTGCCGGTAGTGGGTCACTTATGGCTGGTATTAATAATAAAGGTATTTACGACGACAGTATGCACGGCGCCGATGCGAGCGCAGGCCAGCATGGTGATGACGGTCTCGAGGATCATGGGCATGTAGATGCCGACGCGGTCGCCGCGCCCGACGCCGCAGTCGCGGAGAGCATTGCCGAACTGGCACACCAAGTCGAGCAACTTGCGGTAGGTCACGCGACTGTAGTCGTCCGGGTGGTTGCCCTCCCTATAAAATGTTACAGAATCAAGCCTCGCGTAATAGGTAAAGAAGCATCAATTGCTTCTGTTCTGAACCTTATAGTTTTGGTAGCTAGAAGTCAGAGTGGATAAATAGGTATTTTTCCTATTTTGCAAGAAATCAAAATGGTGGACCGATTATGTGTTGTTGTTTTAAAATAACTTATGACTTGACCTACCTAGCTAATTTTTAGGGTTCCGTATTTAACAAGGACTCCTTAATATTAGTTTATCCAAACTACTAAGAAACTTGACGCTGTGTGGAATGTCCAGGGATATTTATATTTACATATATTTATTTAATCCATGAGTTATTTATCAAGTCAATAGGTAGGTATGAGAGACATTGTCAATGCAACATGTTTTCCTATAGATAACCTTTACTATAAGTAGGTATGTTAATAAGATTAGTATCTAATCATAATCAATCGAGCGCGCGAAGCGAGTGAAGATATTAGTAGCATAGCAACTTGGGCGATTTTGCGTTGTATGTTTGTATGTCCCTTGGTACTTATACTATACCTGTAAACCGGCTAACCTATGAGCTTAATCGGCCAAGGGGTTGTAAAGATATTAGGTTTCCAGGGGCCTAAAAAAGTTATGCAAATATATTGAGTTGGTGTCTTATTATGAAAGGGTTATATACAGGTACTTGCCTAGGTAGGTATAGGTAGGTAGTACCTACGGTAAAACGAGGTGACAATGATTAAAATGAATGCTACTTACATCTTAAATTTCAATCGTAAAAATGTATAAAAAATCGGAACGTCTGGCAACGCTGTTGAGAACAAGTTGAATCAAAACATTTTCCCCTTGAAGTTAAATTCGTAATGCAGCTCAAACCGCCATTATTCGCTATTAGGGCGACCCGATAAAGTGTTCCGTCCTTCAAAGTTCAAACATCGCTAGAATTAATTTGTGATAGTTTCAGACTTGTGTGAGCAAGGTACCTAATGAAAATGAAAAAGAAAAAAAAAATACCTACTCTAGCTCCTCTACTAATTTGAGCGATGATCATTTTGGTAATTTAATGGTAGGTACCTACTTAATTTACCAAATTTGTATTTGGACACATACCTACTCCTGTCTACCATAGGACATCTTCAGAGAGAAGAAGAGAAAATAAATCTCAAAAGAATATTGTCTATCGCATCTTGGGAATAGAGTCGTGAATTTGTATGGATGTTTGTTACTCTAACGGATTTAAATGAAACTTGGAATACTTATACAAAGTTTATGGCCTTGAATAACACAATAGGCTACTTTTTATCCTTTATCCTTTTACCAGAGCGAATTCGTAGGCGGATCCTGTAAAATAATATAGGTAATTATGTTTATAGGCAAAATTAAAAAAAAATACGAAAACCGACTTTAATTTCATAAGAAGGGAGCTATTTCCTGCCACTCTCGAGGTGCACGGAATAATCGGTGAACATAATAAAAAAATACAAAAAATAACATACAGTGAAACATGGATGGAACCTCCTTCTTTTTTGAAGTCGGTTTAAGACTGATACAAATAAGAGATTATTTAAGCTAGAAATTAAAAAAAAACAGCACCTTGTTTGTTAACAAAAAAAGAGATTAAGTTTATAATGATCTAGCCACCCTTAATAAATCTTACCCACCCGCCCGTGAAGCCTGTCATATAACGCGTAATCCCTCTGACGGAATCAACAAAGTGCTCAATGTACGATACGTTTACGCGTACATTCTTTATGTGGGTTTACCAACTAATATGATTAGATTTGATATAGGCTTAACGAAGTCTAGGTATGTAGTGATGAGGGGTCCGTCGCAGCTTTTATCACTACAAAATTAATCTGTGAGCTCTGTACATACCCTACTAGAAATTATTTCGAACAAAGGGTGTGGTGATCAATTCAGAATATTATAATGATTCCTACTCTGAAAAAGACTTATAATTAGGTACTGTTTTGGTTTTACGTGCACAAAAGAATGGACCTGTTTACCTATTATTATTAACCTGTTACGTATGGAAAGTTAACTTCTGCAAAAAGTGGTCATGTACCAAATATGTATGTATTTGGACATACCTCTGACTACCCCCTTAGACATCTTCAAAAAGGATCTAAAATTTCCTAATGATCTGAAAGAAATGTCTACCGCTCTCGGGATACAGTCGTGATCATATTTCATTTTTCATTTCATTTCATTTTCAAAAGGATGGAACTCGTTTAGTTTTAGTGTTTTTTGGTTTAATAATAATTCCATAAACCGGCACCAGGCTACAGGTATTTCATAAAGTAATTACCTAGGTACTCATGAAATTTTAAATTTAGTAGTTGTACCTAACTACTATTGGCTTCGACGACTCGGCACGACAAGGTCATTCAGTTTCGAAGGTGATTAATACCTGCAAAATCTACTACGCAGGTGTTAAGTGTAGGTACAATCTAAACTGCCCTATTACATTATTTACCTATCCTATAATACCTACACTACATACAATATAAAGCCGTGTTGACCAAGTGGATATTGTACTTCGACTTTCAATCCGAAGGTCGTGAGTTCGAATCCGGCCGTGCATCAATGGACTTTTCGTGTCGAAAACTTTATATGCACTTTAACACGAGCTTTAAACGGTGAAAGAAAACATCGTGAGGAAACCCGCGGCTAGTCAGCCCCACACGTATTGACCATTGTCTTTCCTGTAGATATGGCCGACTTAGCTGAGAGGATGGTTTAGGTGCTAAATAAATAAATGTTTATTGCCTCCTGACGCTGTATAAATCATCTTGTAAAGATGTAAAGGCTAGTATACAATATAGCCGCGCCCACCAGCTGAACTCCAATCAATAAATCATTGGCCCCAAAACGCATGTGCAAGCTTCTCGTCCCGCATCGGCACGGCACCATCCACATCCACTATGAAATAATGGTTTTATTTCTCATTTCCAGCAACCTCCTTAGGTAGGTACACTGCGCCAACATTTCATAAGTAACCTACCTAAGTAAGTAGGTACTTATTAATTTTTTTGCGATCTAGGTAAAAATGTAAAATATATCACGTAAATGGCTCCCCTGGACTGTCGATCTAGGGCCTAGATTCTAGGCAGTAGGTAAGCACATAATTTGAAAATATCACGTTATTAAATAGCCCCTCTAGGGACTGTACCTAGTGTATTTAAAAAATACTGTCGTGGCCGTAAAAATAATATAAGTAGGTTCTATAATTTCGACTCGAATGACTTCCGACTATGCAATAATGAAGTAGGTAGTCAGTTAGTTTGCAGACAACTGAACGTGGTCTCTGAAGCACGGAAGCGATCTTGTTATTGCCAATTTAGCGGTCACCCGTAGCACTTCCTATAGATCGAGCGTGATAAAAAAAATACTTAACTGATTACATTTTAAAAGAAGTCTATAAAAGTACATTGCTAAGACTCTCTCTACATTTTTACTTACCTTAAATTGATAGGTAAGTAATATTATTTTTCGAAATCTAAAAATAAAAATAATACTTTTTATAGTTGACTTTTTGCAATTTTACACGATAATTAATCTGTTGACAACCTTAGTAATACTTTATAATACAAATAAAATCTAAACGACTCTTGTAGGTAGAGCTAGCTATGTTGCCGAGCCCCTGAATTTATTAACTGTTATGTAAAATTGCTCTTGACCTTGTATGCTTGTTTGATGCCCCCTTTTATTGACCAGACCAACTAGGGGTCTCGAGCACGTGTGAGTATGACTACCATGTACATAATTCACAAGGTCATGCAATGTTTTTAACCTTCTTCAAAAAAGGAGGGTGTAACACCTTCTTTTTTAATCATAAATATTTTTCGTATTTTTACCAATTATTCAGTCAATAGACCGACCGACTCTAAAAATTCTTTTTTTTTATTAATAATAAATAAATCGTTTTCGTCATCCCATATAATCTTCACACAAGCTTGCAGAACCTTGATATAGGTATGTACATAAATTCACTTAGGTAAGGTATACAACTTCAAAAAGCAGTGATATTAAACGTTTGTCGCATTTAGCGGAAATTTTTATCCCTTAGTCATTAAAATAAAGGTACCTATCGATTTTTCGTTTGATCAAAACCCCGCGAAGAACGTAAACCCCTCGTTAAAAACAGCAATACAGCCGCGGACACCTTTGAGGCGTGGTGTCGGGGAGTAGCTTGCGACCCCGCGGACCTGAATGCTCCTGGCAAGGAGGTCACCGTTTCTTACCTCCGCTTGTATTCACTGGGCGGCCGGAGTGAACACCGACGAGGAACAGGTCCCCCACCTCCGTGTTGCCTTCACTGGCCGGACGGAGTGGATAATAATAAATATCTTGTGGTGAGTGGGCAAGTGAAGCTGGACCCTCAGGGAACTCGTGATCGTTGTTTAAAACCCGGTAACATCTCAACCACCCTCTAGCTACTCACATCCTGATGCCCTCTTGTTACGACATGAGCGACTATTTTGGGGGGCCCAGATTGTGAGTTGGCTTGTCCTCCGCCCGTCATTTTATACTTACATGTTCTTTAATATTGTGTCGGCGGGTGCCATGCCTCTATAGTTTTCCGGTAACCAGTCCACTAGTATCACACCCTCAAAGCTTAGTAGTAGCTTTCCATATCTGTAATAGTCCTTGCACAGACCGGAGCACCTACTTATAGTGTTTTAGAGGGAAGCCGCCGGTAATGTGTGTTGGCATCGGCCCCATGCATGCCTATCAAAGGTCCGGTACCTACTCCATAGCCCCGAGATACGAAAGTTGACAAACATAATAATACCAAGGAGATATACCTACCTATATCCTTGATAATACCTACTATTACTCTTGAGGTGGTCCCATAAAACAATTTTGAAAGGATCTGACAAGGATCTTCTGAGTAATAGAGAGTAATAGAAATGTACCTCGAGAGTGCAGGAAATTTTCGTAGGTTTTTATACAAATTTAAATTTTGTCACTTGAGTGAAAACGTTTGGGAACACTGCATGGAGTCTTCCTGCGATCACACTGCTATTACCACACAGTCAAACCCTTGGGTATAATAAAGACAGAGGCAATAATGAAGGCTTTATTGGAAGACTAATATTTTTGGAAAGGGTTATCCTTAATTCAGATTTCTAAGGGTTTTTTGCAATTTACAAGCCAATGGTAGGTAGGTTTTATCTTGATGAAAAAAACAGTAGGAATGATACGCGCAGGAAATATTATGGTAAGTATTTCCATATTTAAACCATCCATACCCGAACGCTTTAGTCTTTATATTATATCTTATAACTAGCTACGCCCCGCGATGTTACCCGCGGTAGTTAAAAGTAGCCTTATTATACATATAAACCTTCCTTTTCAATCACTCTATCTATTAAAAAAAACCGCATCAAAATCCGTTGCGTAGTTTTATAGGGATATAGGGACAGAGAAAGCGACTTTGTTTTATTTATACTATGTAATGAGTGATAGCATAGACAAAATTTATCTATGGTGATAGTGATAAAATTGGTAAGATTGATAGATTAATTATTATTGATAATTGATAGATTGATAGATTAATTGAAACTTTCTTAGCAGTCATATACCTAAGCCCGGAGAAGCTGTTCGATCGATAGAGTTATTTCAGGCTACGGCGCATCTAGCAACAGGTAACCCCCAGCCAGTAGCCACCCTAGATTTCAAGCGCCCCCACATTTGTCAATAGAGCTATCGTTCCTCTCTTTCCAACCAGGCTGTATATCACTAGGAAGATAATATATTATATTATTGATCCTAGGTATATCAAACTATCTCTTTCACTCCGCAGCCACTGTTGTAATGTGTTGCTACCTCCCACGCATCGCACCCTGCACTCCATGCAATCAATAACATCTGGGCTAGCGCATGGCATGTAGCAATCCAAACTGCAACGCGTCAGGTTTCCTAGTTCATAGATGGATCAAATTGTTTTAAACTTTCAACATGGGATATTTTTATTATTTTTAAACAAAATGTTTCACATAATAAGCGGCCCACCCCTGCTTCGCACGAGTGGACATCGATATTTTTGACTAGTAAAATACTTAGTACCTACCTATGTATACTTATATTACTATATTACTCTAGCCTATATTACTCAGGGATAATTTTTCGATAACTCTCACAGTTTCAGACTTCCCCTCAGTACCAAGCCCTAAAACAACTAAGTAGGGTCATCTCATCTAATTTCGTGACAAAAGCAATAGATTAATAAAATACCAATAAATTTATTAATTACTTTAATTCAGACTTAGCCTGAGTTTTAATCAGTATTTTATGAGGAATATAGGCACAATTAATCACATTTTTTTCTAGAAACCTAAGAGTTATACCAAATTTACCAAAGCAAGTCAACTTGCCTAATTCCGTGGTGACCTCTTTAAGTCCGTGATAGCTACTACTTAAATTCTGATATAACGGAATTAGACAAGTTAACTTTATTTAAGTTTTACAAAGTTAATATCATAAAATTAAGATAATATCTTTTAGAATTATTCTTCGGCTCCAAGATAGAACTCCGAGTATTTTCTGTTCTTCTTGTTGGGGTCATCCATAATATCTGAAAGTAAACAAGCAAATTATAATGATAAATACATCTTTCCTGCTTAGATTTTAGCGTCTGTTTAAATTTGCAGCTCGTATTAATAAAACAAATTCTGCGTTATTTGGTAATCAAACTACTCACGTAATTACGTGACAAGTACAAAAAAGTGTCACTCAATTCCGTGATAGCAAAATATATAATATTGGCTCAAAGTCGTCATTTTAATTAAGACAAGATAAAACTAATAAAATAACATCAATCTTGTCTACTTAACTCAAAATAAGTCAATTATTTCAGTTAAAACCACAAATAATTGTACATATCTACTATAATTCTGTGATAGCACAGAAACCACTCAACCGCTAAAACGCTAATATTTATGATGAACAAAATAAGCTCTAACAATAAAACGACGCAGAATTATGACGAACTTTTTACTGCCACATCAAGGGAATATCAATTACAATTCATTTTATTAGAAAGAAGCTAAGAAATCTGTTAAATACTTACATAAATACAGCAAAATTCGCCACCATTTCACAAACACAGCCGAAACCGGCGAGATTTGCGCGCGATCTGACAAAACCGTTAATTGTTGTTTTCTCGCTCACTCGAGCGTCCCCAAACTTTACAGACGAATTTGAGCTTTATTACAGAGGCAAAAGGTTGTATTTAAAGTCCTTGATTTTACTCGTACAGCCCGGTAATAGCGCTCAAACCCATTATCACCGAATTAGGCGAGTCACAGAATTAGATGAGTTCACCCTACATAGTGTTTCTGAAGATCAGATCCATACCGTAAAAATAAACTTTGTACAAATATAAATCTAAAAGTGACCTATTTACTGCATTTTGCTCAAGATCTTTATCAGATTTTCACCAAATTTTAATGAGAATAGGTACAATTAAACTTACTAATTTAGTACCTTTCAAATTAAAGAAAAAACTGGTCAAGTACCTACGAGTCAGACTCGCATACAGACGGTTCCGTACTCCTATTAAAAGAACTTATTTTTTTCTTTTTAAATTTTCGATATTATTTTTTTACCTATCAAAATATATAAATAAATAAAATAATAATATTTTCATCGCGTTGACATAAGATTAGCGTTGACTTAAATGGTATAAGTTTTAACTCTCTATCTCTACCCGTTCTTGAGAAAAAAGGTTGTGACAGTGAGAGACAGACAGACGGACAACCGAGAGATCTTTTAAGGGTTAGTTTTTTCATATTGAGGTAGGTACGGAACTCTAAAAATAAGATATCCATTGGGGGCAATTCTGAGTGTCGCAAAAGCTAAACTAAGCTAACTAAAATTATTGCCATCCTTTTTATTTCCATCGCTATGAAAGGGACGGCAACAATTTTAGTTAGCATAGTTTAGCTTTTGCGACACTCAGAATTGCCACTATTAGGTACTTACCCAAGCCCCATATTTGTCCCTTTCTGGAGAAATTCCTCTACGAACGATCTAAAACCCGCCGGACGACAAAAGAAATCTACTAAGTCTGACCAAGTTTCAACCAGATCGGTAAAGTAATGTAGAGTCGGTACGGTACTCGTACGACCTCTACAATTTTACCAAAAGAAAACAATTGAGAGGGTACCCTAAACTGAAACTGCATTTCAATTAAAACATTGGGAAGCTACTCGTGGTCCCTCCCTTCCCCTACTAGACCTCGCATTGTTGTAATTGTGTCTCATCGTTTTTGTGTATCGACTAACCTACAAACTACAAACAAAGTGTGATGTGAATAGCTGCGTGTGTGACGTGTTTAAATTACCTACTAGAGGTTAATGTTTGCATAGGTTTGTAAGGTGACCTGACCAGTGTTCTTTCTGACGACGTTGAATAATTATGATGACACTAAGTAGCAACTTAAGTTATGTAAGTAGGTACTTAAGTAAGTAGTTACTAATTATTTAATTTAAAATTTCGGTTGTCACTAATTTTTGATGAGTAGTCCCCAGTAGTCTTACCAGTAAAACTATTGGTAATTTTTACGTGACCCGAAGGTACCTACTCTACTAGATAGATACCTACGATTGTTTCCGATGCCTATTATTTATCTTGAAGTTGTTAGGTAGGTAGATACTGCTGTACCAACCTAAGTACTTACATTCATGTTATCTTATCAACGCTTCGCATTAGTTTCATGTTGCCGTTCAGTATCAATGTCCCTCATCTCCGTTTTGAAGTCATTATTATGACTTCAAAACGGAAAACTTCAAAATACTTTTTACTAGCTGCTGCTGTACTAGGTTAGGTACCCGCGAATTCGTTCCATTGCCCTGCAGGCCAAGGGTGCTAGATCAGCGTGGCATCAGTCTACTACTTAGTCCAGTCAAAATACACTAAATTATGATTCAAGTTTGCATTAATTCCCAACAAGCTGGATTTTTGTGCAAAAAGTGTTGAGATCTTTTTTGTAGACAATTTTACGATCTACAAACTTTGTTTGAATCATTTTTCGGTAGCTCTCATTGCTTCAAATATATACGCAAAAAACGCAAATTTGTGACCTTTGACCTCGAATAAAAAACAACGCACAAGCGGGATCGATGGGGACTTTTGACATATCATTTGTAATGACGTAATCAAGGCCTGCACAAAAATCCAGCTTGTTGGGAATTAATGCAAACTGTAATTCTATTTTGACTGGACTATACTCAATTATGTCGTCTCGCTCGACTGATACGGCATCATTGTCGTTGATCAACGGTAGAGCGATAAGTTTGGAGAAGCGAAGATCCTCAGCTTCCTTATTTTTTATTTCTTTAAAAGTAGGTAAGTACTTAAGTACTTATTACTCAGTTGAAAACAGTAATCTTTGTTATAGTAGGTATCTACTTAAGTAGGTAACTAACTTAGTACTTAGTTGATTTTTTAACTTTATTTCAGTAAACGAGAAAGAGTTTTAATTATACCCAATAAAAAAATTTATTACTTAGGTACTTAAGTAGGTACTTACCTTTGTAATTTTTTGTAGCGGATAAACGATTAACGGTGCCCAGCTATGGTACTTAGGTTGGTAGGTACCTATAGCAGTATTTACCTACTTACTTATCTACTTCAAGATAAATAATGGGCATCGGAAACAATTGTAGGTCTAATCTAGTAGGTACCTTCGCGTTCAGTTCCAGAGAGATTTAATACATACTATAGGTACTTACTTACCAATAACACAAAATTAATAAAACTTGGGAACTATTAGGACTGATTAATCATGTTGTATTTTATTACTCGAGTCAAAGTGAGTTATTAAATTAAATTAACTTGTTGAAGTTTAAATATTATTTAAATAAATATTTAAACTTTAACAAGTTAATTTAATTGGAGCTTAATTGCTAGTTTTTTTAAATGTATAATTTTATTTCGTATTAAGCCACCCATTTAATAAACTCAAAATAACCGAAAAACCGGTTTTTACAAACAACCCTGTATAGAGACAGACTTGAGGGCCAAGATGCTCTACTCAACCCACCCTCAGCACGCCACCCACTCATCTGGGTCTCTGAAGGAGGGGGGGGGGGGGGGATAGGCGATGACGCTGTTCCATGTCATGCTCAGAAGAAGGATGGACAATTACCAGCGTTTTACAGGAATCTGAGGATGCGCAAAACGCAACAAGTGCAGCATTCCTAGGTTCCTACTATTGATACTATAGTAAGCGACCGCGCCCTAAACTCTATCCCTTCACCTTTTGAAATTAAATACTTACCTACCTAAGAAATAAAATAGGTAGGTAAGTACGCTATAAAAAAAAGCTAAAACAACGGGAAAAAATAAATAATAACCAGTAAAAAATCATCTAAGTAAATTTTTGATTCGCAGTAAAATAAAAACAAAAAGGATGTGAGCTTAACCACAGATAAAATAAACTTAACTGAATGCATGGTGTTCGCGGCCTGAGATAGGATAAAACAATTTGCAAATTATAAAAAAAAAAATTAGTAAGAATCAGAATTTCGCAAGGCATGCTAAATAAAATAATGATGCGTTTCATATTGTTGCATAACCGGTCCACAGATGATATGCGCCAATAGGAAGTCTTTGGAAAAATCGATAAGTTCGCGCGCCTTCTGCCCCGGCCGCACAGCTGTCAATCTGAAAAAGTGATGCTACCTACGAGTCCTACGACTTACCAATAGAATGCTATTTTCTCGCCGTGGCCGTTTCTCACGTGGCGGTCCAGCACGTTGAAGCAGACGTTGGTCACCGCTCCTTCCATCCATTTCACAAAGATCTTCCCATTGTTTAAGTCAAAGTTGTACGACATAAACTTCCCAGCCTCATACGGAGTTTGCCAGTAAAATTCGTTGGCGATGTCGTTCCAGAACCCTTCCGGGTCATCGAGAGACCTCTGGTGGATCTCCTTATATCTCTCGAAGGAGGGTAGTCGCGATTTAGCTATCACGAAGTCGGAAGGGTAGTAGGTGCGGGACATCGCAACTGGTTCCGGTTCCTTGTCTTTCATTTGGGCGAATACGCGTGCACGATACGAGGGCCGCGCGTTCACTAGATGCGGTAGCGAGTCTGATGGTTAGTTGACCGGCGCGGCGTGGCAGCGCGGCGTAGTGCACTGGATTACTGATAGCGCGACCGAGAACTGTGAGCGAGTGTTCGCGTTCACCGAGTACTTGGCAATGGTTTGGCTTGGCTTGGCTCAACAACGATCGTGGAATGACGCACGCGTGTACCGCGCGTGCGCGACTTCTTGCCCCTCCGTCCGCTGGCGCCTGGCGACTTGGCTTTTCTTTACACAAATCTGTGGACTCAAATCAATAAATTCGCCAGTCTGTAATTATTAGGTACTAATTGGGTTGTATAATGATCTTAGTGTATTATATTACCTTTTATTATCAAAGTCTGGAGATATAGCTAGGTACCTAGGTACCATGCTTGAGAAATAACTAATTAAATAGGTACCTACTTATAAATAAATATTCTTAGACATTTTACATGGCGTATCTAGTCCCAAGTTAAAGCAACTGCTTGTGTTATGGTAACCAGATTACTAATAAAATAGTGTAAGTACCTACCTACTTAATTGATAATTAATATTTATTATAGATATAAAAACACCCAGACCCGGAACAAACATCTGCAGCTGCAGAACATAGTAGTACTTTACAATCATTTTTCCCGTGGGGTGGAGATCGAACCCGCAACCTCCGCCTCAGACCGGCCTTCACCCACTGCGCCACTGAGGTCGTCGGCCTTAAGATTACTTAATTAATTTGCCATTCTCTAATGTCTCTCTGTATGGCAAACTTTTTATCCAGGTAGGTTCACTAGTCGCATCGCTTAATCTTGACTGAGTTTACAGTAATGGTACTTACGTAGGAGACTGACGCGGGCTAGGAAGATGACGTGGCCCAACACTTCCTAGAGGCGAGTTTGTCATAGATACCATGGAACAAAGTCTGTGGCTATTATGTCCATAATGGAACTCTTGCTGCTTTCTTGAGACATAGGCGCTTTAGTTTTTTCCAGTAGAATCTCCAGCCTGGGGGTCTCCGATCTCGAATCCCCGCGGTGAAGTGCTGGAAGACTGGGCGCTAGTAATTGGCTGGCAGTAGATACTTACTTTATCTTACTCTTGTTTCGTCTCTTTCGTGTCTCTCAGATCAAGAGCTGAGTGAGAAGCTTGCCAATGTGCAACCCATGCCTAAAAAAGGCATTTATTTATTTAATCGTATGACGTACATTGGTATTTAATGAAATAAACATAAACAATAAAAACAAACAAAAAAGGCATTGTGCTGGTACTACCTGGTAAGTAGGTCGGCCTAGGCCGTTTCGGTTGGGGCACCTGGTCAGACAACCTTCTCGTGTGCCCGAGGCTGCTTGTCCCTTATGGATCCTAAGGATCCGGGGGGAACGGCAGCTAAGGGACGGTGTGCCCTGTTAAGTCCGACAATAACTTCCCCCTCGCGGGGGATCTTGTTGTCGGATAACCGATGGTCTGACGGGAGGGAGCTTCTCCGCGCGTCCCTCTGAATAGCAGAGGGCGCAGTGGATGAAGCTGGGACGTGCTCGGCGTGCACTCGCACTGCCACCGAGTAGGCACTGGGGGAGATTCTCCTTCTGCCAGCGTCAAGAGCTCGGAACCCTGCTCGTGTCGCTAGGGGCCCCTTGCCCCTAGTGATTCTTGCGGGACTGAGGGTTTTGGCTTAACCGCCCGGGCCGTGAGGAGTAAACCTCTATAAAAAAATCCCGGTTTTAAGCGGCTGCGCAGCGCGAGAGAACATGGCTTTCGCTGATTCCCTTATCATCTGATCTTTGATCCATGATATAGGAATCAGCGGATCCGGCTGGACGGATTTCCAGTCGTTACTGCGCCCCCCGGGGGACCTCACCCCCCTTTCAAAAAAGGATAAAAATGAAAAAAGCGGATTGTGAAAAAATACGACCCCAGGTGGGTACCAGCCTCTCCGAGGCTGGAGAATCCCACAGTGCCTTGGCACTCTGCCCCTCGTATTCTGGGGGGGGCAACAACCGCTCCGAGGGCTCAGGCCCTCGTAAAGAGGAAGGCAGGACCCGCAGCTGCAGGTCTGCTTTCAGGCGGCCGGCGACGCCGGCGACGTTGAAGAGTGGGGGAGAGGAGTCGGACTGCTCCATCTTGTCCGTCTCCTCCCAGGCTTCTGAAGTGTCGGGAGTTTCTCGAGCTGGGATGAAGCGGGGGCGTAAGCGCGATGAGGAAGGCGGCTTGGACTCATCCAAGCGCGCCTTGTACTTAAAAGACAAGGGGGAAGACGACGTCGATGACGTCTTTAACCCCAGTGTCCCACCCGCGAAAGCACGGACGAAAGACAACCTCCCGAAGGCCGAAGACCTGGCCTCGGAGGTGCGGGCGCTCCCAACACCTGAGTTGGCAGCCTACGCGGGAACGGAGCTCGAGACCGTCGAAAAGATCGCCGACAAGTCTCGAAACTTGCGCGGTGATTTCGTCAGGGGTCTGCGAATGGCGGCGAGGAAATCCGGAGCGGTGTTGGCGGAGCTGACAAACCGCTTGGACGTCGACGCGAACGTGGCAAGATTGGAGAGGGAGAACGCCGAACTACGTGCCAGTTTAGCGGAGCTCTCCAACAAGGTGGAGAAGTTGTCTGAGGCTCTCAGTCGACAAGCAAGCCCCAAGGCCAGCACAGAGAGCGCGGCGAAACCGGCGGCATCAACACCTGCCGACAGCAGAGGAGAATGGGAAGGTCTGTTCATGGCGCGCATCAGCGCACTAATGGACAGGAAACTGGCTGCCATCACGCGCCCGTCCCCGGCTGCTGCAGCTCAAGCTGGCACCTCCCCTGGGCCATCAAAGGGCAAACGCCCAGCGCCTGTAACCTCCCTGCCACCTGTGCAGTCGCGGTCCACTGAGGCGCCGATGCCAAAGGCATCAACGTCCTCGTGGGCGACAGTGGTGGGGAAAAAAAAGGCGAGGGCGAAGAAGCCTCCTCCGGCGCATGCTCCATCTGCGGCCCCAAAAGCTGGCCCGGAGGCTGGTCCAAGTGGAGGCCAGAAGTCTGGTACAAAGACCAGACCAAAGGCCGCCTCGAAGTCGAGCAAGAAGGCCGACAAAAAGGCTGGTGAGAAGGGGAGGAATGCGCACAAGCCCGCGCGGCTGCCAACATCTGCGGCAATAACGGTGACTATTCCGGAGGGTTCGGAGGTCACCCTTGCCGCGGTGATGGCTGCCGCTAAGGCGCGCATAAAATTGGCCGACTTTGGCGTGGACCAGGTCCGCTCGAAGAAGGCCATAACTGGAGGACTAATTTTGGAGGTGTCTGGGCCTGACTGCACTTCCAAAGCTGACCGGCTGGCCGAACGCATGGGTGTGGCCCTCGCCGATCTGGGTGTGCGTGTTGCCCGCCCAGTAAAGACGGGTGAGTTGCGGCTGAAGGACCTCGACGACAGCGTCACACCTCAAGAGGTGCAGACAGCGGTTGCCGAAGCCGGAGGCTGCTCGGTCAACGACGTGCGGGTGGGAGACATACGTCGCTCACCTAATGCCCTGGGCACGGTATGGGTCCGTTGTCCACTAGCTTCCGTGCGGAAGCTAGCAGCGGCAAAGTACGTCGTCGTTGGCTGGGTCAGGTCTCGAGTCGATTATTTGACCTCGAGACCACTCCAGTGCTTCCGGTGCTTGGAGTACGGGCATGTACGCACCACCTGTCAGAGCACTGTGGACCGCACAAACCTGTGCTACGCGTGTGGTGAGCCCGATCATCGGGCAAGCCATTGCACGCGTCCGCGTAGGTGTCCACTGTGTGCTGACGGGGGATGTAAGGCCGACCACAGGATGGGAAGCAAAAATTGTTCCCGTCCTCGTGGCAAGAGGAGACGTCCCCCTCCCTCGGCCCCAGCACCGGAAGGCAGGGCGGCCCCAACAGAGGGGGCCGCTCAGTCGGGCCAAGCCCCGCCCCAGGAAGGTATGGATGCCTCGTAATGGATCACACCATACGAGTCCTCCAGGGCAACCTGATGAACTGCCGGGCGGCTCAGGACCTGGTCCTGCAGACGTTCGCGCAGTTCAAGGTTGGCCTTGCCGTAGTGAGTGAGCCCTACCGTATCCCGGATCATCCTCGCTGGTTCGGGGACGTATCGGGGCTCGTCACTATCTACTGGGGCGGTGGACAAGGTGACCCCCCCTGCACTCTTCTGGAGAAGGGTCAGGGTTTCGTAGCTACGGAATGGGGTCACCTAGCCGTTGTGGGCTGCTATATCTCTCCCAACTGTACCCTCGCTGTTTACGAGGCGTACTTGGACGCGGTAGGTAATTGCATTCGCAGGTGCCAACCGCGTCCCGTCCTTGTCCTGGGCGACTTCAACGCTCACTCTCGTGAGTGGGGGAGTCGTCTGGACAACGTAAGGGGAGAGACCATTGTGGAATGGGCGGCGGGTATGGACCTCCGGTTGCTTAATCGAGGGTCTGTAAGCACATGTGTGCGGTGGCAGGGAGAGTCGATCGTGGATCTTTCATGGGCGACTCCCTCGGCCACTCACCTCGTGTCGGGATGGAGAGTAGCGGAAGAGGTGGTCACACTATCCGACCACCGCCACATCTTCCTGGATGTGGCCCTCCGCCCCCCCGACCGTGTGTCCCGCCGCAGCAGTAGCCCGCCGCGTCGATGGTCCCTCAACCGGCTCGACAGAGATCTGCTCGAAGCCGCCGCCATCGTCGCGGCCTGGCCGGAAGGCCAAGAGATCTTGCCCGATCCTGAAAGGGAGGCAGCCTGGTTCGGGACAATGATGACGTCGATCTGCGACGCATCCATGCCCCGAGCCGGGCCCACCGAGCAACGGGCGATGTACTGGTGGTCGGTTGAGCTCGAGAGGCTACGCGAGGCGTGCCTCCGCTCCCGCCGTGAGTACACCAGAGCCCGGAGAAGAAGGCGAGCACTTGCCGAAGAGGTGGCTAGAGCTTACGAGGAATACCGAGACGCTACCGTGGCGTTCCAACGCGCCATAGCGGATGCCAGGTCTCGGTCCTGGGATGAACTCCTCGAGGGACTGGAGAGGAACCCCTGGGGCCGCCCGTACAAAACTGTACTGGGCAAGCTCCGACCATGGGTCCCTCCGCTGACAGAAACCCTGGACCCTACGTTCGTGGGAGGAGTGGTTGACACTCTCTTTCCTAGGGTCCAGGATAGTCCCCATACCCCCGTGTCCTCGTCCGACCATACCATCTGGGCGGACGAAATGGGGGTATCCGACGAGGAGTTGGACCGAGCCGTTAAGCGCCTCAGGGCTCGTAATACAGCGCCGGGGCCTGACGGGATTCCTGGTAGGGCTTTGGCGCTAGCTCTAGCTGCCGGACTGGGGGACAAGCTGAGGCGGCTGTTTGACGGCTGCCTACGCTCCGGTGTTTTCCCCCGGCCATGGAAAGTGGCAAGATTGGTCCTCTTGAAGAAGGATGGCAGGGCCGAAGACTCTCCCTCTGCGTACCGTCCCATCTGCCTGCTGGACGACGTCGGCAAATTGTTCGAAAGAATAATTGCCGGTCGTCTGTGCACGCATCTGTGGCAGGAAGGTCCCGACTTGTCGGATTACCAGTATGGTTTCCGACATGCGCGTTCGACAGTGGACGCGATTCTCCGCGTCCGCACACTGTCGGACCAGGTAGTGTCCCGGGGCGGGAGGGTTTTGGCGGTGTCGTTGGACATCGTCAATGCCTTTAACTCCTTGCCCTGGAGGGCGATCAGGGAGGCACTCGTGTTTCACGGAGTGCCCCTCTACCTGCAGCGCATTGTTGGCGCCTACCTGCACGACAGATGTGTGCAGTATGTGGGCAGGGACGGTACCTGTGTACGGAGGGAGGTGTCGTGTGGGGTTCCGCAGGGGTCTGTGTTGGGCCCGCTTCTGTGGAACCTTGCGTACGATGCGGTCTTGCGCGTCGATCTCCCAACCAGCGTACGAGTGGTCTGCTATGCGGATGATACGCTCGTACTTGCTGGTGGAGACTCCTTCGACAGGACCAAAGAGCTCGCCGAGCTCGGGGTGGCATGTGTCGTGGACAAGATCCACGAGCTGGGTCTCCGGATAGCGCCTCAGAAGACCGAGGCGCTGTGGTTCCACAAGCTCCCGAGGGGGAGGGAACCACCCAGCATGTCGGTTCGCGTGGGTGACGTAGACGTCCAGGTGGGGCGGTACCTGAAGTACCTCGGCCTCAATCTGGACAGTCGCTGGGACTTCGGAGAGCACTTCAGCCGCTCTGTCCCCCGGATTCAGAAGGTAGTGGGTGCTCTGCACAGACTGCTGCCAAATCTCGGGGGACCCAGGGAGGGCGTGCGCCGCCTCTATGGTGGGGTCGTGCGATCGATGGCTCTCTACGGAGCGCCCGTCTGGTCGCAAAGGCTGGCGGGTGTTAGGCGCTATAGGCAGTTGTATAACAGCCTACAGCGTCCTATGGCCATTCGTATCGCGCGAGGATACCGGACCATATCGTTTGAGGCGGCGACCATCTTGGCGCGGTTCCCGCCCCTTGACATCTTGGCGGTGATGGACGCACGGGTGTACGTTCGACTTCGACAGGATGACGGGAGCGGAGCCGCGCCTGCTGAAGTGCGGGTGCAGGAGCGCCGGCGTGCGCTCGGGTTGTGGCGCGAGCGGTTTGACGAGCCGCGGTGTTCGCGCCAGCGCATCGTCGGCGCAATGGCGCCAAACTTCGAAGCCTGGCTAGGGAGGGAACATGGGTACGTCACCTATCGACTTACCCAGGTGCTCACCGGGCACGGCTGCTTCGGTGAGTACCTGAGTAGGATCGGACGCGAACCGACACCACAATGCCACCATTGTGGGTGGGACTTGGATTCCGCGCAGCACACGCTGGAGCAGTGCTCGGCGTGGAGCGCGGAGCGTGGAATCCTTGTCAACAGGATCGGGCAGGATCTTAGTCTGCCCAGCGTAGTAACAGCTATGCTGGCAGACGATGCGGCCTGGAGGGCCGCGGCCTCTTTCTGTGAGACCGTTATGTTACAGAAAGAGGCCGCCGAGCGGGATCGCGAGAGGGCCGATCCCACTCGGAGGAGGAGGCGGAGGCGGGGCGCTAACGGCCGCCCCGCACCGCCTGCCCCGTGAGGGGGCGCAGTGGTACCCCCTGCCAAACAGGGGGCTTTTCGGGTCCGCGGGTGGTTGGAGTGAGGGCTCTGGCTGCCCAAAATGCGGATCCCGGGATGGTGACGTCACTCAGTGGCGAGTGTCGTCGTAAGCACCGCGAGGGTGCCGGGCGTGGCTATGGGTGCCATTCCCGGGACTGTGCTTAAGGCAAAATGCGAGAGGGGTACCGGTGCGTTCCGTATGGAGATCCCGGAACCCCTTGACATGCATCGAGGCCGGCCACCGGGTTGGTTTTTAGTGGGTCGTCAAATTGACAACCCCACACTCCCCAGCTACGCTCCCTCAGCGTAGTTGGATAGTCTGGCTGCAGATTTTCCAACCCGTACCAAAAAAAAAAAAAAAAAAAAAAAAAAAAAAAAAAAAAAAAAAAAAAAAAAGGCCGTTTCGGTTACTTAATAATCTGCAAGACCATGGCAAGTGTTCTGAATAGGCGCCGGCATACCTTGAACCACATCTTTCAGCGATTGGCATGGCCAATATTATGTCTTTCACCAAAACCGATTCATAGGGCTTGTGTTCACTCACACTCGAGAGATACGAGAAAGCTCTAGCCGTTTCTCTAGATAGTTCTAGATATTTTTAAACCTTTGGACCGGGTCTGGCATTATAACTTTATTACTTAGGTGCCTATTATATATAGTATTATATATTATATATAGTATTATATATATAAAATTATATTTATATAGTATTATATATATAGTAAGCTCTATCTTACAGCTTGCTTATGGTGTTCCCCAGGGATCAGTACTCTCTGCAATGCTCTTCCTGCTGCGCATCTCACAATGTGCTAAATCCCGGTATACTTTTGGATATGCAGACAACAGCGGTTGTAGAAAACTACACATCTAGCGCATGAGCCAGTGGATCTTAGATCAGTTCATGTCAGAGAGGCTATGGTAGAGCAGCCGAGTAGGTACTATAGGTAACTCTGAAACGTACGACACGACCGACGGACGCGTGTAAATATGGAATTATTTATCTACTTAGGTACCAGACTGACGTGTTTTGTCATGTCTGATAAACATGATCTTGATAACCTACTTTATTTGTATCCTACTGATCTTGAGGATTGTTATTGTTCGAATGTGCTTAGCCTTTGATCTTGGAGGATACAGCAGCCACACGCAATCCTTGGTTTATAATGCGGACCACACATTGGCTTAATTTTTTTTTTTGAAGTCAAGTCAAACCTATCTTAGGTTTGACTTGACTTGTCAAAGTAGGTCATGCTTTTTGAAGTAGGTACTAGGTACCTACCTACAAAACGGTAGCGTTTTTCGACATTTGACTAAATTTTAAGGAGCTGCTTATTTGGGCAGTCAACCAAGACTGAAATTGATGAAAGCGGGACTAAAGTCTACCAAGAATTAGAAATAGTAATAATACGGGACTAGTTTTGGCACATTTATGCTTTTATTACCATCTTACCATCAATTTTACAATTTTTACGTTGGTAGTAGAAACACTTCAAAAACTAATACCAGTTTATATTCATGCCAAAGTCGATGCTACAAAATAAGATTTATATTACTTACATTGTATTTAAGATTTACTAACCAAAATTGTTTCCATATGTGGTGGTCGACTGTCAAGTCACAAGGGTTATGTATGAATACCTATTAACATAATTTATTAGAAATTAACTCGAATAGTCGCTTTGAAGTAAACTCTACTTTTGATCCCTAGTCATGTATTGTATTCAAAACGGTAAGTAAATAAAAACTATTCGAGAATCTCCATTCCTTATAATAATTATCCTGTCCATTTTCTCTAAGGATTCCATAAAATATTTATAATCTTCTAAAAAGTTATGAGCTTAAATTGGTACAGTAGGTAACTAGAACGACAACATGCTGTCCATTAAAGTTCAATCAAAAAATATTTCACATTGAATTCGAATAACATCGAAGAGTTGGTACTAAATAAGTACTTACATTATGTACCTACTTAATTTAATTACAATTACAAAATTCGCTGATTTTCCAAAAATGTTTAACCGACTTAAAAAAAAGGTTCTATGTTTCACTGTAGGTATGTATTTTTATTAACAAATGTTCACCGATTACCTATTTCTTCAATCAAAGTCCATTGGTAGATTTTGAAAATTATTTTTTTGTTTGAAAGAATACACTCCCGAGGTGGTTAAAACAATTCTGAGGATCTGATGTGGATCTTCGGAGTTATGAACAGAAATGTACCTCGAGAGTGCACTCTTTGTACGAAATTGAAGTAAATAATTTTGCCACTTGTATCATACGAGTACCTTTCTGTCACGAAACCTGGCACTGGTCTTACGATGGATTTGATCCAGACGCACACTACTACATAGACAAGACACAATAAAACAAGTGGCAATACACAAAGTGGAACAGAACCTCCTCCTTTTTTGATTGTTAATAAGAGTTTGATTCTACAGAATCTTTTTAGTTGCCGAGGGTGGGGAACTCTCGTTCATTGTCGACTTTGGGCGGACGCTGACGCTGCAGAGGCGCGGTGCTGGCGTCGGCGGAGGCGGCAGCGGCGGTCAGGTCGCGCTGCGTCGTGGCTTCCCGCACCAGGCTGTCTCCGAGCGTCACGCGCACAGGCAGGCGACGCAGGCGGCGCAGGCGCCCGGCGCGTTGCTTAAACTCACATGACTCATACTCCTCATCTTCCTCCTCCTCCTGGTATTTCTTCTTCAGCAGTGGCACCAACTTCCCCCACTGGCTCGGGTCCTCCCCCTCGCCCGGCTGGCGCAAGTTGTACTGCGGGGCTCTGCAGAGACTTCTCTTGTTAGCCTCTCGGTACTCGTCGAGAGTGAGCAAACGCTCAAATGTTACCTTAAGTGATTTATCTGGCTCAGACACGGCGGATTTACCCGGTTTGTCTAGCTTCGCATCAGGCTTGTCAGTGCCTTTGATCGACTTTTCAGTCTTATTGCTTTGGACTTTCGATTTGGTCTGGGCTTTTTCCGACTCTGCCTTAGACTTAGATTTATCCTGAGCGGAATCTTTTTTTTGTTTTAACTTTTTTGATCGAATTTTGACGGTTTTATTTATTGCTTCCAGTGGATCCACTGAAGTGTCGAACATAAGAGCGTCAAAGCGATTTTGCAAGCCAAGACCAGTCCTGTAAGAGATCTCCATTGTTGAGATTCCTCGCGACGACGGCGCGACGCGGCGAACGCACGGTTCGCTCGATCTAGATATAAGAAGAAAAAACATGGATGTAAACTTTCGCACGCTAAATTACAGCAGTTCGCTTTCAATCAATTAAGTAACAAATCTTTGAGCAATCTAGTTTAGATTATACAGCTATTTTTTATTAATATTAAACGAATTGGCTAACAAATAGTTATGGACGAAAGTACGTTTTATGAATGTAAACTCGCAAAGTGAGGTACTTACCTACTTATAAAAGTTATGAGAAAAAAAAAAAAAATCTTAGTTACATACTTATATATACATGCGCTCGTGGCGAAGCTTGCTAAGACGTTCTTGATAGATCGTCGAAGTTAAGCAACGTTCTGAGCGGTCACTACTTGGATGGGTGACCGCAAGTGGCATTATCATCTGAGCGCTTCCGTGCTTCGGAGGGTACGTTAAATTGTCGGTCCCGACTTTTAAAGTCGTTAAGCCATGACGGAGGCCTTTAGGCGGCCTAAAAACTCCGTCACCAGAGTTGGCCACTTGCTCATACGAACGAACGAACGACCTACACGCAATCAGGGCGGCATAAAAGGTGTTTATGGAATTCATTTCAGATTCATCATAGGTAAAAATAATGAATAGGTACCTTTTTAAAATATATAGGGAAAGGTAATAAAACTAAAACCAATGTCAGTTTACGGAACCTGAAGAATTTCTTAGATTCTAAATGAGATAGAACGCAGAATCGAATAGAATAGCGTAGACACAAAAATAAATAGGATGAGTATTAATAGCAAGGACGGTATAGGTAGTACCTAATCTATAGCTCAGCGACGAACATAAATTTACTAATGTAAGTACCTACCTGCCTAAGTGCAAGTATTGTTACCTCAAAGTAGGTACCTATTATGTACCTACGTGTTGAACTGGCCTTAGTTACACTTGAGAACATAATGATAATTATAATTACTTACCAGAAAAGAACGAAAAGAAGATAACACACTAATATTGTCGCTTAGTGTGAAATTACAGTGGGAGCGGCGCGGGTAGCGGAATCCGCTGGCGTGTAAGACAAGCACATACTTGTGTACCAAGGTGCACGCGCGTCGGGCGGGGCGGGCGAGCGGGTATCGCGGCGGGAGAAGCGTGACCCGCTCGACGCGTCACCCGCTCATCCGCCCCGCCCGCTCCCACTGTAATTTCACACTTAGGTAAGTACTTGGTAGGTACCTACTTATTTCCTTTTTAAATGCAGGTAATAGTAGATTGTTATTCAAGGGCTGAAAGTGACCTTTCAACGCGCGTTAATAGTTCAAGTTCATTGAAAGGTCTTTCTCCCGAGGTAAACACTCTGCTTTTCATTTCGAATATGAGGAAAATACTTAAAAAAAAAATAGTTGCTTGCTATGGCGATAGCTAGATCTACGGTCATTCGTAACTTGCGTAAATGCGATTAAACTTTACATCATTATTTCATTCCAAAAATTGTATCAGATTTGTCTTCGCAAAGGCTTTAAAATTGTATCAAAGTTAAAAAAAAAATACGACTTCAATTTCGTTAGAGAAGAAATTTTCTGCAGGTGCATTTCTGTTCCTAGCTTCGAAGAACCCCGTCAGATCCTTGAATTTTTTTATGGGAATACCTCGCTCGGGAGTAGGTACCTAGGTATATATTTACAAACAAAAATAGAATTTTATTATTAAAATCTATTCTCTATTGACGAAATAATCAATTATTTACTACACCGTGTTTTATGTAAGTACATAAAACACAGTTAGGTAAATACAGTGGAAAGGACCTTCTCCTTTTTTCAATTCAGTTAAAAAAATAGATACCTACCTACTTACGATGTATTCCTTTAAATCAAAAAGAGAAGCACTGCCCAAGCGCAGATATCCATAATTCACATTGCCTTCACATCGGGACCTCGCGCACCAGATGCGTCAGCAGACGAAAGCTGGACAATGCCGCTGCAGGCGCGGAAATGACGTGGGCTCGAGAAGGGTGGCCCGGAGACAGCCGCGCCGCTCATGCCGCCAATCGCGAGCTCGGAGCTATCGCGGCATGGGAAGCGCATGCGCGAACCCTCCGCACATCATCACCTTGATGCATTCATCAATGGCATTATAGTAGTTAATAAGTACCTAATAATAATTAATAAAGAATACTGAATCCGATTAAAAACTATATGAACGTGATGAACCTAATATGGAAGATTTGCTATCAAAACGAATTATCCTATTCTATTGATATCTCACGCACATTTCGCGGAGATTCCCGGTCGAGAATTTCAGACACCTAATGAGGGTCATCTTTGTAAAAACAGCACCGTCATTCTTTTCATTAACTTAAACTTTTACCTTCCGAGCCTAAGGTGCTTAAAATCTGCGTAACAAGCGGCCAAATTATTTTGTTTATGAAAATCGACTACAATTTCGTATAGAATAGAATAAAATGATTTATTGAAAAGGAAGAACATCAACTGCTGTTAAACTTAATTAATAATGTTAGTGTAACATAATCTGGCTTACAATTTCGTGGTCGGTAGGTACAAAATTGTAACATGGTTTAATTATTACAGTTGTAGGTACAAACAGCTCAGGTGCTAAGATGCACCTATATATGATGTAAAAACAAAATATAGCTGTAAAAAGGTTTGTCATTGTAGTATTATAATAGGTATAAGTAATCAATTAATTAAGTAAATTGTAAAATAAAAGTAAAAAACAATCAAATTGCTAAATAGAGAGATTGAATTGATAAAAATATTTAGTACCTATATTACACAGTAGGTACTTAGGTACTGTAGGCACACTGTCGGCATACTATTTGTCAGTAAGGTAGTGTGTTGAAAGCTGGTGTAGTCGTTATTTAGGTAATCGCTGACATTAGTGTATTAACCCTACTATAAAATGAATTCTCACACTTGTTATTTGCCTAATATTCATTGGTCTTTTACTTGCGGTTCCTTCTTAGACAGATTTAACCAATGAGGAGAATACTCCAGGCACATCACGTTTCTATACTGGTAATCACGATTCTATTACTGTTAGAAACTTTTATTTTAAATTCCTTAATGTCTTTCTTTACACACTTCGAAATTTTAGAATATAAACGGATGTTTAAGTTAATAGCTGTAGGTTTTCGAAGTGATCTCTGCATGATTTTCTAAAACTGGCTTTGACAAGTAACCTAACTGCGCGTTTTTGCATCTTTGGTTATCGGTCGACCCACCCGACATGATTATTCCGTACGATATTATTGAATGGACATTATGCATCGTATATCTCCTCTGAAGTTATATGACGAAGCTGCTGACGTTACTGACCTACTAACTAAACGACTAAATTCTAACACATACACTCCAATTTTACTAAAATAAGTCATTTCAAACAGGTCACTCAGGCTGTCATTTAATTAACCAAATTAAGATTTTTCGGATTTAGCGATAATCGAGTCACTTGTACAACAGAATAAGCGCCAATGTTTAGATGGAAGTGTGGGAAAATAAAAAGCAATTTTTTAAATTCTTTGTCCATTTAACTTTATTTCATAGGTACTATAAACATTAATAAATTAACAAATAAAACATCAGAATACAACTATGCACTACTAAAGTAATAAATAATGTTACCTACTAATAAATCAAAAGAAATAATGCAGTCTTTTATATCAACAGAATAATAAATAAGTACATTACATTTATTTACAAACTGATTTCTATATACTATTCATGTTATACTATGTTTTATAAGATATACCACAATAATAAATAATTCAATAATTATGCTATAATCATTTCTTACCGGAATACTTATTATGCTGAGACAAAAGTCAGTTAAGTGTGTGCCATAGCGCCGAGGAATGAGCGGGAGAGCGAATAATGTTTTTACTCGTGAGTGAGAAGCGCAGAACGATAGACACGCAACATAATTTATAGCGAAAAAACAGTTTTTATTTAATTACAAGTTAATTAAACAAGTAATCGAAAAATTAAAAAACCAGAACTAAATGAATACTTCTAGGCTATTTGTCAAAACATAAAACCAACAAAAATAGCATTCTGTTCCTGAGATAAATAGCAAACTGTGTGAAAAACATGTATTTTTCAAAAAAATATATGATCGAGAAAACTTTTACCAATCGTGTTTCTAAAAAACCACAACGCAAGATAAAAGTTCAAAGTTTAATTTCTCCAAACATTATAAGGTGGTATCTTTCACGGATTTTGAGATCTAATACGATTCAAACCACATATTTGCTACCTACGGCCTCTTAAAAATCACTAGTAGTTCGCCCCGAACGAGATCTCGTGAACCGTTGGTTGGTGGTTAAGTTTGTACCTACTTTCTTCGACTACCCCCTATAAGTCACTGTTGAGTTGACTAATTGATTGTTTATGAAATCTGGTTGTTAGATCTCTACGAATCAATCGAGTCTTTATTCAAAGTCCAATTTCAATTATCAAATTAAAAAATACCAGTGGTCGTATTTTGATACGCAACCATGTAAAAATATAATTATTTCATAAAACATAAATTCTGATTAAAATCTCGATGAATTTAGAGTTTAGGCTATAAACCTTTTTTTATTAGATTACTGATGTTTGATGACACTTGACTTGACATGCATGTTGCCGATGACATGTCATTTCACATTTCACTACAACTACAACACTTCTGGCTTTGAAAAGAGTGCTTACCCGTTCGACCCAAGATTTTTCTACCCACTATTATTTATACCCGTTCAACCCAAAACATATTATGTTCCGTTCTACCCAAAGCAAAAATCTGAGTCACAGAGTATGCTAAATAGAACAGAAACGTGATATTTACAAGAAATCGAACTTGATGATATAAAGTTCTGCATTTTTTGTCTGCTGACCCTTGTTCTTTAGTGTTTCACTGTGTCATTTATTTGAATTCAAACAATGTTTTAGGTCGCACGGAGCAACATACCTATTGGGTAGAAAAGTCTTGGGTCGAACGGGTAAGAAGCATTCCTTTCAAAGCCAGAAGTGTTGCACGCAGTTATTTAAAAATATGGACAAAATTCGTTTTGTTTGAATTTATATTTCTTTAGATATATTTGATGGTTTTTGTAAAAATATAGTTTCTGTGAGGGTGACAATTAAAACAAAAATGTTTTAAGAAACATTTAGGTCTTTCAGCAGTAAAAAAATTTTTGTTGGTGTTTGTTTGTTGTTTTTGGTTGATGACTGTTTGTATTGTAGTCACATGATACTTTATAAAATTCAGAAAAATCTCTTTTCGATTAAAAATTCGTTAGATTTGTCGAGATGAAACACTTTAGGTTGGAACCACTGAAAAATAATAAGTTTTACATTTATCGATGTATTTTAAAAACTTGACATCTTTGAATGAAAAGTATTACCATTTTAGAATGAACAAACAGAACCCTTTCATATGACACCCCCCTCAAAGTATATGGATAACTTTTATTTTTTTTCACCCCCTTGTTATCCCCATATCTTTATAACCTTGACCGATCATGCTCATTAGGTGATCCGGGAAATCCCGTATTCGGTTCGACAGTTACATACAACATACAACGCAAAATCGCCCAAGTTACCACTAAGATCTTAGTTCGCTTCGCTCACTCGATCGATTAAATCGTCTTGAAGTTAGTCAAAATATCTTGACTTCACATAAAAACTACGATTTTATACCTAAATCGTATATAATACAATTTTATACATAAGCGTATCATGATACGTATTAATAGTTTACAAAAGTTAGAAAGTCTGCAATATTAGTGTTCAATGTGTAAAAAGACAACTCTGAAATATAATAGGTACCTATAGGATATTATTAAGTACCTACCTACTTCTACAATCTATCAGAATGCCAAAATTAATTGCTGAATTATGCAAAAAGGCAGAAAATGGGGAAAACCGAAGAATAGGTTTATAAATAAAACATTTAGCCTCACCTGGACTGGAAGTATTACAAAATACTATTTCCTCGAGTAGTCTATTTACATCCGACTTTTTCTAAACTCCATTGACAACTAAAAATGCTAAGATATTGAAAATTTCAAAATATCTAGTACTCCTCCGCCAATCTAAACCAAATCAGTTTCCTTAAATGTATGTTTCCCAAGCCTTACTATGCCAGGCTAGGCAAGGCAAATCCGGGAGCAGCACTAGTGCAAACTCTATAAGAAACTTAATGGTCTTCGACACGTGTTTCGCCCCTACACGGAGCATCATCAGGAAATAATTGATTCACCTATGCGCGCGCAGACAGACGTGGTACCGCTACGATTGGAACAGCAATGCTGTTCAGTGACTAGATATTTTGATATTTTCAATATCTGAAGATGGACTTCCGCTAAGTCACGCCTAAATCAATTATCCAAAAAGGTTAAATTAATTATGAATGTTATAAATGCAATTAACAAAGGTCCTTTGTTATTGTTTAGGTTTACACACAAAACGACAAATAAACAACTTCTAATTTATATTCTAACGGTTAAAAAGTTTATATTTAATAGACATATCTTAATATTAGTTAATTAAAAATATCTAAACACAACTACAGCGCATTGGCCATTTCTAGGATAAAAAATACATAGTACAATTATACAACAACTACATCAGGTTGATAATAGTTGATAAGCAACTGTAGATGGTAGTACCTATCCTTTTTGGGTACCTACTTTCAGGTTGACAAGTTGATATTTTGAATAGGGTCCTTTTCGTTGTGTTACAGTTTTATCAAGTCATCATCATCAGTTTTATCACAAAATGGAAATCATGCTTTCAAAGTTCAAGAATTAAGCTTTAATTTAAGCAACATGTTATTGTTGTAAAACAGCAATAATACTGAGCCAGATCTCAACTATTTTCAAAAAATCTTTCACGGATGGAAGCTACAGTATCCAAGTGTCAAAATGTCAAGCAAGGCCAGATAGCAATTTTAGTAGTCAATATTTCCAACGTTAATTATTAAGGGTTTGTTATGCATTAGTGTGTTTTGCATGTCAACCTTGTTTGTTCTTAAGTATATTTGATTTAAAGATATGATTAATCGAAATTAACATTTAAAAAGGGGTTGACCTCGCTTTATTCTCAGATCTCTAACACTACATAATCTAGACCTATATAAACTTGACGAAGAAAGCTGACCGCTTAGAGAATCTAACTTTGGCCCCTCCAATACCAACGGTCAATCTTGCATACATCATTATCTCCATACTAAGAAACGCTATATAACAAAAAAATTGTCAACTACGAGTATTACCATTAGATAGTGACAAACAATGTGTAGACCAACCCAACATACTTCACCGACCCGTGGTACAACTGCTATAATGTTTAACTGGTCATAAAAGTGGACGTAAGTCTATCCATGGTCCAACTGGTAGTACCACTATGAGTACTGAATTAAATAACCTATCCATTATTTTTGTAAATATCTAAACCTTAGCTTTCTGTATAGCACCGTTCAAGATATTCCTTTGAATTTTTGGAAAATAAAGAAATTGTATAAGATGGAAAATAAGAAAGTACTTATCTTATTTTAAATATCACTGAGAGATTACAATAATTTGTAAAACATCTATGAGGTACAATAATTATAATATTAAACACAGTTTTCTTGGAAGATGTAAGAAACAATTTTATTTTAACACACATTGTTCTCCTTAATAACTACTGAGATGCGGATGCAGATGGATGTGTGGGGTGACACGTTTGGAGAAAGTAAGGAATTAGTATACAGGGTGGGGAATTTAGGCAAAGAAACTGGTTTGATTTTGTGATTGTGAGAGGAGTGGAATCAGAGTTGACGAATGATAGGGCTGAGTGGAAGACAAACATGTTGTGCCGACACGCCACCTAGCGTGGGATAAGGGCAAAAGAATGGTGATGATGACATTGTTATACATAACTTCTGGAATGCTATACCGTGCAAGTGATATACGTTTTACAAATGTTACTTCATACCAAAATTATTAAGTTCAATTAAACATTCATGACGTCAGAAGGCCACACATTTACTACTACTTTTGTGTTACAATAACTTTACTTCCATTAAAAGGCGACTATCCATTGTGCATAACGGCAATTCATTATTCCGTGCACTATTAGTGCTGTGACCTATAGTCTATTCATTGTTGGATAGACAGAGACGCACAATATGAGCACTGTCACCAATATTCGATTTCACAGTCTGTCTTGTGCTTCAACCCTCTTTTTGCAAACAAAAAAGATATCGGTCGCAAGACCAAACAGGTCAAAATATTCGTTTTGTGCGCCTCTGTTGAGTCGAAGTCTTGTCATACCATCCGAATAACAAACATGTAGCTTTGTGTCTACGATACACCAAACAAATATCTTCAGTTACGTTAGTAAAAACTGACCCTGTTATTCTTAGTCGAATAAGAGGCTCGTTGGCTTTGTGCATCCGAGTAAGAGTAATAAAATTTGAATAATAGGGTCAGAGCAGAGCATAAACTGAAATTGCAATATATCACGTTATATAATAAATCCTACGTACCTTCAGCGGGTACAGTATCTGCCGTGTCGTGCTAGGTGGTGAGCGCCATGAGTCTCCGCCTGCGTAGTTTCCGTCCGCAGCGGCGCCAGAAGGCGGCGAGGCAGTAGAGCGCGCCGGCCGCGAGCAGTAGCAGGGCGGCGCGGTGCAACAGCGAGGGGGGGGGAGGGTCTGCTGCCTGGGGCCCGCCGCGGGAGGGGGCCGCCCCGGCGCCGCGCCACGCCCGCGGCGCCGCCTCCGTGCCCTCCAGCGAGGGAGCGCCTGCAATTAAACTAACATTATTCTCTGGACATTGTTGGCTACATAGGATGAGCTACGGACAACCAAATTAAACCGTTTCGTACTAAGGTCAGCCATGAGTATAACCTGGGCACCTTCCTGAACATCCAGGTGTGTATAAAACACTCCAGAGGACAAAATATAAACAATTAATTCTGGGCATTCCACACCATCTTGACGAAAAGTAAACAGAGCCTCAGTTATGGGAGGCAAATGGCGGAACCTACGAGCCTTAATGCCGTTTCCACGGCGAACGGAGTTCTTAATGTGTCCTTAAGAACTACGTTTAACTCGCAAGAGCAAACTTCATACTTGTATTACCACCAACAAATAATCGAGCGGAAAGGACTGAGCGAGCAGAAAATAATGAAATGAACTCCTTGAGCTCTAGGAAGCGGAGTTTTAAATAAAACTCTTTGTTGGTGGAAATGTAAACGTCTTTCATTTAAAAACAGTCCGTTCTGCTTACTATTTCACGCTCATAACTCTTTTCCAGTGGAAACCAGCCTTTAGTACGGGAAGCACTGCATTTGCAGTTAGCTGTGCTGTTTGGGTGTGGCCAGTGCGCGCGGGGCAGGGGGGCAGGGGGGGGGGAGGGGGTTAAGGTGTAGTGTACCTATGCTGCGTGGGTCGGTGGGCGGGTGCCGCGGGGCCAGCGTGCGCGCGGCGGGCGCGGCGTGCACGGCGCGCGCGGGGAGCGGCGCGGGGCGGGGGCAGGGGGGCGCGCCGCGCGGCCCGCTGCCGTCCCGCGCCAGCACGCGCGAGTACACGTGCAGGCGACCACCACTCGACCTCTTCGGCAGATCTAAACAACATCAATAGTTATGATCAAAAACAGGACTTGGAAGCCGTTTCAAAATAAACTGTTCGTAACCAGTAAAAACCGTTATTCAATTTATTTCATTCGGAACGCGAATGTTATTGCGAACTAATTAAAAACCTAAATAAACCGGTTTATCCCACATTGTATCTAAGAGCCTGCTCGACACGTTTTTCGAACGCGCAAGCACTGCGCGTGTTATATCGCTACAAACGCCTGGCGAATATCCTCGCGTTTGTGAAAAGAGCTGCTCCACAAAATGGCGCGGTAACTGCTCGTTCGAAAAACGTAGTGCGCCTAAGAACTAAGGCGCGATTGTCGCATCTATAATCCTTGTGAGAATTCTCACATGCAAGCGCAACGCTCTTCAAATTATTCAAACGGCCCCAGCGTGCTCGCTACGTGGGAAAGAACTATTTTTTTTTCGTTCTATACCGGTGTTTCGAACGATACCGCTTGGACAGTTCTCCGCTCGCAATAGAGGTTACGTTAGAACATAACCGAAGTAATCCCGGTACAGCCGTGATCGCTCAGTGTAACTTACTACAAAGTCTTGAACAAAAAACCTACAATATAAAGTTCTTTATCTTTTTGCTCATATTTTGTAACTTTTGAGTAACCTAGCTGTAAATTTTCCAAACCTAGCCGTCAACAAAATTCTTCAAATGTGACGTCATGTTTACATTGTGAATTACTAAAAAAAACGTTTTATCTTATTATTTACTTATGTGAATTACTTGCCTGATGGGATAATATGTACGTCTTTTACTCGCTGTTTGTTTGGAGTTGCCGCTTCGCGCAGCGACGACGGCAGGTGCCCGGACAAGGCGTACTGTAATGCGGCTAGTAAGAGCCAGTGGCAGTTTCTAGCAGTACCACCTTCGAGGCATGACGAGTCGCCGTATACTACAAGTCTACCCGCCTGGAAACAATGAACAAAATAATATTTGAATTTAAATTATCAATAAAAATCAATAAAATAATTAATAAATCGTAGCCATTAGGAAAAAATATATTTATTCAGAAATATCATACAAATTTAAATTGAGCAAGGTAAAACTTGAAATAATGTTATTTTCTTGTCGGAAACAGAGTTAGCAGTCGCAAGCTCTATAGTAATATTAGCAGAGCACTATTAATAAACAGGTTTCGTCCTTAACTTAGGATTATTAACTAGATAACTTACAGCCAATCTTAATAACCTATCTTCAGTTACGTTCATGTCTGGTTTTGCTTACTGGGCACAGAATACAGAGAGCTGTGGGTAGATATTAAACAGTTTTAGTATTTGACATGTCAAATATCTACCCACAGTAAGCAAAACCGAAGACAGATAGCTAATTGAGACTGGCCGTTACACAGTCATCGGTAAATTGTTTGTAAAAGCCCATCACCTTTGGTACTCTATCGATAGTAGAGTCGTTATTATAGTCCCGTCCCTCGCCGTTGTCTGTTTGAAGCAAGCCCAGTATCGGCACGTCCACGGTTTGGGAGCCGGCCGCGCCCGCGCTGTGTTTCTCTCCAGACATTATCTAGAACACATTTTAAGGTCACGTCGAATGCGTTTCCACTTGCACACACCGTCGTGAGGAATATGTTTGTCAAGAACAAATAGAATCGCTTCATTCACCTAGCTTAATGAAGCGATTCTACTGGTTTTTTTATTTTATTTTATACTTTATTGCACAAAATAAACATTTATAAAAAGAGCTTAAAACTAGACAGGTAATGGCAAAGGCGAGCTTAACCCTAAAAAGAGTTCTCTTCCAGCAAACCCCAATTGGGAGAGAGAGACGCAGTTTAAAGTGTGGGTGTGCGTGCATAAATAGGAAAAATAATAATAATAAAAATATAAAAATATTCCTAAACCTGCAAAACAAATAAACTACCACATAAACTAGGTACTATAATACAAATACAAATTAATACTGGTTCTAGGGTTTTAAGGTTTTTAGGCCTTTAGGCAGCCTAAAAACTCCATCACCAGATATGGCCACATGTTCATACGAACGAACTAACAGGTTTTCGACAAACACATTCCTCGCAACGCATCCTCGTTAAACTCTGATGAAGATACATTTTAAAAGCATTGAAATAAGAAAAAATTACAGCTCAGGCATTAGTTTACAAAGTACAATGCCCAAAGTCGGCAGGCGGTTATTTTTTTAACAAAGGTCGATATGACAAATATAAAATAAATGACACATAATATGCCACTGAACCGAACCATACTAAATACTATCCAGACGTTTGTATGTTAATGCACAGCATAATTTATCACGTACCTGGTAACCCTGATCGCTTAGCGGCGCTGTGATTAAAATCCCGTGTTCAGGAAAGCTGTGTATATGAGTTCCACTCGCGTAGTACATCGGATGTCCGCCCAGTTTGAATGTGCCTTCGAAAACTCTGTCCCCTAGCGCCACCTATTGACAATAGCGTCAATTCAGATGTCGCCTAAACTTAACTAATTTGACAGCACTAAAAATGTTGGCGTCCCGTATATAACGATCGACATAAAAAGGATGGCATCTTAGCTTAGTTTAGTTTTTTCGACATTTGAATTGACACAAAACCATGAAAGTTGTTTATGTAATAAAACAACACATCTTATTCCCTTGAAGAAATTATAAACTTTTTATTTGAGTTTAATGGTTATAATAACAGCTTTACACACATACCTGATACATGCTGAGTAAGTCATTCAACGCAGGCACGTTAGAGCCACCGGTTTCAGGTATCCACCTAAAACAAAACTATTATGAGAGATTCAGAAGCTTCGTCGGCGAGTATTTTAAATAGCCTAAATGCAAGTTTCATCCAAAGTGTACTACATGACCAGTTGACCACTCATTGTTTTTTTCAATTTGCTTGAAACTCAAATAACCACCACTTTAAATACTGCGTGCCATGCTGCGGTTACACAAGGGTGTGGCAAACAACGCGTAAATAAAAATTATATACTTACATAGAAAGATGTTATGTGATGAAAATGTAATGTATAAAGAAGTATGAGAAAAAGGCCTATGTCACTTACCATTGCCTAGTATTCTCATCGTAGAACTTAACGTGGCGAAGTAAAGTTGCATTGTACCAATCTGCGAACACAACGAGCGACAAGCCATTGTCAACTGCCTTCTTCAGTGTCGCCATTTCCTCGGGAAAGTATTCATCTTCCGGGTCTACTAGTAGCAGTGCGCCATAGAGCGAGGTGTTGATGCAAGTTAGAGGAATTCCTGAAATAATCAAATTAATTTTGTAAACTGACAGAGCCGGTAGAGAGTCAGTTACATAGTTAAAGGCAACAGGGACCTTATTATCAGTTTAGAAATGGCATAGTATAGTAGATATTATGCAACGAGGGCTTAAAGTAGTGTATTATGTCCCGGGCGCTATCTGATAAGGATCTTCTGAGTTATGAACAGAATGCATCTCAAAGGTGCAGGAAAATATACTATCTTACGAAGTTTCGTTTACTAACTTTCTAATTTTGCCGCTTCATAGATTAACTATTGACAGTGTGTTTACAATCATGGTACGTGGAATTTGGCAGAAGTATAGATATCAAATAAATATAATTGACTTACCCATAACCTCCAGATAGAAGCCGTGTTCTCGCAGCCGCTTGTACATATCGCGGAAGTTAGTGTGTATATGATCGGCGTGCCAGTCCAAGGGGTCATGTTTAGCGCGCAAGTCGTCGCGAGGGAAGTACCCGCCGGGGTACCGGAGGCTGTGAAACTGGTCCCAGAGGAGACGACGAGACCGGACCGGGACCGGGATCACGCGCGCCCTTTTACACCAATCATCATTATGAGTGTGCCATATGCAATTTAGTCAATTTACCGGTTCGAAATCCTTATTTATCTCAGAATATGTGACAGCAACGACATGATACTTTGAACTTTTATCTTGGGTTATGTGTTTTAAAAACACGATTGGTAAAAGTTTTCTCGACAGGTAGTATATATTTTTTTAAATACATGTTTTTCTCACATTTTCTATTTATCTCAGGCACAGAACACTATTTTTGTTTGCCAAAAAACCTAGAAGTATTTATTTAGTTCTGTCTTTTAAAACTGTTTTTTCGCTATAAATTATGTTGCGTGTCTATCGTTCTGCACTTCTCACTCACGAGTAAGTTCGGGGCGCATTTGATATGGAATAAAGTTTGTATGGATGTTTGTCATTTTTCTAATCTAGTCTAGTCTTGGTATGTACATTACATAGTTAATGACCTGGATAACAGAAAGGCTACTTTTATCCGGGCTACTCGAGATAAACTGCGGTTGCTTGTGATTAAAATCAAAAAACGTGAATTGCATAAAATGGTTGTCTTATTACCTAATTGGCAATGACAGAGTAGCATTTTTCGCTATTTTGTCTCCGCTGTCGTCATAGCTTTCCACTGTGACATTGACGTGGCCCTGAAACATAATTATCATCGTGTAATCGGAAAACCCAATGATGTGAGTGTAACCCCCGAATTCTGAATCGCTACTTAAATATTTGGGAGCGTATTAACCATTTCAGACGATCTTGTCTATAAAAATCTACCTGTCATATTTGTATACTATAGAGTCTACGTTTGTCTATAGTATAGACAAACGTCAAATCATGTCATAGTTTTTGTGTCAACACATACATTTAGTAGCGTTTTTTTATTCAGACATAAGTGCGGCTGTTGATATGTTCGTGGATAGTCTAGCTTATCACACGAATGTCGAATACTAAAACGCTACTTAAATATTTAGGACGTTCTTACTTGTCAGATTTGTAAGATTTGCATACGTAGACAACTGTCAAATAATGTAGGTATCTGCGCCACAGAGGTCGTCATATATCTATATTACTACGAGTACCTATACTATTATTATTTATTATTATTATTTTTAGCCGTTTGTTCCCACTGCCTACAAACGCCTCCCCCCATTCCCTCCAGACGTCATACCTATACTATGTAATATAATCTATATCTATAACAAATCTATACTTCTATTCTAATATTATAAAGAGGTAAAGTTGGTTTGTTTGTATGTTTGGGGTAATCTCCAAAAATCATCCGATTTCGAAAATTCTTCACCGATCTGTAGCATAGACTTTCCGAATGAACATAGGCTAATTTATCAAGATACCACGCGAGCGAAGCCGTGGGCGAGTAAGCTAATATATTATAAGTATACCTTACATTAGATAGCGGTTCAGTATTCAAGCGTATGTGTGTTACCTCGATAAGACCGTCGAACTCAGCAGCGGACTCAAGCACGTTTAAGTTGAGCGCCAGCCAGCCGGCCCACGGCCAGACCACGTCGCTGTGCGTCACGGACACCGACAGCAGTTCGCCGTTGGGGAGGTGAGGGTGCCACGACACGTTCTTCTAATTTAGTTCAAGATAATAGGCAAGATGACTAATTTTTAAAAACCATTCTAATAAGTTCTTATTCGTCTCCTATGTATAAAAAAACAAAAACATTTATCAGCCCAAATTTTGTGTTTGACGCCAAAACGCTCGCAAGTGTCATTTCGGCTTTTTACTAAGGCGTGACGTCACGTCAAAGTTGGAAGTTCAAAGTTTTCAAACGAAGTTAAATGACGAGTGATATTACTTAGGCGTGACGTCTTGCGCTCTGATTGCTGTTTTACAAAACATGGCGAAATGCTGTAATTTCTAATTCTATTTTATCAAAATAAATATAAATCTTTCTCCTAATATAAATCAGATTACTGTCATCATGCCTATTATTGATCATTCTCATGGCAATAATTTAGGAAATATAAGTGGTTGAGCGAATTATATTTTGATCAAGATACGACCAGCGGGCCTAACATGTGCAACACGAGAAATCATCTCGTCGACAAGATATTCTCTCCTGCTCTAGCATAGTACGTGAGCAGTTCGACATTATCGAGATATTTCATTTGTCGTCTCGACGCGTTGCACATGTTAGGCCTACTGGGGAGCTAAAAAGGCTGAACAAACACACTACTATTATAAAGGTGAAAGTTTGTGTGTAAATGTGTGCTAATGTTGCTTCACGCTTAAACGGATGGACGGATTTCAATGAAATTTAGCTTATATCCTGGATTAGCACATAGGCTACTTTTGATCCCGGTATTCCCACGAGAACGGGAACTACTCATCGATACGATAATACATACATACATTGTAATACTTACGATAATGCCAGAAACTCCTAGTCCGTTGATAACAGTGACATTGACAATGGTCGGCTGCGCGCTGAAGTATATCGGCTGAGTGCAGTACGGCCACATGTACTGGCACTCTGTTAGATCCACGTAGTTCGGACTCAGAGTCACTTGCGGCTCGTACTTTCTTAGAAACTGAAATGAAACAAAATATTTTTGATTATAGTGTTAAACCACACTTAGGTATTTCATTTTTAAATGAAAAATCTTACTAAAAGTTTTACGACTTCGGCAGGATTCGAACCCGCGAGATACAAGCGATCACCCTTAAGCCGGGCTGCCTTACGACTCGGCCACGAAGTCCTTATCGCCGAAGACGAAACTATCAGTAAGATAATATTTCGGTTAATCCTGCCGAAGTCGTAAAACTTTTAGTAAGATTTTTTATTTTGTTTCAGTCTTCATTCAACTCTGATTCAATCGACGTGATATTCTTGAAAAATATATTACACCAGCAAAAAAAATATAATTAAAATAAATTCGTTCAGGAGCTACATTGTCTCAGAATAATCCAACAAGGATGATTGTAAACTTTAATTGTATTTATTACAGTGAAACTTTACTGCGAGCGCATCCAAAGTTTCCAATCAGATAATCCTAAAGACAGTGTTGATGTTCTGAAAGTTTCCAATCAGATAATCGCATAGACTATTTTGATGTTAATAAGCAATTCTACCTGATATGCACTAATGAGGTCCAGTTTCCCGTGACCCTGCTCGAACATGTTCGGGCCGGGCAGTCTTACCGCTGTGACGCACAGGGCTTGCTTCACCGCGGCCGGCGTCAGGTGCGCCCGCGGCACGCCACTAGCTAGCAAGGCTATAGCGCCCGCCACCACAGGAGACGCGACTGATGTACCTGGAAACGAACGTGCAAATTACTTATCATCATCATCATCTGAAGCCCGATCTCTCCCAATGCTGGGAGACTGAGATTTTATGTTACAGTATAGGTACTGACCACTAAGAGATCTGCAGCCGCCATTGACGCTGGAGCCTCGGACTGCGCTGCCGTAGGTCACGATATCGGGCTTCATCCGTCCGTAGCCCTGGGACAAGCGATTCAATTAAAATTTCACTAAAAGTAAGTAAGTAAGTAAGTTCGTATGAGCAAGTGGCCAACTCTGGTGACGGAGTTTCAAAATTTCACTAAATACTACAATTTTGTAAGATAAATTTCCTGCACTCTCGAGGTACAGTTCTGATCATAACTCCGAAAATCCTCATTAGATCCTCAATTTATTTAAATGGGACTACCTCGGGATTGAACTCTTTCAAACAAAAAAATAATTTTCATAATTGGTCTACCTACTATTGACGATACAATCGGTGAACATATACTTAGAAAAGAAATACATACCGTGGAACATGGAACTCTTTTTTTGAAGTCGGTTAAAACGAAGGTTACCTCTGGCAGTTCCCACGTGGTCATGCCGCGCGACGAGAACTTGGCGATGCGGTCATCGAACCCGATCCCGCCGACTCCGATCACGTCCATCTGATCGGCCGGGTTGTTAAGCGTGCCGTACAGAGGTCCATCGTTGCCAATCGCTGATACCATTATCACCTGGGGGGTTTAACGCCAGTTTACTGTAGTATTGCATGGACGAAAATGTATTGGATACTGTCCTCGATACAGAGTCAAGTATCACGAATGTATGAAAATCCGGCAGCGCCTCCCCCGGTAACTTGCATTGACTAAAAATTCCATACATTTAGAATTGACACGTGAGCGAGGATAGATTACTATTACTACACAACACAAAAACCGCCGGTAACCCTAGTTAACCCTACTGAAAGGATATTATGAATATTTGGAATTAAAATATTTTATTGAGCTTGCCCTGTTTGGATCATTTATTTGATTCTTTACAAAAAACAATAGAAGCTCACGAAGTTGGCTTGTTTTTAACAATTCAACCTATTTAGGATACTTACCGCCGGTTTCTCGAACGCAGATCATCTCCAAATCAAACTTATCATGATTAAAACACGTGACAGACAGTGTCGAATTTGTTCCTAATTTGACACTTGTCACATGATTTGACCATTGATTCGTTTGATTTAGAGATGATCTGCGTTCGAGAAACCGACTGTTAGTAAGAAGTGAAGTGAGTGACGACTATACACACCACGTTTTTCGAATGAGCAGTCACTGCGCGTTTTTGTGTAGCGCGTCACCTGTTAGTTCGCAGCGCGTTTTACAAACGCGAGGACAGTGTGCATGGGTCACAGCTTGCCGCTTGCCTTTGTTCGCCACGCGTTTGTATTCTAAGTTATCAGCGTAATTTCATGATTATCTACAGGACTTGGCACCCATTTAGATCTCAATTCTTTTGTCGGCGAAGTCGACAACCACGCAAATTTTAAATTTGAACTTGGCTCCCACTTCCACATTTATGTTTTTATGGGATTCATTTCACACAAATAGATATCTACTTACAATTTTTTTTTATGTTTTCCATTTTGTTGTGCTTGACAAAATCAAAGGACTATGGCAGACTAACATCTCAATCTCACCTTGTTAGCACTGAGCTCCCACACTTTATCGACGAATGGATGGTCCATGAAGTCAGGCCCGCCGATACTGAGGTTAAGGATATCTATCTTACGCATTATGGCATAGTTGAACGCGTCCAAGAACCATGACGTATATGAAACCTGCAACAAGACAACGACACGGGGTAGTCAAAGGTTTTTAAATCAACTGTCAATGTATAAACCAGTGCTCTAACCAAGGCTAAGTTTAGACCAAAAACCAAGGCTAAAAACTAATCACTATCTGCGAAAATATATTATCTATACCTATACATACCATGCATAAGGATGCATAATAGTTTTGTAAACCTACTTTAGCTAAAACGGATATTAAATCTGTTGCTGTTTTTTTTTTCATTGACTTATGAGTAACAAGAAAAAAACATATTTTTAATCTAGATACTAAGTTGACAAATCTTTATGAATAAGACCAAATGTGTGACGGTCACACATTATACATCATTATTCTTTTTATCACTGACACTACTTTTTAATGATCAAAACTGAATATAAATTATACCTGGTTGTCAGTAAAGACTCGGAATATGTGCAGATCGGCGTCGGGCGCGAAGCCTAGACAGTCGGATCGTGAGGCGATGACGCCCGCCACGAAAGTGCCGTGCCCTAAAGCGTCATCTAACGTGTTCTCTCCGGTCCAATCCGTTCTCTCTCGAATACGCCCGAAATGCGGGTGATCACGGGCCAGACCGGTATCGAATACCGCTACTTTTATCCCGTCGCCTGAAATTACAATGACAATAATACATATTCATACAACTTAGAGACTATGCCCTTACCACGTTTTTTGAACACGCAGGCTTTGCGCGTTTGTATCGATACAAACAAATGGCCAAAAAAGGCAGCAAGCTGACACCGTGCACATTATCCTCGCGTTTGTGAAGCGCGCTGTGACGGCTTGTTCGAAAAACGTAGTATGCCAAGGCTCTTATTTACAATACAGACCCAAAATACAACATAAAACTTAAAGAATCTTTTATATTATAACGATGGTTCACTGCTTTCGCTCATATACATTTTGCGGCTCGATTGTTTCAATGTTTTGTCTACATTTCAGAACTTCTGTTACCACAGAATACAGAGAGCTGTTACTAAATATAAATTAGTTTTGTTTATTTATGTAGAGTATATATCATTAGATACTTATTGTATTGTATCTTATTGATTGTATCCCAGCCATTACGAGACCAGACACTAGACACTCATGTGTGTCCACTGCCGCGTCACTTACGAGGAGTGGCGTGTCGCGCAGTATCTAAACTGAACTGAAGTGAAAAATAGGACGCAATCGACACTAGTGTAGACATCTATGTTGAGTGTCAGTGTCGTCGTGTATCCCAGCTATAATGGCGCCGTTCAACATCCTACCTGTAACTCCAAGACTCCACAGCACATCTGCTTTTAGCACTGACGTTATTTGCCGTGGTACCGTCCTTAGCAACTTCCTAGAAGCGTAGCCACCATTCTGGAATAGTAATACTGAATTATTCCAGTAGCTCGGCTTATCAAAACAAGAACAGGGCTAGACATTGAGCGAATGAACTCAAGTGTCTTAAGATAAGGTTTTCAAAAAAGAAAATAAATACTTTTATTGTATACAGAACTGCAATATGTCGATGAGTATATCTACTTGGGCCAGATAGCAAGCTTCGAAAACAGGCAAGACAAGGAAATCGATCGTCGTATCGAGAATGCCTGGAAGAGCTACTGGTCCTTGAAGGAGCACATGAAGGGCGACCTTCCAATGACACTAAAGCGCCAACTCATCGACATGTGCATCCTGCCTGTCCTAACCTACGGTGCGCAGACATGGTCGCTGACCGAGTTTCAGAAGTCTAGACTTAAGATTTGCCAGAGAGAGAATGGAACGCAGCATTTTAGGTTTTAAACGAGTAGATCGGGTGCGTAATACAATGCTGCGTTCGATGACTGGCATTGCCGATGTTGGGAGCATAACAGCAAAGCTCAAGTGGGACTGGGCAGGTCATGTTAGCCGAATGCAACCCGAGAAGTGGACAAACACTGTTACTTCTTGGGTGCCCGAGAACGGTAGGCGACGACGAGGCCGGCCGAGAAGGCGTTGGCGGGACGATCTTGACGTGTTTGAGAAGGAGTGGTGGGAGATCGCCAAAGAGAAGGGGTCAGTGGAGGATTTTGGGGGAGACCTTTGCCCAGCAGTGGGACATAACAGGTTAATAAAAAAAAAATATAAAAAAAAAATTGTATGGGGCAGGCTGTCCTAGAATGTGAACAACAACCAGGACAGCGGAGACGCTCCAAAACCGAGAAATAAAAATGTTGACCAAGATGAGATCTCGGTCGGACCTAACAGCTCAGGTGCTGCAAAGTATAATTATTATGGACTAAATCCAAGCTACATTATGTAAAAAAAAATACTGTAAGTAGGTAATACTTAAATACATACCTCACGAGGCTGCCTCAGGGAGCGTAGCGCCCTACCGCGGTAGTTTCTCCAACCAGCGTATAAACAGCCAGCTGGGCCACACTCATCGTTTACCTGCAAAATAACAATGTCATTAAAAATAGGAAAAAGGTTAGTACCTACATCGTTCACCAATACTCGAGAATGGCTACAAATGATATTGAATAATAATTTCTACCTTTTTTTTTTAAATGCAGAACATATTTTTTTTTAATCGAGCATGTAACATGACTTTACGAGTCCTAAAAAAACATATCCTGTATAAAGTTGGTTGAAATTTTGATTATTTGTATATGTTGTAAATTAGCTAGTAATATTATAATAGAGAGCTGACAAATAAACACACCTCTTTCACATATTTGATGCTGCGCATGACCTGTCTTTGTGCGGTGACTCGTTTAACCGCTGGATGGTCATTCAGCGCTACCAAAGCTTTCTTAAGTTCATCATCCAAGATGACAACATCAAAATCACTTGGGTATTCAGCAGCTGGATTCTTCCGATGTAGAATTGTCCAGTTTGAGACCTAAAATAAATTATTAATTTGTTAAGTTGAGTTTTGTTTACCATCATGTGCCATACAGCTGAAAATGCCCACAGAAATGGGCCATTTAGCACCTCCCTCGATTATCGTAGACCCGATAATCATGTAGATAGTAAAGTAAATTACAGATACAATAACCGATGATATTTAATAATTGCAATACCTAACGACATTACATATTTGTCCCACAGCAGGGATAGAACCAGCAAACTCAGCACCTAAAGATTTTAAAAAAATTCGAGGTAATTTGCTCAGCAGACAATAAATAACTAGTAGTTCGCCCCTAAAGAGATCTCGCGCACCATAGTTATTAGAGAACATACACAATTTATGTTTGGTATTATTTTGTAATGTGGAAATAGGAAGTATTTCCAAGTGAGCACCTATTTTTTGAGCACCTAAGCTATTAAGTGAGATGTTACCACTAAAAAAAATTACTTGTCACGCCTAGATTGCTAACTACTGACTAAAAATGGGCAAGCACCCAACCAAATATATTATTGGAATTACTTGTATGAATGTTTTCAAACTCTCCTTTATTAAGGTATGATTCCACCAAAATAGTGTGCAGCACATTTGTTCACAAAAGAATGTATTGTGCACTACAAATAAATATTTTTACTCAGGTAGCGGAAGCATGATTCAGTTTGCAGACATTTATTTGCTTGAGCGAGTCAACCACGTTAAACAATTGTCTCATACACTATGCATTACAGTGCCGCACACTGGTGAAATCATACCTTTATTCACATTGGTGTCTGGGTGTTTTCTATGTATAATATGTATGTATTTACAAAAAAAAATGTATCTATGTAGTTTATCAGTCATCTGGTTACCATAACACGTGTTGTGACGTGTAAAGGTGTTTACCAAATAAATGACTATTATTATTGACTATTATTAACACAAGCATTAAATTGCTTAGCTTGGGACTAGATGACGCCGTGTGAAATGTCCAAGGATATTTATTATTTATTTATTATTATTACATTCATAAGCAAAAAACATCCATTTGAAGTGTACCAATAGCTAATAATCATTAGGACTAACAGCTCACTATAGAGGGAAAGAGTAAGGAGGAAGGGAAGGATTCACATGACAGGTTTTCATAATAATAATAATGGCAGAGATGTGTCTCCATAATTAATATTTTAACTTCGCTCCATACAATATGTGCCTAGCGCTTAAAATAAATGCTTGCCTTTTCTCAGTGCAACTTTTATTCAACCCAAACTCTTGGGCATTTAAGCTATTTTTTTTCTTAATTTCATGGTAAGTATGCTATAATACCAAGATAACACAAAGCCTCCGAAAGATTTCGAGTAAGACATTAATCTCAATTAGACTACAATAAATGACTATTTTACTTGCTAGTGGATCAGCACCAATGAGCCCTGAGTAAAACGAATGTTCTTTAAAACCGAGGTGTAGGCTTGTACATCGACGCGGTGATCACCCACTATAGAGCTACAATAAGTAGAAATTGTATAGTAATTTCTAGATAAACTGGGTAAGAGAAAAAGAGAAATAATAAATCCGGCCACAGAATTTTTTTTTGGCCACGTGGCCAAACTTCTCATTTAATAACTATACTCGTTCCAACCGTTTATTTAACTTTTGACAGCTGTGTAATACTGACTCAAATAGTGATACCCTGACCCGTTACCGATTCGATTTATTTTATCGATCGATTTTATTCATGAAGACGTTTTAATCGATTTAACACACTCATTATTTACTATGAATATCAACATTTTGCACCTTTTCATTACAAGTAGGTACCGCAGTTCATTCACATGTTTTTTATTTGAACCAACTACAGTAAGTCTAAACGATTATTTTAGATTCATTAATTTTCAGCGAATAAATTCGATCCCATGGAACTGTTTTCATTACACAAATTATTTATGCATTACAACAGAGACATTTAGGGCATTTTAATGCAAAATAATAAAGGTTTTTACGTGATTTGATATAAAAATAATCACAATAATTTTATTGTATGTTTTAATATAATCGATAATCGATTTATTTCAAAACCAGTTGTCATTAATTACGAATGAAACATCTCTAAGTGGGCGGATCCCGTCCATGACAGTACAGTATTCCCTGTAGTACATTGTATCAAAAATTATTACAAAACTTTATGTGCATGATCTGTCAAAAGTTAAATAAACAATTGGAAAGACTATAAGCATCGAGAAATTGACATAGCCTCTAATAAACTAATTTATCTTCTTTACAACGCCAACTAAAAATGTTAAAGAAAGCGTCAAGTCTCTAATTTAATTCACGAATTTACTAAGTCGGCCACGGAATTTGCAACTCATCACCATTTTACGTTTTACAGCTTCAATACAAGCTCCTCCAAAATTATATATTCAAGCTTCAAAAAAAGAGAAAAAGTCTATAAAATGTATCACATAACTGTGCATATGCTTACAAGCCTAAAATACAGTACTTAGATTGTATAATGGGATTCTGAACTCTTTGAATCAGACAAACATTACTTCCTACTGCTTAGTATTATACTTAAAATGCAAGAGTTGGTGAGTACGGATGTGTGGATGTTTGTTGCTATTTCACGCGAAAACTACTGAATGAATTTGGCCGAAACTTGGAATATAGATAGATTACATAGTCTAACTGGAATAACATACAGGCAACTTTTATCCATTTAAAAATAAAAGCGAAGCCACGGGCGAGTAAGCTAGTATCACACTGATATAATAAAGGTAAAAGTTTGTGTGAAGTGTTTATGGTTGTTACTCTTTTACACTTGATGTAGGATTTGAATGAAATTTGGAACCATGATAGCTTACACTTACTTAAAGCTTATACTTATACCTATCCTGGATTAACACATATGCTAATTATGGGCCCGGTATTTCCACGGGAACTTATTCGCCGGGGCGCAGGCTGCGCCCCGGTTAATAAGTTCCCCTGCGCCGCGCAGCTTAGTACTTACTACTAGGTAGGTACCTAAAAAACAATTTGTTTGCTAATATTTCTTTATACTACTAAACACACACATATATAATATTGGGAACATCTTACCCCGGCTTTTTTCAATGCAGCAGACACGTACTTTTCCCTCGTAGACTTTGGAAAGTACCCCTTGAACGTCACGATATGTTCACTTGATACAACGGCGGTTTTAAACTCATAGTGCACTTGTTCAGAATCAGTTGTATTACACAAGGGCTCAGAAGGAGGAGTATCACCCTTAGCAACTGCTAGTAAGACCCAGAGCCTAAGAAATGCTCTGAGAAGATGGCTCACCCTCATGTTTACACAATTACTCCAGTGCCATTATCTTCTCTCAGTGTTAATCAACACCTGGTACACTATAGTAGGTATTTATTCAATAATAGTGATGTAATATTTATTGGATATTCATTGAAATATATGGTTTTAAGCGTGTTTACATCAAAAGAAAATAAACTGTAGGACAAAGAGAATAAAAACACTACGTTTATGTACCTACTCTACATTACTCTACATGCTCTTTGCGTTTATGTAGGAAGGAAGTGGAAGGAAGGATGGAAAGGAAAAGAACACCAAAACAAAGAGAATTTAACCACTACGTATAACACCCTAAGAAAGAGAATAAAAACACTACGTTTACTCATTGACAATCTAGAGCGTTTTACTCTAGGAAGATGGATTAAAACCATTGACAGATTAAAACATACATCCATGCATTTACTACATTTATACACCATTGACAATATAAATGAATCTCTCTCTTTCCTTCTTCTTAGGTATATAAACCTTCTGTCTGTATACATCTGTATACATCCATGATTGATACCATGTAATAGTACAGTATCACCAAAACTGAAGTTCGACATCTGTCATCTTCCTAAAGTTCGACATGAGTTCGACTCAGTTCGACTATCCTAGTGTGGTTCGACTTGGTTCGACTATTCGAATGAAATATAAAGTACAATAAGTCTGTGGTCTGACTGAACTGGGGGCTGATTGTGTACACATAACTCGATTGTATCCAAGTTGTATCAAAGCAAAAATCACAGTAAATCGCTAAAATAACTGTCAGATATAACGCTGATTAAGTAAATTAGTAAGTAACTTACTTAATTACGGTCATATTTGACAGTTGTCTTCGCGACTGTGATTTTTGCTTTGATACAACTTGGATAGAATCTAGATAAGTGTAGGTAGGTAGGTACACAATCAGGGGGCTGGCTGGACACAGATGAATTTACATCCATTTTCCCATGGACCTAGTATAGTACATGGACGAACAGCGAGCCTGAGGGACAAAAAATGCTGTAAATCCATTGTTTCGCAGTACAAAATTCGGAGCATCAAGTTTTCGGCCATATAAAAAAGCGGCACGAGATTAGGGACAAAAGATATAATGCTTTGTTTGTCTCTTTTACTCACTAGAATGTTGTTCTTAGAATGTTTGTTGTTAGAATGTTGTATTTTTGTGTGACTGAGAAAAGAATATACAGCGCTCTATTTCTTACTTTCTCTAAGCATTTTCCTAGATCCGAAACGCGCCGTCGTCACCACTTCACCAGAGTTGACCACTTGCTTACGAAATACGAATACCTACCTACGAACTCAAATCAGTAGTCCGCGTCCGCGCCACGTAAAAAGAGCGCTGGGAGAAAGTGGAGGGGGTTTATGTTTGCGCATGGGTTTAGGTATATAGGTACTAACTAATTTTTGAATCACGACCACGTTTTGAAGTTTTGGATGAGCGGTCCTTTTATCTATATCGTCCATTTAACTAGTATGAACATAATTAAGCAGTCGGACGCCAGTGTTAGCAGAATCGTCCTTGCTAACACTGGCGCTGTCTTTTCGGATAGGTACCTACTTGTAAAGCTCGATAGATGGCAGTGTTCAATATTCAAACCTCTGAAAATTATTAAACATAGGTAGGTACCTACTATAACCTACTTACAAATTCTGGCCATGAAACAACGTACGTGAGTGTACACAGATTTATAAAGGCGCGTACAGACATCGCGCGCGAGGCGTGCGACGCGAATGTCAAATGACGATTTTGACGATTATTTTCTTAAGAAAAATCGATTATTTATTAATCGATTTTTCATGCTTCAAAAAAAATCGATTAATGAAAAATCGATTTTTTAGGTACAATGTCACATCCCTAATCGCGAGGCGTGCGACGCGAATGGTTCGTCTCGCATTCCTCGGGCGGAGACGCTTTAATAGGTACCTACTTACCTACTTTAATCGTTTTTGGTCGGTACCTACTTAAAAGATTCGTTTCTATAGATACCTACTTACTTACCACCAACCTATATCGTCCTTGCCTATATCTACCTACCAAAATTAATATGAGTAGGTACCTACCTACCTACCTACCTAGGTACCTACCACAGGTAAAATAATACTATACTACTAGTACAGAAATACCACGCAGGTATTTTCTATGAAGTTCCGCGGCGCGGTAATTTTGCTTACGCCCACAGCAGCGAATACCGCGTATTGCATTATATATTTATTATTGTACAATGTCTCACGTAAAACAACAAAAACCACCCTTGACCTCAGTTAAGATGAGTCTCAAGATTCGAGATATCTTAACTCCATAATGGGGGCAATTCTGAGTGTCGCAAAAGCTAAACTAAACTAACTAAAATTATTGCCATCCTTTTTATTTCCATCGCTATGAAAGGGACGGCAACAATTTTAGTTAGCTTAGTTTAGCTTTTGCGACACTCAGAATTGCCACTATTATCTAGCAGTGAGTAGCTTGAAGCCGCATCTAAGTAGTAGGTACCTACCTCTACCTACTAACTAATAATAAATTCTTTTTTTAGTAACCTACTATGTCCCACTGCTGGGCAAAGGTCTCCTCCAAAATCCTCCACTGACCCCTGTCTATGGCGATCTCCCACCCACCACTCCATCTGAAACACGTCAAGATCATCCCGCCAACGCCTTCTCGGCCGGCCTCGTCGTCACCTACCGTTCTCGGGCGCAAGAAGTACCTAACAGTGTTTGCCCACTTCTCGGTTGCATCCGGCTAAGGTGACCTGCCCAGTCCCACGTGATAATGGAGAAGTTTCCTAAACCTAAAATCCATTTTTTTTTATTAGCAAGATCTTATGAATCTATACGATTCTCTTTAGCAAATTTATAATTTGACAGATGACGTCGCGTTGTCTGTTGTAAAATGGTTGTAAACTAGGTCAAACTAGGTTTTAAATCAACAACAATTTTGATACTATATTTTTATTTAATTTTTACATTTATTTATGATATCACTAGGTACTATTTTATAATAATTACCATTTATAGGTAAGTACCTACATAGATAACTTTTTACGAAGTTCTTAGTTAACACATCAAATAAGTAGGTACCTACGTAAATCTAAGTACCTACTTACCTACATAGAGGTGTACCATGGCTTTCAACCTAGGAGATAGATTTCCACCACCACCAAAAAGTTTTACGATTTTGGATCCTGGTGCGTATCAAAATTGCGAATCTTCCAAAATTAAACCAAGTAACGCACCATTTTTATCAAAATCTCCAAGAAATACACAAGCAGGTAATCGAGTATGGACACAGGCAATTTATCACGCGGATTTACCGCCAAAAATACCGAACTGTACTACTATGATGTCAAAACGACCACGTTTTCCATACGAAGCACTGAGCAAACAGGATATGGAAGATATTTTATGCAAATGTGGAATTCAAAACATTTGTGAATGTTCATCCGAAGAAAACGTGCCTGACTTTGTCTGCCAAGGCAAGGTCCCGAGACGACTTTTTAAAGGACACCCACCTAGATCATCAATGGGGGAAGATTTATCAGCACCATCAAAAGGCGATAACGGATATAAGGTGAACACAGATGGCTCATCACAGCAAAGACAAAAAAACAAGGTTTTTGATGAAAGTCCTCCCTTTTATGATATAAGAGTTGACGAGTCTACAACCTTCTATCAGGGTTGCAAATGGAGTCGTTGGACTTCTAAGCGATCGACAAAACAGCTAGAACATTCACCAGGTCCTGCAGATTACACTGTGAAAAGAGAGCCTACTTATGCGGAGCTCTGTTATGAAGCAGTAAGATCCTACAAACGAAAACGGTCAAAGCAACTGAGATTTATAGAAATGGTTCAACAGCGTGATATTTTAGAAGGCCGGCCAGGCCCTGCATCGTATAGCCCAAAGCTACCAACAGACTTAGGTTTACAATTTCTAGGTCCCAAAGCACAACGCTTTCCTGAGAGCACTGAGCAGCGTCCAGGCCCTGCTGACCATTGGATTCGAAGGGATTTCGATTTATCAATAGCACCGTTGTACTCATGCCATGCAAGATTACCAGAACCATCTTTTTTTGGAGTGAAAGCACGAAGATTCATGCCACGAAAGGAAGAAGGAGCAAGCCCTGCCACTTACAGTCCCGGTGGTAAAGAATGTTTGTTCATGCATTGTCCAACAGCTGCTTTTGGGTCGTCTTCAGTACGCTTTAAGCAAGAGCCTATTGAAGAAGAGGAACTGGAAGTATTCGCTGAAAATGGGCCGCAGAAACATGAAGTGGCAAAAGAAGCATGTACAACGCCAACTTGGGAGTTTAAATCAAAGACTATTCGAATGAAACCACTTGAAAAGAAGTGGAACGAGCCAAGTCCAGCCGATCTCCCTCAATGTAAAACTAGAGTAGGAAGACTACGTCAACTTCAATACACAGCGCCATTCTTCTCTTCAGAAGGTCGCTTTCAACCTTGGAACGATTGGATGCCTGTTTTTGGTAAATATGAAACTCCTGGTCCATGTTATTATGAACCAGAAAAACCAAGAAGCAACCCTGCAGTCTGTCGAGGTCCTCTTGTTCGAACCCGTCGTTTTCCTTTAGTGACATTTGAAACACCTGCTCCAAATGAATTTAAGGTTGGTGGAGGCATTGAGAAGGTATTAGATACTCACAATCAGAAATTAAGAGATAACATAGACAATCAGCATAAGTTTCATTGGGATCCCCCTGTTGAAATGAGGAAACTAACCTTCGAAGAACAGGAATCCATATTGCTTGCCAAGTCTATAGAACTATTAGAAACGGATGACTTCGATCCTAAATCCAAGGCTGGTGGAAAAGAAGATATTCCTGGAAGTCAGAAACCTAAGCTGTTGCGCTGTTTTCTGTACAGCAAACAAACTCCAAATGTCTAAGTTTAGTTAGAGAAGTTTGCTTCCAATAAAATGAATTAACAAATACTTACACATTATTCAGCCCCCTGTTTTCCTCCCTCAGAAATTCGAATTAGGGGGAAAACTGGACAAAAAATATAATATAATCTTAACTTCTGAAACATGCTTACCTACTAAGTAGGTAGGGTAGGTAGTTCTAGAGTGAACCAGGCAGCCACAATGAACCATCGTTATTTCTCAGAAATCTGACGTTGCCCATTTGTGTTTCTACCTGTAAATGATAGGCACATGATGTGTCCCCCCTCCGCACACCTGTTTGTGCAAGTCGCCCACTACACTAATAATAATAACGGTTGTGTGAGAAGCGTTTGTTTGAAAATTGAACCAAAAAGTAAGTGTTTTCTGCTGGAATCTTTGATTTTTAGTGTGAATTGTATAATAGATAGCACTTTTTTTATTACAAATATTAAATAACCATATAATTAGCTTTCTCATGTACCGCCCGCACCGCACTTAAGCTTGAAATAATAAGTTGAATTGAAATCATTATATCTAATAATTAAAATTTTCATGTATTGTCATCGATCATTGATAAGTGTGATTTTGATATGAGGATATGAGGAAAAGGATATGAGGATGAGGATATGAGAATGAGGATATGAGGATAAGGATGAGGGTGAGGATATGAGGATATTAGGATGAGGCTATGAGGATGAGAGGATGAGGATATACGGATGAGGATATGAGGATGAGAATATGAGGATGATGATATGAGGATGAGGATATGAGGATATCAGTATTAGAGGATGTGGATAAGAGTATGAGGATGAAGATTCAACTATTTTTATTATCATCGATCATTGATTAAGTGTGCAAAGTTTTAATTTAATCTAGCACTTTTGAAGAAACATCTGCATGTTCGTCATGAGCACTGAACGCGTTTAGTCAGATTTTCATGTATTGTCATCGATCATTAAAAAGTGTGCAGTATGCAAAGTTTTAATTTAATCCGGAACTTTCGAGGCATCATTCACATACCTAATGCGTCATGGGCACTGAACGTGTTAAATCAAATTTTCATTGTTAGGCATCTTGTGTACAACACATTGGTAATCAAAAATTCTATAATCATAGCCATAATGAAAAGCGCGAGTCGTATGAAATTCTTTCATACTAAATTGAAACTCATAAACTCATAATCCTATTCATAATCAGCCTTTTGATTCTATTATTTTTAAGCCGCCGTAAAAGTTGAAATCTTTGTCATTTTTCAAGATATTCAAAAAATTCTTTCACCATCTTTGTTTAAATGCTTAGGACTAGTAATTCACATTAAAAAAAAAGGGAAACTTCTCCATTGTATTTATATTTTAACTTTTGAGGATTTGATGAGGATCTTCAGAGTACCTAATGCAAAAGCGTATTAAAAGATATCAGATTACTTTGATGACAAAAACGCTTGGGACTAAACGTGATCCGACTGTTTTTTTTTTTTTTTTTTATTAACTTGTTATTTCCCACTGCTGGGCAAAGGTCTCCCCCAAAATCCTCCACTGACCCCTGTCTTTGGCGATCTCCCACCACTCCTTCCGACTCAGTATATATTTACTTAATATTAACAGGTTAGCTGTCCCGAAGCAAGTTTCGATCTTCTTTGTACACGTCCTCGTAGTAAATAATGACAGCTAACATGACATGACCAGTGTAATCACCCATGAGGCACATGTGCCTCATCGGACAGCTAACCTGTTAAGATTGGACCGCTGAAAAAAAAAGCTAGGCCCACACCACCAGGTTCTTGCCTGATTCTTTCCCTGGTGTAGGGAGTCGCGTTGGAACAGGCAGTAGAATCACCTAGTTTTAAGAACACACATGTCAAAGTGGTCTAACCGATCGCACTGAATAGATGCATCAAAAGATGCATTATGATTTTGATTTTGGCTAGATTTCGTGGTTGGCAATGCCAACTTGGCATGGTATTGGCATGCCACTTGAACGCCCACAGGTACTGCAGTTACCAAAAAAATTTCGGCAACTTACGCCCCGGGTACTACAGTACCTAGAGGGTCACCCTAGCGAAAAAATGATTTTATGTTTGATCTGTGGCTCTTGTGGGCCTAATCTATGGTATACACGAAGCAGAAATCATTCATCGAACGAACTGAACCAATTGTCAAATGACATAATGACATAATGACATAAAAACTTTTGTTTATAAAACAGGGTGTGATTTGTGCTGTGTACCTGAAGTGTTCTTTGTTCAATCATGTCGTAACTACCTTTGTTGTATTGTATATTTCTATGATTGTTTTATATGTATTTTTTCTAGAAAAAACACTCATTTTAATGGTATATAAACATCATACTTATTACTCCTCTAAAGTTTTATAAAATTTTTAAAAACTATCGCCGAAAAACCGGTCGAAAATGTCTCCTTATAATTTTTAACATTATTTTTAATTATCAAGGTGTAGGTTTAATGATTAGATGATTATTCAAGTTTATTCTACAGATATTAACGTAAACAATGTAATTTTTCGTTTTGGAATAACTTTAATACTTTTGTTTTGGCAAACGTTTTTATCGGTAAGTCGCGCGGCGTGTTGATGACCTTGGCCGTCGGTTGCGCTCGGGCGTAAGTTCCCCCCCGCGGCCACGAGCGCTGGGCGTTCAAGTGGATTGACTTGACTTTATGCTTGACTGAAGTTGACTGACTGAGTTGACTTGACTTTGACTGTTTATTCAACAAATGTGATGTGGGTTACATTCTCTTTGACGTTTTGTTTGTTTGTTTTCTTTCATTTCATTGGTTGGTTTGGTTTTCTTTCATTTTCATCAAATCAAAGTTTCAACACAACACAACAGTGGAAGTATATGTAAATTGTATTATTTTTGTGAATAAAAAGGTTTGGCGTTACAAACATGTCTAAATTAGGTGCACTTCATCTGACTAAACATACTGGAGCTAAACACAATGCCACTGTAAAGCCGCGTATCGACTGCGCGCGGCTGCCGCGCGAGCCATGTTCGACCGCGCCAAACCTACGTTTTGGTGCGCGAGCCAATTTAAAGCTCAACATTTTGATATAGCGCGGCAGCGGCGCGCGGCAGGCGATCCATCATTTTGTGCGCGGCAACCATGGACGTATCACGCCAGCGACGTGCAGCTGCGGCTTTTATCATCATACATCATATTATTCATAAGCGTTCGAGACGAGAACCTCGTTGGTGGATTAAAAAAATATATATGAATAGAATGCTACATGGTAGTTCGCGATTAATGGAAGACATGAGATACGAAGCTATCGAAGAAACAATGAAAAATTTCAGTGAAAAATTATGATATTCAGTGCATTTACTATTCCATAAATGAGGTTTTAAGCCATATAATCTAATCAAATGCCGGCACTTCTCGTTATCCATCTTGCCGCGCGTCTAAATAAAAAAAAGGTCCGTCCCAATTGCGCGCGCACAACACACTGACGCTCCTTTGCCGCGCAACCAAAAACCGACACGAACTGGATCGCCGCGCGGCACGTTCGAGCGCGCCAATGTTCGAGCTGCCGCGCGCGGCAGACTCGTCCACATATTGCGCGGCCGCCGCGCGAGCCAATGTTCGATGGTTTGCCGCGCGCAGTCGATACGCGGCTTAATATTTTTTCATGGTTCAGGTAAGTATTAAAGGTAGGTACTTATATACCTATCACTTTCTACAAACCCAATGATAGTTTCAGAAGGAAACTATCATTGTACAAACCGCTCTACAACGAAATAGTACAATAGATTAAAACGTTATTTAGGTATTTCATTCAGATCATAGTAGAGGAAATCCACATTTCCCACCTACCCACAATCTTTAGGTTAGGTTTATTCTAATAGTATTACTTGTCGTCATCATTAAAATGGAGGAAACAATATGAATTAATTTGAGACATTTTAAATTCAATGAACCATTAACCATAAAAAAAATAACCTAGTCACTGCACATTGGTACATATAATATATACCTACAAGCAATATATTGCATACAAAGTCACGAGTAATAGCTAATAAATATAAATAAAGGTGAACATTTCACACATCACCAAATATTTGCAGTTCAGGCAAGTTTGAACATTTGACTCGCTGCAGGAATTGAACCTGCAACTTTCTGTGTTGTGAACTGGGCCTTAGCAAACTGTGCTACAAAAGTCTGCATGCTTGTACAAAACATAATTGTGCTACTTACACAATGCAAGTACCTAAAAACTCTGTCACCAGAATTGACCACTTGCTCAAACGAACAAGTACCTAGCACGGTCTAGTTTAGACCACAAGCACGCGTGAGAGTGTATAAGATTGAAGATGGTGATTATGAACAGTTATCCAAGTTGGTTCTCATTTTCAGGATCATCAGGTAGTGATATGATGGAATGGTGTCGACTGATGGTAAAGAATTTCTCTTTTCCTCACATTAACATTATGTACCCCACTGCCCCATTGCAGCCCTACACGCCAGCCGGTGGAGAAATGAGTAATGTCTGGTTTGACCGGGCAGGCATAGCTTTAAGTGCTCCAGAGAAGTTAGACTCTTTATCAAAAATTGAAGTGGAGGTGAAAAAACTCATAAAGGATGAAAATGATGCTGGAATTCCTAGTAACAGAATTATTGTTGGTATGTTAATATGATTTAATGTAATTTACCTTTATCTACACCTACTATACATATACTATATCTATACTAATATTACTAGTAGTTCGTCCCGAACGAGATCTCGTGCACCGTTGGTTGGTGGATTATTTTGTACATACTTGCTTCCACTACCCCTACAATATTAGTCACTGTTGAGTTGAGTTAATTGATTGTATAAGAAATCTGGCTGCTAGATCTCTACGATTCATTCAAGTCTATTTAAAGTCCAATCTCAATTATCAAATTAAAAATATCAATGGTTGTATTTTGATATGCAACCGTGCAAAAATATAATTATTTCGTAAAACATAGATTCTGATTAAAAACTCCATGAATTTACCTTTTTTATAGTCTGATGTTTGTTGACACTTCAGAGGTGCTAATGTCATGTCAGTCACTACCTTTCTTCAAAAAAGTGTTGCACGGAGCTATTAAAAAATATGGTCAAAATTCATTTTGTTACAATTTATATTTCTTTAGATATAATTATATTTTAAATAATTATATAATTATATTTCTTTAGACAAAAATGTTTTAAGAACCATTTAGGTTTTTCGGCAGTAAAAAAATTATTTGTTGGTGTGTGTTCGTTGTTGTTAGTAGATGACTGCACCGAATCAACGAAGTTGTTTGTAGTGTAGTCACATGATACTTTAGAAAATTCAGAAAAATCTCTTTTCGTTTAAAAAATCGTTGGATTTGTCGAGATGAAACACTTTAGGTTGGAACCACTGAAAAATAATAGATTTTACATTTATCGATGTATTTTAAAAACTTTACATCTTTGAATGAAAATAAACACCATTTTAGAATGTACAAACAGAACCCTTTCATATAACACCCCCCTCAAAGTCTATGGATAACTTTTATTTTTTTTCACCCCCTTGTGATCATCATATCTTTACAACCCCTTGACCGATCAATGCTCATTAGGTGAGCCGGGAAATCCCATATATTCCCACTACCTAAATATTTACCAAGTATCATGAAGATTGGATTAACGGTTCGACAGTTATGCCGCGACATATAAACATACAAACATATAAACATACAACGCAAAATCGCCCAAGTTAGGTAGGTACCTACCACTAAGATCTTCGTTCGCTTCGCTCACTCGATCGATAAAGAGGTAATGTTGGTTTGTTTGTTTGTTTGTATGTTTGGGGTAATCTCCGAAACTACTCATCCGATTTCAAAAATTATTTCACCAATTTGTAGCTTAGACTTTCCGAATGAACATAGGCTATATTTTATCAAGGTAGGTACCACGTGAGCGAAGCCACGGGCAAGTTAGCTATTAATTTTATAAATATGGTTTGTGTGTTTGTTTTTAACTACCTACTCATCTGAAATTCTATCACTGATGTGTAGCATGCACTTTCCGAATGAACATAGGCTATATTTTATCAAGGTAGGTACCACGCGAGCGAAGCCGCGTGAGAGTAAACTAGTACCTTATAAAAACTGTTTAAACATGCTGTAATAGCAGGACTTCCACTCCGACCAACTAAACTGACTCTGATCAACTATTTTTTGCTTTTAGCAATAAGGCCGCCAGTTGGTTTCACAATTTGTTCCTTGAAATTGTTACTATTATAGTTTAAAGAAATCAATAAAGAGTTATCTATCTATCTATCTATTTTTCTTAGGTCCTAAGACATTTAAGTAATTGCAGTAGTTATTTGTATATACATTATACATCCTTCTTTAATTGCTTAGGACTAATTTATTAACATTAAAAAAAAAAGGGAACATCTCCTCCACTGGCGACGTCGCCGGCGCCGCGTCGTAGCGCTAGCATCCCGCTAAGTTATAGCTCAGTATTTTAAAATGTTGTCATGCAATTTCAGGTGGATTCTCGATGGGAGGAGCACTGTCATTCCACACTGCTTACCGGTGGGATCACAACCTTGCTGGTGCCTTTGTCTTCAGCTCATTCCTAAACCCCAAGTCAGTTGTCTTTGAGGAAGTGAAAAATTCATTGGGCAAGCAGTGTAAGTAGAGTAGGTTCTAATTGTATTATCTAGCTTACTTATTTGTCTCAGTAAAACAAACTAATTTCGAAATAAACTTTAATAGAATTACAGTGATGAAGTTGCAGAATACCCTCTTCAGTGATTTCTATCACTGAAGTCATGATAGAGGGTTTTCTATGCACTAAAAACATCTAACTTTGAAGAGGCTGAAACAAACATAACAATACTTGTAAAATCTTGGAAAACACTAGATATTTGTATATCTACATTACATATATCTGTGATGATGCCCATGATTTGAGACCTAATAATACTTCCTTGTGTCTAACATAAATAGCTCAAAATTATGTCACAGGGAAAAGCAGACACCAGGAATTTCACAAAATTCTCAGGAATACTACAAAATCTCTCATATATTTTCAGTGCCACCACTTCTGCAAATACACGGCGACAACGATGACCTGGTGTTTCTGAAATGGGGTCAGGTCACCTTCGAGCAAATGAAAGCCCTCGGAGTACAAGGAGAGTTCCATCTTCAACATAAACTGGGCCACTCAATCAATAAGCGCGGAATTACTTTAATCAAAGAGTGAACTTTTGCCTGAACTTTGATGCTTCTGATAATTTCAGTTGCACCAACATAATACCAATAACTTGATTAGTATTTGGTTCAATTCATAACATAGGTAACTACATAGGTAATGCCAGTAAATGCTCACAGTTAACGTATTATTTTTCAATTGATTATAATCTATCTGCCCCGACTGTAACTGACAGAAGAGAGAGTAAGTTTTTAACCGTCATCAAAAAAGTAGGAGATTCTATGTTCCACTGTAGGTATGTATTTTTTTTAATGTATGTTCACCGATTATTACGTCAATAGTGGGATGATTTTGTTTTTTTTTTGTTTGAAAAAGTATACCTACTTACTAGCTCCCGTGGTGGTCCCACTAAAAATATTTGACGATCTTCGGAGTTATGAAACTTCAAGAAATTGCTTTTTTCCTATGAATTTAAAGTATTCATTTTTTTTCCCTACAAAAAAATACAATGTCACGTGTTAAATGGTTCGTAATTTTACTTGCTGAGGTACCGTATTTTTCAGATACTTACCTACTCGATTTTTCATAGAAATTGTATGGGGATGGTTTTTTTTTATTATTGCAAAAATTTTGATTTGATAAGTTATTTCGGTAAAAGTGTTCCTTGTCCTTGTGGTAAACAATATGGCACCGTCTGCTAACGAAATGGCGATATTATTTATAGGTATTCAATAATTTGGTTGTCTACTGAAAACTGTTTTTATTCTTTACACAATGTTATGTTATTATTACAAGACCATAAATTATAAGCTATGTTTCTAACAGAAGGAAACTCAAAGTATTGTAGTGTTTAATCAAGCGATACTATATATTATGTAATGAAGATAAAGTTTAAAATTACATGACACTAAAAACTGCTCGCCGCTTCCCTGCCATCTTGGTGAGTGTTGGTTGAGCCTAAGTAGGTAGGTAGTTGTAGTGTTATTTATATAATAAAGTTGATCTGTTGTTCTACTAGGGTTTTTAATAATTTGACATCCAAATAAGGTACTTGCTTAGAATGGAAAATGCTTAGAAAAATAACTAAGTATATTTGTTGGTTTATTGTCATAATCCCAACCAAGCCATCCCCACCAGTGGGGATTATGACAATTTTCAAAAAACTTTTGGCTTTTTCCCCACCAACGCTTTTTATCCTGGTTGGTGGGGATTATGAGAAAAAAAAATTTAGGTTTAATATTATCACTCCACTCAGTGCATTTTAAAATAAAACGAATAAACTTTCATTTAATCAAATTTTTATTAGGTTAAACTATTTTTAGGACAGGATGTTTTTAAATTGGTAAAGACAACCAGTAATATTTAGCTCTATTTAATCTGGTTAGTTAAAAGTTTTTAATCTATTTGTTCTATTTTAGTAGTTTTCAGTGTATTTTTAATGTTCAATCTATATAATGTATTATTACTTATTTTTTGTAAAAAGTAACAGACTTTAAACTGTTTGTCCATGTCATGGTTAAAATCTTATTAAAATGTGATTTAAATGAATGTTTATTCGTTTTATTTTAGTGTGGAGTGATAATATAAAAGCATAATCCCCACCAAGCAGGATTAAAAGTGTTGATGGGGAAAACGCCAAAAGTGTTTTGAAAATTGTCACAATCCCCACTGGTGGGGACGGCTTGGTGGGGATTATGACAATAAACCTATTTGTGTTACACTTGGACAATATAGGTAGGTAAGTACATATTAGAATGCATATTACCTACCATCACCTAGCTAGTTATAAAGATGACTAGCTACGCTCCGCGGTGTTACCAGCGGTGAATATTTCCCGTTCCCGTGGGAATATCGGGATCAAAAGTAGCTTATTTTTTAATTCAGGGAACTTATTTATACTGCCAAATATTAGTATTGGAGGTACCTACCTAAAGAATTTGAAACGAAATATACACCCCCTTAAATTAGTTTCCATGCAAACTTAAACAACCCCTTACCCGAACAAAGAGAGTAGGTACCTACTTAAACCGAACAAAGTAAACCTATCTAAGATTGATTAATTGATCCTAGGAATAAACTTTTTTTATTTTTTATTATGACATACCTACAACAAAGCGGTCACATTAAAAACTAATGACGCAACTTACAAGTGTCTCATTCACAGCACAGCACTTAGCTACCTATCTATTCGAGTAGATAGGTCTTGTAGGTATAATGTAGGTTAGGTACTATACATGCTCTTTGAATGTAGGTAGGTACCTATAGGTATAGTAGGTATATCTAACACATAATGATAGGTAATAAATCAGTATCACTTAATAAACGTTTGGTGTGATCAAAGAGATTATGTTTATTTAAGTAGGTACCTAGATCTACTCTTTGATCATAGGTACCTAGGTACAATACCTATCAACTAGTAGGTAGGTATCAACAGTATCAACCTAGGACTTTCTAACCTCTTTTTGTATAAAAATACTATTATAACAAGAGTCAAATTGATTTCTGGACACAATTATCAAAGAGGATGTAACACTATTATAGGTAGCACAGATAAAAGAGTAGGTACGTTACAATTACCTACATTATGTCAGTCAACCGAACGAATCAATTACATGCTCTTTGCTTTTTGGAACGAATTGTCACAAGAAAGTAAATAATCTTTGTTTTTCTTTCTTTTATTGTTGTGGACTTTACTTTGGTGGATTAGTTTTTGAGAAAAAGATTAATTTTGTAGCGTGCGCGTAGGTACGAGCAAGTACCTACCTACTATCATTTTAGGCACCTACAAGAAGGTAAGCTCAGTGCAGACGACTTAATGAAATGGGTCCTAAAAAAGCAGGAAAGGATATTTTAGACGAGAATTCCTGGAGATCTAGCATCGAGGAAGCCTCTTTAGATGAAGAAAAATGGAAAGTGAAAGTATTAATGATCGAGGCAGCTGGCAGCGATCAAGACAGAATCTACTTAAACAAGTTTGAAATATTTGCTGCTGAAGAAAAACGGTTCGTCATTAAAAACATATGCAAAACTGAAACAATTTTTATGGTTAACCAACTTGGAGGAGAAAAAAAAGTAAAAGATGATAATTTGAGGGTATTTGAAGAAGGACAAGCTTATCTGAAGGATAAACAGGATATTCCACCGGATATTCAAGCTCTGATCATTAAACATTTGATAATTAAAATGAAGATGGAGTACCTTTTCATAAAACGTCAAAGACTCGAAGTAAAACAGGGGATGAAACAGGAGTCGAGCACTATGATCGATCACGTAGAGGTGCGGGGAACTGTGAGTGTGAAACCACCGGTGCAGGAGGAGCCTCCGCCACCCGCCAAGGGAAAGGGAAAGAAGGAGGAACCAGACCCGGCGTCGCTTCTCCCAGAACCCGCCGAAGGGAAAAAGTACAACACTTTGCTTAGGGTAAGAGGCGAAGAATGGAGAGACAAAGTGTACGTCGATGATTTTCCAACAGATGGACCTAACCTATATGTAGCAGTTACAGGATTTGTTGAGCCGCTCCTCGCAGGATGCCTTGTCAGAATAGGAATACCTTTGACAGCGATAGTACAAATAAGAATCGACCCATGCACAACTAAAGTTCCATCTACTCTGTTCAGAGCGACAAAAAGAGGCCAAAGTCAAACTGAAATACTCACAGAAAAGTCCCTTAATTTTTGGGAAGACTTGCAGATGTTGCGTATAAATAAAGATAGTGCAGATGATTTCAAACATACAGCTTTTGTGGTATTTGCTCCTCCATACTGGGATTCTGAGAGCTTGTCCGGAAATCCGGATAGAATATATGATGAATTATGCTTTCTCATGTATGATGTTCAGGATCTAACAAGACAACATTTGCACTATTTGGACAACATGGAAATCATTAATATACCTGAAGACGTTGAGGAACAGCGTTATAATAGTTATTATAATCAACAAATTGCTGATTTGCCATTAGAATGTGTCACAATGTATTCTGTCTTAGACTCTTTACTTCAAACGGTCTGCAAGAGTCAGGAGCTGGATGAACAAAGCAGCAGAACATCGCTGTTAGCCGCTATGACAATGACACAACCTAGAGCTAGTTTCGGCGACGAAGAAAAAATGAAAAAGGCTGAGACTCTTGTGAAAGATGTTTTCAGTGCTCTGTGCAAAACTGAAACCAGTAAGAAAGCATATCGCTTAACATACGGCGAAGAACTTGAAACACATAAAGACCCTATAGTCATAAGTTACGGAGATTTCGCGAAATACAACACCTTTCACCTAGGGAATATCAACTTAGATAATATTGTCGGCTCTTCGTTATACTGCATGCCTATCAACAAACTATGGCAACATCAAAACAGACCGCATGGTGAATTAGAAGCCAAGATAAACTTTCACGTTAACGTGCTTCTATCTTGCTTCGAGAGAGAAGATGTGGAGACTGCCGAACTCAATAGATTAATTCACATTTTGTCTTGCCGCAAACTCTTTAATAACAGGAGCTCTCTAAAGAAACGCCATCTCCAAACCTCAACAATATCTGAATTTAAAAAAAATTATTTAAAGCGCAGTGTTTTGGCTGAACCTCTACCAAAATGTCCTTCACTACTTCGAAGTTGCAGCTCTACATCTCCATATTTTCCTTCAATGACAAAAAGCGAAAATGTTTCTGATCTGACGAACGATGACGATCCTGAAACCCGCCGCATCAAGTTTCTGTTTGACTGCCCCGACATTAGCGAACTAGTATCTGCAGCAGAAATTGCCAATGAAAAACCTCTTAATCACCTCATTGATGACTTTGAATACTTCGAAGATTTTTCGGGAATAAGCGCATATCAAATTATGCTCGATGCTTTCAATAGGTTTAACTGCGTCGACTACAAATATTGCGAGGTAACAGATTGTTTTGTGTTGATGTTCTTCAACAGTCACGACAAGGATGGAGTATCTCGTGAAGAGTGGCGTTGTCGCCTATCAACACCACTTTGCTTGCAAGACTTTTTTGATTTTGTTTTAGAAGAACACTATGATTGGATTCAAAATGAAGAAAGAATTTACGATGAGAATATTGTTTTGAAGTCACAATCCGAGTGTAAAGATTTAATTGATCCATTTGCACACAAATCATGCGTAGAAAATAATGAAGTAGATCTAGACCTTCTTATGGAAGGCTCTCTGAAGTATCAAGAGATAGCACAGATGGAAGAACAAAGTGAAGAACCAGAGGTGGACCCTAAAGCAATATCTTCAAAGAAAACTACTTTATCGCCGGCTTCTACCGAAGCAGATCCCAAAAGTGCCAGGAAAGCTAAATCACCGGTTGCGTCGACTCCTAAACATTTAAGACAATCGTTCATGGCTCCTGGTGGAAGTTCCATTAGTGATATTTTTATAGCCAAAAAACCTTTTTTTGGTTACAATTTGGGTGACAGACGTGTTGAAGTTTTTGGAAAAGATGCTGCATACTTTTCAAGAGATGGTACCCGTGTGACTACTATGTACACGTTGATCATACCTATGAATGTAGAATATATTGCAATGGAACTAGTTCCTGGAAATAGCTTCAATGAATTTTGGTTATACCGAGCTTTGGGAGAAACAGTGCCTCAAGATGTACTTGATTCATGTGAATCGTTTAGAATAACTAGCAAAGACCAAATAATGATAAATATTAAGAAACAAATTTATCAGATCCCACTTCCTGTTATGGCTATTTCATCCATAGAAAATAACTTGAAAAGAAAGGAAAGTGTCGTAGGAAAAATGGATTCCTCAATGGCACAAATATTTGAAACCAAAAGTTATCACTCTTGTTTTGTAACTTGGCCTAATGGTCTTATAACAGAAAGTGTACATGAAAAAAATTCTTCTAAAATTACACACATAAAACAATATTTTGTTTCCATGCCAAACCTCGATGAAGACAGTCGATGTATAAGTTTGAATGGTGAAGTTGTTATCTTCAAAACAAATGGAATGATTGAAGTTTTGAAACCCGATGGAACATACATCAAAATAACGAAATATGGTAAGAAACTCGTAATCCCTGAAATGCAAGAAGAAGCTATCAGTGAAACAAGTTCTGATAAAAGTAAGAAGGGTAAAGGCAAAGAAAAACCCAAAGATAAACCTGGAAAAGCTTCATCAAAAAATACGTTTAGCGAAGATGAAAAACTTTCCGTCGAGAAAGCGCAAGAATACGAGTTAATAATAGAAGAATTTGAAATTATTGAAACTTCCGGCTTGAGACAGAAGTGGTATTTTGAAAACCCCATAGACATAGAAAAATTACTTATACGAACGGCAACAGACTACTGCCTAGGTGAAGTATTTTCTAGGCGAATGGACGGAACCAACATATTACTCAACAAGGATGGGATTCAAGTGGTTACTTTTCCTAACAACACAAGAATCATAACTCAATATATCGTAGAAGATGATGAAATATATCCTGAATGGACGGATGAAGAGAAAGAATTTTTCGGTATGATTTATTCTGATATATTTGAAGCTGATGCTGTAAAATCTAGAGGATCTATGTCGCAAAAAAGTTACGTAGATAGTACCTATAATACTAGTTTGGGCAGTTCAACTTCAAGAAATATGGAAATTGAAGATAATTATGAAAAGGAAAAAGAAAGGACTGATGGCTATATTTCCGTACAAGTGATGTTTACAATCGAACATGCTAATTACACGACTGTCACTATCAACAAAGATAGTGAGAAAATCTCAATTGACTCTCCGAACGGTAATACAGTTGTAGTCGATACTAATAATATTTACGACATATCATTAGACAGCGTAACTAAAGCTAAGTTCGATGGAGAGAACTTACATATAAGCTATGAAGCGTGCCCGGAATGTCAGTCATTTACAAAATGTGATATAAAAGTAAAATCTGATTATATAAGTAGCGTCACTAAAATACACCAGAATTGGATGAAGATGAAGGATTCCTTCTGTAATAAAATAGTTGTAAATGAAGAGGGCAGCATCAGTTTCACTGACGAATCATGCTCAGAGACTACTTTCCACGTTCCCGAAGAAGGTACAGTAACTGAAGAAGCCGTGCCAGAAGTTCCGGAAGAGAGAGCGGCAGATAGCAAATCTGAAAGCTCAGTGATATCACATAGCAAATGTCGAGAAGTATATCTCGCTAAAACAGTGCGCTTTTTTGTTTTGCGACGGTAAGTACCTACTTATAAAGCTCAGCTGAGTCAGTCATATCAAATTATTTGGATGCTTTAAGTGCTAGCGAAATTTATAACGACTATTGAAAGACACTGATTGACAGACTTTTAGTGCAGTGCAGATAGTCTTTAATTTAAAGTTTAAACGTTGATTGCAATTTGCAACAAATACTTCACAGAGAACTTTCCTGCGCTGAGCTAGTGCACCGTTCGTTGTTCGAGCAATATAAGACAGATTGTCGTTGGCAGCCGTGGTGTTCCATCGGCCATTACGATACTTTTGGAGACCATAGAAGTCTTCTGTCGCTGTTGACACCGATCCATCTTACAGAAACTGAGGTCTGCTATCTACTAAGTAACTATTTTTTATAGAATATAGGTACTTACCTACTACAACTCGTAGTTATTAGAAAAAAAAAATATTTGCAATCCAATCAGCACGTGTCGGTCGGCGTCGACGCCAGACGTGCTGATGCTTTGCGATCTCGAGGTGCATTTCAGTGCATAACTCCGAATATTCTCATCAGATCCTCATAATTTTATGGGACCCCCTTTGGGATATCTTCTTTCCAACAAAATAATAATAATTAACATCGGTTCATAAACGACGAAGTTATCTGCGAACAAACATTATGAAACACAGGATTACCTAGTTCAGGCTCTTGTAATATTTTTACCTTTACCCTTAAATAAGACTATAAACATGTAAACTTTTAGTATACTTAATGAAATTTTTTGAATAAATTATTATTATTATTATTATTAAAAAAATACCCTATTTTTTGAAGCCGGTTAATAAAAAACAGATAAAAATAAATATTTAAGGGGCTATTATTAATCACGTTTGTTGTATGCGGCTCTCATAACAAACGTGATTTTTTTTTAGCCGTATTTTGTTCGATATTAAAAACGACAACATGTAATATTCACAGAATGGTACGGAACTCTACGTGCACGAGTCCGACTCGCACTTGGCTGATTTTCTTTAATCTCCCAGCCAAAATTGACAAAATAACAATATCTTATACACATCTAGATTCTACCTGAGAATTTTTAGTTGTAAAGTATAGAAATTTCAAATGTAGGTGGTAGGTACCTACCTACATAATATTATTGTTATAATACTATGTACCTACCTACTACCTGCTCGTCAATGGCAAATTATATTGTGTCAAGCAAAACTTTCCTACAGCCCCATGGTCTAGCCGGGTCATAATGTTGTATTGAATATGATTTCTCATTGGAAATAATGTGATTTGAATTTGGAATGCAACAGTTGTGCGTGATTGATCGAGGTTGGTTTCAAAAATGTTTAGGTGCAATGAGATTTTATTCAATCGCAATGAGAGTTAGGCTGCATGTTTTGTGCACTGCCTACACATAAAAAAAAACAGAAACTTTTTGAAATTCATTTTCACTCGCGCAACAAGAAGGATTTATAACTAACTCAAATTAATGCCATCCTTTTTATTCCAATCGCCATGAAAGGGACGGCAACATTTTTAGTTAAGTTTAGCTTTTGCGATACTCCGAATGGCCACCAGTAGGTATTTATTGCAAGTTAGAATCTTTAGTGGTCATTTCGACATTTGTATAAATTTTATACGAATGAAAAATGTTGCCGTCCCTTTCATGGCGATTGGAATAAAAAGGATGGCATTAATTTTAGTTAGTTTAGTTTAGCTTTTGCGACACTCCGAATTGCCAAATTGCCTCGCAGAAAGTATAAAAAGTAGAGTGTGCATCGCGGGCAAAATGTGTAGGTACCTATTTGTCTTGGGATACCTAGGTACTTACCTATATTCAAAATTGTTGAGTAAGTACCCCTCGGACCTACTCAACAACTTTTAATATAGCGCCCGGGACATAATATAATAGGTACACTACTTTAAAAGCCCTTGTTGCATAATCTACTAAGTACCTAGGTATAGGTACTTACCTATTAATTGTTATTCTAGAAATGGCTAATGGAATCAAAACTGGTTAATAAACCCAAATACCTGACATACAAGGATCTGAAGAAGGACCGTGGCAAAGGCTTCTACCATTGGATGCGGCCGTACAAGCGCTTCGAGCCGAAGCCGATGGAGCCAGAGAGTGTCTTACCACCGAGACTACCTAGGGCCTTCGTATTAAGGTTCCATTTACCTATTATCTCGAATCCCGATCAAGTTAGGGATTCTTGAATCGAATCAAGAGCGACAGCGAGAGATTATACTTACCTACTAGGTAGAGGTACCTACTGTAGCTACTTATTTATTTAATCGTATGAGGAAGAAGTACATAGGTGACCTATGTATTATGTAACGAGCTCAAAATAAGACTACAATCATAGACCTATGATAGGTCTATGATTGTAGTCTTATTTTGAGCTCGTTTAGCACCACCCAGCGGGGACACGTGCAGGGTTGTGGTAGGTGTTTCCTGCAAACGCGAGCATACTCGTCCCAAGTAAAGTAACTAGGTACTATGAGTATGAGACCACCCATATAAGCACCAATGGATCTTATCGGTCACAGTCATCACATCACATTACCACAACCTTAGCGATTACGGTGCCAAGAGTCACCTCTTCTTACCTAGATGATGATTATCTGGATAATTAAAACAGTCCTAGGTACCTAAAGTACCTACCTTAAATTAAAACTTGTTTCTTAATACAGGACACTAGAACAGCAATGGAAAGAAGCTGAAAGGGAAATGTTCAAAGGTGCCAAGGAGCTGTCGAGAGCTATACTCAAGTATAGATGTATCATGGAGTCTGATTGCGAGAAGCTCCTCCACGTGCCTATAATGGATCTACGTCCTGAGGATGAGAGGAGAATCGATGACGTCATACAAGCTTTGGCTCATAGGTAAGTAGGTATTTTGGTGTCCCACTTTCAATGCAGCTTGTATAGGTAGGTATGTATGTTTTTCAACTTACCTATTTGTTTTGGACATTCGGTGCCGATGCTTATTAACATGAGCCTCATGGTGAAGGAGATTGTTAAACAAGGGTGGAAAGGTACCTTTTGGTTTGAGTGCATTAATAGGCCTTTCGCACGAGGTAAACACTGGTTTTCATTTCGAATATGAGAAAGTAGCTGAGTACCTACTTACTTGAAAATAAACAAAAAATAATTCAGACAGCCCCGCCCACCTTACTACCTCTGGTTGCTAGGCTACTAATTGGCGATGAGAGCAAAGAAATACATACCTCCTTACCTACCTACTTCAATATTTGTTAGGATTATTTTCCATCAGCTTTTTTACTAGATTCATTCACTCAACAAACGTGATTTATTGTTTGTTGTCAAGCAAAAATAATCTCGGCCTTTTACCCAACAGAATCTACCAAGACCTAAAAATACGCCTCGCAGATGATGTACGTAGTCGAGCAAAAGCCGATATCACCACCAAACGCGCGCCACAGCCTGAGGAGATGTCTGTAGAAGGAGAGCTCGAAGAAGGTACTATACCTACTACGGCACATTTTAGGCATCCTCCTAATAGAACGCGATATGCGATTATAGCGCGAGTACCTAAGCGATGCGACCATCGTGTGGTCGCGCGATAACAAAATCTATAGGCGCCTAAGCGATCGGCCCTCAGAACCCGCTTCGCAGTTTGCATGGATGTTTTAATCCTTCTTCTTAGGCAGTTTGCATGGCATCGGTAGCACTCAAATTGATGCCTTTCTTTTTATTTCGATCATCGTTAAGAAAGGGACGGCAACATTTTTAGTGCTGTAAAATTAATTTAGTTCAGTTTTGGCAACATCTGAATTAACACCATTGACTGCTCTAAATTTTTCCCTTCTTCGGTATTGAAAATGGAAATACAATTTTAAATTGCATTCACTCCCACCCAACCCAGCCGACCGGCCGCGGCCGCGAGCTCACGGGAGGGTCCCTTGTTGCGCTAAGCTCATTAATGCCTGACAGGGAGGAAGGGTGGCATAATAGCCCCCATACAAAATCTAGGGTGGGAAGGGTGAAACCCTAATTATGTTCGTTCCCTCTGCACTAATTAAAATTCACCCTATCAATGGGTATCGGCATCCTATTGAAAATCGGTAGTAGGTACACTATTGACGGAATAATCGCCAAACATAAAAAAAAATACAGTGGAACATAGAACCTCCTCCTTTTTTGAAGTCGATTAAAAAAGAAAAGACCCGTCGATCGTTCTCCGCCTAACTGTAAAACACCTTTGGAAGTTTGGATACTACTATCGCCTTCGCTACCGTTTGTGTGTCAAACCCTCCATAGGTTGCTTTCATCCCTTGTGTACTAATCCTACCGAGTAGTTTTTTTTACACTATTGTGTAAAGTCATACGTTTACAGTTGTGTAAAGCTATGAATATGGCACGTTTTCAACAGAGGGAGTGGACGAACTGAAAGCCTTGGAAGAGGAACGTGAGAACATAGTAAAACAAGTGGAAGCGGCTGAAGAAATGAGCCCCAACTTGCGCCGGTACTGGCGACGTCGCGGCGAAGAGCTCAAGGAGGAACAGTTTTACAAGTATGTATCTGAGTACCTACTTATTTCTTATCGTGGTATGTTTCTCGTGGCTCTCTGACATGGACTATTTTTTTAATACTTAATTTGTCTACTAAAACAAAACCGACTTCAATTTCGTAAGAAGAGAGAGAGACATTTCCTGCACTGTCAAGGTGCATTTCTGTTCATAAATCCAACGATCTCTTTCAAATCCTCGCCAAATTATTATGGAACCACCATGAATTAATTTTAGTTTCAGGAGTAGGTAGGTAGGTACCTACCTATACTCCTGAATTGGTTCCTTAAACATTTAGTCAGGATCTGACGAGGATCAGAAATGCACCTCGAAAGTGCAGGACATTGGAATTGATTTTACTAAATTGATGTTAATTTTTATACTACCTACTTATATTAATTTTGCCACTTGTTTGTTATCTTATCCTTAAACAATCTGTTCAGATACCTTCTGCGCGAAGGTAGCGTCCCGCCGTACTTCCGTAATGTCCTCGGCGGCGCCATCTGGTGGGACATGAACAACGCGGCTGGAGACGCCGTCACGAAGGCCGAACGTCGGAAGATGAAGTGCGTTTGCGCTGATGAAGCTCCCCCTGAAGACGTAGAACCTTACATGTAGGTAGCTACATGGTGTAGCCGGTGTAGCCTTCACTGCTGACCACTAAAGAAAAACTATACCTACTTAGTCGTTACTTACTCCTACCCTACCTTTTTATTAAGCATTCACTTCTTAACCTCTGCAGTGAAGTGACAGCCAGTGGCCCTATTAGGAGATCCGTTTTCAGTGGTATCTGTAGGTAAGTATTATGTGGTATGGTAAGTATTATGTGGTAACCTACCTACCTACACGATACGAAAGTTAGGTATTTTAGACGATCTAAGTATAGATATTGTGATGTGCCTACGTACCTACGTTTCGATTTTAGAATAATTACTACTTACCTACCTAATTTTTTTATTGTTTTATTTATTATGTCCGCTACCTACGCTCTATAATGGCCGGTTTAGGTACAGCGTGCAAGAGGGTCAAGGAGGCAATAGTAGCTCTGATTTTTTCAAATGGCAAAATAATAATGCAAATTATCATTGTAAGTAGGTATTTATTTGAAACGTTGATACAGTATTCGTAGTACTTAATACCATGGACGAAAAAATATATTAGGTGACCCTTTATTTTTGCGAGCGAGTGTACCTACTAAATATATATAAGTAGGGAATATTTTCCCTTAACGACCATCTTTTACACCTTTCCCCTATACTGCAGCCATTTCCAGGCCGAGGTACAGCAGCTAAGCTAATCACTGATTTCGCATGTGAGATCTCATCGCTTGAGAACTAATCGCCTCTCTGCCGATTGGTTTCTTGGCATGGGAGCGGTGTGGCCTCTGTGACCAATTTGTGTGCAAAACGAATGACGCGAGGAGAGTTGCCAATGCCAGTGTAGAGTAGTATTGTATGTCCGTCCATGGTATAGGTAGAGGCGAATTTGTCAGTTGTTTTCCCCTCCGCTTTTCCGCGGAGTTGTGAGAGCCAGTGGCGGCGGCGCGGGCTAGGCTCGTGATTGGCTGGAGGAGCGACCAATGCGCGCGCCTGCGCGCCGTTCTGCCCTCGGCTCGAATCGAAGGGACCGCAGCGCAGCGCACAGCGACGACGCCGACGCCCGGACACCGGACAGTCCGACTCGGGCCCTTGGGAGTTGCGAAGCATCGCGTCTCGACTCCCGATACTATCTGTGTTCCGCAGTGTAATAGACATTCTTAGTGTTAATATTGTGCTTCCCAAATCTACTAATGGATCCCTTACCAGCTTCTATTGACACTGCGGGCTAGTTCTCACGTGAGTAATGGCTTTATGCTAATTCGTTGTTTCTTCACGCTGATAAGAGATGGCGCTACGTGTCATGATATGATGGACGCTGTGTCAATGAACTGTGTTTGATGTCCGCAATGTCGATTATTAGGTAGGGGAAGCAGGGTAACGGTGGTTAACGGGGAGCAGAGGTTAATTGCAAATAACTCAGTCTGTGTTTAGGTCACACACACGCAAAATTAACAGAAGAGTGCCGCGCGATATACGGTTCGGTCAATCCAGTACACTCACTGATGTAACTGGAGGCGAAGGCGTCGTTGCGGTCTGAGCCTAAACTGAGTACCTCAGTAAATATTTACCACTTTTTGGAAAATGATTTTCGACTGTCTTTACTTGCTATTTAGTATTAAATACTGCTAAATAGGTATCAGCAACAATCGAATTTTGTATGTACCATGTCCGTTCTCATAAATATGTACTAGAATGCCATAAATTTCTAAAAAACTTAAATTAACGGCAAATGGGGAAGGGTGATTAATTTTACATAGGGTAACAGTGGATCAGAGATTCCCAGTGAAATACATAGGTAGGTATTACAAATATCTCGAATGGTTTACTATTTTTTATTTATATTTGAGTAGGTAGGTACAATGCCACGAAAGAACGTTCTGAAAACGTTGATAGCTGGCTATGAATCAAGTCCTTAAGCTGATTGAGGAAGACAAGATGCTCAAGCGGCATCCAAACTCAAAAATATTGTATTTTTTCTTACTTAATTATTGATTTTTTTTATTTTATTAGATGCGCCTTAACACGAGCTCTAAACGGTGAAGGAAAACATCGTGAGGAAACCAGTAGGCTTTCTAGCAGCGTCAATGGGCTTACAACCTATCACGTAGATATGGAATGTTTACTTAAAATATGTATTTGGACATGCCTCTCACTACCCCTTAGACAATGACAGTTTCAAAATATCTAAAATAAAAACAAACTAAAAGAATTTCTCATCTTAAGAATACGGTCGTGATAATATTTCATTTTTTATTAATGAATAATGATGAGACAGATCTTAATGCATAAATATGTGATTTAAGAATAATAGTGTAGATAAATGCATTAATGTTTGTTACTTAGTAGATATAATAAGGTAACTTATACCACTTCACAATAAAATTATACATTTCATTACCAAATACATTAAAATAATACATTTGTTTTCACTGTACCCCATATATTCACTCTACCCCGGCCTATGATCCAAGTTACCCCGGGCCTGTGGAACAGTGAATCATTTCCCATTTTTCTTTAAAAAGCCTATAAATCCTTAACTATAATAAATAGACTAAAAATTGCTTAGGACAATTATTAGCCAGATAATGTAGCTGTAGGATAAAACAATAATCAACCGGCTAGGTAAGATACAACCAGAGCTATGAGGTCTACAAACATTTGTGATCCACTGTTACCCTGCTTCCCCTACGACTATTACGAGTATTTGTAGGTATTATCAAAGTGCAATTCCGTTTGTTGACCGATTCGTGCCAATCTAGGCCTTGACTCGGGGTCACGCACGCAGTCGCCCTGTTGATAACACAATATTGACTGCAAAGAGCATGGTTGACTGATTGATTTGATACACAAAAATCCACTGCCCATCCAATAAAGGAAGGCAGGTGAGGTAGGTATCTACCCTAGGTAAGTAAGTAAGTACCTACCTATCTACCTAACATAATTCTCATTGTTTCTGGTCCAACAAATCAAACATCAACAATGATAATTTAGGTACGTTGTACCTTACCTAGGTACCTTGTTGGACACATCCAACTGGATTTTATGTAGACAGAAATAACTTCTAATAAGACTCTTTTCATGCAATATTAAGACTCATTTTTCAATGCGTTTTTATCGATAACCAGACCAGCCGGTTAGTATAGGAAGGTAAGTAGGTAGGTACCTACTTACTTACTTTACTTAAGTATATGTATACCTAAGTACCTACTTAAATTAGTTTAATAAACATTTAACATTAAGTAGGTACCTACCTACCTAATTATTAGACCTAAGATAGGTACTTACCTAGATACCTACCTTCGTACAGCTTGTAGGCTCCAGACAGTAACCAGTAGGTACCTACTGGGACGCGACTCAAGTAGGTACCTACTTACCAATCGGAATAGGTAGGTAGTGCAATTTAGGGTGAATGACCTCAAACATTATCATTAATATGGACAGAGATGAGATAATGGATAAGCCTGCGCGACGCGGTTAAAATCCCGTGAGATTATCAAAAGCGGAATATTAATGTTGTAGGTAAGTACCTACCTAGTTATTTTTAACTAAGTAAAAGGTGAGTGAGAAAAAAAAACACCTTACTCTACCTACGCCGTGTTCAATATTCTGTAAAATCGCCTTTGTGTCAGAAGTAGGTACCATTGATTTGTACCATTGATTGTAATACAACATAACGTCTACATTCAAATGTCAAATCGTCGCTGTCATTGCAAAAAGTCGTATGTAAAAGAAGCTGGTTTTCAGGAGACACAAAAAACTGTTTTTTATTGAGTGTGGGCAATTATTCTGCTATGTTTAAATGTAAGAAACTTTAATTTTAAGTCTTCTATTTATATGCAAAGCTTTCATAACTAGATTCCAGCCAGAAAACGGTTTTCTGAAGCCATACGTCCTATTGATGGTTTTTTTTTACAAAAATATCAAACATACGACATTTTGAGTTTAGTTACGACTTTTTGATTTAAAATTTCTAACATAGGATATTTTGATCTGGAAAACACCTCATTAGTTAAAATCACAATTTAATATATTTATAAAAAAAAACGACTTCTCAGGTAAGGTGCCTTACTTATATCAAAGTTTTATCATAGATCAACAAAAAAAATTGTCTATTTATTATTTAAGCTGACCAAATTCAATAAGAATATAAAAAAATAAGGTGAATATTAAAAAAGTATTCTTCTTATCACAATGCAATCAAAATTAACTACAAAGAATCTAACAATAATTAGCAGGTAGGTATACGTAGGTACTTGCATCAATTTAGCCCTTAAACCAGTCTATTTAACATCATTCTAAGTTGATCTTCTAAAATCAACGTTGTACCTAGGTATATAAAAGTTTTTTTATATTCTACTTAGGTAGGTAGGCATGTTCATTTTTAGCTTAGCTACTTAAAAGTTTACCTACAACTAATAGAAAAGAACAAAGTTCTTGGTACCTACCAAGGTATTGCTTAAAAAATATTTATAACGCTTGAAACATTCACAATAATTAACAGTCGAAAAAATAAGCCTAAGTTTTGATGTGGTGGCTATCCTTGACATTCATGAGGCAAGGAATCATAATAAGGGTGGTAATTTTCGTGAATTAAAACCTTGGTCTTGCAGATCCTGTAACTTTCTGAGAGTTATTTTTCTTTTTGAATTGTAAAGGTACCTAATGGAGGTACTTAATGTAATGTTGGGATAAGGCATTTTGTTTCTACGTGGTAACAAGGTCCAATCAGCCATTGTACAACAATTAATATTCAATAGTGCCATTTGGATTATACTTCAAGCAGCGAATATCTGTGACAACGTTATCACCAGTTCGATTGCCAGGTCGTATACTTGAATGGTACCTATTGTATCTTTGAGAAATCCCTAAAAAAGTCATGATTTAGACTGCGTACTTCATAGGGAGTTGGATTCGTTCTAGCCGATCGTATTATTTATATCCACGTATTCAGCAGGCACGTAGATGTCCTTCTTTTTCTTTTTTCTTTCGATCACACTATGTTCAAAAACTACTTCCATAAAAGTATGACCATGCTCTAAATATTTTTGCTCTATGACTAAATTTAATTCAACAGCACAATTCAAAATTGCATTAGCAACCGTTTAATTCCGATTTAGATAACAACCATCTGACCTTATGGTCCCGTACTGTAAGCTGTTCATAGGTTTATTGCATAGGTAATAGGTATAACTAATGATGGCGAGTTGAAATTTATTTGGCATTTAAATCAATTATTTATTTATTTATTTATTCAATTTAATATTTAATGTCTAAGTCTGATAGACTCTGCTCTGTAGATAGGTAGGTACGCTTTCAATATCGTTAGTATCGATCCGGGATTTAGCAATCGCTCTCATGAGCAGGTCAGCTCCTCTGCTATATCTTTTAATTTTTGTTTAGTAGATGCCTGAAATAATTAGGTACCGTACGTTGATTACAACAGTACATAAACCACCATTTTTAATACAATTTTAACATTACCCTGCTAAGAGAATGTATTGTTAAAAAGTCGTATAAGTCGTATAAAAACGCACAAAATAACTGACAATTTTAAAAAGTGGGTAGTCAAGAAGTCGTATGGATAACATAAGACATTTTGACTAATGCGTATGAAATACAACCTTTTGCCATACGTAATAAAGTCTTATATCGTAGAACACAACAGTCTATGATATTTTGTAGGTAGATGCATTACGTTCCATACTACGCATACAGCCAATAAAAAATAAACGAAAAAAAATACATACGACTTTTTGCAATGACAGCGACGAAATGTCATTGTAGTGTAGAACATTGAATTTGCTCTGCTCATGCATATTTTTTTAGTGTTGTCAGCTATTAGATTGTGTGTGGTGTGACTCTTAAATACATCTCAATGGGTATCGTACCTAATAAATGTTTCACAATTAAGAGTCTGCCATAACGCCGAGGAATGAGCGGGAGAGCGAATAATGTTTTTACTCGTGAGTGAGAAGCGCAGAACGATAGACACGCAACATATTTAATTCATAGCGAAAAATAGTTTTTATTTAATTACAAGTTAATGAAACAAGCAATCGAAAAATTAAAAAAATTAGAACTAAATAAATACTTCTAGGTTATTTGTCAAAACATAAAACCAACAAAAATAGCGTTCTGTTCCCGAGATAAATAGCAAAATGTGTGAAAAACATGTATTTTTCAAAAAAATATATGATCGAGTAAACTTTTACCAATCGTGTTTCTAAAAAACCATAACGCAAGATAAAAGTTCAAAGTATAATTTCCCTAAATATAAAGGACGTAGCTTTCACATGAGATAAATAAGGATTTCGACAACTAATTTGCTGGCGCTCTCATAACAGACTTATGGGTTTTTTTTTCATGATTTGCAAAGGTGGGGCCAACTTTGTTGCACCCGCTATAGGACTTTGAACCTCCATACTGACCATAAAAATAGTTTATTATTATTTTGTAAACTGCAATAAAAAGAAACTTGTTTAAATGTAGCTCTTCCCAGCATAGTTTTATTTAAAATGTTTTAAATTTCACTATTATGCAACTTTAAATGCGTCAATGTGTTGCACTCGCGATAATGGAATCGCCCATTGCTTACTTGACCAGCAATAGGAAGCTAAACTGCAATAAAATAAGAATGAATAAGAGACGAAAATCTCTACCATGCGATATACATCGACAGCCTAACAAGATTCAAACTTTATTCATCAATAAAAAGTCAGTAAGTATTATAAAACTATAGGTATACCTACCTACCTATATTGTTGACTAAGCTGCCAATGTAACGCACGAACGGAACGAACGATACAGTCGTCTGGCTAGGCGCGGCGCCGCCGTGTCGTGGCGGGCGACGACAATGTAATTGCAACAAGAAAATAAAGGGAATGCATAGGTAAACAAAGCACGATCGGATTTCGATGTTTGTTGAAAACCCACTGAAGTTTAAAATACACACCTACTCAACATTTACGGACAATATACCTACCTACCTAAGTAGGTAGGTACAGTAGGGTAGTTAGTTACTAGTTAGGCCCGAACTGAGATCTCGCGCGCGCGCATGAACCTTGGAAAACAAACCACCTGCGCAACCCAATATCCTTATCACCACTACACCGATGAAGTTCATTAGATTACTTATCAGCAAACTAGGTACTGCCATAGCGCTAGCTACCTATATACCTACCAAGTTTCGTGCAGCAAGCAAGCTAGAAGGAACTCTTGTCTACTTCTGCTGAAGTCATGTTAGAATGCGTCGGTCGAACTGTTTCTTATTGGAAATCTAGACCTAAGAATCTCTATAGATACTTATACAGAGAGAGAGTAAAGTAAGGCAGTTAATCGCCATCGAAGTCTGCGTGCACTCATAATTCTGGTTAAATCTAGATGGCTTTGTTTCACAACAACCATAATTAATTTTGAAGAATAACTTTGTCACAATTAATAACACTGCCATCTACGAGCAAGAGAAGGAAAAAAGATTTTTGGAAACCACAGATAAAATAATACTAGGTACTTATACAAGTATTGTAGTAGGTGGAAACTTGGGCGATTTTGCGTTGTATGTTTGTATGTTCCGGGCATGGACCTAGTAAGTATAGTACCTACCTACCTGGACGAACAGCGAGCGTGCCGCCGAGAGGGACAAAATGCAGTGAATCCATAGTTTCGTAGTACAAAATTCGGAGCATCAAGTTTCCGGCCATACAAAAAAGCGGCACGCGATGAGGGACATTTGTCTCTTATACTCAATTACTCACATGAGTGTTGTTTATACCTACTCTTCTCTGTTTTTGTGTGAATGAGAAAGGAATATAGGTACAGCGCTCTATTTCTTACTTTTTTTAAGTTCCGGGCGGGACACAACTGTCGATCTGACCAATCTTCATAAAACTTGGTTGTAATAAGTAAATTTCCCCCTAACCTAATGTAATGAGCTTAATCGGTCAAGGAACCATCAAAAACATAAACTTGTAAAAAGCAAAGTTTCGCAACTCAGTTCTTCTAAAGTTGTGAGATGTAATACTGTATGTAACTGTATGACTGTATGTAATACCAAGTCGGTGAGCCTTAGCCTTATTACGAAATTCCATTCCATCTGTCTTATACACGGTGATTCATAACTGGTATGTTATCCCGAAAAGGGGTCATTCACCTCATCAGTGTGAACAACATTTGTTCTTCCACTTTTTGAATTTCGATGTTTTTCATTGAAGAAATGACTAGCAAAGTTTCCTTCAGACATAAACACAGAGCAACCCTATAATAATCAGCTGATCCTTGAACTTTGCCGGTGACTCTAACCACTGGCCAGTGGTCCCTTTTTGTCTGCCTTGTGTGTTCATTCATACCTACTTACCTATATATACCTGTACCTACCAATTTTCAATCTGTTCGAACCCAGTAGGAAAGGTAGTTACAATGTTGACAAACTTAGGGTTGTCAAAATATTTAACAAAAAAGTTTTTGTATGAAAAACTGAAAATTAGAATTCACAAGAATTGCAATTCACCACCTTACACAACACTGTTCATTTTCATGGTCACAAAATCCCCCTTCCGGGATAACATACCAATTATGAATCACGTTGTATATTGCGCAATTAGCTAACCTAACAACACGTTTATAAGAATAAATAAATTGACTTAACAAATTGCACTAAACACCACCTGCGACTTCGTTCGCGTGAATTTCGTCTTAGTAACCTAAAGTAGGCTGAAGAATTTGTAAAATCCCAGAATCAATAAGTATCAGAATCAGAAATTTTATATTTTAATGCAAAACTGTTGTTTATAAGTACAAGGTTTTACCTACATGATAGCATGGACGAAATAGATTTCGTCCATGATGATAGGTAGGTACAAGTTTATACAGCTATCCATTTCGGATGTGCAACACTAATAAAATAACCTAGACAAGACATAAAGTAGTTACTTAGCATATTTCTGAAAAAAACTGCATTCACATCGGTTCAGTCTTTAAGAGCTACCCGGTGCCACAGACAGACAGAATTAGCGGTCAAACTTATACTTAATATAATACGTCTTGTGTGTCGGGGGCTAAAAATAGGGAATAAGAATAGCTTTAGCTTCTCAAAAAAGATCTATACGCGACGAGAAGGCGACGTTGCCAACTCGCGCTCACCGGGTGAGCCTCACCCCCCTATACATTTGTGACAGCGACGTTGCCAAATCGCACTAAAAAATTTGGTAAAGGCTAGACACGGGATGCTGAGAGTTTCGGCAGGCACGCGTCCCCAAATTTACCTGCTTGATACTGGTACTATTATTTATTCTGTGCCTTCGCTTTTATATTGAACGCCGAAACCTTTTCCATGGGGGAATTTTTAGATTGATTGTTTGTTACAGTAGGTACTAAACTAAAACGAGTCCTTGTGTATGCAAATCAATTTTAATGGACAAACTGATATGCAGAAGTCCTATAATATTGTTATTGTTTAAGTATTGATTTTATTTAATTATTATCACATTATAAAACTTTTGCATAAAAAGAAAATATCTATTCTATCTTCAATGATTCAGCTAAGTACCTACCCTAGATAGCACAAACCTAAGCCAATCCTTTCTCTAATCTGAGATATTTCTCTTATTCCCTAGCTTAGAAACTTATTGCTTCTTTAGTACCTAACTAAGTACATGACTTCTAGCCGAAATCAAGACAAGTGATAAATAGTCATAAATGCGTGTTCAAAAAGATTTACCTACAGGTTGTTGCAAAATTTTGGACTCTTGGTACCATTTCACCATTTTTAGTTAGAAAGTTTTGATCATATTGTGATATCGTTGTTTTGTTATGAAGAAAAAAACTACCTAAACTAACTAACCTAAACCTATGTAGGTACCGTGAAACATGCCAACTTTGCCAGCATTTTTCAAATAATTTCAATTTTTGGATAATTTTTCTATGGGAACGTAAGTATTTTCTTTTAGCATCTGCAATTAAAAGATAATGAGCATGTATTATTTTATCAGATTTTATTATTCATCAATATTTAATTAAGTATTTTATTCATTTTGATGGCGGGCAAAGTTATCTGGACTTTTTGCCAACATTACCCACATTGATTTTTGACGCAACTAAGGCCTCTATACAGATGGCACAAAGTCCAATACAAGAATTTTGGCAAAAATGGCGTTTACTTTATAAATGAAAACGATACCATGAAAGGTTTCCTACCAAAGTGGCTGGGCAAAGTTACCCTAACTTTTTTCCTCTTTTTCATACAAACCGCATTTCGCTTTTTAAAAGTACTAGGGTTGGCACATCTCAGTAAACTGATCTTAACGTATTTTTCTTCTTTTTCTGCAAAGTATTGTAATTCGCTTTTAAATTTTAAGCAGGAATTCACATTTTACCAACTTCCTTGAAGTTTAGGCCAATATAATCTACTTATTCCGATCACTGGTAATACTATAATAGGTACTATAGAATAATAAAAATAATAAGTTTCGTAAGTGCCAACCCTAAGCTTATTTTGATGGCGGGTAATGTTGTCAGTAGTAGATCGCAACATCACTGGGTAACTTTACCCACCATTATAACTTTAGTTTTAAAAGACCTTCAGCAATGATAATAAAATACAATACTCTTATAGTGTTTTTGTATAACATATTATAAATTAAACTAACCTGAGTTTTCGCTATCACGCACAATTAACTTTAGAACTTGTACTAAAATTTGCCCGCGAAAATACGCACCACATTCTACAAGTTCTAAAAAGTGACTGAGTGAAGTTAGCGACACACCTGATAGACTGTGTTACTAGACACATAACCTACTTTCTATCTAAGTCAATAAATGTTACTATAGTATTCCGAAACTTTTGGAATTTAAAGATTTGCTTAAAAATTGATTTTCGGGCAAAGATACCCTTGGTGGCAAAGTTGGCATGTTTCACGGTACTTAGCTTTTTTAATTTTTAAAAGATTATCAGAAGTTGTAGATTTTTTTTAGTTTTGGTAAAATGCTAGATTTTTTTCTTTTACTACACTTCCAACACTTCTTTACTTAGACTTACACAATAGGTATCATGTCATGACATGCATTTCGGCTTGACGTCGACTTTTGGGACAACCTGTGCCTGGTATAAAAACGAAGTCGGTTTACTTTGTTTGATTTGGTGGATCGGCTCATGACCTATAGTATAGTACCTAAGTACCTACTTACCTATTATATTTACTATACATATCAGTATGCTTTTTGCGGGTCAGCTTTTAATAAAAAAGTTTTTTTTGTCATTATTAGGTAAGAAAGAATGTCATATTGAACAATGACAACTGATAACTAGGAAACTGAGTTATTACGAGTTATATGTACCTACTTATTTACCTATCTACACTACGTTTACTTGTACCTACTCGTACCTATTATAATGAATTATAATAATACATGATTCCTATTTTATTCTATTCTTATTAGCACCTCCCTTCCGTTCCGGCTACCGTAACATCGAGGACTTGGTATCAGTCATCAAATTTGATTATTGATTGATAGGGCCTGGCCGGTCATCGTCCTTGCCGGCATCATTGCGCATGCCGCGATTGAGGGGAGTCCGCCCCTCCATCGATCCAGTTGCCGACCCGGCTTTGTTATTGAGATAATCTGTACCTACTCTGGTACAGCAAAACTATCAGATGAATTATATTTATCAGCAAATGACCTACCACTTCTGTCTGGCATATTGTGCTGTGTTGGCCAAGTGCTTCGATTACCTACATCAGAGAGGTAGAAATACATCCTGGATTTTAAATAGCATCTAACGCACCTTAGGGATAAGTAAGACCTACTTACCTACCTTTTTTTTTTTTGTAGGTCCGAACGAATTTGACACCGGTCTGTTGTTAAATTTAAAAAATCAGACAAAGTGGTGTGAAAAATAGTAAGTAAGGTACCTACTAAAACACGCATCACTCAAGTCACAACACAACACAATGCAATATAGGTACTGACTATTCTAACGTTATGACAATGTTTTCTGGCAGTCGAATTTGTAAAAACGAAGTTCCACAGTAGACAGATCATCTGACTAGACCAGTTGTTGATGTGTGATTGGCAAACAATATTGTAGATAGTACCTATATTAATTATATAAGTAGGTACCTACTAAGTACCTACCTAACGACGTTTTCAGTTAGGTATAAAATTCTGGAACTTTTAGAGTGCTTTTCATTAAAAGATTACCTACCTTACCTACTCCATGTTTGGGGGATCACGCACGACATGACTCTCAGGCATGAACATGAACGAATCCACATTCGTTCATGCTCTCTGGTTAACGATGCGAGTAGGAAGAGGAGAAGTGAATTGAAACAAGTTTTTTTTAATAAGATGAATTAAATCGAGCTAAATAAATTAATTAGAAAGGGGTGAATGTTGAGATGGCGGCTGATAGAGGGAAATGGAAGAAGAATAAATGTTGTGCCGACCCCACGTAAGGTGGGATACGGGCAGGAAGAAGAAGAAGAATTAAATCGAGCTGTACCTATGTACCTTAGTATCTTTTCGTTTCTCATACTCAAGTACTACGATTGAATAACTTCATATATAAAAAGCAAAGTACTTTGCGTCCGTAGGGCCGTAAAGTAACACAAAATCCCTAGGGACGCAATATCTGTCATATAATTAAAAATTTCACCTTCTATTTTGACATTTATTTTCTTTTGAGGCATGTCGATAGGTAGGTACTTTTTTTTTGTTTCCTACCTATCATAATTCAAGTTATGAGATAAAAGCACAAATACAAATTATATAGGTACCTACTATACATAGGTAGGTATACATAATATCCCACCCATTCCCTTGTGCCTCAGTAAAGATGTGGGTCTTTACTGAAGCATCTTGCAATGTTAACTGGATTTGTTTCATTTGCCCACACTTAGTACGTTCACGAACACTCAACAGTTAATAATCCACCATTATTACAAGCCGTCGATACATTCTATGTATACAGCCACAGCAGTATTTGACATTTCTATTCTATTTTAAATTAAGTTTGTAGCATGACTTTAAAGGTACCTACTTGTTTATGTATTTATCACTAAATTAGTGTTCAATAAATTTGAGCTAAGAATTTTAAATCTTCAATGATAAAAAAAATTTACTGGTAGAATGCTACTTTTTTGTGCTCTGCTTTTTTGTTGCATTCTACCAGGCAGCTTTTCGATTGTCATTTGTTGAATACTTGTTAGATTAAAAAAAAATGCGTGACATGACAGCATATTTTTGTGTGAGTGATTTAAATCAAGAAGGTATTTATTTCGCTAATTTTGTCATACTCAAAATGAAAAGCAGAGTGTTTACCACGGGAGAAAGGCCTTTTCAATTACCTATTATAGTACAAAATAAATATTAAACAACGATTTGTTTCTTTCGTGGCTAGAGTGGCAGCCGACCACATTATCTACAGATAAATATCCTAAATATCCTTGGACATTCCACACAGCGTCATCTAGTCCCAAGCTAAGCAATTAAATGCTTGTGTTATGGTAACCAGATGACTGATACACTACATAGATACATTTTTTTTTGTAAATACATACATATTATACATAGAAAACACCCAGACACGAAACAAATATTTGCAGATCATGCAAACATTTGTCCCGCAGCGGGGATCGAACCCGCAACCTCTGCGTCTCAGGCGAGCTTTCGCCCACTGCGCCACAGAGGTTGTCAAAGACAGATAAAAGACCCTGGAGATGATACAGGGGTTTGCGGCGCATTGGTGACATTTAGTTCGCTTATGCGCTAAATATTCGAGCCAAACGTTATCATGAGCGACGACAGCGTTAGCCACGGTTTTCCTTCCGGCGTCACGATCTTCAGCTTTGCTCTACCACTTAGGGTTGGTTGGGCATGGCATGTCACGTTTCACGCTGTCTTGAAACTAGTTGTAACGCAACATTGGTTGGTCAACAAGTCTAAATTTCCCAGATCCAATAATGCAAATATACTTAGTGAAAATATGCAACAATAAGTACTTAGGTAGGTACCTATATGAAAATGTATATAATTATTATGCATGTATTACCTAGTCAGGAACTGATACCAGTCCAATTTGCCGTCGGGCGGCCACCTCACTTACATACAACAAAGTCTACCCAATGTTCTAAAGAACTTACCTACTTACTAGTGTAGTGACTCGCTTGTACGTCACACACAATGTCCCTTCTACGTAACTTAATTACAAATTCGTCCTTCATAATTACTCTTTCCCAAAAACAGCTGTGACGTTTGGGTCAGTGGCCGAGGGGCTTACACCCACATGTGTGACAAAGACAGATAGATTCGGTCATGCTGTTGAGAAGATGAGACGGTGATTTTACGGGTAAGGATAGCACAAAAAACGAGTGTATGGCGTGAAATAACAATGATACCTACCTGTGCTAAACTGAGCAGAGTTGAATTATGAAGCTGGTTTCGGTAAAGAGAGCGGACGTGCCGATGTCGACCGTTGCTTCGTGTCAGTTGAATATTGGTCAAACGTTGTGTGTGTGTGATTCCTAGTGATTATAAAGATGTGTGAAACTGAAATACCTACCTGGCTTCGGAAAAATATAATGACTTTTGATTTATTTCTAATCTCATCCCTGGAGAAAAAATATAGTTTGTGAAAAAGTGAAATGTAAAATGAAAAATTGAAAACCCATTACTTAGGTACCTACTTAGGTCTACGTTTATAATCTCCATCCACTTATGTGCTTCGGAGGGCACGTTAAATTGTCGGTCCCGGCTTTTAAAGTCGTTAAGCCATGACGGAGGCCTTAAGGCGACCTAAAAACTCCGTCACCAGAGTTGGCCACTTGCTCATACGAACTTACTTACTTTACCTACTTACTCCACTTACTCTTGAGTGTTACCCGACCAATAACTCGATTCCAAACTAGACAGTTGGAGTGCTGCCACTTTCATATACCTACCTACCTACAATAAATAGTGATGTACTTACTTAAATTTTGTTTTTTTTATACTTAGTATTTTTTTAATACATAACATAATATAGGTAAACATAATTTGATATTAAATATTTAAACATCAATATTTAAAATAACTAGGTAGGTACCTTACTTACCTGTACCTACCTTAATGTTCGTTTACTCACCATGATTCAATAAAACGCAACACTATTGATCTGGATCATGCATACCTATGTATTATTATTATGGACTTTGACATTAGCTTCATTAGCTAGCTGTCAGATTTAGAATTGAATTATTTGTCCGAATAATAGGTAGCTTATCGACGGTGAAGTACCAAGAACTCCTATCTCACTTTTTACGTTTTTTTTTTTATTGCATTTTCGAACGTAGAATTAAGCACCTCACATACTCGTGAAGACACCAGGACTGATATGTTCTTAATTTTTAAAATATTCAGCTCTTAAAATACCTTCTAAGTTAAGTGAAGATATTATTGCTGCCAATAACTGCTATCTACTAGCATGACGTCTTCACCTTACAGCAATTTTCAGTATTATTTTACTCTGGAGAGAAGACATGGTGATATTATTACTGTCAAATCGCTTTAGAAAGAGATGAAGTTAATATTGTTTATTATTGATTGAAGTAAAATTAGTAACGTTTGCAACCCGACCCGTGTTTCGCAAGTTGTAACTAGTTTCGATGGCTAATAGTGAAAAAGTGTTGTTTAAGTTTAAATCATATTTTATAGTGGATCTATAAGTAAGGTAAATGTAATCGCTATTTAATGTTTACTTTACAAATACTTTAGGGTCAAGTGGTCTACAGTGGATCACTTTTTTTGTCTTCGATAGCTCAAAAACTGTAAGACGGAATTACTTTAAATTTGGCTAATGCATAGTGTCATTATCCTTCTTTAAGGAAATTTGTCATTTTGGAACCTAAAATACAAAACGGGTCGACTGGTTTTTATAAAAAACCCATATTTGATTCACTGTGTACCTTCAAGCCACTTGGGAGCATAGGAGCCACATTATGGTTCTCTTTTTCATAAGACAGTGGCATTTTCTTATTAAGAAAATTTTGATTAAAAAGACTGCTTTCTTTTCGACTCCTACCCTACATAGCAGAGTCCAAACACTAAATGTTAACAGTTATAACATGGTGGTCTACACTGAATCACAACGTGGTACACAATGAATCTAGGAGTTTTTATGGGTAATAAAGGGCATTATTCTATGTTTATCTTATGATATCATTATGTTTAAATATGGTTTATGCATTATAACTTAGTCATAAGCAAAAAATAAAAATTGAACGATATAAAAAATAAACATTTTAGTATTTTTTGAAGGTGATGTACTTAACTTACCAAAGCTCGAATTACTAAAGATGAACGCAAAATTTACGTTATTAATTCCCTATTATCATTGTCTTTATCATCACTTAATGACGTGCAATACCTGCACATACCTACATAAAACTATACCCATGTCGAAATATAAAGTGAATCGCAAATGTTCTAGAAATGTATACTTTAATGCCTTAATGTCCATTAGTGGACTTTTAATAACTGATGATAGCATCTTGATCACAAGATGATCATTTATTAGCATTGTTTTACATGTAAATAAGTGTAACAGGTACACAGTACATAGATCTGATCCACTGTTAACCTTACAGTCATTTTAGAAAAGAAACCGAAAATTTAACGATTAAACCAACCAGGTGGACTCTAATAATGTCATCTAATGGCACACAAACATGTTCAAATAGTAGCAAAACAACTTTTAGATATACAGTCCTTTAAAAAATATAAACGAAAGATCCACCAACGCGCGTTTATAAATGTTTGGCACGCACTGGACGAAAAGTGACTACCTCCTGTCCCCACATAGCCGCGTGAGCATTTCGCGAGAAAGCCTTAAATATAATCGGGGGGCATTCTTTATTCAGTAACACATTACAGCTAAAACTACAAGGTCTGCCTGTTTTGAGTGATATCCGCTGTATGTACCTCACTGATCTACTGATTTTGACTTGACCCTACTACAAACTTTTACCTACCGGTATATTATTTTGTACTGAACCTAAATAACTAAAATAAATAAATAAAAATAAAAAATAACTAAATAAATACTAACCGAAATATCCTCTATCTACAGAATTATTACAAGTTTTGTCTCATATTGGAAGCAATCTCTCCTATCTACATCTAATTCAAAATCCCGAAATGTCACAGTAAAATAAGACATTCCATCACTTTTGTTATATAATTGTTCAATAAAAACATTTAAAACAATAATAAAAAGTATTAAAATAAAAGCGTGAAACGTTTTTTTCATTTCCTGTAAAGTAGCACTTTTTGAGATAGAAGTTCTTGGTACTTCACCGTCGTTATGGTGCCTGTATGGGTGAAACTAGCGCCACCGCCTATTTTATTTTATTATTAAGTACGTTGAACAAAGACATTTTAGAAAACTTAATGTACAGTTTGTAAAACCTATCATAAGCTTTTTTTTAATAAGTACCTCTGTAATAGTTTCATTTTGTATAGTTTAGGATAATAAGTTGCATTGGTGGCCACCAAATTCTGTTTTCGCTATTCCTCCTAAACTATACAAAATGAAACAATTACATAGGTACTTAGGTATTAAAAAAAAGCTTGTTAGGTTTCACAAACTGTACCTACTTACCTACATTCAGTTTTTTGAAATTCCTTTGTTCAACGTAATAATAAAATAAAATAGGCGGTGGCGTAGTTTCACCCATACAGGCACCTTAATAATAGGTTATTATATCTTAGCACCTTAAGATGATCATGAGTCCTTTTGTATTGTTTGATACCTACCTACCTACTCGACGATAGGGTAATAAGTGGGGTTTCTCTGTACTGTACCTTATCTACTTATACCTACTAATTAACCTTAGCATGGTCAACAATTTAGACGTGTCTCGTTAATGAATAATGATAGTCCTTCGTTATCTCAGAACTAGTTCTAATTGTATATTGTAGGTACAGTTATGTAACTAAGTTAGTACTTAGTAAGTAGTTTAGTTTCTGTAAATAAAAAGAAATAGTTTTGACAATAATCACACAAAAATAATAATACTTACCTAATACAAACACACACAAACACAAATAACATTAAATATAGGCTTTCCTTCATCCAGTGATGAAGTATTGGGCAATCGTACTTAGGTACTTGTTTGATAGTTTTTAGTTTCATTATTTTTTGAGACTGTCCCTGAGTCTTCCCAATAGACTCTTAGCAATGGACTATTAAAATTTCGAACTACAACTTCGTAGATTATTGCAGACGGGTGGGGTACAATGGGTAATACTGACTGACTGGGCATGTTAGGTGGCAAAACAAAAAAAAATATGGTAGAGTAAAAAAGTCCCTAAGTAGATACTTTCCTCTTCTTTTTCCCTACCAGTCAATGAAATTTTTAAATAAAGGTTAATAGAGATTTTAAATTATACCTACAGATGTGGCTGTATAAAATACCTCGACATGCCGCAAAAGAAATGTCAAAATAGAAGGTTTCCTTTTTTCAGTTATTTGCGTCCCTAGGCTTTTGCGTTACATTACAATACGGCCCTATAGGGATGCAAAGTACCTACTGTTTTCCACCCTATGTTCAGTCAGCTAACTTCAGGTTCAGACGTCATTGCAAATACTATAAAAAATGAAATAGATTTTACGAAATAGAGTCATAATTTTTTCCATAGATGGCGCTATAATAATGTAAATGACGGCTTGAATAAACCGAGGAGCCGGCCGCGCGCCGCTAGCGCCCCGCGCCATTTGAATTTGGACTTCAATGTCTTCAATTTGAAGAAAGACTCCTAATAAAGGATTTCGTCATTCGTTACTACGAATGATTTGCGATACAAGTAGGTACCTAACCTACCTAGGCTTTCTTTTTAATTAGGGTAGGTGGTGAATGGATTTCTGTAGATACTGACTTATGTCATTTTTATTATTTAGTAAGTCCTACCTACCTACCAATTGTTTCCACAATTTGTTATTAAATGGCAGACAAGGCAACCCAGAGTTTTTTTAAATCTATGGCTTTGTATTGGTAGCTTAGGGAGCACAAGTACATGTTACCCCCTGCATGGTGTTTTGGAATATTATATTACAACAAGGGGACCAAAACACCGGGCAGGGGTAAAATATACCCCTCAGGCGCGACGCGTGTCAATATACATGAGATAGAATGAGACTAACGTATCAGCCATCTCTTTTTAGCAGGGGAATGCATCCCGCATTGAAATAAGGGGGAACGTGTGAGAGATACGGCGGGAGTGAAAGAGAAAGTGAATGTCACTCCACCTCACAAAAAATAGGGGTTATGGGTTACAACACTTTGAACACTTACAACTTACCTACCTATACACAAAGAAGATAAAATGAATGCTGCGTCTGCCTAGGGTAGCTTTATGCTATCATGGGATCGATTAGCTGAAGTAAATTGAAATTGGTATTTGGTAGGTACCTACTTAAGTATCTATAGTACTGAAGGTTTTTTTTTGCATCGAAATAGAGTTTTAAATTTTGATAAATCTAACATAACCCTACCTGTTTACTTGCACAGCCTATTACTTAAAACGACTTTGTACCTCTTTCATAGAATGCAGGTCCCTGCCATAGAATGCACCTACAGGTGTACCTACTGTCTGCTCTGTAATAAAAAAAGAAGTACCTACCTATGTAGATTCTTGGTAAAAGTAAAAAATTATAAAAATAAAAAATATTTTATTTGATCCATTTCAAATGGACAGATTTAGGTTACTGAATGTCTCTTGATTTACAAACATAGCGTTTACTGCGTATAACATGTTACAGAGTCCAAAATTAACTACGCATCGCGTATCTAGGCCTGCGCCTTTTATTATTATTACTTATTTAACGGGATGTCTTCTCTCCTAACAGAGGAACTAGGGTTTCTTCTCAGATCAGGCGAAAGACGGTTAAATAGTTTGTAAAGTTTGTATAATGATAAAAGTTACACGAAACACACATGAGACAAATAAACAGGAACAATAATATAAATGAAGGGCACAATGTAGATAGACGGGATAACAGTTTTTACACAGCACGGATACAGTTCAGTAATGGCGGTTGGTCGGATCGCGGAGGAATACGCGAACGAAACTAGTACAATATCATTGCACGCAAGCTCTGGACCGACTGCCTTGTCGTCATGCAGGCGGCGCTCGCGTTCCCGAGACGCGATGCCGCCGACGCGCGCGTGGCGCAGTGCGAATCACACGGCGCGATCGACCCGCGCTGGAAGCTCATTGGTCGCGGTCGTGTTTACGCAGATGGCGCCACTAACAATGCGCGAGCGCGGAAAGTAGGGTTCCTCGCACGTAAATCTAAACGGCGGACACATCCCAAGTTCTAATGGTTCCCTACTAATATCTTCGCGCTACAGTCTCCCCCTATAGCCCTACTAAGCGACCTCGCAGTTGGGCTATCACCTCGGCTATAAGTTTGCGCGGTCTGCCACGCCTACCTAAACTTAGCACCGGAATCTGATCTAATATGGGCCGTCGCAGCGAGAAAGAACCTTCGCGGACTTGCCTCTGCCCACCTACTATAGGTACTATAGGACTACACTACTTACATTAGGACTAGCTTAGCTATAGGCCGTCGCAGCGAGAAATAGCATTCGCGGACTTGCCGCAGCCTAGCTACCTATATTCCTTACTATAACTTAACGGAGACTAACTTGCTATGGGCCGTCGCGGCGAGAAATAACTTTCGCGGACTTGCCTCAGCCTAGCTCCTTTCAGACAGCATACCCGACTTGGTACCTATCTCTGGGAGAACCTCTCCCCCTTGTGTGAAGATAGTCGTGATTCACAAACACCGGACCGGACTATCTAACACCTAACAACTATCTTCGGCCTTGTGGAACTAACACGACGGCCGATTATGTAGTCGGTATCGGACTACGTGTCTCATGATACCTACATACAATCGGTCTCATCGGAAGTTGCACCTGACCGGTAACCTGCTAACACTTAGCAACTATCGTCGGCCTTGGAACTAACACGACGGACGATATGTAGTCGGTATCGGACTACACGTCTCATGATACCTACGTACAATCGATCTCATCGGAAGTTACGCTTGACCGGTAACCTACCTAACATCGACGTCGACCTCGACGTCGGAAACCTACCATCATCGGTGTCGAACCTACACCTAACACCGGGTTAACCGTCGGCGGTGCACTCGGGCTCAACGCCGGACTAACCATTGGCGGTGAACTCGGGCTCAATGCCGGAAATGTAGTCGGTATTGGACTACGCGTCTCGTAATACCTACTTACATTATTTGTACTCGACTTCACGCAATTCGATCTTACTCTATCGACGAACGCAACATTGAAGTCAGCTGACTTTCGTGAGTTCGTACCTAACTCAGACTTAGCTTTACGCGGACTCGACTTCACGCAATTCGGCCTAACTTTTTCTACGAATGCCACATTGAAGTCGGTCGTTATGATTCTATCCGCATTACAATCGCACTTCGATCTGACTACCCCTACCTTACCGCAACCGTAACAACGAACACTACTATCATTTATTACCGGTTGGGCAGATCCTATGTTCTCCCGATTGCGGCACTCGTCAGCATAGTGACCGAACATCCGGCAACGATTGCAACGGATACGCCTACTAGATCGGGGACCATTAGAACTTGGGTTGTTAGAACTCGCGGGTAAACTTTCGGATGAATTAATATGAGCTTCAGCGGGGGATGATCTCGAAATATGACTCGCACTTGCCTGCTGAGGTTTAACCTCGCCGCTGCTGGTCTCTTTCAGCAAATCCTCCGCCATCCTCACACGCTCCAACATGTGATCCATATCCACAATGGATTCACGAGGAACACGCTTGCGAATACGGCGGTCGAGGAGTCCGTACGCAATGTCCACTTGGACTTCCTCGGCCAGACGGTAAGGTAAGCGTGCGAGAAGCGCACGCTTCTCACTTACGAACTTCTCACTCGGCTCGGCAGCACTTTGCTCGCGGGCAAACACATCGCGGAACACCTTGTATGCTGGCCGCGGGGCTCCGTACATGGAGCGCAGCCGCAGCTTAGCGTCCGTCCACGTAGCGGTGCGCGCGCGCACGCCGCGCCACCACACGGCGGCGTCGCCCGTCAGCAGCATGGGAAGGCCGCGCAGCGCGTGCTCGTCGGACACGCTGGCGCATTCCTTGTATACTTCCACGCTGTCCAGGAAGGCCTCCAGCACTTCCGCGTCGTTCGACGACCCGTCGAATCGCGCGGAGCATTTGGTGAAGTTGCCGGCCGATGAGGATGATGATTTACTTCCGCCGTTCACCAACGGCGGGAAAGCGCCAGATGCTGGCGGTGATGGCGCTGATGGAGGAGACGCCCCGAAGTGCTGATCTCGACGGGGCGGACTCAGGAGCGCGGTAATGAGGGCCTTGTTGGCCTCGGCCTGCGCCCTGGTGATGGTCTCCATGAGCGATGCCAGGAACTGCTGATCCGTGGTCAGCGAAAAACCGATTGGCGGCGTCGGCACGTTGCCGACTGCGGCCGGCTCGACGACGCTGCTGGCGTCGGAGCGGGTTTCTCCCGTGAGTGTGACGTCACCTTCTTCGTGCTCGTCTTGTCGCTGGTGACGGAGGGTGCTCCGCCTGGTCGCCGGCATGATAGCGGCGGCTCGGGTGCGGGACTCCGTGCGTTTCTCAGCGCACAAGGTACACGGCCGGACAGGTGACGCTGTGCCTCTTCTAACTCGAACGCGGCGATGGTCGATGGTGCTGATCGACCGCGCTGGTCGTGTTTCGGCCTCTTAGTTGGGCGCCAGATTTAACGGGAATCTGTCTTCTCTCCTACGAGGAACTGGGGTTTCATCTCAGTAAGCGAAAGACGGCGTTAAATGTATAAAAAGTTTGTATAAGTAATGATAAAATATAAGTTACACGAAACACATGAGACAGGGATAATAAAGGTATAAACGTAAAAGGGCACAATTTAGAGAGAACAGAATAACAGTTTTTACACACACGGATACAGTTCAGTTATAAAATGGCGTTTGGTCGGATCGCGGAGGATTACGCGAACGAAACGATGTACATCATTGCACGCAAGCTCTGGACCGACTGCCTTGTCGTCATGCAGGCGGCGCTCGCGTTCCCGAGACGCGATGCCGCCGACGCGCGCGTGGCGCAGTGCGAATCACACGGCGCGATCGACCCGCGCTGGAAGCTCATTGGTCGCGGTCGTGTTTACGCAGATGGCGCCACTAACAATGCGCGAGCGCGGAAAGTAGGGTTCCTCGCACGTAAATCTAAACGGCGGACACATCCCAAGTTCTAATGGTTCCCTACTAATATCTTCGCGCTACACTTATTATTATAATCTGTCTGCAAAAACATGCTGCAGCCATCATGGCGGCCTTAAACGAGGGTTGCTATGATTATTATTGGGAAAGGGATTTAGGGGGACACCACCCACTGATATAATATGTGCCTGCCTACCTATAACACGGATGGGAATCAATTAAGTAGGTACCTACTTACTTACCTACTGGTATCAATATATAAACAAAGGAAACATTGCGAGGAATCCCATGGGTTGGATCTGCTCTACACAATATTGATCGAGTACCTAGGTAGGTATTTCCTGTTGAAAAGATTAAGACAATGGTACCTACCTATTGGTGTTGTTTCTAGGCATAACTGGCATAACTTTTCAAAAATACATACCTACCTACCAAATAATAATGTTTTAATTATGCAGATAACAGTCATTTGGATACTGTTGTTATACCACCAACCTATCTTTAACAGGTTAGCTGTCCGATGAGGCACATGTGCCTCATGGGTGATTGCACTGGTACGTCCATGAGGCATATGTGCCTCATGTTAGCTGTCATTATTTACTACGAGGACGTGTACAAAGAAGATCGAAACTTGCTTCGGGACAGCTAACCTGTTAATAGTCAGAAACTAGGTACCTACCTACTACGAATGAACTAAATCTTTGCTAATGTCTGTAACGTAACGACTACTACCTCCTACCTGTTTTAAGCTTGCGACCCGTTGAATTAACGAACAGTTAGATGCCTATTTGTTGGTAGGTACAAGATAAATAATACTTAGGTAAGTACTTAAGTATTACAATTTTGTTTTACGGTAGGTAGCAAATTTGTATGTCCCAAAGCAGGTATTTACCTACTAATTGCTACCTAATTTTACATAAGACCTACCTTACTAAAAATAAGGAAAGCAAAGCAAGTGTGTCTACCTTACTCAGCCAATAGTATGACATATTTATTTATAGAAACTGGCGCAAGATGGCGCTAGTGTTCAATAATTCAAAAGTATTCGATAGGTGGCGCTTTAGTATGAAGAACTAATAGTGACGTGAAAAGAGAAATAAAATCATCTCAAAAAATTCTCCGGATTATTAACAGTTGGCTTCTGTCATGTCATGCTCTAAGAAATTAGTAAGTACCTACAAATTTTTTTTGGTTATATTGTGACACATTATGTAAAAATAAACTATAAGTAGGTTAACATTTTGATAACCAAAATGTATAAAAATAATAAGCAGTCTACAATCAAATAGGTAAAATAAAATTGTACTTATAAATTTTATTACTTACCTGCACATTCAATTATAATCAGTATTTCAGTACCTACCATACCATACTTACTTGTTGTATGTATGATAGATAAAAAAAAAAGAATGTTGTTCCGATTGTTATTTAGTGTTATGTATGTTAGCCGAAATATTCTCGGTAGGTGTAATTATGTGCGTGAGTGAACGTAGGAAGGAATAGTTCTATCTCAGTACTATATTTGAAAATGAAAGAGAAGAAAGATTAATATCAAATAATAATATCGCTAATTTCGTCCCTCGCGCCCTTTCCTGCTGTTCTTGGCAACCTGTTTTGTTTGTGGAGTGGAATGGTCATAAATTGAATCAGCCAATGAGAAGTCTCAATTGGCAGCAGGCGTACCATTGGCGATAGAGGAGAGACAGAGAGAGATTATACTGGCGGGGTATAGTGCGGGGGCTTCGGGGCATGGGTGCGGCGAGACGGTAGCGCGCCCCAGCAAACTAGACAGTCTTGTTTCGCCATTCGAAAAGAAGGTTATTGTTACAATGACACGGGCACCGGACTATCGATAAAGTGTGTTTGTATGTCGTTTTCGTCGATAATAAGTGTTGTGTTTACTTTCACCCGTGCGAATGTCTCGATTCTTACATTTTCGTTTGTTTTTTTCTTTTAATCACTGCCGCATGGGACGGCGCTTACGTTTCAGTTAACCTTTTATTTTGAAACGATGGAACGTTGTTCTTATGGTTTTTACACCAAAAGGTATTTTATGTTACTTTTTTACTTTACAAATGCGATATGACGTGGGTGAATGCATCGCGTGTGGAACCAAGGTACTCTGAATCAAATAAATATTATGACTACCTACAAGTTAAGATAGTTCTAGTTAACTGCTGTAAGTAACAGCTGACAAAATAAGTATGGAACAACTGAGGCCTAAAATATAGACAGACATAGGTACCTACTATGTCATACTACTGCCAACATAGTAAGACTAATGTAAAAGGCATAAATGTAGAAACTAAATTAATGGACTATAAAACCGGCAAAAAAAAGCAACTGATGGAGGCTTAGTCAGTATTATTATTACATAGCTTCGGGGAAAAGCCGTCGATTTGAGGCCCTCGGACTTGAGGGTCGACAGTCGAGGGGAGGGAGAACGCCGTCTGTCTGCCTGCACACATGCAGAACCGGTTCGCTTCGCGCTCCGTCCAACTCCCCCAGTGGGTTTTGATATTCTCTTTCAGTTTTACCACACGCGTTCGCATATCGCCCTCTCTGTCGTACGATTTCATTATTTTTTGCTTCCTCTTGTGAAATAATGCCAGACGAGCCGTTTTTATTTAGGTTTCTGTCCTTAGGTGTTAAGAACTGTTTAGTACTTATTTACAAAACTAAGTTGGTAAGTATTCATATACTTAATGCAAGAAAATGATACTTAAAAAAACTATTTAACTATAGGTAGGTAGGTACTTAAGAATGCAAGAAAATGATACTTAAAAAAAACTATTTAACTAGTAGGTAGGTACTTAAGTAAGTACTACTTAAGTAAGTACCTACTTCTCGATAATAAAAAAAACAACTATTGAGTAGGTAGTAGGTACCATTAGGAATTAATCCATAGGGATGACTCACGCACGCTAGACTGTGCCGGGCGGGCCCGAGCTAAGCGCGCCGGCCGGCCGTGGCACGCACGGTCACCTACATTAACAAATTCGCCGCACTCTCGGCACTGGCCGGTAAAGTTACATACAAATGTCCCACTGACTGACCAGTTAACGTTTAAGTCCATCCGAAAATATAGGTTTACTTTGCTTAGGTACTAACTGTAACTAACGTCCAGTCTCAGTATCCTATCTATCTGGGATTTTGTTTACTGTGGTTAGATATTTTGTCATCTTTAGTATGGATGGAGTTATGTCAGTAAGCAAAATTACACAGATAGATAGGTTATTGAGACTGGACTGGATTCATAAGTATATTTAACTTGTATTAAACTTTCTGCAAGAGATCAATCACCAATTCACCACTATGTAGGTAGGTAGGTAAGGTACATAGTGAAGTATCACTCGAAACTTGCTATCAATCAATAGTATTATTATTATTAGGTATATAAAACAATAATATAATCTGTTGAAAATAATTATAAGCATTTTTCTGGAATCAACACACAGACCAAACCGCTGAAGCTATGAAGCTGAAATTTGGAAGGTAGCTTCCTTTTAAAACAAAACTGCGCACTAAGAAGGGATTTTTCGAAATTCCACCCCTAAAGGGTTGAAAAGGGGTGAAAACCGTTGTATGCAACTTTTTAATGCGTGAAGCGATTTTCTTCAAACTCAGTATAAATAATTATTGTAAATGATAAATAAATTTATATGTTTTTCAAGAATTAAAAAAAAACGCCTGAAAAGAGGTAAAATGTGGTGTCAAAGTTTGTATGGGAACTTTTTAATGGGTAGTTCGATTTGCTTGAAACTCGGTTACAACACTAACAATGCAAAATAAATATATACGTGTTTTAAGACTTTTCGAAAAAAAAACCCTTTAAAAGGGTAAAATGCAGAGTCGAACTTTTAAGTGAAACTTATTAGGACTTCTTTAGGTTACGAAGAAATTCACGCGAACGAAGTCGCGGGTGTCTGCTAGTATTTATTAAACTATTAAATGAACCTATACCTACTAATACTGCCTTCGAAAAATCTGTAAGTAGGTATGTAGAACTTATACCTAATACATTTAACCTAGATGGCAAAGACAACCTACATAATACATACATAGGTACTACCTACATTAACAACAAGCAAAACCACTACAAAAAAAATAAAGAAAATCCATCGGTAGGTAGGTACCCCATAGAGCAGCAGGCAAAAGCCTTCAATTTACTGAGGATTATGAGTTTATGACGTTCACGTCACGTCTATTAGGCTCACTCACAGTGAACGGCTGACTGTCCGAGTGTCCGTTGATGACTCTTATTACCTAATACGGGTTCGAGAACCGGCCATAAACTATTATATTCACTAGTTTGGTACTTCTTGCCTCTTATTTTCACATTTTGCTGATTATTATCTCGAACGGTATCAGCGGTCATATTATCGTTATTTTGTTATATCTTCTCAAAAACATATTAATGAGATTTAATATTTAAAATGAGCTTTTTGCAATTAATTTTTTTTTTTAAACTCCTATTTTTTTATTATTAATCTTTTGAATTTGCAATCTACCTTCTTATCTAATTTATTTAACGATGCCATGCGTGCGATGTGAGAAACCATCAACGGCATATTATTTAGATTCGCACCGTAGGTATTATTGTGTAGTGTTGTGAATAATTTTGTAGGCCGGTAATACCGCCGACTGATCTTAATATTTTCTGCTACTATCTGGTAGTGATTGTTCTTGATCTTAATCTATGGTATGTATTCACAGTTTTGTCCTTATGCCCTAACTCTGAGCGGCCGAGCGCGACTTAACTGCCTTAACGCAAGCAGCCGCACACTAAAAAAGTCGACAACGACAAGTGAAACTGCGTAGGTAATTTTGGTACATTGCCTACGAGTGAACTAGAGACAAACAGTCATCTGCTCACTGTGAGCCTTACGGGGACAAAGCCTTTTATCTCAAATGTTTTGATAAACTATTATATTAACTGACATTACCAACATAATAATATTGAGATTTTTACTGGTTGCGGTCTAAGGAAGAATCACAATGGTACCTACCTCTAAATATAAATTAAGTTGGCACTTACATACCTCCTAAGCTCCTAACTAAAGGGAAGTCTGCAAGACCTTAGGTTAGGTTAGGGCACTGACTTTGTCTAGGTACTACTAGCTGCCCGCCCCGGTTTCACTCAGGTTTTTTTAATGAATAAAGAGACCAAAATCTTCTCTTTACTGAGCGACCCTGTCATCATCATCTTCGTGTCCTTGTCTCACATATCGTGGAGTCCGCACAACATTACTCGTCTTCCATTTTCTCCTATTAGCCGTTATTTTAGCGCTCACACCTTTCTTACTCAAATCATCTTTCACAAACTCCATCCATTTTTTTACCATTATTATGTATTGTAGGTAGGTACTTACCTACTTAATGAAATAAAAAACTAAAAAATCGTTTAAAAATCGCAGACGTTCGGAAAATATTTTTCATAATCATCATGAACATTATCACTGAAGCAGTCTCACTTCACCAACTCCTGGATATAAGTAGGCTTTCCTGCGAATGCTTTATCGCCAGCCCATTGCGCTGCTCGACGGCCGAAGTTTCTGTACCCGGTTCTTGGTTACCATTCAGTTATCGCCTTACGGCCATTTCCTATATTCAACTTACGAATCAAAGAGCTGTTACGAATGACCGTAGATCGATCTCCAAATGTCCATAGTAACGTTGTATTGTATACAACACAAAATGTATGACTTTTGACAGATAACAACTTTGCTATGGCGATAGACGGTCTATTAACTTACGAATGACCGTAGCGTAGATCTATCATAGACCTACGCTACGGTCATTCGTAAGTTAAATAAAGGAACCGGGCGTTACTCAACCTGCCACCACTTCGCCTTGCCAGAAATGTCCAGCCCAACTTAATTTAAGTTTCGTTAGATATGCGGTTCTATACATAGATCTATGGACCCTTGTTCAATTTCGAATCTCGAACTTTAAAATAGAGGAGATTGGTCCGATTTTCATAATTGTTTCTCTGATGTAGGTAGGTAGGTACTTACCTAAAAAGAAAGGATAAAGGATTGATATTTTTCTCGTACGATTTGATAAAGCTACAGGGGGAGGACATTAGGGGGAATTTTATGATTTTGTTATCCGTTTCATCATCATCATCATTGGCAGCTCAAATTATAGCCCACTGCTGGGTATAAGTATAAGCCTCCTCCCTCAAACGCCACTCTAATCGGCCCTGTGCCGTTCGCATCCATGCCTTTCCCTCTATCGTTCACCCACCGGGCTGATGGTCTGCCCCGTTCGTTATCCGTTTACACAAGCCAAAATAGTCCTTTAAAGAAGAGAGATCAGTCCGGATATCAAGCAGAGGGGTCCTAAAACTACACTTTATATTTCAAGACCTCTCCGTTTTCAATTATTTTAAAACAATAACAAAGTCTTGGACAAAAAAAGTTTTTACTTATACCTACACAATATCAAGAGAAACCTATTATTGGCTGTTACTATCATATTGTTTAATTAAGTCTACCTGTTTTACTTTTGTAGCTGTTGGTTTCTTCAATTTAAAAAAAAAAAAATAAGTCTCCACAAAATCACCTTGTGTGCACTTGTTGAACCAAGGAACATAATAATAGGTAGGTACCTAATCCCAAATTTTTTAATTATATTTACCATTTATATTGAAAATTTAAAATCTAACTATGCGAGAGATTTAAAGGCATTACATAAGACAACTTCACGAAATCTCTCGAAATTGCACTACCTATTCCGATCACTGGTAATAATGCACTGACATGACAAGATAACTGTCTTGTCAAGTGTCAACTGTGTCAATAACTGTTTTTAAAACGTAATTTAAAACTTTAGTACAACTTTACTGGGTATTGGTGGTACTTCACTAGCTAATATTTTTTTGACAGTGACAGTACAGCCGATTTTTTTTGTAGCTGAATGATTGACAGGAAAGGAAAATAAGACTCACTCAATCAATAGACAGGAACACGGACTATATTTCTAACTTGAATTATAATGACATGGTAGTGGCTAAATGCGTGGCACAAGCTGTGCGAAGAAAAAAAAAAGAAGAAAAAGGAAGATTGATGGATATTTCAATGTTCGTTTTGGTTTTGATTTTCAAATTCGAGAGAGATTTATCGAAAAGTGTACCTTTAATATCACTTAATTTACCTCAGTTGACCCACCACAATCACCACATTACCCTTAGAATATATAGGTAGGTACTTGTGAGACTGTTGTTTCTTGTTAGACAAACTATAAGACAATAATTAACGGTGCCACAGACTTGATACTTAATACCTTCACACAATCTTTATGTTTCGTCAGTTTAAGTTATGAAATATACAGGGTATGTACCAAGGTGTACCTAGTGAGGTGTAGGTATTTCATTTCTTAAAAAAAACTATATTGGAAAAGTGCTATTTACAAGTTTCTTACTAACTGAATGCTTTGTACACATTGTAACTAATCCGGATTTCATGTTGAATGACTCTTGTTCTACCAACTAACTTACTTAGTCAGAATATTGTGGCAAATCATAAAAAGTACTTATAAAAATATGAATGCTTAAAGGCTCTTTTTAATTCAAATAAATCAGATTATTGAACGAATGGCGCTCTTTTCAGAACTGAACCTGTAGATAGTGTCCAAAAGAAGAAAGATCTGGAGAAGGAGCCACAGAGCCCTGGCTACCAACTGCTTTCAAAACCTGCAGATAAACACAACAACGATAATCAGAATATTAATGTGTCAGCCAACCAGCATGTACCGGCCCAACAGCTGCTGTCTCCCTCCCACACCTCCGGCCCTTCCCACACATCTAAAGATGATTCCAAAGACAAGACTCTCCTAAAAGTAGCAAATTCAACAACTATTACTCTTATAGAAAACGGAACTCTCAACGGAGACAAAGACAAAGACTACCCTAAAAATTACTTCACATTAGAATCAAAAATAGACAAAAAGGATGATAATAAAAACAGCATCACAATAACTAAGACTGTTCCAAAGCAGTCACCGCAGTCGCAGGCTGATAAGAATAAGGGCCTGGCTAAGTCTGCCAAACGACCATTACAATATTTAGAAACCCTTGCCGAAAAAGCAGGTATTACTTTCGAAGACAAATATGAGGCTGCAAATACTTTATTAGCTTTAGACAAACAGAACAATATAAATCGCAGACCTCCTGAGTTAAAACAACCTAAGACTGAGCCTGAAAACCATAACTCGACAGACGATTACAACCGATATAGAAATCAAAAAGAAGAAGATGATAAACTTCAGGTCTGATAATTTATCTTTTTATTTCTTTAGTTTTTTTTAACCATTGAGTTAATTTTATTTTTTTAAAAAATTTTTGTTATTATTATTTTTTTAATCTCATTAGATACAGCAACAAATAATCCAGCAACAGCAACAGCAGCAGCACCAGCAATTACAGCAATTGCAACAGTTGCAGCAACAACAATTGCAGCAGTTGCAACAACAAGCATTGCAAAGACAACACCAGCAGGTATTGCAGCAACACATAAAAAATCAGCAAGATCAACAAGAGTTGGTAAGTATTTCAACCTGACATATTTAGTTCAAGTATGTTTGGGTTATTTTCAAGATAAATCGGTTATATTCAACCATGTTTTCTCATCTTCTGGTCAATTTTACTTAAATAAGTTGTGAGTACCTATATACATAATTGATAACGAAATTTAACACTATCGCGCTTAGTATCGCATGACTCACGTGGCCAAGTTGCATGCTACCGGCCCTCTCCTTTGGAGAGCACTGTGGCAGCTGGGCTGGGAATAGGTTAAACATCTTGTAGGTTACACTTTTTCACCCTAACTCTCTCAGTTTGGAATGTCTCAATGGTTGAAGAAGTTGAGCCGAGTCTAAAAGGTGGGTTTCCCTTTCGACCGCAGTTGCAGAAACAGTTTCAGCATCAGCAGCAGCAACAACAGCAGCAGCAGCAACAACAAAAGCCTGAGCTGTTGCAAGTCACACAATCCTCTGACGGACAGCAAAAGTTCTTACAGGTATAATCATTGCCTTATTTTTTACATTATGTTTTTTTTTGTGTTCATTTGTGTTTGGGTAGAAAAACGGTCAATAGGTACAAAATATGAGATTGCTATTGCACTATGTATAGTACAAACATAGTATACAATCCACAAGTTATAAATAAACATAGTATACAATCCACAAGTTATAAATAAGTACCTAACAATTTAACAACTGCAACATTCAACTTTTTAGTAAAATTGTGGGTTTCAAAACAATATTGCGTAAACGAAATATAAGTGATGATGGACGCGAAACTTTAGTTAGACTTACGGTTTTTAGGTCTTTAAGAATAAAATGTAGAGACAATTATTAATATCCATTACTTTCAATGCGATCTTCAACCTTAGAGATTCTCTTTATCTATCTACTCCGGCCCACGGCCACCAGGCATTGCTGTTGGGTATAGAAAACGAATATGGAGAGGTCTAATATTTAAGCGGTAATGTTCGAGCATCCGCGCGCGGCATCAACACTGTCCACACATCTCTAGCATTAGCTCGCGCGTCTGCCGCGCGTACCCTACGTAGCTTTTTAGGCATCAGCGTTACCTCTAATTAAGTAATGCAGAGTCTAAACAATCTCAAAAACTTCATGGTTGTAAAATACACTACTCTATAAAAATATTGGAAAAACTGGTTAAAATTCAACAGAAGGATTTGCTAACTAACTAACGGAAAATAAATAAAAAACATTTAAATAAGATATCCCATAACCCGCGCAACTTTGATCTTCCACTTGCTCTCTATCTCTATAAGCTCTATAAAGCTCTACAAAATTATCAAAACCCATGTAGTGTTTATTATAGCAGCTATGTTTATAAATGTCTGGGTCTCTCGGTGTCCCGGTCTTAGAGCGTTCCGAAAATTCTATAAGATGAATCGAAGGTGCGGACAATCTGACCCTGGACAAATTCTTCCCGTTTCTAGCCGCTGCATACCCAACAGTTCAACGTCCCTGGCATCGGCGAGATTAATCTAAGTTTCCTCGCATCGCCACAAAACAATGTGAATCTGATCTTTGACAAGAGCCAAAAGTCGGGCATGAGCGCGGAGATCAAGCCGCAACAAGTAAGTAGCACGTGTGTAGGTACGCTGCCCGCTTGAAACGTGGCGAATAACGGCCAAACAGAACAGCTACTTGACTTAACACTTTATCTGTACTAGGCTTTATAATCGCATGCAACTTGCAATGGAAAAACAAATAGCATTAATGGATACTTATAGCATATAATATTTTGGCTTTATTGGGGACTATGCCTAAAAAAAGGTTATGCCTGAATTTAGAACTCATAGAATCGAAAAAGAAAACCATTCCATGCCTATCTCTATCTATTAAGTATTTTTTTTCAGTATTTTTATATACGGGAATTCGGTTTTTTTTTTAAGTTTTTTTTTTCTTAATTTTTGTATTGTTTTTTTGTGGAAAGAGGGAAGGGAGGCCTTTGCCCTGCAGTGGGAAACATCAGGCTTATAATTAATTAATTATTAATTTGTATTAATTCCGTATGTTATCTCCGGAACCAGTGCACTTATTTAATAATAATAAAAACTTTATTTAAGCAACGTTTAAGGTAAAAGATGTAAATTAACTTAAAACTACGACCCATATCAATATATACTTAAATTAATTATTAACCTTGAAACTAACATAATGTAGGTACAAAGTTACATCACACCATCACACTAACAATATAAAGGTGAACGTTTGTGTGTAAATGTGTAAGTATGTAAGTGTATTTGTTAGGTACTCTTTCACGTCAAACAGCTGGACGGATTTGAATGAAATTTGGTACCAGGATTGCTTATATCCTGGATTAAAAAATAGGCGACTTTTGATCCCGGTATTTCCACGGGAAGGGAACTATTCACCGCGGGAAACACCGCGAGGCGCAGCTAGTAGTATAATAAAAACTTAAATAATAGACACTCGTTTGGAATACTAATTGAAAAATGTTGTTGTGTGAGACGCGACCGCGAGGAGTGACCACACTCATACCCAGATGAAGATTCTCCGGAAGAATCGAAACATTGTCGGTACCTAAATCGACGATAATTTTACGTGAGTAATTTCCCGTGTGCTATTATAATGTCTAATACAACTCACGATAGTTTTGAAAGTGAAATAATTGAAAAATGGTTTCACCATTGTAAAAGTTAATACCCAGATTTGAATAACAACATTATCACACCCTCTTTGGCACTCATCCATTGCGTAAATTATAGTATTATGGTAGGATGACGATCGAATGTCATCAGTGCATCATATAGAAAAGAAGTCGATTGAAACGGACAAGTATGTACCAGCTGGAGTGCCCTGGGGGTTACCTACTAAATATACTGCATCAACATGAAAGTAAAAGTCACTTTCTTTTTACCTATTTCTATGAGCCGTAGATTGTCTAATGTAAAGTAATTATTATTATTATGTCAAAGTTTAACACCTTGGGACTGTGGAGTCCCAGACCTTTAATTGGTATTCAAATGGCCGAAGATAACACACAAAGGCCCTTTTGGCAATTTGAATTATTAAGATTGGAGACACGTACTGACTATAACAGAAATGCATCCAACGGCAGCCCCCAATCTGTGCAGGACTATTAGGTACGGATGTGGAAAACTACTGCCGGGCTATGGGGTGTGATGGTAGTGGACTGGTTACCAAGAAACACAGTGATAATGATCATTGATCATTTTTTAAATGGCGGGCAGACACTCGCAAACTCACAGCTGGACCCCTTAAAATAGTCAGGCATGTTGAAACAAGGAGCAATCAGACGTAAGAGGCTAGAAGGTGGTAATATGTTACCGGGTTTTAAACGACGATACACGGCTTTTTTTACCACCTTCAGGACATAATATACAACCCCTTCACCGATTAAGCTCATAAGTATATTATTTCCCAGTAAACTTACTTAATAGGAATTAATGGTTCGATAGATAAGCGAGAACAACTTTTTCGTGAAACATACAAATTGGCGTAGTTACCACTAAGATCTTCGCTCGCTCTACTAACTTGGACATGACATAATTTATTGCATGCATACCTGTAAGTAAAGTTTACCATGATAAGCTTGTGAGTGTTCGTCGTGTTCTCTCATGTGCGCGAGACTCAGTTCGAGGCAAACTACTAATTATCTAGGTACACGAGCGAAGCCGCCTGCGAATGCTAGTGTGATATAAAACATAACTTTGAAGAATTTATGGCAAATCTGAAAACCAGCAGACGGCAATCCACCGATATGCAATTATGTTATAAAATCGCTAAATGCTGCTATTAAACCGATGTAAAAAGTAACGGTCTCCTGAGAACCGGCTTTTTGTGATGTATGAACTTTATACATGGTCGATGCCATCGTTCGTTTTATCAGCTGGCAGAATGCATGACATTATCTTTAAATTATTTTTATTTTATTTTATTTATTTTATTTTATTGAAGATATTATATTTTAAAAAGCCAAAGTTCATTCTCAAATTTGTTAGTCTAGTTGTTGGACCGCAATGTGTATGGTGCCGGTAGGTAGGTACGGCTTTTAAGTCGTTAAGCCATGACGGAGGGCTTCAGGCAGCCTTAAAACTACCACCATAACTAGCCATTAGCTCACACTACGTTTAGTTAGACCAAGTTAGACTCACAACAATAAGTTGGTGATTTTAATTGTTGTGTGAAAAGAAGTGCGTGCAGAGTAGAGTTGGCACAAATAATCTCAAAAATCTCTGCAAAAACAATTATCTTTATAAATAAAAAATATTTTAAAGTATTTTTTTTAACCATTGATCAGATTGAGATGACATTTTATCTTCTGAGAAAGCCTGCGAGGCTTTCTAGCCAAAAAAAGTTTGCCGGGTCAGCAGAAATAAAACTGAGTACAGCTAACTAATCAAATTGCTGCATGACTTTGTTTCAATTGATATATTGCTGTAATTAATGTTTAATGTTTAATCAATTTATTATGTTTTTCTATCTATAATATGTATGTATTTACAAAAAATATATATCTATGTAGTATATCAGTCATCTGGTAACCATAACACAAGCATTAAGTTGCTTAGCTTGGGACTAGATGACGCTGTGTGGAATGTCCAAGAATATTTATTTATTTTATTTATTAATAGGTAGTTTATTCGATAGTTTCAAAATACATAAAAAGGATAAGAATCTTCTACAGTTTCTTAACTAGGTAAAGTTAATTACCTACCTGTGTGGCTCTCTCACATGCACTTATAACACTAGCATTCGTACAATTTAGGACATTGTAAAAAAAAATCCGATTTCAATGGACTAAACTACGTCTATAGACTTTTATGAATATCGTCCTTTTCTTGCATTAATAAAATAAAATAAAATAAATATCCTAGGACATTCCACACGGCGTCATCTAGTCCCAAGCTAAGCAACTAAATGCTTGTGTTATGGTAACCAGATGACTGATGTAGATATTTTTTTTTGTAAATACATACATATTATAGATAGAAAAACATCCAGACCCGGAACAAATATCTGTAGAACATGCAAACATTTGTCCCGCGGCGGGGATCGAACCCGCAATCTCCGTGTCTCAGGCGAGCCTTCGCCCACCGCGCCACAGTTATAAATGATACATATATTATGAATGAGTTAACGTATTTGCGTGCATGTAAGTACCTACATGACCAAATGATGGATCTGATCAACGGATCTACTGAGAGTAAACGAAATTAATTCACTAAAAGCCTCCATCATGATGACCATGACACAGAATTTGAAAGACAATACTCTAATTTTAAGGAATTTGAAACTAAGCCAATTTTAACACTTCGAAATAATAAAGCAATACAAATGACCAAAAAAATTTTCAAACCAAGCTTCTTACTTGACTAGCTTCCCGCGCATCACTACATAGTGTAAAACAAAGTCGCTTTCTCTGTCCCTATATCCTTAACTACGCAACGGATTTTCATGCGGTTTTTGTGATTAAAGAGGAAGGTTTATATGTATAATAAGGCTACTTTTAACTACCACGGGTAACACCGCAGGGCGCAGCTAGTTTCTTATATTATAGATAGGTATAGTATAGGTACCTAACCTACTTATCTAATTGATATGTCGATTTATTAGCATAATATAGCGTAAAAGTAGCAAATGTCCAAAAAATCTCTTTTATTTTTGGACATTTGCTACTTTAACGCTTATCAACATGATCTTTTTAAAATAACATGAATTTATACAAATCTTACAGTATTTTATTTGTTTGCCCCTACAGATAGTGGATGGTCAAACGCAAGTTGTTCAACAACAAATTAACATGTCACAACACGACTCCTCCCAACAGCACCACCAAACTGTAAATGTTGTATCTTCGATGCCGAGCTCAATGGCTCATCAGGTAAGTACAAATCTTTCCTATTGATAAATATAATTATACCACATATTAAATAAATGATGATGATACTTGGTTTAATGTCCAACATTACGGCTTTTTCTAAGAAAGACATGGTTTTTAATTGTACACGACGTATCTTAATAAAAGTCGTGTTAATCACAAACTGCAGGCCAATTATACTAATTTACAATACAACGTCTCTACCATTCCGCTGTTTTGTTAGTTCAAAATTTCAGTCATTTGGTCATACATAATAGTAGAATAGATTTTTCAAGCATTCGTTCTACCAAAGACCAAACCATAGTTAAACTGTTACCACAGCAGAGTCAAGTACAGTCATTCGTAGAATAGGAAACAGGCGCAAATCTAAGGTTTAGTCGAAGCTTTCAAACAGTTTATAAAACCAACTTCAATTTTGTAAGAAGAAAGCAACTTCCTGTATTCTCGAGGTGCATTTCAGTTCATTACTCCGAAGATCCTCGTCAGATCCTAAAAATATTTTTATGGGACCACCTCGGGAAAACGGGAGTATCCTCTTTCAATTTAATAAAACAAAAATAATTTTCAAAATCGGCGTCTATTGACGGAAACTCGTTTTTTCATAGAAAATGTATGGGAATGGTTTTTTTTTAATTATTGCGAAAACTTAAAATGTTTCTGGGAAAGATTAACTTTTTATTTTTGAAAAATGTAATTTTTTGGGCGAAACGTACTTTTTTTCAATAATCCAAAAAAGGGAATATTTTTTTCTTCAAATAAAACTAACTACAAAAGAAAAGGTGGGGCCAAAAATTTGCCCCATTCTGTACACATACAGTCCACAATGTCATACAGTGGTACGGTCGGCCAAGAAAGTCTACCAGTTTTGGCAAAAGTTTCTGTGAGATCTAATTGTCGATATGGTTGACTTTTACTTGCGCGAATTCGAACTTGCTTGACACATGGCATGACGTAAATATAGTAAAGAGAGCAATTCTCACTTCAAAATGTCATTGCAAGTGGAAATCGACCTTGTTGTTTCATGACGTTCAAATTAAACTCAACCGTAGGGTGGTAGACCCCATTTTTATACTATAAAGAACCCTTATAGTTTCGTCATATCCGTCCGTTCCTTCCGTCCGTCCTCAGCTTTGCTCAGAGACTATTGATACTAGAAAACTGTAATTTGGCATGGAGATACATACTGACCACGCCAACAAAGTGGTAGAATAAAATTATAAAAAAATATATTTATCAGGACACCTCCCCTACATATGATTGTGAAGCAAGGGTGAATTTTTTTTCTCGTTTAGGTACTCCATAGTGTGGGGTGTCGTTGGATAGGATAGGTGAAATATTTCGCTTTGAAGTGCTAATTTTTTGCGTTAGATTCAAGTGGATATGTAAAAAAATATATAGTAGTAGTGCATACGATGAATTGAAAACTATCACAGCTAAGTAGGCTTTACAGGTTGACGAGTAATAGTGGATCAACAAAAATGTAAAAATGTCGAGTTACGAGGTTATTTACTGTTTAAAACATCATTGAATGTAATCTAAATACGAGTTATTGGGCAACTACGGAACCGTACATTAAGCGTGGCCCGACACGCAATTGACCAGTTATTTGAAGTCGGTTTGAAAAGCAAGTCCACCCGTACATTAGCTTTGCACAAATTCACAGTATTTAACCATGCCGATGAACCACTCGTGAAATATCTTGCTAAGACACTTTGATAGATCGTTGAATGAAGCTAAGCGACCAACGTTCCGAGCTTCACAATTTGGATGGGTGACCGCAAGTGGCCATAACAGCTGAGCGCTTCCTTCCGTGTTTCGGAGGGCACGTTAAATTGTGGGACCCGACTTTTGAAGTCATTAAGCCATGTCCGAGGCCTTTAACTGCGGCTTACTCTGTCACCAGAGTTGGCCAGTAGCTCATCCGAACTCACATACCACGTCGTGTTGAAAAAATGGGATCATCGAGTTGCAATCCAAAAATAAATCCTGGTTGTGCTCGTTTCGACAAAAAAGCAAACATCATAAACAAAAACTATAGTGAACAAACCAGTTAGTATAATAAGGACAAATCGATCACTAAAACAAAGAAAAAGTTGTATTAAATGACTTACAGCTTCTCATAAGCTCTCTCATTTTATAATTTCGGAAAACATTTTTTTTTAACTTTGAACATCTCAGCTGGCTCTGGATCAGAAGGGGCGGACGCATTATCAGACAACTACTATAATCATTTCGGCCAAATCTCGCCCTGAAACCAATTTTAATCGCCTTACTTTTTATTACATTTTTAAAGGCAGTAAAATAAAGCTCATTTTCGATTGTAAGCTGGCATATCAACAGTCTCGAAACTTTTTAATAAGTTAGGGTAGGTCAGGAATTCAATGTTTTGTCTTGAGTTGACGCTTGATTGAATATCATTTCCCGTATTTGATTACTGTTTGTATAAACGATTTACGATTAACCTGTGGAGCGTTAATGCTAATCAGGCATTTAAAATAATAACTATGATTTCATATTGTTTGGTATAAATGGTTATCAAACTGCGTTGTAGCTCGTTCTATTTTTGTAATGCCCGGGATAGCGATGATAGGTAAACGCTGAAATTCCTAGAACTAGACCTGGCTGAAATCTGTGATCGATGATATGAGCGAGAGGGCTCTAAGGGTCGCAACGCGCCGATGCGAGAACGCCCGGCGTCCGCCAGTTGCATCGGCCGCTCAGCAGCGGATGCGTCTCGCGTTCAGACGCTCCGCCCTTTTGTGTCTTTGTGTTTGTGACAAAACAGATATAATTTGCGATCAACCATGGCTAAGGTAGAGCCGAGGGGGTGGAAAACCACGGAGACCCGAACCAACGACTACTATAGCAAACGCTCGGTAAGCTTCCGCTATGCTCATGAAGCCCCTACGCTGCCGCCTGCGCGATATCAAAACTGTTATTGATTTTATTAATGGTCTTCTTCATAGTATGCAGGTCCACATCTGGTTTTGTGGTCTTGGGCATCGTGAAATATTGCTGTTAAGACATCGATTATATAGTTAACTTGAGATTCTCGTCAACTTGATTGGATGTAAGTTAGGTATTTAAACCACCAACTCTTGAAAATCTCAAGTAGGTCAGCTATTTTTGACCTTTAATTGATTTAAGTTTCTCTTTGATAACTGTCTAAACATTTCTGCTCGAAAATCTCTCTCTCTTTGTGCAAAGATCTATCAGTAAGTTGCGGACTAAAATGATTGTAAGGCGAAACCGCACGAAGCATTCGGGGGTTTTGTTTCTCCTGAGCGGGGACGCTGCATCGTCATGAGTACATACTCAATGCTGTTGTGTCGATCGACGCAACGGGGAACCTGCGAGGTGAAGCGGGGAAGTGATACTCGATACTGCGACGTCTCGCAGCGAATTATCGAAAGGGCGTGCTGCCGATACGACGACCTCATAAGTGGCGTAGCTTGTCACAAATCATAGCATTGCAATGACGCACTGAGAACGCCCTAACGACTTCACTTCTAGTCACTTCGGAGAACCGATTATATAGCTGCGTTTCCATTACACAAGTAGACAGTTGGTTTTATGTCAATTGGCGAAAAACGAAAAGTAAGTCACGCTCCCTCAATTTTCGACTCGTGGTCATAAGTTTCTCTACTGCATTTCCGCATCATAGTCAGATCCACACTTGTTGCCATGTCTTTCCCATGAGTAAAGCCGAGCAAACTGTAAGTTTTGCTATCGGGCAAACCTACCCTATTTAACTAAATGACTGCCCCGTCTCTGGGATTTGTGCACGGTATGCAGCACAGCCTGCATAGATCCGATAATGTTCATCGGTGCTTGTGTTTGAACATTATTTTGGGAGCATGTAAGACTTGATAAATTACATAGGTATAGGTACCTACTGTAAATAATGAACATGTCTATGACAATAGGATCTATCAGGGCGCGAGAAACAACATTGTTTTAAAATTGCAGCGATCCAGTAAGTCATGCCAAGACTTCTGACAAAAAATAAAAGGGAAATGTAATCATTTTATTTAAATCTACGTCTGATTAAAGTTTCAATAGGTGTATGTTTTGAGGGTCTAACAGGATGCATACAAACAGGTACAACAGCAGCAGGCGGGGGGCTCGATCCAGCAGCAGGCGGGGCAGCTGCCCAGCATGCCGCCGCTGCACAGTCTCCCGCAAAACTCGCAGCAGCCGCAACAACTCAGGTGATTCATCTTACTTCTTACTAATCTTATAAACGAGAAAGTTTGTCTGGATGTATAGATAGATGGATGTTTATGACTCTCATGCGAAAACTACTGAACGGATTTGGCTGAAACTTTGGATATACATAGTTTGACCTGGTATAACACATAAGTTTTATCCAAGTTGGTACCACGCGAGCGAAGCCGCGGGCAAGTAGGCTTGCACTTCATACTCTCTTTAACCGACTTCATTATTTTTATTCAAATAGAAAACGAACTTTACTTAGGAAACGTAACGTTTTTACTTCTATTCAGTAAATCGATTAGTAGTTAAGATTAGTAGTTAAGGAAAAAAATATCTTGCGTACTTATTGTGCTGCTTCTATACCTATATCGGATTTGCGGTTTCACTGTAGAGTAAGCATAGTTATATAGAAATACTATTTACCTATAACTTTATATCTGTATAGTCCAACCTTACCAATCCATTTACCAAGCTGTTACGGACGCCGCACTGTGTCCTTTTGACGTAATAGGCTATTTGACAGTATGAAAAATTATGATGTTTTTGAAGAGTTTGGGGGAGACCTTTACCTAGTAGTGGGATGAAATAGACTAAAGAAAAATGGTGTGCAGTAGGTATGTACCAGAGTGCACAAAGACAACAATAAAGACGCCGTAACAGCAATTAAGTAATTTATTTATATATATAGAACTTAAGAGCTCAGGTCTTGTCGGTGTAATGATGCAATTTCCCCTATATACTTTGTAGTCATTTATAATTGTTCCAAAAAAATATAATATTATTATACTACATTGCGTACCTATATATAAAGTATATATGCAAACGAATGGTCGATTTCCTCGCGTGAGGTTCGATGTGACTTGCATATTGCATAAAAGTTGTCCTATAGCGTGCTTAGAAGTCGTTAGTAACCCTTTAATGTCTGGCAGGGAACCGTCTCATTGAACTGTTATAAAACATTGGTTATTGCCAATGATAGTTTCAAAAGAAGAAGATTATGTTACGCACTAACATCGCATGCAAAAAACTTTGGCTTAGACACACCGAAACACACACATCGTTGCATCCTCCATTCTACAGTTACATAGCTAATCTATCTATACATTAGACAAGGATAGATAGATTAGCTATGGAAATCATACAAGCAAGACAGCAAAGGCGGCCGGCCGATTTTTGAAATAGCATGAGTATTTTCGGAGATTACCCCCCTGCAAACAAACAAACAAACCAACTTTACCTCTTTATAATAGTATAGATAAGATACGCACGAGCCTCAAAGGTAAAGCTTTTCAAAATTTGAACAACTGTACCTTAAACTTGCGTAGATAAGGTCTAAATGAGCATGCGTTGACAGTTCGGATTGGGGCCACGGCCGAGTGCAAGTGATCCAGCAGCCGCTGCCGAACAATGCTTACTTGCAACAGCTGTACAACACGCAGGGCCCACTCATCATGCCAGGAAACATCGCGCTTCATCCTGGAATCAACTCTCAGCAGATACAGGTAGGGTCCATTTTCCATGCAAATGTTCTTTGTTTTGACCAACATGTTTAAATAACTGAACTACACGAGAAGTTGAAAAAGTACAGGAAATTAGGATTATTTGTATTCATAAATTAACTCTATTATTGTTTACTTGTTTTGCAGTACGCGCCTGTAAGCTTTTTCTTTTCCTGATAGGTTCAGCAACATCTTTAAAATTCTTAGGCTTCCTTGGTGAGTGTCTACAACTGGACAGACAACTCCTCCCTATAACTGTATCTCACCATGTTAATGAGACCCCAAAACTCTTATCTGTAACGACAGTGATCTAATGAAAATGCAATAGTCCGAAGTTTAATTTTTGGGTCACATCTTAATATCACCATATGCCGTGCCGATCCCACACATTCTTGTTTTGTTTCATTCGCTGTACGAATTTACCATGTATGGTATGGAGAAACTTCACCCAGTTTCGCGATAAATTTGTTTGAGTATTTATTTGAATGTGTGGGATAGGGTCCTTGAATAAGCATCTATGTCGCAATCTAATTCAGTTTTCCATTGTCAGTGGAAACCATTAAACCACGGAGAGAAGAGGCCGAAGTGGGTGCAAGACGCCATCGAAATGTTATCACAGCCGGAAAAACAGATTGTATGATGGTTTGATGAAATTCGGTCTGGGGTGTAAGGGTTTCTTGAGCGGGGTTAGAGCTCTGTGTGACGCGGTTTAGGGAATATTTGTAGGAAATTTGAGAATAGTTCACTTTTACATGCGATATATAGAACTATTGAAGACTAACAGGAAAAAACCTTTCTGATTTTAAATTTAATTTGAAACGTGGTCTTGTATAGATAGGGGCCGTTTCTTGTCGAGACAACTAAATGTTTGTTCAGTAAATTATTACACTAAAGAATATTAAGTAGTTCCTCATAACTTTATTGGACTATTGTTTTCATACATACTGAAATGGCCGTAACAAGGTCACAGTTTTTAGGAATTGTAGGATTCTGTCTTTCAACTGCTTCGACATGGGTACAAGTTTGTATTAAGACACTTTTGCCTAGAACGACAAAATGTAAAAAAAAATCTTATCTATTCGATACCTTGAGAGGTCTATCGTGAACCACATTAGAAAGACACGTATATTGTTAATTTCCCCAATAGAACCTCGGAAAGGCTCCTTTAACTACTGTCCAAGAACAAAGCACTAAAGTGCATGTAGTAATTGCTTTTTTAATTTGTAAACGTAATTAAAACAGCATCAACTGAATCAAATAAACTATGTTCGTTCAAACAATACTGCTGAAATGAACGTGTACGTGAGCTCTGAGGAATTTTAAAAAAAGGTCTAATGAACTGAATTATTATGTGTATGGCTTGTAACTGTTGCAACCTGTTATGAATGAAATGTTACTACCTACAAAAAAAGTCCGTAGGTACTAACCAGCCTCAGTGAGATTTCCCTAAATAAAGAAATTACTAGTGTTCTGTTATATCATGCAAAATATGACTCTTACGTGGACGGGCCTTAAACCGGCGCCAGAATTCCAAACTGCAACGTGAAGTTGCAGCTCGTGCCGCGTCTCTGGCCGCTGTGTCCGTAAAGATTAGCTCAGTTCTGTGCTCATATTTCTGGCGCCGACTTAACTGGCCCGCTATGAACCTTGCCTTAGCATTGAGCTTACAAAGAATGCTTGGGACACAGGTGATCGCGGCAGGGAAGCCGTTCCAAGGCAACCAGCTGGCGCCGCACATGCTCGCGCAGGGGAAACAGGTCCTGCAAGGACAAGCCGGTGAGTTATTCATAACTAATTTAACATTTTATTTCGCTTGGAACTAACACCTCACTTGCGTTAACCAGGTTTAACATAACAAAACCATGAACTTGATTTTTAAATTTAATTACTTTATAATTCAATCATAATGGAGCTTAAACGTGCTAAAAGTAGTAGTTTATACAACAATCAAACAAAGCAACAAATACAAATACTTTGCGGATTTTAATCATGCGTCAGCTATTGTTGATTAAAACTAAAAAATACATAATAATATGCCAAAATAATAATCATCAATAAGCATACATAGGGTTAGCATTCTCAACTCAAGTTACAGAAATATTACGTAGATATGCGAATGATGGAAAAATACACCGAAGCCAGTAACTTATTCAAGAGAGGATCAGCTGCTAACTTAATCCATTTGACCGTTAAGTAGTAAATATCAGAAGTCACATACGTAGTCCTAACCCCGCGGGATTCCCTTTGTTGGTTATCGACAATTTTGATTATCAAGATACCAACACCCAGACCCAATCAAATATTTACAGTTGAAGCAATCATTAATGTATTCCGTGGTTCAAAACGAGGCACCATACGTGCCCTAATCGACCCCAGCCGCTTCCTGCGAGAGAAAGATGCTTCGACAAATACAGAACACGAATGCAATGAAGTAGACGGCACAGAAAGCAATGCAAACCACGAATTAGACACCAAAGAAATCAACATGAATGAAAAAGACATCATAGAAATAGACGATTCAGAAGATGAGCCACCCCCCTCAGGTTTAGACTCATTTGTGTACCTAGAAATATGTACGAGTAGTATGCTAATGGAATATAAGTGCGTCTTTATTTGCGGTTATGTTTTTGTTTGCGTGAAGTCTTATAATGTTTCATGTCTTTCAAACTTCGAGATGTTTATGGTTAGTCTTTTAATTAAGGTTTCGGAACACTCTCTTCATGCGTAACGATACGGCCTGTAATTGAGAGTCAGTCATGATGTTATGCTAACCCTGGTAAACCTTAGTGTCACTATAGCAATTTACTTGTATATGCCGTAGAACGGTCATTCAGCTTAACCTGTTGTTATTTTCACCATTTTAATCATATTTCTCACTAGCGACCGCCCCCGCGACTTCGTTTACTGAATTGTCGCCCTAAGTAGCCTAAAGGAGGCTGAATGATGTGTAATATTTTTTCCAGTCTTTCTCGTTAAAAATGACAGAAATAACTCCCGTTCTTAGACATGATTATCATTATGTACGTTAATTTATTTATAATTATATCACATTTTCATCCATATAATGCTACCTACGTTTATTGTTATACAATGTTTTTATTCCATTTCACATGCAGTTTATTCGTTTAATCAGAAAATGAAGTATCTGAATATTTTAAATTTTCCGTTAAGTATCGAAAAAGAACTTCCGCACTATTTAGTTTTACAGTAAATTTTGCAGGTCTCTCCTATCCGGAACAAGGTTTATAACATTTGTATTTCGAGTCTCGTGGTTTGAATTTGTGAATGTGTTATTTAGGAACAGACGTTCGTTGATTGTTTAATTATTTTTATTTGTTTGAGCCGTAAGTTTTGTTAATTTTAATTAGCCTTTATTTAGGATCGATGGAGTGTGTTGCTTGATTTTCGATAACGTTCGCCATTTTATCTCAGACGGCTGTGACTGAGCTTTTTACGTCAAAACGCTTTTTATTACGCTTACAAGTTATTAAGTAGGTATAATGAAATGTTACTATTTGACGCAACTTTTAAACTATAGGTTTATCTTAGCGCAATTAAGAGAAGGACATCGAATGGTGCAAGGGATTTAACTAGAGTTACTTTATTTAAAGATAACAAACGTTTTATTGTTCAATCTTGACTTACAAAATATCGTAGCATCATTCTATGTTCAGTCTCATTGCCCTGTTTCATGTGGCACATGTTGCATTCGCCTAAAGCACAGTTAAGATTTCGACCACAGGAGGTTCTGCTATTTTATATGTGTTATTGCGCGAGTTACTGCGCTCGAAGCATGTTAATTATCAAATTATCTTTTGGTATCTACCGCATCGTTGCCCAGTTTAACATTTTGACTACGGACCAGCTGCCACCAGTACAGCCTCAGTGAGGTGGTTGGAGGTACGAAAGCGGGAGCTTTGATTCGTCCGTGCTCGAAGTGTTAAAGGACAGTCCTGAATGTCTAGTAACAGTGTGTTCTCTGGCAGCCCAATTCCCCGGATATACCACGATACCGACCACGCAGAATCAGACATTCGTGTTCAGTCCTCTGAGCGTGATCAACTCCCAGCCGAGCATCCTGCCGGCGCACTCGCAGCCGACCGCCTCGGGCATCGCCCAGCAGAAGCAAGGAGATATGCACAAAGTAAGTACAACACTCAAAATTACATCACAATTCACAAAGTACACACACGCACATTTGAGCAAGGTGATTTGTCTTACTTATATTATCTGTCGTTATGAATAAAGTTATTTATTAGTTGTAAATTAAAGAAATCTAAAGCAATTATTTACATTGAACAATAACTTCGCAACTAGAGCGCTTCTTATGTCTGCTCACTAGCAGGCGATTAATAAATAATATAGAAAGAAGGAGCAACAACTATTATCATTGCCCTTCATTTTAGGCAGTGAGGGTTTGGTGTCGTGGCAATTATTCTGCTAAGAATTAGGAGAAAAACCAATCTAATCACAGTGCGTTAAAGCTTACTTATTATTATCAAGTATGATAAACACCTGTTATAGTCGCATATAATGAGAAATGACCTATATCTGGAGTTTGGACTATTTATGGAATGGATAACGAATAGGTACTAAAACGCGCATCATGCATCTCCTTTAAAAGCGTACCTACCAACAATATTCAATCAATCAATCAATCAATCAATCAATCAATATTAATATTAATATTGATAGAAAATACTGAGTAACGAAGTGTAACGCCCCAATATTGAAACGCGGTGCTTATCTATGACATTATTTGATGTTTGTCTATAAAAATCTGACAAGTAAGTGCGTTAATCACGTCCCAAATATTTAAATAGCGTTTCAGTATTCGGGCGCAAGTCTTATAAATAAATCGCCAGTTAATTGAAAATATTGCTAGCAATTGTGTTTGTGTAGGAAAGAAAAAGGATAGGATTCGAATATGAATAATCCAATTGCCAAACAATATTATATAATAAAAAATCATGAAAAATCATTTATATGAATGTTAAACTGGGCATCGTTGCCCAGTTTACCATTCGTGTCATAAGACACGGAATATAGTCCTTGAAAATTACAAAGAAAAAGATTATTGCTTAATTAAGCTTGCTGTCAACTTAAGGCAGACGCTGAGCATGATACAAAAGGTCGGATAACGTCGTCGGTAGTTAATACCCAATATTTAATCAATTGTATGAAGCATAGTTTGCATTGAAACCTTTTAATTTATTTATTGACGAACTGGTTTACTGCATAGTTAACATTTATTTTTTTACTAGCCTACTCGCTAGCGGACCCCCTGGATAAAAAAGTAGACTATTGCCCGTTTTCACCAACAAATCCTAAATTTTAAGTGACACCTATCTCATTTTAGGGAACACCTTAGAAAGAAATGGTTTTCACCACTCCCAATCCGTCACCTAAAAGCTTTAAGTGTTACCTAAATTTAGGGGGCCGAAATTCGGGGTCCTAAAGATAGGTGACAGTTGTATCAGTTTGTGAATGTTTGCTAATATTTATAATTATTAAAAATGAGTGATTTCATTGATGTTATTGAGGCTATAGAAGTGATCACAGATCGTGTATTATGGGATCGACCATATTTTTACAGATATTTTGTGAGAGAATTGATTTCTTCCAAAAGTTTGAGGACGTGGACTTTTTTCGAAGATAAATCTTAACTAAAGGAAGTGTCCTTTTCCTGTTGACAAAAATTGAATCAAAAATTGAGTTCCAGGACAATAAAAAGTTCAAGCACACGAAATAACAATTATCATAAACTCGAAACGCAATATGTATTTTATTTATTAGCCTTTATTACAGATAAAAATGTACATGGTTTTTATAATTAAGTAGGTATGACATCGACAATTATTCAGCACTGTTATCTGATTGCCCCGTCTTGGCAAAGGCCTCCTCCAACTTCTTCCAATTCTCCCTATCTCTTGAAATTCGAATCCATGTTTTCCCTGCAAACTCCTTTAATTCGTCTTCCCACCTTTTGAACTGTCTTCCCCTCTTGCGTTTATTGTAATTAGGAAACCAATTCATCACAGTTTTAATAATATGTATAATAGCAAAACAAACATGTCAAATTTGATGTCAAACAAACACTATTTATTTTTAAAGCATAGACAATCAACATACAGCCTACATGTTGACAGTAAAAAACCAGAAATTGAATGAATGAAATTGAATCGGTAAAATACATCACTTATAGTTAGGTAGTGGTTCGCTAGGGGTCACCTAGCTTGGTGAAAATGAATTTAGGTAGGAGGGGGATTTAAGGGATCACCTAGCTTAGGTAATACTTAGTAAGGAGACTGTTTAGGAGTCGTTGGTGAAAACGGGCATATGTGTTATTCCAGGTCATAAACGATGTTTAGTCCAAGTTTCAGCCAAATCTGTTCAGTAGTTTTTTCGTGAAGGAGTAACAAGCTAACAAGCATCCATCCATAAAAACTTTCACGTTTATAATATGAAGTGGGCTTTGAAGCGTTTTGAGTTCCATATAATATTTCTGTTAATGTGTGGATCTGGGTGTGGTCGTAGTCGCGATATAAAATTTTGTATGTTTGTTTCGTTTGGGAGCTCCTAAATTCTCTGTGGTCAGGGGAAAAATGTACAATAAACCACAGCGTTCGTCGCCTTAGTTAGATCCATTATTCATTTTCGACAAAAAGTACCTTTGTTCGTCGCAGTGCGTTTTTTGCTCAAAATGTGTTTTCTACTCGTAAGTTCCGTGCCGTATTGAAAGCGCCCCTTTTTATTTTTTGTGGAACATTTTTTATCATCAGTTATTGTTATTGGATGTTTGAAGCTTTGAAATCGTAAATTCTCTTTGTAAAAACAAAAAAATACGAACTTGGATGAAACTAACGAAGAGGTTAAATATACCTGACCTCAGCTTTATACGGGGTTAGCGTGGATACCAATAATTATACAAAATAACCTCAAAACTACCATCAAAAATAAACTAGAAAGTGAAACAATGTAATATGTGGTAAGTACTTAGGTAAGTACCTACTTTTGTAAAATATAGCGGAAGTGTCCATAAAATATTTGCAGTTTGTAGGTAACCTACTGTTATCTGATATCGGCTTGCAATCGTTAATCGATTGAACAATGATTGTTTAGTTGAACTAAGAGTTTAGCGGAAGCAAAGGGGTCCTCGTGATTATGACCATAAAAAGGACTAGGGACCCAGGGTAACAACTGAGTTCAATAGCTTTATCGCTATCCTTGCTTGCATTTTGGGTAAGCGCGTTCGTCTCTTTCTAGCCAGTTTTCGACTTGCTTCGCGTATAAATATGTAAGTACATGTGTGGGTAGTAGGTAGTAGTTTGAAGGTGTGTGTGGGTTTCACTGGTGTCAGTACTATGCCCAGGTAAAGAGTTACTTATAGTGTGACCTGAGGCTTAAAACTTTGTAGGTTTTCCACCTTTACGGTCATGTTAAACTCATGAAACACGGAACATAAATTTTGTATGCGCGTTATTTGTCTAGTTTCACGGACTACGTCATTAACAGGTTACTGACCCTGGTTCCAAAACTAAACGCGTAAGCGTAACTTAATCAAGGTGTAAGCTCTTCGATCAAGGCCAGTTTATAAACAGATTGGTTTTCGGAAAACCCGTTACCAGTTCCGTTGTTGTATATTACCTACCTACTTAAAGATTTGCGAGATTAATCTTATTCATATCATACACATAATAATATCATACATATATGTATGTTTTGTTAGAAACTCTTTACATTATTTCTTCCTATTATTTTCTCTTGATCAATGTTTTTACATCTTTCCAATAATTTCCCGTCCTTTTCTTGCTCTTTCGTATCATTCATCCATTATCCAGCTTTGCTTCTCTTCTGCATCCGTCTTCCGTTTCTTAGGGTCACGGCTATCGCAATGTTGAATAGTTGGACCGTTTGCAGTGCGGCGGCAAGGTGACCGCGGGTAAGGTGAGCAACGCGAGCTCGGGCGGCCAGACAGTGCAGGCGCAGTGCGTGCAGGTGTCGCAACCCGTGCTAGGCGCGCAGCAGCCCACGCAGGCGCAAATCATCAGCCCCCTGCATGTGAGTATCCAACATCCACAATAGTCCAGCTCCACGGTTGCGGTATTCACCAACACAGTCGGCAAACCTGCTAATACAGCTCAGCTCTATAAGTGAGTAATTCAATTTAAGTCATCATCACATTCATTTTGCAGCACAATTCATTGAATACCAAATATTTCTGTGTTTGTCCTTTATCAATAACTCCAATTGTTGTTGAATCTGATCTTTTCTGGCATGCCAGATTCAAACTAACAAGTAAACACATCGTACATGTACGAAGCACAAAACATATTAACATCACAAGCAGTTTGACTTTCCAAGCAAAATAACATTTGGGGACAGGGTTGTACAGTAAACGCGATTCAATCAAGATGGAAAGAAGCACTTATCATAATTATTGCATTCTTCTTGTAAGGTTCATTCAAGCCGTTAGCCACAGTACTATTGATTTATTTTATTTTAATACTAACTGATACGGCGGTGCCCGGCAATTCCATATTTCAGGTGTGTAGGGATTCGCGTTGGAACAGGCATTAGAATCACCAAGCATGTAAAACGAAACTTAAGTGATCCTTGAGGTCCTACAAGAATAAATGATTTTTCTTTCTTTCTTTCTTTCTTTCTTTCTTTCAACGGAGCACTTTGTTGATATGAGATACATATACCACCACTATCGATTATACCCACAATATTTTCTATGAAATTTTTTAAAAAGTAATTTCACGTCGTGTAATAGATGTCTCGTAGTGTTATCCATTCGTAGTAGTGTCAGAATTTATGAGAGATAGAAATTGTAATGTATTTAACTTTAACTGATTCTCGTAGGATATTATGGTGTGTGACAAATAAGGATTATGTGGTCTATCGTATAGTTAAATGTAATTGTTCGTCAAAAAGATGTTACACTTGTGTAATGTGTTATAATACGTCACTGTCGCTAATGAAACCCTATTGTTCGCTACTGTTCGGCCAAGAGTTCTGATATTCCATCCAGATCTATATACTCCCATTTCTTAGTATACGTATTGTCTTCGCACTGCTTTAATAGCCTTTCCTCTTAAGACTTGATATAGGTACTTGGACTTAATGAATAGTTACAATGATTGTTCACATAGGACATTCTTTAGTGAGACCATAGATAATAATATTGGATATATTTAAATATTTTGTCTAATATAAAAAAAAACAGACGGCATCAATTTAGTTTTCGTTTTGACACATTGTTGTTTGCACTTAATATGTAACGCCTGAATCTTAAGATTTAATATTTTAATATCTCATTTTAATAAATCAACAACGTCAACAATGAAAATGTACCAGTAGGATAGGAACAGTAGGTACCAAACTGAGACGTCAAAAATTACGCCACTGAACTTAGTTGTACCCTCTTGTAACTCAAGTAGATAATGCATAATATATTATGCCAAAACAATTAAAGCACACCCAGGCTACTTACATATCAATAATCAGCCCCAGTGCCTTGTCTCTAAATTTATAAGTTTGTATAAATTTAGAGACTGGGGCGGATTACTCACCACTGATTTTTATGTTCTTGCGCTTTTGCAAAACTATTCTACAATGTTCGCTAGCAATATTGTCAAGATATATAGGGCAGACATAACAGCATCAATTAAACAGTAGGTATTTAGCTTAAAATGGCAGAGTTTTTAACCAACCCTGACTTTAACTTACCATGTATTGATCAGCATCATAGGACTAAATCATCGGACTACTGAAACTAGGCCGTCCAATCAGCCGGATAGGTAGAAAATGACACGGGTTTTTGGGTACCTAGTCAATTACACAATTTTCACTTTTGTCCAGGCGGGCGGGCAGCCAATGCAGTTCGCACCATGGCAGATCTCCGGCGCCTTGCCGCAGGTGTGGACCGGGGGGCTGCCGGCGGGGACCATCCCCGCGGGGGGCCTGCTGGCTCCGAACCCCACGCTCTTCATCCGCGGCAACCAGGCCGATCAGCCGCCCTCGATGTTCATACAGCATTCGCCGCAAAACAACATACAGCATAGTAAGTTCTATATATTCTTGTTGCTCTTATGGCTTGTTTTATAGTGTCTAATGTTGAATAGATAATAGTAAGGAACCCTACGTGCGCGAGTCCGACTCGCACTTTGCTGATTTTTATGAAAGACAAGCCTTTGCCAGCGGCTTTGCTCCCGTGGTACCTACTTGGATAAAAAGTACCCTAAGTGTTATTATTAGCGCCACGGGAATTCCGGCGAATTCGAATACGCACGCCTTCTCTGCGATAATAAGTATTCTACCTAGTAATGGAAATAAAGTTGAAATTCATATGACACTGAAACTGAAATTGACGATCGGCCTCAATAAATATCAGAACAGAAAACAAAGAAGGCGTGATGAAATCAAAGCCTAATTTAAAAAGCATTTAAATTTATGTTAAGTAACTTTCCAGATTCTATTTTGTATGAGTATCTGTGTTTACATAACTTTATGCATGTCTTGTGTTGTGATGTCTTTATTAATCTATGTGGCCTAATTTAGTAAATTGTTCTTTGTGATTTCGTCATCTTATGGTGGATTGAATTGGACCATTTTTCATGGAAAATTTAAAAACACATTTTTAAGAATAATAAAATTTGTTAACATTTGTCTAATTTTTTCAGCGAGTTTACGAAATCATTAAAATTACAATTTCGTATTGCCAAGCTTTTGCCTGTTGCGAGATTGTTGGTATGATTGCTTAAATTAAATGTTCTTTTTAAGTTATTCAATTAGAACGAAGTAATGGATTGCGACCCGAAAAAACTATCGCATTTTTTTGAACCCTTAGTATTAACACTTTAAGTACTCAAAATTTATAAGCAACTAAGTATCGGCTGAAATATTTTTCTTTGCACCAAGTAACGGCGAACAGTGGATTCTATTTACAATTATATCGCTCAAGAGAAATTCTGTAAACTATTAGTAGCTCACTATAAATAAACTTTGATAAAACTGCCCCTCGTTATGCGAATGGTTTTTCTGTGTTTTGCTTTAGCAACGAACACTGCTATGCTAAATTGTGTGCGTTTTATGGAGCAGCTGTACTGATACTGTCGATAGGTAGTTTACCTTACGATAGTTTGCTATTTTTACCGTAGAGAATATAAAGTTTATTGAATGCTTGGGCTATATTATTGATAAATTATTATAATTATACATCCTATGCGTCTATGTTCATTATAAGATAAATTATATATATCGGTATTATATTCGCTGAATACCAATAATGTAGCTCCGGGATTACCATAACAATCGCTCCTGCAAAGGATTTTGCTCCCTGCAACAATGACTTTAAATTCTTCTTGACATGAGACTCTCACTCTTTTATAAATGCTAGCTTTTTTTCTTTAATTTGAAGAGGTTTGGAATGTATATCTAAAACACAAGTTTGCTCGACTTTAGAGAAGCATTCGTATAGTACCAAACTCTGTTTTTATAAAATGTACTTTAATTGGTTTAAACTAAAAGTTATCTCATCACTTTATAAGCAGAGATAATATATGAGTAAATGTTTTTTTTTGTAAACAAAAAAGGGTTCCTTGTTGACTACGGAACTCTAATAAAAAGGTACAAAATCTTCTAATCTCCAGTTAAGACGCACCATACTTGCCTCCAGACTTGATACTGCGAAGAAACTTAAACGGAACAAGATCTATTCTATTTGAAAGTCAGAGCAATGAAAATAAGAGCGTGCTGTGATTGAAGGGTAATATTTTTGCTATTAGGGTTTGTACCCGTTTAACAATAATGTAGAATCTACATTAGATCTACATTGTAGATCTTTTGAGCAGTAGGTGTATATACCTACTCAAAAGATCTACAAAGTTCAGGGAGTAGTAGAGCAGTAGTCATCTTAGTTGTTTATGTTGTATTTAGTTTATGTTTGTTTTTGTAGTAATTACAAATAGAACTTCGAGTTTTCCTCGCTAACATCTGGAAAATGTTTATATTATTTTAGTTAAATTTGTAACAATATCACTTAACCAGGTGCAACGAAAGAAATCTCGATGTACTTTAAAATATGTAGTTTGGAAAGTACTTTAGAAAATATACATTAGTATTAATTATTATCATATGAGCGATTGTATCTAGCTAGACCGTAAGTACACGACATATTTTTATGCCACAGTTTCTTATGGAAGCTTTTGTATTATCCTGTAGATACGAGCATTGCTTGCTCTACCGCTACGAACACGAAGCCGCGAGCGTCGGCCGACGGAATGTCCAAAGGGCCAAGGCCGCTTTCGAACATTCTGCCGTCATCCGGCATCAGACCGGCCTCTTCGGTCTCCACTCAGACAAACCAGGGGCAGAATCAGGTAACCGCAACTTTACCCATGGAATGCACGTGTACATTTTGACTAAGCTTCGATCATCAAACTAATCACCTAGGTCCTAACAACATCATACATAACAATACCTAATGCCTCAAACAGCGCTGCGCAGTTTTGACCTTTGTCTGCTTGGAAACAGAGACATCCGCTGCTAGACGAAACAGCAATCCAATAAGCTTCGAGGATCCGCTAGTTATCATCGTTCTTTCAGATTCATGTAGATTAGCGAGGTGAACACTTTTGATGCATGAATAAGTAGGTCATGCTCCACTATGACTATTTTTAATTTTACATACTAATTGAATTGATAGATATTTCATATCACTTTCACTAACAAATTTTGTTCAGGATTTTCACTCGAGCTATGAGGAAGATGACAGACAAGACTACTTGCAATACATAGAGCTTCAAATCAAATTTGCACAGCGCGTCCTCTCAAAAATAAAAAATAGAGATCGAAAGAAATTTAGAATAAAGGAGAGCGCACCCCGGGCTCGAGTGGCGAAAGTAAGCTCATTTGTTTTATTGGTAGTGTTGTCCACGGGTCGCAGTGGCGAAGGGTCGAAGCGTATGCTTCTTTATAATTCCCTTCTCGGTTTTCCCCGGAAATTCAACCGTTTTGTGTAACAATAACAACACTTTTAAGGAAACAGGCGATGTAACTTGTGCTGTAATATTGAATGTTTACTTTCATATAATTAAACTAATTGCACGTTACTGATTAATTGTGTTTGTTACCCTTCGCCACTTGCTTCGGTGTAATATTATTCATATAAATGCGTTGTTGTTCGATTTCATACCGAGGAGATACATAAGATCTTACATCCACTAGGCTCGCCAACACTATTCGAGCACAAACATTCGCCTGTTTTCTAAGCAACTGCTGCAGATACCGCAGTTTTATTAGGTGTTGCAGTTAACACGATAATTCGAGTTATTCGTCAACTTGACACTTGGCTTTTCTGACGAGTTGTCGAAATTGAAAAAAAATATTATTTTTGTCATTAGCCAACTGGGTCGCCTCAGCTTAATTAAATAACGATCCCCGCTGCGGGTCAAATTGGTTTGCTTTGTATATTATGTTATTTGTAGAGTGGCACGACGTCTACCATGTTCATTGTAAGGTGTACTCAATTATAGTAACACTAGGTTTTTACATTCACCCTTTTCTCTATTTAGAAAAATCAAACAGACATTGTTTATTTTTGATGCAATAAAGGTGACTCTAATAATGTCTGTTGTCATAATTTTTGTACTAAATTTTGCATTGAATAATCCATTTACTTTTTGCACCCTATATTATAATAAAATTTTGTTCGTACTTAAAATCAAATAAAATAGTTAAGGTTACTATAAATTATTATAAACTAGCTGCACCTCGCGGTGTTACCCGCGGTAGTTTCCGTTCCCGTGGGAATACCAGTATCAAAAGTAGCCTATGTGTTATTCCCGATCATAAACTATGTATATTCCAAGTTTCAGCCAAATCCGTTCAGTAGTTTCAGCGTGAAAGAGTAACAAACACACTTACATACTTACACACACACAAACTTTCACCTTTATAATATTAGTAGGATAGTAGGATGAGTAGGACTATAATTATGAATTAATTCACTATTAATGACGTTAGTGATACTTAATTAGTGTATCCGTCAAAAAATCAAATAAAAAGTCCCGATGAAAGTAAACAAAATATTTAATGTAATAATTTCCACGTAACACTTTTTTCAATGAAGGTGCTTTATGCTTTTGAATGTCCTTATTCGAAGCAATTAAATAATCTGACAAGGTGACGAATGCAAATATTTTATTTTTATTTTCGTCAACTGGTCGGAAAAGCCCATATTTCAGAAGTGACGAGTTGGCGAATAACTCTGTGATTCGGCGAGTCTTATGGTCGGTAGATGATCGTTTGGTATTAAGTAAAATCCATACGAGTGAAATATTTTCGAGGCCTTGAGAGGCCAAGCAAAATCAAAATAAGTTCGGCCTGGAAAATAGAAGGTTGCACTACATACATACTTTTCGTAATCAATAGTTAAAAACTTATAAAAACTGTATTGACCTAATAATACAAATGACTTAATGTTTTAATTATTTCAAGCTCTCGACGATTTAGATATAAGTTAAAAACTTATGTAAACGCTCAACACTTTAACTTAAGTCTTTTTTTTTGGCAATGAAAGTATGTAAACCTTGTAATTTTCTGATTTATGGTCAGAAGTTTGGCCTAACGAGTCTTCGAAGATACAAGATCCTTGCTGACCTCGGGTAGTTGATATCGACAACAAGCTGTTTCCTCATCCACAAAGATAGGGTCATGAAAGCGTATTTTGACGTGTGTGTTCCAGTGCTGCAGTTTATTATCTGCAGCACGTCAACAAAGGCCTGCGCAACAGAAAAATGTTCCCAACCAAGTTTTTTTAGCGGGGTGGGCCTATGATAGTTCACTCCGGATATTACAAAACGTAAATAAACAAATTCATTATAATTGTTTTATTTATCATTGCTACGTTGTGCTGTTAGTTTGTCGTTGAGTTATCTAAATTTGCCGGTTGTTAGCTGGCTGTTTCCATTCTATTGGCAAAAGTGTAGTGCTCCTACGAAGCGATGCGCAAGGCGGCTGATTGAATTGCATGTTATGCAAGCTTAACCTCATTCGTATCTACTTACATTATCATTATACTCGTTCTACCATTTTCCTACAGCTAAAGGCTAACTTTTTCCTATACGATAATTTTCTTAGACGAATTTGATACTTATCATTGTTTCTTTCAATGAAATTATTTTAGTAAATAACTTGATTGTTACACCTAGCTGTGGTAGACGGTAGACGGCCAGTATATTCACATTTTTTATTATTTTTTAAGTATGTAGGTATAGTACCTACCTACTAAAACAGTATTTTTCGATCGAGTGAGCGAATCGAACGAAGATCTTAGCGGCAACTTGGGCGATTTTGCGTTGTATGTTTGTATGTTCCGGCACAATACTGTGTGAACCGTAAATGAGTAAAATAGAGAGCCCCTCGAGTTTTTTATCAGAACCTAACTATGTTTTATTTATGAATATATTTTTGCATGGTTGCGTATTCGTAGAAGTAGGTACAAAATAAACTACCAACCAACGGCGCGCGAGATCTCGTTCGGAGCTTATTACTACCTAGTTATTAATATTAGAGTACAAAAACATTTGCATGCTCTGTTTTGTAGTTGCATGCTCTGTTGTATTTCTCTGCGGTGTAAAGTAAACAGGTCAACAGAATGGCGCAATAAATTATAGTTCAAGTTGAAAGATGATGATATTGGAAGCCAATGTTGTTAGGCCTGCATGTTTAGAAAAGTACACGAGATACATAATTGGGTTTCAACTTTTAACCTGTGCTGTAGCGAATAATTTAAAGAACCTTCCGAAAACAACTAGGGTAAAGTGACCAATTATTGGCACTTTAAGGACCACGAGACGCGACGTACACAAATCATGAAAACTGTTTTTGTTTTGTGTAGCCAATAAAAAAAAGGTTGTCAAAGTAATAGAATAAAAGTGAATTCAAGTTTTTAATGCATAGGAAACCTTACATCTTTTACTGTTAGATTTTTTGCGGTCTATTTATAGAATACGATTTTCCCAATTATCGGGAATCGTACCAAATCTTGGCACCCCAATTAAATAACAAATGCAATTCTCTAAAATTCGTTTTCAGAAATCTCGAATAGTGTTGAATCATTTAAAACAAATAAAAGTAAGATCACTTGATAAACTTAGATTCAATGATATTTAGAAAGCCCTTACCTTAGCAATAGGGGTACCTTTTAGGTAGAACAGAGAAGTGTCAATAATTTGGGGAGAGGGGGAAGGGGGGGGGGGGCGAGTGCCAAAATAAGGTCAGTTTACCCTAGGTATATATATTTTGCTTTGATACCTGTAAGCTTTGGTATGAACGACCACGTTCCACACAACTTATGCTGTCAGAACATTTACTGCGATCGCTTGAATCGATACTACACATAATGACACCACAAGATCACTGACAAGTAGGGATGTGACGTTTGATATAAAACATCGATTATTGTTTTTTGTATATTATGCTAGTACTTATAATCGATTTTTGTTCAAAAAAATAATAGATTTTATGATAAACATGTAATTGTCTAATAATAAAAAAAAAAATCTATTATATTTCACATCCCTACTAACAAGGAAAGCAACAGGTCGACCTTGACATATTAAATTTGACTTGTGGTGGGGCGTGTACACGTTGGCCAACGCTTTCGCTAAGGGCGCCTTTAAATTTGCCGCAAAATGCCGCGCGGAAGCAGCGCTTCCGCAGCGCTGCGGCGGCGCTGCTGTCGCTAGGTTTGAAAATAGTAGTGTTGTACATTTAGTTTCACGATAGACTCTGACTATACGTGATAATAAATTAGCTGATTATTTTGCTAGCCCAGCAGGAGAATTGTCATGGCGAACAACGAAAATACAAAGTAGTTGTGTTAAAAATATACTTAAATGCTTAATTTTTATCACTTGCGTTCTTGTTTGTGCAATTTTTTTATTATTGATTAAGTACATATTACTTCCGAAGCCTTTTTCTTTTCGATTTAATTGCTATATGTACTACTAGTCGGACCTCGAATCCCATATCGCTGGACGACTCTTAACTTCATCGCTAAATTCTTCAATCTGATTTTCGTTCATGTTTAGACTTATCCAAAAATTCGTGGGCACCGTCACTAGTCGATTAATGAAATCATGCGCGGGCGCTGCAGTCGCGGGTTTTTTTAATCTATAGGTATTTATAAAGCTGCGCGGCCGCTGCAGGCGCTCTGCTTCCGCGTTTTTGCGGCAAATTTGAAGGTGCTTTTATTGTTAGATTTCTTGCCATCATGTATAGTGGACATTGTGGTCACCTTGATGTAGTAGATAACTGGCCCATACATTGGCGCTAACCTAACCGTCTTGTGTCAATGCAGATCAACGGGGTTTTGGCAGAGTTATGACTACCATGTCAGCACTTGTCTTATAACTTTGCCACAATTTTGCTTAACGTGAAAAAGCACAATTGAATAGCATTGACACATTATGGCAAGTCAAGCACATAATCGCCCTTAGCTAATTCCGCCATTTTTATCAGGTAAAGCCTCGCGGCAAAATAGGAGTGAGGTCCCCGGCGCCGGCAGCCAAGCAAGATGCTGCTAATCAGACTAATCAAATGCATAAGCAGCTCCAACAGGCTAAGCAGCAGTAAGTATTAAGTGCAAGCATTCGGTAAATATATTTAAGTATTAATTAATTTGTCCACTGTGTGGCCACTTGCTCATACGAACGAACGAACGAATAAATTTGTAGTTCGTTTTAAGAAGAATTTATTTTAATAAAAGCCATGTTAAGTTTAGAATGTAATGGAATAATATGCTGATAGAGTCAAGAGCTGTTCAACGGAACTCGTAAATAACAATACGAAATTAATTACTTTAGTAAATAATAATAAAATAGTAACAATGTGGTAAGTGTGGTGTAAGTAGCAGTATTTACAGAATGGCACGTTATTGCAGATTACTGGTGATGAATCCCAACGGGCAGATGACGCAGATTACCAGCGTCCAGGACAAAAATGCTCTCACCAAGAATATGCAGCAGCAAGCCTTAATGCAGCAGCAGCTTCAAGTAAGTTAACTGACGCTGTTATTAGTAATGGACTGCTAGAGGTCAGGAGCCTTACTCGGGATCAACGAAAACGAAGTTTCGTGACCATTTTCGGGGTCAGCTTATGTTGGTGGATACTAAATTCGTAATAGTTAACCAACATAATTGGAACCCGAAATTTGTCACGAAACTTCGTTTTCGTTGATCCCGAGTAAGGCACCTGATGACTGCTAAATCTGATGCCGTCTCTTTTAATTGACAAAGGAGTGACAAAAAAAACGGTTTAAAACCTTGCTACGAGAGTTCAATTTATTCTCGGTATGAGTATGTTAGAAATAAGAAAGAGCCTTTTTTTTTATTTCAGTCGTGAAAAAAGAAAAAATATATATTTTTACTAAATCTGCTTAGTGACAAAAAACCTGTTCAGCCCCCATATGTTTTAAAAAATATTTTAGACAAGGGCCAGATCAATAGTACCTATCCTTTACCAGCGAGCTTATTATGAATTATAATGAGAAGTGTGTATGGATCGTAGAAGTAGGTATACCTACAACTAGTTTAGTTATAACCAGCACTAGTTTATATTATCTGTGGTATAACAGAGGCGTGATTTTATGTATGTAGTAAATGTTGGCAGGAAATTTAAGCAAGAGCAAGACATATATTAAATGTTATTTCAGCAACAGCAACAGCAGCAGCAGCAGCAGTTAATGCATCAGCAGCAACAACAAACTCAACAGATGGTACAGCATTACCAGCAGCAAGGTAACACGACTCCTCTTCACTAATTATGTATCTCCCTGTCTAAAGTCTAAATAAGACCTAAAATATGACCTAAAAAAAAAGACTCTAAATAAGACTTAGGGCCGATTTTACCAATTGCCCATTAAACGGAGTTCAGTAAAACTAAGATTAAATTGATCGCGTTCTCATATGCGTAGAAATTAAACGAGATCAAGCTCTAACTGAGATCAGTTTGTGTTGGTAAAATCCAAGTTGGGATTTTGATCTCAATTAAATGCCTAAACTGAGATTAGGTACCTCGAAGTGATCGCGATCAATTGAAATGGTAAAATCGGCCCTTAAAGTCTAAAATGAATCCCTATTTTCCTTGGTCACGTCATAACGTCAGAACAACTTAACCGATTTCATTAAGTAATTTTTAAGCAAAAATGTTCTTCCGAAAAAAAAATTATACCTATTGAAAGTATGCAGTAAACATAAAAAAGTGAGATTTAAAATATTTTTGTTTAGCTTTTCGGCTTCTTTGTTTGTTTATTTCTCTAAAATTAGGATAAATACTTAACCTACTTGGACAAATACCTACTTGGTGTTTCATAACTGTTTGATTTATGTAAATGCGTTTTCTTTCATTGATGAAACTAATTTATATACAATTCGATAAAACATTGTCTAAATACATAATTTCAGCATTATAATCAAGCCTTTCTCACAATAAGTAATAAGATAATTCACATAAATACATGAATTTAATAAATTCCCAGGAATGCCGATGAGTATGCAGCAAAGCCTGCCAGTTGGATCCATGGCCGGAATGCCACAGACCATATCCATGGTCCAACAAATTCACCCTGTAAGTAATATTACTTGTGATCTACTGCATAACACATCCAACTGTGTAATCATCAGTCTCTTGTTTTGCAAATTAATCATTTCTCTCTATTTTGTGAAACCATTCCATTCAATCATCTTAAAAAAATGATTTTACGCGTTTTATGATACAAATATTCACGATTAAAGTTGTTTAGTTGTTTGTGAATCTACTATAGATTTCACGAAAACTTTATACGAACTATTGAGACGCAAAGAGACTCTGAAAGAGATGGTAAACATGAATTTCTAACCATCAGCTCAGCGGAATGACACAGCAAGGTACTATTGTTGGCCAGTTGAACACACAATCGCAGAATCAGATCACACAAGTGCAGGCTATGCAACAGCAACAGCAGGTAAAACTTATTGTCACCGTTATCAGCATTGTGTCAGTTTCATAGGTGCTATGACTATTCAATAATAACATTATTTTCTAATAAATCTCGCTAACAAGAAATATCTGATCAAAATTGTCTGACTGAAACTGACCGTAACAAGATTACATTATTATTATTACCTGTCACGTATGGAAAGTTAACTTCTGCAAAATGTGGGCGTGTACCAAATATGTATTTGGACATACCTCTGACTACCCCCATAGACATCTTCAAAAGGATCTAAAAATTACCTCAAAGATCTGAAAGAAATGTCTACCGCTCCCTGGGATTCAGTCGTGATCATGATCATATTTCATTTCATTTTTCATTTTTCATTTTTCATTTTTCATTTTTCATTATTATGTGGTCACTTATGGTTCAATACGGTTTATCTTTTCCCAGACCCTGGTAAGCGGCGGCATGGTTCAGACGTCGGTTGGCATGGGGCAACAAAGCATGAACCACTCTGCTCCGATGCAAACGGTACGTTTTTGCTCCACATATTTTGCAACCAGAGGTTTTAGCCAGAGGTTCCAAGCGTGAAGCAAAATATAAAAAAATAGACATGATGACAGTCTTTCTAATCTCTGTGATCTAGGTTGTAGCCTAGATCACATCACAGGTTATAGCCTTCGGGCCTAATATTGTTGAAAAAAAAACAATATTTCAAAACTATTCATAAACAACACCGTTATTCATAATAGACTAGTAAGCTTACGCTAGCTAAAACGGCTGTTGCTATTTTTTTTCATTACCATAAGAATAGCAAGAAAAAAACATTATTTAAAGCCTTGTCAAATTGACAAATCTTTATGAATAATGGGGGTTAGTGTTTAACGCTAATTATTTAATCTTTTCACCCTTTTTGATTATGCACAAAACGCCTTAGGTGTCATGACGTCCATGTGCCAATCACAACAAAGTTGAAGAACGCAGTCTAGATTCTATAAACACCGCCACATTTACGAGGCATGACGCCAATCGCTGATTGGTGTTTCAGATAACATGGCCAATTGCAGTATTTTATTTATTGAAAGTATTATTTTCAATAAAACTGGGTCGTTTGTTAGAATCCTTTTAATGAATTTTTAATTGCTCATACCATTCATTAGTTGATTATTGAACACTGTCATCGTGCCTATGATGATTTTATATTTTGACTTGTTCAATCTCATGTTCTAGATACTAATTATAGCTAGGTGTGATTCGTGATCTGAGTGATTTTGCGTGAGGCTAACATAGATGAATGTGTGATCGTGTTAATACTAACATGAGACAACTTTCTGTTAACAATCAAGCAATATTCTGCTAGATGTCTTAACTTTAGCAGTAACGCATTGTGAGCTCTGTAATGCCTTTTTTATTTTGCTACTGAATGGCAAAATGCACTATTTATTATACATATTTATAACCGAAACTATAAAAAGTATGTAAAATTTTACTTTTTGTCGTAAAAATGGTAAATAATCTGAAATAATAGGTCTTTCGTTGCACCAGCAAAATTCAGAGTTCTAAGACCTATCATGTCTTAAAGATTTGAGTAAATGATCCAGCTAAATCAGCGTGATATAATCATAATTTTTTTTTAAATTAGCCTTACGTCATTGAAGTAATTGTAGAGTCTATTGAAAATATATAATAATTATTGTGATCTTTTTGAAATGTTCGTACGCGATCCGTGACAGCCATCCATCACCATTGAGGGCGCGTCGGTGATGGCGCCGATATTGCAAGTCCCGACTATTCCGTACAACATGGCCGCCCATGAGGTAGCTAATACTCTTTGTTTGGTACAATGATACAAGCTCCAAATCTGCCAAAAAAATCTGTGAATTTAACTTAAATTATTTAATAGTAGTTTAGTTTCAGTTAATTCAATACAAGGTATTATTTAGCGCTTCTTTCACAATATCCTAGTTTTGATTTATTACTTTCTGTAATACGGCTTCTTAATTCTTAATATGGCGGAGTGAGAGTTATCGAAAAGTCATGATTGGAGTCACGTGCTCGATTTTAATATAAAAATAAGTTCAAAACTAATTTTTAGTTTTTAAGAAAAGTACTTACTAAAATAATATTTTTTGGCTTCAATTTTTCCTCTTTACTTGACTCTAACGAATAACTCGGAGATGATGAAATAAGCGCTTATACTAAACTTTTCTGAAAATCTTATTAATGATAAAACAGATTTGTCTGTGTAAAGAATTATAGTACATTTACTATTACAGCTGTTATTATATACAGGGTGTTACCAGACCACTACCGAAAACTTAAGGGGATGAAAGTACCCATCAATATGAACAACCCTAAAGTTTTCGGTAGTGGTCTGGTAACACCCTGTATAAAAGAATAAAAATATCATTGTACCTTGAAAAAGGTTCAAATTATTGTCTATCCTATGGCGTTTTATCAAATCTTTATTTAAAATGCATGAACTATACACAATTCATATAATTTTGTAATACAAAAGTATTAGGTATATTATAACATTTTTTTATTTAAGGCAGCTAGGTATATTAATATTGCATGGGTTGTTTTGAGAAGATTGGGATATAAGCATGCTAGGTAGGTCTTCAAATTATTAAGCGCAAGTATACTGACAAGACGCATGATCGATGCTTTTAATGGTTTGTGTGTGTGTGTGTGGAAATATCTTCAATGTTTTTGATTTTGTGTTCTGTTTCAATGCCTTATTTTTTTCGAAAATGTAAAGGATTGTTTAGCGTGTTTTTTCTCAACAAAATTGTTAAAATAAATCAAATCAAAGGCATTGACGGTCCTCAAATAACAGAGATATCTGTTTCTGTAGTAAAATCTATAATCATCAATATTTTATTTAATAAACATTTTGTCAAAATCACATGAAATTATCCCTGTTCTAAAAGAAACTAGTTTAGGCTTCAATCTTATACATTTTCCTGTGAGCATGAGCTGATAATTTATTTACAATAGTTTACACGTTGTCTTAGTGTTCTCCTTGATTTACGGACCGCGTTCGATCCCAGTGACATAATAAAAGCTAACATGTATTTACTGCAAATATCGGTTCCAATACATATTTTGGGAACTCATTATACTCGTAGATCCACAAAAAAACTAAAGTAGCTAACACTATGCGACGTTTGTTACAGTCATTAAGAATAAGACAGAAACTATGTAACTGTTATTACAGAATTAATCAAAGTACAACAATTGATCAGATCTAACCTCATTTCAATTTAACAACAAGCCAAACTAGCTCTTATTTACTCATACAATCTTTTATTAATCAACTTATGATGCTTTCGCTCAGGGATACCTTAGTGGAGTCAACTTATTCAACAAAACTGACCCTTGCTCTGCGAACAGGTCGCGGGTAACACTCTGAGTTCTCCTCAGCTGACGCTGCAGGGGCCGGGCGTGGGGCTCATAGCAACGCCCATGCAGGGCTCCGTGCTGCCCATGCCTCAGACCCTGGTCGCGCACGTCAAGAGCGAGGAGGACAAGATGCCCCCGCCTCAGGTAAAACCCAACTAATGTCAAACTTAATGTCAACAGTTAACTACATTTTTCTTCATTTTTCTTCACAGCTAATATTTAAACGCCTTATGATAGCCAATTGTGTTCAATTTTGTAATATGTGTGCAACAAATAATAATTATTTATATACAAAACATTTTCGAACAGCCGGCAGTCATCACACATCCAAGTATGCCGTCACTTTTGTCTGAGCCCGAACCTGCGCCAGTATTTTCTTCGGCCTCGACCGCCGCCGTCTCCTCTGCGAACACCGCCACAGCTAGTGCTGTGGCTCTGGATACCGCTAGCTCTACCACTAAAAGTATGTAATTATGTATATTTTACTACCTGTACCCGCGGTTTATTGTAAAAGAAATAGCATATAACCTTCCTCAAAAAAATATACTATCAAATGCAGAAATATTTTTTCGAATTCTCCTGGCAGTTTCAGATATCAGTGCGTTCAAACAAACTTTTATTGTATCAGTATAGATGGCGCAGCCTGTAGGATGTTGACTGATACTAATGGTATCTTTTATTATGGGGCGCAGCCAGTATGATAGTAATAGACATGGTCGCAGCAGAGCCATCATTTGCGTACCAGCTGGTTACACCAGCTTCACTGAAGCTAAAAATCAACTGGTTATTATACATCATTTTTGACACCTATTTTGTCGAACATTTTGATTTTATTTGCATTGTTTCTTAAGGTTTGCCGCAAACAAAAAAAAGTCCTCAGAAGGCGACCACAGCTGAAATCATTGCCAGCCACCTGCCCCCAATACCAAGCAGTGCTCAACACACGCCCCACTCTTCCCAGGTGACTTACAATACCTTAAACTTGGATATAGGTGATGGGCTTATCTAACATCCTAAAGGGTTCAAAGCTTAGTAGTGTGTCGATTAAAGGGTGCTGGGTAATTATACAAGTTTTACAAGGTATGTATAGCATTTTTCGTATCAATGACACAAAAAAAATGCATAAGTATCTACAACTAATTTACTAGTTAAGAAAGACACTAATAACGTTGTTTCTTAAACTTACTAACCAAGATGGCGTTACTAATAAACTAAAATTAAATTTTATGGCACAATAATGTAATGTTTAAAAGTTTGAACTAACTTAAATGTGTTATTTTTCCAATTGAAATTGTAATGAAGCTACAACATTTTTGAATGCTACTTTTTAACACAAAAATAACGTAATAATGTAGTCAGGAATTCTATCACCAGAATTGTCTCCACTATTTTCTCTAAAAGTTGTTTGAAAGTGCAGATTTTGACTCTATTAAATGTAGAAGCATTTCTCCCGTAAGGTCGTGACTACAGTGGCGTCTTCGACTTCGGTTTCCTCCACGATCACGACTTCGATCACAGCTCCTGTGTCTTCGGTGCACACATACAAGGGCAACCAAAACTCTAGCCGTATCGTGACCCAAACTGCTTCCAGTGGTAAGTTCTATTACTTTTAAGATGTAGACTTCTCCCAATCACTTAATAGTATCTAGGTACTGTCTAAGACAAGAAAATATTTTTCACGCATTCGTCGTGCGAATATTGATTTAAGTTAGTATATTAGACAACAGACAGTATTCGTTTTTAGAAGTTCTCTATTCAAATATATATTTTTATTTTGTTAAATTAATTTTGATTTTGTTTTATTTTGAACATGTGAAAAGAGCAACTACACAATATGAACAATGGGTTTCAGAAGTAAAAACTGTGTCGCAGCTGCCGGCGTCAGAGCTTGGGACGAAAGGAGCTCTAGACAGCATATATTGTAGGTTTTATTGATAAAACTCTATTACACTGTCCTTCCGAATGGGTCTTTTCACATGAGTGCTTTGTGTGTGGAACTTTACAAATTCTTTTCTTTAATTTATGATTTTGGTCATCAAAACTAACGCTATTTGCGTGGATCTCGAGTTAAAAGCTTTAGTAACAATTTAAAACATGAATAAGGCGAAGGTCTCAATAAACTTGGGCGATTTGAAGTTCTGTATGTTTCAGTAGGTAAATGTTTAAAAAACTACTTAAGTAAATAATTGTACAAGATTTTGAAACGTTTATCCAATCTTCGAAATTCGAATCAAACCTAATGTAGGTTTATAGGAAATGATACGACATAAGTTTCTTTGAGGGTGGTGTTTTGACTTAAAAACATTCTGTTTTTAATTATATCAGCAGTAAAAATAAAAAGTTCTAGTTATACTCGTTCCAACCGTTTATTTAACTTTTGACAGCTGTAATACTGACTCAAATAGTGATACCCTGACCCGTTACCGATTCGATTTATTTTATCGATCAATTTTATTCATGAAGAAGTTTTAATCGATTTAACACACTCATTATTTACTATGAATTTCAACATTTTGCACCTGTTCATTACAAGTAGGTACCGCAGTTCATTCACATGTTTTTTATTTGAACCAACTACAGTAAGTCTAAACGATTATTTTAGATTCATTAATTTTTAGCGAATAAATTCGATCCCATTACTAGGTAAGAATAGGTACGATGGAACTGTTTTCATTACGCAAATTATGTATGCATTAAAACAGAGACATATAGGGCATTTTAATGCAAAATAATAGATTTGATATAAAAATAATCACAATAATTTTATTGTATGTTTGAATATAATCGATAATCGATTTATTTCAAAACCAGTTGTCATTAATTACGAATGAAACATCTCTAAGTGGGCGGGGCCCGTCCATGACAGTACAGTATTCCCTGTAGTACATTGTATCAAAAATTATTATAAAACTTTATGTGCGTGATCTGTCAAAAGTTAAATAAACGATTGGAAAGACTATAGGTATTGTTTGTTGTTTTTGGTTGATGACCGCACCGAACTGGCGAAGTTGTTTGTAGTGTAGTCACATTGATGGTTTATAAGATTCTGAACAATCTCTTTTCTATTAAGAATTCGTTGATTCTTTGAGACGAGTCGGGAACTCGGGAGTTTGTTGGAATCACTGGCAGAATAATTGATTTTACATTTATCGATGTATTTCATAAACTTTTCATCTAAGAATAAAAAGTAATACCATTTCGGAATGTACAAACAGAACCCTTTCATATGACATCCCACTCAGAATATTTGGATAACTTTTTTTTTTCACTTCCTTGGAAACCCAATATCTTTACAACCCGTTGACCGATTAAGCTCATTAGGTAAGCCGGAAATTTACTTATACACTACCTACCATGTTTCATGAAGATTGGATTAACGGCTAGACAGTTCTGCCGGAACATACAAACATACAACGCAAAGTCGCCCAAGTTGCCGCTAAGATCTTCAGTCGCTTCGCACGCTCGATCGATAATAATGATTGAATTAAATAATAATTAAGGTTACATTTCGAGTGGTCACTAACAACTCCAAATAATGAGAGCTCAGTTCGACTCCTATACACTACCTATATTAATAAGATGCAATATAGTTGAGTTGCAGTCTTGCAGTAAGCTCGCAAAGTCTTTCAACTGCTTGCCAAAAGATACGTTTATCCGCATGAAACGCTTGTTCAAACCATGGGTGTATCTGCAATCAACTTTATTCACCGGGCCAGAAGCATTAAACCAGCATAGAAATAATTTTTTAATCACGTCTCATTTTGAATTTTCGGTGATGGCGCTTTGTTGTGTTGGTGTTGTACGCAGATTTTAACATGCATGATGTTTTCCAGACAAGGGATTGCCCAAGGCAATGGTGAAGCCCAACATTCTGACACATGTTATAGAGGGCTACGTGATCCAAGAGGCCGCAGAACCTTTCGCTGTAAGTAACGTAATTTTTTTATTAGAGTTGCATATTTTGCGAAAGAGGACTTGATTAAAACCGTTTTGTTTGACGATAGGTGAATCGTCCTCTGCGCGAATGGGGCACTAACTCAGCATCGAGCACCGCCGCCATCGCCGCCGCCGCCGTTGCCACCGCCAACGCCGCCACCGCCGCCGCCGCCGCCGCCAGCTCCTCCAGCTCCGCCAGCACCGCCACAGCCGAGGCAGAGGCTCGCGACGTGCGTGACGCCAGGGAGAGTCGAGAGGCTCGCGAGAACCGCGATCCGCGCGACTCCCGAGACAAGCCTCGTGACTCGCGCGACACTCAAGACAAGGAAGTCAAACGCGCACCGACTTCCGATGAACCTCCACGTAAGTTAGCCATCTCTTGCAATTCAGGTGGCCGTTTTTAACTTCTTAATATCAATTAGAAAACTTTCACCCAGGCAAGAAGCCGATGCTGGAGAACAAGAGCGCACCTCGCATCAGCTCGTCCATCTCGTCGAGCCGCGACGAGTCCGAGGCCGGCCCCTCCAAGAGCTGCCGCAACCAGCCCTCCCAGCCCGACCACCCTGAGGAACCGAACCTCTCCGTGGCCAACAAGTGGAGCGTGAGTATCGACATATTATGCAACAATCTATTTTCAGATTATAAACAGAAGTATTTACAATTAATACGTACGGAAGATATTATAACTAGCCTTACGAGTTCTGTGTAAGTTAAACGAACTTATTACAGTCCAAAGGCCGCCGCAGCCAGCACAAGGAACAACAGGAACCTGAAAAACTACCGAAAAACTCCATCGCCGACAAGAATAGCGTGAGTACAGTACATCTAGATGGCACGTGTTTTCGCAGATTTTAGAAGTAGGTAGTTCCTTCATACAGAAGTCACAAAATAGACTTAGAAATTCATTTTAAGCAAAACGAACTCTTTACAGTCCAAGAGCCGCCGCAGCCAAGTCAAGGAACCTGAACAAGTAGAAGCACTTGCAAAAACAGCCGTCCCCGAAAAGTGTAGTGTAAGTATCGCTAGGTAGTGCTAATATCAGTTTACATCTTCTATGAGTACATAGTTAAAATTACTACGAATAGAAGATTTCCATGGAAATTTCGAACTCTTTACAGTCCAAGAGCCAACAAAAACTTCCCAAGGAACCGGTGCTACCAGAGGAACCAAAAGCCTCGGCCTCCAACAAGTATAGCGTAAGTATTGATAGAAAGCGCTTATCAATTTACAGAAGTAGTTAGAGTTACACCGTACATAAGATGTAGTAAGTAACTAGCCTTTGAAGTTTCGTGTTAGTTAAACGAACTAATTACAGTTCAAGAGCAAGAGTTGTCACGACAAGCCCAAAGAGCCCGAAGAGTCGGAAACAGAAACAGAGGAAGAGGAAGAAAAAGAGGATCCTAATGTGTCCATTGCGGACGATTGGACTGTGAGTATTGATAGCTAGAATTAGTTAGCCCTTCCGTCTTCATCGATGTAGATAGAATGTAGCTAGTGCAGACGCAGAGAACCATACAGAAGACGTGCTGATACACAAAACATAAGGGAGGAGAATAGGTATCTGAGTGATATCTCCTCTAATCTTTATGTAGATCTCTACAATTGAAGATGTAAAAGGATAGTTGGAAAACTACTACTTTAACGCTTCGTATAATGTAAAGAATCCTTAAAGTTTTACCAGCTCTACGAATCTTCAGCTAAGCTTTTTGTCTAAGTGGAGACAACGCATTATCTACGTATATATTTTATTGTTTTGTTAATTTGTATGTATGTGAATTAAAGTTGCATCTTTTTATTTTAGGTTTTGGATTTCAACAAAACGAAATTCATCATTTGTACTTGTTTTTTGTTTTCTAGGTTTTTGGCTGATAATTTTGAATCCGCTTTTTTTCAGCAGCATATACTTATAGCATTATTATAATAATATCAGTTGCTTAGCAGAATGTGTATTCGTGGAGTGTGTACGTATCGAACGGCGCCGCCGCTCGAGTTATATTGTTTATTATATAGTAGTACCTATTGATGTTGTTTCTTATACTCGTAGTTTGATGTCTATTCATTTCTTTATATTATCAACGCTAGTCCTTACAAAATCTATTTAAAACAATACTTGCAAAATAAAAAAACGAACAGAGCCTATTGTTTAGACACTACAATATTTAAATAGAGGTTTGTACGGTAGTTATTTATATGAACACAATATCTAACGTATGTTTGTTTGTGTCAGGTGAACGATGTGTACGATTTCATCCGCAACATCCCCGGCTGCGGCATTTACGCGGAAGACTTCCTGATGCAAGAGGTGGACGGGGAGGCTCTGCTGCTCATCAAGCCGGAGCACCTCGTGATGGCGCTGTCGATGAAGCTCGGGCCTGCGCTTAAGATCGTCGCCTGCATCGACGCCCTGCGCCCCGAGAATGAACAGAACGACAACGATTAAACCTTCACCACTAAATGCTTCTTTGACGACGTGTGCGACTCAAAAGGTACGTGTTACTGCGATGCTTTGCGAATACTGAGCAATTGCTGCCCTTGCAAATTAGCCTAGCTAAATATGCGCTGATTGGTCGACAGCTGACGTCGACAACGGAACTATTTCGACTTTAGTATTTGATGGTGTCACGTGTCAGATCAGTAAACGTCTTGAAAAATGACTATACTTATAATAATTATCGATTTCAGTTAACATTATTATTCACACGCACTTGCCCGTACTTGTCTTTGCTCAAGATGTTTGCCGGTCATAGTTAGAGCGACTATTTAAACTACTACTATTTAAAACCTATGCACACCACGTTTTTCGACGTATTTGTATCGATACAAACGCGTGGCGAATAAAAGGCAGTGGGCATCCTCGCGCTGCGAACTAGCAGGTGACGTGCTACACAAAAACGCGCAGTGACTGCTCGTTCGAAAACCGTGGTGAGCTCCTAGGAGGTAGTATTGAGTCAATCGATTACTAAAGTCAGGTCCTTGTGGCTTCTCAATAGCTGAAACAACGGCCGTAGATCAGAAAGCGCCAATCCTATAATTTTGCGAAAACTCTTCTTGACTATGAAATTCAAGTTTTAATGTTGTGTGATTTAACTGTGTAAGGTTCTCATAAACTATTTGGGCATTGAAAACTATTTATGATTATTTATCAAACCACTTGTTCTCTTTCAGATGAGTATAAGCCAGGACGACAATTATAATTTACGAGCGAAGGAAGCCCTCGTTTGACGTTTAACGCTTAGTAGAATGCGAATAATCAGTACTATTCTATATCTACTCTTTTTATTGAAACGGCATTTCTTTAACTTGGCTACCTGCGGACCCCGGGGATTAGCCTAATTGCAAACAATTGCAGAGTTGTACGTCATTTTGATGCAGTTCATTAGATAACTCTGCATAAGTTGATGTTTAGGTTAATAGGTTGTTAGCATGAACGAATTAGCCGCGTTGTTAGTCATCCATCTTGGATAGTTATTTAGTTACAAATGTGTAACATTATTAATAATTAAACAAACATTATTGCTAATTATTGTCGACATACGACGAATCTCAAAGGAGCTACTTAAATATAAAATAAAAATATTGTTTATCTCTAATTTTACCATAATAATCATTACTCATTTTGAGTGGTGAAATGTTATAATCCTTTGTTTTTGCTATAGCCGGCGACAGAAGTTTCTGAACATTTTCGGATTTTTCATCCTCATGTACTTTTTCCAAACGTTATTTTTTGGTTTTATATATATTAATAATACTAATGTGATAGTTCTAATGTTGACTAAAATTGTGATAATAAGAAACTTACAAAGTTATTCGGGTTTAAAAAACTTGAAAGTTTCAACTACATTCGTCGCTGGCTATAAGAGGATGAGCCCTCAGGCACTGATAGTTCTTGTGCCAAATTGTCTATGGCACCTGTAAGGACAGGTAGCGAACGCAAACCTGAGGATGTCCTAAGTACGATCGACGAGGCGTCAGCGTCAGCATCGGCGTCGTCAACGATAGTTCAGTCCGAGAGGTGGAGAATTGCGACTAGAGGGGTCCGCAGATACTTTTGAAAGCTCGTAGACCATTCTGTACCTATTTGGTCAATTTATAGGTTAAACTTTAACCAAATACTGACGTTGATTCTTTGAAAGATTTTCTAAATAAATACCATCGGCATCTTTAATTACGTCGTTTGTAAAATGAGGACGACACCTTTCTAATGAAGAACTTTAGTTAATGCAGCGAAAAAATCAACGTCATTATTATAATTACTTATTATACAAGTTATTTCGGATGATTATATTTTTTCTTGAAAAGAAATTTCATTGATCTAGTTATTATGTAATAAAGTGTTATACATTATACTGTTTCACTTGTTGTCTCTTGACGACACTTCGTTAGATCTTAAATGTTGATATATTGTATGACAGTATTTACAGTAATATTTTAACCGTAGTGATAATAATGTATGTGTATTGTATGTAATCATGACTCATATCAGTAGCTCGAATCCTGAAACATTGCGTTCATTTTGTTTAGCAGATTACGTTAAGTTTTATTTGAATCCTGAGAGCAGTTTTAATAGAAAATACAATAGTTCATTATAAATCAGGACGTTCCTGTGCTATTTGAAGTGGCTAGATTCCGTTATGTACCAACTCTTGTGGGTATTTCCTTTGACTCACCTTTACTTTAGCGTTTTGTTTTAAATTCGACAAGTAACGGTGACCGAGGACAGTTGTCGAATGATCCGCCTATTTAGTGTTATTAGCTTTAAATTTATTTAATTTTGTCTGTTAATAGCTTTTCTCTCTCGACGTTATTATTATACTTTATTATTATTTGTCAAGTACGTTCGCTTTAAAGGATACCCGAGTACTTATAAACGTTAATTTATGTTTGTTTAATAATACTAATTTTTAAATGAGTAACTACAGACATGTGACATAACATTACACCAGCGCATGTCACAGTGGAGGCCCTCATGACTGGGATACACGACGACACCAGACACCTAGACACTCAGTGTATACATCGACTGTACACTTATGTGTGTCCACTGCCGCGACACTTAGTTGCAGATGTTGTGGCGATGTCAATCAAAACAATCGACACTATAGTGTCGACATTTGTGTCGAGCATATTTCGCGTACAGTTTATATAATCTTAATGTCTGGATGATGTTAACCAAGCGACATTGTAGTGTGTGTTGTTATGTGCCACGTCTTTGTATTACAAAGTCGTCAATAGTAAAATTTAAGAGTTTTTAATCAAAGTCAAAATGATATCGTACATTTTTAAATAATTTTAATCTAAGTAAGTAGTAACCGTATAAAATATTGGTGTCCTGTATAGCGGATCTTTGTCATACACTAGGATTAATTTCAATTGAGATGCTTATGGCTATGAGCAATATATATATCATAGACCAATAATTGTTTTGCCTTAGTCAATTTATTAGTGATAATAAGAAAAAAACTTGCAATAGTTCCATTGAATAATTACTTGGTGAAAGAAATGCAATTTGCAATTGTTCTGTAGAATAGTTCCATGGTGTAACAAATGCCTAATTGGGATTCGCAACAGTTCGGTAGTTTCTGTCAAGCGAACTCATGCTAATTTTAAATTACTTCCACTTTTTAAAAGAGTTAAGTGTACAACTAAAGCAGAAACGATTTCCCGGTAATAACCCCCCCCAATCTTATCCCGGGATAAGGGAATGACAACAAAAAAAATCGTTATTAGGTACTTCGAATATAAAATGACCATTTGTTTTGTTACATGAATAAAACTATTTCACGGAACCTCCACGGACAATCGGAAAATTGGTTTACTATCACGTTTGTTGAGTGCCCTCGGAACACCTAGGAACTATAACGAAAGAATACGGTTTATTAACATGTCAACGGAACTACTGCGAGTACCTATGTATATCAAATAAGATTAATATGACTATCATACATTATAAAAGGTATATTCTAGAGGCGTTGTGTTAAGATTCAATTTGATGTTAGATTACAATAGATGTAAAAGCCACGTAAAGTTTTTGTCTTTTCAAGTTTTTCTCCGATCTTAACTTAAATATGTTAGGCCTAACTTTTCGATAAATAACTTTTATGAGAAATAAATATGTACTCAAACTGACATTATTTATTTTTCAAATAATAGTTATTTGAGAAGAGAGAACTCTGGCCCTTAGAAAATAATCGTTGTCGTGTTAGAAGAAAACGCTTGATGTTAGAGATTCAATATTATTATGAACAGGTACTTATGTTATACGTATGACAGCTTCGCTGTATTGGACTGGCTGAATTGATATTATAAATTGAACACTGTTTTTTAAATACTAATACTTTTTTATGAATTTAGTTAATTTTTTTTCATATCTACCTACTTAATAACTTCACAAACAAAGTAATGCGAAAGACTGTTAAAGTTTTTCTGATATTTTGGCTTTTGCCTTCATTTAGTGACAGTAAAATTTTGAACCGTAACAAATAAAAAGATAGCGTCCATTTAGGTACCTAATTTAGAATATTATTTTTTTATTTTAAAAAGATAAGAATTTGAGGACGATTTGTGCAATTAAATTAAAGAACGCCGACCATATGGTGTGTTTTTATGCTTATTGAAGATTTTCCTTAATTGATTTTGTGGCATTTTAGTTAATTTTAAATTTTTTGTAAATATTTTCTTATTGTTTTTATAAAATTAGAAACAGTTACTTTTTCAATGCTAATTTAAGTTAATCTACAACGTGATTCATAATTGGTATGTTATTCCGAAAAGGGGTCATTCACCTCATCAGTGTGAACAACATTTGTTCTACGACTTTTTGAATTTCGATATTTTTCATTGAAGAAATGACTAGCAAAGTTTTCTTTAGAAATAAACACAGAGCAACCCTATAATAATCAGCTGATCGGGCGGACTACCAGTAAGTACATAGGTACCTAATAAAATTTAATGAACTTTTTTGTCTGCCTTGTGTGTTCATACCTACTTACCTATTGTACCAATTTTCAATCTGTGCGGGAAATGTAGTTACAATGTTGACAAACTTAGGGTTGTTAAAAGATTTAACAAAAAAGGTTTTGTATGAAAATTAGAATTCACCAGATTTGTACCTACACAACTGTTCATTTTCATGGTCACAAAATCCCCCTTCCGGGATAACATACCAATTATGAATCACGTTGTATATGTTATAGTCCTTCTTAATTATAATTATGTTGTAAATAATCATTAGTTGTATTAAACTTGCGTTAAGTGTACATACCTATTTACATTTACTTTACTTATTTGTTAGTTATTATACCAAAAACAGGTCAGTAAGCATCCGGGAGAGTGTTGATGGAAAATTATTAATATTTTTTATGCGTGCCTTTCACTCATCAGACTGACAACCCGTTCTGTTCTGTAAGCTGATGTTTATTGATGATTGTTCTCACCCAATGATGGCATCGGACGGGTTGTAGGGCTGGTGTGGGGCTCCGGTGACCGTTGGCTGCGGCAAGCGCAATGGCGGCCCAGTTACATCATTGAACGTCAATGTAAGCCTTACATCTGACGGAAGATGCGTATCGTATCGTCTCGGCCATGAAATGCCACAACAGACAAGTATTTAGATAATTAAACGTTCAACCATCATACTTAACTGATGAGAGGTTACCGCACCGCTCTCAACAACTCAACGCAACTCGGTAGCCAACGCATCTTCCGTTAGATGTAAGCTGGCTTTCAACTTCTCTCGTTTATCTGCCGCTTGCCGTAAAATTATTATATGACACCTAGGTTTATTTGTAACTTTTATTGAACCGCGTAATACACTGCCCCAGCTTGTAAAAAATATGATTTAATTATTATTGTGAGAACTCATTTATTTGATGTACTTAGCACCTAATCAATGTTTTCGGTGTAAGTTTGGATGTTGTGTTACATTTCGATTACAGATATATTAATGTAGTGTATTGTGAATTTGTGAGACTCAATTTGCTCAAAAACGATGCATGGTCCATGTATAACGATAAAATAAAGCAAATGAGACTGATATGCATTTTTTATTGCAACCAAGTGACAATTACATTCTTGCTGACTCTACGAAGACACTCTGGCATATCTACAGACATTCTTAAGAGCTACGCAATGTTGCCTACCCGGTGGTAAGTAGGTACTACCAACTAGTATTTAATGAAAAAAAATAGCATTATTATCAAAGCAAACTTTACTAAGCTATATTTTGTAAATATAGACACTTTTTTGCAACAATCGGTCGACCTCATCAATACATTTCTATTATCGTTAGGAATCGATAACATTTGTATCAAGTTCTACGACAAGCTCACATAACATAACTAAGAAGATTTACAATATTTTGTTAACACATTTTTCTATCTAAATTGAGTTATTTGTATCAACTAATTCAGCTACGCTCAGCTCATTGGAGGGCATTTGAAAGTGAAATTACTTTATACAAGTGTTTACATCATTCATTTGTGTTAATTCTAGTATGCATTGTAAGTATTTATGATATGGGGTACTGTAACTATCTTGCGTAGCTCGGGAAGAAGACATCAGCGTGGCTAGGGTCCTCGTATCTGTACTGCGGCTTTTCCTGGATCATATCGTATTTGCTCTTCACATCCTTCGACCGACCCCCTTTCACCTTCTCCGGAATGGGCCTTAGCTTAGAACTTTCTATAATTTTCTGAAACAACATTAGTGGTTCGTTCTTGGGATGGTAAACAGAAAATAAACCTAGTAGGTAGGTTATTGTGTTGCAAAGTCGAGGCATTCTATACAGCCACAAATGTATTTGAAATTCAGGATTGCTGTTAAATATTATAAAATTTTGTAACATGATTTTATACATATTTTCGACTAAATTACCTACTAGTTTGAGAGCTAAGCTCATGAATCACTACAATCGAAAAAAAAAGGCGGAAAAGCAACTATCCGATCTTCCTTTCAGTTATTTAGTTAAGAAAATTTTAGCTGGAAGATGAAAAAAAAAATTTGCGACTGCAATTTTTCGTGTGCGGGTTTTTAATTTTCAAGTCTTTTTTAGTATTTTCCTCACATTTGAGGGTTTACCTAGGGAGAAAGACGTTTCAATGCCCTCGAAATATTATTTTTAAATAAAAAACAAATTGCCACTTGTCTAATAAATATAACTGTAGGTACAGAGAGCTATAAGGTAGACGAAGGAAAAATAATAGTCAATTATCTTTAGTAAAGTAATAATTGCAGTCAGACATCTATTGAAATGGTTCCGGGACTGGGTAGTCAAAGTGACCAAATGTTCATAAAAAGGTCTACCTTGTGTAGGAGAATAATGTGAATATAAAACAAGTGGCCACATTTCTATCTACATTACATTTGAAGGTACTACTTATAGGTGAATTACAAAACAATCACGATTGTATTCCCAAAGCACGGTAGAACTTAGATCTCTTATACTTACATAAGTAGGTACAAGATCCTTAGAACAGGTGACAGGTTGTAAGCCCATCGCCTCTATAACAGTAAAGAAAAATCGTTTACCCTGTTAGACTCGCCGAAGTCGATTGGTCGGGTGGCAGGCAAAGGTCGAATCATCATCTTGGTCTTGGTCAGCGGGAAGTTAGCCCCTTTGAACGATATCCAGTACACGGTCTGCCCTTTGTTCTCTTCGGCCGATGTCGTGTACTTGCCGTTCAAATTACTGAAATAAATCAGTCCAAATTGCAGATCTAGTTCTTTGCTCTGCCCCTACTCTAAAAACCGAAAACGATACCTCGTGCTAATAATCGCAGGTCAGCTTATGTTGGTGGAATGGAAACTGAATTCGGAAGAATTACCAACACAAATTAACTGCTTGCGATTATCAACACGGTGTATCGTTTTCTGTTTGGAGAGTAGTGGGGCAGAGTCCCAGACTCGTGTTGTAACGTTCGATTACTTATCCGCCCCCCCTTTTTTGTAAATGCCTCAACTTTTAGATCGGTGGGCTAAACCGATTTCTATGTTACTTTTAGTTTCGCATTATACACACCATTTCCTTTTTGATACCTACCAAACTTAGGTATATTTGGAAAAATTAGATTATTAATCCCCATCTACCACCCTCACATTTATAACACACCCTACCAGGGTATGTTATAAATATGCTAGAAAACCTGCTTTTGAATAAAATAAAAAATGCATGAAAATCGGTCCATTAGTTTAAGCGCTAAGGTGTCACAAACAGACCCACACACACTATCGGTCAAACTTATAACACCCCTCTTGGGTCGGGGATTAAAAAATGAGGAGGTTCTGTGTATCACTGTATGTATTTAATTTTTTATGTAGGTAACTAAGTTTACAGATAACTGGAAATAAAAGATACATCGAATGAAACTATATATTTGAGACTTTAATACCAAGAAAATGCTTGACGCTTACCTCTTATCACATTCCTTGTACCACCAGGCGCCGCCGTGCTCAGTGGCGCACGCGCCGTCTTTCCACTCGTCGTTGTCTACATCAGGCGTAGAAAACTTCTGCCCAGCATGATATGATAGAGAATCACCTGCAAAATATGATTAGTGGCCATTACTATTTGTCTGATTCATTATTATATTATGTCAACTACGTGGATGTGGCATTAACAGCTGAGCGCTTCAGTTCTTTGGAGGCTAGGAAGAGAATAAAATATGTTTATATTTGATCCTAGTTTGGAGCAGTTTGGAGGGCTCGTCAAATTGACAATTGAGCCATGACGGAGGTTTTCTGGCGGCCTAAAATTGTTAAAAAAACACCCACATGGCAGAAATAAAATAAAAAATTAAAAAAAAAAACTTTATTTCTTTTTGAGTACAATACAATTATAATTTTAGCCCTACCTACCAAACTAAGTTTTTCAACTTGTATCTTGGCCTACTATAGTAGGTTCAGTACCTATCTACCTACTTGTATATTATTATTAACCTGTCCCTCGAACAATGAGTCTGTTGTGAAGGTCCACCAACCTGCAGTTCCATAATAAGTGCCGAGTGTGCTGATCCTGAAACCTTCGTGCTCCGGCCCCAAAGTGAACACGGAGTAACTTGCGTAAGCCTCCTGGAAAGATAAATAAATAAATATCCTTGGACATTCCACACAAATAAACAACATCATGAATGATTTTACCAAGGAGAGTTTTCAGGAAAATTATATACATACACCTATATTTTAAACGTGAATGTTCGGATGTTACAGCTGTTTGTTACTCTGACGCGAAAAGTACTGAACGGATTTGGTGGAAACTTGGAAGCTATTTCCTGCGCCCTCGAGGTGCATCAGTTCGTAACTTCGAAGATCCTCAAATCGGTTTACAAATTGACGAAGAAATCGGTGAACATATTCTATCTATACTCACCTACCTATAAAATCCTTTGTCCTGAATGACTGACGGATCAACGCACAGCCTAAACAGCTGATCGTAAAGACTCGAAACTTGACCCTCTATTCTTTGTGTGACTTAGGCATCCCATAATAAAGGATTTTTCGAAATTCCACCCCTAATGGGGTGAAAAAGGGGACAAAGTTTGCATAAAAAATTTAATAAAAAAAATACATACATACAGTGAAACATAGAACCTCCTCCTTTTTTGAAGTCGGTTAAAAATAGAAAACACCCAGACTCGAGACTAAAATAATAGTGTTCTACTTACTGTACTAAAGAGTAAAATGGTTAATTACGCTAGTGACCTGTCCGTGCTGTGTTTCCACCTCGACTCTCAGCTCGTACAGTTTCTGATTCGTCAAGTAGTTGAGTTTCTCAAGCCCCAGCCAGAACTCGCCAGCTAGGTTTCCAAAGCCGTATTTATAGTCTGTCCACCCTTTGTAGAAGTCTTGCGAACCGTCGAACCGGTTTTGGAAAACCTATTGAGAAATAATAAATATAGGTACGGTAAGTACAAGTATACCTACCTTGTAGTTATAGTAGGTAGGTACCTACCTGTATAATAATTATATAAATATGAAATAATAATGCAAAGTGCCTTTTAGATTTAAGTAAACCTACATGTAAAGTACTAACTTTTAATTTTCGTGTTTGAAAGAGAAGGTTAAATTTGAAAACTTATGCAATGCGAAATTGCTTAATATACATATTATATTATACACATTATGACACAACCTATTCAAAATATACATTATAATATTCTAAGTATAGGTACCTAAGTACATACTTAGGTATAAATCACATAAATAACTTGATATTAATAAAAAAAAATACCAGTACTTAAGCAAAACTTTTTTTAAGAAAAGACATCAACGCGCACCTTTCTACGGAGCTACGCTTTTCGTAGAGGCCGTCATGAAATGTTATTTTACTCTACTAAAACGTGGCATAACGAGATTTATTATAGACCTGACCTAGGCTAACTTTGGCTTAGCCTGTATAAGTACTATGTTTGAGGATAGATACCTACTTGTAAAAAAATATACTTACAATATTACTTAGGTACTTTACTTAATTTCTTTTTACTCAAGAGCCTATAATGTTATTTACGTTTTGTTCAGTGTGAATGAATTTTACTGTTGTTTTAGTACCTACAGATTTAAATAAATTAATGTGGACGTGTTAACTTTTTTTTAATTTTTTTATTTACATATTTGGACAATAGGTACCTCTAACTACCCCTTTAGACATTTTCAAAAGAATACATATACCTAAAGATCTGAATGGATTATGTCCACCGCACTTTAGGAATACGAGTACTTAGGTTTTCATAAATAAATAAACACGACACTCACTGTCCAACCTCCACCCGCTGTGGTTAGATCACAAAGTATGTAAAATGGTTCCATATCATCCGGTCGTATCTTGTAGATACCAGACACATTGAAGCCTTGCATTTGGATCTCGTGGCAGTCGGTCGGGTAGCGTTCTGACCGGTCCACTCTCTGGCCGTCTCTGCCGAAGAACATGCTGTTTACAACTTTATTTGGGATGTAATCGTCCGAGTGGCAAAATTAAACATTTTATAAAACCGACTTTTATTTAAGAGAGTGCCATACCGCTGAAAAATGAGCGGGAGAGCGAATGGTGTTTTTACTCGTGAGTGAGAAGCGCAGAACGATAGACACGCAACATAATTTATAGCGAAAAAACACTTTACAAGTTAATTAAACAAGCAATCGAAAAATTAAAACTCAGAACTAAATAAATAAGTACTTCTAGGTTATTTGTCAAAACATAAAACCAACAAAAATAGCGTTCTGTTCTTGAGATAAATAGCAAAATGTGTGAAAAACATGTATTTTTCGAAAAAATATATTATCGAGAAATCTTTTACCAATCGTGTTTCTAAAAAAATAAAACGCAAGATAAAAGTTCAAAGTATCATTTACCTAAATATGAAGGTCGTAGCTTTCACATATACTGAGATAAATAAGGATTTCGACGACTAATTTGCATATGGCGCCCTCTTAATAAGAAAAGAGCAATTTGATGCACTCTCGAGGTGCCAGTATTTTTTAAAACCGACTTCAAAAAAGGAGGAGATTCTATGTTCCACTGTATGTATTTTCAGGTAAAGTGAATTTGGAATTGGAATCTTTACATTGCTGCTTGAAGTGAAGATCCTAATAGGTACATACTTGCATTCGCATTTCTTCGTTCTTTGATCGTGGAGTATTTTTCTAAACTCATTGATCATCGACATCGTGTCCAGTGTTGTACCAGTTTCAGTCGGCCTGTTGATGATAATTTATAATAAGAATATAATAATAAAATTACTTATTGAGACCCATAACATGCCATTAAAATACCAATTTTAGTTGGATAAGGTTTTTGTATAGGAACCTTACCTTATAGATAGGTTCTGAATAGTAGGTAGGTAACAACTAGTCGATCGAGTGAGCGAAGCGAACAAAGATCTTAGTGGCAACTTACTAAGCGATAGCCGATTTTGATTTCGATGTGTAGGTACTTGTTTATGTATGTTTAACTTTTTTGTGCGCGCATAACTGCTATCGAACCGTTAATCAAATCTGCACGAAACTATTGGTAGGTATATAGGTAGTGCTAATGGCAATTTGCTGGCAATAAAATAATGAGCTTCATCGGTGAAGGGGTTGTAAAGATATTGGGTTCCGAAAAGTGTTCGAATGTTTCAAAGGTCGTAAAAAATTATTAAAGTTGATCAGCATTTTAACTCTCGTATTATTTTGCACATGGTGGTCGAGCCATTTAGACGTTCAGTCATGTGAACAGCCAAGTGCCATAACAATCAAATGTATTAAATGTGTATCTTATTAATTATGATACCACATTCAATATATTTGATCAACTTTTTATTATGAAAGCATATCCAATTATTATGAAAGGGCTTTATTTGCACATTCCCAAAATAGTTTTAGTATTTATTCCAGTATGCAAAAACCGCTTTAAAAGCAACAAACATCCATACCATACATCCACAAACTTTTTCGATTATAAAACGAAGTAGGTAGGTAAGGTACCTAACAACATAGTAGGATGTTTTTATATGACTTACCTTACAAAAGTTCGTGTATACTGTCGGTTCTTGACTTCGGACATGGTGGAGACGATGGCGTCGAGGCCAGTTATAACAGCTTTGACGTTGGATTCTATTGTTGCCAGCCGGTTGTCCAGCGAAGGATCTGCGTGGAAATCCATATTTCCCGCTGTAATGAAGTTTAATATTTTTCATTTCTCATACACACGAAAAGCACTTAGCGTTAAAACAGCACTTTTTATCCCTTTTGTTATTTTATTTCAATTACATAAACCTACCATCACTAGGTCATCTAAGGAGGGCACAGCTTTTGCATTTTAAATATCTAGATGTAATACCTACCTCCCTGAAGATAGAGATGTGAGCCTGCTTATAAGTACCTAATTTAAATAACTTAATTTAATTTTAACTTCTAAAATAAATAACATTTAAATACAGGTAATTTGATTTGATACCACCATAATTACCTACCTAATGTAATTTTTATACTACCTGCTCGTCAATGGCTTATTATGTGTCATGCAAACCTTTCCTAAAGTAAGTCATTAAAGCTCTTTGGTCTAGCAAGCACATAATGTTGTATGGTTGTATGGAATATCTTTCTTCCCCTAGAATAAAGTGATTTGAATTTGGAATTCAACCCATGTAGTGGTGCAAGCTTGACCGAGGTTTGTTTCGAAAAAGTTTAGATGGAATGAGATTTTATTCTGATTTAGGCTGTATGTTATCATTTTCTTTGCACTGCCTACAAATAAAAAAAAGAAAAACATGAAATCTTTTTACGAACTTCATTTTCACGCACGCGCCAAGAAGGATTTGTTTAAAGTTAGAATAATAATCTGTAGTGGTTAGCAGTGGTTAGTTCGACATTCGAATAAATTCTTGATAATGAAATTCGTAAAAAAAATTGTGTTTATATTTTTTTTAATTTGTAGGCAGTGCAACGAAAATTATAACATACAGAAAAACTCAGAATAAAATCTAAATAATCAAAAATAAATTAAATCTAATAAACTACTATTATGCAACAAGGGCTTAAAGTAGTGTATTATGTAGCGGGCGCTATATTGAACCCCGAGTAAGAGGGATTTTAGAGTTAACTCCCGAGCGAAGCGAGGGAGTTATGGCTTGAATGCTGAGTACGAGGGGTTCAAGATCGCCCAAGACAAATACACATTTAAGCCAGTGATGCATACACTACTTTTTATACTTTCTGCGAGGCAATTGAAACTGTTATAAAGAAAGTACATAAAGGTGGTTGTATGCGTCAAACTGTTTAGATGCAATGAGATTTTATTCTGAGTTTTTCTGTATGTTATAATTTTCGTTGCACTGCCTACAAATTAAAAAAAATATACACACGAAAAAATTTTACGAAATTCATTTTCAAGAATTTATTCGAATGTCGAACTAACCACTACAGATTATTATTTTAACTTTAAACAAATCCTTCTTGGCGCGTGCGTGAAAATGAAGTTCGTAAAAAGTTTTCATGTTTTTCTTTTTTTTTATTTGTAGGCAGTGCAAAGAAAATGATAACATAAATCAGAATAAAATCTCATTCCAACTAAACTTTTTTGAAACCAACCTCCGTCAAGTACCACTACATGGGTTGAATTCCAAATTCAAATCACTTTATTCTCTAGCTAGGGGAAGAAAGATATTCCATACAACATGACACAACATGATGTGCTTGCTAGACCAAAGAGCTGTAATGACTTACTTTAGGAAAGGTTTGCATGACACATAATATGCCATTGACGAGCAGGTAGTATAAAAACTACTATTGTGCCACAGTTGTATTATTTTCAATTTATTGAATTTGATTTTTAGTTTACCAGAGCTGCCATGTTGAGGATTCTTCTCTAAACCCAGTTTTATGTTGTTCATGTCTGTCTTCAATGTATCCAGTACCGTCTCCAGTTTATCCGCATATCCTTGATCTCGAAGGCCTTTCAATACTTCAGACAACCGCTTCATGATGTTGTTCGTTTTTTCGTGAACCTCAATGTCTAAGCGATTTAATCTGAAATCTATGCTTTCAATTTTCTTGAGATACTTCTCACTGGACGTGATGCTCTCCATCAGCTTGTCAATGACAGCCTCGTTGTCGGTCATTGCCGACTGCACTACTCTAGTAATGTTATCTTTCTTTCTGGTGCTTAACATGGCATCCGTTAACTCATCTTCGTACTCCTTCTTCCAGAGTGATTTATCTGAATAAGAATTCGGCCGCCTTCCTCTCTTGTCTCGATTCACTTCGCAAGATATTGCTGAGAGAGTGAGTATCTGAAGCAGGGCGAGGCTCGGCACCATTTCGAGATGTGTTTGATCGGTGTGCCAGGAAGAGACTGGCTACCGCTGTCGTAAGAGCACCACCGATCAGTTTACAAAACAAAACATATCGAAGAATGCTGGACCGTGTGATTCTCGCAGAATCATCTCATGATTGTTTAATTAAACGGTCATGTTGTTATTTACTTTATTACAATGGTCTTATTTACAAACTGTTTTATTAGTTGCTGCCATTCATAGGGTAGGTATGTGCATCTTCAAGTTTTAGACCTTGGGTGAAATATTATTTATTTTCCTTTTTGCATATAATTTGCAGTAGGTAATCTAAACAACCATCAGTTAGGTACCTACCTAAGAGCCTAGGCACGCTTCGTTTTTCAAACGAGCAGTGGCTGCGCGATTTTATAGGTAGGCAGTAGGCAAAGTATGGATATTACCCCAACTTCGCCTACAGCATGCCGTAGCGTCAATGATTAATCAATTTAAGATGTGACCACTACATGATGCTCAGCTAGGGTGACAAACGAAAAAACCAAAGAAAAAACTATTTATTTAAAAGTCTCATAGTCGTAAGTAGTTTAAAAAAAACCGTTGTGGGCGAAGATTGGCAGCAGTTTCAGATGATTACATAGAGGTACATTTTCTATGTTGTTGATAGGGCTATCAAAAGTCACATGAGCTTTACCTCACTTATACGAGGTAAAGTACCTAATGGTTAAAAGAAAAAAAAAAACTCCTTGTGCTGACTGTTTGTAACGTCTTTTTGTACTAGCTTTCTTTTTATTTAGCATTTTCGTTAAAGTTTAATAATCAATTTTACATACCTATTGCATTATCTGTTCCCTAATAAGTTAAAACACCAACCAAAAATAAAGTGTAGGTAGTTTTGGTCACGTAAAAATTGCAATGGTATTTAACACTGTGATGTTAGCTACAACAAAATACCAGTAAAATCTTGTAGATTAAAAATACTTCGTATTTAGTAGTTTTGTACTAAGCCTGTATTAGACTGGAAATTTAAACTTTTTTGAAATTAGTCGAAGTAAGGTAGCATAGACGAAGTTACGCGGATCGACGGTAGCTAAGTAGTTTGTTATAAATAATAAATAAATAAATAAATATCCTTGGACATTTCACACGGCGTCATCTAGTCCCAAGCTAAGCAATTTAATGCTTGTGTTATGGTAACCAGATGACTGATAAACTACATAGATACATTTTTTTTTGTAAATACATACATATTATACATAGAAAACACCCAGACACGAAACAAATATTTGCAGATCATTATTGTTAGGTACTTAAAATATATAAGTTATAGATACTTACCACGCATGCTCGGATGCCCATCAAGCCTGGTAGTAACCGACTGTTTCAGCCTGTCCAAGTCAACCTTAATTTCCACCAAGGCTTTCTCCAACATCTCCGCCGGGGACGCCTTCACTATCCTCATCATTTCTGTAAGGTACTTAAGCATGCTATTGCTCTTTTCATGGAAGGTAGCATCCAGGTGGTTCAGCTTACGTTCCACTGTCTCAATCTGCTTCCAGTACCTCTCGCTAGCCATCAACGTTTCTACAAACTTCTCCACAACTAAATCACTGGAGAGCGTGCGCCCCGTGGTCGTCGGTACCCTGTGAGAGCGGGATTCATTTGATCGTTTCCCAAAAACACTTGCCATGATTAAAGATAGCAAAATGAATGCTCTTTCAGTTGACATTTTTCTAAAACCACCTTTAACAACCACGAAAGAAATCGTAATGAACAGCTCTGCAGTCCATGTTTAAACTTATGGGTAAGTTAATAAAACATTCGGCACTGCACAGTGTTTCTATTATAAGTTAGAAAACAATGTCATGTTTTAATATTTCGTATCCGTTCGTCATTGTTGTAAGATAATAGTAAGTAGGTAAGGTAGGCACCTACTTTAGATGGCACCTTGAGCGTTAAAGATAGAGGTAGGAACCCTACTTACTAATTACCATCATAGTTTTTAGTCGGTAGAATACGTACGGGTCGGACAAGAAAGTTTCCGTGAGATCTAATTGTCGATAAGGTTGATTTTTCTAGCGATAATTCGAACTTGACACATGGTAACGTAATTTTACTTACGAAGTAATCTACTTCCTGAGTAATCTATATATAGTGGCGGCCTTAAAACTCCGTCACCAGCTGTTCACATGTTGACTGGACTTGGCTGTTCAGTCATGTGAACAGCCAAGTCCAGTTAATCGTTTTTTGTTTCAATGCTGTATACGGTAATTTGTTACTTTATTAGTATGTTCACCGCATTTTGGAACTTTTATATAATTATATGTAGGTTACTTTTACTTTTGATCTGCATGCAGTGCTGTATAGAAACAATTAAAGTTTTAAGTTAATCGATTTTGTCACTGACCGTACCTACCTACCTAACATAAAAATAACATTTAAAATCTTCAATGATGAATTAGGTAAGTACCTATTTCTATCTACCTACAACAAGAGAGCGTAGAGAGTGGTTTTTTGCTGTGAATGCTGATTTTAATTTTGATTTTAACAGCAAGTGATTCTAAGTTGAAAGCTGATCGAGGCGATGCGAGGGATTCAAAGGCTCGGTACACAGTGTGCTCCGCGAGACCAAAGATATTTACAGGTTATCTATAGGTTATCCAGTTGACCTCGATGACGACAGCGAGTAAATAAGTAGGTGGCAAATCTTTTTTTTAATAAAACGACTTCAATTTCGAAGAAGCGAGCAATCTCCTGCACTCTCGAGGAGCATTTTTGTTCATAACTCAGAAACCACCTCGGGTTGGTATCGTCTATTCCCGTTGTCCCCTTGGTACCTACTATACCCTTTCCAACCGTTTATTTAACTTTTGACAGCTGTAATACTGACTCAAATAGTGATACCCTGCGGTGCTAACCTGCAAAACGTAAAACGAATCCGTCGACGATATCCGAAACGTTCCCGTTTTCATCGAAAAACCCTACTTTCAAAAACGATCGCCCGACACATTCGCCGTCGAAATTCGTAACGGATCCGCGGAACGAACGAAAACCTTCAAGATAAGAATGATGGATAATTTTGGACTTGGATACTACACTTTTGGCATAAAAGCGTTTGCTTGCGTCTACTTGACCCGTGTGAATTCACTTTTTGTCCTAAAACTGTTGGCAGATATGTCATTAGAATGCAGTGTCAATATCAAGTTGACACTGCAAAGTGTCAAACCAGAAAAAATCAATACAAAAACCAATTGACAAAAACAAATATTTATTTACAATTTAAGTTACATTACAGAAAATTAAATCTAAAGCGTTACTCTAACAAATGAGATCAATTAGTAATAAAGACAGAAGTGGCGGACGCGGCTGAAATTTTGTTTTCTGAAGAAGAATTGAACTGGGAAGAGTTCACTTCACGAATGTTGTGTTGTGCTGAAGTGTGAATAATTTATAACACACTATGACCAGCTGCACTGACGAACAACTCCGACCAATTAGAAGAAAACAGGGATTTGGAAAAAGGCTTGCTGAGGTCTGCCGCTGGTCGCCGAAGTTTTTTTTAATTTAGTGAAAATAAAAGTCAATTCAGATTCAGTTCTTCGTGTTCATTTGGCCGAGTGCTATGTGCGTTCCATCAATGCACCCACACCCACATACCCCTGGGATCCCGAACTTATTGTAGAATCTGTAATAAATTAGGTAATGTATTTATTAGGTAGGTATATTCCCTTAACTTCCAGCAGATGCATGCATGGATATCAATCAACTCATTTTCTCAACTTCAACTAATTCATATTTACCTAATATGAATTCTCTTCTAATATTTATTTTACTGTATGTTGCTGCTATCCAACTTCAAAAATGCATTTGAAGAAACCTATTTTAGAATAAATAGGTGCTTCAGGTAGGTACTCTTCTGTGTCCTCTTTGAAGAAAATAATTAGGTACTTAGTCCAGATAAGCAAGCCGAGTCAAAAGAAGAAAAATACGGGAAATTATCAACAAAATGGGAAATGAAATAGCTCAGAAACGAAAAACGTTACTCAATACGAAAGCCTAGAGGGTATCGTTGAGTTGTAACGTTGAATCGATTTATTTGGCAGTTTTTTCGTTGTCAAATTCAAATTAACGTATCGGATACCGCCTAGAGTAGGGTTCCGACGACGATTGTCAAAAAACGATTCGGACGTTTCATCGCGTCGAACTTCGCGTCGAACGAAGGCCCATAGAGTACCGATCCGCACGAAATTGATGCCGAAACTTCGTTTTTCGTTTTGCAGGTTAGCACCGCTGACTCGTTACCGATTCGATTTATTTTATCGATCGATTTTATTCATGAAGAAGTTTTAATCGATTTAACACACTCATTATTTACTATGAATTTCAACATTTTGCACCTGTTACAAGTACCTAGGTACCGCAGCTCATTTACATGTTTTTTATTTGAACCAACTACAGTAAGTCTGAACGATTATTTTAAATTCATTAATTTTCAGCGAAGAAATTCGATCGCATTACTACGTACGAGTACGATTGAACTGTTTTCATTACGCAAATTATTTATGCATTAAAACAGAGACATCTAAGGCATTTTAAAATAATAAAGGTTTTTACGTGATTTGATATAAAAATAATCACAATAATTTTATTGTAATTATGTGTTATTAATATAATCGATAATCGATTTATTTCAAAACAGTTTATAGTCGGTGGTCATTAATTACGAATGAAACATCTCTAAGTGGGCGGAACCCGTCCATGAAGTACAGTATTCCCTGTAGTGTAGTAAATTGTATCAAAAATTATTACAAAACTTTATGTGCGTGATCTGTCAAAAGTTAAATAAACGATTGGAAAGACTATAATCGGTCACTATTGACGGAATATTCGGTGAGTGAACACACAGCGGAACATAGAACTTCCTCCTTTCTGAAGTTGGTTAAAAATACAACTTGAACTGCTTGAAGCAACATTTACTGACCTATACTTTTCTTTAATAATAAAAGTTTAGGCACTAGTAGCACAGATAGGAACTACCTACGCCGGCCGTTTCTTCAGTTACCTATTGCAATTTTGTAAATTAAGTAGGCAGGTAGGTGCAATCAGGTACATAGATACTAATAATTAGTTAGGTAGGTATACTTACATAGTATTGTTTTAAAAAATTTCGTGACTTCTAGGACGGAAATATGCATTAAAATTGTTGTCTCAACTCATTTGGACTAAGAATAGTTCTATATTCTGAGCATTTGGAATTACCTACTTAGTATCAAGCTTAGTAGGTATATTCGGCACTGATTTTACTCATTTAATGTTTTTAAATATTGATACCCAGTTAAAAAAATAAATTACAATGCCCGCCATTCATTTTTGGTTCGTTTTGGCTTGCGCATTCTGAAACCACACCGGTAATTGATTGGGTGAGGCTGAGGACCCTTCGTACCTACAGTTTTTTTTTTTATCGAGCACGTTGTAAGTCCTTACATGACTTTTCGCTAATTCTCAGCAGGGCTTGGAAACCGGAAAAAATTTCAAACCGGTTTGGCCTTAAATACCTACAACCTTTTCATTACGGTAACGTTCTAACGTAACCTCTATCGTAGCGGTTAATGCGAGCGGAACTGTCCATGCGGTTTTTGCTCGAAATACCGGTATAGAACGAAAATGATTAGTTCTTTCCCTCGTAGCGAGCGTCCACGCCTGCGCCGCGCCTATCCGCCAAGATTTGCCACCTTTGAAAACCTACGCGTTTTACATACACTTGGATATACCGGTTCATTGAGGTTTTTCATTAGTTCGCGATAACGTTTGCGTTCCGAACGAAATTCATTAAAATAACGAACAGGTAAATTTCAAACCGGTTCCAAGCCCTGATTCTCAGTTTCAGACTTAGCCTCAAAACAACTCACCTGTTTAATCATGAGTGCTAAGCAGAAGGGCCTACTGCGAATTTTGCTTCGATTCAATTTGAGACAAGCTACACAATACCCCTGCAGGTAATAGGGAACAGAAAAAGAAGCTACCCATCTACTGCATAAATTGTGTAGGTATGTTTAGAATACTTTCGATTGGAAATAAATATATTTCGTTTTGCAGTCAAGACAGCCAAGCCAGTGACGAGTAGGTACCTACCTACTTTATAGATAGACGTTCGATTTTTTACATCCGATCGGATCGGACTGTCGGATGAAAAAATCGGACGTCTATTCCCAGCTTAATGTTATAAGTCGCGCCACGTCAGAAGAACTCCGAGGGGAAGTAGTGGATGTTTGCGCCTGTGTTCACTCGCTGACGAACCATTAGCACTCGCTAAATCAATAGTATGAAGTGCGCCAATCGGACCTAAAAATTGACTACTGCGCAGCTTTTCCCACTTGTGTTTTTTTTCGTGACGCGACCTGTGTAAAGACTATGTAATAGGTTTCGTTTCCACTGTTATTCAGGACCCTTCTGGAATTTAAACGTGACTGTAACTTTAAAACTTAATTTATTTAATGATTATACAACAGACAACAATAGTATAATTATTGTATTGTATGTACCTCAATATATAATATTATATAGATATGGCTATAAAAAGGTAAAGCCATATATATATACATATTATAATATATATAATATGTATATATATTATATACATATTATGTATATAATATATATACCTCAATATAATTATTGCCTAATCTACACTTAGTGGATATTTATAGTAATCATTAACAATAAAGTAACATTGAAGACAAGCAATAAACTAAATTCACTCAGTGTAAGGAACCTACTATTATACTACCTACATAAGAGGTAAAACAGCTTTACTTTTTCAACTTAGTTGATTAAGCAGATTATTCAGATCTTTCAGTGTTTCAACACTGGTCTTACTTTAAAACTTATTAATTACAGAAAGATATTTATAAAGAGGAAACATACATTGATATATTTGTGTCTTATCACACAATACCACATAGATTTTGCCTAGGATTATAGTTATGTGAGCGAAATTCAATGTGCTATGTTTCAAAACAAACTAAACTAGGAATGAAGCATAACAAATAAAATATGCATATAAAAAAATACTAATATCTTCAATAGATTATCTATATCTAATCCTGTTATTCTATGTTATGTTATGAAAGCAAATAATTACCGGAATAGAGCCTAGGATGAGTTTCCCACATGTTGCAGGATTGCTCTCATTAAATCAATATCATTTAATTGTTGAATGCTACTGCTCCTCAAGATCTTGGGATTTTCTGTGATAAAGTCATACACTTTCAATGAAAGATCCTTCACATCATGCTTCCTGGCTAATTTTGCTATATCCACAGCATTGTCTTCATTGATGCTATGACTGAGCTGTGTTTCTGCTAAAATCTTCATTCCCTGCAGTTCCAATTTGTCTGCTAGTTCTAACATTTTAGATGAATTTTCTGTTGAAAAATCTTCAACAGTACCTTTGTAGAGATATGTAATCATCATTTCAACATCTTCATCACACATTTTAAGAGTATAAGATCTTTGCTTATTCTTTATTATTTTTTTCAAAACAGGTGAATGTGAAGCTGCTACAATTACGTGAATTGGATACTTTTTACCAGATGCAGACTCAATAATAAAATCACCTTCATTTCTGGTTTTATAAAGAGCTTCATTAATTTGAACAGTGTATTGCAATTTTAATCTCTTGATAATGTCAGGGTGGATTCGGTAGGATGAGTTTATTCTGATTGAGCATGGCAGAAGTACACACATATTATCCAGTTTTTCTATTTCTTCTGAAGTGAAGCGATATGCCTTAACAAAAACCACTTCGTCTTTTTTAGCTGTTGTAAATGTAAACTCCTTAAGTTCTCCAGTAATCTCAACTGCTTTTTCATCTTGGTTCAACTTAATCAGACCTTCAAGATCATGTCCAGTGCTTGGAAGAAATAAGGAAAATCTAACATCTATCCGTGGAATCACAAATATTTTAAGTAGATGATTGTCGCCATGACACAAAGATGTAGCACAGAAAAACCAAAATTCTTCTTTTTCTCCTTTGTATGTGCCACCAATAGAGTAATCTTCTTCTGAATCAGAGGTTAATTTACTGGCTGGTGCATCAATGTACAGATGTGTTGCTAATTCAGTTTCGGTTCCAGAATATGTAGTTATCATAACTTTATCCTAAAAATTATACAGTGAAGATTAATTACAATACAGAAAAAGAATCATATTCCTTAAGGCGAAACTACATGGTTCAACCTAATTGAATCACTTTGGTTGAATGGCGCAATGAATAGAATCAAATTTAATTCAACCAGATTGAACACTAAAAGTGAAAATATGTGTGTGAACTGAGAGACCTCCACAAAACGCATCAACTTTTGAATAAATTATTTACAAATTCCAAAAAGTATGCATTTTGCAAAGTTGTTAATAACTTTTAACGTTTCAGTTAAATAAAAAAAAAACTTACAAAAATAATAATGTGGGCTCTCTTTTGAAGTTGAAACATAACTTCCTATATATAACTTCCTTGGTTATGAAAATGCCTAAAAATAATAGCAAAGGCTATTTCATAGTTTTCTGTACATAATACATAGATGCTAATTTTAGAAATAAGTAGGTACTTAATAATTAAACAACATTGGAAAAATCTACTACATACACAACATGGTGCAATAATAGATGAGTCAGTGCCTACAAAAAGTCAAATAAACAATCTTGCATTCATGTTTTTATTTATTTTATCATATTCCTAATCAGTAGACACTGGATTATATTTGCATGCATCTAACTAAAAAGATCATCAACATAAAAAGCTTGATAGCTTTTTATGTCGCATATAATTTGGTCTCTACTTATCAGTAAGTATTACGTAACAGTAACAGAATGACTCATTATATCCTTTAGTATTTGAATGAGAAACTATGTAGGTAGTTTTTATTCAGCTAGCTTGGTTATAAAAATGCCTCTGCTATTTTGGAGTTCTGTAGCTAGTAGGTTACAGTTAAACTATACCTATCTACACATTTACGAAGTAAATAAATAACACAATGGAAAAATATAGGTAGTAGGTAGGTACGTAGGCACACAACATAGTGCAATAAGAGATGAGTCAGTGCCCACAAAAATTCAAATAAACAAACTTACATTCATGATTTTCTCATGACTTTCGTAACAATCGAGCATTTCTCCATCTTCAACATCGGTTTGGCTGCTTGAAACAGACATAGTTCGATTATTAAAGTAGTTGTAGGTAGGTACTGACCGGGAACGGCTTCTGAAAGTAAAAAAAAATATTACAGGTATGTGCAGAGTACTACCGACCCAAACAGACCTACACAAACACAAAGCTTAGTTGCCTTTGCTTTACCCACCTTTCTATTGTACGAGGCTGATTGGAACTGAAAACAAGTTTACCAAATTTGAGCTGATTTCTTGTAAGTAATTCCCCAGCAAGTGTACTAGGACACGTACACCAGTACCATAGCACGACACGTTGTTAAAAACAGTTAAAAATAAAACAATAAAATGAAATGAAACCAAGCGTGCCGACTTTTTTTATTGCTGCACAGTGGCTCTTTGGTGTGGTGATTGATGTCGTGTCGCGCGCGTGACACTGACAGACAACTTGACATGACAATAACAACACAAACAGATAATAGTCGACATTTAGTGACGTGAAAACCCATTGACATATCTTTCCTTCTTCTGAGTGAAAACCAAACTGTGATGTCCATCTACGGTATGCATGGATGTAATGTATTACTAACCTACAGTGTTTCCACTTTAATGATTTCGTTTCCCCACGCCTCAATTCAGATTTCCCCAGATTTCCCCTTTTCAGGGCTTTTTTCCCCTCAATTTTTTTTCCGCTGTATTTTTTAGTTTTGACCCTAGTTAAAAAAAAGTCTTTATTGATTGATTTTAGTCTGCTGACGGCTCTGGTGCTACTATACTATGATAATATTATAATTACCTAGGTACACTAAAAGTGTCAACAAAATCATCGACAAAATTTGTCGACTTTGCACATCACTACTTTGATATAACTGCACATCACTAGCTGTCAATTTCTTTACGTTGGTAACAAATATTCTATATAGTTTGTGGTTGGAATTTGGTAAAAAAATAATACTTAGTTTGTGGTTGGTTTTATTGGTCAGTGCGATTGATTGATTATGTGCTTCTCTCTCTTTTCTGTTGTGAAGTAAATTAAATAAACAAAAACAGAAATATTTGTTGTGACGGTTGTTTAACCTATAAGTATGAAAAATGGATCGGTGGCTAATTAATAATTCTGCTAGAAAATCGGTGAGTTTGTGCTTATTGGTCAGTACTTATTTTAACCCTTCAACTACCTACCGATAGGTACCTTTACTATATTATCTAATCTCTCCCGCGTACTTTCTGAAGTACATTCTCTTCTAGGCGCGAACTTCAGAAAAAAAATAACTCGAACCTCTTTTCACATTCCGTTCTGTAGGACATGTTTGTATTATTGGTCTAAGCTATTATTACGTGCAACTTATTAGTTTGAAGAAGAAGAATGAAAAAACATAGATAAAACACGCGACCTTGATATTGCGCCCTTTTTAATGTCTTCCCCTTTTTCTTCCCCTCTGGACCCTAATTTCCCCTCAAAAGGGGAATTTCCCCTCATTGTGGAAACACTGCTAACCTATTCCATCTTCCTAGCCTAGACGGTATGGGATGAGGATGAGTGAGGGCGTGTCGTCATAATTTCTCATTGGTGTTCAATGTCACGTGATAGGTACCTGGGTAAAATTTCACGTATTTATTTTACGAAAATATCAATTAATCCTAAATATTAAAGTGTTTTGAGTTGTTATAATGATAACTTGAACCTCTCCCAACTGTGCAGTACAAAAACATATCAAGATTATTCATAGTGGCAACTACTCTGACGGATTGATTTGGGATTGATAGTGAATGTATCCTAGTAGTCTGTGAGTGAATGGTAGCTTTTGATGTAAGAGGCTTTTTGATGGAAATTTTTGACGTCATGTTTTTTTTTGTTTTTTTTTCCGAAACATGTGTTTAAGCGAATGTGTATTATTGGTGGATTTTAACTGTTGATCGTGTTTGTTAACGTACATAATGGTGGGCAAATGAAACAAAACTGGATATCATTCATTACTTTTCGAGTTCTCACAAAAAATCCGTGTAATGCTTCAGTAAACTCTAAACTCCCACATCTTTACTGACTCTGACTCTGACTTGACTTCTTTATTGACTTGAATTATAATTACATGGTAGTGGCTTGGTATGGTAGTGGCTAAATGCGAGGCACAAGCCGTGCGATGCGAAGCCAAAATAAAGAAGAAGAAGAAATTGATGTAATGTAAATAGGTAAACAAAAAAAAAAGTACCTATACTCGCAAATATACATTTACATTTTGCTAGATAAGAAACGATAGGACCGCAATTAAACCGTGGTGCTAAAGTCCGTTTGGTCTTTTCTTCGCCGACGATCGACGTACCTAATCTACCTACACTACACGATAAACATACATACATAACCAAAAAAACTTTCTTGACGTTATTTTTACTAACTTCCCGCTGTATCACTGAAAGAATCAGTCACTAAATTAACTTCTAATAATGTTTAAGGTATGTACCTAAAGTAAGTACCTATACAATAGGTAAAAAAATCCCTAAAAGTAAATTTTGTAGTAGATAGATGAAAATAAAATACTTATTTCGACTTTGATACTTATCTTTTTGTAGACTTTTGCTAAATTGACAGCTTACTAATTAGGCTCAGAATCATAAATTAAGTACTTACCTATATTTCAGGGATTAGTGGGGTTAGTAACAGGTGGAGCGTCTGGGCTGGGGCGGGCCACTGCTGAGCTGTTGGTAAAACAAGGTGGAAGGGTGGTCATCTGTGACCTCCCTACCAGCACGGGCCAGGACACTGCCAAACAACTTGGACAAAATGTGGCCTTTGTGCCCATTGATGTAAGTTGATTAATTTCCTACTATTCATGTTACAACCATTCCTTAGCACCTGATAAGTACAGCAAGTACCTAATTATACAAATACAGAACAAATTTTTCTTAAATCAAGCATGTGACTCCATAAGTTTTCAATAACTCTCACTGATCAAGACTTCCCCTGAGTGACTCTAAAAATCCTCACCATGTACGTACAGTAACTGTCACAAATCCAGAATACTATGGTTGTCTCTTCTTTGTGTTAATGGTCTCTTTGTTGGTATCCGTTAAGGTTATGCCAAGATTGGTAGTCCAATTTCATCTACACACTGTTCATCAGCTTTGATTATATTTACACATATATTTAGGCTTTACACATTATTCTTACTTCATTTACTAGGGCCATGCTTATCTGTAAAGTACATAATTATTGTTATAATCTTTTTCAATGGTAATTGCTGAATGGTTAATTCTAGTGTCATATTCCCATAGAACTATTTAATATTCTTGCAATCCACAGGTGACATCAGAGTCTGATGTAAAGAAGGTGCTACAAACAACACTAGATAAGTTTGGTCGTCTCGATGTGACTGTAAACTGCGCAGGAGTGGCGTCCGCATCTAGAATATACAACTTCAAAAAGGATCAGCCATTTGATTTGAAACTTTTTCAGAAAACTGTTGAGGTAAGTTGTAACAGGTAGCAACATTATAATATCAGGCAATAGCAATCCCTTTATTTTAATCATTAACATCTTGTCTATGAAAACATAAGTTAGTTCAGTGCGCTTTGTTTACTTCAGGTGAACTTGATTGGTACATTCAACGTAATCCGACTCGCAGCCGGTCTGATCGGTAAGAACGCGCCGGACGCGGACGGACAACGAGGCGTCATCGTCAACACCGCCAGCGTCGCCGCATACGATGGCCAGGTATATTTATTTTTGTATATTTCTGACCCGTGAAGAACTAGGCACAACACAGACAATAACTTACAAGGCCCTAGAGAGCAACAAAGCACAGAAATGCTCATTTGTTATTGCTAAGCAATCACCCATCTATTTTATGGCAGTACTTACAGCTGCTCAACCTTCACGTTATATGAAAAACGGCTTTATTGCATGTTGTCAGTGTAGTTTTGTAATGTGATATTGTGTATGTTTTGAATACCAAAAACTGATGGTTACAGATCGGCCAAGCTGCGTATTCGGCGTCTAAAGCAGGCGTGGTCGGTATGACCCTGCCCATTGCACGAGACCTCGCTAAGCAAGGCATTCGAGTGGTCACTATCGCACCAGGTACAATTATCATGTACTGTTTACACTTACTCAAAGTCACATTTAGATCTCTTCATTTTTGTTGTTTCATTTTATTGTCGTGTTTCAAAAGTTCTGGCAACTGTAACAATAAGATTCAAATAAAAAAACATACAGGAACCAGATCAAACCTGTTGTTTGACTTGGATCCAGTTTTGCGTAGTTTAATTAAACGTCAATATTTTATGTTTATTATATAAACGGCTGTATAATTGAGATTTTGTGCAGAAAAAACAGTTTTTATTTTACCTGCCACTATTACTACTGCTGACTCTAATCAAGTGTTTTCTGTGGCCCTAGCATGCACAACACGTTATGGAGATATCTCGTTTCTCTGGACACAATGGCATGTTAAATCTATTGTTTTGCGTACCAAAACTTCTTATTCACCAACCTTTCAATACTAATTTGTCTAATTGGCAAACTGTGACTTTGGAGCGCAAGGAGAGGAAATTAAATAAGGTTAATAAGGGAGACCTTTGCCAGCAGTGGGACATGGTAGGTTAATATTTCATTTACATTAATATTGTCGGTCCAGGCTTTTAAAGTCGTTAAGCCATGACGGCGACCTTTAGGCGGCCTAAAAACTTCGTCACCAATGTTAAACACTTGCTCATATGAACTTAGGTACTTACTTTTTATATACATTTTCAGGTTTGTTCCGTACACCGATGATGGAACAACTACCAGAGCCAGCGATCAAGAGCCTCGAAGCCACCGTACCCTTCCCATCCAGGCTTGGCGATCCGCAAGAGTTCGCGTTGCTGGTTCAAAGTATCATCCAGAACCGAATGCTCAATGGCGAGACCATCCGACTCGACGGCTCGCTGAGGATGCAGCCTTAAAACCAGTGAGTTATTGTCATTCCACAAATACTCGTAGTGTAGTATTGTTTGTCAAATATATTTGCAAGTTTTAGTAGTATTAACAGTTTTTACAAAATCCGGTTTTTTGTTGTAGTCAAACTCAAAAGGCATTTATTCATTTAATAAGAGGCCTTTTAATAGGATTATAAACTTTCGCGATCGTAAATAATATTTAGAAATAGGTACATGGACAGGGGATTTTATCGCAAGATTTAAGGAGGCCACACAACAATTAGCCTAGGCTCGAGCACTATCAGTTATAGTCACAAAAGCAAATAATATTTGGCAATCAATTTTGTAGTTAGATTAGAGTACCTACTCAAAGTTTTATATTTTAAAATGTTATAATTTTGTAATGGTTGATAATAAAATATAAACTAGTAGCTGTCGTTTTAGTTATGTGCCTAAGTAATTCCTGTATTCCCATTTCTAGTAATTTAGAGTACTATTAGTGTGAAAGTAGATTACTTAAATAAATCACTAGCAGATGCCTTTGCCTGCGGTTTCGTTTGTGTGAATTTCGTTTTAGTAACCTGAAAGAAGGTTGAAGAATTTGTACAATCCCAACAAACCACCATCTGATTGTGAGAATACATACAAAGTTTGAAGTAAATCGAATCATTCTTTATGAATTTCTTAAACCAATTTGAACACCCTCCTGCAACCCCCTTTAATGGGTAGTTTTTAGAAAATGATTATACAGGTTTATTTTATTTGTACTGCTAAATATTAACACCGAGTTTCAAATAAAATGAACAACCCGTTAAAAAGTCCCCATAAAACTTAAACAACCCCTAACGGAAGTAATTTTGGTAATACCTATGTTGTCATAGAATTTTATAAAATGTATTGAAGTATACTAAGTTTCAAGTGTGTAAGTTCAAGGAATAAGATTTTTTCATACAAACTTTGCCCCCTTTTTCAAATCCTTAGGGGTAGAATTTCGAAAAATGAACTAATTAATTCGAATGAATGACGTACCTATAGATAGATTAAACAGTTGCAGATGTTATTTTTACCTATACTAATCAGAGTTGAAAAACTATTTCCGTATTTGATAGTTTTTTGAGGAAGGCTTTTCTTTTTATTTGGTTTTACCACTCATTTAATTTAGCCCCGAAAGTCGAAAAGTCGAAAGTCGAGTGTGAAATAAATAAAAAACGTTCCTATTAGAGATAATCTACTTCAAATACATATAATATAAAACCTAATAAGCGAGAATTACAATCTTTTTTTTATTACTATTGGTTAGACTAGCAGACCCGCGCGGCTTTGCTCGCGGGTTGTACATAAACTTCGTCACTGCATTACTTAACCCTTTTTTTGAAAAACCCTTAAACACGTGTATATTTATTTTGCATCGTTAGTATTACAACCGAGTTTCAAGCAAATCGAACTACCCAATAAAAAAGTTCCTATACAAACTTTGACTTCACGTTTTACCCCTTTTCAGGCATTTTTTAAATTCCTGAAAAACGTGTAAATTTATTTATCATTTATAATATCTATACCAAGTTTGAAGCAAATCGCTTCACGCATTAAAAAGTTGCATACAACGGTTTTCATCCCTTTTCAACCCTTTAGGGATGGAATTTCGAAAAATCCCGTCTTAGTGCGCAGTTTTGTTTAAAGGAAGCTACCTTCCAAATTTCAGCTTCATAGCTTCAGCGGTTTGGTCTGTGCGTTGATTCCAGAAAAATGCTTATTGTTTTATATATATTGATTGATTGATTGATTGATGATGATTTCCTTGCCTCGATTTGTAATGGGTAGGTATTTATAGGTACCGTGAAATAAAGACACAATTAAGTAAACGAAAATATCATTTATTACTAGAATAACGCGCGACAGCGGGGCGCCCTCGCCGCGCGCGGTGCTTCTCACACTATTTATTAATTAGTAATCATAATCACCAAGAAAATAAATACACTGACGCTGCTACATGAGCACATCGCACACCGCCAAACATGTATCTATGTTGCCATCTAAAAATAGACCATCGTGTTTACAGATTAAAACGTAATCACACCTCTAAACAATAAGGTTCACATTAAAATTAAGTTTAAAGATTTAGCGACAACAATAACGTTACATTATGATATTATAATAAAGACGTGGTGTGAGGTAATGATTCGGTCTATATGCGCGGCCGCGGTTCGCTCTTCCCCTGCGCCCGTTTCCTACATTTTGTCAACTCGGTTCGCTTTCGCTCGAACGCACGTTTATCCAAATATTATTTTCAATAGTAAATTACAAAAGTGTAGTAAAATAAATAAGAGTTACTAGCTATCAGTGATGTGAAACGTGATGTGGGGTGGACGTGTATCTTTGGTGCGGGTTGGGTCGCAGGAGAAGCGGGGACGTCGGCCTGCTTGCGGCTGAGTTTGGTGTTGCTTACAGAAATGATTAGATTACCTAGGTAAGTAACAAGTTGCGAGGGCAGCCTTGCAATCCCGAGTCGCGACCTCACCGTCACAATATTTACAGTAACACATCAATAGCCATTTATTTACTCGATCTCTATAGTATCAGATAATATTATCAACACCGAAATGACATTGCATTGGTATTTGCCAGCCCACATGTTCTGATTTAACAATAACCATTAATATGAAAACCATGTATGCCTCGCCTTATCTATATGTACACTTGATAAAATAGAACTAACACGGCTCGTGAAATAAAGTAAGTTTCAAATAATAGCTTAGAAATGTAAGGTTAACATCTAGTATGAACTCTCAGGCAGCGGCCTGTCGTTTCGCTCAAATTCACATTATCTCGTACATTCAGAGATATAATAATATAGACAGACAACATCGATTGAGATTAAATCTAGCTTATCGTTAATGAACAACAGTGGTTAATTAACCGAAGTGTAACGCGCAAAACGCGCGCCGCGTCGCGTTACGATAGTTTGTTGTTTTGGAATGTGTGCGACGCGCGTCCCGCCGCCCGCCGACCAACGCCGATGCGGAGCGCAGACTTAACACTGCTCAAGTGCTCACACACTCGGTCGCGCTCGCGCCGGTCGCGGGGCAGAGGTAGGATCCGAGGTGAAGGGATGAGGTGCGCATGCGTACAGCGAACACGCGCGAGCGAATCTGAGCGAATGAACAGCGCCTCAGTAGGCCGCCTCTATGCACTTGTTATAAACTCTACTTAACTATAGTTTACCACCTAGTTGAACTCAAAATGTACATTTACATAGAACACTCATGTGTATCTTAAATTTAAAAATACTTATTATTTTAATTTATAAATATAGATAGTACTTACATAAAACGCTAACTTACAGCTTCTGCCGTACGTTAAAATACAACTTAAACTAAGACGTAAATAGTAGGGTTTACATATTTTATATGAATAGATTAATCAAATGTGTACTTATACAAAATGAAATTGGTAGTTAATAAAATGGCTAAAGTTAATGGATAAACGAGATATAAATTACTGAAAATTAACTTTAATGAACACTGGCAACTTGCAGTAGACTGTTTATGTTCATTCTAGATTCAGCAGTTGGTTGAGATTAGACGTGCGTGTCACGCTACTGGAAAGGCTCGCTTGGAGGGAGACGGAGTAGGTGGAAACTAATCAGAAGTCTGTGCCACAGGTCTGTCAAACAATACGTTGACTGAACCACTATCTGAGGGCTGACGTGTCATCGCGTACTATCATTCATACTTATATATCACACATCTTGTCGCTAAAATTAAGTACAAATATTATCTGGAACACATCATTACAATAGCAATAAATATATTCAAACATTCAAAAAAATATTAAAATTACCAAGAACAGTGCAGGGACAATAAAGGTACACAACAAAAGTGCTAATTACTGTAAAAATGATTTAGAAGATACTTGATCCTTTATATTAGTATTGTGATTTGCACAGAATATAAGTATAAAAATAATTCTGTATTTTTTAAATATAATTATATAATTATAATTATTCGTGTAGGTACTGGTACAAAATACTAGTTATATAAAATGGTAACAAGTTCGGTAAAGCAAAATCACAAAACTAACAAAAGGAATCCAAAGTTGAGGTATAAACGGCTTCCAAATGATGCTCATACAATGAGTTATTCACACAGGGTGCTTAGAATACATCGTCTGGAGACGCCATCCTATAGAATCGCATCACGCAGACTTATTTTTAAAACCGGACTCATTAGTGATGTCCCATTGTCAAAATTTTATTATGACTTATACAGCCCTATGTTCCTAACTATGTTACCATCATCACAGATCAGCTTTGCTTTATAAAAGCGCTCGTGCGAACGCCGCGGCTAGCGACCGGACGAACATTCGTTCAAGTGCCGTGGCTTCACTGCGACACCATGCTATAGCTTTACAACTCTATTTCAATAACTGCTACTTGTACTCTCTCGTTACACAATGTCTATTAAAGAAATCAGCCAAGTGCGAGTCGGACTCGCGCACGAAGGGTTCCGTACCATTATCTATACAACATTAGACACTATTATATTATATTGAGGCGGCCTAAAAACTTCGTCACCAGAGTTGGCCACTTGCTCATACGAACGAACGAACGATATTATATATAACAAGCAAAAAGATGGCGCAAAACTTTTGTTGCATGGGAGTCCCCCTTTAAATAGCTGTTACTTTATTTTAATTGAATTAGTTATTTTTAAAGTAAATATACATCAAAATATTCTGTGAATATTTTAAGCGTGTACCTGTTGCCGTCATTAATATCGATCTACAACGTCAAAAAAATCACGTTTGTTAAATGGGAGCCCCCTTAAATATTTATTTTATTCAGTTTTTGTATAGCGGCAACAGAAATCATGTGAAAATTTCAACTGTCTAGCTATCTCGGTTCAAAAGATACAGCCTGGTGACAGACAGACAGACGGACGGAAAGCGGAGTCTTAGTGATAAGGTCCCGTTTTTACCCTTTGGGTACGGAACCCTAAAAAATAAAAAAAAGCTTTCATTGATATAATTTAAGATACATGCTAAAATATATGCGTAACACTTCCAGTGTTTTCAATGTTAATGTAGCAAGTTGGTCTGACGTGTGTGCCTGCGATTAAGTTATATTTATGAATATACAATACAGTTTAGTTAATATCTTAAAATTGTAGTACCACAACTATATTTCGAGGAACTTTACATCAAAAATTCAATTATTCAATTCATAAGTGAAGTATCATTTGAAACACTAAATATTCATTAATTCTGTTCACAATCCTACTAAAATTTACGTCTTCAGCTCGTATCTATTACGATTATTATTTTAGAAATAATAATGCATTTAAGCGAATTTTGTAAATTATCAAGATGCTTTATGTTATATATGATTAATTGATAATAGCATAAAAGTGTTCACTGGACGGTATTATAGAGTAAACGTGGTGCCTTTAAACTTAGCTTATGAACGAAATTAAGAGAAATTAATTGGAAAACTATTACAAATCGACATCATTACAATCTACTCGTTGATGCAGCCTACTTATCTAATTTACGCACTTGGTGCAATGATATAATGATAAAAAAAATTAACATTCAATTTAAAAACATACCCACAATCACATTTATCAATAAATTTATATAGATCATTTACCTAAAGTGTACTTCAAATACGAGTCGGTTTCTAACAGTGGGGTGTGAGCGAGGAGAGTTCATTGTCGCTTTTCTTACCGAACCGCTCCTAACATTGATATATACCAGATTTTAACAAAATCAATAGTTTGCATTAGAAAAATAGTTCGCGTCGCCCCAATACAATTATCTTCAATTTATCTAACTCTAAGAAATATACGCATAATTAATAAGTAAAATTATTTTGATTTCAGCACCTACTTTTATTTCTGGCATATAGCAATCTTTGAGAGCATTCAGATGCCGTCATTTGAGCTCTGCTTTTATTTAATTGATTCTTTTGAAGTCATTAGGAAAATTATAATGAGTTAATGTCACAAGATTTAAAAAACCTCAATCTCCCTTAAACAATAGAACCAATGGAGTGGGTAGGTGCCTAAACTTTAATGAAATATTTTTCAATTAACCTGCAATGACATCAAAAACAATCAATTATTTTGGTAGCACTTTACGCTTCTTGACGTAAAGTAAGCCAAACGAAACACTAAGTAGCAAAAAAAAACGACTGTATTATTTCTGCAAAGGCTATCAGAATAAGTCAAAGCGGTTATTCAATATGTTTTCCATGATTTTACCCACTTTAAAAGTAGATTATTATTTTAATTATATACGTAAGCTATATTTATCTCATTTTTTACAAAAATATAAAACAATGTGCTTTCTGTTAACATATTATATATGTTAATAAAGACAAATATGTTTTATATAAAAATACATTGTCCTCGGCTTTCTGCCTGCAGACGCTAGTACATATCCATCTCTTTAAAAATCTAGGATTTTTAAGGCTTTTTCCACGTATTTCCAGAAATATTTTACATAATTACACTTTTAAGTAGATTAGATCACTGTATATGTGCTAATAATGTTATTTACAAATTACAAATAGTTTTAATTTGTACTGGTATGGCCGATTAAATTACCTCAATATTTGTTTGATACACTCAGTTTACCTTATGTATATTAATATAACGTAGTAGAATCTTCGTTTTGAATAAGATATTAATGGATATTTATTAAATATGACATTACAACATTTAATATTATAATTTAATTTCTCAAATATCAACTCGTAATAAAATTTTGAAACTTGAATGATGAAAGCCAATAAAACTAGTCTATTCATTTCATACACAGCGTCGCGAGTGCGACTTGCCAATAGCCATTAGGCACTTGCAACTTGCCACTCGCCACTCATGTCTCACACACAAACACTACAGCGGAACACAGAAGCCACTCAACTCCTTTCGTACTGAAGACAGAATAGACATTACATTTGATCCTAAGTGCTTTAACACAATGAGAGATGGACCTTCCGGTGCCGAGCGCTCCGAAGGCACACCCATACAACTAACAATCACTGTAAAATATTAATCTACACAATAATAATGATCACCACGACTAACATTAAAAACAGTTTTCATCAAATTTCTTCGTTTATAATCACAGACGCTTCCCTAAAATATGTAATAGTAATATTATTTCCTTTGCTTACGCATCGGAGCTAAAGAAATTCTAATATTTAATATAATTATGTACTTAAGCTTTTGATGTTAAAACGATATAGACTGCAAAATAAATTAACCGTAGCTACACAAAACTGGTGCATAATATGTTTGTATATTATGTTACGATTTAAGGTAGATAAATATTTGTTTATCTGTATACGGACTAGGCATGCGCGGCACCGCCGGCGCTCGGCGCAATAACTTAACAAAATCACACACCAACTTATAAACTAAAACTAAATAAGTAATATTTTGTATAACTCATAGTTCGATCGTTTGTGGTGTCAGGGCGCTTCGCGCGTACGCCTTCTCAGGGTTCTCTGCACTGGCATTCAGGATCTGCGAACACAACGGACTCGTCAGTAATGCGGCACCACCCACCGCCATCGCCAGGGAAATACGTGCAGAATTCAACGTATTTCTCTAATATCTCAGCATGCAACTGTTCATATTTATATTATGGGATCGGTTAGTTGACTATTCAATGTATATGATGTTTTTTAGTCAAATATCAAAGCTCTGACGCTCCTAGGTTGGGATAGTCAAACTTCAGATCTGTCTAATGCCGGCACCACACATTGGCTTCAACTTGGTTCCAACATTAGAATGACCAATGGCAATGCTCCGTTTGTGTCGAATAACCGTAACCGGAGCATTGCCATTGGCCATTCTAATGTTGGAACCAAGTTGAAGCCCATGTGTGTGGTGCCGGAATAACATAAAGCCTTAGTGAAATTGAACAAACTAACACATTCCTATATGTATATACCGAGTGTAGGTCTTATTTTTTTTTTTGCTTCGCACGGCTTGTGCATTTAGCCACTATCATGTCCTATTATAATTCAAGTTATGAGATAAAAGTACACAAATACAAATTATATACATACTATGATACATACATATACATAATATCCCACCCGTTCCCTTGTGCCAGTAAAGATGTGGGTCTTTACTGAAGCATCACAAGGGCTTTTTGTGAGAACTCGAAATGCAATGTTAATCAGTTTTGTTTCATTTGCCCACACTTATGTACGTTCACGAACACTCAACAGTTAATCATCCGCCATTATTACACATTAAAATTCGCTAAAACACAAGTTTCGGAAAATAAAACAAAAAGAAAACACGACTTCTCAAATTCCCGCCAAAAAGCCGTAGGTCTGATTGGTTAAACCGCGATTTTATCAAATAGAGTTCCGGCGCTTAACTGTCCTACAGCCGGTTCCTCGAACGCAAATCATGTCAAAAATTAACTAATCAACGGTCAAATCACATGACAGTGTCGAATTTGTTCCTAATTTGATACTTACTTGTAACGTGATTTGACCATTGATTAGGTAATTTTGGAGACGATCTGCGTTCGAGAAACCGGCTGCTTGTCTCTTCTAGGATTTGACAAAAATTGTTAGACAAGGTAGATAAACGCTATTGGTGACTTTAACTAAGCCTTTATGTCAGACCTAAGGTTTGATTAGTGAAACCTGGGAGTGCCGGGGGCCGGGTGCTTCGATGTTTGACTATGACATTATATACAAAGTGTGTTAACGGTATCGGTGACCACATCGCTATACAGGGCTGGGCATTTATTTATTCGCTGGGCAGGGGCCCATTTGCCCAGGCGCAGTTCGGCCATGAGATTATTTTTGAATTGGATTTGATTTGGACGTTTGTTCAACGAATGTTATGTTACTATTGCTAACCTAACTTATTTCCAAAATATCATGATAGAATTATTAGAATAAAGATCGTGATCACGTCGTTACAAATGCTATAGTCAATTAAAAGGGTAATGTGGAAATGATCGCACGATCACCTGGTGCCCTAGTTACTGCACAAAGCGATAAATAAAATGGTTACTGCATCCATTACACAATAAAGGAAAATGCATAATGTAAAAATACTTTGAACTGAATTGAAAAAAGACGTTGTCGCGACCACTGTTAGCTACTTATATAAATGGAAATAAATATAAGATTGGAGAAGGTTGAGAGGGAACAGCAGACAACCCTACGCTATCCAATCGTATAGCGCAGCCTGGAGTCCGGCAGTCAGGCTGCGCCAACAATCTTGACGCGAACTATTTTATACTACTCTTTCCACTTATTTAAGCTGTTAACACTTGATCTCAAATTAGCAGCGGTCTCCTCTCGATCTACTCGTATAATAATAGTAACATAGAAACAATTTCGACCGATCAAGCCGCATTCTTTAATTTGAACACATTATCACGCACATTGATGCCGTCTCGCTCTTTACGATACCAACCAACATGAATAAATTAGTTTTATTATTATGTACTAGGTAACTTGTACCTATACTTAAAGTAACTCCTTACTAGTAAACATTTGGATATTCATGAAATAACTACAGCATCTTTTTCTATACGAAATGAAATTTTAATAGAAAGAGATAGACTACAAAGTTATATCATGGATAGTCAAAGTTTGTTAGCATAGGATAGTTGTGAGATAGTGCCGTTATCGTAAGGTTTGGCGTAAGCAGGTCCACTTACAAAAGAGTGCGAGAAAGGCGTGCATATAATATTCAGTCTGAATGCTTACTCTATATAGGCGAATGAGGCTCAATCGTGTCGCTTGGCAGGAATCCGCACCTGACACAAAGAGCATTCACTTGTAATCGGTGACTAACATGCTTTTACTTTGTTCGTTTACAATCCTAAAATGTAATATCTACTAACGTAAAAGAGAAGTATGGCGTGCGATACTGTAATAAATGAGTGAGGTCTCGCTTGTTTCCTGATAATGCTATGGATGAATCACTGCCTTCAATCACGAACACCTCCACAGCCATTCATATCGGAATTAGTCCGGACTGTCTAAGCACTTGCTAATTGGATCAAATCGAAAAATGGTCATCCTTCCCGTACAGTGAATCTTATTAGAATAAAGTGTCTTGCTAGAGAAATAGCTATGGTTTTCCATGGCAAATATGTAAATACTGGTACTTTCCCAAAATCTATTACTACATGTATCTATATTTTTGGCTAATCGTAGTTCGTGCAGGCACAAAAATGTCATAAAATAATGCTAAAAGTTTTTGCATCTATAGTTGGTTACACTACAATCAATCGTATGGAACATGCATAGCACAGTAATGTGAAAATTAATTGCCTATTATATCAATTATTTTTATATTTTGTATAAATGTACGATATTTTACTAAGTAGAGTACTAGTACTAGTAAGATACTCGTAAATATTGCTTTCGATACACGTAACTCTGAGTGGGTAGTTAATTAATATTCTTCATAACTTGTAAACATGGAGCGTACTAATTCCTTCTCATTAGTATAGTACCCACGTTCGTAGAAAAACTAATGGTTGATAGATTTTGATACTTTTCCATCTTTCAATAGTAGCAAAGTTTTTTGACTTTTTGTATAACTTAGTTAATTACTTATAATTATAAGCATGTCATTTAATGGAAAAATAATGATATATGTAAAATAATTAGAGATTTGTAGGTTGTATTTATGATAATTTAATTTACTTAATGCAAATAAGTGTTCATTAAGTTAACTGTGGTGTAATCAAAGCTAGAATTCTTATTCCAACATAACAACTACAAGACTGATATAATTTCAAAAATAAGCATGATGGTAAAACAGACAGTAAAATGTTTATACAAAAAGTTGCCAGATGGTTTAGTCCGAAACCAGAGATAGACTTACAAGTGTTTAAACTTTAGCCAAAGTTACATTCCCACAACCAATCCCCTGGCAACTCATAGGAGTACATTAGTCTGACCACTATAACAATTCCACATTTGACAGCTAGCTAATGTCAAAATTTAAACGAATAGTGCTAGAACCGATCTCAGACCCTTCTGACCCGCATGTTCTGACCCTATCTTTAAAAAAGTACCCGTTTGACCCGCTTCGTTTTTTCATGTCCCGTTTGACCCGGTTTTCTAACAGGTACAGTCAATGGCAAAATTGGTTTGTCATCGTTAAGAACCAGACCGATAGTGCTGCGTTTAATGAATCATGGGAGTGATCATAGTCAATGTACAGTTATTAACATGAAAGATTAAAATGCCCAATATGGTTTAAATGTGTACATACATAGCTCTAAACATGATTTAAAATATATATACATCTAGTACAGATATAATAGCCTAAGTTTGAGCGAATAATTAATAAATGGTTTGAACCGTTAGTTAATTCCTGATGACCTGGTATTCCTGAAGGTTCATTTAGAACCTACTACAGGCACCAGTCTCTCACAATCCAGTACATGCCATTCTACTACTAAATTATGTTAAATTTGTTGCTTAAGCCAAGCACCGAACTGTTTTTGTGAGAGACAAAAAAGGCATTCATTTATTTACCTATTTGATGAATTGTTTCGATCAGTTCTGCTGTTCAAAAATTTACTTAACTATTTTTTTATTATAAGTGGCAGCAGTCGCTGTCTAGTTGGAATTGTTGTTGTGGTGAGACTATTGATGATATTAGTGAGTCGTGCGGTAAAAAGATTGCTTTAAAAGTGGTGTATAAATAAAATATATAAAAACATTAAATATAACATACAATCTGTCAAGGGTCGATGTGTGGTCGGCACTCCGGTTAACCATTTCGCCTCCGTTCGGCCTAGAACGAGATTGGACATTGGTTTCGACGGTCGAATGACGAAAATAATTATTTTTTCCTAAAAACTTTAACAAAAAACATTCTGAACCCGGTTTCATCGCACGTAGAGCAACCTAACTTTAGACTGGGACAGTTGATAAAGTAGGTAGTGTTGGGATGCTTACTTGCGCTTAGCATGCAGCATTTCCATGAGTAGGGTCTGCGTGGGGGCTTGTCCGGCGCAGTGCCGCTGGTACAGGTGCTCCTCGCCGCGCGCCGCCAGCGCGTGGATCTCGGGCACCACCATCACTAGCTTTCCGAATTTATCCTAAAAATTAATTGGACACGTTTCATACTAACCTTTATTACTCTCTAGGTGGCTACGGTTCTGAGGCTTCTGTTGTTTAATTAGAGTAGTTTTGTTTTCAATCAAACTAAACTGAAATGTAATATGGCTTGTATAAAATATACCTATAACATTCACTTTGTATTTAACTTCACCACTGATCATATTTTTCCAAAGTGTTTTAACAAGAATTCGAATTGATATGTATTTTTATACATTAGTAATTGTGCTGTTCTATTTTCAATAATTTGACCTAATTAATTTGTAACTTTTGTAAGTTAATAAGTAAATAAGCTTGGTGACGAAGTGGTACTTACCTGTATCGTAGGATAGCACGTGAGAGTGTAGTCGAGAAGCGCCGCCGTCACCGTCTGGTATCCATCTCGCACACACTTTACGTTCACGATGCCTCTCACCTCTGAAACGCCAAAAATACTCTTCAAATAATTACAAAGAGGGTTCATATTTGTCGTCAATAAAAAAACTACATGACATTTAAATAAATACATTCGCAGCAAGAGACACAAATAATAAATTGAAAATAAATTGAATAAAAACGAAGTAAACAAAATAAAAAACAATAATGATTACGGTAGTATACTAACCAGGATTGAGAAGCAGCAAGAATTTGACGCAGATGTAGTCTGGGACGTCGAACTTGAGTTCAGCCAGCTTGTTCTGCAGCTCATTGAAGTGCTCGGCCAGGGAGGGCACGCCGAGGAGGCCCAAGCACAGGAGGTCGAACTTCTGCCCGTTGTGCAGAGTCGTCTCATCCGGTAGCCCATTGTGCATCCTTTGGTGAAGATGGTCCAAAACCAGCATGTCTGACCAAGAGTGCTGCAGCAGTTTCATTTGATCGTCAACCTTAAAACAATAAAAAGCGTTGCTACAAATGCCTAGCAGATAATTAATTTCGCAATTCAGCATTCTGTGCAGCCATACAGATGAGAACGAATATCGAAGTAGTTTGTTTATGCGTATGCTAATTGATAAAAATATACGCATTATAGATTATTTGAACTAATTGGTAGCAGTTAAAATGAATGTTAGTCGCCAGCAATTGCTTAAATGTAAAAACTGCTTCGTTATTCGTTCATGTGATAGCTTGAATTTCAGTTAACTTAAAAAAATAACAAAATCTGTATGGACGGCATATTATAATGAACTTTAAAACTTCCGAAGTGGTGTGAAAGATGTGATCTGATACTCATGCTTACACGTTGTCATTTTCAGTTGATTAATCGAAACGTAAGTGGATTTGTGTAAGTTTCAAATGTCCGAGTGGCTGCCTTGATGCCTAATGTAATGACCTACATTCTACAGAGTTGCATTAGAAAACAAGGGGCGGAGCGCAGGCGCGTTAAATTTGCCGTTTACGAAATGTTACAACTGAATTTAGAGACCAGCGCTGTTACCACACGCGCATTGAACGTGATGAAACGCCTAATTTCAATGTATTATGAAGTATTTGGATTATATCATCGGATTGAACCATCGGAATCGTAGTCTACGATAACACAGTTTAGTCACACGAAATATTCTAACGGTTTACGATCTTTATAAAAATTAATGTAGGTAGGTACCTATTAATTATTTAGCTACAGAAACAGAATTTTTTTCGAGTATACTTAATAATATTTTAACAGTAAATGTAAATATTTTTTTTTCTGTTAGATTAACGAAGGGCGAGAGTGTCTGACAAGCCATCTGAGTTAAGTACCTAAATTACCTACCTATTAAGAATTAGGAAACAACATAAAAGCACTAAAGAAGCCATAATACTAAACTTTACTTTTTTTTCTAATTCATTGTAATATTTTTTGAAATTAATTAATAAATTAATTCACCACATGAGGAATGGATAATGTCAGATAAATTAACTCAAGCAAAACAAAATAAGATTGCTTTGTAACTATAAATAAATCAATAGTAGCATCCTCGATTAAAAAGCGTCATCGACCGCTCAAGTTCATCGTGCGCTGTTATGTGATGTGACTAATCGTAATTGGTAATATTACGTAAGAGAAAGCGAAGAAAGGCCGCTTAACTCGTTACGTGCGGCTAGCGGGCGCGGCGGCGCGGGCGGCCGTGTCGACTACGCGCCGGTAAAAAGTGCTTTCTCGCGGCAACTCGGCCACGGCCAGTGTGTCAAGTGCGCGGACGAAAGTGCAGCGTTGCCGTCCCGCTTCGACGCACCGTTACATCATATCCGTCTGGAGAAAGCTCGGGTCATCAACATCGCAGCGCAGCGCCCGCGCCCGCTGAGCCCTTACGTTATTTATTACGGACTATACTATCCCCGTGCCCGGCTCCCACTGACACCTAGTCTCTTCCATGTTCATTACTCCCATTCAATACTCACCGCTTTTTTAATTGAAGTAAACTGTTCGGCCTAATTTCAGTAAAAATAAACTTTATATGGCTATTGAGTAAGTGAGATTCATCTATGATCGCTGTCGTCCTAATTCTTAGAATGAATCGTAAATAAGTCACGTCATTTTAGCACAAACAAAAATTATTGTTAGTTGTGAAGTCGTTAGCGGGCGGGAATGAGATAGTTAGATATGCACAGTGTGGCAACGTCGCGTGACCACGTGACCGACTGCGGCTCTTGCGTAAGCGTACGAGCGACGACCACGGTGCGCGGCGGCCACCAGCGCCTCACTCCACTACGCTACGCCCGCTCCTTGTTGGCTCTTGCCGACTGTTTACTACCGGTTCTTGGATACGTTTGACTACTTTATGACTGACACTTTTTGATTTGAATATAACTAGGGAATATTTATTTATGTTTTACAAATATTCATTTAGTTTAGTAACCTACTGAAAGATAGGTACGTTTTAGTTCAAGTTAAGGTAATAAAATTGTTTAGAATATTTTGAGTAAGATCATAGCGAGTTGGTGGCGAGTGTGGTGGGGGTGGTAGGGCGGGCAGGCGCGAGGTGGGACCGGCACCGGCACCGGCGCGCTTGTCGTGGGAACTTGACCTAGTTGGTGCGGTGCGGTGGCAGCGCGGGCGGCGCGGCGTATCGATTGCGAGAGGCACCGCGTCGCTCGTCGCCCACTGCGTCACATGCGCCCTTACTCACACTTCTACACCACAACGGACGGACTATTTGTTGGTACCCAAAACGGTGCCAACAACACACATAAAATAAAATTCGCAATGCAAACATGAAATTGAGTAAAGCACAGCAATGCAATGCGTCACAATCGCTTGAACAATGTGGTGTACACCAGGAAGGGGTTGGAGGATTCGGGATGGGAGTCCTTATCTTATACTTATTCACCTTTAAATACTTAAAGAAAACGGTGTTTCTCGCCCAATCAACTTGTGAGAATAGGTTTTGGTCCAGCACTTTGCACATTAATTCGAAGAGATCGACCTCACACTGATTGTAAGTTTGGCTCTGCAAGAGTCCAAAAAGGGAATTCTGCCACTCGCGATCATCGATAGTTTGCACGAATTCTCTAATCATGGGCGAGACTCGAAGGGTTTCCGTGCTCGTGGCTTCTGCCGTGCTGGATGGAGTGGCGGCGGCGTTGGTCGGCGCGTCGAACGCGAAGGCATCCGGCGACGCAGAGTGCGGAGAATGCGCTTCCCACTTGTCGTGGGACGGAGGAGGGGGCGCCTGCGGCGGCTGCGGCTGTGCGGCCAGCAGGGCCGGGCCCGGCGACGATTCCGGTGACGATGTCAGCGAGGACACTTGCGGGATCTGGATCTCCTGTTTCACGGGCACCGCCGCGTATGGCGGCCCGAATCCTAGCACTAGCCCTCCGTCGCCGAGGGAGCCTCGAAGAGTTTGGACAGCTATCTGCCTCTGTCGCATCATTTGCAACTTGCGAGCTCGGTCTCGTTTGTACATGGGACCGAATTTATTCCTGCCTCCACGCATACGATCGGCTCGAACGGCTGAAACAATATTTTTTTCGTTAGTTTAGTTATATCACATATACATACACAACATATTACATTGCTGTATGGTCTGTATTAACAAATTGGAAATGTTGCTATTTGAACATATTTAATTACTAATTAAACTAAATACGAAAAGCAAAGGCACTGCATTGGGGGTGGCGCGGGCGTGGCACTACGCTGCTCAGACACCTATATGTTGCAGTCAAAACTCTTAACCAGTCAAAAGTACTTTTGACTGAAAAAATAAACAGACAAAAGTAGGTTTTACTGCAACAATTATAAATATTAATTTTGGGTAAGTAAGCTGGGTGAACAATTGGACTTTGGAGGAATAAGATAAACTCGAATTGAGTTGGGAAATCATCTAAGCGAAGGTATAATCATGCAATTGGTACAAATGAATGGTGACCGTAATGTTTTACCTTTCGTTACTGTGTAGTCAATACAATCACGTAGACCCTAAATACTCTTAACTTAGCACTGAGAATGCCGGACATCGTAAATTTGTTGATTGTATTAAGTAAGTTCGTACGGAGCAAGTGGCCAACTACTTTGGTGACGCAGTCTTTAGGCCGCCTAACCGGGACCGACAATAAAACGTGCCCTCCGAAGCACGGAAGCGCTCAGATGATAATGCCACTTGCGGTCACCCATCCAAATTGAGACCCCTCAGAACGTTGTTTAACTTCAACGATCTATCAAGGTATTAGCAAGCTATGCCACGAGCGCTTACTTCCTTTTCCTCGATTGTATTGATGATGTGATCTATACTTCTATACTCTATAGTATATTTATAATATTTATAATATTATTAGTATATTTATATATTTATAATATTAGTACTTATAGTATAGAGTCTATACTATAAGTACTAATATTATAAAGAGGTATAGTTGGTTTGTTTGTTTGTATATTTGGGGTCTCTGGGTTCATCTCTGAAGCTACTCATTTGATATCAAAAAATATTTCACCGATGTGTAGCATGGACTTTCCGAATGAACATAACCTACATTTTATCAAAGTAGGTACCACGCAAGTGAAGCCGCGGGCGAGTAAGCTAGTATAATATAAGCGTGTGAGTAGGTTAACAGTGGGGACCATTCAATAAATATTTAATAACTTGGGCTTGAAATTTAGGGCAGCGGCCTCATAACGCACACGGACTTCACCGTTCTTTATGATTCTGGCTGAATTCCAAATTCCAAACGGAGCACTCCTCGTGATAACAACAATTTGTATACGTTCCGATTTTTTATGACATGAAATAAACTAAAGTAGGTAATGCATTTTGTTTGAAGTTATGAAAGAATAGAGATCTCCTAAGTATCATAATTTATTCGTACCATGCTACAGCAAATAGTGTCAATTTGGAACAGTACATATTTTAATAATGCTCTGAACTTGCTCCAAACTTGGAACGGAAGGAGACTTACAGTATGATGTCGATTCGCCCTACCCATGAGTTAAAAATAACAACCAGTTTTTATATAGTCGACGCGCCTCTGAGCGATAAAGATAGAGTTATAGGGCTTCATAAAGGGTTTAAGAGAGACGACTAGCGTAACGGATTTAAACATTGCTGCAGGCAATCCTTTTAGTATACTAGTGCAGTGCAGATATTAGCAGGTGATAACACGGACAAGACGATAGTAGTGAAAAGTGGCCCTCTAAAGATTACGTATGTCTGAAATTAAGAAGCAGGTTATTGTCTAGATAAAATTCAAATAGCCAATAGTGGTTTCATAACGAGCTTTAAAATAAAATAATGGACTAATCTCTACATTGTAATAAAACTGTAACTCGTCGATGACTGTACTGTACATTTGAGATATTAATGAAAAACTAATACGGGGGGGGGTCTTTATTAGAGCAACAATTAAAAATACTTTTTTTTTTTTAAAAATTTTTTTAATTTTTTTGTCTGTCTCTCTTTTTGGATGTTTGTTCCCGCTTACATTTATAAGCTTAAATTCTACTAAGCTTACAGTGACATGTCACGTTTTTTTTTACTCCTGTTTTAGGGTAAAAACGGGACCCTATTACTAAGACTCCGCTGTCCGTCTGTCTGTCTGTCTCCAGGCTGTTTCTCATGAACCGTGATAGCTAGACAGTTGAAATTCTCACAGATGATGTATTTCTGTTGCCACTATAACAACAAATACTAAAAACAGAATATAATAAATATTTATAGTATATTTTATATCAAGAGACTAAACGAAGCCATAATATACCCGAGGTGGTTTGACTTCCGAGCGTAGTGTGGAAGTCAATGAAACCGTGGTTATATTAAGTTGGCGTTTAGTCTCGAGGTGCAAACTGTACTTTTCACTTTGAGTGCGAGAAAAAATAGTAATAAACTTATTTTAATTAAACCTCATAAAAAAATACAAAATAATAAATCAATACATTTCGCAGTAACATTTTTCTTCTAAACCAGACAGCCACAGACTAATTATAAACTAATGACAAAATGCATGCACCTTCTTTGCGGAAAAAGATGGTCCACATTATATTTTACTCTGATTGATTAATTTTTATTGTATTTCATTATAATTACGTACAGTACATAAGTATATAAATTATTTAAATATTTATTAATGATATTTTACATGCAAATACATTGTTTCAGTTAATAAAATAAAAATTAAAGCGGTGCTCCAATATTTCATTTATGAAAACAATGTTCTGGAAATGGTTATTTCAGAGAAAATTCCTATAAATAAGACAATCTAGCATTTTATATTGGTGGACTAATTTATCCAATTCTATAGAAAAAGTTACTTTCTATTTTGACATTTCTGCGGGAAAGCAGCTATTCGAATTTCAGTTAATAAATTTTAGCTGGCAAATAAAAAAAACTGTCGCAGCAATTTTTCGTGTGCGAAATTTAAATTTTCAAGTATTTATTTAGGTATTTTCCTCATATTTGAAATAAAAAGCAGAGTGTTTACCTCGGGAGAACGACCTTTTAATGCAATCGAACTATTTAATATCTCGTGCATTAAAAGGGTTACTTTCAACCCTGGTATAACAATCTACTAATAATTGACCTCGTCAGTTCCAAGGCTTTGATAATTTTGGTTGTGCATGACGCTCTAAGAATCGCTTTCGAACAAGTACCAAGTTTCGCGTAAATTGACCAGGGGAATACAATTTGTATTGCTAAGTAAATCACACTTACGTTTCTGAACATGTTTGCAGTTTATTTTCATTTGCCATAAAAAGTACGAATGTATATTTATTTCGTTGCATGATGATTCTCTTTCATGACGACTAGAACGACTAAGCAATCACTGGTCGCCAATTTACTAGCGATTATCATCATCATTCAAGCAAACATTCGTTTTGTGTCACTAAAAATACCTACTGAATATGACTGATGTGTTGTCTGTTTACAAAATTATTTTCTACAGACAAAAATTAATTTATAAAAATCATACTTTTTTACTGTAGTTAACGCTAGGCTGTAGATTTGGCATCCTCGCAGCATAAACGGCCATACCCACAGGAAAGACAAATGGTTAATACTTGTGGGTCTGTTTAGCCGCGTGTTTTCCCACGTTGTTTTTCTTCAAAGTTTAGAACTCGTGGTCATATGCATGCATATAATTTTTTCGAAACGTAAATCCATTGTCATCGGATCGAAGGTTAAGGAACATCCCACTTGGCCAACACGGCTCACAATAGTGGATACTAAATATGTATCTACTACGCGAAAGTCTTTTCTCAATTAAGAATTTATTCAAAGATCCTTCAGCTTTATGCTGAAAGATTATACACGTACATTTGATATCGGTAAAGTTCTCATATACAATTTCAAATAAGAGTTTGTCAGGTTATTTCAAATGTTCATGGTGCTTCAATCATACATAGAAAGAAAAGAAAGAAAGAAAAGAAAGAAAAATCATTTATTCTTGTAGGACCTCAAGGATCACTTAAGTATCGTTTTACATGCTAGGTGATTCTAATGCCTGTTCCAACGCGACTCCCTACGTAATAAGTGATACGTTAATCATACGTAAATAAGTGACAAATGTATGTAGCACATGAGGTTCACTTTCATCAGATAGATATCATGTGCGAGTACCAAAGCAAAACCATAAGTAGTACCTATTCATTGAATAGCATGGGAAACTTTTTGAAATGTTCTAAGTTTTATTATGATTTTATTAGCTTATAATTTTTGGTTAATTTAGAAGAAGTAAATTTAGGCATTTAGGTAAATTTAGTAAGTTTAGGCTTGTAATGTACGCCAGGATCGGAAGAATGCAGGCAAGTCAACACCCACACCAGCAATAACTGGTGCTTACTTATAATTGCTAAAACCAGTAACGTTTTTCACATCGCATTAACGCGGCTTTTAAACTAATAGTTGTATCCTTGTGGCCGTGCAGTAGTACCCAAGTTTATTCAAACGTTATATAGAGTTTAACAAAAAGTTTTGCCCTGCATTTGGGAATGATGCCACAAATAAAAGACACCAGATAGCTTTCAGTAAATAGGCGTTTGATATCCATCTAATTAGGCACGCTCTTATAGCAGCCGATAATGCGGTAAACGAGGTCAGTCGTTTATTATTACAAGACTAAAGTGGATCAAGGTCAAGGTCATTTTTACAAATCAAAAACATACGGCTGTGTGTGACAAATAGACAGTGCAGAAATAGATACAGACGAGTAAGTTCAACTCTGCATCTAATGTTATTTGTGGCCACTCGGCCTACTTTATCACAGATAGGTCAAGGTCGACCTTGGCAACGAGGTCACGTAGTTGCATATATAATATCCCGTATGCTTGGACGAATATGCGCGCTGGAGACTAAAAACAAGAATAAAATACACTCATGCTATTGTTTGACCTTGATGAACCAATCAGGGCCATCGAATTAAGTAATCGTGTCAACGAGAAAAAAAGGTATTTACAGAAAGGACGGGAAGAGGTGGGGATCGATCCTTGTACCGACCGTCCGACGAGTCGGTGAAACTTGGTCAAGGCTGGCTGTACCCAGCTGCCCTCCCCCTCCCCGCAGGTACGAGCGAGGCCGACGACGACCGAGTGTAAACGAACGCGTGCAGCAACTCCAACGCGATCGTACGCCAAGCGAAGCGACCGACGCTGATAGCGACCGTGATTTCATACCAAATGAGATAAATCATATAAAAAGTACGATCAGTCAGCATCACCTGCCTTCGTCGCCATCTTCGTAATGGTGTCAAGATCGTTCACAAACTATAGTAACTATAGCAGTTATACATCCATTAACATTACATTTAACGGAAAATAGCATTTATTGGTCTTGTTTGGTTACGGCATGGAGGAACCAATAATTTATTTTGTTGGACATTTAAAATATGAATGAATCAAAATTCTTTGTTGCACACCTTAAACTAAGAAAAAAAAACAATAACAAAAACGTATTCAAAAAGTACAATGCCTTTGGATGGAGAAGAGTTACAACGAATGGAAGATTTAAAATATGCCATACGGTATGGCATTATGACCCATACCTCTAGCGAATAAACCTTATGTGCACAGCAATTTGACCTGCAAAGTGTTGATTTACAATGCAACGGAACTCCGTCCTTAACGCACCCAAAGGACTGATGCGCCCGCGCATAAAAAGCCTTGTAAGATTGCTGAGCTCATAGTAATGTCGTAATAATACGACAGGTAATGCCTAAAAAATAGAAAGGCCCGGTGTGCGAGGCCGCTCTGTCGAAACACTCGATTCGGGTCAAGGCAGCAGCGCGCCGAAATAGTCGGCTGGCGCGCGCGTTTTTATTGTGATCTAACATCTGTCGCGGTTCAGACGGCAAATGCGCCAGATTAAGCCGTGTGATTCAACCATACATCATGTTTGTATACGCTCATAAAATAGTTCGTCTATTGCTACGGTAAAGCCACACCAGCCAAAACATTTTGATTGAACTAACTTTGGAAAACATCTTCAAAGAAAATAGTCAAGTCGTATTAGAATATTGGTAAGGCACATAATGAATCTTTGATAAATGAAAACATTCTCCTCTTCGACAGCAAGTGGAGATAAAAGATCGTCGCATCGTTTAAGCGAGCCTGCATATTCTACACTGAATGTCTATTTCATATAATTATGATATCTACTTTTAAGAGTTAACTAAGTACCATACATAGCACATGCATGGCGTTAAATTACTTAGGGTTGCGTGTTCAGCGTGGGCAGCGATCCGTGCACTTCCATCATTTTGTGTTGTACCACTGCATTGCTTTTAATGTCTACGGAGAGAAAATATAAGAATTGTGGTATATATGTTTTAAGTAAACTTCGGTACTAATTTAAGGAAACCAAACTTAAGATATATTCAAGTTCTAGTGTTCGTTAAATTTCCCATAAAACATGACTCATCTTATTTTAAGATCTTATTTTAAGCTTCGTATACTTTTAAAAATAAATAAACAATAAATGTAGCCTTGTTTCATAATACGATTAATGTAAGCCATTATGTGTAGGTACTACTCACTGACATACATACAGAGTGGATAAGAAAATGTGATACGTGTTCAGGTCACATTTGGGTAGTCCGTTGCGACAGGTCGACTGAGCGTCTTGTGAAACGGCGCTTGCGCAGCAGCGTACCTCACCGACGACGGCCGATTGTGTCGAAACACACGAAACAGTCACTGGCGCAAGCCTGATACACAACCCTCCACTCGATTTTAACCAAATCGTAATACTGGCTTGTATTGTAGGTAACTGCTTTTCAAAATATTTTTGAAGTCTCTTCTGCTCGTATGTTAAAACTCATTTTGGTAAAAACAAATAAGCCATCGCCCATTATAAAAAATAGATGCTTAAAGTTTTATCAGTAGAGTAAAAGGAATACGAGTTTTACGTTTTCTGATGAAGACAGTGATGGGTGTGGGTGCCGGTGGATAGCAAAGAAAATAGGGAAGAGTTGTGTCTATTTACTCTAACATTCTAGCTTGCTTATTCATTGGCCGTATCATAATTCTGGACAGTGTTCCAACAACTCTGCATTGTTCCAACAAATGCAGTGTTAAATAAGTTTTAGTGACAGTTTCGTGCCGATAGCAACATTCTCCAAATGTATAGGACATTCGGAGCATATTTTATATAGGCAGATATCCGGTAAAGTCACCAGGTTTTTTTTTAAACGCGTTTAGTCCTTCCGGCTTAGAGCCTTCTACACTCGGCAAAGCCCGGTGAAGTTATAAAGGTCCCAATGACTAATTAAGATAAAAGTCTATCCGACAAAAAGACACCTTTAGTATGCTTGAAGTCTGCAGTTCATGTTTCTGATAAATGTTGTTCCTATTCGAATGTAATTTTTTCACCTACTATAAAAAAATAAGATACCGATATTTCACTGCACCATATCAAGTAATATGAAAATTGATTTTCGACCTCTGAGCAAAATGTCCTCGCTGGGAGTGTTTATGTCATACATGGGTAATTTCAAATACTAAGCGTTCAGTAATGAACCGTTATTAGTTATTTAATTACTCATGAACTCGTACATTTGTATTACAGTGGCTATGTGAGAGGCATATTTTGTAGTTGGGAATAATGAAAGTACTTAATTAAAACTGTTGCTCAAACATAATTTATCATGACATGCTGCTAGTTAATGAGATTATTGATTTAGGTATAATGATGCAAATCTAAAAGAAGGATTAATCATCTTAGAGATTTGTGATATGTATATATATGAATTTTACAATTTATATTGGAAACGCAATGCTTAGTAAAGCGAAGGAAATGTCGGCTGTATCAGTGGAGTCATAGGTTTGGTAGTGGCATTACACAAGGCTTGCAGGCAGGTCGGTCGGGCGGTACGAGTCTCTCGCAACCGCGCCGCTATTCGGGTCAGCCAGCGATTTGTGTGAATTGTGTCATCTGACAATTCTGACATTATGCTTGCAATAACGTATTACATGTAGGTGCGCGATATACCTGTGCATATGCATTTGTTTTTTATAATTTGGTTCATTCATACTCATAGTCATAATCATATTTGATGGTCAGATGTTATGTTTGATATGAAGTTTGTTTTATTTCTGAGTCATTGATACTTGCTTCATCAACCTTGGTTTAGAGTTTAGATCTATCTACTGCATAATGACTGCATAGCACGTTGTTTATATTTTGAAGAACATTGAACCAGTTTTTTTATATAAAACTAATCAATGCAAAACAATGTATCGAATACATACGACTATAAATATTGAGTATACTAAAGTTTCTAGTATCTCAGTCATCAATCTAACCGTTCATCGACAAGAACAAGAACTATAAAAAAATAATATTAATACTTATTGGCAAAATTACTATAACAGTACTGCACAATATGAAACCTTGTATTTAATTTTATGATAACTAGAAAAAGGACATATGAGAAAGTGTTGTAATACGGCCTTGGCCTTGAATATTAAATGCACAAGTCAGCACACATCATAACCACTCACGTTATTCTTGACTAATTTCTACCAAGGCATTGCCAGCAATTTTATTACTTGTGAATAATTGGAATATTCAACAATTGTATTGCAAATTGTGTACATTACGAGAAGTTCATTATTATGAAATATCGACAGAGGCCACTTAAGCTGGTAAACAAAAATACTGATACTCGTAGTTTTATTACAAACTATTAGGACATTGGAAATTTATCAATAACTCAGTTTTAATTAATTATATTTTTAATGAAAAAATGTATTTTAACTATTTAGGGTTCCATACTTCATTAGGAAAAAACGGAACCCTTAATCTATATATTATCGTATGTTGTCTGTCACAACACTTTTTCCCAGGGTAGAGATAGAGAGTTCAAACTTATATCATATTATGTTAAGGTCCATGGTCCCTATTAGGTGTATACAAATCAACGTCAAAAGATATTATAATACTTAATAAAAAAAAATTGAAAAGTTTGTAATATCGAAACCAGACTTAAATTTTTAACTATTTTGTATTTTTATAATTATTCCTTTATTTATGTTATATTATTAGCTTGATTTTTGCTGAATTTCATGATTTTCGGAGCAACAAAAGTACTTACTCTAGAGTTTTTGATAGGTCTTAAACCTAAGAAAGAAAGAAAGAAAAAGTGCGTAAGTGTTTTAGTAATATGTGCCATTTATTGAAGATACTGAAGAATTTGACTGAGTAGCTGTTGCAAACTGAAAAGCATCTGGCGAAACGCGGAATGGCTCACGGCTCACGCACACTGGCGCACAGCGCACAGTGATCGCACATTCAGCATATGCACGCACAAACAGGCAGCGCTCGCGCCGCATCGCGGCCCCGCTCGCAACTAGGTCAGGGCGCTTGTAGCCGCGCGCGTTTTAAATTTAGAACGATCCGCACTTCAAGCTCCGCCCCACGCGATCGCCTAACTACAAGATAATGTGCGAAACCTTCAACAGATTCACCTATACGACCACACCCTTGCTGATCAATGAATACAACCAACATATCCCAATTCCTATTCAATTCCAACTATAAGTCTTATTTGGATTCAGTCAGAAACTTAAACTGGTTGAATTCTAGTTGCAAAGCATTCTCAATAGCAATTGGTACTGATTTCACTTGGATATTAGGCACTTTGATTCCAACTCGATATTTAATTTGATCGGTGCAAGAGGCTAGTAAGTAAGTTCGTATGAGCAAGTGGCCAACTCTGGTGACGGAGTTTTTAGGCCGCCTTAAGGCCTCCGTCATGGCTTAACGACTTTAAAAGCCGAAGCAAGAGGCTGTACCTACTCATTAAATACAAGTTAGTATTTATATAGTTAACTAGATTGTTGCAAAACAAGTCACAAATTACGCTTGTTTGCGTTGTTTTATGTTACGGAATAAATATTGATTTAGATTAATGTACAGCAAGCGCGTATACAGCAAGCTTGAAGATCGTTTTGAGATATGATTATATAAAAAATGCAGTTATAATTTATCTGAATATGCAATTTGTATTGTAATATCTTAGCTTGTTTAGGTCACTGTTCATGCTTAGGAGAATTAGAAAATATATATTCTTGAGTTTACTTAAGTCCTGAAAAGTAGGCTAAAACATAATATTTAGAATAGAATAGAATAGAATAGAAAAAACTTTATTTTGTGACTTAATAAAATAAAACAAAACATAAAATAACTAAATATAAACACAAAATAGGTCGCCACTCAGCGTGTGCTGCAGCAGCAGAGAGCTGCTGCAGCGCTGGTATTCTGTGACGCCGCGGGGTTCGTGTGCGGCAGCAACTGCTACACATACTTAAAAATAAAATAAACAAAGAAAATTTAAAAACTTAAAATTATATTATATACCTATACAATGTATTATTCATAAAAATATTATTATTGCAATTTATTAATTTTGAAACTATTATTATTATTGTTGAACCAAGAACGACTACCTTTGAATTTGAACTTGAGAATCTAACAAGTATTTTTTTAACGATTTTTTAAAAGAGTAAACAGTCTTGGAATTTCTAATCGGCGGAGGTAAATTATTCCAGCATTTCGTGGCAGCATAGCGAAAGCTACCACGAAAGGCAGTCGTTCTATGGCGAGGACAGGTAAGGCGAATAGCAAAGCGAATGTGACGCTCAGAGAAATGAAGTTTTTCGTATAAATAGTGTGGTTGCTGATATTTAACAACACCAAAAAGCAAAGCAGCAAAGTGAAGACTCCGGCGTGATGACATATTCAGAAGTTTGTGGCTGTTGATGTACGGGGATATGTGGGCTCGTCGCGGGATAGAGAAACAGAACCTTACACACGCGTTCTGAATGCGTTGTATTAATTTCTTCGAACGAGCCAACAAGCAATCCCCGAATACATTGTCGACGTAACTAAGCTTCGAGAGTACAAGAGAGTCACAGAGATGTATGCGTAAATCTGTACTGAGGTACTCACGCATTCTGTACAATACAGATAGCCTATAAAAACAATTGCGAGCCGTGTTTAGCAAATGGTTTTCGAAATGCAATGAGCCGTCCATAAGTAGCCCGAGGTTGCGGGTTTCGTTAACTCGGTCAATCAGGACTTCACTTATTTTTACTTTGGGTTCACGAGAAATAATATTACTTATGGCTTTTCTAGAGCCCAGCACTAAAAATTTTGTTTTTAGAGGATTCAAAACTAAGCTATTCAATTTACACCACCTACTAATACGTTCCAAATCTTCATTTAACCTATCTACTGCCACTTCAGAGTTTTCTGGCTTAAATGATGTATATAACTGAAGATCATCAGCATATTGATGATATTTAGAGTTAACTAAGGTTGATTTAATTGACGGTACGATTCTATTAGCTTAAATGAAGGGTGAAGGGCTACGCTGGTCAAGACGATGCGAAATGTATTTTAAGTAGGTACCTATAGTCAAGAAAGATTGCTATTATGTACCTATAATGAGAACTGGTTTAGTATGTAAGAATTATGGGAGTAAGATTGGGCACTTCTTGGCCTAGCGTAATGCTTTTGACTATGACTCATGAAAAAATTCCGTGTTTATACCAGAAATAGATTATTATCCACGGTAAAACGGGAAGTAATCGACAAAATTTTTACCCCTCCATCTCAAATGGTGCAAGAATACTGGTATGTAGGTACCTACTGTAAATAAATTCGAAAATGACTAAAACGAAATACTGTGTTTTATTTTATGTTCTGTGTTCTTTGTTAGTTTAGTTTAGCTGTTAAATTGATGTCATCCAAAAACGTAATTGTTTTACTATAGGTATATCAGGGAAAATAATTCCCTAAGGCAAGATAAAAAAGTAGGATCTTTATGGTGAATCTTTTGGATGACTTTTGTGATTAGTTGTGAGGTAATGATATGTTTAACTCATTTAACGCTAATTCATTGAATCGATGCAACATTGGAAATGGTTAGCATGCCAAGACCTGCAGCTTCTAGGTGATATTGTGTAAAGTAATTATAGTATTTAATTGAGGTAGGTTATGTTTATCTTAAGTTACCTTCAAGTTTCATGCCGACGTCCAAGCATTTCTGGAAACGGCAAAATGGGCATCTCTTCCGTTGCGTTTTGTCAATGTGACAAGCTCGTTCTGCAACGCACGTGTAAACCTTCTTGTTTTGAACAGTCCTCTTGAAAAATCCTTTGCACGATTCGCACGTGAGAAGTCCATAATGGTACCCGCTAACTTTGTCACCGCAAACTGGACACAGCTCCTCGATCACATCCTTGGTGTCTGTTTGGTCACAGACAGTGGCTGCTGCTGGTAGGTAAGATCCGGAGTCACCGCCACCGCCTGTTGGAAATAGATATGTAGGGTCCATGTTGGCGTAGCCAAAAGATTGTTGTTCAGGCTGGCATTGGTATGCAGCACCCTGAGGTACGTATTGTTGGGAAGGCCCCGAGGGTCCGCCCGAGCCCGATCCTTCCGGACCGGGACTCAGGTCGAACGGGGACATGTTGAGGGACATGAGGCCTGTCTGCTGGTCCATCGTCATGCTCGACCGCGCTAGGCGGCTGGTTTTACAAATCCCTACAGCGGCGTTCAACCGCAAAACGTTCACACAGTCACCGAGTTCACTAGCGGTCTGGCCGCACCACTTAACCAACGCTCGCAGGTTGCACCTGTTCTAGCACTTTAGTAGGAGGCACACAAATCCAGCACATTTTGTTCTACACCAGTTTAGAGGATGGCAAGCGGAAGCCAAGCACCGGTTTATGTCTCTCCACCGGTAGTGTTCCGACGAATGTGAACTCCGCGCAGTATATTACGATCGCGTTTTATTTTAGCTGTCAGATGCGGCAGGCCGGGCCCGCGTACCGCTGGTTAGACGTTTCACGATCGACTGGCGGCCGGCCGGCGACAACGGCGCGCGTGCCGGCGCCTCCCGCATGCGCGCCCCGCCGCTACCCGCAAGCCCCCGCTCGCTCGCACAATGGAAAACGATTAGGAGCCCATGTAATAAGTGAAAGTGAGTCGGTGACCTACTTTCCCGCGATCCAGGTCTATGTTAGTGCGCGTTCGCGCGGTTGCGCCACCGCGCGGGCGGAGGACGGCGCGGGGGGCGGCCCACTGACCCAGTTGCGCGCAGTGCCGCAGCAGGGCAGGGTTGCCGCGATCAAGCGAGCTTATGTTTACGTTCGCTCGGCATTCATCAACTATTGCCGTCAGACCTGTGTAAATATCATACTCACGACGTTATGGTCTTTGCTGTTTTTGCTGAGACAACATACTCGCTGTATGTATATATTATCTCTATATATTATATCTATTCTCGCCTAATGCATCACGAAAAATAAAAAAGTACCAACCAATAATCCGCAGATATATCCGTTAGATGGAATTTAAGTCTGTTCCTTATCTACGCAAGGCACACATTATGTTTCGTAGAAAACGTCCGCTCCACAATCCTACAATATAGGTAAGATACATCACAAAAAAATTGTTACAAAATCTTGTGAGAAATTGTGAGAAAATCCTAAAGCGGAACCCGTTTAGGGTAACAGGAGGTATACCTAGCTACGTTGTTAGGAGGCAAGCGAAGCGAGCTACATAATGTACCAATCATTTAAGCTATTTCATTCCTAAGTATTTCTTTTTAAATAGATTATAACGATTTGGTTAATTTATAACATTACTCAACTGTAATGTTATAAATTAATTGCTATGTTTAAATAAATAAATAAAATAGATGATCAACATTTTATTCTGAGATAATAAAGAAATCAGAGTGAACATGGATTTTAGTATCCTACTAATATTATAAATGCGAAAGTTTGTGAGTATGGATGTGTGTATGATAGATGTTTGTTACTCTTTCACGCGAAAACTACTGACTGAAAGGATTTGGCTGAAACTTGGAATATACAATTATACATACTTACATAGTTTATGACCTGGAATAACATATAGGCTACTTTTTTGCCAGGTAGATACCGCGGGCGAGTAAGCTAGTTTAATTATACTGTGTTACAAAACCATCTATTAAATAATACCATCATATATAATATATGCCTTTATTGTATTTTGTTTTTTTTTAAGATTAAACCATTGGATTACAATATTATGCCAACCCTGGAGAGGGGTGGCTGTGCCTTACTCTTCGTTAGACAGCAACATGAATCATAGTAAAATGAAGTCTAAGGCTCTTCTCTATAATTTCTGTGTATATCCTAGTTCTTACTCTGCTAAATTGTAAATTAAATTATTTTGTCTGTTGGATTTTAATAAAGGTAAAAGTATTATGTTTTTTTGTCTACTTAATCTATCCTACTAATATTATAAAGGTGAAAGTTTGTGTGTGTGTAAGTATGTAAGTGTGTTTGTTACTCTTTCACGCTAAAACTACTGAAAGGATTTGGCTGAAACTTGGAATACTTATACATAGTTTATGACCGGGAATAACAAATAGGATATTTTTGATTCCGGTATTCCCAAGGGAACGGAAACTACCGCGGGTAACACCGCGAGGCGCAGCTAGTAAACATATAAAACAGCTTGACCTGACTAATTGATTCATTATGGCCGGGCCGAAACCGCTGAAACTAGAAAGCTGAAATTTGGAAGGTAGCTTCCTTTTTTGGTAGAACCACTGGATTTTCGAAATTCGAATATCCAGGCTTTGTTAGTGTTCGAGTTGAATTTCGAAAAATCTAGGTGTGAAAAGAAAAAAAAACGTTTGTATGGAACTTTTTAATCCGTTAAGTGATATGGTTGAAACTCGGTACTGTAAATGCTAAATAAATGGAGACGTCTTTAGGATTCTTCAAAACTTAAAACTGCTGAAATGGTGTCAAAGTTTGTATTTAATTAAACTTTTTAAAGTGAGCGGTGTGATTGACTTTAATCTCGGTGAAATTTTGAATACAGCATAGGTAAATAGGGAAAACAAATGGACACAATGTTTCAGGATTTTTTAAAACTACCCACAAAAGGTGTAAAATGACGTTTCGAAATTTGTATTGGAACTTTTTAAAGAGTGGTAAGTTTGAAACTTGGTTTGGATACCGTTAATCTTACTAATTTTAATATATAAAAAAAATTCGTTACTGACTAACTGACTGATCAAGGCACAGCCTAAACCATAAGACCTAGATACATGAAACATAGAGAATACATTGCTCTTATAGTGTAGGGATTCACAGAGTATAAATTATGAAAATTCCTCCCACTTTTTGCTAAAAATGTTTGTATGTTTCTTTTTGTTTGAACTTACAAACTTGAAACTGTCACTGTCGGTGCTACTCATTCATTCTTCAATACATTTAATGAAATGTTATGATAAAATATTTTCTAATCTACCCCCGAAACTAGATGTAGGGGTTGTTAAAGTTTGTATGGGATTGTTTTAATGTGTAGTCCAATTTGTTGAAACTCGGTATAAATATATTGCAGTGTAAACGTGCAAGCAAAACTTTATATAAGGTAACCTAACGCGCACGGAGTCGCAGGTATCAGCTAGTGTTACGATACAAAGGAGTAGGTATAATTATGTTAAAATGTGTAAGACATGAATCTACCTTGTGTCTGTTTGTAATATCAAAATAATAGTTTTTTACCAAATGCGTATTATGAAAGTATTTTCAATACCTAAGTATAACAAAAATATTAAATGTAGTCCGTCTGTCTGTCTTTTTGTTTGAGGTAATTTCCGAAATGGCAGGACCGATTTCGACGTATCTCAGATAGTTTGTATTTATTAGGTACCTATAAGAAGCAATATTATCTCTATGATATAGCTAGTTCATAATAATCTAATATTACTAGGTAAGTAGGTACTGAATAGATTCAATTGTTATGGCTCCTCAAGTTATTCAAATATTTCTTAGAAAATTATGTTAATACAAGTAAATTTTTATGAGTTATTGAAAATATTTGTAACTTGTACAACATGTGGTTAATTTTGTTTATATGTAGCGATGCTACATAGTTTAACATTAGCAGAGTTCTTATTATTATATGTATACCATATTGACCGAATTACCAAAATATTTATAATCCGTATTCACAATAAACGTAGGTTGAAACTACTTTAGACATTACTCATTAATATAACTAGAGCTATTCAATATTAAAGCGAAATAAAGATCTTGACCTGGATTTTGTTAAATCAGTCAACAGGTCACGAACGAGTGACTGTCTGTGACAACCTTGTATTCGTAAAGTAATATGATTCGACGTGATCTCAAGCAAGCTCTAAACACAATCAGTACCCAACGCTGGTACCTCTCAGCCGCGTAGCCGTGAGGGTTGTGAGACTACACGCATTCAAATAAGTCACCGTAAGGCCGAGGTACTATTAAACTAGATACAATTAATGTAACCTCAATTTTGCCTTAAATTTTAGATACTTTATAGATTTTTTTTATTTATAAAAATCATTTTTAGAGCACAAATACCTATTAATTTTTACTTTTAATCATGAGATCTCACAAATATGGTCGTAACACCATGAGAAAGAAAGCACGTCTCTACCTACACAATAAGTCTCTATGACTCAATATTACCGCATGGAAAACGACAGTAAAAGTGGTTTATACAAGTGTGTCATTTTCGCTATCGCTCAGACGTCGCGGCCTCAAACGAAAGCAAGAGTGCTCACGAAGTCGCACGCGCAGCTATGCTTTCTTTGCATGTGCGCAACTGCCGTCATACTTTCTCCTCGAGACCGGTGCTGGCCTGCCAGTGACGTGCTCTCATGTAATACTACATAATAGCACCGTAACATTATAAGTTTTTGAGGTCAATAATTCATTGTTGCGAAACTGGATTTTGGTTTTGTAACAATAAAGTAAGATCCAGATTTTAGACAACTTTATTTTATTTATTTGTATACTGCTGATTTTGCTCTCTAACCTTGGCTTCCCGTAACCTTCATGACGATTCTTATAACTGTTATGCAAATGGAGTGCAAGCATGCCGGTTTGCGTGCAGCAGCAGAGACCGACAGAATTCTACAGTTTAGAACCGATTGTCATAAAATGAATTTCTTCACGGCTGACTGAAAGTAGGCCTTTGTTCTTATTTATATGCAAACCAACTTCTGGTATATCCCGCATGTGTTTCGCCCTTGACCGTTTTATTTACTTAACCATTTAAATGCCTGCCAGCCTAAGCTACAGTGCCTCATAAGGGCTCAGCTACGAACACACGCCAATGAAGCCTTAATAAAAACCTTTAATAGAGGCACAGAATAATAACAGTACCTATCTGATTACAACGTAAATCAAGAAATAACTACAGAAATATCACTTGGCTACGGTGCGAATACTGGTCCTGTTTATTAATCTGTAGATCGCACGATAGTATTAAAAGATAATTAAGCGTAAAGACAGTCTGATAAAGTCCAATATGCACTGCATTCTGGAACACGACCGACGCTCATCTGTTAGTTTCGCGACTCAGCATATCGTAGGGTTCTAGGCGAAGGTCAAAGTTTAATTGTTTCAATAGCGCCCTAAAAGAGAACCTTGTACTTACCGCATTAAAAAAAAAGCTGCTTAAATGTTCATATTTTTAACGACAAGGTACATTTCTATCTTTCAAACATAAATAAAATGATGTTTAAGAGATATTAGGTATACGAACAAAAAAAGAACTATGTATATTATATGAACAAAAAAAGATATTTTAAATCGGTCCACTATTGACGGAAAAATCTGTGGACATACATAAAAAAATACATACCTACAGTGAAACATAGAACCTCCTCCTTTTTTGAAGTCGGTAATTTTTTTTTATTTAATAGTTAACTTATCTAAATTAAAAATAACATTGAAAATCGGGTCAAATAATGTACCTTGTAGGATATTCATCTCACATGCTATTGCATATATTTTATTGCCTATATTTTAATTAGTTTATGTGTGCACGTAACGTTGGTATGCGGTGAATGCCTGTCGCAGGTCGGCGGGGTGGAGGGATGGGGGCTGAATTCGGCTGAATTTCAGGTTTGTAAGTCAAGAGCATTGGGTCAGTGGGTCAGCTATAGTATTCTCGGTTAGGGTATTCTGGCCGATTGACCTGTTTTCATTTTCCAGTATAAATCCAACAGGTAGGTCAATAATTATGTTATTAATTTAATATTCACACTAAAACGTGGGTTGACTGAGTTAATAATTATTATTGTAAGTCTATTGTGTCCCACAGGTGTGCAAAGACCTCCCACCATTCCCTCCACACATCACGGTCGAGGGCTGTAATAGTCCATTCAGTAATTAAATCAGTCAGTCAGTAACGAAAGCCTTTAATTTAGGGAGATAATGTGCCGCTAGATATTGTTTAAACGGTTTTATGGCGGAACTACCTATTACCGCTACAATAAGGTCCTTTGATGCTCGGAATAAGGGTTTATAACTTTATTGTGGGCGGCGCCCTTTACTAACAAAGTAAAATGAAAACAGTTAAATTTTAATATCTTTTGTGCTCATATTACCTACCAGGCGTTTCGGGAATATTAGCTAGCTAGACAACGTGGACTTACTACTTAGGTACTTCCAGGTACTTAGTTACTTGTCATGAGATTTCGGAAATACATAGGTATTTTAATTAGAATCAAAATTAGTTTAGTTGATGATTAGACGATTTAGCAAACATATACGATGCTAAAATAATATCGTGGGGACACTGGACTCTAACGAAAATTAGCACTATGAAGCAAAATATTTCACAAATGGATATTTAAACGACGACACCCATACTATGGAGTACTTAAACGAAACAAAATATACCTTCGCACATGTAGGGGTGGTATCCAGAGACCACTAGCTCATACGAACCATATAAAAAATACCTCTTATTATAGTCGGCGTTATCAATTTGTATCTCCATGCCAAATTACAGTTTTCTAATATCAATAGTCTCTGAGCAAAGCCGGACAAACGGACGGAGAAATTATAAGGGTTCCTTGTTGACTTCGTAAAAAGTCATCGACGACTTGGGAATCCAATCCTGGGCCTTTTAACAATCCCGGGATTTGGGGATTTACCAAAAGCAATCTGGGATTGTCAAATGTTACGAAAAAAAACATAAACACCAGTTTTTTCCTGATTTTTACAATTGCAATCACTGATTTTAACAGTAGGTATCCATCCCAATGTGTCCGTAACCATAATAAACGTAAACACCGTAAAATTACATATTATTACATATTCACGAAAAACTTAAAAATTACATTTCTGTTACTAATTATAATTCTATCACTGCAGGCCAACAACAAAACCAGACAAAGTAAACTTACAGATATCAGTTGATTGACACTGACAGCGCGCGATTCGTTTATAAACTTAAATTTTGATTTATAATAACAAAGGACATTGAACATTTTTAGGATCAAGGTTAAATAGTACCTACACTAGTTTTACAACAACTACATTGCTATTTTTAATTTTAAGCATTTTATACAAACTTATCTCATTAATTTTAGTCCGTTAAAAACATGAAATATTAATATTTTCCGTATTCTTAGCAGTCGCAGTTCAAGTGTATGTTTTCTAATGAACCTTACTCAATGGTCAGGACGACAAGTTAAATTTCGAACAGGGTAATTTCGTTGTGTCAAGAATTTTGATTTAAAGTTTTTGTGGACTTATCATTTTTATCACAAAATGGAAAGAAAGGAAGAAAGAAAGAAAGAAAAATCATTTATTCTTGTAGGACCTCAAGGATCACTTAAGAACTGACTGGAGAGAGAACTGACTTTTAATGTTCAAGAATCAAGCTGTAATTTTAGCGACATTTAATTGTTTTCAAAATATAATAATGCTTAAGAAGTGTAGATATTTTTTGTTCCTGTGTGTTTCTTTGTTCATAGATAAATAAAATATGCTTAGCCACTTTGTAAAGTCCTTTTTTATTATGTAGTGTAGTTCTAATACCGAAAAATGATCCGGTATCCCGAATACTCGATAGATCCCAATTGGATTCCCTATCGACGACCCATATCTATATGTTATGGTTAATTTACAAATTTATTAAGTTTACGTAATCGCAATAAATTATGGTCGAAATGATTAAATTATAATAAATATCCTTGGACATTTCACACGGCGTCATCTAGTCCCAAGCTAAGCAACTTAATGCTTGTGTTATGGTTACCAGATGACTGATATACTACTTAATTTTTTTTTTGTAAATACATACATATTATAGATAGAAAAACATCCAGACCCGGAACAAATATCTGTAGAACATACAAACATTTGTCCCGTGGCGGGGATCGAACCCGCAACCTCCGCGTCTCAGGCGAGCCTTCGCCCACCGCGCCACAGAGGTCGACAAATTTACATTTACTTAATTCAATACTTGGTCGTCCTGATAAGGAATTATTTGTTTTTATTTTCTTCATTAGTACACCCGTGCGAAGACGGGCGGGCCGCTAGTATTCAACAAAATAAATGTAGATTGTAGATCTCTACAGAATTACTCAACTCTCTAGATAGAATGTTGATAGGTTTCATCAGTAACAGAGAACTTAAGTGAGTCTCTTGTCTATTACAATTAATTGATTTATATATTCTTCCGCTTTTACTGCGCAGCACTCGAGTAATACATTTAATCCATCCTAGAATCTCCCAAGGGAATGAAAAAATAATTTACTAGAACAAAGGCTCAGCCATAGCGTCTTTATTCAGGATAAAAACGAGCAGTCACATCAGTATTGCTTCACATTGAAGAAGAATAAATTTGTCGATAAGTATCGAATGCTATGAGTTCAGTAACTAGGTATTTATCCTCTTTTAGAAATCAGCACAATGCTTTGCCAATGAAACTTTGAATACAATGTTTAAAGAGTCAAATGGGTATACTGTATTATATAGTGTGCATTTATCTGGAGCAGTATGCATAACTTGGCAATATTTAGGCGATGACCCACTTTTTTATCAAAGGGTCGTGCAGATATGCGAGCGTTTATGCACTGCGCCCGCCCCGCCGCCACCAGCGCCAACGCCACACGGCGTTGCGCCGCTCCTCATACCACTCGTCACCCAACAAGCATTTATCATCAATTCATACGATTTGATTAGCAAAATAACACTTCTGGAAGTAAGTAAAGTAGAATTGAAGCTGTGGACATCCATTATGATGATAATGAATCAAATGATTATAAGCTTTCTCATTAGTCTTTGCACTTGCAACCTATGGGGGTTCGAAATCAAAGACAAAAAAGTATGCACAAACCATTCAGCAGTAGGTAGGTATAAATTTAGTGTTGCATGCACCTCGCTTGTATTTACGAATCGAGTCTTAGTGGCAACTTGGCGATTTTGCGTTGTTTGTTTATATGTTTGTATGTTCCGGAATAACTGTCGAACTGTTAATCCAATCTTCATGAAACTTGGTAGGTATTAATTATAGGTAAGGTAGTAAATTTGCGGCTAACCTAATGAGCTTAATCTGTCAAGGGGTTGTAAAGATATTGGGTTCTCGAGGTGAAAAACAAATGGCAAAATTAAATTTTATTTTGCGTGTCAAATAAATGCCTTTTCTTACTTTTTGATTAGCTAATTAATAGATTCAAAAGCAAAAATATCTAAGATTATTATTCATACATACGTAGTTATTTATGTTCAGTGATACTGATATTTCTCACGTACATGTAAATAAGGCGAGCCTTGGCCTGGTTACCACGATTTTAGCGTATTACAAAATATTACTAGAATGATGCGCGGCCTGCCTGCATGTCGGTACGGTGTGGTGAGTGGTGGAAACGGGCGGATTGCCACTTGCGAGCTCACTTGTACTTTAACTAGCTCATACCCGCGGCTTTGGCGACCTACCTATCTAAAACTTTACTTTATAACTTCGCTCTTATTCTACATCTAACAAACTCAAGATATGTATAAAGAAATGAATTCTGAATACCAGTATTCAGAAAATGACATGACAATATTTACTGAGCAAAACTCTGAATATGAACCAAATACAATGAAAAATAATAATGGGTGCAATATTATACCCACTTGGAAAATTTACATCTTAGGGTCATTCATGCATGTGATTCATATCTCAATACTTTTTTTACGTTTACAAAAATATGTTTTATGGGCTCCAATGAATACGTACTTACATGTAGGTAAGTACTTAAAAAGTTGTATTGGAAGGTCAAATTACCGAGACGTTATCTATTCCATACATAGGGGTTCCAAAACCTTGCATCGGTTGGTTTTATTTCCATGGTTGATATTCCAATGTACAATTCTGCATTATTTACTACTACTACTCTAGTTGACATGAAATATATTTTACTAGCTGACCCGGCGTACCGCCGCGCCGGCCGGCGCCGCGCCGCGCCGTACCTATTTCTTTTTTCGTGTTTTTTTTTTGCTATTTTTAGCAGTGCAGGCTATCGGAAGTTATGCTTGTACATACCTACATTTCGTTGATTTATTTACATAGATTATCTCAAACTGAATTTAATTTTACATGAAACATAGTTTCATATAATTATGAAATATCAAAAGTGGCCGCTCTAGAACGCGAAAATTGTGGCTGAATACACTTGTACAATGCTTTGTCCTGAATGCCTGACTGACGGATGAACGCACAGCCTAAACCGCTGAACGTAAAGACCTGAAACTTGGAGGGTATGTTCTTTATATGACTTTGTAATCCTTCCTTATCGGAATAAAGAAAGGATTTTTCGAAATTCTACCCCTAAGAAGGTGAAAAAGGGGGGGGGGGGGGGCAAAGTTTGTATGAAAAATTGTATCTTTGAACTTACAAAACTTGAAATTGAAACTTAGCATTAATATACTTCAACACATTTCATAACATTCTATGACAAAATATTTCCAAAACTAGACCCGCCACGGGCTAATCATTTCTTTCTAAAAACTACCCTTTGAAGAGGTTGCGGGAGGGTGTTCAAGTTGGTATTTTAGGTAACTAAGACTAAATTCACTCAAACGAAGTCGCAGACATCTGCTAGTTTATTATATTCTCAGGATAACAAAGTTTCCTTACAAGGTCGCTCAATAAAGTTGGTAGGTTTTGAATAAACCAATTATATTTGTTTCCCATACATTTTGTAAGTCCATTCATGCACAGGTTCACAAACACTTCGCTCATTTTATGAGTTTGTTTCAAATTATGTTACTATGTGGGTTGGTGATAGTTGCCAAACCTTGTTATCTTAGTAATCTAATTAATTAACTCAGAGGGCCTAGCCAACCGGCATTCGTTATGAAGCGATTCGATTTCTATCATCGCTACAGCTTTGATTTGACATTTCTGATCGCTCGAGTTTTCATCATCGAATGTCAATTCCTATACATTTTTTTTAGTTTCTAATCGAAAGCGATTGTCGAAATGTAACATGGCTAGGGCCTCAGTTCCTTCTATGACACTTGCTACTGTACTGATAGATCGAACACAACTTGTTCAAAATGTCACTAAGAAAAACACATTAGACCAGGTCGAAAATATTAAAATCCTTCAAGCTGCGTATTATTATCGAACGAACCGCAGAACAAAGTGATTTTTTTTAACTCGTCTTTAAAATAATAAATTAAAAACATGGCGAGAGCTGAAGCAACCAGTTGTATGGCAACATTGCCTAATTCAGCAAGGTCATATCGAGAAGTGGTTGTGCAATGAAACGCTAGTCCAGAATTGTATTCATAACTTGGGTTCCGTAGCATTTCGTAGGGGCTTAAAAATTTATTGTGTGGGTAAAAGAAATAGAGTTATTGATTGCAACATAGAAACATTATTATTAACATCAGTATTTATTTTGTAGGTCCTTTGACCATCCAATTACCTATTCGTTGGGTTGGGTTGGTGTGGATGTAGATTAGTGATGTGATGTGGATTAGTGGATGGATGATGTGGCGCCGAGACTTCTTGTAAAACTTTACTCATAGTATGATATTAAACGGAACTCTAGAGTTGGTCGTGTCTTTTGGCGATTCGCTGATTGCCACTTAAGTTTAATGTAGTATAATAGTAGTAGGATCTTACTCTGACTGTGACTGACTGAAAACTTAAAATTTAGCCATACAAAAGTTACTTACTGTGCTTGCAAACCTTGCAAAACCTACTTACCCCGAGGGGTTATCCCTTAGTCTAAGCCTTAGAGGATGAAAGTGGCAAACGTCCCAAGCTAAGCAATTTAATGCTTGTGTTATTATTTATATGGTAACCAGATGACTGATAAACTATATATATATATATATATATATATTTAAATAACATAGAAAACACCCAGACTCGAGACAAATATTTGCAGATCATGCAAACATTTGTCCCGCAGCAGGGATCGAACCCGCAACCTCTGCGTCTCAGGCAGGCTTTCGCCCACTACGCCACAGAGGTCAAATAATAAACGTCAAATAAATTGAACCTGAAAATTAGCATGATCAAGCTTTCATATTATTGTGATTTTAAGGAAAAAAAAACTTAGACTTACTTTTTACTTTAGAGAATATTATTTCTTGGTATTCTAAAATCCTGAATCCCTACCGTGAACGATGTGCATCCCTACACTACACACCCAATTTTCGGGTGTCGGGATTTCGGGTACAAATATATTTTTCTCTATTTGCATCAGAGGCATTTAATTATATTTTAACTTAATAGCTACTTTTTTCTTTTTTATCGTGATTATCACACTAATCACACTTCACACTAATATTTATAAAGGTGAATGTTTGTGTGTGTAAGTGTGTTTGTTACTCTTTCTCGCTCAAACGGCGGAACGGATTTGAATAAAATTAGGTACTAGGATGGCTTATATTCTGGACATATAGGCTTTTGATCCCGGTATTCCCACGGGAACGGGAACTATTCACCGCGGGTAACACCGCGGGGCGCAGCTAGTATCCAAATAATCTCTGCACTAACAATATATTAAATGTTACTGCGTTTATCGTAGGCAGAAGAATAACGTATCATTTAGCGAACTACTACTATCATTGTTGTGTAAAAGAAAAGAACAAAGGATTTTCTTTACTACACAGTAGAGCCGTATCCGCAAAACATATTCATTGGTACGCGTATTGCGACATGCGCGCTCGCCGTGTCCCACTTACCAAGATAAATTGAAATTCAATTTCGCCAAAGGGCAACAATTGTATGCAGACGCAGAATACTAAACTGTTGTTTCAAGACCGTATTCTAGAACTAGAATAATTTTGAATAGAAAGGTAGTTTTTTTGTTTGTAAAGGTATAACATACTTCGAATGACTGTTCTCTCATTGCAATCAAGATTAGAGGGGACTTGAAAAAGATACCAGCGCTTACACAAAATAATTTGATTATTTGTTTTTTTTTTGGCACATCGTTAAAATATCTAATTAAAATATATATTATAATCTACACTGTAAATACTATAATATAATATTATAAAGAAAAGGAAAAGTTTGTTAATAGGGGTAATCTCCGAAACTACTCAAACGCTGATTTCAAAAATTCTTTCATTCTTTCCGATATATACGAGGCTATATTTTATCCCATTAAAATAAAAAGGCTTATCGATCGAGTGAGCGAAGCGATCGAAGATCTTAGTGGTAACTTGGGCGATTTTGCGTTGTATGTTTGTATGTCGGTTCCGCATAACTGTGGAACCGTTAATCCAATCTTCATGATACTTGGTAAATACATAATAGGTTGTGATACGGGATTTTTCGGCTCACCTAATGAGCATGAGCGGTCAAGGGTCGGAGGTTGTAAAGATAATTATGAGGATCCCAAGGGGGTGAAAAAAAATAAAAGTTATCTATATACTTTGAGGGGGGTATCATATTAAAGGGTTTTGTTTGTACATTCTAAAATGGTTTTACTTTTAATTCAAAGATGTATAGTTTTTAAAATACATCGATAAATGTAAATTTTTCAGTGGTTCCAACCTAAAGTGTTTCATCTCGACAAATATAAAGAATTTTTAATGGAAAAGGGATTTTTCTGAATTTTATAAAGTATCATGTGACTACACTACAAACAACTTCGTCGGTTCGGTGCAGTCATCAACCAAAAACAACGAACAAACAACAACAAAAAAATTTTTACTGCCGAAAAACCTAAATGTTTCTTAAAACATTTTTGTTTTAATTGTCACCCCTACAGAAACTATATTTTTACAAAAACCATCAAAAAATTATCAAAAGAAATAAAATTTTGAATTTTGACCATAGTTTTAAATAGCTGCGTGCAACACTTTTTTGAAGAAAGGTAGTGACTGACATGACATTAGCACCTCTGAAGTGTCAACAAACATCGGTATATATACCATAAAAAAATGTAAATTCATAGAGTTTTTAATCAGAATCCATGTTTTACGAAATAATTATATTGTTCCATGGTTGCGTATCAAAATACGACCTATGATATTTTTAATTTGATAATTGAGATTGGACTTTGAATAAAGACTTAATTGAATCGTAGAGATCTAGCAACCAGATTTCATAAACAAGCAATCAGTCAACTCAACAGTGACTTATATGGGGTAGTCGAAGCAAGTAGGTACAAAATAACCCACCATCCTTTATCCTTTCTTTATACATCAGTGAAACAATTATCAAAATCGAACTAACCTCCTTCTTTTAAAGTCGGTTAAAAATATTGCTCACGCAGAAGGCTGTGTATAGGAACAGAGTTGCACAGAAAGCCATGGAGCGTGCCATGCTCGGCAAGCTTATCGGCCGTATTCCCAACATCAAAGTCCGAAATTGAACAAAGTTGTTTTGTTGAGAGTTGCATAACGAAACTTAAATAAAGTTGGGCAGGACATCTGGCAAGGCGAAGTGACGACCGGTAGAGTAAGGCGATAACTAAATGGTTGTCAAGATCATGGTGCAGAAGCGTCGACTAATCTAGCAGCGTGATGGGCTGACGATGTAGCATCCGTAGCGGGCCGGACTTGTGTTGGTATAAAAACATCACGTTCTGTAAGTGTTTCAGCATTTTGTGTGCCCACTGTTTCGAACATTACGCTGGTTTTGTGAACGAGGACGCGTGGCCATTTACAAAATCCTTTGTTCCTCAGATATTCTGGTTGCACATCCGAGTCAACGGTTGCACAACTGTGTAACCTTGGAAATGGAAAAGAAACGCGCTGCCCACGCCGCGCGCCGCCGGCGTTGCCCCTCTACTCTATAAGCCAAAAACAATGCATCGTGACAATCATCCCAGGTCAGCTTATGTTGAATAATCTTCCGAATTCAGTTTCCACCAACATAAGCTGACCTAGGATTATTGGCACGTTGCATCATTTTTGGTTTGTAGAGTAGACCTACTGATTCAACCACGATATTTGGAAACAGAGAACATTCAGTTTTACGTATAGGGTACGTTTCTCTGTTTCGAGTCACTCGACATTTCTCAGAAGATATAAATAACTTAATTTTAAATGTGTGCTTACTTATATGTGATTATTTTGTATGTGCATGTGTGCGTTCGAGTACATACAGTAATCACATATAGTATAGTGACTCATTTTTTCATTGTAAACTCCTACTATTAATGAGTGGGTTTTTTTCATTCATTGTGTAACAAACAATAAATCACACAACACAAAAAGATGGAATATAATCCGATCACTAGCGTTAGAATATCATGTTGTTGACAGCAGTATGTGTAGGTACTCTTTTAACCTTGGCCTATTTAAATGCATTCACCGATAAGATAAAATGTTATACATTACTAATTTATCTCTACACTTAGCAGTGATATCGTGGTACTTTCTTATTTTTATATTTCATTTCATTTTCAATAAATTGTTATGTAAACAAAACATATTTATTTGTTTATTTCAAGTTGCCATTAGCCCAAAGATAAATTCCAGGCCAGAATTAAACAGTAGCTAGGCGTAAGATCCCCAATAAACATTATATGAGTATCTTATTCGAATTGAACTGCGGGTCATGTTAATGTTAATGGCCATGCCACCGAAAGTATTATTTTTATTTTAAATAATCAAATAAATTTGCCTTTGCTCCTTCACGGGGAACGAACTCAAATGATAGAAGCTGACTAAAATATTGCGAATATTGCGATCCTATTGAAGGCAGTATTCTGAATGATATTGGGAATTTAAAAATTAAACCAAATGATGAAATTATATCCAAAAGAAGGTATGTCATGAAAACTATAACGATAATAATAACATTCTATCTATGTTATCGAAAATTCTATGTTATCTCATCATTCTAATAACGGTTACTTCATAAAAAAATGCGTTTCGACTAAATTACCACTTCTAATAAATTACTTTAGTCTTCTGTTATAGAGGAATGTTAGTTTATGATATAAACTCGGCTGCAGTTCTGAAGCGACAGGACCTTGGTATGGGAGAAGGGGGGAAAGGGGGTGGGGGCATGGTCGCAGATGACGCGCGCCCTACTGGCACACTGACACACTTACCCAGTGACAGTGGTACTGCTTTTGGTTCGTCGAGGTCGACTCGATGCGTTCTACCTACCTACGACACTAACATTATCTGTGTCTGTAGGTACTAACGTACTATGTAAACACCGTACGATAGACGACTGGAAAATACCAATAAAAAGAAATCAATATAAAGATAGTTGGCTTGGCTAAGACAACGGATCATAAATTTAAAAATCTTTAACTTTTCACCTTCGAGAGAGGTTGGTGGGAAATCTCGAAGGAAGAGATGGTTGGAGGGATATGGGGAAGACCTTTGCCCAGCAGTGGGACGATATAGGTTGACGAAAAAAAAAAAAAACTTTTCAGTTGATACAAAAATTTACAATATTTGTCTAGCTGAAAATGTTTTAATCTAGGTTCCCCATTGAAACAGTCAACGACTTATTTGTCAAAAACAAAACTGGGTCTAAAAAAATTAATTTAGCACTATACTAGTCAACAAGTAATGCCTTTTTAGGGATCCGTACCCAAAGGTTAAAAGCGGGACCCTATTACCAAGACTCCGCTGTCCGTGTTGTATGTGTCTCTGTCTGTTATTCTCATGAATTTTCACAGATAATGTATTTTCTGTTGCCGCTATAACAACAAATACTAAAAACAGTATACAACAAACGAGATTTTTTGCCGTTTTTTTGCTTGTTATAATACATATTATTATAGTGTCTAATGTGGTATAGATAATGATACGGAACCTTTCGTGCGCGAGTCCGACTCGCACTTTGCTGATTTTTTATATTTATTTTTAAAAGTTTACAAATTGTATGTGATTTTTTTTCTGCAGCAGACTTACACTTACAAAGAAAGGTTTGAAAATTATTCTATTATTTCGTTTTCAAAAATAATCCACCATTTGACAGGTAATCAACAATAATACACATTGACATAGGCTATAATATATTATTATGAACCAGAAAGATGATGGGCAAGCCGCTAGTGAAAAATATGAGAGATCATGGGCAGGGCAGTCCTTGGCTCGACTTACGTCACAACGTTCTGCAACCGGACCTTCCGTAATAGCAATGATAGTGCGTGGTACATTCGGAAAATGATAACCATTTTTATTTTCCCTTGTGCAATGTTATTAATTAACAATAATTTACGCTGTCTGTTTATAACTAGTAGTTCGTCCGGAACTGAGATCTAACACGCGCATGAACTCTGGGAAATTCAAAGAAAAGCAAAATTTTTACCTAAACTTCAAAGAATTCCAGTATAAATGCATGAAAAAATTGCATTAGAACTACCTATATACGGTACCAAGTTCTATGCAGATTGGATTAACGGTTCGATAGTTATGCGCGCACAAAAAAGTGAAACATACATCGAAAGAAAAATCGCCTAATACTCGTAAGTTGCCACTAATAAGTTTGTTCGCTTTGCTCACTCGATCGATAATGTACCCAAAGTAGCCGAGCCTTGTTTTGAATATCAATTTTTAAAATAATATTTCCATCTAATTAATCTAGTTCCATGTGAAAAATATACAATTCAGTGACTTGTCTATTAATATTTCAATTGTGAACTATTTGTAAATAATCTCTACATAATATATTAAAACTGTAACACGATGTCTGTACATTTGAGTAGTAGTTCGTTCGTTCGTTCGTATTCAATGAGCAAGTGGCCAAATCTGGTGACGGAGTTTATAGGCCACCTAAAGGCCTCCGTATTGCTTAACTTCGACGATCTATCAATAATAACGTCTTAGCTTTGGTCTTAGCAAGCTTCGCCAGGAGCACTTCATAAAAATAAACACAATTATAATACATGAATAAGTAAATAATTTATTTACTTAATAAAAAATAAATTTTTATAAAAATTATATATTTACTAAGTAATTTAATTTAAATATTTTAGAGCATTGTTTTGTTTGTATGTTTATTATTAAGTTAATTACGTTATAATAACTATTAATATTTATTTCTAACTTAACCACATCACTGAATTTATTAATTTAATTGCGTAATACATATTCAGCAAGGTTGGAATAACTATGTAGATTTTACCTTTCAACTTCATGCAACACATCTCACCTTGACCCAAAAGTGTTTCGTCAATTAATAGAAATTGCGATTTATTTTCGGCAGTTAGTTTAATCAAATAGTAAAATATAAATTGTTTAAAATGTAGAAGGTTATAGTCGTAGCCGTCCGTAGCCAATGCAATAAAATAGTTATTGTATTCAATAATTGAGTAAGCCGTAATAGTTAACTAGCAACATCTATTTCGTAACTAATCAAATAGTTTACTTTAATTAAATACATGTCTCGTAAAGAAAATAACAGGAGAGACGAAGGTTAAAAAGAAAATAAAATACAAGACTATGTAATTGAAGTTTATCATTGTCACAGAGATTGATTTGATTGGGTGAAGAAGTGAAGAAGAAGAAGTTAAAGATGAGAAGAGAGAAAGAAAAGCTTGTCTGATCAATAGTTTTAGTATGTACTAGCAGTACTACTACTACTTTCCATAAACTTTGACACCCTATTTCACAATTTTTAAGGGCTATTTTGGAAAATCCTTAGACCCATATCTTTTCATTTTGCATAACATAATATTACAACCGAGTTTCTATCTATGTATTTAAGTTAGATATTTTTTATTATTTTTTTAAGTTAGACCGGTAATCGGTGAAAATTGCATTCAATTCCATTCAGTAGTTTTTGTGTGATGCGGTAACAAACATACATACCTACAGATAGAACGACAATTATTTATTTTTTTAAACCATTTTTTTTGCTTCTAATAAAGACCCCCATAACCGTTTTTCACTCAAATGTACAGACATCACCTTCACTAGACTATCACCTTTGGATGGGTGACCGGCGTGGCATTAATAGTACTATCTAACATTATTTATACAATATTTTTACGGCACGTTGTTTTGTTTTTTTTTACCTATGTTTAGTATGCTTAGTTATTAAACGTAAGGTGTGTAAAAAACAACATAAAATAGAGTCTTACGAATATTATATCAAAAGTATTTATAGTTGAGACGTACCTCTACGAGGAGAAATAAGACTAAAATGAGGGTGTCTCAAGGTCACCGAACAGGCTGTCTCGTAGTAAATAAATTTACTAGTAGTAGTTCGCCCCGAACGTGATTTCGCTCGCTGTTGGTTGGTAGCTTATTTTGTACATGCTTCTGATCAATATACCTACGACATTTTCGAGTTGTAATGTAATAATATTAGATTATTTATATTAAGAAATGCGACTACAAGTTTTTTACTTTCATCGATTTTGTAATCAAAGTCTTCTGTTGAACCAACCATGCAAAAATATATTCCCCATTCTTATAAAATTAATTTAGATTCGGATTAAAATGACATCTCAGGTAAAATTATTTTCAATGCGAAATTTCTGACAGTTTCAACTGGCACTTTTGACATTTATTGTTATTTGCTGTCGTACTGTTTCAAATACCTTCAATATGAAGTGTGGCCGCCTGTAATTTAAAATTTGGACAAAAATAATTTGCAAGTAATTCTAAATATTTCTGTTGTAAAATAAATCTTATTTGTTGGAGACTCCTGTAAAGTTGTACTACTTAAGTTTCTTTAAAACATTTTGTTTTAATTATTTCTGCAGAAAAAGTATTTTCTTATTATTTGTTCGTCGGTGATGTAATGTTTGTGTTATTCTTATTATGAATCAGAAAAATCTGTTGTGCATTAAAAATTCGTCAGTTTTGTTGAGAAGAGTCAGATGAAACACTGCCAGTGTCAGTGTTTCATCATATTTCAAAAAATATACACCCTAGAAAAAGATGAAAACCATTTTGAAATGTGCAAATAAAGCCCTTTTATTATGATATCACATTCAATAATATATTATGTATTTCATCAACTTTTTTTTGTTTACCATCCAATATCTTTACCATCACTGCACCGATAAAGCTCATTAGATTACCAGCAAACCGCCTTATCACTACCTGTATAATGTATATCTACCTAAGTTTCGTGCAATTTGGATTAACGGATATTGTGTACATGACACATAGTTATGTGAACTCACAAAAATGAAACATACATACATCAAAACCAAAATCGCCTTGTAAGTTGCCACTAAGATCTTGGTTCGCTTCGCTCACTCGATCGAAAACTCGCTCGTAAAAAAGATCGGATACCCGGCGAGTGCGTATGCGTACAAAATAAATACACGAATGTGCCCAATTCATTGTTTGAATGTTAGTCAATCATCGCATTATTGTCTCTTTCTAAGGTTTGGGGCACATCGGTGGGATGGTTTCAAAGTCTAGAACGGACCAAAGGTTACTTTTTATGTTTTTTACATATGTATATACATATATAGATTTAGAACCGACTGTAACGACTTTTATTTTAGTCAACTAGGTCAAACAACAATGCAACTAGCGCACACAGCTTTTATAGATCCCTGTCCTCGGTGGTGTCTTCAGCTGACCTGTCTCTAGCCCGAGGACGACACGAGGACAAAAAGAAGTGAGCTCTTGGACACAAACAGTACCAGCACAAGTGCACTAGAGCATATTTAGAAGAGAGAACATACTTATTTGCTATAGCGTCTTCAGATCGTTTGTTCGTTCGTAGAGCAAGTAGCCAACTCTGGTGACGGAGTTCTTCAGATGAATGAATGAATATAAGTAATATTTTGTCACAATTGTCTTTGGTGTGATGTTTTATTTTTTCAGCCAGTATTGATCGCAAAACAGGAACAGGAGTAAGTAATTCCGCCATACTAGTAATAACTTTGTTCCCATTGGAAATCGGATGATACGCACGCAATAAGTAGGCAGTATACAATCTTGCTGTTATTTAATTATTGCCTCCTCGGGGATAGGTCGATAAAGATATCAGAAGTGCTAAGTGCTTTTATTGACCAGCTGTGGTGCGTGATTTCAGTTGCGCTTATATTCACTTTAAAATACTTTAATTACCTCTTCAAAGGCTATCGAAAGTTATGACTTACGTGCTCGGTTTTTAAGAAAATTAATGTGGCAAAATCATTGAGATGTATTATAGAGCCACAATCTGACAAATAAAATGTAAACGCCGAAATTCCGCACACTACGTAGTGCGCCGAGTTTTTATTTTTTGCGTAAAGGCGACATTGAACATTAAAACAAACGACATAACGTCGACATTCAAATGTCAAATGTCATTGTAGAACATTGAATTTGCTCGCACATTTTTTAAGTGTTGTCAGGTATTAGATTGTGACTCTTTGCTCTGTGAAACTTAATAGAGCAAAGGACAAATAATTACCACCTCAGCTTTTTGACCATAGAGCATGAGTATACAAAATCTCAATGGGCAAAATTATATTTTTTTTATAAAATCAATCTTAATTTCGTAAGAAGAGAGTCCATAACTCTGAAGATCCTACAATTTTTTAATGGGACCACTTTAGGAGTATTTTAGAAAAACGGTGAACATACATTAAAAGAATACCATACAGTGAAACATAGAACCTCCTCTATTTTAAAGTTGGTTGTAAACTGAAAGTAACATAAAAATCGGTTGCCACATTTAAACGATTATGTGGGGTGGGGTGAGTGGGGGATGAATAAAATCGAAAGTGTATATTAGTATACTCAAGCTTGGTAAAATGAAAGGCAATGGTGTGTAGAATGCAAAATTAAAAATGGGGATGAATAATCAAATTTGTTATTAGTGTCGTCGGGGGTTACTGAAAATGTTGAATCCTATCTTACTTCCTACTAATCCTACTAATCCTACTAATATTATAAAGGCGAAAGTTTGTGTGTGTGTAAGTGTGTTTGTTACTCTTTCACGCTAAAACTACTGAACGGATTTGGCTGAAACTTGGAATAGACATAGTTTATGACCGGGAATAACACATAGGCTACTTTTGATTCCGGTATTCACACGGGAACAAGAACTAGCGCGGGTAACACCGCGAGGCGCAGCTAGTTTTATATCAACTCTTTCCCTGTTTCTTCCTGGCGTTGGTCGCGAAAGAACATGTTCAACGTGATCTTAGAGTTCCTGTTCCTAAAAAAATGATTTTGATTTTTGATGCCAGTAATTTTTTTTCTTGGTTACCTAGTGGTTCCTCATTAAACCATTTTTAAGATTATTATTGGAAAATACTTCGGCGTTACTAATCTTATCAGAATCTAATGCGAATTTTAAGATTACCTTATTAAAGGTTACTTACCTCAATCGCTCTTTAGTAGAAAAAGTGGTATGTTTTGGTAAGTTTTTTTCACTTTTTCTGTTAGATACAGCCCGTAGAAGGTTACACACAGTAGTATGTCAGTGTTTGTGTTCTATCACACACGTGTAGGTTAACAATATAGGTTTATAAAAAAGTGGGTTAATACGTTTTGCACAATTTGAACAATAAATACCATTGTTCGATTTAGGACAAATTCGTAATTCGGCAGATTCTTCCAATATAATGGTTACATACAAGTATCATGTCTGTTCTAAATAACCATTAAAATTGAGTTAATGGAATTTCTATCAGAATCTTTAATTAATGGTGCGAACTTGATACGGTTCGGATAATTAATATACAAGATGATTAAACACTCGTTTCAGGGTTCTTTTAAACAACCCTTCAAATATAAATCCCATCGGGGACCTCAGGGAAAAACGCGGGCGAAGCTACTTAATGTATTTTATAAAAGCTTCACGTATTAAGAGGCCGTAGGTAGCAAATATGTGGTTTGAATCGTATTAGATCTCAAAATCCGTGAAAGATACCACCTTATAATGTTTGGAGAAATTAAACTTTGAACTTTTATCTTGCGTTGTGGTTTTTTAGAAACACGATTGGTAAAAGTTTTCTCGATCATATATTTTTTTGAAAAATACATGTTTTTCACACAGTTTGCTATTTATCTCAGGAACAGAACGCTATTTTTGTTGGTTTTATGTTTTGACAAATAGCCTAGAAGTATTCATTTAGTTCTGGTTTTTTAATTTTTCGATTACTTGTTTAATTAACTTGTAATTAAATAAAAACTGTTTTTTCGCTATAAATTATGTTGCGTGTCTATCGTTCTGCGCTTCTCACTCACGAGTAAAAACATTATTCGCTCTCCCGCTCATTCCTCGGCGTTATGGCACACACTTAAGAAAAAAATAATATGATGACGACCTTTTGATCAGAAGTCGATGCACTTAAACAGTTTAAGTGGTGTTAGATTTATAAAGTTGAGTGAATGAATATAAAGTTTATTATTACTATTTAGTTTCCTGTAACTAATATAAGTAGGTAGTTAGTCTTATAGGTCTATAAGTAGTTAGTCTTAAACATTAGCAAGTTAATTTAAACTGGCATTAAGCAGATTTTATTTAATGCACGAAACGAATGCAAAGATCCAAGGTTTTAGTTCAATTATTTTTCAGTAAGGCTCTATGTTGTTTTCCTTTGTCAATTAAAATTTCCTCGATGACGCGGACGCTTGAATTCTGATTCAAACAATACTGGGTCAGGGGCAATTCTCTACTTGTTAAGCCCCATAGAGCAAATACTTGAACAACCTCATTCTTTCGTTATTACTATTGTTTTATGACCTTTGGAAGGTTTTATTGTTCTTTCCTATTGTTTGTCGTCAGTATTTTTCTTTGCCAAGCGAGATCACTAAATGTTTAACGCTTATGAAATACCTACACTGCGTCCGTTTGAGGTTCTATCTAATCAATCGCCAACACCAACATGCCTCTTTCCAATCATAGATAATAATAGAATACTGATGTTTACTAGTGGAAAATAAATTTACCTAATATTAATATTTTAACCTAAATTAACAGTATCTGGTTATATTGGTGACACGTAATATGATAGGTATTACAAGCGTAGCATAGAACATGTATGCCATCATCGCCGTGTTGTATAAGGTAGGTAGTTTAATATAAATCAGTATGAAGATCGTCTCGTGTCGTTAGTAGCCGTGAATGTAGGCCAAGTTTATACGAAACTAGGTCAGGGGGATTTAACAACTGGGAGTAAGCGATAATTCTCGACGGATATTTCTGTACTGCGCATTTCGAAGGATATTCATGATGTGTTTTAAGATGATTTTGTATCAAATTAAAAGAATTTTATAGCGAATCATAGAAGGAAAAAGTATGTTGTCAGAAATTCGTAAAATAAAACATTTTACATTTATTGATGATTCATTTACTTAAATGAATTGTATTTATAACAGCAGCAATTTAAGCGCGCATTTATGATCGTATCACGTATGACGTGCCGCTGTAACTAGGACAGCGGGTCAAGATCAAGCTTAAAAGTAGGTCAGTGGGAATCGCATTCATACCCCCTCGCTGCATGGCTGTAAGGGTATGGGTGTGAGGAGGGCACTGCTCCACGTGCCCTTGGACCTACATTCCCGCAGACAGGAACTCTATCGATTGATGAACTAGTGATTGCACTATTTTTAATTTAACTTCATTCAATAACTCTAACAAACCTTTCTCTCTATGCTCTTTTAACTAGGTCAGTGTATCGTACGTATCGTTTAGATTTATATAAATAAAAAACTCTAAAAGACCTTGGAAATGAACCAGTATAATTATGTAAACTTTTTTAATCGATCGAGCGAGCGAAGCGAACAGAGCTCTTAGTGGCAACTTACATGGCGGTTTTGCTTTCGATGTAGGTATGTATGTTTAACTTTTTGGGGCTCGCATAACTATCGAACCGTTAATCCAATCTGCACGAAACATAGTAGGTATATAGGTAGTATTATGGCAGTTTGCTGGTAATTTAGTAAGCTTCATCGGTGTAGTGGTGGTAAAGATATTGGGTTCCTTAAACAAGGAAAAGTTAATCAAATATATTAAATGTGGTATTATATGAAAGGGCTTTTTTGAACATTCCAAAATGGTTTTAATATAAAAATAAGTTAATCGATCGAGTGAGCGAAGCAAAAAAGAAACTATATTTTTACAAAAACCATCAAATATTTATCTAAAGAAATATAAATTGTAACAAAATGAATTTTGACCATATTTTTTGATAGCTGCGTGCAACACTCTTTTGAGGAAAGGAAGTGACTGACATGACATTAGCACATCTGAAGTGTCAACAAACATCAGTATTATACCATAAAAAAAGGTAAATTCATAGAGTTTTTAATCAGAATGGAGGGACGAAATAATTATATTTTTGCATGGTTGCGTATCAAAATACGACCACTGATATACAATCAATTAGTCAACTCAACAGTGACTTATGTGGAGTAGTCGAAACAAGTATGTACAAAATAAACCACCAACCAACAGTGCAAGAGATCTCATTCGGGGCGAACTACAAGTAACATTAGTAACATTAGATCCGACTCGTAAGTTCATTCGAGTTTTTAAACAAAATTTATTTGGAATTATTATATTTGCATAGTTGCCATTAATATAGGCTGCTGATTTTTTTTTATTATTATTAGCAGTATTATTAATGGACACGTGCATTCTCCCCGTCCTCACATATGGTGCGCAAACTTGGTCATTGACAAAACTTCAGAAGTCCAAACTCAGGGTTTGCCAACGTGCGATGGAGCGCAGCATCCTGGGCGTCAAGCTCATGGATAGAATCCGTAACACCGAACTGCGCTCCCAAACACAAATCGCAGACGTAGCGACGAAGGCCGCTAAGCTGAAGTGGAACTGGGCTGGGCATGTCTGTCGTATGCCAAATGAGCTGTGGGCAAAGGTAGCCACCGAGTGGCGCCCCGACCCGGCGAGAAGGCGACGCGGCAGACCGAGACGGAGATGGCGGGACGAACTCGACAAATTTACAGCCGACTGGGAGATCCTAACACATGATCGTGACGTCTGGAAGGAATGGGGGGAGGCCTTTGCCCAGCAGTGGGACACTGACGGCTAAAAATAATAATAAATAATAATAATAATAATAAATAATAATTATTAGCAGCCCTCAGTGTCCCACTGCTGGGCAAAGGCCTCCCCCCACTCTCTCCATTCGTCCCTCCCCTGCGCTAATATGGTCCAGTCGGCGCGGAATTTGGCGAGCTCGTCCCTCCATCTGGTTCGCGGTCTCCCACGACGACGTCGCCGCGACGTATCAGGGGCCCAACTCGGTAGTCAGTTTGGCCCACTGATGGTCTTCCAACATACGGCAGACGTGGGCTGATTTCTTTAATTCAACATAAGTTTTTGATTGAAAACTATATTAATGTAGAAATCTTGTAGTCGCATTTTGTAATATAGACAATCAATTATTAGTTACATTACAACTCGACAGTGTCGTATTATTGGTAGTCAGAAAGCAAGTACAAAATAAGCCACCTACCTACAGCGCGCGAGATCTCGTTTGGGGTGAACTACTAGTTTTTTTCGGTAGGACTTCAAGAATCACTTCGAATCATCTTACATGCGGTGGTGCTATTGCTCAAAAGAACAGTGTCACACATTGCATCTGTTTTACAAAAGAAGGAAGGTCGTTTTTGTATATTAGAAACAAGAAAGAGCCTTAATATTGAGCCCTGTGGCTGTGGCACACAATCAATAATTGTACCCTGAGGACCTCTCACCTCCTACTTCAACTAAAAGGACTCTCTTAGAAAGATAAGATTGAATTAAGGTCAATAACTCGGTTTACGATGCCATAGTTAAATTTTAAATCAGAGTTGCATGACATGAGCAGTCGAACGCTTTCGATAGATCGCAGAAAACTCCGATTACGTCTTGTGAGTTCTCAAAGGCATCAAATGTGCTTTAGAAGCAATGCTCCTACATGGGTTGTTGATCGACCTTTCGTAAATCTAAATTGATGCACAAGTCATTCTAAGCACGAATCTCTTTTTAGATTTACATGCTTGTCTGGCAAGGGGTTGGAACTACTTATCAAATGTCTGGCTAATGATGAGGAAACAATCATCATCTAAGTATTACCTAAGTATTATATATTATATTTCCGATTATTTATTATTATATTTATAATAAATATTAGATGCCGTAGAAACACACAAGCTGATAAAGTAATTGGTCAACAATTCTGGATCTAGGCGGCTGATAGTAGAGATAAGTACCTAACCTACCCAGTATGGTTTAACTGACGGACGGCAGTGGGCTGTATCAATGCGAAGCTGATTGTTACATCTGAGATCAATCGAGCGAAGAGCTTTGTTGAATTGAAGCTGATACGATGACGGCAATGTAAACTAATGTTTGACTTATATGACACGCTCTGTTTTATCACAGATAAAAGAATACTGTTTTATCCACTTTTTAAACGACCTAAAAAAAGGAAGAGATTTATTAATTCGACCGTATATATTATATTCCAAAAATTTGAGGATCTGATGAGAATTTTTAGAGTTATGAACAGAAATGCACCTCGAGAGTGCAGGAAATTGCTGAAATTCACGAAATTGAAGTTTGATTAATTAACGAATTTTTTGACACTGAAGCTAACAAGGTGGTAGGTAGGTTACTAGGATCCGTCATTTATGTAACTACCAACCGTAGTTAGGTACTAAATGACGGATCCTAATTATGTTCTAGGACTCTAGGTACTTTACTACCAGAGTTAGCCACAAGCTTGTACCAATGTCTTTAATGAAGACGAAATGGGAATTGTAAATAAATCGACACTAATCAAGACTTTCTGACAAGCAATATTTTCCAAATAGCTTCTCCTCAATCGCCAGCGAATCGCTCGTCGATCCGCGCCTTGTTCCTGTTTTTGTCGGTATTTTGTCCCGCGACAAACGAACGTGAACAATATTGCCTTATATCTGAGAGTGTGGATTGTTGGCACGAAGTGTACATTGATAACACTTTATGAAGTCATGTAAGACAGTTTTTAAGTGATGTAGCCAGATTGAAGCCTATGACCTTCGGATCGAGAGTCGAAGTAGGTACCTCCCACCAGGCCACGGTCGTCATGTTTTTATTTTAAAATGGGTAGGTACTGCAGCTGTAAAACAGAGCAGTAGCCTACGTGGTACTCGAATAAAACCAGACTATGGCTCGAAAGGAATAATGGAGCTTCCTAGTAGGTAGGTAGTAAAATAACTTTCAGAACCGAATCAGAGTTAAATAGTAGTTCAACAGATCACATTGAAACAAACCCAGTAGGTACAACATTACAAAGAAACCACTATAGGATAGTTTAGATTTATCAGCAAATAGAGAGAGATCGTGCTCACGATGTGCATTTGCTGCATTAGATAGATGCCGCTGTGAACATGTGGCAAGCGCCGTGCTGTCCGGCGCCGCCGCCGGCTGCGTACGCATAATCCTGTCCTGTCCACTTAATAGTGCATTCATGTAGGCAGTTCATATAATTTACACATCCATATATATTGCAGCAAGTAGGTCAAGTTTGTAAAAACCAGTACAGAGGAAAACTGATATCAAGTTGACACTATTAATATTGTGTAGGCCACGTCTCTTTATTAGGAGCAAGTAGCAGATTATTTTAGGATTAGTTTCTATTTATCATAGTTAGTTAGTTTATAGTTTATTTATGCGTAACTATAAAAGGTATAAACAATTGAGATTTGTCTTTGATTCAAAACCCGATGAACGTAGAGATCTAGCAGCCAGATATCGTTAACAATCAATTAAGTCAACTCATCAGTAACGTAAATAGTAGGTAGGTAGTCAGAAGCAAGTGCAAAATAAACCACCAACGAGCGGTGCGCTAGATTTCGTTCGGGGCGAACTACTAGTATAGGATGTTTCTATCCAGACAATCACAGTTTTGTGTGTAAATTTCCGACGCGACAGTAAAACAGCGAGGAGCGCAGCATGTTCAAACACATAACTTTGACCACAGCATAAGCTCTAGTCTATACCAATACCACTGGCTATACTATATTTTAACTACAATAGTTTTATGAACAGCGGACGATGCCTGTATTCCATTGGCGATTTATCGTGCGCTTCCGACGGGAAGAGGCTCATCCGTGCTCCGAGTGCAGACACGCAACGACTCGATTCTAGATACCTACGACGTCCTACAGCAATCAGCGGAGACACATGACTATCGTATGACCTAGTTTCTGCGATCTATCCTGCATTATGAATTGCATCTAGATGAAATAGACTCAATATTTTTGTTTTGTGCATAGTGAAAGGCTTAAACTTTTGCATCACTGAGTTTATAGGTTCAATTGGCTGCTGAGTTGGTGTAGAATAGGTATGTATATGTCTTTAATTTAATAAACAAGTCCACATTTTAAATAGATTTGATTTTACACTCTAAAGATGTCTCTGTGTACGTATGTCGTATACCCACTATTTTTACTATGAGCAAAACTGGCACAAGTTCGCAATGAGTATATTTTTGGTAGGTAAATTTATCCTACTGACTGGGATTATTTGGTTTGAAATTTAGAAGGGCTACCTACATGATAAAAGAAAAAAGTTAATAGCAACACTAGGATAATAAGCGCCTACGCCAAAATCCCACTAATATAAACGCAAAAGTTTGTATGGATGACTGAACGGATTTGAAATATACATAGTATAGGACCTAGAATAACACATAGGTTACTTTTTATCAAGGTACCACGTAAACGAGGCCGCGGGTGACTAACTTGTATTGAAATATGTATATCGAAATATTCGTCTAAAGGGTTTTCGTTATTTATTGTACCCTGGAGTGTTGTCACTAGAACAATTAGAAAACAAGAAAGGTAAGTAAGCTAACTTTGATAAAAGTATGAGCCCGCATTCCGCATAAAGCTATTAAAAAAATCAATGAATTTACGTAACTTTGACACGCACTCTGATGCCGTCTCCTATAAGTTTGTAATCAAATTAACTCATAAACTTCTAACATAATAATGAAAATCGTCAGAATAGTGGCAATTCGGAGTGTCGCAAAAGCTAAACTAAACTAACTAAAATTAATGCCATCCTTTTTATTTCCATCGCTATTCATGAAAGGGACGGCAACATTTTTAGTTAGTTAAGTTTAGCTTTTGCGATACTCCGAATTGCCACTAATATATATATATATATATATATATATCTATATTACTAGCTGCGCCCCGCGGTGTTACCCGTGGTGAATAGTTCCCTTTCTCGAGAACTTACTAACATCTAAGAAATATGAGTAGCAAGTTGGTGTGTTCCAGTCGCGTGATTGGAACGCAACCATTGAGTTAGGTTAGTAAAACATTACTAAATGTCCGTCTAAATACGAGTAAATACCTTCGCGTATATACGTGCGCGGAGGTAAGTATTTTTTGAAAATAATAAAGTTATTTACAATCTACCTACTATCAAGCGATTATTTGTAACAGCCCTTGTTTACCGCAGTAGTTCTTACAAAGTAACACTACAGTGCCAACACAGGCTGTAGCGGATTGCTCAAATAAGCCAAGTAGTCAACCTCTATGGCTTCTCCGATTTTAAAATAGAACAAATGGCTACATTACCTAGTTAGCTAGTCAGCATTATCAGGCTGTCACGCCACATAGTCTGGTTCACAGGGCGAACGATTTTCGTGGTTTATTACTAAGAGCAGAATTGGGAACACTATTATTATAACAAAATCTTGTTATCGGGCCTAAGTAGTAAGTATATATATACTTAATACATGCTCAGAACCGTGAAGGAAAACATCGTAAGGAAACCCATCGCTAATACATAATACATGCTCAGAACCGTGAAGAAAAACACCGTGAAAGAACCCATCGCTACTTACTAAATGTATTGTTATTGATGGCCATGGGCTTGCAACCGAGAGAGGTTGAATACTAACTACATGTAAAACGAGGGCAAGTGTCAATGTATTTATTAGTCGTGTCTATGCCTTACACTATTTTAGCCCCCTCTATACAAAGCTACAGAGCCACATTATTACCATTTGTAAATAAAAACGGAGATATATATGAGTTACTGTTTAAATATGCCGTTATAAAAACGTGAACACTGAACAACTCTATATTGCGTAAAACAGCCTCTCAAAAGTTTCACTCTGTATACATGCATAATATTGGTGGACAGAAAGTGGGTCACCGTTCCCGCAGGCTGATCGGGATACGCCGTATACTTTCAGTTCAGCGTCATCTTTACAATGCACATAACTTAGTGAAATCGATTCAGCAGTTGTCATGATGTTGACATAACGAATGCGAATAAGTAACGAAGCCAGTTGCAAAATAACACGTCAAGTCTGTTTCCATTTCGACATCTCTGTATAAGCGGTAGGCATTTATTTTAAGAAACTGAAACGCATGGATTTACGGAACAAACCATACAGGATGGGTAGTTTTTGTCACAGGATTTTAACACACATAATCTACACTTAGGCCTGTATTCAGAGACCTTACTCAAGCGTCGATCTGTGCTTGAGAGTCGACTCGAGTAGCGTTTCTTATTCAAGAACGTTACTTGAGAGTAGTTCAGTTAATCAGAGTTCAGCTGAGTCGAGTTCAGCTGAGTAGAGTTCACCTGAGAAATTCCTTATTCAAAAACGTCAATCAGGTGAAATCAATGCTTGAGTTTGACATTTTTCAAAGGAATCTGAGTAAATGCTTGAGAGTGGTCTAGACCACGCTTGAGCATTTACTCAGAAGCATTTTTATTTTGTTTTCAGTTAAAATGGATAGTATATTCGATTCGTTGTATTTTAGAGGTCATCTAAGCATGCTAGAATAACGGACACACAAGACAAGACTTCAAAATATGCATGGGGACCTTGTTTCTGTTTCATACAGAACATGGTACCTACCTAACCTATTATGAACTTGTGAATTTACAGTTAGTATCAGTCTATAGTCTTGGTACTAATTAGGATAATTTTATTATTTCGAAAATTCTACCTACGTACATAACCTAACGAAAAACCTTTGCTTTAGCTGAGGTAAAATAAAAAAATATATTGACAAAACTACCATAATGTTTTTATTTAATATTTTACACATAATTAAAACATATTTAATAAAGTATTATAGGGATCACGGGAAACACTCGTTAGATCATGTCCATCCAGGCCACAGAGTACTATTATATAACTGAAAATCCAGGCTAAGCTTGTTGAGAGAGATCCTTCGTATCTCGTCATCTTCAACGAGTGCTGGTGCTATCTTCCACAATGTTTGTGTCTACAAACACTACATAATGCATCAGGGCAAGAAGCACTACCGCCGATAGCCAAGCAGTATTATCTGTCTTTGGTCAAAGCGTAAAAATAAATTAATTGATTTCACATTTTCATCCCGCGATTTGGCGATTGTTGAAATTTGATTGACTTGCTTGACGCTTGACGCAAAGAACTTTGGCTTGACGTATGAATGAATGAATTTGTCAGTTTTTTAAAGTCGTTCCGTTACACGTTATTTTTACTTTCGAGAGACGGACGACCCATTAATTTTTCATTTTCTGCGTATAACGGAATGGAAGTACAAAATAAATTAAAAATGTAAATGAGAACAGACTGAATTCATAAACAAAAAGGACTCGACACTTGAGACTCGATTTAGCTGAGCATTGACTCAAGCAACGTTCTTGAATACAAACGATACTTAAGCAACGAATCAACGCTCAAGCAGAGTTCGGCTGAACCGAGTTCAAATCGACGCTTGAGTCAGGTCTCTGAATACAGGCCTAATATTATAAAGAGGTAAAGCTAGTTTGTGTGATTGTATGTAGAATGTAATGTTAGAAACAACTCACTCATTCGATTTCTAAAACTATTTTACCATTATTGAGAATTGACTTTTAGTATAAACAATACTATTCCTGTTACAGACAAAAGTATTTCCGAGGAGACCTTAATAAGTCGACAAAAACGCTTTTTTAGAATGTAGGTAGAATATAGAATAAGCGAAGTATTCGCGCAGTGGGCGAAAGCCCGTCTGAGACGCAGAGGGTTCGGTCCCCGCTGCGGGACAAATATTTGCATGATCTACAAATATTTGTTTCGTGTCTGGGTGTTTTTTTCTATGTATATTAAGTATGTATTTAAAAAAAAAATGTAGGTAAGTATCTATGTAGTGTATCAGTCATCCGGTTACCATAACACAAGCATTAAATTGCTTAGCTTGGGACTAGATGACGCTTTGTGGAATGTCCAAGGATTTTATTTATTTATAGGTATTTCTTTATTTTTTTAGGTACTCAAAAAGTTCTATAAAAAGTCCGCAACGACCTATATCTTTGTTATTCTAACATGATCACAATAATTATGTTTCATTTGCAAACTAAATTCCTCTTTTTAGTATTTTATATTTGGTTAGACATTTTAGCCAAATCTATAAAAAACTTACAAAAAAGGGGTTATGTGGCATGAAACTTGTTTCATTTCACAAAATGAAGGTAGTCATTTTGGTCATATTATGAAATTCCAAAAGTGGCCGCTGTACGCCCGCTCTCGGCGTAGGTATAGTCAGGCCGTGCTGTAAGGGGAAGATTTGGTCTTTTCATCATAAGAAGATGTATACGAGTGCAAAGCCGGTTCAGCTAGTTCATTCATTGCATCGGATGGTAAGTTGAGTAAGTACCTTAACTTTTGGGGTATAATTTTAAAAGACGTTTATAATTGTTAAAAGACGTTAGCGAGACGGCTTATTGTTTTGAAAATGAAAAGATTCGCTGAGCAGCTCGATCCAAACGAGCGGATAAGTAGGCGAAGGTCGGGCGCCATTGTAGTCGGCGTGAATATGGTGACGTGCCCACCAGCGCACCAGCTGACGTGAGCCATAGCCATGCCAGCCTCCGCAAAGTTACTCTACGGTTTAACAACTAAAAAAAATATTTTTCGATCGAACATCCATTTTTTTCCCGAAACTGTCCCAGAAAAATCATAACAGTAGAGTAAAAGTTGTGATCATCTACGTTCAGGGCCCTTACTCTGGAACAACGAAAACGAAGTTTCGTGACAATTTTCGGGGTCAGCTTATGTTGGTGGATACTGAATTCGTAATAGTTCACCAACATAATTAGAACCCAAAAATTGTCACGAAACTTCGTTTTTCGTTTTGCAGAGTAGACGCTCAGTACCCACAGTCAACAATGGTATGTGTGACTGTTAGTGTCATTAATGTCACGAGTGATCGCTTCCATGCTTCGGAGAGCACGTTAAGCTAACACTTCCGTTGTTAATAACACACCATGAAAGTTGTAGTGCTGCGTAGCGAGATGCATTTGCCCATTTTTAGTGTTCTTAAACAAGAAACTGAAAATCTACAACTGTTCTGACTTATATCATGGTGGAGAACCGCAATTAGTACGTACAGTACGTACATACATAATGTTACGTTCATAGTATCATATAGCTAAAGTGGCCAGTTTAGACCAGCTGGAGTTTAAAAACCTAAATACTTATTTTTACATGTAGTGTTAGTTACATTTACATTTTGTTAAATCAATCATATGATTAAACCTTGAAAGTTAAGGTTCTGAATAAGCTGGTTAAATCTGTCCTCTTAAAAATGAAGCTCTGACTGTTTGTGGGGTTTGATGAAGCCAATCCATTAATTCCTCGGGGAATATTATGTTAACTAGTGTAGCGGCGCCGGCGGGACTTCATTTTATAACGTAAAAACGAAACAGGCTCACGGCTGGATCATCTGTTACTGATGCATTCAAAAATAAAACATGTTAAATTGTCAGATGTTGTTTATTCACATCGAATGCCTACTATGTATGTATTTATATAATAGAGGAAACTTTATTGGTCTATGTTTATCTTAATTTAACTAGTTTTAAGATATATTGTACTGTTTGTTTCCCAAATAAAATAAAATAAAATACCATGCGTTAAAAATAGATGCCTAAAATGCCTGAAATTTATGTCGTATTTTTATAGTGAGATGTTTGAATATTATATTGGTAAAAAAGTAAAATCCTTTGTCATGCCGTCCGGTGTGCGTTCACCTTAAACCAAATCTTGGAGAAAACTCGTAATGTTAAGTTTGTATAGACAAGACTATTAAGAAGTGCAACTTTACACTGTCACAAACAAATGAGTTGTGAACAAACACAACGTATGTATGCAACGCAACACACGGCTGACCACACAACCGACCGACCACCAAACAAATACGTATACCACAATAAACTGAGCAAGTTAGTTTTCTTTACATCGCTCGGTTTGTAGAATAAGTGAGAAGATCGGGCGAGATAAAACCAGTAATGGTGCGGAGGCCAGGTATTGAAGTCGTGAGGTGGTTATGACACTGACAGCGTGGTTGTTCTCCTCGACCTAGTCTGCTGCTGAGCCATCTAAGGAGAGCTATCGAGAGCAGGGCCACCGAGTTCTTAAGGGGACGTTTTTGTTTACAGATTTTTATTTAACATTATTTTGTCAAAATAACAAACTCAAAATTTTTGTTTGAAGTGGAAAAATTGATTCTTAGATATATATCTACCCCCCTACATACGAGTACCTAGGTACCTACTTATACTTACGTTACAATTCATACTGATGAAAATATAGAGAAGAAGAACTAGGATTAAAAATATAGAGAAAACCATTCTTATATATCTGGATCAAACAACCTGAGAAGTTTGCAAAGATTTCATCTGCACCAGTCCCACAGTCATTCCCCGACTGTGGGACTGGTGCAGATTAAATCTTCTCACCCGTCAACATTAACATAACAAAATTAAAATCAGACTTTCGCCTGCACCACATGAATTGTACTGCGAGGTTTTCCGCGTATCGCGAATTGGCATTGGCAATTTTTACGTATTTACCGAAGGCTAAGTCCTAGTTTAGTTAGGGTTCCATTTGATAGTAATTGCCATTGTGTACCTACAAGAAAGATTGTTGTCAAAGTAAAACAGACCGGCACAGAGCATAGGGAAATCCGAAACTATAGAAGATAGAGGGAAACTGTCTTATGAACCATTTGATCGTTTATGTGAAAATCATTTTGAAGATGCGAACGATGAAGAAAGAAAGAAAAAAAGAAAAAATCATTTATTCTTGTAGGACCTCAAGGATCACTTAAGTTTCGTTTTACATGCTAGGTAGAAATATTTTGATGCGGTTCGACTCAGTTTTATTTTAGTACCGACACCTGTCACTGAAAAGTGACAGGGAAAGTTTGAATCAATCAGACCCTTGACATTTTTTGTATCTCTCCACCAATATAGAAAAGAGCTCATGATCTTCAAACAGCTGAGCAGGTATTCTTGAAACATAGCTTTCAACAATACTCTTGATAAAGACACCAACAAAAATTTAGTAAAATTTAGAGTATCCAAACCCAAAACGAAATTCTACAAGTCTACAAAATTTAAAAAAAAAGTAACCCTGACATTAAGTACCTACATTTGATTGTTCAGCCCCACTTTTAGTTTTGCATTCTACACGCCATTTCCTTTCATTTGATACCAAACTGGTATATTTGAAAACATTTGATTATTCATCCACGCTTTCACATCCCATGTCTTGAACACCCTTTTAAATAAAAAAACTGCATTGAAATCGGTCCAGTCGTTTAAGAGCTATGGTGTCACAGACAACAGACAGACACATATAGCGGTCAAACTTATAACACCCCTCTCTTTTTGAATCGGCGTTCAAAAAAAATGTTTTTCCGTTCAGGAGCTACACACGCAGCTATACACACCACAAAGTAGAAACATGTAACGTTTCTCTTTTTCGGCAGGGGTTAAAAATGGCTATACCTAATTGATTCCCAGAGAGGTCAATTGAAAGGTTCTATGTATTTATTTTATCATTCCTGGTATTGATGACATTTTTATTTATTAAGAAAATATCGCTACTTCCCCACTATTCAATTCAATGAAACTAGATTGCTCAATAAAACTTTATTCAAACTGTAGTAACAGTTGATGTTCCTGAACCAAAAATACCCTTTACCTATAAAAATATATGTTCACATAATACAATAATTGAACATTTTGGTTTAACTTTAAATCTACTAAAAGCACGAGAATCGCTGGTTACGTTGCGACACACTGAGCCGAATTAATTACCTACCTCGCAACTGGGCGTAGTATTAAAAAACGGTTTGCGCAACAGTCGATCCGTACCTTGACACAGTTAAAGCTTAAAATGTCGTTTTGAATACACAAAAACCGGACGCAGACACCTCTATTTAAAAATTATATGTTGCTGTACTTTTTACGTTTATATCATTGGTCTTAGATTAGCCCTGGGTAGCCCCGGCTATCCTTTTTTTTAACCTACTTCAAAAAAGGAGGAGATTCTATGTTTTACTGAAGGTTTTTTTTTAATGTACCTATGTTCACCCTTTACTTCGTCAATAGTGGACCGATTTTGAGAATTCATTTTTTGTTTGAAAGAGTACGCTCCTGAGGTGGTCCCATAAAACTATTTTTAGGATCTGACGAGGATCTTCGGAGTAATTAACAGAAATGGTTTTTTTTTCCGTCAAAGTGTTCCGATTTTGAATTTTTTTTTATGTTTGAAGGAGTATAGGCCCTCACGGTGGTACTATAAAAAAACTGAGGATCTGATGAGGAACTTCGGATTTATGAACAGAAATGTACCTCGAGAGTGCAGGAAATTTCTTCTTGCGAAGAAGTTAACTTAAAAATTTTGCCACTTGTAATGTTATTTTATTTGTATAACCCTTAATTTCTTGTAAAGCATGGTATCTTAGCAATAAAATCTATCACTGACTACAACGTCGTTAACACAGTCAAGGTTCTATGCAATAAGCTCTAGCTAGAATAGGTATACCGAATACAAATCATATCTAAGTATACAAGCTGTAATTTATTTTTTTATCGTGCAATCACAAGTTGTTTACCTGCTGCGTTGTCCTCAACGGAATTGAATAAACCTAATGAAGTGGATACATGGGTATTGGAAGAAAGTAGATGTATTTGAAGGTAATTGAGCATAACAGGCTACTCAGTGTTCATCAGCGACATTGAGGCGTAGTGAATTGATAGGGCTTGGAATTGCATTCAAGGGAAGGTAAAACCGCTCATTAGGATAGTCGGGACTGCGAGCGGATGCTAAGAACCGCCAATTTATATGATCGCTCACTAATGAGTAAATAGCATGATCAAAGCTGTGATTGCACTGTGACTGTGTTGCTAGAGTACAAGTCTAGCGTTTGAGTATGTTTGTAATTTGCAGTCGACGTGTTCTTATATCTTGTATATTCGTGAATCTTACTAAAAGTTTACGGCTCCGACGGGATTTTCCTTTAGCCGAGCTGCCTTAAACCACTCGGCCACGGAACCCATGACGTCGTAGACGAAACTAGCAGTAAGATGATATTTCGGTTAGAGCACCGATAAGCTTTAGATTAAGATTTTTCATTTTATAATGAATACCTAAGGGTGGTTAACACTATAAATCCATTATTTATATTGGACTAGTAAACTTATTTTAGCTAAAACGTATATTAAATCTGTTGCTATCTCTTTTCATTGCCATAAGAGTAACACTAATGAGTTTACTAATGAACGAACATTAATAATTAACGTAAAATTTATTTTCACATTGTAGTTTATCCGTACAACTTTTTATAACATTATAGGTTTTATAATTAACTAATTTAGCAATTCTTAAACGGGGGTTTATTACAGAAAAATCACGGTTTTAATATCTTATTTTTCAACTGTTCACGATTATACCAGCACCCCAATTTCTGAACAAAGATGAACGAACATTTAAATTGTTGCCATCCTTTTTATTCCCATCGCTATGAAAGGGACGGCAACAATTTTAGTAAGCTTAGTTTAACTTTTGCGACACTCAGAATTGCCACTATTGCATTGTTATTTAAGTTAAGTTTGAATAACTAAAAATCGAAAAAGGATAACACTTTGTTAAACATGTGAGTTAACTTTTAAGGGACAATTGTTTGTATGGTCTGCAAATATTTGTTTCGTGTCTGGGAGTTTTCTATGTATAATATGTATGAATTTACAAAAAAAAATGTATCTATAATATATAAGTAGATTATAAGTAAGTAGATTATAAATTATAAGTAGATTATCAGTCATCTGGTTACTATAACATAAGCATTAAATTGCTTAGCTTGGGACTAGATGACGCTGTATGGAATGTCAAAGGATATTTATTATTTATTTATTTACTTCTTGATTGTATTATTAAAAAAAAGTACTACCGATTACAATAATACCTCCAGAATCGTTACGTTAAAAATAAAAATGGTTATTTGGTTATTTTCTTGGTTCATTTATAGAGCCGATTATGTTTAGAGATAAGCCCGACTGTTCACAATTAATGCCAAATCCACTTTTTCGATATTTTTACTATTTAGGCATTAGCATTTATAATAAACTAGCTGCTCGCCGCGGCTTCCCACGCGAAGGATCCAAATAAAAAGGTAGCCTATGTCCTTTCCCAAGGTCTAGCTAGTCTATCTCTGTACCAAATTTCATTATAATCGGTTCAGTGGTTTAGGCGTGAAAGCGTAACAGACAGACAGAGTTTCTTGGGCATTTATAATATTATATAGGAGGCATATAAAGTAGAATGTAAAAATACATGTTACAATAAAAATAATAATAATACTCACAACAAGCAGCCCCTTGATTTGAAAAGATGTGAAAACTTTGTTGTCCCCATGTTTACTTATTAAATTATAGCTGCCTAGATAAATATTGGTTAGTGGACCCTTACACAGTCTAATAATAATTCTATGGTTGCTTGTGCATGACTTTGTAATGTTTGTTCAGTGACTGAAACGAGTGTAAATATATAGGTAAAATAACTTACGTCCGCAGATATGATAATACCAATTATACGTAGCAGGAATGTGATTGTAATGTATTAAACCTGGCAAGGGGTTTTGAACTCTTAAAGGAAAAAAAACTGAATTATTGGGTATGTCTAATAATTTAATGGTTGCTTGTGCATGACTTTGTAATGTCTGCCCAGAGACTGAGACTTATACCTAGACTATACTAGTAAATATTATGTAGTAGTTCAAGTTTCTGTAAATAAATTATTAACTATAAGTACCTACTAATATTACAAAAAGGTAAAGTTGGTTTGTTTGTTTCTATGTTTAGGGTAATCTCCGAAACTACTCTACGATTTCAAAAATTATTTCACCGATGTGTAGCATGGACTTTCCGAATGAACATAGGCTATACTTTATCAAGGTAGGTACCACGCAAGGCCGAAAGCGAGTAAGCTAGTACGGTATATCACTGATGTTTGTTGACACTTGACATGATTTTCACAAATAATTTCTGCGGGTTGCTGCTGTCATGTCACTACCTATTTTAAAGCCAGAAGTTTTGCACCCAGTTTTTTATTTATTATAATATTCATCTAAATTCATCGAGTTTTTAATCAGAATCTATGTTTTATGAAATAATTCTATTTTTGCATGGTTGCATTGGTTGCGTATCAAAATACGACCACAAGTATTTTTAATTTGACAATTGAGATTGAACTTTGAATAAAGACTAGAATCTAGTTCATCTAGTCACTAGATGAACGTAGAGATCTAGCAGCCAGATTTCGTAAACAATTAATTAGTCAACTCAACAGTGACGTAAATGAAACTGAAATGAAATGAAATGAAAATTCTTTATTGTACACCTTAAAAAAAATAAACAAAGAATAAAATTAAATGTAGTAAACATGTACAATGGACGGCCTTATCGCTAAAAGCGATCACTTCCAGGCAACCTTTGGATGTGTAAATGAGGTAGCTAGGTAGTCGAAGCAAGCACTTAACCTAAGTACAAAATAAACCACCAACCAACGGTGCACGAGATCTCGTTCTTAATAACTTTTCATTAATTTTCTTTAATACATTAATAAAAGTCTGAAAATACATTGTAAAAACTACCGCCGGAACGGGGTGCAGGGGTTGTTTAAGTTTGTATTGCGATTTTTTTAAGGAGTTGTTCCTTTCTCTTGAAACTCAGTATAAATAAAATAAGTCTATTTATTATTTTCTAAAAACTACCCTTCGGAGGGGTGCGAGAGGTATTTAAGTTGGGATGGAAACTTTTTAACGGGTAAGTTTGTCAACTTATAAGCCACGTTACAAACTTGCAAGTTTGTAACGTTGCATACTTGCAAAAATCAGCCAATTTGGAAATTAGTTTAACTTCCATAGAAGTAGAATATCAAATTACTGATATGTGAATTACTGGTAAGTGAATAGCTTAGCAGATGTTTTCTATGCCTGAGTCGTGAATTTGTTTTTCGACACATTTCTTATAGATAGGTTGTAGACAAAATGACGCATCTCACGAATCACAAATTGATGACGTCAGACAAAATTAGACAAAGTATAGCCGACAAACGTAACAGCCAATTCTTTAGCCTTCAACGTTTACTTCTCTACTACTGGTATATTATATTATACACCTATATTATATAGTTGATGCTTGAATACACGGCTCTCTTTTATCGGTTTGGTTGGCTTGTTTTGAACATAGAAAATTAGTATTGCGTTAAATAGATATGCTACTGCGTATTCTATCGTGTTAAAGTAAATGTAGAAATATTTAAAAACAGTCTGCGATTGAATTTTAGCTGTGTCTGTTTCCTTCATTTTTAACCCCTGTCTGTGGCACCGTAGCCCGCTTGAACGATTAAACCGATTCGAATGCAGTTTTTTTTTTAAACAGGTTCTCTAGGGGTGGTTGTTAAACGTGCTTTATCAAATGGAAATAGCGAGTAGAATGCAAAGCAGAAAGTTACTTACAACCAATCGGTTGAGCCATTTTCAAGATTTGGGGGGTGAAAATGGGGATACAATAATCAAATAAGTATTTTCGAATATACCCCAAGTTTGGTATCAAATGAAAGGAAATGGTGAGTAGACTACAAAACTGAAAGTTAGCTACATTAGAAAGCGGGTTTTCTAGCACTTACCTAATGTGGGGGGTTTCTTACCTATAAGTACCAGTGATCGGAATAGGTAGAGTAGGTATTTACCTAAAGTTCAGGTGTGGAAGTAACAATAAGTTGATAATACCTCTCCTAAGATTATGATAATGATGTTTATATTCCGGGAAAATAAGCATGAAAAATACTTAGGTATTATTAGAAGGACTATCGTTTTGAAGTATATTTTTTATGGGTTCCGACAGAAATCCTAAAAAGTCATAAAAAATAAAATGGATTGATTCTTCAAATAAATAATGTATAACTAAGGTACCTATAGGTAGGTACATACTAAATAAAGCTCATTTCATGATTAAGAATTCCCGTGATTTCTCAAAATCTCGGGATTATAAAGGAGGTACTGTGTTACTTCCACTTTGGAAATATACTCCTACCTATTCCGAATTCCCGATCACTGCTTAGGTATAACTTTTTGTGTAGATTATTATGTATTCAAGTATTTGAATATTTTTCTGAATATTAACTTCAATCCGTAATTACTAAATACCAAATAATTATTTTACTGCGTACTTATATGATTATGTTAAAACATCCTAAATTCAACCTTAATTAGGTAGGTATGTTTAAATAACCTTCATGGAGGACGCAAAGTTACAACTATTGGTTATAATGGCTTCCTAAATCGTAAACTATAATTAATTAATTATTGAAACCCAGTTACTGTGTTACCTAGCGAACTTAAGCATGGGAATTATGTTGCGAGCTTCTTCATTGCAGGGGAACTAAAATTAAGTTTAAAAATACCATGAGCATTTCCAAAATGGCCGTAATCTACAATAAAATAAAACTATTTGCCTTTGTAAAGCTTCATATAATAATCTTCTGAAGGCACTGTGCACTGGTGCCAGTTTCAATTAGTAGTTTTAATAATTAAAAAAGCATTATTTTTAACAAAAAGCAATATCAACCATGTAAAACTGATGAATATTATTGATTAAAATAAGTTTGGTAAAAGTGATAAAGACTAAAGATAATAAAACTCTTTGTTTCAGTTGTTATAAATTTTTCTACTAATAAAAATAACGTTAAGCTTAATTTCATGTACCTACATGTTGCCTTTTTTCGAAATAAGGGATGTATCAGTGAATAAACAAGCATTAAAATAGAAAGTAACAGTTATCTATTACTGAATAAAAACAGTATAAAATGTCTTCGTCTTCACTGCAAGCAGCATTATTAAGTAATTAAACGCCTCAATTATTGCGATAACATTGCCAACCTCATTTTACTTGACGAGTGACGTAATAAAATGGCTACATAGCAGCTACTCTAATTAATTATCTACTCTTCGTTAGATAGGTATTTAAGTTTGTTCGTAAGTCTACCAATAGTGATTACTACCACAAAATTAGTCTTACGTTTGATCCATGGATAAATCTAATACAAATAAAGATAATTCTTTATATAACTAGCTTAGAACTGCGACTTTACTGGTTACTCAAATAATCAAAGAACAATATTAAATGTCAAAAGTGTTGACACTGTCAGAAACTTCACCATGAAAATAAGTTTATCCGACTCTTAAGTTAATGAAGTTTTTAATCAAAATATATTTTTTATGAATGGGGAATATTATTTTCATGGTTGCCTAAATAGGCTGCTGGTTTTATTAAATATATTCAATGCATTATGAGTCTATGTACACCACGTGTTTCGAACGCTCAGGCACTGCGCGATTTGTGTAGTGTGTCACCTGCTAGTAGCGCGTTTTACAAACACAAGGATAACGTGGAAAACGTGGTGTGCTCTAAAATGTAGGTAGACTGAGACCAAGGTTTAATGGTTATAATAATGGTTCCATACACGCTGTTGTGTTATTGATTACGAAATCTCAAGGGCACATCGATCAACCATAGGAAACCCTAGTCACAGTGACAAACACCTGCAAATAAGGATTATTATATTTTTATATGGGCATTAAGATTCTTTGGCTGTCGTTAAGTCTGGATGGACAAAAGGAAGTAGTCAGAATAAATAAAACAAAGTCGGGTTAGTTGCACCATTTATAATTCAAGAACGGCAGGACCGATTTTTATAATCTTTATTTATTGGATGCGCCTCTGCTCCGAATAGTAGAATATCTAAAACATCGGCAAAATTCATTAAAAAAATATAATTAAGAAAATTCATTGTATTATGATGCGGCTTTTTTTATGACGCCTCGAATTTTGAGGCGGTAAGAGGTTCGCCGGGTCGGATAGTTAAAGATAAAAATGGTAGTTAACCGATACAGCATGTTCTATACCAAAGACTTAAACGCGCCTTTTTGTGCATGGTAATTAAAATGTAGAAAAATTGTTTTAAGTTTATAACTTGATTCGAAATAATATTTAAGCATATTATTATAATCTCAAAGGCTAATTCTATTCACCCTACTAATATCAATAAAAAAAATGGTTTTTGATCATGCAAATTGAAGAACACAGCAGTAATAAACGGCGTGTGAAATGGCCAAAGATATTTAATAATATTTAAAATTTACTTGAATCCGATTATTATTTTGAATCGGAACGTCGCGAGTTAAACCGCAGGTTAACATTTACACACCATAATAACATAGCATATTTAAAAACAAGGCAGTAATTGATGAGTATTTAGTGCGAGCAAACGCAGTCGCTTTTCATGTTTTGGTAAATTAGGAAATGTTGAGGCTGAAACTGAAAAGTATGTCGCAGTTGTTGGCACCAACTGATGTATGTCAGGTCACCGGGCTGGGCGTCATCTGAATTATTTTTATTGGCCCACTAGAATGTAGTCTGACTCAAAATAACCGAAAACACTAATGCGACGATGAACTTTCAACCGATTTGTAATAACGAAAAAAAATAACACTTATAATATTAGTGTGATGAAGTGCTACTAAGTACCTAAATGTATCTCGTAAACATCTACAAGGTAAGATAACCTCCAGGTCAGTAAGGATATCTATCAAGTGTCGCTTTAGCTAGGTCATGGTATGATGCATTAAGGGTACTTCTATCTCTAACGAGGCTTGTGGGAGGTGGAAATAGCTTTAAGCTGCTTCTGGCAAAAATATATATTATAGACTAGCAGACGCCCGCGACTTCGTTCGCGTGAATTTCTTCGTAACCTAAAAGAAGTCCTAATACGTTTCACTTAAAAGTTCGACACTGCATTTTACCCTTTTAAAGGGTTCTTTCGAAAAATCCTAAAACACGTATATATTTATTTTGCATTGTTAGTGTTGTAACCGAGTTTCAAGCAAATCGAACTAACCATTAAAAAGTTCCCATACAAACTTTGACACCACATTTTACCTCTTTTCAGGCGTTTTTTTTTTAATTCCTGAAAAACATGTAAATTTATTTATCATTTACAATATTTATACCGAGTTTGAAGAAAATCGCTTTAGGTACGCATTAAAAAGTTGCATACAACGGTTTTCACCCCTTTTCAACCCTTTAGGGGTGGAATTTCGAAAAATCCCTTCTTAGTGCACAGTTTTGTTTTAAAAGGAAGCTACCTTCCAAATTTCAGCTTCATAGCTTCAGCGGTTTGGTCTGTGCGTTGATTCCAAAAAAATGCTTATTATTTTATATAATATATTGATGATTCTTGCTATGAATACGAGAAAACAAAATAACTTGTAAATTGTTGACGCGACTACGAAGAGTGACCGTACCCCGGAGGGTCGGTAGGGGTATCAGGAGTACCTATTCCGGAGAATAGGTACTCCTGATGAAAATTCTCTTTATGAATTAAAGCTTAAAAAAATAAACGGAGAAAAATTTAAATAAAGTGTAGAACTCCGCTATCTTTGGCGTAACTTAAACTGTATAGCTTAAACGAAGTTTTCCTGTCAGCTTTTAATTAATATACCCTAAATTTCAATGTTTTAAAAGTAAAAGTACCATCATGTTCACTCAGTAACACGTTAAGTATAAACACGTGACACAATTTAAACATAACAATGCAAAACAGCTCTACACATCTCTAGGTATTAATTATGTAGGTATTCCGCCAATAGTACCTACCTATACCGATTTAGAAAATATTTTTTTATTTGAAAGAGAAGGTAGGTATAGGTACTCCCGACTAATATGGGGCCACCCTTAAGTTTTTTAAAGATAGCAGGAAATTGCTCTCTTCTTACAAAATTATTGAAGACTTTTTAAATATTGCAGAAGTTGACATTAGTGGCAATTCGGAGTGTCGCAAATGCTAAACTAAACTAATTAAAATTAATGCCATCCTTTTTATTCCCATCGCTATGAAAGGGACGGCAATATTTTTAGTTAGCTAAGTTTATCTTTTGTGATGCTCAGAATTGCCACTAATGTCAACTTCTGCAATATTTAAAAAGTCTTCAATAATTTTGTAAGAAGAGAGCAATTTCCTGCTATCTTTAAAAAACATATGGGTGGCCCCATATTACTCGGGAGTATACCTACCTTCTCTTTCAAATAAAAAATATTTTCTAAATCGGTATAGGTACTTTTATTTCCATACGTGACAACCTAATCGAAATTACCAAATATTTCTTAAAAAAACCAATCTATCTCATTTTATTCAAAATAGAATTTCAGTTTTCCGAAATATAACATTTCTAATAGTAGTTAAACTATCAGTGACACCATTATGTAGGTAAGGTTCTCTCTTAATTAAATATTTCGAGCGCTATTTTAGAACTAAATTATCACTTAAAGAATTGTAACTTTTAATGTACTTACCTATGTTTTAATTTATTAGAGTATGTATGTCTCTGTGTGTTTACAGACGAATACGTACCTACGTAGGTAGGTATTATACTTGTGGTGAGCGATACAAGCGATTACTCTGCCGCGTAAGCGTAACTAGGTCAGTAGGTCACAGACGAGGTCCGCTGATAGTATGAGCTGTTGTTTCCTAAACTGTAGGTACGTACTCGTAGTTCTCTAAAAACAAAATACACTGGTACTATTTTAACCTTGTTGTGTATGGAAATACTTGTAAATAAATACCTAGATAATGTTGTTTTAGATAATATTTCCTTTTTTTTTTATAAAAAAGGTGATCCGATTCTAATAAAAAATGGTTTCATTAATGGAAAGCCACACTTTGCCGAAACATTTTCATCTGACCAAGCTAGTAATTATAAATTATTATTTATTTTTATTAAATTTACTCGTGAAACTCATCACTTTGAAATTTTGCATAGCTCAGGCACAAATTATGCACTATTTTATGAGTGTAAATTTCGTCGATGTAGTATTTAGCCATTTCTGAGAACGGGGCATGGGTACGCTATCATAACGTTATGCTGGCGTACCCATAAAGAATGGTCATTATCTCTTGAACCAAAGAGGCACTATTTTTTTCTGTTTTACACTAATTAAGCACAAATATGCACTACTTTTTAGACATAAAAAAAATGTGAATGCGATTATGTGTACGCTGGCATAACGCACACACGTTATTTATGGGACTCCTTAGACATTGTGAAGCAGGTCTTAATACCTACAATATTTAAATACCCGTTTGTGAAATATTTTCGTTAATGTCAAGTGCCTCCACGTCATGTCAGTTCCTTCTGCCATCGAAACCGTCGTACTGGCAAAAGGTGACGTAGCTAAGTAGTTCATCGATTATATTTAAAAGAAAAACTAACACAGCCAAGTAGGCTTTTCTGATTGACAAGTAATAGTGGATCAATAGCTAAGTCCACACTATGCCCTACCATCTTCAACTTTCGTCGTCATCTTTCTATTCTCCTTTCTTTTGGCGAAATCAATCATTGAATGCGTCAACGAACGCAACACTAACATAGTCATTTATTTCAGTCGTAGTTTCAGTATGCTTGATGAAACATGGTACGACGACAACATTTTACTTAGTGGAATACGGCTATCGTGGTCATAAGTAATTCCAGAAAAAAAAAATTTACTTTATTTGTGCAAAGTTTATTATTTGGATCCCAAAGTTGAGGAAAGCTTCTGTAATCTTCCATAAACTTCAACGTAATTTCTTTTTCTGCGTCCGCCATCTTGTTGTTGACCGGTTTGAGGCACAGAAATCCATCCGCGTCGGGAAGACAAATATCACAGCGCGCGCTACGCTTTCAACTGTCATAGCGCAAGCGTCAAGGGCGTGCTTCACGTGCGCTGTTGACTACGCTGTGACGCATGCCTTTGATGAACAAAAAAGGGCACATTGTGGACGTAGCTAATATACAATGTAAAAATTTCGTAGAAAATTATGTAAGTACTTAAGTAGAAGTAGGTACCTACCTACTTTAATGAAGTTTTTAACTATTTAGAACCTCATTGAATGTACCAACATCATAAAACGTTTCTTTTATTATGTTGACCCCACTGGGTATTTAAAATTATTTTGCTTAATCCAAATTCTACGTCAATTATAATTCTTTAGAAATAGCCTCGTGCCCGCTGAGTTATGACTTGTTTAACGGATTTCAATGAATATGTAATCCTTTTGAAGCCTTAAAAAATATGGAGTTCATGGTTAACTACTGAAAACAAATCTTAACCGATATCGCAACGGTCTTTACTGGAAATCTTTGTGCACACACATGTCCTTCGGGTGCAAGTTGGACAGCGGTGCTATAATATCGATCGTTGCTGGGCTGGGATGTGTTGAACATACTTACCTACTTCTATAACCTTAGCTACTGATTGAAGTGAAGTATGATAAAACCACGCTAACGGAAATTCAATTTCTTGTAACACTCTAAATTTACTCATATATATTTTAATAAATTGTGCGCATTCTTCATATTGTATGAAGAATGCGCACAATTTATTAAATTGATATTTATTATTACAATTTATTAATGAAATTAGGTAGGTATTTTTACAGAGTACCTAAGTATACCTGTGAAAATAAAAGGGAAAAATAATGTACTTAGTATCATTTGGCGTCTTATATTTGTTGAATGAACCAATTAGTTATTATCCTCGTTAGTTAAATGATGGAATAATAAAATGTATTTAGGCAGATAAAAACGTAAGACAAACAGTACAACATGACATTTAAGTGTCATTTACCTACTCACGCACGCACGATCAAAATGCGAAGCCAAAATAAAGAAAAGAAGAAGATTCATTCCGGTTGCATACAATTAAATTGACTGTCATCAGGACTTGCATGATCTAAAGTTAAACAACGAACGTCAATTAATCGCATTCAATGATTGCTCTGGTACGTACAAGAAAACGGCATCATGTAAATCGTATTTTATGGATAATATTCATTAGTAGTAGTAGTATATAGTAGTAGTATATAGTAACTGTTTGTTTCTTTGTGAATATAAATATTCACAAAGAAACAAACAGTTACTATACGTACGATAAGCATTTACTATTAAATAAAAAAATACATACGGTTGTACATTTGAACTTTTGCAGGTCGATATTTCCTGCGTTTTTTACTACTAATTTTAAATTATTATTTACTTACCTCATTTTATTATATTTTAAATTATTACAGACACCTCATTGCACGGTCGGCTTCGCAAATGATCGCCAGAATGTTAGTATTTCCAACACAAACAAAACAATATTCGTTGCGTTTCGTTTAGTTCGTTTTTTCGTTTTTATTGAAATAAATAATTGAGTAATTGAGTTTTTTGGGTTGACCAGTATTAATGCGACCCCGGTTCTTAAAGACGTTTTACGGTATATTTTCAGAAAATCATCTTTTTCTGTTTTTTTTTAAGTTTAATAAGTACTACTTACTATAAGTATTTAGTGATTTGCACTTAGGTGACTAAAGTGTGTCCAGTTTTTTTCAGAGAAGTTCTGGTAAGTCAGTCAAGGTCAGGCCACTTTGAAACTAGGTAAGGGCCTAGCCACATAAGCTGTAGATAAAGTATAACTATAGTATTTTGTGGCTTACAATACCAATATGCACCTTATGTTTCTATTTCGACGCAATAGTTAGCCACACATCGATTTCGTGAGAATAATTACGTACTTAGTTCAAACTTAGTTACACCTTTACTTAAATATACCTACCTACCTACATGTAGGTATCATGTTATTTGTTCTATTTTAATGATAGTCGAACTCTAAAAACTCACCTTGCTCTAGATTCAATACAATTAAACAGACTAGCTAGACGGTAGGTACGAGTTATACCTACCTACAAAACGATTCGGTAATTTTTGGAAGTTTGTATGAGCATGAAGCTATGCTATGAGTATGACATTGAAAAGGAAACTTTCGATTGTAGACATTTTTTTAGTATGTAGGTAGGTACATTACCTATCTATTTACAGCACCGGTGACGTCATGACTGACTGAGTGGGGAAAAAACCCGCTGCAGTAGTACCTAATTCTTCGAATCGAAAACTGTTGAAAGGGCATCCAAAATAAGACTAAACCTTAAAAATTCTTGTGAACTCTGATTTTAACTAATAAAATAGAACTCTAGGCCGTATAAGCTACCAACTAATTGCAAGCCCGCATATAATTAGTACCTACTTAGGAATAGATTTTCCAAGAATTACAAGCGATATCTACCTTGTAACCACCAATGGCCAGACAGACATGTCCTTGTTGAAAATGAATCCCTCTATTTCCCTTTTAGAACCTATGCTATGGTTTCCAGGGCGATAAATCGATCTAGCGATCGATTCATTTTTAGAAATTATAGTCGTTAAAACCACGAAAAATATATCGAGCAAAGCTCGTTCATCCAGGTACTTATGTACTTATTTTTGTATGTAAGTATGAGTGGATGTTTGTTGCTCTTTCATGTGAAAACTACTGAACCGAAGACAGGTGAGTAATTTTTACTTCACAATAATAGGTAATATAGGTAAGTAGGTGTAGGAAATAATATCCATAGATAATGGTCTTTTGAACATTAAAGGACTTCTAGTCCTATAGAGACAGTATCTAGTAAGAGCTCGTCCACACTGAATGCGTGGTGACTAGGGGCTAGACCCAGTGGTTCGTTCGCTTTTACCTACGTGCCTAGTGGCAATGGTAGAGTAGAGACACAATAGTGGCAATTCTGAGTGTCGCAAAAGCTAAACTAAGCTAACTAAAATTGTTGCCGTCCCTTTCATAGCGATGGGAATAAAAAGGATGGCAATAGTTTTAGTTAGGTTAGTTTAGCTTTTGCGACACTCCGAATTGCCCCCATTGTCTCTCTAAGCCAAAATAGGTCCCACGTGTCGTTGTGTCTTTAATTTTAAGTAGGTATTTGTGTTGATTTCAACAAAAAGCTGGTAGGTGGTATAGTAGGTAGCTACCTATGGTTCAGTGGGTAGGTAATCTTTTGTACAAGATTCTTGTTGGAATCTAGACAAAACCTCTTATTATATTTTTATTACCTACAGTAGATAGGTACCTACTCTGCAGCATTATGTAAGTATGTTGTATCTTTGAGGCAATGTGTGAAATATCAGAATGTATTGAAGCTTGATGTAAGAGTTAGTACATACCTACCTTCATATTATCCCGCATGCTGCTGGGCGAGTAAGTATGTACTACCTACGTAAAGCACGTTTCATCCGATCTGTGAGTGTAGCAAGTAGGTCGGTAGGTCTCTAGGTAGGTAGAGTTTCGCTTCAAGTGTTATTTTATATGGTGTAAGTGTAAGACATCGCAGTCAGACTGCAACCCGCAGCAAACGTGCCCTACTGACACCGAATGAAATCAAAATGCGACGTCGCGCCTCCCACTGAATACGAAATGGCAAAGCTATTTGACAATAATACAAGTACCTACCTACTCACACTCATTCACCGCAATGTGGCGTCTAATTATACAATCAAACTATTCTCGAAACACGTTCCGCGAGCCACTATTCAGCAGTTCTCTCAGAGTCAGAATACAGTTTCACACAGCTAGTCGTCGGACTCTATCGTAGCGCAGTATAGCGCAAAAAAACCAATGCGGCGTTGCCACACCGTGCAGCCGAGCGTACAAGCAGCAGGCAGGTAGCCTAGCCTCTACGATGCACACGATCAACATAACTCTACTAGGGTAACACCAGTTTAGTAGGTTGGTGTTGGTAGGTACATAAAAACCATATTATTGGCGGCTTTGAGCCAGCAGACGAGCCTCATGTCCCAATGAGACAATAAGATCAGTCTTACAGGAGACCAACTTGATTATCCCGTACAAAATATAAAGGCCAAAACTGTTGAATTATACATCTAAGTAAATAACATAGAGAAAGATGTGAGCAATACTTCACCATTGAGTTATGTTCTCAGAGTTTAAAAATGATTTCTCATAAAAATAGACGTAGGTAGGTAATTGGCCATGAATTTCTTAGCCCAAAAATGTACTTAGGTATTGTTCAATGAGCACTTACCGCTTGCGGGATCTACGTAGGCTATTTTGAGGTCTAGGTTTATACTTTCCGGCTGCTTCTCGTCTGTGGAGCTCATGTCGTATTCATTTGGTACTTCAGTCACGATATCACTTTTCGGCTGGCTTGTTGAGGCAGCCAGACTACTATGTGTATGTACACTCATTTTTGGAGCGTCTTCGTGCATCACGAGCAAATATAAGACGAGGCGAACAAGAATTACCTCCCTTATTAGTTTTAATACAAATAACTAACTTTTAAGATTGATTCTACCTCAAAAATCACCCAATAACAGCGTTATTACGTTTTAAAAACAAAATGTAGGTCTCTAGGCCACTTCACATACACTTTGATAATCCGACCGACATAACTACTGGGCTCAGTGAAGCCACTGTGTTCATGACTGACATTGAAATAAGTCGGTAAAGGGCAGTAAGATTTAACCTATTTCGAAAAAAAGTATGTCATGACCTATTTAATATTAAACTGTGTTAGGCATGCATGTAAATATTTGTTGTATCCTTTTATAGTTATTTCTGAAGTCAATTCACGGAATAGGTAACTTGTCAAATTATTAAACAAAACAACCCAAGTTCTTTTCATTTTTATTAAAAAGGATATACTTAATGTGTAATCTTGAAAAATCATGTAAATGATGCAAAATGACTACGTTTGCTTATGAATACACATTGTTGTGTAATAAATGACCGTTTCTATTGCACAATCCTTTCACAAGGGCTCCAAATGTAGGTCAATCATTAGTGTGTTTAAGTGTTGAGTTATAGTAACTAAACTAATCAGTCTTTATTGAATAACTACAAGCGAAAATACTAAAACAAAATATAATTAATAATTCTGTAAAGAATTTACTTCTTAATTAAATTTGAAGTAGGTAAAATAAATTAAAAATACCTCAACGACTTCCGCCAGTCGGAGCGCGCTCTGTGGTGCCAATGCTACTTGTATCAAAGTTCCGCGTAAGTTCACCAGATGGCACCTATTAGCTATTAAAAAATATGTTGCGCTTTTGCAAAGTTATTTCCTATTGTACCTGTTAAGATTAATCAAGTAGCCTTCGATTATGTATATTTTTTACAAATTATTTTAACACTAACTTAACTGTGTAGTACCTATTGTTATTGTGGGCTGTGACCCGACAGACGTTTATCTTGTCATTCATACTGTCAAACAACTGCCAGATTTGAAACGTGCTTATATAACAGAGGTAGGTTGTAATAAAGGTACAGTCGTTAAGTTTTCTTAGTTTCTGTGCGATTTTCTTATATTTTTTTAATGTGCGTAGGTACCTTTTACGTAGTATTAGAAAACATCAAAAAAAAGATGAATGAATTAAGTAAAGCCGTTCATAAGTTATACCGTGACACGAATGTAAAACAAAGGTAGATGTACAAAAATAAGGATCATTTTCATGATTAAAATTTGGAAATCGCGGGATTTCTTGAAATCTCAGGATACCTACTTCCACTTTGGAACTTTGGTAAATATACTCTACCTCTACTTTTTTTCGATCTCTAGGATAGGAAGTTTTATCCTCTTTGGGTGTTTTAAGAATAAATAACATCTTGTAATAATAACAATCATTATTGTAAATATTTATTTTGTTGTAAATGTAGATTATACAAAAGACATTAAAATCATGAACCGGTTAAAATATGTATCAATATTTCCCTTAAAACAAATAAAATATTTTTACAATATCCACAACACCCTACCTATATAAATAGGTATACTTAAATAAATCTTTCAAAAATAGAACACCTAAATTATTATGACATATCTCATTTTGATTCATACATCAATCAGCGTTACGTAATTTTGTAAGTAAGGTGTATTACCTAATTATTCAAGGGGTAAAATTAAGCATTGGATTGTTTGGCAGCATTGAGGATCTCCCGAGAGATGATCATCCTTTGGATCTGGGAAGTTCCCTCGTAGATCTGGTAGATCTTGGCATCCCTCATAAGTTTCTCGACAGGGTACTCGGTGTTGAAGCCATTTCCACCGAACACCTGTACAGCGTCAGAGGCAGCCTTGTTGGCGATCTCCGAAGCGTGGCATTTCGCAACCGACGCCAACACAGTGTTCTTTTGACCTGAAAAATAAACATTCATGAGCTGCGACGATTGATAGCTCGGCGGGCTTTACGAACATTCGATTATTCATGTAGATTGGGTATTCATCAGAAAAAAACATTTTATTCCATCCTTCACCTAAGTGGGACAAATACAGTATAGTTTAAGTAATACCAGTCAATTTCGTAACAATACGCAATAAATCAAATATGTGATATTTTGTTTCGCAACATAAGAAAAATCTTATAGTACCGTATTACTATGTGGATTAGGCACCATTTAACTTTTGGAATGGCAAAGACAGAAATAAATTAAAGTTTCAAATCGGGTAAAACACTATTTAAGTGCCTAATGCCCGTTTTCACCAACGACTCCTAAACAGTCTCCTTACTAAGTATTACCTAAGCTAGGTGATCCCTTAAATCCCCCTCCTACCTAAATTCATTTTCACCAAGCTAAGTGACCCCTAGCGAACCACTACCTATCTATAAGTGATGTATTTTACCGATTCAATTTCATTCATTCAATTTCTGGTTTTTTACTGTCAACATGTAGGCTGTATGTTGATTGTCTAAATGAAAATGCTTTAAAAATAAATAGTGTTTGTTTTGCTATATTATTGTATGACCATGGATGTATTGTTCCTAGTGTATGACATTAATTGCACAGATTAGGTAGAGATACTACGATTAATTGCGTTTCGAGTTTAGATAATTGTTATTTAATTTTCGTGTGCTTGAACTTTTTATTGTCCTGGAACTCAATTTTTGATTCAATTTTTGTCAACAGGAAAAGGACACTTTCTTTAGTTAACCTAAATCTTCGAAAAAAGTCCACGTCATCAAACTTTTGGAAGAAATCAATTCTCTCACGAAATAAACGTGGTCGATCTCATAATACACGATCTGTGATCACTTCTATAGCCTTAATAACATCAATGAAATCACTCATTTTTAATAATTATAAATATTAACAAACATTCACAACCTGATACAACTGTCACCTATCTTTAAGACCCCGAATTTCGGCCCCCTAAATTTAGGTAACACCTAAAGCTTTTAGGTGACGGATTGGGAGTGGTGAAAACCATTTCTTTCTTAGGTGTTCCCTAAAATGAGATAGGTGTCACTTAAAATTTAGGATTTGTTGGTGAAAACGGGCATAAGTATTTTACTTCCCATTATTTGAAATTAATAAGTAAATAAGTGTCATTTTATTATCATTTTTCTAACTGTTAGCAAAATCACTATAAAAGCGTTCATTACTCAGTTTTGTGTGTTAACTTAAAATGGCGTCCATGTAAAAACAAGATAGCGGAAACAAACAAGATGGCGTCTTACCGTGGTCAACCATCCAAGCGGCCTTCTGCCAGGCGAGTCTGGCTGTCTCTACTCCGATGGCCATGTCGGCGAGGATGAAAGCGATGGCCTGGTGGTAGGCAATTGGCACTCCGAAGGTCTTCCTCTCTAGGGAGTACTTGGTGGCCTCGTACAAGGCACGGTTGGCTAGACCAGTGGCACCAGCTCCTACCTGCAGGTAAGAAATAAGTTTTTAGGTTCAGCTTATGTTGGTGAACTGTTACGAATTCAGTATCCACCAACATTATGCTAAACCTGTTACGAAACTTCGTTTTCGTGGAATCCAAGTAGTGCCTCAGTATTGGTCGCGAAGAAACAGGAGAATGATGATCAACAAACTGTCTGACATACATAATTTATATTGCATAATAAATATTGGTTTGCGAACATCACACTAATTACACTAATATTATAAAGGTGAAAGTTTGTGTGTGTGTAAGTAGGTATGTAAGTGTATTTCTTATTCTTTCACGCTCAAACAGCTGGACGGATTTGAATGAAATTTGGTAAGTACAAGGATTGCTTATACCCTGGATTAAAAAATAGGCTAATTTGAATCCCGGTATTCTCACGGGAACGGGAACTATTCACCGCGGGGCGTACATAAATTAATTCATGACCGATCTAGCAACGGAGATATCAACATAGGTACCTACTGATTGTTCGAAGTCTCAACGCTTGCAATGTTCACGCTATTTATTCAACTGGGTCGCAAGTGGCGTTGCCAACGTCCCAATTTAACAATCAAATCTCGTATTTTACATAAATACATTCAGAACAACAAGAATAATCGTTCACGTCGTACCACACGCAAATTTTGGTCTTTGTTTTATTTTTTGGTTTAGTACAAAAAGATACGAGTTGACCTACATTTTTGAAGGTGTATAGAAAGTTCAATATTTATATCTTCTAAGTAATTGTGACGATAAAACAAATTTTGGAAGTAATAAATAGGAAATATTAAAACTGGTTCTAGAGAGGTACCTTTTTTTTTTAAAGTACAGGAAGAAGCAAGTCTAAACACAAGATGCACACAAGCTCACATTCACCAGTAGGCATAACATGTGCAACGCGTCGAGACGACAAATGCAATATTTCGAGAATGTTAAACTGCTCTAACGTACTATGTTAGAGCAGGAGATAATATTTGGCGACGACGAGATGATTTCTCGTGTTGCACATGCTAGGCCCGCAAGAATTAAAAATATAACTAGTAGTTCGTCCCGAACAAGATCTCGTGCTGAACGTAGAAATTTAGCAGCCAGATTTCGTAAACAATCAATTAGTCAACTCACCAGTGATGTAAATAATAGGTAGTCGAAGCAAGTAGGTACAAAATAAACCACCAACCAACGGTGCGCGAGATCTCGTTCGGGGCGAACTACTACTGTATACTGACAATCAAATCAATATATGACATTTACGGTACTCAGCTGTATCAAGTTACATAAAAATAAGTATAAGAAAATCAAACAGTTTTTTTAGAATCGTATAAATCCATAAGGGATGTCGTTCGTTGACCACACCAGAAAAAAACCGGTGGATCGACCGTTTGAATACAGAGTGGAGTCTCTGACTCATAAACATATTCCTGAAAATAGTAAATGCTAAGTTTTACTGCTCCACTGTCGTGTACAAGTCTCGAACGTAACATTATTCGTTTTTTTTCATTATATGTTTTATGGATATCCATACTAGGGGCAATGGTTTGTTTACAATTTATCAGACGATATTGTCTGTTTCAGTTTTGTGTGAGAATACATTAAGAATAGTAAGACGGTAAAGGAAAACATCGTAACATGCACGTAAGTACTAATGGGTTTGCTTACTTCGAATAGGGCAGCATTAAAGTAGGTACGCGTCACGTAAAAAGAACGCTGGGAAATAGTGGAGGTGATATGTTTGCGCATGGGTACGCGCACGAAAGTACTACCTCTATTATTTATTTTATTTAAAAACCATTTCGTATTTGACATTTTTGTTCGTGATGGTATTTGAAAAATAAATCGCCTAGTGCGCTTGACATCCAGCGTTATTTTTACATATTCATATACCTATAGTAATGCTTGGAGATTACTCATTAGGTCGTTTGTCCACCGCCGCCATCACCGGGACGTCAACGAGAACGAGATGACAGCGCCGAAGTACTGATACATAGACTAACTATAGCCGCGTGTCGACCGCAAGGCCGTCACGTCATCTTAAACTCTGCCCGAAATCTCGTTCTCATTGACGTCCCGGTGACGGCGGCGGTGGACAAACGGCCTTACTCTTTAACTTTCTAAAATCAAGAAAGTCAAAGAGTAGTCAGTCATCTCCAGCAGAATTTGTATTTTCAGGCTCATAAGGTCTAAGTCCTAGACCATTAGAGCCTAAAAATTCAAAATCTAAAATGATTTAAGATCAAAGAAAATGTCTCCATGCAGCTTCTAATTCGAACCTCAGATGTCATTTTAATCTTTATACATCGAATCACAAGAATCAATTATTTGTGAACCAACATATTAAGTAAATACATACTTCTGAATATCCCCTTAGACATTCTTATACATCTAAAAACGCCTTAAGATCTGAAAGAAAAATGTCTACCGCATCTTCGGATTACGTTCGTGAAATCGTGATGATAAGTATAACCTATTTAAAATAAAATTTCTGCGATCTACACCTCACATACTATGTATTTGAAATGATATTTGAGATGAAAGGTTTAACTATTTTTAGCTTTTTTCTTGTACAGCATATTTAGGTACTTACATGTTTTTTAGTCAGAAGTTCTGAAAATAATGAAATAACATACAGATAAGCTGTTCTGACTCAGAACTGTATTTTGCCTGTCGGTCAGCATACAACAGTTTTAAATATTCAGGACTTTGTCGCGCAAGTGCCTTAATTGTGACCAAATTATTTATTCATGAGCTCCTTGGCCCAGCTAGTTAGTGTTTCAGGACTTTAACTAATGACCATTTGTGGCAATAGCCACTAACTATATAGACCAAGTTTGACAAATTACATCCTTAGGGTCTTTGCCGACTAGACCGTGCCATACCATGACCGTAATAAAATAATTGTTGAAACATATAAGTGTGGTCTGGAAATATGTATAAAAATCAGAAAGAAGTTATTTTTAGGTTAAGTATTGACAGTTGACAAACATGGCACGTCGAATTTGGCTGAAGTATAGACGGCGACCCTTGCGATTGTACACATGCACTGCACGTGTATAGTTACTACCTAGAAAGAGTTAGCGGTAACATTATGGTTGACATTATTATGTACCAGGAACTTTGACATGCTGATAACTAGGACAGCCTAAGCTCCAAACCCCTTAAAGCTAGACATTAACTCTACTAGCCAGCTCCTTAAGGTATTGAATTGAAAATAGAAAAGCATTCGTTTAACTATTTCATTTAAGAATGTAATTCGCAGAAACGATCGACAATTGAGTAAATTATACCCCTCAGCTAGTATGATACCTTCGTTTGTTTTTGTAATTCAGTTTTTTATTGTTTTATGATGTACTTTCAAGTTTTGTTAGTGCGATCAATAGACGATTAGTTAATAAGTGATGTGTAAAGAAACGAATGTCTACACGTGTAGCTCTTTGATGTCACCAGGGCCGGAGTAGGGGAGGGTCAAACCGGAGCACACTTCTTCGGGCTGGTCCAGGGGCGTCAAAATCATTGATGAAACTAATTGATTGAGCGAGGGCTTTTTATATCTATTTCTAGAGTAAGGGCGCTGTTGTTTTGTAATGCCTTGCACAAACGCTATGCAAAGCATCTTAAATTGTTAGTTTTAGAGACTATCGAACTCTTTTACTTTGTAGATACAAAAAATCTATTCGTTCGTTCGTATTAGGCCAATAACTCTGGTGATGGAGTTTTTAGGCCGCCTAAAGACCTCCGTCATGGCTTATTATGAACTAGCAGACGCCCGCGACTTCGTTCGCGTGAATTTCTTCGTAACCTAAGAAGTCCTAATACGTTTCAATTAAAAGTTCGACACTGCATTTTACCCTTTTAAAGGGTTTTTTTCGAAAAATCCTAAAACACGTATATATTTATTTTGCATTGTTAGTGTTGTAACCGAGTTTCAAGCAAATGGAACTACCCATTAAAGTTCCCATACAAACTTTGACACCACATTTTACCTCTTTTCATGCGTTTTTTTTTTTAATTCCTGAAAAACATGTAAATTTATTTATCATAATTATACAATATTTATACTGAGTTTGAAGAAAATCGCTTCACGCATTAAAAAGTTGCATACAACGGTTTTTACCCCTTTTCAACCCTTTAGGGGTGGAATTTCGAAAAATCCCTACTTAGTGCGCAGTTTTGTTTTAAAAGGACCTTCCAAATTTCAGCTTCATAGCTTCAGCGGTTTGGTCTGTGCATTGATTCCAGAAAAATGCTTATTGTTTTATATATTGATAAGCGATAGGCTAAATAAAGCCTATTGCTTATTCGCTCGACCCTCCCCTCCGGGCTGTTCCTCGTGGCCAAACTATTTCGCCTAACTGATCTGGCTACGAGGAATAACAATTCCCCCGACACCGCAAGCTGTGGCAGAGGATGGAATATGCTTACACCTAGCAGTGGGTTGACACATCCTTAAAATGTTCATGATAATAGGTGAATTTTCGTACCGGCGGGCGAGTCTTGTCGAATGCTCCCATAGCGATCTTAAAACCAGCACCCTCCCCGATAAGAACATTCTCCTTCGGGATGCGGACATCTTCGAACGTGATACCACGGGTGTCAGACGCACGTTGACCCATATTTTGTTCCTGTTGGCGAATAATTTATATTATATCACTGTTAAAAACCACAATTGAATTAGTAAAACTTTTTATTGGGCTACGCTACACAGCGGATATTCAGTCGCCGATTTTCAATTAGGTGTATTATCCGCAAATCCACTCGGTGAAACATAGGCTATTTTATTACCCTCAAAACAGATGTAATAGTCTAAGATCCCGTCATACAACGACCTTCACCGAGATGTTTATTTGATGAAACGTATTTTATATGTTAAATTACATTTTTTTTAAATAAGCATATACTGGACTCAAATTTGTTAGCCAACCCATATGCAATATATTTATTTACATATTAAATTAAATATAAAATACGTTTCATTAAATAAACATCTCGGTGAAGGTCGTTGTATGACGGGATCCTATACTATAAGGAAAGCGAGATTATTACCGAGAGGAAAAAATGACATTTAATTTAGGACATTGGATAGATATGTACAGAAAATATCTTATCTAAGAATAGAGTAGGTGATAAGTATAGTTTACCTTACGGCCAGGGTTGACGCCCGGCCATTCGCGCTCCACAATGAAACCGGTGAAGGCCTTGCTCGCGGGGCACTTTGGGTCAGGGTTTGTACGGGCCAGCACAAAGTACCTGCAATTTATTGTCAGTTATGCAAGGAGGCTTCTATGTCTTGTTACGAAGTATGGAAGTTTACAACTACAATAAAACGGTTTACAATAGCAAATAAAAAATGATAGCATGCTCTGTGGATTTTACTAATTTTTACGGTTTTTTTTAAATATAAAATCTCTTGACTTCATCTCGTCACGAGTTTTAAGCCAATCAAAACCCGTTTAGGGTCATATCGTGCTAAATTCAAAACATATGGGTTTTTTGTTGAAAATATTCAATATTTTAGTGTTTTGATGCAAATTGCTTTTAAAATTCATAATCTACGCACGGCAATAAGAACTGTAAAAAATAATTGGGTTAAGTCCAAGCAACAACTCATGTCAAAAAAATCATCGAGAAAGATCGAGAGAGAACAATCGAGAAGAAAATGTTTGTAACAGAGTAGATCAGCATTATGAAGTACGCACCAGTTGGCAACTCCACCGTTGGTGATCCACATCTTCTGACCGTTCAGGATCCATTCGTCTCCCTTCTTCTCTGCCTTCGTCTTGATGCCGGCTACGTCAGACCCCGCTCCGGGTTCAGTGACACCGTAGGCCTATCAATATAAATACGTGTAGTGAAACATTTTGATAGTTAGTTTCTATAAACAGATCGTTATCAGTATTTTTATGTTTGTGTCATCAAAACTCCCAACGATCAATCAATCAAAACGGATAAATCTATTGTATATTTAGATTTTGTTTAAAAAGTGAATTGTTTGAGTGTTCTCAACTATCATTAATTAAAAATTGTTTTAACGTTTGAAGATAATAGGGTGTTTGTATGCGTCATAATAAGTGCCGCCACCTATTTTATCTTACGGATACGACCACCATAAGCTCTTTTCTAGTTATTAGTTACTTCAATTATATTGCCAGAGTACATTAAGATTGGCTTAATGTTGTATGTCCGTATGAGCAAGTGGCTAACTGACTAACTCTGGTGACGGATAGTCTTGTTTAAACATTCGCGATCAGAATAGCGATAAATACCCGTAAATGTATGTTTTATCTGGTGACGGTGTCATTAGGCTGCCTGAAAGCCTGATGCTACAGCATCACCGGGAATCTGCATAACAACTGAATTCCTCACAATCACAAACTTACAATAACGGTATTGAATGGGCTTGCTACCTTGCTAATAAATAAACAGCGATCAGGGTCTGTTAATGGAGTAGGAAACATAAATGTTTTTTATTCATACTTGTGTTGGGTGAGACCAAACTAAAAACACACAGCGCCATCTATGATGGGGGCTGGTCATTAACTAGGGGTTGAAGAGGCCATCTAGTGATGTGTGACGTAACTAATTTGCTTCACAGGTTCATAAACTAGCACCGATTCTAAATAACTTAGTGTGGTGCTATCAAGAGACAATCAAATATAATAAAACGTTATTTTATATTCATCTATTTATTAGAAATAGGTATTTGCTTTTCGTTTCATAATGCTTCGTCACAGTTGCTTAGATGGATTCAATCAATTCAGCATTGTAAAGCCTATCCGACGCTTATGAATGACAGGGTTGTTTTGCAGTCTTTTATTATTAATTTTATTTGAATGATTCAACGAAACGAATACTTTTAAATTGAAATAACAGCAATTTAAAAGAATGATGTGAACGCGAAAGTTATTTGAATATACTCACAGCTACAAGAGGCTCATCGATCAATCTTCCGAGGTACTTCTTCTGCTGTTCCTTGTTGCCAGCGATAATGACGGGGGTTTGCTGAAACATGCGTGGTTTAGCTGTAAGTTACGTTCTTGTTCTGCTACAAATAAACCCGAAACATATCATTGAACAGCGCAACATTTTGCAAAAAAATAGAATCAAAGCCAGAGTTATTACTGTGCGATTACTTATTTATTTTATGGAAAATTAGTCAATACCTTTTTATTATATCTTGTTAAATGATGGTTCACTATTGTAATTGGTACTAGCGGAGAAGGAGCAGAATTATGTTAGTTTTTTAACCCACGATTTCGGTCGTAGCACACCTCCGCTCCGCCACGAAACCTTGCACTTTTACCATTTGCGTGAATAACCACATTTTACAAACTCTAATAAGAATAACAAAATATTTAAAGGAACATGCTATTACATGTAACACTCTATTATTTTCATAATTTTTCATTATGTGTCCATTAATGTGGAAGCTGTAGCAAAACTGAAAGTCTGGATCACATCGGTCGACATTCACCTTTAGAAACGAAAACCCACTAAATCTTATTTAATGGACTTAATAGTGGCAATTCGGAGTGTCGCAAAAGCTAAACTAAACTAACTAAAATTAATGCCATCATTTTTATTCCAATCGCTATGAAAGGGACGGCAACACTTTAATTAGTTTAGTTTAGCTTTTGCGACACTCCGAATTGCCACTAATAAGTAATCAATTTGCTTCTAATTCTTCAACACAACTGTGCAACAACAATAAACTTTGGGCCATTGCGCCTTTTAGTAATAATTAATAAGAAAGTACATAATTTATACACCTAATTAGTATTTATTACATACAAACGTAAATATGTACTATCCATAATATTCATAATTAACTCTCAATTGAGAAAAGAGTTTGTTTTTTCTTTACACTCTTACGTTAATTACAAAAGACGTCAATATAAATATAATTATTTAGCTGCCGTTTGAGCTGTAGCTTCATTATGAATAATAGGGTTAGTTGATGCCAGACAAATAAAAAGCCCTTGTAAGCAACAAGCAACGGAAGTTGAAGTTTTCATGGAGTTATTATGTACGATTCACATCTGAAAAAGTTCGGCGGTATTATCTTTAACCTAGCTTACCTATACATTTTTTGTTTTTTTATTTGCCTTGCCATGCTTTGTCATTTGGGAATCGTACTTTACAACTTTGCGTGAAATGTTATGACTGTATTATTTTAGGACACAGCATGGATCCATGGATTCTAATTTCGTGATTTCTTTTTATCTTGTTTCACAAATTGTACTCATGGACATTCAATGGACATTTGAATTCCAACTTCAGCTCTGGCATTTATTGTCATAGGGTAGGTACATATAAAAAGCACGCACGAAAAGAACAAATAGGTAATATTTTTGTTAGATTTTAGCAAGCAATTTGAAAACAAGCTTCACATATCTCTCAGCAAACAAATTTGCCAATTATTCTAACATGATGAAAATATTTTTCAAAACTAAATTAATTCTCACTCAATAACCTCCCCGAACAGTCCAGAAAACTGATTATGAAACGAGACGCACGATCTACCGTGACATGTGCTATAGAAACAATTGAAATTCAGACCCTTTGGACGTTTAATGCACTACACGGAATTTTGCTTTTTTCCGGTCCGGTAAATGTCTTTGTCTCCTTCTAACTTATCGGAAATAAGGAGATAATAGACATTTGAAACTGACATTTCAGACCTGAAAACAGTAAAATTCCATACGTAGGTTGTAGGTATCCATGAGGACCACCAAACCAGGGTTTTTTGACTTCTGCAGCCATGCATGGACAAGATACTTTCTCTTAAGGATTTATTTGTATAGAACAATTTAGATTTTTTTTAACGTGTAACGTTTCCAGAGCTGTCCGGGAAAGTAGCATGCTCAAAGATAATCCACTCACGCCAAGGCCACTGGCCTCCATAGCCGTCATGATGCCTGTGCACCCGTAGGCCAACTCCTCAGCCACTAAACACCCCTCAAAGACACCCATATCCAAGCCACCTGTGGACCGATCAAATGTGTTTACAGAACAAAGGCGGACAACACATGATATTCAATTGAACATTTTACTTGGACCCTATCCTTTAAATTCATCTATAGAGTTGAATACCTAACCATCAATAATGGGAAGCGCTCAGATGAAAATGCCACTTGCGGTCACCCATCCAAGTTGTGACCGCTCAGAACGTTAAAGGATCAAAAGACATTATTTTCGTAAGTACTCTGCCTATACTCCTAAGGGCCGGCCATACACGGGCTACTCAAGTAGTTAGCCTTTGATCAATATACACGGACAGCTTGAGCAATCACAGGCAACAGCTTGAAAAAACACAAGAGCTTGACCGCACGACCGTCCGAAGCAGTTGCAACTGCTCGAGCGGTTCCGTGTATGACTGTATGTATGAACTTTCAAGGCAATAGTTTGCTGGGCAGTCACAGCTTGAAGCAGTCGATAATGGCTGGTCCAAGCTTTCCGTGTATGCCGGCCCTAAGTACTATCAAAGACTCTTACCCTACCCATTTACATTTCTAGAATAACTTTAGAATAGAATTTGAGTGTGATGAGCGTTGATAGAAAGAGAACAGATGCGATTTGTTTGTTACATGGCCATGGGCTACGGGCTTTGAGTTAACAATATATATTTTTTTTTTATTTATTTATTTTAGGAACAACAAACAATTGTACACTAAGGCTAAAGTATACTTATAAATTTAGTTAATTTAGTCTGAACCTACTTAGCCTAGTTCTGATAGATCCGACATTATTATGTCGAGTACATTCTTCCTGAATGAACCAGGTGAGGTTTCAAAGAATTCAATTTTTGTGAAATAGTTATTAAACTGTTTCATTATTCTATGTAGGGGTGCACGTTCACCAGCGTTAGTTTTACAAGGAATAGGTGCAAACAAGTATTGTTTGCGAGTCTCTCGGAGATAACAGCGATGTGGGATGTGTATGTATATCTGGTTTACAAGTTTGTTACAATCAAATTTATGATATACGAATTCATTCCTACTCGTCATTCAATTATTATGATAAAAATAGAGATATTTACTAGATAGTTAGATATTAGATAGTAATAATTTATATTAGATAGTTTATGTACTTAAACTATCTAAAAATAACTTTATAGTAAGGCAGCGTGATAAGAGTAAACGATAACAGCTAATGCTGGTTTTACTGTGGGCATTTCTGTACTGACTGATTAGATAAGCTACATCATATTTCGCGTGTGGTATAGCTTGTCTCAAGTAAATAGAAATATTTTACAGACATCTGCACAATATATTATGTAGGTAGTACCTCCTAGTCCTAGATCATATTGCTGCCACGAGTTTTACAAACATTGTTCAAGAACTATTTCTTTTTTTTTCTCTTTTTACTAACCTAAGTACATCGTCCCACTATTGAGCTGGCCCAATAGTGGGTTTCCTCCATGTTTCAACAATCATCACGTATTCTGGTGCAATATCGAATTAGGTCGAGTTTAATTTCGGTTTGGAGGTATAATTTTATTCGACATTTTACACAATAGGTACCTACCGTATTGATTTTAGAATTTTTTAAATTAAAATCCGAACAGATTGACGCGTAGGTTCGTATAATACTATTGTATGTACCTATGCAGGTATATTATATAATGCAAGGATACTAGAATCTATTATTTATGTGCCCAGTAACATTTACATATCAAGGAAAGTATCAAAGGGGTAATAATCAGATTCCAATTGAATCCGTTATGATATCAAACTGTCACATGGTCCATTAAGCTAAAGCTCTCTTGAACTATTTAGATATCCATGTCCATCCTTCCCAAAACATACAATGATGAACATAACATTGATAGCAACAAAAGCGAAGTCCCAATAGCCGATCGAAGGAGCCAAAGCATTAACTGTATAAAACTCACTCCTAAACCCGAGCCTCCGATGGCGGTACCAATCCCTGAACATCCAAAGGCAAATTCTTCGCCAATGATGCACTCTTCGAACACTCCCATACCACCCACGCCCCCTGAAATATCTTGAAGATCAGACAATTCGCTCAATCAAAACCATGCTGGTTCTTAGGAACCGGTAAGCGGTTTCAGAGTTGTAACGTGCAAGTCACTATGGAATGCTCACTGCGACATCTGTAATGTACAACGCTGCCATTATGCCTGAGCAGCCGAATGACAACTCTTCGCACAAAAGGCACGCTTCGAACACGCCCAGACCTAGACCTCCTGTGAACCATCGGACGGGTAAACACGTAATGAGCTCTTATTGCACCTAAAGTAACATTGATTATTGTATGTAATTCTGAATGTAGTAATACAAGTACAAGGACGACATAGGTATACCTATATCGTCCTTGATAATACTATGATGTTATAAAGCTGATTTTATAATAAAACAATACTAATGTACCTGTGTTGTACTCGAGCTGCAGGGCTATTGCTAACTTGTTGCAAAACAAAATTCATCGCCATCACGAATAAATTGTCAAAAATTACAGTAAATCGCAAAAACAACTGTCAAATTTGACAGTAAACCCATTTTTACCATCAAATTGACAGCTGAACTATCATATTTGACAGTTTAGTCGTGTTGGCGATTAATTTTGTTTTGCAACATGTTAGGCAATAGCACTGCTGTGTTGATCTTATGATAAAACATTAAGCTGCCGTGTTGTAATCAAGCTGATCTTATCCTAAGATAGGGAATGTTAGGATAAGATCAGCTCGATTATTTACCCTCATTCGATGTGTCCTTGCAATTAAAAATTCCGATTTATTTACATAAGAAGTTTTATAAGGTAGCTCGAAGCCTATGCACAAAGCGTTTGTATCGATGCAAACGCGCTGCATAATTGTGTTTCTATTGTATACTCGTACTATATTTTTAATGCCTAAGAAGCAACAGCGCTTAAAGGTTTGCGACGTGGCTCGGCAAAGAGGTATAGTCTTTAAATACTTATACGATTATTAAAAAAACCGCTGTAACCTGAGCTCCCTAATGGAAGAGTTTAGATGTCTTCGTAGTTCGGATTTTTTAGATATCGCTCGTTGCACCTTGTAGTGATTTTGCATGACATTGTTTTCCATGTGAGCTAGCGCAGTAGACTTGAACTATGCAGTAACACTTAGAACACAGTGGTAGTCCGAAGCAAGTACAAATGCAAGCCACCAACCAACAGTGCGCAAGATCTCGTTTCTTGACCCCCGACCCAAAATGAGGGGTTTTATTAAGTGTGATTTATTTAATTTTAAAATGGAATTTAAAGTCATTTGCAAAAAAAAATCTAAGTAAAAGTTATCAGGCGCCGAAGATATGAAAGAACACAAACTATTTATATTAAGTACCATATTAATAGCTTTTCTTCTCTTATACAACGATATGTTATTAGAAGCCCCATTTAAGTACCTCTCAAAATAAACAATGAAAAAAATTTACATAAGACGCATACAAAGCGAAAAGATCCGAATCGGATCAGCCTTTCGAAGAAGTCAAAATACTAATGAAACTCACTCCTAAATTATTGCCAGTGAGGATCGTAGCTATCCCTGAACATCCGAATGCGAACTCTTCCGACAAGATGCATTCCTCAATCACGCCAATATCCAGTCCTCCTGTAAAGTCCGAAGTTCAGCCAACCTTACTCTATCTAATAAAACATGCCCTTTTGAACATTGGGTTTAGGAAAATTTGTGAAGAAAAGAATGAACACTCCAACATTAGTGATCAACTAACAGTGCTGCCATAATTCCTGGACAAAATGTTTTAATTATTGTATTTATGACATTATCCTTACGCCCGCGGCGTAGCGCGAGGTCCGGAAGTATTAATAAGAAAACCGTCCTACAATGAGATTAATGTAACATTAAAATATAAGGAAGAAACATTCTATTTTTAAACAAGTCCTTGTAAATGTTATTGAGTTACCGTATTACGAGAGATACAATTATGCACTTTTACACTTACTACCCATTCGCACAATAACGATTACTTTGTGAGAATATAATGCTTTTTATGATAAAAGAACCGATCGATGTGGTTAAATGGTTCACTGTACCGCATTCTCTATTCCCATAATATTACAATCCTGCATTTGAACTTGTAGCAAACAAACACTTTCTGATGTCATAGTCAAGGTAGGTTGCTTCTTGCAAATTACGAAAAAATTTAAACAAGTAAAACGACTAATTTAATTATTGACGTCACTATAAAGCCCGGCTTTAAAGTCGTTAAGCCATGCTAAAGGCCTTCAGAGGGCTTCAAAACTAACATACCAACTAACTCTGAAGTATAACCTGGATACAGTTATGCATAACCAGTCCAAGCGCCAAATTTCATTTTTTGATTTTTTTGCATTTTCGTAACCAGCACATAATTTAGCCATAGAAAAAACACCCTTGCACCCAGCTTCACTACAAGTGATATTTTTTTATACCCAGTCCAAGCGCCTTCTATGGCAATGTGTTTCTTAGGATCTTTTTTGTATTTGTACAACCAATTCTTTTAAATGTATATACGCATGAGTGGTCCAAACGACATAAAAGTGTCATTTGGACTTGTTTTGCGATATAAAAACGTCTGATTAAACGTGAGTCCAAGTACATTTTAGCTATATCATCCAAATTAAATACTTATTTTATGTTTTTTTCTTTTAGAATGTTAAATTATAAGTAGAAGCTTCGATATACATCGATTTTTTATTAAAAAATACAACAATAAATCTCCTACCAAGAAAAACGCGTTTATGTAATTTCCCAAAAAACTGAAAATGGCGCTTAGACTAGTTATGTTTAACGGCATCCACCTGTCCTTACATTACAAGACATCCTTCTAGTTAAATATTGTATCACAAAAATGTCATAAACATGGTCTTTACGTGCACAAGCCATTTGTTTTGCGTAACATTGATTTATTTGTTTAATTATTTATTACAGTTATATGTAGCAGATAGCTAACAGCTTACAGCAAAACGCTAACTATTTTAAATGAAAACTATGACAAACTCTGAGGGAGTTACACATGCCGGTAATATGAGCAGTATACGCTGTTATTGGCTAGATATTAATTGTTCCATGAAAACCTCACTATATTATGTTATACAGCGACAAGCGAGCTTCATTTGAGTAACTTACACCTATATTAGAGACGAGTATAGATGCCTTGATCCCGGCACAGCCGAATGCTAGTTCCTCCGTGATAAGACAAGAATCGAAAACGCCTAGCTCGTTTCCGCCTGAAATATTTCAGTGGCTACTTTTATACATTAATAATGAATAGCTGAAAATACTACAAACCTAATTTTTTACTTTCCTGTTCTACATTGCTTAGCCGAATATATATTTTATTATTAATAAATTATTGAATTGTCATCGGTCCTTGTTAAATGTGGGTAATAATCACCTTTAAAATACCTACTCCGTTACTACAACATACGGAACAAGTGTAGGTAATAAAAGCGGGTTAAAAGGGCAGATTTTGTCTCAAGTGATATTTAGCTTTTACTAATTAAACACCTGAAAACACGGCTCGAACTAGCTAAAAGTATGTAATCTGTGGCACTTAAGATCTTATTAGATAAGATGTGGAGTACTTAGCTTCATGGCATCTTATCTTATAAGATTTTTGATACCTACTTAAAGTATTTTAACCTGTTTCGGAACTACATAGATTTTTGGTGGAATCTACCCATTATCTTCAGTGATAGTGCTGAGCTTAGGTATATTGAAGCATGGTATAAAAAAATTATCAGTCGAAGATAAAAATAAAGATTATTGGACGCCGGTCGCCGGTATTAACCATGTTAAATGGAACAAGTTCAAATATCGCCTTATCCTGTTTGTTATAATCATATTTTTAAGTTAGATTTATTGTCAACTATCTACACCTCTAACACTAAAATTTATAGCATTATTAATACTTGCTTAGTTTTGGCTCGTAAAACACAATTATAATGTTCACTTTGTGTCTGTGCACCAATTTAAAAATAGTTTACGGTGAACGCTGTGCGCTGTTTCAATTTTTACAAAAAAAATAAGAATTTTCACCGACTTCAAATCGCATCAAATGAAGATAATTATGATGCCTACTTTAAAATGCATGCAGAACAGTTTGCGTCTTTGTTCATAAAGCCCCTGATCGACGAGCGAGTAAAACTGCGGTCTTATGGCTCGTCGGTAAAGCTCGCCAGTGTATCATTGCAATACCGCGGTTTTGTGAGTTGACGAGCCTGGCTCGCGGCTCGCCATGTTTGCTTAATTTTTTACTCGGCTCGTCGTTTAAAACCGCGTGTCGATCACGGCCGGCGCGCCAAATCGTCAGTTATCTCTCGCTTCTCGCATTGTAGTGTTTTGCTTTTGTATCATAGGTGTTACTAAAGACAATAATTCGTTGTACAATTCTTCAGACATTCTTAGATAATTTCTGTAATCGTGTGGTTCTGCTGACAATTCTCGAATTAAATGTGTATGTGATAACGCTTGCCTTTTCTCAATCCAAATTTTAACCCAAACTCTTGGGCGCTTTCGCTTTTTTTTCTTAATTTCGTGGTATGCTATAATACCAAGATAACACAAAGCTTCCGACTCCGAACAAGACATGTTAATCTCAATTCGACTACGATACGACTGTTTTACTCGCTAGTCGATCAGCACCAACGAGCCGCGAGTAAAACCGACGTTCTTTAAAACTGCGGTATAGGCTCGTACGTCGATCACCCACTTAATAAGATTAAATTTTAAACTCCAGCCAAGTTTCTAGTTCAACTTTCAAGAAAATTTCTTGGTCTATGCTTATATGAAATACACCATTGAAATTCCAAGTTCTCACCACAACTCAACTCAGACAATGGCGCTGATTCTGTTGTACGTTCATCCTAAAGACAAAAATAGTAAAGCACTGAAAATAACATTTCAAGAACAAGGTACCTACTTTTAACCTTTTTTCATCTTTGCGGGTCATTTGGCGGTAAGAATTGATCAATACCTTTTTTTACTGTGTCTGACTAAAACTAGTCAGACAGAAGTAAAAAAAGGTATTGATCAATTCTTACCGCGTACGCTTCAATTTTACTGTAATTTTAGAGATGTCACTCAGGCTGTTATTTTATTTTGAACTTTAATATAAATGAAATAGCGAGCTACCGAATTTAGCAATATTTAACTAGTCAGTGTTACAACCAGTTACAACAGAACCAGTGCCAGTGTCAATTAAAAACGTGCAAAACAAATTGAATTGAATTCAACAAAGTTGACAACAGAGCTACCAGCTTGAGCTCTCATAAGTTTCGCAGTCTATTATGATTTATGAATTACAGGCTAGGTTTTTCAAAAAAAGTTTTGTAGTAAAAGCCATTACCGCAATGTTCGGGAATGTGTCCATTCATGAGGCCGACCTCCCAGGCCTTCTTGACGATGGGCCAGGGGTACTCCCCGGTCTTGTCATAGTGCGCGGCGGTCGGGATGATCTCCTCACGAGTGAACTTGCGCGCCAAATCCTGGAGAGCCTTCTGATCATCGTCCAGCTCTGGAATCAAATGTGACTTGAATTATTAAACAACATCCAAAAAGGAGGAAGAGGAGGTACTTAATTCGTCGGAATATTTTTTTATGTATGTTCAAGATTACTCGAAGACGCCTTGACCAATTGGGAAAATCCTTTTTAAAAGGCTTTACTCTCCAAGTGGATCCTTAAAATTTGGTGAGGATCTGATAAGGATATTCGAGTGAAGAACAGAAAAAATGATAGTATATTTAAGTAACTCAAAATCTCAATTAAATGTAAAGTTAAACTATTTTATTGAGAACTAGTTGTTCTCCGCAGTTTCACTGAATGAATGCACTGGAACCAATATTTTGACGAGAGCAACATTCACAATTTGCCTCTAAGTAGAGCAATAACTCCTCCTAATTATTATAATAGTAGGATAGTTATAGAAGATATAACCTAACCTTCAATACTTATCTACGGAACCTTAATCTATTTTTAAATGTTAGGTAGTGCTGACTTTATATACTTTATAGTTACTAGGTGTTTACTATAATATGATAGCACAGCAACCCTAAGAGCACTGGAGAGCCAAAAGTGCAACTCCAGGCTCATACACGAATGTCACCTTGCCCTTGAGTATTGCCGCAAAGAACAGAGTAACTCTACAATGGATCAAGGGACATAGTGGATCACTGGGAAACGACGCCGCAGACGAACTAGTCAGAAGGGGCTCGGAAACACAAGTGGAAGGCCCGGCCCCATTCCTGCCTCTGCCGTTCTCCCAGCTACGAACCTGGATACGACAACACACCCAAAACCTACATAACGATCGATGGATACGGGCGACGGACTGCAGACAGTCTAGAGCAGCGATACCAGCGGCCATACCACGACTGACACGTCGCCTGATGAACCTCCAAAGAAAAGACCTCAAAATAATCATAGGGACACTCACAGGACACTGCCCCCTTAACAAACATCTGTACAACATCGGCATCACGGACAGCCCACTCTGCAGAGGATGTCTAACCGAAGAAGAATCAGCGGCCCACGTAGTCCTGGCATGCGTGGGCATAGCAGCTCAACGGCAACAAATCCTCAACAATCCGAGGTCGCTCCTCGAAGTCTGTGAAGACCCCAGGAAACTTCTGTGCTTCTGGGAGGAGCTAGGCTGGCTTCACTACTAGTGAGCCAGGTCATCCCCACGCATAAAGGACCGCCTTTGAGTCTAAATGCGGAAAAGGGAGTCCCCATACATACATACATACATAGGTGTTTACTAGTTTAACATTTCAAATTATATATAATACAATTACTTACTACTTTTATCTATAGGTCAATGTTTAAGTATTAATATATATCAATCTTATCATATCATAAACATCTCTCTAACTAATGTTTAAACGCAAAAGTTTGAATGGACGGTTGTAATTTCATGCAAAAACTATAGTAGGTATGGATTTGACTGAAACTTGGCATGTACCTTCTTAGTTTACGACCTGAAATAACACGTAGGCTATTTTTTATCCGGGTAAGTACCACGCGAGCGAAGCCGCGGGTTGAAGCTTATATAGAATAATGCATAAGAAATTGCAAGAAAATAAATTTAAAGTAGGTATGTGGCTAACGCCCAAATACTGAAATGCTACTTCATGTATAGGTCGCGGTCGGGCCACGTAAAAAGAGCGCTGGCTGACAAGCTGCGCAGTAGTCGATTTTTAGGTCCGATTGGTGGTGTGGACTGCGGCGCGGGGTGAAGGGGTAACGCAGCGCACTTTAGGGATGGGCAAATGGAAAAAAAATATCGATATTTTTCAAATATATCGATATATATCGCCCAAGAAATATCGATATTTCGATATATCGATATTTTTTGACCAATATGCAATTATTTATAAAAATTCGAAATTTTAAAGCAAATACACATCTGGCAGTTTTGACATCAGTTTTATTATTAAAAAAAAACAGGTTTTTCATTGCTTGACATAAAAAAAAAATAAAAAAATACAAAGAAAATGTGACGCATGAGCAGACAGCACAGCAGAGCTTTAAAAATATATCGATTTTGATATCTGAAAATAAATATCGAAAATTGATATATCGCTGAAAAAAATATCGCCGATATATATCGATATTTTTCTAAAAAAATATCGATATTTTGATATATCGATATTTTTTGCCCAAGCCTAGCGCACTTCATACCATTGATTCGGCGCGTGCTATTGGTTCGTCAGCAGTCCTTAGCTTCCCGCGCTGTCACTACGTCAATTTCGTTCGCAAAATATCATCGCGTACAAAAGTTTTTGCTTACGAAATGGTTTTACATTTAGAAAAAACAGAAAAATGAATTATGACGTAGGTACATAGGTACAGTTTTATAAAGAGAGAGGCTGCTAAAAATGCTGTTGATGATAATAAAACAATGTATCAACAATACCTGAATTTTGTAGGTACCTACTTACTTAATTAAATTTAACAATGAACACTGACTAAAACATGTTTTTAATAATAATTCCAATAATGATATTCATCTGAGAAATTTATTTATTTTATTCATGAAAGACAGTTTCATAAATGTTGAAATGAGTAAAATATTTATTACACACACATAACGTCAGTGGAAAGGAAAAAATGCTAAAGCGCCAATTTGGCCAATATGAGTTATATATATCATTGGATTGGATTTTTTTTTCTGCGTCGATTAGTGCAGGTTTCAAAGCAATCGGACAACTTTTTTGGCGCTTTAGCATTTAGAAAAATTGAAGTGAACCATGGTTTTCCATTTCTTAAGCGACTAAAAATCGATGTTTTTGAAACAGTAGTCGCATAAGCATTGAAATATTTTGGTATTTTACACATAAGAACTTTTGCCTTCTGACGTTTTTAAATTTTCGAGGACATAAGCATATTTCCTTTTTTGTACTTTGGGTTACATTGCCACGTTAGCAATTAGAATTTATTTTATTTTATTGTACTTTGTTTAGTAAGCAAATATTCTTAACTGTCGTTCAAATCTGTTTGTCACATAAGCATGAAAATTAGCTTATGGTATGAATATAAAAGGCACTTAAGCAATTTTTGTTTGACGTTTGCTACTATATTACTTTGAATTTTTCTCGAGAAAGGGTAATTGAAATTTGCTAACAGCTAATCAAATCTAATGATGTTATTGTTAATAACACAATCGACTTAAAGTTGAAAAAAAAACAGTTAAACCATCTGATAATTAAGATTACATGGACTTTGATAATAATAGTCGACAAATAATCTATGAGTATAACCTATGAGGTAATTAAAATTAAAAATTCTAATTCAAAATTCTTAAAATAGATTCGAAGATTTTTTTTCTAAAAAAAGGCAACTTTTCATAGAAAAATCAAATTGAATGCATTCCGAGAAGTGTAAAATGCTTCACAGGTTGCAGTAAAGAGGTACATGGAAGTTCTTTTGAGAATACTGGAAGTAGTAACGAAAAGTCTGGTATTGAAACATCGATAAGTAGCAATATCAAGGGTAGGACTAGATTTATCAAGCCGCCATAAAAAAGTAGTACGTAAAAATAAATAAATCGACTACTTAAAACACTAATACCCTACTTAAGCCAGAAATGTTTAGATGCCGAGGACCCTATTCATTACAGAAACATAATAAAAACAAAATACCTTAATTATAGAAAAACAGAAGAATCAATAAAGTTAAAGAAGGATCGTACTTTAAAAAAATACATTACTGAACAGGAAAACTAGTAACTGACGAACCCCAGCCGTGCATCAAAAGTTTTTTTAGTTTCGGTGAAAAATGTTCATGCACACACACAAGCTCTAAACAGTGAAGGAAAACATCGTGAAGAAACCCGCGGCTTAGTTAGCCTAAAGGTATGAGTTGGCTGCGGACGACACGCAGCAGCAGCAGACGACGTGTCGTCGCTTCATGTAAAATTTCATAGAAGAAGTACAAGTTGACAGCCGACTTCATATTCGTATTTCTACATATTCGATACACCTTTCCACGTATTGCTCATGTCTTCCCCATGCAGGCCTGCCATAGAGAGGATAGTTTAGATGTTAGCCTAAGTTAAAAGATGAAGTACCTACTCAACAAATTGATGTCCCAGACACTACATTGTCTTGTTTTTTTGTCAGGCCAATAACCCTTTCGTAGTAAATAATTGTAGTAAGACCGAAAAAATTATGCTGATAGTAATAAACCAATGCCATAAGTAACTTTTATTTACATTTATTTTATAATAATGTGGATATTAGCAAATTTTTATATACTTTTTATATGAAAATGATTTGGATAAATGGTACTTAGCTTTTATTCTTCACTGCATGTCAGCTCATGAAGCATATGTTAGCAATTTTCCTTTACACAACTTTAATAATGTAAAGTACCTTAGCATTTTTACATTACTGATATTCTTAAATTTTCGGTAGATAAGCAACTTTTTCCTGACAAACTTTTAGCACACTTTTGCTTAAGCGACAGTGATTTCATGAACTAGAAGAGCTTTAGAACTAGAAACGTTTTATTAAAATAGATACAATTTCAAAATTATTAATTGCATTTTAATAAACAAAATAATATATTAAAAAATAAAAGAGTTATGATTTTTTTTCTAAAAAAAAAAACTTTAAACTCGATTTCCCACAAACAGCACTTTGGCGCTTTAGCAGTTCTTCCTTTCCAGTGACGATAATATTTATTGCCAACAGTTGATCTAACAAAATTAGTCTCTAACTGCGCGAGCCGGCCGGGGCCGCCGCCCGGCTACCATAATACAATAGGATTAGTACTTTCGTGCGCGAGTGTAGCCAGCCATGCGCAAACATACCCCCCTCCACTTTTTTCCAGCTCTTTTTTTACGTGGCGCGGACTATAATAATAACTGTACTATACAAATCTGACAAGTAAGAACGTCTCAAATCAAATAATAAGTAGCGTTCAAGTATTCAGACTTTCTAAAATATAAATAAAATAAAAAAATCCTTGGACATTTCACACAGCACCTGCACCTAGTCTCAAGCTAAGCAATTTACTTGTGTTATGGTAACCAGTTTTTTTGTTTGTAAATACATACATTATTATACATAGAAAACACCCAGACTCAAGGCAAATATTTGCACAGATCATACAAACATTTAATTTTGTCCCACAGCGGTGATCAAACCCACAACCCATGGACCTAGTATAGTACCTGGACGAACAGCAAGTGTGCCGCCGAGAGAAAAATGCAGTAAATCCATAGTTTCCTCGTACAACATTCGGAGCATCAAGTTTCCGGAGATACAAAAAGGCAGCTCACGATGAGGGACAAAAGATATAATGCTTCGTCTCTTTTACTCACAAGAATGTTATATATATTGTTCTTTGTTTTTGTGTGCCAGAGAGAGGAATATACAGCGCTCTATTTCTTACTTTCTCTAAGCCGCAACCTCTGCATCTCAGGCAGACTTTCACCCACTGCACCACAGAGGATATGAGTTTTCTTTATTATGTAGTCTGCACTGAATATGTAAATTGTATATTTTTGCATTCAAATAATATACCTACCAAATAACATAACATAATAATAAATTTCAATTTGAATACAAACCAAAACAGAAGCCAGTAGTTTGAATTGGCTTAGGAGCAGAAGCAAGGGAAGCTGTTGTAGACAGCTTGCGGTAAAAGGGACGCGCAACCCGAGCAACCTGAAATATTAGACAGATATTAAATGACAGATTTTTAAGTTACATCAAGGCTAAAACAGAGTTAACTGAACTTAATAGGCATGTAACTGACAAGTTCGGAGTCTGTACTACCCAAAACCGGCTTATCCCTAACACAAAGGAATGTTATTTTGAGATCAAAACTACATATTTATGTATGTGTGTATGTGACTGTTGAATGCTGGGAGAACATTCTCTTTGTAAGTATACCTACCTATTTACTTACTTATTTATTTTTCACTCAAGTATAGGTATCTACCTATTATCTAGGATGTCTAAGTACCTACATAATTTATAGTTTCAAAAAATGCAAGACCATAACAAGCAAAAACACGTTAAACTTACCTAACTTATTTAAATTTATAGCTTCGCATTGTATTGTACCAAGTACCCACTAACTTTCAACAACCCGGCTATTCATTTAGAATTTTGCATCTGCACTTTGGACTTTGGAATCAAATCTCACAAGTTGATTGTATCTCAGTTTTCAGAGTCGAATACTAATAAATGCAAGCTCTAATTCTACTTACATTATAAAGTCCAAATTATAAGCAAAGTTATGTATCTATTTCAATTCAAGTTCAATGACATGGAAAGTTTTGAAAACTTACTTGAGTTACTGGATTCATTTTCAAGGTATGCCGATAGTAATTCTAGTTTATTTTTATTTATTCTAAACCACGAAGTCCACGAACCGGTTCTACAGGTTTTTTAATTTAATAAAAGTAACTATTTTATAAATGAGTCAAACCCCCTCGCCAAAGAGAATAAAATTAAGCCAATTGCCAGCTGATTTAAACCCCTCGCATTGCAGTGCAGCCACAGACTACCAAACAGACTACCAAAGAGCACAAAGAGCACAGACTACAGACTACCAGACTACCAAACTACCAAAGAGCATGTAAGCAATTAAGCATGTAATAGTAAGAGTCGGAAGTGCCATACAAACAAATCGAACACTAGACGATGTATTAATCAACCAGTGAACAATAAGACCAACGTAACAAAACCAAACCACGACCACAGAACATATTGACCACGACTTATTGCCAACATAGAGAATATAAAAATGTTATATTCTCTATGTTGGCAGTATCTAGGGATGTACCTAGTGACTATCGAAAATTTATCGATATCGATACCTATCAGCAGTAGCTAGGATTTTTGGATTCCATTAAATTATTTGTAGGTATTTCTTTCATAAATAAAAGAATTAATAATTAATTTAAGTAAGTATACATATAGGTATTTGAACATCTACATAGGGTGTTTTGGGGGCAATAAATCGATCTAGCTAGGATTAATTTTTAGAAAATGACGTTTATATCCGTGTTTTCATGTAATATTGCTATCCAGGTACTTTCATATAGTGACGAAGATCATCAAGCTTTTGTTTATGCTTCGTCATGCTGCTTCGATTTTCTGGTAGGTTGTCAACAAATATTGTTGTATTATTATACAATAAAAAAAAAAAATTATACCTAAACATAATGGTAATAGTGCCACTTGCGATCACCCATCCAAGTAGTGACATCCATGTTTACCTACTCCTAAAAATGTACATGATTCAATTAAAAACCTAATAGGTATAAAATAATGTCTAAGTTACATATAAATTATGGTAATCCAAACAAAATAAAACTTTATAAATATAGCAAACAAACAAATTAATCATTCCAGTTTCGTAAAACAAACTATCGATATCGATAAATTTAGGTTGATAGTCAAGCACTATAATTGTTTACCTACATACGGTATGAGAAAATTTTCTTGCAAAAACTTTTACGAATTGTATCATTATTTTACCAAATTTTGGAAATAAATGGCATAAAATTGCTTACCGATCTACATATACCTAGAGGAAATTGAGCCATAAAAATGCGTTTTTGCACTCCTTCGCGGCATGTTTTTGCAAATTTCACATTGATTTTACTCATATTACTTAAACACACTATTACACTACAGAAAACTATTGAATAACAATGTTTTACACGTATCTTTATTTATGATTTCACGCCTTAGATTAAATTTTCTGTAACAAATAAATAATTGTCAAATTGTCAACAAACTAAAATTCGAAAGACTTCGTGAATTGACATGACACCACAGACAGTGGACAGACGAAAGAGAATGTAGAATGTAGCCCATAGAGAAAAGACATCTTCCTTGATGTAGCCACAGACTAATGATGGATGATGGTGTACTTCTTCTTCTTCTTCGTTCTTACGCTCGTTCGTTCATTCTTACTATAATCCGTCTATGTCGGAGTGTCCTATTTTAGTATAGCTCTACAGAGTTGTCAGTGCTCTTCGTTATTCGAACGGGTTGTAGCCTCGTCAGAGTATATATGTTCTGTGGTTGTAGCAGCCATTAAAACTCCGGGGCGTTTCATATATCGTCTGTTTGAGTAGTACATTCGCCAGACCAGACTACTAGGATGCTAACGCATAGTGCAGCCGAGCCGAACCAGAACCACAGACACAAAACCAAAGAAAAAGAAGAAAGAGTACAATATCTAGGCATGAATTAATGCTACTTTTAAATAATTAAAACAGTGCGATAATATTTTGTAAATTAACGTGAATTAGCGTGCTAAAAATAATGGACTGCTAGTTTTTATACACGCAAGATGATTTTATATCAATAACGTGAAGTCGCAACATTTGCTATTGCTACTGCCTGCTAAATTTAAAAAGGCGTATCGGGCGTAACAGAATTAGCTATAGCCAGCTATAGCTATAATTAACCTTTAAATTTAGCATAGCTATTTAGCGGTAGCTAAAAATAACGGCAGTGTCGTTAAGTGCCGTTAATTTTAGCATCTGCTAATTTTGTAAGTAGGAGGCGCTATAGTTAAAATAAAATTAGAAGCCCGTTTTGACATTTGAGAAAGACCATAGAATGTAACTTGGAACAAAACTGAAAGAAACAACTAATAATAATCCATTACCTAGAGTGTTCATCACATATAGGGTAGGTAGTTCAACAGTGAACCAGGCAGCCACAATTAACCATCGTTATTTCTCAGAAATCTGACGTTGCCCATTTGTGCTTCTACCTGTAAATGATAGGCACATGTGTCCCCCCTCCGCACACCTGTTTGTGCAAGTCGCCCACTAATAACGGCTGTGTGAGAAGCGTTTTTTTGAAAATTGAACCAAAAAGTAAGTTTTTTCTGCTGGCATCTTTGATTTTTTGTGTGAATTGTATAAAAGATATCACTTTTTTTATAACAAATATCAAATAAACATTTAGTTAGCTTTCTCATGTACCGCACGTAAGCTTTAAATAATAAGACTAAACCGTTGAAATTTTCAGATTAGTTCAAAGTAGGTATGTGCTGTGTCTCTCATAGAACCACATCGAGGTAGTTCACAATGAACCTGGTTTTTATGCTACTTGCTAAGTGTAATTTTCTAAAAAAAATAGAAACCTTGCTGATTTTGATTAAGGTTAATAATAAATAATAATTTTAATCTCTTTATCGTGATTTGAGTGTTTTTCCATTATTTATTCAAATTTTGTATAGGTTAAATGTAAATTTTTGACCGATTAAATGTAGGAAAATGATAAAAAAATAGAGAAAAGTGTTTTATGCTACCAAACCATAAATATCGCAATAAAAAGCATAAAAGTACTATGTATTTTCATAAATTGCCCTTTATTAATGTTTTATAATATAATTACGCTACCCAAAATAAGGTGGTTCATTGTGGAAAATACCCCGGTTCACTATGTACACCTAAGAGTACACAATGAACCAAATCTATTTTTTTTTTTAAACCATGTATCTTCTAAACTAATAAAATTTTTAAAGAAATTTAAATGCAAATTGAAAGACAGATAAATTCACTAACGAACAGTGAAAAAACCGAACACAAAAACCCAAGAAACTCGAAGCTAAAGGCTTCCAAACTTTACCTGGTTCATTGTACGACAATGTACCCTACAAACTTTTTGTGGTGCGATAAATAACATGATAGAATATATTGTGAGTAATATTTTCACGTATAAATATAGTACCTACTTAGCATGCAATTTCTAATTATTACGAAACGTATCAAAAACAGTTACATTCTCAGTCTTTTTTAATAATAGTGTTGTAACCAATTCATGTTTGAATCTCACCAGCCCCCTGATTGTGTAACTTGTTTCACATTGTATCCAAGTTGTATCAAAGCAAAAATCACAGTAAATCGGGAAAACAACTGTCAAATATGACAGTAAATACGTAAGTTACTTACTAATTTACGTAATCAGCGTTAAATCTGACAGTTATTTTCGCGATTTACTGTGATTTTTGCTTTGATACAACTTGGATACAATGTGAAACAAGTTACACAATCCAGGGGCAGTTTCATATTATTTTGTCGTGAGTATTTTTTAATTTGTGAAATATTTTTCACTAGGATGTTGCATTTGTCTTTTTTATAACACAAAATACTATAATGTATTATAATATAGAAATAATACTTATAAATAAATAAAATTCTATAAGTCAAAGGATACGCAGCACGCTATAATACAAAGCCGCCATTCTGCACTACTAAAATGATGACTTGCTGAAACAAGCTTGTACCAAAATCACTTAAGAATACTGTGCAAACAAAAGTGGTAGAAAAAACATGAAAAATTATAAAGGAAGATTATGACAGAGACGTCAATATTTATAATATTATAGAAAACGAACGAATTATAGAAGAAAATAGCTCATCTGACGATTTTGGCTCATCATCATCAAAAGAAAATACAGTGTTAAAGTTTAATTTAAATTTTCTAATTAGAACTTAAATCCAATGCACTTTACAATATAATCAAATCAATCAAATACTCATACAAATTGAATAAATTTTTCGTGAGTATCGTGTACCGAGTCTTAGGTTTACATCACTAGCTACATCACAATGACATATGTCCAAACGGACATATTAATTTGGGTAGAGTATAATTGTGAATTAACTTTATCGTTAATTTTAACATGCTAATGTTATTAGCATAATAGAGAAGAGAACTTAGGAATGAATGACTGATTCCATTCGGATTAGTCGACACCACAAATCATTTGAACCATTCGAATGGCTACTAGACATTAGTAAATAATACGGCTACTTTATGACTTTCGTTTCCGGTCGACAACTAAAGCGATTCGGAGAGAATGTCAAGTTGACTCGGCCATAATTATTTACTAATTGTCAAAATACATGGCGAGTCGACTGGACATTGATAATAAATAAATAAATAAAATAAATAAATAAATTGATTGTAGTGAATGGCCGAGTCGATTCGATGCGGTAGACCGACCGACTGTACGAATCGGTGAACTACTAATGGATGTGTGAGTGAGATGCTACATTGCTAACATCGGTATCAATCTTTCCAGCCTCGGAACAATATTCCGAGTTGCTAACGCACAGATAGACAGAGAGAGAGAGAGAATAGTTTGAACAATATTGAACATAGATATAGGATCTTCTTCCTTGTTAATGACTATCATCATATTATTAACATACTTTAGGTGAAGTTTTTTTTTTATCTGTTTACTTTGATTGACTTGACATGACATAATCTTGACATATTTATTATTGACATGACATTCCTTTACTCAACTAACTCACTCATTTTCATTCATTTTTCGCTTTGCTTTGCTGACAAAGCGTAGAAAAAGAAATCTCCCAACTCAGCTGAATCTGTAGTACCTACCTACTGTGCAAACTTCCGTATCATACATAATTATTCATTGGGCGTTTATTGCATTCGTTGGTCTGAGTTCTTCTTACTTCGTGTAAATAGATAAATCTAGTTCGCTTGGAAAAAATCATGACATCACGTCAAAATCCCTGATTAGTTTACGTTATGGGCGTGATGTTTAAGGTGGTAAACTTCATTGGATCATAAAAATGGGGCAAGCTGATTTGTAGCTATTGAGATTAGAATTGAAGAGTAAAGTGGGTTGTAAGCTCGGAATGTGGTACAGCCAAGCAGTGTTATGAATGAGGAAGCCTTGTTGGCACGTGCTGCAGAGGAGCGGGAGCGCATCTTCCAGCGGTACGAAAGAGGGCGCGAGAATCTCGCTGGGCAGATAGACCCCTGGGAAGACCCCGAGTTCGAGGAGTACCACAAAACAGACAGGTTGGTGCCTCAAAACACACGAAAATCCGATATAGCTACCTACATAACTAAATAGTTTGCTCATTATCATGTAAAAGTCTAGGGAAGGTCAGGAATGCAAATTACAGATATGAAATTGCCTCATATCTGTAATTTACCAAAATGGGACTGAGTTCATTGAATAATTATTTTAAAACACAATATGTAGCTACCTAAGTTTTATATATAATTGATCTCAGATTACAGTTTATGAACCATCATTATTATTATCATCAAAAGTCATAGATAGAAGGGAAGAATCAGCAGAAGATGTCAAAAAAGCTTATGCTGAGTATCAGAAACTGTACAATTAATTTTATTAAATTCCTTTGTTTTGGTATGGTATGGTATATATGCTATGGTAGTAATAATATAAAATAGTTTATAATAGGTTAGTATAATAGGTAGCGGTGCTTGTTTGACGCATACAACCACCTTAAAAAGCCGTTTCAGTTCCTAGAGAAAACAGATACCTACCCAAAATGCTACCCACTATGAATTTTGATTATAGTAATGAGTAACAATAAACTGTAATTTTTTGAGTTGTATTGTGAAAACTCATGATTTTGCCTATGCAGTTATGCACTTAAAATTAAGTAATGTTGCTAAGCATGTATTCTTTTAGTTTTATTGATTTAAGTACATATTATTTCTATATACTATTCAGTGCTGCTTGCTTGCTTATGTCTGTCTCTCTTTTAGCGAATAATGAATTACATTTCTGTCTGATCATTTTACTGGGTAGTAAGCATTTGTGGTGTAACTTGTAGCGTAGATAATCTTGATAGAAGATTGTTGAAGTTAAGCAACATCCGAGTCACACTTTGAATGGATGGCAACACGTGGCTTTAACAGCTGAAGGTTTCCGTGCTCAGAAGGGCATGTTACATTGTTGGTCCCGTTTTTGAGTTGTTAAGCCATGATAGAGGCCATCAAGCAACTTAAAAACTCAATCACTGGAGTAAGAGTTATCTCATATGAACATGCTAAATAGTTTCGTAAATGAATAGATGGGACAGTGAATTCTAGTCTATGGTCATGTTGCTGTCAACAAGACTAGTGTATAGTGGAGAGTGCTGATTATATTAACTCCACTCACAGTTTGCTCATGTCCAGGTCACTCACAATTTGACGACCTCTGTGGCGCAGTGGGCGAAAGCCCGCCTGAGACGCAGAGGTTGCGGGTTCGATCCCCGCTGCGGGACAAATGTTTGCATGATCTGCAAATATTTGTTTCGTGTCTGGGTGTTTTCTATGTATAATATGTATGTATTTACAAAAAAAAATGTATCTATGTAGTTTATCAGTCATCTGGTTACCATAACACAAGCATTAAATTGCTTAGCTTGGGACTAGATGACGCCATGTGAAATGTCCAAGGATATTTATTTATATTTATATTTAATTGATATGATCTATTCAGAGTTTCATCTGAATCTGTGGTTGATGTTGTGGATGTGGGTGGATAGATAGGCAATTGGCAGTAGCTCAAGAATGTTAATACAAATAAAATCAGTAGCACTTAAAAATCCATAATTTGGTTGTTATCACAGTCATTACGCGATTTTACTTATTATGCAATATGCAATGCATTGCAATGGTGCGAAACAAAATGTGCAACTTTGTATATTTCAGGTCAACAAATTTATTTTGTCTTTTCAAAACAATATGATGATTATTGTGATGAAAGCTGGCCAGCAATAAAACTGTCCCAGATATTAAAAAAAGCTTATGATAGGTTTCAGAAAGAGACAATTTTTTTTTAATTCCTTTGTTCAACTTGTTATTAAGGCAACATAAAAACCTACTTATAGGTAAATGTAACATACAAATTTTTAGATTTATGATATTACTAGCTGCGACCCGCGGTGAATAGTTTCCGTTCCCGTGGGAATACCGGGATCAAAAGTAGCCTATTTTTTAATCCAGGGTATAAGAAATTCTGGTACCAAATTTCATTCAAATCCGCAGTTTGAACCGCAATCAACTGAAGTATATAAAATAGTATCGCACCTTGAAAAAAATATCTACTAACAGCTTTCCACATGCCCAAGTGGTAGCTGTGTGTCTTAAGAAACAAAATTATGTTCCAGATATGGCTTCATCCACGACGAGAGGCTGCCGCAAAAGACGGCGCCGCAGAAAATCAACGTCGAAGTTGAAAGGGAGAAAAAATGGGTCAAAATGCTCGGTTCATGGGACCTCCCCGCAACCAAGGAGAAACTTCAGAGACGTATATTCAAAGGCATTCCAGATTCCCTCCGCATAAAAGTATGGTGTAAACTACTAGACGTGAACAAAATGAAGTCTGATAATCCTGGAAAGTACCAGGAGATGTTGAAATTAGCCAAATTATGGTCCACAGACGTGAGGCAGATCGATTCCGATGTTAACCGACAATTCCGTGAACACCAGTTTTACCGAGAAAGATATTCTGAGAAGCAATGTTCCCTTTTCAACGTTCTTTGCGCTTACAGCATATACAACTCCGAGGTGGGGTACTGCCAAGGCATGTCCGGTTTAGCAGGAGTGCTGCTCATGTACATGGACGAAGAAGACGCTTTCTGGGCTCTAGCGATCCTTCTATCCGAAAACAAATATTACATGCACGGCCTCTACGTCGAAGGCTTCCCGAAACTAACACGTTTCTTGGAGCACCACGATAAGATACTCACAAAGTTCATGCCCAAATTGAAAATACACTTCGACAAATTTGGCTTGGACGCGATACTTTATTCCCTTAAATGGTTCTTCGTGTGTTTCGTCGAGCGTGTGCCATTCAGCCTCTGCCTGAGAGTGTGGGATATTTATTTGATGATTGGAGAGCGAGTGATTACTGGAATGGCCTATACAATACTCAAGTTGCACAAGAAAGCTATTATGAAATTGAATGATATGGATCTTATTGTTAATTATATTCAGGTGAGGGCTGGCCACTGACTACAGGTTTTTCAATTCAACACTTTCTGACAATTTGATCAATATTTATTATATTTTAGGTGAAGCTTCACAAAGATTTCGGGTACGAAGATGATGTAGTGATTTACCATTTAGAACGGTCTATGGATGAGTTGAAGAGAGCAAAACTGGACTACCCCGGGCCGCCCCCTCCTAACGAACTGCCTCAGCGCAGGCTGGGCACATTCGTGGAGCCTGATAAGAAGTCGAAGATCGGACAGCGCGCAGAAAACTTTTCTGAGACTGAGAAACAAGCCAGAGCTACTGTGATATTAAGGTAATTATCACGTGTTTATTGTATCAATACAGTTCCTTGAAATTATGAACATATTTGATCCCTTGTAGCTTCATTCGTAAGAATTCATTCGTTCGTAGCAAAGACGATTAATATCTAGAAGACAGACAAAGGCCATACACAAAATCGTAACCCTGATCAGATAGCCTGGAAACTTTAAAACATCAATTTCATCCAAGAAATTTCAATTACTTTCTAGTTAAAATTACCTAAATTTTTTTTTATATTGAATATTGTTGCTACCTTACCTACTACTAAGTATTGAAATTTCTTGGATAAAATTGATGTTTTAAAGTTACCAGGCTATCTGGTACTAGGGATCAGGGTTACGATTTTGTGTATGGCCTTTGTCTGTCTTCTAGATATTAATCGTCTTTGGTGGTCGTAGAATCCTATAACAACATCAAAGACCTCCCTTTTACCTCCCCGCTCCTGTAAGATTCATATTCATATTCATTTATTCAAGATGAATAGAAATAACGGAACCCTTACAGGATCACTCGGTTGTCCGTCTGTCTCGTTTATCAGGAACAGTTAGTGATAGAGAGTGAAACTTATACCATATAATATTAAGTCTGTGGTCCCTATTAGGTGTAAAAAAATCAAGGTCCTACCTAAGTCATCTCTATGAAAATAAATTAGAATAACTAGATTTACTATTCAAGTACATATTTCGAGCATTTACTATTCAAGCAAATTATTATATTTATTATTAAGCATTCTGCAATTCAAGCTTTCGGTATTTCGGAAAATGTAATTAAATTACTAGATACGTACATATTTTAAATAGATTGACGGATTATTTCAGAAGAGAGAAGGCTGCAATCGAGTTGCAGGATATTCGCGTGTCTCAGAGCGACACCGTCTCAGGTAACGTGGACTTCATCTCCTCCCGCACCAGCTCTGACGAGAGCTTCGGTTCTGATCACTTCACGCATTTATAATGATCGATACGACACTGTGACACAACCTTTCCCATTATTTATATTCAATTGTCAATTTTGCAAGGCTTTAGATACATTTATTTCCTGTCAGTCGTATGGGTTTATCTACAAAAAAAATATAAGTAATCTAGAAATATATATACGTGTTCTGGTTACCATAACACAAGCATTAACTTGCTTAGCAGTACCTAGAACAAGTACCTGGAATACCTCAATTTCATACCAACATTATTTTAAGTACCTACTCTTATTACGACGTAAGCAAGTGCATTTCAGCGCGCACAAGCGCTTCGCTCCTGATGCTATAACTGCCTAAACGATTTAATTCTAATGGATAACTATGTAGCTAAGTAGATCCGAGCGTCGCGCGAAAACCAATAGAACAGATTTAATATTTTTTAGCTGTGTGTGATCAAAAAGGATACTAATCAACGGATAGCTTCGTAAAGTTTTAATATTTATTTGTTTTTCGCCTCAACAATCCAAGTACTTACAGGCAGTAAAAAAATATAAATGACAATTACACGTTATTCATTTTATTCAGATTCAGCTTTTATTATTTCAATGTAAGTATCTATTCTGTCTGTCTGATTAAATAACGAAAAAAATGTGAATGCCTCTTGCCATTGCTTTTCTTTTGATACACTAAGCAAGTAAATATGCAATTGAGTTTTGCATATTTGCAAGACCCATTTTGGCCATAGCGGTATTTTTAATTTGGGTAATTTAGTTAGGTACTTCAGGCTAGCGGATATTCATATTTTGCCCGTTATTCTTAAATACTATTAACGATTGATATGTTAACAAACATAAAATTATAATTTAGTTCACGCGTGCTAACGCGTAAATAGCTTAAATGAAGATTCTTGTATTATATAAGCCTCTAGACTAGACTCGTGTTATTTATGTGAAAGGTGTGTCACTGTGGCGTATTGCACAAAGTCAGTTTAGAATCCTAAAGTGATGTATACGAATGTATGCTTGATAACAGTATCAACAGGAAACACGATTGTGAGCCCAAACAATTTCCATTATAACAACTATTTAAACATGACTTATTATGAATGTGCTCCTGTTTTTACTCTGCTTTAAGTTTCGATATACAGAGGTGTGTTTGGAACACTTATACATTCCTGCATGTAGTACACTTACATGCATGAGTTTAAATTTGTCGTGAGAAGTGTGTGTAGCCTATTAGCGTATGTTTTACTAAACACAAAATTCTATTACAATTTTGTAATTGAAGCCATCTTTGTTCTGTTTTGTGTTTAGTCGAAACTTAATAGAACAATATCAGTTTGTGCTAGATAAAAATAGTCAAACATCAAGTAAGATTTGTAATGTTCATTTGTCAGACTTAATAAATGTACCTAATATATTTCTTTATAAAATCTACTACGGAAACTAAAACAAGATTACGGATTATAATATGTATTATGTTTGTGAATCAGAAATGTTTCAATATCCTTCCAATTCATGCTATTGGGTACGTAAAGTACCTTTAACTAAAGTGAGTCGTGAATTATATTTGAAACCCTAAAACTCCTTTACTTTTCATTTAACGAGATTTTATCATAGTTGTATAATACAATTTTGGTAACTATCAAGAAAAAGTATAGAAATGCCACTATTTTAAAAATTAAAATGGTGGTCAGTTTAAATTTTGTTACAAATCTTACTAGCTGTTTACTGTTACTATTCTTTAATTTTATGTCGGTAAGTAAAAATACTATTCCTGACATTCCTACAGTACAAATAACACGGGAACTTTAGTTAAATACATAGGTCACAACATTATTATAAGTTGATGCTAGATTTGCATAATAAAAGGATATATTCATGGATACGCGCATCTGATATTAAGACTGCCTTGAATTGTTGGTTTTTTTACGCCACATCAAAACGAAACAGTTATTAAAACTGATTGGCGAATGAAATAAATCATTGTAAAAATAAAAAAAACCCTTGTACTTAAAATAGCCACTATCATTCCTTTATACCGGGATGCTCGAAGTATGCTGACATTTGATCACTAACAGAAAGCTAAAAATACTAGAGTTGTACAAACCATTTGGAAAACATTTTGCAATCGTGTAGGAATGTAAAAGAACTTGAAATGTTTCACTTTAAAGTTTTTTTACTCTTTGCGATGTATTCCTTTGCCCGATACCAATAGAGCACATTCGATAGCTTAATGTTTACTCACACAAGACCTTAACAATCATTAGACTCATCAATTGTTTGTTTTTCTTCATATTTAATCCACGAAGCATAGCGTTATATTAATTCAGCAATGTCATTGACAAGTAATGTGCATGCGTTTTGCATTTTTGTCTTTAAGTCAGAATGACAAGACAAGTAAAAGCCGTGAAAGGTATTTTCCTCGTATTTCTACTCGCATTAAGCGCAAGCCCATAGGGAATTAAGGTCTTGTATGATTCGTTAGTACCCTCTTGATATATGAACCTGCACTGGCATGGGGTGACATGGAGGTGGGTTTATGTCATTAACACAAGGAGAGGTCTTTATCATACGCATTCATAAGATTTAAGGAGTGTTTAAGTTGTAAATAAATAATGTATATATCTAAATATTTAATGTAAAGTTTAATCATCAATTAAATCGTCCCATGAAAAGTATTTATTACGGCGTTTAGCGCAAATGTTCAAGTAGCACTTTTTAAATAATTGTATTGAAATATAAAGAAGTTAAGATTTGACCTGATCCGACCGACAGACAAGCAATTCTACAAGGTGAAATGCAAACGAAAAATCACAGATGCATTCAAAATCTGTCTCATTTCAAATCACTATAGTTATGTACTTACTCTAACTAAATGAATAAAATAGTTTTCATACTCCATAGCAAACAGTAGGGTAATGTGTGAAATAAATAAACATAAAATAAATATATAAGTTCACCACATAAACCCCCCCCCCAATCTCGATATATTTCAGCTTGGTATTTTCGTGCTAAATTGAATATTACCCATTTTTTCAAGTACTTGAATTTTGTATCAATATTATAATAAATAAATAAATAAAATAAATAAATATCCTTGGACATTCCACACATAATGCTTGTTATATGGCGATAAACACACCGCAAAAACTAAACAACAATGGTTTCCCTCTAAAATGAATCTCTGCTCAATATCAGAAGAATAAAATCAATCACATAAACCCACCCCCGTCATCTTTTTCTTTCTTTTCATATTTTTCTAGCATATTTAGACGTAAGATTTGATGTAAGGACCTGAATGCCTAAAAATTCAACTTGAATTTGGGTTACCATCGATTAATTAAATAAATCCGTTCCAATTAATACAAGTAATGGTTTTCATTGTTCTTTATTATCAAAATCTTGAGGAATTAAAATGATATTCATTTATTTTTAGTTTTACCTCCTGTGGTGGTCTGAGGGACACCAATGTAATTAAACAATTGACGTGCTAAATCGTAATTATGGTACGTTTAGTAATATGACATTTGTAGGTAGTCGAGCACACTACACAAAGCTTCTTAGCCATTCACAATAGTTTTGGTGTCACTCCTGTAGATTTGGATAAGAGTGTGAGACAGCTATCTTGTTTCTCTCCAGGTGAGCAGGCGACGGGCGTGCCCCTCCACTCGTCCCATGCCACTATAGACATACACCTCGAGTCTCCTATCCAAATCCTCACCGCCTCCGAACCCAAGTCCAGCCCAAGCTATCTTATTAATAAACATCATACAAAAATAAAGAAACGAATACATTGAATTGTAAATAAACATAATATACTTATTGCGTGTTTCAATGAACTTGAGCAGAGATTCCTTTTCACGTGCATGTTTTGTGGCTAAAAAGTTTGCTAAAAGTGTGTTTTCAGTTTGTCAGGGTGAGTGAGCTGTTTTTATTATTTTGCATGTTTGCGTTCCATTTGTACCGCTTTAAACTTTATTGCGATCCCATGTAACATGTAACAGAAAATACATGTGGCCTTTGTATAATTTTATTTTAGCTGTCTTTATAATTCTGTTTTCGCTATGTAAGGTACCCATAACTTATAGTCTGACCAATAATTCGATTCCAAACTTGACAGCTAGCTAATGTCAAAGTCCAAAATATTGTTGACAGACCCAGACCAATAGTGTTGCGTTCAATGAATCATGGGAGTGAACATAGTCAATAGCTACGTCCACACTGTGCCCTTTTTTGTTCATCAAAGGCATGCGTCACAGCGCAGTCAACAGCGCACGTGAAGCATGCCCTTGACGCTTGTGCTATGACAGTTGAAAGCGTAGCGCGCGCTGTGATATTTGTCTTCCCAACGCGGATGGATTTCTGTGCCTCAACCGGTCAACAACAAGATGGCGGACGCAGAAAAAGAAATTACTTTAAAGTTTAAGGAAGATTACACAAGCTTTCCTCAACTTTGAGATCCAAATAATAAACTTTGCACAAATAAAATAAAATAGGTACTTAGGTACCTATTTATTTTTTCTGGAATTTCTTATGACCACATAAGCCGTATTCCACCAAGTAAAATGTTGTCGTCGTAGGTACCATGTTTCATCAAGCTTACTGAAACTACGACTGAACTAAATGACTATGTTAGTGTTGCGTTCGTTGACGCATTCAATTATTGATTGCGCTAAAAGAAAGGACAATAGAAAGATGACGACGAAAGTTGAAGATGATAGGGCACAGTGTGGACTTAGCTAATGTACAAGTACCTTCATCAAACATGAAACATACATTGGTACACAATAAAGTTTTATAGTGTGAACTTGACTCAAAACAAGATTTAAAATAAAAAATATGTATCTTTTACTTCAAAACAAGTACTGATCAAGGCTTTTACATTTTTCTATATGATTTATAAGTGTCAGGAGACAAGGCTGGTACATTGTCGAGATGGATTAGGCTTGTCCAGCACCTAAACTATCCTATCAGCATAGCCGGCCATTTCCACAGGAAAAACAATGGTCAATACGTAAGCTGCGGGTTTCCTCATGATGTTTTCCTTCACCGTTTAGAGCAATATAAAATTAGCACGAGTCCACGATCTTTGGATCTAAAGTCGAGGCACTATCCTACACGGCCAACACGGCTCTCAAATAAAGACAAGAAATAACATTTCGAGAGAGTTATTGACAAAATGGTATAAACCGTTAGTTCAGTTGATTGCTTTTGTCACATAATTCACGTCACTATTTATTTTTTCTGAAAATGGGCAGCACTCCAACTGTCTAGTTTGGATTCGAAATATTGGTCAGACTATAGGGTGATTCAACATTGTCCAATACTTTTCGAGATAATACTATAATACGGTGTTTTCTTTTTCAATTTTTGTGGTGAGAATAAGTATTCCTTAACCTTATAAATTGTTGATTTCTATCCGAACACGCGGCGCCTTATTGTAATGAACGCTATGTGTTATAATTCTTTTGATAGATTTGGAAACATCGGCAGATCATAGCGGCGTAGCGGGCGCGCGGTGCGACGACTCGGTGTCCGCGCTGGGCTCGCGCCGCTCGCTCGCCGACACCAGCGTGACCAGCACTGCTGACCTCAGCGTCTTCTCCAGCGGACGCTCGCACGCGCCTGACAACTCTCTGGACACGCACAGCAATGTCTCCGACGATGGCACTGGGTCAGATGGGTGAGATGATTTCGTAGCGGCTTGGCGCGTTTAGTATGTTTTATAATATGCCTCTTATTTGTCACTGTATATCGAAGATCCGTTCGCCGGGGTTTAGATATATCGTCGGGATTATTATGTGACAGATGATAGTTGTTTAAAATTTTAGCTTTGTGCCAGTAACGCGAAACATACTAAACGTGACCTCAGAAGATTGAAGCTCTCTTATACTATTATAACATCAAGCAAGATCATTAATCAATAAAACTACAATTAAAAACAGATCTCCTCTTTTAAGTAGAAAGATACCTGTAGCCCCCCATTTACAGGTATCTTTCTACTCGGTCTTTCCTGATTGCATTTATTTACACGATAATTTTTAATACACGATTACAATCTAATTTTCTTTAAAAGTTATGTATCAACTTTGAACAGTTAGGTACCCGTAGAGAGCTTCAATCTAGGCCTTAGATTTCACGCTAAGCCCTGTAAGAGTACCTGCTTGGAATTGCTTTCTATTTATTTGTCTCTGTCGTGCATACTAACTGAAAACTTACGTTTCAGTTCTGGTATTTGCGGGCTCAGCATACAGCGCGCGCCGTCCACCGCGCACTCCACCCCCCGCGCGACGCCGCACCCCCCCTCGGCGTCCCCTCTCTCAGACGATGTGGTCCGCATACACGTCACATACAACCCGCTGGCCGCCAGTCCTTCTCATCTAGGGGTCATCACCCCATCAAAGTACAAAGGCTACGATGACCATCATCATAAGCCCGCTTCACTCGGCTTCTACACCTCCAATGGTACGAATCTCCCTTCTGACAACAGAATCAGAATCCAAGTCCCATCAGAGGAACTCCTGACTCCCGTTGTAGACTCTGGAAGGATCATTTCCCCTCGGTATATTGAATCTCACTCAGAAATGTTTGATCTGAAATAATTGTTTACGCTTCTTGCACTTACTTGATGTACTTATGCTATTGACTTATCTAAACTGTTTCTCGTGGTAATACCTACATTGTTTGCGTCTTGCTAAGAGGTTTATATTGGATCGACACATTATAGAATGTAAATTGGCAGTTAAACGACAAGGCCATACATACTTTTATTATACAGTAAATTTACTTTTTATTCTAATATATCTAAACATTTTAGTTGTTATGCGTTAAATTTGTTTAGATGTAATAGAAAATATAAATTTATGAAGTTCTGTATTAGAATGACATGTTTAAGAAAAATAACGGACGAGTCCGCATTTATTGCAAAAATATAGATAGAAGTTAAATTTGAAAAAGGAAGTGGAATGTATGGTTTAGTTAGACGGCGAATCCACTGTTGGTCTACGCACGTGGGTGTAGCCCAATACGAGTACCTACACTATGGAACATTAGAGTGATAAATACAAGCAATAAATTTATTATCTATACTTGAAATAGCTTTACTGATTTTCTCAAAAATATAAGAATCTCTATAGTTATTGTTAACGTATTATTTAAGTGTATTATTATGCATTTCTCCTTTTAGTCCACGCTAGGTATCCTTTAACTAAGAAAATCTTTGCAGATTGTATAATATTTGCTTCGTTATGAATCAGAAAAGGTTATACTGAGGACGAGACAGAGCTTCAATAAAATCCAGTGACATGTAGGTAGATACTATAACAGTATAAATTTTCTATTCTTTAATATTTTAAGAATCTTGTGAATTTGTTTCTACAAAATTTAAAAACGTAGAAGCGTAACGCTAGCGAAACCGCCTGTTCTAACGCATAGATTTGACTATAATTCTATCTCTTTCCCCGCACAGTTTCGTCGATCTACTCCTTCGCCAGCCACACCTCCGCCGTGAAACCATAACAGCAGCAGCGGAGCCGCTGAATTAATTCGCTTTCGCTAGTGTTCCGCTTCTTATACATACGGACAAGACGTAGCGAAATTACTACAGATCCGCTGTTAAGGTTTCGCAGCGGAAGTGTGCAGCGCACTTTAAACTCGCTGGACGTGAACTCGCGCACTATAGACTCGCGCGTTTCCGAAATCCTTATTTATCTCAGTATACGTGAAAGCTACGACCTTCATATTTAGGGAAATGATACTTTGAACTTTTATCTTGCGTTTTATTTTTTAGAAACACGATTGGTAAAAGTTTTATCGATGATATATTTTTGAAAAATACATGCTTTTTCACATTTTGCTATTTATCTCAAGAACAGAACACTATTTTTGTTGGTTTTATGTTTTGACAAATAACCTATTATTACTATTACTATTACTACTAGCCCATACTGTCCCATTGTTGGGCAAAGGCCTCCCCCCACTTTCGCCAGTCACGCCGATCCAGTGCCTTCGTCCGCCAGTCCCTCTCAAAGGCGTCTAGTTCGTCCCGCCAACAAATAACCTAGAAGTAAGACAAATAACCTAGAAGTATTTATTTAGTTCTAAGTTCGATAGCTTGTTTAATTAAATAAAAACTGTTTTTTCGCTATAAATTATGTTGCGTGTCTATCGTTCTGCGCTTCTCACTCACGAGTAAAAACACTATTCGCTCTCCCGCTCATTTTTCAGCGTTATGGCACTCTCCGGAGCACCATTCGACAATTATAGGGCTTTCATTGTTTCTAATCCGTATCTCCAACTGTCATTCGATTTTATTGACTGCCATTAATTGAAATGACTTTACTTACAAATGTAGTTAGCACATTAAGTATGAAACAGATCCGTTCTTGGTATAAAACATCGATTTCATGCAATAACCATTATTTATCTCTTAATGGAAAGGAATGTGTACAAACGTAGTTTTACTTGGCCATAAATTTCTAGTTATAATAAGAAATTCCTCAAAGTGATTTCTCGGTGTTTGGATATAATTGTCTGTCTGTTGTATGAATAGTGTTTATGGAACATAATATTATGTATTTACTAAATTATTAGACATAAACATTTAATTTAAGTCTCAATATTTCAGTGAGAATTGCAATAATGCCAGTGTAACTGCCTGATTGGTAAAGTGATAGGTTGTTAGAGCAAAGCTATAAAGTGTAGGCACACATTAAAACCTGTAATTAGGTATAATTATTTACCTTGATAAAGGATATTTCAACAAAAAAGAATAGTTTAACGTAATTTGGATTCTCTTCTCTTTAGTTATACCACAGAAGAAATGGGTGTAGTTAGGCAAACTTAACAGAAATCTTGTTTCTGTTAAGTTTGCCTAACTACACCATGGTTTAACATAGTGTACATAGATAAAAATATTTTATTCCAAAAAATGTTCAGTTTACGACTGAATTATAGTTATTATGGAGCTTTGTAGATGGAAATGCTTGATATAATTATTTCGATGGTATGTTATACGCAGACTAATTTATTTGTGTTTATTAGTAATATTGGATGATCATATTTGGTAATTATCGATATTTTGTAATTCAGCAGCTGTAAGCGACTGAGAAATCGCAGCTCTTTCCGATGAACACCAGTTAACCGTAAATCATGTGCCTTTTGGATGTCTAGATATTATTGTTATTTTTAATAGTAATACACAGTAGCTTCAACATACAAAAAGTGGCAAAATTGACACTCCTTTTAGAATTATAGTATAAGTGGCAAAAAATTATGAGTATTTTATTTTGTAGCGTTCTTTTTTATAGACAACAGTATACTCGTATATTACTTAATAGCTATGATATTACTTAAAAATACACTTTTACTGGTAGATAAATAATGCTGTTGAAATTATCAATGCTATTTATAAGAGTGTCTTTAAATCGTTATAACTTCGTTGTTGCTATAGGAAGTCCCTCACGTACCTAAGTATAATAAAAGCAACTACCTCTGGTATTTTGTTTTGTGATTTGAAAAAATTTGGCATTTTTATATGAAAGGTATGATACAGTAATTTTATATTTGCACCATTTATTAACGTCGTTAGTTTTATTTTATATCATTTGATTACTTTAATTTAAACGTCCAAACTAGTGTTCTACAAAATCTGTGCCATCTCTAAATTAAGTGATCACTGATCATCCATTTATATATTTTTTCCCAGCTGACTGTCAAGTCACAGGAGTATGTTTTAAAAGCATTTTGTAAATTAAGTATGAAAGTTGATGCTCCAATAGCTTAGAATTTATTATTTTTATTGAAAATAATCTAGTGAGTAATTAACCTATTTTAACAGAATTAAGAACACAATGCTGGTCTTAATTTATTTAAATACTTCTCGAAATTATTTATTGATAAGTTTCTTGGTAAGTTTCAACATTTTATTTTCATCTTATCAACAAAACATTATAATTTTGTAGGTAAGTCTATGTTTTTATAGGAGATTGGCTTATATATTCCAGCCGTTTATTTATGGCTACATTTATTTTGAATAATTACCTTAAAAGACATAACAGTAATTATTTTGTAATGTCATTAATTCTTTGTTAGGCGTTTGTCACAGTGTACTTATGTTTTTGCTATTGTATAATGAATTAAATGATGTACATAATAATATAGTTCACTCTCTTTTATTTTAGGTAGGTACTTTATGTTACTTTTTATTCGTATTTTTTCGTGAAATGTGAACACACATTTCTGAAATATATTTAAATGTATCAGTTTACAAAATATTATTATATTTAAGTTATGTCGGATTGATTTGATTGTGCTTGAGCGCAATCTATTTAAGAAAAACAACTTGTCCTAGGCGAATGTCATACACAGCTATTTTCAGTAATTATTAAAAATTATCCTACTAATATTTTAAAGGTGGAAGTTTGTGTGTGTGAATGTTTGTTACTCCTTCACGCTCAAACGGCTGGACGGATTTGAATGAAATGAATTGCTTATACCCTGGGGGTCTATCACCAGTTTACCGTAGTATTTAATACTATCCTCGATACCGAGTCAAGTATTAGATTTGTAATACTTGACCCGGTAGCGAGGATGGTTAACTATACCACCATAAAAAGGATTTTTAAAATTCTACTCTTTAGATGATTTTTGGGTGGGTTTTTAATGTGTGTATGAATTTTTTTTTAACAGAAAGTCCAATAGCTTTCGCTTAAAACTCAGTATAAGTATTTATTAGTGCAAATAAAAAAAACCTGTAAGCACAATGATTTTCTAAAAACTACCCTACAGGGATGCGAGGTGTTCAAGTTGGTATTATAACTTCTTTGCCGGTGGTTCGATTTGATTCAAACTTTGTATGTAGGTGTTTTGTTGAGATTTTACAAATTCTTCAGCCTAATTATATTATAGTTACCAAGACGAAATTCACGCGAACGAAGTCAAAGGCATCTGCTAGTTGAATAGTAAAAATGTGTTGTAACTAAATATTTTAATCTATCGTTGTTTGTGATCAAAAAAAGTTAGTAATATAAGTAAGTACCTACCTACTAATCAGTTACAATTTTAGCACTGTATGCTTGAAGCTAAGGGAAGCCAATAGATATCATTTTAAACTGAATTTTAAATCATTATGTAGGTACCTATGCCGAGGTCTATATAAGCAATTTCAATGTGTATGATAAGTTTGTGGATTTCGATGGATTAATAATGTAGGTACCGCGTCTAGTAATATTAATAGGTATTAGGAAATTATAAAGTTTGTCAACATTTATTATTTAGTTTTTTATATATTGGATTAGGTAAATTGTTGTTATTGAATTTTGTGACTTAAAAATAAAGAAATACAGAACTTATACTTATCCATATAAAATCTGTAGGTATGTTAAAATAACTCAGAGGTGCTAGTGTCTCTTTATTCGGATGTTAAAAACAACTACATATTATGCATAAATAATTATCCTTGGAAATTAACACAGCATCATTTAGTCCAAAGCGTATAAATATTTTTTTTGTAAAAACGTACTGTGTGTTAAAAAGTACTTACATAATTATTATTATTATAGATCGAAAGAAACCCAGACGTAGCACAAATATACATTTGTCCCGTGGCGGAAATCGAACCGGCAACCTCCTGCGTCCCAGCCGACTAGCTACGGAAGCTATCATAACATTATTATTGGCCTAATGAATTAAACTAACGTATATTATCTACACATATTCATTTTTAAATAAATGAAGAGAAGTTAAGATGTTGCCAAACGATAACGTTAAAAACCAAGGAATGTAGGTACTTACCTACCTAAATTCGTACCAAAATATCGAGTGTTGTACGATCTATCACAATCCTACTACGTACGTAATAAATAATAGACCTGCCCATATATACTTTGTCTGTACCTATAGGTAATTTAATTATAATGGATGCAAATGTTATTGTTACATTTTGTAACAATAACATTTGCATTTTCCCTAGATAAAAAATTGTGTAAGTAGTCCAAAGTAGGCCCTATGTGTGTACCTAAGCAAAATATTTGAAGGATTTTAGATTATACTGACTGGATAAGCAAGATTTGAATGTAAAGCTCGTCCATCTGTTATCTGAGACAATGTTCTTGTGTTGTTTATAGTTCTTAGGTCGCCCATGCCTCTGTCATGACTAAGTTGGTACCTATATATAATATATCAAGGATCGAGCGAGACACTAAGATAATTAAATCCCTACATTATGCATTACGGAGGTCAAAAGTTCAGTCAATACTTCTATGAAGTTTGAACAGAGTAATAATCATGTTTTACTCTGTTCACGCGTTGTAATGTTGATTAATAATCAATATTACAACGCGTGCGGTCTCGGAATCAGAGAGTACCTAGGTACGCAGCGAAAGGATTTGTAATTATTAGTATTGCCTTCTATGGGACCTACGTACAGCGTGCACTCGATCGGCATATATCGGCCGGTATCAAACTGAAAAACTGGACTGGCTATCTTTGGAATAAAATTATCTACAATATTGTAGAATCATGGTCTGAATGCCCTGTTTTTGTTTTCGGGATTCGTTTTACACTTGATATGAGGATGTTTTCTTTATTTCACCACTTTATACCAATTTTACCAATGGGTTATCAACAAATTCATGATGAGGGTACGCCTCACTCACTTTACGGTTAAACAATGTCAAATTAACTGTTTTCTCTTTATATGACCTAAGTCTTGTATTTATATTTTTATTTACTGTAAATACAGTCGGCAGTCTCCTCGGTTAGAGGTGACTGTAAATTGTAATAAAAACTTTATTATTATTCCTCTTTAATTTCTTGTTTATCGATAATAGGGAGTTTAAGACAAATAAAATCCAATTAATATCATGTAGTACAATTATAATTTGTATTGGTACCTACCTATTAGAAAATAAACATTTCGTCTACATAATCAAAGTACTTAACAAAAACTTTAATGCGTCTGATTGGTACTAAATATAGTAGGTAGTGACTAATCATAATCATGGTATTATAGGAACTTGTGGATCTAAGTAATGTCTATTTGTTTTTCTTGTGAGGGTTAAATTAGGTATTATGCATGTAGGTACTAGCAATATAGAAAAAGGCACTTTAATTTTTCTCTTTATGCATCTAACTAAAGGGAGGGTGAACATTATGTATAGCTATCTACACATACAATTTGTTTAAATAAACAATCACAAAATACATAATTAGGTACTGCATCTACATTAATTTATGAACTTTGGTCATCAATTCATTTTGCTTTATATTTTTTGACTACTAACACAACAAGTGTTAAGTAATTTAAGTACTTATAAAAATTGGTAAAACACATCCAAACGTTTTATACTTTAAATGACTGACTCTACGAATATCAAAAATCTATCGTTATTGAAGATACAAAAACAAATAAATACAAAATATTAATATCTTACACTCACTAAATGCAAATCGATTAACTTAGAAGTACCTATTTTTCTATAGATACGTAGAATGTCTTAGGTATGCCCCTGCAGACCACATTGATCCTAAAACGACTTACATAAACTCACTGTTTGGCACAGGGTCACCTGTTTTTTAGCAAATAATAATGTGAGCATCCTACTCATTCATCATCCAACGTTCTGAGCGGTCACTACTTGGATGGGTGACCGCAAGTGGCATTAATATCTGAGCGCTTCCGTGCTCCGGAGGGCACGTTAACTTAGTCGGTCCCGGCTTTTAAAGTCGTTAAGCCATGTAATATAGCGGATGATGTGTTAAAGAATTGGTTTGATTAACTCATAAGTATCTACCAACAAACACATAATTTATCGGTCGTAGGTACCTACGTATAGACAAGAAAAAGTAAGTGGCACCAAGCAAGGCCTTTGAGATGAGATGGAGCGTCAGACGAGAAAAAAGGAGTCAATATGGTGTGCTTAAGGCTTTAGTAGTAGGTACATTATACGTCAACAAACAACGTTTAGATTTCGGTCATAACTTTTGTTCAAAGAATGATCTCATTGCGTAGTGCCGAGTTCGCCTCACTAGACACGACTTCACCTGTCGCGCAAACTATTGTCTTAGAGCATATTAATGCTCAAGACCATTGTAGGTACATTGAATAGCTTACAATATGTTTTTGGTCAGGGCTAATACCGTTATAAGAGTATCACAATGTTTTCAATTTTCCAATTGGTATATAAAAAGTTTTATTTGTATAGGTATATACATACATGAACGAATGGTATTATACTATCACACGTTGGTATTTAGCGAGTCTACATCTCTAACTAAAATTAAACGATGTAGGCCCATACCTCACACTGACACTTCATTCTGGGTTGGGAATGTAAATGAAATTCAATAAATTTAGGCGGAGGCGAGGCAAGGGCACGGCCTTATTTAGGTACCTACATCATTCACCATAATTCAAATGACCCGAAGAGGTAGGTACAAGCGGCGACCATTTTTTTTTATAAAAACCGACTTTTATTTCCTATGAAGAGCAATATCTTGCACTTTCGAGGTGCATTTTTGTTTATTACTCCAAAGATCCGACCTCCTTTTTTGAAGTAGGTACCTACCTATGTTAAAAATCTGATCTTACATGATGTTGATAAATAGAAATAGGTTTAATTATAAGCGTGCTCTTGCCCCAATAACTCCAAGATTATTATATCACCGGCCATGCGTTTTTACGCTAAAGCGTCTAAAGCTGGCATTATAACGGTGACATAAACAATTATAAACATACCCAGAATACAACGGTGAATTTAAATATAATTCGAACTACATAACCTAATTACAATATAAAAAGTAAAGATGAATTGCAAATAATTACACAAAATAGCACATTGCTCAAGCAGTGAAAACACCGCCGAGTACAATACTCATACTGGCTTGTACCGTACTAGTGGGGGGTAGAGTGATCTGTCTCTGTTTAGTTTACTAAAGAAACTCCTCAACTCATATTGCAGTGCGGCAAATGTTTGATCAGTTGTATAACAATCCAAACCAACCATGTTGTTATAATGATATTTACCTACTTACGTGTCAGAGACACTAGTTAGCCTACACTTTGTCTATCACACGCTTTAAGTATTAACTCGGACATTGTCATCGAGTTCCCGAAACCGTGTGGTTTATTTAGTGTACTCCCGAATTATGCTGATGATGGCTTCCTTCGTACCGAAGATAAGTGCGAACATTCCGAAGATGAGTACAAGAATATTTTTCCATATGATATAATTCGTGCGGCCGAATCCGATGTCCCAGTAGGTGATAACTTCAATGAAAGCGGGAGCGATAAGGCCGAGGATGGAGAAACAGAAGGCTCCGATGACCCCCATGAAAGGCGCGATAGTGGGCACAGCAACTGCCAGCATTACGCAGAGGGTCACCAGAATCGTTCTCAGAATGTAGTCAGCGAGGTCTGGACGCTTCGTGAACTTGTCTTTTAGAGTGTTCCATGCGATCTCGATGCATACGAAGAACTGTAGACCGAATGTGCAGAAGACTGCGATGGCGATGGAAATCTTGACGATCTGAGCGGGGCTGTAAGGCAAACAAAAACATTGAAATGTATTCATTTAAATTACCTATAGGTATATTTTTGTGTTGGTAATAGGTACTTACAACTAAATGAAGCATGAATTAGAGTAGAATACTTACATGGCGTCTTGTGCGAGATTGAGAGTGATGGAGTCTTCAACGTCTTCTCCGTAACGCAGGTATCCGAGAAAACCCAGCATGATGTAGACGAGCGTGACTCCCGACATTCCCTTGTTGAGCACGCCGCACAGGCCAAGCATCGAACGCGGCGTTTTCATGGCATTTTCCAGCGGCATCACAACGCCAATCGCCTCCATGGCAAAAATACTCAGTGAAAAGAACTCTGGCCATTCTTGTGGCATCTTAAACAGCATATCCTTCATGTTATCAACCTTCAATTCTCCAGTTCCGACGAGGTAGTAGAACGTAATACCCAGGCCTACGCCCATGAACACATTCGCGATCATGGATACCGGTGCCAGGTACTTGAGGTTACGCACCCAAGCCATAAATATCAGCGGAATGAGAAGACTTATGATGAAGATTCTTATGTCGATGTCTTCCTCTTTCTGGTTCATGTAGTGCGCTGCGACCTGAAAAATATTTATGTTTATTAAAAGATACCTAAGTACCTACCTACTTATAATTAAATGGTAACTTAGGGAGGCCCAGCAGTGGGTAAATTGGGCTGTGGGTAATGATGATGATGAAATGGTCCTTATATGCTTTTTCAACGGCTTAGCTTTTACCTACGAGTTAGTTACAATTTGGATACCCGAAAGGGTAAAGTAGGTATCAGTTAAGGGAGGTAGGTACCTCCCTCCTACAGTATTCCTGGTGACCGAAATACTAATCTACTCATATTTAAATTTTTTTTAATAATATATTTTTGGCCAATAAGTGTCCGCGTAAGTTTAAAATGTGTAATAATGAAATTGACCGTAAATTTTCATTTTATGTAGGTACCTATAATACCTAGCTTGGATGACTTACTTGAAAAATGTTCTTAGCGATGAGGACTGTGTAAACAGAGCAAGTGCCGAAGTACGTGAGGAAGAGACTCACGAGAATGAAGATTCTGTAAAAAAACTTTAACTTAGGAACATATTTTAATTCTGCAGATCAGACAGTTAGGGACAGTTTTAGTAAGCAACCAATTCATTCACAATGGGACACTGCATGGGGCTTTGAGATGGAGTAGGTAGGCTTGTCCAGCATCCAAACTATCCTCTTAGTTTAATTGACCAAACCCACAAGAAAGGCATTGGTTACCTAATATTTTTAGAGCTGACTAAGCCCCTGGATTGCCTATCTAATATTTTCCTTTAGTATTTTTATTTATTTAAATAAAAGCACGACCGACTCACCTCCACACCGCTCTGTCACACTGGTGTGGTGGTTAGGAAGAAATTTTCCTCTACGTAACACTTGTATTAAAGATAGGAAAACGCTTTCCTTACCTCAACACCGTATACTTCTGGAGGAAATTTTCTTCCCAACCAACCACCAGTGTGACAGGGCGATGTGAAGGTGAGTAGGTCGTGAAATAAAAGGAAATGACTGTTATAATTAACGATCTTATAATATCTTCTGTTACAATAGTAAAAGTAGTCAAAGCGACGCGAGACGCGGCGACACGGACGCATGATCCGAGAGCTGATAAATTATTCTCAAGGGATCATCATTGCCATTCAGCGTGGTAATGCTGCCGCCAATGTCTTGGACTCACTCCTATATGCAGATTGAAGCCATCTATAGACTTTAAGTTATCTCTATACCTATAAGTTTATTAATTTACCTAAATACATTCGCCCAGCGCCGTAGAGCTTGTGGTCCGTTTTCGAGTGCAGCTTCACCAACTTCGGGGAACGTCATGTGCGTTCGTCTAGTTTTTTTGTATAGCACATGGGAACATTTGATCTGTTAAATCATAGATATAATGTCTTATCAAAGGACGCCGATAACATTGATGGATACTAGTAGGTAGGTAGTAACTTTTCGCCACAAGTAAAATAGTTCGGTGTATAGGTATATAATTATGTGCAACAAGAGAGCAAAGTAGATTTCTTTTGGCAATTGCTGAAGAAGCTTTTTAGAATTAGCTATGAAAGATTGAAGGAATACTTAATGCATCTCCGAGTGCAGCAAATTGCACCTTACAACATTGAAAAAGTTCATTTTTTTTATTTTTCAACTTGTCTTTAAGACTCACCAGGATATAAGAGCAGTGCGTGCAGACTACCGCCACAAGAACCGTGAACAGTATTCCATTGACAAGGCCGGCGCATTTGAATGCTTTCGGCATAGCCAAGATGCCGGTACCGAGAGAAGCCTTTAGCAGGTGAGTCAGCGTATCGTTGTTCCTGAAATATTTATCCGTGTTAATTTATTTGCAAAATAGCCAAATTTTTTTCACAAATAGTAATAGGCATGAACGAATTAGCTGGAAGTAGGTAGGTAAGTATCAGTTTTATTTGGAAGAAATGTAAGTCTCACCACAGTCTCACTTATTTTTATCAATGACAATCGAATCATACTAAGTACTCGTACTTAGATATAAAAAATCATCGATAAATCTTATCCCAAAATACATCGCCAATGCTTGCTTTACGGAATATATTATCAGATTTAATTTGGAAGTAAAAAAAATCGGTTCTCTAAGTAGACAATAGTGCACATTTATAAATCGCTGAGTGCCGCCAAAGTATACCTACGATGTATTTATTTATATCACAACCTTACAGCCAAAAAGACAAAGCGTTTACGAACTAAATACAAATAGAGTAGGTAGTTAAACGAAACTTAACTTATAGGATATCTTTAAAATAGGTAGGTATACCTATATATAATTACATAGAGCATGGAAACTTGCGTTTGAGGGAGGAGGCTTAGACCCAGCAGGGCTATAATTTGAGCTGCCAATGATGATGATAAATAAATAAATAAAATAAATATACCTACTTGGACATTCCACACGACGTCATCTAGTCCCAAGCTAAGCAATTTAATGCTTGTGTTATGGTAACCAGATGACTGATATACTACATAGATACATTTTTTTTTGTAAATACATACATATTATACATAGAAAAACAACCAGACCCGGAACAAATATCTACAGAACATGCAAACATTTGTCCCGCGGCGGGGATCGAACCCGCAACCTCTGCATCTCAAGCGGGCTTTCGCCCACTGCGCCACAGAGGTCGTCATGATGATGATGATGATGGAAAGTTCATTCCATCTATGATTTGGCAAGCTTCTCAATACGCCCCACAAACCAATATTAGCTATGCTTACAAATACAAATTAAAGCGTAAAATATTTTTACAATACCTACTGAAACTAATACCTACATTGCACAGACCAAAATGGAAACATTCGCTAGGACCTAATGACCTAGGTAAGGTCCAAGTTATTCAAATTTCGCACAAGCAATTAAAATACCTAGGAAAAGTTTCAAACCGTGGGAGTTATCGAAAATACCTACTTACATGTTAGTAAAGGAAGTCACATGCTTGAAAAAAAAAATCTAAGTAGGTAGGTATCTAAAAATATAATCTAAGTAGGTACCTACTTACATTAAAAATAGTTATTTTGATATTATGAAAAAGTTACCTACTTTACCATATTTTTGCAATCTTAGCTTCTTTCTTTAGTAATAAAGTTAATAAAGAAATAAATGTATGAAAACTATATGCAATGGACTCAAAGTTTTTGGTACCTAGGTACACCTCAAGGTCAAGAATAAATGTACTATTTAACATAAATACAATAAGCATTTTATTAATGCTAAATGCTAAAATGCTAAAAATACTGTAAAATCTTTAAAAGGAAATAACATTTAACTTTTTGTAAAGATGTTTGGACAACGCCAAACAATTCTTAGAACCCATATTGCCTGACATGAATTATTAATAGGTAAATAGAATACCTAAATAATGTAGCAGAGTAGGTAGGTACTTACGAAGTAGGGTTGTCCAGTTTGCGTTCGGCGAACGGGTCGAACTCAGCCGACTCAGCATCCTTGGTCATATTATATCTGCATAAACAACACACTTCATAAGAATTCGTAACTTGATCAGTGAATTTATTGAGAAGGTAAGATACAAAGCCTAACTAAGTATGATCATTGATCATGAAACTTTTTATCCCCGAAAAAATGTAATGACTACCCTTACAGAACTCGTTTCAGTTATCTAGTGGTAGGTAGGTACTTTATTCATTTAACTAAGTTAAAATAGTTTATTAATTTTAAAAGTGGGTAGTTCAATAGAAAAACAAACTTTGAGACTGCTGAATACGCAACTCTGGTGACGTCAGAATGAAATTCTTGAGTATGACATTTGCTTACGCACCGATTATTTATACCTAGCTTCACTTGTAAATATTTATGTAACGGAAGCTATGAACGTGATTTTGACTTACTTACATGAAAATGTCGGATTGAATTAAAATTTTACATAAGTAGGTACTTATAGGAATAAAAAAATAAAAAAAATATGATCACGACTGTATCTCAGGAAGCGGTAGGCATTTCTTTCAGATCTTTATAGACAATTTTTAGATCCTTTTGAAGATTTCTATGGGGGTAGTCGGAGGTATGTCCAAATGTATATTTGGTACATCATGCCCACATCTTGAAGAAGTTAACTTTCCATACGTGGTTGCAAGCCCATCGACGCTATTAGAGAGCTAACTGACTGTTTTCCTAAGCTCGTGTTAAAGCGCATATAAATTTTTCGATGCGATAAGTTCATTGATGCACGACCGGATTCGAACCCACGACCTTCGGATCGAAAGTCGAAGTACTAATCCACTTGATCAACACGCGGCTCTATAGATAACTAAAAGTACTTATCTAACTTACTTGCTAACAATCTTCTCATTTTTCTTTTCTTCTGGAGACAGGAAGGTCTCCAGCTCTTGCGGGGCAGGTATACTGCCATTGGTTTCCTGAAAGAATAAATACTTAATAAATTAATATTCTTGATCATTTCACACAGCATCATCTAATCCCAAGCTATGCCAGTTAATGCTTGTATTTATATTATGGTAATCAGATGACTGATTTCTTAATCTTCGATCACAGTCATTGTTGATCGAGATTATTATAAGTACCTAGGTACGTTGAAAACACCTAGACTCAAGACAAATATTTGTAGTTCTTACAAACATTTGTCCCGTGGCAGGGATCGAACCTGCAACCTCCGCGTACAATAGGGCTTTCGCCCACTGCGCCGCAAAGGTCGTCAAGAATTAACAGCTCCTTCATTGACGGGTGCTAATTATTAGCTTCCTTTCTTATTCCTTTTTTTATTAAAAAATATTTAAGTTTTTTTTAATAAAAGAAAGGAAAACTTTAATAAGAATAAGCAAAGAAGTATTGGTGTTAGAAGTTTGTAGTGTGTAGTGTAGGTACTACTGTGTCTGTAGCAGCTCCTGAACGGAAGAACCGATTTTGATGCGGTCTTTTTAAGCATTCTTAGCTAGCTGTTTATTTCTGTAGAAAATTCTGCTCTAACACCATTTAGGTACTTAGTTTCTTTTCTTCATTACTTTATTTATAGGTACTTACGTTCACCATCTTTGTTGCGTTGTTTTAACTAGCTCCCTATCTGTGAAGAAAAAATACTAGTAAGTAGTTGGCCCCGAACGAGATCTCGCGTGCTGTTGGTTGGTAGCTATCAAGGATTCTATATCGTCCTTGGTTTCTATTTTTTGTACTTGTTTCTGACTAGGTACCTACTTCTATACGACATAACGTTTCAAAGGTAGGTAGGTACTTCTATACGATTTCTACTTTCATCAAGTAAATGTTGTTAGTATTAAAAAAACCAGCAGCCTATTTTAATAGGCAACTATAAATTTCCCCATTCATAATTATCTTTTGCTGTCGAAGACGAAAACAAAGAAGAAGGTGTCGCAGGCAGTTATTTAAAATTTCGTAAAAAATTCAGTAGGTATAATAATATTTCTGGGCACGCGTCTGGTAGTGGCTTGGATCAGTTGAGCTACCTATAGATCGTTTGTAACGATTTGGTTCAATTGCTTCTAGTTGGAGGCAGGTACTACGAGTAAGAAACTCATTACCTACTTATGTCATTAATATTACACCATAGATAGATAAGTAGGGTCAAGTAGGCAACAGTGGCTCAGTCGTATACAGTGACTCATTCAAGTTTCTACCCGAAGGAAGCTCTTGATATTGCTCTTTTTGTTACACAATAGAAGCGCACAAACCCCAAACACGTTCTAATCAATCGGAAGGCAGATCAAACACCGCACAAAGATATTATCGCGTTTTTTTGTTTTCGAGCCCCCAAAATTACTTTTTGATGTCATTTTCCTTTGTTTTCATACATCAGGTTGTGACAATTTGTACTGCTGATTATATTTGCCAATTAGTTGGTACTGTAGTGTTTTCATTTAGGTAGTTTTTTATGGTAATTATCATTTGACTCGAATGCTGTGATCAAAATTTTTAAAAATGACATGGTCGTACACAGTGGCTTAACCTAAATAGTGTAATTTAAATGATTAAATTGTTTATTCAGTAGGTGAAAAAATAACATTGGTGCTTCTTTTTTATTTTTATGTGAGTTTTTTTATTTTGAAAAAAAAAAAAATTTGAAAGAATTATTGTTTACCTTTGAGTCACTGTGTACCACCGGTGGTGAGTCATTGTGTACACCTAGGGGTACACAGTGGCTCAATTCCCAATGTTTAGTTTTTGCCCTCTCATCTTATTGTAGTAATGTTTATTGTCATTTCAATAATGCAGAATTAAACTTAAATACTTTACTAACAATGCATCCACGTTTCAGATAAATACAATGATAATTTTCATGTTTTTTCGCCTTTTGAAAAAATTCGAGCCACTGTAGCCTCCTTGACCCTACTTAGTAATTTTCAAATTGTGAAGTTGACTATTTTTTGACTAAGTAAATCTTATCAGAGTTAATTGATTACAAGACAAAACATTATAGGTATCAATCAATATCGAAGAAGCGAGGTGGATGACCACACAATTAAACGAAACCCACATTGCATCATATGGATATTATGGATAGTAGGGCGACGGCGAAGATATTGTTTTCAATTGTCAGTCTGCATATTTGTTGAACATTGTGGCGCTCTCGCAGCTTTCAAAGAGGTTTGTAATTACTTAGGTACATTATAGGAACTTTGTTGTTTAAAAAAGACATAGGTACTTACCTAATACTCGATAAAGATACCTACTCGTAAATAGGTACCCAATTAATATCATTATAATACTAGCTGCGCCCGCACGGTGCGATGCGGTGTTACCCGCAGTTGTTCCCGTTCCCGTGGGAATACCGGGATCAAAAGCAGCCTATGTGTTATTCTCGGTCATAAACTATGTACTTATATTCTAAGTTTCAGCCAAATCCGTTCAGTTGTTTTCGCGACATTTACACACACAAAAACTATTACCTTTAAAATATTATTGAGATAAAGTAAATTTATCAGTAGGTAAAATAAATACCTAAATTAACTTATGAGAAATCTGAGTATCGTTCAGAGGTAAGCGTCCGGAGCACTACGGGGTTCTGTGAGCACTACCGCACTACCAACCTACTGACTGAGTGAGTCAGACATGATTATGACAATTTACGAATATCATTTCAATAGGTACTTATCGTGTTTTGGCAAATTCACGCCTTATCAGCAGCAACCATACATAACAGCTTATGATAATTTATGCTCGCGGCTCAGGCTCTTCTCAGGGCACAATCTTTATCAAATCATCACGCGTTATTTTTACTGTTGTAGCTGGAAAGTGTACTTGCCTAACACGATAATAATAATTTCCCTAACTAATGGAAAGCGGAAAATATTTATAATAGGCAAAACTGGGTCATTTTACTCACATGTTTTTATAACAAAACAGTAGGTACGTATCTAGGTAAAGTTAATAGCGGGACTTTCAATTAAACGCCTGTGTTGTGTTTGAGTTTGAGTGGCCTGGCTATTCAGTCTTTTTGCATTATTCGTCAATCATCATAGTTTAAAGCAGGCAACATCATCTGAATAATAGATATGACGGGGCGCCTTGCAATCGTGTGTTTACTTTACCCAACTTGATTGACGCGTATTGGTCCAACGGCTCAATCAATAGTGACATTGGCATAGTACCTACCTACCTGTAGCCAGTCCAATATAATAGATAGGAGCAATAAGGAAATGATTTCAAAGATAATATTATATGAAGTCCTTGGTATGGATATAGGTACTTAGGTAAGTAAAATACAGCTTGGCAAAAAAGAGTAGAAAATAATGGGGGCGCCACTGTACAACAGTTTTATTCATTATTTTTCATTATTGCGTGCGTATTTATATCACCGTTTGACCGCTCCAAGCTAATAATTTGAGAATTTGTAATCTATGTTTACATAAAAATGATGATACGTCATTATTTCGAGAATGTTGCCTTAAACGAAAAAAAATAGTTCCGATTCAAGACTTTTTTGCCAAACTGTACCTACATAACAGAATTTGTGTTAAGTAGGTACCTACAGAAATTTTACAAGATCTTATAACACAGGCATTTACATCTTTTTTGCCTCGTGATTGCCGGCCATCACATCAATATCCTGTGGTGCTAAGCTGACAAGGATAGGAAAGGCACGTTTCCTCACGATGTTTTCCTTCACCGTTTAGAGCTCGTATTGAAGTGCATAAGTAATGGTACTTATACTTACATGTTTTTGAAACGAAAAATCCATTGTTGCACGGACAGCAGGATTCGAACCCGTGACTTTCTGAACGAAAGTCGAGGTACTTACCACAAGGCCAACAGGCCCTAAAGATCTTTAAAATGAAAAAAACAGCCAAGTGCGTATCGGGCCAATGCTACGCTCAATGTAAGTAGGTTCCGTAGTTTCATAATGAAGTAAGTATTTCGTATTGAGTTGAGATGTACATTCAATATAATATTTTATTCTTAGGTAATTAAGTACAGTAGTGGCTATTCTGACTGTCGCAAAAGCTAAACTAAACTAACTAAATTAAATGCCATCCAACAACACGGCAACAATTTTAGTTAGCTTAGTTTAGCTTTTGCGACACTCAGAATTGCCACTAGTGTCTACCTATACCTACTTAATTTTCTTAAAAAATTTTTCATTTTGGTTTCAGGTGGAGACGGTCCACGTGTAATGTGAATGATAGTTTAAATCTATAAAAATGTTTGTGAGGTTGTAGGGGCTATACCTCTGAATCTACTGAACCGATTTTGAAAATTCTTTTACCAATAGATGGCCACAATTATTTGTGAGTGTCAATCTATTAAGTATAATATTAGTGGCAATTCTGAGTGTCGCAAAAGCTAAACTTAACTAAGTAACTAAAAATATTGCCGACCCTTTCATAGCGATGGGAATAAAAAGGATGGCAATAATTTTAGTTAGTTTAGTTTAGCTTTTGCGACACTCAGAATTGCCCCCAATATTTTTCTTTCATGTGTAAACTGTTGGTGAACCTAATAAATAAATAAATAAAAAGCGAAAAAATTTACTAGGTAGGTACCTACTAGTGTAGAACAAGTACGTTCTACACTAGGTACAATTTAACTTTGATCGTTTGAAACGGCTTTACCCAGGTTCACCGATCTGTGTCACTTCAATTGATGATCGTGATGAAATGAAAGTCACTAGTTTCTCGTGGAAAAAATATAATGGAGTTTACGCTCTTTTATTTCTATACGTGGTTCCTTTTCGTCAATTTCCCATTTCGACGTTATCACGACCACAAGTATACCGGTTTGGGTTTTTTATCAATTATTTATAGTGTAGGTACTTAATCAAAATGTTGCTTTTGCAAGAATAATATAGGTACCTATTGTAAGACCAATAACAGTTCAATAGTTCATGGTACTGAAGTACTGATGTAAGAAAAGGTCAATAAATAGGATGACAAAAAACAATGAGCTATTTTCATCTTGTAGGTATTTTTGAAGGCACAGTATTTTATAACCTAACCTAACCTACCATCAGGTAAGTATTAGTGGCAATTCGGAGTACCTATCGCAAAAGCTAAACTTAACTAGGTATAAGTACTAATAAAATAGTGGCAATTCTGAGTGTCGTTAATTAATTAAGTAAGGTGCGTTCTGGTAAGATCGGACTAATTTTTAGAAAACCTCAAGAGTGTTAGAAAATATTTTTTTGTATCACCTCTGGTTATTCTTTTCTAACGCAATAGCGTCTAAACTAAAGTGAAAATACAGAGGTTTCATTTCATAGTTTAAGTGTTTCGATAAACACAACGGTTAATGTTTTATGAATGATAGAAACAAGCATAATTTTTCAGAATGGCAAGGAAAAGATCGGACCTTGTTGAGGTAAGACCGGACTGTGTAATAAAACCACCTCTGTCACAGCTAGAATAAGCTCTATCTCAAGAAAATATTCGGACTTACCTAAGTAAAAACATATAAAAAAATGAATTGAATCTGTTGTAAAAATTGAGTTGTAGCTACGATTTAATATATTTTTTTACCCTTCATGTCCGATCTTACCCCGCATGCATAAAACTCTGATTTTTGTGTTTCTCAAAGTTTTACGACTATATTTATATATTATGTGCTTATTAAAACCTATGCAATATTCTTAGCAATTTTATGTTTTTTTTATTCAGTTACTAACGAAAGCTAAGCTACGAAGGAGTAGAAGCTATTCTGTTGTATAGCAGTCAGGCAATTAGTTAAATAGAAGTCAGTTTTGAAACTTGCAGTTTCAAACTCAAATAATAACAAAAAATATTAATCAATCAACTTTATGCGCTCTGTTTATTTAATATCGTTTAGAATCATTTTTGAACTTATGCCTTATTATTTATTTTTTTAAAGTAGGTAGGTACCTACAATAAGAACTACATTATTAGGAACCGTTGCTCGCTGTGATGTTTTGGGCATGGCGAATCTGTAAAGTGTAATAAATTTAGAACAAATCCTCACATCTTAATCATAATAAATACTATACTTAATGCGAAAATGGATTTGCTACGCTTACGTGCCTTAGCTAAAAAAAAAACCATTTAAAAAAAGTTTGAGATTCACTGTGAAAGGAAAGACCGGCTGATTATAGTCCGAACTTCACCAATTGAAATTTCCGAGGCTAAAGATCGGATCTCTGTTTACAAACGTCTTAGACACGATTGTATAATACTAATCAATGAATTTTACAACGCGCATAGTGATAAAACAGCTAAACTTCAAAAATAAACAAAAATGACTTACCAAATTGCTCGTAAAAGTCTGAGGTATAAGATCGGATCATCTCCTTTTTGCACTTTTGGTCCATCCTTCACAAGAACGACGATAACACACATCTGGGTGGTCGTAGAGTTAGATGCAGGCTAATGGGAGGGGCATAACAAAATTGCGCGTAAGGCGATTTTGCCATAATTTAAAAATATCGGCTAATTACGTAGTTACATGATGTATCCGGACTTACTACTTGTCCGATCTTACCAGAAGGCACCTTAAGTTTATTATTTTAGGCACAGTATTGAAAATGTTTATTAAAAAGAGGCAACTTTGGTATTTTTTTCTATCGAGCGAAGTTCATCTGATTGTGTAAATGAAAGCGAATTGTACCTACTCTTTAAGATCCTCAACTGAAACATATATTTTTTTCAGAAATGTAGGTAAGGTGCGTTCTGGTAAGATCGGACTATTTTTTAGAAAACCTCAAGAGTGTTAGAAAATATTTTTTTGTATCACCTCTGGTTATTCTTTTCTAACGCAATAGCGTCTAAACTAAAGTGAAAATACAGAGGTTTCATTTCATAGTTTAAGTGTTTCGATAAACACAACGGTTAATGTTTTATGAATGATAGAAACGAGCATAATTTTTCAGAATGGCAAGGAAAAGATCGGACCTTGTTGAGGTAAGACCGGACTGTGTAATAAAACCACCTCTGTCACAGCTAGAATAAGCTCTATCTCAAGAAAATATTCGGACTTACCTAAGTAAAAACATATTAAAAAATGAATTGAATCTGTTGTCAAAATTGAGTTGTAGCTACGATTTAATATATTTTTTTACCCTTCATGTCCGATCTTACCCCGCATGCATAAAAGTCTGATTTTTGTGTTTCTCAAAGTTTTACGACTATATTTATATATTATGTGCTTATTAAAACCTATGCAATATTCTTAGCAATTTTATGTTTTTTTTATTCAGGGTCTAACGAAAGCTAAGCTACGAAGGAGTAGAAGCCATTCTGTTGTATAGCAGTCAGGCAATTAGTTAAATAGAAGTCAGTTTTGAAACTTGCAGTTTCAAACTCAAATAATAACAAAAAATATTAATCAATCAACTTTATTCGCTCCATTTATTTAATATCGTTTAGAATCATTTTTGAACTTACGCCTAATTATTTATTTTTTTAAAGTAAGTACCTACAATAAGAACTACATTATTAGGAACCGTTGCTCGCTGTGATGTTTTGGGCATGGCGAATCTGTAAACTAAAGTGTAATAAATTTAGAACAAATCCTCACATCTTAATCATAATAAATACTATACCTACTTAATGCGAAAATTGATTTGCTACACTTACGTGCCTTAGCTAAAAAAAAACCATTTAAAAAAAGTTTGAGATTCACTGTGAAAGGAAAGACCGGCTGATTATAGTCCGAACTTCACCTATTGAAATTTCCGAGGCTAAAGATCGGATCTCTGTTTACAAACGTCTTAGACACGATTGTATAATACTAATCAATGAATTTTACAACGCGCATAGTGATAAAACAGCTAAACTTCAAAAATAAACAAAAATGACTTACCAAATTGCTCGTAAAAGTCTGAGGTAAAAGATCGGATCATCTCCTTTTTGCACTTTTGGTCCATCCTTCACAAGAACGACGATAACACACATCTGGGTGGTCGTAGAGTTAGATGCAGGCTAATGGGAGGGGCATAACAAAATTGCGCTTAAGGCGATTTTGCCATAATTTAAAAATATCGGCTAATTACGTAGTTACATGATGTATCCGGACTTACTCCTTGTCCGATCTTACCAGAAGGCACCTTACGTCAATTTTTGACTGATTCGTATTGATTTTAAAAACAGCATTTGCGGTAGGTACCTATAAGGAGCCCTTAAGTACTTAGGTATTTTTATTATTTTCATATGAGTTGCCAAAAAAATCCAATGTTGTATATTACGTACGAGACGGTAAGTAGGTACCTACTTTATTAATACCTTTGCTAATAATGCACCTGTATGTAGGTATTTACTAATATCTACAAATAATACCAAACATAATCATTTGATTTCGTTGGAAATAATGGTAGGTACTTACCTACCTACGTGCTGATCATAAAAATATCAGCTACTTACTTAATTAAGTACCTACATATTTTATGTTTGTTATTGTAAATGCCCTACTTATTTACTAATTTTGTTTGTGGCCTAAGTAACTATTTCTGAGCAGATACTCTAGCTATTTACGGAAAACATAACTGTAGGTACTATGATAATAACTTGCTGATAATGATTTGTAATGTCGTCTTTATTATTGTATGCGCAGTAATGCGCACTTTATAAGAGAACAAAATGGCAGAAAATAAGTCCAGGCACAGAATAAAGATTGGAACTCCAGGGAGTGAGTTTTTTTCAGGGGTAGGTATAGGTACTGAGGCGAAATCTGAAACTGTGAGAGTTTACCGCAAGATCATATAAAAGTCCTAGATGTGATTGATTTAAGTAAGTAAAAACGTCCTACATTTAAAAATAAGGTCTCTTTCATAAAAACAGGAAATTCTCATTTAGAGAGTAATTTTTGAACCGTTTAGTTAGTTGATATTGGGGGCGATTCTGAGTGTCGCAAAAGCTAAACTAAGCTAACTAAAATTATTGCCATCCTTTTTACTCCCATCGCTATGAAAGGGACGGCAACAATTTTAGTTAGCTTAGTTTAGCTTTTGCGACACTCAGAATTGCCACTGTTGGGGGCAATTCGGAGTGTCGCAAAAGCTAAACTAACCTAACTAAAACTATTGCCATCCTTTTTATTTCCATCGCTATGAAAGGGACGGCAACAATTTTAGTTAGCTTAGTTTAGCTTTTGCGACACTCAGAATTGCCACTATTAGTGGCAATTCTGAGTGTCGCAAAAGCTATAATAAAGCTATTCATAGCGATGGAAATAAAAATTAGCTGTTCAAAATTCACAGCGCTACCTAGGTATTTATTTTTTTCCGAAAAGTGACAGCTGCAGTCCCACTGTATCAGTTGAGTTGTTATGTTATCATGGTTATATAGGTATACCTACTAATAGTAATTTGCCCTCACGTGCTATCAACGTGTTTTCATAAATAAATTAAATTAAATTTTCCTCTATGCGTGGCAGCATGAATGTGGGCTGCAGTTACTATACCTACTTATATGTTAGGTACTTACTTATATAAATGTTAATTTAAATTGTAAATAAGTAGGTACCTACCTACCTACTGCTATAAATAAATATCACTTCACGTCTACGGCAACTAATACATCGTTTAGATACTACGTCATAATCTTAAGTGTAAGTACCTACCTACTTACTTCATAATATTTTAAATTAGTGTCGGTACCTACCTACATTTTAAAGTTAAATAGGCATAGGTACCTACTTATTCCCAAAACTGAAAACAATATCGTTCCAATCATCATACTTAAAATATATTCAGCCTAAGTTAGTCAAAGGTTTCGAATTCAGTTCCACCAACATAGTCTAGGTACTTACCGAATTACCTAATTTAAATAATAAACCATTTTAGCAATATATTGGTGGAAGGAAACTGAATTCTGAAGTAGGTAAGTATAGGTAGGTACTTACCCAAAACCGGCTTATTCCACTGAACTTGAACTTTTTGTTCATAAGTATTTTTTCGTTGATGGCGATGCCAGCTAGTAACGGGGATTAGTGAACTAAACAGTTCATTAATCCCTATTATGTTAAAAATAAAATACTAGGAACATTAAGATCCATGTTTACCAGAAGAAATCTGACTTTTAACTAGGTAGGTATTTCTTATTTTTCTTTAAGTGCTAATGCGAGTATTGGCTGGCACGATGTAGGTATCGTTTTCGGTAATTAGGAGTAGGTAGGGGAAGACCGGTACCCTTCGTACACTTTTTACTCTAAGCCCTGTAAAAAAAACCTAACTGCAATTTTGTAATAAATTAAATGCTATTAGGTAACCTACATATCTAGCTATAGTAATGAGATACATAAATATTTGTTCAATGCATCTTAACCGAGTAATGGCGGTTTTCGTAAAAGATGGAAATTGTACGAAGGCACCCCACACGCGGGGAAGGTTCGTACATACCGTGGGTCACATTCGTACATGGTAGGGAGCATTCGTATACAGTTAAAAAAAACCCATTTAAAACGTTTTTTATTCAAATATGAGACTTGTTTTCCTAAAACGAATCTAATCTTAGATAATCTATCTTATTAAAATGTTCGCAATTGAGATCAAACACTTATTAGCCTTAAAAATAGAAGGTACTGTTTTTACGTAAAATTAAAAAAAAAACCCGTTACAAAATCTTATTATAATATACTCATTAATTTTTTTTTCTTTTCTCCCGATCTGTTCTCTTTTTTAGGTAACTTCGTGGCATAGTTCTGAAACAAAACAATTATAAAATTCTTGGTAAATAAACAACAACCAACTGTTTCATTCATATATCTGATCACACATTAGAATTCCCTGTGTCGTGGGTGTCCCAAACTACAAGTACCATGGTACCACAACACCCAGACCCGGAAAAAATACTTGCTGTGGACCCCCGCAAATAACTCCGGGGTACATTTGCATGCACGAATCTACCCCCGTTTCTATGTATGAAGGTACCCCAAACCCAAAAAAATAATATTTAATTCAAAATAAAAAAAACTGTTAGCTTTGTAGCAAAATAAAAACGTACACCATAAAGTAAGGCATCAGTGCTTTATTTGTAATAAATTTCTTTTACAATTAAAGTAAAACTTACTGGTAGCAAACACTTTCGAAGATGAACCCAAACTATACTTACGCGGAGCGAAAACAGGTATCGACTCATTCCACCGAAGCCGTCGGTCGCACTGCCTCGTTATTCCGCGGGTACCTTGCGGGTATAGGGGGTAGTCACACACTTAAGTATGAACTCGCTAACGTTTTAAATGGCGGAGAAATATTGACTGTACGAATGCTCCCGCTGTACGGAGGGTACCGGTCTTCCCCTACGTACGTACCTACCTAGGACCTAGGTAAGGGCCCTGACTTGTGACACTTTGTCACAAGAATGTTATATTATACTTACATAATTATGTACCTACTTACCTACATATTACTTAGATTACTAGATTACTTAGATTACCTACATATAGAATGCTATTTATTAGATATAATACGCTAGGTATATCATATCAGATAAATAAGCTATACTTACCTAATACTTAGTACCTCCCTATGTTTCATCTGCTTTATCTGATATAGAGTAGGTAGGTACCTACTTACTTATATATAAGTAGGTACATATTCTTATCTATTATTCTGATTGACACGACCATTCTTTGGCAGCTTATCTTTTGCTTACCTGCTGTGAAAGTAGCAGTATTAAGTTTCAGATGGTTTCTGTTTGAGTAGGTACAAATGTTTGAAAGCAGAAGCCGGTCTCGTGTTACGGCTCCCGCGCCCCCCTAGATACATGAAGCCGTGCTGTGGTCTCTACTTACAAATCTTACAATAGGTACCTACCTACAGTTCATTGACGGTCGACGATATTAAACGCTATTAACGGTACTTTCCCTACCTAATTCATTTTGTCTTATTATAAAAATGAATTACCTACCTACTTATTTCGTTTTCACCTAAAGGCCTGTTCGGACCTAAGCGGTATTCGCTGCCGCTGTAGGAAGCAAAAATACGGTATTTTTGCTTCCTACAGCGGCAGCGAATACCGCTTATTTTATTCAATCCCTGAAAATACCGCACGCTTTGGTTTGAAGTTCTGCGGCGGCGCAGTAATTTCCCAAGGCGGTAGAATACCGCTTAGGTCCGAAGAGGCCTTATCTCGAGACTGGCTGGATCGATTTGTAGATTTTTTTCAAAATGTTTTCTAATTTTTCGTACCTACCTAGATGGTTCGTGCAGAAAAAAAACTGGTGGTACCTACGAAGTGCGCCGCGCCGCCTGAGTTAGCTTGTTTTATTTATACTTATTATGTAAGTTTGAGAGTAATGTTTGTGTTTCAATCACGCACAGTAGGTAGGTAATGTTTTGTTATTATACTTAGTAGGTAAGTACCTACCTATGCTCATGGTTTATAAACTAGTATTCTACTTCTTAAAACTGTAAGTAGACCCCTATATTACATTGGCCCTATCCAATCCATTGCCCTAGCTAGAGGAAAAATGTTTTTTTTTAATCTTTGAATTAAATTTTGATATTTTTTTAAAGGTATTATGGGTTTAATTTTTAATGCTTTAAATTTTAAAAATTACACCGCCTGTAGGTGCCTACTTATAGTAGCAATGAAGCCACGTCCGTCGTGTCGGTCCACTACCGGAGTAGGTAGGTATGTAGTAGGTAGGTACGTTGAAGTTTAGAAGGAAATTCGATTTTCACCTTTTGACCATTAGATCGGCCGATAGAAAAATTTGCAATGTGCAAGGGGTCTAAGTAAGTACCTACTTGACTTTTTGTAGAAGATACCTGTAGGTACCTACAGGCATCTTTAAGTATTATTAAGTACCAAATGTGTTTGCATCTCCACAAGGCCACAGTAGGTCAGATCTGGATCATCTCCACACAATAGCACAAAGACTTTGTTTAAAAACGTCGTGTCGGGCGGAACGCCAACAGAGACAAGTAGGTATAGGTAGGTACCTTACCTACCTACCTAAAATATAAAAATTGGGGTCAGTGCTGTGGGACTTCGGATCACGTAAGTATAGGTACCTACTATAGCTTTAAGTAAATATCTAACTAACTCTTTTAATAGCGTTATTGACTTTTTCAAACAGACTTTCAAGTAGTACGACCGTAATAATGGTCTACCACCTGGGTTGAGTTTCATTTGAACGTCAAGAAACAACGTCGTAATTAGATCTCACATTATCATCTTCCCAGAGAGCCTTTTTGAACTGAAATCATCATGCTATAAAATCGACTATCAAAATGTCACCCGGTAAAACGTTTCAGTTTCACTGTTTCACAACTCAATACAAACACGAACAAAGGACTTCATACTTAAATAAAAATTTTCAACTAATTGCGAAGTTTTGAACGGCACCCTTGGATGTGAAGTTGAAAAACTCATTAGGGCTGTTGACGAAAACTGCCGATCGGTTACCTAACTCTGAAATTACCTATGAGTACTAAGCGTGGGTAGGTATATCATGTCAAACACGAGGCGCCAGTGTAGAGCGTACAAGTCAATGTAACTGAAATCAAGTCACCTCCTAGTTACTCTCATTAATGACAGCCAAATTTAATCCTGGAACCAAATATCATTCAAATCCGTCCAGCTGTTTGCCAGGTGCCCGCATTACACACACACAATCTTTCACCTTTATAATAATTAGTGTGATGATGATTTGATGTAAGTAGTTTATGGCTCTTTTTGCAAATATTTTACTCGTAAATGATAATTACATGAGACGAAACATAATAAATACTTAAACAATTTATCACAGTTTTGTTAAACCTTGCATGCACTACCTACATAATACTTGGATGAAGTACGTACCTACGGGACCTGTATGTATGGATCGTGGCTATCAGAAGTAAATTATCCTGTAATCCAGATCCAAATGAAGAGAAAAATCGAGAGCCTTTTGCGATCATTTTGTTTGTCCTAGAAGCCTATCACGTAAATGGATACAGTTGCACATTCCAGACCACCCAGATGCAGTAGCTGTAGGCTGTAATATTACTATAGCCAGCACGTGTCCTAGACACGCATAGTCGTAGTGCATATAGTAGCGGTATGTGATGCATTTTAACATCTCACCTAACGGGTTACTATTACTTCACACAGACAATTCATTATTCAAGAATTGTATAGCGTCTAAATATTCGAAACGAAACTGTCTAACTAATATTTAAGCGGAAGGCCTATGAGATTCTGCTATAGATCTGAACTTCAGATAGCAGTCCTCCATAGGTTTTATTATTAAGTTATGGCTCAGATAGTTCTTAAGTGCTTGTGTTAAATAAAATATCCATGAATAAATAAGACTACTTACCTAAATAAACCTACCTAAATAAATAAGAAATAAAAAGTGTTTTTTTTAACTAGGTAAGTACTTATAGTTGTGAAAAATGGTTGTGACAGTGGAGCAAAGGCATATTTGGCAATATTTGGCATCGAATTTTTAATTTCAGTTATTTTATGTACTTATAACCATATCTTTTTTTATTTATGTGCAAGAGATAGACTATTTCAAGTCAAGGCAGCTGTTTAGTGACCAAAAAGTCATTAACTTTCATAAAGAAAAAAATAATAAAAAATAGATAATTATGTACTTAGGTACTTATCACAAACTTGCGTAAACTTTGTTGAACGCAGCTTTACGCGTAACTAGGTAGGTAAGTAGGTAACTAGTTACAGTCATAATATTTTACTAATACTGCAACATAGATAAAAACGAATGTAATGACCTAATCACCTACTGACTCGAGATTGAGAATGTGACGACATTGCAGTTTCATGAAAGGTAGGTACCTACCCATCAACTACTTATCCACACCTACGCAGGTTCTTCCAAATGAACAAACTTTAGCGATGATTTCAGGTAAGATTATTCGACTACTGCTCGATTAGTTAGGTACTAAGTACCTACCTAGCTATTAACAAAGACGATGATAACCAAAGTGAGCTATAAATTAACAAATTTTTGCGGTGCTACGTTATTTGGTACCTACTTCCATACCAATTTAGAGTCTAAATAATCTTTGCTTCTAATAATTATGGACTGGTACCTACTGGTATTAATAAGATTTAGTACCTAATCAGAATCACCAAGAGATTTGGTCAAATTGATTATTTTTAGCGGCCCATTTTAATACTTATTGCCCAATTGCAAGTGGTCTATTTATCGGCTTATTCCAGTTTTCCCCCCTCAAGGTTTTTCGATCGAATTAAGATATTAAATAAATAGCTTAGTGAATAAACTACACGCGCCGTCGAATTGCCAGAAGATTTCATTTCCGATTATATTGTATTGTATATTTACCTATTAAAATATAGTACGAAAGTTAAGTATAAGTAGGTAACTAAAGCTCCTTAGATAGCCTAGATTCAAATTATGGCCGTTTGATTTATTAGTTAGATGCAAACCAATTCCGTAAGTGTGCCATGCCATGCCTGCCTATTGCATCATCCATCTGAAGCTAAGATTGAATCCCTGATCAATGGTTATCGACTTCTTATTGCATCACTGTTGATTTGCAATGCTTGTAACACTTCCTTACACCGAGATTTATTTCAGTTTAGGAAAATTACGAGTATGATTATTGGTTTTTAGGCACTTGAGATTCTTTTGCCAATATAGAAGAGTAGGACGTATTTATTTCACTTCCACCTTACCTACTTCCTATACGTTACAAGATGTAAGTAACCACAGAATTACGACGTATACCTACTGCAGTTCATACTTTTACGTGTATACATTAACCTAATTAATTTACATAGGTTAGTAGCATAGTGATTGACACTACCACTGATAACCGCTGTATATTCAACAATGTTTTGGGCCTAGCTTTCTATTTGGTGATCCATATCACAAAAAATAATTCTGGTTTTCAAATACTGTTTGTTGCTTTGTTTCTTTACGGAGTTGTCACCTAATTCCTGCCGTAGGCATAGCGGCTAGTCTCAAGTATTCTTTTATCTGTGGTCTCAATAACCTATCTATCTTTGGTTTTACTTACTGATACTTGTATGGAAGTTGACATAACTTCCATACAAGAAATTACAAATATCTACCCACAGTAAGCATTACCAAAGATAAAGTTTATTGAGACTGACCGACATTTCAATTTGATCCAAAAGAGGTCCCTACCGAGGAAATAATGTAGGTATGACTTAAAAAAAATCTTGAATAAAGTCAGTTTCTATTACATAGTTCCTATTCTAGTATAATTGAATTAGGAACTAAAAATCATAAAAATTTAAAAACAAACCTAAACTGGAACTGGAGTTTTTTTGATTCTTTATATCATCATCATCATCATATTCAGCTTTTTGTGACCCTCTGCTGGGCATAAGCCTCCTTCCATAATCGCCAATCAGCTCTATTTTGGGCCTATTCTTTATATAAGTACCATAATATACCATAGCAGTTACGATCCTTAGTTAATATTCTATATAATGAATGAGCCTACATTTGTGTTTCTGATTGTGAAAGAAACTCATTATAAGTTTCCTTTTAAAAGTTTTTCTTTCTCTAAAAGGAACGAGAAGTCCTACAAACGTCCTTTATACTTTTATAACAATGTTGTAATGTAAATGTTTCTGCGGCAGAGTGATTACGTACGACTGCATTCAAATGAGTTTGCTATTTACTTAGCTAATTAGTTATAAACATTAATTAAACCTATCATGATTAAAAGCACATTTAACTTAGGAGTACTTACTACCTAATTAGATTAACTAGCTTCCGTTAGTTCAATTAGATATGAAATGTCCCCTAATTGGCCGCACACAATGGCGGTTATTTGGTTATTAAGTTTACCTATCGGCCATTTCCTTATTTACTGTAAAGTGTCAAACATCACATTTCGTATTTTTAACCGACATCAAAAATGGAGAAGGTTCTATCTGCCACGGCAGGTATTATTTATGTATGTTCACACCGCTAAGAGTGTGGATGGGTATTACAAGTAGAGGAAGGCTGAAGATGAAGTGGATGGAATGTGTGAAAGAGGAGTGAATTCAGAGTTGACGAGTGATATGGGTTAGTGGATGAGAAAAACGTGTGGTGACGACCCCACTTAAGTGTGCGAGAGAGGGCAGGAGAATGATGTGTGCTCCGATTAAAAAAAAATTTTGTTTGAAATACCTACACTTCCGAGGTCTTCGGAGCTATGAACAAAAACCACGGGAGTGCAGTAAATTGCTCTCTTCTTACGAAATTTAAGTCGGTTTATTAAGGATACTTTAATAACAAGACAAGAGAATCTATCGTTTCTAATTTTTTTAAGGAAATTAAATATTTTTTTGGAATTAGTTTGAGACATGGAAAGAGAAATCCATAGATGCACGCACATCCAGGATACGAACTTACCCCACGTGGATCGAGAGTCGCGATACAAACCCACTTATTCAACACAACTAAATCAATAATAAAACAAAGGACCTATTAATAAACGAATTGTTGTGAGAGAATATAATATTAAATTATTGTATCGTGGAAATACACAAAGGTCAGTAAGGATCAAAGTGATTACCTATCCGTATGATCAAAAACTGGCCGTGAGATGTTTTAAAGCCTATACACACCACGCATTTATCGATACAAACGCGTGGCGAAAAAAATGCACACTATCATCGCGTTTTTAAAACGCGCTGAGCAGCGGTGACGCGCTTTACAAAATCGCGCAGCGAATGCTCGTTCGAGAAACATAGTGTGCATAGGCTCATATCACATATCAACATCCGGTTCTACTACTAGCTTCTGTGTTGTCAAGAGATGTGCAGACTGCAGCAGACATTATTCAAAATAAACGATAAACTTTGTTCATTGTACTTAAGTATTTGTACTTTTGTTGTTCCAATTCGGAGAAGGGAATAGGAGTTATTGTTTCAGACTTGCTTGTCTTTATTGTTGTTTGTTCCGTTTTATCTTTGAATTTGTTGTTTTTTTTTAATCGAGAATGTAATCTCTGGTATTAGGCAAGTAATAACAGGCAATCTTTGACTGACATTACCTTTAGTCATTGAATAACATATTGCAAAGCAAAGACTATTACGACATTATCCAATAAAAAATACCTATTCATTTTTTATCACGAGAACTGTTCTCCGCAGTAGAACGCCATTCGAAGCATTATGTTCATCATGGGCACTGTATGCGTTAGGTCACAACAAACAAGGAACAATAAAATTTTACAAACTAAGTTTAAGCACAGATAAAAGAATACTAGTAGTTTAAGTTAAAGAGCTTATAAAACAATGTTTGTGGGTTTTTGCAGGCCCCTAGCCTATTATTACGATTGGAACAAAATGTGTTTAGATTTAAATGACTAGCGGTACCTAGGTACCTACCTACCTACCGTTGATAAAAAAGGTGCGCAAAAAGTTGTATCCATTTCAAAATAACGGGATCATTCATGATCTGAGGTCGCGCGCGCAGTCATTCGCAAGGCGTGTTCCTAAATGCTGTGATTAAAAATATTGTGCATCGGGATAGGTAGGTTCTAGGTACATAAGTAGGTACCTACCTACTCAAATGTAGATGACCAATAAATTTTTGTCTCTTGTTCCGACCGCGTCTTCGTTCGCTCGATATGTCAACAAAAGTATAAATAGTAGGTACTTACCTATTAACATTAGTTTAAATTAAACTGTTTAATGACGCGCCAAAACTGTACCAAATCCATACATTGAGTAGGTACCTACGATTCGAGTTACTCACCTATAGTTAGGTAGGTGCACTTCTGGACGCGACACATGTCATAATGTAAATGTCACGATATTCTTATTCATAAAAAATATGTATATCAACCGATATCAAACGAAGAGTTTTCTTTAAAATAGAGCCCGAAAACGCTACTTTTGACAGCATTTGGAAAAAGTGAGGTAAGTAGGTACCCATTTTGTATTTTTGTATTTGCACGTGAGTTTCAGAATAGGCTAACCTTTAAAAAAAAACCCTGTAGTATATCTTTAAAAACGTATTCTAGGTTCTAAGCTATTAAGTTTAAAAAACTCCGCCTGTAGGTACCATGCTAATCAAGCTATCACTAATGTAATGATATAGACAGAATTGCTCACGTGAAAAGATCGATAGGTACGTGTCGTAATTTGCGATGTTGATGACCTAGTTACTGAAACGAAAGCTATTGAAGCAGCTGAGTTAGTGGCTCAACTAAGTACACGTTACTTAAAACATTAATAGTTTCGTGCATTTAAGGCTAATGCAAGGCAGTGGTGATGATGATTAGGCATCTTTTTACTAAGAAAGGCGTCATTACATCTATTTTGATAAACTTACGTAAGTAAATCTATTGCGCCATAATAATAAAATCTGATGTTATTTGATACTTCAAAAGGTATTTTATAGTAATAAGGCTAGGAAAACTTTAATGAACTTAATTTCTTTCTCTACCGTAATGGCGGGACGAGGTTCTATAGATATCGTACGGACTGTCATCTTAAAATCAACGTGCCCTCCTAGTATAGGATCCCGTCATACAACGACCTTCACCGAGATGTTTATTTAATGAAACGTATTTTATATGTAATTTAATATGTAAATAAATATATTGCATATGGGTTGGCTAACAAATTTCAGTCCAGTATATGCTTACTTAATTTAAAAAAAATAGTTTTTTAACATTTCACCGGTATAATTATTAGACCAATTCTATACCAATCGAAAGTCTGAAGCCCATAGAATATGCAAACGTTGTGTTGCCTATTCTTTTCCGGTCACAACTATTAATTTAATTAATTTAATTTATGAGTTTTTTATGAACTTATTAATTTAATTTTAATTCAATAATCAGATCGGTGCAAAATGCTAATATTATTTACCTGTTTATACCTGGCTGCCAGAGAGTTGTGACCGGAAAAGAATAGGCAACCCAACGTTTGCATATTTTATGGGCTTCAGACTTTCGATTGGTAAAGAATTTGTCTAATAATCATACCGGTGAAATGTAAAAAAAAAAATTTTTTTTAATTAAGCATGTACTGGACTGAAATTTGTTAGGCAACCCATATGCAATATTTTATTTACATATTAAATTACATATAAAATACGTTTCATCAAATAAACATCTCGGTGAAGGTCGTTGTATGACGGGATCTTAGACTATCCGAATCACGGAAGCGCTCAGCTGATAATGCCACTTGCGGTCACCCATCCAAGTAGTGACTGCTCAGAACGTTGCTAACTTCGACGATCTTGGATAGGTGAAAAAAATTGTGTACCTCGGTACACAATTTTTTGGTACGGTACGGTTTTTTTAGTTCCACTCACAAACACGTGTAACATTCGAATTTAGATTTTTCAGATTTAAAATCAGGCCTTGAATTCAGCTCTACCCCACCCTCATTATCACTTTCAGTGCCTATGACGCACAATCTGCGGGAACCTACAGGGTGTGGCGTCGCTGTCTCCTGCAGTAGAGGACCGTGAAACTAGGGCAGGAAGTGGGTTTAACTGGAAAAGTGAATAATTAATACGAAAGCAATTTACTTAGTACCACCGTTTCTATCGATTCTGTACTAATTGACAAGAATTGTTCGAAAAAGTAATGTGTTTGTGAAGATAATAATATCAACGTTGGTAGACTACGTAGGTACTTGTTTACCATTTATTTCCAAAATTCGATAATTGGACGAATAACTTAGACTTTTTCGATCACTTTAGAGCGGTCACATTTTGGCTGGGTGACCGCAAGCACTTCCGTGCTTCTCGTTCGTTCGTTCGTATGAGCAAGTGGCCAACTCTGGTGACGGAGTTTTTAGGCCGCCTAAAGGCCTCAAGCCGGGACCGACAATTTAACGTGCCCTCCGAAGCACGTAAAATAGAACTATTTTGAGCGATGATAAAGTTGAATATTTGTGAATTTTTTAAAAACTAGTTCTGATAAGGTGATTTAAAACAAGTTGACTGCTTATTATTACAGCGTTCGTGATATGATAACAGAGATTGAAGTTTTCTGTTCGTTCGTATGAGCAAGTGGCCAACTCTGGTGAGGGAGTTTTCAGGCCACCTAAAGGCCTCCGTCATGGCTTAACGACTTTTAAAAGCCGGGACCGACAATTGAATTTGTTTTCCTAAGAAATAAAAATAAATAAATAAATAAACATAACTCATGCATAGCTTGGGACTAGATGACGCTGTGTCGAAGGATTTATTTTTTGTAGAGTTTGATCGATCAAGCGAGCGAAGCGAGCTAAGATCTTAGGCGATCTTAGGCGATTTTGCTTTCGATGTAGGTAGGTATATATTGTAATGTATATTTCACTTTTTTGTGCTCGCATAACTATCGAGCCGTTAATCCAATCTCTACGAAACTTGGTAGGTAAGGTTTTAGGAAAAGCTATGGCAGTTTGCCGGTGACCCAATGACCTTAATCGTTAGAGGTTGTCAAGATTGGGTTCCGAAGGTGGTCAAAAATTAAAGATTATCAATATTGAATGTGGTTAGGTGTGGTTCTTGAAATACATTCATAAACTTTCTCAGGGAACTCAGCAGGTTATAGTAGAGTTTTGTTTTTACAAGACACCTTTTTACGGTGGAAAAACTGAGTTGCAAGACTTGGATTTTTTTACAAGTTATGTTTTTGATGGCATTTTATTTTTACCACTTGTGTATTATTTGTTTTTTGTGTGTGCATCATATGTCGTATCTATTTCGATAATCAACACAAATCAATATAGGTAATCGATAGGTACTCATATCGGCGATTATCGCGGCTGCACTTTTATTGATTAGCGAAACACAGAATATTTCACCAAGATAAACCTGAACTTCGAATGTTAACGCGAGCACATCCACCCACTGCTGAGTTCTGATTATTACACCACTTTTCCAAATTGTATGCTACCAAAGCTACTATATATTTTTTACAAATCGCTACAAGAGTTTTTACAGTTTCAAAACGAACTGTTTATGACGATAAGAATCTACGAAACGAAGTGCTTACCTATGTAGTAACGAACAAAAACCTTGAAATCCGGTTTGATCCGGTTAGATGTACTTACCTACGGTTTGCCAAAAGTACATAAATATAACGTAACTACACTGTAATTAATTTTGTGGGCATCTTGAAGTCAATAACCTTATTGTAATATATGAGTGATGAGCTACTTAATCACTCTGATATTCAGTGAGTTCGTCGCGAAACACGTTTTACTGAAGTAAGTAGTATTCGAGCTGTCACTGTAAGCATTACGGTTTCAGTTAGAGACACTAATAAATAATGGTGTTATAAGTTAGTGACTAATACTAATGATTAGGTAGGTAGGTATCTGATCTGTGTTACTGTCTGAGGCATGTAATGTAAGTGAGCGGATGAACCGAAGAACATTTTATTAACTGAAAAACATTAATGTTTAATTATTTTTGCAGTAAAAATATCTTATCGTAGGTTCATTGTTTTTGGTTGATGACTGCACCGAACTGGCGAAGTTATTTGTAGTGTAGTCACATTGATAGGTACTTTATAAGATTTAGAAAACTTTCAATTTAACGTGTTCGCATTTCTGAGAAGAAACCCCAGTTAGGCAGAGATAATTGCTAACTTTTTACTAATTATTTTGAGTCAATGGTTGTTTGTTGTAGAAAAGTATTGATTGAATTACTTACCTACTAACTTGTAGGTCAGTAAATACGACGCATTAGACCAAAACATAACTCATGTAGAATTCTAATCTTTATTCAAAATTATGATGTGGATAAAGCAATGGACCACAGTAGGCAGGTACCTACCTATACCTATCTACTAGGTTTGTTTTGCGTATGCAAACAAATTTAAGAAGACATGCGTGACTTTTGATTTCTAAAAATAGAATTCTGTGTAAAACGCCCGCGTTCGCCTGCATCGGGCTTTGCTTATAGTGCATTGTAGATTTACACGCAGTAGGCAATTTATTATTATTTTACGAATAATCTTATTTCTCTCAGTGTCGATCTATTATTGAAGGTTGACAGTAAGCTTCTTAATTTGGTCCCTGTCCAGCACAAGTCCGAACTGTTGTCCACTGTCTTCATTTCTGTCCACTTGCTGATGTTACGGAGCCACAATATCTTACGTCTTCCGACCTTACGCTTCCCCGGTACCTTGTCCATCATGATGGTCTGCAGGAGATGATACCGGTGATGTCGCAGTACATTTCCGAGCTAGGCGACCTTTCGCTGCACCTATATAGGGCGACTAGCACGGCATTGTGTTTTTTTTAAATTATAATTATTTTTGTGTATTGTTTTAGTTTGTGTGTGTGTGTCAAATAAATGCTTTTTCTTTCTTTCTTTCTTCTTTTGCATGCGGCACCGCGCACCGCCGCGGTAGGCGGTGTCGGTAAATCGGATTTTGTAGCGGTGCCCCGCGCGGTAAGGCGGTTTATTTATGGTCCGGATAAGGTCTAATTTTTCCCCATACGGTCTAAAACCTCTAACGGTCTAATAATATTTAGCTGCGTTTTTTCTCGATATTATTTTTAAATAACGCTTACGTAAATTGTAGGTATTTATACATTGATTTGTATGGATGTCATTTTCCTTGTTAAGTAGCGACAGAAATTGAAACAAAAATGGTTATTTTAAGAGCATAATTTATTTAACTTTGACATACCTAGGTACTTATATGTATTAGTCGGTATTAGCATGGACGAAATAGTGTATTAGCTTATATTTACGTTAGATACGAAGTAAAAAAAATGCCCCTGGTAATAATAGCCAGGTGTACCTACTTTGTAGGTGAACCACGGGACCTAAAGTCTTCAGGTTTAAATATTTTGCAGTCGGGCACTTAAAATGATGTTTAAAAATTTGTATTACGAGTAGGTGTCACTTCAGAAGTGGGTAGAATAGAGATATCTAGCTAAGTGGCTGTCCATTCACCTTTAATTGATTCTATGGCCTTGACCGATTTTGATAAAGCGCGTGTAATATGACTAAGTGGAATAAAAATAGAGAAAAAACTCATAATAGCCTTGTGTTAAATAAATAGAAGTCATCGCTTTTTAGTTTTATCGCAAAAATTATGCGTGGCATTTATATAATTATTATATTTTTTTTTATTATCTAAACTAGCAGACGCTCGCGACTTCGTTCGCGTGAATTTCTTCTTAGTAAGGAGGCTGAAGAATTTGTAAAATCCGAAGCATCCTACATCTTTTTTATGAGAACACATTCAAAGCAAATCGAACCACTCGTAAGGAAGGTTTAATACGACTTTAGTGGCAATTCAGAGTATCGCAAAAGCTAAACATATCTAACTAAAAATGTTGCCGTCCATTTCATCGCGATGGTTATAAAAAGGCGAGTTTTAGTTAGTTTACTTTTGCGACACTCCGAATTGCCACTTTTGTCCACTTTGTTGTTTCTAATACGAATTCCATCTGAGGGGTTTCTAGGAAATTATTTAAAGGATTTTTTTTATTTGTACCTACTGATTAATATATATACCGAGTTTCAAGTGAATGCAATGAGACCGAAAGTTAAAAAAAATCCCAAACAATATTTAACAACCGTTTCTCGCATTGGGGTCACCATCACTATCAGGGGTACTTTTGCAAATGTAATAATGTGTATGTTTCAAGTTAGTAAGTTTAAGAAATACTATTTTATGTACAAATTTTTCTTTTTTTAATTCCCTGAGGAGTAAAATATTATAATTTTAAAAGGAGTAAAGTATTCTACATTATTTTGTATCCTCTATACACATCTCAACTTTAAAGCAAATCGAACAACCCGTTAAAAAGTTCCAATACCAACTTGAACACCCTCTCGCGCCACCTTTGAAGGCTAGTTTTTTAGAAATGTTAATTTTCATAGAAGAAGAATAGAAGAAATTTACATAGCCTTATTTTATTTGTACTGCTAAATATTAGTACCCCGTTTCAAACGAAATGAATAACCCGTTAAATTCGTTTCTATACAAACTTAAACAACCCCTGTACCCCATGGCGGGGGTAGGTTTGGAAATATTGTCATAGACTTTTATAAAATGTAATAAAGTACCTATATTAATGCTAAGTTTCAAGTTTGTCAGTTCAAGGAATAAGATTTTTCATACAAACTTCTTAACCCTTTTCTTCCCTTAGGGGTTGAATAGGTATGAAAAATTTAAGTTGGTTTTAATATTGGTTTTAATTTTGTTACGATGTCACTTGCAAATTGCTCATTTGAATTTGGGTAGTATGAATAAATATTAAAATTAAGACATTTGATGACCTTTGTAAGCGTTCTGACATAATGGCGTGCACAGCTGGCCAGGCCAGACGCCGCGCCGAGACACGCGCTTGCCCACGTAGTCTGGTGGGCTCGACCCGACTAATGTAAGGCTGGGTTGAAACCAAATAAACCAATCCGTTTGAAAAGAAAAAAAAAACTTTTTTTTCGTTTATAATAGTTAAGTAGTGTTGATGACCATGTTTTTCATAAATTTTCGTAACGAGATTTTCTTGATTTTACCGAGGTAGGGATAAAACGAAATACTACTACCTATAAACTGTGTAAAGATTTTTAAATGTGTGCTATAGGTACCTATTGATATTGATATACCTATACCTATGTATATAGTTGGTCAGTCCGACCACCTAACAAAGTTATGAAAACTCTATTGATAAGTTTTATAAGTAGGTAGATACTTTGTGGTGGTAAATATATTTTTTTTCGCTACCTACATTCCACCAACCCTATTCAAACAAAAAACATAGGTATAATCCTGCCGCGCCTGCTGCGCACGCACACTGCTCACTCCAGGCGCGGATAATACAAGTGGGGGAGGAGAGGAGTATAAAGGCTGACACTAACTAGTGTGTGTGTATTATAATAAAATAAATAAGTATAGGTTGGTATACATACATAGGTTACGTTTTCATGTAGTAGGTAATGTAGGTAGGTACCTACTTTCTATTGATTTTCTTTTCAACTACATAATTATAGCGAAACATGATGTCAGGTGATCAAAAAGTGCCCTTAATGAAGGTGTAAAACACAGTTATTCTTTTATAATTTTTGTAGGCGAGTTTTCAACAGTTCAAAACTATTTATTTGGGGTATACAACGTTTTAAATCGGTTGTTTTACCTACATGTAGAGACCCAACTCACTCCTCTACCAGTTATCCGCACTTGCACTCTGTAGCCTAAGCACTAATTCAACTTTACCCACTGCTCTCAATTCACAGCCCATTCAAAACTCTTTCTAAGCAAAATAATCAACATGCGAATTAACGTTAGCTGTTCCAAGGTAGAAACTCGTGCTTAACGCACTGAATGTCAAGTAAACATTCAAGGAATGTTCTATTTGTACAACAACCCATCACAATTCCTCTTCCGTATCTAAACTTTGTGTGTTGAATAAATTTAGCGATAAGAGATAAGTAGAACAGAACAATACCTACATACAATAATATGAAATAAAGCCGCCAGCAATTATTTATACGTAGAAAAGTACCAACTCTACATCTAGTAAAAGTTAATTACGTTGACCTATTTGACTATTAAGTCAGCTTAGTCTCTTTATTACGGGTTCACAGAAGCTTTCGTAGAATTATTATTAATTTTGCTGTGTCATGAATTAAATTATGCAAATGGAACTCACTTGAATATCTGGTTGACGTCCTCAGCGGCTTCGCAAAAGAGGTTATAGAGACACCGAAGCACCGAGCCACGTGCTAACAACTGCGGCGGAGCGCGACGGGTGACCGACCTGCCCAAGAGTTATAAACGGAATGAACGTCGCGAACGAACCAACCAAACCCTATTTGAAAAACGCGTGCCACAGGCAAGCTCGAACATTTGTTGCGTCATACAAGGCAGAACGGTCTACGTACCAACCGAGAGTCGAGACATTAAAGTGCCAAATGCGAACTCACTTTCTTTACGGCCGGCATCGGCTCATGCATTTTACGTCAATTGTTTCTTACTCGCATCAGATTGTATAAATAATGTAAAAAAATAAAATAATGTATACCTAGTCATGTAGTTTATTCCCCACTTTTTTTGTATCATTTCAGACTGTGCTAAAAACTTATGTTTACAGTTTTTTTAAGACTCTGCGGTGTAATCTCATATTGACTGTTTGAGTGACAACAGATACATAAATATATCCAAGCACAGGCTAAACCATAAGATGAAAATTGGAGGGTACATCCCTTTTATGAAGTAGGGGTGTATTAAGAAAGGAATTTGGGAAATTCAACCCCTAAAGGGGTGAAAAGGGCTAAAAACGTTTGTATGAAAAATCTTATTCCTTGAACTTACAAACTTTGAACTTTGCAATAATACTCTTTAATATATTTAATAAAAGTCTATGACAAAATATTTTCAAAACTACCCCCGCCCGTATAGGGTTGCAGGGATTTATTAACTTTTTATTGGATTTTTTAAGGGGTTGTTCTTTTCGTTTGAAACTAAGTAGATACTTATAAGTAATTATTCGCCAGTATAAATAAAATATGTTTATTCTATAAATTTTCAAAAAACTTTTACGTCGCAAGCGGTTGCTAATTATGCATAGTTTTTATTGAGTTTTGTATACCTACCATGTACATTATAATCTCTCATCATCATCGTACGTTCAGTGCAACAATGTCATTATTTTCAGGAGCAGAATTTATAGTCGCTGAAATAGGGATCATTATTGATATTTATCAATAAAATAACTCTTTACAGGTTACTCTAGCCCGAAACACCCTTCTTTAGGGATTATTAGGTAGGTATACTGACATCTTCTTTGTTTAAAATGAGGGGTAGTCGGCCCATTATCATAATTTTTTGCTGCGGTGTGTCTGTGTGTGCCTCCAGGTAGCCATAGAAACGCGACGGGTGGTTATCCAGAATTCCGACAACGAAGTAGGTTGTTGATGAATCATAAAAGCTAACACTCTTGGCACAGTTTTTAACACTCCGCGAATGACACTGCATAATTTTAGTCCGTATTTAGTCCGTCATAGTAAATGTGTCAGGTTTCCTACAATTTGATGCCGTGGTCTTTTTAACCTAACCTGCCCTAGACCCACGGTCTTGGCCAAGCTGGCTCCCGGAACGTACCTATATGTGTTGTGGGCACTGAACTCGTTAAGTGGTACCTACATGCGTTTTTTCATCATAAGAAAGCTGAGTTCTAAAAGAAGTCTTGTAAATTCAAATCATCATAATTTGCCATGACTATCGTTTGTAGCACGTAAGATTACGATTAAATAATGATTTATGTGTAGAGACTTAGAAAAAAATAAAATATGATTACGACTGTAGGTAGGTATGTCCCAGGGAGAACGGATTTTTAGGCAATGTTATAATATCCTTTGATAGATAGATAGATAGAAAACTCTTTATTGTTACACCAAGTTATGCACTAAAACTAAAAAACTTAAGAACTAATACAAGGTGACACAATGGGCGGCCTAATCGCTCAAAGCGATTTCTTCCAGGCAACCTTTGGATGGACTGGACTGAAAGAACGTGAGAGGAGGTGGTGTTACAATAGAAACATAATGATGAAATAAATATTAAGTACCTACTTAAATACAAGACTAAGAATAGAAAAACAACATTGCAATACCTACCTACACCTTTGAAGATGTCTAAGGGGGTAGTCAGAGTAAAAGTATGTCCAAATACATTTTTGTACATGATCAGATTATGAATTATTGATGAGAAATTATATTTCTTTACTTGTTAAAAAATCGTAGATAAGGTTTAGAATAAACAAAGACAAGACGCTGGCTCAGATCTTTAGGCAATTTTAAGATCCGTTGAAAATGTAAGGGTAGACAGAGGTACCCATGGCTAAACGCATAGGTACTTATATTATAGTGCATGCCCTTACATACATGTAAAGAAGCTACGTAATAAGCAATCGCGTGAATAAAGTTACCTTATTAGTTATTAGTAATAAGGTAACTTTATTCACGCGAACAGAACAGTAATAAGAACAGTTCGAACAGTAATAAGTTATTACTGTTCGAACCTGCGTGCGCGTTTATATCTTTTGTATGACATTATGTGAAGAACATTTCTGTAACTGTTTGATTCTCAGATATTTTTAGATTTACACAGAAAGTATCGCTTACCAAAACAAATTTGATGATCTACTTTTTGGTCTAAGATTGATTTATTATTAGAGATTTTTATTAATAATTTAATTTATTATAAATATTCTATTCTATTCTAAGTTATCATAGCCTTTATGATGAAGCAAGCCTGTAAGAAATCGATTGATTTACCACTACTGTATGTGTAAAATCCTACTAATTCTACATAAGTGACATTAAAGCGTTCGGTGCTCATGAAGCGCATTGTGTGTGCACACGCTGTGCTACGAGGCACTCCTTGGGCGAGCACCGCAGACCTGGGCCTGAGAATGAGTAGGTTTTTGCCAGGGAATTCTTAATTAAAGAAAATAGGGGGGAAATTAAAATTTATTAAATAAATACTGCAAATACAAAGTTAAATTACCTAATAAAAAACAAAACAGAAAGTGGCATAATAATAGTTAAACTGAAATAGACATCAATTAAATTTACATCGAGAAATACACCTGAAAGTAAACATTAAAAAATAATAAATAGGCAATAATACTTATTACAAAAGAAACCAAAGGCTACATAATGGCATGTTAAAATTAATTTCCTGAAAGTTGTAGTATTATAATATCAAAAACTGAATTATTGAAGCTAACTCTACTATATAGCACAAAAATGTTTGAAATTGGATCGGCTTATAGTAAAACACATGGTACAAATATCAATAAAGAAATAGACCTTACAAAGATATTCTGCTTAAAACCTATACTTTAAAAACTAGTTATTTAATCTACCTATTACCTACAAAGTGAAAATGAAACTGTATTATTAGGTTTAAGAGAAATGTAGGGTACACTTTTACGGAAAAGTAAAAAAAATCGAGTGGCAAAAAAAGTTTTTGACTAAACTGACTTTTATTTTCGTAAGGAGAGCAATTTACTGCACTCTCGAGGTACATTTCTGTTAATTACTTCGAAGATCCTGATCAGATCCTCAATTTTTTTTATGGGTCTACTATTGACGGAATAATCATGTATGATGTAATGTAAAAAAACCTAGATACTACCATACCACCTTGTTTTTAGAAGTCAGTTAAAAATGCATTGCCCAATGAAAAATCTATTAAAGTTTAAACTTTCAGAGATGGGAAAAACAACACTAAGGTACTTAAATTTTCTTAAATCAATCCTTAGTATAGATTCTATGAAAAATCATATGCTTAACAAAAAAATTAAATAAATGTCAACCGGTTTCGTTGTCAACCTACCTAAATACAATACCAAAATAAAATATGAATTAAATTTTAATTAGTACCTACTGGTGAATGAAGACTTAGCATTAAACTTAAGATTATGTTCACACGTAAAAATATTTAAATGCTTACTTACATAAGTTTATGTTTTTTGTCTTTGTTATTTTTTTTTTTTTTTTTTTTTTTTATGTTTTGTATACCTAACTTAAATACTTACTTACGTCCTAGGCAATATAGTAATAAATATCGTACAATTATTAAAAATAATACTTTTTATTTCTCATACACGGAAAGTACGCATAAAGTTACCACAGTTTTATTTGAAATGTCTATTCTAAAAAGTTTGTTACAAAATTATGCTTATTTTTGTATTTTCAATTAGTGTTAAATTAAATTTTGAACTAAGAATTTAAAATCTTCAATGATCAAAAAAATGTACCTACTGCTAGCAGGCAGATTTTTTTTATCATTTGTTTTTGAAGGCGGGTAAGCAGCTATTATGATTTTCGTTCGTGGAGGCTCGGGGAAGTACAATTTTTTTTTCAGTGTTGCCCCCTTTGCCCCCCTCTCCCCCCTTTTTTGAATCTCGAAAGCCTTAAGACTTGGAACAATTTTTTTTTCAGATTCTTAACAAGGGGCATCTAGATAGTCGAAATATTTTTTCAAAACTCCCCCCTCCCTCCCCAACCTCCCCTAAAATTGAAAGGGCTGTAACTTCACAACGGTTAGAGATATCCATTAGGTTAGGCTGGTAGATTTGTTGTTGTAATTTTTCGTGTACCTACGAGATTTAAATTTTCAAGTAAGTATTTATTTAGGTAATTTCCTCATATTCAAAATAAAAAGCAGATTGTTTACCTCGGGAGAAAGACCTCTATGTACTCGAACTATTGGTACTCTCGCTTTCACTTTCAGCCCTTGAATAACACTTTACTATACTAATAACTTAAAAACACAATCCAAAAAGCACTTCATAAATTAAAGTAGAAATAAATACTTAGATGTACTTATTAGCTATATTTACGTAAGTTATCATAAATAAATAATTACAGAAAAATACAATCACAAAGTTTTACATGAACCATTGGCTCCCTGAAATTCCCCTGCACCTTTCAGCACCACATTTTCCCAGACTATATACCAAGTAGGTTCTGCTTCCCAAAACACAGCCATACATTTTAAATTCAAGGTGCTTCATTAAGAAAGCTTTCTAAATGGCCGATGCGATTTTATAAATCATTTACTTACAGCAAACATTTGTAAATTAATTTATAAGTACAGAAATTATCTTATTTATTCAAAGGGCGCTGAATCTTTTTTTTCTGAGGTTGGTCTGTTGGCAATTTTATCTTATAAAATAAATCATTTATAAATTAAAAAAAATTACTCAATTAACACAAAAATAGTTCAAGGAATTAAACACAAGCAGCTTTACAATTTCCTAATACATCAAATACACACAGTACACACAACAACAAGCGAACAGGTAGTTTTTTTGAAGGTTTTTTTGAAGCATGTTATGTCCTGCATTAAAAAAAACATAAAAAAAGTATTCAAATAAAAAATACTTTTAGGCAGAGCGGAAATCTTGACTTAAAAATAAGTACTTACTTATCCTGAAAGTTTGGCACAGGGAAAAAAGTGCGTTATAAAATCCATAAATCTATTATAGTAAAATACTTACTTACCTACTCAAAAAATTTAAAATGTTTATAATCAAAACAAATCAGTCAATCACATTATCACTATCGATCTCTATTTCGTTCTCAGATTCAGAAGTGGAACTGAACTCGTCAACGGTTTCAGATTCGGTGACTATGATATCGCCAAGTGTTTTCCTTATCTTTGTAATTGATTTAGCAATTTTATTTCGGGATCGTTCCAGTTTTCGGATGTGTAAATCCATCTTAGCGATTTGTGACGCGCGAAGATCTTCTTCGGTTGTTCTGGAAGAAGTGCTTGCATCAACATCCATGGCGGCAGGGCGATCAGCGGCCATGCTCAGTCGCGGTACTGTCGGCCTCTCGTAGAATGTTCTGGGTACCGAGTTTACAGTAGAGAACAATTTCAACATGCAGGCTATATCTATGAACAAAGTATCTGAGTCTGATACTGCGCTTGAGCTGCCTGTATCAGGTAGAAAGCGGTACCCTGGTGGTACCAGAAGCCTAGCCGGATCGCCTGAAGGTAAGTATACGATAGGCTCAGTACTAGCTGTCTGAGGTCTGTCCGCCTCTACGACTGCAGGTGCCGCTGAATCCTCTACGACTGCAGGTGCCGCTAAATCCTCTACGTCTGCAGATACCGCTGAATCCTCTACGTCTGCGGATGCCGATAATTCTTTTGCTGCATTCTTTGCGTCTTCTTCGTCACACTCAGCTTTTAATTCATTGTAAAAATTTGTGATCGTCCATTCTCCTGGCCTGGTTTTAATGTGTTTTGCTTCAAATTTATCTGATTGGTTTTTGATAACTTTTAGTAAGCGTTCTCGGCATGGAGGAGCTAATTTCACAATTCTTTCTTTAATTTTTGGAACACCAGCCATAAGATAATCCCTTTCTAAACGCATCATCTCCATCTCTTTTTTAAAGTTTTCATCTGTTCCTGGTCCCTCAGTATTGAGCATGACATTAAAGTTTGTTTTAAACTCAATAACTTTCGAAAGCATTTGACTTTTCTTTTCTTGATCATTTCCAGCTGACTCGTATTCCTTAGAAATTTTATCCCATTCCCAAAGACAGTGGTCGAGATCCATTAACCTGTTATCGATGATTTTAGAAATACGGTCAATGCGATATTTATGTGCTCGCCACTGTTTACAGAACCGTCAGAAGTACCGATCGTGTTTGCAAGAGTTGGCGACGGAGCCAGGTTCCTTCTCCATTCCAATGGTTTCTCGAAGATCTATCATTTCATCATCATCCTCCACCAGGAAAGCCTGGAGATGCTCCTCCATTGTATTCAAATTCTCCACAATGAAGTACTGGACCTGATGTTTGCATTTAAAGCAAATCTGTGAACAAATAACAATTACATGATACCCACCATGTCTCATTTTCACCACTTACCTACTACTACCACTATCCATTTAAAAGAAATAATAACTTGTATCTAGGAACGTACTTACCGAACAACAGTTTTTAATTTAATGTGTTTTGTAACATTGAAAGAATAATTATGGTCTATTATAGTGTAGGTTACTAATGCATAATGCTCTTCCTAGTCACGTACCTAACTATACTTCATGATGAAGTCTTCATCCAAACTTTATTAAAACCATGCGCATACCTAATTTTACCGAAGATTAGGTTTAATAAATATAAAATTTAACACTAATTTGAAATTGTACTCACCCAAGGTTCTTCTCCCGCGACCAGTCTCTGAAAAGGAGAAAAAAATTTAATAACATGTGGCAATTTTTTTCTAAAAGCGATAGAACTATTTATTACTTTATGATCTAATTATGTTACCTGAAACTTTATGAATAAATGATTATGATTATGATTATGAAAACCTTTTCGAATCATTCTAAGAAAAAAGTCGATCAATATCGCAGTTTGCCTAAACTATTGTGACTAATCGTTGGTAATTAATAATTCTAAGAATAAACCGGCTAAGTGCGTGTCGGGCCACGCTCAATGAAGGGTTCGTTAAAAGTAGTTATCATGGTGTGATTGGGAAATGTATAATGAAATTTGAAGGTAACGTCAATAAAGTTTGTAAAGTCTGTAAAATGAATAAAACTTACAATGACCATGGCATTCCGCCATGACGCGCAAGAGAAATCCAAAATGTCGCGTAGCTTCATAGAAAGCTTAACTAATTTCAAGTTCAGTAATTATTAATTTATGCAACTACGTAGGTAGGTTATTAGGTACCTACATAAATTCGTATGAGCTACTAGATAAAACTGTTGTAGTTATGGTTGTATTAAATATATACCTAACATTGTGCCGTAAAAGTAACCAACAACCATGAAAAAACAAAATACAAAATCATGAAAACAAGCTGGTAAATGCTTGGTCTACACACCGATGCCGATGGTAAAAACCTTGTGTGTGGCACCTACTCCTCACTTTTATAGTAACTTCATTAGGGAGATTGTGAAACAAACGCGAAGCTAACAGGTGGGTTCACGTGTTTTACCTACTGTCTAAAACACTTTAGGTCCCACCATTTTGACAGCCACGTAATCACTGTGAATTTGGATTTTAAATTTTATACTAATGAAGCTGGAAGGATTTATAAAACAGATAGAATTAAAATAGAACTGATAGAATACTTACAACTTCATGCATTGTTTTGATTATTCTGCGCGGCAGCGTCGACTGACAAACACCGCGGCACGGTACGCACCGGTAAGAAGCAACAGGATCTTTTTTAAATCTACAATCAAATTTTAGGAACAATATGAAATAGTATTTACTGTTTTATTTTAAACGAATATCCCAAGACGAATGCACGCAACAAACTGAGCAATAATTATTTGGCGACAGATATAATTAAAGCTTCCCCTGCAGAATCACAATGTACGCCGCTAGGGCTTGCAATCGAATATTTGAATAATTCGAATATCACACTGAAGTGGATATTCGATTTAAGGACTGCAATATTCGAATATGTGAAAATTCCTAAATCAACAGTTAACGCTTATTAACAAGCCTAATTATTAAAGAAAAATAACCTACCTGCGCTATAATTTGCGACTAATGGGCGGTTTTCCATTAGCCGGCCCGGCACCGGCACGGTGCACGGTGCCGGTGCCGGGCCGGGTAATGGAAAACCGCCCAATAGGTAATTATCCAAATTAAAACCAATAAGTAACTTAACTTATATACTTGACTTTTACAGAACCCACAACACGGTTTCAGATGTAGTTAGATGGTACTTAGTATTAAATTAAGCACTAAGTCTTTTGTAAGACCACAGAGACCGTCAAATTATAAGTAGTATTTATTGCTGCAAAACATCCGAGTGCACAGATTTTGATGAATGGAGTCTTCTCTTATTTTATTAAGAAAACCGCCCGATAAAATGATTACAAAGGAAACAGATATTCTAAAAATACAAATACCTACTAACATTTCAAAGAAATTTACTGAATAAGCGAGCACATAGCTCTCAGTAGTAGGAGTTGCATTGCACTAGTGACCTAAGGCTTATAACATCGTCCAAAGTGCTCGTAATAGTTGTATTATTATTGCAAATCATCCATACTGTTGGAAGGCAGAATTAATACCATTTCGTTGCCGATGCAAGATAAATTAGGTGAAAAAGCTTATACAATACTACTATTTAAATTGTTAAAGATATAAACCGATTTATTCGAATATCAAATTTTATCGAGTATTTGCAAGCCCTACGCCGCACCCAAACTCGAGGGGTGCTGCGCCGAAAGTTGCGCAGTTTAACAAGAATTCATTTGGCGGCAGTTGGAATCTATTATGCACACACCAGATCACAACAAAGATTTTGCAAAACGAGCACAGAGCTTGGAACATGAGCAGCTCCAATTTTTGTTTGTCCTTCAAATTTAACGGATTTGGTACCTCACTACGTCCATTATGTTGCAAAAAAGTATAAACTCTTCGCTGCTCATGCTTATTAATCACAATATCATAATTAACGACACGTAATTATAGGTACTAAAATATAATTATTTCCGAAAGATTTATAAAGAAGATTCATGGAGAAATTACTTTACATACTAATTTCGTGTTTCTTATAATATAACCACCCGAAAAGCACATTTTTTGTTTACAGTTTTGTTTGCTACGAAAGCACCGTAGCACCCTCTACGCTGAGTCCTACGGAAAATAGTATATCGATTTTGAGAAGGATGGCAGTGAAGTAGTGTAGTGTACGTACGTTGAAAATATGAAACAGACAATTACCTACATGATGCTGAAAACTGTGAAAACAGCATGTCTCTACGACGAAAATGTGCAAAGCATATGCAAAGTTATCGCTACTTTAGAAAAATTTCCGCTCATAATGTTCATACGCGCAATTGTCTACAACGGCCGGAGCCGGTAGTCAAGAGGTAATAATGTCCAAATACATATTTGGTACTGACCACACATGTAATGTTGATCATAGACCTGACTACTCCCTTAGATATCTTCGAAGGATATAAAATTGCCTAAAGATCTGAAAGAAAATGTTTAACGCAACTTGGGAATACAGTCGTGATCATATTATTTTTATGATCAACATGACAATGCTCGGAATGCCCCGACATTCCCAATGAGACTGACGCAATTGGTATCCCGGTTACATGTAAGGTTCATCAGGTAGGTTCGAGCACCATTCGGCTCTCAGAGTAATAAACTGTAATTGAAGAACATTATTACTCGAGTTACTTCATACCCATGCAGCCATGCAATGGTATAGGTCGGTAGTTATTATGTAAGTATAGGTTTTACGATAGGCCTAATTATAAATAGACTAGCTTACTCGCCCGCGGCTCCGCATAATTATAACTTACCTAGAATCCATCCTGCACTGCACAGATGAAGATTCTCTGGATGAATCGATACATATTGTAGGTATACTGCCGTCCTCAAGCTAAAATGCCGTTAAGTGACAAAACCAAGTTTTGAGTTATGATCAAAAAACGCGACGAAAATTTTAAATCAATGCCATTTGGTAACTATTCGTCGTATGACAGAATTTTAAACATTGGAAGGTAGCTTCATTATAACTCTATCGAACAGCTGTATAATTTTATTAAAGTTGCCGTTCAAAAGTTGCATAAAATAAAATTTGGCATTTTAATGCAGGAATTGTTTACTGTAATGGATGAAGAAGACTACGCTAAAAGACAGCTAAGTATACCTTAGCCGCGCTATAGTTATGTATTTGATCATAACTGCATGCAGTATTTACTTGATCCTGACATTTACATAGCTAAAACAGGGTTAATGCACTTTAACTAGGTTATAGCTTAGGATTTATTAAAAAAAAAATTTCTTTGATAGATTTTATCATGAAATACATGACTAAATTGCAGCTAAATGCAAAACATTTATCATTAACCGCTTTTTTGTCTAGTATTCATTATGAAATATTGTAGGAATCTCTACCAAAATAACGTTATGTACTAAATTAAAATAAAGTTAACATTAAAGTGAATCATTTATTATTCAAACTTTATGTACAAAACCCATTGGTATTTAGAAAATTAGGTGTGGAATATTATTCTAATGAAAACTTTAAGTAACGTTGCACTTTTTAATATCAAATTGACTTTATAAAAGGGATAATGTACCTACTTACCTACCATGATTCGTGGATTTATAAGATATTTCGGCACAGTACCATGCTGTTTGACATCCTCAGTCTGTGACCGAGGGGGCCTTCGGCTGTGAGACAGAAGGCTGCAACTATGATTTCTGTCACTAGACATAATTATGTTTGTATGATTGGCCATAGAAATCAAAGTTGTCTAACAGCGCAATTTCTTGACGAATTCAACAAAAGCCTTTAATTTTGGATGCCTGAGGCACAGGACTGGAATAAATGGCGAAAACAAAGACAGACCTACACTTAGAATTGAAATGATGATGATCTGCATAGATATTTGTCTCACTGGCTTAAAATTCGACTTTGAATTCGGAAAAAAGTCACTCCTATAGTGAGAAAAGCGAGCCGAATTTTACCAAAACAATAATGCAACATGTGATACTTGTTTTACCTTCGAAACTCAAAGAAAAGGCTCACAATTCTTATGCTGCAGTAAAAAAAAAAAACAATTTGATCTCAAAATACTCATAAAGAGATATGCGAGCATTGCGAGCCAAACCAACTTCATACCAAGCGAACGAAGCAACCTTCTTGGTCTCTTGGACCGTATTTTTTTAAACCAATTACAAAACAGTCACTTGATTTAGCTCAATGAAATGAATGAATAGCTGCTTGTCTGTTTTCACTCTGCGATTAAACATAAGTTACTTAATTATCTCGCAGAAGACCTACATTATAAACCAACTTAATTTTGATTACGGTACTCAAAGAAAAATGTTCCTTCTCTGATTATTCTACTGAAAGAAAAAGGTTTATTTTCTGCGATCAGACATACGAGTAGCATAAATATAAACGAGTTTTACGCTAATCGCATCGCTCTTCAAAAAGTTTCAATACAAAATTAAGCTGATTCCATCACTTTTTATGGGTTGTTTTGAAAATCGTGAAGTAGGTACCTATCTATCGAATCGGAGTTTAAAGCAAACCGTTTTTCGAATTCAAAGTTTTATACAAACGTTTACCTCACTTTTTAACCCTTTAGTTAGGGGTTCAAGTATGATAAACTCAGCCTTAGTGGGTGGTTTTACTTTTAATGGAAGCTACCTTTCAAATTTCAGCTTTCTAGCTTCAGCGGTTTCGGCATGGCAAACATTGTTGGTGACTAAATCGACTAAAATATAGTATTATATAATTTTTATGGTAATTTCTCGTGTGTTAATAACGTATTCAATTAAAAAAAATATGTGGATAAAACGTTAGATTTGAAGAAATAATTATTTTGTCTGTCAATTATAATGAACATGTTCAAAACGGCGGATGGAGACTCGCCAACTCACATTGGAGGAACAAAATCAAGAGGTCTGGTAAGACGGCCGGTACTAAAACGTCACGGACAGGTCGCAGCGCGAAAGCAGATAACTGTGTTTTAGTTATGGAAAGCATGTTAGCCGTGTTATAGTGTAGCAATTCTATCAAAATAAATTTTATTTTACAAACGAACCTGCAGATAATGACTTTGAAGTGTACTATATTTATGATAAAATTAATGAAAATAAAAGACTAAACAGTAGTTAAGTGATTTTAACTGCGTTTAAGCATAGTATTTACCTGGTAACCCCTTTTAAGACTAGTACGGCGATTACTGTAAAAATAATAAACCAGGGCTTAAACATAGTTACGGGGTCTTAGCCACGTTTAAGACAAGTTAAATTGGATAACGTTTTTTTAGTCTTGTATCCATCGGGCTGGTTTTAATATGATGGAGCAGTTAAAGAATGATTGCCGTTTTATAAGTAAGTAATGCTATTTAACTGTGTTTTAGCATTGTAATTTCAAAAATAGGTGTTATTTAGCCACGTTTTTGCTTTTGCTATCTCGAAAACTAGAAGCGATAGGACTACAGTTCTTAGACAGGTCGATAGAGAATTTTGAGCTCTATAAGATGGCATTTAAAAGTGAAAAATGACCATATGTCACTTAACGGCATTTTAGCTTGAGGACGGCAGTATATTACAAATAGAAGATACTTATACTATGTAATCCCCGTGTTCATGACCATTATGTAAATAATTATAAAAAAATAAATACAATGAAATTATTGATATACAGTTTATTTTGCAATTTTTCTGCGCAGCACTTGGATTCTATGAGCAACACCGCGGTTTTTTTGCTTTGCGTTTCTTAGGCATGACACCACGGCAGGTGCGACATGGAACACAGCACGGAATGTCTTCTTCCTCACATTGGATTTGCTTGCACGAGTGGGTGGCCGGCTTGGCTTTGGCAGGCGCGCGGGGAGTTACAAGCTCCACCTGGTCAAGTCAAAGCAATTTTCAAGCTTTACCGGAGTAAGAAATATTTTCTAAAATTTAAATTATAAAACAACGGGTTAGTTGCACCATTCATACATAACACAAGAACGGCTGTACCTACCGATTTTTATAATTTTCGATTTGTCGGATTTGTCTCCTATCCATATAGCAGAATAACTTTAAAAGCATCGAAAAATGTATAAAAAAAAATATGACAATTTATTATTTTCTTATAAGTACATTTTGTACGAGTGGCTTTTTTGAGTCTCGAACTCTGAGGCGTACGAGGTTCGCCGGGCCAGCTAATACCTACCTCATAATTTGTATTATGAAGGATACGCTCGTAGGTCGTAGAGACGTTCTTGATCTATCTTTAAGGCATGATCAAAGTAACATTGAAAGTCTCTGAGTGCAGCTTTAAGAAGACTTCAGTTCTGGAATAATATTTTGAAATATTTGCCTTAGGTACAGTCAGCAGCATAAAGATATTATGTAACAGGGTAGTCAAAATTATATTCGAGTCACAAATTCAATTTTATATGGGTTGTCAGAATAGTCATATTATTGTAACCATCAAAATGGTCAATAATATCTTAGCAACAGTTGGCAATTTTATATAACGCAACAAGATGTCCAATATTATGTTCGCGTATGAACTATTCATTGGTATCTACGCACCAAACTTTCCAAAAATATCTTCGCATGAAAGAAAAATGAACTCTAATGTCTCAAGTCACAGTCTTTTATTCGTTTCCATAAAAGTCTTGATACCTTCAAGAAATCTTATGATTATGACAAATTTAATCTATGAGACAGACTTAAAAGATCAGTTAGGTATTTAAAAATATTTTTGTAGGATCCTAAATATGTAGCATGCTATGTACCGCAATAGAAAGGAAATTAAGAAAAAAATATAATTAGGTATTATGTTATAAAATTTATATTAAAAAACTAAACACATCATTAAAACCGAACAAAAATGCTTATTCATGAATAAAACTAAATAAAATCAATATCTTGTGTATCCTCCTTCTGCATTGATAACATCTAAAAGGCGTTGTCTCATTGACCGGACAGCATTGTAACAAAAATGGTCACCTCGCAGGGATTCCCATATTTGTGTGACATGCGCACGCAATGTTTCTGAAGTTCGAGCTTGAGTGTGATCCCACAGTTGAACCATCTTACCCCACACATTCTCAATAATGTTTAAGTCCGGACTCTTGGGAGGTAATCTTATTAGAATTAAATCGTCGTTGCCAGCGATATACTCGTTCACGACCCTGGAATTATGTATGGAGCAACCGTCATGAATGAATGTAATCGGTTCTTCATCATCATAAACATTTCTTGCTGTAGGAAAGAACGATTCTTCTAAAATCTCTTTATATCCCCGTCCATTTAAGCGGCCCCCTATCTCTACTATTTCACCGGGTCCGGCCGCAGACACCCATCCCCAGAACCCTACGCTGATGCGGCCACTTCTGTTATTGGGCCGAACGTTTGCCTCATCGTATCTAGTATTGTTGACTCGCCACAAAGATACACGTCCGTGAGCCGAAGACGTAAAAACTTTCTCATCAAGGAATGCTACTTGGTTGAAATTATGATTTAAATATTGAAGAGCGAATTGTAGCCTCAGTTGTTTATGCCTCGGCGTTAGGCCAGGTTTTTTTGCAGGCACCCGATGTTTCAGACCAGCTTCGTAGAGTCGGCGTCTTATGGTGCTTTGCGACACCTCATTTGCGACTGCTAACTCCGACGTTTTAATAAAGCGGTCTTGGCGCGCTGTGCCAACAATGGCAGAGTCTTGGACCATGCTGGTTTTCCTTGGTCGTCCGAAAGAGACGTGTTTGACCACGTCTCCCTCTTGACGCCATCTTTCAATCCAAAGTCTTACAGTATTTGTCTAAAAAATAAAAAAGTTATCGTTAAGAAATATCAATCTCGCCATTTCCTGCTCAGATGGTCCGTGGAGATGATGGATACTTACACTTATGCCAAGTTCATCCGATATATCAGTATTGCTTACGCCTTCCTTATGTAAATTTATAATCTGATGCTTATTTAGTTCAGTTATTCGGTATGTAGCCATTATTAAACTGTATATATGTATAGGTATTCGATATATTTCTAATTACATTTAATGTAAGTAATCAATACGATAAATCGAATGTCAGAATTGACTTGAACTACGTACACTCGTAGTTTGTAATCTATGATAATGAACTCCAAGGAGGTAAATGATAATCTATCTCGAGTTCTATCAATGACTATTTCTAATCTAAAGAGTTTCTATTACTATACCTATCTAATTTTAAAGTTTTTTCTTAAATACGTTGTAAGTGCGATAGTTTGTTTGTCATTATGGTTTTCGGTAATATTAAATTTTCTCTACGTTTTTCTGATCTGCGCGAACGAAATCGAGGATGTAAGTATGCACTTGAATAAATAAATTTATTGATTCCTCTTTTCGTAATTCGTAACTGACATGAAAGGAAATTTACGCCGTAACGAGAGAAGTTTTTAATTTTAATTTACTAGTAATTAATTTAATATCATTCTTATATAGTTTATCGGATTTTTATTTCATCTCTCTATTTAAAGCTTAATAATTACTCTATAATATTATTCTAGGCATGCAATATTATTTAAATCAGTTTCTTTAAGACAGCAAGTAAAACCGCGGGACTCGCTAAAACTTTGTACCAAAAATCTGTCTTCTTGCAATTTTAATAAATTTACTAAGTTTTAAACAAAAGACAAGTCAATGACGTTATGCACGAAATGAAAGAGATAAATAGAGATGGTTTATTACACACGTAAAAAAGGAATGGACGATGATACTTTTGAATAAATACCTAACGAATAAAAGACTGTGACTTGAGACATTAGAGTTCATTTTTCTTTCATGCGAAGATATTTTTGGAAAGTTTGGTGCGTAGATACCATTGAATAGTTCATACGCCAACATAATATTGAACATCTTGTTGCGTTACATAAAATTGCCAACTGTTGCTAAGATATTATTGACCATTTTGATGGTTACAATAATATGATTATTCTGACAACCCATATAAAATTGAATTTGTGACTCGAATATAATTTTGGCTAACCTGTTACATAATATCTTTATGCTGCTGACTGTACTAATAGTTTTAATTTACGGAAAGATCGAACTTACTTCAATGTTTCCAGTACGGTTAGGCTCGTCGGTTTGTTTCCCAATCTTCAATATAAAAACATCCTTGTCTGGATGAAGGACCTTCTGAGCATGGACTCCTTTCGGAGCATCCTTGGGGGTGACGTTACACACATTGCAAAGAGTGTCGTGAGCTTCCTTCTTACTGTAGACCAACTCTGAATTCAGCTGGGTTCGGTTGGTAAGGGCCTCGCAAATGTCATCCGGTATCTGTTACGGTTTAACATGGTAGATTGATAGTTGTGATTAGTTTACTTAGTACCTACTTATTAGTATCTGGATAAAATTTAATATACATTTTTGTATCAAACAGAAAGTATAAGATTTTCTCATCATTTTGAAGTGGTAGGGATTCTAGGGATTGCAGTGGTTATGCGGTTGCGATTTTTATTCAGATTGGACCCAAACAAAACCAATCCTTGCAACTATTCAAATGCAATTGATGACGAAATCTTATCTTCAGACTTCAGAGACACTAAAATCGGTTGCGACGAACACTAAAGGCCGGTTTCAATATTCAACCTACGAATGGCCGTAGATTGATCGCCATAGAGCAACTTTAGCACAAAATATAGGATTATTTTTGACAGATAACAATACTACTACCTCTACTATCTACGCCAAGATCTACGGTTATTCGTAAGTTGAATATTGCAACCGGGCAAGAGAAACTGAGCAATGGTAAATACGTGATCGGCATTTGACCTGGAAATTAAGACAATTGTCTCCCCCATGGTCATCTCCAGGCGAGCCGCAGGTCTCTGAGCAGACGGAACCCTCGTCTTCGCAGGTGCACTGCTGCTGCAGTTTAAGCTGAGACGGCGTTAGTTTTGGTGGCTTACAGGTGCTCTTTGGAACTCTTATTTTTACCTAGAAATATTAATTCTTTGAGAAGATAGTTAAACTGGTAGACCTAGGTACCTACGGTATCTATTTTTACCCGACTGCTCCGGAGGGTAACTAATGTTTTTCGAGTGTATGTGTAGGTACTTATGTAAGTAGATTATGTTTGTGTATTTGTATGTATGTACGTTAGTATGTCCATTTCTTTGGCACGCCCTGCAGCCCAAACCAAAGAGAATATAAAACGGTTGGAAGAATTTTAACATTAGATGTCGTTGAATTTGTCGGAACTGTCACAGTGGCGGGGTCTGCATACCTACAAAACTTCATGAAAATCGTTGCAATTATATAATTGTGGTTGAGTTAGTGAAGTAGCGGGCGAATACCTCGACCACTACCTACTACTATGTTTGAATGCTTGGCTGAAACTAAAGAGGCAATTTTATCAAAAGCATTGTACCTACCTCGTTTCCGTTGAAGATGGCACCGATTTCTTCGTAAGGCTTTCGATTCTTACGTCCACCACCAGTTTTCCCCATGTTTGTAATTTTTACTCGTAATTTGACTACTTATTTAATAAAGCAGTTGAGAGTTCGAATTCAATTTTGCATGTTTTTGAAGTGAGTGGCTCAGAATACTTTTCTCTATTCTGAGGTAAGTATAAAAATGTTTTCCTCAGTCCTCAAATCATTTGAATTTACTTGTAATCTGACAGAAGTCTACCAATTGACAAATGGGGAGGAAGAAAGAAGAGAACACCTACATTTTCAAAAAGTTTATAGGTAGGTACCTAGCTTTCGTTCGAAATGAGGCTACCTAAGATAGTTTATGGTTAGTTGGTTAGTAGGTTGGTTAGTAGGAAGATTGTTGATCCTAGGTACCTAAGTATGTTAGTTTAGTACTTAAAATAATGTCTAATGTAAAATAAAGTAAAATAACTCTAACATGGATGGCCATTTTTTTATCACCTATAATGTCCCACTGCTGGGCAAAGGCCTCCCCCATATCTCTCCATCTCTCTGGATGGCCATTCTAATTAAAAAAATGCTACAGGTAGGTACCTAAGAAGATTGATGAACAGAAGGTACCTACCTAATTACCTAACTATGAGCATGCATGACTGATTTTAATTAAGAAGATCGTATTGTTTGTACCTAATTTAACTTTTCTAAAGAAAGTCACGGAGGGCATAAACAAGTTTACTTATTTTAAAAATTACGCGCCACATTTTCATTTCTTAACAATGTTAAATTGACATCGACTTAACAAGGCTGCTAGATGCAAAGAGTATAATATTTTATCTGTGCCAATACGTTTAGCCTTCAAGGGAAGGGAGTAGCCTCGTAACGTTGAATGGCTTTAGGCTTGCTTTGCATTGGTCGAGTGTTTAATGTTTGCCGACACTCGCACGTGCGTAGCACATGTGTCACAAAATATGTATACCCAAATGTATACCCAGCAATCCGTGGCCAGCAGATTTTTAAATTCTAGCGGGTCTTATAACAATAACTGAATCATGAATACTTATTAAAGTAGCAGAACAATATAGTATAGGATCCCGTCATACAACGACCTTCACCGAGATGTTTATTTAATGAAACGTATTTTATATGTAATTTAATATGTAAATAAATATATTGCATATGGGTTGGCTAACAAATTTCAGTCCAGTATATGCTTAATTAAAATAAAATATTTTTTTAACATTTCACCGGTAGGTATAATTATTAGACAAATTCTATACCAATCGAAAGTCTGAAGCCCATAGAATATGCAAACGTTGTGTTGTCTATTCTTTTCCGGTCACAACTATTAATTTAATTAATTTAATTTATAATTTTTTTATGAATTTATGAATTTATTTTTAATTTAATTTTAATTCAATAATCAGATCGGTGCAAAATGCTAATATTATTTACCTGTACCTGGCTGCCCGAGAGTTGTGACCGGAAAAGAATAGGCAACCCAACGTTTGCATATTCTATGGGCTTCAGACTTTCGATTGGTATAGAATTTGTCTAATAATCATACCGGTGAAATGTTAACTTTTTTTTTAATTAAGCGTATAAGTACTGGACTGAAATTTGTTAGCCAACCCATATGCAATTTATATTTATTTACATATTAAATTACATATAAAATACGTTTCATCAAATAAACATCTCGTTGAAGGTCGTATGACGGGATCTTAGACTAATAGTAACTGTTCATTTTCTTAAATAAATTGATATACCTAAGTAATGGGGGCAATTCGGAGTGTCGCAAAAGCTAAACTAAACTAATTAAAATTATTGCCATCCTTTTTATTTCCATCGCTATGAAAGGGACGGCAACAATTTTAGTTAGCTTAGTTTAGCTTTTGCGACACTCAGAATTGCCACTAATAAGTAAATACCTAGTATCTTCCTTTGCAGACAGATAGGTAGGTACTTTTTATTTCAATAACTTGGCTGCTCTGCAGTGGGACGTGGGACAATACGGGCTAAATTATAATAAATAAATCTCAGGATATAGGTAGGTAGTCAAGGGTTTAACAAGAAATGAATGTTCTAAACTGTAGAGCAGCGGCCTAAAATCTATTTCCGCTTCTTTTTAGGCCTCATGCAACAGCAAGGTGGAGGTTCTGCTTCACATTGAGTCTCTCTTGTATCGATTCTACAAGGTGCCTTTTTCTCAGGACCTTTAGGAGTCACAAGTTCCAGCTCCATTTTACAACGGCGATCACCAGTAGGACCCACTTTTGCTACCTGATGGGATAAATTAAATCATAAAGTAAATAGGACTTCTGTGAAAATAACTAGCAAGAGATAAGTCGTGTTACACAGGTTTAGGTACCAAGGTCCATCCTGAATCGATGGGATTATTTTCAAAGTAGGTAGGTACCCTACCCACCTACCTGGAATGTATTATTTAAGTATTTAACTTTATACAGGTGGGACGCAGCGCAGGTAACAAAAGCTAACTACCCTAGAAAAATGCTTATTTCATGAAAGTGATGTGGGTTGACGGTGGCTGTCGCAGTTTAAATCGCGGAAAAAATAGGTCTAGGCATTAAATACTATACTAGGTACTTAGGTTGTTTTGTTACTCTTTCACGGGAAAACTACGGATTTGGCTGAAACTTGGAATATAAGTGTAGGTACCACCTACATAGTTTATATGACCTGGAATAGCTGTACCTATGCTACTTTTTTACAGGTTGGTACCACGGGGGTGAAGCCGCGGGCACTAGGTAAATAAATATCCTTGGTTGGACATTCCACACAGCGTCATCTAGTCCCAATTCTTTTATCTGTGTCCCAAGGTAAGCAACTTAATGCTTGTGTTATGGTAACCAGATGACTGATATTACTTACTACCTACCTACATAGATACCTACTTTTTTTTTTGTAAATACATAGGTAGGTAAGATACTATAGATAGAAAAATATCCAGACCCGGAACAAATATCTGTAGAATATACAAACATTTGTCCCGTGGCGGGGATCGAACCCGCAACCTCCGCGTCTCAGGTGGGCCTTCGCCCACTGTGCCACAGAGGTACTTAAGTTTTAGTTATGTTTTATAATTTTGATTCATGTAAACCTTCAAAATGAAAACGTCTTTTTTGGGATGTAGGACACTTTGCGCAAGACCTGGACCGGGAACATTGGTGGGTACCAGATTGCATTGCCAAGGACACGGCCTTGGTCCGGATTTATTTTTATGCTGGCTATTGCTAGACTTGGCTGACTTCCCTTGAACTTGAGTGCCTTTTGTATCATTTTTCTTGTTGTCAGGCATTTTTATTTCGTACAACTGGAATTTATATAATCGTTGTTATTATTTAATGATTGATCTGACCAAAAATAATAAAATCACTTGAAAATCACTACCAAAGAGAATAAAAACACTTGATCACTACCAAAGAGAATGTTATGCCCCATCCAGACTCTCCACGAGGCTACACTAGGGAACGCAAGTGCGAGAGTGAGGACGGTGCGCTCGTGTCCCCTCGTCTTCCCTCGCCTCGCTTCGCCTCACTGGCGGCGCGGCGGCGGCGCTCCGCTTGGTGTTAGTTTTCGGGCGCGACGAGTCAAAGAATGCGAGGACGCGAGGCGAGACAATTGAGTGTGGATGGCTAACACTCCTGCCGCCTCCGCTTGCCAAGACTCGTGCGAGAGCCTCGTTGAATGCATAATACTACGTTTAATCACTACGTTTCTGACTTGCGTCTCCATCCACACATATCCACACTCATGGCGCGTTCCTGTGGCGGAATTATGTCTCAGATCAAGCTGAAAATTTCAGAAAAATTAGAGCCGTATAGATCTGAGACATCATTCCGCTAACAGGAACGCACACTGGCTCGTGACTGTTTTATGGACCAGTCTTTCATCCCTTCCTTTATCATTGGCCCATAAAGGTATTTAGGTACTTATACCTTTTTTTGCAGATGATTTAGGTGATTTCAGTTACAGAACAGTTATTTAGTAATGAACACTTTACGTACGTGTGTCTCCTACACCTACTTAAATTAAAATTATTTACAAAAATAATGTACATAGGCAATAGGTAAAATTATTTTTAATCGCCACGAGGACGTCATAAAAACTCAATTGCATCACTGTACGCAGCAGGTTAACTAGACTTTTCATCTTAGCTGGTCTTCTAATTCTGCAATAATTGAAATCAAGTAGTATAGGTATGTATAGGTACATTTAATAATAAGATATTGAACTATGAATAATTGTGACATTACGTATCCCAACTGCTAGATTACCACAAAACTGATGTTGATAATAATCCGAGATGGTAATAGATAATCTAAATACTTATAAAAACAGTAAGTACCTAAGTAGGTAGATTATCTTGGGACCTAGAAAAAAAACTTCCTTTTAAAGAGTACCTAGGTATCTAGGTGCAGCAAAGTGGTTTCTGGAATACGCAACGCAATCCCACATTCAAAAAGTGCAAAAAGCCATCCTTGTCATGTCCTTTTAAATTGTAAGTAGTTTGTGAATTTCAAAAACAAGCAGTACTATTAGCATTATGAAGGTTTACTATGTATAGGTAGTTTTATTGTTTCATAAAGCTTCATCCGCAACATGTTGAGCAGCTACTTTTGCAGCTTTTGGGAGGCTTGCAAGGAGCAACTGAACAGCATTTTCGTGGTGGGCAAGTCGCAATGCAACAAACAATGCAAGGTCCTGGTACACTTTGGCAGCGTACAACGGGGCAAGTTTTCGAGCGATTGCAACAAGGAGATATACGTTTTTTGTGTACTCTAATACGAGGCTGGCTTCGGGCTTTGCGTGGTTTTTTACGTCCGACTGGACATGGTCGCAGACAGGGTGAACTTTTGCATGGTAAAGTACATGGAAATTTGCAGCAAGGAGGAAAGCAAGGTGGACCGCATGGCGTTGGTGGACAACAGGGTCTGCATTTTGATGGTGGACAAGGCGTGCAATTACGAGGTGGACAAGGCCTGCATTTAGGAGGTGGACACGGTTTAGAGGTTCGGGGTGGTTTTCCGCAACATACTGGTTTACAGCATTTCTTACATGATGGCGGACCACATGGCTTTTTGCACCCTTTTTTGCAGCATTTAGGTCTACATGGAGAAGGTCGACATACTATCATTTTGCATTTCGGTGGACGACAGGGACCTGGTGGAGAGCACGGTGAGGGACAGGGTGGGCCACAGGGAGGTGGTCTTGAAGGTGGAGGGGTCCACTCCAACATAAGTTCATTCTTAGCAAGTGGAGCGCCAGTCATCCTGCGAACCACCAACTCAAACACTCCTCGTCGTGGATTTGTTACTGTAGATACTTTAACAGGAGCTTGTTCTTCACCCGATGAAGCAACAATACATTTTGGACCTTGGCATGGATCTTTTCCGTGCACTGGACATGGTTCTTTTGGTCCTATGCGAATGTGTGAAACTGTCGCAACCATATCCCCCTTTGTCCCACCGGCAGCGGGACAAACTCCTCTCTCAGATTTGTCATCTTTGATTGACACTGATTTTGCAGTACACGTTCCTGCTGAAGAACCACCAGCTTTTCTTGTTTGAGCAGTTGAAGAAGTACATTTCGATTGAGCTTGAACAGAGGCTGTACCTTTTACGTTGTGTTTGCATTTTTCACTTTTCATTGATGCAGCTGTGACTTTTCCACTTTTTTGAAGCTTTGCTTTGGATCCTGAACATCCCACCCCCGAGTTCGGTTCTTGTTTTTTTCTTCCGAAGAAATACACATCAGAGTAGTGTATTTTTCCATCCACACCCCTCCTATTGAGTCTTTGTGGTGCAGATGACACAGTGGATGTGGAGAAATAATTTTGATGTATTTTATAGTTAGGAATTGTAAAATTTTCATTATCACAATCACTTACAGCTTGTAAACATTTGTTGACTGATGCTGTTGCTTGCGTAGCAGAATTGCGATATTGGTTAAAATCATCAAATAATGTCATATAGACGGTGGTTTCTTGTTTACCAAATAAGCATTCTTCCATTTTATCATCTATCAAGCTCTGACTTTGTAACCGTGACATGCAATCTACAGTGTCAGAAAAGGAAACACTGCGTCTTTTAGATCTGAAATTGTACAGGGATGTGGATGATAAACTTTCCGCCATTCCTTGAGTTGTTGCTGGAAGCTTTATGTTTTCCATAAAAATATCCAAACACTCTTTTACTATTACTGTGGCTTGAGAAACAATGTATGGTTTTTTTTTGGTAACACTCTTTAGGAGACCATCGCGGCAGCTTTCTATTTCTTTCCAGGTCTCGATAATGTCTTGTTTTTGTTCTTCAGTTACTAACTGGTGGATCGGCAAGCAGGGCAATGTACCTATGACCATATTAAAATGTTATCATTAGTAAAATAATTGTGACTACTCATCCTATAGTAATAAGTAGTATGATCTTACAAACTCCTCCCACCTATAGGTACCTATATCGAGTGTGATTTGGAAGATAATCCGATTACGAGTTCCTACAATTACTTAACCTAGCACAGATGAGAATTATTATTGTCTTAAATCTCTGTTTTCACGAAGTAATGATAGGGTACCTACCTAGAAACTGCTTTTCACGAACATTAGATTTTTGTTTGTTTGTAAGAATCAGTAGGTACCTATTTTTGTGTCAACCCCTTTTATATTTCGGATTCATGACCGGATACATAGGTAGTACCTACTTAAGGTGCCGTGAGAAGAGAGAGGAAAGGTACCCTGAGAGACTTTTGAAAAAGAGGTAGTTTGAATAAAATGTTCCTGTCTCGCTACATGCTGCCAAAAAACAAACAGCAAGAAAGGGATAACTACAGCTCAGACCGTTTTAGGTACCTACATAATTATTGTAGTACCTACTCCCCCAAAACGTAACCAATTGTTTTTTTTATAATTTTTCAAAACCTTCAGCCCCTACGTCATGGACCTAGTCGTACAGAGTACCTACCACTTTTCTTATTTTCTTACTTTCTCTAAGCCCTACGTCCTCATTTTTTTTAAAATATTATGCGTAATTTTTGTTAGATGACTGTCTAAAGATTTATAAGAAATTACTTAGTCAATTTTTCTAGTTTTTGAGGACTCCTACATCCTATGAGTAATAATTACGTACGAGTACCTACCTATAAAAAAAAAACCAAGACGTAGGGATATGGCCATGGTAGATAAAGGTTTTATGGTACAAAAATATTTGCTCTAGTGCCATATTCAGGGACATTCGAGGAAACAAGGGACTACGTTTTTATGGAGAAAGACCCGGCCCGGAGCCTTTCCTCTTAAGCTACTTAACGAAAGAGCCTAAGCTATAGCTATCAACCTGTACCTTCCTACCTAATAAAGGTGTTAAAATTATTAAGTTCTTTGGTGCAATCCTAATTAAGTACCTATACCTATACCTATTAATATAGGTAAGTATGTTGAATGAGAGCATAAAGAAAAATGCATTCTGGACAAAACAAACATTTAATAAACTTGAAAATGGTTGAACAAAAGAAACAGTTATTTACGTTTAGAAAATTTAGATGGGCAACAGTCGGGACAGCACGGTGCACACTGTGCAGTACGCGTATCACTAACAGGAACTACTCGATCTTGTGTCAGAACTGGTGTAATAAACTGATATTCAAGCTTGGACTTGCGACCGGGCATCTCAACTATCTTGCCAATTCGCAGTTTAATTACTTGTTTAGGAAAGTCATAAACAACCCCAGGATAATCTTCAGCAGTGGTGGTCATCAGTTGACCGGGCTCGTCGCGTGCTACATCCCCGACTCCGTCAGACGAGAAGTTAAAATGGGCTCGTTGCTTATGGCCCATGCCACAGGAGTCCGATGGCAATTGGAATATCACCTTGTTTCCCGTCGGGCAGCAATCTGCACAATTTTGTGATCATAATCAGGCTGGTATGAAATCTAATTTTCAACTAATTTTCTACGGTTTGTATGTAGTTAACTGCGTCTACACAAATTAGATACAACAACGTAGGTATGATGCTTATAATCTTCCATTTTATCGTCTCTTTTTGCTTTTTTGTTTTTTAATTCTTCTAATACAACATTCGCAATCAATATCTGATTGCATTCTTGTGTTTACTTTTTTAATTGGTGTTTTTTTATCAGGGCCTTTAGGTGTTACTAATTCAAGTTCCAGTTTACATTTTCTGTCACCTTGCATTGCAGTTTTAGCTACTTTTAAAACGAAAACTTCTACGTTCGGTAACTCTTGTTTTGTATCACCCCGAGCGAGCGCTGCTTGTTGGCCATGCTTGGAAGCCTGGGTACAGCCTTCAGTTGTACAAGTGAACTGTGTGCCAGCAGGCTGGGCCCCACGACAACATGTAGCTTCACTAGGCAAAGCTAAGCTGATTTGGTTTTTTCCACATGGTGGCGCGCACGGGCCACCGTCTGTTCCTTTCGTATACGGGCATTGCATGGCACAATGAGTTTGGCTTATTTTCTTGATGATAGAAGCAGAGGCAGGCACTTTAATCTTTAGTTCATTACCACCCAAGTTTGTTCCTATCTCCTCGAATTGTTTGCTGCGACCTGGCCATCAATAAAATTTATGTGCATAGGATTTTCAATAAAATTTAAAAGAGTTTGTCCAGAATGCGAATGTACCTACCTACCTTATGTGAGACTACTTATAAAATTCATGCTTTCATATGAGACTCCTAAACTAATTGCGTAGGTTGGTAAGTAGGTAGGTACTTAATGTCCTGTCCATACAATCACTCTAATATTCGGATCCACACCGCGAATGATCTAACGTTTATGGGAAAAACATGCCTAAGCATTTGCTAATGTTGCTTTGCACATGAAAATCTTTGCGATTGTATGGGAAGGACGAATATAAAATGAGTATTTTTGTGACAAAGTAAGTACCTACTTACCTATATGTAGGTAAGTGTGAAAATCTTACCTTTTGGAACATGAAGACAGTATTGATCGGTATTTCTGCACTCCATTTGTTGCTTGCCAGCAGGTTTAGGGCCCGAACAAAAGCAAGGATCATCCGGATCCTCACATGGCTTACTATTATAAGGGTCCTTAGCTGTAATTATATTATTTTTATTTTTTACAAATAATAAGTGAAGGTAACAGCGGCATAAATTGTATAAAAGTTGACAGCGCACCTGTAGGACAGGATCCAAATCCACCACCTCCAGATGGGCCCCCAGCCCCACTGGCACCAGCGCCTCTAGCTGCTCCGCAAGCACATGGATCTTGATCAGTTTGAAATGCTTTTTGTGGATTACAAGATCGGTCTACTATGGAAGAACCTCCACCACCAGCTCCTAGACTTGGTGGAGCACCTGCGCCTTGAAATCTTGTAATAATCAGTTTACCGAAGCAAGATATTCTTAGGAACATAACAATTTCTCCAGTTTCAGCCCCGTCTGTTCCAACTATCCGGAAAGAATCCTTCAGAGCTTGATAGCTCACGCTGTTAGGATCTTCTAGAAACTTTTTGCGTGCTTGTACGAACTCTTTCGTCATATCTATTGTGGCCTCTCCCATTACTATTTTAGTTGGTAAGCAACCACATGGTAGTGATTTATAAACAGATACTTTAATAGGAAACTTGCTCATAGCTTTACTTATATCCGCTTCTTTCAGAGAGAATAAACAAGACTTGCCATTATTAAAGGTCTTAACAAAAGGTCCCCCGCTTTTTGCAATGCAAGCCCCGGGGTCGTCATCACAAATTTCCAGGGGCTCGACGGCAGGGCACTCAATATTTACACATGTTCGAAAATCCTTATCAGAGAAACAAGGACTTTTGACAAAAACGATTTTGTCGATAAGTACCTCTAGGAGGAAGAGGCCATCATCCTGCTGCGCCATAGTTTCGCTACTCTCGGGGATGGGATTTTTCTAATTTTATACTATTTTTTCTTCAAGTGTGTTATCATGCTGAAAATTTTGACATATTGTTTAAACAAACAAGAAAAACAATAGAAGAAGGCATTTCATTGTCATTCGATTTTTGGTGGGTGCTAGAACCAAAGAGCATGGCTAGAACTATGGGTTAAGGAAAGGTTTCATTACAGGAAGCACCTAAAAAGTTAGTAAGTAGGTAGGTAGTAGGTACCTACCTACCTACTGTAGGTACCTACCATCTCATAAAAAATAGAGCAATTTGATGATAAAAAAACATACAAAGAGAATAAAATCACTACGGCTAGGTACCTACTTTAGGTACTACTATTCTTTTATCTGTGGTACTACCTACTTACTTAGCTCATTGACAATTATCTTTCCTTCTTCTGAGACTTAGCTACTTGGTTATTATTCTGTAAAGTAAGAGAAAGTAAAATAATAGAACAAGTCAGAAGACCCATTTCACGAAGACATTCATTTAAACAGCGCCTCTTCTTCACGTGTCGGTCGGCGTCAGCCACCCCAAAGTCACCCGCGGGCGGCCAGCAATGAGCATGTAGACATGTAGAGAGGTGGCCAGTAGGTAGGTAATCTATCTACTTAAGTAGGTACCTACTTAAATCTTTGTTCAACACTCAAGCGCGCACAATTAGTCTAACTCGTCCAAAGAGTAGAATATCTAAGTAGGTATACCTTATAATAGTCCATCTCAGAATATAATCTTTTATCATGTGTAATTTCATGTTGGATATCCTTAAAATAAAATAAAAAAAACAAAAATAAATTCACTTGCACGCGTATTAGCGGAAGTCGCGGCGTGGATACTAGGAACCTAGTATTCTTTTATCTGGTGCTAGGAACTAGGAAGATTAATCTTCCTAGCGCGGATAGATTAGCGATGCGAATAATAAACAGAGGCGTGAACGGGACGCAAAGCCAAGCCACGAAGAATGTGAGTGAATCGGATCATCTACCTACACTAAACGTAGTGTTATTTATCTTTGATCTACACCTACCAAGATTGTGGGGTGGTTAGCGGTTTCGCGCGCGTGAGTGTGGAGGGTCTTTATCAAGTTAGCTAAAGTATCCAAAACGTCGTTGACCCTGAAATGTCATCGTTTGCTCTGCGCCTAAATTCCACAGATGAAATTCACCAGGTACAATTGTCTTTGAATTCAACCGCAGCGCAGATCGAGCGAGATGCTTATAGAATATTTGTAAGGCAAGAAAGAGCAAACAAATATTTTACGTGCGCATAGTGAACATGAACGGGGCGAGTCGAGTGCAACCGATCCCGAACCGAACCACAGATACGGTAAACATCATACAATCAATCAATACAATACATTCAATCCAACAATCATCCATCATAAAATAAAATCAAGTGCTACATTCAATTCAAGAAAGGGCAATTTGTAAAAGAAACAAAATTCGAACAAGTGTATTTTGCTGTAATAAGTGACTCATTTCTGTTAGATAACCTAAATCTAAAATAATGTCTAGGAACATTGTTTTTGAAGGATGGCTAACAAAATCGCCACCAACAAAGCGCATCTGGCGTTCAGTAAGTACTGTACCTACTTTCGAAGTATTGTGTTACCTTTGTTGATAGTAGTTGATAGGATTGGTGAATGTATCCCATAAACATGCACTGGTCAAATTATACAGTCTGAAAGTGAATTAAAACATCTAGTTGCTGTTCCTAAAGTACGTACCTATTGAGTTATGTGCAAACGTCACAAACGTGGTTTTATGTTTGTACCAGAAATGGCGGAGAAGGTGGTTTGCCTTGCGGCAGTCGGGCGAACTCCCTGGACAATACTTCTTAGACTACTTCGCGGACCGGAATTGCAGGCGGCTCAAGGGCACTATCAATTTGGATTTATGTGAACAAGTAAGTGAGCAAGTAAGTAACAGCTGTGTCTGATCAACATACTGTAAACTTTGACTTAAGTTGGAGAAAGTCTTGAAAAAGGGTTTGTTTATGTTTAATATTCCTCTAGTTTAGAATTTTGTATCTGTCTATGCTGTCTTAGGCATTTATATACCTACCTACTTAAAGTTTTTGTTAAATCTGCTGTGCTACTTGATGCTTTTTGATGTTTAAACTTATTTTTAAATGTTTTGTGATGCATTGTATTTATTACAGTACCTGCTGAAGTAGGTATTTTTTAATCATACACTTATTTTAAAGTAGGTATTATAAAATGGATTAGGTACCTAGTTTATGATGTCATTAGTGGCAATTCTGAGTGTCGCAAAAGCTAAACTAAGCTAACTAAAATTGTTGCCGTCCCTTTCATAGCGATGGGAATATAAAGGATGGCAATAATTTTACTTAGTTTAATTTAGCTTTTGCAACACTCCGAATTGCCCCCATTTTCTTATCAAATTTGGAACTAATTATTAAATTTATAAGATGATAATCGAAATATGTATTATTATAATGATCCCGTATTTTCTCCTGGTCACACTATAACTTGAGAACGGCTTTACCAATCTAATTAATCTTTTTTTAAAATGTTTTCTAATACTTGAAGTATTAGAAAAAAAAGGTTTTTAGATTTAAAAGAAAATAAAAAAATTGTCCAGAATCTTACAAAATTTAAGGAAACTTAGCGACTATCTTTATTATAAATTATAAACTTAATGCAACCTTAGCATCACCATTCACTAGGGATTTATTTATTTATGAACAAAGAAACACACAGGAATAAAAAATATCTACACTTCTTAATCTAAACAACTAATGCCGGGTTGCAATATTCAACTTACTAATAACCGTGGATCTGTCGCCATAGTAATATTGTTATCTGTCAAAAAGTGTCCTACATTTTTTGTTGGCTAAACAAAGTTGCTATGGCGATCAATCTACGATCATTCGTAAGTTTAATATTGAAACCGGCCGTAAATAAATAAAAGTCAGTTGTTTAACAGATTGAAGGGCAAGACAACGTCTGTCGGGCGGGTCAGCTATTAAAATAGCTAGCTGGAAATAGGTGACAAATCTTATTCTTACCCATGTACTGTACATAACCAATTTACAGTTCTTATTTATTACTATGAGCACTTATTCCGTTCACAAGTCTATTACTAATAGTTTAATATTAGTAACTTTTAATTTAAGTATCAGTCTTTCCTGTTTGGTTCTAATTATCCTGTCATTTCGTGGTCATACCATTTGATTACATTTTATAGTTTTACTTTAGCTAACATAGCATGATAATTATTATTTAATATATAAATTTAAAAAAAAGATATATTTTATTCGAGAAATATAATTGTGATGTCTTAAATTATTGAATATTGAAATAGAACTACAGTTAAAGTTTTGAGTTAAAAATACTGTGAAAATATGTGAGTGTTCAACTGAAGTGATAAAAATAAAAATCCTCTGTGTTCTTGTACTTATTAGTTACTTTATGTGTTCAAAGTAACTTACAAATTATAATCTAAGAAAGACTTGCTTACGATTCGGACAAAATTTATTAGGACACAGTGTCCCAATTTAAAAAAAAAGAATACAGCTTTAGTGCTATAGGTACTCATATTTGATCTCATTTCGGTTTAATCTTTAGTCCAGTTTCCAGCCTGAAGTAACTGTAGTCCTCCAATATTTTGGAGAAATCTCTTCTATTTCTCACAATGCTATCCTTCAAAAATACTTTTTATATTAAAACCCCTAAGTTTTATTCAATACAAGCAAAAGGAAAGCATTGTGAGAAAGAGAAGTGACTTCTCCAAGACGTGGAAATAAGTCAAATTATGTATTTGAACATGCCTCTCTTACTTAGACCTTCCTCAGACTCTTCAAAGGAGATAATGCCTAAATCTGAGAGAAATGTCTTAATATTTGTGTTTTCTTTCCTAGGTTGATGCTGGGCTTCATATGGAACGTAGTGGCACTGGTTCTCTAGATCCAAAGCTGCGTGGCTCCGTGTTCACCATCCAGACTCAGTCGAGGACGTACCACCTTGAGGCTGACTGTGAAGAGGAGATGGAGAAATGGGTTGATGCTATCTGTCGGGTGTGTGGTCTTCGGGCCACTGATGAGTCTTCTAATGCTATGGGTAAGCATTTGAGAGAATCTTTATAAATATGTATATCTTGTTTTTCTATGTATAATATATGTATGTATTTACAAAAAAAATAATATCTATGTAGTAGGTATATCAGTCATCTGGTTACCATAACACAAGCATTCAATTTCATAGCTTGGGACTAGATGACGCTGTGTGAAATGTCCAAGGATATTTATTTATTTTATGTACCTTCTCTACACATTTTTACACCACTTTGTTTGTAATCCCAGAATGTATAGGAATGTATAGGTTAATATAAGTTCTAACCTTTGTTCTAACGTCTAAATTTCATTAAAATTGGTTTAAGTTACGAAGATACGCCCGGACAAACATTCACAAAAACTTCTCTAATATAAATTCCTATAGAAATATTATTTCAGAATAATATTACTAGGATTATTCCATAATCTATTCATGTTTTGTTACAAAAATACTTTACATGTCAATAGGTGCATCAGTATTTACAATGCTAATTTGTTTTAAAAGTCTTCCTTACATTTTATGCATTCTGTGCAAGATTAGATATTATCTGAAGCACTGGGATGATGTCGGGACCAAAGACGATTAATATCTAGAAGACAGACAAAGGCCATACACAAAATCGTAACCCTAAAAAATAGCCTGAAAACTCTAAAACATCAATTTTATCCAAGAAATTTCAATTACTTTCTAGTTAAAAATGTTTAAATATTGAATATTGTTGCTACCTACTACTAAGTATTGAAATTTCTTGGATAAAATTGATGTTTTAAAGTTTTCAGGCTATCTGGTACTGCGGGATCGGGTTACGATTTTGTGTATGGCCTTTGTCTGTCTTCTAGATATGAATCGTCTTTGTCGGGACAAAGGAAACTGGTGACCTTTATGTGGCTTATTATAATCTGTATATAAGTAATCTGTATTGTTTGCTACTGCACCCTGTGCTGATCTTGTTATTGTAATTATTTCAGTATGAACAAGAATAATACATTTTTCCACAATGTCACGTTTTACAACAACCAAGGTCACATCCTTTTTACAATTTTAGATTTTCATTTTTTATAAAGGTATCTTATTTACTATCTAGAATAATCTAGATACAAATGTGGATGTGGTTGGATAATAATAGGTGTATTGTAGTGTAGACCAAAAGACGGATGGATTGTGTAAGAGATGACATGAGTACGAAAGGACAGTTCTGAGGTGAAAGTGAGGAAAGTGGAAAATGTATGATGTTGTTCTGACCCCACATAGTGGGATAAGAGCAAGAATATGATGATTTAAAGGTAGGTGTAGAATCACATTTCAAGCAATTTCTCTTCAGCAGTTTCAAGTTTGTTTGTTTTTTATTAGGTACGAGTAGGTACATAAACTATAATTAATTTTAGGTTATTTCTTTTAAGAAAACTTTTGAATGCAGTACCTTCACTAATTTTCAAAATTAAATAAAGTTTCCTTTCAGCAAGATATACTTGCACGCCGGTGCATAGTTAGGACGGCCTGTATATATTTTTTTATTCCAGAAACATATCAAAACAACATGGCGACGTATCAGAACAGCCTTTCTGCGATGAACGCTCACTACGAGTGTGACGGCACTGGCCCCTACATACCTATCTCCGAGTGCATCACTGGAGTCAGAGCTCAGGTACTTAACCCACACAACTGGGCCTTCTTACTACCCTTACGCACTTGTCTGGAAACGATGAACGAGTAACGAGTAGAACTAAAAGCTAGAAAAGAGTAAGCGAGAGTGGGAGGCGAGACGTATAGTTCCGATATTTTATCGCTGGGCTATATGCGAGTGAGCGAGTGCAACGGAGGATCACTCACGTCACTCGCTCGCACTAATGACCGCGGTCTCGGCGTGAGTTTTGACCGCGAAGCAAGCATCGCTGAGCGAGTATTATCTTTGATAGCTCTTGTCGCTCAGCGACAAACTAGTGAAACAGTCCTCGCCGGCAGTGTAATTAGTCAGCGATCAACTACTCTGCATCTGTTGTGTTTACACGGAATGTATATTAATATCTATTTTACGTTTCTTAAAAAATAGCCTTTATTTAGTCGCTGGGTGACTTGGGTGGCTTGTGTGTAGTTTAGCGGGATTATAAGTATAGGGTTATCAACGAAGTTATCATCCTTTGTTACATTGAAGATCGTGACGTATATTTGACAATTTGAAATCAATTTTGGTTGCTAACAAAGTTACGCCATCAAGGGGCTGGTCAGACCATCGCTTTGTGCTTCTAGGTTTTTTATATTTGAAGATGAATTTATTAGAGTTTTTAATGTTTAACTCCTCCACTACACATACATCGAATCCAGGCATAAAAATGCTTCAGTCGATATTACCTAGCGAATTTATATTCCTGTTTCGAAATGACGACAATGCTCTTTATATAATCAGGCGCACATTAAAATTTCTAATTTCGTACGGTAGACCAATGCAGCTCAGTCCAGAACTGACTCTTGGTAATAGATGTACCTAACTGTATAAAATATACAATTGTTTTCAGGATGAACAGAGGGCATTCACCTTTGATCCCAAAAACATTGTAAGGAGTACCAGAATGCCGTTTGACAGAGTAACCGACAACAGAGCTCACCAAATGTACACCAGTCAACCTCATATACGGCTGAATAACACCGATTTGTCCGAGAACGAGTCTAATCTAAGTGACGACGAATGCAAATCATTGAATGCTAGTCAATCAAACATAAGTAAGTTTTTTTTATAAGCAACTAAAAGTAGATTCTTGACCATGTATATTTTAATTGTCAACGCAAGCTCTTGCTGTACTTGCCTTCTAAATCCAGGCCGCCAGAGAAGAATGGCTTCATTTTCTAGGTCATAGGCACAGATAAAAGAATACTAAGTACAGATGCCGCACGTAGAACAAAAAATCTACCCTTCATTTCGGGCGATTTTCTTCGGGCCAGATAACCTTACATTCCGTCAGCGCGAGATGGCGTTCCCGTCTTGCCCTCAATCGAGATTTCTTAACTCCATCTAGTAGTGAGTGGTCTTGCCCGCAATCGAGATTTCTTAACTCCATCTAGTAGTGAGTGGCTTGAAGCCGCATCCACTCACTACCAGATGGCGCTAGCAGTTTTAGTGTCATAATTTTAAACTTTATCTTCATTGAAATAATACATAGTATCGCTTGAGAAACTAGAAAATGTTGCTCTTTGCACAAGAAAACATTTGAAGTGCAATCATTAAAATTATAGCTATCTATTTCATTTGCGTGCTGTTTCATATCTTTTGTTTTACTTTTCAGTGAAACTTGTCAATGTGTGTTTTACACTGTTTTACATTGCTTGGAACATAATAATTTATATACCTAACGCAAATTACTATGAACGTATTCTTTTATGTGTGTATGAACGAACGTAATTAGGTATCTGTGTTTAATTTAGGAATATCATTGTTTGACCAGTGATCGGAATAGGTAGGTAGATAGAGTAGGTTATTTACCTACCTACTTACTTACAGAAACTAAACTACTACATATTTACATAACTGTACAAAATACAATTAGAACCAGTTGAGCCACCTAAGGATCGTTACAAACGATCTATAGGTAGCTCAACTGATCCAAACCACTGCCAGACGGAAGCGTGCCCAAGACACTGGCAGCATTGCCGCGCTGGATGGCGATGCTGATCTTTTGAGCCAAATAAGTGCCAGCCCTCGGATCACGCGTCGACATCAACATCATCAACATCAACCTACTTACTTATATAAAAAACCAGTGTGGAAGTTGATTACTTATATAATCAGTAGGTACCTACCTACCTCTTCTACAGTCCCGGGATGTTGATAATGATAATTATTAAGTAAATCCCGAGATTTTAAAATCATGTGAAATTCGCTTTATTTAACCTAAGTGAAAAAATGAGTAACTGGTTGGCATGGTATGGCCATGTTACGAGAAGAGAAGAATGGCATGTAAATAGAAGAGCTTAGTGCTTGATATAAGTAGGTATTATACTTACCTACATGCATGTGGATGGATATAATTATGGGTAGAGCGAGAAATAAAGTGCAATTTAAATAAAAGCTTTTGAAAATAAACCTACCTACCCTTTCAAACATAAAAATATTTTTTCAAATCGGTCAAGGCGTCCTTGAGTAATCGGGGAACATAATAAATAAAGCGAATTGAGAAACTCCTCCTTTTTTGAAGTCGGTTAATAATTTGAAAAGTTAGATTTATTCATAATCGCACATTTCACGCGCGCCCCCAAGCGGACCTCCCCCTCCCGCCCGCCGCGCGCCGTTGTCACCACCCCGCTTGCATTCTTGTTTAAAATGTTTACGAAAAAAAATAAAAATATAGGTACTTACCTTTTTTATACCTACCATTTGTACCTACCTATATTATTTTATTCCAATAAATTATGAGGCAGTAATAGGTAAGTAGGTACCAACGTCTCAATTTGTGTATCTTTTGTCAACTGGAACTCAATTTTTATGTTCAAATAGAAAAAAAAAGAAAAAAAGAGTGCAAAAAGATCACATGGGGTGCACTGACTTGAGCTTGCGATTATCAATTTCATATCAAGGGAATTTGTGTATCTTTTGTCAACTGGAACTCAATTTTTATGTTCAAATAGAAAAAAAAAGAAAAAAAGAGTGCAAAAAGATCACATGGGGTGCACTGACTTGATATCAATTTCATATCAAGGGCTGTGACCACTAGGCCAATTTAATCGTACTACATGCGACGAAAATATCAAGCAGCCTGTCAACTCGCTAAAAACGAGTCGGTGCATGGCATGCACGGGCGTCGCTCGAGTTATGGCGTTAAGGCACATTCATGTAAGTACCTACCTAGTTTAAGTACCTATAATATTCCAAGTTTCAGCTAAGTAAGTAAATCCGTTGAGTAATTTTCGCGTGAAACAGTAGTAAGTAGGTACCTACCTACCTACTTAAGTAAACATCCACCCACACATCCATAGGTAAGTACTTCTCTATCCATCTAATTTTATCCATCCATTTTTACAAACTTTCGCATTTATGATATAAGTTTATAGGAAGGATTATAAAATACCTACCTACCTACGGTAGACGTAGGTAGGTAACAAAAATAATCAGTTGGCTAATTAATATTTCACACCTGAATATTGGTAGGTAGGTAGGTAACTATTTACCTAAAATCATACCTAGGTACCTACAATACCGAATCCCCAGTAGGTACCTATAATATGTGGTAAACGTAAGTAAATTCAAAAGATAATCAAAAAAGTCTATGCGTCCAATTTACATAAACAACGCATCGCGCGATCAGTCGCACAAAAGCGCACGCAACCTCCTTTGAGAACTTTGAGATGCATGCACCGACAATCTATCTACCTACCTACCTATGTTATGATGCACGTGAGCTCTCCATAGTAACATACTACATACCTACCAATTTTAGATAACAAGATATTTTTAGCTCTAATTCCGTATAAATTAACTACTATAAAGTACCTACTGTGGGTGGTTTAGATCAAATCGAATTTGGTGGCTACCTAGTAAACACAGATAATAATATTATCTGTTAACTATAAACGCGCGCCCCGGCTTTAGTGTAGCTAACTGGCGTCATCTAGAGGCGAGTAGCAAAATTTAACGTCACTCTACGTTAGTTTCAACTACTTGATTGCTGAATCGGGTGAATCGGGCCATTTTGTTACGTAGTTCCAATATTTGCCGCTAGTGTACCATATTTTCATTTTATTTTGTAGAAAAAGATCTAGGACATGATTATTGAATTTCTATGTACTAAAGAAATATAAAGAAATATGATTCTGGCAAAATTTAGGCATTTTCATAAATTTCCAGAGACTTTATTTCGAAATAGCAACACGTAACGCCATCTATTCATTTGTTTTTGGAACTACAACCATCTTATAAGGGGATGGGATACCATGGTCATAGGTCATATTAGTCGACAATTCATTAAATTTTAAATCTTTTTTAAACTTTCGTGATCAGAACAGATGATAAAACATTTATTAGGCAAATAGCAATCATTGAATCTATAATCGGTGTTTTATAATATGACCCAAAACTTTACCTATCCATGACAAAGTAAGATGCTATCATAATACCTCAAACTTTATGACTGATTATTATTATTTTACAGGGGACTGGCCCGTTGGGAAGTCATTCACAAAGCTAGCAATGAATCCAAAAAGAAATGGTGTACCAGAAGATGGTAAGTGCGAGATGTTTTTTGTACTTGGATTTGATTCACAATCATTGACTAGCCACAAGTAAGCTTACAAGTTCACGGGGTGAGCTAGTACCTCATAATATTCGTTTTGACAGGACTATTCGCTCTAGTCATCTTGTGGCGAGAATTTCCCTGCAATCCCTCGTTGTGAGGTACGCGCTACGGCCGTTGAATAAAATGAAATTTCGTGTTTCAGGGCCACCAGTTCCCCCCAGACCTCCGAAGACATTTGCCATGAGCAGAGAAGCAGTACAAAAAGAAATATACCAAGGACCAAAAATACAGGAACCTATAGAAACGCAAGAAAATGTCTTCGTAAGTATTTTACACTCGTCTATCTTTACTATTGTTAATTTAACGTGTTCATTGTATTTATTAACCTCCAAAATAGAGGGATGTTATAAGTTTGTACTGTCAGACACACATCACACTGGCATCATAGCTCTTGGACGGAACCGATTATGATGCCGTTTTTTATGAAAGGGTCAAGTATCAAGAGTTTTGTTAGCCATGGGTCGGTCTGGATATTATATTGAAGGTGGTTATAGTGAAGGCCAGAGGGCACGGCTGGCAAGGACATTTGCCAGCCGTGTCCTTTGGGGACCCTTCAGGCACCCTCGGCGCCCCTGCGTTTCTATCCTAGTGGGGGTTGGTAAGGTATGGTAATGAAGAATATTATGTGTGTATTTCATTTCTTTCCGATGGTAGTATTCCATCTAGGATGCCGCGACTTATACCCCCCGGGTCCTCCTGGCTGCGTCTGACCCTGCTCTGAGAGCTATGTTTCATTTGTGCCGGTATCCGCCTGCGGGTTCGCTCGCGTGGTACCTACTTACCCGGCAAAAAAGTAGCTTATGTGTTATTCCACGTCATAAACTATGTATATTCCAATTGCCAAATGAAATGCGTTCAGTGGTATTTGCGTGAAAGAGTAACCAACATCAATCCATACAAACCTTCGCGTTAATAATCTTAGTGGGCTAGCGACGAACAGTTGATGTAATAAGCTAAAGTGCGCTTTGTTTTTAACCGACTTGAAAAAAGGAGGAGGTTCTATGTTCCACTGTATGTATTTTCACCGATTATCAATAGAGGACCGATTTTGAAAATTCTTCTTTTGTTTGAAAAAGTATACCAAAATCAAAAAATCTAAATCAAAATGTATTCAGTACGATCGTTTATAGACCACTTTGACATGTCACGTTCTTAAAACTAGGTGATTCTACTGCCTGTTCCAATACGCGACTCCCTACACCAGGGAAAGGATCAGGCAAGAACCTGGTGGTGTGGGCCTAGCTTTTTTTTCAGCGGTCCAATCTTAATACTAAGTAAATATAAACTGAGTCAGAGCACGTTTAGTCCCAAGCGTTTTTGTCATCAAAGTAATCTGATATTTTATAATACCTCCGAGGAAGTCCCTTTAAAAAAAAATTAAGGATCTGATGAGGATCCAGAAATGCACCTCGAGAATACAGGAAATAGCTCTCTTCTTACAAAATTGAAGTCGGTATAATAAAGAAATCTTTGTCGTTTAGCCACAGTGGCTTCATGTTCCGCGACGTATGTCGCATGGTGCGCCTGCGTCGCCGAATCGCGCGCATCATTTTCACGCGCCACGGTACACTGACGACGAAGACGACTACTCACCTGGACATCTGGTAAGCTACTGACTATTATTTTTTATATCTCATACACGGAAGGAATGCTTGAAGTTACCTGAACATAAGGTGAAAAACAGCACTTTCTTTATTTAAAAATGTCACCGTTACAGCAATTTATCGTGTGTGTGATTGAAATTTTCAAGTTTTATTTAGGTATTTTCCTCATATTCGAAATGAAAAGCAGTGTGTTTACCTAGGGAGAAAGACCTTTCAATCATAACAATCTGCTATTTAAGCTCAGGACCAGTGAATGTACCTAAAGTAACCACTTTTAGTGTTTCATAATATGAACATGATATTAATATAATTATGTTTCTCACAAATGCTAAAAATTAAAAGCCACTTGCGGTCACCCATTCAAGTAGTGACTAAATCCTCTGATTTGACATTTTAGCATTTACAAATTTTAATGGTCCATTTAACTTAATTCTATAGAAACTGCCAGTAAAGATGTTTTACGACATGTTTCATATCACAAAACATACAGCGATATAGAAAGTGGCCGCTTCAGCCCCGCTGTACACGTCGTATATTTTCATCTCGTGTAGTCACTATAGGTCGCGCCACGTAAAAAGAGCGCTGGCTGTCGAACTGCGCAGTGGTCGATGATTGGTGGAGAGGTAACACGGCGCACTTCATACCATTGATTTAGCGAGTGCTATTGGTTCGTTAGCGAGTGAACACAGACGCAAACATACCCCCACTACTTCCCTTTAGCGCTCTTTTTACGTGGCGCGACCTATACACGAGATGAAAATGGCAATGATTCCTTGTTTTCAGTCGATGCAATACTCAAATATGCCTTCGCTGCCGCCCGCGGTGGACCGAGCGCTCAAACCCCGCCATTCCAGCCACAGCATAGGCCACATAAACTACCTTATTGGACTGGTAAGTTCCTATGTTGATTTTCCCTTTGATAGGCATGATGACTAATTTTTGTAATAATGGTAGATTATTAACTGGGGGCCTATCACCAGTTTTCGACTGGTATAATTAACTATTCTCGCTCACGTGTCAAGTATTCCAAATGTATGGAATTTTTAGTTCATGCAAGTTACCGGGGAGGCGCTGCACTGGATTTTCATACATTTGTGATACTTGACTCGCTAACGAGGACAGTATCCAATACTATGGTTAACTCGTGATAGGCCCCCTGTTGAGTGCTCGTGAACGTACCTAAGACGTGTGTAAACAAATCTAGATATCATTGCATTTCGAGTTCTCCCAAAAAGTCCGTGTGATGCTTCAGTAAATACCCATATGCACAAGGGAATGGGTGGGTTATTGTGTATGTATCATAGTATATTTTTGTATTTGTATTTATCTCTTAACTTGAAATATTTAAATTACTTGATAGTGGCTGAAAGCACAAGCCGTGCGAAGCCAAAATAAGTCGGATTTTACTTATTTATGTTGAATTTTTGTTTTTAAACTCCCTTACAAACGATTTATATTGTAGTAGTTTAAAGAAATCAATAAAGAATTATCTATCTATGTATTTATATTATAACAAGCTTACTCGGTTTCGCTCGCGTGGTATCTTAATAAAATATAGCCTATGTTCATTCATTATCGTTAACGTTGTTTTTAATACTTATGTATGACACTTTTTGACAGATAACAACGTTGCTATGACGATCGATCTACGGTCATACCGTACTTTGGATATAGGAATCGAGCATTACACACCATGGGCAGAAAGTCTTGATTATTATTTAATTTTTGTTTTACAATTCCTAACATTGTGTTGTCATTTTAGTCGGGTCTACATATACACGACGATATAAAAGCGGACGCCCTTCAGTACCTAGATCTTGACCTGCACACTTCCAAGCCTGTTCCTACAAAGGTAAGCCACTGAAGTTTCTCAAAATAATAAGACACTTATCGTTCGTTCGTTCGTTCGTTCGTGTGAGCAAGTGGCCACCTCTGGTGATTTTTTTAGAACGCCTTAAAGCCTAAAAGCCTCCGTCATGGCTTAACGACTTTAAAAACCGGGACCGACAATTTAACGTGCTTTAATTAATCACGGAATACAGCACAGAAGCGCTCAGCTGATAATGCCTTGCTGTCACCCATCCAAGTTATGACCGCTCAGAACGTTGCTTAACTTCGGTCATCTATCAAGAACGTCTTAGCAAGCTTCGCCACGAGCGCTACAAAACGCTTACAGCAAATGTGAACGGGTGACAGTTTCTGTCTGCAATATAGCACCCAAGATGTTTACTTACCATGAACATACCTTGCGTGTCAGATTATAACAACTACATTTTTCAGGCACAAGAGATTCCCCGCAAGAGAATCGACATCACCCACGGCAAGTCCCTATCCGCGGTCGAAGCGGATTCAGCTTACAAAACCGTTGACTTCCTCAAGACTGAGGCCTTCAATATTACTCGAAAGGACGCTGAAGCTTCAAGAGGCATCCCACATTAGACAACGGCCTTTTTCATACATACGGTCATATATAGATGTGTACGTGTTGCGTCTAATACAAGGCCATACAATATACATGATTGAAAAGTCGGCTGCCGCGTCGAAACCGTCTATAGTAAGGACGAAAAGAAATTACAACATTAGCCAAGTGACAAACGCTTTCAATCTATTAATTTTCTATCATCGCTATTCCTTTGATTTGACACTTCTGATCGCGTGTCTTTTCGTTATCTAATGTCAATTCCTATACCTACATTATTGTTTGTTTCTATTGCAAATGTAACTTTATGTGCATCTGGTATTAACTATGAACTGGACTTAAACTGAAGTTACATGTCTGCATACTTTTAGTAAGGACTTCGTAAAGTAATTAAAAAAACCATGATTTTGTTTTGTTTGATTTTCCAAACTAGTAAATATTGAATGTTAATGTGTAATATTTACGGTTGATTGTTGAGTGTTCGTGAACGTACATTATACGTGTGGGCAAATGAAATAAAATTGGATACATTGCGAGTTCTGCCATACTGAGGCACAAGAGAATGGGTGGGATATTATAAAAAAGTGTATTTGCGTATAGCTTGAATTATGTAAATTACTTAAAACTGGCTTTAAGCACAAACAGAGCGGAACCAAATTAACAGGTTAGCTGTCCGATGAGGCACATGTGCCTCGTGGGTGATTGCACTGGTACGTCCATGAGGCATATGTGCCTCATGTTAGCTGTCATTATTTACTACGAGGACGTGTACAAAGAAGATCGAAACTTGCTTCGGGACAGCTAACCTGTTAAAGAAGATAAGATATGACAACAGGTTAGATGTGTATGACTATTCCGAATAACACGATTACGATAACATTAATAATTGTTGAATAAAAAGTTATGTTTGGCAATAGGCTAGTTGCCATTTTTTTCAGAAAGTAGTCAATACAAATTTCTCGCAGTCAAATATCCCTTACGTTTCATGTTGTTGTTGTTTTAAGCCTGTAGTGTCCCACAGCTGGGCAAAGGCCTCCCCTCGAGTTTTTCAGTCGTTTCGGTCTTACGCCATTGCCTGCCACAGATCATCGCTAAAGATGTCCAGCTCGTCGCGCCATCGCTTACGTGGTCTACCAGTTACTTTCATATTTCCGTAAAAATCTAACGTTTAGATTATGGTTTATTTTGCATTTTTATGAACTCATTTAAATTTCGCACCAAAACGCTCCCACTGTCACACGTCTTTTATGATATCGATACTGGATGTCTCAACTAACGTTAGGGACATTTTGTCAAAAACGACTGACTCTGCGACTCGAAATAAAAAAAACTAATAATCTTTTACAAAACACAAACTATTGCATATTACTCAATCTTAAAAATATTACTTACATACAGCGTTTTCAATGGTTTGAATGATTACTTGAACCTTCTATGCAATACAAAAGTTTATGAAAATTATTCAAAGTGGCAACTACATTATTACTTTCACCACTTAGTAATACCAAGGACGATATATACATCGTCCTTGGTTATACTTTGAAAATAGGACGTATTATTACGATCCAGTATTTCTGAATATCCGTCTAAAAATTTATAAGCATTGATGCTCACTATATTACTTTGAAAGTTATTTATTTATTGTTGTTTAAAGTTGTGTATTAATGATATCCTGCGCTATTGAGTATTTAATAAGCAATTTCAAGAATATATTAAGATTTTTGTATTTGTGTTAGATGTATTTACTTTGACTGTACTTAAACTTTTTAACTACGTAATTAATTTTAATGAAACTACTGTTATTGCAGTTAATGTACCTAACATTAATGTATCTACATTATTTCTAGTTTAATTATATTTCTCTGTTACCATTTAAATAATTGAGTCTTATGCTTACAGTATTCTGAATTTTTCTTTTTAAATTAGTTGATAAGTTAATTCCTGTTTACTTACTGACATATACAATATTATTTATCAAATTGGACCACCTAAGGTTTTGTAAATATTTTAAACCTACTTAATTATAAAAACCTATAAATAGAGCCACAGGCCTTGTTATTTGATTCGTTTTATTTAGCCACCAGTCTTAAACTTTCGCGATCACAATTCATACTTTTAAATTGAACTAACAGGATTTTATCGCGTAAATTAATATTAATAGGCAAATCTTGTTAGTTTAATTTAATAGCCACATTATTGTTAAATAAGCTGCTAATTATAATAATTTGAGGGATCTAGATATCATGTAAACACAAACTACGTCCGTTACCTTCCAGTGCGACGCAATTTCTAACACAGGCAGTCGTATAAAAAAAATAATTCTGTAGGATCAAGCTTTTTTTTTTATAGTAAGAACCTCTGAAGTTTGAATTCAAAATTTCGTAAACAGGTTTTTTATTTGGAATGTAAAGTACGGCCCTTTTAATGAATAAATGGACTTAATAACAGTGTAGAGTGAAGCGCTTAGCAACACTAGAAACGGACGAAGACCGGCCAAGCTTAGCCCACATTACTGCTTCTCAGTTATTCATAAACGTGCCTTGCTTAGGAAGCTTACTCAAATTTCAGCAAAATTATTTTAATTGCATACCTACTTACCCGAGGTTACGTTTGCACCATTGATTTGCCCCATTATTGGTGCAGACGACTGTTTAGTTATGTTTGCACCATTCAAATTGATACAACTACTGAACCTTGCTTTACTCGCCGTAGATTACTTACATTTTTTAGATTTTTAAATATATCTATATCAAGAACTCGATCTTTGATAGATAGGTAAATCAAGCCTATAATCTCGTCGCCGATTTTCGGAATCACCACTAGGTACATAATAGTAGATTAAATAGGAGTACATAATAGTACCTAGTGTTCATTAAGTCTTGAATAGCCATAACCTTCCTCAAGAAATGCTAACAAATTCAGATGTACATTTTTGAAATTTATCAGTCGAGTTTCAGACCAGTTCCAGAGATTAGCATTATTTAAAAATACTTTTCCGCTTTATAATGGTATAAATGAGTTAGTTTAAACGGGACACTATGCAATTAATCAGTTGCCCCGTTGACATCTTAAAGGTACAAGTCCGAGACCGACTGCATGTCGGACCATAGCGTTTTCCAATTTCGCAAGTCGCCGGTTCGCAATTTCAATACTAATAAATATACTTATATTGAAATTGCGAACTGGCTAATGCATCGCTACAGCGAGCGGCTAGAACGTTGCCGATTTATCGCGGTGGAACACGTTAAGGTCCGACATGCAGTCGGTCTCGGACTTGTACCATTAAGTTCGGCAGTTCGCAATTTAAATTAAAGGTAAAAACTGTATTGTTAGAAAATTATAATTATTATTGTCATTGTAATAATATAGGTGTCAGTATTAGTCGTCTGCTGTCGGTCAGATATTTTTATAGGCAACCCTTCAGCCCGTCACACACGTAGCTATAATATATACTAATATAAATAATATATACTTCCGCACACGCAGCTATAATATATATTATAGCTGCGTGTGCGGTCACTTGAATATTTGTATAGAAAATATATCGTAATATGCCTTGCTATAATTTATAGTAATATATATTATAGCTACGTGTGTGACGGGCTTTAAACTTACGTTATTATAGAATTTATTATAGGCTCACATGTAGCGCACAAATTAAATTTATGTAAATGTACTTGTATCTTAGATACAATATTTAATAAGTATTTAAATATTTTCGCAAATGTGTAAATATAGGTATTAAGCATAAGTGACAAAGATTAATTGATATAACTTGCACAGTTCAAATTCATGTAAAGATATTAAAATAAGAAACGTTTTTTTAAAAACAATTTAGGTATTGTGAGAAAAGGTACCTAACGTGTAATATTTTTGTTGCATTTAATGTGTATTTTCAGTGGTCAACCATTGATTCCCTCTGAAGAAAAAAATGTCTGCAAATTTTGTCTTTGTAATATGAAGTAGGTAAAGGTATTCACTTTAATAAATATATTCGCATTAATAACTGCCTTTTGTCTTTTTCTTAAAAATTAATTTATTTATGAGGTATGAGGTAAGTAGGTAGGTATCTTTAATAAAATACCTCACAGTCACCCATAAACTTAATCTCGTATTCAGAGTCTGCACTCAGGCTTGAGTCATCGCTCAAGTATCTATTTTATTTCAGTTCTTGGAAACTGAGTGTTAACCTATGTTAACCTTACCACATTTTGCCATTAACGTTTCATTTTTGTTAAGGGAAGACCCTCAGCCTTAATTCATTCTGTTCAGTGAACACGATACCCAACGCACTTCAACGACTGGTGTTAAATTATTTTATTACCTTGTAGTCACGAGAATAATTACATTAATTACCTACTGGTCAAACCCAGTCACCAATTATCAGAATTAATCATTTATTGTTTCACATTCAATAAATTAGTAGGTACTTACCGGCTGACTTAATTTGCTTTGCTCGGTTTTCATTGTCTGAAAGCACGGATTGAAAATCTATTACTTAACGACAATATTTTTATCTTCAAAATAAAACAGAAGGTTCGTAAGTATAAAACCTTCTAACTACAAAAGAAAAGGTCGGCCAAAAAAATTTGCCCTAACCGGTATATTTAGATGATGAGATGACGAGATATAGGACCGACTTACCACCTACCTATCTAAACTTCATCTCCGAATAAAGGTACTTAGTCCTAAATCCTCCGTACGCATCGCATGTAGGCATTGTCAATGAGCGGTCCGTACGGTGCGGACCAGTGGACGCTGTTGTAGTGTTTTTATACAAGACAAACTAAAATCCGTTACGTGACTTACGTGCGATGCGTCCGATACGTGCGATGCGGGCCTGTGGACGCTTACCTTAATAAAAATCTTAAATCATTTTGATTTAAATAATTTATATTTATTTAGAAAAATATTTGATGGTTTTTGTGAGGGGGTGTTTCGACTTAAAACATTTTGGTTTAATTATTTCGGCAGTAAAAAAAAATTGTAGGTAGGTAAGTAGGTATTTAATTTTGTTCGTTGGTTTTGACTGCACCGAACTGACGAAGTTGTTTGTAGTGTAAGTATCACCACATGTAGTCACATTGATAGGTACCTACTTTATAAAATTCAGATAAATCTCTTTTCCATTAGATTTGTCGAGATGAAACTTCATTATACCTACCAATACATTAAAATTATGTTTGGAATAAAATGCGATAGGTCTAGACGCAATAATTGCTTTATGTAGGTACTCACATCAATCTAATAAACTGTCTGTGTCTGTGAATATGTAAGTAGGTACATAGTCTACGAGACTGAAGCTTCTGTCCTACCTAACTAAGCCTCATCGAGTTCTTCTAAGTCCCTGTTGTATGCAGTCGCCACCCAGTCTGGCTTTCTTTCGCTTACAATTGTATTTTCCTTTTAAATAAATCCATCTACCTATAGGCTATTGACTATATACTCAAACCTATACCTAGGTAGACTTACTGGACAAATGTTCAAATCAATGTTTTTGGCAAGATTTATTTCTAGATATTTTGTAGTCTCACTATTTGTTTATGAACAAGTTAAATGATAAGTTTTGTCCTATCTGAAAGGTCGTACTTACTACCTAGGTACTTGTAAGGTTTAAGGTTATGTAACAAACTGTAATCAGCGTTCGCCAGATGAATAACCTCGTCAATGGCACAGAGAGTTCGTCTCCAGAGGGCAACTCGAGTTTGTTTTCTAACTCGAATACCAATAAAGTGTTTTGCTTGTCATGATTTATCACAGAGCATAAAATTATCTTAGACATTTACATAGATAAAGTGCATACAATCAAATATCGTCCCTGTAGTTGGAAAACTAAATAACTAACACATTTTGCCAAATCGACTTTATTGCACCTTCATAAAGTCCAATTCAAGCTGCATCTTTCTGTGTTACTAAAGTTTTGATATCATATTTCAATAAAAAAATAAACAAAAATGAACCTGTCAAGACGTCAAAGATGGAAAAATGAATTTTGAAGTAATGATAAAAAAATAGCGAAGGAGAAGTAGTTAACTCGGCAATAAAATAGCTAAGTGTAATTATGCGTTACTTTGCGGCGAATAAAATGCATAAAGTTACTTATTCAGTTTTCCTTCGACACATTTCTACGCTGTACAGGAACAATGCAGTTAGGAATAATTAAACAAGAGCATTTATATAATTTTCGTGTAACATGATTGTGTTAAATAAAGGTACTTATTTAATTTAAATAGATACTATTCAATTTCAATTTCCTACTAATTTAAATCTCTCTAACTGTTTTGAATTTTAGATTAGGTAAAATTTAATATAAGACTTAGTTCAATATTATTGGACCAGCAGAAACACAAAATGAACACAAGCAGAAACACAAATGGTAGAAATTAACGGAAAAAGAGGCAGTATAAAAATTTCTTCATCGATCGATGAAGAGACTTAACACAAATATAATTAATAACACCGTTAAGGCATAATAGAGGCCCAAAAGTCTTTCGTAGAAAAACTTGTACTGGATCTAAACAGTTATTAAAACTTAAAGATGATCACGGAACTACTGCAACTGATCGAAGCCGAATCGTAACCATTGTGGAAGAGTTCTATCGGAAACTTTACGCATCGAATGCAGCAGAACCAAACTCACCTGATGGCGTTAGAGCTCCTCCAATTGAACACCATAACACGGAAATCTTACCACCTATCTTGCCGTGTGAAGTTACAAGAGCTCTCTACGCCATGAAGACAGATAAATCTCCTGGGGAGGATGGAGTTACTATCGAAATGCTTAGAGCAAATGGAACTCCCGTTTTTAAGGTTCTCGTGGAGCTCTTTAACATGGTTTTGTACGAAGCTCGCACACCGGAACAGTGGAAAAATGCAATAGTACACATAATGCACAAAAAAGGTGACATTGCAAAATTGGACAATTACCGTCCAATTAGCTTACTATCACAGGTGTACAAGCTGTTTGCCAAAATTCTCACTATTCGCCTCACACGCCAACTCGATGAAGCTCAACCCGTAGAGCAGGCCGGCTTCCGGAGCGGTACCATCGACCATATCCACACGGTAAAGCAGCTGATGGAGAAGTGTCACGAGTATAACAGGCCCCTTGTTATGGCCTTTGTCGATTACGAGAAGGCCTTCGACAGTGTTGAACATTGGGCATTGTTTCACGCTCTCCATAGCTGCCATATCGATTCACGTGGATGTGCTCCGGGAGCTGTACACGTCAGCTACTCTGCAAGCTCGAGTGCATAGTCTAACGAATCCTGTACCGATTAAGCGGGGAGTGAGACAAGGAGATACTATTTCACCCAAGCTTTTTACAGCAGTTTTAGAAGATGTAGTAAAAATGCTTGAATGGGAAAAACTTGGAATCAACATCAATGGTCTCTCTCTGTCACACTTAAGATTCGCGGATGATCTTGTTCTTTTTGCAGAGAGCTTCGAAAATCTCCAGCTCATGCTACAACATCTGTATGATGCGTCTTTGGAGGTAGGGCTAAAGATGAATATGTCCAAGACGAAAGTGATGGGAAACCTCTCCGGCACCGCATTTTCTGCTGTTACAGTTGGAAATGTGAGGTTGGAGATGGTGGAAAAATAATTTATCTTGGACATACTCTATCTTTTGGAAAGGACCATAAAAAAAAGGAGATCGAAAGGCGAGTAGGTACAGCTTGGGTGGGCTGCATTCGAAAATTCGACGACATTCTAAAATCTGTCAACGTCCCACAGTCTCTGAAGACCCGTCTATTTAACCAGTGTGTACTGCCTACCATGACTTACGGTGCCGAGACATGGACTCTCACCCAGGAGGCTGTGTACAAAATGAGGGTTGCTCAGAGGGCCATGGAGCGTGCCATGCTCGGCATTAAGCTTGTAGACCGAGTTCCCAATACCGAGATCCGAAGACGAACCCAAGGTCAAGGATGTCGGTATCCGGGCCATTGCCCGGATACCGACACTCAAATGGAGTTGGGCTGGGCACCTGGCAAGACGCGGTGACGACAGGTGGTGTAAAACGTTGACAGAATGGTTGCCGAGGACTGGCAAGAGAAGCGTCGGACGTCCAGCAGCGCGATGGGTCGACGATATTATCAGCGTTGTGGGCCGGCAGTGGATCAGGCAAGCGCAGGACCGGGAGAAATGGCAAGAACGAAGGAAGACCTACACCCAGCAGTGGGAGAGATTGGGCTGCGGATGATGATGATGATATTTAAAAACAAAGAACTAGTTTTATTAAAATTCTTACCCATGGGTAGAATAATAGGGAAATAGGAGTCAAATAAATAAATAATAGGTCTTATTATTAATTTGATAGTGTAGGAAAATTAAATAAAGGCACTTAATGTTAGCTTTTTTATGTTGTATGGAGAACATTGACGAAGAAGAACTAAACAACTGACATGAAAAAATAAATAAGTGCTTAAAAACTTTGAAACTTTGTTGAGGGAAAATTACATAATAGCTTTTTATTTTTTTTCTTACAAACAAATGAGCTAACGTATAAGACTGTTAGATTTAAAAATAGGTTCAATAACAATCTATAACATAGCAAAAGATGCATAGTAAAAATGTTACCAAACAAAATTTTATAGCCATTTTACACGCAAAAAAATAGTAAATTGCGTTTTTCTCCCGATTTTGGTTTTGTTAGTTATTTAGTTTTCCAACTACAGGGACGATATGATTGTCTGATGTAAAGAAAATACCTACATGGAAAAAGAATTTACCAAAGTTTTGTTATGTTAGTTAGCATATTAACCGGACTCGCAACGGCACGTAGTAGGTACCTACCTATTCCGAGAGGTAAGTATTATAAAGTCTATGCTAATTTTATTTGAACAAGTCCTGATAGGTACCTACTGACACTTCTCTATATTTGGATACTTGTAAGGTTGCAGTGCAGTGTGCTCTTTATATAAACAAGAGAGACTCGTCTATACCGTCCTACACATGAGTGTGTCCAGCTAATCTCGAATCGTTTAGAGTCGAGCAGAAAATGCGCTTGTTCGCTGTTACTGTTTGGTAGTAAAAGCTGCGACATAAGGGTAATAAAAACCGCAGAGCGCGTGGGTAATTAGCTAATCTCGGAGGGTCCCGCGACAATGCGGCCAGAATACCGCGCGCATGCGAAGGGTTTTATGTAACGGGCCCGATCCGAAGCGATCCATGGACTAACGTCCGAAAGTTTGCTCATTCATCTTTTTCCCCAAAAGCGAGGCGCGGGGGGACTGCGCTACCCGCGACGTTACGTAACCGAGCCGAGCGCGGGACTCCGAGCCGGACCGTCAGCGAGCTCACTCGTCTCGCCCGCGCGCCGCCGAACCCACCGCGCGACTCGCGACTACCCGCTAAACTTTACTAACACTTCTCACTATCCGCTGAATCGGTAAGTTCTTTAACTTACCTTTGTTTTTAAAGATTTCTTTGTGTGTTTATTTTATTTGTATTTTGGTTTTTTTTATCCATTCTTTTATTTATAGCTATCAATTTTTTTTATAGGAAGCTGTGCGCACTTAGCACCGCGACGGATTAAAGGTGTTTTGTTAAGTCACGAAATAAAGTTTACTCTGCTGTGTATCGGTTCTAAATATTATATAGCTATAATAGAGCTCTTATAAAGCCTTAATAAAAAAATCGGAGAATCCATTGTAAATTTAAATTGTAATTATTGGCGCGTTAGTAAAACTGTAAATGGTTCGATCGCTTACGTCTTAGAATAGCAATCGCATAAAACACTTTGGCGCCTCTAGGCGTAACGTTTACGAGTTCTGAACATGCGAATAGACAGTGTGCTCCTCGTCTTCGTGTTTATATAATTAACGGAAACTAACATCAGGTTTTCAAATATTACGTCTGTAAATACAGCTGGTGAGAAGAGTGGTGAAAAATGTGAACGTGGTGCTACGCATTTCGTAGCGCGTAGCCGCGTAGCGCCTACAAAGCTTTGTTCTCGGGTATTTGCACGCTTGCGAAGGCCACGGTTGATGACGTTCGGGGAGGTGGTCCACGCAGCGTAGTATTATATAACTTTCTTGTGTTTTGATCCGCGCCCTTCAGTTCCGCTTTACTGAGCTGAAAAAGTTCAGCGGTGAGAAAGCGGGCCTAATTACTCTGAAAGCCTGTGAACAAAGTGATTTTTGTAACTTAGCGTAATATTGATTTTTTATTCTGGGAATAACCTGATTAAGAAAGGGTGTAATTATTATTATTTGTTCCTTATTACGAGAAACAAAATATACCTACTTACGAATGCTGAAGAAATTTCAAAAAAATATTCAATGATAATCTTTGGGGCAGTGAACGCAATTGCGTGAATACCTACGTATAAAATCTCAACCATTGTCTCTCACTACCTAAAGCTATGATAAAAGCTAATGTTTAAATTACTCAGATAAACAAAAGTGAAAAAGATACGAGTATCAAGTGCAAAAGTTCACCATTTTTGTTACAATTTTATTAATTTGGCAAGTACCTATGTATGTTGTCCGATACGATGTTGGCACCGCGAGAACGAAGAGTTTTGATGAGATTGCTTTTGTTTTTCATAACGCGTTCTATTTTCTTATTTTAGTTTTTGAGGAAATTCAAGGTTCTGCCACACCACCAGGTTCTTGCCTAATTCTTTCCCTGGTGTAGGGAGTCGCGTTGGAATAGGCATTAGAATCACCTAGCATGGAAAACGAAACTTATGTGATCCTTGAGGTCCTACAAGAATAAATGATTTTTTCTTTCTTTCTTTCTTTCTTTCTTTCTTTCAAGTTACCTATCTTTTTATAAGTAGAATTACCTACTTACGATACGATGTACCTACAAGTGTTGGCCTCATGTTGGTTTCAAAAATTATAAACTACTACTAAAACTGATTCTGCTGTAACCTGTGATTTATATCGTTAATCGTTTAAAACCACAAGTGTGGTTTAAAACACAGATAATTTGAAAGTTGTGCAATTTTAAGTAAATATGATCTGAGATTCAAGGATGAACTATTAAATATCTATTTAATACTATTTAAATCCATGTAGGTACCTAATTCGTTCATGCCATGCACATATCGTTGACATGGTAATGAGTTGTGCGTGATGTAAGTAATGTTTTTACAAAAAACCTCTCGTAATGTTGTCAAATCAAGTGATATAAGTCTCTGAAATAAGATTTAATCGAACATTTTTATTAAAATACGGGTCATATGACTCGAGCTTTTTAACTTAGCCTCCACCCGAGGCTTTGCTTTCGACTTGCATCATAACTGAGTAACACTACTATAAACTATCAACACTTTGCGAAAAAGTTCTTATTTAAGAACCTAGAATATTGAATCCAGTTTTAATTAGCTACAGTAGCTATCCTAGTTTGTGTTATATTGATACCATTCTGAAAATACTTAAGTAGGTACGTATTAATTGAGGGAAAATTAATTTTGGTAAATACTTTCTAAATAAAATAGGGAGAATGATAAGCAAGACATCTGATGCGACATGACAGCTTAGTAAAGAGTATCTGAAAAAGGAAAAAAAGACAACGAAGGGGGAGACCGAGAATTAATTACCATGAGACAGATTAAAGGCAAGGTTGCTATCGTGTCGTAAAGAAGTAAAAGAGATTGCATTGAAAATGAATATAATATGGTAGAATTTGCATTATTGCACTGACAAGAGCGAGCTCTCACATTTATAACAAATAAATAAATATCCTTGGACATTCCACTCAGCGTCATCTAGTCCAGATGACTGATTTACTTACATACATAATATAATAAATAATAATACCACACTTTGGGAATACAGTCACGATCATATTTTATTTCGTTTCAAAATTAATAAATGCGGTAGGGTTAATGTGGTCGAAACTTACATTTTTAACCGCTATTATGTGTGGGTCCCACACATAACACCCACACTGTGGGTGCACTACATTTGCGAGATATTGAGGTGACCGCTAATGTCACCTGACCGGCATGAATAGCTTATTCAAATAGGTACCTTTTCAATAATACATTTAATCCTGTGAAAGCTTTAGGTTCTAAGAAGTTTTATCCTCGTCCATTGCTACACTTACCTAACATGCTGTATAACTAACACCGATTTTATCATTGGAAGTTTATACTATGTAAGTTTATACTATGTATTTCAAGCTCACCATTATTATACTGTTTGAGTACGGCCAAGTGCGTGTCGGTCCATGCTCAATGTAGGGTTCCGTAGTTGCCCAATATGCGAAGATATTTCCTAGTATTTGGAAGTACATTTAATGATGTTAATTTATTAAAAGTTCTCGTACTCGTAGGTACATTTATAACATTTTAAAAGTTTTATTTGATCCACTATTACTTGTCAACCTGTAAAGGTTGTGATAAATTCCTTTTAAATTCATCATTAATATTATGCACATTTTGGACATTTCCAAATACGACGGTTTCGTTGGCAACGGTTGTACATGCACTTTAACGAATACGGCAAATTTTTCAAAAAATAATATTTAAATTTAAATAATTCGAAACTCCCAAATATTTGTGATAGACCTATCCAACGACATCCCACATTATTTAGTAAACGAGAAAAAAAATATTCACCCTCGCATCACATATAGGGGAGGCACCTTAAAAATATATTTTTTTATAATTTTATTCTACCACTTTGTTGGCATGGTCAGTAGTATCTCCACTCCATGCCAAATTACAGTTTTCTAGTATCAACAGTCTCTGAGCAAAGCCGCGGACAGACGGACGGACGGACATGGCGAAACTATAAGGGTTCCTTTGAAACCAGCTGACTTTGAAAAGCATATAAACATACTAATAGGGACAGTTATTTACTATCTTTTAGAAAGTCTTGCTAGGAACTACTGGGAAATGTTTTAATTCCTTAAAGTAAGTCCCTGCTATAGAGTACCATCAGAGTTGGCCACTTGCTCATACGAACGAACGAACGAGTCCCTGCCATTCTTCCTTTAAATTTAATTTCTGTTATACCAGCACCTACTACGTAAGCTTTATTTGACGAATGATGGCAGTGAGCTTGCATTTACGCGGTTAACGATTCACAGACTTTGCTCTTAGAAAGAGCTAGAGATCCAACATAGAAGAACTCTATTTTATTCTTGTTATAAGTATTTTAATTTCTTGAATAAGTGATTTATAAACTTTACACAAATAAATTCATTTTCAACCTTAGTTAAAACATAATCGATCTATCAACGACCTTGGAAGCTATACTTTAGGATCTTTTTAGAACCTAATAGTTTTATCTCCAAATAACTGGATTATATACTTAATTTATTTAGTTTTATGTGTCTTTCAAAAGTTCGTAAAAATTTATGAGTAAAATATGATAAATAAGATGCGCAGATAAACGAAGGTTTATCTGCGCAGATAGCTAAGTGCTTTGCTTGGATGAATTGTACGCACTACAATTATAGTCTATGGATTCGGCTAGTCTCAGCTGGTAGATATTTGACATTTATTTACGTACAAAAAATGAAAAATCTACCTACAGTCATCGAGTTACTATACTACCTACAGTAAGCAAAACCAAAGACATAATAATATCTTTGGTTTTGCTAGGTTATTGAAACTGATCGTCAGCCATGTTACTGTGGTTTAGAACAATAAACGTGTTCAGCCAAAGGCCGTCATTGCAAAAAGAAGCCCTAGTCACATTACTTTTTAACAATCGCTTTAGCTGCAGAGACGTATAAAGTGTGTAGAAATTGGCATATTACTCTTGAGGGCTCAAAATTTATAACTTCAAAATTTTGCATCTTTTGTAGTTAGAAAGTATAAGGAAAAAATCCATAAGGACTCAAAATTTTGCTCCAGCCTATTAATAATTCAATAGATTCTTAAACTACAGCTGCCCCTCGGACTATTATAACAAGGAACGGATTAATGGCAAATAGAGCCTACTTGGCCGTTTATGTGATTGAGCACATCTATCAGGAGCCTATAGAACCTTCTTGTTTGCTTCGCGTACAGTCAACGACGTAACTTAATTTAAATTAGGTTTTGTTTCAATGACAACAAGGCCGAAAACGATATTTTAAAATACTTAGTAATATTCATAATTATAAAACATTTAAATATAAGTTAATCGAGTAAGTTAAAGTTACAAATGGCTTACTAGGTATGACAATTCTCTGTTGACCATGATAGCTTTATCCATTTTTACCTAATAAATTGTCTTTCAATCCTTTTTTCTGTTTCCGATTCGTGGAAAAATTCTGTAGGTAAATAATTGCTTTACTCCACCTGTAAATATAAAAAAAAAGGATGAGGACGACCAAAGTAAAAATAATCGTACCTAAGCCTTTGGGCGGTTAGAAATTAGGTAGGTAGCTACTATCATGAGTTTGACCACTAGCTTACTTAGTGTTGATGGTACCTACTTCTTTTCAAATGTAATATTCTTGTCCGATGACTTTAAGGACTTCTGTGTGGTGATTCAGACAGGTCACAGGAACATGAACAAATACCTAGTTATTTCCTAAATCGTCTAAGAAAGGAATTATCTTAGAATAATTTAACCGAGGGCCATCCAATAAACTATATCGCTCTTATTAATTAGAATCTCTTAATCCTTCCTAAATACGGGCTTAGTCTTAGACTAGTTAATGTATAAAAATACTGTAGGTAAATACGATGTATAAGATACTAATTTGTATAACTATATTTAACATTTCAGATACTAGAGCCGGATTAGCTTGATTCCTCGCTAATCCTGTTTAAAAATTCACAATGATTCGTTATTTCTTATTACGAAAGTACCAGGAGAAGTTACATGACTAATGCCGGGTTGCAATATTCAACTTACTAATAACCGTGGATCTGTCACAATAGTAATATGTATTGTTATCTGTCAAAAAGTCTCCTACATTTTTTGTTGTCTAAACAAAGTTGCTCTGGCGATCAATCTACGATCATTCGTAAGTTTAATATTGAAACCGGCCGTAAGAGGTTTTAGTTATGTAGATGGAAAAAAGTCTTATTTCGTAACTGGTTACAAAACAGTTAATTTTGTTTCCACATTCAAACGAGTTACGGACGCGGACGAAGCGATTTTATCTAATACCTACACAGCTTAGCCATGGAGTATCTTTTGTCCTTTGTCAATAAATGTTTTTAATAAGAGGGTAAGTACCTATAGGTTTATCAAATCATTTAGTTTTTTTTACTGAGGGGTTTGTTTTTAATATTTATAATTATACTTACTGTAATCTAATCCACTTTGTAAGCGACTGTACGGGTTTATTTAGGCAAATGGAGGGCTGTTTTACGATTCAAGGCCTCCCTCCACTAAAGCGAAGCTTGTTATTAACGCAAGTGGAGCGATACGCGTCTTATCTGCTGATTTATGAGAGTTGTTCAATTATTTTTCCAAATCGATATTGGATGGTTTCTGTCTAGTGGCCAGATGCCTTTACAGTTTTATAGGCTCGAATGCGATTGGAGCTATTGTCTTAGGATGCCTGTTATAAGTTTTCAAATTCGCTAAATGAGATTTACAGGATAAATAATACTTATTATCAATCTTGGTTAATTAGCTTTGTTTGAGGGTCAATGGGTCTACTTAGCCTAGTAAATCAGTTATATTTGCCAGAAATGTGGCCAAGTCTATGGCAGTAGACGTGGCCGCTTTTAGGTCTGCCTCCAAACAACCGAAATCAAAACAACCTAAATCAATTTTTAAAAATAAATTTCTTAACAAAATACCTATAGCTACAATGAGAATAGACTATTTTGTCGGAAAGTGTTAGTCTTTCATGGTAATGAACATTGTAATTTTAAAAACGGAATATTTAGGCGCAAGCCAGCTAGATAGATCTCAGATCATTCTGACCCGCATGTTCTGACCCTATCTTTAAAAAAGTACCCGATACGCTCAATGTAAGGTTCCGTAGTTGACCAATAAGTGAAGGTATTTATTCGTATTTAGATGTAGGTACATTTAATGATGTCTTATACAGTTAAAAAAGGACGGTTTCGACTGGCAGGGATAGGGGGGACACTTGACTCTAACGAAAATGTTATCACTTTAAAGCTATTTCCCCTCTACTTTCTTCCAGCGTTCTTTTTACGTGACGTGTACCTACTATACATTTTACATTGAACACAATTGGCAAAAGAGCAGCCGCTCGCATCATTCCTATTGTTCGTTGATTAAATAATCGGAAATGTTTGCTCACCCATATTTAACTCAAGTATTTTAATTTACATGGATTTGGCGTGGCTTAGCCCATTGGGCCCATCCGAACTGAATGCTCCGGTTTCTAATTTCCATTGTGGAATTTGTGGACAATACTAACAGGCTTTAGTTTATACATTTTCAAATGGTGCTAAAAGCTAAAATCATTGCTGAACAATTACATTCAAAATTGTGTATTCTACACAACAATTGACATCTGCTGTCAATAAATAAGTCGATAATTTGAACCATCGTGAGAGTTGGCCACTTGAACGAACCGAACGGTCGTCATTATTTAGAAGGAAATTTTAAAAATAAACTATCTAGATTAACTGTTTATTAACAATGTTAGGACAATCATTTCTTGTTTTTCGTTTCCATGCAATTGCTTGGCTTTTTTGTTGGTGTGTGTATATACGAAATAACATTTGGACATACCTCTGACTACCCTTTAGGCATCGCACCTTGGGAGTACAGACGTGATAATATTATTTTCCACCTCCTCGCTTGCTATTCTTAGGACTTCGCAGCCACTTTGTTAGAAGACCTTTCATGGTATCGTTTTCATTTATAAAGTAAACGCCATTTTTGCCAAAATTCTTGTATTGGACTTTGTGCCATTTGTATAGAGGCCTTTTTTGCGTCAAAAATCAATGTGGGCAATGTTGGCAAAAAGTCCAGAAACTTTGCCCGCCATCATAATGAATAAAATACTTAATTAAATATTGACGAATAATAAAATCTGATAAAATAATACATGCTCATTATCTTTTAATTGCAGATGCTAAAAGAAAATACTTACGTTACCATAGAAAAATTATCCCAAAATTGAAATTATTCGAAAAATGTTGGCAAAGTTGGCTTGTTTCACCGCATTTACTCTATAGGTAGGTAGGTACTCCTGATACGAACTGACGAAGTTGCTCGTTTATGTAACTCTAAATAACTGATTCTATTTATGTGTAGGGGAGACCGGGGACAAAAGTAACGGCGGGTTGAAAGTAACAATCGCTCTGTAGCTATGTCCAATGGTCGAAACGACGCATATGACCATTTGGTTGTTAGCTTGCACCGCCCCCCGCGGATGAGTTCAGTCTCCGCGCCTCGCGGCACGCGGAACAATTTATTAGTGGACGTATCGTGATTTTTTGCACCAAAATTGAGATTTTTGTTGTTTATTCATTTAGTGTTTACGTAGGATTAAGATGCTGATAACAATATGACTATTCGTTCGTTGATTAACCTTAAGATTGTCTTTAGCATGTTATAACTTGTTTTCGTGTAACACATTCAGTTTTAAGGTTATTTGGCATCAAATATTAAAAACGAGGTTGGGTACAAAAGTAACATCTCATGGCAGGACAAAAGTAACGTGTTACTTCCCTTGTAAATAAGTGTGATGTTATTAAACTTTTATTTATTTAACTTTTATATAGGTGATATAAGTTTGAAATGTCTTTGTGTGCGTGTGTGTGTTTGTCTGTCTGTGGTATCATAGCTCCCGAACAGATAAACCGATTTAGATTTTGTTTTTTTTAATTTGAAAAGTGAATTAGATAGATTTTTACGTATTACCTACTTACAAGTTAATCTTACGTAAGAAGTTAATTATTTTTGTACTAGGTATAACTTTGAACTGAATAATTTGGTTTAACGTTGTGTTCTTTTTATAGTTACTATAACATAGACTAGAACTTATGAGGTGTTACTTTCGACCCACGCCCTGTTACTATCGTCCTGCCCATGGGGTCGAAAGTAACAATCTCCATTTTTTTTTGGAAGCTTAATAATATTTAGAAACCAAGACATAATACATAAAATTATAATGTACATTTATAGACCATAAACGTAGGTATAATATGGCTATGTTTAATTTAACACAAATGTTATTACAAACGAGAAATCTGGCATGGAATACAAACTGTTACGTTTGTCCCCGGTCTCCCCTACTCCATGGATCTTCTGAAGTGAGATATTGCTTTTGAGTAAAGGATTGTCGCACACGAATTGTAGCCCCGCTTCGGTTGAACCTTTTGCTAAACTTCATCCTATTATAAACATAATATTTCCCAACTTCATGACTCAATTTCTAACATTTAAAAAGAATAAAAGTAAAAGCAGAGTCTAGTTTAAATTCACATTTCCGAACAAAACACATAATGACACAATTCCATTTCAAACTACAAATTATACCACTGACAACTGCTAGATATGCATTACTTCATAAGTGCTATTAAATAATAGGGTTCGATAACAAACAGACACAACTTCTGCATAATATATTACAAAGACAATACCATGGGCAAGATGATTGCTGAAACTTTTGTCAGGCAATTAAGTAAGGTTGTATGAGATAGTGGATTTTGTAATACTGAAGTTTTTAGGCTGCCTAAAGGCCTCCGTCATGGCTTAACGACTTTCAAAGCCGGACTCGATTATATAACGTGCCCTCAGAAGAAAGAAAGCCCTCAACAATTAATGCCAATTGCGGTCACCCATCCAAATTGTGATCACCTTCAACTATCTACCAAGCAAGCTATGCCAAGTTATTTGATTCTTAAATTGAAGAGAATAAGAAGTCATATAATTAAAATTTTCTAAAGAGGTCATGGCAAGATTAATTACCTAGTAGATATGGGCAATGCATAGCATAGCATAGACTACGGTAACTTACCTTTGTTTGCACATTGTATTGCGAGTATTAATAATCATTTCCAATCAACGCTGGCATAGTTGCAGTCACGACATAATCATATTCACTTAGTTTCTGGCAAGTGGCCACTTTAAACAAAATCATCACTTAACACTGAGATGTTTTTATTAAACTGACGCATTTCCGCAATAATCTTTCACATATGAAATTATAACATAACTTGCTTTAAAAGTTCCGATTCAAACTTATAATTAATATGATTCCAAACATTTCCTTTTCCTGTCGGTAAACTTTGCTTTATTCGTTTAAATGATGTTCTAAAAGTACCTATGTGTTTTATTTTATAACTGAGGAGTAATTCTGTTTTCCTCGCAGGACGTTTTAACATTTTGAACGTTGAACAAGTTCGTGTTTCCATACTTCGACCTTGTATTCCCCTGTACCCGGTGGCTGAGGGGAGAGACTCGTCCATCCAATGGGGTGACCTATACCTACCTATATGTACAAAATATAGGTCAAATCGTGCAAAATAAATGAAGGAATCAGAACTAGATGGCAGGACTAATTCTGCTACATTCCTGGATCGCGCTGACGAAAACGCACGGTGATTTATGACCCTCGCTCGCCATTTTGTATCAGTAATTAATGTAACTAGCGTAAGTTAGTTTTAAGTAGACTAATTTGTTAAATTGTTAAAGTGGAGAAGAATCTTTAATAAAGTTTTTGAAAGCCTTTATAGGCTATATAAGATAAAGGAAGATAAGATAAGATATAAGAAATTCATATAAAAAAAAATTACTTACTTATATTATTTATACAACTTATTAATTCACAATTCCAAGTGGATAGTAGAGCCATGTAGAGTTGTGCGCGTTACTTGATGTTTATGAAAGTAAATAAAATAATGTTCCTAACTTACATATTATCTAAGTACTTAAGTTGAAAAGAGGTTATTTTCTATAGTTATTTGATTGTCTAACATTGTCAGCGCAACCTTATTAGCCGCTAGACAGATATGAGCATCCGTTGGCCCTTTCAAGTGAAACCGCACGGAAGGATCGGCCCACGACTTGATAAGTATAACATGTTAGTTTACGAGGCCCTCACCAGATCGAAAACAACAACCTCCTACATTCATTCTGAGGTCTTCAGAACACAGGATAACCTATTTTGAAGACCATTATGATTCTGTGCTGTAACTTTACTTAGTTTGACTCTTTTTAGAATAAATAAATAATTAAATGTTATAGCAAGAAAAAACACTTACATTTTACTATACCTACTTATTTACTTTTTATATTTTATTTCTATACTTAGGTATTTTATGATAAGTTTGATAAATATTTTTTCGTAAAATAATGAAACTTCATAGAATAAAACAATGTCAATGTTTGTAAGTAATATATACATATATATAAAAAGAGTAGGTAACTAACGTACCCGTAACATAGGACGTTACGCAAATAATTTACGTAAAAGTATCAGTATAACTACCTAAAAGGCTTCTGGCAGTTTACTCACTCTGTCCCAAAACATGAATAGTTTTCTCATTCACACGGAACTTCGAAATATATCTACACTGAACGTTCTTGAACAAAATATTTGTGTATAATAAATAGAAGGAAGGAAGAATGACTTTGTTTAGGGGGCAAAACTGTAACAAGCCGTTTTTTCGTTGTAAACTATAAATAAATATTAGTGGCAATTCTGAGTGCCCCCATTACTTATTTACATAGGTCTAGTTAGTCTATTATAAAATATAAAATTTGGTTAAAAATGTTCCTGCTAATTGTACTTTTAAGCGAGATTGACTTTTAATTGCTTTTATTAGCATAATAATACATCGGGGGTCTCCGGGACGGTTGTCTTCGGGATCGGGTTACTCAGGGTATAATTTAACCCATTTACATCACGCAGTGAAACTATTGCCTAAGCTTGTAAAGGCAAATAACAAATTAAATGATTGTCCAAATTAACTGGATAAATGTGTCTAAGCTAATTATACTCCTCCTCTAAAACAACGCAAACAGCTGTGAATTTGTAAAGATTTTAGGAATTGAATAAAATATTCGTGATTAAAAGTGGGACATCCTCTCCATACGCAATAAGGCGGGTGGCACTTTGGGATGAGGTTTGTAAGGGAGGGTTGCGAAAACAAACATACCTACTTGCATACAAATGACCGCATTTATTGAACAGCGCCCCGGGCCGCCATCTCGACCTGCGGGTTAAGGCATATTTTTTAGCAAATGCAGCACTCAAAAATCAAGTCACGGCTCAGGTTTCTTCAAATAAATTAGTTTAGTAATTTTTAATCTCAATCTAAAAGATTTTCAAGGGTTTTTTCGTTATCAGCCACTGACTGACAAAAGTAAATATCTGTCTTATAAAAATCCCAATAAAGATACCAGCGGTTTTCCAAATATTTGCTTTCTAAGCTTAGCTTCTTTTTACTTTGATAAAAGACCAAGTGTCTTTTTAATGGACTTTTGGATTGACTTGATATAATATAATAAAAAACTTATTATTAAGTAAAATTTCATCAATATTAAATTGTTGTAATCAAGGCTTCATAAATCTTTATCAAAGGTATTAAGTAGATGTCAAACTAAGTGATGGCCCATCTCGTGTTGAACAGCGGAAACTTTGCCAATTATCTTTGTTAGGTTTGGTGCTTGAACTTGTAGATAAAGTGATTGTGTCTAATGCTCTTTCTGAGTTAGATAAGCGAGGAGCCTCAAAAGCCGATCGAACGACTTGCAGCAGAACTTACTTAAAATATTCACACTGATGATAAATTAAACCTATCAAAGGCCTAATCCTCAAAGATGGACCGTAAGAAGAAACAGATGTATGCCTTTATAGTTTTCGCATGCTTATTTTAAATAAAGTACCTGGGTGACCGAGCTTTGCTCTGTATTTTGTTTTGGTAAATCGTGTTTTTGGAAATAAAAAAAATGAAATATGATCAGGAGTGATACACTAGAGGGTAGACACTTCTTTCTAACTTTTTATTATGCAATTTTTAGATCTTTTTGAAGATGTCCAAATACGTATTTGGTACATGCATGCCTACATTGGAAATAAAATTACATTTATTATTGCCCCCCTAAATTTAGTATGCAGAGGGTTTCCCTCTGCATACTAAATTTCATGAAAAATTTCATGAAAATCGTTGGAGCTGATTCCGTGATAAGATTATAAGAAATTATATAAGTAATTTTATAATACTAATAGTTCGTCCCGACCTTAGATCTCGCGCACATGAACTATGGAAAACAAACATAAAGAAAAGCAAGATTTCAAGAAATCCTGTAAAATTTCATGAACAAAAGAATAGTAGGTACAGGTTTTTAAACGCAACGATGGCGCGACTTAGCAGTGGTAAAAAATTAGCAGCGGTTACCTATTGTGGTAACCAATTTACTAAAATAGCCTGACCTACGAAAACATCATAACTCGGAGGTCACTTTATAGCTGCCTATTTTGACCTTTTATATCATATTTAAAATCTATATACCCTAAAACAAAAATTATAACCATTTTGGAATGTGCAAAAAAAGCCCTTTCATAATGTTACCACATTCAATATGTGACCATACGGACCGTTGACGGCAAACGACCATATCGCTTGTTAGCATATAATTTGCCTAACACGGAATCGCCAAAGTCTGAAAATATTATAGACTAAGGTAAACTTAGTTATTGATTGAACGACCGAACCCTATGAAGATGCTAGTTCACAGCGCGTTTCACAAAAGCGAGGATAGTGTCCACACTTGCCGCCTTCATTTCTTTGCCACGCGTTTGTATCGATACAAACGCGCATTGACTGCGCGTTCAAAAAGCGTATTTTATCAAGGTATGGCATCGATTCTGTTGCAACACTGACTAGTTAAACTATTCCTAAATCCCAAAGCTCTTATTTCGTTCACATTAAAGTTTAAAACAAAATAACAGCCAGAGTAACATCTCTAAAATTACCATAATTTAGTAATATAAAGTGTATGTGGATAGAACTAATTAAGACCATTTTTGCTTCTGACTTAAACTACCCGCAAAGATGAAAAACAAATGTTATTTTCAGTGCTATGCTATATTGGTCTTTAGCATGAACGTAATAAAGAGCTTTCGGTTTAAATCATAGTTTAGGTAGTCAGTGTTCCAACAGAATCAGCGCCACTTTATGCGCTTTTAAATAAACTAAAGTTATACTCAATGATAATACTCGTCAAGTTATACATCGTGAAAGTGACTCATTTCTCAGGATTGTAATCCTAGGATCCTCAGAGCACATCTGAATCTGACTTTCATCAAATGTTAGGTCGTCAGGCAAATCCCGGTCGGATCTCTAACTTTGATTGCCCTTAAGAAGGTCGAGAGCAAAACTTGAGTTTTCTTTAGATATAAATAAATAAATTAAATATCCATGGACATTCCACACGGCGTCATCTAGTCCCAAGCTAAGCAATTTAATGCTTGTGTTATGGTAACCAGATGACTGATAAACTACATAAGTAGATACCTACATTTTTTTTTGTAAATACATACTTATTAATTATACATAGAAAACAACCAGACACGAAACAAATATTTGCTGTTCATACAAACATTTGTCCCGGAGCGGGGATCGAACCCGCAACCTCTGCGTCTCAGGCGGGCTTTCGCCCACTGTGCCACAGAGGTCGTCAAATTGTGAATTATACAATTTTTTTGCGGAAAAATAGGGAGCAAATTTTGTGAGTTATGCTAAGCTGAATAAATAAATATCTAATTCTACATTTATTTGGTTACTAATTATAATTAGTTTTAGGTGCATTCAGATATTAATCTAATACTAATTAACTACATAGTACTTATGTCTGTATCGTTTTTATATACTTAAGTAAGTATTTTTCTTTTTATATATATTATGCTCGTATTATTATACATATAATAAAAAATGATAAGTTAGACAGCAAAAAGTTTTAGTTTACGTTTATTTTCTGCGGTCTTTTTGAAAATTATTATTAAAAAGTATATTGGTTTCATTTCATAGAAATTACACAATACAGAAAATATTAAACTCGGACTAAGCTCCGAGATCCCACGCTTTAGGTATAATTAAACTTTCCCTCTTTCCTTTGTATATTTTTTTGTTCTAACTTCCGTCCTCCTTTTGTATATAATTAACATAACGACAATCAGAATATTTACTGCAAATTATTTGTTCTGACACTGAAATACATTTATGTTATAGCTTTTACTGCGCTCTTTTGGGAACTGAGACAAATTTTCCCCAAAATAAACTAACTATTGTGATTTATCAGTTTATAAACACAAATATAATGTTATAGTAAAAAATAACTGTATGCTGGATAATCCTACCTAAGTCTTAGATAAGCCACATAATAATAATTGTACAAGTAGTTATAACGCATGTTATAACGTATTTTTGATTACAAGCAGAGTATAGGTATAGTATAGGTATACTAAACCAGAAAATAAATAATACACAATTCTAATACCCATTTGCTTTTTTTTTGCTCCATTCAACTGTAGTTTCTGTTTTCTATTGAATAGGTACCTACCTAGTAGAACAGGCGAAAGTAGAAGAGGAGAATAATAGTCCTGAAATTAATAGACGTCACTTGTTACAAAAAATCCAATAAAAAGTCAACCAATTGTCTCGTCATGCTCATTGTTCAACGTGCTGTCTCTTTCCGACTTTTTATGTAATTTTCATCTCCCAGAGATATGTGATGATTATACAGTTATGATCTAATGCCTAATGCATTCAGATATCTTTTCCCTCATAAAACTTTATTCGTTAGTACGATGTAATGTAGTCGTTAGTGTAGTACTATGTCAGACGCTTTTAGGCGTACAACTAGCTCTTACGAACTTACTTTTTATTGCTCGATCGTTCTCAATCAAGACATTTTCATCATAAAATGGAAACAACTATGAGCAATGTACTACTTATATAGAAGGGTATGCGGCAGATGGCTTAGAGGTCGGCTTAGTCACTACCTAACCGCTTGAAGTGATTGCCTCTCCCAAGGTACCGTCATTATATTATACCTATTGTTGGTATCTATGCTAAGATTCCAAATCGATCGATAAAACCATCTGAACGTTTCGAGAGCCTTGTTTTTAAGAAGTCAACCACTTCAATACAAATGGATTAAACATCAACAACATAGTGGGTACTGGGTACCTATACCTTGAAATAAGTGAAACCGGGCTGATAATTGTAATGATGATGAACAAAACATTTTGGCTGTCAACATCATTGAAAATTGAATCTACCTACCATAACTTAAAGTTAAAAAGAAACTTAAAGCTTTAAAAGAAAGAAGGAAAGAAAAATTTAAGTTATCAAATCATTTTTAGGGTTCCGACGTCAACAAGGAACCCTATAGTGCGGTAGACATTTCTTACAGATCCTTAGGCATTTTTTTAGATCCTTTTGAAGATGTCTAAGGGGTAGTTGGAGGTATGTCCAAATACGTATTTGGTACATGCCCATATTTTGCAAAAGTTATTCCATACGTGACAGTCCATTGATGCACGGCGGGATTGTTAGAGTTCCGAAGTCAATAAGGAACCCGTATCGTATAGTTTCGCCATGTCCGTCCGTTTGTCCGGTCCGTCCGCGTCTTTGCTCAGAGGTACTTCAATTTAGTTTATGACTATTTAAAACATTATTGCATGTACATATAAATATGAGTAATACCAATGAGCAACTACGGAACCCTACATTGAGCGTGGTCCGATACGCAATTGGCCAGTTATTAGTGTATCTCTACCACCATGTCTGTATTTTATTCTGATTTTTCCATCACATACTAAAATCAAGTTAGTGTTTTGCTAGGGCAGCGAACTATTTCAGGCTTTTATAGTTAACAACATCAAATTGGTACGAAAGTGCTGTGTTATTTATCATTTTATATTTTTTGAATTTTTGTCGTGAATTTTTATGATTTAAACTGGCATGTAGCCTAGTTTATACTTATACCTACTACTTATTACGAGTATCTCGTTTAGGAATTTATGTTACCCATTGGTTTTACGATTTAATATGTTAGGCTGTTTAAATTAGCCTCTGACAATTTATTCACTGCTATTTTTGTAACTGTTTTTAGTGGCGAGTCCAAGTATATTTATTTATTTACCACAAATTGGTAAATAAATAAACCACAGGGGCAAATTTTATATCTGTGCTGGATAAATTACATTGACTAGTAGACCTTTACTCGTTATATGTCCATGAAAGTACATTTTTATTGGACAACATAAAATTATATTGCGTTTCATCTTTGAGACTTCCTCTTATGAAAATAACTTTTGGATTCTTTGACCCAAATATCACCCGAATCAGTCATGCTAATGTTTTGGCAAGTCTGCACAAGCACTGTGGCTTCCGGTCCCAGAGGGCAGCCCACCCTGAATGTATAACTTCTTCGGCAACGCTGATTTATTTGCTGTTTCTATCTATATTTGCATAGGGTTGACGGCTACCCACGGACATATTCTTTCAAATCATAAGGTTTATTTTCTTATCGAAACTTAAAAATTAACTTTATTAAGTAATGGATTTAGAAAGGAAAATTGCATCCATTCAGCTTATGCGACGTCATAAAGGGTGGTACTCAAAGCCGTCAAATCTGACAATTTCTACACAATTTTTTTGTTTCTATTTTAAAGCGATTGTAGAAAGTTGTATATTACAATAGCTTAGCTATATAGATCCTGCCCTATACAGTATAACACATATCCAGCCCAGCTATCACGGTCGTCTCTGAAGGACCGTGGCCGACAGCTCGCCAACTAGACCACGTCATGGTCAGTGAACGCGTTAGCTAGCGCTCATGCTCACGAGACGGTATTTCTCTGGTCGCCAGAGAAATACCGGCGCCGGGCGCCGGGCATGAGCGCAAACTAGTGGCTTTTTTAAATAGTGAAGATTATAATATATTCCTAATTATATAATTGGCAGTGCATCTCAAGTCAATACTATTTTAATTCCACTTTCTTTGAAATGTTACAGAATAAATCGCTATTGCCTTGCCTCACGCACACATCTAAATTATAATTTAATTCAGATGTCTCAGCTTATTCGGACAAAATCCGAGCCAAGACTGCGTGGGCACTTCATACTTTCCCAATGTTCATTTTGGTAAGTGCTCTCACAACAACCCTCCACAAGCGTTTACATTATATAAGCGAATGAATCGATATCTACCTACACCTAGCTAATTGAAATTCTGCCGGCTACTTCTCTGAATTGTATACCTACTATTGTTCTTGTTTGCTTTCATAAATTGTTTTATTGAAACAAGACTAGCATTCTAGGTACTGGTACAAGGTACAAGGTACTGAGATGGATTAAAAGAAGCAGACGTGTTTTGAAAAAACACGTCTGTCACGTCATAAACTATGTACTATACCTTTAACTACCTATTTTAGGTTACGGCCAAATACTTTCAGTAGTTTTTGCGTGAGAGAGACAAACATCCATTTATATATTATATTGATATTTTCAACCGCAAAATTAAACCGCAACTTTCTGATTGAGGTTTATCATCAAAACAACAATACCTACTTGGCAAAAATAGCTGGTTTTCTTGCACCAATAGCATTGATGTTGAAAATTGTGAGCGCTAGATATCACGTTCCATTGCGACTTGGCTGGAAGCTATCAGTTTGGTTTGGCAGAGCCGCAGAGGGTACCTCAAAGTTACTCTACTCTGGGGGGTACCTACTTCTTCACGTGATTATGGTTCTTAAGGAAATGTTTCACTATAATTAATCATTAATTCTTTAATTTATAATTAAATATCTTAAGAAAATGTTGCAAATGTTGATTGATTTTGCATCTTCTTCTTTTAACCGACTTCAAAAAAGGTGGAAGTTCTATGTTCCACCATACTGGGTGTAAAAAGACTACTATCATTAAAAAAGTATATAAATACTTTTTTGAAATCCGCCCAACGAAACAAACTCATGTTCGTCGATTGCGAGCGCATAGGACAATAAAACCCATTTAGGAATCTGTTTGTAGACTAACACAAACACGGCAAGCGTTCAGGGACAGTGTCGTCACCAGAGATGGATTATAGACTATGTGACCACACTGTTAGGTACGTCGTCGTGCTATGTGCTTTTGTTGCTATTGGTTAGCTAGATTGTAGTAGCAAAACTGTCATGCTACATCGCCCGCCTAAGCCAATCAATATGGTTATATTTGGCTTAATGGATCAGTGTTGCCATATAGCGTGTAAAGCTCTTTGAAATCACTATCGTATGTTCTCAATATCGTTTGGTCGGTATAATAACCGTTTAAAGTAAGTACCTAAGTTGAAACGTGTTAGACGAATGGGATGTACTTACCTCGACTTTCGATCCGAAGGTCGTGGGTTTGGAAACCACGGTTTACTTTATACGTGTAGGGAGTCGCGTTGGAACACATTAAAATCACCTAGCATGTAAGACGAAACTGAAGTGGTCCTTGAGGTTCTACCAAAATAAACGATATTTCTTTCTTTCTTTCTTTTGTAATAGGTATAGTTAAGTGGTTGGTAATTTGTGAAGGCCAATTCCTAAATACTATCGTTATGACCAATAACAATACAGGTTAGAGATAAAGACTGTACAAAGTCAATAAGTATTGAATAAATAAAATAAATATCCTTGGGACATTCCACACAGCTCGTCATCTAGTCCCAAGCTGAGCCATTAAGAGCGGTCAACCCGGCTCACTTTTCATACAAACGCTCGTACGTGATTATGCCGTTGTAACAGACCTTTCTTTTAAACTTTTGGACTAAAAGGTATCTTGTGCACTATATCTAGGTTTCTATATAAACTACAAATCAAAATTTTGAGAAACAAATTCAGTATAAGCTTCCAAAAACCTGCTTTTAGCATAAATTTTACCTAAACTTTGGCCGTTCATAATGTACTCATAAATTGTAAAAGTAAAGAAAATATTGTCATAGAAACCTTGCAAATCTTATGGAGATTCTAAATGACTAATATTTATTTTACAAACTTGTAAGGCTTACTGAAAAAAACGTATTTCCTGGAACACTTTTTATGAAATTTCCGCACACTATTTTTCGAGTGAGCGAGTGAGCGGCGAAAATACCAACTGAATGCCGAGCTCTGAGGCGCTATCTCTCTCTTTTCGCTTTGCTTCTTTTTCTAGCATTGCGCTGGATGAAACAAGAAGCTTTTCAGCCATGCTCGCGTCGATGATAGACGCGCCGGGAAGGGTCACCTTAAAAGCTTGTGTTATGGTAACCAGATGACTGAAATACTACTTAAATATATATTTTTTTGTAAATACATACATAATATTATACATTAAAAACACCCAGAACGGAGACAAATATTTGCAGATCATACCTACAAACATTTTGTCCCGTAGCGTGGATCGAACTCGGAGGTCGAGGTCGAGAGGTCGAGCAAATTTTATGAGAATGGTTGTGGCTATTCAAGACTAATTAGGTAATTGTAAATTAGTGAAAGCGCCGGGTACAGCTAGTCAATTATGTAGAACAATACAAAGCCAACTTACTACAATTATGGTACATGTTTAAAGGTTTTAAACATGTCCACATAGATTTTAATCCACAAAACCTAGTCTATTAAAAGTTAAGATGCAATAAGGCAAAGTAAATTATTTTTCAAACGAGCAGTCCAGTAGGCGGAAAGATGATGGCTCTGGTTGTAGCCTGCAGCGCTTCTGTGAGGCTAACAACGTCTAGCTACTGTCACCATTTCAATAATCAAGGCTAGGATTTATAAAACTGTAGTTCCTTATGGTTTCCAACTATGTTTGATAATCATCATCAATTTATTTCGACGAAGCTGATTGAGAGGGATGGGTTTGGGTGTTGGGCAAACCTATTCCATCTCAAGAATGTGCCAGGCACTACAGTATCCTGTATATATAATGTCGTAGGTCTAAGTCGGTTTTGGGTTTTCAGCTTTTAATTCTGAAAAGATATCTATTTCTGGTAACTTTACACGTTATAATAATAATTGTATCAAATCACGATAGATCCAAGATTTATAAGATAACTGGACTTTTTATCAATTTCTACAGACTTTTCGCAATCTAGTCGTTCCAGTTCTGCCCTAGCCACTTAGCAATATTAACAAAATATTGGCTAAGTGGCTCGGGCAGAAAATTAAATGTGCTTTTACGACCTAACCCCTAACTATAGCACAACTATAGTTAGGGCTTGTATTGTCATTACCAAGTAAATTATGATTAGTTATTTTCTAATGGTGCCAAGTAAAACAAACCAATAACTCATTTAGTGACATAAAAATTAAAATCTGTGCGCGATGTTGTTTTCATTAGAGATCGGCCGTATAAAATCTGACAAAGAAAAGTTTACAGTTATCTGAAAAATGAATTCAATAATCTATTGCAGGATGAAAACGAGCAATGTGAAGAAGTACTTTCAGGCTTCAAACAAATAAAATTAACTCAGTAATATTAGGTCGTGAATGCTTTAACATTTTAATTTTACTCGTACTTACCTATAATAATACCAAACAAAACAACGGGCATCAAAACTGTATTATGTTTGTGAACAAAGCCTAAAACAAAAATAATATACAGGAGAGGATCATGGAAATTAATACAACCACTACTCGTGATTGTTGGTAGTCGTATCGTTATCTTTTATAAAATTATATAGAAAAAAGCTATAAGCTTAACCTAACTCAACCTTAGGTACTCTATAAAATACTGTGTCATTATGATATTATGAAGATGAGTGTGGTTGCGAAAATTTTATAAATCAATGTGAAAGATGATACCGGTAGGTGTTAGCTAATGGTGGATGGATGTATTGTAATTAATTATAAAAAATTAAATATGATAATCATGACTGTATCCCAGGGAGCGGTAGACATTTATTTCAGATCTTTTTAGGCAATTTTTAGATTCTTTTTGAAGATGACTAAGGGGGTAGCCAGAGGTACGTCCAAATACATATTTTTAATTAATTATTGGGGCATAACATTAGTAAAAAAAATAATCAATTATCTCTCAGCATAATCGCCTGCGTTTTCCCAAACAAAGAATAACTTAACATTTGAGAAATCGGAAAGTGTGAACCCGAAACTCATCATTTCAGAAGAACCTCCCAATTGTAGTAAGTAATAATAATGTAGAACGTAACGGAGCATTGGTTCTCGTGTTCCAAACCACAAAGATATTTATGTTACGTCCTATTTCTAACGAAAACTCTCAGCGAAAATGTAACTTATTCCCGTAGGTCCGTAACTTTTTCTAACAATAAAATATGCATACAATATTTTGCTTTGGGCTTAGGATATAATACAGTCATAATATTATAATACAATCTGGTCATGTCCATATAATGTCACTGTTTTCTCGCTGTAATTACTAGTGGTAAAGCCTAAAGTGAAGCAACAGTATTGAATTGAATACATAAAAATACTTTAATTTTAAAAAGTAGGTAGTACACTTTGAATACTATGGTCAAGTAGGTACACTTAAATATTCGAGTTGACGACCTCTCGACCTTGAATAGCCACAACCATTCTCATAAAATTTGCTATTTCAATTTTTTTTTATCAAATTCTATTATTTTATTATCTATTATTTTAATTTGTAATATTAATTTAAAGTAGCTTTGAATTATGAACTGTATAACTAATATAATTGGTCACGTCTGACGAAGCATTCCATTTCCAGATAAAACTATTTGTGGGCGAGTGAGCAATCCTTTTGTGGTCAGAACCCTCGCTTTTCGATCCGACTCGACCTCAAGCATCGCACTGAGTAGGGATTGTTATCACGATCATAGAGTTCAGTGACCGGCTCAAGAGTAGTGTTTTTCGTTTTCACCGCAAGGGAAAATACGCTTTATAATTATGAACCGTAGACGATCGTAGCGGCTTACGAAAGGCTGCTCAAAACGTTTCTCGAAAGGAAGAGATTAAGCTTCTAGTACTTAGCTTGAATAGGCCTATAATGCGTGCTCTGGCTAAAGTTGCTTCCACTTTGCACGCCACGCTCTGTATCTCAGTGACTATTATCTTTTTTCCTCACTTTCTTTTATAGCCGTTAAATATTTTATAGCCTTGTAACCTATTTGTTGCTTTTGTTTAGTATTAACATTTCAAATATTTATGTAAGTACCTATGCTATTTCAAGTTAGGATTTACATCTTTTCTAAGTAGCATTCCAATCGGTTTTGATTATGACGCGAACTGACATAAAACATCTTCATTTAACAAACATTATTATACTTCATTGTTTATGTTGTATGTAAACCTAGAGCATGTTATCTTAAAATATGTACTACGTCAAAAACTAACAATAATTCGGGACACTAGTCCCAGAATCTTTTAGCACTTAAAACGAAGGTTTAATATAAATAATAGGGTCTAGCTAGGTTTTCATATTACCTATCTGCGTTACCTGCATCAAAGTGGCTGCTGCACAAAGGGCACGGGAACAATGTAATGGTCTAATCGCAGGATGGCCATCAGCAGTTCCATTCACCAGCGCTTTTCCATTGTTTAATTACGAGGACTAAACGCACATAAAATCATACCTAAGTGGTTACTCTATGGAAATCATACATAATTATACCTTTACAATAATAATGTCATTATAATAAACAGAAATGCACCTCGAGAGCGCAGTAAATTGCTTTTTTCTTACGTTTTTTGATTGTCATTTTGTAGCGTTGATTATACCAGATATACGACAACAATAACCATGATTTAGTATAATCCAGTTCTTTTGTGTATTGCAATCCATTTGCTCCGTTGCGTTTTGTAGTAATTAACATTATCTGTTGTTTTGTCGAACGTGAACGTAAAATTTATCAGATTTAATGCAGATTGTAGAGAAGTATAATAAACTTTGGTTTAAAAGAATGGTTTCACTTTTTAATAATATTACCTATTCGTATTATAGTACATTCTAAACCTTAAAGTTTAAATGACGTTCTTTTATCTAGAAGTTTAATCAAAACAAAACAAGATTTATAAAGTTTTGTTTTCAGTGAAGCAAAACAATCAAAATACATTTCACTCCCCGGAAATCGAACTTCATATTTTCAATCGTTGCGATTACGCTGAGACGCCGGGCGCCGCCGCGCCGGTATTGGGTTTTTCTATTCCCATTTCCTTTGAAAGATGAAGGTGCATTCTCAAAAGCATCTGCAAAAAATTCTTGAGTATTTTGATGCTTGATGATGATTCAATTTATAAATACATCTTATTATCTTATTTTTCGCTATGAGTGTGAAAACCGATGACGGATATTTTTTGTCATAATACGGTTACAACCAATAGGTACATTAGGGTCAGTGTCTTGTTGAAGCGCTAGTGACGAAACTTACTGACGTTCTTGATAGATCGTTGAAGTTAAGCAACGTTCTAAGCGGTCACAATTTGGATGGTGCAAGTGAGTAACACGTTAAATTGTCGCTCTCTGCTATTATAGGCGTAAAGCCATGATGAAGACATTTTTTATAGGCGGCGTAAACATTCCGTAAAGAGTTGACAATTCGCCGTCCCCACCGAATAAAATCGCAATCGAAAAATACAAATTTTACAGGAGAATTAAAAAACCGTTTTTGGTCTATAACTTTTCAGTTAGTTAACATAGGAAGATCGTTTATATACCAAAACATAGCTTAAATTATCACAAATAATATGATATTACAGAAAAAAATCAATAATTTACCATAACGAAGATATATATTGTAAAAATAAATATTACCAGAATTGAAAACACATTTTTTAACTGTAATATAACAATACCATTTTATTCGTGGAAATCGTTGACGTGACCTGCATAGTAATAGTCAATCGCGATATTGTTGACTACAAAAATGCGATATTGACTGTTTCGGTATTGTAATGTTACCATAGTATTCGGTGTTCAAATATGTTGTAATAAATATCGTAAAACTAGATTACGTTCATTTTCCATGGCAAGTGCATTAAGTTTGTTTAGTGTAATATCCGATACCGATTAATCTCCTAATGAAAATGTCATCGTATGTATATGGAGATTAAATGGTTTTTTCGTTATATTTAGTCCAAATATATAAAAAAACATTGTATTTTAAATTATTTATTTATGTACTAATGCAAACTTAGCAATTTCACAATAAAAAGACTCTTATTCATAGTCTATATTGGTATTTAGACTGTCTATTGATATTCTAATATAGCAAGCACTGGGTTTTGTAAATTTAGGCTTATGCAGCTTAAAAGCTGGCACATACACAACGAAAGTAAATCGTCATGGAGGGGTTTACTTATTGTAATATGCCACTCGTACTTACACCTGTTAAAAAACCCCCACAGCAGCGATCGGTTCAATATGACTTTTGGAACGTCACCCACGCCTTTGATTTACAGTAAGTATCTTTATCAGCTTCAAATTCGAAGAATCAATCATTATAATATCAGTTTCTATACGAAGAATGAGAAACTGATATATTTGTAAAGTAATTTCAAAAATGCAACATACCTAATGGGTTTTACATGGGTTCAACATTTGATTTTTCTGCCTTGGATAGGTAGGTATCCTTTGTACAATTTTCCCAGATACCAGATTATTAATATCGTAAAAATCACTGCTGCATTTCTTTCAAGCCTGGCTACTATTCTATATTTCTGGCCTGGCATTTAATATCATGCCATCGATAGGAAACCCGCGGCGTAGTCAGCCCCACACGTATAGAACATTGCTTTTTCTGTAGGAATGGCCGGCTAAGCTGAGAGGATGGTTTCCCAGACAATCTTAACAATGTCCCAGGCACTACAATGTCCCATTATGCGTGGGCACAGACTACTATTAGATGCTAACGCATAACGTGGGTAATGATTGTTTCCTGATGCTGTGTAAATCAGCTTGTGAAAATGGTCGGAGTTTTTTAATATCACACAGTTTTCTAATTTTGCATTGCTTGTCCTACAGAATGCTGCATGATAAGGGTGATGGCATACCCTCACTCTGACTATGCCAGTCTCATAAAAACCTTGTCTTTTAGTTTCATAACCAAAAGTTGTAAGGGCATATAATCATGGCAAAAATAAATCTGTTTTTATTTCGCCCCGCGCATCAGAGTAAAGTAATATATTTTTATATCTTTTTCTGCAATACAACTATAATAAGTAACTCCTGTTATGGTTGAGAATTCGGCTCTTGAAGTTGTTGACGCATACGTATACTACGTATCTAGGACAAACCGTCTATTAGGTAGGCCTTCGAGAAATCAGTCAGTCAAGAGGTCGTCGAATCCAACTTGGATGGGCTGCATTCGGGAAAATTCGCTACATCCTTTCGTCCAAAATATCTTAGTGCCTACTAAATACGAAGGTATTCAACCAGTGATGACTTATAGATTCGAAACGTGGTGCTTTACCCTAGACCATATGAATAGGCTCAGAGTCTGTTTAATCTCTGTAATCTGTTTCTTCAGTTTGTGTAATCTGTTTCATAGATACAGGGAGCAAATTCCACATGCTTAAATCTTAATTCGTTTTAAAAAGTGAGTAATTATACGCTTTCCTCTATAAAAATGGTCTAATTATTGCGGTTGCCAAATAAACAAAATAACATTTTTATACCGGAATAATATGGTAAACGTACATTACCGAAATGAAGATGATTATGTCCTACCCGAATATGAACGTAACGACAGCTTACTATAAAGTGTAAGACAATGCGTTGTCGGTATTAACCTGTTACGATGTTATTCGAGGGAAAAAGGTGCTTATAGTTTCCGGACAAAAATACTGTTAAATCCATTACAAAATGTCTAAATCCTAAAGTACTCGTACGAATCGGCTGAAAAAAATTGACAAGGTGTATTTGGGCCTCTACAACAATTATTTCGATTAAAAGCACTTCTATCGTAATAGTCGATTACGATTTTATTCGGTGGGGGCGGCGAATTGCTTATACGAATTATATTATCTGTGTACTAGCTAAATACCTACTTGTTATCTTTTGAGAGTCTTCGTAAGTTCGTGCATGGCCAGTGACTCGGGTAAAGCCGTGAAGCCTTTAAGCGGCCTAAAAACCTCAGTCACACTAGCTCATACGAACTTCCCATAGTTGCCCGTGACGGAATAAGAACAATTCATAAATCCAATATCGGTAGATATTGTAATATTGTAGCAAAAGTACTCGGTACCCAAACCTTAGTAAGTAATTTATGGTGCGGTTTCATAATTTTGACCATCCCTTAGGTACTGCGGTAGCACTCTGCGCCACTAACCATACGTTACTACTGGCGTCGTCACGATACAAAGAACATCGAAAACCATGGAAGTGCTATTTATACAAAATGCAACGAACATCCAGCAATAAACAATATGAAATTCTTTATGACGGGTATAAATCTAAGCATAATATTGTATATTTTACCAAAACATTGCGAACAATGCCCATCAGGCACGTGGAGAGAATTGAAAAGTAAATGCGAGATAAATTCTTGCGGAATATAGGTATGTACCTAGTTGAGACTCGCGTTCCAATAATTTTTCTGAATTCCTTGCATTTATTCTGGTATGACATTCATTGAGATCTTCTTTCTTTGAGATTCTGGTATAAATCCGTTCATATTTTTTTGTGTGAAAGAGTAACAAACATCCATCTATAATCCATAAAACTTTTGCTTTTTTAAGATTAGTAGAATTTATGGTTTGTGTAGGGCGAAATTTTGGGACATGTTTTTGATAGAAGTACTTTTTATCCTTCCAATTTACACGAGTAGAACCAACACGCCACGTGTGAAACTGAATATTCATAATAATAATAATAAAAATCTTTATTAGGAACAGATGTATGTGATGTGATGTGAATAAGTTGTATTTCATTATCACGTCAACCAAAATAGTTTTACCATCTCTTCACAGAGTAAGTTCCTTTTATATAGGTACCTACGCATAATATCTCTCATCGGATTCCATGTTATACCAATTAGACTGAAAACCATTGAAGCGAGGTGGACACAAATTACATCAAATCAGTGGTAATCCTCTCAGGTCAACACACAGTTTCACGTAGTGATGCTAATTATAGGGGACGGATGGTCGTTAAACTAATATGGTAGTACTTACTAAGCAACAGGTATTATTTTTAGAAATATTATCGTAATGATGAATTATGTTAGTGTGAGCCAGTGGCTAACTCTCAGGTGAGGAAGTTTGTAGGCGGCCTGAAAGCCTCCGTAACAGGTACCAACCTAAAAACGCATAAGTAACACCTTTTTTTTATCATGGGTTAAGAAAAATATTGTTTTACCATTCATTTCTAGAAGCACGTGTTCTGCGGATCGCACCATGGCCAAGGCTCCTAACGAGGGTACTATTACCCAACATAATATAATGCCACCGCGTGTTTTAACGATATTGCTTTTGAGCACCGTATTGCAGTCTGAGATAACTTGAGAGAGAAATACATTTTTGAAATCAGACTGAGTAATCCGTCGCTGGATAAAGGAAGTTCAAAATCTTTTCTCCTTTAGTTATTTTGTATATTAGCAGTAGATATCAGAGATCGGTTAGGCAGTTGTTCGACCCCGGCGCCGACAGCGACTAACTATTAGCTATTTTCTGTTGGTATACATTCTGTGTGAACAAAAGAGATGCACATATTAATAGTTGATCGCTGACTGTTTGCACTGCCGGCGAGGTCTCGCTCCACTAGTTTGTCGCTGAGCGACAAGAGCTATCAAAGATAACACTCGTTTTTGTAATAATTCAAATTGAATACCTAACATTGTAAACCTTTGTCTACGATAGTGACAACTTCATAGCGCATAAATACACCTTGCATTATTGCTTCCTGTTGTCGATATTGTGTTACTATTCTACCCACAAACATTAAGTAAGGCTTCGGATATGTTATAATTAAAATTTTTATGTTTCAACAACGTCTTGTCCCTCTCCGCGGCTGAGGGGCGCGGGGGGAAATTCCATAAGAAGGAATGGTCTAACTAAGTATTTGTTTGCTTATTGTATAATTTTCCGAAGTTTCTAGTGCATTAAGTACAGCTCTCGTGGTTACGGATACGGACATGGACTCAGAATAAGTCCCGTTAATTCATTTAAATCGCAAAAAAAATAATTGTGGTAACTTTCACGAATAGTGAGATACATTATTATTTTCTAAGTGCTATGTTGGCATCGAACGCCCCCATTTTATTGAAGCTATTATGTTGATAGAGATTACATGTTTGCTTGGTTGGAAACTGAAAATATATGAAACTACATGAATTACTGAATTGTAAAATAATTCATAAAATCGTAGATTATTAAGGATGTTCACTGGAAGAAATGATTCTTCTTCTATCGTGTTAATGGCTTGACCTCAGATTGTCTTTGCCTAAAATTCGGCAACTCTTTCACCCCTTTCGCCTGTTTCAAAAGTCCTCTCGAGTGCAAGTGGTCGAACAGAGAGCATGTGCTCCATACTGTGGCTGCTACGCAGCTGCAATCTCTAGGATGGGTCGATGTAACCCCACTTGGCTAAGTTTTGGCGATAACGGCCAACTTGAGCTCAGAGTTAGTTCAGGGACTTCCAAGTTGACCACTGCAACTCGTGACCGGAGGCTCTCAGCTGGAGGGGGCAATCAGGTGAGGCTGGGTGTTTCGTGGTATTTTTACGACTTCCGTCTGTGGGGGGGCTTTTACACCGCAAAACATTTACGGCTCTTAAAGGTGATGCCAAACCAGCTTAATTTTTTGAGCTGTGAGTCGCGTAAAATGACGTGCGTATATATTATAATGTCCTTTTTGTACCACACGCAGCAGATAACTCATTTTGTTACGTCGGCCGTGTAGCCTTTATGAAACCAAATGATGCATAAATTCCAGGATTCATTCAACGCGACTCACAGTTAAAAAAATTACGCTTGTTTGGCCTCCCGAAGGTAGGAATGCCGAATGTTATAAAAAACACTTAATTTGTATACTATATCGGTAAATAATTTAATTGCATGTTGCATTGCATGTCACAATACAACGCATGTTACATTGTATGTTACGTTGCATGTTACATTGCATGTTATTTTGCATGTAACGTTTTACAAGTCTACAGAGCTTAGAGAACTCGCTAACAATAGCCGAGCGTACTAACAGAGGAGGCTATCTGTTTTCATTACCCGCCTTTTGATTCGAAACAAAAACATAGGCTCCGGAACCTGTGACCCTGTGATTAGGGGCGCAGGTGGTTCTGGCCATTAACCTGTCAAGGAACGGTTTCTACCTGTCAAAAAAGTGCTTGCACGCACGACGAATGGCGGAATCTGTGAGTCCGCGGATTTGCGATTACCTAAAACTTAAAAATTCATAGAAAAAAAAACTAGACCACTTAGCTTGTTTATGTAAAAGGTATTATAATTATGGATATTGTTTCTATGCTCTAAGCACAAAAACAAAGGCCTAACATGCTGTCATGATTTTATTTTTACCATCTAAGTCGCGCACACGCAATTTGCGCGGCACTGCATACAACTATGAACCTAAGCACCATAACAATAAAGCTCAAAAAAAAAAATGGCGTCTGAACGGGCGTGGTTACGTAAACAATAATGGTCACTGGTATTGAATTCTTCCTTGTTTTTCCATTGAAAACATGTTTAGACTTGTATAAATAGTTACTATGTACACATTTACATAACTTTTCACTGATCTTTCACAACAGTTGCTAGTAAAACACTCAAAATAGTTGAATTTAGGTTGCCGACTTTCAAGACTTGAAAAACCTATTTTTATAATGAATTTCGAAAATCTAACGTGATCGATAGCAGCACAATGAACTAAATAAGAGAATTAGCACACATTTTGTAATAAAAGTAGACACTTACCAATATAAATCACAATTTGCACAAATGAAAACACTCCCGTCCGTTGCTTGCTTTCATTGGAATGAATGAGTTGGATTTTATTTTTTATGAAGCTACTTCGTTTTTGCAATGTTGGTATCATTGACAAATATATCTAGCTTGGCTCTGAAATCAACATGTCCAAACAATAGACAACTCTATCTAGGTCGAAATATGGATTCAAGTGGCCTGGGTGAGCAACGACCCCGGGGTCGTTCCGCCGGTCAACGGAATTTTGTGTTTTATACCTAACGACCCCGGGGTCGTTCCGCCGGTTGACAGGTTAAAGGGGTCTGTACACGTACCCTGTTACTCATAATGGACTTAGAGGCTTCTTAGAGCTCAGATAGCTGCCAAATATGTCGCCATCTCTTATAATTGACATGAAAGTGAGAAAAATATAATCGTTATTTTTTTATCGTTACTTTATTAAGTTCGTTTTACTGTCTTACAAAACAATCCAGTGTCGTAACTCAGTTTTGTAAAAAAATGTAACCCCCGTCAGGTGTTATAATTCGAAGTGTACGTCTCTGTGTTTCTCTGTATCAAACTCCTGAACGGGTGGACCATTTCAGATGCGATTTTATTTCTTGGAAAGAGTGTTCTTAATTTAAAATGTGCAATTTTCTGGTTATTTTCTTATCATCACCCTATTAAGAAAGATTTTGTGTAACTTGCTCCGCACCAACCATTCCTCTAGGTTCCATAATAAAAATTGATTAAACTGAATCCTTGTAGTTTAGTTCCATAAGTCCGTCTGTACGTCGGCGTTCGTTTGATATAACTATTTTATTTGGAGACTATTACGTCTGGCAAGAGGCAATATTCTGTAATATATTTTAAGCATAGCTTTAAAAGTGACGCACAGACGAGCGAGAATAAATAATATTATTATTATCTTCCATCGCTTGGCTTTTAATAAGTGTAAGAACAAGTCAAATATTTATTTTATTAAATATTTATTCTGATATTTACAGACAATAGTAAAACTGTTTATTGTGTCTTTAAAAAAAATGATAATTATATTGAAAGATATATCTAAAGATACTCTGCAGGATAAGTAGCAAGATTGAACATGGCAATACGAAAGTATAGACCCTTTCCATAAAGCCAAAGGATGAAAAGAGAAAGAAAGATGCTTCTCCGTAACGCGTGGTTTCAAAAGCTGCGTCATCTTAGTGAAATCGATGCTGGAGTCACGAGTTTTTCGTGTTGGCACAAATTCACCTTCGTTACATGCCTCTAAGAATGCCTATAGCTATAACAATATAATGTTCATTGATCCACTTGCTTGATGTTTGCTATCCATCTAGCTAGGCGGTTTCGTGATTTTGAGATCTCATTGCTTGTTTAAGCATTGGCCTTTACAAATATTGCTCTATATTAATTTAATTACCGCGTTTGAATTCAAATTTTGCTCTATATTGACTTAATTACCGCGTTTAAAATTTTTAAAGTCCCAACGACCACTTAGCATAAAAGTAAATTTGAAAAAAAAGTCGTTAAAACACAAAACAACCATTTTGAATTCACTTCTTTCCCATTCTAGCACTTCAACTGAATACTCGTCTGAAAAAATTCTTTACGTTTCTCTTCTCAACTGATATGAGCTATGACTATGTTTTAAGTTAGACCTCTGGCAGTAAATCGGTGAAAATTGCATTTAATTGCATTCAGTAGTTTTTGGCGTGATGCGGTAACAAACATACATACAGACAGACATAGCTCATCCTTTTTGAAGTCTAAATTTTTTGCCAGACCACAGACATAATGCCTAACTAGAAAATAAGAAGTAATGATTGAGCCTCAGAATAAAGCTACTTGGGTAGTAATCTTGAGTCGAACAGCCTTAACCTATTTTCTTTGTTACCAACTTCTGCTGTCACGAGACATTGTGATTGACGACACCCACCCCTTTGTTAAATAATGACAAAATATATTTTCGTCTAACTGGACATTTTCGAACACATTTCCAACTTACCTACCCATTATCGTTATCAGCCTGTTCGTATAAAATTGTACCTATTAGATTCAAACAAGAAAAATGTTAATGTTTTTTAACCGAATTCTATAAAGAAGGAGGTTTAATGTTCTGTATGTATTTTTTGTGTTTATGTTCAATAATTATTTCGTCAATAGTAAACCGATTTTGAATTTTTTTTTGTTTGAATGAGTATACTCCCAATTTGCTCCCATTAAATTTTTTTGAGAACCTGGTGAGGAACTTCGGATTTATGAACAGAAATGCACCTCGAGAGTGTAGGATACTGCTCTCTTCTTTAATTCCACACTCTCTTTCGCGCGGATCGCGGCGCGAAGTTGTCTCCTATCTAGGTAATTTTTTTCAGTTCCTTTTTGAAGATGTCTAAGGGGGTAGTCAGAGGTATGTCCAAATACATACATCATTTGGTACATGCCCACTTTTTGCAGAAGTTAACTTTCCATACGTGACAGGTTGCAAGCCCATCGACGCTATTAGAGAGCTAACTGGTTTCCTCACGATGTTTTCCATCACCGTTAAAAGCTCGTGTTAGAGCACATATAAATTTTTCGATGCGAAAAGTCCATTGATGCACGGCCGGATTCGAACCCACGACCTTCGGATCGAAAGTCGAAGTACTAATCCACTTGAAAAACACGGCTTTTATAGTATACGAGTAGGTATATACATACTAAGTATAGTATTATTTTATCTGTGCTCCTATCCACACTTGTGAGGAGCACAGATAAAATAATACTATACTAGTATACAGAAAGACAAGTTTTTCGCTAGATATTTTGACTATAGTGTTAAACCACACTTAGGTATCTCAATGTTTTTCGCATTCCTTTGTCGCGGGACAAGAGCCGTGAAGAATATGTGAATATAATATACACTCCTGTTTTGCGGATTGTTCACTTTTACGAAATTGAAGTTATTATAATAAAACCATTTATTTTGCCACTTGTATGATCTTAGCTGGAAGCGCTCGTGGCGAAGCTTGCTAAGACGTTCTTGATAGATCGTTGAAGTTAAGCAACCTTCTGAGCGGTCACAACTTGGATGGGTGACCGCAAGTGGCATTATCAGCAGAGCGCTTCCGTGCTTCGGAGGGCACGTTAAATTGTCGGTCCCGGCTTTTAAAGTCGTTAAGCCATGACGAAGGCCTTCAGGCGGCCTTAAAACTCCGTCACTAGAGTTGGCCACTTGCTCCTACGAAGGAACGAACGAGCTCGATATTTTATGAGTTTATAGGTTAATTTCGTATATACTTTATGACCCTTTACGATTGTTTATAAAGACGAATCTACTCGACAGTAAAAACGTTAAATGGTGGAGTGTGAAGTACCGTAATATAAGTTTAAATGCCATTAAGGTGTAATTCCTTTTAAACCCATTTCAGTCAACAAGCCGGGGTTAATTAGTTTACCTACTTATGTTTCGTGTCGTATTTAACACGTTCATAATTTATTTTTACATTGATATTAAAAAAAGATTATGTGTGGGATACTAAAATACAAATAAATATCATATGTATGGTATGTACTCTCGGCGAAAAATGTGGTCCACCACCGTATGGTTGAGTTTCATTTGAGCGTCATGAAACAACAAGGTCGATTTCCACAATATGAAGTGACAATTGCTTTCTTTACTAATATACGTCTTGCTATGTGTCAAGTTTGCAGCAAAAAAAATACAACCTTATCGATAATTAGATCTCACAGAAACTTTTGTCAAAACTGGTAGACTACTTTCTTGGCCGACTGTACACTCCAAGATTTAGTCAAATCCGATTAGTACTTTTTGCGTGAACGTAACAAACATCGTTTATTTTTTATCTAATATAGCAGTAGGTATTAATTCTCTTCTGGACTTAAAGTTGTAGGCAGGTATGTACTTATAACAACCTATAGGTGGGTTTAAAAAAAAAATCCTAAGCTATACCTTTACCTCGGACCTTCGAATCGAAAGTCAAGGTACTAATCCACTTGGCCAACACGACTTTTTATTCAATGCATTTTCTTTAATAGGTGTAAGTACTAATAACTACTAAGATTATTTCGTACAAAATTTTGTACTCTCTACTAATCTCGATAGTAGGCATCTCGCTACTTAACTACTTCTCGAATCATCTCAAACACGTCAGCTTTACAACAAAAAAAACCGCATTAAAAACGGTTCAGCCTTGCAAGAGCTATTTTGCCTCAGACAGACACAGATACACAGCACTTCAAAATTATACAACCTTTATTTTACGGTGGGGACTGGGGGTAAAGCACGAATACGCAAAATAGATATTCAATTAAAATATATTACCGCTGTATTGCAATTCAACTGCTATGGTCCAATAACATATTTACGAGTTTGACTCAAGGGACACCTTCGTTCGTGTGTGTAAATTATTTGTAGACTGAGTTATGTGTTTAGACTTGACATTTTTACTGCAATTTATAGTGGATGTTTTTATATTCTATAATATGAATGTATTTACAAAAAAAAGTGTATCTAAGTATTATATCAGTCAGCTGGTTACCATAACACAGTTGCTTAGCTTGGGACTAGATGACGCCGTGTAAAATGTCCAAGGATATTTATTTATTTTAAAGTCGGGTTAGTTACACCAATAACACAATAACTACGAGTATTGTGAGTAAAGATTTTGATTCGTTGGATTCATCTCCGCTCTGAATACCAGAATAACTATAAAAAAAATTATAAAAATATAATGCAGAAAATTCATTATTTTCTCATACTTTTTGTACGGGGTTGTACGGCTTTTTTGATGTATCGAAGTTTTTTGGCGTACTAGGTTCGCCGGGCCAGCTAGTTATTTAATATTCCGTGTTAGAAGAGTAGGTCTAGTCACTAGACCTATTTGGAAGTCAAGACACTAGCGTATGGCACTAGGCCATGACTTCCGAGCCAAACGTGGGTTCAAATCCTCTATTATCGAATGACATTATGAACGTGGTTATAAATCTGTGGACAAGGCTCGTGAGTGAACGAAAGAATGGCGCAATAAAGAGAAAGATTATTCAACAGTGTGTTAAATTGGAATGATGATGAATGTGCATTGTGCATTGTGCATTGTAGGTAGAGACTGGAGTATCTATCGACCCAGTCTATGAGTCTGGGAATTGCGAACTACAATCAAATGTCACCGTCGAAGAAATAATTATCTTGGTTTGCGTTGTTCAGTTGTTTTCGTGTTTTGATTGGTGGTTTTTTATTTTTTGTCATTCAATTAAGCCCCAATAATAATAGAATTAATAATTCAATTATGTTTACCATGAATACGGGGCTATTATGCACCTGAAATGTCCTTCGAGCCAGCGTACAACGACCAGTTTTTGTATTTCATAATTTTTTTCATTCAGTTGGTAAATTTTAGCATTTCATATTTGGTGGACCATTTCACCCAATTCTATAGAACTATTACACAAAAGCTGTTTAGTGATATTAATTATGTATGCTTAAATATCCCAAAATTAAATTGATAATTTTAGCATTTAGCATATGCCATAACACAACAGACAAAGCTTTTGTTTCAGTTAGGCAATTACAACATTTCACGGTTCTAAAATATAATTATAATTTATTGTAGAACCAACGAATTTTACGAATGGTATAATGAATTGTAGCGCTCGTGGCGAAGCTTGCGTAAACGTTTTGGATTATATCCTACTACGCGATAATTACTGCGTGATTTTGTGTAGCGCGTCACCTGCTAGTTCGCAGCGCGTTTCACAAACGCAAGAATAGTGTGCACGGTCACAGCTTGCAACCATTTTGTCGCCACGCGTTTGTATCGATAGAAAAAAAGATGCGTTTATAAGTTTCAATAAAATCGCGCAGTGTCTGCGCGTTCAAACAACTTGATATGCACAGACCGCCAATTTTGTAAGATTAACGTGGTTGATCCGAGATCAAATGAACAGCCATCATTTTGTGTTGTAAATTTTTCGTAATTTCGATAAAATCTGCTTTTATTATTATAAACTATAAAAAGGGCTTTTGCGCTTGTTTTGGATGAAACCCACGATGGAAAAACTACGTTATACCTACGTAGTTTTTCCATCGTGGGTTTCATCCAATCGCCATCGCCGACCAAGATGGATCCGTGAGCGAGGAAAACAAAATTTTGGATTTTGTAACAAAATTTCATCTCAAGACAAGAAAACAGGACAACAAGTGCTAGAAGTGCTACAAGAAGTGCTAGAATTATTGGAGTTTAGTGAGGAATTGAGGATACCTACCCAAACTGGAGTTTCTCTGTACCTAACAAAAAGTTAAGCTTTTTGTAGCATTGCCAGTTTTATATTTCTTGAATAAAGTATGATATACTTAAGTTACGCTGTATTTTACGTTTATTAGGTACCTATCTACTACCTACCTACTAATAGAATAAGATTTATACCTACCTAGTGATGTAATAAAATAATTCAATTGAAAAATATTACCACACATTATACAATATAGTACTTATACCTACTAGCTTACTTGCCCGCGGCTTCGCCCCCGTGGTACCTACTTGCATAAAAAGTAGCCTTTGTTATTCCAGGATTTCCAGGTCATAAACTATGTACCTACTTATATTTCTAGTTACAGACAAATCCGTTCAGTAGTTTTTGCGTAAAAGACTACTTAACAAACATCCACACATCCATCTATCCATCCATTCTCACAAACTTTCGCATTTTATTTATTAGTAGGAAGTATCATTTTGTTGAGGAACAATTTGGAAATTTTGCAACAACCAACATGCAATTTTGTCAAACTTATAATTCTTCTTCTTCTTCTTTAAGTTTTATTTTTCTCATAAATTTGGCTACCGTAACAGTTCAGCGATTTTCCCAACAATGAATCCAAGTTTTGTTTATGGTTTTTGCAATTATTTGCGAGTTTACGTTCTCATGTTGAAGTAAACTTGGTTTTCGTGATCGCGATTAAAATGTGGTTGGTAAAATCCAGCTGTGCTTAATCTAAGATCAAACGCTTATGTAATCGAGATCAATTTAATCTTAGATTTATTAATCTCCGTTCAGTAGGCAAATGGTAAAATCGGCCCTAAGCGACCGACACTCTGAGTGTTCAGATTTGGATTTGGATTTGGATTTGGATTTGGATTTGGATTGGATTTAATTATTTAATTTGGATCGGTGATCGCAAGTGGCATTAATAGGTCGTGCGCGCTGTATACCTATTGTTTCGAAATCGGTCCTAGATTTTAAAGTCAGGCAATTACGGAGGATCATCAAAGTTAGCCACTAGATGATACAAATTAAGATTATTATACGCCGTTAATAATTTCATTTGACTAATAGATTTTCCATATAAGAAAGAAAGAAAGAAAGAAAAATCATTTATTCTTGTAGGACCTCAAGGATCACTTAAGTTTCGTTTTACATGCTAGGTGATTTCTAATGCCTGTTCCAACGCGACTCCCTACACCAGGGAAAGAATCAGGCAAGAACCTGGTGGTGTGGGCCTAGCTTTTTTTTAAAAGCGATCCCTTAACAATCTAAAATAATCTATAATATAAAAAAAAATAATCTATAAAAGTGATCCTTTCATATTATGCAATTTCAGCAATATCTGCCTCACTTTTAGAATCGCCTATTATTTCATAGAGATAAGTTTTATTATATAAATATTATATTATATTATATATATTAAAATGAAATTATCCGCTTAACGCCAATAACTTCATCTTAGTTGATCAATGGGCTTAGAGGGCGGGTAATATGGCGGGCGGGCGTGGAGCAGATCGGGATAGAATAAAAAGGCATAATTTTATCGCAAAAATTCGAATTCTTAAATTATCTAGCGGAATATTGAGCACGGTTCATGAAATTCTGTTTTAAAAAACCACTTTAGTAATTTTGCATTTAATGAGAAGTTTTACTAAGGTATTGTTAATTGTAGCAGTTGCTAACCGTATTTATGACTTAGTTATAAGCGTGTAATAAGAAATTAATAATGAAAGATAGAAACATTAAAATGCCTAACAACTAATAATAACAACTAATACAAAATATAAGTACAAATAAACCTAAAAATAAATATCATGGCGCAATTAAAACTACAAGAAGAGATAGACAGATCTTCGGATTTATGAACAGAACTTCACCTCGAGATTGCAGGAAATTTGAAGTCGGTTTAATAAAACGTTTGATTTTGCCACTTGTAGATTCGATTTGTTACAATTCAGCCTTCCTGAATTGTATCATTACAGTTTGCGCATTGTAATGCTCGGTTCTCTTTCCCCACTGATGTAATGCTCGAATCTGTAACGTTACATTACAGGCGAATGCTCCCTGTGAGGGAGTGCCTTTAGTTACATACTCAGATTTTTCGAACCATTTATCAACACTCATAATTTCAGTTATCATAATTGAATCTCGCTTGTGAATATTGGAATTAATGTAAAACTTCATACCACATCATATAGGGTAAACCCAGGATAGATGCCCCACTTTTTGAAAGAGCCTCGTAATTTTTAAACTATTAATTTTCCATAAATAATTCCTATGAATATAGCTAGTTCAATATTTTATCTTGCATTACGCGTTGTTTTTGTAGTCCTAATAATTACTGATTGTGCAGAAATTGAGTTTTCGCAAAACCTTTTTTTTGGGGATAGTTGCCTACCTATATGGATAGATGCCCCGCTATGAAAATGCTAAGGAGGATAGATGCCCTATATAATCAACACATGTAAAATATAATTTTTATTTGAGCATTCCTATAGAATAATGTTTCTGTCAGTTGAATTTGACTTTGTATAAGGTATCAGCTGTTCTGAAGTCCATAAAATTACTCCTGCCTTTCTTTTGTACTTTCGTGGCATGGTTCACCTACAAACATTAGGTATTGTATACAAATATGTACATATAAGATTATTACTTAAAAATGTATGTACCTACTAACACAACAAAATGTTTCCGATGTATAATACAACATAATTATGTTTTTCAACAAACACTGCACATGTTTAGAGTATTAGGGGAGAGATTTTCTCAAGGGCACCTATCCCCCGAAAAATTTGGGGCAACTATCCTTTTTGATACGGATAGGTGCCTTTCTAAATTTAGAACTAACTAAATACAATAGAGTGGGTATTGACATCTAGGTATGTACTCAAAGTACCAGAGTATTAACACAAAAAAAAAAATCAAAAAATGTATGACCACATTAAAAGTTATGCAACACTGAATACTCATGTTTTAAACTTTGACGCGTTATCCTGCGTTCGCCGCGCAGATAATCGCACACACAAGAAAACCTAGTATACTCAGCTCAACTGCCTTTTGGGCCTGAGGAGTGTGGCACGTACGCTCCTTATTTAACCTATTAATTAGTATGTGCGATTTCGGGAAGTTGTGTTTTTTGAACACGAGGCATCTATCCCATTGAGGCATCTATCCTGGGTTTACCCTACCTACACACAATTTATACTTGTAGTTGTAGCGTAATGTTTTCTTTAATTCTGAGATATACATTTTAAGACAATTTCACACTAGAAGCTTTCTCGTTGTTTATTGCACATTGCCTAGCGTCCTCAGAAGGTAAGAATATAGTCCACAAGGGTGTTCTTATACTAACTTTTCAGTAGGTAGTCAGGTTGTTTGTAACTCCTCGTTGTTGTCTGGTTGAAATCTAAGGTCATGGACGATCTTATGAAGCCTGTAAAGCCTTAAGTTAAGGGTAGACAGAATTGGTGTTAATGATTTCTCGGTAATCTAAATTTATTTAACAAATAACGCCTTGATTTTTAGAAACTCATTAATTTGAACTTTTATCTTAATTTTTTTTCATTTAGTAAATTTATTTAGTGTTTTGATGAATATCTGGAAAAGTACCTACAGTATTATGTGGCTAGAAAAATACTGTTTAAAAATGTATTGTAGACATTTCTTTCAGGTCTGACATTTTTGGATCCTTTTAAGGATTAATTATTATAATTATATATTCGATAGGTCATGATATTAATTTATGACGGCCAAACTCCTTTTTTTGTTCTAGGTTAAGAGCTGTCTGACGTTCTACTCTCTCATGGTAAATTATTTTATTTTATTTTATTTTATTTTGACAGTCTTAGGGAAACTAACAGCTAGGTTATAAAATTGATAACACAATATGTAATATGTAGCCAGGACTACATATAACGCGAAATTAATTAATTTTATTCAAAGAGAATATAACCACTACGTTTAATTCTATTTGCGGCGCCGCGCCGATTCACAGAAAGAGAACTGGTTTCTGTTGATCTGAATAATACGAAAAATGCACAGCTTTTAGTATTTTGAATTCTAATGCGAAAGGAAAGTTACAATGATTTTATAGACTTTGGATACAATGATTTTATAGACTTGTGATTATGACTTATCACAGTAAAATATTAATTGTGCTAGTTTATATGAAGTAACCCTAGACTGGGATCTGAAGCCACCGTAAAGTGGAGTATGCTACAGATTGTGGCCACTATTGAGTGGCTGTAAACACCGAAATTGTTCGCTCTTACAGTGTTAGCTCTAACAAAGCAAAACCACGTCAAAGTTCAGGAGTACAATACCAGCATAAACACAATAAACAGGAATGCATCCAAAGTAACGGTTTAACTTATTTACTATGAGGCAGAGAAATTCGTAAATATTTAGCTTGTTCTTGTAGTTTTGTAAGAAAAAAGCTTACCTAGTTTAACGTTGCTCGTAAAGACATTTAGTACCTACATTATATAATTATTATATTTACATTGACTTCATTGAACTTTGACGTTCAATGAAGTTACTTGCAGACTCAAACCCCAAAAAAGGGATGTTATAAGTTTGACTATGTCTATGTGTATGTCTGTTGCAACGCAGCTCTTAAACGCGAGTGGTCCGATTTTAATGCAGTTTTTTTTATTTAAAAGCTGATTTTCTGACGGTGGTTTTTAAACATGCTTTATGCTAGACATAAATCACTATAATTCATAATTCATAATTCATAATTATTTTATTGTTCAACATAGGTTAACATTACAGTTCTTGGTCAATATAAAGTAGAGCCTCTATGTTACCATCTTAGGTCGGTGTACAATAATTAGGTATGTCAGGTAATTATAATAACAGATAGACAATTAAAATATGTGTCATGCAACATTACATTCATTAAAAAATAATTACCTACATAATATAATTAACAAAATTAAACTAAAATAACCAAATAAACATTACAAATTCATTTTAAGAGTCAAATGGGAATAGTAATTAATATTTTTAAGTCAACCTAGGTACTAATTCCTTTACTGAGTAAAAACATTTTTCTGTCAACCATAACTTTAATTTTTTCGTAAAACTAGGTAAAGGTAATTTTCTAATGTCATTAGGTATTGCATTATAAACACATCCACACATAACATAGCTGCTATTTAAATACATTTTTGTTCGTGGGATTTTTGGCATCACAATTCTGTCATTGTGTCGTGTGCTTCTTGGGTACAACTCAGCAGCCTTTACAAATAAATGATTATGTTTTTTGACGAATAAAGCAGACTCCAGTATGTACAGGCTAGGCAGGGTGAGGAGCCCGAGTTTCCTAAACAAGGGCTTGCAAGATTCCCATGGTACTATTCCACATATAGCTCTGACACACCTTTTCTGAGCTATGAATGCTCTCAGCATATCAGTTGAGTTTCCCCAAAGAATGAGTCCATAGGTTAGAACTGAGGCCACGTAGCCGTGATACGCCTGAAGTACCGTGAACTGAGACGATGTTTTTCCTAACCTATAGAGTGCATATACAAATCTATTTACTTTTGTGCATACTTTGTCTATGTGGGCTTTCCAATTCAGGTTTTTGTCTAGAACCATACCAAGAAATGTCGTACTTTTTACCTCTGATATACTTGTGTTTTTATATGAGATGTTTAATGGTTCCATAATTCTTGCATAGGAGCCGAATTGAATAAAAGTTGTCTTTGTCAAGTTAACATTTAAATTATTCATGTCAAGCCAATTAATTATACGTTCAATAGTTTTATTTATGTCAGATTCATATAAATCTATGTCAATATTACGCTTTGATTTAAAAATTATCGAAATGTCATCAGCAAAAAGTATGCAACTCTTATTTGTAATATCAGGCAGGTCATTTATGTAGAGTAGAAAGAGAAGTGGTCCTAAAACACTTCCTTGTGGTACTCCAAATTTATTGCATTTGTAGGTTGAGCGGAACGATGTTAACTCCTTTTTCTGATTCATATCTTTTATTTCAACACATTGTTGCCGATTTTTTAGGTATGAATCGAGCCAGCTAAGAACGGTTCCACGAATTCCATACAGTTTTAACTTTTCTAGTAAAAGATCATGAGATACAAAATCGAATGCTTTAGACATGTCAAAAAACATCACGGTTACGAGTTCACTGTTGTCGATACCGTCTATCAGCTTACTAACTAAATCAAAAGTGGCTAATGTTGTTGATTTCCCTTTTTGAAATCCAAATTGCTCTTGTTTCAATATTTTATATTTTTTTAAAAATGTCTGTAAGCGTGTTTGCATTGCGGGATATAGATAGTTTAGTAAGTATAGATTACTATCTAAAACATTTTTAGTAAAAATCCGCACTAATGCGGGCACCACACATTGCCTTCAACTAGGTTCCAACATTGGCTACGGATAGAATGGCCAATGGCAATGCTCCGTTTGTGTCCAATAACCGTCCAAGATCGATCCCACATTGGAGTGTTGGAACCAACACGTTCCAATGTGTGGTGCCCGCGTAAAAGTACAATCCAAGATCTCAGGTGGACAATCACGAAACTCGAACAATCTTTTTGCAATTTCTCCACGAAATCGCGGTTCAAGCTTTTTTTCTTATCGGACAGATCCAATCCCTAATCTATCTTCACAAGTTTCGGTAGTTTTCTTTGCAAGTGTTATTTAGGGTGGTATAAAAGCTGATCGTTTCAGCGACATGAGCCGTGCACCGGTTTTATGGTACTATGGCCATGTTTGTGACATCAATCAATCATAACAGCTTTATTTCCATTATCAGCAGTGATGTAAAGGAATTAGAAAGCATTTTGTATAAATTCGAAAATAGTTGTAAGTATGTTTAAATAAATAACCTTTGGCAACACAGCGTCATTAGTACAGAGGTAAGCAACATTGTGTTAGCGAAAATGTTGTATGCACATTTTAGTAATAGCAAGTACCTAATAAGTATATGAGACAAGATCCTGGTAATCCGATTTTATCAAATTTATGACTTACTCTGACTTTGGCTGAATCAAATATCACGTTTAAATTATACCTACACCTATACATACTAACACGTTGAGTGCAGCCGACCACAAGGTGAAGGTACTTGCTGGCACCTATTTCAAAGGGCTCCGCAGAGGGTGCTGCGTACGCTGGTTTTCGTAGATTTTGTAAAGTTTTTCACCTCAAGGAGCTCCATATTTCCTGATAGATTACCGAATAAGTAAAAATAAGTTAATAACACAAGATTTCTTGGAATAATATAATAGTTTTTTGTTGTACTTACGCTTTTGTATTAGAGTTTTTTAGGCAGCTTGACGACCTTGGAATCCGACGAGGAAGAAACCAATCCTCTTATTTCCTTGCGTAGACATTAATAATGAGTTTATCTATCCTATAGACTTGTAAATACAACATCCTACAGTTTAAAATAAAATATTTACCTATTTATATTTTATTTTATTTGAAGTAATTTGACTTTAATACAATGGATGAAGTCCCTTATACACAATGCAATATTCTTGCTTGTTGCATAAAATTAAATTGAAGCTAGATTTGACTTGCATGGTCTAAACAACGCATAACATTCTTGATTTTGTATACAAGTTTTATTAAAAACTTTTCATGGTAACAGCACAATGCCTTAATTTCTAAGAAATATTCAATCCTTTGCAATTATTTTATATCAAAACTTTCACGCCTGTAGTTGCTTACAATTATTGCTCTTGTAGTAGGTACAAGAAAATGGCATCATGTAAATGGTACTTTATTCACTTCGTAACCCAACTTTTTAGGCAACATGCAATAGTGAAATTAATCTTTTTGACTTCCTGAAAGCCGTTTTATATATGAATAGGGTAATTTGAGCCCACAGCAATTGTTCAGTTATTTACGCGGTCACAATAACGGAGACACACCTATTTTATTATACCTATTATTAAATTGTGGGTATACTCAGCCATTGTTCCAATGTCTGTATTTTTTTAATTGTATCATGGGCGTAGCAAGTTTTTTTTAACTATCGTGATTGTAGGTTTGGTAAAAAAACAAAATGACTCATTTCTATGGACAACTGGCGCATGACCAAATAATTACCAATGACATAAGTAAGTAATTATTTTCGCAAACAAGTGAAGTGGCAAAATAGTTTTTTTTATTTAACCGATTTTCTTTAATCATAACTCCGAAGATCCTCATGAGATCTTTAAATTGTTTTAATGGACCTAGATCTACTATCACCTAGAACTAGGACCTCCTCTTTTTATGAAGTTGGTCAAAATAGATAAAGTTGTTCTTATGACAGTTTCCCCATAGTGTCCCATTTAAAAAAAAATCTTCTTAGTTAAAAGATTATATCACGAAGTTAGGCATAAAATCTGTGATTCAAAATTACATGGCAAAGTACCTAGGTATATTCTACTTGCTGACGCCGGTAGTCTGAGTAACAACAGGCGTCCTGACTCATAGACTTTAGAATGTGTCTACGAAAATGAAAACTGAAACCCTTATTTGTTAAAGTATTAGTAATTAATCTTAGCTTTAAATTAATCTTTCTATGTGTACTAACCTTTATTTATAACATAAGTCAGTCGAAAATGTCAATTACTTAAATAAAGTCCTAAAAATACTAAAATAGTTGAACTAAAATGTAACAGTTGCAAATTGAATGACTAGACATACACATAATATGGTACTTCTTTGTACTCTTTAATTTTCAGTTTTAAAATCGTATTTTTTTGTTAGTATATCCAAAGACGATTAATATCTAGAAGACAGACAAAGGCCATACACAAAATCGTAACCCTAAAAAATAGCCTGAAAACTCTAAAACATCAATTTTATCCAAGAAATTTCAATTACTTTTTAGTTAAAAATGTTTAAATATTGAATATTGTTGCTACCTACTACTAAGTATTGAAATTTCTTGGATAAAATTGATGTTTTAAAGTTTTCAGGCTATCTGGTACTGCGGGATCGGGTTACGATTTTGTGTATGGCCTTTGTCTGTCTTCTAGATATTAATCGTCTTTGGTATATCGTCTACGAGAGATCTAGACAAATATGTTATTTTAAAATTATATTAATTTACAAAGAGGCTATAGTTCAACTAATAATCATTAAAATACTTTTTTATTTCGTCAATGGGTAGAAGCATGAACGACATAGCCACTGGACCCGACATAAAAGCGAATGTACATACACCGGTGTGGCTACTTTGTTCATGGATAGAAGTCATAGACTGGACGTTGTGTTTGTTCCGGTTCGAGTGGACATAGTCGGGAATTGCACGTGTCCCTGGGGACAGTTATTGTCTTCTATCGGTACAGTGCGATTAAGTTGTAATTAGGAAGTGAAGTAATAAATTAGTTAATCAAAAAGTCTTAAGTAGAGATTAGTGGCAATTCTGAGTGTCGCAAAAGCTAAACTAAGCTAACTAAAATTGTTGCCGTCCCTTTCATAGCGATGGGAATAAAAAGGATGGCAATAATTTTAGTTAGGTTAGTTTAGCTTTTGCGACACTCAGAATTGCCACTATTATTCACCTATAATAAATGATCACGACTGTATTTCCAAGGTGCGGTAGACCTTCTCTCATCTTAATGCATTTTAGATCCTTTATACCTAAATGTCTAAGGGAGTAGTCAGAGGTAATAACCAATATTTTTATGTATACGTATTTGGTACATACGTGACAGCTCAGAATACAGAAAAAACTGTAGGTATTCTGAGCGTGACAGTATATGAGGTAGATGGAATAATATCCTATTCTTCTAATAATATAAACGAGAGAGTTTGTATGGATGTAGGTATAGATGAATATTTGTTACTCTTTCACCCAAAAATACTAAACGGCTGAAACTAACGGAAACTTGGAATATACATAGTTTATGACCTGTATAACACATAGGCTACTTTTTAACCAGGTACGTACCACGCAAGCGAAGCAGGCGAGTCAGCTAGTATGTTATAAACGTGATATTTCTTGGAACGTGTCAACACTAACGCAATTTGAAGGTGTTATTGGAGCTCCAACTTAATGACACCACAGGCGCAAAATTCCTCGGCTCCGTCGGAATGTCGGAGGTTGATGACTGAGCGAGGGATCCTTTACTACAGTTCATCACACCTGCTGCCCTAGCCATGTTAAATTATTACAATCGCTTTAGAGTAAAAACTAAAAAATATGTATAGGAATTGACTTCTTCTTTTCTTTATTTTGGCTTCGCACGGCTTGGAATTGACATTCGATGACGAAAACTCGAGCGATAAAAAATGTCATACCAAAGATATAGCGATGATAGAAAGAGAATATAGATACGAAACATTTGTCACTTCTCTACGCGCCCTGATCTCTAATGCCGGCTCCTCACTTGGCGTATCGTGTTCGTGTATTTGCATTATTTGTCCAAATACAGCAATGTGTAGACGGTCTATTTGATTGTATTTGCTTTATTTGCACGAATATGGCAAACAACGCAAATAGCGAATGCGTTTCCGTCAACTTGTCGGTTTTTGACACACATCAAAGGAATAAAATAAGGCAAATATTTGCGTCGACTGTCCACACTTAGTTCCCTTGGTTCCAACGCCTTGTCAGCAATCGTTTATTTTTTATTTTGTGCTTCTGTAGATACAACAGGTGTTGGTGAGCCGCATTTAGGTAAATGTAATAAGCTGCTGCCACTGACACGTCCATCACTGTGCGTTCAAATTGTTTTGTGAATTTGCAAATATTGTGGCATATTTGAAGTGATTTGCCCGTACAAGTCCATGTGTGGATGACGTATTTGACGGTATTTGAAATATTTGATTATTTGAGGCAAACACAACAATATCGACTCACGAATACGCTAAGCCAAGTGAGGAGCCGCCATAAGCTACCTATACTCACATGCCAGCACACTGCTTTTTGCTTTAGGTACCTACCTATATGACTGACATAGCAAATAACTGATGCAACAGAACCCTAAAAACCAGTCGTTTCCAAAGTCATTGAACAATGAAATAGAATTTGAGTTTGTATTTCACAGTCCTATGAATTTAATTAAAATGATGGCCATATTTTTTGTAGTTTTACCTTATGTTTATGTCTATGCTATTGTGATGTTATGAAAAAGAAACGATTTTTCCTGTTTATTGTGTCCAAAATTTCTTCAAAACTTTTAGGATGGAAACATAAAAATTTAGCACAGTAAAAGTAAGTGCTGTGAAATGAGGAGAGCTAAGAACAGCGCTATTGTTTTAAAACTTCATAAAAAATGTATAGCGTATTTCTAGAGTATGATGGAAGAAGATGCCTTTTATCTCATATCCATGTCTCCAACGAATCGCTCACTCTTTTTAGGTCTTTACCTACATTTTCAATGAATCACTTAGTGTGGGGTTAACTAATAAGATGAACTATTCTTGCCGTACATCTGAAGTGCATTTTAGCCAAATCGTTCTTATCCACAGAGTCTCATCGTCAATAAGTATGTGGCTGACTAAACCGCGGGTTTATATTTTCTTCATAGGATCTGTTATAATGCCTAAAGAACTGAAAAGAACATGTCTACCGCTCCCCGGGAATACAGTCGTGATCATATTTTATTTCATTTTATTCCGTTTAGCGGTCATTTCACATTACATATTTTCTGAAACGAAAACTTGGTTGATGCACGCCACGGCCGGGTTTAATTACCACTACCTTTGGGTTTAAAGTCGAGCTACTATTTTGACATTTTACAATCTTTATTTGTAATTTTACTACTAAAAATTGCACGCCATTACATGGCAGAATACATTGTTTCATAATTAAACGCAGAACAGAAACCTAACATGAATTTCAAGCAATAAATACTTATTACTTTAGTTTACTCGTAATATGCCACTTGACCAACAGGCTCGCTCGCTTCACGCCTCCTACAATATTGTCACGTGTATTTTGTGTTAAACTAACTTTAACAACGCAAGAACTTTGTTAATTAAGGGATACCACTAAAATGGATACATCTAGACATATTATACCTACCTACATTACATTTTACTTGAATGTCATACTATACAATGTATAAAAGTATAATAATTAAATTAAACACAGAGCAAAGTACTTACTGGAATTAATATGTCTCACTACCTACATTATAACTAAAAACAGTTACAACAACACAGACCAAACGGATAAATGAATGTTTTTTTTAACAAAATATGTGTTAGCTCAAGGACGTTTTCAACATGTACGGTCTTTGATGAATGCTTTAATGATGCTATGATGATAATGATGATGAAGTAGTAGTAGTAAATATGACAAAACTGTCTCTCAACTACAGATCTTATACCTATATATGTATATCTTTCAGGCTATGTATGAGAATTTTTAGGTCTACTTATAAAAAGTATTACCAATCACAGAGATTTCTAAAAGAGGGCTATTGTGTTAAATTAATTATTCATTATTCCTTTTGTAGGTATACTATAACGGATGACAGAAGGCACATTATAAAAAGGATTATACAGGATTATCAACTTATCTCATTAAATGCGTAAAAAGATAAAGTCTTTGGAGGGTTCGCCGAGAATCCATTTTTAATGTGAAGACATGAATCGGCTACGCGCGGCTGAGGGAGCTATTTCATTTTAGTATAGTATAGATTTTTTACTTATTTTTATCGCTGTACCTACATTGGTAAATTTTACTAACGAAAAACTTGCATGCATTGTCGGTCCAAGCTTTAAGTCTTTAAGCCATGACGGTGGCCTAAAAACTCTGTCACTAGAGTAAGCCTTAGCTCATATGAAAGGCGCGGAATCTACACAGAATTCAACCAAAACACTAATCAAACGTAATTGATGATGTGAAAAGGAAATAATATTTTACAAGAATAAAATGCAGAAATAAGCCTGCAGCCTGCATACAGGCTATTTTAAATTATTTAGCGAATAGCATGCCGTTAAAATTTAAAGTTTAAATAACTGCCCAAGTGCGTGTCGGGCCACGCTCAATGTAGGGTCCCGTCCCTTTGTCAATATGTTAATTATCTTGCCAAATTACAGTTTTCTAGTATCAACACAGTCTTTGAGCAAAGTTCAGTGTTCCTTGTTGACTGTGGAAAAATGGTTTTTTTACACGAGTATTTTTGTTGTTAAATTTAGAATTTCATAATAGAAAAATAGCGTTTGAAATTCCACCATCGGAGTCGCTTGTTAGATATTGTAGGTACTACCTACCTACAAAGGAATTTAAATTAACTTACACTACGCTGTTATAATACCACTTAAGGCATGTGTAATTTCTTTACGCTATCTAGTATCCAACATTATACAAAAGAACACAGTTATGCCACACTCTCACGCCTATTAAAATATTTTAAGAACACCCAGTTTATGTGTATTTAATAATAATATCCTTGTATTTCCCAATCTCTTAAAAAACGAATCTATTGTTTCTATTCTATTGCAGTATTTATTGCGAGAGATAGATCCCTATGTAGGTATAGGCCTTCATCTTCTCTGTATTCAATAAAGCTACGTCTATCTATGTATTTGTTTACCTTACATTGGATTTGTTTCTGTAGGTAAGAACCTAAATGTTTTTTCCAAGCTAGACCACAAAGGTTTTCTTGGTGTAAATAATGGGCCTGGTCGATAAGTAATAAGAATGAATAAATTTGGCCCATTTTGGGCGGAGCGCGGCCGGCCACTGTAATGTTTAGTAATGTATTGCTAAGGGGTAGACTAGCCCCGCTAATAAAACAAGTGACCAACACGCAAACGACAACTTTGGGCTCATTTACAGATGGTGATAAATGTCTCTTGAATGACTCGTGTCTATTATTTAGTGACGCAATGGTATGTTTTCCACTCTATCTTATACATAACCTCAAAGGAATCTTAATTTCTGATGTTATGATTCTGAGGTTTCTAGCGTAAGTCATCTAAATCCAATCGCCAATGCAGTCAGTCTTGTATCAGTTTCTCATCGTAATTTTTATGGTACCTACCACCTCTGGAGTGTACCTACTTTCTGAATTAAAGAAAGTTTTTTTGAAGTTAGTCCAGAATTAATGGAGAAATCGGTTTTTACATTAAATAAATATACTTACTTACTTACCTACCTCCTTCTTAGTTTAAAATTTGATATGAATGAAATAGAATTCTGATTAGGTTTACCAAACTATGATTCTAAAATACTTAGTTTCATTTTTGTTTGTTTGTGAATGACACCCAAATCTATTTCTCTATGGAGCAGTGAGTTATGGGGTCATGAACGTGATTGATGGCCACATTTGTGTTACTTATTTGTTGATTAGTACGTTTGGTCAATTAGGTACAGGCAATGAACATTTTTAAATGAGTACCTGATTGTTTTACGGCTTGCAATTACAAGGTAGGTATGATACTATAAAATAATTTTGGCATTTATAAACTAAGAATAACCAAATAAAAAATGTTTCTCACTTTGTCTTAATTTGCTTTCGCAAAAGCAATATTATAGGTTGTACACACTACAACAGCACTATATGAAATTTAATACATTTCAAGTGCCTTACTTATGATTCATGTGTGTTATTTCAACTCAACACTTAAATTTGGCACAGTCATACAGTTATTCCATCTAGGTATATTGCCAGCCACCCCTTCGATACACCCAAGTAAGAGAAGTTCGTCTGTATAAACCGTATTTTGCTGGTTTACAAACTTTCAAGTGTCAGGAATTCTTGCTAGCTTATAAATGGATTAGTTATTTCAACCGACTTCAAAACAATAATGAATAAATAAATAAATATCCCTGGACATTCCACACAGCGTCATCTAGTCCCAAGCTAAGCATTTTTAATGCTTGTGTTATGGTAACCAGATGACTGATAGACTACATAGATACATTTTTTTTTGTAAATACATAATACATATTATACATAGAAAACAACCATACCATATATAGAAGGCACGAAACAAATATTTGCAGATCATACAAACATTTGTCCCGTAGCGGGGATCGAACCCGCAACCTCTGCGTCTCAGGCGGGCTTTCGCCCACTGCGCCACAGAGGTCGTCAATAATGTTATCAAATCGGTTGTATGTTCTTATGGTTCCGTACTCAAAGGGTAAAAACGGGACCCTATTAATTAAGACTCCGCTGTCCGTCCGTCTGCAAACATTCGATTATTCATCCCCACTTTCACCCCCATATTTAGTAAACGATTAAACCGGAAACAGCTTGAAAACCTGCTTTTTAGTGAGAAAAAAAAACTGCATTCAAATCAGTTCACTAGTTTAAGAGCTACGGTGCCACAGACAGGCTCATACACTTAATGGTCAAATTTATATCACCCCTCTTTTTAATGATATGGTATGCCAGTGTGTAAATGATATTAAAATTATTTATGGTTGAAAACATATGGATTTTCATTATATTTCAACTTCCTACTAATATTATAAACAGTTTGAATTGATGGTGATGGATGTTTGTCACTCAAAAACTGTTAAACAGATTTGGCTGATACTTTGAATCGCTCCATATAGATTAAGACCTGGAATAACACCTAACCTACTTTTTATCGCGTAAGTTGCGCGCATAAAATGTTCTTGCTGTATCGCGATAAACAACAAAATTCATCTGCACCATAAAACGAACCTTAGGCCTTTTCACCCAACTACCTACAATGAGTTATACCAAAGTAAGAAATCTCTAGGGAATGAAAATGTAGTGAAAAGGGCTACATTATGCCGGGTTCACTTTGTGACAGTGGCCTATCTATTTTGATAAAGACCGTATTTTGCTAGCTATATTGGGTGTTAAAGTTTAAAGACAGTTTTTTTATTTAATATACCGATTCAGTGGTTATATTTTTATTTATTTATATAACTCAATTTAAAATACAGTAACAACAACTTATCTATAAAAAATAATGCATAGCTAGCCCACTGCTGGGTATAAGTTTCCAACGTGAAAAGAAGAAATGACACATAAATAATTATGAAATATCATTAAAGTGTCTATTTTACGATTTCAAAAATGTATCCTAATAGGATCTAATTATTTATTAATTGATTAAGGCAACGCCCAAAGAGAATAAAACACTACACGCCAACAGTACACATAATTTCACATTGTAAAAAAACATATAAAAATACTTACTAATAATTATGATTCAGCTTAAATTGTATTTCAAGCCTACCAGCTTTAGGGCCTGTTCGGACCTACGCGGTATTCGCTGCCGCTGTGAGAAGCGAAAATACCGCGCCGCGGAACTTCATAGAAAATACCCGCGCGGTAATATCGAAGCAGCAAATACCGCGTAGGTCCGAACAGGCCTTTAAAGTCCCGCTCCATCTTTACATTCCATCACCTAGACGAGAGTAATAATAACAGTAGGTATAAGACTACATTGTTAGCTAACAATAGCTTTGCGTAGATAAAAACATGTTTGATCTATATCCAAGCTACTAAAGATAAAAACTAAATAAAAACCGAAAGGCGACAGCGAGTCTTCAACCCTCGAAGTTGTAAAAGTTAACGCTTTTTTTATAACAGAAATGTGTTACATAATTTTGGCATTGGGATGGAATCTAGTCATTATGCAAAATGTATTGCCTGTAGTAATTATTTCAGTAACTTGATTGAGAAGAATAGTTTGACGATAAGACAGCATCACCATGGGCGGTATGGAGTATCTACTCACACATTTTTATTATTTTATCTCCACTGTTGGGTGTAAGCAATGCATGATTTTAATTATGGTGGTCACCCTTCCTCATCAAAAGGAGTAAAAAATAATAAAAAAAGTAATTTCAAAAAAGTTGTGTGGAACAGTGGAACATCGAACATCCTCCTGTTACGAAGTCGGTTAAAAAGAGATGACAATCTTCAAACAGCTTATTAACAGGTATTTTTGAAATATAGGGCCTTACCTATTTACATAATAACTGTTACATTACATTACATTACTTCCATACTAAAAATGGCAATTAACTTACCACAGTAAGCAAAACCGCAGATAGATAGGTTATTGAAACTGGCCGTTAATGCTCGGTTTCAATATTTAACTTACGAATGACTGTAGATCTATCGCAAAGTAACATTGTTCTGTCACTAACTGTCATACATTTCTTGTTGTATCCACAACATCATTTTCATTCATTCATTTTCAACTATAATTTATGGATTTGACTATCGTTTTTACTTTACTTTATATTTCGTCGAGTGTCGTTTAAATACCGACCGCAACACTCAATTGAATTTAATTCCACAAAATATCGGCTTTTCTATTTTTTTCCACTCTTCATTGATAGAAGGTCCTTTTGAATGAAAACAAAAGTTATTGGAAAAAAGATTTCGAAGGTTCAATACTCGTTTTGGTTTTGTTTGCGATGGATTAATAGAAAAACAGTTTAGAAATGATTTTGGCTTTTTGATGATCTGAATTAATTGAAAAAAGTGCAAAAGAGGCAGCGAATACTGTGTTTCTTTCTATTATGTAGGGGTCACTACGGGAAACGTCAATGCCGGATATCGCGATAAAAATTGCGTTAATTTATGCCAAAAAACATAAGAAGAATTTATCTCAATGCCGTTGTCAAATTCGTGGTCGTGGCTAGGCTACACTAACGTTAACGTCCATCATCGCGATAATTAACGGCATTTCCCGTTAGAGTGGCCCTACTTTTAGGGAGTAACTTTGACGTCACTCAGTCGCGCAACGACTACTTTAATGCCCGGCCCCCTAGCACCAGTCTCTGTCGACATCAAAGTACTGAATTTTAACAAATACAAAACTGTATTACCTACTGTTGTAAACCTAATCAGACAGGTATTACATTGATAATTTGTTGAAATTTTACTGTTGTTTAACTAGTGCTCGAGGTATACGATGACACCCAAAAGTTTTCGTTTTACGACTACTCGCCAAATTACTAAGTTTGGCGCAAACATTAATTATCATTTTACGGTGTAATCGCAAGTAGCACAAAGCTACCTCGCTAAGGGTGGGTCGATTCAGAATTATGATATTTTTTTATCAACCACATATTTCATTATCTTTCCTGCGTAGTGAGTCAGTTGGTCAAAAGTCATAGTATCTAGAGCTGCTGGACACTTCACATACAACTTTTTATATAATTTATTATAGTGAGCAATATTTTTTGCGTAAAAGTGAGATTTTAAAAATAAAAAAATAGCTTTGACTTCTTTGTTTTTTAGCTGCAGATCTTATTATTCGATAACTCACACGGTTTCAGACTTAGCCTCAGTAACCCTGAAGCGCTCGTGGCGAAGCTTTCTAATGCCCGATTCCTATATCCAACGTACGGATGACCGTAGATCGATGGTGATAGCAACGTTGTTATCTGTCAAAAAGTGTCATACATTTTGTATTGTATAAACAATATTTCTATAGAGATAGATCGACGGTCATCCGTACGTTGGATATGGGAATCGGGCATAAGACGTTCTTGATAGATCGTCGGAGTTAAGCAACGTTCTGAGCAGTCACAACTTGGATGGGTGACCACCGCAAGTGGTTTTATCAGCTGAGCGCTTCCGTGCTTCGAAGGGCACTTTAAATTTTCGGTCCCGATTTTTAAACTCCATCACCAGAGCGGACCACTTAGCTCTGGTGACGGAGTTTTAAAGCTGAAAACACATACGAACGACCGAACGAACACTAAAAAAACTCATGTAGGTACATACTTTCGTGCCTACTTCAATACACAGAGTGCCCATGAAAAATGCAATAAAATGCCGACGATAATTCATATACGTACTGCGAATATCCATTTCCTTGTGACTGTATTACGGCATAAAATTCCGCAGGTAAGTAAAGTACATAAAAGGTGTTTTTCGCGAACCTCACACATGGCTGCTTTCTCAAACAGCTATGCTATTATATTGTAAACGCGAATGTGTGTTTGTTTCTCTGTGTATGACTGAATTCGTTGACGTCGGTATCTCGTTATTAATATCAAGGTATAATTAGTAAGACCAGCAGCCATTGCACCACCTAATAAAAGTAATATTACTGTAATGTTATTTAATGTCAGTTTACTGAATAAGAAGAAGAATTTCTAAACTTTAAATTTTCTTAGAAGAAGAAAACTGTCATTAAATAACATTACCTATAGTAAAGTACGGCCCCTGACGATTGATATACTACATATATTTATTGTATTTACATAATATCTATTATAGGTGGAAAAACACTCAGACGCGAAACAATTACCTGCAGAACATACAAACATTTGTCCCGCGGTGAGGATTAAACCCGCAACTTCCTGCCTCTCAGGCGGGCCTTCACCACACACTGCATCACACAAGAAATAAGAAAAGCGTAGAGGCTCTACGAAAGCTCTACGCGTGCTACGAACTTTCACGTCTCTCACATTTGATTCTTAAATACCCAAGGTTGAGTATTATGTATACGTAATACAACTAGAAGACATTATTAGTTAGTGGGTTGTTTAGTGCCCAAGCAGTTATAGCTGCAGGCTGATTGTCTATTTTATAGCTACCGAAATGAGTCTCAAACTGTCTTTATTGTATGGCAGTAGAGCGATTGCGTAAATAGCCTTGAGATGTTTGAGAGCAAATTGAGCAAAATATATTTATAACGTTTCTCGCATTCTACACTATTACATCTGTTATTTTTCGCTCACTAAATCTTTGAAATGTGAAGTTTAACGAGCTAACTGGTATTTACAAGTCTTCCGTCCAGCATTTGCCGTTTAACGACTTCTTTCTTTTATGGCACTTTTCAAAGCGATTTCAAATACGTCCAATAAACTTTATTGGGGTGCCTTTTTACATTGCTGGAAAGACTAACCTCATTAATAATTATTTATCAAACTAAGAAAAATCAAAATAAAAGTTGATAAACTAGATGAATGTTTGTTACTCTTTCAGGCGAAATTTACTAAACGGATTTGTCTAAAACTTGGCATATTTTTTATTTTATGACTTGGAAATGTAGGCTTTTTATTCAAAGACCACAAAAGCGAAGCCACGGCTGAGTAGGCTTATCTGTAAATATAGGCAATCATGTTTTTGTCACTAGTGGGCTACTCGTAAATTAGTAAAAAAACAAGTATTTTATTACCTCCTTAAATAATGTAAACATCAAAAGCCAAAAAGTGATACTTACTTCTTCTTTTACAATTAAGTATACATTGATTTTACTCAAAATCTCGTTAGTGTCAGTAGAAGATTCTACTAGATTTGCATTTCGTATAGACGAAATGCAAATAAAGTAGAATCTTCTACTATTCTCATAATCTCTCTCATTACGTTTTGCTATAACTAACACGGTAAGTAACAGAACAAAACAGTTGTTTTCTGGAAAATACGCTCCTGAAATATTCATACCTATCAAGTAAAATAATAAGCCTTAAGATAATTCGTCTACCACTCATAATTTATGATTTTGCGAGATAAAATCAGATTTAATTAAAACAGCGACGAAACATTTTTGCAAAGGTTCTAAAAAATATTTCATCGCGAATACGCAAAGTACGTAGTAATTAACGTCGTACTAGAAATTCAAGCTGTTAGTCAAAGTTACCTAGTTTTATTCATAATACCTACAAACCTTTGCACACTGCAAACTTTTCTGTCGGCCGATAGTTTGCTGAAAAGTCTGCAAGCACCATTATACTCGTAGCAATAGCTCTATGAGTTTATATAATTCATTTATTCCGGTGAAGTCTCAAAGGTCCCAATGACCAGTTAACATAAAACACCATGCCCGAAATAAAAAAACTTGAGTTTATTGAGATTGAACTCATTCGTGATCATTGAATAGTACACTGACGCCCGAAGACTTAATTAGAGCAATAAAATATACATAAACTAAATAGGTACCAAATATCCGGAACAAACAATTTTACTGCAGCTCCATTTCACACCTTTCAAAGCTGAAAAAATCACAACGCGGAAAAAAAGAAAGCTCCTTTACATCACTGACTACGTTATCCCAAACTGGAAGCCATTCACGTGATGGGGAAATAAGTAAGAAGGTGCGACTCTAAAAGGTTGGCGTGCAACTAATGGGACAACAGACTATTAATTTCACTCATTTCACACCGAAATGTCATCATGCTATGTGTCAATCATTTGCGCTTATTTGTCGCTTTATCTATTTAAGTTTTCATTTTAACTCGTGTTTCTGTACCCAAGTGACAAAAGCTTCGTATCTATTCCATTTCTATTAGCCTCTCTTACACTCTATTACCTACACTCACGGATTGTGGCGCAAAATTGTCACTTCCACACTCGCAGAGGTTCAATAGTATATTTCGGAAGCTGTGTCGCGCTACAAAAAACCGACAACAAACGGGAACGAGGTGTGAAGAGTCACGAAGAGAATGCAAATGGGCTCACATTCCTGTTTCGCTGTTTTGTTGAGGAGCGGCTGTTATCAAAGCTATTCCTTTGACAATTCTGATCGCTCGTTGTTTCGTAATCGACTGTCAATTTCTATACATTTTTTATTTCAAAGCGATTCTGGATGTAACTTGTCTAGAGGGGCTAATTATCCTGAAATGAAAAATGAAATGAAATGAAATGAAAAATAAAATATGATCACGACTGTATCCCGGGAGCGGTAGACATTTCTTTCAGATCATTAGGCATTTTTAGATCTTTTTGAAGATGTCTAAGGGGGTAGTCAGAGGTATGTCCAAATATATACATATTTGGTACAAGCCCACTTTTTGCAGAAGTTAACTTTCCATACGTGACAAGTTGCAAGCCCATCGACGCTATTAGAAAGCTAACTGGTTTCAGTGCAGTTCAGTTTCTAGACTCAGTCTAAAGCACCATAGGTAAAGTTACAGGCTGAATTGAGTATATATACATACATGCTAAGCAAGTGAAATTATTCAATGACGCCTAATGAAGCTTTTTCATTAATAATAATTGATTTTAACAACACAAACATGTGATACAAAAATTTAAAAGACATATAATTAAAAGGAAACGTTAATAATAACAAAATAATACAAAATCGAATGTTAAAGCTCGCACTACAAACTTATCCGCTTTAAAACAGTTTAATAAATGTTATTTCATCCAGAGTAAGTTAGTCGACAACGACAAGCAATATTATTAAATCCCGATTAAGGTTCAAAATGTTATTTAACCGGGTAAAAGCGTCTTTGAGTGCCATTCAATTTCAAAGACATCGCAATAGGCTAGTTAGCTGCGCCTCGCGGTGTTACCGTAGATATTGCGGTACTTTGTGTAGGTATTGAGACCCTGGATCAAAAACCATTTATTGACACATACCTCAATGTTGTGGTCTCGATTCATAAGGGTATATAGAGGTTCGGATTCAAAAGATTATTGAATACAAACTATCGGTAACTTTCAATAGGGGCACGTCATGACCACACTGCAACCTTATAACCATAGGTTAGAAGCCACAAACATATTTACGCAGAGATAATTATGATGAGAGCAAACGTTGTTACCTAAATGCAAATATTTGTGGGTCTATTGCTGTTTCTATGAAATCAATTCTGAATAAACCACGCTCTGCCTCGTAATATTTTGATGACTTAATTAAACTGGTTACGATCAGAGTAATATTATAAGCTAATAAGGCACCTGGCTTAGCTGTGATATTGCCTGTAAAAAAGTATGTAAAATATAAAATGCCTGTAAAATATTAAATTTAATTTTTACTGCAAAGTATAATAAATTTGCATTAGCCTGTGAACATAATTCTTCAATAAAATATTATAGCAACCCAATCAACCGGAAGCGTCCCTTCATCGCAGGCCTTGGTGTGCAGGCGCCCTAGGCGGATATCCCGCTTGCCCGTGTGCCTCGTTTCCGGCTACCCGCTCGTGAACTGTACAGCACGCGTTTCGAATAGCGTTTGATTGTACTTCTTCAATCGCCCCATTTTATTGTATTTCGCCCTGAGTGTTTTCTATGTAACTCTAAACTGTAAACGTAATAAACTTTATTTGATCTTTTCTAAAAAAACTTTTTAAATTAATCGCTCTTCTAGCTAAAGCCATATTATGTAATTCGACAACAAAAACGAGCTATATTTGAAGCAAATTCTCTCTTTCGTCATATCTCATTGTTTTGACACAATACAATTTCATAAATAACATAGAACTTAAATCAAAGTGAAAACGATTATCAGAGCCCGTTACTCTAGACTCAAACGAAACTATATAATTGCTTTCCGCTTGATGTTGAATTTGATTATTGAACGTGTTCAAACAGGTAAGGACCGCGGCAACTTGCGTAACCAAATATATTCACAGGTGATGGTTTTTCAAAATATCCGTTTCAAAGCGGAGATTTAACTAAAGAAATAAGCATTCCTACGCTGCACACAGTTATCACCAACAACAGCTGTCGCTACTGCGCTGAAAATAGGGGAACTTATTATTGTTTGCTTTTCAGCAAACTCTCCTTTGTTGTTATTTTACAAGTTTTCCTCGTAAAGGTTGGGTTTAGATCCATACTCTTGCGAGTGCAACTAAGTGCGCCATAGGTACGGTAAGGTACTACGGTACTACGGTAAGGTTATTTCCATATATTATGGAAATAACCTTACCGTAGTTTTGGAAAGTTTAGGAGAATTTCTCCTAGTGGAAACAGTAATGCAACCAACGTGACCCAAATTTAAAATATTAAAACAAAGTCGGGTTATGTAGTTCTTAAGTTATAAATAGTACCTACTTACTTGCTTGACCGATTTTAGTGATCTTCAATTTATCGGAATCGTCTCCGTTACGCATACGCACGTAATAGCAAAATATGAATGCTTCGGAGATAATATTTTAATCCTACATAATTTTTGTATTGGTGGCTTTTTTTATGCCTTTAATAAATTTTTATTTATATATTTTAACATTAGTACCTAAAGATGAATTTTGAAATTTGGGAGGAATATGCAACATTCTAACAAATGTTACATACTAAGAGGCTGGTAATATAGCTTAGGTCCTTACTCTACTCCAGCTCAACAATGTCCCAGGCACTGAAGCGTCGCGTTGAGTGTTGATATAAAGGCCATAATAAATAATTAAGTAAATATCCTTGGACGAGCAACTAGCTGACTGATTAAATACTTAGATACATTTTTTAGTAACTACACACATAATATAGATAGAAAAACAAAATAGTAAACTATTAGACGTAAAATACATTTTAACGTTTGAATTTTGTTAGTTGACTTTTAAGCAAGTTTACAACGTCTGAATGATCTTTTTTTGTGTGTTCTATTCAAGTTTGATGGCTAAAATTTAAATTATAATCGTTGAAAGCGGTGCCTGGACATATTCTTCCGGACGTGGCCCACTCGGGACGGACGACCCAGATATGACAAAGTACAATCACTGCAAAAGACTTGCTAATGCGGAAATTAAACCGGGATGCTATCTGCAACTGATTGAAAGAGGACTCGACCGTTGCAAATTGGAATCGTGCACCATTTCATGCCTTTGTGAGACACGAAATCTGCAATCCACTGCAAAATGGTTTAATCTAGTAAAAGTGCTCACGACAGAGCAGCAATAATAGGTGTTAACAAATAAATGCACTTTTTAGTAGCACCGATTATCTAGCAGAGAGCGTTCTGCTCGATTGTTGTTGGCGTTGTAGCTGCTGTTAGCTAATACAAAATTGACGATTGACAGCGATGATCGCGAAATGTACGCCTGTTGCAAACCTGTCGCGAGTTTCGTAATCCAGGGGCCGAGCAGTGCACAACCTGTAAAGATACAATCTGATTATTTTGATACAACTTTGTAATATCAATGCACACCACTCGTAAGAAGATGCAGTGTTGTAACGTATGCTCAATATTGAATTTAAAATGTCATATTACAGGTCCCGGACTTCGAAAGGAAGTTCTCAATGAGGCTGTATTTTATTTGTGTTTGTTACGTGATAACTCACCCAAATGTAAATTGTTTTTTCGGTTTGAATGTTTTTTTATTGTTTCTAGATAGAGATGGTCCAATGGTGATTCAAAATGGCAGACTCGTAATCCGAAAATCTGCGTGGCACTTAAATTATTTTTGCCAACTAACAGTGTTGTAGCATTGTTAGTTGCGCATTAGTTGTGTATACTGCGGAGAATTAAAGGCATTTATTAAACATATTCGTAGAAAATAGACATACGTTTAGAAAGAATGTAATAAACCTAGCACTAAAAGCCTTGCATTCAGATATACTACCGCTGCTGCTAATTTACTCTTGAAAATAACATCATCCGATGATTCTACAGATCTAGTTAACTCCTCGGCGGGTAGGACGTATGCCTCCTCTAAAACTTTCCATTCTTCTCTTTCTTGTGCTTTCTCAATCCACGACAACTTTCTCTCACTTGTGTGGTCTGTGGTCTCCCTCTCTATATTCTTTCAGTTAGTTAGACCTTTTCATAGGGTTTTTAAGGGCCCGCTCTGCTTGTTATATTGTGTACCGCAACCAACGACGATACATCGTGACAATTATCATAAATTCGTTCCGAACTACATTTTTACAGACAACACTTATAGCTGCAAATTTACCACAAATTGTTTGTTGTTTTCCAAATAGACCCGTTATACGAGAAATAAAAAACAAAACGTAAACAGCTGGGTGTGACGTAGCCATAAAACACATTAAGATGCAAATTCAAGGGTAGGGAGGGGGCTCCAGGGTCTGTGATGAAAAGTGTCAATAAATTCGCTGAAGTACCTATTATTTTACCTGCAGATACCAACAAACAATAGCTGAATGAAGGTGAATTGCGCTTTGTGAACATAAATTAAGGTGTCTAAACTGAGTTTCAGATATAAATCAGGGGCGCTTATCATACGGAAGCCATCTGTGCTAGTTAATAGACTCACTGGCGACCGTAGGCATTATATTACGTTCCTTTAGGTTCCGAGCTGTTCGACCACTTTATTTATTTTGAACGACAAGAGGTTTCCTAGCACAACTTTCATTTAATCCATGTGTAATGTGTTTGAGCATGTCTTGACTATCTCTTCAGACACCTTCGTAATATCTTTAATTCTATAAAGGTCTAAGAGAAGGCCACTACGGACCGAAAAACAGTCAAATTCCGTGTAATGCACAAACGCCTTTTTGTATAAGTAACAGAAAATGTATTTCAAGTGTCTTAATTAAACAGGCGTAAAGTAATAGGGACAATTAATGTGCGAAATGTCGTAAAATGCTCCCTGAAATAATCACTTTCCCTAATTCATTTAGTTCCGTAAATGATATTACTCTGCTGATTTGTTTGTTATTTAGTTTGCTCCAACGTAATTTGTCACGCTATTTTGAATGAATTCCTAAGAGGCTGGGTTTATACGGCGTTCGTGATTTTCTAACGAATTTGATTTTTGTCAAAGCCAGCTCTGCACCTAGTTTTGCCTAGCATAATGCTGAGCAGGGACCTTTTATATATGCTTCGGGACATGCCTTATGCATTCCCGCCGTGGCGACTGCAGAAGGGATAATATGTGAGATGCGCACCCACTAAAACCCGACTGGGTTCCCTCTGACTGCCATTTGCCGGAGCTATGGGCACGCTTTCGCACTCTTCCACGGCCCCGACGGCGTCGGCTCCCTCTCCAACTGGTGAGAGAGAGGCGCGTGTGACACCCACGCGCGCCACCTTTCGGCCTTTATGGGCGACAGCACCCCAATTACTATACCGCCTGTGTTATCCGGGGGTTGGAGATCCTGGAGGAATCTCTTCCTCCGGCGCCTCGCTTTCCGTGACGGATCATTTTTTGGCAAAACCACCAAACGGCCGCAAAGGACAGGGAGAGCGGCAACGACACACCGACACTCTTCTTCTGCGAACACATTAAACGGTGCGCCGCCACCGTTTGGTCGCGGGAGATAGGGCGAGCGGCAACGACACACCAACTACATATTACTCTACTCTCTACTCTCCCCCGCGATTCCCGATCTTATGTACCCGGTCTACCTTTCTTTTTTTCCGTTTGTTTGCGTTTCTTGTTTTTGGTGGCAAATAAATTTATTTCCTTTCTTTTCTTTCTATTCTTACTTTCACTGAAACTCGGCATAAAGTCAAATAGACTGAGACGGCCGTTAAGCGCTGAGTTTTGCTCAAATGATTTAACATTTACGACTCAGCCCGTAGAGAATCCAAGAACGCCCAAACTGTTAAATCCAGATCTTTTTGAAAAGTTTTGATGTAAAACCTTACTAAGCAATTGTCATCCGTTTGAGTGTAAGGCTGTTTCGGTCCCTTGGGTGTACAGCTAGGTACTTTCATCCGATAACGGTGCCTACCCAAAATACCCGCTCGGGTTCCAATGGCAATAAATTAACAAACCTAACACTTGGAATTAGTAATTAGCCTACTAAATTAAACAAAGGTGCTCTAAAAACAACATGACGTATTTCAGTTCTTGCCTAATTAGCAAATAGGTATAGCTTGAAAGTTGCTTTTCAAATATTTATTAAATTGGGAACAAAGAAAAGAGTCAAAATTAATTAAACAAGGACAGGCAAAAGCGTTTAAACTAATTTTTAAATCAATAAATAAATGAGTGACGTAAGTCGAACAAGCAAACTTCTTGTGTAAGTTCTATACTGTATGTTCTCGTACAGTCTGTAAGTACTTTTCCTTACAATGTACACTCCTGTCTTGTAATAAAACAACATTGTTTGGGGAAAACTTTTGTTTGTGAGTATTAGAACCTGCAAGCGGCCGTTAGGGAGCGCCCGTCAGGACTGATAATGTTGTTTTGGTTTTTCAAAATGATTCTACTGTGTCCTTGCCATGACATTTGCCAATCAATCTATACCTTGATGAAGTTAAGATACGTTCTGAATACACAATAGATAGATGAAAAGCTGAGGTTGCCTTTTGAATAATTGTTAAGGCCTAAAACTCCGTCACCAGAGCGAACCACCTAGTTCATCCAAACATAATAATACGGAAAGATTATTTTTCAGGGTCACTGATGGGAATTTTGAAACAGTTTTCATTAGAAATTTATTTATTTATGATCAAACAAAGAGGACTAAAAGAAAATACTTTTTTAATGTACGAAAAAACTTATTTTATGTGCATGTAACTCCTAAATGACTTCGCTCTCACGGTTTCAGACTTCCCCTTCGCTCCTCCGCTCTGAAAGAAACTAACCCCTGTATACAGTAAAAATATAGGCACATGAACATCAGCTCTAGACAATATTGAATTCAAAATGTTGCAAGCATGATTTGGATTGAAAGAGGGTATCATTTGAATATGATAGGATCAGGTACGTAAATGCAGAGTCAGGCCTTGTGATATAAGCCGCTGGTTATCTTATATCTTCGCTAGGAAATGAAATTTATTGTCTCCAGAGTAATCTCGCCATTTCAATGCTGCGTCGTTTTGTAACATTTACTGTAGAACTTTTGCATTTTAACTTGACGGGAATTTTAAAAATGATTTTGTTTACCTAGTTTTTTTAACAAATCACACTATCACATCACACTAATAATTATAAAGGTGAAGGTTTGTGTGTGTACCTATGTACCTAAGTGTGTTTGTTACTCTTTCACGCTCAAACATCTGGATAAATTTGAATGAAATTTCGTACCAGGATTGCTTATACCCTGGCTTAAAAATAGGCTTCTTTTGATCCCGGTCTTCTTTCTTTGCCACAAACCTCAAAAGATAAGTTTTGAGAAACATGTCATCTTTTATCACCAATTTATTAAGTATAAATTTTCTTCAATTTACGATAAATGTTAAAAACCTTGCTTACTTGGAAAGAACATTGAATCATGCTTTAAAGTTAAACTTTCGCTCCGCCATCAAATGAATCATGCTAAATAACGGTATCATATTTAGATGCTTTTGGGACTAAATTTTCGTTCGAAGTGTCCAAACTTTGTTTTCGGTCATTTCTCATAGTTTCCGGGGTACTGAATAAAGCACTTAGGTACCCTACCTACTCTATTCCTCGGAGGAACAAAGTTTGTGACACGTTTTGCATTATTTTCACTCTCCCTTCATTCTCGCAACGGTGAAACATTTGACACCGTTAAAAGAGACAACATTATCATATTCCGTGATATAATTATTTCTCAGCGTTCACGCTCGTCTGAACATTCAGAGAGTACAAATTGTTTATGTACCTAAATAGCCAAGAATGTAAAATTTTAAACTTATTGAGCGGAAGAAAGTACTTAATGGTCTCAACAGACTTCCTGCAAAAACTTGATAACTCGAAATGGATTAGATAATTTTAAACATTAGTTTTTTAGTACACGAAACAACTAGAAAATATTATTTCGTGTAGGTTAGGTACATATTACATAACCTAACCAACACGAACTCTCAGAGCTTCTGGCACAACACTGATTTAATTTCTAAACCGACTTCAAAAAAGAAGGAGTGCAGAGAGTGCAGAAAATGTATCTCTTCTTAAGAAATTGAATTCGCTAAAATAAAATACAATTAGGTACATATTAATTTTTGCGCAATATTCGAGATACCTCGATCGCGAGATAATAAAACGGTTAAGCGAATAGGCATAATGACAGTATTCAAGATATACAAAAAAAAAACAAAAACGTATTATTTTTATAATAAGAGCAAGATTTATTTTGATAAAATAGTTTTTGTAACAGCAATCAGAGCGCAAGACGTTACGCCTAAGTAAATCACTTTCTTGTCTATAATCCGTCAAAGTAAATGCAACCCTGAGATGCAACCTCTAAAGTGAGAGAGGTAAAAAACGTGGTCTGGAAAATTTTGGTAGCCACAGGGCCTAGCATACGCAACACGGGAAAAACCTTGTCGTCGTCGAAAAAACTTTCAGAGCAGTTTGACATTATGAATAAAATCTCGTATGTCGTCTCGACATACGTTGCGTAGGTTTGCCCACTGGTCGAAACTTGACGATTCTGCGCAGTCGAGGAAAATATACAAATTTTATCGGATCGTTATTTTTTACGATATACTGGCTGGATCCAGTAAATCTTATACGGTAAAACGTTGTGCGAACGAGCGGCTCCATCGGAAATATCCGTCATTGCCAGCGTAGTTGTAGTAGGAAATCCCGGCCGTACGAGTAGGTACCTACGCTCGGAAATTCTTAAGGGACAATTTCTTATTAAGAATGCTGAAACGAGTTCACGCGGTTTGGCGGAATTTTCGTAATCTTACAGTATGATTCCAAAGTTTTTATTTTGTAATCTGTAGGTCTACTCTACAAACCGAAAACGATGCCTCGTGCTAACAATCGCAGGTCAGCTTATGTCGGTGGTAACTGAATTTGGAAGATCCAACATAAAGCTGACCTACGATGATTGTCACGATGCATCGTTAGAGTAAAGGGGCTGCGTCGGTACTTGTACGTGCTGCCCGCGACGGAGCAATAGTGGCTGATACAAATCAGTTCACTTGTCTATAATTTTTTATTTAATACCTACCTGTTTTGCATTAATGTTTTTTGGAATGTTTCCGTTAAATTGTAAAAACAGCTAGAATCTAAATTTTTATCGAGATTGTAAACTATCGAAAAATTGAGATTTGTAACATATTGCTCACATTATCCATCTTGGTTCTGTCACAGTCAGTTTTTTTCGGAAAATTGTAAAAAAAAACTTTTTATCTATCCATTTCGGTTTTGTCACAGTCAGGGTGGATAGATTGTGATCCATTGAAATAATGCGGAAAAGTTGTGAGCAGTTTCTACCTGATTTCCGCTAGTTTACAATCTCGCTGATTTAAACTCGTTATATTGTGATCTATCAGTATCGGTGACATAATATACAACGAGTAACCGTTCTCTCTGATGAGATTATTCACTTACGATTGAAAGCAAAACATTTTTTACGGATATTACAAATATGTTAGGAATTGCTGTTTCCATGCGAAAGCTATAAAGAGCCTGGCGAATTACTTTCCACTTTTGTTTACAGCGTGCAAAGCTTTTATACTTTATTTGGTTTAACCTTTTCAATATTATTTGGGGCACTATTTTCCGGTAAACAAGTTTGTTTTGGGATATCAAAATAATAGTTTATTCTCGATATCGAGGATTAAGTCAATGTAGGGGTACTTAATCTGAAACAGTCAGCAACATTGGATCCATTAATTTCCAAAATCTTAGAAGTTTCTGAGAACAAAGAAAGAAAGAAAAATAGTTTATTTTGGTAGGACCTCAAGGATCACTTCAACTTCAGCTCATGCCTGTTACAACACTACTCCCAACACCAGGGAAAGAGACAGGCAAGAACCTGGTGGTGTGGCCCTAGCTTTTTTTAGAAGCAATCCCTAACAATGTAAATTGTCAAGCTTCAGTGGAAAGCCAGTCAAACAAAGTGGCATGTCCAAAGCAAGTATAAGTAATGATGAGTAACAAAGACCTGTCTGATTCGAAAAGGTAGAAATCCAAAACCATATTTAAAAAATAATTAAATTAGTTTTTAAGTAAATATTTTAAATAAAACTCTTAGTGATAAAACAACTATACACTTTTTGCATCTTCAAATTACCTCACAGTTTCCCTTGAATCTATGATCTCTTCCATGTTTTCATAAAAATCACCTTTTAACCAGGTGTATTTTAACCAGGTGTATTTCTCTACATAGCAATTTTTTATTCCATTGAAACACATAAAAAAAATTCAATCTGAAAACACTAACATAAAACAAAATATCAACACCATTCTCCTTCACCGAATTCACAAGTTTTATTAACATTGTAGGTAGGTACCTACGTCGGGCAGTTAGCTATTATTATTATTATCTAATCTAAACAGCCCACTGGATCCCACTGCTGGGCAAAGTCCTCCCCTCCCTCTTACCATTTATTATATTCACTATTTTCAGCACTCGAGGTACATTTCTGCTCATAACTCTATGAAGATCCTCATTTTTTTTTAAAAACTTCATCGGGGTTTTACTCATTCAAACAAAAACAGAATTTTTAAAAACGTTCCTCTATTGGCAGAATAATCGATAAACAAAAGTACATAAAAAATATATATAAAAAATAGAGAGATAACAGATATAGTGGAACCTCATCCTTTTTTGAAGTCAGATTAAAAATTTATATTTCTCGCTTTTATAACAAAATCTATCCTAAAAAGGTACGAACTTTTTGATAGTTTCTCACATGGTGCGTAATACCTACCCTATCAGAACGAGAAAATCAACAGCCTTCTTCGAGTCAAAACATTGCCATTATTTTCTCTCCAAGTCGTTTGCAAAATTACTTCCTCTTTACTCTTTTGACGTGGGCTCATTCTTCCACAGCGACATTTCTACGGGATCGCTAAAAGCTAACGGCACATTTTACGTTGGACTAGGTGTAGTGGATATTATTTTTAATTCAACTCACGGTTACGACAAATTTACAAAAATATACCAGGGTAGAGATAGGTTTTAGGTCAGTTTTATGGGTACTAATGTATATTACTTAAGGCTGTTATTTGTGTTATCAAATAGCTTTTCTTACTTATAGTCCGGTCAAATAAGTCCAAAAAATAACTTATAGTAGGTAACTTTTTTTTAGGTAGGTAGGTAGGTACACTACTGGATCGATGAGGACTTTCATATATATGTTTTGAAGTTTACCAACTTTCAGCTTTTTTGTGAATTATTATATCTTGGGATGTCCAGATTGACCGGATTATTATTAAATTGAGTAGCACATAATATCTCCAGGCTCCATTAGTTAGGACAAAGACGATTAATATCTAGAAGACAGACAAAGGCCATACACAAAATCGTAACCCTAATCCCGCAGTACCAGATAGCCTGGAAACTTTATAACATCAATTTTATCCAAGAAATTTCAATACTTAGTAGTAGGTAGCAACAATATTCAATATAAAAATTTTTTTAGGTAATTTTAACTAGAAAGTAATTGAAATTACTGGATAAAATTGATGTTTTAAAGTTTCCAGGCTATCTGGTACGGGTTACGATTTTGTGTATAGCCTTTGTCTGTCTTCTAGATATTAATCGTCTTTGGTTAGGATAAACTATCAAAGCGTAGATGTATTTGGATGTGCGTAATAGTAGTGTTTGATTGGAAGAATAAAAGTTAAAAACTTTGCTGATTGGTAGGTATATACCCAGTGGGCAAATGCGTTTTATCGACTTCTAGGTAAGATTTACCATAGCGAATTTTGCGAAATATTGCGATTTTATTTAAGACTGCGCTCTCTAATAGGGCCTTCTCCTCGTTTCAGATACCTTCACAACACAACACGGTTAAGGTCTTTTTAAGTTTAGTGTAAAACCGTGTACCTAGTGTACTGTGAAAGTGAGATGTAATGTGATGTAATGGAAAGCCGTGCTCTCATTTCTCGGAGGATACACAGGAAAAAAATATAAAAGGTAAACACGGTCTATAACGCCTTTCGATAGTAATGACAAACTGACCCATCGATAAAACATAATGCCTTTTTAATTTAAGCAAACTTTATGATTAAATAAGGAGATTTTTTTGAAATATAGGTTCTTATTAAATTTATTGAATCTACAGAAGTTATTTTATAGCCCAGAAAATATACCTACATCGAGACGCATCGATGTATTGTGGCTTGAATTAGTTCAGCTACCTATAGATCGTTTACAACGATCCTTACATCATACGTGATAGGTTGCAAGCCCATCGACACTACTTATTAGTTTTGTTTTGGCGACATTCCGAATATGCACAATTATCTGCATAATTAAGAATTATCATTAAAATGGTTTATCATTTTTAACCAACTTATGAACAAATGAACAAAAACATTTGCAAGAACGCTAGCTTTAAGGCCTATTCAAACCTACTCGCTACTTCACTGCCGCGTGGGTTATAGGTAGGTACATACCGCGCGGATTTCGCTCAGGTATTTTCTGTGAAATACCTTTGGAGCGACCTGAGTGGTATTCGCTGACGCTTTGGGTAGAGAAAACCCATTTTAGTGATGGACAGCGATGAAGAGGAAGTTTCACTTTTATTAGCCTTTATTGACTCACCAGCTAGGAAAAGAATTTGGATCCTTGACATCAACAGACAACACCGAATTCATGGTAAATTCCACACTTTGTATCCAAGATTATAGGCCTTAACAATAATATAAAAATCCAAAAGTATTATTTTGGTGAGCAATATTACCAAATTGCTAAAATAAGGGCGCCTTTAGATATAAAAGCAAAAGACCACTTGATTTATGACTATCATAATTATACCTACATGGCGTTGGTATCTCCGAAGATACGCCATAATAAGTATTTCGTTTACGTCTCACCGCCCGTTCGCTACTCGCCCTACAATATTCAGAAGAAGGAAAACAGCCATAATTTTTCAGGGAGAGAGAGGGATATATTAAATTAGTAGTGTTGGAAAGAGACGCTGAAAAGGGGACTGACTGTTGACGCTGTTTCTAACAATTTGTGACTTTACGTGACCATAATACCATTGTTGATAATGAAGGAAATATCGGTTCAATCGAGTTAAGTGTTTTCAAATATTTGAAGTGTTAAAAGCTGAATATTGTTTGCAGGTGGTGTCGAGTGGGTCCGAATAATATGTAACGGGCACCAAGTGCCTACTGACGTTCAACCTTAAGTGTTTGTGAGGACCCAGCGTCTGCGAGACCAAACCGAAGATGGGCAAGAAAAATTCGAAACTAAAACAAGACACGATCGACCGACTGACGACGGCAACTTACTGTGAGTACCTACTTATGTACTTTTTTTTTTAATACATCAATTATCTGGTAAGTAAATACATAATAGAAAATGGAATCGTTTACAATGGTACCTATATGTTTTATTAACGCTAAATAAACTGACTGTGTGTACCAGGAATTCCTAAGTACCTACCTACTCGTATTTACTCCAGCGATTATTGTATTTGTGTTCAAAGCGACCATAAGTCGATACTTATTTGTTCGAGCAACTTTGTCAACATGTCCTTTTTATCGTTTGAGAACTTTGTTTGTTTAGGTAAGTATAGGTACTTATTACTTAAAGGAAGAAATAAACAAATAACTGAGAAAATATACTTACAAAACATTAACAAAGGCACAAGTTAATTCATAAAACAAAAACTTGATTGGTGGAATTGTCTAATACTTACCTACCTACTAAACAATAACCATCACTGAATCATTCAACACTTAACCAGTGCGGTTTTAATCAATGTGGTTTTAATCAGTGTGCTTTTTCATTGTTAGTTTCCTGTACCCATAGGAAAATTGTTATCAACCAGTCAAGTGTTAGTTCCGTAGGTAGGTATTTATACATTTTTTAAATTGTTTTAACATTTAGTATAAGTAATATATTTTATAGTAGGTAGGTAGGTATATTTAATGTTATCTTCAAATTGTAGTGATAGTGAAAATGAGCTGTTTGAATCCTGTTCTTCTGATGATCAGTCGAGCTCAGATAATTACTGTAGTATCGCCACGCTTTCTGAGATACAGTTTGCAGACGATCTAAAGAACTTCAATCAAAGTAGTGCAAATAAGTATATGCTTAAAGCATTCCTGCGCATTTTTTGATGATGCTGGCGACTTTTAATAATAAAAATATTCACGCAATCTGTGTCTCTGAGTCTTGGCTCAAACCCTGTTTACGAGTAGGTACCTTCTACGCTTTAGTCACTGCCAGGGTTCGATCTCATTCGATCAATTTTAGCTTTTTTCCGTTATTTGAGAAGCTCTTGCTAATTTTGACAAAGTACGCCGCTCGGTCTAATCGTTTTGTACCACACACAGACAGACACACAGACATACACAGTGGTCAAACTTATTATATAACACCCCTCTTTTTTATCAGGGGTTAAAAACGAACTAAACACGAGAATTATGAAAAAAAAGTCACTTTAAATGTCGAAAAAATACCTTATGATGCCAACTAATTTAGTAAAAAATAACCAGTCATCGGAATAGGTAGAGTATATTTATTAGGTAGATTATATTTTGATTTTGAAATCCCGGAATTTTTCAAAATCTCAGGATTATAAAGCAGGTGTCAACTCTGTGTTACTTCTACGCTGAAACTTAAGTACTTACCTAAATACACTCTACCTATTCCAATTATTGATAATAACACAGCTTATGGCTGGCCCATGGCAATTTTAAAATAAATTATTAAAATTATATAATAACTGCATATTTTAAAGGACTTTTCCCACTACCACATATTTTACCGTGACATGACCATATTAGGAATCTTATTCTTAATACCCAAAAACTCAATTTCGTGTCTCATGCTGTTTGTAGTTTATATATTTTTTTATAATATTTTCTTACGTATACCGTATTTGTAACAATTCACAAACATAAAGCTGAACTGCAAACTTTGGCACGAAATTTCGGGTATATAGAGTAGGTAAGGTCCAGGCACGGAAAGAAAGATTTGCTACGGGTGCTGTCTCATATTATTCAAGATATTTTTCTTGCCTGTCATAGCACTGTCATGGTATGGCACGCTACAGTCGGTCGGCATATACCTTTATTATCTAATTGTTCTATCGATTGTAAAAGTGAATACCTAATTCAATTCATGGAAATGATAATTATGCTGTGTAGATAATAATTATACCTGGTAGTGAGTCGTCGACGTCGCAATAGTAGATTGTGTTATACTTACAAGGGTGGAGGCAAAGGATACCACCCCTTGTGCACTAGCTAGCTGGTCCGCCAGCGTCAGCGAGGGCGCTAATTATTTCGACTGGGGTTAACACTCTGCTTTTTATTTCGAATATGAGAAACATATATAAATACTTTAAAGGTACTTATGACACAAAACACACATGTACTTATGACACAAAACACACATGACACAAAAATTCTACTACGTTTTTTTTTCTACCAACCAGAATTGACCAAACAACTAAAGATCGAATAGCTGCTTTTACGCAGCATCATCCAGTCCTATTAGTATTAGTCGCATAGAAAATTTTATATGCGCTTTAACACGAGCTTATAACGGTGAAGGAAAACATCGTGAGGAAACCAGTTAGCTCTCTAATAGCGTCGATGGGCTTGCAACCTGTCACGTATGGAAAGTTAATTTCTGCAAAAAGTGGGCTTGTACCAAATATGTAGGTATGTATTTGGACATACCTCTGACTACCCCCTTAGACATCTTCAAAAAGATCTAAAAATGCCTAATGATCTGAAAGAAATGTCTACCGCTCCCGGGATATAGTCGTGATCATATTTCATTTCATTTTTTTTTTTTTTTTTATCCAGTCCTAAAATAAGCAGAGCATGTGCTCAGGAACCTCAATGACTGATAATTATACTTTTTATGTACTTATATTTGATTAAATTTATATTTTTTGGAAACAATGATATTACACTTAAGTATTTGCACATCGTTATAACATTATTTGGTGCTTCCGCTTGACCATTTAGTAAAACATTAAATTATTTACCCCATTTTTCGCACCATCCCCGTGTTGCTGCCCACTGGCTCAGCATATCTAAATGTGCGTGCTAACCCAAACGCTGGAGCCTTTGTAATCCCGTGAATTATCATAAAACCAGGTCAAGGTTTTATCTCGTTAATTGCGCAAATTATCTCTTTCGGCTGTAGATAACTAAAATTGAACCATCCAATTCTCAGATCGTAAAGCAATTTTCATAAGCGTTTATTCACCCTCGCACATATATAGATAATATGGAAATTTTAACAGTCAAATGGTAAGTGTTTATTTATTTATAACAGGCTTCAAAAAAGGAGATTTTATGTTCGTACTATATACGTATCTATTTATTATTGATCACCGACTTCGTTGTAAAGTTTCTAAAGATTTTGGAGTTACTAACAGACATGCACCTCGTGAGTGCAGAAAACTGCTCTTCTTAACGAATAAAAGTCACTAAACAAGAACTATCCAATACCTAAGTGTGGTTTAACACTGTAAAAATAATAAAAAACTATAGAATAAAAGTCAGTTTTGATATAAAATAATTTTACCAGTATTGCTTATATCCTGGATTAAAAAATAAGCTACTTTAGATCCCGGTATTCCCACGGGAACGGGAACTATTCACCGCGGGGAACACCGCGGGGCGCCGCTAGTATTCATATAAAATCATTGTAATTAATTTGATTCAATGTAAATTTTACAGTAAGTAAGTATACCTATTATAAATAAGTGACTCACCAAACTCGTTGGTGCTATAGAAAACTGAAACATGAAACATTAAAATGTGTTTTTAGTATGAAATACTTACCAAAAGTGGTAGCTTTACGGTTCCAAAATCGTGTAAGACCTCATTTCGACTGAGCGGCCGCGCGTCGTTCCTATTTCTTCATGTAAAGCATGATTGTATCATTTTCATTTCGGCAAACACAGTTTACTTACAAATTAAAAGCAACCTCTAGCAACTTAGTGACTTCCACCTCCATTTATTATTGGGTGTGTAAGGGTGGCTACACACATAGCGGCATAGTCTGTTCGGCAGTATTTGTCGAACTTACGCGCGTAACATTCATCTGTATTACCTATTCTATTTTACCGCCAGCTGTATGCTTATGTATGAAGCTACCCTCAAATTGTGACTCTTTCTCACAAAATCGTTTCAATATCTATCTTTATATACAAGATAGCAAAGAATAGAGAACTTTTTCACTTTATTCACTCCTCAACAACATCTTGGGGGTTATGGCGAAAATTCGGAATCCAAGTTACTTAATAAATCCGGTAGCAGGCCACCTCTGTTCGTAATTGCGGACACCGAAGTGGCTTTGGACAAAGTTAAGCGGCGAAGTTTGACCGGTGCCGAGGCTGAGTCGATGTAGAACCGCGAGTGGCTCTGTTACAACGCTACCTCTGATTTGTTTTATTAGACAATTTGTTTTTTTGATCAATTTGCTACATTGATCTACCAAATTGTAAAAGTTTTGAGCCTGAATCTCTATTATATGAATGCAGGAGGTTACATTCATAGTAGGTACATAATATTAAAATATTACCTTCTTTCTTTCTTTCTTTCTTACTACACAAGGATTTCGTACCACGGTAGAGTGGTACCTAGGTGGTATGGTTTTGTTCCACCTTACCAGGGGTATGGTGGATCTGAAGTGCTACCCTACCTATAGTATTATATTATCTGTGCTACAAGCAATTTGCAGATCGCTAAACATTCTGAATAATACTGTTCGATGGAATAACTGAATTTATAAAATAAAGTTCTTAAACAAACATTGACCAAGGGACCAAGGTATCACGGGCTCTTATAAACACGAGTACATACCTATTTAACCCGGACTTATAACTACCTAGGTACCTTAGTTGGTACCTATAACATAAAATCTAAAATCGAAAGGTCAATCAAACTCGCAGTTCCAGAGTTTCAGACCCGATAAGCAAGCAATTTCGTCATTGGCGGCTCTAAAATATCATTACCATAGGTACTATTAACTTCTATGGCATCCTCCTAATATTATGAACGAGAAAGTTTGTGTGGCTGTTTGGATATTGGTACAAAACTTGGAATAGGTAGGTATAGATACATAGTTTGTGACCTGGAATAACACTTAAGTATGCCACTTTTATCCGGGTAGTTACCACGCGAGCGAACCCGCGGGCGTGTAAGTTAGTAGGTATACCTACCTATGTATTTACAAACTATGACAATTATAGTTTACAATAGTGGCAATTCTGGATGTCGCCAAAACTTAACTAAACCAATTTGACAGCACTAAAAATGTTGCAGTAGCTCCGTGCGCCTTCGGGAATAAACATCGTAGGTACCTATAGCTCAAAGTATTTTGCTAAGAGGAAAATGAAATGCTTGCGGTTTGTGCTGTTTTTATACCACATACCTATTTGAGTAAGGCAACGTTCACGAAGAGAATAGTTAAGTAAGTACATAAAATTACTCAGCATTTCTGGAGTTTGAAAAACACCAAGATTTTTCAGTCTCATCTACATTGTGAGGACTAGATTTAATTGAATTTGACAATTGCAAAAATAGTCTTACAGTTAAGCAAAAGTTATTATTCGGAATAGGAAATAAATGTATTTTGAAACCCCAATTAAAGACACTCAAAATACTACCTACTTTCCACTTTCACTTTAAAAAATATTCCTAAATCTGATAAAACTGGCCTTTACAGCCCCGCCTGAGCTTGGGCACAGGCGGTCGTTCACTAACTATCGTTTCAAACCGTGTAAATTTGTAAAGCGTACATCTGGCGTCTCCTTTGTCCAAACATCATATATTTTCCTTCCTATGTAGGTATTATAAATGTGTAGGTACTTATATGTGACATAATGTTTTTTTATAACAACCAACTACAATTTATTTAGAAAAGAGATAGTCCAGTCAAAATAGACTAAATTATGATTCAAGTTTGCATTAATTCCCAACAAGCTGGATTTTTGTACAGGCCTTGTATGCGTCATTACAAGTGACATATCATTTGTAATGACGTATTCAAGGCCTGCACAAAAATCCAGCTTGTTGGGAATTAATGCAAACTGTAAATCTATTTTGACTGGACTAAGAGCAATTTTCTGCACTCTTTAGGTACATTTCTGTTCATAACTTGAAAGATCCTCGTCAGATAATCTCCTAATTTTTATGGGATAAACTCGGGAGTAAACCCTTTCAAACAAAAACATCTTTTCAAAATCGTCGAACAGTTTACGGAGTAATCAGTACCTACACATAAAAAAAGTTAAATAATAATAAGAATTACTCTTTTTTGGAAGGCGGTTAAAAATTAGAATTAGAATCTCAGATTAGAATAAGCAAGATAGTGTAAAGGGTTCATACCTAAAATTTACATTGCGTTACTTCATACATGTGAAAGGTGGAACCCAAAAAGGTTAGAAATGTTTTATCTAAATTAAAAGTGTCGAGTTGTACCCGACATACCTTTCTGAATCAGGCTACATCTGCATTGCGGCTTCAAATCCCTGTGCATTTCATTTTCATACTTACGCAAATATATTTTGATAATTTCCACAGTTGTCCACGGCAGATAACGTTACAATTAATATTGGCATTATCATAAATTCTCTCGCTTAATAATATTATTAAATATACTCTACAAAGATCCGTTTAATATTAAAGACATTTAACGTGTGCGACGCGTGCAGCTTTTAAAGTTTTCTAAGAGGGTAGTCAGACAGAGGTAATGTCTAAATACATAATATAGTACATGGCTAGTCTGTTTACCGATTATTACGTCATAGTGAACCGATTTTGATAAATATTTTTATGTTTGAAGAGTATAATATCGCGAAGCGTTATGTATTTACGCAGCTATTATAACTTGACTGCAGTCAGGGTTAACTAATGGCTTGCCAACTTTCGGGCCCAAGGTATCGTTATTCACCGAGACTCGCCACAGAGTAAATTCGAACTTCATTAAGCACGTGACCTAATTTAATTTAATTTATGTACTAAATATCGAAGTGCGTGAAAGTTGACATGAGTAAGAAAGGGATAGATGTTGAGATGACGGCTGATAGAGGGAGATTGGAAAAGAATACATGTTGCCGACCCCACGTTATGTGGGACTAGGGCAAAAAGATGATGTACAAAATATTATTTTGTACGTTTAGGCATTCTGGCGGCCTAGAAACTACTACTACTAGCTCATACGAAATTAATTACCTATTCAGACGTGCCTCTGCTACCCTCTTAGATACACTTTCAAAGGATCTTTTAAACGCTTGTCTATCGTGCCTTCTCAGATACAGTACTGACTGTATATTCCGAAAATCTGTATACTGATACAGAATGTCCCACAGCTTTGCCACATGAAGAGAGTACCTTAATTATTGTAGATAGGATATTTTCCTAAAAGGAAACTTCTTTTTTTAATAGTCATAAAAGTAATATAAGTACCTAAGTTATATCATAATATTAGATAGGTACATTAAAATTTGAGGTGTGTGTATGTATGTGTGTCTGTGTAGCTCCCAAACGAATGAACTGATTTGAATTTTTTTTTTTTTGTTTGCAAGGTGACTTGATCGAGAGTCTAACCCTGTTTAGTGAATATCAGACCCGCCGTTTCCAAGATAACTAATCAGCTCAGAATTATGAATTTGAGGGAATAATAAATTAATAATTTCGGCCTAAAAAAAATGTTTGAGCTGCTTAAAGCTAAGTAGAACAATTATTGACCATCGAGTTTACGTGTCGAAGTTATTTTAAATTTTAAATGTATGTACTTCTAAGCTTCGACATTAATTGTTACGAGTATTTATGATTAAAACATTAAAAGTAATTTGAAGATCGAATTATGAAATAAAGTGAAAAGGGGAAATATGAACACGACATTCCTCAGGTGCGTTCGACCATAATGCTTTTGTATTTTTAAGCATTTTCAGGTCCTTTGAAGTTATCAAAAAGGATAGATAGTCAGACATAGAGACCTACGTTTAAATACAAAATTGGTATGTACATACTGAAACTAATCCTCTTTTGGACGACCACGCACCATTCTTTATTGATTACCCCAAAAAAACAGAAGGTTAATAAGTAAGTAGGTCACTTTCGTTCCGAATGGATGTTAGATATAGAACCTACTTACCTATAAATTGAACGAACGAACGAACGAATCTATAAATTCTTTATTGTAATAAATATGTAAGTAATAAAAAATAAATTTGGTAAGTAGTCATTTAGAGCGGGTACAGATTTTCGAGTAGGTATCTATATACAGATATAGGTACCTACAGAATTGTTTTTTTATTAATGCAATACCTTTTATCAAATCATATGTAATTTAACATTCATACATAAGAAATGAAAGCCTTGCATTTCAGCCGAGAAATATGCAATTGTTTTCGGAAAACGGCCGACGTTAAATTACGAAAGAAAGACTGACAAAAGTCGTGATAGCCGAGTTGGTTCGAACCTACCTTGACTTCCGATCCGAGGGTCGTAGATGTGAGTCTAGTCCTGCATCAGTGGAAAATTCGATGAAGAAAATATCGTAAGAAAACCAGTTAGATTTCAATGACGTTGATGAGATTGCAACCTGTCACTTATAGAATGTTAACTTTTGAAGAATATGGGCATGTACCTACTCGTATTTAGACATACAAGTAAGTACCTCTGACATATTTAGACATCTGTAAAGGATCTAAAAATGCCTAAGATCTGAAATATTTTTGTCTAAAGCACCTTGGGAATACCTATACCTAGTCGTTAGCAAGATATGAGTAGATTTGGAACACTTTTGTTTCATCTACACTAAGTCAAGAGTCGTAATAATTATGTATGACGATGAGTCGACTTTCTTGTATTGGGGACGGAATTCGTTAGTTTATTTGCAACTTGTGGTTAAACGGTAATGGTAACATGAAGGCTAAAGAAGAACTACTTATTAGCCGAAGATAGATGACACAGTTTTCTTTACGTGGTGCCAAAACCACGCCAAAACAGAGATAATATTGTTATAAAAAATATTATAACTTTCTGCTAGATTGTGTTTCACATTCCAAAAACATCAATCGAGTTGAAAACTAAGAATCTTCTATAGTACCTACATTACTTTTATTTATTAACTTAGAATTGGTATTTAACTACGAAATATGTATTTGCAATAACAACGATGGGCTTGCCGTCTGACGTCAAATGCTATTTTCAAAATGTAAACATTGTCTTGTCGGTCTGTTTTAGAAATGGGTATAGACACCCGCTTTTTTTTAAATAAACGAATGTACATCTATCTAAGTAAATGATATAAAATTTAAAATTGATTTATTCAGTAAGATCATAATAATATCACTTTGAATATGCATGTTTGTTAAGATTGTCTCTAACTAAGTACCTGATTAAAAAATAAATGAATATGACACTAATATTATAAAGGTAAAAGTTTGTGTGTGTGTGTTTGTTTTAAGTACCATCCGAGGACGTGCGTATGAATACACAAGGAACAACCGAGGACATTTTCAAACCGAGGACTTTTTCGACGGTCCTCGGTTTGACTTGGCCATAGATTCGTATTGTTCAAGCAATTCTGGACCTTTCTGTATATATAATAAGGAAAAGTACCCGAAACCTCGGTTTGGTCAAGAAAATTCATAATCTTACACAGGCAAAATGTATCCACCAGGTGGCGCCTCTGTCGCCTTATACACACCCCCTATACATTAATTTCACTTTTGATGTATGAACCGAGGTCTTTTGTGTTAACTTTAACACAAAGGTCCTCGGTTATGTAGCTTTTCTAGCAGAATGTGTGTTAGTCCTCGGTTTGATAGCTTTTCTAAACAGTATGTATCTATTATAGTCCTCGTTCTGACAGTTTTCTTGGTGTGTAAGCAACGGGTGTCGTACCATCAAAATATGACGACTATTATGAAAATAGGACGTTGCGGATATATACCTACATTGAATTGGAACTTTTAAAAATCGAGGTGCGGTAGCTCTAGCCTAGAGGCTTTAAACTGCCTCCTCATCACTTGTGCAAATGCTACAATTTGCAGAAGTGATGAGGAGGCAGTCTGTGTGTTTAGAATATATACTGCAGTAGGTATATATTCTAAACAAACATAGGTACTGCCATCTCAGCCTGATTATATGCAAAATAGTCTAGTTTTCTGTTTCTAGGTTCAGTGCCATAGTTAAAACTTACTTCACGATATTTAATCATGAAAAACTATTTAAATTACTCCATTAGATAAAATGGATTTAAGAAATATATAGCTGCTGCTACCTGGCAATACTAGCAATATCTAGAATGATAGGTATACATAAATAAATAACACTGTGTATGATAATGAAAATATATTACATATAAATAATTTAAAATTTAAGCATCAACATTATGGGAAAATAATAAAAAAAATCATAATTTTTTAATTGAAATGGAATAAGAAAAAAAGGAATTAGAAAAGAAATGCACTAACAAATTAACATAATGGAGAAGTTTCCTAAACTTAAAAATCAATTGTTATTAGCAAGATCTTAAGAATTTACGAGTATAATATGTAGGTGGTGAAAGAATTTTTGGAATATCTTGAAAAATGACAAAGTTATTCAACTTTTACGGCGGCTTAAAAATAATAGAATCAAAAGGCTTGAGATTTCTGCGTGTGACGTCACTCTACTCGAGACACAGATTAGTTTCAATTTAGTATGAAAGAATTTCATACGACTCGCGCTTTTCTTCGCCGCGCCGAACTTAAAACATTATTCAAGGTTAGAAGTTTGTTTTTCATTTTTTCTTTTTGGACATTATGGAAGCAGGGTACTTATATGCTTGTTTAATATTAAAAGGCCTTACTTATCATCTCCACATCCTCATCCTATGAAAGTATCTTCATATTTTATCTTCATATCATCATCCTCATCCTCATCTTCATATCATCCTTCCTTCTCACCCTCGTTGGTCGAGGATATGAGAATGAGGACATGAGGATGAAGATGAGAGGATGATAATATGAGGATGAGGATATGAGGATGAGGATATGAGGATGAGGATATGAGGATGAGATGATGAGGATATGAGTGTATGATGATGAGGATATGGGGATATGGGGATAAGAATATGAGGATGAGGATTCAACTATTTGTATTATCATCGATCATTGATAAGTGTGCAAAGTTTTAATTTAATTTAGCACTTTTGAAGCAACATCTGCATGTTCGTCATGAGCACTGAACGCGTTAAGTCAGATTTTCGTGTTTAACTACATATTTGTATTGTCATCGATCATTAATAAGTGTGCAGTATGCAAAGTTTTACTTTAATCCGGAGCTTTCGAGGCATCATTCACATATGCGTCATGGGCACTGAACGCGTTAAATCAAATTTTCATTGGTAGGCATCTTGTGTACAACACATTGGTAATCAAGAATTCTATAATCATAGCCATATAAGTACTTTCCATAACGGTAAACTATTGGACCGCCCGCGCACAAATTCATCTTCTAATAAACTAAATCGTCAAAAGATCACTTTTTTGTTAGTATAAGTAAGGCCTTTTATGTACAATATTAAACAAGCATATACCCTGCTTCCATTATGTCCAAAAAGAAAAATGAAAAACAGATTTCTAAGCTTGAATAATGTTTTTAGTTCGGCGCGGCGAAGAAAAGCGCGAGTCGTATGAAATTCTTTCATACTAAATTGAAACTAATCTGTGTCTCGAGTAGAGTGACGTCACACGCAGAAATCTCAGCCTTTTGATTCTATTATCGACAGTGCCTACCGCCACGCGGTTGTTCTTTGAAAATTATTTGAAAACGAAAACGAAAAGACGCCGACTCGTCTTTAGGATAATACCTACTAAATTACCTACGTGTAAGAAATAGATATAAAAATATTATAATCTTGCACGTAAAATGGTTTAGGTAGATTTTCCTTGTCCTCACTTTGTACAAGGCCTGCTTGGAAAACTGACCTCAGTTTGGATATGGTAAGTCTAACACACCGTCCTCACTTTGTACAAGATAATAAGAAATATTGTGTTAAGACAGTCCTCGGAAGGGTGTCTCAGGTCTTACGTGAGACGTCCTCGGTTCGCGTACACAAAGTCCTCACTTTGTTCATCGCTAGTCACGTTCGACTGTGTATTTCGAGTCCTCGGTTTGGCATTCGTAATTCATACGAAAAAATATTGAGATAGCAATATACCAATGAGCTCATCACTCTAGATTTGTTATTCTGTCTCTTTCTGTGTTATTCAATTATACCTACGAGCTTTACAAATCCGTTATTTTGAGAGTCCTCGGTTCGGTCAAGTCCAACTTAGGTCCTCGTAAGGGTGTCTATACAAACAAGGGTGTGTGTGTGAGTGTATATATTTGTTACTCTTTCACGCCCAAGAAACTGGACGGATTTGAATAAAATTTGGTACCAGGATTGCTTATACCCGGATTAAAAAATTGCCTACTTTTGATCCCGGTATTCCCGCGGGAACAGAAACTATTCACCGCGGGTAACACAGTGGTGAATAGTTACAGGACGCAGCTAGTAGATCTACTTATATGAGTATATAATTAATGTGACTATGAAACAAGGGCTAAACAAAAGTAAACTTTCGAGCTGAAAGTCGCGTAAAATGAGTTTTTTTTTTTTCTTGTAGGACCTCAAGGATCACTTAAGTATCGTTTTACATGCTAGGTGATTCTAATGCCTGTTCCAACGCGACTCTCTACACCAGGGAAAGAATCAGGCAAGAACCTGGTGGTGTGGGCCTAGCTTTTTTTTAAAAGCGATCCCTTAACAATCTATAATAATGTAAATAGTCAAGCTTCAGTGGGAAGCCAGTCGAACAAAGTAAGGCATGTCAAAAAAAGTAAAAGTAATTGTAAAGTTAACAAGATAACACCTCAACAAAATGTTGTCTGGCATCACACGCTACACTTGGCCGACTTAAGTGGTAGGTACCTACTTATCAAGGTAGTAAAGATATTGTATACCATCAACCGTCGAGGGGCAGAGCGACATCAGGCCACGTAATTTTATCATTAATAAAAGCCTCAATGGAATAATACGCTTTCTCTACAAGAATATTCTTTATGTACGTTTTAAACCTTCGAGTCGGTAGGTTAGTTACGTTGATTGGGAGTTTATTGTAAAAACGTACAGTATTTCCCATAAAAGAACCGTTTACTTTTTCTAGTGTCTGAGTCACAGGATTTACCCTGCATTTGGTTTCATAATAAAGTCTTTATATAACACGCAGCATACAACAACATTATTTTTACAACATTTTCTTATTTTGCGTCGCAGTGTGGTACAAACAAACAGGACTTCATTTAACGGAATGCAGTGTAAATTCCGAGACTTATTTTAACGATGAAAAATACCTAAACTTGTTTTTTCTCACGCCTAATTAAAATGGCAGTTTCTGCTAGATTGGAAAACCTTTACCATCAGAATATCTACCTACACGACACCGACTTATAATAAAGGGTATTACGGCCACATGTTATTTTCTAACGTAGGTGCTTCATTTCACACAATACCTACCTACGAGTATTTTCCATCGATCTTTTTTATAATTATGCAACTATGACTCAGCAAGCTTCACCTTCTCCTGCATGAACAATGTTAATTCACGGCCGGTCTTAACCTATCTATCTGTGACTTTACTTACTTTAGTTAGATATTTGTCATTTTTTCAATACCTATAATTTCGTCATCCGCATTCAATAATATCCCACTGCTGGGTGTAGGCCTCCCTTTGTACACACTATTCTTTCTGATCCTTCAAAATAAAATATTATGTCCAAAGATCAGAATATTAAAGACTTATGTTTCAGTTGCACCCCAACGTAAGTAGGTATTTAGGTATCTATAATTATGTTTTCGATTACATCGCTTTTAAAGCAGATCCACAGAATACTTAATAGGCAGACCACATAAAATTTCGGAATTTTATAAAGTTATACACGTTTTCTCGAGCTTTTACATTCTCGGCAGATTCTTTTTTTATTATTTTGCGAATAAGGATACTAAGTCCTGAGCGTTGTATTCCATTACCGATCTCTACTCGATTCTCTTTTATCGGTGGAGGGTAACGATTTTACACAAATCTCCCATAACGTAGTTTGGTAATATGCTACCTTTTGTGGGATTATTTTTGCTTGGAGGATTTCGCACGTAGAGCTAAAAAGATCAGCCGAGGCATCTGATCTCATTATTGCTTAGAGCTAGTAAAGAGCAAGTAAAATATTCAATATTAGGTTGAGTTGTAGATATTTTCTAAGATAATGTACCTACGTACTTTTCTTTAGTAAAGATAAGCATAACTTATTAATATGACTACAGAGTTAAATGCGACGAATTCTTTGAAGATCTGATTGTAACCTAGATTCTGGCAAATAAAATTATCTTATCTTATCTTATATTATCTAATGCAAAAAAGCTGTTGTCTATTCCGCACCGTAATAATAAGTTTGGATGTGTCGTAGTAAAGCTGATAATTAATTAAATTTATTTACAGAAACTACTACATATTTACTTAACTGTATAAAATACATTTAGAACTAGATAATTATTAATATACTTACCAATACCAGTTGACGAATACATTGAGATTTATGAACCTAAGAACAAAGAAAGTAAGTTAGGTAATAAAAACAATAAACATATCAACTTGCGCGAAGGTCGAAACCCAATCTCAATACAAAGTTACAAACCATGGACGATGCGAGCTTTACGATGTCTCCCAACCCTAAACATGGACCCTACCTTCTTACTATTCAGCATAAAACTTCTTTATTGCCAAGCGCCCCGCTATTTTCATAAGAATTCAGTTAACATGGTAAGGAGCAGTCGGTTTTATTTTTACCTTTATACAGCACATGCTCTCCGCTTGCTGGTAAAGTACCTACATTTAACCTACTCGACCTTCTGCCAACAAAATGATAATCAGCGGAACGTAATTTCGACCACAGATCAAATAATTCTATACTAGTACGCTAACAAAGATAGACAATCAGCCTGCTGGTTATTAAGCAATTCCCTAACCGCTAACTTTATTCAGCATTCAATAAGGGTTAAATATAACGTGGTTTATTAACTTTTAATCGAGTGAACGAGAAAAAACTTAAAGATTAAAAGCATGTCATGTCATGTATGTGACGACCTCTGTGGCGCAGTGGGCGAAAGCCCGCCTGAGACGCAGAGGTTGCGGGTTCGATCCCCGCTGCGGGACAAATGTTTGCATGTTCTGTAGATATTTGTTCCGGGTCTGGATGTTTTTCTATCTATAGTATGTATGTATTTACAAAAAAAAAAAAAGTATCTATGTAATATATCAGTCATCTGGTTACCATAACACAAGCATTAAATTGCTTAGCTTGGGACTAGATGACGCCGTGTGGAATGTCCAAGGATATTTATATTTATTTATTTATATTTATTTATGTCAGGTCGGCCTAGCTAAAAAGTGTTTTATCATGTAGGTACTTACCTGTGCTATTAATTATTATTAAAAAATAAAATCTATCTTATTCAAAAGTAGGTTCTTAAGAAACTTATTATAATTATTTTGAGCCCGCATATACCTGGTGATGCTTTACTGAATTAGCTTTTTTACTTGCTATAGTAAAAAGCTAGCTATAAGTACAACACAATATTTCTCGTACTATCGTTTATTTTGGTATAATATGGTAACTAGAGCAAATTCAGATTTTTTTTTAAGTTTTATAATATTACATAATTATTATTCGGAATTCGGATGAGAAGTTTCGGAAATTACCCCAAACATACAAACAAACCAACTCTTTATAATATTAGTATAAAAATAAAATTTGCGAAAAGTGAGGCCGCCATGTACTAAATTAATAATCGTTCTATTGTTTCTTCAATTTATCTGAATAAGAAACGCAAAAATAGGCAAAACCACGATCGTAATATAAAAGGTGTAGTAAGTTCTGGTGTTGAAGAACCTGATAAAAATAATGAGTGAGTTGTGTTATATTACCATGCTATTTATCGTAATAACTATTGATTTAGGGCGATGAAGTGGTCGTACTCAAAGGGTAGTTCACGTGACTAAAAATAAAGAGCCTGAATTAAATATTTGGTTGTACGTAGTTGATAAGGAAGGATACTTTGATAGGTAAAATAGCATTTCTATATTACGGCACCGATATAAAATGGATATCATGAAAATGGTTCATATTTCATGCGCTATTTAATTCCAAATGAATACTGCTATAATTAAATACTTAATATCGCCTTGATCCAGCATACGGAATCTATAAATTATTTTTAATTACAGATTCAAACGCAGCAATTTACTAGAAGCACTTTGAAATGTCAGGAATATTAGCGATAAATGCAAGTTGAAAATTAAATGTTAAATTACTAGAGAATGGACACATGGAGCTTTTGCTAGGTATTTCTAGTCAGACTAAGGTACCTTCATAGAAAATAATTGATACTAGCTTCACCCTCGAGGCGTTACCTGCAATAAGATGGTGAAAATGAAAACCTATGTTACTCCTTATAACATTAGCTGCCAGTGAAAGTCCCGTTAAAATCCGTCCAGCCGGAGTTCGTATTTTCGGAAATGACTTCAAGTAAAATCGATTTATATATACTGAAGATTTAACCATGACTACATGCTTAAATGTCCAGTACAAACCTGAAGCTTTCTTTTAGAATAACTAGAATAGAATAATATATTATCTTTATTAAATAGATATACCTACATACAATCAAGTTAATGACTTTAATGAACAATGGGCGGTCTTATTTCTTAAAGCAATTTCTTCCAGGCAACTTTTCAAGGGGCAGGGATAATTTAGGAAATGCGGACGGTCGGTGGTAAAAAATAAGGAACAAAAAAAAACTATGATGTATTTATATATTATTAATTATTATTATTATATAAGTAGTGGATAGGTATTTTGTACCTATACATTTAAGTCGTGTACCTAATCATTGTACAACAAAGAACTTTTACTTGTAGCTGTACCCTAATCTAATTAATTTTGCTCCCATTGTCTTTAATTTCCTTAATTTAAAGTTATAGTCTGACCATTCTTCGTGATATTGTAAAAGGTGTAATTAAATTTGGTGTGACAACTTCTTCATTGTCCATTTCTGAATGCTTACTTATTAAATAGGTCTTATATAAAAAATAAATCTTATTTTTTAAATCAAATTACTTTTAGATCTTTTAGTATTACCAAAGACGATTAATATCTAGAAGACAGACAAAGGCCATACACAAAATCGTAACCCGTACCAGATAGCCTGGAAACTTGATACCACTCTACTAAGGTAAAAAATATTCTATAGTGAGCTTTACGAGATTTTTTTTATGCAACAATTCAAGTCGCAAAATTTAAAATTTTATAACTCTTTTAAAATAAAGAAACATACGTACCTAAATAATAAAAAAACATAAAGTGCAACATAAAAGCTCTTCCTTTTTTGAAGTCTGTAAAAAATCGTACCCCCTAGGTACTCATTTTGCAGAGACTCTTTCTAACAATACATTTCGCCAACAAACTTTACTTATTTCAAAATAAGATCTTGTAACAGTAGCGCCATTTCTCTCGTCGGTAAATAAAAGAGCTCAACAAAAGCATCGTGCCTAATAGCACCATTAGACAAACACATTTACCATCACAGCCTCCGAATTTGAAATTTTACTTCATGCAAAATTGTTCTTTATCTGGCGACCTCAAGGCTCAAGTTCATCTGGGTTTTGGGGCAAGGAATTTGTCCCATCTCTTGGTAGGAAGTTATGACTCGGCGATGTTTGCTTTCAAGATAGCTAGGGCCTATCGAGTAATAATGTAAAGTAAAAATCGATTTTGACTTGATAGCTTTCAATTATGCGTAGATATACTTGCGTGGCGTAGACAAAACGTATCTACCTACGTGTAAACGTAGAGCCCTGAAGACTTAGTGGAATATTTTAATATTATAACTTTTTTACTTGTATAGTAATATCTGGCGACTATTCTAAAAAAATGGTTTTTTACTCCTTTTATGTAATTAACCCAATTAGTCAAAAATGATTTTTTTATTTTTTTTATATGTTTGTTTGCTGCAAAAAAAACTGCGTCGTATGATCCGATTTCTATGATTCTTTATTTTTTATAAAGAAGATATTCCAAGGTGGATATGATCTCCTTTCGAAAAACCAGGTGTTAGACTAGCTTAGAAAAACGTAAAAACAGTCTCACGACTGAATCTATAGGTAGGTAATCTATAGGAATTATAAAAAACCTACAATGTGGCAATGACGACCTTTGTGACGCAGTAGCCGAAAACCCGCTGAAATGTTTTTGTGATCTGCAAATATTTGACTCAGGTCTGGTTGTTATAAAATAAAAGCATATTATTAGTAGTTTAAAATTCATATTTATAGTTCCCATAGCCCAAGCTCTGCTTGCTTAGAGCTGGGGCTGAGTGAAGTTGTATTAAATATTCCGCACTATTTATATAATAAACTATTCAATAACATTCCAATCGTAAAAATGACGTACTCCCATTCGATTTCTACATACACTTTAGCGTTCACCTCACGACTACATCGTCAGTAAACTCACGTCAGACCTCATGTAAATAATCCACAACACAAAATGTAGTCGTCTTATTAAGAGGAAACAAATTTAACAGCACGCACTTTGGCACCCTCGCTTCCGCGCGTTGCGTGACAGAGGTACGTGACGGCGTACTTTGCTTTTATGATTTTTTTCGTTAATGAATCAACAGACTGACTATTGCCTCTAAGGGGTGAGGAAATCTGTGTGAGTGCACGAACGGTGTATGAGACCGATAAATATTGTTTTGGAACCGACTTCAAAAAAGGAGGTGTTTCTATGTTCCACTTTATGTTTTTTTCATGTTTTATGATTATTCCGAATACCTACTCCACAATCCACCGAATAGTGGACTGATAAAATAAAATGTTTGTTGTTGCATATACTCGTAGTATAATCCTGAGATGGCCACATGAAACATTTTTGAGGATATGGTGTGGATTTTTGGGGTTATAAACAAAAATGAGCACCTCAAAAATCTCTTTATACAAAATTGAAGTCTGTTTTTAAAAAAATTCCCACTTGTCAATACAATGACTAGGGTAGTACCTATATCACTTCACTCAGCAAGAAAAAGTTGTTCTTTCATACTTTTTAAACAACAGGCAAGCAGCAGCCAAGAAAATGACCTGCTTTATTTAAAATATAATAAAGGTAAAAAAAAACTTATTGTCTTGGCTTCTAACATCAACTGCATTTTTTTCTCGAAATAAGCGCACAAGTAAAAGTTGAATACTTATTTAAATTCACGAAACGTTTTGCAACATCTTCGGCTGTCTTCGGTTTTCAACTTCGAGGCCCGATGCACAAAAGTTTATATAAGACGTTGGAATGATATGAATAAACAAAACCAGTTATATAATCTTCTTTTGTATAAGTAAGTAATTAATTTTTCTTTACGTGTTTAGTCACCTAACTCCTTCTAAACGGTTCTTCTAAATGAAAATTTGTGAAATTTTGAATGTTTGTTTATTTGAGTGGGGCATAGCTTAAAAATACAATTTAATCCGGTAGATGGTAATATGATCGCGTTTTTATTATTATTATTTGTGATCATGATGCGATCTACCGGATTCAATTGTATTTTAAGCCATGACCCACTCAAATATACCTACATACCTAGCCCACACAAAATTTCATTCAAACATCAGTCCATCTGTTTAGAAGGAGTAACCTAAAGCAGCCTGAAGAATTAGTAAAATCACAACTAACCACAATCTGATTAAGAGAATACATACAAAGTTTGAAGTAAATTAAAAAAACACGTTAAGAAGTTCCAATACCAACTTAAACACTTTCCCTTTTTTAGAAAATTTTTACATAGGTTAATTTTATTTGTACCTACTGTCAAATAATAACACCGATTTTCAAATAACAGGGTTTAAAAGACCAGAAAGCTCTCGGCCCGCCACGAAGTAAGACGTTGCCATTTATGGTAAAGCGTAGAGTAATGAAAATGAAAAGTTGGATTCTAATATTAAATCTTTAATTTGACGAAAAATACCGATTTAAGACAAAAGTCGTAGAAGAAATGAAAATAGGTTGCCATTAGCGCCAAAATATTTGTTGGGTAGGTACCAAAACAATTCCAAATCCAGTTCATTTACATTTGAAAAATATCCGAGGAATAATATGGGGCCGCAAATTGCCAACAAGACTCTGAGTGAAAGGTTAATGCGAAAGACAATATTGTAATAGTGAACGAGCGAGGTAAGGATAGCTTTATGTCTCTAGTAATTACCCGATAAAGATTTATTAATATGTTGCTCAATTGTACCGAAGTGTAAGTAAAGTCCTATTTACACGATGCAAGATTCTTGCCTGTTGTATACAATAAAATTGAAGCAATATTTGACTTGCAATGTTTTGATCATTCAAGTCATGATGACAGTCAATTTAATTGTATCTAACAGGCAAGAAAGTTGCATCATGTAAATGGGACTTAATAAATGATTATTTATAAGAGGTAGAGTAGTAGTGTTTTAGGTTTTAATTGTCGTTTACATTTATAGTTTTAATTATATGAAATTATGTAAGTTATTCGAAAAAGATCATAATTTAAGTAGGTTTTATACTTTCGATGATTTCTGCCATTTTCACTATCTAAGTACCTTATACCTAAACATATTTTTAGAACTAGTATTGTTATTGCAGGTGTTATTCCAGATCGTAAGCTATGTGTATTCTAAGTAACAAACATCCATACATTCATTCAGGGAGGATTCCCTCACAAACTTTCGTATTCATCACACTAATATTATAAAGGTGAAATAACACAGGTACCTTTAGGTGGGTACATGTTATCTTAAGTGGGTACTGTAGTCATATAATAAAATAAAAAGGCTAGCCGTCTCGCTTATTACTCCAAATTGAAAAGCCTCAATAGAACCCAAGCCAAGAAAATGAACAAAAAATCACGTGAAATTCGCAGAGTGAAAATCATTTGACTAACCCAATCTGTGATAAGGTATTCTCGTTGAATCGCTATCAAAGCGGCGCCCGCCCCAGGCTGCAAGAAAACTGTGTTAAAAAGGTTTTGTTCTGAACTTTATCTGGCTTTTGTTGAGCCGGGCGGATATAGAACAAAGAACAGGTTGTGCAACTGTTTGCGTCGAATAAGGAACTCGCTAATAGCTATTTAGATTAATATTGACATTTGCCCCGAATACACTACTTACATCATTTGAGACGTTCTTACCTTTCAAATTTGTATGGACAAACGTCAAAGAATGTTATACATATACAGGTGGGGCTAAATTTTGAGTCCTTCAGGGCAGCTACCTTTTCGTTTGTAGTTAGACAATCGTTATGCATTTTTATGACTCTACCAAGTGCTTGTTGACTTGTTTTCAGGGTTTCGTTTGTTGGGTCATAGCGAATAACCACCCGGTGTAGGTGATTGAACGACCATTAGAGCTGTGAGCCGCCGCTATGTCAATCAGAATGGTTAAAACAGGGTTGCTTGCCTTAGCAAGGGCGTGTAATTGCACTTTACATAGCTGCCTTCTACTTCAAATTATCTGACAGTGTAAAACGAGTTTTATCTCCGTGCCTTTTAGATCTATTATCAAGTAATGTGCAGGTGACGCCAGACAGGGTTTAGCTCCAACTTTTACAGTTTTTGCGACTTACTGCAATGTTAGTTGAAATTGTTCGCTAGCAGTAAAGTTGGCCATCGTATTTTATAGTTATTGTTACAAACTACTCCAAGTAATTCAAAGTTTATGAATAAACAAAGTATATTTGATCCTTATCTAAAATTAGAAAGATCAATATTATATTTTAGGAAAATCAAGATCTTCGATAACAGCTTTACGGCAGCCCACTCATGAATATGAACAATATTATTTCGTTATGTATTTTGGAATGAAGCGTACAATAAGAATTGATTTTATTGGTAAAAAGTGCTTTCGTCAATGTTTGTTTTATTTATTCTGCCTTATGGTAAGCAATTAATATTTTATAGAACTAAGTCTAATAAAAACGATCTAATATCAGTTTAATAAAAACGGCACTCCTACTTATATTATAAACGCGATAGTTTGTATGGATGTAAAGATGGAAGTTTGTTACTATTTCGCGCAATAACTGCTGCACGCATTTGGCTGAAACGTAGAATACTTGTACTTACTTTATGCCCTGGATTAACAAATAGGCTACTTTTTATCCGAGTTAATACCTACCACGCGAGCGTAGCCGCGGCCAAAAGATTGATCTAAATAAACTCGTCTCAGACGGAGCCACGCGACTAGTCAATAATACTTTCAAAGTTCTTGCTTACGATAAAACATTTTTTATCGTTTCGATTATGCAAAAATTTGAATGCAGAATACATGTGGGTCATTGTGTTCCAATCCATTATTTCGTAATACCAGTTCGTTCACTGTTTCTTTATAAATTATTCATAATACTACACATTTCGAATACCCACAGTATTAGGCACGTTCTCCACCAAAACTGTGAGTGAGATGAATGCAAAACCAACTAAATAGAATCCTTTGTACACGCGGTACTGTAGCATGTCTTCGCGCGGTCTGCGTCTCGCTCTGCTCAGTGGAATGGCTCTAACACTGTTTCACGACGTTTTCCTTAAGTTGAATACAAATTAAATGCGTAACAGTTAAACATTATGAGTACCTACGAAACTGCGGTAAACACGATGTAAGTTTTTGATAATGACGTAATAACGCTCCAGATTGCATTGCTAAACCACGTAGTTGCAATCTGCGAAATTGTAGCATAACAAGGTAAACGTGAATGCATTGGGCCCACTGTGTAATGAAATATGGAACTGAGATTTCGTCGCGTAGGTTCTGTCAACGATAATTTTCACGTCACACAACGCTTTCTTGTTAAGGAGTGTTAAAAATACCTCATATGTAAGTTTAAGTTAAATGAAAATGTTGAACGGCGCACAGCAATTCCTAATTGTATCTAAACTAGCCTAACGAGTTCAGAATAATTAGTCTCGTTTTTAGCCTATCGAACAACACAAAATTCATCATTAGGAGAGTCTTGCACTAAACAAAATCAGTCGCGAAATAACTGCCTAAATACAATTAGCATTTATACAATTTAACTAAGTTCGTTTAGCAAAAACCTTTTATCAGTTGTTGCAAGCGGCCATTATTATCATTTAAGTAGAATAATTTTATCTTTTGAAACGCTAAAAATTTGAATAGTAGGTAGAAATCCATTAACATATAAATTGATTTTACTTTTAATAATTCGAATAGAGCAAGCATTTCTAAAGGAGAGTGCCATGCTCTGCTCGGCATTAAAAATTCAGACCGAAATCCAAAGAAGAATGGTAACCCTTTCTCGGCATCGTGTATCTTATGAACACAGATGTAGTAACTACCTACCAAAACAAGTTACATCTTCAATCGGTTTAGAATAGAAACGAATAAATTTTTTTAGGAAATGACAGAATCAGAATCAGAATCAGAAAACTTTTATTGCCAAACTGTTGTACAAGGTAGGTCTTAAATAATACGTAGGTACAAGTTTATACAGCTATCCATTTCGGATGTGCAACATTATGATAATTGGTTACCTAGTGATAAAATAACCTAGGCTAAAGTATGTAGGTAGCCACTTAGTATCACCTATTAAAATACTCATCAAGATTGTAAAATACACTGTTTACAAGCCAATTTCTAAGCTGATTTTTAAATTTGTTACCTTCAAGAATTTTAAAATCAAATGTTAGCTTATTGTAAATACGTGCTGCTGAAATAAAGGTACCATTTGAATACATGGCATGGCATTATTAATTTGGCATTATTTGTCATTTTTGATCGCGCGCGTTTTCTTCATCGAATGTCAATTTTAATACATTTTTTAGTTTCGTAGATTAATGTCAAATGAAATAAAAAAAAAGTACTATTGACTGAACAGGCAGTTAAAGCTGAAGCATGGGTTGTACAGAGCCCGAGATGATAAACGGCTACCACTTCCAAGGAAGGCAAACAATAGAACAAAAAAGTCAAAATAAAGCTTATTTTTAGTTTTTGTTTAATTAAACTATACTAGTCAGTTTTTATCCTTCACTCTGCTTTTTATACGAAAGCGTCTAGAAAGTACTTAGCCTGAATAATAAAAGATCGTTGCAAAGCTACTGAAATACCTATTTTCAATAGCTAAGTGAGCTTTTATCACTATTGCAATTCAAATCTACTATAATCGGCTTACGTAAGTAGGTACATGAAAATAAAAAAAAAAGATCACGAATACAGTCGTGATCATATTTTTATACCATACCTTGGGTATGGTATAAAAATAGAGCGTGCGGTAGACAAATTCTTTTAGATCTTTTTAGTCATTTTAGATTCTTTAAAGATGTCCAAGGGGTAGTCAGAGGTATGTAGGTACTTACAAATACATTTTGGTACCATACCCACATTTTTCAGAAGTTAACATACCATACGTGACTGGTTGCAAGCCCATCGACGCTATTGGAAAGCTAACTGGTTTCCTCACGATGTTTCTTTCACAGTTACAGTACCTACCTTTATATAATGCGCATATATTTTTTTCGAAACGAACAATACATTGATGCACGGCTGGATACGAACCCACGACCTTCGAATCGAAAGGCGGGGCACTAACCCACTTGGCCATCATTGCTTTTTTACATAACATGGCAATATACATTTCTATGAGATGTTCTACCTACAATAGAATACAATAGAATACGGGAATATCGAGCGGGTTAGTCTACCAATGGTATCGGTTCAGTAGCGGATTCAGAGGGTGTAAGGGGGCCTCCGCTAAAAATATTTGAGTTCTTCTATGACGAATCATTAAATTATAAATGTTTTTCTGAATAATAATTTGTGTCAGGATCGTAGCAAGTGGAAATCCGTGGTTTACACCTTTGTTTAAATGCATGTATGAATATCTTTATAAAGAAGTAAAGTTGGTTTGTTTGTATGTTAGGTAGGGGTAATCTCCGGAACGAATCATCCGATTTCTAAAATTCACCGTGGTGTAGCATGGACTAATGAACATAGGCTATATTTTATCAAAGTTATACCACGCGAGCGTAGCCGCGGACGAATAATCTGTATTATAAAAGTAGATTAGGAATACCTACATAATATTAAACAATATACATATTTGTTTTTGTACTTTATTTGACTTTATTAATAATTAAAAAGGTGTTGTCAGAGCAGTCAAACCCCTCCAAAATCCTGGTTAAGCGACTGCGTTTGTTGGTTTTTTTTTGGCAGAATGCCAGTCATTTCTTGCCAGCCCGGGGAAGGACCTCCTACGCAAATAGCGGTTTTATCATAATATGCAAGCCAGAGCGCGACTTTGAACGACTTTCAGATAACACTTGGCAGTAAGAGTGTATTCCCTCAGCCTAGCAGGGTTAGGAGCTTTACGACTACAATACCATTTATCAGATATCATTTATGTCTTATAAACAACTCTTTTTCATTATCTTCAGAATACAAGCTTACTCGCCCGCGTCTTTGCTCGCGTGGTACCTACCTGAATAAAACATGGCCTTTGTGTTTTTCCAGGCCATATATAAACTGTGTAACCCGAATAGGGTTTCTCCCTGAGTACTCCGACCGATTCCGCAGACACCCGATTTCAATAAATTTTATTTGTCAGTTTTTCTACGTTTCAGCCAAATCAGTTCAGTACCTAGTTGTTGCGTGAAAGAGTAACAAACATCCATACAAACTTTTGCGTTTATAATATTAGTGGGAGTTTTATCACACTTGTTATAAAGGTATTTAAAAAAATCATTCAACCATAGAAACTGGACTGGATGCCTCAAAATTTCGTTTATTTTGAGCCACTAGCGTATTCACAGTACAAGTACCTATGAGTATTTTATTGAATATTGTAAATTTCAAGGATATGTACGTCAGAGAAATCAAACCTTCGTCAAGCAACCTTTCATTTTGACTGGTCTCTACAATTGAAGAGGATCCCAAACCTTCGCATTCTACTTTCAAGCGTCGCGCCTGATCATTTCATTATAAAGGACCTAAAATAAGGAGGCCGAAAGTGGTCAGGCTACGAGGCACTTGCGGGTCAAATCATTGAAAAGTAAAAGTTTACATTGGGATGTCGGCCAAAATTCATTCCATTTAAAACTTGTTTCAGAAACAAGATACAATTTAATTAAATTAATTTTATGAATTTATATAACGGAAATTAATTTGGCACGTTCAAAGTTAATTTCATGAGTCAACAATCATTAACTTTAAAGGTTGCGCATTTTAAGCTGCAGGATCGCTTGAAAGCGAAATTCATCATGACTGTAGTGACGGTTACTTTGTACAAGGCTTACCTCACTGTTTTCATACACATAGTAAAATTTTACTAGTCGTATCAACATAACAAATATTTCTTGTGAAACTACAATTCACGGTGGAATACCCACATCCAACACATTAATGATGCGGCCGCGATGCGAAGGATGTCGGAAATTTTATGTAATTGTTCCATCACACACTTTAACATAATGAAAGTGTAATTATACGTCTGATCCATTAGAGCGCGGAGAGTACGGTCACGAGGCGGTGCCGCCCCGCACACCTCTTGTGTAACGTCGGCCGAGCCTGCGAGCCTTCACCATCATACAACCGATTTCACAGTCCGAGCGAGAGAGGACCCGCTCCAACTTGAAACTCGATCGCCATCGTTGACGCCCCCGTCACGTTGCCGCGCGCCACACACAGGCAACCTTTCACGACTACTTTCGGCAGTGACGTAATTTTCCACTCTGATCGCCCCAACCCAATTAGGTATAACTAAAATGAGCAGAGTAAGCATCACATTTGGTTTTATTATAAAAATAAAAAAGCTATATTAAAATACATAACATAACAGTCGCAATACCTCCTTTCGAACTACATTAACACTGTGCACTAATAACGAGTAGAGATAAGTGGCGATGATGAGATAATACCTAATGGTGTTACGTTGTCGCAGCGAGCGCCGGCGCCGCGGACGAACGCGGAGCAGTGACTATGTACAGGCGTTCGGCCGCGAGCCGCAGCTGCAGTGGCCGGCTCGGATGAGCTTTTCAAGTATTTTTCAGATATCCAATTAATAGAAGTAATAAATAATTTAAACGTATCCGATGCCTGCCACATTCGCTAATTCAAATGGTTTAGTGAAGAGGGCCCGCAACGTGTCCAGGAGGTCCGTACTGGGTGCTGGTGGCACCAGCATGGCCAGAGCTCGAGCCTTCGTCACCGCCGCTGGTTCCGAAGTCACCGCTGATCTCGGCACCACCGTGTCCGCTGGAGACTCCACCGCTGATAGAAGAGCTGCCGCCAAGACTGATAGCGCCAAGCTCATCACCACCACCGATTGATCCACCTCCGATGGATCCACCCCCGATGGAAACACCATCGATAGATCCACCTCCGAAAGAGCCGCCTCCGATGGATCCACCACCGATACCACCGCCAATAGCGCCACCCTCCTTCTGAGTCTGGTATTTGATGAAGTAAACTTCGGGTTTTGAGGGCTGAGTGGGTGTGGCAGTGGGAATGACAATTTCGGGTTGCTCCTCAGGTTTCTTGACAAGTACGTAGACGAGGGTCTTCTCTTCGTTTTGGGGTTGGATGGGGATGATGGGGGCGACGGGTGCGGGAGGTGCCGGGGCCTTGATGAAGATGATCTTGTAGTGTTTCTGGGGAGGAGCGACGGCGGGAATGTTGGGGATTCTCTGTTGTTCAGGTTCTGGGGGAGGAACGTGAACGTAGATGTGTTTCTGGACTAGAGGAGCGCCAGAGTATCCACCGGCGTATCCACCACCGAATCCTGAGTCTCCTCCCAGGCTCAATCCACCTGATCCTGAGGAACCGAATCCTCCAGATGAGCCTCCGAATCCACCAGCGGAACCACCGAATCCACCAGCAGAACTACCGAAAGAGATGCTGCCTCCGTGGCCTCCGGATGAGTGACCACCTGATGAGTGACCTCCGCCGAAGGAAAGGCCACCGAGGGAGCCACCGTGTCCTCCTCCCACAGAGCCGGAGTATTTGGTGCTGGGCGCAGAGTAGCTGTAGCCGACTGGCGGCTCAGGGCGGCCGTAGGCCAGCGCCATGCAGGCGAGTAACTGAAACAAAAAAAAACAATTCAATAAACGAAACTCAAGACACTTAATACTGAAATAAGGACAATATATATTTTGAAATGAATAAGTATGTGATATTAATGTAACAAGACACATGTCGCCGTTACTAGGTATGGGCAGGGACTTGTTAACCTGCACATGGATGAACGTTATAGTTTATGTGTTACAGTGCGCTGTTTTGGAAAAACTAAACAATTTCGTTATTGGACTTTCAAATTATTGTGGTTAAAGTATACACAGTACAGTTAACATAGCACAGCAAAAAAGTTCGCAAAGCAAAGAAATCGGTCTCTTCTTAAACAGAACTTTAGCAATAAGTGTAACAACGATGAAAGCGATTCTATTAAAATGTACTCGTATATTTCTGTAATGTGTATCTCTCATAACAAGAGATGGCTACACAGTCGGAAGTGACGTAAGACAGATCGCTCCGAATACGGCTCTCGTAAACAAGTTGAAATAATCCATATTATGCAATATCAATGCTAGTATTTCACGTATTGCGGAGAATCCCCAAACACATTAGCACATTTTTAAGAAACCCTACATAAAAATCGGTTACTTTTATTGGGTACTTTAGTCGTGATGTGTGGAAATGGACTCAAGGGAATAGAAATCGCACTCGGAATAATGATCGAGCGCTTCTTTTGCGAACTTGGAAGTGAGAAGTGAGCTATGAATTGCATACATTTTGCACCAAATGGAAAATGTGTTGCATGAAACATTTTACGATGAAGTGGACCCTCCATATTTGTAGTTATTCATAACAAGTTGATTGAAATAGGCTGTTGGCGGCTGATTAATTTCAATCCATACTTTTGTCTGCGACTCAATTAACAATTTCACTGAAACTGTCATACATAAGTTCCACACACTATTTGGCACTATTTGTTCTCACTATTTGGCACCCTGCAAATTTTATATCACTTCACTTTATCCACTTTAATTTTACGGCTGAAAAGGTCATTTTATTTCAAAATACATATTAAACAAATTACATTAATATGAAATATCGCAAGTGCCAAATAGTAAATTAATTAATTGTATCACTTTAAGTAGATCAGTGAGCCTTACCACGAATGCGCGCATATTGTGCTTGGGGAGTCGGCCTGGCTGCCTGAAAACCTTGCTGGCGGCGCTTGTTTATGCACCGATTAGAACAACGCCACAGGAGATGTTCCCGTGCCGAAGATCGTGTGTTAACTGATGACATTCACTGTGCCACACCGCTCTTAAATACCGTAGTTCTTATCTCGTCAGAACACTCCATCCCTACGAACATTTCACTGGGTACCATGCAACTATCGTCATTATTTAACAAGTATACGGTCCTTTCTTTTCGGCGAGGTCCACCGGTGCCGCAGTGCGCATTCGATACGCTGCTTTAGCGACCACCGCTCGCCTCCACGCATCGCCTTCGGTGGCGAACCAACCATTCGTACCACTATTGTCTGAACTTTGAATGCATTCGTTGTTTTACAATTACGCCTTTTTGCTAATATCCACTCTAATGCATCCGCTCCGTTATTACAATACTGAGCATTTGCCTTACTTTGAACGAAGCTCAACTTTAGAGAAACGTGTTACGGAAAATAGTCGCTAAGCGCTGTGAAAATTCAAAGCCATTTTCTTTGTTATTGAGATTAAATGAACTGTTACTGAAAAAGTAAACTCGTTGCATTCAAATTGAAATCGTTGAAGCAGAGAGAACGTTTAACCTAATTAAGCTAAGGTTTTTAAGCTAACAGCAGAATTTGATGTAAATGTTCAGCTGTAAAACCTAGTGTTAACCCTTCTCCATTAAAAAGCTGTTTAATAATTGGTTGAAGGTTCTCAATTAGATACGCTTTCTGAGAATTACAGTTTTGTAATTGTTAATAAATATTATCTGACAGAAAGGAATGTATCTTCTGATTGCTGGGGGCCACCTTATAAATATTTTTGAAATTATGTTTGTGGTAAACAGCATCAATCAGCGTCAACTGCAGAAAGAATATGTGAGAAACTCAATTTTACCTTTTGCCACTCCCTGGAATAATCTGCAGCATAGATGCATTTTAAAGTTTTTAGATGACCTATATGTCTTTTTTTCAAAAAACTAATAAATCAACCTTATGCATACCGAAGTGGTATCCGAAAATATTTTATTAGGTAAATATAATCAGTGGATCCAGGAATGATTTTTTATAAACGTCACAAGTTAATAAGGAAAAACGTAAAATAATTAAATAACATTACCTAGCCTATAAATGTTAAATACTCTAACGCAGATCATCCATAGGTCAAATCACGTGACAGTATCGAATTTGTTCCTAATTTGACACTTGTCACGTGATTGATTATTTAATTTTGGAGATGATCTGCATTCGAGAAACCGGCTGGTTATACTCGTAGATGTCGTAACTTAACTCGTAGTTATCGAAAGAATTTAATATTGGCATTATATTCGACATTTGAAAGATAGAGTAGTGACACCCGTCAGGATAATATCTAATTACCTAATTAAGTCAGAAAATCCATTGAAGTTTGATAAGCAGTGTAAACAACTCTACTACCTTAATTTTACCGTATTATTTCCTGGGTAACCTTCACAAAATTGTGGTATTACAAATATTTGACAAATATGTGAAATTCGGATCGCAATATAATTTTATACAATGTGGTTTAGTTTACTTAACAGTATGGATTTTCTACAAAATCCGTAGTTAATATTAGAAATTATCTTGTAGCATAGATACTTCTGAATATAATTATAGTAGTAGGACAAGAAATTAACTTGTACTAGTATATTATTTTATACTATACCTACTACGAGTATATGACTTTACTTACTAAGGATAGGTATTATTTACTACTTCTTGGCCGCTTATTCTTTATATTGCTATTGAATTCGAAAGTTATCTTTTTCGCCACCTCTAAATGCACTTAAAAGATACACGATATAAAACACACTTTAATTTATCGACAAGTAGGTAGTACTTAAATCGAGATCTTTTTGTTAAGAAACTATTAATCCATAAGCTTATTATTCATAATAGTTCGAAATTGGGCGTAACATAAGATAAATGCTATTACGCATGTTTCCATTCAGATCTGTGTTACGTCGTTTAAAATGTATTCATTATCGAATTAACTAAACCGTTTATTTCATAATGATAATAAATGGCTAAGGTGAGTGTTGGCATGTGGCGCATCCGCCCCAAACAAGGTCAAGACTCTCGTAATTGTTACTTACCTTCCGATTGCCTCTCAAAAGCAATCGTCTATCACAAGTAGCAAAATTAAAATATTAAACCGACTTCAATTTTGTAAGAGAGCAATTTTGTGCACTCTCGAGGTGCATTTTTGTTCATAACTCCGAAGATCAACATCAGATCTTCAATTTTTTTTAATGGGAACACCTCGGGATATACTCGGGATATACTCATTGAAACAAAAAAGGATTTTCTAAAATCGGTCCACTATAAAGCGTTAGCGATTATTAGTAACTTGGCTAGGGGGCAGTTTTTATTTCGGTTATTAGATATCACATGTTTGGGAAAACAATTAAAGAATAAAGTAATAATACGTTTAAAGTAACTTTAAAGTTAAAACGCTCAGACGAAATGCAATCCACCCTTCAAGAGATCTTGTTGATTTAGTGAACTTTCACTTAATGAGAAAAGTCTTTGAGGTAAAGTTGAATACTTGGTGCTATACTTTTGGTTTACTACTCACGTACGCTTAGAAACAGTTGCATATTATATCTATTATAGCTTAGGGCTTTCATCAGCAAACAACATACAATGTTTACCTGAAACTCAAATTGAAGTCAATCAGGCACACTGTTTCAGAAATCGAAGATTAATTTATGTTTTTTTGAAACTTTTTTCCACCGTATGTATTTTTTTTCGATAACTTGTGACGAAACATATTGCGATAATAATGCTAATGCTAATAGTAGATGAGATTTTAATTCGATTTAACTTATGTTATACAAACTAAAATACCCGCGGTGTCACTCACGTGGTACTAACCCGGTTGAAAAGTATCCTATGTGTTATTCAAGGTCACAAACTATGTCATAAGTATAAACTTTTCCAAGTTTCAGCCACACCCGTGCAGCATTTTTGTGTGAAAGAGTAACAAACATCCGTGTTTATATCCATTCAAACTTTCACGTTTATAGTATTAGTAGGATTTTTACATAATCTATACCACAATCATCATCATCATCATCTGCAGCTCGATGTCTCCCACTGCTGGGTATAGGCCTCCCTTCGTTCTTGCCATTTTCCCGGTCCTGCGCTTGCCTGATCCACTACCGGCCCACGACGCTGATTATATCGTCGACCCATCGCGCTGCCACAATACCACAATAAACCACCACAATATGAATAAAGAGTAGAAAAATAGGTATATAACCTACCAAACTTACTTACCCACTTGCTCTTTGGTGGCCACCAAGTGCAACTTGGCTATTTCTCATAAACTATACAAAATGAAACTATTACATAGGTATTTAAAAAAAGCATATGATAGGTTTCACAAACTGTACATTCAGTTTTTTTAAATTTCTTTGTTCAACTTAATATTAAAATAAAATATACGGTGGCGCTAGTTTCACCCATACAGGCACCTTAATGAACTTACTTATTCTACAAAACTAGACACTAGAACGTTTTTACACAAGTAGAAACAGCCAGCTAAACTCCTAACTCTTCTAAATCTAGTCGATTAGGTAAAACAAATATAATGACGGTTCCTGGCTTTCCAAGGTCTTGTTTACAATCTTTGAGCACAGCAATTGCACTAACTTTCAGGATTCATAGACAAAACCGCTGGCTTATGTACTTTAACCACAAATTTCGATGCTTGTTTCACTTAGGTAAAGTTAGAATACCTATACCTATTTCCGTAAACAGCCGACCTCGCGAGCACAAGCTTTTTGCAACAATTTAGGTATACTTTAGCACTAAATTTATTTAAAACGGTCTAACGTGTGTGTGACCATAACGTAAAACATAACATCCTCGTTTTAGTAGAGTGTTTTTTTTTACGACCTCTGTGGCGCAGTGGGCGAAAGCCCGCTTGAGACGCAGAGGTTGCGGGTTCGATCCCCGCCGCGGGACAAATGTTTGCATGTTCCGTAGATATTTGTTCCTGGTCTGGTTGTTTTTCTATGTATAATATGTATGTATTTACAAAAAAAAATATTTATGTAGTAGGTATATCAGTCATCTGGTTACCATAACACAAGCATTAAATTGCTTAGCTTGGGACTAGATAACGTCGTGTGGAATGTCCAAGGATATTTATTTATTTATTTGTCATTATTATCTAGTTTTGTAGTAGGTACCTAGAGTCAAAGGATCGTTTCTTCCAGTAGAAATCTAAACGTTAACAATTACAGCTTTTTAGAAGCTATTCTGATCATCTAGCCAAAGATTCTCATCAGATCTACCCTAAATTCGTGCACCAGAGGGCCTAGACAATGTAACAATCGATTAGCGAAAGCGATAGTAGAAAAGTCCAAAATGTATTGGTTTGACATATGCCTTCGATATGTCACGTGATCTGTTACGTAGGGCCTAGCCAACCGGCATTCGCTATGAAGCGATTCGATTTCTATCATCGCTACACCTTTGATTTGACATTTCAGATCGCTCGAGTTTTCGTCATCGAATGTCAATTCCTATACATTTTTTTTTAGTTTCTAATCGAAAGCGATTGTCGAAATGTAATATGGCTAGCATTTCGATTCCACCAAACGAATCGACAACATCGAACGATTACTTCATACAAATGCCTAGCCAAGTTGCACTTTTGACAGTCGATTTCGCTTAATAGTCGAATCGTCTGATGGAAACGCTAGCGAACGCTAAGACCCTGTAGATATCGAAAGAAAATGGCGATTTCATAAACAGCTGTAGAAAGAATATCATTGGATGTGTTTAATAAGCGACCCTGGCTGATAACACCTGTTTTAAATGCTGCACCTGGGTCTCGAGAAGATATATACACAAGCCAGAAACTGTATTGAGCGTTGCTATGGTTTGCTGAAGTTTCGTTGCTGATAACACCTGTTTTAAATGCTGCACCTGGGTCTCGAGAAGATTATACACAAGCCAGAAACTGTATTGAGCGTTGCTATGGTTTGCTGAAGTTTCGTTGGAGAAGCTTGCTTAAAGACAGAGTTCTTCACTACCATCCTTATGTAGCTAACAGGATAACACTTGCATGCTGTGTACTACACAACATTGCAGTAAAGGCTCGGCTTCCAACACCACGTTTTAGCTCTGGCACAAATAATGATGGCAGTGATGATTACACCTCACAACCTAATAATTAACTCATGCATGAAAATGAGAATTCTAAGTGGATTATAAATAAAAGTACTTAAGTTACAAATATATTTTATTTTAAAACAAAACCGTCCATAACATGCTGTCTGTGTATGTATACTTATATGCGCTACTGCACGTTCTCACCTTGTCTACACTTATACTCAAGGTATCACACAAACTCACTCGCTATCAAGCCATACCGTGACATCGCTGTCCCTACTCAAATATTGTTGAAGAAAAGCTTCAGCAATATTTGTGAAACGGTTGAGGACATTGTTTCGCTCATTATTCAGTTCTACTCTTCGGGCTTCAGTCTGTGCCCGTCTCTCCTCCAACTGAAGGCGTCTCTGCTCGATAGCCACGAACTCACTCGTCGCTCGGTCAAATGGAGTTAGCGCTCGTCTTCGGCGCGCTCTCAAATGTCGACGATGGGGAGAGGCAACACTAGGATTCGGTGGTAGGCACAGGTGGGAGCGGGGTGAACGTGGTAGGCTCAGGCGGGAGAGGACTGGCAGCTCGGGTCGGTGAGCACCGTGCCGCGCCGGCCCCAGTGGCGCTGCCAGCTGCCGCCGGCGCTGACTCCAAAAGAGTTGGAAACTATTCACCGCTGGCTCGTGCTCTTGATTGCATTATCTTTATAAATCTCAATAAAATAATTCAAATAGGATTCCGAATTCATCAAAGTTGACAGACTCATTAGACGTTTGATGTCGACAACCATAGACTAAGCGCGCTAACAAAGAGAATGTAACTCTCGTTTACACGGTATTTAGCGATCAGACGAATAGACAAGGCGATCGCTATGCGAAGGTTACTTTGTCTACCAATCGAACTTCGCTATCGCTTCAGCGATGACGATTGTAGAAATCGATTCGCTTCATAGCGAATGCCGGTTGGCCCTCTGATGGAAACGCTAGCGAACGCTAAGACCCTGTAGATATCGAAAAAAAATGGCGATTTTATAAACAGCTGCCGAAAGAATATCATAAGATGCCCCCGGTCAGTTTAATTTAATCCAAAGATTTTTTTTATCAAATGTACTGGCAGGCATAAAAGGCATAAGCTTGTAATATATATTCCCAAGGGAGCATTTAATCGGGATCAAAGTCCCTATCACCCAAGTCAGCTCATACCAACAGACCAATCGCAAAAATCCATTCTGAAGTTTTTACGTGAAAGAGTAACAAACATTAATCCATCTTTCATCTCTCCATCCATCCCTACTTACAAACTTTTGCATTTATTATATTAGTAAGATTAAAGACAGAAGTATTTTATTGGTAAAGTACAATTACTTAAAAGTCATGTGAGCTTATCATTCGCAATCGTGCCGTCAGCATGAACGGTCGCTCCACAGCGGCTGTCTCAATGTTGACCTAGATTAATTCGCGTTAAGTCAATGTGACAAAAATGGCGAATTCTAAACGCTCGGATACGGTAATTGTCCACGAGGCTCTTGCATTTATCCGATGCAAGCTCGACACCATGGACCAAGACAGTCTCGTCCAGATCCTGACATCCAGCTTCACGGAGAAGGAAATCTCCGAAGCTAAGAAGGTACTGGCCGATTCTGCTGTGACCACCGTCCGCCTCGTGACTGGACAACGTGATGGAAGCGTCAAGCGAGACATTGAAGACATCTTTAGGGTGTTTTTGGAGACTGACCCTGATGACGTTCCTACCTACGTAGCCCGTGATCTACACAAGCTGCCCCCTGTGACCTTCGACCACATCGACGTCATAAGGCTGCTGAAGGATATCACGCTGCTCAAGGCTGACGTCACCAGCATCCGTTCCAAACTGGAGAGTTCGGAGAAAACTGTCTCCGAATTAAAAATTGAACTCGCGGAATTGCGAAACAAAAATGCAATTCCTACAGTATCGCCGCAGTCAGCGAAAAATGTAAACGCAAGGCGCGGTGGTGCTACGCGAGCTCAAATATCACCGGTCAGCATTATGAACACTGCGAATGTTGACACCGTTTCGCAGGCGAATGACCGCTCGGCGCCGATGACCTCGACCCCCGGGACGTCAACGACGCAGCCTGCGACCACGGCACCCTCTCCTGCTCCTCGCGCTCCGGCTCGCCAGCAGAAGAGTTACGCGCAGGTGTCCCGCCAATCTCAGTCGTCGCGCTCGGCGCCCAGCGCTGATATTCGGCGACCGAGACCGGACCCACCAATGAAGAACATCGGTGGTGTTAAGAAGATCGACGCAGAAGGCTTCACAGTCGTGGAGAAAAAACGCCGATCAAGCAAGCAGTCACGAAATCAGCGTGGTACTGCTCCTCTGTCTGCTGGGCTATCTCTGCAGGCAGTGGAGCCGACCATCGGGATCTACATTTCCCGCCTGGACCCGTCCATTACCAGAGAAGCTATTCTCCGTTACGTGGACGAGAGGGGCCGATGCCGGATCAGGGAGCCACCTGTAGTACTCGTGCATGGCTTGAAGCTGTTGGAGCAGATGAAGGAGACCAACTTCAAGTCGTATGTACTCCGAGTGGCTGCCAAGTACAAGGACGTATTCCTCACTCCGGACTTCTGGACCGCGGGAGTAGTCTACAGACGGTACAGGGAAGCACCGCCTACGAAAAAGTCCCCTGACTAATTTTAATTAGGTATATTTTGTGAATAATGTATGTTAGTTTGCTAGGTATTTATAAATATTTATTCAAAATTTATTAGTTTAGTTAGATGTTTAAATCAGTGGAGTATAGGGCACTGGTGACCTGTAGCACAGGTTTATATACCTATTTCAGGCACCAGTCTCTCACAAAACAGGCTTATCTCTAACCTTTATCATTATTTTTAACTGTATTTATTTTAAAAATGTATTGCTTTATATTTTTATATTTATGTGTTGTGAGAGAATTAAATAAACAATTTGTATTTGTATTTGTATTTGTATCTCTAAAACGGTATGTAGGTAAGATACACTTTTGACATTTACTGTACTAGTGCAAAAGTGCAAATCATAATAATAATACAATTAGTAGAATCGGGGGCGTCAACCACAGGTGCATCGACCACTGGGGGCCTAAGCCACGAACCCGACAGATTTACTGCGAAATAAGCGATGACTCATTTGACGTTTGATATCGACAACCATAGACTAAGTGCGGTATCAAAGAGAATGTAACACTCGTTTACGCGGTATTTGGCGATCTTCGCTATCGCTTCAGCGATGACGATTGTAGAAATCGATTCGCTTCATAGCGAATGCCGGTTGGCTAGGCCCTCAGGGCCGCCGGTCGGATCTGCCGTCATGCCAGTCTTAACGATATCATCCGTCGAGCGCTTGTCGGCGCCAATGTACCAGCCGTTCTGGAACCGAGCGGTCTGATGCGTGACGACGGCAAGCGCCCCGACGGTATGACTCTCGTCCCTTGGGAGAGGGGAAGGCCTTTGGTGTGGGATGCAACTTGTGTCGACACCCTTGCGCATTCACATCTTCCGGGGACATCAGTTAAGCCTGACGCGGCGGCAGACTCGGCTGAGAATCTGAAGAGGCGCAAGTATGTAAATCTAGATAGGGTTTACATATTTGAACCTTTTGGGGTTGAGACCCTGGGTCCGTGGGGTACCGGGGCCCATCGCGTTTTTAAAATTCTATCGGGACGTCTGGTCGAAGCGACGCGTGATCCGAGGGCTGGCACTTATTTGGCTCAAAAGATCAGCATTGCCATCCAGCGCGGCAATGCTGCCAGTGTCTTGGGCACGCTTCCGTCTGGCAGTGGTTTGGATCAGTTGAGCTACCTATAGATCGTTTGTAACGATCCTTTGGTGGCTCAACTGGTTCTAATTGTATTTTGTACAGTTATGTAAATATGTAGTAGTTTAGTTTCTGTAAATAAATTTAATTTCCCTAAATTTAGATAAGGCTAATTTAAAGTTAATATTCTTATGGATCGATCCTCATAAAGGTGGAGATATCCAGAAATCCCCTTTTGCTCCTCTTTGGAAAAAGTAGCATTCCAATCCAAAGTTCCCGACAGCAAAAAATCTATAGAGTCGTTATAACTGAATATATCTAGGTAGTTTCGCCGGATTAAAAAGAAGAAGGTTTTATGTTCGTCTGCATGTATTTTTTCAAAGTAAATATATTTGTATCGGTAATTTGATCTGTGGTATCGGTAAACATACCGATAATTCCGTCAACAGTGAACCGATTTTGCCGACCCTAGGTTGTCCCATTAAATATTCTAAGGTTCTTTTGAGGATCATGGAGTTATGAACAGAAATGTACCTAGAGAGAGCACTAAATTTCTTCCTATAAAAAAGAAGTCGGTTTACAAAAATTTTAATTTTTCTACTTGTTAAAATACGATTTATAGAAAAGTACCAGGAGCCGTACTCGGGATCAACGAAAACGAAGTTTCGTGTAAATTTTCGGGGTCAGCTTATGTTGGTGGATACTGAATTCGTAATAGTTCACCAACATAATTGGAACCCGAAAATTGACACGAAACTTCGTATCGTTGATTCCGGGTAGGCCTCTGCAAACTGACTGAGGAAACCTTAATTATCAACTACGTTACGTGGGAATATCGATTTTTTTTATGAGGGTATAAGCAATCCTGGTATCCTGGTAATTCAAATCCGTCTAGCTGTTTAAGCGTGAAAGAGTAATAAACACACTTACATACTTACACACTTACACACACACAAACTTTCGCCTTTATTACTTTCCTTTATAATATTAGTTGGATTTTTCCAAACAGGTGCTTCTCCTGTTTTGACCCTCAAAATATGAATACTTAAAGTATTGATTGTGTGGAATTCATAATGAAGAATAGTAATATACCTACCATTATGAAATAGCCTTTTCATTGAGTAACCTTGGTAAGTAGGCGGTAAACTACTTGCCTACTACAAACTAGCTTCAGCAAGCGGTTACGTTCGTGATCGGTTAAAAAGTAAAATAGTGTTAAAAAAAACACGAATGTATTCTCTAGGTGCGGTAGACATATTCTTTCAGATCTTAGATTTTTTAGATCCTTTGAAGATGTATATGGAAGTAGTCAGAGGTATGTCTAACTGGTACATGCTAGGTTGCAAGCCCATCGCCGCTATAAGAAAGCTAACTGGCTTCCTTGCGATCTTCCATTTAGAGCTTGTGTTGTTGCGCATTTACATTAAAAGAATGAAAGAAAGAAAAAAATATTTATTTCAGTAGGACCTCAAGGATTACATAGAACACTTCTTACGTGCTAAGTGAGTCTATTGCCTGCCGCCCCTAGGTTCTAACCAACTACCTTCAGATCGAAAGTCAAGGCACTGACCCATTCGACCAACACGGCTTAAATTCATAATAAATTATTATTTAACTTCTCATGCACTAAATGTACGCCAATATAGCCCTACAAAGCGGGACTAAAGTTTCCATTTTAGTCTCTAGCTAGAGAGTGACTGTCCTGGCAAACGTCGAGACTAAACGCCAACTTATATAACCACGGTTTCATTGACTCCTTCACTACCTCGGGTAATTATGGCTTCGTTTAGTCTCTTGATATAACATATAAGTACCTACTAATATACTAAATAACATTAGGTACAGGCAGGTAGTCTAGTCGACATACGCGCAATTCTGATGCTTTACCAAAATCGTCGTGATCGCGAATAACATAAATTAAAAGAAGAACACTACCTAGAACCAAAAAAATATTTGCATATTACAAAAAAAAATCTGATGCGAAAATTTAACTCTGTCCTCATTTCAAACAGATTTCTGCCTTCTTATTCACCAAGGTAAGACCTTCAAATCATAATCCAAGAATATCTATCTCAATCATTTCCACCATTACAAGCACATAGGTACTTAAAACAAACATACAACCTTTCGTATTTATATTATGACAATAACGTCTTCGTTAATTACCTCATTGTACGCAAATTTGACATTGAAGCAGATTAATAAAGATATTTTAAAGTAATCAGTGCCTCCTTGAACTATAACCCGCGTAATGACAAGCAATGATTTAGTTTAAGCTTCTTGCAGTATTGATCTAAGGTCGCTGGTTGCCACAGAGTCCGGCCTTTAATGGTACTTCCACACCGCAGTTACTTTTCGTAGAACAACGTTTCCAATTGTTAAAAGTTATTTTTTGTTAGTAATGTTGCCGTATAAGGCAAATGTCTCACCGCCGGTGAGAGAAAGCGATTAACTATCTATCGGCTATTCTCGCTCAAGAAACGTTCAATGTACATTCCGTGTAAACAAAAGAGGTGCTTAAATATTAAAATAGTTGATCGCTGACTGTTCACACTGCCGGCGAGGACTCTCTCCACTAGTTTGTCGCTGAGCGACAAGAGCTATCAAAGATAGTACTCGCACAGCGATGATCGCTTGGCGATGAAAACTGACGCCGAGAGACCAACTAGCGATCATTGCGGCTTTAAAAGTACAGTGAGCGAGCGAGTGATGCGAGTAATCGACCGTCGCACTCGCTCACTCGCTTATAGCCCAGCGATAAAACTATCACACGCTTCCCACTAATCGCTAGCTTTTAGCTCTACTCTTAACTCGTTCATCGTTTCCGGTCGGACATGTGCCTCAGTAGTAACTATAGTAACACTACTTGTGTTAAGTAATGCCTAACTTTTGAAAACAGTCAACATTTCTAATAATCGTTTTCATGGTTTTGTTGGGCTGTTCCTCGTGGCCAAACTATTTCGCCTAACTGATTTGGCTACGAGGTCAATTGTTCAATGCAGAAGTTTGAGAATTTATGCCATTCAACTCACTTGTTGCTGAAAGTTAATCTTTATTTTAATTTGTAAATTTATTTTATTGGCAAAATGAACGCGATGAGTAATATTCAGCATATAACATGAAGCCACCAAAGTTACATAGTTACTTAAAAGTTACCGTGTTGCACAGTGTTGCTCCACAAAAGTTAACTGCGGTGTGGATGCACCATTATGATACAATGAAGTTCAATATGATTCGTTTCTACCTGATTACACTGGACTTCTGTGAGCAATCTCCTGCAATATGTATAACGTGAATGTTTAAGTATTCTCGTAACTTGAGCAATTAAAAAGCTGCTAGAAAAGGTCAGATGAAAAATGATACTTATTATTGTATAAATATTCGTAAACATTTTAAAGCAAACCGTGCACTTTTCTTCATGAGCAAAGTAAGGACCCTTCAGATGCTGGTCACGGCTGTGAAAAAAAATAAACTAAAGAAATATAATAAACTTATGTACCTAATCATTCTACAACCTGACTCAGTGCAAACAGAGCCACAGCTTACAAAAAGCTTAAATAATTGGGGCAACTGCGTGAACTTATTATATTTTTATCTGCAAAGATACTGACCTATAGGTATTATGATTTTGTTTTTTTTTTCATTGGAGTCCAGGTTCTTTCTCTAAGAGAGAAAATGGAATGACAACATAACTAATCCTACACAATATCGTCCTCAAAGTAGGTAAAATGTAGCTGTAAATGTAAATATAGTGAATAAATGGTCCCCCAACACTATTTTGTACGTCGTATTTGTCCGTCCAAAAAATAACCATTATTATGGTTTAGGGGATTTTTTTGTGTGTGATATTGTGTAGGATTAGAGTTTTAAGCAACATGCGTATCAACGTAGGTAGGTTACATATGCCTTTGCCCTTGTCTAAGAGCTAGAATGTGCTGTATGCATTGCCTAACGAATTGACCAGCCTTGAAATAATCTCTAACATTCACATAACGCCTACTAATTGATTGTCTTGAGTAAAATGTTGAATACCTAATTAACACCTTCGATTATTACAAGAGATTCAACTTTAAGAGCTTAATTGAATATATAAATAAGTAAAATTTATGTAAGGCGATGGTGATACCAGTCTGTCTGTTCAGATGACAAGAGTCACAATAGGAGTTATTTTAACTTTTATCCAGTCTAATTACCTACTTTACTTATAATGATACTTAATTACTAAGTACAATGATAAAAAAACAAAACTTCCGTGCTTTGGAAAGCATAAACTATCGGTCCCGGCGTTTAAAATCGTTAAGTCAGGATAAAGGCCTTCAACAGAGTTGGCCACTAACTCCCACGTAGGTAGGTACTTATACCTACTGACTTAATACGTACTTCTTAGACTGAAGTTCATAGATGATTTTAAAACTACCATTTATGTTTATTTTTTCGAACTAGGTACACAGTTGAGTAGATGCTACACTCATACATTGAGTACCTTTACATAAAAAACTTAACCTGTGAGTTGATCGCCATTGCCACACAAAATCAAGGTAGTGTCAATATTGTAAAAGCTTGTGTAGTACCGGGCGTGTCCTAATCCACTGTTTCGGTATAACACCCACACACTTCGTCGCGTATGAACCGATTTTGATGATTCTCTGTTGGAAAGATGATATTCCAAGGGAGGTCCGATAAAAAAATTATAAGGATCTGATAAGTATCTTCGGAGTTATGCAGTTTTTATAAATGCACCTCGAGAGTGCAGGAGTGCAGTGCTCTCTTCTTACGTCTTGTAATTAAAGTCGGTTTAAATTTTAAAAAAAATTGCCACTTGTTATTAATGTTTTCGTGAAGTGGGGCTACTGTAGTTTGGGTTGTTTATACTGTGGGTGCACGAAAATACTATGAAATATTTTGTCAATCAGTGAAATGGGTAACTGTAGTATAGGTAGGTACTATAAATAAAGCGTTGATATATACAGTCTGTCAATTTCAGTGATTGCTATAACATTTGCAAGTCTGTTATAGCCTATTTTGCACACGGCGTATTTTTGCGGCGGCGCGTTTGTCTTTGTATATTTTATTATTATCGATGCAAACAACTGTCATGCACACGATCCTCGTGCGCAATATACATGTAGGTACTACGATAATAACTCAATGATTTTGGTCAAGATGCAAATTGCTACTATCCCATAAGAAATTGCACCTCTCTGGCAGCCCGGGTTGCTTTTTGACTCGATCAAATTAATTTAAAAATCATATCCTATTAAAAATGTAATTTATGCTCAGATTTATTAGTAGAACATTTATTGTAATCATTGGAATAAAATAGTAGGTAGATTTAAAGTTCGATAAATTTTTCCATTTCAATAAATCTACGTAGGTAGATCCTGAGGCACGAATAAATAAGACGGATTTTGTACATTGTGAAAGTTAATTTAAAAATAGAGCTATATTTTTTAATAAAAGTAAGCTGAATCTAATATATAATTGTAGGTACGTAGAGAAGTTGAAAAGGTTAGATTATTATCATAATAAGCTTGGTAGGAAGAGACAATGAGGATTTGTATGATGTATTTTAGTTAAATATTTTTTGATTAAAGTATCTCGACTCTCAGTAGAACTAAAGATTTATGCATGTTATTTTATTTGATAATATTGAGTTTAGACCGTGCATCTTTTCTTTATTACTTATACTTAACTTTTTTTTAATCTACTATAATATTAACAATATTTCGACATTGTTTGACTTTATCCTAGGTCAGACAAATCAGAAAATCTGTACAGACAAAATTTAGGTAGGTAGGTATGTGGTTTTTTGATGTTATTTATTCCCTGCCTTATAAGGACGAAAGATAATTGGATAGTTAATCCGCATCTATATTGCAAGAATGGGATCACCAGCTACTCTATAGAATTAATTAATTAGGTAAACAAAGAAAGCATCTACTATTCATTCTTAATTCGAGATGTATGTACTTATATAGTTGATTTATGTTTTCCGGTGATTGGCCACTTCTTTTGGCTATGCATTACATGAAAATGAACGATTGGCTATCTTTCGAAGGCTGTTTCCATACTGCGTCCAGACTAGTAATATCGTTAGTTGCGTCATCAGTGACCTGTTCACAAAGCCATATTACATTTCTACAATCACTTTTGCTTAAGAAACAGAAAAATTCCAACGGTACCACCGTTGGAATTGGCTTTCGATAAGTCACGTGGTCAGAGCCTTCAACCATATTACAATCATAAAAGTATTCGTATAGATTGCCTTTCCATATCACCGCTAATTCCTTTATTTGACCACGTGACTTAGTCATTGTATGCCATCTCCTACATCATAAGGAGAGAGACCAGGACATCTAGAATCAACTGTCCATCAGGTTGAAAAAATCTTTATTATTTTGATGCGCGCCATCGTAAGACTTTCTTTTTGTTTGCATTTCTAAAGGCTGTTTTTTAGGGGTATAGAACTATTAAATTGGAATAAAACAAAGACAAACGTTATGAATATCCATCCAATTACCTAGCTTTATTATTTAGATAATTTTATGTCAAATACCTACATATGATTCATATGATAGCTAGCGCGTATATGGCGTAACCTGAAGGTCCAATTTTCACACACTCTTGGCAGGAACTCAGGCTGTGTTTTGGCAATAACGCGTCGAATATTCGCTTCCAAGTGCTCAATTGTTTTTAGTTTATCCATATAGACCTGGAATTTACACATCCCCAAAGAAGATAATCTAATGGCGTCAAATCACATTAAAGATATGGCCATTTCGTGAAAATATTTCTTTGCAATTTTTTTTGTTATGATAATTTTATTGTGATATATCAAGACGTATAGGTATTGCACGTCATTAGACGCTTTATATAATGTTATAAAAATATTTACATATTTTTAGCAACTCTATTTAAGTTAGCGTTGGTCGGCCCAAGGTTGCTTTCGCTGAACGGCTTGCATGTGTGGAGGCTATTTAATATAAATTGCACCTTACTTTATGTTTATATGTGAGGCTGAAAAGTCGATAGCCTATTTAAAGCTGGCAGGTTTAACAATCAAATTGTTAGGAAAAACTTTCAAACTTCCTCATTATCACAGACATCTATTTAACAAAATACTTACTTAAAATTATTTTAGTAAAGTACTGCCAACGTAATTAACGAGACATTCTCGTTATAATATATCTCCAAAAACTTCAATGACCTAGCTAGGGTCTATGAAAGCATAAATGTTACCGCAACGCACTTTCACAGACTGATCAAATCAATATATTATAACAAGTCTATCCAAAACTATCCTAAGCGATTGCTGTCAGTATAGGCAAAGACGATTAATATCTAGAAGACAGACAAAGGCCATACACAAAATCGTAACCCGATCCCGCAGTACCAGATAGCCTGAAAACTTTAAAACATCAATTTTATCCAAGAAATTTCAATACTTAGTAGTAGCAAAGACGATTAATATCTAGAAGACAGACAAAGGCCATACACAAAATCGTAACCCTAAAAAATAGCCTGAAAACTCTAAAACATCAATTTTATCAAAGAAATTTCAATTACTTTCTAGTTAAAAATGTTTAAATATTGAATATTGTTGCTACCTACTACTAAGTATTGAAATTTCTCAAATTTCTTCTTCTTGAAATTTCTTTCTCAATACTTAGTAGTAGGTAGCAACAATATTCAATATTTAAACATTTTTAACTAGAAAGTAATTGAAATTTCTTGGATAAAATTGATGTTTTAGAGTTTTCAGGCTATTTTTTAGGGTTACGATTTTGTGTATGGCCTTTGTCTGTCTTTTAGATATTAATCGTCTTTGGTAGTAGGTAGCAACAATATTCAATATTTAAACATTTTTAACTAGAAAGTAATTGAAATTTCTTGGATAAAATTGATGTTTTAGAGTTTTCAGGCTATTTTTTAGGGTTACGATTTTGTGTATGGCCTTTGTCTGTCTTGATATTAATCGTCTTTGGTATAGGTAATAAAAAAAAATTACACTATCCCTATATTACGGGTTCGGCCGTAATACGATTTATCCAAAGCCAATGTCAATGCTTATAATGTCATAGTCCTATACTTATAATGTTGCCAGACCCAGACCAATAGTGTTGCATTCAACGAATCATGTGAGGAAAGTATACACATTTAGGAACAAATAATTGATCAGATTGGTTGCAGGCAAGTTGCAGGTTAAATATAATTGATAAATAATTGAGACAACATTTTATTTCCGGGTACAAACCATAGTCACCCATTTCAGGTTTCGTCTAAATCTGTTCGGTTAGGGCGCGACTAATCGAGAACGTAGGCGTTTGGGACAGCAAGAAAAAGGGACCGCGGTCCCAGTCGCCTGATTAATTAATTTAATTAACCACGAACAATCAATATCGTCACGAACCGTTGCACTGATGACATTAGCCGGATTCTCGAGTTAACTAAGCACGTTCACACTCTAATGTAGAATGTGCAACACTGCATACAAAATGATCTCACATTGCGGGCAGATGGACTAAACCCTCTCTTTGAAGCAACTGCAAAGAGTACGCGACCTGCATTGTAATTATTCATATACCAATGCTGTAATAGGTAGCTTAGAAATCCGTTCTTCTTTAATTTTGCTCCTATGACTCATACAAAGTTGTATTTTAAACGAGTAGAAACTGGATGTTTTCTTAAAATTAAAACTACTTAGGAATGAAGATCCTTAGGCGCTGTACACAGAAAAGACGAGGCGCGGACATTATGTTTCTTCCGCGTCCCTTTCATACAAAATATAGAATCATTAGAAGCGTCGCGACGCAAAACTTAGAGAATAGAAAATAGTTTATTTGACACACACAATACAATCATTTAGTAAATTACATAATATTATAGACACACGAAAAAAGACAGAGTTCAAAAAATTACCAAAAATATAAAAAGTAACAAAAAACAAAATATTATGTACATAAATGGTAACGAACATAACTATTAAATGTGGTTCCAAATGGGTCCAGTCTCAGCTTGAGTGCCACTCCCGTGTATAGAAAATACAGGGCGCGGACGGCTGAATGAAGTTGGTTGAAAACCGTCATCCCTAGTGCCGCCCAGCGTCACGTCCGTGCCTCGTCTTTTCTATAAGTATGTTCGCGACGGGCGCCCCTGTCTGCGCCCGAGGCAGTACTCAGGATCAACGAAAACGAAGTTTCGTGACAATTTTCGGGGTCAGCTTATGTTGGTGGATACTGAATTCGTAATAGTTCACCAACATAATTGGAACCCGAAAATTGTCACGAAACTTCGTTTTCGTTGATCCGGAGTAAGGCCCCTGTCCGCGCCCCGTCCTCATCTTACGTATTTTCTGTGTGCAGCCACTTATATATTTATTGATTTTTTGTTGACAGGGCGTGTCCTTTTTATAACCGTCAAATTAAATCACGAAAAGCGGCGGAGTCACTACGCTGTGCTAGAAAAAGTCACGACCTCAATTACCTACTTATAAAAAAATTAAGATCACCTTGATCGGTAAAATCGGGCGTAAAACCAGCAGAGTACCTTTCTTCAACTCATCTATCGGAAGCCATAATGTTAACCGAAAAGTTTATGTAATCGAAAACGTAAGCGCACGCTGAACAAGTTTACTTTCATTAGAACAAATAAGTGGGACGACATGGGTCGCTGCGGTGAGCGATTTATCAAGATAATCGGCGAGTCGGACAGAAGCTCGGCATAGCCGGTTTTTCGGACGCAGATCATCTCAAAAATTAACCAATCAATGGTCAAACCACGTGAAGTCTCGAATATGTTACTAATTTAACACTTGCCACGTGATTGGTTTTAACCATTGATTAGATAATTTTGGAGATGATCTGCATTCGAGAAACTTTTATTTTTAATTGCTTTATTAAAATACTAAATTAAATACATAGCGAAACCTTATGCTCAGCCAGCTTAAAATAATTTTGGAACATTCGCTAGTATAAGCGTAAGATTAGAGATGATCTTAAAAAAATAAGATATTAGTAAATAAGTACCGTGAAACATGCCAACTTTGCCAGCATTTTTCAAATAATTTCAATTTTTGGATAATTTTTCTATGGGAACGTAAGTATTTTCTTTTAGTATCTGCAATTAAAAGATAATGAGCATGTATTATTTTATCAGATTTTATTATTCATCAATATTTAATTAAGTATTTTATTCATTTTGATGGCGGGCAAAGTTATCTGGACTTTTTGCCAACATTACCCACATTGATTTTTGACGCAACTAAGGCCTCTATACAGATGGCACAAAGTCCAATACAAGAATTTTGGCAAAAATGGCGTTTACTTTATAAATGAAAACGATACCATGAAAGGTTTCCTACCAAAGTGGCTGGGCAAAGTTACCCTAACTTTTTTCCTCTTTTTCATACAAACCGCATTTCGCTTTTTAAAAGTACTATAAGTACTACTAAGCACATCTCAGTAAACTGATCTTAACGTATTTTTCTTCTTTTTCTGCAAAGTATTGTAATTCGCTTTTAAATTTTAAGCAGGAATTCACATTTTACCAACTTCCTTGAAGTTTAGGCCAATATAATCTACTTATTCCGATCACTGGTAATACTATAATAGGTACTATAGAATAATAAAAATAATAAGTTTCGTAAGTGCCAACCCTAAGCTTATTTTGATGGCGGGTAATGTTGTCAGTAGTAGATCGCAACATCACTGGGTAACTTTACCCACCATTATAACTTTAGTTTTAAAAGACCTTCAGCAATGATAATAAAATACAATACTCTTATAGTGTTTTTGTATAACATATTATAAATTAAACTAACCTGTGTTTTCGCCATCACGCACAATTAACTTTAGAACTTGTACTAAAATTTGCCCGCGAAAATACGCACCACATTCTACAAGTTCTAAAAAGTGACTGAGTGAAGTTAGCGACACACCTGATAGACTGTGTTACTAGACACATAACCTACTTTGTATCTAAGTCAATAAATGTTACTATAGTATTCCAAAACTTTTGGAATTTAAAGATTTGCTTAAAAATTGATTTTCGGGCAAAGATACCCTTGGTGGCAAAGTTGGCATGTTTCACGGTACCTATAAGTAAATAAAATACCAGACAACTGAGAGCATACTTTTACTAACTACCTTTACTTGACGACCTCAGTTGACGACGCAGAGGTTGCGGGTTCGATCCCCGCTGCGGGAGAAATAATTGCATGATCTGCAAATATTTATCTCGAGTCTGGGTGTTTTCTATGTATAATATGTGTGTATTTACAAAAAAAATGTATATAAGTAGTATATATTATCAGTCATCTGGTTACCATAACATAAACATTATCTAAATTGCTTAGCTTCGGACTAGATGATACTGTGTGGAATGTCCAAGAATATTTATTATTTATTAATTACTTAAATACTGTAGGTACCTACCTATAACACACAAATATTAAACCAATCAAGGCGGCTGGAAATCGAATAAAGTAAACCGTATAAAGTCGAGCAACTGGGTATTGCAAGCTGGTAGGTATTGCAAAATAAACTCTCCTATACCTCAACATGTCGAATAAATAAAGATCCAGCAATATAAATGAGCCTTGACGCTGAAGCAGAGCGTATCGGCAGGTTTGAACCACACATTAAGCCGCGTACAGACATCGCGAGGCATGCGTTGCGAATGGTTCGTTGCGCATGCCTCAGGCTGTGTGGACGTATGTGTTTAGTGTGAGCATTCGCCTCATACAATCGTTGCGAACGCCGCCTCAGTGTACAAAGTAACTCTATGGCGAGCCGTGCGCTCCGTGTGGATGGACGGGTGTTTGACGCACGTCTCGCCTTCCGGAGCCATTTTTCTCTGAAGAACACCGTGCGTGGTTGTTTGCATGCTCAGCTTGATCATGTGTCGTTCGGGATGCATGCATAAATATACCGTTGTTTGCCTCAGGTTGAAACATGTGTTACGAGCCATTCACAATGTCTGTACGCGGCTTTACACTGGTTGTAATGTACTTACCTTGACTTCCGAAGGTTGAGGGTTCGAATCTCAGTTGTGCAATAGATGTTTTCAGAATACCCTAATTTTACAGGAGCACAAGACAGTACACTAATTTTCTCAGTGAGTAGGTATACTAATTTTCATGATAAAGTGTAGAGTGGAGTATGATGCTCCATATAAGCTGAGGGAATTGTTTAGGTGCTGGGTAAACTTAATTATTTTTAATGTTCCAGATATTACGCGTCGCGTTGTGTTCTACGATTTTATTAACTCATCCTAAAAGTTATCTAAAATCGAACATTTCTAAAAATATTAATTTCTAAAAAAGCCGTGTTGGTCAAGTGGATTAGTACCTCGACTTTCGATCCGAAGGTCGTGAGTTTGAATCCGGTTGTGCATCAATGAACTTTTCGCATCAAAAAATATATAGGTATGCGCTTTTACACGAGCTTATAACGGTGAAGGAAAACATCGTGATGAAACCAGTTAGCTCTCTAATAGCATCGATGGGCTTGCAACCTGTCACGTATGGAAAGTTAACTTCTGCAAAAAGTGGGCATGTACCAAATTGTGTGTATTTGGTTGGACATACCTCTGACTACCCCCTTAGACATCCAACTTCGAAAAGATCTAAAAATTGCCTTATTATCTGAAAAAAATGTCTACCGTTCCCGGGATATATAATAGTCGTGATCATATTTAATTTTTTTTTTTTCTAAAAATATTTTAGTTCAACAACTATCACACACATGACACATTATATAAGTAGTATTAATTTTCAATTAAATTATTAACCCTCGACCTATCAAGACAATCTATCAAGGACCATATTATTATAATGCATCACGGAAGGTCCAAGGATCTTCGAAGTAAATGATAAAGAAAGAAAGAAAGAAAGAAAAATCATTTATTCTTGTAGGACCTCAAGGATCACTTAAGTATCGTTTTACATGCTAGGTGATTCTAATGCCTGTTCCAACGCGACTCCCTACACCAGGGAAAGAATCAGGCAAGAACCTGGTGGTGTGGGCCTAGCTTTTTTTTAAAAGCGATCCCTTAACAATCTAAAATACTTAATCTAAATAGTCAAGCTTCAGTGGGAAGCCAGTCGATAATTAACCTTTAGATAAACGAGTCGTTAAACAAATGTCAATGTCAAACTTTGACAGACGCTGTCTTCACCTGTCATCGTGACCGATGATTAGATATACACAAAACCGCATACCGAGTAATTTGTACAAGGTGACCAAACATTGAGTTTTAAAAATATGAAACGGAACAAAACGATTAGTGCGATGTTCAAAGTATTATCTTTCATTATGAGCCTCATGTTATTTTCATGGTCATTTTAATATATATTAACTATTCATTTTTATTTTATTTAGTTCTATGACCAAATCGAGTCATTTTCAAAAGAAAACTTCTTTTTTTAGATAATAAGAATAGCCGTGAAATACATATTCAAAGGATTTATAATGACTAAAAAGGTATGAAATATTTTGTCAACCGCACCTTGGGCATACAGGCATGATTATATAATTTCATTTTCATTTTTAATATTATAATTATTTAATTAAAAAATTATTCAATTTCATTTAAAAATTTGCAATTTTCTGCACTCTCGAGGTGCATTTTTGATTTGAACTCGGAAGATCCTCATCAGATCTTTAATTTTTTTATGGGAGCACCTCGGGAATATTTTCTTACAACAAAAAAAGAATTGTCAAAATCATTGGCGGAATAATCGGTGAACATACATTCCCCCTCCTTTGAAGTCGGTTAGTAAAAGTACGAGTACCCCCTAACGTATTAACTAGTAAGTGGACCCAATACTTACGTAACAACTATTACTCATCGCCCCGAGCATTACCTACTCATCTCGCTTTAGCTGCATTCCGTACTAATCCGGTAGGTACTTTCGAAAATTATCGACAATAACAAAGTCTTTTAAAAAATAAAAGACTCGATTTTTGAATCGACTTAAAAAAGGGGGGGTGGTTCTATGTTTCACAGTATGCATTTTTTATGTGTGTTCATCGATTATTCCGTCAATGGTGGACCACAGCAAACAACACACAGAATATAGATGGGAACAGAAGGTTCACTTCACGAAAATTAAGTAAGTAAATAGCGACTTTTGTGGCGATGCAACAAAGTTCAATTCAGCTCGCATTACCGGAAAACGTCCTTGAGATAAACACCTATACCTATACTTTCTTCTGACATCTTCTGATATCCCCCCCCCCCACCCTCCTCCACCTTCGTTGTGGATTAACGGCTCAGAGAGATGTAATGTATAATGGGTCACCCTTTACAGCGCACATCTATGACCTTCTTAAGGTTAATAGAGAGGTCAGAAGTTACATAACTGAAACCGTAATATATAAAAACCACATAAGTAGTAATTTATTTCGCGAAAGTGGCCTATAAAAATAAATTTATTGCGATACGGAATGATGTGCATTCAGCTTTTTAGGAAAAAGATTGTGGCTTTTTAAAGGTCTAACTAGAGTTTCCTTTCACAGTTCTGACGGACGTTTGTAAGTTATTCCTGTTTATTTTGCACATAGCTTGTTTTCGAAGGTTCAAATACCCCTAACAGATATCTAACAGAGTTTGCACAAACTTTATCTGGTTGTGGTTGATACCCCTTGAACAAACTTGACATTCGACGTCAAAGGCATTCTGCTGGGATGATGATTTAAATCTATAAAAGAAATACCTATTAGCTTACTTAGAAATGGTAATGTACTTTTTTTTTGCCAGGAAACCCTGAATACTTTGATTAGGTACGACATTTAACTTAGCTGAACTCACTATAATGTCCTATTATCACCATTCGTTTATAGATATAAATAATTTGAAATATTATTTATAGGTTTTGAAGGATAGATAGATAAACATTTATTCAGCACTCACACATACAATAGAAAAAACAATAACAGAGAAGGACACAAGACAGGTATTAAAGGTAGGTCGGTACAGATAGAAAAACAAGTACTTAAACCAACATTTTTAGAGGACGGTTTATATTATATACACTAAAAAAGAAAAGAAAACAGAAAACAGAAGGTGCTCCAAATAATTTTTGTCTCCTCTTAGTACCTTTATCTTCCTAAGTACGTTTATATATAGGTCTATCTTCTATAGTTTCGGATTTCCCCAAACTGTCACGTGTTAAAAAAACTTTAACATACAAAATTATACTACTACGTACATTCAATAATAGCTAAACTAAAATTGGCCTGAATCCACTATGTTGCAGATGTTGGCTTGAGACATTTTATCAAGCTTCAGGCACGTCCGAATTTCCAATCTAGAATTGGTTCACTAGTGTATTTCACAGGTTTATATATAAATCAGTTTTCTCGTATCCTAATTACTAACAAAGCCTTGCTTAGTTTGGTGATCGATCGCACCGTTGTTCGCCATCATAAATTTAATTTTCAGTGTTACAAAGGCCTTTACCCAATTTGATTTCACATAATCCCTTCGAAATGAACATAGGAAGCATAAATGAACTTTTATTATCCCATGATAGAGCTGGCAAGTCATGGGGTTGACTTGCCATTAGGTACATGAATATAAATAGGCTTGAATCTGGTAATGATATTTATATTTGTTCAAGATCTGGGTGATTTTCTGTTTTTTATTTTTGTAGGTATTTATAAAAAAAATTGTAATTATCCGTCATCTGATTATCATGTATCACAAGCATAATCCGCGTCAATGGAAACGCAGCCTGCGTTTCCATTGACGCGGAGCGAACGGAGAAAAAGATAAATATTAACCAATAGAATTGATATAGATAGGTAATCTCTGAGCGAAAAATTAATAATAATTTTATTATTATTTATCCGTATCTCCGCTCCCCAGCTCGCTACGCGTCAATGGACAGGCAGCCTAACATAGCTTAGATTGGGACTAATGCAATGACGCTATGTAAAATGTCCAAGGATATTTATTTACTTATTGAACACCCTTTCCATGTTGATGAAGCCTAAATCAACTTTGAATACCAAAAGCAACACTTATTAACTCTAATCATAAATGAAATTATAGTTAAAAAAATAGAATATTGTGAAATATAGACATTCTACCGAGCGAACAAAGCTACAGGAGTAAGATAATCCTGGCCGTAATTTATAGAATATAATTTTTACATTTCTGTGAACATTTTCCAGAATAAGCGTCTTACATAATTCAAAATTTTCATACAAAGTACACGTCTATTAACAGTAGGTATACGTATCGACATATTTACATCCTGAGCGGTAAATCATGTAAAACTTGTACGCTTCAGACCGAGACCCGCGATTGCCTTGATAGATGAAGAGTAAATACGAATTTACCATTTTTTTACCATGGCATTTGAACCAACAACGGTTTGAAAATATAATAAAATTGGGAATAAAAAGTAGGTATTTCTTTCTTAGATATTCAATTCTAATAATGACGATTTATTCCATTTAAATATCAAAAAGTAATCGGTACTATTGGTATTTGTTTCAACTCGTATTTAGAAGCTTCCGTTTCACTTCGCTCGCGTGGATAAAAAGTCCAGTTCAACTATGTACCTACCTATATTATTTACACTCAAGCATTAAATTTGCTTAGCTTGGGACTAGCTAGATGGACGCTGTGTGGAATGTCCAAGGTATTAGTTTTAAAAGTAAACAAGGATATTTGTTTTTTAATTTATTATTTATATTCCAAGTTTCAGCCAAATCAGTTTGGTACTTTTTGTGTGAAAGAGCAACAAACATCTATACATTTTATACATCCATACAAACTTTCGCCTATTAGGTATACTTAGTAGGATTCCAGACGGATACCATTCTTAAAACTAATACCAAAACAGTTTCAAAGAGATAAAGGTAGGTACAGACAATACAAATTCACACTCTAATGACTCTTTATTTAAAGACAAAATGATGATTTATTATGATAATTACCTACTACCGGAGTATGTCACAAAGGTACTAGCATTTTCGGTAAATATTTACGAGATTGACACACCGGAGAAAACAACATCTTGCCAAAATTTCTGAGAAGTAAAGTGCGAACCGTATCCACCTTAGAGGGTAGGTATTCGACGTTGAATAATGTATCTGGTGTAAGGTATTTGAACGTGACCTACGGTTTTACGAGAAGTGGTCATCCGGAAGGCATGGTGCCACGCCCTACAGATTTATTTTTTACAAGCTTCCGCCCGTGGCTTCACTCGCGTGGTACTTCTCCGGATAATAGTAGCCTATGTGTTATTCCATATGGATGTATGTATATTCCAATTTCCAGATAGGTATATCCGTTCAGTATTTTTTGCGCGAAAGTGCAACCAACATCTATACTTACAAACTTTCGCGTTTATAATAATATGAGCAGTTTTAGTAGAAAGATTTTTATTTATATTTATTTAGATGTGTACGTACACTGTACAGCCTAATCGTAGATGTGCCTTATATGTTATTGTACCTTACTAAATTAGTGGTTTTGTTTTTTTCTAGCATCCGTGACTTGAGATTGCACTGTTAGTTGTCGATTTTTTTATTTATTCTTGAGAGAGCCACAAGTTTCAATAGTTTCAGTGTCTTTTGCTTATTTTATTTTATATAAGTATTTTTGCAAGGCCATACATTGTTTATTCAGGTTTTGCAATGTGGGTCTGATGTGCATTGCACATTAGAAAAAGAAACAATTGCAATTGCAAAGGATTAAAAAGTGTGATTTGAGAGAAAAAAATCTTTCTTTTGAGCCTAAGGCCTTCTAACTGAGCTTTTAATGTGAGCATATATGAAGAATGGTAGGCCGGTAATGTAGGTCAATAAAAGGTTGAACTAGTTTTCCTTGGTTGTAAGTTTTTGAGTAAGCTGTATAAGTAATTGATATTAATTTGCGTATATCGCCTTGTTTCTACATACAGCAGGGTTGCAAGGTGGTTTAGTTACGGTCAAAGCGCTGAAACGCTTGGTGTTGTTTAGCTTAGTTCCCAGTAGATTAAAGTTGAGTGACACTTTTTCCCGATCAGAATATGAATCGGTGACTACTGTTAGCAAATAACTGACAACTGCCAGCCTGGAGCTTTTCAAAGAGCATAAACACTACGTCACCTAAGTTGGTTACTAAAGTCGCACAATACTTATTTGAGCAATGCTCATCTAGGTACTCTATTGCAATTAAGTACCAATAAACTAAAAATAACTCTTTAGTAAGTATATACTAATTGTTATAGTCTGTTTATCTTTTAAAGGACATAATGTACTTATTTCACCACGAACGCTTCCATTTACTTCATGCCAAAGTGTAAATAACCCTGAAATAGATAGAAAGGAGATGCTAAGAAAATGAAAAGGAAGATTGTTTTCGTCGGAAGTTGATTTTACATAAAGCAGATTGAAATATCTGAAAAATATGACAGCTTTTAAAAATCCAGGTAGTAGATTTTGCGCGTCGCAGACAAAAGCTCGATAGACATGAGTTATATTCGCAGTGTACTAGAAATGTTTTTCTTTAACTAAACCCCCTTTTGATTCATTTTACAGTCGGTTTCATGTAAATTGATTCTAATTTTGTGATCTAACTACGAGTTTGTTTATTTTAATTCTAAAGACCAATATAGCAAAGCACTGTATATAACATTTCGAAAAAACAAAGTTCTTTTATCTTTGTTTAAATCTTTGCGGGTAGTTTTAGTCAGAAGCAAAAATGGTCATGATCAATTCTAACCATTTATACAACTTTACTAAAATAAAGTAATTTCAGAGACGTCACTCAGGCTGTTATTTTGTTTTGAACTTAAACGTGAACACAATAAGAGTTACAACAGAATCAGTGCCAATATTTATTTATTGTTTATATTTATTTTATTTTCCTAACGGATATCACCTTACGTAAGATTCTGAATACGATCAACTGATTTAAAATTCAAATCATTGAAATACTCAGAATTCTTACCTGAGTGCCTAGCCAACCGGCATTCGCTATGAAGCGATTCGATTTCTATCATCGCTACACCTTTGATTTGACATTTCTGATCGCTCGAGTTTTCGTCATCGAATGTCAATTCCTATAGGTACATTTTTTTTAGTTTCTAATCGAAAGCGATTGTCGAAATGTAACATGGCTAGGGCCTCTGGTGCTGTAAATTACATTATTTACATTTAATGTACTAAATAATAATGACACTGTTGAACTTGTTTAATACTTGTGAAGTTCATGTTGTATGATACCTATTTACATTCATTTACTTATAACAAATCATAATTTTACAATAGGTAAAGTTAACTTACGGTTACAGTTGACGCAACCTGCACCTACCTACAAATTATAATTATGAATATTATCATTATTGGAGCCGGTTTCACAAATGGCAAGTATATAAAACCTAATCACATTTTGTAAATAACCTACGCATCCAACTTGAAATGTGAACAAATAATTGATTGGATATAATCGATACATTTTTGATAATCCGATTAACTTTCACAATGGCTGAATTTATTATAATAATTATACTGAATCGCCCTCAATTATTTCGCGAATGTCTATTCAAATTAATGAAAAGTTACAATCAGGATTAACCAGTTGAAATACTCTCAATTCTTATCTTGATTGGATGGGACGATGAAACCGCGCCGAGCCCTCCATATAATTGATATTTCTTTATCACGTATTGAATTGAAAGTTAATGTTTTAAATTAAAAAGATTAAGTATTTTCGAATCTTCACTTCACTTCCTCTTTGTGGCTACTGTGACTATTGTTGTCACAATTCTGCCAATTTTCGAATCTTATCTTATCATCATCAATGATTGAGTGACTTTGATGTTCCTTTCACAAACTCTTCGGTACCTAAACTGATACTATTTACTGACTTGAATTATATGACATGGTAGTGGCTAAATGCGTGACTTAAGCCGCGCGAAGCCAAAATAAAGAAGAATAAGAATAATTATAGATACAGAATTAATTTTAAATCACCAGAAAGCTCTCGGCCGGCGCGTAATTCATATCACTAAAAGCAACAGCGTTTGTTCTACTTAGCGAAATATAATATTTTTGTTTTTCATACAAAACTTGAAAAAAAATGTTTATCTCTGTAAGTCCCTCAATTATTATCGAAATTATAAATAAAGTTTCCAAATCCAGTAGAGCAGAGCCACCTAAGGATCGTTACAAACGATCTATAGTAAGCTCCAAGCCAGCCAGACGGAAGCGTGCACAAGACACTGGCAGCTTTGCCGTGCTGAATGGCAATGCTGATCCTTTAAGCCAAATAAGTGCCAGCCCTCGAATAACGCGTCATTTCGACCATTCATTAATTGATTCATTAACCTACATAATTAATAATATGTCGTGTAATATTGTATAACATAACTTGTGTCTGCTCCGAGTTGTTCATGCTCTGACTGTTCCAGACGCATTAAGTTCACTCTTGCTTATAAAATTAGAGATACTTTTGAACATTCACCGTAATGAACACAACGAAGTTTCATTACAAGTAAATGCCAAACAAAATTGCAATCTTTTTTGAAAACAGCAAATGAGCAACGTTCCGCTGCAGATCAATTCATCGAAATTGCAATCGGATCACTTGAATTTAGATGTTTTAAAGTTCGCTTGAACTGCGGTGTTTTGAAATTCAATCCCTTCAGTTTCTATGAAGAATTACTAGCTTAGTTAAATCCCACGTTTTCACCCTTCATTTAATTTAATAGGGTTATTTCCATACCATTGCTCATTCCTTTTTGGTCAGGTCCTGAGGTTCGTAGCGTGTTGTTGCATTTCCGCAAGAATTATTATATCATTGTATGTACCTATATTATTTTTTAATAAGTATGTTATTATGTTCATCAATTATTACGTCAATTAGTGGACCCATTGTAAAAAATATTTTTGTAGGGTAATCTTCCGAGATGTTCCCTAAAAAATTTGATTTTGATCTGATGAGGAGTTTCGGAATTATGAACTGAACTGCACCTCGAGAGTGCAGGAAATTTATCTTCTTACGAAACTGAAGTCATTTTATAGTTTTTTAATTTTCCACATTATGTTGTATCTACATAACGCAAAAGAAATGATGTTGCATAAGTTACCGATACCTACCTGGTGTTGTGAAAGCACATTTTTGTATTACAGTCTTGGATATGAATCACAAATGGGTACAACATTTTGAAATTCACCCAACGTTGTTACTAAACAACGGTGCACACTTCCAATGCATCTGCAGCCGCAGTTTACTGCTTAAATTGGAGGGCAATTTCAAATACTGTTTTTAGGCTTATCAATGGGTGCATTATCTTTCGCTTTGCACACAATTTTTATAATTGCAAAGTTATCTTATATGAATACAAATTCTTGAATTAAAATAATAATCAGGTCAAAGAAATCTTTGTCTAGATTAATTATACCCACCCACATAATATTTATTATATTAAGGATATATTTTTTTTTACCTTATAAGTTTAGTAATAAATACTTATAAGTTTATAACCGATAACATAAAGTGGGCTAAGAAATAAATGAGAAAGAAAATATTTTATTTGCTTACCAAGTAGGTACCTAATAGTATAAAAAAACTATAAAAGGTAAGTACATGAATGTTAAATTTATGTAGGTAGGCAAAATGAACCTATGATGTGGTTTTTTACGGAGGCAACTAACCGCGCTGGTCTTCCGATAGGATCGTTTCAAAAATCGCGGACAGATAACTAAATTACAATCTAAAAACTTATTCACTAGTAAAAGAGTTCTTCTGCAGTTTCAAAACGATTTTCTAAATTGATGTTCGGAGTTATGTTGGTGTAAAATATAATTGTAAATAGCACAGCTTGCTCTTTACAAATGTGTTTGCACTTTGCAGGTGGAAAGGCTTAGAGTGCTCTCAACTCAAACAAGCGAGGCATTAGAAGCAACTGGCGTTCACCTCGTCGTATCCTACGAATAAGGAAACAGACGCCACTGTCACCTTTTATTTTTATTGCATTTTTGGAATCTTCACTATCATTTACATCTAATCAGTTCAAAAAAAGTTCATAAATAAATTTATTTCAATAAGTTATTAAAGTTTTAAAATTCGGTTACAATTACATTGCTGAATTTCTCTCGGCGAATACGGAAACAAACGCTCTGGTAGCTGTGTTCCACGCGCGAAATCGAGTGCGACGGGCGGAGCACGGGTGATAAACGCAACTGTCGCTTTACTCGTCCAAGATTACCGTGGAGTGCGGACATGCGTGAGTGGAGTATCATGAATTTACAATAAAGCGAGCTCATAAGTTATTATTTTTACAAGCTTTTATTTAGTTTCACCTGTCCCGATGTTTGTTATCAAATCTTGCAAATTAAATTGAATCCACTTCCCGGTTACTGATTGATCTGAAATTTTGCATACACGTGTAAATAGCGTGACAATGCAATATTATGATTATGATGAGATGGTGCTGATTTGATAATGGAGCTGGAAGGTGAAGGTGGGCAAAGGAACTTCGCCATGAAACGACCCAACCTCATCGAGTTTGGGCTCATTTGAATCGTCTTGACGAGTAGTTTGTCTTTCAATGTTAACCAGGGTCTGATGATGGAGCTGGATGGTGGTCATAGGAACTATGTAATGAAACGACGCAACACCATCGAATTTCGGCTCATTTGTTTCATCTTGGCGAGTATTTTACTTTTAGATGGTTACCAGGGTCTGATCTGATGATGGAAATGGAAGGTGGTCTTAGGAACTCAAAGAAACTACACAACCCCATCGAGTTTCAGCTCATTTGATTGGTCTTGACGAGTACCTACCTACTTTGGTGCTGGATTTTTAAAAGTTTAGTTCTCTTTATTATTCAGTCTGTATTATTTAGTTCTCTTTATTGTTTATTAAATATTGTTTCTAAAAAGTTTTTAAATAGGCTTGTTTAAGGCATATGCGTCATGTGACACTTAATTTTGCATAAATGGTGCTTATAGAAAAGGCTGACTGATGGCCGGTTGCTAATCTATGGTCTCAGAGTAAAATTTACTTGCGAAATATTGAAGAAGCTTTCATGAAGCGAGCGCAACGAGCTTTTTAAAGCTTAAAGACATTTTATTTAGAATAAATGCGTCATGTGACACTTGATTTAGCTTACGGTGTTCTTAAAAAAAGCTGACTTGCTGTGCTCTTTTTATAATGGTCTAACACAGTTCAATTTGCTTGCACAATATTCAAACGTAGTGTGACACTTGATTTTGCTTACTGTGTTCTTAGAGGTTGACTTTTGGTCGGTTTCTATTATAATTATGGTCTGACACAGTTCAATTTGCTTGCAAAATATTCAAGAAGATACCGTGCGAGCGAAGCTACCTTACGAGCTAAGCGTTCTTCGAACCAAGAAAGCGCAGTGAGCAGATTTTTTTTTAATACAATTGCATCATGATGTAACACTTGATTTTGCTTAATATGGTGCTTATAGAAAAGGCTGACTGCTGGAAGGTTCCTTTTAACTGTGTCAGACCATAGAGTCTGACACAGTTAAATTTGCTGGCAAACTATTCCAAAGTTACCGTGCGAGAAAAGTGAGCTTTGAACCAAGCGAGCGCAGCAAGATTCATAGATCGAACTTTTTTAGGACAGATGCGTCATGTGACACTTGATTTTGCTTATTATGCTTGTTGTTGTGGCTGGCTGTTGGTCGGTTTCTATTCTATGGTCTGAAACATTTAAATTTTCTTGCAATATATTTAAGCTGACTTCGAATCAAATGAATCATGCCAGCGTAGAGAGCTTTTTTATACTTGAACGCTTAAACTTTGACACCGCATTTCACCTTTTTTAATAGTTTTGTCGAAGAACTCCGAAACAATGTTTGTGTCGATTTATTTTGTACTAGCTTACACACCTGCGGATTCGCTCGCTTCGGTACCCACCTTGATAAAATATAGCCTATGAAAAAATATGTATATAAAATATGTATATTCGGAATGTCCATCCTACACATCGGTGAAAGAATTTTTGAAATAGAATGAGTAGTTTCGGAGATAGCCCTAAACATATAAAACACAATCAAACCAACTTTACCCCTTTATAGAATAGAATAGAATAACATTTATTTGGTATTATATATAATATTAGTATGGATTACTCGCCCGCGGCTTCGCTCGCGTGGTGCCTACTTTGATAAAATATAGCCTATGTTCATTCGGAAAGTCCATGCCTACACATCGGTGAAAGAATTTTTGAAATCGGATGAATAGTTTCGGAGATTACCTACTCTAAACATACAAACAAACAAACAAACAAACCAACTTACCTCTTTTTAATAGTAGATTTAATTATTGATCTATCTATAGTAACTATCCAACAGAGTTCAAAACACCTACCATTAATACGTTTCACTTAAAGCTTTGGCACTGCATTTCACCCTTATTAAGTTTATTCGCAAAATCATAAAAAACATTAGTTGTTGTCGAAGTACCTAGTTAGAAGCACGTTCAAACATATCATATTTTGGCATATGCCCACATTAATTGTCATCAGTACCCTGCCAACTCCGGGTGAACAAGGCAACAAAGGTTAGCGTCAACAAAAATCACCGTGGAGAAAGGTTACTAAGGCGCTTTGGACCAAGCCAACCAGAAAATATTACACGGATTAAGGAAACAAGCGACAAAAATGGGGGAAATAGCAGTGTTAAATTAATTAAAAGTACTTGGAATGATGAATAGGATGTTATTAAAATAAATTAAAAAAAAAATTCATTAAAAAGTTGAAAACTCATCGAAATATTAAGAAAAAACCGCCTCCTGTAAAGTTGGTGTTTTGCAACTGTTTCCTTTTTCGTAGGATACGACGACCTGATTCAAGCCTTGTAAAATACTTTAAGGTGCATGCATGCGTGCAACTAGCGCCGTCGCCTATTTTATTTTGTTATAACGTTGAACAAAGGAATTTAAAAAAAATCCCGTTTGTGAAACCTATCATAAGCTTTTTTTAATGACTCTGTAATAGTTTTATTTTGTATAGTTTAGGAAGAGTAGCGAAAACAGAGTTTGGTGGCCGCCAAGTGCAACTTTTAATTTAAATAGGTACCTAGGTACTCTTTTGTTAAATAATTGAATTATGATCGTACAGATACAGGCGCTCGACGCAAGTTTATAAATTATTTAATGTTTTTTGGATGTGAATGTTGATACTTAGGTATGCCATTTTCACTCGGAATTTCATACGACGCCGACGTAATTTCATGGTTCAAGCACAGATAAAAGAATACAGTAGTTTTTGTTTTAATTAAAATCAAACAACCACTAGTAAACCGCATCGTATAAAGTAGCTTTGTTAACGAAATCGCGAAATGTGTAACCTACAGTTAAGTTCACTGCTAGGTATTTTGCACAAACATTATGAGATGACCTACCCCAAATTATATTTGGGTAGGTACTACCGAGTGCTACCGAGTCATGCTATGGAGAAGCATTAATATAACCGTAGTATAATGTCATAACAAAGGACATCGAGTAAATAGTCTGGGAACATGCAACAATCATTTCTAGTCGGAAGTATAGATACATGATACATTGCTGAATTTCCTTACCTATTTGCTACTGTGTTGCATCTAATTCGATATGTACGTGGTAACCCTATCACTTGATGGTTAGCATCAGTTTCTAGCGTTATAAAATTATAATAATTGTTTATTAGTTCAAGTGAAACTAAAGAACATGCTTAATTTTGACTTTTTTGTTTTTGCATGTTTTATTTTAATTATTTATATAAGATAAGATACGTTTATTTGCAGAACATTATGATACATCAGGTCTTTCATTCTATAATTATGTCCAATTACATTCTACCATGCAGGCATGCAAATATTCAATCAATTTTAAATGTTACCTATGGGTCCTGGAGAAGTGTGCAAAGTTCAATTTAATCGGACGTTTCAATAAAATCACGTTTGAAGCTTACCTAACATAACAACGAAGCTAATAGAAGCGTGTTAAAAAAACTTTTTCTAACATGAAATAATATTCTTAAATAAGCCAAATCAATTACTTAAGTACGTCAAATTGCAAAAAGCCACTTTTGCACTAAAATCCTTTCACCAATAGCAATAATAACTATTGAAGACTCAATATGCAGTTACAAATGGTTACAAGGTCGCATCACTGTAAGATTTGAGTCACTCAAACTGAATGCTGGAGAGGCAACTCTGGCTTACAGATCGTAGACAATTATTGTTTCCAAATAGTACCAAATAGTACCTAAGTAGTATCTTGCTGCTGTAAGGTTGGCAGAACTCCACAATAAAGTGAAAGACAGCTGGAAGCCGCTTTGTCTTTACTTTTAATGACCTATATTCTTCTGTCGGTACAGTCGCCTGCACTAAGATGTACACATCCAATTAAACGCTCCTAAATGATATACCTAACCATCAACTAGTGTCATTATCATCTAAGTATACATTTTCAATCTACAGGTACCTACATTATTTTATTGAAAATGTATAAATAATAAAGGCACAAGTTGATGGTTACATAATTTTGGAGCGTTTGGATGTGTACCTACATCTTATTGCAGGCGACTTTACCTCGATCTATACTTAGTACGGTATTAGCACGTTTGTTGTGATCACAATAGCTACAGTTTTATACCTAATAGTATATAAATTTTCAAGCTTTTGAAAATGTTTGAATGTTGGTGTTTTAATTAATCACGCATTAACCAGAGGTCAGGTGAACTTGTAGCTTTAGACAAAACCCTCAGTCCATTAAAATAAAATGTTGGTGCAACGCAAGCGTAATCGCGGGTGGAAGCTAGTTGATTATTACTATAAAACAAGCAATGACATATGAAACAAGCAGACTACTGCTAGCCCCATCGATACAAGCTCTCCTAGTTTACATGGTTACGTCATGCATTGAATAATATCGATATCGCTTACGATGTGGTGCTAGTCGAAAACCGGAACAGTAACCAGTTGCTGCCGATGCGATACAAGATATCACAAAGTGAAGGTGAGGGTTGCTACAATGGTTCCTGCCGTTTTCGAAAGTGGATTCGTGCTTAGAATAATAAAAACATAAGTCTTGACAGCAAAAAAATTACAATTCAAATCTAATTCAGCAAGTGATCGCCAGAAATTCTTATTGTTTGTTTTTGTTTTAACTTATTTTATAATTAACTAGCGAGTAGGTACTTTTGCGTAGATCTCGTCCAACTAGGCTAAAAGATGCAGGGTAATGTATATTTGTTCAAGTCTTTCTCGTAAAATAATGCCATAAAACTGAGGTAGGTACACGTACAAGTTTCAAATGAATTGCACTACCCGTTACAAAGTTTAATACAGACTTTAAAACCCCTACAACCCGTTTTAAGGGTTGCTAAATTACATCTTTTTATGCACACTCGCACGCCTTCTGAAGTGTAGTTTTTAGGAAGTGATTAACAGGTTATTTTACATTTATACCGATTAATATTCATACTGAGTTTCAAGCAAAATGAACAATCCTTTAAAAAGTTCCCATACAAACCTAAACTAACCCCGGACCCCATTTATATGCCTTTTTTATTTATACTGCAGAATATTTCTACTGAGTTTCAAGCGAAAGGAATAACCCCTTAAAAATCAATACAAATTTAAACAATCCCTGCTTTACGTGGATATAGGTACTTAGTTCGTCAGTCAGATAGTCAGTAACGAAAGCCTTATATAAAACAGATAATAATTAAATTAGGCTATACCTAATAATAATACTCTTAATCCACACTCTATCTAAGCTCAAGCATCAAGTTTGATGACGGTTCTCTACTCTACTTAAATTATTAATTATAATCGTTTGATACAGGATTCAACGGGCTCTGAATAAGGGTCACGGAGTGTTTTTACTTAATCTAATAATCCAATTCAAATTATTGGATATAACACAGTTATATTTCTAGTAGCGTGCATGGACTTGTAACCTGTCACGTCATATAGAATGAAACTTCAAAATGTGGGCATGTATAGGTACCAAATAATGTTAGGTATTTGGACACCCCTTTTACTACCCTATTTAGACATCTTCAAAAATCTAAAAATGCTTTAAAAAGATTAGAAAAACTATCGTGGGAATATAGTCGTGATCATAATTTTTTTTCGATAAATTTTTTAATTTTTTACAATTAGATTTCTGAAGACACTTTGCTTGATACCAATCGCTGGACCATAAACTTATATTTCAAGAATTACGACACTCGAAACGCTCAAAACTTACTTTTACTATGAATGACGTGCATTAACTTATTATAAGAATCAAAACGCTCGTAGCCCAGCTCACTTAGGTTTTTGATAGATCGCTAAAGTTACGCGACATTCTGAGCGGTCACAATTTGAATGGGTAACCGGTAACATCTGAAAGCCTGTATGAACAATAATATAAAAAATACAAACAGTGGAACATGGAACCTCCTCCTTCTTTAAAGTCGGTTATAAATGCACTGATAGGCAGGTATTACCTAATCACGGATAGGAGTAGCAATGAATAGTTCAACCCCGATAACATGTAATTTCTTTGACCTTTCTATTCTAGTCTCTGCAATTTCTATAGGTAATTTGATACAACGGATTGGTTAGAACTATACCTACCTACCTACACTAGTTACTGATAAACGTTTACGGTAGTTAAGTGGTTTCTATTCGACGAAAATTAAAACGAAGGACAGTAATAACTAATTGATGATAATGGTAGGTACCTAAGTACTCGTAGATTTTACCGATCAATTTGAACAGAAAGGGTGGAATGCAGATGGTTTATGCCTGTTATCGAATCAAACTCCGTCACCAGAGTTGAACACTTGCTCATACGAATTTATTTAGGTACCACTTACTTATCTTAAAATCCATAATTTTTTTTGAAATAAAAATGACCTTTCCAATGAACTTAGGAATTTTCCCACCTTATAGAATCCAATACGTAACGACCGTAAGAAACGTAGGTATGAACACCGTTAGAGTGTCTGAATCAATTATTATTGGTATTGAAAATACGAGTAGGTAGGTACCTACCTACCTATCTGTATATGTATTTACGTAGGTATAACATGCAAGTACTTACCTACCTATTAGGTAAGTAGGTACCTACCTACTTTTTTAAGTTAATGAATAATTTACCAAAGTTTAAAATTTGTATAAAAAAATAAAGCAATAAACATGACGATTCCTTCATCATTTAGTTTAAAGCCCGTGTTAAAAAGTGTCCTGAAACAAAAACACACCTCACACCTGTAAAATTACAGAATAATTGAAAGCAACCATCACAGAAAACACTTGCTATGGTTCTTCGATCAGAAGAGGCTTGCATTTAATTAATATTATTCGAATTAAATATATTCCGGTAAAATTAAGATTTGCACCCACGCAAAACTGCCCGTTTGAATAATAAACACGATAGGTGTAGAAACCTAGAAGTCAGATCTCAGCCTATAGGTATACCTACCTAGAAACCTCCGTTACGAAATTGTTTACCATTTTATCTTGATAGCAGTTTTTTTTACGAACAAGTGGTTTGAACTAGTGCAATCGTGCCAATGCCAGCCACTAAAATACGAGTTAACTCACGATGATGAAAATCTTTTACTGCATGCAACATTACCTGTGTAGACTTTTATGTTGGAGTTGCCTGTTTTAATCATTTGAGAATTTAAACAGGCTTCTCGATAAAGCTATCCATGCCATGACATGTGTAACATAGCGAGGGAGACGATAATATTTTTAAAAGAAAACTAATTCTTCCGTATAGTTCCGTAGGTATCACTACAATTTGTTTTATCATAAAAACTTATTAGGTAGGAACCTAAGTAGGTAGCCTCTGTGACCTCTGAGACAATCAAAGCAGCTGACAGAAAACGCATTGATGCCTTTGAAATGTGGTAGGTATTAGTTGGTCAGAGCATCGGACCAACGTGTCAATACTCAAGAGGTCAAAATAACCACCAGGCTCTCAAACGCCTTTGCCAGGAAAACTGGAGATAATCTCGAGAAACTTATAGTCACTGGCTCTGTAGGTATAAATCAAGCTTTATTAACGATCGTCTGGTGTGAAAGTGTAAAACATTATACGTAATATGATAAAAGTACAGAAACCGGCTGTTACAATGGCATGAACCTACAAATCGAGAGGTTTTTCCAATTCTCTAAAATATTTAATTGCAGTAGCATAGTTCAGAAATTAAATAGCGATCTTTCACAGCCTGAATATTAGTTGTAGGGAAACTTCTCTATTTATAAAATACCTACTTCATAGTTTTTAATTATTTGAACTGTAAGACTTAGGTATTTTTCATTTAAATTCTATTTGCGAGGTATTGATAGTGTACAAGGGCAATGACGCGATAAAATCCTGTTTATCTATTTAAAATTATGAATTGTGATCGCGAAAGCTAAAGAAAGACTAACATAATTCTTCTTGATCGACATGCCATTCCTATAGCCGTAATCTTAAGGAGGCTTTGTAATTAGGCTAAGAGCTCGTTATTTGTTTTACCTACTCGTATATAATGTCTTGAGGTAGAAAGCACACGGGATTTTACGAGTTACCTAACTTCACACGAGGGTCGTAAAATGATGGAACAGCCAACGGTGACAAACTTCCTGAAGCTCCTCTAGATAATTGCGCCTATTTAAGAGCCCTCAACTGAATGTTCCGACGTTTTCTCGCTTAAATCAGCGCAAGTCCAGTTAAAGTGGAAATATACTTAGGTACCTATACGTTTTTATGAGATTCATTCACATTAAAAACAAATGTTTATATGTTCTGCAGATATTTGTCCCGGGTCTGGGTGTTTTTCTATCTATAGTACTTACTTATGTACCTATGTATTTACAAAAAATATACTTATATATAACATAGTAGGTATATCATAGTCATCCGGTTACCTCAAGTTATATTAAATTGCTTAGCTCGGGACTAGCTGATGCTGTGTGAAATGTCTAAGGCTAAGGGTATTTATTTATATAGTTAAACTATTGATAATGCGTTCGTATGGAAAATAAAATAATGGTTATAAACTGGACTTACTTAATATCATGCAAGAATAAATAATGAGTGTACCTACTAATTTGCTTCTGGTCTCTAAACCCAAGTTTTGGAACCATTTGCAGGCACCTACCACGAAAACACAATAAATTTTAACGAGAATTTACAGCATTTACTCTCGCTCGGAATAAATAGAAATTGTAGGTACCTACTGCTTAGGAAAACGACTTGTGAGATATGTTGCAGAATAAAAATATCTTTCTGTAATCGACTGGCCGCTTTGTAATTATAGCGACACCGTTTACCTACCTACTCTCTTTGCATTTTAAATAGTAGATTGATAGACAAGGGTGAAGTGCCTTTTAATGCACGTGATGGTTTGGTGCGCTAGTGACCGAGGCCGATACAGGTAAACTCTGCTTTTTATTTTGAATATGAGAAAAGAACCAAAATTATTTATAATAGGATGCCAATGCCACTTCTGTGTACTATAAAATAATTGGTATCACATCGTCAAATTATTCAATTAAACTAAAATAATGAACTGCACTAAACCTAACCTGCTCAAAAACGAATATTCAGTGGATGTAAAAAACTTTTTACATCAACTGAATATTAAGAAAACACGACTGTATTTTCAGAGGGAACTTCAACAGTTTTAACATCAAAATTAATTTCAACCAAAACTTTTCCTTTTGAGAATATTTACAAAATACCTTAAAATGCTTAGAAAACCGCGATATTTTGTAAAGCGGCTGCTTAGCTGTTCTATGAAGCTCTAGGTTTCACAATCCGGCTGCGACAGATGCATCGGATTCATCCTTCCGGCTACATTATTGCAAATTCCTACAGACTCGAACGAACCGACAACTACAAGGCGGGCGCTGAACAATATGAAGCAAGCAGGCATGTGTTCCGCTTTCACAAGCTTCTAGAATACTCTGCATTTTTCTAAAGTATTAATGGCATTAGGTAAAATATGTGTACCTACCAATATCTACACCTGTTCATAAGAATACATACTTTGGGGTTATGGAATGCCTTTTTACATCTTAGGTAAATGTAGCACCATTTTAGTGTACTTATAAAAATGCTTTACCATTGCAAGCAAGCAAGCTACGACGGAGGCCTTTTAGGCGACCTATAAACTCCGTAACCAGAGTTGAAAAAAAAACATTAATCATTTAATATTAATTAACTAATGGTTACTGTTGCCGTACATTTTAAAGCATAAATAATTAACTCATTTTAAAGTAGAGCCCATACTTCACCACTGTTCCGAAAATAAGTGCTACTTAACAAGATTGTCGGTAATGGCATAACTTTCGTCCCATTTCAAAGACTTTATCTTACTGCTACCAGTGAAACCTTGTTCAAAGTTTTGGTGAGTACCTACCTACTACCGTACACTCTCGTTGAGGCACCACGAGACATGACGAGTGCAAGAGTTCCGTTACGTGCAGCATGTAACTGCGCTTGGTCGGACTCGTTACGTCTCGTCTCGTCTCGTCTACTCACCGTTCCGAGTCGGTTTTTTGTGCATCAAAGGGTCTCGCTTACCTTCGCGAGGCGAGACGTGATTGCATCACAGTACATTCTCACGTTTACAAGCTTTCTAACGGCTTGTACCACGTTCACCTTTTCGGCATTCACAACCATACTAAATATACGATTGTAGAGTCGCACGCGTCACTCTCTCTTACACGAGCTCCCTCGGTGAGACTAAAGAGTGCACGCACTAAAGTGCGTGCACTCGCAGGAGAGTGTACAGCCGCCATAATTGTAATTAATGAATAGCAACCCCGATTAATCTCAACCTCGGCTCACTTGCGTAGGTAGGTACTGTAGCAGGCAGCCGCAGCTACCTACATCCAATTCGGCTGGCTGCTACAGTACCTTTACCTATCTAAGTAAATGTGGAAGAGAAGAGTTTTGTAAATTATAATCCAATTTTAGCGGTTTGTGTATGAAAGTGATCTAAATTAATGAAATAATTTATGCGCGGATTGAGTGAAAACATAATCAGGGTGTAATCCTATCATGCAAACGTTTAAATTAGCATCCAATTTGTCAATGTACAGCCAACACAGATAATAATTAATATCACCTGTGACATTATAATTTTCAGCTTGAATATTGTGTCCAAAATATGGGTTATATTATTTTAGTTGAAGTCATTTATTTCAATTAATCCCCTCAGTTTACATTTCCATAAAAAAAATGCCGAATTGACATTCGATTTACGAAAACTCGAGCGATTTATAGCCTAAGTATATTTTTCTTCGATTGTGTAGAAATGTAATTTGGCTAGAGTGGCTGAACACTCGAGTTTACAAATTAATGATAATTATTCATTTTCATAAAGTAATTATTGATGTAAATTTTAATTGTATCTACGTATGGTTTGTTTGAAACCCACGACTACTAAAACATTCGAGCTATAGGGAGAAAACATTCGTAGGTATTCATAGGGTTTCAGTAATTTGTATGCGGTAGAAATGAACTAACGTAGAGACGTAATGTAGAAATTCAATTAAATACTCAGGCTTCCCTCTATATTGCTTCAACAGGCTTCACAGCGTCCGTTCGCTGAAGATGATTCTCGTGTAGGTATAGGGGTTCTAAAAAAACAAATATTATTTAAAATAATTTATTAAGCTAATGTTAACTCATTAAAATAATCTATAATAATAAAGCGGAAGATTCAATTTTGATTAAAAAAATATTTTAACATTTGATAGATCGTTTTCTTGCAGAAGGTTGTATAGTGGGTGAAACTGCTGGGTTCAGTTGGTACTAGAAATCATCGCATACACTTGTAGTCGTTGTGTACACTAGAAACTTCATAATATTCTAGTTTGGTGTAACAATCATCACACTAATATTATAACCGCTCATGCCCATGAGACGGTTTTTCATCGGCATGTCTACGGTCGATCGTCAGTAATGTACCTATGGGAAAGCGCATGCCCAGGAGACGGCCTCCCCTACACTGCCAATATTTTATAGGTACAGCGCGCCGGGCGTTAACACGGTTTTTCGAAAAACCGTCTCGTGGGCATGAGCGCTAGTGTGTAAGTGTGTAAGTAAGTATGTAAGTGTGAATGTTTGTTACTCCTTCACGCTCAAACGGCTGGACGGATTTGAATGAAATTTGGTACCAGGATAGCTTATATCCTAGATTAACAAATAGGCAATTTTTTGATCCCGGTATTCCCACGGGAACGGGAACTATTCACCGCGGGGCGCAGAAAATAAAAGAAATCAATTCGAAAATTACATTGCAACGGTTGTAAATTGTAAGAGGTTATACATATTATACACACGACGTTTTTCCAATGAGCAGTCACTGCGCGTTTTTGTGTAGCGCGTCACCTGCTAGTTAGTAGTTCAGATTGCAGATTGCGATGCAACGTTTGTATCGATACAAACGCACCGCAAAAATAGGCCGTGTGCATAGGCTCTTAGAATAAGGACCTAGAGTCCTAGAGCATTTATATTGTCTAAGCTATAGACATCTAAAGTACCTAAGTAGGTACACATAATGACAAATCAAAAATTTACCGTTCTACATCATAGTTATTGTAACGACTCGTCAATTTGCTTGTGAATTTCACGAATTTAGCCACTTCTTTACTTTTTAGTCCTGTCACTGTTCGGTTGCTATCTATTATTAAAATTGGATCCACTTTTTCCTTCTTTTTTAATTCAGGTAAAGCAGTTTGTTTTTTCACAAAGTAAACTGAAGGTATGTTGACTGAATTAGCATCGCTTGTCTCATCTTCCGGGAACACAATGTACACAACCAGGGGCTTTTCGTCCGGTCCAGATATTTTGATGTTGGACGGTGCTGTCGCAACCACAATTTGGTAACTCTCAAATGGTTTCTGAACAATTGGTATTTTTAAGAAGTTGCTGTCCAAAAGTAAGGGATTACTTTCGTTAGAAGACTTAAAGGGGAACAATATTTTCGCAATTTGGTTCGTACAGCCAACCCCAAGTTCTGAGGAATGCGTAAAATAAGCTTTGGAAAGAATTTCTTGGCGGTTGACGGCGGCGTGCGTCGACTCTTGAGGAATTTTCGTGAATAATGCACCGAATGTCTTTGGTTTAACGTCTTCTTTCACAGAAATTGGATTAAATTTCAGGGTTAGTCCGTTGTTTATGGGCTTGCTTAAAGTAACTTGGTTCACAGATACGATCACGAAGAACAAAATTATCTGAAAGGATACGAAAGTATTATAAATACATAATATGCCGCCAAGTAACATGATAGAAAGGTATACTAAGAAATTTATATTTTATGGACATCCACAGTTTTGTAAGTTTATGTCCATAAACTCTGTCGACTCACTTGTTGCATGGCTGGGCTGAGCCGAGAGCCCAACAACTATCACTTGGGAATCCCAACTTGAACTGATTGTTACATCAGCCATCCACTTCATTGTTCTTCGTGTTTTTGTAAACAACTGAAACGAAGTGGATGTTTAACTGAAATCAAAACTGCTGTGACAAACACTAGTTCTTAGATCACGTTTTCATAACATCATCCTGATTCTATTCTTTTGATTTTACAACACCGTACTTATTTACGAAGATATTTCGTTATTTTTTTGTGTATTTTAAGTATTATAGTGTTAAACCACACTTAGGTTTTTCATTATAAATGAAAAATCTTACTAAAAGATACGGACTCCGACGGGATTCGAACCCGCGATGATATGGCCCTTTAGCCAGGCTGCTTTAAACCACTCAGCCACGGAACCCATGATATCTCGTAAGTATCATCCAAGAAGCCAAATGATTTATATTTCAAAATACTGAAAGAAAACAGAATCACATTAATTTATTCATTCAATGAATTATGTTATAACTTCCTTCATAAAACGAGGAAGCCATCGACCATGGAATGAAATATCACGATTTCACGAACACAAACCAAGCCATTTCAAAGAGATTTTTTTTGCAAGATCACAGATCGGTACCAGTATTATTTTATCTGTGTTGGTACGTACTTATATCTTGTTTTGAAGCTTCTGGTCAAGCCTATCAATATCGTCTAAAACGTTGAAATTTGTAGAAGTTTTACATTATTAATGTGTGTTAACAATATTTATATTTTTCATAAGAATAATAACCTATTTTTGTGAAATTATTCTAATTTCTAATCGAATTAAACATTTCGGTATGCTTACATGAAATCACTCCTCTTTCCTATACGAATACACAGAGACCACAAATTTCCCCTGGAATATTTCAATGCCTCATTATTTACCACAATATAGGTAAGTACATCAAATAAACAAATGAACTAGAAAGAAGCAAGATTTTCTAAGAGCACGAAAAATTTTTCCGACTATTACCTAATTTATAGTCGTTAAACCACGAAGAAGAAGCCTTTAGGCGACCCAAAATTGTAAAGAATGTTAACTACTGCAAAATATGGCAAAGTACTTATGTACAAAATATGTAGGTATTTAGACACACCTGTGACTACTCCTTTGACATCTTCAAAGAATCTATAATGTCTAAAAAAATCTGTAAGAATTTGTCTACCGCACTTTGGTAATACAAGTGTGATCATATTTTATTTATTTCATTTCAAAATTGTAGTCATCGCAGTTGCTAAGAACATACTAATTCAATTTATGATAACAAGATCATTAATTTGCTAACTTAAGCTTATTCCACGAAATATGTGGCGCATAACGCCTACGTGTAATTTATTATATGGCCCATGAGATGGAACTCCGTTATGTATATTCAAATCACGTCTTCGCTTGCATATTGGAAGACAACCTTCCCTGTTCAATCCTCGGGTACCTTGTACTGACGGTATCATTTTTCAATGACTTGTTGAGAATTTCTTATTTCAATACCTTCATACAAACATTAAAACACGCCTTTTTCCCATGGGGGTAGGTAGGCAGTGACCACGGATCTCCACATGCTACGATCCTGACACACCTCTTTCGCCTCATTCATTCTTCATACTACACTTCATACACGCTCTACAGTTTAGTGTACCAGAAGTAGGTACCTACACTAAACTGTAACCTGACCTTTATCGATACACTTTATTAATCTACTTTCAAAACTATCGTGAGTTAACATTATGTGGGAACTAACTTAAAAATATCGTGGATTTCCAAAAATTATAAAGTGGGCAAGTGACCGTACGGTGAGTCCTTTCTTCCTACCCAGACTAGGAGTACCTACTAGATGAATGGAAAAATGTTTTTTTTTTACTTAAATAATGTTTATTATCGTTTTCTTATGTTGACTGTACCTTAACAGTAGAATTTATGGTAAACCAATATCCCAACGTACCTATTTACCTCGGAAATCTGTTACAAGTTAACGCTGGGTGACATATTTATTAGTTCTATACTCGTAGCAGTTTATAATGTCAATCCCTAATGACGCAGGATACACGTTTCTCTTGTCAAAGTTTGAGGAAATTGGCTCACAAGTTGTTCTCATAATTCCACCACTTTAAAACGTGCCAAAGTTGTTCTTAATTAACTGAAGTCTGAACTAGCTGATTATATCATTACCATCATCTCGTATTATAAAATGAAATAAAAACTGTGATAAGTAATAAGTCCTACTCCTACAGATTACAACCCTGACGTCGATTGCCCTGTTGCTTTTAGGGTGAGGCCAAACGAGCGTAATTTTTTGAGCTTTGAGTCGCGTTACTGCTGCATTCGGTTTCATACGTTACTGTTTAGTTTGTTCCTCTCAGAGATTTGAGAATATTGTCCGCCTTCATTTGTCGCGGGTCAAAATACCGACAAAAACGGAAACGAAGCGCGGATCGCGCGCGAAGCGAAGAATAATATGCGAATGCAATCTGCACTCCTGTTACGCGGGTTGTTCACTGCTTTGGCGCCGACGGTCGGATCGTAGCGGGGCGTTTTAATTTTTCATATGGCTTTTTTTCAATCATCGCTAATCCTTTGTTTTGACACTCTCTGACCACGTGACTTATCGCCATTGAATGTCAATTCCTATAGCTTTTTATTCTGACATAGAAATGTAATAACTACGCAACGGAGAGTGTAGGTACTTATCTACTAATCAACTTGGCTCTCGGAATTTCATTATAAAATGTTTGTTATAAATTAGTCGAATTTTCCATTTCTAGCACAATTTTATCCATGAAACAGCATTTAAGGTAGCATATTTTAGGGTAGCATTTGATTATTATTTATAGATTTAATTACAACTCCGTTTCGTTTTACAACAATTTTCATCATAGGTATGTACAGTAAAAGCAATTTATTTTAAGAGGTTAATTTCCAATAAATACTGTCTATCCGGTATAGCACATCGGAGAAAAAATGGAAAGAAGCGTTGCTGTTAGTTAGTTCTTATGAGCAAGTGGCCAACTCTGGTGACGGAGATTCCGCCTAAAGTCCTCCGTCGTGGCTTTATAACTTTAAAAGCCAGGACCGACAATTTAACGTGTCCTCCAAAGCACGGTAGCGCTCGGATATTAGTGACACTGGTCTCTCTCATCCAAGTTGTGACCGCTCAGAACGTTGCCTAACTTCAACGATCTATCAAGAACGTCTTACTTCGCCACGAGCGTTGCAGTAACAATTCATAACCTTTTCAAGTATTTTTAAATGATTGAAGCTTCAAGATACTTAGGTACCTACGCAAATAATTTAATTAGTGCTTTGAAATGGTTGGTATTGTCAATCGCTTGGTTTTTCATCGTTAATTTCCCTAGAGAGCAAAATTGAAAACTGGCTAAAATCTATTATGGAATTCTATACGGTTTACAAGTCTATGCTGTAGGTACATTTAAAAGCTTTCTGTAGCGAGCGTATCATTGTATAAATTATGTAAATAACCTGACTGTTTTATATTTTAAAGTTTGCCTCAAGCAACTCACAAGTACGAAAGCTGTAATAGGATCTCGACTTTTTCCCAAAGTGCGGTAGACACAGTTTTGCAGATCTTAGGCATTTAAAATGTGTTGAAGAAATCTAGGGAAAGTCAGAGACGCATTTATGGTCACACAATGTAAATTTTTCGAAGTAATTCTATTCCATACCTACAGATTGCAAGTCTGTCACCGACCATTAAAATACTTACTATCTTATTAAAGATATCACATTATCATTAAGTTATGGATAATACTGCCACTGTATTGAGTGTTGGTACTTACCAGTATTCTTACTCCGTCACCAGAGTTGGCCACTTGCTCATACGAACGAACGAACGAACCAGTATTATATTAAGTTATGGAAAACAGTTTATGTAGGTACTTATACAGTTTATGTATACTAAAACTTTTCCATGGGGATGGGCAGTGGCTGCGGTCTTTCACTTCACACCTCTTTCACCTCATTCACACGCATTGCATTATTTATATAAGCTCGCCGGCTCAAGGCAATTTTGAACTGGACTTTCTTAAAATAATACGGTTACACCAACCGAGCTTTTAGATTAAAAAAATTCCCGCGGTGTAATGACTCTCTGCAAAACTCGTTGAGGACAAGCTTCTTAGGTATATCACTTTCTTATATCATCTTTCGATCAACCCTTACAATACAATACTGGGGGCAATTCGGAGTGTCGCAAAAGCTAAACTAACCTAACTAAAACTATTGCCATCCTTTTTATTTCCATCGCTATGAAAGGGACGGCAACAATTTTAGTTAGCTTAGTTTAGCTTTTGCGACACTCAGAATTGCCACTACTATCCGACTAAAGAACTACACTATGTATTCTTATCTGTGATTTGGAAAGTTTAAATGTTTATAATAATTATATATTAATAAATTGAATTCATCATCATCATCATCATCATCCAAGTCCATTTTAGTCTTTTATAATAAACATAAAATCCATTTCACACTACAAGATGTCAACACAATGTCATATCAAACAAAACGTAAAATCGTAAAAACGTAATAAATCTGATACAGTAAATGATGTAGCGTTCATTCTATGGCTCCACATAAATATAATCAATCAAAGATTGTAATATAATTCATAAAAGTTTATAGCACAATCAGAATAGAATTCCATAAAAATACTGAAGCATTTAGGGGGATACCTATAGGTGGATGTGATAAGGTGTGTAATTTCCTTTGTGCAGAGCAAAGGTCAGAACGTGCCCTCGGTTATTATAAAAGAACAAAAAACACACGTTTATAACATACTAGCTGATTTTCACGACTTCGTCCGCGTTAGATAACTTTCAGAAGTAGTTTAAGCAATGTAGTAGGTAACTTTTTAATGTAATTTAATAACTTTAAAATTCATTATCCTCTGTCTTTAAAAATCAATATTACGATAAGATCCTTCATTTTTATAATTAAATTTCTTCTTAGTTGTAATCTTCATTGCTGAAGGTCATGCCCGTCCTGAAACGCCTTGATGGAAACGTTGACAAGCTTCTTCCACATTGCTCTATCCTGGGCTGATGATGACATCAAGCTAGTATAGATAAGTACCTACCTACCTAGCTAGTTGGAGGATGCGGTAGTTAAATTTGACAACCTCTGTGGCGCAGTGAGCAAATGCCCGGCTGGGAGGTTGAGGGTCAAAATAGTTTGTATGATCGGTCATACAAATCCAACTGCATGATGGGTCAAGAACATCAAACAAGGCCTTAATGGACGATGTGACATTTTGGGCCCATCTTTAAAAAAGATGCCCACCCTGGTTATTAATATAGGTACTAGGTAGGGTAGGTAGTTCAACAGTGAACCAGGCAGCCACAATTAACCATCGTTATTTCTCAGAAATCTGACGTTGCCCATTTGTGCTTCTACCTGTAAATGATAGGCACATGTGTCCCCCCTCCGCACACCTGTTTGTGCAAGTCGCCCACTAATAACGGCTGTGTGAGAAGCGTTTGTTTGAAAATTGAACCAAAAAGTATGTTTTTTCTGCTGGCATCTTTGATTTTTTGTGTGAATTGTATAAAAGATATCACTTTTTTTATTACAAATATTAAATAAACATTTAGTTAGCTTTCTCATGTACCGCACGTAAGCTTAAAATAATAAGACTAAACCGTTGAAATTTTCAGATTAGTTCAAAGTATGTGCTGTGTCTCTCATAGAACCACATCGAGGTAGTTCACAATGAACCTGGTTTTTATGCTACTTGCTGAGTGTAATTTTCTAAAAAAAATAGAAACCTTGCTGATTTTGATTAAGGTTAATAATAAATAATAATTTTGATCTCTTTATCGTGATTTGAGTGTTTTTCCATTAGTTATTCAAATGTTGTATAGGTTAAATGTAAATTTTTGACCGATTAACTGTAGGAAAATGATAAAAAAATAGAGAAAAGTGTTTTATGCTACCAAACCATAAATATCGCAATTAAAAGCATAAAAGTACTATGCATTTTCATATATTGCCCTTTATTAATGTTTTATAATATAATTACGCTACCCAAAATAAGGTGGTTCATTGTGGAAAATACCCCGGTTCACTGTGTACACCTAAGAGTACACATTGAACCAAATCTCATTTTTTTTTAAAAACCATGTATCTTCTAAACTAATAAAATTTGTAAAGAAATTTAAATGCAAATTGAAAGACAGATAAATTCACTAACGAACAGTGAAAAAACCGAACACAAAAACCCAAGAAACTCGAAGCTAAAGGCTTCCAAACTTTACCTGGTTCATTGTACGACAATGTAGGTACCATATATTATATCCTACTGTGAGGCCATTTGCATTGTAAGATATGACGCAAAAGAGAATCTCTATTAGAATGCAAGTCTTAAACCTATAAAAAGAAATGTTAACTACTTGTAATATTATTGTCTTTTTTCTATTCTTATTGAATAGCTTCTTTTATTGTTTTAAATTGTAGCTTTGAATTAATTTATTTAATTGTATAATTTTTATTGTAAGATCATTGTTCTCTTTTTGACTGTGGAATTTTTTGACGAATCTAAGTGCATGTTTATGTCGAAAGAGAAATAAAGGTTATGATTATGATTATAAAAGGTGGGCATTTATGACTCATATGTTTCATGACATAACCCGACCTTTCTTAGATATAAAATCTTCAGACATACCTACTCAAAAAACTGCTATAATACAGGCCGAATTCCTCGTATAGGTCCATATTTCGAATAATTCAATGTATCTTGTGAGGAAACAATGACTTTTAAGTCTATATTTAAAGAAATCGAAGACTTAAAAAAAAGCAACTGTGCAATTGATTACGCTATCCTACTAATATTATAAGCGCAAAAATTTGTAAGTATGGATGGATGAATGTTTGTTACTCTTTCACGCGAAAACTACAGAACGGATTTGGCTGAAACTTGTAATATACATAGTTTATGACCGTTAATAAAACATAGGCTACTTTTGATCACGGTATTCCCACGAAAACATACTCACGCGGAAACTACAGCGGATAACACCGCGGGGCGCAGCTAGTCATTGTACCTATAATAGAAAATGTAGGTACCTACTGGCTTCATTCCTCATTGGTAATGTCCTCTCTAGTGGTAAATTCCAATTAATTCAACAAATCAATAATTAGTTACAATAAATTAATATTTTTATAAGTATGTAGGTATGTTATGCAATGTTAGTATGCGCAGAGCGGTTACATAATCAATCGAACAACATCTGATGGTTCATTAACATTTAGGTTCTTATAAAATTTCCCGTCTGATTCATGTCGGTCAAACCACTTTCTAAACAATAATTATCCCAGACCTGACGTAATTTAACTCTCTTATTCCCTTTATTTAAAAATAGGATTATTCATTGGAATAATATAAAAAAACTCGTGACCTAATAAACAAGTTTATTGAATATATTTGGTACATGAAAACAAAGTAAATTCGCATAACAACTTATATCCAAACAAATACCAAAACAACATAAATCACGAATATAAAAGCTAAGGTCATAAATAGGGAAACAGCTTGGGTATCGAATAAATTAACTAAGCACGTAATATCACTTCCACAACCTTTTCTGATTTAGGCCCATTGTCCACATAATTATGGGAACATAAAGTATATATTGATTAAAGTAGATTAACTCAAGTACCTAAACTCGCAAAACGAACACTTGCTCAACGTAGGTAACTTCGTCGCACTCGGTTGTTTTTACTAACATTATTGTGAGTGGTTAATGGGCCTTATCATTACTACAAACGAATCGTTGGCAAAACATGTTGGCGAAATTGGTAGCTATCTTGAAATACGCTCTAGCAAATTACAATCTTAATTGTTCGAGCACCAACATTACAGATAGATTCATGTAGAATATGAAGATTATATATATTTTCTTATTTAGTCTTTGTTTCTGTTTTACTGCTCGGTTTTTTTTCGACACTTCGTTTTCTATCCAATACTGGCGAAATACTTTCGAGGACACTTTCTTCCACAACTGATCCGGTGTTTCTGGGATCAACATCTCCGAATTTCGTTTGGTATTTCACAAAGTACACTTCTGGACTGGACGGGTGGGTCTCCTGAGGTGGTACGACCACTTGAACCGGATCCTGTTTCTTTGAGAGGACATAGATCAAAGTCTTGTCTTCAATCTGAGGACTTTGTAGTGGCTGTAAGTAGGCATGGTTCTGCGACTCTTGAGTTGGGGCTTTGATGAACAAAATGTTGTATGTTTTCTTTGGTGGAGGCAAGCTGACAGTAGGAGGTGGTTCTTCAAACTCTGGTTGCGGCACGTGGAAGTAGATGTGCTTGACGACAACAGGCGCAGGCGTGTTTCCAATACTGGGTTCAACGTACGCAGAATACACTTGGTTCGGTACAGCACTTCTTTTTATCAAATCAGAATCAGATGGTGGTTGAGAGCCCGAGGCAGCCTTGTCTTGGCCATGGTGGCTGTGGGGATTCTTGGGCTGAATCGGTGCTGGATTCACAAATTCAGGGTTGTACGGTGAATCTTGTCCTTCAACTTTATGTCTTTTTAGATATAGATAATCTTGCTCTGATAGAGAATATGATACAGATTTTTCTGGTATTTCTTTTACTTCATGAACACTTTCGTGAGTAGAGTTTAATGCATTTTGGTGGGTATTGATTAAACCAGGTCCTTTTGCAACTTGATTGGTTGGTGCGGAATTGATTACAGTGGCTGGGATTTGTTGCTTAGTGATACTAGCTGGACTAATGACGTGACTTATTGGTAAAGAGTTCAGTACAGGGGCTGTCACAAAAGAGTTCAAGGATGATTCTAGAGAATTGCGGACAACAGATGGAGATATATGAGTAATAGTAGAAGTCGGTCTTAAACCTACGTGACTTGTAGGTAAAGGACGAAATTTTGGTACATTATAACTGTAAAGCGCTGATTTTAATATTGTAGGAGAAACAAATGTGTTGGTGAAAACAGGGCCATGGCTTAGAATAGGACCGAGTTTGATTTGCGAAGGACCAATTGGATTTGTAAACTGGGATCTGATAGTAGGTCTTACAAAATAGCTGTTTGGTTGATGCAAACTGAATCCATTGGATACATGGTTGACGCCAGCTTCGGCTATCACAGCACCAGCGACTAACACCTAGAACAAACAATTCGATTAGCACACAACACTTCACACTGACTAAAATTCCGGAAATAGGTAAATTCAAAATCGACTAACCAACACAGAAAACATGTTGCTTTTCCCGACGGCCTCTGTCGTAATGACGAGCTCGTGTTCTATGACAGTATTTATAAATACTTTCTCTACACTAATTTATCGATTTATTTAGATGTTTCCATAATTTTGCATAAAATATTCGGTCACAATTGTCGCTTCCGTCAATAAGAAGCCATACCTATGGTCAAGTTTCGAGTCTTCTATAGATGTAGTGTTACTATAATGGTAATCGGTTTGAAATTTTGAATATACTTATTATAGCCATGCAAAAAGGATAGCCAGTATTAGAATGAACAATATGTACTTAACTGTGCCACCGGCTCACACGAACATACTTGCTTAATTTATTAATAAGTGAAATAGTAATAATAACAAAAATTTCCCAAGTAAATACTTACTCTCTGAGAGAAAAAGCTTGTCTTGTTCAATATCAGCAATATGGCACGGGATTTCCAGAAACAGTATAAAATAGATGTTAGGTCATACGCTGAGATGTGAAAGCTTAATACAATCGGTTCACTGAACAGAAAACATTGTGGACATTTAGGTATATTCGTCTCTGAAGTCTGAATACCTAGTACCTACTTATTGCCTTCTAGTTCAAAGAAAAACATTTTTCTTTGGTACCTTACCACTTTACTTTTAGTTTTTAAATTACTTATACTTGTTCTTAGATTTTTTGTAGATCATTCTCAATAGATTTGGACATGGAGTTCGTTTAGGTCCAAATGCCATGTTGTAACTACTAATTATTACATTTTAATAGTTATAATATTTGCAAACATTTTAATTGTCTCACCGTTTCGTTTTCACCTAAACATTTAGAACTATTAACTCTAGACCGGGTACGGCTCCAATGATTTACATGAGATTCATTATGCAGGGGGTTTAGGGGGCGATAGAACAATCTAGATAGGATTCATTTTTAGAAATAGACGTTTAATTTCCAAAAAAAACTTACCTACTTAGTAATATACTCGTAGCTACATGCTTAGTAAGTGCCTTACCTTACCTGCAGTAACAAGTTTTCTCAAAATAAAAAAAATAATCAAAATTGATTATTTTACCCAGCTGCTCTCTGCGGCTTCCTACGCGTGAAACCCGAACAAAATGTAGCCTATGTCCTTTCCTAAGGTCTAGTCTATCTCTGCACCAAATTACATCAAAATTGGTTCAGTGGTTTAGGCGTGAAGGCGTAACAGACAGAGTTACTTTCGCATTTATAATATTAGTAGGGATTAATTACGAAATCTTAGACCTAGTAGTGGCGGTTATGCAAGTGACGTCACGAAGTTATTAGCTATTTTCACTTTTACACACTTTCTGTTGAATATTATATGTATTAGTGTTTATAAAATTTTATAAATATTATATTTACCTACTTAAATATTAGTTTTTTCTTGGCCTAGAAAACACACTAGCCGGCTTCCCCTAATTAATTTATTATTTTTATTGCTTAACTAGGCAGTCAATAGTGGCAATTCTGAGTGTCGCAAAAGCTAAACTAAGCTAACTAAAATTGTTGCCGTCCCTTTCATAGCGATGGGAATAAAAAGGATGGCAATAATTTTAGTTAGCTTAGTTTAGCTTTTGCGACACTCAGAATCGCCCCCAATCTGGTATTAAAAATCAAACAATCTAATAAGTAGGTAGGTAACTAATTCGTTACCTAAACTAACGGATAATTCGAAATAATGTTATATCCTCAACCGTATCTGAAGCCAATATAATATTATTCTCGTAGGTATCCGTATCCGTATCCAGACCCCAAACTGCATATCTATAACATCCCTAGTTTGGACTTTGGACGGAAATAGAAAAAATGAATAGGGTCGTCTACACGGCAAAGTTTTTCATATAAAGATCTAAACTATATCTTTTCAGCGCAAAAAGTTGGCGGGGCCTTCATGCTCAGTAATTCTCAGTGAAATTGTGGACAGTGAGGATATTGGTTAAAATAAGTGAAACAAACTTCTTGATGTCGGTTTGTATTCAAAGTCCAGACTTCAGTGGAACAAACACAAAACTTGCTTATTTCGACTAATACTTATTTGCGTGACTAGATAGATAGATATAGATAGATAGACTTGTTTATTGACACACTTACAGCACAGATAGGTAAGAAACTAGGTAAGTACCTACACAAAATTATTATATTATATTACTAATTTATTTAGTTTAACTAATCACCCATCTATAAATAAATAAATACCTACTTAAATATGATATCCTTGGACATTCCACACAGCGTCATCTAGTCCCAAGCTAAGCAATTTAATGCTTGGGACAAACTTTTGCATTTACAATATTAGTAGGACACACCGTGGCTACTTCGTTCATGGACACACCATTTCATGTATATTTTCTTTGTTGCAGTTACTGAAAAGGAGATCCGCCTATGGTATGAATCTTAAAATTATTTTATTATTTTAAACCCACGAAAACCAAAACAAAACAAGAGTGTTAAAAGGATGTAGTGTAGGCTGTGTTTCAGTCAGTATCATCGTGAACGGATGAACAAATTTGGATTTTTTTATGTAGGTAATAAAATCGTGAAAAATTTATAATTTGTGTAGCCTATGAGTTATAGATTATGATTTATTACACATTTATCCCAGGAAAATTTGGTCCACATAAAAAAAATTGCTTTCGTCCCACATTCTGTTCCGTATTCGGGCCACAATTTATTTTATATTAAGAAATCTTGTTTCGTCCCACTTTTTAGCTCTATATTCGGCCTATACTATGTATATATTCCGAGTTTGAGTCAAATCCTTTCATGAGGTTTCGCGTGAAAAAGTAACAAACATCCATCCATACATTCATTCAAACTTTCGCGTTTAAAGTATTACTTAGTAGTTTTCTATTTTATAATATAGAAAAATAGAGACAAGACGCACGATAAATATTTTCAAATTATACAAATATTTAAAGGTACCTACTTACTTACTTAGGTATTGTATATTTTGATGATTTTTTTTTTCAGGCACAAGGGTTTCCTGAAGGACTGCCCTAATGGTCTTTTGACGGAACAGGTATGTATTATTTTAGTGGAAACACGCGTGTCAAAATTATTTTGAAAGTTATGAAAGTAAAGAAAACAATACTAAGGAATTATATTTGGAAAGTACGCTTGGTCACCTGAACATAGGAATGAACAGTTCGGTAACTTTTCGTCTCTGGGAAACGTTTTTTCTCATTATAATTTTCTAATTTAACCTAATTTCACTGTCGTGTAGAATAAATTGTTACACAAGGGATGAAAGCAACCTATTATTGCACGAGATGGTTTGGCGCACTCACGGACGGCAATAGTTCGAGTGCTTAGATAGGTCTTTCATCCGAGGTGACTCAACACTCTGCTTTCAATTCGAATTCAAGGAAACCTAAATAAAGTTTTTATAGGTATTTAGGTATTTACATTGGAAACTTTATTGAACTGTTCAATAGCTCTGTAGTAGGTATCTATTAAATATGTACTTAGCCTGTAGGGTTACCGCGGCGGTTTTTGTGTAGTATAGTAATCTATCCTCGCTCACTTGTCACGTATTCTTTTAGTTCATGCAAGTTACCGAGGGGAGGTGCTGCACTGGATTTTCATACATTTGTGACAATTGACTCGGTATCGAGGACAGTATCCAATACTACGGTAAACTTGCGCTAACCCTCCTGCGCTGTAGTTTTGATTCTCTTCAACACGTCAGGACAAACGTGCGATAAGTTGTTTATTTATAATAAGATTATCATCATAACCAAATACCGTTATTATATTGTTAGAATTTATCTTTTATAGAATAAAGGAACAAATGTATTTTGTGCAGGATCATATGATTTTGAAGACTTCATAAGATCTTCTAAAACTAATTCTTGAACCTCCAAGACATCTCGATGTAATCTAGGTACTCTCATAGTCCCTTTGGGACGACTGAAGGGTCTCAAAGTCCTTACCCGCAATTATAAAGGAATTAAACTAGATTGCTTTAAATATGAAGACCTACTGTGGCGCAGCGCAGGGGTGAAAGCCCCGCCTGAGACGCAGAGGTTGCGGGTTCGATCCCCATGTGATATGGTTTTAATGCATGCATATTCATAGTGGCCTTTTTTTTAAGTATTAAGAGTAAGAAATTCTGCAAGAAAATTCTACATTTGATTTCCGATATTTCGAATAATAAAATCACAAAATATAATAAAAACATCTACCTAAGTATCTACATTTTTCAACCATTCACTGAAATTATCAAGCATCGTCATTTCGCAAGCGAAAAACAGATAATATTTATATTATTACAAAAACAAAAGCCTTACCCTTGTCACCTCGAGTCTTGTCAGCTTCTAATTAGTATTTCTGTTATTAATTAGACAAGCTTCTAATTTGAGGTCAATTATAGCAATTGGCAAGTCAATTACGACACGTAGCAAGGTGCTACGTTCGTGTAGCAATTTTCGTAGCTTCGTAGATATCGATCATGCCTGCTAAAACTAATCGTGGCATTGTATACCTATTATAACGAATAGGTATTCAGTCTAGGACTTCGCGTAGCCTTAAGTCACATTCACATGGAAATATGGATATTTAAGATGAATGAAGATGGATATTTAATTGATATTTTAGCTCTTTACATGGTCGTACTGTATGTAAAGGGAAGATTTGATCTCAGTCCTTCACTAGTATAGTACACCCGTGTGAAGACGGGGCAGGCCGTTAGTCTTCAATAGTTTCGGATATCCCTATTACAGTAAAAAAATACCCTGTACCTATAGCATACTCGTAGTTTAATGTAGAATCAGCCTATTTCATAGATAAACTATCCTTTACGTTTGAGTTCTCTTTCACTCTTTATTATTATTCAAATTAGTTTTTTTGTGCTAATTTCAAACTATTATTTTAATTATGTAAGATTTATTCAATTTCCAGGGCTTCATTAAGATCTACAAGCAGTTCTTCCCTCAAGGTGACCCGAGCAAGTTCGCCTCCCTCGTCTTTCGAGTGTTCGACGAAAACAATGTAAGTGAACCTATTTGATGAAACTAGCATTAACCCGCGTCTTTGCTTTGACATTTATCGTTACATATACTAAAATACTTATTAAAACTTTAGATTTGACGGAATTCGAACCAGAGGCCCTACTTGGGTCAACAAAAATGAAGTTTTTTGTAAATTTTCGAGGGCAGCTTATGTTGGTGGATATGAATTCGTAACAGTTCACCAACATAAACGGATCTCGAAAATTGTCACGAAACTTCGTTTTCGTTAATCCCAAGTAGGGTCTCAGCATTAACTCAAAGAAACGGAGTCCTACGATGTCGGCTCTGAAATCTAGTCCCATAATCTTTGGTCCCATCTATGTATTTATGATACACTAGTATGACATACACATGAACGAATTCATGGACATACAGTAGGTATGATCGATCGATGAAATACAAACTATGTTGTTACAAACTTTCACGTTTTTATTATTCGTAGACACAAGCTTAATTGGATTGGGGGTGGATGTAACTTCGGCTGCCAACTTATCAGATCATAGTTTCGGATTTAAAATTCAATTTGTAAGAATTCTGGACAAATGGGGCATTTAAATTAGGTACATCTAAATTTTTTAAAGATATTTGTTTTATCAAACTTACATCGTAGCAATGACGTTATTTAGATTTAATCATGATAGTAGAATCCAGATGGACTTATATTTATTAATAAATGTTAGGTATCCATCCCTTTAAAGAAACATCAACAAACAGGAATACTGTAATATTTACCTATTTGACGGTAGTTTCGTAAGTAGTTAATTCGAAAATGTGGTCTGTTAACTGCGACTGTTCGATTAAAACCTGAATTGAGTCTGAATTTTTTCATCAACTTAAACTATTGTATTAAAATATCGGAAAAGATAATTTAAACTTCATTGCACACTCATACGACTGAATCAACAAGAAAGTGGCAATGCGGCACAGCCAGCATTGTAGATTATACTCCCCGCTTCACTGGCTGTCTCTTAATTAAGTCATTTCAGCTGGTTCATCAGTCACATTTCACTACAATGTGCACAGACTACTATAATAATGCTAACGCATGTAGGGTGCAGACAGACTTTACATCGAAATAAATAAGTGAAAAACTACTACCTAAGTTCAAAATTTACTTACGCGATCAGAATTAGAAATTTAATTATCAAGCTATTTTTACATATCGAAATGTCATCGTGGAAACGTTTACATTACACACATACATTACAATGATATTTATTTTATTTGCAAATACATTGTTTGAGTTAATAAGATAAAATATTACTAGCTGTTTATTTATAGTTAATTAAAAAAATATTACTTTTCACTCCCTAGAGAATAAAATGGTCACTTTAGTCCCGCTTCGTATGGCTAGGAAGTATTGGCGTAGTTTTAGAGCATGAGAAGTCAAAATTTAAATCATTCTCATTCTCTGTTTCATCTTTATTTTTTATTTCAGGATGGCTCAATCGAATTTGAAGAATTCATTAGAGCCCTCTCTGTGACGTCACGGGGAAATCTAGACGAAAAGCTCCACTGTAAGTATAGCCAACACAACAAGTCAGTTTGTAAGAGTAAGTAAGTGCCTAGTCTAAAGTCAGAGTTTTGAGGCCGCCTAAAGTCCTCCTTAAGAGAGTGCCATATGCAAATTAGTCGTCGAAATCCTTATTTATCTCAATAAATGTGAAAGCTACGTCCTTCATATTTAGGGAAATGATACTTTGAACTTTTATCTTGCGTTATGGTTTTTTAGAAACACGATTGGTAAAAGTTTTCTCGATCATATATTTTTTTGAAAAATACATGTTTTTCACTCAGTTTGCTATTTATCTCAGGAACAGAACGTTATTTTTGTTGGTTTTATGTTTTGACAAATAGCCTAGAAGTATTTCTTTAGTTCTAGTTTTTGAATTTTTCGATTGCTTGTTTAATTAACTTGTAATTAAATAAAAACTGTTTTGCGCTTCTCACTCACGAGTAAAAACATTATTCGCTCTCCCGCTCATTCCTCGGCGTTATGGCACACACTTAAGTATTGGCTTATCAAGACAAATTGAACGTATCACTGATTTTCTGTTTTTCAATGAAATAGTGAAAAAAAATATAGGTACATGTCCATCCGCGACAGGAGCACTAAGATCTCTCGAATGTACACTACTCGTACGTAACTACTTAATAGTGAAAAAAAATTTACATTTTATGTACCTATTCTCAAACTTATAGCAACATACCTTTTAGCCTTTTAGCAAATATCTTCGGAAGCCACCTAAAAAGACAAGCATAAGTAGGTACCTACTCTCAGTTAACTGAAAAATTAGCGAAATATTTTACTTCTTAGTTGCTGAAGTACCTACTAATTGATAAAGCAGCATGTAAGTAAACCCAACTTGCGGGTTGAGTGTTCTAAATGCGTAGGTTTGTCATTGCGAATGTGCCATTCTGCGTATTAGCATTTAGCTGAATATGTCATTATACGTAGGTTTATTGGTCATTCTGAGAATTATACATTTTGCGTTTATGCGTTTGGTCAATATGAGTATTCTGAATTATTTGTCATTATGCGTCAGAACCATTGAGATGTATAATAGAGTCACAATCAGACAAATAAAATGTAGGTCACACGCCAAAACTCTGCGCACACTACGTAGTGCGCAGAGTTATACTTTTTTGCGTACAAGCGACATTGAACATTAAAACAAACTATATAACGTCTACATTCAACATTGAATTTGCACGCACATTTTTTGAGTGTTGTTAGCTATTAGATTGTGACTCTAATACATCTCAATGGTCAGAACCGTTTTTTACTGGTAATGTATTAATAGAAGCCAAGCCAATTCCGTCACCTATAATCGCGTGCTAAAAGACTTGCTACTACTGCTAATACCTAAGCTCGTGACCATGTCCGCGAATACAGTAGCGGCGTTAGGGTAGGGCGCGGTTGGGCGACCGCCCAGGGCGCCAGATATAAAGGGGCGCCGCAGGCGCCCCTTTAAATCTGATGCTCTTGATTTTTTATCATCAGATGACGATAAAATATCAGTTAAAGAGCATTTAATGGAATTTATACCAGTCAATGAGTCGACTGGTGAAAGACTGAAGTTATTCCTAATATTTTAAATAAACACGGACTAGTATTGAACAATTGTAAGGGTCAGGGTTATGGACCGTAAGCAAAATCAAGCGCTACGTTGTTTTCATCATAAAAAAATGTTACTCGCTTCGCTCGCGTCGTTTTGCGCAGAATAAGAACCCAAAATCAAGCGGTAGGTTGCTTTTATCTCAAAAAAAATTTGCTCGCTTCGCTCGCGACGTTTCTAACAGAATAAGAACCGACAGTACGCAAAATCAAGCAAACTCAAAATGTATTTATTCAGTAATAAGATCCTTTATAGACCACTTTGAAACGTAATATCCTTAAAACTAGGGGATTCTTTTGCCCGCTCTACGTTGCTTTCATCTTTAAAAAAGTTTTGCTCGCTTCGCTCGCGTCGTTTATTACAAGATAAGAACGACCACCTAAGCACCTAAGCAAATCAAAGTGCCACGTTGCTTTTACGTTCAAAAAATTTTGCTCGCTTCGCTCGCGTCCTTTTTCGAACCGACCCTAGGCAAAAGTGCCACGTTGCTTTTATCTGCCAAAAATTTTACTTGCTTTGTTCGCGTCGTTTCTAAAAAAAAGTCGGGTTTTCATCTAAACACTTTAATTAGCGTTTTAATTTTCTTAATAATTGGCAAGCGGACGTTTTACCTTATTAAGAAAAATATTGTTTTACGTAAGTATATTAATTAGAGAACATTTTTATTTTGGTCAAAATTAACAAATAATAAAAAAATACTTTGGAACATGAAGATTCGTAAAAATAAGAGGCTGCTGGATGTCGATGCGGCCGGGGAAAGAAGTTTTTCCAAGCTTAAGGTGGCCCTTCCCGGTGCGTCTATCATCGACGCGGGCATAGCTATGCCCGCGTCGCTTTTCAGCTGAAAAGCTTGTTGTTTCATCCAGCGCAATGCTAGAAAAAGAAGCAAAGCGAAAAGAGAGAGATAGCGCCTCAGCGCTCGGCATTTAGTAGGTACTTTCGCCGCTCACTCGCTCACTCGAAAAATAGTGTGCGGAAATTTCATAAAAAGTGTTCCAGGAAATACGTGTTTTTCAGTAAGCCTTACAAGTTTGTAAAATAAATATTAGTCATTTAGAATCTCCATAAGATTTGCAAGGTTTCTATGACAATATTTTCTTTACGTTTACAATTTATGAGTACATTATGAACGGCTAAAGTTCAGGTAAAATTTATGCTAAAAGCAGGTTTTTGGAAGCTTATACTGAATTTGTTTCTCAAAATTTTGATTTTTAGTTTCGATAGAAACCTAGATATAGTGCACAAGATATCTATTAGTCCAAAAGTTTAAATGAAAGATCTGTTACAACGGCATAATCACGTACGAGCGTTTGTATGAAAAGTGAGCCGGGTTGACCGCTCTTAAGTGTGTGCCATAACGCCGAGGAATGAGCGGGAGAGCGAATAATGTTTTTACTCGTGAGTGAGAAGCGCAGAACGATAGACACGCAACATAATTTATAGCGAAAAAACAGTTTTTATTTAATTACAAGTTAATTAAACAAGCAATCGAAAAATTAAAAAACCAGAACTAAATGAATACTTCTAGGCTATTTGTCAAAACATAAAACCAACAAAAATAGCGTTCTGTTCCTGAGATAAATAGCAAACTGTGTGAAAAACATGTATTTTTCAAAAAAATATATGATCGAGAAAACTTTTACCAATCGTGTTTCTAAAAAACCACAACGCAAGATAAAAGTTCAAAGTTTAATTTCTCCAAACATTATAAGGTGGTATCTTTCACGGATTTTGAGATCTAATACGATTCAAACCACATATTTGCTACCTACGGCCTCTTAAGCTAATAAAAACCTATCTGCGATCGACAATATCTCAATCTAGAATCTAGATTGACAAAATCGGCAACTTTGTCAATCAAAAATGAAATTGCATAAAACATGGATTTCGGTGTCCTATTAAAAGAATTTGCTGATAAAAAGGCTAGAAAACAAAATTTTACCTTTCTATAAAATGGTTAAATAGGTAGGTATATAATATATACCTATGATTATTTTAATGGTTAAAATACCTATATATTATAAAAAATGATTATTTAATTTTAACCCTTTTTTTTCGTATGGCTTTGAATGGCAGATACCTATATGTAGGTATAGGGGGCGCCGTAGAAATTTCGCCCAGGGCGCTGGTAGTGCTAAAACCGGCACTGCGCGAATAATTAGTAGATGTTCCGTATAATCTATAACTTTACAGACCCCATACCTATGTTAGAAAGTTCGAATTTCAGGTACCGCTTTTAGGTTAAAACTAGGGCAGTTAGCTTATAACTCATCTTTTTAAGGGTTCTGTAGTCAACACTGTCTCTCCTGTCCGCGGCTTTGCTGAGATTCAAAATCAAAAATTCATTTATTTGTTTTATCCATTGATACTTGATGTAGGTACCTACCTAAGTAATTTGGCATGGAGATATACAGGTTTATTTGTTAGGGCTACCTGAGGCTATAAGTCTGAAACCGTTAGTTTTTTTTTTTTTTGGGAAAAGTAAAGTATAAGTAGATATTTTTTTGCATTTTTGACATCTTTGTCTGATAATAAATAAATAAATGTATCGTAACGTTACTATGCTCCCAAAATTATTGGAACACCTTTAAAGATAGGTATCTACCTTCCTTCCTACATCCTGCATTCGTGTAAACCGTTAATCACGGTGACGTTTATCCTCTGAACAGCAGGATTGTGGCGATTTATGAGATACATATAATTTAATTACGAACATTCATTACAGGGGCCTTCCGTCTATATGACGTCGACAACGATGGATACATAACCCGTGACGAGATGTACAACATAGTTGACGCTATCTATCAGATGGTGGTACGTATCTACAAACTATAGATAGTTATACACCACTATTTTGTAACTACCAAAAAAAATCAATGCACTATGATGCAGTTACACTCCAAAAGCACTTTTGACTTTTTTCCACTTTTTGGTTTAGTCTCGCTCGTGTGTCATTTGTCTGTTAGTTCAGAAGACTAATATTTAAGTACCTATAGGTAGCTGGTGTAGGAATTAAAAATCATAGCGCTACAATGTTCTTAGTGGTTATCAGAAGTATTCAAAATCGTTTATAGACCACTTTGACATGTCACGTTCTTAAAACTAGGTGCTGATTCTACTGCCTGTTCCAACGCGACTCCCTACACCAGGGAAAGGATCAGGCAAGAACCTGGTAGTGTGGGCCTAGCTTTTTTTTCAGCGGTCCAATCTTAAGTGTGTGCCATAACGCCGAGGAATGAGCGGGAGAGCGAATAATGTTTTTACTCGTGAGTGAGAAGCGCAGAACGATAGACACGCAACATAATTTATAGCGAAAAAACAGTTTTTATTTAATTACAAGTTAATTAAACAAGTAATCGAAAAATTAAAAAACCAGAACTAAATGAATACTTCTAGGCTATTTGTCAAAACATAAAACCAACAAAAATAGCGTTCTGTTCCTGAGATAAATAGCAAACTGTGTGAAAAACATGTATTTTTCAAAAAAATATATGATCGAGAAAACTTTTACCAATCGTGTTTCTAAAAAACCACAACGCAAGATAAAAGTTCAAAGTTTAATTTCTCCAAACATTATAAGGTGGTATCTTTCACGGATTTTGAGATCTAATACGATTCAAACCACATATTTGCTACCTACGGCCTCTTAATACTAAGTAAATATAGGTAAACTGAGTCGGAGCACGTTTAGTCCCAAGCGTTTTTGTCATCAAAGTAATCTGATATTTTATAATACGCTTTTTTTAAAAGATGACGTTTAATAAGGTTTTTAAATTTATTTATTGATAGTTTTAGCAAATCGCTTGGAACTTTGTTATAGAAACGCGTACTTTGCCCTTTAAAATGATCTTTTAACTTTTTCAAGCCTAATTGTGGGTTTATCTTTGTTTCTAGTATTTTCATTATGTTTATCGCTATTTTGCTCAAATAATTTAATATTTTTCCGTACATACATAATATTTTCATAGATAAACTGACAAGGCACAGTTATTATGTATATTTCTTTAAACTTATTTCTAAGCGACTCCTTGGGACCCATACAATAAATTGCTCGAACAGCCCTATTCTGCAACACAAACACGGTGTTTATGTCTGCAGCACACCCCCACAACAGAATGCCGTGAAATGCTGAACGATAATGCTGTGAAAGTAGCTGAAGTAGACTAGCCTAGCAGTACCTATCTACGTCCGTGTACCTATTTTTTTTACTGCATATGCTGCAGAACTAAGTCTCTTCGACAATCCATCTACATGCGGACCCCATTGAAGCGTACTATCTAAAGTTATGCCTAAAAATGTAGTGTCCACGAGATCTATCTGTTCGTCTTTTATTAAGCTAAAAATAAGTAAATCTTGAGAGATGCCATGAAGAAACACAAAACTAATAACGAAACATAGGGTTGAGATTTAATAAAATATAAGTAACAAATCTTAATATAGATTAAATCACATTCCAGGGTCAGACTCCACAGCCGGAGGACGAGAACACTCCGCAGAAGAGGGTCGACAAGATCTTCGATCAGATGGACAAGAATCACGATGATAAGCTGACACTTGAGGAGTTCCGTGAAGGCAGCAAGGCAGACCCTCGCATTGTGCAAGCGCTGTCCCTTGGAGGGGATTAATCGATGATCATCCTCTCGCCGGAATTCACGTTTACTTGAACTACAATTGCAACCGCCGCGTGTGGATACCGTACTCGACTAGTTGCAAGTTACAACACTAATCTAGCTTATTTTTCAACAAGTAAAAACAGTTTTTATTGATGGATTGGATACTACAAGATTACTTCACATCAATATGATAGAGTAATTTTTGGCTACTTCGTTGCAACTTGTCTTGAGACTAGGTAAAATTAGAGCACTTTCAGACGAAATTTTGACATAGGTACCTATTCTAGTGAAGATGGATTAAATATTATAGTCCTTTCAATAATAAAGTCCATCGACCCTTGTAACCAGTGGTCGATTACACTGTAGTAACGAAAAAAAACAACCAATGCTTTCGATGTTTTTAACTAAGTATAAATGTTTAAATAAATGCATAATAGATGTAAACCTATACCTAAACTCCTTGCCCGACTTGGACGTAAGAAAGTGTGACGCGCGCGGCGGGAATCAATTGTCTATTTATTTTGGATATTTGCCAATATGATACAGGGCAACGCGAGGCTTCTTATTTCGTAAAATGTACCTACCTACTATGTTTCTTATACAAATCAAAATTGATTGCAAAGTTGAAAGCTTGATAGCGTGTGAGATACTTGCTTGATAAGCAAGTCGGTTGGTAGTACAAGAATAATTATATTGGACGCAATAGAGCTAAATGAAATCTAGTTATTTTATAACAATAGGTACTGGAATATTGTATGTCTACCTTAACGGTTGTACCTTACTGTAAATATAATTTATAGTGGTAGAATTATACATTATGATATAACTGGCTGTGTCAAATGCCTAGAATATATTTTATCCTCGCCATCCATTTCGTGTTGGCAAATCTGTGCTGTTTCTCAAGTAGGTAAATGATGAATGCGCTACTTGTGCTCATTGGGTTTGTTTAAATGACTATAAAAGTTCCTTTGATTTAATTGTTAACTTTTACGAAGTAAGAATTTACCTAACACAAGGCGCAGAGCGAGAGATTGATCTGAGAAAATAATGAATAACCTAAATACTAAATTACACCTAAAAAACACAGAAAGTAAGCTTTTTGATTTCTACCAACCGAAGTTTTGTTTTTATATAAAACTTAGCATTTCATGATATATTAAGAATGTTTTAGTAAGTAGATGGCCACAATTAAAACCTACCAAGTCTCAGCACTCGTTTAATTATGGTAGGTAATTGAATATTTGACTAGTTGAGTTACTGTTGAGAACAGGTGAGAGCTAGTGTGGTTACAGACCTGTTGGTAGCTGATTGCGAACGAATCCAACCGACGATTGTTTTTTAAATATACATTCGGGACATAAATTTTATCACTTTAATGTTATTGTTAAAATTCATAGGTTTTTAAGAGTTGCGCCCCAGTAACGTTTATTGTTTAAAACTAAGACAATATTCAACATTTGGCATACCAACGTCTTGGGTTTATACAGACCCCAATAATAGTTTTACAAGTCAAAATTCTGCTGCGGCATAGCCATAACTAATTGAGACTATTTTAACAAAGATTTATACTTTTGGGACTCCAGATTTGGACGAGGAGTAGGTAACATTTAGTCGGGGAACCCATTTCGTCTCCGAAAATCGATCGTCCGTAAATCACAATCAATAACAAGTGTCTCCGAAACATAGGAATCCATAATATTATGGTCCCATAACTATAGTTTGTAATAAGGTATTGTTCATCCTTATGCTCCTAATACATAAATTGATGTTACCTAATATTATAATCCCAAATTTTAATCGTTATAAACATACGTGTCATAATAATAAAGAATCATAATACTTTCACTTCCGAATAATCATGTTTTCGAACGTTTATAATTATGTAAAAGCGAAATTACTTAGGTTGTATCCACCCAGATCGAAATCAGTTGGTTAGGTTAGGTTTGAACAGTGACCACTAACGCGCGAGGCGAGCGAGCGTAGCGAGCGTGCCGCGGTAGCGGCCGCCGAAGCGCTAATAAAATGTGGAATAAAGATAATCAGCCACCAAGATCGAAATTAGTTGGTTAGGTTAGGTTTGAACAGTGACCACTAAAGCGCGAGGCGAGCGAGCGTAGCGAGCGTGCCGCGGTAGCGGCCGCCGAAGCGCCAATAAAATGTGGAATAAAGATAATCAGCCACCAAGATCGAAATTAGTTGGTTAGGTTAGGTTTGAACAGTGACCACTAAAGCGCGAGGCGAGCGAGCGTAGCGAGCGTGCCGCGGTAGCGGCCGCCGAAGCGCCAATAAAATGTGGAATAAAGATAATCAGCCACCAAGATCGAAATCAGTTAGGTACATTCCCTATGCTGCCTTGTGCTTGAGACACAATGCTCTTATTCAAAATAAAGTGTTCAAATAATTTATGAATACTAACATTATTCTCATAAACTATTATGAAAATAAAGTTATGAGTTAGTTACATTATGGATTATGTTATTTATTGAGAATGATTTTATCTATTTTAAACATTAGGGATGCCGATATTAGCCGTAACTATATTAGGGATCCTTATATTATAGATCCTGATTATACGGGAAATCGATGATTATGAAAACCCAATTTATAGATTTTTATTTTAGGGGTATAAAATTTCGGAGACAAAATAGAGACCCCATTTAGTCGATTAGGTAGGTACTTACAAATGATGTTCATGAAAAACCAAAATGAAGGTTTAAAAGTTTGTTAAATTTACAATTTAGGTAGGTACCTACTTTATTTTGGATAATGAAGACAAATGGAAATTACATAGGTAGTTACTTGTGCAACAGGGGAGCAAAGTAGATTTTTGCTAAAATGATTTTAGAACTAAATCACTACACTACACGCGAGTGATTCTTCACAAGATGGAATTATCTTTGGTCTCGTATGGCGAGAAGACAAGTAACGAAAACATTTAGGTACTTATTAGCAGTAAAAGATAAGTAGGCACTTACCTACAAATTTACTTAGTGCTTTCTTGTAGCACAAATAACTATTGATAGTGATATTAAATGTTTTGGATAATGTGCGAGATCATGCGTTGAGGTCCGGGTAGTGAAATCGATGGACGTAGGTAAGCTATCGGAGGATCCATTGGTCGGGATAATTCGAAGAGACAAATAATCTTTATATCTATTGTCTGTGTGTGTACTTATAACATTATACTTATATCCGTGTTTAGATCCGTAGTGAGACGTAGTATTGTACCATAGATCGTGTTGACTTACTCTGTTGTCTCTTCTCGCCGTGCATGAGGGGCGCGTCCAGTCTTTGCTAAACGCAGCACGCGTAGGTAGGTACCTACTCGGTCCCGAGGACGCCTTACTCCCCTCTTAAAGGCGAATTCTGAAAACATATATTTTGGAGGACTTTTGGATATTTCCGTTAGCAACTCTCAACGTAACTTTAGTCATTGTAAGAGTAAGAATCTATTTTAGCTTATGAAACGTACTTTAACTGCTTTGTAAACTTCTAAGATTACTTTGCTTAGAAAACTAAGATGAACATTCTTATGCTAGGTACTCGTTACATAACGGATTTCTAAATTTACCTAAATATGAAAAAAATTGCTAAGTACTTGTAACGTTTCAGCTATTTATTGAAGACGTTATACTTTTGGATTTGAACATCTATGTAAGTTTATCGATAGTTTTGAATAGCAAGTCAATTTGTGTCTTTCGAAAAGAATTTGAAGCATTCTCGAATTAGTGTAGGGAAATTGTTGCGGGCTGTGCATCTCGTATAGATTTAAGTAGCTGATGTTACAGTGTGATAATTTGTTAATTAATCTTGAAAATGCAAGCAATGCTTGCTTGTTGCTTAATTATAATATTGCAATTGTCATTTGCGGATCGTTCTCTTCAATTTAACATCTTGAATTTGCACAAAACTTATAGGTACCAATTTAGTGCACCAATTAATACTACGTGCTAGCTATTTCAGAGCCCACAAAACGGCAGTTAATGGTTTCAGTCTTCAGTATCGGTTACCGTTGGACTTAGATAAAGAACATTATAGATAGGTACCTAGATGGGTAATAAGTATTATACTTGCAAGCTACATTGAAATATTGTTTATTTATTCAAAATCTCAACATTGTTTTGGATTAGGTTTAAAGTTATATTAAATACTTACTTAAAAGCTTGGTATAAAGTAAATTCAATGCGTGAGAATGCATCCCTTATGAAAAAAATAATGGTGCCGGTTTGAATAGGTTCTACTTTTCTAAATGTATTTTAATCAAAATCATAAATTGTTGATAAATTATAATGTAAGTTTCGCTCACTCATTCTTAGCTGATGTTCTGATCGCTTGTTCATCCCTTGCTTTTTAACACTTTAAAGTAGTTGCCTATTAGTATGCAGCAGGGGGCTGGGTTGAAAGTTGCCGATTTTAATAAATCGCTTAAAATAACTATGAAAATGTACTTGAATAATCTTTTCAATTTTTCGAACACTAATCTGGCATTTCACACTTTCTATGAAACAAAACAAGTTTTGTTTATCAGAACCCGAAAAACAAATTGACACGCGATGTAGGTATCTATGAATGAATCCCTATCATCCTAGTAAAACAATCAGATTAGTATCTTTAAAAAGCAAGACAATTATTATTGATCAAAATGTTTGAAGAACAAAATATTTTCAAATTGTGTCAGTCAACAGTGAGAGTCCAAATTCAAGAGTACCACCGCACCGCTTGGTAGGTACCCATTGGCAACGCTACAAAAATGAATGAGGTGCAAAAAGAAATGCATATCTCTTTTCAGTTTTCGTCTTCGAGTTATACTTACCCACTTAAAGGCACTATTTATCCCCGTCACTTCCAACCCCGCCTCCCCCTACCTAGACAAAACAAGACAAACCAACTATTTTTCTTACTTTTATTAAAAAGTTAATGTTACGAAATGTTACTTTGTCTTGTCTTAAGTAATATCGGAAACTAGAAAGTAATCTGTATTCTGTGGAAATAGTAGTTAACTCAAATTTTTCTGGTTTCGTTATAAATATAAACCAAGTTTATGAGATTGCAGTGTTTCTAGGATGCCAATAGCCTGGTCCACACTGGACGATCCAGTATGGATCCGCGATCCGGGATCGTGGAATGAAATCCATGAATAGATTGCGCAAGGCACGTCCACGCCAGACGCGCCGGTGGCTCACACTCTTGCTGAAGCAATCGGAGCACGATAGATCGTCCGGTGTAGACCCAGCTATTGACCACGTCTTATTTCAAATGATTTGTAGTTAACTATGCAAAAGTATGACCTACTAATTGAAGTCACAAACTCTCAGTTGCATGTAGGTGTACCTATCAATTGATTTACATAATCCAAATTACAGATAAGTAGACAATAGTGGAAATTCTGGATGTCTCCCAAACTTAACGAAACTAATTTGACAGCACTAAAAATGTTGCCGTCCCTTTCATAACGATCGAAATAAAAAGGATGCCATCAAAGTTTAGGCGACATCCAGAATTGCCACTAATAACAACGAAACTCTCAGAGTGAGAATGAGTTTCACTTGGCCGATTTTATTTAAATACTGTACTTCCCCAATAATTGCATGATATAACAAAATAAACCTAACTACATAGGCACCACACTTTTGCATGGAACTGCTAACATGGAACTGCTAACTATTACGGAAGTATTTTATAAAAAATAATGTTGGCTGCTCAGCTCTTTGTCGAGCAATAGTGTGTATCCTGTAGGTATTCTTGTATTTAAGTGAATTTCTATGTTTATAGTAGGTAATTTATTACTCGCCTACATTACTAGACACTATAACATTCACTTTTAATAATATCTTAATGATGATTATTTAATAAACGAGGTTGAAACAACGTCTTTTCATTTATTTTTCCCCATGTACTTTGCCTACTGCCTTAACGTTGATACCTACCTACTTAATTTATCATAGGTACTAAAAATAAGTCATTGAATTTGGTTTTATGTAGGAGCAAGTGGCCAACTCTGATGACAAAGTTTTTAGGTAGGAACGGAACGCTAACCTAACACTACCGAACGGATTCGGCTGAAACTTGGAATAGAATATGTACTATGTACCTACTTACTTACATAGTTTACCTATGACAAATTTAATAGTTGCGGACACCCTATACCATCATGTAGGTTTTGAGACAACTTTTAGGGTGTCAATATACAAGTATTTACAGACTTCCAGCTGGGTATCTCGAATTCCGAGATTCTTACCTAATTTAAGCTGGATGGACTGGACTATTTTGTCAGACGAGACACTTAGAAGTATAAAATAATATTTCTTATAGTTTTTCTAGAGTAAAGATTTTAACAATTATTAGTAACTAGGTAAGTAGGTACTTATTTTTTGCATGTTTAGTTTCTTTGTTTGATAATGGTGTCAGTTCAGATGTCGCAAAAACTCAACTTCAGTGCCACAAACTTATCTGGACCGATGACAGAGGGGCGCTGTTGTAGCATTTAGTGCTAGAAGAAAGATGATTTAGTTTTTACAATGAAATTGTCGTTAGTTCCACTTTCGACCACCGGTCAATTATGTTTGTGGCACTGTAAACTAATTTGACAGCACTAAAATTGATGCCATCCTTCTTATTTCGATCGTTATGAAAGGGACGGCAACATTTTTAAAGCTGTCAAATTAATTCAGTTTAGTTTTAGCGACATTTGACACCAGTAAGTAGGTACCAACCTAAATCCATAAAAGTAATGATCAAAATGGTTAGAACACCTTTAAAGTTTAGGTCAAATTTATAAAATCCAGTTGGTCTTTCCACATTTTATTACATAAATCCAATAACAAAAAGTACCTGGATGCATTACAATTTCCCACGACATATTATAAATATTTTCACACAGATCACTAACCGTTACTCTTTGGGAAAAATATAAAATAAATCAAAATTGTTGTATGTGTACGAGGCGCAAACAAATATAAACTATATAATTATAATTATAGAAATATCACGTTATAAAACTTCTTAAACATTAATTTAGACGTCAGTTACAACACAAAATTAAACACAGCATTATTATTTCCACAAGTTATAAAAAGGTCCTTAGTTGCTAGTATAAGCTAAAAACAATTCAATTCTATTAATTTTATTTCAGACAATATAATAAATAAGATATAATTTACACAAATACGTATTGCTTTAGATATTGCAATAGTATACTTATTAGTTATTACTAAGAAACCTAGAAAGTTAATGATTTTTTTTAATATTTCAGTCAGTCGATATCTTTTACTATTTATTTTACCCCGCTAACTCTAAGATAATTTAAGTACAAGGCTTCAGGATTTAAATACATAGAGAAAGAGTGTGATGTATGAATCATTTAATTATTGTAAGGACACTAACTAAAAGCAAGCTGGAATATATAATCTTTTCTGCAATCTACTGGCTGGTCTTTACTACTTTAGATACTGTACTCAAATTCAGAAACGAATATAATTTTTGTAACAAAGATGTTACTACCATATCAAAAAAACAGTTTCATAATAGAAGATTACTAAATTTTCCTAAAACATAAGGTAGGATTTATTTTCTAATCAATATCCATAGAATGGAAAATAGCAATGGTTTTGTTGTATATTATTTTTAATTTTTTAAACAAAGTTATAAAATGATAAAGTAATGTTAGCAGAAAATATTTTACGACACTGGTATCATTAAAGGAAAATGGGAGTAAATCTATCCAATAAAAACCTCCAAGTCAAATGACAGTGACATATCCTGACAATTCCTTGTTTACAAAACTTATCTATAGTCTTTCCAATCGTTTATTTAACTTTTGACAGATCATGCACATAAAGTTTTATAATAATTTTTGATACAATGTACTACAGGGAATACTGTACTGTCATGGACGGGATCCGCCCACTTAGAGATGTTTCATTCGTAATTAATGACAACTGGTTTTGAAATAAATCGATTATCGATTATATTAAAACATACAATAAAATTATTGTGATTATTTTTATATCAAATCACGTAAAAACCTTTATTATAATGCCCTAAATGTCTCTGTTGTAATGCATAAATAATTTGCGTAATGAAAACAGTTCCATGGGATCGAATTTATTCGCTGAAAATTAATGAATCTAAAATAATCGTTTAGACTTACTGTAGTTGGTTCAAATAAAAAACATGTGAATGAACTGCGGTACCTACTTGTAATGAAAAGGTGCAAAATGTTGATATTCATAGTAAATAATGAGTGTGTTAAATCGATTAAAACTTCTTCATAAATAAAATCGATCGATAAAATAAATTGAATCGGTAACGGGTCAGGGTATCACTATTTGAGTCAGTATTACAGCTGTCAAAAGTTAAATAAACGGTTGGAACGAGTATAGGTTTCTGAATTTCAGTTTAATAATCTCTGGTTTAAACAAACATTGACAAGCACTTTCAAATATTTAGCATTGCCGGTGTTCGTTAAAGGAAATTAATTGACTTTTGTTTAGATTAACGGTCTGAATGCACTCTTGTCTATTTTTAGGAATGATCTCATTACACCTTTCACATAGGCAGAAAAACTATGTTTTCGTATAGGTAAAAACTGTGGCAAGATGTCAGCATATTAACCGAAAATAGTACCTATCATAAATATACATTTTTGGTTTAATTTATACAATCCTACTAACATTGTAAATGCGAATGTTTGTGAGAATGGATGGATAGATGGATGTTTGTTATTCTTTTACGCCAAAACTACCGAACAGATTTGGGTGAAACTTGGAATATACATAGTTTATGACCTGAATAACATTATAGACAATTTTTTTATACCGATAGGTACAACGGGGGCGAAGCCGTGGGCAAGTAAGCTAGTATTCGAATAATGTGACGGCATAGAATTCGATTATTCATTGTTTCTAATAACTACCTCTTTATAAATAGTCCCAATTTTTGATCGTCTCAAGTAACTTAAAGACAAAATTAATTCGCCAGATGCAAGAAATGAAGAAAAAAATCATTTATTTTGGTAGGATCTCAAGGATCACTTCAACTTTGACTTATATGCTAGGTGATTCTACTACCTGTTCCAACGCGACTCCCTACACCAGGAAAAGAATCAGGTAAGAACCTGGTGGTGCGGGCCTAGCTTTTTTTTACAGTGACCCTTTAAAATTTAAATAGTCAGTCAAGCCAGTGGGAAGCCAGTCAAATAAATTAAGGCATGTAAAAGCAAGTAAAAGTAATTTTAAAACTAATAGGATATTACCACCTCAACAAAATGTTGTCTGGCATCACACACTACACTTGGCTGACTTAAGTGGTACCTACTTATCTAGTTATTGTTTAGCATATTTAGGCCAAACTTATCATGGTAGTAAAGACATTGTACATATCAACCGTCGAGGGACATCAGGCCGCGCAATTTCATCATTAACAAAAGCATCAATAGTTTCGCTCGCTTTCTTTACAAGAATATTATTTAAGTATGTAGTACGTTTTAAAACTTCGAATCGGAAAGTGAATGGGAGTTTATTATAAAAAAGTACAATATTTCCCATCAAAGAACCATTTACTTTTTTTAGTCTAAATTTAGGCACACATAATTATTGGCAATTCTGGATGTCGCCAAAACTTAACTAAACCAATTTGACAGCACTAAAATTGATGCTATCCTTTTATTTCGATCAATATGAAAGGGACGGCAACATTTTTAGTGCTGTCAAATTGGTTTAATTAAGTTTTGACGATATCCAGAATTGCCACTATAGATTATTCTTATTTCTAGTGTTAATTTTATGCACGTAACTTTTTTTGTTAAAGCTGTTTATATATTTGTGAGTGTGCAATAAGTTTACATAAATATATTGCGAACAAACAGTAGGAATATTTATTTCTTTAAAACGTTCTCTTAAAGAGTCCCGAGACGTTTCAATTTGTAAATAGCGCGTCAATAGCTCTGTTTACGACGCCATAGTAGGTACTTTAATTTGGAAATCAGAGTCGCATGACATACGCAGTTAAACGCTTTTGACAGATCGCAGAAAACTCCGATTACATCTTGTAAGTTCTCAAAAGCATCTTAAATGTGCTTTAGAAGCATTTACCAGTGCATCCTGCGACCTCTCGTAAATCCAAATTGATGCTTATGTAAAAGATATCAGACGATGGAAAAATCGGGCCAATAGGTACACTAAAACCGGTGAGTGTGAACACAATGTTTATAAGCTTTTCCAAATTTGCAATAATGCACTGCACAATGTCAAAAAAGGAAGGCACCTAACCGAAAATTTCGATTATGATATCAGCACAGCAATGAGAGTAAATGATATCGGGGATCCCATAAAAAAATTTCGCGCATCAAATACGAGCCACAATAGGCAGACAGTAATAAAAACTTTCTATACCTAAGCGTGACGCCTTAGTAAAAAGGCGAAATGACACTTGCGAGCGTTTTGGAGTCAATTTAAAAAAACTCAATTTTGGGCTGTGTTTCTTTTCGATAACAATTTTTTTTTTTTTTCGTTAAATGGTTTTTTTATACAAAGGGGACCGATAAGAACTTATTAGAATGGTTTTTTAAAATTACTCAGCATGCCTATTGCCGGTTACACTTTACAATATTTTTTTTTTGCAATTGACGCCTCTAATACGACGATAGATCGATTTAGGTCGGGCACTGCCTGAGGTGCTCCGAATCGAAATAGACAACTGTAACCGTCATATCATCGCGGAACATGCGACTGACGTCTGGCGCGAGACTCAGCAAGTGCGCCAGTCGCGAGTGGTCCACGCCATACTCCGTGCCTCCTATCGCGTGCCGGATCAAATGCGTCGCCGCATTCCTATCCTTCGGCTTACTCTTCAAACTCTCCTTCCTATGTGACAGTAGCTCATCAATATCGCCCAATTGAATACTCTTCTTCGGCAGCTTCAGAGGATTGAAAAACACTTTCCCTTTCATATGCTCTCCCACTAACTTCACCGACTGCAACGGTGTCATCATATCCCATATGCCATCAGAGGCAAGGATCAGGAACTTATCTTTGGGCGTCAATCGGTGGTAGTAGATGTCTGGTTTCGCTGAGAGGTACGGAGGGGTGTGGTAGTTAGCTGGTATGGCTTTCTGACCAACGAGCGGTACGGCGATGTCCGTTAGGGTTTTGACAGGCCACTTATAGCGGTAGTCGCCCAGGCTGCGCAGCGGAGCCAGCTCGCCGAGCAACCTGTCCCTTCTGATAGAAGTCTTTCTTTCGCTGTCCGGATGTTCTGTCCATATTCTTTTGAGCTCACTATAATTTTCTGCGTTATGTTCTTTAGTTATCTTTTTAGCGACCCACTCGTTGTCTTCAACCATGGTCCCTATGACAGCATTGCAATCGCCCACGTTCGCTACGTACAAGTGCGGTCCATTCACATGACACACACATGCTACAGCACCAGATAATGCGACAGATAATGTCTTTGGATTCACGACTCCCTTCACAGTGTAATGATCTATGACTTCTTTAGACAAATCACTATCCAATTTCATTATACTCTTTTCCAAACATAAACCAACATTCTGGTCTTTTATAGGTAAGTCTGCTAGCTCTGCTAAATATTGTTTAAAACTATTTTCGTATTGTTTTTTGAGTTCTTCCACAATTTCAACCTGTAACAAAAACAATTTATGTTGTTTTGACAATAATACCTACAGATTTACTACAAACTTATTAAATAAATACCTATGATTATTGTTATGTCAAATGGAAATAGACTTTTATTGAAATGGCTAGTGCCAGAGTACCTACCATAGTAGGTATTATAGGATGCTAATCTTTTTTATAGTGCTGTCGGAAGTAGGCCTTTCGCTGTGTGCCGGCTTATCGTCACATTTTGGGACACCCTGTATATATTAGAAAAAGCATATTATAGCCAATTACCCGATCATTGAAAGTCTCTATTAGAGTTTCCCTTGATGCATCTTCTATATATTTATTGAGCAAGTCCTGAGGAAGGAGAGTGGCAGCAATGTATCTGAGTAATCTCTTTGAGACAACTTGAGCACAGGCTGGGCCTCCATGCCCATCAAACACACCAAGGAGCAAACCTGTAAAATATTTAAGCAAATCATTAGAAGTTTGGTCTGGTAATAAAATTAACACTTCCACTATAAAATGCTGGTAAAGTACGAAGAAAACCACAACTAACACATAATAATTAATGAATAATATTATTATTTGCCATGATGAGCTAGCACAGTAACAAGATGTTACAACTCAAACTTCAAGTAGCACTCAAATGTAAGTATAGGGTAAGTCAGATGCAAGTCCAACTGTAAGCCTTCAACACACCAGTGCTTGAGACTACTAGTATTCTGTGCAGTAAATTGAGATTTCAATTTATAATAGCCGGTCTCAACAACCTTTCTATCTGTGACTTTGCTTACTGTACATTATTGACAATTCTTCATAGTAGGAGCGTCAAATATCTTACGATAGTAAGCAAAACCAAAGATAGATAGATTGAGGCTGGTCATAAGACATTTTTTATTAATTATTTGTATGTTGATGTTAAAAACTGTTGGATACAATAATGGAGCTACCATTTTTCATCTGATGTACAGAGATCAGAAAACTATTCTGAATTTCGGGGGTTCGAGGCGTTAAATCGATCTAGCTAGGATTTATTTTTAGAAAATGTCGTTTTATTTCCAAAAAACACGATTTACTAAAAAAAATACCAAGCAAAGCTTGGTATCCAATTACTAACAACAAGAATGCTTCAAATGGCACTACTAAATATTTAAGTAGCGTTTTAGTATTCTCTTGTTGAGTGGCTGTAACTGTTGTCTGTTGTGTATGTTATAAAAATTAGGAGTACTGAAAAGGTATGTCTTTTTTAAAAAAAGGTAAGAGTTTTGAATTGCTTACCAGGGGTCATCTTGCAAAGCGCCTCACTTCTGGTATCTTCAATAGGTTCATTAGATGCCAACTGGTTAGAGTCATATGATTTGACAGACCCTGTAGTGAAATCTTTGTTGAATTCATTTTTCCTAAGAATTAAGGTGACCTGAAATTTTCACTATGTTATTTGACAAAAAACAAATATAAGTAGATTAACAGCCGGTTCGTCAGAGGCAGATATCTAAATTTAAATAATCAATTGTCAAATCAAGTGACAAGTGTCAAATTAGGAACAAATTTAACACTATCACGTGATTTGTCACGAGAGTTAATTTTAAAGATGATCTGCATTCCAAAAACCGGCTTTAAGCCATTCAAAACTGTTAAGGGTCATATTGTTCCAACCTCAAAACAAATAATATTTATTATATATTCTGGGTTTTTTTGGTAAAAATATTCTATAATTTTATGTATTTTAATGCAAATTGCTTTTAAAATCCATATTCTACTCAGATGGCAATAAAAACATCAGTATTTTTCATACTGTCAAATAGCCCATTGTTATTGGACACAGCTCATGGTCTGGGCACATGCCATGGTTAGTTTATTCAGAGACGATTAATATCTAGAAGACAGACAAAGGCCATACACAAAATCGTAACCCGATCCCGCAGTACCAGATAGCCTGAAAACTTTAAAACATCAATTTTATCCAAGAAATTTCAATACTTAGTAGTAGGTAGCAACAATATTCAATATTTAAACATTTTTAACTAGAAAGTAATTGAAATTTCTTGGATAAAATTGATGTTTTAGAGTTTTCAGGCTATTTTTTAGGGTTACGATTTTGTGTATGGCCTTTGTCTGTCTTCTAGATATTAATCGTCTTTGGTTTATTGAAGACTTTGGACATTGGTATGTCTTATTGAAGACTCATTATACCACTCTTTAGTGGAGTAAAATAAAGTAAGTTTGTATGTGCAAGTGGCCAAGGGAGATGCCGGGACAAACAATTTAATGTGCCCACTGAAGCACAGAAACGCTCAGCTGTTAATGGCACTTGCAGTCACCCATCCAAGTTGTTTGTTCGTTCGTTCGTATGAGCAAGTTGTCAACTCTGGTGACGGAGTTTTGACCACTCAGAACATTGCTTAACTCAATGATCTATCAAGAATGTCTTAGGCATGCTACACCATGAGCTCTTTAGTGGAGTATTTCCAGAGCAGACCTATTAGGTAGGCTAATAAATACATTTCATACCAATGTGCTTGATGTATACTCAGATGTTTCAGAGTTTGCTGGCTGCATGCACCCACTTCTGATGCAGCAGTCATGCTTTATTAGTTCACTCACATACAAGACACTTCATAATACTTATGTGAATGCATTGTTCTTCAGAAGAATACATAGGCATGCCATCCATTGGTTCAAATTACAGGAAGTCAAATTACAGGAGTCTTTCTTGCAAGATTTGAACAAAAAATACCTACCTAAATAAATGAATTTTAAATCAAGGTTTGTATGTAATTAGTATACAAAATAGGTACATAAGTAGGTACCTACTGCTGGTACCTATGAACAGAAGAAAAACAAAATTGGTTCTGATTTGTACTTACCTCTTGAGGAGATGGTAAAACAGTGATGTCGTCTTTGTGTGATTGTGTGATCGCATCGGACGAACTAAAATAACGAGCATTGCACCAGTTTTGTAACAGCTTTTGCCGAAACCCACAATCCGATCTAAGGCAAGCTTTTGTAATTGAATTAAGACATGAATAATTCATAGTTTTAGTCTAAATCAGAATAATTGAAGGAAACGCCGGGAAGTACGAGCATGTTATGCAAGAACAGATTTTCAATACTTTTCGTCTGGTCAGTCAAAACAACACATTATAATTCCAGTTTCAGTCAGAAATGTATCTACGCCCAAAAAATTGCCCAAGATTCCGTATTAAAGATCTGATTCATGATCGAAATAAAATTACATTCCAAATTTTGATTTTGTGTCATTGGATGGATGGATTATATTTTTAAGAATTCCAAATTCCGAACCGAAACTCACTCACTTTCTTCTACGACTTTGAAAAGTTTGAAGGTTTGAAGTTTGGTTTGATTGAAGTTTGAAAACCGAAACCTCAACCAATGAATGAAATGAATGAACCCGGCATGAATGAACGACAATGTCAACTGTCATTTACTTCTTTTTCTTCTTCTTCTTTATTTTGGCTTTGCCGGCTTTTGCCACGCATTTAGCCACTACCATGTCAAAATAATTAAGTTAGTAAAGTCAAGTCAAAGTCATGTCATAGTCAGCGTCAGTAAAGATGTGGGCTCTTTGGATGTGGGTTCTTTACTAAAGCTTTTCATGGACTTTTTGAGAGAACTCGAAATGCAATGATATTCAGTTTTGTTTCATTTGCCCACACTTATGTACGTTCACGAACACTTAACAGTTAATAATCCACCATTATTACACATTAACATTCGCTAAAACACAAGTTTTGGAAAAAAAACAAAAAAGAAAGAAAGAAAGAAAATATTTTAACTATATATTTTAACACACACAAAACATAATTGGTACAACAAGAAGATACAAGGACGTGAGTGGACTAACAGAATATAACACATACAGTAAGACAACTTGACATCTCAAATTCCCGTCAAAAAGTCCATCATAATTACTATTTATCTACTATTATACATACTATTACTATTTTACTGTTTGCTGTCATTCATTACCATTTTGTCTTTGACATCTGGGAACGTCACAGATAATAATACATCCATGGTCACAGTAGCCAGCAAAAGTGTTCGTGAACGTACACAAGTGTGGGCAAATGAAACAAAACTAGTTAACATTGCATTTCGAGTTCTCCACATCTTTACTGAGGCACAAGAGAATGGGTGGGATATTATGTATCTATCATAGTAGGTATATAATTTGTATTTGTGTACCTGTCTCTTATCTTGAATTATAGTGGCAAAATGCACAAGTTGTGCGAAGCCAAAATAAAGAGAGAAAAAAAGTGAAGGGGAAGTTTGGTACGACATACAACGTCAAAATAACTTTCATTCACGAACTTTCATCACTGGCAGAATTATGGCAATAAAAGTCGCACGCAGTAGCCATAAAAGAAGAAGTGAAGTAAACTTTCATCATCTCGATTTGATCTCGATTAAAACAAAGCAGTATTAAATATCTATGATCAATTTATCAATTATTTATTACGGTTCCCACATTGGCTACGAATAGAATGGCCAATTACAATGCTGTATCCACTAACCGTCCAAGATCGATCCCCACATTGGAGTGTTGGAACCATGGACTTAGTATATAATATAGTCCGCGCCGCGCCACGTAAAAAGAGCGCTGGAAAAAAGTGGAGGGGGTATGTTTGCGCATGGCTACACTCGCGCACGAAAGTACTTACCCTATTGTATTATTGTAGCCAGGCGGCTCGCCACGCGCAGGCTAGTATAAACCGTTTTAACAACCTGTTAGGGTAGAGACTACTTTTGTCAGATCAACTGTTGACAATGAATATTAGGTGTGTGTAATAAATATCTTACTCATTTCAACATTTATGTTAGGTACTGGGTAAGGACCAAATTTTTTGCATTTTGTGCGAGGGAACGATGTCACATTACTTTGAAATCATAACATAAAAAAAAGTTGTTAACTTAGGTGAGTTTTAGGACTTGATTACTAAAGTTTAACTTATTGTGCACCCTGTGCCTAATTCAAATAAAGATTTCTTTCACTAGATTTCTGTAAAATTCATTTTAGGAAAATCAAGATACTGCATCCATTTTCGATTTTCATACAAAATGTGAATGTCACATCTCCGACTCCTCTAGGTTATTGCAATTTTATTCTAAAAATAAAAACTTTCTCGCGGACTTTCTGTTTTATTTAGTCACCAATATATAATTATCTTTACGTTTTTATTATTAGGATCTCGTTAAACATTATAGTTTATTAATAATAATAATCATAATGAGTGTCACAAATTTCGTTCCGTTGTGCGATTCAGTTGTGCAACAGCATAACTCGAGAACTTTGCAATATTGGATAACAAATAATGCTTTATTGCAATGGCAACACCGTCATCTGACTTGTGACTAAATTCAGGCCATTTCCGCCATGTTGTTTTTCACTCAGTTGAAAAAACGTATTTGAAGTGCATGCGTACCATTAAAAATCCGGATTTTCAGTAAGACTTTTAAAGTGTTTTGTGTTAACTTTTGCTACTTTGCATTATTGATTCTATGAGCTTATTTTGTCTACTATTGAACAACTCTGATGAGTATTCTTATAGGTGTTTATTCTTTGCAGTGAGAATTTTTTATTGCTGGGTCGTGGAGATTTTTACTCCTGTATGCGACGAACGTCACGAAATTGTGTGACGTGTCACAACGGAACATTGTAAAGATAGGTACACAATATTACTTCATGTAGGTCTTCTTTTAGTAGTTTTTTATATATTAATTTTGTTTAGGTAGTACAATATGTATTATCTGTGATATTAAAATTAATAAATAGTGGTAGGTACCTATTTAAATATTTTTTTTCAATATTATAATAATAGCAAAATAATATATTACACTAATGTCCGCTGTTTTTTTTTTACCCACAACATCCCAATCTATAAAGTAATAGGTAAGTAATAGAATAATTAAACTATAAATCATAACTTAGGGTTTTAAGTAAGTAGGTACCTAATTTATTTTTCCAAGGTTGAGAAAAATATGAATGTAATTAATTATGCTAAACATTGTGATCATTTTTAGACCTATGTACACTATCCTTAACAAATTCCGTTGTGCTACATTTGCTCCGTTGTGACACTTTCAGCTGTGATTTCCGTTGTGCAAAAATTTGGTCCTTACCCTACTGTCTTTCATGAATAAAATAAATAAATTACTTAGATGAATATCATTATTGGAATTATTATTAAAAACATGTTTTAGTCAGTGTTAATTGTTAAATTAAATTAAGTAAGTACCTAGGTACCTACAAAATTCAGGTATTGTTGATACATTGTTTTAAATTATCAACAGCATTTTTAGCAGCCTCTCTCTTCATAAAACTATGCCTACCTACGTCTTATATCATTTTTCTAACGTTCCTATGTAAAACCATTTCGTAATCGATAAAGTTTTGTACGCGATGATATTTTGCGAACGAATTTGACGTACTAACAGCGCGAGAAGCTAAGGACTGCTGATGAACCAATAGCACGCGCCGAATCGATGGTATGAAGTGCGCTGCGTTACCCCTTCGCCCCGCGCCGCAGTCCACTCCACACCACCAATCGGACCTTAAAATCGACTACTGCGCAGCTTTTCACCCAGCGCTCTTTTTACGTGGCGCGACCTATACCTTACTTTCGCTAAGGTTGGAACCAACACGTTCCAACACTTCAATATGTGCTGCCCGGATCACAGCTATAATCCATCTTCCATTATTATTTTTAGTCTGTGCGAAAAATCAAAATGTACGCAATGCGCATGTCATTGACGTTCGTCGAACAAATATGTCATTCATCGTTCGTTCGCGTTCGGTTCGCTTTGCCTAGTTTGCCTGGCCGACATCGCGGAATAATCTTTTCACTTGTAATCTTCAAATTTTGAATTCGAAATACTACATTTTATAGTACTGCAAAATGCCTAACCAGGTGATAACTATAGAACCACAAAATGAACTTAAATTTAAAGGTAAGTGCGTAAGATACAGCCGCATTGAAACTTGGGCAGCATACGTCGCGAGCTAGCTGCTGACAAATGGAGTTTCTATTTCCAGATATCGGCGTTTTGTCAGGGTGCGGTTTTTTTACATTTTCCTTAATCCTTGTTTTTGCAAACCATGTATTTTGTTAGGAGCGCCACGCGTGTGCTCGAAAATCCTCTACTTTTTTTTCTAAATTTGAGGTGGATATCTACGTCCGCTATATGATGTACGTACCTATCTATGTATAAGCCGCTATGTCCAATTATGTTGATGCAACTTCAATGTAGATTCATTTGGAAGTGTAACCGAATTCGTAAATAACATCGTCATAGTATTTTCGTACTTAATAGTGCTTACATGGAATGGCTCCCATCCGTAATTAGTTCCCTACTAGATGTTCCACCTGCTACTGCATTGCATTACTTACCTACTAACATAACAGGCGAGAACTTTTTTTATTTTGATAATAAATAAAAACAACTGATATCCTTTGGAACTCATGTCTTGTTTTGTGATGAACATCATATTTTAAATCCATAAATAACTATGTAACTAGGTGGTCCTATTGCTAGAGGTACTAAATCAATTGAACCAAAAAGTTGCTTGATTAGTTTTCCATATTATAATCATAATAATAGTATCTCTAATAAACCAGAAAGTGTACAAGACTGGTTTAGCTAACCATTTGTATAGAAGGTTCTAGGATTTAGAGTTCCTTTTTACTTACTCTCAAACAAGTAGTCATATTGATAAAAACAAATCTTGTTTCTGGTGACAGAACAAACACCATACCCTAGGAAACTGAAGGTGTTTTTTTGCTACTTACAGAAAGTGTATTTATTTTATAATAACCCTTTTTTTTCTACCTACATTGACCCACTGCTGGGCAAAGGTCTCCCCCAATTCTTTCCAACCATCTCTGTCCTTTGAGATTTCATACCAATCTCTCTCAAAAGCGTTCAGATCGTCTCTCCAGCGCTTCCTTGGCCGACCACGACCACACATCCCTTCAGGCTGCCAGATGGTAACGGCATAATAACCCTAAAATAAGAAAACTCTTCCAAACTTAGATAAATTTTTCAGAAACTGAAACTAGTGAAAACTGTTGTTAAGTGATTTTACTCTTTTTAAAAACATCAGCTGTAAGTGCTAAGATAATTTATTATTACCTTTTAATACTGCAGTGCAATCAGTACACAAATTTAAAGTATCCTCTAGAGAGCTTGTCTTAAAGTCAACTCTCCATTGACAAGCACATTAAGCGCAATTATACGATTTCTGTGCCGGATATTCGCTTCTTTGCCCTTAAATTTGTTTTTTGCAACTTTTTGTCTAATCTGTAATGAAAAGTTTTTTCAAAGACATGCAAGGTTATAAGCCACAAATCTTTACCTTGCAGCCAGGGTAAATTATTGAGATACTTCATTAGGTATAGGTAGGTAGGTACTAGGTACTTCATTTACCCAGCCTTCTAAGCGTAGGATTATCATTGGTGTATTTATCCTCGCGCGTCGCTTTGTCACGTCGCTGCTGAAAATGTAAAAGGTGTTATGAGTCATTAAGTTGGTACAAGATTAATATCACTGTAATTACTTATCATTTCATCAAAAACCGTTATTTTAAGAAACTATACTGAGACTAAATTGGCTTGGCTTTTAAAGTCGTTAAGCCATGACGGAGGCCCTTAGGCGGCCTAAAAACTCCATCATTAGAGTTGGCCACTTGCTAATACAAACTTACTTTGCCAACACTGATATTAAATCGAACATTATTATTTATATATTAAGTTATCATCAGCCATAATAAATATGATTCATGACTTACAAAAAATAAAGCAACAAAAACTATTTACTAAAAAAACCAAGAACCATCTCTTAGGTACAATATGAAAGTAAGTAAAATATGAAGGGGATATAAAAAAGCTTGTGATAGGTTTCACAAACGAACATTCAGTTTTTAAAATTCCTTTTTTCAACGTAATAATAATAAAATAAAATAGATGGCGGCGCTAGTTTGACGCATACAGACACCCTAAGGGTTATTTTGAAAAATCCTGAAACATGTTTAAATTTAATTTTTATTGTATTTTGTAGTTGATTTCGCTGGAATGTTCGAGCAAGGTTTCACAACATACCTGCGGCTGGGCAATCCTACTTCCGATACAGTTTTGTTCAAGATAAAGACTACGGCCCCAAAGAAGTATTGTGTTCGCCCGAACTCGGGCTCTCTGGAGCCCAACTCCAAAGTGGAAATAGCTAGTAAGTACCTGATAAACAAAATTAAATTGAATCATCATTTATTACGATCTAGAACATAACTATTTCTTAAATTAACAAGTAAGTAGTAATAGAATATTGTAAAAATAATAACGACCGTGCTCTTATCGCGAAACAATAGGTAGTTTATTTATTTCGTTAACCTAGGATAGCTTTACTTATAAGACCCATTGTAATTTAGTCTATTAAACACTAAGAAACATATCTTCAGCAATAGTTGCAAAGTTTTACTGTAAGCAAAGAGAAAGCAAGAGAAATGTTTCAATTATAAATTTTATTTCAGTAACTCCACAGCCGGTGTACATCGACCCGAATGAGAAACATAAACATAAGTTTATGGTTCAAAGCGTCATCGCTCCCGAAGGAAAAACGAATGTTGATCAAGTAGTAAGTATATTTTTTCGTCATTTTACTTTATACTACGATTTTTTATTATGATTTTAAGACGTAATATAAAATATTTTTTTTTAACTATCAATTTATACTTCTTTATTTCACATGAGGTAGGATATAAACTTACTTCCGCCCGCTTATTTTCCTGCACTGCATGGTACCAAGTACCAACATTGAATGTAGCCCATTTCCTATTCCCGGTGTTCTATAACTATTAAAGGATTTATTCATCATTCAATACTTTTACATTCATGTTAAATGTATGTCTGGTATCAACAAACAAAACATGTTTGTTTGTTATGTATTTTTTGCTCCACTTGAAACATTGTATACTAATACATACAACATTTGATTACCATAAACATAAACACATGTGAGCAAAGTCGAGTACGACTACTGTACTGTCTACAATAAAAATATTAGCACAATTTCACGCTAACTAATTATATGTTATGTATGGACTAAATATAATCAATAAGAGTGAAATTATGCTATGCATATATTATGGTGATGTCTTAACTCTATATTATACATAGAGTATGTTATAGACATCACCATAATACCTCATGTTCACCAACTATTCCGTCAACAGTGGACCAATTTAGAAAACAGTTTATTGTTTGAAATAGTTTACCCACGATGTGGTCCCATTAAATAAATTTGAGGATAGAATGAGGATTGAGGATTTTCGAAGTTATGAATGAAAATGCGCCTCGAGAGTGCAGGAAATTGCTCTCTTACGAAATTGAAGTCGGTTTTATAAAGAAACTACGCGTGTTACCTACCTTGATAAAATATAGCATATGTTCATTCAGAAAGTCCATGCTACATCTCTGTGAAAGTATTTTTGAAATCGGATGAGTAGTTACGGAGATTACCCCAAACTTACAAACAAAGAAACCAACTTTACCTCTTTATAATAAAAAAAAAGCGATAAACCTCTTCATAATATAGTAGTTAGTATAGATACATTCTGCGACTTGTTAACTTTTGGTCTGATAATTTGTTGTGTTCTTTCAGTGGAAGGAAATCAGCTCTGACCAGCTGATGGACTACAAGTTGAAATGCGTATTTGAAACGCCCCGCGTGACCAGTGTCACTCCAAACACCAATCTCAATGTAAGAAAAAATTCCCATTTACCTAGTACACGGTCATCAAATCAGTATCTATCTTCTTCATTTGTAGCATTTTTACAATCCGGGCGCCAGAATTATTAGTGATCTGTCGTTAATAGATTTGAATTATTCTTCCAATCGGTAGTACAACCGTTGGTAGCAGTAAAGCGACGATTTTTGTTTATAACATCAGTAGACTGCTTACAAATGATTATTCAGGGTATCTATACCACGCATGTTTAAATTTGTCTCTGACTAAGCATTTTTCATATCATATGAGTTAAATGATCCGAATCTGCATCGTGTGCCTGTAAGTTGTTTAAATTGTGCTATTATTAGAACGATAAAGGGTTACATTGGACTTCGGCACAGCATCAGACCGTATCATTGTTATACCAATGTAAACTTTTAGCGCTATGCGTTATTACAGACCAAGGCCGGCTTCGATTCTAATTGCCACTTGCATAGCTATTGTAGACCCCGATCAAATCATAGATCCTGTATTGAGACTAAACGGTTTTAAGTACAAGTATAACATGCCAGTGAAGGAGTTCTGGCAAGACTCTGATTAGCAAGACCAGCAAAATTAAATAAACACTATTTTTAATAGAAAAATCATATTGTTTTTAATGTTAAAAAATAAGGTAAAAAAAATTTTACTTGTATTCCTACAGGATGCGGGCGACGGCGGTGCCCAGAATGAAGTGCCCAAAAAGCGTGCGGTCGAAGAAGCCAAACCGGCGAAGGTAAAATATAAAATACAATGCACCTATTAAAAATGTTGAATGTTCCCAGTTCATAGCATATATATATTCCTAACTAAATGTATGACTGTGTAACCTTAGTGCACGATATATCGTCATAGTGTGCTTCTTCGGATTTTATTTGCTATATCCGTGTCGACTAACAAATAACCTTATCGTATACGAATCATCGCTTCATATCCATCACGCCAAGGCTGGAAGGACGTGAACTTTACGCCCCTGGGTCGGTGCCCAGCACCATACCGAGCTTGGCATGTCTTGAAATCTTACAGGTAGCGGTAGAGGTAACCCGCAATGAAGTCAAGAGACAGATGGACGAGGAGGGTTCTACCGGGTCTTTGAAAACGGTATTAAAAGTTTTTTACCACCGCTACTGACTTGAGGATTTGGCGACGGTTGCCGCGTCGGATGCTTTGTCGCCGAGATGAGCACGTTCGCTTTGCAACCAATTTCATCAAATAAGACAGCTTTTTGACAAATAAAATGCGTGTCAAAATACGAACTCTACATTTACGCTTTCGCTTACCTTCTCATAAAGCAACGTGCCTCTCATTAATAAACCCGGTGGTACAGCTAAGGGGAACTCAAAATTACACTATATTTAAATTAAAAATTAAATAATTTGCATCGTGCTTCAGTGATACAGGATTTAGGTTCTACCTATATACTTTTCTAAACATGTGAATTGAAAGATCTACTTAGTATGTTAGCAATTTGGCCCAATTTCAAATCCCAAGATTCGAATCAGGTTGAGAGTTATTGGTTGTTTCGATTTAAGATTATTGTTTCTACGTCTCTAGTTCATAATTATAATACTAGAAAAGTACCGAGATCTTCTCATAGTGCATTTATGGTTTGTATTAAGTGAGATCTTAAGCAAATAAAGCTACGGTCACCTTTGTTGAAAATTATGAAAATAATTGCCATGCTTAGTAAAATATGCTATCCCCTTAGAAAAAAATGATGAGTTGTATGGATATTGTATCCTAGGCTAGTTTTATGTAGACGATTCTAAATGTATGAACCTGTACCAGTGAATCACATTGTTTTCATTGTAAAATAAATAACTGTTTACATAACTATCGTGAAAATATTAAACGTTTGCGTTATAATAAAACTGCAATTTTCTAACTCGTGTTGGAAAGTTAAAAAATCCGTTATTATTTTCTATTCCCAACATCCTTCTATAATCCAACCTTTACCTTCTCTTCTCTTGGGATCTAGCTCCGCCTGATGCATGTTTATATTTCTTCTGCAGCGTCTTTCACTTAACCACATCCAACTCCATATCACACACCAATTCTTTTTATTTTTGTAACCTTTTTTTATTTATCAATTTTCCAGAACATGAATTTCCCAAAGTCGGAAAATGTGGAAAACGATCTTCATAACGCGTCCCATGAAGTAACACATTTTCACGAGGAGGAATCTAAATTAAGACACGAAAATCTTCAATTAAAAGTGAGTTTCGTAGACAAAAGCTTGGTCTATTTCAATTCAAATACGTTAAGACATTAATAATTGTTAGGAGAATTAGGTGAATATGGCAAATCTTTAAGGTAAGTAAGATGTACCTATAGCCTGATGGCCTCATTCATTACGGTTTCAAACCCAAATGTATTGTAACTAAAAAGTTGTCTACTATACCAAGTAGAGATAACTAAAAATAAATCAGCAAAGTAGATAGTACCAAAGAAACTGTTCTGAATAAGGCTGAAAGGTGCTGAAAGTTTTCTTATTTTTTATACACAATTGTATTGCGATGTTGATGTGAACCCCTTTGCGAATGTAAGTGTGAATGATTTGTCGTATGGATGTTGTGATAATGTTTTTATGTTTTAATCTTCAGCTTTTAAATGATGTTATGTGCACAACTTTTTGTTAGTTATACCCGCATTGTACATACAGTAGTTTAGCAATAATTTGTATGGTAAAGGGCATCATATTATTATTAGGATTGCGACACAAATACACTACAACAGGACTTACACCAATCTTGTACCTATAACCTTATTGACTGGACAAGAAATTGGCAGCCAATAAATGCCGTACTGCTCGTCAGATTTATTATTCAGATCAAATCGGGTGAATAGTTTCTGTTCGCGTGGGAATACCGGGATAAAAGCCTATGTGTTAATCCAGGATATAAGCTATCCTGGTACCAAATTTCATTCAAATCCGTCCAGCCGTTTGATCGTGATGGAATAACAAACATTCACACTTACACACAAACATTGGAAGGATAGTGTGATTGTTGAAGTGTTTCTGCTCAGTAATGCCTATCACTCACATTCGCACGAATAGTGAATAGGTACTTATGTAAATGGAGGACTTTTCGCGAATGCTTGTTAATATTTTCCATACAAAATGTGAAACGTATGAACTCAAAGACGGTATGTAAGAAGTTGCGCATGTGAGTGACCCCGGCAAAGAAAGCGAAACATGACTGTTCTGATAAAAGAATCTACGAATCAATGTATAGCATGTTTTTATGTTGTGCTTGTAGTTTGTGCTTGTTGGTTTCCCAAGTGATCACTAGATGAAGTCAGCAACAAAAGTTGATCTCATTGATATGATAATCTAGCAATAGCTTGCAAAAGATTTTTTAAAAATCAATACGCCCAAATATTGAAATGCTACTTAAATATTTTAGAGCGTATTTACTATTTGAGACCTTAACTTTTCAGATTTTTATTCCTCAATTTATGTCAAATATACGAAGCGTTTCAGTCTTCGGGTGTTATCCTGTTATTATTGAAGAACTAATGCCCGATTTCAATATTCAACTTGTGACCGCAGATCGCCCGTAACCATGTTATCTGTCAAAAAGTGTCATACATTTTTTGTTGTAATATGCAAAGTTGCTATGGCCATTCGATAGTTGAATATTGGAACCGGGCATTACCATGACATGTCCCGATAAGCGATTCTGTTATTTGCTTTGCTTTGCGTGTACTGTTACTGCCTGCGCTTATAAGTACAATAATTGGCCTACTGCCGAAGAAGGTTTATTATCTAGGCCTTTCTACTGTTAATCGACTCAAATTTCGTGCTCCAGCTTTTTTTTTTAATTCTCTCTGTTTTCACCAAAAAGGATAAATAAGATGAATACCAAGTATCGATTCGTAGATTAAAGTCGGAGTACAGATAAGTACGGAGCAGGTACAAAAAACCGAGCCGACGACATCGACATGCTAATGATTGCCGACCAGTAGGCCTAACATGTGCAACGCGACGAGACGACAAATGACATATCTCGATAATGTACTTGTACTTGTAATTGGCCCTCAGCAAAGTACAATGTTCATTACATGTGTATTTTTTGTCAATATTGTATAATTTTTATCCTAGCTGTAAGTTTTCCAAAAATGTAGAAAAAAAAAAAAAAAAAAAAATGCTAAACTGCTCAAACGTACTATGCTAGAGGAGAGACAATTGTCGACGACGAGGTCGTTTTGCTCAAGTTAGGCCTACAGGGCAATCGTAAGTATTTTTTATTTATGTTTGAAGTTCAAAATCCGCTCGTCAGATGGCGCAAAACAAAACATCTCCGTTTTTTGTATAGTGTCGGTTTCAAAATTAGGGGTTGTGTCAAAATTAGTAGATTTGAATAACACATTATACAATAATTTTACTTACTCTTCAGAGATCGCATTTATTTTAATTTAGATTTAAGCTGGCGAAACTAAATTTTGGCTATTAAAAATATCGAAGCCACTATACCAAAAGATTTAGTAGCTTTTAGTACAATGGGTGTAATAATTCTACTTAAATGGTAACAAAATACCCTAGATAAGCAACTAAATTTACTTCAGGATTGTTAAGCGTTCGCATTTAGAGGCTGCAAGTTTTACGATTCTGTGTATATAGTGCAATGAGCGATGATGTGATCCATAAACAATAACAAATTGATAATGAGCGTTATTTGTGACCTGTGGGGCGATTCAAACTTCATAAGATGCATTGGATTCGAAGATTTGTTCTGAATAAAAAGTATTAATGTCAAAAATCTTCAAATTAAATGCATGCCGAGAAGTGTGAAGTGCCGCATGACACGTCTACATGATAACTCCAATAGATCTTGTGAGTGAGGTCACATAAGCTGACTACTCCGTCAAACGTCAGTCCAATCGAACCTTGGTGCAATTAAATGTCTGAGTTACGCTTTTGCATCTACGCAGCTGCAATTGACCGAGAAAGGGCACAGGCAAAAACATTTATACATTGCGAATCTTACAAAATTACTTAATGCGAAACCCTAGCAGGTTGAATGCTAGCAAAAGAGCAATGATAGTATATAGTACCTGTACGATTAGATACACGATTTGAAAATGATAGCATAGCTTGCTTCAACGATTTCGTTCGACCTCTGTGGTACAAAGACGAAAGGCCGCTTGAGACGCAGGAGATTGCGGGTTCGATGTCCGCCGCGGGACCATATTTGTATGATCTGCAAATATTTATCTCGAGTCTGGGTGTTTTCATGTATAATATGTATTAACAAACAAAATGTTTTAAAGTATTAAATCAGCCATCTGGTTACAATACGTAACACATAACACAATCATTAAGTTTCTTGGCTTGGAACTAGATGACGCTCTGCGCTGTATGAACTCCGATAATGTAGCCCTAGAGTACATGGTGCACTACCATGTTTTAAAATACCTATTTTAAGTAAGTTGAACTTAGTTTAAGTTAAGTTTTTGCGAAATCTTTTCGTGTAAATGCGAAATCGATTTTGAAGACAAATGAGGATGCTTGATTGGTTTATTGCGATTGCAGGAAGAGTTGCTGCGCCTCCGTCAGATGATAGGTGACGGGCGAGGGCCACGCTTGCACATGTTCGGGCCCGAGAAGCAGGCGCAGGCAAGCGTGATGCCGTGGCTAGCTACTGCCTTCGCCATGGCTTTGATCGGTATCATCATAGGCAAGTTCTTCATGTGAGCGCCGCGCCCACCTCACCCCCCTCGCCGCCGCAACCCCCCCTCCCCCTTCCGCCGCCGCCGCCGCCGCCTCAATCTCCACACGGTGCGACCCTCGCACGAGGCAGCTTCACAACTTCCATCAGGTCGACGATCACAATAATTAAGGTGACAGGTTTTTGTTTATAGACTAAATACTGCTGGGTTCACGAATATGGTTTTTTTTTTAGGATTGGTTTTAGTTATTCATGATTGTCGATCCACCGGCGACTACGAGCTTTTGCCGTTTATTTATTTATGTTTTTCAAGTTTCGTTAAATCCTGTAAATTAATCTACTCGTAAACCCTTAGTACTTGCTATTATAATAATGTCACGTACTTATATGTTATTTTGCAAGAGTTTACGTTTTAACTATAATTCATTTGTGTAACTATTATACTTGTAAAATTTATTAGTGTATTTATTTTATTTATGAGCCGCTATTTTCAATTCTTGGTTATAATAATCTGAAACGAGAAAACCGAGAGAGTTTTTCTTATCGTACTGCATTTTTTGTCGCTTGTGTCTATTTTGAAGACGGCTACCTAAATGCTAACGGGCACCTTTTTTGTTTTAATTGCCGTTGGTGCGATAAACTGAATTGTGGTTTCTTAAAGTTTGAAATAGCGGCGCATAATACTAACTGTAGAACATTGTGTACTGTGGTCTTTAGGGTTTTCATAGTTGTTTATCTTCTGTTCGCTTATCTCCTGTCGTTAGGCAAACAGTTGAAGGCATTCGCTACATAAGTTATTCCTATTTCGCATGTGAAACTTTTACTAATCTAAGAGTGTGTAAATATAAAACGGATATGCATTCTTCATGAGACGAAATGTGTTTGATTGTACCTGTTACATAGCAATAACTAATCTTATTTAGTTGTTAACTATCGTACAATGTATTTAGTGAAATTATATAGACGGTACTCAACTACTCATGCCTTTCACGAGCGGATGTGAGAAACTATGCGCCTTTTCTGCGTTAAGTTCTTTAATACTGTTTCGATAATCAAAGGTGTTAAAGAAGTACTCGAATGGTAATTGTACAAAATATGTAGCTATTGCTGGTTACTTTGTAGTGATTGTTTCATCAGCGAAACAAGATAACTTTTAATCAATGTAAACGTTTATTTGTCAGGGACCTCAACTTTCAGTGATTCTTAAAAGCTAATTCCGTTATTCATATTGAACTAGTAAACCTTTTCATTGCCATAAGAGTAAAAAGAACAAAACACTCTTTAAATCTATATTAAATTGAAAAATCTTCATAAGTAAAGGCTTTAATGTTTCATCTGTATTTTATCACGAGTTCACCACAATTTGCAAATTGCTAATATTAAAATTCTGAATCGATACATCCCGTTTTGATTTATTAAAATTGTAAGGCAATTTTGTGATCGATGGCTTTGTATTTGTTAGGAAACTAGATACTATTAACATAGCTTTGATTTACTTATGGTATTTAAATAATGTTAAATATTGAACGGTAGTTTTGTGCCTCAAGTTCTAAAATAATGCTTGTCAGGTAACATGTTAACGCATTATTATGCATCGCAATTTGTTACTATGTACCAAATGTTTTATTAGAAACTAAACGAGAAAATAAATATAGCTACTTAGGCCGTTTGTCCACCGCCGCCGTCACCGATACGTCAACGAGATTATTTCGGGTCGAGTTTAAGATGACGTGACGGCCTTGCGGTGGACACGCGGCTATAGTTAGTCTATGTATCAGTACTTCGGCGCCGTCATCTCGTTCTCGTTGGCGTCCCGGTGACAGCGGCGGTGGACAAACGGCCTTACATTTTATTGTAAAGATAACTGTAGACAAATGTGAAGGTTAGGGTACGAGTACTTAATGTGAGCGAGAAATGTCGCGTAAGCACGCTACACCGACCGGCAAGTCGCAGAGTCTTGCGACCCATTTCATGTCATGGATTACTATAAGTATATTCAGATCACGCCTGTCTTATACCGCTTGCTCCTCGTGCCAGCCACTCCTCGTCGTCACCAGTAGCACAGCAAGGAATTTTCATATCCTTGTCGTGCCACCAGTGGCTTTTTAGAATTTCCTCTAGCTAGATTAAACGAATAACCTTTCCCCTAATAATACCTACATTCTGAAAATTATACTTACTTTACATGGATTGTCATTGCAACGATGAAGCTTAGCAATGATCTATCTACTTGTTTTAGACTCTCTCTCGTATGTAGTGAAGATAGTACTAACAACTATATTGAGCTATCGGAATACCACATAGACTAATGTAATAATTATTTAGACCGTGCCTTCTGCGCTAGTCATTATGGATAGTATATAAATAAACACTGAGCTCCATCTACTGCCTTGTCCTAACATTTCTTCCCGGTGGGCTCTTCATTGCACTCCATCACTGGCATCTGGCATTAGCAATTCGCAGAATTATAACGAAATTGTGTAAAAGTGCGGCATTCGAATAGTGAAACTTACTGCCAATTTACGTTTTGCTAAGACGCTGGTTGATGAAACGCAGTCAAGAGTCGTTGCACTCCAAAGAGCCGGCGGGACGTCTCCATGACACCGTGTTGTGTTCACTCCAAAAGTTCCGACTCGGCTCTTTAAAATGGACCATCAGCCAACACACTTTCCAATAATACTCTATGCATCTCTAAATACGCTTATTGAAGAGCTCATAGGAACCGATTATAAAGCAATAAAATACCTACCATATAAAACAATTCGTATTTTTATAATAGAAGCGAAATTTATGACAGGTGAGACTATAGGGACACATTTAGTGGAAAAATTACGGCAAGAGTTTACCGCGCAGAGTTCCAGTAAGTTACAATGTACCGCGAATGCCAGAACTGGCCAGATTAAAAGCGGATTTTGCAAATGAAGTTTGGAAACTCGTGAAATTCATCGCCCCTATTTTTCCGCCTAATATGTCTGTGAAGGTGCTATTCGAATCCCAGCTGCACTTGCTGCCGTGCCTCACCTGCAGACGCTGTAGTAGTAACTGTATTTGTATCTATGTATGTACATAGTTGGATTTCTGCGAAAACAACTGAACGCGGCTGCGGCTGCTGTGCTGCAGCGACTCGAAGCCGAGATTCGAATAGCATCTTAACTTTTTACCATCTAAGGCGCTGGACACAGAAAAGACGTAAGACTTTTCGATTATGATGTCCATGCTGTCTCGCGCCCTGTCTTTTCTATCTGTTTTTCGTCGCGACGTTTCTATACATTTTGTATGAAAGGGACGCGGAAGAGACTTATGTCCGCGCCCCGTCCTCGTCTTACATCTTTTCTGTGTCCAGCCGCTTACAGCTGCACTCAACCAACGCAGTGCGCCGTCGACAGTCCACGTACTGCGTTGTTAGAGCCAATGGCCATTAAGTATCTTTAAATTAATCAATGTATTTTTATAGAACCGCGATCACACCTGATTGCTGGCTGATAGTGTATTGGTATCGAGGCTCATCATACTGGCTTTCAATTCAATGAGTACCACTTTGGTCAAGATGCTGCCTCTAAATAGTATATTATCGTGTCGTTAGTATGTATATAGCTTTTAAACAAGTTCTCTGTCACCTATATCAGTTACACATGAGTTCGAGGGCATGAAGCGTGTATAGTGGGAGTGCAAGACACAACTCTATAGGATCGTAAACGCTTGTAACGTAGGGTTGGTTTTAACGTGACCAGGGTCAGGCTTTAGCTGAGCTGTAGATACCATAATGATTACATTTTCGCGACTTTGTGTATACGTAGAAGTGGAAGCTCAGCTATCGCCGAGATCGTGCGAAGAGCGATCAAATCATTAAATCTTTTAATTATTTTGTCCGTAGATTTGTGAATTACGATTTTCGATGTTAACTTGGCGTCGCGTCGGCAAGTCATGTTTCATAGCACATTAATCGGTAGTTTGTCTCGGTTAATTAGAAGAACTTTACTATGTTTTATTGCATTTGATTAATTTAAATTGGTGTTTGGTTTTATTGTTATATATCTGAAGTGTGTTTTTGTTAATATAAGAATATATAACTAAGGCTCCTTGGGAATTTTCACCGTAAATTAATAATCAACCGGTGATCCGATGCCCACTTCTCTGTTCATTCTTTTTATTACTCTTTTTGTTTAATTTATCTTTGTTATTTTTTTATTTTAAAAATACGCAATACCATCTCTATTTTAATTCTATTTCTCGATTGGCGTTTTTATTTTGAATAGGTTATGGTTTTAACACCAACATCAACCTATATCAATCATTGTAATTATTATTACATAGGTAACCTAGTTGAGATGACGATTATCTAAATAATACGGAATAATTTGATATTTAATTTCGTTTCCAGCAGATAATTCTTACTAAGTATTGTTTTCATTCAGAATGTTAATAATTTATTGCACTTTATGGAAAGAAATTATAAGTATGATACCGACCTATTTTACTTGTGTTTTAGCATTTTTAAGCAAACCTAAAAATAAATTCAAATTTATTGGTAAAATGCAATAGCCGTTCCATGCTAAAGTCTTAACAACACGAAACACTGCCTGAACAAAATTGATCATTACAACAGTCAACAGTAACGACAAAGGGGGAGGGCTACCGACTAGGTCGCGAAATCTGAATGCATTATTGAATAGGTACCTACAGCATTGGTTGAGGCTGGTTCCATTAACTTGTCACCTTAAGCCTAGTGTAGTCGTGTCTTGTTATATTATTACAATGTTTAGACGCAGTCCCACCGCGGCGCACGAAGAGGCTACGCACGTGTAGGTAAGCTTCGCTTTGCAAGCCATTGATATGTATGATACATGCGTGGCTTGCTCGAATAAACGGTTACATATACCTTATATTCTAGTATAACGTGTCCGTGGATTGCGGTAGCACGTGCGTGCCTCTCCGAGCGCCGTAGTGGGCCACGCTACAGTTATACATAGTCGTGGGTTCATATTCGTGTACTGCAGTGGAAACGTAGACCCACGTTGTCAAACAAATGAACCCACGTAGCTAAAATGCGCCGCATGCCCGTGCGCAGCATGCGCGGCAGGAAACAGTGGGATCGTGCCTTCAATCAAACATGTGCGACGAACATGCATTCATACTTGACATTGTTTTCTTTATTTACAAACCTAATAATTGTAGATGTTTGAAAATTTCCGTATTGTATTGTTGTTAACTATTATGCTGTATTGTATCGTTTTCTGAATAAAAGACTTAATTTATGAATATCATATTATACCATGTCTTAAATTCGAGCTAGATTTGTCTGAATCAGTTGCCTTTTACTGTAGTCCATAAATAGGTCCACACCATAGCGTTCAATGTGAGTTGATCATGGTCGAGCAGACTTCATCAAAGGCCGTATCTGAGACTAGTATACTACTTTACTTTACTAGTCTCCGATCGTAATAAGAAGTCTAGTTGGTGAGAATGTTGATAACCTAGAACAACGGTCGGCAACAGGCGGACCGCGGTCCGTTTGCGGACCGCGAAAGGTCGAACCTCGGACCGCCAAATATTGTAATGTGTTGTACAGTTCTTGCAATTCACGAGCCAAGGGCAGATCCAGGGGGGGGTCATGACCCCCACCCCCTGGGCTGGGTCCTCCGTGGACCACTATTTCAAATTGTTAAACATAGGTAAGTACTTAATGGTTTTAAGTAAAATTGATTAATATTGAAGGTTACAAAATATTAATTTAATATAAATTGAATTTATTTTAAATTAATATTTTGTATGATGACAAACGCATTATTCGGGAACTAACGCATCGAAAATTTGAATTTTACCGCGCCTGTGGATGGTGAAGAATATTATAGGTGAAGCCGAATATCGGCTCTGGATGGTGAAGTGGCAGAGGGGTCAGGCAGGACAGACAGTTTTTTAAGGAATAGGTGAGACCGTGAGCAAAATCAAGCAAACTCAAAATATGTTTTGGAATAACTGAATTATTACTGAATAGTAATAAGATCGTAATAAGACCACTTTGAAACGTCATGTGTCCTTAAAACTAGGGGATTCTTTTGCCAAAACTACGATGCTTTCTTAAAAAAAATTTTGCTCATTACGCTCGCATCGTTTTTAACAGAATAAAAGCGACCCAAACAAAGTGCCACGTTGCTTTTATCTTCAAAAAAAGTTTCTTTAAAAATTAATTGTAAGTCTTGTATGCACTTTAGCCAAACACACAGAAAAGTGTCTCTTCCGCGTACCTTTCATACAAGATATTTATAGGCGTCGCGACGCAAAACTTATTTTATTATGTAATTCCTCCTCGCAGAATGAAAACCGACCGTAAGAAAAATGGTACTTACGTTACTTTAATCTTAAAAAAAAATTTGCTCGCTTCGCTCGCGTCGTTTCACACGGAATAAGAGCCGACCGTAAGCAAAATCAAGTGTTACGTTGCTTTAATCTTAAAAAAAATTTTGCTCGCTTCGCTCGCGTTGTTTCTCGCAAAATAAAGATCGACCCTAAGCGAATCCAAATGGCATGTCGCTTTTCTTTCAAAATACTTTCATTTTGAAAGAAAAAAAAATCATTTTTTTCATTTAAAAAATTTGCTCGCTTCGCTCGCGTCTTTTCACACGATAAGAGCCGACCGTAAGCAAAATCAAGTGTTACGTTGCTTTAAGCTTAAAAAAAATTTTGCTCGCTAAAAGATCGACCCTTTTATTATCTGTTTTCTTTCTGGACCTCGTTAATATTTTCCCACATTACCCGGACCCCACCTAAAAATACTTGCCGACCCCTGACCTAGAACGTCATTTGTATCACTGACTAAAAGGAATAGAATAAAAAAAAATATTTTCCATCATCATAAACATGGGTAACAGAAATGAGAATATTGACAATCCAGTGACAAAAATAAGACTAGGTACCCCTTAACATAAAAAAGGCACCCGAAGAATTATTTAACTATCAATGCTACTCTAAACCATAACGTCTTAAGCTTAACCCATTCCCTGGGTGTTTTCTATGTTTTATGTAAAAATGAAGATTCAATTTTTTTTTATACATTTTATAGTAGTAGGTATATCAGTCATCTGGTTACCATAACACAAGCATTAAGTTGCTTAGCTTGGGACTAGACTGATGACGCTGTGTGGAATGTCCATGGATATTTATTATTATTCCCGGTGCTGACCGAAGGGCTGGGCCGTTAGGCCGTTTGTCCACCGCCGCCGTCACCGGGACGTCAACGAGAACGAGATTATTTCGGGCTGAGTTTAAGATGACGTGACGGCCTTGCGGTGGACACGCGGCTATAGATAGTCTATGTATCAGTACTTCGGCGCCGTCATCTTGTTCTCGTTAACGTCCCGGTGACGGCGGCGGTGGACAAACGGCCTTAGGCGAGTACTCTCGACTAGACGACGAGCGTCGTCATGACCGCGATTGATAGTGTTTAATGAGCCAGTACCTACCTGTTCGCTTGCTCCTCGTCGTGCCACCGTGGTCCGAGAATACTTAAAATTAGTAAAAAAGCGGTAAGTCTCTAATTTTTTTTAATCTAAGAGCTTCGACAAGTCTTAGGCCTTCAATCCAGACGTTTTCGAACTAAGATTTCAAAAATAGGCCCTCCATCCAGATGCAGACCAATTTTGTCACTTCATAATGTTATTGCAAGTGGAAATCGACCATGTTTCATGACGTTCAAATAAAACCAGCCGTAGGGGTTGGTTGACAACATTTTTGTGGCCGACCGTACGAGGAGAGGGAATCTGTCCTTCACACTAATAATATAAAGGTGAAAGTTTGTGTGTACCTAAGTGTGAATGTTTGTTACTCACGGCTGGACGGATTTGAATGATATTTGGATAGCTTATTTCCTGGATTAAGAGGCCGTAGGTAGCAAATATGTGGTTTGAATCGTATTAGATCTCAAAATCCGTGAAAGATACCACCTTATAATGTTTGGAGAAATTAAACTTTGAACTTTTATCTTGCGTTGTGGTTTTTTAGAAACACGATTGGTAAAAGTTTTCTCGATCATATATTTTTTTGAAAAATACATGTTTTTCACACAGTTTGCTATTTATCTCAGGAACAGAACGCTATTTTTGTTGGTTTTATGTTTTGACAAATAGCCTAGAAGTATTTATTTAGTTCTGGTTTTTTAATTTTTCGATTGCTTGTTTAATTAACTTGTAATTAAATAAAAACTGTTTTTTCGCTATAAATTATGTTGCGTGTCTATCGTTCTGCGCTTCTCACTCACGATAAAAAACATTATTCGTTCTCCCGCTCATTCCTCGGCGTTATGGCACACACTTAACACATAGAATACTTTTGATCCTGGTACCTAGTCTGACGGTGCGGGAACTATTCACCGCGAGGTGAAAGGAAAAATTAGGGGCGTTCAATGTTTATTCTGAGATGCTGAGAACCGTTGTTAAAAAAATATATAGGTACCCGGTTCACCCAGGTGGTCTCAAGAGTTAAGCCCACCGTACCGTGTACGGTAATAAATCGGATACCTATTCTTTCCAAGAGGTGTACCTCTTGGAAAGAATAGGTATCCGATTTATTAGTAGGCAGCTAGGTGCGCCCCGCGGTGAATAGTTCTCGTTCCTGTGAGAATACCGGGATCAAAAGTACCTAGCTTATTTTTTAATTCAGGGTAAAAGCAATCCTGGAGGGTGTTCAAGATGGTATTGGAACTTCCGTTTTCAAACTTTGTATTCAGGGTGGTTTGTTGAGAATTTACAAATTCTCCAGCTTCCTAAGACGAAATTTAACACTAACGAGGTCGCGGGCATCTGCTAGTGTTAAATATAATAAACCTATTGGGCTATTGGGTACCTACTTTGTTCTTAACAGTTTGCCTACCATACCCCTTTCACAGCATCGCATCGCACTGCTCGTGCAATTCTCTTTGGTTTGCAACGCAAACGTACTTACGTTTGCGTTGCAAACCAAAGAGAATATTTATAATTCCACTGATATATGTATAGAGATAATATTTATACCTACGTTTTGCAGACACTGAATACCAACTAACCTTACAATTTCCTGTTATTTTGTGTGACTAACAGGTGGTGATGTGAGCATCAGTCGTCGTGTTCAATAAAAAACTTCTTTTTAAATTGTATATTCCATTTAGGTTTTTATTTAATTATGCATGAATATAATGAAAATTCTTAAAATACATTACCTTCATAAAGCTATTTCAGAGGCACACATATCAACAAGAATTTTTGGATAAACTATTTTCTCGCTGGCATGTGTACCTACCTAAATTAGGTAATATTAAAAAAAATATACATTCAGCAAACTCAATAACATTAAGTAAATAAATAACAGTTGCACATACGTAAGTAATACGTAAGTAATAATTAAAACAATTTCTATACAGACGATATAATTAAAACAATTTCTTATTAAATACCTACTCATAAAATTTACTTAGGTCTACTCAATAAATGTATATTTATAAATACATGTACACGGGGTTTTATCGCGTTATTTACCTTATTTCTTTACGTCCCGACGTTTCGGCTATGTTGCAATAGCCATGGTCGCGGGTGGACTGGAGTAGGTATGCTTCTAATTTGAGTTTTGATCAATGATCAATGATGATTTCAATCGTGAGGATGGTTTTAGGCTCCTATCATCTGGGAATCCTGTGATAAGTAGATGCAATGCACGTCGTAATATGACTTCTCGGTGTGAAGATACTGTTAGTGTGGTGTGTTGCGGTGTAAATGCAGCCGATCCGAATTCTGAAGATCTGTGAGGGTAGTTTTACCAGTGATACAAAACTACCCACCGCTACACAACGAAACTCAAATTAGAAGCATACTCCAGTCCACCCGCGACCATGGCTATTGCAACATAGCCGAAACGTCGGGACGTAAAAAAATTAGGTAAATAACGCGATAAAACCCCGTGTACCTACATGTATTTATAAATATGAACTGTGATCGCGAATGTTTAATAAAATCAATAAATGTATTCACTAATAAACAGTTATTATAAAACGGTCGATTGGAGACAGGCAGGTAAGGTCAACTGGGGTAATTGCGTCATATTTCTCGATCACTTCAACTTGACTCAATATTGTGAGCGAATTTATGGCATTTTTCACTTTTTGAAACTGTAGTCCAATAGTATGGCTATTTCTGTACAAATCTATAGGAGTGAATCGTTCGCCAGAGTTTTAAAAAAGAGTAAAAATGATTGTTTTTAAAAAAATGGACGTTTAGATGCATTTACCCCCTTTTGAGGCAAATGCGTCTTTCTTGAGTAAAAACTCTTTCGATAAGCTTTTCGTGTTAAAAACAAAGGATTTTGTTTTGCATCAAGTTTCTGTGCAATGGAATGTCAGTTAAACTAGACAAAAATAATATTTCACGCATTCAGGTACAATTAAGTAAAAAGGGGGAAAATGCGCCTAGTTTTTGATAGACGCATTTGTCCGATACCCAATGCAGATGTTGTCAACATTTTACTTGGGTGGCTCTCACTTACTACCTCTGTAAATGTAAGCACTACAGGTTTGCAAAAAAGTAATGGTGGCGCCATTTTTATATGCCAAAATACTGGCAAGTAATTTTAACTTTATTTAAATCAAATTAGGCACTTGTTAGTTCACTTCGGTACTATCAATTATAATATTACGAGATCAAAAAGTTTAGAAAATCATATTTCGTTAAGTATTTGTCAATGTCCAATAATGTCCATGTCTTTCAATATCACCATGGCAAGTAAGTAGGCATTTCTCTAAAATAAAATTTAATTTAGGTACCTTCATTTAAAAACGTAAGACATAAAAAGGTTGACGTTTTCTGTTTTCGGGGCAAATGCGTCCCACAGTCGCAATTGCCCTAGAACGGCAGACGCATTTAGACCAGGATATTAATCCAAATCTTAAAAATAGAGATTTAATTATTTCTTGTATTATGGCATATTTACTAAAAATAACTATCTGTGCAAACGAAGGATTCTCTATTCCTTACAATCATTATTGAAGAAATCTGTCAACTATTGAAAATAAATGTATTGACATGGATTTGGTTACTCACCTCTTGCAGTTGCAACTTGTCCAAAAAAGTGTAATTTACAAAATGGCTCATTACTTGAATAAGTGAACAACAACGCCATCTTTACAAACTACATGTTAAGTATTTAGTTTAAACAAATGTAACTAGATGGCAGAAACCTGTATAGAATAAACCGTTTTCGAATAAGTTCTAAAAGACGCATTAGCCCCGTAGACGCAATTGGTCTAGTTGACCTACTCCTATTTCATGAAATAAGTTAATAACGGTTCAACCACAACCCGATATTATATGTACCTACTACTAAATATACACAAATACGTTAAAAACAGTTTCACTGAAGAACCAAGGTGAAATACAAAATCCCATAGAATCTGAGAAATACTAAGAGTACCTACCTAAACTATTGCACGACCACAGTAGGGTCAGTTTCTATGGGACTGGGCGAGTCGAAAAATCATTGACGATTCCTAACGGTTAGCATTACTATTTTTAAACTCTTGAAAAAGAAAGTACGCGTTCAGTATTTACTGGTACCTATTCAATAAGATCAAACCAGGCTACACAAACCCGTTAATATTGTCTTGTAAAAACTTAAAATAAACAAAAACAGACTTTTTTTGTTATAAAAGTGAAACAGGCCGTTTTAGCCTGAATCATATCAATATGATTCATTCCAAACCTTTTTTATAAATACTTAGGTACCTAGTGAGAATGTTGTATAATGTTGCCTGTAGGATGTTAATCAACATTAGATTATTTTTTAAAAGTAACTTTTATGTAGTCAATAGTAGCAATTCGGAGTGTCGCAAAAGCTAAAATAAACTTCCTTTTTACTACCATCGCTATGAAAGGGACGGCAACATTTTTAGTTAGTTAAGTTTAGCTTTTGCGATACTCCGAATTGCCACTATTATTTAACTATTTTTAATTGTGTTCTATTCAAATCAGAGGCATTGAATTACATAACCAAATAGACTAGGTCCAGTTGTATTCTTAAAATTATTATTCACATAGCGTCACTTAATAATAATTTTACTGTAAAATACCTACATACGAAATTACACTCAATACGACAGAACATGGCCATATAACTACGTACCTATGTTTAATAATATGGCTGATGCAGACCAGACCTAATACTAAAAAATACTGTAGTGCATCTTTGAGATCAAATAGAAATTTACTTAAGACTATTAAGAAATAATTTTAATATAAGTGTGTTTTTTTATTATAATATAACAAATATAGGGCCAAATATAGAGGGCACATAAACTTTTATTTATTAAGTACATTCGCATTGATCGCGAATACATACAACATTTTTGACGACCTCTGTGGCGCAATGGGTTAAGATCTGCCTGAGACGCATAGGTTGCGGGTTTGTTTCCCGCTGCGGGACAAATGTTTATTATTATACTATCTACAAATATTTTTTTCTAGTTTGGGTGTTTTCTATGTATAATATGTATGGATTGACAACAAAATAAATACATTCTTATGGTTTTACTAATAAAGATTTGTCAATTTAATAAATAGATTTAAAGTCTTTAGTCTTTTTTTTGCTTTTTTTCTTGTTACTTAATGTGAATGAAAAGAGATAGCAACAGATATAATACCTATCCGTTTTAGCTATACTTAGTAGGTTTACTAAACCAATATGCATACGGGGGCTAGACTATAGCCACATACAATTTTAGTACCTAATGATCTACGAAAGAGGCGGAGAAAATATACAAATCACAGGTAACAATGCACATGGATGCAATATGCATCTTTGAAGAGAAAAAAACGAAAATGTACCTACTACCTAGGTACAGATTAATTAAAAACGTTGCGTATTGAGATCAATCACGCGTATTATAAAATCCACGATTGTATCGATAATCGTATTTAAATACATTAGGTTACAATACTTTAGACTTAAAGTTAAGGAGAGAAAGGTTTAGGTTACATTAAATGCAATTTTACGTTTTAGTTTCTTTTGCGTGGTTAATAAATAAATACTTATTCTCGGACATTCCACACAGCGTTATCAGTGGTCCCAAGCTAAGCAATTTAATACTTGTGTTATGGTAACCAGATTATTGATATACTATATAGATACATTTTTGTAAATACATACATTACATAATTATACATAGAAAACACCCAGACACGAGACAAATATTTGCACAGCATAAAAAAAATTGTCCCGCAGCGGGCATCGAACCCGCAACCTCTGCGTCTCAGGCGAGCTCTCACCCACTGCGCTATAGAGATCGCCTTACAATGTAAGGCGAATGGAATATTAAATGGAAGTACTATGTAAGGCTTACATAGTACTTCCATTATAAATTCCAGATCCGAACAACGTTTCATATAAGTTACTTTAAAATGCATTTTATTTAAAATAGGTTTTTGAATTTAATAATTATTCAGTAAAAAGTAATCCCTGACACTATTAAAACGATTTTAAACATTTTTGAATGGTGTTATGCGCAGATCGTTCCGACGCGAACAAAGCCGTGGGTAGAAGCTAGTTACTAAATAGGTAGGCTACGTCTTGTAATTTTTGCAATAAACAGCTGTCAAAAGATTATATATATAGGAATCAGGCGTAAGTTTAACTAGGATCTAAATATTCACAATTTACACAAGTATCTATGAGTACAGTGATATATTAGGTACAACGTGGGTACAACATATTAAATTTTTAATTACCTTTAACAGGTGCCGTTTAGTTACTTATAATAATTACATACAATACCGAAGCATGGCTTAGTCCGCACGTTTCTATAGTAATGAATACAAGCTTAGTTCTATGTTTACAAGTTTATCACGCACTATTAAGCATAAAATGCATACAGAAAGAATTAGTTATTATAATTAATCAAAACAGTAACTAATGATATTACACTTACTCGTCAATATCAATGTTGGTTGTTTTATCGCCGAATGTAGGTTCATCCTTCAGGAAAGTTCCGGAACGTTCCATGACGGGGATATCGGTGAGACTCGGCGATTGCTCCCGCTGCTTGTTCCCTGGCTTGGCGGTCTTCGTATGAGGCTGTTCCTTTATTATTTTCGGAACCATTTTAGCTGAGCTGGATTTAGTGGCCATCATTAGTGAGCCGCGGTGTCGTGACTGAGTGGCTGCGCTGCGGTCCTGTTCCTTACCCTGGCCTGTCCCCGTAACCGAGGCCTGCGCAGGCGCTTGCGCCCGTCTTCGCAACGCACTCTGGTTCAGATAAACGGGTATCTTCGTTGCTCTCGTCTTAGTAGACTGATTCTGAATAGTGTCGCATTTCGATGACTGCGTGGCTGAAACAAGAATAATTATTGTGATTTAGTTTTTAAGTGTAGGTATCTAGAATAAAAAATAGTCCAACTATAATAACTAACACTTCACATGGTACTCACTTGGCGCGTTAGAGTCTTGTCGTCTTGGCTTGGTGTAAGTGGCGTACTTATTAGCATTGAGTGAGTCGCTGAGCGAGTCAGTGGAGGGGTCGGCGGTGCGCGGGCGGGAGGCGCCTCCTCCCCCCCCTCCTCCGCCCCCGCCCCCGCCCCCGCCGGCCGCCGCCAGCACGGGGCTCAGGTTGCGCGAGGAGTCGCTCGACGAGCCCAGCCGCCCCAGCGCCTTGCGAGCCGAGCTACCGCTCGTCTTCGGCTCTAGATACCGCGGCTTCGCGTTCTCGTAGTGCGGCTTCGTGGGCTTTCCGCTCGATTTCTCCCGCGGTTTGACGGGAGTAGATTTGGTCATGTTGAACTTGGCTCTCTCTTCTTGCGCTTTCGTGGTGCGGACGCGCGGGGGGGCGGGGTGGGCGCGGGGCCGCGCGCTCTCAGCGGGAGGCGGCGGCTTCTGCGCGTAAGGAACGAAGGCGTTGCGGACGCGTTCGATGCGCTGGGTGAGGGCGGCGGCGGCGGGGGCGGCGGGGGGCGGGGGGGCTTGTCGCCGCGTCTGAGGAGGAGTAGGCGGCGCGGCGTCGCAGTAGCGGCGCAGGCGGCGGCGGAGGTCAGGCGGCAGGTCGCGGAAGGAAGGCGCGGCGCGCGCGTGATGCGGGTTCCGGAGGATAGCGGTCTCGCAGCGGCGCCGCAGCGAGGAGAGCGTGTCCGGCAGGTCGGGGGCCTCGGGCGGCGCGCGCTGTTGCACCGCCTGCAGGAAGGACAGCGCCCGGCAGAGTTCATCGACCGCGGCGCACTCGACCGCGGAGGCGAGGCAGGCGTCGAGCGCGCGCGCGGCGGCGGGGGGCGGCGGGGCGCGGGGGGCGGCGGCCGCGCGCACCACGCCGGAGAGGCGCGCGCCCGCGAACTGCGCCGCCGCGCCACTCAGCCGGCGACACAGGCGCGCCACCACCTCGGCCCAGCGACAACGCTGCAGCGACGCAACTGAAACATGCAACAAGCGGCTCAATATTTTTTTTTTTTTTTAAACGATATCAATAAAGAGAAGTTCTTCCTGAGAAGGGAGCAATTTCCTGCACTCTTGAGGAGCATTTCTGTTGAAAACCCCGAAGGTCCTCATCAGAACCTGTTTTTTTTAATGGGACAACATCGGGAATTTCCTATTTTCACACTTGATGGAGTAATCGGTGAACATCAATTAAAAAAAATACAGAATGGCCAACAGCAATGCTCCGTTTATTTCCAATAACCGTCCAAGATCGATCCCCACATTGGAGTGTTGGAACCAACAGTCTCTCTTGGTTCCAAGTTAGCCAATGTGTGGTGCCCGCATTATACTAAGAAGCACTAATCTCACAGTTTACACATTGGGACTACTAAGCCCGTGTGAACAGCCATTACGCACGCACATCACTATTACCCCGATCCCAAAATAATAAATTAAACACAGAATGTCATACCAGTGAGTCCACAATCTTGCACGGTGTCGATAAGGTTGTGAGTGGTGAGATTTAGCAGGTGTTCTTGGTAACACTTGTCTAGTAGTTCCGTGGGCAGCGTGGCGAAGGCTTTCGTAGGCCACACCTTGCGGAAGTGGCGCGTGATCCAACGCAGACAGCGTCGGTACAGCTCGTCCAGTCCGTACACAGACGACAGCGGGAAACATTCCAGTACCCCAGCTGTACACACTTGGCATGGCTACAAAACGTAAAAACATATAAACAAGTGGCAAAATGAACAATTTTAAACAGTTGACATTTATTTTTAGAAATCTTTTTTTATTTCGTAAGGGTAGGTATACCTAATCGGTGAACATTATATAAAAAAAAATACAGTGGAGTATTAATAGACCTCCTCCTTTTTTAAAGTCGAGTCGTTGAATCGCCTTCAACTTTGTAAGGAGAGCAATTTCCTGCACTCTCGAGTTCTTCTCGAGACGCATTTTAATTCATAACTCCAAAGATCCTCGTCAGATCCTCAACTTTTATCACCTCGGGAGTAAACTGAAATGTTTTAGTAAACAAATATACCTCATGGAAATGGTGACAGTATTTAGCTTTGAGCGTAAACATGATTGCCTCCTTCAATCCCTCTAGACTCAGCATATCGGCGATAGTTGCCAACTCGACTATACTGATTGTTTCAGGGATTGTCGATATTCCCGAATAGATATGGCATAGAGCGAAATGCACCACGTTGTATGAAAACCTGAAATGAAGAATACAATGATATTTAGAATAAGCTTTGCATCAGCCATGGGCGGCGAAATACGAGTGGATATTTGATAAAACATAATTTACGGGTATTTATCGCTGTTGTTGTTGTTGTTAGCCTGAAGTGTCCCTATGAGCAAAGGCCTCCCCTCGAGTTTTCCAGTCGTTTCGGTCTAAAATCATTGCCACTGATCATCGCTTAAGATGTCCAGCTCGTCGCGCCATCGCTATTTACCTTTATTTAATTTTATCCCGACGTTTCGACTGGATTGCACCAGCCGTAGATATTCTTTCTGAGTGGATATTATTTCTGTACAAATCAGACCGGCTTTCGTAATCGCTATGAGCAACGGCACTTAGCTGTACATTGTACAGCGGAAAATGTTTCGCAAAGCGGAATAATATCTGTGTGCTATCTATTATTTCCACTCAGTATTTTTCGCTACCCTGCAGTAGCAAATTAAATTAAAATCTGAATGAATGGTCGGTATTTCATTTAAGTTTTTAAATATTAAGTAATAAAAAGTTGCGCCCCGCCGTGTTACCCGCGGTGACTAAGTTTATACATTATATACCTCCCGTTCCCGTGGGAATACCGAGATCAAAAGCGTGTTAGCGTGTCAGGATATGAGCTATCCTAAGACCAAATTTCATTCATATCCGTCCAACCGTTTGAGCGTGAAGGAGTAACAAACATTCACACTTACACACAAACTTTCAACGTTATAATATTAGTGTAATAGTGTGATATATAATGCAACAAACTTACGGCGGAAGAGATATTACGTTTCCAGCACTTTCAACCCAGCCCCCGCTCAATATGCCGGCGAAATATTGACATCTGCAAAAATAAGACACGATATTATTGCTGACTAAGTTTTAGTACATTTTGTTATAGACAGACTCATTATAAAGATTCCAAACTTAACAGCTAACTTATGTCAAGACCTAAAATAATGTTAATAAACCCAGACAGCTAGTGATACGTTCAAAGAAACATGGAAGTGAACAATACAATGTACCTAGGTACATCAAACATGAAAAAATTGATAGTATCCAATAATGGCGCGTGTGGACTGTTTCTACACCACCATGCGCAAGCGGTGCACATCCCTGGGGCGCAGGGTCCGGGCCAGCGACAACAGCATACTGAATGCTTTCGCATGTAGGCTTGATTGTGAGTATATCAATCACAATAGTGAAGTGCATGCGCACTTTATAGGATTGTAAAACATGTCTGTGTAGTTTATGATTGTCTGGTGTATTTTTTTTTTTTTTTTGATGTGTGGCAAATTTTTTAAATTTTATTTTTGTTATTATTTTAATATGGATGTACTTAATTGTTGTCTGAAATAAATGAATTGAATTGAATTGAATAAGGTTTGAATAATAACTTGCTCATAAACAGAATTAAAGAGATTATCATAATAGATGCCATGACAGCTGGGAGCGTTTTGGTGCGTTTAAATGAGTTCCTAAAAATGCAAAATAAACCATCTAATCGTTCGATTTCTACTAAATTACAATCTCTTTAGAATATAAACGAACTAAAATGAATAGGAATTTCTGATCGCTCGGTTTTCATAATACTGTGAAGAACCAGAGCATCAACCACGGTTTGTTGTGGCCAAGCTTTTAGCTCGCATACTACACACACAATAACTTTAATTAGCGTTGCTTACCTCGATGATAAAATACATTTATGTGCCTTAATTCTGCGCCCTGAAACCTCGACTACCACGTCAGGAGCTATTTCCTCCACAAACATACGGAGCAGGTCTTGTCCAAGTCGCGACTGACAACTGGCTAAAAGACTCGACGTATGACTAGTATCTTCGGTTGTACTGTTTTCTGGAAATAATCAGTAGTGTTTACAAATTATCCATACTGTTTTAAACATAATCATCAAAGGTAAAATATAAAGTGGTCTTTAAACTATGATATAATTGGAGATGTCTGTTGTATAATTGGAGCTATTTATCCGATACTAGATTACATCCAAAGATTACATTGGAACTAAATATAGTAGGTACTATTAGTAGCAAATATCCTTACCGATTACTGAGCGGCACATGCTGCTCTGAACGCTGCTCATTTCAGATATGTCCGAAGCCAGATCATCTCTCTCTCCATAGCTCGAGGACACTCCGACCCTGAGAGGAGACCTTGTGCGCCCAGAGAGAGAACCGGGCATACTACGGCTGATATCATTCTTCAGATGAGGAAACAATCTGTTCAAACTCAGAGCGTTTTCTGAATGGAAAGAGCTGATTATATCTATAGATCTAGAACTCGTGTGACTCAATTGCCCCCAATTGCTGTCGGGAATCGAGCGAGTCATTCTCTCGGAGCTCTCGGTGGTCGCCGTGACCGCTACGATGTCATTGCTTTGCACAGGCGTTCTGTCCAAATCAGAGAGTCTCACAAAAACATCACAGAACTCGTCGGTGTCAGGCTCTTCTCGGATTGTTGGTGCGATTCTTGTATCTTTATCTCTTTGTTCCTTGACAATTTTCTTCGCAACAGAACTCTGTAAGATTTCTGATAAAGACATTTGTGAAGAATTACACAATGACTCTAGTTTTTCAAATGTTTCATCACCGTTGACTGTACAGGGAGACTTTTTATTACTTTTAACAGTTTTGAGAGTGGATTGTTTTGTTTCTGTTTTACAATTCTTTTTTGAGTTCAGAGAAGATGAGAGCCTTGCGGGCATTTCTTTTATAGTAGACGAGTTTTCTCCGAGATCTATGAACATTGAAAATATGTTTTTCTTTTCACTACTCGCCTCACTCGCGCTATTTTGCTCTGGTGCTGAAGCGTCCGGCAATGTAGAAAGATCTATGTAAAACTTGTGAGTAGATTTCTCGCTGCTATCAGAATCTACAGAACTTCTACTTTTGCAACCCTCAGAATTACTGCCAGACTTCGACGACGCCCGTAAACTGTCACATGTTTTGTCTCCAGGTGGCTTGCTGTGCTTGTTAGGTGGAGCGTTATCTTGTTTAGACATTTTAGACATATCTACGACCCACGCCGCAGCGTACGACTGCGGTCGCAAGGTTGCTGGTGAAACTTCAATGGTGGTTTCAGTAGCTTTTAGTGAAATTATGGAATTATTAGGCGTAGAAGTCATAAATTGAGGTCGTACAAGACTCGGTTTAGGGCTGTTATTGTTATCGATACTCGAGCTTGCTCCTGGGGCAGCGTGCGGTAACGAGTTTTGCTGCCTTGAAGTCATCAAATCCTCATATGAAGTATAATTTTCCTTTGTTAAGGAGACCTGCATCGCTAAGTGATGCTGCTTTCTAAATGTTAAATCCCCATAAACAGCATTTCTCTCCTCCGTAGAAACGTCCTTTAAGGAGTTTTGCTGATTCGACACTCTCAAATCTTCGTAAGACGTGTTACTTGCGTCTGATAAAAAGATATGTGACGTTAAGTTTGGTTGCTTTTTTATATTAAAACTTCCATAGGACGTATTACTCCCCTCATCTAGAGAGCGATCATTTAAAGAGTTTTGCTGATTCGAGACTTTTAAATCCTCGTAAGATGTATTATTTGCGTCTAGCAAAGATACTTGCGACATTAAGTTGTGTTGTTTTTGGGTCCCAAAATGATTAAACACCTCGTTATTTTCGTCTAACGAGACGTGCGACAAAGAGTTTTGCTGCTGAGAAACCAGCAAATCTTCACAGGACTGATTGTTTTTTTCCTCCGTTAACGAAACCTTTATCATAAAATTCTGCTGCTTAGAGATTTGAAAACCGTCATACGATGTGTGACTTTCCTCCGCTAAAGTCAAGTGCTTCAAGGGATTTTGTCGTGAAAACTTTAAATCTTTGTAGCACGTGCTATATTCTTCTGCTATAGAAACGTGCGCGGAGGAATGCTGGTTCTTTGGGATTATAAAATCTTGGTACTGTGTACTATTTTCCCCTGTCACAGATTCATGAGACACAACGCCATGCACCTTTGAAACCTTTAAATCCTCATAAGTTGTGTTATTATAACCCGCTACAGAATCTTCTGGTGCCAAACTCATTTCAAAAATTGTAGGTGAAATATCTTTTTGTATAGAATCTGGATCGGGCTGTTCTAAAGAATCATCATTATCATTGCTTTCGGAATAGTCATTTGGACTTGTTATTTGTTTGGATTCGCAAGGCACAGGCTGACTTGAAAACCGACAAGATTTAATATTCGCATCTATTGGGAAAGGTTCACCTTGTACTTGATGTCTTTCTTCTTCGTCTGCTAAGCTAGATGCATCTATAAAACAGCACGTAGTCTTGTTAGAAGGCTTTTCGGCAATGTGAAAAGGCACATCATTAGCTTCTATGGAATTGCTTTTAATAGTGGGTGCAAGAAAATCCTGTCGTTCAACACCAATAAACTTCTCGCAAAGATCCTTTTCTGACATCTTTGGCGGAAATACCGACTCCCAAGAACCAGTCTCGGATGACAGTGAAGAAGATTCTAAAATTACGATTTCTTCGTTCTGCCTTTGCTTCTCATCCTTGGATGATCTTCCGCTCATTTCTGCAGTCGGGAATCTGGTACTTGTTATTGATATCTGTGAAGCTAGCCTTGACTTTTGTAGCTTTTTCTCAATATCAGACCCAGAGTCATTTCCTAGTGTAGCTTCGTCATTCATCAAATCGTGAAAGGAGCTTTCCGTCAGCGAGACATCGGCTAGCGTGACGTCCTTGTGACTGTTGATGCTCTCGAGCATAGCATTATTATCGAAGCCAGAGTCTGAGGCTGTGTTGTTCATCTTGGATGGGTTGTCAGGAGGGCTGGCAGGCGGGACTCCGGCATGGGGGCCCGGGGGCGTCGCGGAGTGCGCCGCGGAGAGATAGTCCGAGGAGGAGCTCGCCTCGTCCGCCCACAGACTGTCCGGGGAGTAGCCCGACTCTGCCGCACCTGTGCTGGTCTCACAGCTATGGGACTTTTTCAATGCGAGTTGCGTACACTTTATGTGCTTCCGAATCTGACTTGTAGCGTTGCTGATTTTATTTGTATCGTTTTCGAATAAACAACTATCAGGATTCTTCAAGTCCTTTGAAATATTGCTAATTATGGAATGTTTATTTAATTTAGATAGATGACTAGAATTAAGGGAGAGAGTTGTAGGTTTAACACATTGAGAGGTTTTGCTATCGTTCAACTGTTCAGTTCTTAAATGAATAAAGGACTGAAAGGCGGTGGACAGTTCGTCTTGCTCTATAAGTTCTTTGTCTAGAATTTGTACTTCTAAAGGTACTAAGGCGTAATACTCTTTAGTTAACTCGGTACTAGGACTCGAGCTTAGTGTTTTCTGAAAGCTGTCCTCGGGACTGATGCAGGTAGGAGTTGCATATGTTTCGGACTCATCCAATTCTTCCTGCTTATTTTTCTTATCGCTTTCTGTGGGTTTCGCCTTAAGTTTATCATTCAAATACGAGATTATTTCGCTTTCTTGATGTTGAATGTCACACTCCGTATACGCGTCACTGCAATAAAATAAACATAATTTGATATTAAATACAACATTTAAAATGTCCTAATAAAGCCATACAGTAACGATGAACCATACCTTATGAATGAATAGATCTCATCGAAAGTGTTACGCCCAATATTCACATGCAATATTGCTTCAAGCTCATGATAAAATTTATGTGTACGTGCTTTTAGAATGCAAGAATGAGTTAGTATTTTTAATTTTCCACACACCACTTCTAAATCAGAGTAAATAGACTCATCAAATATTCTGAAATAAAATAGAAAACAGAACATGACAAAATGTACATGGTCAACAGTAATAGGTACTTAATTAAATATGGAACTGGGCACACGAAAATATAACAACGTGATCTTGCTATTGCCGCATTGCGATGACGGTGGCTACGCTCGCATTCGTACAAACACCAATGCCCCTAACGCGTCCAACATCTGACCATCACCGTTTAATAAGCGTGTGATGCTAGTTCCTATACTATAAACAAATAGAAGACTTTTTATTAATACACTAGGACAATATTAAAGACCGAAAACTAGAATTCTAAACAGAATTTTAGTTATCGATGTGCTTATAAATATTGGAGATGATTCTCCATAAAGTTTGCAAAGCTGAGTGGTGTGCATTAAAATATAACGCTGCGCCTAACAAGGGTGGAAAATGAAGAGATATCATTGATTTTGTTTCTCTCGTGTACCGTTCAGACTCCTCGCTCATTTAAACGAACGCTTATATCGTAACAAAAAAAGGAACAATGGCGGTCTACGTCTTAGCCTTCCCCTTAGTCGTCGTTCCATCACACATAAGCAGAACTGATTAAACAAGTTTTTAACAATAAAACGTTTTCCATCTATCTTTTTTGTAGGTAATATTGAGTGCCGATAAGAAGCTGTATGGTGTGCTCATTGTAGGCTAGATCAGTTTAAAGCTAAGTAGAAATCTTCTATTAACACCGTTCATCAATAACAGTTTAGAACAACAGAAAACCTTTCGTAACTTAAGCTGTTGGTTTCCCAAATTAGACTCGTAAGGTCTCGTGGTGAATGTGGTGATTGACTTGACGAGATTGATGTAGTTGTAGCTAATAGATTGTCACTTGGCCAGCCCTCAGGTTAAAGGTCAGGGGAAAAATATAAGAAATCAGAGCCTTTTAGCAAAATATGGGCAAGTATTCCCATTTGAGCACCAATTTTTTGAGCACCTATGCATTGAGCACCCAAGCTATTCCCATTTGAGCACCTACGTAACGGCAGCTTCTAGTGATGGGATTTGTAATAAAGCTTATCGATAAAAATTGGCAGTACTTTGGGCGCCGAATATAAAACTGTCAATCGTACCAATAGCCAGCGTTAGTTCTGACAAGTTAAGGTGATAATGCTATTCAATAATCTTTAAAAACCTACCTGGCTACATCTTCTTCAAGCTGCCTCTGAAGGTGCAGCTCCAATTGCGAAACCTCATCGAGAGAAGTACCGGACGATCCGCTCGCCGACAACGGCTTAATCCTCGGCCGCGCGCCCGGCATCAAGCATCTCTTAAGCCTGGTTTAAAATATTAAAAGGGGCATAGTGACTTGTAGGACAGTTTATTATGTAGGTATAGACCTGTATCTTTTTTTTTATCTAATCTAATGATCGAATACATTTATTTACAGAAACTAAACTACTACATACTGTTATAGAATACAATTATACCCAGTTGAGCCACCTAAGGATCGTTACAAATGATCTATAGGTAGCTCAACTGATCCAAGCTACTGCCAGACGAAAGCGTGCCCATGACACTGGCAGCACTGCCGCGCTACATAGCAATCCTGATCCTTTGAGCATTATCAAATAGATATTGATTTATATATTTTATTATAGTGTTAAACTACAATTAGTTATTTTCATTTAGATATTGAACCAACTCATACAACTAATACCGAAAAATATAACTTGTACATTATTTAGGTGATATTTTAGGGTTACAACATGAAGAATAAATTATCAAATCAACTTAATTTCTATAAGAAAAAACAGACAATAGAAATTGTGAGGGGTGGGACATCGTTTTCTGACTGGTGGGATGAGTACAAAACGGTCAAAAAATTCACTCTTTTTCATGTCATATTTAGAGTTATTAAAATAATAACTGTCTTTTTTAAACTTTTGCGATCAGAACACTAAAACATTAACATTTACGCGACCACGGCTGGTGCAATTCAGTTGAAACGAATGAGAAAAGGTAATTTCGCAATAAAAAAGTATCTACTCATTTAGCATTATAATATGTTTTGTTAGACAATATTATTGAGTATAACAAATTATAATGATTGTTTTTCATAGATTTTAAAGATGAGAGATGAGGGTAGTCAGAGGTATATTTAGGTACATATTTGGTTGATGCCCAATTGCCCACATATGACAGACATTAACATTCCATTTGAATTAGGTTGCAAGCCCATAATGCTATTGGAAAGCTAACTGGTTTCTCAAGATGTCTGCCTTTACAGTTTTGTTAGAGCTTGTGTATTAACTGCTATAGCTAGAGCTTTAAAATTTTTCGAAGAATCAATTGATGCTCAACTAGGTTCCAATCCACAACCTTTAGGAACAGCCATTTGAATGTCAAGTCACAGCCATTTCTCAGTTTGTTTTGAAATAGAATATTCTCAGGACACTTACACTACACAAGACATCTATACTAATATTATAAAGAGGTAAAGTAGATTTGTTTGTTTGTATGTTTGGGGTAATCTCCGAAACTACTCATCCGATTTCAAAAATTCTTTCAACAATGTGTAGTGTATATGTGGACTTTCCAAATGAACATAGGCTATATTTTAACAAGGTAGGTACCACGTGAACGAAGCCACAGGCGAGTAAGCTAGTTTCATATAAATATAGAAAACAACTTTTTTTATGCTGAATTGTAGAGATTCAGAAGACTTAATTTAGCTCATAAGAGAGGTAGACAGTTATGTAATTTATGTAGTCATTATGAATACACTAGGCTGCTATTATGCCTAGCTCAGAACCATTATGACCAATAAAACATAAATCCATACATACCATGTTTATAAGTCTATTGTTTGGCAGTGTAAATATATGACATCATTATCACAGTGGTAGCAGTAGTTACTATGAATAGTAATGTGGCTTTAAATTTGTGTTGCTCAAAATCATAGGTAAGTACCTAAGTATAGGTACCTACGCTAATTTGTGAAAAAGACAATACCTACTTACAATGTTTTTAGTAAGTATTTAACTATACTTTGTAGCTTCACTTTATTTTGTGCTTCGAAACATAATTCTTCTTTCTAATAGGTCCAGTAAAATAAAGACAAGTTACTTTGATACCCGTTACCGTACAAGTTAGTCTGAGTTGCACTTGGCTAGTTTTTATGTACCTACTTTACAGAGTATTTATGAAAAAAGTATTTAGGTAGGTATTCAATTTTGAACATTGTTTGGGTAGGTATCATTTTTAACAACTATGATAGTCCCAGTCATTTGGTAGTTTTACCTAATGAGTTTCCTGGGAGTTTTGAAAATTGGTAAAGTAACCACTATTTTTTTATCCAAATAACTGTACTGTACTATGACGCAATGGTTTATTTTTTGCTTAGATCTAACGTGCATACGGCAGTATACTACATGAAACAATGTAAGCGCAAAAAATACTTTACTGTTATAATTTAACACACTGGTGAGACAGATAGAAATATTTTACGTTCACTTACCGATAATTTAGAACGACACTTCTTACAATATCTTTATAACAACATTCGGCTTTAGGAAAAACGATCAATAAAATACGTACCAAATTTACAGAACCGTCAAGTCGCGCTCATTCACACTCATTCATTTGACTATATTTTTTTTAAACACCTTACCTTTGTTGTTTGACAGGTCCGGCTGGTTTGTGTCAAGACATGACATTATGACGCAGTTGTCAATAACTGTTACTGTCATGTCACTTCACTGTGCTGGGTGGACTTTTATAGGGATGGACCCAAAGAGAATAAAAACAATTTTTTTTTTTTTTATTCAACCTATCATGTCCCACTGCTGGGCAAAGGTCTCCCCCTTCAACTTCCACTCTTTGCGCTCCAAGGCAACAGATTGCCAGTTTGATTCGAATGCATCCAGGTCGTCTCGCCATCTTTTCCTGGGTCTGCCGCGTCGTCTCCGACTGTCTTCGGGCACCCACTGAGTGACGACGAGTCTCGCCCAATCGAGCCACATGACCTGCCCAATCCCATTTCAAGCGCGCAGTCCTCGTACCTACATCCGCTATGCCCGTTTTCGATCGAATTTCAGTGTTTCGGACCCTGTCTGTTCGTTTGATCCCAAGAACACTCCGCTCCATAGCTCTTTGGCAAATCTTGAGAAATTAAAACAATTAAGAACAATTTATTGTTTTTAGTATTTAGATGTATCTATTAACCCTAGATAGATAACCATTTAAGACATACGGTTTTAAACCAGTTTCAGCAAATATTTTTATTTTGTTTTCTGTTTTTTAGTTTATTTGAACTTAATCGATTTAAAAAAAAAATATTCAATTGAGAAAATTGTGTAATCTTAATGTGAACAAAATATTTAAAAAAGACTATAATTGTACACTTTTTCACTAGACTAGACAGAGACAGTGAGTTTTTCCTTTAGTGTTCCAAGTTTTTCCGGTGCTGTCTCGTGTCGGTGCGCCTCGATCAAATTCATCTGTGGCAAAGAGCATGATCTGTGGCCTCGATGTTAGCTTTAATTTATAGTAGTCTGTGGCCTCGATGCTAGCTGTCATGTTATGTCAAAGCTGACAGCTGACAGACAAATCAAATCAAAGCAAAGAAAGTGTAGCACAGCACGCACAGTGTCAGAACCACAATCCAGTCCAGCACCTTGGAAAGAAATAAAAAATCTAGGATATCTTTCGTGAAATAATTATATAAAGTCGTTAGGAAATGTTATAAAAATACCAAGATCTAATACAGCCACTAAGCTCATCTACGACAAACGCAAACAGCAAACGGATATTTTAAGTTTATTCATGTATCGTCCCATTTCTTCCACTTTGATGAATTGGGTTGTGACCATCGATTTCTGATTATGGTTTTCGCTTTTGGGTTCTAACTAGAGTAGCTTGTCATGGATTCTTCTTACGAAAACTGGGATCCAGGTAAGTTTTTTTTTCAACTACACACCTTTTATCGATCGTGCTTACGAAATCTGTTTACGAATCCGAATCTAATGTTATCTAAGTAAAGGTAGGTAATAAGAAAAAATATAAAATACTTAGCTAAAAAAATATCTAAAGCTTTAAAATGCGTTTCTTTTGACCTCATTACCTATTTATTTACTAAATGACGTTAGGTTATTACTACCATGACTACCATTAGGTACTTCAGGTAATTATTCAAAACGAAAACATGCTCAAAACAAATTATTTTATTTACCTATGTGTGAGTTCTACTTCTATGTTGCTAAAAGGGTAATGTAGATATTTATTTCATTTACAGCTCTTCTCAGACTGCTGACATCCCTGAAAGATGTTGACAACGGAGAGGATGTGGCATTCTTAAGCGAGCTCTTGCAGTCCAAACAATTGCATGCACTTGTCCAAGTTCACAACAGGATTGTAGCTAAAGGAAAGGATGACAAGTTCTACCCACTGCTGTCAAATGCAATGCAAGTCACACTAGAAGTGTTGCAGACACTTGCAGCGCTACCAGGCTCCAAGGAATATGAAGAGTTGCTTAGTGTGCTGCATAAGCCTCATTTTCAGGTTGGTCAACATTAACCAACCCTAATCCCATTTGTACAAAACTCAAATTCACATACCTACTATAATAACCTACTGTGATTGTATGAACTATATTGAAAATCCAAGTAAGAAGACAAATATAATTGACTTCATAACAGTGTGGCTCGTCCATTCCATCTTAGTCTGGATTATCGAGACTGAAATGGAAAGACAAGCTGGACTGCTTTGCAAAAGTTGGTTCACAATCACACTGGACTGTGAAAAGTAGAGAGCTGATGGAGACCTTAGCCTTAAAAGCCCATTGCTCATTCCTATCATATACAACTTTCTGTGGGTATATTATTGGGCAGAGCACTCCTGCTTTCTCGGCATTTGGTACTCTTCATTTTCAGTCTTTGAGCTGCATGACGTCTTTTCTCTTAAGCCTCCTTCTGTATGAGGGTGTTGTGAGTTTCTGTGCAAGTTGGTTGGGATGGTTTGACAACTTGTCATGGTAGGCCTTGGCAGCAGCTTTGATCTCTTCTGCTACTGTGTTGACTTTGAGTATGTCATGCAGCTCTGTATTTTTATTAAACCAGGGGGCATTAGAGATGTTTTTAAGTAGGCCATTTTGAAAGCGTTGTATGTAGTTTATGTTCGAGGTGCTAGCAGACCCCCATAGTTGGATGCCATAAGTCCAAATTGGCTATAGTATTGTGTTGTAGATAAGTAATATACGTACTAAATATTATAACATTTTATCTCAGGCAATCTTATGCACACACGATGCTGTTGCGCAAAAAGATTATTACCCCCACCTTCCCGACGTTCCGGCCGATGCTGACGAAGAAGAAGAAACCGTGAAGATAGTCCAGCTCGTGAAAAGTGATGAACCCCTCGTAAGTGATAATAATAATTCTACACCAAACTGAACATATAGAAATAGCAGCTAAAATGAGCAAGAAACAAGATCTACTTTCCAGAGAGTTTGACCTAATATTTGCATCTATTCTAAGAAGCCTTTCTGACCTAATGTAAAGGATTACTTCACAGTTTCTTGATCCACTTTTAACACATATGACAAATCGTACATATAACAGGAATGTTCACTTCACAAATATTTCTAAACAGATCTTGTTAAATAGAGTAGGAGATAATCAAATTACTATCTCTACTCTGAGACTTACAATTTACTCGTAATCAGGCATAAATTGTATCTACTTAACATGTTTTAATGTTGTTTCTTGCTCTATGTAAATTATTTGTATATTTATGTAATAATAATTATTTTATTGATATTAATATGAGTAAACAGCTTAGTTATTGGACGTGAGGAATGTTAGATTGTGATTGAAAAAAAAGTATATATTTTTATTAAAAGGGTGGAGCCCTGAGCGCGGAACCTATTGTGGTAAGTATGCTTAAGTATTGTAGGTAGCTTTCCAAATTATATTTTTTATGCTTTGTTTAAATATTCCAAGATTACTTTATATCTCTCAAACATGCTTGTTATCTATTATATTTCTAAACAATTTATTTAAAATAGTTTATCTTCACACACACTGCCTGGAGCTTTATTCCCTTTTCAGTTGTGATCTGAATGTACCAAATTCACCATTCTTTCCCATGTTCTTTACACACCCACGAATGACTAGCTGCTATCTCTAGATGTGAATTAAATACTTAAGGTGGTTGTATGCGTCAAATTAGCTCCGCCACCTATTTTATCTTAATATTACGTTGAACAAAGGAATTGAAAAAAAATTATTAAGTACAGTTTGTGAAACATAATTATCATTCCTCTGTTCAACGTCAACTGTAATAATAAGATAAAATAGGTGGCGGCGCTAGTTTGACGCATACAACCACCTTAAGTCATCTATTCAGTAGGTAGGCTTCACACAGGCACATGCTTAATCCAACGTTGGCTATCCAGATGCGCGATATTTTCATCCTATTTCATTACGTTTTTCTTAAACTTGGATCTCATTACAATACGGCCGACGTATCTTGGCGAGTCCGAACTTCGCGCAGAAGGTTGCGCAATAACTTTTTTTAGGAACCAAATGGTGGCATGAGGCGACGTGCGGGGGGCGGTGGTCTCGGCTAGAGATTGACCATAAGTAAACACAATCGACCCTTTATTCAATCAAATGTCGCAATCGATTTGTTTTATTTAGGACTTATTGATTTTCGTTTATTTATGATATTAAACGAAATAGGTTTACAAATATAGTGAATTTTGTCGTTAATAAACAAAATGTCGACTTTAAAAAAAAAGAAAAACCAATAAAAAATTATTTTTTTAGTTGAAAGAGATGATTTACTTAAATATCAGTTATCTATTAACGACTACTAGAGTAACGACTATTTGAGAAAATTTTAAACCTCCTTTTATATTGAAAAAAAAAATATTTTTACTATTTAATTTCAATCGATTTGAATAAAAATCGATTAAACAACACCCTCAGGCACGCATATTGGACATCCCTTTTTGGTTACTTTGTAAAGCTTCGTGCTTATTCGGCAATGCTCGGTACACGGTAATATGTCTCAGTCACACCTTCGCATTGGTGTCGTGTTCGTGTCGCTATCTCTGTCTTGAGCACAGTCGGTTACAAAAGTTTTCGTTGTTATTGTTGTTAATTGTTATTCTTATTGTTAAGTTCTTTGTTTGTGTTAGTTTGTTTTATTTTTGTTATTTTCAAGTGTTAGTTGGCACTTATATTATTCGCCAAATATGCCACCAAAGCATAATAGTGTGTTAAATCGCCAGGCAAGAAAAATTATTTATGATTTAACGCAGTATATGAAAAAAGAAAAAGAAGAAGGCGTAAAAGACGTAGATAAAGTTTATTTACGAGTTGCTAACGCAACTGGTGTGTCCCAACCAATAGTACTCTGTGGTCCCAACGCACAATACAGCGGATCGCAACTGAAGGCAATGTTTCGGGCTTACTTTCGGTATTCCGCACGCCTGGTAAAAAAAGGTCTAGATCAAAACCAATTACTGATATAGACAATTTTGACCAAGGAGTCATAAAAAGATGCATACACAACTTCCACAAAACCGAGAAGGAAATGAAATGATGAAATGGTGAGGAAAGTGAATTTTTAAATTACAAGTTATTTTTATAGCTGTCTGTCTCAAAGTGGTTGATATTTCATTTTATTTACTTAGTCAGGTCACTGTATTAGGGATTTTTTATTCATAAAATGGTATAAAAAATAAATTGGCAACAAGTAACAGTTTTCTTCACGAGTGTACCTGCGCGAAAGTTCGCAAAGCCTATGTTCAGACTCGCCAAGATACGTCGGCCGTATTGTACTTACCATTAAAATTTCCTGTTCCCCAAAAGAGACCCTACATTTTCCTAAATTCACTAGCTTAGAATGGACACTGAAATTATTATTTTTTATTTATTCAATATAATCGTTTTTCGCCACCACGTGATACGTACCTACCTATACGGAAGACTGGCCTCGATAAAATAAAATTATACCTTCATCGCTAAAATATGGGTTTGGTAGGTAAAAGAAAAGTTATCTGTTGTGATAATTGGCACTAAAACACCTTAAGTAAATGAATTACCGATGTCCTTTCAATTTTAAAGAACTTGGATTTGGGTTGTGATAGTTTTTATGGGAGTATCGCTTATTTCTAAGTGTGCAATATAGCTGACAAACATGGCACGTCGAATTTTGCTCTTCCTATAGCCTTGTTATTATTCGTAGAAACAATGCTACATGGGCTGGCTATAAAGTTATTAAACAGACGACCAAATACCAGTGTCATGGCCATGACTTGCCAATCTACACGCAAGCTAGCGTAAATATATGCTTCATCTATCCACAAGAGGCACTGACAAGTTTTATACATTATCGGTCAAATAACTACACCTACATAGCGTGATGCCGGCACCACACATTGGCTTTAACTTGGTTCCAACATTAGAATGGCCAATGGCAATGCTCCGTTTGTGACGAATAACCATAAACGGAGCATTGCCATTGGCCATTTTAATGTTGGAACCAAGTTGAAGCCCATGTGTGGTGCCGGCATAAATTGTAGATTGGTTGGCAAATGGCATGTTAGTACACTGTTCATAAATACTTTTGTGTTCCAGGGTGCAACGATAAAGACGTGCGAAGAGACTGGCAAGATAGTGATAGCCCGGGTGATGCACGGAGGCGCCGCAGACAGGTCAGGGCTCATCCACGCTGGAGACGAGGTCATCGAGGTCAACGGCATCGGTGTCGAGAACAAAACCCCAGCTGACGTCTTAGCTATACTGGTGAATATACAAATAGATTTTTCTTACACAACTATGCAACGATTTACTAAGATCAAAACTTTCTAACTACAAAAGAATGGTAGCTAAAGGGCCATTCTGACCCAACCTGTATAATTGTCTTGTTATATTTTGCGACTACAGGTTCGATTAAGTAACATGGGCTGCACGTTGGGATAATGCAGTTTTCCATCCGTGAAATAATTATTTGCATTCGTTCACTCAAATTAAATAGACGTATATATTAGTAGAAGCGCTCGTGGCGAAGCTTGCTAAGACGTTCTTGATTTGGATGGGTGACCGCAAGTGGCATTTTCATCTGAGCGCTTCCGTGCTTCGGAGGGCACGTTAAATTGTCGGTCCCGGCTTTTAAAGTCGTTAAGCCATGACGGAGGCCTTTAGGCGGCCTAAAAACTCCGTCACCAGAGTTGGCCCCTTGCTCATACGACGAACGAACGAACGAACGTGTGGACAATTAATGTTTTTAATGCACTAATTATAACATCTTTTTGTTTCTTATTTCAGCAAAGTTCTGAAGGAACGATAACCTTCAAACTGGTTCCATCGTTTGGTAAAGGAGGATCACGCGAGAGTAAAGTGAGGGTTCGCGCGCTGTTCGACTACGATTCCTCTGAGGACCCCTACATACCTTGCAAGGAAGCTGGATTGAACTTCAAGAAAGGCGATGTACTCCACATTGTGTCACAAGATGATGCTTACTGGTAAGATGCTTTTGATTCAAGCTTCTGCGACTGATTAACTTCGAGCGTTCACTAGGCGCTCCGAGCTGCGAAGAATCTTAGCGCAATAATTCACCCAGCAGTGGGACATTGTCCAGCAGTGGGACATTGAGGGCTGCTAATAATAATATATCGGCAATAAACAGGTGGCAGGCACGCCGCGAAGGTGATCGTGTGATGCGAGCTGGTCTCATTCCATCGAGAGCGCTTCAGGAGGGTCGGATTCTCCACGAGAGACAGGCAGAACCAGGCAGCGGAGAAGGTCGGTATCTCATCTCATTATTTATAATCAGATAATCAGTCGATGCAAAGCTTTGAAGTGTTTTTTCTTGTCACTCAAATTGCATTGAAATACATGGCTAGTTGCCATGTATTTAGCAGCCGAGTGTGCCCTAGCAAGCTTATACAGGGTGTCCCGTAATGTGACGATAAGCCGGCACCAGGTGGAAGTCCTACTTCAGACAGTACTATAAAAAAATAGCAGCGTCCTATATGCTATGGTACTCAGTACCAGCCGTTTCAATGGATGTCTAAAAAAATACTTTTTTCAAACACCTAAAAATTCTTAAATTATGTTCCTTTTCATAAGTAAGTTCCATTCTAGCTACAATAGAAAAGGTAGCTACCCTTAACGACTCAAAATTTTGCCCCACCCTGAGTAGTTTAGTAGTTGAGTAACAACTTCTTCCAATAGCTAACTGATCTGTATCTATAAATGTATGCATTTACAAAAAAAAAACATATTTAAGTAATATATCAGTCATCTGGTTACCATAACACAAGCATTAAGTTGCTTAGCTTGGGACTAGATGACGCTGTGTGAAATGTCCAAGGATATTTCTTAGCTGTAAAAACAAGAATTCTATAAAATTCAATACCTACTAACAGCTGTAGAAGACTTTTGCGCAGGCAAGCCGGCAATGTGCAGTCCATCTTCTGCGTCGGAATGCGCGCCTAAGACTCCTTGCTCGCCGACGCCGACCGCCGCCGCCGCCGTCGCACTGCTGCCTTGCAAGTCCGTGCCCAAGGTCAAGAAGATAATCTACGACCTCACAGGTAAATAAAATAATAAATATCCTTGGACATTTCACACGTTAAAGGGTTCATCACTGCTCTATCCTCTCGTTCGTTCGTATGAGCAAGTGACCAACTCTGGTGATGGAGTTTTTAGGCCGCCTAAAGGCCTCCGTAAGCCGGGACCGACAATCCTCAATATCTATCTATCTTTGGTTTTGCTTACTGTGAAAACTGTGGTGAAAAATAACAAATATCTACCGAGAGTAAGCAAAACCAAAGATAGGTTATTGAGACTGGCTGTAAAAGGATAAACTGCTGAGTAGGCGACTTGATTTCCGCTTGAACACAATTTAGTCAGTTGGTGATTTAGTAGGTTTTTTCTATTACTTGTAATTTAATACAGCTTTTAACCTAAATAAAATAGAAAACCTAGATTACTAAATTTTTTTTAAAGTCATAAATAACCCTTCATTCGGAATATATTTAGTTGTGGTTCAATTCAAGACCTTCCTTGTAAAATTACAGAGAACGACGATTTCGACCGCGAATTGATACCAACATACGAGGAAGTAGCTCGTCTATATCCACGGCCTGGGTGCGTGCGACCCCTCGTGTTAGTCGGAGCTCCGGGGGTCGGACGGAACGAGCTGCGGCGTCGTCTGCAGGCCACCGACCCGTACAAGTTCATCACGCCTGTGCCCTGTCAGTATGAGTACACACACATACATACACTAACACACATACATACGACGAAGAAAGTCATCTATAGCCCCGGAAAGATCTACGTCGTCTGCAAGCCACCGACCCGTATAAGTTAAATTTTTTATTTATATTATCTGTTCAAATCTTTATTAAGAGCCGTGTTGGCCAAGTGGATTAGTACTTCAACTTTCGATCCAAAGAACTAGGGTTCGAATCTAGCCCTGCATCAATGGATTTTTTGTTGCGAAAAATGCTATTCCTACATAAACACGAGCTCTAAACGGTGAAGGAATGCATCGTGAGGAATTCAGTTTAGCGTCGATGGGCTTGGAACCTGTCACGTCTGGAATGGTAACTTCTGCAAAATGTGTGCATGTACCAAATATGTATTTGGGCATACCACTGACTACCCCTTAGACATCTTCAAAAGATGTAAAATTATTAAAAAGATCTGAAAGAATTTGTCTACCTTGAGAAAACAGTCGTGATCATATCAAATTTAATTTCTTTATTATGATAACTATTTCAGTCACATCGCGGCCTCAGAAGCCCGGTGAGCAGAACGGCAAAGAATACATATTCCTCAGCCGAGAGCGCATGGAGCAGGACATAGCTGAGGGCAAGTTTATAGAGCATGGAGAATACAAGGGGAACTTGTACGGTACTTCGGCTGAAAGCGTCGAAGCTATCGTCAACTCGGGTGAGAACACGGAACAGAAACTATGAACTATGATACTTTATTGCAGTAATGTCGCGCGATGCCATGAACAATCCGCGAAACAGGAGTGTAGATTGCATTCGCATATCGCATATTCTTCAGAGTCTCTTTCCCTTTAAGCCTTAAAGGGAAAGAGACTCTGAAGAATATGCGACACCTTAAAGTTTAAGGTGTCTGCTGTATGCGTCAATCTAGCGCCGCCGCCGCCTATTTTATTTTATTATTTTAAGAAACTGAATGTTCAGTTTGTGAAACCTATCATACGCTATTTTTAATACTTCTGTAATAGTTTGATTTTGTATAGTTTAGGAGGAGTAGCGAAGTTGCATTTTTGGCCACCAAACTCTGTTTTCGCTACTCTTCCTATAATTAAATAAAATAGGCGGTGGCGCTAGTTTGACGCATACAACCACCTTAATGTCGGTATTTTGTTGCAAAATAAAGGAACGCCAACAATATTTTCAAATCTCTGTAATTTGACAGCTTCGCCTCGCGCGCTCGCGGTTCGCAGTGCGAACAGCGGCGCAAAGTGTGGATGGGTGGGCTATCACTAACGAATAAACCTAATGCTGCGTTTACACGCTTGCGAAGGATTGGCAAACCTTCACAAACCACAAGCGTCCACAATTCTCGCTTGGAATTTGGAAGGCGTTTACACGCTTGTGACTGCGTCAGTGTTCTATGTACATCCAAGCATGGCGGACGTCGATCTTGTATCGGCTGTTACCTTTGGTTTAACCTACTTTTAATTTTTTTTCCAGGTTTTTTTTAAATAAATAAATAAATATCCCTGGACATTCCACACAGCGTCATCTAGTCCCAAGCTAAGCATTTTAATGCTTGTGTATGGTAACCAGATGACTGATATAAGTAGGTACTACATAGATATATTTTTTTTTGTAAATAGGTACATAAGTAGGTAGGTACATATTAAACGTAGAAAACAACCAGACACGAAACAAATATTTGCAGATCATACAAACATTTGTCCCGTAGCGGGGATCGAACCCGCAATCTCTGCACCTCAGGCGGGCTTTCGCCCACTGTGCCACAGAGGTCCTCAGAAAAATGTTTTCGAAAAGTTGTCATCAATATTTATTTTTTGGATTTTAATTCCTTTACTGGCTTTCCCATTAACTGGGCAAGACGACTTCAAGCATCTGCAACTTTTTTGATATTTTTGGTAATTTTTCAAAAACGATAAACTCTCTTCGTTCGACCAGCCACTCATTTTGAAGTCAGAACTAGACGTGCGTTCGCCACGAGATCACAGCGGCTACTAAGCGCGCGCCAGCGTGTAAACGCGACGCAATCGATTGCCGCAATCGCCCTTTGATTTGTGTTCAAAAACCGACACTAGACCCGATCGGATACAAGCGTCTACAAGCTCACGCAAACCAACACAAACACCCTCTTTACACGCTTGCGATTGCGGAGGCTTGCCAAGGTTCGGCAAGCGTGTAAACGCAGCATGATGTAACTGTTTGTTTGCTATTGGCTGATGCCTGCGCGCCGTTCTATCTGTGTACGTATCATATAAGCGAGATAGCGTGTGCCTCTGTTTTTGTCGACTTAAAGCTTAACGCATCGCACTAAAGTCTATAATTAAACGGCGTTGGCATTCGGGCAATCGGGTTGAACTTGTTCTCTTCTGCGCAGACGAATTCTCCCGATGCGCTTATAAAAGTGTAACAACTTGTAATTTATTGTAATGTTATCAGGTCGCGTATGCCTACTGAGTCCTCACTGGCAGGCGCTTAAGATGTTGCGAACACCTCGGCTGCGGCCGTACATAGTGTTCATACGTCCGCCGTCGCTCGAGCGGCTCGCGACCACGCGCGCTGCCCATTGTGCTCGCTCCTCCTTCGACAAGGAAAGCTCACGGGCCTTCTCTGTAAGTCTTTATATTGATACTAGCTGAGTTGCCCGCGGTGATGACCGGGATTTAAATTAGCCTATGTGTTCCAGGATATAAGCTATCCTGGTACCAAATTTCATTAAAATCCGTCCAGCCGTTTGAGCGTGAAGGAGTAACAAACATTACACACACAAACCTTCACCTTTATAATATTAGTGTGATTTATATGTATTCAAAGTAAATATCCTTGGACATTCCACACAGCGTCATCAACTTCCAAGCTAAGCAATTTATAATGTTTGTGTGATTTTAACCAAATGTCTGATACACTACATATACATACAATACATACATTTATTTTTGTGAATACATACATATTTATTATACATAGAAAACACCCAGACTTGAGACAAATATTTGCAGATCATGCAAACATTTGTCCCGCAGTGGGGATCGAACCCGCTACCTCTGCGTCTCAGGCGGGCTTTCACCCACTGCGCCATAGAGGTCTAACTGTTCTAATTTATGAACTATTTTATTATCTTGATCGTGAAAACACTTTTTTCTCAATTAAAAGGGGTTACTTTATCATTAATTTATAATTATGTTGTATGATACAATTAAATTACATTAAAACTATTTTAAACTCCAAACTTATTAGCTTGCTTAAATTTTTAGTTGGTTGAAAACTCCGATTGACTATTTTAGTTCGAGGCCAAAATTGAAGGAAAGAAATTCAGGATGTGTATCTATATTTTTATGTTATTTTATGTTGTCTTTATTTCTATGTTAATGGCAAAAAAACTGTTAACTTATGTACTTAAGTATAGTCTAATTTTGAAAGAATTTGCAATCATTATAATACAAGAAATTAAAGAGCCTGCTTAAAAATATATTAGAAAGGAAGATAGGTTTATAATATTATATAAAATATTCTGCTACAAAGGGTCGATTTTCCTGATACGTGATACCCACTTAAGTATCTCTAATTCAAAACTAGATGGCGCCACCAGAAACATTAGATCGCGCTATCGTTGCGTTTTGTGGAAAAAGTGCCGTACCAGTCCCTGAAGTTCAAGATTATCCTACACTGCTGGGCTTAGGCCTACTTTTGTTTTTGTGTACTCGAGCTTGGAAACAAGATAAGAGTAATAAATGCTTACTCCTGTATAATTATATAATATACAGTGGACCCCCGGTAATCCGGAAAACATGCAGGGCAGTGTCGGACTATCAAATTTGTCGGATTATATTATAGAGCACTGCAGTGCCGCACTGCCTAAGACCCCTATAGTCCGGATTTTTTTACGAAAGAGTACCTTGTAATCCGACAAATTAATATCTAATGACAAGAATCTATATATTATACGTACATATTTACATTCTAAGTCATGTCGGATTACAGGGGGCGCCGGATTATCGGGGGTCCATGTATATAATATAATATAAAGTGATAAAGTAACGATTTTTATATTATAGATTTAGAAATTACTTGAAGTAAGAACTGTCTAAAATAAGAATTCTTAATTTCTTATTAAGAGCGGTCAACCCGGCTCACTTTTCATACAAACGCTCGTACGTGATTATGCCGTTGTAACAGATCTTTCTTTTAAACTTTTGTACTAATAGGTACCTTGTGCACTATATCTAGGTTTCTATCGAAACTAAAAATCAAAATGTTGAGAAACAAATTCAGTATAAGCTTCCAAAAACCTGCTTTTAGCATAAATTTTACCTGAACTTTGGCCGTTCATAATGTACTCATAAATTGTAAAAGTAAAGAAAATATTGTCATAGAAAATATTGTCATGCAAATCTTATGGAGATTCTAAATGACTAATATTTATTTTACAAACTTGTAAGGCTTACTGAAAAACACGTATTTCCTGGAACACTTTTTATGAAATTTCCGCACACTATTTTTCGAGTGAGCGAGTGAGCGGCGAAAGTACCTACTGAATGCCGAGCGCTGAGGCGCTATCTCTCTTTTTTCGCTTTGCTTCTTTTTCTAGCATTGCGCTGGATGAAACAACAAGCTTTTCAGCTATGCCCGAGTCGATGATAGACGCACCGGGAAGGGCCACCTTAAAGCCGAGATTTCCTTTACTTAAGAATTGAGAATTATATCATTTTGTATTTGATTTGACAGTGATTGCGTTCAAAGTGAAGTAATTTTTTAATCGACTATTATAATGAAGAATTTACTGTCAAGTGATGACTTCTAGAAATTACTTAGCAAGAAGTAACTGCTTGTTTATAAATACGGGTGTAGGATTTTATTCATATTACTTAGTCCTTACATCGTTACATTTACATGTCTTATCTTTGATATGATATGATAGCAAAATCCGTTCAGTATTATTCGCGTGAAAGAGTAACAAACATCCACCATCCATGCAAACTTTCTAGTTTATAACATTAGTGGGCTACGTAAATAAATAATTAAATATCCTTGGACATTTTTACACAGCGTCATCTGGTCCCGAGCTAAGCAACTTTACTATAATGTAATGTAATATAATGTATAGTCACAGAACAAGAAAAACGTTATAGTAATCAGTTGACTGTTATACTACTTAGATACATTTTTTTGTAAATAAATAAATACATATTATTATAGAACAGGAACAAATATCTGCATAACATGCAAAAATTTATCCCGTGGTGGGGATCGAACCCGCAACCTCCGCGTCCCAAGCGGGCTTTCGCCCACTGCGCCACAGAATTCGTCACAATGTAACTAATAAACTAATTATACTTTAAATTCTGTTTGCAGGAGGAAGAGTTCGCTGAAATATTGCGTTCGTCTGCGCGCATCAGTTTCCTTTACGGTTACATGTTCGACGAAGAAATAGTTAATGAGGAGTTGCCAAGCGCCCTTTCGCAGCTTCTGAAGGCGAGCTGGCGTGTTCAATCTGAGCCGCTGTGGGTCCCCGCGTCTTGGGTGCAGTAAATGCAACCACATCCCACAATTTGAAGTTATGTTTAACTCGTCTTATAGGTCGCGCCACGTAAAAAGAGCGCGGTCGGGGAAGTAGCGGGGTATGTTTGCGTCTGTGTTCACTCGCTGACGAACCGATAGCACTTGCTAAATCAATGGTATGAAGTGCGCCACGTTACCTCTCCACCAATCATCGACCACTGCGCAGTTTGACAACCAGCGCTCATTTTACGTGGCGCGACCTATACTTATAAACCTGTCTAAAGTTAAACAATGCTTAAAACAGGGACTGATTTACCATTTTGGGTATTTTTAAAGCTTGGAACAAAATGTCGGTGTCCCTCAGTGGAGTGTAGGGATCAGTTTACTACAGCAGCAAAATCGATGTGAATTCAAATATCAAAGCCTGTAATGTAATATAATAACGGTAGGTACCGATATTTATAGGAATTCTTTCTTGCATTATATGCATTAGTTTGTCTAACATAGAACTTGTCTTATTCGGTATCAATATAATACGGTAGACGAAGAGGTTGTGATTACGGTATCGCTAATTTAAGCTGGTTTAATACAAACTTTTAACGACCGTTCTCAGTCCCTGGCTTGTTGCCATCTTATTATTAAATAATGATTAACTTTATGCAGTGTTTAAATTGAAATAACTTTTGTAAGAGGAGAAATGTTTATGCCCGTCTTATGACCTACAGATGGGCGTTAGTCATAGATGTGTAACATAGAAAGATTTAAACTAAGGCGCATTCGCTTTACTGACAAATGTGTATTGACCTGAGATGCAGCATTTAAAAAGATAATAAAATGTACCTGGTATTAAAACAACTTAAGAAATAAAATAAATCACGCTGGGTCGAGCCGAAACGCGTTCGATTAATGTTTCAAACATGCGATTTATATAAATCTCGTTCAAAACTTTGGCGTTCCCCTACTTCGTTATATTTTGTTTGATTGCTATCCATATCTGCATGTATGCTACTTTGAACACTGCTGTCATTATTAAAATAATTGTAGGTACTATATCTTAGAAGCTCTAAGAGATTTTGTTAGCGAATGTCACAACACATGATTATATTATTATTATAATCAAAGGAAAAAAAATATACATGTAATACCATCTTTCCTGAAAACTGCAAAATTATTTCGGCACGTTTGCGACCCACGCAACATTAATTAAACTATTCACTGACTAATTAAATGATCACTAAAACCGAAAGCTCTTATTAGTTTTAGTAATCATTTAATTACTTAATGTACTCTAGTTTATATAATGGCGCTTATACTCTAGTAAATAGAGTATACGCGCTTATACTCTACGTTATCTACAATAACTCATCAAAACGTGTTCATTTTATTAAAATAAATTAAATGTATAAAACCTTTTCGAAAATATGTACAATAATTCAATAAGTCCCATAAAAAAATCTCTTAATATAAATATACTTAAAACTACTTATAAACTCGCCCTCTTATTCCTATTTTACCTACTTATAGGTATTTTAATAGAAATAACAACGGCTGTATTTAGTGCTCGGCGTTTCGTAGCACTTTCTCGTAGCACGTAGCCCGTAGCGCGTATCGTAGCAGTTCTAGCAGTACGCGCGTAGCAATTCATCAGCACTGTGTACAGTAAGCGCAATATAACGTGACCGGGCCGAACTTGGACCTCCGGGCGGTCGCACATTGTGAACAATCGTTACGAAAGAGCTAAACAGACGTATCGACAGCCAGTGAAACAGAGATATTTGCGACCACTGCAATAACTATGTTCACTCCGGTCAAGTTAGATTGCGCTTACCATTGTACATTGTCATTGATATAAATACACTCGATACACTCGACTGCCCTCAATGCTCACCGTCGGTCGCGTCGTTGGCGTCGGTCGGTCGAGCATTAAATATGTTCTAAAGAATAAGTTCAATATTCTATCTGTGGTTTTGCTTACTGTTGTTCAATATTTTACATTACTGCTACTTATACTAATGATGCCAAATATCTTACCACAGACTAACCAAGACCGCAAAATAGAATGTTGATACTGACTGTAAAAGCGCTGCCATCGTTTTTCGTTGAGATAAATAATAAAATGACAAAACATTATTCATTAAAGCAAATATACCAAAACGCAAGCCACGGACAGACCAATCTAGGATAAATATAAAGCAACCCTGAAAATAAACTCAGTCCGAGTGTATTTTGCATGTATACTTTAGATACCTTCTGATTATGAGATATCTCTAACTTAAAATTAAATGTTGGTCAGTTTGTGGTTTGGAACGGGCATAACACGCGCTTATTAGTCTTGATTGATAGTATGCCAAATACAGAATGCCAATAATGTAATTGACTTTGCTTCCAGCAAGCATTAGTTTGCTATGACTTCTAGTTTGACGTTTTGATGAACTTGAGCTTACACGGACTTGATGCAGTCACACGATCGATTGTTTCAAACTGTGACTGCACAAGAGTACATGGACCGTCTAAGCAAGCAAACAGGGAACCTCTCGAGCAGTTGCGATTGTTCCGGGCAGTACCGCGGCCAGGGGGGTTAGCGCCACTTTACCGTACTATTACGAGTATATACTGTCCTCGATACATGGTCAAGTATCACAAATGTATGAAAAACCAGTGCAGCGCCGCCTGGTAACTTGCATGAACTAAAAGTTCCATACATTTAGAATACTTGACACGTGAGCGAGGATAGATTAGTATACTACACAAAAACCACCGGTAAACCTACAGTTTGCATGTCGAGTTCTCGCAAAAAATCCGTGTGATGCTTCAGTAAAGACCCGCATCTTTACTGACTCATAACTTGAATTATAATATGACATGGTAGTGGCTAAATGCGTGGCACAAGCCGTGCGAAGCCAAAATAAAGAAGAAGAACCCTACAGTTGCCAGTTGACTAAAGACTGGTCAAGCAGTCCGTGTATGGCCGGTCTACTGAATCGGCGCTAGCATGAATCCGAATGTCATCATCATAACATTGAACGTCGACTCGCTATAATATGTTAGCTATTCTCTCCATATTTAAAATACTGCCCTTAGAACAATAATGTTTACAACCACTTAGTATAAGGCTATTCTGTGTCCTTAAATCTAGTTATTGTGTCTAACTGTGTTGTGTACATGTATGCCTGAAGGACCTCGTTTTTATTGACTCCAAGTATGCATTTATATGAATCATTGTGCCTGTTTATATTATGTCTGACATAATTATATACTTATTTGAGAAATTTTCAATAATTGTTATCCATCCTAATGAAAGAAAGATCGTTTATTTTGGTAGGACTTCAAGGATCACTTCAACTTCGTCTTGCTATTTGATTATAATGCCTGTTCTGTTAATTATTTATTTTCTAAATTCGGTGTAATTTTGTAAGTATTTCACAAACCTGATTTGTCATATTTTGGTGTATACAATTGAATTTACAGGATTTATCGTCATTTCTCTCAGTAAAATTGCAAAAGAATGAGACATTTTATGTTTGTATAACATACGATTATTTTCCGTTTACTCTCTGTAGATCCAGTGATCAAGATCCATTTGATTCCACTGAGAAAACTTTTTCTCTTTAGATCCATTTCTGATGAGGCTTTTAGTGCAAATTAGCGAACTTACAGACGTAAAGTGTAGTAAATACGTTCGAAATTGTTCCAATGAAAAATATATCATGTGCCACTAACTGTTAAGCCTGATGTGAAAATAAGCCTTATAATAGGTAGTAGTTGACTACCGACTAAACGATAAAATATATTGAATATCTCCCTAAATAGTATTTCTAATAATAAAACGATAACTTAATAAAGTATTCACATCAGAAATTATTTATAAAAAAAAAACTAAAAAAAACATTGTCATTCACACTGTTTTCAAATTGTTTGGAGCATTTTGACATCACAAATCATTAGTTTATCTCACAGTCGTACCAGACAGACTATTTGTCGACTTTGATATTTAAATTATTTTCTCGCTATTGATCATCTCATTTGTCTTCAAATACTATGTTGTACAAACATTTTTATTAACATACAAGAAGTAAGGGTGACACCCTGACAGTGACAATATGAAGCTGTAGGCTGTGTGGTGAAAATCGTTACAAAATATTTTGTGTTTGTTTTGTGGAATATCTTTAGTTACAATAACTCAAACCGGACCTTCAATCAAATAATAATCGACTACTGTCAAAATTATTACATGACTCATTTACAAAAACACTTTTTGCGAACAATATTAAAGAAAAACACTGAGAAAATCATGACTAATACTCGCTAAGTAAATGTTTTGTATATTTAATAATATCACCGGAAATCGTTTCACACAAAATATGTAAACACAAGAAAGAAAAAATACGGTATTACCTCGACGTGACAAGGATTATGACTCGAAAGTCCAGTTTGAGGTTTTGAGGGTAGTTTTGTAACATGTACGTGATATTCGATTTTACTTTTACGGTCTGCCTACCTCGCGGTAATTAGACGTGATTATATTATGTTTAGTGTGCCATAGAAGCGCGCTGTTAGTGCATATTTTAGTTAGATTTAGGCAGGGTTAACAGAGATGCATTTTAAATAACAACTTTTTACATATAATACTTCTTACTGTAGATACAATAAAAATACCTTGAAGTAGCTGCTCGACAATAGCCTTACAGTTTTATTAATAACACTACAATATACGTACTTGTAGTTAGGAGTAGATACCTTGTAACATAAATCATACTTAGCACCAAAGAGAATATAACCACTACGTTCTTAGCACTAGCAAAGTGACAAAAGCGAAACCTAGAAACTCATAATATATGTTATGGACAGATGACCTAATCAAACTCTTAATAAATCTTAGATCTTTCAATGAATTCGGTAGCTATTTAATCGGTATATAATAAATTTAATTTATTTATATTCGAAAAGTTAATAAAGTTCAAATTATGCTAAATTAAACAATTATTTAAGCTTAGCTTCGATACTTAAGCCTAAAAAATATACCTGTAATACTTGTTCATCTTTACAATTCGAAAGGTCCTAAGAATTTTAATTACTGCTTGCTGATTTTTTTTACTACTGTGATTCTAACTTAGATAAATCAGTTTTATTTATTTAGTGATTCTCTGATTTAATTGTTCTATTTAATAAAATATTGTAGATTATATTATAACAGTAGTTGCAGCTATCAAATGTATAAAAAAAAAATCTCATACAAAATGTTACATTTCATTGTAATATTTATATTTTACGATTTGTAATGTCAATGTATAAATTAATATTAGATAAGTTATCAAATCTAGTCAATCCAAAATGAAACCTTTAGTTTTTTACTACATGGTACAATCGTGTCTGACTGAAGGTTGATTTTAATAAAACTAACATTTAAGACAAGTTTAATTTATAAAGTAATTACAAATACCTTTATTTAGGTTTAGGTTTAATTTTTTTATTTATTTTTTCTGCCGCCGTCACTTGGATGAACCTTTGCATTTAAACTTTCCATATTTGGACCTTTACTTGCGGTATTTTTAACTAGTCATTCCCAATGAAAGACGCCATGTTAGTCTGAATTTGTACTGTACACAAATGTGCTGAATGACCAAAAATGAATCAAGCTGTCGCGTATGCTTTGCATGTCGCGTCTCATTCGTATACTTGTCACCTAACGAGTAGCTTTTACATCTTTACTAGATGATTTATACAGTGTCAGGAGGCAATTTAGCCTACACTTAACGGAACATTGTTGAGATGAAATAGGATTTGCACAGCACCTAAACCATCCCCTCAGCGTTGCCGGCCATATCCACAGAAAAGACAATGGTCAATACGTGTGGGGCTGACTAGCCGCGGGTTTCCTCATGATGTTATCTTTCATCGTTTAGATCTCGTATTAAAGTGCAAATAAATTTTCCGAAACGAAAATCCATGATGCACGTCCGTGATTCGAACACACGACCTTCTGAACGAAAATCGAGGTACTTTACCACGCAGCCAACCCGGCTCACCTAATAATTGGGGAGTATTGATTTTTCCTACGTGTTAGACGACACGATAAGCGACGACTGCGCACGCGTCAGCTCGATTTTATTAAAGTTGCCAGTTATCCAGTTACAAATGTGTTAAAGTTATACGTTTGTGACAAAACGTGTTGAGGCTTGGATCTATATTTAGTATAATAATTATATTAATAGCTAATTTTATTTGTGCATGCTTTTAAAGCATACCTAGTCGTGTATTGTAAGTAGCTGAATTATAGTTAGGCACCGTATTTTGGTCGTATTAGATTGATTTGTGCTTGTATTCGCCGGTTATAGTTTTACCGACAAGAGGCCTTACGCAGTACCTATTCATTAAAGAATGCATATTATTTTTTAAACTTTCGCAATTACAATTCACATTTTAGAAATACATGGACACAGGATTTTATTGCGTTATTACCTTCCTTAAGTATTTTTTTCCCGACGTTTCGGCTATGATAGCCGTAAGTCTGCCCGCGACCACTGCTATTGTAACATAGCCGGTCGTCGGGATATAAATTAGGTAACTAACGCGATAAAATTCTGTGTCGATGTATTTCTAAAAAATGTATTAAACATACTTGATGTAAACTTGTAATGAGAACTAATATAATATAATTAAAATTACGATAAATTGTTGTGTTGGCGAACCATGCATAAAACGCTGACAAACCTCTAGTCGCATTTTACTTTGTACCTACCTACCTATGTTACAGTTATTAGTGTAACCGATTTTGTTATATAAATAAAGGAGAATTTCTTTATTTATTACTTATCTGACCCAAAATTTGCCACTGCGCAAATTTTAGCGACAACTTCTCATGCACTATCGGTTTTACTCATAGTACTATTGTTTTTTTATTCTTTGTACTGATTTCACTAAGTGTTTATCGGAAACCCCTTTTAAAGTAATTACTTTCCCTAAAAATATGAATGAGACCGTGTTCGGTATAAGTAATTGTTGCAATACCAAAGATTCTAAATTTTTATCTAGTCTTCTAAAATTTATTAGATGTAAATGATGTTACCTACCGAAAAATACAAAAATCTCTTATTCGTCATTTTGATATTGTAGTAAGCAACTATACAAATACAATCGACGTTATGAATAAGGAGACAATAATAATGGATCCTAGGTAAATTTACCGTAGAAGACCTTTAGCTTCTCACTGTACCTACGCGAAGAACACAGTGATTTCATCTTCTAGCTAATTACTAAATTACTATTAGACTAATGTAAAATATAATGACATAAATTAAATGCATTCCGTTTGTTAATTTCATCAAACCATGTTTTTTGTAATCCAAGTTTAAACGAATAAAACAATTTTGTGGAAACTAAAAATAGACATGATATTCCGCTCTTCACCTTTACTTCTACTTTTTAATTTTGTTCAAATATATTCAAGCATAGGTGCCATTACGAGTAGGCACTACTTATAGTGCCTACTAGTAATGTAAAGAAAAGATAGACACAAAACTCTTGCAATGAGGCCAGTGCCTCTTATTTCTTAATTATTTATAAACTGATTATTTCTTTTGAATAGATTTGGTGTATTAAGGACGATTTCAGATTAGCTTTTTTTGCGCTCATGAACTCCTTGTGTACCTACTTATGCGTGTAAAGTAAAAGAAGAGCGAATAAGAACGTTCTTATACAATCGAGTCTCATACGACGCAAACCGTGGCTTATCGAACTTACACGCGGCTACGATTAGTGCTCTTGTAAAAGCACTAATCGTAGGCGCACCAAACGGTCCAATACATCCGGTCCTATACACAATGAAACGCATACAAAGCGCGCATTGAACCTGTACGGATATATTGGACCTTACGTTTTTCAAAACGCTTGATGTGTTCTCGAGAGTTTTAAACGCTCAGAAAAAACGCTAATCTACAATCGTCTCAACATTGAGAACAGTCAGTTTTATTCGTTAAAAATCAATAGAAATGGTTTTGTAATTTGATATAAGTACTAACGGAAATAATTTATGTTATTGTGTTCAATCTGTTTACCTACTCTTTCTTATTTTTAATAGGTCTTGTCTAATTACTTCACTTGTGCATAATATGAGTGACGAGCTTAGATGAGGTAGGTATTCGAAAAAAAAGAGCACCTCTTGACCTTAAAAAAATATAGGTCCTATTTTTGTGAAATCTAAGTTTTACGTTAGTTTGCATCATAAGAACGTATAAATATTAAAATGGCTGAGAATTCTTCTAGCAATGTGTTTTATTGGCATGAGGGTCAACACTCAAAAGCCTAAATTAAATATTTCATATAATAAAAGACAGTCAAAGAGTTAAAATTAAATTAAATCATGAATTGCTCAATTTTTTTTTTTATGATCTCATCTTAACACTCTTTTATATTGCTCCTGCGAGTAGGTAGTCCCCAGCTAAAGCGTTTTATTGTACCTTATTTATTATATATTTTAAGCGCCTCATTTTTGTTTTATATGTGGACTTTGTTGCGGCTGTTAAACACATAATACCAATCTAGATGTACTTATATTGAGTGTAATAAATACGACATCAACCCAAACGGATTTTTATTTACCCAAAGCAATAAATTTAACAGAAACATGTTTTTTTTCGATTGAAATCTAAAATCTATTTATGTAGTACCTACTTACCTATTTTATTTGTAATGAAATAAGAAACTTACCTACTGGGTCTTCTACATTTTGTCTTCAAGCAATTGTACAAAGATAAATGGATTTTGTAAAACGAGAAATAAAAAAGTTGATGTAAGTAGGTAGAGTCGCCTGTTGTTTGGTACAAAAAGAATATATAAACCACTACATTTAGTTTGGTACGCACAAGAGTTATCATGCACCACTCCATAGATGGCGGTAGTTGGTTCAATTGGGGCCTTTGGAATTCCTAACCTCCGACTTTCAAGCAACTTCCTCTCTGCATTCTGTGACTCAACTCGATATGTACGGAGGAAGTTATGCGTCGCGTTTAGATATTTCCTTCTAGTAGCTAAATAATATTATTATGCATCAGTATCATCGTTGGTATTGCATTTTATTAACTATTTAACTTATGCATATTAGTATATTTTCCTAAACTAAAACTAGGTAAGTACCTACCTACATTTTGCGTTTACCGCGTAGGTCTGAATCGACCTCCAAAAGTATTTTACGAAAGTAATATTCAAAATCTATGGTAGATTCTGACATCGATCGTAAGTCCAAAGAGAATAAAATCACTATAAATTTGCGTAAGTCTATCAAAAAGTCTATAGGTATACGCTATTACATGCTCTTTGGGTATACGGTATACGTTGGTATACGTAATATTTACGTACCTACTCTGTGATGTCTATATTTTTTTACATTATATTTTTGTGTTTAAATTTAATTAGCGCTAACGTATATTCACCTAACAATAATGATGAAGATAAATTGGTACTTAGTCCAGTGGAACTTATCGATATGATTATAAAAGAACGGTCTAATACTGCTGAAGTACATTCCTCGTCGTGGACCACATCGAGTCGCGCTCGTCTACCTTCCCAGGAAAGTGTCGAAACTGTTGCAGGTGCATACAGACTTACCTTTGTTAAATTGTACCTACTTAGAAAGCATTTCCTTATCAGGTACCTAACCATCAAATGCATACTTTTGCCAACTTAGAGCCTAATAGGCGACACTACTTTTCTTGAACAAGCGGTCACTGCGCGATTTTGTGTAGCGCGTCACCTGCTAGTTCGCAGCGCGAACGCTAGGATAGTGTGCATTGTCACGGCTTGCCGCCTGCATTTTGTTCGCCAGGCGTTTGTATCGATACAAACGCGCAGTGACTGCGCGGTGGTTTGCAACTGAGCGCAGGCTCTTTACAAGCAACTGTGTTATTTCCACAGAGCAAAACGATGACGAAGAGACGCTGAAACGGCGTAAAGTATGGAGCCGGTGGGGTAAATGGGGGGAATGTTCAGTGACGTGCGGTAGCGGCGTCAGGACGCGTCAGCGCCAATGTGCGGGGGGCCGCTGCGCGCACGGCGAGTTGCAGCAGCAGCAGCGGCCCTGTGCGCGCCCACCTTGTGCTGCATCGCACTTCGAGCAGCACGACGTGGAGTAGCAATACATTGGACACAAAGGGCTTCTGCACTTGTTGTTTTTGCAGAAGTGGGTAGGTAGGTACCTAGCGTTCATGGGTACCCAGTAAATGCGGGGGGAATTTTATTTGTCACACTGTCAACCGACCGACGATTCTTTGTGATACTCGTATTAAAATTGTTCATTTTTTGCACTAGTTAGGTACCTACCTACTGGAGTGCAATTAACCTAGCATGTTTACACACAGTAATCTGAATAAATATATAGCTATTTCTGAATAAATATATTCATGCTTGCATCATTAACCTATATTCAATCGAGCGAGTGAAGATCTTAGTGGCAACTTGGGCGATTTTGCGTTGTATTTGTATGTTCCGGCTTAACTGTCGAACCGTTAATCCAATCTTCATGAAACTTGGTAGGTATATAGGCATAATCGATCAAACAAGGGGTTGTAAAGATATTGGATTCCCAAGGGGGTGAAAAATAAAAGTTATGCAAATATTTTGAGTGGATCATATGAATGTGTTTTGCAGAAATAATTAAAACCAAAATGTTTTAAAAGTCGAAACAACTTTATTTTTTCAAAAACCATCAATTATTTTTATAGCAATATAAGTTAAAACTAAATGATTTTTGTCAATATTTTTAAGATTTAAATATTTAAAGATGCTCAAAAATATTTCAATAAATTCAGTGACAAGAGTTATAGAAATTATAGCAGAATTAATTACTGCTACGCCTGCTACGCCGTAGCTACATGTAACTTTAGATATCGAAGATATCAACGCGCTTTGAATTTTATTAAAATGTAGATCGAAACGAAGTGAATTCGTGGTTCAATATTTCTTCGAGATTTTTAATCAGAATCTATTATGTTTTATGAAATACATTTATGTTATGTGTTATTATTATGTATATATTTTTACATGGTTACGTATCAAAATATGATTGCTGGTATTTTAAATTCAACAATTGAGATTGGACTTTGATTAAAAACTCGATGAACGTCGAGTTCTAGCAGCCAGATTTCATAAACCATCAAGTAAAATAGTTATTAACACTATTTGGGCTACCTACATTAGGTAGTAGGTACCTATACCGACTTCGATGCTACGAGACAAGCAAGACGTCTCTACGTCTTGTACCTATATGTTCATTCGGATTAAAGATTGATAATTTTCTACTTGCTGGACTTCGTATAACTACGTTAGAAATGCAATACTTAAATTATTAGTTTGAATTTTTTTAATTTAATTTGTCTTCAACAAGAGGATTTCTAAGTAGCAACAACGATGAATCTAGTTTTATTTCTTGGTAATTTTGCAAATTATATTCTTACAGCCAGCTGGAATGCTAGTTCCCGTCCCGTTTCTAGTTGCTACTTCGTTGGCTGATATTAAATTTCTCGGAACTGAGTAATAATAAAATACCAACTAGATCACTCCAGGTAGGTAGGTAAGGTACTTTCTCCCCTGGAAAGTAAAATAATAAATTTAATGGCATATTAATAATAGGGGTTAGGAAGATAGGTTTCTGAAAAAAATGGTAATCCTCTCTATACTTGAGAATGATGAATAATGTTACTCATTCGAAAGAATTAACTCGAAACCGGGGTTTGCGGTCCTTGCATAATTATTATCCTACAAGCGAGGAAAAATGTCACGAATAGCTACGACATTACTAAGTCATATTGTAGGTGAGTTTTCACACAAACGTAAACGTAAAAGAGTTCCGTATCAAAATAGTAAAAAGAAAATTGACTTAATTAAAATATATATGAGTACCTACCTAGGACCTAATTTTGAAAAGAAATTCTCGTATCTTAATTATCGTATTACAAACACCACTGTGAGGGTGACGCCGATAACAACTTTCCACTGGCTACTTCAGAGGCGAGCGGGAAAATCCTTACTGTTTGTTCCCAAAGCATGGGGACGAGCAGGAAAATTAAAACTGGGGGGTGCAATTTATCCATCCTGACTGTCACGGTTGATCATTTAAGCAACTTCTCATCTACTGACTTACGAGTAAATTGTAACGGCGGTTCTTTGTAAAGGAAAATGAGGAAATTATTATCCATAATCTATTTTCTATACCAAAGGAACGCTTTTATAAATTTTCTTTATTATTCCCAAGTACTTTTATCCGACGTCAGAGAAAAGTAGGTGCAAGACAGAAACTAGGTCATTTCCATGAGATAGGTATTGAGAGAACTGGGACACTACTATACAAATCGGCAATCGATATATCGGGCAAACCTACACTGGTACTGTAATAAATAATTAGAAATAAAAAATGAGCGAAAAAAGTAGATACTTAAGTAGGTATATTACACAAAATAAAAAAACGACTTGGATTTGCAGCAAATTACCTACTCTATTATAATATGCTATGAAGAAATTTCAAGGGAATTTTATTTACTTCTCTATTTACGTATTAGTAAATGCATGTGATGCAACAATCATTGTGAATATTCAATCATTGTCCTGAAACAATACAATAATCGATTATCTACCTACGGGTAAAAGTAAACAAATTTTCATAACATTTAGTTTTACCAATATGAAAACTAGATTTTAATTCCATAGTTTACCTAAACGTGAAGGTCGACTGTCGTTTCAAGAATTTCAGTCGCTCTCAAGAATTTTAATTACTGAAGAAAATGTTTGTAGAACTGTGTCTTGTTCTACGAATGGTGTTGAACGACGGAGATCAAGTTCTGTTGAAAAATGTCAGCGTTTTACCTTGTGCAGGTAAACATTTGATTTCTCGGAATCGTCGAAGTAGTTTGAGTTGGAACTTGTTACAAGAACAAAGGCTATGCAAGTAGTCTTCCGAGAGGCCGGCTCTCAAACTTTACGTCCTTTTTGCGATAAATAAAATATATTTTCTATAAAATCAGAAGAAAATGCAATTAATTATTTCTCTAACTATTTTCTCTGTTATAACGGATTCAAGTTGGTCTCAAGGTGAGTTAAATTGTTGTGCATGGTCCTTGCAGAATGTATCAAATATAATCGAAAAGGGCTAAGTAAGGTAAGGTAACCTACTTACCTAGTTAATATTTTCAATCTTTTTTCAAATATCAGCACTTTCATATCATCAAGATCACACTAAGTATGTTAATAAAATACCGTTTGGCACTGGGAGAGTGTATCGTGTCCGACTGTCCGACTAATATTATAAACACGAAAGCTTGTATGGATTCATGTAGGTATTGTTTGTTACTTTTTCAGGTATAAAGTATGGCTTTGGCTGAAACTTGGAATATTAATAGTTTATGACTTGGAATGACGCATAGGTTCTTTCGTTCTTTTTATAAATGTAGGTACCATACCACCTAAGCTAGTTTATTAAGTACCTACCTATATAAAATTTAAATACCTACCTACTTGACTTTGTTTTAGCTAATAACTTCGACTTTTTTATTAATTTTCAGTAATCTCAGATTTCTCGAAAGATGATTCTCAGAAAGCCACAACTAAAACGCAAAACGAAGATCCAGGGAGTCCAAGTGCTGGAAATGCTAATTTAAAAGATTTGTTTTACACACCCCCGCAGGCGAGTGCATTTTATATTATTATACTTATTGTACAAGCTGCTGGTGCCCGCGTCTTCGTCTGCATAGAATTAGTACTTCGAGTAGGTAGCTTATTTTATTCTCCAAGGTCCTAGATCTACCTTTATACCAAAATTAAAGCAAACGACGGTGCATTAGAAATAAAATTACCGATGCAATTTCCAATTATTCTTTCTATTGCGTATAACCTCTTTATAAACATACTTTACCTTTTATTCTCAAAGGATAAAGAAATGCGATAACCCCGACGAAGCAAAACAATAGATGCTTTTATAAAACGAAAGATATGAGCCAGGCAGAAAAAGAGATAACACCCTAGGGCGGCTTCGAGGTTAATCGCAGAAACGTTGGCGAGACGTTATCGATACATTCGAGAGTGACGGTGGGAGATGGTGAGGTATAGAGATACCTAGATGGGGGAATTGGAGAAGACCCAAAGATCAAAGTTGGCCAAACCCAGCAGTCGGACAAGTTAGTCTGAATAAAAGAAACAGTTACTTTCACATTTAAATATTAACTTAGGCCTTTACATCTTTACCAGATGATTTATACTGTATACCTATCAGGAGACAATTTTTGCAGGAACTAGTAGTGCCTGGGACTTTGTTGAGATGGAATAGGCTTGCCCAGGACCTTCCTCTCAGCTTAGCACAGGAAACAAAATAGTCAATAGGTACATATACGTGTGGGGCTGACTAAGACGCGGCGGGCTTCCTCACAATATTTTCATCTAAGTACTTACCTACTTATATACGTACTTACTTATGTACCTAATGTACCTACCTATTGGTTTCAGGAGTCGCAAGGTGGCGAGCCGAACAGTCATGTCGTGGAGTTCCGAGCGCCGCATTCTGTGACAAAGCTTGCTAAGACTATCGCTTATGGGTTTGACCCTTATTTTAACAAGGTACGAGTACCTATAGTTTTTACTATAAGTGCTTATTTTTCTATAAAGATTGACGTGAAATAGAAAATCCTTAAGTGTTCCCATGACAGCTAACATTCAACAGGACCCATTGAAATATTACTTCAATGTGAATCATTATTTACGCATAGACTCTTTACCGCAAATGGATGCCGATGCCCAACAATAGGTCAAGTCAGGCTGAGGATAATAAAATGTGTAGGTAGGTACCTACTCGAGTTGCAAAACTCAAATTTTATTAGAAATTCCTATAAAAACTTTCTTAGAGCCTAATGCACGGATTGCTCACAAAGTTTTTCTAATATGTATATTTAAAATAATCTAGAGGTACTTACTTAGTAATGTTATAAAGAGGTAAAGTTGGTTTGTTTGTTTGTATGTAAGGGGTAATATCCGAAACTACTCATCCGATTTCAAAAATCCTTTCACCGATGTGTAGCGTGGACTTTCCGAATGAACATTATGTACTTATAGGCTTTAGGCTACTATATAGCAATGTGGCACCTACATGCTCTTTGTGTGGCACCTCGACTTGACATGCCGCAAAAGAAATGTCAAAATTGAAGGTCACATTATATACTCCGCGCAAATTAATAGGTCCGCTTGGACATAAATGTCATTGTGATGTAGCTAGTGATGTAAACCTAAGACTCGGTAGGTACACGATACTCACGAAAAATTGATTCAATTTGTATGAGTATTTGATTGATTTGATTATATTTTAAAGTGCATTGGATTTAAGTTCTAATTAGAAAATTTAAATTAAACTTTAACACTGTAAGTATTTTCTTTTGATGATGATGAGCCAAAATCGTCAGATGAGCTATTTTCTTCTATAATTCGTTATTTTTCTATAATATTATCAATATTGACATCTCTGTCATAATCTTCCTTTATTATTTTTCATGTTCTTTCTACCACTTTTGTTTGCACAGTCTTCTTAAGTGATTTTGGTACAAGCTTGTTTCAGCAAGTCATCATTTTAGTAGTGGAGAATGGCGGCTTTGTATTATAGCGTGCTGCGTATCCTTTGACTTATAGTATTTCATTTATTTATAAGTACCTATTATTTTTATATTATAATACATAATAGTATTTTGTGCTATAAAAAAGACAAATGCAACATCCTAGTGAAAAATATTTCACAAATTAAAAAATACTCACGACAAAATAATATGAAACTGGTGAGATTCAAACATGAATTGATTACAACACTATTATTAAAAAAGACTGAGAATGTAACTGTTTTTGATACGTTTCGTAATAATTTGAAATTGCATGCTACTATAATTATATTATACGTGAAAATAATAGTCACAATATATTCTATCATGTTATTTATCGCACCACAAAAAGTATGTAAGTATGTTTGAGGAACACTCTAGGACTCTATCCTTTCATTTCGACAAAGTGTTCATCAAAAAGTTAGAAACAAGAAAGCTTTTATACCTATATGGACGGTATTTTATTCAATTTACATTATATACCTATAAGTACCTACAATTCAATGTCCAAAGTGCACACAGCCGAGTGCCCTATTAATAAATGCATTTAATTATTCATTCCGGTCAACTGACCGGCAACACCCTTCGCAAGAGCTGCAAGCCCCACGGTCTAGTTCTTGTTCCTAGAGCTGCCCTATCGACCAATATTTACACACCCTTATATTATTGGTACCCATACACTGTTGGAACTAAACTAAGCCCTATTTCAAAGGCACTAAGATTTAAACTCAATTTTCTTGCATTTCGCCTAGAAAATATGAAGCCAGTGAAGCATTGGGGGAGAGAGCTTGGTAAAATTTATTTTCTCAACTCAATTTCAACTGAAACCTTTTATCGCACAACTAGAAGGACTGGATGGAATAAACGTTCTTTTCATACATTTTTATTATACCTACCTACGTAGGTAACTATGCAATGATGGTTTGTTCTGTTGAGCTTTATTACCTACCTACCTAACTCAATATCTACTCAATAGGTTCTGTAGGTTACATAGATAGTTTTATAATGTAGTAATTTTTTGTCTTATTAAATAAATGTATACCTAACCTACTTACTTAGTTATAGGTAAAAAAAATTATTCTGCATTAAAGAAAGTCATAGTTTTTGAGAAAACTTTTCAATATGTAGGTATTATATTGAGGTGGGTAATATCAATTTGCAACTTCACTTATGGCCTATTCAAACCTACGCGGTATTCGTTGCCGCTGTGGGTAGAGATTTGTTTTACCGCTGCCGCGGTTAGGTACCTACTGGCGAAATCTGTTGCCCAAAACGAAACCCGTGCGGTAGGTAGGTACCTATGCACGTCTACCCACAGCGGCAGCGAATACCGCTCAGCCTGAGCGGTATTTGTTGCCGCTGAACTTCATAGAAAATACCTAAGCGAAATCCGCGCAATATGTAATGTAGGTACCTACCTCTACCCACAGCGGCAGCGAATACCGCGTAGGTTTGAATATGCCTATAATTATGACTTGTGTTTTTTCGTGCTAATTCATAAACGGCTTGTGTGTACAGGGTTACTTCGAGCCGTTCGAGAGTCGTCCCAAACTGGTGACACTGGTCGCTTTCAGAAAGAATGGACTGATCCCAAGGAAAAATGTGCAGGTGAGCCTTCAGATATTTACAATGTTCACGGAAAATAGTGTCAAGTCCTACGAAAAGCACCTTGGAAATGCTCGAAACGTGCTACTTATTAAGTAGGTACCTATGTAAATTGGTACACCTACAGGTTGAGTTTTTTTTGTGTGAGCCAATAAGTACCTAGACCACGAATAGTTCGAGTGTCACCGATGAAAAGAGCCTAGCTTAGGTATACTGGCCAATTATTATTTCATTAAGTATAAAAAATATTACTATACTAGGTAGGTGTATAGTAAAAAAAAACAGTTAAGTAAGTACTTACTTAAGTATATTCAGCCCGTATACTTTTTTCCAGGATTCGCAAGAGAAAGACCTGGAAGTGGCGGAGCTACAGTCACCGTTCAATAGCATCAGCAACTACTGGATGGACCCTGCAGAGTTCCGAGCCTAGAATGTAATTATTTACTTTTCACGTCAGCCGCTCGAAAACGGGCTTATTCCACTAATCCCCGTTGACGATCCCCGTTAACGGGGATTAGTGAACTTTTTGTTCACATTTCCCCGTTGACGGCGATGCGAGCTCGTAACGGGGATTAGTGAACTAAAAAGTTCATAAATCCCCATTACCTTAAAAATAAAATACTAAGACTATTAAGAATCATGTTATCCAGAAAAAAAACAACTTTTAACTATTATTTATTTTTCTTTAATAAATATCACAGAGCTATCAATAAGAAAACATAAGAAACCTTTAAATAAAATAAATACTTATGTAGTAGCATATTTTATTTATTTTACATCTTTTAATTCCTACAATCACAGCCTAATAGTTAAATCAATCTAATTTACCTAATCAAATCACAGTTTGTTACAAAGTTGTTAAATAAAAAGGTAACACTAAAAACATATTATTCGTAAAAGGTACCTATCTAATAAAATCACAGATTGTTAGGTAGGTACATTATTAACAAAAAATGTAGCATCAAGAACTTAGCATTCCTAAACCTAAAAAAATCACAGATTGTTACAATCGTTAATTAAAACTTATCATTAACTACATGATTATTAAAAAAGATGTTTATTATTATTATTGCCTAAAAAGATCTGAAAAAAATGTTTACCGCTCCCTGGGATGCAGTCGTGATTATATTTGATTTTATTTATTTTTTATTATTAAAGATACATTCGAAAAACGGAAGTTGCAACACTGAAGTTGTCCTGGCGATGCTTAGGAATAACGATCTGTGATTTTATTAGAAACCTATAAGAATGTTGTGTTTTTGATGCTATATTTTTTATTATTAATTGTAACAAACTTGGATTTGATCAGGTTACATTTATATTACTATTAAGCTGTGATTGTAGGAATGTAAAATAAAGAAATGTGACTACAGTAGAATTTATTTTATTTTAACCTACCTTATGTTTTTTATTGATAGCTCTGTGATTTTTAGTCAATAAAAATAAGTAATAGTTAAAAATAGATTTTTTTCCATGATTCTTAATAGTCTTAGGGCTTCGCTCACCACCCTCAAGTAAAGTGGTGATTAGTTTCATAACGAGTAACGTTAATTGGCAAGTAAAAGTTACGAGTATCATAATTTCGTTTCACCAACAAAATCCAATCTTAATTAGAGTAGGTAATAATAGAGGTACCTACATATTTATTAACTAACACGTGTCTATCATCATAACCTTAGATATGTACATAGACCAAATTATACGTATTTATTAAAATAGCACTTACCTTAGCGAATAAGGTTTTATTCTATGTTTTATTAAATTTTGCTCTTTGTTCGCCGCAAATTTAGTCAGGCGAAATCTAGCGAAAACTCCGTTTCATCTAGGTTTGTAAAATAATCAACACTAAATTTAAAAACCCGTGGTCTTGGAATTAGCATTGAATAATCTTCAAGCTCATCTAATTGACTATCTATCAAATCAAATCCATTTTTAATATAAATTAACAAACATAAAGATATAAATAAATAAAATAGGTAAGGTTTCCGTAATAATTACAACTATCCAACTGTCTAATCATTATACTCGTCAAGTAAATACGCTACTGGGCAGATGATTTTCAAAGTAATTTACTGGCCAGTTTTACTTACGAGTAGTATTACTTGAACGTCGTGAAATGCGACTAGAGGTTACTCGACACTTTACTTGGTGACTAGCCTACTCGGAACTTTACTTGAAGATCGTGAAAGAGGCACTCAGTATTTTATTTTTAACGTAATGGGGATTTATGAACTTTTTAGTTCACTAATCCCCGTTACGAGCTCGCATCGCCGTCAACGGGGAAATATGAACAAAAAGTTCACTAATCCCCGTTAACGGGGATTGTCAACGGGGATTAGTGGAATAAGCCCGAAAACGCACCCCTTGCTGCGTGAAAACAGTGAGCAAAGTTGCGTTTGCTTCACTTCGAGAACAAAGTAAAGTGCGTTCGGAATTATTATTTACGCGATTTTCATTTTACATTTGAATGATGTAGAACGTTGCGACGATTATGATTTAGACTAATTTAGGTAGGAATAGAATAAATAACCGATGCGGTTTCAGCAGAAGCATGAAATAAAGAATTATAAAAAATGGCGAATTATGAATAAAAAATATCAAATTAATACCTTTTATATAGGTTAGTACTTACGCGAAAGTTTGTATGGAGGATAGATGGATGTTTGTGGAACTTCCGCATGAAATCATCGAACGGCATCTTATGTCACATAGTTATGTGTCATGCAAACCTTTTCTAAAGTAAGTCATTACAGCTCCACGGTCTAGCCGGGTCATTAATGTTGTAGGTACTTACCTACTGAATAACATTTTTCCCCATGGGAATGTGATATTATATGGGAATGTGATTTGAATTAGGAATGCAACCCATGTAGTCGGGCTTGATCGAGGTTTGTTTCAAAAATGTTTAGGTGCAATGAGATTTTATTATGAGTTAAGTACCTACCATTTAGACGGGGAGAGTTTCTCGTCTCGAAGCTCGAAGATACGATTATCGAAGGAATATAAAACATTTTTTTCGTCTAAACAATCGCTATTGCTTTGAAATTCTGTTAACACGGACATAATAATATTCCATTGCAAGACAATTGTCGCCCAAGGCAACGAGCGAGGAAAGCTATTGTTTAGACGAAAAAAATGTTTTATATTCCTTCGATAATCGTATCTTCGAGACGAGAAAGAAACTCTCCCTGTCTAAATGGGCCTTTAGGCTGTAAGTATGTTATAATTTTCTTTGCACTGCCTACAGATAAAAAAAAGAAAAACATAAAAAACTTTTTACGAAATTAAATTTCACCCGCGCACCAAGAAGAATTAGATTAGAATAATAATCTGTAGTGGTTTAAAATGTAGTGGTGCATTAGTAAATGCACCAACATTTTAAACTAGGTACTTATGTAGAAGGACCAGGATGATAAACTAACAACGTTACAACGTTACTTATACCTATAAGAGTAGGTACCTAGGTAGGTAAGTAAAATATGCACCAAACACATCCTGAATCCTACCTCCTCCTACGAACGTAAGTATAAAAGTTTGTATGCATGGGCGTAGCCAGGGGGGGTTTACGTATTAGGACAATAAAATTGATGATGACCATAACAATCATTTGTAGTTTCACGAAAACCTACTAAACGGGTTTGGCTGAATTGAAACTTGGATTAACACACTTTATAACCCACAAAGGCAACTTTTTATCTGGGTTAGTAAAAAGCGAGCGAGGCCGCGCAAGTTCGTTCCTATAGTACCTATAAAAACAAAGGTAACCACTAGCCAGCTTATACCACAGATTATATAATACACTAGTACAGGATGCTTCATGTAGAACATTGAAAACAATCCTGAATTTGCGGGCAATTCGTCGGGCTATCCCGTTTTACCTGTGTTTCTGAGTCAGCGCCATCTAGCCTTCATGTCATGTAATTTTATTTTATTTTGTAGAAATTGATCTAGGAAATAAAATAATGGGATATTTTATTTCGTTATATTGAAAAAAATATATTTAAAACAGAAAATGTATGATTCTGGCATAATTTTGGTGTTTACATGAATTTCCAGAGACATTATTATTATTTTTTGGAACTGCAAGCGTTTTATAAGGAAATGGTACCCCATGCTTATACCTAGGTACCACTACCTAACCTACCTTACAAATATTACTTACCTAATGTTTATTGTGCTGATTCAAATTCTACTCATTTTCCACCCACGTAGACATTTTTGCCCATCTGTTTGATCCTATCGAGTAGGTAACATTGAAATAACCTGCCTTGTAGGTAGGTTGCAATACTTACCTAGGTACCTAAAGTAGGCAAGAGCCGCTTCACCACAACATGTATCGATCGCCATAAAATGGAATGTTATTGTTGATTACGATAACACTATTATTGGCTTTCAAAGCTAGTGCGGAAATATGATCCAGTTATGACTCCACATATGAAATGTGCAATATATCTAGTGATATTGTGCATAACGAATGTTTGGTGCGCCTGGCCTGATGTGGACATCGATGACAGCGAAGATTCAGATGACGACAAAAAGCTGAAGCAAGCTCTTGTCTTGGTTGACTTGCTGAAAAACGGTAGGTGATCGAACAATATCAGATGTGAGAGACGGTAGAGATAACGTTTTCGCTTTGCACTTTCAAGAATTTTGTACACGTCTTGCTTTGGTGGACAATAGGTATGACTCACGCCTAAAGAGATTTAGGTTTGTGAACCAATGTAACAAAATAGGTACTTAGGTACTGAGCTATATACCTACTACGTGTGAATCTCTTTCTATGTATAGGTAAGTGAAGTACCTACTTAAACACCATAGTATCCCACGTACCTATGAAATGAAAATAAAATATGATAACGACTGTATCCCAGGGAGCGGTAGACATTTCTTTCAGATCTTTTAGGCAAATTTTAGATCCTTTTGAATATGACAATACTTACATACCTAATGTTGATGACACGATGTTTTGACCTAAGTACTTACCTATATAAATTTTCGTCTGGTAATCAAATCGTTGAAGATCGATGTTAGGTGGGATCTTAGACTACTAGCTATAGCTATGATAGCAACAACTCTTGAAAGCTTTACCTACAATGTTCTGCAAAATGCAAAAAATGTTTTTTGCAGAGCTTTTCACTAATATGAAAACAATGATTGAACTTCGTCACCATAAGTTTCCATTGACACCGTGAATAGTATAAATAATTGAGAAGGTAATTGAGTTATTGAGTTGCGCGCACTTGCGAGTTCTACGCTCGCGAGTTGACGAAAAAGTATTTTTAACTCAATCGGCGATTTGTGGCATCAATCGATCGGCGACATAGTTTGATTTAAGTCCACTTGCGAACACACATAAAAAAATATATAAGTAGGTGTACCTAATTATGGTCGAATTGAGAAAATTCCTCCTTTTTTTGAAGTCAGTTAAAAATGTCATGGATAACACGGGGCGAAATAAATTATTGACTCGACCCCTATCGGTGATTGTATACTAGCACTTTCAATAATAGGATTAAACGAACTAAAAGTGAAGTTCTATCCTTATTATTTAATTTGCTTATTCTGGAATGACCACTTAGTAGTACTCGCTGCTCTCGCTATATTTCGCGTGTCCAAAGTGTTGCCCTGCAACTAAAAAAAATTTTTAAATGCCTGCAACACAACCAAATCACATCATTACGTTCAGAGATAAATAAATGAGTAGACCCATGGGAAGAAGCTATGCGCATGATAGCTTTGGGATGGGTAGGGAAATTCTCATTCCAGAATAAGCAAATTAAATAATAAGGATAGAACTTCACTTTTAGTTCGTTTAATCCTATTATTATTTTGCTTTGCTTATTCTGGAATGACCACTTAGTAGATGTTTAGAGTTAAACATTAAAAACCCATTCAATGTAGTAACATTATACCTAAGTACTTAATTTATTACAAATGATACTTCCATATTAAATCACCAAGGTAAGTAGGTAGAACATTTACTATGGTTTCTACATTATACTGTTAACTAGAGGCCCACCCCATATGCCTTAACAAAAGAAACTTGAAAATCTTTACTATTTGAAGAGTTCTAAACTAATACCTACAATTAAATTGCTTTGCAAACATCCATTATCAAGAGGTTCACCCTACTGACTTAAAAACGCTGTAAGGACTTGTCCCACCGAGACCTTTCTACTGATAAACTAGGATGTGGCTCTCTTAAGAGGTCTCTTAAAAAGCAATTTGTAATTAATATTTTAATAGTTCATCATCACATCTTAGTTGTTTAGTACCTATTTACCAATCATATGAAAGGTATTTTAAAAGACAATAACTGGCTTGGCAAGATACATCTGCTCCAAGCAGTTGATTTCTTAACTAGGTAGGTATATAACAAAACAAAAAGAACTCTGTTATAACTGTTAACATTTAGTGTTTGGACTCTGCTATGTAGGAGTCAAAAACAAAGCAGTCTTTTTAATCAAAATTTTCTTAATAAGAGAATGCCACTGTCTTATGAAAAACAGAACCATAATGTGGCTCCTATGCTCCCAATCCCAAGTGGCTTTATATTTTGGCACATAGGTTTTATTCTTAAAATTCCTTTAGAACCACGTTTAAGGCGACCATCTGTTTCAAAATGATTAATAGATTATGTATTAAAAGTGACAGACAAAGCTAAACAATTTGCAGTTTAAGAAGCACCTTTAACAAAGACGGTCATTAAATAACCAAATTAAAAATAAAACATAAACACTATTTTCTGATTTCCTAACTTACCATACCTACTGCCACTATTTTTCGAATCCTAGTTTTTATTTTTACTTCTATTGCGCTTTGTCCTACCATTATTCCCTTCATAATTATTATTGCCTAATAACAAGCCCCCTAGGTAAGAAGAGTTGAGTTGACTTTGAATAAAGATTTTATAGATTTTCACAAGGTGCAAAAATGTATCTAAACACGCTTGATTACTCTTGAATACCCATACCTGAAAAGGCCAAATTAGAAACAATAAAATACTTATCTTTAACTACCTAATAAGTACCTTAAGCCTTTTATACCTTTTAAGTAACATACGTAATCATTTTTAAAGTGACATTCACTTTTTTAAAACATGTAGAAATGCATTAAAGAAAAGTTTCTTTAATTCAAAGTAGAAGCACTACCATCCAAGTAAAAGGATTACCATGTCAAGCTATAGGTACAATCGGTATATTTCTCACATTTTTTATTTAGCCTTAGGCAAACAAATAAATGTCTGGAGGACCAAGTGTCCACAATCCTTACAAAAATGTACTGGCTTTCTTACTTCTCATTCTGTATCTTGATTTGAGTGACAAGATTCAAATTTAGTTTTTGTATTGTCTAGATATCTATGTTAATACTGAAAATTGCCAGGTAGGGTCATTAAATTGAGGAATTTGACTATTTGGATGAACTTACTTAATTTTAACCATATTTTTAAGTATGTCTCAACCTCTAAAATGCATGACACTTCCATGCAAAAAAAATAATAATAATAATAACAATAATACCTAATATTGCTTAAAGGGACCTAAGCTACCTTTCGCTTTCATAATATTTCATTACAGAAATACATCTAAACAAACCTAACGTAGGTCAACTTTTTTCCTAGGCTAGCAAAAACAACTACCAACTATGTTCTGATCTTATTCTGCCAAATAAATAAAAATAAAACTTTGCTTCATCGGTTCGGTTATTTTCATTAATCTACTATCATAGTACCCCCCCCCCCCACAACGTACCAAAGCTATGAAATTATATTTTTACAAAACCATAAGCAAATATTCACCATAATATTTTTATTTGTATAATAAATGTAGGTACCTACTTAATTAACAACTTTATTATTGATATTATTTAATGATATCCAAGGAAATCAATTTCTTTAAATAAATAACTACTCTAGTAAGTACCTTGTTCTCTCATTATGTTCTATGACCCTCTTGTAAATGTAAACCCATTACTAAGAAAGTATAATATCCATTTATTTGATTAAATATTTTTATAGTTTGAATTAATTGAATCTAATTAGTATGATTTTCCAATTCTATTTTACACAAAGTAAAACCAATTTTAATTAGCCTTGTGTTTAAAGTAAGAAGTTTCAACAAACTTAGATATATAAGTTTAAACTCATCTTAAAATAAAGCTACAGGTACCTAGTGTCCATCCTTTTTTGGGGATACTAAATCATACATAGTACCTATGTACTGGACCAAAATTAATCCTATTCAGCTTTGCATTCTGATATGACACAATCATTATTTGATTTAAAAGTTTTATTATCCCTTGTGGAATAACATTTTTTTAGATTTGGTTACATAATTATTATTATGTGGCATAAGTGATTGTTCAGGCAAAGCATGAAAAGTTATCCTTTTAACCAACTAAGATAGTGGAATCTTGTGCAATTCTGTCCCATCCAGCATCCATAATAAATAAATACATACCTTAAAGCACACCAACAAAACAAACCTCCACGGATATTTGGCCCAGCTTTTGTTGGATAGGTCTGGGTGGTGGCATAAGCCCGTCGTTTGGCTGTTCTGGTACTTATGTTAGGGCTGTTGGTAGTTCTTTATTTTATAACCAACCATTTTTATAGAAAAGCTTCCTAGCTTTTATAGGTCATTAGTATAACTAGGGCCAATTCTTATACAGCTTCTTCCTCTAAAAAATGTAATAAATACCCAATGTGTTCATTGGTAATCTCTTTCCAACGGAGAGAGTGCCATCTTGCCTTTGAAAGATATTTTTGGCCCAGTTTTGTTTCATGTTGACTGTCTAATTTTTGTTTTATGTTCTTGAAGAAGTCTATGTCATGCTTTTGCTGTTAGGTTCAGAATACCTGATAATTCCACATTTAACTTTGGAGCCTCCCACAGTTTGCCATTTCAAGGGGTTTTTATTTCATTGTTTGTCAACTTTAGTCCGACTTTTTATTAGTAAGGATTCCATTTGAAAGTCCTTGTCTTAAAGGCTTTCCCAAGGCTTCAGCTGTTGTTACCTCTTTACTCTGAGGTTTTAATCTCAAGTATTTCTAATTCAAATTTCAAAATTGACCGTCATAAGTAAGATTAAAAAATCTAAGTTCTTCAGAACAAGCATACCATGTATGAGCTGTTTAAGTCACTCTCTGCCACGTACAATTGTAAAACACACAATTTGTAGTCACAATAGGTAGTTAGTACTTTAATGTTGGTTCATTTTTTAGATTTCTTGAGTTCAACCTCCTCAACGGAGAGGATTATTATATATACATATTTTATTACATGTCATGTTAGGAACTGTTTGTATGATTCTCTTAGTAGGTGCACCACCCCTCCACCGGAGGGGATACATATTGTACCACAATACATATTTTATAACATTATAACATGTTGAGAACCTTATTGTTTGCTTGTTTCTCTTAGTAGGTGCACCACCCCTCCACCGGAGGGGATACATATTGTACCACAATACATATTTTATAACATGTTGAGAACCTTAGTGTTTGCTTGTTTCTCTTAGTAGCTACGTGCACCACCCCTCCACCGGAGGGGATACATATTGTACCACAATACATATTTTATAACATGTTGAGAACCTTATTGTTTGCTTGTTTCTCTTACTAGGTGCACCACCCCTCCACCGGAGGGGATACATATTGTACCACAATACATATTTTATAACATGTTGAGAACCTTATTGTTTTACTGTACAACCCTTTCAACGGAGGGGATATAATATTGTTATGTTCCTTATATTTACTTGTTCCACTTTATGTACAACCAATCCAACGGACTGGATACTTAATGTAACACAAAAAGTATTATTTTACGTGTAAGGTAGCTACTAAGGATTTCCCCGAAAAAAGCTCACGATGTACCTGGAAAACAAAAAACAAATCGCCCAAAAACGTTGAACTTGAAGGTTAGGCCATCAAGATGGCGATCGGCCTTGCCGATTTCACAGCCAGCCACGGTTGGTGAATTTGAAAATTTCTTGGGAACAATGAGACAATCGTTATTATTGAGACTTTTTGATAAATAAGTAGATGTCTTACCACTCCTGTGTGGATTGTATAATAACGTAAAAAGGGATAAAATAGCCCTTAGCTTCCATTACTTTCATCCTTGCGCCTTTCCAATTTTTCCAACATCTTGGCATTTTGACCAGCTCTGGATGTTATCCACACTTTGCAAATGACCACTATAACTTATTAAACCACTACAACACAAGATTTCGGAAATAAACTATAATTTCTTTGCTTTTGAAAATTTTCGATAAAAATCGACGACACCGCGAGTGAACGCGAAAGAACGAATGATGTGATTTGGTTGTGTTGCAGGCATTTAAAAATTTTTTTTAGTTGCAGGGCAACACTTTGGACACGCGAAATATAGCGAGAGCAGCGAGTACTACTAAGTGGTCATTCCAGAATAAGCAAAGCAAAATAATCATTATTTTACAGAATATATGAGAGCTCTAAGGGAAAACCGAGAACTGCGAAATATGGGAAACATAGAGACGACCACGATCGCAGAAGGGGAGTCAACTGGCGTCTCTACCGATGAACCGACTTCTGGTGACTTTTGACTTTTTGTCATCAAAACTTTGCTCAAAAATTTGACTGTTTTGTTGAAAAACGAATTAAGTACCTAGACTTATTTTCTTCAAATTACTTTAGTCCAGCAGTACTTCTGCTCCGACCACGTGGTCGGACAGGCCATTATAGTCGAGCGACGCCGACGTGGCGTTTGCCTTAGCCTGTGCGGGCGCCCCCCCACGTGCCGGTTTACCGCGAGATAGATAGGGTTTAGTGTTTAGGTACTTAATTAAGTACTTGTTTGTTTTTTATTTCATTACTTTCCCTAATTTCCCGGTCTTGTGCTACCCGGGCCCTTTTTAGCCTCAGAATACAGAACAACTGAGCATTTAACCATTATTTGTGCTAAAACTTATTTATTGTCAGCTGATTGTTTGTGTATTACAGTGAGTGGTTCACCGACATCCAAATTAGTGACTTCTATGTTAACAAAACCGTTATCATCGCCCACTACAACTGCTACTTCAAAACCCACAAAAGTAAAGCCGACGTCACCAAAAAAAGAACCTTTCAGAACTACTACGCCTGAGCAATCTGCCCCGACCAGATTATACAATAGGCGCATGGGTAGTGCGAAGCCGCATTCTTTCCAGCAGTTCACAGATCAAAATACAGGGTTTCAACCTCAAAGTAAGCTAAAGCCTTAGGCATTATCAAAATATGGTAGGTACTTACATTGCTTATTATGTACCTACTAACAAAAAAGTTATATTTTGGCGATTTAGTATAATAGAAGATGAATATGTGTGCGGGCGGCGGTCTGATAGTTTATCGTTATGGAAATGATTATAGAATGTTTGATTACCAATGTGTTGTAGGTACACAAGGTGCATTACCAATGAAAATTTGATTTAACGCGTTAAATTTAACAAGATTGCCTTCTGCTTTACAGTTTTATTCAAGTTAGAATGTAGGCTTAGATTGGGTTTCGCAAGAGAACAAAAAATCCAAAAATTATTTAGAATATAATGTAGTTACGCATCGCCTGGAAGGCAAAAAAAAAACACATCCTCGTTTTGGACTGCAAATGAAAGCAAACCACATTAAAAAAGTCGAGTCTTTGATAACGCTGAAATTCGCTGATTTCGCCGAACTTTATTGCAAAAATAAAACACTTATGGCTAATGGAGGTCATTAGGTATCTCGTGACTAAGCCGAAAAATTTGTAGAAATCTTGACTTATAAATGCTAGTAGATTATATAAACATCAGAGATGACTGAACGCCATATTGTTATTAAAACATTACATTACTGTTACCTACTGGTTATTGTTGGTTTTTTCGTTTTTCTTAATCCTTAGGTATATTATTATGTATTTTTTCCAGTTACGCTCTTATCATAAGTACATATTAAGTACTTTATATAATATAATTATAGCACGATATTTCCTTCTCTGTCAACTGTCATATAATTTCAGAATTGAACAAACGGCGGACACCTGTTAATTATGACCGCGAAGCCGGCGCACCTGGCGTTATTGGTGAGTTGAGTAGGAGTAGGCAAATATCTGCAAATATAAGTAATATATCTGTAAATATATATAATATATACCTAAGTATATAAATATATCTGCAAATATCTGCGAGCTAAGGAATTCATAGACTAATAGCTTACTCGCCCGCGGATTTGCTCACGTGATACCTACCTTGATAAAATATAGCCTACATGTTCATTCGGAAAGTCCATGCTACACATCTGTAAAATAATTTTTGAAATCGGATGAGTAGTTTCGGGATTACCCTACCCTAAACATACAAACAAACAAACCAACTTTACCTCTAATAGTAGTATAAGACCCGCGCGGCTTCGCTTGCGTGTTGTACCCCTAGGGGTAAATAAACCTGCGGTAAAATTGTGCCTATTTTTTAAGTTTTTGCGTGATGCGAACAAACTTGTGTGAGAGCGCATAGAAAAAAACACCGACACAAATTAGGTAGGTAAGTACCTAATAGTGGCAATTCGGAGTGTCGCAAAAGCTAAACTTAACTAACTAAAAATGTTGCCATCCCTTTCATAGTGATGGAAATAAAAAGGATGGCATTAATTTTAGTTAGATTAGTTTAGCTTTTGCGACACTCAGAATTGCCATTGCCACTAATACCTAAGTAAGTATACGACCTTATGTATTTTTTATAATCAAATTTGGCAGTCCCCTATCGACGGCATCAAGCTAAACGGCAGATGTTCACAACGGGTTCACAAGTTGTACAAATATCGAAACGCCCGGGGGATACATCAAAAAACTCAGAACCGGAATCTATACATGTTGATGATTCTGAAGAAGAAGACCATGCTACCACTATCATAAGTAATTAGCTGAACTCATTTTTAGAATTTAGACGACATGAATGTTGTAATTAAGAGTTCTATTATGTGTGTAGTCAAGAAGTCGGGAAAAAAGAAAACATTTTGTAGATAGTTTTATAGATAATTTATACAGTGTGTACATTGTAGTGCCTGGGACATTGTTGAGATGGGCTTGCCCAGCACCTAAACCATCCTCTCAACTTAGCCGGCCATATCCACAGGAAAGACAATGTCAATAGTGTGGGGCTTCCTCACGATGTTTTCTTTCACCGTTTAGAGGTCGTAATAAGGAGCATATATTTTTCCGCTAAAAAGCCCATTGTTTCACGGCTGGGACGAATCCGACCTTCTGAACGAAGTACTTAGTACAATTACCACACCGGCAACACGGCTCTCCATCCAAGTCTTGCAAGCTGCGTTAGGTATATTCGGGAAGCAGGTTGCTTTTCTGCTACATTACATACCAATATAAAAAAATATTAAATAATTAATTTAGGTAATTAAGTATAATACTAATACCTATAATACCTATACTTCGTTTCGGTTTTTATTTTGATTTTTAGTGACGATTGAAGCCGACGCTGATGTTGCCGAAACGACGCAAGCACATGTTCCAATTACAAGAGATGTGCAAGCACAAGTTGCTTCGGAGCTCCTCTCGGAAATAAAGATGGAAGAGATGATGTCGAAAAATTATTTGGCACTGATCAAGCCGACTCTGAAGGTTCATTTGGGAGGCAGCACCAGGCTGCCCATCCCTCTGCCTGAAAACCATGCGTTCTGCTACACCAACCCGCGGAGCCCACTGTGTCGCACGGCTATATAATACACTAGCGACAATCTAAGCGGTACTTTGTTTTATAGGTACACTTTATACTACCTGCTAGCTGGCCCGCCATTCGTACCACCATTAAGTATATAAATATGTTATATACCTACCTACCTACCGAATTATTTTACAGAATATTAAATATATTAATTTAAAATAATTCCGTACTATAACCAACTAGATTATAATAATTGTCAAGCTGTACTGTAACCCACTTTTCATTTTATATACTTTCATTTATTTTCTTAAACCGTTGGTGTAAAATATTTTATGATAAATATAATGAAAAATTATTATTTTTGTTCAAGAGATCTTAACAATAACAGCCTTTATTCTCAACGAGTCGCACCGTGCGACTCGTTGGGAATAAAGGCTTTCTACACCTTGACATTTGATGTGCATCTGAATTGATGCCCATTTTTGAAATCTTTGGCGTCGTATTGAAACTTTCAGGAATATAAGTGAAATATTAATAAAACTTGAAACAAACTAAAGGTCCATAATTCAAAAAAGTTATGACCGAAACACTAGATGCAGTTGGTTCCCAACGAGTCACACCATGATCTGACGAATGTGGATGGCGGATGTTTTCCTAAATCCATTAGAATCTGTCACAGTGACTCGTTGGGATTCTGGACGACAGGGTGTTACCGAGCGGTAAGATCCCAAAAAATTATGGAGGTATTACAAGAGCAGACGCCCGCTACTTCGTTCGCGTGAATTTCTTCGTAACCTAAAGAAGGCTGAAAAAGTTGTACTTTTTACCCAATTTTTGGCGTTTTTTTGAAATTCCTGAAACACGTGACCAACTTTTTTAAATATAAATATCTTTGGACATTTCACATTTCATTTATTTTGTATTTATAGTAGCCAAACCGAGTTTCAACAATCGCACCTCTTATTAGTACGTTTCACTTAAAAAGTCGACACTGCATTTTCACCCTTATAAAGGGTTTTTTCGAAAAACTCTTAAACACGTATTAAGTATATTTAATTTGCATTGTTAGTATTGCAACCGAGTTTCAAGCAAATCGAACTAGGTACCCATTAAAAACTTCCCATACAAACTTTGACACCACATTTTACCCTTTTCAGGCATTGAGATGTATTATAGAGCCACAATCAGACAAATAAAATGTAAACGTCAAAACTCTGCGCACGCTATGTAGTGCGCCGAGTTTTTCTTTTTTGCGTACAAGCAACATTGAACATTAAAACAAACGACATAACGTCTACATTCAAATGTCAAATGTCATTGTAGAACATTGAATTTGCTCGCACATTTTTTTAGTGTTGTCAGCTATTAGATTGTGACTCTTTGATACATCTCAATGTTTTCAGGCGTTTTTTTTTAATTCCTGAAAACGCGTAAATTTATTTATCATTTACAAATGTAGGTAAGTATACCGAGTTTGAAGAAAATCGCTCACGCATTAAAAAGTTGCATACAACGGTTTCACCCCTATTCAACCCAAAATATTAAGGGGTGGAATTTCGAAAAATCCCGTCGTAGTACGTAGTTTTGTTTTAAAAGGAAGCTACCTATCAAATTTCAGCTTCATAGCTTCAGCGGTTTGGTCTGTGCGTTGATTTCACAAAAATAATTATTGCTTTATATTATATTGATTGATTGATGATGATTGATGATTTATATAATAATATTATTGATTGTTGATGATTGATGATCAGGTCTTTACCTAATAAACTTGCAGTGTTTTTCGACAAAACGGCAATTTCATATAGGTATTAAGTTAGTTACCTATTAAGTACCTACATAAAATTTAATGAGCCCTTTTGACATTATTTATTTCATTTATAGGCAAATAAAGGCACTAGGTAGTGGCGTTTGCAACTAATCTTATTTTGGATTAAATTGTGCCTACCTACAGTCAACACAGCAAAGTTCAAAAATATTGAGAAACTAGGAATGAAATAACTGAATAGGTAGTCGCGGAACGAAAAGGTTGTACAACGTATCAATAAAAAACAATAAATAATTTCCATCTTTTATTACGTTTAAGAAACCTAATTTTGACATTTCATTTACGTTTAAATAGCAATCTTATACTATATTGAAATTTCATATTTTAGTTCAGTTCCCAAAAAACATGCACAAAGATAATTATCATATTGATTTAGTAATATTGAGGTAGTTATTAGTTTCAGAACTTATACCAATTATAAATGGTTCTAAAAGTAACAGTAAAAATCCAAAGAAAATTGGTTTTATGTAATCTGATAACATCCAGTAATAATAATAGTACTAATGAATAAAAACAATATAGGTAATAATGTATCGCTTGTTAGAATGGGCTGAGAAGCAACAACAACAGCTTCATGAATATCTAAACATTTATAAAGAAAGGAGCGGGGGTCCAGTGCCGGACGGGCCGGACGGGCCGAGCCGCGCGGCCCCTCGCGCTCGCAGTACGATACATAAATACATACACGTACAGTACATAAACACTATCTATAGACTCGATGAAACTTCAATAATAGTAGTACATTTCAATGGAGGGGAGGGGTGTAGCACACCAACAGAAGTGCTCCATTTCCCCACTAAACAAGTTAACAATTCAAAGTAGTGAATTATTTGCTACATACAGCTATGTGTGCTTCACGCTTAAAAAACAACACAGTTTCAATGAAAATCACCATTACAATAATTATAGTAATCTTATACCATTTATAAGAGTTACTATTAAAAATACATTCATGCTCATAAATGAAATCGAGAAATTCAGCCGCTCACACGCCAAATACACAAAATAGTGGTTACACACATGAGAAAGTAATATTAAAATGTAATGTAAGCAACAGTAGAAGAACTATCAAACAAGAATGATAGCCTTAGCGCGAGTGATAAGAGTGATAGAGCGCAGGCGGGGACGCGACGGCAGGGGTGTATTTCAGTCTCGTTTCCGCGCGGCCCCCGCCTCCCGCGTTTGCTCTCAACTTAAACTACTTCACAACGATACAATTAAATCAACTAAAACTATTTCTGCATCCTAACGCCACTAATCAAAAACATGCATTTGAAAGGAATAACAACATGCCGTTTATGTACACGTTCCTGTCGCACTAACAGAATCCCGTCCGGTAGCCGATGCGATGCAGGCAGCTGAATCGGTGCGGAGCGACGCACGCTCACTATTACCCACCCTCCTTTCAACCAATTAATCAAAATGTAACACCGATTTAAAGTACAATATTATATAGAACATACATTTAATTCACGCCAAACATTGAATAAGTTAGTTAGTAACTAACTAACTATTGAATAAGTATATAATTTTTTCTACTAAATTTATGGTACGAAACCGTAAGATTAACGTACATACAAACATGTAAAACTGTTAAGACAGTGGATAGTGCCTACAATTTGTACAATTATTAATGTGGCCACCCAGCAAAGTCGGAAATACAAATATCTCATATCATGTTGTGCTATTCTACATGTCGATCTTTCAGAAAAAGATGATATTTTTTTTGGAATGTTTCGTACGCTGATCCCTCCGTGCGATTTGGTAAATATTTTCTAGTTTTAGATGATACTAACAACAGACTCTAAAACGTTGAAGTAATACTAGTTCTGCCTCCTACAGAACCCAGCTCCAGAGTCCGTGATAGCATGTTTTACACGATTCGTGTTCGAATGCCTTTCGATGGCCGACGACGATCGTCTATTTATAAATCTATACAAATATTTTCATTATTCTGGTCATAATTATGTACTGATAGTGGTAACTTGTTAAGTGACATCTAGTAGAGGCGCGTGGCGCACATTGATGTTTAAAAATCTTATCAGTCTTGTATGTATAGGTTTCATTAGGTTAATGAACTCAACTATACAAACAAACCTTGAGACAAAAACTAAAACAATCGAGATGAATATGATTGACCGTTAAGCCGATTATCGTAGAGTACTTGAGTACTTGAGCAAGTACACACAATACGTCCGTAGCTTGTAATGCACAAACTTGCATCTATGTAGTGTAGGTATTATTGAAACAGGCACCTGCAAAGTAGTTGTCGTGGTCAGTGCCACGTGCCGCTCGCAGCAGGCCGAGGACGGCGGCTGCGGGCTCTAACATCTAACGAGCACAAACAATATCAAAACGAGCCAACTAGAGATATTGCAATTTACATAAAAAGGGGACATTTTACAATTCGTGTCATAAGAGCTGATTTACAAACTTTTCGTTATTATGGCGTAAAGCGCACTCAGCCGTTTAGAAAATATTCGTATATAAACCATATAACTATTAGGCTTCATCAATCTCAAAAAGGTAGCATTAAAACAAATACTTTGCAGTTTTTGAGCATGTTCGCTCAATTAGTTCTATCTTTAACGTAGTATTAAACTCGTTACAAAGTAGTTATTTTAGAGCTAAGAAGCTCGGCGACCTTTTTAAGATTATACAAAAGCAGACGTGTTGAACATATTCCACCTATGGTATGTATGTGTCCTCTTCAGATTCATAGCTTATCAAACAATCACAGTTGTTAGGTGCAAATTATACAGAAACCGCGTAAGGCGAAGGCGCGGTGCAGGCATCTTGCCGCTTTAAAAAGTTTCAATACAAAATGTATTGAATGGCGACGAAACGACGTGCCTGCGGCACGCCGCCGCTCGACAATAATTCACAACGTGTCGCTTACCCACATTTTGTATTGAAACGTTTTAAAGCGGCAAGATGCCTGCGCCGCGCCTTCACCTTACGCAGTTTCTGTATATAATTTGCGCCTTACACGGCGAGTGGCGAGCCGTCTCCCTCGGTCAGTCGGCGCATAATACCAAAGCCCAAAAATACTCACGGCCTTGTGCCATTGCCTTATATTTATGATTAAGTGCCCCTAATTCGTCTATTAGTTTACATAACTTTTTTTTATAATATCATTCTAAAACAAACGATGGTGGGCGAATGATATTCAAGCCCAGCCTAAGGCGATAACAACAGGAACTTGCATAAAAGCAGATAACATTTATCAGAGTTTTGTAAGTTAATAACATTTAACTAGTAAGTTATGAGCCAAGATCAGCGGTGATCTTGGCACCCTGAGTCCGGTTCAGCCGAATCCGGCAGACTTCGGTAAGCTTCAGCGCCCACCATCATTTGTACTTGTTTATAAAATTTATATTTGTGATTAGACTGGTCCTTAGTAACGTCCATAATCTTAACACTTCGTGTGAGCTCTTCAGTAATTATTATGAGGTAGAATACTGTTTATAAGATTATGCTTCAAACATATTCTTTAATTGCGAGCATGTTCGTTCGTAATTTGTAATTTTTTTTAACTTAATACTTACAAATTTTTGCCAAATGTGAGATTTACAATAATATGTGGAAGCTGTACAATTTTTTTGTCGAAAAGCCAAGTTGTTGTTTGGAAATAGAAGAAACAAGGGAACTTGGGAGGAGGAATGAGAGAACACAACACTAAAATATTGAAGAATTTAAGAATTACAATAAAATTATAATCGTATTATGTACCCTTATCTTTCGCACTCGGTGCATAGTCAACGAATGAAATGATAATGATAATGATTTTGTTTCGATGCATTTGGGAGACAGGGTCAGCTCGGTCTCGAACTAGCGGCGTCCAGTGTCAGACGCCCTTAAATACCGTATCAATCCGCTTCGCGTTTTAATTTTATCATAATCTAACCTAAAAATGAGAAAATGGAAATAAGAATGAACCATTCTCGGTGACATTTTTGCCAAAACTTCCATATATTATTATCACAATTATAAATATAAATACACCACAAAACTTTCCATCAATTTTGATATCATTCACTTAATCTTAATCTCTCATATTTAAAATTATCTCACTTGGCACAATTGTAACGCAATCAGTACATTCGAATAAATAAACGTTGTACCCAAAATAGACGGAACCGAAATCAACGACGCTCACACTATCGCTACGGTATCGCCTTAAGTTTAAAAATATTTCATTATACTTTAGGGAAAATTACAAAGCTAACAAAGAAAAAAAATACAAAAGAAAACGATCAACAAATGTCACTTACAAATTAAAACTTTTAAGTTTTCTCCTTACTTTCCAACAATCACTAGTATATCAAAAATATTTATATCCATCATTGGTGGATCGCCATGTCGTGACACGAGTATGGCACCAGTGGACCAGTGGCATCGTCCGGTGTCGAGTGCGCGGCATAATGGATTAGCGACGCTCGGCGGCAAGGATCGCTAGCCTTGTTCGCGCCGCTAGCCGCTTCCTTTCATGTACATATTCCATGTTTCTTTGTCAAAATCTTACATTGTAATTGCAAAAGCTTCCGTTATTCCGATGAGCTTCCTCGTTAAAGCGAAGCCCTGCCATTAAGAATTCCTAGTCGGTTTGAGTCCCACACCCATAATATTTCAACAGTATAATTATTGTAATGACATCAACAGATTAATCTATTATAACAACAAAATATGAACTTCTCTGTACCTATATCATAATCATGCGGAACTATCAGTTTAATGCTACTAACATGTGTATAACTAGGGTTGTTTATAGAACATTATTATCAACTATTGCAATCTGTAATAGATAACTCTGTATAAAATACATAGTAGTTAACTGTGTGAAACAATGTAACAATCACTATCTTTATATGTGTATATAAATATAATTATGTATTAATAATAATATTTGAATATGTTAGTCAATATAATTACTTTTTTGTGTAATCCACATTTGAGACTAAGTATGATGATGACTCCAGCTTACTAACACATCAGATGACTCCAATTCCATTTCGGGTCACACTTATAATAAACATTACAATACAATTACAAATTGAATTGAATTGAACAAATATGTATATAATCCAGTGATAATGTAACTATCTACCTACTTATCTATTTTAACGTCAACAGCGCATTGTGGTGGGGAGGCACAGCAATGCGCGTTGGCTGGACGGGCTGGCTGGCTGGTCGGGTGCGGGGCTGGTGCTGTGTGGGGGGGGGGGGGGGGTTTAGGTCGGGCAGGATGGTCTACTGCTGCGGCGGCTGCGCAGCGGGCGGCGGTGGGGGCGCGGCGCCGGCGGCGCGGCGGCGGCCGGGCGCGCTCGCCTGAGCCACCATCGCGCGGATACGACGCTGCGCCGACTGTGTACAAACAAACACCCGTTACTTACAATTCATACAACATTCATCCGGTATACGAAAACACCACTTGAATTGCAGAGGTATGCGGTTATGCGTGAAATATAGCATAGCATTACATGGGCTTGGCCTACTTTTTGTTTGAAATATTCAATTTCCTTTTTTGTCACCGATGCTTGCGCACGCGCTGTGGCTTCAGAAATAAATAACATAACAATCAGGCAGCTTGGTCTTATTCTGCATAAACAACAAACAAAGCCAACTCGCTTGAAAACCAACTTGAGAGCTGGACGACAAATTATAGCACATTATTAGCACAAATTATAAGTTCGCATTTTGTGTAATATGCTCATTACAACAATATTTTTTCCATAGAACTATTCGCATAATGCTAGAATAGAACCTTACCAGTACCTAACACTCAAAACTTGTAATTATTATTGTCAACTAAAACTTATGTGATTATATTGTCAAAACTTTTCTGATTATATTGTCAACCTGTAAGGGAGGGAGACCTTTACCCAGCAGTGGGACACTAGAGAATGATGAAGAAAAAATGTCAGCTTAATCACATCCATTCGTTTACAATACAGCATTTCTGCAATCGACTTTGCTAATTAATAACCATGTAACAAACAAGCATCAAACACTCCACGCAAACTTCATCTAAAAGTAGTATTAATAATACATAATTAAACTACAACATTGTAAATTAGTAAAGTTTGTAAGGAACAGGATTCCTAGAACCCGATCGAATCAAACTTCTTACTCAACAGCACTAAAATTGAAGAAATCGCTTTGATAATATGAGCAAAGTTAGTAACGCTGTTATAATATGTTAACAAAAAACATTCGCTTAAACAAGATAGTATGCCTTAATATATGTTTTTATCTAAGTATAGTGTCTTATATAAGCAAAAAAAAACAATAAATAAACTGTTTATACACTGTTAGAGACTATGCAATGAGGAAAAAGCATGAATGGCACCAGTACGGTACCGACAACAGGTCATGTTACTCCACAGGAGTTCCGTTTAGATGAGCACAGCCTGTTGATATCACTGAGAGAAGAGGAGATTTACCTGAACGCTATAGAAGGGTCCGACGATGTGCACGGTGGTGTCATGGTCAGGCTGTTGTCCTGGTTGCTGCGGCTGTTCCGGCAGCTTGATGAGCGAGCCCGTGACGCGCTGTAGTTCTCGAACATTCTGGCCGCCCTTGCCGATGATGCGGCCGACCTGAGAAGACGCCACCACGATCTCCACCGTTAGCCGCACATCGTCGGAGCCTGACATGAAGCCTTCCTCTCGCATCTTCTCGAAGATTAGGTACTGAGCCTGCAACAAACTTGAGTTTAAAACACCCATATGTCACACCACATCAAATTTCATCACATGGTAAGAGCTAGAGGAACCAAAGAAATAACGTAATAACAACTCTGATTTGGGCATTAAGATGTATTATAGAGCCACAATCAGACAAATAAAATGTAAACGCCAAAACTCGGCGCACGCTACGTAGTGTTGCGCAAAGTTTTTCTTTTTTGCGGACAAGCGACATTGAACATTAAAACAAACGACATAACGTCTACATTCAAATGTCAAATGTCATTGTAGAACATTGAATTTGCACGCACATTTTTTGAGTGTTGTCAGCTATTAGATTGTGACTCTTTTTAATACATCTCAATGGATTTGGGGCATAATTTTTGATAATTTAAAATCTAAATCGACATAAAAGTAACTCGTTATCAGTTCTGTGGAAAAGGTCTATATTCGAAATAAAATATTTTTTCCTTTCTGCCTAACTGCAACAAGAAATTTTACGAAGCTACCAAAGCAATGGATGAAGAGATTCCCATGATATATCATGTCTTATGATATATCAGATACAGTTCTGAGTTGTTACATAGCGACGCCTACCTTCCACTGCGCCTCAGGGCTGCCGACGATGGTGACCTTGCGCTCCTGCTGCGGGTTGTTGGCAGCCTCAGCCTGCTTCTCCTGCTCGAGCGGCGCGATCTTCACCGAAGCCTTGCTGAAGCCGATTATGTTGCGAATGTGCGAGCCCTTCGTGCCAATTATAGCTCCCACGGCGTTGTTGGGGATGTACAGGTAAGTTGTTTCCTGTTCACAAAAACAATCATTTGTTCATGCTGATTTCTTCCTCAGCTAGATAATTAAACATTTACAAAATATTATGATGATAATTATGTCTCTAACAATACTTTTAGAAAGGCTAGAAGATTTAATGTCAAAGATACCTGTGAGTCTCCAGCACCCTGCTGCGCGCTGCCCTGGCCGGCCAAAGGCGCGTAGATGGGCGGTGGGAAGGACGGCGGAGCGCCGCAGAAGCCGCGTCCAGTTGACATCATCGCCATTGGGTGCAAGCCCGGGAACATTATGCTTTGTGGTGCTAGCACCTGCAAAATAACTCGGTTATTTACTATCTAGATTCATATAGACTAGGTTCTTCATGGACCAGAAAATTTATCTTTCATGTACTGTCATGTTTCAAAATTAATTACTGACCTGTAAATCGTTTTCGTAACTCTGGCGTAATTTTGCTGAAATTTGTGACTCCGCTTTGGCCATGTTTTCGATAGTTCCCTTGACAGTTATAATGCGCTCTAAGTTGAAGCTGTTCATGTCGTTGATGGATGAAACGGTGATCTTTGTGTCGGTCTCTTGCATGATCCTCTTTATAGTGTTTCCTGATTTACCGATGATGCGGCCGATCAAATTGTTGTGAGCCAAGATTTTGAGGCAGATTTCACTACAATCAAACATATTATATCACAAACCTTATCACAATCGAGGGTAAATAAGAAAAAAACACTTTACTTATTGTAAAGTTTCGTCAGAGGCAACTCACCCTTTATTGGTGTTATTCGCCTCCTGCTGCATGACTTCGAGGATCTTCCTGCAAGCGTTGGTGCAGTTCTCCGGGTTGCCGTAAATAGTGATGGCTTTCTCGAGGGAACCAACGTTGTCCTTGCGATGGACGTCAACGCGAGCTCGGCTTTGCTGAGTGATGAGGCGGATGGTGCTACCTTGGCGGCCGATGATGGCGCCCACCATATCGCTCTGCACCAGCAAGCGCAGAGGGAAGTCCGTCGGGCGAGAGCCGCCAGCCGCGCCGCCGCCACCTCGGCCGCCGCCGGGCCTACCTCTTCGCCCTCCACGGCTGTTCTGCTCGGCGGCTTCCACTTTCATCCGACTGCCCTCAATTTCACAACCGTTTAGACCGTTTATAGCTCTGCAACAATTAATAAACGTACTTACTCCACCCGTCGATGATTTATAGACAATCCGCGTTTGGATGGTTTTTACACCTATTCCCACAACCAAGTAAGATGTAAAAGAGGATTCATTGCGTGGATATGTGGTAAAAAAGCTATACAAACCGTCTGTGTGAGCAACAGCAAGTACAGTACTTCAAAATAAATAATGGGTCACGGAAAACATTGTAGGTACACAATAGTATTTATTTACATTACAAAAACTATTGACATTATTGTAGTTTTCCTAAAAGTACAAGTTAGCAGCCGACTTCACAGTCGTCGCAGCAGACGACTGTCACAGCGACACTAATGGTTTCTTTGTATTTCTATGAAATTCCCTCCGCAGTCAACGAAAGTTTGAAATCATGACTACAGCGACATAACGCAACGAGATGTGACGTCCGCTATCAACTTGTACCTTAATTCGATTGTTACCGATATTTTCCGATGTTCCGGTGCGTGTTTGACTTTGTGCGTATTTGACCTACCACGTAATGATCCTTATTTATCTTGAAGTACTTACTGTAAAAAAATATTAAAAAGCACCGATAACGTTGATTTCGTATGGAACCTCTCCTGCATACAGAAATTTAAGGCTTTACACACAATTTATCACAGCAGTACACCACTCGTAATCGTAACTATGTCTATGTCATGCTATACCTACATACAATATTATATTCCAAATACCTTAACTATTACCTAACCCAGTACATTTGGCTATAGCAAAGACATGATGATGACGAATTATTAATATGATCGGCCAAAATTACGTTTAATAGACTGTTTCTCAGTTTAAAAGTCTCATCGAGGCTGTCAAACACAACCTTGTTCCACAGTTTGGTGCCGTAAGAATTTGTTTTCTTTATTCATGCAGTGCCCACTGCCCAGCATAAAATCAATGATGTGTAAAATGAGTAATGTAATCAAGGGCAAAAACCCTATAGGTCAAAATTTTGACTGATTCTACTTTTTACAAGGTTTTTGTTTGTACGTAATCAATCAACTTCTATAAATCTTTTGCAATTTCAATAATATTTTTGCTTTACGGTCATAATAGAAACGTTTAAATAAGCAGACCGGCCACCATGAGAAAAGTATAGTCAGTATGTACTTTTTGTATTAGGTAAATAATAATGTAGACTGTAAACGAGTATGTGACATTATGTCACAGCCTCACAGGTAGGAAACTAAACTGGGCAAATTACATTATTATCAATGTATGCTCTGCTCCAGCCACAAAACCAACCTAAGCGATGATGACTAAGCGAGTCGAATACGTTCACTAATTCAAACTTATATTTATGGTATTTCGTGCCCGCCACTACCAAACACTTTCGATGGACTCAGATGTGCTTAAAATAAAATAGCATCGTGCGTATATAAGTACCAAACAACCCAACTATATAGAAACAAACGTGTCGGACTCATGTTTCTGAAATATAACAAGATCCAGAAATAGGAAACCGATAGACATCACACAGTTAAGTAACATGCAAGAATGAGTGCAGCAGATAGGAGGTAAGTATAGTAGAGGCGAGAAAGAAGAAGCCAATCCAAGCGTGTCCTGGCGCGCCTCAGAGACGGTGCGTCCGCGGGATCCCGTCGCCTCAAACAGACAAATACTTACAGCTGAGCCTGCTCCGGGGTCTCGAATGTGATGAACACCGCTTGGGTGTTGGCATCGCGCGTGTTCACTTTGTCGCAATGTTGCACGTTGCCATACTGCGACAGCAGCGGCTCGATGTTGTCGAAGCGGACATGGAGGGGGAGCCCACTGATGAGAACCTTTGACGACCGGCTGCGACAAGTGACATACACCACTTCACATACATACTCGTTAAATACTTAATCTACTAAAGATTCACAGAAACTACCTACTTTATGTTGTGGATGGAAATGTGTAGTACCTACTTAATAAATACGTCAGGTTTCCGAAAAATAACTACCTACTTATAAGAAATTTAGGTCAGTGGATTTTGCTTTCATTTGAGATGTGAGAAAATTAACATCTTAAGCCAGATGAGTTGTGTGAGGGTGTGTGTGTGTGTGTGTGAGTGTAATATAGCACAGTCTAAATGTGAAATCAGCTCTCGCCGGCTAGAGTACCTAACCTAACTAAGCAGTCATTCAATACTTTCAATCAAAGGCCTACAGCTTATTTATACACAATGCGCAACTGCATCACTAGGAGGTAGGAGGTACCAACGCCAAGTACCTACCTACTAGTGCTCAGCACTAAATCCAACCAAATGCCATTCGAATTCGTTATTTTGTTACCTTCTACCAAAAATAGTAGGAAAACCAACAGCAGGAGATTACATATAGATAACTTAATAATAACATATACCTAGCTAATTAAATAAGTATAGGGGATGCCTTTGCCCAGCTGTAAGACCATACGGGTGAATGAATTAAATATAATAGTAGAAGGTTTTATTCTGAGGAACCTTCTATTTTAAGAAATAATTGGGCATTATTAGGTTTTTGAAAAAAGTACGGTACTCCCAAATATTAGGTAAGTAAGTACTTAAATATTCGTTAGTTTTTACATTAATTAAAAAAAACATTTTCTATGAACTACGAGTTTGTGAAAAATACGATGTCACTTTGTTCGATGGTTCTTACTTTCAATTCGTGACTTCTTCAGCAGCGTAATGGTATTATAAATCGTATGCGGCTATTTGAACAACATCTGCGACTGCCAAAAGAACGCATATTATGACAGGTACCTAATTACCTACCTAGTACCTACCTACACAAAGAGAGTAAAATGTAGTAAAAATTTAAAAATAAAGGAAAAAAAATCAAAATTTCCTTGCTTTTGAAACCTATTTAACCTAAAACCAACATTTCGGATGACGCTGTAAAAAAATCAACAAGTGAAATATGGATCATGCATAAATAAAGTCGAAGGAACTGATGCAGAATATGATTAAAAAAATAAGTAAGTAGGTATGTATGATGTAGTAGTTATTCAGAGAGTCGGAACAAAATGCACAGAAATTAATTCGAAATGTTTTCAATGAAACACGATGCAAACAAACAGCGCCAAATGCCTGCCGATGCCGCCCCGCCCCGCGCGCCTCCACCCCGGCAGGACTACAGCCTGTGTAGTAGCTAGTAGCGTACGTAACAGTGCATCCACACCGCAGTTATGTTTCTTGTTGATCAACGTTTCCAAATGTTACTCAGCAACATCCGACAGTAAAAAGTTATGAAAAAATTTGAATGAATTAAGTAAGTAAGTACCTAGATAAGTTTGTTCTTTAGTAAACAATTTAATAGCATGTTATTAAAAGTTACCGTCTTAGTAAATGATACGAATGTTGTCTAACTTAAACAGTCAACATTTTCTAATAATAATTATTGCATTGTACGCAATGAGTAACATTCAACAAATAGTACCTAACAGAAAGTTAACTAATGTTACTGTGTTGCTCAGCAAAAAATAACTGCGGTGTGGATACACCGTAAGGCGCTGTGGTATGGTATGTCGCGTATAGTTTGGTCACAAAATGGCGGAGCGGAGTGGAAGGAGATGACATCATGAACAGCACGGGCTGTGTTGCGTTACCGCGTACCCCTCCGCCCTCCCTCGCCCCCCCCCCCCCTCCGAGCCATTCACAACTCGATTCCGTTGCACGGCACGGGGCCGGCTCGTACTCTGACCCCGACCGCGCCCGCACCCGCGCCTTTGCTCAGCCAAACTACGATATCAGCCTCGCTAACATACTTCACGTAAGTTGTAAAGAACTACTACAGCAGTACTACTGCCTAAGAACGTAACGTAGGTACGCAAACAGGCGGTGCACTAACCAGATTTCAAAGTCAGGAGCATTCCCAAAAATATGGACTAAGTAGGTACCTACATACAGTTTTAGCGGGCAAAACATTTTTAGGTAAGGCAGTAGGTAGGTAGGTATCCTTGACTTGTCTCGATCGTCTGGCGCGACGAACGGGGCGACGCCGCGACGCGCGACGACGTGACGTCAACGTCAGTCGCAGCGCAGTCATTGAACCAGTAAGTACATAATTAATAATGTAGGTAGGTAACGAATATTGATGCCTTCGACTCTACATCGCAGAAAGTATATGCCTTTCCGCAGGAACACTGCCTAGTAGTAGTAGGTAAAAATGGGAAATACCATTTTTACTTATTAAAAATGATGCTCGGGCGAGTAGTATAGAGACATTAGGTGATGGGGAGTATCCCCTCGTACCTACTTCTTAAAACCTAAGTAATTGTTTCATGAGCGAGGCAGTATAAATTAGTTAGTACCTACAGTGACAATCTTTTGAAAATGGTCAGTAAAGGTCTATCTTTCTAAATCTATCTTTATTGAGAGAAACCAACTCGTATTCAAAAAACATGATTTTTCATTTTGATAGTAGTAGGTACATTCATAATTAATTATATCCACACAACGATAGGTATTATTGATCTAGGTCTGGTAACATTTAGTAAGTAAGTATTTGGACTTTTACTAGCTGTCAAGGCGTGCATTGAAATAAGGGCGTGTCAGACTTTAGGTAAGAATTCAATTCTCTCCATACATTTACGGGTCGAGGATAGTATAGTATAGATAATAAATACCACTGAAAACGTATTATGCCCTATCCCAGTTCTCCAAATAGTTTAGTAAAGTAAAACAGCATTTCTTAACTTTCTGTTCGGAAAAAATTACAGAAAACTTAACGACAGTATTTACCTATTACTTTGAGCGGTTAACAGTTCAGACTTTAGAGTTCAGTTCAGTCAGACGGATCAGATCACACAACACAATAGGATAACATTCTGTCGGGTCAGCTATTTTATGATAAATCAAATGTATAAGTACTTACCTAGCTAGCAAACTGTATGTTTTATACTTCCAACTAAGTAAGTAAATATGAATAGATAGTCCATCAAGCGAGCGAAGATTTTACTGGCAATTTAGGCGATTTTGCTATCGATGTACTTACATAAGTACCTATGTTTGTACGCTCAGAATACAAAAAAAAGTTTGTAGGTACGTTAATTTTTTTGTGCTCTCAAATCAACTATCGGTCTAACTGTAGACCGATAGTTGATTTGCGAAATTGCGAGCACAAAAAAAAATTACGTAGACTCTACCTAAACGAAACTGGGTAGGTTAGGTATCTTATCCAATCTCCACGAAACTGGGTAAGTAGGTTATAGGTAGTGGAAGTTAAGTACTTATGTACTTACATAAGGTGGAAAAAAATATCAAAAAATTAAAATATTGAATGTGGTAAGTAGGTAGGTACCTACTTATTTATATAAGGTGCCTTCTGGTAAGATCGGACAAGGAGTAAGTCCGGATACATCATGTAACTACGTAATTCGCCGATATTTTTAAATTATGGCAAAATCGTCTTACGCGCAATTTTGTTATGCCCCTCCCTCTAGCCTGCATCTAACTCTACGACCACCCAGATGTGTGTTATCGTCGTTCTTGTGAAGGATGGACCAAAAGTCCAAAAAGGAGATGATCCGATCTTTTACCTCAGACTTTTACGAGCAATTTGGTAAGTCATTTTTGTTTATTTTTGAAGTTTAGCTGTTTTATCACTATGCGCGTTGTAAAGTTCATTGATTAGTATTATACAATCGTGTCTAAGACGTTTGTAAACAGAGATCCGATCTTTAGCCTCGGAAATTTCAATAGGTGAAGTTCGGACTATAATCAGCCGGTCTTTCCTTTCACAGTGAATCTCAAACTTTTTTTAAATGGTTTTATTTTTTAGTTAAGGCACGTAAGCGTAGCAAATCCATTTTGGCATTAAGTATAGTATTTATTATGATTAAGATGTGAGGATTTGTTCTAAATTTATTACACTTTACAGATTTGCCATGCCCAAAACATCACAGCGAGCAACGGCTCCTAATATGTAGTTCTTATTGTAGGTACTTTAAAAAAAAAAATTAGGCATAAGTTCAAAAATGATTCTAAACGATATTAAATAAACGGAGCGAATAAAGTTGATTGATTAATAATTTTTGTTATTATTTGAGTTTGAAACTGCAAGTTTCAAAACTGACTTCTATTTAACTAATTGCCTGACTGCTATACAACAGAATAGCTTCTACTCCTTCGTAGCTTAGCTTTCGTTAGTAACTGAATAAAAAAAAACATAAAATTGCTAAGAATATTGCATAGGTTTTAATAAGCACATAATATATAAATATAGTCGTAAAACTTTGAGAAACACAAAAATCAGAGTTTTATGCATGCGGGGTAAGATCGGACATGAAGGGTAAAAAAATGTATTAAATCGTAGCTACAACTCAATTTTGACAACAGATTCAATTCATTTTTTAATATGTTTTTACTTAGGTAAGTCCGAATATTTTCTTGAGATAGAGCTTATTCTAGCTGTGACAGAGGTGGTTTTATTAGACAGTCCGGTCTTACCTCAACAAGGTCCGATCTTTTCCTTGCCATTCTGAAAAATTATGCTCGGTTCTATCATTCATAAAAGATCAACCGTTGTGTTTATCGAAACACTAAAACTATTAAATGAAACCTCTGTATTTTTACTTTAGTTTAGACGCTATTGCGTTAGAAAAGAATAACCAGAGGTGATACAAAAAAATATTTTCTAACACTCTTGAGGTTTTCTAAAAAATAGTCCGATCTTACCAGAACGCACCTTATTATTAATTATATTATTCGCACATTCCAAAAGGTTTTAGTTGTTATTATTGGGTATATTTTATGTAGGGCGTAAGTAGGGCGTAAGTAGGGCGTGTAAAAACCGGGTTGTTTATAAAAACCGGTTTTTAGATTTTTTGAATAACCGGCTAAAAACCGGATTATTTTGATTTTTTTAAATGGGTGGCTTAGGACAAAATAAAACCATACTATTATTGCTGATTATTCAGATCAAATTCCGTCGTCGCCGTCGTCAAGAGCTAGCTTTGTCATTTATTAATATGTACTTACTCATACATAACAAGTCGAAAACCCGGTTATTTTGCCATAAAAAAAACCAGTGAAAAACCGACGTAAAATCAGTCGGTTAATCGGTTTTTTCGGTTTACATGCCCTAGTGTATAGTTCTTGAAATACGTTGATAAGTTATCAGGGAGCTCAGGTTAATTGGTGGTCTGGTTTTTACAAGACAGCACTAGTACTATAATCTTAGCACATAATACAGCTCCCATCTTCCCATAAAATATTTGACGTAGGTCAGTATACGCAGTTCAAAAAAAACTAATAAGTGAGGGGGTCTTTATTAAAGCAACAGGAGCAAAAAAAATTTTTTTTTATTTTTTTTGTCTGTCTGTAGTACCTACAGACAGACAAAAAAAATACGGGTAAAAATACGGTCCTACTAGGTACGGATGTTTGTTCCCGCATCACGCGCAAAACTGCTGAATGGAATTGAATGCAGTTTTCACAGATGTAAGTACCTACATATTGCCAGAGGTCTAAAATGAAATGAAATGAAAATGAGTGTTTGCAGCGAGGGCGCGGGTTGCAGGGGCGGGGCCGGTGGCGGGTGCGTTCTGTGCAACGGACGTCACAGCCTGGTGCTGCAGGCCGGCCGGCGGCAGCAGCATCACATTCAAATATAGTGGAACTCGCCGGCCGGTGATTCACATGATTTATTAGTCATCGTACAATAGATCGCGCCCGCTCCGCTCTGCACTGTGGCCGCGGCTGTTGACGGCGGAGCCGGGCGGCGCGGCCGACGGAGCGCTGTGCTCGCTCGCGCCGCCATTTTACATTACGCACCACGTGTTCAAAGTGCATTGTAATTGCAAATTTCAGCTATTATTCAGATAGTTACAAATACCTGCGTGTAAGCAAATAAAACGAAAAAATTCGCCATGTTTGGTGACTTTAGTAAAGGAAGAACATTAGCTTCACTACTAATGCACAGGGCATTCAAAACAACAGTGACGTCTCAATGAACCTTACAACCGTAGCCGGTATAAACTCCCACTGAATGTTGTTAAAATATTATACTTACTTAATGTATGGTCCAGTGGGACGGGAAGTGTGCGTGCGACTGTCTACTGTCTAGCGGACTTATTCTATCATACCTGCGATATTTAGCCATTCTGTACACCATAAAACCAACCGCTCGAGGCAAGGAACTCGCGTTCGTTCGATAGCTACAGTTATTTCGGCATCAGATAGATCACTAGAACACGAAGTTTAGGTGTTCCCGCCCGGCAAGTTTCACAATAATGTGCGTTCCCGGAAAACAACCACAAATTTGTAATGTGTGAAGCTACTTATATTCGATTAGGTACCTAGCATATTCGCTCAAAACCTGTGGTACAGGCGTGAATGTTGCCGTGTGACTGGTGAAGGTGAAGTGAGTGAACACTAAACTGAACTGAACTGAGCTGTGAAGCGCGGCTTCACGACACGGACTTGCAATGCAAACCGACCGCACCGCACAACAAGCGGGCCTACTCCGCTCCGCCGCGACACCCCCCGCCCCGACCGCCGCATGCCCACACTGATAAACAAACACAAACAACCCATTCATTAATATCTGCCACTAAAACAGTGTAAAGTACCTACGGACATAGTTATAACCAACTGCATCACGCTTTACTTACATAAGTTTCTTAGCTTCTCTTCCTTGGCTTATCAGTCTTATCATCAAACTAATAAGTAGGTAAGTAGGTACTTTACACGTACGTTACACGTAAATCATACAAGTGAATCACCCGAACTACAATCCAAAAATATCCGACTGATAAAAACTATACCCAGTCAAAATTGATATTTTGTAAAAAATGGGCACCTACGTACGAGTAAGTACCTTCTTAGTACCTATGTATCCCAAAAGGTGGAAGGCACGTGTAGCACCGTACAAGCCACCTGCCAGCAGGTGCAACGCGCGCCCATACGCCCAACTGCCTGCATAACGAAACGAGCAGTGTGCAACCCAGCCACGGATACAACCCTCGTACTAAGGAACCACAGAATAATAATACGGTAGTACGTGAACATACATGACGATTAAAATTCGCCCACCTTTCCCCCTATCGTCAGGCAGGCGGCCGGCCGGGCTTATGATCGTGTAGCTAATCGTCCAGACACTATTTTTTTATTTTATTCTTTTTATTCACCCAAATGAACTCCATCGATCTACCTATCTATATCAATGCAATTTATTCATACATTCATAGCATTGTTACTTTTATGAAAAGCTTCTGAACCCACACGACATAAATTTTAGTAGGTACTTATATACACTAGGTATGATAGATTTGGGTCCTATTTATGTCAGCGGATAGGGGTGAAGAATTAACTATTAAAAAAATTACAAGAATTCTTTATTTAAATCTAAATTGTATAATACAACCATAATAGCGCAAATAGAGTAAACGTCAACGAACTTACAAAGCAATGCAGCGTCGCGCGATAGGTAAGGTAAATCGTTTTCCGTTGCGTGTGTGTTCTCAATAGGTTTGATTAGGTTACAGCCTGGCTGTTGGCACACTTATTTATTATGTGACTGATCCTAGGAGGATGTAAGTATATCAGAGCTACCTGTTGGATTTGTAACCATACGTACGATGCATGGTTGGGGCTTTTGACATGGTTATTGTGGTTGCTCATGCACAGAAAAAAAATAAAGTGAATACAATAACAAGTTTACTTTTATTTATTACTTTTACCAAAACACATAAATAAAAGCTCCTCATCACCTTTGAATTCTACAGTTATATACATCGCTGGTTAAATTCTAAACAGCCACAAATCCAAATCTCACTTTTTTCAGGAGAGCCATTCAAAGTTTACAAAACAGTTTTTTTTCATTTTTGAAAAAAAATTTTTTTAATTATTAATGAATTTACTATGATTTCGTGCGTTAGTTAAATCTGCGTCGATGAATTCAACCAATTTTTCTCTAACTACTATACAGAACTGAAAAAAAGCATATATGTCCCTTTAGAATATAAAAATCTACCCGGATGTTACCGAAAGTTATCAATGAAAGGCCATATATCATACAAAAATCACTGTTTTATTAATATTTTTTTCCTATAACAACGTTTTAAAATGATTTTAAAACAGTAAAACTATTTTAATACAATATCAGTACCTAAAAAAACAAAATAACCTAATAAACAACATAAAACCACACCTTTGTGCTAAAAAAATTAACGGGAGTACACTTTCTTTGAGCTAATAAAACAAATAAATTCTTCAAAAACCTTAAATACTCAAAATAATTATCTTTAAACTAAGATTAACAATATAACTAATGGCCTAGTTTGAGTTTTATTAATAAAATAACATTTACGCTATGAAATATCATAAATCATGAACCATCCTGTACGAAATAATGTTAAACGATGCGATCAACTTATAAGTTGATTTTTAAAATATTGAAATTAGCTCCATTATTTTACTTTTTCATGATAGACAAGTTATTTATCATTAAGCATGTTTTGATGTGCTAAAGGAAGTCGAAAATGTCCATGGATAGCTCTACGATGCGGTCACTAAGGCTGTTTCCAGAGAGGCTTTTTAGCCTCTCTGGAAACAGCCTTAGTGGTCTTTACCTAAGTGCCAAACTGACCCGTCACTATACCGAAATATCCCGGACATCAGTCTGTACGAAATCATTGAGCGCAGGGCAGGCTTGATCACTTTCAGCCTCCCAAACAAGCCGGGTTCCAAAAAAGCCATAGACCACATACTTACGTGTGCGGCAAGTCTTACAAAAGACCGAAAAGTATAACTTGCTACTATGTCTAGCGTTTGTGGACAATGAGAAAGCCTTTGATTTGGTCGAAACAAAACATGAGCGTACTAGAGCCCCTCCAGCGATGACGTATTGACCATCGGTACATTAAAGTGTTGAAGTATTTATACTTAAGAAAGCCACTATGTCGGTCGAAGTAAGAAACAAATTCTTTTCAAACTTGAATAGAAGTGTAAGACAGGAAGATGTTAAATCTCCGAAACTGTTTACTGCTACATTGGAAGACGCCTTCAAGCTTCTGGAATGGAATAAATAATAATGGTTCTCGATATTGGTAAAATCTTGTTGGTTGATTGTTGATCCTGAGTGAAAACATGTTCCAGATGCTGTTTGTTCTGCTGTTCATTCTGTAAATTAAAAATAATCAACAATCACAAAAAGAAAACAAGTTCAAATGATAACTGAGTAAATAATAATTAATGTAACCTTGCTCAAATAATTTAATTTTTCATGTTTTTATTTCTAGTAAAATAACATTCTGAACAAAAATTTCATTTTTTTATTATAAAAAATGTATGTAATGCAGCACATCTTAGGTGCAAAACAGACGTATTTACTAATATTTTTGTAAATTTTAAATTCAAAGCAGTCATATTTACAAATACGGCTGCTTTCCTCTAAAAAATAATATGCAATGACGTGCATTTTATAATCAAAACAGTCGTATTTCAAATTATGGCACCTTTCCACATAAAAAAATTCTAGTACTTACGTAAATTTTTAATTCTATACAGTCATATTCCTCAATGTGGCACTTTTGCACAAAAATAATTGCTTAAACTCGGTTGATTTTGTGGAATATGGCACTTTAGAACATAAGTGACGTGCGATTACGCCGACGATCAAAGCACAAATGACAAAATGGCTGTTTTGCTCTGAAGTTGACGTCGAAAGTGCCAAAATTCCAAACTGCCACTTGTGTATTAATGTCATTTGTAGTGCAAATAGAAATCCTGTCTTTTTCTCAATGATAAAACTACTATGTTAAATCACTTTTCTGCAATAAAAACGATTTTGACGATTTCAGATTTATGGCCCTTTAGAATTTAATCAGCGACATATATAGGGTAAGTAAAGTACCTACATGAAAGTTTCCATCAAAGATTTACACTTTATATAATTGAGACCGTTGGCAGCCCTATATTTATCGAGTAACCCCAGCACGAGACAATGATTTGATTATTTGGGGTGGAGACCGGGGTGAAGAAGACTATAAAAGCTACGTATTAAAAACGTTTGTGGCCTTGGCAAAGTCTGTCAGGTTTCGTTTAATAAAGGGGGAATAAGAAAAGGACATGAAGAAAGAACTGTGCTACCAGCATCTGGCACCAGGAGGAAGCTAAAATTGGTGCGAATTATTTTCTTTGAAAGTTAAAGGCGCAGCAAAACTAAGTAGGTACTTATACAAAATAAAACTATTTACAGAGGTAAGTATATAAAAAAGCTATAATATATAGGTATGTATAAGATATATATTATGTACTTATCACAAACTGTACCTACAATCAATTTTTTAAAATTGTATTGTTCAACGTACTTTTTACTATTTATAAAAAGATGAAATAGGTGGCAAGGCGCGGCGCGCCTAGTTTGACGCATACAACCACCATAAAAAAGTAACAAAATAAATACCAAATGTATTATTTTTTATTTTTATGTTATATTTCTGTAGTATATTAGGTACCTATACTATACTAGTATATTAGGTCCATCCCACCGTATTGCGTAGGTTTACTTTTATGCTATTTTTGAATGGCTTCTGTCAAGGTTATGTTTTTATTGTTTGACCCAACCAGCTGTTGAGCCAGCAAGTATTCGGTACATTATTTATTTCACTCAATAATTAATAAAATGAAATATAATAAATCTTGGAACACAATTTTAGAATAAATGTATTTTTGTCCTAAACTCTTTTACGGCTTACTTTTAAGAGGCCGTAGGTAGCAAATATGTGGTTTGAATCGTATTAGATCTCAAAATCCGTGAAAGATACCACCTTATAATGTTTGGAGAAATTAAACTTTGAACTTTTATCTTGCGTTGTGGTTTTTTAGAAACACGATTGGTAAAAGTTTTCTCGATCATATATTTTTTTGAAAAATACATGTTTTTCACACAGTTTGCTATTTATCTCAGGAACAGAACGCTATTTTTGTTGGTTTTATGTTTTGACAAATAGCCTAGAAGTATTCATTTAGTTCTGGTTTTTTAATTTTTCGATTACTTGTTTAATTAACTTGTAATTAAATAAAAACTGTTTTTTCGCTATAAATTATGTTGCGTGTCTATCGTTCTGCGCTTCTCACTCACGAGTAAAAACATTATTCGCTCTCCCGCTCATTCCTCGGCGTTATGGCACACACTTAACAAAAACGTGTTCGTTTATTTTTCCTTTTCTTTATAACATCTACAGAAAGACAAACATTTTGTAGTATATTTGTTAGTATTATTTTATGACTTTTGACCAAAAAATTGTATTGAAAAAATTACTACACCAGTAATACAGAATATTACTTTCCTAATCGTTCGAGCGAGCAAAGCGAGCAGATCTTAGTGGCAACTTGGGTGATTTGGCGTTGTATGTTTGTATGTTCCGACATAACTGTCGAACCGTTAATCCAATCTGCACGAAACTTGGTAGGTATAAATAGGAAGTGATAAGTACTTACATAAACTAAAGAGCTTAATCGGTCAAGGGGTTGTAAAGATATTGGGTTCCCATTCCCAAGGGGCTAATAAAAATAAAAGTTTTGCAAATAGAGTGGGGTATCATTTAAAAGGGCTCTGTTTGTACCTTCCAAAATGGTTTTTATTTTTATTACTTATAGGAGTTATAATCTCAAGTATGTAACTAACCACTTTAACCTGAGCTCTCAGATGTAAGAATGTCTTCATAGTTCGAGTTATACTGGTGACTCAATAGCGCACTCATTGCATAACGTTTTGCATTCATGATTTGTTTTCCATGTAAGCTAGCGCAGTAGACATAAATTAGGCAGTAATAGCACTTGACTATTTGGTACCTGAGTATTACCAAATAGTAGTAAAATAAAATAATAAAAGTAAACAAATAATGCGAGATCTCGTTTGACGAACTACTAGTATTATTGTAATCAATCGAGCGAGAAGCGAGTGAACATCTCAGTGGCAAGGCAACTTGAGAGATTTTCATTGTATGTTCCGTCTGGCCTAACTGTCGAATTATAAATCAGGCCTTCTCTAATGATAACCAACTTGTACGCAAATTCTTTTGACTGGAATGCCTTAAACCCACCGAGACGGGGTCTTTATGATTTAAGATTAAATAGTTACAATAACTATGTAGGTACTTATGGCTATTTTAGTTGGCAACATTTTGGCCTCTGATTTAGTTTTTAAGAGGCCGTAGGTAGCAAATATGTGGTTTGAATCGTATTAGATCTCAAAATCCGTGAAAGATACCACCTTATAATGTTTGGAGAAATTAAACTTTGAACTTTTATCTTGCGTTGTGGTTTTTTAGAAACACGATTGGTAAAAGTTTTCTCGATCATATATTTTTTTGAAAAATACATGTTTTTCACACAGTTTGCTATTTATCTCAGGAACAGAACGCTATTTTTGTTGGTTTTATGTTTTGACAAATAGCCTAGAAGTATTCATTTAGTTCTGGTTTTTTAATTTTTCGATTGCTTGTTTAATTAACTTGTAATTAAATAAAAACTGTTTTTTCGCTATAAATTATGTTGCGTGTCTATCGTTCTGCGCTTCTCACTCACGAGTAAAAACATTATTCGCTCTCCCGCTCATTCCTCGGCGTTATGGCACACACTTAAGAGGTTATTAATTGGACATCTATCTTATATCATAAAAATGTAAAAAACTTCGCAAGATAATAAAAAAACATTATAATGGAACAAATAATACTAAGTAGGTACACACCTCAGATCTTGAAAGTCCTCATGTTCAAATATTTGATCTTGGTCCTCTGGCGACAAACTCATATCACTAAACTGCTTTTCCATGGAGATTGACATTTCACTATACCATTCAGCTTTCGAAACTTCACTTGAAAATTGATGATTTGACACAATGGGACCACCACAGCGCGTGCACGTGTTGCTTGGTAAATTTTCAATGAGCAGAAATTATGTTACTGAACGGGTTTTGTAGGGAGCTTAAGAATAATGGTAACTTATAAATTAACAAATAACACGCATGTTTGTTTTCTTTGGGAAGTTAGATAAACCGTGTCAACGTGGCGGCGGCGCGCCACTGAGCGAGTAACGTGCAAAAAGGGAGCTGTTTCGAATACGTCACGCTTGCTCAACAGGGTTGAGGCTTATGAAAGGGATGGGTGGTCGGTTGGGCCGGGGCGAGTCGACGACGGGTGCGCCGGCACGACCCTGATCCGAAGAATACGGCTCGTTGAGACCTATTATATATATTCACGATCATTTACATTACACTAAAGGGTGTTTGTGATTCAATCTCGCCGCGCGATGATGATAACTGTTGAACTTATTCTTTAGATTGAACATTTTAGGCGAAAGGTCAATACGGAACGGAATAATTTTTTTTAATGTTTTCTATTTTTACTGAATTCTAGTTGCGAAAATAAAGTAAGTAGATCAGACAGAAAATATCTATAGTAATACAACGTGATTCATAATTGGTACCTATGTTATCCCGGAAGGGGGATTTTGTGATCATGAAAATGAACAGTTGTGTAGGTGCAAATCATGTGAATTCTAATTTTTTGTTTAATTTTTTGACAACCCTAAGTTTGTCAACATTGTTACTACTTTTCCTACTAGGTTCGCACAGATTGAAAATTGGTACAATATGTAAGTAGGTATGAACACACAAGGCAGACAAAGTACATTTTTTATTAGATATGTACTTACAGGTAGTCTCGCCCGATCAGCTGATTATTATAGGGTTGCTCTGTGTTTATTTCTGAAGGAAACTTTGCTAGTCATTTGTTCAATGAAAAACATCGAAATTCAAAAAGTCGTAAAACAAATGTTGTTCACACTGATGAGGTGAATGACCCCTTTTCGGGATAACATACCACTTATGAATCACGCTGTATAAGTACCTAAATAATAACAATAAGGTAGTGCAGTAGAAAACATCAAAAAGTAGGTAGATTACCTATTCCAAAAGTGGTCAGTCAGTAGTATTCAATTTTTAACTTCGTTCGTTCGTTCGTATGAGCAAGTGGCCGACTCTGTTGACTCTCTGTTGTCTCTCTCTGTTTTTAATTTTTAACTAAGGCAATGATTCAACTTTTACGTAGACATTTAAAATAAAAGTTCTAGATTTACTATGCTAATTTTGGAATAGGCATGATGTCTAATTTTGACAAACCATTATATTAAATATGTAAGTACTTAGGTGTCTGTTTCCTATTTATGTATATAAAAATTCCTTTTTTTGTAAAAAAAAACACATTCATTAGCCCAAAATTGAGTTCTTGTGTTTGACGCCCAAACGCTCACAAGTGTCATAGCGCCTTTTTACTTAGGCGTAACGTCACGCCTAGGTAGGAAGTTCAAAGTTTTCAAACAAAACTAAATGGCAATAAAGTGATTTTACTTGACCTGACTTTTTGCGCTCTGATTGCTGCTTATCATAACAGGGCAGAATGCTGTAATTTCTAATTATATTTTATCAAAATAAATATTAGTCTTGCTCTTATTATAAAAATAAATACGTTTTATAGTATAGGATCCCATCATACAACGACCTTCACCGAGATGTTTATTTGATGAAACGTATTTTATATTTAATTTAATATGTCAATAAAAAAATTGTTTAACATTTCACCGGTATGATTATTAGACAAATTCTATACCAATCGAAAGAAAAAAAAAATCTATACCACCGGTCTGATTATTGAATTAAAATTAAATTAAAAATAAATTAATAAATTAAATTAATAGTTGTGACCGGAAAAGAATAGGCAACCCAACGTTTGCATATTCTATGGGCTTCAGACTTTCGATTGGTATAGAATTTGTCTAATAATCATACCTGTGAAATGTTAAAATTTTTTTATTTTTTATTAAGCATATACTGGACTGAAATTTGTTAGACAACCCATATGCAATTATATTTATTGACATATTAAATTAAATATAAAATACGTTTCATCAAATAAACATCTCGGTGAAGGTCGTTGTATGACGGGATCTTAGACTATTACAGGATCCATGAATCGTATTCAATTAGATAAATATTTTTTTAGTAATTCTTGATTACTGTCATGCCTATTAAACTAGACTAAAGTACATAAGAAAGTTAGTATGAGCAAGTGACTGACTCTGGTTACGGTGTTTTTAAGCCACCTAAAGGCTTCCGTCATGGCTCAAACTAGAAGAACCAGACTCAACTAGAGTATATTTGCCGTTTTTAATGAATTTCGCAATTGAGCCCTAGTCTCCCGACAACCTTGCCTCCTAAACACGGCAGCTTGTAATTAAGCTGATAGTAGTGTAATTATTGCCTTTACACTCAACCCGTTATTTATAGGTACATAATGGACTATAGTAAGCTAAAATTTCACTGCATCAATGAATCTCCATCCCTTGGATGCAATGCAAGGCTTAATATCTGGCAGTCTAACAACCCTCCCCCTCCACCCTATACTCTTCCATCCTAACATCTGTCTCCTAGACATGAGCTTAAGTGTACCTGGAAGTCCCTAAATCGACTTAGGAATTAGGTACTCAAGTAGGGCGATGTAGGAGCAATAATATACTACCTTACCTAATATAATATACTAATATTATAACGAGGTAAAGTTGGTTTGTTTGTTTGTATGTTTGGGGTAAACTCCGAAACTACTCAATCCGATTTCAATTTTTTTTTTACCATTTTGTTGCTTCCTAATGAATATAGGCTATATTTCATTATGGTAGGTAGGTACCACGTGAGCGGAGCCACGGGCAAGTTAGCTAATATTGTATAAAAGTAGTTTAGAGCAAAATGTAGATAAGTACTTATATTGCTATTTTCCACAAAAACTGTTTCTACACTTTTTGCATAAAATTGGCTCTGACGCATAAATCCCTAAACGTCGAATTCGCATAATTGACAACATAAGCATTTTTGGACCTAAACTCGAAACGTCGGAAACACAAAATGACCTATCCGTATTATGACCAATATACATATTATAACCACAATGTAACATTCGCGAAATGACACACCTGTAGATTGATTGTTTGTCGATAACCTAGACAATTGGTACTCTTTTCACAAAAATACGCACGAGAACTACCATAGTACCATCAACTAAGTACCTCATTCTCCTACTTTCAATAGCAGTACCTACATAAACCTACATTATGTAAAATCAAATGCAAATAAAATACTTTCCTTAGTGAAATAATATATTTTTTAACCAATTTCAAAAAAGGAGAAGGTTCTATGTTCAGTGGTGTGTTTCTTTTTTATATCTATGGTCTTTAATTATTCTGTCAATAGTGGACCGATTTGGAAAATTATTTTATTGTTTGATAGAGTAGGTACTTAGGTACTTACACTCTCGAGGTGTTACCATTAAAGAAAATGAGATCTGATCTTCAGAGTTATGAACAGAAATGCACCACGAGTGTGCAGGAAATTGCTCCTGTAGGAAAATCTTGGAGAAAGGAAAATCTACTTGTGCTTCAGGTATTATGCTCTACGAATAGGGGTACCTAACATAATATAACATAATTGCTATCATTTTTAAGAAAAATAATTTTAACGCGTCTAAAATTAACATAACTAAGTTTGCTCCTGCTTTGAGGGTGGAATGGACATGCTCTTGACCCGTTGCATTTTTTTTAATTTTAATGTAAAGAAGTAAATGTTTTATTTTTTGTTTAATTGTAATTTTATAAAACAGTTCTTATTATTTTTCCTACCCAAATGATTAAAAAAATGTCTAAGTATTGTTCAAAACTTAGGGGTCAAAATGCGTATAAGATACTCGTTGCTCATTATGAGTTTTAGTCTTCCAAGGTCAGTACCTGCCAAGGTCAGTATCTTCCAAGGTCAGTACCTTGAGTAGGTTTGCTTAAATTCATTCATTTTTCCGGCGTAGAGGCCTTCTGCACTCGCCAAAGCCCGGTGAAGTTATAAAGGTCTGGAAGACCACTTAACATAAAAATCAGTCCGAAAAAAAAAATGCGTTTTAGTCGTTTGGCGTACCTATGCGTCATTCTGCGTATTGGCATTTGGCTTAATATGTCATTATGCGTATTGATCATTCTGAGTATTTGACATTTCGCGTTTATGTGTTTGGTCGATATGAGAATTCACGTGTATAACGAAGTTGTCAAACGTTGCGACATTAAGCGACATTAAACAATCAGGCATTTCGCTTCGCTCATTGTTTTGTGAAATGGTTAAATTTATTTTTATTATTATTATTAGGTTTTAATCTGATGTGATTTTATTTTTATTTTTACAGTTTACCTTCACCTTCAGTTTCAGGAGGGGTTAACTTTCTTTTACCATGTTTTTATTTGTATTTTATTTTTGCATTATTATTATAATTTAGCGTGACGAGCTTGACTCCTACAGCAAAGAATGGCGCCAAGATGCACAAAACCGAGATCAGTGGAGAGAGGGAAGGGAGGCCTTTGCCCTGAAGTGGGTAACATCAGGCTTATAATAATAAATTCGCATGTGGAGGTTACAGAAAGTCTCTATCATCCCGATTGTACTATCTATCATCCACAGGCGTCATACCTACGCAACTATTTCAATCTTTCAGTTTATTAGGGTTACCAAAACATACATTTGTGCTCCTACAAAAAGCTGTTGTCCTCAATACTAATGTAGAATTGTACGAAAATTTTTACAAGCTGAATCTCGCACAGAAAACGATTCCACTACTATAATCGCGCATACTGATGTGCACTTGGCTTAGGCCCGTGTACAACCTCCCGTGAGTCGAGCAGATCAGATAATATTATAATTTACGTAAGTATTCTATTTAATATTTTTTTTATTATGTTGTAAAGGCTTACTTATTCATGTTTTTACAAATAAGTTCTGTTACATCTAACCTAGCCATAACTACCTGAGCTGTCGTAACAAAGTTTCCCCGATACAGGCTTTGCCTAGTGAGGAAACTGATATATATTCGTTGTTTTGATTTTCACTGTCAGTAAATTAAGTTAATTTTAAGTACCTATACTACTTTGTAAACTCTGTGTAAACTTCTACCTTATTTTACAGTACTTAATAAACATTTTTTCATTTTCATTTTTCATTTTCAATATGAGAATTCTGAATTATTGTTCATTATGCGTCAGAACGCATAAAAGCGTTACCTATCTCAGAAATGGTGAAATTATATACTTAGGTCATTTCGCGTTTGCGTCGTTCCGCGTTTAGGTCCAAGGTCCAACCAATGCTTATATTGTGTCAAATACCAATTCGTCGTTTTTTTTTTTCAATCATTTGTCATTATGAGTCAGAACAGAACCAATAAAGTTTGAAGCAAATCGAACCACCCGTTAAGAAGTTACATTTAGTTACCAATGGTTCCACCATTTTTTTTCACCAACCTTCTCACGTGCGTGCCCCTCTGAAGGGCATTTTTAGAAATATATTACACAAGCTTATTTTATTTGTACTACCAAATGTAAATACTTACCGAGTTTCAAAATAAATGAACAACTCGTTAAAAAGTTCCGATAAGTAAACCGACGAAATTTACGCAAACGAATTGCGGGTGGGTAACGAACTATAAAATCAATAGCTTGTATTATGATGACTTTGGTAGTAAGTTATGTTTTTCAAGGGACAACCTACATTAATATATTGTCCTAAGTAGGTATAGGTAGGTACTTACCTACTTTCCTATGTCAATAAAGTTAAAGATCACGTTTTATGAAATAAGGAAAAACCTTCACAAACACCTAAGTAGGTAGGTAAGTATTTAAGCTGTAAGTACCTAAGCTACGAAATCGAGGAATATGGTTTGAGACGGAGGAGTAATTATGGCCTTCGCGCAGGACTTTCAAGGTCATTATAGTTCGCTATTGATGACTTGATGAGTAAATTTAGAAGATATTGAAAAAGCTTCTGTTCTGAAATACAATTAGCAGAAAGCAGCGATTCATGACGTGACGTGACGACGCATATAGCCAGCCTATCCTCACTCGCCTGCGAGCTGCGCATCGCGCGCCAAGCCGTGAACAACCCGCGAAACAGGGCGTCTACTCTGCAAAACGAAAAACGAGGTTTCGTGACAATTTTCGGGTTCTAATTATGTTGGTGAACTATTACGAATTCAGTATCCACCAACATAAGCTGACCCCGAAAATTGTCACGAAACTTCGTTTTCGTTGTTCCGGAGTAAGGGCCCTTGAGTGGTAGGTAAGGTAGATTGCATTCTCATCTTCGCACGTTGTTCGCGCTTCGTTTCCGTTGTTGTCGATAAGTATTTTGTCCCGCGACAAGGAACGCATATTGTCAAATCGGGGCGCGAACCACGACGCGTACCTAGTGTGGAATAGTCGAAAGAAGCTAGGTATATTGGAAATTTACTTAAGCTAAGTACAAATAGATAAATGGATTTCATTACTTGATGGATTTTACGTCAACAAGTAGATAGTAGAATATACTAAGTATACTTATTTAAAGCTTGCTTATAGCCCTAAGTTCTGTTTTGCTGAATCACAGTGAAAGAGAGCTATTTTTGGCATTTTAAAGGAAACAAATCTTATCCTTTTTTACCGGCTCTACGTTGAGTTTGAGTGCTACGCCTCGCGAGTCGCGCGAGCCTTTAGGTAATCGATAATCACGGTGAAGACAAGTGACAGTCATCACAACAGACATTATTTTACTTATGCATTTTATTTACATTTTATCGGGGTGTTGGTTGACTCAGAGCTGGTCGAATTAGGCAAATTTTGGTTGCCTAAGTTTTTAAAAAATCTGTCAAAAATCGTTTAATTCCATCATTCAATCAGCAGACAACTGATTTCGGTCAATCACTAAAAACGATAAGTAACAGTTCGTGAAGTATTTTTGTTGGTAGGTCCGTGGAGCGCACCCCGGCCATGCGTTTGCCACAGCGATTGCCCGACGCCGACGCCTGCCGGAGGGCGGTCGTCTGACACCGCCTACTTCGTCTGGTATAAGCGTCACCAGTCTCGTGTCCCGCTTTACCTCCAAATTCAGTTCACAAGCATTCACAACTCGAGACCCATCCAAGGAGAATATTAATGTCCTTCACACAGGTACCTTCCAACCGCACATCCCTATCATCACGCAACGACTAAAAGCATATGCAAGCTAGGTAGGTACCGAGAAAGGATAAGTAACGGAAAAAATGCCCCGACATAAAGAAAAATGAGACAAAAAAATCTATAAACATTCGATTCTGTACACTAAAATATTAATTTATGAATATAAAAGATAAACGGTAATATTTAAATTTATAAAAAATGTGGAGGACGTCTAACTACACGTGCGTTCGGTCGGCGACAGCGAGCCCACTAACCAAAGTTCACTCACATCGCAGTCGCACTGAGTCCGACTCAGGCGAGAAGCTGCTTGCTTGCACTAACAGAACAGGCCACGCTACACGTCACGTCATTGTAAATAGGTATAATGACTCACTGTTGTCAACGTGGTCTTTGAGATTAAACAAAATTTAATAGCAACTTTTGTATGCTGCATAAATAGGTCTTTATATATGAAATTGCCGTTTTGCGTTCAAAGTTAGGTACCTACATTACATTTGACATACACTAGCGGCCCGCCTCAGCTTTGCAAGGGTGTATGAAGTAAATGAGACCAAATCTTCCCTTTCCAGTAATACCAAGGACGATATAGGATATCGACCTTGGTAATGTCATAAATTAATGACAATTAAAATAAGTAATAATAGTCTCAATATTAAACGCATAATAGGTACTTACTTACCTAATATCCACCCGTGCTAAATATGAAACGTCAAATAATAAGCACTTATCGAAAAGATAACGACGAACGTTTTAGGCTTTTAGTTCTTCTAGTTTAGGTTTAGTTTGTAGCACTGGAATGTAAACTAATTTGACAGCACTAAAATTAATGCCATCCTTTTATTTCAATCGTTATGAAATCGGCAACATTTTTAGTGCTGTCAAATTAGTTAGTTTAGGCGACAGAAATGAAGAATGTAAAACAATATACTTACTTAAAAAAATCAGCAATTTCATACGTTAACTAGTTATCGATTATAGCGTTGGTTATTATCATTATCAATCACTAACCCTGTTGCGCAAATGATCGATCGACGCGAGACGGTTCGGTTTAGATTCGTGTTACAGAGGTCAGCTATCTAATTAAAAAAAAATGGTAAGTATGGAATTTCTTACTAAAACAATTTCGTTATTATGAGAAGATGGCATAGAAGATTCATTACGTTTGAATAAGAATGTTTTATATATTTATACCATAGTGTTCTAATAGACGAGGGTCCTACTTTAACTATAGAAATACTTGTAACGAATCCTGTTTTGCAACTTCTCGAAAATAAATACAATGGGGGTAGCTAAGAAAAGTTTGTGACAGACTCCAAATTCAACCGCTTACTACATTATGTGCCATGAATGACACTTGAAAAGCAGCCCATAAAAGACTCTTTCTTTAGAAGACTTAACAAAAACAGTGGTTTCTTTACTTAACATTGTATGGGAACATGATTTAACGGACAAATATTGTGGTTTTTTATTTACATAGTTACCTACTGTAAATCAATATATAAAAACAATAAGCATTTTTTTGGAAGCAACGCACAGACCAAACCGCTGAAGCTATGAAGCTGAAATTTGGAAGGTAGCTTCCTTTTAAAACAAAACTGAGCACTAAGAAGGGATTTTTCGAAATTCTACCCCTAAAGGGTTGAAAAGGGGTGAAAACCGTTTTAGGCAACTTTTTAATGCGTGAAGCGATTTTCTTCAAACTCGGTATAAATATTGTAAATGATAAATAAATATAAATGTTTTTCAGAAAATTAAAAAAAAAACCCCTGAAAAGAGGTAAAATGTGGTGTCAAAGTTTGTATGGGAACTTTTTAATGGGTAGTTCGATTTGCTTGAAACTCGGTTACAACACTAACAATGCAAAATAAATATATACGTGTTTTAGGGTTTCTCAAAAAAAAACCCTTTAAAAGGGTGAAATGCAGTGTCAAAGTTTGTAGTGAAACGTATTGAAGGGAGGCACGACTGGCTTGAAACTCGGTTTGGATACTATAAATACAAAATAATTGGTCACGTGTTTCAGGAATAAAAAAAAAAGTCAAAAATTGGGTAAAAAGTACAATTATTTCAGCCTTCTTTAGGTTATGAAGAAATTCACGTGAACGAAGTCGCGGGCGTCTGCTAGTGTCATATAATGCTGAAAAAGAGCTAACAGACAGAATGTCCACGCTAAGTAAGATTTGAGGATTCCGTCCCCAAAGGTTAAAAACGGGACCCTATTACTAAGACTCCGCTGTCCGTCTGTCTGTCACCAGGCTGTATCACATGATAGCTAGACAGTTGAAATTTTCACAGATTATGTATTTCTGTTGCCGATATAACAATAATAAACCAAGTACCTACTAAAAATATTTTAGGGGCCTTCCATACATACAACAAACGTGATTTTATTGGCGTTTTTTGCTCGATATTAATATTTTTTTATTTTTGTTATTTTTAATTTTTGTTCAAGTAATATTATTTATTACTTATGTGCTTAGCGTTACCAGACGTCTCGATATTAGCGAGACAGTCCCGCTTTTTAGCAACAGCACATGACAGCTGCTGTCCCGATGTTTTAGGATTAGGATAACCTCAACTAAACCTGTAAAAAACAGCCTTACGAAATACACATTACAGATTGGGTAGATTATAATCATTCGATGGATTTTTATCAGCCTATCTCCGCATGAGTCCCGCATTTTTACTCTTAGGGCTAGAAAATCCGGTTTTATCCGAAAAAATGTAACAACGCTGCTGCATGCATGCAAAGAGTGCTGGGGTCTATAAGTGAAGAGGTAATCTGTAGACCAATTATTAGTGAACTGAAATATCCATTTATTTATTATAAAAAAATGTAAGTAAAGAAAGGAACATTTTCTAACTAAGTAGGTAAGGTACCTAACCTACTTAATGATTTTCAAAAGAAATCATGCTTCTATTTTAATTTTTCTGTTTCTCCTAAATTAAGTACCTATAGGAAAATAAAGCCTTTACTATATTTTATTATTAATTGGGCCTTTTGGGATCAAGATCCAGCGTTTCTTTCAACTAATCATAGCTTTTCACTGATTACTTCTTGACAATAGATTTGACAACCGCTTGACCAAAGATTAAGGCCTATAATTCACGTTCCAGAAACTCGTTCTATCGAAGACAAAAGAGATTTTGTTCAATGATTTGACAAGCTGATTAACTTATGTCTGGTCAATATTACTACTAGCAACCCATTTGACACTAGGCAATAGATTTGACCATTAAATAGTTAATTTTGGAGATGATCTGAGTTCGAGAAACCGGCTCTTGGCCTCCAGATCATCTATACTACGAGTATACTTACTATAGTCAACAAATCAATGAGAGTAAGCTGCCGTTTATGTACCTATATGAAAAAGGCCTAACAATTTCAGACTTCCTCTAAGTGGCCCTGAAAAAGGTCAGCCCGTAGGTATACCAAATTTAAGTTGGATCCGTTCAATACACAATCTTTCGCATTTATAATGGTAACACCGAGATAACTAGGCAATAGTTGTCCGTTTGGTTAATATTGTTGTCTTGCATCAACAAACTGTCCATGCAAATGACGCAAAGTCGATAATGTCAACCGACTCCCAGAAATAGAACACTGCATTTCATTTCATCTGTCATACATACATAATAGTGTAGTGACTTTTCATACGTTCCAGTTGCCATACATCGTAGTATATCGGGTAAAAAGAGCCTGTGCCCGGTAATGTGTGGTTTGGTACATTTCGCCGGGAGGGACCCAGCCAGCACCGACTACCCAACCCAGCAACCAACCGGGAAGTAAAAATTGTAGGTACTAACACTAACAGTGACAGGAGCGGATAGGCACACCACAATTCACAAATTGATCAAACTAGATTGTCAATTGGTAGGTAGATTAGATAGTAAGTGGTCCGGGCTTTTGACCTGACATGAACCCTCTCCCAGAACCTATTGCAGTCAATTACTGTGCAGTTGCATGCCCTGCAGCCCGCAAGCGGCGCGGCGCTGTCCTGCTCGGAAGCGCGCACAACTAGCGGCAATTGATTGCAGTTAACTATGTTCTCACAAGAATCACGGTTAGCGACATCACATAGGGGTATTAGATGCAATTACAAATACTTAGATAAAAGAAGATAAATTGAAACTGAAACTTAATTTACCTATAAATATAATTACTTAAGTATTATTTTTTTAATTAGCCTAACATAAGCGGCAATATAGATACCTACTTAAAATTGTATGAGACCACCTAAGCCTTTCTTATAGCAAGTGTCATAATTATAAATCTATTTTTTTTCCGGCGTAGAGGCCTTCTGCACTCGCCAAAGCCCGGTGAAGTTATAAAGGTCCGAAAGACCACTTAACATAAAAATCCGTCGAAAAAAAAATCTATCCACGGGAAACTTTCAAATAAAAAAAGAATAATTAAAATCGGTTCACCCAGTCCAAGGATCTGACAACACACATAAAACAAAATACAGACAAATGAGAACCTTTTCTATAAACCTTTATATAACTAACATTTATGAAACATGAAAAATATTATGAAAGCAGCTTTGTTAAAACAAAGTGTAGGTAACCAAACTATCTCTATATAATATAGTATAGAGATAGAGTTGTAGTTTATAGATATAGGTAGATAGATAGATATAGAGATAGAGATAAAAGTACTTAGAGTTTATTGACAATGATGATTTAATTTTGATGTTGTATAAGTTGATCGGGGTAGGAACGGATGCCTTTTTAAAAAACCAATGGGATGTTAGTAGATATATTTTTTTTCTCTACCTTAGACTATGCTAAGTCAACTTAAAATTTTATTAATGTCTTGAGTAAAAGAAGGTCTATATATCAGAGTTTCTGACAATTGCCTAAACGTAAAGATGACAGAGCTATTGATACTTGAACTTCTCATAATATTTTAAAATCCGAGGGAAAGATCGGACGTTGGCGGGGTAACACCGGACTACCTTGTAAAACAGCCTCTGGTGCTTTGATCATAAGCGCTACTACATAAAAATATCCGGTCTTAACCAAGAAAAAACGTAAATATCGAACTCGAACATATCTCACGACATATCTCACGACGTAGTAGCTATATTCTCTTTGCCAACTGAAGGGGCTTGACAAAACGGCGTTGCTGACAATGTTGCGAACAAACAAAAAACACTCAAGATTAGGGAGTTATTTGATTTATCCGTTCTTAACCCGTATACGAACTTACCCCGATCAACTATAGTGTAGTGAGTAGTGCATGCAAGCTTCTAGCTAGACAAGTTTAGTACCCTTCATCCTTCTTTCATTCACAGGAATACCATCGTGGCTCGTGGCAAATTTTAATTGAGGCCCGCTCGTCTAGACGTACCATTTCCTTTCGTTCCGTCCGTTGACTTGTTGAGTAGTACCTACTATCAGGGCCAATAATTGAGTAAGTTTGTGCCCAGTATAACAAGCTGCCTGCTACGGCTTCGCACGGGTGTACCTACTAATGAGAAAATGAAAGCAAAACGTCGTAAATTTAGTACCTATTGACTGTTTATTATTTAGTTCTATAAAAATCTATAATATAAGTATACGTACCTACATAGGTGAATATTATTTCCATAAACATTTCATAACTTTGTTGCACCGTTGTGTTGTGTGTGATAGATTAAAAATACGGAGGCACTTGTGTACTTACTTAACTTATTATTACTTATTCATTTTATTCTTATACTTAGGTTACTTAAGTATTTTTTAACTACTTACTTACATAATAATAGTTAAAAATACTTACGTATGTACGTACGTACGTAGATATAATATTTGCCTGCTTTTTAGTTACGGTATTTATTAGACAGAATTTCATGATCTAATTTAAAGTATTTACTACTTAAGTAAATAGTGGCAATTCTGAGTGTCGCAAAAGCTAAACTAAGCTAACTAAAATTGTTGCCGTCCCTTTCATAGCGATGGTAATAAAAAGGATGGCAATAATTTTAGTTAGCTTAGTTTAGCTTTTGCGACACTCAGAATCGCCCCCAGTAGGTATATATATAGTACTAAGTAGTATGCTAAAATTTCAATGTTATTTGTACCTTTCTAAGTACGATATTATAAAAAAATAGAAAATTCTAAGGAGTCGTGTTTTCGAAACCTTAATGTGCTTGGTATGAATTCCTCAACTTTACAGTGTTTTTTTAAATCTTTTTGTACTACTTACCTGGTGTTTACCTAAATAATATTAATAAACCTAAAGTTAAGTAACTTAATGCCTAAGAATAATAAATTAAGAGTCTAGTTTTTTCAATTAGCATTAAGTTTAATTAGGTAAGTTAAGATTAATTTAGTTTTTTTAACGATGTTTCTTGTATGTTCTGGCTTTAATATAAAAATAATATTTTAGGCCGTTCCTCATTTATAAAATGCTCAAACATAAATAGTTGTGCAAGCCGCCCTGAGAATGAGTAAAGTTTTCATAGTTTTTAGTTCAATTGGTAACAAATAACTCAAATAAGGTATTAAGGTGTTATACTCCTTGGATCACTATTACACAGAATAAAATTTTTCTTTTTTGCTTTCAAATAATCGTTCAGCTTAACAACGTTCTCCTAGGCAACTACTACAATAATTAATAATATTTTAAAATTAATTTAAATTAGTTAAGACGAGGTTAAAATGTTCCACTGAAGTAAGTACTTAAATGTATTTTTTTATTTTTCTGGTGGCTCAACTGGTTCTAATTGTATTTTGTACAGTTATGTACCTAAATATGTAGCAGTTTAGTATCTGTAAATAAATATTATTGTTTTTTGTATGTTTCAATTGAAAATTCACCAATTTTGAAAAATTTTTTGGAAGAATATAGGTAGGCCCTATTGTGTTAAGGCTTACCGATAATACGAGTCTGTCACTGTAGAATTCTAAAAACGTTTTACATAATTATTACTTACACTCATAACCTAATCTTTATCTTTGGTTTCGCTAATTGTGTGTAGGTCATTTACTTGTATGGAAGAAATGTCAGAGTTGGCCATTTGCTCATACGAACGAACGAACGAATGATGTCAAATATCTACCACCAAGTAAGCAAAACTAAAGATAGATAGGTTATTGAGACCAGCCGGATTGTAAACTGTCGGATCTGGAACGTGGTCTATTGCTCACAATTGAAAGCATTATTTTTCAATATTGTTATAATCTATCCACCCGGACTGAGAGAAATGAGATGGATAGACAGCTATGTAGAGGTACAAATAACTTGTTTATAGGATATTATGGTAATATTGTACGTAAGTACCTATTACATTAACTACTTACATAATTGACACTTCTTCATTAGTAAAATAAAGTCCATTATTGTCTTCATCCATACTTATTGAAAAAAATATATATTAATATTAATCAATAGTCAAACACCCGTTTTCTTGAACGCAATCATCTCTAAAATTTACTAAACAATGGTCAAATCACGTGACGAGTGTGTATTTAAAATATTTCGTTTTGAATTAAAGTGGCCCTAAGTATCTTATTCCAAGTTTTATTTTCAACTGGAGATGGCGTGATTAATCACAAATACCTAGTCGTTAAGCCATGACGGAGGCCTAAAAACTCCGTCACTAGTGACGTGGTATTTGTTCGTTCGTATTAGCAAGTGGCCAACTCCTACAAATACCTAGGTATACTTATTATGTTTTAAACTTTTGCGATCACAACATAAAATTATAAATACCAAACTTTTAATACGTTAGTAGAATAAGTAGTAGGTTTCTTTTAAATTGGTTCGCGAGTTTCCAAGGTCGTCACCGACGCCGACGCCCAGTGGATGACCTTGAAAGTAATTAGTGAATAGTGAGATAGTATTAGGATTGTGGAGGGTTGGCATTCAAGGCGGGATGGATGCACACTATGCAGCCGGAGAGGGGTGTGGCTGCCGCGCTATTGGCTCGCAGGTACAACGCAGTTAGAAGGGTTGCTACCACTACTAACACTAGATACGTCTGTATCTGGCCAAGGATACAAACTAGTAAGTACTCAGTTCAATTCATAGGCAAATACAAAGAGATCTTCAAATCATACGTGTATGACACGCAATACAATGTATGTGCATGATTGACATGAAGTTCATAAATCACATGAATACAAAGTACTTATGCTAAATGTTACTGTACTTATTCATTTATTTTCATGCAAATTTTTGAGATCTAGATTAGTAAGATGGATCTTTCATTCGAAGAACTCCACTTCAGGTGATGTTAAATCAGCAGCAGTGCAACCAACAGCAGCATTATGAAAGGTCATGAAATATTATTTATAATGTAAACTAATAGCTAATAGCTAAAAAGTAGTAAGTAAGTACCTACTTATATAGATAGTACTATTCCACATCATACATCAATAGTCGATACAATTTGTATTGGTAGGAAGGAACATTTATAATTTTAAGCTGTCCCGGTAAACTTCGTTATGCCAATATCGGGAATAATTGCAATTTGAAACCAATCGATTTGACAGTTGTTGTCATTGAGATGTTATGAACATTTTGTATTTTTACGGGAAAAGTATAAATCTTTTAGTAATCAAATTTAAATGGGACCACCTTTGGGACCATGCTTTGTAAATAAGGGAAACAATTATCAATATCATTTGACAATAGGCTGAGAACCGAAATTATCTAATATGTTCGCCATGATTGAACCCAAACTTTAGTATTATAAAATCAGTAGGATGAGGGCCGAATAAACCGGATGATGATACCTGGTACCTACCTAGTAATTTAAATGTAACGGCCTCAAACTAACGGCCGTACCAACAAAGACAGATGTTTCATACAGCCACGATCGAGTAAGATTCGTGCCCCAAGGTCTCTTACCTGCCGATTTTGGGCTCATTCGTACAAACTAACTAAACTAAGGTTAACTAAGTAGGTAAAACTTGCCAAAATTAAGCAACTTTTTTTACAGAACCCCAAAGTGCCAAATTGTAATTTAACAGGTTAGCTGTCCCGAAGCAAGTTTCGATCTTCTTTGTACACGTCCTCGTAGTAAATAATGACAGCTAACATGAGGCACATATGCCTCATGGACGTACCAGTGCAATCACCCATGAGGCACATGTACCTCATCGGACAGCTAACCTCATTTGTTGCGCTGCGGACATGGTTAGAGCAAAGGGGAGCATCTTTAGAGCAAAATTAATTTGACGTAAAGAAGTTTGAAGAGATTACCTATGGAAATCATGTGCTTAAAGCTACAAGAAATATTGTTTCAACTTCATCTGCTGTTTTGACACAGCTTATAAAGCCGCTCAGTACCGACTTCGAGGGGCAGTTACAAAAACGGCTTTTTAGATAATCGGCTTTATAAATTTTGTAAGAGGTTATCCGAGGATTTGCCGCAAGATTTGTTTTGAATGCTTTCAATGTCGCGCGTACCAGGCGGGGTAGACGTTTACTAAATGATTGCTACCTAACCAGTTACCAAATCTTTAATAAGTATGTACCTACTTAAGTAGTTAAGTATATAATTATATATAGTAGGTATTATTATAAATAAGTTTTTCAAACCGTAAAGTGTGGGTTGAGCAGATGTTTTGGATAAAATTTAAAGTCAACATGTTCCCCTAATTATCAGAAATGACTTCTATCTTTAGACTTATTGCACATGTTTTACATACTTATTTATCCTATCCTATCACCTATGTAAATAACAAAGGTTATAATTAGGTACCTGTATAAGTTCGGTCGCTATCTCCCGCGGTGGAAAACCAATACAATAAAAGTAAATTGTAAGTAAGTTCGTATGAGCAAGCGGCCAACTGTTACTCTGGTGACGGAATTTTTAGGCCTCCGTCATGGCTTAACGACTTTAAAAGCCGGGACCTCCGAAGCACGGAAGCGCTCAGCTGATAATGCCACTTGCGGTCACCCATCCAAGTAGTGACCGCTCAGAACGACTTCAACGATCTATTAAGAAAGTCTTAGTAAGCTTTGCCACGAGTGCTTCACTAATAATAATAATCGCTTCAATAATGTCTACAAATTACTTACTTTTAACTGGTACACTATCGCGACGTTGTTTAATCGACGAAATTTCCGCTGCTTGTTATTTGAGCCTGATTCTTTGGACACTTACCTACTTTTTGTAAATTTTGCTAGACACAGACAAAACAAAACCTTGACATAATGCACCCGAGACTCTTATTGTGCCATGCCAACTCAATGCGGACTAAGCTCTGTGGGAATCGAATATAATAAAAGAACCCGAATCTTTTGCTAAGTAGTAACTTGTTATTCGATCTGATTCATACCTTCATACGCAAGAAGGCACAATGGTATTTGTCATTTAGTGATATAATGAAAATAATGTTCACGCAATCGAATACCTAATTAGAATACAATTTATTAATTTCATACAATCATAGATGACTAAATTGTACGTAAAATAAATGACTGAATTTAACATTCAGGACGTGACCCGCGTCATTTTGTTCTCTATGTGTTCACTATGTGTGATAGTGTAAAAATATCCAAGGGGCTTCCATGAGGTCTAAGAGGTCATCAGGCGGCCTAAAACTCCGTTAGGTACAAGAGTTGGTCACCAGCACATGCATACGAACTTAGCATGGAAATAAGTAGGTATTTAATTCTCCTTCCCATGTAACTATTTAATTATTTTTGTGTATTGTAATTGCCTTTAAATCTACAATAATAATACGACGGCAATCATCTTAACCAACTGACATTCGTACTTACTATATTTTCCATGAATAAATAATATCTCTCAAGTACCTACTTATTATAATTTAGTTGAGCCCTGTTGTTTGCTGCGGGGAAAGGCGTAGCCCTAGTGCGAGGCTAGATTTGTTCGCATTAAAATATATTATAGTATATATAATATACTTACATATCTTTTTATCCACCACAATTTAGTATGCAGCTGCCGGTTGTATCAGATTCAAAATAGGAGAATGTTGTGGTAATGCAACCTATGTTTACACGCGCCGGGCACGTGTCCCTTTACCCATAACATCTGCTTATTTTTATAAATTACAACTAGCTTTCTCCGATTTACAACAGAAACCCGTTAGCCATTATATGAGAGTAACTTGTACTTATGTTTCTTTTAAATTGTAAAGACCTCGTTCCTTTGTGAGTTTTGCACGCGCTTCAGCTGGGGGGAGTGGTGTGCAATGAAATTATGAAACGTATGATAGCAATATTTCAATAATGTCATACACATCCAAAGAAATTGATGTTTCATTCAAGTACGTAAGTAATAATACCTAGGTAATGCATGGTCGATCCCCCCTATGATTGTGGTGTTGCCGCCCCCTTTTTAAAACCATAAGTAAACCAAAAGTATGTTTGTTATAAAGATAAAATCATGTTCATGAAACATAATAGCTAAGTTATGTTATAATATCTAACATTTCAGTTATCTCGTAAATAAATACAGCCCTTGTTATTTAAATGGTATTTATGTAGGCATACAATAGCTGAAATTGATACCTAATGATAATGAGTATTTTCTATATTTTCGTTGGCATGTGAGTTGTCACTTGATAGACCATTCTGTAAAGCTTTGCTAAAATGACACTCGAATAATAGGTTATTATGATGTGGAGTCAATAACAATAGGGGAGGGTAGGTACTTCCACCTTCTCACCAAATATGACTAAATACCTATCTAAAAATAAATAAATAAACTAAAATATAAAATATCTTATAAGATGGGTTCCGTACCATTATAAATATAAATAATACAACAATTATCGATAATAAGCAAGAAACGGCAAAAAATCACGTTTGTTGTAAGGACCCCCCTTAAATATTTATTATTAACAAATTAATTAAATATTTATTATTAAATATTTATTATTAACAAATAACAATAAATACTAAAAACAATATAAATATTGTTTTTAGTATTTATTGTTATTTGTTATACTTAGTGGCAAAAAAATTGATTATTTAAGTAAGTAGCTGTCACTATACTTTAAAAATAATGAATAAAATAAATAAATATTTATATATAAGTATTTTATTTGGGGGGCAGTGGTAGAAGTAAAACATTCAGAGTAAGTACGTACCTATATAAAGTCTAAATTAAATGATGTTCATTACAAATTGGCGGTCTTATCGCAGATAGCTATTTCTTCCAGACGATCATTTATTTAACTATACTCCGCGCAAATTAATAGGTCCCCTTGGACATAATATGTCCAAGCAAAAAAAAAATTAACTTAGGCATAAAATACACATAGATAAATACGATCGAAGTGAAAAAAAAACTTAAAATGGCTGTATTGAAAAATTACAAAACATGTAGTTCGGCCCTTGTTCTACCGAGGGTGCGATATGTCATTGTGATGTAGCTAGTGATGTAAACCTAAGACTTTCGTTCCAAGTTACATTCTATGGTCTTTCTCAAACGTCAAAACGGGCTTCTAATTTTATTTTAACTATAAACTAGAACTAGGTTAAAAAGTAGACTAGGACCCTCTCATTGACTACCAAGTTGCGCAGTGTGGACTTTTACTGTCTCTTGAACTAGCTAGTGTATCACAAGGTATCACAAGTGTATCTTAAAAAGTGCGAGACAGAAATTTCTCGTAAATTTTCCTAAATTTTTAAGTTTTTATTAGTTATGTTCCTCATATTATTCGAAATAAAAAGCAGAGTGGTGTCAATTCAGATGTAGCAAAAACAAAACTAAACTAATTTGATAGCACTAAAATTGATGCAATCCTTTTCATTTCGATCGTTATGAAATGGAAGGCAATATTTTTAGTGCTGTCAAATTAGTTTAGTTTTGGCGATATTTTAATTGACACCAGTGTTTACCTCGGCAGAAAAACCTTTCAAAGTTTTAACCCTTGTATAACAATCTACTATTTTATTTGTCATACTCGTTGTTGAACATAGGTTAGAAAACAGAAAGTAGGTACTTTCTGTCCCTAGGGACAATAAAGTAGATTCGTTGGAGTAACTGGCCAACTCTGGCGTTTTAGGCCGCCTAACGGTCTCTAAATCGTTTTCCAGTGACTGGTGTCAAATAATTAAAAATGTTACATTCTTTTTTGACATTTCTATTTAGCCGTGTCGCGACTTTCCATATAGCTACAGCTTTATGTACCTACTTATGTAAGTAGCTATATATGTAGGTAGGTATTTGATTAATTACTTTTTACTATTACGTAGGTAGGTAAGTATTTGATTAATTACTTTTTACTATTACCAAAGACAGATAAATAATAAAATAAATATCCTTGGACATTCCACACTACACAAATTGTCTTTGATAGGTAATAGATAGGTACCTACCAAGGATTGTACGTAAGTAAGTATACCTAATAAAAATGGCTGAATTATACAGAAAACATATAATGGTAGTTAGGTACCTACATTTACAGGTTAATTAATTATTGTGGGTAAGGTAGGTACCTAGTCATTGTATTCAGCCTGCACATATAATTATATTGTCTCTAAGAGAGCTTAGTAAGAAATCTAGATATCTATTCAATAAATTGAACTGTAAGTAATTAAAAAGTCCTACATCAGATCTTTGATAATGTAGGTAGGTAGGTAAGTTTGACTGTAGGTAGGTATTGCTAGTGTTTTGGTGTTTTATTGCTTCCTCAAGGGAGACCTCTTTGATGTGGTGAGTTTTATGAATGTAGATAGGTAAGGTACCTACCCTGATGATAACCTGTCTACTACGGCATATCGTTTTTTATACTTATTATCGCTTTACAAAAATATGTACTTACTTACCTACTTTATATTTATGTAGGTCTTCGATTCCATTTAGCGTTACATCCAGTTAGGTAGATTATTGTAATACATAATAACTTCTAGGATACAAGGTTTAGTAGGTAGGTACTTAGCCCTATATTGTGATTATAGGTACTACAAATAAACAACGCCCTAATCGCAAATTAAGCTATTTCTATAAAATTAGTACCTACCTAGTTCCTTGATATGTATGACTTACCTGCATCAATATTAGTGGCAATTCTGAGTGTCGCAAAAGATAAACTAAGCTAACTAAAATTGTTGCCGTCCCTTTCATAGCGATGGAAATAAAAAGGATGGCAATAATTTTAGTTAGTTTAGTTTAGCTTTTGCGACACTCCGAATTGCCCCCATTATTATATGCCTAATTTAATTACTTATGATTTAGTACGATAAGCACCAGGCTATGAGGCTAGGTAGATTTGAGAATGCACGCCGCCGCCGCGCCGCGCCGCCGCCGGCCGGCCGGTCTTAGAAAAGCGCGCGGGGCGGGCGCACTTTAAAATAGGCATTTCGTACCTAGTTGCTTGAAGGAAGTATTGAACTCAACTGACCTGTGTGTTGTGTACCTATAGTGCGTGCGGTCTATCCATGATAATTCATGTAGGTATGTAGAGAAAATACATTGTCTATAAATAGACTGAACTGAACCGAAAGACAAAGTAATACCTATGCCACTCACTTTCAAAAAACACTGCTTCATTTTGAACAACAAGTTTCCACAATCCACGACACAGTTTTATGATTAGCAGATTACTGAACATGTACAAGGTAAGTACCCACCCAGGTATCGACTAAGTAGGTTGGTTTAATTTAGCTGAATTGCAAACTGGAGGTACTAAATATATTTTGCAGAGGTACCGGTCAGAATTAGTTCACTTACCTATCTTCGTAAGTGGGAGTGGCATCGCCGGAAGCTCCTTGGGATAAGTCACCGTCCATTGTAGGGTGTGTTGGATAGTAAAAAGGGCCTCACACGGCGTTTACGGAACGGAAAAGTTGGGACGCGGAATAAACCGGTGCGCACGTATAGCGTGTACTGAGCGGAGTGAATCGCACCGCGCGGCGTGGCGTGAGCGTCTCGCTCTGTCGGTTGGCTGTACAATGCGAGGATCGCGAGGCGGAGGCGCGGTGCGGGGCGCAGGGCGCGGCGGGCAGCGCGGGTGGCGGAGTGAGCCGGCCGGCGCGGCGCGCGGCGCGGCGCCGGGGCGGGTCGGTGCCGGCCGTGCCGCTGCTGCCGCGATGCCGATTCCGCCGCGCGCCGCGCCGGCACGGCATGCGTTTCCGTAATTACAAAGTACTCTGTGGGCATGCGGCACGCGCCTGCTAAACCACACGGGGCGCTAGCACCAACTCGCATACCTAGCACAAGCTTTTCTTTTCTCCAAAGGCGCGTCAAAAGAACGAAGAACGTAAGTAGGTACCTACTTACCTTTAACTACATGCCAGACTACGAATGATTTAAGTAAGTAGGTATTTAACCTCAAACAAAATAGGTAAGTAGGTAGGTACCTACTTACTTAGGTAAGACACCTAAGAAGAAGGATTAATACATCCATGTAAGGCACAGATAAATAATAAGTAGGTAAGTAGGTACTATACTTAGGTACTAGTACCTAGGTACCATACCTACTCACTCAGTAGGTAAGTAAGTACCTACCTATAGAGAGAAGAGTAATTTTAAGGCTAATTAAAATAATCGGACGAGTTGACGAATGGAAATAATATTTATTTTTGTTTTCGTCAACTGGTCAGAAAGGCCCAGTTTGAAATATGACCAGTTGGCGAACCACTCCATGTTTGATTCATATAAGTAGGTAATTATGCATTATTTGTTAGTAGGTAGGTACCTAAGTAAGTAAGTATAGAATTGGAAGGCAAACACGAAGAGAGAACACCACACGATCTTGATGAAGATAGGCATCGATCAGCGGATGTATGACGTAAACATGCGCTTTGTTATTTGATTTACTAACTCACTTCAAACGAGCCGCCAAATATCGAGGGTTCACAATGAAAGACGGGTACGAACGCAGCCTACTTTAGGTAAGTAGGTAGGTATACTTAAGGTAATAAAAGGTAGGTACCGTGAAACATGCCAACTTTGCCACCAAGGGTATTTTTGCCCGAAAATCAATTTTTAAGCAAATCTTTAAATTCCAAAAGTATCGGAATACTATAGTAACATTTATTGACTTAGATAGAAAGTAGGTTATGTGTCTAGTAACACAGTCTATCAGGTTTGTCGCTAACTTCACTCAGTCACTTTTTAGAACTTGTAGAATGTGGTGCGTATTTTCGCGGGCAAATTTTAGTACAAGTTCTAAAGTTAATTGTGCGTGATGGCGAAAACACAGGTCAGTTTAATTTATAATAGGTATGTTATACAAAAACACTTTAAGAGTATTATATTTTATTATCATTGCTGAAGGTCTTTTAAAACTAAAGTTATAATGGTGGGTAAAGTTACCCAGTGATGTTGCGATCTACTACTGACAACATTACCCGCCATCAAAATAAGCTTAGGGTTGGCACTTACGAAACTTATTATTTTTATTATTCTATAGTAAGTACCTACCTATTATAGTATTACCAGTGATCGGAATAGGTAGATTATATTGGCCTAAACTTCAAGGAAGTAGGTAAAATGTGAATTCCTGCCTAAAATTTAAAAGCGAATTACAATACTTTGCAGAAAAAGAAGAAAAATACGTTAAGATCAGTTTACTGAGATGTGCTTAGTAGTACTTATAGTACTTTTAAAAAGCGAAATGCGGTTTGTATGAAAAAGAGGAAAAAAGTTAGGGTAACTTTGCCCAGCCACTTTGGTAGGAAACCTTTCATGGTATCGTTTTCATTTATAAAGTAAACGCCATTTTTGCCAAAATTCTTGTATTGGACTTTGTGCCATCTGTATAGAGGCCTTAGTTGCGTCAAAAATCAATGTGGGTAATGTTGGCAAAAGTCCAGATAACTTTGCCCGCCATCAAAATGAATAAAATACTTAATTAAATATTGATGAATAATAAAATCTGATAAAATAATACATGCTCATTATCTTTTAATTGCAGATGCTAAAAGAAAATACTTACGTTCCCATAGAAAAATTATCCAAAAATTGAAATTATTCGAAAAATGTTGGCAAAGTTGGCATGTTTCACGGTACTTACCTACCTATACCTACCCCATGGATGTATTTTTAATCCATCTTCCTAGACCTACCCTACCTACCTAACCCTAACAACCAAAACTAAAATGAATGCAGAATGATACATAAGTAGGAGAGAGGGCACCTTCGAACACTTTTTAGGTTTTAAATTAGGTAGGTAGGTATATCTCTCTTAGGGCGTTATAAATCTAGATGTAAGTATTGTATTTTATAAATAAGTACCTATGGGGTTTTTACCTATGGGGTTTTTAATAAAAATTATATTCAGGTAGGTAGGTACTTATTTTAACCCATAGATATCCAACTATTTCCATTAAAAAAAAATACTTTTTTGTTCAAATGTGCCCCTTCCGCGGGCACATTTGAAACCCCTAGGGGCAGTTTTGAAAACCGAGGATAAAATAAATACCAAGTAACTTGGAATTGGAATATCATTAAAACTAGTTATTCGCATCATAAGTTATCATTGAGCATTGCACTCTTATTCCTACACTAATAAAAAGTTAAATAAAATGAATAATAGTCGAAACAGTCCGGGGCAGTCTTAAACAAGATCAAATTAATTTATTTTTATTCGTTATAACAGATACAACAGAGCAAAATGAATATTGCAAAATAATCATATAAAATAATCTATAAGATACCTAATCTATAAAAATATAACAAAACAGTTTTAGAAACGTAGGTACTTTAAATGCTTTAAATATAAAATAAAAAAATAAAATAGCTTCAATGGCTTTCAAAAATTTTTATTCAAAAGTGCCCCAGTTTTTTATTTCAAATCTGCCCCAATACTAATATTTCATAAATAAACATATCTAGTAAAAATATTGCTTGATATCAAATTAATTTTCATTTGATATAGGTACACGGGCTATAATATATGACAACACTATTGAATAATAACACATTGAAAAATATACCTACGTTGTCACTTATTTGCTTACAATATAATAAAAAAAAACAAATTTCTTGACCAGTAAACCTAGGAAGATGGATTGTAAATGTAATGTAATACATCCATGATGTAAACCAACCATTGAATTATTTTCAAAATGACACTGTCAGTGACGTTAAAATTGGGAACTGACAGATGTGAAGTTCGGTGTTAGGAGTATTTCTAACATGGATGTCTTCTTTTGGTCTTCTTAAATTTCTAAGGTTTCGGAGGTTAAGAAAGATACAATTAGATGATGCATTCATAAAACCACTAAGTAATTCAAAACTGCCTCTGTTCGAAGGTGGCCCCCTCTCCCATACTTGGTTTACATGTTTGGTCAGACATGACATGTAGGTATTTTTATTTTATATTCTTTTGTACGGAGCTGAGTCTTGGACATCGTATGCCAATTTATTTACATCGAACACATGTAAATGCCTGTATCAGTATCATGCTTACATAAAATCAATAATTTCCCTATCCGTCGGTGTAGAGTGTAGACTGTAGTGCGAGAAGTCACATTTCTGCCGAAAATGACATAGGTAAGTAGGTAAGCCCGATTCCTATATCCAACGCACGGACGACCGTCGATCTATCTCTATCTATAGAAACATAGAAACGTTGTAGGTACTTAGGTGTTTTTAACCCCAATAACTACCTTGTGAGAAAATTAAAAATAATATTTTACATGTATTTTATGTGAGGTAAGTATTAGAGATAATAGGCAAGATAAAGAGATCGCTCGGCGAACTGAGAATGCCTGGAGGAGCTATTGGGCCAAGGGAGCTCTGATGAAAATCGCAGACTTTCCATTGTCGCTCAAGCGAAAATTAACACATGCATTCTCCCCGTCCTCACATAATATGGTGCGCAAACTTGGTCATTGACACGACACAACTTCGGAAGTCCAAATTCTAGGTTTGCCAACGTGCGATTGATTGAGCGTAGCATCTTGGGTGTCAAGCTGATGGATAGAATCCGTGACACCGAACGTATAGTATTATTTATCTGTGACCGAACTGCGCTCCCAAACACAAATCGCAGACGTTGCTACGATACGAAGGCCGCCAAGCTGAAATAGAATTGGCCTGGACATGTCTGTCTTTATGCCGACAGAGCTGTGGGAAAAGGTAGCCACCGAGTGGCGCCCCCCCCGGCGAGAAGACGACACAGGGCGGCAGGATCGTGGACGGAATGGGGAAGCCTTTGACCAGCAGTGGGACGAAAACGGCTGTCGTTTTCGAAAGTTGTTAATTAGTTTGTTGTTTTTTCATTGATTTGATGTGCCTTGCCATAGCCTTAATTGTATACCTATTTTGTTTGGTTGTTAAATAGATATTATTTTGCTTTGCTTATTCTGGAATGACCACTTAGTAGTACTCGCTGCTCTCGCTATATTTCGCGTGTCCAAAGTGTTGCCCTGCAACTAAAAAAAAATTTTTGATGCCTGCAACACAACCAAATCACATCATTCGTTCTTTCGCGTTCACTCGCGGTGTCGTCGATTTTTTATCGAAAATTTTCAAAAGCAAAGAAATTATAGTTTCTTTCCGAAATCTTGTGTTGTAGTGGTTTAATAAGTTATAGTGGTCATTTGCAAAGTGTGGATAACATCCAGAGCTGGTCAAAATGCCAAGATGTTGGAAAAATTGGAAAGGCGCAAGGATGAAAGTAATGGAAGCTAAGGGCTATTTTATCCCTTTTTACGTTATTATACAATCCACACAGGAGTGGTAAGACATCTACTTATTTATCAAAAAGTCTCAATAATAACGATTGTTCCCAAGAAATTTTCAAATTCACCAACCGTGGCTGGCTGTGAAATCGGCAAGGCCGATCGCCATCTTGATGGCCTAACCTTCAAGTTCAACATTTTTGGGCGATTTGTTTTTTGTTTTCCAGGTACATCGTGAGCTTTTTTCGGGGAAATCCTTAGTAGCTACCTTACACGTAAAATAATACTTTTTGTGTTACATTAAGTATCCAGTCCGTTGGATTGGTTGTAAATAAAGTGGAACAAGTAAATATAAGGAACATAACAATATTATATCCCCTCCGTTGAAAGGGTTGTACAGTAAAACAATAAGGTTCTCAACATGTTATAAAATATGTATTGTGGTACAATATGTATCCCCTCCGGTGGAGGGGTGGTGCACCTAGTAAGAGAAACAAGCAAACAATAAGGTTCTCAACATGTTATAAAATATGTATTGTGGTACAATATGTATCCCCTCCGGTGGAGGGGTGGTGCACGTAGCTACTAAGAGAAACAAGCAAACACTAAGGTTCTCAACATGTTATAAAATATGTATTGTGGTACAATATGTATCCCCTCCGGTGGAGGGGTGGTGCACCTACTAAGAGAAACAAGCAAACAATAAGGTTCTCAACATGTTATAATGTTATAAAATATGTATTGTGGTACAATATGTATCCCCTCCGGTGGAGGGGTGGTGCACCTACTAAGAGAATCATGCAAACAGTTCCTAACATGACATGTAATAAAATATGTACCTATATATAATAATCCTCTCCGTTGAGGAGGTTGAACTCAAGAAATCTAAAAAATGAACCAACATTAAAGTACTAACTACCTATTGTGACTACAAATTGTGTGTTTTACAATTGTACGTGGCAGAGAGTGACTTAAACAGCTCATACATGGTATGCTTGTTCTGAAGAACTTAGATTTTTTAATCTTACTTATAACGGTCAATTTTGAAATTTGAATTAGAAATGCTTGAGATTAAAACCTCAGAGTAAAGAGGTAACAACAGCTGAAGCCTCGGGAAAGCCTTTAAGACAAGGACTTTCAAATGGAATCCTTACTAATAAAAAGTCGGACTAAAGTTGACAAACAATGAAATAAAAACCCCTTGAAATGGCAAACTGTGGGAGGCTCCAAAGTTAAATGTGGAATTATCAGGTATTCTGAACCTAACAGCAAAAGCATGACATAGACTTCTTCAAGAACATAAAACAAAAATTAGACAGTCAACATGAAACAAAACTGGGCCAAAAATATCTTTCAAAGGCAAGATGGCACTCTCTCCGTTGGAAAGAGATTACCAATGAACACATTGGGTATTTATTACATTTTTTAGAGGAAGAAGCTGTATAAGAATTGGCCCTAGTTATACTAATGACCTATAAAAGCTAGGAAGCTTTTCTATAAAAATGGTTGGTTATAAAATAAAGAACTAACAACAGCCCTAACATAAGTACCAGAACAGCCAAACGACGGGCTTATGCCACCACCCAGACCTATCCAACAAAAGCTGGGCCAAATATCCGTGGAGGTTTGTTTTGTTGGTGTGCTTTAAGGTATGTATTTATTTATTATGGATGCTGGATGGGACAGAATTGCACAAGATTCCACTATCTTAGTTGGTTAAAAGGATAACTTTTCATGCTTTGCCTGAACAATCACTTATGCCACATAATAATAATTATGTAACCAAATCTAAAAAATTGTTATTCCACAAGGGATAATAAAACTTTTAAATCAAATAATGATTGTGTCATATCAGAATGCAAAGCTGAATAGGATTAATTTTGGTCCAGTACATAGGTACTATGTATGATTTAGTATCCCCAAAAAAGGATGGACACTAGGTACCTGTAGCTTTATTTTAAGATGAGTTTAAACTTATATAACTAAGTTTGTTGAAACTTCTTACTTTAAACACAAGGCTAATTAAAATTGGTTTTACTTTGTGTAAAATAGAATTGGAAAATCATACTAATTAGATTCAATTAATTCAAACTATAAAAATATTTAATCAAATAAATGGATATTATACTTTCTTAGTAATGGGTTTACATTTACAAGAGGGTCATAGAACATAATGAGAGAACAAGGTACTTACTAGAGTAGTTATTTATTTAAAGAAATTGATTTCCTTGGATATCATTAAATAATATCAATAATAAAGTTGTTAATTAAGTAGGTACCTACTTTTATTATACAAATAAAAATATTATGGCGAATATTTTCTTATGGTTTTGTAAAAATAAAATTTCATAGCTTTGGTACGTTGTGGGGGGGGGGGGGGTACTATGATAGTAGATTAATGAAAATAACCGAACCGATGAAGCAAAGTTTTATTTTTATTTATTTGGCAGAATAAGATCAGAACATAGTTGGTAGTTGTTTTTGCTAGCCTAGGAAAAAAGTTGACCTACGTTAGGTTTGTTTAGATGTATTTCTGTAATGAAATATTATGAAAGCGAAAAGTAGCTTAGGTCCCTTTAAGCAATATTAGGTATTACTGTTATTATTATTATTATTTTTTTTTGCATGGAAGTGTTATGCATTTTAGAGGTTGAGACATACTTAAAAATATGGTTAAAATTAAGTAAGTTCATCCAAATAGTCAAATTCCTCAATTTAATGACCCTACCTGGCAATTTTCAGTATTAACATAGATATCTAGACAATACAAAAATTAAATTTGAATCTTGTCACTCAAATCAAGATACAGAATGAGAAGTAAGAAAGCCAGTACATTTTTGTAAGGATTGTGGACACTTGGTCCTCCAGACATTTATTTGTTTGCTTAAGGCTAAATAAAAAATGTGAGAAATATACCGATTGTACCTATAGCTTGACATGGTAATCCTTTTACTTGGATGGTAGTGCTTCTACTTTGAATTAAAGAAACTTTTCTTTAATGCATTTCTACATGTTTTAAAAAAGTGAATGTCACTTTAAAAATGATTACGTATGTTACTTAAAAGGTATAAAAGGCTTAAGGTACTTATTAGGTAGTTAAAGATAAGTATTTTATTGTTTCTAATTTGGCCTTTTCAGGTATGGGTATTCAAGAGTAATCAAGCGTGTTTAGATACATTTTTGCACCTTGTGAAAATCTATAAAATCTTTATTCAAAGTCAACTCAACTCTTCTTACCTAGGGGGCTTGTTATTAGGCAATAATAATTATGAAGGGAATAATGGTAGGACAAAGCGCAATAGAAGTAAAAATAAAAACTAGGATTCGAAAAATAGTGGCAGTAGGTATGGTAAGTTAGGAAATCAGAAAATAGTGTTTATGTTTTATTTTTAATTTGGTTATTTAATGACCGTCTTTGTTAAAGGTGCTTCTTAAACTGCAAATTGTTTAGCTTTGTCTGTCACTTTTAATACATAATCTATTAATCATTTTGAAACAGATGGTCGCCTTAAACGTGGTTCTAAAGGAATTTTAAGAATAAAACCTATGTGCCAAAATATAAAGCCACTTGGGATTGGGAGCATAGGAGCCACATTATGGTTCTGTTTTTCATAAGACAGTGGCATTCTCTTATTAAGAAAATTTTGATTAAAAAGACTGCTTTGTTTTTGACTCCTACATAGCAGAGTCTAAACACTAAATGTTAACAGTTATAACAGAGTTCTTTTTGTTTTGTTATATACCTACCTAGTTAAGAAATCAACTGCTTGGAGCAGATGTATCTTGCCAAGCCAGTTATTGTCTTTTAAAATACCTTTCATATGATTGGTAAATAGGTACTAAACAACTAAGATGTGATGATGAACTATTAAAATATTAATTACAAATTGCTTTTTAAGAGACCTCTTAAGAGAGCCACATCCTAGTTTATCAGTAGAAAGGTCTCGGTGGGACAAGTCCTTACAGCGTTTTTAAGTCAGTAGGGTGAACCTCTTGATAATGGATGTTTGCAAAGCAATTTAATTGTAGGTATTAGTTTAGAACTCTTCAAATAGTAAAGATTTTCAAGTTTCTTTTGTTAAGGCATATGGGGTGCCTCTAGTTAACAGTATAATGTAGAAACCATAGTAAATGTTCTACCTACTTACCTTGGTGATTTAATATGGAAGTATCATTTGTAATAAATTAAGTACTTAGGTATAATGTTACTACATTGAATGGGTTTTTAATGTTTAACTCTAAACATCTACTAAGTGGTCATTCCAGAATAAGCAAAGCAAAATAATAATAGGATTAAACGAACTAAAAGTGAAGTTCTATCCTTATTATTTAATTTGCTTATTCTGGAATGAGAATTTCCCTACCCATCCCAAAGCTATCATGCGCATAGCTTCTTCCCATGGGTCTACTCATTTATTTATCTCTGAACGTAATGATGTGATTTGGTTGTGTTGCAGGCATCAAAAATTTTTTTTTAGTTGCAGGGCAACACTTTGGACACGCGAAATATAGCGAGAGCAGCGAGTACTACTAAGTGGTCATTCCAGAATAAGCAAATTAAATAATAAGGATAGAACTTCACTTTTAGTTCGTTTAATCCTATTATAAGTAACGAATTAGTACAACTGTAGGTAATGTTATATTCTATGTGTGTAGGTATGTGTAAATAAATAAATAAATTAATTAATAACCAACTGATTTGGCTAGGTGTCGTCACTGTAACACACATAGACGAAATCACTGTCTGGGATAAAAAAAATCTGGAGGAATAATGACGCAAATGTAGGCATTTGCGTTAGGTATTCATTTTTCTTCAAAACAGTTCATTTCAGGTACCTACTAAACAGATTTTTTTTAATATTTTATGACGTTGATTCAGTTTCTGATTGATTTAAACTGAAAATAATACAATGACGCTATAGTCTTATTTTAAGTTAAAAAGAACGTATCGCATAGGTAGGTAGGTACTTAATTACGCATAGTTACCGCATACTTTGACAAGATACTTATCGACGCTTTTGACGCTTTGACGCTTACTTACGATTAGGTACTCAGTACTGTACTTACGCTTGAAATATTCGGTCGGAACGGAACCCTTCGTGCGCGAGTGCGGCTCGCACTTGGCTGATTTTATTATAACTAGGTATAGGGGTATAGGTAGGTATATTATAATACTAAAGCTGTCAATTAAACTTACGTCCATCCTCCCTGCGAGGAGTTGTTACTGCTGTCCTTGAGCTGGGTGGCACTGGCGCTTTGCAGGTTTGGAACGTTCACTCTGAAACAAAACAAGCAACGTTGTCAGGTCATGCATGTCCTTTTTTCCTAAGATTCCTAAATGAACCAATACATACCTACCTACCTAGGTAAGTAGGTATTCTAAAGTAAATACGTAGATAGGTACCTAATCGTAATCAGTACCCTGTATTCACTAATCAAATCACACCAGAACAAGAGTAGGTAAGTACCTAAGTACCTACCTGAAAATGCGTAAAAATGTTTTTACTTCACTCATTATACCTAGTACCTACTTACCTAGGTAATTTATATTACCTACTAGGTACTAGGTAGGTACTACTACTGCTACCCATCGTTGGACAAAGGCCTCCCCCCTCCACTTTCGCAATTTATAGTAGGTAGTACCTGTACTGTACTACATTAAGTAGGTACCTATGGGGACAATTCTGAGTGTCGCAAAAGCTAAACTAACCTAATTAAAACTATTGCCATCCTTTTTATTCCCATCGCTATGAAAGGGACGGCAACAATTTTAGTTAGCTTAGTTTAGCTTTTGCGACACTCAGAATTGCCACTTAGGGGAGGTAGGGGACCATTGGGCAGTTGGGAGGTTCGGGCACCCCCTTGTAACTCGAAATGTATAGTAGATTTTTTTAAATTTCTACCATAATTGTTTAGTTTAATCACTGACAGCACCGTTCAACCAAATGTCGTCTGTAATTTCGTTCAGTTGTCAAAGTTACAGGTGGTTGGTGGTTTTACACGTGCCGAAGTGATTATTTTGTTGTGATTGCGAAGTAATTATTTAATCCGTTTGTGTAAAGGTGAGAGTTTTTTTGTTTACGATTAAAAGTATGTTTATTAAAGATTAAACTGATATATAAATCACTGTAAAATATTGAACTGAAAAAAATATATTGAAGTTTATTTGAAAAATGAGTGTTTAGGGAGCATTGAGCACTGATTTCGAAGGGTCGTTTGGGCATGCCTAATGCTCCCTCCGTTGCAGTGTTTACTAGTGAAATACTTTTGTGTTCTATGGTATATGCTTTACTTATTATTTTAATACCTAATTTAGTTTAGTCTACACTCTGCATTAAAACCAAACGTGGTAGCTCTAAATATACCTTCGATAAGACCATCTGGATTATACCAAATCTAAGATAAGTATTAGAAATTAAGAATTTTTTTTTTGAGATGCATATTTAATTTTTGCTACTTTTTTTATAAGTATAAGAGTAATGTTTGATTTTTTATAACAAGATTTTATAGTTATGTCACTTAATATTAAGTAGATTGTGCAGTATGAGCCGTATTTAATACAATGTCCAAACCTCCCTCAGGGGTGCCCGAACCACCCGCCCACTGGGAGGCTTGGGCACTTTTGACAGGGTGTGGGACATCTCTTATATCTTAAAGACTGATTGTATTTGAAGGATCGTTCTTAGCGATAGTTTGAGCCAAATATATGATCTCCTGATTTAATGCATAAAAATGTGATTTTATAAAAAAAATACCGTTTTATTGTCATTTATGCAAAAAAGTGCCCAATGGTCCCCTACCTCCCCTATACCTAATTAAAAACGTGGCTACTCGGTAAGTACCTACTTTTTTATATGTAGTACCTACTTATAATGTCTATGCACCATCTTTTAGCCTACAAAAGAAACAAAGGGTCAGATTGATGAAATCAATAATGTTAGTAGGTACCCTACCTACCTAAGTAAGTTTTGAATTAAATTGCACTTGTTTGAGAAGTTTAATATCTATCAATGTCCCCTCGCATCATACATCAAATTCACCCCATAATCACATTATAAAACTCATTCTAGAGATTAAAATGTGAAAACCGCCCATCACAACAGTTAGGTACAGTAGTTAGGTCCCTACTTCGTTCCGTTCATGGTAGAGTACCTACAGAAGTTAATCATTGGAAACCATACAATGTTGAATATTGACACCTAATAGTCAAGTCACGCACGAGTGTTGTTGGAATTCTATCTGAAATATTTTTTTCTTTTGAGATGAACTGCACGTGTGCAAGCATTACGAAATACATAAGTAAAACAAAAATACATAAAGTAAGTAAATACAATTTTAGTAATCATCAAACACACCTTGTGGTTCGAAAGTCACCCTGCTTTACAGTTGATGATGATGATGATGATGATGATGATTACACGCGCTACTGACTCACGCACTTGACCACCGCCCATGATTACCTACATGCGCTTTGTACTGGTACCACCTATCCTATCTGTATTCTGTGGTACCACCTCTCAGCACTATGGTATCGCAGGGAAATATATATAATTACCTACCGTACCACTAGAGGTATGGCCGGTGGTAGGTACGGTGGGTCAGCAGCGGTAAGTAGGTATATATAACCTACCCAGCTACCTACAGCTACAGGGTTTGTACATCGATATAATGTAGTACCTATCTATTTGTTCCTATAGGTATACGTAGTAAGAATAACTCCATGGGTTTGTATTTGTAGGTTCAGTTGGATAGATAGAGTATCGCGAACAATCCATCCATGGGTATGTTTAGACTAGGAAGGAGATATGAACATAAACAAACACTGAATAATAACGCATCGATTCGTATTTCAGAAAACATCTGTCTACCTGGTGTCTACCTGGGTACACAAACAAACATAGTTTATTCAAAACGATTTTTGTTAAGTAGGTACTGTGTTTCGTCTGTTTCTAAGCTAGTCTTGAAGCAGGTAGGTAAGTTACATAGGCAAGTTAAACTCAAACTTTCAGGGAAAGAATCAAGCGAGAACCTGGTGTGGGCTTAGCTTTTTTTCAGCAGTCTAATCTTAATAATATAAACTGAGTTGTTGTGAGCTTGGGGCTGAACGTGCCCCACGTTCAGTTACAAGCTTTTTTAAGAGATGCCGTTAACAGGTTGAGGTTTTTAAATTTGTTTATGGATAATTTTTGCAAATCGCTTGGAACTTTGTTACACATTGCCCTTTAAAAATGATCTTTTAACTTTTTTGATCTTAGTTGTGGAAACAGTCAGTTTATCTTTGTTTCTAGATATTAGGCGACTACGGAACCCTTTATTGAGCGTGGCCCGACACACACTTGGCTATATAGGGAAGGTAGGTTCCTTGTTGATCCTAAAAATACATCTCAAAAGTTAGAGGAGCATTGCAATAAGTGGATCATAGTGTCTCATAACGAAGATAGACCTACAGATCGTGAAGAAAACTAAAAACGTTTATTTTCTTAGCCCGGAGACTTCGGGTCTTATGTAGAGGCAATAAAAAGTCGGTCTTTTTAAAGTATTATGGTTAGGCGCAGGAAAGTAAGTACCTACCTACCCCTACCACCGTCTTTGCTCCTACTTTCCATTGAGGTAGGTACCTACTTGAAGTAAAACCATTTTGGCTTCTAGAAATTAGTAGGTATCTAGAATCAGATCATGTTGTGACGTGCGTGACCATTGTTTCAGACACAATGCGTAATAATTACGCAGACACTCATAAACAATACAGGCGCCAGAGGGTTTCTTAACCTGTGTAATTGATCGACCTGTCACCGGTGACCGAACTTTCTCGAAAATAGAAAAACATTAGAATTTTGCTGTTTACACTGGCTGGCATTACAGGAGAGGTGCGCGTTGAAGTTTTTCTACGGAATGACCGTAGCACCCTCTACGCTAAGTTCTACGGAAATATTATATTGATTTTGAGAAGGATGACAATGGGATAGTACCTACGCTGAATATAATGAAACAGACAATCAATTACGACACGTCTAGAATCATAGTTATCGATAGGTATAAAAAAAGGTAGGTAATAAAAAAAACCGCTCAAATGTCGATCCGCGCAAACAGAACTTCGTTCAAATGGGATGTTGCGCAAATTGTCGTATGCGCAAATGTCTATCGTGCATTTATTTGCGTTTGTATCGATACAAAGGAAATATGAAAGAATTTCTACCGCTCCATGGGGATGTTGACGTACCTACTTGTTTATCTGTTTCTTCGTTTTATTTCGAGGAGGGGATAAATACCTACTAGGTACGTACGTAGGTAGGTACTTACCCACACATTTCATTTTTCTACTTTCACTGTGGTCCTTTGTATTTTTTGATAGCAACAAATGTCGTCTTTTCAAGATTATTTTTCGATGTTTAATTTCATAAATATAGGTACCTACCTACCTAAAAAAAAAGTAGCTCAAAGCTGTGGTAGAGCATAAAATAAAAACCATCAATAATAATTAGAGGTAAAATTACTTACAATTTCTTGTTGGCAACGGACGGCTCAACTATCAACGGCAGACCGCAGTATGAATAACCTGTAACCAATTATTTTACGATAAGGAGTGATTATAAAAAGATAACCTGACCTAAGCTTTTCAGTTAAGCAGCTGCGCTTTGAAAGGTCACTGAAGATTAAGGCCAGCGCCACTTTACCCCACCGGCCGCGGCCCCACCCTACTAATACTCTCGTGCTCGGTTTCGATGTGAAACTGTCGTAGAATGTTTGTGACTGACACTAATAACTGGCATCATCAACTGGCATTCGCCCGTGGCTTCGTTCTAATGGATCCTGAATACAGTAGGTAAGTAGGTATCTACCTAAGTTGGTAAGTACCTACCTACCAATATTTTTAACTTGACATGATACTTACAGCCTAGATTACACAGAGGATCATTTGACTAGTTTAACCACGAAAAACATAATTCGTCGTAGTCAAACCAGTTGGACTAGTTAAATAGTTTAACTAGGAGAAGGACCGATTCTACTTAGATATACTTACCCACTAGGTACCTACCTACCTACTTAGACAAGACTGCCTACTCTCGAATACCCGAAGATTTGTCAATTATGCGATTGGGGTGGTTCCACAAACTTACTCTACTGTTTCGTTTTGCGGATGACATGTATGAGGTCGACACCTCTGAGAGTGCTCTACAAAAAGGTCATAACAACTCGGATTACCTACTCTACCTACTCACCGTGAAGTTTGTCGATAGCACGATCTGCGGCAGATTGATCAGGAAAATCGACGAATGCGTAACCACCTCTCTTGACTGAGATTTCAGCGACAGTAAGATTTTGTTCAGCGAATAGTTGTCGTACAGCTGCTTCGTCTGCTTCAATCGGCAAGTTACCGATGTAAAGTTTATTCATCGCAGAAACAGTTTTCAGCTGCTCGCTCATTATGAGGTTTCGCAGGGCACAGGATCAATCAGAAATATTATTTGGATGTCGGTAAATCTAGGGTTGTATTGCTATTTGGACAACAGTCAGTCACTTTCAGCGTCCGAAGTCAGTCAGGCATCGATTCGAAATTCTTTTGTCATTAGCTGTCAAATTAGTTAGTATAATTCAAATATCGAAAAACGATTCAAAGAGTTTTTATTTTATGTCCTGATTATGTTTAACTCGATGGCTTTGATTAAAATAATACTTAGGTACCTACTTACCTAAATAAAATTATAATATAATACATGTACCTACCTACCTACCTATAATTATCGGTAATTAATCGCGTATTGAAAGAAATCATATAATTACCTCGACGTATCGGATGACATTACAGTCACCGTGGTCACGAGTAGGTAGACATGAGGTAGACTCAGAAACTCGACAGCCATGCATTCTTTGAGAAAAAGGAAAAGGGCCAATATTAACAAGACAATTGTGTTGTGTTGGCCGAATGGGTTATAGGTAATAGGATAATAGCTTTGATTATTTAGAAACCTCTAAGAGCCTGGGGCACATTACGTTTTTCTAACGAGCAGTAACTGCGCGATTTTGTGCAGCTCGTTACCTGCTAGTTCGCAGCGCGTTTCACAAGCGCGAGCTTGCCTGCATTTTGTTCGTCACGTTTATACCTATCGTTCGTTCGTTCGTTCGTATGAGCAAGTGGCCAACTCTGGTGACGGAGTTTTTAGGCCGCCTAAAGGCCTCCGTCATGGCTTAACGACTTTAAAAGCCGGGACCGACAATTTAACGCGCCCTCCGAAGCACGGAAGCGCTCAGATGAAAATGCCACTTACGGTCACCCATCCAAGTACCTAGTTACTTAGGTAGTGACCGCTCAGAACGTTGTTTAACTTCTTGCTTCTTGCTCAACGTTTGTATCGATACATGCAGTGACTGAGCCGGCGCGTGTTGAAAAACTTGGTGTGCCCAGTTTCGCCATGTTCGTTCCGTCCGTTTGTCCGCGGCTTTGCTCAGAGACTATTGATAAGTATAAGAAAACTGGAAATTTGCGCTTTGCCAAGGAGATACATATTGATGACGTCAACAAAGTCGCAAATAAAATCGTAACACAAAATATTTTTCAAGGTACCTCCCCTACATATGAAGCGCGGGTGAATTAGCGAAATCTTTACATTTGGAAATGTGAAAAAAATAGAAAAAGTGAAAATGTAAAAAAGTTATAGGTAAGTAACCTGAGTAAATACTTTGATAGTAAGTAGGTATATACCTTCACTTTGATTTTGAAAATATTTTTTTTTCTTTGAAAGATTATACCTAGGTACTTAGGTACATAAACCAGAGGTGGTTCGAAAATCAGGTTCAGGGATACGGAAAAGTGAATCAAACTTCACACTAATATAAAGGTGAAAGTTTGTGTGTGTGTGTTTGTTACTCTTTCACGCTAAAACGGCTGAACGGATTTTAATGAAATTTGTTACCAAAATTGCTTATATCCTGGATTAAAGAATAGGCTACTTTGATCCCGGTTTTTTTCCAAGGGAGCGGGAACTATTCACTGCGGGTAACGTCGCGGGGCGCAGCTAGTTTCAAGTAAAAACTACAGAAGTAATGACTGGAACAATGCATTTATTGGTCTATTGTCTTATAACTAAAAATACATTATTAAAATACTTATAAAAATATTATTTACAAAACAAGAAGTAAATTAAATATATTGTTTGAAATAAACAATTAACATTACTCAATATCAATATTTAAAACATCACATTAAAATAATAATAAAATGCAACAAAATTATAATAAGTCATATAATAAAAACAGACAATAGGTAAGCAATTGTACGAGTTATATTGCAAAACAAAGGGTTCGTACAATCATTAGCCCATATTGTCGGAGACTTTCTCCATTTGTTCGTAATCATAAGAAAATAAAGTTTTTCTTACACTCATAGTTAAAACATTCGAAAAGAAATTTTACGCTTCGATATGAGATCTAAACAGCGAATAAAAACACTTAAGTAAAACGCTTAGAAGAATTCAGAAGTTCATTAACAGCAATAATTTCAATTATTGAAACTTCGCATCACAAAGATTAGGTACTTCCAACCTCAGAATACAGTTTTTTCTGTATTCTGAGCTTCCAACAATAACTTCAACTTCATAGTCACTTACGCCCGAATACTGAAAACGCTATCTATAAGTATTCTTTTATCTGTGCTTTAACATAATTATTTGACGTTTGTAAATACAAATCTGACAAGTAAGAACGTCTCGAACGGTTAATACGCTCTCAAAGAATTTAGAAGCGTTTAGTTTCAGTATTCAGGCGTTAGACTGCTGTCGCGTATCACTATTTTTACAAACTGTTCAGTTTTTTAAAGTAGTTGTCCACAGGCCCGCATCGCACGTAACGCATTTTAGTTTGCTTTGTATAAAAACTCATACAACAGCGTCCACTGATCCGCACCGTACAGACCGCTCATCGGCAATGCCTACATGCGATGCGTACCGATGACGTCATACGGAATGCCGATCAGTGAACGCGCCCCGCGCGCTTTCTCCGCATCGTCGGCCATTTGCATGACGATGCTTCATTTTTCTAGATTTTTCGCAATAACGACTTCGTCATCGCTTTCCTCCATTCTCACAAACACTTTCCACACGTACGATCACTACAAAATTCCGAATGAAGGTGGCATCGGCAATCCGATACGATAGCTGATACTCGCGTCGGCAATCTGATACAGTGAACGCAGTCTAATAAATCCGTTTGATGTGATGCGTCCGATACGTGCGATGCGGGCATGTGGACGCTTACCTTTAGTATATCTAATGGTGCATAATATATAATAACGAAAGTTCAACGAAGGGTCGTCATAAAAATAAATACATACTTATAAATTAGGCTTTGTTTTTAGAACTGAACTATTTTTGCTACAAAGTTGTTATTACATACATACCCTTTCACCCGAAATGTATATTTAATTAAGTTTTAATGTAAAAAGCTACATTTTAACAACGAAAGTTACTAATACCGGGAACCCTAGTTTTATAGAATGGGAACAAAAGTTCACTTTGAACACGATAGGTGGCGCAACTGCACCACTTTTTACATACTAGCTGTCAAGATGTAGGTCTTTTGCTAGTGAATGTTTACTTTATTGTACTTTTTTCTGGCAGGTAATACTTTTTATTTTTAAAGCTAACAAGACTTAGGGCATAGGTGGTCCGTCGTGTTCCGTCGTTACTCGTTACACTCAGTCCTCGCTAGCTTCGTTGGCGAGCGCACGCATTCGCTCCGCCTACCACCGCTCGCGTACCCCGACGCCTTGCCACTGACCACACCGCGGAGTCAGGAGCGACCCCACTCTAGAGTGGACGTGTCGCCCCCCTCACCGCGGCTGTGGGAGGTCGCCGGGTGTCCCCGTGTGAAAGGGACGTCACGATTTCTCGCTGTGGTTACCCGTCCCCTACACGCGAGTCACCAGCTGATGTTTTCTGAGAAAACACTCACGCTGGTGACATCCGTTCCCCGCCCGACTCATTAACCTTACCCCGCAACCCTCCCCTCATTCGCCCTTCCCTATTCTTCCTCCCCATCACCATGCCTTCGCCGCCCCCGTCGCGTAAACCCCCCGGTCGCGCGGGTAAGCGAAGGACAGTCCTGGACCGTGAGATAGTAGGTCGGGACCTGATGAACCCGGAGAAATCCGTGGTTTATCCGCCCGGCTACTTCTTACGCCACCCCACCCCCTCCCCCGCAGTTGAGACTGCGCCTCGCCAGCTCGAGAGCCCTGGCTTGGGCGCTGGCGGAACTGAGCTTCCGCCCCGCCCTGTAGCCGAACGTGGCCTTGAGCTGGCTCGGGTCACCCGACCCCGTCGTCGCCTGGACTCCTCAGGAGAGGAAATCCAGGGCGATGAAAAGCGCCCAAAGGTGCAACCCGCATCTCCACCACTGGTCAGCACGCCGACGACCTCGCGCATTCCGCGAGCGATCGAGGCGGCGCCGACCCCACGCCTGCCCCTCCCGGCACCCGCATCGCCTTCGCCGCCCCGCGCCGACGCGCGCGAAGCCCAGGCCGGTCCGTCCGGACTGTGCGCCGCGCGCGAGAGCGGCAGCGACGACAGCGCCCCAACATCCGATGAGGACGACGACGAACAGGCAAGTGGTGACGACGAGTCATCCCAGGATGACTCGACGTCCTACGCCCGACTGGCAGGCACGCCCTGCACCCCCAGTCGCGGCCAACCGCCGTCCCCCTCACCTCAGTCACCCAGAGCCGCGGCGGCATCCGCGCGTCTTAACGCGTCGCCCCCGCGACCTCGCGGAGCCTATCCGCCTCCGTCGTACGCTCAGGCGACGGTGTCCTCCCCCCCGCCCCGTCCTCCTACCCCGCCCGCGGACTTTATTGTTCATGAGATGATTTCTCCCCCGCGAGCGCCCGAGAGCTCGGCCGACCCTCGGCCTGAAGCCGCCGGCGCCGCGCGCCCGCTAACACCGCCGCAGGCTGCACAGGCAGCCGCGGCTTCCAAAGCTTATCCGCCGATAGTTGTTGAAAGTCTACCGAACTGGCCGGTACACTTTCAGCAACTACGGAATAAGCTAGGTCACGCCCCCAACGCACGTCCCTTAGGTAAGGGCGTGCGTTTCATCCCTCGGTCGGCTGACGAGTTCCGAGTCGTTCAGCGCCACCTGACCGACGCTATGGCAGAAGACCCAGCGATCAGCTGGTTCTGCTATAGCGTCGCGTCAGAGCTTCCCTCCAAGGTGGCGGTCCGTGGTTTACCTGCGGACACCGACCCGGAGCTCATCACCCAGGCCTTTAAATCATTAGATTTCCCCGCCCAGTTTACGAGGCACATCCCTGGCAGACAGAGCCGCCCTGGTTGTCTATTTTTTGTCCAACTAGACCACCTAGCTCAGGCGGACTTAGCCCGCCTGTACTCAATCACAGAGCTGCTCTGCATGCCGGGGGTGTGCGTCGAGCATTGGCGTGGTGCCGCTAACCGCATCGCTCAGTGCCATCGGTGCCAAGCATTTGGCCACTCATCGGCCAATTGCCATCGGCCCGTCCGCTGTGTGCGGTGCGGCGGCCAACACTTCGCGGCGGATTGTCCCCGCGACCGCGTTAAGACAGACCCCACCTGTGCCAACTGTGGCAAAGGCCACACGGCCAACGATCGCCGTTGCCCCGTCTTTAAACGGGAAGCGAGGAAGAGAGGAGTGAAAATCGCTCCCCCTCTCCCCGCACCCGCCCCCGATATTCACCACCAACATCCCGGCACTCGCCCTCGCTTGGCTTCGCCCGTGTCGCGCCCGGCCAGTCGGTCCGAGGCGCCGCGACGCCAAGCGCCACCTACAACGCTGCGCCCCGACGCGAACCCGCCCACCCAGCGTGGAGCACCGACCCGGGGCCGCAGTAAGCGCAAAGGGAAGGCGAGTAAGAGGAAGCCAGTGGCGTCCTCTACCCCTCACGCTCCCCTTGCCTCAGACCACCCACAACCTCCTGCTCCCAAGGTTCAGGATGCGCGCCCCGCGCCCTGCCCACCCCCTTCATTCGTTCCCGATCAGGCCTGGCAGCCTCGTCCGCCACGTCCGACCGCCGCGCCAGTAATAACGCAACGGGGAGCGGGCGGAAATATTTATACTTCTGCGCCGCCTTCCTTCTCAGGCCCCGCCCCCTTCACAGCGCCCTTGCCTCAACGCGAAAATTTACGTCGCGCTTCTACCAACCTGCCTACCCCGCACAGCCACGCTAGCACCGGCGCTAATAATGCGCAAGGTGCAGCGTATCAAACGACCGAACCCGCCGGGAACCTATTGGAGAAAATCCTTGGGGTCCTGACGGAGTTCCTGGTCACCATCGCAGCCGGCGGTAACCTACCAGAGGCAGCGGTGCGTGCACTTTCAATACTGCGTGGGAACCAGTATGGTTAGTGCGCTCCGCGTCCTCTATTGGAACCCCGGTGGCATCATTGACCATCTCCCTTCTCTTCGTTTGTTGCTCCAAGAACAGGATATTCATGTTGTCCTGCTTGGTGAAACAAAACTGAACCCTAAATTCACCCTTAAAATGCCCAACTACTTCGTGTATAGACGAGACGAGTTGTCTCCAACCTCCGGCATTGCCTACCGAGGCACGGCCGTGTTGGTACGTAGGGATGTCATACACGAAGTACTTGAGCATCTCCCCTTTACTGACCTACGGACTACCGGGGTTCTTGTGAGCGCGGCCGGCCGAGAGCTTCGGCTTTTTGCTGGCTACCGCCCACCGGGACCCTGGAACGACTTGACTGACACTGCGGTCATCTTCAATTCCTCCCTCCCAACTTTGCTCGCCGCTGACCTCAACGCGAAGCACCGCGACTGGGGCTCGAGGGTCATCAACCCTCCGGGCCGCAGGCTACAATCTGTAGCAGAGGCCAGCGACATTAATATTATAGGCCCCGATTGTCCCACCCACATACCTACTGACATACGTCACTCAGCCGATGTACTAGACATCGTGCTTACCAAAAACGTCCCTTGCCCCGTTCTAGTCGAGGTTTTATATAACCTCGACACGAACCATCTCCCTTTGTTAATTTCCTTAGCATTGACCGCAGACCTCTCCACTCCCCGACCGTTAGGGTTCAAGACTGACTGGACGGACTTTACCCAGAGACTGACCGACATTGACGTGGGCCGACTCTCCACACCCGCCGAAGTTGAAGCTGAGACCTCGCGTCTTGTCGCGCGCATCACCGAGGCCAAGGAGAAGGCCTCCAAACCCATCGAGAAGCGCCACACTCAAGCGCGCGATGCCCTCCCGCCTCCAATCAAACGGCAATTGAAAAGGAAGCGCGACCTCAGGCAGGAGTGGGCCCGTTCTCGATGCCCACGCGTACGCCAAGACCTATTGCGGGTGTCCGCTGAAGTTTCAGAGGCTGTGCGAGCGTGGCGAGGGGAGGCCTGGGAGTCGGTCATAGACCGGGCCTCGACCCATGACACGAATCTGCACGCCCTGAACCGAGCACTGACGCGGGCACCCATCCCAACCTACCCGATACTCGACGCGAACGGAGTTCGTCGTTTTGCCCCAGCCGATCGCGCCGAACTGTTTGCCGCGCACCTGGAGGGGCAATTCACACCGCACCCTACTCCACCCGATACCGAATATGACATCCTACATCACCATCGCCGAGTCGAAGAGACCGTCGCGGAGTACCTGTCGCGCCCAACTCCGCCACTCGCCGGAGACGCGTTCGTCTCGCCGGCTGAGGTGCGGGCGGCCGTCCTCCGCCTCCACAGGCGGAAGGCGCCAGGCGACGATGGGATCACCAACATGGCTCTTCGACACCTGCCGCGTCGTGGGATCACAGCGCTCACCAGGCTCTTCAACGGGATCTTGAGGACCCACCATTTTCCGACCCAGTGGAAAATTGGCCGGGTCATTGTTCTGCCCAAGCCCGGAAAGGACCGCCGCTTCCCTGCGAGCTACCGCCCAATCACCCTCTTGCCGACCATCGCAAAGCTCTTTGAACGCCTTCTCCTCCGCCGCATTCTGCCCCACATCCCTCCGCGACCGGAGCAATTTGGGTTCCGAAGCCAGCACAGCACCACCTTGCAGCTGACACGTGTGCTCCACCTGCTGGCTGAAGAACTCAACCGCAACCGCAGCACCGTCGCCGTGTTCCTCGACGTCGAGAAGGCGTTCGACCGAGTATGGCACACTGGGCTGCTTTACAAGCTTATCCAAGCAGATCTACCAGCCGGACTGCTCCACATCATTGCCTCCTTCCTCCAGGAAAGGAAGTTCTATGTTGCAGTTGAAAGCAAGAACTCCAGCCTCAAGTCCATCGCCGCGGGCGTTCCCCAAGGAAGCTGCCTATCGCCGGCTTTGTACGCACACTACGCGAACGACGTCCCAACCCTGGAGGATTTCCTGTATCCCGGGGAACGGGACGTAGTACTCGCGCTGTTCGCCGACGATAGTGCGTATTTCTCATCCTCAGTCAGCCCGAAGATAGCCACGAGCCGCATGCAACGCCTCCTCGATATCCTGCCCATCTGGCTGGACAAATGGCGCATCGCTGTCAATGTCGCCAAGACAGCGGCGCTATTTGTATCCAGCAGAAGAAACCTCCCGCCCAAACTGCAGCTCCGGGGACAGATGATAGAGTGGAAGACCCACACACGGTACCTCGGCGTCGACATTGACAGGTCGTTGAGAATGGTGCCGCAGCTCAACCGCGCCCTTCAACAGGCGCGTGCGGCCCGCGCCCAACTCCGACCTGTCCTGAAATCTCGACTACCGCTGAGGACCAAAGTCCGGGTCTACAAAACTTACATTCGTTCCCGACTCACCTACGCCGCTCCCGCCTGGTTCGGCCTGCTTACTCCCGCCAACCAACACCGACTTCAAGCGCAGCAAAATTTATGCCTCCGTGAGTGCACAGGAGCGGGTCGTTACGTCAAAAATGATGTAATAGCCCGCGACACACACACGGAGAGCATAAAAGATTTTGTGATCCAGTGCGCCCGTCGAATGTTCGACAGGGCTGACAATGGCCACCACACCCATCTCCATGGCATCGCCCCGCACCACGCTAGACCACCTGACCACCCCGGACCGTGGAGAACCCTCCCCCGGGATATTCTCGGGACGCCCGAGGACTTAAGTCCGAGGAGTCCCGCGCCACAGATCCATTCCCAATTGATCACAATTAACATTAACCTGCAACCTAGCATCTAAGTGTAAATAGTGTACATTATAGTAATTAAGTAGAATTAAGTTTAAAAATATGTATTTACTAAGTTAAGATTAATTGTAAATATGTGTATATATCAAAAAAAAAAAAAAAGAGAAAATGTAAAAAAAAAAAAAAAAAAAAAAGGCGAACGACCTAAAAAAAAATTCAAAAAAAAAAGGAAAAAAAAATCAATCAATAAAATAAATAAAAAAAAAAATATATATATATATACATATATAATGAACTTTTTACGGTAATTGTTGATCCAGTATGAATTCTGAACTAATGTTGATCCGCCTATTTCATGTGTACATTTGACTCTAGATCAAGAAAACAGATATACTTTGATCCGAAGCAAAAGAGTACCTGGCGAAGGTGGATCTACATGAATCGGTTTTAAAGATACTTGCTACCGAAATATCACAATTTTGTTGATCCACTAACGGCCAAAAAAAATACACAGAAACGTCATTTTCAGATCCATTACCTATTTGATTTATATGTAACATTAGCGTAGACAATGTTGATCCGGAGATTGTGGAGCCACAAATGGCTAGTTCGTTTGCTCGCTCTTATTTTCAAAGCGGCAACGTCGCACACGGTGATGGGGCTAGTTTCGGGGCTTGATTGAAGATCGGTCGGCCGTCTGTTTAGTCGCGACTCCAGAGCGAATTGTGTTGTGCTTTTGTTATTGCGAGATGGAATGTTATGTTTACCATAGCAGATGAATCAGATGAAGGGATCATCAGATGGAGGAAGAATGGACGGAATGAATAGGGTAAAATCTAATTTGTATCACCTGTATGGTGATTATACCTAATGGTACTAAGAAAATTTGGTAAAAATAACTTTTATCTTTTATTTTTAAAACTACAGGCCTCTCAAATGTAAGGGCTTGTATTGCATCAAAGCTTGTACCTATTAACTTCAATTTAAAGTGGTGACCTACGTTGATTTTTCTTACAGTGCTCATAGAAAAGCCTGACTGTTTGTCTGGCACAGTAAAATCTGCTCTCTAGGTATTCAAGAAGCTATCGTGCGAGCGAAGCTAGTTTCGAACCAAGCGAGCGCAGCGAGCCTTTATTCTCGGAAGCGAGCCGATTTTTTTTATTTTTTTTACAAATATGCGTGACTCTTGATTTTGCCTATTTCGTCCATAGAAAAGGCTGACTATTGGTCGGTTCATATTCTATCGTCTGGCTTAATTAAATTCCGCTTACAAAATATTGTTTTACTTCAAACTTTGACGTCGCGTTTCACTCTTTTTAGAAGCGCCCGTGACGAAGCTTGCTAAGACGTTTTTCATAGATCGTGGAAGTTAAGCAACAATCTGAGTGGTCACAACTTGGATGGGTGACCGCAAGTGGCGTTAACACCTGAGCGCTTCCGTGCTTTGGAAGGCACGTTAAATTGTCGGCCCCGGCTTTTAAAGTCATTAAGCCATGACGGAGGCCTGTAGGCGGCCTAAATACTTCGTCACCAGCTCATACGAACGAACGAACGAACTCTTTTTAAGGTTTTTTCGTTAAACCCTTAAACACGGTGTCTCTTTATTTTGCATTTTAAGTATTGCAATGATTGTCATGCAAATTGCTCCACCCTTGAATACTTTTCACTTCTAACTTTTTATATGGGTTTTGTCGAAAAAACCTTAAACAATAATAATTGCCCATTTATTTTGTATTTTAGTACTCAAATCGAGTTTCCAGTTAATCTCAGTCAAAACAATAACTTCAAGCTTTTGACATCGGATTACACCCCTTTTTAAGGGTTTTTTGGAGAAACCCTTATGTGTGTCTATTTATTTTGCATTTTAAGTACCTACCTATTGCAACTGAGTTTCAAATAAATCGCTAAACCCGTTTAAAAGTTCACATTCAAACTTAGACACCCCACTTTTTACCCCTTTTAGGCGTTTTTTGAAAATTCCTGAAACATGGTGTCCAATTATTTTGTTTATAGTATCCAAACCGAGTTTAAAACCAATTGCACCTTCTATTACTTAATACGTTTCAGTTCAAACTTCACTGTATTTCACCCTTTTAAAGGTTTTTTCGAAAAACCCCGAAACACATTTATTTTTCATTGTTAGTATTGCATGCAACCGAGTTTCAAGCAAATCGAACCACCCATTAAAAAGTTCCCATACAAACTTTGACACTACATTTCACCCCTTTTCAGGTATTTTTTTTTAATCCTGAAAACCATGTAAGTAATAAGTAGGTATTGATCATTTACATATCATATTACACGCTCGTGGCGAAGTTGGCTAAGACGTTCTTGATAGATCGTTGAAGTTAAGCAACGTTCAGAGCGGTCACAACTTGGATGGGTGACCGCAAGTGACATTATCAGCTGAGCGCTTCCGTACTTCGGAGGGCACGTTAAATTGTAGGTCCCGGCTTTTAAAGTCGTTAAGCCATGACGGAGGCCTTTAGGCGGCCTAAAAACTCCGTCACCAGAGTTGGCCACTTCCTCATACGAACTTACTTATTTTTTATCATTACAATAATTATAAGTACCAAGTTTGAAGCAAATCGCTTCACGCATTAAAAAAATTGCTAAATGCCGCCGTGATGCAGTAAATTTAATTTAATTTACCTACATGTACCTAGGTATGGTACTACTTTCTTAAAAAAAACATAGGTAGGTAGGTAGAAGGTAGACAGTTAAAGTAAGCGTTGATATTGTCGTGGAGTTTCATCTGCACAGATCGGCAACGTTGCAGCCACTATCAACCAATGCGACGTTTACTGCGTTCTCATTGGTTCATTTGAATCGGATCAACATTTTTAAGGTGGATTTGTATATTGGATCAACAAGCGGTGACGCAATACAAGCGCTACTAGAGTCCAAATGTTGATCCGGTCGGAGCCACATTTGTTAGTAAAAATGCATATCAGATCAACAAATGAAGCCGTGATCAACATGTGTTTTCGGATCAACAAAGTGTTCACCTGAAGTCGTCACTGATCAACATTTACCGTAAAGCCATATCTATTAGATTAAGTTACATTTGTTAAAAAAAAAAAAAAAAAAAAAAACAAAAAACAAAACAACAAAAACAAAAAAAAAAAACAAAAAAATAATAAAAAAAAAAAAAAAAAAAAAAAAATTATGTACATATTAACCCTTATTTCAGGTTGCACCGCCCCTAAAAAGGCGACACCCCATCACCCAGGAGCAGCCGCTCCTGGTGTTCATGCTGGGGCAAAGAGCATAGCTCGCAGGCCCCTACCTACCTGTCCTAGGACAGGAAGAAGACCATCGTTCGTTCGCATAGGTGGTCAGATGCGGTCCATCCCGACTTTTGATCCGGACCGCGGAACATCGACTTCTTCAACACCCTAAAGCTTGGCTCGCAACTTTCTAAAGGTTGCGCATACCTGACTTAAGGCATTGTTAGCAAATACCATCATTAATTACAATATTTTAGACTAAATTGTCTTTAAAAATCCTTAAAACCAAAATATGTATGACACATAAAGATGTCAAGGCCGAATAAATTAAAGCGCCATCTACAGGCAGCTTTTCGCTTCACAAATAAGAATCTAACCAGAAACAAAGACGATTAATATCAAGAAGACAGACAAAGGCCATACACAAAATCGTAACCCTGAAAATGGCCCAAAACGGGAGTTTAAAGTAGGTGGCAGCACCAGAATAGCCTGGAAACTTTAAAACATAAATGTTATTCAAGAAATTTCAATTACTTTCTAGTAAGTAAGTAAGTTCGTATGAGCAAGTGGCCAACTCTGGTGAACTAAACTAACTTACTTTCTAGTTAAAATTACGTACAACTGGTGCTGCCACCTACTTTAAGCTTCCGTTTTGGGCCATTTTCAGGGTTACGATTTTGTGTATGGCCTTGTCTGTCTTCTTGATACTTTGTACAGGGGTTTCTGGTGTTCCTTGCTACTGAGTTATTTCATAAATTTAATTTGAAAGCATTGATTGACTCAATATCTTTATAGCCAACTGTCAAACTAATGCTTGAGCTCAGGGTCAAACTCCGAATACATCAATCTTACTAACACTTTAAATTTCCACCGAGATGAACATTTATTGATGAGCCCTGCAGAGGGCATAGACCTAGGATATCTAGACACTTCTAGCTAGGTGTCTAGTCTAGATATCCTAGGTCCGCCGAAAGGGATAAAAAAATGCGTGAACCCACAGATTCGTAATACAACATTTAGAAGTTAGATGTTCCGTTCCAACCAAAGAAAAAGGCGGTACCTACGCAATGAGTAACGACATATTACCTATATTGCTATTTTTTTCAAGAATTTGTACAACTTTGTTTTGTGACTTCTACTTATGTTCTTCTATATTCTTTGTACTTCTAGGCCTATAACACAGGGTGTAAGTGAACGCGTTAAACTATAAAGACACAATTTCTTTCACATGATTGGTAGAAAAATTATTGTCCTTGGTAGAACTGTAGGAATATGTAGAATGCTTCAGGTGGGTAGAGGCACAATGTAGTCATGTAGTAAATATCTCTCTGGACATTGCACACAGCGTCATCTAGCCCCAAGCTAAGCAATTTAATGCTTGTGTTATGGTAACCAGATGACTGATATACTACATAGATCATTTTTTTTGTAAATACACACTATACATAGAAAAACACCCAGAACAAATATCTGCAGAACATGCAAACATTTGTCCCGTGGCGGGGATCGAACCCGCAACCTCGAGGTCGTCGTAGTAGTCATATCATGTTGAGACGTCATTGTCGCGAACGATCGGATGGCTGACCGCTTGTCGAACCATCTCGACGCGAGCGTGTACTCGGAAATGTAGGCGCGATTCCAAATTGTACCCGGAATATTTCTTCCTGAAATCATACTCATATTATAAAGTCAGAAGATTCTGTGTATGAATGTTTGTTACTTATAAAGGTGAAAGATGTGTGTGTATATTGTGAATGCTTGTTACTCCTTCACGCTCAAACGGCTGGACGGATTTGAATGAAATTTGGTATCAGGATAGGTTATATCCTGGTTATGTGTTACATAGGCTTCTTTTGATTCCGGTATTCTCACGGGAATGGGCACTACTCACCGCGGGGCGCAGCTAGTTTATAATAATGATGATTTCCTAGTAGGTACAAAAATATGAGAATTTTAATTAATCCCTGCTTAAGCATAATATGCATTTATAAAGCAGGGATTATAACATTCTTAGAGAGCGCTCTTACCACTACACCACTGAACCGATTTTGATGAAATTTGATACAGAGATCGACTAGCTAGACCTTGAGATAGGATATGGGCTAAATTTTGTTCAGGTCCCACGCGTGGAAAGCCGCAGGGAGCAGCTAGTAAATTATAAAGTTGTGATTCGATTGAAGAATTAAATGTCAAATGTGGACTTACTTTGCATCGTTCAATAAGCTCAAAGTGGTTTCCATGTCCCCCATTTGGTAATAGCACATGGCCAGCTCGCAGACGGCGTAAGGCACCAGAAAAGCATCCTCCTTTAACAAACGCTTCAGTCTGGAAGGAAATACAAGAAATTTTAAACTTATAACTAAGGTTGATCGATGGATAGGTAGGTATAGGCCGCGCCACGTAAAAAGAGCGCTGAGGGGAAGTAGCGGGGGTATGTTTGCGTCTGTGTTCACTCGCAGACGAACCAATAGCACTCGCTAAATCAATGGTATGAAGTGCGCCGCGTTACCTCTCCACCAATCACCGTCCACTGCGCAGTTTGTCAACCAGCGCTCTTTTTACGTGGCGCGACCTATACCGGTTGACGAAATGTCGATAAATCGATGAAGAGTCGACAGTCAATTGTTGGTTGATCAACCTTCACAAGATTTAACCATGGTAAAGCCATTCTATGAACAATCAATGATTCAAAAGCATTTAAAAAAATATAAAAACAGGATGTTCATTTTTTCACATTCTGTAAGTTTGATTCCCAACAAAGCAGTCACTGCGCGTTTTTGTGTAGCGCGTCACCTGCTAGTTCGCAGCGCGTTTTATTAACGCGAGGATAGTGTGCCTAGGACATACAGTATGTATTGATCGTTATTTTCGCAATTTACTGTGATTTTTGCTTTGATACAACTTTATTACAATCGAGACAAGTTACACAATCAGGGGGCAGGCTCTTACTCGACAACACGCTGGAACTCGGCAATGGCGCTGAGAGGTAGCTCCATGGCTGAGAGCGCGCAGCCGTGGATGTAGTACAGAAGCGCCAGGTTGTCAGACATGTACTCGCCCATCCAATCACAGGACGCGCCTTCCACCAACCGCCGCGTTCTTTCTATTATCTGTGGAAAATATCATATACTTGCTTACTCACCTTGATAAAATATAATAATCTTCATTCGGAAAGTCCATGCTACACATCGGTGAAAGATTTTTTTGGAAACGGATGAGTAGTTTCGCAGATTACCCCAAACATACAAACAAACAAACCAACTTTACCTCTTTATAATATTAGTATAGATAGATTGTATAGATGTACGGTCAGCCAAAAAAGCGGTCTACCACCCTACAGTTGAGTTTCATTTAAAACGTCATGAAACAAAAGTTCGATTTTCATTTGCAATGACATTATGAAGTGACAATTGTTAGGTACGTACTAAATTGTATATATGTTAAATTAAAAATTGTATATGTTAAATTTTTTTTATTAAAAACACGTAAAAATAGTATTTAGCGATCTACGCGTTCACATCAACCTTAACAACTTAAAAGAATAAAAGCCGGGACTGACAAAAAATGACTGGTATCAGAGTAAAAGATTAAAAGCCGGGACTGACAATAAAGTGACTGGTATCAGAGTAAAAGATTAAAAGCCGGGACTGACAATAAAGTGACTGGTATCAGAGTAAAAGATTAAAAGCCGGGACTGACAATAAAGTGACTGGTATCAGAGTAAAAGATTAAAAGCCGGGACTGACAATAAAGTGACTGGTATCAGAGTAAAAGATTAAAAGCCGGGACTGACAATAAAGTGACTGGTATCAGAGTAGAGCAAAGGTTACCGTGATGAATCGCTGCAGCAGCGCCTTGTCCCTTGTGAGGATGGGGAAGAGGTTCCACAGGCACATGAGCTCAAGCCCGGGCAGCAGCAGACGGCCGGCCTGCGCGTGGTAGCGTGCGCAGCGACGGATCACAAACTTCTCCATCGGGAGGGACTTGCCCGCGATACGGACTTTGTACAGAGGCGCGTCACTGGAAACGAACAGTTTCAAGATATTTACCTCACCAGCAAAGCCTAACATATGCAACGCGACGAGACGACTAATTAAATATCTCGATAACGCCAACCTGTTCTTACGTACTATGCTAGAGAAGGAGAGAAAATTTTAGCGACGACACGAGAAGGTTTGTCGTGTTGCACATGTTAGGCCTACAGGCCTAGGCTGTGTCCAACTGTCCACAGTAGGCAAACTTTTACTGGCCGACTGAGAGTCGCAAATTTGTAGCAAACTGAAATTTGAGTTAGCTGCAAACTCAGATCAATTTTCGCTATATCAACCATATCGCCGCCTTATCGCTGCAAACTACGTAAAGTGAGCGCAAACTAGCGAACTGTGGACACTCCATTTCAAATGGAAGGCCGGCTAAATCGATTCGCCGCAAACTCAGTCGGCCGCTAACAGTTTGCCTACTGTGAATACAGCCTCACTTTGTTTGACTGGCTTCCCACTGAAGCTTGGCTATTTAGATTGTTAAGGGATCGCTTTTAACTAAAAAACTAGGCCCACACCACCAGGTTCTTGCCTGATTCTTTCCCTCGTGTAGGGAGTCGCGTTGGAACTGTGAAAGTGTGAACTATCTCTAGGAGGATGTTGAGTGTTTGTGTGTGTGTTGTGTTTTTGTGTGTGTTGTGTTTTTGTGTGTGTTGAGTATGTGTGTAAGTGGGTGTGCGTGCATGCATGGTATGATTGGCATAATACCTACACATAATGAGTATCTTCATAGATTAATTGGACGTTACTCATTACTCCTACGAGTAAAGAGTAATGTCCAAGGATATTTATTTACTAACCTAAGAGGTTGAATTAAGTGCTAAAGTACACAATACATTTATCGGGTTCGATTCCTGCCGTGGGAGAAAAGTTTGTATGATCTGCAAATATTTGTCTCGAGTCTGGGTGTTTTTATGTATTATTTACAAAAAAAAATGTATATAAGTAGTATATCAGTGATCTGGTTACCATAACACAAGCATTAAATTGCTTAGCTTGGGACTAGATGACGCTGTGTGGAATGTCCAAGGATATTTCTTATTTATTTATTATCTAGGACTCACCGCATAAGATCGTCGATCAAAGTCTCGTCGCATCGCCTGAGGTCGGCGCAACTCGCCTGCAGCAGCATGGCGGCCCTCACGTAAGTATGCGTAGTTTTAGACCAAGCGCTCTCTTCAACCAACTTGCCCGCATAGCTCGCCGACTCGATAAAATTAAGCTTCAATCTAAAATGACACCGTAACATAATCACGATTTTATCGGGAACGATAGAAGATGATCTTTAAGATAATTAAATAACAATTCTCACCAAAAGCTAGATTATTGGTTTTTACTACTTTACTAGTATCCGCGGAGACTACGACGACCGCGGTAGACGACCGCGGTCGTAGTAAGAGTCGACATTGAATGTTATCGCGAAGTCGGTCTTCCAAGTTCTATTATTCTGTGATTATTACTTAAAAATTGTAAGACACCTACCCTTGGACCCACATAAGCTCCCAGAAGCAGAGCAAGCGGAACTGCTTGAAGGTTTCTTGGCTGGCGATGGCGCGGTTGTAAGTCGCCACGCCCTGGTCCAGTCTTCCGCTAAGGAACTCGGCGCGCGCGCGGAATGCAAGGAACCACACGCTATCGGGGTAGTTCTGGAAACGGAACAACTTTTAGCCCTCATACTTCTTTTAATTCCTTTTTTGAACAACTTCAAAAAGAAGGAGGAGATTCTATATACAACTATTTTTTTGTAGTAGGTATAGGTTGCGTGTTTTTGGCGACTTGTTACGTAAAAAGAACGCTGGTTGTCAAACTGCGCAGTGGTCGATGATTGGTGGAGAGGTAACGCGGCGCACTTCATACCATTGATTTAGCGAGTGCTATTGGTTCGTCAGCGAGTGAACACAGACGCAAACATACCCCGCTACTTCCCCGACCGCGCTCTTTTTACGTGGCGCGACCTATAGTTATGTTCATCGATTATTCCTTTCCGTCAATAGTGGACCGATGTAGAAACTACTTTTTTGTTAGAAAGAGTTTAAAACGGTTTCCTTGTACAAATATATCACTTCATATTGTCGGGAATCTGTACGGCGTGAATGTAGAAAGTGTATTACCGTGAGTGTTTTCTTGAGTAGCTGTTCAGAGTAAGGCAGATCGCCTTGTCCGCCGATGAACTGACAGATGACGAGGTGGTAAGCGAGCAGAGTCAGATCGCAGAGCACGGCTCGCATGCCAGGGGACTTCGAACCCTTGTCCAATTCACTCAAGCCATAGTACTGGAAACAGACATCACATTTGGTTTAACTTTAAAATATGGTTTATTTTCGACTAGTTCTGCCTTCCTTAGATTTTTATAAATCATTGTTATGTCATCGATCGATGACAATCCTACTATAATAGACACAGTAAAGTTTTTGAAATAAGCTATCCTGGTACCAAATTTTATTCAAATTCGTCCAGCCGTTTGAGCGTGAAGGAGTAATAAACATACTTTAACATACACACACACTTACACACAAACTATCACGTTTATAATATTAGCATGATTCGTAGATCGTTTGTAGAGCCTAGAAATCAAAACTGCTACCTATGCCAAATAATAGTGGCTATTCTGAGTGTCGCAAAAGCTAAACTAAACTAATTATAATTAATGCCATCCTTTTTATTTCCATCGCTATGAAAGGGACGGCAATATTTTTAGTTAGCTAAGTTTAGCTTTTGCGACACTCAGAATTGCCACTATTACCTTATTATAATAATATAATATCTTTTATAATATATAAACTTAAACTACCACTGACTCACTCACTGACTGACTCATTGACATAATTGTTCTCCCTGATGGTGGATGGGGAGGTGGGTATATTTTGACAGATTCGTAAACAAGTAACTCGGGTGAGTTGGGGAAAAATCCCAAACCCCCCCTTTTTGCCCCCCTTGCCCCCCCCCTTTTGAGGATCTCGGAAACTAGGAGACCCGTAATTTTTGTTTTTTGCGGAATCGGATAGAGGAGGCTCGGGGAAGTAAAAATTTTTTTTCAGTGTTGCCCCCTTTGCCCCCCTCTCCCCCCCTTTTTCGAATCTCGAAAGCCTTAAGACTTGGAACAAATTTTTTTTCAGATTCTTAACAAGGGGCATCTAGATAGTCGAAATATTTTTTCAAAACTCCCCCCCTCCCTCCCCAACCTCCCCTAAAATTGAAAGGGTTGTAACTTCACAACGGTTAGAGATATCCATTAGGTGTTTGGACAAATATTATAGTTGGGGTCGGAGGTCCTGAGTGGAGCGAACCTACGAGACCTGAGTGGAGCGGAGGGGGGAGGTGGCGAGCGAAGCGAGCCGCCGACCCCCGTAGCGTAACGAAGGTCGAGTGGGTGAGCGTAACTCAGGGCCGACGACTTGGAAACTTGAGGGTAATTTTTTTTTTATAATTTTTTTTTTTTTTTTTTTTTTTTTTTTCATAAATTTTTTTTTTCTTAATTTTTTTTTTCTTTAAATTTTTTTTTTTTTTTTTTTCAAAATTTTATAATGGTCTCTTCCTGTCAAAAATAGGAAAAAAATACCGCGAGCTGCTTGCAGCTCGCGCACCACGCAAACATCAAACAGGTCGGAGGTCCTGAGTGGAGCGAACCTACGAGACCTGAGTGGAGCGGAGGGGGGAGGTGGCGAGCGAAGCGAGCCGCCGACCTCCGTAGCGTAACGAAGGTCGAGTGGGTGAAGCGTAACTCAGGGCCGACGACATGGGATTTTTTTTTCTTTTTTTTTTTCTTAATGCTTTAGGGCTCCTAAAGGGTTTTCATACTGATTTAGGGCTTCCCATAGCGGTTTATTAAATATTTTTAATCTCCTATGGATTCTCAAAATTTTAGAAGGGTATTACCATCTGTCAGAAACATGGAAAAAGAAAACCGCGTGCTGCTTGCAGCACGCGCACCACGCAAACTAGTCTAAATATATAAACCTCATTTATTGAATAAAAAGTACAATGCCTACCTTGCAATATGTCTATGCAGCATTAGAAAAAAACCTTAAGTTAGTAAACTGTTTACTGTGATCATGACGCATGCAAAACGACACGAATTTCGGTAATATACCGTATATACTTACCAATTTCTTTATCATCATCATCATCATCATTCCCAGCCTGTGTCAACCTTGTGTTTTAACAATGCAAGTCTGGGCCCCTCGTCTCAAAACCGCAAACGATACATCGTGCGAAAAATCGTAGTTCAGCTTATGAATGAATGAATGAATGAATGAATGAAAAATTCTTTATTGTACACTCAAATAAGATACAATTAACAACTTATGAAAAACTAAGTACCTAACAATGTACAATGGGCGGCTTATGTTGGACACTGAATTTGGAACATTAGACCAACATAAAGCTGAACTACGATTATTGGCACGAGGTATTGTTTTCGGTTTTTGGAGAACGAGATGAGATAAGTTAGGTACCTTATTACCGGAGAAGCCCACAAACTCTAGCAACGCGACAAGTCGTGGCGGCAGCAGTGAGATCATCAGGTTGAACGTGGCTGTGCCGAGCCGCACGCCACTCTTGAAGTGGACCCTTGAATCTTTAGAGTCCCACTTCTTCACCTCCTTGATTTCCCAGCATGCCCTGACGAAATTAATTATAATTGAAAATCACTGAAAACATTAGAAATATATTTCGCTTTTGCGGCTAAGTCTTCTGCTCTCGCCATAGTCCGGTGAAGCTACAGCGGTTATAGGTCGCGCCACGAAAAAAAGAGCGCTGGCTGTCAAACTGCGCAGTGATCGATGATTGGTGGAGAGGCAACGCGGCGCACTTCACACCATTGATTTAGCGAGTGAACACAGGCCCTAACATACCCCGCTACTTCCCCTCAGCCCTCTGTTTACGTGGCGCGAACACACAGTGAACTCTTAAAAATACGTTTTCGAAAAAATCTGAGTTATGTTGAACAGCTGATGCCTTTATCATCAGATCAGTTCGCTGTTACAGTAATATTGCAATAACATTATAGCTGAGAATCTATAAGCGTGCAAAATTTCATCTCAGGACCCACATCCCAGTGGGTGTGGGTCAAATTTAACACGCAAGACCTTACTTAGGTAGGTCAACTTACAAACAATTAAAGTTAGTTAAAAAATAATTCGCTCGAGACTTCGTTCGCGTGGTAGGTACAACAATTTAAGCCTTTGTCTAGTCCATGCCACTAACTACTACTATTCCAAGTTTCATCCCGGTAACACAAACAAACAAACATCCAAACTTTCAGAATAAGATTAAAAAATAGAATAGAAGACAGTTAGTTATAGCACACACACAAAAACAAATTATGCATAAGTGGTAAAATTTAAATTTTTATTACACCGTGGCACCGAATACAATTTCGTAAGAAGAGAACAATTTCCTACACTCTCGAGGTGTGCATTTCATAACTCCGAAGATCATCATCACATATACCAGACGTGGTCGCGGGTAGTCTACCCGCGACCACGGCTAGTGCAATCCAGTCGAAACGTGGGACAAAATAATATAAAGCTATCGTGATCAATACCCGTACATAATTTGTTTTATAGTGTATTCTAAAGTAATCATTTTTTACAGTAACTGATAACTGGCTAGCTACACAATAGTGGCAATTCTGGATGTCATCAAATTTTTACTAACCTAATTTGACAGCACTAAAATTGATTCCTTTTTATTTTGATCGTTATGAAAAGGACGGCAACATTTTTAGTGCTGTCAAATTAGGTTAGTTAAGTTTTGGCGACATCCAGAATTGCCACTAGTGTATCAACCTATAGTCGCCACTCGGGCATCACTGTGTATTACTTTTGATATATTCAATACCTACTATCCCAGGTTTTGGGTTGAAATATATTCATAACAGAATCTTTATTTAGGTAAGCAGTTATGTTAATAACTTTTTTTAACTAAATTTTACAATAAATGAGCTTACAAGCATACATTATAACAATTTAAGAAATTATGTATGAGACCTTTGCAAATAAGAAAATACCTAAATTAAGAAGCAGATCATTTAATATTATACCGGTTCTAAATTTTTTGCCATAACTAGGAATATAAAATGCCAAGGCTTTTTTGATAGCATAACAGCAGGTTTCTCGAACGTCTTCTTCATCTATATTTTGGCTTCACACGGCTTGTGCCACTCATTTAGCCAGTACCATGTCATTATAACATGTGAACATAGTTTTAGTCGTCACGAAAACGCATTGAGTTTTTAATTGCTAGAATACGGTAGATAATAAAAAATGTAATAGATAACGGTTTAAAGATTTCGAACTGTACTTACAAGCTCGATGACTACTTAACCTGTTGGCATCATTTGATTGACATAAGAGTGACAAGAAAAAAACATTGTCTAAAGCCGTGCTAGTTTCATAATGAAGAATGGGGTTACTTAGATCACTAATTAGCAAAGCCTCCAAATACGGTTAAACTAGTTACAAATCGTACGGCTAGTTATTAAACAGTTTAAAGAGAAACGTGACTGCTTCTTATAATGTCTAGACATTATAACGGAATTACAATATCATTAATAGCAAATTAATATGTAGGTATGGATCCACGAATCCACGATGTTTTGATTTTGTGATTTTGCTTTGCTGCTTAGGTTAGCATAGGCAAGAAAAGAAGAAAACCAAGCCAAGATTATAAATAGAATTAAGTCAGTTGACAAGATCCCAATTACTTAAAGATTGATTTACTATTATCCAAGTTATAGTGCACGAATTGAAACGATAAATATTTAATCACAGTTAGCGCCACAAAAAATTATATAAAACTAGTTTTGACACGCAACTATGTTGACAGCTTAGATGCCTGGATCTCACGTCTCAGGCAATGCTACCACCTAATGTACGTCAGTTCCGAAAACCCTCACTGTGAAAGCGTGTGCGCGGTATTGCTTACTTTAACTAACAATAGGTAGCTTAAACTTAGCTTGGAACCTTACTAGGCGATGCATTTTTGATGTGATGTAAAACATAAAAATTACTATTTTAAATAAATAATTTGTTTCACACAAAACAAATCTACTATTATAAGAACTCTACAGGAAGTATTTGCTAAACAAAATACACAAGAACGGGTTAAGCCATCTACGTGCAGCATGCAGTTGCAAACAGTTGCTATAGTCGGAGACATACCTTAGAAAAACGTTGAGTAAAATCGTATACATAAAGACACGTGGTTGAGTAATCGACACAATATAATACGTGTACTAAATTACGATAATATTTCGCTATATGAATATTAGAAATAAAACATACTGTAGTTGATCGCCAGCTCGCTATAAAAAAGTAAAAATATCTTACTGGTAGGTGCTGTAGCACGTTTTCACTTTGAGAGTTCCTTTGAACAAGCCAGTGAGGTCTTCGCCCTCAATGACTGTCAGAGCTGCTTGGAGGAGCAAGGCTTCTGCGTAGCACAGCTCTGCATGAGCCTCCAGATCGGAGTACGACGCAAAATTCGGCTGAAAATGAAACGTAAAACTGCTAAATACCTTTTCGGATGAGACGTCATAGGATACATACGGAACGCTTTTATGCGAACGCCGTTTTTATGCGAACGAGTGACACCATTCGAATTTATTCGCATTTATTACTATAAACTTTTATTACTTTACTAGCTGCGCCCCGCGGTGTTACCCGCGGTTAATAGCTCCCGTCCCCGTCGGAATACCGCCTATTATTTAATCCAGGCTATAAGCAATTCTGGTATCAAATGTCATTCAAATCCGTCCAGCCGTTTCAGCGTGAAAGAGTAACAAACACACTTACATATTTACATAAGTACACACAAATTTTCACCCTTATAATATTAGTGTGAATTTGATAGTATTATGTACCTACGACAAAAATATTCATATTTCATTCCGCCATTTTAGTTATCTCAGATGAAGATTTAATTTGCGTTAATTTATGTAAAAAACAATTAAAAAGAGTGAGTTGTGCGCTACTAGGAATGCCTCTTATTGGGCTACTGAGGTAAAAAATAATGCAGAATTTAATATTTTTAAATTTGACATAACTTTTCGATTACTCTCACAGTTTCAGACTATTAGCCTTCAAAAAACTCATCTTGTATAAAGAAATACCTACAGAGACATTATAAATATATTTTGAATTCTGAATGCTTTTTCGTTGATTAATGTGATGATTTAAATTAATGAATACATTATTCGTTAGTGAAATAACTTTCTATATTTTTTATTTTCTGTAGGTACTCACATAAAGTTGTAAAATAAGATCCTCATTCATTCCAGACGATTATGTAAATTATAAACAAATTAAAATGATGACGACTATTTACTAAAAGCAGCAATACTACTAGACAAAGACATGAATTAAGTGAAGGTCGTCAAGAAGGAAAATAATTGTATGCAAACCAGTATTTTCTATTAAGTATGTCGTATTCAAAGTAAAGTTAAGTATGTAGTATGGGGCAGTCTTAAAACTATAATTCATACGAAGATCTCTTTTTTATTTATTTTAGACATCATGTTTCATATAACATTTACTACAATCGATATCTAAATAGAAACAGTGTTAGTTTTCAAAACGTCCTGGTTCATTTCCCGAGCTGATTAAAAGTTTTTTTGTAATGTAATGTAGTTTTTCTTGAAAATCGATGACATGGTTCCTAAGAAGAGATCTTTGTATGTCTTATAGTTTCAAACTCTCCCATACTGACCGATCTAACTGTGCCACCTGTGTATACATACAGTTACATAAACTTCCATAAATACCTTTTTGATAATAGATCCGATGCTCTCAACAAATGTGTAGCGTCTTCTATTTTTGTTGCAAATTGATATGCATGTTTTTATTGCAGCAATTGCTGCTTGTATTTGGCCCGGGTCGAAAGTTAGCATCGCAGGAATAAACTCAAATATGGCCACGCCCAGACTGTGATATAAGGACGTTCTGGACCTGTAATCAAATGTAGGTATATCGATGTGAACTTGAAGTATTGATCTACTAATTCAATCTGCACTATGCGTTTATAGGTTCTAAGGAAGGGGTTGTATATTTATTGCGTTTCCAAGGATGTAAACAAACGGTTATGCCAGTATTTTGAATGGGGTATCATTGAAACGGCTCTGTTTATAAACGACTTATTAAAGGAGGAGGTTCTATGTTCCACTGTATGTACTCATTTTTACCGATTATTTCGTCAATAGTGGAATCACCGCTTGAGGATGCCCGGATTCACAGCTGGGCATAGGCCTCTCTTCGCTTGTATACAACACAAGCCAACCTGACATGTTACAGTTTTATTATAATGTAGAGATGAAAAAAATTGCAATTGCAATACTCACACTGGTCCATTTTTAAATTGGCAATTTTCCACGTGTACTGTACTGTATAATATCGACCTATATGTTGTTCGAAATAGCAAGTAGGTACCTAATCACATTTTTATGCAAAGGTTGTGGACCAATTTTATGATTAGTGTTTCAAGAACTTTATCATCAATTAGGTGTCATTGCTAAACAATATCCACTTCCGCGAGCTCAACTGAAATTAAATATAATAACAACAATTTCAGTGTTGTGCCAAGGTCGTGATTATACTCGTATATGAACCGAGTTAAGTATACAAAAGGCGTAGGTGGAAGCTGGCATAAATAGCACTAAGGCCAGAAACGACCAAGTGGCACTTTTACGAAAATGGGTATAAAGTATTAACAGTTCATAATATCGACTTCACTAATCACAAAGACATCTAGGTCGACATCTCAATTAACGACTGATATGAAAAGCGTGCGGTACGTTAGTCGACAAGGCATGATATGGCAGGATTTCCATAATCCTATACAATAAAGGTAACTACATAAACCGAACAAGATATTTAACCAAGATAACAAATGAACTAAGAGCAGATCCGATTTTCTGACAATATGTTTTTTGCATCTGCTTTCATATTCTGAAACATAGGTACATATCTGATTTTTGCAAAAAAGAATCACTGGCTGATTCAAATTCAAAATCAGAAATTATTCAGTTCAAGTTCTAGGATCTTAATGAATCGTCCTAAAGGGTTTATTTTGCCTGTTCCAGCTCTAAACACCAGAAAAGAATCAGGCAACAAACAAAGGTGTGGGGCCTAGCTTTATTTCGTTGCTCTTTCACACTTAAACGGCTGGACGGATTTGAATAAAATTTGGTACCAGACTTGCTTATACCCTGGATTAAAGAATAGGCTACTTTTGATCCCAGTATTCTCACGGGAATGGAAACTATTCACTGCGGGCAACACCGCGGGGCGCAGCTAGTAATATAATTAACACAATGATCACAGTCGAAGAAGCGATACCTACTCAGCGTTAATACGGAGTGGGCATAAAAATGTGCAAATTACAGCACAATGTTAAGAAATGACTGGCATAAGACTGGTGGCCTACATTTTAGTGCAAAATTGATACATCTCGGTAATTAGCGTCAAAGAGAATATAACCACTACGTTTAATTATCGTGCTACTATATCTTATTCGGTGAATGTTCTGAACCTGAATGAATACTGCCAATAAGCTGAAATAGGTACCATACTTCATTCTGTTTTTTCTTAATCTAATTTCTTAATCTAATTTCTCAATCGTCAGTTTAAATTTTTGAAAACAGAAGGAATATTCAAAAGTCGATCCAGGTAGTAGGTAATTTAAGATGCCGTTTGGTTTAAATCCCACACGTTTTCATCACTATTGAATCGAGTAAAGTGATAAAGGAATACACACATGTCTATAGAATACCGTTACGATACCCCGCGTTAGAGACGTGTGAGTGAGGCACGGGTAAAACTTGTTGGGCTTCTTTTTAAAAGACTATTATATTTTATTGTCAATCTTGCATTGACCATAGAAACGTGTATACAGTAGGTATGTGTTTGAATATTGCTTTAGTTTATGAGTAAGTTTACGTTGATTGAACTAACTAAGTAGGTACTATTATACCTTTATATAAAATTACGCTTTCACTGAAGGTCTGAGAAAATGGTCATTCAATCGGTAGTGGGAACGTTGTTAGGCCTGTTTCACACAGTACGCATGCTCGTATGAGCTCGTGGCTAACTCTGGTGACGGAGTTTTTAGTTTACTCATCCAAATTGTGACCACTCAGAACGTTGCTTAGCCTAAACTTAGCTTAAAACGATCTATTAATAACGTCTTTACCTAGCTACGCTTTGAATTCTTAACCTCTGTTGATAACTTCGAAGATCCTCATCAGATCCACAAATAAACCTCGGGAGTATACTCTTTCACAAAAAAATAATTTTCTAAATCGGTCCACATTGACGAAATAATCGATGAACATACATACAAAAAAATACAAAGGAACTGTGGAACATACAACCTCCTCTTTTTTCGAATTCGGTTAAACAGATCGGAGATGATGATGAATGTAATGAGCCCGTAGTAAAATAATACTACCTACTGCGTGAACGATTAACTAAGAACTGCTTAAATACTATGGAAACGTAGCATTATTTAAATAAGATTACTTTATGGAGAATAGACTTGATTATCGCGATACCATTTGTCTAAATAAATAACTCCACTCTATGTTACGGAACATTACAGTGTAGATATACCAATTTTCATTTAATTATTAGTCTTCTTACGATCCTGCAACTAAATCAGTACTCCCAACACAAAAACATTTTCAAAAAACTTACCATGGCTTCATGATGGACATGGCTCCTCTGAGGTCATTGTTAAAAAACTTCTTAATGGCTTTGTCGCAGTCTATGAACGACTGTTCTAAGTCGATTGATTGCCTGTAAAAATGATAAACATAATTCGGATTAAATGTAGTGTTTTTTTTTTATTTAAAAGAATACAATAGGTACTACGAGTATTTCAAAGTTTATTTGTTCTCTTTTTATTTGAACTGTTAAATCAAATATACTCAATGCGCAGTTTCAGAAATTTCACAGTGCCTTAAATAAACTAGGTATACTGGTTTATCTAAGGCACTGTTAAACTTAATGGCTGACTAAAGAACATTTTTTTTCTTATCAAGATTGGATTAATTTTATTGGTCCGGAGGGAAATAACCACGATTCGACTGACGGGTGGCTTGGCTCCATTAAAATAACTCATCCTGTATTACCTAGTCAAGTTCTTTTTAATTTTATGATATGATTATAGAGTATGATTTTGTAAAAAATGTTGCTAAATTTATAAGTAACGTCTGCATGAGTGTGGCGACCATTTCCGGGCATGAAAGAAAGAAAAATCGTTTATTTTAGTAGGTTATCCCAAGGATCACTTCAACTTCGTCTAACATCCTAGGTGATTCTACTGCCTGTTCCAACGCGACTCCCTACACCAGGGAAAGAGAATACAAGAACCTGGTGCTGTGAGCGTACCTTTTTAGCATAGGGTGACCGCTCGCAGGAGACCATAAACAAATATTTTCCAACATGACACAATATTAGGATACTACAGCAAGGGTTCCAATTTGGAATTTGGAACTTCCAAAAGTGCGACAAACCCGTGGAAGGCTTTATGCCAATGGCGAAAGTATAATAGACTCTTACTAAAAGTTGGCCTTAAATTAGATGACCAGGTGAATCTAGGATTCTGTCCTACAGTAAGAAACATAGGTTAAGAACTAAAGAGATTTGCGACAAGGCGCATGAAATAAATAATCACCACCAGACCACCATATTATAGCATCATGGTCAACGCTATACCTTAGGTTTCGCACAACATAATCGATCTAAAAAAATTTAGTCTCCGGGGTGAGTTGTAATTGCGCTTCGGCCGACCGTGCTTCATTTGTAGGGTTTCATTGAAACACTACATTTTGTTAGTTGAAAGTCTGACAAAGACCTTGAAAGTAATTTTAATAAAAGTAATGTACAGATGTATTTTATTATAATGTATTGTATAGTACTTATATAGACTGGTTTATAATATACGTATATAGAAGAAATAACATAATGTAATGATTTGTAATATATGACTAATGTTATATTTGTATGTCATGTTTATAAATATTAATTAACGTAAATAATAACCTTGCGAATGGTAATTTTGGTTTTTTATTGGGCTCTTTAGCAGTACCACGTTTGTTTATTAAACTGCTCATGGTCAATAATAATACTCACGAGTTTGCAGAGGAGCCATCATTTGCATCTTCAAAGATATCCTGTAACAAGCATTTCATTCAAACAAAGTTTACGCTTTTAATGTTAGAAACATGACACTTACAATATCCCATTCACAACTCTTTCTTTTTACTTTCATTAACAAGAATGTTTGTTGCAATCTGCACTTGTGTAATTGATTTCTATATTACAAGTGGAATGACAGTAGCGATATGAGGTATGTAGAATTGTAGAGTGGAACTGGAAAGCAATCAATATAAAAAGTAAACAAGAGATTGATGATGACGATTTTCGAAGGAGTTGAAATTAAGTAGATAAATAACGCGATAAAATTCCGTGTCCATATTATATTTCTAATTACAATACGAATTCAAACAAAAATATAAGTTAGCTCTTAAACATCTACCCCGAGTATGAGGGATTCTAGGGTTGCGTCAAACTGTTTAGATGCAATGAGATTTTATTCTGAGTTAGTATGTATTTATCATTTGTTGTAATGACTTACTTTAGGAAAGGTTTGCATGACACATTGACCATTGACGAGCAGGTAGTATAAAAAGTGAATAATTGAATTAACTCCTAAAATCATAGCTAAATGGAGGTTCTTCGTGGCCACCTTCACACGCGAAAGTGATCGATCGGCTGACTTTACCTCGTCAAACTCTTCGCATGCCAATATGGCGGAGTCGCTGGACGACGAACTAGGAGTCAGGGTTTCGCCGGCACCATCCTGACTGCTTGCCATCTTATCTGATAACAAATAGGAATATATTTATTATCTGCATGAAAAACGCGTACCTATCCTATAGGTACCAAAAACAAAAGCATGCATAACTTAGACGTAGGCGTTTATTTAATAAGGTCACTGGGTACACTTTGGACCGCCTTTAAAACTTATCTGAATTAGTTAATTCTTGATAAATAAAGGATCATAAAAACAGATTTAATTTGGGAAACATATATTTTTTGGACAAATCCTACAGGGTATTATTGAGACTTACTAAAAACTGAACAGTGCATTGACGCATGATACCGTGATCATAATTATAAAGGTATTTTCTGAAAATACCGTGCCATACCATAACCGTAATAGGAATGTGCCTGGCAAAATAAATCTTTGTTTAGAATAAACAAATAATTATTTTAACTACGCTACAACCTACTATGGGTCATGTTATACTCAACAACAATTTATAACCTCCACAAGTGTAAGGCACAGAATAAATACTACTCGTAGTAACTAGGTAGTTACTCAAATAAACAACTCATTCCTTTTAAACATTTCAAATAGGTTGTATTAGGTATGATACACTACCTACTTAAAGTTTTGACTGTAAAATTGCGTATCGCTCACGGTTACTTTTTACAGCAATGCAGTCCTTTATTCCCAGGTCTTTCAGTGACTCCATTTATGCAATCTCGTATGAATTTATTGTTATCTACCTCGATTCCTTTTGCAACAAATAAATATATCGCCGATTTATGTTCATTATAATAATCTTGGTGAAATTATAGGTACTGAGCTAAGTAAGCTCTAACATAAAGTTAAATCATTACAAGTTTCTGATTAATAATTTGCCACTCATGTCGCTGCAAAAGAGTGGTCGTGTATGTTTATATACCAGAAATCCGTCAGTTATCTACACTGACTGATCCTTATAGCACTTCAGCTACCCGGAGCACCATTCTGATAGGATACTTATCTCAAAAATCTCAATAAATACACAGTCACAATTCACACTCAGTAATTCACTCAGTGGAATCGCACACTATTTAAGGTATAGTTAATTCCAAAACGATCTAAAGGGAACGACTAGGCTATGTAATACAGTAACCTCAATTATTGTAAATCGGCAACCCTTAGGTATAGGTCGCGTCACGTAAAAAGAACTCTGAGGAGAAGGGGCGACTTTTTAAGACTTAAAAAAAAGGAGAATTCAACCGCTACATACATATTATATATACAGACCATTTTCTTGCTGACTACACATTTTTCTACATCTGTAAATGCAGTTCAGAATATTTTAAAAATTTATGGATAGTCTCCTAAAAACGTTTTCCTGTAAGCCTGTAACTATAACGTTTAGGGTACCTGCCCTTACCGTCCCGTCTCAAAATTTCGTCAAAATTCACCCTGTATATTTATGTTTGTTCGCGGATAACTTTGTCGTTTAGGACCGATTTGAATGATTCTTTTTTTGTTGAAAAGAAGATATTCCAAGGAGGGTCCCATAACAAAAATTCTGAGGATATGATGAGGATCTTCGAAGTTATGCACAGAAATGCACCTCGAGAGTGCAGGAAATTGCTTTCTTCTCACGTAATTGAAGTCGCTTTTCATAAATATTTAAGTTTTGCCACTTCACTTGTAACAGCATTTCGCTTGCGGCTGTTTACATTAAAGATAAATTAGATAGAGCTTTCATCGTCATTTGAGTCTGAATCATCATCCCCTACCGGAAAAATAAATGTTTCTGTCACCATGTTGACTAAATAATCGCTTTTACAATAATTGGCCTCTTCTTTAAATTACATCAACTGCATTTTATCAGCCTCCCTCCTCATATCCGTCATAAATCATTTTTCTATGTAAAACCATTTCGTAATCAAAAACTTGTGTGTTCCATGTTATTCAGACCTATAAATCGACTACGGCGCAGCTTGACAGCCAGGGTTCTTTTTACGTACGCAACCTAGGTATACCCAAAGCCTATACCTACACTGAGATTCTGCCTTTTTTGAGAACAAGCGGCTGTGATCACATTAATGTGACTAATTGAACGATTTTATTGGTAAAAATTTTTAGAGAATTTTCGTAATCTGTTGGAATTTCATATATTACCTTAGTAGGTACTCACAAAGTAACATGTTGTAAGTTAATAGGTAAGTACTTCTCTTTTGCAGTTACTAGCTGTTAACAGAACTTGATAAATAGATCGATTTCACGATAACACCAATTCGGTAGTCACATCAACGTGATAACAAAATGACATGCTATACAGATATAGGTACCCATTATAGTTTAGCTGTGCCAAATAAACATGGAAAATTAGATGTTAAGGATCTATAGATAGCATTGGTTGGATGAATCTGATGGCGCATCATATGCACACAGGCAATGCATTGCTCTGGAAATAAATCGTATACGTGTTCCTTATCGTCAGACATCAAGAACATATTCCCGTAAACGTGTTCAGTTTTATATTAGGAGACAACAGGACAGATTTATTAATTTACATCAATGGGTAGCTGTAGACAACGCGATTGGTGCTACACACTCAACTGAGAAGCTTAGGGCACTCTAGTAGATCTGTTTGAAGATTACGATATTTACAAGATTTATACAGCATCAGAAGGTTTGTCTGCATTGTTACTATGTCGTTATGTGACTGCGCAGCAATGTCATCGTGGAAGAAAAAGATGTTTGTATTAAAACGAAAACACAATGCTAGGTACTGATTTTATGCATCATGATGCACGACGGACGTATCATTATAATGATAATAATGTGTTTACTAAACCGGACAAGGAAAACATGGTGAATTCGAGACGAGCTTATTTACTTATTTCTTACGCCGCTATGAGGACACGACGTTTAAGCAAAACTGGTTCTATTGATTCTCGGCCGGGATTCAAAATTTCAAACCCATGAACTTTCAATAGCATCACGATTACCTACACCTAAAAAAATGCACAATAAGTTTGCCAAAATGTCTGAGGCTTTTTACCGCCAAAGGCGACCATAATTAATTAAAATTTATTTACATTAGTTTAATATTTACAGTATCATAGGCATTAGTCTTTTTATTTTTTACTATTACCAAAGACGATTAATATCTAGATATTAAATCGTCTTTGCTATTACTTATTATTTTTTAAACTGTAGGTAGGTATACGAGTATAGCTCATTTTATTTTAAATGTCTAGAATTCATTTTACTATATTTTCGGAGTCATCGTTTCATTTTTAATTTATTCTGTATTAGAAATGTAGATTAAGTGGAAAGTAGCCAGCAGTCTTCTGAATTAGATGCTTATCTACATACTTATGAACAACTAGTATTCGGTCGCGGCTTCGCTCGCGTTGCACTTTCCCGGATAAAGCAGCCTGTGTTATTCCAGGCTATAAACTATGCATATTCAAAGATTCTTCCGAATCTGTTCAGTAGGTTTTTGAATGAAATACTTAGTAACAAACATCCATTCATCCATACCTAGTACCTACTTATAAACTTTCACATTTATAATAAAAGGTAGAATAGTAAGATAAAAACATAGTAGGACCTAGTAGGTACTTAGATCATAGTTATGCTATAACAACGGGTGATATGCTATTGAATTGTGTGCGGTGATTTTCATCCACTCAGCGATAAAGCTGAGAATGTTCGTTAAATTCCGTAATAGCTAAACTGGTTTAGGTGAATAAAGAACAATACCACAATATAGACTTCTTTTAAAACAAGATTACGTAAGCGACACCGCTGACGGAACCTAGGTATATTTATAAGATAAAGATTCATAATCTTCATGCCCTTACTGACGGAACCTAGGTATATTTATAAGATAAAGATTCATAATCTTCATGCCCTTGTCACCCTTGTCCTACATTGGCTATATTAGGTACATTACCTACATAAGTGAGCACAATCATAATTATTTTCTTTTGTCCTAAAATACATAAGTAAGTACTTACTTTAATATAAAAATATAACATAAAATAAAATACATTATGTATACCTAAGTACCTATTCCAATAAACTATGTATATTCCAAGTTTTAGCCAAATCCGTTCAGTAGTTTTCGTGAGAAAGAGTATCAAACATCCATCCATACAGCCATACGAACTTTCGCGTGGGATTGTATATTACATTTCTTCATTTCTGATACACGGAAAGTACTAGGCTTGATGTTACAAAGGGTGGAATACAGCACTTTTCGGCCCTAGGGACGCAAAACTGTCAAATAATTAAAAATGTCACCTTCAATTTTGACATTTCTATTGCGGCATGTCGAAGCATTCTAATACAGCCACAGCTTTATTTGATATTTACCTCTAGTTGAGGATTGCTGTTCAAAAAATATCATGTAAAATGATTTTATACATAGGTATTTTTGTATTTTTTACAAAATTAGTATTAAATTACATAGATTTGACTTAAGCATTTACAACCGAAAATATATTGTTTGGTAGAATGGCATATAAAAAGGCGGAAAAACAACAAACCAATACACCTTCTGCTGCTTCTTTCTTAAAAAAAAGTTACTGTTAGAATGCCAAAAAAGGCGGGAATGCAACTATTTGTTTGATCTTCCTTCAGTTGTTTAGTTAATTTTGACTAGTATATAAAAAAAAATGCGCGACGGAAATTTTTAGCATGCGAGATGTATATTTTCAATGTTTATTTTGGTATTTTCTCATAATCGAAATAAAAAGCAGAGTGTTCGGGAGAAAGACCTTTCAATGCCCTTGAACTATTAGCGCTCGCGCGCCAAACCCTCGTGCATTGGAAAGGTCACTTTTTAGCCCTTGCATAACAATCTACCTACCTTTTGCATAAGTGCACATTTAACCACACTTATTTATTTCGTAGTTATATTTATTAATTCTGTAGGAAATAATTGCTATCAAATAGAAAAACAAAGGTAAACATTACAAGCTCTTTTAAATTATGGTAGGTACCTGGATGACCAGCTTAGCTAAGTATTTTTTTTTGGTAAATCGTACATTTATGAAAATAAAGCGACATTTTCTAAAAATTTATTCTAGCTAGATCGAATTAACGCCCCCGAAACCTCCTAATAATATTAAATTTCATGAAAATCGTTGGAGCTTTTTCCAAGATTCAGATTAGTATACCTACCTACCTAGGTACATATTACAAGAATAGCTCGTTTAAAGGTAAGTATTCGATTAAAATTTGTAAGTAGGAATGTTCGACAAATCTTGTGAATGATTTTAAAAATAGTTCTTCTGAGAAATTTAGGCAGTTGGGCAAACCTATCCATTATCAGTCTTTAAAGAAACATGGTTTATGGTTTAGCAAATTATTGTGAAGATAAGGACAGAAGCTGTGCAACAAGAGAGAAAGTCTTGAAACTGGAAATCCCTACCCAGCTCTGATAAAAATGTAATATTATGGCGACAGCTAGTTCATTTTGTGGAATCTGGGTGATGATGGTGTTCAACATAATGACTCATTTCATAGCATAAAATACCTTCTCAATATCTTAGGTTCATTTTCTTTGCTTTGTAGTTACCTGTCTAATAAAAGCTTTTTACATGTACAGTACTTACATGCCTATAATTACACTCTTTCTCACAGGGGTAGGTATAGGCAGTTTCGTTTTAAAAGTTTTTTGGTTTAAAATATTATTTGAGCATCAGTAAATTATTCCAAGGTAATATTCATATTAATGCAGTTGACGAAGCGTTTTGAATACCTACCTAACATAATTTCCTTGGCTTGTAGCTGTAGTGAAAGTAGTCTCCGCGGAACTCACCAGAACACTTTCACTATATGTTTGCGTCTTTTTCTCGATGTACCTAGTTAAGCATAGGTACTAGTAGTTCGCCCCGAACGAGATCTCGCGCACCGTTGGTTGGTTGTTTATTGTGTAGGTACACTTGCTTCTGACTACCTACTATTAACGTCACTGTTGCGTTGACTAATGATTGTTTACGAAATCTGAGTGAGTTTTTAATCAAGTCCAATCTCAATCGTCAGTTAAAAATTACCTACCGGCGGTCATATTTCAATTCGAAACCATACAAAAATACATAATTTCATAAAACATATAAATAACATTAATACATATAAATTATGATTAAAAACTCGAAGCATTTAGAGTCGGATAGAAACCTATTTTTTTTTAATGGTAAAGTATATTGTTTTTTGTAAATACATACCTACCTACCTATGTCCTATCCTATCCTGCTATCCTATCCTACTTCCTACTATCCTATCCTACTATCCTATCCTATCCTACTTCCTTCTAATTTTATAAAGGTGAATGTTTGTGAGTGCGTGTGTAAGTATGTAAGTGTGTTTGTTACTATTTCACGCTCAAACGGCTGAACGGATTTGAATGAAATTTGGTACCAGGATTGCTTATACCCTGGATTAAAAAATAGGCTACTTTTGATCCCGGTATTCCCACGGGAACTGGAGCAATTCACCGCGGGTAACACCGTGGGGCGCAGCTAGTATTATATTATAAAACACCCAGACTCGTGACAAATGTTTGTTGTTCATACAAACATTTGTCCCGTGGCGGGGATCGAACCTCCAAGCGGGCCACAGAGGTCGATAGTCGAATAATCTAATGTTTCCAAATATACCCAAGTTTGGTAACAAATGAAAGGAAACGCTGTGATGTCCAAGGATATTTATTTATTTATTCATCCCCACTTTTCACATCCCATTTTATCTTGTAAACGTCATCCTACCTATACCGTGTTGACATGGGTCACCATTCCCGGCCCAGCTCCCACGGTGCTGCCTGGAAGGCAGGACCGTGGCCGAGTACTCGCTACTAGACGACGCGACGCCCCGGCGCGGCGCCGACTGACGCGTTTACTGCCCATGACGCACGTCGCGACCTGCTGCGTCATGGGCAGTGTGTACCTATAGGTAAACCGATTTTAATAAAACATGTTAGAGTCGCTGTCTCGTCTCCAGCGGTGGTTCTTGCTTGCGTGAAATCCACACTCACAGAGATTTGACAATATTGTTCGAGTTCCCTTGTCGCGGGACAAAATACAGCGGGAACAAGGCGCGGATTACCTACGCGCAATGCTGTTGAATGTGCGCATTCAACTAGGTACCTACACTCTTGTTTCGCAGTTTATTCACGGCTTCGCGCGCGGTCCGTGGGTGAGCGAATGAGGATGCCAGGACGGGCTTTAAAATCCTGCCTGGATAAGGATAAGAAAATGTCAATGTTTGGGGTTGCCCTATATGACAGGATCGAAAATTTTTAGGAAAACTAAAGTTACGAGTAACAAACAACATATTACCTAGCTTTAAATCTGCTTGTTAAAGTAGGCAGGTCATATAGTTTGATCAAACCAATTTTTGGGAAGCTTCAGCTCCTTAGTCCCAGGCAAAGACGATTAATATCTAGAAGACAGACAAAGGCCATACACAAAATCGTAACCCTGATCCCGCAGTACCAGATAGCCTGGAAACTTTAAAACATCAATTTTATCCAAGAAATTTCAATACTTAGTACCTAGTAGGTAGCAACAATATTCAATATAAAAAAATTTTTAGGTAATTTTAACTAGAAAGTAATTGAAATTTCTTGGATAAAATTGATGTTTTAAAGTTTCCAGGCTATCTGGTACGGGTTACGATTTTGTGTATGGCCTTTGTCTGTCTTCTAGATATTAATCGTCTTTGGTCCCAGGTATAACATGGTTCGGCAATGGGTGCTGTTATTGTAAGGATTTGTAATGCAGGTCTATGCTGAAGAGATAAAGAAATAAAAAGTTCAAACGATTTTGCAGCAATCACAACAAAAAATCAGTAAAACATTTTTTTTACAGGATTATAGATATATATTATATATATTTTATAGGATAAGTAAAACAGTTTTTTATATTTAATATATTATATATATTTTTTTATATTTAATATAAAAAACTGTATTTAATAAGTAGGCTGACTTCCTATAATTATATATTGGACTAGCAGACGCCCGCGACTTCGTTCGCTTGAATTTCTTCGTAATCTAAAGAAGGTTGAAAAAATTGAAGGTACTTTTTACCCATATTTTTGGTGTTTTTTTTTTAATTCCTGAAACACGTAAAAAGTTCTCATACAAACTTTGACACCCCATTTCACCCCTTATCAGGCTTTTTTTTTTAATTTCTGATTGACATGTAAATTTATTTATCATTTACCATATTTAAACCAAGTTTGAAGAAAATCGCTTCACGCATTAAAAAGTTGCATACAACGGTTTTCATCCCTTTTCAACCCTTTAGGGGTGGAATTTCGAAAAATCCCTTCTTAGTGCTCACTTTTGTTTTAAAAGTAAGCTACCTTCCAAATTTCAGCTTCATAGCTTCAGCGGTTTGGTCTGTGCGTTGATTGCAGAAAAATGCTTATTGTTTTATATATATTGATGATGATAGGAAAATTTCCAAAACAGGTAAAAGGTTAGTGTAGGTACTTACCTGAATAAAATAATTGTGAATAAATTAATAAATATCCAGGATATAAATTCCATCCTATCCTGGTACCATATTTTATTAAAATCTGTCCAGCCGCTTGAGCATGAAGTAGTAACAAACATTCACACACAAACTTTTAGCTTTATAATATTAGTGTGATTATTTAGTACCTACCTAGATTACTTATAATATCAAAATGTCCTTTTTTGCCTACAATGCACTGTCTAACTATTGCAACAACAGAACTATGCTGTGGTCCCTTGTCACAGATGGCACCACAGAGTGTGCTAGCAAATGCTAGGATCCATCTGAGCATTCAAAAGTTATGTTAGGAGAATACCTATATTCTCTCCTAACATTTTGCCGGTTTTAATCAAGATATTTAGTAGGTAGGTTATTGAGGCTTATTGTTATTATTAATTAGTAGGTATGTAGTTATCCTAAATGAGATTTGGCATTTAGGATAACTACATACCACTTGAAAGTTTAGACAAAACCTCACAATTAAATTATTGTAGAAAGAAAGAAAGAAAGAAAAATCATTTATTTTTGTAGGACCTCAAGGATCACTTAAGTTTCGTTTTACATGCTAGGTGATTCTAATGCCTGTTCCAACGCGACTCCCTACACCAGGGAAAGAATCAGGCAAGAACCTGGTGGTGTGGGCCTAGCTTTTTTTTAAAAGCTAGGCAGGTAAGTAAAGGTAATAATAGTAAGTATAAGTTGATAATAATGAACCGTTATGTGTGTTTAGTAATTAAACAAGCAGTTTTTATCTTGTTTTAGCATTCAGTTAGAATAAAAGCATGTAGGTATATATACCTACGAACTAATTATTTTACTTACATAAATAAATCTGTTATTAATTCAGTGATTCCTCACACACAAGTTTAGCAGGTGGCTTAGGCCGTCAACATTTCCAATTGGGTTTTATTAACATTTAGGATAGGCACTGGTTTTTGCTTAATTTTCAATCTGAATAAAACTTACCAAAAATATTTACGATGCTGCTGCCTACGTCCCTACGTCAACCAACCACCACAACCACCAGCAAGCACCACCCAAGCACCACCAAGCACCACTTTAATTTACCGACTGAATGTGAATGAATGGATTGGATTAATTTGGAATTTGGATTGGATGGATGGAGTGAAGGAAGTGAAGTGAGTGAGTGACGTCAGTCCGTCAGTCACATAGACAAGGGAAAAGATTCGTCTGGATCAAGCATAACCTAGTATAGTACCAAAGAGAATATAAACACAACGTTTTATAGTACTGGACGAACAGTGAGCGTGCCGCCCGCCCGAGAGGGACAATAGTACTGGACGAACAGTGTGGACAGACACAAATTGAGAGGGAGAGGAACAAAAATTGCAGTGCATCATAGTCAGCATCCATAGTTTCGTAGTACAACATTCGGAGCATCAAGTTTCCGGCCATACAAAAAAGCGGCACGCGATGAGGGACGAAAAATGCTTTGTCTCTTTTATTCGCAAGAATGTTGTATATTTGACAATTTAACATATTTCTCTTTGTTTTTGTGTGACTGAGAAAGAAATATACAGCGCTGTATTTCTTACTTTCTCTAAGGGATCAAGGAAGGTCTGGATTTTATTCTCTTTGGCTTTCTAGTCTGTGCCAATAATAAATCCACAGATGAATTAATAAACATTTTCCTAGAATCAATCTCAATCTTAGAGAAAGAAAGAAGAACGTAGTGTTTTACTTTCTCTGTGTACTAATCTAGGAACAAGGATTATGCAAGGACCTTTTACCCTATGGTCCTTGGGATTATGTCTTTAGTCCTACATCTGTGCTTTAATACCTTTTTTCCTATGTCAATGACTATACTAGGAAAGGAAAATCACAGATGTTGTTTTCATCACATCAATCTTCCCAGAGGAAAATGGATTAATTCATCTGTGGTACTATACTAGGTCCATGATCTCTCTCAAATACTCTCAATCTTAGTTCCTTTGCTTATTTCATTCATTCATACATTCATTCATTCAATAATGCATGGCGATTGTGTTGTGCGAAGCGTTTTGTTGTTCGTAAATATTTTTTGTTGAATACAAAGGTTTTGATTCGGATAGTGTTGTTATTTTAATAAAACAATTTAGTGATGTGAATGCGTAGATAAAAAGGATCTGTGAGTCAGCCTTGATGAGCACCGTAGGCCCACGCCACGCCTGCAGTGTACCGAGATGTAAAGATGTTTGGTCAACTTCCAAACTTTACGTATTTCAGCTAGTGCAGTTACTTTGCTGCGCAAAAAATGTTTCAGCAATTGCCTATTGAACTGAAGTGCCTCTAGATTTTCGTTTTTCCATTATTTTAAAAATGGAGCTAATTCTAATTTTATCTTTCCTTTCCTGTGGGCTGGCCTATGACAAAGGTAAGTTGGTAATCAAAAATTCACCAATATTCCTCAACATGTTCTCAACAACATGATGTTATTTCCTGGAAGTGTTATTAGGTACTTATCTAGATTTAAGTCCTCCATTCTATCCTAAGCATAGGCTGTTATGTACTTTTTTCTGATTGAGTAACTCTCTGTATGAGTACTGTACCTTCTTATCTCCATTCAATAATCCAATTTCAATAAATTTTAATTTTATCATTGTTTCAGCATCATTCTATGGAGCAAGTTATATTTCATACCCACTTCAAGAGGCCAAAGGACTGACTGATATAAGTTTTCGGTTCCGGACACATCTCTCTGATGCCCTATTGCTCCTGGCTGCTGGAAAAACAGACTATTGTATGGTATGTTTATTTAAATCTATTGTATCTTACAATCTGCCTGTCTTGGCATTGAAAAAGAGTTATTTTCTTGAACATGATAGAAATGAATTTAACAGTGCAATACCTTGAAACTAATTTTAACAGTCAGAAGTATTCTAAAAATACTTACAAGGAGTTAAAAAGGGTAAGGTCACTAAATATGTTATGATTTAATATTTTCTATCACTAAGCATAATAATATTTTATATTATTGTTTAATCATGTTGGCTATGTACAAGGGCGTTTAGCAGTCATGGCCACCCTCGGCCATGTAGTACCTGTCTCATTATCTATTCTATTCTATTCTTATTATCTGACCACAAGACCCAGGCCTAATAGGCATTTTGGAAATACTAAAATAAATCTATCAATTATTTTAAAACTAAGCATAATAATAATTAAGCTTACCACCAAATAGATCACAATGAGAAATTAAATATTTTAGGTTCGCCTTGAAAAAGGTAAACTGAAGCTGAACATAAATCTTGGTGCGGGTGAAAGTGAGTTATTTTCACCCAAGGGATCCCTGAATGATTCTCAATGGCACCATGTCAGCATCATCCGGAGAGAGGCAAATCTTACAATGAAGGTGAGTGTATGAGTAATGTTGTATAAATGGTTGAAAATTCAAAATAAAGTCGGCGAATGAACTTAAAAATAGAACACATTCAAAATTTAAATTATGTCATCACTGCCAGAGTGATTCACTATAAGCCAGATTATACCATCAGGCCACTTGTGCATCATTGACATTCTATTTGCTCTGAAGAAGGAGGCCAACATGAGGCATGTAGCATGTTAATGTGCTTAAAATCAAAGCAAAATGACAACAAAAAATATACATTATAAGGTAAACTTCTCATTATATATTATAACTTCTCATTTTAAAGTTATTTATTCAACTCAAAATGCTTCCATGAAAAGAACACTTCATTGCATTTTAATGGGACATTAATTTGATATGAAAGGAAATTACTTTTTGTAATGTGGTGACTACGTCACGGGTCGACGACGCGACGTCGGCGTCGCTCGTACTGAGTCATCTAATTTCAAGCACAGCTGCTGGCAGCTGTGATTCAATTCAAGTGCGCCATACATAATTGTTTTTATGGTACTGTTTGTTTGTTTCTTTGATAGGAACTTTTTATACAATTTTTTGATACAAATCTTAGTCTAGATTAAAAGTATGCTTGAGTTGAAAAGTATAGCACAATGCTATCCTTGGTCCCAAGCAGAACAAAAAATATCTTGCATAAATAAATTTATATTTTAAACGGAGTAACAAGAGAAAGCATTCTTTAAATCTATATTAAATTGACAAATCTTTATGAATAAAGCCATTAGTAGATAAGTTAATGTCACTAAAGCATATATGCCAACTGTAATGTTGGACTAGATTAATAAATGTCATTTTACAAGTGGTGAACCTTAATAACACAGAAGATGCGGGGTTCGGACTTCTCTTCTGTATGACTTGACGGAAAATCGTCTTACGTCTCTTCTTACGCTTAACGTCGTCGGGCCACAAGCCCACAAATGTCATAACAATAGGGATGTGCAACGCCTTGCATATTCTCTCTAAATCTTATCGATATCGACTACCTACTACCTGCGCTCCATAAGCCCAATGAGTGCTAAAAAGACTGATTAGAAAGATTTAGGATCGACGACTCAGTTTATAACGTGGGCACTGTGTATGTTTAGTATAGTATACACACTAACCCGGATAAAAAAAAGGGCTATGTGTTTTTCCAGGTCATAAAGTTATGTATATTCAGTAGATTTTGCGTAAAAGAATAACAAACACCCATCTATACACATCCAAACTTTCGCGTTTGTAATAGTGGGATAACTTACGTTTTAAAAAGTGATGGATCTGTTTTTGTTTTATTTCTAGATCGACGACAGTGCAGTTAAGAAGCGGCTTGGAGGACGATTTTTCGAACTAAACATACATTTTGGTATATTCCTCGGGGGACAGGGCCACTTTTCCGAACTGTTCTTGGGGCACATGGAAAACTTTCGCGGATGCATGGAGGATGTAAGTTTTATTCTATGAAATTGGGATTTTTCTTGTTTGCTATAAGTCTCTCTATAATATAGGGGGCAATTCTGAGTGTCGCAAAAGCTAAACTAAGCTAACTAAAATTGTTGCCATCCTTTTTATTCCCATCGCTATGAAAGGGACGGCAACAATTTTAGTTAGCTTAGTTTAGCTTTTGCGACACTCAGAATTGCCACTAATGCATTGTTTAAATTTCAATACAGTCTAGGCTATGAAAGAAACACAAATTCTTATTATTTTTACATTCTTTATCATTATACAATATAGGTACATAATAATTATACATGTGGAAGGTTTCCGAAATCATACTTTATCCACAAACAGAGCAAGCCCCCTCACAAAGTGTCGAATTCCATTGAACTGTCGAAGTATCGAATATTTCTCACTCTGTTGAAATGCATCATGGAACAATATGACATTATACCATCACATCAGTTTGGGTTTGGGAAAAACCACTACAGCTGAACAGATGCATAGAGTACACCACACAATTAGACAGCCTTAAACAAAAACAGTACCAGTGCGGCTTTCCTAGACGTGCAACAAGCTTTTAAAAGGGGTTGCATAAGTGCCTTTTGTATAAAATCAAGAAAACTCACCCTAATTCTTTATTTCCCTTAATATCATGATATTTAACTGACAGAGCGTTCGTAGTGAAGCAAAATAGCTCAAGATCAAAGCTAAAACAAACGCCGGCAAGGTTCTATATTCGTCGTCGTAGTAGTGCATTTTATAGGGTTTTGGAAGCGCTTTATTTTGAAGGGCACTCGGAAATACTAATTAAACTAGCATTCTGTAGAATGATTATTTTAGCTGCCTGTGTTATTGAGAGAAAAAAAGAGGTACAACCGCGTATGACGGATGTAATGAGAGGAATGAGGCGAAAGAGGTGTGTCAGGAATTCATGATCTCTGCCTACCCCTATGGGAGACAGACGTGATTTTATGTTATTATGTATGTACCTATGCACAATTATTAATTTAATAATAATTATTTGCCCCAAGGTGATTTTTAACCATGCTCACATCTCCATACGTTTGTGTTCACTCTCCTTTCAGGTATACTATAACGGAGTGAAGATAATAGAGAAAGCGCGAAGCCGAAGTGGCCTGGTCCGCGTTGAGGGAGTGACGTGGAATTGTGCGCCGGAGTTTGACGCTGACGTCAATTCTGACATAAGTTTCGTTGACGAAGGCGCTTACCTTATACTGCCTAAGATTAGCTCTAGAGCTGGAGGACGGTAAGAATTCACACTCTACATAAGTAGGAAAGATCAGGTGAATCTGAAATTCAAAACAGAATTTGCCTTTATGGTATATTTTGTATCATGCAAAATATGAGATAATGCCTAATCTAAAACATCTGTTGGATCGAAGAGCAGGGCAATTAGCTTACACCTACGTTCACTATTCTTACATCATCCCTGATTCTAGCTTCTGTACACTTGCACAATGCATCTCCTCTTAAACTGAACATGAGGCCAGTTGGTGACTAATTAAATTATTTAAAATTTTTGCTTTGACTGAGAGACGCTATATTTAGCCTGTTTCATTTCAGAACCGTATTGAAGTATAGAAAATATTATTTTAATTACAACATTAAAGATAGAAAATAGTGCCCAATTCTAATGCATTCCCCATTCTAACTCAGGTATATTTCAGAATATAATTATATACATACATACATGAGTTACACAACAGTTAATAAGGTTTAGTTACAAAAATTGTAGACGCGGACATCAAAATGTAGCTCTCTAGACTAATGTATAATTTACCATTATTTTCAGATGGCAAATAGAATTCAAAACAATCGCACAAAACGCCATAATACTATACAACGCTGGCGGTGGCCGTTCTGACTTTCTGGCCGTAGAGATATTAGACGGTGCAGTTCGTGTCAAGATGGCTCGTGGACAGATAGTCCACTCTGCGAGGGTTAGCGATGGACAGTGGCACAAAATTCACCTGCTGTTCAATCCTTCGCTTATTGAGGTGGGTAGCTTAGTTGGACTGAACATGCTCAATTTTCAGCATTTACCAGCTAAATGTGGTTTAAAAGAGTTATAGGAATTATATTTATGAATTATCATTTTATTGAACGCAATCGCTTTGATATTATGTTTTATTTAATGATATGTAACTGTTGTGAAAAAAATGAAATCAGTGTTTTGACTGACCGGTTATGGAGATGGCGTATAATATATGAATGTGATGAAAAGTATTTAGGATGCATCTATGACACTTGTTTCATAAGATAATTTTAATAGTTCTTCTATCATAAAGTTACAATAAAACCCACAATATTAAAGGCTGCATAATATAATTTACAATATTTTTTTAACAATGGGTATACTTATATGCGGTGCGAATTGTATAAGTGCAATTAATTGAAAAACAATAATTAATTGATGTTTGCGAGGTCAGCGAACCTAGAAACTAACAGATGATGAATATAAATTGAGTTCGCTGCTTAGGTCTGTAGTGTAAGAATATTTGGATCTCTTATTATATCGAGCAAAGCAATCTGCAATAGCTATACCTCGAATTAGTTTTGTAGACAAGCATGCTTTTCATTTATTTACTTCATATTTTTTAGTGCCATGCGATGTATAAATGTAATAATGTTGCGAAAGTATTCATATTCATATTCATTTATTGCTTCAAGTAGTTTATAATATTAAATTTTGTGAACACATCATGATACCAAGCAAGATCTGTAAGCCGGAATCACGAAATGCTAGAGTGGATAACCGTTCGTTATAACACTATTATAAAAAGCATCTATAAAAACACCACTTTTGAAGGTAGATATTCCTTCAACACACTGGGCCTTTCATTTCATTTTTTATGAAATGAAATTATGCCTCTGTAATAGTTTCATTTTGTATAGTTTAGGAAGAGTAGCGAAAACAGTGTTTGGTGGTCGCCAAGTGCAACTTCGCTAGTCCTGTATGTTTTCATGGAGTTACATGGAGAGAGAATAATTTCATGAAGTCGTCTGAAATTTATCTAAGATCTAACAATTCTCATCTGTCACACGCTTTCTATTTTGATACCATGATACGCATGTTACTTGATCACACGTTACCAAATAATTAACAACCATACAATTTATTTCATTAGCGCTTAGCAGATTTTATTCTTTATTTTCAAAATTTATGATCATTATCAGTTAAATTATTTAGGTTTTAATTGCTTTATATAATTTGGCTGAATTGCGACTTTTTATTTTCCTTTTTGCTTATTGCGTGTGCACATTATGCAGTGCTGATAGTATGTTTTGTGGGACTAAAATAGTCGATAAGCAATACAATTTTGCGTTATGAAATTGAATCTGCCAACAAGAAAGTCATTGAAATTTTTCTGCAACAAAAAACAGGGTAACTCCATCTCCATAGCACGGTAAATATTCTCTCAGATCCTCAGGAAATTCAAGATCCTTTGAAGAAGTCAGAGGCACGTTTAAATACAATCATATTTACTACCTATCTACATTTTGTATACCATGCGAGACAGGTTGAAAGCCTATCACCACTTAGTATAATACTAGCTCCGCTCGCGCAGTATTACCCGCGTAGTAATGGTATACGGTGATGATGATGAAAAGCCTTTAACCTACCTCGCAGACAATACAGAAAAAAAAATCAAATCGGTAAATTCACTTTAAACTCTTTAAATTCTGGCGTGCGTGACCAAGGATAGGGATCATGTTCAGCACTTTTTTACTAATTAGTTTCCTCAAGATGTTTTCCTTCACCGTTTAGAACTCTATTACTTGCACAAAAATATGAAAAATCCATTGATGTTCAGCCTTGATTCGAACTCTCATCCTTCAAAACGAAAGTTGAGGCACTGATCACACTCAGACAATGCGGCATATTTATTTTTAAACAATTTTATTATCATTTGTATTTTGTGCCAGTGCTATCTCTCTAGCTCATTTTTGCGCTATTCGATTTGAAATTAATATTTTTCACGTACTTATAAAGCAAATAAGCAAAGGATTTTAGTCAGCAAGAATTGCGATCTGTTTTGCATTGCCGTGCGGACTTGTGTTACCTCTTCTATCATCATCATCTATAGATTAGAAATTATTATTATCTGCTTGAGCTTTGAATCTAGTCTCAGGCTCATATCTAGTTTTTCAAAACTTTTGTGTTATAATGGTCCGGTACAAAATATATTTGGAATACAATTTCGTAGGAACATCAATAACTATTATAATGAATGCTCTCTTACCTCTTCATGTCTGCCAAAGCATGATTTTTGATAGTAGCTGAATAACCTGGCATATTTCAGCTCTCAGTGGACAACATCGCGATGAGTACTCGCATCGAGAGCGGAGGAACGAGATACTTAGATCTATCCGACTCATTCTATCTCGGAGGGATTGAAAACGATAAAAGGCAAAGAGCTTTTGCTAAAGGAATAAAGGCAGCTGACTCGAGTATCATGGTAAGAATGCAAATAAAACGAGAAAATTTAGTTTTTTTCTCTCGCAGCAAACATTTATTTTGACTTTTGGACTCGTTCGTTTGTTAGTTCGTATGAGCAAGTGGCCAACTCTGGACTATTTTTGGACTAGCACAGTATTATTATGATAAAAACTTATAATAATGATAAAAAGAAAGAAAGCCAAGGTGGTTTAATTTGGTAAACAAAACTCCTGTTTTTTTAATTGCTTAAAAAGAACATTTCAGAGGATTCGCATTCACATTGTTTCTTCTACTTCCTTCTTCTGTGACTTCCTCATCTTCACTACAAGAGATCTTGTATTAATTGTCACCAGGGCTGCATAAAACCTATAGAGGTCGACGAGAAAATATACGGTTTGCCGAACGCGGTAGTGACATACGGCGTCAGTCCTAAATGCGTGTGGTTTTACCCGTGCGTGGCAAATCCGGGTAACCCGCCGTGCGTGCCACAAGCCGCGTGCGAGCAACACGGCGTCGACCACTTCACCTGCAAGTGCGACCTGGGACTATGCATCAACCCGGACTATGCAGAGAACTATAAGGTGAGCTTATAGCAACGCTATAGGCGTGTAGCACAGACCGTCGAACATTATTCTAAATAAAAAACGATAGGGCTTAGGATTACTATTAGACTACAAGAAAATTTCTAATTTTTTTGTATTTCGTTAACAGCAGCACCACTAACAGGTGGTAGGGTTTTAGCTAAAACCCTTTCCGGGAAACCACATCTATTAATCAAATAATAAAAAAATATTAAAAAACCAATGATACACTTTGAGTTCTGATCATTGTCTAAATACATAGCACACTCAACTTCACTCAAGAAAATTATACATCTTTATACCATGGAAGTTATATTCACAAACTTTAATCTTTTATCCAGGTGTACTCAAAATCAAGCGAGCTAGAATTAGTCGGTCTATACCCACTCACAGTGCAAGAAGGTGGGGTCTCAGTCATCACCACACAGAACATTGACGTGGTGCTGGATCATCACAAATATGGCGTCCGACCCTCGGGCGTCGTGTTCTACGTGAGCCAATCGCCTCAACACGGGAGAATTGCTATAGACCTGTCTTTGAGAAGCGCGCAGTATGGAAATTATGTAGAAGATGGAAAGGCTAGGCAGTCTTTTACGCTGTTGGATCTGTCCAGGGATAAGGTTAGTGGATGAAATATATTCGTGCTCAATTATTTACAAACAAGTCATCGCATCCACAATCATTATCATTCTCATGCAGTAGAATCCCCTAGTTTTAAGGAGTTTGAACACTTTGACATGTCACATCAAAGTGGTCTACAAACGATCGTACTGAATAAATACATTTTGAGTTTGAGTTTATACATTTTTCCGGCGACCATGCCTTGACAGTATGTATGCATATGAATACAGCCTAAACTAAAGGTACAAGTGAGTAGCTGACTTCTCGCAGCAGCAGCAGACAACATGTCGACGCTTCATGTCGCCACGACACGTCGCTGCAGTCATGATATCGATCTCAACTGCAATCCGCAACAGCAGATGAAAATGTTCAATGAAATTGTTAAATTGTTTTTGCCAACCAACTTGTACCTATAAGCATCTGTCACTTCGCTGTCCTCGCTTCATATAATATGATAGGTACCCTGAATTTTTACGAGTTTATTCTACTTTGTTTGTCGGCGTCATCACTTAACTTATATCAACTTATTTTATTTTTATTTTAGGTCCGCTACGTCCATGATGGTTCAGAGAACCACCAAGACGCGATAGTCCTCGAGATGGAACTATTGCCAGAAGCCAAGTTCACACTCCCCAGTTACCTTCAGGGCCGGAACTCTTTTGTACTTCACGTTAACATAACTCCGGTCAATGACCCGCCTGTGTTGAACCTTATGCCTGGGAAAGTACTGAGACTTACGCAGGTATGTATACTTTAAAGTAAGAGAAATATAATGTGACCGAGACGAACTTAGACCCTCCGGGGGCGGTCGCGCATTCTGAACAGTCGTTACGAAAGAGCTAAACAGACGTATCGACAGCACGTAAAACAGAGATAGTGATAATTATTTCCGACCACTGCGACCCTAATTGCAATTACTTTCACCCCCGACAATTTAGATTACACTTACTGGACTATGCAATTTCTCTGCAATTTGAGACAATACAAAGTGTGAGCAGAGTAGAGTAATAATTATTTCTTGCTCACTCGCACTTACAATTTCGTTTAGAAAAAAAAGACGTTTTCTTCAACACAGAAAGTTCAAATACAAACTGCATATTTTATATTATTTATTACATTTTCATTATTAGTTGGCATGTTATTAAGGCACGTTTTTCTTATAATTTACTTGTAGTTTTTGTTTTCAGAGTGTGAGCTGCTTCGATTATTTATTATGATTTGCTTGCGTTTATAGTTGCATGTACCTAATGTCACGTGATCGCAGACAATACAGCAATCTAACCCGTAGTTAAATTGTGAGTACTGCTTTTGAGTTAACAAATAATAAATGAAACACCCGGCCAAAGCGTTGTTATTTTTTTTAGTAGACTACCTACACACTCAACTGTGTAGTATAGTTTATATTTATATTATAATATATCTAATACTTGTTCAGTATTATCTTCCTAGTGCACCTTTAAAATTACTACAGTATTATTACAGTAAAGTTGTTTAATCTATATTAACATATACCAGTCAGACATACAACAAAGTTTCAGACACATGGAAATCCTACAAGAAATCATTCCCGTCCCGTTATTAAAACACAAACTTTCATAAATAATGTTACTTTCTTCATTAAAAAAACACTCAAAACCGAACGAATGGTTCCAGAGATTACGGGCGGCTTATACAACAACGAATTGTTTTTTTAAATTAATTTAGTTAAATGATAATTTGTTGTTCATTGTGCACGAATGTATTCCAGGGAACCAGAAAAGTCATAACTTCTGACATATTGAAAGCAGAGGACCCAGACACGGCTCCTGAAGATCTATTGTACACCATCCTACATGGAAAGAACGAGGCTAATAGGTAAATACACATCATCATTATCCATAGTCCAGCACCACCATTGGTCGGACGTCAGTATATTTGCCAAAATCCTTTTTCTCAGGAACAAGTGGACGTACGTATCAAGGTTGAGTTAATACCAAATACTAAGGCGGTATTTTGTACCTATAGAAAATTAGAATTCAAATTTATGTCATCTCAGGCCTTTAAATCTCTACTGATGATTTATACAGCATCCGGAGGCAATCTTTGCCTACGCCTAATGGGACACTAGTGCCTGGGACTTTGAAATGGAATGGCTTGCCCAGCACCTAAACCATCTCAGTCTGCTATATCAATAGGAAAGACAATGGTTATGACAACAAAGACGCAGATATTATATTTTGACACTTGCAAGTAAATATGAACTTGTATACCTCCCATTGACCTAAAATTGTAAAAATTAGCAAGAAGCAACAACTTTAACATAAATACAACCTAAACCCGGTGTTTCAGGTTTAAGTCAAGTGTGGGTAGTATCTTTGTAACTTTATTTATAACCAGCGGCTTCGCTTGCATGGTACTTACCCGGATAAAAAGCCTATGTGTTATTCTAGGTTATAAACTGTACGCACATGATGTCATATGTATGACATCATATGTACGCACGTTCCAAGTGTCAGCCAAATCCCTTCAGTAGTTTTTGCGTGAAACAAACACAGAAACAAACATTCATCCATAAATCCATACAAAATTTCACTTTAATAATATTAAAGGAAAGGATGGGACAGTAGAAAGTAACATAGATGTTGCAGTATGATTGTTAATGTAAGTTTTAATTCACAGTGGTCATATAGAGATGTCCGGCCAGCCGGTGGATTCGTTTTCTCAGCAGGACATCGACTCTGGCATCATATCGTACACGAACGCGGCAGACGGAGACAAACAGCTCAATAAGACCTCTCTCCGTCTCACTCTCCAGGTAACATTAAGGTTGAAGCGTACGGGTAGCCCGTCATGCTTTATCTTTAGCAAAATATGATTCGTGTAGAAATTATATTGTATCTCCATAACTATAAGAAATAATATCAATATATTTCTATAACTTAGATTTTGTTGAATGTTTACTATTACAAGTTTCAATTAAATTTTATGATAAATATATATCTAGTATACTAAATATTATAAAGAGGTAAAGTTGGTTTGTTTGTATGTTTGGGGTAATCTCCGAAACTACTCATCCAATTTCAAAAAATCTTTCACCGATGTGTAGCATGGACTTTCGTAATGAACATAGGCTATGTTTTATCAAAGTAGGTAACGTGGGCGAGTAAGCCAGTAGCATATATAAACGTCTTGTCTCACAGGTATCAGACGGCATAGAAACGAGCGGTCCGGGCATTCTTCGCATATCGATAGTTCCACTACAAGTGCGGCTCGTGAACAACACGGGGCTGCAACTCGTGCATAACTCGTACGCCATCCTCAGCGCAGACAACCTCACGTTCGCGACCAACGCTGACGAGAATAACGTGCAAGTAAAGTGAGTTTCAGTGCATTGATATATAAAAAAGTTAATCTATAATTATGTATTTCACCCATTGAGATGTATTATAGAGCCACAATCAGACAAATAAAATGTAAACGTCAAAACACGGCGCACGCTACGTAGTGCGCAGAGTTTTTCTTTTTTGCATACAAGCGACATTGAACATTAAAATAAACGACATAACGTCTACATTCAAATGACAAATGTCATTGTAGAACATTGAATTTTCACGCACACTTTTTGAGTGTTGTCAGCTAATAGATTGTCACTCTATAATACTACCTCGATGATTTCACCATGTCGTCTGAAAAGGCAGTTTTCGCTGAATCATAATGATACATTTCATACATTTTTATCATAATATTCAGAGTTTTTTATTATAACTTACATTATAACGTAGCGGACAAGCGACCAACTAAAAGGCTGCTAAATTTTTTCTACCTAAACAGCGGAGTGGGCTAGGCCTGTTCGTACTGATGTTCTTTGGTTCCACGCATACGGACTCTTTGTATAAGCTCATACTACGTTTTACTGTACTAATCAATAAATCGTTTTCAGGTATGATATAGTGAAGCCGCCGCAGTTTGGCGTGGTGGAAAGACTGCGAGTGATTGACGGTACTTGGCAAACAGTGGACTCATTCACCAGCGATATGGTTGCCTTCGGCCGCGTACGATATATGCATCTACTGGGAAACCCTTCGCACGATGAGTTTAAGGTAATGAAGATCACTTAGGCATGTACATTCTGTATGATTTCTACTCACATGCAACATATGCCGTCAGAGGACGTTATAGTGGTTAAATATATTATATAGGCCAAGGTTTGTGTATTCAGAGTGAAGATTAACAAAGAGAAAAAACTAAGCAGTAAGAAAGAAAGAAAGAAAGAAAAATCATTTATTCTTGTAGGACCTCAAGGATCACTTAAGTATCGTTTTACATGCTAGGTGATTCTAATGCCTGTTCCAACGCGACTCCCTACACCAGGGAAAGAATCAGGCAAGAACCTGGTGGTGTGGGCCTAGCTTTTTTTTAAAAGCGATCCCTTAACAATCTAAAATACTTAATCTAAATAGTCAAGCTTCAGTGGGAAGCCAGTCGAACAAAGTAAGGCATGTCAAAGAAAGTAAAAGTAATTGTAAAGTTAACAAGATAACACCTCAACAAAATGTTGTCTGGCATCACACGCTACACTTGGCCGACTTAAGTGGTAGGTACCTACTTATCAAGGTAGTAAAGATATTGTATACCATCAACCGTCGAGGGGCACAGCGACATCAGGCCACGCAATTTTATCATTAATAAAAGCCTCAATGGAATAATACGCTTTCTCTACAAGAATATTCTTTATGTACGTTTTAAACCTTCGAGTCGGTAGGTTAGTTACGTTGATTGGGAGTTTATTGTAAAAAAGTACAGTATTTCCCATAAAAGAACCGTTTACTTTTTCTAGTCTAAATTTAGGCACACATAATTTATTTTTATTTCTAGTGTTAATTTTGTGCACATCACTTTTTTTCTTAAAGTTGTTTATATATTTGTGAGTGTGCAATAAGTTTACATAAATATATTGCGAAAAAACAGTAAGAATATTTATTTCTTTAAAACGCTCTCTTAAAGAGTCCCGACGTTTCATTTTGTAAATGGCGCGGACAGCTCGCTTCTGTAAAACGAAAATAGTTTGAATATCTGCTGCTTTACCCCAAAGAAAAATACCATACGACATCACACTATGGAAGTAACTGAAATATACTAACTTAGCTGTTCCTTCGTCAGTAAGTTGCCTAATCGTACGCACTGCGTAAGCCGCGGAGCTAAGCCTACCTGCAAGTGTTTCAATATGCGGACCCCACTGCACTTTGGAGTCGATTGTAAGACCTAAGAAAACAGTTGAATCTACAAGATTAAGTGCTTCCCCATTTAGTTTAATTTTTGTAGGTCTCTGAACCACGTTAGGCAAAGTGAATTTAATACATTTAGTTTTTTTGGCATTAAGTAAGAGGTTATTAGCAGTGAACCAGTTTGAGACTTGGGCTAAAGAGGCATTAACATCATCATAATTATCCTTAGACCTATCAACTTTAAAAAGCAAAGATGTATCATCAGCAAAAAGAACAATGTCACACATGTCTTTTACAAAGGAAGGAAGGTCGTTTATGTACACTAGAAACAGAAAAGGGCCTAGTATCGAGCCCTGTGGCACACCCATATCAATAACTGACCCTGAAGACTTTTTACCTCCTACTTCAACTTTAAGGAGTCTCTCAGAAAGATAAGATCTAATCAGGTTAATAGCTTGGTTTACGACACCATAGTACTTTAATTTAGAAATTAGAGTCGCATGACATACGCAGTCGAAGGCTTTCGACAGATCGCAGAAAACTCCGACTACGTCTTGCGAGTTCTCAAAGGCCTCATATATGTGTTTTAGAAGCAATGTACCTGCATCGGTTGTTGATCTACCTTTCGTAAATCCAAATTGGTGCTGGTGTAAAAGTCCGTTGAGATTAAAGTGAGAGAGCAGTTGATTAAGAATTAGTTTTTCAAATATTTTACTTAACGCAGGCAGAATCGATATTGGTCTATAATTAGCGGGGTCAGTTTCATTACCAGATTTGAATAAAGGAATAACTTTACTCATCTTCATTAGATTGGGAAAAACTCCCTCGTCAACGCAATTGTTAAAGATATAAGCTAAACATGGAGCAATATCCCCAACAATAGTAGCTAATATCTTAGTCGAAATCCCCCATAAATCTTCAGTGTTTTTAATATTCAGTGTTTTAAATATTTTGACAATATTGTCTGCGTTAACATAACTAAACCTGAATTCATTATTACCCTGAACAACACTGGATTCCAAAAGGCCGTATGCTATAGTGGCGGATGAATTTAATGATTGAGTCACCACATGTGGTATATTAGAGAAAAAATTATCAAATGCGTGTGCGACCTCATCGCTTTTAGTTAATAAATGATCATTTACTTTTAGATTTATCTGTTTGTGGCCACGTTTTGTTTTACCAGTCTCATTGTTGATCAATTTCCAAGTGGCTTTAATTTTGTTAGGTGCTGTTTCAATTTTATTTTTTAAAAACATTGATTTTGCTACCTGACATACTTTTTTGAATGTTTTAGAATAATTCTTAATGTAAAGGTTATGTGAAGGATCGTGGAGCATTAGTTCCCTTGTAGAATACAGATCATAAAGTTTATTTCTACTTCTATAAATACCAGGTGTTGCCCAGTCTGCAAAGCTTGCACTAGTTTTAGATATACAAGTCTTTAATTTAAATATTTCCTTATGCTCCTCAGTAATTAAATTAGATAAACAGTTAAACAGCTCATTCGGGTCTTCTATACAAGGCAAAAGTGACATTTTAAGTTCTATGCAACCCTTAAACTTTGTAATACGACTCGCCGTGATAGGTCGGTAAGTGAATTGAGTAGGTTCATTTAATAAGCTATTAGGAAATTTAACACTTTGACCATAATGATCTGATCCAAACTTTTTAATTAAGGCTTTACTAATTGGTTCACAACTACTAAAAATATTGTCTAGACATGTGGCTGTTGTTAATGTTACCCTAGTTGGTTCATTGAAAAGATGTGTCAGATTAAAACATTTGAACAAATTAATGAACCTTTCAGAAAGAGAATCTAAAATAATGTCTACATTAAAATCACCACAGATTATTAAAACTTTACTACTAGTGAAAATCTTGAGCAAAACTTCTTCCATAAGTATCAGTAAATGTAGGATCATTGTGTCTTTACTGTGAGGTTAGACATGCCCCTATAATCTCCCGTAAAAATCACAACAGCCACTTTTACTGTGTCTTGTGCATCATTCCAACTGTCACAAAACATTGCAGTGGCAGTTTTCGAGTCGATAAACGGTCATATTTACTATTTTAGAAAATAATTTATATGGAGCATTTGAGCTAACATTGCAGGTACTCTAAATATTACCTACTCTAAATATTATTTATTTTGTTATAGTTCAAAGCCTCCGTCGGCACGATACGAACGAACACACTCTACGATTTCCGACTGACCTTTATAAAACTCGAATTGTACCAGTCGGTCAACCAAGAACTCATTCTAAACAATACGCGCGAAGCTTTTATATCTTCGCAGCATCTCGAATACAAGACGAAACCGCTAGTTTTACCGACCGATAGGGTATTGTACACGATTGTACGAGCACCGAAGTATGGAATACTTCACTTATCTACCGGAAAACACCATTTGCAACTGCACAGTACATTCACGCAGAAAAATGTAGACAACGATCAGTTGTGGTACCGTTTACATAGACGGGCGTACTCCCATATCCAAGACGAATTCTCCTTTGTGGTGGGAGCGACGGAATGCGAAAACATTACAGGCGTTATGACAATTAAACACATGCCAGGCTTATATCCTTCGGACCATTCGTCAAGTCGCGTGCACACGACTTTAGAACGTCTACAAGTCATGGAAGGTTCCAGAATGGCAATCCCAGCCACACACCTAAATCTACGAACCGACGCCGTAACAAATCTTATCTTCAACATAACCCATCTACCAAAACATGGCAAGATAGAAGTCATGAACGAGAATCTAAAAATCCTTCGCGATAATACGACCTACTTCAATCTACAAGAGTTGAATTCTGATAGAGTTTACTACGCGCACGATGATTCGGAAAGTCGTCATGATTCCTTTCATTTTATGGCACTGAGTCCTGAGCCGGAGGACTTTCAGTTCGTTGGTGTGTTTCACATCGATATTATACTGAAGAACGACAATAGCCCTGTCAGGGCAGACAATAGTATATTCCACATCGTCCATGGAGGAGCTCGGTTGATCACCGCCCGAGACTTGAGTTACTCCGACGCTGACTTGGATACGAAGCCTTCCGATATAGTGTACACGGTGCAACGATTCACCAAAGATCCACCGAACGGCGGAATATTCCGAGCCGACAATCCCTCAGAACAAATAGCTCAGTTCACCCAAGAGGATATAAATAAAAACTTGGTTCTATTCAAGCATCAAGGGAAGGAGTATGGAAAGATGGCGTTTTGGATATCGGACGGGCTGTTTGATGTGAACGGCAACTTGGAGATCCAGGCATCTCCGCCGTTTATAAAGATGTATCCGAGCAACGGGTCTATTGTCGAGACCGGAAAAGCTGTTACTATAACGGAGAAAGATATGCAGGTAAGCTCACTACACCATGTATAATGTTTAGGACGTAATATAAAATCATTCTAATCAAACTTGGAATGTCCCAGTCAAGACACCGAAGGAGGCACTTGAGTGAAGGTATTTCAAGTCATAATAGATTTTAAATAAAAAAACAAACAACCTTACAAACGAACGACCTAAATACCAAGCGACTAGTATTACTATACACAGAGCGTTTGTGCACTACTAAAAATTTTACTGTTTGACTGTCCGATTATTTACAGTCCTGTGACATATATTACCGATAAGTTAAAAGAGACATTTGAAAAAATCTAAATACTGAAAAAACGGATAATGCACAAACGCCCTACACATTTTGAAAGATATGAATCAGTTTTTTTAAAACAAGAATTTTCAGGTTGACACAAATATGAACTGTCTCGAAGAGGATATTCGCTACGAAGTGACTTTAGAACCGAAGCATGGTACTATAGAAGTTGGCGAGAGACAGGGAACCTCTGTATTCACACAACTAGACATAGCAGCGGACCGAGTGGCGTACAGACATAGAGAGCCTAAGACACCCAGCGATCAGTTCAGGTATTTCATAAGCAATTGATTGTATCATCATTAATTTATGTATTTCAGTCTGTGTCAATCCACTGCTGGATGTAGGCGTAAGACGTTCGGCTTATCGGAAGGAGTGACACTTTTTGTCACTCCTTCCGATATTCCACACAGCGTCATCTAGTCCCAAGCTAAGCAACTTATGTGTAATGGTGACCAGATGACTGATATACTACTTAGATACATCTTTTTTGTAAATACATACATATAATAGATAGAAAAACACCCAGACCCGGAGCAAATATCTGTAGAACATACAAACACTTGTCACACGGAATCGAACCCGCAACCTTTGCTTCTCAGTTGGGCCTTCGCCCACTGCGCCACAGAGGTTGTCGTATTTCGTCCGAAGTTTCGGGCTCAAAACTCGAATTGTTCAATTAATAAATCAATTAATAAATTCTAAATAATTACCGTATATTTAATATTTTAAGCTATATAAATAAACAACAAAGTTAAATAACTTATGTCCACAGATTCAAGGTGATGTGCCTAGACACTTGGGGCGAAGGCGTGTATGTTGTGAAGATATTCCCATCGTGCTACTGGGAGCCGCTGCGGGTTGGCACCAGCCGGACGCTTGTTGTAGAGGAATCCACCAGCGTCAACATTACAAAGGACATTTTGGAGGTATGCTCCTAGATAAAAAAGAATGAAAAGCGATCACGATCATCGCTCACTTTTCGTAGTTCATAATAAATATTCTTTGTTTTTGTCAACCTATATCGTCCCACTGCTTAATATAAATATTCTACGAAATTAAATGCTAAAATGTAAAATTAGAGTTCGATTAGCATTTACAGAATGAAACAAATTGTGTTCTATATTATGAAATAACAAAACTATTTAGCAGGGTGAATATGACTTCTAATACCTTCTAAAATTTTAGGTGATGCATCCACAAATAGAGCCTTCAAACATCGTGTACCGAATCACCGAGGGTCCCTACCACGGCTGGCTAGAGATCACCAACACGCCCGGCACTTTAGAACTCGAGAACTACAATGAAGAACCTGTCCACATTAAAGTCTTCGACCAATCTATTATCAACGAAAACCGACTTGTCTACGTACAATCTGGGGTCAACCGCACGAGAGACACAATACGTATGGACGTCACTAATGGAATCGTATGGCTCAAAGACGTGGAACTATCGATCATCATAATCCCAGAACATTTTTACGTGTCTGCTGCTAATTTGACCGTTGTTGAAGGAGCCTCGGTCAGCCTGAGGCCAGATTCTTTCAAGACGGAGACTGAATATTATAAAGGCAAAGTGATTTCGTATAAGGTGCTGGAAAAGCCGAAATTTGGGAAGATTGTGATGGGCGATCAGGAGTTGGCCGTTTTGCCTGTTTTGAAGCTCAACTCTGGGAATATTCAGGTTTGTTCACTGTTTTTACACGTGAATATTCCATGTGACAGACATGGAATAATGGACACTCGTATGTTCGAAATGGCACAGGTTGATGTTTACACATATATTTGGAGCATTTGGATGTGTACTGTACATCTTAGTGCAGGCGACTGTAAATACAATTTTTATTGCATAAAGTTTATTTCATAACATTGCTTTACAATTTTGTGTTTGATTACTATGTTACTCACTTAGTCTTGTATTTCAGTATATCCACGATGGTTCAGAAGAGACGGCCGACTCATTCAAACTGTTCGCGCTAACTGAGAACAACAAACAAAGTAGCACATTCGTAGTGCGTGTCAACATAATGGCGGTGAACGACGAAACGCCCATAGTTGCCGCCAACACCGGCCTCTGCGTATGGGAAGGAGGCACTTTTGCACTCACCAGAAATGAATTATGTGAGTCTTTAATACTAATACTGGAAAGACTCAGATTAGTCAGAACAACTTCTTTATTTGGTACTAGCTTACTCGCCCGCGGCTGTGCTCGCATGGAACCTACCTTGATAAAAATATAGCCTATGTTCATTCGGAAAGTCCATGCTACACATCGGTGATAGAACTTTTGAAATCGGATGAGTAGTTTCGGAGATTACCCCAAACATACAAACAAACAAACATTACCTCTTTGTAATATTAAGTATAGAGTATAGATAGAAGTATAGATAGCTATGGATGAACTGAAGTCAACGCAAGAAACAAACGAAAGCCAAGATTTTCAAATAACGAATCTATCAATATTATAGTCTGCGCCACGTAAAAAGAGCGCTGGGAGAAAGTGGAGGGGGTGTTTGCACATGGGTACACTCGCGCACGAAAGTACCAGGCCTATTATTTTGTTTTCTAAGATTAATGCGTTCAAGCAATAAAAAACTAAACAATCAAAAGAAAAACTCTTCCGCTATGTTATAATGTAGATTAAACAGTTTTAATATTTCCTTACAGATGTGAACGACATTGACACGCCTCTAGAAAATGTGACCATCATAGTATTGGACATAGTATCTGGCTACATGGCAATGAAGAGCGATCTCGATACTGCAGTGCACCACTTTACGCAGGCTGACATCGACCGAGGACACGTCATATTTGTACACACCAGTAAGTTATAGGCTCAATGTTTTCCTAAAATCTATTTACCCAAAATGTCTGCTTTTCCATAATGCCAGCTCATTCAGAAAAGCTGATTTTTTGGTAAAATACATTTTATGAAAACAGATATTTCAGGCCTGAGTCGTTTATTCTTAGATAGCGTAGGCTGTGTAGAAGGTACACATTAACCAGTTGAATTCTTCATTTTATAATTTTTTTGTAATATACTGTATCAATTTGATTCAAACACAATGTTGGCTATGATGTAACGCTTTTCTTTCTATTGCAGATGGTACAAAAGGCAAAATGATATTCAACGTAACAGACGGTCTCCATGAGCTATCGAAAATAACATTTCTTATTTCCACGAAGTCTGTCTCACTCAAAATCGTTCGCAAACATAACTTACGCGTCTTTCCCCTCATGAGAGAACCCTTGAACAACTACATTCTCATGTCCAAATGCTCAGATCCGACCAGAAATATAATATACAAAGTTGATCGTGCACCTACTCTAGGGAGACTAGTTATGATGAATGGTGAAAACCACCACCGATCTATAAAGCAGTTCACCCAACAAGATGTGAACAACACCATAGTTTACTACGAACACACGCATCCTTTCTCGGATTTGCATACAAACGATTCATTTGTCTTCACGGTGGAAGCCGCTTTAGCCAAACCTTTAACCGACCTCACCCTTAACATAGATATATCAGTATCCTCCGGAGGTCTATCAAAGTACGTGCATATACCGGAGATAAAAGTCCAAGAAGGGGATAAAGTGCCTGTCAAAGTGAACGTGACTAATGTAATCGCCTATTTGGAAACTCAGGCTGGGGTCAGGCAGCCACAGATAGGAGCACAATGGTCTCAGCCGTCGCACGGAGAACTCAAACCATTCCTCTCGTCACTCACACAGTCGCAATTGGAAGGAGGGGTCGTCAACTACGAGCACGACGATTCAGATACATTGCTGGACAAAATAGAAATGGCTTTATTCCTTCTCCCTGACTATGTGCTTCTATGTAATGTTACTATACCGATACACATTATACCAGTCAACGATCAACCGTTCCGACTCCTCACAGATACACCGCAAATACAAGTCGTGCAAGGCGAGAACTATACGATTACTAAGAACGATCTACTTACTGAGGACGCAGATACAGGACCCGCGGGGATACTCTATGATATTATCAGCGGACCAACGCAGGGGAGGATGGTTATGCTTGACAAAAACCAGACCATCGACGAAGCTCAGTCAATAAATAAGTTTACTCAAGACGACATCAATAACGGCAGGGTCATCTATGAACATTCCGGAATGCTGCAAACAGCAACCTTCTATTTCAGAGTATGGGACGGGCAATTCAAACCTACATACACAGTTTTTACAATCGACATAATACCTGTAATTCTAAACGTAACTTCATCACATACAATACAACTTCAGCAGGGGTCGAACGTAGCGACTCTGACAACAGATCAGATTTACATAGACACGAACGCGCAAAGAAGAAAAGTCTGGTACAACATCACACGACAACCTACCTATGGAATGATCTACGTAGGCCGTGACCCTGTCACATACTTCTCCCACAACGATCTGATAGATAAAGTTGTTATCTACATGCAAAACGACATGACCGCTGCTAAAGATAGCTTCGATCTCATCGCTTACGTGCACCATAGCAACGGTACACGTCCTTTCACGATAGAAGTGTCTGTGCAACCATTGATGTCGTTAGGCGATTTGAAAGTTGAGTCTGATAAAGCTAAAATTACGCTTAGTAACATGGACGCCACTGGCCTAGCCAAGCTGACGGCTAGCGACCCGATATACACGCTACTACGTAAACCTAAATACGGCACGTTGAAGAAAATAATACGCAGTTCGGGCGAGAAAACTAGCGCTCGTGAACGGGAGATAGCGTACTTCACGCATGAGGATGTCAAAGCGGGTGTCATTTACTATGTGGCAAAGAAGAAAATCAACGACTTGAATGGGCTGGAGGATAGTTTCAGGTTCCTATTGGCTGCAACAATATTTCAGCCTGCTGCTGGCGATGTGAAGATCTTCCTCGGTAATAGGCAGAAGAAGAATCTTCCTGGACCGAATGATCCTGAGAGTCACGAGGGAGTGCCGGTAAGTTTCATTTTAATTGTTAACACAGAAGCAACACAAACTGACGTGCTTTTATTCTATTTAGTGTATTAGATACCAAAAGAGCGGCGAAGAGCAGCGAAGCGGAGCGCAGTTTCAGTGTCATATGAATTTCAACTTTATTTTCATTACTATAATACTTATTATCGCGCGGCGCCGCGGGAATTCCGGCGAATTCGAACACGCGCGCCTTCTTCGATGCTCTTTTGGTGTGAGTTGAGCCTAAGCACCAAGCAAGGTTGATTTATTTATTTACTGGTACATGAAATGTAGGTGGTGAACAGCGAAGCAGCCTCCTACTACATGATGATTCTGATGGCCCTCTCCGGGGTGGTCCTCGCGATAGTGTTTATACTGGGCGCGATCAAGTGCCGTCGCTACCTGATGCGCGATCAGAACGCGCTGGTGAAAATACACGGACAGGCGCAGGGCGTCGCGCCCATACCGCTGCCTCGCCCGCCAGACCATCTCATGCCGTCGCCGGCGCAAGCCACGCCGCCTATCAAACGGTAACTAAATAAATGTATAACGATAAAGTATTCAAAATTCTTGTCTCAACATAAAACTTAAATGCCACAAGCACAATCACAATTTGGAAGGGTGACCCCTTCCAAATTGTGACCGCTCAGAACGTTGCTGGACTAGGTCTTCTGTACTTGTTCTATTACTTACTGTAACTTCCAGCTACGTGTCCTCGGAGCAGTCGGTGCATACAGGCGCGAGCACGCCGCTTCCCTCCGGCGGCAGCGTCGCGTGCAAGGTGACCCCGCTGGCGGACGCGCTGCCTGACCTCAACACACGGTACCCGTACGGTACCGAAGACCATACTGATGTAAGTACCTTAACCATGGACCTATTATAGTACCTGGACGAACAGCGAGCCTGCCGCCGAGTAAGACAAAATTGCAGTAAATCTATATTTTCGTAGTACAAAATTCGGAGCATCAAGTTTCCGGCCATACAAAAAAGCGGCACGCGATGAGGGACAAAAGATATAATGCTCTGTGTTTTTTACTCACAAGAATGTTGTATATATTCTTCTTTGTTTTTGTGTGACTGAGAAAAACATACAAACAAACAAACCAACATTCCCTCTTTATAATATTTTATATGGAACAGGCGGAAGACTGGAGTAGCTACGAGGCGAGCGAGACCGCCTACCCGGTGCGACAGCCGGCCGCGGCCAACCCCATGCTGCGGCGGAACCAGTACTGGGTCTGACCCAAGCCCACCTCTACCCTGCCGAGGGTGAAGCCAGGTGAGGCAACTCTACTTTAAAACACACAAAACAACTGTGTTTTGGCATGTACTTTTTTTACTAGCTTGTAATAGCCGTGTTAGTTTGGGTCAAAATTTGGCGCATTTATAGATTTAAGGTGACAATGTAACAGCGAGCTGCTTTGATGATGGAGTCAGGAGCTGTTCAAGAGAACTCCTCAGTAAATAGGCCAATGCAGTCATATCTATCACGTTCCGTCTACAATGTAATAATATGACACCGAGCTGATCATCAGATCAGCTCGCTGATTTGGATGATGGAACTCCACAGAGTCCACAGTGTAATAACAACAATAACAGTAGAATATCAAATCAGCGAATCATCCTTTTATTGAAAAAGCTTGTATTGAAAAAATGTTTTTCTATTTACTTACTGTTTCTAATAATTTGTTTAAACTAGCAATACTACGATTTACGAAATAATTTCGCTAAGTTTAAATACATTTGTGTTCCACAGTAACCCTCGCAGCGGAAGCCGCTCGGAGCGCGACGTTGCATCGCCCGAGGCGGATCGCTTTAGTTCCTACCCCCTTTCTACTGAGCAACTACACCGCTAAGCGCAAGTACGAAACCTGCGAGGTCACTGTCTGAGTCATTTGTGGCGAGCTTATGAGAATGGTTGTACACTGCTGGGGTCATACACACGTGTTACCAAAAAGCCTGTCCAAAGAGTATGAATAAAAGTTTATGCATTACTAAGCAAAAAAGATAACACAAAAATAATATCAAAAGATTGTGAATACATCATTATTCGTTTAGAAGAAAATAAAGATTAAAAATAATGCAAAAATTTAAATTCAATAAAATAGATAACCAAGACTTGTGTGACAATTATGAATACTTAACATATAATTTATTTCTCTTAGCGGTCATGTAAGTAATTATAGTTTTATGTGGTAAATAAACGAATCTCAAACCAGTTTATGTGAGACAGGTGCCAGAGGTAGGCTGAGGCCTATGAACTGTATTAACAAATAATAATTGTAACAAGCAAAATGTCAGACCGCCATGATGGGTGGATGATATTGTTAAGATCACCAACGAGGCCTGTATGCCCGTGTCAAGCTACTACACACAGTAGTGGCTTGACACGGGCTGAAAATAATGATGATGATAAATAAGCTAAATATGTTGATATTGAGTGACGTTAACCATTTTGCGTGTGGTTTAAAAGATTTTATTAAAAAAGCATTATGTTACATTTTATTATCACAATTTTAAACAGGCGCATTAATTATAGAGCCGTGTTGGTCAAGTGGATTAGTACTTCGACATTCGATCCGAAGGTCGTGGGTTCGAATCCGGCCGAGCATCAATGAACTTTTCGCATTGAAAAGTTTATATGCGCTTAACACGAGCTTTTAACGGTGAAGGAAAACATCGTGAGGAAACCAGTTAGCTCTCTAATAGCGTCGATGAGCTTGCAACCTGTCACGTATGGAAAGTTAACTTCTGCAAGATGTGGGCATGTACCAAATATGTATTTGGACATACCTCTGACTACCCCTTTAGACATCCTCAAAAGGATCTAAAAAATGCATTAAGATCTGAAAGAAATGTCTACCGCTCCCTGGGATACAGTCGCGATCATATTTCATTTCATTTTTTTTTGCATTAGTAATCGCACTCATAAGCTCGTTTTCAAGAATATAAATTCCTCCCGTGTTGAAATAGAAAGTAAAATAGTTGTATGATAACATGATAAGTATTATCACACGAACTGCTGTACATAACTTTGTTGCGTTAATAATTTGAAGCTGTAAAGCGGTTTTGTGTTTCTTCAATAGAAAGTCTTACAGAAGTTACAACTTATTTATTTTTAAAAAATTTATGTAAGGCCCATTTCTTTGCTACTTACTAGCAATTGACTTTGCTACACTGCTACCGCATTTGAAATATAGCTCGATAACTAGAATATAATCAGAAGGCTATAGAGTAGCGTTTTGTACAATGACGGAAAGCCGCTTTGCTTGTATTCACGTCAGTTCTTGATTAAGACCAGATTTGGGCTTAATAATTAGAAACGCGAAAGTTTGTTTGAATGTATGTTTGTTACTCTTTCACGCAAAAACTACTGAACGGATTTGGCTGAAACTTGGAATATACATAGTTAATAACCTGGAATAACAAATAGGCTATTTTTATCCGGGTTATTATCACGCGAGCGAAGCCGCCGGCGGAGGTTTGTTTTATAAAAAAGTTAAAATGAATACTTGATGATTCGTTGTTCCTCTCAAAATAAAAAAAAGGACAAAATAGCAATGCAAAGTGACTCAAATATTAATGTGCCTACATTTTAAGCTCTAAGTGTATTCATATTCCTATCGTTATACCTCAAATCTTACAACGTGTGACTGCTTTACCTATCACTTAGAACCGTACAAACACTATACAACTTTCGTAATTGTTAAAATCTACCTAAGTATATAGTTATTATTTCTCGTTTTGTTAGTTATTATTTCACGTAATACACGAACCGAGCAGTCGAAGGTTTGAGCAGTTGGAAATAGCATCATTATGTAGCTCGGTGAAAAACGGAGATAATTTCACTGCTTGGCGGTCGCCATTGCATTATCAAATATTTTCTATGCTCAGTCACTTTCTTGTGCAGGGATCGTGCCTACAGCTTTTAATTAAATTACATACTCGTATCTCATCCAAGTGGTTTAGAAAATAGTTGCAAACTGCATTTACATAAGCTTCCATCTTGTTTATTGTTGTAATTAGTAAGCATTACAAAGAGAGTATTGAGCTGTTTCTTCTGAATATTGTCGACGGGATTTTGACAAACGCGTGTCAATTGGTGTAAACTGCCCGTCTATGGTAGGCCTAATTTAAAGTACCTGGAATGGTTCATGTCATCTGAGTTTCTTAAAGTGTGTATTGTTGTTTGGAGAACTTTAGAATCAGCTGTGCCAAAATGTATGCCAATGGTTGTAGTATGTAACTTAGGGTGTTTACTTACTGGTGGATTTGTGCATCGGTATATCTAAGCCTAGTTTATTTAAACAAAATTATCACAGTTTATTATTGTTAAGAAGTTTAATATAATTTAAGTAGTAATAAAATAATTAATAGATTACGTTAGTCTAACCTATGTTATAGTTTTAATTGATAAAAAAAATCTAACTGATGTTATAAGAGTAGTTGTTTTAAAATGTAAGAGTACCTAGTAAGTTTGAGCCAATGTATCGATAACCTAAATTGTAAGTACTAATTGACATGTTTATGTACTTAAGCCTTAGACCAAAGTCATGTTAGTTATTCCGTTAGAACAGAGCCAATTTTTATAGAGAAATAATGTAGTTTATTTCCGCGTCGTACTTGACGTTGGGAAATGCCTTCATGTGGTTACAGCCTGCTACTACTCAACACTGTTGATAAAGTAACAGATGAGAGTAATTCAGGCTCATAAATCATTTCGAAGCTGTCACATGGTATGGCATTTGCAAATACTGCTCAATTATTTAAAATGCATATAGCTTGCGTATTGATAGCATTTTAAGTGCCTTTACAGATTCAATTTTTTACGCATGCTTGTTCTCTTTGGTATGTATGAGATACAAAATTATAGTATCAATGTTGGCATAAGGAATGTATATGGTGTACCTAACTTTATCAAAAAATCGATCGAATTTTTATTAACAAAAGAATACAACATCGGTGAAATATTTTGGACTGATTCAAATTATTTCTCAGAAATAGAGTATTCGTTAGTTGATAAAAACTTATTCAATTTCTTGAATGCATAGGTACTAAGTATAAATTATGGGCGGAAAAAGCTCAATCTGTAAAGGTATTTTTGTAAAATTACAGGGGATTCTATAGACGTGTGCCGTATCAGTGTATCATGCCGTTGACGTTGTATGATAGGTACACTGAACTTATTTATAGTATAAACTATGATCTTCATTTATGTACTGTTAATGTGCTTACCGTGATTTTATCCTAATATTTTAATGAACAGAGCTGGACGTAGCAAGCTGTGTGATTGTTATTTAACCGATTTTAATTAATAATGACTATATACTTATAAAAAACCATTTAACTGCTACTAATAAGCCTAAAAAGTGCAAGTTTTAAAGCTAATTTAATATTAGTGGCAATTCTGAGTGTCGAAAAAACTGAACATAACTAACTAAAAATATTGCCGTCCCTTTCATAGCGATGGAAATAAAAAGGATGGCATTGGAATGGATAGGGACTCCCTTTTCCGCATTTAGACTCAAAGGTGGTCCTTTATGCGTGGGAAAATAAAAAAAAAAGGATGGCATTAATTTTAGTTAGTTTAGTTTAGCTTTTGCGACACTCAGAATTGCCACTTCTGTTTTTGTAATTTATCTAAAGGTAAACACAAATCTCTTAATTTCTTAATAATTTGACTTTATAAATTTTCTTTTGTTTGGTGACGCTATTTCTCAGACTCTTGACAATATTGATGATTTGAAACATTTTGTGCCAATTCGCTGTGCCATAAAGTAATGATTATATAGTTGCATTTTGTACGATGTTACGCGATAACGTGGATACGATTGTATTTCATTTGTACCATTTAGGTAAATAGTGATTTTTTAATAAACCATTTAATAAACTATACTTTATTTTATTTTCATACAAATATCTACTTCGCAGAAGCAATGAAACACAGGGTTATAAGTAGGTATTGTTTATTAGAAAATCATAGAAGCTACTAACTAAAACTAAAATATTCTAAATACAGTCGATTCATTTATACAAGTATTACAGTTACTTAACTACAATATAATACTATTTCTTTTCAATTACCTACTATAATACGTACCTACCTAATCTAAATAGTAGTTTTTCCGTGTCATTTTTGCAGAAAAATTAAAGAAAGTACCTACACAGGAAAAGTAAAGTAGGTGGTAATATGTAGTTATAAAGGCAAGCATCAAATATGCTGCTACTGTGATCACTAACATAAAATTGGGGTGTTCAGTGTTTATTCAGAGAGGTGAACCGGTTAATAAGAAGTTTCCACGATCCACCCAGGTGGTCTCGGGAGGTGTACGGTGGGTAACCCGTAGTATTATTTTAAGAATTGTATAAGACTAATAAAGAAATGGTTGCGTGTAGTGCTTTTGTTAAAAAAAATATAACACTTAAGTGTTTTAACGAGACCGGACTACAAACTGAACCAAACAAACAGTGATGACTTATGCGGCGGGTTTGGTTTTTATAATTTTAATTTCGTGAATTCAAGTACCTAGGTAGGTAAGTGGTGATAAAATTAAATAGGTACCCATCTACTATAAAGTAAACTTAAACCATATAATTATCCAAGTACTTTTTTAATGTCGATCTTGTCCCGTCTGACCTTAGACATTTAAATGACGCAGGCAAGTCTAGCCGACCGAACTATCCTACATCTGAGAAGCTTAAAAGAGATCTAATGGAGAACTAATGTCTACATTGGCGCTGATTCTGTTGGTAACACTGACTGCCTTAATTATAGTTAAATTAAAGATTTTATTTTATCTGTCAAAAACAAAATAACAGCCTGAGCACTGATTATATGATAACTGCAGGTACAGTGATTATTAATATCACTATAATATACTTAGTATTAGTTCTTAGACCTATACTTCAATATTTGCATAATATTATTTTAGTAAAAATTTGAGTGTATGAGGATAGAATTAGTCTAGACCAGTCTTGGTTTCTGACTGAAACTACCCGCAAAGATGAAAAACAATGCTAAATATACCTTTTCACTTTCAATGTCAAGCTGTTTTGGTCTTTAGAGTGAACGATATAAGACTTTTGGTTTTAGCGATAATTTAGGTAGTGTTATAACAGAATCAGTGCCATTCTGATGTTACATTACATAACTGTCTAACAACCCGTTACAGACACATTATTGATTGCATTATGTATGACATTATCACTATTGAAAGAATGTCACATTAGTGTGCCTTTAAATTTAAGATCGTTTATGCAACTGGGTGTAACAACCTCTAGTAAGTATATTTCCAAAATTCCAATATGTCAAGTTTTATAAAATCCTACGTCATTCTGGACCAGCCTATCTTCAAAATAATGCCTACAGGTCTTTACTTAAATTGGCGATTTGTTTGCACAAAATATTTTGTTACAAAACGGCAATTGCATAGGTAAGGACCTATTAGATAGAAAGTTTAATCGACCTCGAGTTTTCTGAAGTTGCCAGTGAGTCCTCTCATAGCGTCTCCTACGGCGTCGGGCCCCGCGCACCCTCCGGCCCTCAGGGCGGACACGGCGCCCTCTCGCGCGGCTTCACTGTACATCTCCAGGCGGACAGACATCTTGTCGTTAAGGAGCAACATGTCACGCCGACTGCCGAGCTCCACCTTCCACAGTTCTGGAATAGGAAGGTCATTTTATGCACGTTTGGGAAATATTATTTGTTTTTAAGGTAAGTTGTCCTGGAGCTTTTTTCAGAACTACTTATAGTCAGTAGCCCACTCTTACTATTTTTTTTGTTGGCTTCGCACTTTTGCAACTGCCATACCTACCATACAATAATATTGTGTTTTTGTATATTTAAAATTAAGGACATGTTGCAGATAGTGGACCACGTGCATCTTTGCTAGTGTTTTGTGTATAACGTGTGCCACTGCGGTTCCATCCGAAGGATGGGCGGCACTAGGGCCGCACTAGTTACTACTTGCAGATCACCCTTTCACTCAAAGTTTACCTCCATTTTTCAACATACCAACGAGGTAGGTATAGGTAGGTACCTACTAACCAATGATTGGTTAGTAGGTACATACCTTCAGGGGCATGGTGCCTCCATACTCTTTGGGCTGAAAGTTCTAGTCGGTCTAACTAGCGCTCTCAAAGTGTCAACGCGTTAGTTGTTAATGCTCATGTCATGACGCACGTAGTTGCGGTAGGTTGGCCAGGAATGGGTTAAATGTAACTCAATATTTGATACTGACCAATCATTTCCTTCATGGGCATGGTGCCTCCATATTCTTTGGGCAGAAGGTTCTTGTCGATCTCGCAGTCAGCGACGGAACTGTGCAGACAGACCCGCTTCCGAATCTTGTCGGAGATCAGCGCCATGCCGAAGTCAAGCGCGAACTTTACTGTAGGATGCACGTTGATGCCGTATATCTCTTTGTGGCGGAGTGGTAATGTCCTCTGCAAACGGTGACAGTTTTAAATTTACATAATAAATACTATAGAAACATTGAATCCATGTTCTTTTGAACTTATCTTTAACTATTGAATTATGCGTCAAATATTTATAATTGGTATATCCTATTCTCACCTCTCCATTCTTCACGATCCTGACAGCCTCTTTGGGTGTGAACAGCGTGAGATGCGGGAAGCTGACGCCCTGTCCGTCCGCGAAGTGCACCAGCCCCCTCACTTGGGTCTCCTCATCCTCCAGCAGCGTCTCGTAGCAAGTGGCCATGACACGGCACATGTCCTGATTAGTATATTTGTACGGGTCGAATACACCTGGAAAGGGGAGTGAACTTACTCTATACAAGTGACGACGGAAGGCGGGCAAAGGCGATAACTGAATGGTGGTCCCCGGGAAGCTCTACGGCCAAGAGGCGATCATGGTCGAAGCACAATATGAACATGGTCAGGAAGCAGTGAATGAGACTCACGACGGATCGGACAGAATGGAATAAATAGGAGGCCTACCCGACAGTGGGTGGAAATGGGCTAAAATGATGATGATGTGATGACTCTATATAATAAAGACTTTTTTTACATGGTAGAAAATTCCTATGAATTGCACAATCACAATCACACATTTTTTTGTTACACAGAAAATGGTATCAAAGAAAGTATTTACAGAATGCTAGAAGTTAATTAAATGTGTCGTTTATGGAAAATTGATACCTAAATTTTTAGTCCAAGTTGGACTTGAATACTTCCCAGATTAACCGCCTTCAAAAATGTTTGAAAGAGTTTACTCCCGAGGTGGTCTCATAAATACATTTTGAGGATCTGATGAGGATCTTCAGAGTGATGAACAGAAATGCATCTCGAGAGTGCATTATTTTTTTCTCTTCGCACGAAATTGTAGCCGGTTTTATAAAATGTTTGAAGAATTAAACCACTTCACTTGTATTGTCCCTAATTACAAAACTAACATCCTTGATTCATCCTTACTACGAGTATATCGGATATGAGAAGAGATTAGGTGGCAGCATTCGATTTTATAAAGTTAAAGCTTTATGATTTTGTGTAAGATGTGGGTGCTAATTCGTGAAATATGTAGGTAAGTACCTACATAATATTATTATGTGCAAATAAGCTGTGTGAAAATAATAAACAATACGATAACAGTTAGTAGTACAGAATAAAGTAAATATTGGGGGCAATTCTGAGTGTCGCAAAAGCTAAACTAAACTAACTAAAATTATTGCCATCCTTTTTATTCCCATCGCTATGAAAGGGACGGCAACAATTTTAGTTAGCTTAGTTTAGCTTTTGCGACACTCAGAATTGCCACTATTGCATAGATTAAATATAATGCAGTAGATATTTGAAAATCTGATGTAGGTATTGCTTAAGAGTTATATCTACCGGGCCTGTATATGACCACGCGACGACCTCCCGCATCTTTGAAGGGACTGACAAAAATGTATCTGTGAACAAAGAAATATAGCTTTGTACACAATTGAAACCACTTTCACTTCATTGATGTCCGACAAACAGGTATCTAGTTGACAAACTGATTTAGGTCACAACTTTATTAGACTTACTACCTACAATAATAATCAAGATATTTGTTGGCGTGACAAAGTTTGTTTAGATTAAACGGTAACTTTTTATTGCATTTTAAATAAAAACCTTGAATAAGAACTCTAAATAGATAATTATCTGGTGGTTATTCAATATCAGTTATTTATTTTTTATTATCATTTTGTTAATTTGGCCTAACTTACCTTTAACTCTTATTTTTGTAACCCTAATTTAGCTCATTCTTGACCCTCTATCTATTCCCAACCGAATGGGGACAGAGTTTATATAAAAAACGGGAATAGAAATAATATAACAAACTTTCTTCATCAAATCGCTATAACATCAGCTAGGCGCATTTGATGTACCGATAATTCTTTCCGCGATGGCGCAACCACAAGTCGCCAGTGCTCACACCACATAGCTGGTTACATTATAGTAATGTTCGGAGATAGGCACAATGACCTTGTGTTGCCTCAGATGCCACACCTCGCTTTGTCTTCGTGTCGTATGCCCACATATCGCGTGTGGAACCAAGTATGAAATATTATTGCATACATTTACATTGCTAACGTGACTTTGCACTGATGCCCATAGCCTTGAAAACGGAAATGTTATCGGGCCATGGTGATCGATCTTAGAAACTTCTCGGCATGGTGAAAGTACTAACCAAAATGTTTAATCATCATGCAAGTTTATATTTTAGAAATACATAAACACATGTCATGAAGAAAGGTGGAACTGGGATAGGGAGGTCTTTGCCTTGCAGAGGAGATATAGAGGCTAAAAATAATAATAATGTGACTTACCCCAGATCAACCAGGTCCATCATGGTGGGCAGCTTGTAGTCCAGCTGGTTGAAGGCGATGCCCCACGACTGACGCAGAAGGATGTACCTCTCTATCGCCTCCTGGGCCATGGGCACGCTGAACTTCTTGGCGCGAAGAAAGCGGAGTAGGTAGTTTGAATCTAATGTGATACAAAACAATTGTACTTACTTATAATACATAATACGAGTACAAACATGAAATTGCTTAGCTTGGTATTAGATGACGCTGTGTGGAATGTCCAAGGATATTTATTTATTTTGTTTACCAGAAGTCTTTAAGAATTATTAATAATTTTTTCTGTAAAACGACTGTATTATTCCCCCAAGGAAATCCTACTTCAGTGCGAAAACCTTATCATCGTGATTTTGCTAGTACCAACTGCAACGCTTTTGATTATTTGAGGTAATTCCACATTGATCATTGGATTAGAGTGGCCTGTTAATGAAGTGAAGCATGCCGCTACTGGATGAGGTGCAGCAACTATGATATCAGATATCATTCCACTGACTTCTACCTAGCGCACAAATTACCTACTGGTTTATTTCGACCCTGTTATTTATTAGACATTAGAGTTATTCTAGAGCCGTCTGCCAATCTATTGCTGTTTCTTTTGAATTAGGTACAAAAGAAAAAAACTTTCGCGCGTTGCTAGATTGACTTTAATGAATAATGGGGTATCGCATATGAGGCGCAATCTCTTTGCATCTAGGTACTCCAGATATATCTATCTATCTACCATCCATATAGAAGGTCATTATGCAGACATTATGCAGATTTGCCGACTGTAACGTGCAATTATTTAAAATTATCTCCAGATTATTTATTAAAATACAATGTGCATCTAGGTACTCCAGATATATCTATCTATCTACCATCCATATAGAAGGTCATTATGCAGACATTATGCAGATTTGCCGACTGTAACGTGCAATTATTTAAAATTATCTCCAGATTATTTATTAAAATACAATGTTTACTTAGTACAGACGAAAAAAGAGTATCATAAAAATATGTGAAAACAACGTGCATGCATACCCATTCTCACTGCGACGAACTTGGGGTTCTGTTCCATCCAGCTGCGAAGAGCAGTCAGAGCCTGGGTCCTGGAGTTGTCAGTCTCCCGAAGCTCATCCTCTGCTATTTTCTGTGTCTCCTCTGACAGGGGACAGCTGTAGTCTTCCGCATCGGTCAGGTAGCGCTTTGACATTCTACGAGCCATGGTTTTCTGGGTGCTGTAAAATAATAGTGCCAGATTAGGATAATGTTTTAATTAAAATATGATCTCGTAACTAGAGACTTACTCGAAAGAGACAGTCTGAGACACGTATGAAATTGAGAGATTGAAAAATAATAACTATAATTATTATAGTGACAGTCCAGGCTATCAAATCGTTAAGCAAGATAGAGGTCTTCAGGTGGCCTAAAAATAAAAACTCTGACATCTAAGTTGACCATTAGCTTGTACGAACATACTTAAATTATTGAGAAAAATTTAGTTAGTCTTATGGGAGAGACCTTTGGGAGTCCTTTTTTGACAAACAAGATACTTTAAAGCTTTTTGCAATATTAATTTGGCGGAAATCCAACCCACACAAATCATTTACGTCTCATAAGAAATGTCATTAACGATGATTATAACAAACTAGGTTTGCGCATTACATTAAGTTAATTGGCGTTACACTGGTTACAACTTCATTGCACAATGAATGTACATAGGTCTACTCATTAAATGTATTTCACATTGCGTCTACAACTACTCTTGTAGACGCAATGTGAAATACGTCTCATTGTAGATCATAAACAGTATTATCGAAGAAACATTCACTATTTTCATGCCTACAGACTTTCTCTAAATTTCAAGACAAGCTAAACTTGATTTGTGGTCTTTTGATTATACTATGTTCTTACCTATTTTGTCTTTATTTTTATTTAAATCTGTAGAACTACCTCCTAAACTCAGGATTTGTAATTATAATGTTATGTATTTATTATACTAATGTATACTAATGTATGTACGTAATGTATGTATGTATGTATACTAATGTATGTATAATTATACTATTTATAATTTATTTTAATGTTATTTATTATATGTCTTTGAGTCATTAAATAGTATGAGTATGTAGGTACTTCTATGTGTAAGTTAGTACCTACTGAAGGATCCAAAAACGATTAACAAATTCTCCTGGTTTTTTAATAATTATTAATTCTCTTCATGTTACTGTCCTTTCCTTGTTCTCATATACTTCCCCAGATTATTAGTTACCTACTTTTATGTCGCATTCATGGCTGATCGGCAAAAACAGCTCAATGAAAAATCCTCTTTCAAAACACAACTTTCAACATCGTGACTTTATTATACCAGCCTAGAATCTATCATCCATTTCATAACATTCGCCGATCATAAAATTATCCGTACGCCTCCGACACAATCGAGAGATAAATGTGGGGTGTCCGTCATACCATACACAGCTTGCAAAATGTACACGCACTTGCAAAATATTTGAGCCTACATCAGTGTCGAAATGTAGCACTCAATCAATGAGACGGACAGGGTATATGCCGTAAGACGAGTCACCATAATAATATGAAGTATTGTGAATACTTATATAAATTACTTAGGGTTTATATATTTGAACCTTTTGGGGTTGAGACCCTGAGTCCGTGGGGTACCGGAAACATCACGTTTTCAAAATTCTATCGGGGCGTCTGGTCGAAGCGACGCGTGATCCGAGGGCTGGCACTTATTTGGCTCAAAGGATCAGCATTGCCATTTAGCGCGGCAATGCTGCCAGTGTCTTATGCACGCTTCCGTCTGGCAGTGACTTGGATCAGTTGAGCTACTTATAGATCGTTTGTAACGATCCTTAGGTGGCTCAACTGGTTCTAATTGTATTTTGTACAGTTATGTAAATATGTGGTAGTTTAGTTAGTTTCTGTAAATAAATGCATACTTCTTTGTACTTAATATCATTAACCATAACGACATTGTTGCCGTACAGGGACCGTTGGACCGTTGGACCTGGATGAAAAAGTCCCAAAGTGGGTTTGGCGGTTAGGGAGGGAGGCTTATGCCCAGCAGTGGGTCAATATAAGCTGTAAATGATGATGATTAATATTACATATCTCAAAGTTCGTCTGTTTATACAATCGATTGGATAACATTTGGCATGAAATAGATGGTTTAGTATAGCATAAATTGAATTATAAGTAATTATAACGTTCGTACCACACGAGACGTCGTCTGGTTTGGTCTAGTAAATTAATAAATTTTTGGAAAAGCTCTATAACTACAAGCAGATAGGCAAAATCCATGAAATAGTAGGGAAATTTCCATGGTGATTCAGTGCGCTCCTGCGTTCTGTTGTGCCATAGTTTACCAAGTCGCTGTGCCCTGTGGCGTGGGCCAGTTTAGCAACACAGCTTGGCCAACGTCATTATTTGGTAGGTAATTATGTAACTCAACAACATGTTATCGTTATCTTTATCTTGTTCAGCATTTGTTCGTGGGACCGCTGTTACATGTAATGTGAGGATGTTATACGGAATTATTATTCCGATTTATTGACAGGTTTACTCATAAAGCGACCAATTATGTACTTACAGCTTCTTTGTACCAAAATCGCACGTTTATCAAAATCGATAGGGATCTACATATTTTGTACACAATCCGATTTAGTAGGTATTAATGAAAGCGAACACAGTAGGTACTACCAAGGACGATATAAATAAAAAGCCTGCTCACCAATTTAATCACCAAATATCTGTGGGACTGCTCATCCGATCTGACATCATCTGACGTCATCCGACTGGATGAGCAGCCCTTTTATCTAGGTATGTCGTCCTTGGTACTACCAAGGACGATAGACTACTAAGAATTCAAAAGTGTTTGAATATACCTATATATAGGACATAGGTACCTACATTCAAACTAAATCAAAAAGAATTGATTAAGTAAGTAAATTAGTAAGTACTTCGTATTTACTTTACTTTCAGAATTTATAAATAACAGTGATCACATTTGGATACGGTTATGCGATTAATAAAATAAAATGTATGCAAATTAACAAAATAAAGAGATGTAGCGGGGCAAATTACAGACAAATCACAGATTTACATGTCAGATAAGAGAGAAACGTTGACTAAGAGCTTCTTTTACCTTGCGGTTAAGAGCGGTCAACCCGGCTCACTTTTCATACAAACGCTCGTACGTGATTATGCCGTTGTAACAGACCTTTCTTTTAAACTTTTGGACTAATAGGTATCTTGTGCACTATATCTAGGTTTCTATATAAACTAAAAACCAAAATTTTGAGAAACAAATTCAGTATAAGCTTCCAAAAACCTGCTTTTAGCATAAATTTTACCTGAACTTTGGCCGTTCATAATGTACTCATAAATTGTAAAAGTAAAGAAAATATTGTCATAGAAACCTTGCAAATCTTATGGAGATTCTAAATGACTAATATTTATTTTACAAACTTGTAAGGCTTACTGAAAAACACGTATTTCCTGGAACACTTTTTACGAAATTTCCGCACACTATTTTTCGAGTGAGTGAGTGAGCGGCAAAAGTACCTACTGAATGCCGAGCGCTGAGGCGCTATCTCTCTTTTTTCGCTTTGCTTCTTTTCCTAGCATTACACTGGATGAAACAACAAGCTTTTCAGCTATGCCCGCGTCGATGATAGACGCACCGGGAAGGGCCACCTTAAGAGATGTTATACGAAGTTAGATATTATCTACGTTTGATGTGACCGGTTGTTATGGTGGTCGGTATCGTGGTTGAAGTTATGAAAGACGGTTTTAGAATGGGACAAGCGGAGAGCTTACGAAAGGACCGGTTACAAATACATTACAATTGGATCATAGTTTGTGGATTATGTAGGTTGTGTGTGAACTTTTAGATGTTATTCGAAAGCTTAAAAGGTTAATTTCTGTTTGGTAAATCACGTTAAAAAATCAATTTCCAATTTGAAATTGTGTCTAGAAATTCAATAAAAGTAAGTTCGTATGGGCAAGTGGCCAACTTTGGTGACGGAGTTTTTAGGCCGCCTAAAGGCCTCCGTCATGGCTTAACGATTTTAAAAGCCGGGACCGACAATTTAACGTGCCCTCCGAAGCACGGAAGCACTCAGCTGATAATACCACTTGCAGTCACTCATCCAAGTAGTGACCGCTCAGAACGTTGCTTAACTTTAACGATCTATCAAGAACGTCTTAGCAAGCTTCGCCACGAGCGCTTCTAGAAATTCAATAGTCTTATTTAACGCATTTTTTTTATATAAATCTTTAGTATCACTAGTTTTCAAAGGCATTTTAATATATAAGTTATGCAATAATTTCTTTTAAATAAGCTGAAAAAATATCATTAGGTAGGTATATTATAGGTTCGTATTCGCTGAGTATACAATTTTCGTTATACTTAAATCCATAACTACAAGGTAAAAGCATGTAATATTATCTAATTTCGCAAAGCAAATTTAAATTACGATAATATATTTTTCTGAAAAAAAAAAAAAATATTTTTGGTAGTTTTTTATCTGAATAAATACGAGTATAACGCTAACTAAACTATTATATTTTTGTTTAGAAAAAAAGGCTACCATTTTATTAGTAAAAAAAAAAACTTACATCAAGTTTCCCGATAAAATCCAATTTTGGTACTCTCACGTGTACTGCGCTCCGAGAACTGGCTTGAACTGCTCTGTGGAGGTGGAATCAACGAGGTTTTGCTCTCTAGGAGTTGCCTGCACTGATTCTCACTGTACATAGATGTTTCATGGTTTCGGCTATTACTATTATTCTGGAGGTTCTGTTATTATTGCAGAAGATGCAAACAGTTTCGGAATAAATTATAATCATGACGATCTAAATTATAAAGCAAATCCGGGTTGGCAGCACTATTTATCAATAACAGCTGGATTTTTATTAACCCCCGACCAAAAGAAGGAAATGGTCTGATTGATTCAAAACTTGGTATTCTGGTAGTACATCCGGGGTAATTTGATTTTTTATTTTATACTTGTAAATTAGAACAAGAAATGCACCATACAAAAGACTTAAACGCGTGCTACGATTTTTTGTAATCAAATTTAGTTTCAACATTGGTTTTTCGTCATTAACGTATGTATCAATCACAATTAATAAACTTTCCGGTGTATGTTTATATCAATTTGATATTTTTACATACATTTCATTTTTTGTTTAATTATATTTTTATTTCATTTCATTTTAATTTCATTTCTCTTATTTATCGCTCGTAGCATAGCTTGCCAAGATTTTCTTGATAACTCGTAGTTGAAGAACGTTCAGAGTGGTCATAATGTAGATAGGTGACCGCAAGTGACATTAACATCTGGACGCTTCCGTGCTTCGGAGGTAACGTTAAATTGGCCGTCCCAGCTTTTAAAGACGGCAGCCTTTAGGCGGCCTGAAAGCTGTATTGATAGAGTTAGCCACTAGCTTACACGAACTTACTAAATATAGATAAATTGGTAACAAAGGCTTTTAATAAATTATTACATTTAATGGGATATCCTAGACAGTTGTTGTAGTTGTTATTCCATTACAAAACTTGCAGCAAGGTAAACAATACCTTCAAGGCCTATTGATGAAACCTTATATTTCACATTTAATAAATAGTAACGATGCAAGAAAATAATTGTTAAGACCTCTAATAATAGCCCTAAAAGTTAAAAGTAATTTATTCACATTTAGTAATTATTTTACAATAAAATAATTAACTACAGGTATTACTTTACTAGTAGGTCCTAGTTATCTTTCTTATAAAACCACTATTAAAAAAATAAATTTTTAAGAAAAAACTAAGTAAGTATGCAATTCAGGTTAACTTTAATTTCAATTACCTGATCTACTACTTCACGGACAAGAATGATTTTAATGTACCTATTGGTAATTTGTATTTATTTATTCTCAACCATTATGACTGACCCTTTTTGTGTGTAATGAACAGTTTCAATATTTTTTCTATAAATTTTCTTTTATATCATTATTCTGCTAACTGGTGGTTGGATATTTTGATATGACTTCTAAATTGAAAACAATGAACCGCCTGAAACCCGTCGTTGTAAAACTTTTTAAGGATTTTGTAAATCTAATAATTAGTCGTTTCGAAAAGTTTCAGATATTGCTCTAAGCTAAATTCGACTCTTTATCATTTCTGTCCATTTCCGATTTAGATGCAGTAAAATGTTGTCAAGCCCTGGCTCACGCATACTGCGTTATTATATAACATCATCTAAAATTTCTGTAGCACAAAAAATTGCAGCGTAGATGATTAAGGTCAACGTGTAAATATAACAAATTTGCGGTAATAAACTTAGCGTTGCATTATTGTAAGACTGTTTAAGAGGCTTTCAAAAGTAACCATAAGTGTAATACCAGACATTAACATGATACCTACTTACAAGGAAATATCAAAATAATGTTAAGTAACAGTTTGTATAATTAAAACAAAAAACCGGCCAAGTGCGGGTCGGGCCACGACCAACAATCCACTCTTACTCGTCAACCTGTAAAGCCTACTTGGTTGTGATAGTTTTCTTTTTGAACTCATTATAATAATATGTATTTAAACTATTATTTAAACATAAGTAGGTATTGTTTATTTTGTGCTACTGCATTTGTTTTCACATTTTCAAATACGACTGTTTTCTGGCAGGGTGCCCCCCTACACTACGGAGTAGAAGAGAAAAAAATTTTTACCCCGCTTCACGTGTAGGGCAGGCACTTTGTTGTCGTATGTATGTTCGTTGAGCAAGTGGCCAACTCTGTGACGATGTTTTCAGGCCGCCTTAAGGTGTCCGTCATCAAGAACGTTTTAGCAAGCTTCGTCACGAGCGCTTCACTTTGCTGTCGTGATTAACATGTGTGCCAAATTACAGTTTTCTAGTAGGGTATCAATACAATAGTCTCACAAAACTGCAGATAGACAGACAGACGGATATAGCATTATTGACTACGGTACGGATCCCTAAAAAGTGAAAAGTGTGAGTAATTTTCATATAATACCAAACTTCTGTCAAAGATCTGCAAAATGTATACAGTCGTGATCATATCTCACCATCTCTCATCTCTTCTACTTTTAACAGCAATTTTAGATTTGAAAAATATAAAATCACTTACTTATTTATACGACGATTATTCATACGACGAGACCCGACGAGTAGGTTATGGATTAATTGACAGTAACTATGTCAATAGGCATCTCTACATCATGAACGAGTGGCTACTTTGTTCATGCTCTACATAATTATAATAAAACTGTAACACGTCGATGTCTGTACATTTGTGATATTAATGAAGAACTAATATAGGGGGTCTTTATTAGAGCAACAGAAGCCAAGAAAAGGTTTAAACCATTTTCTTTCTGTATGGATGTTAGTTCCCGCATCACGCAAAAACTACTGAATGGAATTGAATGCAGTTTTCACCGATGTATTGCCAGAGGTCTAACTTAAAAACAGGCGCGAATCTCGGTTGGATTACTACGTATGCAAAATAAATAGATGCGGATCTGAGAATTTTCCAAAATAACCCTTAAAAAGTTGTGAAGTAGGCTGCCAAAGTTTCTACGGAAAGTATTAGCGTGTACCTACAACACGCAAGCGAAGCCGCGCGGGTCTGCCAGTTTTCAAATAAGCCTATCTACTTTTTATGTTGTGTGTACTACTACCATTCAAATGCATTACTACGCTTGGTAGAAATATGAGCAAAAAAGCTTCACTGATTTGTTTTATTTCTTCTTCTTCTTCTTTATTTTGGCTTCGCCGGCTTTTGCCACGCATTTAGCCACTACCATGTGTATATATTTTCGTGTTTAGTCAAGTCAAGGTCGAGTCAAAGTCATAGTCAGCGTCACGTCAGTAAAGATGTGGGTTCTTTACTGCAGCTTTTTACAGGGACTTTTTGAGAGAACTCGAAATGCAATGATATACAGTTTTGTTTCATTTGCCTACACTTATGTACGTTTACGAACACTTAACAGTTAATAATCCACCATTATTACATATTAACATTCGCCAAAACACAAATTTCGGAAAATAAAACAAAAAAGACAACACGCCATCTTGAATTCCCGTCAAAAAGCCTTGTTTTATTTCGGTTGTGGTCTCGTTGTACGTAACGTTGATTGTAACATTGATACCTACTCAATGTAAACGATGTAAACAGACTATTGCTACATGACAACAATGGACGCCAATGATAGGCAATTGGCAATAGTTTCATCGGTCAACTGTCCCTGGTATTTTTGTGTAATTAATAATGTACACTCAATAATAGTACCTAATGTAATTTTTATTCCAATATTTATATGATCTTTGTCGTCCATACCGTACCATCTTGTAACTGTGATGCCGGCCCCCACATGGGCTTCAACTTGGGGCCAACATTAAAATGGCCAATGGCAATGCTCCGTTTGTGTCTAATAACCGTAAACGGAGCATTGCCATTGGCCATTTTAATGTTGCCCCCAAGTTGAAGCCCATGTGGGGCGCCGGCATGTATTGATCGTAGGTAAAGACAAAATAAATATGATTTCTATTGAATAAATATAAAAAATAATAATAATACGAGACAACATGCAATAAGCTAGACCGTCCGTCACCAGATCGTTTTATTCAAAATGGAGCCCAGCTACCAGCACCGTGGCCGAGTGCACGAATTATCGCCACGTGTTTCATGGGCACTGAACGCGTTATAACTCTAATACTTACTTTCACCAAATAATGTAATCGTGAATCACAGGTAATATTTTCTTTAAATGCACTAAAGATGTGGGTCGACTTTATTGTCAACGACATAATGATCTGTGGTGCAATAAGTTGGTAACTTTGTCATTTTACTTTTTAGGTTCTTTAGGTAAAATATATGATAGAAATTATGAATATATGTATTTATAGAATGTATAAATAATCATTGTATTTAAGTATGTTTTCAAAACTTTAATTTCACATTTTGCAACGTTGATATTGGTTGATATACTTAGGCCAACCTCCCTTAATATTCAGAGCTTACCCACGTAAACCTCATGAGACCACCTACCGTAAACCGTGAGTATTTTTTAACAACGGTTTACCTCTCAGATTAAGGCAGTGTCCACAGTAGGCAAACTGTTAGCGGCCGACTGAGTTTGCAGCGTATCGGTTTAGTACACCCCTCCATATATTTGAAATTGAGTGTCCACAGTTTGCTAGTTTGCGCTCAGTTTACGCAGTTTGCAGCGTTACTGAATCCCATAAACATTATAAAACATCTTTTGATCCCCTTATACATTATGAAACAGGAAAGCAACACACGAAAGGAAAGCAGCACAGGAAAGCTATCGTGACCTTATCGCTACGCTACTCTAGTCTACGCTAGTAAAACAATTATTTCTAGGGCCTTAGAATTAATATTCAACAATCTTTACTTTTCAAGTTGCCTGAAATAAAATGTATATTTAGGTATTTATTTAAAGTGGACGCTATAGCCCTGTTCTGTTTTAATTTAATTTTCTCTGTTCATTTTATCAATTGTCTTCAATAAGTGGCACAAGGACAAAAATAATGATTGTGGTGAACATCGAAGATTCGTCCGTGACTGCGCTATGTTGGTTGTGTCAAACTTGCGACTTCAGATGAAAGTCACTGCACTGCGCCTGCGCAGGCCAAGGTCACTTACACCGAAAAGGTAAACTTGCGCAGTAGGTCAGAATACCTAATAAATGCAATATTCCTAAAAATAACATTACTTATCTTGTTCTTATACTCTATAGGTAGTAAAAAATCACAAACATCACAAGTATTAAATTGTGGTATTGTTTTTGAAATCATTACCTACCTACCGTACTACCGGCCAGCAGCGTATAATTTCTTAGAAGTGAGCAGAACAAACGTCTATAATTATCTTTTTAAACCCAAGACAAAAAAGAGGGGTGTTATAAGTTTGAATTAAATATTGTTATGATATTCGGCTATGTATCGATTGGCGCCATCTACAGGTAGGTTTCTTTATTGTTATCGCCAAAGTTATCGCTAAAGGTAGCAATTTTTACATTTTTACTAGATTCGTCTCAGGCTCGGCTTTGTATCATCAACACTTTATCCTTCATACACTTCTCTAATGCCGGGATCCTTTATCCAACTAACGGATGTCCGTAGGTCGGTCGTCATAGCAACGTTGTTATCTGTCAAAAAGTCTCATACATTTTGTGTTGAATATAGGAACCCGGCATAAATGTGTACGTACGTATTACAAGTTATATTTAAACTACAAGTGCAATCCAGTTGACGTGTCATAGAAGAACAAACATACAAACTTTAAGACCTACAAGATAATACACTAATAGAGTACCTAAACTATAGGTTGCGTCACATAAAAAGAACTCCAAGGGGAAAAGCTGCGCAGTAGTCGACTTTTAGCTCCGATTGGTGGAGAGGTAACGCGGCGCACTTCATACCATTGATTTAGAGAGTGCTATTGGTTCGTCAGCGAGTGAACACAGGCGCAAACATACCCCGCTACTTCCCCTCAGAGTTCTTTTACGTGACGCGGCTTGTACCTCCCTTCTAATAACTATGTCATGTCTTTATTTATAGACATGACATACTTAATTACCTACCTAATGTTTACATGCATTCTTGTAATCTTTACCGATGAGATGGCGCAGTGGACATTATTTTGTAGTTACAGCTGAATATAAGTAGCGCTTAATCGTATAAGGGTAGTCAGATGCAAGTCCAAATGTAAGACATAAAAAAATTGCAAACAGTGCAGTAACCAAATATTATTGTTATCATCGTTTGCAGTAGTTAGAAAAAAACAGGTACGAGGCTATTTTCATTTATTACTACATTTCATACAAAATTTTTGTTTTCTACCGTTGCACCAGTTAGCATGTCAGTTTAACATCATCTCCCCTGTATCAGGACAGGGGCCGATTATACCCTTCTGCCGATTTGAATACATATAAAAGTTAAATTATTATCCGAAATAAATAATTGCTAAAGGCCACCCTACACAATCGTTAATTGGCAAACTATGAGTGTTAAATCATTGGCGGGTGTTAGCTGGTCAAATCATGTACGAAATTCTGATATTTGAGTGTTTTTAAAACTTAACAATAACAATATGTACCTACCTATTGCTATTTCGGGGTACCCTAAGATTTTAGCAGGTCAATTACTGGAAATATAGTCCTAAACCAGTAGTTTTCAACTAGCATTATCTAGAACAAGAGCTACGTTGCCTGGAGCGGCCGCGGCCGACCAGAAGCTTGAAAGCCTGAGTCAGCATCAGCACGAGAAGACCGAGAGCGATCACAAGGCACGCTATATCGCACACGCGGCCGGTAGACACCTTCGAGCAAATGTACGAGTCGCAGCAGTGCGCCCGCGCTCCCTCCGTCGCGTTTGTGTTACCCGGGCAAATTTGAGGACCAGGGCAAGTTTCAGGACCAGGGCAGGATTTACTGGAGACAAGGAACATATTTTTATTAAAGTCTTAATTTGTGAAAATGCATGAAATAAATCCGTTCTCGTATGTAATTGAATGCGATAACATCGAATAGGATATCATCGCTAGTTAGCTCTACATGTTTTTCCAGCGGATAAGAGCGATTTAGCTGGGAGGATGGTTTAGTTTAGACGATGGGTGGGCGTCTATTCATTCATCCTCTCACACCTTTTTAATTAATCTGTTTTTCCAAATAATAAGGTTTTAAATATAATCATAGTCAGTTTTATTTAACGTTATTCCATTGAAACAAGCATATAAGGTAGCTACATTAAGAATAAAACGTACTCATCGCTTTTCCGATAGCATACAATATAGTCTTCAGCACATTTTAATTCTTATCATGTAATTGTAAGGTCCTTGTCCTTATTGGTGTATGTTATCGAAAAGTGTGCAACAGAGCTTATAAATTGTTATAATCGTATAAGAGGACAATCACATTCTTGAACGTTTCAATAATTATTTACGAAAGATTCCCATATAAAATAAGAGGTATGAGGCAGTTGGTCCAGCACAGCACCGTAGACTAGTCACAATCTAACTAGATTTATAGTATGGGTCATCCCAACCAGAAAAGGCAAGGTCATGGTTGTGAAAAAAATGCACTTAATTATAAATGCATTTTTTAAAATGATAATTTAACAAAATGTATAAAACATTAACATTTTTAAGGTTGGCTGTTAAACATATAAAAATGTTTTTCTTCACTTCATTTTTATAATTATTTCTTAGAGCGTATAATTATGCACACGACGTTTTTCTGACGAGCAGTCACTACGCGTTTTGAACCGACTTCAAAAAAGGAGGAGGTTCTCAATTCGTCTGTATTTAGGACTGGGTGAACTGATTTTAGAAATTCTCTTTTTGATTGAAGGCTGGTGCTTCGCGTTCGCGTGTGGTCTATAGGTTAGGTTTTTAATAAATATTTCCGACAACAATTGTAAATTTAATTTGTAATTGGAATCTATAATTTTAATAAATTTAGATGATTTTATTTTTTGCTCTGTACCTATATGGGCTCTCCTCTATCGCCACTATATTGTGTTATTATACAAATAAAGTAGGTACTCATTCTACCTACCTAGAAGTGGAGCGTCCATGGCCTTTCATAGATAGTTTGAGATGGCTGTTGACTTGCTGCACATTGACAAGCGACATGGCACGGCGACGGCGTGGTCAGATCGTCAGGCCAGCGTGCTAACGTTAGCACGATCTGCAATGTTTGTTCCGGTATGCTGTGATACTTAAACGAAAAGCGGCATCCTCGACATTAAAGACGTATTTTTTTCTAACCTATAAAATTGTGAAAACGTAACAAACAGACAGACTTTCGCATTTATAATATCAGTAAGGATAGGTCCTAGCTAGACTGACCCGTGTCAGTTCTTGTCAACTGATCCATACATTACCTACAGATTGAGAATGTTGGTCGGTGTAAGACCAGCCGACCGTCACGCTGACGTCACAGAGGCTGTCACTTATGTAACAATTTATTAGACTTAGCACAATCTGTTTGAAAAATCGACGTTGCGTTAGATGTGGTTGCCAAACGCCGAGCGACGTTTCCCAACTGTGGGTAATTGTTGTTACAGCACATTACGAGAAAAAGGAACCTTTTTGTGACACGACACGACATTCTAAATAATTAATAGCATTGATGCTATTAATTATTTAGAATGTCGTGTCGTAGAATGTTGAATGATACGAGTACGTAGGTATGCATGTTCGTCTTAGCTGGTGAGGGAGATTTTTAGGCCGCCTAAAGTCATCCGTCATGGCCTAATGACATAAAAGCCGGGACCTACAATAATTGATTTTAATGCCAATTTTGTTTCATAGATTCTCAGTGAATTACCTAAAATCTGAGGTATTTAAATGCAGATTTTTTTAAATATGCTTGGACATTTTACATCATCTAGTTTTTAGTTTCTTGCTAAGTAACTAACGCTTATGTTATGGTAGGTATAACCAGATAACTCATATACTAATAATATCAAAATTTGTATGTTCTGCAGACATTTGTTTCGGGTCTGGGTGTTTTTCTAACTATAATATGTATGTATTTAGAAAAAAAAAAACATATTTAGGTAATATATCAGTCATTATGGTTACCATAACACAAGCATTAAGTTGCTTAGCTGCGGACTAGATGACGCTGTGTGAACTGTCCAAGAATATTTAGTTTTATTTTTATTTTAAAAATGTGACGTCACAAAACTTAAACCCCTGTTACATCAGGACACACTTCGTCGCCGGTTGTACTCGGAACGGAACTCTTAATAATCGTACTTGAATCGTTGTCTTATCGTGTCGTCATCAGTAAACAAGGCGAAGTTTAGTGGAAGGGCAGTGTGGTGAATGCGTGGCGTAAGAATTAATTTGGCGAAATGAGAGTGCGTGCGTTGATACGCTTTGTAAAGCGACTAGCACGAGTTTAAAATGTTTCTAATTATATCGAGTCCGTTGCTATTGTGTATGTCACAAATAACTTTATTCTATTTTATAGGCACTCGTAATAATAATATCACAATGATATTGGCTTTATGAGCTTACTAGCTGCGCCCCGCGGTGTTACCCACGGTAAATATTTTCCGTTCCCGCTGAATACCGGGATCAAAAGCAGCCTATTTTTAAAATCCAGGGTATAAGCAATACTGGTACCAAATTTCATTTAAATCCGCCCAGCCGTTTGAGCGTTTGAGTTTGAGATCCTACAAATGCGCGTTTCAGCTCAAGAAGGTTTCAAGCGCGCGTTAACAGATATAAGTCAACACGTGCGTTGGGCGTTGTACATTTTAACGAAGGTGCAATCAGACTTATACAATTTCATATACCTGGGCCGGCCTCGCGTTTATGTGTAGCCTAGCCACATTCATTCATATTGTGATCGCGCGCAATCGTATGATGCAAATGGTACGAAACTTTAGATCGAGAATTGAAGAATAAACTTGTGTTACTCTAAATAATAAGCAACCGGTAGATTCTTATAATTTGAATACTTATTAAAAGTAACTAGAAAATAATCCTAATTGGATAAAAAAAAGTCAGAATTATTAGGATTACTTTGAAATAGAGAACACTGGTGCCCACTCACTCGTTCGGTTCATAAGGAACAAAACTCCGCACTATGTCGTCAGCTACACTTGTTTTGTAAATTATAGAAACCTTGTATTGCAAGATTAATCTATGCATCCAAAGCCCTTAGTTAGAATTAAGTCGTTTCGAAAGTGGCCTTCTCGCTTATCCGTCTAACTAGAAAACTACTGATAATTTTATTAATGTCTAGATTTAGCATTGATATTTTAATTTATTTTAAGGATTTAAATTGACTTCTAGGTATTATTATTGTATCAAGAACAGCGAAAGAAAACATAATCAGGAAACCTATGGTTTATTTTATTTATGCAGGTGGAATGCGACCACCACGTCCGAAGGCACCGCAAAATTGTGACAATTAACATTTAAATGAAAATGCAATACTATAAGTATTGTATTTTCATTTAGTAGGTACTAGTCCCTGATAATACTTACGTCTTAGCCATATCACATGGATACGTTCAGGAATCCTGAAGACACTATACGGCAGGCCTGCGTCATCAGAATGAGTAGAAATGTGAACGCCACGCAAATCAGCACGATCTCCACCAGGTCGAAATTACTGCCTATACCAGATTTCAGCGGCAAGTCGGCCATGTTTTTTCCAATTTTATCCTAAAAAAAAGAAAATTGGCCTAGCTTTACAAGATTATTTATAGGTACCTACGCATGGGACATTGTTGAGATGAAGTAGGGTTTTCTCAGCTTAGCGGGCCATATCCACAGGAAAGACAATGACCAAAAATATAGGTGTGAGGCTGACAAAGCCGCGGGTTTCCTCGCGGTGTTTTCCTTCACCGTTTAGAGCTGTGCTTTGGACACGAACAATCCTGTCATGCACGACTCGTGATTCTAGGTAATTTGAATAAAAAATAATTATCATTCTTGAACTTGATAATAAAATAGTAAATCTACCTGTAGGTACAATGTTTTCAGTTAATAATTTTCCTGCTGTACTTGTAGGCAACCTGCATCATTAGTATTGGAGGCGGTAAAGTCAATGCGCAGATGTCTAAAAACACAACAAATATTTATATTGTGTAAATATTTGATAAATGAGCTGTTGAATTTTTTATAACTAAATTAATTTATTTTTTGTAGTTGACGGTGACAGGATACCTACTTATAAAGACTAGGTATTGAAAAATTTGTTAAACTTTGACCAGATACCTACATAAGTTTTTATTGTTGAGTAGCAATTTTAAAATTTTCGGGGAGATAAAAAACCTTACCACATTGATTTTTTTGTTCTATTTCATTCATCTTGGTTTAATAATGCATGCTGGATGGCTTTTGCCGATTTGTTTTGCTAGAAATTACACAATAATTTGAGCATTCACATTTTACTTTATTTTTGGGATCTTTAAAATTCTTGAACGCTTTCTGTCAAAATCTGTCAAATCTTATCTCATGACGTTCTGACCGTCACCGTCACGTACATGAGAGTATTCTTAGAAGAAAAAAAGTTTTCTTAGCATGGGAACGCTTTCCTAATAAAGTTAGTAAAAGCGCTATCTATCCATTTTACGACGAACGAATCTCAGTAATCAATATTAAGTATGAATTCTTAGCACGAAGTGACTGGCTATTTAGTTGTAACATTAACTGTAAGAGGGCGTTGTATTAAATCTCTAAAAAATATTGTGATACGACTATTTGTTTTTTTCACTTAAGATACCTACATTTATTAGGCGTTATTCTAATTTTCATATCTGATTCAGTTCATAAAAAGAAAAAATCTTACAATATACATGAAGCACCCTATTAAGTATGTTTCTCTTCAGTCATGGACAGGTGGGCACACATAGTTCGGTAGTTCGCAGCCGGCAGTACAAAGTGAACCGTCGCCGCTAACGGTCATCCGTAACAGTTTCCCGCGCTCTTATGTATTTTCTTAAAAATCATCAATGAACATCGTTATATTATGCGTAGTGTAACAGATGAACATGCTGAACCTTGAAGAGTTCAGTCGGCCGGTGGAGTCCATCATGAGGTGTGAGGATTTCAAGAGTAACTTTGCGAGGAAGCTCTCCAACCGGTATACCTCCAGGCCTCCGGTGTTTACCAAGCCAGATACAGCGCTGAAATTACCGAAGAATAACACTGAACTCTCTCAAAAGGTAAGTATTTTGCTTTACCGTAGGTATTCGATGACTACAAAATGTTTTCCCCTTAAAATAGAAGCAACATTTATTTTTCAGCTTTTAATCATCATCATTGAATCGAGCGTGGCCCGACACGCACTTTGCCAGTTATTACTATAGGAAAAGAGTTAAATTTAACCTTTTATACAAGTCGTGTATTCGTACAGCGAAAAGCTAAAATCGTTTTATTAGCATTTTGGTATTAGGACGTGACTTCTACGTAGCATAAAATTATTGTTAAGAATCGACATTTGCAATCATATATAAAATGTTAATTAAGAAGCATACCTACTTACTAAAAGAGAAAAGTAAATGTATCAATTTCTGCCTAGTTTTTTTCTATTCCGTTTTTATGTTTTGTCTTTTGAGATAGGTACGTAACCCGTTAAAACATTTCAGTTGATGTTCAATTATCATTAACCAGCGTAAAGCCTTCCGCTCTCGTCTATGAGGGCGGAAGGCTCTACACCTGTGAAGTTCACCGGTCCAGTGAAGTTACGATGGTACCAATGACAAGTTATAAAAACTCCACCCGAAAAAAAATACCACTTCCAACATCTATGGATTCGGTTCCGGTGCCGTTCCTATTGGTGCCGTTGTTTGTTTTGTTTCAGTTCAATTTATTATTAGATGATATAAGTGAAAGTGTCCGTCGTAACGACACTTATTTGTTATTCATGCGCACAATAGCTTATAAATATTAATGCTTCCTTCGGGAAATGACTACAATAATTGTTTTCGTGGTATTTTAGTGAAGGTACTATTGGCCAGTCTCACGATCGAGCCTCACGACTCCTATGCGTGAGGAATATTGATTTGGGAGGATATAAATAATGTAACATAGGGTTTTCCGTCAACCTTATACATGTGGAAATAGGCTCGCAGGCATCCGTTACACAATATTTCGACTGAGATAAATGATTTTGTTATTCAAAATTATTCTTTTCAAATTCGTCATATAATATTAAATAACCCTCCTTTATGGTTCGCCATAGTTGGGTAAAAATATCCTCTAACATTTCTCAAAAAGTTTGCTTATTAAACGCAAAGAAAGAATTTTCAACAAACAATCAAACGCTTCCGTTGTATTAATGTTATTCATGTATATGGAGATGATTATGGAGCATATTGTGTCTAAAATAAACGCCCTTTATTTATTTTAAAGGTATACATATACAGGGTCATGACTGCCTCCTCAACTACAGTAGATAATCTAGCAGTTTCACATTTTTTCCGTATTTTTCGTTACGTTTTTTTCGTTTGAGCTTTAAACGGTGAAGGAAAACATCGTGAGGAAACCAGTTAGCTTTCTAGAAGCGTCGATGGGCCTGCAACCTGTCACGTATGTAATGTTAAATTCAGCAAAATGTGGGCATGTACCAAATATGTTATATAAATATCCTTGGACATTTTATAAGGGGAAGTTTGAAAGTGGCACCTGTGGTTGAAAAGGTGAGGAGTGCCAGATTAGCATGGTATGGTCATGTAATGAGGAGGGATGAAAGACATATTACTTACCAAAAGAGTTATGAGGATGAATGTGGATGGATATACAAGTAGAGGAAGGCCGAAGAAGAAGTGGATAGATTGTGTGAAAGATGATATGAATGTAAGAGGAGTGAGTTCAGAGTTGACGAGCGACAGAGGAGAGTGGAAGAGGAAAACATGTTGTGCCGACCCCACTTAGCGTGGGATAAGGGCAGGAGAATGATGATGATGATGATTTTACATGGTGTCATCTAGTTCCAAGCTAAGAAATTAATGGTTGTGTTATGTTAACCAGATGACTGATATAAATAATACTTAGATACATTTTTTTGTAAATACATACATTTTATAGATAAAAAAACATCCAGACCCGGAACAAATATCTGCAGAACATGCTAACATTTGTCTCATGGCGGGGGTCGAACCCACAATCTCCGCGTCTCAGACGGGCCTTCGCCCACTGCGCCACATAGGTCGTCAACATGGCGTTAATCTAATATAAATCTAGCCTAGAATCTCTTAATCAGATAACATATTAATAATTATACACAACATCATGTTGACACTACATTCAGAGCATCACAAAATACAGCAGCTGTATTTCGTGATGCTCTGAATATAGTTTGAAGTAATGCGTAATTAATAGAGTGGTGAGATGACAGCTACTGCTGCTGTCATCTCATCACTCCATTGATTATTACAAATAGTCAAGATCGGAGGGGGCTTAAATAGCTTAAAATACCATAAGAACTGGAATATCACTATAAAACATATATGTACTACGGGTTCACGAAATTCGTAATAAATACCCGTATTTATGTTTTATAATGTGTCCTGATCACGAAAGTTTAATAAAGAGAAAGAATTTCATTTAACGAAGCGCTCATGGTGTAGCTTGCCAAGGCGTTCTTGATTGATCGTTAAAGTTAGGCGACGTACGATCACAATAATTGCATGTTAAGTTAATTATAAATAAATATCCTTGGACATTCCACACATCGTCATTTAGTCCCAAGATAGGCAATTTAATGCTTGTGCTTTGGTAAACCAGATGACTGCAGATAGAATTTCTTTTGTAAATACATACTGTTATACATAGAAAACACCCAGACTATAAAACAAATATTTGCAGATCATGCAAACATTAGTCCCGTAGCGGGGATCGAACCTGCTACCCCTGCGTCTTAGGCGGGCTTTCACACAGTGCGCCAAGGAGGTTGACAATTATTGCTCACATGACGGCTTTCAGCTGTCACCACATACGAACATGTATTATATTTTAAAACAATGTAGAGTTTGTTCCAACACTTATAACTCGAGATCGGCTGGACCGATTTTCATGGTTTTTGACTTGTTGGATTTGTCTCCACACAGAATAGAGAATAATTTAAAAAAACAGTAGCAACAACAATTTACGAAAAATAAAAAGAATAAGTAGTAACATACCACACAAAATGCCCAATGAATTGTCCATTCCATCTCAATGACAACAAAATCTATTAAATCGATTGGTTTCATTCATTCAAGATTTTGGCTTATAGAAGTTTGCCGGGACAGCTTGTAAAAAATAAATTTTGAAATTATACCGACTAAATAAAAAGAGAGATCGTATTTACAGTATTTTAATTATCTTTCATTAGGTAAGTATTCATTCTTTTCTTGCATAATGAAGTTCAAATGCAAAGAAAATGCAACACGTGGGTATTGTTGAATTGTTGATGCAAATAATAAGCAAATACTATTGTTATGGCAGCTCTCGATCTGACCGTATGAATGTTATAACCATTCAAATAATACGCCTAGGTATTCATGTTTATTATTTTTCATTACTCATACACGGAGAGTGGAGAGTGACCTGAACAGAACATAGGGTGGAAAACAGCACTTTTCGCACCTAGTCTGATAATTAAAAATATCATTTTGAATTTGACATTTCTTTTGCGGCATGTAGACACATTCTATTGCCACAGAATTATTTGAAATTTCTATTTACTTCTACTTAGTTGAGTACTTTTAGTTTTTGCAATAATTAAAATAAAACATTCCTAGTCTTTTCTACAAAAACTTACGATTACATTTGGTAAGTTAGGTACTTCGGGAAAAGTGTTCCTAGTGTGAAATAGAGTAAGTAGTTTAAGATCAACTTGATTGTGACAAATGTTTTTAAACTAAGTAACTGTAAGTACTTTCTACTTTTTTCTAAAATCTAAATACTTAAACGAATATTATTTATTTTCAAAAGTTACCAGAGTTGGCTACTTGCTCATACGAACTTACTTACTTATCTTCAAAATAAGACACTTAAATTAAAACTTTATAACTACAACTTTTTTAATTGTCTTTCTTACCTCAGAATTATTCAAAGACAATTTTTTCATGCAAAAGACATCAACGCGCGAATTGTTTGTATCAAATGTGAACGAATAATGCATATTACCTTGACCAGAAAAGTGTAGATTTAACGTGTTTTTTTACACTATAAACTTAACATTTTTCAATCAATAACTGAATAAGCAGAAGTTTGTGGGATATAAGTACTTAACATTACTTATTTTAACGTAAAGGCCTCTTTATTTTTTTAAATTGTTTATACAGATAATATTGTTTGCTTTTTTCGATCACTCTAAATAACAATAAATGTCACCTCCTCTGTTAATGACACTTTTTTTTTGTAATATGTTTTTTTGTTTCTCTTTTAGTTTTTATTTTCTCGTGTTTTTGTGTTTGTAATTTTGTAACTGTGGAACTTTGTTATCGAGACTATAATTTTTTGTAACTTTATATTGCAGCAAACAGTAGGTACCTACTACTTGTAGCAAATGTATGTTGATGTTGTCAGTACCACAGGTAGAGGGGATAATAGTAAGTTTATAATGAATTGCAGAAAAATGCTTATTGTTTTATATATATTGATAATCAAAGGCCAACTCTGAGGGGGGATGAACTAAGTTTACAAACGTCCGCTCTGTGTCAGCGCAGCTCACGGAAGTAGCTCAGAGCTATTGTGAATCGTTCTCGCGATATGAAAGGATGATAGCGCACCACCATTGTTCTGAGACCTCTATCTCCTTGCTATTGGGTTGTGGGAAACCGTTTATCATTGAAATGCACGCACTGAAGCGTACAGGGTATCTGTATCTAGCAATATGCGATTAACATCAAAAGCGTTTTTGATTGCTTTGCTGATGCTTTGTCGGTGAAATAAAATTGAGACAATATTTTGATGTTTTTCAAGCATTGAACGATTCTATATTGTACCTACCTATTTACTTATTCGCCAGTAAGCTCATTTAAAGTGTGTGCTTAGCCGTTCTTTATCTCCTAGACAAGAAGCCCTATATGATTTTGTTTGGATTTAATCCTAGTTGACATGAAGATGAGATTAATAGGAAATTATGTTATTTGACTTAACGGCTTTATTTGGTCGGAAGCAGATCAGTTTTTGATAAGTTAATAACAATAATAAATTAACCGTTTATACCTCACTTTTTATAATGTGGTCTTTGAAAACAGTAGCAACTATCCGCAAAGATGTGTGACCACAATGTGCCACACTTACGGAATTCTGAATAATAAAGTCTGAAACCACAGATCTGAAACCGAGAGAAATCAAAAAGTGATGTTAAAATTGACGTGCTGGATTTAAAAAATAATAATATCTACATTATTAATGAAACTATTATTATTGAAATACAGTTTTTTTTTAATCATGAGTGATGGCCATGCGCCAAAAGTAAGAACCGTTTTTAATAGTCGAATGCAAACAACAAAAATCAACGGTTGGAAAAGTCCTGACTCGGTATAGGTTTAGAATTCTATACACATAGTAATACAACAATGTCGCTTCCGTCAATCTGTTTACTTAAAACTACGCAACGATTTCAATGCGGTTTTTATGAAAAGACAGAGTGATTCAAGAGGGAGGATTATATGACTACATGCATAATATTTTAGTATAAAAAAAGACCGTGCGAGTGGGGTAGGGTCGCTAGTGGTAAATAAGTAGCAAACATTGTAAGAATATTGTGAGTTCTTAGATTAAACAACGATTCCTCATGACATAATTCTACAATCTAGTTAGACACTTGATTTCGCCCACTCGTTCACAGTGGGACTCGTAACTCCTAGTTCAATCTGGTTTGTAAGTGGTTTTGTTTATGCATAGATATTACTTTATTGCACACCATTATGAACTAGTCAAACAGGTGCCCATTTGTTTATTACACTACTTGTTACGAAAATATTGTAAACAGTACAATTGTGTTATTTGTGGACGAGCTTCTGTGGTTTTGCGCTTGTAGTTGACATCCATTATTTTGATTTTATAACAGTGCCGAGTATGACGGAGCTTAGCTTACTTACTTACTTAGACTTAAAACACCCGAGTGGCAAGAATAGACATAGACACGCCATTACCCGGTTTTTTCATAGTTATACAATTTCTGTTCTTGGGGAGATACTTAGCTTAATATTTATCTTTCCAGGAATGTTAGATAATGCGAGGTCGTGAATTGAGCCGATACAAGACCTGACGATAACGTACAATCAATGGTTCTCTTCAGATCATGACAGATAATGATTTATTATGAGAAAAAGTTAACTCAACCAATCCGTCGGTTTATTATGATGTCTAACTATGGTGACGGAATTTATATTTCTGTTTAACGACTTCAAAGGAACCGGAAATTGACAAAAACCTAAACTACAGGGTTTCCAGTTGACCTACAATCGTGAAAAGCAAGTTTTCACAACATAAGTAAAGAAATAATTAAAAAAATATAAAAAAAAGGTAAAAATAAGTCGACCAGTATTTCTTATGATGAGCCATTTTTTGTGCGTGCGCGATTACTCGTCAGTTTTGTCAAAAAGGAAAGAGCGACCGTGTAAAGGCTAATCGCGCGGGATAGATCGTCGAGAGCTGGCGCGCGTTGGAGTCTGTACAATTCACACAGGTTTACTACTTTCGTTCGTTCGTTCGTTCGTAATACTACAATTCTGATGTAAAAATGTGTTATTAGTCCGAATTGTAATTGTACTACTTAGGTACTAATGTAATTGTATTGAACTGAAATAATTTATGAGTAAGGATAACTTTGGATCGCGCGATTACGCTTACGACTGATGGAGATTGTTGCCCTTCCCCTTCTTACATCCTTACACGTGGCTCTTTTGCGCACGATTGCTATACCTACCACGAGCGATAGTGTCCGTGTAAATCCCGCTAATGGTCATTCTGTCAAAATGATTATTCTATCAAAAAAGAGACCGCCGGCTTCTCGAACGCAGATCATCTGATTCTGAAATATTAATTAATCAAATCACGTGACAGATCAAAATTTAAGTATGAAATTAACATTGGAGCTAGGAAGATTATTGATCTTAGCACTGGAGCAACCCATTTGACACTTTGATTTGACCATTGATTAGTATATTTTTGAGATGATCTACGTTGGAAAAACCAGCTGCTATTATTTTTAGTAAACTGTAAGATACTATGGCAAATGGGACAGAGTGTCCCGTAAATGTAGGCATAAGCGTCCTGACACACTCTGTTTCACGAATAGGTAAATGTACTCACATAGAAAATTACTGCTGGCAGAGTCGTGTAGATAAATGGTTGATATTTCAATCGCTTTCTACTACCTAAGCAAATGGCCAATTATACAATACTTACCTGTTTGCCGTAAACATAAACGATTATTGTAATATAAAATTGTTGGAAATGAATGTAGTTTATGAACAAAACGTATTTTAAATTTTAAATAACCCACTTAAAATCTCGAATCAATCTGAGAATTTTTAAAACGCGATGGGTATAACACGGACCCCGTCTATACCCCAAAATGTTAAAATAAACCCTATCGAGATTTACACATTTGCGCCTCTTGAGACCTTGAAATTTCATAATTTTTGGCTTTTATGAACTCCATATTTTTCCGATTTTTTTCGCCTTGAGATTAACAAACTTGAAGACAAGAGATACCGTGTGTTGATTACCTCCGAAATTGTAGTACCTATGTACAATTTTTTGAATTGCACAACAATTACATACAATTTTTCCTATTATACTCTCATATCCAAACACCGGGATGGTTCTGCTGGGGAGCATGACACTTCCAAGCATCTGAGTTTATGATGGTCCGGAGGGAATCATGTAAATCATACAAGAAGCAATAAAATGATCTATCTATCTATCTATCTAAGCTTGAACCCAACATCTATCATGATTTTAATCAGCCAACTGTGAAATTGAAAACATCACTATTCACACGATCTTTGAAACGCTATAGTTATCTACTTTTGTTTACTGTGTGAAAACATTCTAACGGTTGAAATTTTCACAATTGTGACTTTGGTTACAAAAATGTCGGAATCGTTGTTAGTGTAGATTTCCGAGGATGAAATTAAAAGTGCGCGTGTGAACCCCACTATTATTATAAGCGCGAAGGTTTGTATGGATATACAGATGAATGTTTGTTGCTCTTTCAAGCAAAAACTACTGAACGCATTTGACTGAAACTTGGAAGATGCATGGGCTACTTTTTATACGGGTAAGTACCACACGAGCAAAGCCGTCAGCCAAAGCTTGTGTAAACATAACTGGCGGAGTTTTAAAACTCACAACAGATTTTTTTATTATGCTAACCGACTCGGAGTCATATTGCCCTGGTGATAAATAGATTTAAACAGGCTCACGACACCTTTTTTGCAATAAACAATGGCAATCATTTATTGGTGTTACCATCAATTAGAAGTTCGTTACATTCATTTATCCAAGGACCTTCTACCCTTTATAACATTTATCTCGATTTCCGAGCTTCGTTGATAAGAAAATGACAGAGGCCTTTGAAGTTGCCTTAGAATTCTGTCAACAGAATTTGAATTTGAATTTGAATTCTGAATTATGTTTCGTATCAAGAAATTTATTGTTATTTTTACTTCTATGAAAGGACAAAACTAATACAAAATAAATAAGACAAATCAAATATTTTTTTGCATTCAATAAAACAAAACGGTTAAATAACTCAGCAACCTAGTCTCAACCTATTTACGACTTTACTTTCAATTGCGTAGTATAGGAACTGAAATTCGATGACGAAAACCTAGGAAGATTAATAATAGAATACGATCCAAAATACCAAATTAGGTATAATAAATCTGTGATCAAATCAAAGGAATCGATAATAATTGTATTATAAATCGACTTTATTCAGATAATTAGAAATCGGGGCTCCGGAATCTGGACTCCGCCGGGACGGGTGTCTGCGGGCTCGGGATCTTCGAGGAATAACCCGAAATCATGAACGAATTAGCCGAATTCATTCATGCCCGAAATAGAAAAGATACAAAGCGTTTGTCACTTGTCTACAGACATTGCTTTATTAAAGTTGATTTTATTCGCACTTCAGTTGAGACCACTCTCGATGTGTTACAAAAAATGAGGTCTCTCAGATACTTTTGTGCGCCATTGAATGTTTTTTGTTGCGGTTAGTTGCGACTTGTGCACTTCGGTATTTAGAAATTGTGAGCCAGCTGGCTTCGAGTTCAAAAGATGGAATTATAAGGTAACTAAAATCAAAATTAAATAAAAAAATAAATCTTTAATAATAGTAATTTGACGACCATTAAAAACTATTGAATTTCAGATCGCCAACCCTAGATTTGGCAATGGAATAATGTTTTAATGGGAAAAATACAAAAGTTATTTTTACTGCCAATCCGTTTGGGAGGAGTGCGATCACAAACACCGTGACACGAGGTTTTTATATAAGTACGTAACCATCAATAGTATAATCATACATAATTATATTATTTAGATTGATAGATTTATATTTAAGTAGTTACTTGCATCTTTATAAATTAAAATTATAAGATCAGAATAGAGATGCAATTTTAGAACGATTTCGCAGGTTTCATTTGGCAGACACGGGGCAAACGCGAGCACCTTTCGTTTAAGTATTACATCATAGTCTACATTGAGCTACCTTTTGCTTCCGAGGTAAACGACTGCAAACAAACGTTTCACTGACTTTAACTCCTCGAAACTCAACGAACTTTTGCATAAAAGGCAAACTATGAACTTTAAAGATACATAGTAAGTGGTTCCAACTGGCTGGCTGGCTTGTAATTGTAGAGTCCGGGCTGAGTCAGACCCACCTGTCTTTGCGATAAACACTGTTTCTACTCGTCTAAGGATTGTGTAAGGGGCGTCGAGCCGTGACGTGCGTATGTGGGATCGTTGGTTTTAGCTTTAAGTTTCTTTGTTAATGATATTGTGATGTCATGTAGGTAAGTCCAACGGTTCGCCATCTCAGCTTTAACTTTCTGAGCGTATACAATTTATTAAATTTTTCTGAATAGTATATTTTTTGATGATTGAATAATATACGCTCTCAGCGTTAAGACCTAGAGTATAACTTCCTAATAATTGTAGCAAAATTAAAAAATAAATATAACAGACTTCAATTTTGTAAGAGCAAATTTTCTGCTCACTCGAGGTGCAATTTCTGTTCATAACTCCAAAGATCCTCTTTGGATATTAATTTTTTTTATGGTATCACCTCGGAAGCGCTGATCTTTTAAAAAAAAATTTTTTTATCGGACCCTTTTTGATGAAATATGTTAAACATAAAATAAAAGAAGTAAAAAAAACACACACAAAGTAGACATATAACCTTCTCTTTTTTTGAAGTAGGTTAAAATCTATTCAGATGACAATAATTATGTTTATGAAATTTAATTTTCGTTTATATTTTGGAAGTCGGAAGACAGTAAAATAACCACTAAAGAGTTCGGTAAGATTTCAGTGGATTTAATAAGATAAGTAATCTAAACAGATTACATGGCTCTTGAAAATGCATTCCACATTATTTTCCCTTCTAACAGACGATCTGCCGAGAACCATTATCTAGGTAACCATATAATTCAAACCTATAATTGGAGCTTTTTCTCATGAGAATTGTAACTGTACATGAGAGTACGAAACTTTGCAGTTCACGCCTGTGTGTATGGTACTACTTGTAGAAAAGATACCGCTTTATACGGTTTCGTTAAATTAAGGAACTAATAATAAAAGATGATCTTCGTGTTATTGCTTTCGAGCTACTACAAACTTTAGTAAACTAAATTGCCTGCAGAGCGCTGCCGTGATTTTAAGGACACATTGATTTATTTCAGCTGTATTGTTACATCCTGATGGAGACCTCACCAGGGTTGGCTTTTTTAGCTATAAAAATACTGACATAAAGGATCGTAGTCAAAAACTTGAAACGACATTTTTGTGATAAATAGGTACTTACCTACTGTTGTTTCTTTATAACTGTTGGGGCTTAAATGTGTGAAATATAAAGCTAATGTTACGAACAAAAAAATAACAGTTGAAACTTCAAAGACAACGGTACTGTACCAATGAGTACGATAACAGATTTACTCATCAACCAAGCACGTTTGAGTTGATAAAGGATACCTATGTAATAGCCAATTCGAAAGAAAATGAATTGACCAACTGTTTGTAAGTGATTGCATACGCAATACCGGATCTATTAAACTTGGACGACGGTGTGGTCGTCAACGAGACGTGACAAAAATCCATTGGAGCCACTTGGTATCTCAGTAAGTAAATACATTTATTAGGCCTTTCACATCTTTACCATTAATTGTATTGATTAGGTATATAGTATTGTCTCTTTAAACTTTCGCGATCAAAACACATTATAAAACATATGCAAACGGGTATTTACCGCGAATTTACCTTTATTATAAGCCTGTCGTTTCGACCGGATTGCACCAGCCCTGGTCGCGGGAAGATTGAAGTATTGGAGGTACAGCCACAGCAAAGCGAAGGCGTTTACTTAACTACCCTCACTTGATCTTCATAAATGTTAATTAGGTCTTAATAGATCGTTGAAGTAAAGTGATAGGCGGTCATGATTTGGATTGGTGATCACTAGTGGAAATATCAGCTGAGAGCTTTCTTGCTTTGGGATCATATGTATTGTGAAGACTCCATCAACAGAGTTTTCCACTAGATTAGATCTGATAATGTTTAAATCGCATAATAAAAAGGCATGAGTTTACTGTATAACTGTTATAAATGTTAGCTGTAGGTATAACACACAATGTTTAACATCAAAGATAGTCACGCAAAACTAATTTCATTTATAAATAGTTATAGGTTGTTTATCTTATTTTTAGCGTGTTTGATTACTGGTTGATACACACGCAAATCGTTTGTCAAACTCGCAATAAAGTAAAAAAAATCTGATAGTTTGTAATTTTACAAATAAATGCTGTTTTACTTTACTAGCAGGATTTATTATGTTCGTCAAATTCCATACATTTTCTGTTCACAAGTTATTACAACTGGATTTTGGGTCCCATTTATTTATTTACCCAATATTAAAGATTTTTGTAAAATCTGTTCACTTAATGTCGGTACATAGCTTATACCCATGAATATACCATTTATATTTGATTCATAGATAGCAAACATATAAAAAACGAATTGAGAAAGATCAATATTTTAAATTCTATTAGTAAATTAGTTTTACAATTGTGTAAGTACTCCTAAAATCTGTAATTTGATAGGTTTTTCTAAACACCAATACAATTCGTTCAAAAAATAAGTTGTGACTGTCACCTGTGTATCATCGTGCGTGTCTCGCTCGTCGCGTCGCGTCGTGTCGGTCGCTAGGCTCGTGTCTATCGTGACGTCAACAGTTCCTTGTTATTAGGAAGCTATTATTATATCTAATTACTTAATTAGTTTATGCTGGTAAATGAAAAGTAATATACAATCATCGATAATATACAATCACCTGTCAATGAAAAATGTGCAATTTTGTTTATTTATTTGTGTATTTTTGGTGAAAAAAAATTATAATAATGTACCTACTTAAGTAATAACATTTTACAAATTCTATAATGTCAGTCTTTATTTAACTCCAAATTTATATGCTAGAAAACACATAACAATAAGATGGTTATAAAAATGTTTGGAATAAGTAAATGAAATAATGTACCTACCTAAGTATATACTAAATATACGAGTAGATAAGTACCTAAAAATAATAACATTTTGCGAACAAATATAAATCGTTTACAATGAACCATAAATGGCTCAACTGATTCTCATTAAATTTTGTAGAGTTCGTTCTTACGTTCGTATGAGCAAGTGGCCAACTCTGTCGACGGAGTTTTTAGGCCGCCTAAAGGCCTCCGTCATGGCTTAACAACTTTAAAAGCCGGGACCGACAATATAACGTGCCCTCCGAAGCACGAAAGCGCTTAGCTGATAATGCCACTTGCGGTCACCCATCCAAGTAGTGACCGCTCAGAACGTTGCTTAACTTCGACGATCTATCAAGAACGTCTCAGCAAGTTTCGCCACGAGCGCTATTTTGTAGAGTTTAAATAACGTAGTAGTTTCTGCGTTTGTAATTGTGACTATAAATGTGAAGTAAATAGGTAGGTAGCAATAATTGCAGATATTTCTGAAATTCTAAATCCCTTGTTTCCCATGACCGAAATGGCAGGCGACTAAAGTGTAGTCTGGAACAGCGGCCCTCGGTGAAGCAACGTCACGCCCGGCGGTGCGTGACGCCTGCATCCGGCCGCGACCCTTCCCTGCCGACTGCGCTCCAGGACATGGGGTGCCGCATGTAAAAACCTGACATTTAATTATATTGCAATTGCTTTTTAACCGAATTAAAAAAAGAGCAGGCTCTCAATTCTTCGGATTTTTTAAATAAAGTTATGAGTAGAATGTGGATGGGTATATGTAGAGGAAGGCCGAGGAAGAAGTAGATATATTGTGTGAAAGAGGATATGAATGTAAGAGGAGTGAGTTCAGAGTTGACGAGCGATAGAGGAGAGTGGAAGAGAAAAACATGTTATGCCGACCCCACTTAGCGTGGGATGCAGGAGAATGATGATCAATGTATGTTCCCCGATAGCTTCGTCAATAGGTAGGCTGATGTTGATTTTTATGGTTTAAAAGAGTACTTATACTCCCGATTTGGTCGCATAAAAAATAACCCAAAAATTTGAGGATCTGACGAGGATCTTCGGTGTTATGAACTGAAATGCACCTCGAGAGTGTAACAAATTTCTCTTTTGTTACGAAATAAAGTCGGTTTTATAAAATTTTAATTTTGCCACTTGTGATGATGATGTCTATAAAAATGAAATGAAATATGATCACGACTGTATCCCAGAGAGCGGTAGACATTTCTTTCAGATCTTAATTAAATTTTTAGATCCTTTCGAAGATGTCTAAGGGGGTAGTCAGAGGTATGTCCAAATACATATTTGGTACATGCCCACATCTTGCAGAAGTTAACTTTCCATACGTGGCAGGTTGCAAGCCCATCGACGTTACATCAATTAAATAAACCGGCTTAAATGTTGTAAAGATAGTAATTATCTCTCGAAGTGCATTTCTGGTATATACTCCGAAGATCCTTGTCATAATATCCTCACAATGTTTATGAGATCCATGATATAGCTGTTAATACGTAAATTATCACGTAATACATCGGTAGAAAAAGAAAAATGTTTGTTTATAAACTGTGCAACGTGGAAGACAAGTTCTATAAAAAGCTAATAAAAATAATTTACATAATTTCATGTTTAAAAGTTACCGTGTAACTTTAAACAGAGATTAGTATCTTTACAAAATATTGTCCAGAAATGCAGAACAAAAGAAATATTTCTCAGTGGTTAATGAATGACTTGCCTGACCTAGATGATTTCTACTTTTTATTACGTACTCAAAAACTGTTCGTATACCTAAGTACTTACGCCTAATTACCTACTTGTATAAAATATAGGGTTATATTTATAATTACTTACATTATGCATATTTGTAATATTATAGTTGGTTTAGAATGATTGTGAGACTATTTCTCCGACTTCAAAAAAGGAGAAGTTTTCCTCTATTCGCCTGTATTTTTATATAAGTATATTTATGTGTGTTCGCGGATAACTTTGTCGTTATGAACCGATTTTGAAGATTTTTTTTTTGATGGAAAGGCTTATTCCAAGGGTTATATTAAAAAAAGTTGACGATCTGATGAGGATCTTCGAGGAGATAAAAACAGAAATGCACCTCAAAAGTGCAGATATTGCTCAAATCTCACGAAATTGATTTAGGTAAGTACTTATTTATTAAAATAACGTTTATGTTTTTTTTTTTTTTTCATTTATTTACCATTTTAACATTAATAAATTCTATAGGATAAAATAGCATCTAAAAACCACTAAGGTTTAGCCTGACACTATCGCTTACGCCAGTAACAGTACAGTAAGTAAGTAGGTAGGTATACTATTTTTACACTATCTAAGTATGTACCTATGTATGTGTAGTATGTATTTTGCCAACATAAGCGACCCGCCCGAATTCGAAAATGAAAATAGCGCTATAAAACTAAGTGTTAAGTATCCTCAAAGACTACCCAGGAGATGTGACAATCTTCACTTTCATTTTAGAGCAGAAATAGATTTTATGAATCATGAAACGCACTTCCTGAGTCGAACTCTGAAGTTAGTTTTATAAAGTCCTCACGCTTTGCTCGCTGGATTAAATCTACTACTCTTTTTTAGCAGGCACTCAAAATAGAAAACATAATTTTTATACTTTTATTCATAATAAACCAAGAACATACCCCATAAAGTAAGTAAAAGTAGCAGGGCAGTGTTGACTGTCAAGCTGATAATTTACAAGTAACCGCTGATTTAGCGGTAGCTTTCGGTCTCTCATCATCTCACCAAGCACCTTGGAATACAAAAATGTTATTGCAATGGAAAATTGTAAGCTGAGAGTGGCCTACTGGCCTTGATCACGCTCGGTTCCAAGCCAGCGCGTCGACACATGAGATGCGAGTGTCAGCCACCCGGCACCGTAACTTGACTCCCTGACCGGAGCATTGACAAAGCATTTGATTTCATTTCGCCGTAAAGATGCTGATTAGAAATCTAGAAAAATTTAAATACCTGGTTTTTAAAAGGGTAACACGACTCCTTGACCAGACTCTCAATTCGCAGCGAAAATCTAAGTGGCGATTTTGTGATGTATGTTTGTAAGTACCTACCTACGTTCTTCTGTAACTGTGGAAACGTTAATCCATTCTACATAAAACTTGGTAGATTTATATATACAGGGCGTCCGACGGATATGCCATATGGTGGGAAAGTACCTTGCATATTGTAGATGGAACGTTTTACTGAAAGAAGACATTATTTGAATTTAAAAAACAATTTAAACTGCATTCATAGATATTAAATAATTACATGGTTGAACCGGGAATCGAACCCGTTACACGAGAAAAATAATTATCCTGTAGCTTTATCATAACGATCGAAAGGATTATTTTTTTCCAAATAACATATTTATGCAATTATGCAATTAATCGGCTAAGGGGTTGTAAAAAGGGGGGAACCCATTCGAATATGTGATGAGTTATCGGAAGGTGGAAGAATCGGAGGTGGAAGAAGGTGGTTGGAAGGTGACGTCACGAGCTTTGATGCAAGTGTATTACGCTACGCTACTTACCGTTATAAAAAATAGTAAACGCGATCAAGACTAAGTTATAGTAGTGCTACCCAGAGGACTGCAGTGTTGTGTTGAACAAGTGATAATAGGATTGTATACACCTATTGGTATTTATTAGATATCTTGAAAAAACTTTAGCCAAATCTGATTCCAACATATTTATACCCACTTTTTTACAAAATAAAAAATAAAATTATAAAAATTAAAAATTTACACGGAACTATAAATTACGGCTTTCTCTTGACTTCATATAGTGCCATAGACAGTGTGCCTAACTGTAGCCTAGGTGTCAAGTTCGTTTCATCTCCCTGCGCTAAGATATCGATCTTATTTTTCACGCCTAAAGGGACACTGCCATCTATCGGCGAGTAGTTGCAGTTGGCCTGGTTATTGAACTTTGAGGTCAGAACGTACTTCATACATACACATACATACATTACATATTTATCTAAAATTTAAAAATGGTAAACTGCGCTGCTTGTGGTCAGCACCTAAGAGGTGGCGCTGTGTGTCCGTGCTGCAAGAGCACGAGCCATTTTGAATGTGTTCGCCTCCCGGCGGGCTCCAAGGTCTCCGATTCCTGGCGCTGTGGAGCCTGTCAGGCGAGGGCACCCAAAGGCCGGGACCCGGCAACTCCTGTCCGCACGGACCGACGAGGCTGCGCCACCGCCCCGGAGGAGCCGATGGCGCTAGATGAGACCGCTGGTAACATCACTGCGGAGTTCTCCGAGGCGGAGCTGCAGCTGCACATGCGCGTGCTGCGAGATGAGTTGATGGCGGAGTTCGCCAGCATGCACAGCGCGATAGCCTCGGACATGGACTCCTTTAAAACGGAGTTTAGATCAATGTTCACGGAGCTGCGTGAGTTCCGCTCTGAGATGGCTGAGCTGCGGACCTCGGTATCGGGCATGGCGCAGCGGATCGATGGCATCGAGCGCAGACTGGAGACGGTCGAGCGGCGCTGTGAGGAGCCGTCGTCCGAGGTCACGGTGCTGGAGCGTCGCGTCGCTGAGCTCAAGGAGGAGCTGAACGAGCGCGACCAGGACGCGCTCCTGGCCGACCTCGACATCGGCAACCTGCCGGAGCAGCGCGGGGAGAGCGTGCTGCACGCCGTCACGGTGCTGGCCGCCAAACTGGGCGTCCCGCTGGAGGAGCGCGACGTTGTGTTCGCGGAGCGGGTCGGCGCGCCGCCGCGTAGCTCGGAGCCCGAGGGCGGAGCGCCGCGCGCCCGCCGCGTGGTCGTGCGCCTCGCGCGGCGCGACCTCCGGGACCGCCTGCTGCAGGGCGCGCGTGTGCGCCGCACGCTGACCGCGGCCGACGCTGGTCGGGATGCCGCCGCCGCCTCACGAATCTTCGTGAACGAGCGGCTGACGCGGGCCAACCGCCAGCTATTTCACCGCGTGCGGGAGGAGTGCCGCCTGGCACAGTGGCGCTTCGCTTGGACCAAGCGAGGCCGGGTGTACGCCAGGCAGGCCGAGGGCAAGCCTGCCTACCCCCTTCGCTCTGAGGCCGACGTGGTCAGGGTTTTTGGGCCTGCTCGCGTCTGAATTTCCGTGTCATCTGCCTTCCTAAAAGCAATAAGACTATATGTATTTTCTCTGTTTTTATTTTTTCTATATAGATGTTAGCAATTTTTCTATTACTTACTTACTTGTTATCACTTTGTGTTGTAAACCATTCGACATGGGTTTGCCTGTCTGTGCCTGTGGTACCTTTTAAAGAAATACACAGTTTTACTATATATTATACATTTATTATATCATCCTCCTCTATCTACAACTTAAATAGTTTATTAGCATATAACATTACATCTTATTATTACTATTATTATCTACATCCAGATTTATTTATACCAAGTATTTATTACTGTTTTATTTTTACAATATATATGCATATTTTTAGCTGTAATAACTTTTATTATCAGAATATCTTGAATTTTTTAAATTATTATAAAAACACACTATATGTGCACAATATAACTAAAATGACCACTCTTAGGAAAATCACACTTAAGAAGCATAACTTCCTCTGAAACATTTGAAGGTTGGTCTCTTCAATGCAGGGTCTCTGAACACTGGGCAGGATGAATTTGCTGCAGCAGTGGAAGAACTCAACCCCGATATACTTGCCATTAATGAAACATGGATAGGACATGGTCAAGACTTCAAAGCACCAATACTAAAAGACTACAGATTCATGAATCAACCCAGGCCTTCCTGTATTAAAAGGGGTCGTGGAGGAGGGGTGGGCTTCTATATACGGAGGAGTATTAAAGCTAGAATCTGCATTTGTCCTGTAGTACCCGCAGTGGAGCAGTTGTGGATACGTGTCACTGTGATGGGCAAAACAGTGATAATTGGTACCGGCTACAGAGCCCCTAAGCAAGATACTCCCTCCTTTTTGAATGCCATCACTGACTCAATAACATCCTTCTCCCACTTTGATCACTTGATCCTTGTGGGAGATTTCAATATTGATCTGCTTAAAACTAGTACGAAACTTACACTGCTGCATCAATTTTTGCACTGTCTTAATTTGGAGCAAGTCATAGATACACCAACACATCTAAATATTTTTAATGAATTGACATTAATTGATATTGTCTGCACAGATACTAAGGTGCGCAGTCTGAGTGTAAAACATACACCTGACTTGGGTAGGCATGCTATGTTGGTTGTAGAATTTCATATAAAAAGGGAAAAACCAGTGCCACGCCTTGTCAAGTTTAGACCCCTAAAAAACATAGATCTGGAACAATTCAACTTAGACCTGAACTCTATTGAATCCTTTCCTTCCTTCGATTGTGTGAATGAACTAGTGTTAGCTTTTACATCTACATTGCACTATCTTTATGACCTACATGCACCTATACAAATTAAAAAATTCAATGGCCCCCCACACCCCTGGATTACTTGCACTGTAAAAACGATGATGCGGATAAGGGATAGCTATCACAATGAGTACAAAATGCAAAAAACAGACTCCTTAAAAACATGCTACAAAAGTATGAAGACTGTTGTGATCGCTGCAATAGAAAGTGAAAAGTGTGCCTTCTTTACACAAAGTATAAATAATAATATTGGTAATCCTAAATCTCTGTGGAAGAATCTAAAACATAATTTAATACCCAATAAAAAGAAATCAGCTGAACTACCCCCTCAATTTAATGACCCTAATATTATTAACTCCCATTTCCTGAATGTTCCAGGTGGAGACCAGGTTGAGATCTCTTACCTCATATACTTTGAGTTCAACAGGTTCCATACCCACTCCTTTTCCCTACAGCCCGTCAGTGACTATACAGTTCTCAAAGTGATTCAAAGCCTCAAGTCTAATGCTATGGGTATAGACGGTATCTCTTTAGACATGTTACTTCTAACTTTACCTGAGTCCCTATCTACTATTACTAGTATTATTAATAGATCCATATCAGAAGGTATTTTTCCGGATCTGTGGAAGGTGGCCGTGGTTAAACCCATCCCCAAAAGCAGTCAACCTTCATCTCTCAGTGACATTAGACCTATTAGCCTACTTCCGTGCTTATCCAAGGTCCTGGAGAGGATTGTCTGTAGGCAGCTGACCAAATTTCTTGAGGACTATGAGATACTTCCCCAAAACCAGTCTGGCTTCCGAAGGGGACATAGTACTGCTACTGCTCTTTTGGATGTGGTGGATAATCTCCTGGCTTCTCAGAATGAGGGTAAATGTAGCTTTCTGGTCCTACTAGACTACTCCAGGGCCTTTGATTCTTTAAATGTGCCTCTCCTATTGTCTAAATTGTCATACTATGGTTTCGACTCTAAAACTGTGAAATGGTTCTCCAGCTACCTTGAAAATAGATCCCAATGTGTTGAGCTTGAATCACCAGATGGCAGCACACATAGATCCTGTCCCCGACCTGTCCCCCGCGGCGTACCGCAGGGCTCCGTCCTCGGTCCAGTCCTTTTTGTGATCTACTGTGCTGACATCATCAAAACGCTTTCTCACTGTCAGTATCACCTCTACGCTGATGACCTTCAACTATCCCTTCCCTTCTTCCCTTCTGACTGTGCTGGTGCTGTAGCAAAAGTAAATCATGACTTAGAACAAATATTGCAATGGTCTAGTTCTAATACTCTAATTCTAAACCCTAAAAAATCTAAGTACATGCTATTTGGTACAAAGAACATGTTGGAAAAGCTTTCCAATGCTGATGTAAACATTACAGTAAATGGTGAATCTGTTGAACGTGTTGCCGTAGCAAAAAATCTAGGGTTAACCATGGACAGTCACCTACATTTTGAGTCTCACATAGCAGACACAGTACGCCAATCTCTTTTCCGCCTGAAAATGCTCTACAAGATCCGTCCATATTTGAGTGAGGAGGTAAGGATCATGCTGTGTGAGTCTCTAGTTCTCTCTCGTCTCAACTACTGTGACACTGTATATGGACCTTGTTTACTCAGTAGATCTATCCAGCTGATTCAACGAGTGCAGAATGCATGTACTAGGTTTTGTTTCCATGTACCTCCCCGATCTCACGTAACCCCTTTCCTTAATTCTTTCAACCTTCTCAAAATGAAGGCCCGGAGAGAGTTGCACCTTGCCACGCTTCTCTTTGGCCTAATTAAGAACAAAACCCCTGCCTATCTATATTCTAAACTCAAATGGGCTAGTGATAAGTATCCCAGACGTGCATGCAATAACCTTATTTTGCTTGCACCAAGACACAAGTCAGTCTCCTTCCGTGGATCTTTTCGGTTCGCTGCCTCCAAGTGCTGGAATGATCTCCCACCGCCAATCCGGAGCCTGAAAACAGTTAGCACCTTTAGAGCCAAGCTCAAGCAGGAACTCCTGCGCATACAAAAAGCACAATAAACCGAACCAAAACTTCCACTTACCCACTGCTCTGCTCCCTCTATTCCTCTCCAAGTCTCAATTCCAAGCTTTCTTACTCTCACCTTCCATGCGTAACATAAATATTTTAAAAAATCTTTCATTTTATGATGACGTGCCAATATTTTGCAGCACGTGTTTTTTTCTTTTTTAAATTTCACACTTGCGCACGCCACGCATGAGCTGAGCTTGACATATTCTTGATTGTCACTAACTGTCTTCTGACAAAGACAGTGACAACTAGTAATGAACAAAGTGTTAATTATTTTTGTATTCACTCAAGTGTGTTGTAGCTTACGTAGTATTACATGCTCTTTGGTTTACAAGCATCTGCATGCTTATTATTCTAAGAGGTTTACGTTTACATAATTAAGTACATATCTACATTTATTTGTTTTTATCTTCTTGTTGACTGCATCTACTATCTGATACCAATATTTTAACTATGCAATCTGTGTACTGTACTTACCTATTAGACCTATATAATTTAAGTATTTATTTTTTTATAATCCCTCTGGCGTAGTAATAGGTACTTAAAATATCTATTTACCTATCTTCTATAATTTTTACTTATGTATTGCCTATGTATACCTATACATTTGCCTATTCTTTAAAATTGATACTCAGTGATGTCACCCAACCAGGAACAGTCTGAAAACCAGCGTTGCTCTGTACCCAGTGCAGGGCAACATAAAGCTGAGACTGATCCTTTTTGGTGTACACCAGCACAGACGTTCGACGCCCATTATGAACCTACCTATGTATGTTTTTCCTGTGAAATAGGTACCTACCTGCCTACCTACGCAAACAATTAGGTACCTACCTGTGTTAGGTATACCTACTAACTTTATTACCTTCATCTAGACCTAAGTACTGTACCTACCTAAGTAGGTAGGTACCCACTTACCTACCTACCTACCTACCTCTGTTAATTAGAGCTTTGTGTCTTTTTTTTGTATGTACTTATGTCTCTGTGCTTTTGTTGCCAAATAAATGTTATTCTATTCTATTCTATTCTATTATCATATAAATGGACTCATTCTAGGAGGTATTATTCTAGGAGGATTCTATTTTTATTCTAGGAGGTTAATGTAAAACGATGATGTTAATATAGTTGACAAACCGCTGTAACCTGAGATCTCAATCGGAAGAGTGTAGAGGCCTTCGTAGTTCAAGTAGGACTTGAAATTTGTAAGATATTGTAACAAACAGTGATTTTGAAAAGATCGATGTAATGCAAAGCATGCATGAGCTAGCGTGGTAGATTAAACTAGGCAGTAATTAACACCTAGACTATAAATAGTGGTTGGTAGTCAGAAGCAAGTAGGTACAATAGGTACAATATACGCGATATCTGGTTCGGGGCTAACTACTAAATTACTTGGCTCTGTTTTTGAAGCTGGTCTATCATAAGTAGCCAATAATTATGGGACTTGACTTGACTTAAGGTCCTATGTCCCCTCGATGGGGCAGAGGGCGTCCACAATGACTTTCCATCTCGTTTTATCTTGAGCTTCGCGCTTGATTTCGCTCCAAGACTTCCCGATCTTCTTCGCCTCGTCTACCACCGTTGTTGTACCAACCAAGAAATATGTGAGTAATTAAATATTTACGATATTGTACTTTCAATCGTTGATAAACTACGCTAACTAGTACTTAAAATCAATTGCATCAACGTTCTTGGTCGATCACATACATGACCCCGCCGTTCCCAGCGGTTTAATTTAGCACACGCCAACAATGACCATTGTGCGTATGGTAATAGAATGCGATGAAACACTGACTGCAACGGTTATAATGATTAAGCAATACATAGCCAGTTGCCTACTTCACAAATACTGCTTTTCAGCTCAAAAAATATCTGATTAAATATTAAGATCTAATTAAAATAAGTCATTAAATATTACAATCGTTCTATGGACACAATATTTCGTAGATTATTATCTTTTCGATAACATCACTTGAAACGTATTTGCATGTTTTAATAATTATACATCTGACACTGTTTTACATCGGGGTCGCCAAGTAAAATTGAAACAAAAGCGTGGGATATGCACCTCTGCCATGCCAATCAGAGCACCCACATCAGTTTTTGCAGAAAACAATACAGACTTATGAAGGGACCGTTCGATGCGATTGTCTTTGAACCTACAGTTATTAAATTCTATTGTTTCAAATAAGTTCATCTCTCAGGCTGATGAAGTGTGGAATGTCTTGTTTGCATACAATCGTGTTAACATAGAAAAAAACTAATCTCGTAAAGTTTTATTTATAAAAAACTCGCATTATTCTTGACTTCTGTTCACCCACACATTTGAACTATAGTAGGTACTTCCACGAGTGTATTTAAAAAGAAAGTCTTGCAATGCTTCTGTATAAAATTATTTCACTGCTCTGATTCTTCCAGTCACATATTTCAGCAGAGGCATCTGCGATGGGTGAGGATGAAAAATAGGAGATAACTAACTCATTATTAAATGTATTGCGATGACATTCATCGAAATACATTTAAACATTATACCTATGAAATGTCTTGTTCCATAATAAGGTGAGGCGCTCGTTGAGGATTCAGATTTAGAGATAATTATTCGTAGGTGCGTGATTCAACTTCCGCTTCCAAATTAACTCTAATGACACACAATGACACAGTTTCTTTTATTGCATGTTGTATTATTGTTTTTTTGTTACAGGCTCCAGAAAGAATTGAGTGTGCTCAACTTTCGAAAAGTGTTTGTGAGCAAAATGATGAAGCGGTCAAGCCTTCCGAGAAGACGAACTCTGATATGAGATCCACAGAAGTGAATGCACTCAACATGGAAGTGGAGACGTTGAGATGGCAGTTATCTCAGGTACGCTACCAACAAAACTATCTTTGCATGTTTTGTTTGCACTAAAAACAAACATCTACTAATATTTTAGTTGTAGTGGGTAAGTGGAAATATACTGACAAGTACAAGCGCATCTCTATATCATATTTGAACTTATCGTATGTATCATTGCAACCAATACATTTCACATTGCGAAACTATGTCGTAACGCCTCGCGAATTGAATGCAAACTGCGATTGTTGTCTCTGGCTTTCGTCTTTATTTATAAACAAGGTAATTAATCGTTTGTAACAATCCTTAGCTGGCTCAACTGGTTCTAATTGTTTTTTTTACAGTTATGTAAATATGTAGTAATTTAGTTTACTTAAATTAATTATTTTTATTATAGGGTTTTCTTTGAGTTTGTTTTCCAGAGTTCATGCGCGCGAGATCTCAGTTCGGCACGAACTACTAGTACTTTTACTGGCTCTTGCGACATGTTTTTTAAATATGAGAGACTTATATATAAGTAATTGTTGTGTACACTTACCTTTCAGACTGAAGCGAACAGACAAATGCATATCGCATTATTAAAGCAGGTAGTCAGTTTTCTGAGCCGAGTAAAGGAGCATATCGAATGTCAAAAGCCGAAGATGGGACCTCGCAAGGAGTCGCTGTCCACCAGACTCACGCCACGCTCTTTCAACGCAGCTGACCTGCCTCGATCTAGATCCGTGGTGCACGTCAACAAAAACCTGGAATTTTCCCTGAGTCCTGTTAAAAAGATGAACGCGAGGAAGATTAGCAAGTCAATCAGTAATGTGAATGGCTACAGAGACTGCAGCGGTGGCTGGTAAGACGAATGCTCAATTTTGTGGGGTCTAATAAGTTATTGAATGGAAAGAAAATGTGCATATTTTATAGCCATTCCTACTTCCTACTAATATTATAAATGCAAAAGTTTGTTATGGATGTTTGTTACTCTTTCGCGCAAAAAAAATTAATATACCTAAGTACCTACCTTACATCACATAGCCTTCTTTATATCCGGGTAAGTACAGCACAAGCGAAGCCACAGGAGGATACTAGTTTTATACTATTTTTAATACTTTTGTTAAAATGTTTATCTAATTTATGAAAATATGGGTAGAAAAGTATTTAGGTATTTAAATAATTTTCAGCCATATGGGCAGATTGTATAATGTAATATCCGGTCAAGTGTGTGTCGGGCCATGCTCTTTGTAGGGTTTCGTAGTTCTTTGCCCAATATGCAGCAAAGCCGTGGATTAATAGACAAACGGACATGGCGAAACTATAAGGGTTCCTTGTTGACTACGTTACTACGTTATATATTTTTTTATTTTGCAACTTGTTTTATTAAAACACCCCACCTTTTCATTTTCAGGAGTCCCTCCAAGTTATTCTCAACTCCAGAAGAAGAATCATCTCAAAAAATTTCAGAGGAAATGACTCGATTGATAACTCTTGCCAACACTGTGCTTAGCACGAAACTCCCAGAACTCGCTTGCACCTTTAATGAACCCGATTATGCCACCATTAGTGAGACAGCTGAAAACAAAAGCCAAAAAAACAACTCAGTATCTTCTCTAAATCTCACAGATGAAGATATCTCTAACGCCTTGATTTTAAACACAATCTGCGACAGCGAAGACACATTTAACAGCGTCACAACAGATTACTCAGAAACTAAAAACGGAACCATTAATGACTTCATAATGTCACCCTCGCCATTACCTATTAGCAGTTTAGAAAACTTTGCCGAAGTGAAAATAATTGGTAAGACGGATGCGTCGACGAAGACGCATAGATTCGTAGAGAAAAGAAACGAATATAATCACGCGGCCAATTTTATCGAAGACGAAAGTGGATTCTCATCCATGAGCTCATTCCAAGAAATAGGAATACCGATCATAAGCATCATTCCGCCGACGCCGTGCAAGGAAGTCAGCTACATCGATGATATTTCCGACATTCTAGAAGATACTAAGTGGAAGAGCGACCCAGTAGGCCTCGATAAACAATCAGTTAAAGTATTCTGGGTTTGATCGTCTGATTATGCTGATGTACAAATTCCGTGAGCAATGAGAGATTGGTGTATTATGTTTTATTTGTGTCAGTAATTTAGTTCTAACTTACTGAATCAATTTCACTTTGTAGTAGATAGCTATTTATATAATTTCTATTTGCCTTTGACTAAGATTAGCCATAGTGTATTGTAAGATTACATAAATTGTAATTTTCATAAAATTTTGCATAATTAAATATAACGACTTTTTGAAATAATAGTTTATGTGCCCTTGATTATTAACAGCCAGTCTCAATAACCTATCTATCCTTGGTTTTGCTTACTGTCAGTAGCTATTTGACGTTTTTTGTATGGGAAAAATGTAAAATATCTACCCGTAGTAAGCAAAACCAAAGATAGATAGGTTATTGAGACTAGCCGTTAACAGATCCGACTAGGTAGTAAAGAGTGGTAAATTCCAACAATCTTTAAACCTTTTGGCAAGAATCGTTATTTCTACCTGTTTATCATATAGATGACGAAATTATGTCCTTAGATGAGCAAATGGGAGCTTATTTACTACTCTTTTAAACAAACAGGCGCAATCTTTTTAAGTACCTACTTGTGAATTTCGATAGCAGATGGCACTTTTGAAATATCTGGTTTCATAACCAGATTATTAATAACGCCATCTAGATTTAACCAGAATTTGAGTGCATGCACAAAATTTGTATTGAGATTAAACTGTCTTCACTACTTTACTAGTCTCTGTTAACGGGCAGATAATTGAAAAGCCTTGGCAGATGAATTAGCCACGAAGTCAAGGGTGCGCTACGGTAGTAGAAAGTAGATTGAATACAATCATTGTAATGACTATTCAAACAGAACTAAACATTATAATCTACCATAGCCAGTGCTGGATTTCTAGTTAGGTATAGATTGAGGGAAGGTCATCGGTAGAAACTGGATAAAACATTCCAAGGACACGATGAAATAGTACAAATTGAGTAAACTCTATGCCCAGCGGTGGAGGGCTGATGATTTTGATGATTATGGTGGCTGATTATACTACCATCTTCTTTAAATCTACAATTCTGGATTGAATCGCAGGTACCATTCTCGGATTTGCCCTTGATTTACAGTGGGTGGTTGGGTGGGGTGGCTTTACCATGGACATTCTGAAGAAATTTGGTACAGATTGGCAAATAATTACAAGCATAAAACGTGAAAAGTGAACGAAATTATGTTTCATGTTAGTTCATCCATCAACGAAAGTAAAAAACAAGCTTTTGGTCTCAGAACTGTATTCTGAGCTTTTGGTAATTAATTACTCTTTGCCTACAAATAGAAAAATGATATTTTTAATATTTTATGTACAGACCGACAGATATAATAGTTTTAAATTTTTTTGGAGAGCTATGTTGGAGACCTTTGCCCAAAAGTGGGACAATATAGGTTGATCAAAAATTTTTTTTTCTGAAATAAGTTCTTAATGCGTAATTCGGCTGCCCAAATTCAAAACATAGTAACAGGTGTTTTTTGAAAAAATCGTTTTTTGGCATTTTTCGACTTACTAGACAGTATCAAATCGATGTGGACCTTAAAACACCCAGTTTCGTACGTAAATTTAAAAATATAATTTAGCAAGTCTAAGAAATTTGGCATGATTATAAAAAAAATCTTGATGTTCAAATTCTAAACTTAGTATGTCTGAATACAATTTTAAAACCCTAGCAGCTCAAGCGACTTACTAAGTTATGAATTTGAAATACCAACTTGCTATGTTTATAATTTGGCGCCGATAGTAAAATCAATGAAATTTCGCTTAGTAAGTCCAGTTTTTTAGTAAGAAACGTGACATAATCTTAAAAATGAATTTTATTTGCATTATCTTCATAAAAAAGCTAACAGAGCTAGTGGGTTGTGCTAGCTTTCTTGTAATGAATGTGCCAAAGCCGAATTTTCTTATTTTAAAGGTTTGTTATGCTATTAATTTAACATTTTCAGTGGATAATTTACTGAAAATGTTAAGTTTATAACTTATCTACTAACTGGCTATTGATAATGTTGTTGTAAAATATTAGATGTGTTGTAATGAGGGAATTGTGTTATCTCACTTGGGAGTTTTATATAGACTTACTAGGTTTTTGTATTGTTTTTACAGTCATATTTGGGTAAATTCACAAAAAAAAATAAAGTATGAGCGATTTAAGTGCAACTAAACTCATAAACGATTACCAGTATTACAAACTAAAATGTCAACGATATAGCACAACTTTTCGCAAAACATTCAAATCGCTATCTCTTCTAGTTTCTTCGGGCTAACGACTTAAAGTAGCCGACCTGTTTTTTGGCTCTCCTGAACATTTTTGTTTTAAGGAGTTACTATGTTTTGATTTTAAGCAGCCGAATTCTCCATACCTAACATGGCAAGCGAGATTTTCGTCATGAAACACACCCGTCAATCAATAAACACAAAAAACAAAACAACATGACCAAACATGACAATACATTACAAAGTTTACAAACCATTTTGAATTTATAATTTTTACATAAATAAAAATATTAAAATTTATGTGTAAATAATTTAAACTATAACCCTATTTTCAAGAACTGTTTGGTAATCAAAGTACAAATATATTTTGGCTCTAAATTGTAAGTATGGCAGACGACGAAGACAAGGCGAGTGGAGATGGGTCCGAGAAAAAGCCTGAGGAGGTCCCAGAACCAGAACCACCGAAGATCCCTGACGTGGAACTCATTGTTGATGGGTTTGGCTTTATGCCCAAGCACATGCAGAGCGCTAAGAGCAGGACTTCTAACGTGTTCGAAAAGACTAGAAAGTCTATAAAGGAGATGATGCCCGAAGGAGAACAGGAGAGGAGTCCCTGCGCTTCGAGCACCAACATTGATATCGTGAGGAGGTATACTTGGAAGACGAAGAACAGGATGACAGTACAGGTAATGTTAATCATTGATATAGGTACCCTACCTACATATTAGATTATGAATCCAATGAGCCATTCCGGATGAATGAGGCCAGCCTTAACCGTATTGTTTTCAGCTTGAATTCCGCTTATGAACTACTATCTATTCTACTGATGCAATTAATAAAATAATATACTTTCAGTTGATAACTTACGGAGCTACTATCACATCTGTCTCGGTACCGGACAGGAAGGGAGTGCCAGACGACGTGGTGGCTGGTTTCGATACGTTAGAAGGTAGATAGTTATATTATGTACCTCTAAAGCCGCGTACAGATATCGCGTGGCGTCCGTCGCGATTTCGACATGCAACCTGAGACATACGACGGTATATTTGAGCATGCGTCCCAAACGACACAATATGCTCAAACTGAGTTTATCAGAGAAAAATGGCTCTGGTAAGGCGAGACGTGTATCAAACACGCGCCCGTCCACACGATTTATCAAACGATCGTATTAGGCGAATGCTTATAGTGAATACACACGTCCACAAGTCGTCCCTAGGCATGCGTGATGACCCATTCGCGATGTCTGTACGCGGCTGTACACGGATTCTTTGATTAATAGAACCTGAGGCTCACCTTCCCGTTAATAATTCGGAAAAATAAGATTGTCGTTAGTTTGTGAGTTCATCTGACCCATATTCATGCCTATCTAGATATGACCAGAGGTTATAGGCATAGGAAGGAGGAAGAAAGAATTGAAAGACTTAAATCATGGATTTAACGATTTTAATATCGCAACCGACAATTTACCGTGCACCGAAGCATGGAAGCGCTCTGTTGTAAATGTCACTCAAAATTAGCATTACATTCTACAGTTTAATGTGCGTCAAGCCTCAACGACAACTCCTTTGATGTTTTGTGAATACCTAACACAGTTGTACCTACCTATTTTTATTTTATGTCTCGAGTTCTGGCAATTTTGCAATAGCCATGGTCACGGGCTAAATGCACGTAAAATGCTAAATTACCTACGCGTATTTCTTTGTGACTGTGTTCGCGAAAGTTTAAGTAACCTGGCTCTGATGTTTCAGAATACTTCCAGCCTCGAAATCCTTACTTCGGCTCGACTATAGGAAGGTATGCGAACATAATTCGAGATGGAACGGTGATCGTGCGGCCGTCGGGCAGGATGTACATGCTGTCCAATAACAAGGGACACCATCACTACAACGGGGGATATATCGGCTTTGATAAAGTAAGTTCTTTTTTAGTCAAATTCGTAAGTGTTCAATATTAAGTACGTGTCTACATTTCGTATTTTGTAGGTAATTAGAACTCCATATGATAATCATCACCGCCTATTGACTTTATTTACGAAGTCGCTACCATTATGTAGGTAGATTAACATACCCAAGAATACGTAAGTTAAAACTGAAGTTCTGCTATATTCTACTGTTATTCAAACTGATTTAGGTGATCACGGTTACATTGTTTTCGATTTCCAGGTGAATTGGCGTTCATATGTAAATGGCAACAAGGTGATAATGAGCCACGTGTCCGATCGCTTCAACGAGGGCTACCCCGGCACGCTGATGGCACAGATCACCTTCGAAGTCACTTGTGACAACACTATCAAGATCGACATGACTTGCACGACTAGTGAGCCGACTATCGTCAATCTCAGCAATACGCCGTACTTTAACCTAGCGGGACATGTAAGTTTTGTACATTGGGGCTCTGAAGGCTGGCCTGCAGAGTAATTCTGTAACAAATAAAAGGAAAGGTTGCCCTGTAGATCAACTTTCTGAATAGCTAAAGCTACGCGAATTTTGATATCTCTTAATGTTTATTTCAAACTGGAAATACAACATTTTGTTTTCGTGTTACAGCATACGGGATGTGAGATGGCTTACGACCACATCTTCACAATAAACGCCGACAAATACACAGCTACAGACGATGAAGGAATCGTCACTGGTAAGTGAATAATGATTATGGATTTCGCGAAGGCAGCACGACTGATGGAGGTTTCCGTTTATCATCTGTTGTAGAGCCATGATAAAAGAAACACTAGCGTGTTATGAACATGTTCATGACAAGGAATATTTATGGCGAGAAGAACGTTACTCTTGATATGTATTCATGTAACGGACATGCAAACTAAGGAAAAGAAATATTGATATTAGTGTGAAAGATAATGATTATGATAATTAAAGAAAAACTATTGAAATGGCAACTGCTGTTACCGATTTCGCACAAAAGTGGTGCTTAGGGAGATGCACATGGTGCTTAGGTATAGTAACCTACTTTAGCTAAAACGGATATTCTCTGTTGCTATCTCTTTTCATTGACATAAGAGTAACAAGAAGAAAACATTCTTTAAACCTATTTTAAATTGACAATTCTTTATGAATCAGACCATTCGTTTATATTTTCAAAAATGTATAACAATGTAAAAGAAATATCAGATATCAGTTAAACGCAACCTATTAAAATTTGTATTTCAATATTTCAGGTGAGAAGAAAGTAGTTGGCGGTACAGCTTTCGATTTCAGGGTGCCTCGTGTACTGAGAACCATGATGCCACGGATGCCCATGGGAGGATACGATGTCAACTATTGCATCACCCAGGGCACTGAGCAGGGCTTGACGTTCCAGGCCAGGTAAGCTACATTAATTAGGTAAATTTTATGGTATCTTGTTTCTTGAAAGTAATTTCAGAAAAATATGTTTGCAGATACTAATTCGGAGTGACGCAAAAGTTAAATTAAACTAACTAAAATGAATGCCATCCTTTTTATTCCCATCGCTATGAAAGGGACGGCAACATTTTTAGTTAGTTAAGTTTAGCTTTTGCGATACTCTGAATTGCCACTATTATACTTGTAGTGTGGTTGTTGACTCTCCTTACTACCAACTACCTAGTTTAGATTCTGCTGATGAAAACTGAATTCAGAATATTCGACCAACCTATGCTGGTCTACAAAAATAAGGACAAAATTTCGTTTTAATTTTGAGAGCTGGTAGGTAGGGGGTCAATAATTAAACGAGTATGTTTGCTCTTAAGATTTCATCAGGCGCTACAAAGTTTTTGTTATTATAAATGTGGCGCTAAATAAGATAGTTTTGAAGTTGGAAGTCTATTTGCGTACATAGCAGCATTATCATTATCTCACGAGTTTAGATAAATATTATTTGCTAGTAATTATGTGTGTGGTTGTTCCTCATTGTTTTCAGAGCACTGCACCCTGGCACCGGGAGAGTCCTAGAAGTATACAGCAACCAGCCTGGCATGCAGTTCTACACGGGCAACTTATTACCCGACCCCGACAAAATCGTAGAGGTAAGCTGTGGTATACTTAGGTACTTACTATAACGACCTAGTGAAGGATGTTATTTCGTTTCCAATTTTGTGCATTTTAGTGGTGGTTACTTATTTTTTTGAACCTAATTGTTTTTACACTTGACTGTATGTACTCTGAGGATTTGAAAGGGCGACGATTAGAAAGAGCGACTTTTTGAAAGTCTGACCTTAGGAGTATGAAAAAAATTTTCACTGATGATGTATTTTTGTTGCCGCTATAACAACAAATATTAAAAACAGAAACAAATAAATATTTAAGAGGGGCTTCCGTACAATAAACTTGATTTTTTTGCCGATATTAATAACAACAACATGTAGACGCTTGAAATATTCACAGAATGGTACAGGAACCCTTTGTGCTGATTTTTTATAAAAACCGTTTTAACTTTTTTTGAAAGAGCAATTTTTGTACTCTCGCGTTGCATTTCTGTTTATAAATGTGAAGATCCTTGTCAACTTTTATAATAGCACCTCAGAATACTCTTTAAAAATGATGCGCAACTCCTTTTGGCGCCACTGAAAACCAGCGCTCCAACAGTCATGATGCTGCTGGAGCAAATGCTGAGGGGTAGCCTTATTTTCTTGTCACTCGATTGTCAATAAATATATTTTTTTCCATATTTATGTTGATGGAAAATAAATATTTTTCTATTCTATTCTAAAAACACTACAATTGGCGGAAAAAAGTAGGTAAGTTCGTATGAGCTACGAACTCTGGTGAGCTTCATAAAAATTAAAAAATATATATACACAGTGGAACTCCTCCATTTTTGAAGTCGCTTAGTTAATTAAGTGTTTTTTTAATGTAGGCTAGTGGTGAAGATGCTGAAGCTGAAGCTGAGGCTGAAGCTGAGGGAGAGGAAGAGAGCGAGTCCGAGAGTGAAAATTCGAGTTTGAAAGGTGAAGAGGAAGAAGATCAGAAAAGCCAGGTGATTATGATTATGGACCTTGTGACTTATGAACTTATGCGAAAGGTTTATGTTTGTGTTACCGACGATTGTGTGATAGTTGTAGAAGCATAAACTAATTATTCTGAAATGATAATTATTATCGTTATTGTCAACATAGGCTATATTTTATCAAGGTAGGTACCACGCGAGCGAAGCCGCGGGCGAGTAAGCTAGTTGAATGCAACTTTCCGCAGTATTCTAAAGATTTATGAACTATAGAACAACTTCCTTTTTTGAAATCGGTTTAATATTACAAATATTTTAACCTAATAAGCAAAATCTGAGGTATTGACACCTAGCCGTTGGACATTAACGCCTGCAGAAAACAAGACCTTAATCGCTTATTTGAATGTATATTTTCACCTGTTACAGGGTAAAGTAAGCTTCGGCTATGTCCCACTATTGGGCAAGCAAGGCACGTTGTACAAGAAACATGGGCTTTTCTGTCTGATGCCACAAAACTATCCTGATGCAGCAAACCATGTGAGTTTTTTTAAGTAATAATTTAATACATCCAAGAAATTAAGAGTCCGGCGACGTGGCTCGGCAAAATTCAATTACTCGCGCGTTCAAACATCGACACACGACAAAATCTTGGTGTGATTGTCATTTTGCATCTGTGTGCGTGAGCGTGCGTGACACACGCACACAAACGCACTGTTAGAAAAGGTTAAAAATGTATTAAATGTAAATGCATGGCTATTTTGCAAGGAATTTGCTTGTCTCCCGTAGTCCCAAAAATTATGACTGAAAATTGTTTTTATTCTTCACACAGTGTTGTTTTTCTGATACTAGACCATATAAGCTATGTTTCTTACAGAAGGAAACTTAAAATATCCTAGTGTTTAATACTATATAAATATTAAGAAAACATGTCTTCTATGATGTAAAAATATGCAAAATGCGATTCGGTTTAATTTCACTTTAGCTAAGTATTTTGAAAAAAGCTTCTGGCAGAAACCTAGATAAATGCTATCCTAATACGAATAATAGCATACTATGCTAAAGATATGCTCAAATTATACTTAGGAATGCATTCGATGACGATAGTCAAGTGGTCGAGTGTCAAATCAAAGGCTTATCGGTGATAGAAAGAGAATCAATACTATCCTTGGACATTCTCAATCTCTATATGATAGCCATACCTAAGGTATTGGCCAAGGTATTGGCTAACACGAAAACGCACCATTTAGAAGGAAATCCTGTTAGTAGAGAAGGATTTAAAGTGTAGAATTATCACAAATCTTGAGTCTAATTAGGATTGTCTGTATTAAAAAAGCTAATTGGCCAATAACTGTTTTATCTTTCAGAAAAACTTCCCGAATGCAGTATTGAACCCTGGGGAAGTCTACAACCACAAGATACAGTACAAGTTTGGTCTACTGCTTGGGAAATATGTATAGGGATTCCTTGTAAAAGTCTAATAAATATAGTAAATTGTGCTGTTTGTACTGTTTTATTTAATGAATACACAAAGTGCATCAAACAAATAACCCGACTTATCTTATTAAGGTTCTGTCTGATGCTTTGGGGGGTTGGGGCGGGGGCCCACTAACTCCCGACTCCCGTTAATTATCGCGATGATGGACGTTATCGTGAGTGTAGAGTGTAGCCACAAGGCTAATTTGACAACGGCATTCACGTTTCCGTTTGACGTGAGGCATTGACGTTGACCGTTCATGTGTAAGATGTGTACCCAGGCAGAATTGTGGCAATCAAAGTCGCAGTAGCCATAAAAGAAGAAGTGAAGTGAAGATGTGTACCCACTCACTTATCCGGTTCTTCCCCGTATTATTTGAAATTGTTTTAATTGGACCTGGGAACTCTACTAGGTGCCGTGGTCCAACTGCAAAGATAGTTGAACCACGGCCCCTAGTAAAGGCCCGTAGTCCAACTATACTCGTTCCAACCGTTTATTTAACTTTTGACAGCTGTAATACTGACTCAAATAGTGATACCGTTACCCGTTACCGATTCGATTTATTTTATCGATCGATTTTATTCATGAAGAAGTTTTAATCGATTTAACACACTCATTATTTACTATGAATATCAACATTTTGCACCTTTTCATTACAAGTAGGTACCGCAGTTCATTCACATGTTTTTTATTTGAACCAACTACAGTAAGTCTAAACGATTATTTTAGATTCATTAATTTTCAGCGAATAAATTCGATCCCATGGAACTGTTTTCATTACGCAAATTATTTATGCATTACAACAGAGACATTTAGGGCATTTTAATGCAAAATAATAAAGGTTTTTACGTGATTTGATATAAAAATAATCACAATAATTTTATTGTAGTTTTATTGTTAAGCCAAAATAAAGAAGAAGAAGAAGAAGAAACGGAACCCTTCGAGCGCGAGTCCGACTCGCACTTGGCAGGTTTGTTTAATTTTATAGACCTGTATTTCATAATCCTATGGTGTGCGAGAGTGGAGGGGTAGGCTTTCATACCATCATCTCATTTCATACAGCTACCTATCGCCCAAATACTCAAACGCTGCTTAAATATTTGGGAGCGTATTACCTACCTAATAAGACGTTCTTACTTGTCAGACTTGTATAAAAAATTTAAAAAAAGTTTTACCTACATTGATTGATGATAATTTGAGGTGAAGTTGTCTATACAAATCTGACAAGTAAAACATCATACGGTCTATGTCTATCAGAGAAGACGTTCGCATCTCTAACGCTGACTGAACCTAGAACTTCGTTTCACAGTCAATTAGGGTCCGCCTGCGCCAATGAACCATTTGAATTAAATTAGTTGATGAAAGGTAGTCATCGAGCTGGACGGATCCACTGGTCAGGTCAGACTATGCAACAACGGAGAAGTTTCCTGAACGTCAAAATCATTCCTTTCTTTTTCAACAATAGCAATTTATTAATAATAGGTATCTTATAAATTTATGAGGTAAATATTTTTTTTATAAAAAAGTAGAGACCTTTGCCCAGCAGTGGGAAAATATAGGTTAAGAAAAAAAAGTAAAGATTAATTTACATAGGTAGTAAACATTCAAATCCGTCCAGCTGTTTGAGCGTGAAAGAGTAACAAAGAATGCTCTTGTTTTAGCTTCTTTGTTCGTTTGGTCTTAACCCACCTTTCGAAACCTCTTTAGAACAATTTCCATAAGTCTAGGTACATTTATACCGGGAATCAGTTCGAGTTGTTAACGAAAACAATTTATACTCACGGCATTTGATAACTTTTTGACATTTTCAGAGTGATGTAAACATGGATCAATGCTTATCGCATATCGTAGTCGTACCGACAATTTACTGTAGTTTTTTAGTTCATAAAAGCTAAGTAATGTAGGTATGTACTGTACAAATTATATCATGGATTATATAGTTATAATACTAGTAGTTCGCCCCTAACGAGATCTCGCGTAACATTGTTTGGTGTGGTACCTAGCACAGAATTAGCGTACGTGACGTTAGCACTGAATTTCAACTAAGTAATCTATTTTTAAAAACTTGACACGACAAGTCCGTCCAGTACCTACTACAAAAAAAGAACACTAGCTGTCAAGTTGCACAGTAGGGCAGTAGGGCCATTTATTTTGAAAATACCATCGCGCAAAAAAAGTTTCAGATTGCAAAATAGTTTTATATAAAAATGTAAGAAATAGTACTTATTGTACTTAAATAATATTCTTATGATGTAGGTAGGATGTATATAGGTACCTATTGATTTAAGAAGCGACTTAGAATAATGTAGTTGATAATTTAAAACAATTAAGAAAATCAGACGCAACGGTATCGATACCTATTATGTAGCATAATTAGGTAGAGTTTAGATTGCGTTATAAATAGCCTTTAACTATTTCAGACGTAACCATATTATTCTCCAATAATGTCCTAACTAGGCTCGTAAAATGTGGTTATATGCGAAATGGTTTTAGAAGTGTCGTCCGTCAGCGAGATGGGCACACGACATCAATATAAATAAGCTACGGAACCTGTACGATTAGTAAGATTTTTCATTTATAATGTATATCAGTTACAGGTATTTTATCTAATTGACTCTACTGTGTAGGTACATGTTAAAAGGCCTGGCGGTACGTCATTGTGATGTCTTGGTCTTTTAGGTTCTCCTAACGGCAACTTTTACGAACACGGGCGCGGCGGCATCGGCAGCAGCAGAAAACTTATAAAGGCGGAAATATACATCTATTGGAGATGGGTAAGTATATATTTCTGCCTTTATGGTGAAGAAACGTTATGATCATGGGGTCTAGCCTGTCAACCGTCGGAACGGCCCCGGGGCCTTTGGTACATTTTTACAGAAAGTTAAAATTAACAAATGTAAAATTTAATTTTAATTTTTAATTTTTAATTTTAATTTTCTATGACTTTGTTTTAGGTAATCGCAAAATCCGCGGATTCAGATTCCGCCATTCCTCGAAATTCCACGCACAGTTCGAAGCTGTCAGTTGACAGGCTAGAGGCATGTCGTGGCGTGTTGATAGTTGAGACCAAAGACTAAAAGGCTGGTGCTTACCCCAGACTGAGGATACCTACAGACCTCAGTCCGGGGTAAGCAACAGCCCTTTGGTCTTGCCCTTTGGCCCTGACATCGCTTGCCGTGCTACGTAACGTATAGTACGGCAAGCAAAGTCAGCATTTTGGGCACTCTACCTGCGGTCAGTGACTAAACTCTATCTTCATCTTTCAGCAATTTTAGATGAATACATAGTTCCCTTTTAGGATTTCGTAAAAACAACAAACCCATAGTTACTCCATGTACCTACTGTCTGTCGGTCTGTCTGTCCGCGGCTTTGCTGAGAGACTTTTTCATTTATTTATTATCTAATCATATTAATTCATCTAAATTAAACTATGTATATTACATGTTTCAGCCACATCTGACAAGTAGTTTTCGCCATCCATCCATCTATAGCATCCTCACAAACTTTCGCCAGAACAAGTTGAGCCATCTAAGAATTGCTGTAAACGATCTATTGTTAGCTTAACTGACCCAAGCGACTGCCATACTGATCTCACAACATTGAGAAACAAAATTAGCCCTTGTATAATCTAGGTAGGTATTGAATAAGATCCTATAGCAGGAATTGGGCACGACGAGTAAATAATGATATCATTACTGAATCATTACAAAGTCTTCTGAAATCATTTGGCGGCTTTATCAGTTATGATATAAGGGCCATAATGGTCTGAACAACGCGAATGTTAATACGGCGTTTTAATTTTTACATAAGTAGGTACGCCAAAGTGATAAGCGCAAGAGAGGGGTCAAAGAACTGAACAGGGCTTAACCCATTCCCGGCCCAGCTACTTGTACCACGGTGCTCGCCGAAGGAGAGTGAGCCATGTAGCGAAGTGCATGCAACATGGCCACGTGCGCGTTAAGCCTGCACTTAAGCCTCGGTCGATGAGATGATAGGATTGAGTTAAAATTCGCATGTTTTAAAAGTTATTAAAAAAATTTGGCATACAAGTAGGTAAGTACACTTTCATAAAGGGGTCCAAATAATGATGAAAATATAAAACGTATCGAGTTTAAAAATATTATTTACTTAAGTACTTACTTAGGTATTCTGGTTAAGTTAAGTTAACTAAGTGATTGGTGTCTCTTAGTTGCGCAGAAACCTACATCGTAGATCTAAATTTACTACTACCTACGATGAATAGAAAAAATAATTAAGTATAAATAAATATCCTTCGACATTCCACACAGCGCCATCTAGTCCCAAGTTAAGCAATTTAATGATTTGTAATAGTAACCAGATGACTGTAATTTATAAATACATACATTTATACATAGAAAACACCCAAACTTGAGACTCCTTTTTATTCCTTTGTATGAAGAATTAAGATATATGTAATCGTAAAAAAATACGAGTAGTATGTACCTACCTATTTGTGCTTCAATTCGGTTTATAACTTTTTAAAACATAATTGAATGTAGGTACGTACGAGTATATACCTACGAAAAAATACCTTTACATATTATGCAACTACGGAACCCTACATTGAACGTGGCCCGACACGCACTTGGCCAGTTATTTTTAAATACATACTTACCTATAGAAAACATCCAGACTCGAGACAAATATATGAAGATTATGCAGAAATGACATGTGTGTGTCCTGCAATGTACTTAACTAAGTAGAACACAGTTGGAGCCCTTGTCCGTCGGCTGATTAGAATGATAGCGTCGCTTACAAATCAGGTTTCTTTCGCATATTTTATGGGATTTTTGCAAAGAGCAAAGGTAAAGAAAGGGCATTTTAGTATCGGTGTGCGTAGGATGCATGGGTTCGTTCGCCGACGGCCGGCGGCTGGTGGATGGCGCGTCGCACCCGGCCACAGCTTAGCCATAAGTGAGTGGGCGCGTTGCCGTCTCCGCCAGCCGGCAACTGCCTCATTCGCGGTCTGACAGCGGTGCAGCGCGAACGCCGCTGCGCGCATGTCGACACTCGCAAACTTTTCCAACATACGTTTTTGATCGGACACCATGAGGACTAGACCGGCCTGTGCAGCGGCCCTCTTGCTCCTCGCTTCCCTGGTTCTTCAGGTAAGATTTAAAACTTTTAAACTTTGTTAACCTACCTAAGAAGGGCCCTTCTGAGCGTTTAAATCAGGAACTGCCTACATCTGACTAATAATTCACAAAATATTGCCGTTACCTGTCCTGCAGCAGGTTTGGCGAATGCTTGCAAAACTTTCAAGGAAGTTTAAAACTTCAAGAATTTTGTTTTTTTTTGTTATCCCTAACATTATCACACATGTTTTGATTTTATTTTCTAATACGAAGGGTGACCTAAACAAAAAAATATTGTATAATTATGAAGTTGGTGCCAGCCGTAACGTTTTGGATCACCGGGATTATTGTGGCCTTAACATTATAAATTTAAATAAGGAGTAAGTTATGCTCATTCCGAAATAATGTTACATGCTCTAAAATTTAAAATAGCGTACCCCAGGTACCTCATACTTATTTATTTTTTCACGGTGTTGTGCGCAAATTGTTCTTCGTTTAGTGTTTAATACCATTTTAGGTAGGTATAAATAGAAGTAACAAAAAGTAACTTTTATTTATTTTTTACCCCCTTGGGAACTTAATATCTATATAACCCCTCAACCAATTAAGCTCATTAGGTAAGCCGTCAATTACCATTAATTTACCATTTACCATATTACCATCTAGTTACGTGCAGATCTAGAGGCATGGTAGTGCTCCCGCCAAGTCGAGCAAAAAAGCGGTACGGCCGTACCATCCTTTTCTCGAAACAATGCCATTTTAGACCCCCTATAACTTGTTGGATTAACGGTTTGATAGTTATGTCGATTCGATAGTTATGCCTAAGTTGCAAACAAGATCTTTCGCTCGTATTGCTCGATCGATAATAAGGTGCATTCTCATCTTATTATTTTTAATAAGAAATAAAGAAAACATACTCGTGTAAAACATACAGAAGACGGAAACTGATTTTAGAACATTGAAACAAACTATCTCTAAGAGATAAGAGTCGATATTTTTGTTAAGGGATTTGAAAATCGTTCGTATGCGCATCGCGAGACTAAAGTGGTGTTGGGCTGGGCTAGAAAGGACGATGGAAAATGGAACAAAGCGATTACCTACTGAATGGTGGCCCGGTGACGCGCAACGACCAAAAGGCAGACGCGATGGTAGAACGACATCGTCAACGGGTTGGGAAACAGTGGATGTGACTCGTGAGGGATCGGAGAGAGTGGCGTGATAAAGAGGTAGCCTATACCAGTGGGTGGAAATGGGCTGAAATTATGATGATAATTTACAAATAAACTCAAGATGCTTTAGAGGGGTAACCTAAAAACGGTAAAAATAGGAATCTGTAGATACGGTGCAAAACCGTCTTGACTGTATTCTTAAGGAGAATACAGATTTAAATAAACATAACCACTTTTATTTATCGGCTAATTCATGGTGGAGGCCTTTAGGTGGCCTAAAATTTTCATCACCAGAGTTGGCCACTAGCTCATACGAACGGTATATACTGATGTAAACATTAAACAATCTGTTTTTTTTTAATGTAAGGTTTCACAATAAAGCTAGCCCCTCGCATATTTTACAAATATACTTAAGCGCATTTAAAAAACTGAAATAAAAAAATGCAAACTTAAATAAAAACATGCATAATTTTATTAGTAATATGGACGTAACGCATGAGTTGCCACTTGAATGAAGATTCAAATATCAGCACATTTTTAATAGTTCTTGTCGTGTCGGCATTAAAGGAAACATTAGCCATCAAATTTATCAAATCAGTGTCAACTTTATCATTCTCGATCTAAACAACTGATAAAATAGGTACATTCTAGGTACTTGACCTAGCTGTTATTATCACAAGTAAAAATAACTTCGTTTCGACTCTTGAACTAAGGCGATTATATTTGGCAGATAAATCTTGCTAAATAAACAGAACTGAAATTGCTTTTATGTATCGGAATATTTAAAAGGATCTTCTTATATTAGGTATATTTATGTATCTAAAGTCAACCTTATTACAACTACTTATATCAGAAATAATTAATGTCATCAGTAAAAAATACTCTAACAAGTAGGTACCAAAATTAAAATTTAAACCGACTTCAATTTCGTAAGAAGAGAGCAATTTTCTGCACTTTGAAGTGCATTTCTGTTTATAGCTTCGAAGATAATGATCAGATCCTCAAAAAAATTTAAGGGGGAGTTGGGGGGTAGTAGCTAGGTTACCTACTCTTTCAAACAAAAAAATAATTTCAAAATCTGTTCAATATTGACGGAATAATCGGTGAACATATTAAAAAAACCATAGAAACGCACCTTCAGAGTTCAGAAAATTTCTCTCTTATTATGAAATTGAACTCTTTCTTAATTTTGCCACTTGTATTTGAATTCAATGCAATGATAACCTGAGAGCAATATATGTTTCCAATGTTTATTACTGGCGCTTTATGTTGACGCTTGTGTAAAAGCAATCCTATTTTGTACCTGCCATTAGTATAATTAGGTACTTACATAGTGGTATTTTGTATGATTTCAAACGTAAAGCTGTTGTTTTCGGATTATTGAAAATATAATATTGAAATTGTAACATCATAAATTAATTAATTATATTTATTTACAAGCTTCTGTTCGCGGCTTCGCGTTGTACTTGCCGGATGAAAAGTAGAAAAGTATTCCAGGTCATATTTATGTACATTTCAAGTTTCAGTTAAATCCGTTCAGTTTCAATATCAATCTATACATATAAACTTTCGCGTTTATAAATTAGTGGGATATTGTTGTATGCGAAAATGCAACAGAGTTGGAGACTGCAGAGTTTCCAACTAACCGAATCAGAGCCCACTTTACACGATGGATGCCTCAAGGAACCAGGCTAAAAGCATATTTCATATTTTCACATTTTATGAAAATTTTAAGAGGCCGTTCTGGCCAAGTGGATTAGTACCTCGAATTTCGATCCGAAGGTCGTGCGTTCAAAATGTTCGAATCCGGCCGTGCATCAATGGATTTTGTTTCGAATTGATAGTAATTAATAATCGTAATTTTAAATGAACATTTAAAACAATTTATCTGCCATACCTTCGAAATACAGTCGTGATCATATTTCAGAAAATTACTCTATTTCTCTAGACATGACGGCTATCGGCATCGATAAAATTATTGTCTTTAAGAGGGCTCTTCCCGGTTCGTCTATCGTTAACGCGAGAATATTTGAAAAGCTTGTTGTTTCTTGCAACGCAATGTTAGAAAGAGAAGCAAAGCGAAAAGAGAGAGAAAGCGCCTGAGCGCTTGGTTTGCATTCTTGACTTTTCTTTTTTTTCATTGGCTTGATGATATTTAACGAAAAATAGTGTGCGGAAATTTCATGAAAAGTGTTCGTATTTCCATCCAGGAAATACGTGTTTATCAGTAAATCTTACAAATTTGTGAAATAAATGTTTGTCATTTAGAATCTCCATAACATTTGCGAGGTTTCTATCACAATATTTTCTTTACTTTTACAATTTATGAGTACATTATGAACGGCCAAAGTTCAGGTAAAAATTATGCAAAAAGCAAATTTTTGAAGGCTTATACTGAATTTGTTTCTCAAAATTTTGATTTTTAGTTACGATAAAAACCTAGATATAGTGCACAAGATACGTATTAGTTAAAAATTTTAAAAGAAAAATCTGTTACAACGGCATAATCACGTACGAGCGTTTGTATGAAAAGTAAGCCGGGTTGGCCGCTCTTAACTCGGTCATGACTTCATTCCAGTACTACTACTACTGTATACTACTACTTTATTACTTGAATTAAATGTTAAATCTTTAGGATACAGGATGAGTATTTTATTATATATACCGAATAAAATAAGTCAAGTAAAATAAGTTATTAAAAATAGTGAACCGATAGCTCATCAACAATTATTATAATTAAGTATCCGTATTCTGCGCCAAATAATTTCAGCCCTATGGAAAAAATCATCGTAATGTAAATTCAATCGTCTAAGTTCGGCTCTGTTACACAAGCCTGCAGGTACGTGCGTCAGATGCGTTTTGATTGGATATTTGCAACCACATCGTCTAATTTACACGGATGACGGATCAAAGCTCTGCGCAGGTACATCATCTCGGGGCTATTGACTAAGCCTCTCAAGCTTTCAAGCCGATAATGGAAATCATGAACTTCAAAATGAGCCATACAAAGTGATCGATCAAATAAATCCTATGATAGATCGATGAGGGATCGGAGAGAATGGCGTACTTAATCAAGAGGAGGTCAGGAACAGTGGGTGGAAATGGTCTAAAATGATGATGATGATAAAACCTATGCTAAAAAGTTATGCACTATTTCATATTCAAATTTATTTAGCTTGACGGGTAGTAAGTAAAATTATGTGATAGGTATATAACATAACACCATGTAAAACACAGTGTACAAATACGTGTAAATACCTTCGTATATCGGGCAACTACGGAATCCTACATTGAGTGTGGCTCGACACGACAAGCGCGAAGTGAACATTCAACGATCTTCTCTCTTCTAGGTACATGTTGTGTACAGTTTTTACATTTAATTGGTTGATCCACTATGACCCGTCAACCTGTAAATACTTAGCTGTGATAGTTTTCCTTTTAAATTCATTATAATACACCTACTACTACGAGATTTTCACATTTCCAAATACGACGGTTTCGCTGGAAGGGGCGAGGAAGGGGACTAGGTAAAGAAGGGGGTGAGGTTACGAAAATTAGCACTTTAAAGCTAAATATATTTTCACAAACAGTTAGGTACCTATACATTTTAAAATGGTCTTAGAAAACCCCCAATATTTCTAAAAGACCTATCAAACGACAACCCATGTCTAAACTTTTTAGAAAAACTCAAAACGAATTCACGTTCTACAAACGGCGCTGGATTTACATGACATGGTGTTTATTTGACCTATGGAAGTCTAATAAATATGGAAAATGCAATATAGCTCTGGCCTTGGTAGCCACAAGCGTTTCGTAAGAAATTTTTTATCATCGCTATTTCTATAATTTTTTTTGTGTTTCTATTACTAGCGATTGTAGATGTAGATTGTATTTAACTTGGCTAGGAGGCTGTGGATGATGTTGCCTAAAATGTTTCCGAATACTATGTTTATAAGATATACTCTGTAAAGGCTTTGTTTGTTAATGCTAGTGATTAAACGTAGTGTTTTTATTCTCTTTGCTAGTGATGTATAGCCGAGTGACGTAAGCGGTGTTGGTGACCTGATGTAGTTTACACTAAGCCAATTAGTTAAAATAAAACAATCGAGATAGTTCTTCAATTCGTTTTTAGTAACATGAGGCTATATTTAAAGTCATTTGAAGCTGACATTTCGGACAGTAAAACAGTAAAATTCCGTGTAGAGCATTAAATATCATTGTAGGTATTTCGAGTTCTCACAAAAAGTCCGTGTGATGCTTCAGTAAAGACCCACATCTTTACTGACTCATTACTTGAATTATAAATGACATGATAGTGGCTAAATGTACAAGCCGTGCGACGCCAAAATAAAGAAAAGAAGAACAAACAGAAACACCCTTTTATTATATTTACAAAAAGATGATTTTTGTGACATTTGACCTTGAATACGACGCAGACACGTAGGTAATTGCAGTTGACTTTTGAGACAACTTAGCAACAAAATAAGCGAACATGCTCACTAGACGGTTTTTCGCAGTCGTCAAGTAAGAGTATTTCAACTACTGACAGTAATTATTTTAAATCATAATGTACAAATCCGTATAATATAACTTTTATCTCGTTATATCGCTTCCTGACCACCACATTTTTGATACGATGTGCGACAAACAATATTTTGTCATAAATGAAAAATCTTACCAAAAGTTTACGGCTTAATATTTTTTTTCTTTATACATATTTTAATTTTTTGTCGTTAATTTCGTATTATGAAAGGAGTAAAATTTGGCACTAAAATGTCTTGACTAGAGAAACTTTTAAAAATCCAAATAAATCCGTTTATGACACAGTTTTATTTCATTAAGAGCCTTTGTACACCACGTTATTCCAACGTGCAGGTCTATTTTAGTAGTCTATAGACTCTTAATCCCTCTGAAACCTCGCCACTTCTACACAAAGCGATATCGATGGAGTGCATCGGGTTGTCTCTATTTACGTACTCTATTCACTCTTCCAAGAAATATAAATCTGCTTATTTTCTAATAATGCTATCGGTTATCTATCTTGCGAGCTGCGACTACCTATTATGTAACTAAGTAAGTTCGTATGAGCAAGTGGCCAACTCTGGTGACGGAGTTTTTAGGCCGCCTAAAGGCCTCTGTTATGGCTTGCACGGAAGCGCTCAGTTGATAATGTCACCTGCGGTCACTCATCCAAGTAGTGACCGCTCAGAACACGGTCAAATATTATGTATGTAGTAGTCACGAATTGAAATTAAGAAATGCTAATCCTATATAATATGCGTTCCTATCCATCCAAAGGTTGTCTGGAAGAGATTTATTATTATTAAATGAAATATGATCACAATTGTATTCCCAAGAGGCGTTAGACAATTATTATTTTTCAGATCTTTTAGGCATTTTTAATTCCTTTGAATGTCTAATGGGGTAGTCAGAGGCATGCCCACATTTGGTACATGCCCACATTTTGCAGAAGTCAACATTCCATACGTGAAATTAAATAAATCATCGAAAATGTATTGGAATGTTTTTTTTATTATACGATTTGATTTAGGTAAGTTATTATTATCTGGTGGGAAATAGAGTCGATTAAATCAACTTTTTTTTGGCAAATTTGTTTAGGCTAACCGTTCTTTTTTTTAAATCTCAAAATGCAAATATTTATAGGATTGTCAGGAAACAAATCAATCTAAAAATGCAAATATTTATAAAATAAAACAAGGATTGTCAGGCATCAATCAATTTTCTAGCTACAAAAGAAAAGGTTGTCTCTATTCTATATTCTATATATCTAAGTTTTGTACCCTGGTAACCCTGTATACTCATATTAGTCTCGAGACTGGGTGTTTTCTATATATGTATTTATTATATATCTAAGTAGTAAGTATATCAGTCATCTGTGATTACCATATCGTGTCTTAGCGTGGCACTAGATGACGATGTATGAATGTTGAGGGATATTTATATATTTGTATTAAAGCTCAATATTTCCATACAACTTGTTTAATATAGAAAATTATTATACGTAATCGTATACCAGTGTAGTGCAAAGTGTATCTGAGTTGTGAGTTTTACAATATTAAAATCTCGATGTTAAGTAATAAAATAAAGAAGAATAACAACAAAATATGGGTCACTTCCCGTTGCCAAGAACTGACAATCGAGCGAAACATCAGAGGTCAGAAATGCATTTATAAATATCGTATAAAAACAACGATAATATTTATAGTTAATTAGTTATCGATTGACGTTTCTTTTATAAAAAAGTACTGCTATTTTTAATTACGTAAAATGAATTAAAAAAATACGGACCATTCGTTCAAGCAGAAATTTAACAACATTAGGTACATAATTTAATTAAATGTGAAAATATTTTACACTGCTCTTCAATACACAATATATTTTGTACATAATAAATGTTGAACATCAAATAAATAAATCAAATCATTTATTTAGGTATTTGCTAGAAGCATGGTATATTATTTATAAAGGTACAATGTAAATTAATGTCACGAGCACACTTAGCTGACAGGCATGTAAAGTAATTTAGTTAGTAATTAGGTAGGTATCAAAATTCTCATTTTATAGGATACTTCTCTATTAATCCTCTGTGTGGATATCCACTTGTATTTCATCATGCCCTAGGGAAAAATCAGTCACATATTTCTTATTTTTGGAAAATATTCAGCTGAAAATTGACGTCGATTGTTTCCAAACCGTACAACAGACAACAGATAAAACCCCATACAACAGATGCAAATATGAAAGGCTTAAAATTTCAACAGCTTACCTTGTGTAAAGAGCTTTGTTATAAGTGATTGGTCCATTTTCTATCGGAAACGAGCATCAAGTGATTAAAAAAATCTGCCAAGTGCGAGTCGGACTCGCGCACGAAGGGTTCCGTACCGTTTTGTGAATATTTCAAGCGTCTACCTATATCGAGCAAAAAACACGTATGTTGTATGGGAGCTTTATTTTATTCTATTTTAGTATTAGTTGTTAAAGCGGCAATATAACTACCATCATCAACTGTAAAAATTTCAACTGTCAAGCTATCCCGGTTCATGACATACAGCCTGGTGAAGGACATGCGGACAGACGGACAGACCGACAGGGTGTTTGTGCTTTACACGGAATTTTACTGTTTTCCGGTATGGAATGGCAGTTTCAAATATCTTTTCTTCTTATATCCGATAAGTTAGATGGGGGACAAAGACATTCTCCGGACCGGAAAAAAGTAAAATACGCCTACAGACGGTCAGCGGAGTCTTAAAATTAGGGTCCCGTTTTTATTCTTTGGTTAGGGAACCCTAAACAAGAGCATCGTTCCGGCGTCTACACAGTGCTTTCCACTCTTCATGTTTGCAAAACAAAAGTCAACAACTTTTTTTGACAACCTCTGTGGCGCAGTGAGCGAATGCCCGCTTGGGACGCGGAGGTTACGGGTTCCAACCCGCTACGGGACAAATTTTTGTATGAACTACAAATATTTGTCTCGTGTCTGGGTGTTTTCTATGTATAAAAAAAAAATGTGTGTAAGTAGTTTATCTGATTACCATTTCGTAAGCATTAAGTTGCTTAGTAGGGTGAGATGACGCTGTGTTAAATGTCCAAGGATATTTATTTATTATTTATATTTATAGAGTAGGTATAGAGATTTCAGTCTTTAAAAACGACAAAGATGGTTAGAAAGACATGAAGGAGACCTTGGCCCTTCAGTGGAACGACATTATATTAAATGTTAGGACTTCAATAAATAGTTGGAATCAATGCGCAGTGGCAGACAGTCGATTCGCTAACTAGCAGTAAACTGTAACCGCTCGCGCTATCGAGGTTATCCAGGATGTTATCGACTGAACATATTTTATTCTCAGCACCTATTTCTGTGGCGACGACCGCGATAATTCAACGAAAAAATATTAACATTTAATTGTGATTTTTTATTTGACGCCAGTTATCTGTTTAGTTTATCATCCGCTGACCCTAGACTGTCGCCTTGCACAATACTAAAATATTTGATAACGGTGCCAATTTGCTCAATGTACTCGATTGACACTGACTTTTTTGGATATTTTAAACCGGGGCTTTTTGTACAGTATTTGCAATGCAAAACTACAAATTTGCAGAGTTTGAGTATTTACCTTATCTTATCAGGCTTCGATCCATCGTTTCAGAGTTTCTAAATCCCTTGTGACCTCTAAGTGCAATTTACTTATTAAATCCTTCTAAAAAATTGATAAGAGACGTCTGACAGCTACAAAGACGTTGTTATAGTTGCGGAAATGTAATAACTTAGTCAAATATAATGTTGAACGCAAGCAGGAAAAACATAATTAGGTATACAGAATCTAATATCTATTTTCGTGAAGTAGGTATTATCTTATTGATTTGCCGGGGAATATTCTCAAGCGTCTATAACGCGTTAAGTTTAATTTTGTAGATTAATCTTCTTTAACATTTGATGGACCTTATATTAATGGGGTTTAAGGATATAATAACACTAGCTTTCTCGCCTGCAGCTTCGCTCAGGTGGTACCTACCTTAATAAAATATAGCCTATGTTCATTCGGAAAGTCCATGTTACACATCGGTGAAAGAATTTTTGAAATCGGATGAATAGTTTCCGGATATTAACCCAAACAAACTAATTTTACCTCTTTATAATATTATTATTAGTATATTAGTATAAGAATAGATTGAACATCCCTCCACAGAATCTAAATTCATCAACACCTTCCTGTTTTTATCCCGCTGAATAAAATTAAAGTCGGACACTCGAAAGTATTTGTGATAAGCCCCCCTAGCCAAGTTACATTGGGCTACAAACCACGGTAGAGTTAGAGGTTAGACTTGTTTTGCATTTCAAAATATATCGTTGGCCATAGAAGGCGCTTGGACTGGGTATCAAAAAATGCCACTTGTAGTGAAGCTGGATGCAAGGGTGTTTTTTCTATGGCTAAATTATGTGCTGGAGGTTTAGAAAATGCAAAAAAGTCGTTGCTTAACATCAACGATCTATCAAGAACGTCTAAGCAAGCTTCACCACGAGCGCTTCAGTTTCTACTGTAAAGCGATTATAGAAATGTAACATGGCTAGGGCAGGTGGTATCAACTTGAATGTACCTATAGTTGCAAGCTGCATTCGTTGCATCCAGGTTAGGCAACATTGAAAGGGAATGTGGGTCGTCTTATCGCTCTTATCAGCCTTTCTCGCGAAGCAATCCTTTCCATAAGGCATTCATTGCATCATATCACTAAGTAATAACTATGCATCATCTTAATAATTATAAACGCGAAAGTTTGTATGGATGTATAAATGTTTGTTACTCTTTCATGCAAAAACTACTGACCGGATTTTAAACTTACACTGTAGATCATTAATGACATGGAATTTCTCATAGGCTTTTATCCAGGATAGAACCACGCAAGCGTTCGTTAGTAAAAAGGTTCTTCAAAGTGTTTCTTACGGGCTTACTCTCCCGTTCGCGTGAAACCGAGAACTAGAAGTGGACCTACCTACCTAGTTATTTTTAGCCGACTACAAAAAAGGAGATTACTTAATTATCAAAATTTGACCGTATAATAGGTATACCTAATAATTTTTTTTGTGTGTTCGCGGTTAACTTGGTCGTTTATGAATCGATTTTGATGATTAGTTTTTTTGGAAAGAAGATATTCCAAGAATGGTCCTATAAAAAAATGTTGAGGATCTAATGAGAATCTTCAGAGCTATGCACAGAAATACAGGAGAGTGCAGGAAATTGCTCTCTTCTCACGAAATTGATAGAAGGTTTTCATAAAATTTTAAATTTTGCCGCGTGTTTATCATTATTGAGGTCATTCAACTTTGAGTTTGTGATGTTATCATTGATATTACTTTGACCATTCCACTTTATTTACGCATCTTATCGATTTTCGCAAACTTATATTACTTATAATTGACAAAATGATTGTGGCAATAATCATCATTTTAAGTAACATACCTACATCAAAATTTAAAGTTAAACAAAGAAGTTAAAAAAATAAGTTTAAAATAAGTTTTTAGTTCTTATAGGTATTATTGTCATCTATTATTTGTTTTATTAAATTTTAATTTGATCACTCCGCGTTTATTCGGGATTAAAAAGCTAAACCAGTTGAATTAATCTATTATTATTTCCTATTCAATATTTTTTTTATAGGTAAAGTTACCTATACTTTTGTTACCTTTGTCTGATCATTTTCAATGTCTTCGATAATGAGTAAAGAGTTCGGAAGGAGATACTTAATAAAATAAAAACTGCAGTAAATGGAACTCCATCGTCTGTCACTGTCACTGCGCGTTTTTGTATCGATGTATCGATAAGAATAAGACCCACATCTTTACTGACTCTGACTTTGACTTGACTTTACTAACTTGAATTATAATGACATGGTAGTGGCTAAATGCGTGGCACAAGCCATGCAAAGCCAAAATAAAGAAGAAGAACAAACGCAAATGAATGTGTGACTGCGCATTTGTATCGATAAACGCGTGGCGAATAAAATGCAGGCGGTAAACTTGACCCATGCACACTATCCTCGCGTTTGTAAAACTAGCAGGTGACGTAAACAAAATCGCGCAGTGACTTCTCGTTCGAAAAACGTGGTGTGGATAGGCTTTAATTTGCTCGAGTGGTACTCTTTTAGTTTTTCTTTGTCGCTATTTTAACATACTTTCTGTCAAGAGCCTGCGGTGTTTTCCGTAGCGAGCGCATCAGAGTGGCCTGTTTCTTTAGCACAGTGAGTTACGGGCACTCAAAGCGCCCAGTAACTGTTATGCTAAGTTGTTGTACCTATATGTCTTTATAAAGTTTCAACTTAAAACCCTGAACTTCTTAAAATTAAACTTTTTTTACTTTTCAAGCTCTGGAAACGTAAAAAAACCATTCTCAAAAACAATTCAGGATATTTTATGATTAACCAAACAGATAGGTACTTAAGTAGGTACCTACCTAATGAACATTTTTATAAAAATATAGAAACAACAATTGTTTTATTTTTTTACGTTAGCAATAGGTAAGGTTCTAAAAATATTTCCATTTTCCACGTAACGACTCGGGTATAAAGCTAAATAACTGAAACAATTAAATTTCAAAGCTGACTTATTAATTAAGTGGGTATTATTTACTTACGAGATATAAAAATAAGCAAGTCGTAACGTAACCAAAGCCTTGATCATCATCATCAGTTTATAATTCGATTGCTGTAAGATAAGGTACCTTAATGTCAGATAAACCAAGAGATAAGCGCCGCTTGATTCATCAAAACTAAAATGAAACGTACACGACTGTATTGTCAAAGTGCGGTAGACATATTCTTTCAGATCTTTAAGCATTTTTTTTAGATCCTTAAAAATGTCTATTGTGGTAGTCAGATGCTAGAACGCGTATGGTGCCATTGGTGTAAGGACAAAAAAAATGAATTGGAACAAAAGTGGATTCGAAATCACGACCTTGGGAACGAAAGTCAGGACACTAATCCACTCGGCCATCACGGCTCAGTTGGGGCACTAATCCACTCAGCCAGCACGAAATAAAATACAATTCAATAAAACTGAATACATTCTATTTCATTTTGTTGGACTTCCAAGAATCTTATTTTTTATCGGAACATCTCAGCATTTTTAAAGTTTTCGCATTTTTGTGTACCTACCTGGTTTCCGACAACCTATAAGTAAGTAAGTTCGTATGAGCAAGTGGCCAACAACCTATGCGGTACAGTTTAAAAATCACTATGTACTTATATTATTTCATATTGTTATTCCCGTATTTATTCTATGATAATTATCTTCAAACTAAAAAAAATTGAGTAACAGTAAAACAGAACATCCTCCTTTTTTGTATTCGGTTAAAAACGAGGTCCTAAATGTACGAGTTTTTTTCTGAATTAGCCGAATAAACTAGTAATAAATACATAAGACCTTGTTTTTTTATATTATTTATGACACATCTGACATACACAGTAGTATAATAATATAGTAATTTTGATATAATTATCATAAAGCCATAACAGAGTAGTACCTAAATGCGATTCTATTATTGATAATGGACTTAGAGACTCCCTAGAGCTCAGATGACTGCTAACAGTTGAAGTTTTTCTTCATTGACTGTTGAGTGTCATCAAAAAACATTCTCTCTCTGCCTTGCTGAATAAACCAATCATGATGAATGGGTCAGTCTCCATTTTCGTAAGTTTTACTCTCGGATTTAATTGGTATCTTAAATGACGTACTTTGGTTATTGACGTGCGCAAGCAAATTAGTTACCAAATAAAAAACGTTTTTATAGGTAGATTCCTGACACTTACGTAAGATTTTTTTATTTTGTGCGATTATTTAAAACTTAGCTTCGGCCTTGTATGATCTGTCATACATTGTGTGCTTTGTAATGACTTAAGTTGACTTTTATAGACACAGTCTTGTATACCTACGTTGTAAATGACATCATCCTTCATGTGTCGAGATTTGACACAGTGATGTATATCGATTATTTGAATAAGTTTATATTATATTATAGCCATAAAAGAAGAAGTGAAGTTTATATTAAACTCGAGTAAAATGGTTATCAATGTCTTACTATTCCATTTCCTCAAGAAACGAGCTATCAAATGCAGAAAGACATTTTAAATCCAACTGATAGTTCCAGATTTAAGTATATTATTTTCAAACCAACAAGCTCTTAAAAATATTGAATTTGTACTTATATTTTATAGAGTTACAATCACTTTGGAACAATATTTTAAATTACTGATAGGAACTAGGGCTGCCCGAAGATAGTCGGCGACAAACCGCAGACTCAGGAAAAGATGGCAAGACGATCTGAATGTGTTCGAGCCAAACTGGCAAACTATGGCCTTGGAACGTAAAGGGTGGTAGTCAAAGGGGGAGAAGAGCTAGTAGTACATTAGAAATTTTGAAGCGAGTGGATTTGGAAACGTGTGTCTTACAAAGCGGTCCAATAGATCTGTGTAAATTGGAACGGATTCAAAGCACACGATTGAATGTATTGAACCCAGTCCTGGCTCGTGGTTCACCTACAAAGTACACCTGGCTGTACCAGGGGCAATTTTTTCTTTCCGTGGTCCACCTCAACTGCCTTTCCTCGGGCCGATTCAGTTACAAAAGCAACGAGTAAAAATTCCATATTCCGCCAAAACCGGTTCAATCCGATGCGAAATTATTGAATGTTTGTTCTGCATTTCTAGCTTTCCTCATAGCTTTGAATGACTGCTCAAAGGAAAGCTGAAATGTGTTCTTTATGAGGAACTTTCGGGAATAAACCGACGATTCTACTAGACTTTTATAATAATCTGATCAATGGTAATGCATAGAGGACAAATAATTTATTTATTTTTTTGCTCAAAAAAATAACAGCAGTGTGGATGCACCGTAAGATGTTATATCACCTTTATAAAGCGCGGTCTTGACGCATCGAATCGAAAAATAACCTAAAAAGAAGAGTGAGCCCTTTTTTATACAGGTTCAATGCGTCAGGGCGGTCAGCCGGTTTTCCATATTTATATTTACCGTAATATGTATTTGCAAATTATTCTTATGTTAACGTATTTTTAAGGTTCAGAGATAAATATTAGATAGCTTCACACAATCTCAACAATCACAATGTTAACTTTCGAGTACTTAACCAATTTAAAAAAAGGAGGAGGTTCGTTCCACTGTAGGGACCTTTTTTTTTCTTTATTATTATTTTGTGTGTTCACCGATTATTCCGATTGTCAATTCCAGTCAGGCAATTGTCAATAAAATGGACTGATTTTGAAAATTATTTTGTGGTTTGAAAAAATACACTCCCGAGGTGGCCTCGTTAAAAAACCTTCGTAGTTATGAACAGAAATGCATCTCGAGCATGCAGGAAATTGCTGTCTTCTTACGGAATTGATGTCAGTGACTTGACTCCAAGGATTACTTTAGGTACTAATTTATGTCTGATGCATCGTGTGTTTAGGTGTGAGTCGAGTGGAATTTTGTCATCGTCTGATTCGTCTGTGCGACGACGCCAGCGTTGTCCACATGACACATTTTTATTGACACAGAATTATACCAATTTATCGAACTCAGATTTTAGCATTTAAAATTTAATAGAAGGTTTTTTGTTAAGAACTATTTAGTAGGTATAATCATGAATAATGAAATTGATGATCTCACTAATAAACGTAAAAGTTTGTATTGATGTTAGATGTGGATGGATGTTTTTTACTCTTTCACAAGAAAATTACTGAACGATTTATGTAAGCTAAATTTTCCTGTAATTAAAATAAATAAATAAAATTACGTACCGCTAACTTTAATGTTTCTGATTAATATTCGAGATAATTTTTTTTATAGTTTTCGAAACAATAATAAATAAATAAATATCCTTGGATTCATTTAACTCAGCGTAATCTCTTGTTATGGTTGGCTTGTGATTTTTTTTGTAAATACATACATATTATACATAGAAAACACCCAGATACTTGTTGTCACAATTAGTGTAAATCAGCAACAATGGATTTACTTAGCATAGTTTCAACTCGATTGAACATAAAAAATACATCATTTTAAATTCGTGTAAATATTTTATTGCGATAATGTCAATTTGAATACAAAAATCATATTGACATGCGAGTCAAAGCATGTCTGGCAATCTGAGACGATTGGTTGTGTGTGCCAGAGCATTAAACCAACGTTAGAAATACGACGTCCAAGTTTATGGATGCACGCTTCATTAGAAAAAAGAAATTGATAGGCAGATTTACCTTGTCTTTGCAATATTATATTATAGAATAGACTATCTACCACTATGCCTATAAAGGTATTGAATCATTGAAATATGTGAATTAGGTATTTCGTATTTTGATCATCATTTTGTTATGATATAGGTTCTCAATACATGATATAGGGTGATCAATTTGTCATCCATGCAAATTTAACAAAGATTACAAATTATCAAGAGGAAAAATAAATGCCATTGAAATATAATTTATCTACAGATATAAATAATTTGGATATTTAGTCGTTTCGTTGTCAAAACCTCTTTGTTTAATCAAGCAAGGTTTCAGGCGAGACATAAACTATTTTAAACACTATTTACTAAATTGCAGATTATGGCAAAAAATATCTTACAATATCATCATAAATTATATAAATTATAATCACGACTGTATTCCCAAGATGCAATAGACAAATTCTTTCATACAATATCTTTATCTTAAATATAAAAAATTAATTGCTATTTCTTTGCTTCGCCCACGTTCGTGACTAAGATTCTCGCTAAAACTCGAAAGTTGCTGGATTGATTTGGCTAATTTTGATCTTTAAATATTTGTGGAAGTTAAGGGAATGTTTCAAAGGTGATAAAATAGGAAAGATTGTAAAAATATAAAAAATACCCTGGTGGTACAATGGTCGCCAGGTCAGTCCTATAATACCCAAAATATTGTTTTTTGAAACATTTACTTAGGTATTTTTCTCGATTTTTTTTTACAATCACTATAAGCTTACCGCTTTTAACATACACCGTACATTACCAAAACAGGCTCAACAATTACGCTTTACCAATTCATTGAACTAATTTACAAGTAGGTACTCCAAAATAATATTCCTCAATCAATTCATGCAGCGAGCCAATTTATTGTTTTATAGCTTGAATGTGGATTCAAGTGACGTACGCAAGACTCAGTAATCAACTTCAATGAGTAGCATTATTGCCAAAAAATACCAAATAGTTTAACAGAGCCTGGAAGTAAGTTCGTACAATCTTTGAAAGTTGCTTTTTAACTGAGGATTTCATTTCAAACTGCCAATAAGGAATATAAGTACCAAAGAGTTAAATTACTTAATTTAAAAATATGAATACCTTAGGATAGGCGACTGTGAATCATCGATAGAGTAGGTACTTTATATCTCCTGTATAAAGGTGGTTGCATGCGTCAAAGAGAGCAGAGTAGCAAAAACAGAGTTTGGTGACCATCAAGTGCAACTTCGCTACTCCTCCTAAACTATACAAAATAAAACTATTACAGAGGTATTAATAAAAAGCTTATGACAGGTTTTACAAACGGAACATTCAGTTTTTAAAATTCCTTTAATCAACGTAATAATAAAATAAAATAGGCGACGGCGCCTCAACATTATGTATTACCTTAACATAACATAATACCTAATTGCATTGACTTTGTGGTGGTGGTACCACGGCAAATAAAAATTACCACAGTACCATTGATGGTTATAATCTACCACTTTGTCGTCTTTACTAATATGTACCTATATTCATGCTAAATTACAGTTTTATAGTCTCTGAAAAAAGTCGCGAACAGGCGGACAGACGGACGGGCATAGCGAAACTATAAAAGTTCCATGTTGACTTCGGAACTCTAAAAAGCGACTGTAATATAGCTACAGGCTCAGGTTTCCTATTTCGCGCACGTAGTAGAAAAATATGTACTGGTCACTCGCATTATACCTATTTGTATGACCGCATTACACATGCAAACTCAGCATTGAATTATGCGAGTGTTCAAGGTTTCAATCGCTGCCCATTTTGGGGAACGAGAATACAATTCGGAATTAATCATCTTACTTATTATTTATGCAACACTTCACTGAAACACAAACATGGCGTATTATGATATCTTACTAAAGCTTCGTGACAAAACAAGGGGTAAACAGCTAATGATGCAATACCTACACTACATACATAGCATGCCAGTCTGAGGAGGCCTGTTGCTTATGAATTAATGAAGAAGTAGCTTTGTCTTGTACAGTTTGTAGAGATATTTTTGGCCAGCAACTTTTTTGGAGATAGGGTAGACGACCCAATTATTCGCATCCTAGAATTGGCTACCAATTATTGACACCTCTCTGATTTATCCTGACTTATCTAAATTGAGTAACACAATCCTGTAGTAGGTACTTCAGGATTGTGTTACACAATTTAGGTAGGTCGCAACACCGTGATACTCTGTTTTTTCTTACACATAGGATAAATCAGAGAAGTGCCAGTAATTGGTAGGGTGCCAAAATAAGGTCCAATTAAACTACTTAAAAATGTATATTTTTTTTTTTAATTATTAGGTACATTTGTGAATCGGTTTTAGGAGTCGAAGAAAACTGTCAAGAGAGTAACTCTATAAAAGTACCGTTATCCAATACCAGTCTTTCATAAAACCATCACTCACCTACACAATCCCTGCTTAGAACATAAAAGTAGAGTTGTAATCACAGTAACCAAACAAAAGTTTACTGCGTAGGGCAACCGCTATTACTGATACTTATTGTATGTTGGGACGCTGTTTTCAACATTCTCATAACGCACTGTTAGTAAATACCAAAAACGGAATATGTACGTTTGTGGATTCGTGAATTTTTGAGAATCCCGATATTTTGGTACATCAAAACGTACCTATTCAACTGTGAAAAATATCGGAAAACTAAAAATCCCACCAACAACAGGCCAACAGTACGGCATCGGTACGCAACAGTGCGGCATCAAAACGCGCGGTTTTATGGAAACAAACTACTGTCCGTGCGAATACAACAAACGCACCGTTTTGGTACGGCGGCAACCCTCCGACACGAAACGTCTAAGTTAAAAGCGCCCTAACACTCGTATTACAAACGTGAAAGTTTCTACGGATGTATAGACGTTTGTTATTCTTTTACGCAAAAACTACTGAACAGATTTGGCTGAAACTTGTAATGTACATTAATAACATATAGGCTACCTTGTATCCGTATAAGTACCAAGCGAAGCCGCGGGCGGAAGCTTGTAATATAAAATAAACTGCCAATAAGTATAATAAAGCCATTTTATATTTTTATTTGGTGTTTTCGTCACTGCACACAGAGCTGAATTTCATAGTCCATTTATTTCTTACCATAAATCGTTCACTTTTGCATTACTTGTTCCATGCACAATTTTATCGACCCGGCAAGACGAAACGAGCATGTAAATTATTCTTGATGTCACTCCTTGTACATACTTGAACTCTGGTGACATGTCATTGTGTAAATCCGAACACAATCGAAAAGCATTTTGACAAAATAATTTTAAATTAAAACATAAATATTATAAAAATTAAATGTAAGAACCTTTTGTAAGTGTTTTGATGCAGTTTCTTCCATATACCTACTTCATTCCAACGCTATTTTACTACTGTGTAATCTTCTCTTTACTCATGTAGGTAAACAAATTAATTAAATAAAATATGGATACCTAAGGGGATATTTAGAATTTTCGTCCAGAAATGCCCTACTGGTTTACAAAGTAGAAGCAAAGGGCATTTGCGATGGACATATTCTCGTTATGCTGGTGCCATTTGAATGGTAAGTTTATACAATCGGTAATTTTGCTAAGTGGCTCAAAAACTCGGGTCACACGTGTTAATAACAACGCATACCTACGTCTTACCATTGTTATGTTACCAACATGCCAAACTGGTTAAAAGCTATGCTAATTTTAATGTGTCTTTAATTAATGTGTAATGGTTCTGTACGCAAGTCATTTGCGAAAATATGATGTTAATATTTTTTTTCTACATCATTAAACTGGGTTATGGCTTTATTTTTATATAATTCTATTAATAAATACCTTAGCCGTTATCTAAAGTCTTATTAGGCAGTAACAAAACCAATAAAGTGTATACTTCTTGGAGGGATACGATTAATTAAAAACCAACGTTCAGTGTTCACTAAAAGATGATTGTGTTACTTCATAGTAGGTAATATTATAAACACGGAAGTATGTATGGATGCATGAAAGTTTGTAACTCTTTCACCCAAAAACTACCGAATTGATTTAGTTGAAACTTGAAAAATACATAGTATGGACCCGGAATAACTACTAATTTTTATCCACGTAAATACCACGCGAGCGAAGTTGCGGGTGAATACTTGTTACATAATATTTTGGTCATTGGCTTCTTACAGTAACTCCACAACATACATGATGAATTTTCTGATGACAATACTGCCCTTCATTGGAGGACACGCAGCATGGCAGCAAACGCGTAAAAAATACTTTAAATCCTGATAAAAAATCCTATCGTGATAAACTAGGCCAGGCAAGGATTTCCGAATATCTAGATTAATCCTTATACTTACTGCGATCGAGACAAGCAACGATATAATTATTGTTGGTGTAGGTATATGTGGGCTACTGGCTTGTGAAGGAAACAAAGATACATTAAAATAGGGTCATAAAGGGTCAATTATAATAATACACGTATGCAAGATGAGCATGTGAAACACTATCTAACATTATGTTAGGCACAGGCTCACATAATCTACCAAGTTGTAAACGTTCCATATGCAAGCTATAACTAGTTCTATGATATAATCTGTGAGACAACCAGATTTATTTCCTTGCCTTTGAGGCCTATTCGATACTGCTGTCGTCCAAGTGGGTAATAGGTAATCCTACTGTTCAAAGCGAATATCGCTTACAACAATGGGTTGCTATTTCCGCTCGCCTGTCTGTATAGTCTGCCGCTGTCCCCGCGCAGCCTCGCGAAACTTGTTTGGCAGAGCAAGCGAAAAATAAATAAATAAATAAATTATCCTTAGAAATTTCACACAGCGTCATATAATCCCAAGCTAAGCAACTACACACACACTGATACACTACTTTAATACGTTTTTTTTTTGTAAATACATACAGTCATTATCATACATAGAAAACGTCTTGATTCCTAATTTAATGCTACTAGAAAACAACATAATTATGAGTTAAAAAACTTGCATTATTGTTTTTATTTGAACTCGGCCTAATCTAATGGGATATTTAATGCATCGTCCAAAGTAGGTTCGGATATGTTTGTCTGGCCTCTACCGAGTTTTTTAAAGCTCAACTTTAAGATCCATGCCAAATATATCGATCTTACACTTCACATTTTAAGTAAGAACATTTTCAACTTTTCCTAATTAAGTTTAATATCAGGCAAGTTTCATAAACGGTTCATTTTGCGCAGAAGTTGTACTTTCATCGACATTTTAAAGAAGTCGCTTATGAGAGCGTTCTTGCCTCCCCTTTCTTGAGCATTCTCGTAGAGAAGCCAAGCATGTAGCTTTGCATTCCAGGTTCAATAAAATAGACGATTAATGTCTAAGCAAAATAAATTAGCTATACGGAGAAATTACGATTTTCACATTCATGTACCTCATCAAAAAAAAAAAAAAAAATTATCTTTTAGTAACGTCGTTTACATTGTATATTTTATAAATGTGCGAAAGTTTATAAAAGACTAGCAGACGCCCGCGACTTCGTTCGCTTGAATTTCTTCGTAACCTAAAGAAGGTTGAAAAAATTGTAGGTACTTTTTACCCATTTTTTTGGTGTTTTTTTTTTTATTCCTGAAACACGTGACCAACTATTTCGTATATAAAGTATCTAAACCGAGTTTCAAGCCAATCGCGCCTCCCTTCAATACGTTTCACTACAAACTTTGACACTGCATTTCACCCTTTCAAAGGGTTTTTTTCGAAAAACCCTAAAACAAGTATATATATATTTTGCATTGTTAGTATTGTAACCGAGTTTCAAGCAAATCGAACTACCCATTTAAAAGTTCCCATACAAACTTTGACACCACATTTTACCTCTTTTCAGGCGTTTTTTTTGAATTCCTGAAAAACATGTTAATTTATTTATCATTTACAATATTTATACCAAGTTTGAAGAAAATCGCTTCACGCATTAAAAAGTTGCATACAACGGTTTTCACCCCTTTTCAACCCTTTAGGGGTAGAATTTAGAAACATCCCTTCTTAGTGCTCAGTTTTGTTTTAAAAGGAAGCTACCTTCTAAATTTCAGCTTTATAGCTTCAGCGGTTTGGTCTGTGCGTTGATTCCAGAAAAATGCTTATTGTTTTATATATATTGATTGATGATTGATGATGATTGATAATCTGAGAGGAGTATTGTGCTTTAAGGTAAGTATACTTTTGTTATCTCGTTATATTTTGTTTTCCAGTATTCTCTCGATAGAACCCATATAATAAATATACTATTATCATCATTATCTATACTAAAAATAAAAATAAATCAAAGATCACAGAACAATACTGAACTTGCATCGATACTTATCACAGCTTACTTGAAAAAATATAACGACGTTAAATTTGTATGCGGGGTGTCACAGCCCGGATTGGGGGCTAATTGAGGGACGAACACTTGGCTTCTTAGTATTCAGTACAGCTGGCGGGCCACCATCAATCTCAATATGAGGCTCTGACGGAAAACCGCGGCACGGACAAGAAACCCCTCTTAGCGAGGCCGGGCCAGTTTGTTAACATCACGGGATGACCACGACACTATGATCGATTCCCATCTCACCAATAAGCTTTTAAGAAAACGTTTGATACTTCTACTTCTGGTCGTTAAAAGGCATCAGCAGATTTAACAATTATGGATTTGCTAATACCTAGTACTTAAAATAAGTCGTTTTGCAATAATTTTATTAATTTAAATCCAGTCTTCCCGCGATCACAGCTTGTATAATTCGGGCTTTTATAGTAAAGGTAATTTCGTGATAAATACCCGTTTACATGTAAATTTTATAATTTTTTAATCGTTTACGGATATAAATGTAGGTAGGTAAGACTTATCCTCCTAAGATTTTATAGTTCTTCGATTAACCAGGCGTTCAAAAAAATCGATGATAATTCTAGAAACATTTAGCGATGTGTTTTCCTCACATGGCAACATGTATGACGGAATAGCACATGGTGATAAAATAACAATAGACACTTATTGTTCCCAATTCAGAAGTGGCCACATGTAGCGTGCATGGTTTAAACTAACAAGCCTGTTCTCACACAAATCACTTACTGTTTACCTTTATATACCATAACTTGCGAACTTCCCTGGTCTCGCACGGGTAGTAGAGCGTTATGCCTAAATAAATTATAATTATACATTAAAATTCTTTTTTAATCGCCTTCTTCTTTCATCAGCTGTCGCGCGCATCTTATGAATCCAACCTAAATGTAACATTATTCCTACTAGTTGGATATTCTGGTGAAGTGACGAATAACCCCTGTGCATATCTCAAAAGATCCTCGATACCTTGCCTGATACCTGATCAAAATGGAAACACCTCTGAATTGCACTCTAAAAAAAATATTTTTAATTTTTAAAATCAGTAAAAATAAATTAAAAAATACCTCTGACTACCCCTTAGACATGAAGTTAAGCAATTCTGAGCGGTCACAATTGGAATGGGTGCACACAACGGCACGTAATTTCTAACATGACTTTCGATAGCTCTTTGGTTTCAGACTTCGTATAAGTGGCCCTCAAAAAACTCAACCTGTATTGTAGGTACCTATAGGTATTTACAGTACATTTTAAAATTTTTTTTTCGATTTTTTCTCATTGCCACCTAGTAACCTAGTTGTCCATTGCCATTTCCCAGCAGTGGGACGAAGTAGGTTAAAAAAAGAATCGTGTATTTCGATGTTATGAATATATCGATACAATGCTTTCATAAGTTGGGTCATCCTCATGAAATTCGTGCAACCTTTTCGCCACATCTAATAGCGCGACATACATAAATTCATGTAGTAATGGGAGGACTGTGTCGTCACTGCTGATCCCGACTATCTTCACAGAAGAAATAACACTTTATGTCAAGAAATTTCACTGTGTTAAAATTGAAACATTCGTATTAAAGTTACTTACAATGCATTCAATTCAATACAATACGTGAAAATGAATTTTTGCAAAGTTTATTTACTTATGCTTTTTTCACGAAGTGTGTAGGTATCTACTGTTTTTTGTGTGTGAAAAAAATCTTTGCTTTTTAGGTATAGGTCCTTTGTATTTATTAAATCAATAATATTATAGCTATACTAGATATACATTTTTATATCAATGACATCGTTTGAATTGAAACTTAGACTATGAATTATTACACTGTACAGTGAATCACAAAGTCTAAGCATAAGATTTTCGATAATAAACCTAAAAGACTTCTGAAATAAAGCTCAGTCTACACTGCTAGTAATTTGAAGTGACACACATTGCTATTGTTATTCATCGCCCATGTCGCCCAAGGATCTCCAACGATGTTGCAATACTTTTTGAATCTGTGGAATACATTTTCAAATGACGAGATAATAATAAGCCATGTCATGGCCCTCTTCTTCGGAGAGCGCCATGCTATTAGAGTCCTCTCTAGTCCTCTCTTTTGGAGTTGACCGTGATAGCTGGGCGTCTACTCTGCAAAACGAAAAACGAAGTTTCGTGACAATTTTCGGGTTCTAATTATGTTGGTGAACTATTACGAATTCAGTATCCACCAACATAAGCTGACCCCGAAAATTGTCACGAAACTTCGTTTTTCGTTTTGCAGAGTAGACGCCCTGGGCCGGGAATGGGTTATACATTTATTGGTTATATACTATGTACTCAATCGCACACTGCCCATGACGCACGTGGGCTAGTTGCAAGCGGTGAGCCACGGTCCTCGTCTCTTTCTGACGGTGATAGCTGGGTCGGGTATGGGTTCCACAGCATACATTTTATACCCACCTGGGTTCTAATTCTTGAATAATGAATTTATTACTTAAGGCCTTATAGGATGTCAGAAGGCGTCAGAGTGCTTCAGTTTATCCTATACTATATCTACAATACCTACTGTATTATTCACTTTGAAAAAAATACACCGTAAAGTTGAGGATTCATACTAAACATTTTAAATTACGAAAACACGATTCCTTAAAATTTTCTCGATAGAAAAAAATCGTAAACTTAGGTCCAAAATTACATGAAAACGCTTGCAATTTAATAAATACTCTATACTAGATCACGAAACTTTGTGTAATAATGTAACTAACAAAGAAGCCGGTTTTTGAAAAATATTTTTATAAAAAAGAGATTATTTTCGCCGCTACAACAAAAAAGGTAAAATTTCGTGCGTAGTAACCAGTGTACACAGGTCCGCCCTACCGCTCGGCCCGCAACTGGCCTCCGGGCCATTCCCGCTTCGGCGTTCGGACGGGGAGGCTGTGTCGCTCGCGCTCATTTCGGACCGGCGCAATACGCGAAAATTAAAATTACAGCTATGGGAGACCATTGTAATAAAAATAACGGAAATGGAGACAAAATAAGGCGATAAACATGGTCAGCATAGTAAAGTGAGTACCTACTTACCTACTTATTCACCTACCTACACTACATAATTATGCTACATTCACACAACCTTAGACTAAGTACCTAATTCATGTTTTTGATTTTATTTTGGCTACCTACACATAAATAATGTGATCAGAATTTTGCAATAAGTATAGGAGTAGGTACCTAGACCTACTGGTAGGTACTATTGGTAGGTATGAGTAGGCATTTACGTATACTACCTACACATAAAATGATGATCATTTTTCATTCGTAGGTAGGTAGGTACATACTTATCAATCTTATCATAGTACCTACTTACGACTTTACGAGTGGTACCTACGGGCATGATTGAATTTATGAAAACGATAAAAAGTGGCCTAAGTATAATGGTATTTTATTACCTACTAGCTAACTTGCCCGTGGCTTCGCTCACGTGGTACCTACCTTGATAAAATATAGCCTATGTTCATTTGGAACGTCTAAGCTACAAATAGGTGAAAGAATTTTTGAAATCGGATAAGTAGGTAGTTTCGGAGATTACCCCAAACATACAAACAAACAAACAAACCAACATTACCTCTTTATAATATTAGTATAGATATAGACAGGTCATATAAACTACCTAATGCACTTACTTATATTTAGGTAAGTACTTAGGTAGGTAACAACATTGGTAAGCCAGATACCTACCTTGAAAGTTTAGTTATAGAAGTATTATACCTTGGTGTTCATATTTTCAGAAGTAGACGACATCAGCTGCTGTCAGAACAATGTGATACAACAGTACAAACTGAAGATATGAGTAATAAATGACTTTGTTATGGATAATATTTCGTCGGATCAGTAAGTAGGTACCTACCAATATCTATCTACTTACCTAAATATTTACATACGTACTTTTTTACTCATAAAACTTTTCAACATACAAAATAATGTGGATAGCTCAAATCGTCATTTGTCCTAAACTGTTTGCATGCGTGATTATTTATGTTCATAATAATTATAACCATAATCGTGGACTGCCAAAATAATGTGGATAGCTAAAATCGTCATTTGTCCTAAACTGTATGTATGCGTGATTATTTATGTTCATAATAATTATAACCATAATCGTTGACTGCCAAAATAATGTGGATAGCTAAAATCGTAATTTGTCCTAAACTGTTTGTATGCGTGATTATTTATGTTCATAATAATTATAACCATAATAGTGGACTGCCAAAATAATGTGGATAGCTAAAATCGTCATTTGTCCTAAACTGTTTGTATGCGTGATTATTTATGTTCATAATAATTATAACCATAATCGTTGACTGCCAAAATAATGTGGATTGCTAAAATCGTAATTTGTCCTAAACTGTTTGTTTGCGTGATTATTTATGTTCATAATAATTATAACCATAATCGTGGACTGCCAAAATAATGTGGATAGCTAAAATCGTCATTTGTCCTAATAGACCAGTGTCGATAGCTTTTGAAACAAAATTAAATCATAGTAGGATGAAACCCATTGGAATAGGAGGATAATGTTATAAAAATTAAAGGAAAAATAATCTGCGGTCGGGAAGGGGATAGGGGTGATCTTTTACGGGTAAAAAACGGCTAATCTCGATTTCCGGCAAAACTAAAAGTCCTATGAAAAAAAACCAAATGGCAAAGTTGTAGGTAATAAAAAGATCTAAAACTTTTACATTGATACTTTTTTCACATAACCTCAAAATTTATGTGATAAATTCTTAAAACCAAGTTTTTGGTTTTTTATTTGTATCTTTTACAAACAAATTATTGTTTTCACGAAATTTGGTGAAAACTTACCTTTTTATGTCCCAATTACGGTGTAATTTATTTGATTTGAAATATTCATTTTATCACCTTATTTTTAATTAAAATTCGAAAAACCACCCTAATTTTCAATCTAAAATTCACCTGTCAAAATATCAGCTTTTTTCAAATAGTTGGTGTGCTTTCTGTTCATGATAATATCTCTACTTTCCGATGGTGTAAAAATTTTTTAAAAAACTGAAATTAATTCGCTCATCCTGGAAAGTGCAAGAGAGAAAGCGATATTGTTTTGATCAGATATTATGCATCTACCTGCCATCCTAGATTATGCTAGGTTAATTGAGCTTTGGTATCCTACAAAGCGGTGTGTGTAATGTGTCTGTATCTGTGGAGTAAACAAAAGTGCACCTCAAGAGTAGAGAAAGTTATTCTCTTCTTAAAAATTCGGTTTAATAAAATTTGCCACTTGTCCATAAAAACTATTTCAATGTTCGTAAACAACTCTTTTTTTATATTTATGTGTTGTGAGAGAAATAAATAAACAATTTGAATTTTGAATTTGAATTTTTCTCAGATATTTCGTCGACTTTAGTTGCAAAAATGGTCGCCACGAAAAACTTTTATATAGCCAGATTGTGAAAAATGGTAACGAGTTTACATCATTTGTGCTACAATAAAAAAAAAAATGTATAAGCACTGCAAGCAGGCTCGAACAAGATTTCTCAAATTCTGCATATTCTAGTAATTTGACTGTCAAGTTAAAAAAATTGTCTATTATCTACCACTCCCTGGGTCGTGATCATATTTCATTTTCATTTCATTTCAAGTTTAAAAATAGTATTTTCTGCTTGATAAAATATATTATTACGCATAAAATCAGCGCTCTCAACAGACGAAGAAAAATATGAGGAAATTGCTATTCCTTGAAATAAATAGGTAATTGAAAGTCGTGAGCTACCTGGTTGTTTACATGATTATGCTTTTATGACTTACAAGCTTCCGCCTGCAGCTTCGATAACTTCGTACTAAACCGTATTAAAAGTAGCCTATGTGTTATTCTAGGTCATAAACTATTGTGTATTCAGTTTTAGCCGAATTCGTTCAGTATTTTTTGCGTGAAAGAGTAACAAAAATTCATACAAATTTTTAAAGCGTTAAGTGGGATAAATAAGCAAATAAAGTTTGTACGAGAATGCTTGACTTCACAATCTCAACGATCTTAAAGAGTCGAGAGATCTGAAGTGGAAACGTAGCTTAATAATGAGAATAGATATTAATAAATATGTAGTTGTTATATTATTTTCCACTCGATAAGCACCTACCCTTAGTTGTATAGAATAATTAGTAAGTAGTAGTTTTCTTTACAACAGGAATTTGAATTTTTACACTAGGTACTTCCATTTATACTTCAAACCAAAACTGTATATAAGATCATGGAAAAGACATGTTTTAAGCGGATCTATGCTTAAAAATACGGGTACAAAAGACTTAAACAGCCATTGTCCCTGAATGTACAAGTTGTACACTCAAAGGGATCACGGCATCGTTAACAATGGCTGTCAATGGTAGGTATCATACTTTTGCTTTGGAGTGGCAGGCTTCCCTTACGTACATTTCATGAGCTATTTAATCCAACCCCCGAGGCAGCCATTTGGAATCAAAGAGGTGTTAATGCCACCAAAGTTTTTTCTATTATGCGTGACTTGCCAACCCCCATCACCAACAAACCTCCTTTTTATTTTATTTAGACGTTAATTCCGTTTGCATTATAAATATTAAGCCGATACCTCCAATGAACTTAAACATAATGATGATAATCTATAAACTAGTAGTTCGCCCCGAACGCAATCTCGCGCAAAGTTTATTAGTTTCTTACATTTTGTACTTGCTTTTTGACACCACTAGGTTTACTTCAGAGTCCTTAGACTATTATGTAAGTAATCCTAAGTCCTAAGTTTGATCCTAAGTCTTAACTTAGGATCACTAATAGTAATGGGACACTAATGGGAGCCCACGATGCTGCGTCAGATATTGATAGCATTCATGTCCTAGGTATTTTTAATAATGTACGTATGTTCAATCTGATTGTTTGCATGATGGGGGTAGTCGTACGTAAGAGTTGAATAAAAAAATGGGATGTCAGGTGTTCTAATGGGATGTTGAGTGAAAATAAATAACGATAATAACATACACGGCAAGTTGTTAAATGTATATTGAAAATAATTATCACACAAAAATGATTTCTGTCACAGTGCAAGTCGCTCCAATACTTTGTGTCTAGTAACAGTTCCGGTGTTATAAGTAGGTACTGGGTTTGTCTGAGCACCCACTAAAATTAGTGAATCTTTCGCCCGAATACTGCAACGCTACTTAATGTAAGTGGTACTTATCTTTGACATTATTTGACGTTTGTCTATACAAATTAACAAGTTTTGAGAGAACTATGTTTAAAACGCTCTCAAATATCTTAATAATGTTTCAGTACAGGTACAGTGTGTGTGATATTAAATGACGTGACACCAAATCAGAGTGTCGCAAAAGCTAAACTATACTAACTAAAATTAATGCCATCCTTTTTATTCCCATCGCTATGAAAGGGACGGCAACATTTTTAGTTAGTTAAGTTTAGCTTTTGCGATACCCCGAATTGCCACTATTGTTACATTAAACGGTTTTACTGGGTTTCTATAATGATTGTGTGTCAACTAAATAGTAAACTTTCTAAGCGGGTAACATACGAGATCAATGTTTAAGAAAGTATTTTGAAACACTTTGATAATAAGGATTCAAGGAATAATTATATTGTACGAGTAAGCAAGTTAAGAGATCTTTGTCCAGCAGTGGGAAATGATAGGTTAGATTATAAAATAAAATAAAAAAGCTAGTTAACTAATAACATCCAAATTCATATTTGGTAGGTACGTATTACATGCCCACATTGTTGCAATAAGTTTAAAATATAATTACTGATTATAAGCACCATTATTTTGATGTCTGTATAATAGTATGAGTTAGACCAAAATTCACAGAATTCTCATTCTGGGTTAGTCTCTTTGTCTCAGGGGCGTTGAGTACTCTCACTCGAAGCGAACGTTGAAAACAGTTTGAAATATATAAATATATAAAAGTGAAATACCTATTAAATATAACGTCTACAATTATTATTATTAACAGCGCAAAAGACAGATAATGATTATAATGTTTTTATCAATGTTAAATTCCTGGCGTTTTTTATCTTAATTTAGTCCTTTCCATCAAAATAAAAATAAGCGTCGTTGGATTATTATTCAAAACTTACCGTGACGCGGCTGGGGCATTCTGAATGGAATTTTGACACTAACCTCTGTATTTACAAGTATAGTCAAGTCAAAGTGATTACTCTAGTAAAAGATTTTTTTTCTATAGTTAAGAAATTGCTTGAAGTAAGAACTGTGTAAAATTAGAATTCTTAGCTGAGATCTAGTCACCATTTCCTTTACTTAAGCATCGAGAATTCTATCATTTTGTATTTGATTTAACAGTTATTGCGTTCGAAGTGAAGTAATTTTACTCGACTATAGAATAAGTCTAGTGATGACTTCTCTAAGAAATTACTTAGCAACGCCAGAGGTACTTGTTTATAAATAGGGGTGTAAGCCCTTGCCCGGCATCTTGAAAATTCTTCAGACAAGTGGCAAAGCTTAAATTTATAAAAAACCTACTTTGATTTCGTAAGAAGAAAACAACTTTCTGCACCCTCAAGGTGCATTGCACTGTTTAACTCCGAAGATTTTTTTATAAACATAAAACATATCGGGTGTATTCTTTCTATCAAAATAGAATAAGTATTTTGAAAATCGGTCTATTATAGACGAGTAGTTGAATGAGAACGAATAAACTCAAAAATAACCAGGGATATATTATTTATAAGTTTGATTTAATGTTTAGTGTTATGTTATATAGTCACGATAGTAAATTTTATTCTCAAAATTTTATCCTTTTGTCTTTGACGACTGCTTCGAAACCTTTGAGTTTCTTTCAAAGTGATAAATACTCAGACACATCGAGAATTCCTTCTCAAAGGATTTGCAGTGATCCCGTGCCTGCTTTTAATAAGTGGCGAAACAGCCTCTGTAGCAGAAGGACAGATAAGCAAAATATCAGATTAGCAGGAGGACAGATTTTCATAAAAGCTTGACTACATAAAAAACAATATAGAATATTCGGCTAACATAGACACACATTGGTGGCAGAGTTAGCGTCATTGAGGCAGATATATGATGATATTTATTTTAAGGATTTTATTTCAAAGCAGAAAAATCCTTTGAATAAAATCGAATGTTGTCAAAAACCAAAGTAAATATAAAAGCTCTGTCTAAAAGGCTTTATTTGCCCAACATATAACAAACATGGCAGTATCTCTACATTTGTATTATTATTTTAACAACAGATTTTTTGTGAACGCGTACGAAATCGATACGTATCGTTTATAATATTAGTGTACATACATACATACATAAAATCACGCCTCTTTCCCATGGGGGTAGGCAGAGACCACGGATCTCCACTTGCTCTTTTAATAATAGTGTGATTATTGAAATTACGGTTTTTTCGTTACAGGTAAGTTGATCTACATCTGGGATTTGTAAAATGTGAAGCCGGAATTGGTTCTACGGTTCTGTTGAGGTATGTTTATTGATTAAGTTACCATATTTAACCGACTTTAAACAAGCTAAAGGTTCTAAATTTGTCTCTAAAAACTTTTTTATGTATGTTACTCAGAACCTCCGTCTGAGTTATCCGATTTTAATAATTCTTTTTTTATTTGAAAGCTGGTGCTTTCCGTGTGGTCCCATAAAATTTAGAGGATATGATGAGAATCATCAGAATTATGAACAAAAGAGTGCAGAAAATTTGCTTTTCTTACGAAATTAAGTCGGTTTAGTAAAATGTTTAACTTTGTTTGCCACAATGTTCGCTTGACTATGAACTTCATAAACAAGGCATTAAGTATTTTGCTCGAATTTTATTCTAGATCTAGCTGACCCACAGACTATTTTGAATTGGTATAACAATTCAAAAACATAGTGTGTGTTATACACAGTATTCTTAACACGTTCACTGCCCATGTCGCACGTGGGCTAGTTGCGAGCTTTCGGCCGCTCCTTCGGGGACCACCGTGGGAGCTGTAACTACCGGGAATGGGTTATGTACTATGCTTACCGAAACTCCATATTAAATTGTACTTTTTAATATTAGGCGTGATGCTCTGAACTATCACTTCTCAATAAACTCACTTTATAAATTTACGTAAATTATCCGACTGCATCTTCTGTAAAATGTACACGATAAATTAATTATAATAACGACTGAAGCATCTGATTTTCAATGATATTAACACATTCTGTCAAACGCACCAACAGCTTCACTCGCTCGATCGATTATCTAGTGCTGGGCTTATTTCTAAATTGCTGTTGAACAAATTCCATTAATCATGTTGCCATTAGCGTTGCAATCCAATCTGTCATCTTGAAATCGGTTCGTCACCATTACTTAGCGCATCATCCGATGTTTGCACTTAATCTTATACTTAAGTAAATGTTTAGGGTTTGCGTTACTGACTAACTGAATGACTGACTGACTAACTGACTGACATGTGAGCACAGCCTAAACCCAGGTCCTAGAAATAGAGAGATATATATATATAATGTATATATACTTGGATAATACATTCCTCATGGTATAGGGGTGCACTAATACTAATAACTAATAATAATTATTCAATAAACGTACAGATTTAAAACTTATCATTATTATTGTTAAATAAAAATATGCACGTGGTGCAGGAGTTACTTATTGTATGGGAAAGTTGTTAAAAAAAGGGTAAAATCAGTACTTATTTTCAAAAACAACCTGTATAATGTGAGAACAATAAATGGTCAGTAGTTATAATTTAAGTTAAGTGAATAGTACAATATAATGACTGTTTGTTTTCCTAAGAAATAAAAATAAAATAAATAAATATGTAATCATTTTCAAGTTGTTACTTATTTTTTTTATCGGATCTTCATAGCGGGAGGTTCGATTTGCTTCAAACTTTGGTATGTGTTTTTTAAAACTTTTCGCGCACTAGGCAGCCTGGCTGCGGCAGCCAGTTGAACTTATGAAGTTGTATGGGAGCCTGCACGCACTTGGGTCTTCTTTCGGTCCTTGGACTGGTAGGTAGGAGCCTCTAGGGAACCTCATTACTCCAGCTTCAACTTCGGGGGCTACTACCCCCGGGTGACGAGGTATCGCCTTTGTAAGGGCGGTGTTCCTGAATGATAATAGTAAGTTTGCACTTTTTTTTATGTTTTATTAGCACTACGCAGCCCCTCAACCTCAATGTTTAATGTTAACTGGCTGTCTCAGCCAGGCTGCCTAGTGCGCAAGGGGCTTAAAGATGTAAATTAGTCTGGACTTAAAATTGCAATACTTTGAAGTTGGAACCAAGACACAAACCATTGTGTCTGCAATAAGTGCCATTTATTTATTTAAAAAAAATCTGCCGCATGTGGATAGTGGTAGTACGTGTGTATGCAAAATAATTGTATTTCTTACTAACTTGAAATTGAAACTGAGCATAAACGGCTTTGTACGAGTGTACTAATGAAGGTAAAGAGACACACTAAAAACTATCGATTGACGTCGACGGGTCCATTCTGCTATAGATCGACGAACGATCAATTGATCAACACCCTGTCATCTTATATCATCATAACTTGGAGAATACGACAGCAAAAAAGCATTAACTTAAGTTAGTTATAATTTACGCTCTGTAACTTAAACCTTTCGTAAATAAAGACATTTATTATTATTATTATTACAAAAAAATTGTAAAAAAAGAGTGGTCTCTGAGTGTGTTAAACATAGTACTTAGTCTTAGAAAAATTCTAATGAAACATAAAATTGGCGCCCAATAAATAAATAAATAAATAAATAAATATCCTTGGACATTTCACACGGCGTCATCTAGTCCCAAGCTAAGCAATTTAATGCTTGTGTTATGGTAACCAGATGACTGATAAACTACATAGATACATTTTTTTTTGTAAATACATACATACATATTATACATAGAAAACACCCAGACACGAAACAAATATTTGCAGATCATGCAAACATTTGTCCCGCAGCGGGGATCGAACCCGCAACCTCTGCGTCTCAGGCGGGCTTTCGCCCACTGCGCCACAGAGGTCGTCAATGAAACAATGAAAGAAACACGTGCCTATTGATATTAAAGTTTTGTGCTTACTGCTTTGTATTCTGCAATAAAATATTTTCTATTCTATTATTTTCTTAAGTTAGAAACCATGAAAGTAGTTATTAAGAAAATAGAGCTTTTACGGATTGCATTCAAAAGCGTTGCAGTCATTACTTATAGCCATGTTTGTAGGGCCTTTAGAATTGGTCTCGAGCTGGGTTGACAAAGGACCCTTAGCAGCGTCGCGTCGTGCAGCCCTAAACACATTTACACTTGTAGTTCGCCTCGAACACGATCTCGCGATTTTGTACTTGCTTCAGACTACCACAGATTGGGTGTTATTTATAACTGCCTAGTTTATGTCTATGATATGTACTTAAAATTTTTTTAGTTTTTTTTTACTACATATAGATTTGGCTATAACAAACAAACAATTGGTATATTATCAGGTTGAATAGTGTTTGAATGGGACACTGTCTAAAAATTAAGTTAATACACTTCAAAGCAAATTGCAGCATCATTATATAGGGTACAGAAACATAAAAAATATGTGAACGAATGAATACGTATTTCATATTTTATCAGGGCTTTTGCTGAATTAGTAAGGAAATTCAATATATTATTGACAATTGAATTCATGGAAACTTGTTGAATAAAGATTTTTCAGTAATTCCATTATCGGATTTAAATCGAATTTGTGGTATTGCCATGGAACTGTGAATAATATTTAATATCCCAGATATCTCCCAGTCCCATGAATGTGCGTAACTTTTTTTTTATGTCATGGCTTAGTTTAGGACATACATAATAAATAATACGAGTAGTAGTCTAGGTTAGATTATTTCGGAACATACGGGACTTTTGAATGTACGGCTTATTTTATGGTGACGTGCGCACTTTATCCTATATATTTAGAATAAACCTAATCGTCAAAGTCAGACCACTCCAAAAGTCTGATACTGCTAGACAATCCTTAGTACCTATACAGCACATGCATGTCTAAAATACTTAGAGCCGGAATTGTGTGGTATGTACTTTCTAAGCATTCTAGGAATGACATTACATTTTCGAGTACCTACCTACATGTATAACATCAAATGTTTCTTAAGATTATTTTCAAAGTTGGCTTGTTGTCTTTGTTTACGCTATGGCCTGCACCGCGCGTCTTAAAACGACTAGAAACGATTTGTGCACAAATATGTAGTACCTATGGAGAGGGGTAGTAAACTGTTTATTTCGTGTAAATGAAATCAATGGCAGTCTTCTCGGGATGAGAAATGCATGTGATAAGAAATCTAATACCTCGATATATCGATCTATCAAGGATTCATTTTAGAAAATGTCGTGTAAGTTTGAAGTCGTTTAAAAATAGTCCAAAGTCATGGTAAAAGTAAGAGTTCGTATGAGCAAGTTAAGATTTATTTTATTATAGCAGTACTAGGTATGCTGATCCTATGAGTCAAATAGGTGCCAGACATCGGATAACTTATGATAATTATATAAAAAACATAAAACTTAAAAATATACTTAATATAGGTAACTAACCTACTTATAGCCCATACAGTTCTATTCCGCTAAACGGTATTGCAAGTCACGTCAGCACCGTGATCTCTCGCAGCGAGCGCTTGCAACTTATTTGTCGCGAAAGTCATTCCCACTTGTATTTGTGTATTTCATAACTTGAATTAAAATTATTAGAATTTGGTACAAACTACATTTTTTTAATATTTTATATAAGTGTAACGAGTGTTTGTGACGTTATTTTTTCTTGTCGATGCACATTATTTTTTCTTGAAGTAACCTACCTAGGTACCTACATGATTTGACAGTGTACCTAACCTACATGGTTGTTGCACTCAAAGGAGTTATTATTATTATTAAGAGCCCGTGGCGTCCCACTGCAGGACAAAGGCCCTCACTTCCTTCCTTCTCTCAAATCATCTCTATTTTGGTCCACTGTGAACCAATCTTTCAGATGGGAAAATAACTACATCTACGGCGCGGTCTGCCGCGAGGTCGTTTTATGTTAGGAGGCGTCCACTCGGTAGGTGGTATTAGCCAAAAACGTATCCGACATGCTGCTGACGTGAGCTGCTCAATCCCATTTTAGTCTACCCGCTTGCTGCCAGACATCCGCGATTCGCGTTTTAGAGCGCAGTAGTTATACCTAATTCGAATCCGGTCTACGAGTTTGTCTCCTAAAATACTGCGCTCTATCGCCTGCCGGCAAACCACGAGTTTGAGGTTTGAGGGGTAATTAGCCTAGAATATTTTTAGATGAAAATGTCACATTAGACTGCGGTTTAATCAACCGTTGCTATTTAATTTGATGGATAACTAAGATTATCATTATGTTTTGCATAATACGGAGTCGTCACAAGATTCCAAAGTTAATCCTTTTCTTTTTCAATCTTGAAGTTTGCTTTCCAGCGATATCAACAGCACTGCGAATGAACAAGTGAATTCCTTAAAATTTATTCACAGAAATTTACATCGCTGTCATTTCATTTGCAAGAGGTTCACTGGAATTGTAGGTAGAAGTCTAGCAAGATATAATGATTTCTAAGGATTCAAACTCAATGTAGGTTGAATCCTTAGAAATCATTCGTTTGACCTCTGTGGCGCAGTGGGTGTAAGCGCGTCTGAGACGTAGACGGTGGGTGCTGGATCGATCCCTGCAGATATTTTGCATAATATTTGTCTCGTTTGGGTCTATAATGGTCGTAGGTATAATATCTGTCTCATATGTTTGTATATACCTACCATAATGTAAGGACGTACCATGACCATTTCAGGCACGAAAATATTAATTAAGTAAAAAAGAGCTCAGGCCTTTAGATTAATACAGTTTCAGGAGGGAATTTTCACCTACACGTAGAGCCTGGGACATTGTTGAGACGGAATAGGCTTGCCTTAAACCATATCCTCTCAGGTTAACCTGCAATTATTAAGTGATTGTTTTATTATTGACAGTCCGGTCATGGGATGCTTCTGTGTTGGTCGGTGATGAAACGGTCTATTTCGTGCTGTCTATATTATTAAATACAAATATATGTTTTGCCTGGCAAGCCCCGTTTACTGTCGTAACACGGTCAATGTCATGGTATAGTCGGCAAATACGTATGTAAATTATTTATGATAAATATATATAAGTGGCAATTGGAGTATCGCAAAAACTAAACTTAACTAACTAAAAATGTTGCCGTCCCTTTCATAGCGATGGGAATTAAAAGGATGGCATTAATTTTAGTTAGTTTAGTTTAGCTTTTGCGACACTCCGGATTGCCACTATTCTCTTTTCTATTTACTATAAATGAAGTAGAAAGTCATTATTTATCTTTCCCTATATCGATCTCTAATCATAGCAAGGACACGGGGATGCATAGACCAAACAAAATGTTCCGTAAGTTGCATGTCAAGTTCATCTGAACTTCTGTACGGCATACACATTGTAAAGTTTAGGTTAGTTAGGGTATGATGATGTATCTACATCATTTCTCGAACTCATTTTATTTCAAACTGGACTAATTGTAATAATTTCTCAATCTTGAGATATTTAGTGACTGCTGCTAGGAATTCTGGTGCAAAAATGTTAAATCCTATTACAGATAAGCTGGAATCAGACGGTTTACTTGTCCTTTATTTTTGTCATACACTCTCTGCATTTTTTACTTTAAATAAAATATTTAAACACAAAAAAAATCGAAAATACCAAAGAAAAACCAAACATTCATTTGAGTGAGCTTTCACTGAGTGAAATGTCTGATTACACCGTTACAAGTTGTTTAGTTTAATACTGTTGTTAGTTCTCTACTTTACGAGTGCATATTCCAGTGCTTTTGACGAATTAGAGTTATTATGTCCTAGATAAGTGAGACTTACGACGCGTGAACTGAGAGCTGACACATATTTTACTAAACAGCTTTGAGTCTAGTTTGTTGATAGTAAAGTCGATATGGCGATGGCGACACGGCTAATATTATGAGTATGTTTACTTGTCGAATTTAGTTGAATTATCGATGATGATAGCAAATGATGCTGTGTTAAATGTCTGGCATTTTTTTAATCGAATGTAAACTTGTTTAAATCATAATTGGGTATTGAAGACAAAGAAAAACAGCACATTGAATAATTTAGTTCGTATTAGTAAGTTTACTTAACATTCTAAAACATCATAGCTTATACACGTGTTTCCGCAATCCTGACTATGATACCGTCTGAGTAAATCTGTTGGGATTAATTCAACAGGTAAATGTACCGTTGTTTGCTCGATATCTTGTACGCTCAACAACCAAAACATGAACAAGTGTGTAAAATAAAAAAATGTTAGCACAACCCCCGATACTAAACAAGTGCTGAAAACTTTTTAGATTTAGATACATAATTATCATTTCCTTTTATTTGATACCAAACTTGGGTAGGTAGGTATTATTTGGAAACATTAGATTCTTCATGCCCACTTCCACCTTCCACCAAAAATCCACCTCGAGAGTTTGTAGAAATTGCTACCTTCTTAAAAAACTGAAGTCCGTTTAATGTATTTATTTATTTTGTCACTCGTATAACTTTATTTGCCTGGTCACCAATTTAACTTTTGTCAATTCCATAATCGTGACTCTACTGGACTTATACCGATATTACCTAATATAAGACTCATTAAAACTCGAAAACATAGGTAGTAAGTAAATGTATACGGAGCATCTTATTACAGATTCGCAAATTAAACCTTCTATGGCTGAATACCTACATTACAAAAAAGTACGATGTAATGTCAAGATGTACTAATTAAAAATATGAATGTACCAAGGTTATATTACGGAAAGAAAATGTATGAAAGCTCGGTGCGTAGGCGAGCTTGATTGCATTGAAATATCAGTAGAAGCAATGTATTTGGCATAATTGTAAAAACCAAAGCTTCGGTACGTTCCGATTCCCAGCCAGTGGACGCATAGCTTTAGCTAAGCTTGTCAGATCTGTTGATATTGTGATAATGTAAAATAAGGATTCCTCTCACGAACACTGCGCATTACTGCATCTGACGCCTGCCTGAGAAGGATAATGATTGCTTTGAAATATTACACTGGATTTATGCAGATAAATAAGGGGAAAACAGAACACTGACGTGTCGCGTGTAGTGTAGTTGACTAAAGCCTCGATGACACTGGTTCAAGCCAGCATGTAAATTTGCTTCGTCTCATTGAGCTTTTTTCAATATGCTTTTGAGTGAGTAGATATCTGTTGTATAAAATTACTCGCTCACTCGCTAGCTTTTAAACTCGTCGACTAGCAGATGGGAAACTAGCCTAGTGTCATAGAGCCTTAAGACCCCTCGCAGTGGCAAAGATTTTCTATCGGCCGATAGTTTGTTCGGGTTGGCCTGCTAGGAAAACAGGATCATACATCTTCAAGCCATACCATACCAAACTATCGGCCAATAGACTTCAGCGTGGTATGTCTAAAAGGATGGAAGTTCCATTCCCAAAAATGTGAAAGTAGTTATCGATTGAAATACCTACAGACTCTTTAAAATACGACTTTAATAGACTTACATTGATGGTGTTCCTTGGTGTTAAAAGGTGCATTTCATATCCCAGCAGCTTTGTCTCAAAGTATACACTGTTTCTCACTAAATGCAATTTCATAAATCAACCATGTTTGAGTAAATTCCCTAATCTGTAGTATCTACATCTGTCCTAGCAAAAAATATTGGTAAATATTTGGCATAGCAATTAGCGGATGCACAGCTGAATCGTAGTAGGTATTGCGTCATCGTATATGGGTTCCAAGAAGTCTAATCTGTTTGCAGAACAAACAAGGTTCACTGGCGTTTGCTGACTGACACTACCTATTTCATAGGTACCTACTTGACGACTAACACAGTCATGACATTTTTTATGACTTCATAAACTTACTTAAATTGTAAAACTGAATGTTAGTGATGTCATATGCAATGGTTTATAGTTCGTAGTTTAATATGTTTTTACTTCAATCATGCGCATTTTATCCGGACAGTTTTCATCCAAATCGTACCTGCTGTGAGTCTCTTTTACCACACTTTTACTCGTACTTTAGATTTTATTTCCAGATGAATCGGCAGATTGATTGTGATTACGTTTCTCGCGATAGCGTAGCGACAGCAATAATTGTACAATTGTCGCGCAGCTAGCGCGCCAAACTAGATCCATTCGCGACCAAGTAGCAATCAGTCGAACTAAAAACTATCTATTGTTTAATATCTATCTATCGATTTTAAGTAATACGAGTTAGTGATTGACACATTGACGAGCACATTTACCGTTGTCGCTTTGTTGTTGTCGCGAGATACGTAATTAGCATTTCGAATAGGTAGGTAGGTACTACCGGATTTTATTTCGACGAAATTATATGTATTTTACCTTGTGTAAGGTTATGTAGGTAATAAAAATAAATAAATAAAAAAAATAAAAAGAGCTTTATTTCCCTTTACACAGTAGAAAAAGTAAAATTAAATTTAAAGTAAAAATGAAAATGAAACTTAAAAACTATGGTAAGTATATTATTGTTTGAGTGTGTGTGTGTATGGGCCGCCTGTGGCGGTGAAAGCCTCCTCCAAGTGTCTCCACGTATTTCTATCTCTGGCCATTCTAGGCCAGAGTTTTCCCGCAACCTTTATGAGGTCATCACTCCATCTAGTGGGAGGTCTACCTCTTCTCCTTTTTGCGTCGCGGGGCCACCAATTGGTGGTGATTTGGCACCATCGATTATTTTGGACTCTTTGCAGATGTCCCGCCCATCTCCGTTTAAGTTCCAGTGTCAGCTGAACGACGTCCTTTGCCTTAGTTATTCCTCTGACTGTTTGGTTCTTTACGTGGTCTCTAAGTTTTACCCCGATGTAGCTTCTTTCCATTGCTCGTTGGCAGACTCTTAGTTTTTCTAACTGTTTTTTAGTTAAAGACCAAGTCTGGCAAGCATAGGTCAGGCATGGGGTCAGGCAAATGTTCATCGCTTTGGTTTTGAGTTCTATCGGAAGATTTCCTTTGAAAATATCTTTCAAAGACCAGTATTTATTCCAAGTATTATTTATTCGTCTATTTATTTCCTTTTCTGTGCATGATTGGAATGAAATAATATGGCCTAAATAGACATATTCTGTAACATATTCCAAAGCACCTGTGTCTATGTAGATCGTTTGTTTAGATGCGTTTGTCATAACTTTGGTCTTATCTTTATTTACCTCTAATCCGATGGCTTTACTCTCAGAGTTTAGAGACTGGATCATGTACTCTAGTTCCTCGGCTTGTTCTGAAAGCAGAACCAGGTCATCTGCAAATCTAAGGTGACTAAGGTAGGTGCCGTCGATCTTGATTCCTTTTTTATCCCAGTCAAGTTTCTTAAATATGCTTTCCAGTACGGCAATAAAAAAGGTCGGGGAAAGAGGATCTCCTTGTTTCGCGCCTCGTCCGATACAGAAGGATGGTCCTGCTGATTCTAGTCTTACCCGCGCCGTGCTATTTTTGTATATTTCTTGGATGATTTCTATATATTCATAGTTAATACCTTGCTCGATAAGTGATTGCCATATAGATTTGTGGGATATAGTGTCAAATGCTTTGGAATAGTCGATAAAGCAGATATACAGTGGTTTATTAAATTCAGTATACTTTTCAATAACCTGTTTTATCGTGTGTATGTGGTCTATAGTAGAGTATTTTTTTCGAAATCCTGCCTGCTCTACTGGTTGATTTTCATCGATTGCTTTTTCAATTCTTCGTAGTAGAGCCGACGCGAAGACTTTGTAAACGCACGACGTCAAGCAGATAGGTCTATAGTTTCCAATTATTTTTGGATCCCCTTTCTTGTATAATAAAACTATTTCAGCTAATGTCCACTGTTTTGGTATTTTCTTCTCTTTCATAATTTGATTAAATAATTCTGTTAAAGGTTTTATGAGCTTTTCTTTACCTGCTATTAACATGTTGCTAGTGATTCTATCGGGTCCAGGGCTTTTGTCCGGTTTTAGTTTTAATAAGGAAAGCTCTACTTCGCTTTCAAGAAAAGGTAATACATGGTCTCTATTGAAGGCCGCATGTGTATTTATGTTTTCGTCTGTGCTCGTGTTTTGCCTGCTGTACAAATTTTCGTAAAACTGTGTTGCTATTTGTTCTATGTTTTTTCTGTTTGTTGTACTGGTTCCTGATTTATCGCATAGATGAGTCATTAGCTGTTTTGATGTGTTGAGTTTTTTATAAGCCTTTTTAACACCTCCAGTTTTTTCTAAGTGACTTTCTATAGTCCTCATTTTATGATGTTTCATGTTTTGTTTGATTTTCTTGTTTATTGACCTATATAGCTTGCTAAGTTCCAACTTTTCCATTCTTGTTTTATTATTTTTATTTTTAAGATCGTGTCTTCGATATTTTAATTGAATTATGTCTTCTGTTATTATTGCTTGCATTTTAGTGTTAATTTTAGTCGAAGTTGAGTCTAGTGAGCATTTGTTTAAGCATTTCTCTATTTGATCATATAGATTTTGTACTGAGGGGGTATCCGGCTGCGTTTCGATTAAAAGTACTTTGCTGAGATGTTCATAATCTGTATTATTTCGCATTGCATTGCCGTATTGTGCTCGTGACTTTTGGTGTTTTGATACTGAGATAGTAAGTCTCACCATTCTGTGGTCACTAGGATGTATTAATCGGCTGATGACGTTTACGTTCTCTACGTTTTTTGGTTGGTTCGTTGCTATAAAATCTATTTCATTTTTCGTTTTTCCATTTGGTGCTAGCCATGTCCATTTCAGTTTAGCAGGTTTATTGAACATTGTGTTCGTAATTTTTAGTTTGTGTTGCATGCAAAAGTTCAGAAAGCACTGACCTCTGTTGTTTCTTGTACCATATCCGTACTCTCCCATTATTATACTTTCGCTATTTTGATGCATTCCTATTTTCGCATTCATGTCGCCCATTAATATTATTTTCTTCGTGCATTTGCTCATTGCTGTATCTAAGTCTGAATAGAATAATTTTATTTCATCTTCCTTGGCCTTATTGGTAGGAGCATAAACTTGTAAAATAGAAAATATTGTGTCGTTTATTTTTGTTTCAATTATAGCTACTCTTTCTGAAACAACGATAAAATCTCTCTGTAGGTACTTAGAAATAAATAATGGTTGATATTTCTGACAACCTCCAAAACTAAGCAAAGCTGAAAACAGAATGTGATTGAATATTTTTATAATGTTACATACCTTTTTAGAGCACCCAAAAAGATAAAAAAAAATGTGTATGTGCATCGTGACCAGGGGGGCTAAAATAATAATTATTAAGTAAGTATCATAAATAATTATAATTTTGAAATCGTAAAATAGCCACTAATATTTATGTGCCATGAAGAGATTAATTCATCTGTTTTAACCGTATTCTATAGAAAATCGTAATGTATTCATAATAAGTTTCTTAGAGGAATATTTTTCCTTTTTAAAACGACCTTTTTAGCCCCCCTGGAACAAGACGTGTAATATGTACATACCTATGTATTTTATTCTATTGATATGTAGCAGAGGTCAAAAGTATATCTTCAGGGCACCTTTTCTTCTACAGTTAGAAAGTTTTTGTTAGGAAATAGGTTCATTTTGAAGAAAAAAATATTTAACGAATAGAACGAAAATCACATGTTTTAATTTTTTTATTGATGTAAGAGTGAATGAAAATGCGTTATTTATCCTACACTCTGTAGTGCAAATAGCAAACCTTGAATGTCACTAGCGTTTGAGTGCCTGGAGCGCGTGCTAATTAAGTTTTCTAAACAAACTTAGGTTAGGCTATAGACAAGCTTGAAGCGTAAATTGAGTCCCCATTTCTTCATGTTATTTGTTATCTATCAGTGATTTATACTGTCTATTCCATTTCAAATGCAATATTAATACAAATAGGTTAAAAACAACGTCAAATATTAGCCTTATATTCTGAAACAAAAACATGATCACGAAAGAGAAAATCTAGAATTTCGATTTTTAGGTATCTAACGCCCAAATACTGAAATGCTACATAAATATTTGCGAGCGTGTTAAACAATTTGTTAAGATAAACGTAAAAAAATTACAAAGATAGCCTGTTTCAGTATTTGTTCGTAAAAGATCCTTTGAAGATGGGTACGATTCATAAAGTGCAGCAAATTGTTCATGAAGCAATGTGCGGATACAAATTAATGATTTTCACTCTGATAGAGGAAGCAAGACTGAGTTTGCGATCAATTGTGAGTCGACCAGAATAAACATTTGTGTTGTCAGTGCCGCACATTGTAAATCAGAAGTTATCATTCCTTAGGTGACAGATGTAAATAAAAAAAAAGTAATTTAAGTTATAGGTATAGGTATTTTGTTGTAAACATAATTATTACACATATTAAAACACCCAGACTCGAGACAAATATTTGCAGATCATACAAACATTTGTTCCACAGCGGGGATCGCAACCTTCTGCGTCTCAGACGGGCATCCACCCACTACGCTAACAGAGGTCGTTCTCGTATGAACCGGAAAATTAAATGAGTGACGGACGACAGCGGCGGCGGCGGTGGTGCCCATCACATTGTACATAACTAACCTGATTGTACGTTCATTACTCAAAATGCCTAGCACGGCATGCAGTTTCAATTACGAAACATATTTATTTTGTATCTTTAACACGAAACCTATTTTAAAAATATCGTGGCACGGTCTGCTAGCAATATCTAAAATAATGATGTTTGTCTTAATTATTATTCTTCCTCTTGATTTTGCGTTTTTTTTCTAATGTACCTTTTACCAATTGACACAGTAGGTACAGTTTTTGCTCTAATAAACTGATCACTGATTGAGCTTTCAATTGAGCTAGCCTTATACTTTACTCTTATTTTGAAAAGTCACTCAAACAACGAGCCATACCATACACGAAATTCCATTCTAACCTTTCTTGAAAAATTTCAAGCTTTGAAAGACATCCATCAAACTGACAATTTTGAGTTTAATTTGAAATGCAGCAAAGATTGGTTAAATACTCGAGCATCGTTTCAAAATTGAAACTCAACTTTTTTGTCCGTGTTACATGGTCACCAATGGGTTTTTCTTCAATAGGATTCGGATAAATCGGGTTTTTAAGCGTGAAACGTCTATAAATAAGTCCTAGCGCCAAACTAGGCCGATGCGGTTGTTTCTTTAATTACCTAATGAGTATTTCTAGTAATTTGGAAACTCTACTATTTATAAAATATATAAAATATACTTAAAAAATTCTTTTCACCCCCTTTGAGCGCATTTTGAGCGCAGTACCATTTAACCATTTGACCTCCGATAGGCATTTATTATTAAATTAGCATTAAAAAAAAAAACTCAACATGCATAGGCGGAATTGAAACTCAATTTCAGTTTTTGAATTGTTTCACTAACATAAAATTCAAACACTGTAAAACCCCACTAAAAAGTTTTTCTTGTTAAATTATTTTCCTAGCTCATGCATTTATTAATATTAGGTACCTACGATTTTATTTTATTCTCTGATTTTGTATTGTGTTCAGTCAGACAGATTGACATCGGACTATGTTTTATATTTTTTCTTTTTTCGTTCACGTCGAAACATTTGAATTTTCCGAGTAATATATTATTTCGACGTGCAATCTGTAATTGACAGCGAAACGAATGCAATAGTCGATTTTCGATTTCAACAAGAAGGGGCAAGAACTAACTTTAAATTATTGTTTTAAATATAGACTTATTCAGTCGCAGTTATAAGTGATGCAAAAAAGTTCAGGAGGTGTGGAAAACGGGAGGCTTTTGTCGATGATGCGCACTATGCTTTCTATAAATAGAAAATAAATGCAAAAAAGTCATTTAAAGTCTGTAGATAGTCGAGGATAGTGCGATTCCGTGTAGCCCACGGACAACTTTACACTTCACAACTTTAACTACTTATATTGTTGTGAAATAACGCTTTTAGATAACCTTGTTTCTATTGATCTGATTTTGGCTACTCCACCAGCATTCACCATGTCTACCAGAGCTCTGTTGATTGACATTTGTGGTCTTGCGTCAATTTGTTTGAATTTTTTGATGTTTACCATTTACATGATGCCATTTTCTTGTACGCACTAGAGCAATGATTGAAAGCAATAATTACGCGCACTTGCCGTTCAATAATTATTATTGTAAAACTTTTGTTTTGATCATGCAAGTCATGGTGACAGTCAATATAATTGTATGCAACAGGCAAGAATCTCTTGCATTAGCCCGTGTAAATGAAACTGGGTTTCAAATACAAATTAACGATAGGTACTCTTTAACCATTTGTAACTTTGTATAGTACCTATACCCAAAAAAAGGATACTGTAATCTCTATTTTTTTTCTGTCTGTGTTGTTCTATTCTTTTCTTGTGTCTTGTTGAAAAATTTCAAAATAACGTAAAAGTCATTAGAAAATGAAAAATCTTACGAAAAGTTACGACTTCGAAAGGATTAACACTATAATAAAAATATATAAAAACATAAAAGTCTTTACAATAGGTACCAATTTGATCGCGGCTATGTCTATTTCAGTGGCCGAGTTCAAGAACAAAAGCTTGGTCTGTAAAAAGATTTTGGCTACAAAGTTATTCTACTTTACTTAGGCTTACAAATAAACTTTAATGCACCGCGCTGCACTGCTAGGAATCAATTTGCATGAGACAGTGCTAATTACTGAGTACAATATAATCGGATTACCCCTGATATGTATGCGCGGGAAATGGTGGAATAGTGGTGGTGAGTGGAGCTTTCAACGATTCATTTTACATTTCTATTATTTTATAGTGAAGGGAAATTATGGTAACACGTAATACAATAATATAGATTTCATAAATACTAGACACGTATTTGCTTTGTACAGTTACAGTGTTCTGGTATTGTAACATTATTAGGAAATCATAATCAAAACTACTTAATATTTCTCTATTTCCGTATTTATGTGTTGCTTAGAAGAAATCGCTTTCAGCGATATAATATTTATTTTTAAGTAATATTTGTTTGTTTTTTCTGTGTTCACTAAATTGTTAATTCATTCATTGATTCATTCATCAAAATTAGCCCAGGTCATCTTTGAGGTCATAATTAGGTCGCCCTAACCGAAACCGGTTATGATGTTTTTGTTAGGGTTTTTTTCGTTTTCTTTTTGTGTAATATATTTACCTAAAAACGGAAACGTATAATATGCTGCAACAGTTTTGTTGTTATTGATATCAGACAGTATTTTAATCAAATATCAGTACGTAAATGAGAAATCTTAACATCGCATCTTATCATCGCAGGTTTGAATCCCGCCGGAATCGAAGGTTTAGTAACATTTTTCATTTATAATTAAATGCCTAATGTGCCTATGTGTGGTAAAATTAAAAGATTATACCTACCTAAATATCAAAAGCTTAATATTGAAACATAAATACGTGATACACTGAGATTATCTAAATTACATTTGTCAATTATATAAGTGATTTCTAATGATAATGTCTATTGTAATAACCAAATAGTAATCAATCAAACAGCATAATACTTCTTAATGAGGGCCAAACGCTTTAGGGAATTAAAGGTTGAGTCATAGTTGTAAGCATGCTTACAACTACTATGTACCTAACCTATTAGGTACCTACTACGAGTACCTACTATCAGACGGCTAAGCTGAGAGGAGGGTTTAGGTGCTGGGCAAGCCTATTCCATCTCAACAATGTCCCAGGCACTACAGTGTCCCGTTAAGTGTAGGCAAAGATTGCCTCCTGACGCTTTATAAATCATCTATTAAAAATGTAAAGGCCAGAGTTTTTTTTATTACAGAATAAATAGCTATTAGAACAAGTACCTACAGAATACCCACTTCGCGAAAACATTCATTTCAATCTCTCGACTCTATTACGACGTAACTAAGTGCAATTAAGTTAGCACCTCGTGTCGAGCGTCAAATGATGCTAAGTATATCATTTTACTAACCCTTGACCCCAAAAAGAGTGGTGTTATAAGTTTGACCACAATGTTTGTCTGTGGGTCTGTCTGTGGCACCTGTGTGGTAATTGTATAATTTTTTATTGATTTGTTTTGACATTGTTTTCTTTTTTATTGTGAGATGTTTGACGAATCTAAGTGCATGTATATGTCGAAAGAGAAATAAAGATTATGGTACCAAATTTTATTCAAATCGTCCAGCCATTTGAGCGTGAAAGAGTAACAAACAAACTTTAGTAGTACCTAGTATACCTAGATAGTGTAACGCTTAGAAAATAATTGGAATATCAGTTGGGCCACTAGATCGTTTGTAGCGATCCTTAGGTGGCTCAACTGATTCTAATTGCATTTTGTGCAGTTATGTAAATATGTAGTAGTATATTTTCTGTAAATAAATTAAACCTTATTCCAAATAGTTGGAATATAAATTATATGGAATTTCTATATTGTGAGCCACGGACGTTCTGCAGCAGGTATTTATTTACTGAAATCAGTTGAATATGACTAAGTGCGAGCATTCATTACTATCCAGTGATTAATTATAGAGGCGGTTCTATGCAATTTCAGGTATTTGAAATTGCATAGACGTACTTACTGAAGAGTACTGAGTGTAATGAGTTTACATTACTCCCGAAAATGAAAACGGTGCATTCAAATCATGACGCATTTCTATAACTCATCAAATTGCTTGTTTATGCTATTTGTTATGTTTTTTTTCGGGGTATAAAGGTATTTAGATTGTTTGGTTATTTTAAAGAAAGCGAGTTTGATGAGTAAGATCTCGACGTTAAATCCGGAGGAGGTTCTAATCCCAGGGGCCGTAGCACTACCTATTAAAAGTAATATTATTTAATGACAGTTTTCTTCTTCTAAGAAAATTTGATATTCTTTTTCTAATTTAGTAAACTCTCATACAATAACAATACAGTAAGTAATTGTATGGGGTGGTGCTACAGCCCCAGCCGTGCTTCAATAGATTTTTCGTTTCTGATTTTTTTATGTAGGTTTTAGACATATCGTTGAAAATATTAAAATGCAGTTTTCTTCTTTTCAAAAATAAAATAATGTTTTAATTTGGTTATGGCATTGAAAATTTTCACCCTGTTTAAAAAGCTGCGAGCGAAATGCTAGTTCATCACACTAATATTATAAAGGTGGAAGTTTGTGTTTGCGTAAGTATGTAAGTATGAATGTTTGTTACACCTTCACGCTCAAACAGCTGGACGGGTTTTAATGAAATTTGGTACCAGGATTGCTTATACCCTGGATTAAAAAAAAAAGGGTTCGTTTGATCTCGGTATTCCCACGGGGCGGGAACTATTCACCGGGTAGCACCGCGTGGCGCAGCTAGTAAAACATAAATGTGATACACCAACGGTTCCTGGTCTTTCCTCGGGAACGGGAACTATTGACCGCAGGTAACACCGCGGGGCGCAGTTAATGTGATACACCATCGGTGTTCTTGTCGCTTAATAGGTGTTTGTGTGATAAACAGTAACTGTAGTAAATTATGGCAATTTTTTTTCTAAACCTCTTCAATTTCGTAAAGGGAATATTACCTGCACCCTCGGTGCACTGCTGCTCATAACTACGAAGATCCTCACCCGTTTTCATTCTTCTCAGGGACTAGGAGTATATACTCTTTCAAACTAAAAAAGAGTTTTTTTTTAAATCGGTCTATAGACGGAATAATTTTAGTGATCATAATTATAAAAAGTACATACCTACCCTACGTCCTACAGTGGAACATAGAACCTCCTCCTTTTTGGAAGTAGGTTAAAGTCAGATTTAAAATCCTCTTCCTCTGCATCTTGGCGACCTCTGTGGCGCAGTGGGCGAAAGCCCGCCTGAGACGCAGAGGTTGCGGGTTCGATCCCCGCTGCGGGACAAATGTTTGCATGTTCTGTAGATATTTGTTCCGGGTCTGGATGTTTTTTTATCTATAGTATGTATGTATTTACAAAAAAAAAATGTATCTATGTAATATATCAGTCATCTGGTTACCATAACACAAGCATTAAATTGCTTAGCTTGGGACTAGATGACGCCGTGTGGAATGTCCAAGGATATTTATTTATTTATTATTTATTTATTATCTTGACCATTTTTAAGTATCTTTTTGTAAAAAAGGATTTTGTGTTATGAAAGTGAATGTAAATGGTAGCGGATTCGTCCGGTAACCGGTACACCCTGCCGCACCCCGATCTCACTAATTGTTGAGACAATTAGAACTGCCTTCGTTAATATAGGCATATTAATGATGAAACTCCATACTTTATACACTTCTATAATGTTATTTATTTTCCTCTTTTGTAATTTTTTCTTTGTACATTTACGGACGGCTTGCACAACAAATGATTTAATGTTAATTCTACCAATTTGTTGTCGTAATACTGTTAGGTAAATTTACCTAGTTAAGTACCTTTTTATATATATTTAAGTAGGTAGGTAGATATACCTATAACTCTCTGATCAAAATAGTAATATTTTGATTCATCTGTCTCTGACCTTTGCACATCAACATCCTTTGATAGGTATTGTATAAGTTATTTCGACAATATTCCGGCTTAATATTATAATAACAAAATCGATGTTTATTCTTAAAGCACGCTCTTTATTAATAAACGGCGTAGACGTAGCGTTGGTAGGTCCATATCCTCTTCTCGATTATTCGAGCGGATTAATTATTGTCTGCAGGAAACTCATAACAAGGTGTTATATTTTTGTAATATTGTCTTTTCTCAAGCTCATCTAAAATTGTTTTGAAATACCTAATACAAATTGTAATAAATAAACTACGAGTATGATGTTGAACCAATATGATCTATTATGGTGTAGGGAGTCGCGTTGGAACAGGCATTAGAATCACCTAGCATGTAAGACGAAACTGAAGTGATACTTGAGGTCCTACCAAAATAAACGATTTTTCTTTCTTTCTTTCAGATAGGTACCAACACATAAAGTGGGACACGGTCATAAATGTAACAAAAGTAGCAATATTGATGAAAAACTTAGGCCTTTACATCTTTACTAGATGATTTATACAGAGTCAGGAGGCAAGGTTTGCCTACACTTTACGGGACACTGTAGTGCCTGGGACATTGTTGAGATGGAATGCTTGCCCAGCACCTAAACCATCCTCTCAACTTAACCGGCCATATCCACAGGAAAGACAATGGTCAATTACTTGTGGGACTGACTAGCCGCGGGTTTCCTCACGATGTTTTCCTTCACCGTTTAAAGCTCGTGTTAAAGTGCATATAAATTTTTCGACGCGAAAATTCCATTGTTGCACGGCCGGATTCGAACTCAAATATTGATGAACATGCTTATAAAATACCTAAGTAATTGTAGATGCAGTACAGTGGAACAGGGACCATTTTGTTTAGTTGAAGAGTTAGGTACCTGCTTGAGTCTGAGGATTGTTTTTTTACCGACAGAACCTATAACTTTTTTAAAAGAAGGTTACCAAATTATCCAATGGACGAACATTCAAACTTTGAATTAAAAAAATATTTCAGACCAAGTTTACACAAATGCCAGTTTCTAGTTGGTTGGTCTAGATCTAGACTGGTGGCGTGATTCAAACTTTCAGATTTCTAATATAAGCCTCCGTCATGGCTTAACGACTTTCGATCCGGGACCGACAATTTAACGTGCCCGAAATCCGAAAACGCTCAGCTTTCGGGCTTCGGTTAGCAGCTAGCTAATACAACTTGCGGTCACCCATCTTTGAGGCAAAGTTCTACGCGACAGGCCGCGCGCGGTGGAACTAGCTGCGTGGAAATATTAGGCGCGTTTTTGATAGGTACGTGATACGACGCGGCGCCGAAGAACTACTCTAATAAACCAACTAACTACCTAACTAATAGACTTTAAGACCGCGTGAAACAACAAGTGGCAGGTCGCGCGCGTTGTGTTGTGTGTTAGATAGATGTATGGCTCTAAATTGTAACTGCTCAGAACGTCGTTTAACTTCAACGACCTATCGAGAACGTCTTAGCAAGAGAGCGGTTCATTTTTAACTGACTTCAAAAAAGGAGGTGGTTCTGTGTTCTACTGTAAGTATGTATTTTTTCTTTTTTATGTATGTACCTACTGATTTTGTTTTTTTTTATTGTTTAAAAGAGTAGGAGGTATAAAAACGCTTGAGCATGTTTCATTACAAAAAATTAGGAATCTGATGAGGATCTTCGATGTTTTTAACAAAAACGCACCTCAAGTCGAGAGTGCAGGAAATATCTCTTCAGAAATGGTTAAATTTTGCCACTTGTAGTATGATTTCACTCTTTTTGATACATTATTTCCCTACTGTAACAGTACTGTAACAGTTGTCCCGATCAAAAATGTTACACGTTCTTGACCCTAATACTGATTTCGCACTTAATAATTTTACCAGCACTGCTTATAATCATTCGTCAGGTGCTGACCTGGCTTGGTGTTATAATGTTTATGTTACAAAATCGGCAACTGTGTAAATAACCTGGGATTATGGGATTTTTAAACTAACTAATAAAAATGATTTAGTAAAAAAGTGATGAATCTGGTCGATGTATTTATTAGTAATTGGCAAATTGCTCAACAAAAACATAAATCATGTTTTTGTGTATGTTTGTGTTGGTGGTTATGTGAGTCAAGCATGCCTCTACGGCTGAACTGCTACAGGTGCACCTAGGTACTTAGATAATTCTTGAACATGAAAGGCAAAAAGGTACCTAGTTCTCTTAGGTATTAGAATCACCTAGCATGTAAAACGAAACTTAAGTGATCCTTGAGGTCCTACAAGAATAAATGATTTTTTCTTTCTTTCTTTCTTTCTTTTTTAGAATATAGATACAATGCAAACAAGTGCATGCATCTTAGGATTTTAGAGAAATTATTTCAAATAGAGTTTCCACGGATTTCGAGAAGCAGCGTGTGTAAAGCGACTAGTTTTGATTTTTGTAATAAAAACACAATCATTATGTTTTGTATATTTGCAGAAATACTTCCTTTATTTTGTGATTCTATACATACATTTCATGTCACAAAACACCGACAATTTTCGACAGTTTTCTATAGCATTGGTTGTTGTCCACTTAAAATGAAAAATAAAGAAATGCAGCATTTACTTATTACAAATTGAAATACTTATATTGTGTTCAGTTACATAATGCCCAAAGTGGCCGTGTTTCGCCCGCAGGAGTAGAATAACATAGCCTGTAAGAAGTTTGGTTTGATGTGATCTTACAAAATAAAAAAATGGATCACTATCACACATTCCACACACCATTGTATCAAGCCCTTATTCTAAAGTTTAAATAAGTTTTGGTTCATTATAAGAATCGTATATGATAAGTAGATCTAGCGAGCGAAGCGATCGAAGAAAAAAATATGAAAATAACGCAACCTTTATAATGACCGAGTACCTACAGTTTAAAACAGTAAAATCTATCTATAACCCATTGTTTACCAGATACATCACGTTGTTGTTTGTAAAGCGAGACGAAATCCTGTATATGTTTAGTTTTTATTTTAGCTCTTGACTGGCCTTATTCGTTTTCATACCAAGTGGGTCTGTGTTTTGCTAAGGAAATACTCGACTCTCCGAGTGAATCGACTTGCTGTTATTGAATTACTTGTACCTCTTGTTGTTTATGCTAGGGGGAGGGGGTGCGCTACTTTCTTGAATGAATCAGACATAACATTCTTATAGAAATATCTAACAAGTACAAATTGTAAAATATTAATTGCATATTTATCAATGGGACAAAAAGAGAACAAAGAAATATAATTGCTTTTTAAACATGGTTTTATACCCTTAAATGACAGTCTAGTACAGTTAGCTTTCTAATAGCGTCGATGGGCTTGCAACTTGTCACGTATGGAAAGTTAACTACTGCAAAATGTGGACATGTACCAAATATGTATTTGAGCATGACATCTTTAAAAGGATCTGAAAATTGCATTAATATCTGAAAGAAATGTCTACCGCTCCTTGGGATACAGTCGTGATCATTTTTCATTTGTAGACAGTCTGATAGCAGCGAGTTATGAAATGCATTAATCGAGGACATAAAACTCTGTAAATGGGTCAGATCATTTTGTACTAAGCAATAGGTACTTAACACAAATTGTTTTTAGGGTCAAGCTTTATAAACCATCCTACTGTTAAATATTGAGTGACAGTTATTATGAAGTTAAACTATGATACTAGCTAAACCAGCGAACTTCGTACTGTCTCGGAATTCGAGATCACCAAAAAACTGTTCCATACAAAATGGATGAAAAATAATTGAGTCTTACAAAATGTCTTCTTTGTTCTTCAAAAAAGAAGACGTACTATGTTCCTCTTTATGTATTTTTTATGTACGTTTACCTATGTTCATTGTTCACCCACTATTCCGTCAATAGTGGATCGATTTTGAAAATTATATGTTATTTTAATAATTTAAAAACTTTGAGGATCTGATGAGGATCTTCGGAGTTAGAAACAGAAACGTGAGTGCAGGAAATCACTCTCTTCTTACGAAATTGAAGTCGGTCGCATATAACAATAATTTTACTACTTGTTTCAATGTTTAAATGAAAAAAAAACAAAAATCTCTGTCACCAGAGTTGGCCACTTGCTCATACGAACTTACTTAATGTTTAAATATGTAGAATTGCTATCTATTCGGGGCGAAGACAAATTAAATAAATCAAAAATAAGTTGATCCAGCCGATCTTTTACCCAACTTTTGTTTTATATAAGTATTTAAGGTAATTTGGGTCTGCTGGTCGGAACCCAGAACAGGACACAAAACAAAAAAATATCTATAGCATTATCATAAACGCAATTTATTTATACTTCTTACAACGATTCGTTGTCACGTCGCTGGCTTCATGATCCGCTAATATTAAATTCTGTGAAGTATATCTTTATTATATTCTATGCTACTCGATCTACCCATATCGTTATACCTACTAATCTGTGATACAGCTTACAGATGCAGTAAATAAGCTGGGTGAATTTATTTAGGTATTAATTTAAAAAGGAGATCGAAAATAGGTACTTGGTACATTCAAACTACTTTGCTTTAGGCATTAGGACAATAACATAACGTAAATTGTTTTACATAATTGATGTACTTAAGTGCCAGTTTTATCGCTGGTCCCGTCTTGAATGCTATGACACACGCAGCAGACTGACTACTCCTAATAAGCATCATAAAATATCATTTAGGTTGACCGTCGACCCAGTGTTGCGCAAACATTTTCATAGTTTTGACTATTGACATTGTCAATTTGAGATTGACTTTAATAAGCAGTCGTGAGAGGCAAACGTGTGACAGTTTCAGAAATAGTACGGTTTGATTAGGTTTATGTTGAACATTTGAATCATCACATCAATCTAGAACTATACATTTGGCTTTGGATCTTTACTGGATGATTTATAAAGTGTAAGGAGGCAATCTCAACGATAATCAGACTAAATAATCATCAAACAAAGCTATAGCTTTTAACTGCACTATAGTATAGAGCAGCTAACTAGCTAAGAAAATCAGTCTAACGGAAGTACCTACCGTTAGTCTGATTTTCGTTAGTTCTTTATATTATATATTTTTTGTTATTGTATTCTTAGTGAATGTTTGTAATAGATAATTTTGTCCAAACATAGCTTAATGGTTTAGTGATGACTGCACACGTTTTTCAAACGCGCAGTCTCTGCGCGAATTTTCATAATCCATCGGCATTGTCGGAGTGGTCGGTGAACATCCATAATAATAAAAATAAATACATACAGTGGAACATAGAACCTCCTCCTTTTAGGAAGGCGGTTAAAAACAAACTAGATCCTTACAGCATGTTTTCAATATAGACTTTCATAGACTTTAACTTGTAAAATGAAAATATCTGCTTCCCTTTATTCTGAACGCCTTGCTTTATTAATCCTCGACGAAAGAGAGGGATGTTATAAGTTTTAGGTGTGTGTGTCTGTAAACTACTTACGTTTCTTGATTTATTTTCTGTTCAGCATAATCAGAGAATAAGTAATTATTATTATTAGTACAAATACAGGCATTAGAATCACCTAGCATGTAAAACGAAACTTAAGTGATCCTTGAGGTCCTACAAGAATAAATGATTTTTCTTTCTTTCTTTCAAGATAGTATATACGAGTATTATTTTATCTGTGATGAGTGATGACATAAACTCCCTCCCTCCCAACCCCGTGTCTTCAGATCCATCCCTTCTGGTGCTTAAGTAATTTTGACTATTAAGTCAAAATTATGGTGAAATGAACCAGCTGGTAAAATGCTGTAGGTACCTACCTAACCTTGCCCGTCCCAGCAATAAATCTTTCCATTGTCAACGTATAGCAAAGTGCTCCGACTCCGACTCCGAACTTAAGCTGCTTTCAGTATTTGCTGTAACATCTTTTCTGAACTATTTTAATGCACTGCTTATTGGTCTTAGATACAGGATTGCCAGATTGGGTTTCAATTCTAATGTGTACCTACTTGACTACAAACAAGATTGAAAAGGGGAATGATAAAAGTATTTAAACGAAAAAGGTGGTATTAAAAACTTTATGAAATCCGACTCCAATTTTGGAAGAAAAGAGCAATTTCTTGCGCGCTCGAGGTACATTTCTGTTCACTCCGAAGATCCTTCTCAGATTCTTCTCAGATCCTCAATACTTTTATCGGACCATCTCCGAAGTATACTCTTTCAAACAATTTTTTTTAAGTAAGTCCACTATTGACAGTATATAATATAGTGGAACATAGTTAAAACAGACAGCTCATTGAGCGAGTTATTGACAAATGGTTTGAACCAATCAATTCAATTGACTGATTTAATTGGCTTTAGCTGTTTAATTATTGTCACAAAAATCACATCACATGTCTTTTAAAAGTGGCAACAACCTGAACTGTTATGAAAGAATCGAATTATGGGTGGAGGTATAGTTACATTAATTACTCGATAACTAAAAGTAAAACACCAAAAACAGGAGAAAAATACATTTATTTACTTACAGAAACTAAACTAATACATATATTTACATAACTGTACAAAATACAATTCGAACCAGTTGAGCCACCTAAGGATCGTTACAAATTATCCATAGGTAGCTCAACTGATCCAAGACACTGCCGTGCCGAAGCGTGCTCAAGACAATAGAATCAAATCTCAAAACTAAACTTCATAGACACTTTCACGCATTCGGACAGGGTTATTATTACACACTATAAAACTACAAACTACACAAGCTTTATGAGATTCTTTTGAATTTTTCGAAAACGCCAGCAGAAGCACTATTCTGAAATTCCCAGCATTATACAGAGTGAGATGTACTAGACAAGAGCATTGTGTGCGCAAGTCGAGGCCGTCCCTGCTCTTTAGACGCATTAAGGCCTAGTGGGCTAGGGGCGAACTAAAATGAACTCTAAGTTGAATCGAGTGAGTTTGGAAGGTAAACTGCCCCATAAACGTACTCAGGAAGGGTGGGCTAGGGGGAAACTAAATTAAACTAAAATTGTACTTACTCGAGTTTTCCGGAAAACATTTTGATTTAGTAATAGATCAATGGTGGGAATTATCTATAAGACACATCGGGTTATCATTTAAGTAATATCGTCAAGTTGAAAAACTAAGATTAGAATTATAAGGTTGAAAAAGGCCAACCTTTTTAACCTTATAATTTTATTATGTATTTACATTTTACTGATATGAATTAATTTATTTGAAAATGAATTAGGTAGGTATGTAGCTCTTACATAAAACTTACCCCCATATTCTTAGTCGTAACCTTAACTCCACCTCCACTCGACTCAGCTTTGAAATCGTGATTGGTATCTATAGACATCAAAATTCACCTCCACTCATTAATAATTGATAATTTAAATGGCCTTAGATGATTCGCAATCGAATTGTCAAAGTCTAAAGTCAAAATGTCAATCTTAATGTAATTCTAGATTTTCAAGAATATACGCGAAATTGTGAGATAGTTTATAAAAAAACGGTCATCTCAAAATGTTCATAGCAAAAATTATGACATGATTTTCTTTCAAAGAAAACAAATAAGCCTTAAAATATAATATAGATTATTTTAATATCAGGAGTCGTTCAAAAGTGGGGTAGCTTAAGAAAATAATATTTCACCGTGTTTTCCCTCCTGACTTGTGATCATTTGTTAATGTTAATGATATTGTTATTAATAAATTCTAAAATTGATCTGAAAAAAAACTATAGTATTTTCCGTTGGACGACCCTGGCGACCCTGGTCCCGTCGACGTTTCCTTTGTCCCCATTTTGTTGTTGCAATTCTTGTAGACCACACTTGTCTGAGGTTCATAACTAACTAGACTACATCAAAGCCAGATGAAAAGATCTTTCGACTAAAAGGCAAATAATTTTAAAGCAGCTGAAAACATGTCAGTAATCCCAATCTCATGAGTCTTTTGGTAACAGAGGTCGCCACAAAAAGTTGTAGAATGGGGTCACTTTGTTTGATAAGGGGGCAACTGTCGGTATTTCTCGCCTGACTCGACACTGGCGTCGACGTCCCCTCCGTCCCTATTAGGTTGCACGTCTTGTAGTCCACACTCGTCTGAGGATCATGTCGGACTAACTAGAATTGCAAAGAAATCCCTCTCGCTCGGCGCACCACCCTAATTGCGGCTTCGGTGTCGATTTATTTGCGAATCATGACCCTTGAGAGTTAATGACGAGTTCACTGTTTTATGACCTTCGTCCGGTGGCAGTTAGCATTTTTGTCGGAGACATTATGATTTTGGAAGGCTTAGGGATGTTACTTTATGATTTTAGCAACGGAAAATAACAGTTTTTGCCTTTGTACAGGAACAGTGTCGACAGATAATGTTGTGACTTTTTATTTAGTATGTGTGAAAGTTTGGGAAGGCTGATTAACGTCATTCAAATAAATGCTTATTATGTGTGATTAATTGTATATTTTAGTGATTTAAATAATAGTGTATACCTACCACAATACATAATTTAAGAAAATAATAATAAATAATAGGAATATTAAAAAAAATACAAAGTTTTAAAATTCTTCGTTCTACCGCGTCAAAAGAATTGATTTAAATTAATTAATTCTTAGATTTCTTAATCACAGAGGGTAAAACAGGTCTAAGTCTTATCTTATTACTAACCCTTAAAAATTATTGTTTAATATTTTTATAGAAACTCGGAACACTTAAAAACCTAAAAAAAAATTTTCGATCTGTCACCCAGCTTGCCCCATAAAGGTGGGTACTGACCGGCGTTACGGGGCGTAATGTAACGTGTTACACCTCGAGCATTCGTGCAGTCAGTACGTCGTGTTACGGGGAAACCAGCGAGCAACGAGTCGCTCGTTGCTCGCTTTGAGTGCTCCACCCGGCTGTCGGGTTTTTGGCGAATCCTTTGAGTATTACCACAGATAAAAGAATACTAGTATCAGTACCCACCTTTAGAAGACAGATTGGACAAAAAAGTTAAAAACGAAGTAATCATGCGATTCGTATCATTGACAAGTGACGGGCTCTTCATATTTTTGAATGGATCAAATCGGGGTGGAAGTTGCAAAGCCCGGTGGAGTTAACAGGTCCCAACGACCACTTACCATAAAATTCAATTCGATTTTTTTTAATATCTTTTCTGCAACTTTTGATAAGCCTTTGATAACACATAAATTCAGTTTATTGTTTTTTTACATTAAAAAAAAAGTCAACAAGGAACCCTTATAGTTTTGCCATGTCTGTCCGTCCGTCCGTCTGTTCGCGGCTTTGCTCAGAGACTATTGAACTAGAAATCTGTAATTTGGTAAGGAGCTACAAATTCATCACGCCGACAAAGCGGTAAATTATAATAAAAAAAAACTAACCTCAGGAATTTTCTCTTTCAAACCAAAAACAGTACAGTGGAACATAGAACCTCCTCGTTTCTTGAAGTCGGTTAAAAGTTTACAACGGCTTTATTACATGCCATATATATTACCCACTAAAGTCGTATTTACGAGATCAATGAGTGTAAAACAGAAAGGCTCTGTCTCCTGTGAAAATACCAAATCTTGTGCCGAATTCTCGGGTGTGAATGACACAACGACCGACGCGAAATGAAGATCGTTACTGGGCGGGGCGACCCCTGTGGCAGTTACCCAGTGGCCAATCACAAAACACCTATTTACCTATTCCAACGTAATCCCAACCCAGAAACCTTTAGGTGCTTGTAAATAAGTAATCCATCGTGAGTTATCACTTCGGTTTACTTAAGCTACACGCCCAATTCACTAGAAAAATACTTATTTATTTACGCTTTCTGTTCTCTCTCGTCTGTCGAGGTTACTGAGAAAGCTTTGTCGTATTCTTGTTATGCAGAGTATCAGAAATGTGAATTCATTTATAAATTCAATACAAGAAGCACACAAGTCACCAGTTAAAAAAAAATAAAGGGGTCTAAAATTCACATTGAAATATTATTTTGAAAAGCATGCAAGCCATATCACGTAATTTAGCTAGTGTCGCTTTCGCTATAGAAACAAAAAATTAATAGGAATAGGCATTCGATGACGATAAGTTATGCATACAAGAAAAGGGTAATGCTGCGCTTCCGCCTGAAATGTGCTATATACTCGTAGCTAACCGCGAAGATCCGTACCTACCAAAGCTGTGAAACGATGGCACTGTTACCAGGCACCTAGCACATTTAATTTTCTAGTGGAATCGCAGCCTTACCCTTTGTTTTACCCCCAAGTTAATAATATTTACTTGGTCTGATTCTACCTTACGAACTGCACTGCTTATAATATAAGCAGTGCGTAAGGTAGAATCAGACCAAGTAAATATTATTAACTTCAGACGACTTCAGAGAATCAGACGGTTCATTTTACGTTTATTTTTGTCATTCACTCTTAATTTTTTACTCTAAATGAAACGTCTGAACACAAAATGAAACAAGCGTGTCGAAGAAAAACTAAGCATTCATTCGAGTGAATGTTCACTCGAGTGAACCGTCTGATTCTACCTGTAGCGACGCTTTTACGCTGTACAGATGAACGGTGCGAGGATGTGTTGCAGGCTCTTTAATTGTGATATAAAACATCCATAGCAATGCATTCTTAAGCTACGCAACCCTCGCAACACATTCTTAGCACAAATCCCTCTCGTTTCTTTTATCCAAAACATCGCTCCACTAAGCCGTTTTTACTAGAGCCTGCACTAATGTAATGTACCTACCTATATACCTATATTAATATAATCTGAACCCGGAAATGGTTCTATTTTCATGAAATTCGGTATGCAGGGGGTTTCGGGGGCAATAACTCGAACTAGCATAGCAAGGATTCATGTAAAAAAAAATTAAACGTGTTTTCAGGCAATGAAAAATAAATACCGAACAAAGCTCGGTCAACCAGGTACTAATTTGTAACGGTCCTAGGTGGTTCTAATTGTATTTTGTACTGTTCTCGTAAATAGTAATATATAAATAGTAATATATAAAATATAAATAGTAATAGTAATAGTAAATTAGAAGGTACAATAATATAGCAAAAAATCATCAGACCAGGTACTTAATCATTAATTTCTTAATTTCAGGCGTCAACAGCCGAAGACATCTACTGGGAGGGTGAGGATGGCGAGGAGAGGGAGTTTCTGGAAGTGAAAGATGAAAGCGTTCTTTCACGTTTGACAAGACTTAAACGCGGTGTTTTAGATTGGTTAAGTAAGTATTTTTCTCTTTATTATACATACAAGCTGTCCCGGTAAACTTCGTTATGCCAAACTCGTTTACTTTATTTATAGTATCTGTCATGTTTCTGTAATTGTTATTTTTTTTAAAGAGTCAAATCAGGCGCGTGACTTGAGCTGACAAATTTAGGTTTAATGATATTTATTCTCAAAAATGACAAAGTCACTTACATGAGAATACTTAAAGTTTCATTCGGTCTGTACCTTACTATATAATAGGTAAATTAAAATTAGCACAAATCAAAATAAAAAGAGATCAAACAATGTATTACATGAACAAGAGTTAATACTAGAATTAAATGGCTGATATAGTTATACCCACAGAGTACTTTGTAATGTATGGAAAGTATTACCTAACCGTATGATTTTATTCTCTTTGGTTATACCAAAGACGATTAATATCTAGAAGACAGACAAAGGCCATACACAAAATCGTAACCCTATCCCGCAGTATCAGATAGCCTGGAAACTTTAAAACATCAATTTTATCCAAGAAATTACAATTACTTTTTAGTTAAAATTACCTAAAAAAAAATTTATATTGAATATTGTTGCTACCTACTACTAAGTATTGAAATTTCTTGGATAAAATTGATGTTTTAAAGTTTCCAGGCTATCTGGTACGGGTTACGATTTTGTGTATGGCCTTTGTCTGTCTTCTAGATATTAATCGTCTTTGGTTATACCATGGTTATACTTTGTTTGACAGGTACGAAACCAGCTTGAACATAATGTATGGGAAAATGATTTTTCTTTAATATTATTTTTATCATCTATTTTCCAATGTTTTTGGTCCAGCCCTTCTTGAGTTATAAGTAGTGTACTAACATGATAGATTTAATAAATAATCTATGATAAGATACTTATAAAAATTACAATGAGATAATTGTAGACTTTCGACAAAAGGTTAATTAAATAAAGCTTAGTAAAGCTATTCAAAGCTATGCATAAGTACTTACTTTATTTGAATCCCAGACCGGATTATGAACCCAAAGGATGGTGTTTCCAATAAAATGACTGTATTCCCAAGATCCGGTAGACAATGATCTTTTCAGATCTTTTTAGGCGTTTTTAGATCCTTTAAGATGTGACTTATGTCCAAATACCTACATGGATGGTGTTTATAAAAAAATATTTGACTTTTTCAGACCCTTTCACCGTAGCTCCGCCGACGACCACGGCGGCGCCGGAGAATTATGAATCTATAACTGAAGATCAGGAAGACACCGTGTAAGTTGTGTTATAAAAATTATATCCCTCATTTTTTGGCAAAGTTTTATCAGCTCATAACTTGAAAATATTACTTGACAGTGGCCAAATGCACAAGCCGTGCGAAGCCAAAATAAAGAGAGAAAAAAACTTCCTAGCTGTTCCAAAAAATATAAGCTTTCAGGCAATTTAAGACTTCTCACGATATAGTTACTTAATATAATCGATCGAGCCAGCAAAGCGAGCGAAGATCTTAGTGGTATTTTTAAATTAAGTAGGTACCTATGTATAAGTAGTATAATTATCAATTAACTGGTTACCATAAAACAAGCAATTGCTTAGATTGTGATTAGATGACGCTGTGTAGAAATCTGATTAGGATTTTCCTAGTAAGTAAGTAAGTTCGTATGAGCAAGTGGCCAACTCTGGTGACGGAGTTATGAAAAGAAATGCACATTGAGAGTGCAGGAAATTGCTCTCTTGTTACAAAATTGAAGTCTGGTTTTATACATTTTTAATTTTGTCCGTTTTGATATTATTGGTAAGTACATCTATGTGATGAGCATAATCATCATTTTATGTTTAAATTTTCAGAGATAACAATGAATATGACACCCACGACAACGCAGACGGTTCTGGGGCCGCTCCTGATCCAAGGATCGACCACGACCCTGGTGAAAGTAAGCCTTTTCCTTTACTAAGTATCTACTAGCTTCCGACCTCGATACAAACTGCTTAAATGGCCAATATCCCAAGATTTCTATAAAATTATCTAAACTCACAATATTTAACCGCATTTTTTTATTTAACAATTATCAATTTTACAGCCGGTTTCTCGAATGCCGATCATATCCAAATCACGTGACAGTGTCAAACTTGTTGTTCCTAATTAGACACTTGTCACGTAAATTGTAATTACGTCGATTCGTTACCCAATTTTGAAGATGATCTGCGTTTGAGAAACCGGCTGATATGAAAAGAATTGTAAACAGACAGACCAATTGTTTCAAATAGGGTTTTCTGAACTGGCGTGCACTTAGGTGGCAGCACTGAGACTTTATTTATATTTTCTACAGGTAGTTAATCAACAGTTTTTCTTCAACTGGACTATCGAAGAATTGTATGTGTATAGCGCGCGTTTTATTGGACCAATAAATAGTGTTGCCTGGCGAAATTACCCCGAAAACACTCAACAGATTCGAGCTCAAATTTACTCAAGTTAGCTCAAGTTAACTGAAGTTAGCTCAACCAACTGACTCCAGTGGCGTCAATTAAAATAAATAAATAAAAATCTTTATTGGGAACAGATACAGTGGTACAATTTCATGAAAGTCGATGATATCTGCAGAAGTTAAAAAACTGTGTCGCAGACATCAACGCCCTCCTCCGATGTAAAAAAACAGAGTTCCATATGTGAGTAGGTGCAAAAAACATATTAAGAAGATCAAACTAAAAAATCTAACAAAATTACAAAAAGATTACTAAGAAGAAAAAAAAAAAACATAATAAAAGTAATTAATGATTTGCCCGATTCATATTATGTGTTTGTGTATAATGACATGTGTGTATGTGAGGGTGTGTGTATGTGTGTGTGGGTATGTGTGTATTTACGTTTTTGAGTGTAAATGTGGATCATTTTAGAGCAACTAGAAGCTCTTCCGTGTCATCGTAGGATAGGGACTGAAGCCATTCGTAACATTTGGCTTTACATTTAGTTATAGGAAGGGGATATATACTAATTTTTTTATTTATTCTATTGTATAGAAGCGGGCTGATCCAGTTATAATGGCGACCCGCAATCGATGTGCGTCGAGATTCCATCTTGCAAACATTACAGTTGCGTTTGTAGAGATTGGGGTCAAATGTAGTTTCTGAATGTTTGCGAAGTACGGTTTGAGCTATGAACTGTTGACGGACAGAGAGAACTTTACATAGCTGGTAAAGTTTAATTGTAGGAAAACGAATTGGCTTATTTACAATGACCTTGAGAACTGCCCTTTGCGCCCTTTCCAATTTTATCATAACAGACTTTGCTAGGCCACCCCACGCTGTTATGCAGTATGATAAAATTGATTGAGCCAAGGCGTAGTAGACCGTTTTCATGCATTGAGAATCAACAACAGATCTTAGATTTTTAAAAACGAACATTAACTTGCGAATTCGCGAGGCAGCAGTTTCGATATGACATTTCCAGGACATAGAGCTGTCTAAGGTTACTCCGAGATATTTCAGGGACAAGGTTCTGTCTATTTTTGTGCAGTTACAGCTCTTAGACACAGCGTCATAAGAGCAGTAATGAGCTTGAACTGAGAAGGAAGAAGGAGGCAGTGATGCTGAAGAGGGTGCAAAAGCTATAAATTTAGTTTTGTTGATGTTAAGGGTTAAAAGATTGCTGGAAAGCCAGGACATAACAGATCTCAGGGCATGTTCAGTTAAGTTCTGGGTTTCTTCCCAAGTGTGACCGTGAACGAGAAGTGCCGTATCGTCAGCATACGTAATGATTTCACAATTGGGAAGGGACAGATTACACAATTCATTGATGTAGACTAGGAAAAGGGTCGGGCCGAGAACACTACCCTGTGGGACTCCATACAGAATTGATTGCTCCCCACTCCTGACCCCATCAATGACAACATATTGGGAGCGATGGCTGAGATAACTGTCAAAGATATCGTGAGCAACACCTCTAATGCCAATATTCAAAAGTTTGGATAAAAGAATGGGAATCGAGACCGTGTCAAAAGCTTTTGACAAATCAAGGAACACACCGATGGTCTTGCGTCTCTTGTCAAAATTTCTAACGATTCCATCTGAAAGTTTAAGAACTGCATCTTCTGTTGATTTGCCTTTTCTAAATCCGTATTGACATTCTGATAAAATTGAATTGTCGTCAAGGAAGTTAAGAAGTCTTTTATTTAAGATCTTTTCAAAAATTTTAGATATGACGGTTAAGACCGATATGGGTCTAAAATTTGTGATACAGTCCTTGTCGCCATTCTTGAAGATGGGGTGTACAACAGCTTTTTTAAAAACTTTGGGGAAGATGCCAGAGGTGAGAGAGATATTGAAAACGTGTCTCAGGATAGGGATAAGAGTGTTTCTAGCCAACTTAATGACAGAAGTAGGGATGCCATCCCATCCAACTGCGCATTTGTCCTTGAGGTTTAGAATTATGTACTCTATTTCTGCATCGTCTACACTAAACAGAGCCATAGAATTTAAAGGAGTAGAGTTGAGCTGACAAGATGTGAGAGAGATATTATTTTGAGACACAGAGTTGGAGGATCCCGAAGGTACAATTTTTGTTGCAAGATTTTTACCTACACTAGCAAAAAAGGCATTAACTTTGTTAACCGATGAGGATGATGAACTACATATCTTTAATAAGTTACTGGCAGGTGACTTCTTTTTGTCAATGTTGGCAATCTGCTTTACCAAGTCCCAGGTGGCTTTAGGATTTTTCTTGGCCTTATCAAATTTATTTTTAAGGTACTCATGTTTAACCTTTTTTAAAAGATTATTACAGAAAGTGCGATATCGAATAAAAATAATTTTTTTACTTGGATCATTTGGACTTGTAATAGTCTTTTTATACAATTTATCCCTATGACGGATACATCTCAGGAGGCCATTCTTAAGCCCTGGATCACTCCTGAGTGATCCAGGGCTTAAGAATGCGTTTTTTACTCGGTAGAGTAGAAGAGTAGGTATTAGCCTTGATGACTGCAGCTATAATCTTAATAAGATTTTCAGCAGCTACTTCCGGATTCAAACTATCAAGAACAGACGAGAAGTCTATCGTTTTAAGTGCATTAACTATAGCTGTGAGATCAAGACGTTCGGAGGTAACATGTGTTAAGATTTTATTTGCACGTAGGTCACAGCAGAACAAAACAGGACTGTGATCTGTAATAAGGGAATCGAGCACTAGAGTTGTAGCATTATGAGGGGTTCGGGCTATTACATGATCGAGACACCTTTGCTCCCGCGTAGGAAAAACATGAGCAGGGAGTAACGCATGTGACGCTACAAGATTTAAATATTCATCTCCAAATGAGTTGATATCACCAGGTATTATATTTAGATTAATATCACCAATAATTGCTACAGTTCTAAACGGTTTTAATGATGTTAGGATCTCATCAAGGCTGTTTATAAAGGGGGCTGGTATTTTAAATGACGGCGATCTGTAGAGAGCTACTAAGGCAAGTGTTCCTGATTTAAGCACTATACAATTGGCTTCGTTAAACTGAGGTTTTTCGATTTTGCAGTCCAAGTCACATTTAGTGTATAAAACAACTCCTTCATTCTGATTGTTAAAGTCAGACCTATGGGAATCATATCCAGGCAGAATAGGTATTTTCGGACATTTGCTAAGCCAGCACTCGGTCAACACAATAACGTTAGGTAAAAAATTTATTCTACGTAATAAAACAAGAAACTCATCAAAATTGCAGTTAATGCTTCGGATATTAACATGGAGAATAGAAAAGGAGTGATTGTGCTGTTGAACTAGATTAAATGAGTGTTCCGGCGAGCAGATTGCCGAATCTGATACAGATATTTTTTCAATATCGGTATTAATACAATTTACGTTATCCATTAAGATAGTAGCAAAATAACAGAGGGACAGAGTATAGACTAGATAAACGTATGGGGTTGTGAAGACGAGAAATGGAAGATCCTAGAGGCATATGAGTGTAAGTGAATGTGAGTGTATGTGTGTGAGGGTGAGTTAGTGTATTTGTAGTGGGCAATGTGTTTATGGTAGGCAATGTGTTGTTACATAATTTTGGTACAATTGTTAAAGTTAAATAGGAGTTGTAGGACATCGAGAGAAGCATAGCAAGAGTTGAATATTCAACAGACGGGCTTAGTCACTTCGATGTAGATATTTTTTTGAGGTCTGATTCATTAAGTATCCTAATAAGAGGTCCGTTTTCCCTCTTCCGAATGAATAATTTTCCATGGGAAACCCAACAGAACTTAAAATCATTGACCTTTGCGAAGTCTCTTGCTAGGAAAAATAACCGCTTCATTTTAGGCGTCAGATTTTCTGAGATAAAAATAGGTTTAGCAGGACCAGTAATCCGCAGGTGTTCCGAGGTCAGCTTGGAAGTGCCTTTGTTGAACTTGCGGTACATGAAGATGAGTTTTTCTTTTAGGAGGTTACTGTTGAGGTCAACAATCACAGTCCGGCTCGAAGGGTCCTTAGACTTGATGCAAAATATATCCCTGACATGGTTCTCCTCAATGGGAATATTTAGCGCCTTCCCAGTATTAATAAATGTCTCCAAGAGAGAGAGCTTGTTTTCTGTCGAGGAAACAGGAACATTTCGTATTTCAAGGCAGCTAGATCTAGCGCCGCGCTCAAATGTTTCTAGTCTCTCTTCAAGGGTCTGTATGTATTGGGCGTCTGCTTCGCGTTCTGTCTCCAACTTCAATATTCTTTCTTGAAGTGTGTCGAATTTTTGTGACATATAATCTATAGTTGAACGAACATCTTCAACAGCGTTGCAAAGCTTGTCCGTTAATTTCTCCTGGTCCACTTTAAATTGAGCAAACATTTCCTTTATTTCTGCCATAAAGGTATTAAGCTTCTCGTCCTCACAGTTGGAGCGTTTCCTTTTTCGAAAGCTGGGATTCTGGCTCTCCGTTAGACTTGGTTCCGAAGAAGAGTGTTGCAAGACTGGTACATTGAGCCTTACGTTGGGCGCAGCTTTAGGCGCTGTTATGGCGGCGTCAGGAGCGGGCGAAGACGGTGGAGTACGCTTAAGTGGCATTGTGCAAAACGGTGGTGGCGATGGATATAATCAATATCTTGCAGTAAGACGGTTGACTCTGCACGTTAGAAGGAATACTACGAATGTGTCTTAAGGTTGTAGCGATTTCGTAGCACACAGATGGAGCGTAGTAATGACGTAAGCGCTCGTAGCGGGAGTGTAGGCATTCGTAGCGCGCAAGCTTGCTTACGTAGCGTAATTTCACCGCGATCGCTCACGCACTCGTTGGCTCGGTTGGTAGAAGCATCGGCCGATACACCAACGAACGCCGGTTCAAGCCCGAGCAAAAGCAAAAAGAAGCAAAAAGTCCAAAGCTCACTCACGGGCTCCGCGATGCAGAGGGGACACCAGGGGCGCAGCACCAGCCGGACTAATCAGCCTCCGAGGGCAAGGGCGAAGTCCCAAAAATAAAATAAAATAATGATTTCCGCGGAGCGACAGCCAGCAACACGTCCGTTCGATTCGAGAGCTCGGAGGGAATTGGTACGATGCAGATTATTTATTTTGCTTGTTTATATTTCAGAGACCCTTCGTGTATCGTTTGTTGTGATGGAGCCGTTCCTCGACAACTACTCGAACCGAGACTCGGAGTTGTTCCAAACCTTCTCTCACAACTTGGCTAATTCAGTGAACGCTCTCTTCGATGACCTGCCTGGCAGACAAAAGGCCAGCCTCGTAAGAATACAGTAAGTTCTACAAACAGTGACTTGTCTGGTATGCCCAGCCTCGTAATAACACAGTAAGGGGGCATTCAATTTAGACGTTTCGTGTCGGACGGCTGCCGTGCCGAAACGGTGTGTTTGTCGTATTTTGCACAGACGGTCGTTTGTTTTCATACTTATAAATATTTTTTGACGCTATGTATGAAAACATCAATTGATTTTTTCTAACTAAAAATTTTACGCAACTCCTTCTCAATAATGTCCCGTTAAATGTTGGTAGGCATTATGGCTTCCTCTCAGTTTATGAAAGTAAAGTTTTTAAAGACCTACATTTTTTTTACTGCTGTTGGTTCTCGATACTAATCTCGATCTCTAATTATGAAATGATGTGATACTAACCCTGCATGTTACTCATTCCAGGTCCCGAGTATCAGACAACTTTTCGTGCAAAGTGACATTGGACATCGTCACGACTGCGGATAACACCGACCAAATAGCAGAGCTGCTTCGCGTACACATCAGAAACACGCGCAAACTTGGCACCTACACCCTGACTGATGCTGACTTCAGCGCTAACGTCGTCAACCCAGGTTTGTACAGGTTTTATATCATCCAACTAGCTAGATGTACTCGGCTATCGTTGCTGTAGTATGAATTGGAGTGTGGGACTTGAAAGTTAGGGATCGGATCATAGGTATTTTTTGGTGAAAAATAACAAAACAAAGAAATATACATTGTACCTATATCTACATAATATAAATGTGAATACACACATACGCTCGAAAACATTACCCTCCTTCTGGCGCAGTCAGATAGAAACAACCTAATCACCTAGCGGTATAAATAATAGGTACCTTACGATATTCTTCATAGACCTACCAGAAGTACATAAAATTCGATCGAGTCGTTCGGTCGAGGAGTTCGACGACAAATACCGTGTCACGAGAATTTTATATATGGATGATAATCCAGGGCCTCCGTTTGAGAAGTGTCAACTTGGTGAGCTGCAGTGCTATGACGGACGCTGCGTGCCCGGCTCGTCTCTCTGCAACGGCATTCGAGACTGTTCCGATGGAGCTGACGAAAACGATTGCCTTGTTGATGGTACTTTAGTTTTCTTTATTTATTTAATTTTTCATCATTATTTTCTTGTCCTGCCTGCCCGCGACCACGGCTGGTGCAAGTAAAACGTGTCGGGATGAAATTAAATAAAGTTGAATAGCGATTAATATCCGTGAATATAATAATAATTATGTTTTATCACAATCTTCTGATCGCGAAAGTTTAAAAAAGACAATTATTTTCTTATTTATGGTATTTATCTACTTTTGTTGTTTATTTATTTTTACTTTTATTTAATGCATCAAGTAAGATCAAGCTTATGACGTAACTATGATGATAATGTAGATATGACTTTAAATTGGACTTAATACAAGTAAATTAATTCCTGTTTCTGTCAGTGTTTTAATAAATAAGGGTAAAAAGCTATTTTTTATCTCTTTCATTAAACTAAAACGTTGAAAAGCACAATTTTTTTTATCTAATCGAGTTTTAAATTATAGAGATAACGGACCTTCGTATCTTTACCGGATTAAAAAAAAGTATTATAAGCGTTATTAGATAATCGATTTCGGGACATGCAAGTATTCCTTTTCGTGAAAAACCTAAACTTTTTTCTTTTATTTTATGTTGTTTTATTTATTCTAAAAGATCCAGAACGAAGAGATGATTCAATCAACCAAGTGGTAGTACCTCGGCCAAGATGCGACAATCCTATACCTTGCGAAAGCTCAGCAGTCACTATATGCCCTGAGCAGAAATGTGATGGAAATATTGACTGCCCAGGGGGTGATGACGAAGACCGAAGAATCTGTGAACCTGATTATGGTAATAATTTTAAATAAAGATATTTTTTTGCAAAAATTACCATTCCATAAGACAGTGAATCTAGTTTCGCAAAATATTCAAAATTGAAAATACATGGAGTTATTAAAAGAACCGTGTTGGCCGCATGTGTTGGCCAACTCAAACATCTTTACATGCCTCTGACTACCTTTATAAACATCCTCAAAGTATCTTGAATGCCTTAAGCGAGGAAACGTCTAACGCGCCTTGATGACACAATCGTGATCTTGTAAACTACATGGCATCGTTCAGCAAGATTTAAAGATAGAGACGAGATCGCTTTTTTTGATGTGGCGATTTGTACCTACAGTAAAACTACGTTGATGGATGAATAATTCCTGGTTACTAAGGCTTAGTAGCTAAGTGCTTAGTATAAACCAGCCATAATGCTGGTTGCCCGAACCCGCAAGAGATCTCACATTATAAGCAGACATTCTCACATTAGATTTTTAATAGGGGTCTCGTACAGCCCTAAGATTTTTATGATGTTCAACGAATTATGGACTCCCTGAAGAACAACCCTGAAAAATTTAAATCTTGGAAACCGTGCTGTTTTTGTATTTATTTCGTTTATTTTTTTGTTTTCATTTTGTTTATTTTATTATTTTGCGTTCCTAGAACGTGGTGACCAGTCATTGCAGACCACTCGCGCGCCATCTGTAGACGAAACGACCAGATTAATGTACACACTACCCAAAGGTATAGTACTGTGGACTTTTTAACATCTATTGGGAAAATGGAACTGAATGAAACGAATACTAACACTGAGTGGGAATGTGATTTTCTTAACAAATAGTTGCATGTACTTTTTTAAAATAATAATCAAATTAGCCATGTAAATATAGGTAAGTACTAACATACTTTGATAAAACATGATTTTTATCTATGTACTTAGCAAAGTCAGAAGGAACATTTGAATTATTTAGGCCACACATTTTATGGACTGTGTATATTTTCAACCAGCTAAAAAAAATTATAGGTACTCTACAGCACAGCGAAATGCCTAGCGATTGACCAAAAAAGTTATAAACTACTAATGCTATAAAGCGATATTTATATACTTAACTCATAATAAGCTTTGTCCGCAGAATGCCCGGCCGGCGAGTTCCGTTGCGACGAAACTCGTTGCATCCCGCTTAACAAAGTCTGTGACCGAGAGCCTGATTGCAGCGATGGCACTGATGAGGCGAAATGCAAGGCTGGTAAGTACTACTTGAGATTGAAAGAAAGTTACATACCTACATGGCTACAAAATATTGTTAGCAGTGGGCATCATGTCGCCGTTATTATAAGAGTGATTATATTTAAAAAAGTCCTCGTATTATAAGATATATATAGGAGAAAGTAGGTACAAATTTGGTACCTAATACAGTAACTTAGGTCTTTACATCTTTACTAGATGATTTATACAGAGTCAGGAGGAAAGCTTTGCCTACACTTAACGGGACACTGTAGTGCCTGGGACATTGTAGAGATGGAATAGGCTTGCCCAGCACCTAAACCATCCTCTCAGCTAATACGTGTGGAGCTGACTAGCTGCAGGTTTCCTCACGATGTTTTCCTTCACCGTTTAAGGCTCGTGTTAAATAAAGTGCATATAAATTTTTGACACGAAAAGTCCATTGATGCACGCCCGCATTCGAACTCACGACCTTCGGATCGAAAGTCGAAGTACTTATCCACTTGGCCAACACGGCCAACAATACAGTAAAAATAATTAAAATTTAAATTTTGATTCCGAGCTCAAGTTATTTAATTAGAAACTGACTGTGCCTGGAGGTTTCTCCCGCAAAAATAGCCAATAAAAATAAGTTCCTGTGTAGGTAGGTTCAAGAAGGACTAATTTTTAATAGGTTTGACTAAACATGTAGCAATATAATAATTGCTCGTACTATATTTCGTATACTTACTATATAAACTTTATTATATAAATAACTGTAATGAAGAGGGTCGAGGATGCTGTGGCGGAACGAGTAGGTACGTAAGTACAAGTAGCTTTACTAACAGGATAATAACTTAATGATTGATAGAGAGAGGTATATTGCTAGATTCAACTTCTGCTCCTGAATGGGAACTAAAAGCATTTAAAAGCATTTAATTATAAGTATATAAGTTGCTTAGCTTGGGACTAGATGACATCGAGTAAAGTGTCCAAGAATATTTATGTACCTATTTACTTTCTTGCACACTTACTAAATTTTAATTATTAACTATCATACTGTTAAAGTTTAACCTACATAAATTACCTTTACTCATTCCCTTGTAAATATTTTAAGTTAAATTAATTCTAATGTAAGTGACTCATTTGTCTTTTATGAGAATAAAATATCTATGAACTGAAAATGTGCAGTTGCAAATCATTTTACTCTTTTCAATTAATTTTCAAATATGGTACTTACATAATATCTGGAGTTTACAGAGTTTTAGTACAATAATAAATAACAGTACCTACCTACATGTAGTTCTAGTCGAATAACGTATTTTCACTTGATATCATAAACTAACAGTAACGCAATTTAAAGTACTTAATATTTTATTCTGTTGTCGAACATAGTTAGTTTAATTTATGCTTCGATTTTGTTCATAAAGTCTCTTTATTTTTTTTTTGTTTTAAAATATATTTAATAGTTTAATATACGAGTACATTCTGAACTAAATCTAATCATTAAACTATTGAGATCAATTTTAATAACTAAAACAAGATGAAGGTGAGTTTACATATATGTATATATATTTATTTACAGAAACTAAAGCTACTACATATTTACATAACTGTACAAAATACAAAATACTATTTACCTACTTGAAATATTTAGATTAAGTATTATTTAGAAATATTTTTGAAACCAAACCTTTTCTAGCAAGTAACTAATGGGAGTGAATATCACCTCAACCAAAATATAATATAGGTAGGTACCTACTCTTCTAAATAATGTCTAACTAAAGGCCTTAGAAATAGTTATTTTACACCATAATTAAATTATTATTACTAATTAATTAGGATTAATATGAAAAATAGTAAATATAAATCTGTAACTTGTGTTATAATTGTGGTATTACTTAGGTAGGTACATACTAAGTAGTAAAATAAATATACTTCTGTGCACTAACACTAGCAGGCTTTGTATAGGTAATAAGTGTTTCTTGATGGGCATTTATTGATACTTGTGACCTAATTGTGTGGTCGTAAATATAACCCAAGTGGCAAGCGATAACTACTTCAAAGTGCTTGGATTTGTAAACAACAAAAATAAACAAATCCTTAGCGTAATATGAAAACGCTAAACGTTAACAGTCAAATACTTTGTATGTGAGCATTGAATAACTGCATCAATACCTTTATTCTGTGTCAATACACAGCAGCTCACAAAATCATTTTATTTTATGTATGAAGATAGTTGTTTGTTTTTACATTACAATGCTAAAATCTACAAAAGAATAAAAGTGAAAGGATTTCATGAAGAGCTGTAAAAACTTAAATTAAATAGCAGACTTAAATTAAACTTTTAAAACATGCAAAGAAAAATGATTTGTCTACGCTTCGTTTGATGCAGACCACAAACAAGTTACACAAGGATATTTAACTATCTTGGCTAAATATTAAAATAACACGGTGTCGATATAATTTTCTTGCGGTCGTCTCCCGAACTACTATTAACAAACAAGCTTTGAAGTCGGTAATGTATAAAAATAAGCTGATAAATTAAGTCCGCGTTTATCTCGGTAGCACTGGGAACGTAATGATGTAATCACCTCCACTTGTACCACGCTGTAACCACATTTGAAGAAAAAAGTGTGGACGCGATTGAGTCGCGATCGAATTCATAAAACATGACCATCCCTTGAAGCCGCTTTACACTGGTCAAAGTTGTTATTAGCGCGCTTTCGTGCTTTGAAAGACATTGTGTCATGTAAATATTGTTGTATGAAAGACTTCCTACGTGTGTGGTGGCCTAAACTACGCCACTAAAGTTATCCTCTAGCTTATATGGGCATACCTATTGGACAATGGACATACATAAATGAGTTTTTAGTATGCAAAATAGAAAAAATATGATCACGACTGTATTTCCAAGAAGATAAATTATTTCATATCTATGTATACATTATTTGGTACATAACCACGTTTTTCAGAAGTTAGCATTCCATAGTGCCAGGCTGCAAACTCTATCCTATTTTCTAGTTTACACATGATGTTTTCCTTTACCATTGAATGCTCGTGCTAATGCGCATATAAATTTTTAAAACGAAGAATCCTTCAAGCACCGCAGGATTAGAACCCACGACCTTCTGATCGAAAGTCGAGTTACTAATCCACCTGGCCAAAACGGCTCTCGTTTAGTATGCGGGACATTGCGGGACTAAATAACATGGTTACCCTATTTTGAAAGCATAGTCGGGAATGTGAAGTGCATGTAGGCGTTCCGTCGATTCACAAGTGGTATAATAATTATAAACCAATAAACATACCTACTCCTTCCTATCTATAACTCGTTCTTGTGTCAATACACTTTGACTTAGTTATTTGCTCCTACACTATAATCGTTGAATTCGGGCTCGTTATCTTTGTGAATGAGAACAAGCTATCAGTTAATTTGGAGTAAAGTTGATTTCTTTTCATTCGATTTGTTTCATTCGAGAAGTACGCATGCTACAGATCGGTGAAAGAATTTTTGAAATCGGATGAGTAGTTTTGTAGATTACCCCAAACAAACCAATTTTACATCTTTAAATATTGTATAGTAATAGTATAGTATATACCTACCTTGTATAGATATATAGACAATAATAATAATATAGACAAGCTGCCCCGGCAAACTTCGTTACATTATGCCAAAAAATCTTTGCTGAAACCTATTGATTTGACAGATATAAACCAACAACATTATGAAGCATCTAGTCATTACCGTACCTATATATAAATAATAAAGCAAATCATTTAGTGACTAACTCTTGATTTAATTGCTTAGAATGGGGATCAAAATCACTTAATTGAATAATATTTTTAATCGCAAAACCCAAGCTTCATCCAGATAGGTTTTAAAAATACGACAAACAAACTGACAAACAGAAGCAAAATCGCCGAGTCGAAGCCGAGACGCTTCGCATGTTTCGCTTGCCCGGTCAGTTATCTCTCATTAGAAAAAATAAATACAAATAATAATTGGACATTTCACACAGCGTAGTCTAATCCCAAGCTAAGCAACGTAATGCTTATGTTATGGTAACCCGTTGACTGATTACTTAATTTTTTTTGTAATTACATAAATATACAAAGAGAACACCCAGACTCGAGACAAATATTTGCAAATCATAAAAACATTGGTCCCGCGGCGGGGATCGAACCCGCAACCTCTTTCGTCTCAAGCGGGCGTTCGCCCACTGTGCTACAGAGGTCATCAAAACAAACTTCAAGCTTACCTATTCCAATGACAGAGATTACACCACCCATCCTGCTGCGAATCTCATCATAATAACAAACTGATGACACGGCGACCGGACGTCTTGTGATTAGATAGCAACAAACTGGAGCGCTTGTAGTTTTTTGGAGCACCAAGTAGTTTACTATAAATATATTATTAAAATAATAGCTAAAATATTTGAGATGTCTACATCGGCCAATGTAACTGTTTCTTTCAATGAAGACGTTATATTTTCTTCATTATGACTTTGGCAGAATTTCCACTGGTAGATCATTGGAGAACGTGTGTCTTGCTACTTACTGAATAGATATTCGTTGTTTTAGAAACAATAAATAAATAACAATAAAGGTACGAACAATATTGACTAAGTATGTTTTATATCTTTGGAGCAAGGCATCTAATTTAAGAAAAAAAAATTAGATGCCTCTTCTCCGTCTTTTTAATTTATTCTACTGGTCTTTTCATGGCTGTTTATATTGTATTTTATTATTTTTATGATTTTCCTGAACTTAATCTCAAAAGGCATATAGGTGATGCAATGATCAAATGATCGGGGCATCTACTACATATTTAATTGCTTTAAATAATAAGTTTTTTTTCAAAACCCTTACAAAATAAGCAGTGATGTCACTGTGAATAGAAACAGCTAATGCTTACCAATTTGAACTCACTTGTAAGTACATTAGTGTGTCTCATAAATTGTCTGCTCCAGGCGCGAACAGAGCGTAGGTCAAATTAATCCAATGAATTTGAAGGAGAATAAATTAATCATACCAAGGCTCTAGTTATGAAGTAATTGTTGCTTTACAGACGCCGCTTTGGGCTGTGTGTACATTAAATAGAGACTTATTTTACTACCTCCTCATTGTAGTCCTTACTTAAATCAGTCTACCATAGAGTAAAAAAAACACTTTTTCTACTTTTGTTTTTTAAAGTTTAGGAGGAGTAGCAAAGTTGCACTTGGTGGCCACCAAACTATGTTTTCGCTACTCTTCCTAAACTATACAACATGAAACTATTACAGAGGTATAAAAAAAAGCTTATGATAGGTTTCACAAACGTAACAATAATTTTTTTTAAATTCCTTTTAAAAATAAAATAGGCGGCGGCGCCAGTTTCACGCATACAGGCACCTTGAAACTAAAGGTTAGTTTTGCATTTTGCTACAAAACTGATAAGTTCACAGAAACTTTTCATCATTGTTGGCGATGCCATAATAAATAAATAAATAAATAAATAAATAGTTCCCAAATTTCTCTTTCACACAAAACCTTTACCTCTAACTAACCCTATAACCTACGATTGTTTGAATTTATCATTATTTTTATTTTTAAAATTAATTACTTACCTACTTTATATTTTTATTTATCCGTTATGAGAGAAATAAATTATGTGGTGTGTTACTTTTTTTTTTAAATTAAACATAATTATATTTTAAAAAAACTTATGTATTTCAAAAAATAACTAACGAAAACTTACTCTATTTATAATTGAAACTTGTCGTCCTGGCGGTAACCAAAAGAGGATAGGTACAATAGAAAACATACGACCTACCGTGGCTTACTATCATTATTTTGATCTGTAAGACTGTGTCTACCGCACTTTGGGAATGCAGCCGTAATCACTGATCAATTGGTCATATTTCATTTTAACAGTTCATTTTCCCGGTACACGATTTTATTGTACTTATTCGTTGCGACTCAATAAATGCTTACCTAGGGTAGGCTGGGTGTATAAACAAAACACTTAAAAACTCTCCTTTAGGTACTCGAAAGACGTTATTCACCTATGGTGTAGTCTTGATTTTGAGCTCGTTTAGCACCACCCAGAAACACGTGCAGGGTTGTGGTACGAACGCGAGCATAATCGTCCCCCAAAACTCTCCTTGTAATTGAGTTAAGATTAAAGAAGAATAAAAGAAAGTAGGTAAGTCAAGACTATGTAGAAACAGCTTCAGACGTAATAGTTCCCCTTCTTGGAATGTCCAATTGCCTATCGTTGGATATTAAGATTAATGATTCGCTGGAAAGCAATGCACTTTGATTAGCCGTTCTGTGCATTTCTCCGAGTTACCTACTGAGGAGTGGAAGAGCTACAACAAAGTAAATGTAAAATGATTTATTTATTTAAATTAAAAATTTAAAGGAATCCCGATGCAAGTGAAACAATAAGAATACTCTCAATAACCTATCTATTTTTGGTTTTGCTTACTGTTAGTTATTCAAAGGTCTCCTCATGAAACCTTTTGTCAGGTCTTCCTGGTCCATAGAAGAAAACTATCTATACCTAAGAGTATTCATAATCATAATTTTTATTTCTATTCATAAACTTCTTTTTAAAACGTTTTCAAAAGCTATTTTGCTATTTAAATACTTAATCGCCTACATAGTTTTACATTTAAAGATTAGGTACTAAAGCATTTCTGCGATTTCTAATTAGCAGAAAGCAGTGTTAAACACTTTCATTGCCTACTAGTCAAGCCGCTCCCAGGTTTAGCACTGCATTCACATTATTTTGTTCCTAGAATTTGATTTATCTGCAGTTTGGATCGAATCACCATTAAATTTATCAGTACCAATTAAAACAGCCTGAATTTCTAAGGCCGTGCTTGTGTGGTGGTGGTGTTAGGTGTAGTTTAATCCGATTCGAATCCGCTAATTTAATTATAAATTATATTCGTAATATGTATAATTATATTTCATATTTATTAACATTTTTAAGTGTAAGCAGCAGTGTGTGCAACCAGGCTGACAAATGATGGGTGTAATGTAAGCCCATCTAGGTATATTACTCCACTCCTCTCGATTCCGTGTCGACCTCATTCATTGTCATTCTATTAAAATTACCTTTTACAGTCCAATTTTAACTTTTTTTTATTTATTATCATTTTACAATTTATAAAAAAAACAAATACCTACTGTAGTCTACTCTACAGTCTTTAAAGACTAAAGGCTTTTGTGTCGACCTTCACCGCGCCTGACTGAGTCGAACTTACTTCAAGTAACTTTAAGAATGATTAATCGGGTCTGTTACAATCTTGCAATAAACTTAACTTTAAGTTATAACTAAGCTGCCTAGTTCAAAGTATTAGCGAAATTGTAAATTTATATTTTATTAGTAAAGATAAATACAGCACACGCTATGGTGGATAAGTCAATCTTACCACGACTTTCCTTAAGTACGCAAAAGGTAAAATCATAAAACGATGAACTTAATTTTCATAATAAGACAATTCGACCCCTGGGTGCATCGCTTGTCGTGGGCTAGTGAAGGGAAAACTTCGTCAATATAACTCATCGAGTCGATGCCTATTGTAGATACCTATTGTAGTTTTAAATAGTAATTGTTATGCCGTCACGTAGTAACATGATAAACTTTCGAATAACTCCTAATTACAAAGGCAGATAAAATAAAAACAAATTTCAGGGTCACGATAGCGATTACAACTTAATGCTCATTCATATCTCAAGTTTCTCTCATGTGTTTTAAATAACCTTTATATAGTTATATAGTTCAGTACTCTCGAACTCACGTTAAGATTGCGGGTAAATTCACTATAAAAGTCAGAGGGCGCATTATCGAAACCGTAGTTTGTGTTTGAGTAAACATGTTTCAGTTCGATAACTGAAACACGTTTACTTCTTGTGATTATCGTTACATTTTTGATCGAGCAAACGAAGAAACCACAGATCTCAGTGGCAACTTGGGCGATTTGGCGTTTTGTTCTAATAAATGTGTGTTCTCGTATAACTATCGAACCGATAATACAATCTATACCCATGAAACATGGTAAAGTGCTATGAAAATAAACTGTTAAGTATTTAGGAGCATAATCTATTATGAGTTTGCAGAGATTCCCCAGGGATTAAGTTCCCCAGGGAGGTCAAAAAAGTTAACCACTTTTGCGTGGGGTCTTAAAATGAAATACTAGTTTGTAAAAATAATGCTTTTATTTTTATTGAACGATGTATAAATTTTTTAATTCCATTAAAAACGACAGATTTTTTTATGAAATACGATGAAATATAATATCAAAACTAAAATATCGATATATTCCCATGACTAGACAAAAAGCTTGCGTGCCTTAACCAATCAATAGTCGCTGGTATTCATTATAATTGCATGTTTTTACTGTACTTAAAAATATTTCACTGTTTGACGTTATTGCTTGACTTTATCTAAACCAAAATCGCATAATGGTGACATCGCGAATACCTACCTTCTTTTCATAGAAAGTAAACGTAGATGACAATAAATGCTGCTAATATTTGCTGCTGTATTTCTGAATGACAAGTTGCAATTTTACAATTTAACTAGAAAATGAGAATGAAAAATATTTTGTTAGAAATGTGAATAGAACTCATATAGCTTCGAGTAAGAGTGATTATTTCGAAGTACCTACTAATGAGCACAAGTCGGAAGAAGGTAACTGAACTGATTTACTACGGAAATGAAATTATTACCATAAGGTTTGAACAACACAAGCTAAGCTTGAACTTTTACAAAAAGCTTATAAATTATGTTATCAAAAAAATTCGTCATTCGCCGCAAATCAAAATGTCTGACGAAAAACTGTCTTTTACCCCAACCCCGACGGAACATACCATAGATGAGTTGTTTGCAGATGGGTTAATAAGGATGGCATTTGTCTAATTAGTGCAAACAATAATTGACTTTTACACGGTTGATTGAGCATCGTTAGGGCGTTTGTGCACTACACTGTTTTACTGTCCGAAATGTCAGTTTCAAATGTCTTTGTCTCCTTATTTCTGATAGGTTAGTAGGGGACAAATACATTTTAAATTGACATTTTGGACAAAAAAACAGTAGACCCTAGTTTCACATGTAGAGGAGGTAACCTGAAAACATGTTTTTAAAGATTTTACTCTACCTTTTTATTTACGTGGTATATCCATGCCAAATTACAGTTTTTTAGTATCAATAGTCTCAAAGCAAAGCCGCGGACAGACGGACGGACGGATAGGCAAAGCCTCAAGGGTTCCTTGTTGACTTCGAAACCCTAAAAATGGACGATACGCTGTCACGGCACGGCACAGTGTCTTGTGAAAGCTCTCACTATAGCGTAATGTGAGCAGTATTATCCAGATGCCTAACAAATTTTCCAACACCTTACAATCTCACATTTTTATTTTTGTTAGATTGTAGGTACTTAATCTAACGATTTTATAACGGATTTCACAACACCATGTATGCACAAACTAGTGGATACGATAAAACTGTTCAGGGAGGATATTACTATGAAATGATGCATCTGTTCTTCACTCATCTGTTTATCATAGTGATCAATTCTTTTGCTTTCCGTGAGCGAGTACAACATCGCTGACATAAAAATAAGTTTTTCTATGAAATTGAATACAGTGATCGCGTGCCAGAGCTCATTTTCCGTTCAGCCGATGTCTCTCTTGACTGTAATGGGGTATATTAAATTGGCAATATTGGTACGACTAAGTGCCGATAAGTGTAATGTTTGGGCGATCCTAGATAACCCTAGTTGGAGGCCGTGAGCCGTTGTGAAATAGATAACGCGCATCTATCTCTCGTGTTGTACCATATTTGTATACTCACAATTCGGGGGCATGTGACCGCTGAACTAAATTCATATTCTAGTGTCTGATTTGAGAGGCCATTGATATTATAATCGTATCGTCTCGCGTTCAACGCGAACGCTAATCAAGCTTTTATCAGTTTCAACTTACTTCGTTGAGATTTTAAACTTGAAATAATACCTATATACTCGTATTTTTTGACAAAACAACCTATAAGAACCGGTATGGTGAAAGGCTGGAGGTGAACCACCTCTAATTATAAGTAGCAACACACAGTTGGGAAGACATCAATCGCTAAACTATTCAGTGTTGTCGCGGTGCAGTGTCGCGCGTCGTAAATCACGCGCGTCTAGATAACGTCGCGTCGGGAAGCGTCGTGCGTCCGCCTGACTGCTTTTATCAGAGCACTACGCTCTGAATTACTTATTACCTAATTTGAGAAAGAAACAAAGTTTTTAGAACCTTATTACTTAATTTGAGAACATTTTAAACTAAATATTCAGCGGTCACTGGGGCCCGGTCCCATTTGCCTGATCCATTATAAAACTGAAATATTTTTTAAATACTCGAGCAAACTTTCAAAATAAGAACTGTATTTAAACTGTAGTCAATTTGCGTTCATATGATCCAATCACTTAACAGTATTATCTACGAACTTACAAAGATAAAAAAGCTGACTTTTAAATTCGGTGACGGGCCAGCATCTATTATGGAAACCGCCATACCAGCTGGTAGGCAATTTCATTATTTGGTTGAAATATCTGTTTTACACCAAATTACGTAGTTCGTACCTCACGCAAAGCACATTCTATAACCTAGAGTTTGTACTGCAGTTGTTGAAGCAATCACCTAAGAATTCAGTGCTCTTTGTAATATATTATTAAACTAAAATCAGTAAACAGCTAGTATGTCTGAGTACTGTTAACTTAAGATAAGACCACAACTAAAAGCATGCATCAGTTACTATTCTAAGCACTTCACCTAAGCCTTTGTGCACAACATTCTTCAGAAGATCTGATAAGGTCCCAAGGAATTTCACAGTAGACACTTATAGCATCGAAACTTCAACTTAACGCTAAGGTTAACTCATTAGTAGTCTTAGTAACTAAGATATTTAGTATTGTTTCTCTAAATCAAACAAATACCTAGTGGAAATCAGTTCAATCAGTCACTTCATTAATATTAATGATTATTAATTTCTTTATTTAATCTAATCTGGATTAAACATTTACCTAATATGACTGTTGCATGCTTGTGTCATGGTTAAATCATGACAACACAGTGAATTGGAATTTCAATCTGGCCATTGAATATGAATTCGTTTGAAGATGGACTTTTAATGGATATGTTTAATGACACTAGATGACTGTAATTGCTTGTGGTATCTTCGTTTATGACATAGTGGTGAGCTCACCACTTCACCAATTCATTAAATGTATTTATCAACTCGATTGAATGAAATAAAATTCTTAAAGCTCGAATTTTCAATTAGGGTTTTGTTGATTGATATACTGTTTTTAGTCCAGTTATAAATATAGTTGTTTAAAAAAGAAGTAAGTATCGAAGTATCCACCCCGATTGAAATCAGTTGGTTAGGTTAGATTTTAGTGGTGACCTAATCCAGGTACTTTTAATTAATATTAAAAAAAAAGGTTATGGCAATAAAAACTAAGATGACAGATAATATGTCAATACTAACATTATACCTAACCTCTTCTTCTTTTGAAGTCAAACATGTTTACTATCGAGACTGGTTCAAGACTCTTTCAGCATACTACGCTTAATTTTAAACGTAAAATTTAGCATAAAAAAAGAATTGTAAACTTACGCATTGCGTGAAATTTCTTCGTTAACCAGTTAACAAAACCTTGCACATAAAAGTTATCAAACAAATTGCAATTGAACAAACAACGCAGGTCGAAGAGTTTCGCAAAGTTTTACTGTTTTTTAGCTTGTTCCGTCTTCATTTCAGTATGCCTGTAACCTAAGACTATTAGTTACAGGACGAAAAATAACGTACCTACCTAGAATTTAATCAAGTTTGGCTTTAATCAATTTAAATGAAAAATCTAACGAAAAGTTACGACTTCGACGGGATTCAACCTCTCGGCCACGAAGCCTTATAACGAAACTATCACCGAAATATCATCATACAGTTGGAAATATTCGAATATTCATCCCCACTTTCACCCCCATATCTTGTAAACTCCCTAGCCGATTTTTATAAAACATAATTATTGTTTAAGCACCACCGCTGGAAAACCTACCTACTTTCAAATTAAAAAAAAACTGCATTTACACTTAGTTCAACTCGTTAGAGCTACGGTGCCACAGACACGTATAGACAGACGGACAGACACACATAGCGGTCAAACTTATAACACCCCTCTTGTTGTGTCGGGGGTTAAAATAGTTTCTATCAGATATCCAAAAGTTAAACTATCCCAGGTCAAACGCGACGGCAAACGTTGCGTGAGTCGGCCTCATTTACCATATTTTATGACACAGTTCCGACTTAGTATTTCACTTTTTGTTTAAAGTATGTCTTTTGGTATGCGCTGGCAATCATGAGACTAGAAAAAGTCTAGAATACGATGATCTATAACAATTTATTTAATTAAAAGATAGCTTGCTTGATCCATCTGTAAATATTTTAATTTTGAACTAAATGTACGAGTATTTGTCAAAAATAATTAAATTTCTTATAAGTATTTGAAAAACATTAGAGAAAAATCTTGTGTAACGAATGTTTCATTTCTCGATAACCATTATAGCCTCTACTATCAGTATTTTTTAATTGATGTAGGTACCTACAGATTATTTGCAATAAACGTGCCCAAAGAATGCACAGTCTTAATCTTCCTAGGAGGTTGGTTTGTTTAGTCGAATAGGCATGCTGGTGACGTCACTGTTCATGAGTAACGCGTGACAACAGTGCACGGCCACAAATAAACCAGCCCGCTTATAGTTCCAGAGACAGTCTGATATTTCTCTTCATAGATTTGAGAGGAGCCTATTGTCAGTAGGTAAAGTATACTTCTGGATTCGTTCAATCTGTTTATTTGTTTGTATAATAATTAAGAATAATAAAGTTACAGTTTCAGTTTTTACGATTTTATTCTTATTTAAAAGTTTAACAATAATAGTCAATAATAGTCAATAATAGTCATTTATTTGGTTTAACTCTTGATATAAAATCGTTTTAGGCATAAATAAAAATTGCATACTTATTTTTTTAGTTTATAGGTTAGTAGATAATACAGTCCAACTAAAATTTCATATTTTGTGGTCTGTTACGCATATTTTTTTATTATTATCAATTCACACAGACTTTTTAATGTATAAATTTTAAAACCCGCTACCAAGAACTGATTTAAGAAAGGAATAGACAGCTTCCAAGTGTATACCCAGTAGGTATGCTGCTTGATAGCAGTGTTTGAGGTTCTCTGAATAATTTAAATCAATTGGAGCAATGGCCTGTTATGTCAACTGCACAATCAAATACAATAGGGATTGTCTCATCGTCAATCACAATAATTATACTATTTTATTAGAATAGATTACTACTAAAAAGTTACATCAAAAATATTTGTAGATTTAATAACTGTACAGAATACAAATTAGAACCAGATGGGCCACCTAAGGATCGTTACAAACGATCTATAGGTAGCTCAACTGATCCAAACCACTGCCAGACGGAAGCGTGCCTAAGAAATAATAAATAAGAATCTATACTAAAATATATCTATACTATCCCATACAACATGTTCACGGGTTTCGTACCTGTCAGTCAGACGAGATATAATATAACTCATCATTTGACAGGTGAACAAAATCGTATTAAATACTAACATTATTTAAAAGTCAAAAACTGCTGGACCGATTTTTATGATCTATGATTTGTTCGATTCTTCTCCGCTCTAATAGCAGAATAACTACAAAATTTCTTTATTTTCTCATACGATTTTGTACGGGGCTTTTTTGATGATGTCTCGAATTTTTAGTAAGAGATTCGCTGGGTCAGCTAGTTCTAATAAATATATAACTTATAATATTATATAACTTATAGTTATAGTTATAATGATAAATGTAAACGCCTAGCCGTCTACGGTTAGAATGTTTTCTAGAGATTTTCGTCACATAAATAGTTAAGTACATATGTCTAAATCCTATACTTACTAGCTTACTAACTATTTGAGACATTCTTACTTTTCAGATTTTGTCTATGGAAACGTCAATTTATTTCAAAGATAAGCACCACTTACATTGAGTAGCGTTTCAGTCAACAGCAAGGTTTTTAATTACACTGAATATAAGCAAGTGACGTATGTTGGGTAAACTCTTTTTAGAACCAATAAACAACAAACTGGTATAAGTATCACAAATCACTTCAAATACAAAGTAATTAAAACACTATAAAAAGATCAATTTTCGGGAATCGACTTCCTTCTAGTATCTTGACCAACATCACACATCTTGACATAACAGATGTATTATGTGGGTATTTGAGCTCGATCTCCTAACCTACAAAATTCGGTTTACTACTTCCAAGATGTAACAAAGCTGGTGACCGGGATACCATCTACCTACCGGATCCTCGGCTCTCGCCAAATTCACTGACGTATGATGGAATATGCATAAATAATTTTACGAGCAACCTGTTGGGCAAACAGTTCTTGTTTCACTCATTCTTCGTCTCTATATCTACGCATCTTGGACGAATATGCGTCTCTGAGCTTTTATACTTATGCTAAGATGTACTTGTTTTATAATAATAAATAAATATCCTTAGATTTTTTGCATTATTTTTATGGTAAATAAGTACATAAGGTTTATTTGATAGAAAAACACCCGGAAAAAACCTGCAGAACATAAAAATATTTGTCCCGCAGCGGGGATCGAACCCACAACCTCCTGCGTCACAGACAGGCCTTCACCCACTGCGCCACTGAGTTCGTCAAATAAAATCTGCCATAGAACAAACGAACTTTAATGCGATAATGTTTATCACATTAATAACCAAAACGAGTTCACAATTGACGTGGATTATAACGAAATCAACAGTTGCAGCAGTTCATTGTAGGCTTTGTTGTGCCGAGACCTGTAGGCCTACTCCTAAACCCGAAAACGATTTTATCGCGCCAATAGAGTGGGTCTACTCTACAAACCAAAAACGATGCATCGTGCCAATAATTATAAATTTCAAGCTTCCGGCAGCGGTTTCGCTCGGTTTACTCGAATATAAAATAGCCTATAGTATTTTATTTCAGGTTATAAACAATGTATATTCTATGTTTCAGCCAAATCCGTAAAGTAGTTTTTGCGTTAAAGAGTGACAAACATTCATTTATACCTACATTCATTCAACTTTTGCATTTATTAAGTAAGTAGGTACCTGAGAGTAGGATGTTGTGAGTTCAGAGTTCAGGTTACACTAAAAGATAGATAGCCTTATCTTTCAACGTGAGTTCTTTGAAATATATCAGCACTATCCAAGAAGTGACAGCTATTGTTTTTGTATGATGCTGATAGATTGCTGGTTTTGGTGGTTCGTATTACAGATTGTTATTCAAGTACATAAAGATAATTGGCTAATTACCTGATCTCTGCTTGAGCTTATAATCTAGTCTCAACCTCTGATCTACTTTAAAACACTACTCAAGCTACTTGCAACCATAGATAACTAAATACCTACCTACTTACTTAAACTCCGTCACCAGAGTTGGCCACTTGCTCAAACGAACGAACGAACGAACGAACTTAGTAACATTTCTTAAAATTTTTTTTGCTTGATAATCATGTCAGTCACAACTGCTGTCAATTTAAAGTTTTAAATTTTAACTGTGGCACAAGATGCGCGAAGTCAAAATAAAGAAGATGAAGAACTCTAATGAGTGAAAACTGTAATGATGATAGTTTAAATGTAATTAATGTTTCAAAATCAAAACTCAACTTTCAACTGTAACTTAGATCAATGCTTGAGGAACAATCTGTAAAACGAGTCGTAGTGAGTGTACTAGCTGTCTTCTGCCATTCTTCATAATAATATTATCGATTGGAAATCGCGAAAGTACTCGTAATTGTGCTATTGTTAGGATGCTTTTCGTTCACTGCATTATATATTTGAATAATACAGTTGCTTTAATACTTAGTACCTACGATTGATTCAACTCATCAATTTAGCAGCTTTTCACGGTATAAGTAGGTACATAATGTCATAATAGTGATACACACTGTATTAAAAGTGAAGCTTTTGTGATGAAAATATACGCGAATCTAATGAATTGGTATACTAATATTATAAAGAGGTAAAGTTGGTTGGTTTGTTTGTATGTTTGGGGTAATCTCCGAAACTACTCATCCGATTTCAAAAATTCTTTCACCGATTTGTAGCATGGACTTTCCGAATGAACATAGGCTATATTTTATCAAGGTAGGTTCCACGCGAGCGAAGCCGCGGCCGAGTAAGCTAAGTCAATAAAAAGACAAGTGGTGTCAGAGTTTCACTAAACCGACTTTAATTTCGTAAGGAGAGATCAATGTCCTGCACTCTCGAGGTTTATTTATGTTCATAACTTCAAAGATCCTCATCAGATCCTCAACATTTTTAATTTGATCACCTCAGGAACTTTTTCATAAAAAAAATTGAATGGTATAATTTTTAACGAAGGACCTACCTATGAAATATTGGACCAAGAGGAAACGGTAGATAAATTCTTTATCTGAGATCCCGGTATAACTGTCCAGTTAATTTCTACAAATTACTAAATAAAATAGATGCAAAATTTATATATTTAGACATTTAAAAACTTACTACATTATTAAGTATAAGTTTTAATGTTTGTTTCCATGTTGTTTTCTAATAAGATTCATGTGAGCAACCAAATTGAGTCTAATTTTTCTATCCAAAATTGATAGTGAATATACAACGTTCTGGATACACAAGACGAGGATAAAAAGTCCGATTAATGTTACTTAAACTGCGATCCTTGAGGTGTCTGCTTAGATAAAGTACACACTTTACTACTTAGGTGCCTATGCTTCAACTTAACAGAGATATATTTTTTATTTTAAAACCGCCAGATTCAACTTTGTTTACCTACTTGAGGAAAAAAATTATAGTTATTAAAAAAATGGCGTTCGTGTAGGACTCTTAGTTCTGCTTTCAGAGTTGTATAGAAAAATGCACCTCGAGAGTGGAGGAAATTACTAGAAAATTAGAAAATTTGAGACAAAAAACAAATAAAAGAAAAAACATTATCCCATACAAAATGTTTCCAATACTATCTCAATGACAACTGTCAACTCTTCAATCATAACAGATTGAATCGGACTCTTCAATCGTCAGCTTGTAATGATATAAAGAAAGCTGACTATCCCGATGAGAGGGATAATCTTTATTGGCAGCGTATTGCAGCTTGATGTAACAACACCAGATGTGCCAGCACATACCGTACAGGTCATGTTCTGAGTGGATTCATGATGCAAAGGGACTAGTTCCCAGAAACCAATCAGAAATTAGAATCACCTAGCATGTAAAACGAAACTTAAGTGATCCTTGAGGTCCTACAAGAATAAATGATTTTTCTTTCTTTCTTTCTTTCCAATGGGTTTGAAAGTAGAGGAAAGATATTATAATAGCACACGGGAAATTACTCACGTAAAATTATCGTCGATTTAGATACCGACAATGTTTCGATTCTTCCGGAGAATCTTCATCTGGGTATGAGTGTGGTCACTCCTCGCGGTCGCGTCTCACACGTGAGTGATAATTATGATAATGTTACGTGAGTAATTTCCCGTGTGCTATTATAATGTCTAATACAACTCACGATAGTTTTGAAAGTGAAATAGAGGAAAGATGTTTAATTATTTTAAAGCGCGCTTTTTTTTGTCTAATGCCAGTGTAGATCAAAAATTTCATTTACACATTGACACGTTTCAAGCCACGGGTACTAAACGATCCAAAAAATATACTGTATTTTGATTTGTCAAATACACATTCAGATTATAAATGAAAAATCTTAAGAAAAGTTACGACTTCGACGGGATTCGCACCCGCGATGATGCAAGCGATTGCCCTTTAGCCAGGCTGCCTTCAACGTCTCTAATCGGTGCTTTATGGTCACATCCTAATAAAAAAACATACAGTGAAACATTGAACCACCTCCATTTTTGAAATCGCTGTATCTGCTTTTTTTGCACTTAATCTTATACCAAATAAATTTGTATGAATATTTAAAATAGAATCACCAAACATCTTATCAGATGGTTCTAAAACCAATATACGAGTATCTGAAAGTCCACGTAAACCTCTAGCACTTACCTAACATGAATCCTTATAAGTCAACCCAGCTGCCAGTAGCCCACTTAATTGTGGAATAGTTCTTCGGACTAAGTTCATTGCTAAAGCCTAAAGCCCCGATATTAGTGTTAAACTGTGCTACTTAATGTTACTTACGTACGGGGTGATACTAATGCAACGGTGTTCAACTTTAATCTATATAAATCATGTTTTTTTTTATTTTAAGTGAAGTAGTTGGTCTTAGACTCCATGCTTACATATTTATAGGTACTTGCTTAAAATCTTTGATCGAGATGTAAAAGACCTGAAAAGTTTCTATTTCTGTAATACATATTTCTGAAAAGTAGTAGTGTGAAAGTACTGATAATAAAATTCAACATTAGTTCCATTATTTTTGGATTAAGTATTTTAAAATGGAATGGTAATTAAAAAAACATCAGTAGTTTCACATACAGAAAAATAAAATATAAATATATATACTTACTTATTCTTAGAGAATAAATAAGAGCATATGCGCTCCTTTTTAATCTAAGTATCACGCGAGCGAAGGGGCGATTGAGTAACCTAGTAATCTATATAGGTACCTTTCTCAAGAAATAAGCTTTAACATTCAGTTTTTTTTACTAATAATGTCTAGATCTTCATCACAATCTCACCTGTTTTTAAGTGATGCGGCCGAAGATGGAGCCGAAGGTCTAGAAGTCACCTATTCACTCTTGTCTTAAAGAGACCAAGATTATAGTCTTCAGGGAAAACCAGAAGCCGAATGAATCAAATTCCACCTGTTAGTTTTAGAGATTAGCGCGTTTAAACAAATAAATTCTTCCGCTCTACGAAGTATTATACGATTAAACGAGTAGATTATATTATATTAATTCGTTCGTTCTTATGAGCAAGTGGGCCAACTCTGGTGACGGAGTTTTTAGGCCGCCTAAAGGCCTCCGTCATGGCTTGTAGGTACTCGTATAATATTAGAGGCTAACGCAGGAACTCAAAGTAAGCTTATGGCAAGTTCAACCGCCTGTAAAACTAGGTGTATTACTCGGGCATGTTATCTTCAAGAACATCAGCCAAGTTGTCGCGTTTCTTCACAAACCTGGAAACTACGAGTAAGTCTTGCCACTTTCGATACCGAATAGCGTCCAGTGTCAATAACCTATCTATCTGTGGTTTTGCTTACTAAGGTCAGATATTTGACATTACATCCATAATAAAAATGTCATATTTATAACTTCTCATCATCATCTTCGTCCCTTATCCCTTATCGGCACAACATGTCTTCTTCTTCCATATCCCTCTATCAGCCGTCATCTCAACAATCACATTCACCTAAAGCAAATTTTCAAATAACTTAAGAAAAACAGTTCAGCAACGGAATTTCCGAGTAATGTGCCCGTTATTAGTGCAAAAACCATATACCTTTGAGATGATCCGCAACCGAATTCTATCAAGTGTTTTCTTAGTCTAAGGCTGCATTAACGTACGTGGCGATATTGCGTGCACTTGGCCAAGGCGCCCCCGAAGGAGCACCGTGGTAGCTGCGCCGGGAATGGCTTATACATACAATACATAGGCATACCTAGTTTTTATACGTATTTGCATGTAGATAGATTTTAGTAAAAAGTTGGGTTGTAGTTTTTAATCCCATTTATTTTGTTAATGTTTATTTATAGGTAGTTCACGCCGCGTTATCTATCAGTATTTGCGTTGGTTGTATGTTATTTTAAGGTTTCACGTTCACGTTTGTGTCACGTAAAACTAATAGCTGATTTAATAATAAACAAGGATACAAAGAAAGTTTTACAAATGTGTTTATGTACTGGTTATCATCGCAACCCAGTAAGGAGATTTCGCTCTACCAAAAGTCAATGCTTTGTGTTTAGAGATGTTATTTATTTCAATAATAATTAAGTATAATATTTTTTTAAACTTAACTTCGCAATTTCCTGCATGCTCGAGGTACATAGCTCCGATGATCCTTCAGACTAAAATTTTTATAAAACGACTCTAACATTTACTCTTTCAAACAAAAAAAGAATTTTAAAAATCGGTCTACCAATTATTATTGACATAATTGATGATGACTATTGGTTGAAATTGAATAATCGGTAAACGAATAAATATAAAAAATACATACAGTGGAACATAGAAAGAACCTCTTTTTTTAAGTCGGTTAAAAAGCATGTTAAAACCTTGCTGATCTATAGACAAAAGAATTATCTGTGAAACAAAATTATGATTTGATGAACGACTTACGGAGTGGCGGGGTATGATGCTGGCGCGGCAGGCCGCCGCATCGTGCTGGGGTCGCCAACCAGTCCTCCACAGTCAGTCCGTGTCCGCTCGTGCGCTCCGACGCACGCCCCCATCACACACGCGCTCAACCCGTAAGTTCATCGTGAATATACAACTAAATAAATCACTCCACACAACAAAAAAAACAGTGAAAATTGTAGTTAGATTAGTTTTAACTTCAAATTGGCAGTGGTTAATCGAGACGAATTGTTTGAACTATTTAAAGGCTTTAAATTGCCGCCTAAGTTAACGGCGTGGTAAGAGCAAGTTTTAAAAAGTTTCGCGTTCCCTTTGACGAATTTGACGTGCATAACTCTAGTTTTCGCCTAAAACTGCGTTAATTGCCTACCTTGTGATATCTCCATCAAACAAGAGATGTTGTACTACTTTTAAGTCGCATCAACAAAATTATGCTTTAGTAATATTTCATTAAACAATATCTTTTACTTATGTATATACTTATATAATTATAATCTGAATCTCGGAAACAGCTCCAACTATTTTCATGAAATATAGTATGCAGGGGGTTTCGAGGGCGATAAATCGACCTAGCTAGAATTAATTTTTAGAATTTCGTTTTAATTCAAAAAACCCGATTAGCCAAAAAAAAATTATTTTTAAATACTTATCAAAAAGTAAATTAAATTTAAATTCGATGCGTCTTGTTTGCTAGTATTGTTATCTTGATTGTAATTTAAATGTAACTAATTTAAAACCAAAAAACTTCGTAATAATCGTTGTCGAGGTTCGGCCATTCATCTGAAAAAATACTCTCCAAACAAGGTACAATAAACCTAAAGTGCGTGTTGGACCACGCACGGTAAAGGGTTCCGTAGTTCATTATATTACTTGCGATGAATGCTACTTAGCATTATCAGCTGGGCGCTTCCGTGCTTCGGAGGGCACGTTAAATTATCAATCCCGGTTTTTAAAGTCGTTTAGTCACGATGGAGGCCTTTGGGCGGCCGAAAAACTGTCACCAGAGTTGCTCATACGAACTTAGTTACTTAAGAATAACAAAGTTATTTTTGTAGTTGTCCCATTTCTTAAAAACTTAATAATATCATCTATAATTATGATGATCTTGTTTTAAACTTTTAAGTTTTAACCAACTTTCGTTCTATGTTCTATTATATTCAGTTTTTTTCATCACATTGTTTAAAAGTAAGAGAGAGTTATGTAAATTGGGAGACGCACACTATAACAGCTTTAGAAGCATACTTTCTTACGGCCAGTCTCAATAACCTATCTATGTTTAGTTTTGCTAACTGTTGGTAGATATTTGTCATTTTTTATATGGAAGTAATGTCCAAATCTACCTACAGTAAACAAAACCAAAAATACTCGTAGATTTGTTATTTAGACGTTAAACTATCGACGCATTAAAAACATGTTTTACAAATATAGAGTAAAAAGCTTTCTTCGAATAATGTAGCTGTGAGATACGGACGCAGACGGACAGAACGAAACTTTAAGGGTTTTGTTTTTGAGTGCCTACGGTACCCCACAAACGAGCGTAAATCCTTCTTTTACGTGATAAGATAACGTACTTTCGTCATCTGTGTTGTACACTTACCGGAACTCATATGTATCATAAAGATTTGCATACTGTCTGCGGCATAAATTATATTAAATGCACGATTCTTACCAAAAAACATGTATACAATAATAGCACCTTACACTATCTAGGGGACTTAAAATACTACCAATATAGAGCAAAAACATACTCACATTTCCATACCTCACTTAGGTAACATTCTGCAAAAACATTATGTACTTAGCACTATATTGTACCTACCTTTCGAGCGTGTCTATTGAAGTCTTCATTATTATAAGAGAAGGTTCGACATTGATTATACGTCTAAGCTATTGTCTCCAGCATTTATTTTAACAAATGAAATGAAATGAAATGAAATGAAATGAAATGAGCATTTATTTTAACAAAATAATCCGTGTTAGTGTTTTTAAGAGTCGTGATGGCCGAGTGGTAAGTACCTCGTCTATCGTTCACAAAATCGTGGGTTCGAATCTCGGCCGTGCATCAAAGGATTTTTCTTGTCTAAAAATATAATAACGTTCTTTGACCTGTAAATGGTGAAGAAAAACATCGTGAGGAAAACAGGATGATTTAGGTGCAGGGCAAGTCTATTCCATCTTAACAATGTTTCGGGCACTACAGTAACGTGTCCCGTTGTCACCCCAGTGAAGGCAAAAAATGCCTTTTGACACTTTATAAAATCATCTAGTAGGTACTTACACTGTAATGTAAAGTCATCAGTTTAAATATGTGTGCTCGCTCACAGATAAAGAAAATAATTGTATTTTATACAGTTTCAGTGTTTAAAAATATTTCAGTGTCTTACTTTAATATTTATTTATTATGGCAAAAATAAATAAAAAAAACTGACTTCAATTTCGTAAGAAGGAAGAACTTTCCTGCACTGTTGAGGTGCATTTCTGTTCATAATACCAAAGATCCTCATCACATCCTTAATTTTTCTAGTAATCGGTGAACATAGAGATATAAAAATATATTTAGTGGAACATAAAACCTCCTGTTTTGAAGAAAAGAATCGGTTAAAAAGAGCTAATTAATAAGGTAAATGATGCGATAAAACCCCGTGTAGGTATTCTAAATATGAATTGTGATCGCGTTTCAAGAAAGACTAGCTTAAAACTAGTCAAGTAATGGTTAAGGCAAATTTGTTAAAAAACAACCAACAAACTTTTTTAATGTCTCATCTGTATATTACCTACCCAATAAAATAATTTAATAGGAATGCGTAGTAAAATTAGTATTCATTTTTTGCGGGAAAAAAAGCTGTAAATAAGAAATTATGTTAACAATGGTTAAAAAGGTCCATTAAAGGCGGTTTTATTTCATTTTATAATTATGCAATATTTGTATTAAAATATTTTTAGATCAAGCTTAGATTTCTAGAAATATGTTTGTATGTGTTGTTGTGTTAACTGACCTCACAACAATTAAACATTGAGACTAAAATTAATTTAAATTATAGTCAGTATTGTATTTTGTTGGTGATCGATGAGATTATTATTCATCTCCACTTTCACCCCCATAGTATCTTGTAAATGGCTCAACCGATTTCCATGTTACTTTCAGTTTTGCATTCTACACACTATTTCCTTTCAATTGATACCAAACTTCAGTATATTTGGAAACATTAGATTTTTCATTACCAGTTTTACCTCCGTTAAGTTTAATCAAAATTGGTTAAAGTCTTAACCAATTTTGATTAAACTTGTTTAAGAATCACCGCTAGAAAACTAGGTTTTGCATTCAAATTGGTCCATTTGTTTAAGAGCTACGGTGCCACAGACAGACACACAGACACAGATAGCGGTCACACTCATAACACCCCTCTTTTTGTGTCGGGGGTTTAAAATGAGCAAAAAAACGGGCGTAATGTCATTGTATACTACTATTGTAAGTAAATCTCTACTCTACATAATTCTTGGTCGAGTTCTTCGGCCAGTGGTCGTATCCATCTAGTTAGCTATAGTTTATAGCAACGGGACTAAGGTTATCCACCTTACTCGCAGGCAGGATGCAGCATCAGATTTGCATCTGGTGCTTGTTTTAATGTAATGAGAGCATTATGAACTCAACAATGTGATATAAATTAATTTGTTTATTTTTATATCTCACAGAGAGTAAACGTAGACATATTTTTAGACAAACTTTAGTCCAAACCAGTTGTGCAGTTTTGACTGCATATAAATATTCAGTTATTGTATTATATTGTAGCTGGTTAGGGCATAAGTTACTGAAAGAGTGTGCAAAAAAATTATCATTGATACATTCACTCATAAAATAAGCAATCATTTTGTAGCTTTAGATAGTTACATGATTTGTATATTCCAAATGATTATCCTGAAGAATGAGACAGACAACAAATATTATAGAATACTAACAGTTACTTCTTCTGAAATAACAAAACTGAGAAAGTCCCTTGTTAAAGTCTCTATATCGGCTTAGTTAGTCCCACACGTATAGACCATTGTAATACCTGTGGCACTATCCACATGTATTGAAAGGATAGTTTAGGTGCTGGGCAAGCCTATTCCATCTCAACAATGTCCCAGGCACTACAGTGTCCCGTTTAGCGTAGGCAAAGATTGCCTACAGATGCTGTTTAAAGACCAGAGTTTCTTTAATATCTATAAATATATCACATAAGCTGTAATGTGATATAAAATACATGCAATATGCATAGGTGTAGGTACTTATAATTGTTTATTCTATTCCGTCAGCACCTTCGTTAATATTATGTCACTTCAGCATAACAGACAATACACAAGTGACGTCATTTACCATGAGATAAGGTGCATGAGATAAAGTATATGCCATAAAAAAATATTCCGACGACCTCTATGGCGCAGTGGGATAAAGCCCGCTTGAGACGCAGGAGGTTGCGGGTTCGATCGCTAAATGCTTGTTGATCTGCATATATTTGCCTCGAGTCTGCGTGTTTTCTATGTATAATACGCATAGCTGGGCATCGTTAATCAAATGGTTAACTTCGTTAATCGTTAATCCGTTACAAAAAAAGATAGCTTTGTTAAACGTTAAAGCGTTACTAATCGGAAGAATTAACGCAAGTTAACGTTAATCGTTAATCCGTTAATATGTGTAAAATTTCATCTTTATATCGTTGCGTTAAGCGTTAGGAACTCACCGGTTAAATAATATTTTTCTCAACCAACTGGCACACTAAATTCGGAAAACAAACGAATTTTGAAATTACAAATGAAAAATCTTACTAAAAGTTTTACGGTTTCGACGGGATTCAAACCCGCGAGATACAAGCGATCACCCTTAAGCCGGGCTGCCTTACCACTCGGACACGAAGCCCTTGACGTTGAAGACAAAACTATCAGTAAGGTGATATTTCGGTTAAAGCACCGAAACCTAAGTGTGGTTTAACACTAAAATAAAATATATAAATAAACTATAGAAAGAAAATATTGGTTTGACTTTGAATTGAAACTATCAATCAAATTAGCATGTCTACATTCTTCACCAATCAAAGCAGTCTGGAAAACCGGAAGGAAATAGATGAAAAAACAAGTACAGACTAAAAATAATAAAAAAATCGAAAACGATAGGTTGCGCCGGGCACGTCGGTGGGTACCCGACTCGAGGCTAATGCCCTGTTTAGAAAATAGTTGAATACAATTTTTAGCTTCATCTGTCTGGTCTGACTGATGATTAGGTACTGACAAATTATCACGATAATATCACGAGCTATTGTTTAGCCAAAACAAAAAGCTGCTACTAATATTTATTATAATTACTACACTGCACAGTACACTTTTTCTATCTATCTAAATTACACTGCACTCTTCTTTATCAATTATCAACTCGCAAATGATCACTGACAGTAATTTATAATAACAACAAACAAACAAACCACTAGTCACTCTAAGCACCGGCGCTAAATAATGAAATGATCAAACGAAACAAATCTCTTCGCAGTTTTCTTTCTCACTCGCACGCGTTGGTACGCTGCCACGCGCCGCCTGGCACTTGTCGGTGCCGTGCGATAACTATTAGCCATTGGATTAACGATTAACGGACTTCTCGCACATTAACGGAAGTTAACGTGTCCGTTAACATTTTTGAAAGTTAACTTAAAAGTTAATCCGTTAATCAAAATGTTAACTTCGTTAATTAACGATTAACGGATTAACGAGTTAATGCCCAGCTATGATAATACGTATGTCTTTACAAAAAATATATACCTAAGTAGTATAGCAGTGATTTGGTAAACATAACACAAGAACTAATATTGGCTAATTAGCTCGTATTCAGAGTCCATACTCAAGCGTGAATCGTGTCGCAAACGGTGATTCGTCATTCAGGTTTCATAGAAAACTGACAAAAAATCGATACTTCATCGATCAAGCCTGAGTGCAGACTGTGAATACAAACCTTAGTTGCTTAGCTTGGGACTAGATGACGCTGTGTGATATGTATTATAATCCAAGGATATTTATTAATTTATTTATTTATTTACGTAGTTGTTAAAAACTTCACTTTAGTTGAAATATAAATAAATAGACCGTTCACTAGTTGAACAAATTTTACAGGCGAAGCTCTTTGTTCCTAAAATCGCATCTTATTATTATGTACGGTCAGCCAAAATTTTGGTCTACCACCCCACGCTCAGTTTCATTTAGACGCCATGAAACAACAAGGTCGATTTACACTTGCAATAACATTATGAAGTGACAAAATTGCTCTCTTTACTATAAATTTACGTTAAGTGTGTCAAGTTTGAATCCTCCCAAGAAAAAGTCAACCTTATTGACAATTAGATCTCACATAAACTTTTGTCACTGATAGACCACTTTCTTGGCCGACCGTAAAAAATTGATTTTTAAAACCTAAAACCAACAAATACAATAGACTTGTTATTCCCACTATTCCTGTGGTAGTACTCACCGATGATACGTCACGCCGCCATTAGCACATTGACAGTTCTGCTACCATTCAACAAGACGATCGAACACAAAATTTTTTATATGTAAAAGTATTCATTGTAACATTGCAATTTGCAACACATTTCAGTGCATGAGATTTAAACTGTTGATGACAAACCATTTTCAAAAATTAATACATTTGTTTTTTATTGTGGACATAAATCACTGTGACAGCTTTCGATAGGAGACGATAACCTAATTATTGATGTGTTTGAACCTGTGCCTGTGTTTAAACAACTCAATGCATTCAGTGACGTAATAGTTCAATTAAGTAGGTATATTATCTATAAGTTAGTAATTTAAGAAAACAGCCTATTTTTCGTTGTGTGTTCCTATACAAAATTTGACAAAACATCCCGTTTTCGATTTTTATTTTAAAAAATATTTTTATATCTACCTACTTACTCTTTTTTAAATAATGATCCACAAAAATTCTGCCTATTTTCGATACTATAACCTGTGTTATCTTTATGTCTTGGTGTTTCTTGATAAGCTTAACGAAATAATTCCGATTTTCATAGTCACTCAGTGCAATAATAAGTTGCTGATGTGACAAAAACATGTTTTTGAACTTCAACAAACCCCACGCCATCTAAGTGATTGTTTTAACAACGGGTTAATTTGTTTCTTTGCTAAATAACTAACATTGCAAAATGCATTTAATATTTTCTATCAGATGTTTGTACTTTGTCGGATTATTTATAGTACTAGCTTCTTTCGCTCGCGTGGTGGTAACAAGAATAAAAATTTGCCTATGTGCTATTTCAGGACATAAAGCTATGTATATTCCATGTTTATATTCCATGTCTCAGTCAAATCCGTTTAGTATTTTTTGCGTAAAAGAGTAACAAACATCCATGTATAATATACCCATACAAACTTTAGCGTTTCTAATATTGGTAGGATTGGTATCACTGCTGATGCGCATATTTTACTTTGCTACTAAAATAACAAACTTTGTGAGAGCTTACACTAACAAAAACTGAAGATCCCTTTGATCGAGAAATGGTAAATGTGTGACTGATTTCATATTTCTTAAAAAAACAGTCTAAAAAAAACAATGAACTTAATGTCTTAAATACAGTTTTTTGTTCTGAACAACATTGTGGTACAATTTTTAAACTATAGCCAGTGACCAAGTAACAAGCTTCATTGCTATTTATTTTTGACACTTCTGATTGTGCGAGTTTCAGCATCGAATTTCAATTCTTATAAAAAAGAAAATCTGTTTTTATTCTTTGTAGAATTAATGTAGGTTGCTAGGGGGTATTGAGTGGTCTACTTGTGGCATCAAATTAGTATTGAAATAAAACGCTCGTTCAAAACATCGCTTTTCAAAGGAGTAGAATGTTTATCTAACACGTGGAGACATCGTCTTGGCCCAGAGCTGTTGTTTTGTGGTAAGAAGAACCATTTAAATAAGCTTTGATGTGTGGATGAGATGTTTTCGTTTAATAAACTATACAACAAACATATAAGACCTCCTAATCGCATAACGGTGTGTTCACATTTGCTCATTTCAGTTCAAGAAATACAATTGTTTAGTCAACTATAAGTATATCCTTCTGAATCATATAAGATAGTAGTTATATAATTTTTAACCCGCAGACTGTATACAAATATTCGCAGATCATACAACATTAGCGGGGGGATCGAACCCGAAATATAATTCCTATAGTTATTATGTTTTGAGCATTACCTCTCACAAACGTTAATTAGGTATTTATGCAAAGTCCGCATTAAGAGTAGGAGTAGTATCAAGGAAAATTCGATGCATCGAGCATTGTTACCTTATAGGCAAATATATTGAATCGTCTGTTGGATATAAATACAGATCGTACTGCTCAGTATATCTGTGACACAGTTCGATATCTGACAAGTCAGCCCTTATGGACCCTGAGATAAGTTCGTTTGCAGGTCACTGTGTATTATTATAACTTATAATATTTGTATAAATACGTTTATCACTGACACGGTAAACTCTGAGCACTCTGGTCTTGAAATATACTCGTACAAAAATCGCCCGTCACTGAAATTAAATATGCAAGGAGACAACACGGCATATTTATTTTTACTCGTATCTTAGAGAATTTAAATCTTCTTCTGGAAATCTAATTTCATAAACATTGGCTCTACCTGGCCGGGAATGGGAATGAACTGGTAGACGTGGAAGGAAATAGGGTAGACCGTTGCCCAGCAGAAGACATTGAAGTCGGTTTTTATAAAATAAAAGTTCAACTAGTTCATAATTATAAAATGAAAGTAAGGGGAATTGCGTATTACTTCGGTCGTTTAATAGCGATAATATAATTACTGCTAATCATAAACTGTCCCTGTTATTCATAATCAGTAAGTACCTCTAAATCTACTAGAGCACAAGCGCCTGCTAAATCTGTTGCGTCTCTTTTTACTGAAATAGGAATGACAAGTAAAGAGCATTCTAAGTTTTTTATGAATACCGGGGTGTGTGTTCTCGCCCTAACATAAAGGTACGGTTACCGAGTGGTTCTCGGTATTTCATTACTGAATTGTTGTGGTTATACGACCGAGTTACTGATAGGGTGTGAGTTGCTAACGCATCGACAACTTCTGCGTATTGTTTATCCTCCAAGTACCACAATCATTTTAAAGTAAATACCTAATTGAAATGTCTTATTAGGGTTCCGAAGTCAACAAGGAACCCTTAGAGTTTCACCATGTCCGTGTGTCCATCTGTCCGTGGCTTTGCTCAGAGATTTGATACGAGAAACTGTAATTTGGCATGGAGACATATTTTATTAATGACGCCGACAAAGTGGTAGAATAAAATCATAGAAAATATAATTATTTAGAGTACCTCTCCTATTTGTAAAACGAGGGTGATTTTTTGTCTCGTTTACTCCATAGTGTGTGGTGACGTTGGATAGGTCTTTTAAAAATATTAGGGGTTTTCTAAGACAATTTTTCAATTTAGATATCCGTTTGTAAAATATTTATCTTTAAAGTGCTAATTTTCGTTAGAGTCAAGTGTCATTGGGCATCTAAGGAACCCTACATAGAGCGTGGCCCGACACGCACTTGGCCAGTTATTATAAATTGATTTAGCTATCACGAAAACGTTTTATTTTAACGAATAATCATAACTTTGTAAATGTCTAGTTTAAAATAACTTAGTTATTGTTGTCGATATGAAACTGAATCCGAATCTAAAGTTGTACTTCTTAGAACGGAAACCATGACTATAACATTTTGAAAGAATGTACTTGCATACAGAAAGAGAGGGAATCGCTTACTTACGCTTTTAGAAACTGCGCTTTAATGGAAGTATACTCCTACAAAACAAAATAAATCTCTCTTTCAAACAAAGAGTTATCTTAATCGGTCTTCTATTGACGGAATAATCGGTGAACATGAACATACCTACATAAAAAAACATGCAGTGGAACAAATAACCTTCTCCTTTTTTAAAGTCGGTTAACTAAACGGCACCACGACCAAGAAGTTCTTGTCATGTACAATAATTTACTCTATCTTCAGTAGTTTAATTAACTCTTCTATTGAGCTAATAGTGGCTATTCTGGATAGGTATCGCCAAAGCTTAACTAAACTAATTTGACAGCACTAAAATTGATGCCATCCTTTTTATTTCGATCGTTTCGTTATAAAAGGAACTGCTACATTTTTAGGGCTGTCAAATTAGTTTAGTTTAGTTTTGGCGACATCCAGAATAGCCACCAATACTAACACAGTATGTAGGTTAGGTAGGTATAGTAATGATAATAGTAGTAATAGTGCTAATAATAGTACGTAGGTACGTTATAGTACGTTGTAGATATTACGCTCAGAGATATTAAAAAAATCGTTCATCATCAATAAAACAACTTTCAATAAAGATGAATTACCGCTGTCGGAATAATTATTATGATTGTATTTACAGTTGCATAAATTTACAAATAATTTTAAAGTTTTGTTGTATTGTAGCAGTCCAGAAAAGTACTTATGATTATCTAAGCAAACTTGTGAGTGACCGTCACGCTGGTATCCATTTAGCAGACCACATGTCGGCGACAAATTAGGGTTCTTTTTCAACAATGGTTACACCGTGTACCTACCTACAACTAATTTGAGTAAAACTATTTAAAAGTTTTTTGATTATATTTTTATTTAAGACTAGCTGCGCCCGCTGTGTTACCCGCGGTGAATAGCTCCCGTTCCCTGGGAATACCGGGATAAAAGAACCTCCTCCTTTTTTGAAGTCAGTTAAAATAGATCGTTTGGTATCGAAATGTTCACAAACAAATGTTTCGAAAACTGGTTAAAAAGTTATGGGTCCATAAGAAAATCAGCGAAAAATACGTTGATTTTGAAGGTTTACAATATTGGGTTTAAAACAATTATTTTTAATGTACACGCTCGATTGAATTACGAATATAAATCTTATGAAGAGTGAATGTTTCTTTGCAAACTTTATTCAAAATCCAGTCTAGTAAATAATAAAACATTCAACAATCACAAAGAACAAGGTTCTAGATCATAATTTACCAAAGAAATTGCAACTAGTGATTATATCAGAGGCATCAAATCCTAATGCGCAGAGAGGTTGAACGTAAGCATACTTTTACAATATTGTTATTTCGAAAATAAGCATTATAATTATTTTAACTTCTAAAATACCTATAAACGAGCTACATGCGATTTACTAATATACTCACTATGTGAGTTTAATTATTAATAAAAAAAAAATTGCATACTTATAGGTAGGTGCATATTATTGGTACTTTTCCTATCAGTGTTTATTATACCAATCTTGAGAATTAGAGATTTTATTTAGGTACCTACTCGTAGCTTTTCATACAAATAAACATGCAACCAAAGAGAGCTTGAGTAATGAGAACCACATGACTGAAATGATACTTTATGCATTTTATTTTTGTAAATTCATACAATTTATATATAACAACCCGAACAAGTATTTGCAGAATTTAGAACCATTTATCCCGAGGCGGGGATAGAACACGCAACCTCTTACGTCTCAGTATTGCGCACTACGCTATAGAGGTCTTTAATTTGTATTTATAATCTATGATTTAGAGACAAAAGATTTTTAACTTAATATTTGTTGCATAGCCACGTTCTTATGGTTCTGATAAAACCATAGATAAGTGTAACAAATTGAAAAGCGTAGGTATAACCGTGGGCGGGTCGGGCATGAAGCTTAATTACAATCTCATCTGGACCGATGTGCGTGGACAATCCACAGGATTGTTTTTTGAATCATGTTGCCATGTTGCTTTTTATGGCGCTACCCTGATTACGCTGTAGCAACCACTTGTTTGTGTTTCAATAAATTGAAAATTGCTAGCTGCACCCTATGGTGTTACCCGTGGTGGATAGTTCCCATTCCCGTAGGAATACCTGGATCAAAAGCAGCCTATTTTTTTAAACCAGGGTATAAACAATTCTGGTAACAAATTAATTCAAATCCGTTCAGCCGTTTGAGTGTGAAAGAGTAACAAACATACTTACACACACAAACTTTTACCTTTATAATATTAGTAGGATTGTAAAGAAAGGCACTATTATTATAAAAACATAACCAAATACTCAAATGATAACAAAAAACGGAACGAGCCGAAGTTAAGCGAGTTAATTTCCTTCGTGCTTCGTAAGGAACAAACGCAAGTAACTATTAAAGTTAAACAGACTATGATTTAACCGTGTCGGTTTCGAACAATGAGGGAGTCGAAGTGAAGAAACTAAAACTTCCCCTTGTCGTCTCAAATGACTAAACAAAAGCACTCGACGAGAGTCGGGCACGGGCTCAGGTGAACTTTGTGTAATGCGGTCTTTGCCCATCACTTTAACTTGGATTGGAAGCGACAACGCCTACCTACACTGATTATAAGCCAGTATCGGATTTCAGTCATATTAAAAACTAATATGACCAAAATCGGATGTTATTTTATGCAGCAAAAACTGGATATCAGTCTGTTCATGATATCTAGTTTTTCTGCAGTTGATTAATATGCCAAAAGCAAAGACCAAAAGTCTGGCCACACAGACATGTTAATTAATATCGCGAACGCTAGAGAAACAAACTTCAGGCAAATCCGTTTTTGCGATTTTGCGTGAATTAGCAACAGTTTGCACATCCATACAAACTTTCGCTTTTATAATATTAGTAGTATAAAATCTATGGAAACTGAAATTCAATGACGATTAGTGCTCGTTCGCACGAGAGCTTTTTTACCGTCCGTTAAAAAAGCGTTCAAATAGAACAAATGTATTCCCAAGTATATGTTCACACGTCAGCGCTTTTTAAACGCGACGGTTTTTATCGAGCAGTATTGTATTTTCTGCGCTTTCGCACGAAAGCTTTTTTAAAAGCGCCAACGCCGAGTTTTGACGCAACGCTTTTTTAGCTCTCGTGCGAATGGGCGCTTAGTCACATGGTCAGAAGTGTCAAAACTCAAAACAAAGGATTAATTTATCAATGAATAGCTTACTCGTCCGCGGCTTCGCTCCTTGATACAATATAGCCTATGTTCATTCGGAAAGTCTATCATGCTACACATCGAGAAATAATTTTTGAAATCGGATGAGTAGTTTCGGAGATTGCCCCAAACATACAAAACAAACAAACCAAAATTACCTCTTTATAGTATAAACTTTACCTCTTTATAATATTAGTATATATGTATAAGTAAAGTATAGATATATATAAGTAGATAGAAAGAGATTCTATACTTACCTACAATTTATAAACCGACTAAACTGTTTAGTCGGTTTATAAATTGTTTTGTTCAGCAAAGCTTACCTCAAAAATGTAAACTAAACGGAATACTTATAATGAAACTAGTAATCGTGGAATCTAGAGCAAAGATTTGAAAATTGATGGGTTCATCGGAGACATAACATTTGAGCGCTCCCTACAGCGGCGATGTCGTGCCTTTGCGCAGATTAGCATAAAAGCCGACTGTTTAACTATTACCGTATTTACTGCGAGTTGTAAGCTGAAGCGGTTTAACATTTTTACATAAATTACACGCTCCCCCTTTAGTAAGTAAGTAACTTACTTAATAAACTTACTTTTACTTTTACCCGTTATATTATGTTATCATTATCTGAGAGAATGTTTGTCGCGCCTCCGGGAAACAGTCGTGGTCACTTAACCGACTTCAAAAAAGGAGGAGATTCTATGTTCCACTGTATGTTTTTTTATGTTTGTTCATCGATTACTACGTCAATGGTCCGATTTAAAAAATTGGATTTTTGTTTGAAATAGTATAAGTACCAACATTCGAGGTGGGATAAAAAATTTAAGATCTAATGAGGATCTTCGAAGATAAGAATAGAAATGCACCTAAAGAGTGCAAGAAAATTTATTGTGCAGGAGATTTTTAACTTTGCTACATATTTAGACAACGCGGTATTTTATTTTCATCGATTCAAGCTAAAATAACCTGACAGTAGTTCGAATATCAGATCAAATCCTTATCTACTTATATCATTCAATCAGATCTAATGCTATCACTAGGTAAATATAAAAAAAAACTCTTAAAATAAAAACATGGTTGATTTATTTAAAATGTTTAACCAAATATATTTCTAAAATTTCTCTTCGTTAATGATTTGTGGCACAAGAAAGTAACGGAAAGGGGCACGCAAACCGTACCCTCGTCGACCAAATTAATATCAGTTTCTAAATAAGTGTCCCGCAACTTACTGACGTTTTTGCGAAACAAGCCACCTTATGCGGAACTATTGTGATTTACTTCGAATTGTTCATAATACTGCTAACTTTCAACTTTAGTCTTTGACGTAGTTTTGAAGGCAAAGCCTCAGGTAATGGCTTTGAGTCCGTATTCAGAGTCCATACTCATGCGTGAATCTATGTAGTTTATCAGTCATCTATTAAATTGCTTAGCTTGGGACTAGATGACGCCGTGTGAAATGTCCAAGGATATTTATTTATTATAATCTCCTCAAGCGGTGATTCATCACTGCGTTTCTATGGAGAACTGATAAAAAATCGATACTTGTGCGAAGACAAGTCCGAGTGCAGACTCTGCATACGAGCCTAAGACTTTTATAGCAGGGACTCATTATTCAAAACGCTCTTAAAAACGCAGAAGAGCTTAGTTTTTAATGGTACTAGCGATCACCCATCAATTTTTAACTTGCGCAGAACGTTGCTTAACTTCAAATATCAATAACGACAAAGTAAGCTCACCAAGAGCACACTGTATTGCTTGTGATCTATTTAACAAAATTGTACTTTGTTTATATACTTTATCATTCTGATGATCGACTAAATCAATAACCATTTTACAGTAGCCTAATCAGTGCAGGTTCAATGAATGAGATTAGCAGTTTTAAAATTTTTGCGGGGCCCAATTATTAAATTTACAGTAAAGCAATAAATCATCGTCCTTAAAACTTGCAAGCTATAACTGAATCAATAATGCATGTATTTTACCTTGTATTTACGCAACATAATCAAAGACGATTAATATCTAGAAGACAGACAAAGGCCATACACAAAATCGTAACCCGATCCCGCAGTACCAGATAGCCTGAAAACTTTAAAACATCAATTTTATCCAAGAAATTTCAATACTTAGTAGTAGGTAGCAACAATATTCAATATTTAAACATTTTTAACTAGAAAGTAATTGAAATTTCTTGGATAAAATTGATGTTTTAGAGTTTTCAGGCTATTTTTTAGGGTTACGATTTTGTGTATGGCCTTTGTCTGTCTTCTAGATATTAATCGTCTTTGACAATAATAATAGTACTTGTATTAAAATAAACCCTTTTCAGTGATTACGACGAAATTCCAATATGTTACCTACATTATTCTAATTGTTTTGTTGATACAAAGAAAATGGCACAGATTATTATACAAAATCCATGAACTATTTTAAGGTTCTGTCGACTAAATTACAAAAATAGATATTGACACAGTCATTTCATTTGGAAACTAAGGCCCTAAAACTGAAAAACTATTTAATGTAAGTGCGGTGTTTAATTATGACATTATTTGACGTTTGTCTATACAAATCTGACAGGTAAAAGCGTCTCAAATGGTTAATATGCTCCCAAATATTTAGGTAGTGTTTCATTATTCAGGGGTAAATAGTACTATATTGATTGGATGGTAGGTGTATTTCTATGATTACATTTCTGCCTGTTTTCATTTCAACTATGGGATAAAAAAAGTCGGTCCTGTGTACGTTGTTATACTGAATAGTTACAGTTTGAAAGTAATCTATTCTCATTACTTCAAGTCTGATTCCCAGGGTCTATAGACTAGACGTAGAACAAAAGTCTGAAACCCTAGCTCAGACCAACGCGATTGTGTGGTTCGTCCCGTAAGCTGGCCGCAAATTATAGATTTGAGCGTTCGATTATCGTCAAGTCCACACATAACCATGAAGGTTCATAATGATTTTGTGTGTGATGTTTTAAATTGATTAATATGAATGAAGTATTTTTATCGTACCTCAATATAATGAAGTGAGCTCTTGGTAGAACTATCTTGATTTGATTATCTCTGAAGTTTTTATCTGGATATGGGAAGAAATGATGCAGGGTTTAAAAGGCAGATCTGATCTTTGGCTCCGCCGCAAAACCACCAAACGGCCGCAAAGGACAAGGGGTGCGGCAACGACACACCGCCCGCGGATCGCACGCGAAGCCGTGGACAATCCGCGAACGAGAAACAGGAGTGTAGATTGCATTCGCATAATCCTTCATAACGGCTTCGCGCGCGGTACGCGTACTATATTGTTTAATCTCTGTGGGTGTGGATAGGCTATTTTTATTTCCCTATTAGATCGTCTCCGCAAACGGAGTGTACATTAAAAGCTATACCTTTATTTGATTAACAATTAAACAATAAAATTATAGTCTAGGTAATTGAACTATGCGAAAATCGGTATTTTCATACAAGAATAATTGAGTTATTATTTTGGCGGCCAAGTTTAATAAATAAGCAAAATAAAGCCATTGAGTACCTACTACGTTTTTTTTATAATCTTATTGTAAATTAATGATGAATGTTTTAAAGTTACAATTGAGACCCCAATGCAGTTATTTAATAAACATAATAAAACTAATAACGAATACAACTAAAACCGAAAACTTAGGTAAAAATGAGGTTGAAACCAAAAATTTGCCGAAAATGCACTTCAATTGTTGCTTTTACCCAACTGTACCGAATGATGAACTTGCATAAATATAAGGCTGTAATTTTGTTTCAGAGTTTATTCAGTTTACCGTTAAATTGTTTCAATTTATAATTTTGACTTGATTACCACGCATTATAAAGTGAATGTACATCGTAGCTTGATTAAACTTGTTGACGTAAAACAACCTATTCATTGGAATGACATGAATTTTAGCAAACAATAGACTAACCTCCTGTTTTTATCGATTCTTTTCCAAATAAAACATTGTTACTTTCCATCTACGACCTTTCTTGCGACAGCCCGACACAACCAACCAAAGTAGAATTTTTATTTCAAACTATCACATTTATTTCAAAAGGGTTATTTACGAATGTTGGTTTATTAGGAGTAGCGAAGTTGCACTTGGTGGCTAATGGCCACCAAACTCTGTTTTGCCTACTCTTACCTAAACTATACAAATTAAAACTTTTACAGAGGTATTAAAAAAAGCTTATGATTGGTTTCACAATTCAGTTTTTTTTTAATTGTTTTGTTCAACGTTATAATCAAATAAAATAGGCGACGGCGCTAGTTTGACGCCACTCTCATTTGATAGTATTAATAGTGTTGCTGCAAACCGATCCTGGTCGATAATTGAGATCTAATTTATTGAAGCCGATATTATAAGCAGCGCCTTATACAATCATTATTTTCTGCTAGAAAGAATACCTACATTTATTTACAGAAACTAATCTACTATACATATTAACTTATCTGTACAAAATACAATGAGAACAGTTGAACCACCACTGCGTCGTATCGGTACAAACTATATAAAGGTAGCTCAACTGATCCAAGCCACTGCCAGAAGTGTGTTCAAGACACTGGCAGCATTGCCGCGCTGGCAAATGGCAATGATCCTTAGAGCCAAAAAGTTACCAGACCTTTTCTGCTTACATTTGAATTTTACCTTTTCTGCTAAAATCTATTTTTAAACGTCTTCAAAAAAGGATGAAGTTCGATGTTCCACTATATGTTTTTTTATGCACTGTCAATAGTATACCGATTTTGAAAATTTTATTTTGGTTTGAAAGAGAATAAGCCCGAGGTGGTCCCATTAAAGTAATGGATTATCTGATGAGGATCTTCGGAGGATAAACAGAAATGCCCCTCGAGAGTGCAGGATTTTTTGTTTACAAAATTGAAGTCGGTTTTATTTAAATATTTTAAACTTTCTTTTTTTATTTGTCATTTTCTTTTCTTCCCTTAAATTACATTTCAAGCATCACATCATCTCGTTTTTTTTCAGTCATTTGCTCTTCAGACTGCCTATATTTTCACAAAATGTTCGAAATCACTATGTTTTAGTAGCTTCAGGGACAAAGTTTCATCTGTGGGTAATATAAAAGGTACATTTTCCCCGTGTCACTGATTGCAGTACTGCAATGTGGTGCCGGAGTTCATACTTTCACTAGAATAGGATGACACACTTTCCGGGGTAAAGCCACAGTTGGTGTTTTTTCGTCTTTAAAACCCGGTGTAAAAGCATTCAGTTCGTTTGACTAATGACGTAATTGCTCACGACTATGCCAATTGCGAAGTCTATCTGTTTTTATTTGTTGAACAATCTGTTAACACAGCTTATGTTATGATGATTTATCAAAAATCAAGATATATCGGTGAAAAGTTTAAAATAGGATTTTTATTAGTAGGTACCTATCGTAACGTTTAGGAAAATGTAATTTACATAAAAGTTGATTATTTGTTGTGTCCATAATACTATCTATCGAGCACATCGATTCAATCACTACTTGTTATATAAAAAAGCAATTTACTAAATTAAAATTACATTTACTAGATTTATGAACTTAGTAATAGGTAACCGAAGGCTAAATGATGTTGAATCACAATAAACTAATCTTTGACACGTTACTATCGTTTTAGTAATGTAAAACACAAAAACTAGGTTTGTTAACAGCATCAGGCACCTATTTTAACTTAGCTTACGTAAGTAAAAGTCATAATTCTATCTATATTAAAATCTAACAGTATTGAGATAATATTATTTAATCATAGCTGATTTTTTAGACAAACATTTTTGTACATTACATGCACAACTTAGTTTTCGCGTAAGTATAACATTTTGTGCTAATTTGAAACCCCACACATTTATAACAGACAAAAATATAGCAAACAAACTCATATAAATTAAATCAATAAAAAACTGTAGGTATTAAAATATCTTAAGATGTGGGTGGATGCCGTTCTCATCAACAAAATAGGTTTTATTGGACTTATTTTAGAAGTTTTTTTTTGTTCCCACTGCAAGTTTCGATGACGCAAGACACATTCGATGCCAATGTGAAAACCAGATGTTGCTCAAGGGCTACGGATGGTATAAAAATAAAAAAGCGTGTAGGAAAATAGGTACTCGATCAGGCGTCCGAATATTACACTAGCAGACACTTTTACTAAAAATAAAAATTTATATAAATTAAATACAATAAAAAATATAATTTAATAATATTTGACTCTTTGGAGTCCTCTTATAACTTCATATAAAATATTTATTGTACAAAAAAAAAGTTTCTCTTTGGCGATCTTTTAATTAAAATGATAGGAAGTGGAAATTAGCTATTTTTACAGTATATACTTAATGCCTCGGCTATTTTGCATGTTACCTACGTGAAGTGGTTTATCGTGGACAGAACGGGGACGCGTTTTTGCGTATCGTCATAATGTGAACTATTCCTCATTTCATATGAATACATTGCTTTTTAATGTTTTACGAAAGAAAATGGGTTATCTGAACTTAATTCACTTGATAAATGTTAATTTACTGCATTAACCGTAAAGTGTAGGCGTAAAATTAAATATACTTAAAACAAAGACATGTCAATAAATGTGATCTGCCCCGCCACCCCTATTTTGTAACTCGGTGTCGAACGTACGTGATTATCACACGGCAAATCTTTGTAAGTGTTACCATCATCATTGATATTACTATTTTAATAGCTGTCAAATAATCTTGCTTGATAGATTGTAGAAGTTAAGCGATCAACCTTCAGAGGGCCTAGCCAACCGGCATTCGCTATGAAGCGATTCGATTTCTATCATCGAATTTCTATCACCTTTGATTTGACATTTCTGATCGCTCGAGTTTTCGTCATCGAATGTCAATTCCTATACATTTTTTTTAGTTTCTAATCGAAAGCGATTGTCGAAATGTCACATGGCTAGGGCCTCTGAGCGGTCACAGTTAGGATAGGACGCGAGGCCCATTGCATTCGGAAGTGGCAAAATAAACTGAGCAATTTGTGCCCTGCTAAATTATTGCTTCCGGTTTTTAAGCCCAGACATAAAGAAGGCCTTTTAACGGCCTAAAAACTTTTACACTACAATTAGCCAATAGCTCATCTAACGTATACTTAATTATCAACAATGGCTATACTTTATACAAAGCTTAGAGCTTGCTAAGATATGATGTGAAAATATGCAGCGGTCACCAAGCATAACATTAAAACCATTTATTGTGTACTTTGATAATAATTATTGATCTGTAAATAACTGTAGCGAGGAATGCACTTTTCGTGTTAACACTGTCATGTTGGTAGGTAAGTACCTACAAGGGATAAACTGTGGCGATCTTACAATATTTATATAAGTTTTTTTGAAGTTAGTAACTTTACACTCTTACTTTGATCCAATTTAGATCTGTGGTCGGTGTTGTTACACCATTTCCTAAATGTGAATTAACCTCAGATGATTCTGTTTCTCGAATGATTCTCACCGTGTTTGTCATTAAAGAGGCATGTTATCTCGTTGATAAAACCCTGCTCAACGGCAACCTTGGCTGAGAATGACGACATTGTTATCTGATCGCGATATTAGCCTTTCCAGGAACTCAAGATCAGTATAAACATTCTAATGACCGCATTTCGTCTGTTGATAAAATAAGAATTCAGAAGAAGAACTTCACAGTCATGCTTCGTTTGTAACCTAATTGTTAAATCCCTACTGCATTGGTTTTAGAACCTGCACTGATGCAGAATCAGAATCCACACTTCTGGTTCTAAATCGTATCTCGGTGATTTTTCGATCGATTTCTATTAAGATCTATCATAAAATATTTGACACAAGTCTGAGTGCAGATTCTGAATACAAATCTATATTTCGTATATTAAAGCGCTACTTAATATTAAGTGGTTCTTAACTATTACATTATTTGACGTTTGTCTAATAAACCTGACAAGAACGTCAAATGGTCTTAAATATTTAAATATCGTTTCAGTATTTGGGCGTATAACACCTACTCAACCAAAAAGATGGTGAGACCTGTGGTTTCTTGGAAACAAAACAGCGCTTTTATAAAACAAAGAACATACTAAAAGATCCAGTTACACTATTAAGTAACACCATGCCGGCCGTAAAACATAAAAAAACGAGGTGATTTATTGCTTACATACAGATTCGATTGAGACGAACCGACATTATGTTAAACAAAAGATATAGGATAATCTCAAATTTGAGTACTCACTTTGGTCAAACGGAACGATGTATAAAAGTGTTACAATCCAAATAATATTCGATTTAATTGGAAAATTTAAAAAGCAATTGGGCCATCAAGTGCTGGAATAGTATTTATCGTCAGATTTCGCGTCAGAGACTAGGCGCTGAGCATGAGAGTTTGAAATGATGTTTACAAATGTAATATGAGACAAGTAACAAAATCAACAATTTGGAAAAACCCACGAAAATTAAAAATTTATTGAATTATTCATCCCCACTTTTTGCTTTGAACTCTACATTTCCTTGCATTTGATACCAAACTTGTAGTTTTAGATTTGCACAAACAATGTTTGCTGCAGCGCCCCCTGGTGAGTTGTCACCGTAACACTTATCTTAAAACATGCACCAAACAAAGACGAACCCATAACTAAAAATTGCATCAAAATCGGACTAGTAGTTTTGTAGAAAAACGGCATAATAAATTTGCACAAAAAAACAAAAATCCTCTCACCCCAAACGCATATACCGTCTCCGTTGCGTCGTGAGTAAAACATAATAATTTTTATTTTCATATCAACCGTGTCATGTATGTTATACTGTGGTTGTACGTAGGAATAGGAATGTCCCAAGTTCCGCTAATTAACATAAACAGCAGCGAGTAAGTTTTCGGTCCCAACGTTAGTTTCATATCAAACATAATTATAATATTCGTTATATTTATCTAAAGACAGCTGATACAGTCAATCAAAATACGATCTAGAAAATAATAAAGTAACCCAACTTCTTGATGAATATAAAAACTCAAACAAGCAAAAGTTATTAAGTAATCTTTCAATGTCTCTACCAGTTTTCGAAATATTTGTAGTGTGAACGTTTTGAGACCAGAGCGATCAATTTTTATTTCAAGGCGTTTCATCATTTTAAATTTGGTGAAAATTTATGAAATAGCTTATTTTTGAGATACGTCATATGAATATTTGACTCAGTTAAGAGCATCTGGAAATAAGCACTTGCTAACAGAGCGGCCATGGTAACAGGTTTTTTAAGGTTTTGTAGTTTTATTTTCATTTTTGATAAGAATTCATTAAAATGTTAAATGTTATGTTAGATAAATAAAAATATATCCAAATTAAAACGATTTTTTGGTCTTTGTCAGTTAGTACATTATAATTCAAGTTTTAACCACAAATCTTTTTTCAGAGTAAAATGACATTGTTTAAAATTCTGGATTATACCTAACTTTGTAGGTATTGGCTCGATAATAGTCTGATAAGCTTTTACATAACACAAGCCTATCCAATATAAGTTGGATACTTTGCATGCAGGTTTGAAACTGTATGGACACAGAAAAATAATACTTACCTACTATTTTAGTATAAATTATCGTGCTGGACAGTGAATACTTAATGCATGAATGATAATTAACCACTATGTTTTTGAGATATATTAAATAAGATGGTTAAGTAAATATGGATGAGACCTTTGTCCAGCAGAGTAGGATGAAATGGAATAATTTAAAGAATTAAAATATGAATAGTCGGGGAAGAAAGGCATTTTTAACGTTCGATAATAAATAAAACGGTTAATGCCCTGTTCCTATATTTAACGTACGGATGACCGTAGATCGATCGTCATAGCAACGTTGTTGTCTGTCAAAAAGTGTCATACATTTTGTGTTGTATGAACAACGTTTCTATAGAGATAGATCGACGGTTATCCGTACGTTGGATACAATAAACTAACACGAAAAAAATTTCTACGGTTTGTTTAAATAAAAAATTGTGATCGCCTAGCTATATTTCCGTTCTTTCCGAATTGTCATATGGAAAAAAAAAACTCACGCTTGTTCACGTATTTTTCAGTAGCATTGAACGGACGGAAGATTCTTTTGGAAACGTTTTCAACCGTATGCTCTTTTGTCGATTGCGAAACCTATGGCACACTATAAAATATTCCAGCATTGTTGTTTCGTTGTACGTATGTCCATAACTGCCAATTTGTCAACCTGTAAATAACCTCTCGATACACTTTTTAGAGTTGTGTGGAGTGACAAAAACTTTAAATGAATTGAGAAATATTGTTCGGTAACGATTTTGTGCAGTGATTTATTTGGGGAAGCGTAGACGAAAGCGACCGGGCATAAATGAATGCGCATCAACAGTCATCATGAGGTGTCAAAAAGGGGCATGGTTGCCCCTTCTTATAGCGGCAACGTGTTTTTTGGAAGTCCACGGTCAATGGGTCAGCCGTAAGTATAATCAACGTTTTATAATGTGTTTTTTAGGTTTTCGGACACCTAAACCATATGAACTATAATTTAGTACCGCTTTGGTTGTTCGTCTGTTTTTTCAGGGAAGGTAATTTAAAACATTAAAACTGAGATCATCATCTTGCCCTATCCCACTTAGTGGGGTCGGCACAACTAATTTCATGATACATGGAAACTTTATTGTGAAAATAATATTAGAATTGTTTTTATTTTTTGTGAAAACGATAGTCATTCACCATAACAGTTCAATGATCAATCCAAAAATTAGATGACCATGTGCTAATTTTTACGGTTAATTTAAAATAAATGCTGTTATTTGGTAAGCGAAACTTGAAAGTGGCTAAGCCAATAATAATTATGTTACTTATTCTTTTTTTATGTTCTTAATAGACCATTTTATACCTAAGCATTTACTTTACTTATGTGATTTTATGTTAACTAGTTTGGATGGAACATCGTCTGTAGGACAGCTAGTCAAAAATATGAATCAAACTATTCGTGTTTTATAGATATAGGTCATATATTTTATGAGACCTATAATGTTGTTTATATTATGTCGAAATTAGTGAAGCTATCACTCTATTATACATACCTACAATCTTTAATCATGAGATGAAGGCGAGGTGAATCATCGAGTTTCAATTAGAAGGATCATTATCCTGTGGATTAAATAACAAAAAATTGTTAAATAAACTGATACGAGTATAACTATGGTCTTTTCCAGTAAATTCAATACGTAATGTAAATTGCATGTAATTTTGTTATAGGAAAAATCTAATGTTGCATAGTCTTCGTACTCGTTTTAGGTATTAATTGTTTTGTTATTGCGCCAGAAGCTCGTGATTCTGGTTTTGCATTTAGCAGTTAACGTTTTGTGGGCGTGTTTAATCATATTTTAGTGTTGGACCGACCCCGCGACCACGGATTGTAAAGGTTCACTGGAAACGCAGAAAGTAGAGTAAATAACTTTACCGCAGAAAGGAAAAAGATCTGCACAGTTCAATAGGTGTTGTTGGTGTGGTAGGTTTTATCACGTTCTGATTTTTTTAACTTCTAGAATTTTTTTCCCATTTAGTTTTTTTGTTATTAAAATCTGAATCTAACACTGCAACAGTAACAATTCTTAAAAAAAAATTGTGATATCAAATGTTTAGTTTTGTTTTTGAGTGTATAAAGGTCATTTTACTTACTAATTAAGTTAGTTTAGTTTATGAACATGAACTAAACAGAATCAGAACAAAACAGGGCTCAACATTGGCGTCCCAGTTCGAAAACTGCACATAGTAACTGCTAATTAATCAGCGCGTGTACTGACATCGTTACCCTACTATCGATCTAAAATTAAAACTACATCTTCATGACTCTGTAACTAATTTTAAACATGTGTGATTAATGCGATTACTAATAGACCTTTAAACAATATTTATTTATTTATTTTTACATCTTAGGAAAACAAACAGTCATAAAAACAAATTAAATAACTAAGTGTAATATTATACTAATGACCATTCAGAGGTTATTTTGGTAAAGTTCGTTTAGCCCAGTCAAAATAGAGTTTTACCCTTGCAAAAATTTCCTTAAAGCTCAATATAATTACAGCTATATTTTGGTCTAAGCGATTTTGGTGATCAAACTAGCCGTTTGAATATTTCTGGGCTATAGGTAATATTAATTGCTTTATTGATTCTAACTTAGACAATACAACGTACCTATCCTTGTACTATGCTTAGCTTAGAATGCGTGTTGCATGACTATAATTAATCATCCAGATTAACGTTTCCAATTTAGACATCTTATTTGACATTTTGTTTTTAACTAACTGACTCGCTTGCGGCTTCGTTCGCTTGGTACCTGGATAAAAATTACTTCAGTATTTAACCGAGTTCATTGAGACCCTTCCATTGAGACGATGAAAGCTTGTTCTCTGAGCGCTGGGCGGGACACAATCTGGCTTCGAAAGCGCAGGCAGCATCGCAAAACATAATGCCTCATAATACCATCTCGAGATCTCTGAATTTTTTTATACAACAAGTAGCAAAATTCAAAGTTTTATCAAACCGACTTCAATATCGTAAGAGTAGAGAAATTTCCTGCACTCTCGAGTTACATTTCTGTTCATAGCTCCGAAGATGCTCTATTTTTTTTATGAGACTATCTAAGAGGTATACTCTTTCAAACATAAAACTAATTTTCAAAATCGGTTCACTTTTATAGGAGAAATCGGAGAACATACATGAACGTGAAACATAGAACCTCTTCCTTTTTGAAGTCGGTTAAAAAACTAAACTTCATCACGACAGTTCATCATGTCAGGTCTCTAGGCATTATCATTTGAGTGAAATACGTATGGATCCATAAAGATTTGTCAATGTAATATAGATTTAAAATATGGTTTTTCCTGTGACTTTTATGTGAATGAAAAGAGATAGCAACAGATTTAATATCCGTTTTAGCTAATATAGGTTTACTGAACCATTTTGCAAAGGGGGTTAATTTAGTACATTTTGCATTCTATACGTGACAGGTTGCAGGCTCATCGCCACTATTGGAAAGCTAACTAGTTTTCTAACAAAGTTTTCTTTCGCTGCTTATGCGAAATATGCCACGTGTACATTTGCTTATACATTTTACAAAAAGAAAAAACTATTAATGATCCGCTAGTTTCAAGATAAGTAACTTGTGTTGCTTGTGTTATTGTAACCAGGTGACTAATAAAGGTTCTAGTAAGTAAGTAAGTTCGTATGAGCAAGTGGCCAACTCTGGTGACGGAGTTTTTAGGCCGCCTTAAGGCCTCCGTCATGGCTTAACGACTTTAAAAGCCGGGACCGACAATTTAACGTGCCCTCCGAAGCACGGAAGCGCTCAGATATAAATGCCACTTGCGGTCACCCATCCAAGTTGTGACCGCTCAGAACGTTGCTTAACTTCGACGATCTATCAAGAACGTCTTAGCAAGCTTCGCCACGAGCGCTTCAAAAAGGTTCTAGTTAAATACATTGTCTTTGTAAATACATACATTATAGATAGAAAAACACTTAATCAAGCCCAGAACAAAAATGTGCAAAACATATAAACATTTGTCCCGCGGCGAGGATCAAACCCGCAACATCCTGTGCTTCAGGTGGGCCTTTACCCATTACGTAAATGATTACCTAAGGATATTTATTTACAGAAACTAAACCGTTACAGGACTCGATCTATAATATAAACATTCTTCTTTGTTTCCGGCTATTGGTGTGAAGTTTATGAATATACCTATTATATTATGATCAAATCACAGGATGCTTCTGCAAGTCAAATCCCAGAATAGAAGTAGCCATGCCAGGCAAGCAATTAGACCTTTTGAATATTTAATACCATTGAGAGACACAGGAACTATATTTGTCTTGAATTTTTTGATAAAAAATTATGTAAATGCATCAATGAATCTAGAAATGGAATTCTATAGTTTCAAAAAAATATTAAATAAAAAAAGATTCATAATAAGTACTTAATAGATACTTATTTGTTTGTGTCAATAAAGTCTTTATCTATCTATCTACTTATAAAATAGTTTTGTCTACCTTGTCCATGTAATTCTACTAATATTATAAACGCGAAAGTTTTTATGGATGTATTAGTATAGATTATTAGTTCATGATGATGTGTTTGTTACTCTTTCACGCATAAATTACTGAACAGATTTGGCTGAAACTTGGAATATTCATAGTTTATGAACCTGAAAAAATACATAGGCTACATTTTATCCAGATAGGTACCAAGCGAACAAAGCCGCGGGTTTAGTAAGCTTGTGTAAATTGTGCATCTATCTATGTATACACACTTCATTGATTCTTGCTTACACATTCCTTATTTTAGTCATGATGGATAAATAAAAGTTATTAATTTTTCAATACCTATCTTTTTAACTGTAAGTACTTACCCTACTTCGACATAACTTATTTTGTTATGTGGTTATTCAGTTCATCTTTCTTTAACTGAAAACTTTTATACTTAATAAAAAAAAGAAAAATTACACGTTGTCTTCACAGCCCTAATTTTGAATAATAGGGTCAAATCTTTAGTGTGCGAATTGTCGAGATTCGATAGACGCTTAATTCAAGTGCATACAAGTGGGAGACGATCACGAAGTACTGGATCTTATCAGATGTGCCTGCCTTTTAATATTCATGGCTTGTTTGAGAACCTCAAAATGATTATAACCGGGTACTTATATTAGCGAGATATAAGATATTAACATTGTATCATAAAGGTTAGCAGTGATTCGTATGTTTAGCTAATGTTTTCTTGAATAGTAAGTATGAAATATACCTAAGTTATTTATTTTATTATTTACAAAAAAGACAGTCAATTTAAAGATTAAAACCAATATCATTTATGTTCAATCTTTTTATAAGAGTTTATCTACAACGTGGAATGTTTTTACTTTTTTGTGCATAAAACCACGCTTAGACAGTAAATCACATTACATTTTAATATTTTATGAGAATGTCAAAGTCAGCTCTACTAAATCCAGACGGCACATATTTGTACGTCGTTAGCCACAACAATAGCGATTGATGAAATATGTAAAGGGTCGTGTCTGTGATCCCCCAAGATAACGATTGTACCCAATGTGAATTGCAGATAAGAATGCATGACAATTTTTATGAAAAACGTTATTAGTAATACATTTACAACAATAATTATACATTTTAAGAAACCCCCAATATAATATAATGAAAACTCTCGATTTTGATAACAAAAAAACTGCATCAAAATCGGTTTACCTGATAAGGAGCTATGATGCCTCAGACAGATACACAGATACAATAGGTACAAACTTATAAGTATAATGAAAGCTGACAAAAAATTACATCCTACGGGAGCTGTGACATCATTGACTGTAAAATATTACTAGTGAAAATGTAACATAATACGAGAAATTGAACGCTGGTGACTGTTTTAGAAAATAATAAAATACACTAACAAGTGGCAGGACTTCATATTTTTAATCTGACCTGTATTTTCAAAAAGTTGTAAGTAGGAGAAAATCTTCTTTGGCAGATCAGATTTTCTTGTAGCATAGCTAACATCTCCTCGAAGAAGACAATTTCGATGTGACCAAGATGGCCGGGCCCTATCAAGTGATGTCATCATGGCTGATACCAGTTTTTGATTTAATTCAAAAGAGTTTGACAAAAATAAAGCATTCTCACATCGCTAACAAGTTTCGTGTTCCCTTAGTACGCTACAGCCCTTTGTCATGGTAATCAGTAATATCAACTACGCCGTGGTTAATCTTTCGTGAACCAGTCCGGGTCATTTAGTAAAAATTAGGATAGATAAAAATGCACTTTTATTACCATCATAATACGAGCATTAGCTTTGCCAGATTTACTTGTGTGTTTTGCATAATATTTCTTGTAGAAACTTGTGTTACCGAGTTAATTCCTTGTAGTTTTTAGTTTATTTATACCTATGTCATCTATTTTGGGCTTTTCGTCGTGTATATTTGATCAAAGGTTTTGGGTTTAGAATTTGAATGACAATACCCGCGCATGCACGACTCAGCGCAACTATCTAAAATAAATGATTATTAATCTTGTTTTGAACTGTGGCTTTGTTTGTATGTCTTTGCCAAACCTGTTATTTCTGCAGTATTGCCCTGTTTTCTAAATCGTAGTATTTTACTAAATCACTCTAATACCTAAAGCACTAAGAAAAAATAATTCAATAATAACTGCATCATTAGTACCTTATCATTCTTGTAGCTTTTCTTATTGTTCAGACAAGAGTGGCAAGCACTTAACTTTACAATGTTATCGATGTAGGTAGAATATGCTCAGTATAAAAATGTGTTTGTTATTTTTGTAGTATGTTTGATTTCTATTGTGATTTCAGATTAAATTAATTCTATTAACAATGGCATGAATAATCATGTAACATTATGTAAGAGATAAAGTGATGCTTGCTTATTATAAAGAGGTTCTTATCATAAAACCTAGATTTAAAAACGAACGTTTAGCGGAATTGACATTTAAGCCGGGTTTCTATATCGAACGTACGGATGTCCGTAGGACATCCATACGTTGGATAGGTATAGGAACCGGGGGTTAGACGTAAAAATTACCTTCTAGCAAGACATCTGGATTTTTAAATAGCATTTTATTCTGAAATGTCATAACCACGCCTAAATACTGAAACGCTAATAAAATATTTGCCGTTATTAATATCGAGCAAAAAAATTACGTTTGTTGTAGGGGGGCTTCCCTTAAATATTAATTGTATTCTGTTTTTAGTACTTATTTGTTGTTATAGTGGCAATAGAAATACATAATCTGTGAAAATGTTAACTGTAGCCATCACGGTTCATGAGATACAGCCTGATGATAGACAGACAGACGGACGGTCGTACGAATCAATATTATAATTTTGACACTCAAACGTTCAATATAAGGGCGTTTGTGCACTACATGAAATTTTACTTTTTGCCGGTCCGGAAAATGTCTTTGTCCCCTTCTAACTTATCGGAAATACGGAGACAAGACATTTAAAACTGTCATTCCGGGCCGGAAAACAGTAAAATACCGTGTAGTGCACAAACGCCCTAACTGTAGATAATTGTCATCCTAAAAGTAAGTGGCAATTTCCTGTATGTTCCAAAAGTATTGAATGTAAACGAAACTAAAGCTTGTATAAATGTGTTTCCGTCTAACGTCGCAATACACTACAGGCTACATACTAATGTGAATCATAGTTTACCAACATTGTGCGAAATCGAACGTAAATCAAAGGGGATGACAAAATATCGCGTGGTGCAGACGACGTCATACGCTAACGGAATACGGAAAGGATGTCAAAACTATTCTGGATGGCGTTGAAGTTATAATATCATTATATAACGCGTAGAGGATGACAAATTGAAATTGAAAGCAAACGGGTCTCACCCCTATAAATAGTTACTCAGTTCTCATCAAGAACTCTAGAATAGATTCTTAACATATCTTCAAGGTATTATAGGTACTTTTAATATATATTTTATCTTCAAGAACTCTCATAAAAATAATCATATTATTAAAATACCCCTGCAATCTAAAGCCCTAGTTACCCTAGTTCGTTCCTTCGTTCGTATGAGCAAGTGGCCAACCCTGGTAGGTACCTAGGTAGGTACAATTTCGTGGCATAGCATCGCTTTCGTGCCTTCTAAGTTTACTTGACCTTGTTATTTTGTTCATGTGGTTTAATAAAGGAGACAGCCAATTTCTTTACGTAATGAAATTATTTTCCGTGATTTGTGTGTACTGTCAAACTATAGCTTTTGACATTACCATAGTGGGAATGGTTCAAACTTCCCACTAATATTAAACATGTTAACGTTTGTGAGGATGGATGTTTGTTACTCTTTACACTCAGAAATTACTAACACATACTTACAACTAAAAACTACCTAGAATACTTTTATCCGGGTGAGTACGCGGGCGAATACCAGTAGCGCTTATAAACACATAGATGAATTATGTTTGGTTTTGTATTATCAAATAATTTGTCTACCGCACCTCGGGAAAATAATCGTGATCTGATCGTATTTCATTTATTATGTTTTTTCTTTTATCAGTTTTTACCTATTTATTTCACACGCTCGTCCTAATGAGACTTGCGAGTTGCTTCTGGTATTAGAATATGATACCAAACTTCACGGGCGACTAAAGCCCGAGCAAGACAAATAAAATAGCGCTTCTTTTCCTTACATAAACATATTCTGTATCACCTTAACGTATTAAAATTCCGCGGCTGCCTCTGACGGGCCTAGTAAGAATACGTGATAAACTTATCACTGTATACTAAATAGCTGTTATGGGCAAGTTTAGAGTTTGCGCATACTGAACGTTGCTCGAACTCGCATTATATATAGCAGCAACGTGTCGCCTTTTAACAGTCCCTTCGACTTCGCGGTGCGAACTTTTAAGATAACACCCAGATTTTTACAGAGAATAACACGGGTTGTCAGGTCTTTTGATAATAATACCTTAACATTGGAATAAATTGTTATGAGAATATAAACTCAAACATTTTAAAATATAACCTTATTAAAGAACTAAAAGCTTTATTTTGATTTATTAGCTTTTGAATTATTCTATTTTCATGTTTAATATTCCATTTATCAAATGAATTCAGTAAAATAATTACTGAGGAAGTTTTTTTTAATGGTAATATTTGTAATGTTTCAGTCCAATCTGAACAAAGTTTGACTGACGGTCTCTTGGTGTTCCAGCATCAATGCATCATATTTTAACGGTTGATTTGACAACACCATCTATAACCAGCATTAGAGTCAAGGCTTATACAGCGATTAATTATAGACAAGCTTTTGCGCGCAGCTTCGCTTACGTGGTACTGACCCGGATAAAAGCCTATGTGTTATTCCAGGTAAACTAGGTATATAACATTCCAAGTGTCAGCTAAATCCGTTCAGAAGTTTTTGCGTAAAAGAGTAACAAACAGACATAATTATATCCATACAATATTTTTTTTAAGATTGACTTTAATGTTAAGTGGTCGTTGGGACCTTTATAACTTCACTGGACTTTGGCGAATGCAGAAGGCCTCTACGTCATAGCAGAAGGCCTCTACGTCGGTCATCCATACAAACTTTCGCGTTTATGATTTAGTACCTATAGGATGCATTTTGTGACTTTGTAATTTAAAGCCTGGGCACACTACGTTTTTGGAACGAGCAGTCACTGCGCTGCTGCTAATTCGCAGAGCGTTTCACAAACGCAAGGATAGTGTGCACGGTCACAACTTGCTACCTACATTTTGTTCGCCTTGGCTTTGTATCGATACAATACAGTCACTGCGCGAATATACACTTTAAAGGGGATTTTGACACTAACCCGTTTCATTTACTTTTGATTTGATCATTGGATCTACAGAAATGATAAAAGTTCTTGTTAGAACCAAATCATCAGAAATGGATCTAAAGAGAAAAAGTTTTCTCAATGGAATCAAATGGATCTTGATCACTGGATCTATAGAAAGTAAACGATAAAAACGCGCAGTGACTGCGCGTTTAAAAAACGTGGTTTGCATGGGCTTTTAGTGACGTAAAGTTGAAACGATTTAGGCCACGCACCGGCCCTAAAGGTTAGGTAATTCAAACAAGCTAAAATTTATTGAATTTGATTTGAATAAACATAAAACAATGTAAGTTATTTGGAAGTAAATTATAAATTTATCAGGCAAATAGTTTTGTCTATTGTGTTGATCTTTAGGTACCTACATTTATATGTGCTAGGTATTTAGTTTATATGATATACCTAATAATGATAAACATTAATAATACTCATTAAAAGTTTTTTTATTCCTTTTATTATAATTTGTCTAAGCAGGCATATATTTTATTATTGCAATTTGTTTTTATTTCATTTTCCATTGTTTTATGCACCTGACCATCATTTATTCTTTAAAATGCTTGTCCGTACAAAGGTTGCCTTGAAGATATTGCATTTAGCAATAAGGCCATTGTATGTTGTTCCTTCGTTTTGTCTGCTAATTGGAAATTGCTGGACATATCTTTAACACGAGTAGGAAGTATTTAAGCCATTATAACAAGTTTACTTCTAATAATACTTTCCGATAAAATCTCCGAAAGTTATCTATCAACTGAAACATTTCACTTAAAGGTAAAAGTAGGTACCAATATAGGTCCATAATTAGATTTTCTTGACATCATGTAGGGGTAACAATATTTTATTAAAAGCTTTTTGACGTACCTACCGAGATTGCTTGGTGGCAGAAGATGCTATTTACCTCTGTTTAGAAAAGTTCCAATAAAAATATTCAAATAATAGTAAACATCAAGCTTATTCGCCCGCGGCTTCGTTCGCGTGGTACCTACCTGGATGAAAAGTAGCATTGTGTTATTCCAAGTCATAAACTATGTTTATTCCGGTTTTCAGCTTCTTTACCTACATAAGGTGTGTAAGTTCGTATGAGCAAGTTACCAACTTTAGTGACGAAGTTTTAAGGCCTAGTTTTCGAATGAAATTGTAAATATACATCCATACAAACTTTCGCGTTTATAAAAAAATAAATAATAAATACCTAAATATCCTTGGAAAATTATATTTAAACTCATTATTCACAATGTTAGGTACATTTTTTTGAAAATTAGTCTTGAATCAGGTTTATGAATAGGTAAACATGAGGTAAAGTAGAAGTAGTAAGTATACAATAATGGTCTTATTCATGAAGATTTGTCAATTTAATATGTTTTTTATTTAAAATAATAATATGTTTTTTTCTTGTTTCTCTTAATATGTCAATGAAAAGTGATAGCAACAGATTTAATATCCGTTTTCGCTAAAGTAGGTTTACTGAACCAATATGCATAAGGGGTAAATTTATACTTCACGGATGTTTATTTGCATTTCCTTAGTTACATTGGCGCTACCTACTGGCGACGTAGTGTACTACTAAAAGGCCCGAGCTTGATATCAACAAACAAAATAGACTGCACGACGGCCAGTATTTTAGTTCGTACTTTTGCCATAGTGGGGCGTAAGTGTCGCCTAAAAGAAAAAAAATTAAAATACAAAATTTAACAAAATAATTTAAATTGTAAAGGTAAAATGTATTATTAACTAACAAAAAAAAACTTATAATTCCTTTTTTATAATTATAAACATCGAAAGTAGCAGTAGTGCTCAACTTTTGTTAGTTCAGAAATTACCAAATTAAAATATTGATTTTGTTGTCAATGTTTTTATTTTTGTCTACAGAATCATGCGGGCGCGATGATTTCGTGTGCAGCAACAACAAATGTATTGAAAGTAGCAAAAGGTGCGACAAAGTCTTCGACTGCCCCGACCGTGAAGACGAATACGACTGTGGTGAGTATACTCGTATAATCTTTTTTATTTCTCATACTCGGTAAATGCGCTTGAAGTTACCGAATGAATGAATATGAAGAACATAGGGATGAAAACAATAATATAGCTACGCGTCACTGGGTAAATATTTTTATTTTCCTTCAGAAACTATTTTCCCTGTTGCCATATAATCGAAAACATCACATTCCGCTTCGGCCGTCTACGAAACCGGAGCTTCGTAACCAGTTACGAACTAAACATAATTCGTCCTTGTACGATACCAGTTACGAGAAAACATTCAGAGATATGATGAAGACAGTCTCAATGGTAGCTTTTTTCACAGAGTGCTCCCCGAGTGATTTCCGCTGCGTCGACGATGGCTCTTGCATCGAGGATAGCAAGCGCTGTGACGGTACCCCCAACTGTCGTGACGGCTCCGATGAGATGGGCTGTGGTGAGTGACTCTAGAAAAACTAATTTATATCTGCTACCAAATACGTTATCTAGAAGTTCACTGTTGCTCTTTCTGCCTATGCTGCGTTTTGGATTAAAATGGTAAGTCTCTCGAAAGAAAAACTGGACTGGAAATCTTACCTGCAAGGAAACGGGCATGTTTCGATGTACTGATGGTACTTGTATTTCGATATTGTTGCGATGCGACGGATTCAGAGACTGCCGATATGATGGTAGTGATGAATTTAATTGTCGTAAGTATAAATGCATCACTAACAAGACTAGTTTTAATTTCATGTGTGTCTCATTTAAAAAGATAATAATTTAATGTACCTTCTCGTAGACGAATGTATGACAATGAGTGTAGTATAACATTAAATCAAAATCTATGAATGTATAGAAACACATGAATTAAAACTAAAATCTGGGTAGCTGGATTTCAATAAATAATTTAACACTAACAGTCATACATTTAAAGCATGCACACCAGACCAGTGGCAATGTGATCAAGGGAATTGTATCAAGAGGAGTAAGCGATGCAATGGTCGTGTCGACTGTCCATCAGATAGGTCCGATGAGCGTAACTGTGTTGGTAAGAAAATACATCATAGTTGACCACTTCACAGCCATCAAAATCATCCTACATTCAACACGCTTCTTCCATCATTTCAATAATACGATTGCTGCCCTACTCGATTGTATCGATTCTCGTCATTATTTAACTTCTCTGATCTAAACTGGCTTTGCACGTTTGCAGCGCATGGTTACTTTAAGTGCCAGTCTGGGAAAGTAATTCCTGACAGCATGAGATGCAACAGACGATACGATTGTCCACCGGAAGACTATTCAGATGAACAGAATTGTCGTAAGTTCCTTTCACATAGCCGGATTCTTCGGGGTCTTGTCTCCGCTTACTGTCTCATGTTTTTGTTCTTATTTTATTTTCAAACACATTGTTGTTAATTTCTTTCCTTCCTGAATTTCAACTTGACTGTACATTCGTATTTGTTTTTTTTTTGTCTTGGTTATGGTCACACTTTGCTTCTTTCGTCTCTTGTTTATTTCCATGTTTTCTTTTTCTTGTTTTCATTATTAGTCGGTTTCGTTCTTTCAGCTGTTTCTGGAATTGCTGCTTGATATATTTGTATAATTCTAAATTCTAATATTTGCACATTTTACCGGACAGCATGTGGTGATGACGACTTCAGATGTAACAACGGGCATTGTATACAAGCATACAAACGTTGTGACCGAACACATGACTGTCAGGATGGTTCTGATGAACTTCATTGCAAATATGGTTTGACTTTTTCCAAATTATATTTAAATTGTTATTTCTTTATTTCAATAATTTCTACCAAGAGGTGATGATAAGGTAACAGTTTTGTACCTACCTTTTTTAATAGCACGGTCGCTTAGTTACATATTTTGATATAATAGTGAATTTATTGTATATAAAATAGTTAAACTTAAAAAAAATATGCATTGAGTTACTATCGCGTGCTTGTTTATATTTTTCTATAAGTATATAAAATGCCTTAAGTATAGTAAAAAATCAGACTGACGCCAAATCTTAACAAGCTCCACTTTCCAAAGTTTCATTTCAAAATTATCATAGGCTAGAAAAGGTCTCACACATTTTGCTGTACATAATCATCGTTTGTAACCGAGTCCCTTTTTAGCTTTAACTATGGTTAAGGTGCATTATTATTATGGCAGGCACAGATTGCATGGCTTATGAGTATAAATGCACAAATGGTCAGTGCGTGCACGCGGAGTCATTTTGCAACGGCACAGTGGAGTGCGCCGATGGTTCGGACGAAGGCAACTGTCCCTGCAAACGCGGTCAGTTCCGATGCCGGGACGCCTCTTGTATTAATATAGTGCTCAGATGTGACGGCCATACAGACTGCAGTCATGGCGAAGACGAACTGAATTGTGGTAAGTACAGCCTACCACTAACCCACAGCGGAAGTTGTTCACACCGTTCCTGTGACTAATTTAAAAAGCATTGCCTGTTGTTAAACATACTGATGGATTTCGATTTTTTTATATCACGAAACGGTGTGACATACTCTATATTCGCTATAGACTAGGCATGCATGTACTTACGTATACTTCTTTGTATTGTAACTATTGCAAGGTTTTTTAAAATGCATTATGATTGCACACCGTGTATGACGCATGTTATGACTACAATTTTCTTGACTACTCTAACTAATTCACATTATTTACTACTAGCTTACTCGCCCGCGGCTTCGCTCGCGTGGTACCTACCTTGGTAAAATATAGCCTATGTTCATTCGGAAAGTTCATACTACACATTGGTGAAATAATTTTGAAATCGGATGAGTGGTTTCTGAGATTACCCCACACAAACAAACCAACTTTAACTCTTTATAATATTACTAAGTATATAAGTAAGTATAGATATATTATATAAATAGAAAACCACTTACTTAATTCAATGAGAAACATTTTGTTTGTATTAAGTAAACTGTTTCAAATGTACCTATGGATTCAAATATTTATACATTTTGTCTTTTAGAAACTGTTCAAGTTTCAGGAAATATTTTGCCTACAATTTTAGTTTAGTATGTAGATGGGATTTTTCAAATTTCTTTATAGAATTCAGTGTTTGTCTTCTGTTGAATGTTGTGTTCTTCCTTCTCACAAAGTCAATGCAAGTCTTGTCACAGTAGCAAAAAGGCTTTTGTTATTACTGTTTCGAGAGTTTTTCTTAGGTTTTGATTGTGTAAATGTATTAATGTGGAGTTTGTGTTTCGGATTACGTCCAGAATTTGTATGAAGTAAGATGAAATTTCAGGTTCTTGCTCTGCGGACCTTTTCACCTGTCCATCAAACTCGAGAGTACGTTGCGCCACCCGGTGTGACGACAACAAAGAGTGTGATAATGGAGAAGATGAGGAAGACTGCAGCCTTGATGAAGGTATTAACATTAACACTGATGAACAACACTGATGAATAGATTGACATATTTTTGTAAAAAATATTCAACACAATTCTATTATTGTTGCACCTACAACCTACAAAAATATTTAATTTATTTTGAAGTTAAGCTTATGATAACTTGCAAATCGTAAAAAGGGTAATCAAAGTTACCGTATCCCTGGTAGTTGACTTTAGTCTAAATATTTACCGGTACTGACTGATAAGAAATCAGGCGCGGATCGAAACAGTTACATTGTATATAAGTTTAATAATACAATGTTAATGTTTCGATTCGTGTTTACACTTAAACGGGATATTTACCATGATTCGTGGATTTATGAGTTTTCCGATATTTTGGCACAGTTGCATGCGCCATGATCATAAGTGTTTAATGTTTAAAACAGAGTTGGCCACTTGCTCATACAAACGAACGAAAGAACGAATGTTTAAAACCATGATAGCTTATGTGACCATGTTAGAACAAGGCGCTCAAGCTATGTCTACGTAGCATTAATTCAAATCTTTGGGCCAAAGTCAACTAACAAGGCCAACGTATCCCTCAATATAAGTACCTATTTATGGAAAATCTATCAATTGCTTTGGAAGCAGATTTGTAAAAAACATCACTTTGAAAATAGTCAAAGCGATTGGCACTGCGAGTTATGCTTGCGACTATTATTATTGTGTATTGTTATTATTTTATGCTATGGATTTAATTTATATTGAAAAGGGAATGAATTTCAAAGTGTTTCAAGTTTTCGTACTATAATTTGATTAGAGAACCAGTTACCTTAATTAAATTATCGCTCAATGGACAAATATTTAGCTAAAGTGCTCTTATGGAATCAAAATAATTACACATTAGGTACTTAAAAAAAATCATAATGATGTTATTAGAAATAATTTGAATCTGTGTTTAAGCTTGCAAATGCCATACTTACCTAATTATCTTATGTGTACTTACCATGACATTTTCCAATCAATGTACCTACCACACACGCTTTGTATAGAAGAATATACATATACCTAGATATATTTATTTATGTATCGTCGCGACACATAGCACGTCAGTAATATGATTTTGATGGCTAGATGTAGTATAGATCCGATATACTCTGTCGAGTCACATAACACACACAACAATGTGATTAAGTATGTAATAACTAATTTACGTTTGTCCAAAGAATGCCACGAGTGCGACGGTCGATGCTTGACGTATGACCTGGTCTGCGACGGAAAACCTGACTGTTCAGATTCATCTGACGAGGCGAACTGCGAGCAATGCGACAGACCAGATGACTTCAGGTAATACGATAATAAATATGCGATTGTTACTGCGAAATAATAATTCATGCTGCGATTGGCTAATGCGATTTTTATGGCGATATCTGATGTTAAGTTAAGCCTAAGCTCATTTTAATGTACCTACCATATAAAAAAAATCTTATTCTTTTATCAAAAATAGAAAAAATCTTTTTTATTAGTTTTGTCGTTTCTATACGCAATAGAGTGTACCAACCAAATTTTATGAACCACTTAATTTTAGTGATTCTGATTAGGTACTAAAATAAAATTATCTATTTCATTGAAGAAATTATTATAAAATATTTATTTCATTCATACCTACATCTATCATAATTTGAATAAGTAACAAAATATTGTTGAATAATAAATTTATGAACTTGTCACAATGAGTAGGTTTGGTTAGGTCCAGACTCCAGACCCAACCTACTTGTAATAAAATAAGCCATGTTTAAAAATTACCTATTTCTAAACATGGCTTATTACAAAACGATGAAAATAAAAAGTACTTATATTGAATGATCACTGTTAAATGCATCTACATTAGACATACAAAGGGTCTGCAAGGTACATTCTTCTTACAGATGTGACGACGGAGATTGCATCAAATTGAGTCAACGTTGCAACAACATTGCCGAATGCGACGATGACAGTGACGAGCGCAACTGTAATGAAACCATGCCAGCAACAAGAGGTTACCAACCCCAGCTTTTTATTTGAATATTTTATCTTAGAATGTCTACTTTGCACCGTTTTGGCATTGTCCGCTTTGAACGAAACTTCGAAACTCTTAAGAACCCCCACGTTTTTCATACACGATACAAACGCAAGACGAACAAAAAGTAAGCAGCAATCTGTGACCCGAGCAATCAGCACTGCACACTATCCTCACGTTTGTGAAACGCGCTTCGAACTAGCGTGACCGCCTACACAAAATGGCGCAGTGACTGCTCGTTCGAAAAACGTAGTGCGCCCAGGCTAATAATTGTGTCTCACCATCACTCTCATATTCCGATGATAATACAATACAGTGACAGCGATCTGCTCTCATAATAAAATCAGAAGCCGTAGTGAATATCATTAAAATAACCTTATGTAGGCTAATTTGAATCAGCCCACGGTTTCCTACTAAAAGCTTTTTACTTGACTTTTTTAACAAAGAAAGTTTACTTATTAGAGATTTTTCTGTACATTGTAGAGTACTTTATACTTCTTAAATTTCGGCTGAAAGTTTTCAGTTCATCTTCTGAAAGAGTTTGTGATCAATATGTATACAAAATGTTTGCCTCTTGATTGTCGATTTAAATGACATACAGTCATGTAGGGTAAGCAAAATCTAATAATTGACACTAATTGGCACGAACTCGAGATGAAGCAGCTGTAGGAAATGATTGCGCTTGGCTTAGGCTTAAGCTCGTGATTAAATTACCGACTCAAGTGAGTCGAGCTGATGAGAATTAAAACACAAATAAATTAGTATATTTGAGTTTGATGTGTCTAAAGATTTTTATACTTTGATGATTTATACACAAGACAATTTTTGCCTTTAGTTACCAGGGCACTATGGGATATAAATGGGATAAGCTTGTCCAGACCTAAACCATCCTGTTAGCTTAGCCGGCCATGTCATGTCCGCAGGAAATAAAATGGTGAATAAGTGTGGGGCTGACTTAGTCTCAGGTGTCCTCTGTTTTCTGTCATTGTTTAGAACTCGTTTAATTTTTTCAAAACATTATTTTAGCATAATATTTTCTAGCTTTCAATACATCTTTAATGAAAGTGGACGTGGGCGCTGATAGGTACCTATTATACAGGGTTATTTTTATCTTAGTTTAGATATCAGTTATATCACATTGTGAACCTTGTAATTCCAAGCAATGAACAAAATAAGAAATTAAAACGAAAAGTCTATTGATACACAGCCAGTATTAGAGTGTCCACTCGGCCAACACACAAACAATCATTCATTATTTCAGACGCGAGATCCATCGATGTACAAAATGGTTAACATTTTTCTAATTTCAGAGGGCTGCCTCGATGGACAATTCAGATGCCGCGACGGTACTTGCTTGAACAATGAGTTCCTCTGTGACGGCAACCCTGACTGCTACGATGGCTCAGACGAAATCAGCTGCAGTAAGTCATCCTACCATACTTCCAAAATACCTAAATTATCAATAAGCAGCTAAAATTAAATGTTGTTTCTGATTTGAATAAGCTATCCATTGATAGAGGTATTTTAGTTTTACTTATTGTCTTGATACATTTTATATAAATTTGCGTTTTTTAACATTGATATGGAAAATAGATGTTCAATTTAGTAACTAGTAATTAGTAAGTATTCTAATGATCGGACTAGACGGTTACAAGATGATAGTTTGATTATCTTTACAAGCACTATACAATATGCTTAGCAATGATTTGTTAATAGGACACGAATTACACTCTTAGCACTTAAGCTTCGATTCGCACTATTTTATAAGAAGCACCTTCTTGCTTATTTGAATATATTAAGCACTATGAGACATTTTATTTATGTGCACTGAATGTAAAGTTGAGAACATAATTAAATAGGTCAGTCTTAGAAACAAGTTAATTCAACTTGGTGATACAAAATCAGCGTACATTGATTAAATAACCAGGCGAGAGTAGGTATGCAATTAGATGGAAAAGTATAGAAATAGTTCAGGAACACGCACGGATACCACTGTATAATGTATAATGAGAACAGTTTGTAATGCGATGTTTAACAACAGCGTGGTTCATGACGCGGGCTTCCCGGTCCCCATCTCCGGAGCCCTGCGTCCACACACAGTTTACTTGCGGCAACGGTCGGTGCATACCGTTGAGCCGACGCTGTGACAATATCTATGACTGCTCTGACTTCTCAGACGAGCAGAAATGCCATTCCGGTACACAGACCAAACGCTTTTTGTTCCCCACTTTCGTCTGTTGTTTTGCATTTTAGTATGATCATGTTAGATCGACCTATTATGTGTCCGAGTTCTATCCTGCGACTGAACCGTTCGCAGATCCCTTTTTGAGTCATCGTTTGGTAGAGTACTTAGCTTGCTAGGTTTCCTGTTAGTCGCATGGTTTTTTATAAGTTTAGTTTAGAGTTTATGTAGGTACCCTAGCAGCCAGTAGTTTTCGTTTATGTTCCTGTCACTTGCTTTTTTTTATTTTTAGCATGCAGAGCTAATGAATTCAGGTGTGATAATCGCTGTTTCCCTAATACAATTACATGCGATCGTAATCCCGATTGCATTGACGGTGCTGATGAAGCCCCTGAACTCTGTGAGACCCATGAAGACGATATAACGACACAGTATTCTTACCCCGAACCTAGCACACCTAGTCCTGTAGTTACTACCGCTAGAGGTAAGGAATTATTTTTTTTGCATTTGAGTATTGCTTGATATTGCTTCCCTTTACACTTGTCTTATTGAGAGATAGTACATTCTTAGACATTGTTTTTAACCCCCGACCAAAGTACCCGACCCAAAAAGAGGGGTGTTATAAGTTTGACCACTAAGTGTGTCCGTGTGCACCGTAGCTCTTAAACGAGTAGGCCGATTTGAATGGAGGTTTTAAAAGCAGGTTTTCTGACGGTGTTTTGGAAACATGTTTTATCAAAATCGGTTAGTCGTTTACAAGATTATGATGGGTGAAATTGGGGATGAATAATCGAATGTTTCCAAATATAATAAATAAAGTACCTACCAAAGTTTGGTATCAAATGAAACGAAATGGTGAATAGAATTCAAATGAGTATGAATGTTAACATAAAAATTGGTGTAGCCATTTACGTGAAATAAATGTAATGATACACCTACCTTTTTCGCAAAACTGAAAGTTACATTAGAAAGCAGGTTTTCTAGCACTTAGGTACCTACTTATTGTCGGGGGTTAATATATTTTTTTTAATAAGTATTACAACTTGTTTCTGCTTTTCACTAATGCACGCAGTTTTACATAGAGTTCAAAAATAATTATCATCTTGTTAGAAAAGTAATAGTTTATCAACCAAAAATATAAACCTATTCTAGTAAAACTACTCATGTACCTAGTTAATAATATTATTTCACGTAGGGTGAGAGCACCCAGTGATCGACATTTTGCGAATGGTACCTGCTTAGCCGTTTTCTACAATAGAAGCATCGACCTTCACCGATCGCTGACCAGATGAAAATAATATTATAAAGTAAAATAATAATAGGTTTGTGAACGTGTACCAATCGGGTTGCCATAAAACTACGCCCGAGGCAACCCTATTGATACATGTTCACAAACATAATATTTTATTTGATAAAATCAAATTTTAATCTGGTTATTAATCGATGAAGGTCGATGTTAGGTGGGATCTAGACTACTTAGTACTTTTTCAGTTAATTCACCGGGAACTGTAACTATCATTACAGAATTGTTTAAAATATTCAAGCTCTTCACCAAAATGTAAAGCGCTTAAAGCGAAGCTTGCCTAAACGTTCTTGATAATTTTAAAGCTAAGCGATGCTCTGTGCGGTTACAATTTGGATCGTTGACCACAAGTGGTAACAGTTGAGCGCTACTGTGCTTCGGAGTGCACGTTAAATTATCGGTTCCCGCTTTTAAATTCGTTAAGCTATGACGGAGGCCTTTAGGCGGCCTTTAAATTCCCTCACCAGAGTTAGCCACTAGCTGATAGTGCTGATGCGAACTTAGGTACCTACTTAGTACTTATTACCAAAAGTTTAACAAATAAAGACTAATAGTCACAATCTTTATCATCAAAGTAACACGTAGGTTTTTAATATTTCAGAAACTTATGTATCTGGATCAGGAGGATCAAGACGTTGTAAGTTTATCATACATACTTTAGATACCCATATTGAACAATATAGAGTGCTTTTGCTTCTTTCAATTTATGTCAAACTTAGCATATTATCTTAAACCCTTTATACTAACAAAGAATTTTGTTTAGTTTACAGCCCATTCGCTCCCCGCACTGAAAGACCTCAAACAAGTAAGTAATGTTATTATACTAAACTAGCTGACCCGGACCCGACGTTGTCCTGTCTAACCCCCGGTTCCTATATCCGACGTACGTACGGATGCCCGTTAGTTCGGTCGTCATAGCAACGTTGTTTATACAACACAAATTGTATGACACTTTTTGACAGATAAGTAACAATGTTGCTATGACGATCGAGCTACGGTCATCCGTACGTTGGATATAGGAAACCGGGCGTTAGAAGATTCGTAGCGCGCGAACTGTAAAACGGGCGAAGTTTACTTATGGGTTGATTGTTTTCCAATTACTTATAGAATTTTTTTTTTCATTGAGTAACAATCTGAAAAGAAAACTTGAAAAAAAAGATAAATCAAATCGTCAAAAATTATACGGGACCAAGGGTAATAGGGATACATTTATAGATATTATATTTAGAGATAGATAGATACAGCCATTTTACAAAAGGATTTGTTTGTTTCTGTGTATTGAATTGTCAGCCAATCACAGTTAGGTTTGAATTTTATCATTGAGTTATCTTTGAAGTTGCAATTGCAAGTACATTATTATCTATTTCAAAACCAAATCTCACAGTCAACCATTCATCGTGTATTTTTTTTATATTAGCTGACTTATTTTTTTTTATTTAAATATTAGATGACGTTCCGTCCGAAGACGACAGAAATGATATAGATAACTCTGTCACTACACAAGCGCCGAATGGTATGAACCAAAAGCTGGGTTTACATTTTAGCTTTTGGGTGTTGCTTACACTGGGTGTCCATTGGTTTCTTTCACTCCCTTGCTGTAATCATAAAATATCAGTAAGACTACATCGTACATTTTGTTATTATAATATAGGATATAAAGACAGCAGAGAAGAAAACAGTTTTTTTTTCGGTCTAATCTACCTTCCTCCCTGAGCAACCAACTTGATATAGATACGGAGAACCTTAGACTTATTAATGTCCAACTGCCGCATTCAGAGACATTTTTAATGTTCATGAAATCGTTCTTTATTAAAGACTTTGTATCGAAAATATATTGTAACGAACGGTTTAATGAACATTAAGAATTTCTTAGTGCGGTTGTTGTAAGCGTCATTAATTATACCTACACATATTACTAAAAATAATGTTCATCGAAAACTTTATTACATTCAATAAAGATCGTAACATAAATTCATTATCGTTTTCACGCTCTCATGGGGCTTTTCGCTTAATTTCTTTAATTTAATTTTATTTTGTATGTTTTAATTTTATCTCAATTTTTAGGGTACGATCCTTACTCTACGGAAAAGCCAAGCAACCCTTACGATCCCAATCGACCTTACGGTTCTAACCAACCTGGTTCAGACAACCCTTACGGTTCCAATCAACCTGGATCATACAACCCGTACGGTTCCAACCAACCTGGATCAAATAATCCAAGCGGTTCAAACCAACCTGGATCAGACAACCCTTACGGTTCCAACCAACCTGGATCAGATAACCAAAGTGGTTCAAACCAACCCGGTTCTGACAACCCTTACGGATCTAATCAACCTGGAGCATACAACCCTTACGGTTCCAACCAACCTGGATCAAATAATCCAAGCGGTTCAAACCAACCTGGATCATACAACCCTTACGGTTCTAACCAACCTGGATCAAATAATCCAAGCGGTTCAAACCAACCTGGATCAGACAATCCTTACGGTTCCAACCAACCTGGATCAAATAATCCAAGCGGTTCAAACCAACCTGGATCATACAACCCTTACGGTTCCAACCAACCTGGATCAAATAATCCAAGCGGTTCCAACCAACCTGGATCAAATAATCCAAGCGGTTCAAACCAACCTGGATCAGACAATTCTTACGGTTCCAACCAACCTGGATCCTACAACCCATATGGTTCCAACCAACCTGGATCAAATAATCCAAGTGGTTCAAACCAACCTGGATCAAATAACCCTAACGGTTCTAACCGACCTGGATCAGACAACCCTTACGGTTCTAACCAACCTGGATCAGACAACCCCTATGGTTCTAACCAAGGTAGTTCGAATGACATTTACGGATCCAACCAAGGTGGATCAAACAGTCCGTATGGTTCCAATCAACCTGGATCAGACAACCCCTACGGTTCCAACCAAGGTAGCTCGAATGACATTTACGAACCTGACCAAAGGGGATCAAACGACCCTTACGGATCTAACCAAGCAGGATCAAATACCCCATATGACTCCAACCAAGATAATTCAAACAACCAACCGGATACAAATGACATTTATGGCTCAAACAGACCAGGTTCCGACCCGAATACAGACTCAAACAGTAATATATATTTTTTGTTAAATATTATTTTTCCCTTTGTTAATATTTTTTTAATTATTGTTTTTATTTATTTAGATCAATATGGCGGAGGTAGATATCCTGGACAGGGTCAATCTGGTTATCCGGGCTCGCCTGAGGGTAGGTTTTATTTTAGTTTTTACTTATTTCATTTTTATATTTATTTATTTGGTTTTAATGGCGGTTGCATCCGATTTTGCCTTTCTTTTATTATGTCAATTTATAATTAAATGTAAAATTAGGTGCGTCGGTTGCCTGCAAAAGTTTTGAGTGGCGTTGCGAGAATGGGCCTTGCATTGATGCACGTCGACGTTGCGACGGTCACATCGATTGCCCTTTCGACTTCAGTGATGAATTCGATTGTCCAGCAGGCAGTAAGATGTTAAAATCACCGATTTAACACCAGATTTTGGCAAATTTGTTTTTTTTAATTGTATTGTACGTGACTGTGTTTTAAAGGAACAACTTACCGACCAACACTAATTAGTTCACAGTTATATTGCAGGGTCAACTTCGAAGTAAACTAGTTGACAATCATGCTTTAAAAATGATATAGCTTATTCTTTTAATTTATTCGTTCGTACTCTACTGAGCGGCTGATGTTCTTTAGATACTTTTATTTTCACTGCACTGATGCAGATTGAAAAATATTATGATAACTGTTGGTTTATAAAAAAACGCAATTAAAAGTTTGCCATTATCATAACCTTAACATTTACTTACGCCTTCTAAAATATTCCACCTTCTTACCTTTACCAAAAATACCAAACGATACCTTTTCTACTAATTTTATCGTAACTAAAACTTAACTCGTACAAAAAAATATTACAGCTTGGTAGTTTAAAAATCTAATAGGTAAAATATATTTTGTATGTGCTTGATTGTGAAAAAAAACGACAGAATCATGATCATGTGCTGAGCGTTTATTTTAAATAATTCTGATAATAATTAGGTTAATCTAAATTATGCGTTAACAAAATAACAGAATATAACATTCTACGGGGAAAAAATGACGGTTTCCGGTGGTGCATGGTCTTTAGATTTTTTAAAATTTTGTATATCCTTATATTGTTAAAAAAACATTACTTTCAGGTCCTGTCACGTTGGATGTGAAGACTTATCCAATAAATCAAGCTGTGAGATATGGTGAGTTAAAGTTTATTTTAAATTTGTAACTAACACAACGAAGTATCTACTCGTACTTACACACCAAAATATTATAGTCGAGGAAAGGAATTTTATTCTGAGTAGTTATATAACAACATTTTAAATTTATAAGCTGTGTACAAAACCATCTGAACAGATATTACGAGTACTTATAAGAAAATATTAGGTGTAGGTAATCACAATTTTCTCAAAAAAATATTATAAGTAATGACTAGGTAATGATATGAGAAATATTGTTCGTTTTGCCAAAATTTGGATAAAATGTAGCCATGGATTTTGAGGTAAGACCTTAACTGACAATTTCAGACATTATTGGGATTTGGTATGTATTTTATCTACAACTATACCTATATATACTATTTATACAACTATTGAGCTTGGCTAATATCTAAAGCAAACTAAAAAGCCTCTTTAGGATCCCGAAGTCAACAAGGAACCCTTATAGTTTCGCCATGTCCGTCCGTCCGTCTGTCCGCGGCTTTGCTTAGAGCCTATTAGTACCTACTACTAGAAAACTGTTATTTAGCATGGAGATACATACCCTGTCAGTGAAACCGTAGTATTTGGAAAAATAGAATTAAAATTTTGAATAGGTAGCCTATTATTATTATTAGGATTATTTATTTCGAGTTTCATTCAAAATCCGTTCAGCCGGTATATCGTATTTTTTACACATAAACTTTTACGTAGTAGGATGGTGACGGGCGGCAAACTATTTTAGTGTAGGTATATATATGTTTTTGTTTTACTAATAATCGTATTATGAAGGTAATGTAGGTAGTTGTGAATTAAGACAATTATGAATAAATTCTAATGTATAATTGTTTCTTACATGGTGGTGGAACAGTCGAATTTGGTGAGTCGGTTTTGCCTGAATATTAGTCATTGGGCAAAATAAGCGGTTTCATAACAAAGGAATGATAATTGATATAATTTGGGTTTTTATAATATTCATGAACACTATACCTAATCACGATATGATAGTTTAAACAAATATTTATATGTATTACTAATGAGAAAATATTATAATATTTATAATAAGTATTAATTTACACATTAAAATAATACACATTGACGTTTGAAGTTCAACATTTAAAAGGTGCAGATATTTATTTATCCACAATTTATTTATAGATAATATTTATTAAATAGCGATCGATGTGCATGAATCAGATAACGGTAACATAATAAATTGACTCGTTTGGTTTCATATAAAACAAAACTATTTAACCATAATACATTACCATTCTTACACATATTACAATTTTTGTTTACTGGAATTTAATTATGAAAAGAATGCTGGTAGTTTTGGGATATTTTTCATCGAATGCTGCATAAAGGGGCCCTTGCGCTCTAAGTTCATTTTGTAAGAAAACGAATCATTCAGGTGGTGATGTGGTGTTCCAATGCCGTGATGAGGGCCCGAGGCGTGCTCAAGTGCATTGGGTCAGAGAAGGCGGAAGGTCTCTGAAAGCAGGTTCCAGCAATAAGAATGGACGTCTTGAACTCTACCAAGTAACTGTGAGTAATATTTAATATCAAAGATTAGCTAAGACCTCGTCGTAACTATATTAGTATAATATAATTGAACAAGATTGGATTTCTATAGGTACCATTGTGAGTAGGTATTGCATAGGTACATACATCAATACAATCATTATGGACATCATATTGTATTGATATAGGTACCTACCTATATATTTTTTTATAATATGGGTTAACATAATATATTATTATGGTTATCTATAAAAATTCATGTTTTTTTTCGCAGTTAAGCGACGCTGGAGTGTATATTTGCCAGACACCTGATTTCTTGGGCCAACCTGGATCTGCAGTCCGAGTATCGCTCACCGTGAACAGGCTTCAACGCCGTAAGTTATTTATTGTACTCAAATACAAAAAAAAACAAAAAAAAAAATTATAAAAAATAATCACGACTGTATTTCCAAGGGGAGGTAGACAAATTATTTCAGATTTTTTAAGTTAAGTATTTTAGATTATTTTAAGATGTCTAAGGGGTTGTCAGAAATATATCCAAATACATAATTATGGTTGGTACTCGTACATACCCATATTTTGCAGAAGTTAACATTCCATACGTGAATGGTTGCAAGCCTATCGACGCTATTAGATAGCTTACTGGTTTCCTCAAAATGTTCCCTTTACCATTTAGCATATTAATTTTTCGAAACGAAAAATCATTTCACGCACCCCCACGCAAATATTCACCGCGGGTAACACCGCAGAGCGCAGCTAGTAGGTAATTGATAAATCATCTACATTTAGTATTTGCGCTTAATTTTTTTTTATTTCAGCCGTTACGACCAGACCTCCTTTCACTCCATGTGGCTACAATGAGGCCACCTGTGGTAACGGAGAGTGTATACCTAAATCTGCCGTATGTGACGGCAAAATGGACTGCTCAGACCGCTCAGACGAAGACAATTGCAGTAAGTTATACTACTTAGGCCTTTATATCTTTACTTGATGATTTTATACTACGTCAGGAGGCAATCTTTGCCTACACTGTACTGCCTATTTTGATGATCTACCTAATTGTAATGTTGTGTGAAAGCGCATATAAATTTTATGAAACGAAAATCCATTGATGCTACGCCATGATTTGAACCCACTACCGGATCAAGTCGAAGTAGTGACGAATTAATCAGTGAACAATTGAACATACATAAAAAAGAATACGTACGGTGGAACATCACAATCACGCCTTTCTCCCTCAGTGATAGATGAACTAATTTCCTCAAATTACAACCCCGACACACCTTTGCCCCATTAGATAGTATAACATACAAGCAGAGTTACTAGCGTGCAACTTGTTCTTGCAGATTACAACGGAAGGTGCGAACCTAACCAATTCCAATGCGAGAACCGCAAATGCGTGCTTAAATCTTGGCTGTGCGATTCGGATGACGACTGCGGAGACGGATCTGATGAGAAGAACTGCCCATCCCTCGACCCCAACGCACCCTGTCTACCGATTGAGTTCGCTTGCCACTCTAACTCTCAGTGTGTCCCAAGAAGTTTCCACTGCGATAGCCACACCGACTGTATTGACGGCTCTGACGAAGTTGGATGCGGTAAGTGTAATAATGCTGCAGAGGGTACTACGGTAGATACAGCAGCCCTTGCTTAACAATCTGCTGATTTTATATCTCATTATATCTCTCTCTCATGATATTCTGTATAATGCACACATGCTTTTTTTTCTAATGAATAATGATCACGACGTGAAGGTGCTGTAGACATAAACTTTCAGATCTTTTTAGTCAGTCTAAAATAATAATTTTATAAGCCTTGCCCATGGGCATCCCTCCTCCTACTACATTTAAAAACATAGTGCTGATGATAAACTACAGACTTTGACTTTGATGTTTCAGTAAGTTCATTTGAGATAGTGTGCAACTCTTGTGACGGAGTTTTTATAAATACCTAATTAATCATTTTCCAGATAAAGTCTACATTACCAAATCTCCTAGCCCCGCAAACGTCAGACTGAATCCTGGAGATACTTTGATCCTGACTTGCCAAGCGGTCGGCGTACCAGAGCCTATCATCTCATGGCGTCTCAACTGGGGGCACGTACCACCTAAGTGCACTGAGACCTTCCGCGCAGGAGTAGGCAATTTGACTTGTGTGAATATGATGGTACGTATCAGACAATTCAATTGTTTTGGTGTTTGGGATGTGGTTTACCTGATCGGTAGCCTATCCACACTCGCGATCGCGGAAACTGTCCTACATATACCGAGATTTGACAATATTGTTCGCGTTTCTTTATCGCGCTGGACAAAATACCGACAACAAACGAGCAAGAGGCGCGGATTGCGCGCGAAGAATATGCTAATGGAATCTATACTAACACTCCTGTGTTCCTCCTGCGGTGTGTATTATCAATAAAAGTAAAAAGGTACTATGGACGGGACGTATTAAGGTCGTAGACGGTTTCACACATTCTGATATAAATAAGGATTTCGAACTGGTAAATTGACTAAATTGCATAATTGTCTTTTTATTCGGTTTAGTATCATGCGAGCATTATAACATTACAAATAAATCAATATTATAAATTAATTATCATTGTTATAACAACGGTTTGTGTTGTTTACTAAGTATTATAAATACCTAACAACAAAGTAAGTTTATTTTTTTCTGTGACAGCCGGAAGACAGCGGAGCCTACTCTTGCGAGGCCATTAACAACAGAGGAACTGTATTTGCTATCCCTGACTCCATCGTGTTTGTCAGCCAAACCAACCCTTGCCCTGAAGGGTACTTTAACAAGTAAGTACATAGACAATGAGGAACTAATGATCTGATGTTTAATTACCTACAGGTCTATAGGTCCTATTGGTAGTGTCAGGAGGCAATTATTCCTACACTGAACGGGATACTGTAGTGACTGGGACATTGTTCCTTGCACTTAAACCACTCTCTCAGCTTAGCCGGCCAGATCCACAGGAAAGGCAATGGTCTAAACGTGTGGGGCTGACAAAGCCGCGGGCTTACTCTTTTCCTTCACCGTTCAGAGTTTGTATTAAAAGAAAACTTACAATGCACGGCCGGTATTCGAACCCGCGACCACCCAGCTACGAAAGTCGAGGTCCTTACCACTACGGCCAGCACAGCTCTCATATTTCGTTGTACTAACTACATAATTTATTATCGTTTTACAGCGAAGCCCGTTCGCAAAGCGAATGCATCCGATGCTTCTGCTTCGGCAATTCTGCGAGGTGTCACAGCGCTGACTTGTTCACCTACAATATGCCCACACCTCTTGGAGAAGGCGGCACCAGGCTACTCGGCGTGGCGCTGTCTGGCGATGGTGCAGTAAGAACTGACTCGTCCATCATCAATCACTACTTCTACCAGTCGATGAGGAACGGTGCCACTGTAAGTAGCTTCTTACCTAATCCATTCTCTCAAGCTTCCAAAAGTCTATTCTTTGGCTTCTTTACTTTTTTAATTTGGTGAGAAACTACAGGTAACATTAAGCACATGACAGCGGATGTGTAGTTTTATGGCGAATTAATTTGATACCTAATGAAATTATCACATCATTCGAAAGAACCATGCAATGATTTGTTCCAATACAGTTATTGAACTCTCATCAAGGAGAACTTTTTATATCGATAATGTAACATTGTATAAAGTGTGTAATAATGTAGATCTGTTGATCATGAACAATGATCATCGTCCATAAACTTTGTTATTAGCTCTGTACTAGAAAATCCGTAGTTAATTCACCCGATATGTCTTGGTTATTAGAAAAAGTTTATATTAGGTATACCTACTTGAGAAGAAAATGGTATTACCTACTTATCAAATTTGCTCTTATATGCAACTGTTGCACTTTTATACGCAAACCCAAAGAAGTAACATGACTTTTCGGCCTTTTATAATAGGTATGACTGATAGGACCAGTCCATTTTTTTAAATACTATACGAATGATTGCAGGTTATGAAGCTGGAATCCCAGGATGACAACTTGCTGGGCATCTTCCATCCATTCTTGACCCTGCCAGAGTCTTACAACGGCAACCAGCTCACATCTTATGGCGGGCATATCAAGTACACCATCAAAGCGCATACGAACAACGCTCAAATCGATGACACTCCATCCATTATTGTCAAGGTCAGTTTATTGTCTTTTAAGGTTTTGGGAGATTTTTTCAGATACTTTTGAAGATAGACTCACTTTAGTTGATGAATGTTTAGCTTAAAAAGCAAACAAACAATCTTTGATACGCGGTTTATTAACTACACCCAAAAAACTCAAACAGCTTATCTATTATTCTTAATTGACTAGGTAGGTTGCTGCTGAATGAAAATATAAATTAAAGTTTGTGGAAAAGTCTTATTACATTGTAATTATTTTTAATTTTTTTTTTTTTTCAAAATTTAATCTTCTAACTGTATTTCATTTATGACTTGCGCACTGGACAGCACTTTACATTATATGCAAATGATGTTGTGCACGAGGATGGGTTACCAGCTGTAATCGTCAAGGTTAGTTTTCTTCCTTATGATGAGCAGTGGTATCCCGAAAAATAGCTACCCAAGTAGAATGCAATGTTTTCTTGCACTCGGTAGTACGAGTAACACAACCTTACCAATTTATCAGTCAACCAAAGATTTTTGCAAAAAAAAAGAGTCTTTGACTTTGAATCTAAGTACAATTTATTTTTCTGTCCAGGGTAAATACGCGACTCTGTACCACATACCCAGCAATGACAACCCGTCCTCGGAATTCATTGTCGAAGCTCGGTTTGTACCGGAATACTGGCAGAAGGCTGGTCCGAACGGTTACCTCATTCCCGCCACCAGAGAAGACATCATGATGGCGTAAGTATTTCGGGAATTTAATATAAATTTAAAAAAGTATGAACGCCTTGAAACAAGCTAGTTTTCCCTATGGCTGCTTATCCAATATTGTACGTTTAATGACTTCACACGTACAATATTTCAAATTAACAATAGCTATTTTGAAAAGCTCGCAAATCTACGAGCAGAGCAGACACCAACACTCAATCCCATCATAACAAAAAAACTTGATTAGCTATATTTTTTTTTTTCAAAGTCAATATTATTCTTTTACAGATTGGATGCTGTAGACATGATTCTTCTTCGCGCTGATAACAACAATGCGGGTGTGAATATAACCGACTTTTTGATGGAATCCGCGCAGCATATGAACAGTGGACTTGGAGCTGCCAGCCTGGTCGAAGAGTGTACTTGCCCAGAAGGATACGATGGACTTTCTTGCCAGGTAAATGACAGCTGTTTATTAGGGTTCCGTACCCAAAGGGTAATTTTCATGGATGATGTATTTCTGTTGCCGCTATCAACAAGTAGTAAAAATAGAAGAAAATAAATATTTAAGGGGGGCTCCCATACAACAAACCTGATTATTTCGCCGTTTTTTGCACGATATTAATAACGGCAACAGGTACACGCTTAAAATATTCACGGAATGTTACCTACGGAACCCTTCGTCCGACTCGCACTTGATTTTCGCTGGACTTGGGAAAATAGTAAAGGAGATGACTTTTCTTTTAGATAATTCAGACAAATCAGATTGGCCACTAGGTCATACAAGTTGTTTATACTTCTAAGAAAATCTAAAAAGACGGACTCTTCACAAGGAATATGCCTAAAAGATTTGCATTTATCCACAAATTTGTTACAGAAATGCAAGCCTGGTTACGTGAGAGAGGAGAGCGGGCCATTCTTGGGTCGTTGTGTGCGTAAGAGCTGTCCCCCCGGAACTTACGGCGATCCTGCCATGGGCAACGCCTGCAAGCCTTGCCCTTGCCCGCTTACAAACAAGGACAACCAATTCGCGACCACCTGCTCTCTTAACTCCGACGGCGCAGTTGTTTGCGACTGCTTCACAGGGTAAGTAATGATACATTAGTCACATTGACATGCTCACTATTCAATTCAATTCATTTGTTTACACATAGCATAACAATACAGTTAAACCAAATCGTTATAATTATCTAAAATAAATAAGTAGGTACTTAGAAATGAGTTAAACATAGGTACCTAATGATAATGCATTAAACTATAAAATTTACGTCTGTGCATTCATATTCACAGATTACGCCGCTTTTTGGGATTCATTTTTAAAATCTAAACAACAAAGTGTGGGGCTATAAAAAATATCTTCAAATTGCAATTATTCTTGGCAGATACGAAGGCCAGACGTGCGAGAAATGTTCCCCTGGTTTCGAAGGCAACCCTCTAGTTGTTGGTGACACGTGCCGCGTGCGACCGACGCACAACTGCAATGCTATGGGAACCAGGCACGAGCAGGTGCTGGAGTGCGTCTGCAAGGACAACGTGCAAGGAAGATACTGCGACCAGTGCAGGAACGGTTCTTTCTATCTCTCCAATGACTTCAGGTATGATTAATCTATACCTACTAGATACTACTGTCTCACTCTGTGGCCTAAGAATTGCGTGCACATCCTTGTTACGTGGACAACTTGCTAGTCGCGTGCTAAATACGACTGATTGTAAATTTTGTAAACATAATGGTATGCATTTATGGATTTAGGTAAGTGCAAGTTGTGATTAGCTTGAAGCTGAAATGTCTATTTATTTAGGGACATATTGGTTAAAAACATTTCGCCATTCCGTATTCCGAAAAATAGTAGAGAAGATTGAGAGTATTTATGGTTTAATGCTGGGCAAGCTTACTCCATCTTAACAATATACCCCCATGCACTATAGCTTACTGTACCCTACCTCGAAAGTGTATTTTACTTATAGTGCATTTACATCCAAAATGTATATTTCAGACACGGTTGCGCGCTCTGCTTCTGCTCCGGCGAGTCCCAGCAATGTATGAGCAGCAATCTCCGCCGCAAGACAACATCAATCAACTTTAATGTACCTGCTATCGTCGATCAGGTTAAGGTGTACAACACTCAGCCCCAAGGGAACGGAAACATCAGATACACTGCACCGGTGGAGACCAACCTCAGGCCTTTGCTCACTCGAGGAGGGTTAGCTTTGTCTGGAATCGATCGGTCACGCCCGACTGTATATTACTGGAGTTTGCCGTTGAAGTGAGTTTTACAAGAATTTTTTTTATACATCTTCCCACAGCTGGGCAAAGGTCTCCCCCGATTCTCTCCACCACCTCTGCCCTTTGAGATTTCATGCCACACACAATAACATTATGATATAGTTTTCGTTTGAATAGATTGAACCCATGAAAGGTTGGAATGGTGGCTTCCCAATTCTTCACACCAGATCCTGTCATAATGATACGTTTTATTTGATTTTTTTACCCATCGAGTCACACTCTGTGTTACAGTGTGACACGTTGATAAGTTGCTTTATAACTTACCGTTACTTAATAATTTACTTTGAAAGGCCTTAAGCCATGACGGAAGCCTTTAGACGGCCTAAAAACTTCGTCACCAGAGTTGGCCACTTGCTCATAATGAACGAACGCACGAACCTTATCTGATCCCAGTAGTGGCCCCATCACGTCGCACATGTTAATAAAAGTTTTTTTTTAAAGCTTACTCGGAGCTTAATAAATTTGGATCTTTGTTACAACACAAACCTTTTTTCTCAACAACTTATCTGTTTTCAGTTTCGCTGGTAACAAGGTTACATCCTACGGAGGCTACCTGCGTTATACTCTCGACAACGTCCCAAGTTACGTCGACACTCAACTGAGGAACAAGGCCGCTGATGTTCAACTCATAAGCGTTAGTAAATTCCTTATGTGCTATTTACAAGCTTGTAACTATTCTAAAGGAATCCTGGTACCATATGTGCTATTTACAAGCTTGTAACTATTCTAAAGGAATCCTGGTACCAAATTTCATTCAAATCCGACCAGCCGTTTGAGCGTGAAGAAGTAACAAACATACACACACGCAAACTTTCACCTTTATAATATTAGTGTGATGCACGGTTCGTTTGCTGATATAGAGATGGACCTTAAAAAAGAAAAAAATCTACTCGAAGTACTAATAATATGCAGACGAATCCGCGGACACCAGCTAGTTCCTATCTTATAAATAGGTACTATTATTTATGTTACAGGACAACCATCTAACATTCCGGTATTTCGGCAACTTACAAACTTCCTACGAAGGTGTTCTGAATGTAAGCGTTCAGCTATTGGAGAAGGGATGGCAAAGGTAACTTTAAACAACCTTGACCCTAATAATTGAAACATTTTAAACTTTCGCGACTTAAACACACTCGCGTATTGAAGTCACTATTTACTTCGATGACGGTACTGTCACCGAGAAGAGTTTTCTGGTGACAGTGACGTCATCGAAACATCGAGATGAATAAAATAATTTTAATACACGAATAGGTCCCGAAATAGAATTTTCTGACAAATGAACTGTTTTAGGACTGACGGCAAGGAAGTTCCACGGGAACACTTCTTACTCGCATTGGCTGACGTCAAAACCATTCTAATTAAGGCTACCTATGCAACCGACGCCATTGCTACTCCATTGTACGCCAGTATTGAGACAGCCGCGTCGGATGGTGATGGTCCAGCTGCTTTGCACGTGGAACAGTGTGTGTGTCCTCCAGGATACATTGGAACCTCATGCGAAGACTGTGCTCCTGGTTTCACGAGGTAAGGGAAAAGGGACTATCTTCCTACTTGATATCAAGGTTTGAAACTGCCACATCAGCCTTGCACTTGGAGCAGTGTATGTATGTGTCCTCCAGGCTACATAATTTGTTTTGATAAAAATATTTTAGCAACTAGCTGCGCCTCGCGGTGTTACCCGCAATAGTTCCCGTTCCCGTGGGAATACCGTGATCAAAAGTAGCCTATGTGTTATTCCCGGTCATAAACTGTATATTTCAAGTATCAGCCAAATCCGTTCAGTGGTTTTCGCTTGAAAGAGTAACAAACATCCATCCACCCATTCATACTTACAAACTTTCGCGTTTATAATTATTAGTAGGTAGGATGTGATCTAGGTATTTCAGTAGTCTTCCAATGTTAACTTGAATCTTCTTACGTTGGTGTATTCAGATAAGTTAGAGCTACTAATTTTGCATTATGTTTCATAGCAAAACCCTAACTAGTGTTGTTTTTCACAGAGGTAACGGTGGTCTGTACTTGGCACACTGCGATGTTTGTCAATGTAACGGTCACTCAAACAACTGTCACCCCGAAACCGGACAATGTTACGTAAGTTTTATTTTCTAGAATCATGTTCAGTGTTCAAGTAAGCTTATTGAAAGAGATTATAAAACTTAGTCAATTCACGATCCACGCACGTCTCTAATATCACTGACATAAAGAAATAAAAACATAACGTTCTCAAAAGTATTTTTTTTGTTTTTAAGATTATTTTGTTATTAAGAAAGCTGCCAGTTACAAGTAGGACGTAAGCCGGATGAAACTAAAAAAGTGAGCCCATACCTACATAACGTCCTGGGTTCAAGACGACAGAAGGCCGCGTCGGGGCGGCTGAGAAAACATTGGCGAGACGATCTCGTCGCCTTTGATGCATGATGGGGGGACTCAGAAAAAGATCGAGGTTTTAAGACTGAGGAGATCTTTGCCCAGCAGTGGAAAGAATATTTTACATTCCTAACGCAGTAATGTAAAATATTTAAATAAAAAAATAGTTTTTGTAAATAAAACTAATTAAGAAAAGCGATATTTTATGTAGTATCTATAGATCATAATGGTTGACATTTACTTGTTATCAGCAATGCTTGGACAATACTGATGGACCACGCTGCGAGCTTTGTAAGGACGGCTACGAGCGCGACGGTTACGACCACTGTATTGCCATCGATGGCATTACCACTATAACTCCATGCCGGTTAGTTTCCCAAATACCTAAGGGCACGTACGTACGACATTCAGGAAAATGTTTTAAACACTAGCTGCGCCCCGCGGTGTCAGCCGTGGTGAATAGTTCCCGTTCCCGTGGGAATACCGGGATCAAAAGTAGCTTATTTTTTATTCCAGGGTATAAGCTAAACTGGTACCAAATTTCATTCAAATCCATCCAGCTGTTCGAGCGTGAAAGAGTAACAAACACACTTACATACTTACACACAAACTTTGCACCTTTATAATATTAGTGTAATTAGTGTACTTACGTGTGTAGGTATAGATTGTCTCGACATGCCTCAAAAGAAAATGTCAAAATAAAAGGCGACATTTTTTATTATTTGACAGTTATTTTGCATCCCTAGGGACTTTGCGTACTTTGCGTCCCTAGAGAAGCAAAGTAGGCTTTTTGACGGGAATTCAAGATGGCATGTTGTCTCTTTTGTTTTATTTTCCGAAATTTGTGTTTTGGCGAATGTTAATATGTAATAATGGTGGATTATTAACTGTTAAGTGTTCGTGAACGTACATAAATGTAGGCAAATGAAACAAAACTGTATATCATTGCATTTCGAGTTCTCTCAAGAAGTCCATGTAAAAAGCTGCAGTAAAGAACCCACATCTTTACTGACGCTGACTATGACTTTGACTTGACCTTGACTAAACTGACTAAAAATTTAAACACATGGTAGTGGCTAAATGCGTGGCACAAGCCGTGCGAAAGCCAAATATAAGAAGTGAAGTGAGAAGCAAAGTACCACCCTATGGTCACACAACTTCAAGCGTAATTTCAGAGTATGAGAAATAGAATAGAATAGATAAAGTTTTTATTTTCCATCAACATAAACATGGGTAAGAGAAATGAAAAATACTTATTGACAATCGAGTGACAAGAGAATAAGGCTACCCCTCAGCATTTGCTCAAGCAGCAGACTGTTGGAGCGCTGGTTTTCAGTGGCGCCAAAAGGAGTTGCGCATCAAAATGAAATGAAATATTATGTTTTCAGTTGCGACCCTAGAGGCGAAGCGGAGCCCTGCGAAGCAGACGGCACCTGCACTTGCAAGAGGAACGTGGACGGAGGGAACTGCGATCGATGCCGCCCCGGCACCTACGGACTCAATGCTGAAAACCCTGATGGCTGCATCCCTTGCTTCTGTTCCGGAGCTACCACAGAGTGCCAAGAGGTACCTACAAACTTAATTTATTTATCTATACTTATCTATACTAATATTATAAAGATGGTTTGTTTGTATGTTTGGGACGAAACCGATTCAAACGATTTCAAAAATTATTTTACCGATGTGTAGCATGGACTTTCCAAATGAACATAGGTTATGTTTTATCAAAGTAGGTACCACGCGAGCGAAGCCGCGCGCGAGAAGCTAGTAACAAATAAATATGAAAACTCCCTTTAACTAAGTAGAAGAGAGCTGCGGGTCAAAAGAGGACACTTTTGGTATTTCATATAAAATGACTACCTTCATATTTTGATATGAATCATTTTCCATGTTACTTACACTACACGTAGACAGTTTTTTATAGAACTATCATTTTGTTAGGAAGTAAGTCCATTTTTTATTTTGATTTTTTTAGGCGATGAACTACTACAGAGCCATGCTGCCTGCCCCAATATTCGGCGACAACTACGGAGGATATACAATCATGAACATCAATGCTGATATTGTTATTAACGATCAGTTCTTACCCAACCCAGACAAGAGCGAACTCATGTACATATTCTCAAACAACGCTGATACGGATCTGTACTGGTCACTACCCATCTTCCCTGGTAAGTTTTTATTTATAATATTTGTTGGTTTTTTATGAAACGAAATGAAATAATATGATCACGACTGTATCCCAGTGAGCGGTAGACATTTCATTTGTTTTTTTATTTATACCTAATAGGTACTAGTTCATTCCCGCCCGTTAATGTAGATTGCTCGGAAATATTATAAACTTATTCTTAGCATGGCCGGACCTTGGAGACGCACACGCATAGAGGTCTATACCCAGCAGTCGATGATTATCTCACACAACTCACAAACAATCCGATTATAATGTTTGTAGAATTGTCTCTTTCATTCGTTCATTTCAATCAGAATCAAAGCATTTATTGGGTAGGATCGCAAGGATCACAAGAATTAGACTTTAAATTTTTTTCGCAACCATAGCGTTAAGAAAGACCTCGTACGATACACTATTTCAAGACTGCAGGTTTATCTAATGTTTATTTTATAGGTAACAGAGTTCTCTCGTACGGAGGATACCTTGCCTTACGGCAAGAGTTCTCAAGCAACGATGGCAACGTGGTGGCAGAACAAGGCAATGACGTCATCCTCATCGGGGACGACGTCTCTTTGGCCTGGTACAACCCTAACGTACTGCGCTCTGGCGAATCGATGGTCAGTACCTTATATTATTAAAATCACGACTCTTTCCCATGGGGATAGGCAGAGGCAGTGACCACGGATCTCCACTTGCTACGATCCTGACACACCTCTTTCGCTTCTTTTTTTCATTATTTTAAATTCTATCAACTAACAAAAAAAAGCATGTTAGTCATTTGCACCAACACAAGCTCTTCTTATTTTGGGGCAAGATGTATTTTGTTTTTTCAGATCATAAACTATGTACCTATATTCCTAGTTTTTGCGAAATCCATTCAGTAGTTTTTTCGTGAAAGAGTAACAAATCAATAAGTTCATCCATCCTCACAAACTTTTACATTATAGTATTTATTCATTTTGTAACTCTTCGTCATAGTTCTACCAAGTGCCGCTACGTGAGCAAGGATGGACCCATCTGAACTCGGCCGTGCCCGCAGATCGTAGTGACTTTATGACAGTGTTGAAGAGTCTCAGGCGAGTGCTAGTCAAGGCAACTCTAGCTGAGAGGACCTTGATGACAAGCATCTCAGACGTCTCTATGGATATCGCTACCGAACAATACAGCTTAAACGCGAAAACCGCTACTGGAATCGAGGTAAGATTAAGCTTAGTAAACGTGTATCCAACCTACTTTTAGAACCTTTGTTATGTAGGTAATTAGAGCTTTTGGTATGTAGGTAATAAAATAGGTCGCTATAATTATAATCTCGCTTTTAGGTCTGTATCTGTCCGCCCGGTCACCTTGGTACAAGTTGTGAGACCTGTGCCGCTGGCTACTTCAAAAACGAACAGGACTACTGCACAGTCTGCCCCTGCAACGGTCATGACTGCCAGATGGACACTAACCAACGAGTTGTGTGCAACTGCCGAGCGCCTTACACTGGACGAAACTGTTCAACCTACGGTAAGATCTTTTCACAACATTCTCTGCGTGTATGACAAGTGAGGAGAGTTGAGGTCCAATTAATGGACATCTTAAAATCGTTATTAAATATTTAGTTATACCTGATAGCACGAAACTTTAAATGAAACTTAAAAATCGTCACATTCTTAAGTGTAAGCTCCATGACCATGATAACCAAATTGTTTAACTAGGATTACTTATGGAACTGCACCCGACATTACGAGATGGTGACGATCCTGTGTACAAACTTGTGACATTGACATGCAAGTACCGCGCGCCCGAGCCCCTCACGATAAAGTTCGTGGTGGAAGACCAGGACTACGGTTCCGTGAAGCCAGCCAATGAGTCCACTTTCCACCCGGATGGGTGGCACGGTGAACACGTCATGGAATTTTTATGGGACACACGGCAAGACGGCAAGATTTTCGAATGTCACACAATCACACACAGAAACTTGACTCTCGGAGTACTCTTCACCGATATGCGCCGTTCCGCGCTTCAAGGTTATACTGACGCTAAGCTCGTTTGTATCGTTGGTTCAATGTTCTCGATGTGAATAATACCGACTTCATCGCATAACATTATGTTAGGTCCGTTCAATGTACTCGTAGCTCTCGTTTTGTTCCAGAGAATGTGTCTGTTTCAATGGTTGTATTGTGCTGCTGAATGTTTTTGTAAGAAAGCGTCGATCAGTTCATCAGTCATCATATGTCTATTTTTGTTTAACTTGTGTCAGTGATTGCAATTAGACGAGATACATTTTATTTCACATCTAAATTACGCTACGACTATTAACATACTTGGATGACATAAAATAGTAAAGAGACAATTTAGTGGGAGCATTCACTTCGTCTCACGTCGTCATTATTCCCTGTTGACCTGTTTTTGTATTCCAGGGAGTGGACAACCTCTAGTCACGACCAACCGGCCCCCGATGCCGGAGTCTACCATCACCGTCCGAATCACTAGCCCATCCATAACGATCCAGGAAGTCGGCAGCAGTGTCAACTTTACTTGCCAGGTACCAAGCATATCAACATGGTCCAATAGTTTTTAGACAATTCAAATTCCATTAATAAGGATGTTTAATTTCAGGAACGTTCTGTAAACATTTTATGAAACTTAACAGTTTTGTAGAAATTAGATAGGTACTTAATGTCTCTTAAATTTTGTGCAATGCTTTCAGGTTTTGAAAATCTTTGGGGTTCATTATCACCTCATCAAGTCCTAAAACTAACAGCACAAAATGTATCTTAACATGTATCTTCCACAGGCTCAAAGTCCATTCTCACAACGCCTAGTTATGTCTTGGTCGAAGGTGGATGGCTACCTGCCTCAAGGCAGATCATTCATTGACCAGTCCTCTGGTATTCTTCGCATCACGAACCTACAGATAACCGACAGTGGACAGTACATCTGCCAGACCAGCGACGGACGGTCTACAGGACAAGCCTCGGTCACTCTTAAAGTACCTGGTGAGATTCACTTTTAATAAATTAAATAAATTTAATTTTTAAAAATTTTTTCATACTCTTTTAACACATTGTATTATGTTTATGCCTACTGGATCAGTTGTCCCCCTGAACGTTATCTACGCTAAAGGTAAATACTATTATATCATGTAGGTAAGGTACCTACATTTCTCATAAAATGCCTTAAAACTCGTTTATCGGTTAGCCTTTTGTTAAATATCAGTACAAACTAGATTCTTAGATTTTTTTTAAAAATTACAACTAGACGCCCGCTATAACTATGTTCTCGTGACGTAATCTAAAGAAGGCTGAAGAATTTGTAAAATCCCATGCAATAGGTAGATTGCATGGGATTTTACAAATTCTTCTTTCTGATTTCATGAGAACGCAATACCTAAATACAAAGTTTAAAGCAATCGAACCACCCATTATGAAGGTTTTTGTACGACTTTGTTGTTTCTAATATGAATTGGACACCACCTCGCACCTCCTTCGAGGGGTAATTTAGAGGAAATTATTTATATTTACTTATTAGCTGTTTTCTTTTCATCCCCTTCTACAATCCGTTACAAGTTTATTGTGAGTTTTCTTGTTCTTGACGATCCACATTTATGCAGCAAACCAAATGGTACTTCCATCCGTGGAGATCCGACCGCCAATCAAGGAGTATTACGCTGGAGAGCGCATCGAGCTCGAATGCATTGCGTCTGGAAGTCCCCGGCCAACTATATCCTGGCAACGCGCCTCGAGACGACCTCTGCCGATGTCTTCAGAGCATTTCGAAGAATTGTTCATCATTGAGAGCGCTAGGGAGGAGGATTCGGGAGAATACAGGTATGTTGTTCACGCTCAACAGTTTTAAGATCTATTTTATGTTCGGTGCCAGCAGTGAACATGGAATACTTGTCTTTGTCTTTTTGGTCTTGCGGCCCTGTCCTTCGGAGGGCACGCAGAGGCTTGACAGCGAACGCGTCTCAAGCTCTGCACCAACATCTGCATCTCAAGCTACAGTTGATATTCTTTTCATTTGGCTGGCGACGGTCGATCCGAAGGTCGTGGGATCTAATCCAGCCGTGCAATGGATTTTTGGTTTAAAAAAATGTATAATGCGCATTTTATTTAACTCGAGTACTAAATGATAATAGTCATTGGAGGAGGCCTACACCCAGCAGTGGGTTGACACAGGCTGAAAATGATGATGATGATGACTAAATGATAAAAGAAATCATCGTGAGGAAACCGGTTAGCTTTCGAATAGCTTCGATGGGATTCCAATCTAACCTGTCACGTATGGAATATTACTTCTGCAAAGTGTTAAATAAGTAAGTACCTACCTAATTTACCAAATTATGTAGTTGGACATATTTCTGATGTATTCCTGACTACCCCCCGAAATCATCGAAACTATCTTAAATGTCTAAAAAGATCTGAAAGAACATCTACCGCACATTGGGAACTACCAGTTGTGGTCATATGTCATCGAATTTTTAAGGTTCTCTGAATGTGTTTACTGTTTGTCCAGATGTATCGCAACCAACACCGTTGGCTCCGCCGACCGCATCGCCGTCATCAACGTGCGCCCGCGCCCGGCGCAGCCTCCGCGCGACAAGCTCGTGGTCCAGCCTACTTCTGCGACCCTCAACGAGGGTCAGAGCACTAGGCTTGTCTGTACTGGTTCCACTAACGTGCCGGCTGGAACTATCGACTGGGTCAGGTTAGTAAAGCTCACTTTCAAAATCAGTAAGTAACTGCAACAAACACAAGAATCGTTAAGTTAAAATGTTCATTCAAAATTAGGTTATTGATAACAAGGGTTCATTTACGGAAAAGCGGTAGGTATATATAGTTCCAATATATCAGAGTCTTCTGAAGATTAATTGCCATTTCATCAGAAACTGCTAGTTCCTGCCATAAAACTATAGGGAGTGATTGGACTACAAGCATTAAATTGCTTAGCTTGGGACTAGATGACGCCGTGTGAAATGTCCAAGGATATTTATTTATTATTATTATTTATTATAAAAAGTGCCAATATTTAATGAAATTTTAAGAGATATTTTAATTTTGTATTAGTCTACCTATCATCAATCGTTTCCACGAACGGTTCACTTACTTCTTTACTACGTGCACAGGCAAGATGGCGGCCGGTTCCAAGCCAATGTGCGTTCAGACAACGGCGTTCTCTACATCGATGTTGCCACAATGATAAACGCAGGAGTCTACGTCTGTCAGACACATGGTGCGGACGTAAATCCTGAGTCCGTGTTACTCACTGTCGTGTCAACTGCAACCCCTTCGCCAAATGATGCACCAGAAGTCACCGTGCCTCTCAAGACATTGACAATCCCCAGTGGAGGAAGCGGAAAAGTTGACTGCTTCCCAAGAGGACAACCACTGCCGCTTATCAGATGGACTGGGGTAAGAAAGATCCTATTGTCTCTTTATACAAGTATTCTATGTTAATAATTTTCTATAATAATAATAATAATTTTCTATATTGTTGCCATAGGTAAATACCCGTAAATGTATGTTTTATCATGGTGTTCTGATCGCGAAAGTTTAAAAAATAATATTCTATGTTCTAATCACATGAATAGTTCGCTAAATCGCATGTTTACATAGTCGCCTGTCAAGCCGTTTTTATGATGAAAACAAAGATTTCAGCAACAGAATTATATAAACCTCCTCTCTTCCCTTAGTACCAAGATGAGATGGGCCGTGGAGTGAGCCAGCGAGGTGACTCACTGATCATCAACGAAGCTGAAGAGAGCGACGCTGGATACTATGTCTGCGAGGGACTCGACAGGCGGGACAGCCACGCTCTCACCTCCGTGTTTGTTTACATCGACATTGAAAGTTAGTTTCGTTAATACCTCTATCTGAGACTCAACTCTCTATCGCTTGAGATGCAGAAGTTGGGTTCGATCCCCGCCGCGGGACAAAGGTTTAATAAATGTTTTGATACGTGTTCCGGGTCTGAATGTTTTTCTATCTATAAATGTATGTATTTACAAAAAAAATAATGTAAGTATACCTATAAGTAGTAAGTATATCAGTCACAACTGTAGTCCTAACATCGAGGTAGAGGCTTTTTATGATTCTTTTAAAGATCTCGAGGGGGATTGTCCAATCAAATTTTGTAATAATGTTTTATTGCACTTCTTTTTTATCTAAATAGTTTTTATGTTTACCTACTTTAACTCACAATTTTTTCAACAGAACGTGAGAGACCTGTTTTACAAATATGGCCTGAAGGTGAACAACCTGTAGCTCTTGGAAACACTGAGTTTGAGTTCCATTGCCGCATATTATCTGGCATTCCAAAACCTGAAGTCACTTGGAGTCGCGCTGGTGGCCGTACTTTGTCCTCTCATGCAGAAATCAAACCGAATAATATTCTCAAGTGAGTATTAGAATACATTGTCATACAGGTGACTGGTTAACTTGTCAACTGACGGCTTCGAACTGTGCGTGGACTTTCGAGGAATGGCGGAATCTGAATCCGCGGATTTTGCGATTACCTAAAACTTAAAAAGTCATAGAAAATTAAGGTTAAAAATTTAAATTTAAAATTAAATTAAAAATTTTAATTTTAAGTTTTAAATTTTAATTTTCTGTAAAAGGTAGGTACCCAAGGCCCCGGGGCCGTTCCGACGGTTGACAGGAAAAGATCGTAGAGGAAAGCTACAGGGCATAAAAACGTATTTTCACTATAGGTAGTAATGTGTTCCTATGAACGTGCTAATACGTTCCTCATTCAACAGATTCGACAAGATTGAAGTGAACGATGAGGGCGAGTACATCTGTACCGGAGACAACTCAGTGGGCAGTGCCAGTGCTAGTGCCGTCATCAAGGTCCGCTCGCCGCCGGAAATCGTCATTACTCCCGCCAAATACCTGTTGGTTAAAATAGGACAACCCGTTAATATAGAGTGCCGCGCAGATGGTTACCCAGAGCCTAAAGTTACCATCAGAGGTAAGGAAACTCCTTTAGATTTTATCATTCAATTTCAACGCTGTAACTTCATCGAACATGGCATGTTTTTTCTTATGAAATCTTCCATCGGTTATGTGGATAACGTTGAGATGACAACTGAAAGAGTGAAAGAAAAATACCAGTTGTGCCGACCCCAAGGGGAAACGGTTATATTATTATCATGGGTTAATTTAATCAGTGAACAACAAAAAAGTGTTTTTTTTTGTGTGATCTTCTTTGCCTTACAGTCTCTTCACCGAGTTTTCTTAAATTTTTAGTAATAAAAACCCATTTATTTTACCAGGACCGAACCAGAATGAGATCACCTCTCAATCCCGCATCGCTCGACTACGTATCACGTCAGTAGAAGAACGGGACGAAGGCGACTACTCTTGCGTGGCGACCAACCTGGCCGGTACTATGGAGGAGGCCTTTGCGCTGAGGCTCGAAATCGAAAGAGGTGACGGTGGCTTTGATGATGCCGGTGAGAGTTATTTTTTGTTGCTGTATTTTTTTCACCTAAGGACTAAAGCCACTACCGGCTCCAAACATACTACAAACATATTAGGGACTTATGGTACGGTACGGTACCTTGTTATTACTCTTTTTGATTTAAGTTTGGCTTTTTATGTAGTAATAATAATTATTTAAGATTTTGTTATTATTATAATCACAAATCGCATGGTAGCGCGTAATTAGGACGTTTTATTGCCCTGACTATATACTTCACTATTATATTATTAGTGAAGTATCGACGCCAACGTCGCAGGTTTTATGGTACCCATTAACCATCTTTCGCCGTATTTAGTGGTATAAATAATACATATACGATTACAGGTAGCGGCGACGATGAAATTTATCCTAACCAGCCTGATCCAGTATACCCCTACCCGAACCCGAATGAGAACCAGGTGTACAATCCGAATCAGTACCCAGTAGAGCCCCAGAATCCTCTAGGGCCTACTGAAAGGACTGCCTTTGAAGGCCAAAAGGAACTGACCATTTAGTAAGTTTACATCACACTAATCAGGCTATCACACTATCACACTTCACACTAATATTATAAAGGTGAAAGTTTGTGTGTTTGTAAGTGTGTAAGTCTGTTTGTTACTCATTCACGCTCAAACGGCTGGACGGATTTGAATGAAATTTGGTACCAGAATTGCTTATACCCTGGATTAAAGAATAGGCTACATTTGATCCCGGTATTCTCATGAGAATGTTAACTATTCACCGCGGGTAATACCGCGGGTTGACACTAATATTAAAAAGGTGAAAGTTTGTGTGTGTGTAAGTGTGAAAGTGTATAAGTGTCTTTGTTACTTTTTGAACGGGAACTATTCACCGCGGGTAACACCGCGGGCGCAGCTAGTAGGTATGTACCTAATATAATACCTATCTATATATAATACTATTTGCCATGATTTTAATGATATGAGATTTTGTTTAATTTGGCCATAACTCCACAGCTGTAACGTCACCAATGGCTACAATCCCACCTGGGACCGTGGCGACCGACAGCCTCTACAGTACAACGCCCAACAAGTCGAGAACAGATTGATCATTCGCAACGTAAGTCCTATTTGGAATAGAATAGAATAGAAAAAGTTTATATTTTCCATCAACATAAACATGGGTAAGTACCTAACAGAAATAAAAAATACTTATTATTTATTGACAATCGAGTGACAAGAAAATAAGGCTACCCCTCAGCATTTGCTTTATTAACCAACTTTAAAAAAGGAGGAGATTCTATGTTTCACTGTGTGTTTTGGATGTTCACGGATTTCTCCGAGAATAATAATTCTGGTCTGATTTGGAAAATTTTTTTTGGTTCGAAAGAGTAGGTAGGTACTCTTATAAAGTTTTTGGTGAAGATTAGACGAGGATATATTTTGATCGAAATTACTTTTATATTTTAAAAGGACCACCGGCCCGACAAGCATTATTATAAGGACTGCGCAAAGTAACAAAATATCAATTTGGCCAACGCTCTTGTCATTCATAATAAGCGGTATATTTAAATACTGTTCGGCTAATTAAATTGCCCGTTACATTTTATGTAGGTACCTATTACTTCTCTCAAAGTTGTAAAGCAATTAGGTAGTTATTCCAAATATAGGGTGTGAAGCTTTGCCTTGCGTAACATAGTTACTAAACTAGCTCGGACGGTAAAGTTTTGCAACAGGTTAGGTACCTATTACTGCTGACATAATGACAAGTTTTAAATTAAGTGGATTTAAGTATTCTTATACTTATAGTTTAGTGTTGCATAGGCTGCATCCTATTTTTTTATGTAGTTTATATTACAGGAAAAGTACTATTAGGTACTATTACTACTAGCCCATACTGTCCCAAACAGTGGTAAAGGCCCCCCACTTTCGCCAGTCACGCCGATTCAGTGCCTCCGTCCGCCAGTCCCTCTCAAAGGCGTCTAGTTTTTTTTTCTCAGTTTTAACTATTCCAAACACTTACAAAATTATTTAATCCCCAGGTTTCAAAGAGTGATTCTGGCCGATACGTCTGCAGTGCGTACAACTACGTTACCAACGCAATTCAAGTGGCCCTGTATACCACTCTGAGGGTCGTCAGCGTCCCAAAGATAACTCTTAGGCCTCCGACCCAGACCGTGCATCCTGGATACTCGCCGACAGTCGAATGTGTGGTCGAAGGAGACGACATAGTAGATATCGTCTGGAGACCTACTTCCAAGCCTTTCTCAAGGTACGCTATTTTTGATCTTCAAAAAGCCATAAAACGGTTTCCATTCTCAAGTCATCTCTCAAAAACTGGTGAAGTATTTGAAATATTTGAAGTGTATTAAATTATTTATTATTTCCATCTCATCGTGATTGATTTATGATTTAAACTGAAAACAACTGCCTTATTACAGCCGAGTTAGAGCACGCGATGCCACTTTGATCTTCCAACAAATCGAAGTAGAGGATGCTGGTAAATACGAGTGTATTGCAAGGAACCAGTGGGCCAACGCTAGTGCTACAGCCGAAGTCATCGTCGTAGGTACGTAACAAGACAGTTTGTCATAATGTTTTATTTAATTTCACTTTTTAGTCACACAAAAATGCAAGTAGATGTGAGTAGTTTACACAATGAATTCCTGACCCATCTTTGAACTTGTTCATAAGATCTGTAATTCTCATAATTTGAAAACCATCGTTGAAAACAAATATACTTAATAAATAATAATAAATATTAAAAAATTTAATACTTAAGTAAGTATGTATTACATACTTAATATAATATTATCACAATATCATTAAATATCTTTTATTTTATCCGCATGATAATATGTTTTCAATATTCATTTTTCTTTCATCAATCTTCATAACAAAATATTTACTGGTCTCTTGGTAGTAACTTGAAACTATGAAACTATTACCTACTGAGTTAGTTGCCATATGCAATCGCACCTCGTGCACAGAGGCCTTTTGCATTATCATAAGATTACTCCTTCAAACAACCGACCACTGCACTAAATGTTTAGATAATTAATTTGCAGTTAACGTACCTACAGCCACTATTCACTGAACTGTGCTTTATCATTTTACTTTCGCCCGCTTGGGTCCATCGTTATGTTATGTCACTGAAAGCAATAAAGAATCTGTGATAGTTTCTCAGAAGCGCAATCTTTATCGAAGATTAACTTTGCAAAAAAGTAAAAGGTTGTTGAATGAGCTGTATGTGACGTAACGTAAGGATAACCCCTGACCTGTTGGTCCGTTATTAGAGGAGAGCACTATGGCGAGCGGTGAATCACACGAGCACGAGCAATGGGTACACGCGGGCGCCGGGGTGGTGCTCAGCTGCAACGTGAGCGGCTCCGCCACCGTTCAATGGACCAAAGACGGCCGCGCCGTCCCCCCTTCCATCCGCACAAACCGAGATGGCTCTCTCTTCATCAAACTAGCGCACGCCACCCACTCCGGACAATACATCTGCCACATTCGCGATAACTACGGCAGGCAAACGAGCAATTACATCAACCTCCACATCGAGGGTCAGTCTTACTCCAGTCGGTAGTGAGCTTCAACGTCTCTAACCCAGGCATGCTTAGCAAAGCCATTACTAGCTTTCTTATTAACTTTGATTAGTGGTTCGTACTGGCTTCTCCGGGTGTCGATTCAAGTTCCTGATACAAATCGCTATGAAATGTGAGGTTAGCTCTAATAAAACTATTGACTAACGGCTAGTTTTAATAATGTATCTATCTGTGATTTTGCTTATTTGACATAAATTCTTTAAAAATTTCAAATACCTATGTCAGTACCATGACTTGCCAACCTACACGCGCGCTAGCGTAGAGTAGAAAATAATTAGGTACTTACTTACTTAGATAGAATTTTAGTTTTTTATTCCTTTTTTCATCTATCCGCTAGAGGCGACAAGTTTTCATAATAACTTCACGTTAGCGTGTATAGATTGATTGACAAATATCATGGTACACTGCACTACATTAAAAAAACCACTGATAGGTACCTACCCATTATAATATTGAAACTGGCCGTAATGTCAGAATTCCACCATGTTAGATAAAAATTTGGTAACAACTTATATTTTAAAGCTGACTGATCATTATGTCATTTCGAGAGATGTATTAAAAACTTTTCTGGAACTAAAGTGCATAGGTACTTTGGAGACAAAAGTCAGTTAATCATTTTAGTAAAAGTTAACTTGTTCGTGAAGGTATTGAATGCCTGAGCACTGAGTTCCGTTGTGTCGATGACGGCAGTTGCATTGATGAGGACCTGATCTGTGACGGCTTCGCGGACTGTAACGACCGAAGTGATGAAGACTGCCTGCTGAACGATGAGCGTTACTTGCAGATCACCGGTAAAGTGGTGGAAGTAGTTTTGCCCTGTCCGTGGGGTTGTGTCGTAAATAAATGATCAGTTTGTTTCAGCGTTTTGGGATGTGATATTTCACAGATGTAAACGAGAGGTATTATGTGTTTATGACCTATATCTATCTGAATTGACTGTCTGAGTTGTTGATGTTTTTTTAACCTGCTGAGATCCAGGGTGTCAAATTTTGTCAGATTGGCACAATTTTTGGTTTGGGTACTTAATACTTATATTAATGTATTGAAACCAAAACTATAATTATGTTTGTGGCCTAGAAGCTACACGGAAAAAACATTATCATAAAATCAGTGTCAAACATAATACCTTCTCGATGCTTCTGTGATGGCGCGTTTGTTTTCAACTTTCGCTCAATTTTTCTTCTTCAGTAGTTTTAGTTGCAGGGTTAGATTTTAATACTTAGTTTGGTTTTCTAAACGTATTCTATCGCAGTGCATTACTGTCCTATTTGTTTTGGGAATCCTATTTGCTTAAGCCATTTTACAGTTATGGTTTTACTTTTTTGTAGTGTACGTATATTGTATTGTTTGAGTTGAGAACTGTTCTACCGTAGTGTGTGCATGAATAGCTTTTTTCACCTTTCTAATGTTTCTTCTTTGTGGTAACTCTTGGGTTCTGCGAGTCAGGATAACAGGTGTGGTGGATTTGTTGTTGGTCTTCGTTATTTGTTAGTTCTTTTCATGTGTGGATGTGTAATGTTCTGGGGCTTTGTTTAGGTGCGCCTGAAGAACCATTGGTACGCATCGAGCAGCCTCGCAGGGCGTTCCGAGTCGGGGAGAATGTTGATGTGCTTTGCAAGTCGACTTCTCATGATGTCGCCGTCGAATGGATCAAACGTGACCAACAAGGCAACAGGCAACACGTAGATTCTCACGTAAGTACCTAACTTAAGAGCTACTTTTTATCCAGGTAGGTACCACGCGAGTGAAGCTGCGGGCGGAAGCTTGTAATAAAATAAAATTAATATTCTGTTGATGACAAACTCATGTACTCGTACATAGGTACCTATGCTAAAATTATGTTTACCTATTCAAAACTAGTTATGACGACCTCTGTGGCGCATTTCGCATGAGTATCATGAGGTTGCGGGTTCGATCCCCGCTGCCCGTTGCATACAATTAAATTGACTGTCAGCATGACTTGCATGGTATAAACAACAGTTGCTTACAATTATTGAACTTCAATTTAGGTGCGCGTAATTATTGCATTAAATTATTGCTCTGGTACGTACAAGGAACTGGCATCATGTTAATGGTAATTTACTCAAATCGCAGCTTCCGTTGCCAAATATTTTAACAACAATATATATGTTTGTGATACAGACCTACGGCGATGGGTCTTTGCTGAGGATAATTGGTGTTGCGGAGCAGGATGCCGGCACGTACCAGTGCATCGGCAGGAACCGCTTCGGTCTGAACTATACCGACAACTTTAACCTGGATATCGTCCCTGGTGAGTTAAAAAATAAATAAATAAATGCATATGGTTTTGTAAACCTACTTTAGCTAAAACGGATAATCTGTTGCTATCTCTTTTCATTGACATAAGAGTAACAAGAAAAAAAAATTCTTTAAATCTATATTAAATTGACAAATCTTTATGAATAAGACCAATGCATCACTGCCTAGTATAATTATAATAATGATATCTTGAGCCTGAATATCTTTACCTATTATAATACCTCATCTTCTATCTCACACAGGATCAGCTATATCCAGCTCTCGCGACAGGAACGGTGAATTGGTAGAATACTCAGCAGCCCTCCGTTCTGCAGTCAGCATGCCCTGCAACCACGACCTCGAACAGCCCGTCACCATCCAGTGGCGAAGAGAATACGTGGCTTTGCCTACCGACGCCAGGAGTAACCAGGTAACACCAAAGCCCAAACTTGTCGACTGATGGCTGCTGTCAAATGATGGCCAGTTGTCGACTGATGCACAAACTGCTGTCAAATGATGGCCAGTTCAATAATAATATATCTGTGGTTCGGCTTACTCTATAACTTTTGTAGATTTTAGTAAAAGCCAATTCGAAATGAACAGATAGCGTCCAAGAGAATATACCAGGAACCAAATTATTTTTGCTGTATTTGCTTTATTATATCTGCTGATTGAACTTTATCCTATCCTATGAAAATTAAAAAAACGGCTATGTATTCGTACCGGGTAGCTGTTGATTTGGACAAAATAATATTGGGTCCGTCCCAATAGACACTTTTGATTTTAATATTTTTGTTATGTCGATTCGGACACCATTAAAAATAGTTACATTGAACAGGCAGTTAAAATAAATATTTTTACCGAGGAGCGGCACAGGCTTTGTCACAGAAACGAGATGGATAGACGGTAGGTTACTAGGTTTTTTTTTAAACGCAAAAAATACTGTCTGTCACAGAAACGAGATAGATAAACAAAACAGTAGGTTGTTTGGTTTTTTTTTTTAAGAACGCGAAAAATTATTCCTGTCACAGACATTTAAGCAAAATACATACCTAATTATTTTGCTTAAATTTTTTTGCCTGACTGTACTTACTCAACAGCTTTAATAATGTGATGGTGTCCGAATACCTAGACTAAAAAAAATTTAAAATCAAAAGTGTCAGTTGGGACACTGTCCTAATAAATTTTGTCCGTATGGTCAGCAACTCTTCGCAGCACACGCAAACTTATACTCGTAATAACCAAAATAAATGCCGGTCGACGCTATTGTTTTCTATCACCGGGTAGCAATGTCAGTTTTTCTCTGTACATTTTGAATTGACTATAGAATCAATGCCAAATATCTGACCACAGTTAGCAAAATCACAGGTAGGTTTATATTGAAACTGGTTGAACGCAGAACGTACCTACCTACAGTAGGCAAGCGCAATCAAAGTTGACTGGACTGAACATAGTTATTGCGAGTAACGTTGCAGTGGTCGGAAATATCACTATCTCTGTTTCACGTCCTGTCGATACGTCTGTTTAGCTCTTTTGTAACGACTGTACTGTAATGTACAGTCGTTACAAAAAACGCCCCCGCCCGCAGGTCCTTAGTTCGGCCCGGTCACTTGATATTGCGCTTACCTACTGTACACATGCCCTGAGAGATGACCACTCCTCTTGGGTGTATAGGTATAGACTATCTAAAAACCCAAACAGTTTGAGATTGTATAATCCAAAGCAAAAAAATATTTTTAAAAGTAAAACAGGCAGGACTAGGTACCTACTCTATTCCCCTTGTGTACCTATATATTATAAAACCCTGCGCCTCGGATAAACCAGCAGTCTTGAAGTAGGTACCTATATTAAAACTTCAATTTCCGAGCATGGCCCCCTCAGATCTCTTGGTTCTTCAATCCTTGACGATATTCTATGGAGAGAGATATATATATAGATAAATAGAGCACATGTGGCACGTAAATAACTCAGTTTAAATCACCTGTTAAAATAAGTGATCACTGACTGACTGAATGCAGTACAAATAGCATAATCCTGTGTACTTAATTATTTTTAAAAACTACCCTTTTGGTACGAGAGGGTTTTAAATTATTGGTTGATATAAGAACTTTTATTTAAACGGGTGATTAGATTTTCCTAAAACTTTGTTTGTGTTTTCAAAAGGATGTACATACTTAGGATAGTTTGGATTTTGAAAATTCTACTTCTAAGGGGATGAAAAGGGGTGAAAATGTTTGTACACAAATAGTGTTTCTTAAACATACAAACTTGAAACTTAGCAATCATATTATTCAATGTACCTACAACTACATTTAATAAAAGTCGGTGTCTACCCGTCATGTTTCAGGGGTTGTTAAAGATTGCATTCGCGTGAACACTCAGCTAATATGATTGTGTTCCTGTGACATTATAATACTTTTAAATAAAAAATAATTTTACCACAAAACACAGCAAAAATAAAATTATATTATATTCTGCTTGAATTGTTTGCACTTAGAAAGTTAGCACTTTGTTTGCATTGCACTAACGTTTAGTGAATTTTGTTTACAAAACTAATATACCTACTTCACTTATACCATTCATACATTTTTAAAATATATTGTTTCAAATTTGTGTGTGTTGATTATACTTTCCGGATAAACTTTTATAACTAGCTAGGTACTTATACATAATTATTATATATTAGGTACCTACCTAATCTGATGTCCGTTGCTCTGATATTTTGACTGACATGCTGTGCTTACCAAGCGTGGCAAAATATGTCGAATGATTCAAAATTATTTGCTCTACAATGCACCGTTAAACACCCAATTGGCTACAATTGATTCCATTCGATAATACGATCTGCGCTCGGAGGGCATCTGAACTATTAAGAAATCCAGTTCAAATTTGATAAAATTTCTTAAAATTTATTTACTCACCTTAGGCTTTTTGGAAAAGGCTACGTAGAAAGGTCTCCCGACTGCAGGTTCCATTGGTAACTAACCTTAATTAACATTAGCAGCTTGATAAATGTCTTCTGTCGTTCTTCTGTTCTCTTCGATGATGTCCTGTTTTTATTTAGAAATGAATGATGTGAGTTGTAGCTATTGGTGTCCTGCATGAAGCAAAACTTTCTCCCTGTGACTTGTTTGTTAAGTACCTATGTAATCCTTGCAATGTTCCCGCGAGCCATCTGGGACTAACATACCTACCTAATTGCTGAGTATAGATTAAGTTCGCATTTAAATGGAGGCTTTTCTGCATTTATAAATTAATTGTGTTAATGTTATGTCATAAGTTTTCTTACTGAAGAGCAATACAAGCTATGACAAAGATCTTTATTTGCTCAATAATCAAAATCTTAAATGATAGCCAATTATACCAAAACCGTCATCGTATTAGTGCTCTTCTATAGAAACGTCCAGCTTTGACTGTTCTGCTGATAGAACTAGACGGCCCTGAATATCCATTATTTATCATCCAGTGTACCTACCTAGTTCTTTTTTTCTTTTTATGTGATAGTTAACTATCATCCAAGGAAAAAAACTCTTCCAAAATAAACCGGTAGGCTCGAAATATTAAATGAGAACTAATTAATTATTTATTCGTACTGGCTGACCGACAGACTTTGACTTAAATATTTATTTGAATTTAATTCAATTATTTATTTTGAAATGGAATACCTATACCTGTTGCCATTTATATCGAGCCAAAAACGGCATAAAAGTCACGTTTGTTGTATGGGAGCCGCCCTTAACATAGAACTATAGTCCTTTTTTGAAGTCGGTTAAAAATGGCTACAGGGGTTTATGGTCAAGGATCAAGGATGTATTTGAGGTTTTGAGGTCTTAAATATAGCCTTGAGGAGGCCTAAAACTATGGTGATACTACACAAAATGAGTAGGTAGAGTTTGCCACTAACCCATATCTATACCATACCCATAGGTATATAGGTATATATATATATATATACTTAAACTTATTTTGAAAAGCGATTTGTCGTAAATTACTGGGTTGTAGTTATATCCGCAGAACTGTATTTATTTGCCATTGCTAAATAATTGTGGTCAGATTGTCACACGTCATGTTAGCTGCAGCTTAAGATATTTGTGATGTTGCAGCCAATCCTGCACCTTGATAGCGTGACGGAGGGTGACGCTGGTACTTACGTGTGCCGCGTCAGTAATCGTCGTACTACGATTGAGACAAAGGCCATTCTGCGAGTTGTCGGCGTGATCCCACGTTTCGATGGAGCCAGCTGGGTTGCACTCCCCACTCTGAAGGATGCTTACAGGCAGTTCGATATCGAGGTCTCCTTCAAACCTACTGGTAAGATTTAATTAGGAATTTCTAAATTTCTAAAAGTCGTGTTGGCCGGGATTAGTGCCTAGACTTTAAATCCGGTCGTGCATCAATAGATATCATCACCATCATCATCAGCCACTTTTTTAACCCACTGCTGGACATATACCTACAATACTTAAATAAATTTATGGATTCAAAAAAATATATAAACACGATCTCTGAACGGTGAAGCAATACTCCGTTAGGAAAATGCTAGCGTGGAACTTACCTGGATAAAAAGAAGCATATGTGTTATTCCAGGTCATAAAGTAGGTATGTATAATTATCCGAAGTTTCAGCCAAATCCGTTTAGTAGTTTTAGCGTGAAAGAGTAACAAACATCCATCTGTACCTAAATCTATACAAACATTCGCCTTTATAATAATAAGTAGAATACTAAAGCTCATAATCATTGTTTTAGATGGCAATGGGCTGATCTTATACAACAGCCAAAATGCTGGGCGTGACACTGACTTCTTGGCGCTACTACTGAAGAATGGAGTTCCTGAGTTCATCTTGGAGACCGGCAGTGGACCAGTTTTAGTGTCCGGCGATCGTCCTTTGGCGCTCAACCGTTGGCATAGCATCCGCCTTAACAAGATCGACACTAAAGGTATTTCTAGTACTCCAGTAAACCCACCCTTCCAGCGCTGGCGTAGAGCCTTCTACACTCACGATACCTTGCAAAACTCATATAGTTTTAAATACTAGCCCCATATAGAGTAGGTACTATAGTATTGTGAGAATATAGGTATGTGCATGACAACAAATTGTATACAACAAAATAATTGTTTCAGAAGTCCTATTTTGTATCAAACTACTTGATTCTAGACAAATGTTCTAGTCGAGTTCGATTTGATATTTCGGGTCAGTCCTACTCCATGTTAACTTAGCATTCCTCCAAGTGTGTAAATTGAGAAAGTTAGTGAGATAGTAAATTGGGTTCCGTAGGTAGATATCGAACATTTATACTTACTCGAAGAGTCAATACAACTTTCGAACTACTTTACTTATAAACATATAATTTTTCCTCTAGTGACAATGGACGTGGATAACGACGGTCCCTTCGTGATGGTCACAGCTGAAAACTGGGTTTTGGAATTGGACCAGCCCTTGTATATTGGTGGTGTTCCCGACTACAAACAACTGCCGGCGCTCATCCATAGCGCTACTGGGTAAGACTTAGAGGCTCGGTAATATCAATATTGCGAGAACATAAGAACGTTTCAGTTCTCTTCGTAAGACTGCGCCGAACAAAAAAGCTAAGACACCTGTCCTGTAATACTTAATAATTATAGTTATTATAAATTATTCAATTGTTTTTCGAGTACCTACTAATAAATAAATACGCACAGTGTTTATGTCGGTTGAAATACCTAATTCTCACTCATAGGTACTATTGGCGCTCTCGCTTGCGCTATCGCCTAAATACCTAGATTCCTTATTAGGTATTATTTCCTATCGACCCTTATGTAACTAACAGTCTACTATTATCTGATTCTAATAAAGTAAATAAGTTGTTCTGTTAAGACCTGAGTTAATTCACCTGCTTTAAATTCACTTTTAGGTAACTTTAAACACCTGCACAGTTGTTCATAAAACATAAGGTGAAATTATCAAAGAATACTGACGTTTTAAAGATACATGACTGTATTCTTTGATAATTTCACCATTTTCTTGGTCGCTTTATTATTATTAAGGTTTTCTTTAGTTTCGTTGGGTGCGTCAGCATGCTGGTCTTAGGCCAATCTGAGAAGAACATAATGATGGAAGCGCTTAATCAGGAACGCGTGGTGACTTGCGATACTTGTGCTGGTAACCTCTGCCAGAATGGAAGCGTCTGCCAGGTAACGTCACCAACCTCACTCAGTTACTATTGAATCTATGTATCTAATACCTTTAAACGAGCAATTCTTGTAAGTATATTTTTAAAAATTTACATGCACATAAAACATCGTAAGGAAACCCAAATGTGTCTTGTGTGTGTCCATATTGTCTTTCCTGTGGCCGGCAAACCTTAGTGGATGGTTTAAGTGCTGGGCAAGCTTTCCATTGTCATCAATGTGTCAGGTACAGTGTCCCGTGAGGTATAGGCAAAGTATGCCTCTATGCCTCTTGATACAGTATAAATCATCTAGCAAAGATGTACCTAAGAATCTAAGTTTTTATAGCTAGAATTGTTTTGTACAGGAGTCCCGCAATGAGCGTGGTTACATTTGCATTTGCAACAAGGAGTTTGCGGGCCCGAACTGCGACCGGCGTGGTGAAGCTTGCCGCCCTGGTATTTGCGGTGTTGGCAAGTGCTCCAACACCGATGATGGGTACAAGTGCGCCTGTCCCGTCACCCACACTGGCAGGAAGTGAGTGAATTAGATTTAATTTAACATATACATAATACCTTAATTTGGCATTAGCATAATACACTCCTTACTAGCTTGCTACCGCACTACGGACAACAGCTACAATGAGTTTCGCACCTAATACAAAGAACAATCATGTAGGTAGATGTTCCGACCAAAGAAAAAGCACGCGATATTTTTTGTCTCTTTTTTCACTTCTTTTTTCATACACTTTCTCTCATACACTTTCTCGTTTTGTGTGACTGGAAAGGAACGTTTCCAGCCGACAATACTACTTCTAGGTCCGTGACGGCTCACATTTTAATTCATCGCCTGGAATCAAAGAGAATCGATACATTTATTTTACTCATGATAAAACATATATTTACGGATATTAATTCCCGTTAGTAAGTATATGTTTTATTATGTCATAGTGTTCTGATCGCGAAAGTTTATTTTACTCTTTTCTTCGTAGCTGCGAGACGCGCCAACAGATTGAATACCCTGCCTTTACTGGCAGTGCATACCTTGCTCTCAAGCCCCCTACCACCTTCCGTTACCTGAAGATGTCTATGAAAGTGAAGGCTTCAGCGCCGGTCACCGATGGAATCATCATGTACAGCGCCGAGTCCCCCCGCGGTCACGGCGGCTTCACCTCGCTTGCTGTCAAGAATGGCCGCCTGGAGTTCCGTTACGACCTTGGAGATGGTAAGACTTTTTCATAAAACTTTGATTATTTAGAAATCTATTTAAACTAAGCCACTTGCGGTCACACTTCTGTGGCCGTGAAGAAAAGACGAAAACTTGTGGGTTCAATGCCGATCGCAGGATAAATGTTTATCTGTTATTGTTCGTCTCGAGTGTTTTCTATGTAATATGAATGTATGCAGGTATTTACAAAAAAACTATCTGTTTACTTAACAACTTAACATTTACAAAAGTAATATAGCGTCTTCCAATAGGGTAATTACTTTTACCCCACCTTGTATAATTATCTATTATCTTTATGCAAGGATATTTGTTTATTCTTCACAGGCAACCCAGCGGTACTAACCAGTAGCTCAGACCTGTCTGCCAACGACTGGACTGATGTGCAAGTAGCTCGCTCTGGGCATGCCGTGTCACTCAACATCAACCTGATACAAAACCATGAAGCTCGTTTGGAGTCCGCTAAGGTAACTATGATAATTAAACAAATTATTTTAAGAGTTTTCATGTAAAAATATGATCATCACTGGATTCCAAAGTTGCGGTAGACATATTCATTCAGATCTTATTAAATTTTTAGATCCTTTGAATAATGTCAAATTGAGTTTGCGTGTATTTATGTAAAGTGACACGACAGTAAAATAGTGTGACGAATAAATTAATCTTCAAATCGAATTTCGCGAAATCATTTGACCGCAAAGGGTTGCAGGGCCATCATCCCCTATAGTCAGCCATATTACATTTCTGCAATCGCTTTCGCAATTATTGGATGCATTTGACGTCGATAGTCGGAGTTACGTGGTGGTCTCAAGTGTCAAATCAAAGCATAAGGCTGCGTTTCCATTGACGAGCTGACGGAGCGGAGAAATCTTTGAGCGTAGATTTTATGCAATTTATGCAATCAATAAGATTATGTCATTGAATGTCACGATTTACAATAACAGTTAATACTAGTCCAGTCAAAACGACAGCAATATGTTTTTTTTTTAATTTATCATGTTCAGAAATTACGCTTGAAGTTACCTAAAAGTAGGGATTAAAACAATAATTTACGTCACTGGGAAACGATTGTTCCGGGAAAGAAACAAACCAACTCGTTAATTAATAGGTTGCTTTCACCACTTGTGTAACAATGTACTATATCTCTACTCTATCTACTATCCTACAGAGCTTGAAACTGGAGACGCCTCTGTTTGTCGGTGGAGTCGATGAGAATATCGTTCTTAACAGCAACACTGGAGTCAGCGGTGGCTTTATGGGATGCATCAAGGACGTATGTATAATTTACTTTTACTTTTAATTATTCCTAACTGCTGGTCGTCTAAACTGCATAAAATTCGCATATTACTGCTGGTAATCAAATATTACCTAAGTCAGATACGGACTTAAACTAACTTGTTATTAGGTAGTACTATTTATGGGTTGGCCTATACCAATCCGCTATTTACGTACAAGAATTCTGGGCCCGTTAAGTTGGTTTTCACGCGGCGTCCGAAACTACTTACACTCGTAACTGTGACAGAGTTAATAGATACCTCTTTAGAATTAAATAGCACTTTTACCGATTGGCACGGATGCGCTTAATGCACTTTGTTGCGTCGTGTTAGAGTCGTTATTTCATTGAATATTATTTCAGTCTTTTGTGTACTTGTTCTATTTTTTAACTGCTCGCGCCTTCATGTGGTTGAAGTTTAAATGTTATGTTTTGTTTAGTTGAAGACATTCGGCACCAGTGTGCACATTGACGACCCTAACATCCAGTCTTCCAACGTCCAGGAGTGCAGTAGCTTCGCGGACCGTGGTGATATCCCTGAGGTAAGCGTGTTTATATCTCTCCATTCCTCTCTTAGGTATAGCCCCCATTAGGTTTACAATGAGCTTCTGACTGTTTGCGTCTAATAACAAAAAGGTAATACATGATACATGATTACATGATTTATGACACATTGGTTAATTAGAACAGAATAAAGACGACTTCTGCATCATTAACGTGTTCAGCATAATATCGACCCACTGCTGGTTATAGGCCTCCTCCATTCCTTGCCACAAGACCTGGATGAGATTGACCCAGCACCTGAATGCTGGGCCGATCTGGGTCTTGTTAACAATTCCATTTTCGCATCTAGCATGGTTTGCCAGCACTGCGTTTATTCCCCCTGGGATTCCTCTTCTTATAGCGGCAAAAGGCTTACAATTCCTGTAGGATACAAACTTGGACGATAAAGGCATTACCAGATTTATTACTGTACTGCGTTTGAGTAACCTTATGACATCTTTAAACTTTCACTGCCATAAACATAATAACTTGTAAGTTTTGCCATAACTTTCTCCGGCTGCAGCCTGTTCACTATTTGTATTTTGAAAGTACTACGATTATGTAGGTCTAACTTTGTAATTATTATCAGGTGTACGTTTATATTTTGTAATAGATTGACAACAACCCCTGCCGCTGCAACAACGGTGGATCTTGCGCCGCCGACGGCACTTGCATCTGCCCGCTTGGCTTCTCTGGACCCTACTGCGAGTCTCGCCTCGCCTCCTCCCTCCGCTACCCCTCGCGCGCCCCCGCGGACCCCTGCGACGCCCACCCCTGCCAGAACGGAGGCACCTGTCACCCGAACTACTTGAACAGGATGAACCACACTTGCGACTGTACCTTGGGCTTCGCAGGTGCTTCGTGCCAGATGAGTGAGTATTCAAACGTCATGTGTAATTCTAAATGAAAAATGTTACTAAAACTTTCGATTCCGGCGGGATTCGAACCAGCGATGATAATCGTCCTTAAGCCAGACTGCCTTACCAGTCAGCCACGGAACCCCTAAAATTAAATTTTCAGTAAAATTATTTCAGTTAAAGAACCGTGTGTAATAGCATAGACTAAGAGGCACACGCCTCTGTCAAAATACTTGAACTGAATGAACCAAGGCAGGAGTAAAGGTGTCTGCTAGACTCTCATGCTCCATCTTAGGCCACATCGTTACTTAACAACAGGTGAGATTGTGGTCAAAAGAAGGTCTATTCACAGTATAAAAAAGTACCTCTACACTTGCGACTACTATTTACTACCTACGAGTACTAAGTACGTCAATGCCAAAACATAAAGTTATATCAATCAATCATAAATAAATTACAACCATCTAAGAAAACTTGGGCCGTAAAGCAGCCACTTTTGATGTTTCTAAATTTTGTGTTTTATTTTCTAAATTGTGTATACACAATGTGTCTTTAAATTTAAACAGGACAAAGTCTGAAGGGTCATCTTGTCGTTTATAAGTAGCGTAGGTACTAAATCTTTTTCGATAAAAAAGTTTGAAGCTGTGACTCTTGAATGAATATACGGGAATGGAACTCATGTAATATTGTGAATGTGAAGTGGATTGACCCGAAACCCTTTATAATAAGAGCTATTGTTATACACTGCAAAAAAGTAAGTTCGTATGAGCAAATGGCTAACTGTGGTGACGAAGTTTTTAAGCCGCCTTAAAGACCTCCGTCTTAACGACTTAACGACTTTAAAAGCCGGGACCGACAACCTGCCTTTCGAAGGACGGAAGCGCTCAGCTGATAATGCCACTTGCGGTCACCCATCCAAGTTGTGACCGCTCAGAATGATGCTTAACCTCAACTATAGAATAGAATAGAATAGTTTATTATCACACAAACATTTTACATAGCAAATAGGTACAATTAGATATGACAATAAAATGTATGAGCTTAAGCTTTGCTTACTTATAGATATTATGTGCGCTGAGAGCCGGACTAGATTTTCTGTATTCCGGCTCCGAGCGCCCCCCTACGGACACTAGGTGGAAATATTAGTTATATATTTAATATCTATGAAGAGCTTTACCACGAGCGCTTCAGCCATTTATTTGTTTTTATTTTCCGCTTGGTTATTCAGCTTCCAGCTTTGCAACTTTGTTTGTGTCGTCATAGCATAAGGGATAAAATTTTTAATTTTGACATTTGTCAAAAATTGGTTTAAAATAATTGACGGCAAAATTCGATGAACACAATGAAAAAATCTTAAAAACACTCTTTTTTGAAGTCGTTTAAAACCCGTAAAGCATCACGTCTCGTGTAACTTTTTTAAAGGTTTCGCACAGTTGAAGCAATATCGAATATGTAGATCGGTAATTATTGCATAATGTGATGTGCAGATGTAAATATAGAGGGGTAATTACCCCTATTAATTAATAGCCCAACCTAACAAATGCCCGTGACAGGGGTAAGGGGAGGCGACTGTCATTGAAACTACCACCTGCCGAGACCGGTTCAATCGTGGAACGAGCAACATGTCGAATGGTGGAACGCGTTCCTTTTCAGCCACACAAACAAGTAGGGTTATAAAATTAATCTTGAAAAAGAGAGAGCGTAATATTTTTGCCCCAAATCGCATGCCACCTTTATGTTGGTTAGAAAATTATGTTACAAATTTAGTACCTACTACGAAACTGTGCAAAAATGTAATTATCTTCTGTTGTTCTATTAAAATAATATACTTAGTTAATTAAATTTATTATATTTCGTTAGCATTAGGTATGTCGCTTTTCCCGATGGTTCTGTCTATTTCATGTCTGGATGGTTTTGAAGTGCCTACATAGCATTATATAAACTATGTTATCCAATATTATTTTCCTAAAAAAAAACTTTCTTACTTATTTTACTTAAGTATAGGTCAAAGAACAGATGTTTCTTTTTTAATAATTAAGTACTTATCTAAATAAAAAAAAATACTTACTGTTTACAATAATATTTTTTCATTCTTGGCATTTTAGGCACGACAGCGCTCACTTATTATATCACCCCTTTTTTCCGTTGCCAGATTTGGACCTCTACACCAGCGTGGGTTTCAACGGCAACGGATACCTGGAGCTGCCCGCCATCCTGGTGAACTACAAGGACCTGGACCGCCAGCCTGCTGTAATCGCTGTGCGAGCCAGCACCGTGCAAGACGGAGTGCTGGCTTACCAAAGAGAGATGGCGGCTTCTTTGGACACCGGCGACTATCTCTTACTCAGAAGTGAGTCAAACTTACACCCTTATGCATATTGGTTTAATAATAGGTTTATTAAACCAATATGCAAAGGGTGTTTGCTTTAGCTAAAACGGATATTAAATCTGTTGCTATCTCTTTTCATTGACATAAGAGTAACAAGAAAAAAACATTCTTTAAACCTATTGATAGAATTAATAGATAGATAGAATTGATAATAAGTTAAATATATAAACTACGTACCTATTTGTATTAATATAGATTGTATTTCTGTTTGAATTAAATAAATTTACTGCTCATACTGTCTACGCCGTAGACCCGTCGTAGACCTGCCGTAGACCCTCTACTCTACACACTCTACGCTTTGCTAAGAGTGATTATAAAAATAAATTTCTATTCTTCACTCTGCAGAACCAAAACATTGTCGGTATATGTAACAACGATATTTTGACACCACAGTTTGATAAATATACCTATAGCTAATCAGTCGAGCCGTTCATACGCTCTTACTAATTACGATTTCATTTTATTTTAGAAATGCCTATCTACGCTATACTACATAACCAGCATAATTTCAATTTATTCACATTACATTGTCAGTTACTTAGGTACGTAGTAGCGAAGCACAGGCACATTTTCACGTTTTATGTTTTGCTCCAAAAAAATATCAACACGTTAGAAACAAGCAAACAAATTTCTAATTATCCAACAGTTGCAGTCCTACGCATTTGAGTTTCCTCACGACCTCCGACAAAGTTAATTAAAAGTTACAGCTTAGGGCCTATGCACATTGCACATGACGTTTTTAAACGCAGTCACTGCGCGTTTTTTGAATTAAATAGTAAATGTTATATGAAGACTGAGGGCGAAGTGCAACGAAAAGTAGGATTTTGTGTCTAATGTGGACTTACTTTAATGTAAGGAAAATGTAACTCGCTGCCTAGGTACCTACTTTACTATTTTGACAGCTACAAAATAGTAGTAATTATAGATTTACAAGCAAAAACGCTTGCATACTTCAAACTGTCTTGCACTTGGTATTAAACTAAAAGTTCGTTTCAATGGTTACTAACGTACAATGGTTTACAGTTGAAAACGGCCACGTGGTTTTGGAATGGGACATGGGCTCAGGCATCACCGCACTGTCCGTCAACTCGGACGACGGCAAGAGCGGATTCGTCTCAGACGGCGAAATGCACCGAGTAAGTCTTATTTTGATTACTCAAAGACATCATATTATGACTCGTATTCAGTTAGTTATAACAATAATTTGTAAAGATCTTTACAGATGATACGTACTAACTACCTAGTTAGTTAAATAATTTGTAAAGTTCGTTCTTGAACAAAACCTAATTAAATATAATAATGTACCTACCTACTAACTAGTTAGTTAAAGGTATAACGTTTACAAATGTGTTTTTCTCTATAGATCGTAGTGAGGCTGTTATCTAATGGACGAGTGGAGCTTTCCGTCGACGGCATCACTGAGACCGCCATCACCAATGGTCTGGCCAACAGTCTCAACGTTGATTCCAACATATATATCGGTAAGACTTGTCTACGTACCTTCGTAAAGGAAAAAAAATCCCACCAAAACTGTAGACCAGTACCTACAGGCTGTTCCACAGGAGATAGCTTAGGACTAGTTGCCCAGTGGAAAAATTGGGCCTGTGTAGCTCCCTGTGTTCAGTGCTAATCGATGATGGTGAATGCTCCGTGCTAGGAATCTACACGGCACTAGAGCTCACTAGAAACTGTACTTGGATATGGGGAAACAAGTGATAGAACTATTTAAAATAATTTAAACTTTTAGGTATTTATCAAAATAGGCAGTTTTGTTTCCAGTCAATGAATCAAGGAGACATCCTGATAAGTCAATATGAGACGGCTAGTAGAGTTATATTAGCAAAAAATATAGCTGTACCTACTTAAAACTTTGTATTATAATGCAGGTGGTATACCCAAACGTCTGAACATGAACGGATACTCCGGCCTTATTGGCTGCATCGATCAGGTCGAGTTCATGGACACAGGCCGAGGGGTCAGCCTCGGCACCACCGCCGTCACTGGACGCAACACACAGATGTGCAAAAAGTGAGTCACATACATAAGTAATACATAGTATAAGTCATCTCAATCACTCTACATAATTACACAAACACACACACTAAAAGCCGATTTCTTGAACGCAAAATTTACAAATCACATAGGTAAAAATTTGCAACACATTAGACCATTACCTTTTTCAGTACCCAGTAGATTGTGGCACAAGGTTGGAAAGTTACCTGTTAATGAACGAGATGGTTAGTGCGCAAGCGGTAGCGAGGGCGCCAATAGTTTGAGTGCATTAATTTTAGGTCTTTCAAGGTGAATACTCTGCTTTTCATTTTGAAAATAAGGAAAGTAACTAAATAAAACATCTCTGATTAATTGATTTTGCCCCACTTACCTACCCCCTGTATAAATATACTTAAAACAAAGTCGTTTTAGTTACACCATATATAAATAAAACTGTTCTAGTTACAACAAATAAGGAGAAATCATCGTAAAGAATACGGTTCTTATGTCATATTTTGTAAGTACTTCCCCTAATTATTTTGCGGAATGTTACCTGTAGATATATTGGAAAATGTATTTGTTAATTAACTTGCGCAGTTCAATATACATTTCGGCCAAGCCGCCCCCATTAAAAAATAAAGTTACATAATTACAGCGTGCAATTCAAGACGTCTAAACACAAACATTTTAGCTTAATCATTTTTTAAGCACAGTTACCTAACAGTTACGTTTACCTCGGCCTTTACTTTAGGTACTTACTAGATGGTTATAACAGTGTTAGGAGGCAATCTTGCCTACACTTCGGGACACTGTATTACCTGAGAGTCCTGCGACATTGTTGAGATAACATAGGCCTGCCCAGCACCAACTACCTACAGGAAAGACAATGGTCAATACGTGTGGGGCTGACTTAGCCGCGGGTTTCCTTATTATGTTTTCCTCCACATATAGAACCTACCCTACTTTTTTCGAAACGACAAATCTATTGATGTAGTAGGGCTGGGATTCGAACCGACGACCTTCGTATCTAAAGTCGAGGTACTACCCCACTCGACCAACCCGGCTCACAGTTACGTTTATCATAAATAATATCTTCTATCTACATTCTTGGTAGGTACTCGTAATAACAAGTGGCAATAACACCGACATCAATTTTGTTAATTTTGTTAAGGGAATAGACGTCCGATTTTTAGGCTATTGCATAGCTTCTATCGCGGGCCTTGAGCGGTTTACTTCATGAACTTTTTTACAAATATGTACCTACACCAATGAGAATTTCTTAATTGAACGAAAATCAATTAGTCACATCAGTTCGCTCAGCAGCAACCAGAAAGTAAATGTCATTAAAAATCAGAAAGTGTTCAGAAAAAAAATTTAATTGGAACCATTTCCAAATAGCCGTAACATGGCAACGATATTGCTCCTATTTTTGTACAGCTTCACAAGACGAAGTCTGAATACCTTGCAGGTACTTGTAACGCGCTGTAGCCTACCTTTGGCATACCAACAGTTGGTATCACCAAAGACGATTCACTAATAAATACGAGTTGTTATATAAAAAAATTAGTAGTAGGTACCTACCTATAAAATATATTTTTGGTATTTAGATCAATCATCCAAAAAAATATATAATACTGAAAAAAATACGGAAAAAAACTAAACTGATCACTGACTATCCCCAAGGCGTGGTAGACATTCTCTTAGAACTGTGGACATTTTTTATAATCCTTTGAAGATGTCTATGGTGAGGTATGTCCAAATATAATTTTGGTACATGCCCAATATGCCCATATTTTACAAAAATCATCAAGTTCATCGATAAATATGATATAAATCAATATGGATTAATTATCCATATAATAGTTAGCTAACTCCGAGTTGATTATGGTAAACCAGGAACGTGCAAGTGGGCTTACACCAGCGTTTACAGACTCCATCGATTACATGGTATTTTTATTAATTTTATGTTAAGTAAAACTAAATGCAATAAAAACCACAGCAAGTATCAATAAGTACGCTTGAAGTTACCTGAACATAGGGTGATAAAGATTAAATGTCACATTAAATTTTTATTTAAATTTTTAAGTTTTATTTAGGCATTTTCCTTAAATTTGAAATGAACAGCAGAGTGTTGACCGTGGGTGAACGTCTGAAAGACCTAATAATACACTCGAAGTATTGGCACTGTCGCTATGCATTAATAGATAACTTTCCAACCTAGTGTAACAATCTGTAGTGTAATACTATTTCTTTTCTCATTCTCAAGTTGACTTGAAATTACCTAAACATAGGTTAGAAAGTTTAATTCTGCTTCCCCTGTGTGTTGATGAAATACTTAAAAACACTCCCATGTTTACTAACCTTTACCAATTTGCACGCTGCTTGGATGGATAATTCAATGGTTCAGTAATATGTTCCTCGACGTGTATCCTTACTTGGAAGGGGTCGATGTCTTCGAATCCCCACCCCCAGAGTTCTTTCAGCATGAGCGTGCCACAGCTACCCTCCAGACCCCATTCGATGCCTATCCCATTATACTCGTACCCATTTCCCTTTACCTTACCCAAAATAACGCATATTACTGAATCATTACTAACCCGATTCAGAAATGTAAGTAATATTATAAAATCCATGGAATATAGAAAAAATCTCAAGTTTCTTAAAAAAATATTTGTTGCGTACCATTGTTGATGAGATGATTTACTCTAACTTCCAATGATTTATTACTATTTTTATTACATAAAATAGTTTTAAGTCATTTTAGCTGCTTTTAATATTAATTACTATTATTGACTATTATTATTCTGTTATTTAACTTGTATTTTTTTCTTTTACAGCCGTTAAACGACCACGAAATCTCCACACATAAATGTTTAAATTAAGATTTTTTGTCAATTTAAATTTAATCATGTTGTTGTCAATTTTCGTCTATATAACTATTTCTATGAACAATACTGCGTGCCGCAGAAGTGAAACTGTCTAGTATTAAGTCAAATTTCTTTGGACAATACTGTTAGCATTAAAAGGGTCAGTCCATTTTATTATATTTTACGAAAAAAAGTGCCATAATGTAAAAAGTGTAGATAGGAAACTAAGTAATGTTTTGTTTGGCCCGTTCGCCAAGCTTGTGAGTTCCGTGACCGGCAAGCGCGAGGCGTGCCGCCCAGTGACCCAGGCGTATGACTGTGCCAAACGCTTTTAATATTATTTACACTGCCATTTAGTTGCTCCTATAATTTTGTAAGTTTGATTCGCCAATGAGGTATTTTCTAACCTTTAACGGAGGCATTTACTTGTTATTATTTTCCTATTTAACGTATATATTGCATTGAAAATGTGTTAAGACTAGCTAAGCTAAGAAAAATTTGTGACGTTATAAATAAGTATAAATAAAAACTACATTACTTTATTATGTACTATACTTCTAATATTTATGAACTGACTTAAAATTACTTCTTATCTATCGATCGTAGATATTGATGATGATAAACTTACACGATTATTGCTATGGATAGTGTTGTAACTACATTATCATAATAAACAAATGCAACTAACAGTAAGAATAAAGTTAATAATTAATGAAACCTTGTAAGTGTTATTATTTTACTTCCTTGCCCTATTTATCAAAATAGTTATGAGAATGTAATCAGATAAAATATCAATTACACATAATATACATGATTTGGACTCACTGAAAAATATTCAAGTGTGTGTTTGGTGGGACCACGAAAATGTTTTGTCCCACCTGTGGGACATCGCAGTGGGACCACGGTTCCGGAGTCGGTTCCGGATCTAACATAAAAGGTAAACATCCAAAAGACAACACAAAAACTTTATAATTTTTAAATAAACATATTAGGAGTGTTGATAATTTTACCATAGCAATTTTAGTTGTGGAATTTTGAACCTAGGTGCTTTGATAATTTTACTAGGTAAGCCCAAAATCGATTGAGAGCTTTGGTCGCACCCATCAGCCCAATTCGCACACTTCTTCTCGACGGCATAATATATGTCATTGGGCACATAACTATCCGGGCTCGATTCTAATTTTTTCGTTACAGTTACAGGTAAGAGTGCCTTTTTAGTGGTTTCTTCATTTCTAGTTTTCAGCTTTTTATGCCTATTGCGTTCTTCGAATACGTAATACCACAAGTTTTTAAGCATTTTCCTTGTTTCCACTTCTGTTATATTTGCTTTGAAAATATTGGAGTATGATCTTAGTTTTTGCATGAAACTTTCTCGACCGACGACATCAACTGGCATGTTGGTTGTGTTCTTTAAAATTGGTACTACTTTGACGATAGCTTTAGTATTTATGCGTGCTTTCAAGTCGTCTTTGATGATGTCCTCAACTGTAGTCGATAGTGGTCCAGCCACTAGTAGATGTCTTCCATGAGCAGTCGTGCCGTATAAAGCCGTTGCTAGAAGATACACATCATCATCTGATGCTGTGCTTATCGCCGGTAGAACGTTAACTGCAACTAGCATAACATAGAATGTTGCTCTCGCAGTAAACATTGTGTCCTTTTTCGACTGACGTTACGTCTACATAATGACAAACAAAACTCTATTATAGTGTCAATAATAATTGAAGAAATAATACTACCTATACAAATACGAATTTAGAGTGGGTGTTCGTTTGACCTCTTAAGCGGCCTAAAAACTCCGTCACCAGAGTTGGCCACTTGCTCATACGAACTTATTTACTTTATTCGATGTTATTACACTGAGCAACTTCTGTTGTTCTGTTGTTCAGTGTCGAACAGAAAAACAAAAATACAACAGAACAGAAGAATCCTGTGACATTTTATGAACATAGAAAATATATTATTAATTATAAATTATATTTTAAGAAAACAAAATCTCACAGGTTTCTTCTGTTGCGTATTTCGTAAAATGATATGGTATTTTACTTACCTATAGAGAGGCCCTGAAACGAGTACCTATCGAATTGATTTGTATAATTAAAAGAAACCTTTGATTTATATTTATTTTTATGATTCTACATGTTAGGTATGGTGGGTACTGCGTATAGGTTACCGAATAAACAATACCAATATTATAATAGAGTCGGTAGGCACTACAAGTATTCTGTATGTCCATTATGTATTCCAAAAACCATAACGTACTTAATAGTTAATTGTTTTTGCTGATAACAGTACCAATTTCATTATACGTAGGTTTGCAATTTTAATATGATCAATGTTTCTGGGTTTTTTTGGGATGAAGATATTATATGCCACAGTTGTGATAGGAATCTGTGGTTGAGCTAAGATGTCTATTTAGTTAATTGATAAACACTTTGTACTTGTGTCCTTTTTGTAAATGAAGATATAAAATAAGTGGTGTCACAGAATCACCGTCATTGACTTAGGTAGATGAGTATACATTTTTAACAATCAACAAATCAAAATACTTTAATTTATTTAAGACAATGCTACGGTGACTGCACGCCGCGTAAAAGGCGCATCCTAATCCCTCTCACGCTGCAATCGTCAAGCCAATTCACGCATTTCTTCTCGAAGTTGTTATAAATATCATTAGGTATAACTGTTACGAAAGGGTCGATTACTTCAGGCTTCATCACGAGGAAATCGTTCCGGCCATGTTTCTCGACGTAAGGCCGGTCGTGAAGTGCGGACTGCAACTTCTTGGCAGTATGAGCCAGCTCCGTCTCCACCACCGTCTCCGACTCCACCTTTCCTGGTTGCCCCGCTGCTTCTTGCCTCAACCACAGCTTTATTTGAGATTTAGACATGTTCTTCGTAATCTTTCTATACATTCTCTTTGCTTTAGCCAAGCTTTCTGCATTTAGCCTACGGCCGTTCTTTTGAGCGCTTAAAATAATGTTCATCAGATCTCGAAGGTCGGAGCCCTGGTTTTCGCTGATACCAGTTGTCTCTTGCAGAAGTCTCAGTGGCTCACCCCAAGAGATAATCAAAATAATCACCAATCCATGTACCTAAAACGTAAGACAGTAAACGTTGTGAACCTACTTTGCCTGGACATTTAAGGATTTCCATAAAATATTAAAGATAAAAACCAGGTAAATGCGGGTTCGATCCTTTCAAATGTTTGCATGTTCTGCAGTTTTTTTTTTTCCTTTACTGGGCGTTTTACTATGGATAATTATGTAATTACAAAAAAAAATACCTAAGTATCTATGTAGTTTATCAGTCATTTGGTTACCATAACACAAAGCATTGGGACTAGATGAAGCCGTAAGTAAGTTGAAGCCGTGTGGAATGTCCAAGTAAGTATATTTATTTTATTTTTATTATGAGAGTTCAAATAAAAACAATTTTATTTCAGGCTCGTTCTCACCTTTTAGAAAATAATTAAAATCAATTGCTTAATGTACCACATTTATTACAAACTTTGTCACGTTTTAATATTGATTTAATAATAGCCTCTCCTCAATCACCCGCGGTACGCGCGCGATCCGCGCCTCGTTCACGTTTTTGTTGGATTTTTTTTCCGTGACAATTTCGAACGCGAACAATATTGTTAAATCTCTGTGAGTGTGGATTGTTGACAGCTTCGCGTCTCAGAAGTGTTATTGAGCTATAACAGCTCAACATATTCATTAAAAAGTGAAATTATTAGTACGTACTATTAGCATCTTGGCGAACTCAACCAATTTCTTCAATTTGACCTATTCTCAAAACCATTGTGCATAGCAACTTTATATAACTGCATCTCAATTAATAACTCGCGTCAAGTGAATTCAAACGTGAAATGAATCAGATAGATTTTAAATTGACTTTTAAATTCATGACAATGTTAGCGGCCGCGCTAAAATAACGTTTTAGAAACTTTTACGCCTCTATGAATATTTTTAATTATGATAATAAAATTTATTTCAGACAACACAATAGTTTTTACAAGTAAAGAATGTAAAATACTTAAATCTACGGCCCATATAACATAATTATACCTATACCTTATTGTCTTGGTTTGTTTGTATGTTTGTGGAAAGTAATCTCCGAAACTATGTAAGTACTTACTCATCCGATTTCAAAAATTCTTTCATCGATGTGTAGCATGGACTTTTCGAATGAACTGCTATATTTTATCAAGGTAGGTACCACGCGAGCGAAGCCCCGGGCAAGTAAACTAGTAATAATATAAACTTATCTAAGGTTCTACTTCCTATCTGTATTCTATGGTAGGTATCTACTAGCACGTAATGTCTGTGGCGTGTGAAACACGGCGTTATGTGCTGTTTTCGGCTGTCGTCCGCGAAAACGCCGAACGAAACAGCACATTCTTCGGCCAGAATTTTTCCTTAGTGAATGAAGGTCGAAATATTTTCAGTTGGAATACGCACCACAAAATGATTTGAAATCTTTATTACACGAATTCAACTGCTCGACCCTCACTAAGGTGTTGGACTTCGTCTTCACATACTCCACCATCTCCTCGACCTTTGTGGTATAGTGAAACCTGGACACGTAGGTACCTACAGCAACGTTGAAGGCACGGCCGGGCGCAACAAGTAGTTGGGTCCAGTTAGCGCGACGCCGCGCTGGTTTCGACTGCAGTGCTTCCTTCTCCTACGCACCTCGGTGAACCCTTCAGCATCACACGGCTTCCTCCCACAAGAAGCCGGTACGGGTGCAGTGGCACAAACAGGTTTTTTAACAGTAGAGACCTGGATACCTACTGTGTAAAATAAAACTGGCCAAGTGCGTCTCGGGGCACGCTCAATATTGGGTTCCGTAGTTGCCCAATATTTAAAGCTACAAGTATTATTATAGTATGTAGATATACATTCAATAATGTTTTATAAGTAGGTACAGTTTATAATACGTAATTGAAGTATTTTTCTACGAGAAAGCAATAATATTCGTCAACATGTAAAGCCTAGGTACTTCCTTTTAAATTCATTAAAAGTGCATTAGAAACTTCTATGATTTTAAAAAAATTTAAATACATTTTGATCACTATTATTACTACCTAATCGGCCAGTTTGGTGAAAGAAACCCCGTCTGTGTGGCATATAAACTAATTGGCCGCTAGTTTCCTCTGGGACGAAATCTCAGAGCCACGAGGTTGAGGCTGCTCACTTCATTCGGTCCCAGACGTCTGACTGTTCGGACGTCGCGCGCGTTTCCATAATTTCAGTGAGTGTTTGTTCTCGCGATCTATGTTCCGTCTTTTGTGAAACTTCAGTTCATCCTGCTAAAGGTTAGTGAAGATAAAAAAATATTCAAAACAAAATGAAGTATGATCAACCGTGTGCCCAAGGTGCGGTAGATATTATCACATCTTTTAAGCGTTGCCTTTGAAGATGTTTAAGGGGTAGTTAGAGGCACGTCCAAATATATTACTTACCTTCCTACCTACATTCTATACGGTACAGGTTGCAAGCCCATCGATGCTATTAATATTTTATAGAAAGCTAATTGGTTTCATTGCAATATTTTATTTAACAAATATTTTATTTGGAACTTGTGTAGAAATATTTACACAATTCTAAATTGTACTGCTTTTTGTATTTTATTGAAAATTCCGTGTAGAGTTGTGTAAGTACTTCCTAATTGTCGCAGTTATTGGTTACTAGTTGCGCCCCGCGGTGTTACCCGCGGTAAATAGTTTCCGTTCCCGTGGGGATACCGGGATCAAAGGTAGCCTATTTTTTAATCCAGCAATAGTGGTACCTACCAAATTTCCTTCAAATCCGTCCAGAAGTTTGAGCGTGAAAGAATAACAAACATATTTACACCTAGTAGGTAGGTACCTTAGTAGGATTGTACCTAACTTTAAAAAAAAGTAAATGCACCATCCGCCTTTTACGACACCGCTCCTAAACTAGCGCAATTGTTTACCTACTGTACCTACAGCCTACTACTGTAGGGTACTACGTGTTGGGCCAACATTACACGACTTTTGACCCGAAAGTCGTGTAATGTTTTTTTTTTTCGCAAAATTTGTAAAGGCGTTAACGTATGCTTACACGAGCTCAAACGGTAAAGGAAAACATCCTGAGAAAGCCTTTTTAATTTCTAATGCTTAAAATCTGGATGTGTACCGTGGCTTATAGGCTACACATAAACATACAACGTAGCTCCATGACTGTGACGGATCAGGTGTGACTGGTTGGGAAACTACCCACCCATGCGTCGTAGCACCATCCGTTGTTGCACCATGCGTCGTAGCGCCTTGCGTCGTAGCACCATCCGTTGTTGCACCATGCGTCGTAGCGCCATGCGTCGTAGCGCCATACGTCGTAGCGCCTTGCGTCGTAGCGCCATGCGTCGTAGCGCCTTGCGTCGTAGCACCATCCGTTGTTGCACCATGCGTCGTAGCGCCATGCTACGTAGCGCCATGCGTCGTAGCGCCATGCGTCGTAGCGCCTTGCGTCGTAGCACCATCCGTTGTTGCACCATGCGTCGTAGCGCCATGCGTCGTAGCGCCTTGCGTCGTAGCACCATCCGTTGTTGCACCATACGTCGTAGCGCCATACGTCGTAGAGCCCTGCGTCGTAGCGCCATGCGTCGTTGCGCCATGCGTTGTAGCACCATGCGTCGTAATACCATGCGTCGTTGCACCATGCGTCGTAGCAACATACGTCGTAGCGCCATGCGTCGTACCATCATGCGACGTCGTATCGTGTTTATGTGTAAAAGCTCTCAGGGATGTCGTTCAGTCGTTATTATGGTCGTTAAAATAAAACGTATTAATCTAACAGGATTGAAAACGAAAGATCTTAGAGAAACCTTTTTTATTCTACGTTTTCCACTGAATGATGCAAAGTAATTGAACAAAATAAGGAGTAAAATTGTTAGTAGGTACCTAATATATATATAGTACCTACTTACATACCTTGGGAATACAGTAGTGCGTGATCCATCTTTATTGCTATTTTACATTTACCTACCTATCTGCAACAATCACAACATAGTTACTGGCAACACATTTGCCAGTCGACTCAACATTTTTGGATAAGGGAGGCCCAAGCTTCGAATACCTACATAATTTGTACAAATGTGATTTACCACAGTAATAGGTACGCCAATCTTAAACTGTTTTATTATTAAACAAGAACTTACGAATAACTAACGTTATTCCAAGGTTTAAGTTCCAAAGTCTGTATTAGATAAATTCAGTATTAATAAATAAAGAGTAAGGAGAGTCTAGACCGTGGGACTGTGATGACTTACTTTAGGAAAGGTTTGCACGACACAAAATATGCCATTGACGAGCAGGTAGTATTAAAAGTATTTTTATTTCGAAACGAATGGCAGCCCAACAGTTTTTTCCAAAAAACTTTGTCTTTTGAAACTAAAATCAATTAGCTTCGGTTCTGAAAGGGATACCTACTCGTGCACTCTTTTTTACATTGCATCGTACACTGGAAGAGAACCCTCGCAAAGGGAAATATAATTACTTACCCAAACAGAACAGGGTTCAGAACAGAACAGACTGCAAGAGTCTAAATATGTACCTAGTTTATTATTAAGTTATTTTCAGACCCCTTCAATAATTATAAACATCATTGAATGTAGGTAATACATCTTAATGCGAGTACCTAAGTGAAAATAAAAAATAGGTAGATACTAGTAATAAAGCTAAATATGAATATTACCTATATACAATCTTCGCATATTGGGCAATTACGGAACCCTTCATTGAGCATGGCCCGACACACACTTGGCCGCTTTTATTTTTATACATTTCCGGTGATTTGGACACATTTAATATTTCAAAGTACCTGGTGCTGCCACGTGATTCTATTCACTTCTTAATAGGGGATCTGTCATTTCAAGGGGTAACATTAATTAAGATTCGAGCTTTATCTATTGTTTTTCAAGTCAGTAGTTTTTAGGTACAACTTTTTTGTTAACATAATCACAACATAGCATGGTTCAGTAAAACATATATATTTAGTTTCTGAAACAGTGTTAAACAAAATACATGAAAATTAAAGAATAGGCTTTAGTGACAACTTGGGCGATTTGGCGTTGTATGTTGTAGGTATTCTAAGAATATAGAACATCTTTGTATTCTATGATTGTACCTACCTATCTATATTATAATAATATAATGATGTCAACATGTTGTTTTTTGCATAACTATCGAACCGTTAATTTAGTTAGTGTAGTGTAGTGAGTGCTCGCGTTATAAACTGAGTCATCTCAGGCCGTAAATCATTGTACTCAGTGTATCTCGCTCGCATTCATTAGACATTAATGCCTATCACCTAGGTAGTTCACTCAGAACATGGACGGTAGGTAAAACTGGAATAATAGGAATTAGTTTCTATAACAAATGTTAAATTATTAATTATATTTTCCTCTGATCCCAGGTTCTTTGCGTGACCAGAGCACGACGACCGGCTCCAAGACCGGTGGAGCAAACATCCGGAATCAAACCATGCAAGAATCTGCATTATGGAGTCATGTCGACAGCTTTACAATACCTACGTCAGATTACCAGGTATGTTACTAACATGTTTAATTCGTACTGAACGGTCATGGTTGAATTTCAGTTATATAAAACACATAGTTCAGCGACTGAACTAGTGAGAATGTTTTTCTCACTAGTTTAGTTATTTAGACTAGTGATATTTTTTCCTATAGACAACTCGCGCTTAACCAACAAAATAAGTACCTAAGTATGTCAAAATTGTTTACACAAAAAGACTTTGGTTTCACTGTATTATTTATTTTCCTTACTAAAAAATAAACGATATAAACATCTTTAAAGTTTAGTGAAATCATTTAATAAATCGTAGATATTACAGGTAAGTACATATAATAAACAAGATCAATTAAACGTGCTTAAGGTAAGTAAACATTTTGTATAATTTTTGCATCTTTTTTAAATAATTCCAAAATTTTTGGTAGAACTCATTTTAGATAATCCGGTTGTTTTTTCAGTTTACTTTATGATCTTTTATAAGATTAATCCATTCAAGCTATGAGAATGTTCAGCTTTTCCTTGTCCCAATGATTAATAGATAATTGATAATTTGTCAAACCTAGTATCTCCTGCTTCAAAATTGGCATTTTCTGTTTGTTTTTTTTATTTTGATGATATTATTTTAATAGGCCTAATTTTAGTGAACTTATAAAAATATTTCTATCTTGAACCTTAAAAATTGAATAACAGATCAAAATAATAACTACTTACTACCTAATATAGGTACTAAAGGGTACATGGTTTGCATTAAAATACCTACATTTATTTTAAACCATCATACAAGCATGCTCGTCGTGCCACTGCGGTGGTACAAGCTGGTGGCACGGCGAGGAACAAGCGTGAGGAGGCGATAGGTATTATGGATACTAACTTATCATAAGATCGTAAACTATTATCAAATAATTTTAGAAAATATAGATTTGTTTTTGAGACGGATAAATGTAAATGTCTTAAAATAAAGATATAGGTAAGTACCTATTAGTTATTCATTAAAGCAAGTAGGTAATCTTAAACTATTTCGCCAGATAGAAGAGGTGCTTCGTGAGCGTCATAGGCCGTACCGCTTAAACCGCCATTAAATTATAAATAGCAATCTTTGGTTCTTCTTATTGCTGGCTCGATGGGAAAAAAAATCCCAACGTGTCACACTGTGACAGATCCGCTGTGACTCGTTGGGAACCCACCGTACGCTGCACCATAAAACAGTAACACTAAAACTTACCACAACTTAGATCCTAAAAGATAAGTACCTATTCTCACAGAAAGTGAGACATTCATTTCTATTTTTAACCGACTTAAAAAAAGAAGGAGATTCTATGTTCCACTAAGTATTTTGTTTATCGTATGAATTGTGCTATATACTTAGGTAGGTACCCGCCTATGAGTAGTAGCAGAATTAATTTTTTTATACTTAAAACCGACTTCAGTTTTGTAAGAGAGGAATTTTCTGCACTTTAAAAGTGCATCAAACAAAAGAATTTTCAAAATCGGTCCAGTAGGTATTGACGGAGATACCTACATAAAAAAATATCCATGCAGTGAAACATAGAACCTCCTCCTTTTAGAAGTCGGTTAATAATAGTTTGAAAAGTATTTCAGCTACAACGAACAATGTAGGTACCTAAGTTCATTTCTGCTACATTATAGCTGCAACAAAATATATTCTAAAACAACATCTTTTCTTTCGGCTTGTAAGTGTCGAAGAAGTCTCTGTACTGAGGCACAAACACGGCCGAGGTGCCCGGTATTCCACAGTTTGTCATATTTAATTCAATCAGCTCTTGGTCCAAGTTCTTCAATAGGCACAAATCTGTTAGAAACTCGTACCATTCATCCCACGTCAGCTCCGTTTTACTGGAACAATTAACAAAAAATGTACAGTTTGTACCTACACTTAAATATATATATATGTGTACTTATATAAAAATAAACCCCTATTTCTCCTGGTCACGCTATAACTTGAGAACGGCTATACCGATTTCATTCATATTTTTTTAAATGTTTTGCAATACATCGTAGAAGGTTCTTACGTAAAAAAAAATTAAGAAAATGGCGCAGAAAATTAGAATTTTTTGAAAATTTAATGTCTTGGTGGTACCTTTCAAAACTATAAGTAACCTTAGCCCCAGCGTTACACACTCTTTGCTGAACACGCTGACAGTTGTTTGACAGATCTATGAAGTACCAAAGTCTTTGGAAGTACCTACCTATACCCGTTCCAACCGTTTATTTAACTTTTAACAGATCTAATACTGACTCAAATAGTGATACCCTAACCCGTTACCGATTCGATTTATTTTATCGATCGATTTTATTCACGAAGAAGTTTTAATCGATTTAACACACTCATTATTTACTATAAATTTCAATATTTTGCACCTTTTCATTATAAGTAGGTACCGCAGTTCATTCACATGTTTTTTTATTTGAACCAACTACAGTAAGTCTAAACGATTATTTTAGATTCATTAATTTTCAGCGAATAAATTCGATCCCATTTCTAGGTACGAGTACGATGGAACTGTTTTCATTACGCAAATTATTTATGCATTAAAACAGAGACATTTAGGGCATTTTAATGCAAAATAATAAAGGTTTTTACGTGATTTTATATAAAAATAATCACAATAATTTTATTGTATGTTTTAATATAATCGATAATCGATTTATTTCAAAACCTGTGGTCATTCATTTGGAATGACACATCTCTAAGTGGGCGGATCCCGTCCATGACAGTACAGTACTCCCTGTAGTACATTGTATCAAAAATGATTATAAAACTTTATGTGCGTGATCTGTCAAAAGTTAAATAAACGATTGGAAGGACTATAGGTAATAAATATTTTTCGACATTCCATACAGCGTCATCTAGGCCCAAGCTAAGCAATTTGAATGCTTGTGTCATGGTAACCAGATTTTTAAAGTTTCCCGACTTTTAAAGTCGACTCGTTAAACCAGGAGGCCTTTAAGGCGGCCTGAAAACTCCGTCACCAGAGTTGACCACTTGCTTATACGAACGAACGAACAAACTAGATGACTGATATGATACCTACTACATATACCTAGATACGTTTTTTTTTGTACCTAAATACATACAAATATTTGCAAATCATACAAAATTTTGTCTCGCAGCGGGGATCGAACCCGCAATCTCTGCGTCTCAGACAGGCTTTCGCCCACTGCGCCACGAGGTCATCACTTGCAGTTTGATTGAGTGTAGAAAAAAGATCACAATTACGATAGATCCGTTTTTACTATTAAGTATTAATTATTAACGTACTTACGTACCTACTTAGTACAGTTATTTTTATTGAACTCAAAGTACGGTAACTACGTAGGTACAGATTTAAAGATCGTTGATGTTTTCATTCTCGTTAGTAACAACAAGCTTATTGAATATAGAATAAATTTTGTGAAAAAAATAAATATCAAGATGAAAATAATAAATCTAAGAACAACTGAAGTGTTTTTCCATGGGATAAGAACTTGTATAAAATCGATTTACTTTAAGTCGAATACCTACTTTTACGTAGTCTTTCTGTATCACAGCCCACTACAATTATACTAGATGCGCCCCGCGGTGTGCACCCGAGGTGATCAAAATTAGCCTATGTATTAATCCAGGATACAAGCTATCCTGGGTACCAAATTTCATTGAAATCCGTCCAGCCGTTTGAGCGTGAAGTAACAAACATTTACACTTACACACAAACTTTCAGCTTTATAATATTAGTGTGATTATTATGTAAATACCAGAATTTCCACCAGAGTACTCCCGTATCGCACATGGTAACTTTGCGGTCGTCGATGACCTTGCTCTGCCTCATCCAATAGTCATTTCGGTAGAGGGTCATGGTGGTGCCGTCTCGCTTGTTGTCCATGAGTCGGGCGAACTCCCAGAACTGGCCATCTAGAGTCGCTGGCTCGTCATCCATGTCTTGCAACTACTAAAATGTAAAGAGTAAAAATCTCAGAATAGAGACAGAAGGTGCCATCAACTGTCATTGCAAGACGCACGCTGAGTCCAAATACAAGACAAGCATCCCCCGCCCGCCGCACTTCCCACCCGCGTAATGCGGCTAGCTTAGACATAATTTGCCCGTTTTTGGGGTAGGTAAACATTGAGAATATTGGAATTTGGAAGTGTGATAGTATGATAATAATGTTACAATCTAAATTGTCCTTTTCCATATTTATGTATTTACATAATACCTGATAATCTTAAGTAGGTAATAGAGAAGTTCTTTAAGTAAATGAAACACGGTTTAAGATGTGATTAAATGAGTAAGACTGATTAAAATTGGACGAAATTTATTTATTTAGATAATAGAGCAGCCATTGCACTTGACACCGGAAGTAGGTACAATATTATTTCTTAAATAAAACCTAAAAAAAAAACATTTTCTATACATTTCTATAACACGTATTTCTAACACCTTCAATGTAATATGTCTCAAACAAAATAACAATAAGAAAAAACAACTCAACTTAACATTTCTTTAAACTAAATCAACATTGCACTTCAACCAAAAAAAATTACTAAATAACCTACACTCAATAATTATGAACTTATGACTCTACTAAACAACATTTCTCTAAAGACCTTTTAATCAGTTTTAATCAGTCTAAACAGAGCTTTTGTAAGAATATCTGCAGGTTGTTTCATTTTGTAAATAGCGGGCGCTAATTGTGAATTAACACTAGTGTTGCCATAAATATAATATTGTATTTCTATCAGTTTTGATACAAAAATAAAAATTTAATTTCCTTTTTGTTGAGTAAGCTTTTTAAAATACTGTCTTTTAGAGTTCGAACTAATTGTCAAAGTTTTACATTTAGCAATAATTATGGTGAAATCGTATATCTAAATATTTTTCAATCACAGCTCTTATCAGATTGTTTCTGTGGCTTAAGCCATTTATATGGTTATTCACTACTGGAAACACGCAATTTTTACCGATGAATTTCTTGTAAATTGAAATGATGACTGACAAACGTTGAGAATTTGAGCTTATAACAATATCTTCGTTTGAAATTTTTCTAACATGCGCTTCGCTAATACGACATGTGTCATAAACACTCTGCGAAGGGAAGCAAAGACCACCTCTATTCTTTAAACCAATAAGTTTATGAAACCATTTGACATCAGATGCTAACATTGCTTCTATACAAAACTGACATTTTATAAGCTTAACTAGGTAATGAACTACACTGCCAGCTATATAACCTACTATATATTTTGACAAATCATGTAGCTGAGGCAAATCAGAAGACAATAATTTTGCGATACTGCCACCATTTTCTTCAATAGATGATGTTGAAACTTGACTAAATAGCTGATCGTTGTCTTCAAATCTTTGTGAGTGCGATGAGAAATTAATTGCTTTGGTTGATGATGAACAGTTTAATATGCCTATGTTTTCTAGAGGTATACAATTGCTGCTATCGGAGGCTTTAAGTTCTAGGTGACATAATACTTTCCGATAAATGCCTTTAAATTGTTTTGCATTTGGGTTGTCGTTATGGCCCCCGTGCATTCGTATCATTCCGAAGAGTAGTTCCAAATGGTCTTGGCTGCACTTATATGTTGGCATAAATACAAGCATACTATCATTCTCAACTAAATTTGCGTATAGTGATTTCAGACTCTCAATACATATAAGAATGCCAAGAAAACCTGTTTTGCAAGCACATTCTAAAACAGGTTTGTAACTTTTTATCGAAACTTCAACTCGTCTTTCACCTTCCTTGATTTTTCTTTTCGTAGTATTTTTAATTTTTAATCCACGAATGTATGTTGTCATTCTATTGAGAAAATCATATATCATGTCTTTATTGCGTCTATTCAGTGGTTGCTTGTAATCAAATTGTTTCATATTACGGGAGTTCAATATGTCAAAAAGATTGTTCATGTTTTCTACAAAAATTTCGGTTGGTTCGGAATTTTTAAATGCAAACAATTTGGCATCCTCTCGACAAAATTTCAACGCTGTTGCGACACTCTTACTTAAAACTTGACTAGCAAGTTTAACCTTCATAATGTTGTTACGAAACATTATATGCCTACGTGTAAGCTTATTTGCTATATGGAGCCCTTCATTTTCCTGAAGTTTATTAAGCTCACATAGTAGATTCCAATTTATTTCTTTGTCATTTTCATCCAGAATATATTTTTTTGATTCAAAATGATTTCTTATAAGTTTGAACATATGTACGGGATCTAAGAAAATAGCCACATCAGAATTGTCTACAGGGTGTTTGAAAGTGGTTTTCATTTAATTTTCATTAATTTTACATCCTAGTAATTTCATTGCCGTTATGTTGGTTGCATGCCCATCAAATGTTAAAGACACAATTTTAACACCAGCATCGTGGCATTTGATGAGACATAATTTAATTATGTTAACTTTTTGTTCTGCATTCAAACCGTGCACCAAAAAATATCCCAGAGGCAATTTGAAATTGTCGTTAATACAGTTCAATAAAAGAACGTATGCTTCAGAGGCTAAAGTTTTGCAATTTTCAGAAGTACCGGTCCCCATGTCTACATATCCGCAATTTTTTTTACCATCCCATAAGCTTTGCTGTCTGATGGACATCTCATCAGCCATGAGCGAACAAATAATTTTACGCTTGGCAGACGTAGCCTTCTCCTTTAGAGCCAAAAATGATTCATCTGAGAATCCAGGGTCTCCGCTTATATTAGAGTACCATCTAGACAATGTTTTCGGGTGTGGAAGGCACGTGTCAAATGTAGCCCTGACATACTTATAGGCCGTTGGAGAAAGAAAATTGAGTGTTAGACAAAACTTTTTTATCTCAGCATTGTATTTTGGTTTCTTCTTTTTAAGAACGCATTTTCGGTATACATTATTAAAAATATCAGCTGCCATGGTATTTGTTGCAAGCAGGTCATAAACATCATCATTAACATAGCGATTATTTTTTAAATTCCTCAGAATACTCTTTAAAGATTCGTTCTTTTTGGCAAGACGTCTATTTTTTTGTTGTAATGTCTTTATTCTTCGGGCATGCTTTTCAGACATTATTTGTTTGCGGCGTAGTTGGGATCTTAGTTTAAATTTTTTCGGCGAGTCAAATACATAGTCCAAATCAGTTAAATTCACATCACCAATCTCTACATTTGATGTTGAGGGCGAATGTGTTTGTTCAGCCTAAAATAAAAAAAAAATCAATACTAATTATAATACCCTGCTTCCATAATGTCCAAAAAGAAAAAATTAAAAACAAACTTCTAAGCTTGAATAATGGTTTTAGTTCGGCGCGGCGAAGAAAAGCGCGAGTCGTATGAAATTCTTTCATACTAAATTAAAACTAATCTGTGTCTCGAGTAGAGTGACGTCACACGCTGAAATCTCAGCCTTTTGATTCTATTATTTTTAAGCCGCCGTAAAAGTTGAATAACTTAGTCATTTTTCAAGATATTCAAAAAATTATTTCACCACATTGGTACCTAATATAGATTCTTAAGATCTTGGTAATAAAAAAAATGGATTTTGAAGTTTAGGAAACTTCTCCATTAACCTTACTTGTCAAAATACGGCTTGTTGTTTAGGAGACACGACGGGACAAAATGAACATTCATAATATAAAAATTCAATTAAAATGCGACTATACCTACTCACATTTTTAGATTTTTCAATACATGAGCAGGACTCTTCTGCTATCATGGCCAAATTCTGAAATAATATAGTAATTTGTAATCGATTACTGATAATAGGTATTACAATTGCTTTTAGCCTACGTCTGCGAAATCAGATAAAATAATAATAAATGTATAATGGGGGCAATTCGGAGTGTCGCAAAAGCTAAACTAAACTAATTAAAATTATTGCCATCCTTTTTATTTCCATCGCTATGAAAGGGACGGCAACAATTTTAGTTAGCTTAGTTTAGCTTTTGCGACACTCAGAATTGCCACTAATGAGTGACTAATGAGACTAGCCTAACTACGACTAACTAGTGACTGTAAGTTTTTATGTAATACCTTATTTGGAAACGCTTCTTTCTTAAGTCTTTTCAAACCGCATTTTGTCTTATAAATATATTTCTCCGCAAAATGCATTGAACAAACTACGCTTCCCTTTGAAGGTTTCCAAAACTCTTCTAGCCGTGCTCTTTGTATAATTTTTGTCCACTCCGTTTTCCTTTCTTCATCAGCAGGGAAGCTACAGTTTTAACATAATTTCATACACCCCTCCCTGTTCCACTCTCACACACACCACAAATATATAGACTACAAGCCCCGCGATTTTTCTCGCGTGGTATCTACCTTGGTAAAATGTAGCCTATGTTCATTCGGAAAGTCCATGCCATATGCATCTCGCTGTAGCAAATCGGTGTCAAATCGATCAGTGAAAGAATTTTTGAAATCGGATGAGTAGTTTCGGAGATTACCCCAAACATACAAACAAACAAACAAACAAACAAACCAACTTTACCTCTTTATAATATTATTATAGAATACCTATTATGACATTCTAACATTTCTGTATAATAATAAAAAGTAGGGAAAATCAAAATTCTTATACTGGCAACATTAACAAGATGGACGCGTCATTCTCTATGACAATAACAAACGAAACAATTTATACAATATTTCAATAAGATGTTAGGTAAATGCGTTACTTACACGTGAAATGTAATCCCATTCTTTCTACTGTTTTGCCCCGCTGCATTTTTGCATGTGGGAACAACACAAGACGGCATAACAAAATAAAATCGAAGTCGACTATGCGGTATGACGTTCAAAAAGTGACTGATCGGCTGCGCGTAAAACTACTCTGTTTTAGCCAAGTTTTTGTGGCCTCAGTATTAGGCGCAAAAACTACTTCTGGTTTTTTCTCCTATTCTGAGGTAAAAATAAATGTATGTAGTATGAAAAGTAGCTAAAGAGAGTGAAAAAAAGTAAAATAGGCATAATATCATACTTTAGCCAGCAATAAACACGTAGGTAACAAAGATAATAAAAACACTACGTTTAGGTAGTAAAGAATGGGAAAATAAGAAGTAAAAATGTACAATGACGACACAGATTAGGTAGAGATACACAACGTCAATGATTTTGACACGGCGCGTTGCGTGGAGGTTGACATGCATGCGTAGGTCGATATGTTGTAATATAGTTAAAATAAAATTAGAAGCCCGTTTTGACATTTGAGAAAGACCATAGAATGTAACTTGGAACGAAACTGAAAGAAACAACTAATAATAATCCATTACCTAGAGTGTTCATCAAATATACAAACTTTTTGTGGTGCGATAAATAACATGATAGAATATATTGTGACTATTATTTTCACGTATAATATAATTATAGTAGCATGCAATTTCAAATTATTACGAAACGTATCAAAAACAGTTACCTACATTCTCAGTCTTTTTTAAAATAGTGTTGTAACCAATTCATGTTTGAATCTCACCAGTTTCATATTATTTTGTCGTGAGTATTTTTTAATTTGTGAAATATTTTTCACTAGGATGTTGCATTTGTCTTTTTTATAACACAAAATACTATAATGTATTATAATATAAAAATAATACTTATAAATAAATAAAATACTATAAGTCAAAGGATACGCAGCACGCTATAATACAAAGCCGCCATTCTGCACTACTAAAATGATGACTTGCTGAAACAAGCTTGTACCAAAATCACTTAAGAATACTGTGCAAACAAAAGTGGTAGAAAAAACATGAAAAATTATAAAGGAAGATTATGACAGAGACGTCAATATTTAGAATATTATAGAAAACGAACGAATTATAGAAGAAAATAGCTCATCTGACGATTTTGGCTCATCATCATCAAAAGAAAATACAGTGTTAAAGTTTAATTTAAATTTTCTAATTAGAACTTAAATCCAATGCACTTTACAATATAATCAAATCAATCAAATACTCATACAAATTGAATCAATTTTTCGTGAGTATCGTGTACCGAGTCTTAGGTTTACATCACTAGCTACATCACAATGACATATGTCCAAACGGACATATTAATTTGGGTAGAGTATAATAAATGGTTTAGAGCTTTTTGTTCAAATTAAAAATTTTAGTTTTGACCAGTTTTGACTTTAAAGAAGCTCAGAAGTAAAGAAGTCATGCAGTACAACAATGAGAATGTAACACTACAGTTGTATAGATTTACGGCCGAAATTAATATTCAACCCGACGAACGATAGCAGCTGATCTATTGCCATAGCAATGCTTTTATTTGTCAAAAAGTGTCTTAACTTACACTAGCAGACGCCTGCGACTTCGTTCGCGTAAATTTCTTCGTAACCTAAAAAGTCCTACGTTTCACTTAAAAGTTCGACGCTGCATTTCATCCTTTTAAAGGGTTTTTTCGAAAAACCCTTAAACACGTCTATATTTATTTTGCATTGTTAGTATTACAACCAAGTTTCAAGCAAATCGAACTACCCATTAAAAAGTTCCCATACAAACTTTGACACCACATTTTACCTCTATTCAGGCGTTTTTTTTTATTCCTGAAAAACATGTAAATTTATTTTTCATTTACAATATTTATACTGAGTTTGAAGAAAATCGCTTCACGCATTAAAAAGTTGCATACAACGGTTTTCACCCCTTTTCAACCCTTTAGGGGTGGAATTTCGAAAAATCCCTTCTTAGTGCTCAGTTTTGTTTTAAAAGGAAGCTACCTTCCAAATTTCAGCTTCATAGCTTCAGCGGTTTGGTCTGTGCGTTGATTCCAGAAAAATGCTTATTGTTTTATATATATTGATGATTTATTTATATTATGTACCTACTAAATATACTTTAGTTTATATTTTGTATTAAATTAAATAATGAAATAAGTACTTTTAGAATGAGGATACTTTTATAGGAGTGAGTGGAAGAAGAAAACATGTTGTGCCGACCCCACTTAGCGCGGGATAAAGGCAGGAGAATGATGATGATGAAGTACTTTTAGAATGAGTACCTATCTACCTACTCAAAAATAAAATTCATTACATAAGTACACAAACAACAAATATAGTTAGGTATACCTATCTAAAAATGTTTCAGAAAATGTAGAACGCACTTTACTTTGCTTGCAATTCACGCAGCAAAGGGTGCGTTTTTGAGCTGCTAAGGTGAAAAATAATTGAAGTAGCTATGAAATGAAGGTACTTGTTTATTATTTAGGTAGGTACTAGCGGCCACCCAGAACGTGGTCAACTTGAATTATACGTCTTTTCTGAATTTTCATAATTATCTAGCTTTCTTTATTTATTGCCGTAAAAACCGTGTAGGCCGTAAGACCGAAGGTGGGACGGAATCCCACCGTGCGATCCATGAATTTTTCATTTGATAAAATCTATAATTATTCGCATTAACACGAGCTCTAACCGTAAGAAAAACATCGTGAGGAAACCAGTTAGCTTTTTAACAGCGAGCGTCGATGGTCGTGCAACCTGTCACGAATGGAATGTTATCTTCTGCAAAATGTGGATAAATGTACTAAATATGTATTTGAACATACCAACCTAACTACCCCTTGGACATCTTCAATGGATATAAAACGACTTAAAAGATCTGAAAGAATTTGTCTACCGAACCTAGGGAATATCAGTCGTGATCATACAAGAACCTTCAACAAAGGGAGACGTGGCGAACATCGTTCCATCTCAGAATTCGAGGCAACATCAAAAAAGCCCTGTACAAACATAAACGTGAAAATAATGGATACCTAAGATAAAAAGTAAAATATCGGTCGGTAAAATTATGTGCCTATAGTGCACAAACTAGCAATAATAACTAGCAATAGCAATAATTTGCGTGACGTGTCATCAGACCGTAAAAAGTCGGTCAGTAAAATTCCATTTAGTACAAACGCCCTAGAGCTCAATGGACAGAACACGACTTTCCTCCCCCGGTCAAGCGACCGACGTGATCATGTAAATATAACTAACTATACATAAATATAGTAGTATAAAGTACCTTCTCTTCATTTTACGGGGTAAGAACGCAAAGGACAGCATTCTTAAAGGGGATCCCGCGACCCTGAAGCAAGATTCTAAATATACCTACACCTTTTGGACTGATCCAAAACGAAACGAATTATTATTATGAGCTCGTAAGTTGACTTCAAAGTTTATTCTTTTGTCTAGTGTTTATTCACACTATTTTGAAGAAATGTTGAACAATTCCAACACGAAAATATGAAAACAAGGGAAGTTTTACTACTTTCGTAAATTGAAAAATTACAAATCTAAACGTGCTCAAGTTTGTTTACGGAAGCGACTCGCAGCTTATCGAATTAAATTGATAAGTTGAGTGAGAGCTTACACCAAAACAATGTGCTCTAAACAAAAACAAAATAAAACGTCACCAAAGGAGGTAGAAACTCGCTTTTGAAGCACGTTCCATACTGTAAAACAAAAACCCGCGTAAAACAAAATTCACTACATGTTGAACTTATAATAGTGAAATGTAAGTACTACCACTCCAGAAGAAATCACTAGAAAATAACATACCTACCTACTTAAGTACTTACTTACTTACTTCATTATTTTTCCATTCTTGTGCCATTCTTTTTTTTAACCAAGGATTTACTCAGCATTTTCTTTCAGTATTATTTTTCTGTCGCCTTTCATTGGATAAAATGATATAATATGCAGCAGATCGAGTTATGAATCAGTGGTCAGGTCAGAAGAAAATTCAAAATAAGCTACCAACCAACGGTACCTACGCGAGATCGCGTTCGGGCCGAAAAACTAGTTATAATAATAGGATAAGTAGTATTTATGAAAGGTATGCTTTTTATCTCTCGAACAAAATAAAAAATACTTTGCTGTTGGAAAGATCCTAATAGGTACCTACCTACCTAAATTAAAAATGAGATTAGTAGGTAAGTATAAATATTTTATTGTCTTTTGAAAAGCTTGCTATGGTCGGCCAGTCAGAAATAGGATTTTATTGTTTTTTTTAAGTAATATGAAATAACAAACAATTTTAAGTACCTACAGTAGGTACCTACCTATAAACTGTCTTTCACGTGCTTAGAATAATATAACCTCTCTATTTCTAAGTTCACTTGCACTGAGTACCTACCTAAGTGTTGTTGTTGCAAATAAAAACCTAAGTGAGTAGGTACCTCCAAAACAATGAGAATTATAAAAAAACTATCTTTGGAAATCCACAGTCTGTAAGTAAATCTAACATCGCATCGAACGTAACCATAGAAACACAAAACAGTGCCGACTGACGCCGTACCAAATAATACAATTGCACACCACCACGTACCTACCACCCCACAGTGTACCTAAGTATTATCGTACCACCCTTGCACGAGGATAGAGTACGGTCTACAATAGATAGGCTGTAGGTACTCCTTTGACAACGACTGTCTACTAACTAATCTCTTTGACAATGCGGTAAGGTAAACAATAGTGGCAATTCTGAATGTCGCCAAAACTTAACCAAACTAATTTGACAGCACTAAAATTGATGCCATCCTTTTTATTTCGATCGTTATGAAAGGGACAGCAGCATTTTTAGTGCTGTCAAATTATTTTAGTTAAGTTTTGGCGACATCCATATTGCCACTAATAGGATGTCCCACCGACTAATATTATAAACGCGAAAGTTTGAATGTATCTTTCACGCTAATTTAGCACCTTTAGCGTCGCTAAAGGTGCTATTTGTATCTCGGATGCACGTGCTGCTGAGCTTCGGTCGACGCTGAGTAGTAGGTAGTACTTAACTGTATTTGTAGCATGTATAATGTACTACATAGTTGTAGTATATAGATTTCTGCAAAAACATCATAACGCGGCTGCGGTTGCTTAACGTGCTGCCGCGACTTAAATAGCACCTTAATTAAACTACGGAACGGATTTGGCTGAAACATGGCATATCGATAATTTATGACCTGGAATAACAGTTAGGCTAATTTTTATTCGTTAAAGTGACTTGCAAGCGAAGTCGCGGGCACATATTGGTAATACCCTTTTCTAGAACGAACATAGTAGGTACTACGTATGAGTAATGCATACAATTCTATAAACAAGAAAAATTCCAGAGATTGATAATTTTATGACTCATCACAAATAAGGAACTTTAAAAAAAAATATGGCATCATTTTAGCAACTCCTATAATTTATGTAAGTAAGTATATTGCAAAACTATTATTACTATTTTTCTTAAAAATATATTTTTTCATGTACCTACCTACAAACATTGCTGAAAAAGTCACGAATTTCAAGTAAGAACCATCTAACAAGTGACATCATATTATTTTACACAAACTCGTTTTTCATGGAAGGTTAACTTCTGCAAAATGTGGGCATGTACCTAGTACCAAATAATGTAGGTATGTATTTGGACATAACTCTGACTACCCCCTTAGACATCTTCAAAAAGGATCTAAACATTGCCTAAAGATCTGAAAGAAATATCTACCGCTGTCGACCCGTGGTCATATATTTTTGTTTGTTTTTTCATAGATTATAATAAAGTATGGGATATGATATATTTTTTTTTTCTTCAAAATAAAACATTAGCTTCAAAAACAAAACCTTTTAACTACAAGAACAGGTGGGTATAGCTATTCAAAAATTATTAAATATACAGGGTGTAAAAAGACGTCTACCGAAAACAAAACGGGGTGGTACATCACCCCAAAAGCCATCTAATTAAAAATCAGTTGTCTGAAAAATGACCGTGGGCGATCGATGACCGCGGGCAAGATCAGCTGTTCGCTGTCGTACGAGCGTAATATGCTAGGGGTTTACATTGCTGTTTCTTTCATTTTCTTGTTTATTTCCTTTATTAAATTATCTAATTAGGTGGATATGGTCTTATTATGTTGTACGATGTGTATGTACTTACCTAAAAAAAATAGAAAAGTGTATAGGTTAATTATGTTCAGTACTATAGTCTGATTGCAACCCAGTGCCCATCAGTTTTCGGTAGTAGTCTTTTTACACCCAGTATAATAATTTTTGCTATAAAAAATAGGTAGGTATATAATATGTGTGTGAAGGTACTTAATTAAATAAATAAATACTTTCCATTAATAAGGATCATCGACGTATCGAACCTTGTTTCAAATATCAGATATCTGTCAAAACTTCTCTTGGATAAACTTACAATAATTTTTTTACTTATTTTATTACGATATTCTTATTTTCTACGAGTAGGTTCTTTATAAATTTATTTTACCATGGGTGAAGAAGAACAGGCCACACTAGATGGTCAGTTTTTCGAGTTCTCCCGTCTAATGGACAACAAGAGACCAGGGGATCATATCAATCTATACCGATCAGATTATTGGATGAGGCAAGCAAAGATTTTAGATGATAGAAGACTTACTATGACGGATACTGGTCTCCATTTTAATAAGAACAGGTAGGTACATACTTTACGCATAATGTTTAAAAATTACTAGGTAGGTACTACTTGGTACTACTAATACAAACTGGGGGGTCGGACTGTTTATAGTCGCAGTGTTTTTTCCCAGCCGGGTCTGGACTGCGCGGGTCCCCCGTATTACTGGATTTGCTGGCTAGCTGGCTAGCCTCTGGGGGGAGAGAGATAATTATATAGATAGGTTTCATTACTTTCCTAAAGATAGTATGCGATCTATCTTTATTCAGGCTCGGCCCAGGACTTGTGCCTCGCGGGCCTTTCTTTCTCAGTCCGATCCTGCTTAGACCTTTACATCTCTAATGATGTATAATTATTAGGAGGCAATCTATATTTACACTTAGGACGTTGTGCACTACACGGAATTTTACTTTTTGTGTGTGTTGTGTGATGTGTGTCTTTGTTCCCTTCTAACTTATCGAAAATAAGGAGACAAGACATTTAAAACTGTCATTCTGAACCGGAAAACAGTAAAATTCCATGAAGTGCACAAACGCCCTTAATGTGTTATTCCAGTTTTTTACTTAGGGATAAGTAATAATACCTGGGTGGGACATTGTTGAGACGAAATAAGCTTACTGAGTAACTAGGTAAACCATTTTATTTCAGTAAAACAGAGTTAAATTTCAACGAATGGCTTGAGTTCCTTGCCGATCTGTGTGATGAGAAAGAGCTAGACTTGGAGATTACCAAAGAGAGTCTGACCAACTGTGGCCTTCCCGGCCAGACCCCTGTGATCGTGCCGGCTTACAGAGATTATTTCCTAACTTACAAACCTAAGGAGAAGATGATGATGTGAACGCTGAATAATAATAATAACAATATTATAATAAACCAGAAGTACGTAACGTTTTACGACTCGAGATACTCATGGTTACACGAGGGTTTAGACCATAGATGGAGAAACCTTTATACTGCTAGCTGGCGTGCCGCTGAAAGGAACAGAAAAGCACAACAACTCTTTCGGAACACTTGACGCTCATGAACATGGTGCTGGTTCGTTCGTTCGTTCGTTCGTATGAGCAAGTGGCCAACTCTGGTGGTAATTTAGAGATAACGAGACAGGGACTATGTTGTTGCCCTAAATAGTGTGATTGCCGGCACCAAGGAATATTAGATTAGCCTGTTCCGCTGAAATTTTGCATTAAAATACAGAAACATAATGGACTATTTTCCAAGAACGTTAATCCTATATGCTGTATTACGTTAATTTTACTGATATTTTTTATTTATCTTTAGATTATTTTGTATTTATATAGTTTTAGCTATTTTATAATGTATTGTTTCTTGTATTTCTTTGATTCCTATTTGATTTAAATCATGGTTTTGTTTTAGTTAGACCCTACTACCGTACTATAAAGGATTGATACATTTTGTTAAATTTGACTGATGTTTTTAATTTTACATTTTGTTTATAATTAGAAATTTAATTTTACAACTTTTTTGTGAAAAGCCCATTCACAATGTGAAAGGTGTCATCAAATTAATTAGTTACAAGCACCACACCACCGGTTTAACCATGAGTCATTATTGATATTGATACTTAATATTCGATTCGACACAACCTATTTAAAGTGCGTGAATAATTGTGCAAGTTTTAAAACATGCACAAAAGCAAATCTTTCGCTATTCTTACTCTCACATGCCACAGACTAGGTGATCGTCAGGTTGGCTGCTCTTTGGTTGGCTGGACCAAACGAGACATGGACATGAGACAATATTGTGTATTTTTTAATACCTATTTGCTACTACATATTTAGTACCTACCTATAATTAAATATTTGCTACCTTTGCGTAAAGAAGCCGTTTTGAAGTCAGGTTGGCTGATCACTTCCATTCTCATGGTTTTAGCGTTGTATGAACTACGTTATGAATTAAAGTTATTTACAACCTATTTGCTACCTTAACAAGTATTTTTTACATTAATTCTACGAAGCTTCTATAAAAAAATCACTCGAACTATTAGCGCTCTCGCTAACGCTCTCGTGTTAAATCATCTCGTGCATCAAAAGGTATCCTTTCACCCTTGTATAACAATCTACTATTATCGGTATCGTAAATATGTAGGTACCTACTTATTATACCCAATACATTATTAACAATTAGGTACTGAAAATTCTATTTCTTATAAAATTTTCGATTCCTTCGGGATTCGAACCCGCAGTGATACAAGCGATCCTCTTCAACCCGGAGAGAATTCGGCCACGGAATCCCTATTACGTCAGAGTGAAATTCTAGATAATATAATGCGGTTACCTATTCTAGTGTGGTAACACTAAAAACATAAAATCTATAAACAGTTACTTATGTCGTTTTTTTGTAAGGAATCTAACATTAGTCACTAGAGGAAGAGTCACCGTCAGGATGAGGCTCTGTAAAATTCCTTAATCTATTTTGAAATTTTGTTTTATTAAGTAACAGTTTTACTATAAATAAAATATTTTATTATATTTTATTATACTTATTCTAATAGCGAATGCATGTCCCTCTCTACCTAGGAGCGTAAGGCGGCCACTTTTGCTTTGAACACAAGTCTCAGTTTGTAAATATGTGGTGGGTACTTACCTACTAACATTCCTGTAATTTTACATTAAAGCATTTTATATTATTATGATCCATTTAACTTATTCTTAAAACCAAAGATTATTTTAGACCTATCATCGCCTTTGATAAAACTGTAAAAAAATATATTTTACGACATAACTTATGTTTCCCATCACAAAATGAAGGGATTGACATTTTGAATGAAACACTGTTCACGATAAGAAATATTAAAAGTGGCCAAGTGGCCGCTTTATCCCCATAAATTAAAAAACTTTTTTACATTTTTTTAATCCAAAAATAAACCTTGCAAAGAAAGCAATTCTTACGGTACTATTTTCGGGATATGTTTTAGGGATCGTGTACTGCAACGCAACTTTCGACTCGTTTCTTTGCTGGCCTCCCACGGCGGCTGGCAGCAACACCAGCCAGAACTGTCCTAAAGCACGACTCAGCGTTAGTTCACGTACGTAAATTATCACTAGAGCTACATCCTCGTAGCTAAAAAACGATGCTTTTCTACAAAGGTAAGTAAGTACCTATTTATGTCTAAGCGTGTATTGATGAATTACCGAAATATTTTTTTTGTTAACATTAAAAAGTACAAAAAAGAACATTGACCAAGTCAATGCGATTTGGTTCCATACTATCGATGTTGTAGAACAATATCAGATGTGAGCGCACGTAAAACGCGGCATCTGCCTCTTAGCCTTAAAATTATGATACTTATTACAAAATAATGATTTAATTAGTCAAAATGTGAGCCCATTTGTTTATTTATAGGTAAGTATTATTTATTATGTTAGTATATAAAATGCTATAAGTTTTTAAAATATAGGATGATTTGTTAGATATAGTTAGGTACATTATCTTTAAACTTGCTGCCCCCGCCCCGGCTTCGATCGACCCAGAGACACACATAGCGGTCAAACTTGTAATACCCCTCTTTTTCTGTCGGGCTTTAAAAATAAGTAATTTAATTTCTTTGCGCTCCTCTCTTAACTGCCTTTATCGCAGTTAAATAAAATAACAAACATGTGGCATTATTATAAATTCATTAGACCAACTTCAATTTCGTAATAAGAATAAGAAGAGTGCAATTTCCAGCTCTCTCAAGGTGCTGTCACGGTTCATGAGATACAGCCTAGTGACAGACAGACAGACGGACAGCGGAGTCTTAGTAATAGGGTCAATTTTTACCCTTTAACTGTGGAACATAGGACCTCCTCCTTTTTGAAGTTTGTTAATCTGACTCACTCTTACCTTTCCTCTCATATATACACATAACAAACAACAAAAATTAAAGCTCTCGACTTTCTCACAAAGAGTAGCGAACAGTGAGAGCCTAGTAAGGCATAAAAGGCTCTCGGCAGCTGGAGCTAAAAATATTGTCAACAGATAACAATTTATCGGTTTTTCTCGATACAGAAACAGAATAGGTTCAATCAGTAGGTACCTACCTATCGTATTTCTGCACTGAGCGGAAAGCTAGAAAACCTACTAGACTTTATTGAAATAGGGCGTTTGTGCACTACAAAGAATTTTAATGTTTTGCTTACGATTTAATAATATAATAGTGGCAATTCGGAGTGTCGCAAAAGCTAAACTAAACTAACTAAAATTAATGCCATCCTTTTTATTTCCATCGTTAGGAAAGGGACGGCAACCTTTTTAGTTAGTTAAGTTTAGCTTTTGCGAAACTCCGAATTGCCACTATTATATACATTACATTACCAATAGGTTAGAACTTAGAAGGTACATTTGATACAAGTAACAAAATCAAAAAAAAACAAAAAAAAACTTACAACGGTAGAAAATTCATTGAAGAAGAAACACTTTATTGTACACAAAAGAAAACAATTAAAGGACATAATTTAAAAAAATGATTAATTCATCCCCACTTTCTGTTTTGTATTCTACATTTACTATTTCTCTGGTTACCATAGCACCAATAGGTTACTAACCATTCTGTGGACTGTGTTGTCTGAATAAAGATCTATTATTATTATTATAGCTCAAGCATTATTAAATTGCTTAGCTTGGGATTAGATGACGCCGTGTGGAATGTCCAGGGATATTAAGAAAATTTTAAATTTAGAAATTCTACTTCTAAATAATATTATTACTTAAATTAAACTGTCATTAAATAATATTATCTACTTTCATTAGGTACAGCCCCTTATAGTGCACAAACGCCCTTATAACATAATAATTTTATTTCTGATTTCGTAGAACACCAGATTGTTGAGCTTGAAATAAATAAATCTCGCCGCCACTTATACAATACAGGGCGTCCCACGGATATGCCACATGGAGGGAAAGTGCCTACCTTGAATATATTGTAGATGGAACTTTTACTGAAAGAAGACATTATTTGAATTTAAAAAACAATTTAAACTTCAATCATAGATATTTAAATAACCTACATGGTTGAACCGGGAATCGAACTTACACGAGAAAAATAATTATCCTGTAGCTTTATCATAACGATCGAAAGGCTTCATCATAAGGATTATTTTTTGCTAACTAAATAACTTAGTGTCAGAAATAAAAGGAAGACCATGAATTTTAATATTTGATGTGAAATTGTGAAATTGCATATCCGTGGGACGCCCTGTATTTATTTTAATTAATAGTCTTTCTAGTGATAGAGGGGAATGCAGGAAACAGACATCATGTTGTGCCGACCCCACTTTGTGGGATAAGGGCAGGGAGATGATGATGTAAAGAAATAAATGGAAGCGTTATTACACCAGCAAGACCTATTTATAATAATAATTTTAAAGGTAAAGCATTCAGGCGGTGCGGCATCGATGGTCTGTGGCTTGGCCGGCGACCCAATGAGAGTGACGCAAGAGGTTGGACCAATTATACCCCATGCTTCCCAGCTCAAGTGCAAAAACTTCTTGGAATTGTAAATGAAGACGAAAATGCCCAGGTGAGTACATACATTCCGGAGGTCGTATTCACCGCGCTTGCCTTTTCGATGCTTCAGACAATGTTCAGAAGGGTCGTATTTGTTTTATTTATTTCAATGTGTTTTACTAGCGCTATTACAAACCATCATTTTTAAAACAATAATTATCAGGTTCTGACTTTTCATCATCAGCTTTCTGCTCTAGAAATCAGCAGTGAAAATGTAATAAACATCCATCCATCCATCCTCACAGCTTTCGCATTAACAACATTAAATGTAGGATTTAATCAGATTTATTGTCCTTTCAGTATAAATTAGAAATAGCTTTGCGGACTCGGTATCTGGAGATATTGGGATTCAGTATCTCATTGATTGCTCTTCTACTTTCCCTGTTCATCTTTATACACTTCAAGTGAGTATCTGGCTCTATCTATCTATACAGGGTTAATTTTAGAACACCAGAAAGCTCTCGCATTATATTAATTCCTATCACTAAAAGTAACGTTTTTTCTACGACTTTTCTAAATTTCGTATTTCTGTCTATCATACAAAACTTTAAATAATTTTTATTTTCTCTGTTACGAGTTATTATTCTATAAAATCAATCAACAGAAGTACATTACCCTCACATGATGCTTCCCCAAACCGAAGTAAGACGTTGCCATTCATGGTAGAGCGTAGAGTGAAAGAAAATGAAAAATGGATTCTAATTTTAAATCTTCAATTTGACGAAAAATATCGAGTTTAGACAAAAGTCTTAGAACAAAATGTTTTTGCTTTTATTGATAGGAATTAGAGCCCGAGGGGTTTCTGGTGTTTTAAAATTAGCCCTGTATATTGTATGTGTATATAAATATTATATATAATACTAGTTTGCGTGGTGCGCGTGCTGCAAGCAGCACGCGGTTTTCTTTTTCCATGTTTCTGACAGGTAGAGAGACCCTTATAAAATTTTGAGAATCCATAGGAGATTTAAAATATTTAATAAACCGCTATGGGAACCCCTAAATCAGTATAAAAACCCTTTAGGAGCCCTAAACCATTAAGAAAAAAAAAAAAGAAAAAAATTAACCAAGTCGTCGGCCCTGAGTTACGCTCACCCACTCGACCTTCGTTACGCTACGGGGGTCGGCGGCTCGCTTCGCTCGCCACCTCCCCCCTCCGCTCCACTCAGGTCTCGTAGGTTCGCTCCACTCAGGACCTCCGACGCCTGCCCACTATAATATTTGTTCAAACACCTAATGGATATCTCCAACCGTTGTGAAGTTACAGCTCTTTCAATTTTAGGGGAGGTTGGGGAGGGGGGGGGTGAGTTTTGAAAAAATATTCTGACTAATTAAGTTCCCCTTTACAAGAATCTGAAAAAAAAATTGTTCCAAGTCTTAAGGCTTTCGAGATCCGCAAAAGGGGGGGAGAGGGGGGGCAAAGGGGGCAACACTGAAAAAAAATTTTTACTTCCCCGAGTCTCCTCTATCCGATTCCGCAAAAAAAATTGTTCCAAGTCTCTTAGTTTCCGAGATCCTCAATAGGGGGGGGGGGGAAGGGGGGCAAAAAGGGGGGGTTTGCGATTTTTCCCGAAGTCACCAGACCTACCTCTATACGAATCCGTCAAAATATACATACCTCCCCATCCACCAACAGGGAGAACAATTATGTCAGTGAGTGAGTGAATGAGTCAGTGGTAGTTTAAGTTTATATATTATGGAATGGCAGCGCTCAGCTGAAACATAACAATATATATATATAACAATATTTCAACTCTTCGGCTACGGCCATTAAATCAATGAATGTAAATGCAACAGAATCTTTAGCAAGCTTCGCCACGAGCGCTTCGCGCAAGGCAAAGATAAATTTAGGACATCAATGGTGTCAATTCAGATGTCGCCAAAACTAAACCAAACTAATTTGTCAGCACTAAAAATGTTGCCGTCCCTTAACGATCGAAATACAAAAGCTGGCATTTTAGTGCTGTCAAATCGGTTGTTTGAAAGAACATTGTTTGGAAGACTTGCTAAGTGCCACTTCATACCGGCAACATGGAAATAATCGTTTGGTTTTCGCTAGAAAATAATGGCAGTTGGACTGTTCATCAATTTCGCGCCGCGACTTCGAGCGCGATCTGCGTGCGAATGTAGAGCGGCGGCTGTTAGGGATTTTTTTATGTAGGTAAATGTAATAAAACCTCGAAACTTTGGTATCCTCATTTCACTTCTTTGTTCCATCATCAGACCCTTATCACCATCAATCGATTCCTTGAGATCATTTCAATTAGACCGAGGTTCATTCAATTATGTGAGGAGTTGGTTATCTTATAGAATAAAGGTGACGCTGCTACAAGTGTATCAAACGAATATTTTTACGCTCTCCATAGTAAGAGACCATTTAGGTGTTGGTACCTGTGTACCTGAAAGATTCCATGGTGTTTCTAATTGTATGCTCGCAAAACATAGGTAGGTACCTAATAATATTGTTTCCAAATGACTGCAAGTTGCAATGATATCGCCTCAGATAATCGCAACTCTTCTGTTACACAGAAAGCTCAGGTAACAGTAGTTTCCAATGTTTTATCGTCGTAGGTATTTCTAAACTTAATCTTTACAACCCCTTTACCGATTATACTATGATTAGATAAATACCTGTAAAGTTCCATAAAACTACCCATAAACCTACCAAGTTTCATGTAGATTTAATTAACGGTTCGAAAGTTCCGCGTGAACATACAAACATACCAATGCAAAATTGCGCGATAAGTTTGCTTAGTTTAGAAAACTTGCCACAGACGCTTGCTTCGCTCGCTCGATCGGTAATACTCGTAGCTTTATCTAGTAAGGCATAAAACATGACTCCGATTGTCACCCCGTTATCGCGTTATTCATAATGGACTAGTAAACCTACCTTAGCTCAGATGGCTGTTATAACTGTTGCTATATAGCAACAGATATATAACTGCTATATAGCAATTTAAGGCTTCAAAGGAAGTTTTTTCTTGCTACTCTTATGTTATGGGTAGGTAGCAAGAAAAAACTTCCTTTGAAGCCTTAAATTTACAATAATTATGAATAATGAGGTACTTAATTGAAGTTCAATTTTGAAAGCATGTCGTCAGCAGCAGGTAGGCAATAATAGTTACAGAGTCCTGGAGCCGTATTGATATCGAATTTCCAATCTGATGTTGCTTTACCGCCGCAAAGGTTTGATTGGCATATCAATTGGCAGCATGCCAGTCAAGCAATACACACATTTTGAGTTACCAGATCGTTTACCCAAACTGACGTTTGCATTTAGGTAGTAGTATTCATAAAAATATGGAATTGACTAGCTTAGGAATAGACTTTCCGAATGAACATAGGCTATATTTTATCAATGTAGGTACCACGTGAGCGAAGCCACGGGCAAGTAAGCTGGTAGAGCTAAACTCGTAGAGCCGTGTTGGCCGAGTGGGATGTACCTCAACCTAAAGGCCGTGGGATCGAATGCATGGATCAATGGATTTTTCGTTTCGAAAAATGTATATGCGCATTAAGTATAGTATTATTGTATCTGTGGTAAAGGTACACTTTCGCGTTCACTGCCCATGACGCACGTAGGCTAAATGCGAGCTGTTGACCACGGTCCTCTCCTTCAGAGACGACCGTGGTAGCTGAGCCGGGAATGGGTTAACATGAACTCTAAACGGTAAAGGAAAACATCGTAAGGAAACCCGGGGCTTAATCAGCCCCACACGTATTGACCAGTACCTACATAAATAATCTAGTAAGTAAAGATGTAAACGGCCAGAATTATTCAGTAAAACCCAAACAGATTTTTTTTTTTTAAGGCCACTGAGGCTAAGTCTGAAACCGTGGGATATATCAAAAAGTCATGTTATTTATAAGAATTACGTTCTCAATTTTGAAAAAAATTTGTTCTTCATTTAAAAAATATAAAATTATTTACTTACTTATGGTGAGACTTAGGTTTTTCTTTTTTTTCATTGACTTTACTATGCGCCAAAAGTTGTTGGAACACCTCCAAATTAAAAAAAGGTTTTTTACATAGGTAGGTATACATACATAGTCGAAAATTAGCAGCAAAAATCAAAAAAAGAGTATTTAACAGCCTCGCTGGCGTTTTGTCTGGAAGTACAATTTTTACAAAGGGCAATCAAAACCCACCTGCGTGTTGAACGGGCTCAAAGAGCTGTAAGGTCGCATACTCCACCCCTATGGGTAGGTACCCAACTACACAGCTTTATAGTCAATCCAGGGTGCTGATCGACAGCTGTAGGTGCATTCAACAGGCAAAAGGTACTGATACCTACAACACCGACAGATAAGAAGACGTCATAATTACTTATAAAATTGATCATCCAAGATCATGTAAAACCACTTTCACAAAAAGACAATGGTTTTCTTGCACCGTTTATGTACAACAAAATGATCAACATTTTGCAAATATAGGTACTTACCTACATACAGTTTGTGCACTAGGTACTAGATAATGTTAAACAAAAATTATAAATACTTACCTCATTACTTTGAACTTCAATCAGTCAGACGGAAGAGCTCCTACACATCGAAAAATAAGTTAACAAACCAATAAAGTAAAAATAAATTCATTTTTATTAATACTCTACCCACACATACTCTACATACCTATACCTACCTATGCCTACTTCACAAACATAAAAGAAACACACACATACACATTTCACTTACACACCATATTTACAACATTAAAACTTTCATAAACGTTATTTTGATATTAAGTTTAAGTATTTTTTTTAATGTAATAAATAAAAGTAGCGCGCGTTCCTTTAATTATGCACTTTTATAGGTAAACAAACGTATACAAATATTAAACATTGATATTTATGGTAACTTACACAATTTACTGAAAATCGGTATGTCTACTACTTATTACTTTTTCTGTTTCTTTATAACATCTACCTGCCTACTTACTAGTGTTAATTATTAAAGATACTTAATTTGTATTGCTTATATTATACATACAAGTCTGTACCTACCTACTTAGAACAAGGAACTCAACGTAAAAACTAAACAGTTCAAGTAAAACACAGATAAATTATACATTATAATAGCACACGGGAAATTACTTAGGTACGTAAAATTATCGTCGATTTAGATACCGACAATATATATAATTTATAATGTCTAATACAACTCACGATAGTTTTGAAAGTGAAACAGATAAATTATATTTAAGAAGGTACTTAAATTTGTAGTAATAATTTATCAGGACATACACACTTTAACACTATAATCAAAAATATCTTCAGGAAATCAATGTTAGGTACCTACTTAATACTTAAGAGTCAACCTACTTTATAAACTTAAAAGCCTCACAATTTAGATTTAGGTACTTAAGATCTTTTAAAATAAATTAAAAATTAAATTAGACTGATAACAAATAAGTTATGAATGCAAAAAAAACATTTTTAATTTAACTTTTTTTCTCATTTAATAATTTGTATTATTTTAACTTATTTCTCAATCGAGCATTTATTTACGTCCTAACAGACTTTTCGATAACTCTCACGGTTTTAGGTCACTTAGCTTCAGTAGCCCTCAAAAAAAAAACTCATTCTGTACGTATACTGTGTACGATGACAATGCTCTTTTTTATGAAGTTCATAGTTTTCGTAAACTCGAAATTGACTAAAAAAACGCACTTGGTAGGTAGGTTCTAGGTACCTACTTAGTAGGTACTCTGTGTTCTGTAACGCAAGAATAAAAAATACTGCATCAACATTATATTTCACAATCATTGTTTCTCTTATTATCATATTTTTGTTCATATACCTTTAACAAAGATTATTTTAAGGTTGTATGCGCCAAACTATACGACACCTTATAAGTATATAAATAGCATTCTATTACAAAACAACTAAAAATGTCGATCGACTAATATTTTTACTAGGTTTATATTACCTAAACCTAAATATTTTATTACTTAATCATTTTTTTATGAACAGATCCCTAAGGAACAATCGAACTAACATCCACCGCAATCTCTTCTCCGCTATGACTATTCAGGTGGTTATCCGACTAGTCGTGTATATCAGCCAGGCTATAATCAGGGACATGCCGAACATGAACGTCAAAGGAATCGATGACATGGTAAGCTACATTTTTTTTTTTAACCTATAGTGTGTCCCACTGCTGGGCAAAGGTCTCCCCCATATCCTTCCACTTCTCGCGATCACCGGCCGCTTCCCACCATTCCTCCTGGAAGGCAACAATGTCGTCACGCCAGCGCCTTTTGGGCCTTCCTCGGCGTCGCCGGCCGTCTTCAGGCTCCCACTTAGTGACGATTGATGCTCACCTCTCAGGGTGCATTCTCCTTATCGTGGCCTGCCCAATCCCATTTCAGCCTAGCTGACTGAGTCAGCTAAGCTACTAATTACTACAGTAAAATTAAAATCGTCAAAAAGAGTTGGGATTTAGAAACACTGACGGAATATGGTCAAGCAAACGAAAATATAGCCAGCGGAACTGCGAGTTCATCAAAACTCATAGAAATGGAAACTCAGGTTATTAGTGGCTCAAATTCGCGCAGGTTTAAGTTTAGTGGACGTTCTGCTTGTGTTGTGGTTGATATAGGTACATTTTGTAGGCTGTAGTAGGTATATTTATTGAAAATATTAACATGACCGTATTCCCAAAGTACCTACCTACAGTAAACAAATGAAATGAAATAATAATCACGACTGTTGTAGGTAAGTACCAACCTACTCCCAATGTATGTGTGGTAGACATATCTGTCAGATCCTTTTACAATTTATATCTATAAAAGAGATATTTAAGGGGGTAGTCAAAGGTACTATGTCCAAATATATATTCGGTACATAAGTAGGTAACAAATCTACCCATATTTTGCAGAAGTTAATATACTTATCGTATTATCTCAGCTTTAATTATGCATTTTATATTTATTAATTCATAATTTTTCAGCCATATATCTGCGAAGTTAGCTACATACTCCTGGAATACGCGATATCGGCTATGTTTATGTGGATGTTCATAGAAGGGCTGTTCTTGCACAGCGTGGTGACGACCAACGTGTTAAGGGAGAGGTCCTCGCCACTTCTGTTTAATGCCATAGGCTGGGGGCTGCCAGTGCTGGTCACCGCACTCTGGGCCACTGTCACAGCCTTTTACTATAAAAATGATGATGTAAAGGGGTAAGTTAGACTCAACAAATTCAACAACTTCACCCCGAACGAGATCTCGCGCACCATTGGTTGATGGCTTATGTTTGCAACTTGCTGCTGACTATCACTGCTATCACTATTGTCTAAGTGCGAAATGAAAGGAATAGCGATCATAGAAAAAGATTAGTTAAGAAGTAAACTTCATGCTCACTTCGCTACAGCCTGTGAAACCAACTTCATTTAAATTCAGTTGGTACCTACCTACAAAAAGGCAATACCTACATTTTAAAATTTTATACTTACTCCCTAAGTACTCCTATTTCCAATAGAACTAAGCTTTTACTCACAGTTTTATTTAAAAATATTTTTGAATCCATGTCGTAGGTACGCGATCGATAGATAAATACTCTATTGGAAGAAGAAAAAGAAAATTTATTTCATTATGGCATGACACTCGTAGTTTTATTAAATTAGGCCTGGTTTTTCCATTGGCAAACAATTTATATGAAAAATCTATTTTTTTTTACTTTAGGTTCTTTATTTGTAGGCCCGCAGTACCAAGTCAAGGAAAACGAATTGGTTTCAGATGCTGGTATGGTTATAACTTTCTTGGTGAATATTGGCTGTTACAAGGTCCTCGTTTAACGATTATTCTGGTAAGATTTATTTACATTACGGATTAAACCAATTTAGATGCGTTTTTTTTTTTGTTCGAAATATTTCATAAAGAGTTTTCATAGATGTTTTTAATTTGTCTCCGCGATTTCATAATTTTAGAATGACCCTGAAACGGAGGCTTTAAATTGAACACGTGAGCGAAACAAATGAGCATTCTGCTAGTACTTATAAAGATATTAAATTTTGTAGGTAAAAGCAAATATTAAACTGTTTGTTACAGACGAATCTCCTATTTCTGCTGAATATAATGAGAGTTCTCATTATGAAGCTAAACGCAACTGAAAATAACGAAATGACCAAAGTGAAGTAAGTGTTGCAATAAAATCTAATATCTGCAGAATTAGGTAGGTATCTGAGAGATTAGATATTTTAGTTCTAATTTTTAATGAACGTTCTTCATGTCATCCCAATCATGAAATCCAATTAGGTATGCACTTTTGAATGTAGTACCTATCTAGTACTTTTTATCATAGTTAAATGTATATTATATAGTAGGTAACTACCTAGTGTAGTGTAGAACTGTGTAAAACTGACTTTAAATTATTTTATTAATTTTCTTACGTTTTTACTTATTGAATATTACTAAGTTATGTAGGTATCAGTAGTAAGAATAGGTTAAAATAGTTAGGACAACCAGTTGTCCCATCTCTAACCATACTTTTCTCTAGTTTTATTAGCGATTTATTTAAATATTTACAGTGTCTTTATTATACGTCTTACGTCCTTAGGAAGGCAGCCAGAGCGGCTCTAGTATTACTGCCGTTACTTGGTATAACAAACATCCTCAACATGGTTGAACCAGTCGATGGGGCCGTCTGGAAGTTTGCACTCTGGTGCTACGTCACTCACTTCTTACGATCCTTTCAAGGATTCTTCATTGCTCTGATATACTGTTTCATGAATGCAGAGGTAAGAATGAGAGATAAAAGAGCGAGAGGTAAGTTCATCGGTAAGTCTATGCTTTTGATGGGCCCGGCTAGTAAAAGTCCACCAGACACTTCCCTCCCTCCGTGTCGACGCTTCATCATGACCATCGTTGCGTCCTGTCGCTGCAGTCATGATTTCAAACTCGACTGCAATCGGCAACAGCAGATGGAAATGTTCAATGAAATGGGTTGTTTGTTTTTGAAATGAAACTCACTCGACTGTCGTTACTCCTGCGTCAGCGGCACTACTGACGCTGCCGTCGTCGCCAGCTTCGAGTCGCTAAGGCTCAAATCACACCAAAAGAACGGCAAAGCGCAGCGAAGCGGAGCGCAGTTTCAGTGTCATATGAATTTTAACTTTATTTTCATTACTATAATACTTATTATCGCATGAGAAACTCGAACGAGTCGCGCGGATGCCCGCGACGCGCCGCGGGAATTCCGGTGAATTCGAATACGCGCGCCTTCTCTGCGATAATAAGTATTATATTAATGGAAATAAAGTTATAATTCTTAAGACACTGAAAGTGCGCTCCGCTTCGCTGCTCTTCGCCGCTCTTTTGGTGTGAGTTGAGCCTACCTGCGGAAGGAATTTCATAAAAACACATAGAAACCAGTAGTGTCGCTGCGACACGTCGTCTGCTGCTGCTGCGTGTAGTCGGCCGTCAACTTGTACCTTTAGGCTTGTATTCTGAGTCTGCACTCAGACTTGAGTCTTCGCTCAAGTACTTATCGATCTGTTAAAAGTTTTCTATGGAAACTGAATGATGTGATGACTCACCGCTTGAGCCACGGTTTACGCTTGAGTATGAACTTTGAATACGAGCCTGAAGTTGAAACAATTTCATTCTCATAAAAATATGATATACCTACTTACCTACCTATTTCAAGAAAATATGGTTAGCACATTAGGTAGGTATATTTTGTACTTACTTAAATTAACTAAGTACTTATTTGCTTAATTACCTACCTTAGGTAATTTTCCAGCAGTTGACAATATAATTTTCTTCTGCTTATTAGAAGAACATTAAAAACTTTATAAGTGACTAAGTATCACTTTTAAAATTGGCACTTTTAAACTAAATTTCCAGAAATCTTGTGATGCAAGTATATGTTCTTCTAAATGAATGAATAATTTGTAAACATTGTGCAAAAATAATTGTACATTGTATAAAAATCGCTGTTACTATGAAAATAAAAAGTGATTCAATATTCAACTTACACTATTTCATTTACTTAATTATGTGAAAATAAATTGCTCCTAACTAAGTAGGTACGAGTTCTTTGCTTCCTACCAGTTGCTGTGCTTTAGATGTGTGGTCGTTTTTTTTTTGGGGCTTTTAACGGGTTTCAACGGTGGGCGTATTGCCCCAGTAGGTACCTTTTATTGGCAGTTGCTAGTATGAACACACTGTTAATACCAACAAAACAAAAAAATGCTTGCTTAGTTGGTCTTTAGCTAAGTGTTGTTATATGTAGTTATAGTTAGTTAAAAACTGAATTACCCCATAGGTCTTTGTTGAGTCTAAATACAAATAACTCACGCGAGGTGGCCAAATCTTAAATTTTTCTCATCCGACAATCTCTTATATTTTTTATTATTATTCTAAGTAATAAAAATTATGATGAGGTAAGTTAGGTACCTACCTACCTTAATCCTGCAACATGTAAGTATTTATCATCAACATTTCAGCCATAGGACGTCCACATCTGGACATAAGCCTTCCTCATAAATCTCCAGTTGCAAATATTATTTTACTACAATTTTATCACGTGAAAATCACCAAGTGGAAGCTGTCTAAGAGATAACAAGATAGCCGGTGACGAACGAAACTCTCGTAAAAATTCAAAACATTTTGTGTGTTATAAAATTTTTAAAGTGTTTCTGGACTCTCTTGACCGGACTCAAATGTTTTGTGTAGATTTCTAAAGAAAATGGGTACGAAAGTCTTGTGTTTGTATTTTTAGAAACATACCAGTATAATATTTAGATATACTACTTATATTATAATATACTACTAATATGTATACCTACGAGTCGTAGGTATATATCTAAATATTATACTAGTGCAGAAACACTTTAAAAATTTTATCCTACGCTACGACTGACCTATGTTCCAGTGTCAGTCATAGCAGGTACCTAACAGAAATTCGACCTTCTTCGGACACCATGAGTAAATATTGCGAAATCCATTTGATAGAGTTTGCATTGGTGGCTATTCGGGATGTCGCCTAAACTAAACTAATCTGACAGCACTAAAAATGTCCCTTTCATAACGATCGAAATAAAAAGGATGGCATCAATTTTAGTGCTGTCAAATTACTTAGTTAAATTTAGCTTTAGCGACATCCCGAATAGCCACCATTGAGAACATGTTTCGCAAGTGCATCAATAATTCAGAAAAAAAGCAGTTTTATCTGGATACAAGATACCACTATTAGTCATTTTCTGTACGGTAGGTACAGAAAATGATTTAGACGTGACCTCCCATTACGTAGGCACGATGCATGAACGAAGTAGACATCGTTCATGGTAGGTTGTTCTCGTAGGTCAGGCTATTTTAGTAAATTAGTTACCAATAACAGAACTAGATGTCGCTGCTAATTTTTACGCAAATTCTAGAACGCGCTATCGTTGCATTTTGAAAAGTTTTTTTAAGCTTTCTTGCAAATTTACTTTGAGTTTGTTTTACAGAGTTCTTGCTCTCGAGATCTCAGATCGGGACGAACTACTACCGAGATAGAATTTTGTTTATTTGCAACTCGTGGCAATACCTTATTCTGAAACCATAATTGCAATGCAGTGTGCTCTAGACCTTAATCTGGTCTTTTGAGTCCTCATTACACACAATATGAGTGCAAAAATTTCACGTAGCAATATATTCTTTCGCGTCCATGCTTAGGTAGTTCTGGTTTGTGACCCTTGTGTGCCTTTTACCCGCCCTGTCGCCATTATATTTGAAATAAGACTGCCCCTCAAGTCCTGTTACGAGGACCAACTGCAAACCACAAGACAAGTGTTTTAAAAAATACTATATAATTTTCTTGCTGCAAAACAAAAGTGTGTTCTACTATTATACAAAAGTACCTACCTACTGGTCAAAAAAAGACTTAGGTATTTATACACCTACCTTCTTATTTTATTTTCTCTTAGTCGAAATAAAACTAGGCCATTATTTAACTGCTCTCTCTTTAAGTTTTCTTTCGATCGCCAGATTTAAATTCATCTTGAGAAGAAAAAATAGACTATCCATTAGGAAATATTTTTGCTTTCTCAACACTATTGAAAACTTGCACCTGGCACCTGGCGACCCTTCACATAGTTTAGGTAGGTACTTTATAATTAGGGTTGCCAGAGAGTCGGAGTGTTAGCAGATGTTCCCGATCTTTTATATAAGTAGGTGTATCCTGCCTATTACCTAAGGACCAACACAATGCGAACTTTATTCGCTGATTTGCTAATGTTTAGTTATCACTCTCACTCACTTAGGTAGGTACATAATAGGTACTAACTGTCCAGGCTCAACTCACATCAAGTACCTTTATGCCGGGTTCCTTTATCCTATATATATCCTATATACCTATTGTTGTTTTGTACCTACCCTACCTAGGTACTTTCTATATCCGATTCTGATCTTCAAAGTTTCGTGCATATTTGACTAAAACGGTTGGAAGTGGAATATACAAACATTTAAAATCGCCCACTCGCTTGTTCAAAAATTATCAAATACTTTTATACAGTTTATTGTAAAGTTTAAGGTAATCATTTTCAATTTTCGGTTGTCCAATTTGGCAACCCTGTTCAGAGTTGGTACATTTGAGTAAAACAAACCTGATTCATCTAACAAAATGAGCCCCGGCCTCGGCACGACGTCTATGTAAACAAGCAATAAGTTTCAGTATTTATTAGGGCGGGGCGGCATCATCGACGTACATCGGAATTCTATTTCTATAATTAGGTTTTAATTACCAGAGACTACTTAAATTCAGTGAGATCCAAAGCCCCAGATCGATCCACCACCATGACTTTGGTTCAAGACCGAAAGCCCCATCTCTTCACTGATACACTCCATTCGGTCAAGAAGCGCAATCATTTCGAAATCGCTTGCTGCAAAAAGTGAAGTGTCATCACATCAGCATAACACATATTACCAGTTATTTTCACGCCATCAAATGTGATGCTTCTACAGATACCTACTTATATGTGGATGCCTCCATCCCAAGTCCCAACCCTCACAGATTCGTCTGATTACCCATCTACTTATGTGTTCTCTATTAGGCATTAAACAGAATGGTGCAACCCTGCGTACTCCCTAAAGAACTAGGGTGCAGAGGTAGTTTTAAGTAAGACGGGTACTTAGGCACACACAAAAGGTCACATCCTCTGAAGAAATTTGGTACCTACCTTCAATGCACGGAAGGGCTCAGTTTTGCATTGCAGTCACCCATGCAAATACTTCATTCCCATGACTAAGATGCTCGTATGTTCCAACTTCCAGGTAAACGAGGTGGTCCAAAAGTCGTACCGAGACTGGCAGGCTGAGCGGCAGGACAAAAGACGCGCGCGCCTAGGACCTGACCGAAATACTATGACGAGGTACCTAAGTTCTCACTAGAATGACCAAACTAGCTTATAGGTACCTAATACTTATAGTAACTACAGGGCAACATATTTTATTAATATAGAATAGAATAGAAGAATAGAATATATCTTTATTGAATTAAAAATACCCACTTAAACAAGTAAAAAACAATGCCAGTAAAAAAAAAAATAAAAAAAAAATAAAAGGGTACTTAAAACAATGGGCGGCCTTATCGCTGAAAGCGATCTCTTCCAGGCAACCTTTGGATGGACAGGAAATATATTATGTTACAAAAAATAAAAAACCCTGTGTAATAATTTTCTAAACGTATGTACCCTTCAAAGGGTGTTTAAGTTGGTAGGTAAGTATAGGAACTTCTTAAAGTGCATTCTTATACATTTTTCGAATCTAAACATTGATGCACGGCCGAGATTTGAACCAACGACCTTCTGTACGAAACCTACCTACTTATTACCACTCGGCCAACACGGCTCATTTTGATTTATTTATTTAACCTTTTTATTTCCCAAAATTATAATATAAGTACCTAAGTAGGTAGGTACTTACATTTTTATTGCTTTAAATTAACTTGATTTTGATACAACTTTGTTTCATAATTGAATTAATTATAGTTTACTTAAATATTTCAATGTAGTTATCATTATTCATTCATTATGTAATTTGGGACTACCCATTTGCGGGTGAAGGCCTCCTCCAACCTTTGCCAATCGTTTCTCTGCTGAGCTAGCCTAGTCCATGCAGAGCCCGCTATTCCCATTAGGTATATCGTCGTGCCATCGCCGTCTCGGCTCATAGTATAGGTACCTAATTAACTTTATTTCATAGTAGGTACCTAATTCTAAGGATTAAAATATTGACCCTTTAGTTAGGTTCCTACTACTACTACCACTAGGGGGGTAGGGGTACCAGGCAACATTTTCGAATGCAGTTTTACACAATCAAAGATAAGCTAAAGTTATCAGTTTATTACAGCTGGTGGCAGACCTGTCTTCTGGTCTGCATCATCAACCCCATCCGAAAGCTAGTGAGATGGATCCGGAGCTTCTGCGCGACCAACAACGGTGTTCATGATGCTGAGATGACTTTGGAGACAAGCGATGAGTAAGTACCTATTATCAAAGAGTATTATCAAGGACAATATAGATAAAGGACTGCTTATCCAATACTTTAAAACGTGATTCTAAAATTAGTTATTAAAATGCATGATAGGTGTCGCTAAGAGTTTCCTTTCCATAAAATTGAATAAATTTGACATTTGTTGTTTTATTTGACAGTTGTTTTCTCAAAGATTGGATACTTAAATAAAAATTAAAGGTACGTAACTCAAACATCCATTTGAATCTGCCTTAGACTATATTATTTTTGTCGCTGACTTGACTATAGGTAGGTACATATTCTACGCAACATGGTAAAGATAATTAAAAGCGCCTGCTCGAGGTGTGTTTCGAGTTTCGCATAAACAAACCTAATTCTAAGCCTTTTCTGTTAAAGCGCTCATATTAAGATTATCTTTATTTTTTCAGTATTAGACGGCGGAACTATGCCGATCCTGAGTTCCAGTCATGCATGGAGGAGATCCGCCTGGAAAACGACACCCTCATTACGTTAGTACCTATCACTACCAAATAAGAATTCATCATGTCCGCATCTGGGCAAAACACACACACAAGACACCTAGCCTAGCCCTTGCCGTATTTCTCCGATTCCCCCATGATATAAAAGTGTCTAATGTTGTAGGTATAGATACCTACCGTTGTTGTACCTACGGACGAATCCCTTCATGCTCGGGTACGACTCGCACTTGTCTGTTTTTTTTACTGGGACTGTAGGTATAGTAAGATCCTAAACCATTATAAGATACAGAGAAACTGGAAACTGGCATATGCCACGGTGACACGATCACAGTTTGCTCATACCGAAAGCACTCTGATACCATTACCCTACTCGGGCGCAAATTGACGCCTCAAATCAGAGTCCATTCGGTCCAAGCAAACTCTGATCGTGTCAACGGGGCTTTAGAAACCACAAGGTAATAGTGAAAACAATTTTGACGTAGCTAACTTTTTGGTCAAGCGCGAGTAGTCGATAAAAATGATACAGATTTACTTAGGTACTCAGTTTCATTGTAGGATAATTTCATTGAATTGGAAGAAAAAGCATTATCTTAATTAGGTATGTCAATAAATATTATTCTATTCTTGCAGAGGCAACGTTTGACAAACAATCTCTGCTCGGGTGACTGTGAGGGCAGTCAAACCACCGTCGAATCTTATTCTCCTTAAAGTAAAAAATCAGACCACTACAATGACTGTCATAATAGCGAAAAACAATGCAGGAGAATATAATTTTGTGGACAACATTACTGAACAGGAAAAACAAATGATAAATGAGGCAAATCAGACCACTTCGCAAGGCAAAGCTCAAGAAAAACACAACACAAGAAAAGATAATGGACAATCAGGTTCTACTGAAAACGGCGACATAACTGGACCTAAAGAAAATACTAACGGATCCGTTGAAATAAATACTCCAGCTGACTTGAAAATTAATAAAGAAACTGCTATTCAGATAAAAATGTTGTTGAACAGCTGTATGCCAGATATTTGCACTGAAAGTGAATATAATCTATTTTGCCTGATTGAGGATAAACTTCAAAAAGAATCCATTGCAGAAGCAGAAGATGCAGATTCTAACGATGAACAGACAGATGATGGCACCACTATTTATACTAATATGCGACAGTTGATCGAGTATTACAATAACATATCAGATGCAGAAGATTCGCCGAACAGCTCACCGAGTGTTCCGCGATGTACTTATTGGGATGGCCACACCCAAGACGTCATGCTCCACAGACAAGGCGAGCCAAACGAGGCTGGCCAAAAAATGAATACGTAAATGTCAATTTTACAAGTCTGACATTTTATTCTTACCTATTGTATTTACATTCGGTTCGGAGGTATGGTAAAATAAAGGAGGTTCAATATTTCTACACACTTTACACTTCACTTTCAATATTGATTGATAATTCTTAAAATACCTATATTTCTTATTATTTACAAATCGAAGCTATGTTTTATAAAATCCAATTTAGAAGGTATTTATTAAAGTTTTATCGCGTCTCCGAATCAAAAAATAGCTAAGTATTAGACTTCTACAGCTTTAATGTAGGTACCTAGTAGTGAACAATGTATTTGGTGTATTTAGAATGTGGTTTAGAATAATTTAAAATAAGTATCTACCTATTAACTGTGTACCTACCTAATGCGAACTTTACACTTGTAATTTACTATATTTTGTTATCATCTAGATGCAAAAGCGAATCCACTCCCTTGGCAATGATTGCAATTTGATAACAATCTCATACGCTCTTCTATTTTATAATAGTACCTAGGATACAATTAATTATTGTAATTCATTCATAATACTTACATAAGATTATCTTTATAACCAGATAAAAATCCTCATTATTAGGTATTTAGACATTTGGTCAGTACCTACCTCTGTTAAGAAAAAAAAGACTTCAGTTTTCTGGGATGATACCTACCTAATGAAAAATATAATGAGTACTTTCCGTCGTCTATGGAACGACGTCGTACAGTACCTTACCTACATTATTATTTTAAAAACTTCTATTTAAAATTAATACATAATTTTTTAATAAAAATAAATTTCGACGATTTCAATAAAAATAAATCCACTTGTTTTTACTAAAACTACAGTCGTAGGTAGGTACAGTTATTGGTTTGTAAAGTAAAATGTTTCAAAATAAATCTGAATAAGTATATTTTTTAAACAAATTATACTTACCTATTTAAAAAAACTGGAAGAAATGCCTATCCCAAAAATCAAACCGGAAGCGGCTGCAGATTCAGTCTTATAATTTTAAACTATATCTTCATTAGTGCATTGCATAGTATTTTGCGCAAAGCGCTTTGAAAAGTGCTCTCGGCGCCTCTTGCGGTCGCTTGTGGTCGCTTGCGTTTCAAGTTTCATAAGCGACACTATTCGATTATGGTAAAAATTCTATGACACTAAATAAAACTGCGAGTCGCTTCCCTGTCATCTCAGTGTGTGTTTAGCCTGAGACAGATTAAAGATAAGTAGATACTCGCGGTGCTGTTCAAAAATTATACAAGTCCGTTGATTAAAATAGTTTGTATGGTAATCTAGGCTTGCTTTAATTGTGTTAGATAGGTAGGTACCCTAGTTTCTGTGTAATAGATGAAAACACAAATTGCAACACTATTCTACCGTAAATTGTAAGCGATGACCAATTTGCAATAAAAATAAATTTTGAAACACTTTCGAAAAAGTAAAAGAAAAAAAATAATTTACCTACTTAACTCTTTGTAAATGTATACGTCATTTGATGATGTTTGTTTGTAAATTAACATCGTGGAAAGACTGAGAAATGGCTGCTAATAGTTGGTATGGGTTAAAATTTTAACGGTAAAGGGGTAAAGTTGAATTATGTCTGATTATGCAGGTTCCACGATTGTAATACTGAATTTTCCGTCGAGTTTACGAACGAAACAGCTCAACTTAATATGATAAATTAGCCTACTGCTTTTGAGTAGGCAAGTTTAGGTACTAATATGGTGCCTCGGTACCCTACATTTTATGTGCTGAAAATGAGAGCATGTATAAAAGAGTTCGGACGGCACTAACTATAAGTACTTACCTAGTAGGTAAATATGAAGGTTTCCTAAAAATAATTAAGGTTTTGAATCGAATAACAAAAAACATAGGTAATTATTTAACATTAACACTTCACTACTGTAGTTTACCTAAATAAAGTTAGGTCAAAGATTATATCCTAGTTGTAAAATCGGTCGTCATTTTAGGATTTAGGTAAGTCTTACTGTTATTTTAGGTCTATTTTATATCGTCAATATTATCACACATTACAAACTAGTAGCGCCATCTATTATAAAGTATGTACTGTTATGTTTCTTGTTTGAAAATAAAAGTTAGTTCTTGTCTGTGATTCAAGCGTTTTACTTAATTAGAGGTTATGTGCTCAGTTTTTTTAGTTTTTCTCGCAATTTTCTTGGACATTCCTAGTGGAAATAGACTTTGCAGATTGAGATAAACTGTAACTAACGCTGTGACTGTGAAAATGACGACGAACTACCTTGTCAGTGTGCCTAAATTGAAAGGGCGTGAGAACTACAGTGAGTGGGCTTTCGCGGCTGAGAATTTCCTAGTTTTGGAGGGAATGTCTGATTGCATCAAGTCGGAGACAATACCAGCACAAATAGGAGCAGCAGGTGACGCGAAAACTAAAGCCAAGCTTATTCTGACAATAGATTCGTCACTGTATGTGCACATAAAAAGTGTACAAACGACCCATGAGCTATGGACGAAATTGAAAAACCTATTTGATGACTCAGGATTTACAAGGAGGATCAGTTTACTGAGGAGTCTGATTTCTATACGACTCGAAAATAGCGTTTCAATGACTTCGTACGTGACACAAATCATCGAAACAAGCCAAAAATTGAGTGGTACGGGTTTTAACATAAATGATGAGTGGGTCGCATCGCTTTTGTTAGCGGGATTAACAGAAAAATATTCCCCTATGATAATGGCGATCGAGCATTGCGGCATACCATTGACAGCAGACGCCATTAAAACCAAGTTGTTGGACATGGAAGAAAGCGGAAACGTTGGCGACAATAGTGCTCCCAGTGGCGCGTTCGCGAGTTTCAAGAAGAACCGGAATGTTGGTAGCTCTGCGACCAAAGACAACGCCCAGATGTCAAAGTCAAAACCAAAAGTAATTACATGCTACAAATGTAAACAAACAGGGCATTACCGCAACCAGTGTACATTTTCGAACAAAAATTCGTCAAATACAAATAAGAATGAACGTACAAGTAGTAATGCGTTTAGCGCCGTGTTCCTGAATGGAGACTTTTGCAAAAGCGATTGGTATATTGACTCCGGGGCGAGTATTCATCTTACTGCGAACGAAGAATGGTTGTCAAATGTGTCTCGGGATCTAATGATCAAGGAAATTGTCGTGGCAAACAAGGATAAAGTACCTGTATTATGTACTGGAGATGTGCAGATTACGACAAAGACGCGCACCTGTGAATACGATATCACAGTAGAAGGTGTGTTATGCGTGCCGAAGTTGACTACAAATCTATTATCCGTTAGTCAACTTATATCAAAAGGGAACAAAGTTTCATTTAACAATGATGGTTGTAAGATTTTCAACCAAGCAGGAGTACTTGTAGCTACAGCGAGTCTGTTGAATGGGGTGTATAAACTAAACATGCCTGAAAATTGTTCATCAGCTGCAGTGATGGTGTCCAGTGCAGTTTGGCATAGACGTCTAGGTCATGTCAACAGCCAGTATCTGAACAAGATGCAAGATGCTGTACAGGGACTGACACTTGATAATAAGACTGATATTTCGAAGTCATCATGTGTCGCATGCTGTGAGGGCAAGCAGAGCCGCTTACCTTTTCCCAAAGAAGGTAGCAGAAGTACTGAGTTGCTGCATATTGTGCATACTGATCTCTGTGGACCCATGGAAAACCGATCTATAGGTGGTTCTAGATACTTCATGCTGTTCATAGATGATTTTAGTCGTATGATATACATTTATTTTTTGAAAACAAAAGATGAGGCATTGAAATGCTTTCAACAGTATAGAGCAGAGGTTGAGAATCAACTTAATCGCAGCATCAAGATCTTGAGAAGTGACAATGGGACAGAATTCTGCAACAGCAAGTTTGATGATTTTTTGATGTCACATGGTATAGTACATCAAAAAACGAACCCATACACACCGGAGCAGAATGGTCTTTCAGAACGATACAACCGGACAATCGTTGAGAAAGCCAAGTGTCTACTGTTCGATGCAGGTCTCGAGAAAAGGTTTTGGGCAGAGGCGGCACACACTGCAGTGTACTTACAGAACAGGATTGTGACTACATCGTTAAATTATAAAACTCCTTTCGAGATATGGACGGGCAGAAAGCCTGATGTAAGTCACATTCGTATTTTTGGTAGTACAATCATGGTACATGTGCCAAAACAAAAGAGATTAAAGTGGGACAGAAAGTCTGAAAGATGTATTCTTGTTGGCTATTCCAATGAAGTCAAAGGGTATAGGATCTACAACCCGAAGTCTAATGTCATCACTACCAGTCGAGATGTTATAGTATTGGAGAAGATGGAGAATGTTCTGGAGGTACAGGAGAATTGTTCAGATGAGGTGAATTTAGTTCCAGTGGGGGAAGAAGATTTGACACTTCAGGAAGATTCACTTGAACAACCGGAGAGCTTGAACTCAGATGACAGTGGTGAACTGTATGTACCTTGTGAAAATGATACATTAGATAGTTCTGTGTCTGGTATTACAGACAGTGAAGACTCCATTATACTTAGCAATGTCAACATGACAAGTGGTCCTAGACGTAGGCAGCAGCCAGATAGATATGGATTTGCAAGTGCATGTATAGAAGATGACAATATGTTCACGGGTGAGATATCGTTGCAAGAAGCCTTGGAAGGTCCTGAGAAAGCACAGTGGTTAGCGGCAGTGCAGGACGAGTTACAGTCATTTGAGAACAATAGTGCGTGGGAACTTGTAGATGTACCAATCGATAGTACTATAGTGCAGTGCAAGTGGGTTTTACGAAAAAAATACGATAGTGAAAACAATGTGCGTTACCGTGCTCGTCTTGTCGCAAAGGGCTTCACCCAAAAACATGGAGTAGATTATACAGAAACATTTTCGCCTGTAGTAAGACATACAACTCTTAGACTATTATTAGCATTGTCTGTAAAGTTAGGTTTCGATGTAAACCATTTAGATGTAAAGACTGCGTTCTTGAATGGTGATTTAGAGGAAACCATTTATATGAAAGTCCCAGATTGCTATAATAGTAGTAGTTCAGTTTGTAAAGTATTGAAACTAAAAAAGGCTATTTATGGACTCAAGCAAGCCTCTAGAGCTTGGAATAAAAAGGTTGATGATTGTTTGATCAGTAATGGTTACAAAAGGTCAAAAATAGAGCCATGTATGTATATAAAGGACATTGACAAATGTAAGACCATTGTAACAGTATATGTCGACGACTTCTTTATATTTTCTAATGATAAAATTGAAACTAAGAACTTGAAACAGATTTTATCTAATGAGTTTAGCATTAAGGACTTAGGTGAAGTCAAACTTTGTCTTGGAATGAATGTAGCTTTCAATAAAGATGAAGGATATGTAACATTGAGTCAGGAAACTTATATTGATCAACTTTTGAGCAGATTTAATTTAAGTGATTGTAAGACTGTTGATACTCCGATGGAGGTCAAACTTAATTTAAATAAAGGTGAAGTAGGTGCAAATAGTCATGAGCCTTACCAACAACTAATTGGTAGTTTGATGTACCTGTCAGTCTTAACTAGGCCAGATATTAGTTACTCTATAAGTTTTTTAAGCCAATTTAATAATTGCCACACAAAGGAGCATTGGGAATATGCAAAAAGAGTATTAAAATATCTAAAACGAACTAAATGTTATGGAATAAAATATTGTAAAGAAGGTAATTCAGAAATAACTGGCTATGTAGATGCTGATTGGGCTTCTAACTCTCTAGATAGGAGATCATACACTGGAATGTGTTTTTTGTTGTCTGATGGTGTAATATCATGGGAATGCAAAAAACAGAAATGTGTAGCCCTCTCTAGCACTGAATCAGAGTATATTGGTCTGTCTGAGGCGTGTAGAGAAGCATTATATCTAAAACGATTACAATATGAAATAACCAATAAGATGTACACAATCAGCATATTCAATGATAACCAGGGCACACAAAAGCTTTGTGCAAACCCAGTGTTTCACAAACGTACAAAGCATATTGATATCAAATATCATTTTTGTCGTGATCTGGTAAAAGATAAAATTGTTAAAGTACTATATTTGCCATCAGCTGATATGCCGGCTGATATTTTAACTAAAAGTTTATGTTCAGCAAAACATTATAAATTTATGTTACTTCTTGGCATAGTTTGTATAGAATAATTTTGTATAAAATTGTTTAGTGAATATTGCGATAAGTGGGGGTGTTATTTTAGGTCTATTTTATATCGTCAATATTATCACACATTACAAACTAGTAGCGCCATCTATTATAAAGTATGTACTGTTATGTTTCTTGTTTGAAAATAAAAGTTAGTTCTTGTCTGTGATTCAAGCGTTTTACTTAATTAGACTTACGTACCTACCTATAATAGGTAGGTATATACTTAACGTCAAACAAAACTCATAATATTTTAAATGAAACACTCGCGGAAGTACGAGAAATGTTTATTCTGAATACAGGACTAATTCCAACTTTTCTGTAAAAATTCTTAAATCTAAGTATATTGGGGGCAATTCGGAGTGTCGCAAAAGCTAAACTAACCTAACTAAAACTATTGCCATCCTTTTTATTCCCATCGCTATGAAAGGGACGGCAACAATTTTAGTTAGCTTAGTTTAGCTTTTGCGACACTCAGAATTGCCACTATTAAGTATGTACCTATTGTATATACCTATGTAGGTACTTCGGTACATATTTTGCTTAAATCTAGTACTTATGCCATTACTAACATAATATAATGGTACTCTTTGTTCGTCAGTGTTGCACTGCAATGTATAATGTATAATACTGGGGTAGCCTAATTTTCTTGTCACTCGATTGTCAACAACCTACCCAAGTTTATATTGATATAAAAAAAAACTTTTTCTAAGTACCTATTCTATTCTATAAACCACTAATTAAAGTGTTACAAAAATAAATTAATAAATTACAATGATAAGAAAAATATTTCGATGTTTAATTTGATGTATATCTAAGTACACCTACTTAAATCAAGATACAGAATGAGAAGTAAGTAAGCCAGTACATTTTTGTAAGGATTTTGGGCACCTGGTCTTCCAGACATAGGTACATTTGTTTGCTTAACGCTAAATAAAAAATGTAAGAAATATACCTATTGTACATATAGCTTGACATGGTATTCCTTTTACTTGGATGGTAGTGCTTTTACTTTTAATTAAAGAAACTTTTATTTAATGCATTACCTACTACTTACACGTTTTAAAACAGTGAATGTCACTTTAAAAATGATTATACGAGTATTAGTTAATATATTAATATATATTATAATGAGAATTTCCACGCACACGCGAAATATAGCGAAAGAATCGAGTACCTACCTACCTACTATGAAATTCATTCCATACGAAGTACGTAGGGTAGGTAGTTCTAGATTGAACCAGGCAGCCACAATTAACCATCGATATTTCTCAGAAATCTGACGTTGCCTATTTGTGCTTCTACCTGTAAAATGATAGGCGCATGTGTCCCCCCTCCGCACACCAGCTTGTGCAAGGCACCCACTAATAACGGTTGTGTGAGAAGCGTTTGTTTGAAAATTGAACCAAAAAGTAAGTTTTTTCTGCAGGCATCTTTGATTTTTAGTGTGAATTGTGTAATAGATAGCATTTTTTTTATTACAATTATTAAATAACCATTTAGTTAGCTTTCTCATGTACCGTACTTAAGCTTGAAATAATAAGACTAAACCGTTAAAATTTTCAGATTAGTTCAAAGTATGTGCTGTGTCTCTCATCGAACCACATCAAATAGTTCACATTGAACCAGGTTTTTATGCTACTTGCTTAGAGTAATTTCCTAAAAAAATATAAAACTTGCTGATTTTGATTAAGGTTAAGACAATAAATAATAATTTTTATCTCTTTAACGTGATTTGAGTGTTTTTCTATTAGATATTCATATTTTGTATAGGTTTAATGTTAATTTTAAACCGATTAAATTTAGAAAAATGATAAAAAAAAAGAGAAAAATGTTTTATGGTATCAAACCACAAATATTGCAATAAAAAGCATAAAACTATATGTATTTTCATATGTTGCCCTTTATTAATGTATTATAATATAATTACGGTACCCAAAATAAAGTGGTTCATTGTGGAAAATACCCCGGTTCACTATGTACACCTATGAGTACACAATGAACCAAATCTCATTTTTTCTTAAAAACCATGTATCGACTAAACTAAAATGAAAGACAGATAAATTCACTAACGAACAGTGAAAAAATCGAACTTAAAAACCCAAGAAACTCGAAGATAATGGCTTTCAAAATTTACCTGGTTCATTGTACGACAACGTACCCTATGCAAAATAATTATTACGTAAGTCAGTTTAAAAATGGTTTATGCATATTAACTTAGTTATAAAACAATGCTCCTATTACTAAAGACGAACGCAAAATTAATGTTATTAGGTAATTCCCTAATAATCTAAAACATACCAGCGGCACATGATACATAGCAGTAGGTAGCCTAGCCCCATACCGAACAGTCACTTCATGTCATGACGTGAACTACACCATACTTAACTATACCCATGGCGAAATATAAAATGATTAAGTACCCTAATTCTGATCGCAAACGTGTTTGGCACGCACTGAACGAAAAGTAACTTCCACCTGTTCCCAGTTGAGCGTTTCACGTGAGCATTTCGCGTGAAAGCCTTGTGCACGCGGGTACCTAATTCTTTATTTAGTACCTAACACATAACAGCTAAAGCAACAGGGTCTGCCTGTTATGAGTGTGATCCACTGTATCCCACTGATCCACTTATGACCACTTGACTACTTGACCATCATTTTGCTCTGAGTTAAGTACTTTGGTGATACAACTAACCACTTGGTAGAAAAATAACCTGGATTGATGGGGAAGTTTCAGTTTATTCACAATGATTAACATTCTTGTCAATTTTCAGCTTGCTGGGAATTCTCACAAATTCTAGACCATGGTAAATACCTATAGATCATTGCATCACATGCCTACGAAAATCGCCTTTGACTAAGTAGGTACTTAGGTAAGTAGGTATATTAAAAAAAAATTCTGAAATTTTTTTAAAAAGTCAGTACCTAGGTCAATATTCAAATAAGTACTTATTTCAAAAATATTACCTACAATAAAGATTTGTGCTACAAATACCTACCTAAGTAGTTTTTTTTATAAATTCGAATTTTTACCCATGTATCTTACCCATACCTATTGGTACACTAGCTGCACCCCGCGGTGTTACCCGCTACCGTGTGATTACCGGGATCAAAAGTAGCATTTGTGTTAATCCAGGATATAATAACAAGCTGTCCTGGTCTGGTACCGAATTTCATTAAAATCCGTCGTCTAGCCGTTTGAGCATGAAGAGGTAACAAACATTGGCACACACTTAGTAGGTACACAAACTTTAACTTTTAATATTATTATTCTTACTTATATTAGTAAGTACCTACCTACCTACTTAAATATAATATAAAATCTACATTAAGTACCTATTATTAGTAGTTCGCCCCGAACGAGATCGTAAGAAATTCGTTAGAATTGTCGAGATGAAAGACTTTAGGTTGGTGGAACCACTGAAAAATAATAGATTTTACATTTAACGATGTATTGTTGAAACTTTACTGAAAAGTAATACTTACCATTTTAGAATGTAGGTACAAACAAACAGAACCCTTTCATATGACACCCCCCTCAAAGTACCTATAGGTAGGTACTTATGGATAACTTTAATTTTTTATCACCCCATTGTGATCCTCATATCTTTACAACCCCATTTTAGGTGAGCCGGGAAATCCCGTATCACTATCTAATACTTACCAAGTATCATGAAGATTGGATTCGGTTCGACAGTTCGACAGTTAGGTATGCCGCGACATACAAACATACAACGCAAAATCGCCCAAGTTACCACTAAGATCTTGGTTCGCTTCGCTCACTCGATCGATTATTTATTTATTAGCCTTTTATTAGCCTTTTATTACAGATAAAAATTACATGGTTTTTATAACTAAGTATGACATATAGGTAATAGTTCCTACATGTAGGTAGGTAACTTAGGTCACCTACTCAAATCAAATTCAAGAATACCTAGTTATTTTATTTCAGTAGGAGCGTTTCGATGTGACTAGGATCACATTGAAACGGTCCTACTCAAATTAATGCACATATTAAATTAAAGCCAATTTTCTTCATAAAATTCAGTAGGATTTGAAAATCAGAGCTTATTTTCTGAGTTTAGCTAACCGTGGACTGGTGCGTTTAGCTAATTTATCAGTTTTGTTATTCACTCTGAGATTCACATTTAAATCCAATAAATCCGACAATTCCATTTTACGTAAAATTATTTGTGGAGATTTATGTCTAATCATGTGTTTGATAAATTCAGTCTCGTTTTTAAATAACAGATTACATTTAAAACATTTCTCTTTGTTACTATTCCTTAATTTTCTGGGGTTGTGGTCATTGACATGTGTTTGGCGTAAATGCAACGTCAAAAGAAATTTTCGCTGGAACGATTCACCACACAAAGAACAAGAAAACGTTGTTTTGCGCGCGTGAAACGTTTTGTGGCGCATAAGACGACATGAAGTAAATGCTCTTTCTTCTAATAAAGTGTTACCATCGTCAATGGTACTATCATCTTCATTATCATTGCTGGCAACACGGATTTGTTTGTTATCCGAATGAATAACTGAAAATGTACCATAGTCAACTTTGTCATTGATGATTATTTCGTTAGTTTTTTCCTTGATTATTAACTCTTCTTTAAGCTCGGTGGCGGCGGTATCTACATTTTCTGTACCGACAATAAAGTCATCTATATTGTCCGAAGTGGCAATGGAGTGCTTTTCGTCGCCCGAATTGCTGACAGTGTAAACATCTCCACTTTCCGGATAGACAATAGAAATATCTTTATTGTCAGGATCGGCCATGGAGGAATCTAAATTTGCCGGGTTGACATTACTAAATTCACTAAGGTAGTCTAAATTATCAACTACACTAATGTCTTCTTTAATGTCTTCCGGTTCATCTGGTTCCATTACCAGAGCTCCGGTTTCTAGTTCTTCTGAAAATGAAATACAAAAATATAATTAATTACTTAGTAGGTACTTAGGTAATAAATAAAACACACAATTTTTTGTGACATTCGATCAATGATAACTAGCAGTTCGCCCCGAACGAGATCTCGCGCATTGTTGGTTGGTGGTTTATTTTGTAGGTACCTAGGTACCTACTTGTTTCTGACTACTGACCTACTATCTATAGTATAGATAGTAGGTCAGGTAGTCAGTAGTATTCTATACCATTTACCGTCACTGTTGAGTGGACTACATAGGATATGGCTGCTAATCTCTACGTTCATCAAGTTTTTGATCAAAGACTAATCTCAATTTTTAAATTAAAAATACCAGCGGTCTTTTGATTTTGATACACCTACGCAACCATGCAAAAATTATTTATTTTATAAAACACTAGCTTAATCGCCCGCGGCTTAGCTCGCGTGGTACCTACCTTAATAAAATATAGCCTATGTTAATTCGGAAAGTCCATGCTACACATCGTTGAAAGAAAAATTAAACTAAACATGTCGCATTTATCCTAAAAAATCCACTCGCTTTACTCGCATATTAGCTTCATGTGAGCAGAGTATAATATGTCCGACCAAAGAATAAGAACTGACAAGCAGCCAGCTTTTTCTTTGAGTACGCTAAGCAAAATCTAATGTCACATTTAGCATTTGTCTTAGAAAAAATCGCGATTTGCGATACAAAATGAGGGCGTTGAAAACAAGCAATAAGTACTTACCTACTACCTATGTATCAAGAACTCAAAAACTTTATTAAAAAAAAATCTTTCCCATCTACATTACATAGGTAAGTACATTAGTAGGTTAGTCGATCCTTTCCGTTCAAAATATTTTGTGGTGGATCGCCGACACCATATACCTACCTAAGTCTAAACACTCCTGGTATAGAGTATCTAGAGTTATACCTAGCTAGACATTCGATTCACACGATGTTTGTACCTACCTACCTCCTCATTTACCTACAATAAGTTTTTAAAACAAATGTATAAGTACCTAGATCGCGCCATGTAAAAAGAGCGCTGGCTGTCAAGTTGCGCAGTGGCCAATTTATTTTGAACAAAATTATTAAGCCCGTCACACACCTAGCTATAATATAATTGAATATGCCTTGCTATATATATAAAAATACACACGCAGCTATAATATAGGTAGGGTCAGGTGTCCAACGTTGAAACACCAAAAATTCAAAGTCTCATAGATCTTTCGTTTCTACCGATATGAATCTAGTTTTTTACAGGTATACAGGTTATTTATTTGAGTATTGGATGTCATTTATAGTTTTTTCAATTTATGTATGCACAGGCCATAAAAAAATAAAAACAAAAAAATTAGAAATGTTTCACTGTGTACACGACCGTGTACACAATGAAACACCATAAATTAAACAATGAAACGTATTAATTTGTACCGGATGTTTCCATCATTGTTAAATTAATGTCAAAAATTGGTTGTATTTAATAAAAAAAGGTTTTATTCAAAGTAATTACGCTATCAGACTTTCCAAATTACATAAAATAGGTAAATGACAAAAGGAATTAGTTATGTGCAAAAAAAATTTCTTTACATAATGAAAATCATTAGTTATTATATATTTTTTATAGGAATTCTAAAAATAATACTTCATTACAACAAAATAACAACATAAGAATAGTATGGTATCCATAAGGTAGGGGAAGCAGGGTAACGGTGGTTAACGGGGAGCAGAGGTTAATTGTAAATAACTCAGTCTGTGTTTAGGTCACACACACGCAAAATTAACAGAAGAGTGCCGCGCGATATACGGTTCGGTCAATCCAGTACACTCGCTGATGTATCAGGAGGCGAAGGCGTCGTTGCGGTCTGAGCCTAAACTGAGTACCTCAGTAAATATTTACCACTTTTTGGAAAATGATTTTCGACTGTCTTTACTTGCTATTTAGAATTAAATACTGCTAAATAGGTATCAGCAACAATCGAATTTTGTATGTACCATATCCGTTCTTATAAATATGTACTAGAATGCCATAAATTTTTTAAAAACTTAAATTAACGGCCAATGGGGAAGGGTGATTAATTTTACATAGGGTAACGGTGGATCAGGGATTCCCTGTGAAATACATAGGAAGGTATTACAAATATCTCGAAAGGTTTACTATTTTTTATTTATATTTGAGTAGGTAGGTACAATGCCACGAAATAACGTTCTGAAAACGTTGATAGAGCTTATGAATCAAGTCCTCAAGCTGATTGAGGAAGACAAGATGCTCAAGCGGCATCCAAACGCATAAATATTGTATTTTTTCTTACTTCTTTTATTTTATTAGATGCGCCTTAACACGAGCTCTAAACGGTGAAGGAAAACATCGTGAGGAAACCAAGCTAAGCTTTCTAGCAGCGTCAATGGGCTTACAACCTATCACGTAGTAATGGAATGTTTACTTAAAATATGTATTTGGACATGCCTCTCACTACCCCTTAGACAATGACAGTTTCAAAATATCTAAAATAAAAAAAAACTAAAAGAATTTCTCATCTTAAGAATACGGTCGTGATAATATTTCATTTTTTATAATTGAATAATGATGAGACAGATCTTATTGCATAAATATGTGATTTAAGAATAATAGTGTAGATAAATGCATTATGTTTGTTACTTAGTAGATATAATAAGGTAACTCATACCAAATCACAATAAAATTATAAATTTCATTACCAAATACATTAAAAGAATACATTTGTTTTCACTGTACCCCATATATTCACTCTACCACGGCCTATGATCCAAGTTACCCCGGGCCTGTGGAACAGTGAATCGTTTCCCATTTTTCTTTAAAAAGCCCATAAATCCTTAACTATAATAAATAGACTAAAAATTGCTTAGGACAATTATTAGCCAGATAATGTAGCTGTAGGATAAAACAATAATCAACCGGCTAGGTAAGATACAACCAGAGCTATGAGGTCTACAAACATTTGTGATCCACTGTTACCCTGCTTCCCCTACTAGTTAATTAGACTCTAATAGTAACCTAGTAGGTTACTATATAAAATACTGTTTCACTGTGTCCACTGTGCATTTGTTTCATTGTTGACTACCAAGGGTATCTTTAGTAATCTTATTTTACTTTTACTACATTGCATCACTTTATTAAAATGTTATAGTCCACGTTAATCTATGAAATATGTCCGATGTTAGGTAATCCTGAGAAATATGAGATATGCTAGCATAACTAAATGTAAAATCTTCAAAGAAAGCAGAAAATTCGTACTTTTTTGTAAAAAAAATTAAAAAAGCTCCACAAAAAATCTTCTTTCGCGCGCCATCGACGCAAACTGGGATATAGCATGAGGTTCGAGGGGGGCTCCTTATGCGATAAACTGCAAGATCTGGTAACGTCACATTTCAGAAATTTCGCAAAGTTTCACTGTGTACCACTGTTTCAACGTTGGACACCTGACCCTACCGTGAAACATGCCAACTTTGCCACCAAGGGTATCTTTGCCCGAAAATCAATTTTTAAGCAAATCTTTAAATTCCAAAAGTTTCGGAATACTATAGTAACATTTATTGACTTAGATAGAAAGTAGGTTATGTGTCTAGTAACACAGTCTATCAGGTGTGTCGCTAACTTCACTCAGTCACTTTTTAGAACTTGTAGAATGTGGTGCGTATTTTCGCGGGCAAATTTTAGTACAAGTTCTAAAGTTAATTGTGCGTGATGGCGAAAACACAGGTTAGTTTAATTTATAATATGTTATACAAAAACACTATAAGAGTATTGTATTTTATTATCATTTCTGAAGGTCTTTTAAAACTAAAGTTATAATGGTGGGTAAAGTTACCCAGTGATGTTGCGATCTACTACTGACAACATTACCCGCCATCAAAATAAGCTTAGGGTTGGCACTTACGAAACTTATTATTTTTATTATTCTATAGTACCTATTATAGTATTACCAGTGATCGGAATAAGTAGATTATATTGGCCTAAACTTCAAGGAAGTTGGTAAAATGTGAATTCCTGCTTAAAATTTAAAAGCGAATTACAATACTTTGCAGAAAAAGAAGAAAAATACGTTAAGATCAGTTTACTGAGATGTGCCAACCCTAGTACTTTTAAAAAGCGAAATGCGGTTTGTATGAAAAAGAGGAAAAAAGTTAGGGTAACTTTGCCCAGCCACTTTGGTAGGAAACCTTTCATGGTATCGTTTTCATTTATAAAGTAAACGCCATTTTTGCCAAAATTCTTGTATTGGACTTTGTGCCATCTGTATAGAGGCCTTAGTTGCGTCAAAAATCAATGTGGGTAATGTTGGCAAAAAGTCCAGATAACTTTGCCCGCCATCAAAATGAATAAAATACTTAATTAAATTGATAAATAATTGATGAATAATAAAATCTGATAAAATAATACATGCTCATTATCTTTTAATTGCAGATGCTAAAAGAAAATACTTACGTTCCCATAGAAAAATTATCCAAAAATTGAAATTATTTGAAAAATGCTGGCAAAGTTGGCATGTTTCACGGTATATATTATAGCTGCGTGTGCGTGCGGTCACTTGAATATTTGTATACCTACTTACTTAGAAAATAATATCGTAATAAGCCTTGCTAATTTATATTACTACCTATATAATATTATAGCTACGTGTGTGACGGGCTTTATCATCGCGCATAAAAGTTTTAGATTGTGAAATGATGTACCTACCTACCTAAGTAAATAGGTAAGTAATATTTATGATGTAGGTAAGTAAAGTGCCTACCTATATTGTTTTAGGAAGCGACTCATAATAATGTACCTAGTTGATAATTTTAAACAATTATGAACAACAGAAGCAACAAAGTTACTTAAGTATACATGATTAAGTATTAGGTACCTACCTAATTTTAATAAAGATACTATAAGTAAATAAACTATCAACAAATCTATAATTTAATATAATCTACAAAACCCCGAATGCAAAGCGAAATGCAAGTTCAAAAATAAAATAATAGGCCTGGTAGGTAGGTTAGGTACTTTCGTGCGCGAGTGTAGGTTGTACCCATGCGCAAACATACCCTAAACTTTCTCCCAGCGCTCTTTTTACGTGGCGCGGACTATAAAGTCCGCGCCACGTAAAAAGAGCGCTGGGAGAAAAACCTACCGTCACCGTCAGAAGTTTCTTCCTCGTCTACCACAGAATCTATTATTGATATATTGTGAATTAAAAACATTCGCATATCATGAACTACGTTCTCTCCAGAAGCTCTGCTGGAAGGGAGGGATCCGTGGGTCTGAAAACAAAAATAAATAGTAATTTGTTGAACTGGGATGTTGCTAGCCCGACAAAATGTTCTCAAGGCTATAAAATGAAAACTACGAGGCGTAGAAACTTGCTTTTCAAAAGTTAGCACAATTTTTTCACAATTACCTACTGGTAAAACACAGTACCTACTTACTTAGGTATCTGTGAGTAAATGGTTTCTTTGTAATTTACGAGTGCCCACTTTGAAGTAGGTATTATTTACGAAATAAGAAAGCGTTTTGCGAAAATAAATTAGTTGTACAATTTTTGTTTGATAGGTACTAACTTACTAACTTAGATTCTTGCATACTTAAATACTTTTTCTGTAACGTGCCTAGTTTATGAGTTACAGGTGGACACTCAATCCTCCATGTGAGAACTGAGTGACCGACTCTTATGCCTATAGCTACTAGTATTCTTTTATCTGTGCTATAGCTCGGTTATTTGATTTTCAAAAATTCCAATATCAAATTCACAAAAGCTTTAGAACATTCACAGAATCCAGAGCATATTTTCAAGCGTTATCATGAAAGTGACACTCGCACCGGACGCACACGCATAGGTACTTTGAGTTGTAGGTAGGGAGGTACCTTTTACTTTTTTTATAGGTAGGTACCTAAACAATAGCACAGATAAAAGGACAATAGTTAACATACAAGTGCATTAGATTCGCAGATGATATACCTACCTAGCGGCAATTGCAGAAACACAAACAAACCTACAGGATTTAATTTTAGTACTGGATTTTCAAAGAAATTTCATTAAAACATAATAGGTATTAACAAAACTAAAATTCGAATAACATCTAAAAACCAAATAACTTCGGCACAACCAATCACAATAGACAATAGCGTAGGTAATTAAATAGCGCCTGATATCAAAGCTAGGATAGGTACCTATTGAAAACAGGCGTTTCACAACAAAAAGCATATGAAGAAAATTGCATCATTACACCGACAAGAGCTGCTGAGCTCTTAAGTTATAAAATACTATATAATAAACAATAGTTAACCTGTTGGTAGGTACTTAATTAAGGTACCTACCTACCTAATCGAAAACTGTAAAAACATTATTCGCTATCCCGCTCGTCGGCGCGCGTCGTCCGGCTTCTGTGCAGATTTATCTGTATCTAAGCACGTAATCTCTCAACATTGCTAAACTCAAGGAGCAACACACACTACGCAGAATCAGAATCAGAATCAGAAATATTTTATTGCAAAACTGTTAGACAAGGGTAGGTTATGATAAATACAAGTTTATACAGCTATCCATTTCGGTTGTGCAACATTAACGATAATTGGTTAGTGATAAAATAATCTAGGCTAAAGTACCTACCTACATGTAGGTACTTAGTATCACCTATTAAAATACTCATCAAGACTGTAAAATACACTTTTTACAAGCCAATTTCTAAGCTGATTTTTAAATTTGTTACCTTCAAGAATTTTTAAATGAAACGGTAGTGTGGTGATAACAACCTAATTAGTCTAATCTTAACTAAGTACCTACTCATTTCTCAATCTGATGTAATCTGTCACCTTATGTCACGGTGTTGTAAAATACTTCATTGCTTGTAAAATTCTAACGAATAAAGCCATAATTAATTCTGAAATGGTCTAATACTTCAATTTATTCGTTATAATTAACATGGACTTAATATCTGAAACCAGAACGATTTGAAGCCGATCCAACAGCAAACTCGGATCAATCATCGCTATGGATCCATTGGAAACACACATTCAACAACTTTATAAATGCGAGACAGTACCTCCAGTAAGTGCCGACTACAAATATCAACTCCTAGTGAATTATCTATCGCCACTCCTCTATCGGCACATCGAAAACACAGTGGAATATGAAACGGCAATACTAAAACTAGATGCGCTATTCATAAAACCAGTAAATGAAGTATACTCTCGATATCGATTAGTCCAACATCATCAACAGCCTGGAGAATCAATCGATCAGTACATCCAAACACTAAAGTTGTTAGCAAAGAACTGTAAATTTAAATCAGTGAATGCTAAACAGAACGAGGGTGAATACGTACGAGACGCCTTCATCGCAGGGCTATCATCATCAGTTATACGACAAAGACTCCTAGAAAACTGCACTCTTACTCTTGACAGAGCTTATGAACAAGCACGAGCTCGTGAAATGGCACACATTCAAAACAATGACTACAGTCATAAATCTACTCCAGTCTTAAACTATATTACGGACAGCACTCAGTCTACGTCTAACACTGTAGCTGCTGCAATGCAAGAAAACCAGAAAAAAACGAATCATGCTATTTTTGCGGAAATCAACGTCATCCACGAACTGCGTGCCCAGCTTTTAAAACCTTTTGAACAAACTGTGAAAAAAAGGACATTTTGCTAAGGTGTGTCTTAGTAAACGCTCTCATCAGGTAGCAGCAAATGAAACTTTGGAAGAAAACTCTACGTATGCTATGTCCACGACAGCACATACCTTCTCTTGCATATTATCGGCAACAAGCCTTAAAAACGCTACTATACCCGTATTGGTGAACGACTCAATTACCGCTAAAGCACTTATCGATACTGGTAGCACAGCAAGTTTTATCGATCAAAGCCTTGTTGATCTATGCAAGCTGAATGTCGCCCCATGTAAGCAAAAGATTACAATGATGGCAACATCTAATCTATGCACGGAAGTGAACGGAAAATGCTCACTTAAGATAACATTACAAAAACAAAACATCAATGCTCAGCTTATGATTATGAACTTCTTGTGCTGATATCATTATAGGACATGATGTTCTCCAACAACATAAAGCCTTGGAGATGCGATTTGGTGGGCATAAACCTACGATTAAGCTATGCACACTAACAGAAGCTAATATAGAACCAGTCAGGCTATTTACTAATTTACTACCTTTTGAAAAACCAATAGCTACAAAGTCCAGGAGACACTCTGAAATGGATAATCAATTTATAGAAAGTGAAATTAGGAAACTGTTGGACGATGGGATTATAGAACAAAGCAATTCCACTTGGAGAGCTCAAGTTCTCGTAACCTCAAATGAAAATCATAAAAAACGGATGGTTATTGACTATTCACAAACCATAAATAGATACACTGAACTAGACGCCTATCCACTACCTAATATGGAAGAGCTAATTTCAAAAGTAGCCAAGCACAAGATCTTCAGCAAAATTGACCTTGGCTTGGCTTATCATCAGATACCGATTCTTGAAAGAAAGAAAAATCATATACAGCATTCGAAGCATGCGGAAACTTATATCAATTTAAGCGCATACCATTTGGCGTTACAAACGGAGTAGCAGCTTTTCAACGGACAATAAATTCGATAATTGAAAAAGAGCGTTTAGAAGGTGTTTACGCTTATTTGGATGACATTACAATATGTGGGCACAATCAAGCTGATCATGATAAAAAATTACACGCATTCCAAGAAGTCGCCGCTAAATACAATTTAACTTTGAACCAGCAAAAAAGCGAATTTTCAAAGAATGAAATCAATCTATTAGGTTATAACATTTGCAACAATGTAATTAAACCAGATCCTGAACGCCTGCGGCCTCTTATGAATATGCCGATTCCTAATGACCGGGCTTCACTTCGAAGGACCATGGGTGTTTTCGCACACTATTCAAAGTGGATTCCTAAATTCTCAGACAAAATAAAATTGCTTGCAAAGACAGAAAAATTCCCATTGTTACCAGAAGCTATAGAAACATTCAAATCTCTAAAAGCAGAGATAGCCAAGTCAGTAATAAGTGTAATTGACCCTAATATGCAATTAACGGTCGTTACTCTATGGAGTTACAGTCATTACATCTGCGAAGTTACTTAAACTTCGCAGATAAGTTGACAAGTATTGTTTTAGATAATCCTTTGGATAAATTCGTTTTATTTGGCGATTTTAATATGCCGTTTGTTTCATGGACCCCACATAGTAATGAAGCTTATTTGTCACCGTTTAACTTACAGGGCCCGCATCAAATTAACTTTATTGATACTATAAGTACCTACATGCAATCTTCAACAATACAACTCAATTTTTAATACCAGTCATGGCGTTTGCTTGACTTAATATTTCCAATGATGAGGTAACAGTCAGCGCGTGTGATTCTCCCTTAGTACCATTAGATCCACACCATCCGTCTTTAGTGGCATCCGCTAATTTTGTACAACTCCACGCCATTAAGCCATTACCTTACACTAAGTTTGACTATCAAAGCGGTAATTACGTTACAATTTGTGCTGAGCTTGATAACATAAATTAGGCCACTGAACTCAATGGTAAGAGTATTGATGATGCAGTTGATTTTCTATAAATTACTCTCTATAAGCTGCGTGACACTTTTATTAACTCTAAAATCGTAATTCCCTCTCGTAAATATCCCTTGTGGTATTTTATAAACCTCCTCTCATAAAAGTACTGAGAGAAAAAGCTAAATTTCACAAAAAATATAAAACTTACGGCAATGCTTACGACTATGACTCTTTTGTCACCTTACGAGACCGCGCCCGCACTATGGAATCTATTATGTACAAAACATACATCACTGATAATGAGTTATTTATTAAAAAACATCCCCGTGCTTTCTGGAGTTACGTAAAGAGTAAAAATCAATCGAATGCCTATCCGTCAGTAATGCAGTCTAGTTCAAAAACGTCTGATCAGGGTGGTGTAATTTGCGACATGTTTGCGGAATATTTTCACTCAACTTTTCTAGACAGTTTACATAACCAAACCAACATACTATAGATGTTTCCTCTGATTTTTCATCGTGCGGAGACATTTGCAATATTGAGGTACTCGATGAGGAGGTTCTTCGTCTGTTCAAATCTCTAAACCTCAATAAATCTGCGTGACCAGACAGTATCCCCGCTCTTTACATAGTTAAGTGTGCAAAAAGTCTGGTTCTCCCTCTCTCTATTCTATTTCGCCGATCCTTAACGGAAGGCGTAGTGCCCAAAATTTGGAAGTCGGCTTATATTACCTACTCCTATACTTACATAAAAAAGGACCTAAGAACCTAGTAGAAAATTATAGGCCTATTTCAAAACTTTGTCTATTTGCCAAGGTCCTGGAAAAAATTGTTTACTCCCAGTTATATTCTGCGGTGAAACAAGACCTCATGCCACAACAGCATGGTTTCCTCAGGGGCCGGTCTACTACCTCAAATCTTCTGCTTTGCTCAGAGTATATAACCAGAATCATGTCCGAGCCCTCTCAAGTAGACATCATATAATATACCGACTACAGTAAATGTTTCGATCGGATTGATCATCATATCCTACTAAAAAAAGCTCCAATTCCTAGGAATACGCGGCAACTTGTTCAGATGGTTCTGCTGGATGTCGACGCGGCCGGGGAAAGGAGTTTTTCCAAGCTAAAGCTAATAAAAAACCTATCTGCGATCGACAATATCTCAATCTAGAATCTAGATTGACAAAATTGGCAACTTTTTAAATTGAAATTGAAATTGCATAAAACATTAACTTTGGTGTCTTATTAAAAGAATTTGCTGATAAACAGGCTAGAAAAGCAAAATTTTACCTTTCTCTACCTACATGGTTTAAATAGGTAGGTAGGTACCTATATGGGTAAGGCCGCCAAAATTGTCAATTTTTTTGTGTGACTTTTTGTCGTTTTTTGTTGCAGTTTCTTATGGTTAATATATTCAATAAATTGTTGAGTATACCTGAATTATAGGTATACCGTCGAAGAAATAGATGATAGACCTCTGCTATATTAATAATATTTTTGCGAAAATCCTTAAAATAACATTTTTTATTAATAATTTAAATAAAAAATGTCTCTTGCTTTTGTGTTACGTTTTTTTTTGTGTGACACGTTTTTATCCCAAAGCTACTATTTAAACTACCAAAGTGCAAACCACAGTATTAATACGGCAACACTGTCATCCAAACAATTGAAAAAAAAAATCCAGCTCTTTTATTTCGCCAGTGAAGGAACATAAAGTGCGCGTCACTTTTTGCGGTTGTGTTCATAAAAAAAGTTTTATTTGTGATTTTTGAGGTAAGAAACAGATTTTTGAATGTTATTGTATTAAATTATTTAGCAATGAGGTCAAAAGTATACTTAAAATCGCCCATTACGGCCTAATTATAATAAATAACCGAGATATGACCTATAATTGTTTTAAAAATTTCGCTTTTGTGTTGCATTTGTATTACATTTATGTCACTTTTTTATTATTGTAACACAAATGTATGTGTTACGTAACACAGTAGATATATAAAGCCGCAAACATAGTGGTATTTGGACTGATTTTTGAAAGTAATGTGTAATGTGTGATTTTGTAGGTATGACAAACGCAGTACTTACATTTTAATATTGAAAACCTTCCAAGTGTTCAGTTAAACTGTTACAAAAGGCTCTTGAGCATCGAATTAGTTAAGTTTGTTTTACTAACGTTATCCAGCGGCCAATTGTTTTCTTCTATTGAAATAATATTATAATTAATCTATTTATGTGCATTAGTAACTGTACATTTTTATTTTAATGCCGTTAACTGCCCCAGAACGACAAAGATCGAGAAAAATTAAAAAGCTATTTTGTCCTTAGTAAAATATAGGCAGTATTTTTGTGTTTTTCTGCCTAAGGGTACAGTAAAAAAGAAAAGTTTATCTTGCATTATTTTAGGTTATTTATTTAACCATTATGAAATCACCTTTACTCAAAATATGTGTTACTTTTGGGTTACATTTGTGTAACGGTAACACAAAACCTGTTGTGTTACTTTTGTGATATAATTGACAATTTTGGCGGCCTCACCCATATACAATGTATGATTATTATAATGGTTATAATATACCTATATTACGAGTATAATAAATGATTACCTATTTAATTCTAAGTTCTAACCCTTTTTTTTCGTACGGGTTTGAATGGCAGATAGCGCTGGAGAAATTCCGCCCCAGGGCGCTGGTAGTGCTAAAACCGGCACTGCCGGTTACCTATAAGTTTGAGCGCTATGTGTGTCTGCCTGTCTGTGTGTATGTATGCTTATTTTAGTTGAAAGCGGAGAACGATGGCTCCCTTCTTTATTGTAGGTAAATATTTTTTCTTAAGTTGCCATTTTTTACTTCCGCACGGTTACTTTTCAGTTAAGTATACAAGTACTCTGTGCGGTTACTTCACTGACGCTACAGCACTTGTAGGTAAAGATGCGCGACTATGAATGATTTCATTCGACTTAGTCGACTCCACAAATCATTCGAACCATTCGACTGGCCAAGCCACCTTAGTAACTAACATCGACTGCGGTCTGCGACTGACTAGTCGACTCGGCCAGTCGACGCGACGCGACGACTGATATTAGTTGTGAATGAATTCCGACTCGGAATTCATTCACAACAAATATCAGTCGTACCTACTCGACTCGGATTCCGAGTCGAGTAGGTAACCAACTAACCAACTGTACGAATGAATCGGTCTTGAACAACTAACCAACTGTACGAATGAATCGGTCTTGAACACGTGAGATGCTAACATGGCTAAGGCATCAGATAGAAAGAGAGAGATAGTACTTAGTTGAAAATTATGAATGAATGAACGTTCGGCTACACTTCGAACGAACGAACCTCGAAAAACATGCTACTGATATTTTGTTCCTTGAAATGTCTACAGATCGGTAGCACATTCTACCCAAATATATTTTTTTTCCATGAATCATAGCTGATTGATTATTTCATGCTTTCATTATCTCTAGGCATTCAAGAGGCACACAAAATTAATCAAGTAAATGTTCAAACAAAATATAATCGATTAAAAATCGATTATTAATAAAATCACGTATTAAAATCGTTTTTCTTAAAAAAAACGATTTGTAATCGATTATTACAAAACAAATAGGGATGTGCAAAAAATAATCGATTATGGAAATAATCGATTAAAAATCGATTTTATTTAAAAGTAAAAGTCGATTTGAATGCGTGATTTTATTTTTATGAATAATCGATTTAATCGATTAATAATCGATTATTCATAAAATCACGTATTAAAATCGTTTTAACTTAAAAAGAAATATTTAATCGATTATTACAAAACAAATAGGGATGTGCAAAAAATAATCGATTATGGAAATAATCGATTAAAAATCGATTTGTTTATTATTAAAGTAAAAATCGATTTTAATACGTGATTTATTTTTTATGAATACTTAATCGATTATTTTTTACATCCCTAGGTACAATGTCACATCCTTACAAATAACCTACTTACTTACAAACCCGCTCCACTACTTCGTAGAAACATTAGTAATTACTAATATTAGTAGTTGTCATTCGACTTTGGATATTAGTAGGTATATTATTACTAATATTCAAGTCGAATGGCTAAGTTAGTAATACCACAGATAAAAGAATACTAAGTAGTAATACATAGTTGATTAGTCGACTAGGCAGATCATTCGCAGTCGCGCATCTTTACTTGTAGGTACTTACATACCTTATTTGCAAGCAATGCTGTTAGGTGCTCGTCGGATTTTTTAATCATAGTGCAAAATAAATCGAATTTTCGGAGCATGGAGCGGCAGACCAAACAAATTTTTCGCGGTTTCTTATCTTTTTTGAAGATCTGAAATTAAACAAAATCAATTCTTATTCACACAGCGAAGCGGCTACAGTTTCAATCTATAGGTACCGTGAAACATGCCAACTTTGCCACCAAGGGTATCTTTGCCCGAAAATCAATTTTTAAGCAAATCTTTAAATTCCAAAAGTATCGGAATACTATAGTAACATTTATTGACTTAGATATAAAGTAGGTTATGTGTCTAGTAACACAGTCTATCAGGTTTGTCGCTAACTTCACTCAGTCACTTTTTAGAACTTGTAGAATGTGGTGCGTATTTTCGCGGGCAAATTTTAGTACAAGTTCTTAAGTTAATTGTGCGTGATGGCGAAAACACAGGTTAGTTTAATTTATATTAAGTTATGCAAAAACACTTTAAGAGTATTATATTTTATTATCATTGCTGAAGGTCTTTTAAAACTAAAGTTATAATGGTGGGTAAAGTTACCCAGTGATGTTGCGATCTACTACTGACAACATTACCCGCCATCAAAATAAGCTTAGGGTTGGCACTTACGAAACTTATTATTTTTATTATTCTATAGTACCTATTATAGTATTACCAGTGATCGGAATAGGTAGATTATATTGGCCTAAACTTCAAGGAAGTAGGTAAAATGTGAATTCCTGCCTAAAATTTAAAGCGAATTACAATACTTTGCAGAAAAAGAAGAAAAATACGTTAAGATCAGTTTACTGAGATGTGCCAACCCTAGTACTTTTAAAAAGCGAAATGCGGTTTGTATGAAAAAGAGGAAAAAAGTTAGGGTAACTTTGCCCAGCCACTTTGGTAGGAAACCTTTCATGGTATCGTTTTCATTTATAAAGTAAACGCCATTTTTGACAAAATTCTTGTATTGGACTTTGTGCCATCTGTATAGAGGCCTTAGTTGCGTCAAAAATCAATGTGGGTAATGTTGGCAAAAAGTCCAGATAACTTTGCCCGCCATCAAAATGAATAAAATACTTAATTAAATATTGATGAATAATAAAATCTGATAAAATAATACATGCTCATTATCTTTTAATTGCAGATGCTAAAAGAAAATACATACGTTCCCATAGAAAAATTATCCAAAAATTGAAATTATTCGAAAAATGTTGGCAAAGTTGGCATGTTTCACGGTACTTACTTAAGTAATAAAAAACTTAAATATCGAACTTGAACATATCTCACGACATAACTCACGACGTAGTGGTTATATTCTCTTTGCCAACTGAAGATAGGGGCTCGACAAAACGGCGCGGCGTTGCTGACAATGTTGCCAAAAAACAAAAAACACTAAAGATTAGGGAGTTATTTGATTTATCCGTTCTTAACCCGTATACGAACTTACCCCGATCAACTATATAGGTATATATAAATTATTATATATAGGTACCTATATAATAATATTATAAAGGGTACCTACTTACTGTTTGTATGTTTGGGGTAGGTAGGTAATCTCCGAAACTACTCATCCGATTTCAAAAATTCTTTCACCAATTTGTAGCTTAGACTTTCCGAATGAACATGGCTATATTTTACCACGTGAGCGAAGCCACGGGCAAGTAAGCTAGTGTCATATAATTTTAATTATCTTCATTATGTAGGTAGGTAAGTACCTACCTACCTAGTGCTTTCGGCGCCGCTTGCGGTTCAAGTTTCGATAACTATTACCTACAAAATCACTGCACATACCTACTACTTATCTAACAAACAAACCAAAACAACTTAAACAAAAGTACCTAAGTACAGATATTGCGAGAAAATCTCTAATCGAACGAATTCGCATTTTGTATTTCGTTCGCTAGACAATGCGTTAGCATCCTAGTAGTCTGTGGATAGACAAATGTGGACAAATGTACGAAAGTTTTAACTAAACTTACACAGAATTACAGAATATAGGTATTATGAAATACGATTCTAAGGACTGCAGTAAGTATTTACTTTCTAACGCCATCTAGTAGCGAGTAGCGATATTGTATTGATTTGAGTAAAGTAGAATATCAAAGGCATTCGGAGGAAAGTGTACCTAGTATTATTTTATCTGTGTTATTACCCAGCTCTACCCCCTGAGTACTTAACACTCTAATGAGCCATTTTACGATTTTCCTGGTAAAACTGTCAAACAGGTGAATTGAGCATTTCATCTGCTTTGTTATTTTTATAATTGTCACTAAGTGGCCATTTTACGATTTCATTAAGAATTCTTAATAGAAATTGAAAAGGATATTGCTAAAACGGCTTTTTGAACCCCCCTGGTCACGCCAGGGGAACTAAGGACAAAAAAAAACCTAAGTAGGTAGGTACAGTCACCGTCAAATTGATATGAGCGTCTGGAGTAGGTACCTAGTCAAAATGATCTGAAAAACATAAAATCAATTTGATATGCCTACGCAGTTCGACTCGAATCATCATATTGTTGCAAGCACCTAAGGTGTTCAAAATATCTTACTACTCATTTTTTCATATTTATATGAGCAGTCAGGGTGTTCAAAATTATCTTAGTAAGCAAAAGCTCTCAAAGTTATCTGTGCATAAAATGAACCTTTAAAAAATTATAATAATAACAGAATTCATATAGGTATTTCCATAGTGCATAACTAACGACCCTTATTAATAAAATGCCTCTGATTGCTAGAACCAACGTAACATACTCCCTAAGGTTTTCAGGGTAAGTTTTTTTAGGGAGATTTCAGATTTGCATAAGTACTACCTTTGAGAGCTTTGTTTATGCATACTTAGATAACTTTGAGCTTTGTTTACTAAAATAATTTTGAACACCCTGACTGCTCATATAAATATGAAACAATGAGTAGTAAGATATTTTGAACACCTTAGGTGCTTGCAACAATATGATGATTCGAACTGCGTAGGTACCTACATCAAATTACTTTTATGTTTTTAGATCATTTTGACTACTCTAGACGCTCATATCAATTTGACGCTGACTGTACCTACCTACAAATAAAATCAATTAGGTAGGTATGCGAAATTACGAATGGAATCTACACTCCTGTGTTGCAGGTTAATTGTTCACGGTTCACGCGCTATCCGCGGGCGAGTGAGGGTAGGCTTTAATTAGATATACTTAGGTAGGTACCTACCTATATAAATAAACTTAAAAAAAAAAGGAGGTTAAGTATATGTTTTACTGTAAGCTCCTATGTAATTTTTTTATGTAGGTAAGTACCTACCTAAGTATGTTTACTTACCGATTATTTCGTCCATGTTACTACAGGTAAAAAAACCCATAATTGCGAATACCTACTAAACAAATTACTTGTTACACTAATTAACGTTAATAATGATATAGGTAGGTACCTACCTACCTACCTATCTATTATCTAAAAATGAAAACACACCATCTGGCACCAAATAAAATGGACGCCTTTGTTACAGTAGGTACCTAAGTAACTCTAAGATAGGTACCTACTTAATAATTTTAATTTGGCTGGACTATCAAACATTTTTACGTAGGTAAATTATAAAAATATACAGACCTTAGCACCTGTAAGATTTCCAAGTATTTTTTGCTCTGCGGAGCTGATACTTAACGCATTCACATTAGAAGAAAGGCAAAACCGGCACAATTTCAAGTTGAGTGACATTTTTAATTGAAACAAATATCAAATTACTTTTTAACACGATATAAATTTTCTTCTACGAGCAGCAGGTACGAGTCAGTCACCGAGTGATGGGTGAGTTGTGACTTGAGGTATAATTTTAACTAGTGCGCGCGCAGCGGCGTCCCAAGCCAAGCCAAAGCCCTTTAACTAACTGTTTGTTATTTTACATCATGGAAGCTTCCCCTAGGGATGTGCGATCTGAGGGCCTTGTATCGGTGACATATTAAGGTAGGTTAGGTGGTAACGTGAAACTTTTAGTCTACCACCTAACCTAACCTAACCTACCTAAATTGGTCGGCTTATAATTTCACTAGCAAATTATTTGTTTTGCCTGACTGTACCACAATATTTTGTTCCTAGAACTTTACATCAACTTTTTATATTGTTGCACAAGGAATTTGCGTAAAATATACCTACCTACTTACTGGTAGAGGCACTATTTAACGCACTATTTATACATATACTTAACAAACATTTATATTATGAAACGCTCGGGTCTCGTGACTCTCAGCGCACTATTTCAATGAAAATTGGGTACCTACGCTGGCATAACGCAAGGGGCAAGGTGCAAGGGGGTCGCCAGAAATTTTTACCTAGTAAAGGGTCGCTTACCTATTTAAAAGGATTGAAAAACACTGCTCTACGGGATCGATGAGATGAGGAGTTAAGTGGATTAGCACATTGAAATAATTTGGTTGAAATGGCAATGGCAGGTCATATTTAGCACGCAGAATAGATGGCCTTTGGGGCCGAAAGTTCTAGAATGGAGAACGCAGATCGGCAAGTGCATGTCCACTAACGAAATGGTCAGATGATTCAGTCTAGGCCGCAGGTTCACGGTGGATGCAGGCCGCTTCCAACCGAAACAAAAAAACAACTGGATATCTATGAAGGAGGCCTTTGTCCAGCTGTGGACGTCCTACGGCTGAGACCCCACTCTACGTAGTTGACACTGCAAATATTTCTGATGTGATAAATGTATCACATCAAAGGGATCCAAACAGCAGCCATCCAGCGCAAACGATAAAGACCAGGTAAAGGTGTAGGTACTTACCTACCTATTGTCTTGACAGTAGGTACCAGGACCTAACCAAGGCAGAACAGTAATTAATAGCTCGCCGGTCTATTATTCGGGGCAGTTTGTCTTGTCTTGTGGCTGGACCGGACTCGTGTGAACGCGAGGGCGTGCAGTATTATCAAAATAAACTCTTTGCGATCTTCAATCCTTATTTCTTCTCACACTTTAACTGAACAGCCAAGCTCTGGTCTTCTTGCTAGCCAAAAAGTTTTTATTTTCTATTGATTTCATTAAGTAGGTACCTACCTATCTATCATTTTAATTAGCTTATCCAGCAACTATTTGTGCGTAAATGTTGTCGTTTTCGTTGACGCTCTACATTAGGTACATGCTCTTTGCGCTCTACCACTAAAATATTGCTATCACTCGCGGACTGTAAACGCCACTTTCTGTTCAAACTGTTCTACCCCCGTGTGAAATCAGCATTAGGTTAGAGCCTGGGCACACTTGGTTTTTCGAATCAGAATCAGAAATATTTTATTGCAAAACTGTTGTACAAGGGTATAGTCTTAAATGATAGGTACAAGTTTATACAGCTATCCATTTCGGATGTGCAACATTACGGTAATTGGTTAGTGATAAAATAACCTAGGCTAAAGTATGTAGGTCTAGGTGCTTAGTATCACCTATTAAAATACTCATCAAGATTGTAAAATACACTTTTTACAGTTTAAACACTTACCAATTTTTAAGCTGATTTTTAAATTTGTTACCTTCAAAAATTTTCAAAGTCGCCTTTCAGATTTCTTTATCGCCGATTCTCATTCTGAGTAGCCTAAATGGCGACAAATCGCCTACGTTGGCCACACTGAACGGAGTGTGGGATGGCTGCTCTCCGGCCGCCTCCGCTCGAGAAGACGCGCGAGACCCTCTCGCGAGGCTCTCCTGAAGAGTGAGTACGCGGCATGAAGTGTCAACAAACAATTATACCATAAAAAAAGGTAAATTCCATAGAGTTTTTAACCAGAATCTATGTTTTAAATGGTTGCGTATCAAAATACGACCACTGATATTTTAAATTTGATAATTGAGATTGGACTTTGAATAAAGATTGATTAAATCAGTATACTTAGATCTAGCAGCCATAGATTTCATAAACAATCAATTAGTTCAACTCAACAGTGACTTATATGGGGTAGTCGAAGCAAGTAGGTACAAAATAAACCACCAACCAACGGTGCACGAGATCTCGTTCAGGACGAACTACTAGTTATTTAGGGTAGGGGTAGTATGTCTGTTTTAGTTAGGAAATAAACTTTGATTAAAGTAAAGATTTAGGTTAAAAAAGAAAATTCACATTTGGATATTTCCAGGCCATCACAGTCACAGTGGTTATATTTTATGAGAATTGCTACACATACCTAGGGTTACTTTATGTAATAAATACCTAAACTGTAAACGCCTTCAAGGATTAGATATTTGTGCACTTGTAGACTACCTACTTAGTCTGTAGGTATACTCAAACCCCCAATACCCAATACCCCCAAATAAAACGAAGATTAACAAAGAACGTCAGTGAATGAACGACTTAGCACTTTATTGTACACAGAATAAAGATACAAATAAACGTTGATCTTTGTTTATTATTAAGAGGGAAAGAGAATAAAAACACTACGTTTAGGTATACTGCGGACTGGAAGTCTATTTTAGGACTGTTATGGATATAGACATCGGTGCTAACCAGCTAGTCAGACCTTCTATCTTGAAACCTTTATTGCACTGTCACGTAGTTTTGCGAAGCGTGTGTAGAGAGGCGCTTTTCGTTCCGTGTTTTGTGGTTAAATGACTTTCGACCTTATTAATTAATACATAACCGTCCACATCACAGTTTCTTTTTGTAGAACAACGTTTCCAAGTGTTACTGAGCAACATCCGATAGCAATTTTTTGTTAGTATAGATACCTACTCGTGAGTTAAGAAATTGCCTGACTTTAAACATTCAAAATGTGGTATTTATCGATAACATTGTACTGTTGCCTGCAGATTTTTTAAAACAATGCCGTGCAACTCACTTATTGCTGAAAGTAACTCTTTGTTATAACTAACAAATAGTAGCAAGTAGCCACAAAAGTTACAGGTTACAGTTAATGTTACCGTGTTGCACATTGTTGCTCCACAAAAGTTAACTGCGGTGGGGACGCTCCATTACGTTTATATATCCAATTATAACTAACCAAACATTTACATATAAAAACAATAAACCTAGAAATGTCATAGAAACCAAAGTTTCAATAAATGGAAGAACACAATGTTCATTACTACAGTATTGCTATTTAACGAAGTCTGGTTTGTTTATTCACATGACACTTAATTGTAGTGTATGTACCTAAATATTACGGGCACCTTCAGAAGTTCGGTCACTATAAATAACCATCGATCTGTATAGGTACGTAATGCCCTTATCAAATGGGCAATGTACGAAATACTACATGATTTATCCATTTTCCCAGAATAAATAATGGCTGCCCTATTAATATGCTGCTGCCTAATAAATAATGGCGACTTGGACAATATGTACCCACAACAAACAGTCAAACAAACTTTGAGAAATAGAATAACATGTAAATACTTACAAAAATATTATGCTTAAGATGCACATTTTTTGGTGTCTGGCGGTAAAAAACTTTATATTTATAAAGAAACAATACCTATATATACTTGCACAATAAATATACGTTTAATCTTTACAATACATACATAGTCATAAAATATAATTTGTCTAAACTTTTCGCTTTTGCCATTTTAAAATCTCGTTTTTACTAAGGTAATTTATTCTCAAGTAGTGTTCCGATAGAACTTCGTACAGTTAGTAGCCTCGAAGCTCCCACCTATACAACTATGCGAGAAAGTGTGTTCCTTGTTTAATAGTATTTTGTACATTCTCAAAAAGTACCTACTAAAATAATTATCAAATTTCCCTTACAACAACAGGATTCGTTTGTAAAGACTACAAACTAATATACTTAGCTATATCGGAAACTACAATTGATCTTATTTCAATAATTTTTCACCAGTTTTTTTAGGTTGACTGCTTTTTCTTTTACTGTAGAAAATATCGAGGAAGAGACCTGAAAATAAAAAATAAGATTTTAAACCTATTTAGTGATCATGATCACGCAGACTTACGAACTAGGTCTATTCTACAAACCGAAAACGATGCATCGTGCCAATAATCGCAGGTCACTTTATGTTGATGGAAACTGAAATCGTAAGATTAACCAACATAAGCTGACCTGCGATGATTGTCACGATGCATCGTTTTATAGAGTAGACAAAATGAAATTGACTGTTTTATTTACACGATTAGGATTCTTCAAAAAACAGATCAATCAATATATTGTAATGCTTTAATATAACCCACATCTTTACTCAGGCACAAGGAATGGGTGCTATTTATGATTTGTGATATGGTGATATACTTGTACTTATTTGTGAATCTCATAGCTTGAATTATATCAATCACTTGAAAAAAAAAACTATCTGAAAACCAGCTCTACCCTTAGCTTTTGTGTTGTCTATATACGCCCAAATTTCTTCTATTGTATAATTTGTTTGTGTGTGTGTGTGTGTGTTGAATACATGTATTTTATTCTAGCCTTAGAGAAAGTAAGAAGAGCGCTGTATATTCCTTTCACAGTCACAGAAAAACAAAGAAAATATAATACAACATTCTTGTGAGTAAAAGAGACAAAGCATTAGATCTTTTGTCCCAACTTGATGCTCCGAATTTTGTATTAAGAAACTATGGATTCACTGCATTTTTTGTCCCTCTCAGCGGCATGCTCGCTGTTCGTCCAGGTACTATACTAGGTCCATGATAGAGAGAATAAAAACTATACCTGAGAATACTAATACAGCGCCGACCCACTGGCGCGTCGCTAGCACGTTGCCGAATATGATCACGGAAGCTAGCACTGTGAAGAACTTCCTCGCAGTTGTGACCACCGAGCACGGCAGTGGACCGAACTCTGCAACCTGAAACATAATTTAACACCCATCATTATCATTATAATAAACTAGCTGCGCCCCACGGTATAGGTCGCGCCACCTAAAATGAGTGCTGGCTGTAACTGCGCAGTGGTCGATGATTGGTGGAGAGGTAACGCGGCGCACTTCATACCATTGATTTAGCGAGTGCTATTGGTTCGTCAGCGAGTGAACACAGACGCAAACATACCCCTGCTACTTCCCCTCAGCGCTCTTTTTACGTGGCGCGACCTATAACACGTGGGGGACGGGAACACGGGAACGGGAACTATTCAGCGCAGGTAGCACCGCGGGGCATGACCGTAGATCGATCGTCATAGCAACGTTGTTTTCTGTCAAAAAGTGTCATACATTTTGTGTTGTAAAACATCGTTTCTATTGTGATAGATCGACCAAGATCGACAGTCATCCGTATGATGGATATAGGAATCGGACATAACACGAGCTCTAAACGTGAAGAGAAAAAACGTAAGGAAACCCGCGATTTCCCACACGCATTGACCATTGTCTTGTGGATATGGCCAGCTAAGCTAAAAGGATGATTACTTAGCAGTTTAGGTGCTAGGCATGCCTATTCCATCTCAACAATGTCCCAGGAACTACAGTGTCCCGTAAAGTGTAGGCCTGATATATATATATATATTTTTTTTTAATATACCTATAAGTAAATAAATATTTGATAATCTAAAAGTCTTTTGACTCCTGACACTGTATAAATTGGTCTGTTCGCCGCTTGCCCCCTTACTGATTTCGTCATCGAGTATAGATGTAAAGGCCTATCTTAGTTACCATGTAGAAGATGAAAAGTTGTCCCAAAGCTCCGGTGAGCGCTAGCGCCGCTATATACCCCGCCACTTCAGGATACTGCGCCACAAAATGGAGGAAAGTCGACAGCTCACCGCACAGCACTACAGCAATCGAAGATATTATTGAAGACCTGTAAATTAATAATGTATTTTTTTGTTTATTTTACACTTGGTATTGCAATTAATAGGTATTAACTGGATTGGATAGGTATAGGGCGGCAATAGATAGAATCACCTAGCATGTAAGACGATTCGAAGTGATCCTTTAGGTCCTACTGAAATAAATATATGTTTCTTTTTTTCTATAACGCAGGGATCATAATGCTTCCTAGTATGTAACGAGATAAGCCTTACTTTGTTCGTGTCCCTAGACTGGAGATTGGCAGATGCGTAAAAAAGGGATCCCAACCTAACCTGCCCCCTTAGCATATTATGACTAAAACAAAAATCTCGGAAATCTATTTTAAATTACTTAGGTTCCTAGTTTAGAAAAACATGGACACGGGATTTTATCGCCTTAAAACCTACTCGTAATATTAATAGTACTAATTTCAGAGCAAAAATACAGTAAAATGCTTTTAAATGTTACCCCCCACAGGCGTTCAAATCTGACATCCACACTGATCTTCGCAAATGCTAGATGCTTAGAAGATTATCCAAGGGAAGTCAGACGCATGTTCAATACGTTTTTACTTATATAAGTAGGTACTCGTCAAATTTACCACAAATTCGTGTTCAGCATCATTGAGTAAGCAGTTGGAGAGTGCTCAGCCTTGATGCGTTCCTGAAAAAGATAATAATACCTCACATTTTAAACGTCATGTTAACTTCTGTAAAATGTGGGTATGCTAAGTACCAAATATGCATTTGGACATACCTCTAACTACTCTTTTAGACATACTCAAGGATCTAAAATGCTTAAAAAGATCTGAAAGTACATATTTGTATACTTACCGCACCTTGGGAATACAGTTGTGGTCATATTTCATATATATTTATAATGAATATGTAGTGCCGAACTACTACTAGTTAGGTAGCAAGTACTACAAATTATTATGAATAAGGGTGTATTATCGCTAAATGTACCTGAACTGCACCCGTCAGTCCATCCATGGTGAGTGACAGAAGCAACAAGAGCTCACCAATGCCCATTCCACCCACATCACCAGAGGTCTTTCCCTGGTCTTTGTACATAAACATTATGATGCCGATCACAATTAAAAACACGAAGAGGTATTTCTTGAGAGGATAAGTCTTGCGGCCGACAAGTACACCAAGGATCAGCACAGGGATTGGCTTCGCCGCTTTGCCAACCACCTGAAATTAAATAAAACCCATTATGTAACGACTAGTATCAGCACGGCTTCCCAGTACGCAGCTTCGGTCGCGTGGTACTAAACCAGAAAAAAAAGTAGCCTATGTGTTATTCCAGTTCATAAACTATGTCCAGTCCAAGTTTCAGCCAAATCCGTTAAGTAGTTTTCGCGTGAAATAGTAACAAATATACATCCACACAAACTTTTATTTATGTCCACTATCTGACTTCCCACTAATATTACCTATATTAGTGGGAAGTCAGATAGTAGACATACAATTGTGTACTTTGTATGGCAACATAGTATAAGTTAAGATGCCCTATTGAATCAGTGTCTAATCAATAATTTAGTTATAGGTAGATGGTGAACAATATTGTGGAGCAACTTACAAGTAAATAAATATCATTGAATAGCAATTAAGTAATGTAATACCTCACAGACCTCATAAAGACAAACACTTAAAGTTGCATTAAATATACATTAAAAATAAATTTTAACATTACATTCGTACAATCATTAACTTCCCATCTCGCAACTACTCAATATTCCACTGCTCTGGAATTCTAATGATATTTAATGGTATTCAATTAAGTTTGTGTAACCTGCTCACATACTGGGGCTCTGCCTACTTCCTTAAATATGTTTTTTTGTCATACTTAATAGATTTTTGGCATTTGTTTATTATTACTGTACAGCTCCTTACAAGATTTATTTACAAAATAAATGTATCTAAGTTTATACATTTTTAAACATACATTTATAGATCAAAAAACACCGAGACCAGGAACAAATATTTATGATTGAGGATGAGCACGGAAGGTGTGAAACAATGTAAATGTTTTTACCAGAGATTAATTAGCAAGCAAACCAGTGCGAGGATACATAGCAACTCCATCAAACGGTGTGAAGATGAGCATTGCAAGGATGTGTAGCAGGTGCTGTACATCAGAAAACTCCACAACATATCCTTAGCAAGCATCCTTAGCACCCATTCCTAAGCTGCTTTTGCTAGACCTGCGCTGAGTGAGGCTAGGTAGATGTAGTAGGTATTATTTCAGTGGTGCACAACAAAAATATCCCTTTCTACACATCTTGGATGGAAATGCATTAAATCTGTTATTGAAGCAGATTGTAACTTAGCTTTCTCCATTGGATTGCACTAAGCTATGTGTTTGAAGGAAGACTAATGGCTCGCCCTACAACAGACTTACATTTGTATCCCACCTAATAATATTATAACTTGGAAAGTTTGAATCCTTGAGTTTCAATCACAGATAATATAATACTATAAGTAGTTTCAATATACCTTTTAATTACTTTTACTAGAGTCCTAGAGTACCTACTGTTTTTTTAGGGGTATGTAGGGAATCGGATCATTATGCTTGAATGGTTCCCTACATAGTTAAGTTGATGCAGGATGATACACATAAATAAGTTTAGAATTGTAAATTATTTTAATTCCACGATATAACAATACATGTTCGGACCTAGCGAGCAGGGAGAACTGACTGGCAACGCGACTCACAAAACCTCCGCATCAGCCCATTTATACCTGTTGCTGTTGCTACCTAGCCGCCACATTTTAATGAAATATAGAATATGGCTTGGAATAGTAATATAAGCTATTATACTACACCTAAGTGAAACCACACAAGCAAAGTTGTGAGATGGTTAGAGCAGAATAAATAAATAAATTACAAACAATGCTTACCTGTGTTGGATAGTTTACCCATTGTAAAGCTTTTATTGAACATATCATGGCAAGCTGATAAGTTATTGCTGAAGAGAAGTAGTAAAACTTTCTTGTATTGTCTTTTTCATGCTTCCATGAGAGCTGTAAAGAAGAATTTAAGAATATTCGTCAAATATTACCTACATCAAAATAAAATTGTGAAAAATCTTTTTGTGGACTGAGAGATAGAAAGCTAATGGGCTCACCATCAAGATTTGGGCGAAAATATAATTCACCACGCATTGCACCAGAACTAGGGAGAGTGCATATGTGAACTTATCGTTAGTTCCATACTTTCCTCTTGTTATTTTCTCTTGTAACATACCAAATACGAAATAACAAATAAATATCGCAGCTGCGTAAAAAATAAACCGAAGCTCACTACTGTTTTTCGACATAATTATGTATTAAAATTAACTGAGTACTTGCAAATATTTCAGTATTAATCCACAATAAACCAGCAGCAACCACGGCCGTAATTTAAATGGAGCCTAGGACACGTATCTACCATTCAATAAAAGAGAAAAAGCCGAAAGTTTACTAGCAAATACAAGGGCAACACGTACTACAAACACCAAAGAGAATAAAAAACACATTGCTTTGATTTGATAACACTATTAGTCATTTTCCTAGATGTAGTCAGTGTCAAAAAACGGCTAAGGCTATTCTTCAGAATTCAGTGCATAAGCAATGTTTTTTTTTTTTGCTTTGCACTATTTCTATTTTTTTTTTTTTGCTTCGCACGGCTTGTGCATTTAGCCACTATCATGTCCTATTATATATAGTTCAAGTTATGAGATAAAGGAACACAAATACAAATTATATACTATGATACATACATTATACATAATATCCCACCCATTCCCTTGTGCCTCAGTAAAGATGTGGGTCTTTACTGAAGCATCACACGGACTTTTTGTGACAACTCGAAATGAAATGTTAGCCAGTTTTATTTCATTTGCCCACACTTAGTACGTTCACGAACACTCAACTCGAGACACGAATGGCGCTCTACCAGTAACCGAGCTGAGTGCTTTCGCTTTCTCGTTCTGTCATCATCATACAGTTCGGAAGTTTGTATCGATACCAACTGTTTCGATACGATACCGAGTAAGTATCGCAAGATTCATTTGATGCCTCGGTATCGAACCAAAAGTAACGAGTAAACTTACTCGTATTTACAGTAGTAAATACGAGTAAGTACTCGGAGATAGTAATCGGAACAGGCCTAGCTGTAGTAGTGATTAGTCTGTGCTGTGGTAGTGATGTGTGATCTGTGAGTGATTTGCATTGACATGACAGGTGATGTGATTGTGGTTGAAAGTAAACGTAGCGTAGTGTTATATTCTCTTTGGTTGAAAAATGAAGAAGGGAACAAGGTGAACGCGTAGCAAACATATTGTTCAAAACACAGATTAGGTAGAGATACTTAACATCGTACATTTCGTACAATGCTTTTTGAGACTGTTTTGAAGTAAGCCAGAGTATTCAAGTGACCGCTGAAATAAATAATCAATGAACCATCACTAACGATGAAGAGGAGTGACGTCGTGCGTGAACAATCCTAATCGTTGGAAAGATTGTTGGTGATACGAGCCTAACATGGGTCTCCTCATTTCGAAGATATGGAGCTTGTTTGGCAATGAGGGTAATGATACCATGTAATTAATTAATTAATTTAATTGTGCGAATATTATAACTTAGTAGGTAGGTATGTACTTACTTTTATTTGCTGTCCAATAAGCACTAGGTACTCCTAGTAATCTTTACTACCCTCACACGTAAACTTATAAATATGTTCAGGTGTAATCAATAAAACAAATAAATCACAATTAAACATAACAAATAAACATTGTTGGCCAGAAGTCAACATAATATAATGAATTTAGCAAACTCAGTAGTGTAAGAGGTCTGTAATCTGTAGGTACTTAGATAAAAACTAGAGATTAAAGGGACTTACAGCCAGGGAATATTGTCTCATCATTTCAGAGATACTGAGCTAATAAGCTACTCTCTACTAGATAATACCTAGTTAGAAACTATGACTAAGAATCTGCTGATCTTATGAAAAGAGTACAAAGCTCTTTGTGATGTTGTTGAAGACATATACCTACCACTTTTTAGTTGAGTGTTCATTTTATACAAAATCTACTTTAATTTTTTATCTGGGTTGGCGTTTTCTTTTGCACTAAAATAATACTAACAATTAGAATATCTACTTGTAGGTGTTAATTGCCGCGCCTACCTAGATGTTTAGAAGTTTAATGTACTTAATTAATAAATCAACACTCTGAAATACTGTATCAACCTTTATAGTTGCAAATAAATGAATTTTGATTTTTGATTTGAATTTAATTTAGTGACAGATTAGTTAATTTTGTAGCAAAGTGCTTGATGTGGGCTTATTACAGAGTATGCTGGCTGCATTATTAGGATTTACTTCGAGTCTTACAGGATATACAGTGTCAGTTCCCAACATAGTATTTCCTGTATGACTGATATTCCTAAAAAATATAGAAAATAATGTCTGGCAGCTAGTCCTCAGTGATGGTGAAAGCTCAGAGAGATACTCACTTTAACTGAATAATTTCCTTACCTACTGAGTTTCCTGCAAGGAATAACATGTGTTTTCTGGTGACTAGTATCATTTAAGGATGATTTATGTTTAGTTCTAAACTGGTTAATAAGCTCCGGTTTCGTAGACAGCCGAAGCAGAATTAAGTTAAACATTGGAAGGACTTATTATTCTTAATCGCCTTGCAACTTGTCATTGGATACATAACTAGCAAATTCATTCACATTAGCATGATTGTAACACACTCATCCAAAATATACTTACAAGTCTCTTCTTCTGAAGATGTTTCATGATTTAGGTATTTATTTTTATATTCAACTTTCCTCAGAACACAAACTGGTCCTGGTGGGTTTGGACAATGCTGGAAAGACAACTATTCTATACCAGCTGTTGTTGGGCGAAGCTGTTCACACTCGGCCAACCATTGGCTCCAATGTCGAGGAAATTGTATGGAGGAACCTGAGATTCGTCATGTGGGATCTTGGAGGACAGCAGAGCTTACGATCAGCTTGGAACACTTATTATACCAACAGTGAGGTGAGGTAAAATATCAACTAACGTAACAACATGTAGATGTTTGTATGAGCTAAAGGTAGTAGCTCATTTACACGTCTCCACTCGAACACCGCTCTCGCAAATAGTCTTAAGAGCCACGCGAAATGTCTGGCTATAATTTTTTTATTTCGTATGAAAAACCGTATTATTTGAACTTACAAACTTGAAAATTTACATTAATATTTCAATACATTTCATAAAAGTCTAGGACAAAATATTTCCAAAACTACCCCATTGGATATAGGGGTTGCCTTGAGGGTGACTCTTTGGACTATAGTGTTGTCAAGTTAAACCTCACGGGAAATCGAAATGCGTAATTAGACGCATGACATTGACAATAACGCCTGACTCGTACAACAGGTAAGGAATATGTTAAGGTAAAATCATGTAATACAACAAAGAGGTCAGTGTGTCACAGCTGTGTCAATATAATTTATATTCGGTGACAAGTAACACACATGAGTATCTGCTACTTGAAGTGGATTTTACTTGCATGGTTACAAAAACTTTTAATTTATACTTTTTCTTCTAGCACTGCAACGCATAGCTAGCGTACGAGTACGTTTTGTATGTCCATGTACAACTATGTACACTTACATAGTTCTGCAAGATTATAAAAATATTTAAGTTACTTTATTCAACCATCTAAACTTGATAAAAGAGTCCTTATCTGTATGTAAATTAGCCGTTATCAAGTTAAATAGGTCATATTTATGCAGATAAAATTTAGATTGATGGTTTTGAATCTTGATGCTTTTCACAGTTGACTTATTTTTGTCAAAATAATATATTAACAAAGTTATTAATCCAAGGTCCTCAGGCGAAAGTCTTCGCCCTCTTAAACTAAACTGTTTCTTGCTCAATATGTCCTTGATTCTGGTTAAGTAATCAATATTAAAGTAGGTGTGTGAAGTAACTGTTATTCAATCTGTAATACTGCCTCAGGGGCAAAGCCGCAGTTTTGTTTTACGTATTAATTAATACCTAAAGAACTGAAACCTTAGACGAGGAAACCTTTGTCTTAATGACATCCTAAGACTCTCAAATAGTAGTAATTTTGTATAGTTTGATGATGATTATTCAATGGTCCTAGCTATGAAATATAGAAAACGAAGCAAGATGACATAACAGAATGTAAATCATGCTGGCTATGATTCTTTTTGTTAAAACTTGCTCAATTAAGCGTGAGCGCTCAACATGCGACTAACGGCCAGTCTCAATAACCTATCTGAGACTTTACTTACTGTAGGTAGATATTTGACATATTTTCTTTTATTTAAAGTGTGAAATATCAGTAAGCAAATCCAAAGAAGGTTATTGAAACCGGTCGTTAATTGGCTTTGCGAATGCTAGGAATGGTGTCACTCACTTGATGTTGAAACATAATTTTATGTTGGTAAAGTAAATGCTTGGATTATATATACGTCATTTTTAATCCTACTTTATATACTATTTATAATACATAATATTATAATGCGAATGTTTGTGAGAATGGATGGATTGTTGTTTGTTACTTTTTCACTCAAAAACTACTGAATGGATTTGATTTAACTATGAATAAATACAAGTTTATGACCTGAAATAACACATAAGATCGTGCCTGCTACCTACGTTTTATCCGGGAAAATAACAGTGGAGCAAAGCTTTGAGCGGATACAGTAATTAATTAAATAAACAATAGAACATTTAATTAAAACATTATCTAACTAAACGGCTGGAAATATTGCGAGAAAAACAATTACATAAAAATAATCCTTGGACATTTTTACAGAGTCATCTAGTCCCAAGCTTTACTACTTAATGCTTGTATTCTGTTAACCAAATAGATTGATATTCTAAAAAGCTGTAAATGGGCTTGCAACCTGTCACATGGAAAATTACTACTTGCAAAAAGTTAGCAGTGTAGTACCCTACCTTTAGACAATCATGTTAAAAGAATTCTAAGTGTCTGAAAATATTGTGGATATCTATCGTCGTCATTAGGTACAGTCGTGAATCAGTGTATCATTTCTACATGCTGGGCCATAATTTATTAGCATAATATGCAGCTAAGCAATAAGCTATAGTACATTTCGGTCATTATATCTGGGTTAGATCAATCTGTTAAATTGACCGACCCTCTTGCGACTGATGTATGTGATGTATTGATTTAAAGGTAGTCAATATTTATAGCTTCAAGCAGATGGCTTGCGCAATTTTGAAAACATCTGGCGATTTGTTTGTGTTGTTAACGTTCACATGGCAAAACAACTGAGTACATCGTTGTGTCAACAGTTTCCAATAATGTACTTGCGACCGTTTTATTTTTACTTCATAATAATTATGTTAAAATATTGAAGGTGCCTGTATGCGTGAAACTAGCGCCCGCCGCCGCCAATTTATTTTATTATTACGTTGAAAAAAGAATTAATTATGATTGTTCCGTTTGTGAAACCTATCATAAGCTTTTTTTTCAATACCTCTGTAATAGTTTTATTTTGTATAGTTTAGAAAACGATTCGTTGCTTGTTTTCCTTATTCCTGTTACAATAAAATGATGGGTCAAAGTATGATGAGATTTCCTCATTTCAGTTCGTGATAATGGTGATAGACTCGACGGATCGACAGCGTCTCAGCATCAGCAGAGAGGAGCTGCAAAGAATGCTGACGCATGAGGAGCTGAGCCGTGCGTGTCTGCTTGTCTTTGCTAATAAACAGGTATAGAATCAGAAATATAAAAGAGGACTAATACATATACATACATATTATCACTCCTCTTTCCGATGGGGGCAGAGACCTCTGAGCTCCACTTGGTACGATCCTGACACACCTCTTTCGCCTCATTCACTCTCTTTCCATTTATATAGTTCAATATATTTATATACATAATGTACCTAAGTTAAGGCTTCTGAGCTGTACGAGTTACCCATACAAACGTAATACCATAACCATTTGAAATTTGCGCATATCTTCAGCATAGTATGGTATTATTCGTATTAGGATAGCATTTATCTAGGTCTCTGCCAGAAGCTTTTTTCAAAATACTTAGCTAAAGTGAAATTAAACCGAATCGCATTTTGCATATTTTTACATCATAGAAGACATGTTTTCTTTATATTTATTTAGTATTAAACACTAGAATATTTTAAGTTTCCTTCTGTTAGAAACATAGCTTATATGGTCTAGTAACAGAAAAACAACACTGTGTGAAGAATAAAAACAATTTTCAGTCATAATTTTTGGGACTACGGGAGACAAGCAACATTCTTGCAAAATAGCTATGACAACTATACTAGTGCCAACTTTGAACGAAAACACGATTGTAAGGAATTTGCTTTCTTTTTTATGGCCGTTCCGTAACCCGTTCAAATAATGAAGAGCACTGGAAACTCTATAGAGCTATACTAAAGTAGGACACTCCGACATAGACGGAATATAGTAAGAACGAATGAACGAACATAAGAACGAAGAAGTACACCGTCATCAATCATTTTAATCTGTGTCAATTCAAAAACTTCACAAGGTCTTGTTGGTTTCGTACATACATTTTTGTTATAAAATCGCTAATGAGGGCAATTCGGAGTGTCGCAAAAGCTAAACTAAACTAACTAAAATTATTGCCATCCTTTTTATTCCCATCGCTATGAAAGGGACGGCAACAATTTTAGTTAGCTTAGTTTAGCTTTTGCGACACTCAGAATTGCCACTTATAGTTCACTAAATACTGTCTAAAACTTTAATTTATCTTGTAGGCTGTTATAGTGTTTGATCGTGGAAGTAAAATGACTAAAATAACATGTGAAATGTGTGGTGTAATAAGAACATGCCGCCTGAATGACAATAAACTTATTTTATGTCTAAATTTCCATTAGATATAGATTGGTAAGCAATTTTATGTCATTTAATATCAAAATTAAGTAAACTTATGATACAATTCGTAAAGGTTTCAGTGTTTTTTGCAAGAAAATTATTCTCATAACGCATGTAAACAATACATAGTGCTTGACACACATCAACCTAGATTAATCGATATCGATATTTGGTTTTACGAAACTGAAATGATTCGTTCTAATTAATTTGTTTGATTGCTATGTTTTGTAAAGTTTTTTTTTGTTTAGATACCTACATAAACCATAATTTACGCAACTTAGACATTATTTTATAGGTACCTAGTAGGTTTTGCATTATATCATGTTAATTTTTTATCAAAACATTCTGATATGGAATAGGTGTCCTAACCAGTATTCACGTGATGCTAGAACGATGAAGACTAGAATGATATAATTATAGTAATTATAGTAATGAAAATAAAGTTAAAATTCATATGACACTGAAACCACGCTCCGCTTCGCTGCGCTTCGCCGCTCTTTTGGTGTGAGTTGAGCCTAAGTGTTTTATCATTGAAATATTATCTTTATCTTTGATGCTTTTTAATATATTAATACAACAAATTTTGTTGCAGATAACCTATAAACCTATACCTACAAAAAAATCGAAGCAGCATGGCGAAGCATAAACAAAAGCTTGATGATCATCGTCACTATAATGAAAGTACCTGGATGACAATCATTGCCTGAAAACATGGATAAAACGTCGTTTTCTAAAAATGAATCCTAGCTAGATCGATTTATCGCCACCGAAATAACTTATGTTCAAATAAATTAATAGATAAATTTCATTATTTTATTTGTAAGAAATACAAAAAATCATGAATAAGAATTATGGAATCCAGAAATCCCACCTAGAGCCGATATCGATAAATTATCGATAGTCACTAAGGTACATCTCTAGTTATAATGCTTTGTTTTTACTATGTTGGCAGTATGGCGTAGTTTGGTTTTGTAACGTTGAAAGCAAATTCCTTTTTTTCATAGATCTTTTTTTTATATGGCAGTTCCGTCTCTTACTATTACACGCTCTTTAGAACGCGCGTCACATTGACTTTGCCGAGCCACGTCACCGAACTCTTAACTACATTATATAAAAAAAATAATGAAATGATGGCGGGACGAACTCGACAAATTTACAGCCGACTGAGCGGTCCTAACACAAGATCGTGACGTCTGGAAGGAATGAGGAGAGGCCTTTGCAGCAGTTGGACACAATCCGCTGAAAATATTGATACATGATTTTGATACATATTTACAACTAGCTGCTGAGCTTGCAAGCCGATTGACACTTTAAAAATTCTTACTGCTATTCGATGTTTTCCTTCACTTTTAAGAACTTGTGTCAAAAAAGTGCAATTAATGTTTCCGTTCGGAAACAAAAAATCCACCGAAGTGAGGTACGATGCTGGACCAACAAGGTTGAAACAATACACATTTATAATTCAGTGCAAAAGAAGCAGATGCACACAAGTACATTAAGCGGAAAACTGTGCCAAGGATCGCATTGATTTTGTGTGCAGTGCTTATTAATTTTGTTTGTGTTTTTGCAATTTGCAGCGGGCGCAAAGCGACCACTTTTGATGTTTCAGAATATGGTCACAAATGTTTCTTGTAGAATGACTTTCGTCATTTGGGATATATGAAACATAATAATGTATTAAAGCTACCCTGGTACCAAATTTCATTCAAATCCGTCCAGCCGTTTGAGCATGTAGGAGCAACAAACATTCACACTTACACACACACAAACTTTTACCTTAATATATTATATAATATATTTTACGTATGGCTGTATTCTACTAGAGATGTTTTGTTTATCAGCAATATATTTGTCAGGATGTAAAGGGGTCTATGACTGCAGCCGAGATATCAGAGCAGCTTGATCTTACGGCCATCAAACAGCACCCTTGGCACATACAGGCCTGCTGCGCACTTACCGGAGAGGGGTAAATATCTACATTTCATATTTAACCCATTCTCGGTCCAGTAGGAACATGTGCAACACGACGAGACGACATTAATGACATATCTTGATAATGCCAAACTGCTCTAACGTGCTAGAGCAGGAGAGAGAATTTTGTCGACGACGAGAAGGTTTGTCGTGTTGCACATCTTAGGCTACAGGTCGACGAGTGCTTGCAACATCACCACGTGCGATGACATCATGGGCACTTGCTTAGATTGTGTTTAAGCAAAGAACCGGAGATTACTATCAATAATGAATATTGGTAAAATAAAAAAAAAATCTTTTTGTTCGTTCGTTCGTAAAAGCAAGTGGCCAAAAATTCTTTTGATAAAATTATCTCTACCTCACATTGGGAATACGGTCGTGATATTATTTCATTTTATTTAAATAAATTGACATTGGGGGTGGGCGGGGATTGTCACGCCATGGCTGCCTGCAGATGGGCGACGAAGCCGGGGCAGACCGAGAGGCGCTGGCAGATGACTTTGACACCTTTCAGGAGGGTTGGTGGGACATGGCAAAAGACCGAGAAAGATGGAAACAATTGGGGGAGACCTTTGCCCAGCAGTGGGAAAATATAGGTTAAAAAAAATTGACATTGCACACAGCGCCATCCAGTCTCAAACTAAGCAGAGCTTGTACCATGGGAATCAGATAGATGATAGAATAGATTGTGTTGAACCTAGCTCTTCAGAGCACACGATGTTTTTAACGAACACTCACTGCGCGTTTTTGTGTAGCGTGTTTTAGCAGATTGCTTATATTGTATCGAGACAAACACATTGATAAGATTTGAGAAAAACAAAAGAGGAAACAAGAAGTTTTGTCTTTAGCATAATATATAAAATTATCTTTAATATGTCAGCTACGAAATTATCTTATCTATTGGAATATATTTGAGCAGAGTATCATAACTGGTATGATAAACAAAATCGTAGCAATTGCGCCTTGGCCTTAGTTGTGTTTACATTGTAATTATGCGTTTATTTTTCTGCTTTTGTAGATACATAAAAAAGAGCTACTAATATAGTCCCTGGTAAGACTATCCCACTAATATTATGAACGCGAAAGTTTGTATGGATGTAATTGTATACTGTTTGTTACTCTTTCATGCAAAAACAATTTTCATGAACGAATTTGGCAGAAACTTGGAATGTACATACTTATGCAACACATAGGCTACTTTCATCAGGGTAAGTACATCGTGAGCGAAGCCGTGGGCGGAAGATTGTTTATATACAATACAGGTTGAGTTTTTTCGAGGGCTATTGAGGTGAAGCCTGTAACCGCTTATAAAAATCAAGTTTTTTAAATAATAAGTGCATTAAAAAATATCAAAAATTATTTATACATTTAGTGAAAAAGTAAGATTCAGATAAAAAAAATTCTGAGGCGGTACGAAGTTCGCCGGGTTAGCTAAGATAGTGTATACCCATCTGTATTCTGTGGTATTACATATTTCTCCGTCCCTTTCATAACGATCGAAATAAATAAGATGGCATCAATTTTAGTGCCGTCAAATTAGTTGTAAATAGCCTAGAAAGGCATGAACTAATTTAAGTGTGGCAATTTTTTACCCAAGATATAATTTTTATATTTTATCTCTACTTTAAATGTTTTATTGGTTATTTTCAGATTACACCTGGGCCTAGAGTGGATCGCAAGCAGAATAAAGAAGAAATAAGTAGGCTAGGACGGAATTGGTTAAAAATAATTAAAAATATGATATTTTATTGTTAATACAGTCTTGATCGTGGTTCTTTAAACACGGTGCTTTGCTCAGTTTAAACCCACGTCCACATTTTCAACGTAGTTCCATATATATTTTTTTTAAATCATTCGTGAAATTACTAAATGTAACCTAAGAAAATATTATCTTATCGTGTTTGAAACAAATTTGAAGATATTTTACGTAGAAAAAATGTAACCAGACCAATTGATCGATCGACGTCGACCAATCCATTCCAATATCGAGCGATGCCATCGATCGAAGATTTATCGATTGGCCTTTTAACAACCTTAAATAGAAACAAAAGTCTATAAGCATTTATGCAGTAGGTCCACTGGGATCGCATAATAGTTTTAAGAGCTAAGTGACATCCTGTTCTTTCGATATCGTGAAGATCCAAGGCAACAGATAGTTTAGGACCGAACTTTATTTTTTCAGTAATATAAACAGTCAATTCAATCATCAACAAGTCTTCCAAGTAAATAAACAATGTACATAATAATTATGTCTGCGGTATTATGTACACTGACGGTTTAAAAATGATCGTCACCTTAGAGTCGGTTTTCGTTTGCACCAGATTGCAAGAATCAATTTTTATTGTACCAACATATTACCAGTGACGTTCCTTTTTCAAGTTTCAAAAGGCATTATGTGCTTGTGCTCGTTAAACGAATCAAGTTGAAAACCGACGAACATTATCAAACCGTCACTGTAGGTACTGTACATAGTCGAAACGTCTCTGGACAAAATAATGTAAAAGTAATCCCGATTAATACGCGATACAATATGTTTTGTGATCGCGAAAGTTTAAAAAAGACGTCAGCGGTAGTGTTGCAAAATCCACGTTGCTTTTTTTGAGGATTGTACAAACAAATAAATATCCTCGGACATTGCACACAGCTTCATCTAGTCCCAAGCAAAGCAACTTAATGCCTGTCTTATGATAACCAGATGACTGATTATACTACGTTATATTATATTTTTTGTAAACATGCATTTTATACTTAAAAAAAATTCAGACTCGAGACAAATGTTTGCAGATCATACAAAGATTTATCCCGCAACGGGGATCGAACCCGCAACATCCTGTGTCTCAGACGTACTTTCACCCACTGTTCCACAGAGGTCGTCCAAAAGTACCTACACATATTTTTTCTAATTGCAAAATCAAAATGAGTTTTGATTTATTTTAACTGTTAAGTACATGATGTGGAAGTTGGCTTTAACCTGACTAAAAAAGAACTGTATATTTTTAGTATAATTTACTTTTAGCATATTTTGGTGGTAATGAGCTTGTGGTCATATAAACATTTCGTGAGGATCGACGAAGAACTTAATTTTGAATGTAATTTCGATTCATGTTTCGTTTTTGTCATTTGATTTAAGTAAGTACTTAATTCGCGTAAATGTAACAACAGAGGAAGTAACAAAATAATTTTAAGTAAGCAGTTTAAGCAGTCAACCCGCCTTTTGGTTGGACAATGTTGCCAGTAGTGGCAATTCGCCAGAGTGTCGCAAAAGCTAAACTAAACTAACTAAAATTAATGCCATTCTTTTTATTCCCATCGCTATGAAAGGGACGGCAACATTTTTGGTTAGTTAAATAGCTTTTGCGATACTCCGAATTGCCACTAATGTAGATGTAAATCACATGAAATTGGTTGGGACCGAAAAGTGATTGGAAATGGCAAAGATAAGCTTTATCATAGAATTATCTTTTCATTAATTGACGAAATAGCTTTTACCGTAAAATTAATATGAAAGTACAATATAATTGGAATTTCAGTTAGTGAACAGGTGAATTACCACCAATATTTAGCTATAAGTACATGTATGACGACGGGTCCGTAGACAGAAATATTTATATACAACTTATTCATAGTTTACCAGTTTTATACAAATTATGTTTTATGACAATACTTATTATTTTCGTTTCGTTTTATTATTATTATGATAGTATGTAACGCGAGGCGTAGTTATTATACTATAGTGTCTTAAAAACCCGCCCTAATGCTTCCAAATCAGATTCTAAATGTGTATAATATTTGAAATAGTATATATTCTGGGCAGGATTCTATAAAATTGATTGCGTTAAAAGTGTTGCCACCTTGTTGAATAGACTGACAATGAGGACCGTAACAGTTTTAGCTCTAACTTCGAAATCAGCTCGAAATCGTTTCTGTTTTTTGTACCTACCTAGTTCCATAAACTTAAAAAGTGGTCGACATTTCGGAGGATTATACTTATACTAAAACAATAAAATAAGTACATTGTTTGTGTATATTTTATTTTAATCCAACTCCTAATTATTTCCTAAACAAGATTGTACGTAATTTTAGCGTCTTATTAATTTCTAATGTCTTATTACAACACAAGTCTGGTTAAATTAGAAAGAATATACAAGATACAACAACAATTAATTATACAACATAAATGTACAGCACAGGAGACGTAGCATTGGTTCATGATTAGAAAAAGTTATTGACAAGGTTCTGTTTTACTAAATAGGTTGAACCGTAAAAACAATTAAGTAAATTGTCTTTTATTGGAACGTGCAAAAAATATTTTGCATGAAAATATTTAAGGACCAGCTTTTGCTGTCCTGAGTTTCTTCTTTAAAAATAATAAAACGAAGTAAGTAGATCAGCATTAAGTATAAAATTTAATTTATTATTGAACAACTCACTCTTAATCATAACATTTTTAACTGATTTCAGATTTCCTTTTACTACATAGTCGTTAACACTGTATTTATCCAGAAATCTAACTAAAACTAAATTGAATATGTACCTATTTTAATTTTTCTATTTCAGCCCCCTGATTGTGTATACTTATCTCGGATTGTATCAAAGCAAAAATCACAGTAACCCGCGAAAAATACTGTCAAATATGACAGTAATTAAGTTACTTTAATTTACTCATTAAATCTGACAGTTGTTTTCACGGATTACTGGGATTTTTGCTTTGATACAATCCGAGACAAGTATACACAATCAGGGGGCAGATATGGTAAAGAGTTTCCGCCTGGTTAAAGTAGGAACTCTTAAAACTTGAACCTTCCTGAAGTGAAATACAAAGACAAACAAATGTAAAATATTTGGTGTTTTAGCGAATAAACCGAGAACAAAATTAATGAAGCTGACAAAGATCTTCCTAATGTTTTTAAATGACATTGTAGTCTAAAATATGGTAAAATTGTATAAATTTTCTATCTAAGTATTAGTGTTCCTTTTTGGAGCAAAACACTGAATTTAAAATGAAGTATAAGCGAGAGCCCGAAATTTTAATACGAATTGTGTTTTTTTGTCAGTGTTATCTTTAAATAGAACTGTGCTATGTAAAAAAATGTATGAATAATTATTTAAACTCAAAACAGTTAAAAGTGGTTTTATGGCATAACATGGTACCTACCAGATTTTATGAAACATTTTTAGATAATTAACCATTTCTTTATTTAACCTAGATGTAAGGTTTAACAATGAATTACAATATATATACAAATGATACTACTATGATGAATAAACGCTGAGGTAATAATTGCAAAAAGTCCAAATTATTAGCATATTTGCAAAAACAAATTTACTTAAGTAATTCGTTTTATTAGATTGTGTTATTATAATTAATTACAAAGCACAGACTCCCTTTGAATTAGTCAACACATACATTATTTTATTCTCATCTTATAAATAATCCTTTCCGCACATACCATATCGATAAATGTTATTGTAAATCATTTTAAAATAACTTAATAAATATCTAGAATCAAATCATCTATGTAACTCAATATCACTTGATAAAACTTAAAAATAAATTACAAATTAAGATGACACAACCTAGAAAGGAAAGGGCACTTGTACTTACATAATGGTAAAAAATGTACATTTTTGGGAAACGTTATTTATTAATTAACTGAATAAGTTAGTATCATCATACCTATCGTCCTTGGTATTATGTACTGATTCTACAGTTAATTACTTTAAGAGCTATTACATAAAAATGCATTACTTACTATAAATCTAATAATTATTCAAATTATTACAGGATTCATTGAAAATAGCAACCAATCTATAATTCATAAAATATATAAAAAAATATGTTTGATGGATTTTAACAAGCAATATCAGCTATATTCCAAACTTATTTCATCCAGGAATACAAAGTAAATGCATTGTTTCATGTAGGTATATATTATCTCATACCTAATATACAAATAAAGAATTATTTCATCATAAAGGCATAGCAAGCCCCTGCTACTTGGTCGAAACCAAGAAGTTAAAATAAACATACATAATGTATTACGCAATAAACGGAATAAATGAATAGCAAATGTTTTAAGCAGTTCATAGTCGACAAAGTATTTAGAGTAACAAGCTGAAGATTGATTTAATATTCAAGGGATTCGGTTAAACATTTATAACAATCGGAATATTATAAATCGCTAACAGACTAGATCTATTCTCTATTTGATTTCTATTTAAAAGAAATTATGTTTACAACAAAATAACGAGGATGTCACGTAAGTACCATTACAACATAAAGATCCGTTATGAGTGAGACTCATGTATGTATGTGACTTATGATTATAACTGTATCGTATCGACCCCTTAGCTTCACTCCAATAATTATCTATACTATACAGCTGTAATAGAACAACTTTAGTAAACACCGAGATAGACTAAAGATAGATAAATATAGTGACGAAATTTGATTATGGATATGACCTTATATGTTTCACATCAATAGTTAAAAAGTGTTGGAATATAATTGAACTATTATACTAATAATTAACGTAATTATGAGATTCTACTCTCGTAGAGTCATAGAGCAGGTAAATGTTTTGGTCCTGAGGTATGTAGTTCCCTAGGTATAACTGGCATGATTTGTTGACACTGATTTTTTTAATTTATGCATTCTTTGGTTAATACAAATTGAATTCTAACATTGCAACAATGTTGCTCATTTTGGCTTGACCAAACAACGCAAGTACGAGCATTGTGCATCGGAATAAACTCAGTGAAATGTGCACGTTTGGCGATGTGTGACTACGTGTGGTCGAGACAAAAAGGTAACTATTACTCTAGAAATTCCGAGATCTCTCCGATAAATTCCCTTATCACATTCCACAGCTTTGTAAAGCCCATTCTCCGTTCCTTCCTTCTTAAGGTTAGAAGCAAAACTACACAATAGTAACAGGCAGAATAAGTCAGCTGCCTGAAATGTTAACTACCGCTTCTGATTGTGACCTTCTGGTTGTTGAAGCGTGCCATGTGTAGTTTGAGCCTGAGGATCAGACACGACGCAACGCGCCCGACATTCTGGGTGCAAGATACAATACTCAAGTCGTGTCGCTCCGTAAACCGATACAAAATACAAACATCCGAAATTCATTTAAAAGTCTAGCAGTCTTCAAAACCTGATCTGATAAGTCTTCACCTCGAGGGGTTCCATAACTATATCATAGAATCCCTTCACTCTGCCGTAGGATTTGAGTCCAGTGAGGCTGACCGATGTTAGGTTGGTGACCTTGAGGTTGTTGAACTTAGTCTTGCCGGTGAAGGTGTAAGACTTGCTCTTAGCGCCCTCTGCGCCGACGGAGCAGCTGTAGCCAGGACGGTGGAGCACCATGAACGCCGAGTCGCTCGGGAACTGGTCTAGAGTCGCGTCGGGAATGCTACGCAAGGTCAACAGATGTATACCATCCGGAAATTCGTGCAAGAAAGTCTGGTGAGACTTGACGTCGATGTCGCCGACTTCGCTGGTGTCGATCAGATAAACGTTCACCGGGTAGTTTAGAGTACGGCTCAGGTATTCAGCTGTTTGTGTTGGCAGTTCGTACACGCGGTCCTTAGAGTCTGGTGGCGGTGCATTCTGGTGAACTCGTTCGAATGTCACGTCTCTCTTATAACGCGGAGCGCCGGGCATGGCCTCGATCGTCAGCCAGTTTTGGAATACAGTGGGCTTGTTGTCGAGGACTCCCTCGCCTATACCTCGGAAGTCGTCGTAAAGCGTGCGACGGTCCAGCATGACTTCCAGGCGGCCCGGTTCAAACGCCGCAGCACCTTGAGCGTGGTTAGTCACTAGAGTGACGCGTGTCTCCTCATCCTGAATCCACGCCATTGTGGTGATCGGGTAATAGTTAGCAGCGATGCCCAGTTTATCAACCTTAATTCTCTTCTGATACTGGAACCCGTTCTGGTCCGTATAGAATTCCGGCGGCTCCCCGTTCTGCAGGTCCGTCTGAATCCTCATGAATAACTCCGTGTCTCTGTTCTTGGGAGGGCTCTCAAAGTCGACGACGTTCTCGACAAAAATGCCGCGGGCCAAGTACGGATCATCGACGTTGAAAATACGCAAAGTGTGCACCAGGAAAGGTAGATATAGGACTGTAATCTCGGTGGAGACGGGCCCGGATACGATGATAATGCTGTCGTCTTGCATGCTGTTGCTGCTTGTGTACGGGTTCAAGACGGGTTTCTCAGGAGCATCATAGTCGGGCATGAAGAGATAGGCGCCCGAGTGTCTTTGTGCACTTTGGTACGCCCCGAATTGCAACTCAACCACATTCCGTTTACGCAAGTCTTTCCTATAAACTTGTCGCAAAAAACCTGTGTTCCTATTAATCACTAGCTTCATATAAGCGTTTTCCAGCTGAATATCACCAGGTAGCATACGTTTAGTGGCGAAAAGTTTCTGGCCTTCTTGTTCAAAGTTGCTGCAGTTGTTACAGAAAACAATACAATGGTTGGAAGTATTTGTGTGTTCCTCGAGATTGAAGGTTACTGAGGTCAGCGGTGGCATGGAGGCAACGAACACCAAATCAAAGCTCAGGTCACTGATGATTCGTTTACCGTGGTCGCGAAGTTCTATGTTCGGACTGATCTGATACGGCACATATTCCTGCAGACGCGTGTCGAAAACGCGAACACTGGACGTGTTTGACCGGAGAGTGATGACTTCCTTTCGGAATTCAGCTAGCGGGTTAAATAGAACCACCTTTTTCTTATCAGCAAAGGACACTTGTATCTTTTTTGCCGGTTTCCCATATGTGTCCCACACAACTTCGCTTTGCAGAGCATTCTTCAGATGGACTCTTTCGTCCGGAATCATGACAGCTGTGAGAGCAGCTTCTTGTAAACGTATGCAGTAGTAGATATGGTTGAAAAGTTTTAGTCCGTAGTCAGCCATGACGTTGGCTCTTGAAGTGCCTGTTATAGCGTCATGATGTTGGAACAATCCCAGGTTCCGCCGAGCGCCAATCAATTGTTCATAGTACTTCTCGAGAGTTCTCTCGGATTCTTCAAGTCGCGGGTTTTTGTTCTGCTTCAGATAGTTATAGACGAGAGTAAACAGAATCTCAGCAGATCTCAGCTGGTGTTCGAATTGGCGTGCGAGAAGCTTCAGATAAGGTCTAGTTGTGAAATAACCCGACCAGTAGGCGGGTTTGCCCTCAGTAAAGATGTCAGAATAGACGAAGAAATCTCCTTTCAATGTAGGTATATCCTTATGACGCTCTTTCATCGCGTTGAAATAATCCAACGGTGTTCCAAAAGAGACATCGGCGTTGAACATTTCCTTGTGGCTGTTGATAAAATTAAACATTTTCATGTAATTGACGTATTGGCTGTCGAACTCAGACGGATATTCGTACCTGAAATCGTCCCCGAGAGGAACTAGAACGACGTTGTGCGTTGTCAGAGAGCCGATGCGATCGTACTCCTCTATCAAGATCTTGGATTTTCTTTCTACATTCTGATCAGTGATTTCCTCGAACTTATCCGTGTACTCGGAGTACTCCCCGGGAATCCGCCTAAAGTCGAAGCTGAGGCAGACGGCGGGATGCGGTCCACATGAGCTCTTGATGGAGTAGATATCGAAAGGTTGGTTGTGGACGATAAGTGATGATTTTTCTGTCTTCCAGCCGGGAATCCATAAGAACTCCTCGATTTGCCGGCGAGCCAGCCATTGCTTCCATGCGTAATGAATCCTCTGAATAATGGTGCCTTCGAGACCGCTTTTGTCGAGAAGGTAGGGAACAGTTGGTCCATGGCCGAAGGGATCGATGGACCACCCAGTTTTGGGAGAAACCCCGAGATTCGTCTTTACCCAATGATGGCCTGAAAATATTAATTAGGTTTTATAAGTTACACTAATACCTACTAATTAAATGAAATAGTGTGCGGTAGATATTGTAATTGTTAGATATTAAATGTACAATAGTAACAACCAAGGTCAGGCATTATTATACTAGTACTAGTCTAACGACTGGCAAAAGAACAACCTGTAGGTATTCTTCATTAAAACACATTCAGTTACAAAGCTACATAGCTTGTATCCTTTGGTCTATTTTCATAACTATTTTTCACAACTAATTATTATTCATATTTATAAATACATGTACACGGGGTTTTATCACGTTATTTACCTTATTTAATTTAAATTTTTATAAATATGAATTGTGATCGCGAAAGTTTAAGAAAAACTAATTATTATTCATCATCATCATCATCAGCCATAAGACGTCCACTGCTGGACATAGGCCTCCGTCATAAATGAACTAAGTACTTTATTATGAAAAAGACATTTCGTCCATTAACATAACTGTGTTTCATAAGCAGATACAAAAACGGAGGTAGGTACTATTTTTTTTTGTAGGTAGGTAATCCAAGTTATCGCAGGTTAGACAAGAATCAGCATTTACCTTCAATGAATTGGTCAATGAGAGCGTAGATGTGCGTGCAAGCTTCATCAGGCATCACCCAACCTCCCGTCGTGATTTCCAGGCGACCTTCTTGAACCAGTTTCTTCAGAGCCTACGACAAAAAGTATATAACTATCAAATGTTATATGCCTGACCACTAGGTCCGTAGCCCGTAGCCTTGTGGTCAGGCAGCTCGGCTTAAGAGCGATCGCTTGTCTACGCAGGTTCGAATCCTGCCGGAGCTGTTAACTTTTAGTAAGATTTTTCATTTATATGATATAAGTACCGTGTGGTTTAACTCGGTAAAATATACAGGGTGTAAAAAGACGTCTACTGAAAACGAAACGGGGTGGTACAGCACCCCAAAAGACATCTAAAGACACATTAGTTGTCTGAAAAATGACCGTGGGCGATCGATGACCGCGGGCGAGATCAGCTGTTCGCTGTCGTCGTACCAGCGTAATCGTATTAAGATAAGAATATAAAAAACATAGTATACTTAATCCACAGGGCCGGTTGTAGCACTACCAGGGCCTAGACGGGATTTCCGCGGCACCTAATATTATCAACCGCTCTTTACTTTCTCGAAAAAATTATAACTATTTTACTTATTTCATTCCAATGCACTTCTAATTTTATAACATTTGTATTGGACTTTATCTAGATATATTCACGAAGATTTGATCCTTACCTTCCGCTTCACAGGGTGTGAGCGCTCCCACCAAGCATTAAGAAATGAGATCTCAGTCCATATGAAAGTCATGTTGGGGTACTGATTCAGTTTCTGCACCATGTTATTGATGATCTTCTTAGAACGCCACTCGAAGTACTGTTCGAAGGTCTTTAGCCAGCCGGGGTCGTTGTGGGAGTGAGGGACCACTATCACCTGGAACAACGAATGTTTATTAACCAGGTATGTACACTAGACTAGACTTTAAAGCTGGGTATCGACATTGCTAGGCAGCTCGCGAGTTAGCTCGCTTGAGATCTCTCCACGCCGCGAAGCTGGCTAGCGAGATATTATGCCTCGCGATGGTCGAAACCGACCGTAGAGAAGTTTCCCTTATAAAACATTTTAGAATGCAAAAAAAGTAATATTTTTGTTTGGGTATGTTATTTGGGATGGACTTTGCCGACTACCATGTATAACACCGTGACCATGACCGTATCCAGTACAGTACAAGAATGTGAATAATTCATCAATATTAGCTTGAGGACGGCAGAGTTATGGGCAGAGTCATAGTATGTGTAACTTTGATAGATAGAGTGAGAAATAGTGCGACTAGAGAACGGTGTGAAGTGCAAGAATATGTAGAAAAAGGAATGTTATGTGTGTGCATGTAGAGAGGATAAATAAAAGTTGGCTTACTTTCTGTTTAGAGCGAATGTGGCATACATGGACCAAATAGGTTACATTTTGGAGACGGCCATGTCAAAAGTACCCTAAACCGACGAGCGTGTATGAAGAATGTGTGAGATTGAATGAGGTGAAAGAGGTTGGTACTGTGTCTGGATCGTAGCAAGTGTGTACCTACCGTAAAAACTTTTACCTTAAGCTTTGGACGACCACTTTCGGTCTTGATCTTATCATAGCGATCTTCGAAGGACTTGTCCCAAAATTCCTTGGTGCGGAGCCAGCTCGGCTGAAAATAATGAAAAGATGAAACATTCATACTATAGTAGGTAAATAATACTCACATTTATTAGATGATTTATACTCAGAAAGCAAGCCTTACTCATCAGAACGCTGTAGTGCCTGGGACACTGAAATGGCTTGCCAATATCTAGTAAACTAACAGTAGATAGGTACCTACTAGTTTTCAGTACAGGCACAGAATAAAAAATAGCACATCACAAAAATAGCGCATTAAACTACGTATTTGCCATAAGAATTTTTCTTGTATGTTACCCATGTTTATGTTGATGGAAAATAAAAACTTTTTCTATTCTCTTAACTCTTATATTATTTGTAACCAAGAAAGATAATCTCTAATAATATTGTAAGTAGATAATTTTTAATTATTTTAATTTTTTTGCAAAATGAATGTCGATTATTTATTCATTCTGCAACATCAAACGGAACATTTGATTTGATGGCTTTACGTTCAACAAAGTGTCTCCGACGGGCGGTCTATTAAAGATTACGTAATAAAAACTAAGGCATCACTGAACAAATCGAGAATCGGTATACCTACATAACAAGTAAGGAGTTGAAGAAGTTAAAGTATGTTCTAGTAAATAAGCTGTAACAATAATAATATGCAAAAATTTGCAGAAATGGTATATAAATCTACAAGAAATTATAAACAATATTTCCCCAGTAAAATGATAAGACTACGCGTTATCAACAGACATTAAGATCCGCCTAGGTCAGAAGTTCAATGTTACTTCGATTGTAATTCACTTCACTTGGTTACCTACCTATCCAACAAGGCATTAAATTGCATAACGTATCTTCTATACTACATATTGGTTAAAAGTTTATTATTTTTGGAAATAGTGTTTTAAATTGGAAATAGTGTGATGGAATTGGATACAATGGAATTCGAATACCACGGTAAAATTTTCCTATTTAAATAAGTCGGTAAACTATTTGAATTTATGAAATAATAGGACCCCTTTTTTTTCCTCCCGATTGTCCAACAGCGAAAAACGACTAAAACAGCGCAATACGTATAATAAGCAGTAATATTTACATAATTATTAAAATGTCAGACACGTCGGTTAAAAATAAATTCAATGTGTTTTTAAAAATATTTCATTGTGATAGTTTGTTGCCCCCTGACAACATTTCAACTTTCCACACTGTTTCATCCAAATTGGTTTAAAGACGTATCGACGCCAATGAACCGAATCATAAATTTTTGCATTATAAAATATCTTGACAATTTTGCATTTGTAAACGCGACGATTTATTGTGCCTATTATAGCCAAAGAGCATGTAATAGATTATAGCCTCAAAATACTGTAAAAATATGAATCCTAATGCTACTTGACAAAGCATAAGTCGCAAATAGTCCGGCTTCCATTTACTTGGAGGCCATAGTCAAATCATGTACCAAAATTTCAGGCCTAAGTTTAGCTTCTTGCACAACAAAAAAAATCATCGTAAAATACCCTTTATGTACTGTCAAAGTAAGTATTAACTAAATTGAAATCAATCAGATGTTAGAATAGTTTTAGTAGCAGAATGTACCGTGAGCCCGTTTATTAGTGCGGACTAAAATAACTGTAATTCACGATCCCACATAATTCGGTTAATGTGTGTGACGAAACGAAGTCATGGAGAATTATTTTGGAATCATCAACACGATATTCTATTACTGTACCTACTGCTCATCATGAAAAATGTTATAATACCTTTGTTTAGATTTGTGTTACTTTTTCAGTTTATGGAACCATCTAACAAGTGACACCTTATTTTTCACATACGTAATTTTTACTTATAATAGAAAATTATTGGAAAGGTTGTTTTTATTTAATTATTGCAAAAACTTACGCTTTGATTTGGTAAGTTACTTTGGGAAAGTATATTTTGACAAATGTCATTTTCTGGGCCAACCGTACTTACGCGTATTTTAGCTAAGTTCTGTTCATTCATAATAACTACATTATTATTTATTTAAAAACTACAGCGGCTCCATAGTAAAGCCAACTATAGGGCTGCTTTGGTGCCTCAGGCCAGGTTGCCTCTTAATTGGCGCTGTATGAATCTATATTCTACAATAAGCGTAAATAAGTAATTTTACCTGAAACTCGAAGCGTTGGTAGACGGATACAGTGTCTATGTCTGCGTTGGCTTCCATTACGACAGGGCATTGGTCCGGGAGAGGCTGTGGACAAGCATTCACGTAAGTAAGTAAGTAAGTAAGTTCGTATGAGCAAGTGGCCAACTCATAAGCATAGATAAGATTTTGATAATAAAGCTGATTCGAAGGAGTTTAGAACATCTTTTATCAGTGGACCATCTTCTATGCTTTTTCCGCAAAGGTGGCGCCATTTTCTATTACATTTGTTTTTATTATTTTATTTCAAAGACATCTTTTGCAACATCGAAGCAAACGTAACTTTGTAAATACTTATAAAATCGTACTCCCGACCAACTCGGAGAAATTCTTATAACATATTGTGATATTTGAAGAGCCTATGGTTTTTCTGTTTCGTCGCGTCGTTTGACTGAAAGTAGAGAGATGGCGTGCTCACGCAAGTTTACATAAAATTTTCAGCAATGTTTTAATTTGTTGCGAAACTGTTAAACACTGAAAATAAACAATATGTGTTCACTTTATTACATCGTACTGTACCATATTTCAGGCGTTAGGTTACTGAGTTATCAGTCAGACTCATATGGAAAATTAATGAGAAATAATTTTCATACACATTTACACTATGTAACAAAAGAGCGTGACCGGCATATGCTAAAAAAATAATGAAGTCTAGCGTCCGAAAAAAATTTAACAGATAGTTAATCATATGCACTTAGATGCTTTATTATTAATAAGGTGTCCAGTCTCCTCCGTTGTCCATAATAGCCTGGCATCTTCGTGGCATATTTTCGACTAAATTTTCTGCGTATTCACGGGATTATGACTTCCATATGGCCTTTAAATTGCGAGTAAGCTCGGCGGCAGTTGGGGTTTTTTTTCCTCGAAGTTTAAGCTTCATCAACGCCCAAACGTTTTCAATTGGGTTTGCGTCAGGAGATTGTGAGGGCCAATCCAAAACCTCGATGCCATTATCTAGTTTCCAGGCGGTGCACAGGCGACTTCGTTGTTTGGGGTCATTGTCTTCTTTTAATATCCATGATTCACTTGGGCTTGGGAACAGCCTTCGGGCCGATGCTAATAATGCTTTCTGGTATATTTGGTTCATCTTTACAGCATTCAGAGAACCAGTAAACAAGTTCAAATTGCCAAAACCACGTTTTGAGAAGCATCCCCAAACATGCACCTTTACCGGGTGTTTAACAGTTCGTTCGACAAGTCTGTTATCAGCAGTTGACCAAGCACGAGGTGTGATACTAGTTGCCCAAAACGAAGCTTCGTCTGAAAAGATTATCTTGTCCCAGTCGCGATCTTTGTTTTCTTGTGCCCACGCCATTCTTTTTTCAACGTGTTTTTGTGAAAGAGCGGTTTCTTCAATGTGCTTCGGTATTTTAACTTAATATCTACTAAGCGTCTTCTAATTGTAGCTAGAGATATTTTTAGCCCTTTTTTCGACAGTTTTACTTGTGCGGATCGCAAAGATAAACGTGGATTATTCAAAAATAGATTAGTGATCCGCTTATCCTCGGCGAACGACGTCTTTCTTGTTGTACCACGTTCTGGTACGTCATCGACGTGTTTTGTTACTGAATATCGGTTCACCCACTTGGTCACGAACGCCTTTGACTTTTTCATATACTTTGCTGCCTGAACACGTGACATTTTGGGTCCTTTGGGATGAGAACAAAGGAACACTGCGTCATAGCGGGAAGCAACGCGGCGCTCATCTCGGAAAGCGTGTGCCCTGTGCGAAGTGAACGCGAGAACTAGTTTGTTTGTTTGTTGCGTCATGGGCAAAACATTGGGCTACCTGCTCGTATTTTTTGTTTTGCAAAAATGTCTCGAATACATTTTTTTATAAGGGTCACGTTCTTGTGAAACACACTGTAAAGCTGAAACTCTTTTTATTTTTCTAGAACCAATACCTATTCGTTGCTTTGCTTACAAAACAATGTATGTTCAAACCTATGTACTAAGACTATATCTTCCTAGCTATAAAAGCAGTCCCAGAAAAGTCATTGAATATAATTAGTGTCAGAGCTATCTCTCCGACGCCGACGGAACAGAAACAAAATTAGGCTTGCTAGCTTCCTCCCCTGTGGGCCCCAACTCCATCAACAGTTTACAAGATCCGCCGGTAGATGTCTGTCTTTGGTCAAAATTAGTGTTGGTTATCTAACACCGGTTTCTATATTCAATCTACATAATAAATAACAGTAGACCTAATTGCCACAGTAGCAAAAGTTTTGTCAAAAAGTGTTGAATATTTTTTGATGTGTTTACTAATCTATATTTACGGTCATTCGTAAGTTGAATATTGAAACCGGACATAAAAGTTTGCATAGAAATTTGATACTTCACAAAAACGTTTTACGAAAGTTTGTTACGCACATGTGAGGAGATTGGTAAAGACGTTTGGCTTCACACCGCAATAGGTTGCCTGTAGCTCACACCCCGCGTTCCCTCCGGAACGGAGTACTATACTACGTACTATCTAAGTGGGTGTATTTAGCGGGCGGAGAAGCCTTTGACCCTTGCCTGGCTTTTAGCTGCGGCAAAGCGACGAAAAGTGTTACCTAGTATTACTTAACAAACATGAATGCGAAATATATGTAAACGAAAACCCGAGTCATGTTTTAATATGAGCTGTTAGTAGTGCTATCTAAATAAGGACTTGTGTAACTTGAACATATTTTTATAACTGTCTATATTTTAGTTCTGAAATCAGAATGACGCATTAGGGCTATCGCATACATACGATTTTTAGTTGAACAACTATTTTGTTATGTTTCATAAATCTAAAGGAATGTACTGCGATTAAAGAACTTGCGCAAACACTCAACAATATAGTTGTTCGACAAAAAAAACAAAAAGCCGTATCTATCGTATATTTATGGCAAATAAATGAATTCTATTCTATTCTATTCTATTCTTTCGATTTGCTTTTGATTCAAAAATTGGACAACTATCGTTCAAACGCTCAATTTGTATTGTGTAGGTATTCATGTGCATAACATCGAGTATATAATCGATCCGCGACTAAAAATTTCATCGACTAAATAGTATCACTGTGTGGAATTCACGAGAAGTATACACAACTCGACTTAACAGTTTAGTCAAATTAGGTATAAGTTGTATGTTACCTACATACAACTTATACTATGCGCTAGGCCTAAGGTAGGTCATGTATTAAACTGTCAAATCTAAGATTGTTTGTAGTAAGTTTTTAAAGGAATAAAATGAAAAGCAAATAAAAACTTAAAAGCTTAAACGAAATAGAACGACTTATTTGCAGTCGATTTTATGGGGAACAAGTTGTCCCGGCAAACTTCGTAAGGTCATGGTTGATGGTAGATGCCATGGCCCCTTGAAATAATAATTATGTCAATAGTTTTAATCATATCAGGTTAAAGACAAATAAGGTGAGTTATCAATTGTGAAAGATGGCGAAGTACACCTTATTAATATAATTATATAACTTGAGCAAGAAAGAAAAGAGAAGTAGCCTTATTCCAGGATATAAGCTAACCTGATACAAAATTTTATTCAAATCCGTCCAGCCGTTTGAGCGTGGAGCAGTAACAAACCGGGCTACACAAAAAATACATTTACAGGGTACTTTCCTTTTGTTTTAAAATGAACTTTAGTTATGTGGCTTGATATTGGTGTTCAAAAACGGAAATATTAGAGGTAGCACACAAACTTTCACCTTTATAATATTAGTGTGATTTTCGCTTATATATTTTAAAATATTAATTTGCTATTCAGCGGCGGAGACAACTCCAACAAATCACAGATTATTAGAATTGGTCCAGCCGCAGCCGATTGGACATGTTTAGCCTTAACATGTCAAACAACCCTACAATACAAGAGTTGTATTCAGAGAGGCAGATTTAAATATTCCAATTGATTCTCATTTAAATTCAGCGAGCATTCAGCATCCCATACTGACAATTAGCCAAAACATTATACCTACCGCTATTAGAATATTTACTAGTTTAGTTACTAGTTTTCAATTAAAAGTAGGTAAGTACCTACGCATGAAGATCTTAAAAACGAGCATTTTTTCTAACCTCTTTCGTTCCACAGCCAAAATATTTATAAAACCTAAATCGATTCGATTTTCAAACCGTATGTACTATGTACCTATATAACACATTCTGGCTAACTCTACCCGTGATGCGCTAGATCGTTCGAGTATTTGTGCCCCGAATAATTGTTTCGCATGTTTACGTATGACGCGGATTATCTGCACCTATGTGGGGACTCGTTTTATTATTCCGGTCATTCACCCCTACCGGGCCCGAGGGCAGCATGGGGATAAACTGGCGGGAGAAGTCACAGTTGCTTTATAATTACAGTTTTTGGGTCAAACTTCATGCATCTCGTTGATGACTTTGAATAGCTGATGAAAGTTAAGTGTGTTTGGGGAACGTCGGTAGTAAGCTCTTTGATCGAAAACAGCCTGGCTTAGGGCTGTTAGGGCGAGGCCACACAACACTGCGTTGCGGCGTCGTATCGCAAAAACGACGTCGAACAGCAATAAAATGCGAATGATAATTTTTACGATGCGACGCGCCGCTATGCAGTGTGGTGGCCTCGTCACTAAAACACGAGCTTTGCTCGGTATTTTTTTTTTCATTGCCAAAAACACGGATATTACGACTTTTTTTAATTGTATCCTAGCAAGATATAGTTATACATATATAGCCCCCGAAACCCTTTGCATACTATATAAAATAAACGAGCACTTTTGACATTTAAATATACATTAAGTAAGTAAATGGACCTAAATATCATAAAAATGTTAGCGCTGTTTTTTATATTCACATTATATAGATATGTAATGTATACAAGGATTGCTCGTTTAATGATATTATTATTATATAGATATTATTATAAGCTTATATATTATATAGAATACACTCGCTTGAATCCTTTTAAGCTACACCAGAAATTGATTTTACATCGCCACACTAAGTGCACCCTCGTGAAATCTGAAAGGTTCTTGATGCGTGAAGTTTACCGCAGATAGTTGACACCTTTAAAAGTCTACTCGTGAAAGTGATAATCGATAAATATGTCAATTATTGGCTCAGCTATCGCTGACAATAAAACTTAATTTAGCTTTGTATTATGAAACATATTTCATGACACAAATACCTAGTAGATTGGTACACAGGGTTGGATAGCATTAAAAGGACTTTCACCCGAGATAAACCTTGCTTTTTCATTTCAAATATAAGTAAGGAAAGTAACTAAATGAAAACTCGAAAATGTATCTATCACTAATTGCTTACTTCTCGCGTTTTTTGCTGTATACCTATTGATAATAACGGCACCAGGCAGACGCTTAAAATATTCACAGAATATTTATTGGTATATTTACTTTAAAAATACATAATTAAATTAAAATAAAATAAATATTAACCCTTTAATATTTATATTATTTTAATTATTACTCCCATACAACAAACGTGAATTTTTCCGTATTTTCGCGCGGTACCTACCTTGAAAAAAATAAGCCTATGTTTATTCAGAAAGTCCATGCTACACACCGGTGAAAGAATTTTTGAAATCGGATGAGTAGTTTCGGAGATTACCCCAAATTACAAACAAACAAACATTATCAAATAATATAAACTCACCCTTGCCTTTTTAACGCTCTTGTGGAATGGGGTCTGTAGCTTTTCGTCCGCGACCTCGAAGTTATTGCGCACTGTAACAAATGAAAACAATTAAATAAATAGGCATAAACATTAACTCAACCGAGACCGTTGTTGTTGCTTTATTTTAATTTTGTTATAAATTAAGACCTGGAATCCCGAGCATAATGCTCAAATCTAATCTAATAATTACGTAATATAAGTATCAAAGACGATTAATATCTAGATATTAATCGTCTTTGATAAGTATCTACCTAGTTTCAAGTAAGTTGGATACCTTATTTGTTTATTACCACACCGAGTTTACTTGGCAAACTTAAGTTATATTCATGTTTACAAGACCTGTAGGGGTATTGTATAACTTGTCTGAAATTGTATCGAAGCAAAAAACACATTAAATTGCGAAAACATATGTGTCAAATATGACCTATTTAGCGTTAAATCTGATGGTTGTTTTCACGGATTACTGTGATTTTTGCTTCGACACAATTTGAGACAAGTTACACAATTCCCCTGCTGTTCTACTGCCTGTCATGCAAGTATTGAGGATCGTGGTCTGTCAAGCATGCACTCAGCTTATCAATACCGTATTGTGTTTAGAATACCTATTCACACCACGAACCAATCAATTAATTACTGCTCAGCTCTGCAGTTATCGAGATACCTACCTACCTGCTAACTAACTTAGTTAGATCTCGCGGCTTCCTCGGGCAGGCAGGCGACTTGGTTTACAGTTTAGAATAGTTTATTTATTCTTGCTGGATTAATATATTTAGATTAGCTATGAACTACTTAATATAAATTAGTGTGTTTGTAATTTATATATACCTATCTATATTATAAGTTACTCAATAATAAAAAACCTTTTCTTTTCTTTGTTATTTTTTGTACAAACCAACTCTTTATACAAAGTAGGTACACAATACCGTTTGTTTCTTTGATTTTTATTTATTTTGTGCACATTCTCTTGTGTTTGACACCTCCCACGTAGGATTGAATTGTCTAGCTAGTAGGTGGGAGTAAACGAAAACTACTACTAAATCCTCATCTATGGTTTGCTTTACCTATTTATCTAATCACTAATACAAACTGCATGAAACTAAAGGAAATGAAACGAATTGTCAATAGATTGTGGTAAGGAAATAAACTGGTGGTTATTACATAGGCTTTATTAGTAAAAGGCGGTAAAGATTTTGAATTCCGGAACAAATCAAATTAAAGTTATACAAATATATCGAGTGTTAACAAATGAAACCTAAAAAAAATAATTAAGTAAGTACCATTTACATGATGCCATTTTCTTGTACGTAACAGAACAATAATTGCATGCTATAATTACGCGCAATTGACGTTCAAATAAGCAACTGTTGTTTAGACCATGCAAGTCTTGGTGTCAGTCAATTTAATTGTATGCGACAGGCAAGAATCTTGCATCGTGTAAATGACACTAGAAACCGCTGTACTGTAAGCTAAGCTCCTATTTGTTAGAATTTCGCTCTCTTTGTGGTACAGGTTGACTGGACATTAGAATTAGATATAGCTATCGTTGTGACTTGCAGTTTTTTGTACAGGGCATTTGTTTTCCATGTAAGCGTATGTAGCGCAGTGGACAATTATGGTTTTAAACAGTTATAGAGGGTTAGTGTCAAAATCCCCTTTAAATCAAGGGATTAGATCAAGGGGATTTTGACACTTAGATTACTAAAATCCCCTTTGATTAAAGCTCGCTTAGACGCATAGTCAGAAGCAACTAAACGGTGCAGAAGATCTCGTTCTGGGCGACCTACTAGTATTAATAAAGTACCATTCTACCTATACTTCTTTCTATATGTCTTTTCAAATATGATATCAAATTCAATAGGGACTTAAAATTACTTTTCTTTGGCAAAAACTAGCCGTGATCATATTTCATATTATTTATCCTAATATTATTAATTTGAAGAAGCTTTTTTATAAGTATCTACCTTTACAAGTGCCTCTCAGGAATGAGGTATTCGACTCGTACCTAGCGGAGTGAAATTTAATTACAGGAGTAGTTTTAATTAAACAACTGAGCCAGAAATATAATACACAAAACAGTAATTAAACATTAAAGAAAAAAGCAGTAAATTCTTGTTATTTTATAGTTTAATTTAATTTTGTGTTAGCCTACTACATAACTGTCACGTATGGATGGAATGTAAACTTCTGCAAAATGTGGCCATGTACCAAATAGTAATTGGACATGTCTCTGACTATCTCAAGAAGTCTTCAATGTATTTAAAAATGCCTAAAAAGATCTGAAAGAATATGTCTACTGCATCTTGGGAACACAGTCGTGATCATATTTTATTTTTTGGCGTAAATACAGTTGTAAGCTTAACAGCTACGAACAAATAAACAGGATAAAAGCTTGAAAAAACACTTAAAACTCAAACGGTAAGTAGAAGTACTGAATAACAGTATAGGCCGACTTTAATAGTTCAGAGAAATCTTCTTCTTCTTCTTTTTTTTGGCTTCGCACGACTTGTGCCACGCATTTAGCCACTACCATGTCATATTATAATTCAAGTTATGAGTTAAGAGTTATGAGTCAGTAAAGATGTGGGTCTTTACTGAAGCATCACACGGACTTTTTGTGAGAACTCGAAATGCAATGATATCAATTTTTGTTTCATTTGCCCGCACTTATGTACGTTCACGAACACTCAACAGTTAATAATCCACCATTATTACACATTAACATTCGCTACAACACAAGTTTCGGAAAATAAAACAAAAAGAAAACATGACTTCTCAAATTCCCGTCAAAAAGTCCTCTCTCAATCTTGTTAAAACGAAGACGTTGAAAGTTACAAAAGCTGATAATATAAGACGTTAGCAGTTTATGAAACTTAGGATGTTTTACAATCGAATGTTAAAATGCGAAAGCTATCGGAGGAACAGTAAATTAAACAAATACCTTTAGTACCTACTTGAGGGATTAATCAAATTTAAAATAAAATTTGTGGAATTATATAACATACCAATTAATTTTCTTGCTCACAATGTGGTCTGATTTCCTGCAAGATTGTTTGCGGACGGACAAGTATCGCGTTCACAACTCGGACGGAAAAACTCCTTCTGTCCATATCCAGTTGGCGTTCTATTGAGTACGTCATCGTACTTATACGTACTCAATATAACGATACTGAACGAAACCCCGGTGTGATTCCAATAAACTTTCCACACTTCACATTCACATAGCTCTCACATTATTTATTCATAAAATTCTATGAATTATAGCAAGAGTAGCGTTTTGGCCTTCAGCAAAGTACATTTTTGTCAATATTGTATACTAGCTGCGCCCCGCGATGTAATAGTTCCCGTTCTCATGGGAATACCAGGATCAAACATTTTTATTAGTCTGAAAGAACTGTCCTAGCCGTGTGCAGTACATACATGTCTTACGTTAGTAAAAAATTATAAAAGTATAATAAATCTACCTGCTACCAGCTCTAGTTATAATATATGTGTGTTGTGTTGATCCTAATAAACGAGTGGGCAGCTTTTTGATATTTTAGTTATGGTGTATTTCTTACGACAACTGAAATTTAACTTCAAATGGCCTTCCCATTTAAGTTCAGTTTCAGTTATCGTATTTGCAAAATAAACGTATGGCTGCTCGTTCTATTCAGTCCCTCAATAAAACTTTCGAGTTGAAAAAAGTATTGCCTAGATATCAATAGGAAGTTACTAACAACGGCAAGCATGTAAATGGAAAAACAAGAGTAACACTCGCAGGGCCTTTTTCAACTTTATTCAATAGGGGTGGGCTGTAACACTTTTTTTATTCAATTTCTTCTTTTTACACTTTTGATCACGTTTGTTTTCAAACAACAAACAGCACTTGAACGTGAAATGCACAAAACTCGCAGACAGTAGTTTTGTTTTTTAACATCGACGCCGAAGTACGGTAAATTAAAATATTGTGTCTCTGCATATTTGCAAATAAAATGGCGCCGAAATAAAGTGGTCGCTTCACAGTGACAGGTAACACAACACCGCACAGTATGAAAAACGTAAATGCAATAAACTAAAAGGGGACTTAAATGAAGTGCCCGTGTTCATAAAAATATGGTGTAACGGATTTTAATGTGGTCGATATCGACCCCTTGGGATCAAAATCGGTTTTCCAGGGGTCGACATAAACGCAAACTGATTTTAGGGATCGATGAGGTTTCAAAATCGATCTTTATTAATTAACACCAGTTCTTTAAACTTTCAAGATCTACTGTACTTACCTATAGTTGTGTCGTTTACCAACTTGTTATAAGGATAGGTACATACATACTAATATTTTAGTAGGAAATATCATTGTTGTAAACCGGTTAGTATTTTGTTCAGTTTTGTCTTTTTTTGTCAGGTGAATTAAGTTAACGTAGCGTTTTTTTGTCTATGCCTACCAACCAGTTTTAATTTAACATAAATTGTTAAGTATTATAATTATATCAATAGGAAAAAAAACCAGAGATAGGATTTGTAAAGTAGTTTGGCTATGGGGTTCTAAGGTATCTGTTTATTTTGGAAAAGGTGTATCTTGCTTAAAATAATTTGGGAATCCCCGGTTTACCTATATTGCTAGTAGGTATGTAATATGACACAGAATAATAGTGGTCATTAGTTTTTTCACAATAAATAAAATATAAACAAGTGATACTCAGTATATTGTGTCGATCGCATAACACCGCCGATTGTACAATTCTAACTAAAGTTTACTAGTTTAAAGTATTTTTTGTAGTGTACAATAAAGTTTTTTCATTCATTCATACATCATGTTCGGTAGGTAGGGTTGGTAGGTATGTAGGGTCTTTTATCAGATTGTCCGAGTCTTCATATTTAACAAAAGCAATCGATTGTGTTTCTATTTTACCGTCCATCTATGTACCTATATCTTTTTTTACAAAATCTGCCTTCAAATTAATTAATATTATATTGTATTATTAATATTACAGATCTACGATAATCCTTTTACTGCCCTTAGAAAATGATGAGAACACGGGTATGAGGAAGCATTAAAAGTTGAACTGAGTTTTGAAATTGCCTCCCCAGGCAACCAACTTCCCCTATGCAGGAGGTGTCAATGATTACTTAACTTTCATCAACTTTTAAATGCTTCTTCGGCACATAATGAAAGCTGATGTGGGAATTTACGTGGAATTTCCTATTATTTAAGTTAGTTTACACAGGTTAAAAGTTTTGCATGAAAATCAACATGCGTTAAGTTTTACCTGTGATTTTCATGTACGTTGTGAAATAACACATATTGACCGTTTAATTAGGACCAAAGTACGAGGTGTCCGAGCTCTGTAGCGTAGAGACTCCCCATTTTTTACATTCTTTTTTCAGGAGTCGAAAGCTCACTTTGTACTTATTTGCATCTCACTTGAAGTTGAAAAAAAAATCGTTTCGTATCGCGTTGTATTGAATGGCAGAGACATATTATAACGCTAAGCCGGAACATATAAAACTACAGCTGTTGTAGTACCAATGAATAGTAAAACATTTTCATTTGAGGGGGTTGTAATATTATTGCGGACAAAATCGACAAACCCTTAGATACTAAGACCATTTATAAGTACAATAAATAAACTTAAAGCTTGTGTTATGGTAACCAGCTGACTGATATACTACATAGAATATACATAAATACAATAAAACTCAACTTTAAGTGATAACTCAGGCCATTCAAATAGATAAGTTAAGGTAAAGCTTTATTGACAAATTACAGCAAGCACATAAACAATGCAGAAAAACATAGAACAAATAAATAAGCAAATAACACTTGAAAGAAAAAATATAAAAGTAGGTAAGTTAAACAAAGAATAACAGAAAAGCAGAGGTAGGTGCAATCAATTTAAAGGAATATACAGGAAAAACAAACAACGCGTTTAATTACACAATTCAATGTTTTCTTACACAATATAACTATCATACATCGACTAACTGACTTCAAAATAAGAAGGAGTTAGGGTTCTATGTTCTACTTTATGATTACAAACAAACACATTACCTACTACTAATAGTGGACCGATTTCGTAAATTCTTTTTGTTTGAAAGAGTATACTGCCAAAAGTAGACTCATAAAAAAAAAATAAGGATCTGTTGCGGATCTACGGAGTTATGAACAGAAAGCACACACAACAGAAGCAAAAGCACCTTGATTGACAAGAGCACACCGCTCTAAGCATAAAATAATATCAAGAAGAATAGTAAAGCAATGATTAGGGTAGTTTACTGCACAAATGAATTATTTTCTCGTCTCTCGGATGAGTTGATCGCACGGTATTTTTGTACATAAATGTGCAGTTGTCCGATTTCCTTTGTCGTTACGAGTAACCGCCCGCCATGACCGGAGTATAGCTTTTCAACAAAATAATGATTGTTGAGCTCCACTTTTATTTTCCACAATTGTCAGGTCGAAATTCGAATACTCAATCATGGGTGTGGACTGTGGACAGACTGGTGATCAAACGCGTATTTTACCAAATTAAACCATTTTTAAAGGGTATGAATTTTATTTATTTTGGTTTATTCGGAGAACAAACAGTACGTACAAACTAAACTTAATCGCTATGGCCCATTTATGTGTTCATAGCGATTAAGTTAAGTGTGAATACTTGTGAAGTAGTTTATCTTAAACTTTCGCGATCACAATTCATATTTATAAATACATGTATATGCACTTGTGAAGTAATGGTAAAATCCTATCCTACAATATTAAAAAGTAATAAGTTTTTAATTCAATTTAGCTACTTTTGATCCCGGTATTCCCACGGGAACTAAACACCGCGGGGCAGCTAGTGAGATGTAGTTATTGTATAAAAATAGTAATAATCAACCTCATGTAGGTACTTAATATGTCTATAAATATTAGGACAGCAAATACGTATATGTACTAGTTTATTATAAGTAGTATGAGAAGCATGTTATGTGTTGTGATATTAGGACTACAATCATCATGTCAACACAGATAAAATAATACTGATGTCAATCAACAGAAGGCATGTGTCATAAAAATATTCAACTTTGTGTACATTTCTACTTCATCTACTACACGGCTACGACACAGTGTTGAATTAACTATATTAGAGACGTATATATTTTAGACTTGTTGATATCGTCTATTATATCTGCTGCCTCTCCTATGTGATCTCAGCACACTGATAAGTCCCTTTTGACTAGCAGTTTCAGAAATAGAAGCTTTTTATCTTTGAGTCAATTTAACAAGTTATTACGTACGGGATGCGAATCGAATTTATAGAAGTCAATTTTTATTTACAGAGGGTTACAGTCTAAAATAAAAGGCTACCTACTGAGAAGTTTGTTCATTTATTGATAAGCTTGCGGAGATCCGTTTTAACAGAATTATCTATAAATTTTAGTACTCACAGAGCGAGCCACTAAATGTGAATATATAAATAAATATCCTTGGAAATTTTACACATCGTTATCTAGTCTCAAGCTAAGCAACGTAATGCTTGTATGTGTTTTGGTAACCGGATGACTGAAAAAAAAATTGTTTATACTACTTAAAAACAATTTTTTTTTTGGAAATACATATTATACATAGATAGAAACACCCAGCCAGACCACAAACATCTGCAGATCATACAAACATTTGTCCCGCGGCGGGAATCGAACCCGCAACCTCTGCGTTTCAGGCGGTATTATCGGCAGATTTATCGTTGTTAACACTCCTAAATACTTACGTTCAGTCTCAATAACCTTAATTACCTATTATATGGTTTTGCCCACTGTGGTAAGATATTTGAGATTTGGAACTCATGTCCAATAACTAACCACAGTAAGCAATATCACAGATAGAGGATATTGAGACTGGACGTTAATAATTGAAATGCAACAAGCAGTACCAATACTAACAGTATCTTGGGCATGCTTCCGTCTAGCAGTGGCTTGGATCAGTTGAGCAATAGATCGTTTAAACTATCCTTCGATGTCTCAACTGGTTCTCATTGTACTTTGTGAAGTTATGTAAATATGTACTTACTCAGTTATATAGTTTCTGCAAAAGAAACAAATAAAAAATGCTGCTAGTTTGTTCATCATATACCTACCTACAATGAAATCGAATCAACGGTAATAAGAACAGGATTATCAGTTCGGATGAATTGAGCGGAAGTAATATTTCGAACTGAATTTCAATAAAATCGCAGATCGGAGCATTTCAGCCCTCACTTTCAGCATAAATTCAATATCGTCTATTTAGCGTCATGTTTAAACTCGCATTATCAATAACTCCATCAAGTTGTAGTGAGTTCTTAAAAATGGAACTATACCTAGATATAATCAAAGGTGGTAAAGCAACATGCAGTAACAGTCCTTAGTACCTACCTAATACGAACTTTTTGTAAATGACTATACTGGAACATCTTAGATTTCGAATACAAAAGTTTTTTTTTTTTTTTAGAATACAAATAATGATATGGTGTTTTTACTCAACGTGATCGAATCTTTATGTCTAGGAAAATAGTAAAGACCATAAAAAAAACTTCTTATATTATTACTGAAAACATTGTGCATTGATTCGATCCCCGCTGCGGTACAAAGTTTATATGATCTGCAAATATTTATTCTAGGTCTGGGAGTTTTTATATCTATAGTATGTAACTATGTATGCATAAAGTCATTACGATCAGCGGTTTAGGCTGTGCGTTGATCCGTCAGTCATTCAGGACAAAGGATTTCATTAGTATTTAGATTTAGATTTTGTTGAAGATAAAAACCAGCCACTTCAAGTATGTAGTAAAATAGTATTTAGTCGTTTAAAGCTTAGTCTTCTCGTGTTACCTTTAAACCTCATACCCAGAATAAGAAATACGTAAGATAAACGTACTTTCAATACCTGATTCTGTTTTGCAAATCGAGCTCACACAGGATAGTTTATTTTTTGTCTCCCACCAGCTGTGACAGCAGAATCGTAATGGGTAGGGTTATTCGGATGGCAGAATGCCAGTTCGTCACCACAATGCCATAAATACGGAGATCCCGTGTAGTGACAATGGAACCCAATTCCACTGTTCCATATCCAGAGCTTTTGTCTGCACTGTTACCTACTGCAAATTTGAATTTGTACTTTCAACATTTTTTACAATTGATTTGTAGACGTCGCTGAGTTCATTTAGCTCCAAAAGTTTAACTTTGACATCAACTGTAACTTTACAGGAAGTATCAAAAATTGAGCGGAATGCAAAAGTTTTCTACTACTTGATGGCGCTTAAATTAAAAAAAAGTGGGCTGCTCTCTTATAACCTTACAAATTGTAGTAATTAACCGTCTTCAAAAAAGGAGGAGGTTCTCAATTCGTCGGTATCTTTATAATTATAATTAGACTTCAATTTCGTGAAAAGAGAGCCATTTTCTGCACTCTCGAGGTGGATTCCAATTCATAACTTCGAAGATCCTCGTCAGATCCTCAAATTTTTATGGAGTCACCTCGGCAGTAGGCTTAGAATTGACGAAATACAATAAAAATCTGTGAAACCGTAAAAAATAAAAGAAAGAAGGCAATGTCCTTTTTTTCCTTAGTAACGGATTAGACAAAGTTGACATTGTACCTCTTATATACTTACCAAATCATACAAGTCAAATATTGTTTGCTTTTGATGGATTTATTTTCGTACGTATTTACGTCCTGTTTATACAACATTATATAAATTAAATTAAGAGAGTTGGCCACTTGCTCATACGAACTTATAAAAAATGAATAAAATGTGATCAAATCAAGACTGTATTCCCAACGTGTGGTAGAATAAGATATAATAGCTTTCAGATCTCAGATGTCTAGGTGGGTTAGTCCAAATATGTATTTGGACATACCTCTATGTCCAAAAACGTATTTGGTATGTAAATACCCACATTTTGCAGGATATATAATTTAATTAAACCAATCTTTTTATATTAAAAATTGATTATTTAAATCCAGGTGGTAATGTGAAAATATGTAAGTATTTATAAATTAACGTAATCCATAATCCAAATATGAATTGCGATCGCGAAAGTCGAAGAAAAACTAACGTAATCCATTGTACATCTCGGCTTACCATAAAATATAAATGAGATTAATGAGGCTTAAAATATTAATAAGCTGCGCAATTCCATTGCGCATATTATTCATATTTTGGTAACATTTTGGTACCTTCAATACGAGGGTACTAGGTTCTAGTCTTCGTAATGTCATGTTTCGAACAGACGAAGGGCAAACAAATAACCTTTATGGATAAGACCCTTTCTGGATCCGACGTCGATCAATACCTCGTGGTTCCAACGATCGTGAAGCTATGTACCTATCTATGTACATCTCGTGAATTTAATTGACCTTGATGCTGTGAAAAAAAACACATACCTACAGTGGAACATCCTCTTTTTCTTGAAGTCGATTAAAAACCGCGGTGAATAATTCCCGTTTCCTTTGGAATACCGGGATCAAAAGAAGCCTATTTTTAATCCAGTGTAGGTATACCTAAGCAATACTGGTACCAAATTTGAGTTTTAAATTGTTCAAGATGAAATAAACCCAACTGTAAAAAGATGAATATTAACACAAATGCAACTTGTTTTTCATCGGTATGAGAATATAAAACTGCTAAAGTAAGACAAAGACAATTGTCCGGGAACTGCTGTCTCAGTAATTGTATTAAGCAAACGCATTAGGGCCAGGGCATAAGATTAAAATAAAAAGAGCCCACGGCCGTATCGGACGTGCCTCGTTTTAATTAGATTAATAACTTAAGGCAGGGCTACGTTACTATTAACAGGGGCTACAAGTCGAAAGTTAACTGTCTCTTTTTAACCAACTTAAAAAAAGGAGGAGATTATTAGATTATGATTAGTTTTATTATGTAGGTTCGCCGCTTATTCCGTCAATAGTAAGCCGATTTAATTTTTTTTTTGTTTGTAAAGGTGGTTCCATAAAAAAACTGAGGATCTGATGAGAATCTTCAGAGTTATGCACAAAAATGCACCTCAAGAGTGCAGGAATTTGCTCTCTTTTTACGAAATTGAAGTCGGTTAAATAAAAATGTTAATTTTGCCATTTTTGTGTTCCAAGTCAGGATTTCAAATTCATACTTTTGAATTAACAATGATGTTAGCTCAATATTTATCCTGTGCATTTATGAATATTAAATGATTATTACTTTTGACAGTACCTACCTTACCTACTTGGGAGTATTGGTAGTTTGATCTTCCTCTAAGTTTAAGTTCTACTAAGTACTTTCAGAGAACTTCCATCTTATCAGGTGTTTCCTCAACTAAGCATAACATCTCAACTGGCGCCATCACTTCTAAAATAACATAAAAGATGCACGCAATTTCGGTGTTATTACATTAGTTTCTTTAAAAACTGGTAACGATAATAATGCAAATTTCTAGTCAACGTCTCATTTAGTTTATCGCGTTGACTAATTAGATACGTAAACAAGCAAACTACCGGCTTAGTTAAACTAGGTACTCATAGGCTATAATCAATACTTATGATTAGTTCTATGAGTTAAACACCATTAAATGAATCAAAATACTAATTAACCTAATTGCTATGATTTAAGTGTACCTACCTTCTACTACAATCCATACACAGTCTAACAAGATACACAACAGTAACATAACAAACCTTTGCAGTAATACACTGTTTGTTTTATTTTGTTCTTTAGTCAAATGAGTAAGTTTGTGAATATGAGTATGATTGTCTGATTTTCATGGCAAACAAAGGAACAGGAAGCAAAATTTATGCTTAGTGATACCGTGTCATCTGTTGGAGTTTACGTATTTGTTTGATAGACAAGTAGGTTCATTATTATCAGTTTCTTTATGATTTTTTTAGGTTGTCTGAGATTATCTGTCAGCTTCACGGCTTTATAATCGGATCAACAACTTAACGTCTCTTCGAACAACAACAACAACAAAAACAACACTTTTTTCAAAATTCTAGTCTTACTAATTGCTCTACCTACTTAACCGTCTGTCTTAACTGGTTCGTAAATAATTGACTAAGTATTAGGTATTAGGTACCTACAAGTAAATATATAATATGAATATTCAATGTGCTGAGTATGTAAAAAGTCAGTTTCTTATTAGGTTGTCCATATACATAGTGCATGCCCAGATTTTGTAAAGAGATTAACATTCGATACATGACAGGTTACAAGCCGATCGCCCCGCCATAACTTCTATAGTAAACTTTTATATAAAATGTTTGGTAACAATAAAATTCTATTTGACCCCCGTTTTCGTAAGTGTAAGAGCGACTTTGACTCGAGTGAGAAAACTCGCAAAGTTGAAGGACTTTTCCCGCTCACACTGTAGTGGCCTTCTATTACTGTCTAGTAGTCTCTAACATATACAATGCAAAAATAGTATGATAACAAGTTAAAAGGTCGATCTAAACAATTTGGTTTTGCGTGTTGTAAGTATCACGGCAGCATACAATTTTTTTTCATCATAATCATCTGCCGTTCGATATAACACTTTCTAGCGAGATTCAGGGAATTTATAACCCAACCCCGAGAACGTTCGAGGTTGTACCGAACATTTTCAGTTTTTGATTTGGATTGGAAATGTATTTTTAAAAATCTCTGTAACAGCAAGCCCCTAATCCAGTGAAAATCATTTCTATTTTTTAGCACTTAGTTCTTTTTAGACAATAGTTTACTTTTACAATAGTTTTTCATATTAAATGTCAAAAGTATTATATGATCCGGAGTCAAATTTTCAATGTACTCGTTCATATAACATGAACCATAATAATATGGTACGAGTAGGTATATTGAATCTGTCTCGTCCAGCTCTGAAAGAAAGAAAGAAAGAAAATCGTTTATTTTGGTAGGATTACTTCAACTTCGTCTTACATGCTAGGTGATTCGAATGCCTGTTCCAAAGCGACTCGCTTTTTTTAAAACTAAATAGTCAAGCATCAGTGGGAAGCCAATCAAACAAAGTAAGTCATGCCAAAGCAAGTGAAAGTAATTGTTAAATTAACAAGATATAAACACCTCAACAAAATGTTGTCTGGCATCACGCTACACTTGGCTGACTTTAATTGGTACCTACTTATTAGTTATTGTTTAGCATATTATGGTAAAGCTTATCAAGGTAGTAAAGATATTGTAATTTCCCATAAAAGAACCGTTTTCTTTTTCTAGTCTTAGTTTAGACACAAATAGTTTAATTAGTACACATAGTTCTACTGCGGAATGCCCTCACTTGTTCAATGAGAATGAGGGTCCTGCATTTACAACAAAGAAGGCTCACACTAATACTTTGACATTTAACTGGAAAAACTATTGTAAAAATAAACTGCCAACAACACTAGACCTCGGTCGAATCGAAACAATAGTTATTTACAAAATCTTATATAAATACACAAAGCCGGCGAAAAGTATAAAACTACTTACATATTTAACTACAAGTCCAGTACGTGTTTACTGCCTCCTCACTGATTAAACCCTTTCATGTTCACAACAGCAAATAGGTACTCTTAATAATAATGTAATTCGGAAGGTGTTACGGAAGCTTCGAAAACTATCCAGCCGAAACCAGCGCAGTACGTACTGCGGCTAGGAACCCAGAGCAAGTTCCTGGCTCTGGGTTCCGAGCCGAAGTGTCAACAACCCAGATGTATGTCTCACGCGATCACTACGCCTTGAAGGCCGTAGATGTAGTAGACTACATCAAGAAGAAGTCCGGTTTTACGCTCAGGATCGAGAAATTGACTTCTCACCATAACGTGACCTTTGGTTCTTTTATGGTGTGAGTTCAAACACAGTATCTCTCGACCTATACGAGTGAAGAATATTGGACTATAGGAGTTAAATTTCGACGGTTCATTGGTCACCTGACCCAGAATCGTCGTCGTGCTGGACTCTGCGATGCGTCTGTAATGCGTCTCACGTCACGTTACAAACGTGTGCTTGTAATTAAAATATTATGATATTTATTGTTAGTCTGTAAAGTATATAAGCCCACAACGTCGTACTTTTAAGATTTTTTTTTTAATTTAATCTGTATTAGTAGTTCGCCCCGAACGAGATGTCACGCACGTTGGTTTAAACTTGCTTCTGACTACCCACCATTTACGGCACAGTTGAGTTGATTCAGTCCCTAATTCATGGTTATCAGGATGCTATAAAATATCTAAGTGGGTAGGTAGTACAGTATCAGAGCAACATTTGCGAATTTTTTAAGAAAAAGGGTAAATTTATTTAACAAATAGTGTCCATTCAAAGTAAATAATCATAGTTCATTTTATGTTAGGCTTTGACTTAAATCCGAACGAACAAGTCGAATCAGATTAAGGCTCTTTTTAAAAATTCCATGTATCTCTCTATAACCCAACATTTTGCCTTTGAGGGCCGGATCGTGTTGGAGTGCCTAATTTAGTTAGGCCGGGTACGTTATGATAGGGATGTTGGACCCGTGTGCCTTTGTATCGATATTTTGGATCGCAATGGTGTAATACACTATATCGATACAATGGATTCGATACGATATTTTGGATAGATCCAGAATTTAAGTTGAGTTTGCACAGATATAAATATGTATTACCTACCGAAACCCTTACTAAACTTACTTACAATATTAACCATAAACAGAACATTGTAGGCACTAAACATATTAGACATTCAATATGACCATATTTTTAGTATTTAAGAAATGCGGTACCGATACTTTCGCTCCGATCCAACGTACGCCATTGTATCGATACAAATATCGAGTGGATCGTATGCCATTATATCGATCCACGCAAATATCGGATCGGATCATACATTTACCGAGGCTCGGGTTTATCGACTGTATACGTTATTATGACTGTATTCATTAAACATTATTACGGGGCGATATCCTCTTGCAAGTAATGAACATGTCATGTCTGTGTGAGTATCGGTTTTGATGTTTACGGAACGGTAGTAGGTACTTTTAAGTTTATATGCAGGATAAAAATATAAAAATAATTGTGAACAATTATCGTAGTTAATTGGTCCAGGCGGGCTGCGGGATTTTGCGGAAGTTCATTTTCATATATTGAAAATTTCAGAATATTTTGTACTCTTGCGCTAATTTAATCTGAAACCAAAAAGGTTTTCCAACGATGTTTTCACAATGGCCACCCAACCACCCCCTTGCCAACAGCCAAAGCCTTACTATGCGAGGCTTTTAAAAAAAAAAAGATTTCTTAATATCGGTCCACTATTGACGAAATAGTCGGTGAACATAAAATATAAAAAACATCAAAATCGGTTCACCCAGTCAAAAGTTCTGAGGTAACAAACATAAAAAAATACAGTCGAATTAAGAACCTCCTCCTTTTTTTGAAGTGTGTTAAAAATGTAATTAGTTCTTCGTTCGGAGGACACGTTAAGTTGTCGGTCCCAGCTTGAGTCGTTTAGTCATGACGGAGGCCTTTAGGCGGCCTAAAAACTCGATCACCAGAGTTGGCCATTAACTCAAACGAACTTGCTACTTTTCAACTAACAAAATCGTCTCAACGTTTTGTTCCTTTTTGTCGCTCGGGTGTTTAAGATAGTAAGAATATTTTCGTCATAAATGGAAAATTATTTACCAACTACTTGCAACGAGTTTAATATATGAATGTGCCTCTGACTACCCCTTAGATAACTTTAAAGATAACTCTAAAATGTCTACAGACCTACTACGATCTATTTTAGTAACTGGAACAATATATGAAGATAGGTAGTCTAACAACTATACTAATTATATACTATCCTACTAATATACCGGGTGGAATTTTTCTATGGAACCTAGACGGAAAGTAATCTTAATACGAAAACCCTAAAAATGAACATATACATAATAACACTCATGGGAAAACTTCTTTTATTTTTGAAAATAAACAAAACTGCATTCAAAGATATTTTCAAATTCTTTCACCCAGGAATTGAACGGAATTAACTTCGAAAATACAATCTGTACTTTTATGTCATCAAAATCGATAGTCAACCATAAGGATCAAATCACTCTAACACACATGGTAAATAAAACGAAAAGAAAACAGTAAAAGACAAGATAAATAATTTTACTCAAGGGTCCATCGGATTACTTATTTAATTTAATTTCATCTATTCAGAAAGGATATTGGCACAGGCTAAGGGAGGCCTATACCCAGCAGTGAGTGAAAGGGCTGTGGATGATGATAATTCACAAACAATTTACTATCTCTTTAGTTTAAATGTCAATTTTTTTTTATAAAAAATGTCGTGCATGAGACCGAACAGTGGTAAAATGACACGCATTGACTTTAAATTGTAAAAACGCCACGTAGCCTGTTCAAACAGAACTGTCCATAAAGTGTTGAAAAAAAACCACTGCTTTTCAATTTTCCGGACACAGCAAAGGCTTTTGCACACACCATATTGAATCAATGCCCAATTGCCCACTCGACTGAAAGTACAGTACTCTCTACTACAATCCTGTTTGTAGGTGCATTAATAACTTCAAAACAAAAGGAAAATTACATAACTTTATCTGTTTATTGATTACTTCATTCATACCACTCGCCATTTTTTTGCCACTCGTGGGGCTTCCTTTTAACACTAGGTTTTCCAAGAGAATACGTAATCTATCCTACAAATATAATCATCGCGAAAGTTTGTATGGATGTTTGTCACTCTTTCACTTTCAAAGCTGGACGGATTTGAATGAAATTTACCAGGATTGCTTATACCCTGGATTAAAAATAGGCTACTTTTGATCCCGGTATTCCCAGGGGAACGAGAACTATACACCGCGGGGCGCAGCTAGTTTTATATACGTAACTGATACAGGTTTTATAGCTGAATCGGGCTGGACCTCGTTCCAAAATGGCACGGTAGGCGGGTCGCGTTCAGCACAATTGCGTAAGGCCCGTGTACTGAACGTAAACTTAATAATTAGAAGTAATCCAGCTGCAGGCGGCGTCGAAATGTTCCATTAAAACGGTAGTTTTGCCACGGATTGGGATGTCCAATCAGAGAATGTTAACATTTACAAACATCAACCTCCTGCCCTTATCCCACGTCAAGTGGGGTCGATACTAAATGTTTTCTTCCTCCACTTCCCTCTATCAGCCGTCATCTCAACACTCACCGCTTTTATACTCATATCATCCATTACACAATCCATCCATCTTTTCTTTGGCCTACCTCAACTTGTATATCCATTCCAAAGAGTACAAACACACTTACATACTTACACACAAACTTTCACAGGTTTCTGCAGCAGTCCATAGTGTATATAGCATCCAAGTGTGCAAAGGCTTTTTTAAATATGCATATCAAATCAACGTACGCTGATACCTAATATATCAATAATTAAAAATAAAATAACTAGAACGTACAGATGTGCGCGGTTTATCACGTACAGCAAACGCTCTCTGAAACGAGGGATTTTGTTGTTGAAACAGATAATGTGATTCGCTCTAGGAATATTAAGGTGCTCCCTCAACGGCACCATTCATCTGTAATGTAACTTAAGAGTGTACCATAACGCTGAAGAACGAGCGGGATAGCAAATAATGTTTTTTTCTCGGGAGTAAGGAGTGCAGAGCGATAGACACGCAACATAATTTATAGCGAAAAAACAGTTTTAATTTAATCACAAATTAATTAAACAACCAATCGAAAAATTTAAAGACGAAACTAAAGAAATACCTACTTCTAGGTTTTTTCACAAAACAAAAACCCAACAAAAATAGTGTGCTGTTCTTGAGATAAATAGCAAAATGTGGGCAAAACATGTATTTTTAAAAAAAAATTATTATTATCGAGAAAACTTTTACCAATCGTGTTTTTAAAACACATAACTCAAGATAAAAGTTCGAAGTATCAATTACCCAAATATCTTTCAAATATTCTGAGATAAATAGAGATTTCGACTGGTAAATTGACTAAATTGCATATGGCACACTTTTAACAGACTCGGGCATTACATTAGCGAAAGAGGAGAACTGAGCATTATAGTACATTACGTATGATACAATCTGTAATATATTGTTACCGTGTCATGCTTAAATTCGAATCTTTATTACATTACCAGGCGAATGCTCGGCAGTCAAGCTCGCCAGTATTGTAACGTTTTGTTCAAATTCGAGTCTATAATTTTACATTACAGGCGAATGGTCTCGGTGAGGAAGCACCTTTATACGACCCAATTAGTGCCTTGCACAATCCGTGTATGAGAAATCCTTTCAAAACTAGAGCTTTTTAAATTTATACCATAAATTAATGCAAGCAAAAAATACATTATGTAGTTTCCGAACCATTGCAAGTATCAACGATAGCGCTATCTAACTTAAATTACTTCCAGACTAACCTGAGCTACGAACAAGTTAGGCGCGAATAAATATTACTTACCACCTTGATCTTCAGTCGCGTCTCTCGCTCGATCAAACAATTTATAAAACTTGCACTCCATGAAGTGCTAATAGTATGAATGTGGAACCCATTGGAAATGCCGATACCTAGATTACTTTCTATGCAAACTAGCGAGGCTTTGAGCACCGTTCCATCACAAATCCTGTCAAGAGCTTCAAATTTACATACAAATTAAATATGCGAATCTCGAATATTGCTTTATCAATGAACTCATAGACAGAGCCCGAGAACCCCAGACAAAGCTGAAAGTTTGCCAGCGCATGCTTCCAACATAGGTAAGAACGATGGACCATTATGAAGATTGAATTATCGTGTCTTTGGCGGTAAACGGTACTAAAGGTGTGAAAATACTGATCATGTATCATTTATTTATATTATGATAAACATAATAATACATTATCATTATGTAAACATCATCTAATTATTACTCTTTTCACGCAAAAAACACTCAACGGATTTGTCCGAAACCTTGAGTATACATTTTGAACTAGAATAAATACATAGGTTCATTTTACTGAGGTAAGTACCAACGCGAGGGATGCCGCGGGCGGATACTAGTAGGTATTATATTAAGCCAAAAATTTACGGAACATACTAAAGTTTAGTTTCCATAGAACAAAAAATAACATAAACATGTATACGTAAGACGCTTTAAATTTTTGAGTAATCGAAAATTAAAGAAAAGTAGCGCAAATCCAAAAGTGGATATGTTGAAGTATTTGTCATAATTAAGATAAACCAAAAATCAATAAATAATAATAAGTATTAATATGATAAGTATGATAAGCCGTGATGAGCCCACTGCTGGGCAAATGCCTCCCTCACTCTTTCCACACCTCACGATCCGCGCGGCAACTACCCTCTAGTCCGGCAAAAACTGATCGATTTCGTTTCTCCACTTCCGTTTTGGTCTGCCGCGTCGCAATAAATAATAAGTCTGCAAAATTCGCTACTGAAATCTACAAACTGCAAAACTTGTTAGAACTCTAGGCAGCCTACACTGTCGCCTTTAATCTTTTCCTCGCAAAGCAAGCAAAGCTTAAATTTTTCTATTTAGCAATACTGATCTTTTGAGCCAAATAATGTAAATAAAAAAAAAAAAAATAAAAAAAAGTAAAAAAAAAAAGTAGTCAAATAGTCGGCAATGCTGCCAGTGTCTTGGGCACGCTTCCGTCTGGCAGTGGTTTGGATCAGTTGAGCTACCTATAGATCGTTTGTAACGATCCTTAGGTGGCTCAACTGGTTCTAATTGTATTTTGTACAGTTATGTAAATATGTAGTAGTTTAGTTTCTGTAAATAAATTTTAGCAATATTATATTGCAACATTTTGCATTTTAGCATCCATTAGGCAACGAGACGAACAAGATCTTCTTCCTAGCCTGGGTAGGCCAGATAGGGGACAGAAGTAGAGTGGGTAGGTAATAATAATAGAGAGAATATGAGACACTTGTCAAATGCATGTAATTAGTCTGCAGGAATGGCAATCTCGAACTATTTGCGGGTTACAGCTAGTATTACTACAATTACTTCAGGAAACTAATTATGTCTTTATATAGTTTAAGAGATTTAATAGTACCTCCAATTACTAAAACAATAAACTAACCAAGCCGCGGACGAGTGATGTTTCCGTTTTCGTTTATTTTCAGTATGTTTAAAGTGTTTTTCGATCAACAGATTATTAAACAACGAATATTTGTTTTTTAAATACTACCATTCATATTATGAATGTGTACATACAATTGTGGTAGCCCAAGAAATGCATGCGTAACTGCACTGAACCATTTGTGCATCCACCATGAAACAATTGTTTCCATATACGAGTGTCATTTAGTTACCTTTCTATTCGCAATTACATGATCTTTATCACAATATTACACGTAAATAAAACACGCAAACTTTTTTTTCCATGGAATTTATATACTTTTATTAAAGCAGCGTCATGTAGGAATTCTTGGAACAAGGGATAATGCTCAATGAGTCCGGTATATTTTTATGTTCTATTGGAACCAAAAGTAAATATTCCTGTTTTTTATTTTTATAAATCTATTTCCTTAATAAAAATAACGAGAAACATAACAACAAAAGTGGGGATCAGGGCAGAGAGATGAAATAAACAAATAGAGATGAGCGTAATAATCCGACAAAATACTCAGACGACACGTCGCGACGGGAGGTAAGGTAATATTTTCATACAAGTTCACTGAACCCAACAAACTTTACTAAGTCAGACTTGAACCAGATTCTATACATTTGCAAGTTTGTAATGGAGAAGTATAGATATACTGTAATTGCGTATTTGTCTAAAGTTTTGTGATACTTTTCCATACATATGTGTGTGAGTGAATGTAAATAAATATTTTTCTATACTAATAAACTTTTTCATATTAATTTCAAACGAACATAAATGGGATGATCCGAAGGTATTCGTAGCAATATTTAATATGAAATTCCTAATTCCTACAATATTTAATATGAAGATAATTTCAATCGCATTTTGTAGATATTGCAATATTTGCCTAGCTAATATAAGGAGAGAGGGAAGGGAGGCCTTTGCCCTGCAGTGGGATGATACAGCTTAGCTTAGGCTCCTAATAATAATAATAATAATATAAGCAGACGATGGATTAGTGGTATTGAGTAAATACTAATTGCCTATACCTAGATACTTTATCATCGTCTGAATACTGGAAATTCCAGCAATTACGTTTTGCACTATTATTGTTTTACTGTTTTACGTTTTACTGATAACGTCACATTATCGGTTTTTTTTCCCTTTCTAATACAGTAACTCACGTTTGCGCAACACTGATATGAATTAAAAATAATAATAATATATAAGGACATTCCACACAGTGTCATCTTGTCCCAAGCTAAGCAATTTAATGCTTGTGTTATGGTAACCAGATGACTCATATACACTATTACTTACATAGATATTTTTTTTGTCTACACATACATATTTTACATAGAAAACACCAAGACTCGAGATAAATATTTGCAGATCATGCAAACTTTTGTCCTGCAGCGGAGATCGAACCCGCAACCTCTGCGTCTCAGGCGGGCTTTCACCCACTGCGCTACAGAGGTCATCGCGTCATGAATACCAAATAACATGCATTAGTAAAAACACACTAGTTCGGTTGTTTCTTTGAAGGTTTACTCGTGCGTTATATAATATAACGTACGTGTGAACTGTGGAAGTGAATAAAGGACCGCACAGACACACAGACTGTTCAGATGGTTACAGATTCAACTCGAAACCGCAAAGATACAAAAATATATACAGCGTGAGTTTTTTTGAGGGCTACTCAGGCTTAGTCTGAAACCGTGCGAGTTACCGAAAAGTCAAGTTAGTTGTTAAATATAAAAAAAATAGGTTACACCGCTAAGTGCTTTGTAGAGACTATGCTTTGTAGGGTTCCGTAGTTGTCCAAAATGTGAAGGTATTGACTCGTATTTAGATAATCATTCAATAATGTTTTAAACAGTTATAAACTGAATTGAAGTACAAATACTCGTAATATTGAAGACTTTTTAATTTTTTAGTTGATCCACTACTACTTGTCAAAACCTGTAAAGCCTACTTGCCAGTGATAGTTTTCCTTTCAAATTCATCATTTTATGCATTTATTAGTAATATTTTTTTTTTACATTACTAAATAGGACATTTTTGCTGGTAGGGGAGTGACACTTGACTCTTACGAAAATTAGCACTTTAAAGCAAAATACATATTTTAAAAAGGGAATAAATTGAAAAAATGAGAAACCTCTTTATATTTTTGAGTAATCGAGGAGGTACACTGAAAATTTCGTTTAGTGTACAAACGCCCTAAGGGTTCCTTGTTGACTTCGGAACCCTAAAAAACTAGCAAGTGCCAAGAAGTTAAGTTTACAACTTGAATGAGGCTGGCTTGAGGAATGTTATATCCGTCTTCAGACTGTATGTTTTTGTCTATAACTGTTGCAATTTTCAGTGCAACATTAAAAAACATTTTAAAACCCTTACTTACGTCTATGAGATGCGCGCTCAGGCCAAAGTCAACGAAGCGTACAAAGAAGTCGAAACTATTACATATGTAGAAAATCGGGCTAAATATAGCATTGAGTTTGCAAACTTTTAGTCGTCGACTAAAGGGTAAAATGTTCTAAGGAAAATAGTGAACGGTTCGTCTCACCTTAATGAAAACTAAATACGACATGCCGAGCAACTAATCTACTGATGCTCGAATTGCTCTAAGCTTCGACTTCAGATCTTTCAATGCATGATATTGTGGAATTTTGCTTGTTAGCTAAATTTATACTCAAAGCTTTCTGCTAATTAGGATGTTAATTTTAGCTCGAAATCTGTTGAATAGAAACCTCGCGCGCGATGTGGTTGCAATGTTAAATCCTGTATAATGAGCTACTAATAACTTATGCTTATTACGCCTATAGAATTAAGACGTGGTGGCTAACTATCGGGCGCATCTATAGAAAAGCCCAAGATAGCACATAGAACAAAAAAATATTTTAGGGTAGTGTAGCCTGCGCCACTAAGGCCTACTTTGCACATTTTTGCCCCACCAGTAGATAGCTTAGTGGGGAAAAGAGTAATAATTCAGATTTTCCACGTGATAGATAATATCCGATGAAAACGAGAAAACCTGAAGGGTTGACGAGTACTCTTATAACCAAGTATAAGTGGCAACGGTAAGTAAAAAATAGCTTACAGAATGCAGAACCGCTTACCATCAGGAATTAGAATCTTGGACACGAACGGTAACCCACCCGATGGATCGATGGCATAGGTACTAATACTAAAACACGCGGGTGTTGGGTGAATGTATATGGTATGAATTGGTTCGTAGGAAATCACAATTAATCACATACTGGAAGATCGACGTCTACCACTTGTCTCTCTTGTCTATCTTGATTTGCAGATGAGGATGAATGACGTGTGCTGAATATACAAAAGTATTTATAGTTAATCTTGAGATGTAAAAGTGTCACAGTAACTGTTGATTTACAAACTTTTACTCAACCATAGCTTAATTCTCATCCACGCTCTATGTTTACATTAAACAATAAAACATGTCACGACGCTTATTTCAGATGCGAATCCGTAAAGTTTGTAAAACGTTTGGACGAAAGCACTACCATATCAATACAACAACAAAATGAACATGGAAACAATATTTACAACAACGAACACGAGACCTGATTGGTGTACCAAAGTACACCCATCATTTAATGTGTCTCCGGTATCGCCTATCGATGACACATGCTCAATGTTCCGGTTACAAAATTACATTCATGTTTGTGGCGCTGAAAAACGACGATCGGCCATTTAGCACAAGCTGCGGTTTTCGAGTTATTTGTGAAAACGGCTTTATAAATGTCATAATTAACATTAAGTTCGAATGAGCAAGTGGCCTCTGGTGAAGGAGTTTTTAGGCCGCCTAAAGGCCTCTGTCATGGCTTAACAACTTTACAAGCCGGGACCGACTTATTAACGTATTCTCCGAAGCACGGAAGCGCTCAGCTCTTAATACCGCTAGCGTTTACCCAACCAATTGTGCCTGCTCAGAACGTTCTTTAATTTCAACGATCTATCAAGAACGTCTTAGCAAGCTTTGCCCCGAGCGTTATGAAAACGATTTTCATTTTATTTTTTTTGTGTCATTTTAATTTAACCACAGAAAGAACACACAAATACTCACAGAAATAATGTGCCCATACTTTTTTTATCACAAATAGATACATATTTTAAAATGTAAATTGTCAGCAAAATTACCAATGACTAGTTAAAGTTGCGTTACATTTTAGAAACCTATCAGGTAGCTAATTTGCAATACCGGTTACTTATAATTTTATTCCTAAAACACTTTAATTAAATTGCGTGTTTTTTAAATAATTGATAGGTTTTGATCGTCTCTACTTAGTTATCTATTTTATAATAATGGCTCTAATAAGTACTTTTGCTATTTAGAAAGGCGAAAACGCCTAAACAAAGTAAAAGCCCTTATATACAAGACTAAGAATATGGGTATGGGTAAGCCTAGAGTAAAACAAATTTCATCTATGCAAATAGGTTAGCGTGCAGACTAACAAGATTTCCTTCCTGCCTTAATCCGATATTCCTAGCCTGCAAATTTGTACAGGGTTAATTCTAAAATAACCAGAAACCTCTCGGACCACAATTTCTATGAATTAATCTTTTTCTAGGGAAAGGAAAATGGAATGACAAAATAAATAAATAATCCAGTTTACCCCCCTAATATTTTTTTCATAAGGGGAAGTGTTAGAAAATACTAGAAACTATAATAATATATATATAATAATTACCTACTAGAAGCAAGTACAAAATAAGTCACCAACCAACGGTGCGCGAGATCTCGTTCGGGGCGAAATACTGTTATGACTTTTATTATTATTATTTTTTACTGTCCATAATCCATCTACAGGTTGTCTAGTAGAGATTGCTTATATGCGATTAGACCGCCGATTGTATATCATAATAAACCCAAGCAACACAAACTAGCTTTAAAAGAGTTGTAAAATAGATTTTAGTATATTGCATTGTTAATATTCGTGTGTATATGGTGTGCAATAAAGTATTTTCTATTCTTTTAATGTATACCCCCATATTGGGGACCAAAATCTTTATTCTACAACTCCTTTACCGATTTCACTCTCCAGTTAATTTCCACAGGGTTACAAACCCTATTGACCTACAAATTGAATTCAGGCTAGATTAACGGTTCTTATTATAGTTCATAGTTACTGTTATGCGAGCGAGAACAAACATTTCTTGAATTATACAATGGTGGCTATTCTGTTAAGTTCACGCGAAGCCGCAAGCTGCTATTAGTTTAAGATAAATATTTCAAACTTCATAAAATAGACGGGTTAAGGTATAAAAATAGATAGGTTTTACAGATTAAATAAATACCAACCGAAAGCATTGGCATTGTCGAGAATTATTTTAATTATGTGAGGACGGTGTCAAGTGTCCGCCTGCAGGACGTGAGACACCGTGACAATGAGATTCTACGTCTTTCCAACGTATTGCAGACTCTACAAGCAGCTTTTCAAATAAATGCTCGATTTGATTAAAATACTTGAATCTGTGTATTATTTATGATATATCGCAGGGAAATGAAATTCGAGCACGAAATCACGGTAGATTTCTATGTCTTGATTTTCTATGGTTTTTTTTTGGGACATTATGTTTATTGATAATCTCGGTTCTGTTACTGTACTGGCTGTGTTTTCGGATTAGAAAAAGTAGTTCGTTCGTTCGTCGTATGAGCAAGTGGCCAACTCTGGTAAAAGAAAAAGTAGTTTAATTAAGCTTTGCTGAAATGATTGGTGCAGGACTCGATACTTTATGAAAAATAAATGCATTGCGACATACCAAGCCATGAAAACTTTACTTATCATTAATACATTATTATATGTTTATGCTGTTTATCAATCATGCTCAAACGACTGAACAAATTGTGGCGAATTTCCTCCGTCATTTATACGTTAACATTTAATTTACCCGTTCAATAATCGTGAAACGTGCAGTTCTGATTTTAATTGCGAATATGGTTTGATGGTATATTGGGTCCACCTGGGTAAACCGTGGGAAGGTTGTTTTTTTACAACGGTCCGAGTTTGTTCACCTGATGTTCCATGGAAAATATTATTTTTCCAACGCCTGAGAGACGTCATCAAAACAAAAGTGACAAGTCAAGAGATTGTTTTTGTTCAAAATGAGTCAATCCTCATGACTTTACGACAACTCTCACAGTTTTAGCCTCCCCCTCATTAGCGCTAAAGAAACTTTTTGAGGCTTCTTTTATAAAATAAACTTGTTAATTGTTTAATTATATTTGATTCTGTCTTGTACCTACTTGTAAGAGTCGGAGTAAATTTAAATTAACTATTACGTTCCTTTGACTGAACTTATCAGGTGCATCGATTTCCATGTCACCTGAATTATTTAGCAACTGAAGAACGTTAGCTACTTTGTTCCCTTTCACAAATTGGTTACAATGTATGTGTGAAAAACAACACAAAGTAAAAAAAAACCAAACACCAAAGTACATAATATTATGTATTATGTATATTATTATGTCTAAGTTCTCTGAATAGAACAATTATTGTATTTGGGTTTCTCACACATTTATGATATAGGTCAAGCGCTTTAGTAAATTTATTGTTCCGTCATAAACTTTGTTGTTTCTAAATCATACAATGTTTTATAATGATGCATACTGTGTAGTATACTTAATTTATTAAACCCCGATCAAAAAGAGGGGAGTTATAAGTTTGAGGTGTGTGTGTCATGGCATAGTAGGTCCCAAACGGAGGAACCGATTTGAATTTAGTTTCTGTTCGAAAAGTGAGTTGATTGAGGGTGTCATGTTTGATTAAAATAAGACAAGCCGTTTTAAAGATAATGATATTTATAACCTGAATATAAGGTCATCCCGAGCTTTATTTAGAAATTGAACTTTTTTAACAGATTTCCATAAAGGAAGAGGTTTTATGTTCCACTGTAAGTATGTATTTTTATAATAAGTTTTTGTTTGTGTTTGTTTGACGTGTTTTCAGGCAATGTAAAAAAAAACAAGCAAAGCTCTGTCATCCGGGTACTAGTTATTGAATAGTGCATTTACGTCGGTAGTTATTAATTTTTAATTTGTACTTAGGTATATAGCCATAACAATAATGTTATCAACAATATACATAATACATACAATAGTTCGTAAAATGCAATAAAATCAGTACATATTGTGCACGCTCCAATTTAATAATACTACACGATCACATGAAAATATCTCAATTTATGTGAATACTTCATGCCAGTTCCTCGCGACGACTGGAAAATATCAGAATACTAGCTGCACCCCGCGGAGTTACCCGCGATGAATAAGTTCCAGTTCCAGTGGGAATACCGGGATCAAAAATAGCCTATGTGTTAATCCAGAATATAAGCTATCCTGGTATTAAATTTCATTCAAATCCGTCCAGACGTTTGAGCGTGAAGAAGTAACAAACATACACATTACACACACACTTACACACAAACTTTCTCCTTTTTAATATTAGTGTGATGACAAGCGGACCATACATTACCTCACTTGTATTGCATCGCGATATTCAATTCACCAGGCAACTGCATAGTTACTTATAATATGTATGTTACCAATTCAATACAAACATCGACTGAATAAAATAAAAGCAACGTTATCTACGTTCGTACAGAGCTGTGTGTGCGTATAGTGATATTCCATTTCTGTTGATCCCGTATCAAATTGTATTCGATTTTCCGGAAAGCAGATGATGTATTTTATAGGTACTGACGTAGTCATGTCATGAATCTACCCTTCCGGCCGTTTCCGCAACTACTTAGTTTTCGTAACCAGTTGCGAAAGCGGAAATATCATTCTTTCTTTCAAGAATAAATACTCTTCTACCACCACCAGTTGCGAATGAAGAATTTTCTGTAAAGGTCATAAAAAGTTTACAAATACGATCTTTTCATACTATTCTAATCACATATAGGACTAGACTCACAACATAAGCTTTTTCAATGATTCATATAATTTTATATCACAATACTGTTCCAAAATAGGTCTATAACTTTTATAGTTTAATTTTTAATTGAATGGCATCATAAATAAGCTCAATCATGAAATTCAAATACAAAAGTATTCTGGTTTTGTGTATGCACTATAAACAAATACCAAAATTTCAAACTGTTAGTATGAAAATAACGGCCTTAGGATATTATATACCTACCAAGTTAGGTCAATCAATAAGCGAGGCTACATTTCCCCCATGGTTGTGACAATTACGCGCAATCAGTCAGTCATATTCTGTAGGTATATACAGAAAACGTATGTGTATGAGGCTAATCAAATCATATCGGAATGTAGTAGTTCAAAACAATCTACCACACTCACCCCTTCATGCATTTGCATACAGCTATTAAAATATAATCACGTATCAGATGACAAATTATTGACATTATACCGTCAAATAGGGACTAATATCCTAAGCTTCGTCCGACACTCACTTGACTGGTCTTTCAATGATCTACCCTAGACCTCTATTCACCCCGACACTCTCCCCCTTCTAGGGTTAAACGTAGGTACGTGTTATCTTTACCTATCTATACTAATGAAACGCTTTTTCTGGCCAGTCTTAATAACCTTGAGTAACAGCTCTATCTTTAGTTTTGCTTACCGTGGGTAAGAGATATTTGACATTACTTCCATACAAAAAAATACAAATATCCACCCACAGTAAGCGAAACCAAAGATAGATACTTAGGTCATTGAGACTGGCCGTACGTAAGTCAGGTAACATTTTTTAAAGAGACTTATTTCTTGCAATAGTAATAATAATGAAGCAGAATACTACCATTACTCTTGTTTACGGTTTATGAAACTTTATTCTCATAAAATAATTTAAAATTCACTTATATAAGAGAACTTAAAAAATATAAGTTTTTAGTTTAGTACAATAAAATTTTAAAACTTGAACTAACATTGATACAAAAGTAAAAATACTTGTTTAGAGTGTTAACATAATATTGATGTCGCTCATAGCACTTGGCGAATACATTACAGGGAATTCGAATTGGCAGTCTTCGTTATCCCAGAGCGGATCCGTGGACTCCGCTATTAGAGTAATTAATTAATCTTCTCTATAACGATCTCTGTCAGTAGCGGAGAAATCGAATGTAGATACAATGGTAGGCTTTTACAATCGCACATCATCTGGATAATGACAGTTGTGCTATGTATCTTGCCGCTTGCGTTAGTTAACAGCTTTTGTCTGAATCCTCACTTGTCTGGCAGGTATTGTGCAAATAGACTAAATAGCTACTATAATACAATAGTTTACGATAGGAATGTTTTGATGGCGATGCCTGACATTAAATTATCTAAGCCAAAGTGAGTTTATTCGTTCGTTCGTATGAGCAAGTGGCCAACTCTTGTGACGGAGTTTTAAGGCCGTGAGTTTATTTAAATTTCGTCTATGAAATTCCAATACAACAGCCGACGGCTGTACGATACGTATGATGCGTGTAAACACAACATACTTCGTTTCTCTTATTCATGCATGGCATAAGACACCGATTACATCATACCACGCGGGTGTTGTTCATAGATCGAGATCTCACGAGATTCTAAATACGCATGAGAACGAGTAATTTCGCGGTATCGTTACGTACGACACATCGTGCTCCCAAAAATTTAATTCAACGCTCCAATATGTAGCAAACCTAACGTTACTGATAACATATTGGTTTCTGGGATATATAGGCAGAAACAGAGGCTGTGCACAGAAATTGAAAAAGTGTATGGGAACAGAAATAAAAACATGATTGAAATCCCATTGAGATGATTATCAAACATCAAGTTCTATTTTTAAACCGACCAAATGGGCGAAACCGAGATCATTTTGCTACTTGAAAAAGTATAAACACTTTTGACAGATCGTGTTTTATGTTTTCACTCCATGTTTCATTAAAACGTACATAGTGGTCTGTCGATTAGCATGACATTCAATGGGTATCGCGAGGACTGCTAGGCTGGAGTCACGCTACGCATTATTGACGCATTTCGATTCCGTCGGATGCGCAAGCCAAATTTTATTGAACAACGCGGGAACGTGTCTTTGGTATGCGAATAGACATTTCAAGTATATACAACGAAGTACCAACTACCCGTTGTCTAATATCTTGCCAGTTTTCATATAAGTTAACAGTTATTTGCTCGAAAGGGGTTTGGCGTCCCGTTAGTGCCTTTTATTTGTACTTGCTTCTGACTATCTCTATTCGCGTGACATTTTGGTGAAAGCCAAGATTAGAAGTACTCTTACTAAACCGGAAAGCGAGTATGAAGAATGTAGCTAATGAGAGCGAATGTAGTAAATATTTTGATTTTTCTGAAAGTGTTCTTTTAGCCCTTTTTTCCATTTGAATTGTTGCGTTTTAAGTTTAACATAATCTTTAACGAAAACAGAAGTACCTACTTAGACAAAACTAGCAGAAGCAGACAAAAAACCTAATTTTGACTAGCGCGGTAAGTAAGAGTATAATAAAGTAAAATTAAAATTATGTAGATCAACAACCTACAATACGAATATTTTTTCCTTGAAAATATGGACTGCGTGGTGTCGATCGATAGTACCATTAAAATACATACTAGTTTATACCGTGATTTTTCTACTCATGTAGGTCTCCTGGTACTTTCGTTATAACGAATCATTTTGTAATTCATATAATATTATGGCTAACGACTATGACAGTAAATGTCAAAAAATGACAGTATACAGCTAAAATAACAATAATCATAAAAAATTATAAAATCGCCAGCAATGACAGAATACGTCAAAATGATTGTAAATGTATATTATAGTAGTATAGTGTATAATAAAAGCCTTTATTTATTGACCAAATTACAGTACATTATAACTTATTATGTACTCGTTTAACATAGTGTCTGAAGATTGACAAAAGGTTAACTACTTATAACTAATTACTTAACTTAAAAACGAAAATAAAGTTTTTCAGCAACCAATTCGTTGATCAGGTTGTCCTTCGACCGACATAAGCCTCCCCTAGTTTCTTCCACTCATCTCTTTCTTGAGTGAACCTTCTCCATCGGTCATCTTCCCATCTTTTAATTTGTCGTCCTTTTCTCCTTTTGCCATTCCTGGGATACCATTCCATTATGTCTTTCGTCCATTTCACCCTATTTGTTCTCATGATGTGACCAGCATTAGACAATTTTAAATATCCCGAAACTACTAACATCTTTTACAGTCGGGTAAACTGAGTTATGAATTCATACCTGTTCTACACAGTAAATCTATCTAAATAAACGTTCCCGCGTTCGGAGACACGAAGCGGGGATCTCTTTTGATGCTCGGTATGCAAATATTCATAAGGAAAGTACACGTTCCCGCGTTTTCCTAAAGATCCAAGAGTAAACATTGTAAACCTTTCATCGTTCTTTCTACCGACGCGTAGACTGCGAGCGAAGATCTTAGTGGCAACTTGGGTGATTTTGATTATGTATGTTTGTACACTTTGTACCTATGTTTTCCTGTAACTGTCGAACCTTTAATTCAATCTACATGAAACGTGGTAGGTTTATAGGAAAATTTCCAGCTAATCTACCAAGCTTAATTGGCGAAGGGGTTGTACAGATATTGGGTCTCAATGGGGGTAAATAAAAAAAATATGGAAATATTTTGAAAGGAGTAAGTATGAAAGGTTTATACATTCCAAAATTGATTTTATTATTATTTTATGAGTTAAAGTTCATTACAACCGACAGTTATTTCAAACATGTTAGCAAAGAGTATAATTATGACGCTGGGGTTAAGGTTACATTAAAAAAGTTTATAATTAAGTTTTCTTAAATTTTCCGAGTTACTACGCAATTTTGTAGGAACTTTCTACGAAGTATAAAAACACATTTAAAAGATAGATGAATGAAATCGGTAAAGCCGTTCTCAAGTTATAGCGTGACCAGGAGAAATAGGGCTTCATTTTTAGAGTTCCCTACCCAATGGATAAAAACGGGACCCTATTACTTAGCCTCCGCTGTCCGTGTGTTTTCACCAGGCCGTATCTCATGAACCGTGATAGTCAGACAGTTGAAATTCATAGATGATGCGCACCTTTAGAATTATAGTGACTCAATGCAAAAAAGTATTTTTTTGGGAATCGACGATTAAAGTTTCAGAGAACGCTATTTTCGTAATAAAAGGAATAAAATCACTAAAATATAGGTAAGAATACCTAATATTTTCATTTTATATTATTTTTAAGTTCAATATCTACGCATAAATAAAATAATAATTTAAATTGAATAATTTATTATATTTTATTTTTATATTATTCTAAATGCTTTATCATTTTGAGTCTTTATGAAACTGAAATCATATTTTTTTAAAAGACTTATTTTTATTTAGGTCTCTGTATTTCTAAATTTCTTTGTAATTTTTGTTGTATTATCCCTAAATAGGCCCCTGTTGAGTTAAGTTTCTTAAATACTCGTTAGACTCTATTAGTATTAAATAGGCCTAAACATTAAAAGTGTCACTCATTTACTAAAATACTGAACTCAACACACCTTAGAATTAGTTCTATAGCGACTTATTAAGCTTTAGGTCTTGATAATAACAAACACACAGCAACTTATTCCCGGCACTCGTGACACTTTACTGATACTGTCTTTTTCTGACTGAACCGAGGGTAGAAAGAGAAAAAAACAAAAGAGACCGAAGTGTTTTTTTTTTCCTTTTCTGATACAAAAAAGTCTCTGTTCGAATAAACAGCCGATGAAGTATGTTTTTCTAAGTCATTTTATGATATTATAGTTCTAAAGGTGCGATGTATTTCTGTTGCCGCTATAACAACAAATACTAAAAATATAATAAAATAAATATTATAGGGGGGCTCCCATACAACAAACGTGATTTTTTTTGCCGTTTTTTGCTCGTTATTAACAACGGCAACAGGTACAGGCTTAAAACCCTTCGTGCACGAGTCCGACTCGCACTTTTTATAAATATAGATAACGATAAAATATGTAAAATGCCTATTGGCAGCTACTACAATAATAAAAATCGCTGCTACCATGCTAGGATTTGACCAGAACAATTTATTTGCAGATATTTTAACCAGCGTTGCGGCTGGTGTGAGAATTCACAGAATTCAAATTGTACCACGCCAGGTAAAAACAATTCGCACCAAAACTAGCGTAGCTTGAACTCTAAACTAAAACATAAACTATTATAATAGCACATCGTTGCGGCGCCTATGTCGACGTCGCTAGTTAGGGAGGGTAATTTGATCAGGGAACGGAACGTTATTTAACCGTCCGTACCTAGAACAAGTATACAGTAAGCGCAATTTAACGTTACCGGGCTGAACTTAGGCCCTGCGGGCTGTCGCGCATTATGTACAGATTGTACAGTCGTTACGAAAGAGCAAAATAGACGTTTCGACAGTACTTAAAACAGAGATAGTGATATTTCCGACCAACTCGACGCTACTCGCAATAACTATATTCACTCCGGCCAACTTAAATCGCGCGACGAACGAACGAACTATAAAGCTGTTGCTTTATACGGTTGTTACGTTTGTCGAACAATAGTTTCAGGATAATTTGACTGAGTATATCTGGTTAAACAGTTTATTACACTATGCAGAACATTATTGTTACTTAAAAGTTTATGATATCGACGGGATTCGAAGCCTCGTGATACAAGCGATCATCCTTTAGCCGGGTTGCCATTGACCACTCGGCTACGAAGTCTATTATTATTATTATTAGCCCGTTGTGTCCCACTGCTGGGCAAAGGCCTCCCCTTGGTCTCTCCACTCATCACGGTCCTGTGCCATTTGGACCCACGCTGTGTTAAAGGCATCAAGTTCGTCGCGCCACCTCTTTCTAGGTCTGCCGCGACGCCGTCTTGCTGTGTCAGGGCTCCACTGAGTGGTAATCTTGGCCCACAGCTCGTCCGGCATGCGGCAAACATGACCAGCCCAGCTCCATTTAAGCGTAACCTTATGAGCCACGTCAGCAATTTGCGTTCTGGAGCGCAGTGTAGTGTTTCGTATACGTTCTGTAAGCTTGACACCAAGGATACTGCGCTCCATTGCTCGTTGGCAAACCTCGAGTTTGGACTTTTGGGTGTTTGTGAGGGACCAAGTCTAAGCACCATAAGTTAATATAGGGAGGATACACATGAGCTTGCGTTTTAGTGTTATTGGAAGAGTACCTTTCATGATGTCTATGACGCCGAAAATTAAACTATCAGTATGATGATATTACGGTTGAAACACTGCCATCTACACGTATTCTAGAGGAACTTGAAATAAAATAATTAATAATGTAGTACAATTGATCTGACCTTTTGTTGCTTACAAAGTAATCAAATAAGCAAACAGCTCAAATTGTTATCTTTCACAGTACGGTCATGTAGCGGTGTTATTAATAGATGCAGTGTAGGTACGTTTTATGAGCACTAGAACGACTTTATCCTCTCATGTGGTCCAGCGCCCGACGTAAAAAGAGGTACCTATGTATTTAGTTGGTAAAACGTTGCTAAAGGTTACAACAATCAAGTTATCGCTTTGCTTGAACGATAGGTACTTCAATTGAAATCATTTAATAAACTGATCTCAGTATAAGTAGTAAGTAAGTTCGTATGAGCAAGTGGCCAACTCTGGTGACGGAGTTTTTAGGCCGCCTTAAGGCCTCCGTCATGGCTTAACGACTAAGTATAAGTAGTGTTAAGATTCCTTACAGACAGCAATATACATTCATCAGCTTTTTGAATAAAACAATGAAATTAGCTTGAAGTGGTCGTAATGGACATACATACACCATGCATTGTTATACTCTTGGACAAACACAGACAATTTTTTTCAGCGAATCTTCATGACACCATCACAATATAATACGAGTATCTAAAAGTGAAAGTTTGTGTGTATGTTTGTTACTCCTTCACACTCAAACGGTTGGACGGATTTGAATGGAATTTGATACCAGAATAGATTATATTCTGGATTAACACATAGGCTACTTTGATCCCGGTATTCCCACGGGAACGGGAGGTATATAATGTATAAACTTATTCACCGCGGGTTACACCGCGGGGCGCAGCTCATAGTTAAATAATATTACCTGTGCCGACAACGAACTGTGCCCGTTTGTGTGATGGTCGCGAGTCTCATTTCCTATGCCACAGTCGACTTGGAGCGGTACGTAGTTAATAAAGTTTTCCTTCCAGGAAATTACTCTTACTTGAGAAAAATATTATTTCAACTGCATCTGACGCGTTTCAAAGCCTTCCTATTTCCTTACTCTGTATTTGACAATAGAGATGTAACAGATTTCCGGTACTATCAAGAGTCCGGCCGGGTGATTATTATGTAAAACTTTGTAGCAGCGACAACAACAGTAACTGCAAAGCGTCAGCGACCACAACGCGATCGGTTGCAAATTGTTACTTGAAACCATATTACGGAAGCCCACGCCAAGACATGTTAACAATAATAAAGGCCCCTATTTTCCATTATCTAAAAGTATGTGTACGTACCGAAAGCAGTTTTTTTGCAAAACTTCACATTCCAAGTTATGTCATCAGTATTAATCGACAAATAAAGACATGTTTACAATAGTAGGTAAGAAAATGTTATCCATTGTTTATTGACAATTCACATTTCTTGCTTTGTCAGTTATGTGAGAATATTTTTTCTATTGCTTTTGTCCTAACCTAGTGTGTGATGTGATTATAGTACCTACCATCATAGTACGCGTATTTTGGACTATATGACATACCTCTGATCTCTGCCTTTATTTAAAGAGAAATACATTAATAGGTAACCTAGTCAAATATTTTTCATGGACCCGGTGGGAAATGAAAGACAATAGAACCTCTGGGAATAAGCCATAAAAAGCTGAAGGGGTTGTAAATATTGGGAATTAAAAACAAAATGTTGTACAAATATTTTGAGTGGGGATCGTAATATAAAAGTGCTTTGATGATGATTATCTATAGGATACCATTTTTTTTACTTAGGTTTTGTTAATTTTCTTTATTATAATCATATTTCACAATACTGCCCCCGAATGTGATTTCGTGCTTATCGATACTTTATAGTAGGTATTTTTCAAGTCGTGTATAGCGGGACTAGAGCAAAACGAAACTAACCGTTTGTTTATACATTCCAAAATGGTTTTTATTTTGATTCTACAAGGTATAGTTAACAAAATACAACAATAAACATAAAATCAAGTAGCTACTGTAACCTGAGCTCTCAAATAGAGGAATTTGGATTTCTTCTTAGAGATAAGATAGATATATAACTAGGTAGGTAGAGCTATCATTGCAACTCGCAGTGATTTAGAAAACATGTAATGTAATTTTTTTGGAAGTATGAAAGAATTCCACATAAATATTATTTCTTAAAACGTCGAGATTCTGAGAACAATAAAGCAAAGTGGAGCAGCCGCAGTTCATCGTACGGGTCGTAAGATGTGATTACATTGTTTTTTATACTTTGGTCCCGCAAGACAGACAGGGTCCTAATATACTTTGGTAATATCACACTTGGGCCGGATGAAAATATAGGTATCATTTTATATCAAGTTTAGTTTCTACATTTTCATAAACATATTTTGAATATACTAATTAACTAATAAATCTCTTTTGAAATTGTAATGAAACTAAAAACATTAAATAACGCTTGGTTTTCTACAAAGTATTATTTTTAACAACTTCATTATACAATGCAACGACTGAACGAACGGCGATAAAGGACTGTTTAAATATAAGGAAAATGAACTCAAAATTACGTGTTATGTTATTAAAAAATGTTATTTAACTAACACAGTCACTACTAATACGAATATAATTATTGACAAATCGTCGAAAGCGGAATATTTCAAACGAATTATTATTTAACAAGGCGGCATTTGGAAAACTAAAAATGGTGTTCTCAAAACTAAAGCTCTAGCAATGACTTATGGCTTAGAAACGTTGTACCGTCCAGGGGCTGAAAGTAACTCAGAGAGCAATGGAACGGATTATGCTTGGAATAATCTCTACGAGACAAAGTCCGCAAGACGTTATTCAAGAGCGCACCAAAGTGGTTGACGTACTCGTAGCACCGCTTTGGTAAACTGAAGTGGGCTTGTGCCGGACATGTGTCACTGTCTGCTAGAGTGGAGACCACGGCTCAGAAAGAGGAGTGTTAGCAAACCATCCATAAGACGGTCCGACGATATTAAATCTTATTCCGGGACAGGTTGGACCAGGAGGACAGTGATAGAGCAGTGTGAAGAAATATTGGAGAAACATACACTCTTCAGTGGGCTAATAGAGAAGACTTTTTAACTAGGAATGTTTGAAACTGTATTTTATTTACGAAGACGAACTAAGTGGGTAACTTTTCAAAATATTATGAGTATGTTCATTAGATCCAGATATTATGTCATGTAGGATAACTAAAATCCTGAAGATTGTTATAACATAAACACGCGTTAGCGTTATTTATTTTTATTTTTCATATTCATCATATCAACATTCAACAAATAGTAACAAGTAGACACATAAGTTGGAGAAAGTTAATGTTACCATCTTGCACAGTGTTGCTCAACAAAAATAACTGCGGTGTGGATGCACCGTTAGATACTCGCACTTCACAGGTTATTTTTGTTGTAGTCTGTTTTGATTATTATCTGCTTCCTAATTAGCTCAAAGATACACCGTCAATCAAGCAGGACTGTCTCAGAGCTTTTATAAACGGCCGGTAAATCAATATTGCGTCTTATCTCAACTCTTTGCTTATTCTTCCAACTTGTTTGACAAGATACCACGTCACGTACCGATCGGCGGCGCCGACCCACGCAACGAAGGTCGAACAGATGAACTCAATGTACTTACTACTCGCCGAGTAGCCTCGACATTGAACGCAATTGAACTGTAGACACTCCACGTGACATCTTTGTCACTTAAATGGACGGCGAAATGAAGGCTTGTGTGCCTCACGTGGACTAGTTTCATCGGGTTTCTAGGTAACTGACGAACAATGCGAGCTGCTTGTACTTTTACTTTTAACCAAAGCAAAAATACTAGCTTACCGCCCTATAACTTATTAAGAATATTTATATTTGTGCCGATTGTGCAGTACCTGGAGAAGTAACTTTTCGTATGTAGTTTCATGTTTAGGTAAATTGTATTCTCAAATTGTTTAAATTTTATCAAGTTTTTGATTAAGCAGTGGAGAGGGAGACCGGAATCCAATTAACAATCAAACGACTCCGCAATCAGTCTGCGCTATAAAAGGAATTGTACGATTTTATAACTAACAACGTTTGTTCTATACATGATTGGATTTGGCAAGTTCTTTATCGTCTGTCATATTCCAAGTCAATCATTTACATTGTTAGGCATCTTATAAATAGAACAGAAGCAAAAACAACATAATTATGCATGCTTCCTGCAAACGTATATATTTTGTACGTATATTTGATGCACCTAGGTGAATTAGCTCAGGTGAATTAAGTTAACTACGCCATTTTTAAGAGTTGTTTATGATTGAGATGTGGCTCGGCAAAGTCCATTCGTAAAGCGTTTAAAAAACAGCCCGGATATCGCTATACCTGTTTAGATCGTTTGTTCGCTCGTCTGCCTACGAGAGAGCGATATTATTTATTAAAATTATGTTGTCTCACGTAATAGGTACCAAAAATGATGACTGGATTTTTTTTTCCCTTCTCAGTGTTGTTATTTCTGTTAGGAACTAGACCATAATATAAGCTATATTTATAGTAGAAGAAAACTCAAAATATTGTTGTGTTTTATACTAAACAAGAAAACAAGTCTTCTATGATTTAAAAATGTGCGAACAACAAGTGACGTGACAAAGTGACAACAATGTTCATAATTTCAGTCCTGTTCAACCCACTGTTAGGTGTATGCCTAATCTTTAGGGTTCCATAGTCAACAAGGAGCTATAGCTTCGCCATGTCCTGCCGGGCTGCCGCCCAAACCTCCATATTTGGAAATATGAAAACTTCGTAGTAATAGTGCATAAAGTGAATTTAAAAGGAAATCTATTACAGCCAAGTAGGCTTTACAGGTTGACGAAAAAGAGAATAATGGATCAACTAAAAATGACAAAATTTCGTAAAAAAAACTAGTACCTACTCGTACTGTATAAAACATCATTGAATGTAGGTAAATATATTACTTATTACCTACGCATATTGGGCAACTACGAAAACCTACAATTAAGCGTGACCCAACACGCACTTGGCCAGTTTTTTTAAGTCATTATCTCCGATCCGTCGCAAGTCTCATTCACCGAACACGTTCTTAATGTTGATTTTAATCTTTACCTATGAAATTGCCGTTAAACCATACATACAAAACAGTATAAAATACGGGAATTCCATAGACCTTTTTCTTCGTCCATCGGACGGACTACGCAATTATTATGATATAATGAGTATACTCGTAATATAAAAGTTACTACCAGTATTTAGGCTGCTCTTGGCGAATTCGATTAACGCTTTACATGACAATAACGTGTTTCAGCTAAATTTCCGTGTTTAGCGCCGTACTGTTTATTATCTGTGGTTGGGTCTGACAGTGGTCAGTGTGGCGAGCGACGCCGACGGACGTCGCTTAATCAATTACAGTGCATAGCATTGAAGGTAAAACTGTAGAGATTAAACTGTTTAATTTTTTTTGTGTAATCAAGAATTCACTCACTCATTCACTCATGACCCAGGCAACAATTGGGCTTGTAACGAAATCTATTTCCTTTGTTTCAACGCCCCCAGAAATCAGCCTAATCTTGACTTAAATTTACGAATTTTAAAATGCAATTGAAAATTTCAATGATTCTGTATATCTTGTCCATGTTATGAACTTCTAAAAGTGGCCACTTTAGACCCCTAGATAATTGACAATTCAGTCCGATAATTATTGCATAGAAGCAAACTAGCAATTAGTGTCCTAGTTCCACTCAAATTATCCTAATGAACGTGCAGTTGAATGACTGTAGCCTGGCGAGGCTTGATTATTAAATTAACCGTCGTAATCCAATCGAAAAATAACCCAACTGGATATTCGTATGTTCGTCCATTTTGATTTGTGGGCACAGTGATGCGATTCCAAACGGAATATAAATGATGACGAGCTCAGCCTGAGCTCGAAATTTCAGTTTCAAATTATGTTTGTAGTATTTTTTTATTTGGCATCTTATTAAAAGCAAAATTGGTAAACACCTCGTTATTTACGAGTATATTGAGGAGGATAGTTATTATTTTTAACCCCCGACGAACAGAGTAGTGTTATAAGTTTGTATTGTACGGATAAATCGTTATTTTAATTTAAAGGTGAGTGTTCTTGGCTTTGTTTCACGTACATTAAATATTAACCTCATCTTCACCAAAATGTTACTTACGGTAGGTGATGCTTCTAATATCGATATCATAAAAGACGCCATGACAGCTGGGAGCGTTTTGGTACGATATATAAATGAGTTCCTAACAATGCAAAAACCATCTTAACGTTCTATTTTTACCGAAATATAGCAAGGGTATATTTGACTGCAAGACACAATATAAACTACTTTCTGAAAAATTTGCAACTAGCCGACCGTACCTTATCATATAAATTAGTTATTAAATGATCAGGTTATTCTATATTAGTGTTCGCGTAGTAGAAGACTTTTAGCACAGTATAGTTTAATTTAGAGCGACATGGGTCTAAGCTACGAGTACACAAATCAAATTTTTGAACAAGGCAGCCCCATCTGAAATGGACAAAGTTGGTTAGATTAGTGAGGCTCCGTGTATCAAAAACAAATTTAACGGTATGACGTCATACAGAAATAAATTGTACAGAAAATACCGGTATGCGGTAGTATGCAGTCCCTGATTATAATTAGACATGCGCTAAACAGTACTTTATAAAGTAATGAGATATGGCATTACATTTGGTACCGAGTGATATCACACTTAATCATTAATTTAATCACAAACATCACCTAAAACAATTTAAACGAATTTTGCGAGACTTTATCTCTTAATTACCTTGTTTTATTAATTCCCAACGTTTCAAGAGCATTACAGCGCTCCTGGTCACGGCCAGACTGATGTACTGGAGCTACAGCGCCGCTAAAAGTCCCGCAAAATTAGTTTAAAATATGTCTAAAGAGAGAAAAAAAAAAAATTTTACTATCACTGAAATGACAACGTCAGACGCACTATGTATCACTGTTATGAAAATGTTTGCGCAATAGCACACACAGTAATAATGCTTGGTTTCATCGAGTAATGTGTGTTAATTTAGGGAATTCCATTCCGGGATCCCGGTATTCGGGATCCCGGGATGACATTACTATTAGACATGCAGGGGGGTTAGCGCCAGTTTACCGTAATATTGGATACTGTCCTCGATACCGAGTCAAGTATCACAAATGTATGAAAATCCAGTGCAGCGCCTCCCCCGGTAAATTGCACAAACTATAAATTCCATACATTTCGAATACTTGACACGTGAGCGAGGATATATTACTATACTACACAAAAAACGCCGGTAACCATTCTGGTATAATAGTAATGTCAGAAAGTTTCGACATGACTAATTAAGAATGTCCAAATTAATAATGTAACATTTTTGGCATAGCAAACGGTTGTCCCTAAGGACGCAGAAAACTGTTTTCTAACCTATGTTCAGGTAACTTCTTTCCGAGTATGAGAAATGAACATAAATTGACAAAACGATTAATGTTAAAATTTAATTGACAATGCGATAGAGGCGTGTCTCTGCGACGAGTAGCACTTAAGTGATTGAGTATCAATTCAGAACATTGCTGCAAAGCACTCAGTCGCTCTATTTATTATTATATCCGGGATGGCGGAAATGGTATCTAGCTAGTCTATCAAATACTGCATCTCTCACAATAATACGAAGAAGTAGCTTATGATGCTCAGGTCAGGTTTTATTTTTAAAAAGTTGTAAGTAGTAGGTTTGATAAGGCTTTTGAAAACAATTTTATAAAAATGTAAGTTACCCCCGACACTAAGTAGGTACACATTTGAGTATTCATCCCCACTTCCAGTTTTGCAATCTTCACACAGCCAGTCAGCATAAAATAAATATAAGTAAATGCTGTTTCGTTGTTATTGATTCAATTAATAAGTCTTTAGATCGTTTTTTTAACCGACTTCAAACAAAGAGAAGGCTTTAAGTTCCTCTGTTTGTATTTTTTTCTTTTACTTTTTTTATGTAGCTTATATTTTTTATATTTTCGTTTGAAAGAATATAATCCCAAGATAAAAAATTTAAGGATCTGACGAGGATCTTTGCACAGATCTTTATGAACAGATTGCACATCGAGAGTGCAAGAAATATCTCTCTTCTTACGAAATTAACATCGGTTTTATATATTTTTTTTTAATTCTGTCACTTTTGTTTATAAGTTAGTTAATAACTGATCCATTACAAACTGCCCCTGGATTGTGTAACTTGTTTCACATTGTATCCAAGTTGTATCAAAGCAAAAATCACAGTAAATTGCGAAAATAACTGTCAGATTTAACGCTGAATAAGTAAATTTGTAAGTAACTTACTTAACTACTGTCATATTTGACAGTTGTTTTTGCGATTTACTGTGATTTTTGCTTTGATACAATTTGGATACAATGTGAAACAAGTTACACAATCAGGGGGCAGGTCACTATATCATTAGACCTAGGGCATTTCTAAATGCTAACTAACCATTTATTTAATTTGTCATTTTAGTTGGGGCGGTACCCCGAGGCACACTAGCGCCGCCACCTATTTTATCTTATTATTACTTTGAACAAAGGAATTTTCAAGTTAAGTTTGTGATACCTATCATAAGCTTTTTTTAACACCTCTGTAAGCTCTTGTGTTGAAAATTCTTTAGTTCAACGTAATAATAATAATATCAAATAGGTGGCGGAGCTAGTTTAGGTCGGGGTAGCGCCAAAGCTGTCAAAATGGTGGTTAGGTTGTAATTTTACATGAAACATATTGTGTTTATATTATACGAGTAGGTAGTATGAAATACGAAAAGTGGCTTTACGGCCTCTGAAACACCATTTAATTTGCCTTTTATCCCGGTATCGCGAGCTGTGAATGGAGCCTGTATTTTATATTGCATTTAATTTAATGTAATCGGTGGAGAGCCCGGCTTCCGTTTAGGATTGCTGTCGCATTTTATTGCAATAAAGTGATTTCGAAGAAATTTGTTCCTCATCGGAAAAAATATAGGTAATGAAAACAAACTCGATATTTTTGGAACAGGAAAAGTTATTCCTGATAAGAAAAATAACGACACACAAAACGAGGATTATTGTGTTGATTATTATTTAAGTAAACAAGAAGTAAGTGTGAAGTGAGTAAATAAAGAGTAAGTAAAGAGCGTAAGGTTTCACAATAATTAAAAACAAACGTACCTACCTTGAGACTTTCTATAAAATTCGAGTAAGTATACACATTACAGCCACTTATTCGATGGTTCTTATTTTAAATTCATGAATACTTCGAAAAGCTAGGACATCCGAAAAAAAACATAGCCAGCGGTCCTCGTAAACAACTGCATTTCATGATGCTAGGCAGTATATAAGTTACCTCTACTAAGCCCTACATTGACCATTATGACTTTATAGAACAGGTACATTCACTGCTCAAGAGCTGCCTTCAAACATATCGAAACTTCTCAAACTGTAATACGATCCCTGCTCCGGCAGAACAGCATGCACCCGAAACCCATGTGCGCCGCGACTTACGATGATGTAAATTCATTTTAGAATCCTAGTCTTAATAAATTAAGTTTCGTTTAATGTAAGAAATATATGTAAGAATTGTAATTAAATTTGGCTCAACTGGTTCTAATTGTATTTTGTACAGTTATGTAAATATGTAGTAGTTTAGTTTATGTAAATAAAGTTTATTGTTTAGTTACGTTTTTGGCCAAAGTTATCCTAAATATTAAATTTAATAATCTGGAAGGCACTGAGCAAGGTAATGTTAAAATTACTGCTCAAATCTAAAGGGTTTACCGTTGCGTGGGCCACCCCTGATCAATTATTCAACGGAAGATAAGGTTAATCAAAAACCCGCGATACTAAAAACACGTCATCGAAATATATCTATTTTCAAAGTTTCACTGACACTCTTGAAAGTTTATTTCATTCTATAAGACTGAACTTTGTCGAGAATTGTTTAAGTTTTTAATATTTTCTAAAATGTAGTCCAAAGGGATCCAAGGGTCCAAGGGACGATATTATTTATCTATTTTTGTGTGTGACACATAAAAATAGATAAATATCGGCGTCAACTTAAAGCTGTCTTTTTGCACAATTACTTACAGTTTTTTCTCGCTATCTTGTTTTTTCTAAACCGTATTTATTTATAGTGATGAGTAACACAAAAACCTTGTGTACTAGACATTAATGTTGACTATTCACTTTCCGCCGAAGCTCAAAATGGTCTTACAATTATTTACAATCTCAGTTTACTCACGAAAACGATAAAAAATATTTAATTAAATATTAAATAAAAAAATAATTTCATTTTTCTTACAAATTCTCTCGTACACAATATACCCACGTGATCTTTATGATACCCGTTATACCTGATAGGTCAAAAAAGTATGGAACTTTCGTTGCTACGGCAGAAAATGCCTACGATAATAATATTTTCTAATAAATCGGCTTAAAAAGTATACATACTTTTTAAGCCGATTTATTAGAAAAAATCTAATAAATCTGCTTAAAAAATAAGTACCTACTTCGAAATACTCCGAATTGGCTAAAAAATATTGGTGTAGATTTATAAAATGTATATTTACCTAACGTTTCGCAAATATTGCTTTTATTAGATCGGAAACTACACGGGAGCACTATGGGAGTAAGGGACATAATTTAATTGGCAAGCGAGCATTCACTGTGAGAGGGGCCACGCTCGTGCATGAGTCATAGCACTTTCTAGCGATGGAAAGTATATTCTATATCAGGTGCGTTGAGGACAGAAAGAACCTTTGCTATATACCTATCAGTTCTGGTGTTTTTTTTTACTATTATTAACAAAGAATTAGAAGACCTAGCTTTCAAGGTGCAGTCCCAATAATCTATCTGTGATTTTACGTACTGTAGTTAGATATTTGACCGTTTTAGTATGGGAATAATGATGTTAAAAGTGATCTACATGATCTAATTACGAAGCGGCATGTTTCGCCCACTGTAAGGTGAAGTAGGGGAAGCTAACCTGCGATGATTGTCACGAACACGTTACGATGCCGATGCATCGTTTTTGGCTTATAGAGTAGAGGGGCTGCTTAAGGGGTGCCCCTTAGTGCCCCAGCCTGGAACATCAATCATCTGAACAGATTTGGCTGAAACATGGAATATACTCGTATAGTTTATAACCTGGCCTGGCATAACAAATATCCGTGGGCGGATATTATAAAGGCTTATTGTCTCCGTTCATTATAAAAATCTACAGTCAGAAGCGGGTATTTCATCCTTGAAACTAAAATTCCTTTGTTCAACCAAAGACGATTATTATCTAGAAGACAGACAAAGGCCATACACAAAATCGTAACCCGTACCAGATAGCCTGGAAACTTTAAAACATCAATTTTATCCAAGAAATTTCAATTACTTTCTAGTTAAAATTACCTAAAAAATTTTTTATATTGAATATTGTTGCTACTTACTACTAAGTATTGAAATTTCTTGGATACAATTGATGGTTTAAAGTTTCCAGGCTATCTGGTACTGCGGGATCAGGGTTACGATTTTGTGTATGGCCTTTGTCTGTCTTCTAGATATTAATCGTCTTTGGTTCAACGTAATAATAAAATAAAATAGACGGCGCGGCGGCGGCGCAAGTTTAACGAATACAGGCACCTTAGACAAAAGAAATAGGAATTCCGGGCATAATAACACAGACAAATGCTAAAATACCACAGTGACTTCGAGACTGACTAATTCCGCTGGCATCTTGTGAATTTTGTCAATCCCAGGGAGCAATGAAAAAAACGTTGCACTGATCTGGAATACGACGGCAAGAGTTTAGTAATACTTATTTACGTAAGAGCGAGGCCCCATTAGTACGTTGCGCTGCGTTGCGTCGCGTCGTCGCAACGGAACAGCGCATTGTATGCCACACCTGCGTTGCGACGACGCACGATGTCGCAGCAACACTGGCTGCGTCTCAGTTCAGCCTTCGCAATGAATAGATACAAACGTCCGACTGTCCGTCGGCGTCGTCGCAGCGGGGCTCCGACAACGCAGCGCATCACCCTCCCTCCCGCTTCGTCTCTTGTCCGTCGATCCGTTGAAACGTCGCGCGCGACGACGCAACGGTCTAATGGGGCATGTCATAAAAAATATATGGAAAACGACGTAGCGACGACGCTGCGACGACGCAACGCAGCGCAACGCACTAATGGGGCTTCGCCCTAAGCTGGTTTTACCGATAACTAAGTACCTACACTTGGTACAATTTTCGTACACTACTAAAAAAATAAACAAAACATTTATTTTTACTTCTCAAAGTCAATCGAAATGATAAAACACGAACAATCTAATTTAAATAAAATTATTTTATTAATGTAAGTTAATACTTCAACAGATTGTTTTAAGAAAACCCAAAAGTGCTACTTACTGAAGCTTATACCGAAAATGCTTGAAGATTTTACTCTTAAAAGAAAATTCTTTTGGTGATTTCGTTTTAATACTTCGTAATAAACATTACCGGTAAAAGGGAGGTAAACAAAATGTTTATTTTTCAGAGATGTAGGAAAAACAATTTTAAAACACTTCGCCAGAGTTTCGTCAATATTGGTTGTCTATGGACTTGCTGTGGACAGTAAAGTAAATAGAATAAGTAGAGCTGTGTTGACCGAATGGGTTAGTGCTTCGACTTTCGATTCGAAGGTTCGAATGTTTGTGGGCTTTTAAAAAAAGCTGGGCCCACACCACCAGGTTCTTGCCTGATTCTTTCCCTGGTGTAGGGAGTCGCGTTGGAACTGGCATTAGAATCACCTAGCATGTAAGACGATACTATGAGATCCTTGAGGTCCTACCAGAATAAATTATTATTCTTTCTTTCTTTCAACGCGGCCGTGCATCAATGGATGTTTCGTTTCGAAAAATGTATATGCGCTTTATTACGAGCTCTAAATGGTAATGGAAAACATCGTGAGGAAACCCGCGGCTTAGGCAGGCATACGTATTGACCATTGACTTTTCTGTGAATATGGCCGGCTAAGCTGAGATGTTGGTTTAGGTGCTGGGCAAGCCTATTCCATTTCAACAATGTCCTAGGCACAAGAGTGTAAACATAGTTGTTATATTCTCTTTGCAACAGTGTCTTGTTAACAGTGCCTCCTGACGCTTGGACATAGCACATTGGATCACTCATCAAAGTGAACAAGACGCATTGATACAGCAATTTAAATATAGAATTATAAGAATATCTAAAACAAAGTAAGAGAAGAGAATGACAATTTATCATACTTGCCTGAGTACATAAAGCTTGTAAGACATTTTGAAAGTTTTGAAAATCGCATTTTGAAAGGTCGAATCAAATGGTCCAAACGCGCGCTTTGAATGCGTTAAGTGTGTGCCATAACGCCGAGGAATGAGCGGGAGAGCGAATAATGTTTTTACTCGTGAGTGAGAAGCGCAGAACGATAGACACGCAACATAATTTATAGCGAAAAAACAGTTTTTATTTAATTACAAGTTAATTAAACAAGCAATCGAAAAATTAAAAAACCAGAACTAAATGAATACTTCTAGGCTATTTGTCAAAACATAAAACCAACAAAAATAGCGTTCTGTTCCTGAGATAAATAGCAAACTGTGTGAAAAACATGTATTTTTCAAAAAAATATATGATCGAGAAAACTTTTACCAATCGTGTTTCTAAAAAACCACAACGCAAGATAAAAGTTCAAAGTTTAATTTCTCCAAACATTATAAGGTGGTATCTTTCACGGATTTTGAGATCTAATACGATTCAAACCACATATTTGCTACCTACGGCCTCTTAAATGTACTGATGTATTGGGACCGTTTAGTTCTTAAAACGCGCGTTTAAAACCACCTAATTTGTGGATACTAGCTTTTTAAGCTCACTTACTTGAGAATAACAGATTGTAAGTACATATTTTCCTTAGTACGACGATACTTTGCTGTTGTTTAATACATAATATAGATGCACTACTGTTAATAACAGTTGCCGTTTTTAATAACGTACATTTCTATTCGACTCAAATTACTGAGCGTTTTTAATTCTAAACCTTTTATACTCCCATTATGTTTATTTATTTATTTATTAAGGCAACGCCGACAGTACACATAATTACACATTGTAAAAAACATTCATATAAAAATACTATGATATGTGTACCCATTACAAGCATGCACAGCACTAATAATAATGAACTAATAATAATCAATCATTAATAATAATGAACCTACGTTATGTTATTATGTTATGTTGTTCACTATTGAAGTGTAATATCACATTTTACGTGAGATTTCAAACTTTATCATAGTTCCAAATATAAGAGCACGTACTAATTTGAAAAGTAGAATTTGATTATCATGTTTTTAGAAGTTTAACACCGAGTCAATTAGAGGTCTATAAGGATAGGAGAATATGGGAAGTGAAAATAATGACCTCATTTCACATTTCAGATCTCGTCATACCTGTAGTTAGTTAGGGGAGCACAACGTCGATGCTTGGTTTAGTCGATTGGTGCAATTCATTCAACGATTTTGAAGCATAGTTTTACCAAAGACGATTAATATCTAGAAGACAGACAAAGGCCATACACAAAATTGTAACCCGTACCAGATAGCCTGGAAGCTTTAAAACATCAATTTTATCCAAGAAATTTCAATTACTTTCTAGTTAAAATTACCTAAAAATTTTTTTATATTGAATATTGTTGCTACCTACTACTAAGTATTGACATTTCTTGGATAAAATTGATGTTTTAAAGTTTCCAGGCTATTGGTACTGCGGGATCAGGGTTACTTTTTTGTGTATGGCCTTTGTCTGTCTTCTAGATATTAATCGTCTTTGGTTTTACGTACGGCTACGGCTGAGATAATGACAGGACAAATTGGAAAGTGTCGGATTGAAGATTAGCAGACGGAAACGAAACACCTGTTCTGCGACTTCGGTGGTCCCTCCAATTAAGTCCATATTGCCTTAGTTAGATGGTGTATCCCCGTACCAGTCTCCTATTTTCGGTACCTTGGTACTCTACTTGGTACTCATACAGAATGATGGTGAGATTGCCAGGGATTTAAGAAATATAATAAGGGCGAGATGCATGAAATAGCGACAGGTCACCGGAACAACGTGCGATACACGTGTGCAAATCAAAGGATATTTACAAATCATTCGTTAGACCTGTCGTAATGGATGGATCTGAATGTTGGGCTATGAAAGGGACGTGTGAACGAAAAATTCATGCGGCTGAGACGCGAATTGACAGAATAAGGAATGAGTACCTACTATGAGGAAGTGTGAAAGTGGCTCCAGGGAATGAAAAGATGAGTAGTACTCCTTACTTCTTTATCCGTTCTTTATAGACTGACGTTAAAACTTGCTAGCCAGCTTTTTCATAGTATTCAGCCGTGTTTTCAGTTCATTAATAATCGTAATTGACCCGTTATTTTGTTTTATTGACTTAATTTCTAGTACTCAATACCTTAAACGTAAATCGAAAGCACAAACAATATTTTGTGACTGCAAAGTAATCCCTACGCACAATACAATTAAATAAGAATTTTAATAATTGTAAAAAACACACTTTAGCCACGGCTGCACTGGTGAAGCGCCAGCTATTTTTCAGATATTATTCTCATGGTAATAGATAGAAGCCAACAGTGGGTGAACATTTAGTTATAATAAAGATTCTGATTCAGTTCAACATTGGCATCCGCCGCCATACGACTATAAAGGTGGCGAAGCAGCGTGCTGATTTGATGATCAGGTGGCTTTAACAAAACTCTTTAGTGATTACCAGTCATAATAAAGTTATTGTTTACACTCATTTCTAAAACAATAATAAGACTAACCTACTTTCGGTTAGTGAATGAAATATAGTATTTAAATATATTTGTTGAAGTTTGTGTCAAATTAAATCACACGGCGCGTGTTTTTATTTTTCTTTGTAGGAAAAACAGCTCTATAAGATATTAAATCACGTACCTTTGTCGATTCTCGGCTACTCCCACAACCATGATATCAGGAACTCTTCGATAAATCCACGTAATTCTGGAAATTTTAATCTTAGTGCAGGTACCTTACTGACGTTACCGAAGATTACGCTTGCATGTGCTTGAGTAGAAAATGCGGGCGGGATATGGCGGAATTTATTGGATACCTTTTCAGATTGGGAGAGCTAGACTGTGACATACCTGGTTTAGTATATGGCGTAGTGTAGTAGTAACAGTAGGCGACAAAACCGAGGAATAGCAAAAGGATAGCAAAGAGTCTAGTGGACATCGGACGGCACCGAGGTAGTCTGGTCCTCATCTTGATCTGTGGACAATGAAAACCGGTTTCAGCCCCTTTTGAAAATACAATATCTTGTAAAAGAAGGGTCAATATACTTCTTTTATATTAAATTTTCTATTGTAACATAGAATAATCAAATAACTTTATCTTTAGTCATACATAAGGAAATTTAATCATAGGATAGGTACCAATATAAAGCCTCACATTCACATGAAATTTTGCTCTTTTTATCTGTGTAATTTTAGCATAGATATACTATGCTAAAATTACACAGATAAAAAAGAGAAAAATTTGCAAGTTGGTATTCACAAAATACTGAGAGTTATTTTCAATTTGTCAAATTCCATTGTAATTTATATTCTAGTCAACAATTTATTCTCAAATAGACACATTGGCAGTGACATTTGGGTCTATATTTGCAATTTGATATGCTCCCCCTAATCCTTTCAATTCAGGTGTGGTAAGTAGGTACGTCTCCGATTATTCATTCATTTTGATTCACTGAGTTATTTAACGGAGTAGGAATGACACTTGATTTTGGAATGCTAAATTATATGCCTTTGATCTATTTATTTTAATGATTATTGTATTACTAAATATCTATTAATAAGATATAAAAATTTAATAATTATTATATCATGTATATGTATAGATATTAGAAATCATTTTAGTCTATTATAAAAATACATAATAATAAAATAATTTGGGACACTTATTGGCACACTGTAATTACATTTAACTTTATTTGCTAGGTGTAGATAGTAGGTATGAAAGTTTTAATGAATGTGATTTTTAGCTTAAATTACCAAAAGTAGTGTTTTAACTAGCATTTTTGCTTTTATTTTCAAAGGCATAAGGTGTACAAAATATTCACACGATCAAATCGCCGTGTTACTAGGGCAGGGCTGCTACAAAAAACATAAATCGCAGGTATGTTGTGCTTTATTCTAAGGCATTGCTTAATTCTAAGATATATCTGGCATGTACGTTAAATTTACCTAAGTAATATTATTTAACTAAAGATGTCAAATGTTTTAAAAAGTAAAACTTTTTAGTAACCGAACTGAACACATTTTGTCTACAAATAAAATATAGTAAAATCAATGAAACAAACAATCAGAGCAAGCATTCTTTTGACAGAATTTTTACTAATTTAGGATTCATCGTAAGTTTCTAAAACGAATATGTAGGAAAGATTAGTCATACAGAGAAATAATACACCACACATTAAAAACAAAACACAAATCTCGCTGTACGACGCTCATCTTACTAAGTTCGGGTAAACAAGTAAACATCGTTGACATAATAGTCACGAAATAATATATTAAACTTACCGTTTTAAATTCGTAGAATTTATCCAGGAATTATTCTCATTTTTATAGTCCCAAAAATCCACAGTTTTTAATATTTTCACAGTTCAAAAAGTACAACACCTCAAAAGTCCGATAGACGCTTTCAAAGCGCGCGACGTTCACCGCGCCGCTCCGACTAACCGATTGACTGACATTGGATTTGCGGTAGTTTGGTTGGGTGGGCTTAGCTCAGGGATGCCAGCGTTTAAAGTCCTCCTGGCTAGATCTAGGTTCAAGACGTGAAGTGGCTCCGACTTTGTTCACTTGTCAATTATCATAATCATTTTATGACCTATAATTCAACGATCGTGAATTTATAAAACATTCTAATGCATGTTGGATGTTTTTTATAATTTAACGTCGTCCCTAGAAATGCAGTAATTTAACAAATAACATGCCTCACAGGTAAATACAACATATTTTTTTGTGTAGAAATTAAAATTAATACCTACTCAAACAATACAATTTACTAATGAAGGTAGGTAGGTACCTCTCTATTTAAAAAATAATAAGAAAAATATTTTTTAATGTAGGTAGGTACCTACTTACCTATTATCATTATGACTGTAGGTACCTATGTAGATATTTCCAGGGAGCGGTAGACATTTTTCAGATCCTTTTAAGCATTGATCCTATGAAGATGTTTATGGGGTTAGTCAGGGATAGGTAAGTCCAAATACCTATCTATTTATGTGGTACATCCCCACCCAATTTTTTTTATTTATGTAGGTACAAATCGCACCTACTATTTTTTTGAGAACAATAACAGGAAATGAATTACCTAGATAGTTATTTTTTTTACTGAATTTATTTTAGATGTAGGTACCTACCTACTTAGGTAACGACCCAAAAACCGAAAATTGGGCCAAAAAAATATTTACTCTTAAGGCGTCTCCCCTTTGCTCTGTTATTTTTTGAGCAGTAGGTAAGTATTTTATCCCGCCTAATTCCGATCACTGCCATTAATAGAGGCGGCGTTTAATATTTTTATGTTGGCATTTTACGCGCTTTTGTATCTACATGTGGCAACATTTTACGTTAGAATGCGTTCGGAAAGCTTTTCCTGTAAGGATGGATCCTTTGCAAACTCATCTCGTAAAACTACAAATTATGATGGAGTATGTTGATGGGGTGTAAAATAAATTTTATCATTGCGTGTATTTGAATTTCCGTTTTTTATCTGAACTTTGTTATTAATGCTTCATATCATTCATCATAACATAAACTAGGTTATTTTTCTAAAAACTTCTAAATTATAATTATTATTATAGTAGTAGTAGGTATTTTGTAAAATTTTCGCAATTATATCAGAAGACAATTTGAACGCACTTTGCTGTCATCTTGACGTTGACAGTCTAGCGCGGGAACAATTTTATCAATTTGAAATTGTTGGAATCTCGCACGTTGGATGGAATTGGAAATTGGAATGAAAACTGCTGTACAACTTGCAAACAACAAGCAGGATACTACTGAAAAAGAAGAAATGCAATATCTATGCGTAAGTGCCTACCATCTATGGTAGCTTCCTTGGTGCCAAGTGGCACCACGAAAGCTAAGGCACCACACCAAACAATAATTTTGCAAGAGTAATGTGTGTGATGCGTTCGTAACATCCTATCCTACTAGTAAGTAATACAATATAATGGATGGATGGATGGATGGATGTTTGTTACTCTTTTACGCGAATAGGTACTACTGAACATATTTGGCTGAAACTTGCAATATACATACATAGTTTATGACCGGGAATAACACCTAGGCTACTTTTGATCACGGTATTACCCATGGGAACGGGAACTACCGCGGGTAAAACCGCGGCTAATATCCTAACTCCACGGAACCTACCTACCTACCTACCTAAGTTAGGTCAACGTGGGGAAGTCCGTCTAGGCTCAAGTCTGCCTAGCGGCAATAAGTAATAGTAGATAATATAATAGATAATAGTACCTAGAGCCCTATTATAACTCTGTCGGTAAAACAGCACCATGGAGCTAGTTCAAACTGGGGATCATTTAGATGGGTTAGGAGCTTTACGACTACATCTCTATTTGACTAGGCAGCGGATGTGACTAGATCGCTTTGGGACTAATGTCCTAGAATTGAAAGAAACTAGAATCTTGCTTGACAGTCATTTTTTTGCGCGAGTTTGTTATGAAGTCAGTGTGACGTCTGACGTCTCATCGAAAATAAAAAAAAAGTGGAAAATCTTTTTCAAGTGTCTGTGCTTTAGCCGTGTCTTTTTGCTTTGATACTACTTTGGATACAATCCGAGACAAGTGTAGGTACCTATACACAATCAGGGGGCAGAAATACTTACTTACCTAACTACATAACTAACTGTATCTTATCAGTACGACAACAAATCTCGACCGCGAGTGTGATAGGTACTGCCCGTGCGCCGTAGATCGTTTTAATTTATTAAATACAACACTGTTTTGTGTAGATAGAGTACCTACTTACCTACTACTTAGGTAACTACTCCGGTTGGTATTGTTACTAGGTACCTATCGAGTGAACACTGTGCTGTGCCATCCATAACCTAAAATTTAGAAATATTCAAGAATGAAGTTCAACGAACTTGGTACAACTGGACTCAAGATATCTCACGTCAGTCTCGGGGGAGCAGCATTTAGCAATATTTACGGGTTTGTTTTGTTTATTTATCTGCTAGTTATTGCGATGTCAGTAAATTAAAATGTAGGTACTTATAACTAGATAGGTAAGTACCTACCTACTTATTTATGTTTTGCTTGGCGGACCTACGCTGTAATTTACACTACGTTTAATCATTATGTTATGTACTTACCTACCTAGGTACCTAGGTACAATAGGTACAGCGTCACTACCCTCTCTTAATCATCACATGACGTGTGTAAGTGAGAATGTTTGTTGTATTGTCTATTAGTAGGTAGGTAGGTACTTACTTACTTATAAATTATTTATTAAGGTAAGTATTACTTTTTACTATATCTACCTACCTACTCCTTCACGCTTAAACGGCTGGACGGATTTGAATGAAATTTGGTAAGTACCAGGATAGCCTCACATAGGCTAATTTTGATCCTGGTATTCCCACGGGAACGGAAACTACGCGGGTAACACTGCGCGCGGGGCCCAGCTAGGCACGGCACGCACGACGCGCTTGTAGTAGAGCCTACTAGGTACCTACCATGGACGAAAATAGCTACTTAATACCTAGGTACTTACCTTCCTACCAAAATATTTTTTTAAATATTATTCAGACTATTCAATAGGTAGGTACTTAGGTACCTAACCATAACCAATAATACTCGACGAGTAAGTTAGGTACTTACACCTACCTAGAGTTTGCCATTATAGCTAACGAATTTACTTTTTTAGCATTAATTAGGTACCTACCTACCTACCTATATTTAGGTAACTATAGGTATGTAACTTATTGGCCTCAAGTGGCATTATCTGCCCCTGAATTGTGTAACTTGTCTCGCATTGTATCCAAGTTGTATCAAATCAAAAATAAGTAGGTAAGTACCTACTTACAATTAATCACGAAAATAACTGTCAGATTTAACGCTGCTAAGTAAATTAGTAAGTAACTTACTGTCATATTTGACAGTTGTTCTCGCGATTTACTGTGATTTTTGCTTTGATACAATCCGAGACAAGTTACACAATCAGGGGGCCGAGAGCTGCTGTGCTTCGGAGGGCACGTTAACTTGTCGGTCCCGGCTTTTCAAACCATGACGGAATCTCCGTCACCAGAGTTGGCCACTTGCTCATAAGAACTTACATTCGTACATTCGATGGAATTTTCTCTTTCTTGATGGATTTTTATACTTATCCTCAGAAAATTTGACGAGGATCGAGGCTTGGAGCTGATTCGGGAGACCCTAAGATGCGGCGTCAACTACATGGAGACCTCACCTTGGTACGGACAAGGGAGCTCCGAACAAACTATGGGAAAGGTTAGATCCCTTTTTATTATGTTAAGGTACTTATTAACTATAAGTAGGTACCTACCTACCTAAAATATCGCCTATAGCAGTAGTCCGATGATGCTGATCAATACAGATCATCGGACTACTGAGCCTTTTAGTCATACCTACCTAGGTACGAATCTACGTTCGGGATCCATCTCAATCACATAACGCTCATGCTCTCTGAAAATAAGAATAAATCATGGGTTAGGTTATTTTATCATTAGCGAGGATAGATAACCTACTAGACTAGTACCTACACAAAGAGAAGAAGATAAGTGTCATGTTGAACAATGTTTATCGGCAGGCACTGAGATGCATCCCTAGGGAGTCGTATGTCATCGGGAGTAAAGTGGGCCGTTACGAGCTCGCCGTGGATAAGATGTTTGACTTCTCTGCCGAGAGGACAGAGGCTGCTATTGACAATACCTTGCGCCTCCTTGGGCTGGACTATATTGACATTATTCAGGTCAGTTATGAGTAGGTACCTACTTACCTATACTTACCTAGGTATAGTTATACTTACCTATAGTTTTGTGTTACGCAAAACAAAACACAACTTAAAATTAAGATAAGAGAAAAACGAGAAAAACAATGTTATTTTTTTTGTAATGGCGAATTTTTACTTATTTTCACATTTGTCACTTTTAAACAAAGACGATTAATATCTAGAAGACAGACAAAGGCCATACACAAAATCGTAACCCGATCCCGCAGTACCAGATAGCCTGAAAACTTTAAAACATCCATTTTATCCAAGAAATTTCAATACTTAGTAGTAGGTAGCAACAATATTCAATATTTAAACATTTTTAACTAGAAAGTAATTGAAATTTCTTGGATAAAATTGATGTTTTAGAGTTTTCAGGCTATTTTTTAGGGTTACGATTTTGTGTATGGCCTTTGTCTGTCTTCTAGATATTAATCGTCTTTGCTTTTAAATATTTGTAAGTACTTGTACAACCCCTATAGGTACCCTTCTTTCCTTCCGAAGGTGGTCTGGAAGAGATCGCTTCTTTGGTTTGGGACCACTGATGACTTCACCACACATCGAAATGTAATGAAATACACATTAATTCATTACCATACTCTACCCACCCCCGATGGCCAGGCCGCGGCGCGGCGTACCTACACCATTAAAAACGTGTTTTAACAGATCCATGACTGCACTTTTGCCCCGGACTCCGTAGTCCTGAAAGAAACTCTACCTGCATTGGAGCGCGCGGTCCGAGATGGCAAGGCGCGGTACATCGGTCTTGCGGACTACGACATCGGGCTGATGAAGGACCTAGTCGAAGAGTCGGACGTCAAAATATCCACCGTTCTATCCTACTCTAAATCTACGCTGTTTGATAATAGGCTGCAGAATTATACTCGTTTTTTTAAGGTAAGCTTAGATGCCTAACTGCCTATTTTATAATTAACGCGCGTAAGTAGTGGACAACCAAATACCTCCAAGGGGCGGCCAAGAATTTTTTTACCTACCGCAGTCCAGCTAAGCCTAGGGTTATTCCAGGTCATAAACTACTAAACACAGAAACCAGCATAGTTAGGCAGGTAGGTACCTATATACTAGGTAGGTAGTTGGTGTTCTGAGGTGAGGTGAGACCGATCTAAAACAATATTATCATAGTGTCTCTACTGTCTAGCTAAAATCAACAGACAGACAACATTGATTTACTTAGTGGGTATCCACTATCCAGGACGGACAATGTAATTTGATAAAGCTCGAAGCATTGTTGGCATTGAGTGAGGTGGCAATAGGTACGTACTACCGTAGGTAGGTAACTCGCTCTGCTGAGTTAGGTACCTACTCTGAATCGGAAACAGAAATTATTATAACTTAGGCGCCATTTACACAGATACAGTATATCGCCCGCTTATAGACGATAACTCATATATAAGGTTTGTACCATAAACAAGTGGCTACTTCGTTCATGGTTCTACCCATTTGCTTTAAGAGGATAGGCTCCGGGTCTTTCTCCATACAAACGTAGTCCCTTGTTTCCTCCCTGGATAATGACACTACCTAGAGCAAATATTTTTGTACCAAAAAACTTTTAACTACCATTGGCCATGCCATGTCCTTACGCTTTGGTTTTTTCTATAGTATAGGTAATTATTATAGGAAGTAGGAGATAATACAGGCACTTTTTCAGAGCAAAGGCGTTGGAGTGATCAATGCAGCAGCTACTGGCATGGGTCTGTTGTGCAACCGGGGCCCACAGCCGTGGCATCCAGCCAGTAAGGAGATCAAGGATGCCTGCAAACAAGCCGCCGAATACTGCAAGGTAAGTAAGATAGAGATTGTTTAGAGTCTAGACTACACTAAAACTAACACTAATCTGATGATAACGTTTTAGACTAGACCTAGCTAGAGTAGGTAATATTAATATCTCAGTCAATTGTGGGCTGATTTTGAAATTGTTTTAGTTTGAAAAGGTAGGTACTTACTCCTGAGGTGGTCCCAAAAGATTTGGTGAGGATCTGACGAGGATCTTCGGAGTTAAGAATAGAAATGCACGTCAAAAGAGAAATAATAATTGCTCTCGTTACAAAATTGAAGTCGGTTTTTATAATGTTTCCACTTGTTAATAATATCTAACGCTCGTTGTGTAATGCCGGCATCACACATGGGCTGCAACTTGGTTCCAACATTAGAATGGCCAATGGCAATGCTCCGTTTACGGTTATTCGACACAAACGGAGCATTTCCATTGGCCATTCTAATGTTCGAACCAAGTTGAAGCCAATGTGTGGTGCCGGCATAAAGCACGCGATTCCGTGTTTTCTCTTTGCATTCATCATCTTATCTCATGTTTAATCTAAACAAGGACCTTATTATATTCAGGAGCAGAAAGTAGAGCTAGCTCGCCTCGCGACCTGGTTCTCCCTCTCGCAGCCCGGAATAGACACTAACATCTGCGGCTTCTACAACGTGGAACAGTTTAGGGACACCCTGGATGTGCTGGACAATGGACTTACAGAACACGAAAAGAAAATCCTGGATTATGTTCAAATTCGGTAGGTTAATCTACGAAAAAACAAAACGGGAGTCAATGTAGATTCTAAGCCTACGTTTTGACGCACGCTGTATCGAAAAAGAATAGGTAAAGTGAATTAAGCCCTTTCCATAAACCGATGTATTCGCGAAATCGTGTACGAAAATCCTTCTCTCACTTTTTGCAGAAAGGAGTAACAAATATCCATCTATTCGAACTAGAACTTTAGTTTAGTAGCTGTAGGTACCTAGGTATTACTGGCAGAAACCGGTTTGGCCTTTAAAACCTACAACCTCTTTATTTCGGTTACGTTCTACCGTAACCTCTATTGCGTGCGAATTAAACTTGTCTAAAAATAAACCTGTAATTTCATTTCAGATATTTCAATAAGGAGCCTCTTCACTGGGATAATGTGGAGCTACCAGCTTATAAAGAAAAGATAAATAACTTGAAGAATAAGTCGTAACAAGCTAATAGTGGCAATTCTGAGTGTCGAAAAAACTAAACTAAAAATATTGCCGTCCCTTTCATAGCGATGGAAATAAAAAGGATGGCATTAATTTTAGTTAGTTTAGTTTAGCTTTTGCGACACTCAGAATTGCCACTAATGAGTAGGTACGATAGATATAATATCTATCTATGTTTTTAAACATTCTTATAGGGCGCGCAATATAGGGCCCGGCTGGCAAATACCACCTCAAGGAATCAACAAGGAATATCCAGCGCTTTGTACCTATTGTCTTTTCTTTAGGTACGATTATGTAGGTAGGTACTATATCTTTGGTAGGTACCTAAAGGATTAAGTATAATTATTATCAAATAAAAACATTGTATTAATTTTATATATTTTTTATTGCAGTTAGTTAAACATGGAATGTTACCTTGCGACAAAAATGAGATTTCACACTTTGTGTCATTTTTTAAAAAAAGCGTATTATAAAATATCAGATTACTTTGATGACAACAAAAACGCTTGGGACTAAACGTGCTCCGACTAAGTTTATATTAGATTGGACCGCTGAAAAAAAAGCTAGGCCCACACCACCAGGTTCTTGCCTGATTCTTTCCCTGGTGTAGGGAGTCGCATTGGAACAGGCAGTAGAATCACCTAGTTTTAAGAACGTGACATGTCAAAGTGGTCTATAAACGATCGTACTGAATAAATAATAATAAAAAAAAAATGTGTATTAAGTGAACAAGAAAACGGTAAGTAGGTACCTAATCATTCGATTTCAAGACAGATTCAGCTTAGGTACAGATCTGAAATTATATAACTACCTACAGTGCGACAAACTTAACTGGCCCGCTGAGAGCGACGCTGTTGTAGCATTTAGTGTGTGTGACATGTTAATAATAAATAGGTTATTTGAGTAGTTTCTAACAATCATCTTATATTGTTTATTGCCTACTTATTCTTGATGGCAATGCAATTACCTATCGTTCATTTTGCACTTAGAGTAACTCTAAAGGGCTCTCCTCAAGCCTTGAACTATCCGCGAACGAAACGAGTGTAGATGCCATGCACAGTTTTGCGCGCGATCGAACAATATTGTCAAATTTTTTTTAGTGTGGATTACGGCGTGAACCGCGAGTGCGAGTGAGGAGAGCCTATACAACTTACAAGTAGGTATGAAATAAATATTAGTTTATTAATAGTAAAGAGTCGTTAGTTCGTATGAGCAAAGACGATTAATATCTAGCTAGAAGACAGACAAAGGCCATAAACAAAATCGTAATCCTGATCCCGCAGTACCAGATAGCCTGGAAACTTTAAAACATCAATTTTATCCAAGAAATTTCTGTATGGCCTTTGTCTGTCTTCTAGATATTAATCGTCTTTGGTATGAGCAGCAAGTGGCCAACTCTGGTGACGGAGAGTCCTTAGTGTTATGCCGGCACCACACATGGGCTTCAACTTGGGGGCAACATTAAAATGGCCAATGGCAATGCTCCGTTTACGGTTATTAGACACAAACGGAGCATTGCCATTGGCCACTTTAATGTTGGCCCCAATTTGAAGACCATGTGTGGTGCCGGCATTAGATAAGCAAACATTTTCATTTTAAATCTAATATTTCGTATACGTGCCTGTGAGATTCTTAATACTAATAATAAATAGGTACAAAATAGTTAAGAATAAGTACATCAGCTAGTTTTTAATTATTGCATAAATGGGACATCGGTATATCAACATTACATTAGGACTAATTCATCACAATTTCTAACAACACTATTATAGCTTTCTCTTTGTTCAGAGGTTACTTCATAAACTCAATCACATGCATTAATTATGCGCCTGAGTACCTACACCTACATAATAAATAAACGGTTACGTTTCTCGGTTTTTTGGAACGGCACTGCTGTCCCCCAAGATACTCATTGTTTCATATGACACAAGACTATGGTTGCTACAAAAACTGTCAATGGGGGCATGCAAATGTCGCAAAAGCTAAACTAACTAAAATTATTGCCATCCTTTTTATTCCCATCGCTATGAAAGGGACGGCAACAATTTTAGTTAGCTTAGTTTAGCTTTTGCGAAACTCAGAATTGCCACAATAGTGGATTAAAAATAGTATGGCACAAACTATAAAGCTTCTTCAGAATACCCAAGGCAAAACGAACGATTGTTTTACAATGACTTTGACTACCTATTACAGAGCTAAATTTTCCTAGCAGTCGAAAAGGTGAAAATCTTACCTATACAAGGACGATACAGGTAAGGACTGCCTATTGAGTGACACCTATCATGCATTTTGATAACTAATTTTAGAATCACGTTTTGAAGTAAGTATTGTATGAGCAGTCCTTTTATCTATATCGTCCTTGCCTACTTACTATTTAATGATATAAGTGGTGTATATTAGTTTGCTGACCGCTCTTTACCTACAAGTAACACTTATGTGTGTTTTAATTAATAATATTATCGAGTTTTTTTTTTAAAAGCTGTTGAAAAGAAGTTACTTACATATCACCATAATATTATGTTAGTTACTTATAAAAAATATGATACATAACAAAATGGTCATACTTACTTAAATAAATTTGATCTATCTTTACAAAAAGGAGATTCAACAAATTATTACATTTAGCTAGTGACCGAGTATAGGTACTATAATGTTTAAATTAAAATAATACTTGGAGTTCCCAAAAACTTTTTTTGTGTTACTTTATTCTATTTTTTGTCTAAATTATCGTGTAGGTATAACACTCTGACTTCTATTTCGTAGGTTCTCAAGGGTTAATTGTATATTACCAGAAACCTGACCATAATAAAATAATTCCTAACATCATAATTTGTTCATCCACAGGAACCGCTAGCTAAAAAACTTACTGAATCTATCTATATTATGCTAGAAACATAATTATATAACGAGGCACTGAAAGGCATACTATTATTAAACAACTAGTAAGTTATCACCACGTTTTTCAAACGCGCAGTCACGCGAGTTTGAATCGCTACAAACGCACGCGTTTGCCACGGCAAACAAAATGCATTCGGCAAGCAAGCTGTGACAACACTATCCTCGCCCACTGCGAACTAGCAGGTGACGCGTTATACAAAATCGCGCAGTGACAAAAGTGGTGTGCAAACTTTCCATGCTCTCAACACAATATTTTTATTAACAATAAACAACATACCTACTATAAGAGTGGAGAAAAATGTTAGTTCACTGCCCATAGTGAACTAACCTAAAATTTAAAAAGTACTTAGGTATCTTAGGGTTTTCTAGCTAGCAAAACTTTGCACCAGCCGTAGTTAGTTGGTCGGTACGACCGCGACATTGATGCCGGCATCACACATGGGCTTCAACTTGGTTCCAACATTAGAATGGCCAATGGCAATGCTCCGTTTGTGTCCGACACCATTGGCCATTCTAATGTTGGAACCAAGTTGAAGCCAATGTGTGCTGCCGGCATGAAAGTCTAACAATATCGGTTTATACTTAATAGTTAGGTACCTACTTACTAAAATCTATTGAAGGTTGTTCATTACATATTACCTACTTTGTGTTTATTTATATATACTATATACTATTATATGTATAAGTACCGAGGTTTTGTGCGTTATATTATTGCCCTTTCTCACTCGCGCGTGGACCGCGGCGCGAAGCTGTCACCAATCCACGCTCGCAGAAATGTTGACATTGACAACATAGTTCGCGTTCCTTTGTCACGGGACAAAATACGGGAGGCAGGCGCGGATCGTAAAATGTATACGCCTACGCGCGCGATCTACGGGCGTGTGAGGAGAGGCTTCAGTTTAGCGTAAAGGTCATACAGTAGAACATAACCTCCTCCTTTTTTGAAGTCGGTAAAAAACCAACCAAAGATATAAATCGTTTCTTTTAGGTTAGGGCTTTCAAGAATGTCGAATTATTATAAACAATTGTACCTATTATTATTAAATAATAAATAGATACATAACTGGATTTCAAAACTGCGATGTAGTACAGTAGGTACAGATAACTCACAAACTAACTTTCACGAGCTGGACATACCCAAAAGATAGGTGATAGATATCTTGGATTAGAATTAGCTTGATTTTCACAGGATGGACTTAAAATGATGTTGCAACATAGTAATTAGTTTTTGATCGATCGTAATCTCTTTCATCTCTTACATTAATTTCACAAAGAACTTCTTTTACTGCAAGTAAAGCTTTGGTTAGTTACCTCCTAGCTATAAGGACTCATTTTTAAAATGTATAAAAAACAGAGAGAATAGGTACTTAGTTTAAAAGCTGTGAGTCTATCTATAATTCACAAAAAGATCTTATTTTAGTGGTAAAATTAAATTAATCTCGAATAAACACGAGTATATAATTTGCTAGTCTATCTAAAATCACATAGGATTCACATTCAAATATAAATATATTTTCAATAAACACCTATTCAACGACACCCCACACTACGGAATAAAAGAGAAAAAAAACACTCGCTTATCATATAGGAAGGTATAGTTGTTCTATAACACGAAATCCGTTTAGACCCAACTTTGCGCTTAGTTGTCAAGCTGACGGTACTCACTACCAAAATCTGACGTGAACACAATAGTGACCGGGAGCGCGTCTCGGGTGAGACTGATTGCTTCTAAAACTGTGTACATGCATTCACTATTACATTGAAAGCCCAACGAACTTCATGAAATAGAACAACTAATACCCTGAAATGGCAAAATTACAGTTTTTACATTTTAAATTCAATAGTCTCTGAGCAAAGCCGCGGACAGACAGACGAACGGACGGACAGAGCGAAACTATAAGGGCGTTTGTGCACTACACGGAATTTTACTTTTTAAGGGTTGTTTCTGTTTAAGGGTTTGTTGACTTTGGAACCCTAAGGAGTGTTGGTTCCAACACTCCTATGACTTTCTAAATACAAAAGTACAAGAGACCTACTCTAAACGCGGCGGTGACGTCACGTCAATGAGGCTAACATTTTACCTATGTATAATCCCTAAAATAGTATGGGGTGTGCAATTCTAATTCAACGTTCCGAATCTCTTTTTACACATATTTTTGTATTTTGGGGCAATATTTAATTTTTATACACATCTAATCCTCATAATCTAATACAACACACAACATAACATAAAACAACGATATAAAGAAAATCCAATAACTCTTGCTCGATAACAGTAAATTTAAAAACTATGACTTAAAATAATTCAATATAATTTCAACGTTACTTGCAAATAAAAACCAATACCTATTCTGAGATTTATACTTTCAGAATAAAACTAGGCCAGTGGGGGTTTATGTGTTTCAATTTTACCTACTTATTATAATAACTAATGAGATTTGCTATTACAATCTAAAGATTCCGAATTATTTAAGGCCATGAGGTCAATAATATTACTCAAATCCAACGCAAACGTGTAGAAAATAACGCAAAACTTTAACAGTGAGAACGAACGATTCACACTTCGGAATGCTTTCCATTCGAAGATTTTCTCCGGAAAATTGTCATGTTTTAAACGAAGAAACAACGACAAAAACCACGAAATCGAATGCATTCCGTGGTTTGAATCACCAACAGATACAATTACCCACTGAATCCGATTTTGACTGCAGTCCAAGTAACTAATTATGAAATCGATTGTACTGATTTGTACTGCAATCGCTGATAATTGAATCTCAACTTTTATAGTGCAAAACTTATCACAATAAATACAACAACCGGTGAAAATTATGGCTTAATATTTTATTTCAAATAAGGTTTTGCGTTATTTATTCACGTATAGGTAAGTACAATCTAATCCAACCCCGTAACTACATCGTAGCTTTTCTTATTCCTTGTAATTTGCGGCCTAGTTCCGTTATCAGGGAATATACTTGCCATACCTAGACTGGCAATCTCCCTAAGCAGGTTAATAAAGCTTTCATACTTCGATAACTTTTCTAGTTTTTCAAAGTTAATCCGTATAGTTGGTTTCTTGAATTTCGCTGTTTTAGTATGCCAGACGAAAACTTTGGAGCAGTTGTCAGCGAGTGGCTCAATATCTTCGACGTTTACGCCTAAGCTGATGAGGAATTTGTCTTCTTCTGAGCCTGCGATGTAAGGCATCGTGGTGGTAGGATTGAGGAATTCCACGTTGACTGCAAAGCCGGCCATATCGACTGGGAAGGTCCTGGCGCCGGGCCAAGAGTCGAAAAATGCGACCACCTGAAATACATAGGTTTTGTTTAAGTACGTGATTATGTCATTATGCTTTATCGAACTACGACCACGAGTTATACTTTACTGAATATCACACTAATAATTATCGATCGAGTGAGCAAAGCGAACGAAGATCTTATTAGTGGCAACTTACTAGGCGATTTTGCTTTCGATGTGTGTAATATGTATATTTCAAGTTTTTGTGCACCCATAACTATCGAACCGTTAATCCAATCTGCACAAAACTGGTAAAAGCTGGTAATCTAATGAGCTTAATCAGTGAAGAGGTTGTAAAGATATTGGGTTCCGAAGGTGGTAAAAAAAAAGTTAATCAAACATTTAATGTAGTTTCTGTAAGGGCTTTTTTTGCACATTCCAAAATGGTTTTAATTTTTGTTCTAGAATATAATAATTTTTAAATAATTACTATACCTAGTAGGTACATCGCAAAATCTGCGTCGGCGGTAAATTCTTTGCGAAAAGTTCATAGAATCCGGGGCTGCAACTTCGCAGTTACCTAAGCAACAGTACCGACAAGGACGCAGCTATCTCATCTCGCTACACAAGTCAGAGTGAAACATAACATAATGTGAAACTTATACATTTTTCACTTATATGAGGCATACGAATGCTTCGGTGTTTAAAAGCTAGAAGCGTACAAGTAGGTATTTACAAAGAACAAAGGCTAAAATTGTAGGTCCAGTCTTTAGAGCTGTCACTTGCAAACATGCTACATTGACAAAGTATACTATAATTTAACTACCTATTGACGGTGTGCACTTGATGATAAATCATGCTGGTATAATCAATTAAGTATTATTCATGTTGTTTGCCAGCCTTGGACTACACTACACAAATCTTTTTTATTTGTTACTGAAATGCCTTAACTTGGATAAATCTTGGTTTTGCAATAGATTGTGACATGAAATAGCCTTAAGAGGCCGTAGGTAGCAAATATGTGGTTTGAATCGTATTAGATCTCAAAATCCGTGAAAGATACCACCTTATAATGTTTGGAGAAATTAAACTTTGAACTTTTATCTTGCGTTGTGGTTTTTTAGAAACACGATTGGTAAAAGTTTTCTCGATCATATATTTTTTTGAAAAATACATGTTTTTCACACAGTTTGCTATTTATCTCAGGAACAGAACGCTATTTTTGTTGGTTTTATGTTTTGACAAATAGCCTAGAAGTATTCATTTAGTTCTGGTTTTTTAATTTTTCGATTACTTGTTTAATTAACCTGTAATTAAATAAAAACTGTTTTTTCGCTATAAATTATGTTGCGTGTCTATCGTTCTGCGCTTCTCACTCACGAGTAAAAACATTATTCGCTCTCCCGCTCATTCCTCGGCGTTATGGCACACACTTAAGTTGAAAGCAAGTTAGGAGCAACATAAACAAATGGCTAGATAAAGTTAGGTACTTTGGACATATCATAAGACACGAGAGATATGACCTACATCAACTGATTATAATGAAAAAAGTCGCCGGCACATCTTGGTTGAGGTACATCAGGGAGTGGACGGGGATAGCGAGCGCTGCCGAACTATTTCGCCTCGCTAAGGACCGTGAACAATATGCCATATTGACTGCCAACCTTCGCATGTCGGAGAGGCACCGTAAAAAGAAGAAAGACTTGCCAACGAGATCCCTCGAGACTTGCCAACGCGATTATATATAATAATTTTTGAAAAGACTTAAAACTGCATCTATTATTAGTACTGTATCTAGTCGATTTTCTCTTAAAATCACTTGATGATGTTAAAGGAATAGATAAGTGTTAGACCTAATAATAAGCTGTTACTATCAGGATATTTTTTAAAGGTTCTAGTACTTTACGATCTGCAATGATTACAATGTTAAATAGCGCATCAGCGTACAGATTAAAGGCTTACCTTGCCATCCCTGACCACAGGCGAAGAAACCCCATACCCGCCGATCAAACCGACCGGCAACATAGACACCTTCTTCGTGCTTCTGATCTCATCAAACAGCCTGAGATCGAAGGTGTTATCGTCGTCTCCAAAGTATAGAACACCATCGTGAACATTTTCCCTTATCCAGTCCAAAGCGGCCCTACGATTGGATACGCCTCGGGGGAAGTTAGACGATTTGTATACGTAGGGCTTCGGGCTCGAGATGTGGGTGAAAGGGAGACCTGTTCTCCTGAAATTAACAGAAGTGATTTTTATCGGTTAATAATATCAAAGTTGAATGGCTTTTTGCGTACCGGATAAGCAAGTTCTTATCGATGAATGTATGTATGTATTGTATTATAAGAACTAAAAACTAAAAACTCCGTCACCAGAGTTGGCCACTTGCTCATACGAACTTACTTATTATAAGAACTTGCTTACCCGGTAGGCAGACGTGCTCAACAGAACATTGGATTACGAGAGCAGCCGAGCTTGCTTGGCTTATCGGTGCATTAACCGATAAAATCATCTTACTAATAGTTTCAGGCCTCGGCGTACAGGGTCCGTAGCCTAGTGGTCAGGCAAGCTTGTACCTACGCAGGTTCGAATCCTGCCGGAGCCGTTAACTTTTAGTAAGATTTTTCATTTGTGAAAAGGGCTATTTCCTGCACTCTCGAGGTGCATTTCTGTTCATAACTCCGAAGATACTCATCAGATGAGCAAATTTTTTAATGGTAAGTACCACCTCGAGAGTATGTAGGTAGGTAGGTATATACCTTTTCATCAAAAAAAGAATTTACAAAATCGTCCCACAATCGATATCTAAATAGAAATAGTGTTAGTTTCATTTTTCAAAACGTCCGGGTTTAATTTCAGAGTTGTGTACAATTTTTTTTTAAATATATGAATGCAGTTTTTCTTGTTACTAAAATCGATGACAGAGATCATCGTATGTCTTATAGTTTCAGACTTTCCCTGACCGATCCAAATGTGCCACCTTGATAATATTTAGATATGTACAGTGAAACCTAGAACCTCCTTCTTTTTTGAAGTCGATTAAAAACTTTAAGGACATTTGAAACGAAGTATACAGGTCCGTCCGATACACACTCACCCTTATCTTCTCAGCTTGGTCAATACGCGGGGAGCTGAAAGTCACCGGTTTCCTCACTTTATTTATATTTTAAGGTAGGTACTACGTAATTTTCTTAAAATAAATAGTTGGCCGTTAAGGTGCCTGTATGGGTGAAACCAGCGCCACCGCCTATTTTATTTTATTATTACGTTAAACAAAGGAATTTTAAAAACTGAATGTTTAGTTTGTGAAATCTATCATAAGCTTTTCTTTAATACCTCTGTAATAGTTTTATTTTGTATAGTTTAGGAGGAGTAGCGAAGTTGCACTTGATGGCCACCAAACTCTGTTTTTGCTACTCCTACCCACAAGACATTTCAAATCGACATTCGAGGCATTATTATTAAATGCATACAAAATGAACCTTAGGACTACTTGTATTGATTTTGTGTTAACTTCTCAGTCAACAAACTAAAATAGATTGCTAAAACCGTTGCAGCGTCGAATCGGCTAACTGACGTACAATTATTTAAAAGCTTTTAAATAAGTTAGTGATCCGGTTTGTACTGGTTTAGCGACTGAAATACGCTCTTAATACCCCACAAACCAAAATAAGGTAAATAAAAAAATCATGAAAAACTTCAAACTGCTGAACAGTCATAAATTAGCGCCGAGACGGCAAGCGATTTATGAATGGATTGGTAGCTTTACAAAATAGTGGTATATAAACTTGAGTTACTTGTACCTCAATGGGTATATAACAAGTACCTAGATTTTTATTTTTTTTAGAAAAACAAAAAAAAATCGCTGAAAACAAAATAAAAAAAATATCTTACCTCATGCAGTGGAATATAGAACCTCCTCCTTTTTTAAAGTCGTTTAAAAACTGAATAACTTACCTCAATACATTCAGAACCTCATCAGAGCATTCCGGTTCATCATCAGCTACGATCCAATGCAGTCTCGGCACATGCATCAGCGTATGCCCCAGTCGTGTCAACTCTGGCACTTGTTCTGGCCTAGGGTATGTTGGTGTGATGAAATATATCATCTTGACTGTCTTATTGTAAAGAAAACTGGGTTTTCGTCTGTCAATAGGATTAGTGAAGCATAACTTGTTCTTTACTTTTATTGGTATTCCTTTTACATGGGCCAATGAGTTCGCACTGAAAATTAAATAAAAAAATAAGCAAAACCGTAAACATAATTATTATTACAGTGTAAGTATAAGTAATTATCACACAACCAGGAAAAACTACTCGTCCGCGAATTCGCTAGCGTGGCAACGCCTACCTTGATAAAATCTAACCTATGTTTTAATTCGGCAAATCCATGCTATACATTGGCGAAAGAATTTTTGAAATCCGATAAGTAGTTTAGTTTCGGAGATCACCACAAACAAACAAACCAACTTTACCTTTTTTTTTAAATACATATATTAGCATAGGCTAGATTACAAGCCTGCAGCCTCGCTCGCATGGTACCTTGATAAAATATAGCCTATGTAGGTACATTCGGAAAGTCCATGCTACACATCGGTGAAATAATTTTTTAAATCGGATGACTAGGTACCTACTACTTTCGGAGATTACCCCAAACATACAAACAAACCAACTTTACCTCTTTATAATATTAGTATAGATATAGACAAAGTAATCCTAAGCCTAAATGAGTGATAATGTAATAACATATTTCTGTGGTCTCAATGCACTATCGGTAACTGTAGTGTTACAGTAAATAAATAAATAAATAAATATCCTTGGACATTCCACACAGCGTCATCTAGTCCCAAGCTAAGCAATTTAATGCTTGTGTTATGGTAACCAGATGACTGTTATACTACATAGATACATTTTTTTTTGTAAATACATACATATTATACATAGAAAACACCCAGACACGAAATAAATATCTGCAGATCATGCAAACATTTGTCCCGCAGCGGGGATCGAACCCGCAACCTCTGCGTCTGAGGCGGGCTTTCGCCCACTGCGCCACAGAGGTCGTCATACACAATACCTACAGTATGTATTTAAATTCAATACCTTTGAATCTAGAAATTAAATTCAAGGTCCATGTCGTTAGCACGCAACATTGCGACACGGTACGACCCGGGTATGTAATTAGCTTTGACCAATGTGAACTATCCAAGGTCAATATAAATATTACACCTAAATCAATGAGCTAGTAATATTTTTCTAAAAAAGTTAAATATAAATACTTGAAAGATGTTATTAAATTAACAAAGCGCGATTATACATATACAGTGGTGGCCTTATAACAATAAGATATAAGAAATAAGAAAATATGATCACAACTGTATCACGGGAGCGGTAGACATTTCTTTTAGATCATTAGGCAATTTTTTGACCTTTTTCTTTTCCAGGTTCTTGCCTGATTCTTTCCCTGATGTAGGGAGTCGCGTTGGAACAGGCATTAGAATCTCCTAGCATGTAAAACGAAACTTATGTGATCCTTGAGGTCCTACAATAATAAATGATTTTTTTCTTTTCTTTTCTTTTTGGAGATGTCTAAGGGGGTAGTCAGAGGTATGTCGAAATACATACATATTTGGTACATGCCCACTTTTTGCAGAAGTTAACTTTCCATATGTGACAGGTTGCAAGCCCATCTACGCTATTAAAGAGCTAACTGGTTAACTGGTTAACTATAATTAGAACAACTGATAATGAAGTGACTTCTGGATAAACAAGATATTATAATTGACTGGTAAATATGAACTACATAAAATAATAGCTTTATTTTAGGAGGAGCGACCAAGCGGACCCGAATGAGTGCTCCTGGGGGAGGTCACTGTTCTTCACCTCCACTTGCCTTCACTAGCCTGCCGGAGTGAACAATGACAAGGAACAGGTTCAATTTCTCACCTCCGTGTTGCCTTCACCGGTCGGTACTTCAATTACCGTCAATCAACCATCAATTATTTTACTAAAAGCATTGAAGAGCAACTTAATAAGACCTCGCTGGAAAGTATGGCGACTGTCCAGTTGCCAAGGTGTTTACCAATAAGTTAAATTGTTTTGCATGTTTTTAAGTAGCATTAGAACAGCTGTTTATCCATGCCTTTGAAAGGTATTATAAAGAAATATACAAAAATTACAGCAACTTGTTCGTTCCTAATCATACAATTTTGCTATTTAATGCATCATCTTCAAAATTGCACTCTCTGGTTCATTCGTCCAAATAGCTTTGCATCCGTTAAGAGTCTTCATACTGTATGCACAGATACTCTTCCATGGTCAAACCATCCCTTTTTATAAAAAAAAAATCTTAATATAAAATAAGGACCCTCAAAAAGATTAGCGTTGAAAAACAAACCAACGATTTTTCACATGGCTCTGTTTTCCTAGATTTGGGTTTTCAGAAGAACATTATTGGTAGTTTATAATTGCTTGTTGTGATTTACAGCACTAGAAACCTTTAATCAAATGATCAACATTCTTTTTAAATGATCAATCACGTTCCATACTGTATCATACCTAATCATTTTCAGTGTCAACAGATCACAATTTTCCTTTTTTTTACGAGTTTGAAATAATTTACTTAGGCACTTTTATTAAAATAACGAAGGAGAATGTAAGGTAACATTAAAAAATAAAACGTTGTCTTGATTTTATGGCAAAGTGCAACTGTTTTGCTAAATGAGTATGCGTCAATTCAGACTACTCCTAAAGCTTTCATTTTATGGTAGTTCATATCTTTTACCAGTCAGTTGATAGGTACACCAGCACTCTAGCTAGAGTAACCTGTTATTCCAAAAGCCACCACTGTAATCTAAATGAGATTGTAGGAAAATGTAGCTATGATAAGTCAGATTGATATTTACCTTACAAATTTCATATTTGCCCAGAAAAACATACACAGCATTACACTTACAAGTATAAACAAAGTCATAATACAAAATTTTCTAAATTTTATATTACGCATGAACATCAGGATTTTGAAATGCTTACGAGTAAGAAACGAATGCAATGTAAATTAATTCCTAATATAAATCGGCCAAAATAGCACAACAAAATACACACGAGAAAATATTATCAAAATATTATTGACAGAGAATTTATCAAAGAGCATGTAATGAATTTATTAGCATAGCAGCGCACGACCGACCGGACCGACTTGGTACTATTACCAAAGAGCATTTACAATGCTCTTTGCGACTTGGGACCGACCGACCGACAAAGATAATTTAGGCCAAAGCAAAGAGAAGAGAAGAGAATATAACCACTACGTTTATGTATGCGACTGAGTGCCAAAGTCAATGGTGCCAAAATAATATAATATTAGTGCGCGCCCAAATCTTCGTACGTAGCTAGGAAGATGGATTAAAAACAACATCAACAAAAGTAAGGAAGTCTAGTCTAGTAACTTTGATAAATGTCAAAAAGTGTCACACAATATCATTGACTTTTAGAAAGCTCTTTCCTTCTTCTGACTGAGCACAAAATATATTTTGTGTTGTTTTTTACAGCATTAAAAATACCTAGGTATTCACAAACTAACATTTAAACTTATAAACATTCATTTACATTCATCACTAATTCTTCCAGATCAGATCGTATTATATTGTATAAAGTCGATTATTTTGTTAAGAAAAGTCGATTAAATATTAATATTTTTTTTCTAAGGAGAGAAGTCGATTTTATAGGTTGAATGAAAGAATTTCACAGTACATACATGACGTGACGTTGACTTTTAATAAAGCTGGCTAAATGTCATACTTTTACCTCATTTATCGTTTACCAATTCTATTATTTTGTTTAACACTTAGAGCCCCTAAATTTAAATAGATATCTAAATAGTTATTTACTTGCTTTTAAGATAGATTGGCATTGTATTTTTATACCATATCTAATTCAATATAATTTATTGCAGTTTTTAACTGACCGGATGCTACGAGTGCGCTAACTTCATTGTAGTGGGCCACTAGACAAGGACAGCTACACCACAGATTACTATTAGTTGAGTGACTACACTACACACGATGGAAACGAAAGGAATGACGATTGGTTGGTACTACGTAAGTGTAGTACGACACGGTTTACTGCGGTTTACCTTGTCTTATGTACTCGTACCATAAAAAATATGAGGATTTAAGTACTTATATGATATTTTGACTAACATTTTTAAGGCGTGGAGGGCACATCTACTGCACACCATCCAGCAAAAACGGTATGCAGGAAACTGTTCGAATAAAATCGTCGTCTATTCCCCGCCTAAACGGGATCCTGGGGAGGGGGAGGGGAGGAGGAGGAGGAGGGAATGGAGGAGAGAGATCTCTACTCTACCATGCAAAGAGAAAGAGCATGTAATACTCGTAGTAATGCTCTTTGATCTCTACCAGACAAACTGTGTATGGATGCATGACATGATACAATCTGAGCATACAATGAAAGAATAAAAATAATTGGTATGTATTGAACTTCGTCCATTTCAAATTGAATGGACGAAGTTCAAAATATATGTCAATATATATGTTCAATAAAAAGTTTAATATAATATCATGTCTTCATTTCAATGATAATAACACATAGAAAGTAAACACTAGAAAATATTTACTGATGTAGACTAAGAAGAAGGATTAAAACAAATACATCCATGGATGTAGAACTAGAATAGAACCAATGTGAAGTTCTTGAATGTTAACCTACTTTGCTATATTCGATTGCTAATTTAATGATAGTTAAAATTATAAATGAATGATTATTTGTTCCCTAGGTCGTAATTTATTGAACGAATATTGCGTGTTTTTTTTATTTTGCTCTATTATTGATTTATTTATTTTGGTTTGTAATGTTGGTAGAATTGACTTACGGAGATCGCATTTTCTGTCACCAACTTCAGGTCGGTAGTGTGAAGAGATTGCGCGTAGTGTTATGTTATTGTTTTGTGGAAAAAATTGTGAAACCTGACTAAATTCTACTCGTTTCGATTGAATTTTCATTAAAGATAACATCAAGATACTGTATTGTGTGTTTATTCAGTGGAATATGTCTTCCCCGAGCGCGGTAAGTACCAATATATCGGACATCAACATTAGCGTAGGGCGGTACGGTTCACAATGAAATTGGTTACTTTTCTTGGTATTCAATCAGTTTAGTAAATAAAATCGGTGTTATTTTGTAGAAAAGTAATTTCTGTTGGAGGTTATGTGACGATTGAGAGCTGTAGCTCGCCTCCGTCGGGTTTCTTGATGGTTTCGCATAATGCATCCACCATATTTTAGTGCTACGTGCATGGTACCAACTATATATTATGGATAGCTATAGAGGCTTTTTTAGCTTGTGTGCCCATTATTTGGTAAAAATTTCACTATTTTGCGTTTTGTGACATATTTTGATAGATGATAACTTGAATCGATACAAACATGGTCAGATTCACATAATCTAAAACCTTTTAAGTATTGATAGTATGGTATTGGGACAAACAAGTCATACCTATTCAATATCGTAAATTTAAAATAAGTACATACCTAAGGTCATATAATAAATTTAAAATTGTTTCTAACTAGCTTTGACTATTCTTTGTTTAAAATGGATAGCTGCAGAGTAGAATTTCAAAAAAATTAAGAGATAAAAAAAAATGGACAATTATAATAAAATTGTATTCTTTGTATTGAAAAAATCTGTACATGTGAAGAAAATTTATCCGTATTCATTATAATGACCATGTCGACCAACAGGCGAATATCAGCCTAACAAATTCGTGTTAAAACTACTGTACCAGATTCTGAACATTACCTTGATGACTAAAATCAGCCGACAGCTATTTTTATTTAGGCTTTTTAGGTACAACATCATTGTTTTACAAGTAATAAAAATTGCAGATTCATGCAATTCTTTGGACTTTGAACTCAAATATGCTAAAGGTTTTATGATTAACTTTTTTTACAGTAGTCACCAAGTTTCATACCTATAATTCAATTTGTGGTGTCTTGGATCAATGCAATTGAAAAGATGTTAAGAAATACATTCTACTTGTCTATTAGATGGTTTTATAAGAATAATAAGAATAAGAATATTTTTATTTTTGCAACAACAACAATACAACATTAAAAAAAAATTATAAATAAACAAGAACTTACAATACAGTTGTTACAAAAAAAGGGCCTCTAACTCAGCATAATACTGGATAACCAGGTTAACCAGCGCTGGTCTTCCGTCAGAGCCTTTTCATATAGCGGACATAGAACAATTTAACAAACTAGGTACAAAGAAAAAAGAAAATACACCAAAAAGCTTATAAAATCAGAATAATGCTACATATAAAAGCACATGCACCAGAGCTAAATGGTACTTGTATCGTGAAGTAGAGTTTCCTGCTGCGTCTGCCAGTTTTACTTACTCACTGACTTCAAAAAAGGAGGTTCTCAATTTGTTGATATCTTTTACCACTATTATAATATAGAAGCGCTAGTGGCGAAGCTTGCTAAGACGTTCTTGATAGATCGTCGAAGTTAAGCAACGTTCTGAGCGGTCATTACTTGGTTTGGGTGACCGCATTTATATCTGAGCGCTTCCGTGCTTCGGAGGGCACGTTAAATTGTCGGTCCCGGCTTTTAAAGTCGTTAAGCCATGATGGAGGCCTTAAGGCGGCCTAAAAACTCCGTCACCAGAGTTGGCCACTTGCTCATACGAACTTACTTTTTTACCATTATTATCATTAGTACTAGCTGCGCCCAGCGGTGTTACCTGCGGTGAATAGTTTCCGTTCCCTCTGAATACCGGGATCAAAAGTTGCCTATTTTTTAATCCAGAGTCTATGCAATTCTGGTACTAAATTTAATTCAAATCCATCCAGCCGTTTGAGCGTGAAAGAGTAACAAATACTTACTACTAACTTTCACCTTTATAATATTAGTAGAACTATTCTAATTATTATTATTTATGCTCCTATTATTACTTAAGGATCTTCAGATTTCGGGAAATTGTACTTTCTTATGAAATTGATATTTATTTTAACAAATTGTTCAAAATTCAAAATATATTTATTCAGTACGATCGTTTATAGACCACTTTGACATGTCACGTTCTTAAAACTAGGTGATTCTACTGCCTGTAATCCTACAAGTTTGGACTACAACAACATTGGAAACCGGTGAGGTAGGCATCCAACAAATTTGGATAGGAACAAGATGGCACCAATTCCTTTTTACCTCTGAAACTCCATCTACCACTATACAGTTCTTCCATTGTGTTTTGACATAATCAAGTATCTGTATCTCCGTGTAATGTTTCAGTCTCTACTACTGTCTACTTAGCCCGGGTAGTGCATCCACTGCTGGGTATTATCTTCTACCTATTACGTTCCTCCACCAGTCCTGTGTTCTCTCCTACACCTTCCTGGCCACATTCTTGATATCATATGATTGGAGTGGTGGCAGGCTGCCTAATCACACTGAAAAGGCTGTGAAGTGGCTGCAATTTAGTGTCATATAATTTTAAACTTTAACTTCATTGCATAGTACTAAAGCGCTTTGAAAAGTGCTCTCGGCGCCTTTTGCGGTCGCTTGTGGTCGCATTATAATCACCTAGCATGTAAGACGAAACTGAAGTGATCCTTGAGCTCCTACCAAAATAAACGCTTTTCTTTCTTGCTTTTCAAGTTTCTCAAGCGATACTATGTATTTCATTACCAGAAAATAAAGTTTAAAATTATATGACACTAAAACTGCTCGCCGCGCCGCTTCTCTGACATCTCGCTGTGCGTTGAGCCTAAGTCTTTGAGCATCTCCCTCTCAAATTTTCCTAATTCGCAATTCTTGGAATGGCATTTACGGCCACACCCAGCATTCTCATTGTGCTACGCCGGCACCGCATCCTAGACACATCTACACTAACTAATTACTCGTAATTTGGGATCCAAATAATATGTTATGTTATTTAAAAAAGAGGAAATAGGTATACATGGACACAACTACAAATTAAGACTCAAGAAGCACCCAAACCAACTTGCGGGACAGCACAATACCAGAAACCATACGCCGATTAAAAAAGCGGCGGATATCTTCGACCAGGATAATCAGATGGACTGATTCATTAAATAAGAAAGGGCAGGCTCCGCTGGGAGTAGAATAGCGCCCTCCACGTCAAAAAGCACTCACCTCATCTGCTTATAGTCAACATGACTGATCGCAAGATAATATAAAAAAAAATGTTATTTAAAAAAACTATATTTCGACCACAGTGCCACCTTCTGGATCAAAGAATAATCCAACGACGCGCAACAATACATAATTTGGTTCATACATACCCACATTCTGCAGAAGTTAACATTCCATACGCTACAGGTTGCAAGCCCATCGATTCTATTATACAGGCACCACACATTGGCTTCAACTTGGTTCCAACATTTGCTACGAATAGAATGGCCAATGGCAATGCTTCGTTTGTGTCCAATAACCGTCCAAGATCGATCCCCACTTTGGAGTATTGGAACCAACACGTTCCAACACTCATCATGTTGTGGTGCCCGCATTAGAAAGCTAACTGGTTTCCTCACGATGTTTTCCTTCACCGTTTGCAGCTCGTGTAATATTTACGCATACATTTTTCGTCCAAATCCATTGATGCACCTTTGCATCGAAAGTAGACTTATTAATCCACTTGGCCAATACGGTCCTAATTATAATAACCTCTACTTAAATGCCATTAAATCAATAGTAAAATACGTGACTAGTCTGTCGTTAAAAATCAGAACTTGATGACAGAATTAGATTTTCAGCTTCCACATGTAAATTTCAGTTCTTACTCAGTTTATTATAAATTAAAAATCTTACTTAAATTTTACAGCTCCATTAGTCAAATTTGACTCAGTTTACTTAATAAAAAGTAGAGACGTTGATTTGGATCTCATAATAATAATATGTACAATCTACTATTGGACTTCGCACGTGTGTTTACTTAGTGAATGAATTTTATTAACAACGTGCAAATCAGTACTTAGTATGAACTTTACTAAAAAATTTAATGCTACAGCTTTTTTTTTGTTCTCATTTTGGTGTAATCTTAAGTTTTGTCTTGATGTAGCACTATCTTCAGTATTTCTTTAAAAAAAATGCTATCATTATCATGTTCATTCATAAGTCATTCATAACTGCATCTGCTCATGACTTTGCTCGCGCTTTCCATTTGCCAAGTTTTATCTAAATCGGTACCAACAGTGCAGCGGTTTACACACGCTTAGAAACATCGAGATGTTTTTACTATTTATCGAGACTAATATACAAATACAACATAGAAATATCATTTAATTTAAAAAGAAAATAAATATATTAAATTAAAAATATTCAAAATTAAATAGTTAAATAGGTGTTACTTAGAAGACTGTTTTGATTTGTAGGTAGGTATATCAGATAATCTTTTTACTATATATAACTCTTTGTGCTCCAGTTGCATTGCAAAATTTGCAAATCAATGCATCCGTTGTTAACAGGAATGTTAACATTTACTATTATAACAAGTCACCCCAGCTATCTGATGTATAATACAAAAGGCGAAACTAACAAATTCATTTCTTTAGTATTGTTGTTTTGCTCAGAAAATCTTGTAGGCTAAGCATGGGACTATTTATATATATTGAATCGTACGGGTAGCTCGCGAAATTGTATTTTTTATGGGCTTTTGTAATTTTTGCAAAAGGAGGCCTTTGCCCAGCTGTGGGATCCAGTGGGCTGTTTAGATTAGATATTGCAATTTGAATACAATGTCTAGCGCAAGAGATCCCATTAAGAGAGTGCCATACCGCTGAAAAATGAGCGGGAGAGCGAATAGTGTTTTTACTCGTGAGTGAGAAGCGCAGAACGATAGACACGCAACATAATTTATAGCGAAAAATAAGTTTTTATTTAATTACAAGTTAATTAAACAAGCAATCGAAAAATTGAAACTCAGAACTAAATAAATACTTCTAGGTTATTTGTCAAAACATAAAACCAACAAAAATTGCGTTCTGTTCTTGAGATAAATAGCAAAATGTGTGAAAAACATGTATTTTTCAAAAAAATATATCATCGAGAAAACTTTTACCAATCGTGTTTCTAAAAAAATAAAACGCAAGATAAAAGTTCAAAGTATCATTTCCCTAAATTAAAGTCGTAGCTTTTATATATATATATATATACTGAGATAAATAAGGATTTCGACGACTAATTTGCTTAAGGCGCCCTCTTAAAGAAACGCACTGAATCGATTAGCACAGCATTTCTTCTAGGCAACTCAGCGCTCTTAAAGTTCGCGAGCCAATAACAGATTTTCAAGACCGAGTTCCTCAGGCGATAACTTGTAAAATGCTTCAGAGAATTGTGTCATAAAGTCCATGACGTTAGCTGCTGAGCTGCCTATGAATGATTCAAGTTGACTTGATAGTTTTTGTGTGTAGTTGAGTGTGTGCACATTTCGACCTCCGTTCGATATCGTACGTTTGAAGATTGAATGCTGGTTGTACACTGGATTTTGTTTAGAAAAAATACTCAGTTGCGAGTAACTTTATCCTACTAATATTATTTTTATTTATTTATATGCTATAAAATAGCATTTGAGGATTTACGGATGGATGTTCATGTATGTTACTCTTTCACACTAAAACTACTGAACGGATTTGGCTGAAACTTGGAATACATAGTATGACCTGAAATAATACAGGGTAATATCCGGGTAAGTTCGTACTACGCGAGCGAAACCCCGGGCGGAGCGGATACTAGTTATTCAATAAGAACACAAGTTTGTGATACTTGGCTTTTTTAGTCGTGTGACTGTGTTCAATAGATCTTGAATACCTTTAGTTTAAAGCCATTCAGTTAATGCTAGTCTTCGATTATGCTAGTAAGTATATCGTCGTTCAATTTATAGATCATCGAAAAACAATAATATGGCATTCTAAAGGGGATTCTATAAATTATATTGTAACTTTTCTTTATACTCTTCAATCGGTATAATAGTTTTAAAACTGTCTCTAGACTGTATAGACGTAGTAATCACGTGATCGAGTAGTATAATAAATTAAGTTACGAAGCCCTGTTCACAAGTACCTACCTATAAGGGTATGCTATTGTGTGTGTTGCAGTATGCTTGCAAACAATTTTAAATTGGATGCAACAAGGAGATTTCAATCAAGTAGATACCGAACAGTTTGAGTCTGACTTGCATTGAGATTTCCGTTCCTTATTTGGTCCATCACACCATCCCTAAGGATTTAAAAAAGACTTTATCGAGCAAATTGCACTTTCCAATTCTTGAAAGGTGTTAGCGTAGTTGAAGATTCTTTATCTGTGGCACGCCCTAAATTTTGTCGTTATTTGTCGTACTTTTTTTGGGAAATCTCTTAGTTATTAAGAAATTTACATAGCAAACTGTTCTGACTAAAAGAGTACAGTTTATGGAATTAACATTATAAAAAGAGGCCTAGGCTAGATACTTGGACCACTTGCCAGTGGCAAGTGGATTATGTAGTGGCAAGTTGCCACTACATATCTTTTGAAATCACCTGTTTCACCAATTTTTGGTGGTCGACATTATGTTCTACAAAGGAAATGCGATTCATCATACCACAGAAGAACACGGCTCCAACAACGACACATTTTCTCCATTCTTTCAAGAGCCTTGAAATACATGTTTACTAAGTATTTTTTTTACATTTCTTTAAACACAATTTTTATTCATGCAATTAAGGCTAGGCAGGTCAAGATATAATAGGTACGGGTACATGTTACATTTTGATTTGTTCAGTTTCATACACGACGGGTTGCAAGCCTACGCTGCTGTCAAAATATTAGCTACATTACTGCTGCTTCAAGCAATAAGCTGTTTTATTTAAGATGCTGAACCCTAAAAGCAGTAGCCTAATCATAGTAATCTAAAGCCGGTCCCCTTAACTCGACATCCGTTCGCGAAGATTTAATAAAGTTGACCCTCCTAAAGCAAAATTGCACGATTGCGATGTACATTGACACCTATTCTGTGCTTTGTTATTTATCGCAACGCATAAAACGCCAAGAAAAGCTTGCACGCGTTTATATTATGTTCATTTATAACCAATCAGCAATTATTTTCCCTGTTTTTATTACACAAACACAGGCGAAACAATAAAAATCTCAATTACATTATAGGTCAAAAAGTATAAATCTCATTGCTTGGCAAAGATATCTCATGTCTATCCCTCCATCTCTAACCATTGCAGTATTATTTTTACCAGAACTGTACAGAATTCGTGCTTTAAATTGCAGCAGGGGTATTATTATACAACTTGTCTCAAATTGTATCAAAGCAAAAATCACAGTAAGTAAATCGCGAAAACAACTGAATATGACAGTAATTAAGTAAGTTAATTACTAATTTACTTATTTAGCGTTAAATCAGACAGTTGTTTTCGCTGATTACTGTGATTTTTGCTTCGATACAATTTGAGACAAGTTACGCAAATCTGTGGGACCATTCACAGTTCTCTGAATGCATTCGATTCTAAGACAGACGTTTCTTCGCTGAAAAATTAATGCATTGCGTGAACTGTGAATTGCCCCACTGTCATTGTTATTTCATAACTTTAATAATTTTATAGTCATATAGCTAAATGCTGTGCAGTATTTTTTACTAGTATACTCGCCCGCGGCTTTGCTCGCGTGGTACCTACCTTTATAAAAAGTAGCTTATTGCCTACTTATCAAGCTTGTGACCTGGAATACTAAAAAGTATTCCAGGTCACAAGCTTGTGTATATCAAGTTTCAGCCATACCTGTTCAGTAGTTTTCGCGTGAAAGAGTAACAAACGTCCACACATACAAACGTTCGTGTTCATAATAGAATATTAGGATAAAGTATTAAGAGTTGAAATTAACCAGTATATATTATTTAAATAAATATCCTTGGATGTTCACGTCATCTAGTCCCAAGCAGCAACGTGGTCCACCATTGACGGAATTATCGTTGAAAATGCATAAAAAATATGGAAAAACATACAGTGAATGATGAACCTACTCTCTTTTTGAAGTCGTTTAAAAAACAACCTACTTTTTTAATTGGACTTGACAATTACTTATTTATACCAGTTATAATAAAAGAGAACCGAAATGGCCAAGTGGTTTAATGCCTCGACTTTCAATCCGAAGGTCGTGGGTTCGAATCAGTCCGTGTATCAATGGACTTTTTGATCCGAAAATAATATATGCGCATTATCAATTGATGTGCTTCGGTTCGACGTAAAACACCCCGCTGCGCGGTGCGCGGCAGTGTACGAACGAACCGCCTTAGTTGGAGCGGACGTTTCAGGCAACTTTTGGAAGGGTTGTTGAATACTATCTTGCCTAACCAAACCACCTACGGTCTAGGTTCACTAGGGTTGCGAAATATTTTGGAACCTTCCGCCCTTTGTAAAGTTGTCTTCAAATTCCGCTGGCGCTAGTTTCGAGGTGTTTTTGAAAACAATCGTGTTATGAACGAAGATGGCGCTACTATGCTTGCCCTACAGTTTTGTTTTATATCACTAACTTTGAGTAAGCTAGCTGTCAGTGGTCACTGGTCAGTGCAGGAATATCAAGCGTATAGCTTTCAACATCACTTACGTTCAATAGTTTTTCTTAAACTTACGTTCAGTTTCAATGTTCTATCTGATCTATCTTTGGTTTTGCTTACTGTCAAAAAGTATTTGACACTTTTATCATAGAAGAAATGTCCAATATGTACACTCATGGCGGCTACGCTCGCTTTTACCTACCTGGATAAAAAGTATCCTATGTGTTATTACAGGTCATAAAGTACCTATGTAGGTAATTACAAATTCAGTCAAATCCGTTCGGCCGTTGGTTGTTGCTCTTTTTCGAATTGGTTATCGACACCTCGCTATAAGCTCGTCAATATATCAATTGCATTATAACTTATGTTTGTATGTGGTGTATACTCGCGTAACTATCGAACTGTTATCCAATCTGCACAAAATACTACTTGGTAGGTATAAAGGTAGAGTTGACTGACGACTTCTGTGGCGCGGTGGGCGAAGGCTCGCCTGAGACGCGGAGGTTGCGGGTACGATTCCCGCCACGGGACAAATGTTTGTATGTTCTACAGATATTTGTTCCGGGTCTAGATGTTTTTCTATCTATAATATGTAGGTATTTACAAAAAAAAAAATATCTAAGTAGTATATCAGTCATCTGGTTACCATAACACAAGCATTTAGTTGCCTAGCTTGGGACTAGATGACGCCGTGTAAAATGTCCAAGGATATTTATTTATTATTATTTATTTATTTAGTTGTAAAGATATTGAGTTCCCAAGGGGGTAAAGAAAAAGTTTTCAAATATTTGAGTGGAGTATCATATAAAAGGGCTCTGTTTGTACATTCCGAAATTACTTTTACTTTTATTCTAAGAGGTGTAGTTTGTTACACTGGGTAACTAGGTAGCTATGTAGCTATTATTGTCACTTACAGTGATTTAGAAACGATTATAACGTTTTGCATGCATGACGTTTTTTCGCAGTAATAATACTTAGAGTCTTAGTGATCCTAAGTCTTAGGCTATATAGTGGTAGTCAGAAGCAAGTACAAATGTAGCCACCAATAAACGGTAAGACGTAACGAGATCTCGTTCGGGGCAAACTACTAGTAATAATTTGTTTTTTGTTGCAGTTGCTGTTTAACAGCATGCACCAGGGCCTGCATCAAGCTGGCTCCAACGCTTGCCCTGTCTAAGGAAGTTGGGGAAGTTCCTTCGGAGATTGGTAACCCGGAGTGGAAGGCGCCACGTGTGGGCCTGCGTATTTCTCGGGGCGGGCGCCTGGCGCCGCCCCAAACAAGCATAAGTAAGTTTCTTCACACAGCGACTTTCTTATTTCATTATCATGATGCCAAAGACCTGTTATTGTTATATTGCGCTTTAAACCTTTCTATAAAGTCATTACCATCAACGTAATAAGTTAATAGAACAATGTTAACCACGAAAAATCACCAAAGAATAAAAACCAATCGTTAGCGTGTAAGCGTTATAAAAACTAGAAACTTCGTATCAATCAATAGGCTCATCTGACAATTAGAGCGAAGTTGGTCGTAGTATCACCACTACATGCACAGAATGAGCGCATGTGCGTGCGGACATCCGTGCATTTGTGCATGTAGTGTGCGGTACTGTAGTTTACACAGGTACACAGTATTGGCTACGCCACCCCATTCCACAACGAGGAAGAGGAGGGTGTGCCCCAACCAAAACCTAGTCAGAAAGCCCTAGGCAGCCAGTCTTGTTGCACCCGCTGCAGCAAGCAACGGTCTGCTCGCGAGCCTAACTCACGGTGTGGGAACACATTTAAAATTTCCATTCTGTGAAAAACTGACAATTTAAATAACTCTGATCTTGTGAATAATTGACAATTCCTTCATATTTTGTAAATCTTCAAAATAATTTTACCCGTGTGTTTTATTATTTTAGTTCCGACAAGTAATGTCGATTTGTTTTGTGGTGTTTTGCCTGGTGTTATTATTAAAGCCGGTTTCTCGAACGCAGATCATCTCAAAAATGTCCGAATCAACGGTCGAATTTGTTCCTCATTAAACACCTTGTCATGTGGTTTGACCATTGATAAGGTAATTTTGGGGATGATCGTTCGAGAAACCGGCTGTTGACGCTTTTAGTGATTTTTGAGATATTGTGGTGGAGTGAGACTATATTGAAAACTAAACCATAAACATTTTAATTGGTGTTATTGTTCCATTGATTCCATTGCAATTTCTCAAGATGCTGCGACACACTGTAATACTGTAAGTCTATTAAAATTATTATTGTAAGAAGCTTTTGTACGTTTGTTTTTATTTTATTTGTCTGATGCGAAAGTTTTCTACTTGTTGCATTGCCTTTGGTTCATAATCTATTTTGTTCAAAGTTTTGGTTCTTCAAGCGATTGATTTCATTAGCCTTAGTCTTTCTTAAACTTTCGCGATCACAATTCATACTTTTAAATAGAAATTTACAGGATTTTATCGCGTAATTTACCTTTTATTATTTCCCGACGTTTCGGCTGTGTTACAACAACCGTGGTCGCGGGCGAACTGAGTACTGTAACTGAGGCGAACTAGTTCGCCCGCGACCACGGTTGTTGTAACACAGCCGAAACGTCGGGAAATAATAAAAGGTAAATTACGCGATAAAATCCTGTAAATTTCTATTCATTAGCCTTGTTTTATTTCTAATTTTAGTTATTTATATTTTTTTTGCTATAGTTGTTGTTCATAAAATATGTTAATAAAATATGTACCTATATAAAAAAGCCACAAGCACCCTGAGTCATCGTGGTTCAAAAATAATTAGTATAAATGAAAGACAACAAAATGATATATTTCTAGCATATAAGATTTAAGATAATTATTTTGTGGGGTTTTAATTGAAAATATAACTTAAATAAATGGATCGAGTGAGCGAAGCGAACGAAGTTAAAGATAATAGATTTCACTAGGGGGTGAAAAAAATAAAAGTTTTTCTGAATTTTCTAAAGTATCAATTAATATTATATAAAATAGCGGAATAGCGAAAACAAAGTTTGGTGGCCACCAAGTGCAGCTTCGTTATTTCTCCTAAACTATACAAAATGAAACTATAACATAGGTATTAAAAAAAAGCTTATGATAGGTTTCACAAATGGTACATTCAGTTTTTTTTAAATTCCTTTGTTCAACGTAATAATAAAATAAAAAAATAGGCGGCGCCGGCGCGGCGCTAGTTTTGACACCTTAATCTAACTATATTATGATGACAGAGGTGATATCAAGTACCTAGATGCGTTTAAGAGCTCTGCCTCAATTTCGTAAAATCGAAACGCTTTGTATTTTATAATAACCATCGCCAAGCTCATTTAACTAAGTTGCGCCTGCGCCTCTAGTGCCAATATGCAAATTAAAAAAATACAGCTTAAGCGAATCATTTCTATGAAGCAAAGTAATTTTAGTAATCTTGTGAAAATTAGAAAAAAATGCATTTTAGTAAATTAATACTAATAGCTTGATTCGTTTTAGTAAATATGATGTTACCGTAGTTAAAAATTAGGTGTCGAGATATACCAGCCCTATGTCAATGTAAGTAGGCATCACAGTTTTTGTAAGGGCAACTATAAAACAATCGAATAAAAAAATAAAAACTTATCGACAAACAAATGATGAGTGAGATACTGTTTAATAATTTGAGCAGTATGTCTTTGAGAAAGTGAAAATTTAAATAAACCAAAGACGATTAATATCTAGAAGACAGCCAAAAGCCATACACAAAATCGTAACCCGATCCCGCAGTACCAGATAGCCTGAAAACTTTAAAACATCAATTTTATCCAAGAAATTTCAATACTTAGTAGTAGGTAGCAACAATATTCAATATTTAAACATTTTTAACTAGAAAGTAATTGAAATTTCTTGGATAAAATTGATGTTTTAGAGTTTTCAGGCTATTTTTTAGGGTTACGATTTTGTGTATGGCCTTTGTCTGTCTTCTAGATATTAATCGTCTTTGAATAAACTAACGACGAATATTAATTTATAATAAAATCGAAAACAAGCTTATATAAAGTGAATTGTGAATAATCCATTTTGGATATTAATATTATAGGCGTGCGTTGGTTAGGTTTTTTTTATTTCAACCCTGCGATACTGCTGGGGCATCCCGACTCTGGGCAGATCAACCCCCTTATTGTGAAACTTGTCTCGATTGTATTAAAGCAAAAATAACAGTAAATCGCGAAAACAAAAGTAAGTTTTAAGTAAGTTATTTAATCAGCGTTAAATCTGTCCGTTGTTTTCGCGATTTACTATGATGTTTGCTTTGATACAACTATGATACAGTCGAGACAAGTTACACAATCAGGGGGCTGAAGAGTAAGTAGTTAGGTACCTAGATTGTTAGGTTTGAATTGACGATTCTCATTTTGTATTTAAAGTAACTCAAATGAATGTTTGTAAGTTGCTGTTCTGTTGATTTCTCGTCACTCGCAGTCAGTCGCATTACGTGAGTGGAGGTGAATTTCGATGTCAAATCACGATTTCAAGGCTGAGTCGAGTGGAGTTGGAGTTAAGGTTACGAAGAATATAGAGTAATAAGTAATAAGAATATAAAATTAGACACCTCTTGCTGCTGTGTAGTTATTCTTTGGTGATTTTTAGGCATAAAATATGGTCAAAAGTGCGGTTTATATTAATCATTATATTTCTTACTCTTCGAATACTAAGCTACATTCAGCATTTTTTCATTTAAGCTATAATATACATGGAACTAGCGCAATTTTATGTCGCCTACGTTAACATTCAGCTAGAACGCATAAAACAAAAGAAATTTTATTTGTCTAGATTTCCTCTTGATGGCTTTTTGACATCGGGACGAGGCAAACATGATGTAGATATTGCATCTAAACTTCTAAGCCTCGAAATTGAAGACCATAGTTTTGTTCTCACCAAGTAAGTACTATCTGATCTTCTATTCTTTAAAATTTTCATCTCTTTTCAAAATATATGTCCTTTCCCAGCTGCCGAATACTTGAATAATATTTCGTATGAGCCTGTGATGTCCACAGCGATGAGGCATTACGTAAGCTCTGCCAATTGAATATATTTGAAGTTTGTTTAAATATAATTTATTTATTTCTCTAAAATGAATGTATGATCTTGAATTAATTTTTATTTATATTTTACATTACCATGGTTACAATTGACTTGTAACCATTGTGTTATTAATAAAGTTTTGTATTTGTCAAGTTTTATATTAAAAACAAAAACACATTTATGTGGTTTTTTTTTTAAACAATTTTTTTTTAAAACAACGTAACATGAAATGGTCAGTTTATAAACTGACCATTTCTGTTACGTTGTTTTTTATGTTTCGAGTACTTAAATTAAAGATCCATAAACCAATAAAACAAAATGATACTTACATAATTTTAATTATTAATTTTTAATTTCATTACCAAATTAGCATATTTTGAGTAAGTATTTGAGGTAAGATGAAATAAATCCTCCTAGGCCTACTATAGAAAAAAAATCACAAAAAATTTAATAAAAGCATTACCTTAAAGACATAGATACAAAAAATGCTATGATGACTCTATAAATCTTGTTAAATTTATTTATTAAATGCATATGTCGCTTGTAAAATACTATCCATGCATATTACAAAAAGCTTAGGGTGATTTCGTTTACAATTTAATTCAAGTATTCGGACGCTGAATTTGATGTTTCTATATTTTTCCTTAGCAATTCTGCCTTATTATTTATTTTTGAGTGTTGTCTTTATTTCTACCTTTTAGAGCTGAAGAACTTAACACCATGATTTCTGGAGAAGATGAATCTTCATCTGGTTTAAATGGAAGACTGAGACCTCGTAAATCAACTGCCAATATCCCGAACCCCTCAAACAAATCGAGTAATAAAACAGAAAACAAAGTAGCTCAGGACAAACCCAAAAGAATTAACACCCCGTCCAAAGCATCGCCAAATAAACATGATGATCTCACTTCCAAGGCTGAATCTTTACCCCCTGCTCAACTTCTTTGTCCATACTGCGATAAAAAGTTTACGACTAAAGTATCCGCGTCTAAACATGCTCGACGAATTCACTTGTCTACATCCAAACAAGACAACTTCATTAACTGCCTCTTCTGTAACCATTCAGAAGCGGCTTCCTCCGAAATCATTCGACACATGGTCGACAGTCACCCTAATCAATATTTTGCTTGTCTCGACTGTAATACCAGATTTTTCTCTACGTCAGAGCTGGCAGAGCATAAACTTAATGTTTGCGAAAAACAAAAACAAGCATATCGTAGCAAACTGCGACAGAAGACTTCTTCTGTATCAAAGAAAGACCAAAAAAAGATAAGAGCGGCTGATACTCAATACTCGAGAGTAAGAACAGAACTGAAGCATGAACATGAATTTAACGGTTTAGTCATTTCGTGTGAGCTGAAACCGTCGCATGCTCACGACGCAATAGACATTGAAGATAATATTACTACTAACTTGATTCTACCTTCGAATATCGACAATTCTGATTTGGACAAAAATGCAGTTATAATACTGGATGACATACAATGGAACAGACGCATTCCACCAAACTTTTCGTTCCGCAATGCGGACGCCGATCAGATTCTATCTAGGCTCGGGGTGGTACACCGCTCGCCGCGGGTCGGCGAGACCTCACGACGCGAGTGGTTGAAGATGATCAATGTAACAAACCAAAAATTTGAAAAATGTTTTGATACTATCTTTTACTCTCGGGTTGCAAGTAATGTCCAACAAAACTTAGCACGATTTTTAGACGGATCATTCAATTTCAGTCCTGATCCCGATAAAGTTATAAAAACTAGAAAAACAAAAAGTAGCGCAATTATTAATACTGCTGAGGGTTTTCCCATACTCTTGCCTCACGAGCAGTATTCTCGCAACAGATTCGACGGCTATATGCCCAGAGCCTTAGCACCAAAACACAAATGGAAGTGGGACAGTACCGAAAACGAAAAAAACATTATATTCGATGCTAGTGTCGTGAAACGAGACAATCACGTAGATAACTGCATAATAACATTGATCTCGAGCTTGGATATATGGACTCAATTACGAATGAGAAGTAGGTTTGAAGAAATTTTCTGTAAAGCTGCCACAGAAAAGTTTGAAAAACAAAATGTAATCGGTAGAGAGCTAAAAGAGATCTTGGAAAGTAGAGAAATTCCGTGTTCATCATCACAAATTGTCGAGTACCCACATACAAGCAGCACTGCTGACCCCTCTGTCGCTTTGAAAGAGTCCTCTGAATTTCCGAGTTTTCTTGGTCTTTCACCTCGGATGAGGTCAGGCTCGGGCGAGGTGCAGCCGGCGGTGCTGAGCGGCGAGTGGGTGCGGCCGCGCAGCTACGTGTGCTGCGCGTGCGGGGATCAGACGAGCGACGCGCGCGCTCTCTCCGCGCACATGGCCTCCCACCATCCCAACGCTCAAGTACAGCACTACGAAATTGTCGGAGAGTCTCTTTTGAACGCGGACATACTGAAGCACTTGTACGTGCCGCCGAGTCAGATGCCCAACAGAACAAGGCCGATACGGGGGTTCAGGGAATGCACAAAGTGCAAAAAGTCAGTCACCATGGAAGACTTGCATCAGCATATGCTAGATTGCGCCGGCGACACGCCGACGGTGCGCAGAAAGTGTCGATCGCGACCATTTGGTGTGCGCAGACGCCGACCTCGTATCCTACCGGATAATGTTATACGGAAAAAGATGAGAAAAGACTTGAGGACTCGGCACAATGCGAAAGCCCTCCTCAGAGCCAGACCTAGAATCAGAACTGAAGTTGGAGATGGTAAGTCGCATTGATAGTCCAGGAATCTCGGAATGAGAGATACTCAGCTGTAAACTTGTATAAACCTTTATATTGGCTTCCTAAATCTTGTCTCAAAACCAACTTATCGTAGGGTGTTCGCGGCTACAGATATTACAAAATCAAAGGTCCAAAATTGCACCATGTTTCTTTGCCTATTGATTTTATGCTATTTGTTTTTTTTATACTGTAGGTAGAGGATTTAATTCTCTACAAATTTTTTTTATATCTTGAACCATTCCTGAGATAGAGGGCAGAGCGCAATGATCTAAGTAGTATATAAGTCATCTGGTTACCATATCACAAGCATTATAAGTTGCTTAGCTTGGTGCTAGATGACGCTGTGTATGAAAATTTCGAGGATATTTATTTATACTCAAAATAGTTAAATACTGCTCTCTGTCTCGAAAATGGTTCAAGATATTAAAAAAAAAAATTATATCAAAATTGTTGAAAATTGAATCCTCTACAATATTTATCAAAATACAAATCGAATAAAACCCATACGAAACAAGATAATATTATGTGCAATGTTGACCTTTGACCTTGGAATATCTGTAGTCACGGACACCCTACGATAAGTAGATTTGAGACAAGTTTAAGTGTGCCAAAATAAAGGTTCATACAAGTTTACAGCTGACTATTTCTCAATCCGAGGTGAAACCCTAATTTTCCTGGCTTTTTATTTTATTTTTGATTTAACGCTTAGTATCTTCTTTGTAGAAATTTAATTTTACATTTATGTATAACCCTTTATTTACATCATTACCTAAATTAACATACATACCTATATTGCGCACATTATTATATAGGTATCTGAAACGTCATGCCATTTTTAACCATAGTGGCGTCTCAATAACAATATCATTTGTCATCAATAGCATAGCTTAAATATCCAGTTTAGATGTACTTAGGGATAATAATACCCACATTAAGCTATAGTAATTTATTCATCGATGGTGACGGTGCTGAATTCTTACATAAGCCAATAACTTGACTAAAACGGAGTATGTCAAAGTTAAATACATATTGTGTTTTGATTATGATTATTTTCACTTGTGTCGGATCTCGACGGGGTCTTGGCGATAATGTTCAGATGTATGGAAAAAGGTACGATTTCGATTGCTTTACAAATCTGTACGATTAAATAAATCATTAGCATTATTTATTTATTTACTTACTTACATTACATGTTTAAGATAAGAAAAGCAGAATGTTTAAAGATGTAATTGTTATTTAAGACGCGGCACCAAATAACTATATTAGACAATTACACCGCGCGTATCAAGCGACAGGTCGCGTCCGTTGTGTTGCGTACATGGGGTATGGCTCTTATAATAAAGCTTTAGCAACTTTCTTTTGATCACTGCTCTCTGCGCCCAGTTTCATTCGCTGGTTTGGCACTCTTTTCTATTTCTTCAGAATCACCGTTTTACATAACTTTTGTTATATTAGTAGGCCTTATATATTTTCCATGAGGTTTAACTTGATAAAGTTAAAAGTAACTCGCTATTTAGAAAGAAAGAAAACAACATTTATTTCAGTATGACCTCAAGGATCACATAGAAAACTTCTGATATGCTAGGTTATATTGTCTGTTTCAAGCGCGACGCGACACATCAAGAAAAATAATCAGGCAAGAACACAGGGGAGGCTTATTTCTCATAATCCATATTATGCAGCCTGGTGGACTGGTGGTGTATTGAATATTTAATATTTAATTGCAATATTCAATACGAACAAATTTTGATTTTAAAACACTAGTTGCACAACAGTTGCTAGCTTTTACCCTCGACTTCAAAGATGGTTTTTCGAATGACGGTAAATTAATGTCCCTATGTCGGTGCGTACCTCATACGCACCAATTAATAATATAAGATAAGTTATATTATATTTTATTTGTCAGAACATCTTTGATGCTTAGGTCGTACATTTAGCTATTGGCGCTAATTCTGTTGTAACACGGACTAGTTAAACTATGACCAAAACCGAAAGCTCTTGTTACTTTCATGCTTAAGACCCAATATAGCATAGCACTGAAAATAAAATTTCAAGAACAAGATATTATTAATCTTTTGTCTTTTTCAAACTTTCGCGATCAGAACACATTATAAAACATTCGTAATAAATACCCGTTTACATATGTTTTATATTTATAAATCTTGTTTTTCATCTTTGCGGGTAGTGTTCCGTCATCAATCAATTCTACCCACATACACTTAAATTTTACTAAAATAAAGTAATTTTAGAGACGTCACTCGAGCTGTTATTTTGTTTTAAACTTTAATGCGAACGTAATAAGATATTTAAGATTTGGCAATAATTTTACTAGTCAGTATATTTAGGGTTCTGAAGTCAACAAGGAACCTTTATAGTTTCGCCATTTCCGTCCGTCCGTCCGTCTGTCGGTGGCTTTGCTCATAAACTGTTGATACTATAAAACTGTTATTTGACATGAGGATACATACGAAAATGGTAGAATATAATTGTTAAAAAATAAATATTTTGTAGGGTAGGGTACCTCTTCAACATGTAAAGCGAGGGTGAATATTTTTTTCTCCTTTACTCCATAGTGTAGGGTGTCGTTGGATAAGGTCTTTTAAATTTATTATTTATTTCATTCTGACGTAATAGAGGTTCCTACACCATCAATACGTATCGCGTCAGTACTGCAAGCCAGATGTGATGGACCCAAGACGGAGGAAAATTAGAGCTTGTGTGGCAATAGTTGTTGCCCTATCGTCGTTGATAAATATTGACGCGCGACACTACACGCAAGATAAATATCACGATCCAGAGGCCCTAGCCATGTTACATTTCGACAATCGCTTTCGATTAAAAACTAAAAAAAATGTATAGGAATTGACATTCGATGACGAAAACTCGAGCGATCAGAAATGTCAAATCAAAGGTGTAGCGATGATAGAAATCGAATCGCTTCATAGCGAATGCCGGTTGACTAGGCCCTCTGGATCTGGGATCAGATTTCTGGATTTCCCGAAATCCAGCGATAAATATTGTGATCCGAAAGTATATATTGACGGAGGATCTTGCGTGTAGCGTTCGCCTTAGTTGTGCTTTTAACTCACGTCAGGCTATACTACAAATACTAACACTTGTCACAAAATATCAATATTATAAATAAATACTATTATATCAGTTTGCTGGATTATAATGTAATATATAAAGACTACCTATTAAAAACCTATTAAAAAGAGCTGTATTGGCCGTGTGGTAAGTACCTCGACTTTCGTTCAGAAGGTCGCGTGGTTTAGGTGCTGGGCAAGCCTATTCTATCTCAACAATGTCCCAGGCACTACAGTTAAGCGTAGACAAAATTCCCGCCAAACACTGCTTAAAACATCTAGTAAACATATGTAAAGACCTGTGTCAAAAGACTAGAATTTAAATTAAATTCTAGTCTTTTAACACTCTACAAACATTGAAACTACCATTGATAATTAAATAGCTGTTTCCTTATTTTTTCCAGCCGAAACTATACGGAAGATGATTGCTGACTTACCTGCAAAACGTCATCGGCAAGCTGCGGGTAATCTCAACACTCCACTTATTTTGAGACCAAGAAGAAAACTAGATAAACAAAGAAATAAATTAAAAATTAAACGTATTACTTCAAAAGATACTAAAACAAGACAACTAGAAACTAAAAATGACTTAGACGATTCATCAACACTTGACGAAGACGACCAGCCACTCAAACCAAAAACTAAAGTTGAGCTAAAGACAATACCAACCAAAAAACGAGTATCAAGCAGAGTTCTGGCTTCAAAATGTAAAAAAATACCCGTAACTGATGAAAACATTCCAACTTTAAATGACGAACACCAAGAGGTCTCTAATGACACTGCAGATACTTCTCATTCAGCTTCTCAGCAAATGTCGAGTGAAAATTCTACGCAAAGATTGAACATTAACTCCAGCGGAAAACACACCAGAGAGGACGGAAATCGTGATGGGGCTGATAACAATGACAACGGTGGTGAACGCGAAAAGATGCCCGATAGAGAACGTGGTAAAGATGACGATGACAATATAGATTCAGATCCTACGCCTCTGAAACATTCCATCAACAGTATAACATCTTTAAATAATAAATCTCAACTTCAGCTAAGAAGAAGTTCGCCACAAAAACCGAATGAAACTGAAATAACACAAGATACTCGAAACATAATTTTAGTGAATGAGTTTGAGTCGGCTTTGCATGACAAACCACCCATACAAACTAGCCTAAAACGTTCTTCTCAAAAAAAGCGTGAAAGCTTGCTTAATTGTATAGAAAAAATCAAAAGTCAGCAAAAAGGAGAAGCCATGTACTATCAGAGACAACCTGACGGGTTAAACCACTCAACCCCGGTTATTGAAAATGCTCAATTGCGTTTGATGGACCCTCATCCTGCAGTGATTAGACGCAGTTGTGATGAGTCTGGTGCTGCTAAAAACGTAGTACCCACTAGACTCACAGACCCGCAACCCGATGTGGTTGGTTATCCTTGGAACTCAGGATTTGAGACACAACATCAACCAAATGATGCGTTGATGATGATTCCAACGGCTGAATCAGTTAATAACGACAAAAAGTCCCCCGAAGCTGATTTAACTCCACAGAAAAAGAAATCAATTTCAGCAGGAGAAAGCCGTAAATTATCGAGTGTACGTTTGGCTCAAATTGAGCAGGCCAATCAACTTCAAATTTCCAAATCGATAAATGAAGATCTTCCGGGAGATGTTAACCCTTATCTTTCTATGCTACAAGAAAAAATCAAGAAACAAGTGGACCAAAGAAGTTTGTTCCCTGATTTTCTTCTACATCAACACCAAAATAATGAGGCTTTTAAAAATAATCAATATAAAATTCAAAGTCTCATGTTAGCGGGGCAATATACATCTGATTTACATTACGAGAGGAAAAAAGATCAAACTGCCATGCGCAATGAAACTGCTTCTCAGTTGGCTGGTACACAACACAATCCAAATATACCACACTCTCCTCAATTGTGGTACAGAGAGTCTTTACAGATTCAGCAAATGAACAATAACCTTGCGGTTCCGCGTATGATTCCATCGATTACGGCTAACGACTTTTTAAGTCCTACTACTACCCTAAGATCACCACTTAAAAGAGCATCTGAATCTTCTGATAATACAGATGTTTTAAGCAATCGGAATTTAGATGACGCTGACTTGTTGCAATATTCGCACTTGCGTCGGATGTCTCCTGAAACTGCCGTTATACCGTATGTCCCTCCACTGCATCAATGGAGTAAAGAAACAACTCCTTATTATAGTTCTCAAGTTCCACTTGATATAGCTTTTAATAAAAATACAAATAATCCGGACTACTTACATGATGGACATAAAAGCAAGAAAAATATAAATTCTGAAAGTAGTAATATTAATGGCGACTTAACATCTAAATTAACAGACTACTACCGCCCCTCTCAAAGTCAAACAAGTGCTGTAAATAATCAGTATTATACGCCAAGGCTTGGTGAAGAGCAACTTATATCAAAGTCACGTTCTGGAAAGGATCACGACGCTTCACAAATGGAACGCCACCAAAATTTGCCAACGAAATGTTCCTACTTAAATCATTTTGACAAAAAACTATTAAAGGAACGCTACGTGGTCGGTCATCCTCATAGTCTTATGTCGACACCTACTGAGAATCAGATAACAGAAAATACTTATTTTATGAAAGATATAACTCCTAATGCTATCGATATACAGCACAATACTGACAATTTGCTAATTAATCAGAGAAAAAATAATGATCATATAAATCAGAATTCATATATAGATTCTGACTCAATGGAAGAACCTTTGGATTTATCTGGAAAACATGGTTCTGCTGTTTTGAACGACAATACGTCAAACGTCAGCATTGATGAAGAAAATAATGAAATATCTTATGCTACTTTAGACTTATCGAAAGCAACCAGCAAAGATCCTATTAAACTATCTGTTATTAACGCAAAACTTAATAGTCAACAGATGACCGATATTGATTTGAGTAGAGATAACAAATTATCGTTATCATTAGAAGACAGAAACATGAGTAATGATAAATACTCTAAAATACAACATACTGTGCCATTTTTCAATCGAATCTCTGACATCGAGAAGCCTACGCTATCTAGTGATGAAGTTCTTCCATATTACAGACAAATGAATGAAATGAAAAGTGCATCTTATCATAACAAAAATGATAACAGCCACACATCAAAAGTACTGAACAGTTTTTCTAAACAGATTTCACGTGAAACAGAAGTGCAAAACGTTAAATATTGCAATGACTTCGAGAATATTGAAAATAGCAAAGGTGCACAGGCTCCCAAAATACCTACATCCACATGCACAAATGTTTGTATAACTCAAAATGACCGATCAGATAAAATTAATGAAAAATGTACATCAGTATTTGATGACTCTATTACATCGAGCAGTACTTCACAACAATGCTTTAAAATGACAGAACGTGTGGTACAGACAGAAAGTCCTATTTCATCCAAAAACACGGAACAAAATACATCACCTTGTGATGTTGTCACAACACAGGCTCAGGTACAAAGCAATATTGCTACAACCACTAATGATAAAAGTACTTCAGTTGATAAAGATCCTGAAACTGCCAAAAAAATGGCATTGTTTCCACCGGAATTGGTGGACTTATTAAAGAAAGTCCCTCAAGAAAAGCACACCAAGTTAGTAAGTGTTATTGCCCAGTTGATTCCACCCAAAAACGAAGGAGCGAAACCTGCTGTCACTGTGGGGGAACCTCCAGTAGAAAGACAAGACGCAGAGCAGGTTAAATTGAACGTACCGCTAATGGACGAGTCTACAATCAATACAGAAAACAGACTAACAGTCAATACTGCTATATTACCATCCAGCAGCATATTACCCAAAAAGCGTCATTCACCGTCCGCTACATTAACTTCACAAGATTATTCCAATGTGATATTACGACCATCCCATGTGTCACCTTCAAGATATCCAACACCTAACGATGACCCAAAAGACTCTAAAAGTGAGTGTATTGATATTTCTAACGATACTATAAACAAAACATTCGATGCATGTGAAGCTTTGTCTGATATTGACAAAATAATAGATCTGACGGACGACGACCACGATGCAATGCCTGGTATTCCGAATTCAAATAACGTGATACTGGAATCATCAAACAAATCTAAGCTGAGATCTATTCGTATTAAACCACCAATGTCTAGACCGTCTGATGATAAACAACTGATGATTACTAGCGGTCAACAATTGATTGACTATGATTTAAAAGAAAGAAGTCTAACTGCAAGTTTTGCTTCACCTCACCTTGAAATGAAAAATGCATTCGATAATGCAAATAATGATAATTCTGTATATCACTCAAATATTAAGATAAATCAAACGGACACACCGTTAACAAATCAAGACCCTATTCAAATTGCAAGCGACCCAACATTTAACTATGATCAAAGTGAGCAATCAGCGACGAGTGATTTGGAATCATATAATGTGTATCATGATGAAGAGAGTGAAAAATTACAACAGTTGTCTACGGTGGATAAAAAAAAACACCAAATTTTCGTTATGCCGGATAACAAAGTAACTGAAATTGATGTTAGTAAAGATTTAAAAAATGAAACTTCTTTAGAATTTGGACATGGTAATATCCAGAATATTTCGAACTCTATTATCGAACAAGATACTGTAGTAGTTTCAGAGTCTTCATTATGTGTTGTTTCTGAACAAATTCACAACACCACTGAAAACGTTGAGCACAAAGGCACAGAACAGACACATACTAATTCACAAGTTGAAGAATTACTGAAAAACAATGCCACGAGATTTTCTTCGGAACCCAGCGTTAACAACCATGCAAATATTTTGGAAGAAGATTCTGATGATGATGTTTCGCTAGCAGTAATAGTGAAACAAAAAATACAAGAAAATACTTTTTCAGAAAATAAGGATAGCAGATCTGCTGACTCAGACACTAGTGATTTACCCATGCAATCAAAAAAAGAAAGAATTAGATCAAATAAATCTTCTAAACATTTACATTACAAAGATTCTCAATTAATAAATATGCACAGCAATTTTAACCTTGTACCCAAAATATCGGATGACGAAAAAGATTCTTTGGTGGTGTCAGAATCCGTTAAGGCAGATATAGATAATATAAATAATATCAATGTAGATGACCATAATACATGTGGATATGAAAATAAAAATAAGAGCTGTGCTTCTGACGTATCACAAAGTACTCTTGGAAACGATTCATTAAGGAATGCTGAGACTGTTCCTGTTTTCGATGCATCACAAACAAAAAATATTGACAAAGGTAATGAACTTCTTTCCTCTCAGTCAAATTTCAATAAAAATATTGATGCTATTGATCCACATCAATTCTTGAATGAAAAATGTGCAGCAGAAGAAAGCATTAGTTCTTTGAATTGTGATTATCCTAATTCTATTAGTGAAAATAACGTTATTACAACTGCTCTTCAACAACAACAAGAGAAAACAGACTCAATAATATCGATACCTTCAGAAATAATAAACACAGATTTGATGAGTTATTCAAACACACCTGCCGAGGTAACAGAAGTAACGGAACGTGCATTGCGCCGTAGCAGGCGTGGAAAGTCGTTGTTTTTAAATGATGAAAACCAAATCAACAGTAAAAAAATACCAGTAGCTAAAAAACAACTTATCCTTTCAAAGCTACTTCTTGATGAAAATACCCCTGTCAAATACGGCAAAGATTCAAAATTCGAACTTACAACCGAAACGAAGATAAAAGCAGCTAAACACAAAATGTCTTCAGCAAAAACAAAAAGTAAGAAACAGAAATCGAATTCAGTATCGGAATGTGGATTTTCTGACATTAATGTTTTAGATCATCCTGATGAAAATAACATAAATCCTACCGAAAAAGAATTGTCAAATACCAGTGAAAATTATTCTTCACATTTAGAAAGCCTCGGATTTGACTTGGATCTTAATGACAGCAACACCAGCACTGAAAAACAGAAATCAGTGTCTTTTAATACCGATGATAGATCTAATATCAAAAACACAAAAAATAATGAAAATATCTCTATGATGGATTCAAATATAAATGTGAGCAGTAATGAATGTATGAAGACTGCAGGATCTAGCCAAGTAAAAATAAATGAACAAGAAGTCGATTACCAGATTGCAACATCGGCTTTCAACATCAAAAAACAACCGGAGAAAACAGGCACTGAAATTCGAACAGCGTGCTACAACAGACCTATTCCTCACCAACAAATAACTTTAACTTCCGTGTTCGCAAAAAATCCGCTAAATTACGACCCATACGATATCGATCTTGACATGGATATGGTCGATTTGTCGCGGCCAATCGTGAAAAGAAAAACAAACAAGTTCGTTTCAGGAAAAAAAAACAAGAAAAGTGTGCATTATGACAATATTACTGACAATATACAACAAAAAATAGAAACAGAAATGCCTAAAATTGCCCTCCCTGATTCTTTTCCGCCTAGTGATTCAGACTCTTCAATTAGTGACGTGCCACTGCAGAAGTATGTGACAGAAAAAGCAAAGTTGAAAATTGAAAGCCTCAAGACATCTCGTTATAATACTTATGATAATAACAATGGTCCAAATGACAATTCACTAATTGAAAAACACGCCGACTCATCTGAGTTATCACACCAAACTGATAACTCAGTGCCAAAGCAAAATAGTATCGAAAAAAGTGATGATAAATTTGGCGAAAGTGAGTTAGAACTTGTTGATAACGTAGCGTCTTTACCAATTACTATAAGCGACTCTGAAAAAACACTTGGTGCTGAAGGTAGAAACAAAGATGATGACCAAATTTACATCGATTTCAATCAAGGTGTTGACCAAATCCAACCATCTGCGGAACAATCAAATGATACGCAGAGGAAAAATCGCAAAAGGAAGATTTCTAAAAAATCTCCTAAATTAACTAATGATATTATTCCGCAACAATTTCTCTCTGACATGAGTATGAACGATCTCGAGCTTTTTGCCTATAAAACACCGAGAAAGTCTAACCTGCTAGCTTCAAAGAAAATATCTGAAACATTTAATAAACTTGAAAGCGAAGAAGCATACTACCGACCGCATTCCAAAAATCGACAAAAGAAATCAGCACATAACGATAAAAAAGCTGCTGTCAAAAAACACACTTCAAAGCCACAAGGTTCGTTTCTGAAAATAATTAACGAAGCTGACTCACACTTAAAAATAAATTTAGCGTTAAATTTATTTTTTTGTGTGTATGCTTTTAATTCTTAACAATATTTCGATTTTGTTCAATGTTACATGGTTTTATTATGATTTCAGATACCATTGTGAATACCAATAAGAAATCTTGTCCTGTCCAATCAACAGCACAACAAGAAACTGGAAATAACGCTTTTGATGTACCTCGCGTTAGTAGCGATGGCGAAGTCGATCTCATAACTGCACAGAAAATGTTGGATAGTGAAGAGATAAGAAAATTAGAACGTGACTTATACTCTGGTTTCAAAAAGGCAGCTGAAGCAAATGCTGGGAAAACATCTGGATTTAACCAGCTCCGAGTAGAAGAAACCAACCAAAGTCAAAGCTATGACCAGTACGTATCTACTCCCATAGAAGATCATACCGGAATAAATCCCATTGATCTCCCTGAGAGACTAGAGAGTCCTGAAAGGTCAGATAGTCCTGAGAGCCTTAAAGACAAACCTTTGATGTATCCCGAAGAAGAAGTTAACATATATGAAGACAAGTACGATATTATCAAGAGACGCCGTGAAGCGAACGCAAACGCAAAGCAGTTCCAAAAAGTCAATAAGCCTACACAATGGTATGTTGCAAACAGTTCTGTACAATTTTAACAAATCGGTTTTTAGTAAACCTATAATTAAGAAAGTAGATAACTTACATTATTGGATAAGTTTAATAAAACTAGCTGCGCCCCACGGTGTTACGCGGTGATTAGTTCCCGTTTCCGTGGGAATACTTACTAGGATCAAAAGCAGCCTATTTTTTATCCAGGGTATAGTAATCCTAGTAATCCTGGTACCTAATTTCATTAATTCCTCCAGCCGTTTGAGCGTGAAAGAGTAACAAACACACACAAACTTTCACCTTTATAATATTAGTGTGATTGCAATTTCGACTTAGGTTATCCTGTTATTTTATCCTAACGAGAAAAGGTAAAATAAATAATTGGCGTAGTCGATTACTGTTTTGTTTATATGCATCAATGTATAATGTTTAGTTGGAGCAATCAATATCCTATTCTCAAACGCCGTAACGGGTCCAATAGACGCCTCGTTCGTTCGTTCGTTCGTATGAGCAATCCGTCATGGCTAAAGACTTTAAAAGCCGGGACCGACAAAATAACGTTCCCTAAGAAAAGACCCCTGAACTCTTATAATTATTGAAAAATATTTTTTTTTCAGCAAAACCGGGAGGGTTAAGAAAAAAGCCGAAAAAAAGACTACGAAAAAGTCTTATAAAAAAAAAATGCTACAAGCATCACAGGTACCCACTAAAGCGGCTCTTAAGAATTTTGAAAGTTATAAAGTATCTATCCCAACTCAAGATCTCCACATGCCACCAAGCGTGTCTCCGCCTCATCAACAAAAACGCAGCAGATCCATCAAATACAAAGAAGCAGCAGGAAAAATTAGGAATGACTCTATTTCTAGTTATAAAAGCGAAAGCGATACCTATTCCAAGGCTGTTGGCTCTCCAGATATTTACGAGTTTCAAGATGACGAAAGACCCGCTTTGAAAGGTTATAAGGTGACTAATGTTATCGATAATTACATAAGTTCAAGCAGTGATAATGAAGATACAATTATCAAACTAGACCGATTACCAAAAGAGAGACAAAATAAAAAACAAAATAATGCAATTAATGAACAACAAACTGAAAAAACTAAAAGAAAGAAAGGTAGAGGTAAAAGAAAAGGTAAAACATCATGCGCACGAGGGACACTAAATCGGAAGCTAAAAAAAGAAATGGTTGGGACAAATGATACAGAACGGGAAATTCATTTCCGATTCGTTCCCGACAATAATGAAGTAAGTTCATACGAATCAGATGCACCCCCCAGTCCGGCAGATACTGCGGTAGAAGACGCGCTTAAGTGTTCTTGTCCTACTGAAAAAAAATATGGCGACCATAATAAAGAAATGGAAGACCTCGAAAAGGAATTTAAAGACCATGAAAAAGCTACTAAACATATCGAAAATACTATTGAAGAACGCGACACTTTGAAGGGTTGCAACAGCATTCATTGTCGATATAAGAATGATAATATGAAGAATACAGCCTTAGAAAATATTTTTAGATCATCTTGTAAACCTGAAGACAAAGAGAATAAATTAAATAGACTCTTCGATAGTTTACTAGATGGAGTTAATAAAACGAATACTACTCATACCTCTCAACCCGAATCATCAGACCCTGATTCGAAAACCACTATCAAATCTACAAATTTCCTCACAACCGATTTCAACACTCCTCTAGATGCGCTTCAAACGAAATCTTTACGTGAGAAGTCATGTGTTGATGATGGGTTCAGTAGTTCTGATCACCGTGATTTTGAAAATAAAAACAAAAACGTATTAAGAAAGACCTCTCTTTCATCAAATAAAATGAACTTGTTGAATATAGGTGACGATTCGCCTAGCAACATCGATGAAATATCAAACGAGGCGATTGAAAACTTGTATGCACGAGTCACACAAAAGCAATCAAAGAGTTCTGTACAATCTGCATTAAAATCCAAATACTCCAAAGATCCAATAGAGATGGAAGTACTAGAAGGACCGGATACATCAAACACTATGGATAATAATAATAAGAAAACTCCTGAAGATTGTTTGGCTAATTTGGCAAATCTAGATAAAGGGCTAAAATCAGACAATACTAGTCGATTGAAATATAAACGTGGTGAAGGTGAGGGCCGAAGCAAACCGATCAAACGTCCAGTCCCTCTATTAGATGATGAAGCATCTTCGCGTGAGAATGAATCTATTCCGGCAAAAATATCAAATAAAAAGCGTGCAACGAGTACAACACATAAATCCCACCACAAAAACGATAAAACAATACTTGAACGTAACGGATCAGATGAACGGCTCAACAACAGCAAAGCCACTACCAAAGCCACTACAAAACCTAAACGCAACCGAACATCACGTAAAACAGTAAAAGAAAATGATTCGGAAGCTGTAGAGAAACATCTGAAGGAAAAATCGCCATCTAGAAAATCGGACGAAGGAATTAGCACCAGTCATGACAACAGCGCCGATGCATACGACATCGCGCTAGACACCGGCGTGGCCTTGCAGAGGGCGCGTAGGAAATGCACCGTGGGTAAAAAGAATGTGTTGGTCGAGCACTGGAGCTCATCATCCGATTCTGAGGATGAGCCAAGCCGTAGCAAAGGCAAGAAATCCGCACCTGTTAAGAAAAGCAGCCGCGCTACAGCGCGGAAAGCAAGCTCCAGTAGGCGGTCGCCTGAGGACACTGTCGAAGAAGACAATTCACGCGCACTTGTCCTTAGATCACGCGATCTCGCCATCCCAGACCCTGAGCCTCAACCGGAGCCTGACCTGGACTCTGAGCTTAAGTCTGACGAGTCTGACGCTGAACGCGATCCCAAGGACAAGAGCGAACAGGAACTGCATGGCTGGATAGTCGGAAGCAGCCACAAGAAAGTATTGACGATGCTTGTTTGCAGCAAAAGAAAGTCAAATCCTGACGACGACGATGACGACGATGTTGAAAACAATCTGTTGGCAATAGAGGCAGAGAAGGAGGAGGAAATGAATGAAGAAAAGGAGAAGGAGGGAGATATAAAGGGGGAGAACGATAAGGAAGAGAAAGAAGAGGAGATGAAGAAGAAGAAGAAGAAGAAGGGGGAGCTAGTTGAGGATGATGAGAATATGGAGACGGAGAAGGATTATGATAATAATAAGTAGAACAGAGAAAGAGTAAAAGCTGAGGGGATATGGAAGATATTATAAAATTAATGGTTTATTTTTGACTTGTAAATAGTAAATACACATAGTAAATAGTAAGTATACGTTTTTAATCATTCACACAAGGTCATAATAAAACATCATTATATTCATTTAGAAAAGAGATAAAATATAATGTTCATTTCCTTGTCTAAGTGTGTAAATATTGTAAATCTTTTTTAGAATTATTTTGATTTTAGATGAATGAGGACTGATTTTTTTTATATAAATTAGGATTTTTTTAATTGTTTTGGAAAAAAGTTATTTAGCTAATGAATACAGTCCTCAAAAAGTTTTATTTAGATTGATTTATTATAATATTACGGGGCATTTTACGTTTTATTTAAATACTTTGTACATATATATTTAAATAGTTTGATTATTTTAATATCATTTTAGCTAAATTAGCTACTCATTTGTTGTAAAAGTTTAGAGTACATAATAATTAGGGTAATTTTGTTGACGGGTTTTTAAGTTACCGTTATAATGTACGAATGCATTAGAATTATAAATGTGAACCTGTTATCTGTTAGCGGGGAATCCCTATGCACTTCAACTTGATAATTCGTGTTTTAACTTTCAATTAAATGTCTAAATATACAAATTTATTCTAATAAATTAAAAATAGTTGATGTTTGTAGTTTCCCGTAATTCGTCTAAATATTGTATTAATGTATCAGTAAGCCATATCAATAATGCCCCTTTTTCCCAATCGTCTCAATTCATTTGCATTATTACAAGATATTTTTATTTAAATTTGGCTTATTCAAAGTATATAGTATAGGTACATGTCACAGTACCTAATGTCTTGATTGTTTATTATTTAGTATTTGTGAGGGGAGCTGATAGCGCGGTTGCCATGACGATGACCAGTGTGTGTGAGAAGTTAAATTATCATTTTGTTATTTTATTGTACATTTTTAATTTGCGTAGTCAATTGAACTGCATTGAAATCTCATGAGTTAGTTATTTTTAATTAAATCTAGTCCAATGAAAATAAAGACTAGAGCCTCATTATCAGCTCCGAAACATCTTTATTCTTAAATATCCGTGTTTATTAGAATATTGTCGTAATTAATATAATACATATTAATGTCATTATGAAATAATAAATAAACTTAAATGTTAAAAGCTGTTTATTTATTTCAAATCCTCGGTTAGGTTCCCTGTGTACTTAGGTCTTACCTAGTTCCTAGTTGGTAGGAATCTAAAATCCTAAAGGTACTATTCCACCATTGTGCGGCACTGTAATGCACAGTGTACGACACAAAATTAAATGTTTATTCTGATCGACTTACTCAAGCAAACAATTATTTCAGTTCGCCAACTCGGTCTTGCTTCCGCTAACAGAGTGAAAACATTTTTTGCAGATACTGCTGCACACTATTTTGGTGAAATCGTACCTTTACCAAGGACGACATTTCCATACAAATACAATTTATAAATATAAATAAATAGATAAGCTTCAGTGTCTGTGTACATCAGTGTGTTAAAACGCTCGAGCTGAATAGACGTGCGTTTTTACAATAAAAGACGTGTGTAGAACACGTCTCATAAGGTGGTTACTGACCGGCGTTACGGGGCATAATGTAGCGTGTTACACCGCGAGCATTCGTGCAGTCAGTACGTCGTGTTACGGGGAAACCAGCGAGTAACGCGATGCGAATGTTACATTACACCTCGTAACGTTGGTCAGTATCAGTACCCACCTTTACATGACGTCTTAAATTGTGTTGCTTTTAAAAAAAGCTAGGCCCACTCCACCAGGTTCTTGCCTGATCCTTTGCCTGGTGTAGGGAGTTGCGTTGGAACAGGCATTAGCATCACCTAACATGTAAGACGAAACTGAACTTGAGGTCCTACCAGAATAGGTAAATCATTTTTCTTTCTTTCTTTCTATTAGTAGGTAGTATTCATTCCATTCGTCTGTCTGTACCTACTAGGTACAGACGAATGGCTCCATATTTACCAAAATTTCAAAAGTTTGTAGTTTGTATTGCACATTTATGTTCATGGACTTACCCACCTACCTATTATAATACCTACCTGTAAATAACCTGTAAATAACTGTAGTAACAGGTAACTATATACCTACCTACCTATCTTTTTCATTCCTAAACAGTCCTCAATCCTGTCCATCCATAGTAAGTAGTACCTAGTTATTATTTCGAGCGTGCTTTTTATTGATACTTAAATATAATATAGCTAGGTAGGTATTTTACAATTTTTATTGTAGGTAGGTATATTTAATATTATTATAAAGACAATGACCAAAGTAGGTACTATTATTATAAGCCTACTTCAATCAAATGTACCATTCATACACAAATTAGATGGGTAGGTATAAAAAATTAAAAATACTTTTGATGCTATATTTCTAAACATTACTTTTAATGACGTTTCAAGTAGCAAGTAGTTAGCAGGGATGAAAATCACTTTAATTTTTTAACCGACTTCAAAAAAGGAGGAGGTTTTGTGTTCCATTGTATAAAAGCAAGTACCTAGGTACCTACCTACTTATTTTTTTTTAATAATGTTCACCGATTTGGTAATTTCGATTTGGACCGATTTTGTAAATTCATTATTTGTTTGAAAGATTAAACTTAAGGATAATTATGACGAGGTTCCTCGGAGTAATGAATAGAAATGCACCTCAAGAGTGCGGGAAATGGCTCTCTTACGAAATTAAAGTCGGTTTAAAAAAGTAGTTGTTGTTGTAATTACCTACTAATTATAGATAGAAGCAAATAACCTACTTAGGTACCTATACAAATAATTCTGGTCCTATTAGAAACATAGGTAAGTACCGTCTAAATCAAATCAATTCTGAAACTGAAAAAGTGAGATGAATAAAACACACAATTTAGGACTGTTTTATATTTCCTGGAGCAGGTTTGGCGAGTTTCACTCGGACGACGCATGCTGTTCCTATGAGAAGGACTAGTGCACAAACTGAGATGAGAACAGGCACGAGGATATCCACCAGGTTCAGGGGGGCTAGAAGTCGGTCTTTCAACTCTTGGCGGAACTCTTCCGGCAGTGAGAAAGACTGTAATAAAAATGTATTTAAAATTATTAAATTATAGAAACGTAGAGGTAAATAAACAATATTGAGTCGTCGAGGTAATTTCAATACGCGATGAAGTCCCGATAACATTTTTAAATTTATGTTTTCAAGTCGTGATTGTTTAAAAAGTTCATTAACAAGAATTCTCTGGCAGTGCTACGGCACGGCACATCTTCTCAATTGATCTATCGGAACACTGTTATTTCGTCTGCTGGTTGGCTGTCGCTGGGTGACCCTTTAGGGCCGGCTATATTTAGCCTTGGCAGCAGCGTTTTAGGCACTCTACCTGCGGTTGGTGACCTGAACTCTGTCTTCTATCTTTAGTTAGTCTATATTTTGGATAGAATACAGAGTTCTTTTTATTTATTTAGTTGTTTAGGTTACGAAATGTAGGTATTTTTTGTTCCAGTGTGTTTCTTTCTTTGTTCATAAATAAATCACAATAATTACAATACAATTTTATCGAATGCACTGACGTAGGAGTGCATAATTAGTTTTTACGATACGACTTAGTGGCGTGCGTCCGTCGTGCGTGGCACGTTTCAATGTCGTGTCGTGAATTGTTATGTTGCTCGTCTTGATTTTCACGATACGACGTCGCATCGTGATACCGCGTCGTAACACGCATAGTAAAGTAAGAGCCATTACTCAATGGTGGTGGGTATTATTGTTATTTCAATAAAAACCATTGAGTAAAGGCATAGGTACTTATAGTTAGGAATTTACCTCTTCGATCCATACGATGGGTGTGAGAGCAAGACGGAGTGGTTGAGAGGGAGGTATTCCAGCTACGGGTCGCTGGAAGATATTGAATTGTGCTCTCTTAGCTCCCTTTATTGGAGTACCAGTGTTCTTAAAAAAAAAGAAAAGCTATGTTAGTAGGTAGAAAGCAAAAATGAAAATTTTAAAAATATTAAAATCTCACACTTTGTGTCTGTACCTACTCTATCAGATCTTGGTCGTATTTTTATGTTATACCTACTTAAATACCTATTAAATGAGACCATTCCAACAAGCTCTAAAAAGATATCTCTGCTGTAACTAAGCCAGAAAGTAGGTACCTAACCTACCTATATCCTGCATATTCCAGATGACTCTGCAGCCAAAATATGGGATACATGACGACACTGACACTCGACACAGATGTCGACAATAATAGTGTCGATTGTATTGAATGACATCGCCACTACATCAGCAACTATAATTAAGTGTCTCGGCAGTGGACCGAAGACAGTCGATGTACATAGCAGGAAAAGGTAGGTACACTGAGCTGAGTACCGTGAAGGCCCCAATCATGGACACTTTAAGGATTTAGTTGTAATATTTTGACTATAACTTTTTTATTGTTCAAGTGACAATGTTGAGGTAAACATTATACAATAGCAGGATATTTACTCTACTTAATACATACGTAAAACATAAATCATCATTTACCGTGTCATTTTAATTTAAGTATTTCTAAAATACCTACAAAAACACCAGTGATGGACACCCAAACACCAGTGCTCGACAACCAATAATGGACACCTCTCCAGTAATGGACACCTAATTATGGACATCGTGTGGGTACCTAATTAGCTATGAATGCAACGTTTTTCTGGCATAATAGTTATGATTATTTCCGTTCTAAGATAGGTAGGTATTCAGTAGGGTGCTATAGGTAATAATAATATTATTATTATTATGTTTGTCAACTTTCGTATCTCGGAACTATGGAGTACCGGACCTTTGATAGGCACGCATGGGGCCGAAGCTAACACACAGAGGCCCTTTTGACATTTTTGATCTTATTGTGATGGACACACATACCGGCGGCTACCCTGAATAACACTATAAAAATGCATCCAAAAGCAGCGTCCGGTCTGTGCAGGACTATTACAGATGTGGAAAACTACTACTGGGCTATGGGAGTGTGATGGTAGTGGACTGGTTACTGGGAAACTATGGGGACTATGGCACCCGCCGACACAATGTTAACGAACATGTATAAAATGGCGGGCGGAGACTCGCCAACTCACAACTGGGCCCCCCAAAATAGTTGCAAATGTCGCAACAAGGGGGCAACATGACGTGAGTAGCTAGAGGGTGGTTGTGATGTTACCGGGTTTTAAACGACGATCACGAGCTCCCTGAGGGTCCAGCTTCACGTGCCCACTCACCACTTACGTAACACCGCCAGCCCCCGAGCAATGCTCTAGCGACTCCACTCCATCCGGCCGGTGAAGGCAACACGGAGGTGGGGGACCTGTTCCTCGTCAGTGTTCACTCCGGCCGGCTAGTGAAGGCAAGCGGAGGTGAGGAACGGTGACCTCCCCCGGGAGCACTCGGGTCCGCGGGGTCGCTACTCCCCGACACCTCGCCTCAAAGGTAATAATAATAAGGCCTCCCCTAATAATAATAATAATAAGGGCGCCCTGCATCATCCCACTGCAGGGCAAAGGCCTCCCTTCCTTCTCTCCACTCCTCTCTATTGTGAGCTAGTGTAGTCCATTGTGGACAGTAGGAGTCAAGCTCGTCTCTAATAATAATATTAGGTACTTAAATAAAACCAATATAGATAGGTAGGTATGTAGTTCTTTTTATTTTTTTTAAATTAAATATATAGCCTTCGTAGACTACACTAAAGCTTTCGATAGCATTAAACATTCCGCAATTTTTGAAGCCCTTGAAAAACAAAATATTAATAAAACTTACATAGACCTCATCAAGCTTATTTACAGTAACAGTACAGCGAACATAAAATTAACAACATCAGGACCTTATTTCACAATTGATAAAGGAGTGAAACAAGGTGACCCGCTCTCTCCCAAATTATTCACAAGCACCCTAGAAGGCATTTTTAAAACACTAACACGATCTTGGGAGTCAAAGGGTATCACAATCGGAAACAAGAAACTTACAAACTTGCGGTTTGCCGATCACATTATTCTCTTTGCCTCGACCGCTGCAGAACTTCAGAATATGCTCGAAGAACTGAGCACTGCAGGCCTGGAGGTTGAACTGATGATGAATCGGTTAAAGACACAAATCATGACTAACTGACATTCTTACCTATGGTGCCCAAACATGGTCTTTAACCGAGGCTCAGAAGTCCAAACTCAAGGTCTGCCAAAGAGCCATGGAACGCAGCGTGCTAGGGGTAAAGAGAACGGACAGAGTCAGGAATACTACTCTTCGCGCAAAGACCGGGATCGAAGACGTCGGCGAAAAAACTGCCAAGTTAAAGTGGAACTGGGCGGGCCACGTAAGCCGTATGGATGGTGAAAGGTGGGCGGGGATTGTCACGCCATGGGTCCCTGCAGATGGGCGACGAAGCCGGGGCAGGCCGAGAAGACGCTGGCGAGATGACCTTGACACCTTTCAGGAAGGTTGGTGGGACATGGCAAAAGACCGAGAAAGATGGAAACCATTGGGGGAGACCTTTGCCCAGCAGTGGGATGATATAGGTTAAAAAATAAAAAAATTAATAATTTAAAACTATTTAAGAACTAAACACAGTCCGCAAGTTAGGAGAGAGATCAATATTATTTGAGATCATTGCATGGAGATTTCACCTGATATTTTGTTGTATAAAATGATCCGCGGAACCCTAAAGCTCTTTGCTGCAGCCTCTACAGAATACAGATTCTCCACCTCGTACCACCTCAAAGGCATACCTATCTCCCATTTGCTTAGGAATACTTTTTTTTGGACGCCATCTAAACAAAATAAGAAAACCAGTTATGGACCCCCAATTATGGACATAGTGTACATTATTGGTAGTTTATGTCCATCACTGGTTTACAGTAAAATATACGTACCAGTGATGTACACCCCTTCTAAAATGGTTCCAACAAATTCTAGCTTTCATCTTTCTTTAAAACTATCTGTTAAATTTCAGTTTATTTCCGTAAAATCATAGTAAAACATAATAAATCTTGAGAAATACTTTTCATAAATAAAAATGTACACTTACCTCCTTAACGATTAGCACAATAAATCACGAAAAACTTGAAAAATAACGCCGCACAAGTTTTTTTACTTCGCCATTTTTAATAGATAAGACTAATACTGAATGTTATTTGTCAATATGTCAAATCGAAGTTTCTGCTTTCAAATTGTGGGGTTGTCATTTCCGTAAAACTATTTTTAGCATTATTTTTATGCCATTGAAATTTCATGTGTCCATGATTGGGTCTTTGTCCATTACCATTATCTAGTGTCTGGTGTCGTTATGTATCCCAGCTATTATAGCAGGTACCTAGGTACCTATTCATGGTTTTGTAATAAGTAGGTAATACGTATTTAGCCTACTATCAATGATACCTACCTACTATAGGATATATACCTATAGGGTCAAGTAGGCAACAGTGGCTCAGTCGTATACAGTGACTCATTCAAGTTTCTACCCGAAGGAAGCTCTTGATATTGCTCTTTTTGTTACACAATAGAAGCGCACAAACCCCAAACACGTTCTAATCAATCGGAAGGCAGATCAAACACCGCACATAGATATTATCGCGTTTTTTTATTTTCGAGCCCCCAAAATTACTTTTTGATGTCATTTTCCTTCGTTTTCATACATCAGGTTGTGACAACTTGTACTGCTGATTATATTTGCCAATTAGTTGGTACTGTAGTGTTTTCATTTAGGTGGTTTTTTATGGTAATTATCATTTGACTCGAATGCTGTGATCAAAATTTTTAAAAATGACATGGTCGTACACAGTGGCTCAACCTAAATAGTGTTATTTAAATGATTAAATTGTTTATTCAGTAAGTAGGTGAAAAAATAACATTGGTGCTTCTTTTTTATTTTCATGTGAGTTTTTTTATTTTGAAAAAAAAAAATTATAAAGAATTATTGTTTACCTTGGAGTCACTGTGTACCACCGGTGGTGAGTCATTGTGTACACCTAGGGGTACACAGTGGCTCAATTCCCAATGTTTAGTTTTTGCCCTCTCATCTTATTGTAGTAATGTTTATTGTCATTTCAATAATGCAGAATTAAACTTAAATACTTTACTAACAATGCATCCACGTTTCAGATAAATACAATGATAATTTTCATGTTTTTTCGCCTTTTGAAAAAATCCGAGCCACTGTAGCCTCCTTGACCCTATATCATGATTTTGGAATCGATCTGACTGATAATTATGTCGAAGTTTCTCATTTACCAACGAGAAAAGAACTAAGGATCTTGAAACAACTGAACAGATTTTGCTTGAATCTTAGCTAATATAGTAACTAAGTACTTAAGTACTTATAACTTTTTGCTGCTTTTATAAACTTGCAAGAGCGAACATTACCACAATATACTTACTGGTTCAATGTCGACAAAGATCCTGTGGTTTTCTTCAACTGGTGACATTCCGAGGACAGAGCTGCCGTAGCGCATGTCGGCGTAGAGGAAATGCGGGTAAGTCAGTACTAACATGGCTCCTGAAACAATAGTACAGTAGGTAATTAATAATGGAATTAGATCTAATATTGAGAACTTAATTACTAAAGCCCGATGAGTAAAAGAAAATTAGCATTCATAGACTTATTGCAAAGAGGCAAAAATAATACAGAACAGAAAAATATAAAGGACAGAGAATTAGAGATTTTTAACATTCGTTCATAGCTATTAAAAAAGTCTTCTGAATAAAAATCTATGCTGAAATTAATAATTCGGTGCAAGACACAAATCTCCAAAATATCATAAATACATATTAGTTATTCATATAACCGCAAAAATTACTAAGAGTCAGTCATTCATGTAATTTTTTTAATTAAGGATGGAAATTCAATAGCGCTGGTACCTATACAATTTCACAGAATTCAAGCTTCAGAGAGGAATATTCCCTATAATTGAATAGGGAATTCTGCCTTTGTGTGCTCCGACCTCCGATGGATTCTAGGTACACGGCTTTGTTTACATAGATTGAAGATAGGTATGAAGATGAAGCGGATGTGCCGCTCTCACTAAAGATGAGCGGATGTGTAGCGGAAAATAAAGATATGCTAGAAACACAGTTGTGTGCTCTATTGAGAGTTGTGACATTGAGAGTTGTGTCAGAACCCCCACTACCCCCTTTGACGTAATCAGACTCAAGCTTTGACGACCTCTGCGGTTTAATGGACGAAGGCACACCTAAAACACAAAAGGTTGCGTGTATGATCACCGCTGCTGGACAAATGTTTATATCTGTTTTGCAATTATTTTAATATTTTTTGGATGTTTTTCTATGTTAGTTTTTACAAAAAAGTATAAGTATTCATATTTCATAGGTAATAATAGTCTGTCATTTATCTGGTTACAAAAACACAAGCATTAAGTTGCTTAATTGCAACTAAATAACTCTAAGTAGGTATGTGAATGTCCAAGAATATTTTTTAAACTACAGATGAGAGAATGTTCATAGTGGGTAGATAAGCTGGTGATGTGTTAATGAGTTTATAAGTCAGAAGAGTGGCAGAATGGCACATACAAACGTAGAGACCTAACAGTGCATAATTTACAGATGTACCTACACCTACACGGTTAATTTTAAATCAGCAGATAGCGTAATTCACGAAAAGCAACGTAGACATACGCCACTAGACTGGTAACGTAGGCTTCTGGTGATTTATAATTAATCCTGTATGTGTCAGTCTATTTTGTATTATGAAAGAAGAAAGAAAGAATTAATCATTTATTTCAGTAGGACCTCAAGGATCACTTCGAATCATCTTACTTGCTACGTTATTATATTGCCTGTTCCAACGCGACTGCCAATACGCGAGGAAAATAAAAGTACGAGGATTAAAAGGTATTCTTAATATTCATTATCGTCATTCAAACTACGCTTCGTAGAACCTCTACGAACTCGTAGAGCACTACGAATAACTCGAAGCTGTCGTAGCAATTGTTCCGGTCCATGAAAATACTGTCTGGTAATATTCTAGTAGAATCAATTAGGATAATTTAAAATGATTACTGTATCCTCTGGCCGGTATCGCCCCACCTAGTGTTCGACGTGAGGTGGCATGCAAAACTTAAAAAACGCAAACAAGAAATAGGCATACTCTGTTTGAGTATCCACCTCCACTCGTTCGACTCTAGAATCGCAAAAGTTTCCTAAGACAAGAGTGCAGTGGAAGCAAGAAGCGAACTGTGGAAGAGCAAGAACCCCCCTTCACTACACTTTTTCGCTCCAGCAGAACAAATATAAACTAGTATTTAATAAAAGTCAATGGTAAAACATTTTCAAAACTACTCCCGTCGTGTTTTAAGTTTGTATGGGATTATTTATAACGGGTGGTCCCATTTGCTTGAAATTCGGTGTAAATATTGTACCTATAAGTTACAAATGAAAAAATAAAACAAAGTATAAAAAAAATCTAAAAACAACCCTCATGCGAGAAGGTGATCAAGTTGGTATTGTAACTTATTCCGGGTGTTTCGATTTGCTTGAAACTTTATATTTATGTACTTACTTAATTTATTTTCATAATCAGATGGTGGTTTGTTGGGATTTTACGAATTCATCAGCTTCATTTAGGGTACTAAGCGAAATTCACGCAAAAGAATGTCACGGGCGTCTGCTAGTAGTTAGGTATTTGTGTAATCTCTTATTTTTACTTGAACTGGCTGTATGCACAAACCGTGCGATGCCAGAAAAAAAGGTACCTATTTATAAAAATATATTAGGTAAGTATATCCAGGTATATCCAGTGTTTTTATTCTCTTTGGGTACCTACCTATATCAGTCATCTGGTTACCATAACACCAGCATTAGTTGCTTAGCCTGGATGGATGGATGGATTCGAATCTTGTCGCGCATTCCACATCCACGGCGGAAGGGAATCCATAAGGCATTTCCCGACGCAAAAAAAAATGACGCTATGTGGAATGTCGAAAAAAATTTGTAAGTACTTACTTATTTGTAATTATGAAAATTTATAAATCTATTATTAAAAATGAGTATTTAAATCATTTTGAGCGATGTTGCCGCACTGTAAGTATAATCTTGTTTCTAATTTATTCCTATAATATAAATGTCAGCATATTAGAATTCATAATGACGCAATTTATTAGCACTACGCACCGTCTAATTATCGTGATGTCCTTTGGCTTGGTCAGTCCAGTCGAGCGGCCAATGAGCTCATCATTAGTAAAGCACACAGCGCAACTCACAGGCACTAACAGTCAGCAGTCAGTGTAAGTACTTACATTACATAATTATAATATAGGTACACGCATTACACTCATGTACAAATTACAATATACCACGGCTCACAGAAAATATTATAAATTCATAGGATGTTTAAACGAGCAACTGAGCGAGCAACATTTATAATAATCATGATCTCGTAAACGACTCTATTTCGATAAAATTAGCAATAGAACTAATATCTACTGAACATACAATAATTTGTCCCGGGGCCGGAATCGAACCAGCAACCTCCTGCAACTCAGCCAGTTATTAGACCAACGCCCCGAAAGGCTGTCATGCATCATTAATGAAATTTAAGTGAAACATCGTCGTTGAGATCCTTCCTAGAATATAAACGAATGGACATGACATAAACAATTCTTGAAATATGACCTTCCTCAGGTAAAAGTTATCATACCCAATGTACCTACCTACATTTTCTTACAAATTAAAAATCTTACCTAAATTTTCAATTTCGGCAGGACCCAGAACGCCAGAATGAAATGTTGTGATTTTGATTACCTATCGTTGGGCTATAATTATTGTGTAATTCATTAGATATACGAGTAAGTCCATGGATATAAGTAATTAGTGACTACACGTGCTTATCTAACAATGTCGTAATTACTAAGGTTCTCTTATTACGTCGAAGGTTCGCATGATTATAATAAGAATAATTCATTCGATTCATTTTTATCGATAAAGTAAGAAAAATCACAAACATATAATCCTTTAATGATACAGCCTTGTCGCTGAATGTACGAGCGGGATTAACAAACTGATAAATTGGACGAGGCGACAGAGATTTTCATCTAATGCATTATGTAATTGCTACCACTTATAATTGATAGGTAGTGTGTACTTCGCAATTCGCATCGTAGTAGATTGAGGGATTTTCTCGGTACCAGCTTTGTTCTAAAATATCAATATCTATGAGTGATGTGCGTATAGTTACCTTTTGTTTGGCTTTCTTTACTATAAGTAAGGAGATTTCTTTATTTTTAATATTTGTACCTCTTAGGTGTGTTCTTTATTAGATTAAGCTGATCAAATGCTCATTGTTCCGTCTCTGTCTCCGCACCCGCACACTAATTGTTTGATGAAAGGTGAGATTCCTAGAGATCGTTTGTAGCGATCCTTAGGTGGTTCAACTGGATCTAATTGTATATTATACAGTTATGTAAATATGTAGTAGTTTAGTTTTTTATAATTAAGCTTTATTTATCAATAAACCACAGTCAGTTACCTATTAGACCAGGGTAGAAGCCTTCAAAAACAATGAAAAGTAAAATTAAATCACAGTAAATTTAATTTTGTTTCAAAAGCTATCGACACTGGTCTATATGTAAAGTTTAGAGATTTAATTTTGTTTTTATTGTTTTTTTTATTTAAGTAAATAAAAGTGGCTATTCTGAGTGTCGCAAAAGCTAAACTAAGCTAACTAAAATTGTTGCCGTCCCTTTCATAGCGATGGGAATAAAAAGGATGGCAACAATTTTAGTTAGCTTAGTTTAGCTTTTGCGACACTCAGAATTGCCCCCAAAATATCTCTAAATTTACTCGCTAATCGGCACTACTTACATATCTATAAATAGGCTTATAAAATAATAAGTAAGTATAAATTGATTAAACAATTTAAAACACATTTTTTTTTAAGATTTCTATTTTATCAGTACCTAATCTACTGTGCATCTTTTTAATAAAAATATTGTACTACGTATTTCATCACAACTTCCTCGAGAATGGCACGTGAAAAGAATGTGCGCAAGTTTGAGTCAAGAATTTTAGGCGTCGATATTTCGAGAGGCACTCAAACTATTTCCGCCTAGGCGGCGCGAGACGGCATATCGAGTAACTACCCTTCCACTGAAGTCAAAAAATATTTGTTGAAAAATATTTATTGGTGCGCTGTGGAAGCATTTTCGTACTTATAATTTTTAAATAATATGGGCAATAACGATATGGGTTGGGTATTCAAAACTTGGAGCCCGGAGGAATGCATTCTTGTAGCGCGGTGACATAACTCACTTCGTTATAAATTTAATACATTAATGTAGGTAATTATTTATCGAGTAAGGTCAAATTATAGTAAACACATCAATCAATTTATCTAAATCGACGATAATTTTACGTGAGTAATTTCCCGTGTACTTTTATAATGTCAATCAATTTAATTTAAAAGTTCCCTGAGATCGGCTATGTTGAGTTGAGATTGGCGTAAAATAGAGCAAACTTAAGAAATCGTTCCACAGAAATACATTGCAAGTTTATTTTTGATAACAAAATATTCTGAATGGAATGTTTCATTTATTACATTTATGTTTCATCTATTTATTTAGGTACCTATTAATACCTAGTAAGCCTTCAGTGTTGTTCCGTGTTGGCGGCCAACACGGCCACTTTAGATCCGAAGGTCGTGGGTTCGCATCCCAGCCGTGCATCAATGGATTTTGCGTTTCGAAAAATTTATTTCATTAGGTACTAGAGTTTATGCCTAGAATGATAATAGTTCAGTCCAGTCCGATAATACCGGCCTGAAATCGTAAATAAAAAATAAGGTGTGTCAACTTCGGCTATTTTCTAAGTACTTTACCTCGTATTTTATTCATGATCAGGAAAAGTGCTTCTCCCTTCAATGGGATAGTATTAATATTTTATTTAAAAAAAAAAAGTTTAATAAATATAAATATCCTTGGACATTTTACATAGTCATAGTTCCACGCTGAGCAACGTATTGTTTATGTTATGGTAACCACACGATTGATATACTTAATAACCCTATTGATAGATAGGATATTAGGATTAGGAGGAGGAGGAGGTAGGTAAGTACCTAAGTACATTTATGGCAATTTTACTTAGCAATATAGCTTAGTAAAGTAAGTAAGTTCGTTAGTGGCCAACAGCCGGGACCGACAATTTAATATAGCTCCAACTTATTTGAAGGATACATACATGGTCATATGTAAGTTTTTTATTTCTCTAAATGTAATAAATGAAGTAACCACAAATATTTAAAGTGTTAATATATTTCACAAGCTCTTAGAATTTCTTATGAATAAGCGTTTAAAATTAAAACGAAGATGTCAAGGCCTCTCGTCTTTAAGTTCAGAATATATGTACACTCGCCCGCAAAAATAAAGGGTCACCTAGTTAACTCCAAATAGGTAACTTTAAAACCACATATGCTAGCTTTTTAAATTAAAAAGTATCTGAAAGAAAATTTAATTATGCATAAAATAAACTACAGTTTCATTCCAAATAACTATTTGTTCATTTGAAAATGAAAAGAAACCGTAAATCCATCAACATCGTCAAAGGCATGATTTTGCACAAATTACTCGATTTGAATAAGGAAAACAAAATTAAAGAAATCGAAATTGAAAAATGTAACACAATTTGAAAACTGGTCCTTTTTAATTGTAAAAAAGGTTAAATAAAGGGTTACATGTAGTCTGCATAAAATCCTCTTTTGGTTTAATTTCAAAAGATGAAGTTACCTTCGTTTCTTGAATACATTGCAATATATTTCAAAGGTGACCCTTTATTTTTGTGGGCGAGTGTATTTTATAAATTCAATATAGGTAGGTACCTACATAATTCTTATAAACTCCCTACAAAACTCGGAACAGAATAATAATGTAGTTAGGTACTCAGTACCTACATTCTTCGAAATGTATCACATTTCTAGACTGGCGTGTTGCATAATTAAATAGATCGGACTAACTTACCAAGTGACGTCCGATCCTCAATTATGGGAAATAATCTCGTCCTCATTGAATACTATGTAGTTTGCACCATTTGCATACTTGCTGTCACAATCGTTTAAAGATGAACGCTTCTAAAACAAAAATATCTGAACGCAGCCTATCTTGTTAGGCTACCGTCGCGCCACCTGTAACTTTTCATTATTTCAAAGTATAACTATTTTATGTACCTACACAACTTTTTAAAGGGGGATTATAGAACAGGTTCAACATCCTTAAAAAAATCTGTTGCCTGTATTTTTATTATATCCGGGAAGGGTTGGGACCTATGAGGACGAGATTATTTCCCATAATTGAGGATCGGACGTCACTTGGTAAGTTAGTCCGATCTATTTAATTATTGGAAATAATCTCGTCCTCATTGAATACTATGTAGATGTTCAAAGAAAAAAAGTTGTGTTATCCAAAATGAACATCCATATATTTATAACAAAATTAAACAGGTACATAAACCCAAATCTCTATCTCTATCCTAAAATAATACTATAATCACATAGATATTAATAATCATTTGGCAAAGTATCTAGCATTAATCAGTCCTACAATAGATATAAAACCTTAGGTTCCATTAAAAATCTTAAATTGAAATAACAATTATACATCTATAGAACACACAGCATTAGCAAAGGCACTAGGAGCACTGATAATTGGTCTTTTATAAAAACGAGCAAATGTCAATGAATTAGCTGACCAACCAGCAGCTTTCCTTATGACTTCAATGTTAATGCCACTCTCAGAAGCCTTTGAAGTAGATGCATGTCTGGTGCTGTGTGCCGAGAATATTGTAGTATCTACACCACTATTAGATAAAATCTGTTTTATCCACCTACTAATTGATGCTGTGGAGGCAGCATGATTAGGTTTCTTGATGGTTATAATTAATGTTTTACAATTTTTCCTTAAATTTTTGGTAGTTTCTAAATAACATTGCAATGTTGTAGCCGGACATATACTGATATTTTCTGTAAAGAAAGGTAATATTAAAATAGGCTGAACTCTGCCTGGTGCAGAAGTTTTGATCAACTCTGGTATTTTTATCTCAATATTATCCTTGTTGACAGAAATATTTTCTATAGAAATTAAAGATAATGTTTGAATTCTATGTGCGGTTACTAAAGCCAAAAGCGTAACTAGTTTCTTTGTTAGTAACTCAACACCAAGATTTTCATTAGGAAACAACTTAGACAAGTAGTTTAAAACAGTATTGGGATCCCACACTACATCATATTTAGGTTTCTTTGGTCTTAACTTAAATATGCCCCTGAAGAACCTTATCACTCTCTCATCTGTTCCTAGCTGAGGTCCTAGGATGAGAGAGATTGCTGATCTGATACTGTTAAGGGAACTATAAGATAGTCCTTCATTAAATTTAGCAGTTAAAAATGACATAACCATGGGAACAGAATATAAAAGAGGATCCACATCTTGGTTTCGACAGAAGAATATCCACTGATTTAAAGCTGACTCATATTGACTTCTGGTTTTGTTTGACAAAGAAGCCAACATAATGTCTATGGATGCGGGTGGAATTCCCTTTTTCAAGAACGCACTCCGGATAATTTGGCGGCTATCAGTGTGAGACTCCTGTGAAGTGGATGTGGATCCCTGCAAGGAGACAATAATAAATTACGACGAGGTTCTAGTATAATCTTATTAGATACTATCATAGACTCAAAAAGTGGGTACCATGGTTGCGAAGGCCACCATGGAACCACAACAATGCCTATCACTTTTTCTCTCTTTATTTTCTGTAACATTCTACTGATAAGTGAAAATGGAGGAAAAGCATAAAACAACAAATCCCACTTAACAGTGAAAGCATCTATAGCATATGCATCTGGATCAGGAAACCATGATATATACTTCTGACACTTGGTGTTGTAGTTATTGGCAAATAAGTCAATTTGTGGTTCACCAAACTGAGTAATAATCATTCTATAAGCCTTTTCACATAGTTCCCACTCAATTTCCGATTTTGAACGTCTAGATTCCATATCAGCAATGGAATTTTCTTTAGAACTGATATAAGATGCATAAACCCATAAATGTCTTTCTTCACACCATTGCCACAATTTTCTTGCTAGATTATTTAAATGAGGAAAACGAGTACCACCCATTTTATTAATATAAGCTATGGCAGTTGTGTTATCTATTCTTAGTAGAATTTCACATTTCCTCAAATTGGATGCATAGATTTTTAAACCTATAAAAGCTGCTTGTAACTCTAGATAATTTATATGAAACATTTTATCTCTATCTGTCCAATAACCATGATTTCTTATATCATTACAGACTAACCCCCAACCAGTTAGTGAAGCATCTGAGAATATTTCTAAATGAAAGTTAAATTGTTTTATCTTATTGCTGCTATTTTGAACATTAAAAATCCACCAGTCTAAATCCATGTGAATTTCTCTTGGAATGGAGAGATGAGCGTTATAATCATCACTTTGATTCAATAATGCTTTTGTTTTATGATGTTCCATGACTTTGGTATAAAGCCAGCCATATTCAACAGCTGGGCAGGCAGCAACCAGAGAACCCAATATTTGAGCAAATTCTACTATTTTACATCTCTTTTTCTTTCTAATACTTTTTAGAACTGCAGTTAAACTATCTACTTTTGACTGAGGTAGTGAAATTGATAATTTCACAGAATCTAGGATAAAACCTAAGTATTGACAGTCTTGTCTAGGTTCCAAATGACTTTTAGCTCCATTTATAATAAACCCTAAACTCTCTAGAAACTTCTTAGTGGTTGACACATTTTCTAAGCATTGTTCATAAGAATCAGCTAGGAGTAAGAAATCATCCAAGTATACTACAGAGAGAAAACCCAAAGATCTCAGATAATGAATAACAGGTTTCATTATTTTGGTGAAGACATATGGGGCTGTAGAAAGGCCAAAACATAGGCATGTAAACTGATACAGATTTCTTTTAAATATAAATCTTAAGTATTTTCTGTCTGACTCGGCTATTGGCAAAAGATAATAAGCATTTTTTAAATCAATTGTGGCCATGTAACATCCTGGGGTCATAAGTTTAGTTGCTGTTCTAAGATCTTCTAATTTAAAATGTGTAGTACAAATAAACTTATTAAGATTTTTGAGATTCAGAATAAATCTCCAAGTGCCATCCGACTTAGGGTGTAGAAATATTCCAGATAAGAACTGTCCATCAACATCTGAACATAGCTCTATAGCACCTATCTGTAATAATTTTTCAATTTCTGTAGATAGTAGCATACTTTCCTTCTCAGTAAAACTGTTATTGTGTGGAACAACTGATTGAACAGGATGGTCACAGAAAGGTATAGTATAGCCTCTTATCCAATTTAGTATGGTTTGGTTTGTTGTAATATTATCCCAATTTTTTGAGAAATATTTTAATCTACTAGTCTGTACCTGATCTAGCGACGATCCTGGCGGCGGTAGTGGTGCCGGCTCTGCGGAGAACGTTTCGACCGTTGTGCTGTCTTGTATGCCGGTCTCCTCATTTTTGGCTTCTGCCCACTCGGACGTGGCATCTGAGGTCGTTGTGGGCCCCTGAAGTTTAAATGCTTCTGCGTAGGTTTCACAGGAGGCTTGGCTATTGCAGGAGTATTTTTTAGCTCTAAACCAGATTTCTTCACCGCTTTTATTGCATTAACTTTATCTTGTAATTTATCTCCAAAAAGATGCTCCGATATCTGAGTCTGTTCCATTAACTCTTTCATGTCTTTGTTTAGACCTGGGAGAATTAATGATCTCCTAGTTATGCAATTGTCATGGTATACATCACAAAGCAGTCTGGTTGAGTCACTCAAAGTTTCAACAAGATGAGCATTTTCTATCTCTTGAGATTTAATCAGATTGTTCAGAACTTTACCAATGCTAGTTATAGCTGCTCCCAGTGTAACTTGTTGATCTACAATCCGTTTGTCTCTTTTTAGACCACTCTCATTCATTGCGGCAGCTACTTCTTCATTCAACTTCGGAGGCACTAAGAGAGTACAATTGTTTGGAGGATCATACTTTTTAATAATTTTTGATCTGGTGTCTTGATTTAGGCCAGTTTTAATGATCGCTGTCCAGCGTGTAGCTAAACTATCATGTAAATCAAACGAGTTACAAGCCGGGGGGGCACCTTCCTCGCCCAGTAATTCTTCAAAAGTATTTGACGGCTCCGCTTGTAGCAACTCCTCTTGTGGTAACTCCTCTTGTGGTAACTCTTCTTGTGGTAACTCGACTTTATCGGCCCCCCCCACTTTTTCTAGCTCATGGTTAGTGTCGTCATCGGATCTAAAGTCAGATGAGAGGATGCGGTGTCGGCGGCAAGGAGATCGACTTCGGTAACTATGTCGGCGACTTCGCTTTGAAGAACGAGAACGACTTGATTGACCGTCGTCACCATCTACGACAAACGATTCTCGTAAGAACTTAGATTGAATTGGTATCCAGAGCTAACCTCTCGTGAAAGCTTTGAGGATATGTCGTAGGTAGGATGGTACTCCACAGGCTAACCTCTCGTGAAAGCTCATTTTGTGGGTAGGTATGTGTCGCAGATATGTAAGTACATTCGTTCTCATGGTTAACCTCTCGTGAAAACTCTAGAGACTTGTAACATACATAGTAATCTATCCAAAATAGGTACGATCGAAATTCAAATACTAAAATCAACGAACCAGAGAAAAACTTACCCGAGTATAGCCGCTTTTCTATTCTAAGTAGACGAGTGCATAACTCATCCAGCACTTCCCTGCTCTTCTTTTTGTGTTTTCCCATTATAACAGCTTCCACTTTATCAAATTTTAAAACTTTCTAAAACTTTTGGAAAAAATTCGCAGTGACAGCGCGCGCACAAAAAAGTACAATGAAAAGTTACAGGTGGCGCGACGGTAGCCTAACAAGATAGGCTGCGTTCAGATATTTTTGTTTTAGAAGCGTTCATCTTTAAACGATTGTGACAGCAAGTATGCAAATGGTGCAAACTACATAGTATTCAATGAGGACGAGATTATTTCCAATAATTTATCATAATAGACTCATATTTCTCTATGCCTATGAAATCAATAACAAAACTGTCAGCTAGTTTCTAGTGTGATATTAGCAACAATAGGTTCAAATGATGTGAAAAAATGTAAATAGGCTGATGTGATGATGATGACACACATGACGATAATGACGAGTCTTATGGATTAACCCTCTTACCTAGATACAGATTCTCCGAATGAAACGAACCATTGGGTCTTTGAGTAATTTCCGTGGATTAATAATCATGTCTAGTATAACCAGTTAACCACACAATAACTCACAAAAGTTATGAAAGTGAAATATATTATGTACCTACCTACCTAGTCTACCTACTTAAATTTGGCCTAACTTCGCACACTGCAAACTTTTAATCGGCCGTAGCTTAGGCGGGTTAGTATGCTATTACATGGCCTGTATCGAATCGTTCTAGTGTGCGCACTTGCACACATCTTCATACTGAACCCGACCAAATTATAGGCCGATAGAAAAGTTAAAGTGTGCGAGGCATGGGCCAGATGAAATGTTAAAAATATTGCAAAATTACTAAAATAAACGTAGGTAGTAGTGGCAATTCTGAGTGTCGCAAAAGCTAAACTAAGCTAACTAAAATTATTGCCATCCTTTTTATACCCATCGCTATGAAAGGGACGGCAACAATTTTAGTTAGCTTAGTTTAGCTTTTGCGACACTCAGAATTGCCCCCAATATGTATTTTGAATAGATAGCGCTGCCAACTGACAGCGGCGCTGACATGTCACCAATCTAAACAGAGGTTTAAATTGGGGGTTGGGGGTGGTAGGTTTGGTGGAACCCTGACTAACGGCCATGGTCCGATAGTTTCAACGTTCGAAGAAGCTTCTAGTATTTCGGTTTGTGTCATGAGTTTCTTTAATTCTGTGTAGGCGAAGCGAAACATATAGAAGAATAGAATAGAAAAAAGTTTATTTTGTGAATAGAACAAAACATAAAATAACTAAATTTAAACATAAAATAGGTCGCCATCGCCACTCATCGTGTGCTGCAGCAGCAGAGAGCCGCTATGATTCAGTTCCGAATTTCCGATCCAAGGTTGTTGATAGATAACTACTATAAAAATAATAATATATATATGATATTTATTATTATTATATTATTATTATAATATTGTTAATAATGCAAAAATTAACACCATTTATTTATTTCAAAGTAAATGCTTTTTGACTAAAATTTAGACGGTTTAATTAATGTTAACTAAGCCAGGTGCTGAACGTTGAGTTTCGAATTAGGAAATATAAATCTGATTTAGCATGGAGTCGTCGCTGTCGTCTGACTAATTCGATATTCAATGCGCAGCGGGCTGTCTCCGGGGCTGCCAGGAGGGGTGTCCGACATCTTGCGGTCGCACCTCATTACTTCACATTTATTAAAAGTAAAAGTAAAAGTAAGAGTACTACCACTTCTTTGCTTTCTGAAAAGCGGTAATTCAGTGGTCAAAGCTTAAAAACTAAAGCCTAAAAGCTGTAAGTCTGTCTCGTTAACCGAGCGCGCAGCATAGTTTTAATTAAAAACTGGATTTAATTTAATTTATCTTACCAAAATAATTAAAAACTAATATATGCAACTTAGCTGCGCCTCAAAAACATTTGCAAGTAGAAACGAACTTCGCTCTGCCATGCGGTGTAGAAACGAATGCATCACAGCACAGATCGATAGTTTCGTTTGAGATTTTTCAACTCAATAAAGTATATTTGTCTGGTATCGGTGACTTTTCTGCGCTTCGCTATTTGATAAGTCTTGTCGGAATAGAAGTAGTTGTTCCGCTAGAAAAAATATTAATTTTATACTTGCTGTTGTTATTTGAGAAACTGAATGGCTGAAATTTGGGAGCTTTTGTTGGATTCAAATAAAGGTCCCATATCGACTGCGTGGTCCTGCTTGTCTTCTGCGCTATTCCTTTATTTGATGCAGGTCTCCTTGTTGTAGGCAAGACGGATGTTCGCGATGCGTGAACTTGAGGATATGTTGAGGTTGTAAACTTGTTAGTCGTGAAGTTTTGTGGTCTGGCAGTAGTGGTAGTGGTCGATTTAACTCTCTGCCACCATTGCGTAGTCGAAATCGTTGGCGCCGGTGACGTAGTCCGAGTATAGGAAGTTGTAATAGCAGGTAATTTATATGCAGTGTTTGTTATGTTTACCGGTTTTATAGCAGCCGTCGGCGCCGTTGATTTATATAAAGTGGTCGTGCTCTTAACCTTTGAAGATACAGCTGGGGTCACGGCCTCCGATTTACGCGTTGTCGTTTGCGAGTTTGAAGGCACTGTGAATTTTTCAAATGCAACTTTAATCTGCTTAGTAGTTGGTTTCTCTGTGGTGGTCAGTCTCGTGTAGTGTGATGTAGTTTTTTTACGGAACTGATTGCTTTCTGTGTACTTTCGAGTCACAGGAGGTGAGCGGGTTGTCGTCGTCGTGCTGATTGCAGGGCTAAATGCCACCTTACCCTCCCTTCTCGAGCCGGGATGTGATACTTTATTTTCTTTTTGATCTAAGACGGGTGGTTTTAGTTCATCAATTTTATCATATTTGTAGTTGTACCAATCCAAGTTTAGTTCTTTACCATGCTTGATAACATTTCCGTAATTCTCCTCAAATATTGAGCTGATAGATAAGAAAGGGAGTTGAGCATAGGTTGCCTTTGAGCTTTTTTTGAAAATGTCTGAATCGTACAGAACTTCGTTAACAGTGGATGAGTAGTTTTTCATGTTTCGTGCGAATCCACTCCTGACATTGCAGTGGTCGAGCCAGTGGTCGGTGTTGCCCCTGCAGTGTTGTGGGTAGACGACCCAGGCCATGAAGCCGTCGCCCTGCAGGCGTGTGTGCTCGCGGTGCACCTGCAGTGCGCACCGCACGTCATCGCCGAGGTGGTCGTCGCGCATCGCCTCGCAGGACACCCCGCAAGCCTTGCCGCCACCGCACCAGAAGAGCTCGCTGATCTGGAAGATGCCATGGTCTCCGCTGGCGCCCCACGCGTTCGTCTGGAACCGCGACTCGTGGTACGCGATGCAGACCCAAGTGGACAGGTGATCATACATTCCGAGCGAGCGCAGGTCACGTGCAAGTTCGCAGCGCTCGTAGGTGCGCGTATGCGCGGTCGCGAGTAGCGCGAGCGTCAAACACACTACTTGGATCATGGTGGCGAGCGTTTGGCTGCGTCGGCGCACGCGTCGCCTTTTTACGTATTTTAGCTTCCCGCCGCGAGCCCGCTCTTATCTGTCACCCGTATTTTACCTGTACTTTTAATTGGCCGGGTCGACTGTTTAGCATTTTAGAGCAATGATAAATATTTTTTTTTCTTATTGAGTGGGATGTTGGTTAGCTAGTTATCACACGCGACAGGGCTCGCACGCAACTAGTGCCGCTGACGACTGCGAGGCTACGGCGGTACTTACTTACCTTGGCTGTGTCATCTTTGTCAAGCCCATAGATACTAAACATTTCTAAGTAAAAAAAAAAATTTTATAAATCAATAACTTTTTATTTTTTTTGATTTGAATTGAATCACTATCATTGACAAAATTATTTTCCATAATTATGTTTCTTGATATTGGCCGGTTTCTGAGACATCTAATAAATATTGTCTCACTAAAAGGTCAAATTTTTTGACCCCTTGTATCCGACATTATAGGTACAACTATTATTGATATGATAAGGAGATAAGATAGTATAAATCATTAATTTAGAATCTGATAGCGGTAAGTTGAGTTCTCATATGTTGATATCTTATTTATGCGACGAATATAGCAATGGAATTTAGGTATCTCAACGAAACCAAGAAAAAAAAAAGTTACATTGGTGGTTAATTTCAAAGCTGTGGTGGAAACGGAAGAAAGAAAAATAGAACCGCAATGGCTTCTTCTATCATCACTAACTATTTTTGCGACAGGGTTTCCTAATTATTAAAATCCTTTCAAAATTAAAATCCTCCGGCTAGCCGCAGAAATTAAAGTTTTATTTATAATTAAGCCGCGGCTTAGGTAGGTATTTATCGGGAACTAAATATCTCAATAATTATGATGGCAGTTGGTACCTACAGCTACCTAAAGCAATTTTACGCTTTAAACACTCTTTTTGTCACAGTTAGGTACAGGTAGATTAACTTAGCCAGTTACCTATTTACCATAAAGAAGTAGTTATTTATGATCGATTGACAAGAATTTTTTAAGCGGTGTAGGTAAATGTGTTTATGTACTTACTTTATACTTCAAAATGACCCAATGGTTGGTCACCCTGGCAGTAGTGTAAACATATTCGATTTCCGCAGCGGGTCAAGAGGTGAGGCAGTGGCCTCTCTTACCTAATTTAAGCTAATACCTACCTTATCGAATATGTTAAGAATATTGTTAATCGTGCCTCAATCAGAAATCTATTAATAACAGCGTCAAAACAGTAGGTCACTATTATTTTTGATAAGATAAAAAATATATTTCAAAAGAGAACATTAGTGTTGGTTGTGTAATATTACGTTCTTGATAGATCATTGAAGTTAAGCAACGTTCTGAGCGATCACAATTTGGATGGGTGACCGCAGGTGGTATTTACAGCTGAGCGCTAAATTCCGTCACTATAGAGTTGGTCACTTGCTCATACGAACTAACTTTTTCTTATTTTATATACACTTTTAATAATATTTATTTTTATCAATCGTTGTCTTGTCGTTTGTTTTTAATTATATTGACAGACAATCTGTTTTTCTGGTATTAGATATTATATTGATTCTTTTAGATTAGTATGTCAAGTTCATTGTTGCATGCATACCTACTCGTATATGCGATGCCTTAAAGTCTGTTTGTTTATTGAAACGTTTAATTTATGATAATTTTACTCGAAGCATCCTAAAAGGTTTGAAAACACCTCGTTCAATTATTATTTTAGAGGGTAAAGAACTTTTATATCCAGTAATCCAGTTTAGTTAGTAAAAATTTTAGGAGTTAGTGTAATAAGTATTATTTTTTTGTACATTAAGTAGGTACCTAGTGAGTGGCAAACTAAACTAACTAAAATTAATGCCATCCTTTTTATTCCCATCGCTATAAATTAAAAATAAGCAGCGGGTTTAGGGGGCGATAAATTGATCTAGCTAGGATTCATTTTTAGAAAATGTCGTTTTATGCGTTTTTTCAGGCAATGAAAAAAATAACCCAGATCATCCAGTACCTACTTGTGAATAAACTTTGAAAAGTTCCTATCGATCCCATGTATGATAAAGTTTTTTTCCATGGTCAAAAATGACAATTAAGTACTTATTATAGTTTTTGGTGTTTTCAGCCAAAAGGTTAGTTTTATCACCAAAGTAGCTTAGACCAAACATGCAATTTTCCACAAAAAATGTTTCCATATTGTCCCATTTATATTGTGCTAGACTTTAAAAACATTAATCTAAACTACGTAACTCACCGACGCAAGTGTACAGCTCCATGGCACCTTCCAGCAAGCAGCCATCATCCCGCGTGATCCCCTTGGTGACGTTGAGGCAGAAGCAACCCTCATCATTCGCCAGTATCCACTCGTTCGCGGAGTACCTCAGGGTTGGGATCCCGCCGATCACGTCATCGTATTGATACCGAAGTTCTATCGATCTGAAAAAAATATGTTATGATATAAAATATAAGTAAGTACCTATTGGGAAGATGAATAGGTACTGAACATAAATTACTGTAAATAATGTCTTAGTTTAATATAAAATAATCGCTTGCTCCTCGTCGTTCCACCAGCTTCGTTGTGCGCTTGGGAGGCGACTTGAAAATATATGAAGATCGACCACGAAATCGACGCTAGTCACCCGTGTAAACCCCGCATTAAACGTTCTTGATGGATCGTTGAAGTTAGCCACGTTCTGAGCGGTCACACACAACTTGGTGACTGTAAGGTGCATTCCGCGCTTCACAGGGTACGTTAAATTGTCGGTCCCAGCGTCTAAAGTCGTAAAGTCAAAACGGAGGCCTTTAGGAGGCCTAAAAACTCCGGCACCAGTGTTGACCACTTACTTTACAATCGTGTTGTTGCCTGATTCTTTTCTTGGTGTGCCATTGGAACAGACATTAGTATTCCTTAGTTTTAAGACGTTGATAGGTGTATAGAAGTATGATAGAAGTGATCTTTATGATAAAAAAAATACTTTTAACTTTTAATAATAGTAGTAATTTTTAATATTAAGTACCTAGTATGTATGTTTGTATGAGCCAGCGGCTATCCTACAGGGGCTAGGCTATCCACAGCGAAAGAGGTCTTTATATTTTCGCTCGCGTGGTACCTATCTTGATAAAATATAGCCTATGTTCACTCGGAAACTCTATGCTACACATCGGTGAAAGAATTTTAGAAATCGGATGAGTAGCTTCGGAGATTACCCCAAATATACAAACAAACAAACCAACTTTGGCTCTTTATAATTATTAGTAGGTATAGAAGTAAGTATAGAAAAACAAAACGACTGTTGTTTTCCGTTAAACTTTAGTTTCATATATTTTAGAATAATAAAAACAGTCTTGTGAATCCTCATCCGTTTTTATGTAGGTACTTAAGTAATAAAAGATTTTAATTTTCCAGGGATTGTTTTTATAGTACTTCAATTACTTTTACTAAACTACTACTTTACAACTTATAATATCCCATTATCAGACACCGTGATGTTCACCTTTTCAAATCTAAGTTCAAAGTCGTATTACGCAATTATTTATGCAAAGCCCGTGCGCGAGACACGAACGAAATCTGTAAGTACAAAGCAACAAGTTTAAAGTTTCCAACATTTCAGCGCTACATCTGAGAAAAGCCTTTATGCAAGCCACTAGAGAAACTTGTCCTGTCCTTGTCTGTTATATCTGACAACATTTTTCCATAAATAGTAATGCACCCTGTAAATTATAAGTTAGAAATAATTATACGTTGAAGATACTTTTTCAGACCCCGTTATTCATAATGGACTAGTAAATAATAAAATAAATTATAACTAGTATAATTAACTACTAAGCCTTCTCTAGGCACTGCACCAATTTTGCAATAGGTTTTAAAAATATATTTGCGAGTGGCCAGGGCTCCGATTTGTGTGTCGCAAATTGCGACACACAAATCGGAGCCCTGGCCATGTCCTGACCTGTTTTATGATTCCTTTACGAAACAATACGTTCGATTTTCAAATTGTCCGTAGGTACCTAGTTTTCAAAATTAACCGTTCCATTAATTGTCAGTTAGAGAAAAGTTATTCGTCATGCTTGTAGAGTGCTTGTAGTTAAGTTAAGCATACAACGAACATCAAAGGTTTTCTATCTAATTTCCAATAAATTAATTAAGTACCTAGATACCTAGTTTGTTTTCCTTCTATTCGTCCCTGTCCAGTTGGGAGAAGTTACACGAGTTAAAGGGTGGGCGCGTTGAGTCCACCCACAGGGGGGAGGGAGACACCCCCCTCTGTATTCTGTGCCCCCGGGAGGATTATTGAAATTGTGTCTAGAAATCTTTTACTTATACTTAATTTGTTATAATTATTTTCCCTCTGACCAGACAGATGTCGTTCTTCCAAGAACATTTAGCATCCTGTTTGAAAGGTAGAAAGTAAAAAAATATACCTAATTTATTATTAAAAGTAAATTTTTCGGCGGTTTCTAGCCTTTCCTCAAACAGACACACAGATATAAAAATTCAAAGTACTAGGTACTAAACTAGTCTACTTGCTACTAACTAGTCCTACTTACTAAAAACTTATGAGACACCTCTTTTTCATCAGAGGGTCAATATCTGTCAGCCACTGTTAGTCCCCAGCCCCACTACAACCCAAGTCGCCTAGCAATAGCAACCCTTACCTCAACCTGACAGTAACTCCTACTAACTTGATCATGCTGACGACCTATTTACTTCGAACGAGGTCGTATTGATTTTCCTAGTAGGGTACGGTCGGCCAATAAAGTGGTCTACCAGTTTTAATAAAAGTTTCTGCGAGATGTAATTATCGATAAGGTTGACTTTTTCTTGCGAGAATTCGAGCTTGACACATGGCATGACGTAAATATAGTAAAGAAAGAGAGCAATTGTCACTTCATAATGTTACAAGGGGTGAAGGGGGAATCGACTGTGTTGTTTCATGACGTTCAAATGAAACTTAAGCGTAGGGTGGTGGACAACTCGACCGTAACTAGCTGTAACTACCTAACAGAGAGAGTACCGATTGAAGATACTTGATAACATTACCTACAGGAGCAATCAGCAACACTTCAAATAAATCAAATGATTAGCAACACAAGTAAAACACAAGGAAGTGGAATTATTTTATAAGTTAATTCAGTAGTTAAATATTTTATCCTTGTTTTAAGCTCTGAGTTTTTCGTAAATAGAGGAGTGTTCCTGTCTGTATCTCAAAAAACATTAAAACCCCATTTTTATGGATTAGTGTCAAATCCCCTTTGAAAAACGTTCTTGATTGATCCTTGAATAAGCCTCATACGAACTTACTTTTACTTTAGTAGGTAATGTAAGTACCATAAGGAATGTTTGCACGAAGCTCGATAAAATGCTCGATAAAATATTCAAAATCCTCTCAATAGGAATTTGCATGTTGAACTACAACGTTATGCGAAAGGAATGTTTATGCGAATATGTGTACTAAACTCTACTCGAGATTAGTTTAGTACTATCTCGAGTAGAGTTTAGTACAGCTAGTGTTTATCAAACTAAACTGAATACCTTGAATAATTACACGCTTCGAGAGTGCTTAAGCCAAGCTATAACAAACCATACATCAAGTAGAATTTGTGAAACCGTTATTTTAAACAAATAATAGGTCGGTTAAATATAAAAAAGCTTAGGCCTTTACATCTTTTACGAAATCATTTAATTAAACAGTGTCAGGAAGCCTGTAGTGCCTGGGACATTGTTAAGAACAGGTGGGAGTAAACGAACTATCCTCTCAGCTTAGCCGGCCATATCCACAGGAAAGACAATTGTTAATACGTGTGGGGCCGACTAGTTTCCTCACGATGTTTTCCTTCACCGTTTAGAGTAGAGCTCGTGTTAAAGTGCATTTAACATTTTTCGAGCAGCATAAAATATCTCTTCTTTTTGAAATAGTTGAATATAATCTCGGTAAGTTCCTACTATAACGGCCGCGTCTCCTCAGGAGCTTCTAAGGCTAGTGTCATTAATGATGCCAATTTCTTGTACCTACAATCGTACGAGAGCACTAATTGAATGCAATAACTACGTGCAATAATTGTAAGCAACTGTTTAGGTACCTACAATTGGATCTAAATAAAACAATTGAATGAAAGTTTCGACATAAAATAATTGCAAAGAATTGAATACAAGATGGCATGCAATAATAGCATGGTGCTGTTTACCTACACATAGTATTATAATTATCTGAGCCTATACCAAGGAAAGTTTTGAATTAAGACTTGTACTTATAAGAAATCAAGATTGTTATATGTTGTTACCATGCAAGTCATTATTGCTTCAATTTAAACTTGCATCGTGTTAATGGTACTTAACACACACTCTAGCCAGCATCACCACTACATTTGCGACCTATGCGCGCTGAAATCTCACGGATGTTACTACATTTTAATTCACTTAGCCATCAATGTAATTACTTTACATTGAACACAAGTTTCTTACTTAGCCGACTTACCGCCTTTTACTACAAAATCTACAGTACCTATTATACTTTTATCAACATTTTATCAAGAAACACAGCTGAGCTAGCGTTGCTCCTATACATTTAGGTACCTACTATGAATGTTAGCGGGCAAATTACTTTAATTTGGAGAAAATAGAAAATAAATAAATTTAATTTGGATGTCCGGATGTGACCTAATTAAAATCGTCTGTAATGCCTACTTCAAAATCAAGCCAAAAAAAATATGACAGAATGGTGATTTAATTATTATATTTTTTGGTACTATGGTAACTATAAATAAACTGCTGTCAATTATAATTAAACAGAGAAAAGTTTCAACATTTTACTCAAACAAACCTCATCATTTTGATTCTCGTAGGTATTAACGAATTTCATCATGAAAGGAACACAACTGTTAACTCAAAAACGAATGCTCTGATTCCTATCTCCCAGAGAAGGCACGTGTAGGTATTGATTGGCAGAAACGTGTCAGTAAATCTTGTTAGCTTAGGGAGGATGCAGCAAGGGACTTAACACCGCACCTCTCAACGAATACACCTGTAGTTTAGTTTAGACCACATTCCTAATTATTGTTTCAAACTTAACATCGGTTCTGTGTATATTAGTGGCAATTCGGAGTGTCGCAAAAGCTAAACTTACTAACTAAAAATGTTGCCGTCCCTTTCATAGCGCTGGAAATAAAAAGGATGGCATTAATTTTTAGTTTAGATTAGCTTTTGCGACACTCCGAATTGCCACTATTAGAAAACAAACGTGTAAAGGCTTTTTATTGGAGCATTGGAGTTACTTGAGCACACTTTAAATTAAAAAAAAACGTTATTTATAAATTCATTGTTTTTTCTATGAAAAAAAAATATATCTATGTAGTAGGTATATCAGTCATCTGGTTACCATAACACAAGCATTAAAATGCTTAGCTTGGCACTAGATGACGCTGTGTGGAATGTCCAGTCCAGGGATATTTATTTATTTATAGTTACATAAATTAATAGTTATTGTTTCGGAAATCTCTATCAACCGGAAATTCCTCGCTTTGACAACTATTAAACAACAAATTGCGATGCTGGACTTATACTTCACACACACACAACCTTTCACCTTTATAATATTAGTGTGATGACACAGGCTTATATCTGTACCTGCTGGCAAATATTAGTTTCGTCCGAGTTTCAAACTAAAGGAACCACCCGTTAAAAAGTTTTTAACAACTCCTGTACCCCATGGCGGCAGTGGTTTTGGATACCGACAAAATTATAAAAACTACCTTTTTGTGTTTTATTACTCTTCTCTGATCGCTAACACTCTTGTACACGAACTTTCTATCTAGCCTACATCTACCCACTGCTGAGTAATTAGATCTCTGCATTTTCATGTCATTTTTTCATCCTGTGCCACTCGCATCCAATACTTCCCTGCTGCCTTTTCTATGTCATCAGACCATCTAGCTAGCTGGTGGTCTGCCTGGTGTTCTGTACTGATTTATTATTATTAATATGTATACATACATACATTTACATAAGTATTGTATTATGTGTTCTTCAAAGAAACACAAGTATCCGAGCTCAGGCGCGTAGCTCGGAGCGGAGGTAAACAAAGGTAGGTAACTAAGTATTTGCTTACTATAGGTACGGTTGTTGGATTTTTTTTTGTAAAAATATGTTTGCAAGGGTGTGTTCTGAGAGAGTTGTTTATGTGATCAGCGAATGCAAAATGTAATAACTTAGGTACATAGCTACTTAGAGTGGTATAATTTCATATATTAACACCATCAGTAGGTAATATTCGTGGTTCTAGCTCCAATTCAGAATCTGTAAAGGGCCTTGCTTACCTTAAATTCTGAGTTTATGTCTACCGTGCTGTGGGGTAAAGTCTTAATTCTGTTTTAAATGTCGTAGATACCACAGATGGGTTCACACATCTCTGTAACTCAATGACGCATATTTAAACAGGAAAAGTAATTATTAAATTAGATGTAACATAAAAGGTGTGGATTCTAATGAATATTGGTTGCTATTTGGTTGCCTGCTATCGAACATTTTCCATTTAATTAAGAAAATGTTATTCAATATCGTTCTTCAGAATTATTTTATTCTAAAGAGCGATATTGACGAACAAATTGCCCTCTTCAATGAAGTGGAAGCTCGTGGAAAGATTCATAGAACTATTAATTATTACCGTTTGAATAGAGACTCACCGCAATGAAATATGTATTCAACATTGAAATTATTATTGCAGCCGCAGCCGTAGGAAAATTAATTATATTCCAACCACTAACTCATCATTGACTTTTGTCTAGAGCTTTCAGACAACGGTTGAATTATGTAACCATTGTTATAACCTAAACGAACTGTAGGTACCTACTTGTTTACTAAAGAACTCGCTGCTAACCACTTAACGGCACTAATTGATTCTGTTGTATTACTGACTAGCTACTCATATCCAAATTCCGGGATGGTCCTGCTGAAGAGAATGTCACTAAATTGTAACTTAAACCAAAAGTTCTTATTACGTTCATAGCTAAAAATACTGAAAATAACATTTCAAAAACAAGGTAGGTATATAGGTACTTTTAATGATGTCGTTCATCTTTGTCTAATTCTACAATGTAGGTACTTACCTACACTCCAATTTTATCAAAATATTAGCGATTTTAATTTAATTTACCTACTCAGGCTGTCATTTAATTATGGATAATAACGTAAATAATTAAGCCTGGGATAATAATAATATAATTAGGTACTTACTTACGTGAGCGAGTGCGAGAGTCACAAAGTACACTAATGACGGAGTAATCGGTGAACATACATAAAAAAAACAAATACATACAGTGAAATATAGAACCACATCCTTGTTTGAAGTAGGTTAAAATTACGAATAATTTTTAGAGAAGGTAAGTACCTACCTTATACCTACTACTGAAAAAAACCTACTCTTTGTGAATGTGCGTATTTTATAAACCAGCACACGGAAGGAGCTTACGAGAGAAATGTATAAGGGCTACTACGGTGAAGACAGAATTTGGTGAAGGACACAGAATACGGTATAGCCTGCTCTACGCAGGCCCAGGTGCGTAGAGGGAAACAAAAAAGATTTAGGCCTAATATACGTAACGTATCTACACGTCTTAGATCTAGTAGATGCACATTCGGCATTTTGAAGCGTGCGAAGCTGTCCAATACATCCGTAAGTACATATTGAAACGCATTTATACCATGTGACAGTAGAAGTTTGAACTGTACAATCATAAAATAGGGTGAAATACATAAATAAATGCGATAATTAATTAGTTTGCGATAGTATGGGTCGCAGTAATATTGTGGGTTATAGGTTAGTAATAATTACTTGCAAGGATCTCTTGAACAAAAACATTAATTTCCCATTCATAAATATCCCAACGGTTTAAAAAATTAAAATTGATAATGAAAAGTGGGTTACAGGTATTATTTTATCTGTGGTTACAGCTTGACAAAATTACAATCTAGTTTGGTTGTTGTACCTTGACCGGGTCAGATTGCGCTCTATGATTTTTGATATGATGTTACCACACATTCAGCAGATGTTAAGTTCTTACTTACTTACTTTAGCAGATGTTAACAAGCTGTATGAAATGGTAGCGACACTGAAAGTTCTGCCTTTAATTTATTTTTTTCTATTTTTTAAGGACGTCATACCACGTTGTGTCATATCACATCCACCCCGAAAAGACGTTAGAACACGTTATTTGCGCGAACGTGAAGTGAAGGGTCGGTGAACGGGTTGTAAAGAAATTGAGTTCCCAAGGCGGTAAAGAAAAGTTAAGTATGAAAATACTTTGAGTGGGGTATTATAATGAAAGGGGCTTTGTTTGTACTTACCTACATTACAAAATGGTTTTTATTTTTATTCTAGGAGTCCATTTTATTTAGGAGTGGCTCAACTGGTTCTAATTGTATTTTGTACATTCATATAAATATGTAGTAGTTTAGTTTCTATAAATAAATTGTATTATTTAACTATTTAGTAGGTAGGTACATGCTCAGCATGTAAATCAAGAAATTCATATACCTACCTAACCTGAGCTCTCAAATGGATCAGTTTAGATGTCTGCGTAGTTAGGGTTAGACTGGAGAGCTTTATGAGAAATAAGGATTTTGAAACCGTTAACCGAAGCTAATAGCGCTATCATTGCATTTGCAGTGATTTATAAAAGAAATTATACCGTTTTGCATGAATGATAATATATTTTTTCCGAGCTAGCGCAGTAGAAAAGAAAGAAAATCGATTATTTTGGTAGGACCTCAAATCCAGGTAGTAGGGAAACTTGTATGAGTTGATCCTTCGAGGTAAGATAATCCCTTGACATTGTGGCAAAACTATGAACAATGAGTTACTTTCTTCGACAAATCGTAGATTCCGACCCCCCCCCCCCCCCACAACAAATCAAATCGTATAAAGGCGGTAGGTAACGACCACATGCATGTATAGACGAAAAAATATAATATTTGTGGCTTTACTCTAAAGTAGGGTTGACTTTGAGACTGTGTTACTTTTGTTGTTTACAATCAATCGCAATGATTGTTGTATTTATGGATGTTTATAATGCTCAATTTTAGTTCTTGCATGGCAATAATACGGTAGAAGTCTTGTAGTTTATGTTATCAAAAAAAAAAAAGTTGTGTTTGGGGTTATAATAGTTTGTATAAAGATGACTCATATTTTGCCATACCTATTTTCTATTGTAAGCTCTTCAATATCTTGCTATATGGAAAAAATACCTAATATTAGAGTTTATTTGGTTTAGATAAATACATAATTTATAAAATAAAATATAATTATATAGCTACATGAGTTTTTCAGAGTTAGTTGCGCAGTTTTAAAAGAAATTATTATAAAGAAGGGGTTTATTTATATCATAAATAATGAATAAGACCTAATAAATAAGTAATTTTTTTATCATACCAAAACCCAGATCTCACCAACCAACGGTGTGTGAGATCTCGTTCGGAGCAAACTACTATGTACCTACCTACCTAGTAGCAAAGACGATTAATATCTAGATATTAATCGTCTTTGCTAGTAGGTATATCACGCTTGAAGTGGTTGATTAGGATCATTTCACGCTAGAGAAGATATGTTTATGCGGGTAGATTCTATCGTCGAGAAATGTACCTTGGTTGGATTTACCTACTGTACCAATTAATTTCTAATCAGGATATTACTTAGGTACTCATGTATGCATGGTCGGACAGGCCATGTAGTCGAGGTGGCATTTGCCGTCCGGTCCCTAGCCTGCTTGGGTATTTTTGTAATTCGTTAATCTCACCTATCTTTACCAATGCGATTCAATGTGGAACATAGAACCTCCTCCTTTTTTGAAGACGTTTAAGAGCCATCTCGAAAAATCGTTAGAAATCGATTTTTTTGAGATCGATCGTTAAAATTCGCGAGAAACTGCGAGATGGCTAACAAAAAGAGGGTTTATTGTTTGACATTTCATGTACTTTATCCGTCCCTGTGTTTTTTTAAAGGTTATTGATTGTAAATGGAATAAATATCAACGAAATTCCGAACAAAACAGGGGAAGTATGACGTGGGTGAGCGGTGGGTGGAGGGAACCCCCCAGTCCCCACCGAGGGGGGAGCTACAGGAGCCCTAGATTGCCCGGGATTACAGCTCTGTGAGTTCTATTTTCAGCATTTATATATCCACTAGCCTGTTACTGCGACTTCTTCCGCGTTAGATAACTTTCGAAGGTTACGTAATGGAGTAGGTAACATTTTTTATGGTTAAGTCAATAAAGTGTCTCTTTATTTACCTTATGATCCCTGCAAGATAATAATGACGTCAAGTTAGAATACTCTTATTTGAGTACTTATAACATAACATAGTGAGAATTAAGTTGGAAGATGCGGTAGTGGAATAGCGATTTCTTCCAGGCACGATTTGGATGGGCTGGATTGAAATGGACAAAGAGAAAATAAACATAGACAAAAATATAAATTAAATTCATAAGTAATAATAAGATCAATGACATTACGAGTCTATAAGGAAGCTTCTAGCTTCAGTGGTTTCGGCCGGGCAGTTAGCGTCAATTCACACGTACCACAACTACACCACGTCGCAGCGACATAATGTGGTCAAGCTGTGGTTACGTGTGAATAGTGCCGCAGCGGCTTTTTGCAGTTGCGTTGTGGTACCGACAAAATGTCGATGTGGTTGCGTTGTCGCTGTTGTTGCGACGTGGTAACCACACGTGGTCATGTGCAGTTATACTCCAGCTTTAGTAGAGGTAACACGGCTTGACTGAACGTAGTCATGGAGGAAAGATTGTTGTTGCTATCCTTGTTATGGCTTTTATTAATAAGAAGAAGACGACGAAATCAGCGTATTCGTCGACGACGTCATGTCGTGGCGATGTGGCCGCGGTGCCGCCGCCGCGTGGCGGCGTTGCCGTCGCGATGTGATTGCGATGTGTTTGTATTACACAGGTGGTAGATAACAACGTCAAAATGTGGTACGTGTAAATTGTAATATTTATTTTCAATACAAAATATACGCCCGACCACATGGCGTCGTTGTGGTGTGGTTGTGGCTGTGGTGTGGTTGTGGTACGTGTGAATTGACGCTTATAGGTTCGAGTATATAGATTTACAAAATATCAGATACATTTTGTGTAGGGTGTTAAGTCCTCACCTGCATATGTCTGTGTTGATGGCGTATATTGGTTTATTTCTATCGACGAATGGTGCGTATAGCCCGGAGTCTGTGCCGTTGATCATGTTACAGATGCTTTCGCTGTCTTCCTCGGCCCAGTAGAGGAAGTGGTCCCGACCTCCATACTGTCTGATGTCTCCAAGCCTCGTGTGGTCATCCAATCCTCTGTAAACTTCGTATTCCTCGCTAGGAATATGGTTTTTCTGTTGGCAAGAAAACAGATAGTTAAAAACTCAAACGAATAGAAACGGCTGAAAAACCGTGCGTTGCACGTCATTAATCGGGGCTTTGTAAATAATATTCGTTACTTCATATAAAGATCAGCATTGCCATTCAGCGCGGCAATGCTGCCAGTGTCTTGGGCACGCTTCCGCCTGGCAGTGGTTTGGATCAATTGAGCTACCTTTAGATCGTTTTTAACGATCCTTAGGTGGCTCAACTGGTTCTAATTGTATACCAATGTTAAAAATTAAAGTAGGTAGGTAACTATCAATTTTTGATCTTCGTTCGTTTCGTGAAAAAGCATGAAACTACACATAAGCTATACTCGTTCCAACCGTTTATTTAACTTTTGACAGCTGTAATACTGACTCAAATAGTGATACCCTGACCCGTTACCGATTCGATTTATTTTATCGATCGATTTTATTCATGAAGAAGTTTTAATCGATTTAACACACTCATATTTACTATGAATATCAACATTTTGCACCTTTTCATTACAAGTAGGTACCGCAGTTCATTCACATGTTTTTTATTTGAACCAACTACAGTAAGTCTAAACGATTATTTTAGATTCATTAATTTTCAGCGAATAAATTCGATCCCATGGAACTGTTTTCATTACGCAAATTATTTATGCATTACAACAGAGACATTTAGGGCATTTTAATGCAAAATAATAAAGGTTTTTACGTGATTTGGTATAAAAAATAATCACAATAATTTTATTGTATGTTTTAATATAATCGATAATCGATTTATTTCAAAACCAGTTGTCATTAATTACGAATGAAACATCTCTTGGGCGGATCCCGTCCATGACAGTACAGTATTCCCTGTAGTTCCTTTTATCAAAAATTATTATAAAACTTTATGTGCATGATCTGTCAAAAGTTAAATAAACGATTGGAAAGACTATAATTGGGGCTTTTTGGCGGGAATTTGAGAAGTCATGGTTGTCTATTTGTTTTATTTTCCGAAACATGTGTTTTAGCGAATGTTAATGTGTAATAATGGTGGATTATTAACTGTTGAGTGTTCGTGAAACGACATAAGTGTGGGCAAATGAAACAAAACTGGTTAACATTGCATTTCGAGTTCTCACAAAAAGTCCGTGTGATGCTTCAGTAAAGACCCACATCTTTACTGAGGCACAAGGGAATGGGTGGGATATTATGTATAAGTATGTATCTTATTATATAATTTGTATTTGTGTACCTTTATCTCTTATCTTGAATTATAATAGAACATGATAGTGGCTAAATGCACAAGCCGTGCGAAGCCAAAAACAAAAAGAAAAAAAAAAAAAAAAAAAAAAGACTATAATTGTTGTTTTATAGATAGTTTTCTGCTATTGTAAAATTGCAAAATTGTTATAAGTAGCTTACCGAACCGAGGGAGAGCCGCCATTTTACTCTAATTTTAACAATGTTTTGTTTTCGTTTTCCTGAGGAGCTCTTTAGTATGGGCAAAGACGATTATTAATCGTCTTTGGTATGGGTAATCAATAGAAGGTACATAAAGCGAAATTGAAATTTAGTACGTATGCAGGGTGGGGTTTCGGGGGCGATAAATAGATCTAGCCAGGATTCATTTTTAGTAAATGTAATTTTATCCGTGTTTTCAGGCAATGAAAAAAAAACCGAGCGGTACGGTACTGAGAAAGGAGCTTGCCATTAGAGAATAATGAAAAATTACATGAATGCTTCATCTAATAACAAACACAACAGTACTTGGTGTGTGAAGCGGCTGCATTTAAAACCAATTCTGTATTAGAGAATATGATAGGCTCGTACTATATAACAGGTATCTAGGGGGAGGGGGAGGGGGGAGGCAACCGAGGCTTGCCTGCTGATCGATTAATTAAATCGTAATAATCAGCCCTAGGGCGTATGCAGCTTTTAGACACAAATTTAAATTAAGAACCATTTAATAGTGACAGCACAACTTTCTAGCTACAAAAGAATTTTTGCCCCATCCTATAGGTATACGTATATAACCAGATGACTATAACATTTTTTTTAAATTCATACATAATATTATAATTATAGATAGACAACACCTAGACCCGGAATAAATTTCGTTCAAGTATAGGTAGAGCAATTTCCTGCACTCTTGAGGTTCATTTCTGTTTATTTATAACTCCGCAGATTCTCGTCAGATACTCAATTTTATGGGACCACTTCGCTATTATACTCCTTCAAACAAAAAAAATAATATTTGAATTCGGTCTTATATTGAAGGAAAAATTGGTTAATTTATTAATATAAAAATAACTCGAACAAAAACAACCTCTGTGGCGCAGTGGGCAAAAGCCCGCCTGAAACGCGGAGGTTGCGGGTTCGATCCCCGCTGCGGGACAAATGTTTGCATCATCTGCAAATATTTTTTTCGTGTCTGGGTGTTTTCTATGTAAGTATAATATGTATGTATTTACAAAAAAAAAATGTATCTATGTAGTTTATCAGTCATCTGGTTACCTTAACACAAGCATTAAATTGCTTAGCTTGGGACTAGATGACGCCGTGTGGAATGTCCAAGGATATTTATTTATTTATTTATTGTCTTTTAACCCTTACTATTTTAAAAGTCCTATCCAATGACACCCTACATACACTATGGAGTGAACGAAAAAAAAAATATTCACCCTCGCATCACATCTAGGGGAGGTTTATAATCCTTTGAGTGAAATTTGCTATCTCCATTTTATATCTAAATTTTTATGATGTTTCCTCCAGGTGGTATTAAAATTGCACCCTGTAATAATACTTAATAATTCAAACTTAGGTACCTACCTAACCTACCTTACATGCCTTGAACTGCTAGTAAGTACCTAGTAACATTTCGCAGCAAATATTTTTAAACAGTTAGGAACCTTTAAATGGAACAGGGTTTGTGGGTTATTCCATGGGGTTTAGTTAGTGGTACGATACTAACATACGCTAATAAGGAGAACAGCAATGATCCATCTTCCTGCTCTGCCAGGTTCTGCGCGTTGGCTCCAATGGACCTGATAAAAAAGTAAGTTCGTATGAGTTAGTGGCCAACACTGATGATTTGGTTTTGAGGCCCACTAAAGGCCTACTAATTTTAATTTATCGTGGCATTTGAAGCACTTAATCGCTTAGCTGTGAATATCACTTGGTTCCCATCCTAATGGGTCCTACACACTATGCCGGCAGCCAGTCCCGCCAACATGCCTGGCAGCTTACCTGACCTACGCCTCCGCCCGCATAGTGTGTAGGAGCCCTCTGTACCTACATCATCGCTTATAACAAGAACGTGGTAAGCTGTAAGCTACGCCACAAGCGCTTTATAGTGTCACTAAATTGTAAGCTATACATACCGACTAACCTGATTAAATTACAAGCAACTGCCCCAAGAAATCCAGGGTTCTCGCAGAGTCTTATTCCTTCGAAGAGAAGATTTCCAACGCGAACCGTCATGATTGGTGAGTTGTGTACCCCAAAAACGCTGCCCATGGCACTGTTCAGTATTGACAGCAGATTAGAATACGACATCTCGGCTATTTGGATTATGGCCTGCGAAAAAATGTTTTTTTTTAGTTTTTACTGTTTTAAATCCTAATTAATTTTAATACGGCCTTTTAAAAGGCCGGAATCCCAAACTAGAAATGGCAGATTAAACTTTCGTATTTGAATGTACTAATTGTAGATGGCAGACAGATTGTTTAGAAGATTTATTTTGTTAGACTATATAGACGGTTTCCGCCGAATCGTTTTTCCGTGCATTAACTTTCGGCATTCGCGTTTTTCTGCGATCTTTTTCTTTCAACTAAATTTTAACTAAATTAGTACCTACAAAAGATAATAATTCGTTTTATGCCATTTTGACGAGTAATGACGTGGATATTCAATGGTGAAAGCTGTGAAGGGGTAAGGGGGTGTGGGCGCGTCTTCGCATGCGCATTTCAACTCCAACCCACACACTAGGAGATTTTAATAAAATACATGCACCGTTTGTGCATGTGGTGCACCAACACACTGACGCAATAGACAGAGAAGAAAGACCGCAAGAGGAGTCCAACCACTGTCCATCAGGCACATTGTGTGCTTGTATGCATCCATGCTAAATCCTTACGATGATTTATAGTAGGTAGGTACCTACCCTGGTAAAGGCATTCTGTGGTAATGATACCCAAAAAATAATAAAAGAATAAGTACCGAAATATACCTTGTATTATAGCTGGTTAACACTTTGTTAGGTATCAAGTGAGAGTAATAAGTGATTAACTGATTAGTTAACGTGTTAACTTAACAGTAAAAATAGAGGCGGCTTCTAATTACTTCACATCGCACTCGCATTTGCTACCTGCACTTACCACATAACAGCGTAGGGCAGATGACCCGTTTGTGGCCATTTTAAGAGGTTTGTCCACTTTGAGGCTTTCTTAACTTATAGCTGTAATAGTAAAATGCATTATTTTTGCAAAAAGTTATTAAAAATATATTAGTGAATCCTAACATAATCGTTTTTTAAGGAAAAGTCAAATAGTTAATTAAATATACAATTCATAACAAAAAAAGTCATTTTGTGCCATTTCTGGCCAGGTTTACCCCACTTCTGGCCACAATCATGTGCCAGTTTTGGCCATCTAGAATAAAACAGAAATAATTGAATTTTAGTAGAGTATTTATTAAGAAATTGGAAAAAATTAACTTATAATCATGTTTTCTTGAACAAAATGAAAAGAAAAAAGTTATAAATAATCACAAATTACACACTGAGATCACTTTTAAAGGAAACTTACAATATTATAACCAGTCTTTGTATACTTTACTTATGACTTAAATGGTTATGAATATATTATTTTAAGTACTTAGCTAAAAACATATTTTTGTTTATCAGCTAAGAATCTCGATTATATAGTAGGTACCTATTACTATATACCTACAATAAAAGTAGTTTTATCTTTGGAATCAGTCAGTGAATGAAGCGCTCGTGGCGAAGCTTGCTAAGACGTTCTTGATAGATCGTCGAAGTTAAGCAATGTTCTGAGCGGTCACTACTTGGATGGGTGACCGCAAGTGACATTTTCATCTGAGCGTTTCCGTGCTTCGGAGGGCACGTTAAATTGTCGGTCCCGGCTTTTAAAAGTCATTAAGCCATGACGAAGGCCTTTAGGCGGCCTAAAAACTCCGACACCAGAGTTGGCCACTTGCTTATACGAACGAACGAACGATCAGTCAGTATACTAATATTAATAATTATAGGTATTTTATACTCATGATCTAAGAAATATTCAAGAGTATTATAATAACAATAGCTAGGACTATAATCTATTCTTAATTGTGTTTAACGCTAAAGCTACTTTGTGTGGTGAATATTGAAAGTTTTCTTTTCACGTGGTCTTGTTTCTTCTTAACAGATCCAGTTTTCTTAGAGGGTATTTTAAACACTGCAAATAAACAGGAAATATCAGAACACTTCAATAATAATAATATAAAAACTACCTGACAAAAGAAGTGGCCACAAATGGGGTTTCTTTGTACCCACTTCTGGCCACCACCGTGGCCAAAGATGGAGAATTTCGACATTTTGTGTGCCGTTTGTGGCCACCTACAAATAACTCACTTCTGAAATACTTAGTAAATAAATTGTTTTAAATCTATCAAAATAATATATTTTTAATAAACAATTAACAAAAACATTACCAAAATAAAACGTGGTTTTGAAGATAATAATTAATTACTCACCCCCTCGCCTTAATATTTTTGCTAAGAAAACTGCGCTATGCACGACCGGATGGAAAAAAGGCCTGTTATGTCAAAGTGAAGTTTGTCTCATGACATTTGTCAACGGCTGCAGTGTTGCCAATACTTTATGTTATAGGAAACGTACTCAGCAGAAAAAAAAAATGATCTATGCCTTAATTACAACGGTTTGAAGTCCTAGATGGCCAGAAAGGGCCCGATGGCCACAAACGGGTCTTCTGCCCTACATGCGTTTACACGCTGATTTTACACTTGCACTTGTCACTCGTACTTGATAACCAGCTTGTATAAGAGAATAAGTAGGTACTATAATAGTGGAACATAAAACCTCGTCCTTTTTTGATGAACAGCCGTGTTGGTCAAGTGGATTAGTACTTCGACTTTCGATCCGAAGGTCGTGGGTTCGAATCCGGCCGTGCATTAATGAACTTTTCGTATCGAAAAATTTATATGCGCTTTAACACGAGCTTTTAACGATGAAGGAAAACATCGTGAGGAAACCAGTTAGCTCTCTAATAGCGTCGATGGGCTTGCAACCTGTCACGTAAAGTTAACTTCTGCAAGATGTGGGCATGTACCAAATATGTATTTGGACATACCTCTGACTACCCCCTTAGACATCATAAAAAGATCTAAAAAAAATTGCATTAAGATCTGAAAGAAATGTCTACCGCTTCCTGGGTATACAGTCGTGATAATATTTCATTTTTCATTTCATTTCCTTTTTTGATGTTGGTTAAAAAATGACCAACATTTCCTAGAAGTAGGTCTCGTACCTAATGATTATTATTTGTGATTGTGAGGTGGCATTGTGAAGTAGCTTTTCAGTAACCCATCCAAATGGTGGATAATGGATCAATTAAATTTAGTTTCAATTGTAAAGGAACCTTTAAAACTGTAATGGTTAAATCACGTGACAAGTGTCAAAGTAGGAAGAAATTCCACACCTTGTTACACGTGATTTCACACGTGATTAGTTAATTTTGGAGATGAGATCTGCGTTCGAGAAACCGGCTATTAGTGATTTTTTGAGTTGAGCTAACGGGATGATATTATTAATCCCAGATTAGTATGAGATCGATAGTGTAACAACCTTAGTTTAATGGTACCTATTTTAAAGTATTTTTAAGTACTTACAAGATGAAATTAACGTTGACGAAGTCGCGGGCAACCGCTGTAAATGTCTATGTTTGTATGTATGCCTTAATTCCTTATAAATCTGTTTTTTGCAAAGTACAAACTATACTTATTGCCATTCTGAGCCTTATTTTTCCTAGCTAAGAAATACTATTTCAAAAAGGTCACAGAGTAATAAGAAAATTCTAAAGTTCTCAACATTGTTAAGAAATATTTTTGCTGGCAGTCTCACTCTTCTCACAAAAGGATGAAAATATGAAAGCAGGGAATGTTAGATATGGTACGCTTCAAGTAGGCGTCGGAAAACTAATAATTGGAGTACCTACGAGTATCTACCTACAAGCTGAGCAGGACAGATGTGGAGTGCCTTTTCAAGTTATGTTACGGATTTCTTTGTTGTGTTGCAGTGTCATTTTGAAACATGATACCTACACCCGTATGATTGATTATAGGTACTAGCTGCGTCCCGCGGTGTTACGCGCGTTGAATAGTTCTCGTTCCCGTGGGAATACCGGGATCAAAAGCCTATTCTTTGATCCAGGGTATAAGCAATTCTGGTACCAAATTTCATACAAATCTGTCCAGCCGTTTGAGCGTGAAAGAGTAACAAACACACTTACACACAAACTTTTACCTTTATAATATTATATATATACCTTATTGTGATGTGATTTGACTGAATATAATACAGCACTAGCTGGGTACAAGCTATTTTATCTGTGGTACAAGCAAACAGCCGTGTTGGCCAAGTGGATAATTAAGTACCTACTTCGACTTTCGTTCCGAAGGTCGTGAGTTCGAATCAATGGACTTTTTGTGTAGAAAAAATTATAATTACACCGCAGGGCGCAGCTAGTTTTTATTCAAATGTGGTTGATATGGCACTATTTATGATAATGTTATAATTTGATGGTTAGGTAAGGACCTAGGTAAGTAGGTACACTAAGTACATAATTTTGGAGCGTTTGGATGTGTAGGTACTTCTTGGTGCAGGCGACTGTACCTACCCAATTACAAAAAATAATTAGGTACTTATATGTTTATTAAGTAGGTAAGTACCTACTTACATAATTATTACCATATGGGGGCATAGATACCACCAATATATCGCTATGCAGTAGAACAATAATAAATAAGTATCCTTGGACATTCCACACAACGTCATCTATAGTCAAGCTAAGCAATTTAATACCTAATGGTAAACAATATGTAAACACTAAGAACAAGGATGGACACCTTGTTCGTAGTTTAAACAACATGTGTATATTATGTCATTGTATACGTAATGGCAACCAAATTACTGTTATACTTACTACATAAATATATTTTATATCGATTGTATTACAAAACGATAAATAATAACATTATCACGAGGATGGAATTTGCTATCACCAAATATTTCGGAACAACTGCAGGATTAAGATAAATTAATGCACTAAAGTGTTATCTATAATCCAAATATCTAGAAAGAATAGGTGACAAATTTGTTTTTAAAAACCAGCACTAAAAAACAGTGTTCATGGATGTAAAGATGGATTTTTGTTAGGTAAGTACCTACTTACCTAACAAACGTACCTACATTTTTACGCATAGGTAAACTACTACCTAAATGGCTGATACTTTTTAGTAGGTAAGTACCTATTTTTATCTAAGACATTATTAGTTCTTGCTGGTGCAACGATGCATTTCCTTCAAATATTTATTTCCAAGATTTGTTCGTCAACTGTTTTGCGTAATATATCAACAACTCACAAACATCCATGCATCCACCCATACATCCTCACAAATTTTCACTAAATAGTTTGAATATAAAATACTTAAATTATACCCTTTCCAACCGTTTATTTAACTTTTGACAGCTGTAATACTGACTCAAATAGTGATACCCTGACCCGTTACCGATTCGATTTATTTTATCGATCGATTTTATTCATGAAGAAGTTTTAATCGATTTAACACACTCATTATTTACTATGAATTTCAACACTTTGCACCTGTTCATTACAAGTAGGTACCGCAGTTCATTCACATGTTCTTTATTTGAACCAACTACAGTAAGTCTAAACGATTATTTTAGATTAATTAATTTTCAGCGATTAAATTCGATCCCATTACTATAGGTACGAATAGGTACGATGGAACTGTTTTCATTACGCAAATTATTTATGCATTAAAACAGAGACATCTAAGGCATTATGAAATAATAAAGGTTTTTACGTGATTTGATATAAAAATAATCACAATAATTTTATTGTAATTATGTGTTAGTAATATAATCGATAATCGATTTATTTCAAAACAGTTTATAGTCGGTGGTCATTAATTACGAATGACACATCTCTAAGTGGGCGGAACCCGTCCATGAAGTACAGTATTCCCTGTAGTACATTGTATCAAAAATTATTACAAAACTTTATGTGCGTGATCTGTCAAAAGTTAAATAAACGATTGGAAAGACTATAGGTAGGTACTTTTAACTAAAACAAACCCTCTTAAAATCTAAACATCACCTGAGGTAATTTACCCGGGTGCACTAAGTTACACGTTTATTAGACTACCCTGGTTATCCGGGTGCACTAAATTTTGCTCTAGTACCTTACCTACTTACCAAGAGTTAATTACTTACTTACTTATTTTTTTTGTATTTTATAAACTTGTGTAGAAGTAGGTACCTACTATACACGCCACGATACATTTAAGTTAAATCTTTATTATCTAAGCCAGTGCCTATGATAACACCAAGGACGACTTTCATCGTTCTTGATAACACTTGGTTTGTTAAATCAAATTATGTTACCTACAAAAAACGCAACTTGATCCCGATTGTATGTGACCTTTTTTCAGTACCTGTACCGATTTTAATGCAGTTTTTTTTATTTAAATGCAAGTTCTCTGACATGTTTTATCAAAATCGGTTATCATCGCACAATGCAAAATAAAATTCGCTTTTTTGAACACAAAGCCTGTGTACAAAATCCTGGAAACAGGAACAGACATGTTCACACAAACAAAGTCACCATATTTAGTTTAACGTGTTCACTGCCCATGAGGCAGTGGGTTAGTTGGCATTTTCCATTCCCCATAAGTTCAAATAACAGTTGACAGTGATTGTAAATTACAATCACTGTCAACAGTCATTTTCATGAGTTATGTAATGTACAATTTGTAATGTTAATTAAGTAGGTAGGTACTTATTGTAAAACATTCGCCAGTTTAAATATATTTTATCTGAAATGGCTTGGATCAGTTGAGCTACTTAAACTATCCTGAGTTTTTTTTTTCTATTAAATGCTGTCCAACTACTGGGCAAGTCAAGATTTGTGAAAAATCAATGAAATGAAAAAAAGCTTTATTGCAATACAACATAAAGTGGTAATACCTAGTAGTAAAACATTAAAGTACCTATATTATAAAGTTTAAATGCAGTTGATTACAAATTGGCGGTCTTATCGCAGATAGTGATTTCTTCCAAACGACCATTTACTAAACTAAACTAGGTTAAAAAGTACGCTAGAACCTCCCATTGAGTACCAAGTTGCACAGTGTGGACTTTTTCTGTCCCTTGAACGAATGTACCTATAATTGTATCTCAAATTCTCAAGGGTCAGCTTCCATCCACACCGCACAACCCCGCCGTCTCTGGGGAGGTCCCCGCGTGTTGATTCGGATAACTTTAATATGAGGCGCTCTCTGTTAAAAATGAGCTACCTACCAATTAGTTCACCGAATTACTCTTGAACGATATAGCTGTAAATAGAAATTACTGTTCGCCGTTACTAAGAAAAACATTTCAGCCGATAAAAATAGGTAAATTAGGGAAGATAATTATTTTTTGGTACCTACCTACCTATACAAAATCTCACATAAATTCGCGAATGTCGTTAAAACTATTACCAAGGACGATAAAATACCTACTTACATGGTATGGAACATTGATGATGGTGACCATGTCGTTCTCAGTCAAGGGAAACGAAGCTTCGGCGTCGAATTCGAAGTGCTCAGTACGAAGGTATGACACCAAGTCGCCTTGGAGTCCCGTTATATTCCTTGTTTGGTACAATCTGGAACAACATGAAAATGTAACCAAGTTTATTTTATATCGTGGGACTAAACGAAGCCATAATAGTGAGGGAGTCAATGAAACCGTGGATTTAACCGTGTTTAAAAATACAGTTAGTTTACAAAACTGTATTTTTCACTGTATAAGTACAAGAAAAATAGAGATTTTTCTCTACATACTAAAATGTAACACGTCGAAGTCTGTACATTTGAGATAATAATGAAAAACTAATATGGGGGACTTTATTAGAGCATCAGTTTTTCATCAGAGCAATTTTTTGTCCGTCCGTCTGTATGTAAGTTTGTTACCGCATCACGCAAAAAGTACTGAATAGAATTGAATGTAGTTTTCACCGATTTATTGCCAGAGGTCTATCTTAAAAAATAGGAGCCATTTGCCGCAGGTTTACCCCTTTAAAGGGTTGCAATAGTATGTCAAAGTTTGTATAGGAACTTTTTAAAGGAAAGTGCAATTAGATAGAAACTCGGTTGTAATACTATGTACCTATGCAAAAAATAGATAACGGGTCTGAGGATTTTCCAAAATAACCCTTAAAAAGTTGTGAAATAGGGTGTCAAAGTTTTTATGGAAAGTAGCGTGTACAACACGCTTGCAAGCGAAGCCGCGCGGGTTAGCTAGTAATTTAATATTTATTTATTTTTATTTCTTAGGAAAACAAACAGTCATTATATACTAAGTATTTATGTGTTCTCACATATTGAATCTATAATATAGCTTGCCTGATTAACATAAAAACACAGAAGAAAAACAAAAAATACCAAAACCAATAAACAGTATAGGTATATAATGATAACTAATCAATCAAATTTTGGAGATTAATTAAATATTTATGAATGATATTTTTCTTGCTTATTTAGTCCCGCTTCGTACGTCTTGGCGTACTTTTTGGGCATGAGAAGTGAAAAATATATCTAATTATAGGTCTTAGGTTACTAGGTAGGTACTACAAGTTATCACACCGCACTCTCCTCATCAATCTAGGGGTAGGTACTACCTATTGATCAGACAATTACAAAAACCGTGTGGTACCTACGTGACATTTCAATAAAACCGTCTAACTTAAAAAAAATAAGTAGGTACCTACTTTACTTATTTTTTAACGGTTTTATTTAGCTTGACCCGTTTGTTGGTAGCCATGAAAAAAAAACCCGCTATATTGGCTAGCTGAAAGGTTATTGTAATAAAAGTAAGTAGGTAAGTAAACCAAAGATAATAAAAAGCAATACTAAAGGTTGTTGAACCTCTTATCATTACCTGTAGTAGGTACCTACCCACTTCTTACTTGTTGATTTTATTTATAACTAGTTGTGCCCCGCGGTGTTACCCGCGGTAATAGTTCCCGTTCCCGTGGGAATACCAGGATCAAAAGTAGCCTATGTCTTAATCTAGGATATAAGCTATATCCTGGTACCACATTCAAATCCGTCCAGGCGTTTGAGCGTGAAGGAATAAGAAACATTCACACTTACATAGGTAGGTAACTCTTGCAGTATACTATTTACACACTTACACACGGACTTGTGATTAGTGTGAAGTGAGATTGCTCATAATATAGTGTTCAATGGGTTGTTTTACCTCGAAAGATAATCGAAACCAAAGTAATTATTGAAAAGTCCGAAAAAAAAAAAGATATTGCAACCACAAAGGAAATACAATTACACCAGTTCAAAATTTCAAATACGATGAAGAAGTTTCATAAACGTCAAAACAATTTTTATTTTTTGATTAGCAAGATCACTTAATAAGTAGGTAATTCTTACCTACTCAACTTAACTAAGTAAGTAGGTACTAAGTATTCCACTAAAACTGATGATAGAGCTTTACTGTGACTTTAATACAAGTCACCAACCCCAACCATACAGACAAAACCAGCCTGTATGTGCCGTCCTAAATAATTAATTGTATGTGCATTTATACTCACTTGTAGACGTAAGGGCCGACTTCGGTCATAATTGGCACCATTCCGTTTAACACATCTTCTGGGTTACTGATGGTAAACACGGTGACACTAAAGCTCATGGGGAATGGCACCACTTCGAACCTTTCCATTTGGATCGTATCGTTCACTAGAGACACCTCCTGCAACCAATATGTGTACCTACCTTTATTAACTCACTTCAAAAAGGAGGAGCTTCAATGATCCACTATGTGTTTACCTACTGATTATTCCATCAACAGGATTAACCTAGGACTTGAACAATGAACACATTGCCAAAAGAGGAGCGCATCTGGCAGGAATCCTGTTTGATGAATAATCCTGCCGCAGGATTCATTATTCATTAAACAAAAATTTTCAAGGACATAGAAATCCCCATTACTTATTCTTTTTAATTGCTATGTCGGTAGTCTACTGGATATGCGTTTAATGAATAGTGGTGTCACGGGAAAGTAAAATTTCCCTTCACTCTACTAGCAGTGCCAAGCGGTAGTGCCTAAGAAAATAAAGGGAATATTAAGTTTTATGTTTGTTATACTCGAAGGACTTGAAAAAACATTCCTTTGCCATCTAACATAGGCTAAATTCTTACAAATCTAAAAGAAACCCAGTAGGCATTTTGCACCGCTCAGTCTGCTCACACATCAATCTTTTCAGTTCTGTTAGACGCACTGGCAGAAACAAAACCTTTATCTACTTACTGAGGTACAAGTGCTGAAAAAATATGTTTCAATAGGTACTTACACCAACAATAATATTTTGCACCAACATGGGAACCACGACAAATGAAATTACACAACTTCCTACTACTAAAATAGCGCCTATGATTATGGTAGCCACACTGCATTTTATACCACACATTTTAAAAGTATTAAACACTGATTCTTGTTTTTCTTTTTTATTATCTTTTTTAGGATAACTAATTAACGGGTAATCGCTAGCAATGGTCGAATATGATTAGGTGCGGTTTGGAAACTCGCTTGTTTGTATAAGATGTAATGTACTTATCTGTATAGAGATCTACCTATATGGATTAGGGACATACCTACATTTACTGATAGCATGTGAAATTCTGCCAATAAATTATGTTCAATGTTATCACTAAAGAACTGAGACTGGATTAATGCAACATTAAACGGCATAGGGGGAAGTGGGGCACATTGATACACAAAAATTTAAAGTTCCATAAAATGTGTATAAATATAATATTTGAATGAATTTTGCACTATACGTTTAGATTATAATGTCATAGTTTAGAATTATTTGGCTTATTCCACTAATCCCCGTTGACAATCCCCGTTAACGGGGATTAGTGAACTTTTTGTTCATATTTCCCCGTTGACGGCGATGCGAGCTCGTAACGGGGATTAGTGAACTAAAAAGTTCATAAATCCCCATTACGTTAAAAATAAAATACTGAGTGCCTCTTTCACGATCTTGAAGTAAAGTTCCGAGTAGGCTAGTCACCAAGTAAAGTGTCGAGTAACCTCTAGTCGCATTTCACGACGTTCAAGTAATACTACTCGTAAGTAAAACTGGCCAGTAAATTACTTTAAAAATCATCTTCTCAGTAGCGTATTTACTTGACGAGTATAATGATTAGACAGTTGGATAGTTGTAATTATTACGGAAACCTAACCTTTTATTTATTTATATCTTTATGTGTGTTAATTTATATTAAAAATGGATTTGATTTGATAGAGAGTCAATTAGATGAGCTTGAAGATTATTCAATGCGAATTCCGAGACCACGGGTTTTTAAATTTAGTGTTGATTATTTTACAAACCTAGATGAAACGGAGTTTTCGCTAGATTTCGCCTGACTAAATTTGCGGCGAACAAAGAGCAAAATTTAATAAAACATATAATAAAACCTAATTCGCTATGGTAAGTGCTATTTTAATAAATACGTATAATTTGGTCTATGTACATATCTAAGGTTATGATGATAGACACGTGTTAATAAATATGTAGGTACTTACCTCTATTATTACCTACTCTAATTAAGATTGGATTTTGTTTGTGAAACGAAATTATGATACTCGTAACTTTTACTTGCCAATTAACGTTACTCGTTAAGAAACTAATCAACACTTTACTTGAGGATGGTGAGCGAAGCCCTAAGACTATTAGGAATCATGTTATCCAGAAAAAAAAACTATTTTTAACTATTACCTACTTATTTTTATTGACTAAAAATCACAGAGCTATCAATAAAAAACATAAGGTAGGTTAAAATAAAATAAATACTACTGTAGTCACATTTCTTTATTTTACATTTCTTCATTCCTACAATCACAGCTTAATAGTAATATAAATCTAACCTGATCAAATCCAAGTTTGTTACAATTATTAATAAAAAATATAGCATCAAAAACACAACATTCTTATAGGTTCCTAATAAAATCACAGATCGTTATTCCTAAGCATCGCTAGGACAACTTCAGTGTTGCAACTTCCGTTTTTCGAATGTATCTTTAATAATAAAAAAATAAATAAAATCAAATATGATCACGACTGTATCCCAGGGAGCGGTAAACATTTTTTTCAGATCTTTTTAGGCAATAATAATAATAAACATCTTTTTTAATAATCATAAAGTAGTTAATGATAAGTTTTAATTAACGATTGTAACAATCTGTGATATTTTTAGGTATAGGAATGCTAAGTTCTTGATGCTAGGTACATTTTTTGTTAATAATGTACCTACCTAACAATCTGTGATTTTATTAGATAGGTACCTTATACGAATAATATGTTTTTAATGTTACCTTTTTATTTAACAACTTTGTAACAAACTGTGATTTGATAAGGTAAATTAGATTGATTTAACTATTAAGATTTAACTATTAGGCTGTGATTGTAGGAATTAAGAGATGTAAAATAAATAAATGCTACTACATAAGTATTTATTTTATTTAAAGGTTTCTTATGTTTTCTTATTGATAGCTCTGTGATATTTATTAAAGAAAAATAAATAATAGTTAAAAGTTGTTTTTTTTTCTGGATAACATGATTCTTAATAGTCTTAGTATTTTATTTTTAACGTAATGGGGATTTATGAACTTTTTAGTTCACTAATCCCCGTTACGAGCTCGCATCGCCGTCAACGGGGAAATGTGAACAAAAAGTTCACTAATCCCCGTTAACGGGGATTGTCAACGGGGATTAGTGGAATAAGCCAATTATTTAAGTTATCAAAGAAAATAATTATTTGAATTTTAGTAAAAAATGGCTTTTGTATCAATCTGCCCCACGGCGGGGTACTTTGATACACCACATGGGACACTTTCATACAGTGTGGAAAATCTATGAAAATGGTCAAATTAAAGCACTTTTACATTGATTCTACTTGTTTACTGTGATGAGATCATGATCAGCATTATATAAGTTACTTTATGTAATTATTATAACAAATCTTAATCACAGTCAGTCTCAAACAATTTGGAAAGACAAAAATGTAAAAACCTGGTACTTTTTTTTCTCTTTTCTCAAGTATAACACCTCATAGTCAGTCAAGTTGTATTTAGAAATGACTTTGGCCGCATAGTGGATCACTGATCTCTTTTTTTCAAATTTAATGAGATGGAAATCCCCAACTTTTATATTTACCTACTTATAAGTACCTTAGTATAGAGACGGGGCACAATGATACGCATCAATGTGCCCCGTACTTTGCTGCATCAAAGTGCCTCAAATGACATTTTTCTAGATTCAAATTATCATATTAAAACTAAGTTGGATTTTAAGTAAAATTAACATAAATCATAATAATTGATAGCTTAACTTCCCTTTGGTATAAAAAGATCCTCTTTTTGAAATTAGCCGAAGTAAGGTAGCATAGGCGAAGTTAGGAGGATCGACGGTACCTAAGTGGCGTAATTTAATCAGGGATTTATCAACCTATCAATAATTGGGTAGGTACTTACCTACCTATGTTCATTAACAAACAACTAATTTAGATAAAAAATACATTTGATAAGAAGGTATTTACGAAGATATTATTACTAGGTAGGTTGCCGTGTAACCTACCAATGAACCTACTACCAAGTAGGTAGCATGTTGTGCTAACTGCTAACTGCTAAACTGATTTCGATAGGTAGGTATGTACTAACTAGCTTAGGTATATATAACCAAAGACGATTACTAGATATTAATCGTCTTTGATATAACCTTCATCATCGCCCAGTTCAGTATTCAAGTACCCTGTAGTCCCAAAAGTGTCGAGGGTTCACTTTAAAAATATGTTTTATGAATTTTCAAAAAACATATTTTTAAAATGAACCCTCGACGTAGGTTTTTTTCCGCAATTATGCGGCCATTAGTGCAACCACGACGTGGGTCCAAGGCACTGAATATGTCAAAGGTATCAGATTACATTTTATAGGTAAGTACAGGTATTGCAAGTAGATTAGATAGGTAGCTATGATAATCTGTAATTTTGCTTACATAATTGTGGCTAACATAATGTGGTTTAGATAAAAATATTTCAAAAACAACAAAAAAATATTAGTCATAATATTTTTTTTTGTGTTTGAAATATTTTTCAACAATGAAAACACGATGTTGTAGTAACACAACATGGAAGTAGGTACCTAGTGCTACTTTTTTATAACCCTAACCTCTTCAAGTTATCAAATTTGATTTATTATTTATCTTTTGGTTGTGTAACAGCCGACTTCTCGAACGCAGATCAGTTAGGAACAAATTCGACACTTGTCACGTGATTTGACCATTGATTAGTTAATATTGGAGATTATCTGCGTTCGAAAAACCGGTTGTAGGTGTTTATGACTTAGCAAATTCCAATTTTGCGTTTTGGGACAAGACCTATGACTCTTTCTACGCACACAGAGCCCGCTAATGCTTAGCGGTTGTCAATTCAAGTACCTAAATATAGGTGAAAATGGCGTTCAAAAGGCTAACAAGGGTTAAAAGGAGAAACACTAAAACAATTTCTAATTTTTCGGAAATTTATTGGATGTAAGTACTACAAGTACATTAATTTGGTATTGACAGTATGATAAATGCGCTGATCAATACAGAATATAACGTAGGATAATCTTATTTCTTTAAAAAAAGGATAATCAACTTATCTTAACACAATCAGTCACAGATAATAATTATAAAGATGATTCTCATCGGGCTTTTAATGAACTTCGGAAAAAAGAGTGCAATAGTAGGTCTTTAAGTTTACCTATTTTAACGATGTTATTTGGAAATAAAAAGCTGCAAGACATATTAGAATATCTGAAACTTAATTATCGTAATTTACAAAAATCAAAACATTGTCATGAACTAAATACCTAAATTGCCTAATGAATAAAAAAATATAGGATATTGCACGGAATATCCTTGGACATTCCATGAAAGTTGAAAAGTTCCACTACTTGCATCTATTCAGTAATTTATAATTGATTGAAAATGGTAAATCTATAATAATGGTCGATAAAAATATTTAATTTATTTTTGGAACATGAATACAGCAAATGTTCAGTAAAAGCCCGACGGAATCTAATTGTTAGTACAATCGACTGAGATCAACTTCGTTATAGGTTTAGTAAACTATAATTAAATTATAACTTAACATTATATAGTACACAAAGGCTGGTCGTGTCAAGAACTCAATGGTCGGCATTAAACTTTTGGTTGTGGTTCTTTGTTAACACCATTAAAAACACTGATAGCGTATATCCTTTAAGTCTAATATAATACTTAGTCCAATGACTTATTCTATTAACAACGATTTGAAAACTCCGAAACGCCAGCCTTATGTCAAAAACTCAAATTAAAAATACTTTTAGGAAATTATACAAATACATATTTCCGCTTTTTTATATAAACGTATTGGGATTTAGAAATGTGTTGTTTTCTAACTATGGGTGTGCATTAACGAGTGACATGAAGTCTACGAAGTTATCTGAGCATAATCATGATTTACTACAGTATACATTTTGAGGGTTTACATATTAGATTAAGACTAACATTAAGATAAATAGATGTTAAAAAAACACTAACAATATTGATACATATGTTTTAAATTATTCAAATACCTACTTATCATTATAGTTAAAAGGGAAACGAATAAAGTGTCGATTTATTTGATTCGTTTCACTATGAAGTGTTAGTTTTGGATATTATCTGAAACGCTCATAATTTGCCTGATCTGTCTTAATAAAAAATAATTAACTATATGGATAAATCGTGAAACATATTTTACTATCAATATAAATGCGTAACTTTACTAGTACTTTTTAATACAAGTGGCCAAATTAAAAACTTTATTAAAACGACTACAATTTTGTAAGAAGAAAGAATCGGTACACTTGACGGAGTAATCGCTGAATATGGCATTAAAATACATACAATGAATCATAGGACCTCCTTTTTGAAGTCGGTTAAAACCCTACAAAAGCCGCGGGTGTGTTTATCAGTAAACTACAGGTGATGAGACATTCTGAAATGTACCATTTCTAACCTACCTGGGCTCATTATCAAAGCAAGTTTTCAGTTATTCTGATAGCTTTTTAAGCTGAACGAAAAGAGGACGCAGCGAGTTATTTCAGCGTTGGTCGTTGGCGCAAAACTCACAAGATATGTTGCATTGAAAGTCAATGGTGAGACTACTGTGTGTTACTAATATGATTCGAGTTGAATATGCAAAACTATACTTAGAAACAGTGTAGGTATATCCGGCTTGAATTCCCGCGGTCTTTGATATATTGTATGATGCAATGTACTCAACTAGTCATATAACTACATAAAATAGCTTCTCAACATTCTTATAATATGCCAGCTAACCCACATGCGCGCGCGCATCTTATTTCAACGTATCAATTCATGATTAAGGTCTTAATCCATTTTTGAAATCAAATCTTAAGTAGTTTTAAGAAGTCTCGTAATTTGTGGTCCAGATGTGAACTTTAAAGTCATATTGTGTTCCGCCAGGTCGCGATGCAGGAAGAATTTCGTACATATATTTGCTGTTACCTGTCTCTGTTGTTCTTGCGTAAAAATATTGCCGTCACGCTCGCTCATTGCATCTGCGCAAGCGCGACGGCAATTTATTTAGCATATATGAAATGCCTACGCGCATGCAGGCTTCATTCGATATAAGTTAATAAAAAGAACTATAATCATAATTACTAAGCGCCATATTTTGGCAAACATCAAGTGGTTACAATGGGAATTAACATCAAAAACATCAAACATCAATTTGATAACTTCAATAAACATTTGACACCTATAATTTATGAAAGTAACAGTTATTATAATTATGCATAACATACTCACTATCGCACAGTGTTATTTTATCGGAAAATGGATAAGTGTGGATTCAATCGACTTTATAATAAACATTATTGTGCAATTATGCGACGTTTTTTACGATCATGATAAAGCCGCTATCAATAACACAATAGTGGTTTGATGCAAGTTCAAAAAGACACTGATGAAATATTATTTGCTATGAATTTGTATTGTTTACTACCCACAATTACAAAAACGCCCATAACAAAAGCAGTTTTGGTAGTCACGCTTAACGTTTGATTTTTGCCACAATGATATTTACTAGGTATTGTTTTATGAAATTGTGAGACTTTTTTAATCTGTTGACACATCGCTGGTTAAATGCTAAGGTACCACAAATCAAAAATCGTGAAAATCGTTTTTATTACAAAAATGAGATTACAAATAGTTGTTTTATAGTATGAGTAAAAGACATTTTTAATTTTCGCATTAAAAACTACCAAAAAACAGTTGTGTCTGTTTAGCATTTATACACTTTGGCACCAAATTTCAGAGCTAAACAGCCATTTTTTCAGTTGTGGTTGAGTGATTGGCGGAAGCGCACTTAATTTGACTAAAATTTATATTCTAAAGTGCCATATTTCGGAATGTGGTACTATTGAATATAAATAAAAGTCAAAAACAAATATTATTTTTGGGCAAAGGTACCACATTCCGAAATGTGGTACCTTTGCACAAGATTATTGTATTGATATTACGTTGTGTGTATGTTCAAAAGTATCATTTTTGAAATGCGTTTGTTTTGCACATAACTTTTACGTGAACTTAACTATAATTTTTTAAAGCATTAAGTGCCTTTTTGAGATGCGTTTGTCTTGAACATAACTTTTATAAGAAATCAAAGATTATTTTTCAGGACGTAAGAATATTTTTTGAGATGTGCTTGTTTTTAATTTGCTTTAAACGGGTTTTTAATCATACAAAAATCACTGTTTTATTAATATTTTTCCCTGTAAGTAGGTACAACATTTTAAAAGTAATGTCAAACGTCTAATTTTAATGTCGAACAATAAAACTATTTTAATACAATAGCAGTAGGTAACCTACCTATCTAAAAATATAAAAGAATGTAATCAACAACATAAAAACCACACCTCTGTGTGTTTATTTATTTGTTTTATTAGCTTAAAATCTTATCCCTTTTTTTAACTAATAAAACAAATAAATGCTTTAAAAACCTCAAATACCTACACAAAATAAGTACCTATCTCTACGCTAAGATCAACAATAATAAGAGAGTAACCAACAACATACGCTATGAGAGTTATCATAAATCTTGAACTATCCGGTAAGAAATAATGTAAATAATGAGATCAATTTTAAGTTGCTTCAAAACAATATTGAAATTACTTTATCTTTTTAATGGCATACTAACTATTTATCATTGGGTGTAACTTGCTTGCCGCTGTCTAGCGTTTGTGGACACTGAGAAAGCCTTTGATTCGGTCGAAACATGGGTGGTACTAGAGCCACATGGGCAAAGTCGATGGAGGAACTTAGTACGATGCTCCTTCGAGCATTGATAAGGCCGTTACCTAGCCAAAATGTTAGTCACGTTAGTATGTTTATGGTTTTAGAAGCATTTATTTTGATAGGATATTATTTTTCGGTGTACTTATATTCATTTAAAAAAGTGTATTTTTTAGAATCTTTATAAAACTTTGTTGTTCGTGTAACATTTAAATTGCATAATATTACTAGATTGTGATTCAAACCTTCAAAATAACTTGTTTTAGTTTAATAAACCTTATTTTTTAATGAAATATGGTCTTTTGGTGATATATTTTTTGTGTATATAATACATTTTTTTATATGCTAAAGTCACTTATCTGCTTTTATATGACGTTGGGTTAAAGTTACGGAGAAACTAAAAATGCACTTAAGTGTGTGCCATAACGCCGAGGAATGAGCGGGAGAGCGAATAATGTTTTTACTCGTGAGTGAGAAGCGCAGAACGATAGACACGCAACATAATTTATAGCGAAAAAACAGTTTTTATTTAATTACAAGTTAATTAAACAAGTAATCGAAAAATTAAAAAACCAGAACTAAATGAATACTTCTAGGCTATTTGTCAAAACATAAAACCAACAAAAATAGCGTTCTGTTCCTGAGATAAATAGCAAACTGTGTGAAAAACATGTATTTTTCAAAAAAATATATGATCGAAAAAACTTTTACCAATCGTGTTTCTAAAAAACCACAACGCAAGATAAAAGTTCAAAGTTTAATTTCTCCAAACATTATAAGGTGGTATCTTTCACGGATTTTGAGATCTAATACGATTCAAACCACATATTTGCTACCTACGGCCTCTTAAATTCTAATTAAAATTACGCGTCGATTGATAGGTAATACATAGAAATAAAAATAAGACTTACTCAAAAAAATTAAAAAAACCTTATCGAAAACTTTGAACGGCCCTACTGAAAAAAGTTAAATTTTGAATTGTGGTAGTTTAGCATTTAACCAGCGACATAATGTCATGGTCGCACTGAGTGTTTCTCTATTTTTATACTTTCTTATGCACGATAGTGAGTTAGACATAAATATTGAGTTAAGTACATCGAATTCAACGGCAATAACTATGAAGAATCTAATTATTATGAATGAGTATTTATGTGGATAACTATAACATTGAATAGGACAGACAGACAAGTACAGTTTACAACGAGGAACGTGCTACATAATTTTATTCTAACATTTACCTTAACTTTATAGATAAATAGGCGATGAAGTCAGTTCAGATTTTTAGCAACCGTTTTGTAATTTCACTTTGGATCAAATACACGTTCTGAGTTGCAAACTGTGTTACACAAAGTCAATTAGAAACAAATTACACACATCGATTAATAAACAATAGGTACATTAGACGAATGAGTGGGTAATCAACTACACCACTTTTTAGCACTCTAAATATTTCTGGAATCGCTTAGTAGATATGCTATTTCTTCGATGATTTAAAAACCAATTCTAGATACAATATGAAACATTAAACATCGAAATAAGTAAGTAAGCACAGTTCTCTGTGAAAACTGCCAAAGCGAAACATTAATACAACAGTCTTCAATCAGACTACCACTTTAACAGTCTTCAAGCGTAACCGTTGTATGAGATGATACGTACATACGTAATGTACGTATCATCTCATACAATTATTCCATGACCGGCAGGCCTATTACCTAAAACTAGCGATCAGCAATAAGTGTACATTGTGCACTTTTACGACGGAACTAGCGCGATTCGCAACCAAGTAGCAATCAGTGGAACTAAAATGATATAACTTTATTGACCACCCACTAACACGTTATTATATCAAATTGTACCAAGAGTAAATCAGAATGCACTTTTTAGTTCACTGATTGTCCTGTAGAGGCAGCACTGTCGATTGTTTGCAATGGCTTTGCTATCGCTCTTAGATAATACGAATTAGCGATTTGGAAGCAAAAATTGCACAATTATCGCTATCGCTTTGCAGTCGCGAGATACGTAAACAGCCTGCCAAATAGACTACCCCTCTCTGAAGAGTACAATCGAATCGCCCAAAAGGCCTATTCGAAGCAAACATTCTTCACTCAGTCTTATCCGGGAGTTCGGCATTCCGTTACGTACATTTCGTCAAAGTAACGATAAGTGACGATCGCGAGATTATTCTCTTTGTCACTAAAATCCGTGGAGCATTCGTGGCTCGATCGGTGACAATTGTCCCAATAACATCCACTAGGTTAGGCGTCAATAACCAAGAGCTTACGATGTAATCGTGCTGTAGGTACGACTCGACGAGGATATAGCATGCTAGCATTAAAAATCACAATGCTTATTCACTCCCGTTGCTTTCAATGCGAATCACAATGTAAAATCGCTAATACCAATAACTAATACTTACAACCTACATAATAATAAATTCTTGCCACGGGTCGATACCATACCAATAATAGTCCAGGAAAATTAGGGTTTCACCTCGTAGTGAGAGATAGCTGTAAACTTGTATGAGCCTTTATTTTGGCTCCCTAAATCTTGTCTCAAACCAACTTATTGTAGGGTGTCCGTGTCAACAGATTTTCCAAGGTCAAAGGTCAAAATTGCAAGGTCAAGGGTTTTATGCTATTTGAATTGTGATAAATATTGTAGAGGATTAAATTCTCTTGTAACTTTTGTTTAAACCTTTTTTTACTTCTTGAACCATGTGTTTTAACAATTTGCAGAGTATAAATAAATACATATCCTCGAAAATTTCATACACAGCGGCATCTAGCCCCAAGCTAAGCAACTTAATGCTTGTGTGTGCTCAAATTTGACAGTTGTTTTCGCGATTTACTGTATTTTTTTCGTGAAGGCGATGAATGAAGGCGAGAATATTTATTTATTTATACTCTGCAAATTGTTAAAACACATGGTTCAAGAAGTCAAAAAATGTTTAAACAAAAGTTAATCCTCTACAATATTTATCACAATTCAAATAGCATAAAACCCTTGACCTTGCCATTTTGACCTTTGACCTTGGAACATCTGTAGTCGCGGACACCCTACGATAGGTTGGTTTGAGACAAGATTTAGGGAGCCAAAATAAAGGGTCATACAAGTTTATAACCGAACCGACATTCCGAGATTTTTGCCCTAATTTGACTAATTTTCCTGGACTATAAATTGTACCTCAAACCAAAAGTAGCCTATTCTCTAATCTTAAGTAGATTACACGGACTAATACGATATGTGCGAACTATTTACAACAATGTGAGTTGAAAGTGTGTAATTTGATGAATATTTACAAGTACAAATTCTGTTTAGCGAAAATATATCTACAACTCCGACTAAATTTTATATCCCCTTCCGTAATCTTTCGCTAATCCCTACGTGCCATTTAAATCTCAACGTTTTGAGTCTTCACACCGTAACGCTATGAAACTTATTTAATAACAACAATTATTCCAAGAGGGTATTTGACTTACTGTATTTTTTTTTTGTTTTTTTTTTTATTTTTTTTTTGTATCTATTTCAAGACAATTAACATCAATAGTGCACATAATCAAGCTGATGAATTAAGGATTACATTTTCCGCAATTCTTAGATGCTAAAACTATTTGTTGACTTGGTAAGATAAGATAAGATACGTTTATTTGGTAGTCAGCAACGCAATTGCATGGTGTTCAGCAAGCGCAAAATATGCACATAAATTGCTGTTAGGGCCGGCATCCAACAACCCGGCTGCCGGCCTTGCTGGCTCTCACTTCACTACGATAATAAAGACATTTAATTTAACAACACTGAAGTAGACATGCGACATAATTACACAATAACTTATATTATGCTTTCCATCACAAAAGTGTCTCTTATTTCCGGGATATGAAGCGGACCACTAGCTACTGATCAGCTGTTCATTCTTATCTTCACATGAAGCGTGTCACTTTTAACTAGCACTGATGTGTCAAATACCCTAAATAATCGTCTGGTGATGGTGTCTGGCTCGGCAGAGCAACTGTTACGATCCAGAACATGATCGGCTGGAAGTGTTAAATGAAGCGCACACGCAATTTGACAGGTCCTGGAGCAGGATGTAAGTTATTGCGCCTTAGCAATCACTCGCCGCAACCGTGTGGGGATGAATTTAGTTGTATTTAAGAATGGATTCTATGGAGAAGTCGGCCCTGCGTCTGCGGGGCGCGGGGTACGGGGGCGGGGGCGGGGGTAGCGAGAGGTACGTGTGGACGGAGTGCTGGGCCGCCGCTGACGCCGGCGGGCGCATGCCGCCGTAAGGTTCATTTCAGCTGGGCTTCTGCTGCACTTCCCGCATCAGCATCTGAGAATACACCGTGTCTTATTCTATATAGCTCACGCTTCGATTCGCGGGTGGTTGGCACGTTTAATCCAACTCTAATCTTTAAATCCGATTGTAAACTCAATAATCCCATTGACATAATTGAAGTCTTTAATTTTTTATCTTGCCTTGATAAGATATTACTTTGTTTATAATTATCAAAGTCAAATTTACAACTTTTCCATAGCATTACGAGATAAGGCACTATGTTTTTTGCCTCGATGTGCATTCTAGAAGTCAAATCTGATGAAACACTCTGATGCCTCCTCATACGAATAATGAGTTAAGTATATAATAATATTAGTATATAAATAAAATATAGAAAATAGTTAATTAAAAAGGAATATTGTTAGCAGTAACGAAATCCTTATAATTATAAGAGATTATGTACATCTCTTAGCTTTAACCATTTAAATTACTTCATCATCTCAGCCATAGGACGTCCAGTTCTGGACATAAGCCTCATAGATCTCCTGTTTCGGTTGTCGCGCGGCCTGCATCCACCGTGAACCTTCGGCTTTTACCAAATCATCCATCCATCTCGTTGGTGGACGTCCTACGCTGCGCTTGACGATCCGCGTTCTTTATTCGAGATCGGCCGTTCGTATGAGCAAGTGGCTAACTCTGGTGACGGAGTTTTTAGGACGCCCAAAGCCTCCGTCATGGCTTAATGACTGCACAAACCGTGAGAAAACAAAAAAATAACCAAAGGTCACCTGATGTGAGAGTTGTTGCGCCACCTGAGCTCTGTCCGCGTGCCGTTCCGCGTGCCGGTCCCGCTCCGAGGCGGAGGCGGGCTCGCCGCGCGTGCTCGGCGCCGCGGCGCGCCCGCCCGCGTTGTCGCGGGGGCAACGCGCGTCCTGCCCACCGGTGCCTAAAAGTAACTTCGTATTAGCTAGTGCCCAACTCTACGGAGGTTGAAGGTCGACTAATTAGGCAATTAGACGGCCTAAACCTCCGTCGGTGATTTGAATGCAGTTTTTATAGTTAAAAGCAATTTCTCTGTGCCGTGGTTCTTAAACATGTTTTATAGAAATGTCGTTTACAAGTAGAGGGGTGAAAGTGGGTAAATAAACTATTCTATTGCTATCTTTAACCACTCAAACAAATACAAAAAAAATCTACCTTAAGAAAACAGTCTTATTTTATTTCATTTTTTTTTAACAACACAGATTGGTAGCCGTAGGTTTTGTTAACAGGTTAACTGTCCGGGCTCCAGAGTAATGTTATTAATTGTTTAAGTAATGAAGGTCCTAGAACTCCTATGCCAGAATTAGCAATATGAACGGCTGATACAATAATAGTTAGGTTTTATTGTCAATTATGTTTCTTTTAGTATTTGAAAGATCTCAGAAAACATAAAACACACAGAACGTACAGCGAGCTGACGTACCTTGGAACGCAAGTTGGTAGGACGAGTCTGCGACTCCACCTGTGTGATAAACCATTTTTCATTAGCATTGTGGAAATCGAGAAGGATAAGTCAACAGGAAATTTGAAGAGCCGTGTTGGCCGTGTAGTAAGTACCTCGACTTTCGTTCAGAAGGTCGTGGGTTTAAATCCCGACACGTATTTTTCATTGTCTTTCTTGTGGATATGGTCGGCTAAGCTGAGAAGATGGTTTAGGTGCTGGGCAAGCCTATTCCATCTCGACTATGTTCCAGGCACTACAGTGTCTCGTTAAGTGTAGGCAAAATTTGCCTCCTGACACTGTATAAGTCATTTCTTCTAGTAAAGATGTAAAAGCCTGTTTTTGTTTCGTTTGAGTAGTTGAAAGATCTCAAAAAACATATAAAACACACAGAACGTACAGCGAGCTGACGTACCTTGGAACGCAAGTTGGTAGGACGAGTCTGCGACTCCACCTGTGTGATAAACCATTTTTCATTAGCATTATCGGAATTATGGAGGATAAGTCAACAGGCAATGTTTTTGGTCATCGGTTTTAACTAATTACTAGCAGATGCCCGCGACTTCGTTCGCGTGAATTGCGTCTTAGTAATCTATATTAGGCTGAATTTGTAAAATCCCATGAAACCACCATCTGATTATGAGAATACATATAAAGGTTGGAAGTAAATCGAACCACTCGTTTAAAACTTATAATACCAACTTGAACACCTCGCATCCGTAAGTAAAATGGTTACAGGTTTTTGGAGTTGTACCAACTGATGAATACTAATACCAAGTTTCAAGCGAGTGCAATGGGACCACACGTTAAATATTTTGTACTTCTATGAAAAGTATTTAAGTAATTAATGTTAATTTTTAAGTTTGTAAGTTCAAGGAATAAGATTTTTCATACAAACGTTTTAACCCTTTTTCATCCGCTTACTTCTCATTATATTCTTCATACAAGCTCGGGGGTTTAGGGTACTTTCGACCTGGCCTGTCTCCAAAAGGATCTAAGTATGATCGCCTGGGTCTTCCTTTTAGCTGCTTCATTTACAATGACATACAATACATACGCTTTGACGTTTCACCATAATTTTGTAAATAAACAATAATAATTATAGCCTTTCGGTTCATATCTTCTTTATTGTCTCAGCTCTACTTACCATTACCCCGCTACAAGAACACAGTATGATCATGGCTGATTTTATCGAAAAGATCATTCACTCATCAAAAATGTTCAAGTTAAAGTTCTATTTATAACTTACTTATACGAGTATTAGAATGTGCATCAGTATGTAGTCTTAAATGTATGACAAACTCTGGATGGCGTGTGTCTATAGGTAAAAGATAGTCTTCGATTTTTTATCGTGATCGACACTTTATGCTAAAAAATAGAAAGGCACTTACGTCTTCGTATTTGACTTATATGATAGGATAGTTTACCTGCGTTGAGTTGTATAGCGAGTCTAGCATTAACAGCTAGCAGATGGTCCCTGCGTTGAAGTAAATTTGCCACATGTTCTTCGAGCCGTACATTTTCTGTCCGCAATTGGTGGAGGCAGGAAAGCAAAGACGCTACTGTAAAAACACGCGCCTCAATAAGACAAAGAAACGGTTGCAACCTATTCTCTACAACTTACGTTTGTATGTTCCGTGTTGTGCCCAGCCATGTAGTGGCGTATCCAGTTGTATTATTTCTGAGTAGGTATTAACGCCACAACCATAAAACAGATAATTTTATCAAAATTTACAAAAACAACTGCCCTAATGAAACAAAATTTCGCAAAAAATTCAAGAGACAATTATGTGCATTTAAATGTTATGTAAAACGGTTGGCCATAAAGTCGGATAAATGTGTAAATTGGTTGTCTAATTTAAATGCTGAAGTCTGCACATCATTCTATAGGATTTATAAACAAAGCCCTACCAATAAGCACTATCATCATTCTTTACATAGATCTTTCTAGATGACTGCTGTATGCTGCAGCTGCATCCCGCCATTATTATTCAGGCTAAATGAATAACATCTTTAGCAGGCATTTAAATCTAAAGTGTAATTGCCCTCTTCTTTTCAGACATAAAACTAGACGAGACTGTGCACGGCGCCGGGCGGGACGCAGCTTAATTCCTTAAAATATATCGCGGCCAAAACGCTAATGAGGCGCGATGAATGCAATTTTTTATTTTCTCGAATATAATACCATTTATTACAAAAAGCACATCAAAAATATTCAACAGCGACATATAATATTTCTTCTTAGAGATACGGACATACACTGAACATAAAACATACTTATTGCGAGAAAAGGTTGCACACAGAATAAGGTTGCGCAGCTTATAATAAAATTAAACTAATGGTGAGAAAAAAAAATTTTTCATCACAGGAACATGCAGAGCAGAAAAATATTTGAACATGCAACATACATATTTTTATAAATCGTCAAATTTATAAATGTAACTATGTATTTATTATATATTTAATATAATCTTATCTAACAAAACAAACTCACAAATACATTAAAGATACGGTTTCTTAAGTTTTGTTTAGTTATTCAGAACTTTTAGCAATCACGTAACCCGATTATGGTGATTTAAATGTGAAGATGACAGTGTGGTCTAGTGACTAGGGAAAGATTATAGTACTGTTATTAAAACGTGAAATAAACAGACGTAATAATTTATAAAATTTGTAACTTTATCAATATCTAAATGAAATGTATAAAAGAGGCGTCATTTTACAGAGTAAATCGAAGAAAGGTTATTATATTATATCGAACGAACGAACGAAGACATAATATACCCGAGGTTGCTGGAGTCAATGAAACCGTGGGTGTATTAAGTTGACGCTTAGTCTCGAGGAGCAAACTCTATTTTTCAATTAAAGAACGAGAAAAATTAGTAATAAATTTATTTCAAACCGCTCAACTTACACTGAAAGTTTTGCGGTAAGTTTTTTTTTTGAAACCAGACAGCCACTTAGTGAAAACAAATTTAATGACGAAGATAGTAGTAAACAAAATGGCGCCACCTTCTTTGGGGAACAGCATAGAAGATGACGCAAAGAAAATGGTCCACAGATAATAGTATTTTCATATTTTACTTTGATTGATTAATTATCATTATATTAAATTTTAATTATGTTTATAAATTAACTATTAAAATATGTATGAATGATATTTCAGTTGCAAATACATTGTTTGAGTTAATATAAGTAATAAAATGTAACTGTCTGTTTAATTGAGTTTGTCTAGGAGTCATAATGAAGTAAATTTAAAAGAATATTAACTTTCACTCCCTAGAAACTAAAACGGTCACTTTAGTCCCGCTTCGTAGGGCTATATTGGCGTACTTTTAGAGCATGAGAAGTAAAAATTATGTTTAGATGAAAACGGGTTGAATAATTATCAAAATGTTGAATGATAATACGGGCTAAATCTACATTTGACTCTACGCATGCAGTATTAATGAACAATGGAATGATAAGTTAATACTGACTATCGAAATGTTGGGCTTGCTCCATGAGGAACTGCGAGCCTTGCTCCCATTGGCGCTCCAACAGCTGGTCCAAGGCCTGTGCGCTGGAGCTGCGAGCGGTCGATGAACCCTGAAACAAAATTTTCATTTTCAAAAGAATTTCTTGCATTTCGAGACTCCAAAAAGGAGGAAGTACTATGTTCCACTGTATGTATTTATTTATGATTCATCGATTATTCCGTCAATAGTAGACCGATTTTGAAAATTCTTTTAGAGTATATATACCCGAGGTGGGACCGCTACCGCTCCCTGGGTATACAGTCGTGTTCATGTTTCATTTGTTCGTGACGATTTTGTTGGTTGGTAACCGGCATGTTTGATAACTAACCGGGGCAGCTTTGTTGATGAGCGGCGGTGGTATGATCGGATCGGGCCCGGCGCCGGCGACCGCGTGGGCGGCTAGTTCCGCGTTCAGCTGCTCTTGGAGCCGGGCCGCGGCGCCACTGTCGGGATTCAACTCGTTCCCGAGCATATGCGGGGCACCGGCCATCATTCTGCTGTAATACCTGATTTTAATTATACAAGAGTTAATTTAATTAATCTTCTTCTTCTATCGTATCAATGTTTCAACGAATTTAGATTATCATTTAATATCAAATTATTTTTTCCCAGTATATACAGGGTGTTACCAGACCACTACCGAAAACTTTAGGGGATGAAAGTACCCATCAATATGAACAACTTTTTCTAAGAAACCAACACTGTGAACGCGAAAAAAAAAACAGCTGTTTCATACACTTTAGCCAAGTAGGTATTGAACTTATGTATGGAACTGCTGTTTTTTTATCGCGTTCACAGTGTTGGTTTCTTAGAAAAAGTTGTTCATATTGATGGGTACTTTCACCCCCTAAAGTTTTCGGTAGTGGTCTGGTAACACCCTGTATTTTTTTTCTATAGAGAAAATTTTAAGGAATCTTGTTTTCGAAATAATGAATGCTTAGTATGAATCCTCAACTGTATTTATTTTTTCAATGTGAATAATACAGTATTGTTTACAATTAGAGGATATTGTTAAGCACTCCGATGCCGTCTGAGGCTAATAAAGCTAATTAATAGGCTAATAAAGGGAAAAACTTGCTCGACATACATTATAATATCTTGATAGATATAATATCTAGTTAGTTAACATTTTTATTGGTACTTACTGTTGTTCAGCTTTGGCTTTCATCTGCCTCTCAGTATCTGTAATAAAAACAATACTTGAATTATAAGTTTATTGGTCTTGCTTAAACTACTAATTTTATTAATGGGATATTGTATGCTTGTTTAAGTTGGTTTTTAACCCCATACGAAAAAGAGGGAGTTTGTAAGTTTGTAGTATGACAAGCTCCTGAACTTCTTTCCAATTTGATCTCTTTAACTCCTTTATAAAACAATATTTATAAATGCAACAACTTGGCCTGCCAAATATTTTGTAAGTATATATTTGCTAGACCCTCGACTCGAAGCCGTAAGAGTACTCAGACCACAGAAAAGTCGAATCTAGAATACTCAAACTCGAGTCTATTCATTTCTTGTAAACAAGTTCATATACAATGATATGCACTGACACTTCTAGCGATGGCAGTCACGGGCGCGTCTATGTGAATAGACTTTGGGCCGTAAAGCGATCACTTGGGTGTTTCTTATTACGAACACAATGGCACTGATTCTGTTGTAACGCTGACTAGTTAAATTATTGCAAAATCCGAAAGCTCTATAAAGGCAAGGGAGACCGCGGTGACTGTAGGCAGCGGCCATAGCAGCTCACTTCTTGTTGAGCATGGTCGGCGGCATTGGTACAAGCCATCGGGATACTGCTGTGGTCCTTGCTAACCGGTAGAAAAGCATCATGTCTAGTATGGCGTACTTACGGCTGGCAGATGGTGGCGGTGGCGGAGGCGGATTGGACATAGAGACGGCTGCCATGGCGGCTAGCTTCTTGTTACGCATCGCCGGCGGCATCGGCGGCATCGGCAGAGGAGGCATCTGCATGCCGCTGTGATCCTTGCTTGAGCCCACACCGCTCACTCTGCAATGTAATTCAAACTTACTTCTGCAAAATATGGACATGTAACATATTGGATGTGGCACTAACTAACCCCCTTTAAGCTTATAGTGTTAAGCTCAGAAGTGCACCTTCGGGAGAGACAGAAGCAACAACAGCAAGAACCTCGTGGCTTTACTCACGTGGTCATAGCTTAACAAGTTTATAGTCTGGCCGACAAGATCTGGACGTCAAATACGAAGTTTTGACACATCGTCAAATGCGCTGCTAGCTTAAAATTACCAAGCTAAAGGTCATCGCGGAAAAGTGAGCTGTGTGAGCTCTCAGATCTTATTCTTATATTATCCGATCAAATAAACTTAGAAAGAGAACGAACATGTTTTGTTAACTATCTATCACCTATACGAATCAATTTTGATTTTAGTTTTTATTGATTTCAAAGAAATCAAAGAAAGTTCAACAAGACGAAATACAGCCTTTTTTGGCACAATCAATATATAAAAAAATAAGCATTTTTCTGGAATCAACGCACAGACCAAACCGCTGAAGCTATGAAGCTGAAATTTGGAAGGTAGCTTCCTTTTAAAACAAAACTGAGCACTAAAGCCCGGGTGACACGAGGCTAGTATTTTGAAGCTAGGATAGTAAGCTAGAAGGGGTCACTAGCTTGGTTTCTAGCTTACCTACTAGCCTGGATTGTAACCAAGCTAGTGCTGTCTACACGAAGCTAGGAAATTTCAAGCTAGTCAAGTCAGTAGTGAGTTGTGCTTAACCTGATAACACGTATACGTAAAAATGAACAGTGTGCGTAAGAGAAAAGCAATTCTTTATTTAGTATGTCGCGTATTTTTTCTAGTGACGAGTCTCGCATTTGCTTGTCCTTGTAAGATGGAATACTTGCATTCCACAAACATTCCTCTTCTCTGTACAATTGAACGAATTTTAAATTAATTTCGTCCGCTAATTTCGGCATTTTAACAAATTGCACGCACTCTCACCACGCTCTCCGACTGCACACTAGCTTAGGTTCGCTAGCTTCGCGGTTGACACGAAGCTAGTAACGAAGCCAGGATAGTAAAACGGGTGGTGGGGGGCGCCTACTAGCTTGAAAAATAGAACCCCAAGCTATTAAACTATCCTGGCTTGAGGCACTAGCTTGCTAGCTTCCACACTAGCTTACTAGCTTGTAAACGAAGCTAGTTCCGTCTACACGAAGCTAGTGTCACTAGCTTATTAGCTTGGCAGCACTAGCTTGGCTCACTAGCTTGATTTACTAGCCTCGTGTCACCCGGGCTTTAGAAGGGATTTTTCGAAATTCCACCCCTAAAGGGTTGAAAAGGGGTGAAAACCGTTGTATGCAACTTTTTAATGCGTGAAGCGATTTTCTTCAAACTCGGTATAAATATTATAAATGATAAATAAATTTAAACGTTTTTTAGAAATTTTCAAAAAAACCCCTGAAAAGGGGTAAAATGTGGTGTCAAAGTTTGTATGGGAACTTTTTAATGGATAGTTAGATTTGCTTGAAACTTGGTTGTAATACTAACAATGCAAAATAAATATATACGTGTTTAAGGGTTTAAAAAAAAAAAAACCTTTTAAAAGGGTTAAATGCAGTGTCAAAGTTTGTAGTGAAACGTATTAAAGGGAGGCGCGATTGGCTTGAAACTCGGTTTGGATACTATAAATACAAAATGGTTGGACACGTGTTTCAGGGATTTTCAAAAATTACCCTAAAAGGGGTGAAAAGTACAATTTTTTCAGTCTTTTTTAGGTTACGAAGAAATTAACGCGAACGAAGTCGCGAGCGTCTGCTAGTTTTTAATAAACCCACGGCGGTCTTAATTACGAGATGCGTCACATCATTATGCAATAAGACGTTTGATATACGAGCGCAATAAAAAAATTACTTTTAAAGAAAAAAAAAGAATGAAAATGTACTTGCGCCACAGGAAACCAGCAATGCAGCCAGCTCTATGCTACTGTAGCTCACGCTGAGTGGTGACCTATTTTGTATTAAATTGTTTGTGTTTTTTAATGTAAGACTATAATTAACTTTTTCTATTTTATTTTCGCATCCCTTGTTAATTATTTGTACCAAGCAAAAGCTTTCCATGACAACATTGTAAGCGGATCATATTATCGGGATCAAAGTCCTACCATAACGACCAGACGTTAATACAAAACATCACAAAGAATTAGGGATGACAACTAATGAGTATCAAATAACCTTGAGGTGGAGTAAACATTCAATAGTATCTCGCCGGCGGCGGCGACGGCGCTAATTGTCTGCAGCGTCCATAAATGTCTAAATACAAAAAAAAATCAGGGCCGACCGTCGTTTTTGGAAAGGTGATAAAATTATAGTAGTATCACCATGGGGTACCATTTCCTTATAAAACGCTTGCAGTTCCAAAAAATAATAATAGATAGCGTTACGTGTTGCGATTTCGAAATAATGTCTCTGGAAATTCATGTAAACACCAAAATTATGCCAGAATCATACATTTTCTGTTTTAAATATATTTTTTTCAATATAACGAAATAAAATATATGTATCCCATTATTTTATTTCCTAAATCAATTTTTACAAAATAAAATAAAATTACATGACATGAACGCTAGATGGCGCTGACTCAGAAACACAGGTAAAACGGGATAGCCCGACGAATTGCCCGCAAATTCAGGATTGTTTTCAATGTTCTACATGAGGCATCTGTACTAGTCTATACTAATATTATAAAGAGGTGAAGTTGGTTTGTTTGTTTGTATGTTTGGGGTAATCTCCGACACTACTCATCCAATTTCAAAAATTCTTTCACCAATTTATAGCTTAGACTTTCCGAATGAACATAAGCTATATTTTATCAAGGTTGGTACCACGTGAGCGAAGCCACGGGCAAGTTAGCTAGTGTATTATATAATTTGTGGTATAACTTAATAAATTTAAAAAGTAAACTATCACAGCCAAGTAAGCTAACAGGTTAACGTAAAGCGTAATAGTAGACCAACAAAAAAATTTAAAATTTAGAAGAAAATGTCGAATCCATTATTTATTCCATAAAAATGACAAAGATTCGTTAAAATGCATTCTATTTTCAGCACTTCTGTTAATATGGGAGTAAACAAGTATTGACGTCAGAGTTGCAGCCTGTTAAACAAGCAAAGTTGGGGTCAAACAAGCATTTAAATTATTTTGCAAGTATAACTCACTTTTTCGTTTAAAATTCAGTTGGGAATATAAACTTCTACAATAGTATAGGTAACTCCTCCAATATCACTTCGATAAATTTAAATTATGTAGCTTACAGATCTGAAAGATATGTACTCATATAAGAACTAGGTTTAATTCGCGGCTTCTTTCGCGATACCAACATTATACTACCACAATCTAAACATAATATTCTATCTTACGTTATCAGTAAAAAAATTACACTGATAACTTTAGAACGCGTTTTTGAGAGTTCTGATCGCGATTAGTTCCATTAGTGAATTTACGCTAATGCGTATTGTAACACAAACAACCAAATAGACTCACAAACTTTTAGATTCATAGTAGAATGGGAGTTTAATAGTGTGGGACTTACCCTGGTTTGTTGGGGTCTTGCTGCATTTCGTATGTGACATTCAAGCCTCCCCAGTTTGAGCGGTGTGAATGTGCGTGTGGTGAATGAGCGGGGATCCCAGACTCCATTGTAGCCTGAAAGCGCAGACGATATATTTACACAGATAGGGGTGACAACATTCCGGCTTTCACACGTTTGAACTGTACATATTCGTATATGTTCTTTCATATTTGACGCTGGAAAGCGGAATCAATATTGATTTTTTAAAATCCTCATGTTCGACTCTTATTAACAATTTAGCGCCGTCTCAGATCACTTCACCTGACGTTTCACTTTGATTTACGTTACCGTATTTATGATACTTAAAGTGTATTTTCTTATAACCTGATATAACCAACTAATATCAGTTGGATCATCATCATCATCCACAGCCTACCTACACACCCACTGTTGGATGTAAGCCTCCCTTTGTAAACGTCGGGTTGGTTTACATAGCCACATTTTGCAGCAGTTACATTTTCATACGTGTCAAGTTGCAAGCCCATCGACTCTTGTGTGAGTTGGATTTCTTAAATTGTTATTTTTTGATCGGTCAATCAAGTTTTTGATCAACAACGATCCTAATTATAAAGTAGTAAGGTTAATAAGATGACTTGACATCAAAGAACATTGTCATGCTCAACTGAATCAATAAATGCTCAACGACACGATTAGAGCTTGTTCATTGCACAAATCATTATGATTCGGTGAAACATTTAAATAAAAACATAATTTATATCACGAATTAACAAGATGATATAATTTAAAATTCAATGTTGCGTATATCAAAATTATAACCAGGGTTCCAAACATTTATTCTAATACAAGGAATAATACAGAGTGACAATAATAAATTATGTGATTCGTCTATCCCGGGCCAAGCGACATATTCCGATGTAATCGTTATAATATTTTTCTTCTGTTGTTTCTAATGTAGCAAAATAGGTCACATCGGAATCAATAACACAGAATTACAACACCAACGCTTCTTCAACATACATTTGCAATGATAGCAATGAAACTCAACTGAATTAATTATTTTTAAACGCGACAACAGACCAATTTGTTGTGATTTGGCAAGTTAAAATAAAATAAAAAAACAAGAAACAATAACAATGACCAGCCTTAGTTGACAATAAATTAAAACAGATTTAATTAGGTATGCTTACAAAATATTTTTAACAAGTAACAAAATTAATATTTATATGAAACCGACTTTAATTTCTTAAGGAGCAATTTCCTGTACACTCGAGGTGCATTTCTGTTTATAACTCCGAAGATTCTCATCAGATCATCAAAATTTGATTCAGTCACTTTGGGAGTATTTCAAACAATAAAATAATTTTCAAAATCGGTCTACTATTGTCGGAATAATCGGTGAACCATACATTAAATATTATTATAAGCAGCCTTCAATGTCCCACTGCTGGGCAAAGGCCTCCCCCACTCTCTTTGCGCAAATATGGTCCAGTCGGCACGTATTTTGGCATACCTATTTTATTACAGTGGAACATTGAATCCTTCTTTTTTGAAGTCGGTTAAAAATAATCACGCTCTGAACAACAAATCAAAACAGCACGTGTTTTGTTTACATTCATACAAAATGTATATTGCCGTGCATACAATGAAATACCGTTTCGCGCAGTTAGTCGAAAAGCTTAGTAGGCCGGTCAATTCAATCCAAAAAAAATGAGAGGGAAGCTGAAGAAAAATTAATTAAGAAGGAAGCTGAAGAAAAATTTATTCCAGATTTTCAGCAAAACGGTTAAATTTTCTGAGACGAAATTGTAGATGAATGTACATGTCATCTATATAAATGAATCAATACGAGCCACCGTTTCAGAAATTTAACAATTCAAAAAGTTGGAAAAGTTGTAATCATCACACCCATGTTTCCACGGCCACCACCCACCTATGAGGTAGCGTTTTTTTTGGATTCTGAAGTCAACAAGGAACCTTTATAACTTCGCCATGTCCGACTGTCCGTCTGTCCGCGGCTTTGCTCAGAGACTATTAATACTAGAAACTGTTATTTGGCATGGAAGGAGATACATATCAATGACACCGAAAGTGATAGAGAGAGACACATCAAATTCAGGGTAGGTATAGTCCGCGTCACCTAAACAGAACGCTGGGAGCAAAGTGGAAGATGTTTGTTGGGTACACTGGCGCACGAAAGTACCAGGCCTATTATTTTATTATTGAACTAGCATTTCGCTTTTCACTCGCGCCTTTGTATACGTAATAAAGATTTTAATTGATAAGTATCTTCATAAAAAAAATGTTTTGTTGCTTCTGCTGTCCTTAATTGTTTTAAATTGTCAACTACATTATTATGAGTTGCTTCCTAAAACAATACAGGTATCATAAATATTATTAACATCATTATTTCATACTTTTTTAAGTAAACCTATTTCGCAATTATTTTATCTTAAACTTTTGTGCGCGATGGTATGTTCAAAATAAATTGCCTACTGTGCAACTCGACAGGCAGCGTTCTTTTTACTTGACGCGACCTATAAATACATCCCCATCATGTGAAATTAGTTTGATGTTTTTTTTTGCTTATTTTTATAGAGTGGGGTGTCGTTGGATAGGTATTTCAAAAAGATTAGTGATTTTTTAAGACTTTTTTTTAATTTGAATTTGTGAAATATTTAGCTTTTTAGTGCTAATCTAATAGCTATTTGTGAAATATTAAGCTTTAAAGTGCTAATCTTCGTCGAGTCAAGTGTCGTTATATCTCAGAAACAGTGGTTCTTAGAAAAAAGTATTGATACCTTTGTATAGATCTACAATTTAGTCATAGCAAATTTTATGATAAAACTTACCGTTTTGCTGAAAATCGCGAAAGTACCCATTTTTTGTGCTTTGGCCCCAAATAACTTTTTTTCCAGGCACCGGATCGATGAGGACTTTTTACATTTCATTTATAATTTATAAATGTTTTGAACAATTTTACCAACTTTCAGCTTTTTGGGAATTAATGTATCTTCGGATGTCTAAATCGACCGGATTATTAGCACGATAACGAACGTCGTCGGTGTGGTAGAATAACTAGATAGATATAGCACATGACTGTCTAACACGAGTTGGTTGTTTGTAGGAATATTGTAAGCAGATGTTGACGAACTCTGCGCCAAGTAGCGACTGAATGAGCGGCTGGCTGGCACATGTTCGTGTATACTACGGCCGGCTATGTGTTGCGACCGACCGACGGCCGGCGTCGCGTGGCCTCCTCTCAGCTTCGCAGGTAGTAAGGATCCCGTGCAGGTACAAAATCGCAATGTTCAGCTACGATATTATCAACCCACTGAACCGAATATTTTTTTCTTAGAAACTGTCTACAGTTGTTGGTGTAGAAATTCATTTCTATTAACTGCTTTAGTACTCTCAAGATCTAGAAACGCAAGTTGCCGGGAATAGGAAAAGTTATTTGAACTTATAGGTCATCCCGATCTTTGACTGAGCATCTCGCTTTAAATTAATTTTAATTTCTCATTCTCTCATTCCCTACGAAGCGGGACCAAATGTGACCATTTTAGTCTCTAGAAAGTGAAAAGTAATTTTTTTTTTATTTAGGTACTTCATGTGACTTTATGCTGTTTATACGGGTGACTGGTCGATCTTCATACATTTTCATCGTGCAGCTTTGGAGGCGACTTGAAAATGTATGAAGATTGATCACGAAATCGACCAGCTAGTCACCCGTGTAAACACCGCATTAGATAAACTCAATCCAAAAACCAGTAAATAACATTTTATTTTATTAATTCAAACAATGTATTTTCAAGTAAAATATCATTCATAAATATTTAAATAATTTGTAAACGTAGGTAATTATAATTTAATTTAAGTAATGATAATCAATCAATCAAAGTTCAAAGTAAAATATAAAAATACTATTATCTGAAAATAAAATCAAACTCTGTATATCTCAATTACTATTGAAAGGTAACATTGTTTGTTAGTTTCATGCCTTTTAATGATAAACACTTCTATACTATAGTTTAAAAAAATATTATTTTGTACTGTAGTTTTAGCCATAATCTAAACACGCTTCGAGATATAATGATTTTGTTATTTATGGAATTACAGTTCCGTGGTATGAGTATAATGCAGGTGTTCTAGTTTCAGTTTGGTTTTTAGGTAAATAATCACGCATATGAATAGGCTTAGGTACTTGATAATAAACTGGACAAAATTCGATCCAAAAACGATTAGGTAATCTCGTTCTCATGCGATTTCAATCTAAGTGCACTACCCGTAATTAGGAGTGGCTGGGAGTAAAGAAGTAGGTATTTAGGGCTGTCACAGCAGCGCACGCAAAACTTCGCGCGGACCTAGCAACAGTGAACTCGCATGACACAAGAGCGACATAGTACAGCGGTAGGCTAGTTTAGTTTGACTTTAGAAATAGTAAAAATTGATTGTAAGGTTGACTGTTTTAAAAGATGATGATAGTAGACGTAAACTAGAAGAACCTTGATTTGAAAAAAGACTTAAGAATGATAAGAAAATTATAAACCCTATTGATAGACATGTAGATTTAATCTTTAGTGAGACATACAGCACAGATACACAGAACAGAAGAAAAAATACATACTTAACTAACAAATAATACAGACCTACAACAAATAAAAGAACAAATAAATTTTACCTGCTAAATGGGTAGGTAGGTACTTACCTAACACTGAAGGAATATAAAAGTAAGTAGGTACCTAAGTAGGATTAAAGAAAACAAAACAACAATAGGTAATAATAGATCAAATCAATAAGTTAAGGAAAATCTGAACAATGTAGATAATTAGTAATGTGCTGATATGTATGTGCTGTAGTGAGCCAAAATCAGCTTATTGTTGCTATGCGCCATACGTCGCACGCAATCTCGCAGAGCAACACTTGTTTTCAGACTGGGCCTGGGTGTTTGTGACCACGAAACGAGAGAGAGAACAACACTAAACTACCTGTATTTATACATACATACATAAATATAATATACTTATGTAAGTACAAACATAATATATGATACATAAGAAACTAAATGACAATAAATGAGTAAATATTAAGTAAGTTTACATACGAGTATAATACGGAAGTCGGTTGATTAGCAATTAACTGAATGAGAATGAGATTTTTAAATTATATCACGGCATTATTGCCGTTCTCTAGTACCTACTAAAATCAGTAAGTACCTACGTACACTTACAGATTTTTGAACTATGCCTTAGTTGTAAAATCTTTACGATACTTAATTACGAATTTTGAAATTGTCCCGGATAAAAATGATGCAGGTACCTACCTACCTAGTGATTACTTGAACCTCTACCAACTATGCAATATAATAATATAGGTATTAGATTGTTCATAGTGGCAACTACCCTATTGCCATACTGTTTTAATACTATGGCACTTTTTTTACAATGTTTGAAATCTTCGCGTAAAAAAGTGACGTAGGTCCGTCGTCCGTGAGCGCCAGCGCGCTGTAAAACACTAGTAAGTAGTTTAGTTGTAGTATTGTAAAAACATTTCGAAAAGAGGTCAATTTGGGACCTTTATTTACCGACTAAAGTTTATTATATCTTTTAATACTTTGTATTTAATTTTTCCATAGTTAGTTAGAATACGCCACAATACCAACGACTTCTGCTTTGCTCAGGGACTTTGAATTTTCTTTTCTGTTGGAATGTATCTCACAGTAAGTACAAGTACCTACCTACCTAACTTATAATTTTTGAATCCTATTTCATAATTATTTTTAGGTATAATAGGTAGGTAAATACTTTTCTAAATAAGTATGAAGTAATAAATACTCACATAGGGAGTACCTATCCTTGTAGGTATATCTACATGCTGTCTCACAGTATAATCACGATGCATCAGTGCAGATGCAAGATCCATGGGGACTTTTCACGTATAAAAAGGTTTTCCCAACATTCGTAACAATTTCAGCTCAATGCGAATTAACCCATTTTTGAGCGAATTTGAGTAGTCTAAATAAAGAGTTTTAATAACAACAAATGTTTTGTTAGAAAAATGGGCTCTTTAAATGTTTTCTAATACTTTATAGAAGGTTATTACACTAAAAAAAAAAATTGCGCAGAAAATTTTAAGAACTTAACGAATACCTTTATTATAAACTTTATGAATGTAGCCTTAGCCCCAGCGTAATATACTCCTCACTTAACTAAGCACGTTTGAAATAACTGTCATCTGATTTAGTAAATACGTTATATTTTTACATCGATTATAATATATTATCTTCGGTGTAATCTAACTCGACCTATTCTTATAAAATACATACATCAAATACAAAGCTCTCTATTTCTTCTCTAAATCCGCTTCTTTGCCACAAAGCACAATATTCTAGAACCAATCTAGGTAATAACTTAAAGTTGCTCCGATTTTTACATCAATTGAGGTCCGATTTTGAAAATTATTTTTTTGTTTGAAAGAGTATACTCCCGAGGTGGTCCCATTCAAGAATTTGAGGATCTTCGGAGTTATCAACATAAATAAACCTCGAAAGTGCAGAAAAATGCTCTTATTACGGTCGGTTTTATAAAGAAAATGTACACTTTGTGTCACTTGTTCGATTCAAAGAACATCTGTAACGAATTAATTTTCGGTAAAAGTGAGTTTATAGAAACGAAAGAAGGTAAAGACATTATTATGTGTCTAGTTCACAAGGAATTAAAATGTTGAAGCACTTACCATTTTTTGGATGTTGTAGAACGGATGCCGAGATGGCGGCGGCGCCGGCATTTCCGTCGAACCCTAACAGGATTAACATTGCATAATTTATAAACATACAATGCATCAGATCTATAAAATGGATCATATTTATCATCTATTTATTTTATCGATTTGTAAATGTTTTCAAACATTTTTAATTAGGCAAGTGTACGCGCGACGGTAACTTTTATAATTTTTTAAGTAGCTCTGCTGTGCGTATACACACAAGGAAACAGCACTTTTGTTGCATGAAATATAATGACTAGTAGTTCGCCCCGAACGAGAACGTTTTGGCACGGGACCCTGATAATTATAAAAGCCAATCCCGCTCGTCTTATTTACTCGTTTCAATTTATTTTAACATCAATGGATTTGAATTATATAAGGGGAAGTTTGAAAGTGGCATCTGTGGTTGAAAAGGTGAGGAGTGCCAGATTAGCATGGTATGGTCATGTAATGAGGAGGGATGAAAGACATATTACCAAAAGAGTTATGAGTATGAATGTGGATGGGTATACAAGTAGAGGAAGGCCGAAGAAGAAGTGGATAGATTGTGTGAAAGATGATATGAATGTAAGAGGAGTGAGTTCAGAGTTGACAAGCGACAGAGGAGAGTGGAAGAGGAAAACATGTTGTGCCGACCCCACTTAGCGTGGGATAAGGGCAGGAGAAAGAAGAGGATTTGAATTAAATTTGGTACCAGGATAGCTTATATCCTGGATTAACACATAGGCTACTTTGATCCTGGTATTCCCACGGGAACGGGAACTACTCACGGCGGGTAACACCACGGGGCGCAATTAGTAGTTAAATAATACTTCAGTAAAAATATTTTTCTTTTGTTGTTATTAAATACCTATAATATTATTTTGTTTGAGAAAAATAACTCTTACCTGTTGTCGATACTCGCCAACCATATAGGGATGATGTCTGACATTTCGCCGTCGTGAACAACACTGTTTTTGGCACCCATAGTATGAATATGAGGTCTTCTTTCGCGTATTTTGCATTTTGTTAAATTGTATTAGCAAGTTTTTATTTGCAAATTATATTTCCATCGAAAGAAGTTGCTAAAGCTCAAGTACAGAATGCTAAAAAGTATATTATTATTATATATATATTATTATTTTTGGATGTACTTAGTCATTAGTAGTCGCTGCTTGGGGCGAGAAGTTAGAGCTCGACTTCTAACGCGATACTGATCCTCCACACTGAGACTGATACTACTATTATGGTTTCTTGTCAGACGCTTTGAGTTTGCGCAGTTTACTTCAGCGGACCTAAGACCTAACTAACTGTATCATCGGTACTGAACTTTTCTCAAGATTCCTTCGATATGAGAATCATTTAGTAGGAAGTAGGTAGGTTCGTACTTATTTTTGGTATACATAAAGTGTCCCAATAATTTTGTTATTTTGCGAATGCACCATGATTTATTTGTTTCTTTATGAAATTGACTTCAATCGTCTGACTGTAAGATTGTCCGTTTGTTATGGCGTATTATCACAAGTTACACTTGAAATTTAGAATATAGAATAAAACATTGATGCATGGTACATCGTGCCTTTAAGAGACTTTTTCAAAAACCAGCAAAACAGATCGCTTTTAGTCTGACTAATAAATAAATAGATTCACGACGACATTCGACAGTTAAAGTGCTTTCACTTTTCGGAAAAATTAAAATACTGACTAATAAATAAATAGATTCACGACGACATTCGACAGTTGAAGTGCTTTCACTTTTCGGAAAAATTAAAATAAGGATATGGTTGTGGAAATCGTATTTTTGTCATAGGTACTTTATTTTCATAGAAAATGTATATGTATGTTTTTTATTAATATTGCAAAAACTTACGATTTAATTTGGTAAGTTGCGTTTGGGAAAAGTGTTACTGGTGGGAAATAGAGTCGATTAAAATAAACTTTTTTTTTTTTTGACAAAATCATTTTTTGGCCTAACCGTGCTTTTTTAAAAAAATATTTTTTTATATTATTTTTTCTTCAAAATAATACAATGATTGTTTGATAAAACAAAAGACAAGGTAGCTACCCTTAAGAGCGGCCAACCCGGCTTACTTTTCATACAAACGCTCGTACGTGATTATGCCGTTGTAACAGATCTTTCTTTTAAAATTTTGAACTAATACGTATCTTGTGCACTATATCTATCGAAACAGGTTTCTATCGAAACTAAAAATCAAAATTTTGAGAAACAAATTCAGTCTTTTTTGCATAAATTTTACCTGAACTTTGGCCGTTCATAATGTACCCAAAGCACCGCTTCACCACCTTAAGGGTGCTTTTTTTTTTTTTTGCGTCACAACTCAACTATCAGTTTAACAACATTCGAACACCAATAGCAACAAAGTATTTCGGTGCTTTGTTATAAAGTTTGAAGAACAAATAATAACAGTAAGTTTTTAACAATGGTAAAAGTCATCAAACAATTATTGCTTTTAGATGTTTATGACTCCGATTGGTCAAAATAAAAAGGGCAGGATCAGCTAGCTAATATCTTGCAAGCTAAACTGTTTCAAAATTGGTAAAGCGACGCTTTTGGTGATAGTACTTATAAATTGTAAAAGTAAAGAAAATATTGTGATAGAAACCTCGCAAATGTTATGGAGATTCTAAATGACAAACATTTATTTCACAAATTTGTTAGGTTTACTGATAAACACGTATTTCCTGGAACACTATTTATGAAATTTCCGCACACTATTTTTCGTTAAATATCATCAAGCCAATGAAAAAAAAGAAAAGTCAAGAATGCAAACCAAGCGCTCAGGCGCTTTCTCTCTCTTTTCGCTTTGCTTCTCTTTCTAACATTGCGCTGCAAGAAACAACAAGCTTTTCAAATATTCTCGCGTTGACGATAGACGAACCGGGAAGGGCCCTCTTAAGGACTCAAATGTTGTAAAGTAAACGTAGCAATGTTTAACAGGATAAACCAAATTAAGAATTCTACCATCATTCCGCAGTCTGGAAAAACTCTAACTTAGACAACATACGTTTAACTGTCTAAATAAAAAACTGAATGTTCAGTTTGTGAAACCTATCATAAGAGGAGGAATAGCGAAGTTGCACTGGGTGGCCACCAAACTCTGTTTTCGCTATTCCTCCTAAACTATACAAAATGAAACTACGAGTATTACATAGGTATTAAAAAAAAGCTTATGATAGGTTTCACAAACTGAACATTCCGTTTTTTTTAATTCCTTTGCTAAATTATTATAATAAAAAAAAATAGGCGGCTAAGCTAGTTTGACGCATACATACACCTAAAGCTTACAAGACTAGTTAGGTTAATAAAAATTTAAAGGTAAACTGTAACTGCTGTATAATGAAATCTGTTTGACACGGAAAATATTGCCCGTTCTGTATAGGCAAAGTAATTTTATAGACTACAACGTAAACGACAAGTTAAATACGTACTATAAAATTCACAATCGCATTGGTGTGGTAAAATTTACAAGAAATTATGTTCCTAAACTCTTCAAATATTTATTCGTTTCGTGTTCGCTTCCTGATACACATTGGATATTAGTCGTAGTCACAATTCAATTAAAGGACACGATGAAAGGTACCGAATACCGATGCCAGTGCAGACTTTGATCGAGTTAAAACGCAGATGAAGCGTTTCATGTAATAATTTCGAATAGTATTTAACGCTTACTTATTTTATTTTGCAGACTGTAACTATTTTGTCTTTAAAACGCGTCCTAAAATAATTTGTGGTAGGTAAAGATTGAGCGAAGTCGGCAGGTGTGGTGATTACGGGATATTTTTATCATAAATAATGATTTTATACGAAATCGTATAAATAGTGTGAAAGAAACGGTATTCTTTATAAAAACTTAATTTCTCATCTAACCTTTGTATGAGCTACATACAGTTACAATGATCATTTTGTAGGTCAAGCACAAACGGAGGATATTAATTATTTCATGATTATTTATTATAACAAATACCAACTACAATATTTCTACTTTTATCGAGTTTGTAATCAAAATCTTCTGTTGAACCATGCAAAAAGATCTTCCCCATCATTATAAAATAAATCACTCATATTTTTTTTTATCATCTCATCAGTTTCTTTTATGCCACGTAAGCTATAGTTATTTACTTATAATAGATATGATTTAAGAGTCATCACATAATAGATTTAAGTGCCATAATACTTTGCGCGTAGCAAGATTATTGCGTTTAATGTAGTTTTCTTGTGAATATGATAATGGATGTATGTATGGATTTTTTTTAATTAAACAAAATAACATCCTACTGCTTGGCAAAGATCTCCCCCATCATTGAAGGAAAATTCCTTCTAATTTTCGCAATCAATCGCCACTTCCCATCAGCTTTTCCGACAGGTACAGTCGCCTGCACTAAGATGTACACGTCCAATAAAATAAGTTCAATAAAATAATGTAAAGATTGAAAATGTATAGATAAATGATAAGGGCACAAGTTGATGGTTACATAATTTTGGAGCGTTTGGACGGACGGTGCGACTGTACCAGTAAAAAATATTAAGTACATCGTATAATAGTTTTGGACTAACATTTACATATATATTTTTTCAAATTTCAGCAGACTAGCATACTTTTTGAGGTTTTAACGTAGATCCGTATTTTGGACTCGGCATTTTGTTAGATGAGTATTCTTACATTTAAAATGCCATAGTGTTAGTAGGATAAACATTATTTGGGCTGTATTTCGTGTTGCAATTTTTCTGCTTCTTAACGATGGTTGAAAACGTTATTGAGATACCTAGGTACTTTAAACAACTTTGTAAGTAGTTTAGGCGTAAGCACATTTAATGTGAATTGTATGTCAAATAGCTCATTACAAATTAATATGGATATAAATAAATATCTTTGGACATTCCAGACAGCGTCATCTAGTCCCAAGCTAAGCAATTAAATGATTGTGTTATAGTAACCAGATGACTGATAAACTACAAAGATACATTTTTTTTTTTCAGATACAACATATTATACATAGAAAACACTCAGACACGAAACACATATTTGACCATACAAAAATGTGTCCCGCAGCGAGAAACGAACCCGCAACCTCTGCGTCTTAGGCGAGCTTTCACCCACTGCGTCACAGAGGTCGTCACATCACAGAGGTCGTCGTTATGTTGTTGTTGTTTATTTGTTTGGAAAAATATAATTTTTCAATGGCACTTCAATTAATACTCCTACATCAATAGAGGAATTAATACTCCTACATCAATAGAGGATTATTTGAATATAATGCGATGTCTAGACTTTAATAAAAATATGGCAGTTTGTTTATGTCTTGAGAAAGAAATTGATCTTGCTGGCCTTTTATTAGAAACTAGCTTACTCGCCCGCGGATTCGCTCGCGTGGTACCTACCTTGGATACCTACCTTGATAAAATATACCTTATGTTCATTCGGAAAGTCCATGCTACAGATCGGTGAAAGAATTAAAAAAATCGGATGAGTAGTTTCTGTGATTACCCCAAACATATAAACAAACAAACTACTTAACTAGGTAAAGTTTAATATTATATTATTATATGCTCAAGTAATACCTATTTATGAACAAAGAAAGAAACACACAGGAACAAAAAATACCTACACTTCTTAACCAAACCAACCAAATAAATAAAAGGAACTCTGTAGTCACCAACCGCAGGTAGAGTGCCCAAAAGGCTGGCAGCGTTACCTCGTTGAATTGCTATACTTATCCTCTGTTCGAGGTAAGCACCAGCCCTTTGGCCATTGGTTTCATATATAGCCTTTTGGAAATTTCCCGATAAAGCCTCTGGACCCCATGATCCTAAAGTTTCTACAATCACGCCTCTTTCCCATGGGGGTAGGCAGAGACCACGGACCAGTTTCTACACCAAAAGACAGAAATATATATATACCCATCTCTGATAGATGTTTATTTCCGCTTTTTGATGTTTTCTGCTGCTGTCGCCGCTGCACCCGCAACCTTGGAGGTTGCCGATAGAGTTCTACCTCTAAGACACCATGTCTCGCTCACTCAGTCGCCAGTCAGCCGCCATTTTGGACGCTCACTCTAAATATATAACCTAGTTGATGTTGTAAATAATGAGTTTCGATACTGAATAATGTATAATAAAAATTCAAAACCGTCCTTGTATATATGGGATAGTTCATCTAATGAGTATTTAGGATATTTTCAGGATATTTTCGTAAATCTTCATACAGTTTAAAAAAAATACCGCTTCGGCTTCGATCTGATATAAAATGATGAACTCATAGTTTCTTTTTTTTCTATTTTTCTATGACATAGATAACAAAGAAGTGCGATTTCTTCTACATCCATTCCTGACGACGTAAACGAACTGACTGTCGAGACGCCATGGCCACTCGACTTGGCGACCTTCGGATGCCAGAAGTAGCCAGGCCTGCGCCGCTGGCGACGTCGCCATGGCGTCTTAATGAGGCAGAGCTCTAAATGAGAAGCGGCCAGCGTGTTCACGCAAGTAGCACCCCACACCAGCGGCCTCCCACGGCTCCAAGGAATCAATAAAGATTTATCCTTGGATATGATTTTCTTACACAATCAGACCTATAATTTAGTAAGTTTTACGAAAATCATCTGAGGCTATAGGTACTCCATACGATTAGATAATTATGATCAAAGTTTTTAGCGGGCTAGACATAGTTTTGTGTAAGAGGTGGATTTTAAATAACGATATTTTCGAAACATTCTTTGATGCAGTTGTTATTTTTATGAAATCAAACACGAGACTTCTAAGAATATTTTCACACCAACTAAAATTGATAATAAATTTAAACCTTACACTTTTCTTTACACAGCCGTGGGCTCTTAGCGCCCTTAAGCCGTAAGTCGTAATCGTAGCCTTTCATATACATAATATGGTATCCAATTCTATAGAAAACAGACATGAAAAGGTGTGAGACTCGAAATATGTGAACACAAATAAAGGTTGTTATTTTACATGAAACATATTGTGTTCATAGTAATACCAAAAGTGGCCGCTTTAGACCCACTGATTCAGGAGCTCGGAAATTATCTACTCAGAAATGTGTAGTAGCGCTTGATAGGACGTCCCGTAATTAAAAATATTGGTATGACAACCCGCAATTTCATAGATAGAGACCTATTATCAGCAGCGGCATGTTATCATGTTGCGTCGTCAATAGTTTCCCATTTAAACTGCCGATTCCCAACTTGTTACCGGAAGACGAATTAGTAAGATACTGCTAAGGATTAAAATCAGGTAGGAGTTTCAGTTTCCTTCATACGGCGCTATAAATAAAACACCTCCTGACCTAATTTTTCAAACGTTTCTTTAGATAGGTCGAATCTACGTGTACGACCCATCAATTAATAAAGTATAATTGTACACAAGTGCATATTATATTATGACCGACATTTATAATATAATAACTTATACGTAATGATAACAATATTGATTTAATTCGGCAATTAAATCCTTTACATTACTATAGTATTCAATCAAATAGAAAATAACATTTTGAGACTACCATTGGGCTATTTCTTTACATAAAATAACAAAATAGTATATCTCTACAATTCTACATTTATATTAAAACTGTAACACGTCGATGTCTGCACATTTGAGAAATTAATGCAACAGAAGCAAAAAAAAAGGTTTTTAAAATTTTTGTCTGTCTGTCTGTCTGTCTGTATGGATGTTTGTTCCCGCATCACGCAAAAGCTACTGAATAGAATTGAATGCAATTTTTACCGATGTGTTGCCAGAGGTTTAACTTAAAAAATAGGCGCCATTTTACCGCAGGTTAACCCCTTTATAGGGTTGCAATGGGGTGGTAAAGTTTATATGGAAAGTAGCGTGTACAACACGCAAGCGAAGCCGCGCGGGTATACTTGTTTAATATATAAATATTTGTATAAAAAGAAGTTAGGAGGAAGAAAATATAAAAATTACAGTACGGTAATCTCAAAAAGGCTGTTTAAGCAGTTAGATCGGGAAGAATGTCGCAAAAAGCCGCAGTTGTTGTAGTACGCCAAAGAACAATAATTGTAAATACTTATAAAAACCAAAATTACCAAAGCTTCATATGAAACTCTAGCGGCTAGAGTTTCATATGAAGCTTTTGGCTAGAGTCTAGCCTATTCTAATAAAATAAAGTCCTAGCTTCCGCCTACGGCTTCGCACAGAGATAACGTAGTTTTCCAATTAGACAGGATTTAAAAAAATAGTTTTAGTAGTTTTGTTTTAAAGGCAAACATCCAAACTCAGAGACAAAATCTTGACATAAGTAATCCTTCTTTCATTTGTACTACTTCGTACAATAACATTAATGTATGTAGACATTTTAATGTAAATCCGTCGGTAAAAGTAAATTATAAGTAAATAACTTACTAGTCATTAACATAAATCATAATAGGCATCATGACAGTAATCAAGAATTACTGAAAAATATATTTATCTAATTAAATATGATTAATGGATCCTGAAAAAACGTATTTATTTTTATAGTAAGAGCAAGGTTAATATTTATTTTGATAAAATAGAATTAGAAATTACAGCATTCCGCCATATTATGTTAAACAGCAATTAGAGGACATGACGTCACGTCTAAGTAAAATATATTTCTTGTCTTAAAGTTTCGTTTGAAAACTTTGAACTTCCTACCTTGGCGTGAAGTCACGCCTTATTATTAGGAAAAAGGCAAAATGACAGTTGCGAGCTTTTTGGTGTCAAACACAGAATGTGTTTTTAAAAACTAAATTTTGGGCTAACAAATGTTTCTTTTCGACAAAAAAAGGGTTTTTTTTATACAAAGAAGACAGATAAGATCTTAAGCGTCGCACATAATGCATTTTTCACGTTGATGCTAAGCTGTCAAATATTAGAACAATCAGAAACTATAATTAGTGTCTGTCGTGTGTCAGTTTGCGTGCAGGGTGCGCCATTTAACGGTGAATCAAGAACCGGAACTAATATTTTATTCAGGACCATCGTAGACTACGATTTACATTTTAAATTATTATCCTGCCATTGTGAAACAATTGGCTTGCTGTCGATTCGGCCAAAATATATTGGGACGCATACTCTCGTGATTGGCTTGATTTGACAATTGGGCAGGGCTTAATGACAAATATAAGAGCGCGTTCGCGTTCAATTGTTCTTACATTTGACATGAGTATTTTTTTCCGGTAAAATATACTCTAAAGACATTCATTGAATCATTATTTTGATCAAGATACAACCTGACAATATTGTCCTGCAAATTTAAATAAACGAAAAATATATAACGGAGTATAGATAGCTATGCTGTTAATTATTTATTGGTGATATTTTTTGAGTGTATCAAAAGTAAAATTATAGTTTTTGCAGCCTTACCGCGTTTAAAATCGTATTATATAAAATGGCTAGAGCGTAATGTTGATGATTACTGCAATATAATAGACGATGATACAATTACACTAATTATGAACCCGACCAAAGAAGTCGTGGTTTCATGCAGCAATGAGTTTTAATGAGTAAATTTAACTATTTTTATATTATTTCTAAAACATTATATTATTATTTCAAAAACATCAATGAACTTTTTGCATCGAAAAATTTATATGCGCTTTAACACGAGCTTATAACGGTGAAGGAAAACATCATGAGGAAACCAGTTAGCTCTCAATAGCGTCGATGGGCTTGCAACCTGTCACGTATGGAAAGTTAACTTCTGCAAAAAGTGGGCTTGTACCAAATATGTATGTATTTGGACATACCTCTGACTACCCCCTTAGACATCTTCAAAAAAGATCTAAAAAATGCCTAATGATCTGAAAGAAATGTCTACCGCTCCCGGGATACAGTCGTGATCATATCGCTGGTTAAATTCTAAACAGCCACAAATCCAAATCTCACTTTTTTCAGGAGAGCCATTCAAAGTTTACAAAACAGTTTTTTTTCATTTTTGAAAAAAATCTTTTTTAATTATTAATGAATTTACTATGATTTCGTGCGTTAGTTAAATCTGCGTCGATGAATTCAACCAATTTTTCTCTAACTACTATACAGAACTGAAAAAAAGCATATATGTCCCTTTTGAATATAAAAATCTACCCGGATGTTACCGAAAGTTATCAATGAAAGGCCATATATCATACAAAAATCACTGTTTTATTAATATTTTTTTCCTATAACAACGTTTTAAAATGATTTTAAAACAGTAAAACTATTTGAATACAATATCAGTACCTAAAAAAACAAAATAACCTAATAAACAACATAAAACCACACCTTTGTGCTAAAAAAATCAACGGGAGTACACTTTCTTTGAGCTAATAAAACAAATAAATTCTTCAAAAACCTTAAATACTCAAAATAATTATCTTTAAACTAAGATTAACAATATAACTAATGGCCTAGTTTGAGTTTTATTAATAAAATAACATTTACGCTATGAGTTATCATAAATCATGAACCATCCTGTACGAAATAATGTTAAACGATGCGATCAACTTATAAGTTGATTTTTAAAATATTGAAATTAGCTCCATTATTTTACTTTTTCATGATAGACAAGTTATTTATCATTAAGCATGTTTTGATGTGCTAAAGGAAGTCGAAAATGTCCATGGATAGCTCTACGATGCGGTCACTAAGGCTGTTTCCAGAGAGGCTCTTTAGCCTCTCTGGAAACAGCCTTAGTGGTCTTTTCCTAAGTGCCAAACTGACCCGTCACTATACCGAAATATCCCGGACATCAGTCTGTACGAAATCATTGAGCGCAGGGCAGGCTTGATCACTTTCAGCCTCCCAAACAAGCCGGGTTCCAAAAAAGCCATAGACCACATACTTACGCTGCGGCAAGTCTTACAAAAGACCGAAAAGTATAACTTGCTACTATGTCTAGCGTTTGTGGACAATGAGAAAGCCTTTGATTTGGTCGAAACAAAACATGAGCGTACTAGAGCCCCTCTAGCGATGACGTATTGACCATCGGTACATTAAAGTGTTGAAGTATTTATACTTAAGAAAGCCACTATGTCGGTCGAAGTAGGTGCAGAAACAAATTCTTTTCAAACTTGAATAGAAGTGTAAGACAGGAAGATGTTAAATCTCCGAAACTGTTTACTGCTACATTGGAAGACGCCTTCAAGCTTCTGGAATGGAATAAATAATAATGGTTCTCGATATTGGTAAAATCTTGTTGGTTGATTGTTGATCCTGAGTGAAAACATGTTCCAGATGCTGTTTGTTCTGCTGTTCATTCTGTAAATTAAAAATAATCAACAATCACAAAAAGAAAACAAGTTCAATGATAACTGAGTAAATAATAATTAATGTAACCTTGCTCAAATAATTTAATTTTTCATGTTTTTATTTCTAGTAAAATAACATTCTGAACAAAAATTTCATTTTTGAATTATAAAAAATGTATGTAATGCAGCACATCTTAGGTGCAAAACAGACGTATTTACTAATATTTTTGTAAATTTTAAATTCAAAGCAGTCATATTTACAAATACGGCTGCTTTCCTCTAAAAAATAATATGCAATGACGTGCATTTTATAATCAAAACAGTCGTATTTCAAATTATGGCACCTTTCCACATAAAAAAATTCTAGTACTTACGTAAATTTTTAATTCTATACAGTCATATTCCTCAATGTGGCACTTTTGCACAAAAATAATTGCTTAAACTCGGTTGATTTTGTGGAATATGGCACTTTAGAACATAAGTGACGTGCGATTACGCCGACGATCAAAGCACAAATGACAAAATGGCTGTTTTGCTCTGAAGTTGACGTCGAAAGTGCCAAAATTCCAAACTGCCACTTGTGTATTAATGTCATTTGTAGTGCAAATATAAATCCTGTCTTTTTCTCAATGATAAAACTACTATGTTAAATCACTTTTCTGCAATAAAAACGATTTTGACGATTTCAGATTTATGGCCCTTTAGAATTTAATCAGCGATATTTCATTTCATTTTTTTTTTTTCTAAAACATGTCTTACCTGGTGCTGCGATGGCGAGCGGATCGAAGATGGAGGGTTCATGGATGACGGCGGGTTCATTCCGCTTGGACCCGGCATGGGGCTGGTTAGGTGCCTATTCAAACAAATAATGTAGTTTGATTATTAAGTTAATTTATTTTATGTTAACAATAGATAAGCTACATTGATGTAGTTCGTATTACGGTCGTACTTGCTTGTAAGTCATTAGCGTTGCAAAGTATGTTGTTGATTTCGCAAAACTAAATTCAAATTGCAAATCAGAAGAAAAAAAACATAGTATCGTAGGAATACATCAACGCATAGTGAAGTTCAATACACCATCGTGGTCACTTACAAAGTCTTATTTTTACTCAACTTTTGTTGTGTTCGACAGATAAGGATGGGTGTAGTTTTGATAAATAAATAAAATAATAAAAAATGCCTAAATCTGTAGATGTATATCACCAGGGAGTAAGATGCTTTTTGCTTACCTCGGACTACGCATAGGCGGGGGCGGTGGCGGTGGCGGCGGACTCAAATAATGAGCAGGTGGAGGCGTGCTTGAATCCGTTTTAGCCTAAAACAAAACCAAAACTATTGACTACCTCAAAATCAGTCGGTATCTTATGCATTTGGCACTTTTTTACATCTAGTAAAACTTAATTCTCACACATACATAATACAATACAGATTGCCAATGACAACTAACATGAACTAAATTAGATTTAGTTATTACTTAAATTTCAAATTAATAAAGCATCCTCGATAAGTTCCATCATGAACTACAAAAGTGCTGATGATCTTCAAAAGGCTGAGTGGATTTTCAAGAAAATTATAAGAACACTATCAATAAAGTCGAAGAAGACCAACATGAAAAAAAAACAAAATCCATTCAGATACGTTGCGTCAGAAACACATACACAGTACAAACTTATAACATCTCTTTTCCTCAGAGATTGCCCGCATTTTTCAAGTTAACAGATTTAACTAAATTAATATAAGGTTAACATTGTGTCTTACCTTCTTTACATTCTTATCAGAGGTGTCCATAGGCACTGGCGAGTCATTGTTTGTATGGCTCTGCTCCCACTGGGTTCCCGAAGTACCAGGCAGCTGTTCGTTCTGCTAAATAAACAAAATAAATCATGAAAGATGCAAGACCATCGACTTACTAGCTAGGCGAAATAAAAAGTATACTCGTACTTATGGCTAGGCGAAATAAAACGTATTCATACTTGGATAATTCACAACATCAAGCTTATCATCTAGGATCCAAAAAACTAGCGATCTGATAAACATGCACTGATTCTACCTACACAGTTATTTATTTGCCACAAAGATTTAATAGAGAACTTGTATGAACTTGTAGTAATAAGTGAGAAATATTTCTACTAAATGAACTCAAGGTAAATGGCACGAGATGGTTGTTTGTTGGCGCTCGCACGTCATTGGTCAAAATCCTTATCAGTGGTCAGCAGCGAGCTGTAATCCAATCACTTCTACTATAGAAGCTCGAACACTTGTTGAACATTTTCCCTAATAGTTACTTATTAATATAAGGACGACTTTACACAGGCCTAATTCAGATCACAATAATTTAATGTCCAAAGTAGCTAAAAAAAGGTCATGCGACGAAAGGTCTGAAAACATCCTATAATACATGCGCAATATACAAAATAACAACAAGACCAAAAAAATAATAATACAACACCAAAAAACAGTAAGTATAAGTACATTCATTTATTTCAACAAAATAAAAACAAATACTTAAATAGCCACGAAGTACATTTTGTCTAGGTTTCTGAGACTTACTGCCGCGATGAACTGAGCTGCTTTTTCCTTAGCCTCGGCAGCGGCCGTGGCAGCCGCCGAGGCAGCCGACGCTGCTTTTCGCTTCTTCGTATACTTGGTTTCTGAATCAGCGTTCACTGTGTTCAAGCCAGGCGACTCCTGCCGACGATATGGACGTTGGATATAGCGCCATAATGGCAATAATAACAACAGAGCTACTTATCAGACGAAGGAATACATTTAATTCCAAAGCAACCATAACCTATGCATAAGAACGATTTTACTTATGGGAGTCCAAACATAGGTCTCAGTGTTTTAATTTTACTATGTCGTTTCACGGCTGGGTTCAAAGCATGTACACAAAGACAACAACGCAAATGAAAAGATTTTCGCCAAAACAACATTGTGCTGACCACTCAAAAGCGATACAACTAGACATACTGAAAGCGAAACAGTAAATCCAAAATTCAGACCTTTTGCGAAAATTTTGCCTCGACCGAGGCGGTGTGTGGCTCAGACGTCACAATGACGGCTGCAGCGACCGCTGCTTTGCGTTTTTTAGTTATTTTCTCATCAAGGTTTTCAGGAGTTCCTCGACTCGGCGACTTTGTTACGACGCCTGGCGACCTTGGTACCATTCCCGGTGACCTTGGAATCAGCCCCGGTGATTTCTGAATCAAACTCGGCGACCTCGGCGACCTCGCCGGCACACGCTTCGGCGACTCCTGTAAAGTCGATGCAAACCTCGTAGTTTTCAGGTAGATGCTTAGGTGTAAAAGTTGGAAACTACAAGATTTTTTAAAGAGGTTATGTACTTTTAATTACATGCATACTAATAGGATGTAAAAAAAAACGATGAAACATCGAAGAAAATATAGTGCTCTGACAAGATCGCCACGAGACATCGAAAACTGGAAGTAAAACGTTGTAATTTCGGACCTTTTGAGCAAGTCTTCCTTCACTTAATGTGGGAGATGAAGACCGTTCCTTTTCAAGTACAGCGGCGTTGGCCGCTGCAGCTGTTTTTCTTTTTTTAATACATCTTGTTTCCTCTTGAGCTTCGATCCCGCCTTTGGCTGGGTCACTTGGCGACTCCTGTAACGTCAACGCAAATTAAGACATTTGTAACATTCGGGTAAAAATATTGCGAGGCTGATTCACTTACCTGGGATACTTTGGATTACAACGTCGTTAAAAGCTCGCAAACAAATACAGAAGCAGAAAATAGAAAACACTACGACAAAACTGACGAAATATACCAGCTCTTATCAAGAGCACGACTGACTACCGATCATGCTGAATGCGAAAATGTTGCAGACCTTCTGAGTATTTTTTCCGTCAGGCGGAGTAACAAGAGGTTGCTTCTCTTTATCGGTAGCGGCGACACTGGTTACCGCTTTTCGTTTTTTAGTTTGTTGCTTCAAATCTTCCACAATCTCGGTGATAGGAGACTTAGTCAATAAACTTGGCGATTTAGCCGATACCTCACTCGGCGAATCCTGTAAAGTCGTGACGTAGGAACTTGATACGCTATTTGTATAGCGATATTAATTGTGAAGCTACCCATGCCCTCGAGAAAATAATGCAATTATGTATTTAAGTAAACTTAACTTGGATTGTCATAGTTCGATTCAAACTTCAACTTACGAATGTAAAATGTTTTGACGCCCAATTTGTCAGGGTTAGCATTAATTTAAAGCATTATTTCTTAAAAGCAGAGTAAATAGAAAGTCTGACAAGAAAGCATAGGTAATGCAATCAGATTAACCTTTTAACTGCCGTTGTTCAATTTTATACCAAGCGCTAAATAAAAGATCTATTAATAACAATTCGTTTTGTTTTGTTTACTGTTCATTTGAGTTTTTATTTCATTACTTCTTTACACAAATTATAAATAAAAAAAAAACAACAACAGAGTTATCCATTGATGTAAATGTAAGATTTCACTAAAACTTTACTGTTTCTGAACAACTCCGAAGTTTATTACAAAAAATAACATTAACTGATATTTATAATAAATGTTTTATGGGCTTCTCTTCCGCCAAATTAGACTATTTGAATAGTTTGTAAAAACAATCTCATTATTGTTTATTGGTGTATGTATATATGGATCATACATATACTATTATTTATTATAAGTATTTTTTTTTAAACATAACGCATTAGAAATTTGGCGACGTGCTGTGAAATTAGTGTTTCTACATTTGCGCGTTCTATAAAAAACCTAAAACAATCATGTTATTATCATGTAGATTAATTAGTAGCTAAAATGCGAATGTGTAAATTAAGTTGTAGCTATCCGATTGCCGCCCTTATACGTGAAACAACACTTATACTATTAGTCGGAATAATCTCCGGCGGTTAAAAAGTCAAACGCGAAATATGAAATTTTCAGAAGAGAAGAATGAATGAGATGATGAAGAGAGAAGAAAATAACAAACAGACTGAATGAATGCAATGTAAAGGTACAGTCGGTCAAGAAAGTGGTCTACCAGTTTTGACAAAAGTTTCTGTGTGATCTATAAGGTTATAAGGTTGACTTATTCTTACGAGAATGACATAACTTAAATATATAGTAAAGAGAGCAATTGTTGCGGAAATCGACCGTGTTGTTTCATGACCACATTTTTGGCCGACCGTAGGTACTACTTTATGATGTGTATAGTTCGAAGAAGTAATTATGTAAAATAGCTTAAGGATCATTTTCAGTTCGTTTTAAAAGCGCTAGAAGCGTAAAAGCACTTACGCTAGCGGTGGATTGCATTTCTTGCTCTGCTTCTAGGTCGGTGGGTGCGGGGGATGCGACGGCCGCCGCGGATGCGTTCGCCGCGGCCTTGCGCTTCTTGTTTAGTTTAGCTTCCGGCTCGGAGGCGGCCAGCGACTCCTGCAATGTGGACGGCTGTGGAGATTGCACAGAGCGTGCGCCACCGAACCCTCGAATGAAGTGAACTGAATGCGTGAATATGGCTGAAGCTATTTCTTACCTATTATTCTTAAACTCGCGGATCTTTATCCAATGTTCATTCCAATCATCAATTTGAGGCCAAAATCCATGAGTTTTATTTTCAAAGTTTAATCAAAATACCTTTTCAGGATATGTGCATACCAGTCACAGGAAGATATGAGCCACTTACGCTGGTCGTAGGTTGGATTTCCTTTCTGGATCCAGCAGTAGCGGCGGCGGTAGCGGCAGCAGCGGTAGCAGCGCGTGTTGATGTGGCTATAGTCGCACCGGCTCCAGCACGCGTAGCCGTGGCGGAGCCGGTGAGGGTCGGCGTGGCAACAGCAGCGGCCGCGGTACACGCGGCGGCGGCGGCTTTGGCTGCAGCTGTGGCAGCCGCCACGGCCTTACGCTTCTTGTTGTGCTTTATGTCGATATCGGCGATGGCTGCCGACTGACTTCCCGGAGACTCCTGTAACGGCGACGGTGGCGGTGGAGGATGTACCGGTAGGGTGGATACATCGAATAGGCGTTAAGTCTCGTTACCAAAATAGTACGTAACTTACCGACGCTCAAGATGTAAAACATTTGAAATTGACTCCCGATTGTTGCTGTAAGCAAGCGTAGGTACCTATTGCTCTATTATGAAATCTACAAGCTTCCAAAGCGGTCACTATGGAAATGTATGATTTAAGATATTTTTTAAGACTATTTTTGATGTTTCTGCATTAAATAAGAATAGAATAGAATAGAAACGCTTTATTGTTAAAAAAAAAACTAATTACAGATGACATAAAATAATAGGTTTACTCATTGTTGGTATGACTTCTATACTTAGCATCGAGCGCCGCATAATCTCTGTACACTAAAATATGAGTATGTATGTGGTAAAAACACCGAATATGGCTTTGCTTGTGAATAGGATAATAATGTATGTTGAGCATAGGAGTACGCTGACACCACTTACGCTGGCCGAGGACTGCGCTTCCTTGTCGTCGGCGGAGGCAGCGGCCGCGGCTACTGCCTTCAGTTTCTTGTTGTGCTTCGCGTCAGACTCGACGCTACCCGCTGACTGTCGGCCCGGAGACTCCTGCAATACCGACCGCCATGGAATGCACCACACAACACCACAGGCTGATCCCATCTGTTGACCTTTGCCGAACTCACTCAACTATGATTCCTAATAAAGCTTGTCTTTGGCCTTGAAAATAACAACGACTTTGGCCTGATCGTAAAAGCACAAAGTCATTAGACGAGTCCATTCATTTAATTATACTTTTACTTACATACATTAAATTGTATTATCTATGTTTTATTTAACATAAATATTAGATTGTTATGTTAGTAAAAAAAATATATATTAATGTTATTTCATGGGTTAGAGAGAAAAGAGATTTTTTTAGGAGAAAACTTACCTACTCACGCAGGAGTGGTATTGAGAGCCTTTAGTAAGTACCTTGCGTTTGTTAGTAATATCTTACTTTACGGGTTAGTGATATCTTACAGATGTTCTAAATAACTGTCAATAAAGGTAGTACTCACCAAAAAAAAATGATATTTACTTTTTTTCACTAACCGAGGTCTCCGTAACAACTAAGGAAACAACCAGCATCGAACATGCTTATTTTTCGACATTTTTGAAACGTCGATCCAACCTTCGTGTAATTGGTAGGTTAGTTTTCAGATGATTTTAAATCATCTATATTGTATAAGTACACCCTTTAAGATTTTTTAATTATTTATTATTTAAAAGGTGAATAAGGATATTTTATACTTATTAGAGAATAGGACACGACTATTTTTTTATGTTTATTTGTACATATTACCGAGAGCTTTCCACCAAGATAATTATTAAGGTGAACGATTACAATTTCAGAGTAATTCAACTTCCGAAACTATCAGGACTGTATGACGGCTTTAGGAGTTCTACTGCTATTCTCTTACCCAAAAAAAGTAATCCGCTCTGAGCCTAATTACTACCAAACAGTTTTATTTTGAACGTACAAGCGACTAGTACGTTCAAAATAAAACTAAACTGTTGCCTAATCGCTTGCCTAAACTCTTACGGCCAGTCTCAATAACCTATCTGTGGTTTTGCATACTGCAGCAAGATATTTGACATTACTCCTAAAATAAATAAATGAATGTCAAATATCTTACCACAGTAAGCAAAATCAGATATAGATAGATACGACTGGTCGTTAACGTTAGTAACTAGCCGTACACGCTTAGCGGGCCTTAATTAATCCTAAACCTTTAGGGACCGTCTCCACGAGCGTGAGAATCGCGGCGATATTATCGTCGTGCCACGTATTTCTATATACCCTCTATGAACGTGTCTCCACACGGCGATTTCATTGCGACGATACTATACGAGAGACATTGACAAGCAAATTTAATTCTTATTTTAATCGCCTTACAGTGTAAATTACCCGGTGATAGGAGGACGGACTCGTCGCGATACACTCGCCCGTGAAGGCGGCCCCTTAATCGATTAAGGGTTTAGGGATAATTTATGAATTAAACTTACATTGGCACTCGCCTGCGCGGCTTGCTCGGCCGCGGCCGTCGCAGCGGCGGCTGCCGCCTTGCGTTTCTTTGTGTGCTTCGTCTTCATTGCCTCTGCGTTTGTTATCACAGACTCTTGGAAAGTCACCGGGGCCTTAGCGGTAGGAGATTGAACCACAGATGTAGTTACACTTGCAGACCTGTGGGAGAGTCTAATTGTACACAGACAAAATGGAAAACGTTCCTTAATGATAATTGTGACAAAACTATTTCACACTAATACATATTATAAAGGTAAAGTTTGTTTGTTTGCATATATGGGGTGATATCCGAAATTACTCATCCGATTTCAAAAATTATTTCATAGATGTAGTATGGAATTTTAGTATGAACATAGGATAAACAAGGTGAGTTTTTCTTAAGAGCTACTGAGGCTAATTCTGAAATCGTCCCCGCAAAGTCACATGCACTGCACCCAATGCACGACGCAAATGCGTAAGATCTGAGAAGTCTGGTACTTATACCAAATGTTAGCACTACACGTTTCCAATCATCTTTTTTAATGCGTACTACCGCAGATTGGAACAAACTGCCAGCGTCTCTGTTTTCATTTTTTAATTTTTGATCCGCATACTTTTAAGAAGAGAGTTCATAGGCGTTTAGGAGAACAGATACAAGCTACCCAGTCCCCGGTTAGACAGACTACAGGCTGTCGGCAGACCCGGAGAACTGTGTTGTATACTGATGAAATCGGTGTAGGGTTTGGTCTACGGCTTGGTGGCCAACTCAAGCAAAATGTTGTAAATAATTGTTTCCCAAATGCCCCAATTGACTATATCACTAAATGTATAAAGTCGGATACATCACTTGACAGCAATACTACTCTGGTATTGCATTTAGGTAAATGTAGTAACATTAAGCGTCTAGATATTATCAACTTAGTTGACATTTTGATGGCAAAAGTAGAACTTGGGTTGGGAAAATTAATTGTATGTGCTTTTCCTTACTCTAAATTCCTGACTGCAAAAGAGAACCAGCAGGTCTATAAATGTAATTTATTATTTTACAATTTGACATGTCGTCATAGTGACGTTTTGTATTTTGACACTAATACTTTTATTAGTGACTTAAATTTGACTAAAAGTACTATGTACTATAGTAGTAAAAGTCAATTGATAATTGCTAAATTGTTAGCATTTAATATTTTTGATGGTGTTTTACATGGTACAACACAACTATCTGACGAGCCTGTAGTTAGTAGTAGTACTAATATGGTTGATCATGCACTAGGGACTGCCGGTCAACATTTAAACTGACCGCTTCGACAACGGGTAAGCTAGGCACTTTACATGTTGTACATCAGAACATGCAAAGCCTCCCCAGCAAATTATTAGCATTAGAGTTATTTTTAAAAGTATGTAATGTAGACATTATGTGTGTGACTGAACACTGGATCTTAGATAATCAGTTGCTCCCTTATTTTGAACAATACAATGTAGTTAGTTCATACAAACGTAAGAACGCCACTAGAGGCGGTTCTCTAATTATTGTGAAAAATCATTTAAAATGCAAGGAACGTAAAGATATTGTTAATCTCTCTATTGAGAGGACCATTGAGCTGTCGTGCGTTGAGCTGGAGCGACATGTAATTGTGAGTGTTTACCGTCCACCTGACGCGGATTATGGGCTGTATGAGTCCACTATGGAAGAAGTTTTGCTCAAGATTTTCACTAGTAGTAAAGTTTTAATAATCTGTGGTGATTTTAATGTAGACATTATTTTAGATTCTCTTTCTGAAAGGTTCATTAATTTGTTCAAATGTTTTAATCTGACACATCTTTTCAATGAACCAACTAGGGTAACATTAACAACAGCCACATGTCTAGACAATATTTTTAGTAGTTGTGAACCAATTAGTAAAGCCTTAATTAAAAAGTTTGGATCAGATCATTATGGTCAAAGTGTTAAATTTCCTAATAGCTTATTAAATGAACCTACTCAATTCACTTACCGACCTATCACGGCGAGTCGTATTACAAAGTTTAAGGGTTGCATAGAACTTAAAATGTCACTTTTGCCTTGTATAGAAGACCCGAATGAGCTGTTTAACTGTTTATCTAATTTAATTACTGAGGAGCATAAGGAAATATTTAAATTAAAGACTTGTATATCTAAAACTAGTGCAAGCTTTGCAGACTGGGCAACACCTGGTATTTATAGAAGTAGAAATAAACTTTATGATCTGTATTCTACAAGGGAACTAATGCTCCACGATCCTTCACATAACCTTTACATTAGGAATTATTCTAAAACATTCAAAAAAGTATGTCAGGTAGCAAAATCAATGTTTTTAAAAAATAAAATTGAAACAGCACCTAACAAAATTAAAGCCACTTGGAAATTGATCAACAATGAGACTGGTAAAACAAAACGTGGCCACAAACAGATAAATCTAAAAGTAAATGATCATTTATTAACTAAAAGCGATGAGGTCGCTCACGCATTTGATAATTTTTTCTCTAATATACCACATGTGGTGACTCAATCATTAAATTCATCCGCCACTATAGCATACGGCCTTTTGGAATCCAGTGTTGTTCAGGGTAATAATGAATTCAGGTTTAGTTATGTTAACGCAGACAATATTGTCAAAATATTTAAAACACTGAATATTAAAAACACTGAAGATTTATGGGGGATTTCGACTAAGATATTAGCTACTATTGTTGGGGATATTGCTCCATGTTTAGCTTATATCTTTAACAATTGCGTTGACGAGGGAGTTTTTCCCAATCTAATGAAGATGAGTAAAGTTATTCCTTTATTCAAATCTGGTAATGAAACTGACCCCGCTAATTATAGACCAATATCGATTCTGCCTGCGTTAAGTAAAATATTTGAAAAACTAATTCTTAATCAACTGCTCTCTCACTTTAATCTCAACGGACTTTTACACCAGCACCAATTTGGATTTACGAGAGGTAGATCAACAACCGATGCAGGTACATTGCTTCTAAAACACATATATGAGGCCTTTGAGAACTCGCAAGACGTAGTCGGAGTTTTCTGCGATCTGTCGAAAGCCTTCGACTGCGTATGTCATGCGACTCTAATTTCTAAATTAAAGTACTATGGTGTCGTAAACCAAGCTATTAACCTGATTAGATCTTATCTTTCTGAGAGACTCCTTAAAGTTGAAGTAGGAGGTGAAAAGTCTTCAGGGTCAGTTATTGATATGGGTGTGCCACAGGGCTCGATACTAGGCCCTTTTCTGTTTCTAGTGTACATAAACGACCTTCCTTCCTTTGTAAAAGACATGTGTGACATTGTTCTTTTTGCTGATGATACATCTTTGCTTTTTAAAGTTGATAGGTCTAAGGATAATTATGATGATGTTAATGCCTCTTTAGCCCAAGTCTCAAACTGGTTCACTGCTAATAACCTCTTACTTAATGCCAAAAAAACTAAATGTATTAAATTCACTTTGCCTAACGTGGTTCAGAGACCTACAAAAATTAAACTAAATGGGGAAGCACTTAATCTTGTAGATTCAACTGTTTTCTTAGGTCTTACAATCGACTCCAAAGTGCAGTGGGGTCCGCATATTGAAACACTTGCAGGTAGGCTTAGCTCCGCGGCTTACGCAGTGCGTACGATTAGGCAACTTACTGACGAAGGAACAGCTAAGTTAGTATATTTCAGTTACTTCCATAGTGTGATGTCGTATGGTATTTTTCTTTGGGGTAAAGCAGCAGATATTCAAACTATTTTCGTTTTACAGAAGCGAGCTGTCCGCGCCATTTACAAAATGAAACGTCGGGACTCTTTAAGAGAGCGTTTTAAAGAAATAAATATTCTTACTGTTTTTTCGCAATATATTTATGTAAACTTATTGCACACTCACAAATATATAAACAACTTTAAGAAAAAAAGTGATGTGCACAAAATTAACACTAGAAATAAAAATAAATTATGTGTGCCTAAATTTAGACTAGAAAAAGTAAACGGTTCTTTTATGGGAAATACTGTACTTTTTTACAATAAACTCCCAATCAACGTAACCAACCTACCGACTCGAAGGTTTAAAACGTACATAAAGAATATTCTTGTAGAGAAAGCGTATTATTCCATTGAGGCTTTTATTAATGATAAAATTGCGTGGCCTGATGTCGCTGTGCCCCTCGACGGTTGATGGTATACAATATCTTTACTACCTTGATAAGTAGGTACCTACCACTTAAGTCGGCCAAGTGTAGCGTGTGATGCCAGACAACATTTTGTTGAGGTGTTATCTTGTTAACTTTACAATTACTTTTACTTTCTTTGACATGCCTTACTTTGTTCGACTGGCTTCCCACTGAAGCTTGACTATTTAGATTAAGTATTTAAGATTGTTAAGGGATCGCTTTTAAAAAAAAGCTAGGCCCACACCACCAGGTTCTTGCCTGATTCTTTCCCTGGTGTAGGGAGTCGCGTTGGAACAGGCATTAGAATCACCTAGCATGTAAAACGATACTTAAGTGATCCTTGAGGTCCTACAAGAATAAATGATTTTTCTTTCTTTCTTTCTTTCTTTCTTTCTGTGAAAGCTCGCTTCATCGTCGACTTCATTCTTGCCTCGGCAAGCCTCGAAGCTAAGAGCTAACCCATTTTAAATAGAAAAAAATTAAATGACTTACGTGGTAGGCACGGGTGCGGTGGAAGCCACGACAGTGGAGGCGACAGTGATGACACCTGCTTGTGGAGATTTGCTCGCGCTTGGCGACGCTGATGGAGGCGTAGAGCGAGACGCAGAATTCTCTCTAGTTCTCTCACTCGTACTACCAGGTGCTGCAAAAATGTCCACGATAAAGTTTATATCTAAGCTAGCAAATGATAAATTAAAAAGTTAGCAAAATATAAAAATATTTCTATTTTGCTAACTCCTAACTGCAACTTCATTCACTATTTTAGGGAAGACAAATGATTTTTTTTTTATTAAACGGACCTTAATTTCGTAAGAAGTGATCATCAATTTCCTGCACGCATGAGGTGCATCTTTAATCATAACTCCAAAGATCCTCAAAATATTTGAATGGGACAACTTCGGGAGTATGCTCTTTCAAACAAAAAAATATTTTTTAAACTCGATCCACTCTTGACGGAATAATCGGTGAACATACAAAATAAAAAAAATACATACAGAGGAACAAAGAACCTCCTCCTTTTTTGAAGTCGGCTAAAAAGAGTCTCACCTTTAGATGAGTGTCCCAAGTCAGTACTGTGTGATGGCGAAGGAGCTGGAGTACTGGTCTTGCTCGTGCTAGCCCCGTCTCCCGCGGACGACTGCCGACGAGACGGCGACTTTTTCTTGTCTGATGATAGAGAGCAATCACGTCAAATGCCGTATTACAAAAATGTTATTTGTATTTTTGAGAAAATATCGAGAAAAGGCATGTATGCCGTACCTATTATACAACAAGACTTAGGTAAGTAAAGGATAAAATCATTTTTAAATTAAACGCCATCGAGAATATAATAAAAGGCAAGGCGTACAACTGACTACTACGATTTTCAAAGAGCAAGTAAAAGTAGCCTCGGAAAACGAGTACAACGTAAAACAAATAAGGCTTCATTAAGAATTGCATGGAGTACTCAGAAGTTTCCTTTAGACAAAGCCCGCCCTTTGCAGGATTCAAAGAAAGTTTGGAGTAATAACAAACCATTCAAGCCACTAATTAATAAAAATGTTATATAATAAGAGTACTGAAAAGTGAACGTAGAAAATGATCAAGTATAAAATTTTGTTTTTGCATAAATTATTTCACGAAAAATATACAATGACAATTATCATCATAACGATACACTGAACTCAAATTAAGCCATAAATGCTCACGCGAAATCAAGACCACAACGAAACCACCCTGTCCACCTACAACTACGTTACTGGATTTTAAAATATGTGTCCGTCCACCACCGCAAAATAAAAAGCACAAGTCTAATGCAGCGCTAATAAATTGAATCACGCGGCACACTCACGCACGAGAGTGAACCCCCAACTAACTTACTCAGCATCCACGGCCTGTGCGGATTAAACTGAAGTTCTTCTGTGATAACATATTTGCAGAGCACTCTCATGCTAGACATATATGCAACTGACGACCAACTTCCAATACCTTAGCGAAACAACTGGATGAAACACACCCTATCTAGGCATCAATCAACCCATCACCCCCTTCCAACGTAAAGGCTTGTTTTTATTGCACTATGGATGGCAGTTCTTAAATTATTTTTTTTATTGTGTGTTAAAATAAATGCTTTAATTTATATGGAACAGGTAACACCTTTAAATCATAAGGACAGTAAAGTAATCTTACCATAGTGTTACCCAGATAGTGCTAAAAGCCTTTACTCAGTAAGAACAGTATACGACAACACAAGCATGCACCGGCCCTATGTTTTACATTGATTTGAATGATATTTTGTCTGTTTAGATGAGTAAGATTTAGTTTCAAATTTAACTATGGTAAAAATTATACAAATGAGTAATGATTGAAATATACCACTTTTTAAATATAAACAAAGCACGTTATTGATTTTTATTGAGACCTTAACGCGCGAAAATGCTTGAATATATGCTCAGGGTTCTGTGAAAGTTCTCAAAGTAGTGTTGGGTCGTCGGCGTATTTTCCGTTTAAACTATTTCGTTCATTAAACGCACACTACTCATCTCAAAGTTTTGTGAAGTTGATTTGAGATTCAGTTATGGGCGTCGGTCACACAATCTTCGCACGAAGGAGTGTGTGTCTACCTCATCATCATCATCATCAGCCACTTTTAACCCACTGCTGGGCATAGGCCTCCCTTCGTGAATGCCATCGCCTCTATCCTGCGCTAGTCTTAGCCACGTGTCTACCTATATCTGATAAACTAGGATGTGCCTAGTTAGAAAAAGTCTTAATGACGGAATCCAAGTTAGTATCAAACAAACATTAGTGGCAATTCGGAGTATCGTAAAAGCTAAACTTAACTAACCAAAAATGTTGCCGTCCCTTTCATAGCGATTGGAATAAAAAGGATGGCATTAATTTTAGTTAGTTTAGTTTAGCTTTTGCGACACTCCGAATTGCCACTATTGTTGAACTAAAATGTTATCGCAAAACGCTTGTTCAATTTCGAAATCTTACTTACCTCGCTTATTTGATTGTTACAAAATCAGATATAAATTTCACATAGAGTTAGAACACTCACTGAATCACTAAATCCTATGAGCCTACGTTTTGCGAAAGAGAAGTCAAGTTGCGTGTTTTTGTGTAGCGCGTTTTGCCAAATTGCTTGCGATTAATACAAACACGCGCTGCAAACGCGTACTATTATTTGTTTTGTATTGAAATAAAATATCCTTACTTGGTCATTCATTTCACACATCGTAATCTTGTTCCAAGCTTAGCAATTGAATGCTTGTCTAATATATTACTTATTTACATACTTATTTTTTTTCCATTATTAAGTACTTCGACAGAACAATCGGAAAACTTGAAAAAAAAACCCCGACTTGTTTGACAAGGTGAGATTGATCTTCGGACTTCAACTCCGAAGATCAATCTCACCTTCTCGGGAGTTCCTACTCTATAAAATAAAATATTTTTTAAGGCGGCCCACTATTAAATAACCTCCTCGTTTTTTGAAGTCGGTTAGAAACACCTGGGTCAAAAAAGCAATATCTGCAGAACATGCAAACATTTGTCCCACGGCGGAGATCGAAACCTCTTGCGTCTCAGGCAGGCGGGCCTTCACCCACTGTGCCTTAGATTGGAAAGGGATGTACAGGAGGGGTACTCGTCTTTCCGTTTGTATATACAAACGCGGGGAGCTTGTGCATAGGTCACAGCTTGCCGTTCGCTGCAAGTTAACAAACACAGTACAAATTTGTCGTGTCCTCTAAGCATATTTTGAAGCGATTTTATCACAGTGACACCAACACACGACAAACACACGTCAAGTACCTACTCAACAGGGTATGTAGATAGGGTCGCTAATCGCCTACGTTCGCCAGTACGTACGGCCATGGTAAAATGCAAGTTGCAAAGAGCTCCCAGCCCCGATGCAATTGAGTTAGGAATTTAGTTAGCTGATTGTATTCTGACCGGGGGGACCAGAGCGACAGGCGATTGGAAATTTGATTGATCAAGAGGAATTTTATGAAATTTTTATACGAATAACTTTAAACGTCTGAAGTACATAGGCTCTCTTTACTGACAACATAGGCTAACAAAAAAAACTACCTCACACTTCGCATAAATTATCTGTATTAAATCTATATAATTCACTATAACTATTATTAAACTTGCTATTTTAATTTCCGCCGCTCACGACTTCATTAGCGTGATTTTCGTTCAAATAGCCTAAAGGAAGCTAAATAATCTATAGGTCATATTTTTCCCCGATAAATACTATAATCGCGTAACAGTCTAACTCGTAACTCAATTCCACTCGTCTAATTCCGTACATGCCAAACTTAACACATTAAACAAACCGTATTATCGTGCCAACTCTTAGCGGCTGTGACAATCCCAAATACACCAGTCTCATTACGTTACTTCGTACAGGTTAGTACAAAATTGTCTGAAATTTTGGTTTTGGCAACAATAATAAATATTTAATTGGACCTGAGTTTAATCATCTTGGTATTCAACAAGTAATGAGATACGCACAGGCACTATGTATTTGTGTAGCGGGCGTCACACCCGTAAAAGTTTTTGACACGTATGACATGCTACAGAACAATAAATATAAATGAGGAACACACGTTTCTCCGTAGACGATTTATGACGTCTGCTACTGGAACCTGGAGGCGGTGGCTCAGGGACTTCTCCGTTAGTTTCTGGTCCAAGCCACGTAAAATACAATGAATAGCATACGGGTAAATAAATAAGGAAAATAAAATATTAAACACAACCCAAGCAACATATATTGGGGGTTCTATAACGGTTCACAAATGGTACACATTTTATACTTTAATTAAACTGTTAAAGTAAGTCTGCATAGCATGCTATGCAGACCTTATGCTATTATATACTACCCGTTTGAGCACAAATTATCCAACCTTATGTTTACAAAAGGTTCACAGTAGCGGTATAGTAGCAGTTTAATGGCAGTTTAAGGTGGCCCTTCCCGGTGCGTCTATCATCGACGCGGGCATAGCTGAAAAGCTTGTTGTTTCATCCAGCGCAATGCTAGAAAAAGAAGCAAAGCGAAAAAAGAGAGATAGCGCCTCAGCGCTCGGCATTCAGTAGGTACTTTCGCCGCTCACTCGCTCACTCGAAAAATAGTGTGCGGAAATTTCATAAAAAGTGTTCCAGGAAATACGTTTTTTTCAGTAAGCCTTACAAGTTTGTGAAATAAATATTAGTCATTTAGAATCTCCATAAGATTTGCAAGGTTTCTATGACAATATTTTCTTTACGTTTACAATTTATGAGTACATTATGAACGGCCAAAGTTCAGGTAAAATTTATGCTAAAAGCAGGTTTTTGGAAGCTTCTACTGAATTTGTTTCTCAAAATTTTGATTTTTAGTTTCCATAGAAACCTAGATATAGTGCACAAGATACCTATTAGTCCAAAAGTTTAAAAGAAAGATCTGTTACAACGGCATAATCACGTACGAGCGTTTGTATGAAAAGTGAGCAGGGTTGACCGCTCTTAAGAGAACACATGTGGTCTTAAAGCTGGTTCGCTGGTTAAAACATAAAAAAATATATTATATTTATATTTGAAATGCCCGAGGTGGTCTCATAAATAAATTTTGAGAATCTGATGAGGATCTTCGGAGTTATGCAGTACCTCGAGAGTGCAGGAAATTTTTTACTTCTTATGAAACTGGAGTCTGTTTAATAAAAAAAAATATTTTGCCACTTGTTTACCTCAAAAATTTCCTCGTTGCCGAAGTGAAAATTTGTTGAATCCCTAGTAATACGCTCTGTATAACATACTCACTCGCTGCCGCACGTGATTCAATTCTAGAATCCTCTGATTGCACGGGCTTTAAAATTAGCTACGCAGCAAAAATCAACATTACTCTCTTGATAAACAAATAACAATTTAAGTTTATTTGTAACAAGTTTTAAGTGAATCGAAAGCAAATCGACAATTTGCGACTTACTGTATTCTGTGCTACGGAGATAATAGGCTAGTTGCCTATTTTTCTGAAAGTTGTTTATAGTGTGTCTCGCAGTCAAATATACTTTACCCTTGCTATTAATATTTCAGTAAAAATCAAACGTTTAGATGGTTTATTTTGCATTTCTAGGAACTCATTTGTATTTCGCACCAAAACGCTTTTAGCTGTCATGGCGACTTTTTTGATATCGATATTAGAAGCATCACGGAACTAGAAGCACCAGCGTAAAGCCCGTCACACACGTAGCTATAATATTTATTATTTATTTTTATTTCTAGCCCATATTGTCCAACTGCAGGGCAAAGGCCTCCCTCCCTTCTTTCCAGATTTTTCTGTCCTTGGCCGCAGTTGACCAATCTGGAAGGTGCACATTCAACTCGTCCCGCCATCTCCGTGGTGGTTTGCCACGCGGACGTCTCGCGTTGGGCACCCATTCGGTTGTGGTCTTAGCCCACAAGTCGTCCGACATGCGGCAGACATGGCCGGCCCAATCCCATTTGAGCTGAGCGGACTTCTTGCTGACGTCATAAACCTTTGTTTTGGAACGCAGTGCGGAATTTCGTATTCGGTCTGTTAACCGAACACCCAGCATACTGCGTTCCATAGCCCGTTGACACGCCTCAAGCTTGGACTTTTGCTGTCAAAGACCAAGTTTGTGCACCGTATGTAAGGATGGGGAGAACGCACATGTCCATGAGTCTGCGTTTGAGGCAGAGTGGAAGTTCGCCTTTCATAAGCTCCTCGACCAATATCTCTTCCATGCGTTTTCGGTGCGTCGAGCAACTCGGAGCTATAATATGTATTACTATAAATTATAGCAAGGCATATTACGATATATTTTCTATAGCTACTTGAAAATTTGTATAGCTACGTGCGTGACGGGCTTAAGGAACATTTTGGCAAAGATGAGGTAAATATGCGTCGAGCAACTCGGAGCTATAATATGTATTACTATAAATTATAGCAAGGCATATTACGATATATTTTCTATAGCTACTTGAAAATTTGTATAGCTACGTGCGTGACGGGCTTAAGGAACATTTTGGCAAAGATGAGGTAAATATGCAGTTCGAAATATAAGATAAAAAACCTTTAACAAGATACAAACAATGCACAACAATACGTCTTACTATAATCAAAATTCCAAAAAGAAGAAATTACAAGTTTTTAGATTTAACTGCATATTGACTCAGTTTCGACAAAATTTTACGCTCTTTTATGCTAAGCCGCCGCTAGGGTATGGGATGAGTTAAGGCGTGTCGTCATAATTTCTCATTGGTGTTCAATGTCACGTGATACCTGGGTAAAATTTAACGTATTTATTTTACGAAAATATCAATTAATCCAAAATATTAAAGTGTTTTGTGTAGTTTTAATGATTACTTGAACCTCTCCCAACTGTGCAGTACAAAAACATATCAAGATTATTCATAGTGGCAACTACCCTATTAGGTTAAAAACAATGTTTTAAAAAAACATGTAGGTATTGTGTTTAAAATATATTTTTTATTCGATTCGGTTAAAACTTGTTTCAAATAAACTTTAACTTAACCTCCAATGGAAACAGAGATATAAAAAGGAATAGGCGATTATGTTGGTCCTCTGGCGACCAGCCTTCCTAACCATATTTTATTACATTTCTACAATCGCTTTCGTTAAAAAACTGAAAAAAATAAAAGGTATTTGCATTCGATGACGATTAGTCACGTGATCAGAAGTGTCAAATCAAAGGGTGTGCGACGATAGAAAAAGAATCGATATGAAAAGTTTGTAATATGGCTACAAGCTCAAATGTTTTTTTTACATTTTTTATTCAGAGACCAATTGGATACAATAATGTTTTATTTTTGCAACAACAACAAATTAGCACATTACAAATGAAAAATATTTACTAGCGATTATAGATATAGAAAAAAGTTTGTACAAGAATGTAACATAAAATAACTAAATATAAACACAAAATAGGTCGCCACGCCACTCAGCGCTGGTATTCTGTGGCGCCGCTGGGTTGGGTGATTATGTGTATTACATGGATTATGTGCTGCCTTATACCTACTGTGAAAAGTCAATAATTTACCAAAAAAAAAATTTTTATTTGTTATTTATTTAAGTTACCTAACCTTTAGTTGTACCTAATATTATTTGTATCTATATAAATAAGGGCGCTCTACGCGTCGTCGAATGTATGTGTTTCAAGTAGTGTCGATGTGATTTATCTAAAAAATTAAAAACAATGTAAATCGGTTCAGTTGTTTTTGAGTTAAGTGGTCGAACAAACCAGAGTTTGTTTTATATTACAGATATAGAGTTACCCAAATGTGTGAAAGACAAAGTTTATGTACTTCCAAGTTTGTGTATACCAGAAGCGATAAAAGGATTTAAGAGTCAATATGTTACTATCCAATGTGCATTGGAATAAATAACCCTACAATTTTTTTTATGTATTTATAGTTCAATATTTTGGCGATAATGGATTACCTATACATAATGATAGATAATTGCGGTCGCGGGCTTTTTTGTAGGACCATTTAAGATAAACATTCCCATTTATACAAATTGTAACGGTTTTTGCTGCGCACGCCAGATAGCAATAGCTCGCAGATGGCAGAAATTTTTCCAACTTACTTGACACTTATCGTTATATTTTGGCCTTTATGTTATTCTTCGTTCGTTCTGATGTAAGCTATATTTAAGCCATTCAGTAGTAACAAACATCCACACATCCATACATCTATCCATCTATCTATCCATTAGTAGGACGATTCAACACTCAATCAGAGTTCAGGTGAACCAAGTTCAAATCGACGCTTGAGTTAGGTCTCTGAGAGCAGTGCTAGGTGTCATCAAAAACACCCCTCTATAAGCCTATTTTTTAAGTTAGACCTCTGGCAATACATCGGTGAAATCTGCATTAAATTCCATTCAGTAGTTTTTGCGTGATGCGAGAACAGACATCCATACAGACAGACAAAAATTTAAAAACCATTTTTTTTTGCTTCTGCTGCTCTAATAATGACATTAGAGATATTAGTTTTTCTTAACTTAAATGTACAGACATCGACGAGTTACAGTTTAATATATGTAGAGATTACTGATGAAATGTTACACTTACCCATGGGTTGCTGGGTGGTCGTTGGCGCGGCCTTCGTAGCGTGTGAGTTCTTCGACGAGTCTCTATTCTGTGACGACTTGCGGCCGGGCTAAAACAACAAAGCAGCGTAAGAAATCCTATCATGAAAATCATCATCTAATGCCAAGGACTCCCACTCGAAAAACTGACTCATACTATACAAGGACCTTTTATACATTACGAATAAACATTCGTAATTCAAGTTTAGTTTAAAAGCAAATTATAATTTAATTCGAAATAATATCCGATTGTCATTGAACAGTGTAGCTGATCACACGCTAATAGTCACTCCACGCAACACACACAAACTACAAAGATTTTGTCAATTTTACAGAGTTATTGAATTGATAAAAGATTCAATTTGTAATAATGTCGAATGTACTTGAGACATACCCCTTTAGACCCTTTAGTGTGCGGCGTAGGAGTCCCGCTGCCGCCGGCCACAGGCGAGGCCCCGCCTTCCTTCTCACTACTCGACCCACTCGAGTGACTATCGTGCGCCACCGGCTTGTAAGGAGGGATGGTCTTTACGTTACCGCCCTTTTTCTGCACAACAAACACTACTCTATATCTCTTGTACAACCACGGCAGTCGATCGAACCTAATTTTACAAAACTAAAACAGGATAATTTAACGGAAAACTGACAAGCGAAGAGGTCGGTCATTGAAACTTCTGAATGTATTATGAAAATGTTATGTACCTTTGCGATGACGGTGACTTCGTGATTCGTAAACTAAAAAACAGAAAAGAAATGAAGGATGATAATGAGAGAATGTTAGTGCCATGCTAAATATAAATGCGCGTGAATGCCAGGGCTCGGACACAAAAGGATAGGATCAAAATTAAGAATCGAATTTATGGGAGTGTTATCAAACAAACGTGAATAGGTTCGAGCAGGTGATGAAGCTTACTGACTACATTTTACACTAAAAAAGTATTATGTGTCGAAGCCCTAACAGATCAAGCTACAAGGAATAATACACTTAAACACAATGTAATAAAACATAAATCAAAATAAATTATGAATGTTTATGCAACCAAACTCCCTTGTAACGAAGGTGTGACTACTAATTTTCTTAGTACCAGTTAAGATAGGGGAGCCTTGCAAGATGATGAATAAACATGTTATAATAATATGAGTCATAACGTAATAAAACAAGTACACAAACACGCGGACAAATATTGTATTTCTGACAGGCCTCTGCATACTTTTAGTCTGAATGCAATTCATCACATTTCTCGTGACTGTTGCAGTATTATATTTCACAGTCCTAGAAATGGAAACTCTAAATAGATATAGAACGGATCGTTTACTCCCACCTGCTATATAGAAGCAAACATGAAGTAAAATCTCATACCGCAAGCTAAGCAACTGTGATTATTTGCATAAAGCTTGCGGTGTTGTATCTATATAGAAATATTCACCGCCATTTTGTTGGCAATACACTCGTTGGACTTTACCATGTTACCCGGCAAGGGGCGTACAACTTATAACTATCAGTAATCTGAAAAGGACTGTCGAACTATATTTAGAATGTGTAGTAAAAATATGTATAACTGATAATAAGAAATGTATTTCCAAATAGATTGACATTATTACAGAACTATATCTCGTCGACTGATACGATGATTGAAGAATCTCGAGCATCTGTAAATAAACTGTTTATTTAATTTAAGTAGATAATAAATGTATCAATTATGTTGGTTATTTCACACAGCATTATGTAGCCCCAAAGTAAGTAGAGCTTGTGCTATGGGAACCATTAACTTACACTACATTTTGTAAACTACATTTGTTCCGCGGCGGGGATCGAACCCGCATCCTACTGCACCCCAAAAGTCGTTTAGTAAGCGCTTGTTTCACCATCTCCTATTAAAGTCCCAAGTAGCTGTCAGTCAAAGTGCCCACACAGCTTTCACCATTGCTGAGTAGAATAGTACTAACCAGTAATCATTTCTTATGTTATTTATTACTAAACTTTTATTTGCCATGTAGTGTAGGCGTAAATTACAATTCAAGCCTTTATCTTTTCTGTATTACTCCTGTAAAATAAAACTAATGAAGGAACCGATTCCTTGAAGATGATGAAACAAGCTCAACTCCAATAACAGTTCAATGCAAATGTCGTTAGTAAGCTGTCCGTTTCATCATAGATTAAATGGTTCAGTCATCTGGATGCTTTATGTAATTTTGAACTTGTTGCTATTGCTAGGTACTAACGAATTCTTGCAAATATGTATTACAAATCACATTTTCAGAAAAATCTAAAATTAATGTTGGTTAGAAGTGGAACCACTCCATAATTAATCCGTAATTTGTAGTTATTTTTATGTAGGTACTTACTGTGTTTAATTTTTTCTTTTTTTTTATAATGTCGTCTACTTACTTTACTTTTTTATATCTATTTTCTGTCTCTAGAAGTGGAAGCTTTTAATTGGCCTTCAGCATACCTGAACCTACATAGATAGGTGCATGTTACATTTTTTTTCTATAGGAAACATAGTCTAGCTGTTTGTTTTTTTATACTTATAAATAAAATAAAATAAGGGTGTTATCAGACCAATCGCTTTTAAAAAAAGCTAGGCCCACACCACCAGGTTCTCGCCTGATTCTTTCCCTGGTGTAGGGAGTCGCGTTGGAACAGGCATTAGAATCACCTAGCATAAGACAATACGGAAATGATTCTCGAGGTCCTACCAGATAAAATTATTTTTCTTTCTTTTCAATGGTACTACCAGTATGCGCGCGACCAGTATGCGCGCAATCCAGTACGCGCAATCCCTTCGCTCCTGAGAACGTATTAATAACGTTCACATTCAGACGAGTAAACACGCGCGAATGAACGCGCAGCTTGAACAGCTTCAAAAACATAATCGCGCACGAATGCGAGTCTGCACACGCAATCGTGTGCGATTATGCCCTCCTAGAGAAAACACGAAGAACGCGCGATAGTGTCCGTATAAAGGGGGCTATTATTCACAATGTTATCACACAAATCTCTTATAGTGACGTAGCCTGCAGTATTTTGTCACAAAACTTTAAGGAAACTGTAATAAACATGCGAAAAAAATATGTTACTTACAAGTTTAGAGTAATGATGTTGGCAGTATCCGCAGTACTTGACGTTGTCGAGATAGTTTCCAGCCTCCTCGCAGAGCAGGCCGAGGCTCTGTGCACAGGTCACGTGAAATTGTTGCTTGCATCCTGCGGATAGCTCACATCACTGTTACATCTATTCACATACTGATATGTTAAAAGACCCCTGTCCCTATCCCGGGGACATGTGGAATCTTAACAATACGGTTTTAGTTTCTAAATTAACCAATTTATTTTCAATTTAGTAATTATTTTAAAACTAGAAAGAAACATTAGAAGGCTGTCATTGTTAAAATGGCAGCCCTCTTATATTTTCGACAATGCTACCGTTGTACCGAAGGCAGGAAGAAGTAAAGGCGAAATCCTTCATTTAAATTATTATTTTAAGAGCTTATTTTGTTCTAAACATACTTATAATTTCATTCTGGATCTGACAAGGGTTTATAATATAAACAGTATTACAATTGGGCACGCTTTCGACTGGCAGTGGCTTGGATCAGTTAAGCTACCTATAGATCGTTAGCAATAATCCTTAGGTGGCTCAACTGGTTCTTATTAATTTTTTTATAGTAATGTAAATGCAGTAGTTTAGTTTGTTGTTGTTGTTAGCCCGGAGTGTCCCCTCCCACAGCTGGGCAAAGGCCTCCCCTCGAGTTTTCCAGTCGTTTCGGTCTAACGCCATTGCCTGCCACTGATCATCGCTAAAGGTGTCCAGCTCGTTGCGCCAGTTTAGTTTATGTCAAGTTTCTATTGTAATGCATATAGAAACTTGACACGCCATGTTAACATATAGTGAAGTTTAAAGTTTTCGCAATGACAATTATAATATTTAGATAAACATTAAGGTATTTGACGACCTCTGTGGCGCAGTGGGCGAAAGCCCGCCTGAGACGCAGAGGTTGCGGGTTCGATCCCCGCTGCGGGACAAATGTTTGCATGATCTGCAAATATTTGTTTCGTGTCTGGGTGTTTTTCTATGTATAATATGTATGTATTTACAAAAAAAATGTATCTATGTAGTTTATCAGTCATCTGGTTACCATAACACAAGCATTAAATTGCTTAGCTTGGGACTAGATGACGCCGTGTGGAATGTCCAAGGATATTTATTATTATTATTTATTAAGGTAATTATTATAAACTAGCTTACTCGCCCGCGGCTTCGCCCTCGTGACATAATTTATGTTATTCCAGGTCATAAACTTAGTTCAGTAGTGTTTGTGTGAAAAAGCAACAAACATCTATACATCCATACACACATCTACACGTCCATACATCCACACATTCATACAAGCAAACTTTCGCATTTATAATATTAGTAGGATTAGTAGGATAGGATGGTAGGATAACAACTGGATTATTCGCTATGAGTTTCGGTTTTGGTGAGAATTCAAATCGCGTGGACACAATGTTTAAAAAAAAATTTTAGTGCTTGATTAATCAGCTAAATGGTACAATTAATTATTCCAAATCACAAATCTGAGAGGATGGCTACCGTGCCTAAGAGATACAGCCGTGATCATAATTTAATTAATCCTGTATGTTTTATTTTGTGTTTACCGATTATTCCGTCAATAGCGGACCGATTTTGTAAATTCCTTTTTTGTTTGAAGAGTGAAACTTATATATGAAAATTGAGGATCTGATGAGGATCTTCGGAGTAATGATCAGAAATGCACATCGAGAGTTTAGGAAATGTTCTCGTCTTACGAAAGGTCTCATTCAAGCACTTGTTTTACATCAGCTGTTTTTCACTTCTATGAACTCTGGTCTATGTTGAGACATTGAATTTCAATGAATTGATAACGATGTCTTCAAGCCGCTGTCTAAGGGCACCTTCAAATTAGCCGCAAATTGTCGCGCGGCCGCAGCGCGGCTGCAGCGCTGCAGTCGCGCGTTTTAATTTATATGGATTTAGACAGCAGCGCGGCCGCAGCGCTGCAGCCGCGCTGCCTCCGCGCGACAATTTGCGGCTAATTTGAAGGCGCCCTAACTGTATTTACTTATACATGAACTCGCCATAGTCATTTGTCAAGTATTATTTCCTATTGCAAAGCGTTGTATAAACGCTACCTTCTACCTTAAAGTATAAGACTTAATTAAGACTCCATGTTAACTGTTGTCAAATAGGACTCAGGAGTTTTAAGGAAAGTAAAAATGCTCTTTCTTTACATACCTATAATCTAATACCTTACGGCATGAAAACTCCGTCTCCAGAGTTGGCTACTTGCTTATACGAACGAACGAACGAACCTTACGAGCAATGCTTATATATAATTATAATATAATATACATAATCTGAATCTCAGAAACAGCTCCAACGATTTTCATGAAATTTAGTATGCTAAAACTGTCAACTGTCTAGCTACCACAGTGCATGAGATACAGCATGGTGACAGACAGACGGTCAGACAGACAGACGGGCAGACGGACAGACGGGTCCCGTTTTTACCATTTAGGTACGGAACCCCTTTAAAAAAATACTTCGCTTTTGCTTGCTTTGCTTACACATTTATTTATGTCGAGTGGTATCAGTCGATCTGCAATGATTTTATGCTGTCTGACATGAAGTAAGCATGCATCTGTAGAATACTTTTAAGGAGACTAACTTGAAGTCTTCAAGTCAGACAGCATAAAATCATTGCAGATCGACTGTGGAAAACACATAACTTTCATGTACTTTCGTTCAAACTCGTAAGATTTAAACATTTGATGTTGTCTGACTGTAAGCGCAATATAGCGTGACCGGGCCGAACTTAGGCCTTCCGGGCGGTCGCGCATTATGTACAGTCGTTACAAGAGAGCATCAGATGTATCGACAGCACGTCAAACGGAGATAGTGATATTTCCGACCACTGCGACGCTACTCGCAATAACTATATTCACTCCGGTCAGCTTAGATATTGCTTACTGTTTGCAATATTAATGACCGAAGCAAAAATGCCAAGTATTTTACCAATAGACAGATTTTTTAAACTAGACTTTAACTAACACCGCGTTTGTTTTTAGTTAAATTTTGCATTATAGGCAAAAACATTATATTTCAGATATGGCACTTCATATAGGTCGCGCCACGTAAAAGAGCGCTGAGGGTAAGTAGCGGGGGTATGTTTGCGTCTGTGTTCACTCGCTGACGAACCAATAGCACTCGCTAAATCAATGGCATGAAGTGCGCCGCGTTACCTCTCCACCAATCATCGACCACTGCGCAGTTTGACAGCCAACGCTCTTTTTACGTGGCGCGACCTGTTATATTTACGAGTATAACGTCGGTAAGTACATACCAGATTTGTTACAAGCCATGCAGGCTCCTTGACTTGCGCGGTGCGCCTTTCCATTCTCTGTGCAAATGTAGCAAGTCTGAAATAAATATATGTTCATAAGTTCCTTCATATTGTTGAAAAATGACAAACTTAAGCAACGATTTCACTAATTGACGTTTCTGAAAATATCATTACTCAGCTTAACTATGTTTAGCAGAACTACCCTCAAGCAATGTTCTTGAATAAGAACGCTATTCGAGTCGAATCTCAAGCACAGATCGACGCTTGAGTCAGATCTCTGAATACGGACCTTAGTTTATTTGGCGCTAACCGTAATATAATATTGGGCGAATAAATAGTGCTCTAGCGGCGCCTCTATCTAGGGATCTAGGTACGCAGAGTAGTAGGCTGTAATACTACAAAAATAGATTACTCTTACCCGGGTGAAACGTTCCGGCGGGATCAGTCTAAGAACGATTGGCTCCATAGAAGTGACATTGCCGAACCGCACTTCAGGTATATAGAGCGCGCAGACAACGTGTGCCCATCCTCCAGTATCAGCTTTCTTCAGAGCACCCGATCGAGACGGACACAGTTCGCACCGCTGGAAACATAAAAAACGAATTTTGATTATACTACTAATATTATAATCGCGAAAGTGTTTATGAATATATTGGATATTTGTTACTCTTTCACGCAAAAACTACTAAACGGATATGGCTGAAACTCGGAATAGTTTATGACATGGAATAACACTTGGACTGTTTTTTGTTGTACACTCATGATTCTCGATTGTCAACCTCAGGGTCAATTATTGGTATGGGTGTGCCACAGGGCTCGATACTAGGCCTTTTCTTGTTCCCGGTACATCAACGACCTTCCTCATTTTGTAAAAGACACGTGTGACATTGTTCTTTTTGCTGATGATACCTCTTTGCTTTTCAAAGTTGATAGGTCTAAAGAAATTATAATGATGTTAATGCATCTTTATCCTAAGTCTTAAACTACTTATTGCTAAAAAAAAATGTTTTAAATTCACTTTGCCTAAAGTAGTACACCTACAAAATTCAATTAAATGGGCCTCCCCATACTTAATCTTGATTTTTTTTATTCAACTATTTTCTTAGGTCTTACAATTGATTCCAAAGTGCAGTGGGGTCCGCATATTGACACACTTGCAGGTAGGCTTAGCTCCGCTGCTTACGCAGTCCGTGCGATTAGGCAACTGACTGATGAAGGAACAGCTAAGTTAGTTTATTTCAGTTACTTCATAGTGCGATGTCTTATGGTATTTTTCTTGGGGAAAAGCAGCAGATATTTAAACGATATTCGTTTTAAAAAACGAACTGTCCGAGCTATTTACAAATTAAAAGTCGGGACTCTTTAAGATATAAATATTCATTGTTTTTTCGCAATATATTTATGTAAACTTATTGAACACTCACAAATATATTTACAACTTAAAAAAAAAAGTGACGTGCATAAAATTAAACACAAGACACAAGAAATAAGAAAGAACCAAATTTGTGTGTCTAAATTTAGATTAGAAATAGTAAATGGTTCTTTTATGGGAAATACTGTATTTTTTATAATAAACTCCCATTCAATGTTACTAACCTTTCGATGCGTAGGTTTAAAACGTACTTACATAAAGAATGTTCTTGTAAAGAAAGCGTATTATTCTATTGATGCTTTTTACCTAAAGATAAAATTGCGTGGTCTGATCTGATGTTGCACTGCCCCTCGACGGTTGATGGTGTACCATGTCTTCTACCTTGATAAGCTTTGCCATAATATGCTAAACAATCTATAATAATATTAAAAAGAGCTAAAGTAGGTTTGTTTGTATGTTTACGGTAATCTCCGAAACTACTCATCCGATTTCAAAAAATATTTTACCGATATGTAGCATGAACTTTCCGAATGAATAGACCATGTCGTTTTATTTCAAAAAAACGCGATTTACCAAAAAAAAATACCTGAAACCTTTAAGGTGTGTCTGTAGGCGTCAAACTTGCGCCGCCGCCTATTTTATTTTATTATTACGTTGAACAAAGGTATTTAAAAAAACTGATTGTTCCGTTTGTAAAACCTATCATAAGCTTATTTTGAATACCTCTGTAATAGTTTTATTTTGTATATAGTTTAGGAGCAGTAGCGAAGTTGCACTATTAAAAACAACACTATTAAAAAAAAGCTTATGAGGCTAGCTTTTTTTTGTTCTCATCAAGGGAGAGATAACATTCTCATGAGGGCTTGAAGAAGGAGAGCGAATTAAAATTGGCTCACGTAAAGCGAGGCCTATTAGGGACCCAACAATGGGTGCAGTCGGGCTGCGGATTATAACGATTACAAAATTCATCTATTTTATAGAAGTTACAAGTATTGAAAGCAACTCACCACTTTTCCCTTGATTGTCTCAGGGCTCTCACACTTCCTGCAGTACCATGGTCCGGTCGGAACAGTCACAATACCATAGCATGCTGAAACAATTTAAATTCACAATTTAAAGACACATCTTTAATACTTTTATTGCTACTATTTATTGCTAATCTGCTATTGATTTTCAGACTAGAACTAAATGAGTCGCACAAATCTATGCTAAGGGATGTAAGTTAAGTTAGTAAGGTTGTAAAGATATTGAGTTCCGAAGGTGGTAAAACAAAGTTAATCAAATATTTTGAATGTGGTATCATATGAAAGGGCTTTTTTGCACATTCCAAAATGGTTTTAAGTTTTTACTTTTAAATAGAAATTTACAGGATTTTATTGCGTAATTTACAATTTATTATTTTCCGACGTTTTAAAATTGAATTGTGATCGCGAAAGTTTAAGAAAGACTATTGGTTTTAAGTTTTGTTCTAGTATATATAGTTTTTTAAGTAAGTTTGATAAAAATGATCAAAATATGCAGCTATTCTAACGTGACCTCCCATTTCTTAAGTTACGATGTTTTCGTAGGTCAGGTTATTTTAGTAAATTAGTTACCAATAACAGAACTAGATGTCGCTGCTAATTTTAACCCAATGCTAGATCGCGCTTTCGTTGCGTCTTGAAAAGTTTTTCTAAGCTTTAAATTTACAGGCTTTTCTGAAGTTTAGGTGAAATCTTGCTTTTTTTGAGTTTGTTTTCCAGAGTTCATGCGCGCGAGATCTTAGTTCGGGACGACTACTATTTAATTTACCTTGATGTACAGCAACCGTGCAACCATTGCCGTCGCAGTAGACCAGGGGGTTGTCGGGCCAGCCCCGCTCGTCCGAGCATACACAGCATCCTCCTACCATCTCCTTCATGATGAAATCCGCATTATTACTTCAAATTCTGTAATAAAGTTAAACTTAATATCGCCTAGATCACCCAATAAGGCTTCTTACAAATATTGAACGGCTGAAGAATGAATGAAAATGACTGTTATGTAGGTAAACTGTGTTTTGAATATACCTAATGAGACAATGGTTTTTTGAAAGACAAACATGCTTGATACAAGTAACAATTATTATAGCTGCTAGAGAACGTAAATCGAGTTTTAAATCAAAGTCTAATGTCATATTTTGATATGCAACTATATGCAAAAATAATATATTAAATATAATATTATTTCATAAAACATAGATTCTGATTAAAAATTTGATAAATTTAAAGTTTGTTTATGATGTATTACTGATGTTTGTAGACATGACACTTCATAAGTTTTTTACTTATAATTATAATTGGTATTTGTTTGTTGTTTTTGGTTGCTGACTGCACAGAACTGGCGAAGATGTTTGTAGTGTAGGTAGGTAGTGACTGTATTTTATAAGATTGAGAAAAATCTCTTTTTCATTAAGAATTTGTTACATTCGTCAAAAAGAGTCGGGAGTTAGAAACACTGACAGAATATGGTCAAGCAAACTAAAATAGACAGCAGAAGTGCGAGTTCAAGGAAAATCCTAGAAATGGGAGCTTCTTTATCAATGTTATTCGATTTTACATCTTAGAATAAAAAGTAAAACCATTTTGGAATGTACAAACAGAACCGTTTCATATGACACCCTACTCAAAATATTTGCAAAACTTTTATTTTATTTCACCCCCTTAGGAACCCAATATCTTTACAACCCCTTGACCGATTAAGTTTATTAGGTTAGTTGAAAATTTACTTACCTACACTACCTAATACCTACCAAGTTTCATGAAGATTGAATTAATGGTACAACATGTATGCCGGAACATAATATATATAAAAATACAACACAAAATTGTCCAATTTGCTACTAAGATCTTTACTTGCAATGCTTGTTCATTCGATGATTACAAATTGTAATTTGATCTTGACACCTCTCTCTTATCATACTTTTTTCATACTTGCTTAATTTTGGGTAGGTATAGCAAAAACTATTGATTTTATTTGTTTTAATATGCTGTCTTCCAAATCAAAGGATTCACTTTCTTTTTCAAAAACTCTTTTATTAAACTTCGTTCTTTATTCTTCTAACATGGTCAAATCATTACAGTTCACTCTAAATTCACATCATTCACCTTGACTATAAGGCCATGTCCAACCATGACTATAGCCAGGGTTAGAGGCCAGATAGTCAAGGTGCCTTTTGCCAGCCTGGCCTTGGCACTCCCAAGTACTCAAAGGGCCTGGCTAGCAGGGGCTATAATTTGCTATATTACTTTCTGATAGTATACCATCTGTTATTCTACAATATACACCATTTATATATCCAGGCCCTGGTCTTTAACCACTCAGGACCATTCAGGCTCAGCCTGATCCTAACATTGGTGTCAATTCAGATGTCGCCAAAACTAAACTAATTTGACAGCACTAAATATGTTGCCGTCCCTTTCATAACAATGGAAATAAAAAGGATGGCACCAGTTTTTAGTGCTGTCAATTTAATTTATTTTAGTTTTTGCAACATCTGAATTGACACCTTTATCTATTATTGATACTATTATTTTTAATCTTATGGCTTTGTCAATTAGCTAACTAAATTATCAAAATCTTAAACTAGAGCATTACAAGCTATTTTATTAAGAAATAAAAATGCTAACGGACTAAATTGACTACTGAATAAATGTCTAGAACAGAGTACCTATGATAAATGATAAAGATGTCATGACAAAAGCAATAATAGGTATATAGAATCAGCAATGGTAAATGAAATGGTTACTAACTTCAAATTGTATTTAGCTCAGAAAATAACCTGTCAGCCCCTGAATTATGAAAATAATAAGTAGGTAGGTATGTTTCTCCAATTGCAAAAATGGCTTGCTTATTATCCCATAGCTTTGTTATAACATCAGTGCTATCCTACAGTGATCTGCTTCATTAGATGAATTCCACCCTAAATTTCATAATTCACAAATTCTTAGTGTCATGAGCAAATACAATCAGAAGATAAATAGGTACAATGAGAGCAAAATGCCTGATCACTGAGTGTAAAATGATGAAATTATAGCTTCCATAATATTTACCAAAACACAGAAATATCCACTCATTCTTGAGGAATAACCAATTGCCGGCTTTATCATTTCATCATTTTATTTATCATTTTTACACCTCACCTGCGGCTAGTTAGAAACGATCTAAAAATGAAGACAAATACACAACTGAATAAAGATTTGACCCGCACGGAACCAAAATAGGTGGAATATAGTGATTCGCGACTAAAGTCGAATCGTTTTGCTTGAAATTTGACACAATTATTACACTTTTTCGCAAATTCTACAACTCCGCTGCCATAGAACTTGAAGCAATGGCCATCAAATGGCCATGTTGGTTGAATCGAAATTTTGTTTGGTTCAGAAACCGTGCAACTGATCATTCCACGTAGAATTGTGCAATATTGAGCATGACTTTCTTAGTGACAGAACTGCCATAATACTATAATTCGTATGTTAGAAAGAGACACAAGAGATGCAGTTGTTTTTACATGCCAGTACAGTATTACGTCCTTACAAAACGTTAAACAAAAAGTTTAACTGGGTATTTTTATTTTATTTTACCTAGATGTGGGTCGGGTCTGTCTGGGTCTGTGGAACTGGGCTATTGATTTTCCCAGCCACCTAGGGCGGGAGGCGAGAGCCTCTAGAAACGGAACGGACAAAACAAGGATACAGCTAGCTACCTATTTTATTAGAGTAGATACCTAGACATCGAATTAATCATTTTTGTTTTTGCTAATAGGTAATTATAATTAGGTACTTACCTACCTATAGGTAGGTAAGTACCTATGTTTATTGCTAAGCATAGGTAAAAAATATCGAATTTATGGATAAGCCCTAATTGTGAACGGTTTGGTTGGACTTGTACCGACCCCACCTAGCGTGGGATAAGGGCAGGACAGGGGAATGATGAAGTGAACGGTTTTGACTTAGGTAGGTAAGGTAGGTAGTTATCTCTGAACAAAATCGGCCGTATTTGTGAACCAAAAACTTAAACGTAATAGATAATACCCTAGGCTAGGTACCTACTTAGGTAAAAGTGTGTATACCTAACTATTTGTATTGTCATCGATCATTGATAAGTGTGCAGAGTTTTAATTTAATCCAACACTTTTGAAGCAACATCTGCATGTATGTACCTACTTACCTACGTCATGGGCACTGAACGCGTTAAATCAAATTTTCATTGATATGTATGTACCTTTTCTACAACAGATTAGTCAATAAAAAATCTATAATCATAGTCAAACTGGTCATACTCATAACCACTTTCCATAACGGTACCTAAACTATCTGACCGCCTGATCACAAATTCATCTTTTATTTAGTAGTTGGTCAAAATGTCAATTTTTTGCTAGTATTTGAGTAAGGTCGATTATGTACAATATTAAACAAGCACATACCCTGCTTGAAATGAAAAATGAAAAAAAATGCTGGAAAGATCAAGGGGAGGCCTTTGCCCAGCAGTGGGACACGATGGGCTGATTAAAAAAAAATACCCTTCCTTAGTGTCGAAGAAAAACAAACTGCTAAGCTGGAATAATGGTTTAAATGGCTTTTTGACGGGAATTTGAGAAGTCATTGTTGTCTTTTTGTTTTACTTTCCGAAACTTGTGTTTTAGCGAATGAATGTTAATGTGTAATAATGGTGGATTATTAACTGTTGAGTGTTCGTGAACGTAGGTACATAAGTGGGGGCAAATGAAACAAAACTGGTTAATATTGCCTTTCGAGATCTTACAAAAAGTCCGTGTGATGCTTCAGATAGAGGCTAAATGCACAAGCCGTGCGAAGCCAAAAAAAAATGATTTAAATCCTAAGAAGAAGGATTAAAACAATACATCCTTGATTGAATAATTTTTAAGCTAGGTACCATAAAAGTTGAATAACTTTGTCATTTTTCAAGATATTCAAAAAATTTTTTCATAATTCTTCTAAGATGCTTAGGACTATTTATTTACAAAAACAAAAAAAAGAGGCAGGAACTTCTCCATTCTCGTAGTAAGTAGGTAGGTAGCTAATCTTTAATCAGGTTCTCGTCTTGTTCTCCGATTTTTGTCGAATTTTTGGCGCGAAACAAAGGGACGAGAACGCAAGAAACAGAGTAGACGAGAACTTGTATTATAAAAATATATTTTTTTTATAAAAAAACGAATAGGTAGGTAGGTAGGTACCTACAGTAATTATAGTACCTACCTACCTACCTATGCAAATATTAAGCTTGTCGTAGCAGCTAAGTACTTCTGCGTCCATCGTCAGCCGAGCGCGAGAAAATGAGAAAGTTGAGAGGAGTGTGTGGAAGGAAAGGGTACCGTGAAACATGCCAACTTTGCCACCAAGGGTATCTTTGCCCGAAAATCAATTTTTAAGCAAATCTTTAAATTCCAAAAGTTTCGGAATACTATAGTAACATTTATTGACTTAGATAGAAAGTAGGTTATGTGTCTAGTAACACAGTCTATCAGGTGTGTCGCTAACTTCACTCAGTCACTTTTTAGAACTTGTAGAATGTGGTGCGTATTTTCGCGGGCAAATTTTAGTACAAGTTCTAAAGTTAGTTGTGCGTGATGGCGAAAACACAGGTTAGTTTAATTTATAATATGTTATACAAAAACACTATAAGAGTATTGTATTTTATTATCATTGCTGAAGGTCTTTTAAAACTAAAGTTATAATGGTGGGTAAAGTTACCCAGTGATGTTGCGATCTACTACTGACAACATTACCCGCCATCAAAATAAGCTTAGGGTTGGCACTTACGAAACTTATTATTTTTATTATTCTATAGTAGGTACCTAAAGCATTCGATAGTCTCGAATACAATGCGATATGGGAAACGCTATTAGAGCAAGGCCTCGACGAAGAATATATCAGCGTACTTTATAGCATCTACTCCAGGAGCTGTGCCAAAATTAGGTTAGAAAGAGAAGGAGAAGAATTCCCTATTGAGAAAGGTGTGCGACAGGGCGATCCTTTGTCACCGAAAGTCTTTTCAGCCGTCTTAGAAACGATATTCAGAAACCTAAACTGGCATAACAAAGGACTATTAATTGATGGAGAGCGACTGAGCCACCTACGCTTTGCAGACGACATAGTTGTTTTTGCTAAAACCCCGACTGATCTAGAGAAAATGCTTAATGAACTTACAACCGAAAGCAAGATAGTAGGCCTTTCACTTAACACATCAAAAACAAAGATTATAAGCAACGGAGAAAAACAGGATATAATAGTAGAAGGAGGAAAGATCGAGTTTGTTAATGAATATATATATCTGGGTCAATCGGTTTCATTCGAAAACTGTACACAAAAGGAAGTGCAAAGACGGATTGCAATATCATGGCAAAAGTACTGGAGTCTAAAAGAGATAATGAAGAACAGACAAACACATATGAAAATTAAGAAGAAAGTATACGAAGTCATCATTCTACCGTGTCTGACATATGGTTGCCAAACGTGGTCCCTCACAAAAAAAGACGAAAATAAATTAGCTGTGTGCCAGCGGAAGATGGAACGAAGTATGCTGGGAATAAAACTATCTGACCGAATCAGCAACAATACAATTAGGAACAAAACAAAACTAAGCGACATCGTCAATAAAACAAGAACACTTAAATGGAACTGGGCAGGCCACATTTGTCGAATGGAAAACGCTAGATGGGCAAAAAAGGTAATGGAGTGGATCCCACGTGACAACAAAAGGAAAAAAGGGCGCCCAAAAACACGATGGGACGACATATTCTTAAAAACATGCGGAACAGACTGGATGAGACAGGCACGAGATAGAGAGTTGTGGAGAGATATGGGGGAGGCCTACGCCCGAGAGGCGACTTTTACATAAAACCACTACCTAATGCATGACATTTATTTAAAATAATAAACCTAAAATTAACTAATATAATTATAACTATTCAAATGTCTATAATCAGAAGTATATTTATTATTATTATGAATTTTTCAATGTAATAGAATAAAGGCTATTTTTATTTTTATTTTTATTTATTTTATTTATAGTAGGTAGGTACCTATTATAGTATTACCAGTGATCGGAATAAGTACCTAGATTATATTGGCCTAAACTTCAAGGAAGTTGGTAAAATGTGAATTCCTGCTTAAAATTTAAAAGCGAATTACAATACTTTGCAGAAAAAGAAGAAAAATACGTTAAGATCAGTTTACTGAGATGTGCCAACCCTAGTACTTTTAAAAAGCGAAATGCGGTTTGTATGAAAAAGAGGAAAAAAGTTAGGGTAACTTTGCCCAGCCACTTTGGTAGGAAACCTTTCATGGTATCGTTTTCATTTATAAAGTAAACGCCATTTTTGCCAAAATTCTTGTATTGGACTTTGTGCCATCTGTATAGAGGCCTTAGTTGCGTCAAAAATCAATGTGGGTAATGTTGGCAAAAAGTCCAGATAACTTTGCCCGCCATCAAAATGAATAAAATACTTAATTAAATATTGATGAATAATAAAATCTGATAAAATAATACATGCTCATTATCTTTTAATTGCAGATGCTAAAAGAAAATACTTACGTTCCCATAGAAAAATTATCCAAAAATTGAAATTATTTGAAAAATGCTGGCAAAGTTGGCATGTTTCACGGTATAAGTAGTTGTGTAGGTACGTAGGGTACCCAAATTTCAGGCCCAGAAGTTCTTGCGAGATTCTCGTGAGAATGTGGAGCGCCCATATCCGTTTTTATTACAATTACTTAGTAGGTAAAACTTTTTAGGGTCATCAACAAGAAACCCTAGAATTCAAAAAAAAAATACTTCAATGTGTTTTTTTTTTCATGTCTACTATGATATGACACACTAGGTATAAATTATACCTAGTGTGTCATGTCAATGTCAAAGTGTGGTACAAAGAGCATGGTGTGGTAGGTACCTATAGGTATTACTTAATTAAGTATGTCGGTCCGGTTCAGGTAGGTATCCACTTATGTTAGTTATGGTGTTATTTCGTAATTTCCTCACTGGTGTCAATTCAGAGATGTCAAAAACTAGACTAAACTAATTAAATAGCACTAAAATTGATGCCATCCTTTTTATTTCGATCGTTATGAAAGGGACGGCAACATTTTCAGTGCTGTCAAATTAGGTAGTTTATTACCTACTTATATACTTTATAGTTAGTTTTATACACAACTAAATTATGACGAAATTCACGCGAAAAGAACGAAGATGCCAAAGAGCAGAAGATGCGGACATTGTATTGTGCTGGTGTGTAGTAGGTACTAAATAAGCAAATTTTCCATGCCAGATTATGTAGGTATAGGTACCTACCTACCCTAAAATAATCATGCAGAAAAAATGTGTGTAAGTAGGTACCTAGGTACCTAAAAAAAATTCTTAGAGAAGATTGAAAGATTAGAAAAACAGTTCGACGATGCGGTTGGAAAAATGACCCACCACGTAGGTATTCACCACCCAGTTTGGTGAATACCTACAATTTTTTACCCATTATTTTATAACAGTACCTAAGTACCTAGGTAGGTACCTACATAAAACACATTTTTAACGAGATTAGTAGGAAGGAAGTTCGCCAAACTCCTATGAGTTTCCCATTGCTATTAATGGAAGCTCAGGTTATAGTGGGTGGGTATTTTTACATGGTAGGTACTTAGGTACCTATCGATGTTATTCAAAAACTTTGGCACTTACCGCAGCTTTGGGCCCTCGTGCGTGAACAAAGTGGACGGACACCACTATCCGTGTGATCGCTTGCGTTTCAAATTTTCTAGCGATACTACCTATGTAGGTACTTACCTACCTAACTACCTATTACCATAGACGAAAAAATCTATTTTCTTCCATGCTAGCTAATACTTACCTAGGTACTAAGGTAATTTTGAAGGTAATGAAGACAAAATAGGTAGGTACTTACCTAATTAAAATCATGACACTAAAATAAAACTGCTCGCCGCGCCGATTCCATCTCGCTCGGTCGGTCGGTACCTATGTGTTGAGCCTTGTAGGATCGGTTTCTGTTTTATCACAGGAAAAATCAAGGGGCATAGGAAGATACAAAAAAAACACCCCAAATAAGAGTTTTGGTGGTAAGTAGGTAAGTAAGTAGCTAGGTACTTACTTGGTTACCCGGTCGGTAGTATTTATGGAAGCCTCGGCATAACCATTGATGAAAAAGGCCAGTTTCCCTTGGCGCCGGCGACTGACTTCTGCTTGCCATTGAATAGGAGAGTAGGATCGATGGCCACGGCGACGGACTGTCTGGCAGCCGGCTGCTTTGACGTCACAAGGGAAAGTACCTACACCAAAACTACATTATTATGATGGGATGAGGTTCCATCCATGACGTAAAAGACGCGATCAATAGGTACTACTATAGTCTGAGTTGAAGAAACAATTTCTTCTAAAGTGAGTTACTAACTAGGTAACTACACGCCGTTTACAATACTACCTTCCTACGTTTCAAGCTAAATATGTACATCCTATCCAGGTATGTAGTAGGGGTACCTACCCCTGTACTTATACTTAGCACTTAGGATGTAGGTAATGTGTTACCTACTAATGTCTCTGTTGCCGAAATCTTACATGGTTATTAAAGTATTTGGTGAAGTAGATCCTACTGAAGTGACTGAAGTGGATAGGAAGGATCATGATGCGATTACTTACCTAAATTATGTGAATTTGAAATTGATGTTCCAATGATTTTCTTAGACCTGAGTCAGGTCAGAGGAGTAAAGGGTAAAGGGTAAACGGACACAACATCTTATCCGACCCAACCCAAATGTCAACCCCTGCACGCGATGTCGAGTCGACCGAGCATAGGCGGTAAGGCTGCGTTTCCATTGACGCGGAGCTGTGCGGAGATGAGCGGAGAATAGCGGTGAAAAGTGGTGAGTGTTTCCACTGAAGCGGAGCAGAGGAGCGGAGCGCTTCGCTCTCCTAGCTACCCTCCGCAACGCACCGCCGCGCCCCGCTGTCCTCCACTCCGCATCACCTCGCTTTCTATGAATTTTATATGAATATCCGTTCAGCTCTGCCCCGCTCCGCTCGTGCTGTTTCCATTGAAGCGGAGCAGAGATTTGAGCATAGTGATTGGTCAATTCATGCACCGCCAAGCACCGCTCCGCACAGCTCCGCGTCAATGGAAACGCAGCAAGCAACCTTAACTTTTTTATGGATGGAAGAGGCTTCAATCATTGAAGCCTCTTCCATCCATAAAATCTTCCCAGGGTCTAGCTAGTGTAACTCTGTACCAAATTTCATTAAAATCGGTTGCGTAACAGACAGACAGACTAAGTTACTTTCGCATTTCATCACACTACATAAGTACATAGTATAAAACAAAGTCGCTTTCTCTGTCCCTATATCCCTATCCCTATGTATGCTTAAATCTTTAAAACTATTTTGATGCAGTTTAGAGTGATTGAAGAGGTAGGTTTACTTATTATGTATAAAGTTCATATAGTATCGTTCGTTCGTTCGATCGCGGGTAACATCGCGGTTCGCAGCTAGTAATAAATAAATTAATATAAGTAGCTAGGGATTACTATCATCACTTACCTATCTAGTTGTCTTATCAGTGAGTAAGTAATACTAGGTAATAACGAAACGCGCCCATTGAGTAAAGCAGGAATCTCCCAAGATAATTATCTGAGATAACATCTGAGTGTTCAGCGCACGTAGGTAGAAATGTGCTGTGCATATGAAAATTTGGGTAGGTAGCTAGGTAGTACGTAGTACCTACCTTACCTACCTACTTCAATACGACACAGCCACAGCTCATGCTCTAATCATAATTATGATTAACTATTTTTAAAGCTTTAACAGTATTATAATATACTTTAAGTAAGTACCTATATACTTACTTAAAAAAATTGCTTTATTTTTGTTCTCATATTTTCGAAAGCATATTTTTTTAAACTGTTAAAGCTTTAAAAATAGTTAATCATAATTATGATTAGAGATAATACTTAGGTACTTAGGTATTTTATTTTCCTGATAAAGTTAGTTTTTAATTATTTTTTATAGCAGTTTTGGTTTTTTGTTTGTTAATAGTGTCAATTCAGATAACGCCAAAACAAAACTTAACTAATTTGACAGCACTAAAAAAGTTGCCGTCCCTTTCATAACGATCGAAATAAAAAGGATGACATCAATTTTAGTGCTGTCATATTAGTTTGGTTTAGTTTTTGGTTTAGTTTAGTTTAATTGCGACATCTGAATGGACACCATTATAAATGTAGGTAGGTAGGTAAGTACCTATTACAGTGACTAACATTTAACTCAGAACGTCGATCTAGGTAGGTATCAATCAATCTCTTCTAAGTTTTTCTAGTAGGTACCTACCTAGTGTGGTCAGTGGTCACCCTACAAAATTAGTTCCAGGAAATACAAATAAGTACTTACAAATAAATGTATTACCAAAATAAAACATAACAGAGACAGATTCTAAAGTTTATTATTAAATGAGTAAAATTTAGTAAGTAAGTAAGTAAGTAAAAAATTTAGTGAGTCAAAATTTAGTTAAAAATTTGTAAACACAAAAAATGGGCCAAAACTTTCCGCCTTTCCGTAAAATAAATATTTTTAGGTAGGTAATTTTTTGCGCGATATTAATAACAACAACAGGTACGTACCTACACGCTTGAAATATTCATAAAAGGTAGGTACGGACCCTTCGTGCGCAAGTCCGACTCGCACTTGGCAGATTTTTTTCCCTGAAAGTTTTACTTATTTGATCGACAAATAAAACTTTCTTTTCTTTTTTAGCCTGTTCCAACGCGATCCAGATGCAGACATTTCAAAATATTGCACAATATAAAGTAAGTACCGTACCTAGGTAAGTAGGTACCTAGCCATGATTATGCCTATTTTCTTGTGATGACTCTGCTACAGTTATCAGAGATTGGTCTTTGATGTGATATCATCTACTAACAATCTTTTATTCTTTGAACAAAGTAGGTAGGTGTAGGTAAGTACCTATCTACTAAGTGACCGAATCATAGCAGACCTATCAGGGTAAGGCCGCCAAAATTGTCAATTTTTTTGTGTGACTTTTTGTCGTTTTTTGTTGCAGTTTCTTATGGTTAAAATATTCAATAAATTGTTGAGTATACCTGAATTATAGGTATACCGTCGAAGAAATAGATGATAGACCTCTGCTATATTAATAATATTTTTGCGAAAATCCTTAAAATAACATTTTTTATTAATAATTTAAATAAAAAATGTCTCTTGCTTTTGTGTTACGTTTTTTTTTGTGTGACACGTTTTTATCCCAAAGCTACTATTTAAACTACCAAAGTGCAAACCACAGTATTAATACGGCAACACTGTCATCCAAACAATTGAAAAAAAAAATCCAGCTCTTTTATTTCGCCAGTGAAGGAACATAAAGTGCGCGTCACTTTTTGCGGTTGTGTTCATAAAAAAAGTTTTATTTGTGATTTTTGAGGTAAGAAACAGATTTTTGAATGTTATTGTATTAAATTATTTAGCAATGAGGTCAAAAGTATACTTAAAATCGCCCATTACGGCCTAATTATAATAAATAACCGAGATATGACCTATAATTGTTTTAAAAATTTCGCTTTTGTGTTGCATTTGTATTACATTTATGTCACTTTTTTATTATTGTATGTAACACAAATGTATGTGTTACGTAACACAGTAGATATATAAAGCCGCAAACATAGTGGTATTTGGACTGATTTTTGAAAGTAATGTGTAATGTGTGATTTTGTAAGTATGACAAACGCAGTACTTACATTTTAATATTGAAAACCTTCCAAGTGTTCAGTTAAACTGTTACAAAAGGCTCTTGAGCATCGAATTAGTTAAGTTTGTTTTACTAACGTTATCCAGCGGCCAATTGTTTTCTTCTATTGAAATAATATTATAATTAATCTATTTATGTGCATTAGTAACTGTACATTTTTATTTTAATGCCGTTAACTGCCCCAGAACGACAAAGATCGAGAAAAATTAAAAAGCTATTTTGTCCTTAGTAAAATATAGGCAGTATTTTTGTGTTTTTCTGCCTAAGGGTACAGTAAAAAAGAAAAGTTTATCTTGCATTATTTTAGGTTATTTATTTAACCATTATGAAATCACCTTTACTCAAAATATGTGTTACTTTTGGGTTACATTTGTGTAACGGTAACACAAAACCTGTTGTGTTACTTTTGTGATATAATTGACAATTTTGGCGGCCTCACCCATCAGCTGAATCATGCATTTAAGACTTGTTTAAACTAGTAGGTACTTACCAACTTACTTAAGTAAGTATATGTTTCAGTTGTCAAAAATTAAGATGATACTTAGGAAGGTAGAAGTAGGTAGGTACATACAATATACAATACAACTGCATCGGATTGGAAAAGGAAAACCATGGAAAACCTATCGATTAGTATTCTTTTATCTGTGATTGTACCTACTAATGACCAGTAGGTACGTACCTACCTACCTAATAGGTAGGTTAGGTAAGTACTTAGAGATATTCTGAACCGAAGGTCGTTGGTTCAATTTTTTAAACGGTTTTAGTCAAAAGTGATTGAAATGTTAAGCCTGCAATACATGTTGGCCGAGCGTAGGCGAGTGAACGCCAATACCAACGTATGGACAGCATATTTGCCTTGCTTTGCCATCGCTCGGTGTCGCTCGCCTAGCTGGCCGAGTGAATACAAGCGCCAACGTGTATAGAGGTCATTTGCAGTGACTTGTCACCACTCGTTGTCGCTCGCCGCCACTCGCCTCACTTCGGAGCCGTGTCGGTTTTTGTGCACAAATCAAAGGCGCTTGTCAGCGCTCGGCCAATCGTGTCCACATGTTTGCCAGCCCGCCATTATGTTCCGGTATACACTGACGTAATAATTATACGTGCTCATCAAATAAATAGCAGCAGCTGCAACAACTTCTACGTCCATATTGTTCGAACAGGTTCAAATCAAATCAAAATCAATGAGTAGGTATACAATAGGTACTATGTACCTACGTAAGAATCAAAATCAAATAAACAAAACATCGGTTGTTCAACTTCAACTTCTTGCTTGATGACCACTTAGTTCGAATGCACAACAAGAACTGACGGCTACCAACGTGTGGGCAGCTTCACAGAAAACTCGTCTACATTGGCCGTTTGCAATAGTTTGCGTAGACTTGCCGAACGTCTGGACGGTAGCACTTAGCTTGCACAGATTTGCCTTCGCTCGCATTGGCCTTAGCTCGGCCAACATGTATTGCAGGCTTTATACGCCCGTTCCTGTTGACTGATCCATCTGATTTTCGGTAGGTAGGTAGCTAGGATCAATGGTAGGTAGGTGTATACACCTTTAGTTTTGATGACAATACAATACTTAAGTATACCACCAGTAACACTGTAAGTAAATCCAAGATGGCCGCCGCTTTAAAATGGCGGATTAGGTACCTATCTTGTTTTTGGGTTTTTGGGACACCCATTTGAAGTTTGGTAAGTAGGTAAGTACTTACTCAGAATACAGAAAAAACTGTAGGTAGGTAAGTACCTATTCTGAGAGTAACCACCTACCTACCTAAATAATGAATGTAATGACTTGACTTGTAAATGCTGAAAGATTTCGTTCGGCTAGTAGGTACCTACATACCTACCTACCTATCTAGAATAACGTAGGTACCTACCTACCTATGATTTGAAACGGCACTTATTAGCACAGAAGGTGCTAAATAAAGACATAGCCACCTCATTGTTTTACACATTTGCAAAGTGACGTATCTATTTGCAAGTTTGCAGAGGTAGTAAGTAGGTAAGTAGGTACCTATTGATCTTTGTCTTATCAAACCAGAATCAGCCTGATTATACTTAGTACTTACGCAGTAGGTAAGTATAGGTAGTCGTACGTAACAACAAGGAAATAAATATTTATTTACCAATTGATTATGGACAGCGTGAACAATAATTTTACTAGCAGGTAGTACCTAGGGTAGGTACTTATCCACTTAGTTCGCCCCGAGATCTCGCGCACCGTGTTGGTTACTTGCTTATGACTACCTACCACTACCACCATCATTGTCCAAGTAGGTATCAGTACCTACTTAGGTACCTACCTACTGCCTAGTTTATAACTTAGTTTATAAACTAGCACACTTAGACATAGGTACTTAAATGTCTAAGTGTGCTAGAACCTCCTCCTTTTTTAAAGTCATTAAAAATGTAGGTGGGTAAGGCCGCCAAAATTGTCAATTTTTTTGTGTGACTTTTTGTCGTTTTTTGTTGCAGTTTCTTATGGTTAAAATATTCAATAAATTGTTGAGTATACCTGAATTATAGGTATACCGTCGAAGAAATAGATGATAGACCTCTGCTATATTAATAATATTTTTGCGAAAATCCTTAAAATAACATTTTTTATTAATAATTTAAATAAAAAATGTCTCTTGCTTTTGTGTTACGTTTTTTTTTGTGTGACACGTTTTTATCCCAAAGCTACTATTTAAACTACCAAAGTGCAAACCACAGTATTAATACGGCAACACTGTCATCCAAACAATTGAAAAAAAAAATCCAGCTCTTTTATTTCGCCAGTGAAGGAACATAAAGTGCGCGTCACTTTTTGCGGTTGTGTTCATAAAAAAAGTTTTATTTGTGATTTTTGAGGTAAGAAACAGATTTTTGAATGTTATTGTATTAAATTATTTAGCAATGAGGTCAAAAGTATACTTAAAATCGCCCATTACGGCCTAATTATAATAAATAACCGAGATATGACCTATAATTGTTTTAAAAATTTCGCTTTTGTGTTGCATTTGTATTACATTTATGTCACTTTTTTATTATTGTAACACAAATGTATGTGTTACGTAACACAGTAGATATATAAAGCCGCAAACATAGTGGTATTTGGACTGATTTTTGAAAGTAATGTGTAATGTGTGATTTTGTAAGTATGACAAACGCAGTACTTACATTTTAATATTGAAAACCTTCCAAGTGTTCAGTTAAACTGTTACAAAAGGCTCTTGAGCATCGAATTAGTTAAGTTTGTTTTACTAACGTTATCCAGCGGCCAATTGTTTTCTTCTATTGAAATAATATTATAATTAATCTATTTATGTGCATTAGTAACTGTACATTTTTATTTTAATGCCGTTAACTGCCCCAGAACGACAAAGATCGAGAAAAATTAAAAAGCTATTTTGTCCTTAGTAAAATATAGGCAGTATTTTTGTGTTTTTCTGCCTAAGGGTACAGTAAAAAAGAAAAGTTTATCTTGCATTATTTTAGGTTATTTATTTAACCATTATGAAATCACCTTTACTCAAAATATGTGTTACTTTTGGGTTACATTTGTGTAACGGTAACACAAAACCTGTTGTGTTACTTTTGTGATATAATTGACAATTTTGGCGGCCTCACCCAGGTACCTAAGTATTATATCTACTACCTACGCGTCGCGTCACGTAAACAAAAGTCCGAGGGCTAGTAGGGAGGGTATGTTTGCGCATGGGTTCACTCGCTGAATGACGCTGACGAACCAATAGCACTCGCTAAATCAATGGTAAGTTGTATGAATGCAGTGCGCCGCTTCACCCCTCCACCAATCGGACCTAAAAATAAAATATTTCTCAAACAGATACCTAGGTACTTACTTACTTGTTTAAATTGAAAATCACTTTTCAATTTAAACAATTGAAAACCTTATGACAAAGGGGGATCATAATATTACGCTATTTCTTCTATTTTTTTGCCGTGTTTGTCTATACATACTTCTACCTATACTATCTATACTTATAATATTATAAAGAGGTATTTTGGTTTGTTTGTATGGTTCGGAGATTACCCTAAAATCTCCGAAACTACTCATCCGATTTTAAAAATTCTTTCACCGATGTGTAGCATGGACTTTCCGAATGAAAATACCTAGGTAGGCTGTTTTATTAAGGTAGGTATAGGAAGGTACCACGCGACGCGAGCGAAGCCGTGGGCGAGTAAGCTAGTTTGTTATAATATAATGAATCTAAGCAAGTAGGTAAAAAATGAACCCCTATTTCTCCTGGCACGCTATAACTTGAGAACGGCTTTACTGATTTCATTCATCTGTTTTTAAAATCGTGAAATAGGCAAAAACATTGGATTAAGATCTGAAAGAAATGTAGTACGTCTACATTATGTATAGGTCTAAGTAAATCAATGAAAATCGACAAACTATTAACACACCAATATTACAGAAATAATAAAACAATTAGCAAGATCGAGTAACAATAAGACTATACCTGCCTATAAGTATAAAATGAAATGAAATATAATCACGACTGTATCCCAGGGAGCGATAGACATTTCTTTCAGATCTTAACATTTTATAAATTACATTACACTTACACTTACATTAAATGTAGGTAAGTAAGTATTTTAAAATTGTATTATCTTAGGGTAAGTAAGTACTGGCTATTCGGGCTATTCGACTATTCGGGATGTCGCTAAAGCTAAACTTAACTAATTTAACAGCACTAAAATTGATGCCATCCTTTTTATTTCGATCGTTATGAAAGGGACGGCAACATTTTTAGTGCTGTCAGATTAGTTTAGTTTAGGTTAGGCGACATCCCGAATAGCCACCACTAGGTACCTAATTGGTAGTCCGGTCCTTCGAATAATCGCGAATCTGTAGATATAATGTATAATGAGGGCCGGATAACCGAATTTCTACTATGTAGTACCTACCTAGGCATGACTTGAACCTGTATTCATTGTGTTAAATTTATCATCGTGTAAAGTACTCAACTACCTAATCGGTTTACGATGTGTCAACACTAAAGATTGCACGCTGCCTGGATGTAATGTCATCCATCAGAAACCTTAACGTGAAAGTGTAACATCACAGCTGCGCCCCGCGGTGTTACCCGCGGTGAATAGTTCCCGTTCCCGTGGGAATATCAGGATTAAAAGTAGCCTATTCTTTAATCCAGGGTAAGTATAAGGAATTCTGTTACCAAATTACCTACATCCATCCAGAAAATTTTAATAGCAATATTAGTAGGATAGTAGGATTTATCCCGTGGCGGGGATCATTAGAATTAGAGTAGTAGTAGGTTCATTACTATCATGGACGAAATGGTAGTAGGTACCTACCTACTAGCTAAGTAATACTAAATGTATAATTGTAGCTAGAATGTATAATTGTATATATTATTTTGAATAACTGTCGTTTCTTATTTCGTATTGTAATGTCAAATAGTAAATTCACAGATAGATTAGGTTATAATTGGTAGGTACCTACTGTACTGGCCGTTAAATGGTTCCACGGCGCCGAATGATGGTTATTTTCCACTACTATGTTTTTAGATTCACAAGACCCTCTAACTATAAAATATTTTATTGTGATCGTATACCCGATACGATATGGAAAGTTTATCGAGCTGACCATAAATTGGTTTCCAAGACCGAACCACAGAATGTTAACTAACACTTTCTGTGCCCGGTTCTGCGTTGCAAATTATTTTTTAGATAGGTAAGTATCGGTAATTTTTTTAAATGGGTTATGGAGCGCTGTGGAACTACCTACCCCTGTTATTATTCGGCCTCATTATTACCTACCTACGCTATTCTCTACGATCCCTCGCTAGTCTTATCCACTGTTTTTCGACCACTTTTACAAAATCAAAGCTTTATTTATGGTGAATTTTATTTTACAGAATTCTGGAAATAAAAAGGCTTTCCTAAACCATACCTTAACCTAAACTAAAAGTTAACATCAAGTCGCCAAACAGTGTACCTAAGTAATTGTTATTCAAATTGGTCAGTTTCGCGTTGCGTTGTAGGTAGGGGTAGGGCGAGGGTGAATCAAGTGAGCGTTGAAATCTAATGGATGGCGTGCCAAGCCTGGTGTATGTATAAGTCTGGGCGTAGTGGCGCCACGCTAAGCTGACGTAAGGTAAAGCTGAAAATATTAGCACAATAAAACCAAATCTTAGACCAAATCACCGCGAACAGGCCACTTTCCGTTCATGCTAATTGGCAGCGCTTTTTCAGTGTCCTCATTCGTCGTGACGTAGCATAGGTTGTCGGCGCCTTCTCGCTTCGCTTCAGCGTCGGTTGCTCGCGGCGCTCGCACGCGCCCCACTCGTTCCGTTCATTGCCGACTTGACCGCAACAGTGGATACACGTACTCTCTTACCGACGCGACGTCAAAACTTTTTCAAAGTGAACCAACTCGCGACAGGCGACCGACACGGAGCGGTCTCTATTAGTCACGGCGATCGCGAACATTTTTTTGCTAATCTAAACAGTATTAACGAATTAGAAGATTTCTAAATACAATACTTACCAATTTATTTTGTGACGATACCGAATAATTCTATAAACGTGGACAAGAAAGAAGGCGAAAATGTCGAAAAAACATCTCCACAACCAAGCTGCGATACCGTTAGCACCGGCGGTATTTAAGGTAAGTTTTATACATTTTTTTTCATGCAAATGCGATATTTTTCAGCGGAGGAATGTGAACGGAAGTATTATTCCCCGTCACAAAGGTTTAAGGCGTTCTTAGACAGGATTTCTGATGCCCTGCATCGTTAATAATAATCAGCGACACATTTTCAAACGCTGTGCGATAAATCTAATGTGAAAGTAGACGTGCAATTATTTTTACGCAAGATGGCAATACATTTTTGCATCTAGCTATCTAACTTAGCTCGTAAACTTTCTTTAAAAATGATAAAATAAATTTCTTATAAAAGTTTTCTTTCAACGAAAAGAAATGCAGTGGATTAATTGCATCTAACATACCTATAGTATAGTCGCATTATAGCATAACCATTCCATTACTGCCCGTTATTATGCTTAGGCTGACTCTACATATTGAAGAAACCTAAGGATTAACAATAGGTAGGTAGTTTGGTAGTTTTTTTATGAATAGGTACGCTACGCACGCGGTTCCTTGCTTTTGAGTTCCTACCTGTAATAATAAAAAGGGAGACTCCAAAAGATCACTTTGTTATTTTTATCTGTGTGTAACATGTTGACCGTTAAACTGTCTTACCGGCACATTTGAACAACATTTAATTTCGTAACCATTGTAGAATACCTAAACAAAAGTGGCTAAACTAAACCACAAAAATGTGAATTAAGTGAAAAAAATGTGATTTAAAGTGTTTGTAATTTTTAAAATAAAGTCTAAAAAAGTACCTATTCAAATAGGAAAATGAAATGAAAAATATAATTATACTAGATAATCTGGCCAGTTGCGTAAACTTTCGAGTTAATACCATTCACTATTATTATTTTGAATTAATTGTAGAAAATGAAAACGTATTTTAATTTTATGGTCGGTCACAAATTCACAATACAAGTGAATCGAAAATCTGTGACCTTTTGTAGGTAGGGACCTACTCTAACGTAAGCTGTCGTAATGAAACTTAATTTTACACGGACTTCGCTTGTAATACATATACAAGGTTTTATCATACAAAATGGTACTTAGGTAATTTTTTATCCTTAACCTCACAATTGTTGCAACCCTCAAGTTGTTTTAAATACTGATTGAATGAATTTATTGTTTTTACGTTATACGTTCTACTTATTATATTTTGTTTGTAATACAAACTGCAAAGACTTTTAAAAATTATTGATATCTACACTTTTTGCTATAAAAAAACCGCACATGTTTGTGTTTTTTCCTGAGACATCTAAGCTTTCACCCATAATAATAAGCAGACCATAACCCACATAGAAAGTCAATGAGGTCACCCTCTAATACTTAATAACACCTACTGAATGGGAATTTGGCAAGAATAACAAGACGACACTGCCCAAAGGCCATTGAGTATTTTCGTTACTTTCGCTGTCGCCTGTCTCCAAACTTTCATGGAAAACAGTAAACAGTCTAATAATACATTATTTTGCTCAAATACACAAGGTTTTTATTCCAGGCTGATCTTGCCAATTTTATTTACTTATTTATTCTTTTCATTTGACATACTTATCTGATCGCTTCAGGTACATTTTTTATCGTTTCTTTTCTAAAGCGATAGTACATGGAGAAAATGAAAATTCCTTATCGGACCACTGGTGGCACAAGCTGGTGGCACGACGAGGAGCAAACGGATTCTAAATGTAACTTGGCTAGGGAGCAGTGTGTCTATTATGAGACGTAGGTATTGTTAGGTAATTTATGGCCTATCTAATTTAATATTATTGGATAATTAATAAAAACATATTTAAAACTAAGTACCTAACCTAGGTATCTTAAATAGTTTAGAAATCTTACTTCCAACTAATGTTACGTACTAGTCGCTAATAAACCTATTTTTATGGTGTTTGCTGATGTATGTTGACACTTGACATGTTTTTCACGAAAAAGTTCCGCTGCTGTCATGTCACTACCTTCCTCTTTCAAAGCCAGAAGTGTTGCCCGCAGTTATTTATATAATTGTCAAAAATCATTTTGTTTTAATTTATATTTCTTTACTTAGGTACTTATAAACATATTTGATGGTTTTTGTAAATATAGTTTCTGGGTAGCTTTTCGTCTGCTTTTCTGCTGTAAAAAAATAACCTTATTGGGTATTAGTTCGTAGTTTTTGGTTGCTGATCACACTGAACTGACGAAGTTGTTTGAAGTAGGTAGGTAGGTATAGTCAGGTAATTAATAAGATTCGGAAAAATCTGAAAAATGCAGAAAAATCGTTAAATTTGTCAAAAAGAGTTACTTAAGTAGTTCAAACACTGACAGAATATGGTCAAGTAAATTAAAATAGCCAGCTGAACTGCGAATTCATCAATACAACAATTATAGAAAAGGGAGCTCAGGTACCTAAAGTGGCTTTTTATAATTTTACATTTTATCAAAGTTATTCAAAAATAAGAATAAAAAGTAAAAACATTTTGGAATGTAGGTAGAACCCTTTCACGACACCCCACTCAAAATATAACTTTTATTATTTATTTTCACCCTCTTGGAAACCCAATATCTTTACAACCCCTTGACCGATGATCTTTGTCATTAGGTTAGCCGGAAAGTTACACCTAATAAATATACCTACCTACCAAGTTTTATGAAGAAGTACCATTTACCATGATGCGATTTTCTTGTACAAGTAGGAACTTACCTACAATAATTACGCGCACCTAATTGACGTTCAATAATGTTAAACAACTGGTTGTTTAGACCATGTAAGTCATGACGACATTCAATTTAATTGTATGCAACAGGCAAGAATAAAATGCATCGTGTAAAATGACACTGGTTCGACAGTTGTGCCGGAACATAAAAACATACAACGCAAAATCGCCCAAGATGTCGCTAAGATATTCACTCGCTCAATCGATAATTACCTTACCTAGGTAAGAACATAGTTTATGAAATAACACATAGGCTTCTTTTTATCCAGGATAGGTAGGTACCTACCACGTGAGTGAAGCCGCGGGCGAGTAGGCTAAGGCTATAGATAAACAATAAATCTCTAATGAGGGCCGCGACCCTTACTTTTTTACATTTTGCTGAAGTAAGTAACGGAACCTTAAACTTGTTCAGTTTTAATAATTTCCAATTAACTTGTTGTGGATAAGTAGAAAAAATGTTTTGGGTAGGTACCTAAGTAGGTATGGTACTAGGTTAGGTACTTAAGTCTTAATACTAATGTAGTAGGTTAGGTACTTACAGACGCAAAAACATTTTTATTACGTGTGTATAACACGTAGGCACGTGTCGAATATTTCTAACGTGATTCTTGACTATTTTCTTATCAACATGCGTTTTATAAATCAAAGTAGGCTTTTTCTATGAATAACCTCAGCAATAATTTAATAACAATACTTACTGAATTATTAAATCTATGTATATTCTATCTTGGTAGTAGCTGATATGTAGCTTACAAAATCCGAATATAATAATATTTGAGTTAGCTGAACGAGGTTGGTAGGTACGAGTTAGGTAAGTACTTACGTACTATAACAAGATGGTCCAATATAAAAATATAGGTAAAGTCGGTATCCACATGTCTTTCCGTATCGTATTGCCCGCCGTGTCATCATAGATAGATAATCATTATGGCATAATGTGGACTTTACGATACATTTAGCCGGCCGGTTGCTTGTCAAGTCGGTTTTAATCCGATCATCAAAGTGAATTATTCTATGGTACGATTTTAAATTACCGTAGATATCTTTTAATACGGAGTAAATTCAAACAACTAGATACGGAGTTAGGATAGGCAAATAATACTTGTGAAAGCCAGCAGATGTTTTTCACTTTACCTTCCATCCAACCATATTCCTTGATTTATTTTTAAAATGAAACATCAAGATAAAGTGCCTTGCGTCTTTGGTTCTGTACCCAAAGGGTAAAAATATTACTAAGGCGCGGGACAGACAGAAAAGACGTACCCAAAGGGTAAAAATATTACTAAGGCGCGGGACAGACAGAAAAGACGTACCTACGTAAGGCGAAGACGCGGCGCGGACAGGGCGGAGACGGGACACGGACGCGACTTTTGAAATTATATAGAAGAGACGGGGCGCGGACGCGACGCAGTGCGAGCGTGCGAGCGTGCGTGACGCGCCCGGCAGGCATGCCATGCCACCCCGCGCCCCGTTCTCGCCCCGTCTCTTCTGTGTGTTTTGAACAAAAGGCGCGGACGTAAAAGCGTCGCGCCCGCGCCCCGTCTCTTCTGTATGTTTTGCGTCGTGACGCTTCTATATACATTCAGTCAAATAAGTATCGGGAATTGATGATTTGTTTATGGTTCCAAATTAAAATTTTTGTGTTTTTCTGTTGTTGTTAGATTGGTACAACTGTTTTCCATTTTAGGGCGGAATTTGAGTTGCATCTGTTATTTATATTAAATACAGTGCTGTTTTTAGTTATATCATATCTAGTGTGTATTGCGAATTTCATAATGGACAAAAAAATCGAACAAAGAGTTTGTCTTAAATTTTGCATTGCCAATGGAAATTCGTGTTCGGAGTTACTGAAAATGTTACAGAAGGCTTACGGTGAATCGAATTAATCAAAAACATGTGCTTTTGAGTGGTACAAAGCGTTCAAAAGCGGTCGAGATGTGATGCAAGATTTGCCTCGCTCTGGTAGGCCATCAACGTCTGCAACTGAAGTTAACATCGCAAAAGTGAAGGAAATAGTGACTGAAAAGCCTCATTCAACTTTGAAAGAGATAGCCGCTGAATTTTCTGTATCTCACGAGTCGATCCGTACCAGTAGAGAGTAAATTACACGAAAAAGGCCAGATTTCTTGAAAGAAAATTCTTGGATTATGCACCACGATAATGCGCCTTCGCACAAGGGCATCACTGTGACCAAATTTTTGACCTAAACACTCAACAAATACCATTGAGAAACTACCATATTCACCAGGTATGGCTCCAGCCGACTTCTTTCTTTTTCCTAAACTCAAATTACCACTTCGTGGCATCCGTTTTCAATCGGTAGAAGACATAAAGGAGAATTCGCGGCGAGAACTGAACTCAATTCCGGAAACAGCGTTTAAATTTTTTTTTTGATGATTGGATTATTTGTTTGCGTAAGTGTATCGTTACTGAAGGAGCATACTTTGAAGGTGATAAAAAAAATTGGATAAATAACAAATATTTTGTGAATTATTAATCTTTTCCCGGTACTTTCTTGACAGAGTGTATATACATTTTGTATGAAGGGGACGCGGAAGAGACAAATGTCCGCGCCCCGTCTTCGCCTTACGTCTTTTCTGTCTGTCCCGCGCCTAAGACTCCGCTGTCCGTTCGTCCGCGCCGCGCCTGTCTGTCACCAGGCTTGTATCTTATGAACTGTGATAGCTAAGACAGTTAAAATTAAAGTAGGGAAAGGATAAACCCATACAAGAAACGTGATTTTTTTTCCGTATTTTGCTCTACGACAACAGATAGACGCTTGAAACATTCACAGAATGGTACGGAACCCTTCATGCCCGAGTCTGACTCGCACTTGGTTGATTTTTAAAATAGACGGTAAAATAGTAAGTAAGTACTTACCTACCTTACCTACCTAGGTAAGTACAGCAAAATATTATTTAAAATTAAAATGTCCAATACGTAAGTACTTACCTACTTACCTACTTTTATTGTAAACTGTTTTCAGTAGGTCTTGCTTGACTATTTCATAGAGTAGATCATTGCACGTTTCCGTTGAAAAGTTACATGTTAATAAGTAAAAGATTCTATAGGTACCTAAGTATTATTAGAAGTTGCACGAACCTACTAAAAAATCAAAACACGTGAAAGACAAACTTCTATTTGCGTCCCGAACTCCCGAGCAAGATGATTAATTGCCAAATTGTCCGAATTGGTTACATTACTTACATAACATACCTTATAATTATATCGACTCTGTTTTCTGTATGGCCGCCAGCATTGATGTAAGTAAGTAGGTACCTACTTATTACAGAATTTATTTAAAATTCTAATTCTAATTGTTTTATAAAAATAGATAAGTAGGTACTATTTTAAATGGAAACGGATCACAAAACAAAACCGCAGATTAAATAATAGAACACTCAATCTCAACTTTTCATAATTATTGTTTCGTGAATAAAATTCAAAATGGCCGCTAGTCGTGAAACTGTTAAGTATACCTAGGTATAAAATCAGCGCCAAGCAATTCCAATCGTTTGTATCACGAGACAGGAATATTATGAATGTATGTTACAGTGCTCCACCTCTTTGTGATTTCCAAAGAAGCTATTGTTTGTACACAAAAACACAGATTAGATAACAAAGTAAGTAGGTATACCAAGTGGCCGTCTTTATGAAATTCACCATTAAGTATGTGCATGAGTTGTGCCACAATTCAATAATAATATACCTACCTACTTACTGTTGTTTACAGAACCCATTGATAGGCTGATTCTCAGAATTCAGTACATAGCTCTTTTATTAATTTAGTACACAAGGAAGTGCTGCATTTGAGAATTGAAAACAATTTCGACCTATGTTTAGACTGACTGACTTACTTATATTTCATAAACAGTTGCTAAAGTACCTACTTACTTACTTCAAAAAGTTAACGTGAAACTTAAATAAGTACCTACCTACTTAACTACTTAAACTAAACTAACATTAATCACTGAAAGATTGATTTTTATACTGTGTAAAACAAAATAGGAATTAGCTAGGTACCCACAAAGCGGTTCTGAGACCAACCTCACGCAATTAATTAGTGTTCGGCAATTTTGAAATTCACATAATGTAATGTAGGTGTACGGCCTCTTCATACTGAAGCGCGAACGGAAAGTGCGCCCGCGCAAATCACCGCCGACCTCCAAATCAGAGGACCTATACCTATAGCAAAGGCGGTCGCGATACGCTCGGCCTGCCTACACATCTCTTTTCATAACTCTACCTTCTGTTCAGACTATTTACGCATAGTACTTACCTACCTATATACCTACCTACACTATATCTGAAAACGGCTAATTTCAAATAGGGCCAAAGCATCGTTACGCTTATGAAACCAATTACTCGATAATGAATTTCAAATATTGCACGGGTGATGTCACCTTGCTTCGTCCCCGGCGGAGGAGGCGAGCGGCGCGAGTCGCGTCGCTGTGTGCACGCTTGGCTACCATACCGACCGCTCGGCGCTTGGGCAATGGAAATTTCCATCGCAGTTCGTTTGCCGGTGCTCTCCCCCCGCACAACTCGCGCCCCTCGCCTCACCTCCCCGTGGCGCGTCTACGTTCGCATGGATACCGCTCCCTCATTATTTCCTTTATAGGACCTACCATGGTTCTTTTCATTCCGCTCCAGCTTGTTATTGGCACAGTTTCTATAGAATTCGTACCTCGGTACTAGTATTTCACACCTGCAATCGTAAGTAAGTACCTACCTACTTACTTAATTATGTACCCTGATGATAACTAAGGAAAAAATGCGATTCAACTTTTAGACAAATATAAGTAAGTAAGAACTTAGTTGTTTTGGTCTTCCAAACTAAAAGCAATGTTCTATTAAGTATACTTGTATTGTAAGTAACATAAGTATCAGTACGGGATTTGTATGCAGTGCTACCTGGCATATTCTGGGTATCGAAGAATTTAATGAACATTTTCGAGAATATAATTATTTGTCTTGGACCTCTGCGGGTTCCTTGTGTTATTTTTTGAAGAAAAGATTTCAACGCGCTCGTTATTTTGTTTCTTTTTTACAAAATAATAATAATATCTTCCACTCGTATCGTAGGTAGGTACTTACTATTTTTATTTCGACTTTAGTTTTAAATAATGTCATATCATAACATAACTTATTTTAATAAGAACTGATACGTGCTTACCTAAGTACTTACTTACTTACCAAGTAGTTGGCACAAAACAATTTTTTTTGCTCAAGTTTAGAAAGCAGCGATAAAATTTAACATTAATTTAAATACATACTGAACCGTTAGTAACCTATTAAATTAGTTGAGTTGATCAGGTCGGGCTAGTGCATCCATTAATAAACTGGATTGTCAGATTTAGGTCATTAGATTAGATACTTACCTCGTCAAATTGATCGACTGTATTTTGTAGATTCTGTCTAGTAATCCTTCCTTTCGTTATATTGCTTATTGCTTAGGTATTTTTTATTATGTTCTGTATGTACATAAACGGGTTTGATTGCCATACACACAAATACATGGACTAAGTCGAAAATTCTCGGTCATGTCTGGCACACCGAAGGTAGATTGGGTGAAAGATTAATCTAAATGTGTCTTTGCCTCCCGCACTGTACTTTACACTCTACCTTCACATAATAAAGCTTTCTTTTGAATGATTCATGCTTCAGTAGGTACAGGTTTGCTTTTGACGTACTGCATTGTTCTGTTTTATTGTGTGAGTGATTAAATCGCATGGCAGGAGAAAAACGCGTTGTATTGTATCCAAAATGTAAGAAAAGAGATAGGCAGGGTGGGTGCATGCAATAAAGATGGAACATAAACAAATGGACTCAATTATTTTGCCTGAATGACAACTTCTTTGTAAAACTCGTAGTACAAATTGTTTACAAAATTAAATTTTCAGTAGAAACGCATTAGCTCGCTTATCTTGTTTAGCTCGTATCAAATATAAACAGGCATTAGCTATTCGCAGACCAGTCTTAAAGGAATGCGTCTGCATCCTCATTCCCACTTAGAGGTCAGAAAAGTATAAGTACTTACCCGTTTTTCGCTACCTGCTAGATGTGGTGGAAATTGCTTCAAATGTCTCAAAAACTATTTATTTTATATGCCTTTTGTTTCCTTTATCGATCGAGTGAGCGAAGCGAACAAAGAATAATAACAAGAATGATAATATTTTTCTTAGATTAGATATAGGTACTTAGCTTAATAAAGTATTTCAATTAAATATTTTTGTTTATTATTTTCTATTGTCAGCTTGCCTTGCGGCATAGGTTTCTCCCAGCTCTTTCTCATCTCTATTTTCAGCTGCCTTTTCAAAAATACTCCTGCTGCTTTCCTTATGTTATCTTCCCATATTTGAAGTGGTCTTCCTTTTTTCCTCTTTCCATCTCGAGGATACCAAACAGTGACGCATTGCGACCACTTATCCTGGTTACTCCTAATCATATGACCTGCCCAGTACTGCCCACTTCCATTTTATTTAATTTGTGTTGTATTGTAACACCAGCCACCTTGGTCTGTTTCCTAATGTCTTCTAGCTTCACTTTATCTTTCAATTTAATATAATATTCGTAAACATGAAATCAAAGCGCGTGATCAATTTGAGCCAAAAAGATCTGAAATATAATATGCAGTATAGGTACGACACGTTGGGAAAACATTGTGATCATCATTCTTTAATTCAAAACGTAAATGCTAACTAAATACTTACACTTTCAATCTCTGCTACAGTTAAATACTTGTTTTTGCTTTACAACTAAATTTGTAACACAATTCATCAAACGTCCATTATCTTATTTTAAAAAGCTGTTGCTCGCACCTTTACTAGATAAATAACTGAGAAAACTATATTTTATTAATATTTAACATACCTAGCCTGTCTCACAATAAGGAACAGTGTATTTATAATCGAAATCGAACGTGTAGTTCTCTAGTTAACTTTGGACAAACTTTCTAAAAATTGTAACATGCTCTTCAGAAGGACCATCCCGGAATTTGGATTGAGAGTAAATAGGAATAAATGTATTATATTGTATGTTGAGACTTTTCGTATCTTTCCCCTGTTGGGATTACTACTTACATAAACATGTTTGTATAATCGGTTTTGTCAATGAATTGATTCTTTCGGGGGAAGAGCGCACTCGAAGTACAGTCTTCCACAACTAGCAGTACATTCTTACTTTCAGGTTTAAACCAGAAAAGAGGTCGTGGAAGGTTTAGTATGAGCTCCACTCTCCTTCCATTCCTAGCTCCTGTATGTACCACGTATGTGCAAAACTACATAAATGCATTATTCCATGTGAGTGTAGCTGTGGGTGGCGAGTAGGTAGATGCGGATTACCTACACGGCTTTCACGCACCTATTGTTTTCATTGCACTCGAAATACTAATGAGGCTGGTTCTCAGTACAGTACCGTAAACAACACGAGGTCGTTATATCAAGAAGGCTATATTTTTCCACTTGTTTCAATGCAGTGTCCTTAATTGTTTCTATCTAAAGTTTGCAGTTTTTCAGATAAAAATAATGAATTATAAAATTGATATGCATTAAATTTTTTTATGATAAGAAATCAATATCATTCCTTTGCTATTTAAAAAGTCTATCATAATTAAGTACGTATTTATAATAGTACCGGGATTGCCGAGCTTCGCTCGGTTTTCATTGCCTGAAAACACGGATAAAACAACATTTTCTAAAAATGAAACTTAGCTAGGTCGATTTATAGCCCCCGAAACCTGCATACAAAATTTCATGAAAATCGTTGGAGGCGTTTCCGAGATTAAGATTATAATATCTTAGTATGTATGTATGTATATATTAGTGGCAATTCTGAGTGTCGCAAAAGCTAAACTAAGCTAACTAAAATTGTTGCCGTCCCTTTCATAGCGATGGAAATAAAAAGGATGGCAATAATTTTAGTTAGCTTAGTTTAGCTTTTGCGACACTCAGAATCGCCACTAATGCCTAAGTATACTTAAATAACCCCCTAAAAACTCCGTCATCAGAGTTGGCCACTTGCTCACACGAACGAACAAACGAACGAACGAACCCCTTTCGATCAAATAAGATTATTGATAATATACTTAATAAGAATTTGTTATTCTATGATCGTAACATTAGTAAGAATAATGCTGAGTAATATTGCTAAGATACAGCCCCAGTCTCGCTATTATCTAACAATCTTTTTGTACAGACTTGGCCATGGCCTAGAAAAGTCTTGATTGATTGGGACAATCAGCTTTCAACACGCTGTATAGGGTACCTAAATTACTAAATAAATGCCCATTGAGTTTTATACCTAGACGATGCCGACGGAGACGGGAGAAACCGCCTACACCTACCTACTTACTGAACTCTGTATTCTGAGGCTGTACTTATAGATTTGATATTGGGTTGTAGAAGCCAACATAGCCATCACATGATAAATCAATCGTAATAAATTGACTGAAATAATGTCTCAAATCAAAGCTTATTGAGGCTTTAGCAAAAAAAAAGCCAGTGACACGAATCATTATGCCAAGGTTATTTTATGTATTTTTAATTATTTGTCGGGTAGAACTTAGAAGTACTATATTTTATTTTATAGACTTCAATGTAATCGTCAGTATTTACTTCAACATAATATCATAATTAATATAAAGATGTGAAAAAATAATTATTGAACGCCTTGGTAAATGTACCTACATGATCATTATGAATACTTACCTACTTAATTCAATTGATAATGTGTAAAAATGGCCAATATTTATTGAAATGGTAAAAATAAACAATTAAATAAAGTTGAGCAAATATGAATTTCCTGCCTATATAAGTAGGTAACGATGCACAATATGTATCCGATATCCTCATTATTCTGAAAACAGCAAAATCAAATAGAGTTGACGTGTAGGTAACACCATTTGAGTAGGTATAAAACATACCAACCTACACACTACCACGTTATTTATATTGGACGAGTAAACTTATTTTAGCTAAAACTGATAGTAGGTATATATTTAAATTTAATTGCCATAGAGTCACAAGAAACGAAGGAATAAAAGCCTCTGAATCAGAACGTTAATTAGGTGCATACGTACTTAGGTAGGTAGACCTACCTACCTAAGTACGTATGCACCTAATGTACCTACATTATATTATGGTAAGTAATGTAATAGTAGCGTTTTTCAGAACAATTTACAAAATCTCATCGTTTGTTCGAAAAATCTGATGTAAGTAATCAAGAAGCACCAAACAGAGATAATATTTTTATGTAAACTTCATAGCTATTCGTCAAAAAATATAGAAAAATCAACCTTGACAAACATTGGCACGCCTCCAAATCTGGTTCTCGACCTTAAGAGGCCGTAGGTAGCAAATATGTGGTTTGAATCGTATTCGATCTCAAAATCCGTGAAAGATACCACCTTATAATGTTTGGAGAAATTAAACTTTGAACTTTTATCTTGCGTTGTGGTTTTTTAGAAACACGATTGGTAAAAGTTTTCTCGATCATATATTTTTTTGAAAAATACATGTTTTTCACACAGTTTGCTATTTATCTCAGGAACAGAACGCTATTTTTGTTGGTTTTATGTTTTGACAAATAGCCTAGAAGTATTCATTTAGTTCTGGTTTTTTAATTTTTCGATTGCTTGTTTAATTAACTTGTAATTAAATAAAAACTGTTTTTTCGCTATAAATTATGTTGCGTGTCTATCGTTCTGCGCTTCTCACTCACGAGTAAAAACATTATTCGCTCTCCCGCTCATTCCTCGGCGTTATGGCACACACTTAAAAGATCCACATGGCTTTTGGATGTCACGTTTATGCACCGACACGTTGTGTTGCTACTTTTTGTAGGTGTTTGACAGTGAGACGACTAAAAAACTGCTGCTGAAAATATACATAATTTAACATATTATTATTGTAAATACCTACATACTTACCTACTCCTTCAATACTCAGTGGCTGTGAATTTGACTGATTTGGCAACAAATAGCGAAATAAAAATTATATACAACCGACTTCTATTATCGTGAGAACAGAGCAATTTCTCAATAGGAAGACCCTTGCAAGGGCAAATAAGCTGAGGTGTCGCCATTTCAGCAAATTTTTTTTTTTTTCTACTTATTTCTTTTTGTTTTGTATATTTTGTTGTAATACCTATTGTATTTAAATAGTCTGTTGAAAAAAATTATTTTCTTTCTTTTATTTCCTGCACTCATTTAATTTTTGGTGCATTTCTGTTCAACTCAGAAGATCCTTAGTAGATCCTCAATATTTTTAAGTGAGACCACCTCGGGAATATAATTTAAAAGCAAAAAAGATTTTTTTAAATTGGTACACTATAAGGAATAATCGGTAAGCATACGTAAAAAAAACATACCTACAGTGGGAACATAGAACCACTTCCTTTTTTGAAGTCGGTTAAAAAGTAAGCTGGGCCGACCATCGTGCCATACATTTCATTTTTAGTTCTTTGTTTTATCAAAGACGATTAATATCTAGAAGACAGACAAAGGCCATACACAAGATCGTAACCCGATCCCGCAGTACCAGATAGCCTGAAAACTTTAAAACATCAATTTTATCCAAGAAATTTCAATACTTAGTAGTAGCAAAGACGATTCATATCTAGAAGACAGACAAAGGCCATACACAAAATCGTAACCCGATCCCGCAGTACCAGATAGCCTGAAAACTTTAAAACATCAATTTTATCCAAGAAATTTCAATACTTAGTAGTAGGTAGCAACAATATTCAATATTTAAACATTTTGAACTAGAAAGTAATTGAAATTTCTTGGATAAAATTGATGTTTTAGAGTTTTCAGGCTATTTTTTAGGGTTACGATTTTGTGTATGGCCTTTGTCTGTCTTCTAGATATTAATCGTCTTTGGTAGTAGGTAGCAACAATATTCAATATTTAAACATTTTTAACTAGAAAGTAATTGAAATTTCTTGGATAAAATTGATGTTTTAGAGTTTTCAGGCTATTTTTTAGGGTTACGATTTTGTGTATGGCCTTTGTCTGTCTTCTAGATATTAATCGTCTTTGGTTTTATTGATATATTTGCTTTATGTGTACATTTTATTATAGTAGCTATAATGATTTGGAATTGTTCTGTAATGTTATAGTTCAGTTTAAGTTAATAAATAAATAATAAATAATAAAATAATTTCAGATTATGATAATTATGTGAGCGTCATGCCCGCGTTTTTACTGTTCTGTGCTGTGCGCGACCATAACGAAAATTTGAGTGACTTGTGATTATTTTATTAGCTTTATTCTTTCACGATAAAGTTGCAAGATTGGGGTTTTCAATACTTGACATTATAATAGCACACAAAATACTCCTATGTACTAAAGTAAGTAAGTAAGTTCGTATGAGCAAGTGGCCAACTCTGGTGAGTAATTCTACGTTTTCAATAAGTACTCCTATGTACTTATTGAAAACGTAGTAGAACGTTTTCAATAAGTACATAGGAGTATTTTGTAAATAAATACTTCACTTTTTTATAATATTACCAATTTTGTCTTGTGTGTTGTTTCTGATGCAACGATGAATAAAATGAAGACAAATACTTATTTGGTAAGACTAAATTGACAACGTAGCGTCATGTTACGACTTTACGACTTTTACGAGTAAGTACCTCTATGATTTAAAACATAAATAAAACACAACTTTTTGCAGTAGGTATAACTTGTAGGTATAGCTACTCCTTTCCCTAAAATAATAATAAATAGAACAAAATAAAAATGCTATATGCTATATTCGAACAAGGAAATTAGTTAAGTATATTTGATAATATAAGTAGGTAGTACGAGTATAATGATTGTGTAAGTAATAAATTTACCGATTTTTAGCAAGGCATCTGACATCACTTTTATAATTACTTACTACTATACGAAAAATCATGCGTAATTTATAATCTCCAATCTCCATGCATTCTCCATGGCATAAAAATCGGTTCATGAGTGTTCATGGCTATCGCCGCCATCGATTCCTCGCCGATAAGATAACGTGTCCTTGGCTCTGCTCTTTTTGTGTTATGAAATTACACAAACAGATAACCAACGGCTGTAATGTGTAATTTGCGGCCAAAACTTAACTTTGTAATCCCAGTAAGAGACCAATGACTGTGTGGTAACTGCTCTATTCCGCGGATCGCATATTCGCTCACCTGCGGATCGCGCGGCTATCAGATCAGAGAGCAATATCCTGCAATCTCGAGGTGCATTTCATAACTCCGAAGATACTCTACAGATCCTCAATTTTAATTTTATTTTAAAAGGAATAGGTACCTATATTTTAAGTAAGTACCTACAGCAGAGAAAATGTTCCCAGTGGCTTAAAGGACGTAGTTAGCTTGAAGCTTACCTTACCTACCTGAACTTATGAAAACTAATAAGTTCAGGTAGCTTCAAGCTGCGTACATTCCAAGTACCTATGAGAAATAAAAAGTAACATGCGCTACAATTACGATTATAATTATTATACCTAATAACAATTTCATCGATTGGTTATTACAGTAAGTAATTAGTTAATTAATGCTTCGCTGAATACCTACCTACTCCAAACCAAACATCTTGATTTCATGATTGGGTGTAATAAAATGATCCAATACCACGCCTAGTCTACGTAGCTAAGCTTCTTTGTGGGAGCGCCGCATTTTATTTTAATCGATCAAGCGAGCGAAGCGAGCTAGTGAATCTTAGTGGCTACTTGGGTATTTGTGTTGTATCTTTGTATGTTCCAGCATAACTGTCGAACTGGTTATAATATTTAAATAGGTAAGTACTTACCTAATAAGTAAAAAACTGTTTCGAATTACTTATGTAGGCAACTAAAAAATATAAATAAACAGGATATGCATAAGTAGGTAGGTATACCACATACTTACTTAGAAGAAAAATAAGCGTCATCACCATTTTAACAAGTTTGACTTCAATTTCGTAAAAAGATAGCAATTTCCTGCACGTTCGAGGTGCATTTATGTTCATAACTCCGAAAGTCCTCATCAGATCCTCAAAATGGGACCACCTCGGGAGTATAGGTAGGTACAGCTACTGTTTTAAAAACAAAAAAAAATATTTTGCCTACTAATTGACGGTATAATCGGTGAAGATACCTACTTACTTACATAAACAATATAAGTAGGTATAATTATATTGGAACATAGAACCTCCTCCATTTTTTAAGTCCGTTACCAATTACAACGCAATTTATATTATTGATCAGCAATGAACTTAAGAGTATACCTATAGGTAGTTAAGAGTAGGTGTACATAACCTGAAAAGTCACGTTTTAAAGTTGTACTATTTATACCATGAAAATCGTTTTTCCGATAAGAGTCATTCAAACTTGATGAGTCCAATTATACGTTATCATCTTATCATTCTGATAGGTGCATAGGAGTCTAACTATAGGTATACACCACCAATACGAAAACTAGTGGTAGGTATCGTCGAACGAACCTGTTAACCGTGGATTATTTTTGTTTGGGTTACCGATACGATAGCATTCTTTGCTAAACGGCCAGTTTCATTCAATACCTACCTGTCTGTGTTTTTAATGATGTAAGATTTGTCTAGTATGAAATTAATGTCGAATATTAGTATTTTAACAATCATGGTTACCATTAACATAACACACACAATCATTAAGTTGCTTAGTTTGGGACAAGATGACTGTGAGTGAAATGTCCAAGGATATTTATTAATATCAAACACAGCTTACATACTTTCCTGTTTAAATAATATTACTTATAGGTACTTACACTTAGTTAAAATATTGATATTACATGCTAGGTGATTCTATTGCCTGTTCCAACGCACGACTCCCTACACTAATAATATAAGGACATAATCAGGCAAGAACCTGTTGGTGTAGTCAAGCTTCAGTGGGAAGCCAGTCAAACAAAGGAAGGCATGTCAAAGCAAGTAAAAGTAACAGTATATATATATATATTAACACCTCAAAAAAATGTTGTCTGGCATCACACGCTACACGGCTGACTTAAGTGGTACTTACCTACTTATTGCTTAGCATATTATGGAAAAGCTTATCACTGTTGTAAAAACATTGTAAGCACCTACACTAAGTATCAACCATCGAGGGGACGAGTGACATCAGGCCACGCGATTTCTTCAATAGAATAATACGCTTTCTATATAGTTGATCGGGGTAAGTTCGTATACGGGTTAAGAACGGATAAATCAAATAACTCCCTAATCTTTAGTGTTTTTTGTTTGTTAGCAACATTGTCAGCAACGCCGGTTTGTCGAGCCCCTCTCTTCAGTTGGCAAAGAGAATTTAACCACTACGTCGTGAGATATGTCGTGAAATAATGTTCGAGTTCGATATTTAAGTTTTTTCTTGGTTAAGACCGGATATTTTTATGTAGTAAGTAGCGCTTATGAAGCACCAGAGGCTGTTTTACAAGGTAGTCCGGTGTTACCCCGCCAACGTCCGATCTTTCCCTTGGATTTCAAAATATTACGAGAAGTTTAAGTATCAATAGCTCTGTCATCCTTACGTTTAGGCAATTGTCAGAAACTCTGATTTATAGACCTTCTTTGACTCAAAACATTATACAAATTTTAAGTTGACTTAGTCTAGGTAGAGAAAAAAAATATCTAAGTACTTACTTACTAACTAACATCATATTGGTTTTTTAAAAAAGCTACCGTTCTTACCCCGATCAACCTATATAAGAATATTCTCTATGTAGGTAGGTACGTTTTATACCTTCGAATCGGAAGGTAAGTAGGTAGGTAGGTACTTATTTAAATGTTGAGCTCTATCTAACATAATGCTGTACTAGACATGTGCGCCGCGCCGACCCGCCGCCGCCGCCGGCAAATTTTCCACGCCGCCGCCGCCGATCAGCCAATCGGCGTGAATTCGGCGTGAAACGTTACCTTTTAGACCCTTTGAAAACTCCGTCATTTTATTGATTATTATTACACTCACCGACACCTACTACCTACAACCAAGGTGTCAAAGAAGGAACCGCGCCGCGCGTGCCGCGCCGTGTCAAAGGGCACTGCGGGCGGTGTTAAAAGGCGCCGCGATATCAATGGTTGCCGCAAAGCCGCAATGTCAAAGGGCACCGGAAACGTTATAAAATACTGGAGAGACAGACGAGCAGCATTTCCTTTGCTATATAAATTAGCAAAAGCAGTTCTTTCAGCACATGGTAATCAAGCGCCTACACCCGCGGAAGGCCCCTGGAGCTGACGGTATCAGACATCAGTACAGTAAGAGGGTGCTTAGAAACTTCCCAGTAACCCTTATCTATCTCCTGGTCAGCATCTTCAATGCAGCTATGGAGAATTGCTCCTTTCCAGACGCCTGGAAACAAGCCACCGTCATTGGCATTCCTAAACCGGGTAAGAAAACGGATCCTTCTAGCTACCGCCCCATTAGCCTTCTCTGTTGCATAGGCAAAATCTATGAGCGACTCCTTCTGAATCGTCTCTGGCCTATAGTCAACGAACTCAAAATCCTCCCCGACGAACAGTTTGGATTCCGTGCCCGACACTCGTGCCCTCAGCAAGTCCTTCGTCTCACGGAACACGTGCTCTCCAAATCCCCACAAACACGTGCGCCGTCTTCCTCGACGTGGCGAAAGCATTCGATAAAGTCTGGCACAACGGCTTGATCTACAAGCTCTCCATCCTCGGTGTGCCAGACAGACTCTTGCACATCCTACGAGACTTTCTTCTCAATCGGAGCTTTCGCTACCGAGTAGAAGGTGCACTGTCCCCTCCTCACCCGATCCGCGCCGGAGTCCCCCAGGGCTCCTGCCTCTCCCCTCTTCTTTTCACGCTGTACACCAGTGACATCCCGCGTACCGACCATGTTGAACTCGCGTTGTTTGCGGACGACACAGCCTTATATAAGTCTCATCCCAATAGGAGTTATGCGCATATAAGGCTGCAGAGAGCCCTTTGCCAACTAGGCGAATGGTTCCGCAAATGGCGTATCGAAGTTAACACAAGCCTATCAAGCCCGATGCAGAGGACGGGCCCCCTAAGGACTCCTCCTCCTCGCTCCCTCTCTCCCGTAAGCGCAAGCAAAGTAAACGTCAGCCTAAACCTCGTCCTTTGTACCTCTTCGATGAGGTAATCCCATGGGCTAAACAAGCCAAATACTTAGGTATAACGCTTGATTACCGCCTCGACTTCAAAAAGCACATCATAACGGTATCCCACCGCGCGAAGTTCTTCCTGAGCCGCCTTTATTTCATTCTAGGCAGACAGAGCAAAATGTCATTTAGAAATAAATTGACGCTCTTCAGAGTCTGCATCAGACCCGTCATGACGTATTTACGCCTCCGTGGTGTTCGGTCATTCCATATTCATTGGAACACTCCAGAAAGTTCAGAACAAATTCCTCCGTAATGCCGCCGATGCCCCGTGGTATTCGCGCAACGTAGATCTCCATCGTGACTTCGGTCTTGAGTCTATCGCCGGATTCATAAAAAACGCCGCAAGGCGCTTTTACGATTCGGCCCCTCACCACCCGAACCCCCTGGTTTCAAACCTCCCCGACTATCCCATTGTCCAGGACAACCCTGACTCCCTCCGTCGACCTAGACACATTGGCTTTTCAGATGATGACATCACCACCGCTAACGCGGTTACGCGGCACTGCATGCTTCTCTTTCAGCTCAACGCCCGATGCCGACCTCGCCGACCGACGGGACACTCGTCACTATCCGCCCCTTCAGGGCAGGCCCCTCAGGCCTTGCCTCGCATGGCAATAGTCCAATCCAAGGTCAGTACCTTAAGTAGGTTTGCTTAAATTCATTTTTCCGGCGGAGAGGCCTTGTGCACTCGCCAAAGCCCGGTGAAGTTATAAAGGTCCAGAAGACCACTTAACATCAACAAAATCCGTACGAAAAAAAAAAAAACTTTCAGCACCCGCTACAAGCACACCCAGTGAGAGAGTGTTTTCTATTGCCGGTCTAACACTTTTTAATAAATGTATGAAAATATGTAAGCATTTTTGAATTATTATTATAAAAACAAATACTAGGTATACGCGCCGAGTTCACGCCGAAATCACGCCGCCGCCGCCGATTTCAGGCCGGCGTCCGCCGCCGATTATTTCAACACCGGCGCACATGTCTATGCTGTACTTACTGTATATTTTATTATATTATTTTACTTTTATATAATTAAGTAAGTACTTAAGTACTTAGGTGTTTTAATAATAGGTAAGTACCTACGTAAGTAGGTACTTACTCATTATTATTTACTTACCCATTATTTAACCGCAGATTTACTTTTTTATTTAGAAGTGCGTAAGCTCCTGTAGATGTTCATGCTAAACGATACGGTAATAAAACTGCATACCTAAGTAAGTACCTACTCAGTTCTTTGCAAAACACCGTAAAATAAACCGATAAGGAACACGATCCGATATTTTCAATTCGCAGCAAAACAGGTTAAACTCAATTGAATTTCTTTACAATGCTCAATCAAACTCTCTCATACAAACTATACCAGTTGCCACACAAGCAGTGCCGTATTTATAAGCTGAAGCGCCGTGTTGACACACGCGGTGCTCTAACCGGTTGGAAGCGGTTCGCGGCCGTTTGGTAGCTCGTTGTATAAAATCCTAATAAAGCTAACAGCTGCCATATAATTCGGATAAAGATGAATATCTACTTACTTAAGAGTTCGGTGACGTGGCTCGGCAAAGTCAATGTGACGCGCGTTCTAAAGAGCGTGTAATAGTAAGAGACGGAACTGCCATATAAAAAAAAGATCTATGAAAAAAAGGAATTTGCTTTCAACGTTACAAAACCAAACTACGCCATACTGCCAACATAGTAAAAACAAAGAATTATAACTAGAGATGTACCTTAGTGACTATCGATAATTTATCGATATCGGCTCTAGGTGGGATTTCTGGATTCCATAATTCTTATTCATGATTTTTTGTATTTCTTACAAATAAAAGAATGAAATTTATCTATTAATTTATTTGAACATAAGTTATTTCGGTGGCGATAAATCGATATAGCTAGGATTCATTTTTAGAAAACGACGTTTTATCCGTGTTTTCAGGCAATGATTGTCATCCAGGTACTTTCATTATAGTGACGATGATCATCAAGCTTTTGTTTATGCTTCGCCATGCTGCTTCGATTTTTTTGTATAGGTTTATAGGTTATCTGCAACAAAATTTGTTGTATTAATATATTAAAAAGCATCAAAGATAAAGATAATATTTCAATGATAAAACACTTAGGCTCAACTCACACCAAAAGAGCGGCGAAGCGCAGCGAAGCGGAGCGTGGTTTCAGTGTCATTTGAATTTTAACTTTATTTTCATTACTATAATAGGTAAGTACTTATTATCGCAGAGAAGGCGCGCGTATTCGAATTCGCTCGGTCTCGGACTCGGTCGAGTTTCTCATGCGATAATAAGTATATACCTAGTAGGTAATGAAAATAAAGTCAAAATTCATATGACACTGAAACCGCGCTTCGCTTCGCCGCTCTTTTAGTGTGAGTTGAGCCTTATGCATCCGTCCTAATAGAACGCGATTACGCCATTATCGCGTAAGTAAGCGATGCGACCATCGTGTCGGTCACGTCATTCTAGTCTTCATCGTTCTAGCATCACGTGAATACTGGTTAGGACACCTATTCCATATCAGAATGTTTTGATAAAAAATTAACATGATATAATGCAAAACCTACTAGGTACCTATAAAATAATGTCTAAGTTGCGTAAATTATGGTTTATGTATCTAAACAAAAAAAAAACTTTACAAAACATAGCAATCAAACAAATTAATTAGAACGAATCATTTCAGTTTCGTAAAACCAAATATCGATATCGATAAATCTAGGTTGATGTGTGTCAAGCACTATGTATTGTTTACATGCGTTATGAGGATAATTTTCTTGCAAAAAACACTGAAACCTTTACGAATTGTATCATAAGTTTACTTAATTTTGATATTAAATGGCATAAAATTGCTTACCAATCTATATCTAATGGAAATTTAGACATAAAATAAGTTTATTGTCATCCAGACGGCATGTTCTTTCTTACACCACACATTTCACATGTTATTTTAGTCATTTTACTTCCACGATCAAACACTATAACAGCCTACAAGATAAATTAAAGTTTTAGACAGTATTTAGTGAACTATAAGTGGCAATTCTGAGTGTCGCAAAAGCTAAACTAACTAAGCTAACTAAAATTGTTGCCGTCCCTTTCATAGCGATGGGAATAAAAAGGATGGCAATAATTTTAGTTATTTTAGTTTAGCTTTTGCGACACTCCGAATTGCCCTCATTAGCGATTTTATAACAAAAATGTATGTACGAAACAAACAAGACTTTGTGAAGTTTTTGAATTGACACAGATTAAAATGATTCATGACGGTGTACTTCTTCGTTCTTATGTTCGTTCATTCGTTCTTACTATATTCCGTCTATGTCGGAGTGTCCTACTTTAGTATAGCTCTATAGAGTTTCCAGTGCTCTTCGTTATTTGAACGGGTTACGGAACGGCCATAAAAAAGAAAGCAAATTTCTTACAATCGTGTTTTCGTTCAAAGTTGGCACTAGTATTAGTTGTCATAGCTATTTTGCAAGAAATTTGCTTGTCTCCCGTAGTCCCAAAAATTATGACTGAAAATTGTTTTTATTCTTCACACAGTGTTGTTTTTCTGTTACTAGACCATATAAGCTATGTTTCTAACAGAAGGAAACTTAAAATATTCTAGTGTTTAATACTAAATAAATGTAAAGAAAACATGTCTTCTATGATGTAAAAATATGGAAAATGCGATTCGGTTTAATTTCACTTTAGCTAAGTATTTTGAAAAAAGCTTCTGGCAGAGACCTAGATAAATGCTATCCTAATACGAATAATACCATACTATGCTGAAGATATGCGCAAATTTCGAATGGTTATGGTATTACGTTTGTATGGGGAAGTCGTACAGCTCAGAAGCCTTAAGTACTATTTTTTTATTTATAAGTACCTACTTAACATCAGTGTAGATATTTTACTAGATAAAACTCCCATCATAATTGTGTTAAAAATTGTATAGATAAGTAAGGTACTTACTTAGGTATAAGTAGTAAGTAGGTACCAATTATCAGTAGTTCCCATAACAGAAGATCTGCCTAATCTCAAGTATCAACAAATTTTATCATCTTATGAAGAAGGTGGACTAACTAGACTCGCCCGAAGACATTCACCATTGTCTAGTTAAATGTGTTCGGTCGGACTCAGTCGATGAGAGATCGGATGATCACCCACCACTTACCTACCTATAACTCAAACTTAGAATTAGGTATTGTTCAGTTCAGAGTGTCTATCAGTTCCACTGTATGAGGCCGCTTCTTTACGCATTTAGGTACTTACCTAAGACTAAACGGAACTGGCATATTCAATCTTTGAATAAGTTCCTAATAAAAAAAAAGAATAACAAAGATCTTCTTACTATGGGACTAGATGATGCTGTGTAAAATATCCAGTATTATTTACTTCTCATCTTGGCTACGTTTATCGGAACTCTTGTTCTTGTGATAACTTAAAAAGTAAGACTTGTCCAATGCCGATAAATGCATAATTAGTTTGTTAATTTTCTACACCATTACCTGCGACATTTTGGTCGTTTCCACAGGAAAAACAAGGTCAAGTCATGCGGAAATCAAAAGAAAAGATACTTAAGTACTTAACAAAAAAGTTAAGTATTAAGTAAAAAATTGACCCAGGTTTTGTCTACTTTTAAAAATTGAATAAAATTTTAAACTTCTAATCACCTTGTGGGACGAAGCCGGCGATCGCAAAGCTTGGAAGTTGATGGGGGAGACCTTTGCCCAGCAGAGGGACAGCATAGGATAGAAAAAAAAAACACCTTGAGCAATATTATTGTCTGTTTATTGAAGTCATATTAGGTACTAAGAAATCATATTGCGACATTAAAATATTGGGCAAACTTATTGTAGTACCTTCCTAAGTGTATTAGGGCCCGCCTAAAACTGCAACTCATCATGAACAAGCATTATGCTCTATATTTTGGAATACTAAGTACCTACCTACCTACTTATGGGACACTCTGTATTGTACAGATACGTAGTAAGTTGTACAGATACCTACCTACTGCTAAATAGTGATATTATTAAAAAAAAATACATTTATTTAGAATCCTGCCTAATACCAAAGACGATTAATATCTAGAAGACAGACAAAGGCCATACACAAAATCGTAACCCGATCCCGCAGTACCAGATAGCCTGAAAACTTTAAAACATCAATTTTATCCAAGAAATTTCAATACTTAGTAGTAGGTAGCAACAATATTCAATATTTAAACATTTTTAACTAGAAAGTAATTGAAATTTCTTGGATAAAATTGATGTTTTAGAGTTTTCAGGCTATTTTTTAGGGTTACGATTTTGTGTATGGCCTTTGTCTGTCTTCTAGATATTAATCGTCTTTGCTAATACCTACACATTTATACATCATTTTACAAAATACAATTAGAACCAGTGAGAAATCTAAGGATCGTTGTATTTATGTTGTTTATTTTCAATGTGTCTAATTTTGTGTGGCAAGGCAATGAAAGGCACAGACATAATAATTTCAGTCAGAAAGGCCTAATGCCAGTTCATAGAGTTGTCTTTTATAAACGAAAGATAGAATTCATACCTACAAGTAAGCATCTATTTAAATGTCTTCAATAGCAATAGGTACAAATGGTACAATTGATCTTTCCCATGGTAGATACCTATGTATAAACCTCGTGTGAACCACGTTTAAAACCAGGGGATGGAGTGGAACATGCCACCTCGACTTTTACTACTTTCAATCTTACTAATGCTGGATGCGAATGTATTGGATTTTGTTATCACGTCGTAATAGACTTATAATAAACACCGCTTATCCAGCTATGCAAGCAAACCGTTGATCTAAGCATAATACTCTAATCTTCTATTTCCACCAGCGTTAATAATTGTTTAAAATTTAGGCGTTGTGCCCATGACGCACATGTGCTTCGAGCTCGGGTAGGAACTCTTGTGGAGTTTTGATGATCGGTCAGTCAGTGAGTGAGTGACGAAATTAAGATAATTTGAATAAGTAGATAATAACCAAAAATGAAATTTGAATAATACTGGATTTTTACAATGCCTGACAGCGTTACCTATAGGTACCTATCACAATGAGTGGACTAAGGGATAAGAGAATAGAGGCCTTTGCTTAATATTATTTTGTTACCTAATAAAGTCGAAAGGTGCCTGTGCGATTTAGACATTTCTTACTTAGTTATGAGATGCAAATGCGAGTGTTATTATTTTTATATCAGAATTTGATTGATGTTGTATATTTTTACTGTGAATACCTATAAAATATTATTATTAACAAGCTGACCCAGCGCACCACCATAGGTTTATTTTCTTTCCTCACCGTTTCAAACCTTCCCTGAACTTACTCAAATACTTCAAGATCAGAATTAGCCAAATCGGTCCAGCCATTTTTAAGTTGTAGCGTGACACGAAGAAATAGGGGTTCATTTTTATATCATTACAATACAAGCTGACCCGGCGCCCTTCGTACCACCATCAGAGAACTTAAAAAATAATAATTATCCCAATCGGTCCAGCCATTCTCTAGCTATTGACTGACAACAAAATATAATTTATTTATTATTTATATAGATAGATATATAGTCTTATAGCGTACCTATCACATTAAAATAAACTACAATAATCAATTATTTATAGATGGATTTTTCTACAGTAGTTATAGTTTATTCCATAACACTCAAAACAATACTACTAGTATGCCTACAACGAACGTGCCTTCTTTCGCATTTATATTTACTTCTTCTGGGAATCCTGTATTTCCTAGAACCACGATTCCGTTTAAACAAACAATCCAACTTTTTAGGTACTTATATCTTGTGTTAAAATTAAAATGTCTGCTGATGTAATGTTGCCAATGTTTCCATCACCTTTCGATGACAGAACATGATAGTGACAAGGATTTTGCCACTTTTTGTAATAACCAGTGTAAGGTTTCAATTAATTTCCAGAGGACGAGGATAAAGTATTATGAAATATTCCATACATAGAATGCTTGACACGTGAGCGAGGATAGATTACTTAGTAGGTATACTACAAAAAAACCGCCGGTAACCCTACAGGCCCTTTCGCCTCTGACCAAAGAGCATGTAATAGTACCTCTGACCATTGCAGACTCTCAATACCTACCCATTTTCTCTAAGTAAGTAGGTACTGCCAATTATTCAAAAAAAAAAAACAAACGACGTTATTCTTCACAATAATTTACAACGAGCAGTTTAACATTCTTACTCACTGATAATGGTTTTCAATACCTCGTTAAAGACGCTAAGGAATGCAATGACAATGACATTATGACAATTCTTAGAGAAAATGCAGGACGTTTAATGATATATTTATCTATATTATATCTGTGTTTGCAATGATTATTATTATTATAATAATATATAAAGCAAATTCGGGTTTGTTAGTTTACTTCCTTTACAAGAACTGAAGAAGTTGGTGAGTTTGGCTTAATTTGCATTGATTACGAGACTTATTGTCGTTTTGTTTAAAGTAGCGTTTGTAAACATGGCAAAACGAAGTTTGCCGGGACTTGTATTGACTAAACAATAAATCAATAAATTTTCAAATGTTTGGAATCCAGTTTAGCGTCTCCTTATACACTAACACACACCTAACTTGACACTCCCATCCATACATTTGAAATACTTGACAAGATGTTGACCGGGTATAGAGGATAGTTTAATATAAGTACCACTTTAAAACTGAGACCCTGATACCTATAGTGAATGAAATCAAAGCATTTCAAAATTTTTGTCTGTCTGTCTGTATGGATGTTTGTTTCCGCATCATGCAAAAACTACTGAATGGAATTGAATGCAGTTTTCACCGAGATATTGCCAGAGGTCTTACTTAAAAATAGGCGCCATTTTACAGCAGGTTTAACCCTTTAGAGGGTTGCAATGGGGTGTCAAAGTTTTTATGAAAAGTAGCGCGTACTACACGCAAGCAAAGCCGCACAGGTCTACTAGTTCAATAAATAAAGAAGATGCTAAATACACAAGTCATTTAGGGGTCTGAAATTCTGAATGTAGGTACTCTTGTTTGCTAGACTGCACAAAATCGGTCAAGGAAAACCAAGGATACGTATTTACCCTAGTTTCACAAGGTCTGTTCACACATTCTTTGTTACCTACCTTGAAAAGTTGAAATATAGGTTACCTATTCCCATCGCATTCGCAGATGAAATAATAAGTAAAGTTAAATAAATGTTTTAATAATAAATAACGTTTGTATCTACATCTGTTAAAATGATAAGACATCATATTTTATTGCATTCAGCCGGTTTCTCGAACGCAGATCATCTCCAGAATAATCAATTAACTGTCAAATCACGTGACAAGTGTCAAATTAGGAACAAATTCGACACTGACACGTGATTTGACCTTCTTCTTCTTAGTCGTAATCTTCATTGCTGAAGGTCGTGCCCGTCCTGTAACGCCTTTACGGAAACGTTGACAAATTTATTCTTATTCCACATTGCTCTATACTGGGCTTGTCTCAGGGCAGAGGGAATAGTGAGTCCCGTTATAGTTTTTATTTGGTCTGACCAGCGGGTAGGTGAGCGTCCCCGAGGCCTTTTTCCCTCTATCTTCCCCACTACTATTAACTTATCCAGATTATCTGGCTGTCTCCGGGCGATATGTCCAAGACCTGGTCTTGCCAAATTCTGGTCATATTGCTCATTGCCGCCTTGGCCATCTGTGTGCGTCTTCGTATCTCCTTTTCACAGCCTCCTTGGTCGCTGATCAGAGACTCAGGTACACAAATTCGCTGACGATGGAATGAATAGAATAGAATATAAATAAACCTAACCTAACAACAAATAAAACTTACACCTACCTAAAACTAACCTTTTTGGCGGTTATGGAGTTATGCCCAGCAATGGGTCACAAAAAGCTGAATATTATGATGATAATGATCATCAATGTTGTTTTTTTCGCGTACCTACCTACCTATTTAACAAATTAAAAAAAAAAATGTTTTCTTTTTTGAAACCTATCAAAGTATCTTTTTAATACCGCTGGTCATAGAGGGTGTTCAAAAAGAGCTTTGAGGTAGGTTGCATTTAACAATACTTAGGTACATTTTTTTTAATTTCTTTATTAAAATAAAATGGCGCTAGTTTCACGCATACAGGCACCTATAAAAGTTGCTGCCCTAACATTATAATCAAACAAACACACGGCCGTAATTGGGATGTCAAAGCCATAATCAGGGGAAAATTCGGAAGCTTGGCGCCAGTCGAGGGCGGGGGCTAGACGTGACGTCATCACGGACGGATTAGATCAGGAAACTAGTAGTAGGTACACTCCGAACGAGATCACGCGCACCGTTGGTTGCTTTTGTGGTACTTGCTTCAGAGTGCTGCCTTATTTATGTCTATTGCTTTAGCTCACATTCACATGGAAAACAATGCCATGAAAATATTATATCGTTTTCAAATCACTGCAAACGTCGCTATCGATGGGGATTAGGGATCATAATTTATTGGAATCAAACAATTACTAGTAGTTCGTCCCGAACTGAGATATCGCGCGCATGAACTTTGGAAAACAAACTCAAAAAAAAGCAAGATTTCACCTGAACTTCAAAAAATCTTGTAAAATTTCATCAAAATATTTAAAGCTTAGAAAAACTTTTCAAAAGGCAACAATGGCGCGAATCGGCGCGATCTAAGTTTCGTGCAGATTGGATTAGGGGAGAGGGGGGCACCTTCGAACAGAGGCAGTTTTGAATTAGTGGTTTTATGAATGCATCCTTTATCTTTCTTAATCTCTGAAATCTTAGAAATACTCCTAACACCGAACTTCACATCTGTCAGTTACCAACTAACGTCAAAGACAGTGTCATTTTGTAAATAATTCAACGGTTGGTTTACATGGTCAGTGATAAAGAATATTTTTTAAAATTGTAAGCAAATTAGTGACAACGTAGGTATATTTTTCAATGTGTTATTATTTAATAGTGTTGTATATATTATAGACCGTGTATATCAAATGAAAATTAATTTGATCTCAAGCAAGTTTTTTATCTAGAGATGATTATTTATGAAATATGGTATTGGGGCAGATTTGAAATAAAATACTGGGGCACTTTTGATTAAAATGTTTTGAAAGCCATTGACGCTATTTTATTTTTTATTTTATAGTTAAAGCATTTAAAGTACCTACGTTTCTAAAACTGTTTTGTTATATTTTTATAGATTTGGTATCATAAAGATTATTTTATATGATTGTTTTGCAATATTCATTTTGCTATATGTTATAACGAATAAAAATAAATAAATTTGATCTTGTTCAAGACTGCCCCAGACTGTTTCGAGTTTTATTAATTTTTGTAACTAATTATTAGTGTAGGAATAAGAGTGCAATGCGCGATGATAACGTATAATGCAATTAACTTAAATATAGTGTTTATTATATTTCAAGTTACTTGGATTTTATTTTATCCTCGGTTTTCAAAACTGCCCCTAGGGGTTTCAAATGTGCCCCGCGGAAGGGGCACATTTGAACAAAAAAGTATTTTTTTTTAATGGAAATTGTTGGATTTCTATGGGTCAAAATAAGTAAATATAATTTTTACTATTAAGTAAAAACCCCATACTTATGTATAAAATGCAATTCATCTTGATTTATATCGCCATAAGCGAGATATAATTTAAAACCTAAAAAGTGTTCGAAGGTGCCCCCCTCTTTCCCTACTTACATAATATAGATTAAAAATACTTAAACGTCACAAATGACAATAGGTAGGTACATAAATACCTATAAGTATGTCATTTTTGTCATTAAGTACTGCCATTTGACTTTACATGATGTAGGTACTTACCTATAGTAATGTGATCTAAATATAAACGAAGATCAACCTGTATTCTGTTCCTGTAAGTACCTACCCTCCTATTTGTAAACACGTGCAAAACCACAGCAAGCAAAGCGATAGATCATATTTATCTGTTTGTTTAGCCACCGAGCGTATTATCTTGGTAAGTAGTTCAATATTATGGTAGGTATTATAATTTCTACGCGCTCTATTTTATCTTAAAATATTAAAATAGCGCATAGAATTTATATGGGTAGGCTAACCTATTCCGTTAGGAACCTACCTGCATAAGTGAAAATAAGTATCAAAATGAATAAGTACTTACAAAGTTTTCAGTTGAGAGGTCTCTTGGATTGGGAGGACTTACATAAGTATATAAGTACCTATATTAGGTACCTAAGTAGGTACTATTTTATGGGTTGTTGCAAAGTAAATTCGTCACGGAATAAAGTAGGTAATTACCTACTTATTTATAAATTCGTCACAGTGCTTATAATTTTTATGAAGTAAATTCCTCTTATTAATTTTGATTAAGTATTATTACTTTGTCACATAGTTTTTCTCCGCTACTAGACAGCTGTAGCTATAGCTACATAAAGACGTTCTAAGCAAACAGTTTATGGGGATTTTAAAATGTTATAAGTAGGCGTAGGTAAACAAAAAGGTAAATTTTGGAGTGGATTTGTTCATGTAACCTGCCTGACCATATCCTTAGGTTCTGTAACGGATATAATTATCTCGTTTATGGCTGGCCTCAAATAACATTTTCGCAGTTTATTAAGATAATCTATAATAGGCTATGTACCTATATAAGTGGACTTCAAAACAAGCTATTTCCAGCTATAATAATATCGTTGTTGCGTGTATACAATAACTTTGCAAAGTATTTAGGTAAGTACTTACTACGTCGTTATATTTAGTTATTGCGCCTTGCATTTTCAAAGGAGTAAAATTACAGACTATCAGAAATAATATACACGTCTGCATTTCGCAACAATGCTAAGATAACCGAGTACCTAGGCTGCATTATTGCTTACACGTAGCAATTGTAAATTGATTAGGTAGGTCATGCTTAAGTAGGTACCTAACCTACTACTTTCTTTTAGCAAAAAACAACGTAAATATTGCTAGTTTATTTCTGTTGGTGCTTCATTATGACGACGCCTACTTTGACTGAATTTCTCAACTATATAGGTAGGTAAACGTAGTGTTTTTATTCTCTTTGTACGTATATAGGTACCTATATAGTACACCACTGTCTTATTTTATCTCAGCAGAACAAAAGTCAAAGAAAGGGACAAATATTGCTAAGGCTAAGCTCGCATGATGGTGGCCATACACTATACCTACTTCCTATCGTCTATTCGGCATGACGCTACCGATTGGATCAGTTAGACTGCTGATCGCTGACTGCTGACTGACTGCTGACCGTGTGTGGGAGTGGATTGGCATTATTTGGCATGACAGTTATACTTGACGGAACAATCGAATTTCGATTCTTTTGGCTTGATCATGGCGATTGGATCATGCCGATTGGACCGTGTATGGCGGTATGCGATCGTCACGTGTATGTTTCTTCATTCATTCGTAAATAATTACAATAATCTTTAGGCGTAGTCCTCAATTCTTGTAATAAATTTGTATGAGTAAACTGTTTTCTTTTCATTAACCACTTTTTGCACCACTCTGCTTGATCTTTTCTTTTTTTTTGTTTCATTTTTACGAGTAAAACGCCCAAAACGGCTAAAACATCGTCGTCTGTCACCGGTGACGCCATTACTTATCTAGTCGGTGCACGAGTATTTTTTCAAATAATGTTGCCCCCTTCAATCATTTCCTGGTAAACAAGTTAGTGTCATTTGATAAATCTGTGGCAGTGTCATGGCATGCGCTTCCGGTGTGCCAAGGCCGTGTTTATTCAGCGTGACGGAGCAATGTGTCTGACTGAAGGCAGAGCTCGCCAGTCAGTTCCCTTATTTAGAAACCATTAGAATCCATTGACAGCACAACTTGACTAGGTACCCAAACTATTGCCTTGAATAAAATATACTAAGGTCAACGTGGGGAAGCTGCTGTTGCGCGTTTACGAAACGCGCGACAACATCGCTACAAAAAGTCGCCGTGGGCATGGTATCCCATCCCCATATAAGATGGTTGTGGTTCCAAAAACAAATGAATAGATGGTGTTACGTGTTGCTATTTCGAAATAAAGTCTCTGGAAATTTATGAAAATGCCTAACCTAGACTTACCTATAAGTACTCCAACATCATTTATAGATTTATAGATTTATTGGAAAACCAACAGCTTAATTAACAGTTTCGTTTTTATAGTAAAATCAGAAAGCCAATTAAAGGTTTTCACGTATAGTAATAGTATAGTAAACAAAGTGAACAAGGTGTCAACAGAAAACAGTTAACATTTTAGGTATCTACGTAAATAAAAACACTAAAATATTTCCATCAATCAACTGAAATATCCGCGGAAAAGAAAGCACTGCTCAAACGCTGTCTGGCCGAGTTAATGCTTGTACAAAACAAATCTAAGTCAACGCGTTTACTTAACTTATTAAAACGATCACTAACTCGCCACAAATATGAGTTCTGTCTATAATTAGTCCCTACAGTAGGAGTATAAATTATGGGATTAAAGCGTACAATTTTAAAAGGCGCATAAATAGATATAAAGCTAAGCAAATCAGGACAATCTCATTTGTTAGAGGTGATTTTCAACAAAAAGGAAATATCAGCAATTTCGCGTCGCTTGGAAAGGGGTAGAAAGTGGAATTTTCTGCAAAGATAAGACTTGTAGGGTATTTTGAGACGAAAACAGACGTATTTAATAAATTTGGTTTGGATCCTTTCGATTCTTTCGATGTATATATTATAACGGGGGTTCCAGACTTGTGAGGCATACTCAAGGATGCTCCGAACAAACGTGCAATACAGAACTTTGAATGTTTTTACTCGGCTAAAGTTAGTAGAACTTCGCAAGACGAAACCTAGTTCTTGATGCCTTAGCAACGACTGCCTCAATGTGTTTATCAAAAAGAAGTTTAGAATCGTGTAATACACCAAGGTCCCTAGTAACGTTACATCTAGGAAGTACTTGACGCTTGAGTTGATATGATGACTGAATTACTTTATGTTTGCGTGTGAAGGTGACCACAGAACATTTAGATGGGTTAAGGTCTAATTTATTGGCTTCACAGTAATCGTCGAGTCTAGTGAGATCTGCCTGAAGTTCAGCGACATCATCCGATGATTTAATGACTCTATAGATCTTCATGTCATCAGCAAAACTCAAGAGGTGGCTGTTAAGAAAACATTGGGAGATATAATTAACAAATATAAGAAAGAGAAGGGGACCAAGTAGAGATCCCTGGGGAACACCACTAGGGACGGGTACCCAACTAGAAATATAGTTGTTAATGACAACAGCCTGTGATCGGTTTATTATGTAGGAAGAGAACCACCTTAGAAGATCGCCTCTTATGCCGATAACATTGAGCTTGGACAGTAGCAGCTTATGGTCAATTCTGTCAAACGCTTTACTGTAGTCTGTATAGATTACGTCTACCTGTCATGTCAAATTCGCGCAAAATATGACTGCCAAGTTTCTTTTAACATAAAGAGGGTAGGTAGGGACATCTATGATCTCCAGTTCGAACTAGCTTCATTCATGGTAAGTAGGTACTGTTTTACCGACCGAGCTAGATTCGTTGCAAATTGATCTAAGTATAGAAAGCTTTACCAATACCTACCTACTACCTACATACCTTTTGACGACCTCTGTGGCGCAGTGGGCGAAAGCCCGCCTGAGACGCAGAGGTTGCGGGTTCGATCCCCGCTGCGGGACAAATGTTTGCATGATCTGCAAATATTTGTTTCGTGTCTGGGTGTTTTCTATGTATAATATGTATGTATTTACAAAAAAAAATGTATCTATGTAGTTTATCAGTCATCTGGTTACCATAACGCAAGCATTAAATTGCTTAGCTTGGGACTAGATGACGCCGTGTGGAATGTCCAAAGATATTATATATATTATATATTTATTATTTACCTACCTAAAACCTACGTGTAATAATGATGATAGTGATATTCTGAAAACAACTTACTTAAGTAGGTACCTGTTTGATTTATAGAAAGATTAAAAAATAAGCACATAAAATGCTTAGCTTGGGACTAGATGACGCTGTGTGGAATGTCCAGGGATATTAATTTATTTATTTAAACTATAAAGTACTTACCATTTTACTTTATTAGAAAATGACATCATGAATAATTGTAAGCAACTCTTATGGTCTAACCATGCAAGTTAAGTTATGATGATGACGACAGTCAATTTAATTGTATGCGCAACAGACCAACAGGCAAGAATCTTGCAATGTGCATCGTGTAGTAAATGACACTTTATCAAGGAAAGTGGCTTTTGGTGCAAGTGAAAAATAATCACAGAAAAATGAATCACGTCTGTATGGTTTGGCAATGCCAGTGGGCGAAACGAGAAAAAATAACGTTTCTCACAAGCGAATAACCTATAACACGCTGTATACAAACAGTACCTACGGTAAAAATAGACGTGCGTGCCACATTAATTTTAGAATGTTGTCCAACGTTTTAGGAGCGTCTTCGCACATTTTTAGAAATAAAAAGGAAACCCAAGTAGTGAAAATACCTTGTAAAGAAACATGTTTCCGTCTTCTGCTTCGATCGCGTATTCGCGTGGTACTATAAAAGCCCTAACAGCCTATTCCTGTTCCAGGTCATTAATTTCAGCCAAATCCGTTTAGTAGTTTTTGCGTGAAAGAATAGGTAAGTAGGTACTAGGGCGTGTAAAAACCGGGTTGTTTATAAAAACCGGTTTTTCGATTTTTATTTTTTAATAACCGGCTAAAAACCGGGTTTTCGGTTATTTTGAGTATTTTAAATGGGTGGCTTAAAACAAAATAAAACCATACATTTTAATAAAAATAACTTAATATTTTAATTAGGAAGCACCGCTTAAATTAACTTGTTGAAGTTTAAATACTTTAATGACTCACTTTGACTCGAATAAAGTAATAAAATACAACATGATGAGTTATAATAGTTACCAAGTTTCATTCCATTACTAGTTTTTATAAAAAAGGCCGTGTTGGCCAAGTGGATAAATACTTCGACTTTTGATCCGAAGGTCGTGAGTTCGAATCCGGCATCAATGGACTTTTCGTGTCGAAAAATTTATTATGCACTTCAAGCTTTAAACGGTGAAAAAAAACATCGTTAGGAAACCCGCGGCTAGTCAGCCCCACACGTATTGACCATTGTCATTTCTGTGGATATGGCTAGCTAAGCTATGAGGATGGTTTAGGTGCTAGGCAATCCTATTTCATCTCAACAATGTCCCAGGCACTTTAGTATCTCGTTACCTCGTTAAGTGTAGGCAAAGCTTGCCTACACTTAACTAGAGAGTCAGGCTCTGTATAATCACCAGACGACCTCTGGCGCAGTCGGTGAAAGCCCGCCTGAGTCGCGGAAGTTGCGGGCTTGATCCCCGCTACGGGACAAATGTTTGTATGATCTGAAAATATTTGTCTCCAGTCTGGGTGATTTATATGTCTATTTACCTATTTACAAAAAAAAATATCGAAGTAGTATATCAGTCATCTAAATTGCTTAGCTTGGGACTAGATGACGCTGTGTGGAATGTCCATCCAAGGATATTTATTATTATTTATTATAATCTAGGGCCTAAGTTTTTATTCACTTTTATTTGGTATAGTATTAAAACTCTCTTTCTCTTACTTAAGTAAAGTAGTATTCGACTCTCTTTTACTCAAATAAGGTTGAAAACAGTAAGTACAGTAACAGTTTTTTATTTAAGTATGATGCTGATTATTTCAGATCAAATTCCGTCGTCGTCAAGAGCTAGCTTTGTCATTTATTAATACTCATAAAAAAATCGAAAACCCAGTTATTTTGCCATAAAAAAACCGGTGAAAAACCGACGTAAATTCAGTCGGTTAATCGGTTTTTCGGTTAATCGATTAATCGGTTTACATGCCCTAGTAGGTACCTAACAAGCAAAAAAAAAGTAGGTATAAGTACATCCATACCTACAAACTTTCGCGTTTTTATTATTAACTAGCATACTCACCCGCGGCTTCGCTCGCGTGGTACCTACCTTGATAAAATGTAGCCTATGTTCATTCGGAAAGTCCATGCTACACATCGGTGAAAGAACTTTTGAAATCGGATGATGTAGTTTCGGAGATTACCAAACATACAAACAAACCGACTTTGGCTCTTTATAATATTATTATAATTTATAGATAATATGTTGCACGCGTAGGTAGATCTAGTAAGAAATAAATGTTATAAAACCGTTTTTCTTTTGTGTCTTTTTGCATTCCCTCCCGCCATGGAGGCGGCGGAAGGGATATATCGGACACGCAAGCACTAAAACCCGAAGGGGTTCCCTCTGACCGCCATTTGCCGGGGCTATGGGCACGCTTTCGCACTTTTCCACGGCCCCGGACGGGGCCGTGGAAAAGTGCGAAAGCCTCTCACCAAGTCTCTCAGGAGAGAGAGAGATTTCACCTCTCACCAAGTCTCTCAGGAGAGAGAGAGGCGCCAAGCGCGCCACCTCTAGGCCTTTCAAGGGCGGCAGCACCCCCGGTAGGTACTACCGCCACGGCCTGTGCTATGGGGGCCGGAGATCCTGGAGGAATCTCCTCCTCCGGCGCCCCGTTCTCCGCGGTGGATCGGCTCCACCGCAAAACCACCCTCGGACGCATCCAAAGCGGGCCCATCACCAGGTCCACTCCGAGCGTCCGCCCTCCTTGGATTCCTTTTAGCTTCACAGTGGGGCCCAACCACGCCTACTGGGGAGGAAGGAATCCAACGGGGGAGAAATGTTTAAAACCTTACCACAACCACCACAAATGTTTGGTTTTGTCTCACCGGACGGCCCCCACCGGATCGCTGATTCTTTAAAGTGATAAATTGTCATGATCCGGGCTCGTTTGTAAGGTATGCCCTTCAATTCAATTTAAAGAACAGATTTCAGATAGGTAGGACGTGTGAATTGCTGCAAATAACATGTGGGTCACCAGGTACTTACTTGCTGCCTGCCTACACAAGACGCCAAATATAAACTCAACCACCTCCCGACTTTTTTCGACATAATCTAATGAATTCTTAATGGAAAAGAGATTTTTATGAATTTTATAATATAGTAATAGTACGTGTATATAGTATGTGACTACACTACAAACAACTGCGCTGAACACAGTCATCAACCAAAAACAACGAACAAACAAATAAATTTTTTTACTGCCGAAATTATTAAATCCAATTTTATTTTTAAGTCGAAATACCACTTACGAAAACTATATTTTTGCAAAAAAACTATCAAAGATTTTTTAAAGAAATATAAATTAAAACAAAATTATGTTTGACAATATTTTAATAATCTGCGTGCAACACTTCTGGCCAAACTTCTGGCTTTAAAAAAGTAATGATGTCACTACCTTTTTCAAACTGCTAGGTACCTTTTTTACCTTTTGCAACTTGACACATGACAGCAGTATCCCTACATGTCAAGTGTCAAAAAGTTGCATTGTTGTGTATAAGATAATAACGACCACAGGTAATTTTAATTTGACTGTTGAGATTGGACTTTGATAGACTCGATGAACGTATACTGTAGAGATCTTGCAGCCAAATTCCGTAAACGATTTTAAATTTGATGAAATGTGTTCGAAATGCTGACAAAAGATTTTTTTTGTTTGGAGCTAAACGTAATTTTCAAGTTGGACTAATTAATAGTGCTTTGCCAGCTCCCCATATCTAGAGATGCACAACTTTTATATTTTTTATTTCTTTTTGTATTTTTATATTTTATATTTTATTTATATTTCTTTTTATATTTTTTGTTTCTCAGAAGTTATGTAAATGATATTAAGATTTTTGTTTTTTCCAATAAGCCGATGTTGTCGCTTAGCGACAAAGCCCTTTTATGTTGTAAATAAAAAAATAAAAAAAGCCACTTGTTATAAATAGCGGAAATAAATTCCTCATCAATATTTGAATTTTTAATGACTACCTAATCGTCGAAATAGTAAAAGGAGAGTCAAATCTTCTACACAGGTGGGTTTTCCTGAGCGTTTTAAGGCCCAAGCTTCGCATTAATCTTAACAAAGTGGTGGTGCACGCCAATACCACAACTACAGACTTACTGCGTAGAAACGGACTCCCCATTATACTCTTGCTTGATTGAAAGTGTATTATTGCTACAAGTTCGAAAAACTTAAGAAGCGCGATCTAGAACTCCAACAAATAATCGTCAAATTAATTAACTATTCAAGCACATTTCCTAATTTATCTTACTTATTTAGGTCTTTCGTATTTGTTTTTTATTTCATTTTTGAAGTACCCTATATAAATTCATTTATAACGAAGTTTGTTTTTGAGCAAAATGAGTTAAAAGATATGTTTCCTGTGGGAAGGAAGTGAAAAGAGATAGATTGAAAGTAAACTTTTAGGGTCACCATCGCCATCTATTTGTTACGAAAGGGACTAAGAATATTTAATTAAGGTTAGCTTCACTGTATTTGGCCTATTACGTTCTATTTATCGTTTAGTGAGTAAATGCTATAATATAAAATATTGAAGTGTTAAAACCCTGTGTTCTCATGTTTAGGTAAGTACCTAAGTACCTATACAATACAACTTACTTTGGTTTTTATTTCTGTGATGTTGACCTAACGAATGTAATGTGAAATTAGTGTAGGTAATATGCTAGGATCAATGACAATAATCTTCCTAGGTAAGTATGACATCTATCTAATCTAATCTAAATGGCACACTGGATCCCACTGCTGGGCAAAGGCCTCCCCTCCCTTTTTCCATTCACCTCGGTGTAGGGCTTCTGTCAGTAAGTATGACATACCTACATAATATTAATATCTATTGTCACTAACGTTTCAAAATATCATATTCCCCGTGTCGAAGTATCAGATAGGTACAGTACAACGAACACTGAGCGGCACGGAAACATGGTTAACCAGCTTTTAGCGAATTTCGCTGCAACTTGTTATTTTTTAATTATAAGTAGGTACTTACTTACTTACCTAAGTAAATAATAATAATAATAATAATTTATTCAAAAAATTTCATTACACTAAAAGTTTACATGTTTATAGTCTTATTTAAGGGTAAAGGTAAAAATATTACAAGAGCCTGAACTAGGTAATCCTGTGTTTCAGGCAAGAAGAACGCCAATAATTATTACAAAAAAATAAAAATAAAATAACCAACTGAATTACATTTAGATTCGGTATAGGTAATTTGTATAATCTAAATTAATATAGAATTTAAACTTAATTAATGAAGTAACTTATTCTCCTAATTTAAGTGACTAAGCTAAAGATTAAATTAGAATTACGTGAAATAATAATAATTGTCAGCAGAACATCAAATGACTACAACTAATAGTTCTTCTGTATCTTCGTAGGACATACTCAGTAGGGCATCTTTAATTATTGATTTGCATTTGTTGAAGTTAAGGGGGTAGATATTTGCTAAAGCATTAAGTCTATTGTAGAGTAAAGGACCATTGAAATTGAAAAATCGGGACGCAAAAGTATGTTTTGTACCTTCTGAGTGATGAGGGCAAACTTTATCTTTAAATAGATACTCGTAGGCTTTAAATTAGTGGAATTTATTGTTTTATGAACATTTTATCTGTCAAAAACATTCACAATACTCTCTATAATATATCTTTGTAATATTAACTATAATCTAATTTATATAGGTATCTATGTTTTTGATGTCCAGCTGGAAATTTGCTTCCCGAGCGGCCCGAGCTGCATTGTGGAGCTCGTTGAGGGTTCCTGGAGGGTTGGACCCAGCGTTTGTTTTTTTAGCATGTCTCAAAAGGAATACTTGGCCGATTTGGACCGCGGTTCGAATCGCTTGTGGTGTGAAACGACTAAAGACCCGTTCTATCGAGGTTCGGTCCAAACAACGTGCTAACCGCTGCAATTCCCAGATCTCAACGTTTCGGAGATGCTCTTGTACACGCCGCCTAGCGCAGGGACTTGCGTTATTGTGCTTTTAAACAAAATCAAATAACATTTTATTTGAGAAGTAATAATTATCTCGGTCTGACTAAACTCTCTGTGTCACTCTATTAGATAGGTATCGGTATATAGGTAGGTACTTACGTTCTTTCTTATTATAATATAGAGTCGTGACTTGGAGACAATACACATTCTATTGTACGTATGGAACGATGACAACCTGATTAATGGAATCGTGCCTCAGTTGTTGACGATAGCTGTTTGGCAAATATTAACACGTTTTATTGCTCGTGATGGAGATCACGGGTTAGACGACAACTAATTCAATGGTATCTACAAATAAACTACTCGTATTGAAGAGAGACGATATCAAAGACGCCCGATTACTGAAACGCTACAAAGCTATTACACTAAGAGGAAAGGATACCTGAGAGACTTTTGAAAAATAGGTATTTGAATAAAATGTTCCTGACTCGCTGCAATCCGCCCCGCCCCGCACCCAGCAAAACATGGCAAATATTACGCTTTAGTTTGATTATCCAGGGAGGAAACCAGAAAGAGCCGGTAGGTATCCTTTCCTCGCTTCCGGCCTTCCGGCGCGCTGACGTGGTGAGCCATGACTCTAAGAAGAGTTTCCATTTTAGGTAGAGTCAAAGTTTGAATGGCTGATTGGGCTAATTTTGATTTTGAAATATTTGTGGAAGTTCAGGGAAGGTTTAAACGGTGAGAAAGAAAAAACATCTAATAGAAATGTATGGCGGCACAAAGTTAGCTGGGTCAGCTATAGTCTAATTCATTTGAGCAAAAGAAATTATGTAAACAAAGAATCAATGGTTCTCAAACTTATTTACCTAATCTTCTTACCGTTCATAAAATATGTTCCATTACGTCGCGTAGTTTAATCTTCAAATAATGTAGGAATCTACTCGTACCTACATCTTGTAATTATGAGATAAGGAGATCAATGTTAATTGTACTTATTATAGGTAAAGTAAGGAACCTACATAATAAAATAACACGAATAATGTCGCTACGCTACTGTAATTTTAACAAAACGCACCTTTGGCAAAAATTGGGTAGGTAATGACGAAAAGCAGTTTTACAGATACGCATAAGACTCAATTATTCAGCGTATAGGAAATTAGGAACACAGTCACAGTGCACCGTTTGCAGGATATTTATAATTTCCCAAAATAGTATTGAACACGGCGAACCATCGAGCCCCTGCTGTAACCGTTGACAGCAAGCATTCTACATCTACGAAATACCTATACCTAAATACACGTCATAATTACCTACAGGCCGAATGTGCGTCGGTACGGCTTACTACCCAGTTTTGGAAAAATATTTGCTATGCGAATCGCTTGCATTGCATTGCAAGCAAGAATCTCAAATCGTGTAAATGGGACTTTCCCCATTAAATATTTTTTTGTTTGTTTCAGAAACCTCAATTGCGGCCTATGATAGCCGAATATGACCCTAAGAAAAAAGGAGTCAGAAATGATTTGTCAGACCTCGTCATGGTCAAGTAAGTGTTTAATGTTCCTGTACATTGTGAGCTGCCTATCAGAAACATTCTAGCTTTGACTGCCCATTGTAAGTTGTTAATAATTACATCAGTTTAATAATGGGTGTCATTAAGATATATTCTCTTTATTATGTTTAGATTACTTATTTAGAAAAATATAAATCAACTTAAAGCATGTTCACAGCTTCGTCATCTTTTGAGTTTAGCAAATTGAATTTTACACTTATTGAATTGAATACACAGATTTGTCGTTGACTAATTATATAATTTGTCATTTTTGTTCAACAGGAAATTGAAAGAAAAGATATCTGTACCTATAAAATTATTGTAGCAAGTATTATTGTCGTTTATCAGTAGCCAGCCCTCTATTGGCATGGCAGCTAGAGTCGCGGGGCCGCACGGTCCTGCGCCGATTTCCAACATCTTAAGTACTGAAATCTTATGTCGTGGTATTTTTATATTGTATGTTGACTGTTAAGTATACGCTCCTTATAACGAGCTATTAGCTCGGCCCGCTACGGAGACGATCCGGGAAGACGCGAGCTGCTTCCACGAGGTTAAAGTCGTTCGACGACCTTGATCATCTTGCAATGGACTCATACACCGGTACATCATTCCATTTTTATGGTTTCTATTTTGTATATCATTTGTATTGTTTGGTAATGGTAAAAATATAAGAGCAGCGCAGGGCAAGCGCCTCGGCCGGGCTCTGCCGGGGCCTTCTCCCGCGCAGCCAGCGCCATCTCTGTTCAGGCTCGGGATTGGCTCTCAACACGCTATAAATTTGTACAAATTTAATCTAGCTTTATGCATTTTAAACAACCAAATTGGAGCCCAGAAACTGAGTAACGTATAGAAAATCCAAATAAAGGTTTTTCAAATGTCGAAACTTTTTTCCTCAGGATAAAATCCTAATAGATAGATATCATGTTTAAACGGATGATCATCCAACGTAAAGCTGTATTGAATTTAGCGTGTGAGCCAACCATTTGTAAATGCCGAGTCTTAACAGAGTGCCACGCACAACAAAATATTACTTTGTATATTGTTTTGGAGACCATAATGAATGTATCACACTCTACACAACGACACTCACACAATATCAACGCAGCTAATGTTCTGGCTGCCAGTAAAGTTAACTTACAACCCGCGAGTAATATAAAATGCCACAGAACAGTCCGGGGGTAGAATCATTCAGACGCGACACATCTCACACCTCGTATCACATTCTAGCTTGAAAATGTGGCGCTTCTCTCGATTGACCGCTCATCATTACATTGTGCTTATTGTGTTTTTTACTACACTTTTGAATCCACTCACTTCTAACCTATCTACTTCACTTTAGTTAAAGTTCGGTATTTGTACTTACAATGTCTATAACAGTTTTTCGGAAATGTTTTGCAGATACAAAGTTGACCCAAATGAGATCCCGGTGGAACAACAGGCCGGGTCCACCCTGCCCCTTATGGAAATCCCGGGTCGGGACATTGAGGCCGACGAGGACTACAATCCCTTTGAGCACAGGAAACTTGCTCATCCCACATCGTAAGTCAAGCCTACCTTACAAAATGTTAAACTGATAAAAAAAACAGCAGTATATTTAGACTAGGTAGAGGTACCCAGGTTATCTGCGTTTATTAGTGTTTTCGTGAACTCGAAAGATAATATTATGCACCATATTATATTACCTACTGAGACATAATAAGGTAGCTGTGCATATTATTATATTTGCCCACAGCAGGGCGTATGCCTCTCCAATTTTTCTCCACACTGCTCTATCACTCCCTGGTCTTTTTCGTCCAGTCTGTCCAAGCATGGGCTTTAATATCATCAGACAATCGGGTGGATGGTCTGCCAGCACTCCTCTTACCGAGCCGTGGTCTCCACTCTAGCACGGATTTGCTCCATCTGCCGTCTTCGCGTCTGCACACATGTCCGGCCCAAGCCCACTTTAGTATAGCAGAGGTATCCTACGTCTACCACTTTGGTGCGCTCTCGGATAATGGCGTCGCGGACTTTGTCTCGTAGAGATATTCCAAGCATAATCCACTCCATAGTTCTTTGAGTAATTTTAAGTCTCTGGATGGTTTTTACCTTCAGCGACCACGTTTCGCAGCCATAAGTCATTACTGGAAGAACGCACTGATTAAAAACCTTAGTTTTAAGGGATTGCCAAATTATGCCGCCCATCCCAGTTGGATTCTATGACTTATTTCAGCCTCCATATAATTTTTGCCGAGTTTGATACATTGCCCCAGGTAAATGTACCTGTGCCTAATACCTAATGGTATTCAAGTCAAATAAGTACCTAGAACACTGGGGACTAGACTGGCATAATAATAAATATTAGGTTAATAATAGGGATGTGATGTGATAGTGATTTAAGCGCTAATGTTTTTAAACATTCAAATTGTAATTCCTTTACTCAAAGCCACAGCAAAAAATTGAATAAGAAAATATTTTTCATCTTTCCAGGGATTTGGACACCCTCATCCATTTGCTGAAAGGCTCATTGGGCAGCGGCATTCTAGCTATGCCTATGGCCTTCAAGAATGCTGGCCTCTTCTTCGGCTTGGTGGCCACCTTCACTATCGGTGCCATCTGCACCTACTGTGTGCACATCTTGGTAAAGACAGCCCATGAGCTCTGCAGACGGATACAGAAACCATCACTCGGCTTCGCTGAAACTGCTGAGGCAGCTTTCTTATCAGGACCCCCTGCTGTGCACAAGTTTTCCAGGCTTGCAAAGTAAGTACTTTTATTTTATTCCTGAAATTATGAGATCTAGATGGCGTAAAGCTGTACAAGACGACCATGATTTCAAAAGATCTCGCCTAAAATCTCAAAGCTATGCTCAGTAGATCGGGTTTCGCTTGTTCTTTTTTATGGTTAACAACAGGAGTTTCAAGAATAAATTCGGATTTCCTAGTCACACACACACAACCGAGCTCATGCCAGAAACCAATGAGTTGCCAGGCTTGCCACTAAGATCTTTGCTCGCTCGATCGATTATAAACGCAAAAGTTTGTATGGGTGTTGTATAGATGAATGTTTGTTACGCTTTCACGTAAAAACTACTCGTCGGATTTGGCTGAAACTTGGAATACTGGTACATAGTTTATGACCTGGAATTACACATAAGCCACTTTTAGTCGTTAGTACCACACGATGACACAACACGAATACCTAAGTAATACAGGAAGTAAGCATCTACATAATTTTTTTAATAATTCAGCGTCAGAGAACGACATCGATCACTAAACCAACGCGCCAATTTTGTCAAACATACCTACGCTATTGGCTACATACGACAATATGACATTTCCAACTATAGTTCATCTTCCATTTTGCCTTGTTTCAGGGCTGTTGTCAACTGGTTCCTGGTAATCGATCTCCTGGGTTGCTGCTGTGTGTACATCCTGTTCGTCGCCAAAAATGTGAAACAAGTCGTCGATTTCTACGCAAGGGACTCGACCTGGCACGATATCGACGTGCGCTACTACATGGCCAGTCTGCTGCCTTTCCTTATCGCCATGAATCTCATCAGAAACCTCAAGTATCTGGCCCCGTTCTCCATGATCGCAAATTTATTGGTCGGCACAGGGATCGGGATCACCTACTACTATCTATTCCAAGATATTCCTAGCGTGCACGAGAGAGACTCCTTCGGTGGATTTGAGCGTTTGCCTACATTCTTCGGAACTGCCATCTTCGCTCTTGAAGGCATCGGTGTTGTAATGCCTCTAGAAAACAACATGAAGACCCCCACCCACTTCATCGGCTGTCCCGGAGTACTGAACTTCGGCATGTCCTTCGTGGTCTCCATGTATGCCTTCACTGGATTTTTAGGATATCTTAAGTACGGAGACAACACTGCGGACAGTATCACCTTGAACTTACCGCAAGACGAAGTGTGAGTAGTACTTGAATAAGCTAACTGACCTCACTAACAAAAACATTAACGTTCAGTAGGTTAGTTCATTTAGGTACTTACATATTAATATACCTACTCTACTAACTAAAGAGTTGGCCACTTCCTCATACGAACTTACTTACTTACTAACTAATGATGTTTTTTTATATTTTCTTGAATTGTTTTGGAAAATTGAGGATCGATCATTTTATACCCGCGTACTTTATTACTATACATTACCTACATACTCGCAAAATAAAACTTACCTAAACAAGTGTGTGCGTTATGCCAGCGTACCTACATTAATCGAATTCGAAATTTCGAATCCACACGCACGGCTTTGTTTTGCCTGACTGAACCACAATATTTTGTTCCTAGAACTTCACATCGACTTTTTTTATTGTTGCACAAGGAATTTGCATAAAGTAAACCTACTGGCAGAGGCACTATTTTTTCATATAACATTTATATTATGAAACGCTCGGGTCTCGCTCGGCGCACTAATTCAATGAAAAATGGGTACGCTGGCATAACGCTTGACCGTTATTTTTTAAAAAGTATTGTTCAATATCTCCTTTCCTATAATTATGAGCAGGCACTAATTATGCACTATTTATGAGTGTAAATTTCGTCGCTGTAGTATTAGCCATTTCTGAGAACGGGGCATAAAGAATGGTCATTATCTCTTGTACCAAAGACGCACCATTTTTTTCAGTTTTGCACTAATTATGCACTATTTTTTGGGCATAAAAAAAATGTGAATTCGATTATGTGTACGCTGGCATAACGCACACAAGCAAGTCTCTACTTAGGTGCCTGCCTACTGATGTTTTACTATTATTTCTTTCTTTTCAGTTTGGGCCAAAGCGTCAAGCTAATGATTGCCGTTGCTATCTTCTTCACGTACAGTCTTCAGTTCTACGTACCCATGGAAATTATCTGGAAGAACATGCGCCATTGGTTTGGAGCCAAGAAGAATCTAGCCGAGTACAGCATCAGGATCTTTATCATTATAATGACTCTTGCCATTGCTATTGCCATCCCGGACCTTGGACCTTTTATCTCACTCGTGGGCGCCGTGTGTTTGTCTTTTCTGGGTCTGATCTTCCCATCGATTATTGAGACTGTTACTTACTGGAACAAACCGAATGGTCTTGGACGTTGGAACTGGATCCTGTGGAAAAACATCTTCCTGATCTGTTTCGGCATCCTTGGCTTCCTCACCGGGTCTTATGTTAGCATCCTTGACATCATCAAGGGTGAATCGCACCCAATAAGTCTGCCTCTCAATGTCACGACGGTCAGTCCAATTTCATAGATTAAGGCTCAAAATATGTTAGGATAGTGATAGCTCTTAAGATTTTTTTGCTTTTATCATTTTTATACTTAACTTTTGAACCGCAACCATTGAGTCTAGAAAAGCTCAAAAGCTAATAGAGATTTGATAACTTTATAACTTTAATTTTTATAAACACTTACTTTACCTACATATTTTGAGAATCTAATCTTTCGAACTTTGAACTGGTTGTGGATTTTTTATAACACCTCCAAACTCTTAAACGTTAGTTATAAAGCGATTTGTTGTAGAATTAACTAGGTATTATAATATACCTATGTGAGAATATTTTCTAGTGCATTATCGAAATGTGATACATTTTAGGTTAATAAATCATTGAAGGAAAAAAACAGACCAGTCCCTGCCAGACAATGTATTTTTGAAGTTTGGATTACTGATGTGTGTGTCTACTTAACATCAGGTAATCCAGTACTTTGTTTGGGATTGTGAAAAAAAAGTGTGAAATGCAACTTAATCCCAAATTGTTTGGGATAAGTCGCATTTTCATCAGGATGGCATGGCATAGCTGGCAGACGAGACCAATAGGATACATTAAATGCGCAATATGTGCATTTAGGTACCTCACAGACTAGTGATAGTAAAGAATAAACTTTTAGGTGAAAGATCTTTTGGGTAGATAGGTCGCAAGATAGCATGGCATCCTGGTGAAGTAAGATCTATGATGCAATTGTTGTCACAACAAGCTACGGCATTTCCATACCTACTACTAAAATATCCGCTTGAGTAGAGGGTAGTTGTTTCTCGTCGAGCTTTTGAAGTAATGATATACGAAAGCATTTAAATAAATGTAGATATCTAGCTGTAGGCGCGCACTATTGCTGTTTTGTTTACCTATTTAGGTACCTATCGTGATAAAATTGGAACTCTATTTTTATAATAGTATATTGCCGTTTTGTACATACAAAATGGTTTCAAACAGCAAATTTTATAGGTACCTACCTACCTATTATTACGCACTTTTAAACTTATGTTTTATGAAGACTGTTTAAATACTTTGAATCAGAACATTGAGTTTAATAAGTAGTAGGTAAAAACTTATATTTTCATCCCACAGTTTGGTTTGTTTGTTTTGTAGTTATTATTGAAAGGGCTGTGCCGACTTAATTTTGTCTACGACAAATAAAAGTCGAAGCCATTGAGAAGTTCCTTTGTACCTACGTTTATTATTTATTAGCAATTTATCTACTAACACAGTGTAAGAAAAGCGTAAATGGCGAATTGTATAATTTTTGATATACCTACTTAATACCTACAATAGAGACATACCTACATGCAGGTAAGTTATTATTGTGAGATTTTAGGCTCGTAGTACACTGACTTTGATAACAGATAAAAATTTTGATAAATGATAATTATATGCTCAACTTTTATAAATGACTTTTATCTCCGTTAGGAGATAAAAGTCGAGCATAAATCATAGATTAAACGTCCCAATAATAACAGAAGCTTCTATGATTGGACTACCTCGTCAGATTTTCTCGTTTCCACACACACTATAAATAAACTCATGGCTAACTTAGGTGTCATGCCAATGTTGTGCTAACCGTTTGAGCAGCGCTTCTGTGTTGATGATTGCAAGTCTTTGTTTTTTTCCATGCAAACAGTAAAGTTGTAGTGTGCGCAAGCCTGGCTTGTCGGGGATTTCCCAACAAGTAAAATTATCATAACGTAGGTTATTTAGACTAAACCAATCCGTGACATCATGCATGGTGCGGTTGTGATGTTGTTCTATAATGAACTAAAAAAATATAGTTTAATTAAAGACTCAACAATCTACTTATTATTGAAAAAATGATTTTTGTAGGTACCTACCTACCCACTTTTTCTTTGTATTATCGAAATGAAATGTGTATTTCAGGTCTCAGCAGTTTTGTAAGAACCTATATTATTAGAAAGGTGTTGGTAGATAAATTATCTGGCCTATTCCTATCGTAGGTAGGTACTTTTCAGAACCTACCTGGTTTATACCGAATGGCCTTCATAATCATTATTTACCCGTACTAGGTAGGTACTATAGTGGTTGTTTTGTTACAGTATTAAATAATAAGTTAAGGCATACAAAACTGTTTTATTTATAATTGTGTATGCGACCCTGCTACTCCTTGTATGTAAGAGAACTTATACTTGTATGTCGGTATAAAATAATATTGAAATACTTGTCAACGCGCATGACACTGACAGCTCTCCACCGCGTCGCTTGCGCAGCCACACTTCCCTTTGCCGCGGCGACCGGCCATCTTTTTTTTCTTTCACATCAGCGCCTCAACGAAACAGGCGCTCCCCCAATTTTTTGTAATACCTAACCATACTTCAATATAGTGTAATATTTCCAACCAAGTATTTTTTACTTCAAACCCACGCTTCAAGTTCCTACAAGATTCGAGCCGGATGTCCAGCTGGACATATCGAAGAGGATTAGCGTCGGCAAGAAGAAAAAACGCACGAAAGCATAACCTCAACAGGCGCGCGCGCCATAAGCCACGCCACGCAACAAGTTCAAGCAACCGAGAGAGAACCTACCTGAGGAGAATTTATCTGAGAGAGAGCCTATCTGAGGAGAAATTACCTGAGGAGAAGCTTCTAGAAGCACGATTGATTTGCCTGCCTGCTGCTTGAGCATCAATGCATATTTGAGTAACCCATTGATTCACTTTTCACTGCATTTCTGTGCTAGCAGCAATTAATAACTTTCTTTCAGGCTTGACCACTTTAAGTTGGTCTCATTTTCAAGCATAATAATGGATCTCAAATCTTTAAAAAAGAATAGAAGCTCATACAAGTCTAAGCTCACTATTTTCAAATCCTACTTGCAACCACTTTTGCCTAGTAAAGAGCTCACTGCCTTACAGGTTTGCGAACTTACAGTTCGTCTAAATAAAATCCAAGAGTTATATAATGACTTCGATAGTAATCAGACTGAAATAGAAAACCTGTCTGAAATTTCAGATGACGAGTTCAAAGAGAGGGAGGTGTTCGAGAGCAGCTACTTTGGTGCAGTAGCATCTGCCCAGGAGCTGCTAGCGCGCAACCAGGCTGCCTCTGCGGTGCACGACGACCAGGTGACAGGTTCTAGTGATGTAGCTGCACATTCAGGTGGGCCAAGCATTAAACTTCCAACTATAAATCTTCCTACCTTTTCTGGACGCTATCAGGACTGGTTAGGATATCATGACACTTTCAACTCGCTCATACACTCGAACACAACCATTCCAAAGATTAATAAGTTTCATTACTTGCGTGCTTCCCTTAAGGAAGGTGCAGCTCTAGTTATTCAGTCATTAGATTTCTCAGCTGACAATTATGATGTTGCTTGGAGTATTTTATGTGATAGATACAATAACAAAAGACTTTTAGTCAATAATCAAATCAATATTATGTTCAACATTGAGAAAATTGATAAAGAATCTTCCAAGTCCCTGCGAGACACAATGGACACAGTCAACAAAAGTCTCAGAACATTAAAAACACTTAACTTACCTACTGATCACTGGGACATTCTTATAATCCATATTGTGTTAAGTAAACTAGATAAAATAACAATTCGTGAATGGGAGATTCAACGAAATGATCTGAAAGAGCTTCCGTCTTTAGATGATTTCAATTCATTCTTAAAAAATCGAGCAGATTTGTTAGAAACAATGGAAGATACATATAACAAACTATCACGAAGACACAGTGACATCACACACAACAGACTGAAGGCATTAGTCACAAATCACAATCAAACACATGTAACACAAACACAACGCAATTCATTCACATGCCCTGTATGTAAAAACCATCATGCAATTTATTACTGTACTAAGTTCAAATCACTACCAATTGAAAAACGCATTGAAAGGGTCAAACAATTGAACCTTTGCACAAACTGTTTACGTCAGGGACATACAGAACAACACTGCAGGTTAGGTCCTTGCAAAATATGCTCACAAAAACACAATTCTTTATTACACATTCAAACCAAAAATACACAGGCCGGGTCAAGCACTGACTCTGATACATTATCTTCCATGCATGAAAAGGCGCTAGAAGAATCACATTCAACAAAAAACAATATTACACTATCTTCTATACACGATAATCAGGTATTACTATCTACTGCTATTGTAAACATTGTAGACCACAACGGTCAGCTGTGCAAAGTCAGGGTGCTCCTTGACAACGGCAGCACATCAAGTTTCATCACTGAAAGCTTACAAAAACAATTAGGTATACCCAGTTATACTACATCTACTAATGTCCAAGGACTCAACAATCAAACTTCACACATCACAAAACGATGCGATATTACAATATCGTCACTCACACACAGTATGTACAATTCAGACGTCAATTGTTTCATTGTACCACAAATAACACAAATCATACCATCAACACCAGTGAATTGTAGACTATTTACAATTCCATCAAACATTCATCTCGCGGACCCTACATTTCACGTTCCGTCAGAGGTTCAACTTTTACTTGGGGCCGACCTGTTCTGGGAGGTACTCACACACAACACTTTGTCACTAGGCAAAGGCAAGCCAACCTTAGTTGAAACAAAGCTAGGGTGGCTTGTGTCTGGTTCAGTGCCAGTCACACATTCAACAAAGCAAACCTATACAGTCCATTGTCATTTCACACAAAACATTGAGCTCGAAGAGAAACTCAACAGGTTCTTTGAACTTGAATCCATTTCAGACACTCAACAAATTCCCACCAAGGGTGAGAGTGATTGTGAAAGGATTTTTACGCAAACAACTGTCCGTCAAGCAGATGGCAGGTTCGTGGTACACATTCCGCTCAAGGAATCCCCATCCAATTTGGGTGATTCTTCACAACAAGCACTCATTCGATTTCAATCGTTGGAACGTAAGTTCAAACGCAATCCAAAATTCAAAACACTTTACACTAACTTCATGACCGAATACATAGCTTTAGGTCACATGACTGAAACCACAGACATACAAACAGATAAGATTTCATATTATTTACCACATCATGGTGTTCTAAGAGAGAATAGTCTTAGCACAAAATTAAGGACCGTGTTTGATGCATCAGCTGTCACAACTTCAGGCAAATCACTCAATCACATACAACACATAGGTCCCACAATACAGAACGATATAATTAACATTTTAATTAGATTTCGTCAACATAAATTTGTCATTACAGCAGACATAGAAAAAATGTACAGACAAATAATGGTAGACAAAGGTTTTCGAAACTTACAACAAATCTATTGGCGATCAGATCCTAATCAAGAAATCAAACAATACACTCTTAATACTGTAACATATGGCACGGCATCTGCACCTTTTTTAGCCATCAGATGTCTTGTACAACTTGGCTATGATTGCACTGACGAAAAGATTCGTCGGGCAATTCTTTCCGACATGTACGTCGACGATTTAATAACAGGCAGTGACTCGGAGGTTGAACTCAGAGCCACATGCAAAGGCATCATACACACGTTAAATAGCGCTCATTTTTACCTACGAAAATGGCGTTCGAATGTATCACCCCTCTTGTCACAAATTGTTGATGAAACTAGTAACGATGAATTACTTAATCTTAGTAAGGATGAGTATGCTAAAACACTTGGCCTCCTCTGGGCATGTAATCAAGATGATTTGCTCTTTTCATCAACAAGCATAGATTCACACAAATACAAACTAAACAAGCGCACGATTTTGTCCACCATAGCACAAGTTTTTGATCCACTCGGGTTAATCAACCCATGTATGTTACAAGCTAAAATCATTCTACAGTCTGTTTGGGCGAAGAACATCGCGTGGGACAGTGAGTTACCGTCAGAAATAAAATCACAGTGGCAAAATTTCATAACTAACTTGCCCGACCTAAAAGATATTCGTATCCCACGCCGAGTTCTTTGTGACAATCATGTTAGGGTTGAGCTACACGCATTTAGTGACGCATCCATAAAGGCATATTCAGCTTGTATTTATCTTCGTTCAGTGTCCAGCTGTGGAAACGTAACGGTACGCTTACTGTTAGCTAAGAGCAGGGTTTCCCCATTGAAACAGAAGTTAACCATACCTAGACTAGAACTTTGTGGAGCTCTTCTAGCTTCACGATTAGCAGAAAAGGTTAAAACCTCATTAAGTGTAAAAATACATTCCCAATTCTATTGGTGTGACTCAACAATAGTAGTCAGCTGGATAAAGACATGTAAAACCACACTCAAACAATTTGTCTACAACAGGGTCAATGACATTACAAAGATCACAAAACCATACACATGGCATTATGTTCCAACACATTTGAATCCCGCTGACATAGGGTCCCGGGGACTAAATGCTACTCAGTTAAAATCCGCAACATTGTGGTGGGAAGGACCTCACTTTCTACACACACGTGAGATCAACTGGCCAAAACAACCACAAACTCTACTTACTGACGAATTACCCGAAACTAAAGTTCAATGTCATTTGACATCAAGTGAAATACAAGAGCCTGACTTCATATACAAATATTCTCAATACAGCAAACTACAACGTGTAGTTGCATACCTAAAGCGTTTTGTACACAACTGTCAGAATCCAAACAACAAACTAATAGGTACACTAACAACATCAGAGTTAGAATCTAGTACACAAACACTGTGCCTAATAACACAAAGACAAGTATTCAATAAACAATATACACAATTACAAACCAATTACATACTGTCATCTAAAGACAAACTTATACATTTAAATCCATTTTTTGAAACATCAACTAAATTAATAAGAGTTGGAGGAAGAATATCAAACTCTAATTTAAATTACAACACTAAACATCCCATTCTTTTACATGCATCACATCACATTACAAATTTATTAGTAGAAAGTTATCACAAGTGTCTACTGCATGCTGGTCCACAGTTATTGTTAGCTACTTTACGCAATAAATTTTGGATAATTAATGGCCGAAATCTCGTTAGAAAAATAACACACAATTGCATTACATGTTGCAGGTTTTCAGGCAAATCTTACCAACCCATAATGGGTAACTTGCCAGAACCACGATTACAAGGCGAGTTTCCTTTTCTAAATTCATGTGTAGATTACTGTGGACCAATACTGATAGCAGATAGAAAAGGTAGGGGCTGTAAACTTCAAAAGGCATACATCTGTGTGTTTGTTTGTATGGCAGTGCGAGCAATTCACATAGAACTTGTCACTGAACTTTCATCACAATGTTTCATAACAGCTCTGAGTAGGTTCATTGCCCGCAGAGGTAAGCCAGCAAATATTTATTCCGACAATGGAACAAATTTTGTGGGAGCGTGTAATGAAATAAAAAAATTCATAAAATCAAACTCTAATGATATAATAGCTTACTCGCATGAAAATGAAATTAACTTCAAGTTTAGTCCAGCCTATAGTCCACATTTCAATGGGTTAGCAGAGGCATCAGTAAAATCAATCAAATTTCATTTGAAAAGGGTGTTAGGAATGGCACACCTAGTCTATGAAGAGATGAATACAGTTTTACTACAGATTGAGGCAATTCTTAATAGTAGACCTCTCACAGCTCTCTCATCAGATCCTTCAGATCTAGTCCCATTAACTCCTGCGCATTTCTTGATTGGACGTTCTCTCACAATGTTGCCCTCACCTCAGGTAGCAGAAGACTCATCCATCACTTCACTACCCAGATACATGAGAATCCAGGCTCTGAAGGCCCATTTCTGGAAAAGATTTTATAAAGAGTACGTTTCAGAACTACAGATCAGAAGCAAATGGCGCAAGAACCAGGGACAACCACAGCCCGGAGACATGGTGCTGATCAAAGACGACCGGCTGCCCCCCAATCGATGGCTTCTTGGGAGGATCACCACCGTCTACCCAGGCTCCGACGGCGTCAATCGAGTCGCCGATGTCTACACTACTTCAGGAACCATGAGAAGAGCCTTCAACCGGCTCTGTCCAATTCAAACATTGGAACAGAACGTTCCAAGGCCGGCAGCATGTCAACGCGCATGACACTGACAGCTCTCCACCGCGTCGCTTGCGCAGCCACACTTCCCTTTGCCGCGGCGACCGGCCATCTTTTTTTTCTTTCACATCAGCGCCTCAACGAAACAGGCGCTCCCCCAATTTTTTGTAATACCTAACCATACTTCAATATAGTGTAATATTTCCAACCAAGTATTTTTTACTTCAAACCCACGCTTCAAGTTCCTACATACTAGTAAAATTTCACTAAGTAAGTACCTACTCATATTACTTATATAACTTATACCGAAATTTGAAGCGCAAAACGGTACCTACCTACCAACTTATTTGTTACTAAAATTAGACTAGAAATATATCAGCCCCCTGATATGTGTAACTTGTCTCGATTGTATCAAAGTTATATGAAAGCAAAAATCACAGTAAAACGCGAAAACAACGGTCGAAATCATTTAACGCTGATAAAGTAAATTATTAAGTTGTAAACTTACCTACTTAATTACTGTCATATTTGACAGTTGCTTTCAAAACGGTCAGATTTAACACGTGATTTAACGCTGATTAAGTAGGTAAGTAAATTATTATAGTAAGTAACTTACTTAATTACTGTCATTTGATGCAATCGAGACGAGTTAAACAGTTTGGCCCACGTAAAATAATAAGTAAGTAACTCAAATATCAATAAATTGTACCTACCTACCTACTGAAAAAAAATCTCTACCTAAAGATATTGTTTAACTGTAGGTAGGTACTTAAGTACCGAAATTTTACGCTACAAGTATTTAAGATAAGTACCTACACGAATCTTTTCGGTATAAGTAGGTACTTAAATATAATCTTTACCTACTGCTATTTTTCAATAACTGAAATAATGTATAGGTAGGTAATGGTATCACGTCATACCGAAACAAATTTTACAGAAATTTATACCGGTATGCTATGCAGCTGGCTGCTACAAGTCCTTGATTCCCCAATGACCAGACAGTGAAAAAAAACATCTGAAAAATCTGCTGCAGACCTAAGTAAATACCTAAGCATTTTTTAGATTTTTTTTTCGAGCCTTTCAAGATAAAGGGTTAGGGTGTAGTCAGAGAAATGTATTTCCAAAAATACATATTTGGTAGAACACACACCTACAAAAAATACTTTTTTAAAGGTCTTAGATTAGATAGATAGATACCTACTTACCTAAATATCCTTCCTTGGACATTCCACACAGCGTCATCTAGTCCCAAACCAAAGACGATTATATTAATCGTCTTTGTCCCAAACTAAGCAATTTAATGCATTCGTTGCCCGAAAACACTGTAAAAACGATGTTTTCTAAAAATGAACAGTAGATAGATCGATTTATCGCCCCCGAAACCTCTGCATAGGTACCTACCTACCTACTAAATATCATGAAAATCGTTTGAGCCGTTTTTCCGAGATTCATACCTACCTACTTATACCTACTTACTTACCTATTATTTATACAATAATTTTCGAATACTTACTTACACGACAAGAAATTGCTCGTTTAAAGGTTTTAAATTAGATAGCTAGGTAAATACCTAGATAAATAAATAATAACTACTAATAGGGAGGTTACCTGTGTGCGGGGCGTCGTCGTCACCCGGCTCGATAAAATCCGTCGAGTGCGAGGAAGGGTGGGTGTACGAGATGGTATGGCCACGTGAGAAGGAGGCCGCCTGAATATGTGGGAAATTTAGCACTATAAATCTCCATTCCTGGCCGCAGATCTAGGGGTAGACCCAAGATACGATGGAGAGATGTAGTTTAAAAGATATGAGAGAGTGTCAAGTTTCCGAAAACGACGTCGAGGACAGAGCGAAGTGGAGAAAATCTGTTAGAAAAGCTGACCCCGCCACCATGTAGGACACATAGCTTGGAAGAGAGAGAGAGAGGTAGGTTACCTACCTAAAGGTATCATTGGGCCTTGGACACATTTCACACAGCGTCATCTAGTCCCAAGCTAAGTAGGTATAAAAAGGAATAAGTAGGTAGGTTCCTACTTAAATGAATACCTTTGAATATAAATTCTAATGCTCATCTATATTGTGCTGGTAACCAGATGTGTATGATCTAGTCGACCAAGTCGACCAACGTTACTAACAACCTGGCTCCGTGGTTCGACCGTCGATCTCGTGCTAGCTAGGGTGAAAACAATAAAATACATAAAATATCTTATTGCCTAGACTCACCCCAACTCCTGGATAGTATTCTGCACTAGAGATCTCCTTAAATTCCGCTAATTAATTCAAGTTGGCCTTATATGACCGCCATGCCATGCCATTCAAGTTTGTATTTGTAGATTATCCGCAGCAAGCCCGCAAGTGCCGGTTTTCACTTTTCTTTTCACCGTACCGGCGAGGTGGCGCTGACATCATGTTCGGCGCCGGCGCACACAAATTTAGGCTCGGATACAGGTCCTTTCACATTCACAAGAGGAAACTAATAAACTTACGATATTGTGTTGTGCATGTGTTGTAGGTACATATTCCGCAAAATTATCTATAGGTATTATTAAACAAAATGACTGATAATAGGTACGTCTCCTACTTTAAAAAAGTAAGTAGGTACCTACCTACCTAAGTACCTACATTTTTGTTTTTACTTTCCCTGGAATCTTTATTTGTGTAAGGAATTGAAAATGAAAAACTACAAAAAACAAATTCATCCATAAAATTCTTCATAATCATTACATGATGACATAGACATAGACAATTATTTATTTAAAACTTAGAATAACATTAGGTACAGATAAGTACATAAGATCATATAGGTAAGGTAAGGGGTTCGAATTTTATTCAAATCCTGGCTTATGGAAGTTTTTGCCGCTAAACGGACTTAGAGCCTAATCGGACTTCCCCACCAAAGTTCCCCACGTTGACCTCAGACTGGAGATAAATATTTGCAGATCGTACCAATAAACATTTATTGTCCCGTAGCAGGGATCGAACCCGCAATGCCGCAGCTCAGGCGGACTTGGAGGGCAGGCAGGACAGGACAAGGACCGCTGCGTCACAGAGGTAATAATAAAACCGGCCTATTGTGTGATTGTGTGTCGATCCACGCTCAATGTAGGTTCCTTCAGTACCTAGTTCACCTAGTTGCCCATTATTAAAAGATAATTTACTCGTACAAATACAAATATTACTTAATACAATCGTAAAAAGAGTAGAATAGTTAATAACTATTTTTTTAGAACTATTCAATATTTTTTTTACACCTTCGTTCGACTAACATTACAGAATATAACCCTCCCCTTGGAACATGACATACGTAGTATCTCTACCTAATCTGTGCTCGGAACCACGGAACCACAGAGTACCTACTATATGTATAACTGAAACTCGGAACAAATATATTGTTCTGTTCCGAGCTCGGAACAATCGAGTTAAAACTAGACTAAGTATTATGGATGTGGATGCAGTGCATGCAGACTATGTGATACAAACAAACTCAGGATACAAAGCAAAATACAAAGGGCAATACAGTAATTTAATTTTGGTATTGCCATTGCCTTTGCTCCCCTACCTTTTCCACAGTCAAGTCAACCGGAAACAATAATAAATTGTATTTTGTAAATTGTAATAGAGATTGCCATCGCCATCTCTATTACCATTTTAATCCTTCTTCTTAGTCTATTACAAAATACAAAGATGGACAGGTTACGTTTGGTTATTTCATTATGGTAGCCCCGAACCTTACCAGTTTATTGTCTATGGAATCCGTTTTGTTGGTCTTCCTGACATAAGTTTCATACATAACTTGGCGCATGACATGTCAGATGTGGTTTAGTATTATTTATTGCCTTCTCATCATATTATTTTTATGCATTTTCAACAAATATTCCGTCAATAATGGATAGATTTTATAAATTATTTTGAATTTTAAATAGGTAGTATTCACCCGAGGTGGTCCCATAAAAATCATTAGAGCTACGAAGAGAAATGCAGTTCAAAATATTTCTCACGAAATTGAAGTAAATTTTCATTTTATTATTTTGTCATGATATGTTAGGTTTATCAGTTTAGGTGACGACCTTTGTGGCTCAGTGGGTGAAGGGCCACCTAAGACGCAATATGTTGCGGGTGCGTCACCGTCAAGGGACAAATGTTTAGGTTCATAATATTCATTTGTAGCGGGTCAGAAACTTCGTTACCTATGACAAAATCTGGAATTATTGAAACAAATTGATTTGGCAGTTGTTAGATTATGTACCTATGAATTAACGGCCAGTCCCAATAACCTATAGGTAAGGTACCTACCTATAGTTTTGCTTACTTTAGGTGGATAATTATTTGACATTATGATTCAAAGCCGGTTTGAATTCCCACATTCACTAGAGAAATTCTAAATCTACCATTATAAAATATTGTTAATATTACCATTCATTTACTTAGGTAGGTAAGGTACCCATATTCTATAGTTTAGGATGGCAACATAAGGTAGGTACCTAATTCAATAAATTGTCACAATATATAGAGTGGACATACACGCTACGAGAAATCGTTACGACCAGACGGTACAGTTCAAACGGTACCTACCTACCGATAGATAGCTACATGTATGTTATAAAACTGTACAGTTTTATTAAGATACATGTAGCTATTTATCGGTAAGATATCGGTACCGTTCGAACTGTACCGTCTGATCGTAACGATTTCTCTTAGCGTGTATGTCCACTATTAGAATTTTAGACCGAGGAATTAAAGCCACAGATAGTCAGATATTTACATTTTACAAATTAAATGAACATGGTCGTAGCGTAGTCATCTGATAAAAGTACATTTTATAATATCATCTAGCGCTGTCTTTCGCTTGTGGAAAAGCAAGTTCCTTCCTCCATTAGTTCAATCTGACGCCCTAAAAAACCTAAACGTCAGACGTCAGACTACAGTAAATATACCAACTATTTCAAAGAGCAAAGCAAATAAAACCAAACTTGTTCTACTCTACTTTTTGTCCGCCATATTGCTCTATCGCCGTGCGTGCTCGGGTCTCTCGAACTAAATCTTTCAAGACAACAGGTAAATATGTTTTATTTGTGCAATAATCGTCGTGCCGATTACTTACGTATTCTTTCTAACAATAGAGTGTAATAAAAATTGAAATAATACAAACTTGTGACTAAATCTTGCCACCTTCGTGGACTCTGTTGGGTGGTTGTGTTGCGATTTCAACGAAGTGGATAGAGCCTTGTCTAGTTCGCGCAGTGTGATAAGTCGTCGCTATTTTGTTCTTTGAGTACAAACAGTGCGAACGATTTATACTGGTAATACGTGGTGTAGAGATTGTGCCTGGAAGAAAATCAGAGGTACCTACTAACTAGGTATACGTGTATTTGCGTTACAATATTGCATAGAATAAGCATAACACTACACTCAATGGAATGTAAACGGAATATGTTGAGAAGTGCTTGTGTTTGTTAGCAAAATATTCAATTTTTTAACATGTAAGCAAGCATACATGTTTCATACAGTGCAAGTGCTATAACATTCCATTATGTTAATTGTTTAGGGTAGACAGAAATTACAAAAATATTTTTACGCAATTCTAACCTCTTCAAGTATTATGTAGCAACCTTTATGCAATATAATAGATAATACTTAGCTAGTTTGTGATAGATTACAAAGTAATTCAAGCTAAAACATTGATACAGTGACCCGTATTGGTAACATTGATGATACTATTTTTAGTTTGTTGGTTCACACAATTAGTGCAGTGAAAACAAAACATCTATTAGTAAAGTATACATGAAACATGAAGTTATTAGTTTGTAATTGGTAGTTGTCATTTCTAATTGGATTTTCAATGCTAGATTTACAACAAAGAACTTATCTTATTTATTTGCAATACTTTGCCTTTCTGTTATAAATTTGTGTAACAATTGATATGACATAATTAAGGTAGGTAATGCATAAGCGCCTAAGCGAATGGTTTGTCCAGATTTTTTAAATCTGTTTTTTTTATTAATCCAATGGTTATTGATGCAGCATGTTTAATGATGATGCATTGTAGTAATGATTTACTTTGAGGAAATAATGACTTTCAAAAAGAGACTCAAATTGATGTAATGTTCTAATAATAGTGGCAATTCGGAGTATCGCAAAAGCTAAACTTAACTAACCAAAAATGTTGCCGTCCCTTTCATAGCGATTGGAATAAAAAGGATGGCATTAATTTTAGTTTAGCTTTTGCGACACTCCGAATTGCCACTAATGACAATGTAACATAGACTAAGTTACATTGATGTGAAGACTACCTCTTCGTAAAGCCAACTATGGCTTAATTCTTAGCACTATATTGTAGTGTTTAGAAATGGTCCTATGGAGAAGTCATTCTGTTGAGATGGCTTTTGTGCCTGGTTCTTGGGTTTTACAAAGACTGAATATACTTATTTTAGATATTGGTAGATGTGCGCAACTGCTTGTGCCTGCCTACCTTTCAATAAGACTAGACATGATTTGCATTGGTTTCATGAATAAAATATATGGCCATGGCCTCTCTTCTCTTGGACATGGCCAGGAGAAGTTTTGTAAAATAAACAAAAATAATGCTATATTTCTATTTAAAATGCAGCAGCTAAGTTGGCCACTTGACTTGCTCATATGAACAAACGAACGAGCTAAGTAACAATACTTTTTCAAACAAAAAAATACAGATAGCCGATTCTTTAAAATAAAACATAAGTTTGCAAAGACCAAAACTTTCTAACTACTAATACCCCAAATTTTTTAAAATAAAACATAAGTTTGCAATGACCAAAACTTTCTAACTACTAATACCCCAAAATCTTTAAAATAAAACATAAGTTTGTAAAGACCAAAACTTTCTAACTACTAATACCCCAAAATTTTGCCCCACCCTGTGTATTGATTCTGCAATGCCTGCAAGCTGCAACGCCAATAAGAAGGATTAGCTAGCATTAGAGCCAATCTGCGCACGCGATGTCGCGAAGCAATTTACTACTATCACAATTAACAGGTTAGCTGTCCGATGAGGCACATGTGCCTCATGGGTGATTGCACTGGTACGTCCAAGAGGCATATGTGCCTCATGTTAGCTGTCATTATTTACTACGAGGACGTGTACAAAGAAGATCGAAACTTGCTTCGGGACAGCTAACCTGTTAAACCAATAAATGCGATAACATCTGTGAAACATAATAATTTAAACTAATACCTGTGGTAGCTAGTAACAAGTACTTATGTAAAATTAAAACATTTATGTATCTACCCAACCAACACTAAGCTTGTTTCTCGAACGCAGATTATCCCCATAAAATTAAATTATTAATGTTTAAATCACGTGACAAGTGTCAAATTAGGAACCAATTCCATGCTGTCACGTGATTTGATCATTGATTAGTAAATTTTTGAGATGATCATGCTTTCGAAAAACCGGCTGTAAGTCAGTACACATTTAATTATTTATCTACACCTTACCCCCAATTTTGTAACTGGTTCTGCTGATTTCTATTTTACTTTCAGTTTTGCTTTCTACACACCATATCCTTTCATTTGATACCAAACTTGGGTACATTTGGAAACATTCGATTATTCATCCCCACTTCCATCCCCCATATCTTGTAAACGTCTGAACCGATTTTGAAAAACATGTTTAAGAAATACCGCTAGAAAACCTGTTTTTAAATAATAAAAACTTCAAATCGGTCCACTCGTTTAAGAGCTACAGTGCTACAGACATACACAAACACACAGCGGTCAAACTTATAACAACTCTCTTTTTGTGTCAAGGGTTAAAGAAAAATCGGGAACATATTAAATAAATAAAATAAACATACCTTGACATTGATAAAAACGTGTAATAGATTCATTTAAAATTAATTTCAGCTGCTGCTGTTGCGAGTAAAGGCTTCTCTCCATTTGTTGTCTCCCAACGTTATGGGCGATCGCACAACTCCCATGAAGTTTGGGCCGGAGTGGCTCCGGAATATGTCTCGCGAGCCAACTACTAGCCCGGGCTCGGGCGCCGGAGGTGGCGCTCCGGCTACATCGCCAATCAGGCCAGTCGTCATCGCATCAGCCTCTTCTAACACAACTATCTCACCGAACACTTCAAAAGTACTTCTCGCTAAACTTCGGTTAGTCTAATGCAATTCGTGCTCCTTACGAGCTTGATGCGTACCTAGTCTGTTTTCATTAAAATCCGTAACATTATTACCACGTTATGAATTCTGTTTAAAAAATCGACTGTTACCATATTAATATTACAGACATCTAACCTTAGAATTAGAACTCGAGATGACGCAGCTGTAGGAAATGATTTGCACTTGGCTTAGGCCCGTGCTCGTCATCAAACCGATTCAAGTGAGTCGAGCTGATAAGAATCAAAACACAAATAATAATAACATTATAGAACTTTATTGCAACAACATAGATAGAGTATGTAGTATTGCTAATCGTAGAAAACGCTAAAACATTTTATATTTTTACCAGGTATGGTCGAGAGGAGATGTTAGCATTGTACGATAGGCAGACTGTTGAAGCACCGCCGCACCTAAAAACTATTGAACTCCTTTACCAGCCACGAGGGAAGCCGCCCTACGCCCTCAATAATAATTTCGAGGACGACACTGTAAGTTTGTGTTCGAGTTCTAGTAATAGCCAACACGACTGTTCCAATATTCTATTTCACGAAGCCGACGTCAGTTCGGATATGGTTTTTGCTTTGATTGTATTAAACAATCATTGTTTAGTGTGCTAATCCATTTCATAGAAAAAATATATCTTCAAAAATCATCTAATCTTACTGTTTCCAACACTCATTCAGAATTATTTTGTTCCAGAGAGACATCAACATGCGAAACAATCCTCCAATCATAAATCCCTCTGAACGGTACGGGCAAGGGCGCGGTCGCGGTGGTGGTTTGACTTCATTAAACGAAGGCAAAGGTCGTGGGACTGGCCTGGGCGAGGGTCGCGGCAGAGCTCGCGGATTTGTTCGTCAAACATCTTTGTCAAAGTGTGTATTTCCTAACCTAACATTTACAATTTAAGCCCTAATACTAAAATGATACCTAAGTAATACCTCTTACTCAACTAAGTGCTATTGGCATTATAGGAACTGCACACGAAATATTTAGATCATATCTTTCAAATTATCAACAAACAGGTTGTAAAAATTTGGTCTACAGAGAACCAGCCTAGCATTATAACGTATGCTATACCGCAGGGCTCAATTCTAGGACCTCTTCTTTTCCTCATAATGTAAACAGTATCCATGTGAAGCAACTTTATATACCGATGACACAAGTTTATTTTATTTCGGAAAATCAATGTGTAGTGTGTACTGATCATCAAAAAAGTAGCATTATCAACTGAGCGCTTCCGTTCTAATCAGTCCACAAATGGACAAATGGATGGTTTAAAAAATCGTTAGATTTGTCGAGATGAAACACTTTAGGTTGGAACCACTAAAAATAATAGATTTTAATTTATCGATGTATTTTAAAAACTTTACATCTTTGAATGAAAAGTAATATTTACCATTTTAGAATATACAAACTGAACCCTTTCATATGACACCCCCCTCAAAGTCTATGGATAACTTTTATTTTTTTTCACCCCCTTGTGATCTTCATATCTTTAAAACCCCTTGACCGATCATGCTCATTAGGTGAGCCGGGAAATCCGGTATCACTACCTATAAACTTACCAATTATCATGAAGATTGGATTAACGGTTTGACAGTTATGCCGCGACATACAAACATACAACGCAAAATCGCCCAAGTTACCACTAAGATCTTCGTTCGCTTCGCTCACTCGATCGATTAATAGTTACGTAATGATCATTATCTTACAATTATTTCCTATCTGATATGAAAATACATTGATGTTCATTAGTTAAACTAACAGGTAGAGGTTATTTTGTATCAATTCATAAAGCCCCCTCCCTATTTGATTTCCATTTAAATTTCTTATTGACCTTGTCTTTGCATTTTGTTCAAACTGTATCCCTGACCTTATTAAAACAATGCTTTTGAATTAATATCAGCTTATAATATATTTACTTCATTAGAATAGTAATGTATATAGCTTATGCTCTCTCATGTTTGTTTACTGCAATGTAATTATTTTGATTTTAATTAAAAACCGCATTACTCGTAGCGATAATTATAGGTCTACGAGTTGGCACAATGGAATTCCAAGGAGCTACCCCGGGGCCCCTGAGGACGACCCCAACGCACCGAGGATGTGGAACAACGGGGTCGGAATGACCCCACCTGGCATACGACCCAGCCCGGCGGAACAGGCGGACTGGGCCAACAAAGCGCCATACAGAAAGTCAGTAATTTTGTTTTGCTTTGTTTCACGTTGCGTTTATTGAAAAAAATCATTTTGACTTATCGCTGGTTAAATGCTAAGGTACCACAAATCAAAAATCGTGAAAATCGTTTTTATTACAAAAATGAGATTACAAATAGTTGTTTTATAGTATGAGTAAAAGACATTTTTAATTTTCGCATTAAAAACTACCAAAAAACAGTTGTGTCTGTTTAGCATTTATACACTTTGGCACCAAATTTCAGAGCTAAACAGCCATTTTTTCAGTTGTGGTTGAGTGATTGGCGGAAGCGCACTTAATTTGACTAAAATTTATATTCTAAAGTGCCATAATTTGGAATGTGGTACTATTAAATATAAATAAAAGTCAAAAACAAATATTATTTTTGGGCAAAGGTACCACATTCCGAAATGTGGTACCTTTGCACAAGATTATTGTATTGATATTACGTTGTGTGTATGTTCAAAAGTATCATTTTTGAAATGCGTTTGTTTTGCACATAACTTTTACGTGAACTTAACTATAATTTTTTAAAGCATTAAGTGCCTTTTTGAGATGCGTTTGTCTTGAACATAACTTTTATAAGAAATCAAAAATTATTTTTCAGGACGTAAGAATATTTTTTGAGATGTGCTTGTTTTTAATTTGCTTTAAACGGGTTTTTAATCATACAAAAATCACTGTTTTATTAATATTTTTCCCTGTAAGTAGGTACAACATTTTAAAAGTAATGTCAAACGTCTAATTTTAATGTCGAACAATAAAACTATTTTAATACAATAGCAGTAGGTACCTATCTAAAAATATAAAAGAATGTAATCAACAACATAAAACCACACCTCTGTGTGTTTATTTATTTGTTTTATTAGCTTAAAATCTTATCCCTTTTTTTAACTAATAAAACAAATAAATGCTTTAAAAACCTCAAATACCTACACAAAATAAGTACCTATCTCTACGCTAAGATCAACAATAATAAGAGAGTAACCAACAACATACGCTATGAGAGTTATCATAAATCTTGAACCATCCGGTAAGAAATAATGTAAATAATGAGATTAACTTTTAAGTTGCTTCAAAACAATATTGAAATTACTTTATCTTATTAATGGCATACTAACTATTTATCATTGGGTGTAACTTGCTTTCCGCTGTCTAGCGTTTGTGGACACTGAGAAAGCCTTTGATTCGGTCGAAACATGGGTGGTACTAGAGCCACATGGGCAAAGTTGATGGAGGAACTTAGTACGATGCTCCTTCGAGCATTGATAAGGCCGTTACCTAGCCAAAATGTTAGTCACGTTAGTATGTTTATGGTTTTAGAAGCATTTATTTTGATAGGATATAATTTTTCGGTGTATATTCATTTAAAAAAGTGTTTTTTTTAGAATCTTTATAAAACTTTGTTGTTCGTGTAACATTTAAATTGCATAATACTACTAGATTGTGATTCAAACCTTCAAAATAACTTGTTTTAGTTTAATAAACCTTATTTTTTAATGAAATTATGGTCTTTTGGTGATATATTTTTTGTGTATATAATACATATTTTTATATGCTAAAGTCACTTATCTGCTTTTATATGACGTTGGGTTAAAGTTACGGAGAAACTAAAAATGCACTTAAATTCTAATTAAAATTACGCGTCGATTGATAGGTAATACATAGATATAAAAATAAGACTTACTCAAAAAAATTAAAAAAACCTTATCGAAAACTTTGAATGGCCCTACTGAAAAAAGTTAAATTTTGAATTGTGGTAGTTTAGCATTTAACCAGCGTTATATCATTTAACTTTTTGCAGGAATCGTCAAAATCATACTAACTGGCGACAGCAGCAGAGTCGGGACGAAGGAGAGGAGTGGCGCTCCTCTGAAGGCGCGAGACGCGGCCCAGACAAATGGGGTACGATTTTATACTCAAAGCCTATCAATAGGATCACAAATCCCCAATAGATATCCCCGGTTGATTATTCTCTCTGATCTTATTTAGTGATTGCAAGAGAGTGCAATCAAATCGAGCTAGCAAAGCGTCTCTGCTTCAAGTCGGCTATTTTGCTTATGTCTCTTACTTTGATGGTGCTCAACAAAGTCGGACACGCACGGGCTTTGCCAAATTTTAATATCGATCGAAGTGGGTTCATGCTCCAACAAACCTAACCTTGTCTGTCTGTCTGTGGCACCATAGCTCCTATTTATTACGTATTCTAAAAACATACCTAAATTATAACTAATAGTGATTTGCTTGATGATGATAATATAATTGGTGCCTCATGTTGTATAGATAATGGTACGAACCCTACGTACGTAAGTCTGACTCGCACTTGGCTGATTTTTATTATAAATTACTGTTCTATTTTCATATTCTTTAATAGCATGTTGTCTGGATTTCATACTGTTATCTCTTATCTAATCAGCCTGTTAAATTACTTATATGCATTATTAGGTCAGAAACTGTAGCCATATTACCTACTATTACCTACATCGCTTTCACATCGACTTAAATATAAAAAGGCTCTGAGAGAAAAAAGTCCTCATTACTAAATATTCGCAATGTAAAACGTCATCAATTTGAAATGTGCCATGATATGAATGTAGATATATTATTAAACCTCTCTACTCTAGGTATAATATCTTTATCTTTTTCCATTAGAAATAATTTTTAACAATTCGTAAGAAACACTATTTTTTGGACGACTTGCTCCTTGGTTGTTTTTGCGTTATGGTCAAATTGATTCAAAGACTTTACGACTAGAGGACTAACTATTGGAAAGACTATTTAGCTTTCAAAACCATTCTAAATTGAGGACGTTTTGCTCTCAGAGCATTCTATATTACAGTGGATGTGCACAGAAGAACATATAGCTTCCAAACCGTTTCATTCTAATTCCTAAATGTGCACAATTATCAATCGGCCCATTCACGTTTTCATGTGTGACGTGATTGTGTTCTAGAGAGAGAGTGGCCAGAGAGAAACAGTCAAGAAAAATCGTGGACGTCAAATCGTAGACAATGGAGTGGAGACAACAATGAAGACTCTCTCCCAGAATGGTAAGTATCATCCTCCGAGTCCCATGCACAATAAGCAAGGCTAGAATAATACTGGCTATTTTGAAAGTCATGAAATGTTATTCTTTGTACCGAGTAACGGCGAACAGTGATTTCTATTTACAGTTATATCGTTGAACTATTGGTAGCTCGAATATTATAGGCTAGCGACCCGCTCGTAGATTCAATTACATTGTATCAAGTACCAACATAGCCTGTGACGTTCCTTCAGGGAGAAGAATATTGAAATCGGATGAGTTGTTCTGGAGATGACCTCCTACATACAAACTTTTTCACGCTCAAACGGCTGGACGGATTTGAATGAAATTTGATACCAAAATTGCTAATGGAGAATAGACTACTATGGATCTCGGTATTCCCACGGGAACAGGAACTATTCACCGCGGGTATTATTATAATAAGTCTAATTCTATTTTGATAAAATAGAATTAGAAATTATAGCATTCCGCCATATTATGTTAAACAGCAATCAGAGCTCATGACGTCACGTCACGTCTAAGTAAAATCACTTGTCATTTAGTTTCGTTTGAAAACTTTGCACTTCCCACCTTGGCGTGGTATCTTGGCTTCCTACGTCACGCCTTAGTAAAAAGTCGAAATGACACTAGCGAGCGTTTTGGCGTCAAACACAAAATGTGTTTTTAAAAACTCAATTTTGGGCTAACAAATGTTTATTTTCTATATATTACAAATGTCATCATGACTATTGACCCTGAAGACCTTTCACCTCCTACTTTAACTTTAAGGACTCTCTTAGACATATAAGATTTGAATCAAGTCCATAGCTCGATTGACGACGCCTTAGTACTGTTATTTGGAAATCAGAGTTGCATGACATGGCTTTCGACTCGGCGGGAAAACTCCCTCCTCAACACAATTGTTTATAAATCCTCAGTATTTTAAATGTTTTGACAATATTGTTTGGTTAACATATTTTATGTAAACCTAAATTCACCAACACCCTGAGCAACACTGGATTTCAAAAAACCAAAAGCTTAAAAAACCAATATAAAGCAATAAATGTAATTATGTAATAGGTATTTAAGAATAGTGAACATCAGTTAAAAATGTTTGTTTCCAGGGCCATGGAGAATTCGGAGGCCTGTGGGGGCACTTTTGATTCCTCGGGCGCCTTCCATGGTTACAGCAATGACGACAGTAATATCCCTAAAACACAAGAATCTTCGTACCGTGAGTGGTTTTTCTTTTGCCTTTAACTATTTAAAATACATTGCAACTACCTTACACCCCTAGTTTTAATACTGGCAAAATCTTAGTATGTATTCAATATTTCTAATAAAAATAATAAATATTCTTGAACATTTAACAGCGTCATCTAGTCCCAATTAAGCTAAGCAATTTATGCTTGTTGACCAGATGACTGTATGCTACTTTTTGTTTTTTGTTAATAAATAATACATACATTATCATCTCCCTGACCTTTTCCCACTAGGTGGGGTCGTCACAAGTTGCACAACCTGTTTCTTTAAACATATTAGATGTAAATTGAAGAACACCCAGACCCGGAACCTATATCTGCACAACATACAAATATTTGCCCTACAGCAAGGATCGAACCCGCAACCTCCTTCGTCACGGGCGGTTCTTCACCCAATGCGCCACAGAGGTTGTCTATAAAATAGACTGCTATTTTTCAGCACTTGCGCGATCGCACACTCACGGCAGTTTTGCGCGTTCAAAGACGGCTGAAGAGGGTTCTGAAGAGTGGTGGGCTTCAGAAAAAGCCAAGAAACTATCTGCCAAGCGATTTGACGCTACTGAAGTAAAATTCAAAAAGGTAAATTGTTTTTTTATTAATTCAAATGAAATTTAAAAAATAGAAGAGTTGGACAACAAAACAAAAAAAAATAAGACGATATGATTACTTGCTGACTTATTCCTTGTTATTATGAATCATTTCAGCATGTCTCACCAGGCATTTCTGAAGAAAATGCAAGTGCAAATGAGAGCTCCCCCACATCTAACACAGGCTCCAATACAAGCAGCGGACAAACAAGAGATAAATCGAGAGTAGAGGCGGTCAGAAGCAGATCCGCCTTGTCGCCGACTCCTGACTTCAGTTCCGACAACATGCAGGACGAGGCGGCCTCCATGCCCGCCAAGCGAGAGGAACTCAAACACGACGATGACAAACTCAAAGAAAGAAACTTCCAAACAAACTATTCCGAAAACACGCAACCCTCAGCTCAACAGAGAATCGACATGCTGCTTCGAGCTAAGGAACTGGACTCTAACAAGGAGAGGGGCAACTACAAATCTGTCATGATGTCCACCAATAATAATCATCTGCGACAGAAACATCAGAACATCGGAACACCGACAAACGGCACACCCAAGAGAATCGCAATGCTGTTAGAATGTGCCCAACGAAATACAGTGAAAAAGCCTGGGGACAGGTATTGCTCTATCTTTGCTTTTATCATGTGCATTTTGGTTTACACTAGTCGGCACATATTTAATATCATATTTGTTACAGCGATGATGAAAGCCAGCAACTGCAGAATGAATCAAAATTAGTTGAAGATCTCCTCGATATGAACCTGAATGAGGAGCTACAGGCACAGCTGGTAAATGCTACAACTCAAGCAGCGGGGATGTCTAATACAATGTCTAACCAGGGAATGCAAATGAGAATGAACAATCCCCTTCTGAATCAGAATATGGCTATGAAGCAACAAAATCCGAACATACAATCATCACTTGCTATGCCACAGGGAAATGTCATGCGACCCATAGGAATTACAAATTCCATTTTGAATGCCTCACTCGGCTTGCCCATTGGGACTGGATCAAACATGGGTATTCCGCTTGGCCTTCAAGCCGTGGGAAATAATATGCAGAGTTCAATACAGGCAATGCAAGCTGGTATGCAACAGAGCGGAATGCAAGGAATGCAGAGTACAATGCAAGGCCCGGGTATGCAAGGGAATGGATACCAGCCGAACAATATGCCAAGTAATATGCCAAGCAATATGCAGGGTAATATGCCAAGTAATATGCAGGGTAATATGCCAAGCAATATGCAGGGTAATATGCCAAGTAATATGCAGGGTAATATGCCAAGCAATATGCAGGGTAATATGCAGGGCAATATGCAGGGTAATATGCAATCTCCGGGTATGAACAACAGCTTACAGCCCGGATCTGGAATGTCCGGGTACCAGGGTGTTGGCAACAGTTCATTGTTTATGCAAGGATCACAAAGTCCTGTAAGTACAAGTTTACTGAAATGAGTTGTGCGTGATGTGGACTGTAGAATAATTTGTTTGCTTTTTAACAGACTTTAAAAAAATGAGTGTTTTTTCATGTATGTTGTCCACTAATTATTCCGTCAATAGTGGACTGATTACAAGTGTGATCGCATAAGAAAAATTGAGCATCTGACTAGGCTCTTTGGAGTTATGAACAGAAATGCACCTCGAGAGTGCAGAAAGTTGCTTATATAAAAATGAAAGTTGGTTTAAAAAAAAATTTAATTTTGTTACTTGTAGATTCAAAATCCGAGTGAGTTGTCGATGCACGGGCAACAAGGGATGTACCCACTACATCACGGGCTGCAGCAGACGGCGTCGCAAGGCTCCTTCAGCGCCGCCCTCTACGGAAACATGATCCAACAGCCCACCCCCGGACCGCTACCCAACATACCATTGACAGAACAGTGGTACTATGAGGATCCAAAGGTGATGTGCCCACTTACTTCACACACTATTAATGTTCTAAGTTTTAACTCAAGAGTGAATGCACTCTTGTAGTGAGGACTTTGAGCTATTATTGTCTTTTTTGTTTCAATAGCCTTCCCCATCATGGGCACTGACGGTACGTAACATTTCGTACTCGTTTTTCCCCTCGTTTTGTTAAATACGGACCTGGAGCTTTATTCCCCAGCGCACAAAGTAACATAACTTCACTCAAACACGTGCTTTATTGACTATTCGAAATTCAAAATCCAAAAATGTGCAATTTTACATGTCACCTAGGCTCGTTTAGATTGGTATTGACCAATGAAAACATAACATACGCAATGTCATGAATTTTCAAATTCTGTATGCCACCGTTACATGCTCTTTGTGCCACGACTAGGCGAGGTTAATACCTGTCAAAATTCCATGCTTCTTAATACCGTGTTTTGTAAAAACACTGCTGAAGCGCGGTACAATTTTTCATATTTATTATGAGATTTGTGTTATTTTAACTATTCAATGGTGAAAGAAGACGTGTAGCACTCGGAGACTGCCGCGGTAAAGCTATTGCATAGCATTTTTTCGGGGTGTTAGGTTATTTTCGTTACGGAATTTCTGTATTCGGTCTCCACGCTCAAGGCCCGCGATAGAAGCTTAACAATATTATTTTTACGACAAATAATGTACTAAATCATTGAATAGGTGTTTCAGGCGGCAACTAAGATAAACGCCTTTTTGGTCACATCATCTACACCTCAGTGTCAGTCGCCTCATTGGAGGAGAGACTTTTTGCCGTCGGGGATCATTGTCAGTAAACGTAGTGTTTATATTCTCTTTGATTGTCAGGGTTTGACTTGACATTAGTGACGGCACGGTATTATTTATTTATTGTATTTTGATAAAATTATATTACGTATTCTATCATTGAATATTTGTCGGCAACAAAGATAAATCAAGTCGGTAATCCTAACAAGATAACCTAAAATAAGTGCTATAATAAAATATTATGCTTTGCCAGAAAAAAACAACACATTTTTTATAAATTTATTCACAAAGCACTAGGATGAGATTTCTTTCACAGGATCGCTGATGTAATGGATCTAACAAATGCAATTAATAATAAATGGTTGTGAAATAAATGTGGTTGATAAAAAAAAACTCTGACTTAATTACTCTCTTGCCGAGACGAGAAGTAGGAAATGTAGGTTGGCAGCAACATTAGAACGTGCTCTCCAATTTCGCTATGAAGCGACTTGCACTAGGCTGGCTGATAGTGCTAACCAATCGTTTCCAATTGACTTTTGATAGCTCCAAATAAAGTACAAAGCTACCCAAGTTTGACTCCAAGGATGCCGCGCAATCACTAAAACCACTTCTAGGTAGTGCTCACACATTTACAATTTTAGGATCCATTGATTGGGATCATGATACCCTAAATCTCTCCTACTTATGTTTGTGCGTTGTTTTCGAAGAACAATTTACATTTTCATTGCTAGTTTTAGGTAATTAAAATAGAGAAAATGCAATTTCGATGAAAATTAATCAATGATTGAAGTAGGTAATTGTTATGACATTTGACAATTCGTCCGGGAACTAGTCGGACGTACCTAATGAATTAAAATAATTATTTTTTGACTCAAAACTTTGAATAACAACAAAATTAATAATTATTGTGATTTAATAATCATCTAATTCAATGTTATTTTACTTATAATATGATGTGGTTTAAACCAAAAAAATCTATCAACTAAAATTATAATATCTTTCCAAAAACATTCGCGGAAGTATGGTTTTGAACGAATTACGAAAATATCAAGACCATGAACGAAGTAGCCACTGGACCCGACATAAAATACAAATAAATAAATAAATAATAAATAAATATCCTTGGACATTCCACACGGCGGCGTCATCTAGTCCCAAGCTAAGCAATTTAATGCTTGTGTTATGGTAACCAGATGACTGATAAACTACATAGATACATTTTATCTGTAATTACATACATATTTACCTATTATACATAGCGAATTTGCACTTGGTAGCTACCAAACTCTGTTTTCGCTATTTCTCCTAAACTATACAAAATGAAACTATTACATAGGTATTAAAAAAAGCTTATGATAGGTTTCACAAACTGTACATTCAGTTTTTTCAAATTCCTTTGTTCAACGTAATAATAAAATAAAATAGGCGGTGGCGCATGGCGCTAGTTTCACCCGTACATGCACCTTAAATAAAGTTGGCTAATACGAAGTTATATTTTAGGTAGGTACCTACATGTGATTCTATTTAGTGATTAATAACAATACCTTAATGTAATAAAATAATGTACCTAACATGTGAAAAGAAGTAGTGCTGCTTCCGCCGCTATAGTTTTTACACAATTTAACTGAACATTTAGTCATTTTTGGGAGATGTTTTATTGAAAAGTAAGTGCTTCAGACTTACGCAAAAACAAACGACCAAGGCTAGAATTTGACTGGTTACTGACAAGACCGGTGAAGGTACGTTCGCTTATACTTAATATGTCTAGTCCAGTGGCTATTCGTTCAAGATCAAGACTTGACTTGTGTGAAAGAGCGTGGAGAATACCATTTTAAGAAAACAAGCCTTGGCACTATAGATTCGTATTTCAAAATGACGTCACTGCACGTTACGTTCTTATAAAGTGATTTGGGGAATAAAGCCCCTGGAGCTTTATTCCCCAGCGCACAAAGTAACATAACTTCACTCAAACACGTGCTTTATTGACTATTCGAAATTCAAAATCCAAAAATGTGCAATTTTACATGTCACCTAGGCTCGTTTAGATTGGTATTGACCAATGAAAACATAACATACGCAATGTCATGAATTTTCAAATTCTGTATGCCACCGTTACATGCTCTTTGTGCCACGACTAGGCGAGGTTAATACCTGTCAAAATTCCATGCTTCTTAATACCGTGTTTTGTAAAAACACTGCTGAAGCGCGGTACAATTTTTCATATTTATTATGAGATTTGTGTTATTTTAACTATTCAATGGTGAAAGAAGACGTGTAGCACTCGGAGACTGCCGCGGTAAAGCTATTGCATAGCATTTTTTCGGGGTGTTAGGTTATTTTCGTTACGGAATTTCTGTATTCGGTCTCCACGCTCAAGGCCCGCGATAGAAGCTATGCAATAGCTTAACAATATTATTTTTACGACAAATAATGTACTAAATCATTGAATAGGTGTTTCAGGCGGCAACTAAGATAAACGCCTTTTTGGTCACATCATCTACACTGCAGCCTCATTGGAGGAGAGACTTTTTGCCGTCGGGGAACATTGTCAGTAAACGTAGTGTTTATATTCTCTTTGATTGTCAGCAATTGTCAGGGTTTGACTTGACATTAGTGACGGCACGGTATTATTTATTTATTGTATTTTGATAAAATTATATTACGTATTCTATCATTGAATATTTGTCGGCAACAAAGATAAATCAAGTCGGTAATCCTAACAAGATAACCTAAAATAAGTGCTATAATAAAATATTATGCTTTGCCAGAAAAAAACAACACATTTTTTATAAATTTATTCACAAAGCACTATGATGAGATTTCTTTCACAGGGTCGCTGATGTAATGGATCTAACAAATGCAATTAATAATAAATGGTTGTGAAATAAATGTGGTTGATAAAAAAAAACTCTGACTTAATTACTCTCTTGCCGAGACGAGAAGTAGGAAATGTAGGTTGGCAGCAACATTGAACGTGCTCTCCAATTTCGCTATGAAGCGACTTGCACTAGGCTGGCTGATAGTGCTAACCAATCGTTTCCAATTGACTTTTGATAGCTCCAAATAAAGTACAAAGCTACCCAAGTTTGCCTCCAAGGATGCCGCGCAATCACTAAAACCACTTCTAGGTAGTGCTCACACATTTACAATTTTAGGATCCATTGATTGGGATCATGATACCCTAAATCTCTCCTACTTATGTTTGTGCGTTGTTTTCGAAGAACAATTTACATTTTCATTGCTAGTTTTAGGTAATTAAAATAGAGAAAATGCAATTTCGATGAAAATTAATCAATGATTGAAGTAGGTAATTGTTATGACATTTGACAATTCGTCCGGGAACTAGTCGGACGTACCTAATGAATTAAAATAATTATTTTTTGACTCAAAACTTTGAATAACAACAAAATTAATAATTATTGTGATTTAATAATCATCTAATTCAATGTTATTTGACTTATAATATGATGTGGTTTAAACCAAAAAAATCTATCAACTAAAATTATAATATCTTTCCAAAAACATTCGCGGAAGTATGGTTTTGAACGAATTACGAAAATATCAAGACCATGAACGAAGTAGCCACTGGACCCGACATAAAATACAAATAAATAAATAAATAATAAATAAATATCCTTGGACATTCCACACGGCGGCGTCATCTAGTCCCAAGCTAAGCAATTTAATGCTTGTGTTATGGTAACCAGATGACTGATAAACTACATAGATACATTATATCTGTAATTACATACATATTTATTATACATAGCGAATTTGCACTTGGTAGCTACCAAACTCTGTTTTCGCTATTTCTCCTAAACTATACAAAATGAAACTATTACATAGGTATTAAAAAAAGCTTATGATAGGTTTCACAAACTGTACATTCAGTTTTTTCAAATTCCTTTGTTCAACGTAATAATAAAATAAAATAGGCGGTGGCGCATGGCGCTAGTTTCACCCGTACATGCACCTTAAATAAAGTTGGCTAATACGAAGTTATATTTTAGGTAGGTACCTACATGTGATTCTATTTAGTGATTAATAACAATACCTTAATGTAATAAAATAATGTACCTAACATGTGAAAAGAAGTAGTGCTGCTTCCGCCGCTATAGTTTTTACACAATTTAACTGAACATTTAGTCATTTTTGGGAGATGTTTTATTTAAAAGTAAGTGCTTCAGACTTACGCAAAAACAAACGACCAAGGCTAGAATTTGACTGGTTACTGACAAGACCGGTGAAGGTACGTTCGCTTATACTTAATATGTCTAGTCCAGTGGCTATTCGTTCAAGATCAAGACTTGACTTGTGTGAAAGAGCGTGGAGAATACCATTTTAAGAAAACAAGCCTTGGCACTATAGATTCGTATTTCAAAATGACGTCACTGCACGTTACGTTCTTATAAAGTGATTTGGGGAATAAAGCCCCTGGAGCTTTATTCCCCAGCGCACAAAGTAACATAACTTCACTCAAACACGTGCTTTATTGACTATTCGAAATTCAAAATCCAAAAATGTGCAATTTTACATGTCACCTAGGCTCGTTTAGATTGGTATTGACCAATGAAAACATAACATACGCAATGTCATGAATTTTCAAATTCTGTATGCCACCGTTACATGCTCTTTGTGCCACGACTAGGCGAGGTTAATACCTGTCAAAATTCCATGCTTCTTAATACCGTGTTTTGTAAAAACACTGCTGAAGCGCGGTACAATTTTTCATATTTATTATGAGATTTGTGTTATTTTAACTATTCAATGGTGAAAGAAGACGTGTAGCACTCGGAGACTGCCGCGGTAAAGCTATTGCATAGCATTTTTTCGGGGTGTTAGGTTATTTTCGTTACGGAATTTCTGTATTCGGTCTCCACGCTCAAGGCCCGCGATATAAGCTATGCAATAGCTTAACAATATTATTTTTACGACAAATAATGTACTAAATCATTGAATAGGTGTTTCAGGCGGCAACTAAGATAAACGCCTTTTTGGTCACATCATCTACACTGCAGCCTCATTGGAGGAGAGACTTTTTGCCGTCGGGGGAACATTGTCAGTAAACGTAGTGTTTATATTCTCTTTGATTGTCAGGGTTTGACTTGACATTAGTGACGGCACGGTATTATTTATTTATTGTATTTTGATAAAATTATATTACGTATTCTATCATTGAATATTTGTCGGCAACAAAAATAAATCAAGTCGGTAATCCTAACAAGATAACCTAAAATAAGTGCTATAATAAAATATTATGCTTTGCCAGAAAAAAACAACACATTTTTTATAAATTTATTCACAAAGCACTATGATGAGATTTCTTTCACAGGATCGCTGATGTAATGGATCTAACAAATGCAATTAATAATAAATGGTTGTGAAATAAATGTGGTTGATAAAAAAAAACTCTGACTTAATTACTCTCTTGCCGAGACGAGAAGTAGGAAATGTAGGTTGGCAGCAACATTGAACGTGCTCTCCAATTTCGCTATGAAGCGACTTGCACTAGGCTGGCTGATAGTGCTAACCAATCGTTTCCAATTGACTTTTGATAGCTCCAAATAAAGTACAAAGCTACCCAAGTTTGCCTCCAAGGATGCCGCGCAATCACTAAAACCACTTCTAGGTAGTGCTCACACATTTACAATTTTAAGATCCATTGATTGGGATCATGATACCCTAAATCTCTCCTACTTATGTTTGTGCGTTGTTTTTGAAGAACAATTTACATTTTCATTGCTAGTTTTAGGTAATTAAAATAGAGAAAATGCAATTTCGATGAAAATTAATCAATGATTGAAGTAGGTAATTGTTATGACATTTGACAATTCGTCCGGGAACTAGTCGGACGTACCTAATGAATTAAAATAATTATTTTTTGACTCAAAACTTTGAATAACAATAAAATTAATAATTATTGTGATTTAATAATCATCTAATTCAATGTTATTTTACTTATAATATGATGTGGTTTAAACCAAAAAAATCTATCAACTAAAATTATAATATCTTTCCAAAAACATTCGCGGAAGTATGGTTTTGAACGAATTACGAAAATATCAAGACCATGAACGAAGTAGCCACTGGACCCGACATAAAATACAAATAAATAAATAAATAATAAATAAATATCCTTGGACATTCCACACGGCGGCGTCATCTAGTCCCAAGCTAAGCAATTTAATGCTTGTGTTATGGTAACCAGATGACTGATAAACTTTTTTTGGGTCTCATCATGGATGGCCAATTACGTTTCGAAAATCATGTTCTACAAACAGTTCATAATTGTTTTTATCGTTTGTCTGTTTTATACCGAATGCGTGATTATCTAGGCATCGATCTACGTATAAAGCTATGTGATTCACTTATTCTCTCGAAACTAAACTATGCTGACAATGTGATAGGTGAACGTCTGCTGGCTCGCACCAAAAATCTCATCCAACGCATTCAAAACGCCTGTGTACGTTTCTGTTTTCCTATCCCGCACCGAGCACACATTTCTCCATTTATAAACAACAATAGCCTACTGAACATGTCGTCACGTCGCACTCTCCACTTCGCTACTTTGCTCTTCGGTGTCATTAAGAACCAGCGACCAGCTTATCTCTATGAAAAACTCCATTTTTCAGACCGTCACATAAGAATGGCTATACGATTAGTCTGCCCCCGCTACAGAACGACTGCCTTTCGTGGTAGCTTTAGATATGCTGCCACAAAATGTTGGAACAATTTACCCCCGCCAATAAGAAACTCTGGTTCTATTTGGGCGTTCAAAAAACAACTGAAAAAACACCTATTAAATATTCAAAAAAATGGTTCACAAGGAGGCAGGCGTTCTGAGCTTCTTTTTATTTAGATTATGAAGTAGATTTTAATTATTGTTGGTAAAACTGAATTCATACTATTTATCCTTAGTAAAAATGGTAACAGATTATTGTATTCTTTTATAGCTTTATTATATACATATTTATTTAATTTGATTTGAATTACCGTCCATTGATTTACCTAGTATATGATTATAATTATAACTTTATGTTCACCTTGTGTTGTGCATCGCACGTGCCGCTGCTGTACACTAACTAAGGCGTCACATAATACCAGCGCAACAGTAGGGTACCTTTCTGCTCTACTGTTGCACATGCTGAGTGACGACCTTTTTCTCTGTCGCAATTTATTTTAAGTTTTTTTTGTAAATGTTTTTAAGTTTTTTATGTGACAAGAAATAAAAGTTTTTATTATTATATTATTATTATTATTATAAACTACATAGATACATTTTATCTGTAATTACATACATATTTATTATACATAGCGAATTTGCACTTGGTAGCTACCAAACTCTGTTTTCGCTATTTCTCCTAAACTATACAAAATGAAACTATTACATAGGTATTAAAAAAAGCTTATGATAGGTTTCACAAACTGTACATTCAGTTTTTTCAAATTCCTTTGTTCAACGTAATAATAAAATAAAATAGGCGGTGGCGCTAGTTTCACCCATACAGGCACCTTAAATAAAGTTGGCTAATACGAAATTTTATTTTAGGTAGGTACCTACATGTGATTCTATTTAGTGATTAATAACAATACCTAAATGTAATAAAATAATGTACCTACCTACTAACATGTGAAAAGAAGTAGTGCTGCTTCCGCCGCTATAGTTTTTACACAATTTAACTGAACATTTAGTAATTTTTGGGAGATGTTTTATTGAAAAGTAAGTGCTTCAGACTTACGCAAAAACAAACGACCAAGGCTAGAATTTGACTGGTTACCTACCTACTGACAAGACCGGTGAAGGTACGTTCGCTTATAATAAGTATGTCTAGTCCAGTGGCTATTCGTTCAAGATCAAGACTTAACTTGTGTGACAGAGCGTGGAGAATACCATTTTAAGAAAACAAGCCTTGGCACCATAGATTCGTATTTCAAAATGACGTCACTGCACGTTACGTTCTTAGCTAGTTGGCGCTAGTTTCACCCGTACATGCACCTTAAATAAAGTTGGCTAATACGAAGTTATATTTTAGGTAGGTACCTACATGTGATTCTATTTAGTGATTAATAACAATACCTTAATGTAATAAAATAATGTACCTAACATGTGAAAAGAAGTAGTGCTGCTTCCGCCGCTATAGTTTTTACACAATTTAACTGAACATTTAGTCATTTTTGGGAGATGTTTTATTGAAAAGTAAGTGCTTAAGGTTGGCCTACCCAGTGCGTCTCTCATCGACGCGGGCATAGCTGAAAAGCTTGTCGTTTCATCCAGCGCAATGTTAGAAAAAGAGGCAAAGCGAAAAGAGAGAGAGCGCCTAAACGGTCGGTCGGCATTCGGTAACTTTCGCCGCCCACTCGCGGGCGGTCGCACGCTAGGCCTGAGCGCTCGGTTGGTTTTCGGTAATTTTCGCCGCACACTCGTGGGCGGTCGGACCTAGGTCGAACGATAGGCCTGAGCACTCGGTTGGCATTCGGGAACTTTCGCCGCACCCTCGCGGGCAGTCGGATGCTAGTGTGAGCCATCCGAGCATTCATTCTGAGCCATTCATGTATTCATTAGGCCGGCTTTACACCTGTGAGTTTTACTTACGTAAGTCACTTATACTAAGCTACTTACGAGAAATTTTCAAGTGTAAACACTCATTGTAAGTGACTTACTGTAATTTTTACTACTTTCGTAAATTGGAAAATTACAAGTCTAAACGATCTCGTAAGTCGCTTAGTAAGTGACTTACGTAAGTAAAACTCACAGGTGTAAAGCCGGCCTTAGACAAATAATTTTTTTTTATTATGTGCCTAAATATGGTGTGCAATAAAGTATTTTATATCTTCTACCTATTCATGAAAATAATATCGAAAAAAAAACACAAAAAGTAGAGATAAAATAATTTATTTTGTTTATGAACTAGCAGTAGGTACTTGAATCCTTTTTTGTTTTGCGAGTCCATTCCTTTTTTTCATTCGAGCCGAAAGACGTAAACGCTTTTTGTTACCTTTTCGGAAATCTGGCTGAGTGTGATCTGTGGAGTAGGTAATCAGTAAGTACTTAGGTAAAACATCGATTTGTTGTTGTTTGAAAAAAATTGCCAGTTTGACATTAGCTACATAAAGGTATTAGGTAGGTGGTACCTATCTTGATAAGTAGGTAATGGAGAAGTTTCCCTTTTATTTTTTTTTAATGTGAATAAATAGTCCTAAGCATTTAAATAAAGATGGTGAAAGAATTTTTGGAATATCTTGAAAATGACAAAGTTATTCAACTTTTACGGCGGCTTAAAAATAATAGAATCAAAAGGCTGAGATTTCCGCGTGTGACGTCACTCCATGCGAGACACAGATTAGCTTCAATGTAGTATGACAAAATTTCATACGATTCCCGCTTTTCTGCGCCGCGCCGAACTAAAAACATTATTCAAGCTTAGAAGTTTGTTTTTCATTTTTTCTTTTTGGACATTATGGAAGCTATATGCTATAATGCTATAATGCTTGTTTAATATTGTACATTATATACTAACTAAAAAGTGATCTTTTGATGATTTAGTTTAAAAGAATTTTAAACTATCGAATAATCGAATCGAATTTCGATTAATTAATTTTTTTTTTTATTTTTTTTTTGTCAGATTTTGATGTTTAACTATTTGTATTGTCATTGCATACCTACTGCACACTTATTAATGATCGATGACAATACAAATAGTTAAACATGAAAATCTGACTTAACGCGTTCAGTGCTCATGACGAACATGCAGATGTTGCTTCAAAAGTGCTCCTCCTAGACTTTCCGTTGTGAGCTCAAATGAAAGACCTTCATGAAATCTACTTTTTTTAAGTTTGACAGCTGTCATCGAAAAAGTAGATCTCATCAAGGTCTTTCATTTGAGCTCACAACGGAAAGTCTAGGACGAGTAGTTCTCGAGATATGGGCGTTTGAAGTTTGACAGCTGTCATCGAAAAAGTAGATCTCATGAAGGTCTTTCATTTGAGCTCACAACGGAAAGTCTAGGAGGAGCACTTTTGAAGCAACATCTGCATGTTCGTCATGAGCACTGAACGCGTTAAGTCAGATTTTCATGTTTAACTATTTGTATTGTCATCGATCATTAATAAGTGTGCAGTAGGTATGCAATGACAATACAAATAGTTAAACATCAAAATCTGACAAAAAAAAAATTAAAATAAAAATTAGTTAGAAAAAAAAATAAAAAGTAAAAATAATTAATTAATCGAAATTCGATTCGATTATTCGATAGTTTAAAATTCTTTTAAACTAAATCATCAAAAGATCACTTTTTAGTTAGTATAAGTAAAGCCTTTTATGTACAATATTAAACAAGCATTATACCCTGCTTCCATAATGTCCAAAAAGAAAAAATGAAAAACAAACTTCTAAGCTTGAATAATGTTTTTAGTTCGGCGCGGCGAAGAAAAGCGCGAATCGTATGAAATTTTGTCATACCTACTAAATTGAAACAAATCTGTGTCTCGCATGGAGTGACATCACACGCGGAAATCTCAGCCTTTTGATTCTATTATTTTTAAGCCGCCGTAAAAGTTGAATAACTTTGTCATTTTTCAAGATATTCCAAAAATTCTTTCACCACCTATTATTGTTAAGATCTTGCTAATAAAATTAAAAAAAATGAATTTTGATGTTTAGGAAACTTCTCCATTGGTTAGTTGTACCAAAGACGATTAATATCTAGAAGACAGACAAAGGCCATACACAAAATCGTAACCCTGATCCCGCAGTACCAGATAGCCTGGAAACTTTAAAACATCAATTTTATCCAAGAAATTTCAATACTTAGTAGTAGGTAGCCAATTGAGATGTATTAAAGAGTCACAATCTAATAGCTGACAACACTCAAAAAATGTGCGAGCAAATTCAATGTTCTAAAATGACATTTGAATGTAGACGTTATTGTTCAAAGTCGCGTGTACGCAAAAAAGAAAAACTCTGCGCACTACGTAGTGTGCGCAGAGTTTTGGCGTTTACATTTTATTTGTCTGATTGTGGCTCTATAATACATCTCAATGTAGGTAGCAACAATATTCAATATAAAAAAATTTTTTAGGTAATTTTAACTAGAAAGTAAGTAATTGAAATTTCTTGGATAAAATTGATGTTTTAAAGTTTCCAGTCTATCTGGTACGGGTTACGATTTTGTGTATGGCCTTTGTCTGTCTTCTAGATATTAATCGTCTTTGGTTGTACATAAAACTGTAGTAGGTAGGTAACTAGGTATACTATAAACATGATGTGGTCAATAAAAATAGGTTTGATATTTTTTAACACTTAGCTACCTACTGTAGCTCTTGTATAATTATTTAATTATGTAAAACAATCTACTTACTTACCCATTTTACACAACGACTTTTTATTTAAATAAAATCGAACAAAATCTTTATTCAAACAAAATCGGTGTCCATAGCAACTAATGTAGTAGGTATGTAAAACAGAATTCACTAAAAATAAAATGCAACAACTCATTCGCGTTATTCACGTAGTACGCGCTGTCAAAAAAAAATCAATATCTACCAAGGAAGATGATTACCTATCTACCTACTAACTGACAGACACTCTGAGTCTGACCAAAGAGAATATCGCCGCCCCCACAGAATAATATCGTAATCGACTATTACGATAGAAGTGCTTTTAATCGAAATAATTGTTGTGGAGGCCCAAATACACCTTGTCAATTTTTTTCAGCCGATTCGTACGAGTAAATACTAATATAGACTATGATATGAATAAGATACTTTTTATTGTGAAATTACTAAGTTTGCATTAGTACATAAATAAATAATTTCAAATACAATGTTTTTTCTGGTATTTTGATTAAATATAACGAAAAAACTTTTTAATCTCCATATACATACGATGACATTTGTATTAGGATATTAATCGGTATCGGATATTACACTATACAAACTTAATTCACTTGCCATGGAAAATGAACGTAATCCAGTTTTACGATATTTGTTACAATATATTAGAGCACCGAATAATGTGGTACCATTACAATACCGAAACAATCAATATCACATTTTTGTAGTCAACAATATCGCGATTGACTATTACTATGCAGGTCACGTCAACGATTTCCACGAATAAAATGGTATTGTTATATATTACAGTAAAAAAATGTGTTTTCAATTCTGGTAATATTTATTTTAACAATATCTTCGTTATGGTAAATTATAGATTTTTTTCTGTAATATAATATTATTTGTGATAATTTAGGCTATGTTTTGGTATATATACGATCTTTCTACGTTAACTAACTGAAAAGTTATAGACCAAAAACGGTTTTTAATTCTCCTGTAAAATTTGTATTTTTCGATTACGATATTATTCGGTGGGGGCGGCGATATGAATGGCGCATGGCGGCGCGGCGCTCGTCATTGAATGATTCAACCGTCTCACTCACCCCGCCCGAACTCCGCACACACGACTCGTCCCCCGCGCACCTCACCGCCAAGTGTCTAACAGCAAGTGAGAACGCGATAACATTGAACGAAAAATAGTGCGCGGAAATTTTATAAAAAGTGTTCCAGGATATACGTTTTTATCAGTAAACCTTACAAGTTTGTGAAATAAATGTTTTTCATTTAGAATCTCCATAAAATTTGCGAGGTTTCTATGACAATATTTTCTTTACGTTTACAATTTATGAGTACATTATGAACGGCCAAAGTTCAGGTAAAATTTATGCAAAAAAGCAGATTTTTGGAGGCTTATGCTGAATTTGTTTCTCAAAATTTTGATTTTTAGTTTGTATAGAAACCTAGATATAGTGCACAAGATACCTATAAGTCCAAAAGTTTAAAAGAAAGATCTGTTACAACGGCATAATTACGTACGAGCGTTTGTATGAAAAGAAAGCCGGGTTGGCTGCTCTTAAGACTTACGCAAAAACAAACGAACAAGGCTAGAATTTGACTGGTTACTGACAAGACCGGTGAAGGTACGTTCGCTTATACTTAATGTCTAGTCCAGTGGCTATTCGTTCAAGATCAAGACTTGACTTGTGTGAAAGAGCGTGGAGAATACCATTTTAAGAAAACAAGCCTTGGCACTATAGATTCGTATTTCAAAATGACGTCACTGCACGTTACGTTCTTATAAAGTGATTTGGGGAATAAAGCCCCTGCTTTTGTACGTAAAGGACACATCAATTACGAATTATGTGAATAAATTCACGTAATATTTAATCAAATCCCTGTGTGTCTTCTTTATACAGAATCGAGCCCATTCAGTATTATATTTTACAATGATGAATGATTGAAACTCCCAATGAATTATTTATTTAAGTACACAGAGCTTAATTTTCAAAAAAAATATATTAACGATGTTTTGTCTTTTACAGAAAACTATTCAAGGCCCATTCACAACTAAAGAGATGTGTAATTGGTATCGCGCCGGATTTTTTAGTCCTGACCTTATGGTTCGCCGCGCTTGTGAGTCGGGACTAAGGCCTTTAATCACTTATGGTGTTTTGCCATTTGGGCCCATGGTAAGTACTGCGGCTGTGTCTGACAAACTAAGCTGCAAGAAGCCTGACCTACTAATCCTACCATTATGACCGAGACACCTAACATTACGAGAGGACAATATATATATCATCATATTATATCAGTTAGTTTCTGAAATTCTGCCACAAGATTTACATTCATTCATTCGAGTTAATGGCGCTCCAATCAATTTGATCAGTATTTACCAACTTCATCGACTTAATCGATAGCTTAATTGAGCCGCTCCCGAGTGCAGGTGAAATGCTAGTTTTTAGGGTTCCGTATTATAACATCAATTGTGAGGCACTTACAGAAGATAATAGTGTAATAAATAATCTGGTTATTAAAAGTTAATCCAAAATAAATAATTAAACCCGTTATATCAACTTTAAGTTGCCAGATTTGAGCTCTTGTATTCTTGAGACAGTATTTATTATGGTGCCGACTGCGCGAATTACAAGTCAGCTAGCTTTCTGGAACCAGTCGTTCTCGTCAACATTGTATTGGTAACAGCTTGCAGTATACAATGTTGTCTATCTTATATATACAATGCAGTATGTAATTAGATCAAATATTTTTAAACAGGAAATGATGCACCCTCCGTACAATCAATTGGCTGCTAGATTTGATATGCGACCGCAATCACACAATGGAATGATTAATCAGCAACCTGGACTTGGCCCTGAAGTAAGTACCTTTTCTTTCTAACGTTGGTGAAAACGGTTACGTGACGTTATGACTGAATTTCGAGGTGTTTTTAAATTCAGTCATAATAACTGTCTACGTCACGTAAGCGTACAAAACAGTTTAATTCTTGGAGCCGAGCTTCCGCTAGCGGCTACGTTCACTTTGTATCGAAATAAAATTACAGGCTTTTACAGGCCAAGCACATACCGATTAACATTGGATTTCATTCAGTCTACTAGTTGAACATAAAAACATTTTTTTTTATATGAGTTCGGCCATGAGGATATGTTAGTCCTCGTAGCCAAATCAGTTAAGAGAAATAGTTCGGCCATGAGGAATAACCTTCGAAAACTCCGTCACCAGAGTTGGCCACTTGCTCATACGAACGAACGAACGAAAACATGTCCACACGTTATCGATTTTTCGTTACAAAAAAAATATATGCGCATTGATACGGGCTCTTAACGGTGAAGGAAAACATCGTGAGGAACCCGCGGCTCAGTCAGCCCCACACATATTGACCATTGTGGATATGGCCGGCTAAGCGGAGAGGATGGTTTAGGTGCTGGGCAAGCCTATTCCATCACAACAATGACCCAAGCACTAGTGTCCCGTTATGCGTAGGTAAAGATTGCCTCCTGACGCTGTATAGATTAAATCATCTAGTAATAAGATTTACATCTTTACTGGAAGATATAGAGTCAAGGCCTGAGTACGCTATCGCAAAAACTTAGGGATGGTACAATAACAAAGGGCAACTCTATTTTTTTTATTAACACTATAAGTACTAAAACATAAATTTTCTGTAAGTACGGTTTATATGACTTTCATGTAAAAAAGCTTGTGTATTATAAGTACCTACGTTTTGAGATTGTACAATAATTTAAGTTGCATGGTTTTTACTTAACATCATTAAAACATTCCATCAAGATCGCGAGGTGCGCGAATCGACTCGCTTCTAATCGGTTTATCTATCTACTAGCTTACTCACCCACGGCTTTGCTCGCGTGGTACCTACCTTGATAAAATATAGCCTGTGTTCATTCGGAAAGTCTATGCTATACATCGCTGAAAGATTTTTTGAAATCGAATGTGTAGTTTCAGACATTACCCCAAAAAACAAAATAACTGGTGGTACGAAGTGCGCCGGGTCAGCATGTTAAATATCAATTAGTATAATATGTGTAGTGTAGGTATAAGTACTAACGTAATAGAGTAGGTTTAGTAGGTAGGAAATAAGTTGGAAGATGTGTTAGTAGTCTATGACCCAGTGGGTGAATAAAGTAAGTAAGTGGGTGAATGTCCGGCTTAGATGCAGCCCCATTTTTTATCTCTTTATGGGTAGAATTTCGAAAATTCCAACTAACGTACCTACACCTTTTTATGTGAACTAATACGTGTAGCAAATTGAATCACCAGTCTTCCAGTTCCAATATAAACTTGAAAACCCCTTTCGCGCCTCCTTGAAGGGGTAGTATTTGTTTAAATACTCTGATTATTTCGTTTTTACTGCAACATACAGGGTGGCACATTTAGATCGGTCAGTATGAGAAAGGTGACGAAACCATGTCATCAGTTTTATTAACAAGAAACATTTTTTTAAAAATTGTACTCAGCTTGGGAATCGAACCCGAACGTTTTGAAGAATAAAACTTTTTTCTTTTTAGATATTGATTTTGTAGGTCTTAAGCAGTAAAATGTTACTATGATGAACATGATGTCTAAAAGGTTTTGTTTTCATATCCTTTAATTTATTTTAGTAAGATTTCGACATCGTTTTTTTTTAAAACATTCAACTCGTTTAGGTGCGTAAAATTTATAATATTCGTATGGATATGGATTGTAAAATTCCTATGTAATTTTCACATGCCCCCTTTTACAGCTTCTGTACAATATTCAAAATTTAGCCAGAGTACAAAATTCTGGGCAGATGGAATCCTTTGCATCTGTACTAAACCCAGTTATTGTATCGTCCTCTGGCGATCCTCAAACACAAATCATACAATGGTCGCAAGAGGGCAACTTCGAAGTTGTAAGCGAATATTATTCTCATTTACGCTTTTATGTTCTACCCCTGTTAATCAATGTTTTACTTTTTGATTGTCCTGCCACATTTTAATGCCTATTAGGGTATAAAAGTTATTCGCTATCTCTGAGTGTATCGACAGTCGAGCGGCACCCTCGTAGCACCTGCTAGATTATAACATTAGGTAAACCTCTTTTACCTACTGTTCAAACCTAGCAGATATCGCTGTATGGATAACGAAACTGAACCCCCTGAACGGTAAAAGAAAAAGTATAAGTATTAAATTATAGTGTTCTTTTATCACCTTAGGATTAATTTAAAACACTGAACAAGGGGTGTATTTCTTCATTCATTAATAACAATTGTCAAATAAATCTAAGTACTTACAAATAAAAATAATTTGATACATTTTGCATGGAACGATTTTTTTAATGATAGTTATTATCTCGAATTCTGATTTTTTTAAGTACCCCAATTTTTACGTGTCTAATCCCTCTGGCTAAAATTGTATTAAGTAGTATCTTTTTTGTTGTCCAGACATTTCGCATTTACGATATTTTGGCTTCCTTGATTGAAAATTGAAAATAAATTACATGCTCATAAGCTCGTGCTCAAAATTTTTCATTTCGAATCATTTAGAATAACACTGTCGTTCAGTCATCTTGTATAAGAGCGCGCTTGCTAACGTGCGTCTAAAGAACCGAAAAGTCCAATGCGTTCGTATACCTACATTCAAACTCGCGCTTTCAATGTGTTAATGTATACGGATGCATTGGACACATTTTGTAAAAGCCTACTTGTACTAGGTCCAAAACAAAAAATTCTTTGCTAACTAGATATTCTGATAAGTATTCATTTTTCTAATGTGGCAGGACAGGACACTGAATTAAAATTATTACACTTAAATGGAATCATTTAATTTTGAATCTTGTCACTGTTGATTCAGTGATGAAGTTCTTTTTCAAAATTCCGAAGTATAGATAAAGTTTGTCGATCTCATTTACTGCGCGTACGATTGGGCATAAATTGAAAAATAAAAAATTACAATTAGATCATTCCCTTATTAAAAAATATTTTGGTATATACCTACCTATATCTTTATTTTACCTTTTCGATGTTGCATCCTACTTTGTATTGAAACATCAATTTGGCTGTTTTACTATCGTTGAACTTCGTAAAATGTGTGTCCTCTGTCCCATGCGTCATCGTATTGGAGCATGGCGCTTAAAATAATATTGTTTGGCCTAAACATGGATTCATCCTTCACAATTTTTTTTAGTTGTCAACATTTGAATCTTTTTTTTTTTAAAACAAGCTGTAGAACCTTTCTTATTTGCGTTTGATTTCAATTTAAGTATTTACTGTTTTAAATATTTTAATTTAACTTTCGTCTTGCAAGATCGCACATTTTTGTATACGTTTTATATTATATAATGCGACTGATTTCATACAAACTTTTTTATTGCTATTGCCCAGTCACTTGCAATAGGTTTAATACACTCCAAAATGTATAGTCATTGATTTTTTAAATTCTGTTCTTGTGTATCAATAGTTTAAAATATGAAACCATTCACGTCTGAATGCAGAAGACTTGTCCTAGTAAATTACATAAAGGTAATTAGAAAACGTTTGTATGAAAAAAGTATCTTGCCTAGTTCTTGAATTGCTTAATTTTGATATGTAGGTAAGGTAGGTAATAATTATATTCTGGTCATCTTATGATTCCTATCTCATAATATCATAGTGGCCGCTAGTGCAGTGGTGCAAAAATACCAATGCTGTTTAATGCCGGGTTCCTATATCCAACTAACGGATGTCCGTAGGGCGGTCGTCATAGCAACGTTGTTATCTGTCAAAAAGCGCCATACATTTTGTGTCAGATAACAACGTTGCTATGGCCACCGACCTACAGACATCCGTTAGTTTGTTATAGGAACCCGGCATAAGTTGCCAACAATGACTGGCCTTAACCTTTGGTATGCGGCAAGGGGTCGCACATCTGTATCCGTCGTTTGCGGCAAAGATGGCGCGTTTTTGAACGGCAATGTATAGTACTCGCATTTTATTGATTATTTTAAATAAAATGTTTGGTAGTAATCATAATATTGGTATAATTTGGTAGTTAGATAACCAATACATCTATTTACGTTCAATTTTATTATCAATTCATTCCTAAATTTAATTTATTTACGGGCAAATGTTACCCAAGGCGATTCCTGTACCAGTCATGGAAAAAATCAATATTATTCAAAATTCTGAGACATAATCTGTATTTATCTTTTACTCACTATAAATTTAATATTCAGGTTCTATTTATCCATCAAAATCAATCAAATTCTAGTAATACATCACTCTGATAAACTATTCCGAAAATCACATATCACTTCAAACAAATCAGCTGTGTAACTTCATTTCAACCAACTTTCATTTCACTTTTCAACAACTATGGAAGTAATATTTTGTTTGAACAAGTGTGTTTTTAGTTGAACATATATTTATTTCGACTTGAAAACTGATATTTTTACATAATTAGTAAAATTATCCCTAAATTTCAGCCAAAAACCAAAACAACAAGTAGTTTGCTAGGCTAGTTTTCTATTACAAAATTCAAGATGCTAAACGATCTTTACTCTATGGAAAGAACTGTGTGATGAAATATAAAAAACAGGCTTTCGATTGGAGGACAGACGGTGGTACCACCCTATAGTAAATAATTTAGTAAAATGTAAAAGAAAACAAAGATAAAATTTCACACATCGTTCACTAAGGCATGTATGTGTGTGTGTGAACGGTCAAGTGTCATCTGCGGAAGCACTTATCAATGCTCTCTTAATGTCACTTCAACTGCGTAAGCACTGATCAGGATCTCTATACAGGACGTTTTATTTTCTGTTCTTAGTATTTCTAGTTCTACATAATTTTAGATTTAGTACATCCTACTAATATTATAATCACGCTTTCATCGGTTGGCCTCTTCAATCGGACCTCTCAGTGCAATTGTTTCTACAATTTTAAAGAAAAAAAAACGTCATAATAAATTTAATATTCCATGTCCAAATAGTTTGCGTAGCAATTCTTCCGTAATATCACAATTATAACAAGTAGCAGAAAAAGGTTAGTCAGTAAAGGCGTCGATGTCACCAGCGGTCAAACACAAACTAAGTTAAAATTACTATGCAGAACTGATAAGTGCTTCCGCAGACAACCAATGAAAATAAAACAACAACATCCTGTAAATGTTCTGAACACCTACGTGGAAAGACGCCATGTTGGCTTGTGTATGTGTGTGTGCGATTAGGCTCGTTGTTCAAAATATTACGTTTTTTTGTAATAATTTACTACTTTTCACTTATAACTACTGTAATTCTATATTCTCAGATAAATTGTTGTTATAATGAACACCTGCTGACATTATGAAATAGGTAAAAAACCACCAAAATAGCATATTCAAAAAAACCGTTACGTACGACAAAACTTTTAGTGATAGATAATTCAAATCTGGTGAGGTAGTAATAGTCATAGTATACATAAAACAGCTTGGTATTGCGTACAGAATAATAAAATGTATAATAACATAAGGTTTTACTGGTTATTTCACAAAAAAACGCAAAATTTACGGAGCACTGTGAGTCCACCGGCGCCGAAATTCAAAGTGGTCGTCATTCAGTTTCTAAAGGTTTTATTTACGAGTGAATGTCTCTATCTCTTCGTTCGATTTGTTCGGTATAGGAAAATATAGAAATTAAGACCTTATTTTCAGTAGTTTATTGTCAAAATCGAGTATAAGTGGTGTAGGTGCAATGAGCACTTATCAGTTCTTGCGCAGACAACCTAGGGCGCACTGATCAGAGCTTGCGCATATCAAAGGTTAATGGCCACAACAGTCTAGATTTATCGCGGGAAGACAATGTAGCTTTATAAACTGGTAATCATGTTATGATTATCCATGCAAAACTTTGTAACCTGATATATGACATTCAATAGAACAACTGAAAAAAGGATTTAGAAATTTTTACCTCATTTCATTACAGAGGTTGGTTGTTTACTACATGTTTGTTGTCTGATAACCAGAGTATAGTTACGTATTTTGCTAGTTTAAGCAGTTCGCTTCAGTTGTAGATTAGGTAATTAAGTTGTATAAATGTTTGAAAAATAAACTATATTTGAATCGACTCACTTCCAAGGAATGTAATTACTAGTTACATTATTGCAGATTTTGTGCTCGTCTAAACGCAATCGGAAGATTCCCATGGGAATACATGACCTTGCTACAATCAGTTTAAAATTGAAAGTTTTTCAATCAATCGTTTATGCTATAACTCGACCAATTTACAAGTTGGGAATCGTCCAATCGATAACACCACTTTTAACGGACCGTATAATCATTTACCTGTTTTGAAATTGAATCAGATGCCTCTAAAGAGTTTTTTTTAACTGGGACAGTATGGAGAAATCCTAACCATACATAGAAGATAGAGGGAAACTCGTCGTCTTTGGTACATTGCTAGTTTTGTGAAAATAATTTTAACATTGTAGTTATTTTTTTAGTCAGACACGTGTAAAAATAAGTCATTTTTATAAAACAATATTTAATTAACATAAGATAAGTATTATCAGTCAGACTACTTAAAAATAGTAGTAATAGTGTATTTTTTTACTTTGACTGCTCCGATTTTGGCGGCCTGCCGATATAATAAAATAATCCTTACATGAAACTGAATAGATCCGAAAAAAATAATTGTCTAAATTGTTTTTACAATAATACCTTATTGCTCCTAAAACAGTTTCCCTCTACCTTCTATAGTTTTGGATTTCCCCGTAATGTCTTGATTAAAAAAATATATACTCTGTATAGCTACGATATTTACGTAATATGACGTGGTAATCATTTCTGATAGTTTTTTGTGTCGCAATTGAAATTGGTAAATTATTTTCTTTCAAGTATTTTTTTTGGATGGCGGTTTTAAACTTATGTTTATTTTAGGTGGAGTCATTATGGAGCCAACCTTCCAATGATATGATGTGGATTCAACAGCCGTCAACCCCCCGCGATGATAATAACCGGATGAATATGTCTATGTACGTCTGGGATCAGGTACGTACATATTAAGATTTATTCATATAAACCTGAGATTCTTGCTACCCTGGCTCGCTAATAACCTCTAAATAATATATATCATATACCACTTTTAATCAATTCAATTTATCCTCAAATAATGTTAAGTGAAAATTACCATATTGTTTCGATTCACTTATTTTATTTGGCTCAGTGTAGCTATAGATAGATGGATACACAACCGACGCAAAAATAAGGGTAGCAAGAAATCTACCTCGTACGAATCAAGTAGTGTAATTGGGACTGTTGAGGTTTTTGTGCGTTATAAATTTAGTACCTATACCGAAATAATTGAATTTAATAAACTGGTGCATGAACAGGACGTCTGCAAGTAACATGACAACACGAAAAGGGTCATATGATACTTAAATTGAGTATTTATGAACGGTCTACTTTTGAAGTAAATGTGTAACATCTTTTTATAATTCATTTTATGCCTAATCAGCTTTTAAGGTGTACAACTGAAAGTTGTGAGACGCAAGAGTGGGCGCGGTCCACAGAATAAAATTTTTTTTCATGATCTACCAAAAAAGTATTCCGAATCTTATTGTTATGTATCATCGTAGGCCTACGCACAGGAAAGTATTCGTGATCGTTGGATGTTGCTTACAACCAATGCTGTCCTAATTATTTAATTTATGATTTTGCTTGTTTCCACCAAACTACATCAATTTAAAAACTTTCGTAGTGTACTATTTTTATTGTATTTGTTTAAATTTTGGTCGAAGCATGCATTGCTGTGGTGTGTGCTATTTTATTTTTTATTTTTGCCTTGTTACTTTTTAACGTTGCCCCCTATAATTTGCTCAAAAGGTGATAATACAGGTGGAGATTTAAAAACACATACCTAGTACAAATCCGTAGCGCAAAATGCTATGTCTATTTAAACTTATGAACCAACCACTAAAAATCTTAAATATTTAAGCTACAATAGCCATAATTATTGCACTGTGTTGTTACTCCAAAGAAAGTAAAAATGTTTGATTTTCGGATCACTCTTGAGTAAATGACACTAATGATTATTATGGTTTCTTTTAATCAGTGTGTGCGTCTGCTTTTAGCCAGTAACACGTCACTACTTATAGGTACCTACAATTCGCTTAAAAAAGTTGTAGATTTTGTTGTACATGTCTGCTGTTTTGTTACTTTTCTCTTAATAGCGTATTTATTTTAATGTTCAGTTGCATGTAATGTTGTATTTAATGTAGTGCGATTGATAATGAAGCTAATCTTACCAAAATCCATAGCTTGCGTTAATATAAAATAATACACGTAACCCTTTCTTTACACATCGACAATATATCAGAACTTATCGTAGTTTAACTTCGATCAACAGTTGTATTGTTGATCGAAGTAGTTTAATGTTAAGGACCTATGTTCCAAAAAACAAAGCTCAGAACATTCACAAAGATAAGCTGAACTACACAAATGGCCACTAATATCGGTTTTAGAAAGCTTTCCACATAATATAAAAGCGTTTAGTCGCGCTACAAAAGCGGGATCATAAGTGGAAGGTCCGCTGCATCAGCGTTCCTTCAGCTCGGTTGCAATGCAGTCTTAGTCGCGCCTCACAGTAACAACACACCTTTTTAGAGCAAGATCCCAGGACTCGCAGACGTTATCTATTTAACTCATTTAACTGAGTAACGAAATGTATCGTACACATGCGAGCTTGAACCGACAGCCAATTTACAGGTGGTACCAGGTGCTAAATGTACATTGATCACTTTTCTTGATTTTTGAACCAATTAGTATAGAAACAAAAAAATATGTAAGTATAGGAGATGCGATGACGAAAATTCGAGCGATAAGAAATGTCAAATCCAAGATTAGAATAGCGATTATAGAAAGAGAATAAAAAAAGCTTGTACACATGGCTACGTGTTCTGACGATGTTTTACTTCTCCAACGCCATCGTCGTCATTCAGAAACAGAAGTCGCAGTACTGAATAGATTCAAACGTGGGTAATTTGCGCTCGCAACACTGGTCTAACGGCAACTTATCGCACGCGGCTACGCGGCTTATTTCGTAGCGATGCACTCGAGTTTCTGTCGCGCGACTGCCGCGCGAGTGTTGCGCTACTAAAATATGTACGGACGGATACCTCGCTGTGCGACAATGGAGCTTCTAATTCTCGATGCAGTTGAACAACTAAAACGTAAAAACCCTCTTGTCTGCCATGAATTCGGATTATACTAAACATCGATAAAACTTTACTTTTTCGATCTTAATTTACGAACATGGTACAATGACACAAAATGTTAAATCAAATTAGTATTATCTTCCCTTGCTCTGATGCTATTAGACTTAACTTATTATGTAAGTATTTATTTTAAGGAAACGGAAAGTAACTGATTTCTCTAGAACTAGAAGGTCTACTCTGCTCTTCTACTCTCTTCACGCGCCCTGAATGTGTTAAGAATTATCTTCTTTACGAAGACGTGACTCGCGTCGTTCGTTTCAGTTGATGCTATACGTATATTTATGAAGAGCGCTATTGTTTCCGAGAGTACTGTTAGGACTGAGTAGACTTTCAGTGGTTCTTAGACTAAGATGTTACTTGCTGTGTAATCTTACTACACTTGAGAGCAAAAAAATCGCACACCCGCACATTTATACTTAAAAGTGCAATATTTGTTTTATTTGATGGTCACAGCTAATGAAAATCAAATGAAGTTAACGTGCATAATGTAGGCTTTCGCAGGACACATAAGGGGTTGACATTGACCTTCAAAAACAATACAATAACAACAAAACAATAGACTACCCCGAAATCGCTCGATCCAGGTAGGGCCGGCGGCGGGACTTATCGCAGGTATAAAAGGGTGCGTTTTGAGGAAATCGTTAGCATTTGCATACCAACTTACAGTGTGAAAGCTTCTCTATCAATTACGACTTTAAACGGAACAAGAAAATGGATACCACACCAGAAGTAGCCGCTCAAGTGGTTGCCCTTATTAAATCGGGGCTAAACCAAAGTCAAGTGGCTCGACGGCTGAATTTGAGCCGATTCTCCGTTCGTCGTGTGTACCAAAGATATCAAGAGACTGGTGGCTACCAACGACGACAAGGATCTGGCCGTCCCCGTGCTACAACAGAGCGTGATAACCGCTTTATTGTGACGACGTCTTTACGAAATCGTCGTTTGAACGCGGTTCAACTGGGACAGCAGCTCCAAGAAGCACGTGAAGTCGAAGTCAGTCGGTGGACAGTCAGAAGACGATTGAAAGAAGGTGGCCTCACTGCGCACAGACCAGCAAACGGTCCGAAATTGACCCCAGCCCACCGACAAGCCCGCCTTCAGTTCGCTCGCGAGCATTTGAATTGGACCGAGGAGCAATGGAGGACAGTCCTGTTCTCTGACGAGTGCAGGATGTGCTTACATGGCAACGACGGACGAGGAAGGGTGTACAGAAGATCAGAAGAGCGATTTGCCCAATGTTGCATAGCAGAACGTGTCTCCTATGGCGGGGGATCGTGCATGTTCTGGGGAGGCATGTCTATGGAAGCAAAGACTGAGCTTGTGTTCATCACCGGACCGAATACTGGCCGTCAATCGAGAGGATTTACTTCTCGACGCTACATTGAGGAAGTACTCGAGTGCCACGTCGTACCTTATGCTGGGTATATTGGCGAAAACTTCCTGTTTATGCAGGATAATGCAAGACCGCACACTGCTGGCATAGTGTACGATTACCTTCAAGAGGTTGATGTGTCCGTTATGGAGTGGCCAGCTCGCAGCCCGGACCTCAATCCCATCGAACATTTATGGGACGAGCTAAAAAGAAGGGTTCGAGGCCGAGATGCTCCTCCATCGACTCTACAGGAGCTTCAACAGATGATCGCAGAGGAATGGGAGGCGATACCACAAGATTTTATTAAAACACTTATTAAATCGATGAAAACCCGGATTGAATCAGTGATTCAAGCTAGGGGAGGAAACACTTCGTAATAATAAAAATCTTTCAATGACTTTTTATCTTTTAATTCCTTATTTTTTCACCAATTCTGGAGCAACCAAATTTATTGAAAAACATGCACTTTGGTTACTGACCCTCAAAAGCACTTTTTTGGCATGCTAAGAAAAAAAATAAGATACCATTGGATAGGTATTAAAATAGACTTGGAATCTGCATTAAAGAAACGTAACTTTACTTTATACTTTTTGATTTTTTTCAGTTTGTGTTAAAAAATCATGCATGTGCGATTTTATTGCTCTCAAGTGTAGTATGTTTAGTGGTTAAAGCCTTGTTTTTACTAGGGAAATTTGTCCCGTGTAAATAGTAGAGAGAACACGAAAAATGTCGAGCGATTTTGTCCCATAAAGTTGTAGAAACATACCACGTGAATGTTGGTCGATAGATATGTCTCAACGACATGTTCCCTAGTGAAAACGCGGCTTAAAGTTTATACGTCGCAAGCTACTTATTATGTACTAGCTTACTTGCCCGCGGCTTCGCCCCTGTGGTACCTAAATGTATAAAAATTAGAGTATATGTTATTCCAGATCATAAACTATGTATATTCCAAGTTTCAGCCAAAAAAGTTTTATAGTTTTCGCGTGAAAGAGTAACAAACATTCACACATTCATACATCTATCCATGCTCACAAACTTTCGCATTTATAGTAGGATTGAAATAAAATTTGGCCGTGTCGTCGATTACTCTGTTGCTCAATTAGAATACAAAACTACGGTTAAGCCGAGGTTGGGTTCAAATCCCGTCTTGTGTGAAATTTTTGGGATGCATTAATCGAGGAGTTCCCAACTCGGACTAAGAAAACTGGTACCAGGTGGTCGAGTTGGGAATTTAAAAATTAATATTATTTTCGTTCATCATCTCGTACCACTTTTGTATTTGTATTGAATTTATTTGAATTTATTTATTTGCCTACACTTAACGAGACACTATAGTGCCTGGGACATTGTTGAGATGAAATAGGCTTGCCCAGCCTAAACCTAAACCATCCTCTCAGCTTAGCTGGCCATATCCACAGGAATGACAATGGTCAATAATACGTGTGGGGCTGAACTCCTCCATTAATCAAATCTCAATGGCCTAAAAACTCCGTCACTAAAGTTGGCCACTTGCTTATACGAACTTACTTACGGCCTGATTTGTTAAATTATTTTTATTATATATTTAACAATTACTTCATTCATTATTATAAATAAACAAATAAATTATTGTAAAATAATAAAATCTCTCGCTATTGCAACAAACCATTTAAGAGCTTTCATTATGGTATGAGATGAAAAGGTAAAGGTAGGTATAGAAAAATAACAATTATACTAAAGTGAACGAAGCCACTCACACGCACACACCATCGAGAGTTAGATGGCGTGACGAGTTGGATGTCCACTTAACATCTTGGCCTGTAGCAGCGTTAAATCGCGAAGAGTGGAAAATAGAAGGGAGGCCTTTGCCCTGCAGTGGGACAGTAATGGCTGAAAAATGAATGAACGAAGCCACGGGTAAAAGCAATTACATAGTGATCATGAAGAATTTCTCATATTTGTTTGTTTTCGAGAGTTAAATAAATACATTATTCTGTTTAAGGTCGACTGACTAATATTAATTATGACTATCCTAGACCATGCCGAGTGCTGGCCGTGGCACGGTTCAAATAATATTTCATATATTTTGTATGGACACACTCACGCCTTGACGTGTCGTCACGCCGCCGCCGTGCGGCATCCGAGCGCCGAATTTGTAATTTAAGTTGGACCGTGGCATGGCCGGCGTTCGACTCGGGCCCGCCACGGTTTAGCATGCATGAGTCATCCTAATACCGTGGCTTACCATGACCGTGCTATGACCGTAATAAGAACGTCCCAGGTAAAAAAACACTTTTATATTGAATGAGATGACACTCACTAGCTACCTTCCGTCACCGTGGCATCAGATGGCAAAGAGTATCTTGGTTCTTTCCGTGCTTAATACGGTCATGGTATGTTATGTTATGTCAAAGTGGTCTATAAACGATCGTACTGAATAAATATATTTTGAATTTGAATTTGATTTTATGTAGTAGTCGGCAAAGTCCCTCAACAATAATATCTTAAATCAGTTGAAACTTTTTAAAATATCATAGTTATAAGCATTGTAGGACTGACTAGAAACTGGATATTTACAATGATTTGTGGATCTCTGAGTTTCCCGATATTTCAGCACAGTTGCATGTGCCATAATCACGGTAAACTGACGAATCGGTTATAAAATAATAATAAATAATATCAAACGACTTTACCTTAAATTATTTTTAATCAAAAGTTACCAATGTTGCTCATAACGTGAAGAAAAAGTGACTTGAAGAACTCGAACTGTTCATGAACTTCTGTCGCAAAAAACGTTTATCAATACCAAAGACGATTAATATCTAGAAGACAGACAAAGGCCATACACAAAATCGTAAAGCCTGGAAACTTTAAAACATCAATTTTATCCAAGAAATTTCAATATTAAGTAGTATTAAAATTTCAGTTTAATATTCAATATAAAAAAAATTTTAGGTAATTTTAACTAGAAAGTAATTGAAATTTCTTGGATAAAATTGACGTTTTAAAGTTTCCAGGCTATCTGGTACGGGTTACGATTTTGTGTATGGCCTTTGTCTGTCTTCTAGATATTAATCGTCTTTGATCAATACTGATGATGTGATGTCAATTTCCAGTTTATAATTTTAATGTTCTAGATAAAATATATTCGTTCATTTATTAGATTTTAAGTGTACGTAGTAATCGACAAAATGGATTCGTGATAGTATGTTTATTCACTATTTGCTGGCAATCCTTATGAAGTATTTTTCGGATAAGATGAGTGCCAAAATGAACTTTCAGCTAACCTAAAATTTAAGGCAGGTATTTGTTAAGGCAATTGGAGGTGTGTTTCTCACCGAAAAAGAACAAGTTAAGGCGTGCCTTTGTATGGCATATAGTGTAGTCGAGATCAGTATGAGTAACAGCCCTTATCTTATCTAACGGCTAGTTTCTAATAGAGGTATTGCTAAATCTGGTTAGATATTTTAAACAGAAGTAACTTTTAATATCTAGCCACCGTAAGCAAAACCACTAATTGATAGAATATTACAACCGACCGTAAGTTATCTGAAATTATTTCTTTCTTTCAAACACGAGGCTTATGAATGAAATAATTAATAGATAAATCGCAAGACTTAAATCTGGGTAAATAAATCAAGCGATTATTAATATAATTTGGTATTTCCATTTGTGTTTATGGTTTAAACTAAAAAATGCATGACAATCGTTGACTTAAAAGGTAGTAAGGGCGTGGATGTGGAAACTTCAAACACATACAATACATGCATGAATTTTAAACTGAAAATAGCCTTAAATTGAAAATCTATCTGTTTAAATGGTGATGTCGAATACTTTTTACATTTTAACGAACACACTATCCTAAAAATGGAAATTTTAATGATAACTTTGAATTTTATTTAAGAAACATAGTATTTCGCGCTATGTGCCCTAACACCACCAACAAGTGCTACTATTATGAATATCCGTATTTTCTCTTCTGCATATTGATAATGTGTATTTCAGATGAATATAAATATGATAGGTATCTTTTTAAAATTACTGTAAAGGTTGACAAAAATAACCTTTAATTTTCAGGTTAGGAAGTAAAGTTCCCAAAGAAGCTCTCCAAACAAACAAGATTTGGTTAATTTAAACAATATCTTCAAGAAAATGTTTAAATTAAGATGTGAATCATTATACAAATATGGGTGACGATTCTCTTGGCTACCGATTTTGTCTTAACTAGCTAAGTGTGAAAAGGAATACCTTGTAGTTTTAGTCCCTTTCTTGTACTGACGTTTTAGACCAGTTGTCGAAACAACTTCTACTGATGTAGGTACTGCCATTTCGATTCGGTTAATTTATGTAATGTTGATTATAATCCGTCTTGGTTATGTAAGTACTAGTTAAAATTAATATCATTCACTCAGAGAAATATTACTTTTGTAGTTCTACTACATGATTTCCAAAAAACGGGGTATGCTATGCAGAGAGCACCCCTTTATTATAAACAAATTACAATTTTAACTATAATATATTTTGTATCGACGAATACTAATTCTAAACGTTTCTATTGTGAGATAGGAATTCATTCATATTGTCTACTATTTACACATAGTTCCAGATTGTGCACAATAATTATTATGCATTTAAAGTTTATTTTTGGAGATTTGTCAGTTTAAATTCAAAAATAAATTAGGTATTAGATAAAGACAAAAGCTAAGATTAGGTTTGGTAAACCCCATAAATAATACAGTTTCAACGTTGTATTTTTGTGTCTTTATACTACCAGTTAAAGCAAACACTCCAAAGTAAGATCGTTTCTATTAAATAAATAAAATATTTGACGTAAAACTTTATTGTCTATATAAGTGGAATATGCTGTGATGTTTATTCAATACAAGACAAAAATTATGACTACCCAATCTTGAAAATTATTAACATTCGTCTCTTACTTATCAATGTCGTGAGATGTTTTACAAAGAAGCTGAACTTTTTACATTTTGTTGATTTAATTAATTTATCAAGTTATTCCAAATTTATGCAATTAAATATCCTTGCAAGTGATTGTCAAAAGTATAATCATCAGCTGTTATTTACATTGAAACTCTCACATTCCGTATACACGTAGGTACACAAAAACATTGTCATTGTACACAAATCTATTGTGACGATAAATGTTATAAAATAATTATGTATCTACTATATCTACTATCTTGGGTTAGTTGGAAAGCAAATTATGCAGTGCGTACGAGCATTCCCCGATTCGTTTTTATGCAGTGTTTCGTTTTATAAAACCTAGTTAATATTCGACATTGGTGTATTTAATATATTTTTTTAAATTTATTCACTTTGATTAGATATGCTTTTCTTGACTAACGCCTGAATACTGAAAACGCTGCCTTAATATTTGAGAGCGTTAACCATTTGGGACGTTTTTACTTGTAGATTTGTATAGACAAACATCAAATAATGTCATAAATAATCACGACTTACATTACATTAAATAGCACTTCAGTATTCGGGCGTAACTTATATGTTATTTACATTCGTGTAAATGTATTTAGACAGTGGGTTTTAAATCTTAGTAGAACCTTTGTCCATTTATTGTTCTAAAATGTTACTAAAGTATTCTATGCGTAAATGTTGAAAACCCTATTAAATATGCAACAAATCTCTTTTTAGAAGTAAAATGTTGATGACGTTGTAACATAGGTAATAATTATGTAAGACTCTTATGCGGGCGCCACACTTGGGGGTATATTAGCTCCAAGTTATACTGTTGAATCCAATACACTAATGTGTGGATCGATCTTGAACAGTTATTGGACATAAACGGAACACTGCGTCAAATAGCCAAGGTCAACCTGCCATAATTATGTCGGTTTTTAGGGTTCCGTACCCAAATGATAAAAACGGGACCCTATTACTAAGCCTCCGCCGTCCGTCTGTCTGTCGACAGGCTGTATCTCATGAACCGTGATAGGTAGACAGTTCAAATTTTCACAGATGATGTATTTCTGTTGCCGCTATAACAACAAACGTGTTTTTTTTTCCATTTTTAATAAATAACGCTCTTTAATAAATAACGGCAACAGATAAACGTTTAAATATTACACAGAATATTTATTAGTATATTCACTTTGTTGTTGTTGTTGTTTTTAGCCTGTACTGTCCCACTGCTGGACAAAGGCCTCCCCTCGAGTTTTCCAGTCGTTTCGGTCTAACGCCATTGCCTGCCACTGATCATCGCTAAAGATATTCACTTTAAAAATCAATAATTAAATTAAATATTAAATTCCCATAACACTTAAAATATTAACAGAATGGTACGGAACCATTCGTGTGCGAGTCCGACTCGCATGGCTGATTTATTATAATGTACAAGTTTAAAGGCGAGAGGGGTGTAGGGGGGGGGGGGTTACAATTATTGGCTATTCTATGCATAGTCAAGCTTGGTACCAAGTTATAAGCCAATGTGTGGCGCCAGCATCAGACTGAAGTGAATCAAGACTGCCGCGGTTTAAAGATTAAGGAGTGGATTGGATTTTAAGTCTTCTGCTATAAGTCATAAGTTACTGTTTATTGTTGAGCTGTCTTTAAGTTAATCGGTTGGTTGGTAACACAGTCGTTGCATTATGTTTTGTTAAAAAATCTTTCAGATAATTATTGTCGAAACAAAGTAATTGTTACGTGTTTCAACCTATAAACAGTTACTTTTATGATGTTATCTGATAAGATTAGTATTGTATATACTAAAATGTTTTGTTTCTGACTTATAAAGTCTGCTAAAGATTAGGTTAGGTACCTACTCAAAACAATGTGATTTAAATGTTGGACCAATGCCAAAATTTTTACATTGTTATTAATAAGTAAGTTACTGAGTATTTGATTTAATGAAATTTGAATTAAGTACTTAATAAACGGTATATTATTTGTCATTGATCCATTTTCGTTTTTATTTGCCCTAATAGGTGACTCCGTTCTTTAACTTGACCGATAAATCTCGAGCCAAATGACCGTGTCAAGAAATCGTTGAAAATAATGTTTTCATTATCCATACATTGTATACACGGAAAGTACGCTTAAAGTTACCTGAACATAGGGTGGAAAACAGCACTTTACTCCCCTAGGGCAATTATAATTAAAAATGTCACCTTCTATTTTGACATTTCTTTTGTGGCAATACGTAGCATTCTATACCTACAGCAACAGCTGTGTTTAACATTTCTTTAAAATCTTGATTTAAAATATTTAGTTAAATAGAAATTTACAGGAATTTATCGCGTAATTTACCAAATTTCTATTTAAAAGTATGAATTGTGATCGCGAAAGTTTAAGAAAGACTATTTACGCGGTATTCGCTTCCGCTGTCGAAAATACCGCGCCGCGGAACTTCATAGAAAATACCTACTTACGTGTGCGAGATTTAAATTTTCAAGAATTTCTTAAGTTAAATTCCACATATTCGAAATGAATTTACCTCGGAAGAAAGTCCTTTCAATGCCCTCGAACTATTAGCGCTAACGCACGTGCGCCAAACCATCTCGTGCATTCGAAAGGACACTTTCAGCCTTGCATAACAATCTACTATTTATTTCTTTAACTCTTGCCATTTTGAATAGGTATGATGACTAATTTTGAAAAGCCATTCTATTAAGTTCTTATCTGTCTTCTTTGCATCATAAAACCCTTTTTTTATGAAACATTTGTTAGCCTAAAATTAAGTTTTTAGACTTTAGGATGAGTTGATCATAAAACTCAACTTGTTTGTTGCAAGAACTTAATTATCGTATTTTTTTAATAGTTATAAACTGAATTAGCTGTGCTGTGCTCTGCGGTTCACCTACCTTATAGGTAGGTATCTTTCTTTATTCTCAACTTCTAAGGGCGCTATTGTAGTGTTTTCCAAATAGAAGTTCCAGAGATTAACGCGCACAAGCAAATAAAATCTTCCCCTTTACTATTATTTTTATACATAATTTGTACCTGTATATAAAAAAATCTATGCCATACATTTTTTTTAGCAGAATATATTTATCTAATTAAATATGGTTCATGGATTCTGAAAAATGTATTTATTTAATAATAAGAGCAAGATTATTATTTATTTTGATAAAATATAAATTACAGCATTCCGCAATGTTTTGTAAAATAGCAATTAGAGGACATGACGTCATGTCAAAGTAAAATCACTTTCTTGTCATTAAGTTTCCTTTGAACTTTGAACTTCCTAGTAAGTTCAGGTAAGTACCTTAAAAGGCGAAATGACACTTGCGAGCGTTTCGGCCTCAAACACAAAATGTGTTTTTAAAAATTCAATTTTGGCCTTATAAATGTTTATTTTCGAAAACCACCAAGAAGACCGATAAGAACTTATTAGAATGGTTTTTCAAAATTAGTCATCATGCCTATTGCAATCTTTCAACTTACGCTTTTGCATAAAAATAAAACTCAAGAATAATTTTTTTACCACTTTTTGTATATTAGCAATTATTAACTCGACCGTATTTTGATAGCCTTCTGGTATGTCGAATTCGCTGTTGCCTGATGCCAAAGACATGAAAACGGAAGACGATATCTTGGCTCAGATGAGGGCTTCACAAGCCGAGGCGGCGACTCAAAACTTGACGTTCATGTCTGATGCCATTAGTCCGGAGGACGCGTTCACGGCTGGGACGAATATTGCGCCCAATTTGGAGGAACTTCAGAAGTTGATAGAGAGTGATATTCACCGCAGTACTGCGCCAAGGGCCCCCGCGGCCGTGGAAGCGGCTTCCCCCGGCTATCAGCGACCCCTCCCCGCTTCTGACAAAGAGAAAGTGAGTATGGTCTATAAATAGTAGCTGACACTTCGATCACGTGGTACCTGTATAATTATGATGTAGCCATTGTCATGGGTATGTGGCTTCCAAGTTAGAGTTTTAAGAATCGATTGTTCTAGAACCTAGATTAATCGCGAGAGTTTTGTGGCCCCTAATATTAAAACAGATAATTATGTTCTTTTATAAATTATCGATTATGTAGTTAGTGTATATTTGGTGTTTATCCCCTGGAGGCCTAGACATTTCAAAAGCTCTTAAATGCTCTTGCGAATTTTGTAAATGTGACTGTTTATTACTTTAATGTTGAAGAATGGACTCGGTTCTCCCATACTACGTAAAATACCTATAGCTTGATACGCGTGACAGCTGTCATCGAAAATGATCCGTATTTTACATTACCTATAGAGATACCGATGGAGATTAATTTAGTTTTTTTTTTACTAATTATTTATTTCCAAAATTAACTTCACTCAAGAATTGTCACTGTCTAACCCCCATATTCTTAGTCGTAACCTTAACTCCACCTCCACTCGACTCAGCCTTGAAATCATGATTTGGTATCTATAGACATCAAAATTCACCTCCACTCATCCTTCACTTGAGAATTCTTCAAGGAAATCCTCGCTCGAGGTTTGTCAAATAGCTGTCAACGTAAGGTAGGTCGCGAGCTACCTTGAGTTTTCCTTAGGACATTAGTGTGAATAATTGAGTGTAAAAACGTGAATGTGCAAAGGAATTTACTAAATTTTTATACGACGACAACGCATCACGGGATATTCGGATGCAGAAAACCCATTGGAACTATTTGACGAGGTCGAATTTTCCAAATATCGGCTTATCAAGGATACCTACCCTACCTACTGTACTGTAGTCCATATTCGTTCATATGTACCTAGTCCATAATGAACCAAGCATTTGAATAACGTCCATGTCATCCGTCCGATTATAATGTGACCTAACTTTTTAAAATAAACAATTTTACAGATTTTAGTTCTTTTTCTATATTTAAGTAATAAAAATCATTTCTTGTCGATTAGGTAGGTACCTACTCTGGCATCCTATAAAAATACCTCAGTTTGCAAGGATCGGGTAGGAACAAAGATGGTTTAAAAACTTAAAAAACTTATGTTTAGAATGAACACACCAGTATCCATTTATTTACAAAAACTAAAATAACTACTAGGTACATGATAGCTCTATTTCTGTTATTTTCTGCTTAGTTTGGTTGCACAAAAGTTCCTCAGCAAACTCTTTCTCTATTTTTCCTTTTTTGTAAGAATCTTCTGATGCAGTCATCATCCATTCCCTTCCCTTTTCTGAAGCTATGAAGCCTCTCTTCCTCTTTTTGCGTTTTTAGTAGGAAGGAGCTCCATGTGTGTCTTGTCTGCTGTTTGTCAACACCTTTGCTAATATAGCGTTGCCACCAAGCTCTTGTGGTTCAAAGGATCACCACAAGTCTTCATCCTTTGTAAACTTATATTTCAAGCGCGTATTTTAATTGTCCTAGGACAATAAACTATAAAATCTTTGCTAAAGTTTTCTTTGTTTACATTTTGTGTTCACGAAATTCGACTGATTTTGACATATTTGTCGTTTTTAATCACCACAGATTACACATTTCCTTATGCTTGAAGAAAGTTTGATCAAATTTACCTCTGACTGATCTGATTTCTCCTAAGTAAGTAAGTAAGCTCGTATGAGCAAGTGGCCAACTCGAGGTAGATTGATTTGACTCTAAAATAACGTCTAAAAATACCAAACTTAGGGTAGTTTCTGAGGCACTTTCGAGGGACCTCGAATGAGTTTGAGTGAAGGTCTAGAGAAGGTCTAAGAATATGGGTGTAAGCTGTCATGCGTGTATTTTTCACAAAAAAAAACTAGTTTTTTTTTCACAAACTTTTGTCGTTTTTGGATTTTTCTTTCTTTATACATACATTCTTTATACGTACTTACTTTGACATGCCTTACTTTGTTTGACTGACTTCCCACTGAAGCTTGACTATTTAGATTGTTAAGGGATCGCTTTTAAAAAAAGCTAGGCCCACACCACCAGGTTCTTGCCTGATTCTTTCCCTGGTGTAGGGAGTCGCGTTGGAACAGGCATTAGAATCAGCTAGCATGTAAGACGATACTGATGCGATCCTTGAGGTCCTACCAGAATAAATGATTTTTCTTTCTTTCTTTCTTACATTTTGCAGAAACCTGCTAAAACTGACACTATACCAGAAGTCAGCGCTAAACAGCCACCCCCTCCGAAAGCGAGTGAGGCAAAACCGGTCAAACAATCCGCTAAAGTGGAAGAAAAACCGGCGAAAGTCATAGATGTTTCAACCGCGAAGGCAAAAACAAAAAAACAGAAGGAAGACAAAAAAGAGGAGCCTACTGAAACTGAGGTGAAAGAGGAAGATAAGAAAAACGTCGAGGTAAGTTTAAATTTAATTCCCGAATTTACAAGGTTTTCCCTTCATTGTGATGTCTCGATCTGGTGTTCAACCTTACTCTCTAAACTATATAATTACCTACACAATGTTTAATGATAGTAAAAGAAAATGTTTGCATCCCTTTAAATAATATTGAAAGATCTCTATCCTATAGTGTCCTTGCCACGAGTCCCCACTTCATCCAGGTTCATGGTTTCACGATAACATTATAAAAAGATTGCAAAGGCTATCAGAAGAGCAGCTATTAGAGAGAGACAGACAGGTGCTGTATTATATACGATTATTCTTACGCAGCCGTAGTTTCATCGTACTTGTTATATTTGTAGTATCATTTGCATTGGAAAGTAATATTGAGCTTAGTGACTCAATGATTAATACTGTATTTTAGATAATCGTATTCGATTCGTTATTACAATAATATTAAATTTGATTACATACTAAATTATGAACAGAGAATATTAAGTAAGTAGTCTGTTAGTGTGGTACTGATGTTTTAAGGTAGACCTGTTAAACCTGATTCCGCGGTATATCGTCATTATTTAAAAATAAACATTTGCTTTATGTACCTTTTTGTACAATTGACTATTTTTATCAGAAGCGTACTTGAGTTTTAACCACCTTAAAAAATGAGGTGGTTCGCTGTTCCACTGTACCTGTACTTATGTATTTTTTATGTATGTTCACCGATTACCTATTCCGTCAATAGTGGACCCAATTTTGAAAATTCATGTTTTGCTTGAAAGAGTACTTACTCCTAAGGAGTTCCATTAAAAACAAGATCCAACGATTTACCTACGCCCTTACGAAATTGAAGTCGGTTTTTAAATTTTTCTATAATTTTGTTAGTTATATTCTAACTTGTGTACAAAATACAAAAAAGAAAATGATAAAATTAGTGGTGTTAAAAAATGAACACTGTTTATTGACTTGGTTTTGTTGTGATATCACTTACATAATATATCACAGCATCGGCAGCATCGGCACAACATGTTTTCTTCCACTGACTATCATTCGACAACTCTGAATCCACTCCTCTCACATATCCTGCTATATACCTATTGCTATTCTATAAAGTTTACATCCACAGAAGCGTTCTAAGGAGCCGTCACCGTCTAAAAACAAAAAGGAAGATAAAGCTAATAAGAAGGAACTCGAAAAGGAAAAGAAGGTACGTCTCTGAGTCTGCAAGATCTTTTATTATTCAATCACTAACAAACTTAAATGCATATTGATCGTTGATGGACATTAGACACACCGTGCCATCAGTAGATGTGTATGTGTGTGTGGGACGATATGAGGCTTGAGAGTACTCAAGCCTCATATCGTCCCACAAGACTCTAACGCAGGGGTCGGCAAGTATTTTTAGGTGGGGTCCGGATAATGTGGGAAAATATTAACGAGGTCCAGAAAGAAAACAGATAATAATAAGGGTCTATCTTTTAGCGAGCAAAATTTTTTTTAAGCTTAAAGCATCGTAACACTTGATTTTGCTTACGGTCGGCTCTTATCGTGTGAAAAGACGCGAGCGAAGCGAGCAAATTTTTGAAATGAAAAAAATGAAAATTTTTTTTTCTTCCAATATGAAAGTATTTTGAAAGAAAAAAGCGACATGCCATTTGGATTCGCTTAGGGTCGATCTTTATTTTCCGAGAAACAACGCGAGCGAAGCGAGCAAAATTTTTTTTTAAATTAAAGCAACGTAACACTTGATTTTGCTTACGGTCGGCTCTTATTACGTGTGAAACGACGCGAGCGAGGCGAGCAAATTTTTTTTAAAGATAAAAGCAACGTAAGTACCATTTTTCTTACGGTCGGTTTTCATTTTGCGAGGAGGAATTACATAATAAAATAAGTTTTGCGTCGCGACGCCTATAAATATCTTGTATGAAAGGTACGCGGAAGAGACACTTTTCTGTGTGTTTGGCTAAAGTGCATACAAGACTTACAATTAATTTTTAAAGAAACTTTTTTTGAAGATAAAAGCAACGTGGCACTTTGTTTGGGTCGCTTTTATTCTGTTAAAAACGATGCGAGCGTAATGAGCAAAACTTTTTTTAAGAAAAAGCATCGTAGTTTTGGCAAAAGAATCCCCTAGTTTTAAGGATATGACGTTTCAGAGTGGTCTTATTACGATCTTATTACTATTCAGTAATAATTCAGTTATTCCAAAACATATTTTGAGTTTGCTTGATTTTGCTCACGGTGTCGCCTTTTCCTTAAAAAACTGTCTGTCCTGCCTGACCCCTCTGCCACTTCACCATCCAGAGCCGATTTTCGGCTTCACCTTTATTATCCTTCACCATCCACAGGCGCGATAAAATTCAAATTTTCGATGCGTAAGTTCCCGAATAATGCGTTTGTCATCATACAAAATATTAATTTAAAATAAATTCAATTTATTTTAAATTAATATTTTGGAATGAGGACCCAGCCCAGGGGGTGGGGGTCATGACCCCCCCCTGAATCCGCCCTTGGCTCGTGAATTGCAAGAACTGTACAGCACATTACAATATTTGGCGGTCCGAGGTTCGACCTTTCGCGGTCCGCAAACGGACCGCGGTCCGCCTGTTGCCGACCGTTGCTCTAACGCATACACGTTGCATTATGACTCTGTAACGCATACACTTGTAAAAGTCACTGCCTGCATTTTGAGATGATAAATTTATTCCTTACTAATCATTGGCTTTTTCCATAATAATCATTGTTTCTGTACAGGAATGGCTAAAAGACGGCTTTACTATTGTGAAAGGCGTAGAAAAGAAGGAAAATAAGAAGAAGGAGAAGGAAGAAGTCCGCGCTGCTGAAGAGGCAGAAAAGAAGAGGTAATGCTTTTTATTTGGATTATAGAACATAATTACAATGTCATAGGCCGTCGTCGTGTCGTACACTGTGCATTACAGTGCCGCACAGTTCATCACACTGGTGGAATAAATAGTAGGTACCTTTAGAACACAAGTGTAAAATTATTTTTTTATTAACTAACATGCTTCAATTTCAGTAAAAAGAGCAATTTCTTGCACTCTCGAGGGGCATATAAGTTGATTACTCCGAATCCTCATCAACTCCCCATGTTTTTTTGTGTTTGCTGCGCATCCGCGGCGGATTCGTTGCGCGACCGCAACGTATTCACTGCGTCCCCGCTCCGCTGTGAGGATGCTCGCAAGCCGCTAGTATCATAAGGCTCTTAGATAAATATCATCGACTTATGAAACACTAATTTGAATAAGTTTCACTTTCACTAAATCTGAGTCGTATTTAATTTTCTTGATTGTTCTGTTTGCAGAAAAGAAGAAGAGAAGCGAGCTCTCCTAGAAGCTGAGAAGAACCGAACTCCAGAGCCGGTGACCAGGCGTCAGCAAATGGTAAGCAACAACTACATTACCACAACTGTTTGATATTTTTAAGTAAATAAACATCCTTGGACATTTTACACTGAGTCATGTAGTCTCAAGCTAAGCAACTTAATGCTTGTATTATGATAACCAGATGATTATACTACTTATACATATACATACATTTTGTAAATACATACATATTATAGGTGGATTTTAGCTCAATCTTGACTGTGAGTTTACAATTAGCAGGTTTCAAAATTACTGTACCTATATACCTGCTTTGGCCATCCAGCAGGAGTTAAACCTACATAATTTAACCCTATTTAAAAAATATTAAATGGTTTTATTCGTTTCATTCGTTTAATACTGTTTATTGACATTTTGTCCGGTATGAAAACTTGCCTGAACAAAATATCAACCTTGTCAACTAATGCACAGTGCACACAATACATTTAGTAACTCTTCTGAATTTTACTTTCAAGCGCTCCATATTTGCGTACTTGGTTTGTACAATTCATTATGTAAAATGCATGTATGTGTGTAATTAATCTTTCCTATCTGCCTCTTCGAATTCTCATACAGAACTGTGTCAGTTCTTGCTTCAATCTAATAGCTGTTTATTAGTCGTATTATCGGTGTAACATCATACCTACCTACCCTTTGAAGAACCATGTCAATTTATTTCCTCAACAGCTGCTTTGCATCTTCGAAATCTCAAACTAACCTGAATTGATGATGAATGATTCATTAAGGAAATTCGTTCTAACGAATTACTTCCTTCGCCAAAATCATCTATCATCTCATTTGAACATTATACTCCTTTCCTTCTACAACATTTACCTATACCCGATTGCGTCAGAAGGAGGGTTATGTTTTTGAGTGTTTGTACAAGTATGTTTGTCTATTTCTTAGTAACTCTCTGCAGCCGCGTCTTTGTAAATTTCATGGTATGAGGTATCGTTAGATTCTTCCTGATTGTATCTATATATTTTCTGTTATATTTCCTAACTTGGTTATTAATTAAAACCAGCAAATTTATTAATTGCTATTTATTTTATAAAAACTGTAAAACTAATGAGTTGACACATAACCTTCAAACTACCGCAACTAGTGTTGCCCTCTATAACAAACTAAATATCCAACATTTTCAACAGTGGTTTTAACATTAGAATTTCGCAGTCGGGTTTCTTTTAAAATTGATTTGTACTTCTGTGTTATATCAGCACGGGGTGTGTTATTTATTCCCCTCCACTCATGTTCAAATGGTTTGAGTAGCAGGAGATTGGTCAGACGCAGCGGCCACAGTCTCAAGCGGTTGAGCTACCGCCGAAGAAGGCGCCCTGGTCCGCGCCGGCTGCCGGCCGGGATGGTCTGGCTCTCTCCGACATCCAGCGGCTGGAGAGAGAGAAGAAACTAGAGCAGATGAAGGAACAGCAGCAGATGATGCAAGTCATCGCACAGCAGCAAGCCGTCGCCGCGCAAAGAGAACAGGTAACCATCTAACCATCACGCAAGAAGCCGATTCAAATTCCATTTGGGTGGGGCAAATGTTGGCTCCATAAAGGCGCTTGTACACATCTTATCTGCGCCAGACACGACGCGGCGAACGTTGTTGCGGAGCGGCGGGGGGCGGTGTAGTAGGGCTGGCCCAGCCAGGAAGCTTACCCTTAAGTTCTCAAGTGCGATTCACAAATGAAAAAAATTGAAACGTAAAACAAAAACGGAAAACGGAAGACAAGAAAAGTTTCGTGTGTGGAACAGAAAAAATTCTTGTCGTCTACACGAAGAATTTTTCTTGTCTGCCACAGAAACGGCAAATGACTGACGGCGCTTGTACACGTTAAGAAATAACGTGTACAAGCGCCGTCAGGCGTTCTCATTTAAGCTCACGAATGCGCGCTTCTCCTATACATCTTCAATGCAATTCCCTTTCCAATACAAAACAAACAAACGTGTGCTTGCAGCGCGTTTGTATCGATAATGAGCGTTTAATTTGTGTTTGTATCGATACAAACGCGCAGCTAAAATGCGCCGTGTGCAATATGCATAGTGTTATAAGAACAAAATTACTTTAAAAAACAAAATATGATTACGGTTGTATCCCAGGGAGTGGAAGACATTTCTCTCAGATCTTAAGGCAATTTTTAGATCCATTTGAAGATGTCTAAGGGGGTAGTCAGACCTCTGACTACCCCCTTAGACATCTTCAAAAGGATAAACCTATGTCCAAATACATATTTGGTACATTATGCCAACATCGTGGCCTGTTATTAAAGAGTGAAAATCACTGTACTCACTTTCCACTTTAAACATTTTTAGCAAGAAATCCAAGCCGGGCAACTGGGCTGGGCCAAGAAGAAGCAACCTAACAACTTACCACCCGGACAAACTTTGGCAGAAATACAGGTATGCATTCAGTTTTTATTGGCATTGTATTTGTTTGTCTCTGTTCAGTTCAATATATTCAGATTACTTAAAAGAATACACTTACTTACATCACAAATCTAAAATATTGAGAGTATTTTTTGTTGATTGTTAATTTTTTTTTTTCAATCCGATCTTTACTTATCGCTAGAAATCTTCTTGTCAATTAGTGATAGGCAGAGATTCATCCACTGTTATAACATTACATTCATAAACAACTTTAGAGTACTTAATGTAATATTTATGCTTGGCAACGTTACCTTACATAATTTTCTTTACTGGTTACTAGAGCTAATAAACTTCTGTTCAGGCGGAAGCTCGGTTGCAAGCCGCTGCGATCGCCGCCGCCGCGACGGCCGCCGCCCGCGATGAGGTCCTAGCCACACCTCCGCCGGTCAACATCACCCCTTGGGGCGCCACTAACGGAGGTAAACACATTGACATAAATAAATATCTGGATATTCCACACGGCGTCATCTAATCCCTAGCTAAGCAATTTATGCTTGTGTTGTATATTTATACAACTATAGTCTTTCCAATCGTTTATTTAATTTTTGACAGATCATGCACATAAAGTTTTATAATAATTTTTGATACAATGTACTACAGGGAATACTGTACTGTCATGGACGGGATCCGCCCACTTAGAGATGTTTCATTCGTAATTAATGACAACTGGTTTTGAAATAAATCGATTATCGATTAGGTATATTAAAACATACAATAAAATTATTGTGATTATTTTTATATCAAATCACGTAAAAACCTTTATTATTTTGCATTAAAATGCCCTAAATGTCTCTGTTGTAATGCATAAATAATTTGCGTAATGAAAACAGTTCCATGGGATCGAATTTATTCGCTGAAAATTAATGAATCTAAAATAATCGTTTAGACTTACTGTAGTTGGTTCAAATAAAAAACATTGTGAATGAACTGCGGTACCTACTTGTAATGAAAAGGTGCAAAATGTTGATATTCATAGTAAATAATGAGTGTGTTAAATCGATTAAAACTTCTTCATGAATAAAATCGATCGATAAAATAAATCGAATCGGTAACGGGTAACGGTATCACTATTTGAGTCAGTATTACAGCTGTCAAAAGTTAAATAAACGGTTGGAACGAGTATAGATATAAGCATTTGTTTCACGAATGTCCAGGTGGTTTCTGGGACTCGCCGGTGACAAATGAGCGCACTACGAACACAGCCGAAGCGGCGCGCCCCTCTGACACGAAGCCAGCCGAGGCCAAGCCGAAGAAACGCGTCACCCTGCTCGCGCCGCCCAAGAAGGAACAATCGCCCTCTGCTGACTTCGAAACTTGGTGCACCAACGTACTATCCAACTGGAGGGATGCCGCTAATATCGATAGTAAGACAACACTTTATTAATATCAACGCAATCAAATCACACGAACGATCTTACGAAAACATCTCAAAACCTGTACAACCAGTACTTACCCGGATAAAATGTAGGCTGTGTTATTCCAGATTAAGAAACTGTGTGTTAAAGTTTCAGCTAGATTCGTTTAGTAGTTTTTGAGTGAAAGAGTAACAAACATCCATACATCCTCACAAAGTTTCGGCTCAGTAGCATGAACCTAAGAAAAGGTAATTTACCAACTATTGGACTTACCTCTAACTATACATTAAAGGTAGGTTGTATGTTAAAAAAATCATTATGACATGGTCACGTTTCTTATGCCAGTACCGACGTTCGTTGCGTTCCTGCGAGACATCGAGTCGCCGTACGAAGTGAAGGACTACGTGAAGTGCTACCTCGGCGACACCAAGGAGTCGAACGACTTTGCCAGGCAGTTCTTAGAGCGTCGGTGAGTTTATCTCTATTGCCCATCCACACTTCGATCCACACTCAGAGATTTGACGCTTGTTCGCTTTCCTTTGTCGCGGGACAAAATACCGACAAGCTGACGGGATGATTTATGTTGAAGTGCTCTGTCCCAAACACTACAGCGTCCCGTTTATAGGAAAAGTTTGCTCCCTGACACTGTATAAATCATCTAGTAAAGATGTAAAAGCCTAAGTTTTTTTTTGTGTTCAAGGTCTCGCATGCTGCGCGTGGGCATGGTGACTCCCTCAGACGACCTGTGCTCGCCGGCGGCCGCCGTCAACCCACGCACCAACTCCGGCTCCGACTACACAGAGGTCAAGTCCAAGGTAATATTTCACTGATTCATCAGTCTTCGCTGACTGTACCGTGTCATACCATGGCCGTAATAGAAATGTCCCATGCGAAAACATTTACGTGTTGAATTAAATAATATGAGGACACCGACCAAAACTGAGCAAATCTTTATATGAATTGTCTGATAAAGTCGTTTACCTTAGAGAGTTGTACTAGAGAGTTGTCCAAAACTTGAAAATCACATCGAAAATCCTAGTGTTTAATGTGTACGTACAGTTACATAATTTACTGTAGGCGCGAATGACAAAGCCTAACTTCGTAGACTTCGTCAACGGTATCCTTTAATTTGTTAACATATCTCTGTATTATATGTGTGCTCTATAATCCATGCTCTCTCCAGGGCAAAAAGACGAAGAAAAACAAGATGTTTAAGGTAGACGCCCGCATCCTCGGCTTCTCGGTGACGGCGTCCGAGGACCGCATCAACATCGGTGACATCGACACGGTGTGAACCGCGCCACGCCCCTACAATACTAACGTGTCAATTGATATTATAAAAACTCTAAGTGACTAACATGTTTCCCGACTTAACAATCGAGTGACAGATTCCTGTGAAGAACTTCTATCAAAATGTCAGTTATTAAATGCTGTATGTGATGTGATGTCCTGTTCCAATGATTTAATATTCCTAATGATTTTGCAGATAATTTTGTATCGGACAGGTTAGTGTCGACCAGTTAAATTGGTGGCATTAGTAACTAAATTACCGACAAGATCATTTGAAGTCGCATAACGAGGCAGCTTGTGATTCAACGGAGCCAGGGTATCTGGTTTCAGCTTAATACTAGACCGCTATCCTGTCTAACGTTAGTCACTCTTAAGTAGCCACTTAGACTTAGGGGTCATTATAAAAGCGGGCATAAGACTTATTGCATAATAAACTATCGTGCCTTCCGTGTGTTGGAGCGTCCTTGTATAAATATTATTATTTCTAGCCTGTATCGATATTATATTTTATGTGTTGATTTTCGTTGTTCAATTGAGATGCGTATACAAATTGTGATAGCCGTTTTAAAAATAGTTAATCGTTCAGTAACTTGCATATTATCTAGTCAAAAACTCTCCTAAATAACACAAAATTATACAAATCATCAAAACTACATGTGCAATAAAATCACAATCAAGCTCAAAAGTATATGTCTTATGAAATTGCTGTTTTGTATGTGCAAAATGACAATTTCATAGGTAAAATATTATTTACATTTTAATTTGTCTATTTATTATAAAAACTCTATGTGACTAACATACAAAATAAAAAAACTTAGAGCTTCCACGAAAAAGGTACTTACCCAATTTTCAGTACATACTTTAAAACTAGATCAAACTATTACGAGATACAAAAATATAAAAAAACGGTTCTCAAGTTATCAACGAAAAGTATTTTATTTTTTTAAATTTGTGACTATAATTGAATCACACGCAAATACCCTATTGCCTATATAACTTGATAGCAAATTATAACATTAAAATATTTATTAATTATTTGTTATAAGTGTAATGTAAATCTAACGTGTATTACGTCTTCTGTAAATCTCTGGGCCTGATCCTTGAATTCAATTACAATAAACTTCTCAATGTTGTAACAGTAGAATACGCCAATTCTTGATGTAATTTAATAGTTATTACAGTTCTCGGTGTTGTCATCTAAAACGATTACATTTCTTACAATAGTCGATAAAGTTTGTTAGTAGATACTGGCATGCATGTCACACTTGTTTCTGAATTATTTCAAAGTTTACCAGTTATGTCTTGAGAGGGTCACTTTTGCTGAATTTTACCAAAAACAATTTTATTATTATTTAGTTAGTGATGTTTTAGTTACAAGCATCTATTTCAATGCTTCGTAACTTCGTAAAACAGTGCTGTTTATATTCGTTACTGTTTAAGACACGATGTCTGCAAGGTTGTTGCCCAACTTGTCACAAAATCGAAATTCGTCGCCATCACGACTGAACTGTCAAATAAATAAATAAATTATTAATATCCTTGGACATTCCACACAGTGTCATCTAGTCTCAAGCATAGCAATTTAATGCTTGTGTTCTGGTACCAGATGACTATACCTACTATCTAATTATTATACATTTTTATTTGTAAATACATACAATACATGTTATACATTAGAAAAGAGACAAATATTTGCACATCATACCTACAAACATTTGTCCCGCAGCGGGGATCAAACCCGCAACCTCTGCGTATCAAACGGGCTTTCTTTCACCACAGAGATGTCAACACAAATAATTAACACTTTCAATTAAACGCGACCACAACTGTCAGATTTGAAAAGAAAACCATTTTTATTTACTGTCTATAATCAAAGCTCATCGAGTTTAGTCATGATGGCGACAAAATTCGATTTCACGACAAGTTGGCCTAGCTTGTGTAAATATGTCGCTTATGTTGACGTACCTAATAACTCAAATAAGACGAGCCACACTCGTGATAACGTGAGACTACGTTTGACTTCCTTTATCTAATAACCCTTCAGATGTATATGTGAGCTTTTTAAAATCATAAAAAGCAATAGATTTTTCTTGTAATTAACTTATAATGATAGCCACAGTGAATCGAATTGAATGGGACTAAATCTCAAATAAATTAAGTCTTGCTTTATGAATGGTTCCATTAGTAAACATTCGCGACTTTCGGGATTGTGTATTGCTCTTGGAAGGTTGTGCCAGCTGCCAACCTACCATGATGGCATCCAGCAATGCTCTTGTCAACGCATACCTCGGCAACTGTCCTGACTCCAACAACCGCGTCTCGATGTCTTCCAGCTTTAGACTTGTTGGTTTATGAATTTCGAGTCCCCAATCTAACGTATTTTCTATTTGATGCACTGTCGATTAATCAATATTATGTTTTTCTAATAAGTATGTTAATTTTGTTTAAATAATTATTTATGATTTTTTATTTATTACTGTAATATGTTTTTAATAATGTGACTCCTTCATCCGTAATGTTTTAACTTTATACTGCTGCTGTACTTATGTACTTTAATTATTAGTTGTTTCCTAGAGATAGTGTAGCGATGCCGACGTCACCCCGAAAACCATTAGATACGATTGTAGTATAGCATTCTTAGGATATGTGATTTTTGAAATTTTATCTAAAATGTAATTTAAATAATTCTCTAACTGATATATTTTGAGAGCCCGAGACACATTTTACTGAATTTATTAATAATATGTTCTATCTATTATGTAAGTCGTTGGACGTGGAGTATTAGATGTGGTGTTGATGAAAATTGCTACCGAGCAACGCTGTTTGCATTATACTTATTCAAAATGTGTTCGACCAAGTGTCTTACCACGATTGTTAAAGTTAACGTTATTATATAATTTATAAAAATGATTTGTTTTAGAATCGTTATATATCCTCATTATTATTAATTAATTATAAATACTATTATATGAACAGCGCAAAAATTATACAAATAGACAGGTTTTTATATCAATTTCTAAAATTTCAGACCTGGTCTAGGAAAAGCGCACGGTTCAGACATTTCTTTCAAAAACACATTGTCTCTATGCTCCTAATCTGACTTAAATGTTTTAGGTACCTACTCATAATTACTTAATTTATAAATTGAATTAAATTCAAGTGTCTGAGGATAATGACGTGACATTTTTAGTATGTTTTAGATAAGATATTTATACTTACTTTATCTATGTTTATGTTTGTAAGAATCGTAGATGGTCCGCGATTGGATTTAAATTTTAGCTTCGTAAATGTAACTTTTTTTATTGAATGTGGAAAATACTCCTAGAAAAATCTTTAGATTTTTTATTTTTAAGATTTTATTCCATGCGGTCGTTTCTGATCAATGACACAGGAAGATTAGGGTTCGCGTTTATAAATAATTCCTTTAAGTACATTGAAATATACGATGCTATGCTATTTTCCATTTTACTGTGACGTAGATTTGTAAATATTAAAATTGGATATTAAACTCTGTGTTGTAAAAGATGATCTACTACAGCGTGTTAACCATATGCAATCTAGTGGTGATGTTCTCAAAATGTTCGTTGTGCTGTAGAAATAACGAGTTTGATTCTCTTATAGTGTTCGTATCGTCGCGTCGTTTATCTAACTACAGCGATACCAATATATTCAAAAAAGTGTTTAACTATTAGTTTTTACCCTAGCTTGGAATGCAGTTCCTGTATGTAAGAAAAGTTAACCTCTATCTTTGTAGCCTGTGTTCATTGTTAGTAGAGTTGTTTTACGAACATGCTTTGAATAGGTGCCATTATTATCGTTATATTGTTGTTCTTTAGAAAACGTCCTATCTGTAACTTTGAAATGACCACCATAAGCTAAACAGTTCCAGTTATCAAGCTAAGCTCCGAATGTTTTTTGTTTAATCACACTGCCAACGCCTACGTTGACTTGCCCTAATAATTATCCAATGTTAGTCAATTGTCGCCATTCCAGTATTTCTGTTAAAGCTATTTTTAGAAGATTGCAGAGGCCAAATTGCAACAAGTTGGTCAATCTAGCACCTAGGACCATCTACGACAGCAAAGCTGGTAGTCGTGTATGTTTTTAAGGTTGAAAGTGCCTCTAGGGCATGAACGATTGATTATAAAGCAATAAATAAGTGTATTCAATTTGTGAACATTTTAATGCATGTTTTTCGATTCTGAATGTTGTAAATATATTGAATTTAGATGGAATAAAAAAAGATCATTCTTTGAATTTTTTATTATGTCTTTCCGTTTCCTTTATCTGGGTCCTTCTAAGTACCTACCTACCTACTTCTACAACGTGATTCATAATTGGTATGTTATCCCGGAAGGGGGATTTTGTGACCATGAAAATGAACAGTTGTGTAGGTGCAAATCTTGCGAATTCTAATTTTCAGTTTTTCATACAAAAACTTTCTTCAAATGTTTTTCAAACTTCAAAAGCTAAATCTTTTAACAACCCTAAGTTTTTTCAACATTGTAACTACCTTTCCTACTAGGTTCGCACAGATTGAAAATTGGTAGTAGGTAAGTAGGTATGAACACACAAGGCAGACACAAAAAAGAGCCATTGGCCAGTGGTTAGGATCACCGGCAAAGCTTATTTCTGAAGGAAACTTTGCTAGTCATTTCTTCAATGAAAACATCGAAATTGTGAACAAATGTTGTTCACACTGATGAGGAGAATGACCCTTTTTCGGGATAACCAATTATGAAATCTTAATTATGCCTTGCTATAAATTATAGTACCTACCTAATATACAAACGTGTGTGACGGGCTTTAAGGTGGTGGGAAGAAGTGAGGTGATTTGATATTGAATTTATAAAAAAAGTATAGGTAGTGCAAATAGAAGGGGAGATAACACGCCGCCACAGACTACTAGGATGCTAACGCATCACGCCGCCCTGCACCGGCTAACGTATGGCTCCAAGACGAGAAAGTATCGTCAACTCGAACCCGTTGCCGACGACCAAGCAGATAACTGCGAAACCATTCAACCACCGATGGAGATCAGATATGATAAGAGAGCTTAACAGGTTAGCTGTCCGATGAGGCACATGTGCCTCATGGGTGATTGCACTGGTACGTCCATGAGGCATATGTGCCTCATGTTAGCTGTCATTATTTACTACGAGGACGTGTACAAAGAAGATCGAAACTTGCTTCGGGACAGCTAACCTGTTAATAAACCGCGTAAAATGTCAAAGTCCACAGTAGGTATAAGCACTACTGAAGTCCAGCAACATCAAGATAGTAACCTGGAGCTTTATTCCCCAGCGCACAAAGTAACATAACTTCACTAAAACACGTGCTTTTTTGACTATTCGAAATTTAAAATCCAAAAACGGGCAATTTTACATGTCACCCAAGCTCGTTTAGATTGGTATTGACCAATGAAAACATAACATACGCAATGTCATGAATTTTCAAATTCGGTATGCCACCGTTACATGCTCTTTGTGCCACGACTAGGCGAGGTTAATACCTGTCAAAATTCCATGCTTCTCAATACCGTGTTTTGTAAAAACACTGCTGAAGCGCGGTACAATTTTTCATATTTATTATGAGATTTGTGTTATTTTAACTATTCAATGGTGAAAGAAGACGTGTAGCACTCGGAGACTGCCGCGGTAAAGCTATTGCATAGCATTTTTTCGGAGTGGAGGGTGTTAGGTTATTTTCGTTACGGAATTTCTGGATTCGGTCTCCACGCTCAAGGCCCGCAATAGAAGCTATGCAATAGCTTAAAAATATTATTTTTACGACAAATAATGTACTAAATCATTGAATAGGTGTTTCAGGCGGCAACTAAGATAAACGCCTTTTTGGTCACATCATCTACACTGCAGCCTCATTGGAGGAGAGACTTTTTGCCGTCGGGGAACATTGTCAGTAAACGTAGTGTTTATATTCTCTTTGATTGTCAGGGTTTGACTTGACATTAGTGACGGCACGGTATTATTTATTTAATGTATTTTGATAAAATTATAATAGGTAGGTACGTAGGTATTCTATCATTGAATATTTGTCGGCAACAAAGATAAATCAAGTCGGTAATCCTAACAAGATAACCTAAAATAAGTGCTTTAATAAAATATTATGCTTTGCCAGAAAAAAACAACACATTTTTTATAAATTTATTCACACAAAGCACTATGATGAGATTTCTTTCACAGGATCGCTGATGCCCTCATGGATCTAACAAATGCAATTAAGTAATAATAAATGGTTGTGAAATAAATGTGGTTGATAAAAAAAAACTCTTTGACTTATTTACTCTCTTGCCGAGACGAGAAGTAGGAAATGTAGGTTGGCAGCAACATTGAACGTGCTCTCCAATTTCGCTATGAAGCGACTTGCACTAGGCTGGCTGATAGTGCTAACCAATCGTTTCCAATTGACTTTTGATAGCTCCAAATAAAGTACAAAGCTACCCAAGTTTGCCTCCAAGGATGCCGCGCAATCACTAAAACCACTTCTAGGTAGTGCTCACACGTTTACAATTTTAGGATCCATTGATTAGGATCATGATCCCCTAAATCTCTCCTACTTATATTTGTGCGTTGTTTTCGAATAACAATTTACATTTTCATTGCTAGTTTTAGGTAATTAAAATAGAGAAAATGCAATTTCGATGAAAATCAATCAATGATTGAAGTAGATAATTGTTATGACATTTGACAATTCGTCCGGGAACTAGTCGGACGTAGGTACCTAATGAATTAAAATAATTATTTTTTGACTCAAAACTTTGAATAACAACAAAATTAATAATTATTGTTATTTAATAACCATCTAATTCAATGTTATTTTACTTATAATATGATGTGGCTTAAACCAAAAAAATCAATCAACTAAAATTATGATAACTTTCCAAAAACATTCGCGGAAGTATGGTTTTGAACGAATTACGAAAATATCAAGACCATGAACGAAGTAGCCACTGGACCCGACATAAAATATAAATAAATAAATAAATAATAAATAAATATCCTTGGACATTCCACACGGCGGCGTCATCTAGTCCCAAGCTAAGCAATTTAATGCTTGTGTTATGGTAACCAGATGACTGATAAACTACATAGATACCTACATTTTATCTGTAATTACATACATATTTATTATATGTACATAGCGAAGTTGCACTTGGTGGCTACCAAACTCTGTTTTCGCTATTTCTCCTAAACTATACAAAATGAAACTATTACATAGGTATTAAAAAAAGCTTATGATAGGTTTCACAAACTGTACATTCAGTTTTTTCAAATTCCTTTGTTCAACGTAATAATAAAATAAAATAGGCGGTGGCGCTAGTTTCACCCATACAGGCACCTTAAATAAAGTTGGCTAATACGAAATTTTATTTTAGGTAGGTACCTACATGTGATTCTATTTAGTGATTAATAACAATACCTAAATGTAATAAAATAATGTACCTACCTACTAACATGTGAAAAGAAGTAGTGCTGCTTCCGCCGCTATAGTTTTTACACAATAGTTTTATACAATAGTTTTTACACAAATAAAAGTGATTTGGGGAATAAAGCCCCTGGGGCTTTATTCCCCAAATCACTTTATAAGAACGTAACGTGCAGTGACGTCATTTTGAAATACGAATCTATGGTGCCAAGGCTTGTTTTCTTAAAATGGTATTCTCCACGCTCTGTCACACAAGTTAAGTCTTGATCTTGAACGAATAGCCACTGGACTAGACATATTATAAGCGAACGTACCTTCACCGGTCTTGTCAGTAGGTAACCAGTCAAATTCTAGCCTTGGTCGTTTGTTTTTGCGTAAGTCTGAAGCACTTACTTTTCAATAAAACATCTCCCAAAAATTACTAAATGTTCAGTTAAATTGTGTAAAAACTATAGCGGCGGAAGCAGCACTACTTCTTTTCACATGTTAGTAGGTAGGTACATTATTTTATTACATTTAGGTATTGTTATTAATCACTAAATAGAATCACATGTAGGTACCTACCTAAAATAAAATTTCGTATTAGCCAACTTTATTTAAGGTGCCTGTATGGGTGAAACTAGCGCCACCGCCTATTTTATTTTATTATTACGTTGAACAAAGGAATTTGAAAAAACTGAATGTACAGTTTGTGAAACCTATCATAAGCTTTTTTTAATACCTATGTAATAGTTTCATTTTGTATAGTTTAGGAGAAATAGCGAAAATAGAGTTTTGTAGCCACCAAGTGCAACTTCGCTATGTAGGGTAGGTAGTTCAACAGTGAACCAGGCAGCCACAATTAACCATCGTTATTTCTCAGAAATCTGACGTTGCCCATTTGTGCTTCTACCTGTAAATGATAGGCACATGTGTCCCCCCTCCGCACACCTGTTTGTGCAAGTCGCCCACTAATAACGGCTGTGTGAGAAGCGTTTGTTTGAAAATTGAACCAAAAAGTATGTTTTTTCTGCTGGCATCTTTGATTTTTTGTGTGAATTGTATAAAAGATATAACTTTTTTTATTACAAATATTAAATAAACATTTAGTTAGCTTTATCATGTACCGCACGTAAGCTTAAAATAATAAGTCTAAACCGTTGAAATTTTCAGATTAGTTCAAAGTATGTGCTGTGTCTCTCATAGAACCACATCGAGGTAGTTCACAATGAACCTGGTTTTTATGCTACTTGCTAAGTGTAATTTTCTAAAAAAAATAGAAACCTTGCTGATTTTGATTAAGGTTAATAATAAATAATAATTTTGATCTCTTTATCGTGATTTGAGTGTTTTTCTATTAGTTATTCAAATGTTGTACAGGTTAAATGTAAATTTTTGACCGATTAAATGTAGAAAAATGATAAAAAAATAGAGAAAAGTGTTTTATGCTACCAAACTATAAATATCGCAATTAAAAGCATAAAAGTACTATGTATTTTCATATATTGCCCTTTATTAATGTTTTATAATATAATTACGCTACCCAAAATAAGGTGGTTCATTGTGGAAAATACCCCGGTTCACTGTGTACACCTAAGAGTACACATTGAACCAAATCTCATTTTTTTTTAAAAACCATGTATCTTCTAAACTAATAAAATTTGTAAAGAAATTTAAATGCAAATTGAAAGACAGATAAATTCACTAACGAACAGTGAAAAAACCGAACACAAAAACCCAAGAAACTCGAAGCTAAAGGCTTCCAAACTTTACCTGGTTCATTGTACGACAATGTACCCTACCTACCTACATAATATAATAAATATGTATGTAATTACAGATAAAATGTATCTATGTAGTTTATCAGTCATCTGGTTACCATAACACAAGCATTAAATTGCTTAGCTTGGGACTAGATGACGCCGCCGTGTGGAATGTCCAAGGATATTTATTTATTATTTATTTATTTATTTATATTTTATGTCGGGTCCAGTGGCTACTTCGTTCATGGTCTTGATATTTTCGTAATTCGTTCAAAACCATACTTCCGCGAATGTTTTTGGGAAAGTTATCATAATTTTAGTTGATTGATTTTTTTGGTTTAAGCCACATCATATTATAAGTAAAATAACATTGAATTAGATGATTATTAAATAACAATAATTATTAATTTTGTTGTTATTCAAAGTTTTGAGTCAATAAATAATTATTTTAATTCTTCTTCTTTATTTTGGCTTCGCCGGCTTTTGCCACGCATTTAGCCAATTATTTTAATTCATTAGGTACGTCCGACTAGTTCCCGGACGAAATGTCAAATGTCATAACAATTACCTACTTCAATCACTGATTGATTTTCATCGAAATTGCATTTTCTCTATTTTAATTAGTACCTAAAACTAGCAATGAAAATGTAAATTGTTACTTATTCGAAAACAACGCACAAATATAAGTAGGAGAGATTTAGGGGATCATGATCCTAATCAATGGATCCTAAAATTGTAAACGTGTGAGCACTACCTAGAAGTGGTTTTAGTGATTGCGCGGCATCCTTGGAGGCAAACTTGGGTAGCTTTGTACTTTATTTGGAGCTATCAAAAGTCAATTGGAAACGATTGGTTAGCACTATCAGCCAGCCTAGTGCAAGTCGCTTCATAGCGAAATTGGAGAGCACGTTCAATGTTGCTGCCAACCTCTACATTTCCTACTTCTCGTCTCGGCAAGAGAGTAGGTAATTAAGTCAGAGTTTTTTTTATCAACCACATTTATTTCACAACCATTTATTATTAATTGCATTTGTTAGATCCATGAGGGCATCAGCGATCCTGTGAAAGAAATCTCATAGTGCTCTGTGAATAAATTTATAAAAAATGTGTTGTTTTTTTCTGGCAAAGCATAATATTTTATTATAGCACTTATTTTAGGTTATCTTGTTAGGATTACCGACTTGATTTATCTTTGTTGCCGACAAATATTCAATGATAGAATACCTACGTAATATAATTTTATCAAAATACATTAAATAAATAATACCGTGCCGTCACTAATGTCAAGTCAAACCCTGACAATCAAAGAGAATATAAACGGCTTTTTGACGGGAATTCGAGGTGCCATGTTGCCTTTTTTGTTTTATTTTCCAAAACTTGTGTTTTAGCGAATATTAATGTGTAATAATGGTGGATTATTAACTGTTAAGTGTTCGTGAACGTACATAAGTGTGGGCAAATGAAACAAAACTGGATATCGTTGCATTTCGAGTTCTCTCAAATAGTCCGTGAAAAGCTTTAGTAAAGATCCCACATCTTTACTGACGCTGACTATGACTTTGACTTGACCTTGTGACTAAACTTACTAACTAAAAACACATGGTAGTGGCTAAATGCGTGGCACAAGCCGTGCGAAAGCCAAAATAAAAGAAGTGAAGTGAAGTGAGAATATAAACACTACGTTTACTGACAATGTTCCCCGACGGCAAAAAGTCTCTCCTCCAATGAGGCTGCAGTGTAGATGATGTGACCAAAAAGGCGTTTATCTTAGTTGCCGCCTGAAACACCTATTCAATGATTTAGTACATTATTTGTCGTAAAAATAATATTTTTAAGCTATTGCATAGCTTCTATTGCGGGCCTTGAGCGTGGAGACCGAATCCAGAAATTCCCTAACGAAAATAACCTAACACCCTCCACTCCGAAAAAATGCTATGCAATAGCTTTACCGCGGCAGTCTCCGAGTGCTACACGTCTTCTTTCACCATTGAATAGTTAAAATAACACAAATCTCATAATAAATATGAAAAATTGTACCGCGCTTCAGCAGTGTTTTTACAAAACACGGTATTGAGAAGCATGGAATTTTGACAGGTATTAACCTCGCCTAGTCGTGGCACAAAGAGCATGTAACGGTGGCATACCGAATTTGAAAATTCATGACATTGCGTATGTTATGTTTTCATTGGTCAATACCAATCTAAACGAGCTTGGGTGACATGTAAAATTGCCCGTTTTTGGATTTTAAATTTCGAATAGTCAAAAAAGCACGTGTTTTAGTGAAGTTATGTTACTTTGTGCGCTGGGGAATAAAGCTCCTGATCGTTTTCCATTCCGGATCGGACATCATCAGTAATCTTAACAGGTTAGCTGTCCGATGAGGCACATGTGCCTCATGGGTGATTGCACTGGTACGTCCATGAGGCATATGTGCCTCATGTTAGCTGTCATTATTTACTACGAGGACGTGTACAAAGAAGATCGAAACTTGCTTCGGGACAGCTAACCTGTTAATAAGTGCTGTCACAGTGCTATGACCGGGACGGAAACCAGATTGAAGAGGATTGTTGTTTTTTGTAAGAAAGAAAATTAGCTGATAAATAAATAATAATATCAAGATAAATATCAAGTAGAAGCCTTTATTAAATTATTAAGGACAAGAACAACGTTTGCGCCGGCGCCGGCGGCCGCACTTGCGCTTGCGCCGCCTCCGACGACAGCTGCGGCGCCGGCGCCGGCTTCTACGTCGCCTGCACCTGCGCCGGCCACACCGCAGCTCTCGCGCTAAGTTGGCCACGTAACGGTCACCGCGCCTGTCCAGGAAACCAAGGATTGCACTGCGTTTGAGTGTTTCTTCTGCCTACAAAAAAAGATAATAGGTAAGTAATAATAATTATTTAAACTGGAGCCATGTTTTTTTAAAAACACGCAGCGTCGGTACTTTTCGTGAAATATTAGGTAAGTAATTCAATTTTTTAGAGATAGGTACGCCACAGCATCGAATCACTCAGTAGTTTTAACTATTTCCAAAAAATACAGACTACACACATGAACAGAATACAATGTAACAAAGCGTAGGTACCTACCTTGGATATTGAGAGATGAAAGATTAAATTACTTAATCTATACTTCTTTTATAAAGAGGTAAAGTGTGTTTGTATGTTAGGGGTAATCTCCGAAACTACTCATCCGATTTCAAAAATTCTTTCACCGATGTGTAGCATAGACTTTCCGCGCGAGCGCATCCGCGGGCGAGTAAGCTAGTAAGTAGGTAGGTAATATAATATATTACCTACCTAGTTACTAGCTTCTTTAGACTGAACCTTTATATCCTAAAGGATAAAATTGGAGGACGATTATATACCTCTACATATTATGTAGAGGTATATAATACTTTTTAAAAAGCTTCTTTACCTTTAGACTGAACCTTTATATCCTAAAGGATAAAATTGGAGGACGATTATATACCTCTACATATTATGTAGAGGTTCAGTCTAAAGGTAAAGAAGCTTTTTAAAAAGTATAACTCTGTAAAATTAAATAATGAAGTCAATACCTTTCCTATAAGTGTGCTGACTCGCCAGACATCGCCATACTTGTCCTGTAGGTATTTTGCTATTTCCGCTGCAGTGACGCCTTCCTTGTGTGCCACTTTGTAAAAAGTGCTCATAACAAGCTTGCCAGTATTCTGGTCTTGCTCCTGCCTATGATCGTGAAACGACATTGTGTGATTGCCAAGAACGCTAAGAATTTAACATTTTAATCGGTGTAAAGCTGGGAATTGTATGCTAAAATATGGAATTTACATTAGATATTGATGTACCGAAAAGGGCGATGCGATGTCACATAAAATTTAATTTCACAAATGACTGTTGTGGTTGTACGTGAAAGGTAACGTCAAATAATGTTTTTAAATAGATGAAAAGAAAAGAGTTCGAGTATAAAGAATATGTAGGTATATCTTTCCAATAAAAAAAAATACCTTTATACAATTTATAACAATATACAGGGTGAATTTTTGAGACGGGACAGTAAGGGCAGGTACCTTAAACGTTATAGTTACAGGAAAACGTTTTTAGGAGACTATCCATTAATTTTTAAAATATTCTGAACTGCATTTACAGATTTTGGAAAAAAGTACAGTCAGCAAGAAAATGGTCATTTTACACAAAAACTTTTTTTGATGCCAATCGATCCTGTTTCTTATAAGGATCAAAAGTCTCTACTAGACCGACTGAGGTTTGAGTACTAGAAAAGTCAGAAATCGCAAAAAACGTTTTCCATACATTTCGGTAAAAGAGCCAAACTTCAAAATTAGTCAAACTTTTTGTTATGGGTAGATCTACCCATAACAAAAAGTTTGACTAATTTTGAATATAATAATTTAATAATATAATAATTTAATTTTGATTATAGCGGATCTATCCGCTATAATCCGATATAAAGAAAAAAAAGGCTGGCTGAAAAAAATTGGTCATAAAAAAAGTTTTAAATTTCAAACTTCGAATTCGATTCGAAATCTTGGTTTGTTTCAGGTCATTGTTATGTTTGTTATGAGAAAATTCTAGATTGTTAGTTGCAATTAATTTATGTACCTACATACTTCTTGTTTTAAAATTTAATTTTATTAAAATGTGTAAGGGACCGTCTAAGACCGTCTAAAGGTTCCCTTATTCCATTTCATTTTGAACGCAACCAAGTTTTGTTAGGTTGTAATAATGTAAGCTAGAGACCAATCGTGGCGCTTCGCGCTCGCGTTGTGGTGTTGTATATTAGTGGGTTGGTAATATGTAGACTAAAAAGCCAATCACAGCGCTTCCCGCTCACAAGAATGTGAGATTTTGTATTTTGTAAGAAGAGTCTTGTTTGGTAGCTGCTAACGTTAACTTGTGTGTAAAATCTATCTCCAAAGTCTGAACCTGTATTGTGTAAATGTGTATTGTTAATCCCCCCCACGACCCATCTCTAATAAACTTTGTGACGGTGAACAAATTTGTTTGACTTCAATAGTCCCCCCGTTATAGTGGCCCCACGTTGGGCGCCACTATAACGGGGGGACTATTGAAGTCAAACAAATTTGTTCACCGTCACAAAGTTTATTAGAGATGAAATGCTTTGGAATGTGATGCTGAGCTTATGCATTCTGTTAAAATTGATGTGGCCTTGCGGGATGATGAAGGTTTGAAGCTTGATACAGATCAGAGAGTGCGGCTTAACCGTCTGCTTGAGAAGCATTGTGAGATTTTCGCTGACAAGGGGCCCGCTACTGATTTTGCTGTCCATTGCATCAAGGTTAAGGAAAACCAGCAGCCTATAGCTTGCCCACCCTACAGGTTATCCCCAAATAAGAAAGATCTTTTGAATAAAGAGTTGCAAAAATTGTTAGAAAATGATGTGATCGAGGAGTGTGAGTCACCTTGGGCTGCAAACGTCGTGTTGGTAAATAAGAAGGATGGAGGTGTCCGCTTATGTGTTGACTACCGCAAACTCAATGCTGTGACTGAGCCGGACTGCTATCCACTTCCTCGGATGGAAGATATTTTACATGCAGCCAAGACAAGTAACTACATGACTACTCTAGATCTTAGGTCAGGTTATTTCCAATGCCTGGTGAGACCTGAAGACAGAGACAAGACATCATTCACTAGTCCATTAGGTACGTTCAGATGGAGACGTATGCCCATGGGTCTTAGGAACTCTGGTGCTACATTTCAACGGCTGATTGATAGATTCAAGTCTAATCTGAAATGTAAAGATAAGGAAGGAGATGCTGATGTGACGAGAGATGTTCGGTTACTCGCATACTTAGACGACCTTATAATACTTTCAGACAACTTCAGCCAGCACCTAGAGGACCTCGAGGCAGTGTTCGAGAGGCTGAAGCTGTTCAACCTCCGAGTGCATCGGCAGAAGAGCATGTTCGCCCGCGACAGCGTGCGGTTCCTGGGGCACGTCATCGTGCCGGGAGGCCTGCAGGCTGACCCGCAGAAGGTCGACGCCATCGCGAACATGCCGCCGCCTAGGAATCTGAAACACCTGATGAGTTTCATTCAGACAACAAGTTGGTTTCGGCGGTTCATTCCTAACTACGCCGATGAGGCGCGACCGCTGACCAGCCTGCTGAAGAAGGACGTCGCCTGGTGCTGGGCGGAGCCGCAGCAGCGAGCTTTCGAGAAGCTGAAGTCGCAGCTGGTGTCCGCGCCGATTCTGCGCCAAGCCGACGATACCAAACCGTACGTATTACGCACTGATAGTAGCGGTTATTGTCTCGGAGCAGTCCTACTGCAGGGGGAGGGCCTTGACGAGCGGCCCATTGAATATGCGAGCAGATTGCTAACCCCAGCAGAGAAAAACTATAATACTACCGAGAGAGAAGCGCTAGCGATCGTGTGGGCTGTGACGAAGTTTAGGGGTTACATAGAGGGCGCTGAGGTTCTAGTCAAGTCTGACCATCAACCTCTCAAATGGTTGATGAACCTGAAGAGTCCGAGTGGACGCTTAGCGCGCTGGGCCCTGACTCTGCAAGAGTATAATTTGCGAATAGAGTATACGCCCGGGAAGGCTAACGTAGTCGCCGATATGCTATCACGCCCGTCGTGCGTGGAAGAGCCGACCTGCGACTTGTGCTACACGACGGTAGACATACCGACCCGCCAACCCGGAGATGTACGGGAGAATCAGCTGTCCGACCCAGAGGTCAAGAAGATAGTTGATGACTTGGAGTCGAACGAGCCGTTCAAGGCCCGAGTATGGGCAGACCGTGGATATGTAATCTCAGATGGCATTTTATACAGATTGTCACCGGACTGCGAGGACGCTGAGTCGCCGTGCCTGGTAGTGCCGGCGCACGAGCGGTCGCGCGTGCTGCGCGAACTGCACGACGCGCCCACCGCCGGCCACTGCGGCGCCGAGCGCACGTTGCTCCGCGTCGCTGAGAGATTCTACTGGCCCGGTATGAGAACTTTTATAAATGACTACGTCAAGAAATGTGTGCCGTGTCAGAGATACAAGGTTGACACGCGCAAACCGGCGGGATTACTGCAGACACCGGCCATGACTAGGAGGTTCGAAGTCGTGTCGGTAGATTTGTTTGGACCCCTCCCGGAAACCGTGAACCACAACAAGTGGATATTGATAGTAGAGGATGTGTGCTCACGGTGGGTAGAGATCTTTCCGCTCAAGAACGCGACGAGCATGGAGTGTGCTAAGCTGCTCATTGACGAGATCTTCTTCAGATACGGCGTGCCGCGACGTATGACGTCCGACAACGGCGTGCAGTTTGTAAGTGAAGTCATGCAGCAAGCCTGCCATGTGATGGGAGTGACCCAAGATCTCACTCCACTGTACCATCCCGAAAGTAATCCAATAGAACGTAAAAATCGTGATCTGAAACCGCAGTTGGCGATATTGGTTGGCCAAGATCACACAACTTGGGATGCGCATATTTCAGCGATCCGATTTGCCATGAATTCAGCCGTGACAGCTAGTACAGGATTTACTCCAGCTTATCTCACATTCGGACGTGAGCTTCGGACGCCTCTCGACGCTGTCACTGACATGCGTGCCATCCTAGAAAGGGATAACTTTGTGCCTACAGTAACACCCTACCTCAAGCGTATGTCAAATGCACTATTACAGGCGAGGGATGTACATGAAAAGGCGCAAAGGCAGCAGAAGAAATACGCGGACGAGGGCCGGCGAGACGTCCCTCTGTATCAAGTTGGAGATTTGGTGCTGCTGAAGACTGAAGGGCAGAACAGCGCGGCGCCGGGCCAGACGCCCAAGTTTATCCCGCGCCGCGATGGGCCGTACCGCGTGAACGAGGCCTGCAGTCCGGTGAGCTACGTCTTGGTTGATCCAAGTACTGAGGAGAACATAGGTAAGTACCATAGTTCTAAGCTTACACCGTTTGTTGGCCACATCCAAGCACCGGTACGTCCGAAACGTAGAAGAGGTAGACCGCGTAAGAACAGGGGTGCAATTAGTGCTAGCCTAGACCCTGTCGTTGACTAGACTAGCAGGGGGAGGTTGTAAGGGACCGTCTAAAGGTTCCCTTATTCCATTTCATTTTGAACGCAACCAAGTTTTGTTAGGTTGTAATAATGTAAGCTAGAGACCAATCGTGGCGCTTCGCGCTCGCGTTGTGGTGTTGTATATTAGTGGGTTGGTAATATGTAGACTAAAAAGCCAATCACAGCGCTTCCCGCTCACAAGAATGTGAGATTTTGTATTTTGTAAGAAGAGTCTTGTTTGGTAGCTGCTAACGTTAACTTGTGTGTAAAATCTATCTCCAAAGTCTGAACCTGTATTGTGTAAATGTGTATTGTTAATCCCCCCCACGACCCATCTCTAATAAACTTTGTGACGGTGAACAAATTTGTTTGACTTCAATAGTCCCCCCGTTATAAATGTCATTTTGAGCAATTTATTTCGTAGATCATCTAAATGTAGTTATTTTTGTCTGTGTCTAAAGTACAACTTAATAAAATGATTTATTTTATTTTAATTGTTTCAATCCTAATGTTGTAAAAGATTATCGATGCAACTTTGATGATTTTCTACTTAGGTAGGCGCTTTTGCTTCTAGGTACAGTAAGCCACGAGGCCAGCTAGACACTCGCCATTAGGACTCTCACTAATTATCTTATGCGTATTTCCGTATAAACCGTACAATTTCGAAAAAGGTTTTTCGCGATTTCTGACATTTCTAGTAGGTACTCAAACCTCAGTCGGTCTAGTCGAGACTTTTGATCCTTATAAGAAACAGGATCGATTGGCATCAAAAAAAGTTTTTGTGTAAAATGACCATTTTCTTGCTGACTGTACTTTTTTTCCAAAATCTGTAAATGCAGTTCAGAATATTTTAAAAATTAATGGATAGTCTCCTAAAAACGTTTTCCTGTAACTATAACGTTTAAGGTACCTGCCCTTACTGTCCCGTCTCAAAAATTCACCCTGTATAATATATATAAACAAAAAGGCCAGCAGGTCCGAAGTACCCTAAACCGGAGAGCGTGTATGAAGAATGTAATGAGAGTGAATGAGGCGAAAGAAGTGTGTCAGGATCGTAGCAAGTGGAGATCCGTGGTCTCTGCCTACCCCCATGGGAAAGAGGCGTGATTTTATGTAATTGTATATAGGTAGGTATATACAATTTATATTTATAACAGATTTTAACAATATCTTTCCTTCTTCTTAGGGTAGATCTCACTAATAGATGAACTACATGAACGTAGCGTTCCTAATCGGAAATGTTCATATTTTTAGGAAACCTTGCACTGCACTTTTACTATCTGTTTTTAAGTCGATAAATAATGTATAGAATTTTAAACTTAAGGTAACCTATACTTAAAGGTTCATAGAGAAAAATGGAAAAAGTGGATTTGGCCTTAAATAGTTTGGGCTTATCTTTTCTGAACATTATAAAATACCTAGGTAGGAACATTTAATATTTCTTGGTTGTTGGTTATTCAAACTTAACCCTATAGCTAAATATAGTAATGTAAAATGTCATGGCCACAACAATGAATTAATCAACGTTTTAACGAAATGAACAGCTGAACACACGGCTAGGCCAGGTCATGATACCTAGAGTGATGATCATATCGTAAAATTACTACATTACCTACTAAATGTAGGTACTACATTATCCACCGCGCTGTTGATTTCGTGATGCATCACTCATGGCACAAGAGATGTCTGTAAGTATGCAAAGATAATAAAATCACTACGTGTTTTGCCTGTATGCGTGAAACTATAGCCTTAAAGTGCTCAGGGCCCTTACTCCGGAACAACGAAAAACGAAGTTTCGTGACAATTTTCGGGGTCAGCTTATGTTGGTGGATACTAAATTCGTAATAGTTCACCAACATAATTAGAACCCGAAAATTGTCACGAAACTTCGTTTTTCGTTTTGCAGATTAGACGCCCTGTTGTCTTACGCGCCTCGTGTTAATCGGTTGACGACCTCTGTGGCACAGTGGGCGAAAGCCCGCCTGAGACGCGGAGGTTGCGGGTTCGATCCCCGCCGCGAGACAAATGTTTGCATGTTCTGCAGATATTTGTTCCGGGTCTGGTTGTTTTCTATGTATTATATTTATGTATTTACAAAAAAAAATTATCTATATGTAGTATATCAGTCATCTGGTAACCATAACACAAGCATTAAATTGCTTAGCTTGGGACTAGATGACGTGTGGAATGTCCAGGGATATTTATTTATTTATTTATTTAGGTACTGTATACTTAGGTAAATCTCCAGGTTAAACTATGGGATGTAACTATTTACTCTAATTAGGCAAAAATGTTATAGAAATTAATCATTTTATTTCTAAATCACACACAATTTTCTTAGAAAATAGCATAATGGAAATTAAACATTTTTAAATGATATTAAAAGTAAATGTTTATATATTCAAGTACCTACTTAGTAGTACCCACTACTTCTATCATTAGGTATACCTACCCAGAGAGTAATAAACTAGTATGTAAATTTTGATCGGGTTCTTAATTGACAAGCATTAAGTTAGTTGGGTATAATAAGTTAATAAGATCCACAGAAAAAATGAGACTTTTGTTTACGACATAGCACTCGCTTAATACTTAATGTGTCAAAATTAGGTAATTACCTAAATGTATGTACGTAAATTAATAGGTACCCCATAATACCTAATGAAATCATACTTCTACTTCGAAATATTACTGACAACCAATAGAAACAGAAACAATTTTCAAAAACAGTTTGTGGGTATAATTTTATGACATTGGGTGTCATAAAATTATACCTATAAAATTATACCCACAAACTGTTTTTGAAAATTGTTTCTGTTTCTGTAAATTAATAGGTACCCATAATACCTAATGAAATCATACTTCTACTTCGAAATATTACTGACAACCAATAGAAACAGAAACAATTTTCAAAAACAGTTTGTGGGTATAATTTTATGACACCTAATACGGCATTAGATCATTCGAAATTATAGTTTGGAATAAACAACTTAAATTTACTTACTTCGAAATATTACTGACAACCAATAGAAACAGAAACAATTTTCAAAAACAGTTTGTGGGTATAATTTTATGACACCTAATACGGCATTAGATCATTCGAAATTTGGAATAAACAACTTAAATTTTCCACAACCCAATTTGGAAATGGGAAGTTACCTACATGCTTGTCTATGAATATACAATACAATGAGATACAATGCCATACAAACTACACGTATACAACTACTACGGGCTATTTAATTTGTTGGCCACTGCCAAACCTTATTACATGAAATCGATAATTATATTTAGGAATTTAGTTAAGACTAGGTACACATTCCAGCAAAAAACTAAGAAAATTTAAATTAGCACTTTAAATTTTTTTTAACTGTCTGAAGAACACATACAATCCGTTCAAAGCGCGTGCGCGACTGATCGGATCTGCCGAGTCGCCGTGCTTATATAATTTTGTAGTAGTCTTCTTAAACTTTCGCGATCACAATTCATGCTTTTAAATTGAATTTACAGGATGAACCCTGAGCAACAATCGTGGTCGCGGGCGAGTAAATATAAAAAGAAACATTTTAGAAAGTCAAACTGCCCGAAAATATCTAAAAATATTTAGTGTTTTTATTGGTTTTTTTATATTGTTTGGTTCACGAATTTAAAATTACGCTAAGCTTAACAAAGCAGTTAAACGAAATACATACTACCATAGTAGTTTAGTTGTAATATTGAAAAAACAATAATGAAAAGGGGTCACTTTAGGACCTTTTTCTAGCGGCTAAAGTTCATTCCTTAACTCTTTTAACTGAATGTGACTTTGACTAGATCACATCCTTACCTATTAAATATTTTTTTTTTTCAGAACTTAGAACACTACATAATTCTAATTACTCTTTTTGAGACTTTAAAAAACTTGAAAGCGCGGCCTTTGCTGGAATACCCGGCCTTAAGTAAATATATCTATCTATGTCACGCTTTGTAATATTATTATTATGCTATGACTAGCTACGCGTTACTCACGTAAAGATGCTAAACAGATAGACAAGAGTCACATTACATTAATATGGAAGTATGGCGTATACCTTATTGTATAACAATAAAGGCCAGTGTCGCCATCACTGAGTAACCCTCAGACATATAGCTGGCATCAGGTTACTTGCCGAGTACTAACGTCAACTAATCAATACTTTACACGGTAAAAGAAGTCTTAAAAGTAAATCTAAAACCTATAATAATTATGTACTTATGTACTAATATAATAAAGTCACTGTCATCATTATGAATAGTTTGTCAAGTTTGATTTAAGTCCACCGAAAATTAGGACTCTTCTTAAAATTAAAGTATTTACTTAATACATTAGAGGTCAAATAAAAAAAAACACATAATACTAAGTACTTAGATATTGGTGTCAATTCAGAAAGTAAACGAAACTAAATGGACAGCACTAAAATTTATATCATCCTTTTTCTATTTCGATCGTTAGGTACGGCAACATTTTTAGTGCTGTCAAATTAGTTTAGTTTTGGCGAATTGACAACACTACTAGGCTAAATGCTGACTAGCACTTATTTTCACAATAAATTGAGAACGTGACGGTTCACGTAGGCTAGGTTCGGTAAGCTAACTGTTATAACAGGGTACCTTGTATCTCTTAAGATTTAAATAAATAAATGCACCTCTTTAGAAAGATGCCATGAAGTCTGAACATTAATAAATAAAAATATAAATCAAAACTGTACTGAGCTAGCAAAATATTGTAGCATCGTTACATATATTATGTACTGCAGAATTAAATTTACAAACTATTCTTGAATCGTACAACAGTTAAAATAGTTTGTAATCGTGCAATCGCTACCGTACTGTGAACGTACCGCTATTGGCACGTATGGCATTAAGATAATTTAGACGAACTATCTGAAAAGTTAAACTATTATCTGATTTTGTGGGTTATTGCTACACTGAAGTTTTAAATTAGAATATTGATGGAATAAATAGTACTTAGTTTCTATTATTTTCAACAATTAGAAACATTTCATCTGACTGAAGAATTCAGTTAATGTATTCATAAACATTCCTTTTACAAAATGTGTTTGAAATACAAGATAAATAACCAGATAAAGACATACCTAGAACAAACTTTTCAAGTGGCCAAATCTACACGACCTCAGTTAAATGAGAAATAAATAATCTTTGTAGTTTTGAACAATTACTAATTGTTGCCCTCAGAAAAGGTTTTCTTTACTACGATTTATTACTTTTGCATCTTACTTAGCACATCAAAGAACTAAACCGCGAAACATTACGATTTATAAAGTAATGAGATCCATTTATTCTTCATTTCATTTGTTTCTTTTTGTATAAAAATAAAGAAAAATAATAAATGCCATATGACTAGACTTTCCAATGATTACAATTCATGTTAAGATTACATTTAAACGCTATGGTGGCATACATTACATACTGTTTTTTGTGTTGGCACAACAGCCTTTACTCATGTGACGAAGTCACTTTATGTTGATGAAGATGATCATGTTGACTGACCTGAAATCATGAAATGACTGTTAACTTTCTTACCTTTATCACAGAATAGGAACTTTTATTTGAAACCCTTTTGAAAACATCAAAACATATGAGAGAAGTTATCTCTTTATTTACTAAGGTTTATCCACGGTGGTTACAACATTACTTCAAAATTATAATGTATGTACAGTACATTATTTAGCGAGTTTAGAGTTACTTTAGCGAGTGACCTGGACATTGATCTGTTCAACTCGTCAATAAGCAAGCTAAAACGGCTACTCAGTGATAGGTTCTTCGACTGTCAGTAATTGGCAGTCAAAGAATATAATGATCATGCGGTTAAGTACCTACTGTAGTGTTTTGATTGTCTTTTCTTATTATTTTTGTATTTAACTATATCTATTTATTTATTTTCTTTTTCTGTTTTATTTTTTCTAAGTATCGTCTACGATTGTATAAAATCTACTTTTGTTAAATTCTCATAACTATTTGTGGAAACTTTTAATTGGCCTTCTCTATTATGATATGTGCCCTGCATGTATTGTATCTTTATAATTAACTAATCTTGTACATAGCTGTAAGTTTTCCTAAAATAAATAAAATAAAATAAATAAATAATTTAAACTAATTGCACAACCAGTTAAAGATAAACATAGCATGCAGAAGAATTAAGAGATTAACAACAAAATGTGATAAATGTATAGTAAATACAAGAATAGTAAAAAAATACCTACTTATCTTTTACAGTTTAATATTTATATCTGAGGAGAATATATCAATTATAGTACAGTAGCTATGGAGAGCTTTGATGAACCTTGAAGTGGGGGAGTTAGTTAGCGGAGGACAGTAGTGCGAAGTGGTGGGGCTAAGAGTGGGATTAGACGACGAATTCGGCGAGCGACTCTAAAACGTATTTTACTAAATAACTGAGAGCAATTTCATTGTTTTAAACTGTAGAGTAAACAAAGTAAGAGTAAGAAAAACTAGAGAAAACAATCAGGTCTTTGTGAGTCTCTTCTCTTATATTATAAGCTTATAAGAATAGATCCAAAACAATACTATTAATTTAGAGTTTTATTTGCCAACTTATTTACTTACCTATACTTAAATTATAAAAAGATAAAATCAAATACCTGAGCAGCTTACAAAGTGGTCACATGTTCCAATGTTTTAAGACATTTCATGAGTGGTATATCAATGACATCTTCGCTTTTGTTGGTTTTTATGGTAGATTGAATGTTTCCCTGAAACACTGTACCAATGCAATTCATCAGTGGCAGGCCATAGTCCAGAGTGCCTTCTCCAGTGTGTGCATTTGGAGATTCAGGCGTAACCGTTACTGTGTACTGAGAGTATGGGACGAATGTGAGTTCACTGCTTGCAGATTCTGCTTCAAGAGTTTCCAAAGGATCGTTATTGGCAGAGTTATCATTTGTATCTAAAGAATCTGCAGGGACTTCATGATTGTACTCTGCAGAGGTGGCGGAAACAAGAGAGACATATTCGCTTATGTGTAAAGCGTCTTTAGCTTTGTTGGTATTTTCAACATCTTTAAGCTGGTCTTCCTCGGCCAATGATGCTGTGGTTCCTTGAGAAGTTATTTCATTCTTAATGATGATAGGTTTATTCTTTTGAGAGGAATGTATGGTCAGTCTGTTGTTGGTGTACTGTTTGATATTCTTATATCGGTCCTCTGGGGCCTTGATGAGCTGTTTGCGCGGGCCCTCTGGTACATTTGGATCTTTGCCAGCCTTCCGTGGATTACCTGTGATCAATGTATTCAAACCAAAGGAAACATTGTAATTTCGATGAGTTTTAGGTACATGCTCCACAGTTTTAATGTTAGGCTTAACCTTGCCAACTAGACTGTTATTATGTATCGGCTCTGTGGTTTTAATGAGTCCTTTTACCGCGGATTCTAAGTTAGGAGCCGCAGGAATGTTGGTAACATTCCAATTTGATTGTGTAATGGCTTTAACATTTGTGTATCTTTTGTTAGTTGTGCACTCATTCTGACTAGTTAATTCAATGAATGGTACAAATGGCAAATCATATGTTTTGCCCGGGTCTTGCGCTGCGAACACCGTGCCCTTCTCCAAGCTACTGGAGTATGTCATTAGTGGAACTGCTATGCTGTTGAGTATCCCAGCTGGCTTCTGCACAGTATGTCTGTCATTGTGCACCAATGTGCCTAAGCTCTCCATCAGTGGGCGTTCATAATCAATAACAGATTCTAATTCCGATATAGTTGTAGGAGCTTCAATTTTGCTCTTTTTTTTGTAGCTTCCGTTGAACCTAACCGTATATCCTGTAATCAAAATAAGATAAGGATCATTTATTTTAAAAACAATGTAAAGACAAATACTTATAACAAAGAGCAAATAATTTAATAACAATTATTATTATCATGAATAATATACAACAAAAATATCTAGGCAATACTGGAAATAGTAATATTACGTTAGCTAGGCCCCGGCGCTGGCAAACGAGAATAAGAAAGACTACACAGACCCAGAATATAATAATGATAGAATTATCTCATTTGCTCCTTTGCTTTGCTAAGATACATATTTAATTATATTCGCAAAAGTACAAGAATGCAACTAACAACTACTACACAATAAGGGTTTGGGTCCGGGACATCTCATGTCTTGAAGTCCTGGGACTTTCCGGTCGAGACTCAAGACGAGACAAGATTGTTGAACATGTGAAATGCTGTAGCTTATAAAATGTACATCTGTCATCAAAAGTTTAAACTTTAAAGTATAAACAAGCATGATAAAGACAAGCATTTCTGACAGGCAGCAGTTTATTTATTTATTAATTAAGAACACCAACAGCATAATCTTTAATCAAGAAAATTAATTTGGGCTATAGCTATAGGCTAGGCTCATGCATGACACAATCTTTGGCCTTATAAATTGAGATCACAAGCAATGCAACATAGACAAAGTATAATACATTTACCTACTTCAAATATATTTAAATTATAATAGGTATGTATAAAACATTATTATACTTATCTAAAATTAAAGTATTAACCTACTTAAATTGTTATGTTTCATTAATAAAAAACAGCCACTTCCACAATAACCTATCAGATCCAAATGTAGCTTAGAAACATCTCAAATTCCAGATGAGCGCAAAGGTTAAACTACAAAGTCAATTTATAGAAATTGGTCAAGCCATCGGAGTTAAAATATGACAAATGCAAACTGGATTTTTATAATATATGATACATACCTCGTTCTTTCCTAATTCTTTTTGGAAAATCATTTGTATCTTCATCAGATAATGGTGGGTATGGAGTGTTGGAGGGTAAGGCGGATCTGTGCAGATGGTTGTATCTTATACTTTCCAAGTCGAAATGATCCATACATACAACCTGTTCACGCAGTTTTTCTAACGGCATGAACAGCAGTTCTCTCATACCGATAGCTTTAACCCATGACTTGCATCTGTAATGATAACATAATCAAATTCAAACTAACTAATTGGAAGCTAAAAACAATACAAATATCAAGGTCCTTGCTTTCTTCTTTTGTGCTCCTTTTGAAATTCAAATAAACTATAGATATATGCTTCATTGTTAAAATATTTAAAATCCTTGTAAGAAAATTTTGAAAGTTTGTGAGTGTGTTAGTACTAGCAGGTACTTTAACAGTGGATAGACCAGAGAAACCTGCAGTAGATGTAGATTGTGATTGTGCATCAGGGTTTCAACTATAGTCAAGAATTTTCTCAGCGGAGGAGCCATTCGGGATTCAAAGTCTGATTATGTGAGTAAGTATTCTTAGTTATTAAAATACAAATGAAGCTGTGGAGGAAAACTAGTTAGACAAGTTCATCTACAGATAATCTTCAGATAATATGCTATAAATATGTACATTTTTCTAAATTTATAGATAAAAGTAATTATGAATGCCTACCTTTCAATTTCATACGGAAATTTGAAGAATTGGAGAACTCTCCCATACTGCTTTTTTTTCCCACACACTAGACATTCAGCAACGTGTGAATTGCTACTCATGAATGCTGTATTCACCAGATAAAGATTTTAGAATGTAGAGATGCGGAGATTCGTTGGAATCTCTCTGAATATTATAATGCAATTGGTACAAACGGACGTAATACTAACAAATGTTTCTTTTAGCTCTGCTGTGGTTTCCAGGATGAACCTGTGAATTTAATAGTGAAGCAGACTGTGACGCTAAAGAAATAGCTTACGAACGAACTAGCATAGCATAGCAATTATTCACTCTAACTAAATTATTTATCAATGTATGTATGCAAGCAAACACAAACCAAACAAAACACAAACAGTAATGTACGCACCTAGTAGTCTGTGCTTTGGTCTGTGCAGTAATGTAATGAGAAGTGCAAAGAGAATAATATAAACAAAACTACGTTGAGAAGTGAACTTCGTAACAAACCAAGTAGGGATGTAAAAAATAATCGATTATTAATCGATTTTTTTAAAGTAAAAATCGATTTTAATACGCGTTTTTTTTTTATAAATAATCGATTAATAATCGATTTTTTATATAATCAATCATTCAATCAATACCGATTTTTTTTTTTAATCCTACTTTACTTTCCGTGGATATTCAAAGGTTAGAAAATAATTCTAATAATAACAGTATTTCTGAAAAGTCTGTGTTTTGAAAAAAAGTTCCTTCTTCGCGACCTTTGTCCCGCGCCGAGCGATACTTCGCACGCAGTGTGAGACGCGACCGCGAGGAGTGACCACACTCAGCCAGAAGAAAATTCTCCGGAAGAATCGAAACATTGTTGGTATCTAAATCGACGATAATTTTACGTGAGTAATTTCCCGTGTGCTATTATAATTTCTAATACAACTCACGATAGATTTGAAAGTAAATAATTATTTTTGTTAATTTATGTAGGTATTTAAGTCTGTAATGTTAGTCTAAGATTAATAAAGAATTTGAATTTGAATGTGAAAAACATTTTCATTTGAACTAATTTGTTTGCTAAAACTTTAATTTGGTTTGATTAATATAACAAAATCGATTATTTTCTTAGGCTTAAAAAAAACGATTAATGAAAAATCGATTTTTTAGGTACAATGTGACATCCCTAAAACCAAGTAGTAACAAACCACAGACTAGTTTAGCGTAAGCGTAAACTGCATGCTCTTTGGTAAACTGATGCGTTAGCATCCTAGTAGTCTGTGGTAAACAAAGAGCATGTAAACCATTGACAATATTATGTAAACTGACTGACTGACGTAAACAAACACCAAAGAAAGAAATCCATGAAAGAAATGGAAGTGAATCAAATATCAAATCAAAGCCATTCATACCTATTACATGCTCTTTGGCACAGCGGATCGAAAATCGCGTTTCAAAGACTTAGGGATTATTTTTTTAACCCTAGAAAGATAACCCCCGAGCGAATGAAATATTTGTGTCTCTTTTTATCCGAATCCCGTATACACCTGTCCTTCTCTACTAACTCAGTAAACGTAGTGTTTATATTCTCTTTGCTAACTGGCTAACTCAGTCGTCGGTAACAAAGAGCATGTAATAGTAAGAGACGGAAGTGCCATACAAACAAATCGAACCCTAGACGATGTATTAATCACCCAGTGAACAATAAGACCAACGTAACAAAACCAAACCACGACCACAGAACACATTGACCACGACATACTTCCAACATAGAGAATATAAAAATGTTACATTCTCTATGTTGGCCAACATAGAGAATATAACAATGTTACATTCTCTATGTTGGCAGTATCTAGGGTTGTACCTAGTGACTATCGAAAATTTATCGATATCGATACCTATCAGCAGTAGCTAGGATTTTTGGATTCCATTAAATTATTTGTAGGTATTTCTTTCATAAATAAAAGAATTAATAATTAATTTAAGTAAGTATACATTTATTTGAACATCTACATGAGGGTGTTTTGGGGACAATAAATATAATAATAGCTAGGATTAATTTTTAGAAAATGACGTTTATATCCGTGTTTTCATGTAATGTTTGCCATCCAGGTACTTTCATATAGTGACGAAGATCATCAAGCTTTTGTTTATGCTTCGTCATGCTGCTTCGATTTTCTGGTAGGTTGTCTGCAACAAATATTGTTGTATTATTATACAATAAAAAATATAAAAAATATATTATACCTAAACATAATGGTAATAGTGCCACTTGCGATCACCCATCCAAGTAGTGACATCCATGTTTACCTACTCCTAAAAATGTAGGTAACATGATTCAATTAAAAACCTAATAGGTATAAAATAATGTCTAAGTTACATTTATAAATTATGGTAATACAAACAAAATAAAACTTTATAAACAGAGCAAACAAACAAATTAATCATTCCAGTTTCGTAAAACAAACTATCGATATCGATAAATCTAGGTTGATAGTCAAGCACTATTGTTTACCTACATACGGTATGAGAAAAATTTCTTGCAAAAACTTTAACGAATTGTATCATTATTTTAAATAAAATAAAATAATAATTATTATTATTTTAAATAAAATGAAATAAATGGCATAAAATTGCTTACCGATCTATATATAGAGGAAATTGAACCATAAAAATGCGTTTTTGCACTCCTTCGCGGCATGTTTTCATATTGCAAATTTCACATTGATTTTACTCATATTACTTAAACACACTATTACACTACAGAAAACTATTGAATAACAATGTTTTACACGTATCTTTATTTATGATTTCACGACTTAGATTAAATTTTCTGTAACAAATAAATAATAGTCAAATTGTCAACAAACTAAAATTCGAAAGACTTCGTGAATTGACATGACACCACAGACAGTGGACAGACCAAAGAGAATGTAGAATGTAGCCCATAGAGAAAAGACATCTTCCTTGATGTAGCCACAGACTAATGATGGATGATGGTGTACTTCTTCTTCTTCTTCGTTCTTACGCTCGTTCGTTCATTCTTACTAAAATCCGTCTATGTCGGAGTGTCCTATTTTAGTATAGCTCTACAGAGTTGTCAGTGCTCTTCGTTATTCGAACGGGTTGTAGCCTCGTCAGAGTATATATGTTCTGTGGTTGTAGCAGCCATTAAAACTCCGGGGCGTTTCATATATCGTCTTTTTGACAGGTACATTCGCCAGACTGGTCGGTAAACCACGTCGCGGGACGATCGACTTTGTGCGGTAAGTAGGGTAAGTACCAAAGAGCATGTAAGTACCAATATTTTTGAATTACAACGATTTTTTCGAAATTGATGCGCTCTCGAGGCGTATGTTTATCTTTTGTGTGACTTTTAGTGTTCTTTGGTTGTTATTATTTATTGGTGTAAAACGTGTGTACCTATACAGAGTTTTGTTTTGTTTTTAGGTGTTATAATTTACGAACACATCATGACAAGCAGAAGGACGCTAGCAGACGACGAAATATGTTCTTTATTGGACCCAGAACAAGAAAATAGCAGTGACGAACCTCCGGAAAGTGACAGCGAGATAGAAGATCACGTTAGCCAAGACGATGTGCAAAGCGACTTTGAAGATGAGTATAATGATATTATTGAACCTGTGATAGAGAGGGACGATACTTCAAATGAAGACGAAGCGGCCCAGCCTGGCTTCCAACCTCCAGAGCCCACTGAAGTGCCTGAGCGTGACCATCGCATAATTGTTCCAGCTGAACGAGTGATTAGAGGTAAGAATAGGCATTGCTGGTCTACCGCTAAGGGTCAAAGTCACGGAAGAACCTCTGCCGTAAATATTATTCGTACAAGCAGAGGTCCAACACGCATGTGTCGCAATATTTTGGATCCTGTCCTGTGTTTTGATCTGTTTATCACTGACGAAATACTTCAAGAAGTTGTTCAGTGGACGAATGTTGAAATGTCAGTAAAACGTCGTGATAATATGACCAGTGCCACATTCAGAGACACAAACTCTACAGAAATACGAGCTATGATTGGAATTCTAACTTTTACTGCTGCTTTGAAAGACAATCACTTGTCAACTGATGAGCTATTTGATAGTTCCTTTTCCGGAACAAGGTATGTAGCAGTGATGAGCAGGAATCGTTTTGATTTTCTGATTAGATGTCTTAGGATGGACGACAAAACTTTACGGCCTGCTGTACGTCAAGAGGACCCATTTATACCAATCAGAAAAATTTGGGATCTGCTTATGACTCAATGTAAACAAAATTACTCACCTGGAGCGCATGTCACTATCGACGAACAACTACTGGGGTTTCGAGGAAGGTGTCCCTTTCGGATGTACATACCAAATAAACCGAATAAATATGGCATCAAAATCCCAATGATGTGCGATAATGGAACCAAGTATATGTTGAATGCAATGCCATATATTGGGAAAGCAACAAATACAAATGGTCTGCCGCAAGGAGAATACTATGTGAAGGAATTGTCGAGACCTATTCATGGAACAAATCGCAACATAACCTGTGATAATTGGTTTACCTCTGTGCCTCTTGCGAAATCGCTGCTTCTGGAACCGTATAAACTGACGCTTGTTGGCACTATAAGATCAAATAAGCGAGAGATCCCGAGTACTGGCAAGCCAGAAATGATAATGTATTACAATCAGACCAAAGGTGGCGTCGTCGACACCTTCGACCAAATGTGTTCGACGATGTCATGTTCACGGAAGACAAATAGGTGGCCAATGAAAATGTTTTATGGCATGTTAAATATAGCGCATGTCAATTCGTATGTGATATACTGTCACAATGTGTTACACAACGGTAATAAGCCCCTCAATAGAAGAGAATATATAAAGAAATTGAGTACTCAACTGACTGCACCGTGGATGACAAAAAGACTGGAAGCTGCCACTTTGCCAAGGCATATCCGAAGTGTTATTCTGAACATACTACCGAAACCAGCTGAACAGGCTTCCGTAGCCAATGAAGAAGAGCCACCGGCCAAAAAAAGACGATACTGCAGTTACTGCTCTTCTAAAAAAAAGAGAATGTCGAAGATGATCTGCGCTAAGTGCGAAAAAACAGTTTGTGGCGAACACAAGAACGACGTTTGTCATGACTGTCTATAAACCAAAAATTAGGGTACGAATTAGTTTTCCTAGGCTGATTGTACTGTGATCAATTAGTTTGTAAGAAAAAAAAAACAGTATTTTTATGATAGGTACGAGATTTGCTCATGTAAACAGAAGGCTGATTGTTTTTGTTACTTTTTTTTAGAGGTCTACCTACTCATTTGGTTATAATTACTTTTAATAAATAAATATGATAATATAATTTTATTTTATTTTTAAATGCATCCCTATAGGTACCTTTTATATAATAAAATAAATTCAAAAAAATATTGATTAATAAGTAATTAAAATATAAGCATTTAAAAATCGCCTCTGAAGCGTATGGTTATCTTTAACGTACTATGTCTTAATATGGTTATCTATCTAAGGTTAAAGTGTCGTTTTTTTGCATGCAACGGCTTCTAGTAAGCAATATTAACCCTAACTAAACCATGGGATACATTTTTGACTGCCAAAATGTCGAGTTATAACTTTTTGTACGAACAATATGTACAAAGAGCATGAATATTACTATTAGGTACATGCTCTTCGATGAATATGTATGAAAATGAAATGCATCTAAAAAACCCGGATATCTCCGGAACTTCATGGATAACCGCACAGACTACCTACTAGGATGCTAACGCATGATATTAACCGATATAGGTACTTATCCTTGCTAACACAGATAGAGTACCTACCAACTGTATTGTGTTCTTTTGGCATACCATACTTCATAAGTAGGTATGGCAACTATTGCACTTTTTGAAAAATTATAATTATAGAATAGGTAAGTACAGAAATGTATTAGTCTGAGATTATGCTCTTTGAATTTGGCATCATGCTCCAATCATGCTCTTTCTTTGTTTGGCAGCAAAGAGCATGTAACAGCGGCAAATGAAATAAAAATATGGCTGACTTTTGACAGAACGAAATTTCAAATTTTCAATACAAAGCAAGACTCAAGAGCCCGAAATAATAAATACCTACCATAGGTTATAGATTTAGAAATTTAGGCATTAGTACCTACCTACCTACCTACTGGAAATTTTTAGTTTAATTAGATGCATAAAAATGTCCACACACGCAATGGAAACGGAAGAACTGAAGCCATGCTCTTTGCTGAAGCCGGTGGCTGGTAGGATGGTGATAAAGTTTTTACAGGAGAATAAAGATGGCGCTACTGTGACAGAAATACTAAAGCATCTCAAAATGAACCATGGAAGTGATGCCAATGCCATGAGCCGTGTAGTGGAGTCTCTGTTGGAAAACGGGACCGCTTTGGGGTTCTTGGAAAGGAAGGGTTCTCATTATTCAAATTGGTATGCGCGCGAGGAGTGCTGTAGTAAGAGAAGAAAGCGCCGAAGTTCTCGACGGCGTAAGATACAGAGACGTCGCCGCTGCCGGCGCCGGCGGCGCCGGGCACGGCCTCGTCCGCGCTGCTGACTACCCGACCTGCCTCATCCTTCCCCAAGACAAGTTGTTCCCAAACGTAGAAAAAGAAAAAAATAAGTTTACTTGCAGCACAAAACTCACCTACTATACCTACTACCTACCATGCCATACATCCCATCCCACCCACAAACTCAGTCATTGGGTCTAAAGCTATGATTTCGGTAGGTACCTAGGTATTGTGTTTGAGTTAATAAAATAATACACGTATAGTAATCTGAAGATGTAATTTTATTATAAGTTTTGTGTAGGTACATTCACATGGTAATTATAGGTAGGTAGGTCTAACAAGATTTAAAAACAAAAATAACATCTATCTTTAGGTAGGTAAATAGTGGTGTCCAAAATCTCAGGTATTGATGTCTGATGAAATTACTTGGATGTGTTCAAAAGGTGGGTGGTTGTGGACTTGTGGGTGTTACCTGCGGTGAATAGTTCCCGTTCCCGTGGGAATACTGGGATCAAAAGTAGCCTGTGTTAATTCAGAGTATGCTTATACGATGGTAACGGCTGGACGGATTTTAATGAAATTTGGTAACAGAATGCTTATTCTGTTACCAAATTTCATTAAAATCCGTCCAGCCGTTTAAGCGTGAAGGAGTGACAACTTTTGATCCCAGTATTCCCACGGGAACGGAAACTTATCACCACGAGTAACACCGCGGGGCGCAACTAGTAAAAATAAATAGGTATTGCAAATTTATACATAAGTCAAATGTTTCTATATCGAATAAATAAAATAAAGCTTTATGTAGGTAGGTAAAGATTTATTTATTTGTTCTGAATAGGTATGGTTATGTCACAAGCATGTTAGGTAGGTCCCTACATCAAATAAACTATTAGACAGAAAATATATATATTATGAAGTTAAGGTTATGATAAGGATCCTGTGGGTGGTGCATCAAAACTATTCCTTCTTTAGAATAGAGAAATATAGAAAATGGATATTTCTAATGGATTGATTAATTCTGTACCTATTCAATGATTAGGATTGTAAGATTGGGTATCTGTGCCTGGGGTAGGTTTGTGCTCAGAATAGAGGGTTTGGGTATCTGTGCCTACATATACCTGAGGTACCTAGGTAAACTACCTACACAGTTAATAAAATACCTACTTGTCACAGTAGATGAACTGACTAAATAAATCCAATTTAATATGTCCCTAAGCGATTAAATATTGAAATTGCTACGATCGTATTGTGAAAAATGTAGGTAGGTACCTATATACAGGAGTGTCGCAAAAGCTAAACTAAACTCCGATTTTTTTTTAATAGCTTTTATTACACAGTATGCAATGTACCTATGTACGAATTGAGAAAACTAATTTTAGGACAACGGGAATAGACGAATTTTATTACTTAGACAGTTCCTCCTATAGGTAATTAAGTTAGGCGTAGGTAGTTGCTTTATGCACCTTTACAAACTTTACCTAAGTGACGTGCCTATGCCGGGTAGGCAGATACAGCTAGTTTTAAATAAAGCCTCGGTAATAAAAGTTGCCTTCCAGGAGGAATGGTGGGAAGCGGCCGGTGATCGCAAGAAGTGGAAGGATATGGGGGAGACCTTTGCCCAGCAGTGGGACACACTATAGGTTTAAAAAAAAAAAAAAAAAAAAAAAGTTTTGTTATTACGCGACTAGGTTTAAAAAAAATTGCCAAATGCGAGTCGGACTTGCGCACGAAGAGTTCCATCCGTACCATTACCTATCTATGCAACTTATGTACTATCACCAAAAGCGTCGCTTTACCAATTTTGAAACAGTTTAGCTTGCAAGATGTTAGCTAGCTGATCCTGCCCTTTTTATTTTGACCAATCGGAGTCATAAACATCTAAAAGCAATAATTGTTTGATGACTTTTACCATTGTTAAAAACTTACTGTTATTATTTGTTCTTCAAACTTTATAACAAAGCACCGAAAGGTACTTTGTTGCTATTGGTGTTCGAATGTTGCAAAGCGGTGTAAACTGCTAGTTGCGTCACAGAAAAAGCACCCTTAAGGTGGTGAAGCGGTGCTTTGAGTGATACCTAGTACCCACACTATAATATTATAACAAGCTAAAAATATAACGTTTGTTGCATGGGATCAGATATTTAAGTATTTTACTTTTATTTTTAAAGTGAATAGGTATACAATTCAAGCGCCTACTGTTGCCGTTCTTATTATCAAGCAAAAAAAATTGAGCCCCCTTAGATATTTATTTTATTCTGTTTTCAGTATTTTTGTTGTTATAGCGGCAACAGAACTTCATCAGATCTGTGAAAATGTTAATTCTCTGACAGCCAGACAGACAGCGGCGCTCGTGGTAATAGGGTCTTGTTTTCACCCATAGCGTTACCCACAAAACACTAAAAATGTGCCTAGTTTTTCAAAATACGATCAGGGTAATTGTAGCAATCTCTTTAGTAGGTAGGTCCCTATGTGATGAAAACAAAGACATCAATTTTGAATGGAGAAGTTTCCCTTTTTAATAAGGAAAATTCATACTAACTTGAAACTAATCTGTGGCTAAGACGTGTGACGTCACACAATGAAATCTCTGATCCTTGATTGAATTATTTTTAAGCCGCCGTAAAAGTTGATTACTTAACTTTGTATTTTTTCAAGATATTCAATCTTTGAACACATAATATTACAGATTTTTAAGGTCTTGCTAATCAAAAAAGAAAAATTGGATTTTGTCGTTTAGGAAACTTCTCCACAAGGTACAAGGGATAGGTAGTTCCTTTAAATACGTGCGTGTGCGTAATGATAAACACGTAAGTATACAGGGTGAGTTTTTGAGACGGGACAGTAAGAGCAGTACCTTAAGCGTTATAGTTACAGGAAAACGTTTTTAGGAGACTATCCATTAATTTTTAAAATATTCTGAACTGCATTTACAGATTTTGGAAAAAATGTACAGTCGGCAAGAAAATTATCATTTTACACAAAAACTTTTTATGATGCCTATCGATCCTGTTTCTTATAAGGATCAAAAGTCTCTACTAGACCGACTGAGGTTTGAGTACTAGAAATGTCAGGAATCGCGAAAAACTTTTTTCTGTAATACACCGTACCACCGTAACCGTACACGGTTTGTACGGAAATACTGAGGGCATAAGATAATTAGTGAGAGTCCTAATGGCGAGTGTCTAGCTGGCCTCGTGGCTTACTGTAGGTACCTAGAAGCAAAAGCGCCTAAGTACCTAAGTAAAAATTCATCAAAGCATCGATAATTTTTTACAACATTAGAATTGAAACAATTAAAATAAAATAAATCATTTTAATATTTTGTACTTTAGACACAGACAAAAATAACTATGATCTACGAAATAAATTGCTCAAAATGACATTTTAATAAAACGTCATTTTTTAACCAAGAAGTACATAAATTAATTGCAACTAACAATCTAGAATTTTCTCATAGCAAACATAACAATGACCTGAAATAAACCAAGAATTCGAATCGAATTCGAAGTTTGAAATTTAAAACTTTTTTTACCGACCTACCTATGTTTTTCAGCCAGCCTTTTTTTCTTTATATCGGATTATAGCGGATCTACCCATAACAAAAGTCTAGTTTTGAAGTTAGGCACTTTTACCGAAATGTATGGAAAAAGTTTTTTGCGATTTCTGACATTTCTAGTACTCAAACCTCAGTCGGTCCTGTAGAGACTTTTGATCCTTTTAAGAAACAGGATCGATTGGCATCATAAAAAGTTTTTGTGTAAAATGACCATTTTCTTGCTGACTGTACATTATTTCCAAAATCTGTAAATGCAGTTCAGAATATTTTAAAAATTAATGGATAGTCTCCTAAAAACGTTTTCCTGTAACTATAACGTTTAAGGTACCTGCCCTTACTGTCCCGTCTCAAAAATTCACCCTGTATAGGTAGTATTCCTTCGTATAGGTATATTTGTAAAGTTGGATTATAAAGTAATACAGAGATAAACTCGCGGTAACACCTAGTCATGATACCTAATTAAAATAATAATTATGATTGCTCTTAAATCTAAGATAAAATAAAACCGAAGTAGTAGATAGTATAGAGATTTACCTAGAGTGTAAAAGATTTAAATAAATAAATTATCTATACCTAATTCCTAACTACAAGTATGTAGGTGTATACCTACATTATATAATTTTATTGGGCATAAAAATATCAGATATTCATGCCATAAATATTAGACATATTATTAGGTATATAGGGATATTATTAGATATTACTTTTAAATAGGCTGAAACAGCATACAAAAACTAAATTCAATTGTAAAAAAGAATTGACAGCTGAACAATACAATTTTTTGGGAAATTCTTAGTAGGTAGGTTAGTATTTACTTAGTATAAGAAATCAATTTAATAGAAGCCGACTGGCAATGTCCCGTTATTCTAACGCATATCCGTCGGACATTTTTTTATATTTATTGGTGTAGTCTGATCGTAAATGTAGATAAGTTAACTGCTCACCTACCGTTGATCGGTTATTATGTCTATTTTGGGGTTTGTGGCTGATGCTGTACCTATAGAATGCTCAAACGACCGACGGAAATGTATGAAAGACAACAGTGCATAATAATATGCATCCATGATGAATTTTACGCGCGTACCTACAGCTATAATAATATCTCATCGTACGGTACCTACGCGCTGACCGTCGATCGGCGTCGGTTGAGCACTAAATACAGCCTATAAGGCTCATCACATCACATACCAAGATGGCAGGGAAGCGGCAAGCAGTTTTAGTGTCATATCATTTTAAACTTTACTTATTTATAAGAAACGCAAGCGACCACAAGCGATCGCAAGAGGCGCCGATAGCACTTTTCAAAGAGCTTTAATATTATGCATTGTAGCTTAGGTACCTACCTAATGAAGATAAAGTTTAAAATTATATGACACTAAAACTGCTTGCCGCTTCGCTGCTGTTTCGGTGTGATTTGAGCTTTATTGTCGCGTTAATCCGTTAGACAATCTTTTATCTTATACTTCCGAGCCCTTATTGTCGCGTTAATCCGTTAGATAATCTTTATATCATAAACCTCCGAGCAATTCTTGTAATATACCTACAGGTTGTTATACCTCAGGGTGGGGCAAATTTTTGGCCCCTTAGGGGTAGCTACCTTTTCTTTTGTAGTTAGAAGGTTTTATTCTTAGGAACCTTCTGTTTTAGATTGAAAAAAAAAAAATTGGAATTTTTAGATTTTTTTAAGAAAAGTACGTTTCGCTCAATAAATGACATTTGTCAAAATAAACAAAATTGATCTCAATCAACTCTATTTCCCACTTTTGCCAAAGACAAGAACCATTTTCAAAATAAAACAGAAGGTTCCTAAGAATAAAACTTTCTAACTACAAAAGAAAAGGTAGCTTTTAAGGGGCCAAAAATTTGCCCCACCCTGTATAATCAGAATTTTGAAAATGGCTCCAACGATTTTCATGATATTTAGTATGTTGGCGATAAATCGATTTAGCTATATAGCTTTTTAAATAAGTATTCATTTTTAGAAAATGATGTCGTATCCGTGTTTTCAGGCAATGAAAAAAAAGTACCTCGGCTCGGTCATACGCTAGTTCTAACATGTCAAAGCTTGGAGCGCCGGCGAATTTTTTTTGAATTTGTTTTACCTAAACAAACAAAAATTTACCTTGTACAAACAAAAATTAAACCTTATTTCGAAAATATTTGGTTCTCCGAACGCTTTCCGTGACTATACATCCCGGTCTTCATGAACTGTAAGCTGGTTTTATTAATCAATAAATAAACGCTTCATTTCATAGTCAAGCGGTGAACATAATTATACAAAACAACAAAATCAGTTGGTTAGACCATCACTTTCCAGTTCTTATAATAGTTCGTGTCTATTTACAGTGCTTTAAGCCTTATAGACCTTCGAAAGCTACATTCCACTCTAACCGACCGGCTTAAGGCAAGTCAAATCCAACTTTCATGTTGTCCTAAGCGGCTGGTCAAGACTAATCACAAGTAGTACTTTTAGTCCTGAATAAATTTATATATTTTAATACTGTGTGAAACCACACATGGCCAATCGGTGCTTTAACCGAAATATCATCTTACTGATAGTTTCTTCGGGTGGCCGAGTGGTTATGGCAGCTTGGCTAAAGGATGATCGCTTGTATCTCGCGGGTTCGAATCCCGTCGAAGTTGTAAACTTTTAGTAAGATTTTTCATTTATAAGAATGAATAAGTATGTATACCTATGCAACGGTGTAATGCGTACCTATGCCCTAGTTAGTGTGAAAGCTGTACTAGAGTTGCGGCCGCCAAGTTCACACGTTGGTACACTTTGACCCATTTTATGCCACAATATTGGCAAAGATACCTATTATAGGTACAATAAGCCCTAGTGATATGAAATTTACAATTCAGTCCCTTTATGGACCGAAGCCAGGGAAATAAGAGTAGGTAAGTATAATTAACATTATTTCTTTGTAGAAATCGAGAGATTATGACAATAATACCACAGAATTTTGTTTATTATTATACCTATTCTATCCATCTGTAGCTTTGCTATATTTGTCATTCTTTAGTATGAAAATAATTTCAAATAGCAATACCACAGATGAAATAATGAAACGGTCCGTATTGAGTTTAGAGGCTTAAATTTATTTTTCTTTGTGAAGCTCTCATTGTGTTGTATTATTTTATGGTCAAGTTGACAAGAAGAACTGACGCGAACGATAATATAAATTATAATACATTTGGTCCACCTGGCTGCGATCTTGAGCTCTTTGCACTTAAACTAATTAAGCTCCCAGGAGCCATTTGACCGAGTACCCAGGGAACGCGTAGAGGAATAAAATGGCCCCGAGGAACACAGCGGTGATGAGGCCATATTTGATGATTTTCCATTTGTAGTTGTGCCACATGATGTAACGCATCGACTTGAGCGGGTTCAGGAACCACATGAATGAGGCGTCGGGTCGGCTGGAAAGAAAATAAACAACTCATAGTAGGCACATTGGTTTCTGGGATTCTCAAATAAGTACCTATATCTCAGTTTCTGAAAAAGTTAGGTACTATAACAGCTTCTTATTTGGGAACATCTTTTATCTACGTTTTCCTGAAAATTCAATTGGAAAATATTTAGTGAATTTAAAACCAATAAACAAATCGGAAGTCAAAATCGAAATTTGTAAGAGGATCATATAGGGAGTATTATGTAGGTAGGTATTTAAATTATAAAGGATAACTCGTAAAAACTCTGTCACTGTTACTCGCGTAAGTAGTTTCTGGCAACGCGCTAAATTAACCAACCAACAAAAAAGGCCGTCCGCTTGACGCCGAAATTCCCTCCTTGTGTGCTAGACCCATTGAGGTATAATCTATAGAGCCACAATCAGACAAATAAAATGTCCACGCCAAAACTCGGCGCACGCTACGTAGTGCGCGGATTTTTACTTTCTTGCGTACAAGCGACATTGAACATTAAAACAAACAATATAACGTCTACATCAAATGTAGAACATTGAATTTGCTCGGACTTTTTTTGAGTGTTGTCAGCTAGTTTTAGATTAGTTGTGACTCTTTAGTATAGTAACTCGATGGCTAGACCTGATAAAATATACAGTGAAACCTAGAACCTCCTGCTTTTTTTAATTCGGTTAACAATATAGGTATACTATAGTGGCAATATTTTTACGTGAGTTTTTTTTCTTTTTTTTTTCGGACGGATTTTTATGTTAAGTGGTCTTCCGGACCTTTATAACTTCACCGGGCTCTTCCGGCTCTTACGTGAGTAATTTCCCGTTGTGTTAATGTAATGTTTAGTACAGATGTTTAGCTTACTTAGGCTTCTCGAGCGGTTCGGGCTCGCTACGGCCGAGTCCAGCTGGTAGCCTGTCAGCGTCTTCACGCGTCAGAAGCTGGATCTCAGCTTCCACCTTCCCCGTCAGCTCCATCTCCTCCGTATCTCGTTTGATGTAGAATGGCCACCAGCCACGGACGCGTTTCTGCTTGAAGATGTTGATGGTTGGCACGGCGCCATCGTTGCATAGCATCTCGAGTGTGCAGAGTTTAGCGGACTTCGCGCCACGAGGGAATCTGTTCAGGTCAAGTGTGAGGGCCCCTGAAATAAATTAAAAAAAACACTCCTACTAACACATCTACCTGTAGTGAAGAGGTTTGGGTTTTGTAATGGGTATAATATTTTGTACATTAAAATTAATTAATGTACAAAATCATTTCCCTACAGCTTCGCCCAAATACTTCCTACTATACTACTTTATTGAGTAGGTATAGCTGTAGGGAAATTTTCAGGCTCATATTAGTAAAATTACGAGGCTGTAGGGAGATGCTACTTAATTGTAAGAAAATTCGCTGGTTGATCAGTTACACACGAATCCAACTTCGGTGTGGTCAATGGGCAATTGAACTGAGGGGATAGTTTAGGTGCCTGGGCAAGCCAACTCTATTTTTATACATTGTAAAACAGAATTTCAGGGGACGCGGTTAAGTAAGTGTAGCCGTAGTATTTTTAATGAAAAACATAAAGTAGTTAGTGCCGTAGCTCCCTTCCGGCCACTGCTTGAAGTTTGAAGCTGGGGCCAGCGCCCTTTGAAACACAAAAGCATTCAGTTATATTATTGGTACCTATATAAGTAGAAAAGATGTCTGATTCATTTATTTACCCAAAAAGTCATCAGCAGAGAAATGATCGGCGTCCCACACTTGCAGTTCCAGCCGCGCTGGTATCTTGCATTCTGTCTCGTCCCACGAGAAGAGGGACTCCTTGCGTGACGTCACGATGCGTTCTTCAGCCTCTAGGTACTCAAAGGGGTAGACGAAGCGCCAGTTGAAATTGCCCTCACCGGTCAGCGAGCGGTAGTGGATGTCTGTGCTTTGGCAGTCGTCGGGGCCTTTTACCCAGCTGAAGGAATAAGTATAGAACATTATACGTTACAGCTGACCCGGCGCACTTCGTACCACCACAGTTATAGGTTAAGTATTTTTCGGTCTAGGTTTTCTTCATTGCCGTTCGTTTTCAGTGGATGATTGTAACAATTCGACTCTACGACTTGGCTGGGTCTGACATGGAAGAGTAAATGTACGATGGCAACAATATGATCCGACTCGGAAAACTTGGAATATTATGAACTGGTTGGGAAGCGTCTAATCGTTTATAGACCACTATTTTGTAACTACCAAAATCAGTTTTTTTTTCAGTGCACTCAGTGTCTGTTACTGATCACATTTACCTAGGTGTTTTCATAAAATTACTCCAATTTTTGGGCACATTGATAACTGTGTGATAGATATACTTAAATATTAATAGCTGCCCTCAATTTTTTTCTGTAGTCACAAAATAGTATTTGTGTGTTGGCTTTTGTTACTGACTGGACTGACTGACGTAGTTAAAAAACGAGACGTTTATTATAAAAACGGTTTACACTTACTATTTTATTGTTATAGGAACCGTGCATTAATTTATTTCCATAAGTCCTAGAAATATGAAACTTGGAGGGTACATTAATAAATTTGTGAAATACAGGTAAACAGCGAGGGCAGGGCATACCATTAAACTCACTGTTTCTCGTGTAACTTACCCTTTGACATAAATATCGGACATCTTCTCCCCAGTGAAGAAGGCGTCATCTTCTAGCACCACGTCATCAGTGTTCCAGATGATGACTCGCATCTCGTAAGACTTGGGCTTGCGCGGCGATATGTCCAGCGGCGGCCCGGGCGCCGGCATGTCCATAGGAAACATGTCCACCCACATCTCGAGGCGCCCTTGCTCTATACCTACATATACGAAATGAAGAGAATTATGAATTATTCTTTATGAACCAATATGTACCAACTTGAAGCAATAAAATGAATATGAAATGAAATATATGATCACGACTGTATCCCCAAGGAGCGGTCCGCTCAGATCTTCAGGCATTTAGGATGCATTAAATATGTCTATAATGGGGAAATCAGAGGTATGTATGTCAAAATACTTATTTGGTAACTGCAGGCTGAAGGTAAGATTTCATACGTGACAGTTTGTTTGCAAGACTATAGAATAGAGGCTATTAGAAATCTAAATGGTTCCCTTACGATGTTTTCCTTAATCGGTAAAAGTTCAAGGTTAATGATTATATTAGGTGGTCAGTCTTTTCAAAGAGTAGCTTGATTGTCAATGGGGGTTTGTATAGCAGTTGCTGCCATCGGTAAGCATGAAGTGACTCATTTGGTCCGAGATATTTCCCCTAGGCCATTGAGATGTATTATAGAGCCACAATCAGACAAATAAAATGTAAACGCCAAAACGAGTTTTTCTTTTTTGCGTACAAGCGACATTGAACATTAAAACAAACGATATAACGTCTACATTCAAATGTCAAATGTCATTGTAGAACATTGAATTTGCACGCACATTTTTTTAGTGTTGTCAGCTAATTAGACTGTGACTCTTTAATACATCTCAATGCCCTAGGCCGATAGATTCTATGCACAACAAAAAAGGTTTATTTTATACTAGCTTTCGCCATCGGTTCCGCTCGCATGGTACCTATCTAGATAAAAAGTAACCTATGTATTATTCCAGGTCACAAACTATGTATACTTATCGTTCAGAAGTTTTGGCGTGTTAGAGCAACATACATCCCCACATCTACACATCTAATAAAAACTTTCGCGTTTTTTTTTCAATGTTAGTAGGACGGATAGTGGGACAGAAGGATAGGCGACTATGCGTACCGGGTTTGCTAGGGTTATAAAGCGAGCGAGTTTCCACATGTTCCGTGACTAAATGGCATCCAACGCGCGGCACTTCCTCCCATCTCCTCAGAACCAGTAAAGCCATCTGCTCCTCTTTAGTGTCCGGGTTGGTGAAGAGTTCATCATCTACTGGCATGTTGAATACGGTACGACCGATTTTTACTCTGGTACACTCGTAGACAGGGGGTTCCAGTTTGCCATCCTTGCAGAGCTTGGCTAGTATCTGAGTCGGCTTCAGAGAGTCTCGCCAGCGGTTGTAGCCAGTCCTAGGGGTTAGCGGTTAGTAATGTTATAAGGTAGCGGCCAATATATACATTGTGTTAATAGGTAATGTAAGATGGTTTTAGTGTTCAATTTTAAATACGGTTTGTATAATAGAATAGAATATGACTTTACTACACATCATAAAATAAATAGAAAAAACAATAAAACATAAAACAGAGTAACAAGTTGAAAGCAATCTGTTCCAGGTAACCTTCGGATGGACAGGATATAAATTAACTGGTAATAACGGTCCATAGTATACAACTCTGGAAATGGAAGTAATGGACCGCAAGAAACGAAAGAAAGTGATACGTACTCTTCATACTTCTGCGGCAGACCGCAAGTAGCGCGGTGACGGCTATAGAACCGATTCTCCAGATCTATTTTCGTTTCACCGATCATCTCATCCGCACCGACCAGGTCCCAATCATATACTGCAATGGTCAAGTTAGAGTCTTGGGGGAACGTAGCTTCGATTTCATAGCATTTCCCAAAGACTGGGTTGAGCTGCTTAGACACGTATTGTTCTTGATCAGCAATCTTCTTATTGCCAAGATACAGAACAATGTATGGGTCGGCTTTCCCGTTCATATCCATCGGGTGCAGGTCTGTCGCCTTGACGATGTATATTCTGACCAGAACGTGAATTGGATCGTTGTTTGGGACTCCTTGGAAGAATCCATAGTTGGGATCGTGGCCCATTATAGTGGAGTCGTCGATACCTCGCGGCAGAGGCCACTTGTATACTTTAATGGCGCCCTAAAACAACAATTTCAATAATGAGAGCTCAATAAGATACAGAAAATTATTGATATCAGGATAGATATCGTGCAAATTGCTATCGGCACAGTACCTTGAAAGAGCCCACAACGCGGCTTTCGTCATCAGAATCATCTCCAGTCTTCTTGCCCCGGTAAAGGTCGAAGGTGTGGAGCCACTCCTTGAACTCTTCGTATTCCGGCACTGCTTCTAGCTCGTGCGGGATAACCTGGAAGAACACAACAATTTAAAGAAACTGACTTAATTTTTTTTCGCTTCCCACATAACATAAACAACTAACTTTCTAGTAGACTAGTGGTGTTGTGTTACGCATTCAATGAATGCCTAGCTTAGTGCACTAATAAAATACAATACTCACCCTTGTAAGAGCAGATTTAGGTATTATATTCTTCTTCGTGCTAGTTATTGCTGATGTAGCCTGCACTTTTCCTTTAGGTGATTGTGCAACCTTGCGGCGCGCGCCGCCACACTTGCGGTCGCAGCGCGCCGGGGACCCCGAGCGAGAGGATACCCCGGCGCTAGTGCTGGCCTGCGCTGGCTGAACATGACCCCCCTTGCATTTCTTGTCCTTCATTTCTTCAATCATCACATCGTAAGACGCGAAGTACTTCGTCCACCAATCTCTGGTGCCGTGAGCATCGTCATCGTTCAAGATGGAATCAGCGCTGGCCTTTCTCTTCCGCGAACCTCGCTTGCTTCTATCCAGGCTTCGAGTCCGTCGCGGCGACTGCTCTCGCTTCGGCTCGTTCGAGGTTGACGCGCCCCAAGGAAGCAGAGGCATGTTCTCTCTCTCATGTCCAATGGTAAACACGTCTTCTTGTATGATACAGTTAGCTCTGAGATCGACATTTTGCAATTGGATCAAAGACTTCTTGCGATCCTCAATGTCGCGCTCTCTTTTGCTCATCGGAGTGAATATGTATTTCTGAATGGAGTTAATGGTATGCGTCCCCACTAGCACGTTCCTCCCGAAGCTGCGGCAGTCCACCACGCGGATCGTCAGGGGAGGCTGATACACGTCCTGATCGGGGAGCTCCAGTTCGATGAACTTGGTGGGATTGTTGAAGTTAGGATTTTGCTTAGCATTCTGAATCATAGTGGACGTCAGCGTGTGACCGGAGCACTCGATATCGACTCTGGGCTTGTCCACTGTTAGGAAGTGAACCCGTTTCAAATCGCGAAGACCCCAGAATAGAACTTCAATGCGATATTTGGAGAGTGTCGGGCGGATGCCCCGCGGAACTGGAAGGATGGGGCCCTTGTTCTGCAAGTCACCCGGTGGTTTCCCTGTAGGCAGCCGCGGACTTGGCAGCGAAGGGAGTTCCTTTTTGCTTTCGTCATCCACTAACTCCAATAGTTCGAAGGTAGCCAATAGCTCACCTGCCATATCGTCACCCCTCCGGATGTCGTGCCATTCTAAAGCAGGAAGACATGGCGGTCTGTCCCTTATATCTTCTAGAGACTTGATAAACGGTTTTACAAGAGTGCGCCCGATGAATTCTGCCTTTCCCACACTGTCTTGATCGAAAATTTCTATAACAACAGTCGGAGGGTCGGCCTTTATGTTTTCGATTGTGCTGTAGAGTGTTATATCTTCGAAGACAAGTGTTTCATCCCATGTGGGGCTGAGCGTCTGGTCAATGACTTGTGTAGTTTGTGATAAATCATTGATTATAATTCTTGCAAATGGATCAGATAGGCCTGAGGCGTCGGAGCCGATCAACGAGCGGGCTTGGTAGATGTAGGATCGCATTTGGAATTTCTGAAACATAAATTTCCATTGGTAACCAATTGGCAGCCCGTCGGGATGCGAGGTCGTGGTCGGCCAAGGAAGCGTTGGAGGGACGATCTCGACACCTTCGAGAGAGGTTGGTGGGAAATCTCGAAGGACAGAGATGGTTGGAGGGATATGGGGGAGACCTTTGCCCAGCAGTGGGACGATATAGGTTAAAAAAAAAAAAAAAAAAAAAAAAAAAAATCCATTACTATCTGAGAAGCGATGAGTCACCAAATTTTAGATATTTATAAATACTATTGCCATCTAGCTAGACTACTAGATATAAGTGCTATTATGTATAATGTAAAATAAATATTTAGTCCAAACCTCGCTATCACACAATATGTAAGGTACTTACACGTTTTTCACTATAAAATATGCTTTGTGGAGCAATGGATTGTGGCAATTCAGCATTTTTCAATTCATTTGTCATTTCGTAGCCTGGGGGCAGGCCGTCTAGGTAATGTGCCTTATCAACGACAGAGCCGAGCCACAAGTAAATGCTGATTTTAGCTGGGATTGCCCAGCCACTAGGCGCTGCCGCTTTCTTTCCTGGCCACTGGAATATAGTTATTCATGATTAAAATAAAGTTTTCATTGCTCCAAGCCTGAACATATACAACCCTGTGAAACAACCCTCCGCTAGCAGTACCTATCCATAGCCACATAATCTAGATAGGTACCGCTAGCGGAGGGTTGTTTCACAGTAACTGTATCCTGTAGTGTATGTAGACTGCTAAATTATAGTTTACTAAGGAGGTCCGGGCAATTAATCAGCATTATGATTTTTTTTTATTTTAAATAAAATCTATATTATCAAACCTATTTTGAGTAATATTTACTATAATCTGAAGCTAACTTAAATTTTAGAGTTTTATGGAATTTTTACTCTAAAACATGGTACAAGAAAAATATTAATACAGTGAGACTAACTAGGTTCAATCAATGAAATTAATCATACTCATTGCGGTGCGAATGTCTAAGGATATTTGTACATTTTTAAATGTTTTATTTACTAATAGAAATTAGGTACCTTCAGGAAGAGGGTTTGCATTTTGGCACAGTATTTGCCGGTCTCGTCCGGCACATCGGAGTATATGATCTCGCGAGCCGGTATCCTGTGATAAGCCAGACGCTTGCCGTTGCTGATCAGCCAAACGAACACATCTGGCATTGAATGCTGCGCCTAATAAGAAAGAAAGAAAGAAAAATCATTTATTCTTGTAGGACCTCAAGGATCACTTAACTTTCGTTTTACATGCTAGATGATTCTAATGCCTGTTCCAACGCGACTCCTACAATAATACGTTATCTACAAATTTGCACAAAAGCTTAATTATGAAAACTAAAAGTATTTTATTTACGTAGGTACTCATACTATGATCAAAGACGATTAATATCTAGAAGACAGACAAAAGCCATACACAAAATCGTAACCCTGACCAGATACCCTGGAAACTTTAAAACATCAATTTTATCCAAGAATTTTCAATACTTAGGAGTACCTTTTATCTGTGGTAGTACGTAGGTAGCAACAATATTCAATAAGTATAAAAAAAATTTTAGGTAATTTTAACTAGAAAGTAATTGAAATTTCTTGGATAAAATTGATGTTTTAAAGTTTCCAGGCTATCTGGTACTGCGGGATCAGGGTTACGATTTTGTGTATGGCCTTTGTCTGTCTTCTAGATATTAATCGTCTTTGCTATGATTAACAAATCTACGGTATATTTTACTAAACTTTACGTCGTGACTGGGACCAGTTTGAGCTTCTATAGATCGTTTGCGACGATCCTTAGATGGCTCTACCAAAACATTGCGATTTGGTGGTGATGTAAACTAAAATAACATTCAAAGTGTAAATCTAACGAATTCAATCGGGTTAAACAACGGAAATTAGTTACCTATAATATCGGTTTTTAGACAAGAATTTGACAAATAATACACATTAACCACAATAAGATAGGTACATTTATTGTAGTATATATCTTAGTTCGCTATCTTGATCTACTTACATCCTCACAGAGATGGCGCAGCCGGTTCAAAAAGGTATGGGAGGTGCGCAGGCGTTCCTTCATCGAATTCTTCGTTATCAGAGCTTTCAGATTCTTCGTTAAAACGCTCAGTTTCCCCTGAAAATATATTCTTTAATTAGGTACGAAATTTCGTGAGATATCTGTACTAGTATAGTATTATTTTATCTGTGATAATCATTGAGGTACAATCTATAGAGCCACAATCAGACAAATAAAGTGTCCGCGACTAACTATGTAGCGTGCGCCGAGTTTTACTGTTTGCGTACAAGCGACATTGAACATTAAAACAAACAACATAACGTCTACATTCAATTGCCATTGTAGAACATTGAATTTGCTCGGACATATTTAGAGTGTAGTCAGATTAGATTGTGACTCTTTAGTATAGTAACTCAATGGTGATAATTAGTGATCGGCGTAGGTAGTGCTATTCACGGGAATTAGTGACCAATATCATAACATGGATATGCCTTCTAAATCCCGGGATAATATTATTTATTATAACATGGATTTGGCTTCTAAATCCCGGGACATATATTATTTATTTTAGTAAACAGGTTTTTTTAGGAATTAAAGGAAGGAAGAAAAAATTCAGTTTCTCAACTTATCCTACTAATATTATAAAGCCGAAAGTTTGTGAAATATGAACAGTTTTTTTGTTCCCTAAGATCTCCAAAACTACTGAACAGGTCATGATGAAATTTAGCGTACATTTAGAACAAAGCTTAACTTAGATAGTAAGCTACTTATAATGTTATAATACAGAAATACGCGTGCGAAGCCGCGGGCAGAAGCTAGTATACTATATAGCGAACAAACTACAGAAATGAATATTTCTTACAATTTCTAACATACGAATTTATATCACATTGACGAGCAATTGTAAAGTCATTGTAGTTGGACCTTGGAATCCCGGGGCATGTCCATATTAACATTATCATTTAGGTTCATTGACCTAAATTAGCACTACCTACGCCGATCCCTAGTGATAATACTAACCAGCTCATGCAGACAGAGCCTCTGTTTCTCCTGGTCCAGCTTGGTGTTCCCTAGCTGCGGCGCATTGCTCATGTGCCTGACGTAGGAACTGCACGCATTGCTGGCCGCCTCCAGCGTCGACTTGAGGGTCAGCACGCTGGCTTCGTAGAGCTCGTTATTCAGCGACACTTCCGCATCCGCCAGGCCTTCCTCCTTTGAAAGGGATAATAAAATTATGACCACGACTGTATTCCCAAGGTGTGGTAGACATATTCTTTCAGATATTAATGTATCTTTAGATCCTTTAAAGATGTCCAATGGGTTAGTCAGAGGTGTGTCCAAATATTAAATAATAATTAAATAATTCCCTGGTGTAGTCGCGTTAGAACAGGCATTAGAATCACGCGTATAAGACAAAACTGAAGTAATCCTTGAGGTCCTGCCAGAATAAATGCACATATTGCAGAAGTAAACATTCCATACAGGTTGCAAGCCCATTGACGCTAGAAGGCCTAGAAAGCTTGCTGGTTTCCTCACGATGTTTTCCATTACCGTTTGGAATGTTGGAATTGTACATGTTGCCGAATTGGTCCCAGGCAGGCGGGCAAAAGTACGTCTTATTTTAAATGACTTAGAGCCTGATCACACTGCGTTTTTCGACAGAGCAGTCGCTGCGTCACCTGCTAGTTCGCAGCGCGTTTCACAAGCGCGAGGATAGTGTACACGGTTACAGCTTGCCGCTTACATTTTGTTTACCACTCGTTTGTATCGCTACAAACGCGCAGGCACTACGCGTTCCAAAAAGGCAGTGTGCGTTTCATTTGCGTTAGTATCGATACAAACGCGTAGTGACGGCGCGTTCGGCTCTTACAAGGTTCTCTCGTTAATTACTCACAAGTTTCTCAATAATGATCGAGATCATGTTAGAGTTGTACATCCTACGGCGGTGGTCGGGCCAGATGCTGCGAATCTGCATACATTGCTTGTGGTCCCAGATGGGCACGTAGTGGTATGTCTTGTCGTTGGTCGGTGCGCGGCAAGGTAGCGTCGTGCTATGCCAGAAACCTGTGTCCACTTTAAGCTTTTCTGAAATCAATAATAATGGTTCTTTTTAGGGTTCCGTACCTAAAGGGTAAAAACGAGAACATAATACTTTGACTTGAGTAATGGAGTGGATGGGATTTTTTTTCCAACCACCCCATTGATGGGGAGGTTAATAGGGTGGTTGGGAATATATCTACGGTTCGTTCAAAAAATTACATTTGTCAAATAAAAAAACAAGTTGATCATAATCGACTCTATTTCCCACCAGGAACACTTTTCCCAAAGTAACTTACCTATGAATTTTCTAAACATTTTCTATGAAAAAACAAGTAAAAAATACGCTGTCACTTAATAAATGGTTCTTAATTTAAAGTGACAAGATACTTCATTTTTTTAATGTACAACGAATCCACGAATCATTGTACCATAATAGTTGACGCCTTTTGTGTAAATAAACAGCCTTTTTAGTGAGAAGTAGTCGTGGTATCTGAGCAATAAGACCGACCATTGTATAAGGTTACATACATAAAGGTGACAGCTACAAGAGACCTAGGCGAACAAACACTCCAAAAAGTTTGCGAACACTTAGGTAGTAGATAGAAATATTTTAAAATTCCTACAACACACACATGAATCGAATGCAACACTAATTGGTATAATAAATTTATGATTTGTTATTGGTCAAAACCAATACTTTAAACCAAAGTGTGTCAAAGCGTCAACATTATTTTGAACTTTTGTTGGCTAGCTTTCACAACGTGAATGATTTGTTAGACTATTAACAGCCAATCTCAATAACCCTATCTTTGGTTTTGCTTACTGTCAGTAGCTATTTGACGTTTTTTGTATGGAAGAAATGTCAAATATCTACCCGCAGTAAGCAAAACCAAAGATAGATAGGTTATTGAGACTAGCCGTAAGCGACCTAAATATCTACTAGTGTGAGGTAAGGGGATACCTACCTAACAATAAAAGTAATAACGACACTTACCGATATCTTCGACAAAGTAATCTTTCGGCTTCTTGATTGCCTCCATATTTCCATCCAAAGAGTTGCCAGAATTTCCGATACTCAACTCAAAATAAAGCGGTTTGTCAACGAGGCGTTTGTCGATCATGGAGGCTTCGAAGATACTGCCGAAGAGGAAGAAATCCTCGTTCTTTCCGAGAGCAGAGTCAGTAATCGGTGGAATACATTCTAGCTCTACTTCGGTAGATTGTGGGCACTCAAGTATATCCATAACTTCAGTGCGAATCGAAATAAGGATCCTGCAATAAAAGGATTAACATCAAAATGGGCTCAATTTATTAATTAAAATTTAACCGCGGTATAGTGTTTATTTTAACTTTTTACTATAATAAAGTAATAAATTGCTTTAATAAAATGATAAATAGTACCTACTTTAGAGTTTTTTTAAACTATATGTTATGAGTATAGAAACTATTAGAAACCTACTTACTCGTATGTAATTATTTAGTCACTGGACCAAAATAAACAGAAACTTTCATAGTTTTGGTAAAAGCATTGTTGCTTCTATGCTCTAAATAACGATAGTAAGTTAGTTCGTATAATAAGCTAGAAGCTAACTCTGGCGATGGAGTTTTTCTCCCCCTAAATAACATTGAATCTGGGGATTAAGATATTGTATATATTATTATACCTTCCGCGGTAGGAGACGCCCTCGCCCATGCCGTCATTGAGGTTCGAGTGTTGATCAATTAAAGAGTAATCGCGAGTCGATCCGTACAGGTGAATATATGCAGGACCAAACGTTGGAAGGAAACCTGTGAAATACAACAAATAAATGTACAAAATGCATTGTAGATTAACATAATGACAGATTAAACAGGAAAAGGGAGTAGGCCGGAAAGGGTTAGTGTCAATGGGCCCGGGTAAGTCTGGGGTTCATGGAACAAAAAGTCCTTGTTAAACTCAATTTCTTAAAACGACTCAATTTCATCAACCAAGAACTATTACTATCAATTGAGATCAATCCATTTCAAGTCTTATAAGATAACCGGTAATATCAAAGACAGAAGAGGTTACTCACCTTTGTTCCCATCATGAGAAATCTTTCCAAGGTCCATGAAATGCGTGCCGATGACGTGTGAGTTCTGATGGTTGATCGCGTCGTGATCTTTGAGCTGTATCTTGATCCGCTGGCACAGCGGGGGAAACATCTCCGTGAATATGATCTGTTCGTTCCACACAGGGCAGTAAGTATTCTTGCGCACTGTTGTTTGGCCCTGATGGAACAAATTTTTATATTTAGAGACCGTGTTGGCCAAGTGAGGTTGTGGGTAATCTTTCGATCCGAACATCATGCCTCAATGCCAGCCATCATCATTGTTGCGTAATGTTGCGCATAAGACTGAAGTGTCAGTTGAGCTGTAGCGCTGCCTCATAGGCCTCTTCCTGACGCTCCGTAAATTCCGACGCAGCTTTAAAGTTCGCTACAGTCATCCAATGCCGACGAAAATGATGAATATGGCTCAAAGGATTTAGAATTAAACATTTTAAAAGTTTGATTTGCTACTTTTGCTACGTGGCTAATCTGCCACTGACGATACAACCAACCCAATATTCAGTCTAACATAAATTAAGACTATGTACTTTTTGGCAGGAATGAGAAAAAACAGTTTTTTTTTTGTTTTTATGAATAATGTGTACCTAATAATGGTTTGAGTATTCGTGAACGTGACTGTTCATATATTTACATCCGACATAATATTATACATAAGTAATTCATATGGTGAAAATTACAGAAAGTAAAATAAATGAGTGGTAATCAAATCAATGTTCACAAACCGACATGCCAGCAAAGCTGACTTCCACGTAAGGGTCGACGAGGTCCTGAGTCTCTCCCGTGAAGGCCTTCTTCACATTCGCCATGAGAGAATAGTTCATCTTGGGCAGACCGTCTGCCTTGTGAATCCTCACAATAAACCGCGCTCGTTGACGCTCCAGTGGAACGCCATCAGGAAGCAGCAAATTACTAGAAGAATACCAGGTACCTATTTAGTAAGAGCTAGATGCCAGTATGGCATCGATTTTATTCCTAATAAAAACCGGACAAGTGCGTGTCAGGCCACTCTCAATGTAGGGTTACGTAGTTGCCCAATATACGAAGCTATTTACGCGTATTTAGATGTGTATTCAATAATGTTTTATACAGGTAAAAACATAATTGAAGTAATTATCTAGAAATTTTTACGAAGCTTTTTTCGACTGTTCCGCTGGCAAGGGAGGGGCGAGGGGGGGGGGGAAGAGATTGTCGACACTTGACACTGAAAGGTTTACCTTACGAAAGCTCACTTCGGAGACGAGAAACAAAATTCACCCTCGGCCCTCGGTTCACATAAAGGGAAAAAAAGATTTTCTCTATTATATTTTATTCTAGGGATTGTGACTACGGAACTCTAAAAATAGCCCCTGACAAAAAGAAGTGGGTGCTACAAGTTTGTAGTGTATCTGTGGCATCATGCTTCTTCATTTTTAATCAAAATCAAATTAGTGAACAAATCACAAAGTGGCATGGATGGTCAACTCAATTAATTAGGTACATGTTCCGTTATGATAAACAAATTATTTGCAGAAAAAAAAGAGTATATCATATAGCTAAGACAAGAAAGATGACATCTTTAACAAAACATTCAGAATTCTACGAGCGATCTGAACCCTTGTTTCATGAATAAAATATCTAAAATATAGTCAGTACCCTTCAGTCGCGGTTCCTCAACAAACACGTTAGTACACATTTCACTTGTCCCACACACACTCACCTAGATGACTGCACCTAGCTTCGTTTATGATTATGTGATGAGCAACGAACTTGACCCAAACGCTAAACTAGCTTCATATCTTGAGTAGCAGCCGTAAACATATTGAATAATACATTCAGGCACGTAAACCCAGTGTTAAGGGGAATAGAATTGAAAATGTTTCGCGGTAGTTTTCCTCTTGGGAAATGTGCTGTCTAATATTACAAAACACAACGTGCCCTTAAATCTTCTAAAGAATCAATATAAATGCGCTGGGAACACCTTAATCGACCGAGATAGAGCTCGTTTTGCATTACACAATGCTATATAATAAGCTATGTTAGCATAGCTGGCTTTTACGGGGCACCCTTTGTGGCTTAGGGAAATATTATGAAGTAGAATGAGCCACAGAGCACTCAAATATTTACATTTCTCATTGTAGGTAAGTGTGTTATTTTTATTATTGGCAAGCTGACCCAGCGCACTTCGTATAGGTCGCATCACGTACGAAACCCTGGCTGTAAAGCTAGGCAGTAGTCGATTTATAGGTCTCAATAACATCGCAACACAAAAGTTTTTGATTACGAAATAGTTTTACATAGAAAAATAAATTGTTCATTTGCCTCAAAGTTTTTTAGAGTTCTCGCAAAGGTATGTTAGATAGTTAGGATTTTTAGAATTTTATTTTGAAAATTTTACTCTTTAGTTAGGGTACGAAAAATGTTTGTACTTACTCAAAATTGTGTTTTTTAAACAAATTTGTATTTGAAATGTAGCATTAATATTCTGCAATACATTTACTGAGTCGATGGTATTTTTTTTTCAAAACAACTCCCATGCGCAGGTGTTGTTAAAGTTTTTGGGATTTTTTTAACTGGTGGTGCCATTGTCTCATTCCCTCCCTTATATTAAATAAATATAAATAAATATCCTTGGACTTCCACACGGCGTCATCTAGTCCCAAGCTAAGCAATATTATGTTTCCACTATCTAATATTTTTACGCAAGTTGTTGCAGACTTCGCACTCAAAAAGAAATAACATGTTTTCAAAGACAATTGAAACTTGTGATGTTCTAGTTCGTCAGCGGAAACTTTGTGAACTGCCAATTTCAGCCAGTTGTACTTTTTAAGTAAGTACGAGTAGGTAGGTATACTAACTTTGTTTTCAAGAAAGTTACAAAAGTTTTTAAAAAAAAGCTGAGAACTCCTAACATTCAAAGGCCAAACTCAAGACTTCAATCAAAGCTCAAGCTTGCATTGTGATTCGTTATAAGTCTGTGTGACCTGCCTGATGTAACCGATTGAAAATTAAGGCAATAAAGTACATATTCAATTGAACTTAATCGACTTTTGACAGTTCTCTACAGAATTGGAGTAATTGATCATCACTTGGATCATGATTTACGGTAGTGCAGACTTTTAATTTGGACCTCAGTACTGTTTATGCCACTTACGCCTCGATATCATCTTCATCCTTTTCGCTCTTCGGTGGCACTTTGATTTGATCGCCTTTTCCTATAACACTGATATCGCATTTGAGGAAACCTTTGGGTCCCGCTGCTATGTCATCTGGGTCGGTCAGCAGAGCCCACTTATGGTAGAACTGGCGATCTGTCAACAAAAAGTTAAAAAGCTTTTATTAGCTTCTCTTGCACTATGTAAACAAATCTTGGAAGTCAATTTAAATCTTCCAATTGTTTAGTTTGGATGTTGGAGCTAGGAGGTGGATAATGGATATTGACAGTGTCGTTGACGGCAAATTTATAATTATGACAGTCGCATTCGCTTGTACATAAATAATAAAAAAATGTACACAGCGTCATCTAGTCCCAAGCTCAGCAACTTAATGCTTGTGATAAGGTAACCAGATGAATGATTTACTACATATATAATTTTTTTTTGTTATAAAATACACACATATAACAGATAGAAAAACACCCAGACCCGGAACAAACGGCCTGAACTAGGGCCAGCGCAGCGGGAACAATGGTTCTCCGGGGGCCGGAGATTTATAATGCTATCTCCACGCCTACACTTTACGTTTCTCAGAATAAACCATCGCGGAGACACAAATACAGAAAATTCTACAAATATTTTGTATATTGTGTCATTCAATTACTAATATTTTAGCAAGTTTCCAGCTTAGGTACTATGACTAATTCCGAGGTTAACCTTCTAATATCAGGCACCTGTGATACGGGCCACTCTCTTTAGCAAGCTGCTGAAGTGATAGGCCTTTAGACTACATTATTACGACGACATTACGTTATCTTCGAGCAATTAAACCTTTCAAAAGCAAACCTTGGGACTCTGCCATAGGGAATTTTAAGAATTATTTTAGGGTAAAAAGGGTGTTTTTCTCAACACTTTACTAATGAATAACAAATACACTTATAATATATTTAGATATATTTCGACTTTATAAAATCATCATCACTGAACACGTTAAGTACTCTCGCTCCTTTTATCAGGATAGTTTTATCCTGATGAGCAGAGTAGGGGATAAAGTCATCATCACTAAATTTTTGAAGTAAATGATGAAGACTCTAAATTTTTCTTATCAGCCTGCAATTTAAGAATGTCGGGGGGTCTATCACCAGTTTATCGTAGTATTGAATACTATCCTCGATACCGAGTCAAGTATTACAAAAGTATGAGAATCCATCCAGTGCAGCGCCGCTCCCGGTAACTAACATAAACTAATCATTTCATACTTTGAAATATAGGCACTATTCGAAAACTAATGATAACGCCCACTGAAGTTGTAGAGCTGCTACGCTACGTAGAGCTGCTACACTTCGTAGAACTGCTACGCTACGTAGAAAGTAGGTAGGTATGTTATGTATAACGGTTACGAGCTTTGAACATTATTTATCGTATGGTGTATAAAACGGTTTTTTTTTGTATTTGTTTCTAGCTTATATTATGCCAATCATCGAAAATGACTAAAGAAAATAAAAATGAGAATGAAGAATGTGGCAAGCCTGTTTGACCTAAAAGGTCAAATGATTTAGCAACTTATATTCTGATTATTTTATCGATCATTATTGCTTAGCATCGTAAAATTATAATTATTATAATACCTACGCTAAATGAAGTATAAAGTAAATGAAATGAAATATAATCACGACTGTATTCTCAAGGTGCGGTAGACATATTCTTTCAGATCATTAGGCATTTTAGATGCTTTGAGAAGGGGCAGTCAGAGGTATCATTATTGTTTTTATACGTGCTTGATATTATAAAATGCATTATAGAAGTGTTATTTGATGTTGTGTTTAAAGATGGTAATCTTGTGTTGTAGGTAATATTATGTAATAGTACATTGTATGAAAAGACATGAAGAGACCATGAAATCCGTCTAAGCATTACGAAGTCACTTTCAAAACCTAACGAGATCCATTAAGAGCGGTCAACCCTGCTCACTTTTCATACAAACGCTCGTACGTGATTATGCCGTTGTAACAGATCTTTCTTTTAAACTTTTGGACTAATAGGTATCTTGTGCACTATATCTAGGTTTCTATGGAAACTAAAAATCAAAATTTTGAGAAACAAATTCAGTATAAGCTTCCAAAAACCTGCTTTTAGCATAAATTTTACCTGAACTTTGGCCGTTCATAATGTACTCATAAATTGTAAACGTAAAGAAAATATTGTCATAGAAACCTTGCAAATCTTATGGAGATTCTAAATGACTAATATTTATTTCACAAACTTGTAAGGCTTACTGAAAAAAACGTATTTCCTGGAACACTTTTTATGAAATTTCCGCACACTATTTTTCGAGTGAGCGAGTGAGCGGCGAAAGTACCTACTGAATGCCGAGCGCTGAGGCGCTATCTCTCTTTTTTCGCTTTGCTTCTTTTTCTAGCATTGCGCTGGATGAAACAACAAGCTTTTCAGCTATGCCCGCGTCGATGATAGACGCACCGGGAAGGGCCACCTTAAGTAACATAATAAATTTATTATAAGTTTGCTAGGAATGATAATTATATCTACTTATTAATGTCTAAGCCAAAGGAAATTTTCGCAATGCCAGTAGATACATTTATTATACTTAGCATAAATAAACACGATCTAAAATTATTCTGAGCATTAGGTATTTATTACTCAGTAGTGTTTGTATTTTTCGTATTTTCTTGATAGTAGGTACAGAAAAATACATATAATAAAAAAGTACTCTGGCAGTGGTTTGGATGAGCAGTTGAGCTATCTATAGATCGTTTGTAACAATCCTTAGGTGGCTCAACTGGTTCTAATTATATTTTGTACAGTTATGTAAAAGTTTAATTTCTGTGAGTAAATAGAATTGAATAAAAAAGTAGTACAACAAAGAACAGCATTAAGATAACATGAGTGCATTAATAATTAGGCTTTGTGTCTTTAGTTCAAAATGATACTTGTAAAACTGATTTAATAAATGAAAGCCAGTATCAAGAGGTAACAATGAAATAAAATAAAAATAAATTTCCTCACTGTTACTGGAAGCCCAAATTTCGGCCTTGTCGGCGACCCTCTTTTAAGTATATGGGTGGATCAACTATTTTATGTAAAATCGTGTCCCTGATATAAAAAAAATCTTGAAATGTACTGTGTTTGTTTAATTGCTGGTTTAACTATTTAATAATTAAATCAGATCCTATGTAGTTATAGCTATTTATCATTTTGTTTAAAATTTTAGATAAAATATATTCAAAAAAGTTGTGACCCAGTAGACCAAAATTGAGTTTCATACAAATTCTAGTTGTCCCTAAGGCACTTTGTCTATTTATGTTTGGATGTTGTGTAAAATTTTTCCTTGAAATGTCTTTATATTTTAAATTAATAAAAATCTACAATATACCAGCATTCTAAATATTGATTTGCAATAAAAATGGTTTAGTTTTAAGTAAAAAAAACACAGTTTGAATAGTTGTCCCTAACATATACAGAAAACGCGTTGTCTCCAGGGAGACGACGAAAATAGTACCAGTAAAGTAAAAAGCCAATAAGTGTGAGTAATTAGACAGTGGACGGCTAGGCTAATAAGGAACTGATCTGGTAGTCGAATGATTGCATTTAACCTCACCTTACCATCATAATGGACGTGGCCAATTCGTTCGTGGCTCGGCGCGTGAGTCGGTTTTTTTATTGTGGATCCGCTGACTCACGGTTATTATCCGGTAAATTTCGGTTAACAATCAACTTTTTGAAGAAATTTCGTTTTTATGCTGTGAAATTGAGTTCTGAAATGCTTTGCATGCATGTATTTCGTAATATTTATAGTGTTTGTTGAAGAAAACATTTAAAAAACCGTAGTTTTTCTCATGGGTCACAGTTCCACTGCCTCACAAAAAACAGTGACCCAAGAGACCATTTTTGTGACCCAAGAGATATTCTGCACAAAACTATGCATAAAATCCAAGCGACATAATATGCAGAATAAATTAAGTGTTTTATGCAAGAGGATCATTGCAGATTTTTAATTTAGAATAGTAAAACTTTTGAATTTGAGTCTAAAATTAGTCAAATTATGATTTAGGAGTATGTCTTATGTGGGTTCGACACAACCTGAACTTGCATCAATTTGCCTGTATTAGTCATCAAACACTTACTATTTTCGATTCATCTTACACGGATTTCACGTTTACATGGTTTTTAGCCTACTATAGTCAGAATTCTATATTAAGCAATCAACTGGAGATCCGGGAAGTGGCCTAGGGACTGGTAAGAGTCACTTTTATAATATCCTTAGTCTAACTCAAGAAAGGTTCAACGAAAACATACGGGAACTAACGGACAGTGGCACTTATTTCTCATGCTCTACTCTACTAAGTATTCAATGGACGCTTAGAATCTTATACAATACGGCAGATATCGTACCGAGGCTCGTTTCCTTAAAGGCCGAGGGACCAGAGAGCAAACTGCCAACGTCAGACAATTAATAGAGAAGAACAAAGAGTTTAATGATCATTATTTTACTTAATATGTGTTTCATTGACTACTGAGAGGCATTTGATTGTGTAAGATAGGACTGTTTGTGAAGAATACTCCATGAGATGGACGTTATTTGGCACTTAATTACTGTAATCGCATCTGTATGAAGTCGGAGAGTCAATGGCTAGGGTGAATTATGTAGTGTCAGGATCAGGACCTTGCAAACATCGAAAAGGAGTTTGACAGGGTTGTATTCTTTCACCTCTTCTTTTTAACATCTATGACGAATACATAGTGAGGAAAGCTTTAAGAGTGGGAAGGACGTCTCTGTTGGAAAGAAAGAAAGAAAAATCATTTATTCTTGTAGGACCTCAAGGATCACTTAAGTATCGTTTTACATGCTAGGTGATTCTAATGCCTGTTCCAACGCGACTCCCTACACCAGGGAAAGAATTAGGCAAGATTTGGTGGTGTGGGCCTAGCTTTTTTTTAAAAGCGATCCCTTAACAATCTAAAATAATTGGGGCAATGCATAACCTTCTATAGTAGACGTCACTATGTTTGCTGCATCGGAGCGGGAACTAGCTGATGTATTTGTAAGAGTGCAACAGGCAAGGTCAACACAACAAGTCAAAGACTTAAGCCATGATCATCGATCGAGCTGGAGTTCTAGTACGCGCAAGAGAACTCCCAGATCTGTTTGTCAGCGAATTTGTGTTCCTACTGGAGTCTCCGATCAGCAACCAAGGAGGCTGTGATAAGGAGATCCGAAGACGTACACAGATGGCCAAAGCATCCATGAGCAGTATGACCAAAATACAAAGGCAATACAAAGGATTCTTAATAGAAACCTCCCTGTTTTGTCAAATCTCGTCACAAAAAGGCAAGGCTCCGCATGGTTCTTGGTGTTCTAGATTTTTTTTACGGCTCAGAATCAAGGTAAATTTGCGAAACATACCAAAAAAAGAGCGAGGCTTAAGAAATGTGGCGTTGGCAGAGAATTTCAAACTCAAGATCAAGAGAGAGAGAGAGAACCCGACTGTCCACAATCCTAAGGATTTTTGGTCATACATATCGCGCGGAGACACGCAGATATTACAAAGCTGATTGCGTAGGGATGTCGAGGGAAAAATCCTTGCGGGTGTTTACCTACCCATTCAAACGGTTAAACCAAATTAAAACAATAACGGAACTCATATATACCTGCTACCCTGAGACAAGCCCAGGAAAGAGCAATGTGGTAGAAACTTGTCAAAATTTCAGTCAAACCGTTTCGGAATGGGCCCGACTTTGATTGAAAATTAACGAATAAAGATTACGTCGAAGAATAATGTTTAACAAATTGTACTTTGCCTATATCGTAATACCATTGTGTCTCTGGAGTCACAAAATATGTCTTCGGGCTCACAACGTTGTCCCCAACTTTTATGACATTGATAGTAAGATATTAAAATAATTATAGGCTATTTCACAATTATTTGTATGAGAATATATTTAAGAACATTTAACAGTAGTTATGTAAAAATTGCGTCTTTATTGCATTTCAGGTAACAGAAATATAAGGAAAGTTTAGACAATTTATTTGATTTTGTGAGCCCAGAGACACAATGTGGTATATTTAAAAAAAAATGAGAAGGTTAACTTTACCTTTAATAGTTTAATATTGCTCCAATTGACTGTTAGTTGCCATTAAAGCAGAAAAACTGTTTTAAAAGTTGTTTTTTATTTGCTTTTTACCGCGATTTATACTTGTCAGCTAAGAGACATTATTGGGAGCCACTTTTAGAATATACGCTTAAAAATCTATGAAAACCAAAAAAATGTTCGGTGCACGCTATAGATTTATAAACTACATGAATTTATTTAGCAATATTAGATGAAATTAAAGCGAAATTACGATAAAAAAAAAATTACACAAAAAGTTGATTCATGACAGAAAATAGTTGATCCACCCATATACATTCAGAGCCTATGCAAACGACGTTTTTAGAACGCGTCACTACGTGTTTTTGTTTAGCGCGTCACTTAAATAAATAATTAAAGCAATATTTTTAGATTTTTTCTTTAATTATCATTAGCGTTTCAGTATTGGAGAATAAAGTACCCAAAATACTGTATAATATATATGACCTACATCAACACATATTAAGGCAGGGGATCTGCTTTTGTAACGATACAAACGTGCAGGTGCAGCATGTTCTAAATGCGTTTATAACGATACAAACGCGAGTATCGTGTGCATGGGTCACAGGTTATCGACTGCCTTGCGTTCGCTGAGCGTCCGTATCTTTTTTATCAATACAAACGCGCCGCAATAAAACCGTGGTGTGCATAGGCTCTAGCTCGCTTCTTCGCAGAAAGAAAATGTTGGGTTTAAAATATTAAATACAACAACATTTATGTGTATTTATTTTTGTATTCAATGGAGGTTTCGCTTTGATTTGTTCCGATATAGCGAAATACTCAGAACACTCAGAATGTAATTTATTTATTACAGGTTTTTCCAAGGAAATTCAAAATAAAATAAGACTACATATTTTTTTAAACCGAATGAATCGACATAAATTATGAATGAACGGTCCGTTGCTCATAAATTGTTTCAATTAGGACTTGACGTTCTTGTTTGCTTAATTATACCTATCATTATGTGATTCTATGGTACTTTACGTTGTTAGTTTAACACTTCTGTTCGTTCGTTCGTATGAGCAAGTGGCCAACTCTGGTGACGGAGTTTTTAGGCCGCCTAAAGGCCTCCGTCAACGACTTTAAAAGCCGGGACCGACAATTCAACGTGCCCTCCGAAGCACGGAAGCGCTCAGATGAAAATGCTACTTGCGGTCACCCATCCAAGTAGTGACCGCTCAGAACGTTGCTTAACTTCGATGATCTATCAAGAACGTCTTAACGAGCTTCGCCACGAGCGCTTCTGTGAAAATCTCTCAGATTAGCCGGACATATCCACAGGAAAGACAATGGTGAATACGTGTGGGGCTGACTAGCTGTGGTAGCTCTCACGATGTTTTCCTTCACCGTTTAAGGTTAATTTTTCGACACGAAAAGTCCATTGATGCACGGCCGATTGCAACTCACGACCTTCGGATCGATAGTCTAAGTACTTATCCACTTGGCCAACACGATTTTTTGAAGGCTCATACGAACTTACTTACTTATACCTTTTTTTTCACCACGTATTTATCTAACAAAGAAAATCAGGCTTAGCATCACTGCCTTATCGTAGAATTGTGTGATTTAAATATCTAAAGACATAGTTAAAACCGCAGGTCGGACATGGGCTAGATTGGCGCGAGACAGAGTCGAGTGGCGGAAGCGAAGAGAGGCCTATGCCCAGCAGTAGGATGAGAGGAGATGATGATGATGATGATTATCTAACAGCTGCAGTACGTTTTCGAGCTGCTGAGTTGAAAAATCTATTATTCGTATTCGTTTGAGAAACAGTCATGCAGAACAACTCGTAAATGTACACTGTGATACCATTCTCTGTTCCAGTCTCAGTACCTAATTAATTCACAAAGTGAATGTAGTTTTGGATGATTGGCTTATTCCAGTAATTCTCCGTGAGAAATCACCTTTGGGGGGAAACTGGAATTGAGTTTAAAGTCTGTCCAAAAAGTCACCCCCACACAATTCACATTTTGATTTATTAGGTTAATAAAATATGAACTTTTGATTATTTTTTAAATCGAAATAGTGGAGCGATCAGAACACATTATAAAACACCGTTTGCATAATGTTTTATAATCTTTTACATTTCATTAGTTGATCTAATATCAGAGTTTCATTCAAATTCTTAATTTTCCAAGTTTAGATATGTACCCATTATTATTTTTCCGAAAATAGCTGAATTAAGTAAGTTAGATCGTATGAGCAAGTAGCCAACTCTCGTCGGCGGTTTTTTTAGGCCGCAAGGTCTCCATAATGTCTTAACGACCTATTTTAACTTGAGCTCTCAAATGTAAGACTTTAGATGTCTTCGTAGTTCAGGTTACACTGAAACTAGATAGCGCTATTATTGCAACTTACAGTGATTTAGAAACAAAAGTAACGTTTTGCATGCATGCCATTTGCTTCCATGTGAGCGAGCGCAGTAGACATACTCAAAATCCTATTCTAAACTCATTGGCCAGCGAGCCAGGAATGTAAGAGGCGCGAGATAAGATAAGATGTTTTCATCAGTAAGATAGCGCAGCGGAATTGATCACAGCGTTGCTAAACCAGTCAAATACAAATAATAAATTAGTCAGCCAGCTGGTGTCACAGTCATAAATACAATCAAGAAGTTTTTCAGAAATCTCAAAATAAAACGAAATTTATACCTACTGGACCGACCCGACAGAGACGCCGACGTCAAAAAGCGAACAGGCTCAGGCACAGAGTACTTTTATAAATACGAAAAGGCTCAGAGGGCCTAGACAATGTAACAATCGATTAGCGAAAGCGATAGTAGAAAAGTCCAAAATGTATTGGTTTGACATATGCCTTCGATATGTCACGTGATCTGTTACGTAGGGCCTAGCCAACCGGCATTCGCTATGAAGCGATTCGATTTCTATCATCGCTACACCTTTGATTTGACATTTCAGATCGCTCGAGTTTTCGTCATCGAATGTCAATTCCTATACATTTTTTTTTAGTTTCTAATCGAAAGCGATTGTCGAAATGTAATATGGCTAGCATTTCGATTCCACCAAACGAATCGACAACATCGAACGATTACTTCATACAAATGCCTAGCCAAGTTGCACTTTTGACAGTCGATTTCGCTTAATAGTCGAATCGTCTGATGGAAACGCTAGCGAACGCTAAGACCCTGTAGATATCGAAAGAAAATGGCGATTTCATAAACAGCTGTAGAAAGAATATCATTGGATGTGTTTAATAAGCGACCCTGGCTGATAACACCTGTTTTAAATGCTGCACCTGGGTCTCGAGAAGATATATACACAAGCCAGAAACTGTATTGAGCGTTGCTATGGTTTGCTGAAGTTTCGTTGCTGATAACACCTGTTTTAAATGCTGCACCTGGGTCTCGAGAAGATATATACACAAGCCAGAAACTGTATTGAGCGTTGCTATGGTTTGCTGAAGTTTCGTTGGAGAAGCTTGCTTAAAGACAGAGTTCTTCACTACCATCCTTATGTAGCTAACAGGATAACACTTGCATGCTGTGTACTACACAACATTGCAGTAAAGGCTCGGCTTCCAACACCACGTTTTAGCTCTGGCACAAATAATGATGGCAGTGATGATTACACCTCACAACCTAATAATTAACTCATGCATGAAAATGAGAATTCTAAGTGGATTATAAATAAAAGTACTTAAGTTACAAATATATTTTATTTTAAAACAAAACCGTCCATAACATGCTGTCTGTGTATGTATACTTATATGCGCTACTGCACGTTCTCACCTTGTCTACACTTATACTCAAGGTATCACACAAACTCACTCGCTATCAAGCCATACCGTGACATCGCTGTCCCTACTCAAATATTGTTGAAGAAAAGCTTCAGCAATATTTGTGAAACGGTTGAGGACATTGTTTCGCTCATTATTCAGTTCTACTCTTCGGGCTTCAGTCTGTGCCCGTCTCTCCTCCAACTGAAGGCGTCTCTGCTCGATAGCCACGAACTCACTCGTCGCTCGGTCAAATGGAGTTAGCGCTCGTCTTCGGCGCGCTCTCAAATGTCGACGATGGGGAGAGGCAACACTAGGATTCGGTGGTAGGCACAGGTGGGAGCGGGGTGAACGTGGTAGGCTCAGGCGGGAGAGGACTGGCAGCTCGGGTCGGTGAGCACCGTGCCGCGCCGGCCCCAGTGGCGCTGCCAGCTGCCGCCGGCGCTGACTCCAAAAGAGTTGGAAACTATTCACCGCTGGCTCGTGCTCTTGATTGCATTATCTTTATAAATCTCAATAAAATAATTCAAATAGGATTCCGAATTCATCAAAGTTGACAGACTCATTAGACGTTTGATGTCGACAACTATAGACTAAGCGCGCTAACAAAGAGAATGTAACTCTCGTTTACACGGTATTTAGCGATCAGACGAATAGACAAGGCGATCGCTATGCGAAGGTTACTTTGTCTACCAATCGAACTTCGCTATCGCTTCAGCGATGACGATTGTAGAAATCGATTCGCTTCATAGCGAATGCCGGTTGGCCCTCTGATGGAAACGCTAGCGAACGCTAAGACCCTGTAGATATCGGAAAAAAATGGCGATTTTATAAACAGCTGCCGAAAGAATATCATAAGATGCCCCCCGGTCAGTTTAATTTAATCCAAAGATTTTTTTTATCAAATGTACTGGCAGGCATAAAAGGCATAAGCTTGTAATATATATTCCCAAGGGAGCATTTAATCGGGATCAAAGTCCCTATCACCCAAGTCAGCTCATACCAACAGACCAATCGCAAAAATCCATTCTGAAGTTTTTACGTGAAAGAGTAACAAACATTAATCCATCTTTCATCTCTCCATCCATCCCTACTTACAAACTTTTGCATTTATTATATTAGTAAGATTAAAGACAGAAGTATTTTATTGGTAAAGTACAATTACTTAAAAGTCATGTGAGCTTATCTCTAAAACGGTATGTAGGTAAGATACACTTTTGACATTTACTGTACTAGTGCAAAAGTGCAAATCATAATAATAATACAATTAGTAGAATCGGGGGCGTCAACCACAGGTGCATCGACCACTGGGGGCCTAAGCCACGAACCCGACAGATTTACTGCGAAATAAGCGATGACTCATTTGACGTTTGATATCGACAACCATAGACTAAGTGCGGTATCAAAGAGAATGTAACACTCGTTTACGCGGTATTTGGCGATCTTCGCTATCGCTTCAGCGATGACGATTGTAGAAATCGATTCGCTTCATAGCGAATGCCGGTTGGCTAGGCCCTCAGGGCTCCATGTTTACAACTGTCCTAATTAAACTCCGTTAGTGAGGTATGTTTGCTTTATGAAATACCTTTTTACTTAGGTACTTGGGCAGTAGGTAGTACCGAATGTATACATCGTTGAAACGAGAAAATGAGTTCTAATAAATTGAATGAGGTACGATTGGTGAATAGCATAAATAATGCAACATTGTGGCTGATACAGTACAGACTAGCTTTTTATGCATTTTCAACTTTATAAGTACGTTCATAGTGTTTGTATTTGGATTGTTCTGTCTAACAATACGCATGATGACAGTAATCAAGAATTACTAAGAAAATATATTTATCTAAGTATTTAAGTATGATTCATGGATCTTGAATAACGTATTTATTTTTATAAGAGCAAAATTAATATTTATTATCGATTGGTCGTCGATTGAAAGTGCTTTAACTTTCTTTCACTGTTTTCTTTTGTTCCATGTTTGTTAGACAGGTTTGATCATTTTATCAAATTTTATGATTTTAATTCAATTTTAATTTTTTTAATTCAATTTTTTTTTAATATTTTATGATCAAATTTTATCGATTCATGCCATAAAAGTACAGAATTAAATTTTTTCGTTTCAGTTCTGTTTATTTTCAAGAACAAAGGAATAAAAGATTCGTTTGAGTGAAATTTGCTAATTCTCCAGGTTGTAATGAAAAATTCCACCCTGTATAATATTGTGATAAAATCGTGTTGTGTTTACATACATGTGAGGGTGAGTAAAGAGTGCTAATATTTTGGGTGTCTATATAAAATTAGAAAACTAATAGGAAAAACATTTCAGGAAGCTCATATCCTGCCTGTCGTACAGTGAGTTTTCATTGATTAAAATCTGAAAATCACTCGAACTTTACAGATACAGTATGCTTGGAGAATATAGAGTTTTGTTAAATATATTACTTTAACATCAAAGGGGTTTTTATTAATTTGAGTTTCAAAATCCCCATGATCTGATTTTTCAGCTCTAAAGAAGATACTGACAAGCCCTATAAATTGAAACACAAAAACACAGTACGTACCAGGTTGGTTCCATATTGTGGCCACGTCGAGCTTGAAGCTTCCCAAAAGTTTGTTGGAACGGAACATGTGTCGAGATTGTTGTACCTGGAACAAATGAACATCTATGACGCGGTGGCACCGCACACATGTACACATTGGGTTCATTATTATAATATTTGCCTAGTTGTTCATCACTGAAAAGAAAGCTAGAAAGGCAGTCGGCAAGCTGTGACTCATGAACTAGATCCTCGCGTTTGTATCGTTAGAAATGCGATACATACGCGAAGCATATGCGTTGCTATTTTATACCATATTTTAGATACCTACCTACAGCAATCGCCGTATCAAGGAGGGTATCAATATACCCGCCTGGGTATATTGATACCCCCTGGGACATCTTCAAAAGGATCTAAAGTTGCCTAAGGATTTGAAAATAAATCTACCGCTCCCTGGGAATACAGTCATTTTTTTTATTTTTTTTATTTATAGGTACATAGAATAGAAAACGCATAATTTTCAAAAACCCGCTGCGAACTGGGCAGGTGATGCGCTAGAAAGGTATTTATTTTCACTATTCGTCTTTATTCTGAGCCAATCAGGAAAATACGAGCTTAAATTCAGCTCAAAGAGAACAATAATTTTGCATTTTCATTATATTTATGAATCCTGCCATCTGGCTGGAATTTATTTCACCTTTGAACTACCGCGTATATTTATTTAAAGGAATGCTATGCACTCTGAAATCTGCCCAAAGCATATTTTATATTCACGTGGGAAATGCAATTAAACGGGTTATTTTATTTCTGAAACCTAATGAGGTCGTCTTTTATCAAAATACTTAATTAAACCGTGTTAGACTGACAAAAATAAACCATGATTATAAAAACTGTTTATAATCTCTTTATTTACACAACAAACCGTTTCTGACGGCGCTAATTACGAGTACATACTTTTCTCATAGCAAGTGACCTAATGTAACTTTTGCTCCTATCCAATTTTAAAAGCTTTTCTTATATTTCAGCAGGGCTATTTTACCACCTTCCGGCCACATTTCGTCAGTGTTTCTAACAATTGACTCTTCTGGATTCTCTTCTCTCTGATTCCTAAAAAGTATCAATGTGACCACCACAAACATAACACCGCCAAGCAACTTCAAAACAAATATAACTTTACAAACTGAACCAATAATAATAAAAAAACTTAGTAAAAACCAAATTGACAACCAACAGTACGCGAGATCTTGTTCGGGGAGATCTACTAGTATTTATGAAAATAGAGATGATATACCTACATGGGTGTAAGTAAACGTACCAACTACCTGCATCTATCTACCTGGAACTTGTAACTTTTGGGTACAAATAGTTTCGTACAAGTCGTACAGGGCAGGTTTAGCTCGTTATAGAAAACAACATTGTGTTGTTGTGTTCATGATAACTTTTACCATGTTACAACTTTACAGACGTTGAATTGTTTATTAACAAAAGAGTTATATACTTTATTTTCATTCCAAGACACGCTAAAGCATAGTCTTTCTGAAGCTTAACGAAGGATCTTTGGTTTGCTGCATGATCTTAATATCGATGTGGACTACTATCAGTAAACACTGTCTTTAGTTTGAAATCTCTGAAAAAACTCATCTGATTTGAAAAATTGGTTCTGCATTAAATATATAGCTCATTTCATAAAGAAGATTTTAATATCAAAGGTTCATTTGTCTTTGCTTTACATTAAAGTCATAAGTAGTATTTTTTTCAGCCAAGGTATATTTTTGCACAGTAAATATTCCCCTGGATTCCCTACTGTGTATTTCAGTACTTGCACTTGTTGAAGTGATGTATTATTTCTCTGGCTCCCGGCTGAGTGGGCCAAGGACGCAGTTAATCATGCAGATTGGCGAGGGCCAGCATATTGCATTCCAAATGGCCTTCAATGTATCATGAACTTTATCATGCCCGCTTAAATACTACCAGTTGTTTATTTCAGCCATCAGAGATCATCAAAAAGATAATTTTGAAACTACTTACCTACACAAAATATATGAGAAAAAATTAAAACAGATTATATAATAACTTTCGTGATCCTTCTTGCTTGCTTAAATAGAACGCGGAGTCAAGCAAGGAATGTAAATTAAACGATTCTTTTTCATTGCTTTTCGATTTTTTTCATCATCAACCACCCGAAGTTTAGTCCGGCACTCCAGAACGCGGATTACTTTTTGAACAAACATTATGACATTAACTTCATCTACCTGGAACAGAAACTCCTATAATTATAAAGCTTTATGCTACTAAACTACTTTTATTAAACAAATAAAAAAATAGTTTTTGTATTTCAATCTCTATTAGTATTGAAATATGACATTCATTCATTTCACCTAGTAAGGATGTCTAACAAGTGACAAATTAGTAAGTAAACAAATATTTAGAATAAGCTACTCGTAGTCGCTTTATATCTATTTAAATCTCGTTTGTTCAACAAATTCATGTATTTGACAGTTAAAGTCGTCTACTTTGTATATTCATGTAAAGTTAAACACGTCCAGAAAACCTTTGTAAACGTCCCATATAAATATAAGTTGACTTTGCTTGGGTTCCTGATTAACAATGTAAATAACAGCGAAATTGTTAACATAAGTAAGTAAAATTCCTTTGATTTGTCTTTCGTGAATAGTCTTTTTGATCATAGCTGTTACTGACCTAGTAAGTGTTTATTTAAAATGTGCTGGTAGGTGCAGAAGTTGGTGCTGTTGGTACGATAAAGATAATGAAATACTGAAATTCTGAATATTTTTTGTCGGTTTTATGTCAAATTCTTTATTTATTTATTAAAAAATGTTATCATCATAATTCAGATTCTGTTCAGTTGTAAGTAGGGTAAACGAACCAATTATTTGCACCCTAGAATTGGCTACCAAATATTGGCACCTCTCTGATTTATCCTATGTAACTTATCTAAATTGAGTAACACAATCCTGTAGTAGGTAATTAAGGATGGTGTAACTCAGTTTAGATAAGTTGCAACATTCTGTTTTTTTAACCGACTTAAAAAAAATGATATTTACAATTCGACCGTATTATATGTTTACTTATACATAAATATGTTAATGTTTGTTTGTGAAAATATTTTGATATCGTGACGGAGTGAGCATAAGTGCTCAAAATTGATGTAGGTGAAAGAGCGAGCAGTCTCCTCGACAACCACATACGTAGAAAAAACAAGTGGCTTATCTAATGATTCATTGTTAATGCAGACACACATAAGACACCATGATGCGTACATACTTTGGGATAGATTAATTATATCTCTATACCGACAAACTCCTGAGTCCTGACCTCAATACCTGCATTGTTAAAGTTTATGCGTCCAGTAGGAATTGTCAGAATTCGATTAAAAACGGTATCAATCGACCATATACCATCGCTACAAGTATAAACTAGCCATACTTACAATCAAAATAATAACAAAGCAGCTTTAGCCTCAGGGCATGGATAGTTATTATGACTAAGGCCGGTATTCAGAGACCTGACTCAAGCGTCGATTTGAACTCGGTTCAGCGGAACTCTGCTTAAGCATTGATTCGTTGCTTAAGTATCGTTTGTATTCAAGAACGTTGCTTGAGTAAATGCTCAGCTAAATCGAGTCTCAAGTGTCGATTCCTTTTTGTTTATGAATTCAGTCTGTTCTCATTTACATTTTTAATTTATTTTGTACTTCCATTCCGTTATACGCAGAAATTTAAAATGCCTGGATGAAAAATTAATGGCGACTCTCGAAAGTGAAGTAAAAATAACGTGTAACGGAACGACTTTAGAAAACTGACAAATTCATTCATTCTACGTCAGTCGTCAAGCAAGTCAATCAAATTTCAACAATCGCCAAATCGCGGGATGAAAATGTGAAATCAATGAATTTATTTTTACGCTTTGACCAAAGACAGGTAATACTGCTTGGTTATCGGCGGTAGTGCTTCTTGCCCTGGTCTGATGCATTATGTAGTGTTTGTAGACACAAACGTTGTGGAAGATAGCACCAGCACTCGTTGAAGATGACGAGACACGAAGGATCTCTCTCAACAAGCTTAGCCTGGACATGATCTAACGATTAGCTGTTTCCCGTGACTCCTATAAACTTTATTTAATACGTTTTGAATAAGTGTGTGTAAAATATTAAATAAAAACATTATGGTAGTTTTGTCAATATATTTTTTATTTTACCCCAGCCAAACCAAATGTGTTTAGGTTATGTACGTAGGTAGAATTTTCGACATAAATAAAGTAGGTAAGTAATCCTTATGAGTACCTACCTACCAAGACTAAACTAATAGTATTCCTTTATCTGTGCTAATACTAACTATAAATTCACAAGTCCTTATAACATTTGTCTGTATGAAACAGAATGCATATTTTGAAGTCTTGTCTTGTGTGTCCGTTATTCTAGCATGCTTAGATGACCTCGAAAATACAACGAATCGAATATATTATCCATTTTTACTGAAAACAAAACAAAAATGCTATCTGAGTAAATGCTCAAGCGTGGTCCAGACCACTCTCAAGCATTTACTCAGATTCCTTTGAAAAATGTCAAACTCAAGCATCGATTTCACTTGATTGAGGTTTTTGAATAAGGAATTACTCAGGTGAACTCGACTCAGCTGAACTCGACTCAGCTGAACTCTGATCAGCAAAACTACTCTCAAGTAACGTTCTTGAATAAGAAACGATACTTAAATCGACGCTCAAGCACAGATCGACGCTTGAGTAAGGTCTCTGAATACAGGCCTAAGACCCCTACGCACTGTCGACTAGCCGCCGGCAGATGTAGTACTATACTTATATTATAGGAAACGCGACTTGGCATAATGATTTTAGTCGCCGTCGACCGAGTTGCCGGCTACCAGTCGACAGTGCGTAATAGGTTTAACCTGACGATTTGTGCTATTTTATTTTAGCAAAGGCAGCTTGCAATGCAGCGCTGAAATGACATTCGCTGGCTGCCACAAATATACCTACACAACAAGAGCTAGTACACATTAGGCATTTTATAACACGCGCTTGGAAACGCGCGGTTTATCCAAACTGTCAAATACACACACACACACACACACGTACACGTTAAAACGCATTCAAAGCGCGCGTTTGATTGTTTACGGATGTACCTTTGGACCATTTTTGGACCACACATTTAATCATATTTTTAGGTACTAAGAGGTTTTAATCTTATTTGTAGTAGTCATAAATAATTTAAACTGACCGATAAAGTGATAATCTTGTCGAGCAGCATCACTGGAGGCATGTGGAAGTCGAACACGAAGTACTGTGGACAATAAAACAATTTGTTTTTTAATTGAGCGAGCGAAGAGAGCCTCAGTAGCAGGTGAAATGGTCCTAGCCTACGCATTTACAAAACTTTAAATCAACGCTTTGAAAGTTCTACATAAAATACCTACATAAAACATGGTACCTACTTGGTTTCGCATAGCAGTAGGACGTCCTGTATAATAATTGAAAATCAAGTTATAAGATTTTCAAGGTCTTTAGAGTTATTTTACTACATAATTTAACGCAGCTGGACCCATATTAACCAGTCGTTATCTGGGTATTACTTACTTACTGTTAGAGACCCGTCAATTGAATCAATTATAGTAGTCATTCATCTAAGTATACCTACTATAGTTTAACTTCAGTAGGGAATTTGCACTACTACGGTATACTTAGGTGCAGAAGCATAAGTGCTGAATTAATAAATGGCAAGTATGTGTACGCTCAATGGTGTTTTAAACAGTTATAAACTGAATTGAAGTCTTTGAAGTACGAATACCTACTAGTAATTATTTACGTGTTTTTTAAATTTTAGAACAGAGATCAGTGGAGGAAGGGAAGGGAGACCTTTGCGCTGCAGTGGGAAACGTCAGGCTTATAATAATAATAATAATTTTTAAATTTTGAGTTGATCCACTATTGCTTGTCAACCATTTATCTTAATACTGCATGCATACTAACCTAATTGTGCATTTAAAGATTTTCTAAAAATTGTCTGGAAATCTAACTGACTAACTTGTATTGTAATTAGTATTAGTATTTTTTGTGTTAATGTCATTGTTCTTGTGCTAATTTGTACACTACCGCTTCTCTTTTCGCACCTATCTAGTCCATACAAAGGTTGCCTGGAAGAGATCGCTCTTAGCGATAAGGCCGCCCATTGTGCTTTTTATTGTAAATCATGTCCTGTAATTGTTTTCTTTTGTGTACAATAAAGTGTTTCTTCTTCTTCTTCTTCTTCTAAGTGTGAAAAGATGAACAAAGGATATATAGGCTAAAAATAAAGGAATAACGTAAAATTCATTACTAAAAAAAAATACAAATTTTAAAATGCTAATGGTTAACTTACCTCCTGTAAGTACCTTCTTTTCACAGCATAGCGCTGTGGGACGCTTTGTAGGTATATGATATATAGATGGAAATACAAGTTGGCATCAAGAAAGCCGGTAGGGATTACTTCGCATTCTCTACAAATTCCTAATTAGTTTGGACATACAATGTGCGTTGCCTTTACACAAAAATTACTTATGCAAATACTTGCACGGGAAAGTTTAGGTAAAGGTAGGTATAACGAAAACTTATATAAAGCCAACTCTAAACAGTTTCCTTTCCTACCTATTTAAATGTATGTTTGTGCTTTTGTAGCCAAATAAATGTTATTCTATTCTATTTCTTGTCTAGGTTCATAACATTACTGTTGCTGCGTTAATAAAAAGTTGTATGTACAGCTTGCTTATAATTGCAACAAAGGGTTCTCTTATTCTACGAGTCACGTTGATGAAATTAAATTGAAAGGGCACTGTTATGTTAGTACCTGTTACGTTGTTGTGATGATGATGGGGCCGATTAGGTCGCGAGTTTGGTTCTGACGCAAAATAATGAGAAAATTATATAACATCGTTTAGACTCTATACGATGTTATATAATTTTCTCAGATCATTATTATGATCGAGACGACGAGAAGCTGTCAACATTATCCACCCACACTCACAGAGATTTGAAAGTATTATTCGCGTTCTTTTGTCGCGCGACAATACACCGATAAAAACGGGAGCGCAGCGTCACAAAATATCTTATGATGACAGAGGTTAAAAATATTAAGTGGAAAGGAAAAATCTTTATATTTATCTATCTATACATCCAGGATTAGAATCAACGATCTTCGAATCGGAAGTAGAGGCGGAATACCACTCGGCCAAAATAGCTTTACTAACATAAACTTACCTCGTTGTAATAAGGACAGTTGGTGCTTTCTTTGACGCTGGTGTACTTCTTGCTGTCACCAACTTGCACAGCAACTATGGGGTCCATGTTGAGGCCGGCTAGCTGTCGGGCTTCGATAATTGTCACGCAGACTTGGAAGTCGGCTGCTTTCAGGGCCATGGGACCCCCTGACTCCGTGAGGCTACGCCTGAGAACAAAGCGTTATAATTTAATTCCGCACGAATCACGGGCCACCAGTCTACCAAAGGCGGTCACGGGAGTTCACTTACCATTATCTATTCAATTTCGTAAACTTATCGATACGATTGGAAAGAGTAACGCCCATCAATTGGCACTACGAAGAAAGTTTTTATTTTCTTAGTGGTTGTACATTAATTAAAGTAAATCCTACCCTATTTTGCAAAAATAGCTACCAGTGAGGCTGCGCGTAGCGCTAAAAATCCACTGACTAGCAGCTGAGATTCGAACTCAGGACCTTGGGGTCCTACGAAAGAAAGCACCAAGGCACCAACCCACACAGCAAACACGGATCATAGTCATAGTAGGATGAAATAATTGTTATTAAAACCTACCAGTTTTCTTGAAATAACGTAGATATTTTAAATAAAACTATTATTTTTAAAAGTAAAAAAATACATTGCAGATGGTTGAGAAATAATAAGCTCCAGGGTTCCGGCCTCAACAAACTTTACATCCCTTAATTTTACTACCCTATCTATGTTATTTTAGGCAAAAACTCCAAGAAAGGATTTCACAATGTACGTCACGTAAATGAATGGACATTTGAAAAATAATATTGAACTAACGATACTATGGGTACATTTTTGAACGTTTTTATATTACTATTGTGGAATAACAATCTAATGTACCTACCTACTTATATAATAACCTACTGTAATTTATGTTCTTCATCTTGTTAATAAATATTTATATGATTGGGTAACTTTATTGCGAAAACCGATCTCACTTATGTTGTGAATAAATCGATGTAAGGTTTGCAGAACTTCGTGGTAATTGTGAGAATTAACTTTTAATGACTAGACAAATTAATGGTATTTTCAACATCAACATCATCATCTTGCTGCCTTATTGTCACCTTACCTTGGTTACCTCACTTGGAGACATGTTATGAGGTAGCGAAAATTAGATTTTATGCAACATTACAGAACGCGTGACTTGTATCAAGTAGGAAATGAACAGTAATTATTGCATCTTGCATGTCATGGCGCTAATGACACTCACATATTTGATCAATTATTAAGTTTTGATATCGCAACCATACTTACAATACATTAACTGTGCTTACAAGGAAAATTTCAGAGTCGGCTATGATCTTTTATCTTAGAAATTTTCAGCATAAAATGTATGAACATAAAAGGTAGAGACTGAGAAGGAATTAGCTCCATAAAAACTTCGTAACAGCAGAACTTGTTAGTGAGGTAAAATGTCTACGAAAAGTTTGCTACACGACTGCGGCGTAGATTAAAATTGTTTAGTTCTTGTCACCAGGTTCTTGCCTGATTCTTTCCCTGGTGTAGGGAGTCGCGTGGAACAGGCAGTAGAATCAACTAGTTTTAAGGACTTGACATGTCAAAGTTGGTCTATAAACGACCGTACTGAATAAATACTTTTTGAGTTTGAGTTTAACTTACATTTTTTTCGTCATCTTCGGTGTTTCAGGTGGAGATCGGATGTCCACCAGAACAGCCTCTTCAGATGACACGGAGTTCTGGCTGGTGGTAATATCAGGTGCGGATGTCCCAGCAGCCACATCAAGCAATCCCATCTCTTCATCTCCACTGTTGGTCCGATTTCTGGATTTACCCAAACGCATCAAGTTCTTGACAGAGCGGAATGTGGATGTCTTCTTGCTCTTGTGTTTTGGCGCAAGGTCGCTGGCTGGCATATACTTCACCGCCCTCTCGGCAGATGTTTCGCCAAACGACCAGTGGCGTCTACAAAAAATAAAGAGTGTGTTTTAACACGCAAACTTTATTTATAGGAACTTTCAAGTCTAACGAAAAGGCGGACGCGGACGTACAAACAAATTTAATAGTTCCACAGTACTTGATTAATGGAAGAAAAAAGCAATTTAGAAACATTAATTTCAAAGCGTTCTTGCGGAAAGAATACAAAATTTCTAAACATTGAAGTTGCAGCAGTAAATTACACTGTCAGCGAAGTAAAGTCTGTATACAAATAAAACAGACTATACATTTATAAGTTTATCACAAATTGTTTGTTAGTAAACTTGTTATTTATGCCATGAAGCTAATCTTCCATCCCTACTAGGTACCTATTTATAACACGCTTCATCTGTATGTAATGTATGTATCGGAATCTTTTAACGTAATTTTAACCCACCCAATCCTCACAAATACAAATGGAATATCCGTTTGAAAAAAAATTCCTTATCTGTTATTTACAAAAGTCGAGTATTAGTTGAGACAATATACCCCTAGAAATTAAAGATTTATGGATTTATTTTCTTTGTCCCCATTTGAAGATATTAACATAGAATCACTGACATATTAGAAGATTGCTGACACTTGGTAGTCTTACCTGAAAATTCGTTTCCCGACTTGCTTTAATTTGTAGCCACGGCTTATTGTATTGTCGTCACCCGAATCAATTTCTATCACGGCATCTTTGCTTTTCAGAGACTTCTCTAGAGTTGCAATGTTCCGCTCCACATGAATCAACGGGTCTGTCTCGTCGCCATCTGACTGCACCACGGAACTCTGGCCTGACTCACGGGCAGACTCTCTCGGCGACGACTGGCGGGAACCTTGTTGAGAGCTCAGAGAACTCGTAGACTTGTGAATACCAGGCAGAAGCTCCTTCTCATTCTTAGCATACTTGGTCATCAAAGCCTGGTGGAAAGCGGAAGGAAACGATGACGAGATCTGTTGGTGTGTCGCTTGAGGCGATGCGATGGTTTGTCGTGACAACGGGGATGTTACGACCTGGCGCGATGGAGGTGATGCTATAGCTTTTTGGGAAGTTGGCGATCGGTGTGTCATAGGAAAATCAGTTGGGCTCGTTCGAGATGCAGGCGATGGTAAGCCTTGTCGGTTCTTAGGAGACGTTACGGCTTGTCGTGACTTTGGCGATGTGTGCGTTAAGGGCAGTGGAGATGTATCCCCTTTTTGGGAGGTTGGAGAGTTAAGGCCTGTTCGTAATTTCGGTGACGTATGCGTTAAAGGAATCGGCGAGACAGCGCCTCTACCAGAGGATGGCGATTTAATGGCCGATTGTGCGAGTGGTGATGTTAAGCCTTGTTGGAACATCGGAGCATGAGAAAAGGTGTTGGCTCGACGCGACACATAACTCTGGCGGGCAACCGAGGAACGAGTCGCTTGATGTGTACTAGAGCTCTGTACATTTAATGCTTGCTTTCCGCTTGATACTTTCTTGGATGTGTGCACAGAGGGAATGCCTGCGATAGGCTTTTTATTGATAAAACCTGCCATTCGTTCGGCTGTTCCTGGCGATTCATCGGCAGGATCATAGAAGACTTGCATTTCAACAAAGACCTGTAACAATGAAAAGCTTATGTTTATTTAAATATGTTTTGAATTCAAATTTGCTTTAAAAAAAAAAATCTCAAGAGAATACAGTACCTAAATACTTAGTTATAACAAATGTTTTTGGTTATACCTAACTAGACAGCTGTAATATTTGTTAGTGTACTGGGTTCTAAATCTGACGTCCTTGGTTGGTACTACCAAGGACGATATATAGGTAAGGACTGCTAATGTTCATACTAGGATCCGTGATTCAAATATTGTTATAATCGCGCTACCGCTCCAGATGGCGCTCCATTTTAAGCGTGTTATAAAGTTACCAATTAATTCCGATTTGTTCCGCTGGTTGTATTTGTGATGTTAACCAATATATAATAAGTAATATAAATCTTTACTACTTTTGGATAAAGACATTTTTTATTTGCATGACAATGCTAAATCTCAGGACCAGGGAACATAAGAGATAGAGAAAGATGTGGCCCGGCAGTTGGAAACCTTTGAAATATAAAATTAAATATATTTCGTCTGTACTAGTGGTATTATTAATTAACCTGCATTATTATTTGTAGAAGCGTAGCATGACTGTCGTTTTCAAATAACTTTAATATTGAAAAATAATATATTAATTTTATATCAAGAGACTAAACGAAACTGTGGGTATATTAAGTTGGCGTTTAGCCTAAGGTGCAAACTACACATTTCACTTTGAGTACGAGAAAAAATTTAAATAAACTTATTTGAAACCTCAACTAACAAAAATTCTGAAAATTTCGCGATACATTTACACATTTTTTCATACTGCTAAGTACTTATTTACAATAAAATATTTTTATCTGAATCCATGACGACCTCAATTTTGTGTGACAAAAATGACTAAATCATACAATCTGAAAATAAATTGCTAGTTAAATACCTAACTATTATCACATATTATGTCTAGACTGTTATACTGTACATTGTCACAGAATAACAAACCGTGTCATTCACCCTTTAAATTACACCTAATTATGTCACGGATGCATGTCCTGCATGATCTTTAATAGAAAATATGCCTACAACCTAACCACTTAGCACATAGTCCTTCCTGTCTTTTGCTTTCCTGACCAAGCCTATAAGTAGGTACACAAATTATAAAGTTTGTATGTTTGATGTTACGCGTGACTCTCGGATTTTTGATATGTGCTTGTTTTCGGTAGACAAAAAGTACTCCTCGCCAATGAGTATGACGCAGTAGTCATTCAAAGTTAATGTTTAGATTTTTTTATTTATTCCTCGTTGTAGCTCTGATATCCCTTCATTGGGGGTGAGATATTGTCGCAGGAATGTACTTCCGTTTGAGGTGTTCAAGGTGCAGAAGTTAACATTCCATACGTGCCGCTTCATCCTCGTGCTCCTACTAAAAACTCCTACTGATAGGAGCACCGGGACATCCATGTCCTGATGCTCCTACTGCAAAAGGAAATTGTAAAACGCTAAGTAGGAGCATCGAGACATAACGAAAATAGAATTACTTATAGGCATACTCTGATCGCTTCATCCTCGTGCTCCTACTAAAAACTCCTACTGATAGGAGCACCGGGACATCCATGTCCTGATGCTCCTACTGCAAAAGGAAATTGTAAAACGCTAAGTAGGAGCATCGAGACATAACGAAAATAGAATTACTTATAGGCATACTCTGATTTAAGTACAGGTGAATGCAGTTATCTATTAAATATTAAGAGTCACTTCACAATGAAAGTAGATTTCTGTTACCCGACTACTATTACCCAACAAAAAACAAGAGAGCTATGTAGCTGTTTTTGAAATAATCAAATCGCAGAACAGAGAATGGGCGCCAAAAAAAATTCACACAGACTATGAGAAAGCTATAATAAATGCAGCAAAAAATGAGTTTCCCGAGGCAAACATTAAAGGCTGCTTTTATCATTATACAAAATGCTTGTATAAAAAAGCAAAAAGTTTGAATATAAGTAATAAAGTTGAGCGCAGGTTCATTGGATTATGTTCTGCTTTAGCGCTTGTGCCCGAAAACTTAATTGACGAAGGTTGGGAGTACATTCAGTTAATGAGTCAATCGTTCGCAGAAAACGAAAAGATTAATAAATTTTAAAAATATGTGCATCAAACTTGGCTAAAAGGTGATTTCCAAAAACAATGGTGCATTCATCAAGAAAGACATCGAAATAACAATGTCGCAGAGAGCTGGAATATGTCTTTGAATAGAGCACTCAGTCAAAATGTGACCATTTTACGCTTGCTAAGTTTTCTTTCGAAAGCAACCGATGAAAAAGGCAGTATTCCGAAAAAACGACGTCATGATCAAATGGAAAAGGACACTATAATTTACGAAACTCAGTTATCACATCTACTTACATGGTGACATAACAGTGGGTCATTTTTTGGAAATTCATAGATAAGCTAAAGCTATTCATTATGTGTCTCTCACGAGTTTCGAAAATGACTCACGAAAGTTTTGAAAATGAAAATTAATCATTGCTTAAAGTTAGCACCGTCTCTGTTTGTCGTTACTCAGTGGTGAAAGATGGCAATAACTTTATGCAATGATTAAATTTACATAGCGTTGATTAATAGCGGGGTTAGTGATTAGGTATAAGAGTAGTTATTATTTGTTTATTAGTTGCATAAAAAGTATTTTGTTGTTAACTGTACAATATGTTATGTGATAGGAACAGGAGGAATTAAATTTAGAATATTACATTATTCCCCATAATTTTAATTTTCAGTAGGAGCATCAGGACATGGGTGTCCTGGTGCTCCTATCAGTAGGAGTTTTTAGTAGGAGCACGAGGATAAAGTGATACGTGCAGGTTGCAAGCCCATCGACGCTTCTAGAAAGCTAACTGGTTTCCTTACAATGATATCCTTCACCGTTTAAAGCTCGTGTTAAAGAGCATATTTGAAGAAGAGCTTTTAAGAAGTCGGTTAAAAATACCTACTATATAGTTTGATAGAACAACAGAAGAAAAGTTGAATGGTGCTCCTTCAGGTCACCGACCGCAGATAGAGTGTACAAAAGGCTGGCAGCGTTACCTAAGTCTCTTGGTCCGCCCGGTAATGAGGCCACGCCTCTGGACTCCATGATCTAAATTAGTTCTAAGTATTATAGCTAACTCTAAAATGAAATGAAAAGTGGGTCACCAAAGTAGAGCCGACCGAGCACCCATTAAAATTCAGTGCTAGGTACAACCTAATTTACAGAGACCACAGTTTAATTTGGCTCTATTCTATTCTTGGTACTTACATTTTTATGGAGTATATGAAGATTAATTGTGTAGATTTTGCGACACTTTTGGCTTAAGCTTCCACGAAAGCTTATAAGGTTTCTTCATTGGAAATTGTACTCGTATTTTCAGGCTGTACTTTGATAGAACTGGTATTAATTGTCTTTGGTAGAACGAAAATCCTTAATCTGCTTGTAAAATCATAAGTGTAACACCGCACTACGCGCCTACAAATTGCGAGCGTAAGCGATTCCCCACTACTCCGTGCATCGGCCTCTCCGCCCCGTCGCTCGCCGCTCCGGAGTCTCCGCCCCGCCGCTCGACTATAAAATAGCGGCCCAAGTCAAGAGCGTTCAGTCTAAGTCGACGAGGCTTCGTATCCACGCATTGGAAAGTTGTCTTGTTGGCTCGGGCTGTCCCCCTCCCCCGTCACGCACCCCGTGACGTACCCTGCGGTCGTTTCGTCTCGCGTCCTGCGTAACGAACGTCGCCTACCTATCCTACCTACCTTAGTAATGTACTTATTATCGTCGGTCATTGTATCGTACGTAATTGTTTGATTGTAACTTTGAGTTCGGCAATAAACTTTATTAAAACACTGTAGAAGTGGTGTTTCTTTGAAGAAGAGTATTTGAAGATTCCCCATTCGTTACAAACTGGCGCCCAACGTGGGGCCCGCAAACAGGCTAGTCCGAAGAACCTCAGAAGGAGAATCAAACAAGAACCGGATACAATGAACTTGTCAACGGAACAGTTCGAGAAACTTCTCACTGTGATAGGATCGCAGCAGCGACGTGGATCTTTTGCCTCATGTAAAGTATCCTATAATGGAACTCGGGAGACAGAAACCGTGGAGACATTCCTCGCTGCAGCGTCCGTATTCAAATCCGTCGAACAAATCGATGATGAGGACGCCATTAGGAGCATCCCACTCATTTTGAAGGAAGATGCTGCCACCTGGTGGAACGGAGTGAAGGAACAGGTCAGCACATGGGCGGACTTTGAAGCAAGATTACGCCATGCGTTTGCTCCTAAGAGACCAGCCTATCAGCTGTATCAAAACATCGTGTGCATTAAGCAAGAAGAAAACGAGTTAACAGAGGTTTTTATAGCCAAGAAACGAGCTCTGTTTTCACAGTTGCCTGAGACTCACACCGAGTCTCAACAGATCGACATGATCTTTGGACAAATTCGCTACAAGATAAGAGTGAAGATGCCCAGAGAGACTGTGAGTACCTTCGACCTTTTATTGAAGGCGGCCAGAGGCGTTGAACAGCTTTTAAAAGAGAAGCAGCCTCCACTCGAAGGAGATGGTAGAATGAAGGTCAAAGGAACTGAGGAGGATACAGAAAGGGAAGTAACTCCATTTAAAAAGAAGCGTTGCACATATTGCCGACTGCCAGGACACTCTATAGAAACATGTAGAAAGAAGCAGAAGAAGGAAGAAGATTCTATAGCTAGACCGACACTGTCAGCCACTACAGCGGAAACTCAAGCAATATCGCCCTCACAGCCGAAATTTTCGTGCTACGGATGTGGAACCCCAGGCGTGGTCAGGTCGAAATGCACAACTTGCGCGAGGTCTCCAATCAAACAAGAAAAGGCCGAAGCAAGCTTCTGTTCCTTAAATGTTCAAACTGACGTTCGTCCTCGGCCAATTATTGGAATTTGTGTAGGCAAAATTGTCGGAAATGCGTATGTGGACACTTGTGCGAAAACGAGCGTTGCTTCTTATGCACTCTACAAATGGCTACGGAAACTTGGGTTTCAATTTGGCAAGCAACATCTTGTAGTCACACTTGCAGATGGTGGAAAGACTCAACGAGAAGTTTTGACGGTGAGAGTTCCCGTCAGTGTAGGCCATCGATGTGTACCAACAACATTCATCGTCTTCCCTGAATCTCGGGAAACTCGGACGTTGTTAGGTATAGGTTTTATTCAGGATGCGAAGATGGTCCTGGATATCCCTCAAATGACTTGGCATTTTGTGGATGACCCGGATGTTAAATACGACTTACATGCGGAGGACTCCGAGGAAAGAACAATAACACGGATAAGATCGACCCCTGTATATTATACACCTCACCTACGGACTTTACTGAGAGACGTCGAACTACCAGAGTTTTTATCCCCAATGTCACTCACGCCACCAGACGTAAACATGCGCAACCAGGAATCAGTGCTTAGACAAGGCATATTGGAACCAACCTTGCCACAATCTAGTGCCTGTGCGGTTGCAGGTCTTAAACCCACTGATGAACCGAAAACAGGAGAACCAGCCCTACCAGAGACGAGTGCTTGCTCTACAATGCCGTATCGAGTGGTCCCGATTGATCTGCACTCGCCTCCAACTAAACGAACCAGAACTGTGTTTGATGGTTATTCACCAAGGTTCGTTGATTTTATGTATCGTGATGCCCAGATGCAACTACATGATTCAGCGTGTAAGTTATCACCCTTCTCCAAAGGACTATTTCCAAGCGACCAGAGTAACAGTAGTGATGACGTAGAAATTGGATTTATTTCAGTAGATGAGGTTACCTCTGAAATTTTGGACGCATCACAGAAGTCGCAGCGGATGGTCAGCTCCAGTGGTTTTGGTACCGAAGAAAGAAGGATCGGTACGTTTTTATTACCGCAAACTGAATACAAAACAGATGCCAGTAATTACGCTCTCGGAGCTGTTTTAGTGCAGGGGGAGAGAGAGAACATGAGCATCCAGCCGAGTACTGCTGACAAGGGTCGCAGAAAGTACCCCGGCTACAATCCTGGTGATTTGGTCTTGGCCACCATTCACCCAGTCAGCAATGCCACTCGAGGAATAAGTTCCAAATGTTGTCCTCGACGTGATGGTCCCTCCCTAATCCTTAATCGCCATGGTGTTTCCTCTTATGTGCTTTCAGGTCCCAACACACCAGATAAATCCCTGGGTGTGTATCACACATCTGCCTTGACTCCTTACCAAGGCAGTACAAGTGCACTTCCTGTACCTGTGCGCCCGCTGAGGAAACGAGGGCGACCGCCTAAGTCCAGGCCTGCTCCTACGTCCGCTTCACAGCCTGTTCGTGGACGTGGACGACCTAGGAAGGTCGCAGCCCAAAGCACCCAACCTGACTGTCTGCTCGTCGGGTCGACTTCGCATCCAGAGGGGGAGACTGTAACACCGCACTACGCGCCTACAAATTGCGAGCGTAAGCGATTCCCCACTACTCCGTGCATCGGCCTCTCCGCCCCGTCGCTCGCCGCTCCGGAGTCTCCGCCCCGCCGCTCGACTATAAAATAGCGGCCCAAGTCAAGAGCGTTCAGTCTAAGTCGACGAGGCTTCGTATCCACGCATTGGAAAGTTGTCTTGTTGGCTCGGGCTGTCCCCCTCCCCCGTCACGCACCCCGTGACGTACCCTGCGGTCGTTTCGTCTCGCGTCCTGCGTAACGAACGTCGCCTACCTATCCTACCTACCTTAGTAATGTACTTATTATCGTCGGTCATTGTATCGTACGTAATTGTTTGATTGTAACTTTGAGTTCGGCAATAAACTTTATTAAAACACTGTAGAAGTGGTGTTTCTTTGAAGAAGAGTATTTGAAGATTCCCCATTCGTTACATAAGTAATTTACCGATTTGTTATAAGATGTTTTTTATAAAAGCAAAAACGAAACTTAGAATAGATAATTTGTCAGCTTTTACTTTAAGGTGTCTTTACGCATCAAACTAGCGCCGCCGCCTATTTTATTTTATTATTACGTTGAACAAAGGAATTTTAAAAAACTGAATGCTCAGTTTGTAAAACCTATCATAAGCTTTTTTTTAATACCTCTGTTTTAGTTTCATTTTGTATAGTTTAGGAGGAGTAGCGAAGTTGCACTCGATGGCCACCAAACAATCTTTTCGCTACTCTTGTGGCAAAAAAGTGCTGGTCCATAAGGCAAGACCCTCTTTCACCTACAGTTTCGGATTTCCCCTGTCTAAGTAAAAAAAACACTGTTAAAAGTTACTTGTCTGTCATATTATATAAGTGTGTCTTACATACTTCACTTTAGTTTAAACACAATTGATATATTATATCCGTATTCTGGCCAAGTAATTCGGTTGCCTTTGATACCGGATCTGGCCAGCACCGTATACCTGTATGTATAGGTAGTTGATAATTATTCTACGAACACAACGCATGAAGCTAGCTTTGCCTCGAAAACATAGACAGAGGTATTCATGACTTTGATATGGATATATCAATATCAATATCAAGAGTGGTGGGCCGTTTCGTCATTTTCAAGAAACGTAACGATACCAGTGACTTAGTCGGCGTCACTGGTTTCAAAACTAGTGATTTTTGTAACTAGATATTTTTATTCAGCTGCTGTGATTACATACACACTATATATGTATATATATATATATATATATATATATATACTGTATATATGTTCACAATAGAGAGGAGTGCAGAGAAGGAAGGGAGGCCTTTGCCCTGCAGTGGGATGATACGGGCTCCAAATAATCAATAATAATAATGCTGTGATTGTTTGCATACATCTATCAACAATACAGTTTTATGCGGGCACCACACATTGGCTTCAACTTGGTTCCAACATTAGAATGGCCAATGGCAATGCTCCGTTTGTATCGAATAACCGTAAACGGAGCATTGCCATTGGCCAATGTTGGAACCAAGTTGAAGCCCATGTGTGGTGCCGGCATTACACACGAAACAAAGATAATGGGTGCTCAAATGGGAATAGCTTGGGGTGCTCAATGCAAAGGTGCTCAAATAGGAATACTTCAAATTATATCACTATCTAAGTGTAGCTATACATACAGTTAAATCACACTGAGTAGCGACCATTTTTGTCATTTGAATTTATTTTTGTTATTTATGTTACGTATTTTAGGATTTGTACAGTGATTAAATAAAGATCATTCTTTTTTATGCTAATAAATTAACTTCATACTTTATTCAGACTTAGGACTGACTACATTAAATGTATTTATGATTGATTCTAGTGTTTATTATAAATTTATGATTTCAATAATAATTTTAATGTGTGAAAGGTCCAAGAATATTTATTTATTAATTCAGAATTATTGATGTCATCCGTCCTAGCATGATTTATTTATGCAATTAATCACAGTAGCTAAATATAAAAAAAGCTAATTACAAAAATCTAGGGATGGGCAAATGGAATAAAAGTATCGATATTTTTCAAATATATCGATATATATCACCCAAGAAATATCGATATTTCGATATATCGATATTTTTTGCCCAATATGCAATTATTTGAAAATATTCGAAATTTTAAAGCAAATACACATCTGGCTGTTTGGATATCAGTTTTATTATTTAAAAAAACAAGTTTTTCAATGCTTGACATTAAAAAAAAAATTAATTACACAACAAGAAATTATTGTTTGTGTTTGAAGCAAAAAAAATGTGACGCATGAGCAGACAGCACAGCAGAGCTTTAAAAATATATCAATTTTGATATCTCAAAATAAATATCGAAAATTGATATATCGCTGGATAAAATATCGCCGATATATATCGATACCTATTTTTCTGAAAAAATAACGATATTTTTTGCCCAAGCCTACAAAAATCACTACGTAATTTGACTCGAAACTAGTGCTTCGGTTACATGTCGCGTAGCTAGTTATGATATCCACGTCTAATCAAAAGATAACGGCTGAGCCATATAACATAGCTATAGGTCTAAGTCTTAGGGCGGGTTATAAACGGGTTACACTCAAAAATAGCATAGGTATATTTTCCCAAGATGGAACTATATTATTGTTTCAGGTTGAATACTCACACTGTACGAGTACTTACCTACACCTTTTTTAAGATTTAAGATCCGTCTATTTTAAGATAAATACTGTAACTCATGAAGACTCTTATAGAAATACTGTGTATGTAAATTACAAACAATTAAATTTATAAAAAGTTTAAAAAATATACCTATAGGATCACAAAACTGTATTACTAGCGAGCAGTAGATATATTCTGTTTTTGAAATAAAACAGGAATAAAAACTGCTTTATTAAGCAGATACTCATATAAATATAACATATCTCATCTTAGATGACGGGATTCAACCGCATTAAACACACCATCCTCATTGAAATGATTTGTGTTTGTTGATGGTATGTGCTACCTTAATGAGTACCTATCGTTAATTTACCCGGTAAGTGGTTACGTTGTGTTATGGTTATAATTTCAAGTTAGTATTCTATAAAAAGATAAGATAAAGATCATTTATTTGCATAAACCATGAGTAAAAAAGTTGATTTTTGAATTATTTTGGGTGCATTTTAAACTTTTTTGTTCGATAAGAAATAAATCAAATAAACGGTAATTCTAAAGGCATGAAATGAGACAAAAGTGGCAGCATGCACATAGGCATACGTGCCTGCTGCCCGTGCCTATTCTTATTTTTACAGAAAATTACGTGACATGAAAACTGAGTCGGGCTCATTTGTGCGATTGTTTGTGTGACAATGAAATACATATTTCAACCAAGCTTACATCAATAGTTTGTTTGATAACAAGGTCAAACTTTGACGACATTATCTAAAAATGAATCCTAAGTTAAACGATTTATCGCCCCCGAAACCGAAACCCCCTGCATACTAAATTCATGAAAATCGTTGGAGCCGTTTCCGAGATTCAGATTATATAAGTATATAATATATAAGTATACAAGAATTTCTCGTGTAAATATATTAGATAGATATATCCTGGTTTTATGATTATTGATAAGCACCTTTATTTGACAAGCGCTTTCATAAAAATACTGTTGTTCCATCGTGTTTTCACTTCAGGCCACAAGGCAATCAATAAAATGTTGCAATATTGCCACCGGGCAAAGACAATAGTGTGAAAATCAGGCTGAGTTCAATAAATGTACCTGCGTGGTGTCCGATATACAAAATTAAATTGTACTTTTGGTGGAATAACGTTTAGTTTCGGATAACTGATTGTTCGTGAAATACGTACACATTCAATATGGGCATAGCGATGAACGAATATGTTTGTGGAGATGAATAAATATTGAATTTGTTAGGATCTACACAACACTACACGGACAAATAAATCGATCAACAATTGATCGATTACGAACTCAACTTTATACATGGAAGCAAGGCCATCGACAGTAAAAATACGAACATAATTCCGTTGGTGTATACGTTTTCCTAATGACAAAAATATGGAGACAACCTTATTTCGTTTTATTAAGCTCAAATACCAAACTGGAATCCAGATAAAATCATAATTGAGTTTGAATAAGTTCAATCAAAATTGTACTTCCAGATACCTACTGATATCAAATGCTGCTATTTCCATTTCTGTCTAGCACTTGTCATACGAGTTGAAAAACTAAAAATGACTAAAAACAGAAATCAGTAGGTACAAACATCTTTTGCCCTTTGCTTGGCTTTTCCCTTGATCCCAGAAGAATTGGTTTTCTACTGTTTTCTATAAAATATAATGTAAGATTTGTCCACGAGCTGACAATAATGTTACCAAATTCATTGATAATCTAGTTCAAACGTGGTTTGAAGGTATAATATTTTCACCCATACATGGAATGTACCTACCTATTCAGGCAAATAAACAGAACGTCAAACGCGCTCCAAAGTTGGCATGCGACATTAAATAGGCACATTCCGAACAAAAAACTCAACACTAAAGTTTTTTAATTTTGAAAAAAGAGATGCGCTCCACAACATGAAGCAACAACGTCTCCGTCAAAGAAAAAATGCAAAAATTAACAAAGAATCAACAGAAAGAAAAAACAATAAACAACTGATTGATGGGAAAATTGTGCTTGTGTGAAAATCGTCAGGTGAAGTCAAAGACTACGACTTGTATTGTATTCCAGACATTTAATTTTATACTTGAACCCAAAGTTTGCTCAATAATCTTTAATTAATTTTGTTGGTACAGCTGGCTCCCATCGAAGGAATAACACTTTAGTTCAAAATAATTAATCAAGCGTTACTTCTTAATACCCTGGCTACATGGTCATTATTAACATAAACTTCTAATGTAAATTTGTAGAGCGGAAGAGTTTGTTTTTGAACGCTTCTCATCTCTAAAACTATCTATTGAAAAAAAATCATCATCATCACCTTATGCCACTACTACGCGTTTTTTATCTTTATTCTTTGGATATTTAATGACCAGAGTTTGTTGCCCTAAAAATGATATATTTAAAATTCAAAATTGTCCCGTCTTTTTTTTTGCTAGTGTCAGGCAGGCCACCCTCGACACTCCGGCTCCGTCGCTTGTCAGGCAGAAGAGAAGTTCATACCGCAAAGTGGTAGATAGCCTACTCCATTCTATCATCGAAAGATTATGTACCCATAGACCATATTCCTCTGCGCATATATTATGCCTGGATACTGAATCCTCAAAAACTCTTCAAATGATCATTCAGCGTTTATAACGTTCCACACCAATCTTTATGCGGCACAGTCTGTTGCCAACAATCAGCCACTGACATTGTAGTCACAACTTGACTGATATGTTGAGTTTCAACTCAATCAGCATATTTAAAGAGGAGTTTTGTTAAACAGCTCCTGATTCCATCATCAGATCTGCTCGCTGTTAATATAATATTGCAATGTTATAAATAAATATGTACCTATGCCAAATTTGAGGTCAATCGGGCACTGGAAAGTAGGTAAGTATAGTTTGCATTTGACAAGTGAAACTAAAAATCTAGTAGAGATATTAATTTTAATAAAAACGAACAACTATGCCAGCACACGATGCCGGCATCCGATATCAATATATTAAAAAACGGATGACCGCAACACAATCACTCGATCAGGCCCGATGCAAACATCACCGAGGGCGGTGCGAGCGAGATGTTGACCACGCAATGGTGAGCGGTGGAACGCAGAGTACTTTTGTATAAGTGGAACGAGACGCGACGCATCGGAACACGGCACGCTGCTCGAATCGATGCTAAAAAAAACGAAGCCGGCATTAACCTTTGATATGCGCAAGCTCTGATCAGTGCGCCCTAGGTTGTATGCGCAAGAACTGATAAGTGCTCATTGCACCTACACCACTTATACTCGATTTTGACAATAAACTACTGAAAATAAGGTCTTAATTTCTTTATTTTCCTATACCGAACAAATCGAACGAAGAGATAGAGACATTCACTCGTAAATAAAACCTTTAGAAACTGAATGACGACCACTTTGAATTTCGGCGCCGGTGGACTCACAGTACTCCGTAAATTTTGCGTTTTTTTGTGAAATAACCAGTAAAACCTTAAGTTATTATACATTTTATTATTCTGTACGCAATACCAAGCTGTTTTATGTATACTATGACTATTACTACCTCACCAGATTTGAATTATCTATCACTAAAAGTTTTGTCGTACGTAACGGTTTTTTTGAATATGCTATTTTGGTGGTTTTTTACCTATTTCATAATGTCAGCAGGTGTTCATTATAACAACAATTTATCTGAGAATATAGAATTACAGTAGTTATAAGTGAAAAGTAGTAAATTATTACAAAAAAAACGTAATATTTTGAACAACGAGCCTAATCACACACACACATACACAAGCCAACATGGCGTCATTCCACGTAGGTGTTCAGAACATTTACAGGATGTTGTTGTTTTATTTTCATAGGTAGTCTGCGGAAGCACTTATCAGTTCTGCATAGTAATTTTAACTTAGTTTGTGTTTGACCGCTGGTGACATGTACGCCTTTACTGACTAACCTTTTTCTGCTACTTGTTATAATTGTGATATTACGGAAGAATTTTTATAAAATACCTATACCTATGCTACGCAAACTATTTGGACATGGAATATTAAATTTATTATGACGTTTTTTTTTCTTTAAAATTGTAGAAACAGTTGCACTGAGAAGTCCGATTGAAGAGGCCAACCGATGAAAGCGTGTGTACTAAATCCAAAATTATGTAGAACTAGAAATAGTAAGAACAGAAAATAAAACGTCCTGTATAGAGATCCTGATCAGTGCTTACGCAGTTGAAGTGACACTATGAGAGCATTGATAAGTGCTTCCGCAGATGACACTTTACCGTTCACACACACACATACATGCCTTAGTGAACGATGTGTGAAATTTTATCTTTGTTTTCTTTTACATTTTACTAAATTATTTACTATAGGGTGGTACCACCGTCTGTCCTCCAATCGAAAGCCTGTTTTTTATATTTCATCACACAGTTCTTTCCATAGAGTAAAGATCGTTTAGCATCTTGAATTTTGTAAATGAAAACTAGCCTAGCAAACTACTTGTTGTTTTGGTTTTTGGCTGAAATTTAGGGATAATTTTACTAATTATGTAAAAATATCAGTTTTCAAGTCGAAATAAATATATGTTCAACTAAAAACACACTTGTTCAAACAAAATATTACTTCCATAGTTGTTGAAAAGTGAAATGAAAGTTGGTTGAAATGAAGTTACACAGCTGATTTGTTTGAAGTGATATGTGATTTTCGGAATAGTTTATCAGAGTGATGTATTACTAGAATTTGATTGATTTTGATGGATAAATAGAACCTGAATATTAAATTTATAGTGAGTAAAAGATAAATACAGATTATGTCTCAGAATTTTGAATAATATTGATTTTTTCCATGACTGGTACAGGAATCGCCTTGGGTAACATTTGCCCGTAAATAAATTAAATTTAGGAATGAATTGATAATAAAATTGAACGTAAATAGATGTATTGGTTATCTAACTACCAAATTATACCAATATTATGATTACTACCAAACATTTTATTTAAAATATTCAATAAAATCCGAGTACTATACATTGCCGTTCAAAAACGCGCCATCTTTGCCGCAAACGACGGATACAGATGTGCGACCCCTTGCCGCATACCAAAGGTTAAATGCGGCGTACCTACTTAATAATGCTAAGCATCGATTACAAAATCTAACGAAAACGCCCATCAAGCATGATAACTATCCCTGAAGCTATCAAAACACGTCTTTACTTTATTTAGAAAATAAATATGACGTTAGCTGATACCCGTTTGCATATGTTTTATAATGTGTTCTGATCGCGAAAGTTTAAAAAAGACAATGACGTTAGCTGTTATTGAAAATATAGCCTTTTTTTCTGATTGTTTTTAGTCTGTCACCTTTTCACTCCAAGGCTAGCAAGTTTGTTTTTGCTTAAATGTTTTATAAATAGCCAAATAACTAGGATAACATTTAAAAACCATTTAAGTATACATACTCTAAAAATAAAATCTGTGCCGTGAAGAGTTTTAATGTGATCCCAGAGGTCCCACTGAATAGATGATTAAGATTAACTTTGACTCGAGTCTACGGAGAAAAAGTTAGAAAATTCCAAAATAGCCATTAATTTCTGTCATTACAGAACTTACGGTAAGTATTTTAGGACTTGTTAGAGAAACTATCCACGATTTCATAACACCTTCGTAGCAACGTTACGTAGCTCGTAGCTTCTATTTCTGTGAAGCTTAGTGCGCATGGAACTTATGGTAAGGCAAAACGTATATAACGTTTCTGAAAAATGTGTAGGTACAGTATCAAATATGTATTTAGACATACCTTAGACTATCCCGTTACTCGTACTTTACCATACCTACTTATCAATAAAACAACAAAACCGTATTTTGTTTTCTATTTTACGAATAGTAAAAGATTATTACGTTAAAAAATCTAATAAAATTAAAGATTATAATAGTTAATGTGAAAGAACTTTAGTTACTTATCTCGTTCGTGAAAGTGTACAGTTCACGACATCACGGCACGCATGCTTCGCAAAGTAGCGTGATTGCAGAGTGTTACAGTATATTAGATATTATTAGTTTCATTCCATTTTAACCATGAAACCGCCTTTAAATCCTTTTATTATTTGTTATTGCATGCAAGACAGACTAAACTAGCACAATGACGGAGGATATACAATACAGTAACAAAAGTGGTAGATAACCAGTGACCAAAGGGCTGGTGCTTACCTCTGAATTAGTACTTATATCTAAGTATGGTAATCCAACGAGGTAACGCTGCCAGCTTTTTGGGCACTCTACCCACGGTTGGTGAACTGAACCCTTTACTCGGTGTATACCTATTACGCAGTACAACTAACTCGGGTAATGCCTAAACGTCATTTACAGTTATCTTTCGGCCTTACTATCTGTTTGCCTGAGTTGCTATAGGACTGCTTAGCTTAAGGACAACTTTGCTATAAGCCTAGGTCTTACATAGCCTACATCGCGTTATGCCTAAAATATGTTAATTACAAAATAACGAAATTACCGGACTATATTTTATTAAAAACCTTTCTAAAATAAAAAAAGAATTACTAACAATTAACAGGGACTGAAAGTCATATATATTATAATTATAAATCTATGTATTACTACTATCTGGCATTGTTTCATTTACCACCATATTTATTCCAATTAACAACATAACAGTCAAATAGCTTTATGCCTTCCTTGCTTCAGACCTATGTCGGGGTATGTCACACTCTGGAAAGAAAGAAAGAAAGAAAAATCATTTATTCTTGTAGGACCTCAAGGATCACTTAAGTATCGTTTTACATGCTAGGTGATTCTAATGCCTGTTCCAACGCGACTCCCTACACCAGGGAAAGAATCAGGCAAGAACCTGGTGGTGTGGGCCTAGCTTTTTTTTAAAAGCGATCCCTTAACAATCTAAAATACTTAATCTAAATAGTCAAGCTTCAGTGGGAAGCCAGTCGAACAAAGTAAGGCATGTCAAAGAAAGTAAAAGTAATTGTAAAGTTAACAAGATAACACCTCAACAAAATGTTGTCTGGCATCACACGCTACACTTGGCCGACTTAAGTGGTAGGTACCTACTTATCAAGGTAGTAAAGATATTGTATACCATCAACCGTCGAGGGGCACAGCGACATCAGGCCACGCAATTTTATCATTAATAAAAGCCTCAATGGAATAATACGCTTTCTCTACAAGAATATTCTTTATGTACGTTTTAAACCTTCGAGTCGGTAGGTTAGTTACGTTGATTGGGAGTTTATTGTAAAAAAGTACAGTATTTCCCATAAAAGAACCGTTTACTTTTTCTGTTTTATTACCGTTTAGTTTATTCTTATTTCTAGTGTTAATTTTGTGCACATCACTTTTTTTCTTAAAGTTGTTTATATATTTGTGAGTGTGCAATAAGTTTACATAAATATATTGCGAAAAAACAGTAAGAATATTTATTTCTTTAAAACGCTCTCTTAAAGAGTCCCGACGTTTCATTTTGTAAATGGCGCGGACAGCTCGCTTCTGTAAAACGAAAATAGTTTGAATATCTGCTGCTTTACCCCAAAGAAAAATACCATACGACATCACACTATGGAAGTAACTGAAATATACTAACTTAGCTGTTCCTTCGTCAGTAAGTTGCCTAATCGTACGCACTGCGTAAGCCGCGGAGCTAAGCCTACCTGCAAGTGTTTCAATATGCGGACCCCACTGCACTTTGGAGTCGATTGTAAGACCTAAGAAAACAGTTGAATCTACAAGATTAAGTGCTTCCCCATTTAGTTTAATTTTTGTAGGTCTCTGAACCACGTTAGGCAAAGTGAATTTAATACATTTAGTTTTTTTGGCATTAAGTAAGAGGTTATTAGCAGTGAACCAGTTTGAGACTTGGGCTAAAGAGACATTAACATCATCATAATTATCCTTAGACCTATCAACTTTAAAAAGCAAAGATGTATCATCAGCAAAAAGAACAATGTCACACATGTCTTTTTCACATGTCTGGTTATGCCTAAGCCTCATTACACCTAACTCTTGTTATGCCTAAATTGTGATATGACTTAGGCATAACGCGAGTTAGTTGTACTGCGTAATAGGTATACACCGAGTAAAGGAACTGGGCCCTTACTCTGGAACAACGAAAACGAAGTTTCGTGACAATTTTCGGGGTCAGCGGTGCTAACCTGCAAAACGAAAAACGAAGTTTCGGCATCAATTTCGTGCGGATCGGTACTCTATGGGCCTTCGTTCGACGCGAAGTTCGACGCGATGAAACGTCCGAATCGTTTTTTGACAATCGTCGTCGGAACCCTACTCTAGGCGGTATCCGATACGTTAATTTGAATTTGACAACGAAAAAACTGCCAAATAAATTGATTCAACGTTACAACTCAACGATAGCATCTAGGCTTTCGTATTGAGTATCGTTTTTCGTTTCTGAGCTTTTTCATTTCACATTTTGTTGATAATTTCCCGTATTTTTCTTCTTTTGACTCGGCTTGTTTATCTGGACTAAAGTAAGTACCTAATTAATCTAATTATATTCTTCAAAGAGGACACAGAAGAGTACCTGAGGCACCGCTATTTATTCCAATACCAACTGCATTTTTGAAGTAGGATTGCAGGTAAGTAGGTACGTCTATCACGCTGCTGTGCATATAATTAGTATTAGTACCGAATTCCAAAAACCTCTGTTGCTACCAACTTTTGAATAAGTACCATTTTATTCTATTGTCAGCTAAGCCATGGCGAGATATTTGTTTCTCCTACATGAAGAGGTAATGGCCCGAAGAAGGCAACGCCAAAGGCAAAGGAGTGCACTGGTAGTCACAGAAATTCCTAATTCGGAATTTCTTAAAAACTACAGGCTGAACAAAAAAGCATATAAAGATTTATGCGAAGACATTATACCGCTTTTACCACCGAAGCGCAACTATGTTGGAGTCTCGCCATCAACAAAGGTAGGTACTTACCTACATATTTATACATATGTACCTACTGTGTAGGTACGTATATTATTCTACAACTTTACACTCCAATCAAATGCTATAGGTACCTAATAATACATAAGCGTAAGAAGTACCTAATACCCATATAAGTAGGTACCCACTGATTTTTATTCTTCGTTTTGCAGGTTTTAGTGGCATTAAACTTTTTTGCTCGGGGAAGCTACCAAGGCTCTGTTGGTTTAAACTCTGATGCACCAATGGCTCAACAGACTGTGTCTACGTGCATCAGAGAAGTAACCAATGCTTTAAACCAATGCATTCTAATGACATATCTGCCAACAGTTTTAGGACAAAAAGTGAATTCACACGGGTCAAGTAGACGCAAGCAAACGCTTTTATGCCAAAAGTGTAGTATCCAAGTCCAAAATTATCCATCATTCTTATCTTGAAGGTTTTCGTTCGTTCCGCGGATCCGTTACGAATTTCGACGGCGAATGTGTCGGGCGATCGTTTTTGAAAGTAGGGTTTTTCGATGAAAACGGGAACGTTTCGGATATCGTCGACGGATTCGTTTTTCGTTTTGCAGGTTAGCACCGCAGCTTATGTTGGTGGATACTGAATTCGTAATAGTTCACCAACATAATTAGAACCCGAAAATTGTCACGAAACTTCATAATTCCCTGAACTGTGTTTAATCTTTAAACAGTTTTAGATAGCTCTTTTTTTATTTAAATGTTTATGTTAGAATAGTAGGATGTTATGCTACTGTGTTTTTCTTTGTGCACATGAGTTTGATTTTGATGTAAATTTTAATCTCAAATTCAGTGTTGCAATGTTTGTGTCAATGAACCTGACAAACTACAAGGGAATTGATTTTGCCAATTTAAAATACGGTCAAGCAAAGTCAAGGTTCAAGGTGCGGGACTGGTCTATCAGATCTTTGGGCATGTTTTGCAGAAGTTAACATTCCATACGTGATAGGTTGCAATAGCCCATCGACGTTGCTAGAAAGCTAACTGGTTTCCTCACGATGTTTTCCGTCATAGTTTAGAGATAGTGATAATGCGATAAAAAAATTAAAAACAAAAAATCCATTGATGCAGATCCAGATTCGAACCCATGACTTTCGAATCAAAAGTCGGGGCACTCGGTCATTACGGCTCTATATTAATTATTTATTTAAGTAATTTTTAGAGACCATGCTCTTACACCCTATTTCGGTTTCAAATAAATGAAGACAACAAAGGTCGGGCAGACGGGCACTACACTAGGCTACATGAAGGAAGAGCACATTCCACAGACATTTTTAGGGTTCATTTGCACTATTTCGAAAATGGCTGCAATTCTAACTGGAAATTCTCAACACCATTTGTTCTGGTTTAAACGAGCACAGTGTAAAAGTTTTATCTTATTTTAAATAACGTCGAGCTTGGGATGAGAAGGGGCGTGTTAGTAGCACTTTTAATATATCCAAAGAGCAAAGTTCAAGCTTTCCAAAGGAATTTACTTTGCACCGATTACCATCGCACTTGTTTATTTTTCTTTTCATTTACCTCTTTGAAAGTAACAGCTTTTGATATCAAAGTTAATTCAATTTCACTTGAAAATTACTGAGAACCTAAAAGAGAGCAAGCAATATTAATTAAATAAAGGGCTTTATTTATATTTATTAAATTAATATCTCAAAGTACATGTAAACGCAGAAGTTGATATTTTTTTTGGAATAAGTAAGTTCGAATAAGCACGTAGAGACGACATTTTTAGATTTTTTTTTAAATAAAATTGATCATCATCATCATCAGCCACTTTTAACCCACTCACTGCTGGGCATAGGCCACCCTTCGTGAATGCCATTCGCCTCTATCCTGCGCTAGTCTTAGCCACGTGCAACCCACAGTTGCGACGATGTCCTTAAAATTAATAAAATTGATACATTTTTTTAAATATAGAATCAAAATAGATATGGGTTAATAAGTTTGTCCAGCAGTGGGACTAATAAGCTCTCTTTTGTTTTATGTAACGAAATACTAAAAGAAAAGCTAAAGACTTTGTTTTTGGCGAACGCCTAGGATTAAATACACTTCTGTTTAGGACATTTTTCTATATAAGAAACCGCATCATAAGCTGTTCCCGTTCAGGAGCTATAGTGCCACAGACAGAGATACGTATACACTGTAAACTTATAACACATCTCTTTTTCATCGGAGTTAAAACATAAATAACTAAAGTACACATTTAGACAAGCCTGTGTCGGGAGGGAAGTTTTAGTGCTTACTTCCGGTCCGTCTGTGAGCCTACTATGTGGTTCAACAATTAAACTTTTAAAACTATCTTGGTTATAGTTATTAACATTGTAAAACAGTAAAAAACCTGATTATGGCCCATGCAACTGTGCCGAAATATCAGGTAACTCAGAAATTCACGAATCATTGTAAATATCCCGTTTTAGTGTTACAGTAGTTCAACAGGCATACCTAAATTTTGATTAACTTTTCGACCAGACTGTAATGTATAGTATAGATTTCCTTTTATGGTTATGTAACATTTCTTTAGGATTTTTAGAAACACTCACGACTTTAAAGTGGGGTAGGTACTTAGATACATTTTTTAATTTTTGCATTCTATTTACCATTTTCTGTCATTTAATACCAAATTTGGGTTTATTTGGAAACATTTGATTTGATCCACACTTTCACTCCCCATATCTTGTAAATAGCTCAACCGATTTCTATGTTATTTTCAGTTTTGCATTCTACACACTATTTCCGTTCGTTTGATCTCAAACTTGAGTAAGTACCTATATTAGGAAAACATATTATTCATCCCCACTTTCATATCTTGTAAATTTCTATTTTTATAAACAGTATCACCTCTCGAAACCAGCTTTTGTTTAAAAAAAGTTGATCGCTATGTGTGTCTGTCTGCTGTGACACCGTAGCTTTTAAACTAGTGGACCGATTTGAATGTTTTTTTTTTTTTTTTTTTTTTTTTTATCAACCTGTCTCGTCCCACTGCTGGGCAAAGGTCTCCCCCAAACTCTTCCAACCGTCTCTATCCTTTGCCGAGTCCCACCATCCTTCGTCAAAGGTGACGAGATCGTCCCGCCAACGCTTCCTCGGTCGACCCCTACGCCGCCTTCCATCGTCTGGAACCCAAGACGTTGACAAATGATTTGAATGTAGTTTATTCAAATTGGTCCACTAGTTTAAAAGCTACGGTGTCACACACAGCAGACAGACACACACAGCGGTCAACTTTTTTTTTACATTATAATAATAATATCTTTGGACATTTCACACAGCGCCGCGCCATCTTTTCCCAAGCTAAGCAATTTACTGCTATGGATATGGGAACTAGATGACTGATATACTACTTAGTTAATTTTTTTTGTAAATACATACTATAGAGAAACATCCAGACCCTTATTATAGTTTTCAAGACGGGATACGATCTAGCATTGATTAAATCGTTCCTCTTCAAGATCTATCTTCTTCAAAGACTGCTTTAGCTAACTCTCAGTTTGATAAGATGATATTCATTTAGCAACTAAACAAAAAAAATGAATTCAAACAAGAAAATTGCTTCGAATCGGTTCGTCCAAAGAGCATGGGTTCGTCCGTCAGGAGCTGTAATGTCACAGAAATACAAACTTATAATTATAATACATCTATCGCATTATGAATCTAACGCCCGAATTATGTATCCAGTAGGTATTCGGACGTAAGTTCCCAAGCGTGAGGGCAAGCGTAGAATCGCTTGTATCTACTCCATCGTATTTTCCAGACATCATACAAAATCAAAACCATTTTTTTCTATTCAGATCAGTCTTCATTTGTCACAAACTTATGTATAGAATACCCTAGAATACCCCACCGCCCACCACCTTTGGCGACTCATAAGAATTCTATATCTATGTCTCAATCCTTGATTATAGAATTACAGGCTTTTTAAAATGATCATACCACCATACGTGATTAATCTGGTACTTATCCAATAACTTTTTCAATATTATACTTTTATAGAACCAAACAAAACAAAATCTACGAGTTTGTAAATTCTAGAAAGAACAAAATAGTTTATTTTGGTAGGACCTCAAGGATCACTTCAACTTCGTCTTACATGCTAGGTGATTCTATTGCTTGTTACAACGCGATTCCCTACACCGGTAAATTGAAGAGGTCGTTACGGAAGTATTGTTCCGAGCTACTTGTTGCGCAGGTTTCGTTCGAGCAACAGCTTGGCTGAGTGCCAGGGTGCCAGTCAGTCAGCAACTCACTTTTCATGAAGTCTCAGTAACTTTATTTGTTTGATGGAAAGTTGTATTGTGTACTATAAAATTGTTTTAAAAAGTTAGCTCAATTATATACATTGGAGCTAAGAAAAGACTATTGGAGCAATTATATAAATTATATCCGTCCGACAGTGGTTTGGATCAGTTGAGCTACCTATAGATCGTTTGTAACGATCCTTAGGTGGCTCAACTGGTTCTAATTGTATTTTGTACAGTTATGTTAATATGTAGTAGTTTAGTTTCTGTAAATAAATTAAACTGTATTTAAAAAAAAAAAAAATTATAAAAGTAAGTGGATAAAGTTCTACTAACCCACTCGGCTGCAAAATCTGCTGTCGAGTTTAGTAAAAATTTTAAGAGCCTCGCTAAATAGGTAAATGTTTATAAAGAAGAATATAATCGGAGCAACAGTTTGGCAAACTTCCATGAAAGGCTGTCGCTGCCACGCTGTTACTCGGTTGCCAATTTAATAACTTCCAGGAGGTCCGTTTTCATATGATCTAACTACTTATGATTTAGTTAAAACGCTTTTTTTAGCCGGCCAGTCTAAATAGGAGATCAGAATTTAATAAATAAGCGGTTGACGGAATAAAATAGGGGTTGGCACGGACATGGATTGTATTATTAAAAAAATAGTTATTGCGATAATGTAGGTACTTACTGCAATTTGCGGGCTATGGTTTATTCTAACAAATAATGTGTGTACAACTAACAAGCTCATTTTTGTTATCTTATTAACTGTATTTTTAACAGATCGACCTGAAATCTATTAAGTCTACCCACAAATAATGAACATTCTGAAAAACAAAATTTTTATTTACGGAAACTAAACTACTACATATTTACATAACTGTACAAAATACAATTAGAACCAGTTGAGCCACCTAAGGATCGTTACAAACGATCTATAGGTAGCTCAACTGATCCAAACCACTGCCAGACGGAAGCGTGCCCAAGACACTGGCAGCATTGCCGCGAAAAAGAAAATTAAAAAATTAAATTAAAAAACAAAATTAGAAAAAGAAAAGTCATATCAAAAGAAAAGCTTATCAAACCACCCTTATACGATGTACTCGTAATTGCCTCAGTAGTTATGTCATAACAACTGGAGCAATGAAAGTTTTTCGATAAAGATGACATACCTATACGATCTGTGTAAGACATGCTTTAACAACCACCCGAGTAGTGATGAATGCACTTCTTGGTACTGGCTGTTAAACAAAACGAAACATTTTATTTCTTTGAAAAATAAATAATTGTAGTTTCCAAGCACTCCAGATTAAACTGCCAAAAATCAATGCTGACGATACAAATCCAACATAATTCGAATAGCTTTTGCAACAGGCCTTTGTATCGATCGGTTCCCAAGCAGTCACATCGGAGTATGACATGTGTGTAGACAGAGTTAAATTTTATTTTTGTTAGTTTTGGTCTTTTGTACTGAATAATACGTTTAGTAAAATACGTTACGAGACTAAGGTAGGGAGTGTGCCTGGATGGAAACTCTGGTAAGTTTCAAGGCAAACTACCACGCTTAGTTTCAGGTACTACTCGTCTAGTATACTCTAACTAACGGATATCTGGGTATCTAAATAAATATCTAATATCTAAATAAATATAAAATAGCAGTTCGAGTCGTGCAGAGTTTCGGCGAAACTTAAAAAAACCATCCTTTAAAATCAAAGCTTAAATCTAGTTAAACGTTACCTCTTATTTTTCATGTAACATTTTATTTATTATAAAGAAACATGATATGACATTTTTTATTTTATATTTAAATACCTACTAGGAATTCCAAATATTCAGAAATTAAAACCGACAGGACTTTACTGTCGAACTGGCCTGGCATGGTTATGTATATACAGGGTGTTACCAGACCACTACCGAAAACTTTAGGGGGTGAAAGTACCCATCAATATGAACAACTTTTTCTAAGAAACCAACACTGTGAACGCGATAAAAAAACAGCAGTTCCATACATAAGTTCAATACCTACTTGGCTAAAGTGTATGAAACAGCTGTTTTTTTTTTCGCGTTCACAGTGTTGGTTTCTTAGAAAAAGTTGTTCATATTGATGGGTACTTTCATCCCCTTAAGTTTTCGGTAGTGGTCTGGTAACACCCTGTATGTAGTAGTTTAGTTTCTGTACATAAAATGTAAGTACTTTACAATAAATTGTGTTATTATTTTGACTAAGTATACAAATAACACTTGAAAACAAAAATAAACGACATTTTATATAACAGAAGTTCCAATGTTAAGCATGTGGCAGGTCACGTTCTGTAGGAATCGTCTGAAATGCGATGCTTCTGCTGTAATAATGCAATTATTGCAATATTGGAAGATATATTTTATGGAATTATATGTAAGTAGTATTAATTTTATTTTGTGAATAGTTATATCATCATTATTACCATCCTCCTTTTTTGAATTCAATACAGAATATTTAGAGGCGCCATAATAATATAGGACGTAGTGGTTATATTCTTTTTGAATATAGGTACAACTCTTTCAGGCCGTCTGGTCGAAGCGACGCTTAAGCGATGCCAGACCTCTGATCACGCGTGAATAATATGGATACATCATACGCCTGTTAATAAATAAAATTACCATCTAAGAAAATTATAGAACCACTTAGATTGCAAAAAGCTTTTTTGCTAGAAAGTAATTTAGACGAGTAGTAAAACAAATTTTCGATGTCTCGTCGCGTCGTTAAACTTATCTATATAATAATCTGGATAAAACCTGTTGAATAGCTGAATCTGGTTGAGTAGTAATGAGGGAAAAAAAGCAGGAGGAGTAAAAGTAGGTACATTCTTGCCGTCCATTTGGTTCTCCAAATAAAAATAGTGAACTACACTGAAACCTGACCGAAAATGTATGAAAAGTACTGCGATTTTAGAGAAGCATTTAAGTATATAGAGACAGTAATTTTAGTTAATTTTAGCGGATTAGATGAACTTTGTTTGTACCCGAGCTGACACAGTGACTACTTTATCTCGAAAATTGTTTGTTTTGTTTACTGACGAAAAGTCACTAAAATTATTCGGTTATATTGGACTCAATCTGTAATATTTTAAGAATTACATAAGAATTGGAATGTTTTAAAATCTTTAAACAATAAACATTTTTGTAAGTATTTTTTGTAAACATGTATTTGATACTAGACCAGTCTTTATTAGTCAGTACCTACTCCAGGCATACTGGTAGCTGGTTTAATAGCTCGTTAATATGATAAAGCGTTATATTTTGAAGAATTCTCAAGAAATTGTGGCATAGTCAAAGTATGAACCCACAGCATTCAAATCAAAAATTAAAGCAGAAGAAGCAAAAATGTATATACATGGCAGAACACGGATGATAAATCATTACTAGTTATTCTGTATGAACGATAATGAACATTCATCTTGAGATTAATATCGTTGCAATCCATTGCTTAACTGGGCCAAGCCGCTAAAAGTAAGCAAAAATCTTTGTTTTTTACTTTAACTTTCAGTTTCAGGTTCGCAGAGCTCATTGAAAGTAATTCCAGGGACAAAGGATGCTTGTTGAATGACGTCATTAGATGCGGACACCAGCAGATTTTATTTCTAGCCCCTCTGAGAGATAAACGGAGCATTTGTATTCTGTGCGCTTAATGCTTAGTAAAGCTACAAGACTCTTGACCATGCTGTGAGAATTTTACGATTTCAACAATTTCGTCTTCTTCTATTACATTGTACGACATAATCACGCCCATCTTCAGAGTTCACAAACATCTTTTCAGAAAACTAACTTAACGTTATAAATGAATCTGCAGCTGGTACAGTATTGCCTCCAGTGGCCTATTAGACGAAGTGGCTATTAAATTGAACAAGAATCCGATCTCTTCTGACACAAAGTAATTGCACAAATAATGACGTTACACTGCACAGGGTGCAATTTGAAAGACTAACTAGAGATATATTAAGTATCTTGGTAGAGTCCTCAAAGTTTGTTCTTAAAATAAGTCAAATACAAAAATTTCAGCTGCTACTATCTATACCTACAGTATATATCCTACTAATATTATAAAGATGAAGATTTGAGTGTGTGTAAGTATATAAATGTGTTTTCTCGCTCACGAGTGCTTTATTCACGTATAGTCCAAGAAATAGCGTAAAGTTTCTATTGATTTCCTTTAGAGTAAGAAACTTTCATTAATTCTCACATACTTTCGAATTTAAAATGTAATTAAGTAGGGTTTGATTAAGCTTATTTAATTAAGTGTACCTATTTAAAGGCTTATTACTTTTAAATTATATACTTAGCGGATATAATTTAAAAGGGTACGGGTACATTGAGTAGCTATGTACTTACCATAGTAGATTGGTTGGTAACATCACTGACAAGTGCGTCAGTGATCTCCAGAGAGCGGTCTGAGGCCAAAACCTGGAGACCAAGACGATACACCCCCAAAACTTTTTCCTTGTTCCATCGTGTGCGTTGTATGAGGTGAACCACTAGTGTCTCTCCAGGGTTCAACTGGGTCTCTCCCAGGTCCCATTGGAAACGCTGTAACAAAAATAAAAATGTAAATGTATAAATTACTATCTGCGCCCTGCGGTAACTAGTTCCTGTTCCCGTGGGAATACCGGGATCAAATATATGCCTATGTGTTAATCCAGAATAATAAAGCTATCCTGGTATCAAATTTCATACAAATCCGTCTAGCCGTTTGAGCGTGAAGGAGTACCTAACAAACATTTAAACACTTTCACCTTTACAATATTAGTGTGACTAGCTAGTGTCACTATTCTTAACATCCTATAAGCATCATGTCAGCCGGCCTTATCAATACGCGAGGAGCTGACTTAGCTACGTGTATAGTCAATAGGCTTTTGTAAGTGCATTAATAAATATTCCAAAACTTAATATCTTCGATTTTCAGCAAAAGAGGATTTATGTGAAATAATTAATAAACAAAACAATAAACATTTTTGTGGAATCAACGCACAGACCAAACCACTAAAGCTATGAAGCTGAAATTTGCCCTCTGGACCATCTGACCACCATGAACTTGCCACCGGTTGTCTATTGAGACGGAACCACCCCATTTTACCACGGTCAACTGGGAAAAACTTATTCCCAATTCACCACTAGTAATAAAATGGCACGATTTTAGTTCTAATTGACCACCGGTGTTGAGATGGTGTAAAATTTCACCACCAGGGGTGAAATGTGACTAATCTGGTATCTGTAAACAGTCTACCTAGCCTGTTACGATTTGCTTTGGGTAGAATCCTCCTTAATTAGCCTCCTTAATTCATAGGCCAAAAAAATCCTACATTACAACGACTGTTAAATTTTTTAAAGAAAGACGCTCTATATTACTCAATATTAGGTCCTTACCTATGAAATTGGTGTTTTGTCGAACAGGCAACTTTGATCTCAAATATCTGGCGTTTGGTTAGGAATTATAAATTCAAATTTATTTCAAATTGTAGCTAGTGTAGGTATTAATGTTTTTAATTTAGTAGATTTATTTGTTTTCGCGCCATTTCTTTTTTTTTTTTTCATTGATTTTTTCACATAATGGAAAACTTGAAAAATCGCGTTGTTTACGAATACAAGTTCCACCGAGGCACCAGCGCTGCAGAAACAGCTCAAAGGATTAATGACGTGTATGGGGAAGGTACTGTAAAAAAAAACACGGTACGTTTTTGGTTCCAACGTTTTCGTTTTGGAAATTATGACCTTCAGAACAAACCCCGTGGCCGGCCGGAGACCCTAGTTGAAAATGAAGAATTAAAAGTGATAGTGAAAGTGGATCCATCGCAGACCACGTCAGAGTTAGCGGCAGATTTTGGCGTCAGTGACAAAACAATTTGAATTCACTCGAAACAAATTGTAAAAGTGAAAAAACTTGAAAGATGGTGCCACATGAATTGAGTGAAACACACCAACAAACACGCGTTTAGTGCTGCGTTACATCACTCAACCGTCACAATAACGAGGGGATTTTGAATCGTATTGTTGTGACTTGTGATGAAAAGTGGATCCTGTACGATAATTAGGACACGTTCATCACAATGTTTGCATCCAAAAGAACCGGTCAAACCCTGCCCAAAGCGAAAGTTGACCCAGAAAAAGATACTGGTAAGTGTCCGGTGGACTAGTACTGGTGTCATCCACTACAGCATCCTAAGATCTGGTCAGATGATTACGGCAGATCTGTATTGTCAAAAATTGCAAGCCATGATAAAAAAACTTGCTGTTAATAAACCAAGACTGATCAATTGTTCTAGCCCACTGCTGCTTCAGGACAACGCTACACCACACACTGTACAACAGACGGTCGCTAAATTAGAGGAGTTGCGATTGGAATGTCTCGGACACCCACCATATTCCCCAGTCTTTTCTCTAACAGATTATCCTAACCTTTTCTGGAATTTGGTCAATTTCTTGCAAGGAAAAAAAATCTATTCTGATGAGGCAGTCAAAACCGCCTTCAAAGATTTTATTGATTCTCGCTCCCAAAATTTTTTCATTAAAGAAATTAATGAACTACCTTTAAAATGGCGAAAGTGCATAGATAGTAATGGTACATACTTTGATTGAGTAAATATATAAAGTCATAAAAAAAAATCGATTTGCTTCTTCCATATAAAACGCCAATTTCATAGGTAAGGACCTAATATTACAAAAACAAGTCGTGATCGTGCCGAAAACGATAAAATAAAGAGGGCTGTAGGAGCATTAAAGGATAACAATATATTGCTAATTGAAACTGATCTTATAATTTGACCACTGGTGGTAAAGTGCTACTGATGTTGTTTTATTTTACCACTAGTGGTAAAATGAGACAATTTGGTGGTGATATGGGAGTAGTACTGTGTTATTTGGTCACTGGTCAGTTGGGATATAGAAATCCCAAGTCACCACCGGTGGCAAGTTCATGGTGGTCAGATGGTCCGGAGGGGAAATTTGGAAGGTAGCTTCCATTTACAACAAAACTACTTACTATGAGGGATTTTTCGAAATTCCACCCACACCCACGCGAATGAAGATCTTAGTGGTAACTTGGGCGATTTTGCGTTGTATGTTTGTATGTCGCGGCATAACTGTCGAACTAATCTAATCCAAAATGCCACAGGATCAATAAAACAACAAGAGTACAGGAATGTAGGTTTAAATTTCCATTTTTGTTGCATGAAAACAACGAATTGATTAAAGAAAACGGAGAATGGACGTTTAAACCTGCACGAAATGATCGCCTTATAAATCCACACAGCCGTTTCGTGTGCGAACACTGGCGAGCTAACACAGATACGAGTATGCAGTGTATTCTGTCAACAAAAGCAGTATTGAACTACATAGCAAATTCACGAGTAAGTCAGTAGTAAGTGACTAGTAAATATCTCAATTGCCATCTGCAATAATAAATGAATTTAAAAATGCACTAAAACTAATACCATATAGTTAGCCGTTCTTATAATCTGTCCAAATTGGAGCTTCTCAATAAACCTATTTCAAAAATAGAATCACGAAATACCAATGTTACTGCTGCAAAAGCGGACACTGATGCCGCACAAGGATTACCAAAAACATTATATCTTGCAAAAAGTAGTAGAGTAATGCTTAAGGTAAATTTGTGGATCGAAAAAGGCTTAGTGAACGCAGCTCTGGGTTATGTGAGAGATATTGTGTATTTGAAACCTGGATCCGCCCACCGCAAGATATGCCTGTAGCCATATGCGTGTCATTTGATAAGTACACTGGCCCCAGCATCAACGGGGTAGTCCCGATCCCACCGATATCTCGCTCTTGGAAATCCGGTCAAACTTCATGCTCACGTACACAGTTTCAATTGGCATTGGCGTGGGTGGAAACCTAACAGTCCACAAATCACAGGGACTTACCCTGAACAAGGTCATTGTCGACATTGGTGATAAAGAACTAGCGGCAGGGTGTACCTATGTGGCGCTATCAAGATCTAAGTACACTTCTTAACGTAAATAACTAAATAAATAAAAGGAACTCTGTATTCTTTCCAAAGATAGAATACAGAGTTCAGGTCACCGACTATGTATAGTCAAAATTTCGACCAAATCCGTTTAGTAGTTTTAGCGTGATAGAGTAACAAACATTAATATATCCATTCATACACACAAACTTTCGCATTTTTAATAATATTTAGTAGGATTACGATAGTATATTTTAAGTAAGTTAGTACAAAGCCATACAAAGTCAGTACAAAGGATAAAGAAAAAAAAACCACACCTGTTAGTTTCGACCTATCCCTGCCACTAACTAGCGGCTTCGAACGAATTAGCATGTTAAAATTAACGTTAACAATTAATTCACAATTAGCACCGAATTTCCAAAATTTGCAGATGCTTAAATTAACGGCACTTAACGTTACTGCCGTTAATTTTAGCTTCTGCTAATAAGCTGGTGCTAAAATTAAAGGCACTTAACAACACTTAGCAAAATTAGCAGATGTAGCGAATTAACGCGATAACGCTTATTTTGCTACTGCCCGATACGCTAATTAAAATTAGCAGGCAGTAGCAATAGCAAAATAAGCAGATGTAGCGAATTAACGCGAATTAGCAGTCCGTTAATTTTAGCATGCTAATTCACGTTAGTTTACAAAATAATTCTAATTATTTAAAATTAGCATTAATTTCCATGCCTACCTGTCACTAATGTCCATTCTTCTTGTTCCCTCATATCTTCAAACTTCCTTTAAGTACTTCATACCTGACTTATTGGGTGATTTTAAAGTTCGACGAGGCAAGATAAGAGAGGCCTCCTGGGTGTTACCACACTTAAATGGCTCTTGAGCTGTTATGTCATGTTCACAAAAAGAATTAATAAATAGCTTTACTTAAACTTAGTGTTTCTTGTGTAGGACATTCACCTTGATTTTCCAAAGTATAATTAGTCGAAGCCTTCGATCTGAGGTCTGATTTACCTACCTACTCACACAATATTGCATGCACCACATTCTTTCATACTGCATTTGTACATCCACTCTGTCAATATCTGTGTTAGTTCGCCAGTGTTAAAGGGATGCGCCTATATAGACGTTTAATGTCCGTTTCCCGTGTTCCCAGAGGTCTTAAAGAATAATGTTGTTTTGGCTTATATAGTCAACAAGGAACCCTTATAGTTTTGCCGTGTTCGTCTGTCCGCGGCTTTGCTCATAGACTAATGATACCTACTACAAAGCTTTAATTTGGCATATACCTCTATCTATACCTACCTATATTTATTGACCACGCCAACAAGTCAAGACACTTGACATATTAAGTGACAGAGGAAACGTTGGGGGGCGATTACTAAAATTGAGTAACATCGCTTAGCTTGCGAGATCTCAGTTCGGGGCGAACTACTAGTAATAATAAATAAATATCCTTGGACAAACATTTCACACGGTCACATCTAGTCCCACAACTTAACAGTGGCCAAAGGCAATCGACCTGCAGTTAATCTAATTAGATTGTGACCTGCAACTTGAACCGCAAATAAAGGATATTCAAAAATGAAAATATGGTTTATCTCATTGGAGATTAGAAGACCTTGCAAACCTTGGCGCCATGAAGCAATCCCCTGTCGTATAAGTAATGTAACATACCACAGAAAGCAAGAAATACCTACCTTATTTGAATTTATTGAGCTATCGATCCCTCAATGGCTCAACTGATAAAGATTCTAAACTGTTCCTCTCAAAAAAAAACTCACTCTTTAATTAAATATGAGTAGATTTATGTAGATATATTCGAATACAAACATTCACAGCTTTATAAAGCTTTTCCTAACCTTGGTTGTAACAAATATTATTTCCCTATTGTTAATACAACTGACCTAGTTCCGTATCGATTTATTTTAGTTCGTGTTAGCGTTGTGCATTTTAAAATACAAATTATTATGTGGTTGTAAAGGGCAGTTGTCATATTATACGAGGCAATACTAAGTATTGCCTCGTATAATATGACCCTCCTCGTATAAAATAACAACTACTGAAGTCGACGGCAAAAATCTCCAAAAGATTGACCTTGACGTGGTGTTTCAGAAAAAACTTAGTATACTCATGGGGTACCATTTCCTTATAAAACGCTTGCAGTTCCAAAAAATAATAATAGATAGCGTTACGTGTTTCGAAATAATGTCTCTGCAACCACCGACGCAACCACTACCCACCCTGGTCGGAGTTTCTACAAGCGGAACACAACGACCACTACCACTCACTCATGAGAGAGCTGGAGAGTGTTAAAAGACAATTGGACATAGCAAACAAAACGATAGAGTTTCTGCACTCCAACCTGGCGGAATGCTCGTATACCATTAGGAGCCAAGCAGATACGATCAACAGACTCTCGACCTCGACCACAACTACTACTCCCAAATCTGCCTCCGGCTCACACATAAGAATACTAGAGGATCACAGACACTATGTCCTGGGACGGAGAAATTACCTGAACAGCTTGAAGGGGGGAGCCGGGCCCGCACTCTCCCCCGACCCATCGGCGGTCCCCTCTCCGCAGACACCCACCACCACTACTGACTGTAAACCTCCCCCCATGCAGCGGACTTCTCTCACAGCCCAGAGGACACTCGACGAACCGGAGGAACCTAGAGGACAAGGGGCACACCGGAAAGGACAAGTTTGCTTAATTAACTCTGAAGACCAAAACGACAAAGATAAATTAAATCTTAATTTAGCCGCCACTACTGGGGATAGTGGCCTCCGGTATCGGCTTTTCTCAATTTAAAGAATTATGTTCAGCAATGGATATTCCGGTATTCAGTTCAAAATACCATTCAAAATTAGAAGATGAAGTATTTGAAAAATAGAAAGACACGGCAAGTGCTTCCATGGAAGTTGCAGCTCAAATGGATAAGGATATCGCTATCGCCGAGGAAGGAAAAGAACTTCTACTGACGAAACTATAACAGGTTATGGGCCCAGCACGCTTCCACTGCGAACCCAAAGTCTAAGAAGATTAAGACCACGTCCATGAACCAGAACCACATTCTGAAAATCCAGAAGTAGACGAATTCTATGACGCTGAACTGACGCGTTACAATTTGCGCAATCGCAACGAAATACGACGGCCCGACAGCAGAGTAGCAGCTAGTGAAGCAGCCAGAGAACTAGTTTGGCTAACTAGAATGATGCAAGAATGTCTAAGCTCAAGAATACACCTGCATTGTTTGTCGACAACGAAGCAGCTGTTCGTTTGGCACATAATCCGGAGTTTCACAAGCGAACGAAGCACATTCGTATACGACATTTATATGTACGAGAGCAAGTTGCTGAAGGTGCAATAGAGGTGAAGAGAATCGGCACAACAGACCAGATATGGCTGAAATTCTTACGAAATTATTGCCACGTCCAAGATTTCATACTCTCTGTACAGCCCTTGGTGGAATGCAGAAGTTTTGAATAAGGGAAAGTGTTGCAGTTTGAGTATTCAAACCTCTTTTGCATTCTGTTTTATGTTTCACATTAAAAAAATAATGTAATAAAAAATTTAATTTTTCTGACAGTCACACCCAAGTCACACCAATATAATAAACAATACATATAAACAAAGAATATACATGAAAAATTTCAAAAGCTCTAGTTTCGTTTACACACCCTTTATTCTCCAAACCTCAACTTCTACTGACGAAACTATAACAGAAACCCCTACTTTTTTGAAGTCGGATAATATATTATCAAGTTCTTCATGTACCGAAATGAATTCACACGACTAAGGTACAATACGAAACTAACCCACTTAAATTTTGATCATCGATCGAGCGAACGAAGCAGGTGAATGTTGTATGTTTGTATGTCATCTGGTAACCATAACACAAGCATTAAGTTGCTTAGCTTGGGGCTAGACCTAGTGTGAAATGTCCAAGGATATTATTTATTTTTCTAGCCGAGTGCTGTTTTGTCTAGCCACCTACGTTCTCGAAATCCATTTGTTTTGCATTTCGAGCCTTTTACCATCCCCACAGTACTCTTTAAAAACTTGCGTAAGTGCGCGTTCAAACTGTTAGCGATGTAAGCAAGTCTTTGCTTTTGCAATTCTGAGAGACGATCCGAATAAAATATTGATTTGATTTACTACCAATATAACGTGACTTCACATAAGTTCTACAAGTAAAGCTGGGGATACACATGCCCGTAGCTTGCACACTAGCATACCAGCTCCATGCAAGTGCCAGCTACAGTCATGTGTATTCACTTACTGGCATGCCTGTAACTGGAAGCTAGCTAGTTGCAAGTAGCTAGCACAACATTTGATTTTCTTGCATGCCCGTTGGGGGAGGGGACGCGGGGGGCTGCTAACCTAGCACGTGTGAACAGACGCGACAGCTACGGGCATGCCAGTAGCTGTTGTGCAATAGTTTTTCTCTCTATTGTTGGTTTTTGTATACAACATGGCACGATGGGGCGACGAGAAAACTATACAGTTCATTCATTTGTACAGAGAATACGAATGTCTTTGGAAGCCGACTAGCCCGCTTTACAAAAACAAAATAGCACGTGGCAATGCCTACAGCAAAATACAAGAAGAATTAAATTTGACTGAAAAAGAAATTAAAAATAAAATCAAAGTCTTGGTCGCAAGAATTGGTACGAAATACTTTCACGAACTGTCCTGTGTATACGCAAGTATGCATGCCAGTATTACTTGCAAATGTATCCGCAGTGTGCCAGTTACTCGAACATGCCTGTAACTTTCACGCCACCTACTTTCCCGATTTACTGGCATGTGTATCCCCAGCTTAATATAGATAGAAAACATCCAGACCCGGAACAAATATCTGCAGAACGTGCAAACATTTATCCCGCGGCGGGGATCGAACCGCAACCTCCGCGTATCAGTCGGGCCTTCGCCCACTGCGCCACAGAGGTCGTCAAAGAAAATTAAGGCAGGTAAGACATGCATTCATCACTGCGTCTAAAATTTTACAAACTTGCTGGTAGTACATAGAACAAATAAATGAAGTGACTAAAGATTCTTGCCTGTTGTATACAATTAAATTGACTGTCATCATGAACAATAGTTGCTTACAATTATTGAACATCAAGAAGGTACGCGTAATTATTGCATTCAATTATTGGCTCTTTAGTAAACTGAGGCCGCTCCAACTTATCCCACTGGGATGAGTTGACTAAATCATTAATTTTATTATTTTTGTTTAGTCAACCGATCCCGCATCAAGAAAAAGATAGAATATTTCGTATTTTTTGAAAAATATGAACACACGTGCACAAAAATGTTGAGGGAAAAATTAAACACAATGGTTTGGTTAAACAGATATATTAAAAAAAACTCAGTCGTTTAATTACTGAATCTAAAAACTAAACAAAAGCACTTCATAAGAAGTATTCAAATTAAATTATTATTCTAACAGTATCGAAAAGTAAATATTAGTTAATAGCCATATAAACATTTAAGTTACTGACAATTTAAAGGTAAACATTAAGAGGAAGTACGACTAATTTTCTAATTACCTTTTCATTGTAATATTTGTTGCGTTAGTAAGTAAAATATCAATAAGTAAAACTTAAAAAGCTACAAATCAGTCTTTTCATGAATATTTGCTTAGGACTAGTCGAAATCACAGGCGTTTGATTAAACATCGATATAGGTAAATTAGGCTCCGTAAAAGCTAAAATTAAAATTACAGTCATTAACAATTTAGATAAATGAAACTAGTTTAATTTAACATTTTTTCCTCATGGAAAAATCTGTTTTTGAGGTACACACTTAAAAATAATTTAAAATCTAAGTTTTTCTAGGCAATGCCCTACCGTGATTTGGCCGTTGAGCGTTTTATTTATTGAAATGTCAATTTTTTTCTTTTTTTCGATAGTTTGAGGTAATCTTTTTGAAATTCTAAGGTCGGTGGGTTTTTTCAACAAGGAAGAAAAGAGATTAATGTCTTTACTTAAGCCCACTAAAAGTTGAGCAATATTTGGTCTATTTTTTATATATTTTTGTATGTGCCCGTTCCACGATTCCACGACATTATTAGTTTTTTGCATTTGTTGGTATGTACACCAAGTGTTTACGAGTGGTGAATTTTCCAGCCAAGTTTTGACGAAGTAGTCATTGAATTGCGTGACACATTTGCTTTCGGGAGCTTCTTCCATGATATAGAGCCATCCGTCATCAATTAACTCTGGTGGAAGGTGAGATAAGGCCGCACAAAGTTTGACATGATCTTTGCCAAGCTGTGTTTTGCATACACCTAGTGTCTTAGCTTTACGCCAGAGACAGCGCCTGAAGTGGAAGTAGCAGCCTGTTATTTTCACATTTGGGAAATGGCTTCGGATTGCTTGTATAGCTGCAACTTCAAAATCAACTGTTATGTCACTTGGATTCCACTGGGGTATTTGACTTCTTATTAGTTGAAATAACAGCTTGTATGTGGTCAATTTTTTGTCAGGTAGCAGGGCATATAAAACTGGAATTATATTTTGGTATTCTTCATTGCTTTCTAGCTCCGCATGAATCGTGTACAGTTGGTAGAATGGCTTTGGGCAAGTTTTGAATGTACCATCCATATAAAAATGTTTACATTTTCCCATGTATTCTTTTAGTTCATCGTCAGCAAATATCAATATACGGTTTTTATGTGCGTAGTCAGCAAATAGTATTTTTTGAAATTTTTGAGGCACTTCAACATCTTTCGCTTTTTTAAAAGTTACTTTGCTTGCTCCTATAGATTTATTTCTTTTCTTATAGAGTGTTTTCTGTACATTTTTTAAAGCCGGCAACTTCTTTATTATGTTTATACCACGATCTTCAAGGGGAGCCATATTTTCCTCAAATATTTTAGAGATTGGGTCAGATAAATTCTCCTGCACAGTCTTCCCGCACTTATCCATTTGTATTTTTATCTCAACTTCTGCTGTGTCCATAGGTTCATGAGAATGAGTTGTTTCGTGTTTTATTACATTAAAATCCCTGTTGGTTTTTATCGTTGCAAAACATGATTTCATTTTTGCGCACCTCCACAAGATTGCTCCATCAATATTTGTTCTTTTAATAACGTATTCATAGCCATGCCTTATTATCTTTTTGGAACCTCTTTGTGTAGTACTTATATACATAGATGGATTGCCGCGTGAAGTAGAAGGACTATCTTCATACATTTTGATGTTTCTAAGGGAAATAAAGATTATGCATTAAAATGTGTTTAGGTACTCAAAAAATTAAAACATTTGTTGAAAAATACTTTAATTTACAAAAAATACCAAGTAGGTCTAAGTAAACCTGTAAAGTTATATTTTTAGTCCATTAAATACCTACTTTTGATTTGAATAATGTCGGAATGTTTGCGGTTCTGTGAGCAGGATGTATACAGGGAAAACCAAAGCAAGCTACTAGTTGTATAATAAACATTGAAAAGTATATATCTATATATGTTATAAGTTCTTTAGATGTTGTTGCACTGTAAAGATAAATTTATTTTTAAGAAACAGTTTTTTACAAATACAAATCACTTGTATACATAATTGAGTGATAATATGATTTATTACTAACCTGTAAAGAGAAACAACATTAAAAGCTATTGCTTCAAATATTATTTATAATTTGAATGAAAATTATCTCCTTTACCACGTTGACGTTTCATTGTACAAAGTCAGAGATAATTTCTTTATGAATAAATTTCTACAGATAACATAGCGCAAACCTCGGAGGAAGAATCAAATGCATACTTATTTTGAGGTGCAAACAAAGTGCTGCCACCATAGACAATATTAAATGAAGAGATAAAAGTACTTTTGCGTGTGTCTATACAAATCATAAAATCTATTAGTGGGATCAGTTTACCAATTCAAAATATGCTTAGGTCGAATGATCCCGTTGGGATGAGTCCGAGCGGCCTCAGTTTACTAAAGAGCCCAATTATTGCTCTGGTACGTAAAAGAAAATGGCATCATGTAAATAATGTCATGTGCATAATATGTGTCCGTTTTCTAACTTACCTCATTTATTTCCAGGTATTCATCAGTTTGCGTGTGAACTTTCGAGTACTTCGGCAAGTCTGAAACAAAGTAAAAACAAATTTATATTTAAACATAAAACCCAAAAGCGTAGATTTTTCTATTCCTCTGTGTTTTGTTGTAAAATATGTAGGTAATATTAACAAAAAAAATATCTATATAGTTTAACAGCTATCTGGTTAGATGTTCAGAAATAGATTATGTTTATGGAAGTACACCTTACAACTTAGCATACACATACATTCGTAATCATAATTTATTTTATTTCAAAAAGAAAAATGCCGATGGCATTTTCGGATTAAATAAACATACTTAGTGTAGGTACACTACAACAACAAAGATGCCGTACAAAAATGCCGATGGCATTTTCGGTCGGATGAAATAAACATAGTGTAGGTACACTATAATTATTTGATCCGAAAATGCCATCGGCGTTTTTCTTTTCAGTTGAAGTCGCCATTTAAAAGTAATATATTTCAGAATCAACATTTATTACCCTGTGATATTGGAATGCTCACTAGGCGTTAACTTTTATAAAATATTAGATTGGATGGAAAGCAAAATATATTTAAAAAACTTTGTATAAATTCGTGCGTGTCGTATGAAAAAAAAACCATGAAACGGGATTGTCGAAAATAATTTATATATCAGCTCAGTATAACTGCTGACGGCCTGACACAATCATGCCACAATGAGGGCCTGTCTAGGTTTTTAGCACTGGTTTTTCACTTTAAATTCGTGACAGTTTCTTGTTTTTTTTAATAACCAATTTTTTTAATCATAAATGTATAGAAGCAATGTTTATTTGATACAACTTGGAGTGATTTTATTTATTTAAGAGTATTTTATACCGTTTAAAAACAACCTACTTCTCGGTATTCCCACGGGAACTAACCGTCCCCGTATTCTTACGTATACCAAGATCAAAAGTAGCCTATGTGTTAATCCAGGATATAAGCTATCCTGGTACCAAATTTCATTGAAATCCGTCCAGTCGTTTGAGCGCGAAGGAGTAACAAACATTCACACTTAAATACTTACACGTGTGTGTGAGTGTAAGTTACACCCACAAACTTTCTCCACTATAATAATTATTGTGATAAATATAACCATTTCAAGTACCTATCAAACACCAATGATCTGGCGAGAACTTTCAAATCATAAGGATGACTGTTATTTTTGCGTAGATTGTTTAAAGGTCCACTTGAATTTACCCTGACTTGTTAACTGTTACTTGACCAGTCCTGTACTTCTGCGATGCGTCAGTACCACAAGCATCAGTCTTCATCTACACAAAATGTTAAAAGCTCTGAAAAAGGATGGTGATTGTTTTAAATATCTACTTACATCTCTAAAAAGTTTCTTAATTTGAGTCCAGAGAAACTGAAAACCGAAATTTTTAATGGTCCACAATTCAGAAGGTTTATCGGATGTAAACTTTATTACGACTGATATTAAGAACAAGGCATGCAATTAATTCGTTTGAAGTGTACATCATTTTCTGGGAAACAGAGACGATGAAAACTATGCAGAGCACATTTAAGAATGTTCTCAAACTTTCAACTGCACATGAGCATCAAGGCACACTTCCTGCACAGCTATTTAGGCCGTTTCCCTGAAAAACTTGGTTATTTAAGTGAAGAACAAGGGCCATAACACAAGCATTAAATGGCTTAGCTTGGAATTAGATGACGCCGTGTGGAATGTCCAGGGATATTTATTTATTTATATCGATGAATCATTATCATTATTATTATTTATATCATCGAATTTGGACGATGCATTAAAAGATGTTGTAGTTAAAATTCTAAATTGTCCCCTATCAGATGTTTCTTGGTGTCAGGCCACTCTTCCCATAAGGTTTGGTGGTCTAGGCATTCGTAAAATTTCTAGTGTGTCTCTTCCGGCGTTCTTATCCTCTGTACATAGCACATCGGCCCTTTTTTCAGGCAACTTACTGATGAAGGAACAGCTAAGTTAGTATATTTTAGTTACTTCCATAGTGTGATGTCTTATGGTATATTTTGGGGTAAAGCAGCAGATATTCAAACTATATTCGTTTTACAAAAGCGTGCTGTCCGCGCCATTTACAAATTGAAACGTCGGGACTCTAAAGAAAAAAAAAGAAAAAAGAAAAAAGTTCTCTAAAGAGAACGTTTTAAAGAAATAAATATTCTTACTGTTGTTTCGCAATATATTTATGTAAACTTATTGCACACTCACAAATACATAAACAACTTTAAGAAAAAAAGTGATGCGCATAAAATTAACACTAGAAATAAGAATAAACTATGTGTGCCTAAATTTAGACTAGAAAAAGTAAACGGTTCTTTTATGGGAAATACTGTACTTTTTTACAATGAACTCCCAATCAGCGTAACTAACCTTCCGATTCGAAGGTTTAAAACGTACATAAAGAATATTCTTGTAAAGAAAGCGTATTATTCTATTGATGCTTTTATTATTGATAAAATTGCGTGGCCTGATGTCGCTCTGCCCCTCGACGGTTGATGGTATACAATATCTTTACTACCTTGATAAGTAGGTACCTGCCACATAAGTCAGCCAAGTGTAGCGTGTGATGCCAGACAACATTTTGTTGAGGTGTTATCTTGTTAACTTTACAATTACTTTTAATCTCTTTGACATGTCTTACTTTGTTCGACTGGCTTCCCACTAAAGCTTGACTATTTAGATTATTTTAGATTGTTATGGGATCGCTTTTAAAAAAAAGCTAGGCCCACACCACCAGGTTCTTGCCTGATTCTTTCCCTGGTGTAGGGAGTCGCGTTGGAACAGGCATTAGAATCACCTAGCATGTAAAACGAAACTTAAGTGATCCTTGAGGTCCTACAAGAATAAATGATTTTTCTTTTTTTCTTTCTTTCTTTCTTTCTTTCAAAAATCATTAATGCTTCTTTAGGTAACATCAAAATTAATGCTATGGACGAAGCTAAGAATGCGTGGGCTTTAATCTGTCCAACTGATTTGATTCCCGAGAAACTTCACCTGCAGAGACATTGGGACGAGCCTGTTTGTAAGAAGATGCAGCAGGATTTAATTGAAGAAAACAGAAAACATCAAAAGGCGGAAATATACATCTATCGGAGATGGATATATATTTCTGCCTTTTGGTGTAGAAACTTTAAGATCATGGGGTCCAGAGGCGTGGCTTCTTTATCGTGAAATTTTCAAGAGGCTAATAGATGAAACCAATGATCAAAGCTGGTGCTTACCTCGGACAGAGGATAAGTACTTATAGCAATCCAACGAGGTAACGTTGCCAGCCTTTTGGGCACTCTACCTGCGGTCGGTGACCTGAACTCTGTCTTCTATCTTTAGTTAGTATATATTTTGGATAGAATACAGAGTTCCTTTTATTTATTTAGTTTTTTAGGTTAAGAAGTGTAGATATTTTTTGTTCCTGTGTGTTTCTTTGTTCATGACAATTTGAACTTTAACCTATCTATAATAAATTGTAATTTACATCAATAAGTTTATTTATAAAAACAATTTTTTTCGTTTAGTAGTTGATGTTTTTGAAATGTTTTAAATACATATCTAGTTTTAATTATATCTCAAAAACTAAAGCTGCTACAAAAAATCTGACTTCAGATCTAAACTCGGCACCCCAAAAATGTACAATACTCGTACTTGAGTCGTAATCATTATGTTTCATGCATCAAAAGCGTTGTTTTGTGTATTTTTTTAAAGTTAAGTTGTTTTGTTATTAATTAGTAAAACAAATGTAAAATTGTTAGCAGACCTGCAGGCCTAACATGTGCAAATCGAGATATCTCACGCCCGAGATTTAAAAAAATTGACGATGCCGACGATTTCCTCGATAATAACATAAAAACTCGTCTCGTTTTATCAAATTAAGTCGTAGATCGTTGCAGTCATATTGGTATTTTCTCGACTAACACTCGAGGGAAAATCCGCGGTGCGGCGGTAGCGGATTGACGGCCGGTGTCAGCGGCCGTCGGCGTGCGGCGAGATGAACAGGTCTAAGCCAAGCGAGCCAGTGAGCAGTGGGGCCGCGCAATATTATATAAAATAATAACGTGCCTGACGTTGGTTCACTAGGATGAGTCATCGTAGCGATCAGCCAACCTCTTGCCACTAAGCGTGCGGTGCGGCCGCGGCCTAACATTGTGCATCTACGTAATGGGGCGTCTAAACGGGCTATATTTTACGACAATTTGGGCATTTAAGTGCATTTTATGGCTGAGCAATCAATTGCAGGCAACATGTTGCAATATGGCTGCAATAGTATGGCCTTTGATTCAGAACAAGATTTGCGAGGCGATCGTTCGGCCACACGCCGGCTACACATAAAAACATTTTGACATACCAAAAAATATGTGGCTATAATGCCGGGCCATCCTTAAAATATTGCATAGTGTGGCTGGTTTTGCTAGCAATGTTGCCGGCCACAGTATTGCAGCCACAAATTGTCGTAAAATATAGCCTGTTTAGAAGCCCCTTTACGAAATGAGTCGAACGAATGCTAAGCTAAAGTAAGAACGAATAAACGAACCTAAGAACTAGGACCGTAGAGTCTGTTTTTGCCAAAGTCAATTTTACTTAAACTGAAAGAAATCTTTATCAATACTTTGATATTATAGTGATAATACTCCATATAGCTTGCGAGGTAAAAATATTATCAATCAAAACGATGTACGGTCACTTCTAATCAAAGCCAGTGATTAGGAATTAATCAATCTAGGGGCCATCTCAATCTCAATTAGTTGAACTGCAGGCTAGTCACGTATCTAGCGACAGCAAAGCAACAGCAACGCCACAGTGATAATTGTGCAATTTTTGCTTTTAAATCGCTAATGTAAGGGACCGTCTAAAGGTTCCCTTATTCCATTTCATTTTTGAACGCAACCAAGTTTTGTTAGGTTGTAATAAGCCAATCACAGCGCTTCCCGCTCACATTCTTGTGAGCGGGAAGCGCTGTGATTGGCTTTTTAGTCTACATACTACCAACCTACTAATATACAACACCACAACGCGAGCGCGAAGCGCCACGATTGGTCTCTAGCTTACATTATTACAACCTTTAGGAACCTTTAGACGGTCCCTTACAACCTCCCCCTGCTAGTCTAGTCAACGACAGGGTCTAGGCTAGCACTAACTGCACCCCTGTTCTTACGCGGTCTACCTCTTCTACGTTTCGGACGTACCGGTGCTTGGATGTGGCCAACAAACGGTGTAAGCTTAGAACTATGGTACTTACCTATGTTCTCCTCAGTACTTGGATCAACCAAGACGTAGCTCACCGGACTGCAGGCCTCGTTCACGCGGTACGGCCCATCGCGGCGCGGGATAAACTTGGGCGTCTGGCCCGGCGCCGCGCTGTTCTGCCCTTCAGTCTTCAGCAGCACCAAATCTCCAACTTGATACAGAGGGACGTCTCGCCGGCCCTCGTCCGCGTACTTCTTCTGCTGCCTTTGCGCCTTTTCATGTACATCCCTCGCCTGTAATAGTGCATTTGACATACGCTTGAGGTAGGGTGTTACTGTAGGCACAAAGTTATCCCTTTCTAGGATGGCACGCATGTCAGTGACAGCGTCGAGAGGCGTCCGAAGCTCACGTCCGAATGTGAGATAAGCTGGAGTAAATCCTGTACTAGCTGTCACGGCTGAATTCATGGCAAATCGGATCGCTGAAATATGCGCATCCCAAGTTGTGTGATCTTGGCCAACCAATATCGCCAACTGCGGTTTCAGATCACGATTTTTACGTTCTATTGGATTACTTTCGGGATGGTACAGTGGAGTGAGATCTTGGGTCATTCCCATCACATGGCAGGCTTGCTGCATGACTTCACTTACAAACTGCACGCCGTTGTCGGACGTCATACGTCGCGGCACGCCGTATCTGAAGAAGATCTCGTCAATGAGCAGCTTAGCACACTCCATGCTCGTCGCGTTCTTGAGCGGAAAGATCTCTACCCACCGTGAGCACACATCCTCTACTATCAATATCCACTTGTTGTGGTTCACGGTTTCCGGGAGGGGTCCAAACAAATCTACCGACACGACTTCGAACCTCCTAGTCATGGCCGGTGTCTGCAGTAATCCCGCCGGTTTGCGCGTGTCAACCTTGCATCTCTGACACGGCACACATTTCTTGACGTAGTCATTTATAAAAGTTCTCATACCGGGCCAGTAGAATCTCTCAGCGACGCGGAGCAACGTGCGCTCGGCGCCGCAGTGGCCGGCGGTGGGCGCGTCGTGCAGTTCGCGCAGCACGCGCGACCGCTCGTGCGCCGGCACCACCAGGCACGGCGACTCAGCGTCCTCGCAGTCCGGTGACAATCTGTATAAAATGCCATCTGAGATTACATATCCACGGTCTGCCCATACTCGGGCCTTGAACGGCTCGTTCGACTCCAAGTCATCAACTATCTTCTTGACCTCTGGGTCGGACAGCTGATTCTCTCGTACATCTCCGGGTTGGCGGGTCGGTATGTCTACCGTCGTATAGCACAAGTCGCAGGTCGGCTCTTCCACGCACGACGGGCGTGATAGCATATCGGCGACTACGTTAGCCTTCCCGGGCGTATACTCTATTCGCAAATTATACTCTTGCAGAGTCAGGGCCCAGCGCGCTAAGCGTCCACTCGGACTCTTGAGGTTCATCAACCATTTGAGAGGTTGGTGGTCAGACTTGACTAGAACCTCAGCGCCCTCTATGTAACCCCTAAACTTCGTCACTGCCCACACGATCGCTAGCGCTTCTCTCTCGGTAGTATTATAGTTTTTCTCTGCTGGGGTAAGCAATCTGCTCGCATATTCGATGGGCCGCTCGTCAAGGCCCTCCCCCTGCAGTAGGACTGCTCCGAGACAATAACCGCTACTATCAGTGCGTAATACGTACGGTTTGGTATCGTCGGCTTGGCGCAGAATCGGCGCGGACACCAGCTGCGACTTCAGCTTCTCGAAAGCTCGCTGCTGCGGCTCCGCCCAGCACCAAGCGACGTCCTTCTTCAGCAGGCTGGTCAGCGGTCGCGCCTCATCGGCGTAGTTAGGAATGAACCGCCGAAACCAACTTGTTGTCTGAATGAAACTCATCAGGTGTTTCAGATTCCTAGGCGGCGGCATGTTCGCGATGGCGTCGACCTTCTGCGGGTCAGCCTGCAGGCCTCCCGGCACGATGACGTGCCCCAGGAACCGCACGCTGTCGCGGGCGAACATGCTCTTCTGCCGATGCACTCGGAGGTTGAACAGCTTCAGCCTCTCGAATACTGCCTCGAGGTCCTCTAGGTGCTGGCTGAAGTTGTCTGAAAGTATTATAAGGTCGTCTAAGTATGCGAGTAACCGAACATCTCTCGTCACATCAGCATCTCCTTCCTTATCTTTACATTTCAGATTAGACTTGAATCTATCAATCAGCCGTTGAAATGTAGCACCAGAGTTCCTAAGACCCATGGGCATACGTCTCCATCTGAACGTACCTAATGGACTAGTGAATGATGTCTTGTCTCTGTCTTCAGGTCTCACCAGACATTGGAAATAACCTGACCTAAGATCTAGAGTAGTCATGTAGTTACTTGTCTTGGCTGCATGTAAAATATCTTCCATCCGAGGAAGTGGATAGCAGTCCGGCTCAGTCACTGCATTGAGTTTGCGGTAGTCAACACATAAGCGGACACCTCCATCCTTCTTATTTACCAACACGACGTTTGCAGCCCAAGGTGACTCACACTCCTCGATCACATCATTTTCTAACAATTTTTGCAACTCTTTATTCAAAAGATCTTTCTTACTTGGGGATAACCTGTAAGGTGGGCAAGCTATAGGCTGCTGGTTTTCCTTAACCTTGATGCAATGGACAGCAAAATCAGTAGCGGGCCCCTTGTCTGCGAAAACCGCACAATGCTTCTCAAGCAAACGGTTAAGCCGCACTCTCTGATCTGTATCAAGCTTCAAACCTTCATTATCCCGCAAGGCCACATCAATTTTAGCAGGTTGCATAAGCTCAGCATCACATTCCAAAGCATATTTCAAGACAAACGGATAAGAAATGCTTGGAACATCAGAAAAACTCCATGAAGCTCGGGCAATATCAATTACAATTCCCGCAGTTTTCATGAAATCGTTGCCCAGTAAAGTTCTATTATTTGCATCGGGCAAAACTGCAAATGTCACAGGGATTTCCCTGCCCTCAAGCACTATATGAGTATCACAGCATAAAACTTTACTCACATGAGTAGTCCCATCAGCGAGGCCAAACGTATACTGTGACTCGGTGAACTGCACACCGGAGTCTCGCAGAATGCTGAACAAGCCTGGACTGGCAAGGCTGTGGGTGGCACCTGAATCCAGCACGGCGACTCCACGACAGCCCGCGGCGCCGACCTCCACGATCGCCCGCGTCGTATCGTTGTGCTCTGTGCTGTAGATATCAACACCCTGAAATTTAACTTTATTAGAATCACTAACATTACATGTTGGACATTTGCTTTTTATTACACCGGGTTGGCCACACCCATAACACCGTATATTCGGAGAATTCGATTTACTACTAATCGGTAACTCCCCAGAACCCCTTGAGTTAGTGTGCCTAACCCCTGTGTCACTAGGTTTGCTAGCAGACTGACTTTTAGCTTTAGGGATGACAATATCGCGTGCTTTATCTATAAGATCACACATAGTCGGACATTCCTTACGCGGTAAGCGTTCCCTAATACTAGAGCTCAATAAACCATACACTATGTCTATCTGAGTTTCTTCTAAAAGTCTGTAAGGTAACTTAGAAAGAGACGCACGTACACGATTGATAAATACATCACTTTTCTCTCCGTCACGTTGTTCCTTTGAGAAGATGTCCCGAAACACTTTGTGGGCCGGTCGCGGCACTCCGAACATAGCGCGCAGACCATCAATGGCACCTTGCCACGACGTCGTTGAAGCCTTCACACCCTGCCACCAGACAGCCGCGTCTCCCTCGAGCAGCATCGGCAAGCCGCGGAGCGCGTGCTCGTCGGTGATGTTGGTGCACTCCCTGTACACCTCCACAGAGTTGATGAACGCCTCCAACACGTCGTCATCGTTCGCGGCTCCTCCTCGGAAGCGCGCCGAACATTTCGAGAAGTTTCCATAACACGTAGGCGCAGCGGCGGACATCGTGTCGGCCGGCGTCACTACGTTCGACGAAGGCGGCGTCGCTCTGCCGCTTGCAAAGATGTTCTCCATGAGCTGGCGGTTCGCCTCCGCCTGCGCTCGTGTGATGCTCTCCACAAGGGCAGCGAGCTGCGTCTCCGTCATGACAAGCTGCGTCGGCGTTGGTGCCGACACCGAGCTTTCATCGTCGCTGGCGGCGCTAGATCCAGCAGCCGTCGCAGACCGAGTCTTCGTAGGCGATCGCATGACTTTAGGTGGCATCGCGATCGGACGAAGTTGTGTGTAATCCTTTTTCTCGAACAAAGTCTAACTGGAACGTTTTCCCTTACAAGATGGCGCGCGTTCGGGAGAACTACGCTCGACCAGAACGCCGGAATCCTTGTAATAGCCACTAAGTTGAGCGCCACTATAACGGGGGGACTATTGAAGTCAAACAAATTTGTTCACCGTCACAAAGTTTATTAGAGATGGGTCGTGGGGGGATTAACAATACACATTTACACAATACAGGTTCAGACTTTGGAGATAGATTTTACACACAAGTTAACGTTAGCAGCTACAAAACAAGACTCTTCTTACAAAATACAAAATCTCACATTCTTGTGAGCGGGAAGCGCTGTGATTGGCTTTTTAGTCTACATACTACCAACCTACTAATATACAACACCACAACGCGAGCGCGAAGCGCCACGATTGGTCTCTAGCTTACATTATTACAACCTAACAAAACTTGGTTGCGTTCAAAAATGAAATGGAATAAGGGAACCTTTAGACGGTCCCTTACACTAATTCATATTATCTAAGAGCTAATTCTTATTATCTGATTGCAAACAATCGACCGTGGCTTTGCTATCGTTCTTATATAAAGATAGAGATAGTTCTCATATATAGAATTAGCGATTTGAAAGCAAAAAATTTACTATAGAACAAGAACAAAATTATTTATTAATGACGTGTTTATCAAACTACGCATGCGACAAAAGTAAAATGGCAAGGGGTTTACGGTACAATTAACTCGTTCCACGATAGTTGTATTCGTAAGTCACCGGAGGGGTAATGTGCCTACCTGTAAGGTAAACAATGGTTTGTTAAGCTATTTCAGGATAACACGGCGAACATGGATACAAAAGATAATTGGTAAAGCGAGTTTGCTTCAACTTACTGAACACAGAACTCTAATAAAATTAATATGTATGGTGTATTTTCTAGTACCTACTTACATGTCTTACATGTTCCATCTTTTTATCATTCTTCTTGGACCATGTTACCATTCCAGATCGCCTAAATTTCTCTTATAGAATTTAGCAGGAGTTTAATTATTAATTGCTTCTTCGCACGGCATTACCCTTATCAAAATGTTTGATTCTGACGGGATTAGGACCCGTATTAATTCAGCGATCCTCCCTCAACGAATATTCGAACCCTCATAGGGTTCGAATTCCGTTTGTATCAAAAATACACTTTATACACAAATTAAAAATCACGGAATCTTAAGTCTCCATATCCAAAAAGTTGCTTCACCCCTGCAGCAAGCAAACCATCAAACTAAACATTCACCATAACGTCAGGGACATGTCATGGAACTTATTTAACATACTTCATGTCGACGCTGTCTGTAGTTCATAATAAAATCAATATATTCTCAATTCCACGTTGCTTTATTAAATTTTCAATTATTATTGAAAATGTAATAAAGTAACGTGGAAGCTTGATACTTTTCCATTGGCGCTCGGCACTTTTCCAATATTGTATTCTCCGTATGCGTGATAGGTAATAAATTCTTCCTGGACTTATGCTCGTAATCCATTCAGGTAACAGAAGGAGTAGGGCGTATATGCGAAACGTGTAATATGATGCTTAGAAACGCCAAAAACACACGTTTCGTATTAGAATCTCTAAACAGGATAACATTATACTTCAATTTTGAGTCTAACGCCGCATCCAGATAATCAAACAATTTATAAGATCGTAACAAGCGCTAAAAATGTATAGTCAGGTACGTAAAAGCAAGTAGGTATCTCTAACGAGTTACATTTAGAGACCTTTATCTTTAAAAGAGCAATTCTTGTATAATATATTTATATATTATATCCTATATAATCTGAATCTCGGAAACGGCCAAACCGCCCACAAATGATTATGAATCGCGACTGAATCGTGATCGATTCAGTCGCGATGCATGCAGTAGTGAATCGTAGTTATGTGATGGTTATGCCATTTTGTAGCGTTGCTGATATGAGCAACGCTACAAAACGGCCGCAGCACCTCTACAAAAAAATCTCCGTGGGCGTGGGCTCTAAGCGATTTTTTTTAAATATAGCTAAGAATAGTAGAAGAAATAATCTTGAGAAAAAAATCTGTTGACACTCCTCGTATTCGTCGAGGGTTAAAATGTAAACAACTGTAAAAAAACAATATACTTAGATATTTGGCTACTACATTAGGTACTACTCCTACTCATACTACTATTACAGTAATACAAAAGACTCGTAGAAAGCTGGGTAAGTACTTTATTTCGAAGCCTAAGTATGTTTTCAAGAATAATGGCCAGTTCCTGTGCTAAATTAAAAATTAAGAAAGCACTGGGAGGGCGTTTAAATATTGAAACAAGTAACTTAAATAATAGTAATTAATATCAAGTTTCTTAATTTCTTTAGAACAAAAAAAAAAACACAAAGAAAGTACGCCTGAAGTTACCTGAACAGGAAAACAGGGTGAAAACCAGAACAGTACTTTGAGAGACGCTTATTCGCGTCTGTTAAATAAATAAAAATGTCACATACCTACTATTTTAATGTTAGGACATTCTACAGCCACAGCTAAAACCTATAACGTAATATTACTATTTTAAAGATAGCTGTTAAAAAAAATTATGTATTTTTTACTAAATTAGTTAGAAAGCTCACATCTTATGGATATAATAATTTTATTGTTGATATGGTCGCGGGAAGCTACAAACGAGTAAATGCGCCTTTATGTCTGTTTGACGCGTGGTTTTATTCATTGTTCTAGTGGAATTTGCAACTGGCATGTTTTTTCGAGTCTGATAGTTTCATAACACGATCACGGGGACACGCCGCTAACTAAAGAACCATTTTTTTTTCTCATTCTCATTTAGATTGTTTGTACCTATACTGTTTTTTTGGTTTTGGTATTTTTGTTTTTCTTTTGTGTTATTATGTTAATCAGGCAAACTTTATTCTAGATTCAATATGTGAGAACATATAAATGGTCTGTAGTTATAATTTAAGTTAAGTGAATAGTATTTAATGACTGTTTGTTTTCCTAAGAAATAAAAATAAATAAATATATTTGTCATGGAGGAAGAAGACCTCGCCCATAAGTACTCACAAGCGAAGGGACCTCCCATTTTCAGAAGGGACAGACATCTGGCGTCTGCTCTGTCACCTGGAGAAATAGAATACATGTTCTCCCAATGGAACAATCCTAGGGGACTCAAGAGAGAGCATATCATGTTGAAGCAAGACACCAAAAAAGGAACCACCTTCCTCCCCTCGAACCAGTTCATACATTGGGCCCTCCTCCATGTTCTCCTCTTATCCCCCGTCTCCTAGACATGCAAACACCCTATAAAGACACATGAAAATAGCTCAGGATGCGACGATTCTTGGACGACTTCCTTGTGTTTAGCAAATCGGCAGCAGAACATGAAAGTCACCTTCGACGTCAGCTCTTTGAGCGCATAAGTAAGTATGGCATTATCGTCAATACTTCTAAATGTGTGTTTGGAGCTTCAGAGGTGACATTTTTAAGTTACCATATTTCTACCACTGGTACGAAACCACTTGAGTCTAAGGTTCAAGCCATCAAAGAGTTCCCTGCTCCTACAACGATCCGGTAGACATGTTCGTTTCCCAGGTTTTTATCACCCGTAGTGACGGTCTTCGAAGGGGAGTGATGTAGGGATTCTATCCGCATTAGTGTTACATACATCCTCTTTGGTGCATTCCCCTCGTGCCCTGCGTTTTGCTTAAAAAGTTTGTTGTCATGGAAATAAGAAGATATTGTTTATTGTGACATATTGTGATTATATAAAAATGTGGAATGTCCAAGGATATTTATTTATTTATTTATTTATTTATATCTAGAAATTGGGACTTGATTAAAAAAACTGTTTCGTGATTTGTGTCTGTCAATCCTCATAATGCCTACTCCATTCGACTGTTTTTTTATGTGTTACCAGAACTTTCGTCTGGGTGAACCGATTTTGAAAATTCTTTTTTGTTTGAAAGTCATAAAAAAAATGAGAATCTGATCTTTAGAGATATGAACAAAAATGCACCTTAAAAGAGCAGCAATTTAATCTCTTCTTACGAAATTGAAGTCGGTTTAATTAAAATTTTAATTTTGCTACTTGTTAAACAACCAGAAGTGACAAAGTACAAAATTACAAACAACGCTCGTGGAATAATAAATGCTCTCTCATTTAGATATTAAAAAATTATAAAGGTCGTTAAAAAACTTCAACAACGCAACAAAGTCGTCAAAATAAATACAGTCCTCATCGTTATGCTTTTACTTCATAAATAAACATATTTTTATGAAATACAGCTCGTAATTAAGTTTATTTCATACACAACGAGCTGTATTATAATTAACGCGCGGGCGGAAATCCCGCATTAAGAACCTACTTGTACTTAAGCAACAATTAAAGGTAAAAAACAATTTAAACTTCTACAGTTCCCGGACTAAAATCACCCTTTAAGTTGCTATTGCATTTTAAGGTCAGGCAACTATTTAACAATGTAGAAGTTAGCTAAATAATATATTTTTTTTACTAATCTGATTCTTTAACCTTCACGGGCGGCCTAATACAACGTGATTCAGAATTGGTATGGTTATCCCGGAAGGGGGATTTTGTGACCATGAAAATGAACAGTTGTGTAGGTGCAAATCTTGTGAATTCTAATTTTCAGTTTTTCATACAAAAACTTTTATGTTAAATCTTTTGACAACCCTAAGTTTCTCAACATTGTAACTTCCTACTAGGTTCGCACAGATTGAAAATTGGTAGGTACAATAGGTAAGTAGGTATGAACACACAAGGCAGACAAAAAAGGGCCACTGGCCAGTGGTTAGGGTCACCGGCAAAGTTCATCGATCGGCTGATTATTATAGGGTTGCTCTGTGTTTATTTCTGAAAGAAACTTTGGTAGTCATTTCTTCAACGAAAAACATCGAATTTCAAAAAGTCGTAGAACAAATGTTGTTCACACTGATGAGGTGAATGACCCCTTTTCAGGATAACATACCAATTATGAATCACGTTGTATAGGGGCTTATATTTGGTGGAGGTTCTTAACCGGATATAAGGTATCCCCCCTGTATATTAATCTACCGCGCTTTAGTAAATCCCAAAATCCCCGCTTGGGCTCCCCTTCTAAAACGTCAACACAACCAACAAAACCAATATTTATTTTTTGATTCGAACGATTTTTTGTAAATCTGTAAAAAGCTTTAAAATGACAAGTTATTCAACTTTTACAGCGTCTTATAAATTATTCCATCAAAGAACCAAGATTTTAGAGTGCGACGTCACTCGTCCTTTAGCCCCAGATTAGTATCAAGTTTTTGATTTTTGATTTTCATGTTTTTGTTGATATATTATGCTATCCCAAACATAGTTATAAATGTACTGTGACAAGACGCAGAAAGACGTTGAAGTTAAGCAACGTTCTGAGCGGTCACAACTTGGATGGGTGACCGCAAGTGGCATTATCAGCTGAGCGCTTCCGTGCTTCGGAGGGCACGTTAAATTGACGAATTTAACGTGCCCTCCGAAGCACGGAAGCGCTCAGCTGATACCGGGACCGACGTCCCGGCTTTTAAACTCGTAAAGCCATGACGGAGGCCTTTAGGCGGCCTAAAAACTCCGTCACCAGAGTGGGCCACTTGCTCATACGAACTTACTCACAGGACGCACATAACAATAATTATCCAAAAGAACTTCGCCGAGCAGTGGGATATGTATATGTTTGTTAACAACACACAGTATGCTCCTGCAAACCAGAACTTTTCGAGTTTAAAATTAATAGTTTTAGCGCTAAAGCTGAGCGCCCTTACATTATTCACACGGAAAAAGGTAATTTGTGAGTTATTTGTCGTTCATGTTTGTGTCATGAATATATTAACATTTAATTTTCAGTAAATGAGCCCTTATTTTTGAAGGGATAGGTATTTCTACTTCACGAAATAGGCAAGTATTTTCTACGTACTCCATCCACTCGATTCTACGCTATTTCCGTGTGGCGGTTTTGCTTCTCATTTCTCGAGTTGATTAGTATGAACAAGGAAACAATAAATTGTAAATGCCTTCAAAACTTGAATTCACACTAATATAATACAGGTGAATGTTTGTGTGCAAGTGTGAATGTTTTGTTTGATACCTCTTCATGCTCAAACGCAGCTAGTATTTTTATATTTCCGACCTTATTTCTCAATGACTAAGAGTTCTGAAATAGAGGACAAAATTAATATTGTTTTAGTTCCTCTACTTGGAGGCAATTAAATTATTTTTTATCCTTTTATAAAAGCAAAGTGAATATGCTAATACAAATAATTGAACAAAAAATGTTTTTCTTTTATTTGGCTCCTAAGACAGCTTGAAGAGGGTTCTACATTGGACAGGCGGGCCCCATAGTTATAGTACCTACAGCTAGTAACAAAGTTATATTTGCAATTTCTTCGTGTTAGTTATATAGATAAAAGCTGATTTGTTTTCAGGTAATTAAACCTCTTCCTCTTTCTGGCCTTATCCCACTATGTGGGGTCGGCACAACATGTGTTCTTCTTCCATTTCCCTCTATAATAATTAAATGTCTAAATTAGTATTATATTATATATAGTAGCCCATTGTGCCCCATTCATTGCTTGGTAAAGGCCACCCTTTGATCACTCCAATTACTACGTTCCTCTAGGTCTGCCGCGACGCCCCGTCGTGCTTTAGCACCTTTAGCTGAAATTGTGAAACTCAAGATCAGCTTTGAGGCGATGATCGATATCTTAAACCAGGATCTAACCTTACTTATCTGTCGCCTACAGGCAAATCCTCATTTTGTAACCGAATTTAATCGATTGACTGACAAGGGAGACAGAACAAAGAAATTGGAGAAAACACTTGGAGACATTCCAGACAGGGACGACCAATGGATGCAGGAATCTCAACTATGACACCTCATCCATATCATCAACAACCCCATTTTGCTACCTCAACCATTCACAATTTATATCATGGATAATAAAATAACAAAATCTATATTAATGCGAGGAAAAATTAGGGCGAAACCAGATCATGCCTGTATTCTCCAAGGCGTGGTAGACATTCTCTCAGAACTTTGATAAACACTCAAAATAAATTCAAACAGTGTTTTGTTTATTACCAAAAGCGGTTTAACTAAAAAATCTGGTTCTATAAACTAAAAAACGGTCTAAACAAAATGGAATTACAAATCGTGGTTTAGCGATAAACCATAGAGCTCTGCCTCATTAAGACGCCATGGCGACGTCGCCGGCTACGTATCCAAGCAGTTAATATAGAAATGTGTGGTCGCCAAACCGTCGCCAAGTGAGTTAGGTACCATACATTTCTATATTAACTGCTTGGATACGGAAGCCGGCGACGTCGCCATGGCGTCTCAATGAGGCAGAGCTCTAAACCATCTTAGGCTAATCCTCGGCGGCCCCTAATTTAACTATAAGTAGTTTAAATCACAAAATCACCGCGCGATACCATCCTACTAATCCTACTAATATTATAAAGGTGAAAGTTTGTGTGTGTAAGTATGTAAGTGTGTTTGTTACTCTTTCACGCTAAAACTACTGAACGGATTTGGCTGAAACTTGGAATATACATAGTTTATGACCAGAAATAACACATAAGCTACTTTTGATTCCGGTATTCCCACGGGAACGGAAACTACCGCGGGTAACACCGCGAGGCGCAGCTAGTAATTAATAAAAAACAAAACTAAATCGGATTTGTCAAAGTTTATCTTTAATGTTACATATTTTTTTTTATAATTTGACAAACATTTACTAAATGCCAAAAAGAAGAGTTGGCCATGTGAATTATTAAGTACCTCGGCTTTCGATACGAAGGTGGTGGATTAGAATCCGGCTGTGCATCAATGGATTTTTTGTTTCGAAAAATGTATAAAAATGTAATGTATACACGAGCTCTAACCGGTGAAGGAAAACATCGTGAGGAAACCAGTTACTTCTCTAATAGCGTCGATGGGCTTACAATCTACGTATGGAATGTTAACATCTGCAAAATGTGGATATTGTACCAAATAATGTATTTGGACATACCTCTGACTACCCCTTAGACATCTTCAAAGGATCTAAAATGACTAAAAGATTTGAAATAATTTGCCCTCCTCCAATCAACCTCCAATACAGTCATGATCAAATTTCATTTATTTCAAAAAGGAGAGATTCACATCCAGAAGACTACTTTAGTTTATGACATAATAATAGAAGATAGAATTGTGATAATGATCAGCATATTATTCTGCAATTATTAAGGTTTAAATGCCAGCTTCTTCTAATAGCCCTAACAAATGTATAAAGGCTCCGCATTGCCAGGTACCTGTTGCTTAGGGATGATTTTCTTGCAATCTGAGACAATGTTTTATTCATAAGAACTTTTGCAGATGCATGATGTGCTGTATAAGATAATTCTGTGTTTTGTTTCCATTTACATTGCGTTGTAGCCAAATTATACGTTGCTAGATAATCAGTTAATTAATTAGTAAGTACCTTTTTTGGTCTAACCTCGCCTAGTAAGGCTGCCTTTTCTATTTAGAAATCTGCATGTCAAAGTGCAAGTTAAGCTATCGATGCAGATTCTGTACTTAAATTATGTATGCAATCCGTAAGTGACATCCGGGTAATCTCGAAGACAAAGAGTAAATATTTGAAATTTGTACGGTAATTTAATTTGCCTATGTGATGCAAGTATTACCTACACGTTAATTTCAATTTAAGAAAGTTTTATTTTGTAAACGGATGATTAATATAGTAAGGGTAGCTGAATAGGTGGGTGAAATCGCCACAAAAACTTCATGGTGGAGCATTCTAGATCAGATACCTCATTTATAAGTTCAGCTAGGGTAACAACTACTAAAATAAAGAAAAACAATATACAAATTAAAGGAAAAACATCCTACAAAAACTAAGGGTGGCCTTTGCCGAAACAAAGCAAAAATTAATACTTTATGGAAATCACATTAAACAATAACAAGTTTTTACCTCGAAATTCAACTCGTGCGTACTTCGGGAACTTAAGTTTAATTGTTTTGAAACGTTTTATAACAACAGAGAGGGACATTTTGAAACACAAATTCACTAGTTAATATAATAAAAAAAAACTAACGCGACCGCGTCACTTCGCGCACAAGAGCTCTCACTCAAACAACAGGAAAAATAAATTCCACTTCCATTCTGAATGTTAAAAGTTTTAATAAATTACAAACGAAAATTGGTAAGTTTTACCGAATGATAGCTGGTGACTCGCAACTGCATAGGCAGGTTGTCTCGCCCAGAGCTACGTGCGGAATGATGAAGGGCGGGTGGAGAGATCCGGGCGAAGCTTTCCTCCTCACCCCGCCCGCCCTCGCTCAGACCCGAACCTGAAAAGCACGACAAGCTAGCGTGGAGGTCTTTGTTGGAACTGCGTCATTTGTATTCATTTGTTAAAATTATGTTAATGGGTACATTTTCTTGTAAGTTAATTCATTATTTTAATTAAGGATTAAACTACATTCACGACTGCAAGGAAACAACAATGACGCAGCAGGATAGTAGCTCCATAATCACATAGCCTCTGCGTCTGCGGGCGTGGCTTTGCATTAGTTTTTTAGGGATCAGCTCTTCTACTCTATACCTAAGCAAAAAACCATGCATTGTGACAATCATCGCAGGTCAGCTTAATATGTTGTTTAATTTTCCGAATTCAGTTTCCACCAACATGACCTGCGATTATTAACACGATGCATCGTTTTCGTTTTATAGAGACCTATTACCTCCGTACCCAAAGGGTAAAAGCGGGACCCTATTACTAAAGCCCCGTATTCATGGTAAACATTTGTTTAGCAACAAAGTTGAATCAACGTGTTTCGGAGTTGCTGTCAAAATGTTGCTGGCAACACTGCGTGTTGCAGAGTTGATAGCGTCATGTTGACAAGCTCTCGCCCGACAAGCGTAAACATCAATATAGGTATAGCGACAATTGTTGACGTGTGTGAACGTGTTTGCAACAGTTTATAAACATGGCAGTAGTGTGGAGCAATGATACAACTCCTCGGGCAACATTTTAACTCAGACTGGCGTGTGGACAACCTGTATTGATTTAAACATAGTTGCTAGCAGCATTATCGCCGCTCACCAACAATGTTGATCAACTGTTCCTAAACAAATGTTTACCATGAATACGGGGCTAGACTCCGCTGACAAACGGAAGACTTCTTCTTCTTCTTTATTTTGGCTTCGCCGGCTTTTGCCACGCATTTTTTCGCTTTCCGCTACAACAACAAATACTAAAACAATAAAAAAGAAAAAAATATATTCAAGGAAGTCCTCCATACAACAAACATAATTTTATGCTTGTACGGAACCCTTCGTGCGCGAGTCTGACTAGCAAATGACTGTTTTTAATTCATATAACTTGGTACACTACAAATACGAAATTTTGTGAATAACCACTACAAAACATGATTATGGGCGAATTATCTTTAGATATAAATTGAAAAAGTCTAAAATAGCCATGTGAGCGATTATAGCATACATTAGCTTACACATTTTTAACAATCATCATGGTAGTTAGCAACTGTTTAAACTGAAGCGTTGTTAAATTAATATTTTACTTTCCACTTGCATTTTGAGTGCACAGTTTTATGCTTTTAGTGGAGTGGCTTTGAGTAGTTTCCAGCCTTTTAGTCAATTACGCTTCAAAGCCATCAGATTTCATAGCAAATTTACGCTTCTAGTTTGTATAAAAAAACCTTGAAACATATTTCTTGTATTTATCCCTTAATTTACTTTAACGGTAGTCCTCTTATAACAGAAAAATATACTTCGCATTTCAAACAATGAAATAAGATAGAAAATTGGATACAGCGCTGTAATAAGAGTGTTGGCGGTGGTAGGAGTGCACGATATTAATCGATATTTCGAAAAATATCGATATATGTTGCGATATTATATCGACAATCCGATATTATCGAATCATTCAATATCGTATAGGTACGTATATACGTATATTGATATATTTAATTCGATATATTAATATCGGAAGAAATTTAAAAGTACGGGCTAAAATCTAAATGCTCTAACCGCGCGAAACTAAGATAAGAAAAAAAAATAGTGTCAATATCGAACGAAACGCAAAGACACGAAATTTTTTCTTTCACTCTGCCCTCTCCGTGAGGGCAGCACTAGCAGTAATTAATAATCTTTATGATGTGTATATTCACACTTCGTGATCTGTGGCTTTTTAATACACTATCGTTAATTAATCGAGTCAATAAAATTTTGTTTTTGCAAGGCCTAGAGAAAAAGTATTGTGATTTATAAAAAAAAAATAGAGTTGTGTTCTTTCTAAACTCTGTTTTACTCATATTAACCTGAACTCTATATAATATCAATATTAAAGACAAATCGCTTACGATATCGATATATCAAAAATATCGATATATTTATACGATATAACGCAAAGTATCGATACAACATTACGATAAACCTGAACTCTATATAATATCAATATTAAAGACAAATCGCTTACGATATCGATATATTAAAAATATCGATATATTTATACGATATAACGCAAAGTATCGATACAACATTACGATATATTATATCGATAAAAATATCGATACTTTTTCTACATGAACATCCCTAGGCGGTAGGCGATGCTTGGTGCAGAATTAAAGTACCTACAAAGTATTATTACAAAAAAGAATAAACTACTCCCATCGAGTTTTATCAAGAAATATTGGTAAAGATCGATGATCGAGATGAGACGCCTGGCAGTGGTTTGGATCAGTAATTTTTGTCACTTATCATTATTCATTGTTATCGAGCAATTCTAAGACTTTAAAGTAAATGTATTGATGCTTAGGTTTATTATAATTATTAAGGAAATACATAATACGGGTAAGTTATCTGCGCGAAATAATTTCAGGGGCGTTTTCACATTAAGACGATTAAGACTATTTTTTCCTCTTTTGGTTTCGTTTTCGCCAAACATTCCGTTACAACAACAAAACAAACAAACTTTCATCCCCCATTTCACCCCCTTAAAAGATGATTTCCGTTTCCCGGGACTCAAACTATCTGATAATTTCATCTAAGAAATTGTATCTTGTTCATAATTTTATGATAGGTTAAAGTAGGTATGAATAAATAAATTGATTTATACCTACTACGTTTTATTTTATTTAAGCAAAAATTTGGCGTTTGGTTTGGGCTACAGAACAGAAGTTGAAATTGGGCTAAGTATATTAGGCTACTTAAGATGTAAAAATGGCGACATCAGGCCCTAAGCGGTTGGCAACACTGAAGAGTGTGGATGATTGTCTCGCCTCGCCCCCTCGTGTCCTTTGACTCGCGCCCGAAAAACCGACACCAAGCGGAGCGCGCGCGAGGCGACCGGAGGCGAGACGAGGGGACCGTCCTCACTCTCCGCTCGCGTAGCCTCGCGTCGCCTCCTGAAGAGTGAGGATGGGGCACTTACTGGTTGGAGAGACGGATACTACAAAAGTAAAGCACTAAAGTATGCTAGCTCGAACAACTGACAACATTACAAATAAAGGCTTACGTGACGTTAGGACTGAATTAAAAACACCTTGTTTTCGATACGCCTGAATCTCAAAAATACCTTTTCCCAAAATACCTGAAAGACAAAATGACTGTATACTGTTATGTCGACGATATCCGAAACGATCCCGTATTTATCGAAAAAAACTAAACGATCGCTCGACACATTTGCCGCAATTCGTAACAGATCCGCGGAACGAACAAAAAACCTTCAAGAAATGAATGATGGTAAATTTTGGACTTGGATACTTACTAGACTTTTGGCATAAAAGCTTTTGCTTGCATTTGATTGAATTCACTTTTTGTTCTAAAAGTGGCAAAAATGTCATTAAAATGCACTAGTATTAGTATTCGGAGTGTCGCAAAAGCTAAACTAAATTAACTAAAATTAATGCCATCCTTTTTATTCCCATCGCTATGAAAAGGACGTCATCATTTTTGGTTAGTTAAGTTTAGCTTTTGCGATACTCCGAATTGCCACTACTGTCAATGTAAAAGTGGCGGGCAGGCTGCTGAAATTTTGTTTTTTTTTTCGGAATGTTGTGTTGCTGAATTTATAATTTTATTATAACTAATTATGACCAGCTGCACTAAAGAACAACTCCAGGCACTATTGGACTATTTAGAAGACAACAGAGATTTGGTGAAAGGCTTGCTGAGGTCTGCCGATGGACGCCGAAGGAGTAAACTGTTGTTGTGGGATGAAATCTCACAACAGTTAAACACCCTAGGCGGTAGCTGCAAAACCACCCACAGCAGTGGCAAAAAGTAAGTTCCAAAATGAACGGCAGTTCAGGTAAGTAGGTAGGTACCTACCAATGTAGATACTCATATCCTACCATTAACTCATAATTCACCTAACAGACATGTAATTTATAACTTTTCTTTTCAGCTAGTGACTAAAGACCTCTTGGACATTTCTCAGCCAACAATATCGAGAATTATAACAAAATTTTCAAATCAACTGACAGCAAAACTAAGTAGCCGAAACCCCTAACAACATGAATGCACACAGATTTCGATTTCAAGAACTTGGGCGGTTCCGAAAATTTCAGGGCCTACGCAATCTATCTATCTATAGCCAATCGATTGTACGCATATCAAATTACTGAACACACCTGGTATGCAGCACCACGAGGCGAATCACATTCGAAAGTCATGCTTTTCAGTGAATGTGCAAAATAGTGTAGTTCACATGTTGAGATTGAATGAAACAAAGCTAGTGTTAGTCGTATAAACGAAATCTACAAATAAAATTATTAATTTAACCCCCTAAAACGAATGAAGGCGGTGGTGGGACCAACCGGAGCGTTTATGGACAGAAAATTCACACAGGGCAGTGCGATTCCTGCAATTACAAGCAGTTCTATACCTTCTTGCTATGTAGTTTAAGGACACTCACACATTATTTAGATTCAAAAAATCAACTATTTCCGAATTCTACTAATGAACTCGACTAATAACCACTAACCAGGTTCGGACTTGATTAGCCGGTGAACCAGTAGTAGCGCCTCCTAACACGCGTCCGTGCTCACGGACGCGTGGTAGGAGGCGCTACTCGCCCGATAAAAATCGAGTAAAATGGATCGACTCAACTTAATCGATCACTAAACTACTTGTTAGACCGAAACGACTGGAAAACTCGAGGGAACGCCTTTGCCCAGCAGTGGGTGGGACACTCCAGGCTAACAACAACAAACTACTTGACAAAATGTTTGTTGTTCGCAGACATTTAGCCACTTAATTACTCGCTACTCTACTATTACTAGCCTAGTCCGAACTAGGCTTAACTTAAGTCTAAATATTTTAGTTTTAATTCATCTGATAAATTTTTTAATCAAACCCCGTTTAAATAGGGGCAATATAGCTTAAACTCGTAAAAAATGTGGCGAATGATTGCCTCGACATGATTTGAACACCCGACATATCTCTGATTTTCTTACATCGCTTGCCGAAAGTAGTATGTTATTCATCATTGAGGTATTTAGCCGTCGATGTATTAGTAATCCTTTAAACGTATGACGCCATAGCTTCGTCGCCGTCGTCCGTGGGGGGAGGCGATCATTCCAACGTTGATTGCCTTACAAGACGGTTGTGTGTTGTTCTCAGTGGGATATAGAGCGCATAGCGGCACATAGAAAGATGCAGAACCCAATACGTGATAAGGTAGGAAAGTTTATTACATTATAATGTTAGAATGGTTTACATTTAATTGACCTCAAAGGTCAAACTGATAAAGCCTATGCCCTTATTTCTTGCGAGTATTTAGTTTTGCTATTAAATTGTAAATAATTGAGTCTTATGTCTTTCACTGAAGCATTAGCTTTTCAAACGGTTTAATTGAGTAATTTAAGAGATTTGCTTTTATATTTAAAGATAAGTTGGTAAGTTTGTTAAAATACACGTTACAAATAGGTATTTATGATACGACTTGTTAAATAATATCATACAAAGTATGAGATAATATCGAATATAAATAAGATAAAAGTCTCGAGTATATACAGTTGATCACGAGGTCAAAATACTACCTATATATGTGATTTGACTTATTTAATAATTGCTAAAAAAAAACCAGCTAAGTGCGAGTCGGACTCGCGCACGTAGGGTTTTATTATCATTACCTATACAACATTAAACATTATATTATATACAATAACAAGCACAAATCGGCAAAAAATTACGTTTGTTGCATGGGAGTCTACTAAAATATTTATTTTATTTTAGTTAAATTATTTTTTTAAATATATACTTACCTATACAACTTAATATTCTGTTAATATTTCAAGCGTCTACGTCTACCTGTAACCGTTATTAACAATGGGCAAAAAACACCAAAAACATAATGTTTGGTTTATGGGAGCCCCCTTAAATATTTATTTTGACCTTTTTTAAGCGGTTGAAAGTGACCTTTTTAATGCACGAGATGGTTTTCTGTGCGAGCGGTAGCGAGAGCACCAATAGTACAAGTGCATTGAAAGGTCTTTCTCCCGAGGTAAACACTCTGCTTTACATTTCGAATTTAAGAAAAGTACCTAAATAAATACTTGTAATTTAAATCATAATAAGGGACTTTACGCATTGTTCAACACACAGATGATTAAGGAATAACATCTGTGCGTAGGTAAATTATGTTCATCATTATTTTAATAGAGTACCTACTCCGGATACAATTTTGGTATTAATTACTATTTTCAAAGTAAATCAATACACTCTTTCTTACCGAGCAATAAATTAAATTGATGTCGTCTATCAGTCTAATGTTGATGGAAAACATTATTTCTATCAGTCATTTTTTGACGACCTCTGTGGCGCAGTGCAACAAATGTTTGAATGATCTGCAAATATTTTGTCTCGGGTCTGGGTGTTTTCTATGTGTGTTATGTTTGTATTTACAAAAAATATGAATTTATGTAGTAAATCAGTAATCTAGTCACCATAAATAACACAAGCATTAAATTGCATAGCTTGTGACTAAATGACGCTGTGTAGAATTTCCAAGGATATTTATATTTCTAAAAAATATATATTAACGCTAGTAGCAGTAAGTTCGATATAAAACGCCTAATTGGTCTGATTGTTTACTAATATCTTTAGTCAGTCAGTTGTGGCAAGTATTTTGACCAACTCACTGTACAAGATCATACCTATTCATATTCATTTATTGCTTCAAGTTGGTACATAATGGTCTTAAAAATTATAAAATCATCGTCATCGTCATCATCGTCAGCAACGTTATTACCAAGTAAAGCTAGCCAGCTTTATAATGTATTTGAGAGAAGTATTCTAATAATAATATCGATTTTTTGCCCAGCCCTTCTAGCCAAGTTACATTTCTACAATCGCTTTAAAATATAAATGAAAATAAATGTATTGACGAAATCGCTATTGCTTTGATTTGACATTTCTAATTGCTCGGGTTTCAGTCATCTAATGACAATTCTACATTTTTGTATCTCTATACATTTTTTTAGTTTCTATCCTGTGCATCCACACATCCACATCGCAATTTTTTAACTTTTTGTTGAATAGAGGCATTTTATATTTTTATGACAATGCTAAATCTCAGGACCAGGGAACATAAGAGATAGAGAAAGATGTGGCCCGGCCGTTGGAAATCTTTGAGATATAAATTATTTCGTCTGTACTATTAATGTTAGTATTATTAATTAAAACTTGCATATTTGTAGAAGCGTAGCATGACTGTCGTTTTAAAATAATCCCAATATTTATCAATAAAATAGTATATTTTATATCGAGAGACTAAACGAAGCCATAATATACCCGAAGCGCTCGGGAGTCAATGAAACCGTGGGTATATTAAGTTGGCGTTTACCCTCGAGTTGCAAACTGTACTTTTCCCTTTGAGTGCGAGAAAATTTTTTAATAAACTTATTTGAAACCTCAACTATACACTACACAAGTTCTGAATAAAGCAGACAGCCACAGACATCAACATCGATGGCCACAGACTAACAAACAATTGTTTATAATGTCGAAGTAGTAGGTACTTAGTAAAACAAAATGGCGCCAACTTCTTTGCGGAAAAAGCATAGAAGATGGTCCACATTATATTTTACTTTGATTGATTAATTATCATTGTTTTAAATTATAATTTCGTACATACAGTATCTATATAAATTATTTAAATATTTATGAATGAAATTTTACTTGCAAATACATTGTTTGAGCTAGTAAAATTAAATTTTATTGGCTGTTTGATTGACTTTGTCTAAGTCTCACGAAGTACTTACCTAAATTAAAAAAATATACTGTTGACGGGTGACACTCATTAATATTCACAACGAAAGGTGATAAGTAACACATTTTTATACTGCTAAGTAGGTACTTATTTACGATAAAATATTTTTATCTTGAACCATGACGACCTCAATTTTGTGTGACAAAAATTATTAAATAATACAATCGGAAAATAAATTGCTTGTAATACCTAACTATTTTCACATTTGTCTAAGTAGACGTAATTTGGCCTTGCGTACGAATACGAAACCGGAGTCTCGTAACCAGGTAGGTACGGTAGAAGAAAAAAATCTTTTTACGATACTAGTTACTAAGCAATAGGTTTTTTTCCTTACACGATACTGGTTTCGACATAAGAATCAAAATTATTTTAGTAACATATTTAAGAAAAAAACAAAAATGTCAACGGAGTACAAGGAGATCGACGCTGAAGTTTGTAAAATTGAACTTAAACCAAATAACAGTTGGAATTGTATAGAATTGATATCTCCATTTTCTTTTCGGTTTTAATTTTTTCATACTTGTTTGATTCCATTTTCGGCCATAAGTAGGTATTTTTAATTAAGGGTAGATTTGTAATCCTTTGATGAAAGTATCTGCCACAAAAAATAGTTCTGTCATTTTATTTCTATGAATTAAGAAAAGAAACTGATATTTTAATTGAAGGACATTTTTATCTTGGGATTGAAAAAATACCCGTAAATTTTAAGTTGAATCTTATTATCTGTGTCTGGGTGTTTTCTATGTATAATATGTATGTATTTACAAAAAAAAAATGTATCTATGTAGTTTATCAGTCATCTGGTTACCATAACACAAGCATTAAATTGCTTAGCTTGGGACTAGATGACGCCGTGTGAAATGTCCAAGGATATTTATTTATTTATTTATTTATTTATCTAGTTACCTAATAGTTTAAATAAACAATAAAATGATATACCCTCTTCCATTTCTTAGTTATTAATTATTAATTATTACCATTACATCTCTAAGTCCAGCCCGAAGAGTGTGTTCAACTGTGACTACAACCAGTGAAGCAGGAACTGATAAAACTAGCGCAGATGTTGCTGAACAACTACACTTGATGGAATCCATGAAATTGAATACCATTAAAGCATTATGTTCAACAAGAGAAACTGAGATTTCTTCTAACTCCTTATATTTGAAGGAATTTAGAAGTCAGTCTGTAGAAGAATCCTTGCCTGAGTTTAAGGTGAAGCCACTGAGTCCAGAGAAGTCCCCAGGGTTTAAATTAACAGTGGGGTACACTGATTACTCCAGAAGGAGCTCTGTGAAAAGAACTAAATTCTCAGATTTACCTATCTATTCGTATTAAGAAAAGCAAATACATTATAGCAGTTATGGATATTTTAGGGCTTTTATTTCATAAACAAATTAAAATATTAAAGTATCTAAAATAAAATAACTTCGCCTCACTTGCTGCAAAAGCTGTTTAAAATTACTTACCTATGTCCTAAATTTCTAACGTAAAATATATAAGGAATATCGCTATCGCTTTATACAATAGTTTGAAACTAGTATCGTACAAGGTATACAAATTCTTTGCTCATCACCAGTTCCGAAAAGTTAACCGCGGTTTCGTAAGAGTACAAAAAAGTATTTAATTGCAACTGGTATCGTACAAGTAGGTACAAAAAAGCTTTTAATCGCAACTGGTTACGAAGCTCCAGTTTCGTACGCGGCCGAAGGGGTAATTTGTTCAAGATGCGACCTACACTGTCGCAGAATAACAAACCGTGACATTCACCTTTTAAATTACACCTAATTACGTGACGGATGCATGTCCTGCATGATCTTTCATAGAAAATATGCCTACAACCTAACCACTCATCATTACTTTAATTAGTATAATATCCAACGCCGCAAGCTTCTTTAGCTAGTGTTCGCTCTGCGTGTCTACACGGATAAAACAATGATTGTTACATTATTATTACAGGACACATACATTAATTTAGACAATTTCAAGTTACATTCGAAACAGTTCAGTAAAAATAGAGTGAATTAACCACAATAACCAAATAAGCAATCAAACACACTATTATTATGAAGGAAAATATATAATAAAATAAAGAAAGAGAAACTTGCATGTATATTTATGCTTGCCAATTCTATACTAAAAAATAATCATCAGTGGACTGCAGTTGAGTAAACATATAATTTATTTGCAACACTCATTTGATTCTAAAATGTGTCATCATTTAATTTCCAAAAATTTGATACCTATCTTAGCATGGTACGAGTATAATTTTGTTCTTTTAGTAGGTACCTATATTTTTTCCTTTGGAACCAAGACCAAAACCGATCCAAGGAACATTAAAGTATCATCTCTTCATATATTAAAAATAATTACATTAGTACACTTCTAATAGATATTAGTTATTATAAGTAAATAAATTCCTTGGACATTCCTGACATTATTATCGTGTATTATATTATTATATAGAGTTGTTTTTACACAAATTACGAAAAACAAAACAGACTCAGCAATCAAGCGAGGCATCTTTTTAGATCTTTAACGTTTATCATGATGAGGAAAACCATTTTTCCATCTGTATATCAATATAATATCATGTGAAAGAAAGCCAATGTTCTCATAAAATAGCAGTGTTGTTTATGTTGCTGTGCGATTTCCGTATTTATTGCGGTGCGAAAAGTAATAAAAATAGATGTGTGTGATTCAGCCTTGCGACTGCCATATACAATACACATACTTAGTTTGAGCTATAGCCAACTGTAATAAATAATAAATGTTTGCGATAATATTTTATTAATGTTCATCAAGGGGGACCAAAATCATAGGTCTTAATTAATTTTAAATGTCTAAAGTTAATTTACTCATTGGTAAATAAGTAAATTTTAGTTGAGAAATGATACAGCTTGGTATGACACATGTTTTTAGTAAGATTGTATAATTATTATGTATATTCGAATGCATGAGTCAGGTACCAAATGTTAAGAACGATTCCCATTAAGAGGTTTTAAGCATTAAGAAGTTGATAATAACTCAAAGACGTAGAAAATCATAAACACAAGCACATTAATTATCGTTCGCCATGACACTTGGATAGCTCAAATAGTTAATTATGCATTTCAAGTAGGCATTTACCATTTGTTTATAGGAAGACTAGGATGATTTCTAAATGTTGTTAGCCAATTAGTTTAATGTGTAAGTTGTACTTCACAAAATATACAATATACGTGTAAGTAGGTATTACTTGACAAAATAATAACAAATATTTGAGATGAGCAATTATTTCATCGTTTTACGCCATAATGCAGTGACGAATTACCAGCAGGTATAGTGTGACCGTGACCTTACCATTACGATATCTATATTAAGCAACGCTCATCAACACGACGCGAGATGGTAGCAAACTAAAAACAGTGTGTTTCATTTAAAAAGAACTTAAATATCGTTTGAATAGCTAATAATGTAATAATACTAGTAGGACCTACTAGTACGCTAATATTACATAATACAATATACTATTGTATTTTGTAATATTAGCGTCAAAACTAGTCAAACACATAATATGTATCTCATAATCCCTTGGTAATGGCGTCGTATATGTATTGCAAACAAATCAAATTGTATCATACCATGTATTATTACGTAGGTTTATATTCCAACTATCCCCTCGCGACGAGCCAATACTGAAATAATTTACTAAAATAGAATTTTTTCATAAATAGTCGCGCCACGTGGGGGCGGTGCGTGCGTCGCGCGCACTCTTTGGGTTATCATATCACACTAATATTATAAAGGTGAAAGTTTGTGTGTAAGTGTGTACTCTTTCACGCTCAAACGACTGGACGGATTTGAATGAAATTTGGTACCAGAATTGATTATACTCTGGATTAAAGAATAAGCTACTTTTGATCCCGGTATTCCCGCGGGCTTGGGAACTTTAGAAGCCTTTCGGTGGATAAGTATAGGTACTCGAAGCTAGCAATAATAAACGAGCGTATCACTGAATACAGTTTATTGTCCACCGTGTACAGCTTATAACAATAATATACAGAAGGAAGAGAAACACAGAAAGTCCGGCACAAGAAGTAGAAACATAAAAAGTTCGGTAACGAGATCACAACGGAAAAACTAAATATTTAAAGGAGCAAGGGACAAGCGCATCGCGGGATGTAAGGCTCGACTGGCGAACGAACGGGGCGAAGATAGCTGTGCGCCCGCGCGCACCGCTGTGAACATGCTGCGAGTCACAGGCGCACGAGGAATGCGCCGATGCAGCGATTTACTCATACTACCGGTATCGCGCGACTATGCTTGTAAATGAAATGAATTATGTTTAGTGTTATGAATGTATGAACTGTAAGTGATGTATGTAAAGTGTAATTAATATTTAAATAAATAAGATCATAATACAATTCTGAAATGTGTTAAATGTGTATTGGTGATTGTGTTAAATAAATATATAAACGTAACATATATAATGTAGTGAGGTCACCTACAGGAACTATTCACCGCGGGTAACACCGCGGGGTGCAGCTAGTGCTCAATAAAACCTGAATTTTTTTTAGCACTCATTCGATGTAAGTATTTAGGTACTGTGCAACTTCCAGGTTTTAACTGATGTAACACACACAACATCTGTGTGACTGTATAAAACAAAATCCCATTTAAGTTGCATACTTAAAAATACCACAAATAGTTGGTGTTTCTACAAAACTTGCATCGAAATGCCACCATCGAGGTACTTTTGATATTAAGTAGGCAACATGCATTCTCACACGCGCTCTTTCGAGATGTCACTTGACCATTTATGTTCTCCGAATTATAAACAAACGCCCTAACAAATAAAGTGCGAACCATTCGCACGTCCACCGGCGCGTCCACACCTGGCGCACGAGCTCGCTCGGCAGCCAGTAATTTGCCCGGAAACAGAGCCAAGCCTCTCGTTAGGCAGGCCGAGTTATTGGTACTTCGGTCATTTGGTAAAACTATACGAATGAGAAATAAAGTCGGACCAAGAATTACGAAGAAATTCAGTAACACAAAAAAAACGGCTGTATTAAGAAACAAACTAATCAATTATCTAAATCTAATACCCCAGTATTTAACACCCGAAACTAATAAAACAACAGGAAAATAAAGCAGAGACAACTTCTTAAGTGAATACGAGTAGGTACTTATATTATTCCCTTATTGTATGTTGTATTGAAATAGTCCAGCATTAATATAAGATAATCTGGATAAAAGCTATACTAAGTAGTAGGTATAGTATTATTTTATCTGTGATTAAAGTCAAAGTCCAAAATTATTTATTCAGTAAGACCTCTGGGGCCACAATGAAACGTCTGAAGGGCTAGGCTAGGTGGTTTTACTCCTGTTCCTCCCCATACCGTGAATGACTAGGACAACAATAACACTTTGGGGCCCGGCTTACATTTCGTTGATTATTATCCTTTTAAATTATGATGGTTAGATATAGATAGATACTTACACTTAAAAAATATTTTTTTACAGTTTGATGAAGATGGTTTTTTGGTGCTAGAAAATTTCTTGTGGCCGGAGGAATGCAATGAACTTAAAACTGCAGGGATGGAGTTTACTACGAAACTGCCCGATATTCACGAAAGAAGCGTTTTCTCTACAACTGATGCCGAAAATAAGGTAAGGTATAATGTATAAACAAAATAAATCATTTATTGCTTAATACCTAAGTCCTTGCTACCTGTCACGTATGGAAAGTTAACTTCTGCAAAAAGTACCAAATATGTATGTATTTGGACATACCTCTGACTACCCCCTTAGACATCTTCAAAAAGATCTAAAAATTGCCTAATGATCTGAAAGAAATGTCTACCGCTCCCGGGATACAGTCGTGATCATATTTCATTTTTCTTTTTTTTTACCTAAGTAATGAATGAATTATTCCCTCCCTTAAATCTTTTACATATACGTCCTTTTCCCTTGACTTCCTCATTCATTCACAATATGTCCTTCCATTTCATTTTGGTTCATGCCTTGCTTGTTTTTGCGGTAGCGACTAGCGAATAAACACCGCAGAACTAATTTTAAAAACTATAGTTTCGCCTGCATTTACAATAATATAATACAGCAAAAGAGTTTGTTTGAAGACGCAGATCTGTGAAACTAACAGTCGGATTATAAACATATTTCTACATTTGATAGCTCATACAAGGAGTTATAACTCCTATTCCCGCACTAGTGTGTTAATGTTAAAACACTAGAAAATAATACTTATAGGTTATGCTAAAAACTGAATACTTTTAAAAGTTCGGTTTATTTACAGCTTCTCTTATTTCTTGAGGTCTAAAAAATAAACAATAAATTATATCCCATCCTACTTATATATAAACGCGAAAGTTTGTATACATCCAACCAAACATGCAGTGGATGTTTGTTGCTATTGCACGCGAAAACTCCTCAACTCTAAACGGATTTGGCAGAAACTTGAAATAGGTACATAGTCCACTATTGGAATTAGCTACGATCCCGACAGTTTCTTGCCTTCCGAAGCTTCGCCTGTCTTCCGAAGAAATCTTCCGAGCCACGCACGATGTCCGTATCGGTCGTAGCATGTGGCGAGATTGATACTAGACTAACTTCAAACATCACACAAACTCAGATTTCAGATTAGTTTTTTAGATGTTTTAGAAACTGTTACCAAAATTCTATACGAATCGATGCTGGGATAATCTTTCCTGTTTGTCATGTTTACAGAATCAAATTGTTAAACGACAAGGTACATAATGTATGGAATGAATAAATTTTCTGCTCACGACTGCATCTAGATTCGTCCTGCGTTTATCCATTTGAACTACTGTGGAACCAACGCTACAGGCTCAATAAAATTTACCCTCTATCTACATTGGAATCAATTTGATTTGAAGGCCAGGAACGTTTTAAATTGAATCACTAATTTGAAATGGAAATAGTAGGTAATTCAACAGTAATTTTCAATTAGATACCTACGTTTTTTCAAAATTATTCTACAATCTTACATCTTGCGTACTGAAACATAAATGCAAAGAGAATAAAAACACTACGTTTACATAAATGTGAATGTTTAACTATACCTAATATATTAGCAAAATCAGAAACATCTGGAAGAGAAATTTTACTTTCTGATTTGTTGTTTTTTGCGATCAGAACACGTCATGACATATATTTACGGGTATTTATCGCTATTCACCTTTATTTAATTTTATCCCGACGTTTCGACTGGATTGCACCAGCCGTCTGTCTGTCCGCGAATACGGCTGGTGCAATCCAGTCGAAACGATCGAAATGTTGACATTTCAACTTCAATGTCATACAGTAAGTAGGTATAGTAAAAATAGTTTACATTTTTTATTTATTTTGTGCAAGCATTCGCCTGCGGCTTCCCTCATGTGGTCCCTAGTGTGGTACTTTAGACATGTGTCAACACCCAGACCCGAGATAAATATTTGTAGTTCATACAGACACAACGATGAACGAATCTGCCATATGAAGAATCTGTCCTTAACTAAACGAAATTTACAGAACATTTGTCCCGAGGCGGGGGATCGAAACCGCAACCTCCGCGTCTCCATGTGAGCTTTCGCCACTCCGCCACAGAGGTCGCCTAAATAGAAAAATATAGCTTTTAAATATAGCTGTAGCTGTACACAATGTTTTGACATGCCTACACGTTCCCTGTCCCATACAAAAATGCAAAATTGAACGGCAAGTCCAACATACTTATTGCAAAATACTGTGTTATCAGAGCAATGAAAAAAAAAAAAAAACCGGAAGTAGGTATATACTACCCTGAAACACATATGGCTCAAGAGCGTAGAGTCATTTTTTGTTTCTGCACGTTCATGACCATATGTGGTTCAGGGAAGTTTATAGTAGTTTTTATGAATATGTATTTATTGATTTTTACACTTCATTGTACAAATTATACATTTATACAACTTATGGTGATACCTACATCTACAAACATGTCAGTGTCACATATTTTTTCCGAATTTTTCGGAAAAATCCGTCCGTTACTTTTTGATTTTCATTATTGATTTCTGTGTTGTTTTGAAGTTATTCATCAGTATGTTTTTTGACGAAAATGTCCCGTAAACTTGTGTTTACTTTTTACCAATACAAAAAAAACCTTTTGTTTGCCATGTTTAAAAAACAAACATAATTAGTTAGGAACAGTGTAATTTCGTAAAAAATAAAGATATTTTTCCGCACGTCTTGGCGTTTTTCTTTACTATAGGATCGTCTTAGCACGTCCTAAGCATATTTAGTACAGTACCAGCGCGTCCCGTAGAAATAATCGCTATAGAAGTTGTATGTGTCCCCTGACACACATATGGCTCAGGAACGTATTAGTGCTTTCCAAGGGCAAGTTTCCTGAGCCATATGTTCATCGGACAGGGAACGTGTTAAAAGAAACGTCAAAATAGAATAATGTTTTTTTTTTTATTTGACAGTTTTCACGTCCCTATGAATACGGACGTAAAGTACTGTTTTCCACTCTTTGTTTAGGTAACTTCGAGCGTCAAACAACTGCTGACATCATCATAAAATCAGATGCCTGTTACCATAATATTGCAATTTTCTATTTATTTATTGACACACGCAATGATAACGAGAGTTAATTAGTGTAAAAAAAATCTATCGCACATCCGAGACTTGTTCAATATTAAACTTGTAAAAACAAAGACAAATAACCAACGCATTCAATTTACTGCTGGTACTTGACAAACTAATCACTAGAAAGTAATTGCATTATCTTCACATTATATACTGTTGAAGATGCCAATTTGATGATCAACATCCACAAAACATTAAACAGGTCGTAAATCTGAACTTCCAAAACTTTCTTGGAGCTAAATGCCGTAGTTGAAAGCTAGATATAAAAATATTAATGGGTTGCTATTCCTCCTTTCAGCAATCGAAAGATACATATTTTCTAGAGAGCAATGACAAAATCAGACCGTTCTTCGAAGAAGCCTCTTTGGATGCCAATGGAGAACTTGCAGTACCAGCCACTGTGTCCCTCAACAAAGTGAGTGTACAAAGGGGAATTTGAAACTAAGCCCCACTAAATTCATTGATAATTAAGTAGGTTTTGTTTAGTAATTAGTACCTAACTCTGTGTATATCATGTCAGGTTCCGGTAGTTCCATCGTATATCCCTGATGATCTATCCCTACTGGTAGGGAAGAACGGATTTTTTTTCCACTTATTCCTACTAGGGGGGATACCTTTTCACTTAAATGCACTGTTTTAATAATTTAGGAAATAAGTATCATCATATTATACGCCCCTAGCGTATAATAATTATATAAAAATTGCATCTTGTTGGCAATTTAATTAAGTAAATATAGGTCAGTTTATATAGAACACGCTGCAATTTCATAGTGCAATACATACATTGCCGAGTGTAGTCCAGCAAGATTCTGGATATAAAATTTCCAGTTATCCCTACCGGTAGATAATTATGAAAAAAAAAAATCCTACAGATCAGTAGGGATATGTGCAACTGCCATCACGTTCAATAGTTAATGGACTATGAGGATAAGATTATTACTTACTCCCCTAGAATAATCCTAAGACGAGGTTCTTACTTTGATTATTTTGCGGTTGGTCCAAGCAAAACTTGTTATCATTTTAATTTTTGATTAACCAACAATTTCTTTATCCACCTATACCTATCTATCTATTTCCCGTTTCCGGCCATTTAGAGTCAGAGTAGTTAGAGTAAAAAAAAAATAAACTGCGACGAAAAAAATAGAAATAGTATACATACCATTTAGTATACGAGTAGGAATATTCCTATTCGTATACTAAATGGTTGTGGTCTTGTTCATATTGATTCATGCTTCTTATATAAAGTATTTTGTCATGAAATACTTATGAAATAAAGGGTTCAATTTAACTTTAGATTGTAATTTATATAGTATAAATAGGTTACTTGACGGTCAGTAGATACTTTAAAACCAGTCTGTTCATGAAAAAACAAACAAGTCAATCAAAAGAGTAAACAATATTTCTTTGTAGATTGCGCCCTTGTACCGATGATGTCTTTGGAAGCTTCCATTATGAGTGCTATTATCATCATCAATATATATAAAACAATAAGCATTTTTCTGGAATCAACGCACAGACCAAACCGCTGAAGCTAAGAAGCTGAAATTTGGAAGGTAGCTTCCTTTTCAAACAAAACTGAGCACTAAGAAGGGATTTTTCGAAAATCCACCCCTAAAGGGTTAAAAAGGGGTGAAAACCGTTGTATGCAACTTTTTAATGCGTGAAGCGATTTTCTTCAAACTCGGTATAAATATTGTAAATGATAAATAAATTTAAACGTTTTTCAGAAATTTTCAAAAAACCCTTGAAAAGGGGTAAAATGTCGTGTCAAAGTTTGTATGGGAACTTTTTAATGGGTAGTTCGATTTTCTTGAAACTTGGTTGTAATACTAACAACGCAAAATAAATATATACGTGTTTAAGGGTTTTTCAAAAAAAAACACTTTAAAAGGGTTAAATGCAGTGTCGAAGTTTATGTACAACACGCGAGCAAAGCCGCGCGGGGTCTGCTAGTGTCAATAAATAGGTATACTAGTATTACATTCAACGCTTTGTCAAATGGACGTCATACGTGTACTGAATGCGTTCCAAGGACAAGCCGAAGATTTGCACGTGTTCTAGCTTCATTGAATTGTAGCCTTGAATAGGAACCATAGTATAGATAGACGACACAGGAGAGATATTTCAAAGAGTTATTATACCTTTGTGGTAGGCCTTCAATATAAAGCCTTATTATAATTGTTGAAACTAAGTATAATATGTTATGGTTTGTCGGAGGTAAGTATTATTAGTTCTGGCCACGTGGACTGATCCATCGGACAATGTAAACTTCTTGCAATTTAACTAAACGTTTTTTAGACTCCTGGTTCAATCCATCGTGCTAGTTGCTTCTAGGGTACCAAAGAGAATATAACCACTACGTTTACTGGGTACCTACTATATACAAGCTCTTAAGCGATGATGCTGATTATTATTTTGACGATTACAGGTCGGTCACGCCCTCCATCTGCTGCACCCACTCTTCAGGTGTTACACATATTGCGACCGCGTGAAGTCAATTTGCGCGGAATTGGAATTAAAGGATCCTGCGGTGGTCCAAAGCATGCTAATATACAAGAACCCTGGTATCGGAGGAGAAGGTAAAACAATTAAAGCTATTTTAATCGTAAAAACTCGGTACCTACTGCACAACATACTTTATTGTTTATTTTTAACAACTTAAAACGCTGTCTTTTGTCATATGACGTTAATTTGCATGGCCAATTTTTTTTTGTATATTTTTAGTCATACCACACCAAGACGCCACCTATTTGTACACATCACCGATACCACCAATCGGTTTCTGGATCGCACTTGAGGATGCCACGATCCAGAACGGCTGTCTCTGGATAGCCAGAGGCTCCCACAAGTCGGGCGTCCACCGTCGAATGTTAAGGAATCCCGACAAAGACTCCAAGGGATTACTCATCTACGACAAACCAGCTCCAATATACCCTGAGTCTAGTTTTATGCCGTTTCCTGTTAAGAAAGGTAGAGTATAAATCATCATCAAGCTTTTTACTAGCCAAAATTATTGGCTCTTGGCAGTAAACACCTTCAAAGGTAAAATAAATTCAATATAAAATTAAACGTGCTAAACGTTGCAAAAATTTTAATTAGACAGCAGATCAATATATTTTTGCTTCCGGTCCATAAGAACTTAATCCCAAAATGTCTGATATCGGTACGACTTAATCTCACAATGACTGATACCAACAAGCCTATATTTCAAAACGAATTTGGCCCGAATGCCTGAAATTTTAAATGTCTATATTTCAAAACGAATTTTTCCCGTAATGTCTGAAATTTTTAATGTTAGTAATCTTACCTCTTTTGAGTGTATCCATATACATACTCTACGTAAGTATTCTCCTTGCACTTGAGACAATGCAACTCAATTATTGATTATTGCCATTATTGCCTGTAACCAAAATAGATGAAGCCTGGCAATCTATAAAAGAAATAGCCCCAGAGACGAACGATCCGCCACAATGCACTATGTAGGTAGGTTGATTGACCACTTGATTTTGTTTAGATGACATTCAGACATTACGGGATTCAGCTATTTCAAAACTAGAACGTTTTGAGAAAAATACATAATGACCTTCAGTTGTTACAAGATGCACAGAATTCACAATAATGCGTGCGACTCATACCATTGCAAACTCAAGACATTGATCTATCTATCTCAATCTATTTTATGTCTGTACAACTTGGGACTTATAAGGTGCCTAATGATGTTTATGTATTTAGATGATTGGTGACTAATGACCTTTATCAACACATAACTAATATTTATTAATATATAAAATAATAGTTATTTTATATATTATATTGTATATACAACTAATATGTAATGTACATATTGTATTACACATTACATATTGTATTTAATTTACATTTACCTCTAAATCACCAAACTAATAAATTAACATTTTTTTCTAAAGAAAAGGGAAATGAACAGGGATTACAATTACTTAATAAAACATATTACTTTGATCAGAAAAAAACTTAAGATTTAATAATGTTAATAAAACTTTATTTATAGCCTTTTTTTTTACCTAAGAAACAAAGCGTTTAGTCCGTTTTCGCAATTGTAGTTTCACAATTGACTGTGAAAAAAGAATTATTTTTCACTGTTTCGTAATTAACTGTCAAACAAGAAATTCTTTTATATTTTCGCAATCGAATATTTTTCTCCTTTCGTAGTTAATTACTTAAAACATATCCATTTTCTTTTTTCACAAATAATTACGAAACAAGAATAGTCGCACTATTGAACTCCTTGGTAAATAAATTCCAACCAGTTGAGGCATGGCACTCGCGAATAAATAAATATGTTGGAAGAAAAAACCCTAATCTGGCACAAATACTGGAAGTTTTAGAAAAAGAAACTAAGCTTCGTAATTTTAAACCTGCTATGAAAAAAAATAAAAATTATCAGGAAATCGATGAAGAGATTAAAAAAACAATAACAGAATTATGTAATAACGAGATTACGGTCGGGCACTGTGTGGAGATCATTGCTCCATTTAGTTATTAAATAAGTTCAGAAGTATTATTTTTTAAAGTAAAAAGTATATTTTTTGTTAAGTATGTAAGAATTAGAATTTTATTTTTAATGTAAAAGAGGTTTTTCTATTTCGAGAAAAATAAAGGGAATTATTTACCATTTTCATATTTTTATTTCTTCCGGAGATCGATACTTATGGACCGTACTAGGAACGTATGTGTCAGACAGATATGTGAAAATTATGAACCGGTTACGGAATGGTCTGGTGGGCAAAGTCATAATATAGAGGTACGTTTCATTGCAAATAGTACTTGTTCGTTACGTTCCTAGCATGGTCCTAGTTGTTGAAGTTAATTACGAAACAGTGAAAAATAATTCTTTTTTCACAGTCAATGTGAAACTTGATTGCGAAAACAGAAAAGAATTTCTGGTTTGACAGTTAATTACGAAACAGTGAAAAATAATTCTTTTTTCACAGTCAATTGTGAAACTTGATTGCGAAAACAGAAAAGAATTTCTTGTTTGACAGTTAATTACGAAACAGTGAAAAATAATTCTTGTTTCAGTCAATTGTGAAACTACAATTGCGAAAACGGACTAAACGAAACAAAGAACGACCGAACTAAAAGTACGAGGGCCCTTACTCCGTAACAACGAAAACGAAATTTCGTGACAATTTCAGGGGTCAGCTTATATTGGTGGAAACTGAATTCGTAATAGTTCACCAACATAATTAGAACCCGAAAATTGTCACGAAACTTCGTTTTTCGTTTTGCAGAGTAGACGCCCTGCATAGAAGACATACAAACAATACACACAGTTTGATCTAAATTTACATCTGAGAATCCAAATTTCAGGCACCTGCATAATTCTCCACGGACACGTAGTGCACAAGAGTGCCAACAACAAGTCCGATTCAGGGCGCCCTGCCTACACCTTCCACGTCATCGAGCAGAACAACAACGAGTATGCGCCAGAGAACTGGCTCCAAGAAGGGCCAGCTGCACCATTTGTCAACCTCTATACTACTACACAGCTTATGTAAAACTTTCTAAAATACCACAGAAGACCCATGCGTTGCTTCGATATGCCTAAAACTTTGAATTACAATTAAATCGATTTTATATTACGAGCTATCATATTATACCGTTCGATTTAAAAAGTTTGGTTAGGTATATTTTAAGTATCATAGGTAAGCTTAGGCCTAGAGGTATAAGTAGTGCTTGTTGAGATTAAAATATACAACTCATTTAATACTTACATTAATTTTGGAATATTTACATCATCGACTTTGATTCTATTTATAAAGTCTAGTCTAGCCATATCTAATGTTTAGTTTAGGCCATTAGAGCCGATTGGACGATAAATTAGGACACTCAGGGGCAGAGGCTTACCCTTACTTGATAGATTTTTGACCATAATCGTAGGTTGACTTTGAGTTGAGTTGACTTTTATATGTTTGTTACCATGACTACCGGAGTTCTTAGCTTATCAGATCAGACAGCTACTATAGGTGTATATTTATGTAGGTATGCAGTGCAGGTATTAAGTTGTGATTTCTTATAAGTTGGCCATACCAAACAACAAGTTAGAATAAGTTAAGACATTACGTGGTAAATGATCTGATCTAAATTCGTAAGCGTGAAAGTGCATAAAAAAACGCATTTTCGAATTTATCTTTTTATTATTTTTAGGAATGTATATTTTCTAATAACCTACTTAAAAAGAATGAGTAGGTAAGTTATGTTACAGTGACCTATTGAGGTATCATTTCATTTGCTAGTGAGTACATAAGTATTCGAATTATTATTATTTAGAATGTAACTAATAAGGCTTCAACCAAAATAAAAGGCACACAGGACATTGGAAGATCACAGTAAGTTCTCTCAACGTGAACAAAATGTAATTCTGTTTTGATCTTGCAACAGACAACAAATAATATATAAAATATACAATTATGTCACTAAACCCAAAGCTTTTCACTCAGCCTGTTTCCTTTAATTTTAATGTCAAGTAAAAATGATTTAATTTTTCATTAAAGCAGTACACGGCTTTTATAATCAACTAAAATTAGGGACACGTAAATTGTCCTTCATGTAAAACTAAATTAAATCCTGCAAAAGACTTAGGCCTTTATTCATAAAAAATTGTCAATTTAATATAGATTTTGAGAATGTTTTTTTTTTCTTGTTTCTCTTACGCAATGAAAAGAGATAGCAACAGATTTAATATCCGTTTTAGCTAAAATAAGTTTATTAGTCCAATATCCAATAATAACGGGGTTATAGTTTATGTCTTGGACATAAAGCAGTTAATGCGATACAGTTAAAGCTTTGGCTCATTGACTAGAGAGTTATGGATTTTAAATAACTAGGTGTCTTCTTGAGGTACAATTACTTGCCTGCCACATTATGTTCAACTATACTGTTCATCTTTACCATACCTACCTGTCATGAATTGAGTGATAAACGCATTTTAAGCGTTTTCAATGTGATAATATATCTCATAGGTTACTATACCAATAATTATTATGTTTGTGTAATAAACGATGAATGAAATATACTTGTCCACTTTTATTTTTACCCTGATTTATCAACGAAACGCATAAAAATAACGTATAATATAAAAATACAAAATAAAACAAGTACCTAGGTTATTAAAATACATGCTTTAAAACTTCTTTTAGTTAAGTAACTAGTATCGAATGTCTAAAGATCATTCTGTGAAAATATCTACGCTTGGAGATACAAGTTCAAATCCAACACAAAGTAAAATGAGGGTTAGGTATGTGTAGAGCATGCTGTGATTATAAATTATATTTTTATAAATTTTACAAAACTGGTTAAAAAAACTATTAACAATTAAGAAAATAAAGATAAGAAAGAGAATAATTAGAGGCATCACAAAGAAAGTTTGTATAATGGAAAATATTTACCTAATCTATAAATATCAAATCCAAAGTTTCCGTGTTTCTATTAGTACCTAAGTGCTGTGCTCTTTAGTATATGGATCTTAGTTAGTTTGCAGACAGTGCACGCATTATATCCCTACAAACCTAAAAGTTCTCAGAAAGTACAATGACCTGTTGGTTTCGACAACGTTATTTTTTAATTGTCGCGTAAATCGAGATAAATACCTACTCATTCCAAACATATTTCTCGCTATGTAGGCACTTCCGCTTACGATTAATAAAAGTGCTACAAAAAAGCACTTTTATTAAACTTGGGCTTCTACATCTTTTACTAGATGATTTAATTCATAATCCAATTAACTCAAAACCCTGTATAGTATATACAGTTCCCTCTTTAAATCTAAAATGGAAAACCAGACGCAAAAAGATAAAGAACAACTACTTGTAGCGATTAAAGTAAATGATATTATATTTCAAATATCAAATTAAACTTCTTTACTATTTTCGTGCACGAAAGGAGCCTTTTAGGCGCACTCAACGGTTTAGAGCAGAGTGAAGAAAATTGGTTGTGCCGGCCTCATATAAAATTAGGAAAGGGCAAGGTAGTGATGAATAGCTGGTTCATCATCATCATAACTCTGTCGTGAAAAGAAAAAGTATGATGATAATGAACCGTAACCGTATTTAAAATAAAATATTAAAAATGTGCACTGTTACTTAGCGAGCTACAATGGGTGCTGGATATCAGCAGGGCCGATAGCGATACGGCGCGTCGGCCGTTCACATCAGTAGAGGAAGCCAGTATCAGTACAGAACAGCCGAGCTGCGAGAGCGCAAGCCACGATGAAACTCCGACCAGTTCTACTCGTGACAGTGACCATCATCCGTAAGTAAAGCTAAAAACCCTATCCTACTCAAACCTGCGAAAAATATTTACAATCCGTAGGGGTTTTTTGTAGGTGTTTTTTTGTCGATAAAAATACCTATAGAAAACCCCAAAAATATATTGTTTTCTTTTATGGTGACATCAAACGACCACTAAGATTTTTAAAATAGCACATAGTAGATCTTTAAAAATCTTAGAGGGCTTAAATGATGATGCAAAACTTCGTTTAAACGACATGTGTTTGAATCTTGCCTAAGTTTTACGTCAATATTCTGGTGGTAGATTCGATCGCAAATCTTAACTTAAAATTATAATCAACTTGCAAATTAATAGTAGATTGTTATACAAGGGTCAAAAGTACCGACCCTAGTATAACAATCTACTATCTACATCAAGTAAGGCACGAGATGTAGTGAGGTCACCAGCAGTTCGAGTGAATTAAAAGGTCTGTCACCCGACTTTGCTTCTAATTTCGAATATAAGGAAAGTATCTGAATAAAACTTGATGTAAATCTCGCACATGAAAAAATGCTGTCACAACAGTGTACCTACCTAACTGAAGGTCGAATAGCTGCTTTCCCGCCCAAAAGCAATGTCAAAGAGAATAATTATTTGACAGTTATTTGCATACCTAGAGACTTTGCGTTACTTTACGACAATAGGGACGCAAAGTAGGTACTGTTTTCCACTTTATGTTCAGGTAACTTAAAGCGTACTTTCCGTGTATAAGAAATTAAAAAAATATTGTTCGAGTAAGAATTGAAGCTTTCAAGTTTCAGATATTTTTAGAATCATTGAATTTTAAACCGCTTAGAAAAATTAAGTAATTAAAATCATTGTTGGAAATACATTAAGTATGTAATATACAAAATCACACCTCTTTCCTGAAGGGTAGCGATTATCTATAATTTATTACATTATTATTATCCCTGACAAAAAAGCCCTAAACCAAAAAACGAAAAAGCTACCATTGAGTCAGAATCCTACAAGAAAGGAATTGAAAACTACTTAATTTACTTAAGGTACTTAATTTACCTGACCTGTTTTCCATAATTCTAATGCTCCTTGCATGCCAATTGTCTATACCATTTCACTGGACATAATTATAGGTAAAATAACCAGCAGAGTTCAACTATTCCGTGTCCACTATTATTATGTTTATATACACATACTACAGTGAACAAGGAACTGTTTGAATTAATCGTAACAAAACATCAGTTATCTAGTAAATAAACACTACATACAGAAAGCTGTTTTGATAGTTGGATATCTAAACAAAACAGCTTTCTGTTTAGTTTTATCGCAAAAAAATATGTTATATTCCACTCACTCCCTATTATCAATAATAGTAGGTATTGTAAATCTTGAGTGAATATTTGTTTACGAGTGTGATGGCGGCTCCTCACTTGGCTTAGCGTATTCGTGAGTCGATACTTATTTGTTTGCCTCAAATAATCAAATATTTCAAATACCGTCAAATACGTCATCCACACATGAACTTGTACGGGCAAATCACTCAAATATGCCACAATATTTGCTTATTCACAAAACAATTCAAGTTCAAATTGTTTGTCAGGTAAATGTAATAAGCTGCTGCCCAGTGGCTTACCAACGCCTGTTGTATCTACAGAAGTACAAAATTAAAAATAGACGATTGCTGACAAGGCGTTGGAACCAAGTGTGGACAGTCGACGCAAATATTTGCCTTATTTTATTCCTTTGATGTGTAGGTAATCAAAAACCGACAAGTTGACGGAAACGCATATTCGCTATTTGCGTTGTTTGCCATATTCGTGCAAATACAATCAAATAGACCGTCTACACATTGCTGTATTTGGACAAATAATGCAAATACACGAACACGATACGCCAAGTGAGGAGCCGCCATGAGAGATACAAAAATATTTGTAAGAAAAAATTTAAGGAAACTTTATCTTTTGAGGTTATATTTAATTGTTCGTCTCAGACCCTTCTGACCCGCATGTTTTGACCCGCTTAATAAAAGTCCCCTTGCAAGTACCCATTTGACCCACTGTGGTCAAAACATTTTTTATTATTAAATTAATTAATTATTTCGTACCTTTCTGACCCATTTGTGCAAAACAAAGAAAACTCATAGAATGTACAGAAAATTGGCATTGCGCAGTTTTCTACACTTTATAGTCGTATTTAAAAAACTATAAATTGTAGAAAAAAACAACAATTTAGAATATAAACTTTCTATATTGATTTCAAACCCAATTGGTCATATGGAGACCCAATTGGTCTCCATATCAGTTAAGTAACTGAAAAAACTGAATAAGCTAGTGCTCTTAAAATAAAATCAATGTTTGACCATATTAAAAAAAAACAAATGCCTAACGCAAACACTGTGCCAGAAACACACGAATTACCCAAAACGTTGGTCTTCTTCTTCTTCTTCAGCATATAATTGCCCACTGCAGGGCGTATGCCTCTCCAATTTTTCTCCACACTGCTCTATCACTGGTCTTTCTGGTCCAGTCTGTCCCAGCATGGGCTCTAATATCATCAGACCATCGGGTGGATGGTCTGCCAGCGCTCCTCTTACCGAGCCGCGGTCTCCACTCTAGAACGGATTTGCTCCATCTACCGTCTCCGCGTCTGCACACATGTCCGGCCCAAGCCCACTTTAGTTTAGCAAAGCGGTATCCTACGTCTACCACTTTGGTGCGCTCTCGGATAATGGTGTTGCGGACTTTGTCTCGTAGAGATATTCCAAGCATAATCCGCTCCATAGCTCTTTGAGTAACTTTAAGCCTCTGGATGGTTTTTACATTTAATGACCACGTTTCGCAGCCATAAGTAATTGCTGGAAGAACGCACTGATTAAAAACCTTTGTTTTTAGGGATTGTGGTAGCTTTTTGCATAAAACGTTGGTAATAGGCCTAAAAGAGCGATTCAAGGATGTGAACTTTATGGAACTTAGAACTCAAGCCACCTTCTACGATCCAAGATTTAAACAATTTGGTTTCTCTAGCAACATGAGGTTTGAATGCACACTAAAGAACGTTCAGCAGAAAATTTCAACAAACCGAGCACTAGTCCGAGGGCACGGTCTAGCTTCTGTAGGTACTCGTTACGAGCAATCAACTCATAACTATGTCAGAACGGAAATGTTTTGAAGATAAAAGCAAACAAAAGTGTATAGGCGGCCCTTACAAATAGCTGAACTAAATCATTATTATCACAGCGTACCAGTACTTAACAACATACCTACTAACAAAAACACTAACACTTAGGCGTAATTACGACCTTCATCTAGACTTAGGTTCAATGATTTATCAATGGAGATGGGTCATTTCAAAACCAGGCCCGACGCAAACAGATAAAAAATCTTCCATATTTAGTAGATAAATAGTAGCGCTGATTTTGTTGAAACACTGACTAGCTAACTACGAGTATGACTAAAACCGGAAGCTCTTTTACGTTCATGCTAAAGACCAAATATAAAGTAGCACTGAAAATAACATTGCGGGTAGTTTTATTCAATTCTATCCACATACACTTTAATTTTACTAAATTATAGTAATTTTAGAAATGTCACACAGGCTGTTATATTGTTTTGAACTTTAAGGTGAACGAAATAAAAGCATTTGGTTTTATGAATAATTTCGCTAGTCAAGTCAGTGTTGCAACATCGATGCCACTCACAGAGTACTATTGTATTGATGCCACTGCATAGTTATCAATACCAAAAAGGATACAGATTTTAGCAATTGTACAATTATGTTTTATTTACCTACACAAAACAGTAGATTTTTGGTATTAAAGAAATTTATTATCTTAATTAGGTAAATATAACAAGTAGGTCGTATTCGACAAATTAAAAGTAGGTAGGTACCCATTCAATGCATTTATAACATACTATCAGAGATGTATTGCTTTAGTTTTGTTTAAATGCATTGAATGAGTTGGTTTAAATTTTTTATATTAGAGGGTATATTGTTTCAAAGGTGTGTCCCTTGGAATGGAAAGTAAACACTTTTTATAATAAAAAATAATGTAATTGTTCTAGTAAGTGCGTGGGCGTGTGATCCTGACCAGTCCCAATATGGCTGCAAGATCATCGGCGCCAGCTGCAAGTGCGGGACGTTTTGCAAGATCGAGCACATTTACATGTCAAGAAGGGCTTGTCGTAATGCTTTGAGAGGTGACTTATTAACTCCCGTTTTACCAATTAACAGCCTGTAGGTATAGACTATAGTATAGATACATTAACAACATTACCCTTTTTTTAGGTAGTCGGGTAAAAAGTAGCCTATGTATCCGATCTGATTGTAAAGATTTTTTACTTGTAGAATGTTATGTACCGAATATTGAAGGAATATCATAAAAACAGGAATCATCTTCTTGTGTGATTGATGGCACATCTAACGTAATTTTGTAAAAATGGTTTTTGAGTAAAAAACCCCGCGGTTACGTTTGCACCATTGATTTGCCCCATTAATGGTGCAGGCGTAACTGGTTAGTTATGTTTGCACCATCAATGGTGCAGACGTAACTGGTTAGTTATGTTTGCACCATTGATTGATAGGGAAAAGAAAAAACACAAACAGACCGTATAAAAAATAAATAAGTGTGTATCTAGTGTTAAAACTCCTTCAGATGGCTTTATATTAGACACTTGAGGATTATTGTTACTTACTTCTTCAAAGTATTTCCTCTTTGCATGTTACACTTATTACTTATTATTGTCATCTCCTACAACTTCATTTTCTGAAACTATGTATTCCCATCCATCATCAATTCTTGATACAGGCAGAAGAGGCAGGACGGTGCAAAGAGATACAATTTTACGAGTTCTGCTATTCTTTTTTAAATTAAGAAGTTTTGCTTTCCTCCACAATTGGTTTTGGAAATGGTAATAGCATCCATGATGCTTTGTTACGGGAAACACACTTCTTATGGCACCGATAAACGATTGCTCGTAGTCCGATATAAATTTAGAAGGATTCCATCCAGGTATTTGTGGCTTAATCATTTCCAACATTAGAATATATGTTTCCTTTTTTTTATTTCCCAAAAGTATATATATAAAACCGGTACGACAAAGTTTTTATCCTCAGTGCTTCCTAGGTCGCAAAAGATTACATATAATTGTTTGAATGGCTTAGGACACTTTTTGAAGGTACCGTCGCAAAAAAAGATTTTGCCGTTTCTAATAATTTGTCTGGCTTCTTCCGAAGCAAAAATTAAAATACGTTTGGATTCGTGAGAATAGTCTGCCAAGACGAAATCTTTATGATCGTTACAAATTTCAACTTCAGTTTCTACACTGTGAGCCATCTTTTGAACTCCATGATTTATATTTATACGCCTGTAAGCGACCGCTTTATAGTTTTCATACCGTGGTAGTTTTTCAACTAGATGTAGCCCCTTATCCCTGAAAGAGGCCACGGTCTTTTTGTAAATGGCAGGAACTGATTCTTCTGAAGTGGTTGCGGTTTCTATGCTAGAACTAATTATCTGGCATACGGCGTTTTTGTTTTCATCTGGCAAACAGTTATTCGAATGACTGTGTGTTTTCACAACCTCCGATTCATCCTAAAAAATAAATGTTTTTGTATACTTACCTACTTAAAGCGTTTTGGAAAATAAACTTCTGAAACCAAATAAAAAAACCTGCGACCTGGCACCAACTACATCCACAGGAAATAAATAAAATAAAGTTATTATCGTTTTTAACGATTTCATAAATGCTACTTACGTACCTACTTGTGTGATCGTAATCGTTCCTGCGCATTTTGTCTTTTTGAAGTATCGGCACCTCCATAAACTATTTAAATTTTTATATTTTGTATGAAAATGGTACTGATGGCCATCGCACAATAAAAGTCTTCCTCTACTTTGTTTTAAAATAGTTATTTGGCTCATGGTGTATACAATACGAATCCAGTTATTTGCAATTTTACAATGATTGATATAAAATGACAAAAGAAACAAAAGAATTACCTTGTCAAACAATGAAATATAATAATGTGCAAACATTTCTAAGCTACGTGAATAAATTTTGGATGCCTAAGAAAACACTGTGGTGCTGTTTTGCTGAACGGCATCGTACTAATAACATATGTGAGGGATGGAATGGGTATATTAATAATTGTTTTAAAAGAAGACCTCCGACTATTAATAAATTCTTAGCTGTGCTGAAGCAAGATGCCGCTTTCAATGCAGGAGCTTTATTCCCCAGCGCACAAAGTAACATAACTTCACTCAAACACGTGCTTTATTGACTATTCGAAATTCAAAATCCAAAAATGTGCAATTTTACATGTCACCTAGGCTCGTTTAGATTGGTATTGACCAATGAAAACATAACATACGCAATGTCATGAATTTTCAAATTCCGTATGCCACCGTTACATGCTCTTTGTGCTACGACTAGGCGAGGTTAATACCTGTCAAAATTCCATGCTTCTCAATACCGTGTTTTGTAAAAACACTGCTAAAGCGCGGTACAATTTTTCATATTTATTATGAGATTTGTGTTATTTTAACTATTCAATGGTGAAAGAAGACGTGTAGCACTCGGAGACTGCCGCGGTAAAGCTATTGCATAGCATTTTTTCGGAGTGGAGGGTGTTAGGTTATTTTCGTTACGGAATTTCTGGATTCGGTCTCCACGCTCAAGGCCCGCAATAGAAGCTATGCAATAGCTTAAAAATATTATTTTTACGACAAATAATGTACTAAATCATTGAGGCGGCAACTAAGATAAACGCCTTTTTGGTCACATCATCTACACTGCAGCCTCATTGGAGGAGAGACTTTTTGCCGTCGGGGAACATTGTCAGTAAACGTAGTGTTTATATTCTCTTTGATTGTCAGGGTTTGACTTGACATTAGTGACGGCACGGTATTATTTATTTATTGTATTTTGAGAAAATTATATTACGTATTCTATCATTGAATATTTGTCGGCAACAAAGATAAATCAAGTCGGTAATCCTAACAAGATAACCTAAAATAAGTGCTATATAAAATATTATGCTTTACCAGAAAAAAACAACACATTTTTTATAAATTTATTCACAAAGCACTATGATGAGATTGCTTTTACAGGATCGCTGATGCCCTCATGGATCTAACAAATGCAATTAATAATAAATGGTTGTGAAATAAATGTGATTGATAAAAAAAACTCTGACTTAATTACTCTCTTGCCGAGACGAGAAGTAGGAAATGTAGGTTGGCAGCAACATTGAACGTGCTCTCCAATTTCGCTATGAAGCGACTTGCACTAGGCTGGCTGATAGTGCTAACCAATCGTTTCCAATTGACTTTTGATAGCTCCAAATAAAGTACAAAGCTACCCAAGTTTGCCTCCAAGGATGCCGCGCAATCACTAAAACCACTTCTAGGTAGTGCTCACACGTTTACAATTTTAGGATCCATTGATTAGGATCATGATCCCCTAAATCTCTCCTACTTATATTTGTGCGTTGTTTTCGAATAACAATTTACATTTTCATTGCTAGTTTTAGGTAATTAAAATAGAGAAAATGCAATTTCGATGAAAATCAATCAATGATTGAAGTAGATAATTGTTATGACATTTGACAATTCGTCCGGGAACTAGTCGGACGTACCTAATGAATTAAAATAATTATTTTTTGACTCAAAACTTTGAATAACAACAAAATTAATAATTATTGTTATTTAATAACCATCTAATTCAATGTTATTTTACTTATAATATGATGTGGCTTAAACCAAAAAAATCAATCAACTAAAATTATGATAACTTTCCAAAAACATTCGCGGAAGTATGGTTTTGAACGAATTACGAAAATATCAAGACCATGAACGAAGTAGCCACTGGACCCGACATAAAATATAAATAAGTAAATAAATAAATAATAAATAAATATCCTTGGACATTCCACACGGCGGCGTCATCTAGTCCCAAGCTAAGCAATTTAATGCTTGTGTTATGGTAACCAGATGACTGATAAACTACATAGATACATTTTATCTGTAATTACATACATATTTATTATATGTACATAGCGAAGTTGCACTTGGTGGCTACCAAACTCTGTTTTCGCTATTTCTCCTAAACTATACAAAATGAAACTATTACATAGGTATTAAAAAAAGCTTATGATAGGTTTCACAAACTGTACATTCAGTTTTTTCAAATTCCTTTGTTCAACGTAATAATAAAATAAAATAGGCGGTGGCGCTAGTTTCACCCATACAGGCACCTTAAATAAAGTTGGCTAATACGAAATTTTATTTTAGGTAGGTACCTACATTGTGATTCTATTTAGTGATTAATAACAATACCTAAATGTAATAAAATAATGTACCTACTAATATGTGAAAAGAAGTAGTGCTGCTTCCGCCGCTATAGTTTTTACACAATTTATCTGAACATTTAGTAATTTTTGGGAGATGTTTTATTGAAAAGTAAGTGCTTCAGACTTACGCAAAAACAAACGACCAAGGCTAGAATTTGACTGGTTACCTACTGACAAGACCGGTGAAGGTACGTTCGCTTATAATTATGTCTAGTCCAGTGGCTATTCGTTCAAGATCAAGACTTAACTTGTGTGACAGAGCGTGGAGAATACCATTTTAAGAAAACAAGCCTTGGCACCATAGATTCGTATTTCAAAATGACGTCACTGCACGTTACGTTCTTATAAAGTGATTTGGGGAATAAAGCCCCAGTTCACGCATTAACAAAATACCCTTATAAGAACAGAGCAAAATACGTCAAGGAACGTAATAAATATATAATGCATGTACAAATGCAGCTAACCAATGGCGACATATATGTGCCGTTATTTTTAGAAAAGTTAAGATAGTATAAATAAATTGTAGTAAAAAAAATCGAATGAATTCTTATTTAGGTATTGTTGGATGTTCAAGTTTGACAGCAGCTGTCATAAAAAGGTTTGTTTTCATTTGGTGGCAAAAATTACATTAGCTGTTATTTAAAATGTACCTACCTACATAAACCTTGGACATACTGTTACATTTCTGGTGAACATTCTATTCAAAAAACCCATGTCAAAAACAAACGCTATATAAAATTCGCCCATCATGCAACATCTCAATGATGCGTTTCAAAAAGCCCTGAACAATACGAAAACCCAATCGATTTGATTATCGATGAACATAATGGTGAAGTTCACAGGCAAAGGGCATAAACTTATAAACAAAACCGTACATAAAAAACAAGCCAGTGTGCTATAATTACCAAAATTGTTTCGCTATGTACCATGACTTCGTATACTTACCTAAATAAATTATTTTAGATTGTTGCATCTTTTTGTAGATAATAATAGGTACCCCAAACAGTGCATAAGCCTAGAAATAAAGAACCGTTTAAAAATGTGGGCAATTGTCTCAATAGGTCACACATCTAAATTTTCACGCGAAGTCGCAGGAATAGCTAGTTTATAATATACCTACTAGCTGCGCCCCGCGGTGTTACCCGCGGTTAGTTCCCGTTCCCGGGGGCATACCAGGATCATAAGTAGCCTATTTTTAACATCCTATTTCGGACGAAGACAAATCTAAAAACACAAAAATCATAAAAATCGGTCCAGCCCTTCTCGAGTTATAAGTGTTGTAACTAACACGACTTTTTTTATATATAAAGAAGATGTGCTTTATAAAATAATGTACGATTTCAGCGCCGCCAGTGGTGGCCCCCGAGCGCAGTACCAACATCTGCTCGAGCACGCCGTGCTCACGGGGCATCTGCATCCAGACCACAAACGATATCGGCTTCACCTGCAAATGCGATGGCACCGGTTTCTACGGACAACGATGTGAGAAAGGTAACTGAAAAGCTTAGTAGCAATTTCGAATTAACTAGCTAGAGTTTAATGATTCTAGATAAGTATGTGAAAAAGACGATGGTAAGACACATAATGAAAATAGAAATGGCAGAAGAATTAAGTCTGGTGCACACTTACATGACGTTAGTGTGAAATTACAGTGGGAGCGGCGCGGGTAGCGGAATCCGCTTGCGTGTAAGACAAGCACATACTTGTGTACCAAGGTGCACCAATTGCGGGCGGGGCGGGCGAGCGGGTATCGCGGCGGGAGAAGCGTGACCCGCTCGACGCGTCACCCGCTCATCCGCCCCGCCCGCCCGCTCCCACTGTAATTTCACACTTAGGTGGGACGTCACGCATACGCGCACACTCCGTCGCCATTATGTCATTTCAGAATTAATCTTATGAAGGAATTAAATTGGAATATATGAAGGGCGCATAGCCGCCCGCGCCTCTACTCTATATGGAGACCAATCAAATGGACCGCCACAGCGCTTGCAGGGACTCACCCACCAGTAGTGACGCGCCTCAATGTTGTCCTTTATGTTCCTTATCATAACCATAGTTCAGAAAGATAAATTTAAGAATTAGTTTCCAAACACTTTCAGAATTCACTAACTAATCTATAAAATACAACACCTAAAATATTGACTAGAGATACAGTCAAAATCTTTGATTCACGCTCCGTTCTTGAGTGTGCTTAGAATTACATAAGTCAGAGATTTTGAAACTGATGTATTTAAGTACGCTCGAAAGAGATACGTCTGAGACCGCTCTCAAGCGAGAATCAAAGATTTTGTCTTCCAATTTTCAATGAGTCCTGTCAGAACGACTTAAACCTAAGTGTGGACTTTTTTGGTACAAAATCAAATAAAAGTATTTTTTTCCAGCATGTCCTACTACGCCGATACGAGGTATGGTCTTCCCGCACGAGTGTGTCGTCATTTAAATAGATTTACCAAACTGTATACTACTTATCTTTACTTAATTTAATTAAAATAACTTCATTAACTACAACATTCTTCTATTTTTGATAAAGTTTTTAGTATAAGATTGCATCTCAGGGTGGGGCAAAATGTTGGGTCATAAGTAGGAGATTAGCTGCCTACTTTTTATTTTGTAGTTAAAAGTTTAGACAATTAGCTTTTTTTAAGAAAAAAATACTTAATTAAAAAATAACATATTTGTCAAAAAAACAAGTTGATCTTAATCTATTCAATTTCGCACCAGGAACACTTTTTTCGAAATAACTTACCCAATAAAATCGTAAGTCATTGCAATGCAATAATTAAAAATGGAAATACAAGTATGAATATATACGGCGGAATAAGGGCATGAAGAAGGTTTTAGGAACCTATTAGATGGTTCCTAATTACAATTCGTGACTACTTCGGCAAGCTGCGAGGCATTTTTAAAGCCAAGACCACACCAAACCAGCACCTCAGACAGAATTACAATAAAGTCCACGAATACCACAGTAGCTATAAATTATATCATATTATGAGAACATAATTGCATGTTCTCAAATGATAGGGAATCGCTCGGAGGCTAGAGATGACTTAAGGATTATTAAGGTGGTTGTATGCGCCAAACATTGAGTTACTATACTCAAGAGTAACAATCTAATAGCTGACAACACTCAAAAAATGTCCGAGCAAATTCAATGTTCTACAATGACATTTGACATTTGAATGTAGACGTTATGTGGTTTGTTTTAATGTTCAATGTCGCTTGTACGCAAAAACAAAAACTCGGCGCACTACGAAGCGTGCGCCGAGTTTTGGCGCGGACGACCTAAACGAATGCATTAATGACTTTAAAAAAAATATATGTTATTAAGTAAACATTAAATAATAACTTGTTCCGTTCGAAATACGGGTAGCTTGATTATTACCACATGAAAAAAACATCCAAAGGAAGCCATTTTTGGTTTTAAACTTTGCTAATGCTCCTAAACGGTATTGAATTTGGATATTTTTCTTTCACTCAAATGATGGTGATTTTTTTTGACACAAATTGTAGTTTTCGTTTTAAAAAATAGTTATTTGTTCGGCTACAGGATTATATTATTCGTATTTTCTAAGGCGCTTGATCTGCGCAAAGCATGGGCGGCATCAGAATCAAAGAGGCAGAAGAGCTATGGATTGGCAGTACAGTATGCCTTTGGCTGTCGGACGGGGATGCTGTGTCGCTCGTTGCTTCCACCCACAGAGTAAATAAGCTTTACTTTTTATCTGCTCCGACATGTAGGTGTAGGTACCTATTGTCATTACGCATTGAAATTGCAGATCGGCGTTTTATTCAAGCTCAGAAGTTTATTTGTCTCAAAATAACTGTAAATAAATTCAGTAAAATAAAATGCCGAGAAAAAGTGCGATAAAAAAAATATACTTAAATATAGATATCTTTTCATCAGTTGTGGCAATCTTGTTAAAGATTTGCTCTACAAAAAATGTATCAGTCACATTAAATCAATAAAACACAGAACTGACCATGCAAAAATTGCAATAAGACAACTAGGAAAAGAAACAACCATTCAAATCGAACCCTGTGGCTTATTTGTAGATGACAATATTCCGTATCTTGGAGCTACCCCTGATGGCATTAGCGTAGACAATGAAATGACAAATTCATACTACACTGTTTTTTATTTAAGTAAAAATGTAGCACGAATTACCTCTAATCCAGAAAAAAACATTAAGTTCGTCAAGGAAATGTTTGTTTCTGGATGAGAAACGAAATACGAAAAGTATTTAAGTAACAATTTGTTTTCTTCCTGGACAAATGTTTGATTCAAGAGATGTATGAGTTTTGATTCAAAAGATTATAGACAGTTCACCTGTAATGCGGGCACCACACATTGAAGGGTTGGAACGTGTTGGTTCCAACACTCCAATGTGACGATAGATCTTGGACGGTTATTGGACACAAAAGGAGCATTGCCATTGGCTATTCTATTCGTCGCCAATGTTGGTACCAAGTTGAAGTCAATGTGTGGTGCCCGCATAAGCTTTGAATGCATTATGTACAATTTCGTTAGACGTTAAGATGTCTGACGGAGGACTGAGACGAACAACGGCTAATGCACTGAGAATAGTAAGTGAAGAGAACAAAAACTTGCCATGTGCCAACATGACAAGAAGAACACAGTAAGTACCTGGTTCTGTGTTGTCCTTGTTATGTAGTTAGCTATATAGAACTAGCAGTTTTGAGAGCAAGACCTTGCGAGCACAAACTCTAGTTTTGTGATCAACCTAGTAGTTAAAGGGCTACAAGAAGAAGAAATTTACTAGCGAGCAATTAATTACCTGCATTTCGAGGAGCTGTTCACCACGCCGAAGATATTTATCATTGACCAAATTTCAATGAGACCAACGTATGTTTCACCTAATTTTAATCTCAATCTTTCGAATAAAAAAGAACCATTGAAATTGGATTTTTTATACCACTTGTAAAATATTTCAGAAGAGTTGTGATCGCCAATAAAGAAAGACTAAACAAAGTGGTTTTGATGATAGCCCTGATAAGGTTATGCGTAGGTAAGTTAAATAGGAACCAGATACCTACGAAAAAAGTCGAAATGTATGAGAATTAATTTTTACATCGTCAAGAGGCAAATTATGGCAACACGTAACGGGCTAGAGGGGCGCTGCGCTGTAGTGCCTTTGTCATTGCGTAGATGGAGTCCACGACACCACGACCGACGTGCCCAGCACCTACCTATAAACCTTTCTCTCAGCTTAACTTGAAAGGAACTTAACTTTATCATAGGAAAGACAAACAATACTTGTGAACTAAGCTGCGAGGTTTTTCTTGCCGTTTGGAGCTCATTTTAATGCTTGTTTAATTATATACATGTCTGCATTTTTTATTGTCATGTCTACATAAATAAAATACATATTGAAATTACCTTTATCCATTTCAAAGTAACATTTTAGAGTAATAAATACAAGCATGGTATTTAATATACGATTTACATGAGAGCAATTCTATATAAATATTCATAATTTATAAATATACAATTACTTTTAGAACTTATAATAGACTTCTCTTTAATATCAATACAAGTAAAAATTCTACATAAATAGATAAATGATAATACTACTTTTACGTCCAGTTTTCTTTTCTATTCGTACTTTGCTTACTGCGGTTTGGTGTTTAAAAGTTTTGTAAAGAAGTAAGAGCTAGTTAATATTAGGCGTTTTCTTTGAAAGCGCGCGTTATAAGAGCATATGGTAGCGCAAACAAAGCGCTCGTTTGAATGTGTACGTACAGATGTTGGACCTTTCGGTTCTCTAAACATGAGTTAGAATTGTGTACAAGCTCTTATGTCAAATATCACACACAGTGTTTGAAAACACACTAATTCCGGGTTCCCTATATCCAACTAACGGATGTCTGTAGGTCGGTCGTCATAGCAACGTTGTTATCTGACAAAAAATGTATGAAACTTTTTGACAGATAACAACGTTGCTATGACGACCGACCTACGGACATCCGTTAGTTGGATATAGAAACCCGGCATAATAGAATATTTAAACTGGAAGTAAAAAGAGAAACCTTCTTAAGGAATGCGCACAATAACACTTTCGGCAGTCTACATGACTATTGTGTATCTGCGGCTTGGCTCGGCGAGGTGGCTCGTAGAGATGTCTCAAGGGATTTCAGTGAAGGTGTAATGCTTGAACCCAGATCTTCCACAACGCTGGCCAAGTACGCTGAAAATGGCATTAATAGGCGTTAAGGGCCAAACACACGACGCTTTTAAAAGATGCGTGTTGAACTCGATTAGGACGCTCAGCTAACGCAAGGCAGTCGGCAAAATGCACACAATTTTCGCGTTTGTAGTGATACCAACGCAGTCACTGGCAAACTACACACTAGATACTAGCATAATGTAAGAATATGAAAAACATGATTTATCACAGCACAGCATCCTAGGATCAATGTCAACTTGTAGAGTGGATGTCTACATTGTAATTCCTTTACGGATCAAATAAACACTTACATATATCAGTGAGGCAACGCTTTGTACCAAGTGCGTCCATATTTTTGATGCTCAATATCTTCTCAGCGTATATGTTGCATGTGTGTATACAGACCTGGATAACAATCATCATCATTAAATAAATGATATATCAATAAATAAATAAATGATTGATTGATTGATTGATTGATTGATTGATTAAAGAAACGCTAACATAGACCCTCCTTCTTTTTCAAGTCGGTTAAAAAGTAAGCAGAGCTTTTGATATAGGTAGGAAGGAACCACGAGATAGATATACTACTTAGGTACATACTTTATGTTTTATTATCATTACTGAATTATGTTTCATAGATTTCTAGAGCAATTAACATAAGGAAGCCGTCTATACGATTAGACAACAAGAGTATATTTCGATCAGAGATACTCGAAAGGAAACTGGTGAGCGAGGAAAACTGGGAAAATGAAGCAACACTATTATTTTAAATAAATACATAAATATAATACCAGAGTTGGCCACTTGCTCATACAAACGAACGAACGAATAAATATTGTTGGACATTCACAGTGAGATCTAGTCCCAAGAAGCAACCTATGTGTTATGTTATGGTATCCAGATGGCTGATACACAAATTTTTCCAATCATCATCATCAGCCACTTTTTACCCACTGCTGGGCATAGGCCTCCCTTCGTGAATGCCATTCGCCTCTATCCTGCGCTAGTCTTAGCCACGTGCAACCCACTGTTTTGCGGATGTCATCTACCCATCGAGCCGGTGGACGTCCCCTTTTACGGTGTCCTTGTCTAGGCCACCACTCGGTCAGCATTTTGGTCCATCTGCCGTCACTCCGTCTTGCCAGGTGACCTGCCCAACTCCATTTAAGTCCCAGCATCCGCTCGGTGATGTCTTGAACTTTAGTCCGTTTGCGGATTTCGGTGTTGGGGACTTTGTCTAATAGCGTAATACCGAGCATGGCGCGCTCCATGGCTCTCTGTGCAACACTGATTTTGTGCACAGCCTCCTTAGTGAGACGCCATGTCTCGGCACCGTAGGTCATGGTTGGCAGGACACACTGGTTAAAAAGTCGTGTTTTAAGGCATTGTGGTATATGGTTGGACTTGAATATATCTTCTAATTTTCCAAATGCTGCCCATCCTAACTGTACTCTCCTGGTGACTTCTTTCATTTGATACTCTCGGCCAAAAGATAAAACATGTCCAAGATAAACGTATGAGTCGACCATCTCAAGAGTCTCGTCCCCCACTCTGACGTTAGAAACCGAGCCTCCAGAGATACTCGACATAACCTTAGTCTTGCTCATGTTCATCTTGAGGCCCACCGCTAGAGAAGCATCATACAGATCTTTTAACATAGTCTCCAGGTTTTGTACCGTTTCAGCAAACAATACTAGGTCATCCGCAAAACGAAGATGCGACAGGTAGACACCATTAACATTTATACCACAATGGTCCCAGGGAAGCCTTTTTACGACGTCCTCTAAAACAGCCGTAAAAAGCTTGGGTGAAATAGTGTCTCCCTGTCGCACACCCCTCTTGATCGGAATGGGGTCCGTTAAGCTATGCAGCCGAACCTGTAATGTCGCCGAACGATATATTTCTCGAAGTAGGTCCACGTACCGAGAGTCAATGTGGCAGTGATGGAGAGAGTCAAACACAGCCCAATGTTCGACACTGTCGAAGGCCTTCTCGTAGTCGACGAAGGCCATACAAAAGGGCTGGTTGAACTCGTGACTCTTCTCCATGAGTTGTTTGACAGAATGGATGTGGTCAATGGTAGAGAACCCACTTCGGAATCCAGCTTGTTCTGATGGCTGGTATTCATCCAGTGCTCGGGTAAGACGATTACAGAGAATTTTGGCGAACAGTTTATAGGTTTGAGAGAGCAAACTTATAGGTCTATAGTTTGTTAGTTTAGAGATATCGCCTTTCTTATGTATTAATGTTACTATAGCATTTTTCCAAGACTCTGGTGTTCGAGCTTGATACATGGCTTGGTTAAAAAGTTTAACAAGTACACCAATCACTGGTGCTCCGCCTGCTTGAAGCATTTCCACGGTAATGCCATCTTGGCCAGGAGATAACAGTGTAAGTAACAAGTAAACACAAAAACTATTGGACCAATTTCAAAAATTATTTCACCATTAGAAAGTTTCATTATCAGAGTAACATATGCTATATTTATTCCTGGTATTCACACAGAAACGGGAACTACGCAGGTGAAACCGCGAGGCTAGTAATTTATAAAGTATTCATTCAATAGTATATAGTAATAGTATATAGTAATAGTATATAGTAATAGTATATAGTAATAGTATATAGTAATAGTATATAGTAATAGTATATAGTAATAGTATATAGTAATAGTATATAGTATCCCTATGGAGCTGACAATCAAATATAAAAATGATATAATAATGAAATCAACTTACATCTGTAAGAAACTGCCACGGCGCTTGTTTCTCCGACAGATGCATTTCCAAATGCTGCGGCAACGTCATTAGGTACTGACCAATCTAGAACAAACATTTAAACAAAACAAGGTTGAATACATAGCACAGTAGCCGATTCTTACTTGTGTAGTTGTTAGAAGGTTTTGAAGACGTTCAAAAATTTTGAAGGTTTTACGCGCAATCTTTATTTTAGCTCGGCTTATAATGGTCTTATCGTGATGTTAAATAAATAAATAAATAAAAACGACGGCATCATCGGTAGCTTGATTAAGCTGTTCCCGAGTGCAGGTGACAGGGCACAGCGGGCAGGAAAGCAAGTGCGGCATTGTCTGCGTGGGGTTGTTGTTAGTTGCCCCATATGCAAAGGTATTTACTCGTATTGAATGTGTATATCTTTTTCACAATTTTATTCTACCACTTTATTGGTCTTTATGTATATCCATGCCAAATTACAATTTTCTATTATCAACAGATTCAACAGTCACTGAGCAAAGCCGCGGACGGACGGACGGACTGACAAGTGTTCCTTGTTGACTTCGGAACCCAAAAAAATTGCCATCAAATGCAGAATGAAGTTTCAAATGCGACTGCTAGTTCTAGAGATAAGCTACAAATAATCAAAAATACATACTACTATAGGATTTGAGTGCCACATGGAACGAATGACTGTATATTATAATGAATATGAATTATTTGGGATATTATTTTGGTATAACTTTTCATTCTAACTTACCTCGGTAATATACTCTTGTGGTGATAGAGCAAAGTCTGGCAAATCAGTAGTGAGTGCATCGTTGTTGCTCCACACAGGAAGTTGCGCGATTTTCTCTGAAATAAACAAATCATGTTACATAACAGTTTCATGTCATGAGCCATGCATGATGCTAAGTAAGTTAGTACATTATGATGGCCAACTCTGGAGACGCGAGTTTTTAGGCCTGCAATTCTACAATAAAAAAAAATTAAATATAATCACAAAAATATCCCAGGGAGCCGGTAGACCTGTTTTTCAGAACTTAATGCAATTTTTAGATCTTTTTGAAGATGTCTAAGGGGGTAGGTCAGAGGTATGTCCAAATACATATTTTGTACTCCTCTCTTACTGTAGTTTCGTCTTCGGCGTTATAAGGTTTTGTGGCCGAGAGGTTTAAAGCAGCCCGGCTAAAGGCCGATCGCGGATTCGAATCCCGTCGAAGTCATAACTTTTTGTAAGATTTTTCATTTCTAATGACCAGTTTATACAACACTCAGAATTTAGAAGCCTTTGATATTATTCACTTCAGTCTACTTAGTTCGGATTGGTTTTTGCAAAAGAAGAGTCTATCTATAAACTTTGCTATGACATTACCTAGTTGTGAGTCGACGGGCTGGCGCAATATGGCCCGTGCAAGCGTCTGCAGTTGGTCCTTCGCGCGGCGCAGGCTCGCGACCGAAGGCGGCGAGTCCCGGCTCTCAGCCGGTCGCTGTCGCGTCTCGGTTTCCAGCAACATCACGATGTCCTCGAGAGGTGGCATGCTTTTTGGTGCTGAATCTAAAAACAAAGTAAACGAGTGGCAAAATAACAAATATATAAAACCGACGAGATGTCGGTCTTTTAAAAGCCATGACAAAGGATTCGGTCTAAAATCTCCGTCATTAGAGGTAGACAGCAGACTATGATGTGTTACCTTCATCATCATTCCGCAGCGTGTGTAGTAGCGCCGCAGCGGCGGATTGCAGAGCTAGCGCGGCAGGGAACGTGTCAGACAGCACGCCAGCCGGCTGCCCCGCCGACACGGACGTTAGAAACACGCCCTCCACCCGCCGGCTATGAGATGTTATGTGCGAGTAGAACGCTTTCATCAAACTCTGAAATTATAATTATGTTTTTCGTTTACATCAGAGATGTGCGAGGAAGCAAAGCAATGCGAAGTTGCGTAGCGACGTTATCAAACGGTGCAGATGAGCGAGGTGAGGATGCGTGGCTGGCGCTTTTCTTTTTCTTCGTCTGTACTTTGGCTTCGCACGGCTTGTGCCAAGCATATACGAGCGTTCATTTGACAACGTCACTTTGACATAAAAATAATTTGCCGCTGCACATCCCTCGCAACGTATCCGTGCCCATCGCAAATGAAAATAAAAACAGAAACGTGACGGTAGTAAGAAAATATGTATTTCAAGTACTAATTTCTTAATAATTTTTGAAATAATTATAGAACTACCAATATACCAATATTTGTTCAGTGAATAACTATAAAATACCCTTGTTTAGGCTCAATTAAAGCAGCTCAAGTTACCTACTAGCTAATAATCGTGAAATAAATATTAAAAAATCAAATACTCTTATTTTTACTGAAAGGAACGTGTTTTGCCTAGCAGTCTATAAATAGTGTTATGCACGGTCAGCAGAGTTGTTTACCTCTACAGCTGGCGTATGGTAGGAGTATATGGCGACGCCGGCAATCTTCTTCCCTCGGGCTTGCGCGCTCGCCAACCAACCTTCGCAACGCTCGGCTAGTCTGAGCAGGGCTCGAGCGTGCTCTAAGATATCCTCCTGTAGAATTTATTTTAATTTTATGCTTGGAAAAATATAGTAGATTGTTGGGTTGAAAGTAACCCTTTTAATGCCACCAATAGTTCGAGTGCATTAAAAGGTCTTTCACCTGCCCATCAAAAACTTAATTGTAATCTCTTTTCTACCAGCCAAATTTTTTTTCTAATTTCTTAAACTTTCGTATTTATAATATTAATAGGACTGCGATTGCCTTAGAATATTTTACCTGTTTTAGTAAAGGATCATCATTGAGGTGTTGGAGTAAAAGCTGACTCTGAAACTCGGTGTATTTCGGCAAGAGCTCGCGAAGAGGCGTGTACGCCGCCCTTCCGAACTCACGGACTGTCGGAGGGTACAAGTTTTCTGTAAACAATTAATGTTTTTATTTGTTAACACAGATTATACAACTAGTAAATCTGATACATGAGAGGGAGAATTATTCTATTTCACAACTTTTTTAAGAGTTATTTTGGAAAATCCTCAAACCGCGTCTATTTTGCATACATAGTATTCCAACCGAGTTTCTATTTAATTGCACTTTTAAAAGTTCCTATAAAAACATTGACACTCTTTGAAGGGGTAAACCTGCGGCACATTCAATTCCATTCAGTAGTTTTTCCGCAATGCGGGAGCAAACATACATACAGACAGACAGACAAAAATTTTACCAATCATTTTTTTGGCTTCTGCTGCTCTAATAAAGACCCCCTCTAATTAGTTTTTCATTAATATCTCTAATGTATAGACATCGACATGTTACAGTTTTATTATATTATGTAGAGAAGGTATAGAGAAGAGATGGGAAGAGATGTAGAGATACTTAACTTTTATTTTTTACCTTTATTAGTACGCGGTGTTTCAATTATTTTTCTGATGCTAGCTACAAATTCATCGATGTCTCGTCTTAGATCGGCGAGTACGTTGATCCCTTGCTCCGGAGAAGATACCAACTTCAAAACAGCGCTAGTCAGCTGAAACCATATTATCACTAATGTGTGACCATAATATTTATAGACATGAGATTTAATGTTAGAACATAATTTATACAGCAATTTTGTTTAAAATGACGTTTACAATAATAAAGGCTGTACAGTTTAGTGTCCACATGTTCTATTGACAATATTTATTCGCTCCACAAAGTGTATTTACATACAAAACAATCAAAACCGTTCTGTACAGAAATGTATGAGAAAATAACTAACGAACGAACAAACTTATTTTGCTATGATTGAAGACAAAAAAACAAATTAAAAGTTACAAAAATCAGTCCAGCCGTTCTTGTCTTGAGTTTTAAATAGTGTAACTAACTCGACTTTACTTTATACACTCGTATTTATATTAGATTGCATACATTTGATCAGTTGTAACGTTTTGAAATTATAAGCTAGGGGATGCTAGAAGGAATGCGTGAAATAATGCAAAGAGTTTCAATAAACAACTTTTATTGATGATCTGGAATGAATTATAAAATTGGGCGCCTTTATAAAATTAAGAAGTTATTGATACGATGCTACGGCTAGCTTAAATGAGACTTAACTATTGAAGGGTTTACAGGGTTCGTGGAGAGCCAACACGATCAGACTTTTACCAGCAACCATTTACGTTGAAACTTAAATTTAGATTTTACTGCTGAAGGCAGAACCAGAGGTGTGTAGATTGATTTGTAGTTAGTTTGAGAACAGCACAGAAATAATTAAGAACTCAGCCGAGAAAGAAGTTCCTCGAGACTGAGGATACCGTGGAGAGGTTCGCAGTGGCCGGTCTCAGAGGAAGGGGGCCCGCTCACTGCGAAGACAGCACCGCTCCAGGTGAGATCCCGTCCGCGAGGTCTCGGCTGGTGACTCGAGAGGTTGGTGTATAAACTAAAAGAAGAACCAGAAGAAGAACGAAGAACCCCGAACGGGGTTCTTTTTGAGCACCGAGAGATAGAGCTGAATCCTTAGCTGGACTCTGTCGCCGCGTCTTCGCCGGGAAAGCACTCGCCAGGGCTTCCGTCCACTCGTGGGTAAAATGATGGAAAAGCTGGTCTATTCACTGGGAGGACACCACGAGTTCGGCTATGCGCACGCGCCGGCGACGAGTCCAGCTGAGATGTAATTAAAATTCACTGATTGTTTTCGAAAGATAAAAGGAAGGACGTGCCCAGGGCACTCGATCTAACCAAAGAAAGAACCGGGTTTCCAGCTCAGGGAATACCTGGATTCCCAGAAAACCATAATTGATTCCGATATTTAAATTTGTTTACTATTTCAATTTCCCAACGAAGGTTCAATGAACTTTGATAAAGTGAAGCACAGCCAAAATATCTGAAATGCGAATTTGACAATTCTAAAGATCTGACACTGAAACTAAACCTGAAACTATAAAAAAAGCTAAATTAATGCTGGCCGGAGAGAACAAAAACTTGGCGACTTTCCAGTAGCCGTGTCTAATCCGGCAACACTTTAGATCGAGAATGTTAATTTTATTTTACATCTGTCACTGTCCTAATGACAACGTGACAGATGACATACTTACTACTTTAAAATACGTAGCCATAATGAAGTTAGTGAACCGAAACACGATAAAGGCGGGAATATTTAAAAACACCATTACACAGTGTCAAAACCAAAATTACCTTTGTCGTAGATGGTTCGAGTGATAACAACAAATCAGTGTATAGTCTCACGAGTTCCGCCAATGGCCTTTCCGACTTTAACACGGTGGATAGCCAATCAACCTGCAATCAAAAACAAGGATTAAATAAATGGCCAAGTGCGTGTCGGGCCACGCACAATGTAGGGTATTTGCCCAATATGTGAAGATATTTTAGATATAAATTCAATGATGCTTTAAAGTTTAATTTACTTCTGTTTGAAGTTTAAACAGTAGGTACCACGCGAGCGAAGTAGCGGGCGAATGCTTGTATACAATATAAAAAACATTTTATCTTGACAGACAACTAATCTAGTAAATAGATAGGCTATAGTCTTTCTATATCTCTATACCACATCCTTAATATGACAGTCAACAAAAACAAAAACTGCTACAACTTCGCGATACCAAGGGGTTAGGTAAAGGCGTCAAATACTTTTCATTCTCAACAGGAGTAAGTACAGTAAGATCGTATGAGCAAGTAGGCGGCCTAGAAACTCCGTCACCAGAGCTGGCCTCTGGTGACGGAGTTTCTAGGCCGCCTAAAAGCCTCGGCCATGGCTTAACAACTTAAAAAACCGGGACAGATAAATTAACTTGCCCTCCTAAACATGGAAGCGCTCGGCTGTTAATGCCACTTGCGGTCATCCATCCAATGTAACGGAACGTTACAGCTTGCATTATTTAAGATTTAGTTTTTTTTAATTAATAGGTACTTATAAGTAGGTAAATTAAGAATATATTTAACGTAGCAAAAAAAATATAAATTTATTAGTTCCTGGACAGCGCCACCTGCAGTGACTGCCCGAACTAAGTAGGTCTTATCTAACATATACATATTAGGTTTTTTTTCTAAGAGGTCGATAGGAAATCAAATAATGAGATAGTTGACACAGAGATGGCGTTGTGTCCAACTAATCCCTTTACGGCGTGACGTAGAATGAACATGCAAATTTGAACGGGAGGCGATTAGCCGGCCTTCCGGGTTTTGCATCGGCCATTTCGCCGAGGTCACTGTTCGAGGAATAACGTTCGATTGTTCTCGCGCTCTAGCAGACAATCGGGCCCGATTGTTCTCGCGTCCTAGCAGACAATCGGGCCTAAATCTTACGGACAGCGATCTTAGCTGATTTAATTAATAAATATGTAAAATAAATTAAAGTAAAGTGATTTCCCGCTTTAGGGGTAAGTTTTGAATGGCATATAAAACACACACAATCATTCTTGTTTAAATTACTGTGTTTAGGTAATTGTGTTTTTCTTACAGCCTAGCCCACATCTTATTTTGCTTAACTAAATAATTTAACTTCATTTTAATGTAATCAGTCCCATCCTTGCTGTTTAAAATATTCCGTAATAAGATTGCATCATCTTTACTTTTGAGCAAACTACCTTCCATTTTCATTTAATTGGCTAAACTGTGTTTCACATTTATTTAGCTTTCATTTATTTGCCTTTAGCTTCTCTTTAATTATAAGTACTCCTATTATAACTCCGTTCTGATTGCACCTCCCGGCAGAAGCATCTACGTAAGTACTCTCTTAATTTCTTCGTGTTGGCGTAGGAGGGCTCTCAGAACGGAAGGTAGATGAACAGCGTTTTACCATGGGGGTTTATACGTTCCAGGATCACCTTACCATTGGATCACCTTACCAATGGATCACCTTACCATTGGATCACCTTACCACTGGATCACCTTACCATTGGATCACCTTACCAATGGATCACCTTACCATTGGATCACCTTACCACTGGATCACCTTACCATTGGATCACCTTACCATTGGATCACCTTACCACTGGATCACCTTACCACTGGATCACCTTACCACTGGATCACCTTACCACTGGATCACCTTACCATTGGATCACCTTACCATTGGATCACCTTACCACTGGATCACCTTACCACTGGATCACCTTACTACTGGATCACCAAATTTAAGGACAACGGAAGACATACTTCCGTTCAACTTCCGCTCTTCGCTGCGCGTCCTAGAGCCGAGGATACGGTGTTCCTTAAACCCCGTGGTGCTATCCTACTTCCGTTACCTGAGGTCAAACTCCATCTACGGTCGGATCTACACGACAGGGGAGTACGGAACTACGAAGCGGAAACATAAAAATCTTAAGGTCGCCACGGCCCTGAAATAAATTTGTATGTGCCCCTGAGCTAGATTTAATTATTTTTAGTAACTTAACTTCATTTTCTTTTAACATTACAAACTTTCAAATTCATTTGTTTTTTTTTTTTTTATTATAATCATTCTCAATCATCTTCATACCGGCACACCAAGTTGTGACCGTTCAGAACGTTGCATAACTTCAACGATCTATCAAGAACGTCTTAGCTGCCTCACACAACAGAAGGAGTGAAGACACAAATTGACCTGTTTAGTAGCCTCGTCGACGAGTAGACAACTTAAAGCTGGCACAGTGTGTGTGTCGAGTCGCTGCCAGGCGGCAGAGAGACGCGCGGCCGCCGCCCGCCTCCAACAACGACAAACCGACATCATTCGCCCCATGCCTTGGAACACTGCCACGAACGTCGCTGTTCGCTCTAAAATAAAACATTATCTGAGACTGGAACATTATTACATATTACCCTTAACTTTTTTATTTACTAGCTTACTCGCCCGTGGCTTCGCTCGCGTGGTACCTACCTTGATAAAATATAACCTATGTTCATTCGGAAAGTCCATGCTACACATCGGTGAAAGAATTTTTGAAATCGAATGAGTAGTTTTAGAGATTACCCCCAAACATACAATCAAACAAACAAACTTTACCTCTTTATAATATTAGTAGAATATAGATAGAATAGATACAGGCAGGGTGTAACAAAATTGCCTCAAATGTCGTTGAATGGGGTCATCCCACTAACAACTTTTACTGGGACCAACTTCAAAATCTAAATTTTTTGATTTTGTTATACATATTATGTTATATTATACAGAACTTCTACACTAGTCATAACGTCCTATCCTCACAACAATATGGATTTGAACCCAATAAAAGCACGACACTACTGCTCTCCCGCTTTACGGATGATATAAATTCTTACTTAAATGATAAAAAACATGTTCTTCTAATATTCATAGACTACAGTAAAACATTTGACACATTAAAACATAACCTACTAGTCCAAAAACTGGAGAACAGTGGTGTTAGAGGTAGGCTGCTGGACTGGTGTCAAGATTATCTTAGTAAACGAAGCTACCAAGTTAAGGTGGGCAATTCATTTAGTGATAGCATAAATGTAACAGAAGGTACGGCGTAGGGTTCTGTACTGGGGCCTTAGCATTATTTATCATATGTGAATGATCTTAACAACGTCATTAAGTATTGTGCGGTATATCAGTTTGCTGATGATACTTGTTTGATAGCTGCAAACAAAGATATCCTCATTGCGCAGCGTCAACTTCAATTAGACTTTACTGAAATTTGCAAGTGGTCACATGACTCAGGACTGGTACTCAATGCAGAGAAGACGAAGTTAACCTATATATGCCCAGGGGGTCGAAAATGACCCACGAGCAGGTACTTTACATTTTACTAAATATTAGGTAGGTAAATAAACACAACTGTAAATGATCACATTATTTAATTTCTGAAAAGACTATTACTATGGATGAACTTTAGCTGTTTACGTTTTTTTAATAAAATGGTCCAATTTGAGGGTAGTTAAATTGTCGATTGTTTCTGGTGAGAAGATTTGACGGTTCGCGCGCAGGAAAATGCAAGTATCTATGTGTTTTGATTTTACTTTTTGAAATACAATGGACTAATTATGTAGCTGAATGTGTGTGTAATGTAGGGTAATCATCTGATTTTGGATGGATATTCGGTTAGATACCTAAAACAAATGAAATAGTTACATGGGTCGCTAACGACCCCGTGAGCATATGTGATGCCATTTTGTTCGTGTTTTACCAACTATTATTGATCATTTCAGGTCTCTTCGTATTCCTTCAACGCTCTAAATGATCGATGTTTTTGAGGGTTGGGAAGGTGAGAATATCAACGTATAATTATGTGGTGATTTCACATAATAATACCTAGAAATTATCACCTTCCGTTGACTCAAAGATACTCTCCAGCTGCCAAACGCAGGATTGATATTGATCACAAATATTATAAATTTATAGGTGGTGTAGATCGTTTGGATGCTTAGATACATTGGAGTCTGCGTATTGCTCTCGTCTATAACTAAAAAAATACTTTCAAACCTATCCTAATTTAGCAGTTGGATATTGTTGCGAGTTATTTTACTATGCTTGCGAGATCTTTTGGCGGCAGCTGATAGATACTCTCGACTTTCATCGATCATGCATGATATATTGCACGACCCTTTCTTCTCAAGTAAAGTACAGCGAGCTCACAAACTGGGCCACTCAAACCTGAGCTTCATGTACCGACAACGGTTCTTATGTCGGTCCGGAAACATGCAGCAGACCACATCATTTTGACTCGCCAAATCAGGCAAAGATGTGTTCCATGCAAAAAAAAACTGTTAAATGTGTAAAAAATGTAACGTGACCCTTCACGACAAATGTTTCAATGATTTATAAACATAATTTTAAATAAATAGGTCTCCATCAGTCGCCCACATCATCTTATTTCACTCATACATTTAAGCAAATTGTTAGACCAGATTTGCCCAAGGGGTCGTTATCGACCCACTGAAAAAAAAATACTTTCAGTTACAATAACCCAAAATGCGAAAAATTAGTTTTTTAAAAATGTATAAGGAGTAACATATCCAAAAATTAGAAAAATCCGAGTTGCAAATAGTTCTGGGCATATATAGGTTAATGCACATTCGTTCTAGTCACAACTGTAGTCAATATGACGACAGTGTTAAACTTATAGCCCATAGCCATAACTGCTTGCATGGCTTGAACTTGCTTTGTAGCACTAATTGCACAAGTATTGAGCAGGTGACGAAAACGAAATACCTAGGATTAATAATCGATGACAGGTTTAATTGGGGTAGTCACGTCAATAAAACATGCAATACACTCCGAGCTGTAATGTCTAAATTCTACATCATAAAAACTAGAGTACCTTGACGTTCTAATAACCTTGTATAAAGCTTTAGTAGAAAGTATAATAAACTACGGGTTGAGTAGTTACGGTCGTACGTATAAAACATATTTAGATAAGTTATATAACATTCAATACAGGTTACTTAAACCAAAGACGATTAATATCTAGAAGACAGACAAAGGCCATACACAAAATCGTAACCCGATCCCGCAGTACCAGATAGCCTGAAAACTTTAAAACATCAATTTTATCCAAGAAATTTCAATACTTAGTAGTAGGTAGCAACAATATTCAATATTTAAACATTTTTAACTAGAAAGTAATTGAAATTTCTTGGATAAAATTGATGTTTTAGAGTTTTCAGGCTATTTTTTAGGGTTACGATTTTGTGTATGGCCTTTGTCTGTCTTCTAGATATTAATCGTCTTTGCTTAAACTAATAGTTCCTTCTTAAATCAAATCTAAATTTTCAGGAGATCCAGTGGCACTATTTCGTTTTTGTGGTATCATACCAATTCATAAGAAAGTTGAATTCAACTTACTTGTCGAACAGTACTTCCGAAGAGAAATTCAACATCATACTAAGTCTGCATTAATAACTAGAAGTATAATAAATAAAAAATTGTTGCAACCTACATTTAACAATGAATATGGTAAAAGAACTTCTGAATATATAATACCCAGTTTAATTAATAGTTTGCCCGTTGAATTAAAAAATAAAATAACAACAAAAAATATTAAGTATTATTTAAAAAAATATTTCATTGAATAATGTTACCTAAACTGGAGCACCTTATACAATATTCACCTTCTCACTCGCATCGTATGTTCTCACTCGAACTACCGTAAAAGCTTTTTTGTCGCTCGGTGCGTCGCCCGGCCGATGGTTTGTGACAATGGCCTGTGCGTATGTGTGTGTAGGCTAGGCGTGTAGTATCATCACAACATGTTGTTTTTCAAGAAATATTATTCTTCATCATCATTTTTAATCTGATAAGCTATGTACTTATACAAATGGAACCAACTTTATAAATTTTTCTTTGTTGTCTAACCGAGAACTGTATGTCTTGTTAAACTTAACTTAAGTTTTAAGGCATATACTAACCAAAATTGTAACTGTATCTAGTGTAATAAATAAATAAATAATGTTTGCCTTACCAGAATTTATTTGCGTGAGGGCATCTATTAGCGGTGGACTCAAAACGGCCTCGAGTCTGTTGTATAAAGTCTCCAGTTGCAGTCGCTTGCGATCGTAGTCTGGAGCGTCGCTGAGAACCTGATCATAGTATAATTATTATTAATTTAAAAATAAGGAAACCCCTGACTCAAATTAAACGTCACTCGACACACTTTGAGTTTGAAGATCATCAACAGATGAAGGGGCATATGAGGGGCTATTAAATATTTTTTTTATTTGATGTTATTTGAAATGATCCGTTTAAATCTCTGTATTTACTGTTACCTCCAAGCTCTGCGTCATAGCGGCAACCTGCTCAGCCAGTTTAGTGAGCGGCTCGCCTTGCACCGGGACTCCCGTCTCCAGCAGATCTTCGAGTGATGCTGTCAACGCGACCCATTTGTCTGCTTCTTGTAGTGCTGATGCTGCATTCTGGAAGGAATACAAAATCCATTTTAGTTATTTAATATTTTGAATTATAGTTAAATTAACAAGGCTTTTAGATCACATTTCTTTCTAGTCAGAACTTGTACACATTAGGCGTTAAAAGAACCGAAAAGTCCATTACATCCATTCAATCTATTCTAATGAAGTCCACAGCCGGAAATATGTAGGTCTTTCCCTAGGTACGCTACTGAGCCCTATCTTCGGTATTCCCAGCCATCACGCAAGTCATCGGTTAACGGTTAACAGTTAACCGTTAACTGGATAGATTTCCACTGCTGGTTTTGGATTTGGACTGACATGGTGGTATATTCATACAGACATTTCAGCAGACTACAATGTATCACCAGTCAACCTGGCACTGCTGCAAGGATTGCAGAACCGCCCAGGGCCTAGCATGTGCAACACGAGAAATAATCTCGTCGTCGACAAAATATTCTCTCCTTCTCTAACATAGTACCTACGTTAGACCAGTTTGACATTATCGAGATATTGAATTTGTCGTCTCGACGCGTTGCACATGGCCTACGGGTTTCGATCGAGTCGAAAGCCTTCTCATGTCACAAATGTTAGGCAGTGTGGACTGTGGAGGATGGCGGCGGTAAAATGAAAATTCTTTCACCGCTTCATGGGATTTATTGTTCCATAGGTAAATTTGCCACCGGTAATTCGGCGGCTTGCGGTGACCTACTTGGATTCTACTTATAAACTATCACAACATTCACAACTCGCTAAACACCAACTTAACACTTTGTAAAATTTTAAGTCCGCTCTTCACTACTCGTAAAATCGCCATCTTGATTCTTTTCTATTTTTCGTCAATTTTCGTTTTTTCGTTCAATAAACTGTCAGGTTCCCGCCTTTTTTTTTTGGCAAAAAGCATAAAAACTACAGATTATACATTAAATAAAAACCTGGCGACCGAGACGGCAGATTGTATTTATATTATATTTACCTCGTAGAGTTGTATTGTTCTGTGGATTGTACTCGTCTGTCTGCTGACCGTAGTGTTACATGCTCTTTTCTTTGGTCTGCTGTAGTGCTGTATAATCTAATAACTGCCACACTGTGTATTGTATTGTGGTCTATGATGTTAATTCAATAAGAGCTGTATGCACCCCGCTGTGTTAACGTCAGTGAATATACATAATATAGTTCCCGTTCCCGTGGCAATACCTGGATCCTATTTGTAAAAGTAGCCTAATTGTTAATCCAGCATATAAGCTATCCTGGAATCAAATTTCATTGAAATCCGTCCCGCCATTTGAGCGGAGTAACAAACATTCACACTTACATACTTACACACACCCTAACTTTCACCTATAAAATATTAGTGTATCCCTCCCCGAATTCTGAATTGTTCTGGTGGTTGATACCTACTCTTCAAGCCTTTGTCAAGGATCGTGATCTGATGACTCTTGAAAACAGTTTATAATAAGGCTTAGGAGTGAAATTGGTCTAAAGTTCTTTAAAAGGGTGTATCGCCCTTTTAAACACGCATGTAGCAACTTTGGAGTTCTCCCTTAGTTCAAAACGGAGTTTAATATACAATGAAATGCGGTTACGCTTTTCTTTAAAAAGAAAGACTTGTTGGACAGATTTTGTAGACGCCAAGACCTGTGACGGTGATTATAATGAACGAGAAATAAGGAAATACCTCAAGACGGCTCTTCAGCTTGTCGATCCTCTGCAAGCTTTCAATGGAACTACCGGTCTGAGCCTCAACATCTTGCACTTTATGTTGAAGCGCGGCGAGCTGCTCCTGCAGCAAGGCGCCGTCTGCTTGGAGCCCCGCTGCCTCCTGGACGACGCGAGGTAGAGTACTCACCACCTTTACAGAAACAACTCACTGTACCTAATAGTTTTTAATTTTACATGTCATTATGTTTGTTGTTTTATGTAATTTCTATGTGGTGTACAATAAAGTGTTAATCTATCTATATATCTATGTAACATCACACTTATAAATTTACTTATACTCGTATTATTTGTTCGGGCGTTAGGTAAACACAATACTAACCACACACAAAAATTTTGATTCCGAAGGGATTTAAACCCGCATTGATCCAACCGATGGTTAACCCACTGTAAACAAACCTATGACGTCAGCTCGGAAATCTATGATGAAAATCAAAAAACGCCACATATGCACGCGCGAGCGACTGAATCTCCTTTGATACGGTCTTAAAAACTGACAGCGAAAGTTTCAACACGCCCAAGTTCGAGCGTGGCGATGTTTGTTCAATCATGAAATGATAATCATTTACTTGAATCCCTTTAATAACATTACAGAGTTTCGTTTTATCAAGGACGACCTATATCGCGCTTGGTTTTATGTTTGTTTAATCTGAGTTAAATTTTAGAATTTCGTTTATTACCTGTGTAGTAGTTTCATCAAGTGAATTTGTTAACTGTTTCATGTAAAGCTGAAGTCTGCTCACTGCATTTGCCACAAAAACCTGAAACAATGAAAATATTTTTATGAAAACTTTAGGTACTATCTTATTATTTATGCAATGAACGTGAAGAAAGCTAATTTGTGATTGATTGCCTTTTTCAGGTTTTTATAAAAAAAATCATTTTATTATATAAACAAAAAGATTTTTTTTTATAAAAACCTTCTTCAATTTCTTAAAAAGAGCAATTTCCTGAACTTTGGAGGTGCATTTCTGTTCATAACTCTGAAGACCCTCATCAGATCTACATAAACTTTTTATGGGACCACTTCGCTGCATTCTATTTCAAACTAAAAAGAATTTTCAAAATTGATTCAGTATTGACGGAATAATCGGTGAAAGTACATTAAAAAAACATACAGTGGAAAATAGAACCTCCTTCGAGTTTGAAGTTGGTTAAAAATAAAAATAAATCTATTAAGATTATGTAAAATCACATTGACACAGTCTCAATGTAACATTCAATGTCTTTATTGCACATGGGGGGCGGCAGTGGCTTGGTAGGGAATGTTTTAGTAAGTATAGTTAAGAAGAATTATTGACATGGGGAACTGGACGGCTACTCCACTAATGCATTACAGAGTTCTTACTTGAGGGAAGTCAGGCCTTTTGCCAGCAATGGAATCCATCCAGTAGGCTATTTAGATATGTATTATTATCAAAGTATAGGTTATAATAGGCTAATTTAGTGTCCATAACTCATTATATTACTCAGGAGGCAGCCTAAAAACTTAATTACAGAGTTACAGAGAACACACATTGCCTAAGAATAAGTGCACTTGGTGGCAACCAAACTGTTTTTGACATTTTTCCTAAAAGATACAAAATAAAACTATTACAGAGGTACCTATAAAAAAAAAGCTAATATTTAAAGTGGCTAATAGTGCTTATTATTTTATTTAGTTTCTAGAGTGACTTTTAAAATACCTACTTACTTACTTCTTTTTCTTGATTCCCACAAGAACTCCAAGCTTTGTTGATCCATGTTTTTGGATCAAACTCATTTGCTGCAAATGTTTTGAGATCCTGGAACAAAAATGACAAATCTACTTTAGGCCGGCCCGGGAGGGACGGAAAGTGCTTGTATACGAGTTCACCCGGCCGGCGCGCGGCGGCGGGGTCTGTATCGCAAGTAGAACTTGGTTAGAACTGAATTTCTAGTGATGTCGTCATCAGGAAAACCGAGAATGTGTCTAGGTCGGCGAAGAAGGGATTCGCACGCCCTATTGCGTTGGTTGATGGCTTCTATTTATACTTGCTGCTGACTAGCACTAAAAGCAAGCGGTAAGTTTGTGCCACTATTACTGCCTAGTTCAAGTAAAATTGCCTAAGTTGCCACTAAGATCTTCGCTCTGTCGATCGACAAGCTCTGTAAAAGGAGCTTCGCTGTTAAAATGATCAAAATAGGTAGATATACTGTCCCTTACCATTTTGTTTATTTGTTAGCAAACAGACCAACTGGCAACTCGTAAGTTCGTAGCTTAGCTTAGCTTCGGGTAAATTTGAGATAACAAGAACCTCCAGTTATCTCACTATGTATTTTCGTATGGTAATTTTACTTTTAAATTTTCAGTGCACTTTATGCAGAAATTGTTACAAACAGGTTTTTCAGAGGTATAAATGAAAGAAAATAGTAAAAGTTTTTATTCTCTTTGAGTAAAATCAAATCAGCAAAACAAAATAAAATCGCACACGCACCGCACGCACGCCAAAGAGAATATAAACACTACGTTACGTTTAACGCACGCAGACGCAGATTCATTCAAAGAGCATCCCAGCACAGATTATCCAACCAAAGCATAGTATCCAAAGAGAGACAATAAAATAAAATCACTTAGGTCGCGCCACGTAAAAAGAGCGCTGGCTGTCAATCAAACTGCGCAGTGGTCGATGATTGGTGGAGAGGTAACGCGGCGCACTTCATACCATTGATTTAGCGAGTGCTATTGGTTCTTCAGCGAGTGAACACAGGCGCAAACATACCCCCACTACTTCCCCTCAGCGCTCTTTTTGGTGGCGCGACCTATAGCATCCTAGTCTCAGAATAAGGAAAAAATTTAGTCCAGTCTTGTAGTCTGTGATCCAAAGAGAAAGAGAATGTATAGGAACAAGGATAAAAACCATGGAACCCGGATTAAATAAGTTGTTTTTCTTTTCTGTGCCTTTAATTAATATATTTGTAAAACCTAATTTAATTAGTTACGATGTGGTCGCTCAGCGACAAAGCCCTTTTATGTTAAAAAAAAAAAAAGTTGTAAATGCAGGTTGTCACAAGCTAGTTTTTGGGTAGTGATGAGCTTATCATCGACATTGTCGTGTCGACACGCCGATGATGTAGCCAATAAGAACATTCAAAAGGGATTACTTTCATTGCAGTTAAGTAAAAAAACATGTTTAGGTATTCTACAAATTTTACTTTACCTTATTAGACATAACACCAGTTTAAATGAAACTACACTAATTTATTTTAATCATTTATATATTTTAAGTGATGCACAACACAAAATCGCTGAAAAGTAGGTGTTTGAATATTTATGACAAATCTGTTTTTAATCAATAATAATAATTATAGGAACGTCGGATTTCAGCCGTCTTCATTTATTATTGATATTTTGCACAAAATACTTTTTGGTAAAATGCTTCGAACAAATTGTGCTGTGCTTTTTTGGAGTTCAGTTGAACCTATTGATGCACTGAATCCATTTTATTTTCACTTCATCATCACCAGGAAATCTGCAACAGAATTGAAATGATTATCGAAAACCATTTTCACATCGCTAGTATAATAACCTATATACCTAGACTTACTTGCCGTAATCTATTTTTCAGAAAAAATAATAAACTATAATAAAGCAAATACGTGTATTCTTTTGTGTAGATAGACATACAGTATTATTTTAGTATTTGTTAGCATTCTAAGATGACCAAAGATTACCACTTCATTTTTTGCTTGTGACACGTTCAAACATAATAAAAACAAAGAGCCATGTTTTGTTTCACTCACACCTTAGGGCATGCTAATGAGTAAACTATAGATGACTCGGTTTTAAAATAAAGACATTATACTCGGGTCGGGTAGAACGTCTTTTTGCACAAGACGTAGTGCGAAGCAAAAAAAAAAACTTGACAAAATCAGATTTGACACAATGACACAACGAAATTCAATTCAATTTTGTTTTGGATTTTTTGTTTGGTTGGTTGGTTGTTTGGGTTGTTCAATCAATGATTGGGTTTACTTACCTTGGGTTAGGTTGGGTTGTTTTACTTTTTGCTTGCTTCTTGCTTCAACCATTTTATTCGAGTACTAGTCAGTAGGTACTAGTAGTCTACACAGAGACAGAAAACACTACGTTTGTAGTCTAGTCTGTGTGTACTGTGCTGTGCCTGTGCTGCCCGTGCCTCTGTCTTGTCTCGTCTCGGATTCTCGGCCACGATCACAGAGTGAGTTCTTTGTATTGTAATGTAAGGGCCGCGATCGGTAAAAGTTCTAACTTTTGTTGTTGCTGATGTAGGTAAATCGTATCGTTTCGTTTGTTCGTTTATCTACGTACCTACTTAACGTACACTACAGCCACAGCCCGCTTATGTACTACTTCTGCTTTAAGGAACTTTGAAGACAAGGAACGTACCTAGATAATAATATATCAAAACTATTCACAGAAAGTTATACCTACCTACTATAAATAAAGGTATAAGCTTGGTATAAGCGTTAGCGTTCTTGGCAGTTAGGTAAATTCATTCTATTATACAGTGCATTATTGTTGCCAGCGTTGCAAATAAATTGTTGCAACTATGTAGTACAAATTTAGTAACTCTGGAAACTGTATAGGTACCTACATAAGTATCTATTGGGTGGACTGGTTTCTACTGCTCTAAAAGTTACATTTTTGTTCTTCGTCTGCACTTACATTAGGTACATATTTTGACAATGTTTAGAATCAGAGGATTGATTTTCTTTGTTGCAGAAATACCGACACCAAAGTTATTGTAAATTATGCCAAAAGAGCAATATAGAAATCCTAATATGCAATTGATGGTGTCTTGGATAGGTTAGGTTAGGTAGTTACTTTGACAATAAAATTGTTAGGATGTTTGCAATTTTACAAGATTTTAAACATCTAAGGTAACAGAAAACATGTTTATGAGCAAAAAAATACATCATTATTTCTTATTTCCAGAATGGCATGGACAGGGTACCAGAAAATGTTGGCTGTGGTCATGGTCATCACAGGGTCTATAAACTCTTTGAGCACAAAGTGGGCTGACCAACTCTCCTCTAAAGGTTCCGATGGTGTAACCAGAGTTTTTGAACATCCATTCTTACAGGTACAATATTGCATTATAGTATTGCATTGCATTATAGTAGTAGTTATTATTTGTATTCATTTATCTTTTAAGTAATTAATTTATTTTTTGATGTTTAGTTTAAATTGTTTAGAATAATGGTACTTATTATAGTTTTCATGTCTGCTATACAAAATCGGTCCTAGCAGAAGATCAGTGTGGTTTGTTGACTGTACAATCCTCATAATGCTGAGTTAGGGTTCATTTTGTATCATCCATTAACTAAGCTTGTAAGATAAGATTATTTTTATTTTGTTTGTGTTGTGTTAATGTGTTATTGCAAATAAAACCTTATTCTATTTTATTATAGGTCCCATCAGAAAAAATAAATAAGTAGTCATGTTTATAAAGACTTTTTAATGAATCCTAAATGATTTTTTCACTTTATCTGATAGAAGATCCGACCATCACGATCACTTTAACACATTCATATTTAAAGGTTAAAGTTTGAATTTGAATGAAATTTGGTACCAGGATAGTTTAAATACGGATACTTTAGTTCCCGGTATTCCAACGAGAACATCACGTAACATTATGTATGTATAAACTTATTCACCACGGGACGCAGCTAGTAAGTTAGAAAACAAAATAAATGAAATCAATAACTTGTAGTATAGATGCGGCACGTTAAAAGAACTCCGAGGGAAAAAGCGCAGTAGTCGATTTTTATGAATGTTAGGTCCGATTGGTGGAGGAGTAACGCGGCGCGCTTCATACTATTGATTTATCGATTGTTATTGGTTCGACAAAGCGAATGTACCTGCAAACATACCCCGCCACTACCCAGAGTTATTTTCACGTGAATAGATTTGTATATAATTGTACCTACCATTACTCAATTTCTTTGAGTACTTTGTTCTGATAAATAGAATTTCTATTGTGGCAGACAATATGGAATGCTATGTTCCTCAAACCTATTCCCTGAGAGATACTGATATAAAGTAATATTAAAAGAAATAGCTTGTACCACCAGTGTAAGTAAAGTTTTAATTATAAATATTATATAATAATACTTATATTAATTTTTTTCTCACAGGCAGCTGCTATGTTTGTTGGTGAGATGCTGTGCTTGCTGACATTTAAAATCATTCAACTTCGTAACCGCAACACCGAGGACCATGCCCTCACAAGAGGCAACCAGAACTTCAACCCGTTTATTCTCATGCCTGCAGCAATGTTTGACTTGGTTAGTTACTTCTCTTCCTAATATGTTAGTGAAAAGTTTCAGAAAATATAATAAAATTGTATATTATTGTCACACTAATATTTTAAAGGTGAAAGTTTGTGTGTATGTTTGTTACTCCTTCACGCTCAAACGGCTGGACGGATTTGAATGAAATGTGGTGCCAGGTTAACTTATATCCTGGATTAACACATAAGCTACTTTTGATCCCGATATTCCCACAGGAACGTTAACCCCGTTAAATCCCGTTAACTTATTCACCGCGGGGCGCAGCTGGTTAATTATTACAAATAAAAGAAAGGAACATGGTCTCTGATTACTATCCTTAGGTTGGATTTACTCTCCATTGAGGAAGCCTCAATTTACTTGCGCCCATAACGGACGTCATGTCTGCATCAATGCAGGACTAAAAAATATAATTACTTTTGAACAAATTAACAGATTTTCTAACCACATGCACAGCTACTTAATTATTAATAAATTCTTTAATATTTCTTGTCTCCGTCAGGTGGGAACTTCCATCATGTATGTTGGCTTAACCCTGACATATGTGAGTAGCTTCCAAATGTTCCGAGGGTCAATCATCGTGTTTGTAGCGGTGCTGTCCGTGGCCTTCCTCGACAGGACTGTCATACCTCGGGAATGGTTTGGCATATGTAAGTTTTCTACCTTACCCTTTTATATAATTTATATTTTATAGTAACTGAATTGTAGTACAGAATAGAAGTACCTACTATTTTAAGTTTAATCAAATTTTAAGTACCAATGATTTTTCCATACAAAAAACGCATTGCTTTGGATCCCACTCAAACGCCTGTATTTCTATTCATTGTTTTGGTCCCAGCACAGACAATCTTTCCAAACACGACGTTCATACACATAATAACATAAAGCAACAACAGTCTGATGTTATCAAAACAGTTATAGCTCTGATAGGATAGTGACAATGTACAACATTATCAGCTGTGTCTGTTTCGTATTATATTTAGGTACTAACACGTCGGATATTATGTATATGTATTACCTTCACCGGTTCAATCATAATCACATGTATCTTCGTAGTTGGAAAATTGAATGATCTCGATTAACCAACACAGCAGTCTGTGGATGTTATTTATTTAATCGCCCAGCCAATCAAGACAAACATAGGTACATCTGAAAACATGAATAAACGAATATATTACAACAACTGCTGACCCGGCGAACTTCGTACCGCCATCGCACCATTTGAGGTTTTCGCCTTCGGGCGGCAGAGTTTTGAACACCGACGCGAGGCTTTCGATGTGTGTATGTTTTGTGCTCGCATAACTATCGAATCGTTAGTGCTCGTTCGCACGAGAGCTTTTTTACCGTCCGTTAAAAAAGCGTTCAAATAGAACAAATGTATTCCCAAGTATATGTTCGTTCACACGTCAGCGCTTTTTAAACGCGACGGTTTTTTATCGAGCAGTGTTGTATTTTCTGCGCTGGACGTTGGACGTTAAAGCCCATATTCGCACGAAAGCTTTTTTAAAAGCGCCAACGCCGAGTTTTGACGCGACGCTTTTTTAGCTCTCGTGCGAATGGGCGCTTAATCCAATCTCGACGAAACTTGTTAGTATAATAGGTTAGGGCTATGGCAGTTTGCTGGTAACCTAATGACCTTAAACGGTGAAGAGGTTGTAAAAACTGTAAAATATTATAAAAAAATTGCCTATTAAAATAGGCTGCTGGTGTTTTTAATTCAACAAAAGATTTTATTTAATAATTCGATGAAAGTAGAAATCTTGTAGTTAGCTTTCGTAGTAAAAACAATCAATTACATAGTTACATAATACAACTCGACAGTGTCGTATAGTAGTAGTCAGAAGCAAGTACAAAATAAGCCACTAACCAACAGCACGCGAGATCTCCTTCGGGGCGAACTACTAGTTGTAAAATGTAATGTAATTAAATGTAATTATGAAGCGCTCGTGGCGAAGCTTGCTAAGACGTTCTTGATAGATCGTCGAAGTTAAGCAACGTTCTGAGCGGTCACAACTTGGATGGGTGACCGCAAGTGGCATTTATATCTGAGCGCTTCCGTGCTTCGGAGAGCACGTTAAATTGTCGGTCCCGGCTTTTTAAGTCGTTAAGCCATGACGGAGGTAAGGCCTCCGTCATGGCAGGTGGCCTAAAAACTCCGTCACCAGAGTTGGCCACTTGCTCATACGAACTTACTTACTTACTTTATTAGGAAAACAAATAAAAATAGATCACCATCGCTTGCACCATTAGTATGTCATATCATTTATTTGCTGTATGCCCTAAATAAATAAAGTGATGCACAATAATTTACTTGCGTTGTGAGTCATTTGATAGCAGTGCTAAAGTCCGTAGTTCGTACTTCATAGTGTAAATCTATGGCGCTACCAATGTTTCAATGAATCAGTTACTAATAAGAATGTATATAATAGACAAGACAAGTACTTAGCTGTAAAAACAATTATTATGATCACGACTGTATTACCAGGAAGCAGTAGACATTTCTTTTCAGAATTTTTGGCAATTTTAGATGTCTAAGGGGGTAGTCCAAATACATATTTGGTACTTACATACCCACATTTTGCAGAAGTTAACTTTCCATACCTACGTGACAGGTTGCAAGCCCGTCGACGCTGTTTAAAAGCTAACTGGTTTTTTCACGATATTTTCCTTCACCATTTAGAGACAAGACAAGTAGCTTAGTTATTTTAAAGCGTCGCGTAGGTAATCGTTTTATATGATATAAATAGAAATAGATATCGCTCGACTCCCATACAGAAGTAGGTACCTACACATAACGGCTTGAAATTGTTTAACACTTTCAAGGAATTTCAAAGCAGGTTCTACATTTTTTAAAAAAGCTATGAGTCTTAGTACAATTCGTTCTACCAGAATTTATTCATCAGTAATTATGTCGCTTTGACTATGTCGATGATTCCATACATACTTCGATAGGAAAGTACCATTCTCACACCTAGTCTAGCGCCAGTTTTATTACTACACACAGCATAGTATACCTACAGCAATTTACACGCAGATGGCGACTGCAAAGTAAAAATATCTTTAATACAAAAATACTACATGTTTTACCGAGGGGACCATTGTATGAAGATCTCTCGATTTTCCAATTTGGTTCCGTGGAGGGGTTCCGTTTATATCAGTTGGTCACCCTTCGTCTGTGTCCTGTTTGAGCTAGCCATTCTGCTCAGTGGGGGTCGTTAGAAGTTTGCGTTGGGAAATGGGAATTCTCATCAGTCATAGCTAGAATACGTTCGGTGACGGTAGCAACAATTATGTTGAGACCATGGTGAGTAATAAAAATATTTTTAAAAACTCTACTAGGTAATCTTAATTTCTAGAGCTATGGAGCTTACGCGTTTTGTCGTTTATTAATTCTACTAATTTCACATTATTATTATTTAGGAACACTCCCAGGTGTCCGATTGATATTTAATTTTTGATATTTAACGATTTATTTAATATAATTTTAATTTGTGCCTATTTTTCGATCAGGTCGTGGGCTCAAATCCCGGCCCTAGCTGACATTCTAAACTTATACAAGCTGTATAATTTATAGAATGCTTCTGTAAAATGAGGGTGTATTATTACCAGCGTAATGTATTATCATTATTGTGCCTCGGAATACCTTCTTAGACATTTGGAATGCCTAAAGATCTGAGAGAAAGTCGACCCACTGTGAAGATACAGTCGTTATCATATTCTGATTTTTAATGGAGTTTATTGTCCTCAGCAAGCATCATACTGGGTCTGGTGGTGGTGGGCCTCACAGACGCTATATACGCCTCGCCCGCCGAGTCCAAGGGCACCAACAGCCTTATTACGGGGGACCTGCTGATCATCGTGGCACAAGTCATCTCCGCTTGCCAAATGGTGTATGAAGAGAAATATGTAGCAGGTATGTAGACTGTTTCGATCGTATGCACCTGACGACATAGCCATATTACTTATTTACAGTAGCTTTCGCTATAGAAACAGGAAATGTGTAGGAGCATTTAATGACGTTGCTTACGTGAGAATTAACGTTTTTTAAATTAATTTATACTTTGACACGGAAACGGCAGTTTAGTTGATCATAATCACAGATAATATACTTTCACTACCCATTTTTGTTAGTGGGGTTCATAAGAAATTGAGGAATACTCCTCAAATTTTATAGGTACACTAGCTGCGCCCCGCGTTGTAAAAGTAGCCTTATTATACATATAAACCTTCCTCTTCAGTAACTCTATCTATTAATAAAAACCACATCAAAATCCGTTGCGTAGTTTTAAAGATTTAAGCATACATAGGGATAAAGGGACAGAGAAAGCGACTTTGTTTTATACTATGTAGTGATGTGCATTTTCTGCAATAAGTAGAAAGTGTAATTTGCTAAATTGGAACTGATGAGAAAATAATAACACAGTGGGCCATCACCTTTGAAGTTGGTTTCAAGAATTTTAAATAAATGTTTTTATATAAGTATGATGACGCGAGCGGAAGCTTTACTTACCCGGATAAAAAGTAGCCTATGTGTTATTATTATTATTCCAGGTCATAAACTATGTACATTCCAAGTTTCAGCCAAATCCGTTCAGTAGTTTTTGCGTGAAAGAGTAACAAACATCTCTACATTGATACATTTTTATTTACCTAAGTATATAATTTTAAGTATGATTCATAATATATAAAATCACGTCTATTTCCCAGGGGTAGGCAGAGGCAATAAATCTGCAGTTGCTTGCGTGTATGTAGTATCTTGATTTGTAATTTTGTTATTTCAGGTTTGAACATCCCGCCACTGCAGGCCGTGGGTTGGGAAGGCGTGTTTGGGTTCTCGGTGCTGTCGGTGCTGCTTGTCGTGTTCTACTGGATCCCGGCGCCGCCGCACTTCGGCAACAACGCGAGAGGCACCGTTGAGGACGTCATCGACGGATTCGTGCAAATCGGTTTGTCCTTCTCTAATTGATTCTCAATCACTGTTCCTACGCTACCAAAAATTGCGATAAATTAATAAATTGTAATCAAATCAATCATGTTATTGATCTCGCCGCATGCAAAGAGAATAAAAACACGCCGCATGTATGAAGGTATATCTCTTTTTTGAGTTCCACGCGGTCACTTTTCATAATATTTAACAAAGGAATGTTACATTTGTGAACGGTAAAATTATATCCTTCATTTGTTATGAAATATTGAATGTCACAAAACATGAATTGTGTTTTATATGACGAGATGTAGTTTTTTATTTAATGAATGAAACATAATGTTCATAAATGAAATAACAAAAGTGGCCTAAAACCACTGTTAAAGTTTCACCCGAACTATGAGGTGCAATAGAGTTAAAATGCGAAAGTTTTCGCCGCGAAACGAAAGTTTTTCACGCTGAAACGGCTGAACGAATTTGGATATAATGTAATTTGGAATGGTTATAGCTTTTACCCGGATTCTATACAAGATCTACTTTTTACGGAATTAATACTACCATTGTACATACCATGTTGGTACTACCGTTTTACTGGATTCCTAGTTTTGTCTAACTTGAATAGTGCAATAGGGCAACTAAACTTGCGCGTGCAAATAATTTTTGATGATGAAACCAAGCAGCATTGTTGAACTTGTATATACGAGTCATGATAACAATTTAATTCTGAATATCTTTTAAAAACTACTGCGACGGCTTACTAAGAATTATTAAAAATGGTACATATTTTAGGAAACAATCCGTGGATCATGGTGTCTATTTTGGGAACTATCGTGTCGATCGCATTCTTCAACTTCGCTGGCATCAGCGTTACTAAGGAGATGTCTGCTACCACCAGAATGGTTCTGGATTCCGTAAGGTAAGTTAAGTTTAGTGTTTAATGTTCGCATTATTTGTGTATTAAGTTTGTCTAAGAAATTTGAATGCTGAGCAATCCCTACTCCAATAAGGATGTCCTAGGTACTACATCATCAGACCCTGGAGTATTAATATCGTGGAAATTAAGCGCAGGATCCCCTCAAATTCAGGGTTTAGAGCTGAAATCACACCCAGGAAATCAGACTAGCAGTTTAGATCAGAGTTTACAGTTTAGTAAGATCAGAGTTTCCAAAATTATTATCTTGGAAACTCTGATCTGATTTCCATAAAAATAAATTTATTCAACGATGCCACGAGACACACCTCAAACTTATAAAATCCTCATTTTAGCCGGGGAATTAAAAATAACCGTGCATTTGCTCATCAGCTGTGCACCTTGATTAAACAATTTTTTTTACGTAAATCTTATGTGTTTAAACTTTTGAAACTGAATGACGATCTTCCAGAACATTCGTGATCTGGATGGCTTCTCTGGCGCTTTCCTGGCAGGCGTTCCACTGGCCTCAGCTCGTCGGTTTCGGAGTCCTTATCTACGGTATGAGCGAGTACAACGGACTGGTGCCTCGCTGCCGCCGCTCCGAGCCCCTCAGCGAGGAGACCGAGGTCGTCAACACAGACGCCGACAATATCGACGTCTAGGCTGTCACTGTCAGTGCTTCCATAACTCATGTCATTGTGCCCAAAATAACTATTTCTGACTTTGTTCTTAGCGATGTTGAGTGGCCATTATTATCCATCATTATTATGGGCATTGACACGTAAGAAGACAATACAGAAAATGGTGAGTTCTTAATTACTTAGGTACTAAAATCGAAAAAAACATTTTAAGGATTAATATAATTAGTTGGTGATGATGATGGATGAAATGATTTATAAACAAGACTCAAAAACTCGAATGGGTGTTTAAAACCATGGAACGACCAGCAAGTACAAAACAATTTGGGAATGTAATTTTTTTTAAAGTCATTATTGATAATGAACAAAACCAACACTTACCTAGGTACCTATTCATGAGTGTTCTAAAAATATATTTTTTCTCTTGAAGTTTCCGTTCAAATTTTTAAAAGAAGATAACATTTAAAAAAAAATTATTTTGATCCTTTTAACGTAGGTAAAAAAAAGAAATATGCAGAAGAATATAAATATGAGTAGGGTGTTATCGATACGGTGATTATGTGAGGCTGTCATAGTATAGGATTTAAACTATTGTCATCTAATCTACATACTATTTTATTAATGTGAACTTTCATTGTAGTTATTCATTCAACATTGACGAGGACCTAGGAATTTATATTCATAATTATGACCATGTGTAGTGTAAATATATTATTATCTTTGTATTTTAATAGTCATATGTTCAGTCTAAATCTAGTTTCGAGTTTCACCATCTCTAAATAAAAAGTTGGTTAGTTACTTCATAAATAACGTTACTCAGAAAGTAAAAGTAACCAATGACAAATGATGATGAAAGCCGTGAGCGCGATTCTTCACACTTTAACTAACATTTAGATTACTTGGTACCTCAGAATAGAGTATTTTGAGCTTAGTACCTTACTCAGCGAGTTGGTGAGACAAGGCGTAAGTGATCATTATGGCAAGTTGTCAACTAAACACAGGACATCAACACATGCCTTTAGAAGAGAGACTAAGAAACAAACATTCCATGCTAGAGGATCATAAGCATAAATGAAAATATTTAAGATGAATTTAGATGTATTTACCTGGATTCTTTAAAAAAAATCAGACTTTTTATTGCTCTATTTGTTCAATGTTGTATTAACTGTCTTTTTTGCTCATTTTCTCATCATTTAAATACTTGTTTCTGATAAATGTGAGCATAACATAACGTCATGACATAAAACCTATGATCTTCCTAATTACATTAAGATGACTGTTGTGGTTTGTTTGATTATGGTTTACTCATAAATGATTTCGTTGCTGAATAGTAAGTTTATCTAAATGTATTGTAATAATCAGTAACAATTAAGCACTATTATAAAGTAAGTATAGTTTTGTAAAATAACCTTATTATACTAAAAAAATGTGCCTTCCACAACACAAATGAAATACAATAGTTTTTCTCATAAAATAGTTATCATTTATTTATAAAGTGCTTATGTTACGATGTTATTGTTAATTTAAAATGTATTGGACTGATTTTTTTGATATTATCCATGTAGCAATTTGGTGAATCGTATATAAAATAAATATAGTATTTTTGTTAATAAATACTTGTTTAATTTTATAATTTAGTAATATTTCAACTGTATAAACTTCAAGGCTGTTCATAAATACAAAACTATTGTTTAATACTTACATATTTTTATATTTGAAAAACAGCTTTTGATAAAAAATATTTGAAAGTAAAATGAAAACAGTTTTTTTTTAAGATATATCAATAAAAGCGTATACTCAATCGTATTAGACGTAAGATTTAAAATTACTGTTAAGTTTTCGTCTCAACATCTTTGTCGGCTGTCGGCTTTTGCCCGGCAGCTGAAACAATAAAACAAATCGTATCGGGTGGGGCTGCGTCGGGACACATGGCGGCTATGGGTTTAATTCAAGTGAAACGTCTAACGTCAATGACTAATGCCCGGTTTCAATATTCAACTTACGAATGGCCGTAGATTTATCGCCATAACAACTTTGAAAAATGATTGAGACCTATGACAGTTTTTGACAGATAGCAATGTTACTATAGCAATATTATATTACATTAGGTCATTCGTAAGTTGAATAATGAAACCGGACATAAGCCGTTTGTTTTGTCGTGTCGTTTGCTAAAGAAGCGAATAGTAGGTAAGTACCATTTTATTTTCATTTTCTTAAATAAGTAATACCAATTTCTTTGGGTGCATAGTCATGTTACATACATTTTTTTTATTACCAAAAAATAAAGACAGAAAGAGCAGAAAAAAAACGCACTTTATATATTTTTATTAGTGTTGATGATCTATCTTTATAGAACTGTATACAACAAAAAATGTATGACACTTTTTGACAGATAACAACGTTGTTATCGACGATCGATCTACGCTACGGTCATCCGTACGTTCGTTATAGGAACCAGGCATTAGTAGGTAGTTATATAATAATATTATTTAGCTACCTATTCCTTGTTTACCGCGGAATTTATAGAACTAAAAAAAACTGGCAGTTTCGCACAAAAATACTACTTATCAGTGTTGTTACGAAAGAACTTATCGTTACTAATAATAATGATTTGTCTTACGCAGCATCTCTCCATTTGCCCAATAGAACACTTTGATGAAAGACTGGTCACGCTTAGCAGCATCTTCCTTCATATCCGACTTGAGAGATTTTCGTAGTACTCTTGCTGCTATGTTTGAGTAATTTACATAGCTGAAAAGAAATTCATCAATGTCCAGTTTTACCAAAATATCTTGAATGTAAACTACTCGTACATACTGTACGTAATGCCAAATAAGGTCTTACTTTAAGCCAGCCATCCGCCAAGTGCTCATTGTGTTGTTATCACTAATTTACCCAATACCTTCCAAGACTGAAACACCAAATAGAATTTCAAGAACAGATTTCGCTAGGGGTTTCGATGATTTACAAGACGTCACTATATTTGACTATACGCATGGCTGACAAATAATTGATTAGGACAGTGGCACCGCTGCAATGATTTTGACAATTATTATTGTGAAGTACCTAGCTTTGGAATGTTTCGGACGTTGCTCCAAACAGTTTCTTTTGTGCTTTTGACCTATCTCTTCTGTTTATTGCTACAGATATTTGTTCGGGGTCTGGATGTTTTTCTATCTATAATATTATATAGGTTACTTACCTATAATATGTCTTTACAAAAAAAAATTAATAAGTACCTACTAGTATAATATCAGACATCTGGTTACCATAACACAAGCACTAAGTTGCTTAGCTATGGACTAAAATATGACTCCCGTGTAAAATGTCCAAGGATATTAATTTATTTTATACTTATTATAGCTATTTTACTGTTACCCCTGTGAATATTTCCCGTTCCCGTGGGAATAGGTACTGGGATCAAACTAGGTAGCCTATTTAAAAAAAAATGAAATGAAATATGATCACGACTGTATAGTGGGACTTCGTCTGATGGCCATGCGGTTGAGCAATGGGCTGAGGTTGGTAATCTATCTCTCATCCATGATGCCAAACATCCGAGTTCATTTAGCAGCCGCAGATGGAAACGCGGGTATAACCCCGATCTCATATTTGCAAGCGAAAACATTAGCCGCCTATGCTCAAAATCAGTATGCTCACCACTTCCACGAACACAACACAGGCCAATAATATGTCGGGTGCACGCTGCACTTAGGCCAACGGAAGTTCCGTTCCGCCGTCGGTTTAACTTCTGTAAAGCTAACTGGGAGAATTATTCTAAGGAGTTGGATGCAAAACTGAACAACATAGAACCAACACCTAAAAATTACGATTGTTTTGTGAGTACCGTTAAGTCAGCATCCAGGCAACATATCCCTAGAGGATGTCGTACCCTCTACGCTCCTGGTCTCGACTCTGAGTCTCTTAAACTCCTGGAAAGCTACCAGTCTCAGTATGAAACCGATGCATTTTCAGACGATACTATTGCAGCCGGAGAAGAGCTTATGTCAAAAATCAGCAAAAATCTTAAAGAAAAATGGATCAACTTGGTGGAGAACATAGATATGACTAAAAATAGTAAAAAAGCTTGGTCTACTATTAAAAAACTAACTGGCGAGCCTCCCAATCCATCTAATCCCGGGAAAGTTACAGCTAACCAGGTTGCTCATCAACTTTTGCTTAATGGTAAGACCCCCAAAAAACTTCCTAAGCTTCTTAAACCAGCAACCAATCCAACACCTTCAACAAATATAAGCAAGCCATTTACTCTGAACGATATCATCCCTATCATAAAAGCACTCAAAAACGGTAAAGCTGCTGGATTGGATGATATCACAGTAGAACAACTGAAACACATGGGGCCCTTAGCCATTTCCTGGCTGCTTGCGATGTTTAATACCTGCCTGGCGCAAGCTAAAATACCTAAAATCTGGAGAAAAGCTAAAGTTACAGCACTACTTAAACCAGGAAAACCAGAAACGGACCCAAAAAACTACCGCCCGATTTCGCTTCTGTGTCACACCTTCAAGCTATTTGAAAGGCTCTTATTGAATCGCCTCATGCCTATAATTGAGCCAAAGCTGATACCCGAACAAGCTGGTTTCAGACCGGGTAAATCGGGTCCTGGGCAAATTTTAAACCTCACCCAGTATATCGAAGATGGCTTTGAAGCACAAAAAGTAACCGGCGTTGTGTATGTTGACCTTTCTGCAGCATATGATACGGTGAACGTTAAGAGACTGCTGGCGAAAGTAACGGCCCTGACTGAAGACTACGGTTTCATAAACATCTTGAGTGAAATGCTACGTAACCGACGCTTCCAGGTACACTTGCACTCAGACAAAAGTAGGTGGAGGTCACAAAAGAATGGCCTACCTCAGGGAAGTGTACTTGCTCCAGCGTTATTTAACGTTTACACTAATGATCAGCCCACCACTGACCTTGCCAAAAGATTTCTTTATGCAGACGACCTCGCATTGGCTTGCCAAACTTCCACCTTTGAAGAGGCTGAAACAAATCTTATGCTTGCCCTGGAAAATCTGGGAAAATACTACGACGACAATGCTTTGAGACCAAATCCTGGTAAAACTCTGTCATGCGTCTACCATCTCCGCAATAAGGATTCTCAAAGGAAGCTTAATATCATCTGGCAAGGCGTTCCTATCGAGCACAGTGATAGTCCAATCTACTTAGGAGTCACCCTCGACAGGACGTTGACATACAAGGCACACTGTGAGAAAGCTAAGTTAAAAGTAGGAGCCCGCAATAATCTACTTCGGAAGCTTACTACCACCACCTGGGGCGCTTCTTCCCAGGTCCTCAGAGCTACAGGCCTCTCACTTTGCTTTTCTGCCGGCGAATACGCAAGTCCAGTTTGGCATCGTTCCGCTCATGCCAGCAAAATAGATACTGCCCTCAACGAAACCTGTCGTATAATTACGGGTTGCCTCAAACCTACACCTCTTAATCTCATGTACCCAGTCGCTGGAATAGCACCCCCTAAAATCCGTAGGGAAGTTGCATGCTCATTTGAAAAGTCCAAGCAAGAGTCCGACATTAGACACCCACTATACGGCGCCGAAACAGCCACCAAACGCCTGAAAAGCCGCAAAAGCTTCCTGTCCACCGCTAAGCCCCTTGAAATTTCTAACCTTTGCGAAGCCCGTCGAAAACTTTGGCTCGAGAAAAACCCCCCTCCATCTAACTACATTCAGCCCGCTGAAGAGCTTCCTCCGGGGTACGAACTACCGTGGCGCACCTGGAAGTCACTCAACCGTCTTCGCACCCAAGTGGGCCGCTGCAAGCTCAATTTGAGCAAGTGGGGGTTTAGTATGGAGCCAACGACGAGCTGTGATTGTGGCACTGATCCCCAATCCATGCCACATCTGTTAGTTTGCCCACTGTGTCCCTCCGTCTGTACTCTGAGGGACCTTTGTGCCGCAACTGAGGGGGCTGTAGCTGTGGCTGAGTACTGGGAGCGCAAGCTATAACTAAAAAGTAAATGCTATTTGTATCATCGACTCGACGAAGAAGACGACTGTATCCCGGGAGCGGTAAACATTTCTTTCAGATCATTAGGCAATTTTTTAATCTAGGGTACTTAGGTACCTATAGGCAATCCTGGTACCTACCAAATTTTATTCAAATCCGTCCAGTTGTAAAGTAACAAATACACTTACTTATACACTTACACACACACAAACTTTCACCTTTATAATAATAATGTGAAGTGTGATCTTCATGCTCTCATGTTTCACTAGAATTTCTTCATTCGACCTCTACCTGACGCCACTCGACGCACGTACTCCGAGGGATATCCAATTCAACTTCTCGGAAGTGAGTCACTAACCGCCATCTGGTAAACAGACAGTACATACTTACCTAGTACCTACGTGACCGTGGTCGTCTCACCGCTTTCATTGATGCAACACTGTCTATTTTCAGGTAATACTATATAGGTATGTAGGTACCATCTATGTACCTAAGTATCTAATAAATTATTTAGTAGGCAGGTATATAAGGTACCTAACCTACCTACCTCTTAAAAAAAAACTTACTTAAGTAGGTATTAGGGGCAATTCTGAGTGTCGCAAAAGCTAAACTAAGCTAACTAAAATTGTTGCCATCCTTTTTATTCCCATCGCTATGAAAGGGACGGCAACAATTTTAGTTAGCTTAGTTTAGCTTTTGCGACACTCAGAATTGCCACTATTAAGTACCTACTTAATAATATAGGGTAAGTAAATAATATACTTAATTAATTTAAGGTATTTTACTGTAAGTACCTAGGTATTTCGGTGATCCTTGAGGTACCTAAATATTAGGTAAGTAGGTAAGTATTGCTTTTGCTAACGAATACCTCTTCACAGTGATAGAATTTGAAAAAGATTTAGTTTGTCTTTAAATCTGTGAGATTGTCAAACCAAAACCACAGTCAAATCGTAAATAACAACATTTATGTAAATAATAATAAAATAAAATAATATTTCGCAGATTCAGTACCTACTTACCAAAAAAATCATGAGCCGTAATCTTTTGCATTTTAACCAAGCATCTATTTTGATGACAAAAGTCCAGCAAGCAACAAACAGAACACTTTTTCAAAACGACTTGTCGAACTGCAATGGTAAATACTCGTTTTGTTTTATTTTAGCTAATACTACTTAGGTAAGTAATTCAAAAGGTTAGCTATTTTATTATTTATTTAATAAATTGTACCTATTTATTATATAATACTCACCTACATGACATGCACTCCAGTTTTAATATTACAGTTATCTTACCGAAGTCATGGTATTGCCGAAAAATAACAGAAATGACTAACATGCCTTACGAGTCAACAGTGAATAAGGTGGTGATGAAATCCTATGATAAAATTGACACTACTCTCAATAAGATTACGATCGTGGGTACTAGAGAGGCTGCCGTGGCTTCTACTTTTGCTCTACTCGCCAAGGTAAGATTAGCTTGCAACCGTGGCTTTACTGACGATAATCGTCATTACGCTAAGGTTAGGTAATTCTAAATCCATGTAGGTACCTAAGCCTAATTAGAACTAACTCCGACTTTAAACCGTGACTATAGACTAGTCATCATCTGAACATGTACCTACCTACTAGACATGTGCGCCGATGCTCATTTGACCGGCGGCGGCGTCTGGCGTTTAATTTGTCGGCGGCGGCGGCGTCATCGGCGTAATCGGCGTGGATGTGAAATTAAGTAAAGGATACATCCTTATTAAACTTTTTATTCATTATTTATGACAGACTTACCTATTTGTCTTAAAAAAATTATAAAATCAAAATTTCAATAACAAAAACACCTCTATGGCAACAATTAAATCACATAATTATTACAAAAAACAGGGAAAAGTCAAAGTTATTTTTAAGCGAAATGCAAATTACTTTAATGTTTGCACTTGCTTCTTACAAATGTCATAATTATCATGCTAAATATTATTTTGTCTACCGAAGTAGGACTTAGCCGAGACCTTTTTGCCGTAGGTAATGGTTAGTTCCGCAACTTAGAAAACACGCTCGCTTGGCGTGCTCGTTGCGGGAACACTATGATAGCTCATGATTCTTCTTTTCCTTCCAATAACGAAGAATGTTTCCGTCAAGCACATCTTTTGGGTTGCATCCACCAAAGTATTTCCAGCATTCGACCACTACAGGATCATCAGCCACGTTACTACCAGAATTTGTATACTTTTGGGACATAGCCGTAAGAAAGTTTGATGAAGATGATGACGGTTGAGTGGTTGGACCGGAAGATACTGACTCAGTGTGCTCATTCACCGTTTTTTGTAAAATATCAGATTCCCTGACGTGTTCTTTGACAAATGCAGACATAAAAGAGACTCTCGTTTCCCCCCTTTCCTCAAGGTATTTGTCAATAATTGACATTCCTTGGAAACGGCAATCGAGAAGAGCAGCCGCGACAATCAATTTAGTAATGGGAAATCGGTGATTCAATTTCTCAAGCATGTTTCTCTTCATGGGGCTCATTATAAGGACTTTGTCGTCCCCAGTTTGTTTCAATGCTTGTTCTACTTCACACCTAAAAACGAGTGCAACATTGATTGTGACCGAGTTTGATGCACGCCGATGACGCCGATGAAAAATTCGGCGGCGTCGGCGTGGCTAAAATGATCGGCGGCGTGCGCCACGCCGATCGGCGCACATGTCTACTACCTACTTACCTAAATAAATTGATCACAAATAAATAAATAAATATAAATAAACATCCTTGGACATTCCACACGACGTCATCTAGTCCCAAGCTAAGCAATTTAATGCTTGTGTTATGGAAACCAGATGACTGATATACTACATAGATACATTTTTTTTTAGAAATACATACTATTATACATAGAAAACAACCAGACCCGGAACAAATATCTACAGAACATGCAAACATTTGTCCCGCGGCGGAGATCGAACCCGCAACCTCTGCGTCTCAAACGGGCTTTCGCCCATATTAGGCAAGTAGCTACTTAGGTACTTACTTTATAAAAAAAATTAAATGTGGTAAGTATAGGTATTTATCGTAAATAAACATCAACAGGGTATTACTAAAAATGTCTGCATGATTGATGTTAACGACAACAAACTAAAGGGAGAAGAAAGAGATTTGGAGTATGGTTCCCCTTTCCTGAAAAATCCAAAAGTAGTTGCTAGCAAAGGTATGGATCTATATTTTCATCCATTTTTCAACCACTCTCCTCACTTTACCTTGCGGGTTCGATCTCCGATATGTGCTGAAATATGTATATATATATATAGTCTTTCATCAATTTATTTATCTCATGAATGTAGTTACCTACAGCAAAATAATTATAAAAAGGATAAAGACTAAAGGATAATTATCAAAAATTAATACAACCTAACCTAACCTAATACCTATAAAAAAATTGTAATAATACTTAAAATAAAAAATGATGAAAAACCTCTGAAATAGGTAGCTCTCCATTAACTAGAAAAGAGCTAAAAGCATAAAGGCTGAGTAGATTTTCTTGAAACATACTCGTAGGAAACATACTCGTAGGTCGTAGCTCAGAATAATCACGGTAAAGGGCTTTTATTAACATTTATTACTGGAGATATTGTGTTTCAGAACATACAGCATCTGCCGGTTCGAAGATTTGTGTGGTCGCCGTAGGGAATGAACAAGGGCAGAATGAAAGTGAACACGACTTCACTGCTAGAAACACTGAAATCATCCGCGCTATTGTGCCACAAGTAAATATCAACTTGAATTTCTTAGCATTAACGAATTATGTATGGTAATCTATTGGAGGTAATATTTAAAATAGATTTATCATTTATTAATAATGTAGGAATCCGTAGATAACATAGTTTTATTTACGAGTGATTGTACCGACATGGCCTCTCTTCGCTTATTCTAACGTCCCATATCCTGCGCCACTCCTACATGTAGGTACCTACAACCTGCTGTTTGAGAAGTCTATACCCAGCAAAAGCGTGAAATATGCTGCTCGTGATGATGATCAGTTCCAAATTACTCTCATATAAAAACATCTGATTGCCAGCTGCTGAAATACAGTCCAGAAACTCTGTACCTGATCGCGACGGAGCCTGTGGACGTGATGACGTACCACGCGTGGCAGACCGGCTGTCTGCCGAAGAGCCGCATCATCGGCACAGGGACGAACCTGGACTCTGCACGTTTCCGATACATGATGGCCGACAAGCTTGGCGTGGATGCCGGCTCCTGCCTGGGCGTCGTGGTCGGCAGGAACCCTTACATTCCCTGTGTGCCTTCCGAGAAAGGACAAGGCGGTGGTAAGTCTTATTTCTAGCTTCTGCAATTCGGCGAATACCAGTATTTTAAACAATATGCTGTAGGTACCAGCCAATTACAATATTGATATCTAAGCCATGACGCCTAAAATCAATGGCAATGTTTCATTGGGTATTTCTGTGTATTAACAAAGTCGTTGTCTTTTGACTTTTCTGTTGTCGCACTAACAACACTACTTTCTGCGGTCAAAGCTAGCGGTCCATCCAATAGGTACAGTCAAATGATTCGACACGAGTTTGCATTTTATATAAATAGGTACCTAAGTATATTGAACTTTCAGACTTAAAATAAGAAGCACTGTTTTTATAAATTTGTAATTTTACCAACAGCTCTGAAAATTCTTGCGGTCGACTTTATCGGTATAGAATTTACCTACATACATACCTATCATGTCATGCATGAGGCAATGATGTTGTGAAAGCAATGCTTGCCTGTGAACAGCCTCGACAGTTCGCTGGCTTTCAGGAATTACATTACATGTGTCATATTACTATTTGTGCGACGTTCTCGATACCTTACATTCTAATGATGTAATATTATTTCTTACCAATACCAATAGGTTCCCTTACAAAAATAACGGACGAGTACAAAAAAAACCTTTTGCCCGATCAACACAGAACAAAGCCTATCAGTAAAGGATAAAACGTAGATACAGATTTACTCTCGTACAAGAGTATTTGAAATCGGATGAGAAGTTACGGAGATAACCTTCAAACTTTACGCCCAAATACCTACTTACTTAAAATTAGGTCTATTTAAAATTTAAAAAATGTTAAATTTGACAAAGTGATGGTAAATCGAATTATAACTATTTGCTGGACTATGCAATAGGTAGTGTTAGATTATTTTGATAAAAGTTTGAGTTAGCTGTGAAAGATGCAATAACTGTAACATTCGTGACATTTTTAGGGTAAGTAGAAATACCAAATTGCCATAATTTCATTTCCTTAACTTTATTATTTAAGTACTTACCTAATCTAATACTTTTATCTGATAGTAGCGAAATCTCAATTCACAATCTATAATTTTGTTATGACTTCCTTTTCACTATTAAAACTTCTAACTAACTTGGTTTATTTATTACCCTTTCATATTTATTTTCCTATTTTGGTGATAAGAAAATGTTATTTAGATATACCTTGTCGATTAAATTGAAAAAGGAATATGAATTCTAATTACTTAGTAATAAAATTATGGATTGTGAAGTTATGGCTTTCGCGGGTAGGTACTAATGATAAATAAGTAGGTAAAGATACGTTTTTAAACAAACAACGTAGGTAAGTAATGTTATAGTAATGTTGTATGTAAGTAATAAAACATTTTTGATTACTTGAATTGAAGGTTATTTAAGGTTATGGAATATTTAATTTTTCTGTCCTCTTCTGGCACAAACCGATATTTCAGTAGGTACCTAGAGCTATCTGTAGGTATTCTGTGCATAGAGGACAAAATATGACACAACATAATTATGTAATAGTTTATAAAAAAAGGTTGAAAAAATCTCTACGCGAACTGTATTTTTGCACAAATGATGTTTTTGTACTAATATTTCTATGCTAATATTCCTAACTTTCCTAAACGATGAGCTTTCAAACATTTTGTGTCATTTTTTGTTTGCTCTTTATGGTTGCTATGTAAAGGAAGAATTTCATTCTCATAAAGTGTGTCGTCTAGAATCCAACATGTTTTTTTTAAATCGATTTACAGTTCCCGTATGGTCTCACGCTTCAGCTAGCGGCGTCCGTCTTATGGACCTTAATCCTAAGATAGGAGAGGCTGATGACCCTGAACACTGGAAGGAAAGCTACGAGAAACTACTCAAGGAAGAACAAATGATCCGCAAATTAAAAGGCGGCTACACCTGGGCTCTCGCACTTTCCATTGCCAATATCTGTGAAGCTATCCTCACTAATTCACACAGTGTGCATCCTGTTTCCACCTATGCTAAGGTTTGTTTATTAAGTCTTGGTCCAATTTATTTATCTACTTAATCTATTCCTTCATTATTATACTTGCTTATATTTTCATAAATTAAAAATGTTGATTGAGAAGGGTCTGAGACCAATTAGGTAATATCAAAGCCTCAGATGACTTTTTAATAAATTAACCTTTTACCGAACTTTGTATAAAAGTTATGTTACTGAATTCAATGCAAATTAAGTACTTACTTACTATTTTGCAAAATTGTATAAGTAGGTACTTCTTCTTGGAGTTGGAGCTTATTTGGTCTCAGATCAATCTCGCACAGTCATTCACCTTCCTGCTTGTATTTTTAGCTATCTACACTAAAGACACACCGTACCGCACGTATTGTAAAGTATGAATAATGTAAATTATATGTATAAATAGGAGCTAATGAAAGTACATAACTTTATATATTTCGTCTATTGTAAAAAATAAAACCCTCCATGAAGTATTGATTTATCAGTCAGTCAGTTGTAAGATAGTGTGATTACATGACATGTAGTAGGTAGGTATTCCTTTCTAATCATCACTTTGTAAATTTTAAACTTTGATTGTTTTACATTAATTTCTAGGGCGAATACTCCATCACAGAAGACGTGTTCATATCCCTCCCATGTGTGCTTGGCATCAACGGTGTAGTAGACATTGTGCGTCTGCCACTTTCCGCGTCGGAGCTAACGCTCTTGCGAAAAGACGCGCGCGCTGTCTTCGAGTTACAAGCATTGAAAACTATTCAATAGTATATTATGGGCCTTTAGACTGATATGATTTTATGTATCACGCCCAGCTGCATGAATTACATAAGTACCTACCTACTTAAGGCATGACTATAACGTAAATTTTAATGGCTTTTTTTACTTACATCATTAAAATATTATCAGCAGGGTATCGTAAGTTCGCAAAATACGGATGTTTTCTCTCCATATTTAAAATACATGTCTTCAAGAATAAGGCCCCAAATAAAAATTTGAGTTTTTGCGAGAACCACTATTATTGTATTCAGCTTATATGATACTTTTTATCTAGAATTTACAAATTTTCCTTCTGTGTCCAATTTTCAACAAAAGGGACACGCTTTATCTTATCATAAAATACATGGCATTAGGGTATCTATCGTTTATATTTATTATCTTGAACGATTTATCTACACTAAGTATTTTGTTAACTGCAGTTTTGTTATTTTTACTCCTGCCTGTTCAAATTTGTTGCATTGAAAAACTAGTTTTACTTCCATTAAACTAGGTACTTACCTAATTGCTGTCATTTCAAGGCAGACTTAGGTCTGGCGAAAAAGTCTGCTGGAGGCCAATGAACTAGACGTTTCATCGTTTCATTTAATTTTCATTATAGGTACTTAAGTAGTTTAAAAACTTACGACTTTCTTAGAAGTTATCGTACCTATTGCCTCATAAATTGAAGACCTGTACCAGCGGCTGCCGTTTGAATAGGGACTTACTGACGTCGGTTTTGGGCATATTTTCGTCGGTATGATGGGTTTAATTCGGGCATGCGCGATGCCGTGGATTCCAAAACGGAGTGGTGAAGGTCACCTTGAAGGATGGACGCGCCAGCCGGCGTGCAGCGACGCGACCAGACGCGCGCCGCCAACAAACCGGCTACAACGTGACGATCAACACGCAACGAGGAAAACATTGTGAGTACCATTTGTTTTTATAATTTCTGAGTAAAAACAGCATTACCAATTACTAATTCTATTTGTAAAAGTTGGTAAAACATACAAGTTTTGTTAATTCGTGTGATCGCATAATACTACCTGTAGGTTGCATTCATAGATATGCGTTGAACCCGTAGCTTTATACGTAATGGACCTATTCTGTGCCCGTAGCTAAAGTTTTCGCATTACTAAGACGCTGACGTTGTGAAAGTTGCGAGTTTATTGCACAATTTGCAAATACGGACTTATTAATATGAATCCAACTGTGAGCCTATCTTTATATTTAAGTAAGTAAGTAAATTTTATATATCTAAGAGCTATTATATATTGTGCTCTATATTTTCAAAAAGTAGGTAGGTACCTACCTACTTACCTAAGTACTTAAAGCTATTGATCCCATCCATGACTTGGCCAAAGTTTTTGTATTATTAGGTAGGTGTAGGTCTACCTTTTACTGGATAGGTAAGTACTTAGGTAGGTAAGGTACTTACCTGTGTACCTACCTACCTATATCCACTAAACACATTTTATTAGGTTGGTAAGTAGGTAAGTACTTACCTACTAATCTAAGTAGGTACTTAGGTACTACCTACTAATCTTTCTAAAGTTTAGAAAGATCACACCCCATTGTTTAGAATCTAAACAATGGGTGTGACGATGTGACTACTATTCTATGGATAATTAAGTAAGTACTTAAGTACCTACTTACTTACCTTCTCCATCGTGTCAAGGTACTTAAACAAAGTTGATTGTATATATATTATGTACCTACAATGATTGTGCTATTGCTCTACGACTCTACTTTAGGTAGGAAGATAAAAAATTTGACCTTCTGTTACAGAAGTTCTGTAGGTAGGTACCTAGGTACCTAATCTGCGAGCTAATACTTACTTCAACTATTTTAATGTAGGTAAGTAAGTACTTACTACATAAGTACTTAACTGTTAGGTACACATTAAAATATAATAGTTCATCATTCAATGTCATGATCAATGTCATGACAACGGAGTCTTACTACTTACCTATAGGTAGGTACTTACTCTTAGGGCCTCGTTCACAATCCTCAAGTAAAGTGTTGATTAGTTACTTAACGAGTAACGTCATTCGTTCTATGTGCCAAAAAGTCAATTAATGTCAATACTCGACACTTTACTTGGTGATTAGCCTACTCGGAACTTACTTGAAGATCGTGAAAGAGGCACTTAGTATATTTTTTTGATCATGACTTTGAAATTGAATGACGAACTAACACACAACCACAACTAGGTACAGACAGAACCTTGATAGTTAGACGTTTGAAATTTTCACAGATGATGTAGAGGTACTTTACCTAGGTACTTAAGTATTTATGTTGCCGCTGTAGCAATAAACTAAGGTAAATTAAGGTAAGTACTTAAGTATTTTTGTTTATACTTACTTAAGTATTTTAAGTAAGTACCTAAGTTGGTACCTACTTAGTATTTTTTGGAAATAAAACCACATTTTATAAAAATGAATCCTAGCTAGATCGATTTAACGCCCCCGAAACCCTTTGTCTACTAAATTTGTTGGATGGAGTCCTTTCCAAGATTCAGATTCTATAGGTATAACAGGTAGGTACTTACCTACTACCTACGTAGCTACCGTAGGTACATGTAGGTACTTAAGTAGGTACCTAATGGATAGAGAAACATCCATCTCAAAAATATTTTCATGTAAAACGATGCCAAGACAAGTCACGAAACCATTACTATGACTTGCACTGTCAAAAAGTTATCAGATCAGAGCTCAGCACATTATGTAGAGCCAGCCAAGCTTATGACTCAAGCGGCTGGACACACAAAATGACGTGAGTCAATGACGCGTGGACATTATGTCTCTTCCGCGTCCTTTCCGAGCGACGCCGGCGCCGACACAATACAGAAAAAGCGGACGTCCGTTCCATTATTAAGCCGTATACAGAAAGAAAGCTGGAAACTTATAGGCGCTTACCGGCGCTTGCCACCGCTCCGTTCTACACAAAGGAAGCAGGTTGAAGCAGTTGTTTATTAATTTTAAATGGCAGCGCCCAGCGCTGACCAGCGCGTGTTGAAGCTTGTCGGATCTTGTCGGCACCGTTCAGTGCTTATCGGCAGGCGTTCATTTATTTTCCTGCGCGGGTTACCAGCGCTGTCAAGCGCCGGTAAGCGCTTATAAGTTTCCAGCTTTCTTTCTGTATACGGCCTTATGTTGTAAAAAGTCACGGCCGCGTCCCGTCGCCGCATCGCGTCCGCGCCCTGTCTTTTCTGTGTGTCCAGCGCCTAACTCTACAAGTCCTTACTTACCCCTGACCCTGCTTCACAGTGCTCCTTTGTCCTGCTCTGCACATTTTTTGCAGTAGGTAAACAACTCTTTTATACATAGGTAATAGTAAAAGTTTAATACTTATATAAAATACCTTTTTTTTTTTTGACGGGCGGAAATCTGCATACAGACTTTCCAGTTACGTCGAGGGAACATAACTGGAGGTATGTGAGGTTTATCGAGCACTTGAAGAGCACTCGACGACTCACTAAAACCGACCGGTGACCCTCCTCACTGCATATGAGGGACTCTGGGATCTCCAATTGGAACGCACCAGTGACCCTCCGCATTTTGGCATATGTGGCATGAACAAGCCTGTGGGCTTGTTCATGCCACATATCCCTTTCACGGGGCCGCTAGAGAGAAAACCAGCCTCACCCTGGTCTCACTCAGCAGCTTCTACCTCTGACAGTAAGAGACTGGTGGCCAGGCAAGTAAGCCTGCCTATGACCTAGTCGTCAAACTACCCACATCCCAGAACCGCCAGAGGGGTCCGCCAGGGTAATTTTTTAGAGAGGTTGTCTTCCTCGCAGCAGCCTGAAGGCCCTCAGTTCCACAAGGCCCTAGGGACCCTGCGGAGTTCCGAGCTCGGGACGGTGGCGGAAGAAGAACTTCTTCCGATGCCTGCTCGGCGGCCGTGAGGAAACACGCCGAGCCGAGACGTCCCGGCTTCATCCACTGCGCCCTCTGCTATTCAGAGGGACGCGCGGAGAAGCTCACCCCCCCGTCAGACCATCAGTTCATTTTACAACAAGATCCCCCTCGGGAAGAAAAGGGAAAGTTATTGTCGGACTTAACAGGGCACACCGGCCTTCGGCTGCCGTTCCCCCCGGATCCCTCATATCCATAAGGGACAAGCAGCCTTGGGCACACGAGAAGGTTGTCTGACAAGTGCCCCTAATATATAAAATACCTACATCGACGTAACATAAGTACTTACCTACTAAAAAAAACGAGCAGGAAATAATGAAAATTTACGAGTAGGTATGTTATAGTATAGGTACCTACAGAGTGGAACAATGCCACCTGGAGGCTTAGTAAGTATTATTAAGTATTACCTATTAAGTACCAACTCGTAGTATATACCTATTGATAGACTTATTTCATGTAGGTACCTAACCAACCACTACCATGCTTGGTGTTTCGTGTAATTATTCCGTCCAAAACTGGATCCAGTGGATTTTTTTGATAAGTACGAGAATGCAGGTCTTGAACTCAATTAACTGTTAGATAAATTTTATTATTCGCAAAATTTTATTGCTTTATTATTGAGATAAAACACAGGTCAATTTCAAAACTTGGGGAGTATTAGCCTAAATCGGATACTTACTTAAGTTTTTCAATTTTCAGCATCCGAAAAAAACAGCATATGCATGTAGGTACTTAATGTAAGTAATGATGAAAGAAAGAAGAAAAATCATTTAGGGCAAAGCTGAAAAAAATAGTGCCGCTCGGGTTTCGGCGCACTAATTTAATGAAAAAGGGGTACGCTGGAATAACGCATGACCGTTATTTTTTAAAAAGTATTGTTCAATATCTCCTTTCCTATATGAGCAATCACTTTGAAATTTTGCATAGCTCAGTCACTAATTATGCACTATTTTTGAGTGTAAATTTCGTCGCTGTAGTATTAGCCATTTCTGAGAACGGGGCATGGGTACGCTATCATAACGTTATGCTGGCGTACCCATAAAGAATGGTCATTATCTCTTGAACCAAACAGGCACTATTTTTTTCAGCTTTGCCCTAATTATGCACTATTTATGCATTATTTTTTGGGCATAAAAAAAATGTGAATTCTCTTATGTGTACGCTGGCATAACGGACACAATAAATAAATAAATAAATATCCTTGGACATTTCACACGGCGTCATCTAGTCCCAAGCTAAGCAATTTAATGCTTGTGTTATGGTAACCAGATGACTGATAAACTACATAGATACATTTTTTTTTTGTAAATACATACATATTATACATAGAAAACACCCAGACACGAAACAAATATTTGCAGATCATGCAAACATTTGTCCCGCAGCGGGGATCGAACCCGCAACCTCTGCGTCTCAGGCGGGCTTTCGCCCACTGCGCCACAGAGGTCGTCAACAATACTTACTACATTATAAGTTAAAAGTTTAAGTAATTCAAACAATCATTAACATTGTAGGTACCTAGGTACCTAGGCTGGTACCTAGTAGCATTTTTCTATAATATCTTTGTGTGCGATATGCTCCACTTGGTCGAACGAGTTTTCATACATTTGTATTTTATGACGGGTCCAGTGGCTAGGTTTATCGTTCATGCTTCAAGCGTACTTTCAGAGTATGTTAAATGAAAATACCTTTGATTGCCGTGTGTTTCGTCAGCTAGACGTCTCATCCTCCCCTCTCTGAACTGGAACGCAGCGGTGCGTGCCGGTTGCAGCGTGCCCCGCGAGTATCGATCGGACGTCGTGACTTGAGGTTTATTTGGACGGCATTCGCGTGATAGCTTGCGTTACGGTTACCATAAATCCTACCGGACTCTGCATTTATTTAACCGAACAGCATTTCTTATCTCAGTAGTAACCCAACATCGGAACAGTGCAGGTGTCATAAAACTACAAAATTATTTGTGAGCTTTTGAAAAATGAACGGGAACAGTACCAGCGGCGTTTCCAATGGTGGCTCCAATGGCCACTCGAACGGTATCAATGGTGTTGGGAATGGACGCAAGGGCTCTCTTAGTAAGTTTCTTTTTCTGACGATAATTGAAGTACCTACCTACTTCTTTACTTTTTTGTTTTGTTTCTGTAGGGTCCAAATTTACGGGTAGCTGTAATCTATACCCGAAGACGTAGTCGTAGGCTGTATTGTAGGTAGTGTTTTGTTGTCGTTACTGGGACTGGGATTGATTGATCAGAGACATTGTGCTGTGCGCAGGTAATTGTTATTAGGTACTTGCGATAAACCACAGCATGTAGTATCGTGTCATCGTGTGTGTTGCTTTAAATTAGGTACCTATCATTTTTACACTACGACGTATGCAGCGATTTTTTAAGTGTTGTTTTTTATTGTGTAAGTACCTATAGGTATATTACAAGTTCATTGGAACTTTACCTACCCTACTACTATTTCTAACTACCTTTAATACCTTTTACCTAATATATTAAGTACTTATGTGTTTTTGTAAAATTAATAAACGAAATATTTTTTTTACTGATGCAATGGGGGCGATTCTGAATGTCGCAAAAGCTAAACTAAGCTAACTAAAATTATTGCCATCCTTTTTATTCCCATCGCTATGAAAGGGACGGCAACAATTTTAGTTAGCTTAGTTTAGCTTTTGCGACACTCAGAATTGCCACTTTTGTCACACTTTTCCTGAATGCGTCAAGCTAGCGCCCCGTCTTTAAAGGAGGAGTAGCGAAGTTGCACTTGGTTGATGGCCACCAAATTTTGTCTTCGCTACTCTTCCTAAGTTATACAAAATAAACCTATTACAGTCTAATAAAAAAACAACAAGGTTTCACAAACGGAACATTCAGTTTTTTTTTAATTTCTTTGTTCAACGTAATAATAAAATAGGCGGCGGGCGGCGGCAGGGCGCTAGTTTGATGCATAGGTACAACTACGATTTTTTTTATTTAAAAGCCTGATGTTTCCCACAGCAGGGCAAAGGCCTAACTACGAAAAGAGCAAAAAAAATTACTTAAGTCTTAAACTTTTAAAAACTTTTTTACTTTTTAAAATGTAGAACCTGGATTTTTCAAAATCGAGCACTTATATATCAAAATCGAGTCCTAGATAACTTTAGATAACTCTCAGAGTTTCGGACTTTGCCCTTTTCAGTAGCCCTCAAAAAAATAACTCAGCCTGTATAAAATTTCTTGCGACATAATTATGTTCAATGAACACATTCTTCTTCACTAGAAATCTATCATTAATTGACATTGAATTATTTCAATTTGAAGCGCTCGCGGCGAAGCTTGCTAAGACGTTCTTGATAGGGCAACGTTCTGAGCGGTCACTAGTTGGATGGGTAACCGCAAGTGGCATTATCAGCTGAGCGCTTCCGTGCTTCGGAGGGCACGTTAAATTGTCGGTCCCGGCTTTTAAAGTCGTTAAGCCATGACGGCATTTAGGCGGCCTAAAAATTCTGTTACCAGAGTTGGCCATCACTAACCAGCCCAAAGAAAAGTTTAAAGTTAGGTAAGTAGGTACTTACACATTATACGTCAATAACTACGATTTTTTTTATTTAAAAGCCTGATGTTTCCCACAGCAGGGCAAAGGCCTAACTACGAAAAGAGCAAAAAAAATTACTTAAGTCTTAAACTTTTAAAAACTTTTTTACTTTTTAAAATGTAGAACCTGGATTTTTCAAAATCGAGCACTTATATATCAAAATCGAGTCCTAGATAACTTTAGATAACTCTCAGAGTTTCGGACTTTGCCCTTTTCAGTAGCCCTCAAAAAAATAACTCAGCCTGTATAAAATTTCTTGCGACATAATTATGTTCAATGAACACATTCTTCTTCACTAGAAATCTATCATTAATTGACATTGAATTATTTCAATTTGAAGCGCTCGCGGCGAAGCTTGCTAAGACGTTCTTGATAGGGCAACGTTCTGAGCGGTCACTAGTTGGATGGGTAACCGCAAGTGGCATTATCAGCTGAGCGCTTCCGTGCTTCGGAGGGCACGTTAAATTGTCGGTCCCGGCTTTTAAAGTCGTTAAGCCATGACGGCATTTAGGCGGCCTAAAAATTCTGTTACCAGAGTTGGCCATCACTAACCAGCCCAAAGAAAAGTTTAAAGTTAGGTAAGTAGGTACTTACACATTATACGTCAATACCTACGTTACAGGTAATAGGTAACTCCAAAAATCTTTGATTCCTTGAGGTCCTGAGGTTCTGAGGTTTTCTTGAGGAAAAGAGAGGTATTATCACCCCAGGATGATAATACCTCTCTTTTTTGGCTAGCTGGGCGATAATACCTTTCTTTTTCGGCTAGCCGAAAATACGTAACAAAAACCGTCACCGTCACCGTCGGTCGTGTCGTGCTAATTAATATTTTTTCGGCACTTTCAACAATACCTAATCGCTTAAACCTGGGTACTCGGTACTTAGGTATACAGAAATGTTTAGATTAAAACAGATGTACATTTCATGTTTAAATGGCTTACCTTTCATCATAGCAAGGTCACGAGGCCGAGGCTAGATATTATTTCAGTGGAACTATAATTCCGGATGGCACGAATCGCGCGCGTTTTGAGGCTCGCCGGTCCGCTACTGGCTAGGAAATGTTTTACGAGGATATTTTTCGACTTTCCAGGAAAAATGGCGACACTGGACAAGCTCTTTCAATCCTTTCAAGAAAAGGTCGATGACACGGGAAATAAGGTGACGGTCGTGGGAGTAGGACAAGTCGGCATGGCAGCGATCTTCGCTCTTCTTACACAGGTAAGACCGTAAGACTTAATTAAGTAAGTAAATTAAGTAGGTACTAGCTGCGCCCCGCGGTGTTACCCGCGGTGAATAGTTCCCGTTCCCGTGGGAATAACGGGATCAAAAGTAGCCTAGTTGTTTAATCAAAATCATCCATCAGTCATCATCATTACACCACACAACTTCTTCGGTAGTAGGTACCTACCTACCTACTTATAATTTTTTTAAAGTGTAGTACCTTTACCTACCTAATCTATTATTGACCCACTAAATAACCTAATGTCACTCGTGATCTACTTATCCAACATTATTGTTTATATAATATCTAGAATGTGAGTTTTAAATGTTTTAAATAGATAACAATAGGTCAGAGGTTTATTGAAACCAATTAACTTTTCGCCGATACGATAATGAGTTGGAGCCAGTTTTTATGCTAATTTGTTTACGAATTAGCTGTTCCTTCAGCTAACATTGCAGGAGGTGAATGGTATTAAGTAATCGATTTGATTAGGTACTTACCTACTTACAGATGTTTTTTATTCTTATTCTTTTAATGGTGCAAATTTTATCAATTCAAATTATTTTTCCACTAGATTAAACATAAAAATTATGGTAATTAGGTATTTAAGTAGGTAAGTACCAACTTACTATTTTTGAGCTATTTTTGAGGGTGGAATGCCGGTCTGTATGGATGGATGGACTAATCAAATCTAATAATACGAAACGGTTGGACTTTGTTAATCCAATCATGCCTGCTATTAATAATACAGACCAGGGCCCGTTAGTAATGCATCATCCAACATACATGACACAATTACACACACGTGCAATGTAGGTACGTTAGGTAAGCGAAAATAATTGAGCTTCACATAGGTTGGACACTTCGTTCATGGTTGTACGTTTCTGTAAAGTACTAGGTAAATAATCTAATGAAATGAAATGACTATATAATGTTCTAATAAGTATTTATTCTGTGGTCCTTAATATTCAAAATATCTACATACATAACCTAAGTAACATACCTTACCTATTTATAAACCTAGTTACGCTTATGCAGGCACCACACACGGGCTATGTTGGAACAATACTCGACTGTTGCGACGAACATTTCAATGTGGGGAATCTTAGACAAAAACGGAACGTTGCGTCGAATAGCCAACGTCAACCCGCCATTGCCGAATATGAGAAACAATAACTGTACGAATCTAGAACTGCTTTAGCGATGCTTGATTTGGTTTCAGAATATAACCAACAATGTATGTATGGTGGACGTCATGGCCGACAAACTGAAGGGGGAGATGATGGACCTCCAGCACGGCTCTGCATTCCTCAAATACGCAAAAATCTCTGCCAGCTCAGGTATGTACCTCCTCTACTCCTTTATATTTAGCTCATCATCAGTTTTATATTGAATTGAATATTGCTAATATTATATTGCTCGCTAAAATTTAACGTTATTCTCTCCCCACACCACACCACCCACAAAATGATAAGTTAAGTAAAAATGTTTTTTAACCTGGGGATTCTAGTGATTCTACTGCCCACTTAATGGTAGGTATGCCAGATTTCCTATGAAGCATTGTCGTGATCAAAGTTGACCATTTTATTTATTGAACGCCAACAGTTCAACAAATAAATCCAACAAATCCCGTTTAATAATAATGTTAATGTGCCTCACTAATTTTTGATAATCTAATACACTTTTTAACCGGATTTAAAGAGGGGTGTTTTAAGAGTGTCTGGCTGTGGCATCTCTCTAGTTGAACAGATTCACCGATATGATGATCTTTTGTTTAAAAGGAAGGTGTCGAGAGTGCTGTGTGAATGTTTCATTTGTGTCGCGGGTTTCTTTGTTTGTTTGTTGCTAACTACACTGCTCTGCTGCCGGGCAAACGTCTCTCTCCCCCCTTATTAATTAAGTAATTTGCTTATTAACCTATTATTTGCATCAGATTACGCCGTTTCTGCCGGTTCCAAAATCTGCGTGGTGACGGCGGGAGTGCGCCAGCGCGAGGGCGAGTCACGCCTAGACCTTGTGCAGAGAAACACGGATGTCTTGAAAATTATCATCCCCCAGGTAACATTTACTTAAGTACAGTTCAAATTGAACTCAAAATTTACAGTTTTGCAATTTTGAAAAAACTTAACGTAAAAACGACTTATTAAGGCTTCTGCGCTGTACGACTTCCCCATACAAACGTAATACCATAACCATTTGAAATTTGAGCATATCTTTAGCATAGTATGCTATTATTCGTATTAGGATAGCATTTATCTAGGTTTCTGCCAGAAGCTTTTTTCAAAATACTTAGCCAAAGTGAAATTAAACCGAATCGCATTTTGCATATTTTTACATCATAGAAGACATGTTTTCTTAATATTTATATAGTATTAAACACTAGGATATTTTAAGTTTCCTTCTGTAAGAAACATAGCTTATATGGTCTAGTATCAGAAAAACAACACTGTGTGAAGAATAAAAACAATTTTCAGTCATAATTTTTGGGACTACGGGAGACAAGCAAATTCCTTGCAAAATAGCCATGCATTTACATTTAATACATTTTTAACCTTTTCTAACAGTGCGTTTGTGTGCGTGTGTCACGCACGCTCACGCACACAGATGCAAAATGACAATCACACCAAGATTTTGTCGTGTGTCGATGTTTGAACGCGCGAGTAATTGAATTTTGCCGAGCCACGTCGCCGGACTCTTAATATATAGTTGAGTAATTACACTCAAGTACCTACCCATAGTTAAATCTCTAATCCTTTAATTAAATTCTTTACAACATGTCATCTTTAAGTATAAAATTGCGGAGTTTTTTTTAAGATACGAGAGTGGGAATATTGTGGTGATGCCTATCTTAGGTGTTAATAAAAGATGACTGGAAGATGACTTTATTAAGTTCGGGGACTTCCAGGCAATATCAGATAACATGCCGTCTGGGTTTTTTTTACTCTATCTTCAACTTTACTAACTTGCCATGTTCCGACATAGGTATTAACTTAATTTGTTTATAGCTGGTGAAATACAGCCCGGACGCAATCATAATGATCGCGAGCAACCCGGTGGACATCCTGACGTACGTGGCGTGGAAGATCAGCAAGCTGCCGAAGCACCGCGTCATCGGCTCCGGCTGCAACCTCGACTCGGCGCGGTTCCGCTACCTCCTGTCCGAGAAGCTCGGAGTCGCCACCACCTCGGTTCACGGATATATTATCGGCGAGCATGGAGACACTAGTGGTAATTTATTAAGCTCAATTGCTTTTTACGTATGAAAGATGGACGGAGTTTGTAACAAGATTATGAAAAAAGTGGAATTCACCTAACTGCTTTTTAATATGCAGTAGGAATTAATTTATGCTGTTACTCTTAGATATACTTCTAATTAAAAATGTTACAGTTCCAGTGTGGTCCGGAGTTAACATTGCGGGCGTCCGCCTCAGCGACCTCAACCAGAAGATGGGCTCGGACTCGGACCCCGAGCATTGGAAGGAAACACACGACATGGTGGTGAAGAGCGCCTACGAAGTCATCAAGATGAAAGGCTACACCTCCTGGGCCATCGGCCTCTCCATCGCCGAGCTGTGCGGCGCCATATTGTCGAATGCCAACAGCGTGCACCCTATCACAACCTACTTGAACGTGAGTGTACCCAATAGATCCAATACAGTCCCAACCACAATTTTTAGCTGATCTTTATCGTTTATTTAGGACAACTTTGTGGTCCTTTTATAAACGTCAGAGCTCTCACGAACTCAACTCAACGACCAGTTTCACTATTGTCTCTACCTATATGGTTTGCCAACTAAGCATCGGCCGCTCCTCATCTATCTGGCCAGATAAATTGGCCTAAGATAAATTGGTAGTTGTTTGAAAAAATAAGTTGATCTTAAATAGACTATTTCCCACCAGGAACACTGCAAATTAACTTAACAAATCAAATCGAATGTTTTTGCAATAAGTAACTAAAAAACCATTCCCATATATGGACAACCCTTACGGACTCAAAATTTTACCTCCCCCAGTATAAACATCTACAACATTCTGACCACAGCCACAGATAAAAGAATACTAGTAACAGCCTATTTTTTATATTTTCTATTGAAAACGGAGCAGCTGACACAGCTTGAATGAGCCGAGCCTGAGCCTCATTCAATTCTGCATAGTTGTTGACAATTTGTGCCATGCACCTGTTTATCCAGATGTCTCATACAATTTTTTTGACCATTGTATAGATAGATACCTAGTTGATGTGTTTGCAGGCTCTATAGTTGGCGATTTTTTGTCCATGTGCATTGTTACATTTGTGTATTTTTTAACCGACTTTTCCTATGATAGAGGTATTATGATGTATGTGTGTTGGGTATACAGGGCGAGCACGGTATCGAAGACGACGTGTTCCTATCTTTGCCGTGCGTGTTGGGCCGCTGCGGCGTCACTGACATCATCCGCCAGCCTCTAACCGACATCGAGCTCGGACAACTGCGCAAGTCAGCGAAAGTCATGTCAGAGGTGCAAAAGAGCATCGTTTTTTAACTAACGCATAAAATACAACGTAGGAACCAGCTAATTCACAACGACGAGGCGATTTCGATTTTCGTATTAGATTTAGGGCTTGTTTCACCATCTCTAAAGTTTTGATTAGTTACTTGTTTATCATTTACTTGGTAAGTGAAAAGTGAGTAGGTACCACCAGCTGCCATTTTGAAGGTGAAGCCTTCTATGCAGCTGTACACATTACTCCTTATCTTGTTATTTCATTCGAAGATGATGAAATAAGCCCTTTCATTAGTTAGGTAAATAAGACACGGTGCACGTACCTATACATTTTTTGAGATTTTCACTAACGTTCAAACTGTGTCTTATTGAACGATTAGACTCCAATCATGTAGTGTGATCGTGTGACCATGACCAGTGATTGCCTGATTTAAATATAATTTGTTGTGGCCAAATAAATACCTAATTAAGTATATCGCCAAACGGCCAAGTAACTTATGGTTTTGTACGTTCGTTCGCTCGTTCGTATGAGCAAGTGGCCAACTCTGATGACGGAGTTTTGTACGTAATTAATGACTTTAGTATTTTGTTCATTAATTTCAATTGCGAATTTATTACTAACCCTAAGGGCTCTTACACATAAACACGATACGACCGAGACGGCGACGGCGACGTCGTGGTACGACGGTGGTACGATGCGACGTCCTATCGTGGAAAACTTAAATAGTTACGACATTATGAAATCGCAAGGTGCCACGCCGCACGACACGACGACGCTGAGACGTCGGTAAGTGGCCGCGTGAAATGGAGTTTCTATGTATAAGAGCCCTAAGCAGATTCAAACCGGCCAGCATAGAAATTATAATCTGGCTATGGTTTTATATTAACTTTAAGTTGTATTTTCTATGCATTTCTGTTATTCGCAATCTCCAACCAAACTCAATTCTGTCGTTAATTATATCATCTCAAAAATATTAGTAGGTAACCTACCTACTTACATATTTTACTTGAGTTTTATTTTTTCTGATTTAGCAATTAATTTTCTGAGATTGCGAATGCCCTATTTTAAGGTAGGTTAGGAAGGGACAAAAGTAACAAAGCGAATACTTTTCTACAAACTCCCATAAAAATATTTGTACGCGGTACCTACCCCTCAATATACTTATGATTAAATTAAATTAATGTGGCTGAATAAAAAAAAATTAAAACAGACTTCAATTTTGTAAGAAAGCAATGTCCTGCACTCTCGAGGTGCATTTCTCTTCATAACTCCAAAGATCCTCATCAGATACTTAAAAGTTTTTGATGGGAACTACCTTGGGAGTACGAGTAGTACCACAGATTATATAATACACTATACTTATTCTCTTTCAAACGAAAAAAGAAGATTAAGTTTTAATTGTATATTTAATTGTCCACTATTGAAAAAATAATGATCATAACTAAAAATAAATAAGTAAGTACATAATAACTTACTTACTTAAGTTTAAAAAAAATACATAATTAAGTTACCTAACAGTGGATATCTCCTCCTTTTTTGAAGTCGGTTAAAGTAAGTACTTAAATAAATTTTGGTTGTTTAGATTTACCTATTACGACGAACAGTACCTTGATATTCAACTATATTTACGGGGACAGAGTACGGGGACAACGGGAAGTATTTTTAAATATTTAATCAAATTCCCGCTGTCCCCGTAGTACGGGGACACGGTATACGGGGACAACGGGAATAGACGGACCTCGCGAACTATTTCAAGTTGACTGCTTAGCCAAATTGATGTCGTCAAAATCAGCACGCGCTAGTTGATATTTTTTTGAGTTTTACCAAATGTTACCTACTATAATCGTACCTTGTTCACGGAAATAGTTCAGTATTCAATTCGGAATATCACTCGTTAGATTTACAATATTAGAAATCTAAATACAATACTAAGTGGAAAAATAGAAGAGAAAGAGAGAGAGAAATAGTCGCTCTGTTACATGTTGATTCTGAATTTAAATTATTTTGTAATTTATTATTATTTATTAAATTATACTTACTCTTAAATTATTGATTGTTACTTTTATAAGAATGTACGTCTACCGGTTTTGTAGGCAGATTTAAATCGATGGAGTACCAATTTTTAATGGAATACCTAATCTTTTTCACGATTTGATAGATGGTTTTAAAGAAAATGAGTAGGTAACCTACATTATCTATGTCAAGAACTGCCATATTTATTCTCAAAAGTTGCAGATTCTCTATTTTAATAAGTATTTCATAAAGCACTACTTTTATAATTATACCTAAATGTGTATTTTTGATGTCTGTATCCATATTGTGAAAGTTGAGTCTAGACTACGGATACCCTTATTTTTGGCTGTTTTTACAATTTAAAATAGATTTTGTAAACATTTTCGTATCTCGTTATCAACCTATTTAAATTTATTAAGTACTTATATGAATAAAAAGGATATTGCATTATAATCTATTCCGTGTTTTACTATAGAATTAACGTATCATTTACACGATGCATGATTCTTGCACGTCACATATTGACGTGTCATCACGACTTGCATGGTCTAAATTGAGGTCTAAATCATGAACAAAGGTTCACGGTCCGGTGTCTAATGCCGAGTTCCAACTAACGGATGTCCGTAGGTTGGTCGTCATAGCCACGTTATCATCTGATGCCGGCGGCTATATGAGTGGACGCTTGACAACTTCAAGCGTCTGACAAATGTTTGGTTGCAATAACCCACACGCCAACTCTAGGTCTAGGTACCTATTATCTATGACCTAGCCCCAGTCACCGCGCCATTACTACTACATTACATTACTACTACATTACTATTACATGCTCTTTGCACCGCGCATTCGGTGTGGACGAGCGGACTTGGAGCGGACGAGCAATAGAACTCGCAGATAAATCTAAACAAAACACTAATGTAACCAAAGGTTACAAACTTAATAACTCACACACACCTTTATTTTTCCATGTTTATTATAATATTAAACATACATTATACAATACTTAAGTACTTACTTCAAATAAACTACTTATATAATTTAATTTTAATTAAAAACTAATCCTCGAGTTTTAGTGGGAAACTACAAAAAAAAAATCCGCTGTTTTCCTTCAAGGACGAGCGGGAAAATCCTGCCCGTTCTTTCCCGATGGGGACGATCGGGAATAACTCAAGCATTCTTCTCATACAAAATTCTTAAAAACACTAGGTAGGTACTTTCTTTTTCACAATTTATTTGGTCTTCGACCACCTCACATTTTTGAGCACTAGTCATATTACGTTTCGTATCGATTCTATTTCTATCATCGCTAATCCTTTGATTTGACACTGCGACCACAAGACGGTCCTTATGTGTTTTTTCTTTTTCTATAGCGAAAGCGATTCTAGAAAAGTCATGACTAGGATAGTCATTATATACTCTTCATTAAAGTTTTCCTTGAGTCTGCTGGCACAGCACAACGTTTGCTTATTGTATAAGCTATTTATATAGTTAAATAAATCAATCAGTTATATTGAAAAATTTACATCAAAATTTCAGATATCTTCCCTACCAGTAGGGATGAACTAAGAAAAAAACAAATATCCACAGCAAATTTATATCCTTACCAGGAGGGACATATCAGTGGTGAACTTAAATGGAACAGGAGAAAAAATATAGGTAAACTTTTGTACCTATTTACTAAAATTTTCGTCCTAAAACACGATTAGACCACTACTTCTGGTGTTAATCCAATCAGGAAGCATGTGAAATTGTGAACTGAACCCACCTTTGGAGTTTTGGAAATATTTTGAGACTAGTCCGTCAATGTGAGATGGTGAGATCATGCAAGATTGTAGGATAAGTTCATGAAATAACGCGAGCTAATAGAAAAACAGAGAAAGTCTCAGTAAGAACTAATAATAGAAAATTAGTCAGAGACTATAGAAGTTGATGCAAAAACAAGTACCTAGGTACCTAAGGTCAAGTTTAGGTTTCATCTGGGCTATAATAATTGTAAACTTAGTTTTTATAAGTATGACTCGATTTGGACTAATCTAAGACACAATGATGGTTTCCTTGAGTACTTTGGTTGATGTGCTCACGCGTCTAACGTGTATACCTGCAACAATATAAAGTTATGTATGGCCATGCAAATATAATACCTACGTCTTCCACAAACAAGCAAGTTGTCTTTATCGTAAGATTCTCAAAAACATAACTATGAGCTATTAGAAAATCCCTAGACATCGTAGACATCCATTTAGATCTAGGTAAGTACATGTCCCTACCTAAGGTTTTTTGAGATACACTCATATTCATCAAGAGGTAAGTCCAATCCAAACACATTTGTCATGAACATTAGGTATATTCATATTTTTTAAAACTTTCATGGGACGAATGCGGAACAAATCGTCAAGAACACCTACTTGCTCATATGAATTGTCCAAAACCGAGTTTGCAAGGTATCTGAACGATGAATGTGCCATATCCATTCCAGCACACTGCTGTCAAGGTCTATTACCATCATAGTACCGCACGCAGCTACCACATTTTTGCAGTACTTAGTTATTAGTGTAGGTAGGTAATTCTGCATTTTTTTTGTGAAATTAAATATAAACCACCTTCTTGTAGTTCTTTTTGTGGAGATAGGCTTGCAGTGCGCGGTAAATGAATCGATACTGCGCCTTGTTTTGTACCAAGCCGGCGCGAGCGCAGCGCACATGGCTTACTGCTCTCGCCACGTCGCCGGCGCCAGCAAATCCTATAACAAAAAATAAATTGTTATACAATATAACTAACCAAATTTACCTTATTTATACTTTTAAGTAGGTATCTATAATACCTAACCATTTATCGGTACCTAAATATAAACCTACTTGAAATACCTACTTGAAAATGAGGAGGCCTGAACTAGGTATATTTTATTAAGCATTTCAAATTATAAATATTCGCAAATTGAACACATTTTGTTCATTTGTTGTAGGTAAGTTTTATATAATGAATGTTTTATTAATGGAAAATCGCAGAAGATTGTAAAAGTGAGGGAGGCCTTGTCCAGCACCCACCAGGCATAAATAAAATAACTATACGCGCTTTGTGGCGCAATAAAAATATTTTATTAACTGTTATAAGATTTAAGTACTTATTATTTAGGTAGTTCTTGGTGGCCGAAAAATCGTTGATGTGATGTGATTTATTATATATAACTTTTTAATACGTATATTTAATATACATATATAACTTTGATAACTGACAGGATTTTGTATAAATAAGATTAAAAAATACTTTGTCTAGCAGTGGGACAAAAGCAAAAGAAAAAAACTCGCTAAGCAAAGGTCTCTCCGAATGTCCAGCCAAACTCAGAAGTAAACAGCACAAAAAGTTCATGTTAAAAAAAGGTGTCTCTGCTCGAGTGCATTATTCATCCAATCATGACGAAACTTTAGTTAAATTTTTTTACTCTTTCAAGCAAAAACTTCGGAATAGATTTGGTTGAAACTTGGAATATACCTACAGCTTATCCGAGTTAGGAGGTTGCAGGAGTCGCTATTTAAATTAATGTACTTACACGGTTTTTGCAATGTCTTCTGTATCTACCTTACCAACTTGTTATAAGTATAATTATATTATTTATTCTGTGGTAGGGGCAAAATAGGTTCTCTGTTGAAGTAGGTCTTTAAGTCCGCATTATAAACTAAGCCAACGACTTGTATTGCATTAGTCGATCGACAAGAAAATATTAAAATGTAGTTATCTATGTGTGTAACACCAGATTGTTTATAGTCAGATAACTTTTATGTGAGGCATTTATTTTGCGATTTGCCAGCTATTATATAACAAAATAATCACCATGTTTATTCTTTACTTATTATAATAATCATTTGCCATTTTGTAATCAAGGTCTGAGTCAAAAGTATAGTACCTATTATATTATCTGTGGTCAAACAAAACATTCATGCGCCTCCTGATTTATAGATTACTGGGTTACTCGCCCGTGGCTTCGCTCACGTGGTACCCTGATAAAATATAGCCTATGTTCATTCGGAAAGTCCATGCTACACTTCGGTAAAAGAATTTTTGAAATCGGATGAGTCGTTTTGGAGATTAACCCAAACATACAAACAAACTTTACCTCTTTATAATATTACTAGCTAACTTGCCCGTGGCTTCGCTCACGTGGTATCTACCTTGATAAAATATAGCCTATGTTCATTCGGAAAGTCTAAGCTACAAATAGGTGAAAGAATTTTTTAAATTGGATAAGTAGTTTCGGAGATTACCCCAAACATACAAACAAACAAACAAACAAACCAACTTTACCTCTTTATAATATTATAGTATAGATAGTATAGATATACTTAGTATAGAATATAGTGGCAATGCTTTAGTTTCGCGAGGCGTAATTATAAAACAACATTTGCAATGCAACTAGAAACACATAACACCTGCAAATAGTTGGCCGGGCCAGAACTAAAACAAAACAATAGGATTCGTATTATGGTTATTTTTTATTAAAAAAATAGGTACCTAGGTACCTACGGTGACATTAGGGCAAGAAGTAGACGTATCATTCGCAAGTGCATAATACATTAGTAGTGTAACAATCAGTAATGGGCATAGGCACCAAATACAGTACAGCATACCTAGGTACCTAAGCTAAAGTAACTTTAAAATGTTAACGTCACTAAAAATATATTTCGCGCGACCAGAAAAGGATTTGAAAACATTTTCGCTGTGATACTTTTTTCATCATTATTTTGCATACTGTCAAATAGCCTATTACAAAAATCATCATTACCTCCGTATCTGAGCGTGTCGAGCAACATGTCGACCACGATGAATGTGCCCGTGCGCCCCACGCCCGCCGAGCAGTGAACGCACAAAACGTTCTGAAACAACACAACATACAATATAAGTATACCTACGCGGTATCTATGTATTGTCACAAGTGTGTTACCCACCTAAGAGTTATTGCGATTAGCGTCACAGTGGTCGGAAATACTTAGCACTATCTTTGTTTCACGTGCTATCGATACTTCGTGGGGAAGCTCAATATTTCACAGTCGGATATTTACTAAATGACCTTAAAAACCCGCAATATTTCTGAGGTGAAACTGACGAGGATCATTGAGTTATGAAGAAATATGCACATCGACAGTGTATAAAATTGCTCTCCTTACGAAAATGAAGTTGGAATATGCTTTTTTAATTTTGGCACTCGTTATATTATCTTCGTTTCGTTACCTGGTAGGGCGGGTCGGGACTCCTCGCGACGAGCGCCAGGCGTCGGCTGACGTCCGCGCGGAACGCTAACAAGCCCTCAGCCTCCACCGGCGCGCCGTGGTCCGGCCACGCCTGTAACATCATCGAACAACTCATTAAGTAGGTCTGGAATCTAGATATCATCGTCATCATCATCAGCCACATAGGCCTCTTTACGTGAATGCCATTCGCCTCTATCCTGCGTTAGTCTTAGCCACGTGCAACCCACTGTTTTGCGGATATCATCTACCCATCAAGCCGGTCTCGCTGGTCGGGTCAATAAAAAATAATAGGCTAGTTTAATTTTGAAAACGCGATGGGCCCCGGTGCCCCACGGACCCAGGGTCTCAATTCCAAAAGGTTTATATATATAAACCCTATCGAGATTTACATACTTGCGCCTCTTTAGATCCTCAGCCGAGTCTGCCGCCAGGCTTATCTGATGTCCCCGGAAGATGTGAATGCGCAAGGGTGTCGATGCAACTTGCGTCCCACACCAAAGGCCTTCCCCTCTCCCAAGGGACGAGAGCATACCGTCGGGGCGCTTGCCGTCGTCACGCATCAGACCGCTCGGTTCCAGAACGGCTGGTACATTGGCGCCGACAAGCGCTCGACAGATATCAGGCATATCAGACTAGGTATAGATTAGATTAGTTGAGTGACTGACCGTGAACTGGAAGTGGTAGATAGCACGAGAGAGACCGCTATCATCCGACAGAAGCATCTCCCTCTCGACGTACTCCTCATGGAAAGTCTCAGAGCGGGTCTCAATGCGGAGGTCAGCCGCGCGAGTCTCTTGCCCCAAGTTCGCCCAGTACCGCACACACTTCCTCTGAAACAAAGAAAACGTTTACAAAGCATTTTATAAGTATAGACGGATCAACGCACAGCCTAAGCCGCTGATCGCCTGTATGCGTGAAACTAGAGGTTTTAAAAAAAGCTTTTTTCTTTCTTTTTTTCAACGCAATAATAAAAATAAAATAGGCGGCAGCGTAGTTTCACGCATACATGCACCTTGAGCCACAGTACCTAATCAGAATTGCAGATAGAATATCAAAACTGTAAGTAAAAAAAAATGTGCAGACATTAAAATCTACTACTTAGCTGAAAAGACAGAACTTTGGATGGGTTAGACTTTAGGTGCTGGACAAGTCCCTAAAGCTTCTTTTTTATAGACCACTTTCCAAATTGTCCGCTTATAGCCGCGGGAAAACAATTTTCCCGTTTAGTCCATCTTAATAAAAATGTTCTACCACAACGAGAGAGTACCTACTTACAACGAGCCGTGTCGACCCGTTATGATCATCTAACTATAAATTCGTCTACGAAGCAAAATGCCTAAAATATATATTTTTAAATCATGTATCGAAGATTTTTTAATCTTTATCGTTCTCATCTTAATCAGTCTTTTTAGGTATAACACTTTAATTTACGACTGATTAATTATTACTACCTACTATCAAATAAGTTTCCAGTAGGTACAATTGACGAAGGAAATAAATGCTTCTCTACATCATCGTGCGGACACTATTTACAATTTTAACATAGTGATTCTAAGATGAAACGCTATAGCTTGACTACCAATAAAATATTATAAATTGCCGATCATATTCTTTAGATGATTATTTCTAATGTTATTGTTTGTATGAAAGGATTATTATTATGAGCACTAATAGGTATAACAATAAAATATAATTGAGAATTTATTAATGATCTATGAGTACCTACCTACCTATGAGAGGGAATGGGTGGTACGCAAGTGGTCGAAGGAAAAGTGGGTTGACTTTGATCTCACACATACTTAATGGGTTTATGATTGTTTATCGATTTTCTTAAAACACTTTACTTTAAAATATTGTTTATTAATTTACCTACTTATACTTAATATATTATACCTAATTATTTACCTATCTACTGAAATGCATAATACGTCTGGCCTAGCCATTTTGCACTCGCATTTTCGCGTGATGCTGTACTGTAGGTACAGTGTACCTTCAGTAGTAATGTAAAGCGTTCAACTTACTTTGCCTTTCTCGAACTCATTGGTGATCATAGCGATGACTCTGACGTCTTCTTGCCAGATCATTCGCCAAAAGTCATCCTTGGTGTTCGGCAGGCAGCCTTGTGCAGCAATGTATGTTTTGTCGTGCACTGAAATATATTGATTATTCACTTACAACTCTGAACTAGAATCTACAAGCAATTCTTGTAAGTACTTACATATATACAGGATGGAGCAAATTGCCCCTTTAGCTGGGAATGTACTTTACGAATGAGTGAAACAATAGTCAAATTACAAGAACACATTTTTTTATTCAATTTAAACCAAACATTCGGAAAAAATAGTAACGATTCATAATTTTGGACAAGTACCTAGTCTAGTAGGTATAATTTTAATTTCCTTGTACAATTGAGGTCTGAATCCAACCCTGACTGGATACATAGACAGTATGTGTTACCTGTATGATGTCCAGTGAGATTGCCGTTGATGCGGTCCAGTTTGAACCACTTGTTGACTTCCCGCAGAGCGTCATCAGACAAGGATTTGCTCACTAGAGGCGTCGATTTCTCCGTACCACTGCTCACGAACAGTGCTGCAGATTTAGGTAAAACCTTAGTTTTTTATAATGTAGGTACTTTGTTCATCGAACTTGAAGCATTGACAAAAACCACTTGATTTATTAAGTTGTTTTAAAAGTTAATACCTAAGTCGGAATGTGGACTAATTAATATGAATGCGATTAATATGGGTGTGCAAATGAGATGACGAGTGATAGAAGAAAGGAATCATTTTGTGCCGACCTCGCTTAGTGGGATAAGGGAAGGGAGATAATGATGATGATGAAGTTATAATGTAGACGAATGTGCCTTGCGGAGTGCTCCGACAATCGAACAGATAAGTATTTCTGTAAGTATATTGGTTGCGATGTGTCATAGCATAGTCAATTCATTAGGTACCTGCATTATTCAATTACTGGGCGAAATGCATATTACTTACGCATTAACATATTAAACAGCTTAGTTCTTAATAATTTTACAATTTATCACCCAATGGAAACACAGACAGTGACTCAATCTCAGTTGAAACCCATTGTGAGGACAGGCTTGTATAATATAGGCTAACTCACACCAAAAGAGCGGCGAAGGGCAGCGAAGCGGAATTCATATGACACTGAAACTGCGCTCCGCTTCGCTGCGCTTCGCCGCTCTTTTGGTGTGATTTGAGCCATAGCCGCATTCGACTATACGGAACGAGCATTATAAAGTCGCGGCTCTAGTTTACTGATAGACACAAAGCAATTTTTTAAGTACTTGGGATGTAAAAACTTTAGACACTAGTGGCAATTCTGAGTGTCGCAAAAGCTAAACTAAGCTACCTAACTAAAATTGTTGCAGTCCCTTTCATAGCGATGGAAATAAAAAGGATGGCAATAATTTTAGTTAGTTTAGTTTAGCTTTTGCGACACTCAGAATTGCCCCCATTGTTATTCTAAATTGTTTATGTTTTTACACGTCCGAGACATTTGTCTTGCCATCTTAAAGTAGGTAAGTACTTAATTAATATTTAAATGAAGTTTATGACCATTCTGCTGCAAACGTGATGATCTATTTGATAATTCAGACAACACCTGCGGTCCTCATTTGTATGTCACGGCAGACGAGACCGGCCATTTACGACGCATAAGGTAATTTTCCTTGTTGTGCTACCGAAAACATCCATATTACGAGTAAGTACGCACCGCGTAAAATGACAGCAATTTTTTGAGAAACAAAACTATCTGACCTTCCCGATTTTTTACAGTCACCTTGACAAATATTTTATGTGTACCTAAACTGTAGCCAAATCTTAGTAGGTATTAAAAAAGCAAACCTGTGTTCAAGAAGTAGGTACTTACCTACTTACATCTGTATATTTCGAGGCTTGACCTGCACTAAGATGTAAATAGTGATTATGAAGGCCTATCTCTTTACCTATGTGTTTTTAGCCGTGTAAGTAAATAAATAAAAATAAATATCCTAGGACCTTCCACACACCATCTATCTAGTAGGTCAAGCTAAGCAATTTAATGCTTGTGTTATGGTAAGCAGATGACTGATAAGTACATTAAATACTAACTTACATTTTTTTGTAAATACATAAGTACCTACATATTATACAGAAAACAGATCATACAAACATTTGTCCCGCAGCGGGAATCGATCCCGAAACCTCTGCGTCCAAGGCCACTGTGCCATAGAGGTATATTAGCGCATGGTTCGCTTTGGTATATTTTTTACTCTCCATCGTCAAAGATACCTACTGTATCCGATTCGATCATGCATTTTTTGATGTGAATGACTGATTTAATTAAGGTAACTGCAGTGTGCCTTGAATATACACGACCGTTTAAAAGCAACTGCTCACTCTAAATTCGTATTTGGTCGAGGTCAAATCATAAGGTAGTACCTACATCTAAATTACCCTAAACCGGACTATGTATGAGGAATGTAATGAGAGTGAAGTATAATACAGGAGCACTCACATTTGACACTATTTAAACTCTCGTTGGATGACTGGACGGAACTGGAGGACTCCCACTGGCGGTAAGGCCGCACGTAGTTTGCGTTAATGTAATCGCCGTCGCTTCCGCGTCCGCGCAGTATTACCCTAGTTTGGTCATCTGCAAATAATTATAGTCAAAGTTTAGGTGGATCAATAAAGTTAAAGCTCTTGAAGACCTGGGGATTAAAATTACAACAATAATGCACTCAGATCGAGTGCAGAGTGCATTCGGTCCGGTCTGAGTGTATTATTATTGTCTTGCTTTTATAATCTGCGCAACAAAGATGCTGATTAAGAGCTGAGCATATCCTGGCAAGGTGTCTCCAACACACATAGGAATATACCTACTATTTACCTAGGAGTCACTCTCGGTAAAGCATTTAAGGAACAAAAGTATTAAACTTTTCCTAAACCTTTAGGCCGAAGTATTAAACTTTTCCTAAACCTTTAGGCCGCCATGAGAAGGCTAAATACTGGGACCACATATTTAACAACATATTTTTTTTGTAGGTAATATTGACACAGAGATAACCTGAGTGTTAATTAATATACTGAAAATTTTATCTGCCTGCTTTTCATTTTGAATTACCTATCACCATAAAACATGTTCTGACGATCATCATTATGACCAAAGTGTGTTGGCTGGCATGGTTTGTAACGTCTGAAACTGATTGCTTTTTGAGTCTTCATAAGGCTTGGAACCTTATTATAACCCTCTCTCTGCCCTAAGCCCTGCCCTTCGGAGAACACTGCTGCTCAGCACACTTTCCAAGAATAAGTGCGTCATGGAAAATGAAAATGTAAACTAAACTAAAATTCTACTAATTTATTTTACTGAGCTGAACTATTAGCATTAAAATTAACAAAGTTAACTTACAAGGCAAAACATTGCGATATCTATTCTTGGGCTTATTTTCAATTTTGTCACCCTCAGTGGTGCTGAAGGTTTGCCGCTCCTCCAGTGCTTTTAGCGACTGGAACTCTCCGTCAAAACTGTCGCGGTAATCGTTCGACAGCCGGTCCGTTATCTGAAACGTTAGCTTTTATTAACAAAGTAAATTTATCGCTCGAATTCAGTCGCTGCCGTGCTCAGTAAATGTCAAAACTAAAAAACTAACTAGTAAGTAAAAAACTTTACTTAAGTACCTACCTACCTACTAAAAACTAACTAAAAAAGTAGGTGCCTTACTATGGAGAAACTTAAAAGTAAAACAAATAACAATAAATGTAATTTTTGTAAAAACCGACTTTACTTTAGTCAGGAGATAAATTTCGTGCACTCTCGACTCGAGTTGCATTTCTGTTCATAACGCTGGCCAATGTTTTATGGTAGGATACTTACTCTGCCTCTGTACTCTTTCTTAGAATAATCGGTCCTTCGATGACGGAGGCATCGGTGAACATAACTGCTTCGTTCGTTCGTTCGTTCGTATGAGCAAGTGGCCAATTCTATCAGTGCTTACAGTGACACACGGAACCTCCTCCTTTTTTGAAGTTAAGTAATAAAAAACACCTCTGGCAGGTTTGTAATACTTAACAGTTTACAATAAAATAAATATATTATATTTAATAGACACTAAAGAGGTAGGTAAGTACTAGTATACAATACATATACCTATATCTTTATCTTTATCCTAGGTACTTACATATATTGCAAGCAACGCATTGTACGCCGCGTGCGCGCAAACTTAAAGTTATGGCATGTTATGTTTTATTCAATTCTTGTCGTTACAACTACATCTAATGATACATTTGTCCTATGTCATATTTAATCACTTGAATGGAGTAATCTTTATATACCTGCCTACCTATAAGTACATCATGTCTGTTACAAATGTAATAATCAAAGGCGTGGGAACTACCTAGTAGAAAGAATAAGTTAATAAACTGTGAGTAAATTGGTACCTATTATAATATCAATTTACCAAGATATTACCTAAACACGGAGTCTAAAGACGAAATACTACTATTGTGATTCCAAATATTATTATTCAGTAGGTACTTTGTTGTTGTATTATGTCGGAGCAAAGTGCTTAAAGTAGCCGATCCCAATTAGAATTTGAATTGGACAACCTATTGATATTTTAGGCCACATTTGCTTTGGCAATTTTGAGAAGATAATTTTCCAAATCATCAAGGTATCCGATATTAATAGAACCGCGACCTTAGAATTCGGTGAAGAACCGAATTCTAAGGTCGCGGTTCTCATTCTCATTCCTTTTTATGTAGGTACCTACTTACCTACCTATAATTATACGAAAAACATCAAATCAATTTCGGCGTTGGTAAAGAGAATTATGCGTTAGCATCTTGGTAGGTAGGTATTCTAGTGTGAGAGAATTATTAGTAGGGAATCCCGCCTAACATCTGACTTCACCCAATGTGGTAGTAGGTACCTATTATTTTGCTTTGCTTATTCTGGAATGACCACTTAGTAGTACTCGCTGCTCTCGCTATATTTCGCGTGTCCAAAGTGTTGCCCTGCAACTAAAAAAAAAATTTTTGATGCCTGCAACACAACCAAATCACATCATTCGTTCTTTCGCGTTCACTCGCGGTGTCGTCGATTTTCTATCGAAAATTTTAAAAAGCAAAGAAATTATAGTTTCTTTCCGAAATCTTGTGTTGTAGTGGTTTAATAAGTTATAGTGGTCATTTGCAAAGTGTGGATAACATCCAGAGCTGGTCAAAATGCCAAGATGTTGGAAAAATTGGAAAGGCGCAAGGATGAAAGTAATGGAAGCTAAGGGCTATTTTATCCCTTTTTACGTTATTATACAATCCACACAGGAGTGGTAAGACATCTACTTATTTATCAAAAAGTCTCAATAATAACGATTGTCTCATTGTTCCCAAGAAATTTTCAAATTCACCAACCGTGGCTGGCTGTGAAATCGGCAAGGCCGATCGCCATCTTGATGGCCTAACCTTCAAGTTCAACGTTTTTGGGCGATTTGTTTTTTGTTTTCCAGGTACATCGTGAGCTTTTTTCGGGGAAATCCTTAGTAGCTACCTTACACGTAAAATAATACTTTTTGTGTTACATTAAGTATCCAGTCCGTTGGATTGGTTGTACATAAAGTGGAACAAGTAAATATAAGGAACATAACAATATTATATCCCCTCCGTTGAAAGGGTTGTACAGTAAAACAATAAGGTTCTCAACATGTTATAAAATATGTATTGTGGTACAATATGTATCCCCTCCGGTGGAGGGGTGGTGCACCTAGTAAGAGAAACAAGCAAACAATAAGGTTCTCAACATGTTATAAAATATGTATTGTGGTACAATATGTATCCCCTCCGGTGGAGGGGTGGTGCACGTAGCTACTAAGAGAAACAAGCAAACACTAAGGTTCTTAACATGTTATAAAATATGTATTGTGGTACAATATGTATCCCCTCCGGTGGAGGGGTGGTGCACCTACTAAGAGAAACAAGCAAACAATAAGGTTCTCAACATGATATAATGTTATAAAATATGTATTGTGGTACAATATGTATCCCCTCCGGTGGAGGGGTGGTGCACCTACTAAGAGAATCATGCAAACAGTTCCTAACATGACATGTAATAAAATATGTATATATAATAATCCTCTCCGTTGAGGAGGTTGAACTCAAGAAATCTAAAAAATGAACCAACATTAAAGTACTAACTACCTATTGTGACTACAAATTGTGTGTTTTACAATTGTACGTGGCAGAGAGTGACTTAAACAGCTCATACATGGTATGCTTGTTCTGAAGAACTTAGATTTTTTAATCTTACTTATGACGGTCAATTTTGAAATTTGAATTAGAAATGCTTGAGATTAAAACCTCAGAGTAAAGAGGTAACAACAGCTGAAGCCTCGGGAAAGCCTTTAAAACAAGGACTTTCAAATGGAATCCTTACTAATAAAAAGTCGGACTAAAGTTGACAAACAATGAAATAAAAACCCCTTGAAATGGCAAACTGTGGGAGGCTCCAAAGTTAAATGTGGAATTATCAGGTATTCTGAACCTAACAGCAAAAGCATGACATAGACTTCTTCAAGAACATAAAACAAAAATTAGACAGTCAACATGAAACAAAACTGGGCCAAAAATATCTTTCAAAGGCAAGATGGGGCACTCTCTCCGTTGGAAAGAGATTACCAATGAACACATTGGGTATTTATTACATTTTTTAGAGGAAGAAGCTGTATAAGAATTGGCCCTAATTATACTAATGACCTATAAAAGCTAGGAAGCTTTTCTATAAAAATGGTTGGTTATAAAATAAAGAACTACCAACAGCCCTAACATAAGTACCAGAACAGCCAAACGACGGGCTTATGCCACCACCCAGACCTATCCAACAAAAGCTGGGCCAAATATCCGTGGAGGTTTGTTTTGTTGGTGTGCTTTAAGGTATGTATTTATTTATTATGGATGCTGGATGGGTCAGAATTGCACAAGATTCCACTATCTTAGTTGGTTAAAAGGATAACTTTCATGCTTTGCCTGAACAATCACTTATGCCACATAATAATAATTATGTAACCAAATCTAAAAAATTGATATTCCATAAGGGATAATAAAACTTTTAAATCAAATAATGATTGTGTCATATCAGAATGCAAAGCTGAATAGGATTAATTTTGGTCCAGTACATAGGTAATATGTATGATTTAGTATCCCCAAAAAAGGATGGACACTAGGTACCTGTAGCTTTATTTTAAGATGAGTTTAAACTTATATAACTAAGTTTGTTGAAACTTCTTACTTTAAACACAAGGCTAATTAAAATTGGTTTTACTTTGTGTAAAATAGAATTGGAAAATCATACTAATTAGATTCAATTAATTCAAACTATAAAAATATTTAATCAAATAAATGGATATTATACTTTCTTAGTAATGGGTTTACATTTACAAGAGGGTCATAGAACATAATGAGAGAACAAGGTACTTACTAGAGTAGTTATTTATTTAAAGAAATTGATTTCCTTGGATATCATTAAATAATATCAATACTTAATAAAGTTGTTAATTAAGTAGGTACCTACTTTTATTATACAAATAAAAATATTATGGTGAATATTTTCTTATGGTTTTGTAAAAATAAAATTTCATAGCTTTGGTACGTTGTGGGGGGGGGGGGGGGTACTATGATAGTAGATTAATGAAAATAACCGAACCGATGAAGCAAAGTTTTATTTTTATTTATTTGGCAGAATAAGATCAGAACATAGTTGGTAGTTGTTTTTGCTAGCCTAGGAAAAAAGTTGACCTACGTTAGGTTTGTTTAGATGTATTTCTGTAATGAAATATTATGAAAGCGAAAGGTAGCTTAGGTCCCTTTAAGCAATATTAGGTATTATTGTTATTATTATTATTATTATTATTTTGCATGGAAGTGTTATGCATTTTAGAGGTTGAGACATACTTAAAAATATGGTTAAAATTAAGTAAGTTCATCCAAATAGTCAAATTCCTCAATTTAATGACCCTACCTGGCAATTTTCAGTATTAACATAGATATCTAGACAATACAAAAACTAAATTTGAATCTTGTCACTCAAATCAAGATACAGAATGAGAAGTAAGAAAGCCAGTACATTTTTGTAAGGATTGTGGACACTTGGTCCTCCAGACATTTATTGGTTTGCTTAAGGCTAAATAAAAAAGGTGAGAAATATACCGATTGTACCTATAGCTTGACATGGTAATCCTTTCACTTGGATGGTAGTGCTTCTACTTTGAATTAAAGAAACTTTTCTTTAATGCATTTCTACATGTTTTAAAAAAGTGAATGTCACTTTAAAAATGATTACGTATGTTACTTAAAAGGTATAAAAGGCTTAAGTGTGTGCCATAACGCCGAGGAATGAGCGGGAGAGCGAATAATGTTTTTACTCGTGAGTGAGAAGCGCAGAACGATAGACGCGCAACATAATTTATAGCGAAAAAACAGTTTTTATTTAATTACAAGTTAATTAAACAAGTAATCGAAAAATTAAAAAACCAGAACTAAATGAATACTTCTAGGCTATTTGTCAAAACATAAAACCAACAAAAATAGCGTTCTGTTCCTGAGATAAATAGCAAACTGTGTGAAAAACATGTATTTTTCAAAAAAATATATGATCGAGAAAACTTTTACCAATCGTGTTTCTAAAAAACCACAACGCAAGATAAAAGTTCAAAGTTTAATTTCTCCAAACATTATAAGGTGGTATCTTTCACGGATTTTGAGATCTAATACGATTCAAACCACATATTTGCTACCTACGGCCTCTTAAGGTACTTATTAGGTAGTTAAAGATAAGTATTTTATTGTTTCTAATTTGGCCTTTTCAGGTATGGGTATTCAAGAGTAATCAAGCGTGTTTAGATACATTTTTGCACCTTGTGAAAATCTATAAAATCTTTATTCAAAGTCAACTCAACTCTTCTTACCTAGGGGGCTTGTTATTAGGCAATAATAATTATGAAGGGAATAATGGTAGGACAAAGCGCAATAGAAGTAAAAATAAAAACTAGGATTCGAAAAATAGTGGCAGTAGGTATGGTAAGTTAGGAAATCAGAAAATAGTGTTTATGTTTTATTTTTAATTTTGTTATTTAATGACCGTCTTTGTTAAAGGTGCTTCTTAAACTGCAGATTGTTTAGCTTTGTCTGTCACTTTTAATACATAATCTATTAATCATTTTGAAACAGATGGTCGCCTTAAATGTGGTTCTAAAGGAATTTTAAGAATAAAACCTATGTGCCAAAATATAAAGCCACTTGGGATTGGGAGCATAGGAGCCACATTATGGTTCTGTTTTTCATAAGACAGTGGCATTCTCATAATAAGAAAATTTTGATTAAAAAGACTGCTTTAATTTTGGACTCCTACATAGCAGAGTCCAAACACTAAATGTTAACAGTTATAACAGAGTTCTTTTTGTTTTGTTAATACCTACCTAGTTAAGAAATCAACTGCTTGGAGCAGATGTATCTTTCCAAGCCAGTTATTGTCTTTTAAAATACCTTTCATATGATTGGTAAATAGGTACTAAACAACTAAGATGTGATGATGAACTATTAAAATATTAATTACAAATTGCTTTTTAAGAGACCTCTTAAGAGAGCCACATCCTAGTTTATCAGTAGAAAGGTCTCGCTGGGACAAGTCCTTACAGCGTTTTTAAGTCAGTAGGGTGAACCTCTTGATAATGGATGTTTGCAAAGCAATTTAATTGTAGGTATTAGTTTAGAACTCTTCAAATAGTAAAGATTTTCAAGTTTCTTTTGTTAAGGCATATGGGGTGCCTCTAGTTAACAGTATAATGTAGAAACCATAGTAAATGTTCTACCTACTTACCTTGGTGATTTAATATGGAAGTATCATTTGTAATAAATTAAGTACTTAGGTATAATGTTACTACATTGAATGGGTTTTTAAGGTTTAACTCTAAACATCTACTAAGTGGTCATTCCAGAATAAGCAAAGCAAAATAATAATAGGATTAAACGAACTAAAGTGAAGTTCTATCCTTATTATTTAATTTGCTTATTCTGGAATGAGAATTTCCCTACCCATCCCAAAGCTATTATGCGCATAGCTTCTTCCCATGGGTCTACTCATTTATTTATCTCTGAACGTAATGATGTGATTTGGTTGTGTTGCAGGCATCAAAAATTTTTTTTTTAGTTGCAGGGCAACACTTTGGACACGCGAAATATAGCGAGAGCAGCGAGTACTACTAAGTGGTCATTCCAGAATAAGCAAATTAAATAATAAGGATAGAACTTCACTTTAGTTCGTTTAATCCTATTATTATACTACAGTATAGAATATCATTGCCCTTACCGATTTGTTATCCAGTTATGTAAGTACATAGAATAATTTCTATCTTAGTGCTTAAATGACTCAGGCTAATAGGGGACAGATGGATGATGACATGGTCGAGGTATCTACTGCAAAAGGAAAATGTAGTTTCAATTTCTTCATAAGTAGATATACACCCGTACGAAGTCGGGACGGGTAGCTAGTACGGAAAAATCCCAAAATAAAGTTATTCACCTGAGCTTGGACAGGCCTGCGGGCGGCTTGCGCCCGCAGGCGGTGGCCGCTGACTGGCTGCAGCAGCCGCAGCACATCGCCCGACGTCTCTATCATCGGGTATGACCGCAAGTGCTCGATTAGCCCCACCAGGTCGTCGAACAGCTCACCACTGCCCACATCGTATTTATCATGCTGTGGAACAAAATATAACCAATCGAAATGTATAGGTAGGTACTTACAAAAAACAATAGCGGTTCAGAAGGGATTTACAATATGTTGAGGTAAGTAAGTACTGAATATAAAACGAGCTGAAATCGGGCTGGCTGGCATGCAAGAAAAGAAAATTATGAATGACAGTTGGTAGATTTGTAGCAAGTAAATTAAATGAGCTTATGAAAACTTCCATATTTTTTCATAAGCTTTTCCAAGTATCCAACTTAATCCAACCGAGCTTCACATACCTACATTATAGGTACATTACATTACACTATACTAGTACATTATGCTATTTAGTAAGAATCCTTGCTTTATACAAAGCGCTTCCCTAATTTCGGTTCGGTCTTGTGTGATACACCGCTCCAACGACGTGGTAAACATAACAAAAAAATATATATTAGGTATATCGTGTATGGCTTGGCTTATATCAGGGTGGCTGCGACCGTAGAATCAGCTAGTCAGACTTGATAAACAATTAATTTATAAATTAATTATTCGTTTCATCAATTAATTACCTACCTACTTATTTTCATTTCTATCTATTTATTTTAATTTCTTGAATAGAAAAAGTTTCACTAAAGAGGAAATATACATTTATTTGAGACAAAAACTATTTACTTATAACCAAAATATTTCTACATATAAGTATAAATTAGAGTTTCAGACCAGCCGGTACCACAGCAATAAAACCGGCAGACCCGGGTTCTTCAGAGTAGTCTAACTAATAACAAGCAGAAATCATGTTTTGTCTAACTAATACAACAACAAATCAATTCTTATAGATTACGATGTGGGCGACTCACACAAAAATAATATCTGTGTGGGCAGGCAATAATGAAGTGTCTTGCGCATCTACCTGCCAGGATTCATAAACTTGCTTTTTTATGTTGTGGGAAAATAGTTAAAAAGAGGTAAGTACGTGTAGAGACATATCACATATATCGTTAGTACGTGTTTACTTACGATACAATACAGTGACCTAGAGCTCATTGTATTTTATAGTAAGTAGAGTACCTAGCTAGTAGGTAGGGTAGACCGAGACGACGATCAGTTATTTATATTTTTATAGACCTTACATCAAGATTTTATCGAATGATAAAATCTTTAATAAACTGTTACAACTGAAACAAATATTTACAGATTTATCAGAGTAAAAAAAAATAACCCTTTAAATTTTGCATACCTAGTTATATAATAAAATATCAATATCATCATCAATCATCAATCAATATAAGTACTTACTTATAAAAAACAATTTTTCTGTAATCAACGCACAGACCAAACCGCTGAAATTTGGAAGGTAGCTTCTTTTAAAACAAAACTTCGTACTAAGACGGGATTTTTCGAAATTTCACTCCTAAAGGGTTAAAAAGGGGTGAAAACCGTTGTATGCAACTTTTTAATGCGTGAAGCGATTTCCTTCAAACTCGGTATAAATATTGTAAAAGATAAATAAATTGACACGTTTTTCAGGAATTAAAAAAAAACGCCTGAAAAGAGGTAAAATGTGGTGTCAAAGTTTGTATGGGAACTTTTTAATGGGTAGTTCGATTTGCTTGAAACGGTTACAACACTAACAATGCAAAATAAATATATACGTGTTTTAGGGTTTTTCGAAAAAAACCCTTTAAAACGGTGAAATGCAGTGTCGAACTTTTAAGTGAAACGTATTAGGACTTCTTTAGGTTACGAAGAAATTCACGCGAACGAAGTCGCGGGCGTCTGCTAGTATACAATATATATATATATATAAATATACACATATAATTTATACAAAACAAACGATAATTTATAAATGTACTTAGGATAAATTAATAGGTACCTGACATAAAACTAACAATAAAGCAGGCTAGTATATTCATTTTAGTGGCAATTCGGAGTATTGCGTTAAAAACTAAACTAACCAAAAATGTTGTGTTCATAGCGATTGGAATAAAAAGAATGGCATTAATTTTAGTTAGTTTAGCTTTTGCGACACTCCGAATTGCCTGTTGTCTTACATTTAATAAATAACTTTATCCGTACGTTAAGCATAGTGCAAGTGTCGTGCTTCCTAGCAGAACCATACCGGAATATGGATATGAGACTATTATAGGCAATTCAAAAAAATTGTACAAACCACAGTTTCGGAGATATCGACATACGGTTTGGTTCTGCTCTCCAGTAGAACCAGTCTTGAAATCGGCATTGTTTCGCAAGTTTTGCTTATGGAAAAAATTGTACGGAAATTGTGCATAGATATGTTTAGAAAACAGCGTACACTTTCATTAACAAGGAATTATAACAAACAATATTCAAATTATTTTTCACGATGCGCCTTATAGAAAAGACAGCACAAATTTCAAAAATGTTAAATCGACATTATTTCGCAATGTACCTACAAAATAACATGAAAATTATTGCCTTGTTTTATTATTTTCTGTACTAAGTTTCACTTTTATATAATAGTTTTAAATAAAATGACTAGGTACATAGATCAGGAAGCAAGGATTTTTTTATTTGGTGTATGTAAATAAATAATTAAATATAAATAAAAATAAAACGTGGAAAAAAACCATCAGTAAGGGTGGACGGGACGAGCAGAAAAGTGTTTTTCTTCATTTTCAGGAGCACTAATATCACTAATAACCAGTGATCGGCGTAGGTAGTGCTATTCACGGGAATTAGTGACCAATATCATAACATGGATATGCCTTCTAAATCCCGGGACATATATTATTTATTATAACATGGATTTGCCTTCTAAATCCCGGTACATATATTATTTATTTTATTAAACAGGTTTTTTTAGGAATTCGTTGATTATATAGTAGTATGCAGCTTTATGCAAATAAAAAATATTCACATTTTATAGTATTTCGAAAACTTAAAGCGAACCTGCTCCTAAACTTTCAACAGTCATACATAGTTACATTTCTTATTTAGGTGACGATTGCTCCATTCCTGCCTTTTGAAGTTCAGTTGCGTCATCAATACTTTTTCTTGCTATTTACCGGACTACAACTGTTGAAATAGTAAAACCTTATTCATGACAATGTTTAGCCATGTTCGTTTTAGTTGTCAGTCAGTATTAAACGTAGGTAGTGTTCTCTTTGGTCAGTATGAATAATATTGATTGGACTTTTCGCTGGGATCTGTATTTTTCATAGGTAAATTAAATTTTTACCTTTGATATTTCGAGATAAATTATAGAGTTCCAATTCATTATTCTATTTTCGTTGTTTAGGTTGCTTCAGCCCTGCCTGCCGTCTTGGAGATCCATTGTGTTTAAAATTATATGGTGAATTTCATCGATACAAGATGGCACGACAAGTAAAGGAAAGAACAGTAGGTACTCACATGGATTGAGGATCATCCTGATTTATTTTACGAATTTACCAATAATTCAATTTATTGCACAAAATGTCAAACTAATATCGGATGCAAAAAAAGTAGTGTGAAAAGACACTCGAAGGAGCGGTACATCAAGGGACATTCAAAAAACCCGATAAAAGTTTTTATTATGAACTGATCCGTTTTCTCATATATCCTGGCTACTCACTGCAACAATATGTGAATCACTACCTCGATCTCCTACATGAGCTGCTAGTGACACAGGGCCAAGAAACATACAAGCTCTGCAAGATCTGGCCGTCGTTAGTTATAGGATCAATCCTGCGAGACCTAGAGAACTCCCCAGCATTCTTGGACACCATCACAAATGACATGCCTGCAACCCTCAAGAATACCAATATGTATAAGGAACTTGTCGGCCCTATAACTCATCCGCAACATGCGATGCTCAAACTAGAACTTGCTGGTCTATGGAAGACCCAGGGCCACCCTGTCGTCAACATTGACAGAAGCACGGCAGGGTGGTACAAGAAAGGTACCATACTGAAAACCTCGTTGGAAAGCACTGCCTACAGAATCAACAATTTGGTCTCACTCATAGATAAAGAAAAATTAGATGCCGATCTCTGTGAACTATCGATTTTTGAAAATATTTATTATTTTCCAAGTTTTATTGAATGCTTGCGCGTAAGCTTTTATCAGACTTTTGCTTTGGTCAAACTTAAAGTTGCCATTTTATAACAAAAAAACTGATTCAGCTAGCAGTAGTAATGTGGAAAGTTACTTCAAAAACATCAAACAGTTGTTGTTAAGTTCACAGAGTGGCTTGATGCGAGTAGATGATTTGTTATGAAACACACCGAGTATTTATCGGGAGAACTAAAGTCAGCTCACTGTAATTACTGCAATTTTACTGAATTGAAAATAGAAGACACCAAAAATAGATGTTGTAAAAAAACAAAAATGGACAATCATAAAACCAGCTTCACCAATGAATCTATTTTTCAAAATAGACCACTAAGTGAAGAAAATTGTCGAAATAAAAACTTCAGGGATGTGAAAAAACCATTGATTGAGAAAATAAAACCTAAATGTGGAAAACAGATTGTGCAGATACTACCAAATGGTAATATAAGTCGATCGAATATTGACAATGTGGTACTCCAAACTTTGGAGTACCACATTGTCAATATTCCAAAGTCCAAAATACTTGTGCCTTTGATGCAGTAGTTGAAGTATTCGCAGTTGCCTACAAAGAACACAGAAGGGCTCACGATGAAATAGAAGGACACAACACATCATTTTCAAAGCTAGTAAAAACCATTTCGAAAAACGACAACGATGTGGATGTATTACGATTAAGGTCAGAAATATTGAAAGATTATTTTGAAATAATTAACCAAGCCAATATCCAAATTATAAACTGCACATGCAATGTAACAAAGATTTTAGAAGGGCTCTTATAAACGAATATTATAGTGCACAAAGTATAAAAAATGCTCTAGTTGTGAGTTCGAAGCTCAGAGAACTTGTGCTATTTTGCCATTAGACATTGTAATTTTAGCACTCGTCTACCAAATGGGTTAGCAAAGTTACATGTTTATTTAACCCAAATAAGTTAGTAGGTACCACTGTTTCTCAGCAAGTGATTATTGTAATCTTTTTGAGGAATAAAGAATTCTCAAACCGTAAACCGTATAAAGGTTCATAGGTAGGTTTCAGGGATGAAACAGAACATTGTGGCAGCGTCAAAAAATTTTAGTTAAATTAATTTTCACCTCTCCATGCATAGGATTCACTGGTATGATGCTTTGAAATCACATTTATTAGAAGACACTCAGTTACTATAGGTAATAATGGATATAGGTAAGTAGGTATTTAGCACCGAGTGATAACGCACTGCGCTAACCTAACTATACTCCGTCGGTCGCGACAAATGTCAAACTGCCGACCGCCACGCGCAGATATGGAAATTGTTGCAGTATGATAATGATAACCTCTTCGATAGTCATGAGCTCCTAGTACTTCTCCGCGCTCTTCATGCACTATTGATCCAAAACACGCTGAGGTTGATGCACTAATGACGTAGCATCCAGGCGCAGTCACGATACGGGGGGGATGCTATAGAGCTCAACAAAACAATCTGTTTTAAACAACTTCCGTACTTTGGCTCTATATATATTATAGGTTAGGTTTTTTACAGTGTAGTAGGTGTTATTAAAAAAAAACGCATTTTTGGAACCAAAAAATCCATCCCACTCGGCCAACACGGCTCACAATAATACACTGACCGTGTAAATTAATGCAGTAAGTAAATGCATTGACTTTTGAAATGTTTTAGGATGCATGCATCCCGAAAACATTTCAAATTCTTATTTCCCGTTATCTAGGTAGTTACCTACCTACCATATACCCTACCCCCAACCTGGGACCGCGCCTGGTAGCACCGGTATACACTTTCTACGCATGCTCGGTTATCTCCTGAGTTTCTTTATTCCTGGTACAAAGAGCACAGACTTTCACACCTTTGTATGGTAGGAAGGTATATTGATCGACCTAGAAGCCTTGCATTCAAGAAAGTTTTCGCGCATGCGACCTAATACCTACAACTGTATTTTTCATAATGCACCGGCCTCAGTAACGTTTCACACATTGTTGGAAATGGATGACTAACAGAGAAGATGTACACATGTGAGGTAAGTACTCCAAAACTGGCAAAAGATACCTAAAGATTTAAGAACTAAAAATAACTACTATCAGACCGACGACGCGCGATTAGTCTAGACTTGACCAGTACACCCACAATGACCGAAGGGTGCCCTCTACCAGAGCTCCCAGACGACTTTGACATGGACGACGAGATGGCGGACCTCCCCGGTGCGATGGGCGCCGTTATTCAACAGGGCGTCACGGAGGCCATGCCGGTAATGACGACAAGGAAGAGGACCGGGTCAATGGCAGGTGCAGCACCTAAAAAAGGAGCCAAAAAGAACCCGCAGCAGCCCCACAGCGAAGACAGCGATGGAGACGACTCATCAAGAAATTCTAAAATTCAACTTGTATCATTTTATGATTTAAGTAGATAAGTACTTACCTAATAGAGCCCTGGGTAGGTAAGGCAAACTACCTACGTTTTTCGAAGGTACGATACAAACGCATGGCGAACAAAATGCAGGTGGCAAAAGCTGGCCTGTGACCGTGCACACTTATCATCTCGTTGTGGAACACGCTGCAAACTAGCAGGTGATGCGCTGTCACGCGCTACTCAAAATCGCTATTTTCGCTTGTTATTTTCTTTATGATAATACTCAAATGAAGTTCGATTTTATTTATTTTGTTATTATACTCGTATTACTTACATCAATTCACATAAATTCAGCCTTAGGAGGTACTAAGTACCTACCTATATTGTTAACCGAATAGCTAGTAAGTAAGTCGATCGACCATCGATTCCTGATTCTGAGTCGATCGACGACTCAGAAGTCCGGTTGACTTAACTGTAACCGGACTACTGAGACTACACCAAATACATTTGTGTTATAGCCCTTATGACCAAATCAGTGGGACCACGAGCGACTGCATTACGTTGACTGATGGTCCCACCAAACAGTGGGACCACGAGCCCATTAACGCCCGAAATTAATAATGTATCTTCAATCCGAGATTAAATTCAATCTTGGATTGCTGGGTATCTCCCGATCGATCTCCTATCCGCATGCCAATAACCTATCTGCGATCCCAATCTTTTTTTTTGGTGGCAGATTGCCGGCAATCCTTTCCCTCTTTAACGTTCCGTTTTATGTAAAATGTTTAATGGAACCACAATATTAATTTGGAACCACAATATTAATTTGAGTAATATAAAAACAAATAATAAATAAAATTAATTAACAAGTTGTAGATAGTAATATTTATAGTTCAAACAAATTGTTATTTGCCTAAAAACTTGCAGATACTGGAATTTAACAATCTCAATACTTATACACAAAATACTTTAACTGAAATGGAACGTTCAAGTTGACGAATGGTATTTGACAAAGAGAATATAACCAAATATAACCACTACTGTTATTTGTTGCGAAAATTAGTTGTGTGTTGTGTGATCATTTCATCAGCATTACTTCTAATGATGGATTCAGAAATCGTAAGTTACCTACCTACCTACCTACTGGTTTTTATGGAAGTTGTAAAGATGACGCCTAACTTAGCAAAAGCACACCAGGTTCTTGCCTGCTCAGAGAAATTCTGAGCTTGCCTGTTTCTTTCCCTGGTGTAGGAAGCTAAAGCTACGAATAGCGCTCGCACATGATCCATTTTAAAGGCAGCAGATGCGTTTAAAATGGGAAAATTTAAAGAAAAATGCACGTATGTTCATTCCCTATTAATCTCATATTTTCTGTTTTTCAGTAAAAAAGAAATTGAAATCTGATGAAGGGAAAACAGCCAGAAATAATGCAAAAGCAGAACATTTTGCTACTAAAAAACGATGTCTGGACGCTAATATAAATAATACAATCTAGAAAATAATAATTTCGAATTAAAAAAACACAGCTTACTTTGAATAACTTAGAATTAGGATTACAGAAGTGGAAGGAGAGTTTGTAAGGTGTTTTGTTAAGTTTTTAAACCTTTTTGATTTATGTATTTAATTGTTTTAATTAAATATTATATCAACAAACATTTCATTTCATTTCAATTGTCCTACAAAACTGTATTTTGATGGTAACATGATTGTTCTGAGATATGAATAATCTTTTGACTTATTATTCCTAGTAGGTAGGTATTATTGTTTCTATAAGATAATGTAGGTACTAAGTTACATTCCTATCTCACATTACCTACCACCTACTACAATTGCTTACCAAGGGTATTGATTAAAAAAAAAACTATTTTGTCATTTATTATAGTAGTTTTTATTATTAGCACTGTTTAAATCGTCTTGCTAGGTAAAAGCCTGTGTATATAAGTAACTAAAATAATAATTTATAAGAGCTGCCCATTCTGTAACATCTTGTTCTTCCGTAGGTATTATTCTCTAGATTCTAGAATAATATCTGCTGCTGGTAGCTATACTTCAGCCTAACCGAAATCTGAAGGTGAATAATTCTACATCCTCGAGGGTCTGCATAAAGTTCACCCTTCTGATTCTTCGTGAACTTCTAACTTCGGCGTTGGCGTCGATATCATCACTTTCCCAATCCGATATCTGAGCCAGAACCTCCAAATCACTATTATTATCACTATCATCACTATCACTTGAAAATTCCGACATATTTATTAGGTACTTTTATAATAAATATAATAAATTTATCAAGATTACAAAATCGATCCTTTGGCAATCTCAATCTGTCAAGAAGAAATCCAACAAATTTCTCGGATTGCAATCTGCGATTGTTTTCACCTATCAAAGCAAACGTCAAATAGAAAGATTGGTTATTGGCAAGCTCAAACTGTCATTTTCGAACAGAGGCCAATCTTTAATCCGTGATCCGACCTCCCAAAGATAGCCTGGTTTTTTGGATTGCAAACTCAATCCAAGGATTGGTTATTGGCAAGCTTTTTCTAGAAAAAAGATTGAAATGTCAATCTCAATCTTCAAATTAAGGATTAGGATTGAATATTAATTTCGGCCGTAAATCGACACACTGTCCCAGCAGTAGGACAAATGAGGTAACAAAAAAAATGTTTAATCATTTTCAGCATCGCATGTAGATAATTCTTGATCGCCGTGATTGGTCAGTAGTGTTCATTTTACATTTTCATTTCATGTTCTAATAAGCAGACGAAGCCACAACGAAGAAAATAGGAAGTCGAAGAAAAACTACGTCTAATTTTCAAGGATCAGGGAATTACAAATAAACAACAAAAGCCTTGTCGGAAACTAATACGTACCAGTTGTAAAACAAAGACTACACATCGACCAGCATTAATTCGTCAAGGAATTCCCCAAGAATGAGGAAAGTTCCTTACACTAGGTACTTATACATTACATTTTATTTAATGAAAGTGTAAGTCATCGGCAGATGTATCATTCGATCTGGTAATTTTACTGAGTCATGAAGTCGTCGACCCTTGGAGCAAGTTGGAGTAGGTATAATTATTAACTTTAAATCTGGGGCTGGAATGCCATGCAAAACTACACCGGGAAAACGGCACACAAAATCAGAAGCAATAAAAGTTGCAATAGCTTTACTGCGTTACATTTGGGTTATCGGCGTTTTTTATGATAAAACCTGCAGGAATCCTCCACATTATTACATTCACTCACTCATTTACAACTTAATACACTTTAGACATAGGTGTACCTACAATTTTTTAATTCACACGAATGAGGAGCGGTGTGGTGTGTGTGCTCGCTGTAGTGTACCGTTGCAGCGAGCAGGATGTCAGGGGAGCAGCAGTAACGGATAGTTTTTAAATTGTGAAAAGAAATGGAAACTGTATGAAATTTATTAAACAAACTGAAGATAATCACACATTTAAAAAAAGGAACAAAAACTAGATAAAGTCAGAGCATTTTTAGAAAATGTATTTGACTATTATTCGAAACACCGATGGTGATGTTTTATTTTAAAAATAATAATTCTTATAGCGACCAAAATCTAGTTTGAAAGGTTCTTCGTTCTTCATGGCGATAGGTAAACAACACTAACAAACTAAACACTTAACTTATAACACCTATTAGAACTTTAACTTACTTAAATCTTTAATAAAACATGAAGAAAAAAAGAACAAACTTAACAAAAGAGCTAATTACTTGGGCTTGTAATAATACTGAATATGAAGTCTTGACCTGAGTCATAGAAATTTTAAGAAATAGAACAAACGAGAGTTAGACGTTAGTAAAATATAACGATCAATTAATGAGCACAATGAAAAATATGAACTTGAAATACCCAAACACACTAAGAAGTGTGTTTGGTTGGTTCCTTTGGGTATTTCAAGTTCATATTTTTGAAATTTCAAAAATATCTTCTTTGAAAGAATGCAATAAGTTGGAAATCGATTCCTGACGAACTCGTTTCTAAATAAAACAGCTTTGGTATTTTAATATTCAAAGGAAAGACATCCTGATGTCGAAAGAACCACAATCATTCTTTGGACTGCAACAAACAGAGATTCCAGAAATTATTTGAATAAATTTTGGGATGAGACAACTTTTAAAATTGGAACGGTCAAGTTATCAAGAACCTTGATTTCAGTTATTCATGCTATCATTATATCAATGCTATTCATTGACATATTGGAGAAACCAACCACTATTCATCATGCTCTAGCGCTCTGCAATTTGAAAAATGAAAATATTTAAATTCAAACGAAAAATTCCGCAGCTCTCCCCGGAAGATGGCTAAAAGAAAAAAAACACGTCTTTCTGCAACACTCAACTCTAAACTGTATTCAAACTATGATCTTTGAATTGAATAGAATTCAGAGAGAAAAAGAAGAAGCTTACCTGTCTTCTTATCATAACGTGACTGACCCTGCCCCGCACTCGGACGGACAACACGTACTCCCCCGGGTGCGCCTGCGACTCTCGAACCAGGAATGAACCGTTTTTGCCCTTGTCCATAATAAGGTGTTCTGCCTCTTTTGCAGACATCACACCGTGGAACCATCTGTAAAATAATGTTTATGTTATTGTACGGTTGATGTTCTGATTAGTCTCTCCCCATTAGCTCCAAAAATTAAATAAAGGCAATGGGCAATTTTGTATGGAGCGTGGGCTGTCGGCGGCCAAGAATGATTTTGTTATTTATTGATGTGGATTAGTCCTACAATTACTGTGTTTTATCACTGTGGTGTACTTTAAAAAAAGGAAAGTGAAATATTAAAATACAGATAGTCTGAAGAATAGAATAGAATAGAATAGAATAGAATATGACTTTATTGCACACCATAAAAGAAAAAGCAAGAACATAACAAAACAATACATAAAACAGTGTAACAATGGGCGACCTTATCGCTAAAAGCGATCTCTTCCAGGTAACCTTTGGATGGACAGGATAAAAATTAACTGGTAATGACGGTGGCATACAAATATCATTCCAAAAATATCGAATAAAAGATATAGAAATCTTATTACCTAATATAATAAATATAAACAATATAATACATACCTATACCTAAACTAAATAATAATTATAATAAGTTAATGTAATTACCTACTTATATACTTACATTTATATACCTACTTATATATATAATATATATATTATTATAAAGGAATTTATGTTACGACGTTGATGAACTCAATGACAAATAATGACGACGCACTAAGTTTTTAAAAATAGCAAGTGACTTAGCAAATCTGATTGATACAGGAAGCGCATTCCACAGTTTCACAGCTTGTAATGTGAAAGAATTTTCATAAAAACTAGAGCTGTGAACGGGAGTCTTTAGTTGCCTAGTGTCAGAGGAGCGTAAATTTCGGGTATTGGATAGATGAAGGAACTCAAAGCGTTCTTTGAGGTAACGTGGAGTGGAAGGAAGAAAAAGGATGTTGTACAAAAGAGTAAGGATATGTAAATTTCTACGTAGGCGAATAGGTAACCACTGCAGCTTATTGCGAAATTGAGAAACATGATCGTATTTGCGCAAGCCAAAAATAAACCTAATAGAGTAATTTTGAAGACGCTCAAGCTTGTTGAGTTGGTCTTCAGTTAAGTCAAAATAACACGCATCAGCATAATCTAGTATGGGAAGCAAAAGGGATTGTGCTAGCGCAATTTTGGTAGCAGTTGGAAGGAAATTTCGCAATCGTCTAAGAGAGGCAGAAGCAGCAAAGATCTTTCGGCTAACTGCAGTTAATTGGGGTCCCCAAGATAAGTGTTTATCAACGAGCACTCCTAAGTTCTTTACCACTTCACTAATTTGTATGACAGTACCATCAAACACTACTTGTGGAAGGTTTATCCAATCTATACGAGACAGCATTCGAGAGCTGCCTACTACAATAACTTGGGTTTTAGTCGGGTTTACAGCAATCCCATAGGATTTAGACCATTCAAGAATGCCGTCCAGATCATTGTTTGTACAAGAAATAGCTTCATTTAACCATTCCACTGGTGCCTGCGTATAGATTTGAAGATCATCTGCATAAAGGTGGTAGGAAGAAGAGAGTTTTTTAGAAATAGAGTTAATAAAGATAGCAAATAAGAGAGGAGATAAAACGCCGCCCTGTGGTACACCAGCACTCAGTTGACACCAAGAAGAATAGGAATCATCAATCCGAATTCTTTGCCGGCGACCGTACAGGTAACTATGAAACCAGTCAATTACTGTTGGAGATATGTTAAGAGAGCGTAGAAGAGCTAAGAGAATATCATAATCAACATTGTTGAATGCGTTACTAAAATCAAGTAAGGAAAGAACAGTGACTAGTCCGTCTTCCATACCATGCCTTATATCATCAGTAATCTTGATGAGAGCAGAGACTGTACTATGGCCTGGACGAAAGCCGGACTGGAAGGGATTGAGGAGGTTATTTGTATTAAGGAAGAGACTTAACTGCTGATGCACGAGGCGCTCTAAGACTTTAGACAGGAATGGGAGAATAGAGATAGGGCGGTACTCGGCAAAAGAGGAAGGATTTACTTTTTTTGGTAAGGGAGTAACTTGTGCTTCCTTCCACAAACTTGGAAAAGTTCCTGAGTCTATGGAAAAATTAAGCAAATAAGTAATGACGTGTATAATGTCATCGAGAATAGGTACTATCATTTTTTTACTTATACAGTCACTACCAACCGCATTAGATGTAATAGATGTTATGCTCTTCTTAACATCACAATCAGTAAATTGACGAAACGTAAATGATGAGAAATTAGGAGTTGGCAGTAAAGAAAGAGAATTTAAAGTTTGTATTTTGGCTGACCCATTAAAGTCCGACGAAGAAGAAAAATGCGCATTTAATGAATTTAAATCTAAATTTTGGGAAACAGAATCTTGTTTTGACTTACCAACTCCAAGAGATCGAAGAAACTTCCATACTTTCGCAGGGTCACTATTATCTACAGATTGATGAATGTGTCGGCGTTGTGCATCCCTACACACCCTGTTGCAGCGATTTCTAGCATTTGAATACTTCTCCCTATTAACGTCAGTAGGTCTGTGTCGAAATCTGACCTTGGCTACTAGCTTTTTGTGCATTTCGGCTTTAATTTGATCAGTCAACCAAGGTGCAGGGAGATGTTTCATTTTAACCGCACGGATTGGAGCATGCTTGTCAAATAAATCAGTTAAGATACGGTTAAAACTTCGGACCTTGTCATCAATAGCAGCTGCACTCAAAATATCAGACCAATCAACATTACGAGCATCAGCACGTAATAATTCCACATCCATACTACCAAAATTACGCTGAAGAAGAATTTTTGGCTTGGCTTTGGGAGGTCGGACTTTATACGACATAAATAATAAATCATGGTAGGAAAACTCATCCGCCGAGAATTGACCGTGTTTGGCGACATGTGTAGGGGAGGAAACTAAAATCAAATCAATAAGGGAAGGTTGACAATCAGGAAAATGATGAGTCGGATGAAGAGGAAGGATAGCTAGATTACAAGATTGAACAATGTTTATAAGAGAAGAAGAACGGGAGTCGTGCTTGTTTATACAGGTATTCAGATCACCCATTATGATACTGTGATCATGCAGAGGAACAAGCTCTTCAAGCAGCTTTTCAAATGACGTAAAGTAGTTTACTCGACTGGATGGCGAGTAGTAGACACCTAGTAAAATTTTGCGGTGGAATAAGGAAAGTTGCAGAAATAGATGCTCTCCTGCACTGGATGGAGGCGGCTGTGTAGACATATCAATAACAGAAAAAGGTATGTGATTACGTATATATATGGCTACACCACCAGCCCCCAATATGATATATAGAAGATATTTATTAAACATTACAAAATGGAGATGACAATTACAACAAAAAACACACACACTGGTCTTTCCGACATTTATTATATATATTTGAAAGAGGTAGTAACATGACAAAAGCAATCCGCTGAACTTTTTTGTGAAATGTCAAGGTGTCAACGTACTGTACATCAATAATACACCATACAAATAGGTTTTTAGCCTAAGATCTGACTCTAAGTGCATCGAGTTTTTAATCAGAATCTATATTTTATGAAATAATAATATATTTTTGTATTGTTGATTTGTTGTGTATCTAAATATTAGATGGTATTTTTAACCAACTTAAAAAAAAGTAGGTTTTTTTATAATTTAACAAATGAGATTGGACTTTAATTTGTTTTGAGGAATTAGAATTTTTTATTGCTTAAATATTTATAAACAAAGAAACATACAGGAACAAAAAATATCTACACTTCTTAACCTAAACAACTAAATAAATAAAAGGAACTCTGTATTCTATCCAAAATATTAACTAAAGATAAAAGACAGAGTTCAGGTCACCGACCGCAGGTAGAGTGCCCAAAAGGCTGGCAACGTTACCTCGTTGAATTGTTATACTTATCCTCTGTCCGAGGTAAGCACCATGAGACTTTAATTAAAAACTCGATGAACGAAGAAATCTAGCAGCCAGATTGCTTAGACAATCAATAAGTCAACTCAACAGTGACGTAAATGTACGGTAGTCAGAAGCAAGTAGGTTCAAAATAAACCACAAATCAAGGTGCACGAGATCGCGTTCGGGGCGAACTACAGTATAGTAATATAATAATTATGCGACATTGCTCTCTACAATTACATTGTACAGTGGAGCGTCGATTATCCGAACGTCGCTCAACCGAACGACCGCTTATCCGAACGTAGTAACGCGCGGGTCAATGCCCCCACCTCCCACCACGCGGGTCTCGCGCGCGCCGCCCGCGCTTCAGTTTTCGCCCACTTGTCGCGACTCGTTCACTTGTTATTGTACTCGTGTGTCACTTCTTAGTAACAGCTAGGATAAACTAAATTTTGAATCAATATAATGTATGTACATTATTTATTTATTTTATTATTTATATACACAAAAAACAATAGTTACATATAGTTCGATTATCCGAAAATACCGGTTTTCCGAACACCCACGTCCCTTAATTATTTCGGATAATCGACGCTCTACTGTACTGATATTTTATTTTTCTATAAGAACTAAATACATACATACAACGTAACAACCAGACCAAAAGTTATTCCTTACTGACAGTACCTACTTTCATTTGGCACTAATTTCATTACTGGCCGCCGATAGCCCAAAACGCCCATTCTCCTTTAGATTTTATTTTACCTAATTGATGTGTGTTTCTTCAAACACATTAGATAAAATAAAATCTTTCATCTAAGTATATTATATAACATGTGTAATAAGTGTGTCGAGGGCTATGGAGCGCAGTATTCTGGGAATCAAACTTACTGACCGTGTTACGAAAACCATACTGCGCTCCAAAACACAAATAGCTGACGTTCAAAAGGCCGCCAAACTCAAATGGGACTGGGCTGGACACGTGAGACGTATGTCAGACCAGATGTGGGCGAAAACAGCAACAGACTGGGTCCCGGACAGACAACGGAAATGCAAATTAAAAGCCCAGGCGGAAATGGCGAGACGAGCTGGACACTTTTGAAAAGAAATGGGCCCCTTATCGCTGAAGACAGACAGGAGTGGAAAAAGAGAAGGGAGGCCTTTGGCCTGCAGTGGGACACAACAGGCTTCAAATAATATAAATCCTTAAAAAAATACGTGCTGATCTCAACAAGCTGAGCTAAATGCTCCTAATCACAAACATAAAAAGTATTAGGTACGATGGTAAACTTGTCCTTGATCACACAATGTCACGCAATGTCACGCAATGTCACCGGATTGGCCAAGCTGATCGGATCAATAGTAAGCGGATACTCTTCTTAGATGTGTTCTTATTGCATTAGCAAAAAGATGCCACCACAGATTCACGTGATGATGACTCATTTACAAAAAGTGGTTAAGCGGTTGTGTTATGTGCGTAATATTTATTTTTCCATGACATGATTTTACTATAATGACCAGACTTCATTGGTTAGGGATATGTTTTATTATAAACCTCTTCACAAGAAGCTATCGCACCGTAGGTGCTCAATGGGGAATACATATAATTAAATTTTACTTTTTGTTCCCATTTTTTTTTATTACTTACCACGTTAATTATATTGATGGGTGCTCGAATGGGAATACCTTGGGTGCTCAATGCATAGGTGCTCAAACAAGAATACTTCAAAAATATTACCCGTTGTCCCTAAAATTCAATAAACAAAACAAATTTAGATATTGATTAATTTGAGGCTCAATTTGAACTTCCAAAATAAAAGATGAAATCATTTCAGTGCAACCCCCGTATTTAATGTATTGTGTAAAATTCAAAACACAATGCAAGTTCAATTTCCCACCAGGATCATTTTTTTCCCAAAGTAACGAAATAAAATCGTAAGTTTTTGAAATAATAAAAAAATATTATGTTCCCATACATTTTCTTTTATGAAAAAACGAGTAGGTAGGTATAATAATAATATAATTAGGCAACTAAAGCTAAGTAACAAGATGTTAATACTTAATCTAAGGCCCATAAAACCTACAATGTGAAAAATACTAACTTGTTTTATGTTAGCGCGTTTAATGAATTATTTAGTTATTTGTATAGATTATATTTGTTGTAAAGCCTTAAAGAATGGGGCAGAGTTCAGAACACCTTTGTAACTTTTCCTTCCTACTATACCTACGCACTGGATCGAAAATGAACAATAAAAATCAAAATACCGACTGTACTTGTATACGGGCGTATTAGCACAAATAGCCCGCACAATTTTATAATTTATGATGTTTGAAGTACTAACGACAAACAATATGTTAATTAACATCAGTTTGTTAAGTTCTGGTTACAAAGGAAATCAGTAAAATCTTGAGGTTGAGGTTAGTTAGGTACCTACTCACTCAACAAGGACAAGGAACATGTTAGTATTATCAAAGATTCTAAACACAAAACTGTCATTATGGCCAAATAATGAGGAAGTGGTGTAATTTTATCCGTATTTGCTCACAACCTCCAGATAGAGATGCGATTATGTCGGCTCAACAAGATATTTTGGTACAAGCTCTATGACAGTTATATATTGTTCAACAGCATTATAAAAACAATACTTATCCAGTAAAATCTTAACTTTGTTATGCAAAGGACAATGGTCAATTTTGCGTTTAATTAATTAGATACATACTTACTTTAAAAATTTCTCTATATTATTTTTATTAAGTAGGTACGTGATGTTAGTTCGTTGTTTTACAAAATATAGGTCGCGTCACGTAAAAATAACTCTGAGGGGAAGTGGCGGGGGTATGTTTGCGCATGGGTAGGTACATACCTACACTGGCGCACGAAAGTACTAGGTACTAGGCTAGGCCTGTTGTATTATTTTTAACTAGCATTTCGCTTGCGGCTGTTGACATCTCTATCTCTTCTCTACATAATAATTTGTTGTAAAATTTCGAGAGTAAATATCCGTCTATATATGCATCTCTAGTTTCGTGACGGGCCGAGTCGGCTCAAGACGGTTTGACCTCGCACCAAATGTTTGAGGTTCCGCCACAGATGCCCGTATAGTTGCCAGTTTCGTCATTGGTCACTGCCCACGAGACGCCCAATTCGGAAGTAAAACAAAACTTTGTTTTGGAACAATCTCATCTACCTATAGTAAAAAAAAAAATCCGTATTTATTGTGTTACAAATACTGAATTATGTTATTACTTACTTATCTAATTTGTAATGAGAGTGAATCAGAAAAATGTGTCTGAGGTTTATGAAGAGACCATAAATTTGCACTTGCTTTTGCAAAGAAGTCAGCTAAAAAATTGTCCACACAGAAGGCTGTGTTGCACAGAGAGCCAGGGAGCGTGCCATGCTCAACATCGAACTTATCGACTGTTTTCCCAACCCAACATCAAGATTCGAAATTGATCAAAGTCATAGATATTGGGAACCGCATAACGATACTTAGGTAAATGAAGTTGGGCAGGACATCTAGCTAGCAAGGCGAAGTAACGACAGGTAGAGTAAGGCTGTAAATGAATGGCGTCCAAGATCGTTACAGAAGCGTTGATCACCCAGCAGCGCGATGACTGACGATGATATAATTAGCTGGGTCCACACCAGTCGATCCAAGTCGATCATGTCGATCATGTGCAACTGAGGCACCTTTGAGGCTGGCAAAAAACCGACAACGTATGGATCGGGCGCAGCAAGGAGCGCGCGCTCCAATACGAGCGCATGGATCGCGCGCGGCACGTCCACACCGCCTGCACATTTGGATCGCGCTCCTGCCGCGTGCGATCGGAGCGCGACGGATCGTCCGGTGTGGACCCGGCTATTGGCGGCCGGGCATGGATGAGGTGAGCGGTGGACCGTAGAAATTGACACACGCAATGGGAAGCCTATATACCCAGCAGTGGGTGAGAACCCCACGTAATTTTGGACAAGGACATGAAGATGATGATAATATAGAAGTACTAAAGGGAAGATTAAAATTTAGTGTCTCTTTCTTCATTCGAAAACCCGTGGTGAAGCCGGGACGGGAAGCTAGTTCAAGATACAAGAAAAATAAAACATGACAATGTTGAAGCCGCTGATGTGGAATACGTTACAGTTACGTTTCTAGTAAAATAAAATAAGATCAAGACAAGATATTACATATTGCTTTCAATGATTCTTTCATTCATCCCTGACACGAGCTGAAAACATAAAATTTTATTGCTGATTCGGTGATGGTTTGTTTGGGAAGTTCAAGTGTACCTTAGCAGTATTATTTTATCTGTTACCTAAGGTACCTAAACAATAGTGGCAATTCTGAGTGTCGCAAAAGCTAAACTAAGCTAACTAAAATTGTTGCCGTCCCTTTCATAGCGATGGGAATAAAAAGGATGGCAATAATTTTAGTTAGTTTAGTTTAGCTTTTGCGACACTCCGAATTGCCCCCATTATCCATCTAAATAAAAAAATTGTAAATGATTGGTTCGTTATGCTATCAGTTTGTAAGACCTACCATTACAATAATAACTAACTATTGAAATTATTTTATTTATTTAGGTACTTTGTTATGAACATAGGACGAGAACCAACTGAAAAGGCGTCACTTAATAATACCTATTATTATATTATTAAAAGATTACCCCTTATTCCAACAACTTGCACCTTTTGGTCGATCCTATCAAAACACTTGCTGCAAATTAGATTCCAAACACCTTCAGCAGTTTTAAAAGAACTTGCGTGAATACATCAGGTAAGTATGAATGAGTTGGTATGAGAGGTACAAAGCATTGGCATTGGGTTGAATTAAAATAAAGATAATAAGTAAGATATAACGAGGATCTTCGCAGTTATGAACAGAAATGCACATCGAGAGTGCAGGAAATTGCTCTTTTCTTACGAAATAGATGTTAGTTTTCATATATTTTTTATTTTGCAACTTGTTTACTTAATTTTCTTACCAAACAACATGTTTCTTTGCATACCTACTCGTTTTCGCGCCGGTCGACAAGAGCAAGGCAATATCTGTTTGAAATTTTGTGGGTACCTTACCTTACCTACACAATATTATCCGAGACCTATTATTGATCTATTATATGGAGAAGAAACTTACTTCTTTAACATAAAAGCTTTGCTGAGTTCTTTCAAAACTGTGGATACGATCGCTCCCGCAGCCGGCACCGCCAGCACAGATGCATCCATGCACGCCGACAGTGCGGCTGGCGCCAGCACGCCGAGTCGGCTCAACCTTGGACTGTCCTTCGACATCACTGCTCTACTCCAGTACAAATCGAGAGCTATCTTTGGACCTGCGAATGAATGTACTACACGAGGCGCGCGACCGTCACCGCCGAGCGATCCGCTTCGCACGCAGTGTAAAACTCGAATGCGCACGAGAATTCCTAGCGGCCACACGAAACCGGCCCTTGATGAAAGAAACTTCACGCTAATCTGTGTTGAAGGCTCTAAATCTCTATGTATTTAGGTATGTAGTTATTATATATACACTCACAGGCACAATTAACCGCCCACTCCTTTTAAGTGACAAATTTTTATGTTATCGTAGTTATAAGTTATTGGACATAAATTAGTCAAGTGTGAAAGATATTTAGAGAGAGAAAAATAACAAAACTACCCACTTCACATTGTTTTTTCATACGCATAAGTTGTGAATAGGGTAAATACCGAACTTCATATTATTGACATTATCGTTGCCATACTGCTTACATTGCTTCATTAGCATTAAAAGTAAACAATTTGAGTTTGTTTTGCTTTCGTTAGTTAAAGCTAGTGTTTGGACATCATAAACATGCCATTTGATGCTACCTCAGTGGCGAGAGCTGTCGCTCTCATCGACGAAGGGTGTAGTCAGCGTTACGTGGCGTGGAAGCTCGGTGTCGCACGGGATCTCTTCACAATATTATTTATGTACCTACGCGGCGTAGGTACATAAATAATATTGTGAAGAGAAATACAAACCTTATATTAAAAAAACAAAAAAACATACATAAATACTTAAATAAAATAATTCACAATAATAATACCTACAAAATATAATAAACAATACATAGATAATAACATATACCTAGCGAAATACACAGATAAATAATCCTCAATCACGGATTGTTTTAATTCCTCTAAGCTGGTTGGAGCTGGTATACGGCTTCGAACACGTCTTTTTAAATATCCTGTCCATTCAAAGGTTGCCTGGAAGAGATCGCTGTCAGCGATAAGGTCGCCCATTGTTACACTTGTTTGAATGTACTTATGTTTATTTTATTTTGTTTCTTTTATGGTGTGCAATAAAGCTATATTATTTTGCTTTGCTTATTCTGGAATGACCACTTAGTAGTACTCGCTGCTCTCGCTATATATCGCGTGTCCAAAGTGTTGCCCTGCAACTAAAAAAAAAAAAATTTTTGATGCCTGCAACACAACCAAATCACACCATTCGTTCTTTCGCGTTCACTCGCGGTGTCGTCGATTTTTTATCGAAAATTTTAAAAAGCAAAGAAATTATAGTTTCTTTCCGAAATCTTGTGTTGTAGTGGTTTAATAAGTTATAGTGGTCATTTGCAAAGTGTGGATAACATCCAGAGCTGGTGAAAATGTCAAGATGTTGGAAAAATTGGAAAGGCGCAAGGATGAAAGTAATGGAAGCTAGGGGCTATTTTATCCCTTTTTACGTTATTATACAATCCACACAGGAGTGGTAAGACATCTACTTATTTATCAAAAAGTCTCAATAATAACGATTGTCTCATTGTTCCCAAGAAATTTTCAAATTCACCAACCGTGGCTGGCTGTGAAATCGGCAAGGCCGATCGCCATCTTGATGGCCTAACCTTCAAGTTCAACGTTTTTGGGCGATTCGTTTTTTGTTTTCCAGGTACATCGTGAGCTTTTTTCGGGGAAATCCTTAGTAGCTACCTTACACGTAAAATAATACTTTTTGTGTTACATTAAGTATCCAGTCCGTTGGATTGGTTGTACATAAAGTGGAACAAGTAAATATAAGGAACATAACAATATTATATCCCCTCCGTTGAAAGGGTTGTACAGTAAAACAATAAGGTTCTCAACATGTTATAAAATATGTATTGTGGTACAATATGTATCCCCTCCGGTGGAGGGGTGGTGCACCTAGTAAGAGAAACAAGCAAACAATAAGGTTCTCAACATGTTATAAAATATGTATTGTGGTACAATATGTATCCCCTCCGGTGGAGGGGTGGTGCACGTAGCTACTAAGAGAAACAAGCAATCAATAAGGTTCTCAACATGTTATAATGTTATAAAATACGTATTGTGGTACAATATGTATCCCCTCCGGTGGAGGGGTGGTGCACCTACTAAGAGAAACAAGCAAACAATAAGGTTCTCAACATGTTATAATGTTATAAAATATGTATTGTGGTACAATATGTATCCCCTCCGGTGGAGGGGTGGTGCACCTACTAAGAGAATCATGCAAACAGTTCCTAACATGACATGTAATAAAATATGTATATATAATAATCCTCTCCGTTGAGGAGGTTGAACTCAAGAAATCTAAAAAATGAACCAACATTAAAGTACTAACTACCTATTGTGACTACAAATTGTGTGTTTTACAATTGTACGTGGCAGAGAGTGACTTAAACAGCTCATACATGGTATGCTTGTTCTGAAGAACTTAGATTTTTTAATCTTACTTATGACGGTCAATTTTGAAATTTGAATTAGAAATGCTTGAGATTAAAACCTCAGAGTAAAGAGGTACCTAACAACAGCTGAAGCCTCGGGAAAGCCTTTAAGACAAGGACTTTCAAATGGAATCCTTACTAATAAAAAGTCGGACTAAAGTTGACAAACAATGAAATAAAAACCCCTTGAAATGGCAAACTGTGGGAGGCTCCAAAGTTAAATGTGGAATTATCAGGTATTCTGAACCTAACAGCAAAAGCATGACATAGACTTCTTCAAGAACATAAAACAAAAATTAGACAGTCAACATGAAACAAAACTGGGCCAAAAATATCTTTCAAAGGCAAGATGGCACTCTCTCCGTTGGAAAGAGATTACCAATGAACACATTGGGTATTTATTACATTTTTTAGAGGAAGAAGCTGTATAAGAATTGGCCCTAATTATACTAATGACCTATAAAAGCTAGGAAGCTTTTCTATAAAAATGGTTGGTTATAAAATAAGGAACTACCAACAGCCCTAACATAAGTATCAGAACAGCCAAACGACGGGCTTATGCCACCACCCAGACCTATCCAACAAAAGCTGGGCCAAATATCCGTGGAGGTTTGTTTTGTTGGTGTGCTTTAAGGTATGTATTTATTTATTATGGATGCTGGATGGGACAGAATTGCACAAGATTCCACTATCTTAGTTGGTTAAAAGGATAACTTTTCATGCTTTGCCTGAACAATCACTTATGCCACATAATAATAATTATGTAACCAAATCTAAAAAATTTTTATTCCCTATGGGATAATAAAACTTTTAAATCAAATAATGATTGTGTCATATCAGAATGCAAAGCTGAATAGGATTAATTTTGGTCCAGTACATAGGTAATATGTATGATTTAGTATCCCCAAAAAAGGATGGACACTAGGTACCTGTAGCTTTATTTTAAGATGAGTTTAAACTTATATAACTAAGTTTGTTGAAACTTCTTACTTTAAACACAAGGCTAATTAAAATTGGTTTTACTTTGTGTAAAATAGAATTGGAAAATCATACTAATTAGATTCAATTAATTCAAACTATAAAAATATTTAATCAAATAAATGGATATTATACTTTTTTAGTAATGGGTTTACATTTACAAGAGGGTCATAGAACATAATGAGAGAACAAGGTACTTACTAGAATAGTTATTTATTTAAAGAAATTGATTTCCTTGGATATCATTAAATAATATCAATAATAAAGTTGTTAATTAAGTAGGTACCTACTTTTATTATACAAATAAAAATATTATGGTGAATATTTTCTTATGGTTTTGTAAAAATAAAATTTCATAGCTTTGGTACGTTGTGGGGGGGGGGGGGTACTATGATAGTAGATTTATGAAAATAACCGAACCGGTGAAGCAAAGTTTTATTTTTATTTATTTGGCAGAATAAGATCAGAACATAGTTGGTAGTTGTTTTTGCTAGCCTATGAAAAAAGGACCTACGTTAGGTTGGTTTAGATGTATTTCTGTAATGAAATATTATGAAAGCGAAAGGTAGCTTAGGTCCCTTTAAGCAATATTAGGTATTATTGTTATTATTATTATTATTTTTTTTGCATGGAAGTGTTATGCATTTTAGAGGTTGAGACATACTTAAAAATATGGTTAAAATTAAGTAAGTTCATCCAAATAGTCAAATTCCTCAATTTAATGACCCTACCTGGCAATTTTCAGTATTAACATAGATATCTAGACAATACAAAAACTAAATTTGAATCTTGTCACTCAAATCAAGATACAGAATGAGAAGTAAGAAAGCCAGTACATTTTTGTAAGGATTGTGGACACTTGGTCCTCCAGACATTTATTTGTTTGCTTAAGGCTAAATAAAAAATGTGAGAAATATACCGATTGTACCTATAGTTTGACATGGTAATCCTTTTACTTGGATGGTAGTGCTTCTACTTTGAATTAAAGAAACTTTTCTTTAATGCATTTCTACATGTTTTAAAAAAGTGAATGTCACTTTAAAAATGATTATGTATGTTACTTAAAAGGTATAAAAGGCTTAAGGTACTTATTAGGTAGTTAAAGATAAGTATTTTATTGTTTCTAATTTGGCCTTTTCAGGTAGGTATGGGTATTCAAGAGTAATCAAGCGTGTTTAGATACATTTTTGCACCATGTGAAAATCTATAAAATCTTTATTCAAAGTCAACTCAACTCTTCTTACCTAGGGGGCTTGTTATTAGGCAATAATAATTATGAAGGGAATAATGGTAGGACAAAGCGCAATAGAAGTAAAAATAAAAACTAGGATTCGAAAAATAGTGGCAGTAGGTATGGTAAGTTAGGAAATCAGAAAATAGTGTTTATGTTTTATTTTTAATTTTGTTATTTAATGACCGTCTTTGTTAAAGGTGCTTCTTAAACTGCAAATTGTTTAGCTTTGTCTGTCACTTTTAATACATAATCTATTAATCATTTTGAAACAGATGGTCGCCTTAAACGTGGTTCTAAAGGAATTTTAAGAATAAAACCTATGTGCCAAAATATAAAGCCACTTGGGATTGGGAGCATAGGAGCCACATTATGGTTCTGTTTTTCATAAGACAGTGGCATTCTCTTATTAAGAAAATTTTGATTAAAAAGACTGCTTTGTTTTTGACTCCTACATAGCAGAGTCCAAACACTAAATGTTAACAGTTATAACAGAGTTCTTTTTGTTTTGTTATATACCTACCTAGTTAAGAAATCAACTGCTTGGAGCAGATGTATCTTGCCAAGCCAGTTATTGTCTTTTAAAATACCTTTCATATGATTGGTAAATAGGTACTAAACAACTAAGATGTGATGATGAACTATTAAAATATTAATTACAAATTGCTTTTTAAGAGACCTCTTAAGAGAGCCACATCCTAGTTTATCAGTAGAAAGGTCTCGGTGGGACAAGTCCTTACAGTGTTTTTTAAGTCAGTAGGGTGAACCTCTTGATAATGGATGTTTGCAAAGCAATTTAATTGTAGGTATTAGTTTAGAACTCTTCAAATAGTAAAGATTTTCAAGTTTCTTTTGTTAAGGCATATGGGGTGCCTCTAGTTAACAGTATAATGTAGAAATCATAGTAAATGTTCTACCTACTTACCTTGGTGATTTAATATGGAAGTATCATTTGTAATAAATTAAGTACTTAGGTATAATGTTACTACATTGAATGGGTTTTTAAGGTTTAACTCTAAACATCTACTAAGTGGTCATTCCAGAATAAGCAAAGCAAAATAATAATAGGATTAAACGAACTAAAGTGAAGTTCTATCCTTATTATTTAATTTGCTTATTCTGGAATGAGAATTTCCCTACCCATCCCAAAGCTATTATGCGCATAGCTTCTTCCCATGGGTCTACTCATTTATTTATCTCTGAACGTAATGATGTGATTTGGTTGTGTTGCAGGCATCAAAAATTTTTTTTTTTTTAGTTGCAGGGCAACACTTTGGACACGCGATATATAGCGAGAGCAGCGAGTACTACTAAGTGGTCATTCCAGAATAAGCAAATTAAATAATAAGGATAGAACTTCACTTTAGTTCGTTTAATCCTATTATTCTATTCTATTCTATTCTATTCTAAAGGAATGGTCATCGTACATGGAAGAAGCTGAAATATGTGGTAGCATAAATGAGGATGGTTATCAATAATTACTGAATGTAAATCATTTTGTAATTTTTGTATTTATAAAGAATTTTATAGGTATTGATGTGATGCCAAAATCAATTTCAATATAAGTACATTCACCTATTGGATGTAGTGTATGCAATTGTTATGTTTTACAATCGGAAATCAGTGGTAGGTAGGTATACATAGACGAAATTGGTACCTACAAACAACAATTAAAAACATACTTACCTATAGGAATAATTTATTTACAGAAACTAAACTAAACCATTCAGCGCTGCGATGTTGCAAGTGTCTTGAGCACGTCTATGTTCCACTCTATGTATTTTTTTATGTATGCTCATCTATACTGGCCTGCAAAAGTAAGTACCTACTTAAGTACCTACTATACCTACTGACTTAATTTAATTTTTTTCTAAAAACTATGGAAGTAGGTACCTAAGAGATTTTAAATAAAATAAATTTTGTAGCAAATTTTATCAGCTTTCTTTTCAAACTAGTAAACTATACATAGTATAGTAACATTTTAAAAAAAGATATAAGTACAACAATAATACTCGTAGGTTAGTGTCAAAAAACTCAATAAACATAATATTAAATAAGTATTTTTTACATGTTATTAAATTTTTGATAACGATACTTTGATAAGACTAAAATGTTATTGCAATTTCATAAGTGTGGTACTTAGTTTTGCAGGCCAGTGTGCCCATCCTCGTGGCCAAACTATTTCGCCTAACTGATTTGGCTACGAGGACTTACATATCCTCATGGCCGAACTCGTGTCAAAATATGCAAAGTACCTACACTCGCCACCGCAGAGGATAGGTACTAATCAATATTTTTTTATATTATAAAACAATAAGCATTTTTCTGGAATCAACGCACAGACCAAACCGCTGAAGCTATAAAGCTGAAATTTGGAAGGTAGCTTCCTTTTAAAACAAAACTAAGCACTAAGAAGGGATTTTTCGAAATTCCACCCCTAAAGGGTTGAAAAAGGATGAAAACCGTTGTATGCAACTTTTTAATGCGTGAAGCGATTTTCTCGGTATAAATATTGTAATCATCATCATCATTCTCCTGCCCTTATCCCACGCTAAGTGGGGTCGGCACAACATGTTTTCCTCTTCCACTCTCCTCTGTCGCTCGTCAACTCTGAACTCACTCCTCTTACATTCATATCATCTTTCACACAATCTATCCACTTCTTCTTCGGCCTTCCTCTACTTGTATACCCATCCACATTCATACTCATAACTCTTTTGGTAATATGTCTTTCATCCCTCCTCATTACATGACCATACCATGCTAATCTGGCACTCCTCACCTTTTCAACCACAGGTGCCACTTTCAAACTTCCCCTTATATACTCATTTCTTATTTTGTCTAAACGCGTCACGCCACACATCCATCTTAACATTCGCATCTCAGTAGCATGCACTCTTCTTTCATCAGTCTTCTTCATTGCCCAACACTCTGATCCATACAACGCGACAGGTCTTATTACCGTCTTGTAAATTTTCCCCTTAAGCTTAAGGGGCATTCGCGGATCACATATTGTTCCTGAGACCTGTCGCCACTTCATCCATCCCGCATTCATCCTATTGTTAACATCTCGGTCAATATTGCCGTCATTTTGGAGAAGCGAACCAAGGTACTTAAAATCGGAGGTAGAAAATACTGGGCAGAAGCTGTCAACACTGCGGTGTATCTCAAAAACCGTTCACCTACAATTGCGGTCAGAGGATTTACTCCTGAAGAGAAATGGACTAAGCAGAAGGTAACCATCTCTCACCTACGTACATTTGGCTGCATTGCTTATGCTCATACACAGGATCGAACTAAGCTAGATTCCAAAGCCAAGCGCTACATATTTGTAGGTTATTGTCAAGAAACCAAGGGATACAGACTGATAGACCCTGAACAGTCGAAAAAGTGTATCAAGGCACGCAATGTTACATTTTTAGAAAATAAATGTATTAAAGATGTAGTGTCAAATGATGATAATCAGAATGTTATTCCAATGTTACTTATTAGTGATGAGGGAACTAATGAATGTCAACCCTCTGTACTAACGGAATCATCTATCCAGATCAGGTCTGATGACACTGATAATGTAAATATTATGTCTCGAAGTAGACTTGATCGGGCTGCAAAACAATTGAACAATATTGTTGTGGATGATGATTTTGAGAGTGAACAGGGCAGTTATAATGCAAATGATACAGCGGATAAAACATACGTTCCAGATGATTCAACGAGTTCTTCAGAGACAGATTTCGAAGACAGTGAATGCTTTACTGGGTTGTCAGCTCTCATCAATCAAGGTTATGCGGTTGAGCCTCAGACTGTACAAGAAGCACTGGATAGTCCAGAAGCTGAAGAGTGGAAAAAGGCGATGGAAGATGAGTACAGATCATTTATTTTTAATAAATGCTGGTCTATCTGTGATCGAGTTCAAGGACAGAAACCCGTCAAGTGCAAATAGATATTCAAGAGAAAAATGATCAATGGAGTAACACTCAAATACAAAGCCAGACTAGTTGCTAAAGGGTTTACTCAGAAACAAGGTATTGACTACAACGAGACTTTTTCTCCTGTCGTGAGATACTTCAGTATTCGTGCGCTGCTGGCCGTGGCGGCTGAATATGGATTGGATATACATCATCTCGATGTGAAGACGGCGTTCCTGAATGGAGATCTTGAAGAAACAGTCTTCATGGAGCAACCAGAGGCATTTGTTGTGAAAGGTAAAGAGAGTAAGGTTTATAGACTTCACAAGGCTATTTATGGATTGAAACAGGCTTCAAAAGCATGGTATGAAAAGATCAATAAGGTTTTATGTGAAAAACTAATGTTTAACAAATGCTTATCTGAACCCTGTGTTTATCATAAATCAAGTAATAGTAATCTGACTACATTAGTAAGGTCTTACAAAAATATAAAATGGAGGATTGTAAGCCTTCAGCTACACCTATGGAGACAGGTATCACATTACTCAAATCAATGGGATCTGAAAATAGTATGAGTATGTATGATTATAGAGGCTTGATAGCATCACTCATGTATATAGCGATAGGGTCACGTCCTGATATTGCTCATGCTGTTAGCTATTTAAGCCAATTTAATGATAATTACACTGAAACCCATTGGGAATCAGCTAAACGAGTACTTCGCTATCTTAAAGGTACTAAAGATCGTTGTTTGACTTTTCAGAAAGGTGGACTAGAAATAGTTGCATATGCTGACTCTGATTTGGGTAGGAATGAGGTAGATCGTCGCTCATATACTGGTTTTGTTTTCAGATTGGGTAAGTCTCTAGTCTCATGGGAGAGTAGGAAACAAAAAACTGTTGCTTTGTCCAGCACAGAGGCTGAATACAATGTCACTCTCAGATACATGTAAAGAAGCCTTATTTCTTAGGAAATTCATTAAAGAAATATTGAACTTAACCCTCAAGGTTGTCATTTATAATGACAATCAGTCTGCACAAAAACTATGTACAAACTCAATGTTTCATGCCAGAACCAAGCATATAGACATAAGACACCACTTTATAAGGGAGAATGTTTGTAATGGTATAGTTGATGTTAGATATTTATGTACTAATGATATGGTAGCAGATCTACTTACAAAACCTTTATGTAAAGAGAAACATGATAAGTTTATGTTTCAATTATTATTTAATAAATAAATTGAAACTCAGGTTGCCACTGTATAGTAATAAATACCTGTTTAAGATATAATTGAAATAGGAATGTTTTCTATAATTAGAATAACTTGTGTAGTGCTAAATTTCGATTTTATTTAAGGGCCAGTGTTACGGCTAGACATTGAATTATTTTTAAGGGCCAGTGTTGAAATAGAAAAACCTAATTCATGTTTAGCTCTGTCCTCTTTAGTTGTTAGTCAGTATGAATAATACTGATACATTCGATATTTGAATATCTTAGCTCTAGATTGTTTCCTATGTCAAAAACAGTTCATTTATAGCCACCCAATAAACATGTTGTTCTTCCAGAAATACAGTCTTTCTTCTTCAGTGCGGAATATTTTTACTACGAAGTTTTGTGTTTCTTTAGATTTGTATGTAGTTTTGTGCTTTATAGACAGTTTTTTTGTGTCTTTCTACAACAATGGCACCGATTCCACGTTACAGAATATGTACAATTTGTCAAAAGATATGGTCGAAGAAAAGGCCGTAAAAAGAAATTTATGACGAAATTCCCTCTGAATGAAGAACGATAAGTTCAAATTGAGTAGGTACCATACTAAACATACGAAGTACTTACATACGAAGTATTTTGTATAAGAAAAATTATTTCGTGTTTACAAACAATAGTGATGGGTAGTTAACAGTATCTTCATTAAGTAGGTACTTATCGATAAATGTCGATAAACCTTATCACCTACATAGCTTTGGTTAGTGATTTTTTCAATAGTGTTTTATTTTAGATGTAGAAAATGGGTGCAGATTATCGGCATTGAAGACTTGGGCCTATGTTCCTATTGAAAAACTTCATGAAATTAAATACGTCTGTGGGGATCAGGGCTTGGAAACCGGAAAAGCAGTTTTAAAACTGCAAGCACATGGCTCAAGTGGTCAAAATAAAACAGAGCTTTTAGAATCAGCTGAAGTAATACAAGATTTAGACAGACTGTTTGATTTGACAAATGGACCTGCAACATTCAAAGATGTCAAAAAAAACGTTAGAGAAAATGTAAGAAAAAACAGTTTTCACCACGAGAAATGGATGATATTCAAAAATAAACTAAAATCTCTTAAGTTTATAAAAAATGGAAAGCCTTTAACAAACGTGAGATGTGTTAAAGGGTTCCTCATAACCTTGGCATCTCTTCAAGACATTTGGCAGTCTTTAGATACAAAGGGATTCAAATATAATTATTTGAGACAACTTAACCAAGATGCCCTTAAAAACCTGTTTGGTTTAATAAGACAGCACAGTCCATCCAACCAATAGGAACCCTACCACCATTTCACTGCAGCTCTGAAGTCTTCCATTTTGACAAGGTTAAGTAGGTACACCAGTTTCTCGTGGAGCTAATTTGAACAAGATAATAATAATATAATGTTCGATTTTCATGATATCCTTTTTGGTGCACCGGATAATTCTACACCATAATTATGTTGCTGAACCATGTATTTCTCTTGCGGAGAAGTCGGCTACACAAGTCGACACTGCATCTGTAGATGTGGTCATATAAGATGAAGAAGAATTTCCACCAATATTCGGCATTCCTGATATTGAGGAACAAGAGGAAGATTTAATAAACTTCTCAAACCAGCCAGTGGTATATGTAAGTGGCTTTATAACTAAAAAAATTTTGGTTGGTGTGACTTGTACAAGATGTCGAGAAGTGCTTGTAGCAAAAGATATTTCCAACGAAATATATAAATTTATTTCTTTAAAAGAATGGGATAAGAACCCTAGATTGACTTACCCTAGCATTGAATTGTGCACCGAAGTTAAGTCTCTAACAAAATTTTTGAAGATTCCATAAAAGGTTTGTTACATTACATGTAACGGGAGTAATACTCAAAAACAATCATGCTAGCATATTTAAATACGTCTTGGTTGTGTCAATACCACTTTGCAGAGTTTGCCCACAAGTTAGTTCATATGTTTTCTCTTTTATTCATAAGAAATGAATGTAGAAAAATAAATGAAAGTTTTTCGCTGTCGGAAGATAGGTCCGAGGACATTTAAAAAAAGGCCCAACAAGGAGGCACTGCAAAGTAACGATCGTGGCCTAATGCCTAGGTTATCCAGTGCGAGCTAGCGTGCGAGCTAACCTAGTCAGTTACTGGTTAAAGGTACCTAAAGTTTTAGTTGTAAATAAAAAGTTTTTTAAGATTCAATTGTAATTAATGTTGAAAAAAATTAGTTTTTTAAATCCATTACTTATACTTTAGTTTCAAGTTGTATATAAAAAGTTTCTAGGTTTTAAATGTAAATTAATGTTGAATAAATGTTACCTACTTTTAAATCCATAACGTGGTTGTATGCGTCAAACTAGCGCCACCGCCTATTTTATTTTGTTATTAATAAATAATAAATATCCTTGGACATTCCACACGGTGTCATCTAGTCCCAAGCTAAGCAACTTAATGCTTGTGTTATGGTAACCAGATGACAGTATATACTACTTAGATACATTTTTTTGTTGTAAATACATACATATTATACATAGAAAACACCCAGACACGAAACAAATATTTGCAGAGCATACAAACATTTGTCCCGCAGCGGGGATCGAACCCGCAACCTCTGCACCTCAGGCGCTCAATTCTTTCCATCCAAAGGTTGCCTGGAAGAGATCGCTTCTTAGCGATAAGGCCGCCCATTGTACATTGTTAGGTACTTACTAAGTTTTTTCATAACTTGTTAATTGTATCTTATTTGCGTGTACAATAAAGAATTTTCATTCATTAACTGTAGTCATAGTAATGTTATAAGGTAATGCTAACGCCATCAAGGATATTTTCCCAGATATTAAAATAGTTTATTGCTATTATCATTTCACACATAGCCTCTGGAAAATGGCAAAAAAATATCATAAAAAAAAATCGTGAATTGTGGGCCTATGCACTTCTCTGCTTCTTCTTCCCAAAGAATTAATAAGAAAAGGATATGAATATATTAAAGATAGATAGATAGATAGATAAAGCATTTATTTGGAAAACACAAAGCACAGACGAACATTACCTACAATATACAAATAGGGAGACAGACAGTAGATTCAAGATTGTACCTAGGTAAGTAGGTACAGCTAAATTAGAAGCTGTCCCCGTTCAACATTGAGTAGCCATAGCGTCTGGCGTAGGTGTGGACCAAATAGGATCGAATAATCGAATCGAATAAAGCCGAAAGTCCTAAAACGCAGAATATGACTAAATATCTAAACTATGTGCAGAAAATCTGGCTTAAAACTGATGATTTCATCGCGGAATGGTGTGTGTATGGGGAGCGGCACCGGAGTAATACCGTTGTTGAGAGCTACAACGCGATGCTCAATAAAGAAACGAAAAAAACGGCCTTTGACGTTGTTAAGGTTACTGAATGTTATATGTGACATGGACGAGCATACTACGGTATCCTCACCACGAGATAAGGAAATATTGAAAAAGACGATTTCGTCTTAAGTTGCCAACTCGAACTTCTGCACAATTAAATCAGCATTGGACATTTCTTGGAAAAGCTCTGATAATTTTTTTCATTACTAGTGCTAGTGCAATGCGAAATAACAAATAAAATAAAAAACAATTTATGAAAAAATGTAATGAAAAAAATTATCAGAGCTTTTCCAAGAAATGTCCAATATCCGTTGTCGTGAAGGACAAATCATGTTTTCGAAACAAAAAAAAAACGAATTAATGTTGCAAAACCAATTTCCTATGGTTGCACATGTTAAAAAACCGTTCAAGCGATCTTCGACCTTATTGATATTTTATTTTACACAAGTCTAGCACGAGTAGTTCTCGAGATATGGGCGTTTGAAGTTTGACAGCTGTCATCAAAAAAGTAGATCTCATGAAGGTCTTTCATTTGAGCTCACAACGGAAAGTGTACGACGAGTAGTTTCCGAGATAGGGCCGTTTGATTGAAGTGAAGTTTGACAGCTGTCATCGAAAAAGTAGATCTAATCAAGGTCTTTCATTTGAGCTCACAACGGAAAGTCTAGGACGAGTAGTTCTCGAGATATGGGCGCTTGAAGTTTGACAGCTGTCATCAATAAAGTAGATCTCATGAAGGTCCGAGATAGAGCCGTTTGAAGTTTGATAGCTGTCATCGGCGAAGTGAATGTCAATGAGCTCTGTAATGCGATTCTAGAATATGCTAGAATATTAAACATTCTTTTATGGTTTAACAATTATAAAAAGTAAAGAGAAACGAAATAATAAATTGGACTTTTGTTTGTTATTAACTGTTCTTGCTTTGCCTATTTTGACACGAGTTCGGCCATGCATGAGGATATGTAAGTTCTCGTAACCAAATCAGTTAGGCGAAATAGTTTGGCCACGAGGAACAGAGTATTAAATTTATTTTCATTATATTTAGTAGAGGTGTCATTCTTATTATGCAATTTGGGTAAGTATTTTTATTTAATTTTCTTTCAGAGAATGAGCCCCCGATCCGGGAGACCCAGGCCCTCCGGTTGGATGTAACGTAACAATAGGAAACAGCTTTGAAAAGTTTTTATCTAACGAGTCCGCCATGGACACCGATACATCCGTTTTGAATAACCGAAAAAGGACACGACTAATACATAAGAAAGGGCATGGTGCCAATGATTCCAAGGAATGAAAATCATCAATCACCGGCTTCATTCCATCATAATCATCATGACTCTTCCCTCCTAGATCCTTACCCAGTCCCGTACCAGAGCCAGCCAGAGCGATCGCTCTTCTTGAAATCTTTGGTGTGAACATTACGTTCGATATTTTGCGGCCGCCTTAGCCACCGCGCTAGGCTCGCAATGTGGTCGAGCACTTACATACAGCTCGCAACAGTACGTAGATATCATCGGCTCGCTGCGATATTATTTTGCTTGTCTTTTCTGTGTACCACACATCAAAGTACCTATGCTCATTATTTTTCATAATTTGATATTAGCAATCTAAAGTTACCCGTAACGAGTTCCAGCGAATTTGAATACAAGAGGTAATTAAGCAAATACGAACGATAAGGCTAAGTTCAGATGACCGCGCGGTACCGCGCGGAACTACGAACCGCGCGGTACATAATTATACACCCGCGCGGTAATGTAAACGATATTTACCGTTTATATTGATCTTGTACCGCGCGGTACCGCGCGGTCATCTGAACTTAGCCTTATTATCAATATGCTTTCGAGCACTGACCACAGGCTCTGACGCCATACTTGTGTGAGGAGAATACATATCGCTCAATTGGCTCGTAACAAAGACTACGACTATTTAGGCGCAAGGCATATTCTTAAAGGAAGGTCAACAAACAACAAAACAGTCACGTATGCAGTTTTAAAGCGCTTTTGAGCATTCACTCACTTCCTCAAGGAAAAGCAGCAGATATTCAAACTATATGTATGATGAAAGTTATTAAAGAACAAAGTAAGCGCGCGCGAGACTAACTGTTTCTCTTTTACTCTTCGAACAAATGCAAAAAAAAATAACAACGCAGAGAATACCTACTCGCTATAAGAAAAGTCATTAGCTCTTCGATATCTGAACATACCTATTTCAAAGACGCAGACTTCAATACATAAGTAAATTTGCTGTTTACGGATATCACAAATTCATACAATCATGCATTCGGAAACCACGTACATTGCCAACCATATTACTGTAATAGCCAGAAAAACAGTGAAGATTTGACCTTGACTTTGAAAACGTGTGCTATATGGCACAGAATAAAGTTTATAGTCAACACTGTGGCGACTAACCCCCATATTCTTAGTCGTAACTTTACCTCCAACTCCACTCGACCTTCACTCAAACTCATTCGAGGTCCCTCGAAAGTGCCTCAGAAACTACCTTATGTTTGGTATTTTTAGACGTTATTTTAGAGTCAAATCAATCTACCTCGAGTAAGGAGAAATCAGATCAGTCAAAGGAAAATTTGATCAAACTTTCTTCAAGCCTAAGGAAATGTGTAATCTGTGGTGATTAAAAACGTCAAAATCAGTCGAATTTCGTAAACACAAAATGTAAACAAAGAAAACTTTAGTAAAGATTTTATAGTTTATCGTGCTAGGACCTTGAAATATAAGTTTACAAAGGATGAAGACTTGTGGTGATCCTTTGAACAAAAAGAGCTTGGTTGCAACGCTATTAGCAAAGGCGTTGACAAACAGCAGGCAAGAAACACATGGAGCTCTTTCCTACTAAAACAGGAAGAAAGGCTTCATAGCTTCAGAGAAGGGAAAGGGGGTGCATGATGATTGCATCAGAAGATTCTAACAAAAAAGGGAAAATAGAAAAAGAGGTTGCTGAGGAACTTTTGTGCAACCCAGCTAAGCGGAAAGTAACAGAAATAGAGCTATCATGTAGTAGTTAATTTAGTTTTTGTAAATAAATGGATACTGGTGTGTTCAATATAAACATAAGTCATTTTAGTTTTTTAATTAAACCATCCCTGTACCTACCTGATCCTTGCAAACTCAGCTATATTTATTGGATAATAATATTGATGCCAGAGTAGGTACAAGAAATTATTTTTATTATAGAAAAAGACAAAAAAATCTATTAAATTGTTTATTTTAAAAAGTCAGGTCACATTATAATAGGTTTAGGGCCATATAGCCACTACATACGAACGAATTAGCTACGGACTACAGTACAGGTAGGGTATCCTTGATAAGCCGATATTTGGAAAATTCGACCTCGTCAAATAGTTCCAATGGGTTTTCTGCATCCCAATATCCCGTGATGCGTTGTCGTCGTATAAAAATTTAGTAAATCCTTTTGCACATTCACGTTTTTACACTCAATTATTCACACTAATGTCCTAAGGAAAACTCAAGGTAGCTCGCGACCTACCTTACGTTGACAGCTATTTGACAAAACCTCGAGCGAGGATTTCCTTGAGGAATTCTCAAGTGAAGGATGAGTGGAGTGAATTTTGATGTCTATAGATACCAAATCACGATTTCAAGGCTGACACCCATATTCTTAGTCGTAACCTTACCTTCAACTCCACTCGACCTTCACTCAAACTCATTCGAGGTCCCTCGAAAGTGCCTCAGAAACTACCTTATGTTTGGTATTTTTAGACGTTATTTTAGAGTCAAATCAATCTACCTCGAGTAAGGAGAAATCAGATCAGTCAAAGGTAAATTTGATCAAACTTTCTTCAAGCCTGAGGAAATGTGTAATATCTGTGGCGATTAAAAACGTCAGATGTCAAAGAACGCTGTCATGTCACACACATTACTTGCATCGCGTGTTCGTTCGGTTTCAAAAAACTATTAGCGTTAGCGTCTTCAAAATAAAATATGGCTCCAAATTCCAGAAATGTTTTTAGTGAATCAGAAAAGCAGTGTCTATTAGAGCTTATAACTGTTTAGGGCCATATAAGCCACTTCATACGAACGAATTAGCCACGGACTACGTACAGTAGGTAGGGTATCCTTGATAAGCCGATATTTGGAAAATTCGACCTCGTCAAATAGTTCCAATGGGTTTTCTGCATCCCAATATCCCGTGATGCGTTGTCGTCGTATAAAAATTTAGTAAATTCCTTTGCACATTTATGTTTTTACACTCAATTATTCACACTAATGGCCTAAGGAAAACTCAAGGTAGCTCGCGACCTACCTTACGTTGACAGCTATTTGACAAAACCTCGAGCGAGGATTTCCTTGAGGAATTCTCAAGTGAAGGATGAGTGGAGTGAATTTTGATGTCTATAGATACCAAATCACGATTTCAAGGCTGAGTCGAGTGGAGGTGGAGTCAAGGTTACGACTAAGAATATGGGGGTGAGTCGAGTGGAGGTGGAGTTAAGGTTACGACTAAGAATATGGGGGTTAAGCTCGAAGTCTCATGCACAATAGTGATAGCAATTAAGTTGAGTCTTTTCACAGTATTATTGCTAAATTTGTTGGGAGGAAAATAATTAATTTTTCGCTGCGCCGTGGATATGAATCAAGATGTAATGCTGCAGTGGTTGCATTTAACACAAAACGACCTCTTTCTACTCTAGACAGATGCATTTCAGGAAAAAGCCCAAGAGCAGCGGTGAAAAAACTAGAAGAGGATCAAACAACGAGTGTGTGCTTCTAAGAATATAAGAAGCAGAAAGAAGTTATTTTTCAGCAGCAAAGAGAGATCGGGCGATAAAAACTATGGAGAAAACTGTCAAAAACCAGATATTTTAGCTTCGGAGTATAACATACCTAAAGAAGATTTTTAAAAATCTTACAGTGCTCGGAAGAAGAAAGAAAATTTATAGAGAGAAGGACTATCTTGCAAAGAGAAAACTTCTGACTGCATCCAATTTTGGGAAAGTGGTGAATAGGCGACCAACTACAAGCGTGAAGAATTTATTAAAAAGTCTGATTGAAACAAAAACATCTGAGTCATGTGCCGTCCTTAAAACACGGAATCGAAAATAAAACAACTGCTTTAGAACAGTTAGAAACGCAACTTCAAAAAGTCCCCAGTTCTTTCTGCTGATATTGTGTCTAACGAATGACGCAGCGAACAGAGTCTTCGAGGAAATATTGACGTCACTTGTCGTCAATCCAAATATTTACACCCGGCGTTATACGGTTGACGAGTGGCTAAATCAGATGGCTGCGGCGGAATACGAGGATAATGAAGAAGATGACGAGGAGAACAATGATAATGCGGGAAGAGGAGCCGGAACCGGTCAGGCTCATGATGCAAACATCACGTACCTCAGAGCATTAGTCACTGAGGGGCGTCATACAGAATTTAACATAGAGTCAAAGATCGATTATCTTATCTGGCTGTCGGTCCAGCTACAACCGGCCCAGTACCTAAAGACTGTAGCACTGATTATAACGAGCTACGTAGGCGTGGCCAAACGAGGAACTATATCGGAGAAGTTCGTAGACAAAATCCAGACAGGCGTAGAGGCAGACCTGGGGGTAGAGGTAGTATTGTCTTCCGATGTAATTCGCCAGACGTACTCTATGTTCGGCAGGTACGTCACGTCAGACAATGCGGCGGAGGTGTTCGAACGCTGGCTGCGTGACATACCAGAACATGCACTGCGTCTCCGGTTATCATTAACACAGGTGACAGGGTCAGGATTAACTGCCTTCATTATCATCGGCCGGGCCATGAATAAGTATCGAACATTTAACTGGGCGAAGTTGAACCTTCTGACAGGCGGAGAGTTGGCCTGTTATAATGCTGCTTTAGTTGCAGTAGGAGGCAACCCGTACTACGGCTTCAACAGGGACTTGGGAGCAGCTAGGTCCACCTCTTACAGTTCTATTGCCTATGTTGCCAAGGAACTATTGTTACAACTGAACGGGGAGACTAGCTTAAAGAGCTACAAGGGATGGATTCGCAAGCCCAAGTCAGCGACAGTCATTGAGCAAATGATCAGCTCGTATATCGAAGAGCGCACTAAGTCAATGCAAGAAGGTGATGCTAGCAACGACGATGTGACACTGTTCAAGGGAATCACAGAAAACTTAGGACAGGGCGGAAATGTAAACTTGTTCGCTTAACGTGATACATCGTATGACATGTCATACGAAAGCCTAATGCGCTGTGCTACCTGTGTTGAGGACCAATTGATTATGAATAGACATGTAAGACTGACGTTTTTAAGGTTTATGACGAAGTAGATAGGCTAGATTTATAGGGTAGTTAGTGTCTTCATTTAAAAGACAAATCATGACGATACAACATTATTTTACTTAGTTTAAAACTTCTATGTTAGTCTTGTTGTTGAGTTGGGTTTGCTTCCAGCAATGGCACAAATGAACGATAGATGACTGTGGGGGCTCAATAAGGGCTTACGCAGGGAATTGCAGTTGTAGCTTGCGTCATTCATGGTCCGCCCCGGCAGTCGCCTCTTGCCTTTCATTAGCATAACTTGTGTACGTAAATATATAACCTGTGTAACTAGATTAACTGTTTCGGACAATATACATTCTTAAATGGAGTCAGTTGTTTAAGGGGCGCGTCTCTAAAAACGCGCGAACAGGCACTTACCATTTTAAAAAATAAACTAATGAAATCACTTCAAAGAATGACAATAAAAAAGATTCGAGTTCTCAATAGATGAGTCTACACTAACACCGTGTGATAATTCTAAAATAATCCTTAATTTTTGAGAAAAAAATCGTCAAAATCCATCAAAAACATCGAAATCGACCTTTTCTATTTGAACTATTTATGATATTGTTGTTGTTATTATTGATAATATTTTTTGATAAATCGTGAGTCAAAATAGTAGTCAATACATTCACCGTGAATGTTTTTTACTAATTAAAACCAAAAAGCATTAATCTGAGCTTAAACATCATTAATTTTTTTTGCAGAATTTTTTCCCGCCGCCATACATTTTAGTATGAAGCAGTGCCTGACGTAATTGTCTTTTTATCGATCGAGTGAGCGAAGCGAACGAAGATCTTAGTGGTAACTTGGGCGATTTTGCGTTGTATGTTTGTATGTTTGTATGTTTGTATGTCGCGGCATAACTGTCGAACCGTTAATCCAATCTTCATGATACTTGGTAAGTATATAGGTAGTGATACGGGATTTCCCGGCTCACCTAATGAGCATGATCGGTCAAGGGGTTGTAAAGATATGAGGATCACAAGGGGGTGAAAAAAAATAAAAGTTATCCATAGACTTTGAGGGGGGTGTCATATGAAAGGGTTCTGTTTGTACATTCTAAAATGGTATTACTTTTCATTCAAAGATGTAACGTTTTTAAAATACATCGATAAATGTAAAATCTATTATTTTTCAGTGCTTCCAACCTAAAGTGTTTCATTTTGACAAATCTAGCGAATTTTTAAACGAAAAGAGATTTTTCAGAATTTTATAAAGTATCATTGTGACTACACTTCAAACAACTTCGTCGGTTCGGTGCAGTCATCTACCAAAAACAACAAACAAACACCAACAAAAAAAAATTTACTGCCGAAAAACAGAAATGTTTCTTAAAACAATTTTGTTTTAATTGACACCCTCACAGAAACTATATTTTTAAAACCATCAAATATTTATCTAAAGAAATATAAATTGTAACAAAATGAATTTTGACCATATTTTTAAATAGCTGCGTGCAACACTTTTTTGAAGAAAGGTAGTGACTGACATGACATTAGCTACTCTGAAGTGTTCAGTATCAGTACCTATTATACCATAAAAAAGGTAAATTCATAGAGTTTGTAATCAGAATCTATGTCTTACGAAATAATTGTATAATTATAATTGTAAAATTCTATCGGGGCGTCTGGTCGAAGCGACGCGTGATCCGAGGGCTGGCACTTATTTGGCTCAAAAGATCAGCATTGCCATCCAGCGCGGCAATGCTGCCAGTGTCTTGGGCACGCTTCCGTCTGGCAGTGGTTTGGATCAGTTGAGCTACCTATAGATCGTTTGTAACGATCCTTAGGTGGCTCAACTGGTTCTAATTGTATTATGTACAGTTATGTAAATATGTAGTAGTTTAGTTTCTGTAAATAAATTATATGTAAAGTTAAAAAAAAAAAAAAAAAAAAACACATCATTTTTGCATGGTTGCAGTCTCTGACTGACGGTCGGTAACGTGACGTGACGTTATGCTTAGACTCGATGAGGTTCTTGTAGTTCAGGTTGTTTTATACATTAGTTACCAAAAATAAAACTAGATGTCGCTGCTAATTTTGACCCAATGCTAGATCGCGCTATCGTTGCGTTTTGAAAAGTTTACCTTAACTTTCAATTTTTCTGTGCATTTATTTGAATTTTCTTAGTTTTGATGAAACTTGCTTTTCTTTGAATTTTCCAGAGAATATTTACGAATTCGTTCTTTAGTCGGATAATCTTGCTATTCTGCTTCTTTATGAATGTAAATTTTCTATTGGTAAAATTTCGTCGTTTTAATTTCATTTGATTTTTGTTCTGTGTTTGTTTTCGTTAGCTTTACTTTTCACTTACTTTGTTGTTATTTCAATATTGAGTGCAAAGTTGGTTACTCATAATGGAAATTTTGCATTTGGAAAACGGCGCAGTACGGCCTCACCAGGTTGTGCCAATGCCCGGGGATGGTGCTTGCTTATTTTATTCCTTGACTTATGCTATGCACGGTAACATAAATTCAGCGCATAGTGTCAGGTCCGACATTGTCGCTTACGTAGTCAGTCATTGGAATGATATGCATGCATACACATGCAATGACTCCGGATTGCCATATCCAAACGTAAAATCATACTCTGCCGACATGCTTAAAAACCAAACCTTTGGTTCAGTTTGTGAAATAATGGCTGCGGGTGAAATATATCCTTATACATTTGAGGTTTACAGCAATGGGAGATTGAGAGGTATTTTTGGAGGTAGTACGGGAGGTCCTACTAAAAGATTAAGATTTTCAGGTACCGATTTATTCGGACACTATGACGTACTTGTGGCTCCCGAGGAAACTTATCAAGTTCCAAAAATGCAAGGAAGCACAGGAAAAACAGTTTTGGAGTGTTCTCCTACATACACTCCTAAGTCGATAGAAAACATTCGAGCCTGCGATACTTTTTCTCCAACTTTCACTCCTGAAGTTGCTGTAGCCCCCAAAATACGTAAACCGAAAAAAAAAAGCGCAAGAGCTAAGCATGAGTCAAAGGCTAATAAGAGGAAACAAGAAGCTTCTGAAGATCGTTGTAAACGTTTGCTGGCTATGCAAGAGCATGCTAAAAAGCAACGCGCACTGGAGTCAACCCCAGCTCGCTCAGAGCGATTACGAGTCGTTCGACAGCATGTTGAAGTTCAACGTCAAGGTGAATCTGAAACAGATCACTCTAAACGTATATGGGCAACAAAAGAACATGCTAGAGAACAACGCGCAATCGAGTCAACCCCAGCTCGCTCAGAGCGGTTACGAGTCGTTCGACAGCATGTTGAAGTTCAACGTCAAGGTGAATCTAAAACAGATCACTCTAAACGTATATGGGCAACAAAAGAACATGCTAGAGAACAACGCGCAATCGAGTCAACCCCAGCTCGCTCAGAGCGGTTACGAGTCGTTCGACAGCATGTTGAAGTTCAACGTCAAGGTGAATCTGAAACAGATCGCTCTAAACGTCTATTAACGACTAAAGAACATGCTAGAGAGCGACGCGCATTAGAACCTTCACCGGTTAGTTTGGAGCGATTGTTTGTAGTACGGGAACGTATTCAAGAACAACGGAAAAGTGAATCAGCTAGAGATCATTTTATAAGGTTACTCTCGATGAAAGAACGTGCTAAGGAACGACGAAAGCATGAAAGGCGTGTTAATGATCTCGAAGATGAGCTTTTTCCGTTTACACCTAATGTAAATAGTTGTGATATTCGTGACCATCGAGAATATACCATTTTTGAAAAACAACAGATGTTAATGAAATGGAATGAATGTCAACAATGTTATAAGTATTTTCTGGATATTAAAATTACTGGAGGTGTGTGTGTCCGCTGCAAGAAGTATGTAAATCAACTGAATTTATTTTCAGCTGAAAACAATATGCACCCAGGAGACTGCCCACCAGAATTGAAGGATCTATCAATGATCGAAGAGCAGCTCATTGCCAAAGTGCATCCTGTTATATCAGTTTATCGTATTCGTGGACAGCAATATGCATTCAGTGGCCAAGTTATCAATTTTCCACAAAACGTGAATTCTATTGTAACACAATTACCTCATTCGATAACTTCACTTTCCTCCGTTTTAATTATTCGGCGTCAAGGTGTAGGTAATTACAACGACTTTAGAGTATCTCGGGATAATGTTTACAGAGCATTAATGTATTTAAAAGAAAATAATATTTACTACAGAGATATTGAAATACACAGCGAAAATCTAGCAGCGATTCCAGAATCAGGAAATTTTACACAAATGCTTAGCCAGCAAGTAACTCATGAAATCGAATGCAATGATGATATTGTGGAGTCTGACAGTGAAGAGGTGATTGAAACAAATATACTTGGAATTGCACCAAATGACCAGTTACGAATGGCGCGAAGTGCTCTTGGCACAGCTGGAAATCCCTTACAATGGCCGGAGATACAATCAAATCCAATAAACGAGTTCACTACAGCTGGCTACGTGGCAATGGCTTTTCCAACTCTTTTCCCAACAGGTGCAGCAGATTTGAGATCGCCCCGACAAAAACCTGTAACTCACTTGCAGTATTTTCAGCACCTAATGCAATATAAAGATCAGCGCTTTGCAAAACATTCGCGATTTAGGTTCTTTGCGCTCAATAGCCACATGAGGTGGACAGCCTTACAAAATAGTTCTGTGTGCGTGAAAAAGAATTCTGAATTGGCCAACATTTCAATTGCCCAACTAAAAGACAAAATCAGCAGAGATTCGTCACTAATGCACAGATTGGTGTGCTTTAACTCCAGTTTGCGTGGCACGAGTGTATACTGGCGTGCCCGATGCAATGAATTACTGGAAATGGTTGAGTTTCTAGGAACACCCACTCTGTTTTTTACACTGAGTGCTGCGGATTTGCACTGGCCAGAGTTGTACCGTCTTATTGCGCCTGAAATAAATTTTCAATCACTCGATGCACACAGAGCAATGAAGCTAAAAAATAAGCTTTTAAATGAAAACCCCATGACTGTGTCGTGGTTTTTCCAACAAAGATCGGTTAATTTTATAAGCAAAATGATGGAACCGCATTTCGCTATCAAAGACTTTTGGTACAGAACTGAGTTTCAGCATCGTGGGAGTCCTCACATTCACGGCATATTGTGGCTAGAAGGAGCGCCAAACGTCGAAGCGTTAGATCAGATGTCAGATGAGGAAAGACAAAATATTGCTACTTATTTTGGTGGTCTGATTACTGCGATGAATCCCAACATCAATAAGTCGGTACCTACCTATTGTGCATCCGTGTCAGCGCCATTATTCCGATGTCGATGATCATCAGGATGATTATGAAAACATTATAAACTGCTGTCAACGACACACTCGCCACGGCAAACAATGCCTCAGGATTAATAAAACAACAAGAGTGCAGGAATGTAGGTTTAAATTTCCATTTTTGTTGCGTGAAAACAACGAATTGATTAGAGAAAACGGAGAATGGACGTTCAAACCTGCACGAAATGATCCTCTTATAAATCCACACAACCGTTTCGTGTGCGAACACTGGCGAGCTAACACAGATATGCAGTGTATTCTGTCAACAAAAGCAGTATTGAACTATATAGCAAAATATACGAGTAAGTCAGAATCCAGATCAAAAGCATTTGAAGAATTGTACTCAGTAGTTTTGGAAAATCAAGGTGAATGTCCTGCACAAGAAGCACTAAGAAAAATCTTTTTTAAGACTTGTGCTGAACGTGATATTTCAGCTCAAGAGACATTTCACATCTTAATGGGATGGCCTTTGTATCACGCCAGCAGAGGTTTCATCAAGATCAATGTTGACAATGATCAGTTAGTAAGAGTGAACGCTGATGAACAAGGTGAGACTGCTGCAAAATCTGTGTTAGAGAATTATCCGCTTCGTCCACAAAATTTTGAAGGAATGTGTTTAAAAGATTTTTATTCAAAACACTATAAAAAGGGTGCTTTATGGGTTACACGCAGGAAGCCGGCTGTGCCTCGAATCTTGCCTCGTCGAACTTTAAAGTCTTCCAATGAAGAGGAATTTTATAGGCAGCAAGTCATTATAAATCTTCCTTGGCGTAACTTATCTGAATTCACACAGTCACAAAAATCCTGGAAAGAACTTTACGAAGAAAACTTCAGCAACCTACAACTGTTGCAAGTACCCAAAGTGACGGATGAATATGAAGAAAACGATGTTGAAGACGAGAGGGATCTAGAAGAATGGATGTTAGTGGCAGGAATGGGGCCAAATCAACAGGATATGATAAGGGTTGAATTGGGAATGCGTGAGTTCGATATCCAAATAGAGTGGGACAAGAGCTATAATGAGTATGCCAATCCAGCCAAACTGGCCTCATTTTTGTCTGAAGCTAAGACCAATAGTGCGGATCACCTTGCTGAATTTAGCATGCCGAAAGTAACGTTCAATGAAGAGCAAAACAACACTTTAAATCTACTGCACAAACAAATCAACCTAATCCGTCAAGGCCATACTGTCGCTTTCGCTGACCAGTGCACAATTATACAGGGCAAAGCAGGAAGCGGTAAGAGCACAGTAATTGCCGCCATGTGCCATATTTTGCAACGCGATCTCGGGCCGAAGAGCTTTTTATTGACAGCGCCAACTGGAGTTGCGGCTATCAATGTAGGTGGAAGTACTATTCATTCCGGTCTACACATCGGAATTGAAAGAGTATTTAAAGATTTGGATGGTGAAACGGCTTCAGCATTCCAAAATAATATGGAAAATTGTAATTTCATAATAATTGATGAGATGAGCATGGTAGGATGCTCTTTACTGTGTAAAATAGACCAGCGATGTAGGCAAGCTAAGCCCCAAAACTCACAAGTACCATTCGGTGGAATGTGTCTGTACCTTTTAGGGGATCTAAAACAACTGCCACCTGTGATGGATCGGCCATTCTACGGAAGTGGATATACCACCACTCAATCAGATCAAGGACAGGTACTATATAAATCGATAAAAAAATGTGTTATTTTAAAAACTGCTCATAGACAACACGGTGAAGATCAAACAATTTTTAGAGAAGTTTTAGATCGTTTAAGCGTGGGAGAATCTACAGTTTATGATTGGAGACTATTAATGACGCGTGAAATATCTCAATTGCCATCTGCAATAATAAATGAATTTAAAAATGCACTAAAACTAATACCATATAGTGCAGCCGTTAGTTCTTACAATCTGTCCAAATTGGAGCTTCTCAATAAACCTATTTCAAAAATAGAATCACGAAATAACAATGTTACTGCTGGAAAAGCGGACACTGATGCCGCACAAGGATTACCAAAAACATTATATCTTGCAAAAGGTAGTAGAGTAATGCTTAAGGTAAATTTGTGGATTGAGAAAGGCTTAGTGAACGGAGCTTTGGGTTATGTGAGAGATATTGTGTATAAACCTGGATCTGCCCCACCGCAAGATATGCCTGTAGTCATATGCGTGTCATTTGATAAGTATATTGGCCCTAGCATCAACGGGGTAGTCCCGATTCCACCGATATCCCGCTCTTGGAAATCCGGTCAAAGTTCATGCTCACGTACACAGTTTCCATTGGCATTGGCGTGGGCGGTAACAGTCCACAAATCACAGGGACTTACCTTAAACAAGGTCATAGTCGACATTGGAGATAAAGAACTAGCGGCAGGGTGTACCTATGTGGCGCTATCAAGATCTAAGCGGCTTGAGGATATAATTTTTGATCCGGGCTTTGATTTTGCAAGGCTAGAGAAAATTAAAAAAATGAAAGTTTTACAGTCAAGAATCACTGAAGAAAGGAGATTAGACAAACTTGCACGTGAAACAGACCCGTGTCTGTTCATCCTCAGTGACTCATTTGACTAAGCCTAGAACTCCTGACTTTAAATAAATAAATAATTATTATAAAAGCCATTCTCACACAAATCATATTATATATTATCATACTAACTTACTCGTCCGCGGCTTGACCCCTGCAGTACCTACCTGGATAAAAAGTAGATTAGGCTACTTTTTAGTAGTAATTCCAGGTCATATACTATGTATATTCCAAATTTTGGCCAAATCCGTTCAGTAGATTTCGCGTGATAGAGTAACAAACATTCATGATGTGTCCATTCACACATTCATACTCACAAACTTTCGCATTTTTTATAATATGTAGTAGGATTACAATAGTATACCTATTATAAGAAAGTCAGAACAAAGCCATCCAAATTAGTCAGTACAACCAAAGACGATTACCTAATATCTAGAAGACAGACAAAGGCCATACACAAAATCGTAACCCTGATCAGATAGCCTGGAAACTTTAAAACATGAATTTTATCCAAGAAATTTCAACTACTTTCTAGTTAAAATTACCTAAAAAAAAATTTATATTGAATATTGTTGCTACCTACACTAAGTATTGAAATTTCTTAGATAAAATTGGTGTTTTAAAGTTTCCAGGCTATCTGGTACTGGGGATCAGGGTTACGATTTTATACGGCCTTTGTCTGTCTTCTAGATATTAATCGTCTTTGGTACAACGGATAAAGAAAAAGAGACAAAACCACACCTGTTGGTTTCGACCTATCCCTGCCACTAATATCCATTCTTTTTGTTCCCTCATATCTTCAAACTTTGTTTACTTCATACCTGATTTATTGGGTGATTTTAAAGTTCGACGAGGCAAGAAAAGAGAGGCGTCCTAGGTGTAACCCATACCTACACTTAAGTTGGGGGGCTAACTTTGGGGGGCGATTACTAAAATTGTGTAACGTCGCTAAGCTCACGAGATCTCAGTTCGAGGCGAACTACTAGTTAGAATACACGCTGCAGAAATATTCAGAACCCGCTGGGTTTCCAAAGTGACCGCACGTCCGTCATAGATCTCGCCGAGCTTCTTTTGTTTACTTTGGACTAGAAAAAGGGTGGGTTGCGAGTGTTGGAAACTATCTGTACCTATTCATCGAGCAAGTAGACGAACTAGGTAGATACGTGACTTTTACTTTGTAGTATTTTTTCTTTTGAATAAATTATCAAACCCTAACCAATGAACTATATAGGTACGAGTTATGTCGTAACTTATTTTTTTACCTATTTCAGAGAGATATGGGAAAACGTATAGAAAATTACTTTAAACACAAAGAAATTAAAGAAGTATTAAAATAATGCAGTAAGCACCCACATATAATGCACCTACTCATCTTTTTACCCGACCGTAGCAAAGATAAAACATTGTTGTGTTTTACCTTTTTTTATTTATTATCTCGGACCTCTGTGGCGCAGTGGGTAAAAGCCCGAGACGCAGAGGTTGCGGGTTCGATTCCCGCTGCGGGATAAATGTTTGTATGATTTGAAAATTATATTTTGTCTCCAGTTTGGGTGTTTTCTATGTACAATAATATGTATGTATTTACAAAAAAAAATGTATCTATGTAGTATATCAGTCATCTGGTTACCATAACACAAGCAATAAATTGCTTAGCTTAGGACTAGATGGCGCTGTGTAGAATATCCAAGGATATTTAAAAAAATACAAAAATTAGGTACGGAAGAAAAGTTAAAAATGATTTAAGTACCTTGATTGTATCTCGACTATCACTGAGAAAAACAAAAAAATTAACAAATAAAAACAGGTTCAACAAGGTAATTCATTCATCATCATCATTGGCAGCTCAAATTATAACCCACTGCTGGGCATAAGCTTCCTCCCTCAAATGCCACTCTAATCGGCCCTGTGCCGTTCGCATCCATCGTAGTTCATTACAGCTAAAATATCTAAGGTTCGGGTTTCCGATTTATTACGATTATTCAACCAGTCTTACTACCGACATTCCACTACAGAGTGAAGGCCCGTCACTCATGGTCATCGTCCCCGTCCCCCCTTTTATAACTAACAGTTTTTTTTTTTACTTTATATAAATAAATAAAAAAAACCTGCAACACCAGGGATCGATTTTTAACATAATTGTTGTAACAGTTTTATGTGGATATCGAGTGTTCGTATTTTTGTCTTATTTCCGATCCGAGACGGATTTAATCGAAGTATTAAATAGGTATGTTTCGGAGTACCTACTGGTAAATAAGTTGAAGCCGTCCTAATCTGTACATATATTCCATCTTTGTACTAAATTGTCTTATAGTAAACAAATAATTTTGATAAACGATTTTTTATCTATTATTGCACATTTCTCATATTATTATTATAACACAGAACATTGGTTTGACAAATTATCTTCAATTTCTCAAAATTTAAAATGATACCAAGAAGCATACACTGTGACCCAACCCTTTGCCGTGCTGGTAACTAATTGCAGGCCGCGTGTTGCTAATACATTGCGTGTTTTATTGTGATATTTATATACATCTCACAACGACAAACGCGTAATGGATGTGTAACTAGTGCGAAACTTCGAAAGTAGTTTTATTCGTCTTCAGGTTGTAAATGCTAATTTCGGGATGCACTTGTGTGAGTAGAAAGTGTCAATGTAGGTGTTAATCAGAAATTCCCACGCTCAAGGACTGCAGGCTTAAGTGATCATAGTCCCCACATAAGGTTCATAGTAGGTGTGGAATAGACCCCCAACCATATAATACCTTATATTGAGCCTTGATAAAGATTTCCCGTTTTTAGGTGCAGCACCCGACGAAATTGTAGTTGAAGACACCATAGGTGAAATAAAATGTCCAATCACAGCATTTAAAACATCTATAGATGATGGATGACATAGAATAAAGGAAAGTTAATGTTTAGAAGAAATAAAAAGATGGACTTGTTATAAATCAAAAACATGTTTGGTTTCTACAAGTTCAAAGCCAACTTCATGTCACTGGCAGGCGTAAATGTATTTTCGCGGTGTGGTCCCGACGTGACAGAGGTATCAAAATAGAAACAATTGAAAAAGATGATCATTTTTAGAAAAAATCTATGGAAAGGAATTGACAGATTTTTATTCGTTACACATACAGGAACTGTGCGATCCCAGACATATTCGGAACACCCCTATCCGGGAGTTAACAACTTTTCAATAGTTTTAAATGCTTCCCGTTCTATTCCTAAATTTATTTACAGAAACTAAACTACTACATATTTACATAACTGTACAAAATACAATTAGAACCAGTTGAGCCACCTAAGGATCGTTACAAACGATCTATAGGTAGCTCAACTGATCCAAACCACTGCAAAAAAAAAAAATAATAATAATAACAGTAACGATCCTGGAAGAGCAGGTATGATAGCAAAGGGAACTCATGAGTGAAGCTATACACGTGTGCAAACCCGAAGAGCGCGTCCAGGCTCTTGAACAGAGGCGCGAGCAGCTCGGCCCGGAAATGCGTACACCATGACGAAAAGTCGATAATGATATTTACGTAATCGTACGCTTCTCCGGGCCTGCTCATCCTCAGGAGAGTCTTGGTGAGCTGCTCCTCTGAGAGAGTCATGGACTGATGCTTGATGTACTTAAAGATGACATCGGCGATGTTCTTTTCTGTGTCTACGTGTGTACGTAGTGTGCGCCGAGTTTTGGCGTTTACATTTTATTTGTCTGATTGTGGCTCTATAATACATCTCAATGCCTAAAAAACTATTTTTTAAATCATCAAGTCCCAGATACCAGGGATAGAAGAACCCCGTAAAAATGACTCTGGACTACGAAATGTCAGCTATGAGAGCGATCCGGCATGTTTTTCCTAAAACCGCAGTAAAGGAATGTTATTACTACTTTTGTTCCAGCCTTTTCAGGAAGGCAAAGCATTGCCGACTGAGCTGCTCAGGAGAGCAGAGCGTGTGGTGGTGGATGTCACAACGGTAGCATATCGTCATTTTTATAAGATGGAGCCACCACCAAAATCAGCAAGGGCTATCCGCTGTCGTCCCTTTACATGAGGCTGGCCATGGCCCTGTCTCGTGCTGTAGACGCGGTGTCCCAATCTTTTGCAGCTAGACAGGAGTTGACAATAGGATCTGTCGCAATTGTGTTCGACGCCGAGTTGTGTTTCCTCAAGACATCACCCTCCACATGTTTCCTGGTTCCGTACTCTTTATTTCTGTGTTTTGCGGACATGTGTGCATCGTGGTCAGCTGCAGTGCTGTACTCAACTCTACATAACAACAAATACCCAGGTTACTCTCTACAACAGTATGTCACTCGTTACCTTGATCTTCTGCGAGACCTGCTGGTTGCGCAAGGACAGGACACGTATAAACTCTGCAAGATCTGGCCTTCCCTAGTCATCGGGGCGATACTGAGAGACCTAGAGAGCTCTCCTGCTTTCCTAGACACCATCACACAAGATGTTTCTTCCGCCCTCAAGAACACCGACATGTATCGAGAGCTGGTTAGCCCTATCACGCACCCACAGCATGCAATGCTGAAGCTGGAGCTGGCTGGCCTCTGGAAGACTCAAGGACACCCAGTGGTCAATATGAACAAGAGCACCACGGGATGGTACAAGAAAGGAACGGTACTAAAGACCTCGCTTGGAAACACCGCACAGAGAATCAACAACATGTTTACTAAGGAATTCTGTAGACAGTACTACAAAGTACACAAAAAGTGGCCTAACCTAGAAATGGACCCCGACACCGACCCGCGTCTCCTTAGCTGCTATCATGCCAATGAGTGGGGTGAGACTAGGTCAAACAGCTGGGATCCGGAGTGCTTCTCGACGGTTAGGTTTATAAAAACGTTCCAATTCAACTTTCATATTGATACGATCGATATTATCGCCGACAAGGCGATCATACCAAAAAGGGCAGAATGGATATTGGATATACGAATACGACACGAAGGCCTACCGGACCATGTACGGGCATTTTCCGGTAGGACCTCCACCCACCACCAAGAGTGTCGTCATGCACTACCTTACTACGGAAGTCTTCAACTGCGAAGAGATTATCTCGCTTATAAATAGAGGCATCATCCCTGACGATTGGAGAGTAATGGTGGCTGTTCCGAAAGAGAGAGAGTTTAAAGAGGATGATGCCAGATGTTACGGAAAAACTTTAAATCAATCCTTCAAGTGCGGTGGTGAAAATAAATTTCGTAAAAGTTTTCATGTTTTTCTATTTTTTATTTGTAGGCAGTGCAAAGAAAATGATAACATACAACATACAACCTAATTCAGAATAAAATCTCATTCATCTAAACATTTTTGAAACCAACCTCGATCAAGAATTACAAGAACATGGGTTGCATTCCAAATTCAAATTACATTATTCCCTAGGGGAAAATTGATATTCAGTACAACATTATGACCCGGCTAGACCGTGGAGCTGTAATGACTTACTTTAGGTACTAGTATTCTTTTATCTGTGCTTTAGGAAAGATTTGCATGACCCATACCTGATGCCATTGACGAGCAGGTAGTATAAAAAGTACCTATTATATTGTTTGTTAATTTATTTTTAAGATTGTTTGTTTATAATTGTTATCATGTTTGCATTGCATTGCATTGCATTGCATTGCATTGCATCATGTTTAAATTATCTTTACGCTCTTTGATAGAAAACACAGAACTATCTCTACTTAGCCTAATAATATCTGAGCTCTTCATTTTAATAGTAACTTCCCAATCGAGGCTTTTTGATCTCTTTCTTTCATCCACATAGTGATACAGTTTTGATAAATATTCATTTCTCCCGATAGTATATACCCAATCATCAGAATTGGACCTCTTCTTAGCTTCCGGTGACATTTGGTCTCTGTTTGATTTGCTGGATTCAGATACGGTTAAGAAGCTCGGTCTTCTAGACAACTGACCCAATTCCCTTCGACTGTATCTTGTTCCAGGAATATTTCCCCGTTCACCTTCATCACGTCTCGCTAGCCAATAATAGTGAGTGATGGGGTCTCTTGGTCCCCAATGCCGTGAAGGTTGGAAGGATGATATGAGCTTCTGAAATGTAAAATAAGGTTTCAGTTTAAAAATCGCGTGAACACCTTTGTTGCTTAGTTTGAGATTTGTATAAAGAGACTACGGTGATATAGTTGACGTGCCTTTAATATCGTTTTTCAGGCTTGTTCCGTCTAGGTAACCGGGATTAGGTAACCAGTGATCTGTGAAGAATTTTTTTCCTCCCAGGCCACTGGTTAACTGCAAGGATTAAATTTTCCTTGTAGTAAACTGATATTTTCGATAGTTCTCTGTAAGGAAAAACAGTTCTTCCCAGGCCACTGGTTAACTGCAAGGATTTAGTTTTCCTAAAAAAAAAACAAAACTTTTTCACACCTTCATTTCAGAAAAGAGCATTTTCTTAAATAAACATGACGTAATCTATTTTTGAAGTATTCTTCATTTGTTATCGGAAATATGACATTCAGTGAGTACCTACTCGTAAATGAAGGTTGCCACAAACAAAGAAGTCAAGAAGTGTTTATAAAATTTAATATATTGGTGCACTATGCCTGAAGACATAAGTGGAAATGTTCAATCAGATGTAGAATTTGTTGCGTCTGCCAAAGGAGGCCTAGTTTTACTCTTGGATGGTCGTCAATACAACAAAAAAAAGGATTACCAAAATGGTAACCGATTTTGGGCCTGCCAGAGAAAGCAGTGTATTGGAAGCATTACATTATCAAAAGAAAATAAAATAGTTAAAACAACTCAACATGAAGAAAATTGTCCCCAAAACTTTACTAAAAATGTTATAAGAAAGGAACTTGACCTTCTGCGTAAAAAAGTTACTACAGACTTGAGACCAATTCCTAAGCAATACAACGAAACAATTTGCCGCTTACAAGACAAAGGAGTTCATTTAATAGAGGAAGTGCCTCAATTTTCAAGCGTGAAAACGGCTCTATATAATGCCAAAAATAAAGCACTTAAAGTACCAAAAAGTGTATGCACAAATCCTGCAGATGTGGTGGTACCTGCTACTCACGAAAAATTTCTTCTAGCAGACTATACGGATGCCAATGATCAATTCAATAGGATTTTGGTGTTTTCGTCAGAAGAAGCAAAAAAGTATATGGTGGAGCGGAAACACTTCTACGCAGATGGCACTTTCAAGAGTTGCTGCGAACCCTTCCTGCAACTATTTGTCATATTTGGAGACATAGGCAATGATAGTAATCCTAATATAATACCGCTAATTTATGCCTTGATGACAACCAAAACAGAAAGAAGTTACAATATACTACTCCAAATAATAAAATCCCAAATTCCGCTTTGGAACCCTGAAAAGTTCACACTCGATTTTGAACTTTCGTCAAGAAACGCGATTGTGAAATTGTTCCCTAATATAGAGGTAAAAGGCTGTTTTTATCATTTCTCTGCCAGTTTGAGGCGGAAAGCAAAAGCGATTGGTGGCATGAAATCTCAAATCAACAGACGGCATGTAAGCCTTTGTACTGGCCTCGCTCTTTTGCCGGTTGAAGACATTGATGATGGATGGTCGTACATTATAAATGAAAGCCCAAACAACGAATTTGCTGAAAATTTCAATATATACATGTATAACCAGTGGCTAAGTTCTTCTACATTTAGAAAATTATGGTGTTGTCAGAAAGAGCGAAATCGTACCACAAATAAGTTGGAAGGCTGGAACTCTAGGCTGAACCGATTTGTAGGTCGTTCTAAGCCTGCGTTGCCCTATCTTTTAGACGTGTTAAGAGATGACGCTAAATTTTATGGAATAAACAGATCTCAAAAAAATAGAAACTTTACTGCAACGCGAATACAACAACAGGTTCAAGAAAGACATGCCCGTATCAATAGAGCAATAATACAGCTACAGGAAAAGAAAATCACGGTCGGGCACTGCCTTGAAAAAATTTGCCCATATGCTTATTAAATTAGCCTCATTTCATTGTTTTGCCTTTTCAAAGATAACATTTGTGTTTTATGTTTCTTTAAGAGTCAGTCAGTGCGTCTCATTTTAAAATAGGTTTCTGATTATAAGTAGATAAATGTATGTATCCACCATGCTATCTTGAAAGTGAAAGTTGACTGTTTTTAATTTTGACTATATGTTTAACGAACGACATTAAATGTTTTAAGAAAAGTTTTTTTATTAATCTTACCTAGTTTACTTGTATAAGAAAAACATTCCTGATAGGTGAGCGTTGTCCTAACGCCTATTTTAAATTAGCAGACTGATAAGTATTACATATATTTGACAGTATCATTTTAGGAAAACTAAATCCTTGCAGTTAACCAGTGGCCTGGGAAGAACTGTTTTTCCTTACAGAGAACTATCGAAAATATCAGTTTACTACAAGGAAAATTTAATCCTTGCAGTTAACCAGTGGCCTGGGAGGAAAAAAATTCTTCACAGATCACTGGTTACCTAATCCCGGTTACCTAGACGGAACAAGCCGTTTTTCAATGTCGTTTATGTAGAAAAAAAAAAACACTTTTTCTGCAAAATAGCAAATTGTAGCAGACGTTTTCAATAGGTTAATTAGCCATAACATGAGAGGTACATAAGGTGTATTTGTTTCATTCTCCGTGAAAATGGCGCCAACAAAAGATTTGCGTGCGACTGTAATATCACTGTTTCAAGCAGGAAAAAAACCAATGCAAGTTTTTGTGAAATTCAAAGTTTGGGATGTAGTCGGAACTTTGTGTATTATACCATAAAGAGGTACAAGGAGACCGGCTCTTTAGAAGACCGTGGAAGATGTGGCCGCCCGCGGTCTGTAAGGACGCCCGCCAACATCAAAGTAATCAGAGAGCGAATTCGTCGCAACCCTTGCCGGACTCAAAAGAAATTAGCTCTGCAGACCAACATTTCGCGAATATCGGTGAACAGGATACTTAAATATGATCTTAAACTAAAGGCCTACAGTCGAAGGAAAGTGCATTATTTAAACGAGCGTCTTCGTAAATTGCGACTGGAACGATGTCGGAACCTATTGAAGAGACACGATCCAAAAAATATCCTGTTTACCGATGAAAAGATCTTCACGGTGGAAGAAAAGTTTAACCGGCAGAACAATAAGGTTTACGCCAGAAGTTCAAAGGACGTCCAGCCATCTGTACGCAATGTCCAGCGCACTCATCATCCAGCAAGTGTGATGGTTTGGTGGGGTGTTTCCTACGAGGGGGTCACTTCGCTTCATTTTTGCCAGCAAGGCGTCAAGGTGAAGGCACAAAATTACCAAACCGACATATTGGAAGCGGTGGTTAAACCATTAAATGATACGCTATTCGCTGGAAAATACTGGGTTTTCCAACAGGACTCTGCTCCCTCCCATAAAGCTAAGACTACCCAACGTTGGCTGGAGGCCAATTTGCCAGGCTTCATTCGGAGCGAAGATTGGCCCTCGTCAAGCCCTGACTTGAATCCTTTGGATTATTCTTTATGGACGGAATTGGAGCTGAGGGCATGCAGAAAGTCTCACCCAAACCTGGATTCTCTCAAGCGAGCCCTTATTAAAGAATCGAAACGGATTCCCATTGAAAAGATTCGTGCCGCCATAGATGAATGGCGCACGCGTTTGAAGGCCTGCATTGAATGCAAAGGCGGCCATTTTGAATGATTTATTTTTAAATACAGATCTAGATGTCAGTAGTTTTAATTTTAATATCCAATAAATGAATACTCAACTTAGCTCCAAAAATATTTTAGTTTTACTGTGTCTCAAGACTTATGAACACACGAGGTAATTATCTTCTATACTCAAGAGGTAAAGTTTGTGTGTTGTAGGGGGTAATCTCTGGATCCACTGAACTGATTTGGATACATAATTCTTTTACCAATAGTGAGCCACATTATTTGTGAGTGTCATAGTCTTTAACCCAATAAATGAAAAGGCTCTTTTGTGGTAGTTGGATTTGCAAAATAAGTTGGAGAAAAAAACAGATGAATGAAAATGTTTCTTACTGATAAAAAATGTTAACCAGTGCAACAGTGTTTGTTGCAGCAGTGGCGCATTTGTGTTTTCTATCAAAATACAGGCTATTTTATAAATCGACGAATGTTATAGATTTCTTGACTAAGTTCGGAACAATTATGAACTTGGGATAATTAAGATCTTGACTTAGAATATAATACTTAGAATAATTATTTAAATGTATACCTAGATATTTTAATAATTATGGTACCATGCAACTTACTCCGATAATATCATATTGCACTTGTCTGGCCACAGCGACACAAGCGCACAGCACCAGGACCACCAACGCAAGCGCCCCGCTGCTCATGATAGTAATGGCTTCCCATGAGGGCCACCATTCTGATTGTAGTCGCAACTCCTCGGCGACCCACCAAACGGTGAATGGAGTAATAACAGCGGGCGAGACCCACCAACCCCACACCCAATACTTTGATAGTTCACTTCCGATCAGAAATTCCACGTCTTCTATTAAGGTTTTCCAGCCTAAAATGCATAATTAACAAAAATAGTCTTTCAGTTAAGTACCTACCTAATAAAAGGACATAATTAAAAACAAGAAGTTGTACTTCAAATGGGCCTTAGTAGATGGTCTATTAAGATGTAAATTATTCTAATGTTGCCTGAAATAATGTTATTATTAATAAATAAAATAAAATTTTAATGTTGTTTTATGCTAAGTTTTTCAAAAGCAATCATTTTATTTATGTTTTTGTACATATCACGTTGTACAAATTAATTAACAAATAAAAGATTAGATTGATGAAAATAAATTGAAATAGCATTAACAGAGGAGATGTCTACCCAGCGGAAGAGCAGGGGTGACTTACCTCACACCACCCTTACTTACCACCCTGCCGGGGGTTGCCTTGAAGCAGGGAGGCTAGGGAGGACGAAAAACAAAGCGTTTTGTAAAAACCCTGTCTGGGTTCATGTTATACCTGTATGTTGTTAGATTGTAAAAAATAAATACTTTTGTGGACATTATCATCATTATCATTTTAAATAAGCTCCACTAAGACAAGATAATCAAGGTATAGGACGATATCGGCAAAGTTAAGGAGTAAATTTACAAATGCATATTACGCAATTCCGAATTGTTTGTACTAGATGACATATTATTACAAGCTGTCCCGGCAAACTTCGTGATCAACATATAATCGGTTTTGAAATTCAAGTATGACCGTAGATCTATCTATCATTAGAAGAACTTGTTTTACTAACCTAAGTATAATATATCCCACTGCTGGGAAATGGTCTTCCCCCTCAACTTCTCCTCTTTGCGCTCTAAAGACACAAGTTTTTAGTCCGCCTAAAGACCTCCGGCATGGCTTAACGACTGTAAAAGCCGGGACAGCCAATTTTTTTTTTTTATTTATAGTAAAACACCCAGACCCAAATGAAATATCTGCAGAACTTACAAACATTCGAACAATCAAACAACAGTAACGAACCCGCAACCTCTCTGCGTCTTAAATTTATTAATAAGTACAAATGTTAAACGACTTTACTATTTAGTGGTAATTTTGTTATTTTATAATACCTAAATTAGTTCTTGGGCGCACTTTGAACGTAAAAAGACTGTATAATAATGTAAAATTAGTTGTGAGTATAATACTCACAACTAATTTTACTTCGGATCCGCAGACAAGGTTTTTGTTATACTCCACCCGTAATAGTTATTTCAATCTATAAGGGGTTCAAATACAGTCAGCATCAGTCTTAACTTGAACGCTATAAAAACTAACTACTACTAAAGTTGATAATAGTAAAACTGGAAGTTTGTATAGATGTGTGGTTGAATAGATGGATGTTTGTGGCTCAATCATGCGAAAACTACTGAACGAATTTGGCTGAAACTTGGATTATACCTACATAGTTTTCTATGTAGGTATAATCCAAGTTCTGATCTCGATTAACACATACATGCTTTTTATCTAGGTACACACATATTGATACCACGCAAGCGATACCGAGGGCGTAAGCTTGTAATTATACAACGTGATTCATAATTGGTATGTTATCCCGGAAGAAGGATTTTGTGACCATGAAAATGAACAGTTGTGTAGGTGCAAATCATGTAAATTTCAATTTTTTGTTTTTCATACAAAAACTTTTTTGTTAAATCTTTTGACAAAAAAGTTTGAATATTTTCATCCCCTGCCCTCCTCGTACGTCACACGGGCCACTGGCCAGTGGTTAGGGTCACCGGCAAATTATTATAGGATTGCTCTGTGTATATTTTTTCTGAAGGAAACATTGCTATAGTCTTTCCAATCGTTTATTTAACTTTTGACAGATCATGCACATAAAGTTTTATAATAATTTTTGATACAATGTACTACAGGGAATACTGTACTGTCATAGACGGGATCCGCCCACTTAGAGATGTTTCATTCGTAATTAATGACAACTGGTTTTGAAATAAATCGATTATCGATTATATTAAGACATACAATAAAATTATTGTGATTATTTTTATATCAAATCACGTAAAAACCTTTATTATTTTGCATTAAAATGCCCTAAATGTCTCTGTTGTAATGCATAAATAATTTGCGTAATGAAAACAGTTCCATAGGATCGAATTTATTCGCTGAAAATTAATGAATCTAAAATAATCGTTTAGACTTACTGTAGTTGGTTCAAATAAAAAACATGTGAATGAACTGCGGTACCTACTTGTAATGAAAAGGTGCAAAATGTTGATATTCATAGTAAATAATGAGTGTGTTAAATCGATTAAAACTTCTTCATGAATAAAATCGATCGATAAAATAAATCGAATCGGTAACGGGTCAGGGTATCACTATTTGAGTCAGTATTACAGCTGTCAAAAGTTAAATAAACGGTTGGAACGAGTATAGTCATTCAAACATCGAAATCGAAATACAAAAAGTCGTAGAACAAATTAATGTTGTTCACACTGATGAGGTGAATGACCCCTTTTCGGGATAACATACCAATTATGAATCACGTTGTATTATGTAGTTACAACACGATAGTAGTAGGTAGTGCTTAAGTGCTTAGTCAGTAACAGGGATAGTCTGAACCATGTCCAAATATAGATCATTAACATACGAATTTTGTGTTTATGTTTAGTAGTAATGATTTGGACTAACTATTAGTAATTATTCACATTTATCTGACATTGACTGTACCACCCTCTTTCTGATAGGCTAAGCTTTATAATGAGGAGCTTTCATTCCACCAACCATGAGGTAAAAAGGCGTGGTTTTCTCTCTTCCTGCGTTATGTTTTCCTGGTAGTTTTCCACAGATACTCGACATAGATTGTATGAAAAATATCGTATCCAGTACGAACTACCAGGCTTTCATAAGGTACGAGGAGTAAGAAGCCACACCTATTTAACCCTATTGGTGCACTTAAACCGGAAGTAATTAAAAGCTCCTCCCTCAACTACCCCTCAATCCTAAGGGTGAAAATATTTTTTTATTTTTTGAAATACTCACACCACTAACCACCTTCTAGGGAGAAAGGCGTGGTTTAGATGAGGATCTTTCATTCCACCAACCATGAGCTAAAAAGGCGTGGTTTTCTCTCTTCCTACGTTATGTTTTCCTGGTAGTTTTCCACAGATACTCGACATAGTTTGTATGGAAAATATCGTATCCAGTACGAACTACCAGGCTTTCATAAGGTACGAGGAGTAAGGAGCCACACCTAGTTAACCCTATTGGTGCACTTAAGCCGGAAGTAATTAAAAGCTTCTCCCTCACCCACCCCTCAATCATAAGGGTGAAAACATTTTTTTATGTTTTGAAATACTCACACCACTAACCACCTTCTAGGGAGAAAGGCGTGGTTTAGATGGGGAGCTTTCATTCCACCAAGCATGAGCTAAAAAGGCGTGGTTTTCTCTCTTCCTGCGTTATGTTTTCCTGGTAGTTTTCCACAGATACTCGACATAGTTTGTATGGAAAATATCGTATCCAGTACGAACTACCAGGCTTTCATAAGGTACGAGGAGTAAGGAGCCACACCTAGTTAACCCTATTGGTGTACTTAAGCCGGAAGTAATTAAAAGCTTCTCCCTCAACCACCCCTCAATCCTACGGGTGAAAATATTTATTTATGTTTTGTAATACATACTCACACCACTAATACCACCTCTTAGGGAGAAAGGAGTGGTTTCAAAACTCATCATTATGATCACGAGAAAAACACAATGTTTGTAGAGAACGTAGATCCGAGATCCCGGATAATTTTCCGGAATTTAAATTCCGGGATTGCATTGGTTAAATCACGGGGATTTAATAAAATGTACCTAAATTAGACAAAACACTGATTTAACTTGACTTAACACTGACCTATAATGCATTACCTACCTACTTTACGTGTCAGACTCAGTATAAACAGACTCTTTAAACCAACACACGATGGAAGAAAAACTAAGAAGAATGGAGGATTCAGGGGTAAAGATATCGAGCCTGACCCCTCTGCTGACAATCGGCCGAAATAAGGTCGCTGTCAAAATTCAAGCATCTGCGCATCGGCCAAAATAAGGTCGATCACGCGGTCTCAGTTTTTGAACGAAATTAACGGCAAAAACCTATCGCTACCACTGCTCTAACCTAGTCACTGGCTTCGTTGAAGAACAGAGACAGGACAGACTGTTTCTAAAAATTACGGGCCAAAGGAAAAAAAGTTCACAAGTTCACTCGATTTACGCGCGCATTCGCGGCCGGTCGACCTGTTTTATGTGTTTGGTTTTGTGTGTGTTTTTGGAAATTATAGTGTTGTTGGTGTTATTTAGCGATGAACAGTTAGTTTTTAATGTTTTTCACATTCATTTCATTCATTGGTTTTGGTTTTGATAAAGTTTACAGCAAAATCTTGCTAATTTCATCAGCCACCCATTTTTTTTTTGCGAAGTATTCTAACAATATTCCTTTATTGTTTTGACTTAAAATCTAACTGTTCTTACTAAAATACTATTGGAATAGGTCAACAATACATATTTTTATGTTATTTAGGTGTTATATTGTTAGAATGTAGTTAGATTTCTTCAAAATCGTGAAATAAATACTAGCATTCCATGCGCGAGCCATTATTCGGCCGATGCGCAGTCCGAGAAACGCGGTCAAGGTCAACGTACCGACCATTTTACTGGACTGGATCTAATGCCGGATCGACTGGATGTGGCATCTCAGTATGTCATATCATCATCATTTCGACTTAATGTTTAGTTTTTAATATTAATTTATATTATTGTATAGCTTCTATCGCGGGCCTTGAGCGTGGAGACCGAATCCAGAAATTCCGTAACGAAAATAACCTAACACTTACAATTTTTTAGTGTCAGTATAATCAGGGTGGAGGAGTTACCCCAAGGCCAGCCTCTAGAGCGCGCTCTAACCATTAAAAAGAGACGTGCCTGGGATCCAACTGAGGCAGTTCCAGTGCCTGAGTGCCCCGTGCCATCGCCCGTACTGTAAGTTCTTTCTTATCATTCATACTAAGCAGAAGTAAAATTTCTTTCTTTATTAAACATTCTGTAATTTTAGATTCCTGGAATGTTCCTCGGAGGCGCAGGAGCAGATGGAGGTGGAGAGCGACACGGATGACGTTGCTGAGAATGCACCAGCACCGACATCCGTGACGCAAGACAATCCTTGCAGCACATCATCAGCTCCAATATCCGAGCCGTAAGCATAAAATTGCTATTTATTTACAAGTTTATTTTCTCTGGTGCATTTAGATATAAACTAATCACAACTATTGTTTTAGATTCAGAAGCACCAACACTCGACCGCTTCGAGATTCAGATATTTTGGATATGCTGACTGCTGGTATGTATCTACACGACGAAATTTAAATATCTATTTCAATTCAATATCATACCTAATCTTTTGTTTTAAATTTCATCCCAAATTAAAATTAAAAATTTTGTTTGATTTAACAGGAAGCGATGAGGAGGAAGCTAGTGACAGTGATGATGAAATTTCCAGTACCGAGGGCAGCTCGCGTTTTGCTGGAGACGCCGGAAGATCAAGAACCAGACCCACCAATGATCATCAGTCAACCTACAACAATGGAACATTATCCTAAATCAATCTACGAATTTGAATGGAGATCGTTTCCAAATCCTCCAATTGAACCTGAGTTGAGGAGAGAATCGTTCTCACAAAGTAATTGTGGACCCACAGTTCCATTGGTAGACCCATATGATATATTTATTGCCATGTGGGATCTTCCATTTATGGAATACATCGCCTCAGAAACTAATACCTACGCGCAGCAATACACTAACAAGATGATTAATGACGGCACCCTCCAACCTAGAAGCCGCATTTGCGAGTGGAAGGAAACAAACGCAGATGAGCTATATGTTTACTTCGCGATAATGCTCGCAATGGGAGCTGTCGTCAAAAGCCGGATTGAAGAGTATTGGTGCAGCGTAGGAAACGTATTTTCAACACCCGGGTTCCGCGCACACATGAGCCTTAGGAGGTTCCAGCTGTTGAACAAGTGCTTGCACTTCACCGACAGCTGCGACATGGTAGGGCGAAACCTGGACGCTTCTGAGGCGAAATTGTTTAAAATACAACCTGTGATAACGCACTTAAACCACAAATTCTTAGGTATGTATAATTTGAAGCAAAATATTGCTTTGGACGAATCATTGCTGCAGTGGAAGGGTTGGTTGTCAATCAATCAATTTATCCCCAACAAGGCAGCTCACGTTGGCATCAAATCGTACGAGATATGTGAATCTCAGAGTGGGTATTTGTGGCGATTTGAAGTACATGCCCACCAAAGAGCAGAATCTGCATCACTAAATTCATCTGACCCCATGGCAGCCTACACGCCCACTCTCGTCCTCAGGCTGGTCGAAGGTCTGGAACATCGTGGCCACACCCTCTGGATGACAAATTTTTATAATAGTCCGGCCCTCGCTCGGATGTTAAAAACCCTTGGTTTTGACTGCGTCGGAACGTTGCGAACCAATCGGCTATATGTGCCGGTTGAGTTAACGAACCTGACCAAAAGTAACATGCGTCCCGGTGAGTTGGCGGGGTACACCTCAGGAGATGTGGATCTCATGGTATGGAGAGATCAGAACCGTGTGGCAACGATTTCAACATACCATGGGAACTCCATCTCCACCGAGGCAGATGGTACCCACATATCCCATAGAGCGCAAGAAGACGAGAGTGTGGTATAAGAAACTGTTTGTTAAAATTACAAAGACTGGTTATAATATTGTAAGTTTACTTTAAAAGTGATCTCAGTGTGTAATTTGTGATTATTTATAACTTTTTTCTTTTCATTTTGTTCAAGAAAACATGATTATAAGTTAATGTTTTCCAATTTCTTAATAAATACTCTACTAAAATTCAATTATTTCTGTTTTATTCTAGATGGCCAAAACTGGCACATGATTGTGGCCAGAAGTGGGGTAAAACAAAATGACTTTTTTTGTTATTAATTGTATATTTAATTAACTATTTGACTTTTCCTTAAAAACGATTATGTTAGGATTCACTAATATATTTTTAATAACTTTTTGCAAAAATAATGCTTTTTACTATTACAGCTATAAGTTAAGAAAGCCTCAAAGTGGACAAAACTCTTAAAATGGCCACAAACGGGTCATCTGCCCTACTTACCATAAATAAAACCAAATACAAGTATTTCCAGAACGGTAGCGACGCAGACCAGCAGTGGCACAGCAATGTCTTCAATAAGAATGATAGCCGGCAATCTTCCAACAAGTATCAACAACGACATCCCAGCTCCACCCAATGAACAGGCAAAAGCTATCAGACGCCATTTCATTCCTCCGATACGTCGCAAGCGAGCATGCAAGGGATATAGTAAAGTGATCTGGAAAATACAGGACTATGACATGAGAGGTATTTGTTTGACTGGCTTCCCACTGAAGTTTGACTATTTAGGTTGTTAAGGGATCGCTTTTAAAATAAAGCTAGGCCTACACCACCAGATTCTTGTCTGATTCTTTCCCTGGTATAGGGAGTCGCGTTGGAACAGGCAGCTGTTTCTGAGATTAGCGCGAACAAACGCACAGACAAACAGATAACCATATTATGGAGTCTACTGCGTTAATAGATATGCCCCTAGAAAAATATTTTTTTTAAATCTTCCAAAAACAGACATCGTCAATTTTATATTTTAGTATAGAAGGTAGGTATAGAAAAAAGATAGATTCAGTCATATACCAGACCGGAACCTATAAAATATTTTTGAACAAAGAAGACGTTTACCTACCAATCCAATAATCCCTGAAATGATTAGCAAGGAGAAAACGAGCAGCGGCCATGTGATATTTAGCTCCCTTTCAATAGTGACTTGGTATGTTTGCATTAGCACTGCTAAGACACTCGTGTCTTTCTCTGTAGTTCCACCGATAGTGAACCAGAACAGCAGCCAAAACCAACTGGATATAATATTTGTACCTACAACTACTAGAGATGTCCTGAAAAAGTATAAAAAATTTCCATCAGCCCTGACAGTATTGTGTTACATAACACCTTTTGTAGCTATTCAATAATTTTCTTACCATTGTACCTTGGTGTTGTAATACACAGAATCACCAGCAGATATCAAATAGCCACCAGCTATTTGGCATGACCATAGAGCTTGGACTATGCCACTGTGCCAGATTCCAGGTTTTAAAAAGTGATCCCAATCAGCTCTGTTTACAAACGTATACAAATTCGATCTGTCCCCTGCACCAGACAGCGTAGCGACACCGAAAACTATTACTGCGGGTCCCAGTGCACAAAATAATCTTTTCATTAGCTTTACTGAATTATAAAACCTAAAAAAAATTAAGAATAAAGTAAGTAAATTTAATTTTACAACACACCATTTCAATTCAAACACGAACACATCAAAGTAACCATTATGCCAATAATTATTTCCAAAACAGTTTTTTTGGTTAACATTTTGAGGAAAAGTTCTTGAAATTAAAAAAATAAGAAAGGAAGGGCATTATATATTCTTGGATTTTTGAGGTTGGCACAAAAACGCTGACAACACGGATTCCGCATTCGTCACGGAAGGCAGATATTCGTTATGACATGAATTAAAGGCCAATGAAGCAGATAGGTAAAACTTTGAATCCTAATGTTGAAATTAGGTAGGTACCTATACAAGGATATTTTTAAAAATTATAAGGTAAGTACTTATACAAAACTAGATCCACCCGCGGTTTCGCTCGTGTGACACTCACCCAAATAAAAAGTAGCCTATGTGTTATTCCAGGTCATAAATATGTAGGTATATAGTATAGGTATTCCAAGTTTCAGCTAAATCCGTTTTGTAGTTTTTGAGTGAAAGAGTAACAATCATCCATCCATCTATCCTCAAAACTTTGCATATGGGTTAGGAATCCCCATCTAATATATCTATCCCACTATCGGTATATATTATATAAGTATATATTGGGATAGGTATATTGACTGATTACGGAGGGTTGTTGCTGAGGATCGTTACTTATCTGGAGGGAGTGGGCCACTCACGGCTGTTAACTATACTCGTTCCAACCGTTTATTTAACTTTTGACAGCTGTAATACTGACTCAAATAGTGATACCCTGACCCGTTACCGATTCGATTTATTTTATCGATCGATTTTATTCATGAAGAAGTTTTAATCGATTTAACACACTCATTATTTACTATGAATATCAACATTTTGCACCTTTTCATTACAAGTAGGTACCGCAGTTCATTCACATGTTTTTTATTTGAACCAACTACAGTAAGTCTAAACGATTATTTTAGATTCATTAATTTTCAGCGAATAAATTCGATCCCATGGAACTGTTTTCATTTCGCAAATTATTTATGCATTACAACAGAGACATTTAGGGCATTTTAATGCAAAATAATAAAGGTTTTTACGTGATTTGATATAAAAATAATCACAATAATTTTATTGTATGTTTTAATATAATCGATAATCGATTTATTTCAAAACCAGTTGTCATTAATTACGAATGAAACATCTCTAAGTGGGCGGATCCCGTCCATGACATTACAGTATTCCCTGTAGTACATTGTGTCAAAAATTATTATAAAACTTTATGTGCATGATCTGTCAAAAGTTAAATAAACGATTGGAAAGACTATAATCAGTAGGATAATTATCATCGACGCTTAATTTTCGTCGGTTGAGCTAATATTAGTCGTGAGTTATATTAGTTGCTTGTAATTATCAGTTGTAAGTGTTGCTTTTTATTTAGAATTCATTATTATGAAATATGTGTGAGCCGCATAGAGAATACTTACACCAAAGAACATGCAATCCACAAAACCATTATCACTAAAGCTAATGCGATATAATATTCAGGGCTTTCGTCAATTGCAGAAACGAAAGTAATACTGCAAAAAATAACGAAATATAAATAAATATGACTTAAATGTTTTTAACTTTAAATAATAAATATAGGTGATATCATACCTGAGACATTCCGAAGCATTGACAGGATTTTCCAAATATTCCTAAAAATAGACAGGTTAAACACAATCATAATTATTATTATGAATCGTTTACTGTTCGTATTGCCGAAACTGCTTTTTCTTACAACTATTTTGCCACAAGAGATAGGTAGGTAAGTATTACGAGAAAAAAAGATTACCTTTTAAAGAATAAACCCGCTAAGCGGTGCATACGCTTGGTGGTCGAAAAACTTCCACTTGAAAAGCTTTCATTCAGCATAAACGAGTATATCAGTCAAGAGGAGCTAGTAGTAAGAAAGCAATAGTCCGTCGCAAACACGCATCTAACCAAATAACCTACATAACTATCCGAACTAAACGTTGGCTGTAGTTTCCCACAGTGCTTTAGGATAAATTAACCTTTGAAATTAACAAATAAAGTTCAAAATCCACTTTAACTACTACTTCAATGCTGCTAAATAATATGAGATGTTTTTTGGCACCTTATGCCAAAAAATTGCCCCATACAGGATGGAGTTGTTCAATGCCACCAAAAAGGAAAGTAACTTCTCCTAAAAATGGAGATAGGAATGTTTCCTTTCAGTGAAATTTGTTATCTACATTATGAGGCATGGTAAAATTTTAACCTGTAAATACCTATATATAAATTTGAACTTAAAACCACTCTCCCACTCAATCAAACAAGACTGGCCACCTGACAATGAACGAACGAATATTATTTTAAGATAATTAAAGAAACGAAAGCAAGGTTTTTTACTAGTTAAAATTAAAGATTTTTTCTAGTAAAAACCTTGCTCTTACCCAAAAATTAACATGCAATTTAAGTAGATTTCATTACCTGATTTTCTTGCCACTCAATGCAGTCCGGAAAAGGAATAGAATTGTTCGCAGTGTATAGAAAGTATGCAATACAAATAGACAAGTAGATACTTGAATATGCTGAGCCCACGACAGATATTATAATTCTTAGGTATCCAATGCCTGAAAACAAAACGTTTTTGGAATCATACTTTCTATCGATATTATTATTTAATCATAGGTTACCTACCACCTACTGTGGTATTACTAATAATCACAGTACGATTTTTTTAACAAAGTAGTAACATAAAAATGATTATTTTAAGACCCGTTTAGCTCATTGGTTTCTTTACCTCTGAAAAATGGAACAGCCCTCCAGACTCCCACAGTATCCTGCTGGCTCAGCTGGCCGACCGCCAGTTGCAGCAAGGTGACGGGCAGCGCCACACTCAGCATGATTACCGTCAGCATCAAACCGTACGACAAGCCCCCGTATCTGAACGCATCGCGTGGCACTCTCCATGTCGCATTCAAACTTACTGATATAGCCAGAGTACACAAATGCGCTTGAACTAACGGCCAGTTCAACCACTCCTATAAAATCAGAAATTCCAAAACTGAAAATCTGTCAATTTTTTGTAAACACAACACAAGCGTTATGTTAACAAAATAACTGTGGAGTTGCTTTTTTTCGATAATAAATATAAATAACCTACCTTAAATTTATAATAATTCAGCATTTCAATGCTTTTTTCTTAAAATTGAATATCACTTCACAGTTGGAGCAAACGATATACTGACGTCGTTTATTGATATGTCACTGGATCACAGAGATTTTGAAATTTTCAAACAAGATAAAGCTGATCGAGATAAAAATGATAAGTAAGATTATCAGATGACCCATAAAATCGATCCGAGGTACGAGTAGAGTTATCATCACAGTGCACTGGACTAGAGTAGTCGAGCGGTGCTGCTTGGTTTACCAATATTTATCTAGGACCTGGATGACCGCTTTGCTCGGTTTTTTTTTCATTGTTTGAAAACACAGATCTGTGTTTTCAGGCAATGAATAAAGAAAATAACCACAAGGCAAATGTTTTTAAAAATTAAACCTAGCTAGATCGATTTATCGCCCCCAAAACGATTTTCACAAAATTTCATGAAAATCATTGGAGCTGTTTACGAGATTCAGATTATATTTATTTATTTATCTTCGGAAGATCAACAGCTTTCACAAGGTGTCCTTAAAAAACATGAATGATAGATATAATGAGCCAATGAAAGGTTTTAACTAATAGCAAACAAAGTAAGAAATTGAACACTTCCTATCTCGTAACAAAAAGACACAAATCAATCACACCTAGGGTTAAAAAGTCAAGTGTTAATGCATGGGTTATAGGGAATTTTAGTGTCAAAAACCCCTTTAGAACAGAAATTTCAAAAAAGAAGTTTTTGGACACTTAAATTACCAAAATCCCCTTTGATGCCCCCTTGCCTTTAAAATTTAAAAATATCAATGTCCAAGGACAAGGACCTGACAAAGTCAAGTCATTGACTAAGGTAAAGGTACACAATAGTACGCGGTAGTGTCGTTCATTTGGCAACGACACTACTGGTAGTGCGGCTGGTAGTGTCGTTGCCAAAAAATGGGTAAGTATAGATATGTAGGTACAAGGATTGCGATGATTGTGAAATCTACAGGGTAGACGTATTTCTTAGAGCTGGGACAAAGGGGAAATCCGAAACTATAGAAGATAAAAATAAACTTAGGATCCATTCGATCGTTTTTCGTGAAGTCAATTTGACATTGCAAATTTTTTTGGTCAAGCGCGAGTTGTCCATAGAAATGAGTAGGTAATTTTGATGAAAAACGTATTTAAGGATTTTAAGGGTTAGTCCATCTAAAACAATATTTTTTTTCTTTAAAATGAAAGAGAAGATTCCTAAGAAGAAACAACAACCTTCTAACAACGAACGAAAAAGTAGCAAAATGTTGCCTGTACTATTTGTGAGTAAAAGTAAATGCCACTGGTGGCACAAGCTGGTGGCACAAGCTGGTGGCACGACGAGGAGTAAGCGCCGAATACAGATTTGATTTGCTGGTAAATAAAACACCTGAAAGAACATCAATATTTATTGAATATTGGTATTTTATATACTTAAGTATATTATGTACTCATATTTGTAATAATAGTAGATTTATTATTTCAGATTACAACTTACACAGGGAAGGTACTACCTAATTCATGCAACAGTTCATGAATAAATGTGAGTAGACCATTTAAAGAAATAAACAACATAGAAATAGAGACATATATTCGAGTAGGTACGTACTCTTTCTAATGAAGTACTTACCTACATAACCACCTTTAGAAATACAGTCTACTCGTAATATAATCTTGATAAAACTACATTTAGTTTTAATTATTGTAGTTTTGACAAGATTCATCACATTAAAAAAAAAAAATTATTCTCACATTTTACTATGTTAGTTTCATACAACATTGTTGACGTTTATCTCAATTGTTGATGCACGGGGTCTTAACAAAGTGCACGCATAAAATTGTACTAAATTATGTGTAAAACAATATTTGAGATACCTACCTACCTGAAGAAGCGGTACAACCTAGATTTAAAGTCTAGAAATAAACAAAAACAAACAGTTCAGTTCATCAAAACAGTACCTACATACTCACTGCAAATTACACAAAATTTATACGTGCGTTTACTATCAACGTGACTAAACTTAAGTTACGATAATATTCATGTGTACCTATGTCTTAATGTAACGTTACAAAGATAAATAACGAACAATATAATTAGGTTAGACAGTCAACATCAAAAGCATCTGGGTGGCCATAATACCTACCACATACTTTTATTATAAATAGGCGCGTCCATCTAGCGCTAATTGAAGTAGGTAATTTTACTACGTTTGTTAGAATATTGACTATGTAATATGTAGGTAGTAATATTCTATGGGACTCTGTAATACAGTGATACTAGTATCTCCAGTGCCACGATTTGTGAGGACCGACCAGTTGTTTTGGAATGGACTCTATTTTACATCACAGTTCCACACTACACTAGACACTGACAATCAGTCTCAGTCCGGCGAACATGCCGCATCACCTCGTAGTTCCCTGACAAGATATTATAATTTACTTAGAACAATTTAACGTACGCGTGTGTTAGCACTTTTCATTCAGAGTTTCGGTTGTAAACAGCTATTTTTATTACACAAACGAATTTCTTGTTCACCTTCTTTTCGTTAACCCCTAGTCTTCCATCAAATATCATTGCAATTCCCCTCTTGCAGTCGAATACTAACGCACTAATTAATCTTACAATACTTGAACATTCAAGATATCCGGACCAAGTTGACCGTTGCAGAGAAAATTTGATTAAATGGGGATTCCGGGACGCTGCATAATACCAGTGTGATTGAGGAGCTGTCGCTCAGGATATGGCGCATTTACTTGTATGTCTTCTGGGCCCTACCATTTGCACCCAAGAGGAGCTAGCAAACGCCACCGAGAACGGAGTTAAGGTGGCTTCCTACTGGGAAAATATTATTTAATTTAAACTTTGAAACGTTAGAAGAATAGTGACCACAACAAGACAATCTCATCATCAATGTTTGAGCCAAACTTGGTTTACAAAGCACGGTAACAGATCGTTTTCAATTACAAAATAATAATTTACCTTTTCCTTATGCTTTAGATATCGACAAGAAAAATTCCAGTGTTTAAGGTGAAATCGTAAAGTTAGCACAGTAAGTAATTAAAATTTTCTTACTTTTTAATTTTGCGCACAATCTGGAGCACTTTCACCTTAGATGCTATTTTTGTTGGACGCTACACTACGTACGCGGTACGATTAGTACTAGGTCATTATCTAGAGTTTTAGTTCTAAATTATAATCCGATGGCGATCCGGCTAGAAAGTTCGGCGTTTTTGGGTTCACGTCCACGGGATAGGGTCGAATCCGGTGAAAAGAGAACGCCGGCGCCGACGCCCTGAGGCCCTAGCCATGTTACATTTCGACAATCGCTTTCGATTAGAAACTAAAAAAAATGTATAGGAATTGACATTCGATGACGAAAACTCGAGCGATCGGAAATGTCAAATCAAAGGTGTAGCGATGATAGAAATCGAATCGCTTCATAGCGAATGCCGGTTGGCTAGGCCCTCTGGTGTGTTATATTATATATATACATATATAGGTACTGTCTTGGCCGATTTCGACCACAGCAACTGTTTGGACTGGATAGACGAATTTAACTTTGATTACTTATTGGAGGGTGTGGATGTTTATTTATTGGTAAGAAGTACAACTGGTAGATGTTGATGTTGCGATTTAGAGTGTGGTGTGTTCAGAAGACTTGTGCGTGGCGACAGACGCCGCAGCCAAGCGCGAACTCCTCGCCGGTGGGCGGGTGCTCCACGTGCAGCGGACACTCCTCCGCCGAGCCCGGCAGCTGCTCGCATTTCGGCCCTAAAACAAACATTACTCAGTACTACCAAGTACTACCAAATTTTGTATTTTCCGGCGATGAATATAAGGCGATGGCAACACACCATAGTAGTACCAAAGACGATTAATATCTAGAAGACAGACAAAGGCCATACACAAAATCGTAACCCTAAAAAATAGCCTGAAAACTCTAAAACATCAATTTTATCCAAGAAATTTCAATTACTTTCTAGTTAAAAATGTTTAAATATTGAATATTGTTGCTACCTACTACTAAGTATTGAAATTTCTTGGATAAAATTTATGTTTTAAAGTTTTCAGGCTATCTGGTACTGCGGGATCGGGTTACGATTTTGTGTATGGCCTTTGTCTGTCTTCTAGATATTAATCGTCTTTGGTAGTACTTAGTACTACCAAGTACTACTACGGTGTGTTGCCATCGCCATTATATTATTATTTTACTTTAAGCATATTATTATTTTAAGTCCATTGTGTCGAACTACCCCCATTTCCTCCTCACGATCAATAGCTTATTACTTACAAGTAGTATTTGATTAATTTCAGTATAAAAATGCTTCTTTATGTTTACGACTCTTAAGATTTATTTACAGTCATAAGCAAAGAGCTGGTCATAAGAATGGTTTTAAAGTCACGCTGACGGTGGGCGCTGGCGGCCGTCAACGAGCGTGAGCGTGACTCTAAAATCAGCCTAAACCTATTTACGTTCTTGGTTTATAGCAGTATAGATTATTAAACAGACTAAAGTAACAAAAAAAAAATATGTCTATTTTTCAAATGCTTAACGGACTTACCGGCAGGACACTGCGGGAGTTGATGCCTGGGGATGTTGGTCACCCGCTGGAAGTCGTCGTGGCAAGCGTTGCAGAAGTGAGAGGTGCCGAAACAAAAGAACACTGCCACCTTTAAAAAAATAACCTTAATTATAGTAATAATAAGCAAAATTTTAACCCACGCCCTTCGGATCGAAAGTCAAGGCACTAACCCGCTCGGCCAGCACGGCGTTGTTTGACCGCAAATAGATTTTGTTATTATGAGGACTTGTCTTGAAGTTCTTTCTTATAATAAGAACTTTTACATAATATTGCTACAAATACTAAACAGAAATACGAGTTTTAAAAAAACATTTTATAATTTCCCTTTCTTTCCTTTTTAGGGGGTAAAAAATAAAAACTAATTGAAACACCACCTTTTTTAATAGTTAGTTGAAAATTTAAAATATTGTATAAATATTAACAGAAAGAAAGTTATTTTTATGTTAAGAAGCCTGTATTCGTTCTCACCGAGCAGCAGTATCGGCACTTGTACTCGAGAAAGTCCGCGCCGTGCTTGGGGCAGGTCTTGGCGCTGGCGACGTCGCTGCAGGCGCCGCACACGAGCTCCGACGGCTCCCACGAGCCGTTCGACTCCGCCTCGCAGCGCGCCAACCCGCCGAAGTAAGCCTGGTTTCATACACATACTTGTTTTACTGAGTGATCATTTAAAACAGTGTTTTTCAATCTGTGGGTCGCAGGGGGGTCGTGTAGCCTTACTCGGGAGGGGTCACCGGCAAAGGGTAGAAAGAAACGCAAGGTAAAAACATAATTTCAGTAAAAAGAATGGGCTGGTTTATTTTTTTTTAATTATCTTAAAAAGACTTTATTTTTTAAATCTTAACTTTGGGCCAAATATGACCCAATGGGGTCGTCAGAAATTTTGGACCTGTATAGGGGTCGCGTATTTAGAAAGATTGAAAAACACTGATTTAGAAGATCCGCACTGCATCACATCACTCATCGAGATCGAGAGGAGTGTCACATTAGAGAAGATGACCCTTGTAAACAGGCTAGAATGATGATGATGATGATTAGGCGTGTCTGTCAAAATCTCTTGAAAAATACTCAAAAGTAAAGACTAATGTCCCAAAACCGAACAAATTGTAGGCAATTTAAAATGAACTCTATGCTTTCCTAAAGAGCAACCAAACAAACTTGACGAAAGTACAGGAAATATAATCTCAATCTTATTGAAAGCGCATGTAAGGTTCGGGTTTAGTTTCATCTATCAATTTGTTCCAAAAATTGGACATTCGTTCTCAAAGACCTAATTCTATTTTGAAAGTTCAGGACATATAGGTGCATAGGTTACCTTCCCGCACTTGTGGCAGACGTAATACGCGTATCTGTCCATGGCGTACTGCGCCGGGTCGAAGGGCTGGCCGGCGCTGGGCGCGGCGGCGAGACCCTCGTACTCGAAGCGCATCAGAGCCTTGCGCTGCACCTCCTCGCGCAGCTGCTTGATGGGCGCGAGCAGCTCCTCCAGCGTCCAGTGGTTCATATCCTCCTGATACAACCAAACCATTCAACATCATCATCATCATTGGCCTGTATACATCTTTTGCAGATGATTTAGGTGACGTCAGTCAGTTACAGAACAGTTATTCAAAAAACCATTAAACCATTCAACACTAATACATTTTCAGGAGTGGAAAGATAGGTTTTATTACAAGAGGACCCGGTGTGTCCTCTTGTAATAAAACCATTCCAGTTTTAACCGACTTAAAAAAATAAAGAGGTTTTATGTTCCTCTGTATGTTTTCTTCTAATGTTTATTTAAACGAATTATTTTATGACAATCAGAAAATTTTAGTTAGTCAAACATTTTTTTTTCTCAGATTACGTTAACTTACCTTACAGATGGGGCATTGTGAGAACGAGAAAGTGATTCTCGGGCCGATCCACCGGCTGGCGATTACTTTTTTGCAGCAATGCAGGTGGAACACGTGACCGCAGCCGAGCTGTACAAGACGACATTAGTCAGCATACTTGTCGATTAAACTTTACCTAGTAGAAGTCAATTGGTAAAACGACTTTCATATATTATAAAACATATGCGAACGGGTATTTATCACGTATTTTACCTTTAATATCGCCCGACGTTTCGACCGGATTGCACCAGCCACCACCAGATATTTATTCGTGATAAATACCGCATATGTTTCATAATGTGTTCTGATCGCGAAAGTTGAAAAAAGATTTCGGAAAGTCCATGCTACACATCGGTGAAATAATTTTTGAAATCGAATGAGTAGTTTTGGAGATTACCCCAAACATACAAAAAAACAAACCAATTTTTCTTATAATATTAGTATAGATAGTATAGAAAAGTGTGTATAGGTCGCGCCACGTAAAAAGAGCGCTGGCTGCGCAGTGGTCGTTAATTGGTGGAGACGTAACGCGGCGCACTTCATACCATTGATTTAGCGAGTGCTATCGGTTCGTCAGCTAGTGACCACAGGCGCAAACATGCCCCCGCTACTTCCCCTTAGCGTTCTTTTTACCTGTATCGCTGGCGCAGCCTGCAGCGGGTCCGTGAAGCAGATCATGCACATGTCGTCGGCGTCTTGCCGCAGCGTGGGGTCGGTCGCGCAGCCCGCCAGGCACGGCAGGCAGGCGCGCTCGCCGCGCACGCCGCCGCACACGTGCCCGCACCCGCCGAGACGGTTGCACGCCGTCGCGCCGTACTCCTGCACCACACACAAACATACTATACATTCACGCTCAACAATCTTTTATTCAGGACGTCAAAGATCACATTGAAACGTTTTGAACGTTTTGATTAGTCAGGTTAAAAGTACGCTAAACCGGCGAGCTTGTCTGAAGGCAACCGCCGTGGCTTGAGTTTGAAAAAAAGATTGAAACACTTTTATGATCAACTAGCTGCGCCCTAAGTTTATACATTACTTCCCGTTCCCGTGGGAGTATCGGGATCAAAAGTAGCCTATCTGTTAATCCAGGATATAAGCTATCCTGGTACCAAATTTCATTAAAATCCGTCCAGCCGTTCGAGCGTGAAGGAGTAACAAACACACACACACACACACATACACCTTTATAAATCAGTGTGTTATCGTCAAAACCTTAGTTAAAGCAAAGACGATTAATATCTAGAAGACAGACAAAGGCCATACACAAAATCGTAACCCTAAAAAATAGCCTGAAAGCTCTAAAACATCAATTTTATCCAAGAAATTTCAATTACTTTCTAGTTAAAAATGTTTAAATATTGAATATTGTTGCTACCTACTACTAAGTATTGAAATTTCTTGGATAAAATTGATGTTTTAAAGTTTTCAGGCTATCTGGTACTGCGGGATCGGGTTACGATTTTGTGTGTGGCCTTTGTCTGTCTTCTAGATATTAATCGTCTTTGGTTAAAGTTTCGAAGTTGTTCAAAAACGTATGTTGTTGTTGTTATAAGTAACCTGGCACTGATGATCCGCGCACACGTTGCCGATGGCTAGCAGGCCAGCGCTGCCCCGCGCCCCGCAGAAGCGGCACAGCCCCGCCAGCGACGGCGCCCGCCCCCCCCCCTCGCCCTCCAGCCCCCGGAACTCCGCCAGCCCCTTCAGAGTGCGCCGGTCCACCAGCAGTAACAGCCAGAACAGCTTCGCGCGACCGCAGCCTTCATGGATGTCGATGCGGATTGCACTCTCTTCCTCTTTGCATATCTGTATAACATCGTCAATAAAATAACTAAATTACACTAATAAAACTAATTATTCAGTAAGTTATCCTTAAAAGATTCTGACACCGTCGACATTATCAAATCGGGTAACTCGAAGCTATTTTAAGCAGGAGTAATTTTAGTATCATTCTTCAGGCCTCTAGTAATCATTACCATGTCCTCTGGGTAGTGAAAGCCAAGCTACAAGTAATGAAAGACAAATAAAAAAGAACTTTCAGTAAGTTGCAAAGTGTGTAACCAGCCCTTTATATTGTTTGTTGTCACTAATCGGAGGTCTTCCAGCGGACGGCTTCCAGCTTTAAAATTCCGTCACTGGAGTTAGACAAAAACAAAAATCGACCCGTCGTCTTCGCTGTGAAATGCATTGCAATTGCTAATTATATTATAGCTAATGCATGTTTGTGGGTAGGTTATAGTGTGTGCAGTGACCTGTCGGAGGTGCGCACGCGCAGCGCGGTTGAGGTGAAGGAAGCGGTCGCACTCGGCGCAGAGCGCGCCGCACGAGTGGCACTCGATGACGGCCGCCGTGGCGCCGTCGTCGTGGTTGGCGCACAGCGGCCGCTCCGCCGCGCCCTCGCACCGCTCCTCCCCCACCTCCCCTGCGTTCAACCTGAACACAACAACAACTAACTATTCACAAACAATTATGTATACAAAATAACATGTTTGGTCTTTTACAAAATGTAGGCAAATGTATTTCGTCATGACTGAGAGAATTTCGACTGTGGGGATACGGTCGTGACTATGTCTCTTTTTTTTTATAAAATAAGAGTAAACAATAAATCAGTACTCTATTCAGCCACAGAAAGTGCTGTAAGGACAAGGATGAACCGGTTATTGAAGCTAAGTCCGACTATACTCGTACAAAGTTGTTAACACGGCTTACGTTTCAATGTGAGCTTGCTCGCAGACACAGAGCGAGGAGAGCGTCATCCACAATGTCGGCAGCACTATGCACCGCGCCGGGTGCCGGTCCGCCTCGCTCACCTGCGAGATCTGCGACGCATAATGCGCCAGGGCGGAGCGCGTCTCCTGGCCCCACGCTGCTGATACCTTATTCTGAAAACAAACAAATACAAACAATATTTATGAAATGAGACCGGGCATACACGGGCCCCTTCGACTTTAATGCGGGGTTTACACGGGTGACTGGCTGGTCGATTTCGTAGCCTCACAAGCCGCACGACGAAAATGTACGAAGAAATGGTCACCCGTGTAAACACCGCATACAAGCGACTGCACAGTGAACTAACCAGTCTCCTGTTAAAATGCATACACGGAACCACACGGAACCCCAGTTGTTTAGAGATTGCTCACGCGGGTAATGTATTTCGATCACTGGCTAATTGCTCGAGCGGCCATATGCATAGGACAGGTCTAAGACAAGGAAGATACCTTTCCGTTTCACGGAGCTCGTTCAGCTAAGTTGCGCAATTTTTATATTATTGACACGACGAATTAAAAAAAGCTGAGCAATTATAATATACAAAAGTTAAGGAGCCAACGAGCCAGTCATTGCGGCTTTACTTTTACGCTTCATAAAATATTGGTCATGAGAATGAACAACAAACAACAAGCCAGAGTTTCAACAAACTGTTAAAAGAAAAGTAAGTTCGTATGAGCAAGTGGCCAACTCGGCCACTTGCTTATACGAACATGACGGAGTTTTTAGGTCGCCTTAAGGCCTCCGTCATGGTTTAACGACTTTAAAAAATAAATAAATAAAATAAATAAATATCCTTGGACATTCCACACGGCGTCATCTAGTCCCAAGCTAAGCAATTTAATGCTTGTGTTATGGTAACCAGATGACTGATAAACTACATAGATACATTTTTTTTTGTAAATACATACATAGAAAACACCCAGACACGAAACAAATATTTGCAGATCGTACAAACATTTGTCCCGCTGCGGGGATCGAACCCGCAACCTCTGCGTCTCAGGCAAGCTTTCGCCCACTGCGCCACAGAGGTCGTCAAAGGCAAGACTTGAAACAGTTTTTTAATGCCTTCATTGAAGGGTAATAAATGAGCCGTGATAAAAACACGACCACCAGGGACTAGGGAGATCAGGATGCTAACCTCAGCCATATCAGTGATGAGCTTAGCGACAAGCTGAGCGTGCTTCTTGATGGTCATCCCGCGCATGAACCAGGCGGCGCCGGGCCCCGCGAGCACGCAGCTGCCCATCATCACAGAGCCGGGGGCCGGCACTCCGGCGCCCTTCACCTTCACCTGGATGTTGATCGCCTTGCCGAGGTAGCACAGCAAGTAATCCAGCAGGGCGAATCTGACAGAACATCGCAGTTATTAGGGGCAATTCGGAGTGTCGTAAAAGCTAAACTAACCTAACTAAAACTATTGCCATCCTTTTTATTCCCATCGCTATGAAAGGGACGGCAACAATTTTAGTTAGCTTAGTTTAGCTTTTGCGACACTCAGAATTGCCACTATTATGGGTCTAAATTAAAAAGTAAGCTCGTATGAGCAAGTGGCCAACTCTGGTGACGGACTTTAAAAGCCGGGACCGACAATATAACGTGCCCTCCGAAGCACGGAAGCGCTCAGATATAAATGCCACTTGCACCCATCCAAGTAGTGACCGCTCAGAACGTTGCTTAACTTCGACGATCTATCAAGAACGTCTTAGCAAGCTTCGCCACGAGCGCTTCTAAATTAAGAATCTGACAGAACATCGCAGTTATTGCGGGTCTAAATTAAGCAGCAAGGTGCAAACTTTGAACAATGGCATTCTGAAAATGACTTGCTAAACAACAACAACACAATATGTAATTTTAATAAAGTTAAGCAAAAAAAGTATTTTGTTTGAAAGAATACACTTTCGAGGTGGTCCCATAAAAATGTTTTGAGGATCTGATGAGGATCTTCGTAGTTATCTTGATGTCGGTTTAGTAAAAATTTTAATTATGCCACTTGCATATAATAATTGTATATAACTATACAATTATTGAAATAACCTATGAAGTAGTGTTAATTTAACTTATTTTTAGAATTTTTTTCTGTGTTTGAGTAATATTACACAACCAACCTTTCCTCTCGTCCCTGGTTTATTGTAGACAACATTCTCTGTGGTGGTATTCCCATCATCATACGTCGCAATAAAAATATCACCTGCAAATACATTGAATATAACTGTTTATGCTTTATTACACTTTCAAAATAATAATCCCTACTAATATTATAAATGCGAAAGTAATGTCTGTCTGTTACGCTTTTACGCCTAAACCAGAACTGAATTTGATGAAATTTGGTACAGAGATAGACAAGACCTTGGGAAAGGACATAGGCTACATTTTTGAACATAAGTTATAACATAATCATTAGTGGCAATTCTGAGTGTCGCAAAAGCTAAACTAAGCTAACTAAAATTGTTGCCGTCCCTTTCATAGCGATGGGAATAAAAAGGATGGCAATAATTTTAGTTAGTTTAGTTTAGATTTTGCGACACTCAGAATTGCCCCCATTGTGGTGTTATATTGTCAATAATTATTATAATATAAGTAATAAGCTAAGCTATACTATGTACATAGTATGTATATGTATTCATATTCATATGTATTCATTTATTCATATAATGAATAATAATGAATATAATGAATAAATGAATATATAAATATGAATAATAAATTACCTGTCTTTGTACGCGATCGCTGGCCGTATGTAATAACGCCAGTAAATCAGGAAGAAGTTCTGTTTGTTGCGCCAAGTGCGCTCTGCCTACATGGCTGCCGCTTAGAGCCAAAAGCTGAAAGTTTTTTGTAGGTTATTGTTACACACAATATAATATACATACACGCATACTGAACTAAATGGAGAATCATACATAATAATTTGAATAATAATGAATAAATCACGTCATCTGTAATCTCTCACGAGGTTGTTATTCGGAGAGTAGCTACTTCTAGTGCCATGGTAATTTACATGATAGGAATTATCAAGACTGGTTGCATCGCGGAAATGGAATCAGCCGGGATCAGGCAATTTTTCAAAGTATGCCCTTGTACATTTAGTCTTTACTAACGTAACGTGCACTATGTTGTCAATTGTAATAGATTCTGCTTACAAGTGAGAGCATCTCGAAGCAGTAGTTGTCTTGCTGGTGTACATTGGGTCTCAGAGGCAGTTCGTTGTCTCTGTCAGCTGCGTCCGCGCACAGGAACGCAGTCTCCCAATCGTCGCGCACGCGCGCCGCCTCGCCGCCGATAGCGGACACTATGTGTGCCATAACCTAAGCAAATCACCAAAATATTATTTATTTACATGGCTAAGGAGGACATGAGTATTTAAATTGTAAAATCGCTTTATGTATGTATTAACTACTAAATACCAGTTGGTTTGAATTGCCTCCTGATATGAAACTGTATAAATCATCTAGTGCAGATGTAAAGGACATAGGGTTTTTGTTTCCTTAGATTTATCCTAATGAAGTAGTTTTTTACCTGGCGTTGCAAAGAAGTGAGCTGGTTCCCGGCGAACAGGATGCCTACAACATGTTCGCGCAGGTCGCTGTCGTCGTGCGGCGCATGCGCGCGCATGGCGCCCTCGCCTGTCAGCTCCCACTCTAGCAACTTGCCGAATACCTGCGAGATGTCATCCGCATACGATATGAGTTAAAAAACGATGCGAGTTGAAAACCGCTATGATTTGATTTGTAATTTTTTTTTCACTTTGTTTCTAATTTTAACAAAATTTACTTTTTTTTTTCAATAAGTCAGTAAATATTCTGAGATGGTGTCCAGATAGAAGTTAACTATATACGATCGATTCACATTACTTTTACTGTATGTAAGTATGTAATATTTGTTTTTTTTATATTCATAATATTTATTACATTTACAGTTGAAGTTTCGACATTGTACTAAAAGAGTGAACCGCGAGAGAATGCCCGCTGACCTGCGAGGTGAGCAGTCGGAAGACCCGCAGCGTGTCGTTCTCGACGAGCGTGTGTATGAGCCTTGCTGGCGAGGGCGCCGGGCGCGGCAGGTGCGCGGGCGCAGACAGCAGGCGCACCTGGCGCACGCGCACGCCCGGCTCCGGCCCGCGCAGCTCGCAGCGCACGCGGAGCGACGCCGACGTCGTGCCAGGGTAGCACGCTGGAACACAACAATTAGACAATTATTTATTTACAACTTAGAATAACATTACATATTATACTTAAATGTAAAGCGTTACTCCAACAAATAAGATCAATTAATATTAAAAAGACAGAAATTACAACTAATTTATAAGTTGTGTATTGCACTTGAAACTTGATTTGACTCCTTTGATGCGTCCTCAAAAACTGACAACATCGATTCGGTGAGCAGCGCGTTGTGGTGACAATGTTCGCGCTGCCGTGCGCGTCAATTCTGTCTCTACGCGCGGCGAATCCTCGAACATTAGCTAAGGCGGCTGCTGCGCGTAATGAATACGCAGCTTTAGATCGACCCACCAACAAGCCCTATCGAATCGTAAAATAAATAACGATAGAACAGTACTTACTGGGCAGTGTGTAGCAGACCCAAGTAGCAGCCTTGGGGTCTACTTCGATGTCTTGCATATGATACATCTCGCCCGACCCGCCGCTGTACAGGAACGACACCAGAAGGATCTTATGCTGAAACCAACACTCATATTCACCAACTATCCGGTAAACACATTTTATTGCTGTTTTAGTAGAGCACAAATTCAGAGCTCATTCTTGTTTTATTTTCGGAAATTTCGAAGTTCTCCGACCGTAGAATTTGGGGGAGGGGAGGGAGGAGGGAGGAGAGGGGTAGAGTTTTTTTTACTGTGCCTACTTATTTGGGTGTTCTCCCGCCAGAACTCTGGCGATATCGTCTCTGCTCTGAGTGTCGCCGGTTCGCTCCGCTCGCCACCTCCACCCTTCGCTTAGCTCGGTTTCAAAGGCTTGCTCGGCTATATCGGCTGCCCAGTTCGACGGTCGAAAGTTGCACTTAAGCCCGAGCAACGCCCAAAAATATGATTTTGTCTTATTTCGAATGAAATGAGGAATTATAAATGTGCGTACCGCAGTATCTCTCGTATTGTCGATATGCACGCATATAATGTGGGGGCTGTCATCGGGAGTTCCTCCGGGGAACGCCATCTGTATCCACTTGGCCTTGTTGCGGTCCTCGTCCCCCGACTCCCAGAAGGTCTCGGTGCTGCCATCGATCAAGCAGCCGGTCATGCCTTGTCTGGACGATACGCTGATATCGCACCAGGCGGTCACGTCAGCACACGCCCATAAAAAGCTTTCCTGCAAAATTTATAACTTTGTAATTTGTGACTTAGAATATTCCAACTCTTATTTTACCACCACGGTCTTTCGCCTTGTAAAAATATGTCGAGATTTAGATTTTCTTCAGTAGTTATAATTATTATCCAATATGTCTTGCCCAATTCTAGCAATAATAATTTTACCTGAAGCAGGTCTCATAAAATCGTGGAATCTACGTGTTTGGTGTAAGTACGTACGTACCTTATGCGCGTAGCTGTGGAAGCTTTCATTGAACGCGCCCAAGTATCCGTCATCATAGATGCCATCTTCCGAGTGAGACAGGATTTTGCTGATCACGCTAAATACTTGAGACCTGAGTCCCGTCCGAGCAGCGTTAAAAGATTCAATCACAGTAATGTTAGAAGACAGCAGCAGCAATGCGACAGCAAAACGAAAGTATCGTTACTAAATTACCTATTATATAATTCTAATTTTTTGGGTATGTGTAAAAATAACAATAATATATACGAGTAGGTACATATTCCGAGGCTGTTTAACACGGGCGATTCCGGAGAGGGTCACAAATACATTGATATTGCTACAATAAATATAAATTGTCAATCCAAATAACAAGTTTGATAATGACGATGATTCAATTGGTAGTGACATTTTACTGTCATGGTTTTTTTTTATTTTATGGTGAATTAGCGAAATTTTTTTTAGTTATACACAGCAAAATGCACAAATTAGCGTTCTTGTTTTTACGGCATCGAAATATAGGTAATACATCAGTCAAAAAAGTATCGGTAAAGGATGATTTGTGTAGGGTTCCAACACAATTTTTTGTTTATTATTTGTAAGAAATTTAAATTACTTTCTAGTAAAAATGATAACGTTCCGGGCAATATGAATATCAGGATGTGAGGGGAGACCTGTGCAAGAAGTTCCGGTCGTGCTTGGAGTAGTGCAGCGCCCAGCAGCGCACGGCCTGCAGCGCGACGGCGCTGGTGGCCGGCAGCGAGGGCGCCAGCGCGCTCACGGAGCCCAGGAACGCGTGGAAGGCGGCGCGAGCGCCCCGCGCCGAGCGGCCGCCGGGGCAGATGGCGGACGTCGACGCGGTCGGCGGGGCAACGCGACTGGTGCCACCTTCAGCGACACACTTCTGCACAGATTCAGATTCAGATTCTTTATTGATAACTACAAACTACATGTTACATGCCCATACTTATTAAATTTAAAATACAATGAAGTATAATAATAAATAATTGATATAAAAAACAAACCAAAATTAGAAATTTCAGTTTTCAGTATAATTAACATTTTTTTATAAATTATCACTATAGGTATCGTTAGACGATAAAGGGGCAATTCCTCAAAAAATCGTCAACCCTGTGGAGTGTTTGCTCGATAAGCCAGTTTTTTAGCTTGTATTTAAAGGCTTGCATTGATTGTGTAGCTGTTAATACAGTCTGGGAGTCGGTTGTAGACAGACGGCACAAATAAGGCCACTGACGGTGAGCTACTAATTGGTACCTACATGGAAAAAGCTTAGCCAGGACACTTTACACAGAGACATAATAAATAAATTTATCCACAAATTAAGAATTGCTCGTATTAAACGGGTGCCAGAGAAGGAGGCCCAAGAGGGACGCACAGCAACCGAGGCTAATACTGAGGAAGGTGTTGTGTGTCGATCTTTGTTTGAGTGGTTTTGAACAATAACAGGTAGATCGTAATAGCAAATTTTTATTTTAAGAACTCTCTTACGTATCAAAAATGTCATCATGATAAATAAATAGAGTAATAACCTCTCTGTTGCGTTCATTGTCGCTCGGCGGCGGCACCAGCCTAGCGTACTTGTCGAGCGCCGCGCAGAACCACCACATGACGTCGTGCACGCAAGTCGGCTGAGTCGTCGAACGCAACAGCCAATTCATTGCCTGATGAAGATACAACTCTTATAATAAAACGAATTAAGTATGTACTTGTATTACTTCTATAAATTAAAATCAAAAAGATAAAAAAGAACTTATTGCTTACGCAAAATCAAATACTTCTTTATGTAATGATCTATAATTTTAGTGTAATTTTCTATCAGAGGATACATAGGTTCAATGCTGGTGCAATGTACTCGTAGTCGTATATCAAAGACGGAATAAACACTTGAATTAAACAATTTTCTTGTTGTTTCTTATATTGTATCCATATGGTACCTCAAAAGCATAATGTCTTACCTCAAAAGCATACTGCCGTACAGTACTGATCCTCACAGCGGCATCAAGCTTCTGCCTGTACGTAGGTAGATCGCGCTGGGTCAGTACGAACGATAGAACCGGGCTTTTCATCAAGGACTCCGGTTTCACCCGCGGCGCTTCGAAAGCAGATACTGTCCATCCGGCGTTGCCCGTCTCTCCGCAGCCGACTAGGCGTTGCAGCTCAGCACTCGGCTGGGCTAAGAGAGAAGAACCTGCACCTGGCAAATAACAAAAAACACGATAAGTAAGTTCGTATGACCAAGTGGCCAACTCTGGTGACGGAGTTTTTTTTTTAATAAAATACACGATGTAGGTATACTTAATAAGGTCAAAATAAATGGACCTATACCGTTTCAAATCGTAAAATGGCCATTTTGTGACAAATCTGAATTTATGTGTCATCCATCACATCAAGCGATTCATTTGTATGACAGTTTTCTATGGAAAATCGTAAAACAGCTCACTAAAGAGGAATTGCTTTGTGTCAAGTAGCATTCATAACAATTTGTTCAGAGGAGTATTTTTCAATTCATCAATTCGTAGGTTTCATCGGAACTGCCATTTTAGCCCCCCATACGAATATAATAACGAACGAACGAGCCCTCCGTATCACAAACAAAAATGCCTAGACTAGGGTGACGCTTAATAAAATTAAATGTCTAGGGATATATTTTTTTAAAATCATTACATCTCGTCACGTTCTCTTACCTATTTTGACATAAATTTCTTACCGGATAATGTTTCTTGTTGGTCTTCATGTAGATCGCGCGCTAGTGGAGTGAAGGTTGCGTTGGACAGCTCGCGATCGCCAGCCTGCCCCATGGACACGGATCTGTGGACGCGCGGCGCAGAGCTCAGCCCCTCCAAACCCTCGTACTGCAAGTTCTGATAAAGCAAAAAAACATATAAGACAATTCTATCAGGATTTTTTTCAAATTAAACTTCATTGTGTTGCTCTGTAAAAACAAAGTTATTTTATTGAAGGAAACCTAAGTTTAGGTACACATTTTAACTAAAATTAACAGTATTTCCTATATAACTTACCTGTAAAAACAAAGAAACTACATTTAAAGTTTACTCTCGATTCCTTTTCATTATTTCACTTTTTATTTTCACAATTTTTCGCATCAAACAAATCACATTATGACATGACAATGACAAAATGACAATCCAAAAATGAAAATCACCATCACTCAATCCTTGTCCATAAATCAAGTACCTATTAATCCTTTTTCGACCGATACGACATCTAGGTTAAATTAAAAATGATTTTATTTCTTTTAAATCTTATTTCTTTACAAACATTTATTGGACTATTACAATCTGTAGTACTTAATTAATTTGTGTGTATTGAACAATTTTCTAAATATCAATTATAAGATAAATAAAATTTTGTTTTTGGTTTTTGATAAGTAAACCGCATGTTGTGATACCCTTAAATTACGGGAGCACTAGTTTTTTTTTAAATATTTGAGATGATGCATGTACATGTACACTCCAACTCAGTTTATATAATACATAGTATTAAGATTGGACCGCTGAAAAAAAAGCTAGGCCCACACCACCAGGTTCTTGCCTGATTCTTTCCCTGGTGTAGGGAGTCGCATTGGAACAGGCAGTAGAATCACCTAGTTTTAATTAAGAACGTCACATGTCAAAGTAGTCTCTAAACGATCGTACTCAATAAATACATTTTGATTTTGACACTGGGATACAGTCATGATCATATTTCATTTTGTTTTTTCATTTTTCATGCACAGTGGAACGAGTCGAAATAATAAACTAACATGTCCTCTGTACAAAACGTCCTTGCTTGAAAAAAGCATACTCTGTATGGCACCAAAGATCTACAGTCACCTACCAAGATCCTTACTAGAGACAATGTCAGACAATATTTTTAAATTGACACTAAAAAAAATCCTACAAGAAAAGGTATATTATAGCGTTGCCGAGTTCTTCAATGATACATTTTAAAAGATTATTGTATTTCTTAATTATTATTATAAATTTTTGACATCACTCAATTCAAATGTAATCTTGTATTTTAATTAATTATTGTATTTATATGTTGTAAAATGTTGCATGCTGATAAGCTGATGATGGAGGACCCTAATACAATATTTGCACTGTTAAACTATATGTACCCGTTATCGCAATAAAAATAAATTTGAATTTGAATTTGAATTTGAACCCTGTGTTGGTTGTCCATCATTGAGATGTATTAAAGAGTCACAATCTAATAGCTGACAAACACTCAAAAAATGTGCGAGCAAATGCAATGTTCTATAATGACATTTGACATTTGAATGTAGACGTTATGTCGTTTGTTTTAATGTTCAATGTCGCTTGTACGCAAAAAAGAAAAACCCTGCGCACTACGTAGTGTGCGCAGAGTTTTGGCGTTTACATTTTATTTGTCTGATTGTGGCTCTATAATACATCTCAATGGTGTCCATGATAAAAAAAAGTCCATGATAAAAAGTATTGATGAGTTACCGCGGTGGTGGTGGGCGGCGGCGGCGCTGGCCTGCCCAGCGAGTGGTAGCGCGCGGCGTCGCTGCTCGCCCGCGGCGCCGCGCCGAGCGCCGGCAGGCACTGGAAGGGCGGCGCCGGCTGCCACACGCTGCCGGGCGGCGTCGGCGGACCGCGCCCTGATCCCTCGTACCACGGCGCTGAACTTATAGACTCTGGAATTGTTTTATTCAAGTGTTTTATTATTATTATTATTATTTTTTTGGCTTCGCACGGCTTGTGCATTTAGCCACTATTATGTCCATTATAAATCAAGTTATGAGATAAAGGTACACAAATACAAATTATATACTATGATACATACATATACATAATATTCCACCCATTCCCTTGTGCCTCAGTAAAGATGTGAATCTTTACTGAAGCATCACAAGGACTCTTTGTGAGAACTCGAAATGCAATGTTAACCAGTTTTGTTTCATTTGCCCACACTTATGTACATTCACGAACACTCAACAGTTAATAATCCACCATTATTACACATTAACATTCGCTAAAACACAAGTTTCGGAAAATAAAACAAAAAGACAACACGACTTCTCAAATTCCCGCCAAAAATTATCTCTGTTCAAGTGTTAATACTTGGTATACTCTTGACTTGCTTACTTTGACAAGCCACACTTTAATCGACTGGCTCCCCATTGGAGCTTGGCTATTTAGACGGTAGAAAGGCAGTGATCAAGATGTGGCGAGGGTGTTTACGTGTGTCAATTGTTTAAATTTGAATTAGTATACTTTGAAAATACACATCACATAATTGGTAATAATGTAGGTAGAGATTATTACACATAAATAACTGCGATAAAACACACCTGCATTAGTCAACGGTGCTAGATCCAGCAAAAATATAGCATTTTCTTTCATAACGTTGTGATCGATAGCGGATGACAAATCGACATCAACATTCGAGTTCAGCGCAGCCTTCGTCTTTATTTGCTTCGCGGACGATGCCTTGATACCCTTGTCGCGGCATCGCTCGCAGAAGATGTACCATAGCTGATACGCCGGAGACATTTCTGTTGAGCAAAAACCATATTGTCGTAACGTGACCGTGAAAGTTGCTTAACTTCAACAATCTATCAAGAATGTCTTAGGAAGCTATGTCACGAGCGCTTAAGAGTGTGCCATAATATATCTCAGAATTTGTGAAAGCTACGACCTTCGATATTTGGTGAAATGATACTGCGAACTTATATCTTGGGTATCGTGTTTTAAAAACACGATTGGTAAAAGTTTTCTCGATAATACATTTTTTTTGTTGGGTTTTTGTTTGTCAAAAAACCTAGAAGTATTTATTTCGTTATGTCTTTTAATTTTTCGATTGGTTGTTTAATTAACTTGAAATTAAACAAAAATTGTTTTTTTGCTATAAATTATATTGCGTGTCTATCGCTCTGCACTCCTTACTCACGAGAAAAGATATTACTTGCTATCCCGCTCGTTCTTCGGCACACTCTTAAATAATGGGACAGTGAGACTTGCCCTGTATGAGCTGTCCGCAGATGGAAGGCGGCAGGTCTGTGGGCGCGGGATCAGGCGGTGGGTCGGTGCGCTTGTATATCCCGCTGCGGTCGTAGCCGCGCGCCGAGGGCGCCCGGCAGCCCGGGTGTACATGACGCATGTGCGCCGCCAGCGGGGGCGACACACTAGCGCCACCGCACAGCTCGCAACGTGCTAAAAAGTAAAAAGTAAGTAAGTTCGTATGAGATAGATAGATAGATAGATATACATTTATTCAGCACACACACATACAATAGAAAAAAACAATAATAGCAGAGAAGGACACAAGACAGGTAGGTAGGTAGGTACAGATAGAAAAACAATTACATTTTTAGAGGACGGTAGGTAGGTACCTTCCTACATTACAAAAAAAGAAGAAAACAGAAATTAGCCCCTCCCATGAAGTGCAGTGTGGCTGAAAAGGTCCAATCTCAGCGTAATCCTACTTATTATTATATTATTATGAGCAAGTGGTCAACTTTGGTGACGGAGTTTTTAGGCCGCCTAAAGGCCTCCGTCATGGCTTAACGACTTTAAAAGCCGGGACCGACAATTGAACGTGCCCTCCGAAGCACGGAAGCGCTCAGCTGATAATGCCACTTGCGGTCACCCTTCCAAGTAGTGACCGCTCAGAACGTTGCTTAACTTCAACGATCTATCAAGAACGTCTTAGCAAGCTTCGCCACGAGCGCTTCGCAACGTGCTGCAATCACACAACATGATAAGAAAAACAAAACATGACCTTTGAATTGACAAGGTGTGAAAATATGTGTTGATAGAACAAGAATGTCTCGCATCTAAATATCCTTCTTGATATCGCTAATTAAAAAGGCATGAAACATTAGCGAGTATTTAGTATGAATCATCACCGTCAAGAGTATGAAGCGGTAGAACAATCTGCAACAAAATAACACAAACTTGTAAAATCAGATTTCCCAGCATAACGAGTTATCCATTCCAATCGCGGAGGGCCACGCGACGTGAAGCAAGCTAGCTCATCAACCACTTTCGGAGGACCGATTGGTACTTCATCGATCGGTTTCTTGTATCTGAAAGCAATGGATGATGTTGTATAAACACATAATTAAACTTTTTTACGATATTTGATGGCCGTCGTTGTAAAAGCATGGAGTCAAGAAACGTGAAGAAATGTTTTTGTGAAGTTTCAGATAAAGACTAATCTAGTAGACCAGACTAGTCATAATTAATGACAAATTTAATATTCATTGAAATGTGATCTACCACCTACAACTGTCCTTTTCCGCCCGCAATGTCTTTATCAAGCTATCTCTTTCTTATTTCGATATCTGAGTAGACATTTATCCATTTATGCCGGGTTGCAATATTCAACTTACTAATAATCGTGGATCTGTCGCCATAGAAATAATTGTTATCTGTCAAAAAGTGTCCTACATTTTTTGTTGTCTAAACAAAGTTGCTATGGCGATCAATCTACGATTATTCGTAAGTTTAATATTGAAACCGGCCGTTAGAGATGAGTACATACTTGTCAGTTGCAGCAGACAGTTGGTCCGAGTCATAGAGCGCGTCCCAGAGGGCGACGAGGGCGCGCATGGCGGGCGGCAGCACGCTCACCACGGCGGAGCACTGCGACCCGCCAGGACTTGAAGACAGACCTACCAACGATAACATACTGCTGTATTATCTGGTATTGACGCAATTTATGCCGACAGTTTGAATGGAGTTATAGATGGATGTTTGTTACTCTTTCTCGCGATCCTGAAATCAGTTCATTAGTTTTAATGAACTGATTTCAGGATTGCACGCAATCCTGTAAGGCTTAACTCACACCAAAAAAGCATCGAAGAGCAGCGAAGCGGAGCGCAGTTTCAGTGTCATACGAATTTCAACTTTATTTTCATTACTATAATACTTATTATCGCAGAGAAGGCGCGCGTATTCGAATTCGCCGGACATCCTCGCGACTCGTTCAAGTTTCTCATGCGATAATCAGTATTATAGTAATGCAAATAAAGTTGAAATTCGAACTGCGCTCCGCTTCGCTGCTCTTCGATGCTCTTTTGGTGTGAGTTGAGCCTAATCCCTTCCCCTGTTACATCTTTACACGCTAGTCTTTCGCGCACTATTGCTATAATCACACGTGATAAGTGTCCGTTTAGAGGGGCTAATGGACCGGCAGCCTTAAAGTGTATATATTTCTATGTAATATTCATTGTATTAAGTTTACATATTACAATTACTATGCCACTCGACATGTTGACACACATAATTATCTTGGCCACTAATTGATACGACTTTAGTACCTAGTAAACTTTAGTATTTACCTGGGGAGCTGGTCCCGGCTAGTTGGATGTCCTCTTCTCGGATAGGGTCGTTGATCTCTGAGCGGCGCGCCCGACTTGAGCTGGCTTCCATGCCGGACCGAGTGAGCGTCTCTAGAGTTGATTGTTGGATGTGCAGATAATTTCCTGATAGACAAAAGTTATATCTAAGTTCTCATATAATTTAGGATATAATTATTAAGTTTGGTATGTTGACACAGTGCACAGCGAAAAGTTAAGTAAAGACTTGATAAACCTTATTTTGACTATAGTTGAGTATGGTTCAAACAATGTTTATACCTCAACAATACTTTGCAATAACTAAAACCTATATGTGCCTCACCTGCGTTGGTCACTTCAACCGAATGTCTCTGATTTCTTGGCGAGGACACGTCGTGTGGGGGCCTTGTTACCACTTGCGCGCCTTGCTTAGGCAAATGTGGATGGAATTTTAAGAATGCTGCACAAGCGATGGCGTCGTGGACAATACCTGAAATAATAAATTAATTAATGTATTCTTTTTACTTATGCACAACCTGTCCCAGAAATGACAATGCTCTAGAGATCTTCAAAGGATCTTGAATCTACCGTGTCCTGGGAAAGACAGTTGTGATTCTGTCAGCTACAGTAGATGTGTATGAAATAAAATAAAAAATATCCTTGGACATTTCACACGGCGTCATCTAGTCCCAAGCTAAGCAACTTAATGCTTGTGTTATGGTAACCAGATGACTGATATAATACTTAGATACATTTTTTTTAATATACATATTATAGATAGAAAATTGTTTGTCAAATGTCACCTTCATGCCACAGAAGAGCTGCGAAGATGGCTCTGAGACATTCAGCCTGCGCAGGGCTGAGCGCGTGCTTCTTGGGCGGCGCGGGGGAGGAGCGCGCGGGCAGAGGGGGCGGGGAGGCGGCGGCGGCGGCGGCGGCGGCGGCGGCCAGCGCGCGCTCGCGGGCCAGCGACTGCCGGTGCGCCGCCACCAGCGGGCTCACCCGCGCCGACCGCATCTCCTGAACAACTTATCATCAGCCTCAACTATTCCTTCATCATCATTATTTAAAATAACGCGCGTATATTTCGACTTTTCATAATTTATATATATCTGTTATGAGTATGAATGTGGATGGGTATACAAGTAGAGGAAGGCGGAAGAAGTGGATTGATTGTGTGAAAGAGGATATGAATGTAAGAGGAGTGAGTACAGTTGACGAGTGAAAGAGACCATTGACCTTTTCGTCAGATTTCCATCGACGGCGATTTTGGCTACATGTTAATTATTGTCTATCATGTGCTCTGATAAAGCCGAATTCATTCACTCACCACGGTCTTGTCTATTAGTTTTATCTTCACATTAGTGAAGACTATTAGTTTAATCGTCACATTAGGGAAGATTAAACTAATACAATAACAAGCTTCACACAGGATAATGAAAGATGCCCAATACATAATGGTCTGACCTGCAGCAGGGCATGGGGCGAGGTCTGCGTGGTGGGGGGCGCGGGGCTCGTGTGTACGTCGGCGCGCACGAGCACACGGGACGACCCCGGCGCCGGGTCGGCTTGTCCCGCCTGCAATAACATGTATACCTTTCACATTTTAAGAACTAATATCATAATTTATCTCTATTAAACTGTTATATGTTTTTGTTGATGTCAGATTTTACTGTGATATTTGAAAGTGAGTGTATACATGTTATTGGAAGCGAATACTGTAGGTATAGAGCGACGTGGATGGCAACTGACCTGCGCAGGCGCCGACAAACGCCCGCCGCCGTCGACGCAGTGCGGGCGACGCAGCGGGGCCACGGGCACGCTGCCCATCCGCTTCCAGCGCGGCACCGGCTTCGGCTCCAAGTCGCGGTACACGCCCGGGTTCAGGTCCCGGTACATTTGCACGTCGGTTATCGGGAGATCCGGCTCGGACTCCACGTCTGACTCGGGTTCCATATCCGCCTGTTCATTTAATATTATCGTTACTTGCCGATATTCAGAACTCCAAAATATCTGGAACTCAATATTCTTTTCACATCTTTGGCAGATTGAATGACGGACGTCTGTCGGGTCAGCTAGTAAATATTGCATCTTGGGTTTTTCCACAGTATAAATTGATATACTTACATCATTTATACTGCTATTACATTATTTTAAATCTTCAAATGAGCTCAAATGCCTAAAATTATAATAATAATTATAATGCCTAAAAAGATGTAACAGAATTTGTCTACCGCACCTTAGGAATATGTCGTGATCATATTTCATTATTTATATTTATTTTTACTTACTCACTTTTATATACCATTTATCGGGTAACTCAAAAAACATAGATGACTAAATGATTAGTAATGATAGTACCTCAGGAATGGGCTCGACCTGACGTCCATTATCGGGGCGGTGACGCACGGGCGCCCACCACTCGTTGCCATTGCTGCGCCTTCTATAATCATTCATATTATCAAAATAAGAACACTAGTAATAGTTTAACGCGTTAACTGCCCAGGATGACGCACGTGGGCTAGTTGCGAACTGTCCTCACCTTCGCAAACGACCGCAGTAGCTAGGCCGGTAATGGGTTACACACTAATACGGCGGAACAATGCGTTTTACACACATACACACTTTTTTGTCGAGTTTAGTGAAAAATTATCGACATTCTACACATAAATGAAATAATATTAGTAATAATTCGTTTCGGAGATAACCTGGTACAAACAAACTTTACTTATTAATAATATTAGTGTAGGTTACTTTTATGTTATTGTAGAGTGGTTCTTACCTTGGTGAGGGAGAAGCACTCCCGGCGGCTTCATTCCTCATTTGTCTGTCTCTCTTACTCGGCTCCGGTGCGAACGAGTATGGACTCGGACCGTTCGAGTCCTGAAAACGTTATATTTAAATTGTGTTCAAAAAGAGACCATAATCTAAAACTTTTATGCTATACACTCACGTCATCGATATCCAATTCATTAGGATATTGAAACGTTCCTTCATCGATTGCCATTGGGTCTGCAAACAAAATTATGATTAATGTTACTTCATAGTAGGTACTATAATTGAACTATCCTACGACCTACTAATATTTAAAACGCAAAAGTTTGCATGGAGGTGGTGATGTGTGAATGTTTATTGCTCTTTCATGCGAAAACTACTGGATTGATTTGACTGAAACTTGGAATATACATAGTTGTGCCAATAGTTAGACTGCCAAAAGTAAGTTTCCAACCCTGGGTAAATAATATACTATTATTTAAAAATATAAGCAAATACTAAAGCGATACATTGAAGAACATTGAAGAAAATAATAAATAATAATAATAAATAAATAAATATCCTTGGACATTTCACACGGCGTCATCTAGTCCCAAGCTAAATACTTAAAAAGCTATATACTTATTGTAAAAATTAATTACCTTGGCTAGGTCCGGGTTCGGGGTCGAAAGCCTCAGAGAGCAGGGGCGCAGGCGCCGACAGTAACGGCGGCGGCGACGTATCGCCCGACGTCGCACGACTACCACCCTCGCCACCAATCTAAACGTACGGCAAAAATAGTAAACGAAGATACTAACTACTTGCTAAAATAGGAATGTGCCTCATGTAAATTGGATATGCAGTTGAGTGGATATAATTTTTTTTGGGTGATATATTATGCTTAATTGTCATTGGGACCGTTTTAATTTCACCTTATGGTGACACCTATGAAGACACCTTCCTGAACCATACCATTATTGGTATGGTTCAGGAAGGTGTCTTCAATCTTGAATGTCTGAAGTGAAAGTCAATGGGACACGATCGGTATAAAAGTTTACATACATTTTTTTATTTACGACCATATTCTACGAAATGAATTTGAAGTGGTGTCCAAGGTTTATTTGAAAAGGGAGGACATTTTCCGTTTCGAAAGACAGTCTGTTTACATCTTTTCAGTAGGTTAGGAAAGTAGCGTGTCCTTTGTACAAGTTTCATATTGACATTATATAGTTTTATGTAGTCTTACTTGATCGGGCGCAGCTGGCGTGACCGGTACCAGCAAAGTCTTCTCAAGATGGCGGTGATGCTTCAGGCACCATGCCACGCTCGCAGAGCCGTCGGTGTAAGCACGTACTGACTCCGCGCTCAGTCGCACCCATGTGCCGTCCTTGTTCGTCAACTGAAACACACGTCAAGTTTTGTAACTACTGGGACCTGGGACATGATGAGATGATATACACTGTATAATTTTGTCAATTTTGCTTCACCCTGTATAAGCAAAATTGTTAAAATTGTATAGGGAGTCGCGTTGGAACAGGCATTAGAATCACCTAGCATGTAAGACGAAACTGAAGTGATCCTTGAGGTCCTACCAGAATAAATTATTTTTCTTTCATTGTGTTTTTACTTTTAGTTGCACCATTCTCACAATGTGAGGTTGGTGCAAAGCCACGAACCGGACACAGCGGCTTCCGTTACCTCACTTCGATATCAAGAAAGGAGGATCCAGCAAGTGAAGGAGCAGTTACCTCTTCGACGTAGGAGACGTTTTCCCCGCTGGCGAGGCGGCCCATCTCCTCGGCCTGCAGACTGGGGCTCGCGCGCACGCGAAGGCCTGCGCTGTACTCCACGTCGAAGCGGCCCACCTTGGCGGGCGGCGATATCGGCTGCAGGCTCGTCGCGCGCTCCGTCGTGCTTTCTGACGGACTCTCCGTCACCTCTACTGACAGCTCCTAAAATATACTCAAATCATTCATATTTCGTTGCTAAATCAACTAGTTAAACGCCTATTTAAGACACCAATTTGAGTTTCAATTTGTTACCATCATGCATGACACATTATTCACTCCATCCACTCTTATCAAATTCCTCATAATAGGTTTAGGGTACTTTAGGGTACTTATGACCTGGAGGCCCTACTTGGATTAAACGGGATTTTAAAGATCATGTTTATGTAGGACTCAAAGTCACCTAATGTACATATCGCCTATAAAAGTCCAAGAGCGTTCAACTAACTGACCTGTGATATAGGAAGATCGTCTAGAGTGCAGCGAAATATGTACAATCCAGGAAGCTTGGGCGTCCAGTGCACGACATAAGAGCCATCAGGGTTGGGTTTGATCACCAGCCTCTCTGCCGGGACCCGCTCTTTGATCGCTGTCACCGCATCACCCCAGATGCCGCTGCAAAGACGTAGCTCTTCGAAGCTGTAGCTTGTAAAACACTGCAGAAGATGTATGAACAACGTTAATGTTTTTAAAATTAAAAAGTTGAACAAATGTGTCTATTCTTGATACGGGACCATATTCGTCGCATACCGGCCACCATCACGAATCGCTTTACTATCTCATTCGTGTAAAAATAAGTTTTTTTTTATAAAACTATATTAGGGTTCCGTAACCAAAGGGTAAAAACGGGACCCTATTACTAAGATTTCGCTATCCGTCTGTCTGTCACTCATGAACCGTGATAGCTAGATAGTTTAAATTTTCACAGATGATGTATTTCTGTTGTCGCTGTAACAACCTGCAATACAACAAACGTGATGATTTGGCCGATTTTTGCTAGATATTAATAACGGGTGAACCCCTAATATATCTGGACTATCATTTTTATAGCTAAAATTGACAGTTATTCGTAAGTAGCGAAACACGCGCTTTTCGGGCGACGCGTGACGACGCTCTAAAAGTCTAAATAGACCTGCCAGGACAGGTCCGGGGTTTTGATACATAGAGAGCGGAGTGATAAAAGTAGTGTGGTCGTATATGAAAATGGTTAAGCTGACTTACTTACCCTCATCATTGAGATGGCCTGGTAAAACATGTTGTCTTTCACAGGGGTATGAAACGGATGCTCAGGAATACTAATGCGATAGTCTGAGAAATTTGTACGGCTCTGACGGGCACTGGTTTCTTCGTGTTTCTGCACCACTACCTAAGTAAATAAAACAATCAAGATAATATAATCTTTATTTAGTTAGCTACATACAAATTGACATGACATCATAATGGATGATAATTAGTATATGCGCATTAACACGAGCTCTAAACGGTGAAGGAATACATCGTGAGGAAAATCCGCGGCTAGTCAGCACCACACACGTATTGACCGTCTTTCATGTGGATATGGCCGGCTAAGCTGAGAGGATGGTTAAGGTGCTGGGAAAGCCTTTTCCATCTCAACAATGTCCCAGGCACTACAGTGTCCGTCGCGTTAAGTGTAGGCAAAAAATTGCCTCCTGACACTGTATAAATATGTAATTGGCTTGAGTTTTTTTACCATTTTTTACGACCTCTGTGGCGCAGTGGGTGAGGGCCTGAGACGCAGAGGTTGCGGGTTCGATCCCCGCTGCGGGACAAATGTTTTCATGATCTGCAAATATTTGTCTCGAGTCTGGGTGTTTTTTATTTTTAATATTATGTATGTAGTATTTACAAATTCAGTCATCTGGTTACTATAACAATCGCTTAGCTTGGGACTAGATGACGCTGTGTGAAATGTTCAAGGATATTTTTTTTTTTTTTTTTTCATAAATTAGATATTTTAGTATTAAATTATACCTACATCTGAAGATCTAATCGTAAAGAGTCTTGGAGTCTAAAGAAATAAAAAATAAATGTACCTACTTATTTATATTTTGTCTAACGGCCGGTTTCAATATTAAACTTACGAATGATTGTAGATTGATCGCCATAGCAACTTACAACAAAAAATGTAGGACACTTTTTGACAGATAACAATATTACTATGGCGACAGATCCACGATTATTAGTAAGTTGAATATTGCAACCCGGCATAAGAAATTTTGACACGAAATTTAATTTGCGGTCACGCAATTGAATATTGAATCAGACTCTACCCAGAGAAGGAAGCCGCTAGCGGAAGCTGAGGACAATAGATAGTTGCGTTCACTGCCCATGACGCACGTGGGCTAGTTGCAAGCTGTCGGCTACGGTACGACCGTGGTAGCATTAGCATGGGCCGAGGATGGGTAATGCAGGTAACTGCATTATGTGACCCAGCCAATGTTTACACTTTTTAAATAAACTATAACTTAAACAAATTCCGACTTAGAGCCGATTCAATCGATAATGGTAATATTTGCTTGAAATCGCTTACCAGAAATCTAGTTTTCAGAAACGAGCTACCAAACAAATTCATATTTTTGCTACAAGTAGTAGAAAAACAATATTTTTATTTTATAAAAACTTATCAAATATTTATATTTATAAAAAATAAAAGTAAAAATCTAGTTTTTCTACTAACATACATCAGAATTGGTTTGGTAGGTGTTCCTGTTTGTACGTGTATCTGTGTTGTACGTGTGTCTATGTTTGTGGTGTATTGTATGCTCGAAGTGTATAATGATACTGTTTGTAAAGGGTAAAAAGCTCACGTTTAATGCCAGTATTTTATTAACATAATAATTTCAGGAGGAATTACACAGTTTAATGTTAACTTATGGAGGTATTTTTTACATGTGCCAAGTTTCTTGGTCCACTTAAGACAATATTGTTGACAATATTATACGACCTCTGTGGCGCAGTGGGCGAAAGCCCGCCTGAGACGCAGAGGTTGCGGGTTCGATCCCCGCTGCGGGACAAATGTTTGCATGATCTGCAAATATTTGTTTCGTGTCTGGGTGTTTTCTATGTATAATATGTATGTATTTACAAAAAAAATGTATCTATGTAGTTTATCAGTCATCTGGTTACCATAACACAAGCATTAAATTGCTTAGCTTGGGACTAGATGACGCCGTGTGAAATGTCCAAGGATATTTATTTATTTATTTATTTATTTATTTATTCCTTTACTTCAGTCAGATATTAAATTTGGTTAAATAGTAGGTAAAGTAATCAACAGGTGATTTTGAACAAACAACCTTGCGTCTCGGACGGTACTTAGTGGTTCTCAAATTGAATGTAATCAGGACGCAAGAATGTTAATTTTTATAATTTTTAATCACGTTTCGATTTACCATCGACCTTGCATACTTCTAAATTCACTCTAATAACCTCTTAACGTGTCACAAATTAAAGAATCACGAACAATTAATGATTCAGTACTTACCTAAGTAGATTTTCGTGCCGTGATTGTTTTACCGATTAAAGTATAAAAAAAGTTCGTTATAATATAATACAAACAGAGCTAAACATTTTAGGTTTTTGATATTATTGTAAAATGAAACTCAAGCAATAATTCCCTTTCTATTTTCTGTTCTTTCAATATATCTGCACTAAGCTTTACATGTAGCCTCTCTGTATTCTGTGATGCAGGTACGTAGTTGAAGTGCTCAACTGCGAGAGCTAGCTCTTGAATTGAAACTTGCATCTTACCTGCCGCAAAGATAATTCTATAAGGTAAATTATGTATAAGAAAATATTCGTATCAATATTGAATATATCGAAAAATGAACGTGGGAATCATCGGAATTCAGTGTTACTTACCTCAACTTTAAGCGAGGGTGAAGCTACGACGTCCCCGTACTGGTCTCTCACGAAGATTGGTAGAGAAACACGTACGGCGGGGTGGGCTGGCGAAGTAGGGGCCTTAATCTCGCACTTGGAGGGTTCCACCCGAGACGTGGGGGCCAGCCAGCGCGCCAGGCGTCCCCCCGCCGTGCTCTCGGCTCCTGCTATGAAATCCATCAGGAACTGGCGCTCGGTCGATACACACCTGTTGACAAATGAGACACTGCCTTCAGAATGCTGTTTTTTAAATAAATGGACATCTCTAGCTTGACCTGTAAAAGCTACATCATTTTCATTTGATTGAACTACGTATATCTTAAGCAGGTACAATATATTTCTTTGAAATTTATAAAGTGTAATTTAATGTAGGTACCTACGGTAAGTTTCACGTTTTTCAGTACGATACAGGAAGCTACTGAACAGATGCCACGGCGTTTAAAATGAGTAGGCACGAGATTGTGTAAGAGCAATATTAATGAGGTTATTATGTAGTTGTGCATAACTTCCTACAAGCGAGATGGCAAAGTTCAAATAATGTCTACAATGTTTTATTTTTTTCATAATTGAACATTTTAAATATTCACAGAGTGGTACGGAACCCTTCGTAAGCGAGTCCGACTCGCACTTGGCTTATTTTATTTAAACTACATTCACGTAAGTACATTTAAGAGAATTTGGTTGATTGTTTACTACCTGCAGAACGATTATTTACCGTTTTCTCATTCGTATATGTATATGCTTTTCCTGCATATTATTAATTACTAAGCGGAGAACTTAAATAAATTCGACTTATTTGCTGATTTGATTAAATCACTCTTTGTAAGTGAGCCTCATAAGGCTCATAAGGGTTTTTCAAGAGAGAAGCCCTTCATAACTCCAATTCTTAGATCGTTTCTTTTTTTGTTGGTCTATCACTTAAAAGTATTGACATTAATGTAACGTTTCGTTACATGTCACGTAGATGTATTTTTAGAAATTGTGTAAACTCCAATTTCTTATTCTTGTATTTGTCGTATGTTTTTTTTATAGTTATCAACAGGCATTAAGTGGAAAAAAATAGTTCATAATATAGTTCGTAATTAAATTTAAGTAAGTTTTAATTTATCTATGAAATTATACTAGTTTAGTCTGTTGAGTCAACATTTTTTCGAAGCTGTGGCATCCTATAAATTAGTACCTAAATGCATCGATTTAAGACACTTATAACTTAACTTAAACCATTGAATTAAAATGTGATTTCATTTTGGATGTCTTAGTAAATAAATAAATAATTAAAATACTTATTGCTTTCATGAAAAGTCAAGAAAAAAGTTATACCTACCTAACAAGTGTTACAACTGTCAAAAATCATAAACCAAGAACGTTATAAAAAAAATTTGATGAAGCCATGCGTTGATCTACTAGCTTCAAGGGCTCTACAACTTCTCTGCATATTAATCACAAAAAGTTGTGTTCGTATGGTGCGAACGAGTCTGTACACAGTAGGTCATCCTTGTGCACCCTGCAGCGAGCACCAGTCGACATTTATCAAGGCAAGGCTAGTGATGCTCTTTTTCTGCTACTTAAAATTAAATATCGATACGATAGCACTACTCAGCCCTGACAATTTTTGGGTTCTAATTATGTTGGTGAACTATTACGAATTCAGTATCCACCAACATAAGCTGACCCCGAAAATTGTCACGAAACTTCGTTTTTCGTTTTGCAGAGTAGCAGGGCAGTATTCTAAACGTACGTAGCAAACTAATTAGTAGCTTCAAAAATTTCATTATTTTTTTAAAGAATCACCAGTATTATAGAATCCCGCCTAAAATATCGACCTTCACCGATTTGATAACCAGGTGAAAATCATATTTTATAAAGTAAAATATGCTTGTGAACGGTGGTGTACCGATAGGGCTGCCATAAAAATATTATTTTCATGGCTATGATTAATTCAAATTATAAAAAAATATTATTTTTTCTTTGACTGTCTTGATTGGCAAACGAACTATTATTCCAATCGAAAGTTTAATACTACATAATGCAGTAGATGGGTAGCTTACCTTTTTCTTTCATTTCTCTTTTTGAGATTTTTGAGTTTTCTGTTCCCTAATACCTGGTAGCCGCGTACAAATTAGTAGGTAAGTATATCAGTTATTATGTGCATCAGCTTACCTTTGAATATTATTAGAATGAAAGTAATTTTATTGCGAGCAGAGAAGTATAGAATTGCTCGCAAAAATCTGTTCATAGATAACGGTAGCAAACCATGAACATTTTTTATAGCAACTCTATTGATTTAAACCAAAGACGATTAATATCTAGAAGACAGACAAAGGCCATACACAAAATCGTAACCCGTACCAGATAGCCTGGAAACTTTAAAACATCAATTTTATCCAAGTTTCAATTATAGTCCGCGCCACGTAAAAAGAGCGCTGGAAAAAAGTGGAGGGGGTATGTTTGCGCATGGCTACACTCGCGCACGAAAGTACTTATCATAATGTAGGTAGTATTGTAGCTGGGCGGCCGGCTCGGGCAGGCTAGTATACACCGTTTTAACACCTATTTTTTATTGTCAACAGTTGATCTGACTACTTTTGTCAACACAATAAATATTAGTGTGTGTAATAAATATTTTACTCATTTCAAAGATTATGTCACTGTCTTTCATGAATAAAATAAATAAATTACTTAGATGAATATATGGAATTATTATTAAAAACATGTTTTAGTCAGTGTTAATTGTTAAATTTAAATAAGTAAGTAAGTACTAACCTACAAAATTCAGGTATTGTTGATACATTGTTTTATTATCATCAACAGCATTTTTAACAGCCTCTCTCTTCATAAAACTATATACCTACGTCATAAATATTTTTTTAGATTTTTCTATGTAAAACCATTTCGTAAGCGAAAACTTTTGTACGCGATGATATTTTGCGAACGAATTTGACGTAGTGACAGCGCGGGAAGCTAAGGACTGCTGACGAACCAATAGCATGCGCCGAATCAATGACAGGGTCGTCGGGGTGAAGGTCGGGGTGAAGGGGCGTTACCCCTTCACCCCGCGCCGCAGTCCGCACCACCAATCGGACCTAAAAATCGACTCTGCGCAGCTTGTCAGCCAGCGCTCTTTTTACGTGGCGCGACTTATACTTTCTAGTTAAAATTACCTAAAAAAAATTTTATATTGAATATTGTTGCTACCTACTACTAAATATTGAATGATTCAATATTTAGTAGTAGGTAGCAACAGAAGAAATCAACAATATTGATTTCTTGGATAAAATTGATGTTTTAAAGTTTCTAGGCTATCTGTTACTGCAGGATCAGGGTTACGATTTTGTGTATGGCCTTTGTCTGTCTTCTAGATATTAATCGTCTTTGATTTAAACATAGAAATGGTCGATATCCTTTTGAAAGGTGCATGGAATCGATTACCAATTTACTAATTGGTACAACTTACTATTTGAGCATCAATATAATGTTGCTGGCATGTGCAGGATCATCGATATATATAATGTGAGCGTATAGTACTTGCTACATCACTAGTGAGCTGAGGCGGCTAGTAGATGGCAGGCAACGCTCCGCTCTCCGCTCCGCCCTCCTCACTGGCTGCCAGTCGGTGCATGAACGTCGAACGGACTGCCCGTCCACTCCGAGCGCGGCAAGATGTCGCGTCTCACCGCGTTATTCGCACTAGTTGCGTTTGTATCGGTATCAGAAGCAGCGATACATCATGTCAACCGCGGTATTTGTAAACTGGACTATTGTGACTGCACGGACGCTATAAACCCTGCCTGGACCACCATTAACTGCACTTTGCCACAAGACACGGTATGTAGTCGTTTTACAATCTAATGATGTCCATATTGAAACATTCAGCCTTTTTATACATTTTTGAGACACTGACTTAGTAAGCGTTTGACTCCCGATCTGATATTTTCAAGAGTTTTGATACCATCATCGAAATGAATGAATTAAAAAAATTTATAGGTTTATTATTGTGGTCGGTATGGTACATACTTGTTTATTTTAATTCAAAGCGCGTCGAGCCATGCTTTTTTTATCTGACTTCATAACTAAGCTTTGTGCTTTGTGTTAAGATGTGTGGGAATTTTTTATCTGTTCCAACGTATTCTGTAAACTAGCGATCAGAATTTGACAAACGACGACGCCGACTGAACGTGTGAATGATGCGATTTCATGGTAGCTCATACCTACCAGCTCTACTGGTCATAATTATGTTAGATGACGTCACTCTAAAATTGAATATGATGGAATGCAAACTCACAAATACACGAATAATTACACAAGTAATTGCTAAATTAACATCTAGTTTTTCTTTCAATAAAAAATGTCACACATATGGTTTCCATTCATAAAGTCTTGTATGCACAAAGAAGTTCAGAAAAAGCTGAGAAACAAGAGGTAGACAAGTGCGTCGCATCTGCTTATATGTTTTGTTCTGGGGTCAGAAAAAGCATATAATTTCACACTTTGCATGTTAGTATCATGCATCTTATGAGATATCAAGCACTATGATGGTTTTCTTATGTCTTTTTCTGCACTATCAAAAATGATTTCCATAATAAGTAGGTATGTATATGTATTTTTGATAGAAACGAATCCTTTGCATCGAGAATCATTTTAACATACCGCCTACATTGTTTACATAGTTTTAGGGCGTTGGTGCACTACACGGAATTGTACTGTTTTCCGGCCCGAAATGTCAGTTTCAAATGTCTTGTCTTTATCTCCTTATTTTCGATAAGTTAGAAGGGGACAAAGACATTTTCCGGTTCGGAAAAAAGTAAATTCCCGCGTAGTGCACAAACGCCCTTACACTGACCAAAAAATAACGATGTATAACTTTTTATAGGTTTTTTACTTTTTACCCTGGGTTCACTCAATTTTATTTTCGAATGCTATAAAAGGGTTCTGCGAATACGAATATTCAGATATTTGATATCGTTCGTCGAATACGATAGCTAGCCTAGGTACATAGTTACATAGTTGTTTCAGTACGAGTTTTGTAATTGAGTTCCTAAATAGCATTGCGAGCCAAGACATAATATTAGCAATTTATTTTTATCTTGAATAGGCATGTTTCTCCATCCCCAGTCTACAAGTAGGTATCTTTGTTATGCTAATCATGAATTAGGGTCGGGGCGGGGGCGGGCGCCGGCAGACGTGTATCGGTCAACTGCCGAATCAGTTAATAAACCGATGATCTGGCTATTTACAATCTTCGCCTCAATACTAAAATTCCTGCCCACTTCGTAAATAGAAGAATATGCTCATGACTTAGTTTCTCAACCTCGTGGCAGTCCTTACGCATGAGACTTTCATAATTAATATTTGATTCACCTATGGCTAATGATTTTGATATTAGATATAATTAGTTTTAGCAACTATACGTACATCTTACAATATACATAATATACATAATGGAATTCGACAAGATTACATCTATTACTTTTATGGCATCAATCGATATCATAATGATCAAATCTATCTAACAAACATGTAAATTAAATTAAAGAATACAGTAAAATCTAAACTGGGAAAACAACAATTTATTAATAAATGAAATAAGCTAGCCGAGTTGTTGTTCAGAATCGCCCTTCTGAAGTTGTTCAGAATGGTGTTGGATCCATACATATTTAATAAATAACGTCAAAGATATAATTAATTTATTGTCAATTACTAATATAAGTACCTACCTTATCCGATTGTATATTAGTAAAAGTGCTCTCTTTCATTGTTTCTGTTTATTTGATTGACTTTTGTTGATTGCGGTTTTTCAAATTTAACCGGTTCGATTTATAGGTGTAGGTAATAGCATATTTAAAAAAATATTTGAATGATTCCTTTGATATCAATTTTGCTTGCAAAATTTGGCATTGCAAAATTTCACCCTGTAAGATATACCTACAGTCGTGTCGTGATCTTATCTCATTTCATTTCACATCTTAGAATTTTGTAATACATTTTAGACAGTGAGATTATTTACTTAAATTCAAAGAGTGCAATCCAAATTAAAATCGAGCTTAGTTATTTAGCGGTTATGCTAAATCCCTGAGAAATATGAAAGAAAATCTGTGTGAATTTGTACACGTGTTCGACTGGAGCCTGCAAACAAGGTATTGAACTATTGTATACCTTACTGGACAGACGGAGCGACCAACGATAGCATTCATTTTGATGGTAGGATATTAAACAGTTGGCATTTCAAAGCGAATGAGTTCTAACCGATGCGTAAAACAGGAAGTTAATTACTTGTACCATATTCTTTGTTTATCATAATATCGACACAACCGTATAACAAAACTCATTCAGAAGCTGAACTTGGGCACAATTATGCATTTTGTACAGATTTGTGTGACATGGACCAAGTCGAGACAACGCCGACGGTAGCGAATTTTCTTCCCATAGAATAACGAAGACTTTATGAAAAAAAGTTATAAATGATAATATAAATAAATAAATATTCTTGGACATTTCACACAGCGTCATCTAGTCCCAAGCTAAGCAATTTAATGCTTGTGTTATGGTAACCAGATGACTGATAAACTACATAAATACATTTTTTTTTGTAAATACATACCATATTATACATAGAAAACACCCAGACACAAAACAAATATTTGCAGATAATGCAAACATTTGTCCCGCAGCGGGGATCGAACCCGCAACCGCAACCTCTGCGTCTCAGGCGGGCTTTCGCCCACTGCGCCACAGAGGTAGTCGCAATATTTGAGCAATCTCTCTGACTTTATAGTTTTATAATATCGAGTAAGTTTGTATTAATGATTTTTAAGTTTTAAGAGTCGCCCCGAACGAGACATTGTTTGCCGTTGGTTGGTATAATAGTTAGGTACTTTGTTTCTGGCTGACCACCATGTTTATTTATATTTGACCCCAATAGAAATCAATACCCTACCCTTATCACCGATTAAGCTCACTAGATACCTTTAAATTCATTCTAAATAAGTTTTATGTAGATTGGATTAACAGATACTTATGCGAGAACATAATAATATAAACATCCAAACAAACAACGCAAAATCGCCAAGTTGCCACTAAGATCATCACTTGCTTCGCTCGCTTGATGAACTACCTGCGTCAATCATAGTTTGATCAAGATACAACCTAACATTGTCCTGCAAATTGCACGGGTAACCCAGTCTCTTTCACCATAAGTTACATAATTTTACTTCATAATGCATGTAAGTAGATTAAGGCAGATTTTATGAAAAAGCAATCATTCCTACTATGACAACACTTCTGATTTCTATTCTATCTAATAACTTAGAAAACTTCTAAAAGAATCAATCAATGAATACCGTTTCTAGCACAATAAAATAACAAAATCGTAGGATTCGGTGAGAAAAAATTATCAGCTAAGCCGGTCTCTCTCTAACACATATAGAGAACGCATCGGGTAAAGCCGGCGGGAGCAACGGACAAACCATAAAAAAACGTAATGAGAGATCGTTTCCTGCGACGCACGCGGTCTTCACCATACGCATCCATTCATTTTAGGTAGAGCTGGCATACCACTCGAACAATTCAATAACCGATTCACTTTGATACACACTTTTGTCTATCTAGTCAACTTTTCAACTGCACGAGTGCTTGTTATTACTAATATTCTAGCCTGTTTTCGAGTCTAACAACCTACAGACACGACTAAGTTACAATCCTTGAACAAACCACAACAGCTTAAGCGAAACGGGCCGAGTGGAGATTGGGATTGTTTTACAGCGTAGTAACTGTCTGATATTGTAAACTAAATAAACCTTTTAGAAAAATCTAAAAATCTTTTTTGTTGTCTAAACAATGTAATGGTTGATGCAATTGTCCATAATTTTCTATAATTTAATTTTTTTTACATCTCATTTTTAACATTATATTACATATATTATACCTTTAACATAATTATATCTTATACGAGAAATTCTAGTGAATGTTCTTGAAACTGCCCTTCAGACCCCTCTAGCGCGGGGGTGGTGTTTAAGTTGGTATGGGAACTTTTTAACAGGTTCGATTTGCTTCAAACTTTGTATTTGTTCTAATAGAAAGATGTGTTGTCGTGCTTGGGTTTTTTTCAAATTCTATAGAAAGGGGGTTCAAACGTCTGTATGCAATATTTTATAAATTAAGAACTTTCAAACCTGAAACTTAGTATACATTATTAAGTAAGTTTGTAGTAAATCTCTATAAAAACAACTCTTAAAACGGGTTGTAAGGGATGTTAAAGTTTGTATGGAAACTTTGTAACGGGTCGTGCAATTAGTTTAAAACTTAGTTTTAATATTCTGATGAATTAACTTATTTTGAACTGAAGAATTGTTGAACTAATGCGCCGAAATAGTCCAGGGAGGTGATCGAGAGTGTACCGCAGTTTTATGGCAATATTTTGACGAACACGACTAGAAAAAATATTAAACATTGTTCAGCTTCCTTAAGCTACTTGGACGAAATTCGCGCGAACGAACGTTCGCATACATATAATATTACATAATAATAAAATAAATTATTATGTTAGGGCTCTGAAATATTGATAGATTTCAGAATTAAATAACGAGGTAGTAAGCCGCTGCACATTTTCATTAAACTTTGCTATCGTACGCATATCTATACTAATATTATAAAGAGGTTATTATGTTGGTTGGTTTGTTTGTATGTTTGGGGTAATCTTGGAAACTACTCATCTGATTTCAAAAATTCTTTCACCAATTTGTAGCTTAGACTTTCCGAATGAACATAGGCTATATTTTATCAAGGTAGGTTACCACGTGAGCGAAGCCACGGGCAAGTTAGCTAGTCGATTATAAATGTCGTAATAAAGTTTAAGTCGCTGCATGTTTCAGTTAGCTTTATAAACAAATAGCAACCTGCCAGCGGACGCGTAACGAACACGTGTGTGTTATACAATGCGGAAATTTAAAGCAAAGCCGTTTATGCTTTGCAGACGTTTCATTAACCAGAAATTTAAAAAAAAAGTGCTTTAGAAGAAATAAAGAAAGATAATTATTCAGTTGAATTAATCATAGGGGAGTGGTCTACGAAAGTACCCGCCCTTCTTAAGGGTCGCCAAATGAATTGGGGTTCTTATCAAGTCAGATACGCCCTGGAGGATTTTTCCCTTATATACGTAGTAGTATATCCCTAATATTTCAGACGTAGTCAATGAATGAAAAAACTGTGGTCGATCTTACAAAATAAAATCTATCTAATTAGTCGGTAGCACCCACTGCTGGGCTTCTCTATTACGCTACTCTTGGCGGTGTTGCGCCAACCGAATCCATTGCTCTCCTACCGTCCTCATAATGTCGTCTGACCATCGGGCAAATTAAAATACTTAAAATAAAGAAAGTGTTAGTAGTAAAAACGTATGAAATAAGTATTATTATTATTATTTGTGCTTCGACAACTACTACTTAGATTAATGAACCAATAAATCTTGTCGAGTTTAGTGCACGCGGATTGAGATGTTGTTCTGGGATCTACGAGTATCATCATTTCATTGATTATTCTGGTTGATACATATACATTTATTAACAATCATTCTATACTACTAACTCGAGGTACCGGAATTTGGAACATAGAATACTTCACCCGTAAACTGCTGCTATATTCCAGACATTCTATTCTCGATCATTGCACAACAAGGAATTTTCCAGGGATTCTCGCATACAATTTCTAGATCAATATTCACTACATGCAGATTCTAGTGTGTGTTAACCACTGTATGCTATACTTTTAAATTAAGTGCCTAGTTAGTTTATGCAATTTTTGCTTTTAATAAATGGCAATTTTATTAATTTACATACACCGTTGTTTTTTATTCATAAGGAGAGCAATTTCCTGCGCCTTCGAGGTGCATTTCTGTTCATAACTCCGAAGATCCTCGTCAGATCCTATATATCCTATATACTTAAAAACATAAACCGAGGAGGTTCTGTGTGTATGAAAATCTATAGATTTTCATAATATTGTAAGAGAAATCGATGGAAAAATACATACAGTGGAACACAGAACCTCCTCCTTTTTGAATTCGGTTAAAAATGGTTATCAATTTCACCATTATTCTAGGATCGTTTTACAGCTACCTATAGGTCCAAGCAAGATGCTACATTTTGGTATAGGGTCTTACTTAACTCAATGTCCTCATGCATAAATACACTTATCTTAAAAACGTCCCGTGTGTACGTTAACACTTCAGAAATAGCTTTATATATACGGTTTCCATGTCCATTCATTATTATGCTACTTTTGTATTGAACTGAGGCGGGCTTTATGTTCCCGGAATAGTCTAATATTAAATGTGAGCCGCGACCGATGCCAACGGCTATGTAGACTATCGGGCCACGTGTTAGCAAAAAAATCATGTATTTTTTTACTTTGTCCATATCCATGTTTCAGGATTAATATAATATTTATTCAAACACGTGTGATTAAAAGAATATTCTACCTACTGTATTCGATTTTTTTAAACAAATTAATTGTACACGGTGGATAAAACACTATTCAATATTCACTATTCACTGTTCCATTCAAAATTAAAACCTTCATTTTGCGATATGAAATACATTTCTATTCGCAAAGTATCTTTTTTAACACCTGACCACGAAAACAGGGGCGTACTTATTTTTGTTGTTGTAATGGTGTTAACCCTTAAACTTTATTAAAAGGTTCCAGGGTTCTTTTTAAAAGACGCGATCACGCGACATACAGTGTGGCTCATTTAGATCGGTCAGTATAAGAAAGTCTGAAACTATAAGACCTAATACATAGATCTCTTCTTAGGAATCATGTCATCGATTTAGGTAACTAACGTTTGCTCTTTTACTCGTAAGTCTGCTTCTATTTTATTTGATTACAAATTTCAAAACGTTTCCCTTTCTAGGGTTGACACAATAAGAGATTTAGGAGTTTCTTTCGACAGTAAGCTGATATTTGATAAACATATCCATAACATAGTTAAAAAAGCGTCTCGTGCTCTTGGATTTGTTTTGAGACTATCTTCTGAATTTAAAAATATAAAAACTTTTAAAATTCTCTATTGTGCATTCGTACGTAGCCACTTGGAGTATGCTTCCCAAGTCTGGAACCCCTGTTATGATGTGTATTCTAATAGACTGGAATCCATCCAAAAAAAATTCCTACGGTATCTTCAATATCGTGCGAAGATATACCTACCTAATTACTTGACTAGATGTCGCAAATTTCACTTTCTACCTCTCTCTGATCGAAGGAATATCTCCGACTTGTCCTATCTTCTAAATATAGCGAATGGCAAGGTGGACTGTCCGGAGCTGCTGGAGCTGTTAGGACTTCGCACTCATACGGTGGCTCTAAGAAGGCCCAACATTTTACATGTACCGCTGTCTAAAACGAACTATAGGCAAAACGCATTTATTATTCGTGCTTGTGAATCTTTCAATTCCTTGGACATGGCTGATGTAGATTTATTCAATACCTCAGTAGTTAAGCTTAAGAGCTTGCTTACAAGCAACTTTTTTTCATGTTATTAAATTTTAAGTAAGTTTATGTTTTTATTCGTTTTTTGTTAGTAGGTTTTTATGGTTTTTTTTTTATTCATATTGATGTACCGAAGTAGTATTTCATTTCATATTCTTTTTTTTCTGTCCACACAAACTGAACCTTTTTTTTATATATACATTTTCAATCTATCTGTGGAAACTTGTAATTGGCCCTCAGCAAAGTACAATGTTCCTTACATGTGTATTTTTTGTCAATATTGTATAATTTTTATCCTAGCTGTAAGTTTTCCAAAAATGTAGAAAATAAAAAAATAAAATAAAATAGAAAATCTGTATTCATACATTAAAAAAAACTTGTATTCAGCTCAGGAATCGAACGAAAAAAAAACGAAAATATATCGATTGTGTAGGTCTTAAGCAGTAAATGTTACTATAAAATATAATGCCCAAAATGAATAAAATGCTGCATTTAAAACTTTCACCAAACATCGATAGATGTGGAACTCTTTGTAAACGATATGATCTCTGGCTATTCACCTCTTTCATTGAGCGTCAATTAGTCAGATTTGAGCTGCGAAGCGTTAACACATGACCGAGTTCACGCCATTCGAAACTAAACCTTATCTGTTGCGCTTAAAGCATACATACATAAAAAAGACCAATTTTTAAAGATGAACATACATACAGTCTAGCTAGACTTTTAGCTAGAGTAAACAACCAGTTTGAGTCACCCACCGCAAAACAAGACTGACAAAATATTTCAATGATCCATAGAACTAAATTGGTATAATTTTGATCTTACGCGACTTCGATCTCGTGAAAATTTTGAAGTTTGCCTATATGAGAATATGACTGTGTTCATTTCATTGAATATGGTGATATAGCTTTCCTCAAGTTCGTTTGCGTAGAGTTTGAATCATAAACTCTTCCTTTTTTGGGCAAAAATTGTAAAAAATGTACTGAGATAAGGCCCTTCCCCCGGGAATTAAGTAAATAGAAACTTGGTAGGTATATTATGTGCATTATAATATAGTAAATCTGTTTTGTTTAAAAAATACAAATATAACAAAAATATAAGAAGTCACTGTTAAGAGATAATTATTATGATGTGTTCCCTTGGCGACCTTGCGTGCTGCACAATAGTGTGGCTGACTGGTTCACAACGAGTATATTAGGCTTGGTACTCGTAGTGCGATTGAAGATAGATGGTGTCAAACTATATATTCCTTCAACTGCCTAGCTAGTGTATTCACAGTATTATAGTCCTTTTGTTTTATTTTATTTTCGCTAAACATAATTATCGCTAATTGTTTTGTTACTTACTGTATCAAATTATTTTTTGAAAATGTAGAGGTTTACTAACCACTTATTGCCTGGGACATTGTCGATATTAATGGGCTTCTGTTGAAAATAACTTGCACAAGTTTATCTTCCAATGATCTATGAAATCAAGTTTATGAAATAAAGCGGAGTGCAACTTAATTTCATCGATGAACTTGTGCATATGACAGGTAATAACATTATTACAGTACAGTTCAGCTTCCGCGTCCATCTACGCCACTTTCCTTTGCTTTATACGAGTTTCAACGAGATAATTTTACTCTTAGATACTTACGACTTTAAAATTAATTGCAACACCTGGGCACTGTGGTAATGGCAAGCAAATGAGTCTGTGTAAATATTAATTGGTTACAATTTATTTCAAGAAAAAAAAACTGCCGCCACAATTTGTTATACGTAATGTAAAAATACATTATTACATTTTAATTCAATTTGAAAAAACAGTTGAATCAATCTCTATGTCTGCAACGATCAAGAATTGAGATCACACCCATTCATTGTTCTGTTTAAATGATGACTTATCGAAGTAAAGATAAATAGTTATTGTTTTAACGTCTTCCGTTAGTAAATCTGCATGCAGAATTATTACCAGTTAAGCAGATAAGTAACTTTGGCCCAGTCTGCAGCCTGAGACTGGTACCTGTAACATGCATAAGGCAACAAGCAAGTCACAGTTGTTTATCTACTCTCGATGAAACAGGTTTCGCACGTAAACCCACAGTCACTGACCATATCCATTTAATATAGCTTTAATAATAATGAAAAGTTTGATGGTTGTATGATACGTGAATACCAAACGGATATTTCTGTCTGCCTGCATCGTTACTTTTCCAGCATAAAATAAACCGGTAAAAACTACTAAAATAAACCGGTAAAACTAAAAACTACACTCCCGAGAGTTTGAAGCCTCTATGTACCAAAAAACATGTAGGTACATGAAAGGAAACACTAGTTCACAGTCACAGGAATGAATACTCGTGGCAGCAACAAACAAAGCAATGGTAACGATAACGACCTCACAGCGATAACTAGTACTGTATCAATATTCTTATTTAACATGTAGTTTATACAAAAATAGAATCAGCATTTGAAGTAGACCACATGGTGAAATTAAAAACTATTAGAAACTAGTTGCCCAGAATCGCACGGGTTTGAATTCTTTAGTTTGAAGTAGTGTACTTACTATAAAAGTGTAAACGCGCCGACCTTTTATGCAATTTATGCTAGACTAGCTGCCTTTTTTGTAGACAGTTTCTAATATATTTGTAAAAATATAATAAGTATTACTCATTCTATTATCATTTCGATAACAAGTTTACTATAAGTTTTTACAGAATTACATTATACTATCATATTGAGCATTTATGGGTCTTTTTGACAGCCATTTAACTATCTATAAATCGTTTCAGTTTCCTTAGACTTGATTACTTCAAACGTACCTACATTACTTGCAATGCAAACCTGACTTTTGAAACGGGTTAAAGATAATATTAACTCGCTGTCAATGAGACCCTTGAATGGCAAACAAGAACTTGCGAAACTCAAGCTGCACTGACTGAGTCAGCGGCAAGCAAGTGCGCAATACAAAGGCAAACTTGTGAACTTTAACAAAGTGAAAAAATATAAGTACAAAAAAAAAAATATGTGTAATAAATAGAACATCTTAAAGTTTGCGTAAATCGGCGAGAAATTCATTATTAGTTGTCTAGTGATCCAATTGGTGTATAAACGGGTCGACCGAGCCGTATCTGTCTGTTGCTGTAGGTATACCTACTCTGTATAGATGTGTTTATTTTTATTTTGCGTCTCATACACTCGGGAGTTAAAAAAAATACGTTAGGTAGGTACAGTTATGGATAACACCGAAAATAATAAACAACGTAAATCTTTTTGGTGAAAGTATCACTGACATCAAATACCGAAAACTTGCACGACATTACATTTGAGCAAATATTGATCTTACGATTTTCGAATAAGTGCTTTGTTCGAGCTATCTTTGTGAGACATTCATTATCTGTGGACTTGAACGCGAACAGCCCGATAACAACAACTAAGTACTACGCCAAGAGACCATCGGTTAATAGATAATACAATTCTCTAAAACACTGGAAAGGAAATAAACCTTTGTTACAATTGTTACGATTTCAATGGAAACAATACACAAAAAGTGGAAAGTGTACTATCGCTTTCATTTCTGTGGGGCTACTAGTTATTAATAGAAACAAGGGAATGTTATGTTCAGACGGTGTGTGTAGGCCCTAGCACCGATTTACTCAATTTGTGCGTAATTTAATCAACAACCCGTATCCGCTTGTTGAACCCTCCGCTTTTTATAAGACCACCGGGACGAATATGATAAAGATACATATAAATTGAAAGTAATTACTTATATTCAAAAAAGTTTTTTTTATCATCAATAGTGTTTTGATTACATAGCTAATAGACATGACTTAAGAAATCATTATTTTTATCATTATAATTATAACACAGCAAATGTCTAAATAATGCAAGAAAATAAGTACGAGTACATACCGGTCATACATAAACAATAGGTTTTATATTACCTAGTAACAGTACGCTGACTAACAATAATAATTATGATTATTCTCGTGTAGTAAAGCAATTCCTGGTATAGTTTAGTTTATCTTATTAACAACGTTAGTTTTGAGAACATAATTAATTTAACATCTTTTGTTCGACCACAATCCGAATAATGACTAAGATGTTTTAGTACAATAATAAGCGATTATTAGACATTGGGGGCAATTCTGAGTGTCGCAAAAGCTAAACTAAGCTAACTAAAATTATTGCCATCCTTTTTATTTCCATCGCTATGAAAGGGACGGCAACAATTTTAGTTAGCTTAGTTTAGCTTTTGCGACACTCAGAATTGCCACTATTATTTAATAAAGTTACAGAACTTAAAGTAAAGTAATTAGGCGATAAAGTCCCGTAAATTCCTTTAAATTGAGCTGTTTTAATTATTATTAGTCATGATTGAACTATAATACCTATAGAAATAATGATAAATCTTTGTGAAAATTAAGATACCCGCAGTAGATTTTATTTAGACAGTTTTTATTTTGTGCCGGTAATCGATTCACAAAAAAATATATTTGCATTTCAGAAACTGGACATTTTTAACCGGGACCTACCGGAGACGACCATTGAGCTGTCGGTGCAGGGTTCCGATGCAGTTATGTTTGGACAGGGTGCTTTTGCTGGCGTCATGGATATGCGTCGCATTGCCATCAAAGGAACTAAACTAGTCGTGTTTCGACAATTCGCCGCTGTTAATCTGAACCTTCTCAATCTCTACCTGGACGTTGAAGATTGTAATGTCCTACGATTCGAGAAAAACGCCTTCATGAGCCTAAAAGGTAAACTATTAATTTATTTGCTTGCGCTAATGTTTCCTTTTTGAACTGACAACTTAAAATCGACAGATTCCTTTCTTTTTACGTATAAAAAAATTACATTTCGAATATTAAATAGTATTCGAATGTCTTTTGTTGTATTGTTGTAGAATTTAATTAATGTTCTCATGCTAAAGCACCACAATATGTCTTAAACCCAGTGCATCATTATTAAATTGCTACGCAGATTCAACATCAAAAGTATGAAGAGAAGTTTTGAATGAAATAAGAATATTTTTTTTATTTTAGCTACAAATAACATTTTGTGGATATAAAAAACAGCTCTGAATTCTCTCAACCTGTAAATGAAGCAATAATCCTATTTTGATGTTGATCAATTTATTGTTATCATAATTCTAATAATAATCATGTTGCATAATTGTGTTCGAAGCTACATTTTGTGTGATAGATTAGCGCCTCCGCAAAATATAGATTTTTTATGTACCTACTACATAGTAATTTAGTAGGTTGAATCTGTGAGTCTAATCAATAAATCTTACTTATAAATTGGTCTTATGGAACACTTATGAAACAATTATTTTTATATACGACGAGATAAAATAGAGCTATGCATCGCTTTGAGTGCAGGGGTCTATCACCAGTTTATTGTAGTATTGAATACTATCCTCGATACCGAATCAACTGAGTCAAGTATTACAAATGTATGAGAATCTAGTGCAGATCCCGGTAATTAGCATGAACTAATAATTTCAAACATTTGAAATACATACTTGACCCGGTAGCGATACCACTCGAAAACTGATGATACGCCCACAGCAATGTAAGTATCTACGTCATCAGTTTGCATGAAAGTAACCGGTTCGGCTGTTAGGTAAGCCACTCCAGTCTCCGGATGAGGCCCATTTATCAGGTCGCCAGCCAATACCAATTCTTCAGATGGACTGGACAGTGGACACGCATTATATTCATACTCTAAGGCTTATGGTCTGTTAAGTAATCTCTCGGACTAATATTACATTAGTGTGCAAAAGACCTATTTTTCGATTTAAACAAATAAGTCAGACATTACTTTCACATTTGTGTAGTTTAATTTTTATTTATTCGTTTTGTTCAGAGATCTTTTAGCGAATTATTAGCTGCTGTGCTACTATCATATTACATATTTGTTATTATAGGTACCTCTAGCTCTAGTAGTTTTAAATTAAATTTCAGCTAAGTAAGACCAGAAAGATGCCTAATTTTTACTAACACCTCCATCTTCAACAATGACATCATTTATGTATGGATCTTTATAACTTAGCTATTTGAAGAAATTTATACATACACTTTTACTTAAATACAAAGATACACGACATACGTCCTTCCAACGTATAAATATTCGTTTTTAATCAGCGATTTTATTCGAATCGCTGTAGTGCAATCTATCTTTGTAAGAGATGTTTGCTTAGATTGATGAAGCGCTCTTTTGAACACCACCTAGATGTATTTTGAAACTCTATTATCTTGGAAGTAAACCCCATTAGCCGAGACCTATTGTGCGACCCGCATTCTGTTATTGCATTAGTAAATTGATAGGTTCGCATTGTTTAGTGAACGAGAATATGCTTTTGTTATTCATGACGTCATTTAGCCTCTACGCAAACATCAACTTACTCATCTGTACCTGTGTGCACTCACAGGAAGTAGGTTTTCTTTTTGATTCGCATCAACTCACATAATATACGAATTCTCTTAAGAGGCCGTAGGTAGCAAATATGTGGTTTGAATCGTATTAGATCTCAAAATCCGTGAAAGATACCACCTTATAATGTTTGGAGAAATTAAACTTTGAACTTTTATCTTGCGTTGTGGTTTTTTAGAAACACGATTGGTAAAAGTTTTCTCGATCATATATTTTTTTGAAAAATACATGTTTTTCACACAGTTTGCTATTTATCTCAGGAACAGAACGCTATTTTTGTTGGTTTTATGTTTTGACAAATAGCCTAGAAGTATTCATTTAGTTCTGGTTTTTTAATTTTTCGATTACTTGTTTAATTAACTTGTAATTAAATAAAAACTGTTTTTTCGCTATAAATTATGTTGCGTGTCTATCGTTCTGCGCTTCTCACTCACGAGTAAAAACATTATTCGCTCTCCCGCTCATTCCTCGGCGTTATGGCACACACTTAACGAATAAATGGGCTTACGTTCGAGTAGCTACTTTAATGGAGTTGGTAAAAAAAAAAGATCATTATTAAGTATATGAAATCAATGTTGGTTACTTGGCTACAGGCTCTGATTGTCAGTCAAGTTAAAGACTTCGTAAAATCATCATTATTACTCTGATGCAGCTCTACATTGAATATCATAATTACCTCTAGTACTTACTATCCTATTATTGTTAAATCTTTTAATAGATTAATGTAGGTCGACACCTAATAAAATTAAATTTATTCTGACTAATATTCAAATGAATCAAAACCGCGACCGCGCCGCCATGCGCCACCGCGAATTAGTACAAGTGCATGTTGTTCTCGATGCAGGATTACATTCAGACAAATTCTAATTAAGTATTAAAACCCTTAATGAGGCAATACTCATTGAGACTAAACAAACAGGTAATATGTTTAATTTTCAAATTATAATACAGAATCAACAAATACATTTTATTATAAAGATCCGAGCACAGTTACTTAAATGTGTTAAAGTATTGTAGCTTTTTCACATGATTGTGTATACCTACTAGTTACAATAAAGACAACATCTCAACTCAACATCTTCCAAGTCGCAACATGTGCAACGAAGCTATATTCATTATGTAGTAAGTACATATAGAGAGAAGTTTAATGACGCACTATGACCATTATTATACTTATAGACAACAATGTGGAAAATGGATGGACTTAAGAACTTCCAAAGACGTTCTATAAAAAAAATTTTAGAAATTTAAAACTAACAATAGCGATTCGTTCGTTCGTATGAGCAAGTGGCCAACTCTGGTGACGGAGTTTTTAGGCCGCCTAAAGGTCTCCGTCATGGCTTAACGACTTTAAAAGCCGGGACCGACAATTTAACGTGCCCTCCGAAGCACGGAAGCGCTCAGATGAAAATGCCACTTGCGGTCACCCATCCAAGTAGTGACCGCTCAGAACGTTGCTTAACTTCGACGATCTATCAAGAACGTCTTAGCAAGCTTCGCCACGAGCGCTTAAAAAGTTAATAGTGATTAAAGTTTGTGAAAAATCGATGTAAATGAAATCAACCAATGTGTGCTATTAACAACATTGCGTTTAAGGTTTTTTTATTTACCGATACTTTACCATTAAATAATTATGAGTATAATACAGAAAGCTATCAAAATCTTCCTAAGGGTAGAGTCGATATACTACTGTACCAGAATGCATTTATATATCTTTGCATCTTTTATGAGTAGGTACGATAAGTATTATATTAAATTATTTACTTAGCATTTATTTGAAAACATTTTATGAAATTTTAAACTATAGCTGTTCCGTTCTGCCGATAGGTACCTACCTACCTATTAAATAATCCTTACTTGAAACTAAGTCGACCCACATAATAATTATTTTTATGTCTCATTCCTTTTGAGCTTGACCAAAAAAAATTACTACCTATGTTATTCAGAAATGTTGTCAATAGTTATTTTTTTGGTGAATATTAGACAGTTTCCCTGTATCTTATATTGCTATGGATTTCAACATACTGTCCAGTTATTAAAATAAAACTACCTATAAAGGTAAGGCCTACTAAACAGAAGTTTTAGATGTTGGGCAAACCCTCTATTAATATAGGCTGATTCCTCAAATTTTAATAAGAGTATAGAATAGTCCAACTAAAGGCCTGTTTTATAAATTTTGAATGCTACCAGGCAGGTGCACCATCACTAACAAAACCGAGATACATAGGTAGCCCCTATGTATTTAGTTTCTACTCTCTATTTTTCAGGTTACATAAACCGAAACTTCTCATCCAATTTCAAAAACTCTTTCTCCGATGTGTAGCATAAACTTTTCGAATAAACATAGGCTATATTTTATCAAGGAAGGTACCACGCGAGAGTAGCCGCGGGCGAGTAAGCTGGTATACTTATAAAATCCTTTATCCTGAATGACTGACAGATCAACGCACAGCCTAAACCTAAGCTAGTGGCTATATAAAGAAACAGAATAAAAAATCGAAAAGTTCATGTAATTATATTAGAATGAAGCAAGTTCAGCTAAGTTTTACGTGAAACGGTGCATCAAGAGGTATACGTATTCTGAAACCTGATGTGATGACTAATTCTAGACTATTTCTGAGTCCCCGCATTAGCACACACGCATACACACGTAAAATACATACACTACATACGTACGTGTGCATTAATGGTAGCAATGTTCGGCGTGCCAGTATAATTATGTTACCAGCATGACTGTCTTCGAGATATTAACAGACTAAATACATTATGTTAGACCGCAAATAGCAAACATAATACATAATAATAAAATAACAGCCTTATTTGAATCAAACAAAAAAAAATCAAAAGCAGTTAGAGATCAGTAAAAGTAGTACATGTGTAGATATTTCATTCAAAAAACCGTGTTGGCCGAGCGGGATAGCTTTTTCGATCAGAAGGTTATGGTTTCGAAACCCAGCAGTGGAGTATTCGTTTGGAAAAAATATAATGTGCATCAACACGAGCTCTAAACGATGAAGGAAAACATTGTGAGGAAGAAGAGGATTGTTCATGTTCTGGGAAAGCCTAAAATTCAGTAAAAATGTAAAGGATTGAGTTTGATTTAAAAAAATATGCGACTAAGGTATGTGTTGATATTTGTACGAGTATAAGAGAAAGTCAACTTCAAAGGCAGTTTTAGAAATATTTGTATTATTCCTATCTAATGTTTCCTTGTATACACTACAACGATTTCATTTTACAAACTAAACTATGAGATTAATTTAGCCATGACGGAGGCCTAAAAACTTCGTCACCAGAGTTGGCCACTTCCTCATACGAAATTATTAGTACACATGTTTAGAACCAGATTCATCCTTTTTTGATAAACAATCTTTAACTAGACAAAACATTCGCCTTGGGAGCTCAAAGCAGCATTTTTTAAAGCTACTTATATAATATACTTAGTTATAATTAAACACGGAAATAGTTTTATTAAACTATTTCTTTGTTGAATTTGGAAAAAGTACTTATTTTAATGTAGACAGTAGTTGAAGTGTCCGAAAGCGCTTTACATCTATAAATACACGAGTGTCTCGACTTAGCATTTGAGCTACCCAGGATAATGACTCACATGCGACGAGGGAGAGGACCAATTTATAAGTTTTTATTTGGCCGTTTCATCAAAATATAAAAAAAAATGTAAGGTGGTTGTATGCGTCAAACTAGCGCCACCGCCTATTTTATTTTATTGTTACGCTGAACAAAGGAATTATAAAAAACTGAATGTTCAGTTTATGAAAGCTATCATAAGCTATTTTAATAGTTTTATTTTGTATAGCTTAGGAAGAGTAGCGAAAACAGAGTTTGGTAGCCACCAAGTGCATCTTCGCTACTCCTCCTAAACAATATACACCATAAACAAAAGTTGTAGAGAATTTAATCCCGTACAATATTTAAAAAATATAAATAGCATAAAACCCATATAAAACGAGACATGGTGCAATTTTGACCTTTCGACCTTGGAACATCTGTAGTCGCGGACCCCCTACGATAAGTAGGTTTTGAGACAAGATTTAGGGAACCAAAATAAAGGTTTATACACGTTTATAGCCGACTTCTTCTCATTCCGAGATTCTTGCCTAATTTGGCAAATTTTTCTGGACTATCTCGGTACAACGGCCCACCTTTTATTTTTCTTTGTCGTGTTTTCAGGTCCCTTATCGGTGACGATACAGAACTGTGATACAGTTTCTATCGAAGGAATAGCCTTTTCATGGCTGCTAAGTATGGATGTGGCAAACGTGAGAGAGCTGTCTATGGGCGGAGGATCATTTAGTTTAGAGCCTACCGCTGCCAACGTTGGGGAACATGGACCAGGCATGTCGGTCGGTATTCATTAAGTTTTTTTAAATATTGCGCGAGCATAGCGAAAATAAGCATTGCTGCTAAAGCGAATCCTTTAATATAAGTAATAAATCAAATGTAATTCTAAACTTATACCATAAAAATAATTTATAACTAACTATGTATTTGGTTTATAGATTGAACTGAAGAACACAACCATCCCCGAATTTGCAAAGTCAACATTTGGGTCCTCACTGGCAAAACTTCTTATGATTGGAGTGGATATCCATGCGATTAGAACAGGGGCATTTTCTGCAAACACTTACAACGTTGTGATGGCGATTAATTGCTCTATTCACCTAATAGAAGAAGAAGCGTTTTCACAAAACTCACTAATTAACTATTTGAACTTCGACGGGTGCAAAATTCAACAAATCGAGTCTAGAGCTTTGCGCTCAGCAATTGCTAGCATCAACATTAGTAGAACTAGGTACAATATTATTTATACAAATAAAAAAAGTAGCTATTTTAGTTTAGTTGATTTGGTAAATTAAAATCAAATACCTATTATTCATTTCAGAATTGATAATGTCCAAAGTGGCGCAATAAACACAACAGTGGCTTCAGTAGTTATCATGGATAGCGAATTCCATAAGTTTATGGAAAAAGGATTTGAACTGACTTCTTGGAACAAACTACAAATGGAAAGGAACTCATTCGACGAACTTCCTCCGAACGCTATAGCCGCTCCAGGCGCATCGATACATGAACTTGTTTTCAACGACAACGAAATAGAAACAATGCACCCAGAAAGTCTTGCTTTTATTGGTAAAGCTGCTGCGACCCGAAATATTAAATATGCAAATAATTACTACGGCCAATCCTGCCACTGCAATGTCAGCCAATGGTTGGCCAGGGCACTTGGAGAGGAGTCAGGTGAAGCGTATGAAGCACAAAGCTACTGCACGGTTAATGAATTTTTTGCCAGATGCTTCAATGTCCCAGAACAGAATATGTTATTCAAAAAGTTTATCGATCAAGTTTGTTCAGAAATTCCCGAAATTAAATGTGAACAATTTAAGGCTAAAACAGAAGCTGGAGTTATAGAAATAAAAAATCCAAGATTTCCACATAAAAGTGTGGCTTCTGATGCTTTGTCAGACCGCAATAAGAAAGTTATAGGCATAGTCATCGTTACGTGTCTGGGATGTGTAATAATCGCTTTGTTGATCAGCTTGATTAGATGGATGAGACGCCGGGGTTATTGTGTCAACATTAAAAATATTTTAATATCTTCAAATTCGTGTGGATCTGTTTGTGGTCGTCTGTGTGTTTGCGGTACGAACTTAGGCCTTGACAATGCCCGTTCTATTTCACAAATGTCAGTGAATGAGTATTCAGAGCGGCACCGCCTCAATGAATCTCGAGCTCAAGATCTTGTCCAGGAATCTAGCTTTCAGGATCAAGTAACAGTGCCGACTACAGACAAATTTACGCAAACATTACCCGAAGAATTAACCAAAGAACTATTGGATAATTTAAAAGAGAAACTCGATAGCCCTGACGAATATATCGAAGCACGAGAAGCTATCGAACATTTATACGAACTCACTAAGATGACTGAGGAAGCTCCACAAATAACAACAATGACACCGAATAATGTTGAAAACATTTACGAGCTACCATTTCAAACTACAACAGCAAGAGTTGGGCGCAACAACAAGAAAATGGTGAGTGTTGGAACGAAAATACCATCGCTGGAACAACTTTTGCCATTGTCTCCTTATTACAGAGAAACTGCTTTAGCACACGAATACTTTGAACCTAAAGATTTAGCAGTACATCTCTATGCTGAAATTGCAAACAGCGATAAAGAGAAAAGGACGTTATTAGGAGCCATCCCTGATGTGATCGCCGAGCAAGCTGTGCCTCGTGGCCCTTACTTGCGCTCCGTTCTACAGAACAGCGTTACGCCTTTCAACAGCCCTTCGAAGTCTGTAGCTAGTGCAGTAAGCAGTCCACGCTCAACGTCTACTATGAAATCAAACTCGTCAAATAACTCTGCTAAAATGATAAACCGACCGCTGCCTGAGAAACCATCTATGGACCCTGGTGAGGGAACATCGTATAGTCACGGATGAGAATTACTGCCAGTTGGGCGGCCGCCCACGCATTCCTTCGAGGGAAGTGAAGCCGGAGGCCGAGGCACCCGTCGTGTCCGCCGCCGACGCCGGCACCGGCCCGCCGGCGCCGCCGCCGCCGCTAACGTCTGTGCGTTTTTGCTTGATAGTTTATTTGCTGTGATATTAATTTCGACTATATGTTATTTAACTAAATATTACGTTTGTCACATATATGATTAAGAGTCGCGATTGACAAATATTTCTATTGTACATATTTTACGTCTTTTGCAACACTTTACGTCCCTATAGTTTTATACTGTTGATTGTGCTTTTATTAATACGCTTCGTGTAAGTTATTAAAAATATACTATTAAAATAGGTTTACATTTTCCTAAGATTCTCTAATCTTTCACAACTAGATACAATATACTAACTAATTATGAACTTTATGTACCTATAGCCAACCAAATAGCTTTTGATGTACCTATGTAACTTCCGGTAAAAGAAAACTATACTTATTTATAGCAGTAATTGTTAACCCCTATTGAACTTCGTATACTTTATAAGTAAGTCCTCTATTTTCATGTGATAAAACTCAAATGATTATGTTATAATAAATTTAATGAATAGGAGGTATATATAATTGTACATGTAAATATTCTTACATAAACATACCTATAAGATGATTCCGCTAGAGATAGCTCACACATCACACGGTAGCATCGATATGTTTTAAAAAGACTTATCGTAAAGTAAGTTTATAATTTCATCGTAAGGACAATGATACTGAAATAGTAGAGCCTAATATAAAAAGGCTAAGATATTTATAGACAAAACTTACGATGTCTTGGATGTTGTTTTAAAAAAATTGTTACTTAATAGTTCATTGGTGTTGAATATATAACAATGAATAGACATATTTTAGATGATGTTGTACACAATAGAGGGTTTTTATTTTCACTTCCTTTTTACCCCAAAGGTTAGTGAGCCACTTCGTGGCAAATAATTGATTATCAAGTGTCGTTTGTAGGTTTCTTTAAATACATTAGTGGAAATATTTTTTATTACCCATTAAGTTTTCCCTTAGATTAATATTATTGCCATATCGAATTAAGTTGATGTCGCCCACCTCACTACTGGGCACATCTTACAGACTTTTATTTGAACAAAATAATTTAAAAAACGCCGAACTAGTCCTAACATTATATTACTTGTCATATCAATAAAAGCAAAACATTTACCTCGCCCACACTTTAGTGAATAAGTTAGTTCATAATGAGGTAAGGATTATCAGATATCGACAAGTATGCAAAATTTAAAATTGTAAGTATCCTCCGACATAAGTCAGTGCAAGAAAACCTGTTTTCTAGTATAACTTTCAGTTTAACGATTTAGGCACAAAATTATAATTTAATAAATGTAATCTCATTCCTCTTTTTGTGATTCTTTCACGCCCCATATCTTGCAAATGGACTCAACAGATTTCTATGTTACTTTCAGTTTTGAATTCTACACTCCATAACCTTTAATTTGATACCAAACCTGGGTTAATTTGGAGACATTCGATTATTCATGCCCACTTTCACCCCCCTATCTTGTAAACGTTTAACCGATTTTGATAAAACATATTTAGGAAACAATGCTGGAAAACCTGCTTATAAATTTAAAAACTGCGTTCAAATCGGTCCACTCGTTTGGAGAGCCACGGTGCCATCAGACAAACACACAGCGGTCAACCTTTTAACCTCCCTCTTTTTGTGTCGGGGGTTACAAAATCTATAAATATTTGTTATAATCTCGACTAGCCAAAGATTAAAAATAAAAAAAAATAAAAGACTTAAATGCTTGCATTTAGGCATTAAAAATATAAGGTTTTATTGAACCTTGTTCGATGATGAAATTATTTTCTTACTATTTGAGTAGCTCGCATTCATTGCTTATAAATAAATGTCTTGTTCACATAAAAGTAGTTTTAAATATAAATATGTCGCTGTTATCTGTTTGCCATTTAAGTGACGATAATTTTTTTATTGATAAAATTACAAATATTATGGAAAAATCCCAATCTTATCACAATAAGATATAGAAAATAGTCAAACGATATGACGAGTAGTAGTTATTAGGACACTGTAATAATGCTCAGGCAAAGTAATACATATCGTCCTTGGTAATATACTAAGTAAGGGAGCATTAAACGTGTGCATGCAAGTATTTAGAAATTATGTTGAATTAAGGCCTGTTCGGACCTACGTGGTAATCGCTGTGGTAATTACCGCGTAGGTCCGAACAGGCCTTAAAGTTGGTATTTTTAGACTTTGATTAAATGCTTAAGGCAACCTTTATAACCTTACCAACTTTTAAAATGTAACCAAAGTTAAACGATGCATAAATTGTATTGCAACCTTATATCATCAACAAATGATTTTAAGCATTGATTAAATTTTAATAGCTTTTATTAGTATGGTAGTAAGTGAGGACTCTATGAGTCAATATGTTAATAAGATACTATTAATTATAATTTTGTGAGATTGATGTTTAATAAATTATTAAATTCCATTTGTGTAAAGATGTTATTTAAAAAATAAATGTTGAATGTGGATTCTTTTTAATTTTATTTAACATACTAAGTATAACACTTGTAAAAAGAAATCATGGAAATAATAATTCAGTGGATAGTCGGCAACGAAAGAAAGTCTGCTACACTTTATAATTTCATACTATAAATAGGTAAGCGAAACGTGAACTATGACACTGCGGGATAAAGAGATGTTAGAGGCATTGAAATGTAGTGCTAGAGTAGGATGGAAAATATTACAGAGATAGACAGAGAAGGTTACGAGCGTAACTACTATCGAAAAATGTAAATAAATCATCTAAAATAAACACTTGATTCAGATCTGCATGTGCATGTGTTATAAAATTCTCACTATTCTTCGGGTCCTGCTTACGTGTCTTAATCCGAATCAGCGGATGTTATTGATAAACATAATAAATAATAATGCAAATAGAAGTACCTACAAGTATAGTCAGCAATTCAGCATGCTCTACAACAGCATATTGTTGAATATAAGATTTTGTACATTAAAGCGGTATGGTAAAATTCAGCAAGACAACCAACACACAGTCACACAGCCTATTCCACTAACCTATGAAACTCAAAACTTCTGGAAAGTATGGTCTCATTATATCATGTTTAGGAGTTAAAGCTCAAAATGGAACATGGAACTTGTTATCCATATCATATAAATACGATTATTTATAAGTAGTACTTAAATATAGTAATCAAACAAAATAATTTACCTATCAAGATCAAACAGGCCACAACGGATGAACTGATTTAAATTACACATTATTATACAAGCTTAGACAAACTTCCGCCCGCGGCTTCTTGGGACTAATCCAGATCAAAAGTATCCAGTATCCATGTGTTATTCCAGGTCATAAATTATGCACATTCCAAGTTTCAGCCAAATGCGTTCAGTAGTATAATGCGTGAAAGAGTAACAAACATCCATACAAACTTTCGCGTAAGTATGATTAGGAAACAAAACACAATTCTTTGTACGATTTTATACGTATAAATTTAAATTTCAAATCATTTGTAGTGCGAGCACAATTTTAGGTAAAAAGGATCAATAGGATTGCGTTCAAGTTCAATCTCCGAATTACACATTATAAATAGACCTAGCTTGGATATAATATTAGGTAAGTATAAATTGTCTAAGGTTATTAATTGCAGCCAACTAACAAAGATCTATCCTTTTTATGCTCGTCAAATAGAGTTAAAATGTTCCAACTTGATTTACAAACATGTAAATTCATCTCAAGTCGGAAACCTGGACAGTATCTTGCTCATACCGGAATAAGTACAACGTTACTGTAATTTCACCTTTCCGTGCCGATGCATTAGAATGTGATTGGTTTTATCTCGATATAACAACTATATTTGAACTTGTTTATATTTTAGACTTCAAGCGGCGGCCCCTTGATTGATTTTAATCAGGTACATACCTACAGAGCAGAGACTTCAATAAAACATGGGTATAATATGCTACTTGATAGATATTTTCCCTACTTTTTTAGTAGTTTTTTTTGTAATATGTAATAGATATTTAGTTATTAAATATATGTCTAAATAAGAGGGTATAAAAATATCTAGTCATCGATTACATTTTAAATATCATGTATCATACGCTCCGTCCTTATCATATTAGTCTAGGTTACCTACCTGCCTGGAAGAGCATCGAAGAGGAGACAACATTATTATTACACACAACATTATTATTACAATAAATTAATACATGAGTGTAATAAATAAATAAAAATGAAGGTCACAATTTAACGTGCAATGCAATGTTTGATCGTAGCGTAGGTAAGTGGGTTCTGAACCGTAACTTGTTAGGCTCATTGAACATAACTTTGACTTTGACTTTGACGTGGAACGCCCACCGAAATAAATTGAAAAATATGCAGATATTGGAATTGTGGACCGAGTGTTTGAGAGCCTTTTAACCAGTTTCGAAATTGTTGCCGGTGTACGTAACTTGTGAGTGGACGAGTCGAGTAGGTACGTCACGTTCCGGTCATGAGTAGTGCACGCTCTCGTTTCAGCACTCTCCTTTGGCCGGCTGCACTTCCAGAGAGCGCGCAGCGATAGAACCACTTCATCTACCTAGCCTCGCTCAGCGAAGCTGCAGGTAGTTAGTGAAGCAGGTTTTTATTGTACCTACATACAAAACAATCGACGAATATGTGCAAATGAAATTCAAGAATTGAACAAATTTGATCAGAACACGCACGTTTAAACGCAGCTATAATCGGTGAACATAGGCTATCTATTACTATATTTAACCCATCAAAATATAAGGCAGAATATGAACTCTGTACCTACATCAGAGAAACAATTATCAAAGTGAGTTAACAATAGGCTGAGAACCGATATTGGTAGTAGATGGATGGATTGTGTGAAAGATTATTTAAGTAAGAAAGGGATGAGTGCTGAAAAGACTCAGGCTGATAAGGGAAAATGGAAGTATAGCACATGTTACGCCGACCCCGCGGAATGTGAGACAAGGATAAGAATATGATGATCACATTGTCGGTATCTACCTAGTATCTTCTGCAAAGGGAAGATTTGGTTTCATTTTCTCTAATATATACCCATGCGAAGTTGTTATAATTTAGAAGATGTGTGTATGTTATTTTTATGCAAATAAATACTAAAGTATCTAAATGAAATTAAATGCTATGTACGTGTTTGAAGGTCGCGTGTTAGAGTCGCAGGCGCACCGCACCTCTCTGTTTGCCTGACGTTGCGGCGCGGCTGCGGAGCCACTGGAGCCAGTCACATTCAGTCGCATGCCCGTCGCGGCCGCTCGGACACGCGACATGTATGTGCTCTTTTTACAACGCGCTAAATCTATATTTCCAGGCAAATTCCGCGTTTTATCGGACAATTGAAGATTCAGTGCCATATTAAATCGATATTTCATAAAACACGTAGTGAGCGAAATTTTAATTGTCGTATTTATGTTAAAAGTTGAGCAGTTATTTGCAAACCTTGTGAGGTAAGTGTAAACATTTTTTTATCATGTTAATAAATCTTATGGTTAGCTCAGGATATAAATTTGGTAGAAATATGAAACTCTTGAAAACTGCTTATTAGTAGTACGTCATAATATCTGAATTATAGTTTAACCGTAATGTTTAGCACACCTCGTGGTAGGTATTTCAAGTGGGTATTTGCAATCTACTTCCTTACGTTATCTACATTATGGTAAACGTATTTGTTTTATGTTGTTTATCTGTAATCAGTCTTTGATTAGGTATACTTGTTTAATAATATTCTTAGCTGTTTCATTATTTAGGTACTTTTAATAAAATTGGTAGAGTTATTTTGAATAGTTGGTATAACCAATCGCTTGGAACAGGTATCATTTGACACGAAGCCACTCTAAATTGCATCTTTATAAGTTTCAACAGCATTGTTTCATAAACCCATAATAATAAACGTGCTTCACTCCAAACCGTATAAAAGAGCTAAGCATGTAAATAGCCCGACGAAGCGACTAGTTTTAAGAAATCTCAATGGTAAATAAATGTAAAATGCAGCATGCATCTATTAATTCGAAGGTTTCTTTTGTTATTAGGTTAGGTATGTGTCTAAATTAGTTGTTGTTATAGATAAAATTCATTATTTTAAGGCTTTTGATCTGCAGAGGGACAATACAGGCCAAAATAAATAAATAGATACTTATTTAAGATTACAATTAACCTAAAGTGAAAAAAATGTTACTTTTCTGAAACATTTTCATGAGCACGGCCGACCCGCAACCGATTTGTGTAAGATGCAGGATGTAGCCTGTGATTTAATAAAATGATTACGCCTAGTTCAGCACGATGGCTTTATGTTTAAATGAACACTTCTCGCTAATGGTGTACTTATCTTTTTCTTACTTGTTAATGCACCCTATCTACGTAATTATTGCTGGGTATCAACATTTAACATACGAATCACCGTAGATCTATCGATCTATGACTCTATCTATATCTACATTAAACTTACAACAAAAAATGTCGATGTTGAAATACAGAAATACAGATACCATCAAGCAGAATATGGTACGTGTAAAAGTTAGAGGTGATCCGTAAGTGGCTTAAATTACATTACAGTTGGTAAGTATTTAACTAGCCATACTAATTTAGGTCGCTTCGCATTGATCTTAGGGTCAGCTGCTTTATGACCTGCAATGATTGTCTGTAAAAAGATTCTTGCCCTAATAGGTAGGTATACTTATAGTAATCATTTTCCTGGACCATTATAAATAAATAAATATCCTTGGATATTCCACACAGCGTCATTTAGTCCCAAGCTAAGCAATCTTACGTAACCAGATGACTGATATTATACTACATAGATAATTTTTTTTTGTAAATACATAGGTACATATTATTATACATAGAAAACATCACACGAAACAAATATTTGAAGAGCTTACAAACATTTGTTCCGCAGCGGGGATCGAACCCGCAACCTCTGCGTCTCATACCACAGGAAGGAGCATAAAATTCGACATACACTTTCTAGAAAACAATTGCTTGCGCCTGGAAAATATTATCATGAACAAAACAAAGGAACAATACCTGTAACCGGAGCTATAGTTATTAATTAATATGAAATTCAAGCATGCACATAAGCCGCAACGAATGAGTGTGCTTATCGAGAAGCGTAGGCTAAACAAACAGTACCAGAAGACTAGTTACACTACTTATATTTAACATTTTTGTTGTAAGTATATTGTAAAAGTATAAAAACATGAAATATGATATACTTAGGCAGAACTGAACAGCTGGTTGAATTTCATGATCATAATAATAAAAATGCAAGCAAAAATGTTGTAGGCAAACGAAGAATTCAACATTTTTGGGTAGGTACATGTATCTACATACATACTGCAAAAGTGATTCAGAATAAAATAAACAAATCGAGTCACTTTTGTGTGGGTCAGATGAGGTGGCATTATCAATTGGTTTTGTTTAGTTAGTAGTACCGGGTACCAAATATCTGCAACTGAAAAGTATATACATACTTCAAGCAAAGAAAATTAAAATTAAAATTGTCTTTGCTTCAAATAAAAATAAACAAATGCGATTTAACAAAAACTACAAGAGACATTCAAATACTTTTTTTCCAAATATAAGTTTTCCAATAAAGTCATGTGCGCCAAGACGTTCCTTGAACGCAGTGGATTCTATTGGCAAAGGATCCAAGAGCGATGGCATTTTAAAACTAAATCTGATATTCAACTGCAGGTGAATGTTAAATAACAAAATATATACCTACCTTAAGTTTAAATTTTTAACCAAACCATGCTTGTACCTCCTTTATTGATCCTGTATCACTGTATGTAGTTTTTTTTTATGTAAGTTCACAATACATCTCAATGAAGTTCACCGATAACACCGTCAATTGTGTACCGATATAGAAAATATTTTTTTTTGTTTGTTGAAGAATACACTCCCAATGTGGTCCCATAAAAAATATGAGGATCGAAATAGGATCTTCGGAGTTACGAACAGAAAATGTACCTCGAGAGTGCAGGAAATTTCTTTCTTCTTACGAAACTGAAGTCTTTTGTGATATTCTAATAAAAACAGGGTATTTCAGGTATATCAGATGTGAAATCGTATTTTTAGTAGATACAAAGTAGTAGTTAGTAATATGGTAATACTGCTACTGTTTTGTCTAATTAGAAAGACGGTGTGAATTACAAATTTGCCCTCTAGCGTAATATCACGTGCAAACTAGTTTCGCCCCTCCATTGTGTCGACCGTAACCACTAGACTTATATCGGTCTACGTATCTGATAACGCGACCCCGCCCGATAACGGCCGATACCTAGTTGAGTCAGACCTACTTTACCTCTAAAACTTATTGGTTTCATAAAAAAACTGATTGTGTTCTGGTATAACTCCAAACGTAGGTATTCACAAACGAAGGTGATCATCGCGATATAGTATTTATTAAATATCGGTTAAATTATAGGTGATAATTAATTTAAAATTTATAAATTCCAGGGTGTAATTAATGAAGTGAAATGGTGACGTGATGCAGCTAGCATGCACTGGGCAACGTGGTGCCATTTTATGGCGGCGCTGGCGCTGGCGTCGGCCAGCGCGCCCACTCTCTGCGAGGAGGAAGCATGCCGCTGCGACTCCTTCACTAGGCTCATCTGCAATTGTACTCGAGGCGACACCGTAAGATTTGATAGATATTATTTTTTTATTTTCTTAACTATTTTTCACGACGCTACTTAGTACATGACTTTGTAGTTTGTACTTTATAAATGTTATACTTAATCAATTGCGGAACTTTATTTTAGAGTAAATAATAATAGATAGTAAAAATGCATTTTTTTTTTGGTTTGATATGCAGATGTATAAACAAAGTACATTTTAGTTAATGACAGTATAATTTACAGGAATTGACTCTGAGACCCGATGGAGCGTACAGAGTACCATCGACTACTACGGGCATCATTATCGAGGGATGCTCGCGCGTGACCTTCCTACCGGACACAGTTAGGAATTTAATTCAATTACGGAACGTCGAGTTAAGGAACGTGGACCACTTAGTCATCAATGAGAGAGCGCTAGCGTGGTCGCCATTCTCGCGAGAGAGTGAGATGAACCCCGGGTTACGAATCGTCATTAGCAATTGCACGGTAGATGAGATATCATCTCACGCGGTCCAAGGTCGCATCAACGATATTATCATCAACGATAGCAAGCTGATCACCATAAAACCCTTCGCCTTCTCCAGTCTCACTGGAGTTAAAACAATAGAACTTATAGACAATGTGTTCGATAATATTGAGATACAGGCGTTTAAAAAGTTCACAACGCTGAACTTTTTGATGCGTGGTAGCAGAATCCAAACTCTTCCCAGCAGGTTTCTTTCGGACGTCGAGGTGACCAATCTATTTCGTATGGAGGGCGTTACCGTTAAGCATATTTATAGTTTATCTTTTCTCGTCAGTGCACCAAAGAGAGTTATCATAGAAAGTAACACCATTGAGACTTTGGAGGGCGATGGATTTCACATGACTACAAGAGGTCCCATCACCTTCAGAAACAACACCGTAGCCGAACTACGAAAAGGAGCTTTTTTTGGTTTCACGGTTGATGATGCAGTGTTTGCGACGATGGGTGCTCAGGAGCTGCTCATAGATAATAATACAGTGACGCAAATGGAGTCATCTTCTCTGATGTACAACCGTACGCGGCTTGTATTGCGAGTAGACGGGCTGAGCCTGAACCAGAGCTGCTCATGCGAGCTGGCGGACGCATGGCGCACCCTGGCTAAGGAGCAAGGCGGCGCGCTGGCCTGCTGGTACTCGCTTGAGACCCACTACGTCTCGATGCCTACCTACGTCGACACCCGTTGCGGCGCTTTTAAACAGAACTTTTGGATATTTGTATTAATAGGTATAATTTTAGTGCTCGTAGCTGTTTCTATAGTGATATTCTTTATAGTGCGACGTGAAACCGAAAAAAAGAAAAAAGTTCAAATAGTTTTACCAGATGGCAAAACTTACCGAGAGACAGAGTTCCACATAGTCGTAGAAAGAGCGGAGCTGCTAACCACCGACTTGTGATAGATAGTGGTTTTACAACATAAAACGTGTTGATTGTTGATCTCTGTTACCGATAATGTCTTCGTTAGAAGATAATAAACATTGTGCATATTTTTCGGTTAGTACTCGTAGAACATTCCGCCAAATTATATTGTTACAAGTGTTTTCTTTATATTTAGTTTACTACCTCAGTGTGACGTTAGTAAAACCGTGCCAAGTTTAGTTTCGTATGGATTCAGTATTATGCGATGTGGTAGTTGGGACTGTTATAATCTATTCCCTCGCAATAAATTATTTTGTATGAATGAAAATGTTAATAAAAAATATATCTTATCAAGTTTTTAACTGCACCCTGATTTCAATAGAGCTTTGCAAATTCCATGAGCGCGCACCTAGATTTAGAATCACGACTATATCCACTATAGTTCGATGACGCATCGCCTAGCGAATGATTTGAAGCACCTAGCGCTGTTTACGTTTGCTAAGCTACAAACGAATTTACGTTTATGCGAAAATAATAATCCGTTGCATGTGATGTGACCTATTTGAAACGTGTTTGCTGATGCGGTTTAATGCTCGTACCCACAAGCTTCATTTACTTGCGTCCTTTGTCATCGTATAAACTCTACTAAATCTACGCATAGAACGTGCGTATAGAACATAGTGTTAATGTTTTTTATTGAACGCAATTATAAAGGTGAAAGTTTGTGTGTGTGTAAGTATGTAAGTGTGTGTGTTACTCTTTCACGCTCAAACAGCTGGACGGATTTGAATGAAATTTGGTACTCGTACCAGGATTGCTTATACTCTGGATTAAAAAATAGGCTACTTTTGATCCCGGTATTCCCACGGGATCGGGAACTATTCACCGCGGGTAACACCGCGGGGCGCAGCTAGTATTTCATAATCCCTTCAGATACAAGGTCTATCTGTGTAACTAAAAATATTAAGCGATTTTTACAGGTCAATACATAACGTAAATATAGATGTTTACATCGATTTTCTGAAAAAGTAAAGCGATTAGCGATTTTCGTAATTTTTTGCGTAGGATAATAACTGATTTTATACTTACTTATATCTAAATATAAACACTCGACTAGAAAATCTCGTAGTACAATCGTAAAGAAAGGGAATGACTTTCCAAACTTTATTATTATAGGAGTCATTAATGAAATGCACTAATGTCCTGTAAAAAATCTGTAAACACATAATAAAATATAAGGTTACAATGTAGGTGAAGAAACGTGCAAAATATTCAGCCACTTTTGTAACCTCTCTAAATGCTTACATTTCTCTTATAGTTGTGCACTAAGAAAGGAATTTTGGAAATTCCACCCCTAAGGGATGAAGAGGTTAAAACGTTTGTATGAAAGATCTAATTCCTTGCATTCAATTCAATGCATTAAAGTCAATGGTTAAATATTTTCAAAACTAACCCCGCCACGGGTTGCAGGGGTTAAACTTAATAAGTATATGTGTTCTTTTGTTTGTGTGACAGTTTGATACTGGAAGCCACGAGGTTAAAGTATTATCAACGACATAGTTATAGATTAATTGTTGACAGTACAGATAAACTGCCACGGGTGGAGATCAATGGAAGGATTTATGAAACGCCCTTTCCTAGATTAGATATAAGTATGTAGCTACTATATATAAAAGTCACCACCATAAAAGTCCCTGCGTAGGTATAAAAATATCTACAAGCATTCATATGATATAGATATAGATTTACAAATACCCTTTAATCTTTAAGACATAAAAAATGTCTACAATTAGAGAAAGTACATTCTAAAAGGACATATAAAACGTTGTTTCATTATTATTATATTCTTTATAAAAACATTGAGGTAATAAAACATGCTTACGTACCTGAGCCAAAGTTGATTTTTTGTAAACGTATCACTCTGTCACAGGATCTGGTGTGACTCGTTGTGAACCCACCAAATATACTGCTCCAACTCCGAGACCTTTCTTTGTTGTTGTTAGTTATACCTAAGAAGGTCATCCAACAACGGTTTTACCTCGAATAAGGCACTAAAGTTGATGACATTTTATGAAGAACTTAGCTACCGCTGAGCGGCCGTAAGCTTTTCGAGGTCGCGATCATTATTATTATCTATGAAGTTTCATCCAACCTTGTTCTATTATTACTCTCTGATCCAAGTCAAGCTTAGTAATTAAGAGGCCGTAGGTAGCAAATATGTGGTTTGAATCGTATTAGATCTCAAAATCCGTGAAAGATACCACCTTATAATGTTTGGAGAAATTAAACTTTGAACTTTTATCTTGCGTTGTGGTTTTTTAGAAACACGATTGGTAAAAGTTTTCTCGATCATATATTTTTTTGAAAAATACATGTTTTTCACACAGTTTGCTATTTATCTCAGAAACAGAACGCTATTTTTGTTGGTTTTATGTTTTGACAAATAGCCTAGAAGTATTCATTTAGTTCTGGTTTTTTAATTTTTCGATTACTTGTTTAATTAACTTGTAATTAAATAAAAACTGTTTTTTCGCTATAAATTATGTTGCGTGTCTATCGTTCTGCGCTTCTCACTCACGAGTAAAAACATTATTCGCTCTCCCGCTCATTCCTCGGCGTTATGGCACACACTTAATACATAAATACTTACAGTGGATCATAGAACTTCCTTTTTTTAATTCGGTTAAAAATACAAACATCTAAATTAATTTATCTTAATGATACATCGCACTGATTCTTTAGAAATTCTAAATTATTATAAGATAAAATGACACAATACTGTTAAATGTAAATTTCATTAAACCTGATTCATGGTTATTATGGTAACATCACGTCATCGCTTTAAGTAAATTTGTTTATTTTTAGTGACGGCATAGTTATTTTATTTTATACAATGTCTGGACTATTTGTTCGTGATAATCAAAGCATTCTAAGTGTTTTGGTAGAATTGTTTGTACAATCGATTGTGTAATTCGATCTTACGTGCAACTAAGTTGCACAGCAACAAATGAATCGTATAAAGCTAAAATTCATTTAATGTCCTAAACCTTAAACCTAATTGTTTTTTTACTTTTAGTAGTTTTTCTCTTTTGTTTACCTTTAAGATTTCCATTATGACTTTTTGATGGCTCTTTTAGAACATGATTCGTATTCGTACTCATTTTTATTTTGTTTAAAGTAGAACGAATGGAATAATCTATCTGTATGTAAACAAACAGATTAAAATTCCAGTGCGAGACCGCGCGGTGTCTCTTGTGGTATCTATCTTTCCTTATCTGCCTTGAGTATTGATTTAAGAGGTCATAGTGCCAATAACTGATAAAACAACATTTGTATTGAAATGAAGAAATGTGCGGAAAATCGGTCACGTTTGCAGCCTCTAGTGCTAGATTAAGTAAGTACTGGAAAAATGGACTACCTAATAATTCGTCTGACTTTTAAGCCTATTTCACAGTAGTGTTGAAAAAATTTGGATTTATGCAAATTAAATATGTAGCGTTTAACTGTTTAATCTTTAGTTTACCTACAAGTTATGTTAATAATATTATGTGTGGATGTGTGGATGCATGTATGATGAAAGTTTGTTACTCTTTTACGCGAAAACTACAGAACGGATTTGGCTGAAACTTGGAATATACATAGTTTATAGTAGGGGAGCCCAAGCGGGGATTTCGGGATTTACTCAAGCGCGTCAGATTAAGGTAGGGTGAGTTAATTACATGCTAAAAAGTGTATATTCCACTAATCTGACGATTTGAGAGTGACGTAAAGAAAGGGGAGGGCAGCAAAGTTGTAAAAAAAAAAAAGTCATCTCGACATTCTCAAGCGTAGCCAAATTTTTTTTTATTTTGAAGGAAATAATTCAAGGATAACGAAAAATATATAATCTGACGATTTCCGCAAGCCGAAATAATAAAAAATCGTCAATAAAGTTTAATGCGTGCAGCTGGGTGATACCTGGTCTATATTTCCCTCTCCGCGTTTCTACTCCTCTCTCACTTTTTCTCTATCTCTTACTCTCTCACCTCGTCCCCACTCTGGATCAGCGTTGCAAATTATAATAATTTTTTTTGCAAATTATAATAATGGCCGCGAGTTTGCGTCAGCTCGAAATCGTCAGATTATTGAATGAGAGCTTTTTTTTGGTGCACTTAACACCCCCTTAGAAAACCTGACGCGCTCGATGATTTTTTTTTTTTTCATTTTTAACCCTTACGTACAACCACCCGCATCATGGAAATGATCAGATTAACATACGTACCATTTTAAAAATGCGTAGGACATTGATGCTATCAATATCTGACGCGCTCGAGTATGTCCATGCAACAGTTTTTTTTACATATTTATAAATCTATATATAGCCGCTTCCCCCACCGATGAAAAGGTATATTTATATAACATTTTTTTCTTTTTATCATCTAAGCTTTGCAACCTAATAGGTCTCTATGACGCTCGAGTACATCCCCATTTAGCATCGTGGGCTCCCCTACTATTATGACCTGGAATAACATATAGGCTTTTTATCCAGGTTGATACCACGGTGGCAAAGCCGGGGGCAAAGCCGCGGGCGAGTAAGCTAGTATTATATAAACGAATAAAAGGGCATGCAATAGTTAAGTGACTGTCGGTACTTACTTAACTTGAAACCATCTACTTACGCAAATATCCTTTTACAAAGAGAGCCTCTAGTTATCAGAAGTAAATTTGGTCTTGTTACCTGGTTTCTCCTCATATTTCCTTTTAGAAAGATATTGCAAAACCCATTTGAAAAGCCAAAGAACACTTTTTAGTTCATATAATTTGTTATTTAATAACAAATTATATGAACTAAAAAGTTTTCTTAGATACAGAGTGATCTTGTTTACACTTTGTAATTTTTTGTTTGGATTCGTCTTTGTTTAGATTATTATTGTTATGTTATGTTATGAGCCTGTAATGTCCCTGCAGGGCAAAGGCCTCCCTTCCTTCTCTCCATTCCAGATTATTATTAATTAAACTTTTTTTGTTAACCCGTCATGTCCTACTGCTGGGGCAAAGGAACTTTAATTTTCACTCTTTGCTAGTTTGGTTCAAATAAATCCTGATAGTATCTATAGCCTTATTTTCCTAGGTCTGCCGCGTCGTCTCTGACTGTGTGAGAGGGTACTGAGTGACGAGCTTCGCCCAACGGCCTGGATGCTTTCGAGCATACTTCGTAAATAAAACATGTACACCATTAAGACTAAACAAACAATGATGCAACACGCCGCATGCAAAATCAGACAGTTCACTTTTCGTTCATAACGTAAATGATATATTTGATGCATGGGTTTTCAAGTAACTTTAGGTAGAAAACTTTCAAATTAACATTTTCGTGCTTTCTAAAGCTAAAACATTAAATAATGAAGATTAATATTTACATGATGAGAGATGTAAATATTAATCTTCATTATAATGAACAGTCTGACTTTTGACAGATGAACTACTTAATACCTACCAATCCTGCTAACAGGCGGGAGAGGGGACTGGGGGGGAAAACCAAATCATAGATTAAATTAAAATAAAATAATTCCTTTTATCTTGATGTATCTATTCATTCAAAGTGAGTGAAAAATCCAGAGACAATAGTCAGTGGCAGTCTTGACTTTGTAGTTCTATTTATAGGGCAGTCCTATATGGCCATATCTAAACTACTGAATGAATAGTGCAAGACGAATAAATAAATACCCTTGAGAGTTCGTGGTTTGTCTAAAAAATATGTAAGTGAGACTTATACACGTATTGACTGACTTTATACGTATTATTGACTTTCCTGTGGATATATTCGGCTAAGCTGAGAGGATGGTTTAGGTGCTGGGCAAGCCTACTCCATCTCAACAACGTCCCAGGCACTACAGTGTCCCGTTAAGCCGAAGCGGACTAGTAAAAGAGACCAAAAGTAGGGTATGGCGTCGATGGCCGCAGGAGTGGTGGTAGTTACTGACCTGAGCAGTGAGTGTCCGTCCAACACCTGGTGCACGGAGAGCGGCGAGGACAGCTCGAGCCCGCGGGACAGCAGGAGCGCCTCGCTCGAGTCCGGCGGCGCCTCCTCCGCCTCGCTCATCGGCTGGATCTGAACGTCCACCAGAGTCGCTGTGCAATACACCACTGCTATTAGGGCTACTACTTCTTTTTATTAATCACTAGCTGCGCCCCGCGGTGTTTCCCGCGGTGAATAGTTCCCGTTCCCGTGGGAATACCGGGATCAAAGTACTCTATTTATTAATTCAAGGTATAAGCAATCCTGGTACCTAATTTCATTCAAATCCGTCCAGCTTGTTGATTTCAACAAGTCATGATGAGATGAAAAGATAAAATTTTGAAAATGATAGTACATGGACTGCTGGGATTCGAACCTACAGTCCGTATCGAAAATCGAATGGAGACGTGATCAATGAACCTGGTTATTAGTGCCTGATTTAGTTTCACACAAGCATTGAGTTTGTGCTTGAAATGAAGAGACACTGAAATGACCGATGCTATACGTTCGAATACGATTATGTAGATATTATAGGCCCATTTATTATTCTTCTTCAATATTTTTATCGCCATAAACGTATGAAATGTTATAGGTGAACAATGTAACTTCAAAGCAATAATATAGTTCATCATCATCATTCTCCTGCCCTTATCCCACGCTAAGTGGGGTCGGCACAACATGTTTTCCTCTTCCACTCTCCTCTGTCGCTCGTCAACTCTGAACTCACTCCTATATAGCAATAATATAGTTCAGTTACGACAAAAAGTTAGGAAGTATACTGAAAATCTCCACAGGCATTATGCCATACAAGGCTAAGACAGATATTGATATTCTGCACGAACGCCAATGTTTAGATAGACAATGGTACCGCGACACCTGCAATGCATTCTCGTCAGGAGATTCCTGACGTGATTATAGAACATGGCACGTGATTCAAAACAATGCAACACCTTTCCATAACGTCTTATAATGCAATTGGATATAGGTTTAAACCTGAGCAACTTACATAAATTGATATTTAGTTTCTTAAGGCTACAATCTAGAATCTATAACATACAACAATACAATCTAGAATTCGTATGCAGAATCGCCTTTAGCACTCAAAAATAATTATTCTTTGAAGGATTAGTAACGAATCAGTGCTAGAAGGTAGGAAATAATCTAGGAGAGTAATCACAACCGGAAAAAGAAAAAAAAAACAATGCTATATTATCTTCGGTTGAATGAATGAATGAAATAACACTTGTTTGTACACAGAAAGAAAGTGGATTACGTGAAAAATTATAATAATTATAACTAAAAATGGTGAGTGCTGATATTACTCAGGCTGATAGAGGAAAATTGATGAATTGTAAATGTTCTGTCAACCCCTCGTAATTTGGGACTATGAAAAGAATATGATGATGACATGGTTGTAGGTATCTACAGCATTAATACCCGTGCGAAGTCGGGACGGGCAGCAAGTCTTTTATAAAAATCATGAGTGTGTAGGTAGAAGACTCACAGAAGACCATAGGCGGCACATCCAAGTCGGGAGCGAGCAGTTTGGATGCGCAACTGGCTCCCGCGTACACCAGCTCCATCTCCAGCGCCACCAGGCCTTGGCGCTGTGACGTCAGCGGCGTGTCTTCGTATCCTGAGCATAGGCATCGGAAACCGAAGCGGGCTTCGTCACTAAAACAAATTTACTTGTTTCGTTCATTCATTCGTATGAGCAAGTGGCTAACTCTGGTGATGGAGGTTTCAAGCCGCCTAAAGTCCTCCGTTATGGCTTAACGACTTTACGGACATCTTAACTCATACACATCATGAAGGATCTTGAATGCTTACAGATCGGATATAATATTTATCGTGAATTAATCAGTCGTGATTATATTGTTAATATTAAAATAAATATCATTGGACAAATCCTGGCAAACAATGGCCTTGGAGTGTAAAGAGAGAAAGTCAAAGGGGGAGACTTTTGCCCAGAGTGGTTATTCGCGATGAACCCAACACGGCATTAACTCGCAAAAAACAATACTATAACGCGGTGACAAGCCGCGTTTTGACGTATGAGTTATTAATTAGTAATAAAATGTACCTATCTATAATTACCTTTGTGTTTTGCTGTACTCGGAGAGATAGTCAGAAGCCGTTTCCAGAGCAAAAATAACTTCATTGCCAGGTACAAGCAGAGCCTTCTGCGGCCACTCACTAGCGCTGCAAACCAAGAAAAGAATAAAAGTAATGAATGATAGAAATGATATATAATATATGAATATATAATATGTAATATATCAAAAATATATGAATAAATAGATCGGCTAGTATTATTTCAACTTTTGACACAATACAGGGGTCGACACAACCTGCTTACTTTACCGTTTTATAATATTAATGTAATATACATTTGATTTACCAAACTAATTTCTAAAATGTTTCGATAAAATAACCGAAACAAAATACTCACAGGTTAGCGAGCTTCGGCGTAACGCTGACGTAAGTGCAGTTAAAATGCATACAAGTATTTTCATTTTCTCCTTCCTCATCCATCTCCTCTATCTCGCCTTCAGGAGAGAGCTGGACAACTTTCTGCAGAAAACGAACTATTAAACCATCCACCGTAGTACAAAAAGTCCGAGCAATTGATGAACTCGAAATAATAATTGTACAGTGTAATTCGCGGCACTATAATCGTTAGTCAATAAATGGTGTTGTTTTTCTAGCCTGTAAATCTTTAATTCTCAACTCATAACAAAGCTAACAAGCTCTGTCTCCACATAGCTATAACGTAGTACCTAAAGAAAGACGTGAATTTTCATATTTTCATAAAAATTAAGAAATGCATAAACAACAGCAATTATAATAAACAAACTAGTTATAATAAACAAATGGAGACTAGTAAAAAAGTCTACTACGTGTGTAATGGCTCTGGCTTTGTTTACCAGTCTCGAGTATATGAAGGATCATCAAGGTACATGCAGATAACTCACAACACCAGCACCAAGCCATATACTGTAATTCAAAAGTAACGAATCTCTTACGAATACAGCAATTCTACCAAAATTAAACAAGCTTTTTATTTGTAATTGCATCGCTTATTATACTTGTGTAAAAATACAAAATAGCCAAAGCCCATTTTAAAATCGGTTTTGCTATTGCCTTTTGTTTTATTTTGGTACAAATAGCTAGTTTTAAAAAATCGGGGTGAATGTAAGTGTGCGGTATAATGGCAGATGAGAAGCGAGCGGAGTGAATGGAGTGTCCGAATGAAATCTACCTTGTATACCTTACGGAATGGTGGGTCTGAGACCCTTATGTCATTCTGACAGTGACACCGTTGCTTGGGCGTCCCGGCGACCGCGTATATGGTGAGCGTGTCCTCGGGCTGAGCCGTCACGCTGCGCGGGTCCATTTCCAGTACCACCCATGATATGTTTGGCGGAAATAAAACCCTGTTTACAGAAGCACCTTATATAGTATCGTTTAAATCATTTGATGTAGATCAAAAGTACAAAAAAACAAACGCTTGAGCTTTGGGTCGATTTCTTTTTTTTTTGTTCCACTCAGTAGTAAGGTGTGAAACTTTTTACATTCTACTAATGCAACAATACTCGTCAAGTTATTACCTGATCCGTATCAAAATCAACATAAAGAACCAATCAATTCACAGTTGAGAGTTGTGAGAGGAAAAAAGTGAACATGTGAGTTGTGTTAAGTATAAATCACCTCATATTGGTGATGGTGGAGGGGCGGTAGGGGTGGTCGCTCTCGATCCAGGTGTAGTAGCCGGTGGTGGTGGTGGAGAAGTCCTCCGCGGCGGGCACGAGCAGGTTCACCGCCGTCACGTGCGGCAGCAGTTGGTGGATCAGCTCCAGCAGTTTTATTATGTTCTGGAACAAAGCATTGTATATCTCTCTCTCTCTCTCTCTCATAAATAATACGAAACGAACTCGATGATTTAGTTTAGAGAGTGACTGGTGGAAGACGGCGACTACTGCGAGGATGGAAATATATGGAGAAAATAACACCCGGCAGTTGGATGATGTTGGATGATAAGAAAAAAAACTTGGTAAGTACCAACATTACAAATAGCTTACCAGATATAGACCTGGAGTCTACACATAAACTTATTGATATCGATCCGTTGGTTGTGAAACGTTATTGTAAGACAAACAAACTTTCAGATTTACAATTATTCTTGTATAATATTTATGATAGTTTAGATTGGTGAGGTGGCGGGACGAGCTCGACCAATTTACAACCGACTGGGAGACTATAGCACAAGATCGCGTCTGGAAAGAGTGGGGGGAGGCCATTGCCCAGCAGTGGGACACAAACGGCTGCTATAAATAAATAAATAGACTATGTTAGTAGTGCACCTTGGAATCGTCGACGCCCTCCAGGTTAGCGAGTACGTAGGGTATGAGCGTGTTGACAGCCGGCGACTGTTGCAGCACAGAGGCGTTGCGCCGCAAGTCTTCAGCGGTCAGTTCATTGCGCAACGATCTGAACAGTTCCACAGAACGTTCCAGAACTTGCGAGGACACCCGGAGAGTGATGGTCCGAAGCGCGGCTATCAGCGCATCGGTGGTGTCAACTGTATGCGCGAGACTCCTTGCCGCCATTCTGTTGAACAATTCTTGTATTAATAGCTGACCCGACAGAATCAGATGATGTGCTATCTAACCCTTTTTTTAATCTTGAACCCCTTATTCGGACTATTACAACATTTACAAAAATAATTAGCCTTATCGGTACAACCAGTTCTCAAGTCATCACCAACAACCACTTGTATGTTATTGCACAGTATACAAATAGATTCGAATTTATATCTATAAGTATGGCAATTGGCAACAAACTGTCATAATTGCTTATTAAAGTTTTTAATGAAACAAAGTATTAATAGATAAAAAAACTTCTTGGGCCCGTAAAGCGGACACTTTTTGTATTTCGTACTATGAACACAAAATTTTCAGTTTTTGACAGTTTTCATGGTCCACCAAATACTATTTATTTATTTGTGTCCCACTGCTGGGCAAAGGCCTCCCCCCTTTCCTTCTAGACGTCACGATCTTGTGTTAGAATCTCCCAGTCCACCAAATTGAAATGCTAAAATGTCAAATAAAACATTTTAGCGCTTAATATTCTGAAACATCAAAAGTAGCTCATGACAGTCAGATGGGTTATTGTATTCTTGTGTGTTGTATTGAAATACCCGCAGTAGATAAGGCAGGGTATCTGCCCCCTGGCGAGCGTGGTGCCGTTGAAGCTGAGCGAGCAGGAGGCGAAGCGGAAGGTGGTGCCGTCGGGTCCCTTCACGGACGGCAGGCCGCAGTCGCCGCTAGACGTGCGACCCCCGTGGTTGCAGAACCGGAGCGCGTATCGCAACTCTTCCTGCAACAATTAAGCCCGCCACACACCTAGCTATAATATATATTAATATGCCTTGCTATATCTATACAAATACACACGCAGCTATATATTGTAGCTGCGTGTGGTCACTTGAATATTCGTATAGAAAATATATCATAATCATCATAATTATAATCATATTTATTGAGGAACAGTTACAGTGGCTTACAAAACTATTAAAACGATAATACCTGCAGAAGTTTGTAAAAACTGTGTCGCAGGCATCAACGCCCGTATATGCCTTGCTATAATTTACATTACTATATATTATAGCTACGTGTGTGACGGGCTTTACTCAGGTTCGTTCGTTCGTTCGTATGAGCAAGTGGCCAACTCTGGTGACGGAGTTTTAGGCCGCCTAAAAGCCTCAGTCATGGCTTAACGACTTTAAAAGCCGGGACCGACAATTTAACGTGCCCTACGAAGCACGTAGGTACTCAGGGTCGGACTGGCCATATTATTATAGTCGAAGTGGCGTTTGCTAGCCGGACCCTAAACTCCGCGGGCCCCACGTACCTGTACAGACACCCGGAGATAAGATAATTATGGTATAATAATTTTTGTATTTGTCCATTACTAGTATCCCATCTACCATTATTCAGGCTCGGGCCCCGAATTTTAGCCTCGGGCCCTCCCCCTCGGGTCCGGACCCTGGACTTATTTATACGACGCTATTGACAAAAACTACAGCTTTAGTTAATTTACGTTACAAAAACTGTAAATAAAGAAAATGTTGTTAGCACTTAAAGCTAGTATTACGAATTACCTTGAGATGCACATGCTTCTCGAACTTGATTAGGGCCATGTCATTCTGGCAGTCTGCACCTTCGAATGTGCCCTGCAGTATATCGATGCTAACCCAGCAATTGGAAGCGGTGGATTCGTCCGCTGTGCTGTTCAATTGCTGGAAATAATAACACATCATCATTGAGGTACAATCTATAGAGCAGAATCAGATAAATAAAATGTCCGAGCCAAAACTGTATGATGTGCATTAGTAATAATTATCATTTAGTAATAGTAACTCAATGCACATCATACAATATTATTTCAGAGCGGCATCTATTACATCGACATGCGGACGTGTCTTTGTATCAACTATATAGGGCGGGGCAAAATTAGGAGTCCTTATGGGTAAGCTACATTTTCTTTCGTTGTAACTTTTGATGTTAAACAATCGCTGTTTTATTTTAATGTGCCTGTATGCGTGAAACTAGCGCCGCCGCCTTTTTATTTACTATTACCACAGATAAAAGAATACTAAGTACTATTACGTAGAACAAAGGATTTAAAAAAAATGGATTGTTCCGTTTTGGAAACCTATCATAAGTTTTTTGAATACCTCTGTAATAGTTTAATTGTAATAGTTTAATTGTGTATAGTTACCCTCATATCGTGCAGCAGTTCTAGCGAGTAGTCGTACGTGCCCGCGCCGCTGTAGACGCCGACGCCGACAAGTACGACGCCGGGCCGGTCCACCGTGAAGCAGATGGCGTCCGGGCTGCCGTTGCCAGTGTTCCACGAACGGGAAGTATTCACGCGCATGAAGCGAGACGGCGTCACCATCTCCTTTATTGTGGCCGATTCCATGTCCTGCGGGAACATATTCTATAATGACTTTATGCATTACAATCATTGAGGTACAATCTATAGAGCCACAATCAGACAAATAAAATGTCCGCGCCAAAACTCGGCGCACTCTATGCAGTGCGCCGAGTTTTACTACTTTGCGTACAAGCGACATTGAACATTAAAACAAACGACGTAACGTCTACATTCAAATGTCAAATGTCATTATAGAACATTGAATTTGCTGGGACATTTTTTGAGTGTTGACAGCTATTGTGATTGTGACTCTTTAGTATAGTAACTCGATGATTACAATCATTAAAATTATATGAAGCGCCCGTGGCGATGCTTGCTAATGCCGGGTTAGGAACCCGGCATTAGCAAGCATCGCCACGGGATCCACGGGTCACCCATCCAAGTAGTGACCGCTCAGAACGTTGCTTAACTTCAACGATCTACCAAGAACGTCTTACCCCCGGTTCCTATATCCAACTTACGGATGTCCGTTGGTCGGTCGTCATAGCAACGTTGTTATCTGTCAAAAAGTCTCATACATTTTGTGTTGAATAAACAACGTTGCTATGACGACCGACCTACGAACATCCGTACGTTGGATATAGGAACCGGGGGTAAGACGTTCTTGGTAGATCGTTGAAGTTAAGCAACGTTCTGAGCGGTCACTACTTGGATGGGTGACCACAAGTGGCAGTATCAGGTGAGCGCTTCCGTGCTTCGGAGGGCACGTTAAATTGTCGGTTCCGGCTTTAAAAGTCGTTAAGCCATGACTGAGGCATTTAGGCGGCCTAAAAACTCCGTCACCAGAGTTAGCCACTTTATTTAAAAGTTCAGAGACAAAATAGAGAATCAACGAAAATTAATAATGTTTACCTTGACATTATTGGCGCTATATGATAGCTCTGCCACAATCCGCACAACTAATTTGCAGCAGTAATCAGCGAGCGCCTCGTTCTGTTTGATCTCGCCGTGGTCGTGCGGCTGACCGCACTGACGCGTCATCATCTGCTGCTTGATGGGATTCATCACGATGTCCAGGAACTTGGGGATCACGTCCAGAATGTTCCATTCGTTGTGGTCGTGCCGCTTATCTTTCTCACTAGATGTCGATGCCTGCAACAGTTTTATAGTACAAGAAAATGCAAAATAAAATATGTCTACAAGTATGATTGATTACATTTATGGACTTCAAATGCATGGAGATACGAGAAATGTCCATGGATTCTTGAGTTCCTAAATAATAATATATGAAATCGGATGAGTAGTTTCAGAGATTCCCATACAAACAAACAAACTTTACCTCTTTATAATATTAGTATTATAGATAATGTTACCTTGGGTTCTTTCTGATTGGCTCTCGGTGGGATCGGCGGTGGTTTTTGCGAGTGCGCCGATCGTGGTACAGTAGCCGATTTCATGGGGGACTTGTTCAGGGGTACTTCTTTGACTAGCACCTATAAAACAAAAATATTTAGTTAATATAATAGATTTATTTCCACAACTTAAATACTGTCTATATTTAGAATAACAGTACATATTGAAATGTATTGAACGATAAATTATGTGCTATAAAGATATCAATAGCTAAAAAATGTAATCAAACACCTTGCTGTCAGGTCGTTTCTTCTCTTCGCTCGCCAGGTGGCTCTGTGTGATAGGCACGATGTAGTGCAACACGTCGCGAAGGCTCCTCGAAGAGCAGAGCGCTGCGCAAGTTGAAGTCAGCTCGCGTATTTGTGGAATAGCTACTCTACCATTCTGCAGGACAAAGAAACATCAATATAAGTGGTCGTCTCCGCGAAAATATGAGTACCAGAGTGGCACTCTTAACCCACTTATTTCGCGTGTCAGTATGAAATAGGTAACAATATCTTTTTTTAACTAAGCTACTTCAAATCACTCATTCAAAACATACCCTGACATGATGCAGCATCGAGCACAGATGACTCCACTTCAGGGTAGGCGTGGGGAAGAAAGCATGGAAGCAGGCCGTGCTGGTCTCATGCGCTTCCTTCAGTATGGAAGTGGTCATCTCTAACGCGAACTGGACGTAGCACGACCTCGCCTTGTTCTTGGAGGAGCGCCGCGGAAGCATCGCACACGTCGGCGTCTCCTCCGCCACTATCGCTTGAATCAAATTCTTCACCTCCCCAATAGACTCCAAATACGCCATGTACTCATGCGTGAGTCGCTTCTTGCAGTTCTGCGGGAAAATCTCGATAACATACGACTTGATCAGCCGCAGGCACGCCCTGATCAAGTAAACGAGTCGCTTTTGATGCTTTATCATGTTCAGTTTCTGGTAATTGATGGGGACCAATCCGTTAGTCTCGAGGAGGACGTCCCTGAACGAGTCCCAGCTCCAGGTGAGCAGCACGATGAGAGATTTGAAGCAGGGCACGGTGACCTTGCGGGACAGGTTCTTGGTGAGCGCGATAATGGGCTCGCCCATGTCTATGATCCGGGCTGGGATGGAATGGTCGGTGCCCGCGAGGCTGTACAGCAGGCTAGGGATCTGGCCGGCGTTGACGTCGGTGCCGTTGTTAGACTTCTTGGACGTCTTGAAGTGGAAGCCGACGTCGTCGCTGATCACCATGGCCTGTCCCGCCGAGCCGCAGTCGGACGACGGCCCGTTGATGCACGCCCATGCCACGTACCACCGGCACGCCTACAAATATAACCAAGTGTGTATCAGATTATTCAAACATTTGCTCTCTGCACTCGGAGTATCTTATAAATTGCAATAGTCTTTGGATATCAACATTTTTTTCTTTGTCTTTGTAAACTATAAAGAATGTAGCAAATGTTCTGTAAAGTTTTATGTAATACTGGAATGAGTACTCACGATGAGCGGTAGAGGCGAGTCGAACATGACAGGGAAGCGGTCCCGGGGCGCGCACTCGTACACGACCTCCTCGCTCTCCGCGATGAGCTCGCCGTCGCCCTCCTGGTCGCCGCCGTCGTGCCCGATGTCGAACAGTTTGATCTTAGCGGTGTAGTCGCCTCGCCCTCCGAACAGGCCGTAGCCACCTAGGAAAAAATAACAACATTTTATTAAACTATTTTAGTAATAGTTTATTCTCTCTGGATTCTCGAACGTAGATCATCTCGAAAATTAACTAATCAATATTAGCTGTGTTGGCCGTGTGGGTAGTACGTTGTACTAAAACTTAGTTTCTCAAGAACAACATTTTTTTACTACATAAGAAAAGGTAACCTAAGAAGCTAACATTTTGTAACACCTGAATTAAGTGCATAACACTTACCAAGTAGTATATCGGTGTCACACATGAATCTGATAGCCTCGATGGAATGCCCCGAGTACCCCCATCCACCCCCGTGGTTCTCAAACCTGGTCACTGTCAGCCAGTCCGCCTTCAGAGGGGCGAGAGGGGAGGTGATGGCCTCGCGTTTACACTCTATTATGTGAAGCCTGAAAAAAATAAGCACATTAAGAACGTACCTAATAAGTATAATTGTATATACCCTGAATTAAAGAATAGGCTACTTTTGAATACCCTATTGTTTTCTTTATCTATTAAGGTTACGATAGAGGACATACTAGATATCTTAAAGGCGTACGTACAAAAATATAATAATAGCTAGAATGCGAACTCACTTGTTGTCGTGAACGTAGATGAGCGAGTCCAGGCAGCCCAGCAAATGCATCGCGATGTGCATCCGGGTCACCCACGCGCCGTGTATCGTCGGTATCGCGAGCTCCTGATTCAAAATCGACATGTCCGCCAAAGCTATGCTTTCCACGGGCCTGTCTCCATTGTTACAAATAAGCTCAAAGTTCTCCAAGTTCTTAAAGTCTTCTAATCTCCGCATGGTGCCGACGCTGGGGTAGCAGAACTCTACGTTCTCTGAGGGGTCCAGTTCAGGGTTGCAGCATCGTTGCAGCTTGTGCGAGTCGAATGCCAGGATGTTGTAGCATTTCATGACTCTCATCTGTGGCTGGTAGCACCACAGCACGTCGTACTGCGGGTCGAGGCAGGCGAGCGTGTTCACGAAGTCCACCTGCTCGGCGCCGGCCCACGCGCTGCACACGCCGTCGTTCTTGTTTATTGTCACGCACTTAAATGTGTGCTCCGGCTGGTTGGGCAGGATTACTGAAACAAAACATTTATATAACACCAGCCAAGGGTACTCGACCGCGGCTTCGCTCGCGTGGTACCTACCTTAAAATATAGCCTATGTTCATTCGGAAAGTCTATGCTACACATTGGTGAAAATTTTTGAAATTGTACCACGATTTGTATTGAAATCAAGCGTGCCGACTTTTTACTGTCGCGCATAACGTCACACCAAACCGATTCAAGAGACACCGATGCCGCCGATGCCTCGCTACGATTTAAACGATTCAACGGAACAGCTGCCGTAATCGTCTCGCTTTGTAGAAAGGTTTTGTTCTTAGGAACCATCTGTTTTATTTTGAATAAAAAAATATTGCCATTTAAGTTTTTTTAAAGTACGGTTCGCCCAAAAAATTACATTTGTCTAAAAATGAGTTTGTGAATAATATGGCACTTGTTAGATGGATCTCAAGTCACAAGTCATGAAACACAAGTCATGGGAACAAAGCGTGGGGACGAGCAGGAATAACAAGTCAAATCAACCACCCTATTGGCGTCGGCTTATGCGGGTCAGCCAAGTGTAGCGTGTGATGCCAGACAACATTTTGTTGAGGTGTTCTTGTTAACTTTACAATTACTTTTAATTTCTTTAACATGCCTTACTTTGTTCGACTGGCTTCCCACTAAAGCTTGACTATTTAGATTATTTTAGATTGTTAAGGGATCGCTTTAAAAAAAAAGCTAGGCCCACACCACCAGGTTCTTGCCTGATTCTTTCCCTGGTGTAGGGAGTCGCGTTGGAACAGGCAAACGAAACTTAAGTGATCCTTGAGGTCCTACAAGAATAAATGATATTTTCTTTCTTTCTTTCTTTCGGGTGTACTCACTGATGGTGGTGCTATTCGCTATGATGGTTGCACTGAAGAGCGTGTCTGTCTTGACGACGGAGTGGCAGAGCTGCAGGAAGGTCTGGTCGCCCGAGGCGCTGAGCCAGACGGCGCGGCTGGCGTGCGCCGGCCCGACGCGCGGCACGGTGCCCGGCGTCGCGTACCACACGCCGCGACCGCACTCGCCTTCTGACACGCGGCCCAGGGACCCTTTCTGTAACGGACAAATATCGGTACATTCACATTATAAAATAGCGCTCGTGGTGAAGCTTGCTAAGACGTTCTTGCAATCGTCGAAGTTAAACAACGTTCTGAGCGGTCACAACTTGGATGAGTGACAGCAAGTGGCATTTATATCTGAGCGCTTCGGAGGGCACGTTAAATTGTCGGTCCCGGCTTTTAAAGTCGTTAAGCCATGACGGAGGCCTTAAGGCGGCCTAAAAACTCCGTCACCAGAATTGGCTACTTGCTCATATGAGCTTACTTATTATAAAATACTAGCTTAATCGCTCGCGGCTTCGCTCGCGTGGCGCGCCTTGACATTCATCGATAAACTACTCATCCGATTTCAAATACTTTCACCTGTGGAGCATGGACTTTCCGAATGAATATAAGCTATATTTTATCAAGGTAGGTACCACGCGAGCGACGCTGCGGGCGAGTAACCTAGTATTATATACAATAAAAAGAATCCTATTTCGTTGTCACAATTTTAATGTTTTCAAATAGTTCGTGCATTTAAAAATAAACTATGGTGGTACGAAGTGCTCATCAGTTTGTACCTGATAGTTTCCAAAAGTGTATATCTCCCCATCGTTGGTCATGAGAGCGGAGTGGTTGCTGCCAGCGGCGATGGCGCTCGCCTTGGGCACCTTCACCTTCACCAGCTTGTGATGCGGCGCCACGTCGCCCGCGCCCAGCTGCCCGAACTGGTTCGAACCGAACGTCAACACTTCACCTGGAAGTATCAATAGCTTGCCTCACTATTTCGTCAATCCGGTCGTAATGCGATTTTTAACTACCAACTTCAAAGAATCTAATCGTCCCCGGCGTCCGTAGGAAACACCTACCACAACCCTGTACGTGTCCCCTGGGTGGTGCTAAACGAGCTCAAAAAAAGACTATACAACGTCTTCCGAGTAAAAAGGATCTAATATGCGACATCACAGAGTAGGTACTATGTTCCACTGTAGGTATGTATTTTTTTCTTAAATTTTTTGTCAAAAAAGCGTCCCGCAGAGCTCCATTAAAAAAATGAAGGATGTAATAAGTATCTTCGGAGTTATGAACAAAAATGCACCTTGAAAGTGCCGGAAATTGCAACGAAATTGAAGTTGGTTTATTAATTTTCTTTTTTTGCCACTTTTACCGGTTTCCATATGTTTTTTTATCAGAAAATTTCTTTGATATTCAATATTTTACTTCTCACATACTACTTTTCATCATAATAATATTCACCATCTAACATTACTACTCGGGTAACGCTCGAGGGCGAAGCTAGAAGGGACTGGGACTGGAGGAAATAAAAGGTACCTACCATGGTCTTTTTCAAACTTTCGCGATCAGTACACATAATGTATTTATCGCTATTTATAGGTCGCGCCACCCCCGCTACTTCCGCTGAGTGGAAGTAGCGGGGGTATGTTTGCGCCTGTGTTCACTCGCTGACGAACCAATAGCACTCGCTAAATCAATGGTATGAAGTGCGCCGCGTTACCTCTCCACCAATCATCGACAACTGCGCAGTTTGACAGCCAGCGCTCTTTTTACGTGGCGCGACCATTGAGATGAAAGAGCCACAATCAGACAAAAAAAATGTAAACGCCAAAACTCGTTCTTCTTTTATGCGTAAAGCCACATTGAACATTAAAACAAACGACATAACGTCTACATTCAAATGTCAAATGTCATTGTACAACATTGAATTTGCACGCACATTTTTTGAGTGTTGTCAGCTATTAGATTGTGACTCTTTAATACATCTCAATGGGCGCGACCTATATCTTTACTTCATTTTATCCCGACGTTAGTCTGCCCGCGACCACGGCTGGTGCAATCCAGTCGAAACGTCGGGATAAAATTAAATAAAGGTAAATAGCGATAAATACATGTAAATGTATGTTTTATCAAAGGTACCATGGTCTGTCAGCAGTATGGTGTGATGCAGGCCACAGGCCACGGCGGCTATCTTGTGTCCGCCGGGGACGGCCACGCGACCCGGCGGAAGGCAGCTCACTTTGATAGCTGTCTCGCGCTCCACATCCGAACCAGACGCTTGCTCTTCCGCTTTCGTATCTTTGTCTAAAGGAAATATATTGTATTCGTTAGTGAGAAATAATGAACCAACATAAAACAATATTAGCTAAGCAACCTAATGCTTTTGTTATGTATGGTGACCAGATTTACTACTTAAACGCATTTTTTTTTTGTAAATATACATACATTATAATAGATAGAAAAACACCCAGACCCGGAACAAATATCGGCAGAACATATAAACATTTTGTTTCACGACAGAATTCCACGACAGCGGCGCCACAGAATACCAGCGCCGCAGCAGCTCTCTGCTGCTGCGGTTTTTTTAATGCGGTTTTTCTTTGTTTAAAAACTGACGTTATTCAGATAGCTCTATATCATAATATCTTCATCATCCACACAGCCTGACTCACCCTACCCTTAGTTTGATAGATAGTTCTTAGGAGTTTGAAACTCATCAGCTCTTTTCTAGTTGCTATAGGAGTATGTCTGGGTTCAATTAGAAGTCGGTTAAAGTATCATACCAGCTTTAGCGTCGTTGGAGAGAGGTTCATGTTCGTCCTCCATACAGTCAGGCTCCATGGCCTCGGCTGTGTCGGGGCGCGCGGCCGTCACGAAGCCCTCTGCGCATTGCCGGCAGATGCCGCACTCGCTGCACCCGCTGTCGCCCTCGCCGCAGCCGCATCGCCTGACATCAAACAAACATTCCACGTGTGTAAGGTTATTTTGTCTGTAAAGTGTTTAGTTGAGAAAAATAAGAAATTAAATTACGTCTGGCCACATATGTGCGAGTGCATAGGTCATAGTATTATCTAGAATGTTTAATGGTATTTATACAGAATTTTTTAAACAGAACTGTTGCTTATTTTATTGAAGAGTACATTAAAAATAAATTAGAAAGAGCTTTCATCATCGTTTGAGTCTGAATGCATCATCCTTACGTGAATAATAAATGTTTCTTTTATCATGTCGACTAAATAATCGCTTGAACAATAATCGGCCACTTCTTTAAATTACATCATCTGCATTTCCCTGTTCCTCAAACAATACACATCATAAATATTAACCAATAGCACGCGCCGAACCAATGGTATGAAGAGCGCTGCGTTAACCCTCCAGCACGCGCCGCACTTCATACCACCAATTAGACCTGTAAGGGAAGGTTCATATCTGACCACAGATAAAATAATACATCTGACGTAAAATACGCGGAGAGTATCATCATAACTATGGCATCGCACTAACGTATCATCGGTTGAGTGTGAACGGTCAAGTGTTTTTCTATACATTTGTCTGTTTTGGCGTTACGCGACCGATAATACGCGACGCATGTTCCGTCAGATATGAACCTTCCCTAAATTGACTCCTGCTCAGCTTGACACCTTTATTTTTACATGACGCGACTTATGCTTACTCTCCAGGCACCCTGGCCGGCATATGAGAGAGATGGCAGGCGCTGGCGAAGCCCGTGCACTCGCGGCATCGCACGCACACGCGGCAGTACTCGGTGAGCCACGCGTGTGCGCCCGCGCACGTCTGCACCTCGTTCTTGTTCTCCGCCACGTCATCCGATTGGGGCGCGGGGTAATGCTCTGTTAAATACATAGTAGATTGTTATACAGGGAAAAGTATAGTTCGAGTGTAACTGTGTAAGTCTTTCACTCGTAAACACCCTGCTTTTCATTTCGATTATGAGGAAAGTACATCATCATCATCATCAGCCACTTTTAACCCACCGCTGTGCATAGGCCTCCCTTCGTGAATGCCATTCGAATAATATATAGGTATAGGAAAGAACATAAGTACATAAAAACTTGAAAATGCAACTTGGCTACGAAAATTAGTTGCGGAAACGGCCGGAAGGGACAATAATACTTACTCTCTTTAGTGTACCCAAATTCACGACCGCACTGCCCTTTGTTGTTGATCCCAAAAGTGTAGACCAGCCCTGAGCTCGTCAGAGCAACAGCGTGAGCTTTACCAAGGGCGACCTAGAAACAACAATAAGTCAAGTTTAACAAATAACACTTTGACGACCTTTGTGACACAGTAGGTGAAAACCTGCCTGAGACGTAAAGGTTGCGGGTTCGATCCCCGCTGCGAGACAAATGTTTGTATGACCGGCAAATATTTGTCTCGAGTGTCTGTCTGGGTATTTTATTTTATTGTACATAGAAAATACTATTTTCTATGTAGGTACAATAATAATGTATGTATTAAATAAAAATTGTAATATCAGTATGTATTAAATAAAAATTGTTAATCAGTCAATCTGGTTACAGACTCTGTGTGGAATGTCCAAGGATATTTATTATTACTATCTATTTTTATTATAAGGATTGTTGTAAAATAAAACCAAGATGACTGTACAGTGTACACAGAGTGTCCCATAATGTGACGTTAGGCTGGCACCAGGCCAAAGGCCTACTACATCTAACGGCACCATCAAAACAATATCACCCGGTGTATGGTAAACAGTGCGTATGCCTCGACATGCCTCAAAAGAAATGGATTTAATCAGACTGTGACATTTTTATTTGCTTGACCCCTCGAAATAAGTGTGTAGTTGCAAAGCATTGTTTCTCACCCTATGATCAGGTAACTTCAAGCGTATTCCACGAGTATGAGAAATGAAATAGTAATTGTTACACAAGGTTGGAAAGTTACCTATTAATTCACCTATTCCTATAGCACCCTAACCTCAATGTGTGTCACAACCATCATAAGTGACGACCATAAATATTAGCTTTAATTCAGTTTGTTTTTAATTTAAATGATTTAATGCACGTATATCGTTAACATTAGTCAGTAGCCCAGCAGGTACCTGGATGTCCTACTATCGATCTAGTTTCCGATGACTTTGCTGCCCCGACCCCCATGACCTAATTATAGGTGGCTGAACCGGCTCCGGGATTTGAGCAACTGGTATACAGAACTCACTTTCTACAATTGTTGAATGTTTGATATTTTTATTTCCCTCTAGTTGAGGATTGCTGTGACAAAATATAAAGTTTTAATTTTGTAACATGATTTTATACATACTTTTGTATTTTTGACTAAATTAGGATTAAATTACATAGATTGCACCCAATTTTGAAATAAAAATATTATAAGCTGCGGCTGAGTGTGAGTATAGAACGCCTCGACATGCCGCAAAAGAAATGTCAAAATTGAGGTGACATTTCTATTTATCTGACAGTTATTTGAGAACCTAGGGACGAAAAGTGCTGTTTTCCTGACTAGTGCTGACTACTATCATGTAACTCAATTCCAGTAAGGGGTAGGGGGGAACCTAAAGGGGGATTTCATAGGGGGCAAAACGGGAATAAACCAAAATGTATGCTTATTTTCCGCAAAATGTTTATTAATCATGTAAGATATTATCTTACCTGAGTGACCTTCTCGTGGCGGAGGCTGAGCACGATCCCGTTATTGTCACAGTGCTGAGTGTCTTTCCCGAACATGAGCAGTTCTCCGGTGCGCGTCACCAATGCCGTGGAACCGTAGTTGCAAGCCGCGTACACCACGTGATGACCATCCGTCTAAACAACATTTCATAATTAAACAATACTTGAACCTAGTCGATAATGAAAACCCCCTTTTTCTCTTTCTTAATCATCAATCTGATTATGACTTCCTTCCATTGCAATGAAGGGTTGCGTTTCTAAGAAGATTCTTAAAAGTATTTCCGATTAGAAGAGCCGAAGAAGTAAAAAGAAGTCAGAACTTAAACTACCAATGTGTAGCGTAACACCATATTTTTGGGTAAACGGTATACCAAAAGTTTCGAAAGTTTTGCAATGTCATCCGTAATTCAACTTTACCCGAGCTGCAGAAAGGTCATTTACCTATAAACATGACAAAACAAACTGCACTTGCGCGTTACAGGCATAATCGATCCAGGTTCCGAGAGCAACTAATAAGGAAGTAGGGCGTAATTTCAAGTAAACTATGGATGTACCTATTACTAGTCTTTAGGTAGGTAATTGTCTCAACTTCAATAAAAAAACAAAGAAATACGGTATCTTCAGCTGTTTTTAAATATTCAACTTTTTTATATTGGATTTTTATTACGTAAGTTTCACGTTGGCATTTTTACTCTTGAGATAACGAAAGATACTGCAATTCATCTAAATCGAAAATTAAATCACAATAATATTATAAAATATGTAGGTATATTACAAGCCAAATCCGTTCAGTTGTTTCTGCGTGAAAGAGTAACAAACATCCATCTATACTTCTATACAAAAAATCACTTTTATAATATTAGTAGGATTACAGTAGGTATATAATGGACTGAAAAGACAGCTGAAAGAAGCATGGTAGACTTATCTTTAAAGTTAGAGTAAACTTATAGTAGGGAGTAAGTGGTTTTACAGCACATCACAATTAACATCAGTAAGCAAATATTGTAATTTTTTCCATTCTGCAATAATTTACCTTATACATTTTCCTGGGGCGCGTAGGCTTTGGCGCGCGGCGGTGTTTGCTGGTATCGCCGTCTTCACCGCGGCGCGCGATGCCCGTAAATAGAACCGCGCCATTGTCCAGCACTAAAATCGCGTGCACACCTTCGTGCCCCACGGCGACCTAGTGCCAATGACCGATTACATTATGCCTACTTTTCTAAGATATTCACACAGGAAACGGAAAGGAATTTTTGTTTTTAAAGTGCCTTCTTTTTCCTATTTCAGTCAAACAATTATCACGCAAGAGCACAATTAGCTCTCAGATGTTGACCTTTATTCAATACAATAACAATACAGTACAAACAAAGGTGTCGTCAAGTTCGACAAATCAACTATGTACTAAATAATGTCGTCTGCAGTACCTAAAGTAAATATAAAAACTAGCAAGAATTAAATTAAAATAATGATCTTATGAAGTGACATTGTTGTTCATGTCAAAAAGCAATAGATCGAAGTAGCGTGCTTAGCAAACTTCTAACTAACCCACGGGAAACTAATCTGATAATGATCGCTAGATTTTTGACAAATTACTAAAGGCCTAGCCGGAGTTCACAGATTATTAACTTTACTCTAACTCTCTAAATAACTGCTAAGTACCTACCTATAAAAACTGACTTAGTTCCTGTAAGACTTGTTTTATTTTTACTTAAATTGCCTTTTTTAGGGTTCCGTATTCAAAGAGTAATAACGGGCGGGATTATTATGACTCCGCTGTCCGGTCCATCTGTCTGTCTGTCACCAGGCTTTATCTTATGAACCGTGATAGCTAAACAGATGAAATTTTCATAGATAATGTATTTCTGTTGCCGCTATAACAACAAAATAATACTAAAAATATAAAAACGGCAACAGGTACCTACACGCATGAAATATTAACAGAATAATTAGTTGTAAATTCACTTTAAAAATAAAGTACAAACAAAAAGGGGCTCCCATACAACAAACGTGATTTTTTTGCCAGATTTAGCTTGATATTGATAAGGACAACAAGTGGACGCTTGAAATATTCATTAAACGGTACGGAACCCTTCATGCGCAAGCCCAACTCGCACTTGGCAGATTTATATATAAATTATGTAATTTCACAGATAACATTCAGTGTCCTGTAATGACACAGATTGAAAACAACGATGATTACATGTTTCTGTAAATTACTCACCTGGGTTACTTGGACAACTTTGTAACGTCTGAGATTCGGAACATCGTTTTTGTTAAATAATGTCTCTTTCATTAAAGTCCAGCGTCCACTCTGAGGAGCTGCCTTATATCCGAGACTGGCTCCTTTTCCAGTATAGTAGACCTGTGAGAAAAGGTGTTTTTACAACCAAATAATCTATTTATACCGATATAATCCGGAGTTTTTTTTTTGTTTGTTTTCGCTAATCTATGTAACTACTCGTACTTTCGCCATCATCATCACCATATTGCAACACAAATCACAATTACGGTGGAAACGCCGCAAGCGGGCAGCTAGTATATTATATTTTACAAAAGATGGAGTAAAAAATTTATAGTACCTTGCCAGAAGCTGTGACCAGCAGACCAAACTCCGCGCCGCCACAAATGGACACTAGCGGGTCGTCTTCGTTATCATCGAGTTGCATAGCTGTAGGAGCGTCGTTGTCTTTGTCTTTATCTCTTCGAACTGGCATTTCTTCATAACTAGCCCTACCGAGAGCCAAGATTCTTTTGCGCAGGAGAGGTACATTCAATTCTTTACGATTCCTCAAAGTGACACTATCTCCATCAGGCTCTGGCGTTTTCTCAACATCAAAATATCGTATATTCAGAAATTCCTAAAACAGAGACAAGTGGAATTTACCAATAGGAATACCATTTTAAAAACAAATTTCGAGTAAAAGAGTCCCTTACGCTATTATTTGTGAGAGTCATCACTCCAAGTTGATGGCCATCACTAAAAACAGCTGATTTAGAATCAGCATGAGTCGACGAGCCTGGGTCTAGTTTGATCAGGTTTCGTATCTCAAGAGTGTCTTTATCTACTTCGTATACTTCAGTCTTCTTACGCCCGATCCTTACGTAAAGTTTATTCTAAAATAAAAATCAAAGTTCATGAATAGCTTCATGCATATAAATTATCAAATAGTGAATAAATAGTGAATAAAAGAACAAGTAGTACATTTTACGAACCTTACAAAACCCTAGCCAGCCATGGCGATCGCTTGGAAAGAAGTCCGGTTTGTACAAGTAAACGTGCTGCTTGATAGAGCTGCCGTAACCCGACCCGATCTTCAGGAGGCCTCGAGACGTAAACACGTATAGAAAACAGCCATCGGAAACAAGGGCGCGCACCACTAGCTCAGTGGGCCCAGTGGTGAGGGCCGCAGGCAGGTCCACGGGGAAACTAGTCACCAGGGACTGTTGCGGGACGCCATAGTTTAACCACATGTTCCGAGATGGAGTGCCAAGGATCACTGATTGAACACTTCTTTGAAGAGTAGTCAAGTTTACTGGAATCTGTAATACGATTAAACATAAGCCGTTAACTATAGAAAGCAGAAATAATTCATCGGTTCAGACAAATCCGTTTGTCCGACATTCCTCAAGTTACCTGTATGTATTGCTCAGCGAGCGATTGCGGGGACATAATCAGGGAAGCAACAGCATTCAAGATCAGCTCAGCTTCACCCCTAGCTACAACCAGGGATATAAGACAAGAAGTGCCGAGAGCTGTGAGACTGGTGGGCATCTCCAGCCTTTCAAGAGGCGCAGTGCCTGCAGCGACTTCAATAAGCATGCTGTGCATGTGGTTAACTATCTGCAATCACAACGAATTGGTTAGAGGTGCCTCTGTCACGAAATAAACAAAGACATTTAACATCTAAAATGGGATGTACGATGTGTGCGAGGAAGAGGAATGTAACATGCTAATTTTGCCCGACCACTGTCCAATACGTCGCTATACGGAAGCGACCACCGACCGACCCCAACATCGATGGGAATAAGGCAACAGGAGGACAAAGCTAGAAACATATTAGCGTGTCATTTTTTCGTTGTGTTCCCCTGTTCCGTTGCCTGGCAATGGTAATGATCTTCCTGGAGAATCATTAACGCATCATTAGGTGAGGTGTGATCATGATCACTAACAAGTACGTGAGCTGCTTTGATTCAACTAAGGGGCCGTTTCATTACTACGTCGACTACTACGTATCCATACCATGACCGCATTAGGCACAGAAATATTTAAGTATTCATAGTTTTATTATCACGATCATGGCACGCTACAATGTTGGTCGGTGACAGAACGAGTTTTGTCTCATGTAAATCAATACAGAGAAATGTATTTGTTTGCCTAGAACGTTCCTATTACGGTCATAGCACGGTCATGGTTTGGCACGGTATAGTCAGCATACCTAACCTACATCACAAAAAGTGTAGGTATGTATAAAACTTAGTAATGAATTGTTAAGAAATCAGGATACTTTTAGCAAAATCCAATTAAAGATAGGTAGGTACTTGTACCTTACATAGTTATAAATATTAAATATTCTCATTAAACCTTACCGATCCTGAAGTATTAGCGATACGCCAATATGTTTCGCGCTCAACAGACATAGACGTGCATTATTTAATGGAAAAGTAACGCGCCTGTCACAAAAATACCTCAGTAGGCTCATGCGCAAGTTCTTCGGGCGCGTGACCTTGCAGCACATCGAGCAATGCTTGTAGTGCGAGCTCGCAAAACTTAGGGTCCGATGCACGCGACTGTGATACCAGCGAAAACACAGTTCGCAAACCTATGCCAGTTATCTGGAAACACACAACAATTTCAATTTGTTTCAAAACCTTTTTTCTGTGTAGAGACCTACTCACATTGCAAACATTTTATTGATATGCAAATATGTATTAGGAATACCTCTAACCTGAAGGTGGTTCTTATAGATCATAAATAAAATAAAATTATCTTAAAAGATCTGAGAGAATATCTATAGTGCCTTGGGGATACAGTAAGTGGAGATCATACTTCAATTTTAAATGTACCCGTACAATGGGTTCGAGATATGATAAGTCATTTATTTATATGCATACTATTTCTTTTATACCTAAAGTTTTCTGCTAAAACCTATCCAATATTATAATACACCTTAAAGACTGTCTAAGTGTATCTCCTGAATAGTAATTCGGTAATATCGAATGATGCGGCTCAAACAACAAACGCTCGTATTGAACTATCATAAGCACCTTAGGAATTTTGGAAGGGACACTAGGTGTCGATTCTTCATCAGTATCGTCCGAGTCACTTGTAGCTCCTTGGAGATGTTTCCATCTGGCTAGAACAGATCGGCGGACAGTCGCATACACGGCGAACTGCGACGGGTTGCCGAGCAGAGCCGGTGCATAGCAAACGGCAGCAGCATTTAATGTTTTCGGACGACGATACCTGTCCTTCTTGCTTCTACGCTTGAAAGGCCTATCAATTTTTCTGAAATTTTTTATGACCTTATTATTTTAAAATAGGTTCAATAACACCCAAGAACAAAATGTGACAAATAAGAATAATCTAACCTGGTGCCGCTCCAGCAAAGTGCTCGAAAATATTTCCGATAGTTCTCCGGATCCATACAACGTAGCTCTGGGACCTGCATTTTTAATCCCATAGAAGTGTATCTGTCCTAGCCCTGCAATATTTATTAACTGTATAAAACGGACCTACATCGCACAAAACAAGTCAAGTCAGCACCATTCATGGGGCAAATCAATGGTGCAAACGTAACAGCAGGAAAATAACTCAGGCAGCGGCAGATAGCCTAAAAGTAGTAGTCTAATACAAAAAAATACCATGGTACTGAAATAAAAAAAAATGAGGATCTGATGGAGATCTTCGGAGTTATGAACAGAAATGCACCAAGACTCGAGAGTCCAGGAAATTCTCTCGCCTTACGTATTATTTAGGTACTGAAATAAAAATATTGATAACTAGCTGCGCTCCGTGGTGTTACCCGCGGTGAATAGTTTCCGTTCCCGTGGGAATACCGGGATCAAAACTAGCCTATTTTTAATATTCAGGGTATAAGCAATCCTGGTACCAAATTTCATTCAAATCCGTCCAGCCGTTTGAGCGTGAAGGAGTAACAAAGATACTTACATACTTACACACTTACGCATACACACAAACTTTCACCTTCATAATATCAGTAGGAAGTAGGATTACCGATGTATGTTGACACGACATGTTTTTCATATGACACCCCAATATTTGCATAACTCTTATTTTTTTTACCCCCTTGGGAACCCAATATCTTTACATCCCCTTGACCGATTAAGCTCACTAAGTTAGCCGGAAATTTACCTATTACTACATATATACCTACTAAGTTTCATGAAGATTGGATTAACGGTTTGACAGTGGTGCCGGAACATACAACGCAAAATCGCCCAAGTTGCCACTAAGATCTTCACTCGCTTCGCTCGCTCGATTGATAAAATACACAAATATTGGTCAGTTTTTCGCAAAGCATGCTAGGCGCTAGTGCTTAGTAAGATTATTCCATCGCATTAGTATTTTGTGGACGCTCGAAACACATTTTTTTCAACAATCTTCATTATTATATTTTTATCAGATGTCATTATGATCAAATTCAGAACACTGTTGAAGCTACTACTTAGGTTGAGACTTTAAGTTACTTTATCATTATGATGCATGAACCATTTAATACGGTCTACATTCAAATGAATAATAATGTGAAGCAGCGCCCAGCATCCAAAAACAGCATTAATATCAACTACTCCACTCCACAATAAAATGAGGTTACTTCCCACACTCGAATCGATTCCCAATCTTGATTTTAAACCGGCTTCAAAAAAAAGGAAGTTTCTCAATTCAACCGTATATACCTATGTATGTATATAGTATATATATTTTAAATGTTTGTTCGCGGATAACTTCGTCGTTTACAAACCGATTTTGATGATTCTTTTTTTGTTGGAAAGAAGATAATATGCCAAGGGGGTCCCACAAAAAATATGAGGATCTGATGGGATCTTCGGAGTTATGCACAGAAATGCACCTCGAGAGTGCAGGAAATTGCTCTCTTCATACGTAATTGAAGTCGGTTTTTTATAAAAAATTTAATTTTGCCATTTGTTTCATTGATTTTACTTATTTACTTATAGGTAGAATACTTATTTCGTAGAATCGGCCCTATTGAATGACATGAGCGGAATGGCAAGTTTATCTAATATCTATACTGTCTATACTAATAATAATATTATTATTATAAAGAGGTAAAGTTGGTTTTATTTATTTGTTTGTTTGTTTGGGATAATCTCCAAAACTACTCACCTGATTTAAAAATTATTTTACCAATGTGTAGCATGGACTTTCCAAATGAACATAGGCTATATTTTATCAAGGTAGGTACCACGAGAGCGAAGCCGTGGGCGAGTAAGCTAGTATTCAATATTTAGACTTAATCCTATTCCGAATTACTAAACTTGATGAAAATTATATAGATTCCATAACACACTAATATTATAAAGGTGAAAATTTGTGTGTGTAATTGTTTGTTACTCTTTCACACTCAAACAGCTGGACGAATTTAAATAAAAATTTGGTACCAGGATTGCTTATACCCTGGATAAAAAAATAGGCTTTTTCCCATGGGAAAGAGAATATTCATGGAACTATGGACGGTTGATTTGGAAAATGGTTGATGCAGGCTGCTTCCAAGTTCCAACAAAACAACTGGACATCTTTGCAGGAGGCCTATGTCCAAAACTTGACATCCTACGGCGGAGATCATGATCATAAAAGTAAGAATTTAATTAAAAGTTCACAACACACTACTGCTACACAAGCCATCACTGACAGATCTAGTAATGGATCACACTTAGCCCCAAAAATATTCTCATTACCAAGAATATTTTTGTGGCAGAGACTTTCTTAATAATTTGGCCAAAGCCAAGAATTGATTTTTGGCTAAGAATGGCCGAGACCAAGACCGAGAGTGAGATTTTGGTCGGACCTTACTAGTCACACTAGCCACAAAGAAAAAATTGAAGTGATAAACAATCTTACAGTGAGTCAGTTCGAGTCACACATTCTTAAGTTTGGGTCGGTCAAGTTATATTGCACTTACCTACTGTAATAACAATAATAATTGTTTATTTTGGTAACAAAACATTATAAATATTTCAAGAAAATTACTTATTTAAATTCCTGTAGGTAGGTAGTACTAATCTATTTTCGGCTATGGTAGATGTAGTAGGTTACTAAACATGAACAGATGTAGGTACTTACCTACCTAATTATTATTTCACTGATAGTGAAAAATCAACTCAAAAGCATAGACATTTAAATTAGATAGGGTATGTTTATTTGGATTTTGTAGTTATCATTTCATGTAAGTACTTACCTACCTTACCCATAAAGCAATGCTCATACCTATGAAAATACCGGCCTCGCGGAATGAAAATACTTATTCACTTCATCAAAAAAAAACTGATAACCGGATACACTTACCATAGAAGGGTGTTCAGGGACGTCTTTACAACTCGAACGAAATGTTTATTTCGCACTTATTTCGCGGTGCAATGACCTATTTTTATTACTAAGGGCTTCCTGCCATTGCAGATGGGATAAAATCGATAGAGCAATATGCACAACGTACCTACGAATATCAATTTATTTTGAAGAGTGGATAAGAGTCTTCGGCCGTTGAATACTTGAATCTAGCTTGCCGCTTTATACACTGAGGTTCGTATATAATCAGGTATTCCACCGTAGCAAAACAATATTTCAATGAGAACCAAGTAGGTACCTCTAGAAAATCTAAAAAATTGTATTCTTCTAGGATCCTGAATGAATAATCACAAAAAATTACTTTGCTAGTATCAAATTCAAAATACCTGTCGAAAGAACACCATTTCCACCGATTTATCAAATTTATTTCAAAGCGATCTAGCTAGTCCGCACTTCCGCAAGTCTCACCTCGACCAAATAATGCGCGAACTGAATGAATGCGCTGACTGAAAATGAAAAGTGAGTGAGAATGACAGAGCGATGATAGCGATGCGAAACGAACCAACCAAAAGATAAACCAACTGAAACCAACTGCGAACGAAAGAGTAGGAGTAACTATATCAAAAGACGCGAGTGGGAGCGAGCAAAAGAGCGTCGGATTAGAAAATCAATTTACACAACAAACAAAGCCAAGCAAACTAACCCTAGATAACTAACCAAAACCAAAACCACAGATAAAAGAATACCAAAACCAACCCACGACGAATAGTGATGTCCTACCTAACCGATCAATGATATGAATTAATAGTAGTAGTGTAGTAAAGGACGGCTATGAATTCATTATCGAAAACTAGATCGAAAGCTATCTTTACTGATATAGGCGTAAAGTCACCATTTTTTTTAATTAGTTAATGCTCTTTTTATAAAAACAGTTAGACAATTATTTATTACACTTTTGAACAACATTACAGAACTTAAATCTAAATAGTAACTAGATACCATCTATTTTTAGATCCTTTGAAAATGTAAAGTTACATCTTCAAAGGATCTAAAAATGCACTAAGATCTGAAAAAATAATATCTACCGGACCTTGTTAAATAATTAAATTTTAAATTTTTCATAAAGTTTACTACTTTGTGGCCAAGAGACGATTGACGTGACGTCACACGCTGAAAGTCGGTTAAAACCAGAGGTAGGTATTATAAAAAGCATATTATGATAGGTTTAACAAACGGAACATTCGGTTTTTTACAATAATTCCTTTGTTCAATATTTAAATAAAATAAAATAGGCGGTGCCGGCGGCTCTAGTTTGACGCATAGGTAGGTACAACCACGGTGTCTGTATGCATGTAGTATTTTCACCTAGGTAGTTTAGTATCAAATGAAAGGAAATGGTGTGTGAAATAGGTACCTAAGTACAATCCTACTGAAAGAAACATAGAAATTGGTTGAGCTATATAAAATACGCATACGCAGCCATGGACGAATCGTTCGTGCACGCAGAAATCAACTTGGCTTGGCACCTACGTGGAATGTGCTTCCCAATAAAATCACTATACAGTACATCACTATGACGTCATTTGTTACCAGCGAGTAGCGTTGCGTGTTGTACAAGCTAAGGGTGGAAAGTGGTGACGAATAATCGAATGTTTCTGTGTCTGTGTGTGGCATCGTAGCTCCTCTATATCGAGTGGACCGCTATGATAAGAATGATGAATTCTATAGGTATTCCAAAGGTGAAAGTTTGTGTGTGTCAGTATGTAGGTGTGTTTGTTACTTTTTCACGCTCAAATGGCTGGACGGATTTAAATGAAATTTGGTAATAGAATTGCTTATACCCCGGATTAAAAAATAGAATACTTTTGATCCCCGTATTCCTATAGGAACGGGAACTATTTACCGCGGGTAACATGGCAGGGCGCAGCTAGTAGTGGCAATTCTGGATGTCGCCAAAACTTAACTAAACCAATTTGACAGCACTAAAATTGATGCCATCCTTTTAATTTCGATCGTTTTGAAAGGGACGGACGGCAGCATTTTTAGTGCTGTCAAATTAGTTCACTTTAGTTTTAACGACATCCCGAATAGCCGCTAGTATTTACATAAAACTGTAGGTAGGTAACTTACTTATTTAAGTAAGTACCTATGTTTGAGGAAGCAAATAATCTGATGTAAATGAATCATATTATCAGATCATGACATGAAGCGCGAAACGCTCGTGCCGAGCCGAAGTTTGCGACGTAGGTACTAATTAAGACGTTCATGATAGATCGTTGAAGTTAGGCAATGTTCTTAGCGGTTACAACTTGGATGAGTGACCGCAAGTGGCATTTTAACAACTGAGCGCTTCCGTGTTTTGGAGGGCATGTTAAATTGTCAGTCCTGGCTTTTAAAGTCCTTATGCCATGATGGAGGCTTTTAAGCGGCTAAAAAAACTCCGTCACTATAGTTGGCCACTTGCTCATTCGAACTTACTAATAGGTACCTTATTTTATCTGTGCTAGCTAAATAATACGGAATGCTCTAAGCATGCAATGAAAATTATATCCGGTTAGAGATAGCAGAAATAAGTAATCAAATTATAGATAATCGAAAACCCATCCTCACACATAAAATGCCTCATTATATTATTTAACATTATATTATAGTAACTAACTCTTGCAGCTCAGCTCAGTCTGAGCTCACTCAGTCAGCCCATCTCTAGCGCGCCATTGTGTGTGGTGGTCGGTCTCGCAGTTTGGCATTTCAATTCAGCTTTTGTCAAGTTTATGTGTTTTCAACGAGTTTTTGGGAATGTGATTTTTGTAATTTAGCCAAAAATAAAAACAGTGACAATAATGCGTGCTAAAACATTTATACCTGACTAATCGGTATTCCTGAATCATCACGGTTAGTTCAAAATGATGGCTGAGGTTATTTGTTGTGACTTGAGGTTTGAATTTTCATAAATTTGTCATCATCGTTGCTGCATACATTCAGGTACAATACATTTTGCGGCAATATATTTTCGGCAGGTATTTTTGTTTCGAGATACCTACTCGTCTTCCAAAATCCACTGTGTCGTTCTTTCATTACGAATGTCCCGACCCTTCTTTCTTGGCGTTGGTCGTTAGTTTGCAAAGGAACGACGTGATGTCTCGAAAATTGTCTTGATTGTGGTCCAAAGAGCTGTTGTGGTCTACCAAGTTGTTGCATGATTATGTTTTATCGGTTGAGTACCTATAGTTGAATATCCATGTGTCTATGTTTTTGCCATTGAAGTGCTAATATCTAAGCCTTTCTTTTGCTGTATCTGATTTTAATTATTGTACAATGAACCACCACAATTACAATTTATTAGTTAGGTAATTTTGCGTAGTCTGAAAGATAATATACACTTACAATCACACCTCTTTCACATGCAGAGACCACTTGCTACGATCCTGACACACCTCTGGTATGTAGAGAGGATGAATGAAAGGCGTCTACCTAAACAGGTGTATATTGGGAGGGTGCATGTAGGAGTAGACCTAGGTGAACATACTTGGACTGGACCAAATTAGTGTTATTATGGAGAAGTACCAGTGAGTGGTATAAATATTGTAATGAGAGTGAATGAGATATTCCGTAATAATTTGATGATGTTTTATTCACACACTCTGTGTAGGTACTAAAGGCTATGAGTGTAGTGTCAATTAAATTTTGACTACAGTGCCAGCATAAGAACTGAGTCATTAAGTCATAATTCATTGTAAGAAGTCTATCTTCCTTGCACTTATTGGGCTTATGGAGTGTCATAATCAGTGATCGGAATAGGCAGTGCAATTTCAAAAAAAATTATGATGTTATAAGTGATGATATTGTGTCTTTATATGGATATGCCTTTAAATCCATTGCATAGTTGGATTTTAATACAGTAAATATAATTAAAAAATAAACATGTCAAATGCATTGATTATTGTGGTGATGGTTGATAAGAGTGGTACAAGTCATTGTACTATTATGTGAAAAAAGACGAAATATTATAGTGACTTAGTAAGCATTATCTCCTTCTTTTCTGTTGCTTTTTTCGAGGTTCGACTGTAGTTTACTGTAGAACTGTTTGCACTAAAATATACAAAAAAAATGTTAACATCACTTGATTTGATTCGGATTAGTTCAAAGTTCGATCATAAAGATTAATAGGGACCAAAGTGTACAGAAGCTGCAGCAGACATAGTGACCTACAGGCTGTAAAGCATTAAGACTGATGTAATAAAGGATGTATTAAATTGCAGGCATCTCTAAGGGCGCGCCAGAGCAGGGTCCGTGATGGAGGGCGGCGCGCGCGCCCTGGAAGTGTTGCCTCTTCTGCAAGAGAGGGTGGCAGCGCTGACCGGGGGGCGCGACCGCCGCGGCGGACCCATCGTCTGGTTTCCGGCCAACTCGCGCCGCGATCGCGTCGCTCCTGATGACTATAGGCGCTTGCTGCACTATCTCATTACTATACCTACGTAAGTATCTCAAATATGCCTGTTATATGCCTCATCATCATCATAAAATAATAAGCATCTATCAATACCCTTTTTTTGTTATGGGTTGGAAAATCTGCGACCAGATTATCCAACTTCGCTGAGGGAGCGTAGTTGGGGATTATGAGGTACTCACCTCACCACTCACCAAGTATATAGATGCTTGGCGAGTGCCTACTTTATATGCCAAATTCGACGTGACATGTTTGCTAAAAACAAACTACCAATACTTAACCTAAAATTAACTTTTCTTGATTGAAGCTTAAGCATATTTCTCAATTTAAATATTATGGGGATTGGGGTATTGGGGATTTGTAACCCCCTTCAATATAAATTATTATCAACTCTGTCAAAATACGAATACCATTAAAAAGCAATTAAATTTTATGAGTGACATTTTATTTTAAATCATGGCACGTTGAATTTGGCTGAAGTTCAGTAAGGAAATGTTCCCTACAGTGGACTATTGGTAGTTGCCAAGTAATTAGAATGGAGATAAGCAGTTTTATTTGCATGAAGGATTATAAAGGGTCTGCATTTCACTGATATATTGTACAAATTACAAAGACTGAAAACCAATGACAATCTCTCTAGTCCCTACACTTGTCTAACTCAAGGTCGCGAGGAATGCGGACGCGGTGTTGGTTAGACTGAGCTAAAATTAATTCTTACACCATGAGTCAAATAAGTGAGGAATTTTCAGCCCGGTCTAACACTCTAGAATAAATCATCACTTAGTTATTTTAGTAGAATAAATGAATACGTAGATTCACACGATAAACAGATGCATAAAAATGAATGCGTTGATTTGCATTACCACAATGTAAGTGTATGGATACTACAATGTAAACCTATAGAGCCATATCAGGTTCCCTAACTAAAGTGACAACACCTTATACTAGTACTAACACGCCATGTATATACGAGTTAGTGCTATATCAATGAAACGAGGCAGACAATAGTTACCACCTTATTGTTACATTCTATGGCAGGATATTGTGCCTCAGGTCAAGCTACTATTATTGCATTCTGTAGTGCCTACTGCATAACTTTCTGTATTCAAGATGTGCATGCACATTATTCTTGTATTTAATTTTGTATTTGTATTGAAAAATCGAGAAAGTTGTAGATTGATTTCATTTATACAGATTATATTTCATTTCATTTCGAAATCTATCAACCATTATGAAACAAAAATATTTGTTTATGAAAATGCTACTAACAAGAAAATTCATTTATCTTACCTTGTTTATTATTGTTTATTTCAGTGAATTGTAACTATTGTTTATTTCAGTGAATCAGTGAGATCTCATGGCTTTACAATTCTTATTGATATGCGAGGATCAGCTTGGGCTGCAATCAAGCCAATCTTGAAAGTTCTTCAGGAACACTTCTCTTCATCCGTCCACCAAGCTTTGGTAGTTAAACCCGATAATTTCTGGCAAAAACAACGCACTACTATAGGAGCACATAAATATAAGTTTGAGGTAAGTTATATATTGCAAAAGGAATTGGTAAATATTTTGTCTTTCATATCCTATCAATATTAATACAAAAAAAAATTCAGTACTAATGTGAATATATTATTTTCAGACAACTATGATAAGTCTAGAAGCATTACCTAAAGTTATAGATAGCAGTCAACTTACTCAAGATCTGGATGGCACCTTACCTTATGATCATGCCCAATGGATTGATTTGAGATTGGTAAGTTTAAAAACCTCAGTAAAGATATTTTGTTTGGTGGCTTGATAAATAGTTCCTAAATAGAGTGCTGGATTATTTTAGGCCTTGGAAGATCTAATGTGGCAAGCTGGTGAGTTACTCGATCGACTCGACGATTTGCAAGAGGATGTGGCGCGCGCAGATTTTGCGGATGACGTCACGGGTGCCAGGCGCGCTATTGACGCCCACGGCGACATCAACAAGAGACTCGCTAAAGTACCTGTGGATGAACTTGAAGCACAAGGTCAGTGGAACCAACTGAAGGATATAGTTTTGTGGGAAGGCAAGGTTGTAATTCAATTCATGTGGTGTATTAACGTAAAGATTGAACTAGTCTTTAGCTACACTAGCAAACTTAAGTGATTAATGTCCTGTAGTAGTATGATGTTCTAATAAGAGTTACATAAGTGTTGTTGTTGAAAGGCGATGACATAAATATTATAATCTCTAATCAAATAACACTTTGTCAATAATTAACAACACCACTGTTTAATTAAACAATCCTTTAGGTATGTAACCTAGCAATCACTCTGTTGACATAATTAATGAATTTGAAGTGCATTACCCCCATGGCGTAATTATTGGTTGGGGCATGTTATCATGTATCATGCAAGATAGTGGACGAACCATTGTTGAATGTTTGATGCTAATAACGTAATCGCCTGTCGTATCGGGTTTGGCGAACCACGTTGAGCCTCATTAGACATTGAAAACGAAATGCGTGACTTGATTTATTTACGTTTTTGTAAATAGGAACTTGTAGATATAAATACCAATATATTTTACTGATCAATAAAATACTATTGCTATTCAAGTTATAATTAATGTAGAAAACGTTAATAGCCGGAATAGGATTATAGAAATTGGTTGTTAAACTGGCGGATAGTCGGATGATGCGCGGTCGAGTGGCGGTGGCAGCTGGCAGACGGTAGCGTTGGTGTTGTATAACAAGGAGTTGCAGTATTGCAGTGCTTGTCGGCTAACACCTCACGCTAGTCTTACAAAATGCACAAAACCGTTGAATAATACGAATTATGTGTTTCGATTGCCTGTGGTACTCCAAAGAAACTGGTATGAAATTATTTTCGCTGGTATAAATCATTTCGTTTCTATGGCCATGAACGTGTAGTGCGTGACAGGTACAATTAACTAAAGTAACTAGTTTCGTAATTTATTTGTGATATCAATCGTTATGTAGGATTAACTTGCGTTTAAACGGGAGTTTACCTTCAGTTTACCTGTATCTTACATATTTCTGCAAAATATATATACATACCGACAAGTTTTATAACATCTTGCTGTTCGACGCTCGAAGCAGTAACACCGTGTTACTAACACGTCTGCGCGCGCACAGTGTGAGTCAATTATTTCCTGAGGATAGGGGGTGGTTGGGTGGCCTTTGTGAAAACATCGTGAGGAAACTTATTTTTGACAAAAACTCCGTGGTATCATCAGAAAGCATCTTTGGTAACCCAAATCATAATTTTAGCGATTTGTCTACCTACATAATATATTTAAATAAAATTATTAATTACTTGTAATATCAACCATGTGTTACGTCTGTCAGATGCTTTCTGATGATACCACGGAGTTTAGGTTAGTGCAAAATTATGACAATGATTTTAGTGACTAACGCAAAGAGTATTGAATAGAAACACTGACGAAACTCTGCAGAAAATTTACAGGAAAGGATTATAATATATTTACATATTTATTTAAAGAAAATAATAGTTTTTAAACGCTTTTACACTATTGTTATGCAAAGATTGTTAATGAATACCATCAAGAACAGAAGAGGAAGAATGATTGGTCATCTTTACGACATGACAGCTTTATAAGAAACATCATAGAAGGAAAAGTAGAAGGAAGGCGAGGAAGGGGAAGACCGAGAATTAATTACATAAGTCAAATAAAAGAAAAGGTCGCTGTCATGTCGTATTAAGAAGTAAAAGAGATCGCATTGGAAAGAAGTATATGAAGGAAATTGCATCATTACACCGACAAGAGCTGAGCTCTTTAAGTTTTATTTATATACACTATTGTTGCAGGTGAGCGTGTCCTCCAAAGGCTGGAAGCGGCGGAGGCGGCGTGTTCTGAGGCGAGCGGCGGCGGCGAGGCGGCCGCCTTCCATTGCGGCTCGCCCGCCGCTGTGCGCGGCCAGTTGGCGGCCGTCCGCTCTGCGCATGCGCACGCACACAAACTCTGGCAGCACAAGAAGATGCAGCTCGACCAGTGCTTCCAGCTGAGGCTTTTCGAACAGGATTGCGAGAAGGTAAACACACACTTAGATAAGATTGTTCGGCTATTTAGGTTTAAGTTGGATCACCGAGCTTGGCCTCGAACTGTGTTTTTGTTACCTTTGCACCATGAACGCATAGGTTACGACACGACTATAGCGTAATCATCGTATGTACATGAAAATAACCTCATAGATGAGATAACAATGTAAGGGTTAACTCTTTAAAAATATTTCATTGTTCCATCATTATTTTTATAACAACTTTTACATCCTTGTTATACTCGTATGTTTTTTCGCGCACTTGTGCCAAGAATTACTTTGAATTCAATATAATCCTATCTTACTATGTTATATTATTATGGCGATATTGTTATTGAAAAGTCAGTTTTGGCTTGCTTATAAAAAACAGAACAAAATGACTTTATTGTTTGATTTTTCTGTGTTGTTGAAAACCTTTAAGAACACAAATAAACGTTTTTATTATAATAATTACTTTTAAACTAGCCAAACCATTACCACCATGCAACGTAAAACCTTATCGTTAACACAGTTCAACTTGTTCTATTTTTATATCGAGAGTAGCTCTTCAAAGTAAATTTGTATTTACAGATGCTGGAATGGATTGTAAATCATCGAACAGCGTTTCTAGCGACGTATGTAGAGATTGGGCGCTCTTGTGCTGCGGCGAAGCGGTTGCAAGAAGAACATGCACGGTAAGCTGCTGCTGATCGAGTCATTACATCTGTTTTTCTATAATGACTACTGCGATTCTGTTATCTATATAATTATACAAATGAACCCCTATTTCTCATGGTCACGCTATAACTTGATAACGGCTTTACCGATTTCATTCATCTCTTTTTTAAATGTTTTCTAAATCTTCATAGAACGTTCTTACTTGTTTGTCAGTTAAAAACTCCATAACAATGCCTATAAGGCTATAAATAGAAAGAACTAGACATAAGGGAATATTATTTTTCACAGTAATTGCTGAAAAAATTAATGCAATGCTGAACCTTACTTATGCCGGGTTCTATATCCAACTAACGGATGTCCGTAGGTCGGTCGTCATAGCAACGTTGTTATCTGACACAAAATGTATGGCACTTTTTGACAGATAACAACGTTGCTATGACGACCGACCTACGGACATCCGTTAGTTGGATATAGGAACCTGGCATAAATTCCTAAGTTCCTTATCAATGGGGGCAATTCGGAGTGTCGCAAAAGCTAAACTAACCTAATTAAAACTATTGCCATCCTTTTTATTCCCATCGCTATGAAAGGGACGGCAACAATTTTAGTTAGCTTAGTTTAGCTTTTGCGACACTCAGAATTGCCACTATTAACTGCTTTACTATTTGTGTAGATTCGGTGCGGCTTGCACTGGTGGCGGCAGGCCGAGCGTCGCGCGCGTCACCACGGCCGCGCGCCGCCTGGCGGACAAGCGGCACTACGCCGAGGCGCAGATAACCTCGCTCGCGCTGCGTCTCGAGCGCGCCTACAAGCATCTAGCTGCAGGTACCTATAGGTCGCGCCACGTAAAAAGAGCGCTGAGAGGAAGTGGTGTAAAGATCCGGTAATGTTGTATATGGTCTGATCAGTTTAGAAGTCTCTAGAGATATTATTTTGAACCAAATAAGATAAAAAATACACCTGGACATCATTTTAAAAGCTAGTTGATCCATGTAGAGATTATTCCAGATTGCTCACAACCTAACTATGTATGTAATACCTACATATAATATAATACATAAATATATCGAATTAGTACAACTGTAATATTATATTCTATGTGTGTATGTGTAAATAAATAAATAAATAACTTATTAACCAAATAAACATACTCGTATATACTATGGATGTTTATTTACTCTATAGAATACACTGTCGTATTCAGACGCACATGTACAGTTGTCCTGTGGCCCTGTTCCAGGAAATCGCAGTCGTTTGTCCGGGGATGAGACACATGCGCAATAGTTAACACTAATTGTATTGCAGGTTTGGAGGAGCGTTCAGCGGTGCTGTCGCTAAGCGTTGTGTTCCACCACAAGGCCGAGGCGTACGCGTCAGCAGTGGGCGGGTGGGGCGCGCAGTGCGCGGTGGCGCTGCAGCTGGCGACGGGACAGGGCGGCGCCGCGCCCTGTGCGGAGCCCCGCGCGCTGGAACAACACGCGCAGAGGCATCGCCAGCTCTACGAACACATGTGCCAGGCTTATACAGAGGTCAGTCGATAACAGAAGCGCTCGTGGTTTAGCGTATAGGTCGCGCCACTTTAAAAGAGCGCTGAGGGGAAGTAGTGGGGGTATGTTTGCTGTGTTAATTCGCTGACGAACCAATAGCACTTGCTAAATCAATGGTATGAAGTGCGCCGCGTAACCTCTCCACCAATCATCGACCACTTCGTAGTTTGACAGCCAGCGCTCTTTTTACGTGGCGCGGCCTATACCTTAGACGGTCTTTATTGATCATTGATTTTAAGCGGCGACGGGCAAGTTCAATTCACGACATCACCATTATGAACTTGATTCTCGCTTGAGTGATTAACTCAGATAAGGAGAGTAAAAAACTCATCTTCATTCATGGACCTGTTGGTCTGAGGGGCGGTATGTTTTGAAAATGATTTATGAAGAAACGTCATGTACCAAATTAACTATTTCTTTTTATGCTTCTAGGTCCATTCAACTAGCAAAAAGTTGCTTTACCAACTAGATCATCTAGTTCAAGTGTGCCATCAAACGGATCCGGCTGATATGGTGAGTACTCCCATTTTGCAGAAGCTAGCATTCCTCACAAAGCGCATATAAGTACAATACTGGGTATGTTGAACAGAATGACGGCACAGTGAGCAGCGCGGGCAGCAGCGGCGGCGACCCCGCGGCGGACTACAGCTCCGGCGCGAACCACGTGCTCGCCGTCATCCACCAGATCCTCGGCCACCACCGCGCGCTCGAAGCACGCTACCACCAGGCGCGGCTGAAGCTGCACCAGCGACTAGCACTACTCTTGTACAAGGAGGACTGTCGCCAGGTACGTCTCGAACATGCTTCTCTGGTTAGGTCGTAGTCGGCCATAGATACCAAGTTTTTTACGCGAGCTGCGCTGACGTTTCCTCATTTTAAGTTTAACCTTTAAGCAATCAGATTCTATAGACCAAACTAAACTGAATTAATGATCCCTGAATATGCTCACGCAGTACTAACATAGCCTCAGAACATAATACGCAGAGGTATTGTAGCTGTCCACGCATGACAGAATTTTCGAAATCGGATTTGTAAATGTATAACAACTTTTAATTTGTGCAATTCTGCTGCTTGTTCGGTTTAAACACACCTTAAAAACAACCTCTGTAAAGTATTAATATAAATTTGCAATTTGCTGGCCTCAAGTAATGTATTAACTTCCTGCTATTAGAGCAATATTTAATTGGTCGATACAGCGCATGCTCATTTGCTCAATCGGTAGCGGGAATACTTGCTGGCAATACAAGTTAATGCTTTCCATAATTGACAATGCATTGGTCAACCACAAGAGTATAGCAATTGAGAATTTATTACATTGCAATGTAAATAATTATGAACTCTTGTGGTTTGGTTGAAGAGGATAGGTAATTTTTCTTTCAAGAACCGAAATTAAATAAAAAGACGACGGCTAAAAAACAATAAAATAATAAATCTAAAATAAGGCATGAGATTTAAAAACAATCTTAATTTTCTTCTTGTGTGTAAGTGGACTATCTCTTTCAGGTGCTGGACTGGTTGGCGAACCATGGCGAAGTGTTTTTGCAGAAGAATACAGGAATAGGACGGAATCTCCATAAAGCTAGGGTCTATCAGAAATCTCATGAACACTTTGAAAATGTTGCACAAGTAAGTTTGCAATCCTATGCGATGTAATAAAATATAGATTGTTAAGTACTTTTTTTTGTTACATTCAATTCAATTCTATCCAAACTTGAATATGCGTGAAAATAGCAAGATTTTAAACTGTTACACTTACAAAGGATCGTAATATAACAAGATCTATGAGTTGATTAATGATTCTTTGTAATGAATCAAAAACATCAAACAAGTAAAAGGGGTGGCCTGTATGTGTATTATTATAACGAGTTTGGTATAGTAATTAATATCGTTTAAGGAGGAAAACCAAAGGAAACTCATTAACGATTGTATCGTACGCGTAGAAGGGTGTCATAGTCGACCTCTGTGACGCAGTGGGCGAAGGCTCACCTGAGACGCGGAGGTTGCGGGTTCGATTTCCGCCACAGGACATGTTTGTATGTTCTACAGATATTTGTTCCGGGTCAGGATGTTTTTCTATCTATAAATGTTATGTATTTACAAAAAAAAAATATTTATGTAGTATATCAGTCGTCTGGTTACCATAACACAAGCATTAAGCATTTGTTCGCTTATGGCCAACTTAGCAAACCGTCCACTATTTCTGACGACTTCGTAATCGGTAAACTTCGCAATCAGTCAACTTCTTGATCGGTCAACTTAGCAACAAGTCATCCCCGCAATCGGTCCTCTTAGCGTTCGGTCAAAAATAAAGATTGAAACATTTTCTATCAAGTCGAACATCATTACCTCTTGCTTAGCTTGGGACTAGATGACGCTGTGTGGAATGTTCAAGGATATTTATTTATGTATTATTTTTAGTAATTTATTGTTCGTTCTCACAGAACACATACACGAACGCTGAGAAGTTGCTCGGCGCTGCTGAGGAGTTGGCTCGCTCTGGCGAGTGCGACCCCGAGGAGGTGGTGGGCGTGGCTCGCGAGCTGGAGGCGCACGTGGCGGCCTTCGCGGCGAGAGTGGACCGCCGCCGGCGACGACTAGACCTCGCTGTACTGCTCTATACGCACGAGAAAGAGGTTCGATACTATTCTAATCAAAATGTATAATGTTGACTTTAACTTGGTTCCTACATTGGCTACGAATAGAATAGCCAATGGCAATGCTTCGTTTGAGTCCAATATCCGTCTAAGATCGATCCCCGCATTGGAGTGTTGGATGGAACCAACACGTTCCGACACTCCAATGTGTGGTGCTCGCATAAGCTAGTACAGCGGTTAAATAATGTCAAACGAACATTAAGAAACCGATATTGCCAGACTAAGGTTGTGCAAAATAAGTTAGGTCCGTTGTTGACTGGCACGGCTTAGAATTAATGAATGTAAATATGTACTTTATTGCACATTTACAGAAAGGAACTTATGAACTAGTAAACCTTAGTAATAAGTGATCTCATCCAGACAACCTTTGGATCGAATGAAGTCAATGAGATAGTAGGAATAGCAGGGGTGCACAAAAAATATTGAACGTCCTTTATCAAATAAAATTAAAGTGATCATTATAAACGATGAAATGAAAGATAAAGGTTTTTAAGTCATATTGACGACCTCTGTGGCGCAGTGGGCGAAGCCTGCCTGAGACGCGGAGGTTGCGGGTTCGATTCCCACTGTGGGACAAATGTTTGTATGATCTGCAAATATTTGTCTCGAGTCTGGGTGTTTTCTATGTATAATATGTATGTATTTACAAAAAAAAAAAATGTATCTATGTAGTATATCAGTCATCTGGTTACCATAACACAAGCATTAAATTGCTTAGCTTGGGACTAGATGACGCTGTGTGGAATGTCCAAGGATATTTATTTATTTATTTATATAGAAAATCGATGGTGGAATGACGAACTTCACTTGTACACAGTCAACTTCATTATCTTACCAGAGAGATAAGTGGAGGTAAGGAAGGGAGGACAATACCCTACTCTGGGACTCTAGAACATTTAACAGTAACGCAAAATGGCAGGGCAGTTTATTTGAAGATTAAAACTTGCTGGACCATGGTGGGCTGGCAAGAGTGAGCAGGCAAGGCACATAAAGTAGTATATAAGTAGTATTAGTTATAGGCTTGCTAAGGCGTTCCTGATAGATAGTCGAAGTTTAGCATTGTTCTGAGCGGTCACAACTTGGATGGGTGACCGCAAGTGGCATTATCAACTGAGCGTTTCCGTGCAGGGTACGTTAATTTGTCGGTCCCGGCTTTGAAAACTCGTTAAGCCATGACGAAGGCCTTTAGGTGGCCTAAAAACTGAGACAGAGTTGGTCACTTGCTCATACCAAAGACGATTAATACCTAGTAGACAGACAAAGGCCATACACAAAATCGTAACCCGTACCAGATAGCCTGGAAACTTTAAAACATCAATTTTATTCAAGAAATTTCAATTACTTTCTAGTTAAAATTATTTAAAAAAAAATTTATATTGAATAGTGTTGCTACCTATTAAGTACTAAGTATTGAAATTTCTTGGATAAAATTGATGTTTTAAAGTTTCAAGGCTATCTGGTACTGCGGGATCAGGGTTACGATTTTGTGTATGGCCTTTGTCTGTCTTCTAGATATGAATCGTCTTTGCTCATACGAACGAACGAAGTTATATGCACATAAGTATAAGTTGTTGTGGTCCAGCTGGTGCAGTGGCTGGAGACGCTGCGCGGCGGAGGCGGCGTGTGCGCAGCGGACGACTCGCCTGAGTCAGCGCGGCGCGCGCTCGAGCAGTGCGCGCAGCACCGCGCCGCCAGCCTCGACGCATGCGCCGCCACTCTCGCGCACGGCGACGCGCTGCTGCAAGACCTCAGGTACGTAACACATTGAAGTTTTACTTTTTTTTTTCAGAGGAAATATGCAGATTTTTATTGGGTAGTAATTAAACGAGCTTCTTTTTAATAGCATTATTCGCCTCAGAAAATATAACTTACCTTCTAAATTACTAAGTCGGCCACAACCAACGCGCGTCTGAATAATAGTATTTCAGCCACTAGTTATCTTCTATGTAAGCCACTGTAAATATAACTCAGCATGGTGGTTATTTTTTAGCATCTAAATTTGTGGCATGCATTCAAATAGCAAACTTCTAAAATATTAATATATGACACCAAAATAGTAACTCTTTTAGCTTCTAATTTTATAATTTAGCATGTTTAAAATGTAAGTCATCCTACATTTATCGATCGATAAATTTACCTAAAATTGTCATCAAATAGTATATTAAAGCCACTACTCATAACTTTATTTTCATAATAGTTTATGAGAATCATGTTAGTATTCATAAATTTTTTAAACACTTCATTTTGAATAAGAGCATTGTGTCTTCTCAAGCACAAGGCAGCATAGGGAATGTAACTGATTTCGATCTTGGTGGCTGATTACTTTTATTCCACATTTTATTGGCGCTTCGGCGGCCGCTATCGCGGCACGCTCGCTACGCTAGCTCGCCTCGCGAGTTGGTAGTCACTGTTCAAACCTAACCTAACCAACTGATTTCGATCTTGGTGGCTGATTACTTTTATTCCACATTTTATTGGCGCTTCGGCGGCCGCTATCGCGGCACGCTCGCTACGCTAGCTCGCCTCGCGAGTTGGTAGTCACTGTTCAAACCTAACCTAACCAACTGATTTCGATCTTGGTAGCTGATTACTTTTATTCCACATTTTATTGGCGCTTCGGCGGCCGCTGCCGCGGCACGCTCGCTACGCTCGCTCGCCTCGCGCGTTAGTGGTCACTGTTCAAACCTAACCTAACCAACTGATTTCGATCTTGGTGGCCGATTACTTTTATTCCACATTTTACTGGCGCTTCGGCGGCCGCTACCGCGGCACGCTCGCTACGCTCGCTCGCCTCGCGCGTTAGTGGTCACTGTTCAAACCTAACCTAACCAACTGATTTCGATCTTGGTGGCCGATTACTTTTATTCCACATTTTATTGGCGCTTCGGCGGCCGCTATCGCGGCACGCTCGCTACGCTAGCTCGCCTCGCGAGTTGGTAGTCACTGTTCAAACCTAACCTAACCAACTGATTTCGATCTTGGTGGCTGATTACTTTTATTCCACATTTTATTGGCGCTTCGGCGGCCGCTATCGCGGCACGCTCGCTACGCTAGCTCGCCTCGCGAGTTGGTAGTCACTGTTCAAACCTAACCTAACCAACTGATTTCGATCTTGGTAGCTGATTACTTTTATTCCACATTTTATTGGCGCTTCGGCGGCCGCTGCCGCGGCACGCTCGCTACGCTCGCTCGCCTCGCGCGTTAGTGGTCACTGTTCAAACCTAACCTAACCAACTGATTTCGATCTTGGTGGCCGATTACTTTTATTCCACATTTTACTGGCGCTTCGGCGGCCGCTACCGCGGCACGCTCGCTACGCTCGCTCGCCTCGCGCGTTAGTGGTCACTGTTCAAACCTAACCTAACCAACTGATTTCGATCTTGGTGGCCGATTACTTTTATTCCACATTTTATTGGCGCTTCGGCGGCCGCTGCCGCGGCACGCTCGCTACGCTCGCTCGCCTCGCGCATTAGTGGTCACTGTTCAAACCTAACCTAACCAACTGATTTCGATCTGGGTGGATACAACCTAAGTAATTTCTGCTACTATTATTACATATGAACTATTGAGGACAGACATAATAAAACACGTTATTTATAAACATAAATTTGTGTATTGAAATACAATCATTTATATATTATCTCTCTGATTGGTGCAAATGGCTGGTTGCTGTCATGACGCGCACTCGCGCCAAATCGTACAGAGGCTATTTTCATGATAAAAGAATATGAAGTATTATTTTACATGCTAAGTTATAATTATTGATGTTGTCTATTGAAGCTTGAATATTTAATTTTTGAGGAGCTTGTATTGAAGCTGTAAAACGTAAAACGGTGATGAGTTGCAAATTCCGTGGCCGACTTAGTAAATTAGTGGGCAATATATAAATCAGAAGGACAAGTAAAATTAATTGTTGATATTGACTTGACGCTTTCTTTAACATTTTTAGATGGCGTTGTAAAGAAGATAAATTAGTTTATTAGAGGCTATGTCAAATTCTCGATGCTTAGTTATTAAATGAGAAGTTTGGCCACGTGGCCAATAAAAAATTCTGTGGCCGGTTTTATTATTTCTCATTTTTATTTATGCACAAAGATAGAAACAAACACACAGGAACAAAAAAATACCTACACTTCTTAACCTGAACAACTAAATAAATAACAGGAAGACTCTATCTAGAAGATAGAAGACGGAGTTCAGGTCACCGACCGCAGGTAGAGTGCCCAAAACGCTGGCAGCGTTACCTCGTTGGATTGCTATACTTATCCTCTGTCCGAGGTAAGCACCTTTGGTCATTGGTTTCGTCTATTAGCCTCTTGAAAATTTCCCGATTAAGAAGCCACGCCTCCGGAAATTTCCCGATAAAGTGGGAAGTCTCTCGTAGTTTTTGAACTACGACATAAATCTTTGTTGAATAGATTCCCTGTGACCGATTTATTCGTTACAGTGATTATTAGACTATGATTTTATATGCAAATGTATTATTTAACATTATTATCTGAAAAATTGTATCCAAAATAAAATTTCTAAGTTTATAGCTGACGCTATAGTTTCGCACAATATTATAATCACACTAATATTATAGGGTGAAAGTTTGTGTGTGCAAGTATGTAAGTGTGTTTGTTACTTTTTCGGGCTCATACAGCTGGACGGATTTGAATAAAATTTGGTACCAGGCTTGCTTACACCCTGGACTAAAAAATAGGCTACTTTTGATCCCGGTATTCCCACGGGAACGGGAACTATTCACCGCGGGTAACACCGCGGGGCGCAGCTGGTAATGAACTAAACGTGACCCAATTCGCCAACAATACTTACTGTACCTTGCCGTGGTTGAAAGCTTCTGTAGAATTTTTAAATAAAAAGCGGTTCGCCAGTATACTGCTCGCTAAAGAGTCTACGGCAAGTGCATTCGCTACATTTGACATTTATGCCTGACTACGCTTTTAACTAAAAAGGGTTGCATTTTAATTTATACCTTACATAGGTTATTGCATAACCAGTTTCACATAATAATTCAACGGCGCTGAGACCAAACAGCTAGCTAGCAGTGAAAGAGTGACAAACATCCATACAAACTTTCGCGTTTATAATATTAGTACCTGGATGACCGAGACAATTTTCATCCTGAACAATTAATCCTACTGATTAGCATAATAAAATAGCGAGGGTTTATTATTTTAATTCTTAGTTGGTTTGATTCCCAAATTAACCTACTTGAAAGAAATTAAAAGAAAATCTTTGAATGCAATTTTGCTTCTGTGTTCTGTAAATGTAAAGGTGTTTCCTTTCAGTATAATAAGCTAACTAAATTATTTAATTAAGGAAGTTCCCCTCCAGGCCCAATAGATTTTTTCCAACCTGTATACAAGAATTGCTCGTTATATAATGTACCACATTCGAATATTGTAAATTGTATATGGAAATCTTTGCAAGAACTGTACTTCAAAGTTTCTCTGAAACTACTGACGTCACTTCACTGTTTCCCTGTGAAAACTGGCACGTGCGCCCTTGTTCTTGTTCTCACTTGAACTGGCCGATGCATACTTCAAAGTCCGATAAGAACTTTGTCGAGTCCACTGCCAGAGCGACGCAAATGCTTGACATACCTACTCTTTCAATTTAAGTTGCAAACTGACTCCGTGAAAGTTTCATCTCATGTCCTCCTACGTCAAGTGACTTGTTTTGTCTAAAGGAAGCGATTCGCGCCGCGAGACCGAGCGACAGGTTCGACAGTTGCGGTGACGCGTCTCGGGTCGCGGTCGCTTGTCTCTGTCGCGACGCGAACCGCTACCCAAGGACGGTCTCGATACAGTTAATGCAGAAGAGACCAAGATACTTGTCGTGGTCTCCTGTCTCGATCTCTGGTCTCGGTCTCCGGTTGCGGTCGCGGCGCGAACTGTTTACGGAAATCTGCTGTTACAAAATCCAATGAAATAATTAATTGATTTAAACTTAATTTGATAAGAAACGAAACTGGAGCAAAACTCGTATTTCTGTAGCTGCGCCCCGCGGTGACTAGTTCCCGTTTCCATGGGAATACCAGGATCAAAAGTAGCCTATTTTTAATCCAGGATAAGCAATCCTGGCACCAAGTTTAATTTAATTCCAGTCCAGCCGTTTGATCGTGAAGGAGAAACAAACATTCACACTTACATACTTACACACTTACACATTTACGCACACAAACTTCCACCTATAATATTAGAGTGAAAATCTGGCCCTGGCTTTGTTAAAAATTAATTTTTGACATTAATAAATAATTTTAATAATATTTTAATTGTAATAAAAGTATATTTATATACTCAATATAAATATACTTTTATTACCTGGTCAATAACCAGGTCCTAAGATTTCAGAAGTGATAGATACATGCTATATATATATATGCAAGTTCAGTTTTATCATTATATCCACATCAGTGGTTCAACAGTGTACGCTATAAACAGAGCTGACAATTGCCACAAAAGTATTGTCCCGTTTTCAATAGTAGTTCCATGGACCTGGATTCGAACATTGAAATATGCAACAAAAGCGTTCGCTTTTGTGTGGCGCTCTGGATGTTGCACAATGATGCGACCCAATTTCTAAGAGCACCGCGTAGAACTGTTGCCCAGTTTTCAGTGAAAACAATCGAAGCAACACGCGACGTGACGTGCCGCCATGCGCCCGAGACACGCCGGCGAGGGTGCAATCATCGCGCCTTCACTCAATGACATCCTCTTTGTGTCCATGTCGCATCTCTTGTGCAACTCGGTCGCATCGTAGGTTCTCACTACATATAACAATACATTTTCATAAACAATTCCTCTGAGCGTAGTTTTTGTAATGACAAAAATACAATCTTCTTTGCGCTTTTTTTTAATAATTATTAAATATTCAAATTAACAAACAAATTACGAAAGACGGTGAAAGTATGACATGGCCGAGCGAGTTATATCATAACGTAACTATTATACTATTCTTTTTGTTCTGGCGCATGGCTAAAATACGAATAAAGTATTGTATTGACGGTACCTCTAGTTTAGTATAACTCTATGATAGACCGGCAATTGGCACGAACCATCATTAATTATCGCGGCTCTCATCGGCCTACTGATATGACGTCCATCTTGTAAGCAAGATAAATGTATAACCCGTTCCCGGTCCAGCTACTCTCCGTAGGAGACGTGGTAGAGTACATGCATGGACACATGTGTCATAGGCACTGAACGCGTTAAGCTATGATTTAGGTGCTTAACAAAGCTTCTTTATCGAAATAATGTATCAGGCACTACAACATCCCGATGAGGCGATGAGGATAGGCAGAGGATATCTTTACGCTGCCCCTGGCTGTATAAATCTTGATTAGAAGTAAATGTCTGAGTTTATTTATACATTGATGCGTGACGGATATAATTATTTAATCCCTATCCCTACTAATATTAAAATTTCGAAAGTAACTCTGTCAGTCTGTCTGTTACGCTCTCACGATTAAACCGATTTTGATGAAATTTGGTACAGAGATAGACTAGGCAAAATTTTGCTTGGGTCCCACGCGTGAGAAGCCGCGGGAACAGCTAGTTTATTATATGTGACTGAACGGGATCAGTCATGGCAACGCAACGTTTATGAACTAGTAAAACATGACTCACTATAATAAGTTGAAAAAAAAATCTAAGAGGACAATGGTCTGTAATGTTTAAGTAGGTATGCTACTTTATTTAATTCGTACTATATGTAAACCGGATGACCGAGCTTTGCTCAGTTTTTCATTGCCTGAAAACACGGATAAAACGACATTTTCTAATAATGAATCCTAGCTAGATCGATTTACCGCCCCCGAAACCTCCTGCATACAAAATTTCATGAAAATTGTTGGAGACGTTTCCGATATTAAGATTATATATAGGTAACAATTCCTACTATAATAAACAACAAGCAAGAAGTGTGTCAGGATCGTAGCAAGTGGAGATCCGTGGTCTCTGCCTACCCCCATGGGAAAGAGGCGTGATTTTATGTATGTATGGTATGTATGTACATATAAACAACAAACAAAATGTTATAGCCTATTTATTTATTATTGTGGCTTAAACCGGATATCGGATATTGGCAGGAACTTAGTTAGCTGATAATCTGGTTGGCTCCGGGCTTATCTCCATGTTAGCTAACATGACACGAGTTACACCTAATCATAATTGAACTAGGTGACACTGACAACATTAGAAACCTATAGGTTAGTTTAATGATATTTATGATATTATATAAATTTACAAGCGTTTTCTTTGTTCGTCGTTGACTGTTTCTTATATAAATCTTAAACATGGACCGATAATTTAAAAAATGCAGATAGTGAGTACCTCGTATCCTGTAGGGTCTATAAATACCGAGATACCCCGTAAAAGGTCAGAGAACTCAGTGAGTTTACGACGCGCGCGCAGGATCTTACTCAACGCGTAAAAAACTTGCCATTGCGATCGTTGAAGCTAGTTTGCAATACAAAATTGCAGTCTTACATACCCATGGCTGTCTTTGCGTTGAAAAGTTGACGTGAGATATTGACGCAATAACCACCGTAACTGTGTGAAATGCTTGATTAGATGAAGCATTTGGAATGCTATTGCCAATTGATTGCTTTAATAGAAATTGCTAAATTTTATTATTCTTGTGTTATTTAAAGATTTATAATAATTAAATTGACTAGTTGAACTCTATGTTTACTGAATCTACACTGCGCTATAGAAACTACCTAGTTTTAACATCATCTTTCCCATCCTACACTAAGCGGGGTCGGCCATAATCTTCTCATTACGTGACCATACCATGCTAATCTGGCACTCTTCACCTACTATGAAACAAACAAAGTCTGGATTACTTATAAGCAATTTGTTTGTAGTTTTAACTAAAGAAATGCATCCTCCATTTATAGTAATGTGAGAATAGCGAGTTATTGCTTCGTGGTATATAGTGAATCAGCCCTTGTCTAACTTGCTTACCGTAACAGGAAAAGGCAACTCCGGGTTCCTATTAGGGGGCTCTGGACGACATTATCTTATAAAACGGGTAAACTATCTCAGTGAAACGAAAAAAGCTGCGCCTGAGATGAAATACAAATACTTTTCTCTGATAAGATCAAATCTATTTATAATTGAAAACTGTTATCCTCATAATTTTCTTAGCTTTGCCTAGCCTACTTCCTACAAAAAAATAACTTAAAACCTAATCGCCTAATTGAGTTTTTTTCTGATAGTATGTTTTTTTGGAGAAATGAATGAATGAATGAAAATTCTTTAGTGTAGGTACACTTTACAGGAACTTATGAACTAAATAACCTATAGTATAATTGAACAATTAGTGGTCTTATCGCTTAGAAGCGACCTCTTCTAGACAACCTTAGGATGGAGAGAGACATTAAGTAAGAATAAAGGTATGGAGGTTTCTAGGTCCAAATAACAAGCAATGGTGAACGCACGAAACGCGAGATCTTGTTCGGGGCGAGCTACTAGTATATTTTCTTTTAAATAGTGTTGGTGGCTCAGCTGGTTCTAATTGTATTTTGAACAGTTATGTAAATATGTAGTAGTTTAGTTTCTGTAAATACATTTTAATCTGACTAAAGGTATATTCCTGCATAAAAGTGTTTAATATCGTATAAACTTGAGATAACTTGTCAAATTTCAATTAGGTACTTGGAGTTTATTATTTATCAACTTATTCGAGGGTTGATTCGAAGTTCAAACACAAAAGAGCCCCACACAAAGAGGCCTCAGCGGCCTCACTCGTAAATCTCTCAACATTTCTAAGCTTTTATTGTAGCGCAATTTACATACGGTAGTCCTGCAAGGAGAATTTGAGACAGGCTCCTCACTTGATATTTGATATGTTTTAATCATGAAAACTCTTCTTTTTATATTTTGAAATACAAAACCAGGTTATTGAAATTGTCTCCGCAAAGTGATTTGTTCGTTTTGATATACACGGTTACATAAAATTTGACTCAACGTGTTTAATTTGTAGGATCAGTTATTTCTAATTAATTGATTTGTTACCTGCTAGCGAAAAATATGAAACTTGTGAAAATTTCTCTCTAGTTTCAGTTTTTTGTGTGTTTTGCTTGGTGTCTTTTCTTTTGGTGATTGATAGTCGCCGCGACACGGACGGCGGCGCGGTCTTGTTAAAGTTAAACAGTTGCATTCAGTACTGACTCGGGACAGCGCACGGCACGACGTGCACGCTCGTTGTTTCCGCCGATCGCGATCTGCGCACAAAAACATTGAACATTTCGAATACGTATGAAATATTTCTGAATATATTAATCATTTCACAGTATTTATTAGAAGTGATTATTTAGTGGATGTGTTTGCGTAGTGTTTCTTTGAGTTCCTAAATTATATTATCTATAAGCGTTATTTGACGAAACGTAACAAGTTTTTACGGCGAATTGTGAATTTGCACAAAATAACACTTTTATTTACTTACAAGTAGATAATGTTCTCAATATTAAAGTATCTGCATGTAGAAAATTGTTGTGATATTCTTTTTAATTGTATTTGCATTAGATATAGGTTTATAGCCCTCTTTCCTACGGTTTGGTTAGATTAATTAATTACAGGGGCTTATTATTTTGAATATTAGCGCAGAGATGATTGTTTATTTTTAATTTGGTAGGTAGTGTAATGGATTCATTTTTTGCGGATTTACTCTCTTTTAGTTTTAGCATTGTTGCAGCCAGGCAACCATAATTTCGACATGTTTCGGAATAATACGCTTTAGTCTTCACACTTCACTCACAGGTTGATAGAATGATGCGCTGGCTGCACTGTTTCAACTATGGTAGTTGTATTACACCTAGTACACTTAATTTGTATTTATTTACATTCCTTGATACATTGATTGTTGGACCATTTTTTCATTTGAATAGTATTTTGTAGATAAATTAATAACGCTTACTATCAGCGCTCATGTCCACGAGACGTTTTTAACACGGCACGGTTTTCGCCGTCGCCGGTGTAAAATCATCTCGTAGGCATGAGCGCTCAAAGTATACCAGACAGCCTATAAACACTACCATATCACAAGTACATTCATTGGTACCAACTGCACTGCCTATTTAAACTAACTGCTCATCATTCGCGAACTCCCCCTCTGACAGGAGAGCAATGAAAAGTATCCACATCAATGTACAAAATGAAAAAGGTCACCTTTTGATGTAGGTACTATAGTATGGACTAACTTTGAAAACTGCTCGCAGTAAGCAGATGCTTCATTGGCATTTGCCTTCATCAATTTAACATAATGTGTAACATGTTAAATAGTTACGCCCTGTGCCAATCATTTTCTCCCCTAACTTAGTCCGTTTGGCACGTTGCCGTGTGTCCACATGAATCTAGCTCTAAATTGGCAGGGGAAAGTCTTGGTAGATTCGTAAGCTCTAGAAGTATTAGTTTTTTAAAACCATTGAAACCGTTACGTAACATATTTTAAACAAAGTAGGACATTTTATTTCATTTGATTCGATTTGATATGAAATCGATCGAATTTCCACCGATATGCTCCACATTTTTCTATATGCAAAGTAAATAAGTTTTGAATCTATTTTATTTAAGATATCTGCTAAACCTACAAAGAAGCAGATACCATCCGTCGTAGCAAGGCTGGCGGAGTATTGAACATTGTTCGCAACTGCCGATGCTGTCCACAAAGACTGCGATGCCCCTTTATTACGTACGCCTTCTGGCCGGTCTTGGTCAATATTAACTCTGCAGAATTTCGCTCGCTTGTTAGTATAATATCCCCTTGTAAAAATAAAAGCCGATAGTCAATATCTCCATTCTTCATTGTTTGAACGGTTAAATCTGTCGCTTACAGGCATACCTATCTCAGATGTTATCGGGGTCGTAGTGCCTCCACTAAGATGCTTAATTTTGATTGTTTTGATATAATTCTGAACTTGCTTAGTTTTACAAGCAATAGTCGCCCATAAGCTTCTTAACTTAGAGCTTATTAAGTTGTCTTTAAAATTGTATAGTTGTATTGGATAGGTAAAATATTCCTCCAGATGCAGAGGAAGGAAACCTTGACAAAAATATAAACCTTGATTATGGTACTGCATGATTATTGGTCAAATTCACAATGACATAGATTGTCGGGAAGTGGGTAACAACGCTTGATGGTCTCAGTGATTGAAATTGTCTCGCAATCGCTTCTTCCGGCCGGTCGAGTAAGGATCCCGGGAGAAGTCGAGGGGAGGCGGACACCGCGACCTCACACTCACGCCCCCGCTACCGACCGATATTCAACCCAATCGTCCTCACTGATCCTCAAGTTAGTCATGATTCTTATGCTCCTGTTATCGTGGTTATTCCGCATAAGTATTCAATTTTATTATGAGAAAAATATTACCATTGAAATGAAAATCAATAACTGAATTAGTACGTAGTTGTGCCAATATTTATTCTTAATGATTGAATACCCATTCATCGAAGCTCTGGCTGAAGCTCGCTCTCACGATTTGCTTTATTTTGAATTTATTATCCACCCGTTTTTGTTGTATAATTCTATTCATTCCTATTTTCTGATCCGAGTACAAATCAAGTTTATATGCGGTCTGCCTGGCGTGGTTGGGTGTTTGACATCTTATCTACTATTTACGACATTTTTATTGATGCATCGAACCAATTCGACAAAGTCGATCATTATATCAACAGCCGTCTACAGATGTTTGTGAGTAAGCTTGTGGTAATAATTTAGATCAATATTGTTGCTCTCTTCGAACTTTAAAAATAAGGTTGGTAATAACTGATAGTGATAACCAATGATCGGAATAGGTTGTGTAAAATCCTGTGAGATTTGTCAAAGCGAGGTTTTATAATTTGTTAACGTATTACAATCTAACTATGCGAGGGATCTAAAGGCATATCCATTATAAGGAAACCGTCACGAAATCTCTCGAAATTGCACTACCTCCGATCATTGCTAATAACGTATCTGGGCATTCGACTTGCCCTCGAAAGTTTGGCGGGCACTGCAAGCTCGAAACTGAAAACTATTAAAATGTGTGCCTAGTGTACGACCGACGCAACAAATGAAACTGTTTCAAGTGCTTGCACTGCCGGTTCTATTCGCGCCAGCTTCAACTTTGCGCTTTTTAATATTACATTTGAATGTTCCATACTACATCATTTGAGTACTTATACAAAGCATGGCGTCGTTGAGTTTTGATATTTTATTGTGGATGGTTCGCAGGCGGTATTGTAATCCTCCAGTTCCTTATTTTTATTCAGCGTTGAAAAAGTTCAAGGATTCGTATATTTTTTATCAAGCGTTCCTTTTCCTCTTTGTTCCGTGAATACTGGGAGAAAAAAAATGTTTTCATCATCATCATCCACAACCAGACTTCACCCACATCTGGGCAAGGCCTCCGGTTTTTTATGCCACTCCTCACGGTCCTCTGATGGCCCATCCAAGTTCTTTCAACGACGTTCGTTATGTTGTTTGCCCTTCTTGCAGCGCCTTTCCGAAATCTGAAAATTGCTCGGTTTATAATGAATACCAATGTCAAGTATAGTAAATTCCTCATATTTTGCTAGTAACAAAATAAACGATTGCAGTGGGACATAATGAGCTGAAGATGAAGAAGATTGTTGAGAAATTGTAAAACTCTATGTGTGTTTATTCTACTATTTAAACATAGGAATCAGCAATTTCGATGCGGAACCATTGTCTCGTTGTAATTATTGTATTTATCTGTTCTTGAGTATAGAGAAAGCTTATTACTATTGTAAGGTAAATAGGTGAATCGAAACTTATAGCAAAAAATATATTTCACATGAATGTCTCTTCAATTGGTAGCAAATTGCATCCGCGGATGTCTTAGAAAGCTGGTTAAACATCCGCCGTTGATCCTTACTTAACCAAGAAATTAAATTCTTACTTAGGTTGTTTCTTTATGTGTAAATGTTCAAAGGAGTATTGTGTTCTCTTACGGCCAGTCTCAATAATCTTTGGTTTTGCTTACTGTGGGTAGATATTTGATATTACTTCCATACAAAAAATTACAAATGTCTAACCACAGTAAGCAAAACCAAGGATAGATAGGTTATTGAGACTGGACGTTAGAAGTTTTCTGATATATATCTATCAATAGTTAGCAGTAAATGTTGTTCCGTAGGTATTGATTAATTAATCGCACGCGCATGGTTTGTCCGTCCAGGTATGTTGTGTTGTGTGCTTATAGCCAAGCTGTCGGGTAGCGGTCGGCGCCAGTCACGCAACCTCTGGCGCATGTAGAAAGTAGTCGTGTATTTACAGCGCATCCACAAACAAAACTCCATAGCATCACGATGTGTCTCTAATGTCTTTCAAATTTCCTTATTGCTGTATTACCCGCAAAAGATAATTTTACAATCTGTTTCTAAAAATCTGATTCTGATAATTTCACTGACTCGTCTAGTTACTCTAGCTAGACACCTCAGTTAATCTATAATTCCTACAGCTGGCTGTACATGAGACTAAACTTTCAAGCTCAACCTGATCCACATAATGAGACGTGGTACAAGTTTATGTCTCCAATCAATTCCGAAGCTAAAGACTGGAACATAAGCTGATGAGAACTGATGGCAAATCAATTAATTAATCTCTATGAGCAGTTCCTTACTACTTTCGGCTTGTGGTATATAAAGGTTACCCGTATACAGTTGAATCAGGCGCTACCCATTTTCGTCCATCATTATCTGATACCCTTAGAGTAGTGCTGACGCAAGAAATGAAAGAACGCGATACGGAATGTGTTTATCAAAAAGACTGCGTCCGCGCAAGACAATGGGTAGCCGATGTCATTCCATAACGATATACTGTTTGAAAAACATTACATTCGTAAGTACTGAACTGTGCATAGTGCATTCATCCCAATATTAATAAATATATTTTAGTAATTCTATGATTCATCATTTTTAGCAAAATAAAACACCGATTTAGCTGCTTTCTACGGAAATATTCGTGCGTTATTCTTTTGTAGCAAGGTATTGATAAAACTGCGCATATCTGCCTCACGCTATTTAGTTAGTTGTTGAGTTGAAAAACATGCTATAGTGTTATAGTATAAACATGCATATATATAAAAACATATTATAGTAGGATAGACTCGTGCCCACCGCTATTTCTATCTGACTTCTCTTTACTGCAACTATAAAACTGCATTCAATGACTGTCGATGGATGCCTTTTAACTGGCCATAAACCATCACTGAGGTCTAATTGTCCGATAGTAGACTCTCCCTTGCCATCTCTTACGTCCTGTTAGCGTCACGAGCATAATTCTTTTTTACAAGTATTTATTGGTTCTTTGCTCATAAAAATCTGAACAGTGTACTACAGTGTGTAACCACTCCAAACTTGCCGGCAAGGGGCGTACATATTTTTAGTTTCACTACACGAATAATGAGTATTTAACAGTTAAGATTTCGGTGACGTGGCTCGGCAAAGTCAATCCGCCGCGCGTTCCAAAGAGCGTGTAATAGTAAGAGACGGAAGTGCCATACAAACAAAACGAACACTAGACGATGTATTAATCACCCAGTGAACAATAAGACCAACGTAACAAAACCAAACCACGACCACAGAACATATTGACCACGACATACTGCCAACTTTTTTTTTTTTTTTTTAATAACCTATAATGTGTCCCACTGCTGGGCAAAGGTCTCCCCCATCTCTTTCCACTTCTTTCGATCACCAGCCGCCTCCCACCACTCCTCATGGAAGGCATCTATGTCGTCACGCCAGCGTCTTTTAAAAATGTTATATTCTCTATGTTGGCAGTATCTAGGGATGTACCTAGTGACTATCGAAAATTTATCGATATCGATACCTATCAGCAGTAGCTAGGATTTTTGGATTCCATTAAATTATTAGTAGGTTTTTTTTTCATAAATAAAAGAATTAATAATTAATTTAAGTAAGTATACATTTATTTGAACATCTACATAGGGTGTTTTGGGGGCGATAAATCGATCTTGCTAGGATTAATTTTTAGAAAATGACGTTTATATCCGTGTTTTCATGTAATGTTTGCCATCCAGGTACTTTCATATAGTGACGATGATCATCAAGCTTTTGTTTATGCTTCGTCATGCTGCTTCGATTTTCTGGTAGGTTGTCTGCAACAAATATTGTTGTATTATTATACAATAAAACAATATAAAATATATTATACCTAAACATAATGGTAATAGTGCCACTTGCGATCACCCATCCAAATAGTGACATCCATGTTTACCTACTCCTAAAAATGTACATGATTCAATTAAAAACCTAATAGGTATAAAATAAAATCTAAGTTACATATAAATTATGGTAATCCAAACAAAATAAAACTTTATAAACATAGCAAACAAACAAATTAATCATTCCAGTTTCGTAAAACAAACTATCGATATCGATAAATCTAGGTTGATAGTCAAGCACTATAATTGTTTACCTACATACGGTATGAGAAAATTTTCTTGCAAAAACTTTTACGAATTGTATCATTATTTTACCAAATTTTGGAAATAAATGGCATAAAATTGCTTACCGATCTACATATAGAGGAAATTATATTATAAAAATGCGTTTTTGCACTCCTTCGCGGCATGTTTTTGCAAATTTCACATTGATTTTACTCATATTACTTAAACACACTATTACACTACAGAAAACTATTGAATAACAATGTTTTACACGTATCTTTATTTATGATTTCACGCCTTAGATTAAATTTTCTGTAACAAATAAATAATTGTCAAATTGTCAACAAACTAAAATTCGAAAGACTTCGTGAATTTACATGACACCACAGACAGTGGACAGACCAAAGAGAATGTAGAATGTAGCCCATAGAGAAAATACATCTTCCTTGATGTAGCTGTTGGAAACATTAATTTAATTTTATACAGAATGAGTCGGTTTGTGGCTCATTCGGTCTTCTACCAATAAACGTCGACTAAGGTGCACGACCTCTAGACAATTTTATTTATTTAAATTACATCCCATAAATAACCACGTCAGGATCCTTACATATGGTCCTTCAGCGGAACGAGGGTTCGTTGGGAAGTGTTTCTAGTGTGCTACCTACAAGAAGATCACTTTGCGGTCAGGTTTGTTCCTCGCTAGGCCGAGGTTTTTAGACGCCATTTTGTTCGGGTTCAAGAAAGTCGTCGTGGTGCGTGGTACGTTGATCGCATGCGCCGTGAAGTTCGCTCGTGGTCAATATCCCACGAAGAGCCAAAGGCGCTGCCAACATCGGGTACGTCAATCAGCGTCAACGTCAAACTGACAGTTGGCGTACGTTCCTGACTGATCACGTCAAATTCCACCAATCACCGCGTCCAACAACGAGCCGAAAGAACGACGAGTCTGACAAACTGTCAGAAAACTGCGTGACGTCACTACTCATTCGCCGACCTGCGTATATCTTCACGTCACGTTTCGATTTGATACGAGAGCAAAAATTTCCACGCCAACGCCAATCGCCATTTTGTTTGCAGAAAATTACATATACACGAAATTGTGACAAAAGTTCAACAGTGCGGTCTTACTTTATAAAAAACGTAAATTTTAATACTGGGACAATCAAGAACAATTCTTTTAATTTAAATAGTGTTTGTTGTAAGTTCACATCGTTCATTGCTTGGCGATATAGGTTTCCATTGTATTATCCATAAAATTCTAACCCTGTATTGTAACTAATTATTATAGAATAAGAACCTACGATGGAGCCAGCGGCAAAAGAAGATAGTGCAAAAGAGCTTATTACACGACGAGGAGCATTCAAAGGCTCACTAACACGAATTAAAAATAGAATTGAAAGCGGCGGCATCGCCGACGCCTCGATGCAAATGCTCGAGTTACTTGAGGAAAGAGCTATAGGTGCCTTTGGTGAGTACGAAGCCATTAATTTAAAGTTAGGTGACGAAGGGGAAGATCCCGACTCGATTGAGTCTTGCTACTATGAGTGTCTTTCCGCACTGCGCCTGCGCATCACCGAGCTTGCTAAGGCCACAAAGGCTTCTATTTGCACTGCATCTTCCTCAAGCACTAAGCTTAAGCTACCCCAGGTAAACATACAACCCTTTGAAGGGAAATATGTCGAATATAGACCGTTTATAGAACTATTTAATGCATTTATAGACAATGACAATAACCTCACAGATATACAGAAATTTTTCTATTTAAGAGGGTTTCTGAAAGCAGAAGCCTTTGATCTAGTTAAAAATCTTCCAATTTTAGGATCTAGCTACAAAGAGGCTCTGAGTATTCTCTCAGAGCGGTATGACAATAAGTTTAAAATTACACAAGAACATATGTGCGCCTTGTTCGACTTGCCTTCTATCAGCAAAGCTAATGTTACATCTCTGAGATCTCTTATATCAAACACAAAACAACACATTGCTGCGCTAAAGAATTTAGGTGAGTCTGTCCACACATGGGACAGTATTCTGGTGTGCCTGCTTGTAAGAAAGCTAGATCCAACCACTGCCAATGCATACCACCTTGCCCTTAATCAAAATAATAGTCAACCCTGCTTGCAACCAACCTATACCATGCTTATCCAATTTCTAGAGGGCCGTGCCCTTGCCTTGGAGAATAGTGAGGGTGGCAAGGAGGCTGCCTACTACAGCAAGCCGATAGGCTCAACGGGGAAGGTGGCCAATGTGGTCAATGTCAAGGAAGTAAGATGCCTCTTCTGTGGTAAGTCAAACCATAAAATATTTGCTTGCCCAAAATTCATGCTATCTACAGTAATAGAAAGATTAGATTTTGTAAAAGAAAAAAAACTGTGTAGGATCTGTCTAAACTTGCATACAAATAAATGTAAATTCCATTTTAAATGTCAAATATGCAAACTAAATCATAACACCCTCCTTCACCCAAGTGAACAAGTACATAATGAGGGACAAGTAGGTTCTACAGTGGCCAATGTAGGTGTGGACAATTGGAGATGCAAGACCCAAGTTCTTTTGCCTACGGCAAAGGTCAAACTCATCTCCAACAATGGCCAAGAAATTATAGTGAAAGCATTGCTAGACTCCGCTAGCCAGTCTTCATTTATCACCTCTGGCATTGCAAGAGTGATAGGTAAACAGCTACTGCCTAGTTATACTGAAATAGTAGGCATAGCCAATACAGAAAAGACAATTCGACATGCAATGCAGTTGGATGTCTTTTCATGTGTTTACCCATATAAAGTGAAGGCCAATCTTTTGGTAGTGGATCAGATAACATCTAAGTTGCCTCAATGCCCTATAGATTTCACTAAAATAAAAATGCCAAAAAATATTAAGTTAGCCGATGACTCCTTTCATATCACAAGTAAGATAGATATCGTACTCGGTGCCGATGTGTTTTTCCAGACGCTGTTGCCGCGGGATGAACAGTTACGAGACGTGGAAGAATGTGATGCTGCGCAGCCAAAATTCGTACACACACAGTTTGGTTACATAGTAGCAGGTAGTGTCCCCAGCTCTTCCACACAAAACTCTGCTGTTTCTCTGTTCTGTCAGGAATGTGAAACTAATATCAATAGTACAATATCCAACTTCTGGCAAACCGAGAAAGTACCTGAAATATTTGCGGAACATACGTCTGAACAGCAGTACTGTGAGAAATATTTCTCAGAAACAGTAAAGTTAGAAAACAACCAATTTGAGGTGTCAATGCCCTTAAAGCTGCCACTTAGTGATATGAACAATGTATTAGGAGATTCTTTAGGTCTAGCATTAAAAAGATTCTTAAATCTTGAGAAAAAATTGCAAAAAGATAAACAATTAAGTAGTGAGTACAAAAGCTTTATTCAAGAATATGTTGAATTAGGTCATGCCTCCTATGTAGACATTACTCTCTATGATCTTTCTATAGATCCAATCTATTTTTTTGCACATCATGCAGTTATAAAGCAAGATGCAATTACCACCAAACTACGAACTGTGTTTGATGGTTCAATGAAGACTAGTAACAAAGTTTCTTTGAATGATTTGATGTTAAATGGACCCTTAGTCCAACAAGACTTGTTTGACATCCTATTGTTATTTAGGCTTCACAAATATTTCTTTGTCTGCGATATCAGGCGTATGTTCCGCAATATTAGCATAGCTAAAGAACAGAGATCCTTGCAAAATATTCTCTGGAGGAACAGCCCAGATAAAGAAATCAAATGTATTCAACTGTCAACCGTTAGCTACGGTCTAAAGAGCTCATCTTGGCTAGCAACCAGATGTTTGCTGGAGCTAGTCAACAGGTTTAGGAATCAATATCCATTAGCTGTTCCTGTTCTTTTAAATTCCACCTATGTGGATGATGTACTATACACAGATGATAGCTTATCCAATCTTATTGAGACAAAGTCACAGCTTATAGATTTACTTAGTAAAGGAAGTTTTGAGTTGCACAAATGGTCAGCTAATCACAAGTCAATCTTGACAGACATTCCAGAACAGAGACACAGCATTGTAGATTTAGAGCTTAGAAGGGACATAAAAACCTTAGGTTTAAAGTTTGATATTCAAACAGATTCCTTCAGAATCTCATGTCCGCCCTCTAATGATATTCCTAAAACTAAAAGACAAATATTAAGCTATATTAGCCAGTTTTATGACCCATTGGGCATTGCTGGGCCGGTCTTTGTTCAAGCCAAAATAATAATGCAAAAACTGTGGCAATCAAATGTGAATTGGGATTCGATACCTGCACCAATTTTACAAAAAGAATGGATGCAGTTTTACAATAGTTTGCAACAGATGGCGCCAATAACAATTTCGAGAAATGTATGTCCAGAGAATAGTAGTTCAATTCAAATCGTAGGGTTTGCAGACGCTTCTATCACAGCCTATGGTTGTGCAATTTATTTAAGAGTAATTGATAAACAAGAAAACGTCACTATGTCACTACTTTGTTCAAAATCAAGAGTTGCACCAATATCCCACAAATTGACAGTTCCTCGCCTTGAATTGAATGCTGCACTGCTCCTTGCAAAACTAAGCATAAGAGTACATGATACCTTGAGTAAAAGAGTGTCCATTCAGGGTGTGAAACTGTTTAGCGATTCACAAGTAGTATTGGCTTGGCAAAAGACTGATCCAGCATTGTTAAAGGCATATGTTGCAAATAGGGTTAAAATAATAAATGAATATTCAAAATCATTTCAATGGTCATATATTAAAACTGATCAAAATCCAGCTGATTGTTTAAGTAGAGGCATTCCTCCTACTGATCTGCAATGTAACCAACTGTGGTGGTTTGGACCATCCTTTTTATGTTATGCAAATTATGACTTTAAAGATTATAGTTGTAATATACCTCAGGACTTACCTGAGGTCAAATGTTGTAAGAAAGACGAGATTGTGTGTGCAGCATCACATGATAAACCACTGTCATTCCTTAGCTCCATATTGGAAAAATATTCTAATTTAGGTAGGGCAGTAAATGTTCTTTCCTACATTTTAAGATTTTGTAAGAATGTAAAGCCATTTTCAAAAAAGATAAAAGAAAACTTTGTTATGTATGAAGAGGCAAGCCATGCATTGCATTTATTCATTAAAAATGAACAAGAAAAATACTTTCACCATGATTTAGCTTTGTTACAGGCAGGTAAACAGGCAGCATCCTATTTAAAATCTCTGAATCCCTTCATTGACGCTCAGGGTTTGCTGAGAGTAGGGGGTAGGTTGCAACACTCATCCTTACCGTACAGCCAAAGGCACCAAATAGTTCTACCTAAAGAGTCTACTGTAACACAGCTCATAATTCAAAGTGAGCATTTGAAATTGTTCCATGCTGGTCAAAAACTTGTTTTAAGCAACCTCCAGCAACGTTATTGGATTATCAATGGTTTAAGATTAGTAAAAAAGTTTATATATAAATGTACAATATGTTTTAGGCACAAAGGTATAACTGCGAAACAGCTGATGGGTTCATTGCCCTCTGATAGAGTCAATGTTCATAGATGTTTTATGAAAGTAGGCATTGATTTTGCAGGGCCAATTATGATCAAGCAATCTAGAATTAGAAGTGTTATAACATCAAAGGGTTACATTTGCGTGTATGTATGCTTTGTTACTAAGGCTATACATATTGAGTTAGTTTCCAATTTAGAAACAGAAACATTTCTAGCTAGTTTTAAGCGCTTTATCGCAAGACGTAACGTCCCATCAGATGTTTATTGTGATAATGCAGGTACCTTCAAGGCAGCCAATACCCAGCTATCAGAATTGTATAAACTAAACAATTCCAAAAGTCATCAAACACAGGTTCAAAATGTAACCTCAAAGTTAGGTATAAGGTTTAATTTCATTCCTAGTTATTCACCTGTGTTTGCTGGACTCTGGGAATCTGCTGTAAAAAGTGTAAAGTATCATTTGAAACGAGTATTAGGCTCTCACATACTGACTTATGAAGAACTTAACACTGTATTAGTTCAAATTGAAGGAATTTTGAATTCAAGGCCAATAACTCCAATGTCATCTGATATAGAGGATCTTTCCTACCTAACGCCGGGCCATTTTCTGACAGGTGCTCCTCTGAATTGTATTCCAGAGCAAGATATAACTAACCTGCCAGACAATAGATTAAAATTTTGGCACCGATGCACAGCTTTGAAGCAACATTTTTGGAGATATTGGTCAAAACAATATTTAAATGTATTACAAAACCGTCCTAAATGGAAGGATAGTGTACCTAATGTAAAAGTAGGTGCTCTGGTCATCTTGAGAGAATTAGATACTCCACCTATGACCTGGCCAATGGCTAGGGTGACCAGGGTATTTGAAGGTGCAGACGGTCTTGTACGAGCTTTAGAGGTAAAGAAAGCCAATGGCAATGTTCATAAAACTTCTGTTACGAAAATATGTATACTTCCTATTGAATAAATAAAATCAAGACTAATTAGTTTTAGCATTGCATTTAAAAAAAGCAAAGATATTTTGTACTTCTAGCTAAAAGTAGTTTTAAATTTAAGCTAGAATATTATGGTTTCCATGTATTCATGTAAAGTTAGTTTTACATCATTCATATTCTTATTTTCATTTAAAGTAAATAAGACCAATGTATGTTAAAGAATATATTTCAAATAGTTGTCTTAGACTTTAGACTAATCATGTACTTTTAGTTGTTGTAACTAAACAAGTTTAATAAGTGCATAAGTTTAAAGTTTACTGAATGAAACCAGCGGTTCATGTATCTAGGACAATTAAGATAGTTCCTATTCTGTTTTACTATAATATAATTAAAATATACAGTCCACTCACTAGCTATCTCATATTATGTGAACTAAGGAGCTACTAACAAGGTAGGTTATAAATAAAATAAAATGCTAATCTTGGTTTATTTAGGATTTATTTATAAGATCTTGAAATGCAATGGCCTACCACCATGTCTTATTTCTTGTAGTGGAATATGTTGGAAACATTAATTTAATTTTATACAGAATGAGTCGGTTTGTGGCTCATTCGGTCTTCTACCAATAAACGTCGACTAAGGTGCACGACCTCTAGACAATTTTATTTATTTAAATTACATCCCATAAATAACCACGTCAGGATCCTTACAGTAGCCACAGACTAATGATGGATGATGGTGTACTTCTTCTTCTTCTTCGTTCTTACGCTCGTTCGTTCATTCTTACTATAATCCGTCTATGTCGGAGTGTCCTATTTTAGTATAGCTCTACAGAGTTGTCAGTGCTCTTCGTTATTCGAACGGGTTGAAGCCTCGTCAGAGTATATAATATATGTTCTGTGGTTGTAGCAGCCATTAAAACTCCGGGGCGTTTCATATATCGTCTGTTTGAAATAGTACATTAGCCAGACTGGTTGTCATAGCTATTTTGCAAGAAATTTGGTTGTCTCCCGTAGTCCCAAAAATTATGACTGAAAATTGTTTTTATTCTTCACACAGTGTTGTTTTTCTGTTACTAGACCATATAAGCTATGTTTCTAACAGAAGGAAACTTAAAATATTCTAGTGTTTAATACTAAATAAATATAAAGAAAACATGTCTTCTATGATGTAAAAATATGCAAAATGCGATTCGGTTTAATTTCACTTTAGCTAAGTATTTTGAAAAAAGCTTTTGGCAGAGACCTAGATAAATGCTATCCTAATACGAATAATACCATACTATGCTGAAGATATGCACAAATTTCAAATGGTTATGGTATTACGTTTGTATGGGGCACTCGTACAGCTCCGAAGCCTTAACATCCGCCGATTCCCCACTATTCGTAAAGATTTTGTTTTCCATTATAATAGCGACGAATACTTTTCGCCATTTATCTTTTTACGCGGAAAACTCAATCAACTGCAAAATGAAAATTCAATCAAGTGTTATATACAATTTACTCACTACAGGTGTTGGCAATTTTCTTGCTGGCGAATGAACTCCCAAGTTTAAATATGAAGCCGTTGATTCATTAAACTCCCACAGTGTTCTTACAGAAAGCGGTTTATGAAAGAAAGAAAAATTTTTATTTTGTCATTCATACTAAACTACTAAAACACTAAAACTACTAAAACACATTAATATAAAAAGAGAAAGAAACAACAAAAATGGGTACTACTGAGCGTGATGCTACTAAAAAACCTGGTTTCAACTTTTATAAACTATGGTCTAACCAAAAATTGTATAAGATATCGTGGTTTAGCGATAGACTTAACCATGGTCTAACGCTAAACCTCGACGGCCTCTTGTTTAACGATGGTTAAAACACCAAACCGCGCGGGACCATAATCAAGAAAAAAAAAATCGTATATTATGTCAAAGATTCTCTGTTAGCCTGACCTAACCTGGACCTCATTTAGTACAGGTTTAAACCAAGGTTTATTTAGTTTTTTGTAATAATACCGCCGAAGTTTAATTACTTTCAAATTAATTAATAGTAGGTACTTAAGGTTTCAACTATGAATATTCACTTAGGTTCACATTTTTAAATTTTCTCGTTGGGAATTCTAAGTGCTGAACTGACTATCGGAGGAGTCTGGCGTGTAGTATCTACTTAAGTACCTAGTTTCAGTGGAGACGCTTCGCTCTTGACGATATTAACTCACTGGTTCATTAAAGCGAGTAGTTTAGGAAATAGAAAATTACAGTCATGTTCTAACTGAAATAAAATTAAGATTAAATATAAATTGCCTGCAAGAATTAACAGTCACTAAATGAAAATTCCCAGACTGTAGTCGTTTAAATTACCTAAAATTAATTATGGCTTTGCCCATATTGGTATAGATTTTCCGACTTCAGGCGAATTATTGGTTGTTTATTCGTTGCCTTCTTCTGGAGTGTAGGTCGTTATTTTCTGAGTATAATAAAGTATTTTGGCTGCTGATCTATCCACAATAATGCGTTCATTAGTAGAATATGAAATATCGCAAGATGTTGACGATATCTCTCGGTTCCGAGTGGGCGCCGACGCGTGAGGAATGCGCCTCGCTCCGGCGACACCGGCAACGGTCTAAGCACTGGAATGCTCGCATCTCCTCTCCATCGATGTTTAATCACTCCATAAATTAGCGCAATTATTTTCTAGTTTTCTTTCTCAGGCGTTTATCGCTGTAAAACACAGGCTTCCCATTATGTAATAAGATAATCTCCCCAAGACTACATTTTCTTTTAATATATTCGCCTCCGGTATGTTTCGACGAGTTTCGAAGACACTGCAATCTGAAATAGGTAGGGTTTAAGACGTGTCGGACCACGCTCTATGTAGGGTTCCGTAGTTGCCCAATATGCGAAGGTGTTTTCTCGTATTTCGATGTACATTCAATGATGTTTTAAACAGTTAAATAACTAAATTAAAGCACTCGTAATTTTTTTACGAAATTTTTACATTTTTAGTAGATGTACACATCTAAGTAGGCTTTATAGGTTGATGAGTAATTACTTCCTTTCAAATTCATCATAATTATGCACTATACTATAGTTTTTTTCACATTTCCAAATATGACGGTTTCGCTGGCAGGATGGGAACGGGGGAACCGTACCACTACACGACCTTAAACAGGGGTAAGGGCGGTGGTACGGTGGGTCTGCAGCAGTAAATATGTATCTTCATGCCAAATTCCAGTTTTATTGTATCAACAGTCTCTGAGCAAAGTCGCGGACGGACGGACGGACAAGGCGAAACTATATGGATTCCTTGTTGACTTCAGAACCCTAAAAATAATAAACATGTAGCACAAAACATTTTATTGAACCAAAACTAATTTCGCTTGTTTTTCTTTAACATAAATGAAATCTTACTAATTATAATGGCTATAGGCACTATCTTTCAACTTTTTACTCACTCATCATTAGATTTAATCTGCAGAATACGAGTATCATGTTTCTCAGAAACTTTAATGAAGTTAGCCGTCTTCAAGTTCCTTCCTTCAATTAACAGTTATATTTTATATCGTAAGGTATATCTGAGTTTCATCTATTTTTTTGTAGAAAAAAAAAAACAAATTGGTTTGAACTTTATAATCGTTCTTTGCCGCTTCTTTACTAAGTTTTATGTAAAACAAGTAATTTATTTGTTTTTATTTTGAATTCTCGCAGCGAGTCTATGCCAGCCTTCTAACAAATTGGTCATACGAAATTTCGTTGCAGAACAGCTTACAGTTTTTCTTATACATTTTGGCAGCTACCTGTATCATAATATTCTTTAAATAGTTTCATCCTTTTCATCTGAAGCGCTCGTAGCGAAGCTTGCTAAGTAAGACCTTATTGATAGATCGTTGAAGTTAAGCAACGTTCTGAGCGGTCACTACTTGGAAGGGCGACCGCAAGTGTCATTATCAGCTGAGCGCTTTCGTGCTTCGGAGGGCACGTTAAATTGTCGGTCCAGGCGTATAGTCGTTGAACCATGATAAAGGCTTTAAGGCAGCCTAAAAAACTCCGTCAACAGAGTTGGCCACTTGTTCATACGAACTTACTTTTTAATGGTTTAATTTCATCGCTATCTTCACTTATCTCTAAAATAAATAAATAAATAAATAAATATAAATAAATATCCTTGGACATTTCACACGGCGTCATCTAGTCCCAAGCTAAGCAATTTAATGCTTGTGTTATGGTAACCAGATGACTGATAAACTACATAGATACATTTTTTTTTTGTAAATACATACATATTATACATAGAAAACACCCAGACACGAAACAAATATTTGCAGATCATGCAAACATTTGTCCCGCAGCGGGGATCGAACCCGCAACCTCTGCGTCTCAGGCGGGCTTTCGCCCACTGCGCCACAGAGGTCGTCGTAAAATGCTCAACCAACCGTCTCTAATGTGGCTTGCACGTAGAATTGGCAAGTTGGATATACTATTCTTATTACTCTTCTGTCCTGTCCTCAGGTGTTTTGTCCAACTCAAATTCCTCCACGGTTGGGAAGTCCTAAGCTAAAGGCTAACTCTGGTGACGGAGTTATGAGCCCGCTTAATGAAGGCCTTTCTTGTACGTAACATACTAAACCCGTTCTTGTAATGATGCAAGATCAATACCCGCTCGCTCGGGTAATTTTCCCGAAAAACATAGGAGTTGTCCACTGTGGGACTTTCTTCATCGTTTATGCCAGTCAGTTACTGTGCTTAGAGCAGCGTGCTCTTTGTAAAACATTACCCGATTTTGCCTTGAAGTAATGCTCTTCAATACCTTCGTTGTTTTATGTCCATGTGTCCTTTTAATACGGTTCACTGACAAACGAAAAGGTTCTTGACCGACCGACGTCTAACAATACACTAATCAGAAAATTCAATACAAAAATCTAAATTGGTAACGCATCGCCATAAGTCAATGTATATGATGCATAAGCAATAATTAGGTATGTTTTAAATTGGTTTTCCTTGACCTATAATGAGAACATAAACATAGGATCATAAATGCTTAAATTGTAGTAAAAAATGCTAGAGCACTACTTCCAACAAAAAAAGTATTATCATTGCCAGACTCAAATAGTCGTTATTATATACTATAGGTTTGATAACGAAGCCACGCTTTCTTGAAGCATGCTGTGGCCTGGTTAATCCTTATAATAAAAAAACCGGCCTATTGTGTGTCGCTCCACGCGCAATGCAGGGTTCCGTAGTTGCCCCTATATTCAAAGAAATTTACTTGTATTGTGATGTAGAATAAATTATGTTTTATTTTATCATGACGGAGGCCTTTAGGCGGCCTAAAAACTCCGTCACCAGAGTTGGCCACTTGCTCATACGAACGAACGAACGATTTATGTTTTACAGTTGAAAACTTAATTGGAGTAATTTTATACGAAATTTTATTAATTTTTATAAGTAAACAAATATCCCAAAATATCCTTGAACATTTTACACAGCGTCATCTAATCCCATTTCCCAAGCTTACCAAGTTATTGCTTGTGTTATGATAACCAAATGACCAAAATACTATCTACTTGATTTGGCCACTTACCCATACGAACTTACTTGACTTTATATAATTTTTATGAAATACATAATTTAGATATAAAACACCCAGATACGTTGATCCACTATTACCCGTGAACATGTAAAGCCAGCAGCCAGGCTGTGATAGTTTTCATTATAATACGCTACTTCTACGATTTTTGTCACTTTTTCAAATACGTCTGTTTCACTGGCACTTGACAGTAAGGAAAAATATCACTTTAAAGCTATATTTCATAAACGGATATTTAAATTGAAACCATAACATTTTGAAAATACCTATCTAACGTCAGCACACATTACGGAGTAGACGACAAAAAAAAAAAAGAAGAAAAAAACACCCATAGTGTAAGGCGAAAAGAAGATATACCATAAAAAAAAAATCTACCACTTTGTCGGAGTGATCAATATGTATATCCATGCCAAAATAAAAGTTTTCTTGCAAAAAAACGGACGGACATGGTGAAAATATAAGGTTTCCTTGTTGACTACGGAACCCAATAAAGTGATAAAGCCATAACTTAACCTTGTGATTAACCAATCGGCAATTAACTTGCAACCTACTTGTTAAGGGCGTTGACAATGACGGGATGTTAGTGAACCAAGAGCCTTGCGAAATGCACCGACAAAACACAAATAGATAAGCACATTCACAATTATTTCCATTTATATACTTTCAAATCAACGAGTAGAAAGAGAACGAGAAGTAAATTGTACTGATAAAATAATTTTCGGAAGAAAAAAACTAAATATAAAAACCTAATAATCACAACCATGATCATACTAATTTAATTTTATCGCATAACCAATCGGTTTTCTTTGGTTTCGTTGGCAAACACTACTATTGTTTTACAAGTGCTATGATTTATGAAGAGCATTAAAACTACCGTAAGCTTTTAATTACATCTATTAAATAATTCCCTAACCTTGTTACGTGCTCGTCGCTTAACTGTCCGGCGACTGCTCCTGCTTAGTATTCGCAGTGACAGCACGGATTTGAATAACGATTACCGAAGCGTTGACTGTTACTGCTTCCGATAGTCGGTGAAATGAGCATTTTTGTGAAAAATGCTCAAATATCATCGACGTTCTCACAGACATAAGTCCCCGGTGCAGTGTTTACGATGGAGGTACGTAACTAACATATACTATATTTGGCCGAGGGTTGGCTGTCTTATTTACATTCTTCTCATTTATCTTAGCGGGTAGGCAATGGTAAGTACCATTCCCGCAGCAGACTATTCTAACCGCATCAATTTCGATACTTCTAGTAGTATGTATAGTCCGCGTCACGTAAAAAGAACCCTGGGAGAAAGTGGAGGGGGGGTATGTTTGCGCGTAAAAACTAAACGTTTTTGACTGAAACTTGGATTATAGGTATATAGGGTTTCACAATTTTTATATTTTATTTTCTTAACGCAAAAAAACATTTAAAAATTTAAGGTTTTGCAAACACCGTCTATTTTCTTTTGAAATACACATGCTCGCGTATAGCGCGCGAAGCCGCGAAGAATATATTATGCGAATGGGATCTACACTCATGACTCGGGTTGGTCGTGGCTTCGCGTGCGATACTTACGCGTGTGAAAAAGATCAGAAAGCACATACTGAAAAAGAAAAAAAAGATCATTACCTATAAGAAATGAAATTAAATAGTTTATTTGCATGAAATAATGGTAAGAGAAGGCACTGACTTATGAAACCTCCCTCGTATACAAGTTTCACATCGCTATGCGACATGAATATAAACCTTACCTTATATTTACCTACCTTAAATTATACTTTGCTAAAATAAAACATTATTTTATTTTTAAAGTAAGTAATACCTACTGCTTTTTAAGAATTTATATAAGTTTTGTTTTACTGACGAATATTATGAAAAACTGTCCTTTGCTCTTCTAACAAAATAACACACAAACTAGAGCCGGATTCTAAGAATTTTCTACATAATTGTATTTATCCGTCAAAATTCAATAGTGACGCGGTCTCGAAAAGAAATTTGTGACTGTTTTGCGTTCTGTTTTGTATTATAAGGACCTGCCCTTCGCATCTCATTCATAAAGTTTAGATTGAACGTTTTTTTGCAGATCGTCCGGCGACTCAGATGCAGCAAGCACAGCGGCCGTGGAGACGACTCTAGAGCGACTGCGAGGAACCCGCGGCGCGCTCGAGGAGTTGTGGTCAGATCGCGAGCGTAAGCTCGAGCTGACGCTGCAGCTTAGGCATTTCGAAAGAGACGCTCTTGAAGTAAGTACAGAATCTGATCAGTAGAATCTAATCCTTTCTTCCAGGATTTAGATTCGCAATTGTAACTAGTAGAACATAAATAACTTGTCCTTGCGTGTCGATAGACTAATCTCATGTATACGGAAAAATTGGACAACTAAAGTAAGGCCCACTTATACAACTTCGCTCCCACCTGACCAATAAAATATCATTCAAATATGGGCTTCAGGTCGTGCCCTTTAGATGTATTATATATTTCCAAACATCAGCGAGCTTACCGCCATCAGATTGCTCAGTAGTTGACGCTCGGCAGTCGATAGTTTAGGGCGGTGTTGGAGCAGAACCTTTAGTCGTAAACTGAGATCATGTTTGTGGCACAAGCCTGGGATCGAATGGGTTGCATTGTTAAATTACGAGGAGAACCGACCAGATTAGTAGTGCAAAAAAACTAGATAATTCACATTGCAAGTGCAGTGTTGATTGTTGGACGTTATGTTAGCACCTTCACTTTCAACTGTTCGTCTCAGGATGTGCAGGCTTCCGTTGACGTTAAAGAAATGTATAGGTAGTAAAGCATCCTAGATTACTTCCATCGCAATACACTTTTTAAACAAATGATTCGATGGAAATACGTGTTCGTGCTGTTTTTCATAATGCATAAACTTTGAGAAGAAGCTTTGCATATTGGAAGAAAATGCACTGAAAAACAGGTTGCACAGAAAACAAATCGAAAACAACTTTATTTCAAACTTTGTACACTTTTCTTTCGCTGGCAATAATCCAATGAAAGACTACGATTCATTGCACATCACGCTTCAAAGACTACCGTACAATCGAATGCCTGATTTAATATTGAATAGTTCTCTCATAAATGAATTATTCTACTACTAGTGTAGTCCTATTTGTCCGACTACCGGAACTCTCTGGGTAAATGGCAGTAGTATACTACAGTTCATTATCATATAATTAATTATGCTACTGTGAAACCCGAAGCTAGGAAATCCGCATTGCCATGGTCACCGAACCTACTGCTACTTTGTGAGTTAATTAGCGTTTTTTTTTGTTATGGATCACTAACATATTTGATTAGTTAATGTCATGTCAATTACCTTTTGTAACGGAACACACTACACTGAACAGTAACAGTATCTTTACATCTTAAACTCACATCACGGAGTGGGACACGCCTGATTGTAGCCAACTTCAGTGGCATGTGTATTAAATGCGTTTGATGCAGGTGTCATCTCGCCTGGAGCTTTGGGGCGACGAGCTGCAGCGCACGGAGCCGCCACGTGACCCGCAGCAGGCGGAGCAAGCCCTCGCTGCGCACACCGAGAGCGTTGCGCGCATGCAACATGCTACCTACCAGGTGACTACCACTTTACTATACTAACGTGCTACCTATTAGATTACTACTTCTACTAAGCTACCTGGCTACTAGGTGACTATAGGTACTTCTTTACTAACATGCACAATGCACATGTAACATGCTATGCTACCTACCAAATAATGACCTCTTTATTAAATTGCTGCCTACCAGATTATAAATAATTTACGCACACTTCACTTACCAAGTGGTTTGGCTACATCTCCTACATAGAGTGAGACATTTAGCCGAAAATGTTGCCGTCCCTTTCATAACGATCAAAATAAAAAGAATGCCATCAATTTTAGTGCTTTCAAATTAATTTAGTTTTTGCGACATCTGATTTGACAGCAGTGTACAATAAAATCATCTTCAACAACAAAGTAATAAGTGAAAATCTATTTCGTATTACTTGAAATCAGCCTGACCATAAGGTAACATAAAGAAACGCACGAAAAAGTAAAACTTTGTATCGATTTAGATGTTTTTACCATCGAGGTAGTATTATAGAGCCACAATCAGACAAATAAAATGTAAACGCCAAAGATTTTTCAGAGTTTTTCTTTTTTGCGTACAAGCGAACAAGCGAACAAACGACATAACGTCTACATTCAAATGTCAATTGTCATTGTAGAACATTGAATTTGCACGCACATTTTTTGAGTGTTGTCAGCTATTAGATTGTGACTCTTTAATACTACCTCGATGGTTTTTACTGACGTATCTGTAATGTTAAGATGTATCTCTCCAGGTTGTGCAGCAAGGGCAAGAGCTGGCGGCGGCTATCGCCGAGGCGTCCGATGTGATGGCGTCTAGCGGCTCCGAGCCCGAGGCGACTCCGCTCGACGCGCAGGGCCGGGTGCAGCTGCTGCTGGAGTTCCTGCACGACCGACAGCTGGATCTGGAGGAGCTGGCGGAGGAGAGGCGTGCTCGCTTCGAGCAGTGCGTTCAGCTCGGTAAGCTATGCTTCTTACATTAGCGGGACGATAAGCAAAGCTATTTCATCTTTTTTTTTCCATATTCATCATTAGTCTTACCTTAGGGTAAGACCTGGATGCAAAAGGCCCAAAGTAGAGCTGATTGGCGGTTATGGAAGGAGGCTTATGCCCAGCAGTGGGTAACAAAAAGCTGAATATGATGATGATGATGATGATTCATCATTATTTCCATGTCCCTTATCCTACTAAGTGGGGTTGGCACGACATGTATATCTCTACTTTATTAAAGTAATAGGACACCGAGAATAGACGATAATACCACTGGAAACAAAATGAAATACTCGTATGAATTACATTTGAAATAAAAAATATGTATTTTTAAACTTTTGCGATCAGAACACATGAAACATTATATTTACGGGTATTTAATTATCGCTATTACTTTAAAAAACGCAAACTCAGCGTTTCAAACTTCATAATAATCCTAACCTATCATTTTAACAGTAAAAATAATTTATCTTCCGTGCCGCAGGTCAATTCCAGAAGGACGCAGCGCAGGTGGTCAGCTGGATCCGCAACGGCGAGGCGATGCTGGCGGCGTCGTTCTCCATCCCCGGCACGCTCAGCGAGGCGGAGCAGCTGAAGCGCGAGCACGACCAGTTCCAGGTGGCCGTGGAGAAGACGCACGCCAGCGCCGTGCAAGTCAAGTACAGGGCGGACGCGCTGCGAGCCGCTAACCACTACGATCCTCACACTATCAGGTCATTTGGCATTCACATTCATGTTACTACAAGATATAGGAGGCTGGCACAAGAAAAGTGACACGATCTAACTAAACAGACACAACAACAACCTGTAAGGATCAAACTACTGGGGTACTAGACTGGTTATATCAGACTGATTATATCAGATGATGATGATGATGATAATATTTAACCGTCGTTACTCATATCGTCGCTCGACTTCTGGCAATGTTGTTATTAGAATAGTGGCAATTCTGAGTGTCGCAAAAGCTAAACTAAGCTAACTAAAACTGTTGCTGTCCCTTTCATAGCGATGGGAATAAAAAGGATGGCAATAATTTTAGTTAGTTTAGTTTAGTTTAGCTTTTGCGACACTCCGAATTGCCCCCAATACCTACTTGAATAATTATAATTGACGTTCGCTTGTCGTAAGACAGAGAAATAAGAGTTATATCTAACATAAAGGGCTATGCAATATGCAGTATGAATCAGTAAGATAGAATCTCCGATCGATCGCAGCCTTGTTTTACAATTTTTTTTCTGATAACCCGCAGTACATGCCAGTATCATTTGTAAGCACCGACTATGTACAAGAATCCATATATTATTCTACCTATTGTATGTATGGGGACTCCCTTTTCCGCATTTAGACTCAAAGGTGGTCCTTTATGCTTGGGTAATTCTACCTATTTAACGATACCATAATTTTTCAGAGAAATATCCGAGGAGGTGACCGAACGCTGGCAGAGACTGGTAACATGCGCGGAAGAGCGACACAAGCTGGTGACAGCATCTCTGAACTTCTACAAGACGGCGGAGCAGGTGTGCTCCGTGCTGGACAGCTTGGAGCGCGAGTACCGGCGGGACGAGGACTGGTGCGGGTCTTCCGCCGCGCCCGCGGCGCCGACCGACGAGCTCGCGCACCTCACCTCTGTCGACAAGGCGACGCAGGTGAACCAACGGCTTCTATGTGTATACTTAACTAGCTTACTTGCCCGTGGCTTCGCTCACGTGGTACCTACCTTGATAAAATATTGCCTATGTTCATTGGTAAAGTCTAAGCTACAAATTGGTGAAAGAATTTTTGAAATCAGATGAGTAGTTTCGGAGATTACCCCAAACATACAAACAAACCAACATTACCTCTTTATAATATTAGTATAGATAAGATAGTCTTATTCATAAAGATTTGTCAATAAAATGTAGATTTGAAAAATGCTTTTTTCTTGTTACTCTTATGTCAATAAAAAGAGACAACAGATTTAATATCCGTTTAGCTAAAGTAGGTTTACTAAACCAATATGCATAAGGGGGTGTATCTATATTAACCAATATGCATAAGGAGGTAAAGTTGGTTTGTTTGTTTGTATGTTTGAGGTAATCTCCGAAACAACTCATCCGATTTTAAAAATTCTTTCCCAATGAACATAGGCTGTATTTTATCAAGGTAGGTACCACGTGAGCGAAGTCGCAGGCGAGTAAGCTAGTACTAATACTAGTTGCTACCCATCTAGCCCAAGGGGAATAGTGCATCGAATAAGAAGAGAATACTGATATAGAATACTGAACGGGTATTAAGGATTTATCGCGTCGAAAGTTATGCGCATTAACACGAGATCTAAACGATGACGAAAAACATCGCGATCAAACCAGTTATGGTTCTAATAGCGTAGATGGGCTTAACCTGTAACATATGAAATGTTAAAAACGTCTGCTTATTGTGGGATGTTAGAATAATGTGTGATACAAATAATATTTTTTTTGCAGGTGGCAGCACTGATAGTTAAGCATGGAGAGCAAAAGGAGGCTTTCCTCAAAGCGTGTACATTAGCACGGCGTACCGCTGAGACATTCTTGAAGTACGCAGCTCGATCGGCGCAGGTGCACGGACAGACAGCCGCCGCCAGCAAGGCGCATCATGAGCAGACCAGAGCGATCCTAGACACTCTACTCGCTCAGGAGAATAAGGTAATCACGAACTCAATTGAACGTTGTTTTAAATAAGTATAGAGATGGACTTATTGGGGATTTAGAGTAGAGAATATAAGTAGCAGTGCCAAATTTCAAATCATGTTTACGTGGAAACGTAGTAACAGGATACCAATCAGACCACAACCGCTATTCTGGTCATCATCAGACCCTGGAATATTAATATTGTGGAAACATTTTGCTCCAAGCCGAAATTATAGAACAGAAAATAGCTTTATAAGAAACACAAAATAAAATAAGCCTAAGTACATTAAAAAACGAATGTAACAATAGGCGACCTTATCGCTGAAAGCGACCTCTTCCATCAAATTATATATCAGATTTCCACCAAACATGGCTAAGGACACCCTCGATAAAGTCACATTTCGAACAAAAAAAATTAAATTCAATCACAACACCCCCTCTTGGGGGGGTTAGTGTTCCTGGTTTGAACTAAGGTCAGCTCAGGTCTTCAGTGATAATGAGTACGAATGTATCGCTAAATGTATTATGAAGACGTAACTACTGCTATTTACGTCTGTTTATATTATACCGCTACGTTATCGTCAGACCATGGAAATAATGTAATTATTGATGTCATGCTTTGCTGCGTTTTTGGACTTGAGAGTAGACAATTAAATGAAAAGTCCATTAAGAAAACAAATATTACTGTAAACAGTGTGTTAGCATGCATGTAAATAAATCTATTTCGTCCATGGTGTTAGTTAAGTCATCAAAAAAAAATGCACAATGACACATTTTGAAAAAATACGAGTGAATAGAAACAAACTTTATCCAATTGTAAGTACATTAGGGCTAAATTTAGCACCACGCTCATTATCCAGTTAATCAGAAACAAAAACAATTAATTGTTTTCGCAGGATGTACTGAAATGACACTGAATGAAGATGCTATCAAATTTTCTTTATTGTCGTTTTCATTGTGCCGTTATGAAACAATAAATATTTGCGGCGTAGTATGATGCAATCGTGCAAACAGTGCGTGCCAATTATATGAGTCGGAGTGGCACTTACGAGGGTAGAGCATCGCGATGGGAGGTAATAGGCGGTTGTGTTCATTGCCAGAGCCAGTGTCAGTGTCAGTGCTAGCGTTGTGGACAATGGCGGCGATGGTATCTGCGGGGTCGGCATGACGCCAGCCATGGCTCTGGCACTCCACCACGGTGCGACCATGCTCAAGGGCCTGTTTACGGTGCTAGTGCAACCGGTAAATAGGCACGCTCACTTTTTTATATAATTTATTTTATTATAAATTGTTTTTCGTAACACGTTTCATGAAAAACAATGTGATAGTTTTTTTTTTGTTTACGGATACCGTAATAAATCGTGCGTATTCTAATTGTAGGTTGTTAACATAGTATTGATTTATTGTATATTGGTGCAGTCTGAAAACCAGCGTTACTTCCCACTTGTGTCTGAAAGTAGAATTAAGCTGAGACTGGACCTTTACCGCCACACTAAATGGCAGAATGCGACAACAGAAGTAGCATTCTACCAGACAATTTATTTTTCATCGTTTAAGATTGAATAGAAGACTAATTCAGTGAAAAATACATAAAGTCATATTACAAAAAATAACATTCGTCTATTCTATATTATAGCAGAAATTTACGAATAAAGGTAATTAAATAAACATTTGAATGTATCGACATACCTCAAAAGAAATGTAGAAATAGATGTTGACATTTTTAATTATTTGACAGTTATTTGCGTCCCTAGGGACTTTGCGTTACTTTACGGCCCTAAGACGAAAAGTACAGTTTTCCACCCTATGTTCAGGTAACTTCAAGCGTACTTTCCGTGTCTGACAAACGCCACGCCTCGTAGAAAAGGCGAGTTTGTTCACTGTTTTCCATTCCCATACCATCCTCCTTTCGTTGTAAACCTGTAAGTTCCGCATATTATCGTACCGCAGAATAGTGAAAGAAACCCAATTGCAGGTACTGGAGCACTGGACGGTCCGCAAGAAGCGTCTGGAGCAGTGCCAGCAGTTCGCTCTGTTCGAGCGGTCAGCGCGCGCCGCCGTGGAATGGATCCGCGAGACGCAGGAGCGGTGCGGCGCGGCGGCGGCGGCGGCGGCGGCGGGAGTGGCGCGCGAGTCGCGCGAGCGCGTGCGCTTGCTGGCCCAGCTCGCAGACGGACTCGTCGAGAAGGGACACCCGCACGCCGTGCAGATCAAGGAGTGGGTCGCTGCTGTTGATGCGAGGTAAGCACCACTACGTACACTTTACGCGCTCCCTGCTATTTCTGGCGGAAACGAACTACCCTTTAGATTTACTATTTTGACCACCTTAATCTATAGTTACTGCAATAGTCACAATTGTCATTATACTGAACAAAGGCTGGCTGTTAATATCATTATTATGAAAAAGTTTTTTACTGTCTGAATTTTGCCAAAAGAAAGTTTATTATACTTACCATTATTATTATTTATAACATCATTTAGCCCGGTTACACCCACTGCTGGGATAGGCCTTCTTTCTATTACGCCACTCAGCCCGGTCCTATCCAATCCTCTCCCACGCTTTTTATTTTTATTAACAAGCTGTCCCGGCAAACGTCGTTATGCCCTTCAAGTGTTTACTTATCTACTCTGTGATGCCCTTGAAATAAAACGTCAATAAAATCTATGCCAAACCCAATTACTTTATTTTGTACTTACATCAGAACTTTTTAACTACGAAAGAAAAGGCTACCTTTAAGAGCTCAAAATTTTGCCTAAAATCCAAGGTCTTTCATATATATATGACCGTAACAAAACAGTGTTATTCACGATACATTAGGGTACACAAATGGGCTAAAGGATAATTACTAAGCGAATCTCAATGGTGATGACCCAGTGAATTGTGTAGTTTCGATAGGCAGCGCTAGACAATACAAACATAGATACATACACCGAATAGTGAACTGGTATCGAATAATTTGTCATTTGCTGACCCAAATTAGTAATGTTAATTTCAGTTGCAAAATCTAAAATTAGTGTTGCATTGATTTAATTCATGCAATGGTATTAAAAGAACGGATGAAACAACAATGCAACATGTAATATTCTGCACTAGTATCTGAATTTTTATGCACGTATTTAATCAATAATTTGCACGTACAGTAGTAAAGCATAGCGTTGTTGACCTTGGGATACTTTTTATAAAAGAACAATGTCCTTTCTGGCTTCGTAAGTGACAATTATTATCTCACCCATATTTTGATGATCTGATGAGGATCTTCAGAATTATGCACAGAAATGCACCTAGAATGTGCAGGAAATTGCAATTTTTATTTTTGCCATATGTTTTTCTATATAAATAGTGTGTACTATGCGGTAGGTATTATAAAGTATCGTTGCAATCATGTCATTCAGCTTTCATTTAAAACTGGTAAATATGAATTTCACATTATGCAGGATTTAGTCATTCCATCGTGTGCCCGTATGAAGTGTATGAGATAGTAAAGTATGTTGTCTGTTGTCAGATATGCAGAGTTCAGCGGGTCCATGGAGGGCGGGGAAGGCGGGGAAAGCGAGGCGGAGAGCGACTCAGGCGTAGCGGGCTCGCTGGCCTCCTCGGCGGCCGATGACCGCTCCGAGCCGCCGCCGCCCGCCGTCGCGCCCCAGGACGACAAGCGACGCTCAGCACGCAGGAAGGAGTAAGTCCTATAGGTGCGCCACGTAAAAAGAGCGCTGAGTGGAAGTAGCGGGGGTATGTTTGCGTCTGTGTTCACTCGCTGACGAACCAATAGCACTCGCTAAATCAATGGTATGAAGTGCGCCGCAACACCTCTCCACCAATCATTGACCACTGCGCAGTTTGACAGCCAGCGCTCTTTTTACGTGGCGCGACCTATACAATCATTGGATCCATTTATAGCTCTTATCTTCTTCTTCTTATCCGATACGCTCTTGACAGAGCGGTCGTGATCGCAATGTAGTATCAGTACTGGAGGGGGCAGATGTGACGATGTTTCGCCACCTCTGCCTGCAGGAGGTCATCCAGCTGCACGGTTCAGTGAACTACACAGCTCCTTTCTATTCTATATCTATAAAAAAGCTTAACCTGACTGACTGATTCATCATCGCCGTGCCGATATCGCTAAAGCTGGAAAGCTGATTTTCTGAAGATAGATAGTTTGGTTTAGAATAACACACATGCTACTGAACCGATTTAGCTGCCAGCCTTTTCTTTACTTAGTGCTCTATGCTAATTCTAGAACATCTAAGTTCTCTGCCACCCTGATCACCGCTTGCAGATTGTCCATCATGTGCATAGTTGTGACGATTTTTTTTGGTAACATTATTTTCTCGTTGTGATGTTTCCGTATCTTCTTCCCCAGGTTCATAATGGCGGAGCTGCTGCAAACAGAACGCGCTTACGTGAAAGACCTGGAGACCTGCATCACGTGCTACCTGCGGGAGATGCGCACCGACCCCGCCGCCGTGCCCGCCGCGCTGCTGGGCAAGGTACATCCTTATTCTCACTGTCATAACAGCTTTGCAGATATCAATATTATATGGTTAACCCATTGAGGTACAATCTATAGAGCCACAATTAGACAAATAAAATGTCCGAGCCAAAACTCGGTTTTAGTTTTTGCGTACAAGGACATTGAACATTAAAACAAACGACATAACGTCTACATTCGAGCAAATGTCATTGTATAGGTATGTAGAACGTTGCTCGGACATTTTTTGAGTGTTGTCAGCTATTAAATTGTGACTCTTTAGTATAGTAATGGGTTAACCCCATACCGGTACAACCGGTGATACTCACCCGTCAATTAAGCAAGGCTGCTGTGGTTCTACTTATCACTTTCATATTAATGAGGAAAAGATAGCGATTTGTATATGACTAGCTTACTCGCCCGCGGCTTTGCTCGCGTGGTACATACCTTGATACAATATAATTAATCTACGAAACTACTCATCCGATTTCACTCGGACTTTCCGAATGAACATATTATGTTCATTCGGAAAGTCCGAGTGAAATCGGATGAGTAGTTTCGTAGATTATCCCAAACATAAAAACAAACAAAAAATTAGCTTGGCTGAAATATTAATAGTTTGGTTATATTTGAGAGGCATACTATAAACTACTTTCTGAAAAATGTAAACGCATATTGAAACGTTCACAGGAGGACATAATTTTCGGTAACGTGGAGGAGATCCACCGCTTCCATGAGCGCGTGTTCCTGCGGGAGCTGGACAAGTATGAGACGATGCCGGAGGACGTCGGCCATTGCTTCGTGACGTGGGCGCGCGAGTTCGACATGTACGTCGCCTACTGCCGGAACAAGCCAGACAGCAACGCTGCTGTTGTGCAAAACGCTGGAGACTACTTCGAGAGGTATATCTCTTAGATTCTGCTACCCTCATTCACCTGACAAATCTGACAAAACCTTAGAGATTAATTTGTTATTGTCCTGTTGTGTTTAAAGATAAAATACTTAGTTCACATTAAAAGCCCTTTTCAACCCCTTAGGGTTCGAATTTCCAAAATTCCTTTTTTAGTAATCATAAGAGGAAGTTTCATATTACTAGGACTTATGGTTAAAGCTGTGCGTTCTTATTATAATAATTATGTAAGTCTATTAGTCAGTAACGAAAGCCTCTTTTTTTCTTCGTGTCACTTTATAACTCGCGTCACACGAACAACGGTCGGTTTCTCGAACGCAGATCATTTCTAAAATTAACTAATGAATCAATGGTCAAACCACGTGACAAGTGTCTAATCGGTTGCAAATTTTCACTTGTCACATAGGAATTTTGGAAATTCAACCCCTAAAGGAATGAAAAGGGCTAAAACGTTTTTATGAAAAATCTTATTCCTTGAACTCACGAACTTGAAACTTAGTTATTAGCTGATCATCTAGCATCAAAGTATTGTTTAATAATATAATCTTCTCTATCAACAGAGTGCAAAGAAAAAAGAAGTTGGAACACCCGCTAGCTGCGTATCTTATAAAGCCAGTGCAAAGAATTACGAAATACCAGCTACTGCTGAAGGATCTGCAGGCGTGCTGTGCCGAGGGACAAGGTGAAATCAAGGTAAGGACTATCAAAACTTTAATGATTAGACTGATTTACACATTAAAATAAGCTACGCGAGGGACATATTCACGTAATATAGTGAAAACGCACCCTTAGCTGTCTGAAAACAGTGAGCATTTGACATGACTTCACTGTCACTTCTTATTATTATTTTATTTTTATAGTGTACTCATCAATTAAGAATGTAAAATCTTACTCGCTTGTGTCATCGCCGGTTCGAATACCGCCGGAGTTGAAACTTCTTATTAGGTATTGAAATCATAGATGCTAGCTAGACGGCCTGGCTAATCATCATCATCATCATTTCAGCCCATTTCCACCCACTGCTGAGTATAGGCCTCCTCTTTATCACGCCACTCTCTCCGATCCCTCGCGAGTCTCATCCACTGATTCCCGACCACGTTGACAATGTCGTTCGACCATCGGGCGGGTGGTCTGCCTCTTGGTCGTTGAGCGTCCCTGGGCCACCATTCAGTAATCGCTTTTGTCCATCTTCCATCGTCCCTTCTAGCCAAGTGCCCAGCCCAACTCCACTTTAGTCTCGCGATCCGCATACCTACGTCCACGACCTTTGTACGACGTCGAATTTCGACGTTGGGTATGTGATCGAGAAGTGAGATTCCGAGCATGGCTCGCTCCATTGCCCGTTGTGCTACTCTTATTTTGTGCATGTATTCCTTTGTGAGCGGCCATGTCTCGGAACCATAGGTGAGTATGGGCAGGACACATTGGTTGTACACCTTGGTCTTCAGGCATTGGGGGATTTTGGATTTGAAGATATCCTCCAGCTTCCTAAAGGCAGCCCATCCCAATTGAGTGCGTCTGGAAATCTCCTTCAACTGAGAGTGTGGGCCAAAAGATAAACAATGTCCAAGGTATATGTAGTCGTCCACTACCTAATGTAACAATTATTTATTCTGTACTGCTGTCCAAACCTCCATCTATTTATGTATTGAAATTACAGATGGCACCAGGCTATTATGTATTATTATTTATTCTGTGCTATTGTCGTAACCTCCAACGCCATTTGCCTTTACCATTCACCATTATTATAATAACCAGAATTTTTTTTCGCATAGCTTTGTTCAGTTTAAAGTATTAATCGAATGATAACGCCGCCATCTATGAATTTTAATTTGAAGCTCGGTTTAACTATAGCAGTCCTGCCTCCGCCTGCTTTGAGTCATTTATTCAAAAGCAATTTCATGCCGGTAGATGGCGTCCTACGTAGGCGATGTATTACCGTTAGTGAAATTTTTAGGGTTCCGTAAATTTTCACAGATCATCTGTGAAAATTTCTCTGTTTTTCTTTTAAATCTGTATTTCTGTTGCCGCTATAAATACAAATACTTTACTTATATATTTATCGGGGCTCCCATACAACAAATTAGAATTTTATGCCGTTTTTACTCGATATAAATAACGGCAACAGGTAGACGCTTGAAATATTTACAGCAGAGTAATTATTTATTTTTAAAGTGCATATACAACTAAATAATCCGTAAAAATTTAAACTATCTAGCTATCACGGTTCATAAGTTTCAGCCTGGTGACAGACAGACGGATAAACAGTGGAGTTTTAGTAATAGGGTCCCGTTTTTACCCTTTTGGTACGGAGCGGAGCCCTAACAATGGTTTTTGGTATTACAAATATGTCATACACGAGTCTCATAAGGAAGAAATTTATTTATGTATAGTACGACATAATCAATGTTTTTCGATAAACCTATAATAATAAACATTAGTTCAATTTGTCCCATAAACAAAGTAGGTAAGTATAGGAATGTAATTTTCCTGTTTGTATTAGATATTTAATGCGAGGATTTCGTTGGCATAAACTATAAAGTAATACTTATTCTATAAATTCCATTATGATCAATGCTTTGCAGATAATTTGAGGAAATATTACTACGTTTTGTTTACTACAGTTATTAATTACGCAAGCACAAAAAGTACACCGACTTCTCTGAATAAAACATATATGTAGTCCTGAACTAAGAACCGATAAGGCTTCAGAGAAGCTAAGATCCAATCGGTGCGGTGTCTGTCAAAACAAACAAAGACCCTCAAATTAAGTAACTTTGATCTAAAGTTTAAATTTGGTAGAAGTTGTGTTTCGCCAACCGAAGCTATAATTTCGGGCTGGGTGGGTATAAAACAAATGTTTGTTTGTACGAGTATGTTTGGGGGTAAACTACTCATCTAATTTCAAAAGTTCTTACACCGATGTGGAGCATGAACTTTCCGAATGAACATAGGCTATATTTTATCAAGGTAGGTACCACGCGAGCGAAGCCGCGTGCGAGTAAGCTAGTATACTTATAAAATGCTTTGTCCTGACTGACTGACGGATCAAAGCACAGTTCGCTTCGCTCACTCGATCGCTGTCTCGATTCCATTGATGTGACAGCGTTGGCTGCGCTACACACCCCAACTTAACCTTATTAACAACGATAGAGTATATTTTGAATTCAATGACAATCATGGATAACGAGGCCTGTTCGAAACCCAGAATATGAATCTGTCTGCACTGATATGCTTTGATTGCTTAGGCATTGTGTTGCATACCACACGTTACTTTATCGGACTACAAGTGACGTTTGAGATTAGCACCGATAAGATAAAGACGCTAGGTACCCGACTTTAACAGGATAGCCATTTGTGCGTTCTGTTTAAACATACATACAAGTTTTGTAAAAATTTCAATTTCGTGTTATTTTCATACAGAACCAGCAATATCATTAATTCTAGTCTAGAGGATTCCTCTAAACTTTTATCTTACAAAACAATATACCTACTTAGTGTTTTTATGATATCATTTTGTGAAGTGCCACGCATTATTATTATTGACTAACCATAAAGGGTAAGTTTTTCTTAAATAGGGGTGTGATTAAATAAAGCTGGCTGGCATAATAACATTCAAAGTCAACTTTGTAATTACTTTTCCTGAAACTTGAATAAGTGAATAGAGATTAAAAACTCTTTCAATTCCTACGAGCTTTGAATTCGTATTAATCAGGCCGATTCTCCTCAATCCGGAGCGTTCAAGGAATTAAGAACCTAAATAAATAGATGTAATTTTTTTTAATTAAACATAAAATACAAGCACATTGTGTCCCAAATTGACACCTTCAAGGTTATATAAATAAATGTTATGTTGTTTTATAGTAATAAAGTTTATTTTCTGTTCATCGCATATTGTAGGTAGTTTTTAAGATTCTCTTTTCCCAGTCCTACTTGAAATCAAGTTCACATTATTTATACAGTGCCCCTCTACTCTACTCTATAAGCCAAAATCGATGCATCGTGGCAATCATCGCAGGTCAGCGAGTTTATGTTGGTTAATCTTCCGAATTCCAATTCCATCAACATAAACTGACCTGCGATTATTGGCAAAATGCATCGTTTTCGGTTTGTAGAAACCTACTGATAATGATACAATACATTCAGTCAGAATACTCTGACTACCCCTTACAAATCTGCAATTAAAAAATACTGAACAGTTCTGAAAGAAGTTGTCTATGCACGTTGGGAATACAATCGTGATCATATATTTTTTTTTTAATAAAGTACCTTTTTTAAATAGACTAATATACAGGGTCGAGCTAAATTTTGAGTCCTTTAGGGTAGCTTTTCTTTTTTAGTTAGAAGTTTTATCTTATTATATATTTTATATACTCGTTATTTTATTTTGAAGAAAACTATTTGCATCTTAAAATTTCTAAAAATGCATATAATATTAAAAAATGCATAGATAACCCATAAAATACGAGTACCTAACCTACCTATGTAAAATGTACTGTAAATTTGTGTCTACTCTAGTAAGCTGCGGGATACTACGCTATGCCTTTTGCGCCTATTTCAATGAATTTTGCTACATGTTTCACTCATGTTTGAAGCGCTCGTGGCGTAGCTTGCTAAGACGTTCTTGATAGATCGTCGAAGTTAAGCAACGTTCTGAGCGGTCACTACTTGATGGGTGACCGCAAGTGGCATTATCAGCTGAGCACTTCCGTGCTTCGGAGGGCACGTTAAATTGTCGGTCCCGGCTTTTAAAGTCGTAAAGCCATGACGGAGGCCTTTAGGCGGCCTAAAAACTCCGTCACCAGAGTTAGCCACTTGCTCATACGAACTTACTTACTTACTTTAATGAAAAATCTTACCAAAATTATCGATTCCGGCAACTTTTGAACCAGCGATGATACAAGCTATCGTACTTTAGCCGGACTGCCTAATCACTCGACCACGGAACCCTTGTTACGCTAGAATGAAATCATTGGTAAGACGATTTCAGTTTAGCACCGATTAGCATCTACAGGGAACAAGGAGAGAACACCTGCTTACTTATTAGTATAAGTTATTACGAGTATATAAGTACATGTCAGTATTTTTATTAATGGAAATTAACAAACGTCTCCTATATAGGTACTTGTTTGTAGGTAATTCATAGATATAAACAAGTTTTCCATAACAATTGTGCGTTATGACAACTTCATTCAAGGTCATAGGATGCCATGAATTTACCCTACCTTACCGTCGTCGTATTTACGAACAAGTGACTAATTTAGGGATGGCTACGCTACGACCCCAACCTAATATTCTATACAAAATAAACTTATAAAGTGTTATACATACACTACACTGTTCAATGGCTTTTTAGAAAGGGAAGACAGAATGGTGTACCTACCAACGACATTCTGTTCCATTCCTTTGTTCAACGTAATAATAAAATAAAATAGGCGGTGGCGCTAGATTCACCCATACTGCACCTTAAACTATTAAAATCACTATTTCCATCCTGTTCATAAAAAATAATATTGTTACATCAAGTAACCATGATATTAGTCATGTTAAATTTATTGATGTATGTATGAATTGGTAGGAGAAAACCTTTCAACTCATAAAACAGCCATAACAATGGTAGGGTTACCTATTTCGGATAACCCAAAATAAAGAAGAGTACAAGACGATGACCGCCAACGCCAATCTTCAATATCTAGAGAGGCACTATGAGAACCAATTCAAGTCTCAAGGCTGTTTTACGTTTATTTAACGTTGAGTACAAACTGGTAGTAAATGTAACTCATCTAATGGTATGCGAGTCTTATCTTCGGCCCTAACGATGTCCGTAATGCCCCAACTAAAGCAATCGCATTACCTTCTTTGGCATTGTTTAGTTTTGACCTAAACGCATTGAACATTGGATTTGTTTGAGATTAAACAAGCAGTTAGTTCACTGTGTGGTAATGAACTATAGATTTAGTACAATATTTTCCTGGTGAGTCAGCGCGCGGCACGGTCGCCGGCGCAGTCGCGTCCCGAACTGCGACTCGGCGCTCTCATTTCGTCTCGCTAAAATGAAGTGTTAAAGTTATGTTTTCGTGGAATATTGAAGTGTTAACGTCTATGATGCTGAGGTTTATACTAAGAGGCCACAACCGCATCGGACCTCTGTCTTTGAATGATTTGGAAGATGTATGTATTCTTTAAAGTTTTATTGTTATTTAATTTCAATATTTGGGAACCGCACAGCGAGTTTTTGTATTTGAATATATTCTAGATTTCAAAGCTATATTATCTTATCACAACTCCTACGTTTGGTGAGTTATGGGATGATAGTGTACGTACATGAATTAAAAAAATCAAAAACGATGTCTGTCATATTGTCATCACTTATTAAAGTTCATAGTAAACAATAAACAAAATTTTAAAAAATTATAAAACTTCAATTTTGTATGAAGAGAGCAATTTTCTGTACTCTCGAGGTGCATTTCTGTTCATAGATCCTTATCAGATCCTTAAATTTAATGGGACACCACGGTAGTATAATCTTTCTTCATACAAAAACATATTTTTTAAAACCGGTCTACTATTTATGGAACAATCGGTGAACATACATAAAAAATACAGTGGAACTGTCACCGCCTCCTTTTGAGTCAGTTAAAAACACAGTTGCTTTCCGCTGTCTGTGAGATTAGATCTTTTAAACTGCGCAATGGATTTTTGTGCAGTTTGCATCAATAGACAGTGTTTGGTTTTACTACACATATAAACCTTCATATTATACCCAAATATGCATATTATAATAGTAGAGAAAACACCGGTGCGAACCCGGGGCGGTTCGCTAGTAGGTATTATATAAATTCATAATCCCCATTTTGTAACTGGAATATAGTTTACCAGTGAGTCAACTCATATTGTGTAAACGAGTATGATGTATCATGCTCTGCGTCAATTTTTCTTGTTATTTGAATAAAAAAAAACAGCAAAGTGCTAGGCGGAGTCGCGAGCGCAGGGTTCCGTACCATTATATACTTAAACAACATTACACTACAACACTACAACATTATATAAACAACATTAGACACTATAATAATATAATTATCATCATCATTGGCAACTGAAATATAAAATTAATATACAAGAGTGGCACATTTCACTCGTTCAATATGGGAAAGTCTGAAAAGTTCAGTGCGGGTTTCTCGAACACTAATCATCTCAAAAATAAACTAATAAAAAATTATGGTCAAATCACGTGACAGTGTGGAGTTTGTTCCTCATTTGACACTTGTCAGGTGATTTGATCATTGATTAGGTAATTTTGGAGATGATATGCGTTCGAGAAACCGGCTGTATGAAGAAATCTTCTGAAGATTTCTTCTTCGAGAGATGTTCGTATGTCTTATAGTTTTCGACTTTACCACACTGACAGATCTAAATGCGTCAACCTGTATTTATAACAAGCAAACAACGGCAAAAAAAACAAGTTTGTTGTGTGGGAATAATTATTTTTCCAAACAAATATTTATTTCATTTTAATATAATAATTTATATATAATATATATTGCCCAGCAGTGGGACATGATAGGTTAGATTTTTTTTTTTAAATGAATATATCTACTACATATTTTGAGAATAAAAATTACGTTTGTTGTATGGGAATTTATTAAAATTTTAAATAATTTAAATATTTATGTTATAGAATAATCCCTTAGAATATAATTATGTTATTCCTAGGAATTTCATCTATGACGTCATTTAAATGATTATGATTAGGATATATGCGATGCCAACAGTCACAACTATTATTCTACTAATTATTTATTTTAAAATAATTCTAGCGCCTCAAGAATACAAAATGTAATATCACACTGTGGAGTTGGAAGGGTAACAGTTTGAATTGTTTTATTTCTTTGAAGAGTAAACGTGTAAATTATCTTTTTTTACGTTATCTTTACTGCTCAATTTATAGCCCTTGGTCAAAGCATATAAATACCTGTTCAGATTTAGTTCATTTCTTAACTAAACGCTCGAACAAATCATTGACTATTTGGGTCAATGTGATTAATCATTTTATAAATATAAAGCTCTTGCGACATAAGATTTGGATTGAATTGCGCACACTGAACAAATTATACTATGTCCCGTATTCTTCTGCGGTGAAACTGTTGAAAGAAGCAATTAACAATAGTCAAACTAGAAATAAATGTTTTCATAATTTTCATAACTATTATTTAAGATGATAAACATATTATTATTCTGTGTGACTTAAATTGAGTAAACTTTCGCGGCTCAGGCTAAGTCATCAGTTATCTTTCCAAGTCTGTACCCAATACCGGAAATACCCGAAAATGTAGATTGTCCAAACTAAGAGAGAAATCTCATACTTCAATTATGAAAGGGATGATAAACAATCTATTTACTACTTCAGAAACATACTCGTACGATGAACAACTCCCGGAGTTTATACTTTACTGAATCATAAATTTTAACTTGAAGTTCGTTGTTCGTTGCGGAATTGTCATCTACTCATTCGGTTGAGTGAAATAGGGCACAATCTCTATTTTTTCCCTGGTGACAATGAAATATGGCGACAACAAGCATCTCATTATGAAGTCAGGAGTTGTACAAAATAGTTCTTTGAAAAATACTCCGAGTTGTGAAACAATGTCAATTTAATATTATGACTAGGCGATTTGATGAAAAAAGTCAGGTGCTGCTCAACGGCAACCTTTAGCAACGAGTGTTGAGGCTCATTTTAATGATATCCCAAGTACCTACCTGCTAGATCCAAAATCATTACATAATTATCTACTTATCTATTACATTGATATTTCTTGTAGTTTATAATATTCATATTTATAATCGAATAATCGGTGCTTTAACCGTGATCATCTTACTGATAGCTAGTTTCGTCTTCGGCGTCGTAAGGCTTCGTGGCCGAGTGGTTATGGCAGTCCGGCTAAAGGGCGATCGCGGTATCTCGCGGGTTTGAATCCCGTCGAAGCTGTAAACTTTTAGTACCTAAGATTTTTCATTTATAATATTAATATTTGTTGTATGACGGTAATTTTATGTTTTTTGATGTAACCTTATGGTGTTTGATATATAGGTAACTATTAGGCGTTTGACTGTTGGCGCGATTTACAGAATGCGTGCTGCAAATAGCATTTCAAACAGATGCTTCGGTCGGAATTTTATTTTTAAAATAATTAATTTATCATTTTAAATTCACATTCCACCGTCTAATCCATCGGAAAATTTACGAAAATTTATACAGTAAGTGTTTTTAGAACATTTCTCATCTTGAAGATGTTCATTACGGTTAGATCAGAGCAGTCACGGCATTTATATATTAAAAATTCAATTTAATATGGAGTTTTGGTAACCTTAAAATGTTGTGTATCATTAAAACTTTGTTTTCGAAATAGTTTTTTCATATTAGACCAATTCGAATTCAATATTCATAGTTAAGACAGGACGTCTTCCGGGTCAGCTTGTCTGCAATAAATATGGAGTGTGTTGTGCGCTTATAATGGCTCGTGACGTTACTTGAAAAAGTTTTAAACTTGCCGTATAATTTTCTGAAGTTGTACCTATTGATTTTATATATACTGAATTTTACATAACTCGTAGCAGAACTGATACAAAGGCATTCTTTTTCCTATAAGGACGGTTTGGAAGTTATGCTGTCCGTGCCAAAGAAAGCAAACGATGCCATGCACCTGTCCCTCCTGGAAGGATGTGACGTGCCCACCGACAGCCTGGGCGAGGTGGTCCTACAGGACTCGTTCCACGTGTGGGACCTACGACAGATCATCAAGAAGGGCCGCGAGAGACGGGTCTTTCTATTCGATCTCCACCTCCTCCTTGCCAAAGAGGTCAAGGACTCGCATGGGAAAGCGAAGTACATTTACAAAACTAAATTTATGGTAAGTGATTTGTGATAACAAAGTTGGGTTACGTTATCGGTTACCACACCGCTTCCTTTTGACGAGTGAGATTTACGAAATTGCTATTTGTTACAATGTTCAAACTTTCCGATAAATCAATAGTCAACTTCAACTCTCGATCTTATTGATGAACTTGTGAATGAGAGCTCTTCAAAAGGCAAGGGACAGACAATTGAACATTATTATTTATTTCCATTTGTGTGTAGGTAGATATTTCTTAAAATTTGTTTTATTCTATGATGAATGGAATGATAAATAAAAAAAACACTTTTCATTAACTATCTGAATTATGAGTGTGTGCATGAAACATGTGTTGGTAGGTAGGTACTAATAGTTATTTTTATTTTGTAAGTCAAATCTGTTTTAATACCTAATTGAAATGATTTATTTTCTTTAGAAAAAAACATGATGCAGTCTCATACCATTATTATTGATCTCTGTAACCCCTTCTTGTTACATTTTAGTTCTCAACATTTTGTTTTTAGGGTATACCTTAAAAAATAGTTTTTAATTTATCATTCCAATCGTTCAGCAGCGTGACGACGTAACTTTATTAATAGTGTGGTGATCTGAGTAAATCCTTTTTTAATCTAAACCCAACTTAATTCAGGTACTAGATATTAATCAGTTAAGTGAACGCCAGCTAGGCTATTGCCTAACTTGTCGCGAGATCGAAATTTGTCGTCATCACAATTAAACTGTTAAATATGGCAGTAAAACTATACTAACTCGGTAGTTCACACAGCGAGTGTGCATTGGATGTTTGTATATTTTATTTTAGCCTTTCTGAGGTTCCGAAGTCAACAAGGAACCTTTATAGTTTCGCCATGTCTGTGCGCCCGCTGCTTTGCTCAGAGACTAATGATACATTGTTTGTTCGGTATAGACATCGGAGCTCGGCGTGACGGAGCACATCGAAGGCGACGAGTGCAAGTTCTCCGTGTGGACTGGCCGCGAGCCCATGGCCAGCGACTGCCGCATCGTGCTGAAGGCACCCTCGCTCGAGGTCAAGCAGACCTGGGTGCGGAGACTCAGGGAGGTCATACAGGTTCGATGCTATTCTATTTCCTTGAACATTTCAGCTGGACAGAGCAAAACACTCCTCTTAGTAAGTTTCCGTGTCTGGACTATTCCATCCCTGGTATATCAGCTGTGTTTATTCCGCTAGTGTCACTTACCGAAAATATTTGTATTCTTAGCTTTTAAAAAACTATTTCAGTTAGCTCAGCCCAACATTTGCACCGATGACGCTTTAAATTAAATTGTTTAGTTTAATAAAAAAATATCTTGAATGCAGTAGTGTAGGCAATGAATGGGCATTTTTCCCCAACTTCGCCTACAGTATGCCGTAGTGTCAGTGATAAATCAATTTTAGATGTGACCACTACATGATGCTTAGGTGAAAAACGAAAAAACTATTTATTTAAAGTTTCATAGAGTCGTAGTTTATAAAAAAAACTTATTAGGCGAAGATAGGCAGCAGTCTCAGATAATTTCAACATTACCTTAAAGTTAAATTAATAAAAAAAAACAGACCGCTAAAATAAAAATAATAAAGAGGGCATTGAAAAGTCTTTCTCCCTAGCTAGGTAAACACTCTGCTTTTCATTACGAATATCAGAAAATTGCCTAAAAAATACTTAATTTTAGATAATTGTTGTCTTGGATAAAAATACTTCGTATTTAGTAGTTTTATACTCGGTCTGTACTAAAATTATACTGGCAATGTGAACTTTTTTTAAATTAGGCGAATTAAGGTAACATAGGCGAAGTTACCAGAATCGACTGTACCTAAAACGTACTATGTGCCCAAAGTTGTCGTGATTCCTTCAACATTTTAATTTAAGTATTTACTTATTGAATTTACTGAAAATTTATACCTCGTTTTGATTTTTTTCTGCACGTGTACGACTATCAAAACAGTTTTTTTAATGTTGAAACACAAACATACATTTATTCGCAATACTGGATGAGATCTGTTGATTTAATTGAACAAATAGCGGGAACGCTATCAAAGGCTCAAAGTAAATTATTTCCTGATATTTTTGAAGCAATATTTTGATTAATGTTTGTTTAAGAATAGTTCCCAAAAATGAAAATAAATAAATGATTTTGATCAAAGCCTGAAAAGAAATAGTGTAAATATAGCCTTCACGTTATAAAATAAATACAAACATGAATGTATTTCTATTGAAAACGTCAGTTTACTAAAAGTCTAAGCTGGATTGGTTCCGAAAAATAATATTTATTTCCATGTTTTTTTTTATACAAATAAAATATTAGTTTATAAAAATATGTGTAAAAATCAGCCAAGTGCGAGTTGAGCTCGAGCACTAAGGTTTAAGTCCCATTCTGTGAATATTTCAAGCGTCGTTTCATGTTGAGTATAAAATCGTTTTCGCCATGGAAACAGAAAACATTTGTAGGGATTATTGGCATTCGATGACGATAAGTCACGTAGTCAGAAGTATCAAATGAAAGGTTAGCAATGATAGAAATTATGTCTACAGGCTTCTGTCTAACTTTCGAGTTTGAGAGAGTTTGATCACATATTATCGAAAGAAAGATAAAAATAATTTATTTCTGTACGACCTTTATCATAAAAAACGTCTACTAACCTGACGTCGACTGACTGATAACTAATTATAATAAACTGTTAAGTTTTATTGTAAACTGTGACCTATATGTGACCAACGACCTCTGTGGCGCAGTGGGCGATTGCCTGCTTTATACGCCTGAGACGAGGTTGCGGGTTCGATCCCCGCTGCGGGCAAATGTTTGTATGCTCTGCAAATATTTGTTTCGTGTCTGGGTGTTTTTCTATGTATAATATGTATCTATTTAAAAATTATTAATATGTATCTATGTAGTTTATCAGTCATCTGGTTACCATAACACAAGCATTAAACTGCTTAGCTTGGGACTAGATGACGCTGTGTGGAATGTCCAAGGATATTTATTTATTATTATTTATTTATATTAGTTTCTTTATTAACTAAATGTGCATTAAAACACGACTAAAAACAGAATTGGTAGCGCAGTAATTATTAATATGTTATATTAATGGTAATATACAATTAGGTACTTAATGTATTCAACACCATTTTATCAACATTTTAATCACTTAGTCAGTGCAAAGGGGATATACCCATAGGCTGACGTGACGTGACTCAGCTTCCTATCACGCAGAGTTTATCTAAGCAATAACACATGCATGAAAATCCTTGGACAAAGCGACCGCTGAAACCATTTTACGAAGCGTGCAATCATTCATCAAAATAGCCTCATACATATAGGTCGATGGACCATCGTATATAATTTGTGAAAATGTATTGTGATCATACAGTCGTAGGTACGTAATGTATTTTGATTTAGGTAACTATAATATGGACTCAAATACGGTTATGGATTATATTAAATCTTCTTCTCGCTATAATGTCAGGTCTATACTCTAGCCAAATACGAAGTGCCATTTTTTTTTCACCAACAGATTTAAGTGTTGAGAGTAGTTGAGTTATTGTCTTATTAAGTATGAAAAAAAAGACGATTAGTCGAAGGTGTATCATAAATTCATAACATAAGCTTAAATTGTATCATAAAATAACTATCTTGACTTGTAGTTGATAAATAACTTTGTTTTTTTTTTGTGACAGGAAACTTACTTCAGTGGCGCTCTCCGGCCACCTCGCAGTCCGGTCAGGGTGCGCCCCACTAGCTCGCAGCGGTCCAGTCGGTAAGCTACCTAACACTTTATCTATGACTAGTAGTGACTGGTGGTTGGCGGTTTCACTCTCCATTTTACTTTATGATCTAGGGGCATTGAGATGTATTATAGAGCCACAATTAGACAAATAAAATGTAAACGCCAAAACTCGGCGCACGCTACGTAGTGCGCAGAGTTTTTCTTTTTTGCGTACAAGCGACATTGAACATTAAAACAAACAACATAACGTCTACATTCAAATGTCAAATGTCATTGTAGAACATTGAATTTGCACGCACATTTTTTGAGTGTTGTCAGCTATTAGATTGTGACTCTTTAATACATCTCAATGTCTAGGGGTCGTATTGTGATGTTGAATGAGCCTATAAACTTCCCCATGAAAATTCATCAAGGTTTTTACAGAGCCGACATGTACCAGAGATATACAGACAACTAAAAATGAGAAACTGGCCATTGGGCAAAATCTGTCCCGGTCAGTGAAGCATTCCGTACAATAACCAAACTTGGCTGTAAATGTCAAGTTGTTACCCATTTTTAATTTTCTGTACATATTTTTTAGTAGGTTTTATATGATTGTTGTCTCTCTTGCACATTTGCCAGGTGAACAACGGTTCACATGTCAGTGGTCGTTCAAAAAGTTGAAGTCAACAGAAAAGTTGACGATTTGTCACTTTTTTATTTATGTCGGACTTGTAAAATAATTAATAATGATTAGAATGTGATTTCGAAGCTAAAAATGTATAAGTAGTGTATAGCCATCTATCCTCACCCCATGTTTTACAATCCAGACCATACGAACCTAACCCGTTATTTCTGTACAACTTGGGTATGGACTATGGATTTCGTACTATGATCAGGGGATGTCACTCCGAAGTTAACCTTTAACTGGTGACGTCGGGCCTCACAGGCCCGAGAGCACTAACAAAACGTTATTTCACCCCTTTCCCTGCGCGTCCCGGGTTTGTGCGTCTCAGTAGCTTCAAGTTTAGTTGCACCCAAGCCGTGACAGCGATAATAGTGTCGGCATGAGCAAATTCGGTGAGTTATGCGTATTTAAAGTTTTACTGAGGCCTCTCAGGCCCTACGTCACTTCTTACGTTACTTTTTTGTTAGTGTTATAAAATTGTTATTTGTGGTTTATTATAGCGTGAACCTGCAAACATAAAAGATAGATGATACAGAACCTCCTAGAAAATGACGTACAGTACTGGAGCAGAGAAATTCAGTTCCAAGTACCTTCTAGTAGACAGGTTTTATCGCGAACCAGTTAAAATGTCGTTCAATAAGAAGAATGGTTGTGGAGTGAAGACTCCAGTGGTTCTGAAGCTGATGATTTAGGAGAAAAGTACGTTCCAGAGAAAATCAGGAAGCTTGAAATGATTAACATATTACAATTTTAGCAAGGGAGGATGGACGAGATTGATAAAAAATGTTCAATCTAAACCTGCAGTCACCGTACACGAAGATGGCCCATGGTGATCTTTTATCGCATGCTATACATAAGTAGGTAGGTACCTACGGTGAACGTGCATGTTCTTGAAAAGAAAAGAAGCATTGAGAGAGGGGTTTTCATGAAATATTGGCCAGAGGAATGATTTTACAGCACATGAAAAGCAGAGTTTATAACTCGCGAATGCCACTTGAAATAAGATTGAACATCTGACGAATTTTGGGTTCAGATTTGCCACCTGAGCCACAAATCACGCAGAAGACGCTATAGAGATGTGCCACTTGTCTACCTAAGCTGGACCGGTAATCTTGTTACCATTGTATTTTGTGTAAAAAGCATGTATGCCTGCAGTGCGCGAAACAATTGTATCCTGAGTGTCAATAAAAAATTGACAAGTTTACCCTTTGTCAGTTTTGTAATTATAAATTTTATAAGAGATTTATGTTATTTTATACGATGATTGAAGTCTATTCTATGATCTATAAATATTATTTTAAATAAGAATGTTGATTTTTGTTTTTTTGTGACTAGATGTTGATCTCATGTCGTTTTTTCTAACAATGCGAGAGCAAATTTTAATATGTCTGTTCCTAAATATAATTATGTAATAATTAGAAACACATAATCGTTTTATTTAATACCTTAATATCCAAATTAACACAAATAAATAAGTTAGTCACTAATATTTATGTACATCGCGAATTATACGTATATTCAACCGAGGCCTGTCAGGCCTAACGTCACCACTTACGTTACACAAATACCACGTCACCAGTTAAAGGTTAAGGTATATTCGGCCGGATTACGCTTCAAGCGGCAAAGGGTGAAAGATGTCAGTTGCCGCTCGTTTCGCACGCAAGTAAGTTAAGTCGCTCAACGTCAAGTGTGGTCAAAGTCGACCACCCTGACGCGTCGCTCGCCCCAGACAGTGACAGCGCTGTACGCAAAAAGCATTGGCTATGTTTTAGTTAGGTGATTATCTCAAGGACGTTTTGCTGTTATGCGAGCTAAATTGAACTTTGTTGCGTAGCTGCAAGAGTCGCTACCTACTTATTTAATTTCTTCCTTGAAGTGAGCCTTCTGTTGCTTTCTGTATTCTGTGCTATGGTGCCCAATGACCTTTCGTAGAATATTACGAGTACTCTTACTCCAATTAAGTTATTAACGTATAAAACATTGAATGTACATCTAAATACAATAACCGAGTAAATACCTTCACATATTGGGCAACTTTAATTAAATGTTCGAGTACTGTATTTGTCTAAGTGGTTGGTTTGGTCGCGCGGTGTAAAGTGGGGTGCGCTTCGCGTAGCTCCTCTCTAGTCGAGTCGAGAGCGCGTAGCGACGTTCCGCAGTCATTTACGTCTCTGTGAGTCAATGATTAACTCTACGTCTGCGTCGCCGAATGGATCAGAATGCCTCAGTAGTTCTCAGACTTCTTATGAACTTGTAACTTATTGCGAGCCAGGGTCAAAAAGCTACAAAGGTGATAAAAAATATAACTTATAGTCGACTTGAAATTATCCTTATTTCACGGGTTAAAAAAATACTAAGTAAATACTAAGCTTCAAAATGTAAAATCAAATTTATTATTTTCATGTAATCAAGTATACTAGAAGCAGAAAAGTAATTTAACAAATATACTATCCCATGTAGGTACTAATTGACTGGCCGCAACGAATACTTTTTAAATTTTTTGCGCTTACGAACATAATTCTAGTGTGCTGAATAAACGGTTTGTTGCAGAGACCTAGATGACACCACATTGCTGGATGAGACAACGGAGAACGTCGACAGAAATTCTCTCGCCTCTTTTGGAAGTGGCAACACGACAGACTCTGATAAGGTATGTTCAAGTACTACATTTGCCAGTTTCAGCATTTTCACGAAGACACACGCACGACAAAGATTAATTAAGTTGACAATTTACATGTACATTACCCGCTTACAGAACACTGATTCGATTAAACCTTTCACTCTAATCGGTTTCGCCATTTGTGCGATCACCTACACCAACTCAAAACTTTTTTAAAGTGATCATTGATCTATAAATGGGAAGTAATTAAAAAGCTCAACCCTTTTATTTTAAAATATTCATGGCATTACCGACTGAGTGCTTCAGGTCGAGTGATGTAATAATTTTAATCAAACGCCCCTCTCGTAAGCCCCTGGAAGTTGACTGACTTACATGTTTGAATTAATTGATATTTTATCTGATCGGACCAGTCAATATAGTGAGGAATGAATGAGTGTGTTCCTCACTGATAATGTGAATTCCCTTGCATTCGTCATGATGATTTATTAAAAATAAAATATGCGTAGGTATGGGCTATTCTGGGAAAACAGATAAATAATTAAAATGTGTTGTCATATTTTGACACTGAGTAATATAACATAAAGTTTACCTAGTGCACACAAACATTGCAGCTTTGAATACTGAAGCTCTAAGAAAACGTCTACCGTGGGGGAGGATTTCAGTCTTAACCCTAAATTCATTGATTAATTGTGAAACAAAGATCGCTACCAACTCTGTCCCGGATCTAATATTTGCCAATTTTAAACTTTAAAGAAAGTAAAATTCGCATTGAATATTTGAACGTCCATTAAGTAAATATGTGATCATGTTAGGCATGTCCCGCATACTCCTAGCAATCCTAAATCGTTGGGCAAATGTTTGAATACTTATACGCTGTCGGCATTCGATCGACGAGTTACATAACATCTCAATTGTTAGGAAACATTTTATTAATTTTAGACATCATAGTAACATTAACAATCGATATCTAAATAGAAATATTGTTAGTACTATTTTTCAAAACGGTCAGGTTCGATTCCCGAGCTGAGTACATTTTTTTAAATGTATGAATGCAGTTTTTCTTGTTACTAAAATCGATAAAATAAAATAAATTAATATCCTTGCACTTTCCACACAGCGTCATCTAGTTCCAAGCTAAGCAATTCAATGCTTGTGTTATGGCAATCAGAAGACTGATAATACTACTTATATACATTTGTATTTAAGTATAAATAATAATATAGTATACGATTCCATGGTTCCTAAGAAGAGATCTACGTATGGGCGTGCACTACAAGGAATTTTACTTTATTAGTATCCGATGTGTGTGAGAGACAATTATATCCAAAGGTTGTCTGGAAGAGATCGCTCTAAGCGATAAGACCGCCCATTATACTAATATTAAGTTGTTTTTACTATAATTGTATATTCCTATTGTTGGTGTAATAAAGAGTTCATTATTATTATTATTTGTTTATAGACTTTAAATCTACTCGGCTGTTAGACCGGGAGTAACTGTGACGCACGGGCCTAGGCCAAGTGTGACTCAGTAGAAGGTTGTTCTGTAGGGAGTTCTGTTTGTAAGAACTTCCTCACTATTCTGCAAGTATTCAGAATCACTGCTTTTTGTAAAAGAGCATATGTATGCTTTGGTAGATCAAGGAAGTCAATAGATTGGAAAAGTTGAGTAGGTATTACTCCAGGTATTACTCCAGGATGACAGGTACTATTGGGACTATAGTGACTTTTTTCAGCTTCCACATGCGGGTAATTTCATTTTTGAGATCAACGTATTTGGAGAGCTTCTCTGCGATCGTGTTCTGTAGGTTGTGGGTGTTGGGGATAGCAATGTCTATGAGGAGTGCGGTGTGGTTGGTCTTGTCAACAAGGGTCAGGTCTGGTCTATTGAAATGAGTTGTTCTGTCGGTAAGGATGGCCCTATCGAAATAGAGTTTGTGTGATTATTATTATTATATATTACCGTTCCGAATCGGAATACTAAAAAAACCGGGTAGTGCACCTGTTTTATAGTTTCAGACTTTCCCATACTGATACTGACCGATCTAAATGTTCTACTCTAAATGTAAACCCTTTACCTCGTACTCGTATAAATTTACTCTCGTACTCGTATATATTTTAGTTTGTTTACGCGCGCTGCGATGGCGAACTAGTTTTGAAAGCTTTTCGTTAATTGAATGGACGGGAATCCAATCAGAATATTACAGACTAGTACTTTTTGATTATTTTACATGCGCGCGAGGCGAGCGTGCATAGCGCCAGGTTTTTAATACAAATTTGCATAATTATATTTATGCCTCATTCCCATGAGGAGAGTGAAATACCACGGATTTCCACTTGATAACATTCTGACAAACCTCTTCCGCATCATTTATTTAATGGTTTTTTTACAACTACTATTTATATCTATCTAATAATAATAATACCTTTAAATGAGCAATTAATGTATATTTAAAGCGCGGCTTCGCTTGCGTGTTGTACACGCTACTTTCCATAAAAAACTTTGACACCCTATTTCACAACTTTTTAAGGGTTATTTTGGAAAATCCTCATACCCGTATCTGTTTATTTTGCATCCATAGTATTCAAACCGATTTCTATTTAATTGTACTTATAAAAGTTCCAGGGGTGAAATTTCACCCCTTTAAAGGGGTAAAGCTGCGGTAAAATGGCACATATTTTTTATGTTAGACCTCTGGCAATTCATCGGTGAAAATTGCATTTAATTCCATTCAGTAGTTTTGCGTGATGCGGTAACAAACATATACATACAGACAACCATTTTAAAAACCATTTTTTGGCCTCTGTTGCTCTAATAAAGACCCCGTATTAGTTTTTCATTAATATGTCAAATGTACAGACGTGTTACAGTTTTATTATATGTAGAGAAAAGAAGAGATAAAAACAGAAATGCACCTCGAAATTGCTCTCTTCTCACGAAATTGAAGTCGGTTTTAATAAAATATTTATTATTATATTTTTGGCACTTGTTTTCTGCCGATAGGCACAATGAAATTAATTCTTAAATGCACTTAGTCAATCAGCATAATTTTTTTTAACAAACGTCCTTGAATGCGTCAACTAATTAAAATTAAATCAACTATGTAGAAATGTTTCTAAGAAAGTTTCTCTGTATATGTATACATGTATAGTTTCAGATTTCTCCATATTGTACCAATAAATAATACGTGTTTTTGTTTTGTTATAAGTAATTAAAAAGAAGTAATTTTTAGAGTCGGTACCTATAACAGGCAGAAAATGTTTTATAGTGGTTCTCTCTTATGGATGTATCGAGTGTCCTTGAATATATTGGCAGCAGGTAAGCGGTGTGTGGCTGTCGCAGCCGGTCACCGCAATTGCGTTCCGATAGCATCGAGTTCTTAGCGGCCGCCCGCTGCGGGAAACTTCACAGAACAAATTCGGGAACCGTAGCTCGATACGTAGCGGAGGCTGCGTAGTATGCGAGCCGTGGGCGCGCGGGTTGCGGGCGGAGCGCGTCGCCTTCAGTGGCCGAAGCGCCGCGCGCCGCGACGGACGGCGCCTCCCCTCCACCCGCGGCGGACGGCGCCACCCCTCCACCCGCGGCGCGGCCCGCTGCCGCCGCCGTAAGCGCGATGGATTCCGGGACACCTAAACAGAACAAAAGCCGGCGCAAAATTTCACTGCCATGGTTCCGACAGAGTTCCGTGAGCGCACCCCACGCCACGCTGGCGCGCCAGCACACCATTGACACGCCGAGCTCGTTTAACGCGCGCGTGCTGCGGGGCCGCGAGCGCCAGCGTCAGGTGATGCACCGTACCGCACGGCACAGCGCCCAGCTGCATCCACTCCCGCGCCCTCGCCTGCTCGTCTCACCCCGCACCCCGCACCCCGCATCCCGCAACTCACGCACTTGCACCGTCTCTCTCCGACAAACTGCACGCTCCAACGCAAATCAAACTAGACACTTGAACGATGCTTCACCAACAACATTGCCATCGCTTTCATCAGTTATCATAACAGAGTTTTCTTCTACATTATTATCATGAATCTGTAACAAAAGTTATGTAAAGGTCAACGGTCATTGAAATAAAAACGTTTGTTTTATGTGATGTTTTAAAGTTGTTGTCTGCACGCACATGTAATGTTATGGAAAGTGAAATAAAATGTCTGATGCCTACGAAAAATTGTGTCTTCGTTATTTAAACTACATTATTGACGATGCGGCGTTTTAAGACACAGAAGCCGAATATAAAACTTTTTATAACTTTTTAAATTGAATTTTATTAATTTTAGTGTTTTTGTTTGAATTGGCACAATTATTCGTATTTTATTTTGATTTGTATCATTAACATGCTACAGGTTATCTGCAGGTCTTACGCACTCACCATACATACCTACACTATCATCTATCTAAATAAGAAAATCGAATATTGTAAACAAGTTTTGGCATTTCCTTTGAACGTAGTCTTTAAATATAATAAAAACCTGTTAAATGAGGTGTCATTGGCTTTCGTATAGTTTACAAAAGTTACTCATTTTAGTAAATCCAATACATCATTGTTATTTATTCACATTTAAAGTCAACAATAGTCAGTAAAAGCACAGATAAAATAATACTAGTAGTAAAAGCTAACTAAAAATCGTCATGAATATAAATGTGGGTTTTCAGAGATTTAAAACCATTTTATGACCGACTTCATAAAAGGAGGAGGTTCTACGTTCCACAGTTTCACTATAATTCACTTTATGTGTTTTTGTATGTACGTTCGCCGATTATTTTGTCATTAGACCGATATAAAAAATATTTGTTTGCTTCAAAGATATATAATAGGTATTATGTTCCATGCCTAGTGTGTGTGTACCAAATATCAAATCAATCTGCAATAGGAAGAGGGTCAAATTTCCCTTATAGGTCGCGTCAAGTAAGAGTCTTTTCACACTACGTTTTTCGACCGAGCAGACGCTGCGCGATGTTGTGTAGCGCGTCACCTGCTAGTTCGCAGCGCGCTTCACAAACGCGAGGATAGTGTGCACGGTCACAGCTTGCCGCCTGCATTTTGTTTGCCACGCGATGTATTGTGTTTTTATCGATACAGACGCGATAAAAATGGGCACGAAGTTTTCCGTACTATTCTCTGAATATTTCAAGCATCTACATGTTGTCGTTATTAATTTCGAGCAAAAAACGGCAAAATAATCTCATTTTTTTTGAGCCTCTCTAAAATATTAATTCTATTCTATTTTTAGCATTTGTTGTTATAGCAGCAACAGAAATACACCATCTGTAAAAAAAAAATCAAAAATCTAGCTATCACGGTTCATTAGATACAGCCTGATGACAGAGAGACAGACGGACAGCGGAGTCTTAGTAATATGGTCCCGTTTTTGGGGTTTCGAAGTCAACAAGGAACCCTTATAGTTTCACTCGTCACTCCGCTCGTCCGTCCCTCCGTCTGCGGCTTTGCTCAGACACTATTGATATTAGAAATCTATAATTTGGCATGGCATACATAAGTACTATATTGATGACGCCGACAAAGTTCGTATGAAATTCATTTTTTGTATGAAAGTAAAGTCAAATATCTACTGACATTAAGCAAAACCAAGGTTATTAAGACTGGCCGTTAGATACATTGCGCTCTGCCATTTATCTCGAAAATGAATCTAGATAAAAAAAAAAGTATAAACAAAAGTTTTAGAATTTAATCCTCTGAAATATTAAAAAAATACAGGAAAGAGACGAGACATGGTGCAACTTTGACCTTCGACCTTGGAATATGAACGAGTATCTGTAGTCGCGGACACCCTACGGTTTTGGATAAGATTTGGTAGTTAAAATAAAGGTTTACACAAGTTTATAGCCGACTATCTCTCATTCTGATATTCTTGCCCTAATTTGACTAATTTTCCTTGACTCTAATGCGTAGTTCGGACTAGGCTAGTAATTTTGTAGAGTAGTGAGTAATAGGTATAGTGGCTAAATGTCTGCGAACAAAAAATTATCAAGTAGTTTAGTGAACGATTAAGTCGAGTCGATCCATTTTAGGGTCAATTCACACGTACCACAACCACACCACGTCGCAGCGACATAATGTGGTCAAGCTGTGGTTACGTGTGAATAGTGCCGCAGCGGCTTTTTGCAGTTGCGTTGTGGTACCGACAAAATGTCGATGTGGTTGCGTTGTCGCTGTTGTTGCGACGTGGTAACCACACGTGGTCATGTGCAGTTATACTCCAGCTTTAGTAGAGGTAACACGGCTTGACTGAACGTAGTCATGGAGGAAAGATTGTTGTTGCTATCCTTGTTATGGCTTTTATTAATAAGAAGAAGACGACGAAATCAGCGTATTCGTCGACGACGTCATGTCGTGGCGATGTGGCCGCGGTGCCGCCGCCGCGTGGCGGCGTTGCCGTCGCGCGCGATGTGATTGCGATGTGTTTGTATTACACAGGTGGTCGATAACAACGTCAAAATGTGGTACGTGTAAATTGTAATATTCATTTTCAATACAAAATATACGCCCGACCACATGGCGTCGTTGTGGTGTGGTTGTGGCTGTGGTGTGGTTGTGGCTGTGGTGTGGTTGTGGTACGTGTGAATTGACGCATACTCTATTTTTTCGGGCGAGTAGCGCCACCACGTGTCCGTGCTCACTGGTTCACCGGCTAAACAAGTCCAAACCTGTTGATTAGTCGAGTTCATTAGTGGAAAACTGTCGTTTCGCTGGAGTGGAGAGAACTTTAAAATTTGTTTCCAAATATGTAGAACATGAATGCTTGTGGAATATTAAATTAGTATTCCAATTAATAGCTACAGTTTATCTCTTCTATCGATTCATTTTCGTACCCATAGCTTCTTTTTCTTAATCACATAAATTACCTTATCCGCCTCTTCTTAAATAGCCGTTACGATTAACTTAATCAGTTTATTCACTCTATTGCGTTGCCCGTTCATCTTGCAAAACACCACTCACTTGTGTACCTACTGTACTGGACCGTAATGCAAACGTTTTCTGTGCAGTAGCGAGTAGTTTAGCCACTAAATTACACGCTACTCTACTAAATTACTAAAGTAGTCCGAACTAGGCATTAGGCCCTAATGCGTAGTTCAACTACTTTAGTAGTAGGTATAATTATTGCGAGCACGATATTCTATTTTAATTTATTGGTTATTATTATTTTCTGGTAGTTTCCTGTTATATTCCAGTTTGAAAATAGTTTTTTTTTTATTACAACACGTCGATGTCTGTACATTTGAGATATTAATGAAAAACTAATATCTTTATTAGAGCAACAGAAACAAAAAAAATCTTTAAAATGTATGTCTGTCTGTCTGTATGGATATATATGTTTCTTGACGAACACGTCAAAACCTTCGTGCGAATAGTGATGGAAAGAGATAGGTACTAGATGATCGATAGACCATCACTGATTATTGCATATAGAATGTAGGTAATGTTTATTTACCTATTTAAAAAAAATTACGCCAATAGACATTCTTTTGTAGTGTCTAAAAGGTAGGAGCTCTATAACATAATACAGACAAAAATATGACTCAACTGGTTCTTATTGTATTTTGTAAAGTTATTGTATTTTGTACCTAAATATGTTGTAGGTAGTTTGGTTTCTGTAAATAAAAACAATTTGTGAAATCAGTAAAAACAACAGACTTACTGTAAAAATCATACTTGTATTATTTAATACAAATAAATGCCACAGAAACTAACAATTTGTAATTATTGCCAGGACTATTTTTTAAATTCACTTTAAAAAGTTTAAATACATAAAATATTATTCAGTCTTAGAATCACTAACTTTAAAAAAATAATAATGTTACAATAACTGGCCAAGTGCGCATTGTGCGCTCAATGTAGGGTTCCCAATAAGCGAAGGCACTCATAATTAGATGTACTCGTACGTTCAGTGCTGTATTAGGTATACAGTTAAAAACTTAATTTATAATATTTCTACGAAATATTTATATTTCATTAGTTGATCGACTATTACGCGTAGCATAAGTACTAAAATTAGTAATTCATACAGTAGTGGCAATTCTGAGTGTCGCAAAAGCTAAACTAAGCTAACTAAAATTGTTGCCGTCCCTTTCATAGCGATGGGAATAAAAAGGATGGCAATAATTTTAGCTAGTTTAGTTTAGCTTTTGCGACACTCCGAATTGCCCCCAGTATCTCTCTATAATAATTTACTTCTCAAACTGATAAATAAATATTTTTATTTGCTACTTCAGGCAGTGTCTGTATTTCAATTTCAAAACATCCCTTGCGAACCTCCGAGCCGGTAACGTGGGGTGCGCCATGACAAACGATCGATCTAAATTTAAATGTCTCTTCAATCAACCGAGCCTTACACGCACTTAGCCCTACATCGACATTACTTCCCTTAACTTTGCTATTCCCATTGGATACACCATTACACCACTGCCCTTATGATAGTTATAGAACAGTGAATACACTTTCATATTACTAGTATGAGGTAATTACTTATGTTGTAATTTTAAATACATTTTTTTTGTAAGTAAGTACATTTAAATAGCCTCGTTTAAAGGTATAAGATTATGTATTTCGTTATATATTATTATTATTTATCTGTAGTTTACTTCCGTACGTTCCTAGTTCAGGGGGAAATGTCTCCGTTTCCTATTTATTACGGCCTAGCAATTTACGGTACATACCTACTAATCGAAATCTGGAATCAGTAACACATAACCATAACACAAGCATTAAGTTGCTTAGCTTGGGACTAGATGACGCCCCGTGTGGAATGTCTAATGATATAAATTCCCAGTCAGGCGTGAATATACCCGTCCATAGTCAGGACTCAAAATGCGAACAATGAATGTGCCTTAACCACCCAATATGAATCCGTTGAAATATACCTCACTGCTGATGCCGTCTTTATAACTGGCTCGCTAGTGCAGCACTAAGTTATTGTATTCTGCATACAACTAAGGTACTCGAATTGGGCAATAAATGGTCCTAATACTATATCCTGACAGTTGTCGAAAATCACTAGAGACATTATCTCTATTTGTATTCGTTATCTGTATAGTGTTGTCGATGGTGGGTCTTATCTTAAATTCACGAACTCCCCAATCGATGGGCTAGTATTGTGCCTTCGTTTCATTTTAATTTCAACTTTAATGCGATTCTATACTAAAGTAAACAGGCAATAGTGGCAATTCTGAGTGTCGCAAAAGCTAAACTAAGCTAACTAAAATTGTTGCCGTCCCTTTCATAGCGATGGGAATAAAAAGGATGGCAATAATTTTAGTTAGCTTAGTTTAGCTTTTGCGACACTCAGAATCGCCCCCAATATCCCACTAATATTATAAACGCTAAAGTTTGTATGGATGTTTGTTGCTCTTTCACGCGAAAATAACTGAACGGATTTGGCTGAAACTTGAATTGAAATATACATAGTTTATGACCTAGAATAACACATTTATTTTATTTATTTATTTATTTTTATTTCGTAGGAAAACAAACAGTCATTATATGCTATTCACTTAACTTAAATTATAACTACAGACCATTTATATATTCTCACATATTGAATCTATATTATAGCTTGCCTGATTAACATAAAAACACAAAAGAAAAACCATTGAGGTACAATCTATTGTATAGTATAGTAACTCAATGTTAGGAACCTTCTGTTTTATTTTAATCAAAAACAAGTTGGTCTTAGTTGACTCTATTTCCCACCAGGAACACTTTTCAAGTTTTTATTTAGGTACGTACGTAGGTACTTACCTTATATTTGAAATGAAAAGCAGTGATTACTTAGGGTAAAAGACCATTAATGTATTCGAACTATTGGCGCTCTTGCTGCAACCATCTCGTGCAACCTTTTGTAACAATCTACTAAAGATTCCTTTTCTAATAATCACGAGCAGAGCTCAATAGCCCAGGTACTTTCTACAGTTATGTAGATAAGGCATTATCCCTGCTTCAGAACGAACTCTCACAAACATGATTCTTCTTTTATCACGTAATTTTTTTTTTAGATTGCTTCAATCCTAGCTGGGATTTCGTTGAACTACATACAATTTAAATAATAACATAACTTATTAATCATACCGTTCTTTTGGATTTGATGTCATATTTTTAATTCTTTCAGTTTTTCCAGTTAGAAATTCATCATGTCTTGTAATTTTACCAAATGTTGACATTTTTGTTTTGCCCACAGGCTGGTCCTGAAATGACGTGGGTGGTGGCCGAGCACACGGCCGCCGGCTCCGGGGAGCTGTCGGTATCCAAGGGACAGCAGGTGGAAGTAGTCGAACCTTGCTCGGGGAGGAGCGAGTGGTGGGTGGTGCGAGTGCCCGGCGAGCCTCCCCAGGAGGGTGCTGTGCCTGTCCACGTGTTGAAGCCGCAACCCTCACATCAAGTCAAGACGTCACCGTCGCGGAGGCCTCTGAGTCAGCCCTGTGATGAGACGATAGGTAAGTCGCATTTAATTCTGATACCTAATAATATGCTGCTCACGAGCAGATTAGAGAACAGATTATTTGAGGAGGTAAGGATTGTGAAATCTTTCACATAGTAATAATTCCTCACATTTTAATTTTATACATAAACGTACTTAGGTATTTTACACGGCTCAACTAGTCCCAAGCTAAACAACTTAATGTTTGTGTTATGGTAACCAGTTGACTGATTAACTACTTATACTCATACACTACATCTTACACTGTAATTCGGTGAATACTATTGAGATACAGTTGAAAATAATTTAATAGGTAGATAATTAGCACTGAACCCATTATACTAACACGATGTAATGAAATGTCCATTAATACATTATTGAGCTTGATTTATAAGCGCCTTCACTTCCCAAACAAACCGATGGCATTATTATGACAAAGAAAATTTAATATTTACTGAAATTAATATGCGAACGGACAAGCCAATTTGGTTGTTCAATTTGCGGCTGGATGTCAGCAGACTTTAACAAGCTTTTTGGGAAATCAGTTTAGGGACACAGGGCACAGCTATACAATATGATAACTAGCTGCGCCCCGTGGTGTTACCCGCAGTGTATAGTTCCCGTTCCTACTGGGGTCAAAGTAGCCTATGTGTTAATCCAGGATATAAGCTATCCTTCTATCAAATCGTCACGTTAATGGTTTGAAATTAACGGTTTCACTATTTGTTACATTAGAAAAGGTAGTTAAGTTTTTTTATTTAAGAAGAACCTTCTACAAATACATTTAAAAAAAGATGAATGAAATCGGTAAAGTCTTTCTCAAGTTATAGCGTGACCAGGAGAAATAGGGGTTTATTTTTAGGGTTCCATGTTATATATATACTCGTAGATACCTACTACTCTCACCTTTATTTATATCGTCCCTCGATCGAATATGGGTTCCACACGACATCACACCAGTAGATGATCAGTGGATCTCGAAAGATTTATTTTTCCATGCCACTGATATTTTAGGTCGAGTCAGCTATTGAGCTGACTTGTCTGAAGCGGAAACACCGATTTACCCGATAATAAAGTACATCTGTTTCCCGGAAAATATTATTAAACATCGAAAATATAATCGCCTTAGTTATTGAACTGAGACGATTATATTAACGTGAAAATGTGAATTTTTATTTTTTGTTACTTATATAATCTTCGATCAGTTGTTGATGCTCTAAGGGCGCCTTCAAATTGTCGCGCGGAGGCAGCGCGGCTGCAGCGCGGCTGCAGCGCTGCGGCCGCGCGACAATTTGCGACTAATTTGAAGGCGCCCTAACTGTCAAAAGTGCAATTTTTAAGTAGTGGTTTTCTTTTGCAGAAAATTTCAGTGCAATTTTCCTAACTTTTATTTCTCTTACATAGTTTATGAAATCTTTAAAAAGATAAATGAAAACGACAAAGTCGATCATAAGTTATGGCGGGACCAATAGGGAAACAGGGATTTGTTTTATATAGAAATAAAATGCTAAGATAGTTTAAATTTAAAAATAATGCTGAAAAACTAAGCCCCATCAATGAAATGAAAGACAATGTTGAACAAAGAAAGAAACAAACAAAGACCTGTCCAACTACGCCCCACCCATACGGAACATATTAACTCGAAATTTCTAATAGGTACGCTTGAAAAAACATTTTTTTTTCTAAGACAGTTTGCTGGTAATCTAATGAGCTTAATCAGTGAAGAGGCTGTAAAGACTTGAGTTCTGAAGGTAGTAAAAAATAATTATTTAACAGGATTTTATGAAGTTTAAGTTTCCAGAGTTCATGCGCGCGAGATCTCAGTTCGGGACTAGAAATATCATATGTATAGTAGACCCGTTGTGACAGTTTTGCTTTAAGATCCCTAAAAGGAAAACAACGGGTCATAGAAAATTACTACAATTAAGTTTTTAACTATATAAAACATCATTGAATGTAAGTACATTGTACATACATAAATAGTAAATTTCTTCGCATGTTGGGCAACTCCGGAACCCTACATTAAACGCGGCCTGACACGCAGTTGACGGCTTTTATTCTAAGTTAGTATAGATTTTATCATACTTAGATGAAAACTTTGCGCCAACACAGTGCGAACAAGAAGGGCGCATAGTTAATTAATAGTTTTTAGTCTGCAAAAGCTTTGTAAAGTTATTTAATAATAAGAACTAAAATTGTTTTCAATTAAATAGTATATTCGGTCTTCGCAAAGTGGTTCATGTAATGTGAACGAAAATAAATTCGGTAGACTGAATGACAGAATGAATTAACAACAAGCCGTGTTGGTCATGGATTAGTATTGGTAGTAGTATTAGTATTGGTGGATTAGTACCTCGACTTTCGATCCGAAGGTCGTGGGTTCGAATCCGGCCGAGCATCGATGAACTTTTCGCATCGAAAATTATATATGCGCTTTAACACGAGCTTATAACGGTGAAGGAAAACATCGTGAGGAAACCAGTTAGCTCTCTAATAGAGTCGATGGGCTTGCAAACTGTCACGTATGGAAAGTTAACTTCTGCAAAAAGTGGGCATGTACCAAATTTGTATGTATAGGGGTAGTCAGAGGTATAATATATTTTTGAAGATTCAAAAAGATCTAAAAATTGCCTAATGATCTGAAAGAAATTTCCGCTCCCGGGATACAGTCGTGATCATATTTCATTTCAGACTGAATGATACTCATAGATAGGCAGCGTGCCGGTCTACGCAAGTCCGTATAAGCTGCATACGATGGCTCGGACAATTATGAATAGATAGGATTATTGGAAACATCGGTATTCCGTCAAAGCTATGGCGACTGCGGGCTTTAAATAACTGGAATTGCGGTGCATTTACTCTCCTACAGCTCTATGGATGAATACTACCTAGCGATATTCTATACAAATTTTATATCTATCTAATTGGATACCTACTAAATGCGATTGACATTTTATAATGAAATTAGTGTAATAAAGTTGCAATAGTTTCTTTTCATTTATTTGAGTGTTATAGCTATCCTGTTTATGGTACCTTACCGGTATAATTTATAACTTATTAGGTTGGTATTATTTAATTTCAATCTATAGATTATTTAAAAAGAATTTAACTATAACTAAATAAATATTATTACGACAGTATCGCTTGTTCCGAAATTCGTCGTCTCTTAACACACAACGTTAGATCAAACGCTCAAAGCAAACGCGGCAATGTAATGTAAAATAGATTTCGCGGAGATGCGGCTGCAACAACAGACGCGCGCGTACTATAAGTAGCGGCGGCCAACCTTGACGCTTTGTCGGGGTTCGGACACGAAAAGTACACGCATTTGCGTTATCTATTGAACTATTTGTATCTGTGTTATTTTTAGAACACGAAAAAAATATCCGCAGGTACATCTTGATTTGGATGTGGGTACTTTGTATTATTGACTTTGAAAAGGCTACTTACGAGTATATCTCACTTGATGTAACTCCATAGAAACCATACATAAACAATTAAAATGATATTCAACTCAATTTGCACGGATGTACTCGTAGTTGGCCGTGAGTAGGATTTGGTTTATTTTCTACTAACATTCTAATGAGTACAATTATTTCGGTTTTACCCGCCGCATCATAAGCATCTAATACATAGTATCATATCCGTAGTAAACGTAAACAGACTCACGACTACACACCCACGTACTGTAGACATAATCTCAGATATACAGAGACTCGTATGATCATTTTATGATTGATTGAGAAAAAGATGTAATTTTAGGTAATCAGAGGAATATTTACTGTCCTACTATCATGATAGACGCAAATGTATGAATATAATATAGATAGATGTTTCTTAAAAAACTTGTATAAATATAAATAATATACAAAGAAACAGGAAACAATTTAATGAAATAAGGATCATGATAAACAGGATATCCTTAAAAAAAAGTAATCAATAATGCCAACAACGTGTACTAGAAACAGTGCTGCTAACGTTTAAATATTATATGACGTTTGCTATCGATCGAATAAGGTTTTGCTTGTTTTTACTTGCACTTATATAATATATAATATACAAGCAACAAGGTTTTAGTTTTTAAAACATATTTAAACATTTAGAAGAAATTCATCTTAGACAGTCACACAACTTTCTTATTAATTTGGAACTTTTTTGAAGTAGGTACTTCAAAAAAGTTAAAAGTTATTCTCTAACTCGGTTTATCTTTTACAAAGTTCCGTATCCGTTGCACGAATCAATTTGAAAACTGGCAAACCTCTTCATTCCGTGAGTGTACAAAAAAAGTTTTTTCATATGACTCCCCCCACCCCACTTAATATGTTTGTATAATGGTTTTTTTTCTACCCCAATATCTCTTTACCACCCCTTCTCTGATTAAGCTCACATAGACCAGTTACTAACCATACCTACCAAGATTTGGTAGATTGGATTTATGGTTCGATAGTCATGCAAGCAAGAATAAAGTAGTGAAACATACAACGCTAACTCGTCCAAGTTGCCACTACGATTTTCAACTATGAACAATGCTCGAGTGGCAAACTGTAATTCGGACCAAAGTCTTGCTCTCGTTATCTTCAGTCGAAAAATTGTATATAGAAATACATACTTAACTAGTTTTTATAAGGAGAGGTTTAGGTTTTTATATTAGGTACCTACTCATATTTAATTAAATAAGTTATTTTTTTTAAGTTATGTTTATTGTTTATTGTGGCGGCACAGAGTGCTAGATACTGAGCTTGTTTCAAATAATAGATACAGCGCAAAAGTATTAGCTGAATGGGTATTAATTTTAGTAAACAATAAACAATATTGACAGTATAATATGGCATAACAAATATTAATGTAATTACGTATTTACGGCCGGTTTCTCGAACGCAGATAATTTTCAAAATTAACTAATCAATGGTCAAATTATGTGACAATTAGTATCGAATTTGCTCTTAATTTGACACTTGTCACGTGATTGATTTGACCATTGATTGAAATTATCTGGGTTCGAGAAACCGGCTGTTAGAGTCCCAATGGCTTATTCAACATCATTGATTATTAAGTGTGGAGTTCTATGGATTGCATAATCGGATGGAACTCGTATGAAATCATCAAAACCGTGGGTCCGTATCCTAGGTAGGTCATCTCTTTCTGACGCATATAACATGTCACCATATTTTTGCTAATGGCCGGTACGAGCGATATTGTCAACAATCAGCGGCATCGTCGAAGGCGTTGCCGTGTTGTCGTTCTCTTCGCACTCGCATTGGAGGTAGACATTGAGTAGCATAGCTGTGCGTGTGTTCCGTGGGAAGGTGTCGCGAGACGGCTTCAATGGATGGGCGTGCTCGTGTCGTAGCGGCCGCGATGGTTGCGACGGCCGGCGGTCAGTCGGGCGGGCCGTGACAGCGAGCGCGCGCGCCCGCCCGTTCCCTCCCGGTGCGGCGCACAAGGCTCCGCAGTGGACACGCGCACACAGTGCACAGTTGCACATGCACACCCTGCAAGCGGCAATCAACACGCCTACCGCCCGGAGCGGCGCGGCGCCCGGGATCGGGACTGGCGACCGGACCTCGGATGCGCTCACAATTTCTACGACTTCCGGCCTAGTAGCACGTCGCGCCTTTGAGATGCACTAGCGATCCGAGAATGTCGAGAGACCGCATGTTCCGTGTAGCGCGGGCCATGGCTTCCGACTCGGGACACGGAAGCGATACAGAAGCCACCTTCAGTGATAGTGCCGCGATCAGCTCGACCTCGCGCGCTTCTCGAGCTCTTTCATTTAGGCGGGCCTGCAATGCGATGTCTAGAATTCTAACATCATCAAATGGAAATGGCACAGGTATGATACAGATAATTTAAAATGTATCTTTTTTTATTTTAGTAGTAATCATTATCAATTATTTTCTGACATTGAGTATAAAAAAACTTTGTAAAAGCCTCTCATTACTCACCCACGGTCGCGCGCGATGCTGTGAACAACCCGCGATACAGGAGTGTAGATTGCATTAGCATACATTCTTCACAGCTTCGGATCCGCGCCTCGTTTTTTTCAGCATTTTGTCTCGCGACAAAGGAACGCGAACAAAATTGACTAATCTCTATGAGTATGGATGAGTTATATTATAATATTAATTATGAGATAAGTAGCAACGACTTTTAAACTAGCACTTGAGGCGGCTGCATAACGATTAATCTAATCTAACTAAGGGACTGATCCGCGCACAGTCTAAACCATAAGTCCTAGAAGTAGTGTAGGGTACATTCCTTTTATGATTTAGGAGTGCACTAAGAAAGGAATTTGGGAAACCCCTAGGGGATGAAAAGGAGTGAAAAGGTTTGTAAGCGAAATCGTATTTACTGAACATACAACTTAGAAACTCAGCAATATTATTCTTCAATAAATTGAGTTTTTAAAAATATTTAGTCCATAATTAAATATTTTAAAAACTAACCTTAGCATGGCGTGTGGTCACAGTTAAATAAATAGTTTTTTGGTAGCGGGCTTATGTTTCCAACAACGATTCCCATGGTTGTGCAGGACGCTCTTATAGGATAAAAAAATGCTAATTTTTCTTCCCTTTTTTTTGGCAAGAGTGAAAAGTACCTTTCCGGTCTCAGCTTACCGTACCTGATTTAATAATGGGAGATGTCTCTTGCAATTGTCCCCAACATAGTCCATAACCTTTTCGGATTAAAAATAACATATTTATTGATAATCTCTACATATAATAAAACTGTAACACGTCGATATCTGTACATTTGAGATATAAACCAATATATAGACAAAATGCAAGTTGGCATTCAAAGCTGCTTACCAAAATCTCGACAAAAAAAACACATGACTCATTTCAGTTTTCCGTAGTAAATGCTACTATCAAAATATACTCGTAAAACCTACTCGCTGTTCTGAAAATAGTTTTGTCGCGTGTCAGTTTATTGGAAAACGTGGATGATTAGCTAATAGTGATTTAGAAAAATAAGACGTTAATTACTTGAAACATAACGAACATAGGCTATATTTTATCCCGTTTAAATAAAAAAGGATATCTTGGTGACCATTTGCGCAACTGCAGTAGACGAAAATACGGTCGCATTGAAAGACTGCGTTATTAAATATCTCTTACGGTAAGAGATATTTATATGTTTTTATAGGAAAGTTGTAAAGGTCCAAAAGATCTATGAAATAGACCTCGGCGATCTATGTCTATAAACGTAGTAACGTATTAACGTTAATACTCAAATTTGATAAAAAAAAAAAAAAAAAAAATCAAAGTTTTTTTTAAATTTAATGAAAACTTTATGCGTTATCAGAAAGCACCTAACTGTAAGTCACACAATTGACACAAGACAGTGTTACTACGACTTATGAAAACCTATGACAATACCATGGACCAAGAAGGACAATACCTTCTTTGACTGAGACGGTCAAACATTTTAAGTGGAGAAAACTGGAATAAGCCTATAAATGAAAAGTCTTACTAACAGCTTATTAACAGCTCCGGCAGGATTCGAACCTTAAGTGTGGTTTAACACTGTAAAATATATAAACTATGGAATAAGCCTAATAACTAAAAGGAACGGTGCTGCGCGCAAAAATTACAAGAGAATACATAGCAGCTAGGTGTGCAAGTATGAGTTTTGTATGTTTACGGGAAATATCTGACAATATCAGTTTTACAAATTATCTGCTCCATTAGTTTAGATCCCTCAGCTTACAAGTTTTGAGGAAACAACACATTTTTTCGCAGTAATTATGCCATTGTGTTTTATTTTCCTCATCAAATCAATCAATCAAAACCTATAATCACAAGTGTCAATTTTTTTATGATGTTTATTGATTTTGCTAATAATGCCATCCATAATGCAAATATTTGTCTCGAGTCTGTGTGTTTTCTATGTAGGTAGAATATGTATGTACCTACAGTGGAATCTCACTAATCCGGCACTACTATTCCAAACCAGAGGACTGAATTGTATATAAAAATTCGTTGTCATAATGTTTTCTCCACTATCTAGCTTCTTTAAAATTACAATTTTGTCATTTAAAGCGAGAGTCTTGTGTTAACTTGACATTTTTAACTATGTAGGTACACTATTCTCACTTGTATACAGCAGGTATATATGTACGGCACGACCGTATGTACCTGCTGTTCAGTGATAAGTTTTGAGTTTAGACAACTGCTTGACAGACGACGCGACGGAGCGAATTCGCGGTTCTCGGCCTAGAAAAGGGTCGAGGGAGGTGCGGGCGGAGGGTGCTGGATTATTGGACGTGTCAGTCTATTGGAGTGCCAGATTAGTGAGATACTACTGTATTTACAAAAATAATGTATCCATGTTAAAGAGAAAAAGAGACCCATTTTACTAAAAATAATTTACAGTATTTCATTGATTTCTATTGCTATGGTAGTGAACATAACAGTACTGATATTTCCGACCGATAAATAGGTGTACGACTTATGCACTGATGAATTGATTTATTTACAAATCGATTTAGTGACGGTTGCGGTGTACGCCCGCGCCGTAGCTGTGAGTCGGGACGTGCGCGCGCGCCTTCTTCCATATTTGAAATTGAATGGAGTCGGTCACGGGTCCCGCACGGTAATGTGCGCTAGTGGAGCGGTAACCGGCGCGCGAGTCGCTTCTAGCGGTAATTGATACGCGCCTTCTTCTGCTGTTGCAGACACATTACAAATGGACGTTGCACGCGGTAAGAGCATCACCTGTTTTCTACTTTTGCGTTTGTTTATAGTGCTGTGAAAACTGGTAGCAAGTAGTAAATGAACAGTGGCATCGTAATCAGAAAATATCACTTAGTAACATACCAACTGAGGTCGGCCAAGGCACTAGCCGTGGAGGATGGTGGACACTTACCATTGGGCCACAACCGTTATTATAAATCTATAAAAAATTTTAAAGTAGAGTTACCCACTACATAAATTTTATAATCTCTGTCACTCATATAGGTATACTTAAGTACTTACTTAATTTTATTTAGATATAATGATGGTATTCCTTAGCACATTTATTTTATCAGGTGGTGGTCTAATCATAACTTATTTTGAAAAATGTAACTCTAAGTATAGAATATTGTAAAACTTTAGCCGATCCTTACTCAACTTCGTAATCTTCGTAATGTTGCATTCCCTCCTCCTATAAATTTTCTTCTCCCTTAATATATTATGTGTTGTTTTGTGGTGTTTTTCTATCTATACTTAATAATTATGTTTTTTTTTCAATGTAGTCATCTAGTTACCATACACAAAATATACAGGGTGTTACCAGACCACTACCGAAAACTTAAGGGGATGAAAGTACCCATCAATATGAACAACTTTTTCTAAGAATCCAACACTGTGAACGCGAAAAAAAAAACAGCTGTTCCATACATAAGTTCAATACCTACTTGGCTAAAGTGTATGAAACAGCTGTTTTTTTTTTCGCGTTCACAGTGTTGGTTTCTTAGAAAAAGTTGTTCATATTGATGGGTACTTTCACCCCCTAAAGTTTTCGGTAGTGGTCTGGTAACACCCTGTATACATACATTCCGTGTAAACAAAATAGATGCATAAAATATATAAATACATATTTATAGTTGATCGCTGACTGTTCACACTGCCGGCGAGAATTGTTCCACTAGTTTGACGCTGAGTGATAAGAGCTACCAAAGATAATACTCGAACAGCGATCAAAACTCACGTCGAGAGACACACTAGCGATGATTTATCTTCAGTGCGGCTTTAAAGGAAAGCGAGCGAGCAAGTGACGCGAGTAATCGTCCGTCGCACTTGCTCACTCGCTTATAGCCCAGTGATAAAACTATCACTCGCTCGTTTCTAGCTTCTAGTTCTAATAGTTACTTGTTCATCGTTTCCGGTGAGACAACTGCCTTAAGCTGCTTAGCTTGGGAATATAATATATCGCCATGTACAAGAAAGAAAGAAAGAAAAGGTTTATTGACAATACACACAAAAATGGTACAAATCAAAATACAAGTATCAGTGCATAGGGCAAAAATATAAAACAAAAACGTAACTAAATAAGTACCTATTATCTTGGAAGAACATTGACAAGGTTTGTCCAACCAGTGTGACTCTCTACTTCGCGCTCGTCTCTAGAGGATAGAGATTCTGAAACTTATTAAATGAATGCACATGTTCCCTTCGAACACCGCTCTCACGGTACAGTATGCATACACAGATTCGCTTGTATTCTTAATGAAGTTTCCGACCCAATAAGCTAAGGATGGTGCCAGTGAGACGCATACTATAAAACTATCTACAAAACAAAATAAATGAAAAAAAAACATACTTACACAAAATGATATATTAATTGATATTATTCTAAATGATTAATTAAATACAAAATAAGTAAATTGTGACTATAAGTACCATAAATTAAATATTTCCGACTGCTAGGATTTGGCAAACCTGTCGCTGAAATAAACATCACATGTGGCCAACCATCATCGTCGGTGCTCTAATTGGCAGCTATAGTGCGCTCGACGAGGAGCAGTATCGCTGCCGTGTGCCCGTGTCGCGTCGCCCCATCAACACAATCAACAAAATAGAACTCCAATGTCAGCCTACTTAAAACTCGTGAATTAAAGTGAATTACAAGGTTAGATTTTATTTATTTTCCAACGCTCGCTACGGCGCCGGCGCCATCACTGCCGGTGTTTTTAGCTTTTATATTATTTTAATCCATACAGAAGTGTGTCATATTTTGTATAACACTGGTTTTAGAATTTTTGTGTCGCGTTCCAACTTGTACTATGAGATAAAGAAAACCAGATTAATGTTCTGTTGCCGGTGCAAAAGAAAATTAAAATACTTTTAGTTCACATTATTGTATTGTTTCTTACACAAGAAAGGGATGAATAGAAAGCGTGGGGGGAGGCCTTTGCAGCAGTGGGACATTGAGGGGTGATAATAATAAGCCTCGGTCCGTGCACCTTAGTTTTAATACTTACCGGTTTAAAACAGAGAAGAAAAACTCTTAGCAATAATAATAATAATATTGTATTGTAAATTTTGCATTTTTGGTTCTCATTGACCCCGGCATGCGGCATCGATATTTGGTCGTTGAACCTGAAATAAAACACAACAGTCGTGACGTCGATGGTAGGGTTCCATCTCCACGAATTTTACTCGATATAATTTATGGATGAATCTCAAGTAAATAATCATCATCATTCTCCTGCCCTTATCCCACGCTAAGTGGGGTCGGCACAACATGTTTTCCTCTTCCAAATAAGTAAATTCAAATCAAATCAAATAGGTTTATTTGTAACTTAGAAGTAATAACAACACAAACAAAACAATAATAGAACAATAAGCTACAAAATGGTCCCAACTTAGCATTGCAGATTCTAAAAAAACCTACGCTGGTTTTCTGTTGGGGCCTATGAGACCAAGTAAATACAATAATTAATAAGAGACGTGTTACATACAACAACAAAACAAACAGAATTAAATAACATTTTACAAAGATAGTAAGAAGCAAAGGAAAAAAAAAACAAAAAAAAACCATGACTTTCATAGTCATGGTTTTTTTTTTGGAGGACAAGGATTAAAAATATTAAAAATTTTACACACGTTAAATAGCACTCGTATTTTGTCTGAGAAATTCCTGCTGTTTTTGCCAATTTAACAAATTTTTTCTTAAATTGAATCTAAAACATGCTAGTCACTTTAGGTTCCTAATGGGCGGTGGGATCTTCACTTCACTTCACTTCTTATATTTGGCTTTCGCACGGCTTGTGCCACGCATTTAGCCACTACCATGTGTTTAAATTTTTAGTCAGTTTAGTCAAGGTCAAGTCAAAGTCATAGTCAGCGTCAGTAAAGATGTGGGTTCTTTACTGCAGCTTTTTACATGGACTTCTTGAGAGAACTCGAAATGCAATGATATACAGTTTTGTTTCATTTGCCTACACTTATGTACGTTCACGAACACTTAACAGTTAATAATCCACCATTATTACATATTAACATTCGCCAAAACACAAATTTCGGAAAATAAAACAAAAACGACAACATGCCATCTTGAATTCCCGTCAAAAAGCCCGGTGGGATCTTGTTCCAGCATTTCGATGCAGCGTAGCGAAACCTCCCTGTAAAGGCCGCTGTCCTATGTTGCTGGATTGACAGCTGCATCGAAAGCTGTCGTCGTTCGCAGGATCTCATACTCGACGCTTCATTTAACTTAGAGTAAAGATATAAAGGAGCATTGTGCTTCATAACGCCAAACATCAGACAAGCCAAATGAAGTTTCCGCCTGTGCCTCATCTTGAGAAGAGTGTGCTTGTTGAGGAAACTAGAAACATGACCTCTTTGTGGAATGTCAAAACAGAATCTTGCACATGAGTTTTGAACCCGTTGTATCAATCGGGCCGACTTTTCTAGAAGTCGAGGACCAAAAACAGTGTCCGTGTAGTTTAATTTTGAGAGAATCAGCGAGTTGATGTGGGCTACCAAAGAGTAAGTGTTTGGTTTTGTTAGGGTTTAGTATTAGACTATTGTTTTCTGCCCAGAGATAAATATTTTCTAGATCAATTGAGGCTATGGATTGCGCTATTAATTTCGGCTGGAAAACGTATGAATAACTCTGATGAATCTCTAGAAAAGTTCTTTGATCTCGACCATTTTACGCATCGTAACTAACGGCTATCTAGCTTTACAATAAAAGCTATATCAACATGCCTGTAGAGGCTATCGATCAGCTTAGCGAGGGATGCACACCGTGCAGATGAAATGCATTATTGCCAGCCAACATTCCATAATATATATATACATACATCATACATAATATATACATCGCATTATTATATTACAGCCACTTTTAGCGAAGGCTTACACTTAGCGCTGCACGGAAAATGTTTCGCATTAATGAACTGTTGGACGGGAAATTTAAGCCGCCCCGTCTAAATATGTACCTAACTTTATATTTTTGGACGCTAACTTGCCTTTCGGTGCCGTTTGTTTCACCATGCAGATAGGGTATTACTTGTTTTTACGAGATGCAGGATTATGTCCAAAAAGGCACGACTGATAGTTCATAGATGAGTAGGGAATAGTTCCGACATTAATATTAGGTTATTCAAATTTGGTATTTTAAAATCAATATTTTGTACAAAATGATGTAGAGTAACTTGAGTAATGAGAATTAAGTTAAGATGAGTACTTTCAGAGGATGATTACAAGTCGTTTAATAAAACAGTTGTTCTTGGCAAACGTGTGACGTGATAGGACAGCTGAAATGCTAGTCTAACCGCCGGTTTAACGAACGCAGATCATCTCCAAATCAACGATTAAATCATTTGAAAGTGTCGAATTTGTGGTTTTGTTTAATTTGACACTTGTCACGTGATTTGCTTAATTAATATCTTAATTAAGTAAAGGATAGAGGTAGTCCAATAAAGAACAAACAATAAAATCGTTTGCCAAAATTTGAATCTTCAGAGTAAACTAAAAAGTTTGCAGAGCAAGTACTTAGAAGGTACTATAGTCCTTGATATTAGGCTGCAGCCGGTTTCTCGAACGCAGATCATCTGAAAAATTAACTAATCAACGGTCAAATCACGTGACAGGGACGAATTTGTTCCTCATTTGACACTTGTCACGTGATTTGACCTTTGATTAGGTAATTTTGGAGATGATCTGCAGCGATGGAGAAACTGGCTGATGTTTCTTGCCAGAAAGTGAACGGTCCCTGTAGGAATATGTGTTGAATTTGGCGAGCACCAAGAAATTAATAGGCATGAAAATGCATTCGGCTGATTAAATAAAATCCGTGCTTCGGAGGGCACGTTAAATTGTCGGTCCCGGCTTTTAAAGTAGTTAAGCCATGACGGAGGCCTAACGGCCTAAAAACTCCGTCACCAGAGTTGGCCACTTGCTCATACGAACTTACTTACTTACTTAATACAGAATAGATATTTAGTAAAATTTCTTCACTTAATATTATATTGCGGAAAGTTTAAAGGATTAGTCCAATCCCATACACGTACATCCCATGTACGCGTGACGCAAACATTCCGGAATTCAACCTTAACATTGCAGATGAGCGCCATGATTTAAATATAACTTCGCATCTGTATAATTCTACAAACATGTTGTTGCTGTTGTAACAATATAGGCCGTATTCGTAAGTAGCTAGAGTCTTTTGTGGCGCGCTAATGGGAAAGGTGGCCGGTGCGGACGGACGCCGCCCGCCGCAGGGCCGCGACGTGAGCGGCACTCGGCCAGTGGGTTACCCGCCAACCATATATAGAGGGGATTGCGCGATACTTATTATTAAAATCATTCAATTTCGGCAATCGTTGAATCAGACAACTTTCCAACCAGGGTTGTTGCGAATATCAGCCTCAGTATCAGCACCCGCTGATGATCAGCATAATCTTAAACATCAGCATCCGCATTGATCGATGTGACAGTGGGCATGATTAATCGAATGGTACCAAATGTACCCAAGTTTGTATCAAATAAGGAAATGTTGTGTAGAATGCAAAACTGAAAGTTACATTAGAAAGCAGATTTTCTAGCACTGTGTCTCCGGTTACTTATTTTTTTAGTTTATGTTATTCTCTGATAATCTCCCTAAACACTATTGAAATATCTAAAATGGCCTTGTAGTCTAATCATGCATGCATGAGCCGTCATGTGAGTGTTTCTATTCCCTATGTTTTAACGTGAGTTCAACCCAAAAGGTCACAATTAATAACTGAATCAGCAGAATCGTGCACTCTGCAAAAGAATAAGCACTTATTGAACAGGATTAATCTGAATGTACAAACAACTACAATGGAACGCTATTATCTGACAAACATCGCAACCCATTAATGTTGTTGAGTAAAAAAAAACTATTGGGCTAAACGCCAACCGGTTTCACACGGACGCTCAATCGGTCACAAATAGATTACAGATTATGTTCACGCTTTTACTGTTAATTCCTGTTGCCTTTTGCACTTAGTAAGGTACTCTGAATTTGGTGAAAGCTTCTACAAGGTTTATTGTACTGCTTCTTAATCTTCCTAAAATCTTTCTAAAGCCTCTCAAAGAATGACAGAAAGGGCGTAGCGTGGCAAAGTTTTGTAAAACTGAGGAAAATCCACAAAATAATATTATATGATACTAACACTATGCAAAAGTAGGTATTTGATCGTATGTAGATGTACATTCAATGAATTTTAATTCAGTTAAAAACTTAATTTATTAGTTGATCCACTATTACTCGTCAACCTGTAAGTGTAAGGCCTACTTCACAATTTATTTTCGCTCGCGGGTTCGCTAGGGCAACTTTAGCTAGACACCCCTCACTAAAGTGACAAGAAATCACATGTTTTGTCGGCGTGTTCATATGTAGGTATCTCCATGAAAAATTACAGTTTTCAAGTATCAATAGTCACTGAGCAAAACCGCGGACGGTCATAAACTATAACCAGGTTTAGAGAATCGATAGAACGATACAATACAGGCTCGATCTTTCGGAAGACTGATTTTGGAGGTATCTGGAGATAAGCTCGGCGGCGGTACCTACGTAGCCCTTTAATGGTATTTTTACATAAAGCTCGAAAATTAACAAATTATATTCTTGTTATTAGGGTTCTGTACACAAATTGTAAAAACGGGACCCTATTGCTAAGACTGCTGTCCGTCCGTCTGTCTGTCAACAGGCTGTATATATCTCATGAACTGTTATAGCTAGTTGAAATTTTCAAAGATAATGTATTTCTGTTGCCGCTATAACAACAATTGCATCATACAAGAAACGTGATTTTTTTTACCTTTTTTACTTGATATTAATAACGACGACAGGTAGACACTTGAAATATTCACAAAACGATACGGAACCCTTCGGACGCGAGTCCGACTCGCACTTGTCGTTTACGCTTTCGCGCCCGATTTTGATGTTTGCTCTATCTCTGTAGATAGAATAGACCTTGGGAAACCTTGGGACATAGGCTACCATTTATAGCGAAAAAAAAGGCTGAAAGGAGTTAAAATAGGGCATGAAAGGTCGTCTGTTTAGATTTAGAAGATAAAACCATGAGTATTGAAACGTTAAAAGGCTAAAAGTTTATCACATCACAAAAGTCCACAAATCTTTTTATACACAAGACTTTTTATGAAATAAAGCGAAAAAACATAAAATACCTACAACAAACGTCTCGACCAAAAGATTACGGAATGTCAATTTCTCATTTATTTTTTTCCAACTATAAATTTATTTAATTAAACTTCTAAACATCTAGGTAGGCGTGGCAAGTACTTATTCTTGATTGTTAGTATATCTTAGTGCAAAAGAAAGACGTCAACCTAGATATACGAGTATGTAGGCATTATGTGAGACAGTGACTTATTTTGCTTATCGTTCGTAGTATTTTATTATGTGTAATAAATAATACGATCGATAGGCAATTTCAATACGCGACTTTATTCTAAAATAAAAACCTGTGTGTGAAGGGGGTGTTCAATTTGTTACGTTGTCTATTATGCACACCACGTTTTTTGAACGAGCAGATACTGCCCGTTTTGTGTAGCGCGTCACCTGCTAGTTCGGAGCGCGTTTTACAAACACTGCGCGTTTCATTTCCGTTTGTATCGATACAAACGCGCATTATATCGAACAGTGGTCCCACGTTGAATTAATGCTCTTGTTTTCAACGATCTTTTTGTTGATTATAAACAAAGCAATAAAAGAGTTAAAATTATTTTTCAGATTTCTTTATGAAGGTGGTATATACCTAAAGTCTCTTATCTTGCTATAAACCGCAGTGCCCCCATTTTTCACACAAAATTGCTATCTGTAACCTTGGTTTATTTCCGTAAACAATGAGATCGGTGCGGGTATGGGTAATGAGATCTCCGATTTCACATATAGATGTAAGTTAGTCAAGTCTAGTCTAGTTATGTTAAGTGTAATTAAAGTTTTATTTTCTAAGTTCGTTTTAACAAGAATGAAATCATTTTTTTTTTTCATTTCAAGATTCCTTAGTAAAGTAATTCAAAGTATTAATAATTATGACATTTGGAGTTTTTATTTCTAAATATAGCTTTGCAGTTTTAGTTGATCAGTGGGTAGTGTGGGTACTGCTCAACTTTATGTAAATGTAGTGTTATCAACTAAGTTGAGCAAAAAATATATAATAGTAATACAAACTATGACCTATTGCTCAACTAGTTGAGCAGTGGGAAAGTATCGAATTAACTGTGCTGTTGGAAGAGTCGTTAAACATTTATTTCACCACATTATTTTCATCACATGAAGAATGTTCCACTGAATTCAAAATTTAGGAATGTGATAAACGCATCGGTAATAGCTATGTATTGGTAATTCGTATCTATGGTGACGGCAGAGTGTACTGGAATGTGAACCCGTGCTCGACATGATCGCCAGTTATGTCGGGAATAATACGGTTGGTTGGTATTACTTATATTAAACATTCGACGACCACTATTAGACCACAGTTAGGTAGGTACTATTTGTAGGTCTACGACTACGAGTAAATACCTGAATATGCTAGACTTCATTCAATATGAACACCAATTGTGGACAATCACGTTTGCGATGTATCTATGCTAGACTAAGTCTACTAATATCTCTCTGGCGTCACAGAATACCTACTAGCGCAACAGTAGCGTAGCTATCCGCTCCTCTGTTGCACATGCTGAGTTTTTGGGTGTCACAATTTTATTTTAAGTTTTTTGTAACTGTTTGTTTTGTATGTACCAGTTTATGTGACAAGAAATAAACGTTTTATTATTATGTTAGTACCCCGACATCCCGACACCTCGCCTCAAAGGTGCCCTGCGCCCTTATTATTATTACTATTATATTAATAACCTTACCTGACATAATATTGTACTAAACCCAATTTCTCACCTCACACTGATAAAACAATTAGTCACACAAAATTTTGCAAAATAAGTATAACATTGTACGGCCATTGTTGTAATACTACTAGTTTTGATTAATAGCGTAACGTAAAGGGTATATTATGTTGTATTTCAGTGGGCTAATGCGGACACTTGATATTTCACAATACCCTAATATTGAACACTATGTTTCATTCAGTGTCAACCTTTACTATAGGGTACTTCCTAGCCTTTCTGGATTTCTGAAATTAGGTGGTGAAAAACAAGTGCTTACAACATAGGTAAATATGTAAATCGATTTTTTTTTAAAAGAAAATTCAGTGTTTTTAATTCGATACTTTCCTTATCGATATTGAAACAGAGTTTTTCCCACTAATTTAAGATCTATAATTGGTTGCCATACCTTCACCGCTTGTGATGGCCTACCATGTTTTCGACGTAAGTAAATTGTATTTTACATAACGAAGCGCAAACAATATCTGTATTATTTTCTAATTGTACTGCTTTGTTTCGCGAATGCTATTTGCAGTTTAGTCGTATTGTAAACGTGTCATGGCTGTCGTTTTGGCCTCAAATAACTATCTACTTTGAGTAATTAAATTTACTTACAAGTTGAACATAAAAGTAGTAGATACAATGCTGTGTGGTTTTGTTGCAGAGGCGTCTAATTCCGACCCAGGCGGCGGAGGAGGCAGTGGCAACGTGAGTGTAGCAAGCCCCGGGAAGCAACGTCGGGGATTTAGCGGGTGAGTGGTCTGTGACATCCATTGGTCTTGTGAATTGTGTGAGAACGATCCAGACCACGACGCACTGAATGTCTCAGTGTTTCTATAATCTACACACGAGGTACACGATAAAATCAAATACGGCTCTAGATACAGCCGTATTTGATATATATATATACATATATATATATATATATATATATATAGGGCCTATAAGATAGTTATAACTTCATTTAGCTATTGTTTTGTTATTTACAGTTTTGTGAAGCTTCTTTTTCACGTTTAGGTATTTGTGATCTTTTATTATATGAATAGATGAATAGTCAACTTAACTCTCTGTTAAGAGACCGAAGCTTGGACCTAGTGCATCAAATTAAATTAGGTATACTTATTTTAATATCAGAACAGATTGATCACAAAAAATCTTAAAGGGATACTGGTACATGTAGGTACCCAACTCGCATCGAGTAAAACAACCGAGTCAAGCGACCACGGTAACAGGTGTAGCCAAAACAATCTCTCGCTTGATGAGGATTTCCTTCTGAACAGTCTCGTTATCTGTATCAAGCAATTGTCAACGATTTTTATTAGTCATACTCGTATCTTTAGTATGAGTTTATCTTATTGTTCCGCGATAGTGCCTTTGCGCTCAGTCTTAGCGCTCAGTCTTAGCGCGTAATCGTGGGAGCTCGTCGTCACTATGACCGAACACTCCGATGACTCAAGCCAAGATTACGATCATTGCTGCTGTCGTGCTATAAGGTTTTCTTCTTAGTACATTTTATCCCAACTAAACCTGATAATATATCCGTAAACCTTAGTGAAATAAACCATTCACACTCGTAAATTGACAAGTTGAAGTGTATCATTTGTGTGTTTTAAATATAGCTGAAATGATGTCTCAGTATGAACAGTGTCGTGCGGTTGATAGGAGACCTCAATTACTGCGTTACTCGAACTGTTTACAAACTTCAGCCATCATTCGTTTGTCATAACATCCACTATTAGTATGCACGGTAAATTCAATAATAGCTAGTTTAGAGTATTATCAGATAATCATATTTCTTATTCCTGTGACCAAATCATATAATCAAATCAAATAAACATCAGTTTGTAATAATTAAAATAGTTCGCAAAATCTTAGAAAAACAGGTGCTCATATGTTATTATTTTAAATTAAATAGGCGGTATGATAATGTAATATAGTGTAATAATAGGGCACTCGGTCATTACAGTTGACCCTCGAAGAAGAGCCTCACAACTCAATTGTTTCCTTCCCCTAACTTGACAACACACAAAGTCAGAACGAGACATCCGGTGCGCTTCATTTACGAATGTGTCTGCCTGCACTGTTGTTCTGCTAGGCAAGTCACGAGCTCAAAAACGATATTTGAAATATATTTGTAATTTTACGATTACCAGCACCAAAAACTTTACAAAGGGTTGTTGTACATTCGTCACAAAGTAAATATATTAACTAACGTTATTTATGAATACTGTAAGCGACGCTCTATCTAAATTAACCTTTTTTTTACCTAGGATACTTTTTGTTAAATTGGTTAGTTTTTTGAATTTATTTCTAGAAGATAAGTAGGTGTCAGGCAATTTTTCCATGTTTTTTCGTGTGTGTCGGAAATAAATGGTAAAAAAGAATACGAAAAAAAACAGAAAAATAATAGGTACTGTTCCTTTAACCTATTAAATTGGCCCTACTGATTCTAATATATTCTTATTGCACTTTCTTACATTATCTAATAAACCTCATTGACTGACTACACACTTCCAAATTAGTTTGACTATAAACTGTAGTAATTACTGTTTAATGAGTGCCGGAGGAACTCTGATGGATGCATGGTCTAGCTAGGTGATAATTGGCAAAATTAGATTGACAATCGTGTCAACCGTACCGTACAGCTCGTAACTGATACCTGTTTGCGGCTGCAAAACCGCACTTTCTGGTGTGTTGGTGTGAGTTTGCTTCTTATTATTATCGCTCTAATCTGTCGATACCGCTCCTTGTCGATCAGATATCAGCTCCTTCAACGACAACTCCAAGATAACATTATTGTACGTACATTTGCATGATGTTGACGACATGAGCGGTTATGTGTCTGTGTCGCCAACGCCGGTGATATGTGCTCGCATTAACATAATAATGTGGTGTCAAGTGGGCATTATGAAGTAAGTTTAGGACAGTGTTCGGCGATGCGGTTCGACGAACTTTTATGTAATTTATCTTTGAAAGTATAAAATATTTCTACGTTTTAAACAATTGACCCCATAATGCGTCTGAACTGAAAAATGAAAATCTCTTTCCTCGTTCCTGTCTTCACTTTTTAACGCCGATACAAGCAAAGATTTAAAATGATTTGGAATTTAGCTTGTTACTCCACCAACTGCGCCCATTCTGGTTATAACAGTTTTATTTAATTACGTTATCATAGTTTAGTTACTGTTTTATGAGAAGCTTAGGAGAATGCATAAGTAATTCTTAAATATTAATCTATTATTTCATTTATCTTCACAATCTAGATAACTAAAACCATAGTTTCACTATCATTCCGGTATTTTTAACATTAATTTAATTGATTGATTTTTAGATCGTATCTACAATAAAATATGTTTCTATGTGACGCACGATATCAATCTTCTGTTTGCGGTCGTAGTATCTCATTACAATGTGTTGTTGTGGTCCACGACCATACACGGACGGCTTATAGGAGCACCTAATAAACCAAGTCACTTAATTTTATATTAAGGCATACTCGCAGCCTTGAGTTCTTTCTTATCTAAGACGCAATGAAATGCAAATAAGAGACTTCCAACAAAATGATAAGCAACTAAGATTTTATTCAAACTAAACTTATTAAAAACAGTTGTGATTTGAAAGTAAACGAGGTTACTCGAAATTCAAATCTCGTAGGTTTAATTTCAGTCCTAGACGTTAATTTTTTGTATCATGATGTTTCTATTTAGTAGGGCTTAGTAGAAATGAGAGATATAAAATAAAACAACATATTTTGCCAACTAAATATGGTGATCAAAATTGGGAAAGGCCGATGTTGAGATCCTATGGCTTTATATTATTATTATTATGAGCAGTGATGATCCCACCGCTGGGCAAAGGCCTCCCCCCACTCTTTCCTATATTATATTCCTTTTATATTAAAAAAACTAATAAGTTTTACCTTTGGTCTTAGATACAAAATAAACAAAACATCATTAAAATTATATCTGATTGCGGAGATCGTCTGACTCGCTCCGCGGAATCAGAGGTGCAAGACTTCACATCAAAATATTAAAAAAACCTGTAAATATTATTAGTTAAAACTATATATCTCTAATAAATTATAGTTATTTCTTATCAGCTTTGTTACTTTCCTTAGCTATAATTTTGATCGTGTGATCTACAATATTTGATCTGAATTTTATTTTACATCTTCATATTTTACATTTATGTCATCATTGGCCTGTATACATCTTTTGCTGATGATTTAGGTGACGTCAGTCAAGTTACAGAACAGTTATTTAATAACTGTTAATTAATAAATCGCGCCGCAAACCCTGTAACATTTATGTATTGAAACCTAAAAAGTGGAAGCTAAGTTGGTACCTGCCAACTCTTCATATCAGATGCTTGTTTTGTCTTTTGGTTTTGCCGGTCCGTGGTGTAATCAAAGGTCAAACAACCGTAGGTCCGCAAATATCCTTATGTGATCAGTGTAAATAGTGATTCGTCGTTATGAATTTTCGCAAGGAGGCGGTGGTTGGGGCTGCGAGGGAAGCCCAACCCGGCGAAGAACGACAAAACCACTTCCAGCGGCTCCCAGTCGCCGGCAAATACCGACAAACCTGTTCCGTTCAAGAAGATACCGTCGGACAGAAAACTCAAAGTAAGTTTTGCTCACCCACTTCTAATCTTAAATCTAAACTTCAGCCAAATGGGCCGTGACAATTTTGTCTTGATTTACTTAACCTACTGTCAATACTTAACCTATAAATAACTGTCTATTTGATTTTTGTTTTGTGACTTCCATACTCCCTTCAATATAAATTACTATTAATTAAAAAGCCAACCCCGAAGCATTTAATTTTATAAGTGGCAGTTTACGTAATTGTGTAGGTAATATTCAAATAAATGTTCTTGTTTTTTTTTTAATTTTTCAGGAACACATGAATAAATATCAATTAACAAATAATATAAATATATTTATTTATTAATCGTGAATATTAATAGGTATAATAAATGTATTTCAAAGTCTTTTGCCCTCATTCTATACAGCCTTAGTAAGTTGGTATAAATTAGCCTACATTATCGCAGATAATAACAAACCAGCAAAATATCAAGCTTGTTAGTTATATATTTTTCTAAGATAAATTATCTATTACTTTGTACCCAACCGTTTCAACAACTTCCTGGTAAAAAGTGGGGGATAATATCCCTCTGTCGTTTGATCTCGACTTCAAGTTGGCACTTACACTTAGGTATCCATTTCAAAGTGTTTGTCTAACAGGCAATTACCAGCCCCGCGATCTAGTGTTTGTTTTGATTGTAAATTTGCTAAAAATTTTAGCGTTTCGATTGACTTATTATAGGGCAGCGTCCGCCTGTGACTTTAATCCATTGAGATGTATTATAGAGCTACAATCAGAGAAATAAAATGTAAACGCCAAAACTCTGCGCACACTACGTAGTGCGCAGAGTTTTTCTTTTTTGCGTACAAGCTACATTGAACATTAAAACTAACGACATAACGTCTACATTCAAATGTCAAATGTCATTGTAGAACATTGAATTTGCTCGCACATTTTTTGAGTGTTGTCAGCTATTAGATTGTGACTCTTTAATACATCTCAATGCTTTAATCGCTTAAATTTCGTGGAGACTGAATCACTTTATAATTATTATAAAGATGAAGGTTTGTTTGTGTTTGTTACTCTTTCACGCACAAACAGCAGGACGGATTTGAATGAAATTTGGTACCAGGATAAAAATCCAGGGTATAAACCTAGGATTAAAAAAATTCGCTACTTTTGATCCCGGTATTCCCACGGGAACGGGAACTATTCACCGCGGATAACACCGCGGGGCGCAGATAGTAAATAATAATATTTTCCTGCGCGGTAAAATTGACATAGAACTGAGGTACACTATCGATCACATCCTAACCGGGATTATTAATTTCAAGCTTACTAGCTTAACAACTGACCAGTCCATTAGTCACATCAGTATTTTCCACGAAGGATAATTATGATGTAGGTACCAAGTTAAAGTTTAAAATATTTTTTATTTATCTTACTCGGAAAATCCCTAGGGAAACGACTTTCTCTAAGGATAAATATTTACTTTTAGATTGTTACACGTGTTTGGAAAGACGAGATGGTTCCGTTACTTGAGGTGAAAGTCTTATTAATGCATAAGGGCGTTTGTGCACTATCCGGTTTTATCAGTACATATTCCGTTATTTTTTTTAAATAGGTATCTTTGTCCCCTTCTAACCTACCAGTAATATATATATCTGTTACATTGGACAGTAAAACAGTAAAATACCTTGTAGTGCACACACACCCTTAGGGTTTAGACTGCATTTTGTCATCATCATTGTTAAAATGTCAGTCAATAACAAAGGCCTCATCTTTTGTGAGATGAAGCTAGAATGTCCCTCTACAGTGCCATAAGTAATGAGTGCAATTAATCTTATCTAAACAGTTGCCGTACCCTGCGACGACGGAGAATAATGGCGAGAGCACCCACGTCGTGGACGAGGCGGAAGTCGACGAAGCCGAGTTGGAGCTGCCGCCCCCAATGAAACCTATACAGGTGACTGTCTCTTACTTCTATTTCTGTTTCTAGCTGACCCGGCAGACGTTGTCCTGTCTTAACTAGGATTTCAAACCTTTTCTTTGAAATAACCGTGATGAACACTTGTCAGAAGGTCACTGTAGTTTAGGTACGTATTTTCATATTATTTTCAGATTTTTCTTGAATTAAAATTGATGTGAAATGTGCTATAATACTCGTAGGTTAATTATTTTATCAATATAATTCCGACTGAAGTATCTGTCACGATATTTGCAGCACTCAGTCATCGTCATCATTCCCCAGCCTTTATCCCACGCTAAGTGGGGTCGGCACAAAATGTTTTTCTCTTCCACTCTCCTCTGTTGTTCCTCAGTCAATCGCGCCAATTGCAGCACTCTGTTCGCCATAAAAAAATGTATATTGTCAAAAGCGCTAAGGTTCAATCAACATTCAATCAATCAATAAATCAAATATTTATTTATCAAAAATACCATAGGTGAATATATAAGTAGTTCATCATCATCATTAGCCCTTCTCATCCCACTCCTGGGCATAGGCCTCTCTTCGCTTCCGTTCCGGCACTCGACCCTGTCTCGCCTGACCCTCTCTGATATAAGTAGTTACATTAGATTATTAGTTATATGATTAAAGTGATATAGAAATAGATAAACATACCTTTAAATTTTCTTCCTCCCGTAAGATACAAGTATACAACAAACACAGGCCAACTTTACTAGATGATTAATACAGTGTCAGGAGGCAATTTTGCTTTTACTTAATGGGACACTGTAGTGCCTGGGACATTGTTTAGATGTTCATTATATTATACAAGTTTATGGGAACTATAAATATCTGGTAGAATTAAAATAAACGTATTTTTTTGGGCAAACCGGACTTTTTTACGAAAATGGCAATGTTCATATTTTTTTAAATAAAATAGAAGATTCATAAGAATAAAACCTTCAAACTACACATTGAAGGTACCTAAAGGCGCCAAAAATTCTTGTATGTATTTTCAAAATTAAAAAACATCTACAGCAAGCATATGAAATGCACGTGTTGAAGCTTGCTAATACGTTCTTGAACGTGATAGATCTTTGAAGTTAAGCGGCGCTCTGAGAGGTCACAACTTGGATGGGTGACCGCAAGTGGCAGGAACATTTGAGAGCTTCCGTGCTTCAGGGGGCACGTTAAATTGTCGGTTGGCTTTTAAAGTCGAACCATGACGAAGGCTTTTAGGCTGCCGTAAAACTTCGTCACCAGAGTGGGCCACTTACTCATATTAACTTACTTACCTAAGTACTTAATTAGCAAATATTCAATAACTTGAAGTTCTCAACATGGTACCTACTCGTTTTCATTATGTAGGAAATGTAGGATCAGTTTCAGAGTAATTAACTAAACAAACCCCGTTATTCATATTGATCTAGTAACCTTACGTAAGCGCAGACAGCTGTAATATCTGTTACTATCTCTTTTCATTGGCATAAAGACATTTTGTTAAACCCTTGTTAAATTGACAAATTATTATGATTGACGTTGTATTTTACAAAGTCGTAGTCGTAGCTGTCGCGTACATCGCTGTACATCGTCAAGTCACTCAGCAATGGTCAGCATAAAATATAATTATATAGAAAATCTTCATATTTGCCCAAAGTTCATTCAAACGTCGACTGAACTGAAATTTTGTTGAATCCACTATAAATGGGGTTTTATGTATAGGTCTGTCGGCTTTCAAGATTTTTAATGTGAAGTATTTTTGTAATGCTGCTTTAAAAACTCAAATAATGAACCAAATTAATGTATGTGAGTTATCATTAATCATACATTACATAACATTATACTTTCTATTTAGGACCCACAGACTGTCTTGCAAGCCCCGGCGGCGTCGACACAGACGCCTCAAGCAGAACGCGTAAGTTTCATGTTGTTTACATTCATTCCTTCTTTTAATTTTAAGTAATTAAACAATAAAACATGAAGTTACCTAACTAGCCGGATTTTGACAATGTCGGCGGCAAGAGTCAGTTTCCAGGCCGGCGTGTTCATATCTTGCTAAATTAAAGAAGGTTCGGTGTGCACCCGACCTGATACAGTAATTGAAATTAGTTTATTGACTTTTTCGCCGACATTGGTTTCATTATGGTGAACATTTTCAGAATCTGCAAATGGATATGGAAGCGAACGGAGCTTCAGCTGATATCGCGGATCTCGAACAGATCGTCAAGACTAGCATAGTTCGTACTCAGTTACTAAGGGCATGTTGTGTGCATGGTTTGGTTTGCGATCTCTCTCCAAACACTGTTTGTTCTAGTTTTTTTAAATGCAAAATAATTAAGTAAATGCTTTTGTTTATTTCATACATTAAATGGGCTTATTTAATGATGAAGTTTCGTTACTCTTTTTATATAAGATCAAGAATTCAAGTAAAGACGTGAATCGATCAACAAGCTACACGGCCGGCGCAGCGGTGCGACTGCTATGCACGATTCAATAATAACGATCTTCGCGGAAGCGACATTGTACTTAGTCTCTTATTTTGTCGGCAATTTATCACAGTTCTTGGAGAGCGTGAGTGGCTTTCGTTTGGTTTTTTGTTACGTTTTCTGCTGTTTAGTCGATGAAAATGGTTAATGACTTTGTTGAAATGCATCAATTTAGATGTTTTCTTTTAATTACATTTGGAAACGTTAATAAAACGTAACATTGTAGGTCGTGTTGTTGAGTATTTAGCTTTTAAAAGCGGTCTCAGAAAATGTATGTTGGGTTTAAATTTACTATAAGTAAAGCAACCAGTTATTGACTTAAAAATTAACTTATTTTCAGCCTAAAAATTAACCATACATATTCTGATACACTTTTAGCACTTGCGTTATTTTTGACGTCGTTTGCTTTTATTTAGTTCGAGCTTGGTTTGGTTTTCATCTTTTCAGTTTCATTCGTTTTAATTTGTAATTGCCTGCATGACAATCCGTTATTGTGTGTGCTATTTATTAAGTAAGCTAAATTATTTTGGCAATAAAATATGCTAACGACTGAATTATGGAAAAAATCAAGAGTTGTCAAGAGACGTAGCCGTACTATTCTCGTAAATGAGTTCGCGAGGCTGATGTCGTAAAACATCGGTGAAGTGTTTTCGTTGTAGTGAAGTACCTATGACCTAATCTTGACCTGGTCGCTCGGCGAACACGAAATTGCGAAAACTTTTGCAAATTAACTTCATTAGTAAAACTCACGGTGGTTGCAACTTTATGCTCATTTGAATTCAAATTGATAATAGTATACAAGGCGAGGACACACATGGCGACTTTAAATTAATTCACGAGTTCATCAGCAACTATACAAAAAATATTTGTTAACGTATGCTTATATCTACTCTTTTGTTTATTAAAATTGCTATACCTAAAAGCCTAATCAACATTAGTCTCGTAAATATCTAAAACTTACCTATAAAAAAATGTATAAATTAAATAACAAATATTTTTTTACTTATTCTTGATAAGCCGTCATGTGTGCTCCATTTCTCTCCATTTGTGTACATACATTTAAGTTTGACCTCGCAAATATGCGACGAGGATCTAACATGTCAAATAGGTAATCATACTTACTCCTGAGGAGAAAGGCTTATATAAGAATAGTGGTCTGCACCCACCTGTGGCTGAAGTAGGGCTGTGTCTGTAATGATGATGTTGAAGGGTACTGTTTGGCATAGGAACAGCACGGAGCCACTCCGGCCACGTCGAAGGCGGAGGAGGAGGCTGGCGCGGCGCTGGCCGAGCCCCATGAAGCCACGCTCAAGAAACGCGAGTACGTGCTCAAGGAGCTCGTCGAAACCGAAGAGATATACGTCGCGGACCTGCGCCTAGTCGTAGAAGGATACATGGCGCATATACATGTAAGTCTTGTCTAAAACCTTAGTGAATTTGCAGGACCTGTACAAAAAGTCAGTTGTAAGAAGATACCTGATCAAATCCATTGTTCATTATTTCCAGGAAAATAAAAAAATCGGCTCGGTGGATTATCCTATTACTTAAAGTGTAATGTTTAACGTAAACCTGGCCAATACTTCTTTGATGACTGTTTGAGTTGTTCCTATATGCATGCAAACCTTTGAAAGCTATTTTACTCTTGTGATAAACTATTTCGAAATATTTCGATTCTAGGTTCGTGGTAGTCCGTTTAAGAAGCATTTTACTTTATTTTAGCATTAATATTAGTTACTTTAATAACTGTGAGAGTGTCGTATCTCTGTGTGATCCGCGACCCTTGGCCACGTTACCCATGTGTCTGTTTGTAATCTAAACCACGTTGGAGGCCTCAAAGAGACTTAAACTGTATAATCACGTGACTCTAGTACTTAAGTGCTGTACGTTGGCAAGTTGCCACATAGCACATTATGTCAATTGAAAAAGTCTTAACATTTTCATAGCACTTAAGGCGTCATATGAGACGAGAATGTATGAGTTCATCTACGATCAAATAATGTACTAATATTATTTTATTTGATATTAGTAATATCAAATAAAATTATTATAAACAATAAACGAATGTATGGGTACCTTTTATACGAATAGAACTAAACAATTTCACAAGAAGGAAACATGGTGAAAGCTAATTGAAATATTGTCGTTTCTAAGTAGTTACGAACTTTGCGTCACATGAACTCAGAGTCGTTTTACTGTTATAAAAGTAAAAGTTAGTTTTTCAAAGGGATGTATTTTTACAAAACTGTTGTTTATTTGTAGGACCATCCGAATGATCCACCCTTGCCCGAGGGGCTTAGAGACCGCCGCAACAGAATGATTTTTGGCAATATTGAAATTATTTACGAATGGCACAGAGAGTGAGTATTTGTTTTATTTACTTTGTATGTTACATTCAGGATGCTATACACACATGATACGGACCGGCATTCATCGGCACAACCGGGCGGTAAAATGAAATACCTATCTATGTAGATGAATTTTCGGGAGAAAAGCACTTGTTTTTTTTGTTTTGTTGATCAACAAATACTGCCGAACTGACAGTACCGACCCTCTTGTGTGTATAGCAACCCTTATTTTGATGTTAAATCCTATGTGGTCGACCTTCTAATGATTATGTATGTACTGTGGTAGTTCATTAAATTAAAAGCATTTATAGTGTTATCCAGGGTCATCATTATCTTCCTAACAATTATTATTAATAAAACTACCAGCCGGTGTAGATCACAAAAATATTCTGAATATTGTAGGTAATAAAAATACTGTTTTTATTTACCTACTAAGAATACAAATAATGTTTGACTTTGAAACGAGATGGAAATGAAAGTTAATACAATTTTAGCAAACAATTTATCTCAATTTCCCTACTGTTTGCAGTATAATTGATGATAGAAGAAGCGGCTCACCTTGGAAGTCATTTTATCAAAGCGATATGTCTAGTTATCATTGTTTGTCTATTCTAGGTTCCTTAATGCTGTGCGCTCATTTCTAGGGCTGGCGATGTTTTGTTTGTTATTTTTATTATGGAAATAATAACTAATTTTTATTATATCTCTTTCATGTATTATCATAAACTATTTAGGTATCTTATTCTTTTAAACGAGCAATTCTTGTATATATAGCTATAAGTATATAATCAGAATCTCGGAAACGGCTCCAAAGATTTTCATGAAATTTAGTATCAGTGGTTGCGGTTGCGGGGGCGTTAAATCGATCTAGCTAGGATACATTTTTGGGAAATGGCGTTTTATCTGTCTATTCAGGCAATTTAAAAAAAATACCGTTCATCTAGGTACTTTGTTTTGTTATTATAAAAAAAAATCCTATTTAGGTATAAGTTTTTTATTATTATATTTTCTGTAAAAAAATGATGAACCAGTACCTACCTACCACTATTAAGTGCGATTCTGCAAATAATACTTTCTTATTTCAAAACCCTTATTAAAGAAAGTTTACGTTAAAACTTCAACTTGTATTGGCAAAAGCATTTGATTGAGGTTGCTTATTATGTATGACTGACATAACAGAAAGGAATATAACTGTCTGTGCTTCCGCCAACAAGCATAAATATTATCTGATTGCAATACTCTACTCCATAGATCTATTTCAATCTGTTAACGCATCAGTTTGCTGGCGTAAATGCGTGTTGCTGGCGAGTAGTTTAATAATATGTTGCTCCGTTTGGACTGAGACACTTATTGCCCTGTGGTTTCTACAGCAAATTCCTTGAGGACCTGCGCAAGTGCGTGGAAAGGCCTGAACTGCTGGGCCCACTGTTCCGACGGTTCCTCGAGAAGAGAATGTTTATGTACGAACACTATTGCCGGAACAAGCCAGTCTCTGAGTACATTGTATCCGATCATGACCAATATTTCCAAGAAGTTCGAAATAAGCTTGGACAGAAATTGCAGGTCAGTTAATACGAGTTTAAGTCGATCAATCAGGTGCTAGCATGGTTTCAGAAGCATTCTATGTTCCAGTTAATCATATTTATTGGAATCGTTCCAATGTTCGAGTTAATTAATTTTATATAAGTCATATCGTAGTAATTGTTTTAAATTTACATGTATATCATCGTATAAATTTGCAATGCAAAGTTTAGAAATGCCTCTGAAATCTAAGTACGTGCCCAAAAAATTGTGAAGGAATTAAAGAACCCTTCTTGGCGTCAGTGTTACCAGACCAAATCCCTTGTAGTGGACATCACTAATATAAGCATAGCGTCACTGAAATCATTCACCTACCTAATTCACTGGTCACAAGATGTCGTGTTTTTTTTATGCCTACTCACAAGCATGAGCACAACTGGCTCACTATACATTTTAGTACTACATTCTACAAAAATGTGGTATTTATTATTATTTTTATTGCCTTTTGACTATTACCTTATGACTTGTTACTTGGTATTTTAGAGTTTGATTAATAAGCGCATGCTATTGCGCGGAGGACGCGGTACTTTAGACCAGGTACAAGTCTTGCACTCTTTATCAAAAAACAGATGCAGAGCTGGTATCACTATAAACTTTACTTTTAAATAATTTTATAAACTTTTTGGAGACAACATTAAATTGTTCAATTAATATAAATTGCATTGAATGCATGTACCAGCCGAGCTCTGCAACGGCTACGGAGCAAAAGGCCGCAAGGGTCATTTTCAATGTTATTAATAAAGAAAAACTTCATAATCAAAGAAGTCCTTAACAGAGACCTGCAAAAGGTGTTGGCGTTGGTTTTAATGAAGAAAAATAATCTTACTTAACGCTGATTCTGTGCGTCATAAATGAAACCTCGTCCTTTTGCTGCATGATCACTTCACTCTTGTCACATTCACCGCACTCTATCTTACTTTATTTTTATGTTTTTGGGGCCTTTTTTTTATAAACACATACAATACACATTACCCACACTTACATCGATGTCGTGGCTTCTTAGTGTCAGCACGCACAAGATGCCGATGAATATTCGAAACGTGTGTTTCTTGTATTCATCGGTTCTTTTGTTTGATATAATCTGTAATGTTTGTTTGACTGTTTTCAGCTCGCCGATCTATTGATCAAACCGATTCAGCGCATACAAAAGTACCATCTCCTAATGAAAAAGATCCTGTCGTATACGGAGCAGGCGAACTGCCCGGCCCATGTGATTGCCGCTCTAACCGACGCCATGAAGTGCTCCGCCATTATTCCCAAGAACGCCAACAATATGATGGACGTGGGCCGCCTTCAAGGATTTACGGTAAGCATATTTTCCCCTATTCTAGCGTCCGTAAGAATCTTTGCTTCAATTTCGTAAACTGTATGTGTATGTACTAGTTTTATGTTTTTCTTTTGTGTTGCATTTGCGAAAATTTCAGCGAACTCTGCTTATTTGAATTCCAGCCAAAGCTTTAATACAAAAATGCTCAATTTTGTATTTACAATTATACAAATTGTATTATTGTAAGTATATGAACACTAGTAAGTTAACCCTGTAGGATTCGTTCCGTGCCTGAAACTGAATGCTCACACCGTGCTATATCTAGGTACGTAATTGCTTAACTTTCGGTTTGAGAATATGTACAATACATAGGTACTGTCAAATTATTAAATAAAACATAGTGAATAATCTGTTAACTCTTTCGAGTTAGAAAACCACAGAATAAAAAAGAACAAGTACCTACAGAATACTTTTATTTAGAAGAAAACGTCTTTCAGTGTACATGCCGCACATACAGCGAGCTTTGCCGTGGCCTTCAGAGATGTAAATAGCGACTCTTAATACGGCGCAATAAAGTGCATTTCAGCTCGTACAAGAGCTTCTTGCCTGCTGCTATAAATGCCTAAACATACCATTACATCTTATGTATCACTCTGTGTCACGCGCGTAGGTAGTTAAACAGGCCTCGGTGTCGGTCGGAATTTTCTACCTAATCAGCGGAGTGTGCTAGGTCTCAAAAACAGCAATGGCACAAATTTAATCCATTCTAAAGTAATCTGTAAGCAATGATTCAAAGCCAAATGCGATTGTTGATACAAATCATTTGCGAAAATAGGACCGCTGCGGTCCGAACAGAATATCAGTTTCAAACAACAAAGGCTGTCGATTGTTCACACAGCACCTGACCAATGTTTATCGTGCACTTCAAATATTAGAGGGATCGGTACAATGTATGAGCATTATAATGCTTTCATTTGTAATTAACTTAACGCAAATTTTCACTTGCCACTGATTAGTTAGTTATGTAAATGATCTGCGTTCGAGAAACCGGCTGTCAGGCTTTTTAAATATTTGTGATGTAATTTTAATTTGTTTAATTTTATTGTTTCGTTTTATTTATATTTATCGACAAATATCTCAAGTGCTGCCAACAGCTGGTTACATTGCTCGGTCCTAAACAGGTTTCTTGCTAACTTGTCATCGTAATATTCACACCATTGATTGCTGAGAATTATAACTTAGTTCAAGTATTGAAATATTTCTTTTCAGGGAAACATTCAAGCACAGGGAAAATTACTGAGGCAAGAGACTATGTTTGTGGCGGACATATCCAACAATGCCAACGAGAGAGGTCGCGAGAAAGAGACGCACGTTTTTCTATTTGAGCAGTGTGTCATATTCAGCGACCCCGTCGGCCGGCGGTCGCAGTTCGTGAGCCCCACTTACCACTACAGGGCCCATATTCAGGTCCGTATTCGTTGTTCCCTGCGCTCTACTCTAACAGTGAACCGAGAAGGTTTTTGAATCTCAATCGATCTGATAATCTAAACCCTCGACTTAACGTTGATTGCATGTGAAACTACATGTGAAATATAATTCACATGATTGTAGCAATAGCACTCTCTGAAAGCACTTGTTTCAATTGAGCCGCCCCTTTGCAGATGAACAAAATGGAATTGGAAGAGAATAAGGGAGATGCATTCGTGATCCACTCGTTAGAGCCGAGCAAGCCGCGCGTGTCGTTCTCGTGCCGGTCGGAGGGGCACCGGCAGGAGTGGCTGGACGCGCTCAGGAACATCGTGGAGAGCCAGCTGAACTTCGGCGTGGCGCTCGAGAACCCGGGCGCCTATCTGCGCGAGCTCCGCGACCCGCTGTAAGTACCCGCGACGCCCGCCAAGCCCGCCGAGTCGCCTCTGCTACATTTAGTCGTAATCTTTCAAAGTGAGATTAGATAATAATTACGAGGCTTGAATATTTTCGGGCACTTTACGGTTCAATAGATGAGTTTTTTTGATTCCGGGTTGTAAGTGAGATATTTGCGATACAATAATAATGAAAACAGCGTTAGTGAGATAATTTTAAATAAACGATACGCACAAATCGTTTCGTGTTGTTTGATATTGTGTTGGGATTGATATGACCGGCCGTGTGGCGCTGCACGACGTATTGTAACGCTATTTACTAACCGAGCACGTTATATGCTACGACATGCTACTAACACACAAAAATGTTCAGGAGTTAGCATGTATACCAAATATATATATATATATTATATTTTTATAGGAGCTTAATTATATAATTTTATTTAATAGGTGGCTAGGAATAAATTGTTTTGATAGTGGCATAAGTTAACTGTTATCTTCGCGAGACAAATTAAACTGTAACGATTCCGTTCGAGCATTTTGATAGTGATTTTACGATCGGGTTGTTGTTTTTCAACGTTTAACTCCCGAAGATTTTTGTACTTTAAGAGTTTACAGGCATAAAGATGTACGTCATTGATTGTGTGACCGTGTGTGTAGTGTATTTATTTGTATTTTTATTTAGGAAAGTAATCTAGACATAATATTTATGTGTTATGAATAATGATAGCTAGATCGATCGGCAGTCATGTTGATTAGTCATTAATGGTCCACAATAGGTTATCATCAAATCGGAATTGATAATTTAGATATACATACATCATAATTTTAATGTTTTGAATATAATAGAACTATGAAATTTATATTAATGCCTCGTAGTAGAAGGCTAATTATTCTGTTGCTAATATCTTACGATTGCTGGCTGCTCATATTATTTGGAAGTAGTGGTTGATTACTCGTTGAAAACGTAACTAAAGACCGTCATCCACAGAAGACAGAGTATTTCTCCCGAATTTTGAACCCTTAAAATGAGTGATAGTTACTTCAGATGTGTGTTGGTTTACTTCGATTACGATGTAGCAGCGAAACTGATATCAAATTAAAACGATTAACGGATGGTCCCGTTGGTTCAACACTTGGTCAACGTTCTTTACCCCATAATCAAGGACGAAGACAAAAAGCAATGCTGCGCCGAGAAATTTCAGCACAGCTCTGAACGCAATATCCGCCTGCAGTCATTGCGTCCTGTGCGTTTCCATTGTTCATTATGTTAATCTCTCTTTGAAATATTTCAATCACCTAAATAGGTACGTTCTACCTTATACACCCTAAGTATGGAGAATGGAAACGTTTCCTTCTAGTCAAATGTGTATGGAAATATTTAAATTATTATTAGATTGAATTGTAATCAATAATCTTATAAGTAGGCGCCCAATTGATGTATCTTGGTATTAGCTATCTCAAATGTAAAAATAAAGAATATAATGTAGATAAGTTTTAATCTTTACACTTAGGTAAGACCCGACCCGGCACGGTGGAGATATTCATTATCCAAAGTTCCTGAAAAAAATAATACTTTCGTTAGAGCTCGGCTAGCATCGAGAAACGCCAGACCAACGTCTACTATGCTAAACGTATCTTTGTATTCACTCTGTACTCTGGGAACGCTTTCATTTCGGGCATGTGATGCTTCATGATGTAGGTGCTCTGTAAGCCCCACGCGCCCCGTTCCATGGTTCCATTCCATGTGGTAGAACGTAGGCGTAAGCTCGTTCGAGACCGTCGAGGAGACAGCCGCTGCCGGCTGCGAGGCAGGCTTCAAGACTCTTTGTTGGATATTAACACTGGCAACATTGGGAACTCAATTTATTTTATCAAAGCGGTCATATAGGTGCAAGCAACGATATTATCATAGTTAATTATGTAATCCCATACTTACTCAAAATTATTTAGGTGCTTACAATCATTAACAATTTCATATCCAATTTAGTATTCAAATAGTAATTTTAATAGTATAATAAACATATCTTAATCTAATTATTTATCATCTGGACATTGTTTTTTGATAATCAATAGTTTGTCTTGAATGCACTTATGATATAGTACGTAAATAAAGCTCATAAAGTGAAAACAACGATTCATGGACATTAAAAGTAGCCGCTACACCTTGTGAAAAGGTGACAAGGTCCTTGTCACAATAGTCACAATATCACTTGCTAATAGAGTTTTTTTTTTAATTGACATAATACAATGAGTAGAGTTATTTAAAATAAGGCATAAGTATTTTAACTTTGCTTTCGGTGTTTAATAGTTATAAGCAGATCACTTTGGTATCAACTAATACTCCATTCGCACTAGCTAGAGGTAGGCTTTTGGGCTCATTCAATATTAAATAATGCTTTATTAACATTTTATGCTAGTAACTGGAACCAACTCAACTCCGTATTTATGTATGAAAGGCGAATAGGCCATTTCTGTTTGTAAATTGTAACAGTACCCACATAATGTGATACGAGTACTCGGTTCACTTTTGGTGAATCTACACTGTCTTCAGTTGTACCATTCTATTCGTAAATCGTATTATTTTCAAAATAAATTATTAAAAACTTCTCCATATTTCCACTGTTTTACATCCACTAATCTATGTCTAAAAATTATGTAACATCTACACTGTATCTACTCCAGAACTTCCATTTCGACCAAATTAAAATACATTGCGCTGTCAATAGTTTTGTATCCTTCGTATGTATATATTTGACAGCAAAACTAATCTATGTACATAGGTATCTATCTACTGTAAAATAGTATTTAATTAAAAATAAATGTGTACTAAAATGCTTGTGGTTTTCTGCTTTTAGTCCCGCATGCTTTTTAGGTTTGTTTTTAATTTTTGTTTTTATAACAATTTGTTGAGGGCCCAGCTTGAGCTATAAGTGTTGAAGCATATTGAGATCCTAAACATTAAAATTACATTACATATTTTGTCAAAATTGCATCAGCGAAAATTAGGGGAGGTACGCAAGTCATAGAGAGAGATTCTTTTTTCTGTGACAATTTATTGAAATGACCATTGTATGCAACAGAGAAAGCTATATTTACGTTAAATCCTCAGACCCTTATCAATTTATTATGTATACATAGTATTCCAACTGAGTTTCTATCTATGTAATTGCACTTTCCTTTATTAAGTTCCTATACAAACTTTGACACCCCATTGCAACCCTTTAAAGGGATAAGCCTGCGGCAAAATAGAGCCTATTTTTTAAATTAGACCTCTGACAATACATCGGTAAAAACTGCATTTAATTCCATTCAGTTATTTTTGTAATTTTAGTTAAAATCATTATATTTGCCGTTTGTAGGTATCTTTTTAGGACTACTAAAATAAGTATCCTCCTACGTGATGCGTATAAATACAGTTATGTAACAGGAAATCTCAGTGTGGTTCAACAGACGCTGCTAGTCACAAAGCAAAATGCAATAGTTGACACAACGCTACTGACATCTTGGAGCTTGTGATGCCTAACTGTTTATTAATTAAAATACCTAACATGAAAAAACATACGCATAGGTACGCATACCTGGAAAGTACTTTTCATTGCTGGGATACGTTTTTCGCTGCTGTGTCGAATGTCATAATATTCTGTTTTGACATTTCTATTGCGTCATGCCATGCATGTCGGAATTTTCTATACAGCCACAGCTATATTTGACATTTCTATTTATCTTTTTTGTGAGAATTGCTGTTAATTAAATATTTTATCAAGAAATGAGAAATATTTGCAATCTTCAAATACAAAAATTCTGGCTGGTAGACTGAAACAAAGAAAAACGTAGGAAAGTAATTTTTCGAGTGCTAATAATCATTCGGACATTTAAATTTTTGAAGTTATTATTTTGGTAGGTACTTTCCTTATAGTTATTCGAAATTAAAACTAGAGTGTCACCTCGGGTGAAAGACCTATTAATACACTCGAACTATACAGAGTGTCCAAACGCTATGCCACATGAAGGAAAAGTACCTCTTAAATATTGTACATAGAATATTTTGCTGAAAAGAAACATTCAACACGCCAAACCATGGTGTGCTGTAATACGTTTCTTTCATCTCTTGTGTAACAATCTACTATTCCATGCAACCCTAAAACTAACATAGAATGCATGAAATCAGTGCCGGTGCTGACCAATTAGTAACCGAGGTGCAAACTGGTTGCCCGCTAAATTAAACTTTTCTTGCGTTTATTGCGATACCCGTTCGCATCAAACTTAACTAAAGAAGATAATAAATGAGTAGCAAAATGTTTCTAGTCAAAGTCAAATGAATTTCATAGCCAGAAAATTATGTCATTTAAGCTGGAGCTGGAGAGCCCTTTTATTTTGTTTTGTTTTGTTTTAATTATCCTATCCCGTCCCTTCAAGGCAGCGTAAGGGCTCCCCGCCGGGCCCAGGCGTGCCGGAGCCTCGCTCGCGCGCGCAGCGGCCGCACTCCAAGGCCAACACAATTAACTTGCCCACTGATATCCGCTATGAGGAACGGAAGAAAGTCGGGGGAAGTGCGGCCGTGAGCCCCACTTCACCGCCGCACGCCAATGTAAGTACCTACTAAACAGTACCTAATATCGTACTGCTAACTGCTTTCTGGACTAACAATAAACAAACGATACTATAAGGCTAGCCAGGGGTATAATAGCGGGGCCTTTACACAGAGACTCTATCGCGCGTTCTCAGGATTGCACGCTGGAAAGCCTGCCCACGCAATCGTGCGCGATTATGTTTTTGAAGCTGTTTAAGCTGCGCGTCCATTCGCGCGCGATTAATCGTCAGTTTTTGTCAAAAAGGAAAGTGCGGCCGTGTAAAGGCTAATCGCGCGGTATAGATCGTCCAGAGCTGGCGCGTGTTAGAGTGTAAAGCGTGCGAGTACAATTCGCAGTTTTACTACCACAGATTTACATCAGTAAGCGTGTGCGCAAGAATTTACGTGTAAAGTATAACTTTGGAACGCGCGATTACGTGTACGACTGTTGCAGCGCACGTGATTGTTTTCCTTTCCCGTCTAATATCTTTACTTTACACGCTAGCTCTATAGCAGGATTGCTCTTTCACGCGCGATTGAGTGTCTATGTAAAGCCCGCTTATAAGTCGCTTCTCGCTTGCTCTAGCAAGTACAAATTAGGGATAATCAATTTTGGAAGAAACCGATTAAAAATCGATTTTTATTCTAATAAAAACGATTTCAAAAGGTTTAAAAAAATATATATATTGCATAAAATGGATTAATAAAATAACACTATAAGGTTCATCAATTATGACAAAAACGCTATCTACCAGGAACAGAATACCTAATATTGTCCAAACGTTTATTTATATCCTTTTTTCCTGGAGTAATTGCTGAAAGCCTTTTTTATTGTGGTAAATATTTTAAATAGCTGAAGTTAGTGTTATTAAAATTACTAAACAAATTTGATTATTTTAAACCGATTTTTCATCGTTTTTTAATGGTGATGGTGAACGTCACATCTCTACCCTAGTAGGTACAAAATACACTCCGGTGTATCAGCCAGCTCTTATTATAACCACAGATAATATAATACTATACTATGTAGTTATAACACAGAAACATTGCTTCTTGTATACCGGGGCGCCGATAGACCAACCGGCTTGTGAGAGAAACACTGGGTGTTACCTAGTAAAAAATTAACTAACTTGACTGTATCAGTTAAACCATAGTCCGTTTAATTTCCACTACATTAAATTCAAGCTGGTAAAACCTGTTTTCTTTGCAAATACGACAATAAGGCTCAATCACACCGAGACGGCAGCAAAGCGGCTACAGTTTCAGTATGTCATTATAATTTTAAACTATTCATTACTATGTTAGGTATAATTATAATGCTTATAGTATTAAAGCGCTTTGAAAAATGCTCTCGGCGTTGCGCCGCTTGCGGTCGCTTGTGACCGCCTGCGTTTCAAGTTTCTCAAGCTATACTATGTAATAATGAAAATAAAGTTTAAAATTATAAGACACTAAAATTTCTCGCTCCTTCCCTGCCATCTCGGTGTGTTTTGAGCCTAAATAGGTAATAAATAGGAAACAGGTGGGATTGGCACCGCTGCGTGCAATATGCAAGTGCGCCTGCGGGAGGTGTGTCCGCCCTAAACACTAGAGCGGCACGCCCTTTGTCCTGTCAGTTTCCTCTTAGGATTTCTCTCTCTACATCGACGGGTGCGAGCGGGATCGCGACTAGAGACAATATTTTAATTTAGGAAGGGCTGAAACTGCATATTGACTGAACATGCATTCAGAGAGCACCATCGTTGGCAAGCGTTCGCTTAACTAATGTTACTACTGCTAACTCGTAACCAGAATCGGAACACATTTCGAAACAATAATTACAATTACCTACTTAAGTACTCGTTTAGTGAATTTGTGAATCATGAACTAACACAAAGATCATGAAGAGATAACTGAAAGTGACCAAGTGTGGGCACGTGTTCGAGGGTGGAATTCTTGCACTATGTTTCATTTAGTTTACAAGAACTTTATTAAGTTACTTTCTGGTTTAAAAAAATATTTTTATATATATTTATTTTGTGTTTTTATTTTATCAATAGCACTTTCATTGCCATGGTTGTATATTATATTTGTTTATGTTCACCAATTTTGTGAAACTAGCTTCTGTGAGTTTATTTATTTAACAGGCATGTTTTTATTCATTTTACAGCTTGGTACTTTTTCTTTTGTTGTAGGTTTGTTAGTTGGGTACAACAGGCCGCGTAACAGAAGTAGGTAAACGCAGAGTAGGAAATATTATAAAGCGTGTTACGGTGTCACTAACTATTTCAATTAAACTATACCTAAGTATTATAAATTTCCTGCGTAATTAAAATTGTACCTACATTTATTAATTTTCGTACTGTAAATAAAACTTGAGGGGTACTTGAGGTGAGCTTGCATGCATCGCTTGAGACAGCATCGGACGTGATCAGTGAGTGTGCTGCGGCAGGGGCTGACAAAGCGGGCGTGGGGCCTGAAGCTGCGGCGTGGTGGCGGCGGCTGCGCGGCGACGGCGGCGGCGGCGGGCGACGGCGGCGAGGCGGGAGAGGCGCGCGCGCCCGCGCTAGCCTCGCCCGCCGGCGACGTGTGCGTGCCCGCTGGCGGCACCGCCACGCTCTCGTGCCGCGCCGTGGCCGCGCGCGCCTCCGCCTCCTGGCGCAAGACGGCGCCCGAGACGCGCGCGCTGCGCCACGGTGGCCGCTTCAGCATCGCCTGGGGGGCGGACGGCGTCGCCACGCTCACCATCCACGCCGTGCGTGCGTCCGACGCCGGCGTCTACTGCTGCCTCGTGTCCAACGAGCTCGGCGGCGTGCAGTCGTCGGCACGGCTGCTCGTGGGCGCGGTTTCGGCGCCGGGTGCGCCCACGGTGCGCGCGCAGCCTGGCGGTGGTCTGACGGTGCACTGGGAGGAGCCGGCGGCGGCGCAGCTCGAGTACTGCCGCGTGGGCGAGGCCGAGTGGAGGCGCGCCACCGAGACGCCGCTCGGCAGCGGCTCGCTCGCGCTCGAGGACCTGCCAGCGGGGCACTACTGCTTCCGGCTGGTGTGCGCGGCGTCCGGCACGGCGGGCGCCGCCTCGCCCGCCGCCTACTGTGCCGGCGGCGGCTGGCAGCGCGACCAGTTCGCGCGCCGCTACGCCACCGAGGAGGAGCTGGGCCGCGGCCGCACAGCGCGCGTGCTGGCCGCGCGCGACACCGGTACCGGGCAACGCGTCGCGCTCAAACAGGTGACTTATCTTGTTACGCTCTCATTTTGAATAAATGTTGAAGTGTAGCTTACTGGATGGTCCGGCGTATAAAGGAGAGCGTGAAGATGAGCGTGTGGGTGTGCAGGTGTGGAGCGGGCGCGGCGCGGACGCTGTGCGCGAGTACCGCATGCTGGCGCGCACGGCGCACAACGGCGTGGTGCGCGCGCTGGCGCTGTTCGCGGAGGTGCCGCGCGCCGGCGCGCACACGCTGGTGCTGGAGCTGGTGGCGGGCCCGCCGCTGCTGGAGTGGGCGGCGGACGCGCCCGCGCTGTACACGCAGCGCGCGGTGGCCGCGCATGCGCGCCAGCTGCTCTCCGCGCTCGACTGGCTGCACGCCAACAACATCGCGCATCTCGACGTCAGGGTACGTCATCGAGCATGCCGCCTGGCCTTTACTCCGTTTCTAACATCATCAACATCATATTATCCGGGATGAAGTTATTTATTTTAGCAAGTCCATCGGCACAAAGTATTGCATCGATAGCATAATGTATGAAATGTGTGTTTTTCCAGCCGGAGAATATTCTAGTGGAATTGGGCGGCGCGACGCCACAGCTGAAACTGATCGACCTGGGCTCGGCGGTGGAGACGGGCGCGGAGGGCGGCGAGGCGGGCGCGCGCGAGGTGCTGCCGCCGGCGCCGGCGCAGCTGGAGTTCGCGCCGCCGGAGTGCGTGCTGGGCCGCCCACCCGCGCCCGCCTGGGACGCCTGGGCGGCCGGCGTCTTTCTTTACGTCTTCTTGACAGGCGTAAGCGCTGCGTTATTTTTTACCATTTCTGGACATTCTCTCCCGAGAACATGGCACGATCGAGCTGTGGTTTGCGTAAATTGGTGCATATTGCCGAATTTACCCAAATATATGCTTCAGTTTACCGAAAATCAAGTTGTAGTAGTGAATGCTGTTGAGTACAACATTTACCTAGAAATGTTATGTTTGTGACCCAAAATAAACTATTTCATTATCATTATAAAATGTGTCATGTCGGATCTGCACAGCTTTGTATGTTTATGTCGCGCAGCTGTCTCCGTTCCTGGACGAGTGCGTGGAGGAGACGACGGCGAACATAATAAAGTGCGACTACTGCTTCCCGCCGGAGCACTGGGCCGGCATCGAGGAGGGCGCGCGCGCTCTGATCCGCGCGCTGCTCGAGCCCGCGCCCGCGCGCCGCGCCTCCCCGCGCCTCGCGCTAGACGAGCCCTGGCTGCACGAGGTACCTACACTTTTTTTACGTTCATCTAACATTGCGATGTAAAACCTCGTTTCAGTGACATTTGTGCATTCCAAGTCGTAAAAGTTGCATTCACTGCATACCTACTAGCAGCCGGTTTCTCGAACGCAGATCATCTTTATCATTAACTAATTAATGGTGTGTCAATGGTCAATAATCACGTGACAAGTGTTTTCTTTTTTGTGTGTTTGGAGTTTGTTTAGAGATGATCTGCGTTCGAGAAACCGGATGTTGGTATCGTCCATCTGGAGGTTTCGAACGATTCAAGCGCCATCTGTGTTTTCAATATAGAAGTAAGCCACCGCGCCATCTGCGTTTGCAATATTGAACTAAGCAACTGCGCCATGTGTATATATACACATGGCGCAGTTGCTTAGTTCAATATTGCATATTGAATGCCTACTACAATACACATGGCGCAGTTGCAGCGCCATCTTCTGTGTACTATTTCCTGAGACTAAAGCGTTAATGATAGTATCCAGTACCAAGTAATTTTCCTACAAAGGCTGCATATTAAATACAAACAGTAGTGACCGTGAGAACTGGAATTTAATTTTAAACTGAACTTTTAATAAGCTCGCTTTTGTCGGTGATTGCAGGCCCCTCCTAGTGAGCTATCGGCGACTCAACTGAAGACGTTCTTGGACCGTCGGCGGCCGGCCGGACACGGTAACGTGCTGCACTCGCTGCGCTCGCCCTCCGAGCCCTGACGAGCCGTAACGTTCGCGACGTGACGCCACAACACGCCATTTGACATCAAGCACCACGTGACACAACGCCACCACGCCGAAGACTCCATGCTAACTGAAGGCAAAATCAGACTGCTCGTGTTGACCCATCCGGCCGAATGTTACTCGACAGTGTCGTTTATTGTTATTTTAATTTATTCGACATTTTATTCTGTATCCATACGTATATTTCGTACTGAATGAGATGTAATAATTAAATAATAATAACTGGCGCATAGACTTATTGACTGACACTAAAATTGTACATAATTTGTCATTGAAGCCAGATCAGCGCCGTTGCTCACGCATTCAGAGCTTGAAAAAACATTCAGCAAAGAGAATATAAGCACTACGTTTACATTCAGTTGTCTTGGACTCAAGACCAAAGTGTCAAATTAAAAGTTAGATAGATATCCCCTGAGATTTGTCTTCATTAGTACTATGTCTGCATAGTTGTTATACTATTATAGGGGGTTTATGCGATATTTTTGAAATTGATGAAAATGTGGAGCTGTTTCAATGTTTAAACTGCAAGACGACTCTTTACTTTGAAGTCAGCATGTTGTGATTATGAAAAACAATAATGTTTTTTGTGAACTTGTATGTAAATGAATATAAATTTTGAAACTCCAAAAAGTTACGTTATTGCTATGTATCATTTAATGGTTTTTATTATAGTACCGAACTATAGGCACTAGTGAAAATATACTTTCGTTTCTAATTTACTTACCTGAATTGCGCATGTTTTTACAATGCAGTAAATGTATATTTTTTAGGTTGTAGATATTGTTTTCCATAGTCGATGTACCCACCTATGAGTTTGATTTAGTTACTGCAAATAATTTACGTCAAGTTTGATGATGCCGGTTCTGTGTAAACTGCTGTAAACACTTCCCGGTAAACACCAACGATATACCTAGATAAAAGGACCGCCCATCCAATACTTTAAAACGTGATTCTAAAATTAGTTATTAAAATGCATTATAGGTGTCGCCAGAAGTTTCCTTTCCATAAAATTGAATAAATTGGACATTCCTTACCACCTTTCAACCATTACGCAACGTAGGTAATAATCGTAAAGATGTATATCACTTAAACTGGTTGACATCACAAATGCAACCAGCGGAACAAATCGGCAATTATTGGTAACTTTTTTAACACGCTCAAAATAGAGAGCCATCTGGAGCGGGAGCGCGATTATAACAATATTTGAATCACAGTTTCTAGTATGGACATTAGCAGTCCCTACCTTACCTATATTGTCCTTGGTCTACTTATTTTTTGGAGATTAAAAATTTTAATATCAATTGTATGACCTTTTATTCGAGGCTTTTATTAAATATTGTTCTTGTTAGAAGTGCAACACAGTAGTCCTAATAATATCTAATGCCGGGTTCCTATATCCTACTAACGGATGTCCGTAGGTCGGTCGTCATAGCAACGTTGTTATCTGTCAAAAAGTCTCATACGTTCTCAACGTTGCTATGACGACCTACGTACGGACATCCGTTAGTTGGATATCCCATAACATGACATGTTAGATTCTGCCAGCAGACTGCGCGCTGCACAGAAGCGTCATCATCGGCTCCTTGTGTTCGAACTGAATGTTAATTATTCCGATAAACACGAAGCTTCTGCAAGCCATCTCATAGAATAATCACATTCACGCCAATCCCTTATATACTTACATGATATATGTTATGTATAGGTAAATCAGTTACATATGTGACTTACTATTTTAATTCCTAATGAAGCCACTCTTAAGGCAAAGGACTGTGATTTATTCTAATTATTATTATGTAATATTTCATGCTTATTCTTAATTTGTACCTATGTATTTGTTAAAAACACACTGTATACTAGTTGTAAGTTTTAGTGCATAATTTTATCCTAATTTGTGACCAAAAGCAAAATTGAAATTTTGTAATTATAGGTATTATCATCGGTATTATCTAGGATTCAGTGGAGTAGAATGTTATTATATTATATGTATGAAGAGGGACTCCGGGGCATCGCGCCGCACACACACGCTCTATGCCTTTACATTAAGCAGTAGATAGGTCACGTAGGTCTTACAAGTAACATTTTGTCAAACGATAGTTTTAACCCTCGATAGTATTAAAGCCCATCCACACATCTCGTCGCGGTTCACGCCGCGGTACGCGCGCGGATTGCGGCGCGATCCTTGACGCGAAGCTGTCAACAATCCACACTCACAGAGATTGAGATTTGACAAAAACAGAAACGAGGCGTGGACCGCGCGCGAAGCCGTACTGAATGCAATCTACATACACTCCTGTTTCGCGGATTGTTCCCGGCTTCGCGCGCGATCCGCGGGCGAGTGAGTTTTACTTTTACAAATACTGTTATACACATTTATTATATTGTTTATATTATGAAGATCACCCTATACGCGTCGTCTCTTCCAAGAGCCTTGAAATCAACACCTAGAATTCCAATATTAATTTTACTAATCTGTCTATTATGAAATTTTGTTTTACAGCTCTTTAATTATTTTATCTTTAGCTATGTTAAACTAGGTAGGTACCTACCTACTATATTTTACTCATTCCTTAATTCAGGAGAGAGCATTTTGATATTTACTGTATTTGCTGCCTATTTATGCTGCTATAGTCGGGATACTATAACTGATATATCTAATTTGTTTATTATTATATTAGGGATAAGTTCAGATTTCATTGCTCGCTGCTGTTGTTAGCTCGTTGTAGAAAAGAGCAGTATTGTATCAGTGAGCTTTCATTTTCTGTCCGAACAACTTGACATCATGTATTAGTATAACTATAGAATCCTTTAATACATAAATTTATAATACTATCTTTGTTTTATTTGAGCGCGATCGAACAACATTATAACAACATTATTTATTATCAAAATTTCTTGAGCGTGGAGGAGTGACAGATCACGGTGAAAACCGAATTTCAGTCAAATTCGGTGAATTAGTTCGTTCGGATGAGCAAGTGGCTAACTATATTGGAGTAGTAAACTTATTTTACCTAAAACGGATATTAAATATTTTGATAAGTATCTCTTTTCTTATAAGAGTAACAAGAAAGTTTTATTTCTTTAAATCTAAGTATATTAAATTGACAAATCTTTATGAATAAAGGCCATATGGGCCGTTGCCTGAAATAAAGTTCAACTTGTGTCAACTTGTGTTTTCCTTATTTTCGATAAAGTTGATTATCATTTGGTCATAATAACCATGGACATCTATACCTATCGTCCTGGATATAACTAATCGTTAGGCTGAAAATAAAAAAACTATTAGGCACCTTTGACCTTAAATAAAAGGATCGATGGGAAATTTACCCACTGCGGACCCACTAGGTATACCCCTGGCAAAACCCCGGTGGTATCGTGGGTCTTTTGAAATCAAACGATACATCCAACAAATAGTGTTGCGACACTAATAAAATTAATTAGAGCTTTATTAGAACCTACCTAATTGAGGAAACTCAGGCACTTTGTTACTTGTGTTGTTTTTTTAGGGTCCTACACAGGTCCTACGAGTACCTACTACCTAACAAGTGCCTATGTGCTATGTTTTTAATGAGATTATTTTGTTGGTTAAAGGATATGTCCTAAGTATATATAAATCAATTATGTACCGACATCAAAATAAAAGAACAACATTAGGTAAGGTTTCACTGATATCCATTTATTTTCAAATAAAAGCACAAGTTACATCAAATTACTCTACAGCTTAGTATTTCTAATAACGACTAATTTGCCGCAAAATGTGAATTCAATTTCTTAATCATTTTATTGATAGAAGTAAAAAAAAAATACAAACAGTGGATATAGAACCTCCTCTTTTTTTGAAGTCTGCTTATAGGTGGATGGAAGCAAATGGAAATCCGAGGAATCAATTCTAATAACTCGAAAAATCTTGGGGATCTACAATGACAACAAGAGTAATTATTTACGTGGTTATTATGTAATGAATAATTCCTCTAATGTTATCTTACTTTTAAATCAATATACATATATAATATAAAGTACAATAACCGAGGCAATTAGGTAGGTACTTACTAAAGTTAAGTACCTACCTAAATTATCAATTCAAAAGTGCATTTAAACTATTTTAATTTAGGAGAAGGTTCTTATTGAAAAAAGTAAATAAAAGCGCAGCAAAAGTAGAGGAAAACAACAGTCACAAAAAAAGTAGAATAACAGTCTCTGTCTCTTAGGATTCAAAAGTTGATTTTGTGTATTTTTTTACATACTTAAATTACGTGTGTTGTGTTAAAGTGACTAATAGGTATTACCATGATTCATGACGTTCAACTGAAACTCAACCGTAGGGTGGTAAACCATGGGTAAACCGCATTTTTGGCCGTTTGTTTATAAAATTGATTTATTTCAGACCGTTTATCTATGGTTGTTGTATGTAATAATACCTGCTTGTACATAGGTGACAGCTCTTAATAAACGTAGGTACTCAACTCACAATACATTATAAAATAAAAATAAATAAATAAATATCCCTGGACATTCCACACAGCGTCATCTAGTCCCAAGCTAAGCATTTTAATGCTTGAAATTATGAAATATATAAGATTGTAGTAAAAAAGATTCTTGTAGGTAAGTAAGTAGGTATAGGGTATTCTTTTATCTGTGGTAAAGGGTAATAAAAATTGTCAAAGAAAAAGCGCGTGGAGTTTCAGTTAAAAAAAGAAAAATCTACCTATTGATGAGACTACCTATGTGATGGATGAGATGATGTGTTAAATACAATAGAATTTAAAATTCTTGCGATAAACAAAGTCATTTATATGTGAGCAGAACAATTATTATTATAAATTGATTGGATTAAGACGAAATTTTAGAACAAGTAAATGTAGGTAGTCATATCGTAACTACAACATTAAGAACGTGGAATGGACAATAGGTGTTGTGTAAACCTACCCGTTGCGAAGGTAATATAGCGATCTATACACCAACTGGTTCGGTAATAAAGTATTTTGCAAAAGAGTCATGAACCGAAAAACAGTGAGAGCAGATACGTAGGTACCTAGTGTTTTGTAGGTAAGTAATACGCATAACTACATTTAATGAGTGATATATTGAGTTTTATTTCAATGTACCTACTGATAATATTAGCACACCAATTGAATACTAAATTGTTTCTTATTTTAGTTCTACTTAAACACATTTGTTGTTACCTACGAAGATATCGTTGTTCCGAAAAACCTATCTAATAGGAAACTTAGATATTAAACAATTCGAAGCGACTCGTTGTAAAACAATTGTTTCGCAAAACAACCATAAATATAGTAAGATCATAATTAATTACAACATTACATTTAAGTAGGTAAAATTTTATTTTTTAATTTTCTAATTCTGAATATGGTAAGTAAAACACAAATTATCCTAGAAGGTACTTGTAAATACCTTATTTATGCGCTAATATGTCTCTACTTAATTAAAACAAATATAAGAAATGGGTACAGATTGCAAGGTCTTGCAGGGTTACCAAGTAGGGTCTTTGATCTACAAATAAAAGATGTGCACATCACATGAGCTACAGAATGGAATTTTTTACACCTATATCTAAATCTAAATATCATGATTTGGCACCGTTTCTACACAAGATACAATATTCGCGGTTGGCCACTTTACACAAATGTACACAGCTGTAAATTTCTCCAGGATCCTTTAAATAATGTCAGTTTCATACACTTTATTTATCGAAATCTCGGTATCCTTCACTGGCTGGTCACAGTCACTTCGAGTCGAAGATGAATCATTGTAAGAGTCATTGTTCATATTTATCTGCGTCATACTGCCGGTAATCGCAAGATTGAGGTTCATCTTGGTGAGGAGGTTGGACTCGCTGCCGGTCTTTTTGAGGTCTGGGTGCGCGGGCGGTAGCGCAGACCCGCTGCGCTGGATCATCTGCAGGCGCGCGTACTGCTCCTGCAGCGCGCGTTGCTTGCGGAGCAACTCCTGGTGGCGCTGCTCCAACAGCGCCTGCCGGCCGTCGTCGGCGTCGCCGTCCGTGGAGGGCGGAGAGCCGGGCGACGGCGGCGACGCTAAAGGAGAGCGCGACGTTGTGCGCGGCGGCGGCGGAGGCGCGCGCCTCGCTCGCAGCGCAAGCAGTTCGGGGTGGCGTTCGGGCACGGGAGGCTTTGCCGGGTGCTGACCGCGCGCGCGCACCGGCGGCGACGCGTCCGTGTCGCTGCCGCTGGGGTAGGACGCGAGCCGCCGCAGCGGACCCTCGCCGCGCGCGCAGCCCGCGCCGACCGGGTGTCCCGCCACCTCCACAGCCGCCGCGGCCGGCTTGGCGAAGGTCTGCAGCTCGTCTAGTAGCGCATCGAGTGCATTCTCGGGGCGCAGGTCGACTCCTCGAGCTGCTCGCCCGCCGCACCCGCCCTGTGCACCATTCCACCAATTCTAGCTCTCTCCGTACATCGCCTAGTACAATAAAAGCGCGATTGCAAAAGCGAACCTTTATGATGATGAGGTGAGGCAATGAAGAAAATAATTAAATAGGGAATAGGTACGCATATTTTTGCATACCTAATTTGGATAAAACTTTTTACGAAGCGTACGTGACTTTTGCAATCGTGGTTTTAGGACATAGGTGTACACGACATTACATTTAAACATTTAACAATCATTCATCCATGAAAACATTTAGACTTCACATTTAATAAAAAATACTCATACACAACATAAATAAGAAAAACAAAAGGCCTGTGGCGAGGTCATCAAATAAAGTTTAAATTTAATTTGATATAGTTTAATAGCAAGTTATTCATTTCAATACAAATATTATGCATCTGTATTGATAACATACCCGCAACTTTCCAACAAACAGCTGTTTAAAAATGTTGAAGGAAAATTGTTTAAATATTTTTCTAAACTTCATGAATTCTAAATGAATATTGCCGATGTATCAAACTAGTAGGCTTCTTTTAATACGTACTTTTGTAAGTACTCATTGAAACTTTATTTGAAGACGACTAATGAATATTTCAGCAGCCTATCAAGGAGATAAAACCCAAAATAGTGGTAATCAAATAACGTAAAGTACTTACTGGTGATTATAAAATTATTAAAAATATATATAAGTAGGTAAATATTGAATTGATCGGTCGTGATTCTATGAAAGATATAAAATTATGAAATATTTTGTGTTCTTATGCATGAAAAGTTATTGAAAAATTTTAATTTCACTCTTAACAATTGTGATGATTTTGCCATTAGTCCAAAATATTACAAAGTGAGCCAAATAATTTTAAGCCAACTCTACTGAAAAGGAAGCTAACTTCAATTACCCAAAGTATCTAAAAGCTAAAGTGAAATACGACGATTGAAACTAACAATTACATCATTATGTGCCAACTGGAATAATCAGGACTTGCACAAAACGTGTAAGCAATACAAAACAAATTTAGAATAATTTACCTGTGCTCCGGTCGTGCGGGTCAGTATGATCAAAGCAAGTATTACAGGCCAATCGGTAGGTTACGTGGGACACCGGTGACGGCTTATACCTTATTATCATAATTATCTTTCATACTCATTGACACTTTGACAAGTGTTTCAAGAGTCGCGATACAAGAAAGTGGACAATAATGCTGCAGTGACAAATAAAACACTGAAGTACTCTTGGAATAAGAATAAACTAGTAACTGAGGTTTAGGAAAATAAGGGGGTTAAGGCATTTCATTGGTATCCGAAGGTACTGGACTGTGTGCTGCTCCTGATATCAATGTGCTGCAACAGAACAGAAAACAGCCAGATGCACAAACTATTTAACAAAGCCACTGTCAACAATAAACATGCTTGTTATTTTAAACATTGGTGTTTATACATTTGCAATCATAATGTTTCTATAAGGAGGACTTCAACTCTACAAATAATCAATTTTATAAAAAACAGAACTTGTAAGATGATACGTGATAAACAGAAATTTTACACTAACATTAGAAGCAAATATAAAAACGTACCAATGTGAGTAAACTTGCCAATTTGGTACAGTAAATATTATAAAAACATTGAAACTGTATATATTACACTAGGTACCTACGTAAAATCAGACATTGAAATTAATCAGAACCGTACTGATCTGTAATTAAAATTAAAAAGGAATATTAGAGTTATCGCCTAATTTATAAAAATATAGGTTAGTTTAGAACAAGGCACCTAGATTTCTGAACCAATTAGCAAGTTTAATTTAAAGTAGACGACGTGCGTGCAACAGTCAGCGTGAAAAATGCTACGAATTCAATCACAAGTTTTAACTTCGTCTGCCTAGCTAGAAGTGTAAGACATTGATAATTCGAGAACATATCAATGTCGCGCATTCCTGTCGTTTATAAAGTCTACAACGAGGGAGATTGTTTACCAATAATACAACAGATGAACATAAATTAAGTTCTTCTTGTAAAAATAAATAATATTCAATAACAGTAGCCGCTTTTTTATGTACTTATTGGTAAACAGGATGTGACTTAATATGAAGTATGGACCGCATTCCTTTACGCAAATGTAGGTAGGTAGGTATATTAGATTGAAAATATATACCTATAGGTAAACGTGTTCGTAATAACCATTCTGGGAAACATTGTAGCTTACAGGCGCACTCAGAGGTCTCTGTGTTGTCCTGTCTCTGAGTGCGAACTTTGAAAATACTTACATACTTAATTAAATTCAAAAACGTAATAAAATATGGTAAATAAAATAGTTTTCGATCAACAAACACTTGGTTATCGTACCATACCTGCTGCTTCTCTACGCCAAAATACGTCAGTGCAGCAGTTTTATTCAGTTACTTTTCAAAGGTTCAGGCCTGAAATATCTGTTTTCCTAAAATGTATACTTAGGTATTTTTCCCAAAATGTCAGCTTTTCCATATTGTCAGCACGAATTATGCTAAAGACATGGAAACACAAAATTATGGAAAGCTGATATTTCAGGCCTTTTCAGCCAAGTTTCAAAACTATTTTGTCCCGCTATTTTATACGGGGCTTTTCATTGGTAGGTACCTAAATAAATATGTATTTTAAGAGTACCTAGAGTTTTACAAAGATATTTGAAATGAAAAGGATAGGTATTATGTTTAAAGATAGAGGTAGGTACCTTCAATGTAAATGATGGAAGGTCCTGGTCCATACTCGTAGAATGAAAAGGTTTGTACCTTAAAGTCGGGTTTGCTTGCACCAGTGTGCAATCAATTAGGTATGCCAAAATACCAATGCAAGAAACAATGCTGCTAACGTTTTATATAGGTAATAATGTGAGTTTTCTATCGATCGAATAAGATTTTGCTGGTAATAATTATAATAAAAATAAATAAACAAGCAACAAGAAGGTTATAGTTTTTCAAAACATAATAATCCTAATCTTGTTGACATGATAAATAGATACCTACCAAACAACTTTGATCTGAATAATTTTGAACTTTATTACAACAATATTGTCTCATATTCAGTTTATTCTGTATCACAGTTTCAAAAGCTAGGTACCTACCTAATTCAATATATTATGTGCTCAAGTACGATACGTCGAACGAATCAAAATGCAAAACTAACTAACCTTTCATTCCGTGAGTGTACACAGTAAGACAAGTAGTTCTATAAGTATAAGAAATCTCGTATAACGAAAAAAAAAAAATGAAATATGATCACGACTGTATCCCGGGAGCGGTAGACATTTCTTTCAGATCATTAGGCAATTTTTTAGATCTTTTCGAAGATGTATAACAATACAAGAATTAAAATATCTATTAAGTACCTTTTTGCTAACTATCATGTCAGATAATTTCATCCGACTTATCAGTAGATAAATCATTTACGATCACGTTTTCCTTTGGTAGGTACCTATCTACCTAATTAAAATTAAGAGTCACTTTAGCAGTACCTAGCTACATCATGCTATGTGCTAGTGTTCGTTAGCTATACCTACTGGTTATATGATAGTACATGTTATATTAAGTGTAGGGAAGAATTAGATGTGAGGTGAGTACTGGTCAACTACTCGGTAGAAACTCAGAAACACGTAAACTAACAAGGAAAAACTTTCCTTGTTAGTTTACGTGTTTCTGTGTTAGGATGTAGTCGCAATGCCGGCCGCGCCGCCCACCGATGCTGTGCCATATTACACGACAATTGATAGGTTGGTACAGCCTCCCAATAATTTTATTAATGCCGCATGATCGCTTATAAAAGGCTACAGCGTCAAATATAATTCTTATTTCCAGTATTCTTAAACATTTTAGATTCAAATCATGTTGCTGGAAATGCACTCTAGACCCTACTTTTCAAGATTGCCTATTCATAGTGCAGTAAACATACCTAATTATTATATAGACACTAAATTTAATAAAATTGAATGTTTTAATTTTTAAGCTGACTTGGCTAAAGTTCCTTTGGAAACAGCACACATCACCAGAGTGTATGCTGCGATTGTGCTATTTCCAAATCTGTTTCCACTTACAGATACCATACTCTAACAATTATTTAAACACACTGATGTAATAAGTTAAAAAAGCATGCGTACCAGTGACGAAGGAAGTACTGAAAAAGGCAAAAGTTGTTTAAATTTTCACGACTTCAACAAGACAAGCTACTCTAATTCGGGTGGTCCTTTATCGATAGCATTGTGAGCCAATTCAGTGCACCAACATGCCTACATAAATATAGCAAAACACCTGGTGAGAGACTTACATAAAGATAACATTAAAAGTAAAATATAATTTAAAGTAAAACATACATACGGATGTGGTTAGATCAAATATTAATAAATAAAAATAAACCGTAAGTATATAATAATATAATGACGAAGAATTACTCGTTTATAATAATAGCTTCCCGAAACAGGTTATGCTCTCTCCACGCGAACTGAGAGGAAATGAAATGCACGTTAAATCAAATCATGTAATAGATACAAATATAATTATGTAGCAGATACCAAATAATGTAGAAGCCAATCATATCAGTGTATTGATATTGTGATATTACTTTATGTAGGTATTCAAATATTATGAAAATGCGTTCTGCCTAATTAGAACCACACAGAAGATAGTGAATTACAATTTATAACAAGAAATGGTGTAAATCAATATTCCAGAACTTCTCTTCTCTTTTCCATCATTATTTTGTGTATTCATTTGTAATTCATACATTTAATGAGTAATGATTTAAAATTGGCATTATTTTCCTGAAGCAAAGGTTGTGCTATTCTTGCGGGATTGTGTGCAAAAGAAATTAAAATTCTTTGTATTCTGGTATGGAAGCATCACACTCTGTCAGTCGAAATTCAGGTTTCAATCATCATTTGGTCATAGTAAAATTAAATGTTAACGTACGTACCTCAACTTGAATACTTAACTTTCTCTAAATTTTAAAACATAAATATTAGGTACTTACTAATTTGCTTTACGCTTCTGTATCAGTTATTACGTACGTGTATTAGTAGGTACTTACTATGAATTATTTGATTAAATATTTATATACTTAATTTTATTAATAACACGTCAGTGTTCAACTTTATTTATAACTTGTAAGCTTGTAAACAATGGCGTGACTGTGGCGCAGTAGGTGAGAGCCCGCCTGAGGCGCAAGAGGTTGCGGGTTCGATACCCGCCGCGGCCGGCACTAATGTTTGTATGTTCTGCAGATATTTGTTTCGGGTTTGGGTGTTTTTATACACCCAAACCTATAACAAAAAAAAATAAGTATAGGTATAACTACCTAATTATAACTAAGATTCGGTATGAGGTCCTGACAGAGTGTGATGTCAGTTGGTCAATTTTGAATACACATCGAGCGAATATAATTCTTGCAATCAATTACAAGAACGGAGGTATTAACCTTTGGAATTTTGTCTTTAGTTTACCTACAGCCAATTCATATTGAGACTTCAGAATACTTCTTTTCATTGCATTATGCGCCAACATCTACTCTTAGGGGTAAAGTCAAATAATGTAATAAAGCTATTTAATATAATGATTGTGAAAAGGTACATGATGGAAGGAATAAAATGAGTCTACTCACGGATGCAGTAAATTCATGCAAGCAGGTGTGGTAAAGTCTGTAAGGGCTCATGCTGAGAAGAAATGCTTAGTGCCTAGTCAAGTAACGAGAATGAATCTAATAGTAGAAGCTTAAGTATGGTAAAGGGAGCAAATAAGAATTTAAAATATATACGTAGGTGTCGGAAAAAAATGCAAATTTTATAACTTTTGGCAAACCTGCAATTGTTAAGCGCATTATCTTATCGTTATAAATGTTAGATAACTAGCTAGGTTCCTAAAGTCATCTGCATGTTTCTGAAATTTAAGTTGGTTAGGTGATTAAGTGATTATATTATGATGAAAATTGACGAGTTTTACGAACAGCTGCGTGTAATATTCTAAGCAGAAATGAAGGACAAAAGGTACGTTTACACCACCATCTCATCTCACACACATGAACAAGTTAACAACACTTGCATCTCCTTGTGAAAGTAAACTCGTGGGTGGTAATTAGGTATATCATTTTGTTTTTCCTAATTAAGTACATTTAACAATCCACTTCTGTCTGTATTTATATGCCTATCTGAGTAAATACCAGTATTCGGAGTAACAATAAGCACTGTAATTGCGAGCTAACATTACTTTCACAAAATGATTTCAACTTAAAACAGGGCATTATCGTGCTTCAAAGGCGGTTGCTATTTGTGTCTCTGTCTGTCGTATGATCAGGAAAGTGACACTTGTTATATAACACAAATCCCGATAACAAAGAAAAGACATATATTTTCTAGTTTTAGTTACTTATATCCTATCTTATATCCTATCTTTATATTAGGTGAGCTACAACATGGAGTAAATTGCTTTCGTCATAAATCTCGTCAATTTTCAGGTCAGTGATTGTGTGGTGTGTTGCGCTCGCGTGTTACCTTGTTGGCGGGCGCCTGGGCGGACGCGGTCTCGGCGAAGTCGTCGGGGCCGGCGAGGCAGGCGGTGGAGCCCTGCGATGAGCCGGGAGACAGCCGCCCGTCTGAGATCGGCAGACGCTGCTCTTGCACACACGCCAGTCTGCAACACCATGTAAAATGTAGGTATAGAGTTTTGTTTTGTTGATTAATTTAATAAATTTAGTTTTAATTTTTGATTACTACGTAGATTCATATTATTATAGATTATTATTAATGATTATTAAATAGTGCTGTGCATGCCTGTAATGGGTACACATATCATAGTATTTTTATATGAATGTTTTTTACAATGTGTAATTATGTGTAGGTACTGTTAGTGTGTAGGTACGGCGTTGCCTTAATAAATAAATAAACACCATCACCATACTCTTTACATCATATCACAACACAACTGCAAGTAGTTTTTCTTAAACTTTCGCGATCACAATTCATATTTACAAATACATGTACACGGGGTTTTATCGCGTTATTTACCTTATTTCTTTACGTCCCGACGTTTCGGCTATGTTGCAATAGCCATGGTCGCGGGTGGACTAAATAACGCGATAAAACCCCGTGTAACATGTATTTATAAATAACAACTGCAAATGTTTTTCCAAATAATGTTTCATTTTTAAATTAATTATTTTTTTGGTGTTCTTTGTGGTGTATACTCAGCAGTGCGTGTGGATATGGGCTTATTGGATGGCAGAAATATAGGTACCTTTTAAGAGTGACCAGCGTGCCGGTGAGTTTCTTGCAGCGGCGCAGCGCTAGCTCCAATCTCTCCGGTTCTTCTTCTAGCATCTTCTCTTTGCGGACAACCTGCAATTTACAAGAAACCGTATTTGACAAAGTCGCATTAAAGAAGTGTACTTTTAAGCGATTTATTCAACACATTTTACTGTAATCCACTTGCACATTATCCATAACAAAACAAACCGATTTTATTTTAATGCATCTGGAGCACATGTGCTTTAAACGCGTTCAATAGTATGTAAAAGGAAAACAACATTTCCCAAAGAAATAACTAAATACAACATTATTACATACAGGACACATGTTATAAAGTGACTAGAGATGGCAGGATCAGTCTCACCTTATCCATCTCCGCAGACAACTTGGCCTTCGTGGCCTCCTGCAGGAGTGGGAACTTCACTTTCCAGTCGGCTACAGTCTTGCTGCTCTTGGACAGCACCATCGCTATGCGCTCGATGTCAGCCATGTTCACCCGTGTCTCCCTGAAACCAGCATATGTACTGTTGAAGAATGATAAATATGTAGATTTAATTAACGATGACAAGGTAATTCATCAAACATGCAGGAAAAATGGTGTAAAATTAAATAAAGCTTTACCGTGATAGACCTGCAAGCAGAGTTGGAAACGTACTTGTACCTATTGGCGGCCTGCCCGCGCAGGCGCTCCACGGTGGCCTCCAGCTCGTACAGATCGTTCTCGAGCAACAGCATGTCTTGTCGGTATATCTCCTCCTCACGGGACAAATGCTGCAATTGTATACAATATTTAAATAATGAAACGCTTTTCACTCGAGCAAACAACAAGTCTTCGAACGTATAAAGTTGAACCGATTGGTTTTCTTGATTGATTCTAGATGGTAATAATAACATGAAAGAGAGAATACCGTGTCAGGAGCTGTTTCAGCGAAAGACTCAGCCAATGTTCCGATCTGAATAATGGTATCTCCTATCAACTGGCGCATCTGCATCGCGTGCGCGAGCGTGGAGCGGCGCAGGTTGGACGTCTGTCAACCAAACACGCCTCATAAACTACAACTCATGTTAGGTACATTTTAGAAATTTATTGAAGCAGTTCGCAACTTGTATTCGCCATTGCCAAAACATTCGCATCGTTCATTTAATTGGTAAGAATGTGAACTCACATCGATTTTCAGATCTCGACCCTGTTTCTGCAGCAGGCGGGCCTGGTTGTAGAAGTCGGAGGACACGTTTATGTCTATCGTCCGCTGAGGTACGCAGGTGAGCTGGTGGCCCGAGAGGCCGGCCGGCTTGGGCGGCGGGGCGGGCTTCAGCCGATCTCGTTCTGGAACATATCCAACTGTTTATGCAGTTCATTGCCATGACAGCTTGATGAAAAAGCTAATTACAAAAGCTTCGACACCTTTGACGCAATTTGTAAGGGCGTTATACGCTAACCATCACTCTGATGATATGAAGCTACTGATAGGAACCTCAAGCTTTGGTTGCAAGTAAATGTATGCAAGTATTACCTTGTGATGAGGTCCGCGGCAACGTTGATGACTTTATTGCCGGTTTTGTTGGTTTCGTATCAGCTATTGCAAAGAAGTAAGCGGAAAGAAATTTAAGAATTATGAACATGGTTATGACAATAACTACAAGAATGATAAACAGTTCGTTTGAGAAAAGGGATTAGTTTTGAAAGCGAAGACATTATCTTGCCTTCGTCTTTCGAAGATTTTATAAACAATATTATATGAGTAGGTACCTATTGGAATTACTGATACTAATTAATATGAACACGATAATTTTCGAGAAATTCTATTGATGCTATTGTTCGTAAGACGCAATTATAAATTAGTCAGTTTCAATTCAAACTTGACTTACGAACTAAAGGTCGCGTCACGTAAAAAGAAATCTGAGGGGTATGTTTGCGGATGGGTTGGGTACACTCGCGCACGAAAGTACTAGCATTTCGACAGCGGCTGTTTAATATGTGTTTCTTATTGGTGAGTGCATTAAAAATATATGAGGCCGGCCGAGAAGGCGTTGGCGGGACGATCTTGATGTATTTGAGAAGGAGTGGTGGGAGATCGCCAAAGATAGGGATGAGTGTAGAATTTTAAGGGATACCTTTGCCCAGCAGTAGGACATAATAGGTTAACAAAAAAAGAGCTTTCATCATCGTTTGAGTCTGACTGAATCATCATCCCCTAATAAATGTTTCTGTCATCATGTCTATGTAAAGTCATATGAAGTGTGCTGCGTTAACCCTCCACCCCGCGTCGCACTTCATACCACCAATTAGACCTATAAATCAACTGCTGCGCAGCTCGACACCCAGGGTTCTTTTTACGTGACGCGACCTACAAAATAAATTTCTCGGTTCAATATGATACTAAAATATAGAAGAAACCAAAACTGTGTTGATTCATGAAATGACTTTCATTAGATAAGTATTCCCAATAGAGTCATATGGTCTACAGTGGATCACTTGTTTTCTGTCTTCGATAGCTCCAAAACTTTACAACAGAATTACCTACTTGATATTTGGCTATGCATAGTGTCAGTAGTATCTTTCTTTTAGAAAATGAGTCATTTTAGAACCTAAATTTAAGTAGACTGGTTTTTATAATTAAACTATATTTGATCCATGGTGTACAATAAGGGGTCTACACTGAATCACCCCATGGTACACAGTGAATCAAAGAGTTTATATGTGCAAAAAAGGGCTTTCTTAATGTTTATCTTATGATATTATTACGTAAGTCAGTTTAAATATGGTTTGAGCATATAACTGAGTCATAAACGAAAAGTACAAATACAACAATAGGTAACCATTTTAGAATTTCTTGTTAAAACGAAAGCTCGTATTACAAAAGATGAATACATTTATGTTATTAATTCCTTATTTCCATAATCACACAAGACATACCATGCGGCACACGATACTAGCAGTAGTTAGCCCTTATACCGAACAGTTACACATGTCGTGCACTACACATACTTATAACCATCATCATCTTAGCTATAGGACGTCCACTGCTGGACATAAGCCTCCCTCATAGATCTCCAGTTGTTTCGGTTGGAAGCGGCCTGTATCCTCCATGAACCTGCGGCCTTTACCATATCATCATACCATCTCGTTCGTGGAGGTCCTACGCTACGCTTGTTGATCCGCGGTCTACATTCAACTATACCTACCCATATCGAAATATAAAATGATTACCTAATTCTGATCGCGAAAGTTATCAACTGATGATAGCAACTTGATCACAAGATGATCATTTATTATTGCATCACCTTATTAAGCATATTTGTAATTAAGTGAATCAGGTACACAGTGGATCAGATCCACTGATAACCCTACACTTATTTTAGAAAAAAAAAACAGTAAATTAAACATGTAAACCTTGTGTACGAGAGGAATTCTTTATTTAATAACACATTAAGGCTTAATCTATAAGGTCTGCCAGTTTTGAGTACTTGTGATCCACTGTATCCCACTGATTCACTGATGACCACTCACTACTACATACTGCAGTACCAATCTGGATGCAATAGTAATTTCATTCATCAAAGCATCCGAATCTAAATCCAATACCACTCTTGAATGCGATACCCAATCACATTCAGTACCTACCATTACACTATGAAACTCAATCAAAGACTGGAAGAGGAGCACAGTTCTAATAGTAAGTACCTACGAACGTACAGCATTCCGTAAACGGTTTATTAAAATGTTATTTGTTAATTCTTAAGTCTGTATAACTGTCTGTCTTCCGAATAGAATAAAAATAATAAATTAGTACACCTTCATTTACGGAGAAAATGAATTATCTCACAAAGTCTTGATTAACAGTCTTGCAAGTGATAGGTACCATTTCGATAGGTAGGTACCTAATAGCAATAATACTGTGGTTGACACCTTGCTTATTTTATATATAGTGTATACAAAGATGTACATTGTAAGTATAAGTATCATTATTAAGATCAAATCTACCCAAGACTCGGATGTACAGAGAAAGGGAACATACTCGTAGGCTAGTAAAAATGATTTGTATGCATACCTGAATGCTGAGGTGAGTGCTGTTTGGGTGAATTCATATCAGGTGGATCATCGCTAAATGATACTGATTTCTCAAAGGACACAGATTTTTCTGAAATAACAAATGATTTTTAATAAAGCAAATTGTAAGTTCTCTAAATGCAGCTAACTATATTTAATCTACCTGCAAATATGTTATTCATTTCTCATACTCGGAAAGTACGCTTGAAGTTACCTGAACATAGGGATGCAAACAGTAGTACCTACCTACCTACGTCACAGGCACATAGTACTTTGTTATATACGGAAACACAGGAAAACGCACGTGAAACGATTTTCCCTGCTCACCAATACAGTAAGGGGTAATCCGAAACTAAAGAATATAATATAAAGGTAAATTCTTATGTAACGAACATAATACTCGTATAAGACGGTTTTCCAATTTTAGTTAGTGTTAAAAGTACCTATTCATTTGTCATGTCATGTCATGTACCTACTTGAATGTCCACCTTAGGCGCTGGACACACAGAAAAGACGTAAGACGTTGCGATTTTCTATTTTGACGTCCGCGCCCTTGATTTTCTATCTGTTTTGTGTCGCAACGTTTTTATACATTTGTATGAAAGGGACGTAAGGAAGAGACATTATGCCTGCCCGCGCCCCGTCCTCGTTTTTTCTTTGTGTCTAGCCGCTTAAAATCACGTTGTAAGTGTGACTTAATAGTGGAAACTTTGCTGGATTGTATAATAGGTATCTACTTACTTTAAAGACTTTCTATGTAAACTTCATAGTTCAGAAATGTCAGATCGACTCAGCATTTTTTTGAGTGCTAATAATAGATTCCTAAACAGAGACCATTTTAGTATTTAGATTTCAAGTTTGCTTAAAGGTACTTTCCTCATATTCGAAATGAAAAGCAGAATGTTTACCTCGGGTGAAAGAACCATTATGCACTCGTACTAGGTTTTATTCTATGTACTTACTTATAAATAGGTTACTTTCATCCCTTGTGTAACAATATAGTTAGGTACTATTTAGTAAAAAAGTAAGTAAATTAAAAGTTAAAACAACATAGGGTCCATTCGTAAGTGAGTAGATAAGTTGGTGCATTTCACTTTGTGTTAAACTCGAATCAAGGTGAATGGAATTTGGTAAAGTTGCAGTGATAGTAAATTTAATTAAATAAAACAAAATGTCTTGTGAATTTTTAAATATTATTATGAGATCAATCCTCATTCATACCTTTCGTGAGAATTTTAAACAATGCATCAAGAAGTAAAATAAACGTTTAAAATATTTTTAATATTTCTAGAAAGCTACGCTTTCGGGAAGAAAACTACTATGAACGTTCAGATCAGATACAGCGACGTCATCTACTAAAAGCGTTTTTGTTTAGTCATGAATTGATCTTGAATCTAAAAACTCATGAACAACATATTTTAATCAATACATTTTCAATGCCAGAGATGAATTTCGAAATCGACGATTGTATTAGGCGAAGGTCAATACCACACTTTATTACTGAAATGACGTAGGTATTAGTTTAATAATACATTTACATAATTATAAAATAGATGTTCATACATGTATAATTTTACTCTGTAACCTAATACAATCGGTATGATGGAAGCTGGAAACAAAGAAACAAACACTTTTGAGTTGGCAAGCAAGCAAACTGTGTGAAGTAGTTACTGGCACTTGGTTTGAACGTTAACAATGCGTGATACACTACTAATGTCACTTTAGGAAACTTGGTCAATTGGACGAAGCAGATTGTCATTGTTTGTATGTCTGTAGGTACCTACACTTTATTAGCTAAAGAGTGAAAGCGGCGCTTTCTCTGTTCAAGTAAGATGTGCGGAAGCACCCACCATAAGCTTTGCGTTTTCTAGTTTGCGAATGGAATGTGGTGGAATCTTTGGTTTGCGGTTTTGTTTTTCTCTCTGACTACCACATTATAATCAACGTCTCCTTTCGTTTCTTATAATGAACATGATAGGTAATCGAGAGCCAATAAACATAGTCGTTGCAATACTTTTTGATTATAGCAGACATTAGTAATGCATCAGCAAAATACTCGTAATTTCTCGCGACTCAATCACACTTACGAAATTTATCCCTCCCTAATTTAGGAGGCCTCTCGGTTGTCGCAAATCGCGCCGCATCTGAGTGCAGGAAAAGGCATGGGACATTAGGCACGACGCCCTTGGATGCTTTATACCAATAAAATGAATACCAATTTGGTTATTTATTTACAATTTCGGATTATTTTACGTAAATGGTCGAAGCAATGCTGATCACAGTCATAAGTGATCGATCATACATTAAGTTGAGCACGTTTAATGTATGGCTTATGAATAAGTTTACCTGGGCCGCTTCGTTGGTAGCTGATCTCTTGGCGGGGAGCCACGGCCGGCGGCGGCCCGGAGGCGGGCGTCTGCAGAGCCTTCTGCACGAGGCCGGTCAGGTTGGCCAGCTGCCGCTCCATCTTCTCTACTCGGATACGTTGCATTTCTTCCATAGGTGGAGCAACTCTGGAAATTCGATTCCAGCATGATAAGTTTAAAACTAGGTAAGTAAGTAGTTAACTACTAATCATTATGTATAATTTCGTTGCGTCATAATAATAACAAAAATAAAGTCGGCAGATGTTTTAGCTGATCATAAAATCCTTCGCACATGCCATCATTTATCGCCATGGCATAAGCTTTAAAGAAACCACTAACTATATTACGCTCTTATTCAACATAAAAGTTCTCCGAATATTTATTTTAGAAAACAATAAACAGAGATGAACTAAACAAAAAGTTAAAATTATGAAAAAAAAAATTATTACCTATTCTCAAACTGTGGTCGCGGAACGGGACGAGGAGCGCCCATAGTGCCGTACATTTGGTACGTGTCGTCAATTATGACGGAATCCCTGAAATATAAACTAACCTTCAGGAAATTCATAAAATATTTGTTTATTTTATGTTACGTTCAAATAAAATACATACTAAAAACAGCAAAATGCTAATGTTATTAAAACGTACGGATTCTCTTCATCGATGACCGGAGTAATGACTGGTCTTCCTGCCGCTGAACTGATGTACTGGGTATAGTAAGAGTCTTCGTAAGAGGCTCTAGCAACGCTGCGCTCCGGCGACGACATGTAGCCGTCATGGCCTGCAAGATACAAATAACATAACCTAGTACTGCGGAACCCTGCGTTACAATAGGCGCAACTATCACAACAATGCGACTACTGAATATACTTATTATGATTAATTATAGTAAAGCTATTAATTTCAGTTATAATAAAAAGCATGCGATCATTAAAAAGTTCTCAAAAAGTGCCTTGTTAGAGTTAAAATGAATATTGGTAGAATAGTGGTAAGTCGCGTCACGTAAAAGGAACTCTGAGGGAAAGTAGTGGGGGTATGTTTGCGTCTATAGTCACTCGCTGACGAACCAATTAGCACTCGCTAAATTAATAAGTAGGTACTTAGTATGAAGTTCGCCGCTTTACTTCGCCCAAAATCGACTACTGCGCAGCTTTTCCCCTAAGAGTTCTTTTTACGTAACGCGACCTATACTTCAGTAAATAATCTCAAAAAAAACCTTTAGAAAACACGTCGTACTTAGGTAGGACAAGATAGGTTATGTTTTAAAAATATGTTTTCATTGGGAAGTTCCGGTTTGATGGAGGCGCTATAATTATGGAACAGGTAAGAACTGAACGTAGTAAAATTTGAATTTACAAATCGATCAAGCGTACCTACGTGGCCGCACTGTTATGTATGAGGCAAAGCTGCAAAACAAGTGTTCAAGGCAATATAAAAGTTTGGGTAAAATGGCATAAAATAATAGGATTGTACCGGGGATGGTATACAGTTGTTCACCCCGAGGGCATTCAGCGGCTGCGAAGGGGAAACACCGTTCCGACCCACTGCCAGGGATGTATGTACGCATGGGCTTGGCTGGAGTGGGACCTACACATAGGTATTAGCCCAGCTATAGGTACTTTAATTTATAAGAATCTACTTATTGGTTAAATAGAGTAATACACGTTTGCGTGCAAAAACGATATAACGAGACATTTACCATGGCTAAGCTTAAGTTTCCGATATAAAATAAAATAAAAAAAATGGTTTTAGAAACGAAAACATAAATATGGTTTTCGCTTTCCAGTCGGTTAAAGTAGTTTCAACGTTAGTAAGTTTAATGTCTATGATTGTTACCTCCTACAGGAATAGTTTTGACTCGGTCAGCAGGCACGGGGGGCGCCGCTGGAGAGAAAGCATGGAGCATGGGACCACCGCGCGGCAGCGTGCTCGGCGCTTGGTTACCGATGTAGTAGGCTGGGGCCTTTACCTGCTGACAAAACAATGTCAAATATAATGTTAATTAATCCAACATTATAATAAATAACCATTACGACGTAAACCTGTAGTTGTATCTTTACACAAATGTTTACTGTTATCATGAAGTAGGTACTACAGCTATTTCAGGACTAGCACCCGCAACCTGTTATACCTTATTGAATCAGCAAAATTCTCATGTCATTTTTACATCGAGACTTTGTTTATCGTCTCGACAAAGGACATTGACCAAGTGGCTAATATAATGGCGATTTGGCCCAGTATTATTGTTGTTGTCCAACGATTACATTATTGCTTAAAGCTTGATTCTAGACCTTTAAAAGTTAGTTTTCCACAAAATAAGGAGGTTCTATGTTCCACTGTAGGTACCTATATACTTTTGTTATTAAACTGTTAAGTCCGTGGAAACTTATAATCAAAGTTCCCAAAGTTTCCAGTTCGAAACAACAAAAAGTACCCTATTCAAAATGTCAACTTGTCATCCTGACAGTTACAAAAGAGGATAGGTAGGTACTACGACCAACCGTTGCTTGCGACTGTTAAGAATACGGAAATCAAGATATTCATGCTCTTGGCTGGCTTAAATTAATCGTTGGTTTGTTCGTATGAGCAAGAGGCCAACTCTGGTGACAGAGTTTTAGGCCGCCTAAAGGCCTCCGTAATGGCCGGGACTGACAATTAATCGTGCCCTCCGAAGCACGGAAGCGCTCAGATGAAAATGCCACTTGCGGTCACCCATCCAAGTAGTGACCGCTCAGAACGTTGCTTAACTTCGACGATCTATCAAGAACGTCTTAGCAAGCTTCGCCACGAGCGCTGTGTTTTTCTTTTCTTCGTTTTCTCTTTTTTCGTGTCGAAAACTTTATATGCACTTTAACACGAGCTTTAAACGGTGAAGGAAAACATCGTGAGAAAACCCGCGGCTAGTCAGCCCCACACCACACGTATTGACCATTGTCTTTCCTGTGGATATGGCCGACTTAGCTGAGAGGATGGTTTAGGTGCTGGGCAAGCCTATTCCATCTCAACAATGTCCCAGGCACTACAGGACAAAGATTGCTTCCTGACGCTGTATAAATCATCTAGTAAAGATGTAAAGGCCTGAGTTTTTTTGCTTTAATCCTCGGAATGTTCGATCTCCTCTGTCACGTTGTGCAAGTTAGACCTGCAGGCTGCAGGATTAGGAAATATCTGGAAAATTACAAGAACCCACTGTTCTTAACTTAACATTTCACTAGAAGAATCGGAAATATGGTGCTAGATAATTATGGGATGTTTGTCACTAGGGAGCCATAAAAGTGGTTGATGAGAAAAGTAGAGGGCATCATGCTATCTTATTAAAATAAGATAGAACTGTAAACGGTTTCATCAAGAACATCTTGGGGAAAGTACATAAGTACCTACGATATAAGAGAACAATTTACCATCAAGAATTGAAGTGAATTAAATTGAAGTGACACTAACTAAAGATATAAAAAGACTTGTCAAAATAACAAATAGGGAACAAAATAAGTAACTTTTTTTTAATAAATCCTATTAATAAATAAATAAATATCCTTCGGTTTTCCAGCTATAGGTAAGTAATCGAACTCGGTATATTTGGTTTATTCTCTGATATTGGGTCTGTTTTTACAAGAAGCCTCCTATATAAATAAACAAAGAAAGATCTATTCATAAAATCTGATTATGCTGATTTACATTGTATGGTACAATCACAACGCAAAAATGTGCGCAGCATCGCGGTTTGTAAACATTATTTGCAAACTAACAATTGTTTTAAACGTCAGACAATTCAGTTGGCACTTTGATTTCTGACAGAAAAGACATTCTACAAGACACTTTTCTATATAACATAACAAAGTATTCGGTAAAAATCTCGTTTTAATCGGTTTTAGCGAATTTTAAATACGGTTCAATAAATGTATGTCTATCACCGTCCATCCATACGTTTTTTTAGATCTTTAAGCGATATTGATGTTTTTGGTATTTTGTAGGTGAATTTAATATCTCAATGGTAATGGCATGGTCTATTTATTTCGCGTGCTTGAGTTTCGTGTCAGTAAATGCGATAAATCGCCCGGTTTACAAAATAGTTCTTACGCAGAAAGGATACGCCCAGGTATGTTCTAATTATTTACGAAACAAATAATTTGGTCTTTAGTATTATATTTGGCTATTTAATTTGTTTTTTTATGACTGTTTGTTTTCCTAAGATGTAAAAATAAATAATAAAATAATAAATAAATAAAATAAATACAACAGCCCAGCGACTGTTATACAGATCTTATAGCTTATGTGCCCACACACTATATTCGGATTTTAGTGTAGAACACGAGTATCTATCCTACCTACAATGTGTATTTTGAACGCGAAGCGAAAATAGTAACTTTATATAAAGTTACTTTATATAAAGCCCGCCTGAGACGCAGAGGTTGCGGGTTCGATCCCCGCTGCGGGACAATAAATGTTTGTATGATCTGCAAATATTGGTTTCGTGTCTGGGTGTTTTCTATGTATAATATGTATGTATTTACAAAAAAAAAAAAAGTATCTATGTAGTTTATCAGTCATCTGGTTACCATAACACAAGCATTAAATTGCTTAGCTTGGGACTAGATGACGCCGTGTGAAATGTCCAAGGATATTTATTTATTTTTTATTTATTTATATATTTTAAAAAATTGTGTTGTAACATGAGTTTGATGAACATTTCTCGTTAATTTCCTTAATCTATGCAAAAGCCCAACACATCTACTTCAGTTAGTTTCTATCTTGTTAGAGATAAAATGGTAGATGCGTGACATGAGCTGTAATTTTGTGATATAGATTTATGTAGATTAATACCTTCACCTCAACGATGCATTTTAACAATTTAGTATTCGGGTGCTCTATTCAAATGTAATAGGCCATAGGCTTATATACCTAAGTAATTAAATATATTAGTAACCAACTCTGGTAACGGTGTTTTAGACCACTTCAAGGCATCCGTCATGGCTTAACGAATTTAAAAGCCGGGACGTTCGCTGTTAATGCCAATAGTGACCACTCAGAAAGCAAGCTATGCCAATGCGCTTCTTTTTAACCGACTTCAAAAAAGGAGTTTCAAAAGAGGAGGTTCTCAATTCGACTATTTTTTTTTATGTCAGAACAGAACAAAAACCTCAAGAGTACAGAAAACAAAACTAAAGTCGGTTTAATATAAAAATGTATTAGCTACTTGTTGAGTATAAAGACGATTAATAATTAATACCCGACATTCATGTTACTAAAATGAAATAAATGCTCATGTAGAAAAATTGCTCATTTTAACCACTTTTGCAGTTTCTCCAATATGACGTCGAGACGCCGCCTTTGAGAGAGTTCACCTTTTGTGTTTGGATACGTGTTTACGACCTCGGAAATGACCAAAGTATTTTCACGTACGTCGGTGAGTGGATAAAACCCATATTTTTAGAAATTTAAATTTCTGAGTGTTTCTTCAGCTGGACAGACTGGACAAACATACTAAGTTAAACATTATTCTGTATTTCACAATCGAATAACACACAAATTGTACTAAACCTTTAATAACCGTTAATAATACTAAACCGTTAATATCGCTTGATCAATGGTAGGTAAATAAAAATACTTGTATCTATTTATAATTATAGCTTTCTGCTATAGTCTCTGTAGGTTATTATGTTTGTTTGTTCTTGTTGTAATATCTGATACAAAAAATTACCGAACTCATTATATGAGTAGCGTATTGACCAAAATTGAGCAAATGCGATTGCATTATCCTACTATATGTATATTGACCCACTTTGGAACTGAACTCATTGCATTTCGAGTCTGATGTTGCATAATTCTGGTTTTTGCTTTACTTTCGTCACCCGAAATCCAAAAAAGGTATCGCTAAGAGAATGTTAAGTGGTATTGATTTAGCACGCCTTAAAATAAGCGAAAGGACTTAGACCATTAAAATTTGTAAACTAGTAACAAACGGTTAGACTTACTTGTTCTTTCTTTGTGCTGCTAACCCACTCACTGTGCTACAACAAAATCACGATTATACTGACGGATAGAAGCTCGTTGAACATGTATCGTGCAACATATTTACACCACATTGAGCAAAGTAGGGTGCCAAACCATTCAACCATTGTGACCCTTGTCCTTAATCGAGTCCGTTAAAAAGGTGTTTGTAGCGAGGCCGTAAAACCGTATCATAGCTCAAACGTTGGTAGATGTATAGTTTGAAGTAGCTGGGAAATAAGAGTCAATTGTATAAAATTAGCCGAGCTTTTAAAATAGCCAAGTGCGAGATAAACTCACATCATAGAGTTCTGTCACTGCAGAAACTAAAAAGTTTGCAGTAAGTTTATGATTATGTTGTCTCTAGCACATTAACCAGGTAGAAACCGGTTCACCTGTCATTTGTTGCTCAAAAAGCTATAGTAAACAGAAAATAACATTAATAGCTGATGATATGTTCAAAGCAAAAAATATATAAATCACAAAAAAAACTGAGAGAACTCATAGTAATGCGACCCGTACCATCGCAAGCTCAAGCCATTTATATAACTATCTCAGCCTATTTTATGTCTGTACAACGTGGATATCAATTTTATATCGGCAGTCGTTAAACCTTTGGTTAGGTATAATTTGCCGCGAGCAGAGCATTATTTATAAATTTGGTATAGACTTTTTTCCAAATAAAAAAAGGCAAATTCAAAATAAGGTTTATCAAAGGCTTAGACCTTTTGTTACTCACAGTAAAGTTATTTTTCAGCTAATGGAAATAATCGCATCGTGCGGCTCTGGCTAGACACTGGTGGTCGATACATGAAGATTTCTATAAAAGGAAAAGTAACGTCTAGTTTTCCTGTCGACATTGTAAAGGATGTCTGGCGTCACGTGTGCCTGTCCTACCAGTCCGATTACGGAGCATGGGCACTGTACATCGACTCTCGACTCGCATTCTGTGAGGCGGCTCAAAGTGTAAGTGTTCTTGATTAGGAACATTATGAGCATTACCACATTCACTACATTATCTTACTTAGGTCTTTACATCTTTACTAGATGATTTATAAAGTGACAAGAGGCAATTTTTGCCTACACTTAACGGGACACTGTAGTGCCTGGAACATTGTTGAAATGGAATAGCCCAGCACCTTAACCATATTCTTAGGTTAGCCGGCCATATTCTCAGGAAAGACAATGGTCAATATGTGTGGGGTTGACTAACCCGCGGGTTTCCTCACGATGATTTCCTTCACCGTTTAGAGCTTATTGCATAGGTAGGTATACATTTTTCCACGCGAAAAATCCATTGATGCAAGTACATTAGAAGCGTAGCAGAAAGTCATGTGTCTTCTACTTCATACCTACTTTTTTTGCGGTCCTATGAAGGTCAAAGTGACCACGAATTGAGCCTACAGACTTCTAGATAGGTATGTGATAAATTGACATAGACAGCAGTTGCGAAACTAGATTATAAACAAGGCTGCTGTTATCTGCAAAGAGATAGTTCCCGCTTATTACGATCACTTGAGGCTATTCAAATGCCTTGACAAATTGGGCAATGGACTCTTGCATCCTTACTAAAACATGTTTATAACTATACCTTAATTTGCCCGTAATGCTAATTTAATTATTCGATAGAATTCGAGAGTACGCAAATAACTCATCTTATTACTTTTTCAGCTCTATGGTTTCGTTTTACCGAAGGGAGGCAGTGTCATCATTGGCTATGGAACCGCAGATGATGGTAAGGCTTTATAAATTCTACCGTTTTATTGTTAACGACCGCCCGCGACTTCGTTCACGTGAATTTCGTCCAAATAGGCTAAAGGAAGTTGAATAATGAAGTATTTTTTTCCAGATAAAACTGTCGTACACTCTCGATCACTTCCTAGGTTACTTCGGCCTACTATTTTAAAAATGTATAAGTCCAAAAATATTTAATCTATCAGAATTTGCCATTATATTCATTATACCAAGTTAAAACAACGACGACGACAAAGTTTCCATACAAACTTTAGCAGTATTTAGCAACCAGTTTTAAGGGTTGCTATTTTTGTAGAAATACTACAGACTTACTAAATTAAATTATTAAATATAAGTTTTAAGTTTGTAAGTTCAAGAAATATAATTTTGCATACAAACATTTTAACCCCTTTTCTCCCTCTTAGGGTTAGAATTTGTAAAATCCCATGCACATCTTTTAGGAGACACATACAAATTTCGAAGTAAATCTAAAAACCCGTTAAGTTACTCATACCAACTTAAACACCCTCTCGCACCCCTCTGAATAGTTTTTAGAAAATTATAATAAAGGCTTATTTTATTTAGGTACTTATATTAGGTAGGTACTTATTAGTACTTACTTTCAAAAGAATGGAACAACTCCTTAAAAATCCCATACAAACTTAAACAACCCCTGCATCCCGTGTAGGAGGTAGTTTTAAAATATAATATTTTAAAACAACCCTTGACTTTCACTTTGTTTAAAAAATATTAAAACTAAGTTTCAAATTTGTAAGTTTAAGGAGGTATAAGATTTTTCATAGAAACGTTTTTAGCCCTTGTCTTTTTTAAACTTTTGCGATCAGAACACATTATAAAACATATGCAAACGGGTATTTATCACCTCCAATACTTCAGTCTTCCCGCGACCACGGCTGGTGCAATCCGGTCGAAACGTCGGGTGAATATTAAAGGTAAAATTCGTGATAAATACCCGTTTGCATATGTTTTATGTTTTTAGCCCTTTTCATCCTCAGGGGTTGAATTTCCGAAATACCTTGCACCCCTACATCATAAGAGGAATGTACTAAGTTTTATATTTCTAGGAATTCTGGTTTAGCCTGTGCATGGATAGGTATCATATATAATGTCAGTCAGTCAGTAATGAAAGCCTTATAATATATATAAGAGATAAAAAACAATAATCAATCCAAAAAAAACTATATTTTTGTTTTAGGGGCGTCCAACGGATTTGAAGGAGAAATATTCGGTGCCAACATGTTTTTAATGTCAACTATTGAAAGAAATTATACAATGAAGAAAGACCCTCTATTTGAACAAAAGTTATTCCCGAAAAATAAAGTCAAAAAGGACGACAAAAACCAAAACAACTACGTTATATTAAGTGACTTGCAAACTGAAGAAATACACAATAATTTTGAAAAGACATTTGTCGCACCTACTGTAGGTAATTCTACAAAAAGTTACATAAAATTCGAAACACCTTACAGTTACATAGAACATGATGTTGGTGTTGACACGTCTTCTAGGAACCCGAAACATTTGGAAAATTCGGAAGAAATTTTTGAATTTGATGGTGATAAATTTCGAACAACACATAAAGATGAAAACTATATTTGGAATTTAGTAAATAAAGTTGGATCAAATGGAAAATATAAAACACAAGATAAACCTGGCAGTCATTTTTCTGATTCCGGGATCCGAAAGCTTTCCACGGTATCTGAATATGAGACACCTCCGCCACTGATCCCGCCGAGCATATACTTTGACAACAAACCAGAAACGGAGAAGCAAAGTTTAACTGAATCTATATATAAATTAAAACAAATTTCCACAAACACAGATATAAAAAATGTTAATGGAAAGCCATATTCTGATTTGTCCGAAATTGAAACACCTCCGCCCATCAACAAGAACACTAAGGTTTATGGGCAATGGACTAGTTCTAAATATGCCGGAACTGTGTTAAATTATCTCAAAAGTATTAATTTTCAAACACATAAAAAAAAAGTAAGAAAAGTCCCTTCAACGATACCGCTGTCTAAAATATCTGACTCATATCCCTACGCGTCGGATTTCAAAATAAATAAGCTTCGTCCACCTCCATTTAGCCGGAGAAATATTGTAGAAAAGAGATATGATATTGTTAAAAAGCATCCTCAAATCAACGTCCAAATTTTAGAAGATGATTTGAGGAGCAACATCTTAAAGATGCATGCACAAACACGGCCAAAAAGAGTTGAAATAACAAACCGTGGTGAACCGAAAAAACAAATGGATCATAGATTTTATAGAAATGCAAACTATGATTCGGTTGAAAAAATTAGCAGTGTCGAGGAAGTATTTAAGCCACGACCATTCACGTCATCTATTAATAGAGAAATAAGTAGTAAATACTTAAATGAACTGACTATACCCGATAAAAAATATAAATCAGTGCTGCCGTTTTTGAAATCGTTAGAGTATCATATTTCTGAATCTGATGACATGAAATCGCAGGTGCCTCAAAGTAGTGATATGTACTCAAAAAGTTTAGCAAATGCCAATAAATGGCACAATGTTAAATCATACAGCAATGATTACACACCGCGTCGTATAAATATGGAATCTCGTGATAGCGAAGGCAGCCACAAGAAGCAGCATCCATCTATACGTTTAAAATACAAGCACGAGAAGGAACTCGTTGAACTTGAGGATGATCCTACACTGATTAAAGGACGACAAATGGCTATTGAAGTCTCCCACCAGTCTAATGATAACAAGGATACAATATCTTTAATACAATACAATCACGGCTATTTACCGACACATGATAAAAAACTCAAAATGAAATCTGCTCAAAAAATTAATGCTAAGCGAAATATGGATGCACATAATTTTGATAAACACGTGAAAATCGGGAACGCGCTGAATGAGAGACAGGTTTTAGGAAATAATAAACATAAAGCGAAACAGAGTTTCGTTGGAGGATTTGCAAACGTGCCGGATATCAATACATATAGATCTGACATTGATAATGAGGATGGGAAAGTACCTCCATCTCTCGGTCCCAGAGTTTGTAAAAATGTTGAGTTATACGACCGTGTGCTTTATGTACAACCGGATGAAAGTATCGATATGACTCACATATTATCACCGGTACGGGCAAGGAATTTAGCTATTGAGTTTATTTTACAAAACTACAAAAAATGTACCTTGGCCGAATCGTTTTTAGAAGGAAACTCAAAGGTCTTCATTGATTGGAGTAAGACCCCCGTTCGACTTTTTGGTGGTGCTTATCCTAGAACCACAACTGATCTCTGTGGATTTTTTTAATTTTCAGTTGTGTCTTATGGAATATAATTATCTCATAAGGAATGATCAGTAGGTAAAATGTAATAATTTTAGTGTTTTTATTCTTAAAAAGAAGGTTTTGTAAACATTATTATTATATACGACAGAGTTGCCCACTTGCTCATTTGAATTTAATTTTAAGTTTATATCACTGCACTTTTTAGGATATAAGCTATCCTGGTACCAAATTTCATCCAAATCCTTCCAGCCATTTCGTAGTGCTCGTTCCCGTTGGAATACCGAGATCAAAAGTTAGTGTGTAGTATTAGTGTTATATACCTAATATTTATGTTTTCTTACTACGTTAGAATATTAACTATTAATATATAAAATGCACACTGTTTTCTTTTTATTTAATAAAAATTAAAAAGAAAACAGCCTGCATGGTTTGATATACTTAAGCTCGAATACTAAAACGCTACGCTAATAAATGTGCTTATAATTGCATTATTTGACATTTGTCTATACAAATCTGAAAGGTATAAGGGGTTAATGCACTCCCAAATATAAGTAGCTTTTCAGTATTCGGGCGTTAACTTAAAAATATATATTATCTATTATATCTGAGTAGTACCTACCTAATACTTAATATTGGCAATTAACTGTAACCCACAACTTCCTTCGCGAGTGCTATTTTATAGAATACTACTCGTAAGTAACAAACTAAGTTTAAAATACAATAGGATTTTCGAAGAAATACGTAAGACTCTCGTGAAGGCATTTTTTTAATTGGATAGAGACTTGGCCCCCTGTAATACCTCGATGGTTACTAGGGTTTGGAAATATTCGAATAATACTGCTTATTTTTTGAGCTATTCTAATAATTCTCATACCAATCGCATAGTACTTAGTACCTATTGTATAAGATTTTCCACCTTATAATTTTTGCATCTGCAACTAATTGAAAGAATAATTTAGATATAATAATTATTTCTTAAGGATGATTTGCGATAATATTACAACTTTTACGAGCACATTAAGAACGATGTTGTACGTACTAAGCCTCAGGTCACTAGTGCAACTCTACTATTGAGAACTACCTTAAGTGTAGGTACGAGTATAAAAGCTTTAGAATAAAAACTTCGACGACGATAACTCGAGCGATCAGAAACGTCAAATCAAAGAAAAGCGACGATAGCCACTTGCTTGACTATATGCCCAGAACCTTTTGCTGTGCAAAAAATACAATAAAACCTCAGCCTCTAAGTTGATCTTTCATTATTTGACGTGTTCGGACTGGTTTTACAGGTTGTATTACCTATAAGTGAAAGAGAGCAAAAGTTGCATAAGATCTGGGTCTTTGTATGTTAGTTATCTACAAGCAGAATTAAGATTCAATATTGAAGCACTCTCAGTTTACCAATCATTAGGTAATGTCAGATATTTTAATGCTAATTAGAACCGTGGCTGAGTGTGTAGGTAACTTAGGTACCTACAGCCTTGACTTTCGATCCGGTCGTAGTTCGAAAACCTGCCGAGCATGATTTATTTCATTAGTTCCATTCCATTGAACAGGACCATCGATGGTACTATAAATAAAATAAATAAATATCCTTGGACATTTTACACAGCGTCATCTAAGCAACTTAATGCTTGTGTTATAGTAACCTGATGACTGATATAATACTTAGATACATTTTTTTTGTAAATACTTAGGTACCTACATATTATAGATAGAAAAACATCCAGACCCTGAACCCCGTGGCGGGGATCGAACCCGCAACCTCCGCGTCACAGAGGTCGTCACTATGTAGTAACATACATACAAAAAAAAATACATTTTATTCAGGTCCCACGCGGAGGAAGCCGTGGGAAGCCGCAACACACCCCTCTTTTTGTGTCGGGGGATAAAAATAACAAGGATATATTAATGACTAGCTGCGCCCCGCGTGAAAGATTAACAAACAAGCTTAGCTTACACACAAACTTTCACCTTTATAATATTAGTGTGAAGTGTGATTTGAAAGTAATGTAATAAGTAATCCTATTTGCAATGAAAATGTAATATGCATTTTACTAATCTTGTAGGTAAGTGGTTACAAGATTAGTAAAATGCAGCCAATACCAGAAACGCATGTCTAATATTGCGCACCTGCAGTCAGCGCGTTTGCATAACAAGTCGGAATTATCGTTAAGGTTTGTTACTTGTATGCTAATTTCCGATCAAAGCTCGATTTATAGTGCTCTATTTTCGTGAGATGCGAGTTGAAGTAAATGATGACATGCCGTAATTTCCTAGATTTTACAAGTTATTAATTTTTCTCTGAAAAATGCAATGAAAAGTTTATTGAAAAATATATCTTATAGGTATATCAAATTTGATTAAGAATAACATCTACTTCATGAATACGAAAGTTTTAGGTAGGAAAGGTACCTACTGTCTGTTCGTGGTCTGTAACAACTAATAATGGCCTTATTCACAAAGATTTGTCAATATAATATAGATTTAAAGAATATTTTTTTCTTGTTACTCTTATGTCAATGAAGAGATAGCAACAGATTTAATATCCGTTTTAGAAAGTAGGTTTACTGAACCAATATGCTTGGGGGTTACTACATAAATATTAATCCATCAATACCTGAGAATATACAAAACGTTACGGATATGACTTTTTAAGATTTGAAAACACGCATTGTTCTGTAATTTTTCCACAGGGTCTCATCTCATCACAATCCATAGTCATACTATGACCCCGATGGTATTCCCTATTATAGACGTACGACACGTACGACGTACGTACATAATTATGTCAAACAATGCCCAATAACAGTCAGGGGTTGGTATGAGACCAGGGGGTTCGGATGATGAGGCACCGAATTATAAGAGCGCCTAGCGGCGTTTTTCATGAATTCAGCGATTGACTCAAGACCGAGGCCACGATGGAGTTCAATGTTGCGCGAATACCATGGGGCATTGTCGGTACAACGGAGGATTTTTTTGATTTTTTGGAGGATCTCAGTGGATTTAGAATGACCGAATACCACGAAGGCGTACGTCAAAACGGATCTGATGCAGGCTTTGTAGAGCGTCAACTTATTTCTAAATGATATTTTGCTCTGTCTGCCTAGTAAGGGATAGAGGCGATTCAAAAATAATTTCGCGGATTTACCGTAATTTTATGCTTTTTGAAGTCGAGGCGGTAATAGAACGTTACACCTAAGTACCTATTTGGCTTGTTTAGCCCATGGGATGACTTCGTCCAAGAGATACAAAGGACGAGGTTTAGACTGGATATAATTTGCTACAAATTTCTGGAAAATATGATACAATTTAGTTACTTATAACATTTCATAGCAAAACATATTATATCAATTACCTACCGCCCACGCCCAAATACACCGGTATAAACGTAAACGAAAACAGGCATGGATGGAACCATAGCCTGACAGGCACAAACGGAGGGTAAAGTGGATGCATTAATTAATATTTTGATTAATGCCATTCAGTGTAATATAATTCTTGTGTATCGTAATTGATATCCCATTTGAATGAGTCGCAATTCACGATAACCAGCTTATGTTGCGACTGCCTCACAATTTCCACTGCTGACGGATTACAGCTCGGGCACGGACAAATCTTGTTGTTGTTCTGAACTTTCGAGGAATTTCGCAATGAATAGACGCATTGTGAATTTAGCAAATTCCGAATCATCACTTTTTAATTTTGAAAAAAATGTGTCGATATTTTTTCGTGTGCTTTAGGTATTATAAGTATTTTGAAGTGTTTCGTCTTTTTTCTTAGCCTTTAAAAAATATATATGTATTTGGTTTTTTATTGAAGTGTGCCTAGTTTGCCTTCGTATTAATCCCTTAGCTGTATCATGATTAATTAGGTTTGAACACAACTTCGTGCTTTATCTGTGTCAAAGCCCAAGATTTGAATTATCTAGTGAGAATATTATTGGGTATTATTCACATCAAAGGAGTTATATATAGTATGAATGATAACGAGAAGCTTCATACAACACAATCAATATACCTACCTACTAACAGTCGAGTATACAAACATTTACAAGACGCGCAAGACGTTCCGAATCGTCTTGTTTGATGTAGGTAGATACTTTGATTCGATCTGTGTGCAATGCAAGCTACAGTACACACACTACAGCAAGCTACTTAGTAGTTTGTGAGTAGAGTTCTTACCCGGGAAAAACGGCTCGAGAAAATCGGGAACTCGAGACAATTTACGCGAGAAAAAAAGACTACTACCGAAAACTGATGGGTTGCAATCAGACCATAGTGCTGAACATAATTAGCAAAAAAAAATATTTTTCTTTACCTAAGCTCTTTTCTATTTTTTTTAGTTACATACACATTGTACAACATAATAAGACCATATCCACCTAATTAGATAATTTAATAAAGGAAATAAACAAGTAAATTAAAGAAACAGCAGTAAACCCCTCGTACGACAGCGAACAGCTGATCTCGCCCGCGGTCATTTTCAGACAACTGATTTTTCTTTAGATGGCTTTTGGGGTGCTGTACCACCCCGTTTCGTTTTCGGTAGACGTTTTTTACACCCTGTATATAATTAATACCAATACACCTAGTAGAGACAGACATGCTACCAAACAAGTATTTGACGACTGTCTGCACAATCTCCCACCAGGAACACTTTTTCCAAAGTAACTTACCGAATCAAAACGCAAGTTTTTGCAATAATAAAAAAAACCTTTACCATAACCTTACCTATTTATAATAAATAAGATAATTTTAGTCTTACATATCAAGAATCATTCGTACCCAGCATTAGACGAATATACCTACTGAATTTCTAGGAATATAAGAATCTAACCTACTCAGAATAAGAACAAAAAAGAAGCAAACTACTTCAGATTTTGACCTAAAAGTACTTATGATTATGAAATAACATTGGTAAATGGTTACTCCTAGCGACATCTATTACGCATGTTAATAACTATACTCGTTCCAACCGTTTATTTAACTTTTGACAGCTGTAATACTGACTCAAATAGTGATACCCTGACCCGTTACCGATTCGATTTATTTTATCGATCGATTTTATTCATGAAGAAGTTTTAATCGATTTAACACACTCATTATTTACTATGAATATCAACATTTTGCACCTTTTCATTACAAGTAGGTACCGCAGTTCATTCACATGTTTTTTATTTGAACCAACTACGGTAAGTATAAACGATTATTTTAGATTCATTAATTTTCAGCGAATAAATTCGATCCCATGGAACTGTTTTCATTACGCAAATTATTTATGCATTACAACAGAGACATTTAGGGCATTTTAATGCAAAATAATAAAGGTTTTTACGTGATTTGGTATAAAAATAATCACAATAATTTTATTGTATGTTTTAATATAGGTACCTAATCGATAATCGATTTATTTCAAAACCAGTTGTCAATAATTACGAATGAAACATCTCTAAGTGGGCGGATCCCGTCCATGACAGTACAGTATTCCCTGTAGTACATTTTATCAAAAATTATTATAAAACTTTATGTGCATGATCTGTCAAAAGTTAAATAAACGATTGGAAAGACTATAATTTCAGAATAAAATATTGAAGTAAGTATTTATTTTTCGTGGTCGTTGGGACCTTTATAACTTCACCGGGCTTTAATTTTGAAGTATTGGAATAGCAGTCCTTTTATCTCTCTAACACCTTCCGCTCCGCCCAATTTGGTCTAGCGCAAGGTTCATTTAGGTATTCCGTATTCGTCCCGGAGTTTCGGCCCACATGCTAAATAAGTACTTATTAATTGCAAATTATTATTAGCCCTCTACAATTAGGTACTTATTTGTCCTTTGTTATTTTTACAATGTAATTGAAATAAATTATCTTATCTTCTTTCAATGTCTTACGGAACAGCTATGATTTTAAACATTAATTATCTGGTAGTCAGCCAGCCTCGACTCACAATTGATAATAAGTTAGTCCGCACGCTTAGTTATGAATTCGGGATGGCTGATGCTGAATGATGAAAGCAATTGAGAATTAGGATAACATAGCACAGTCTACCCAAGTAGGTACTGCGCAACCGAAATCACACCCGTGTGGTCATTTCGTGCAAGGTCACTAAACCATCTGGCTGGTTGCTCTGCCAACCGATCAGCGACCTTCAAGACAACCTATACTATAGCTTAGTCATGTGACTGATGTTTCGGAGATATTTATAACAAGTTTGCATTTTAAACTGGACAAACGATTTAGACAAAAACGACTACGCCAATGTTATCTCATAAGGCATCACGTCATTAAAATGTATGTGCTTCGCTTTCTCGCATTCCATTATATTTATGTAACCAAGCATGTGATTTCCCACGTTCGTCTATAAAAATGTGTGCAAAAAAATACTAGGTACCTACTTATATACAATTTAATTGAGTCGTTCTAATTTTAAAGATCTTTAGTTAGAGTGAGATACTTGTCAATAAACCCTCTAGTTACGTTTCTATTAGGTATGAGCATGCTTTTTTCATTAAAAGATGTACCTACCTACACAATATTCAATGAAAAAAAAACATCATAGTGAATTAATGGTTATGTATAAGGTAGTAGTAGAAACAAATTAGCGACCGGCAATAAAATGTCGCTAAGTACATATTCTGCAATAACCGGCTAAAGTAATCAAACGTTATAAAAAGGCACCAAAGAAAGTAAATCCTTTCAATATTCTGAGTAAGACTACTTATTCAATAATTTATTCTATGGTGAATGAGGTAGGAACGCGAGGCTGCGGAGTTCTGTTGTATGGACGATCTCCGACGCGCCGTCCTAAAATGATTGTGTAACCGCTAGTTAACCGGTGATTGCTAATTTCAGTAAGCTGGTAAAAATAGAGCTAAGAAGTATCGGTAACTTATCAATTAGTTACTTGAAGAAGCTGGCGCGCATAATCCTTAATCCCACCTTAGGCTCTCATTTAAGTAATTATGTAATCATCAACAATTATTACTATTGTAGGTATCTAATGATTATAATAATTGAGTCATTAGCCAGTAATCTACCTACTTTAATTAGCAATTGTGATTTTGAAAGTTAAGTTATACAATAAGCACAAAAAACATTTAAGTCTGTCGATGCATTAATTTCAATAATCGATCAATGCGAGCAATGATATTCGAGTTAAATATATCGAGTTGGGCAATTCTGTTTTTGATGTAGGTATTTTATTTTAGCAAATATTTTAAGGGTATCATAATGAAGGGGCTTGTAATTCCAAAAATTCCAAAATAGCCTTTATTTTTATTCTAAAAGATGTAGTTTATGAAATACGACGATAAATGTAAAATCAGCACACTATTGTAACCTGAGCTCTCAAGTGGAAGAATTTGGATGTCTTCGTAGTTTAGGTTGCACTAGGTAGCGTCATTATTACAACTTACAGTGATTTAAAAGCAATATTCTATATAACGTTTTGCATGCATGATTTTTTCATGTGAGCTAGCGCAGTGATAGTACTTAGACTCTTGTTGCAGTGTTTTTATATATTTTTATTATAGTGTTAAACCACACTTAGGTATTTCATTAGAAAATGAAAAATCTTACGAAAAGTTACGACTTCGACGGGATTCGAACCCGTCGTTCATTTTCTTGTTGCAGTTTCGTTGCAGTTGCGTTTCACCGTGTGTTCTGGGCCTTAGACTATCTTTAGATAAAGTGGTAGTCCGAAGCATATATTATAGCCCTTTCATTTTATGATACCTACCACGTTCAATATATTTGATGATTTAATGTTTACCACCTTCGGAACCCAATTTTTTTACCACCGCTATAGGTACCTTATGCCCAGCAGTGGGTCACAAAAAGCTGAATATGATGATGATGATGATGATAGGTACCATAAACCTTATTACCAGCAAACCGCCATAGCACTACCTATATACCTACCAAGTTCCGTGCGATTGGATAAACGGTTCGATAATATTGTCAAAAATCGTTTTGTTTTTAATTTATATTTCTTTAGAAAAATATTTAATGGTTTTTGTAAAAAAAAATATAGTTTCTGTGAGGGTGATGTTTCGACTTAAAAATATTTTGGTTTTACTCAATTATTTCTGCAGTAAAAGAAAATTATTATGTACCGCACCGAACTGACGAAACTCATAGAAAAGGAAGCTCAGGTTAGTGGCTGGTCCCGGAAATTTACTTATCACTACCAATAAATACCTACCAAGTTTCATGAAGATTGGATTAACGGTTCAACAGTTATACAAACATACAACAAATCGCCCAAGTCGGTAATATAAAATCACTCGATCGATAATGGGGGCAATTCGGAGTGTCGCAAAAGCTAAACTAAACTAGCTAAAATTATTGCCATCCTTTTTATTCCCATCGCTATGAAAGGGACGGCAACAATTTTAGTTAGCTTAGTTTAGCTTTTGCGACACTCAGAATTGCCACTATTATCCATGTAATAAAATCAATCAACGAACCATTTTCTATTATCCGATATCCGGCCGGATATAGTTAGACCGGATATCCGTCAAGACTATAAACGTAGCGGAAATTAAGGAAAACTCTAATAATGATCAAGAAGCGGTGCTTTTGTTTTAAGTAATTATATATTGTAAAAGGCGATTCATATTTAAATTTCAATATTTTGATTTCATGATATTAAGTACAAAACATTTTAAGTACAAAACATTTTTTACTTTTTCTATAAATTAACAATCGAGCGAGCGAAGCGAGTAAAGATCTTTACTCGCTTTAATTGCACACATTGCATGGTTGGTGTTACGACATAACTATGAACCGTTAATCCAATTTTCATGAAACTTGGCAGGTTTATAGATAGTGATAACTTAATTTACGTCTAACCTAATGAGCTAAATCGGTGAAGGGGTTGTAAAGATATTTGGTTCCCAAGGGGGTGAATAAAAAATAAAATTTATGCAACTATTTTGAGTGGGGTGATAAATGAAAGGATTCTGCGACGGTTTCGCTAGCAGGGGGGGTTTGTATTTAAATTGAAAAATGGTCTTAGAAATCCCCTAATATTTTTGAAAGACCTATCCAACGACACACCACACTATAGAGTGAACAAGAAAAAAATATTCAACCTCGCTTCACAGGTAGTAGGTTCCTATGTACCTCCATGCCAAATTACAGTTTTCTAGTATCAACAGTCTCTGAGCAAAGCTGCGGACAGACGGACGGACGGACATGGCGAAACTATAATGGTTCCTTGTGCTGTTCCTTCCGAACCCTAAAAAAGAGTAGGAGTCTACGTTTGGTTAGAAGACTGATAAGACTGTTGAGCCGACTGACCACATGATTGTGGGTGACAATAGCGTCGCAAGATTATTTAAAAATTATGTGTATTATGTAGAGATAGTCAAAACAAAACCATTTCTTTCAGTAGGTATTTATATCGGTAGCTACAATAGATTCTTAAGAGTCAGCTTTAAATAAAGGTTAATAACTATTAATAACTGAAACTATTACACTAGATTTTAAGGCAAGTATATAACACTAAATATTCATTTATATAACTTAAGTATAATGAGTATAATCTTTATATAACAACGTACGAAGTGAATGCACATTCCTTGCGTTTCTGTAGAGTTGTAGTTTGCGCGAGGCTTACCTAGTCTGCCTCCAACATTACATACATAAATGATTAAATATTCACCGAATTGCAACAGCTTGAAATGTAACTTTACTTACCAGCCTACACACAATCTGAAAAGTCACGGCCTTCAATAACATCATTAAACATAATATAAGTAATATTATTACTTTCCCGTACATATACATACGCATATTCTGCACCTAGAGGTATAAAGGTGAATTCTTGGAAAATAAACTGTAGATCGATCGATGTACTTGGCAGAGTAGGGTTACCCAGAATAGAACCTACGCGTGATAATATTTGAGGTGCAAAGCTGTGTGTGTCGCTAAAAGCATTTCTTTTGACCTACATCACGTAATATCAGGAGGGAGTAGGATTAAGATATACCGAACTGCATCGTTACAACGCGATTGGAACATCAAAAGATCGTTATAGTATAAATAAATAATAATTTTCTGATTCGCAAAAATTCTGTACATCCGGCTCTAGTTACAGACACGCTCCGCATCGCAATTACCAAAGCCACCGATGTCACGGTATTGTGACATAACTGTATCACGTCTTGCTACCGACACGTCCGACCGACGCAGTCGACTTATTCTAGAGTGAGTGCATAATTTTGAGGGAGCAAGAGCAAGGTGGGGTAGCCGCCGACGGCCTACGAGTGAATCCGACCCACTGGTCACTCAGTGTGTGAGTGGGAACTTTGTGTGCGCCCGCGCAGTGGAGACTGTATCTAATCGAAAGTCGAGACGAAAACGTAAGTGTTTTTATAGCATGTTGTGATACTTATAAATACAGCTAGTTACGCATTGCGAGTTTATTTTTCGCGAATTGTTTGTAGTAAGTACATAATAATTATACAGAATGAGTTTTTTTTCATCGCCACTTTGGGGAAGGCTGACTCTAGCGATAAGTAATGCTAGGACTAACGTGCTCTATTTAAAATAAAGTATAAAATCTTTATACAATTTTTTTTTGTTTATTGAAAACGTGAAGATATAATATAATATGCTTTATTGCAGATTTTGATTTTTTGTTTATGACTATGCATGCGCACAGAGATCTTGGAATACCTACCTTAAAAATAAAAACGTATAAATTAACTAAATGAATTAAGTGAAAGTTGTACGTTCAGCCAAAGCTGTAGCAAACCTAAATATAATCCTCTTGCTGTATTTTTTCTGTTAGTGTACAACTTGTAATTTTAAAAGCGTGGAACACAATTTTGGGCGACTAGCCTTCGTACATTTATTTGTTTACAGTCAAATAAAAAAACCAAAAGTGTAAAAAATACATTTTGACTTTTTAGCTTTTCGTAGTCAACAAGGAACCATTAGCCGCCATTCCGTATTGTCCGTCTGTCCGCGGCTTTGATCAAAGACTATTGAAACTAGAAAACTGTAAATTCGCATGGAGATACAATATTGATTAAGCCGACTAAGTGGTAAAATACCTAATAATAAAAAAATTTCAAGGTTTACACGTGTTGAGGGTATTATTTATTTTTTCGTCTGCTCCGAAATGTGGTGTGTCTTCAAATAATATTTCTGAAAGACCTTTCAAAAATATTGTTGGTTTCTGTCTTCAAATACCTATAATAAATATTTCTGAAAGACCTTTCAATATTATTGTTGGTTTTTTAGACCCTTTTTTAATTTGAACATCCGTTTGTGAAATATTATATATTTTAAAGCGCTATTTTCGTTAACATCAATGTTTTCGTTTTGAATTCATTATTGCACTAACGTGGTACGTGTGCAAATAATGAGTTTCCAATGAAAACTATCACAGTCAAGTAGGCTTTACCGGTTGACGAGTAGGTAATATTTGAAAAAAAATCTATATTTTTTAAATAGATTAGTTGTGTTACATTGACATGTGTGTGACATGTGTATGAATATGTATATAATCGTACACTCTGAGGACAAAGGTGTCACATATTACAAAGGGATATTCAATATCTTTGAGCATGAACGCTAATAACGGTTGCTAGATTTGTACATTTGGGCAACAGTAGAGTAGAGAAATACAGTAGAGAGAAATATGTAATATTCTACGCATTGTCCATCAATGCGAAATTACTCTTTTTACTGAGGCTGACACCCAGGGAAATCTACTTGTGACATTCAATCAATAATAATAGAGTCACATCACTGTTTAACATCGCTTTTAAATTAAAAGATCGTTTCTGAAACTGAGTGTGAGCCAATCGAAAATCCGTAAGATCGATTTTACAAAGGAGCTCATTCATTTTGGGCCCAAAAGTCAAAAAAATAAACCTAACAGCGTTTCAAGTAATATATATTACTTGAAACGCTGTTAGGTTTATGTGCTAGTAGCCGGTTTCTCGAACGCAGATCATCACAAAAATTAACTAATCAACGGTCAAATCACGTGACAGTGGCGAATTTGTTCCTTTTTTTGACACTTGTCACGTGATTTGACCATAAGGTAATTTGGAGATGATCTGCGTTCGAGAAACCGGCTGTTAGTGTATTACCGGTGCGGTGGTTATTACGTTAGAATCAATGCTACGCCATGCCATGCCGCGGCCTAGTGCCGGAAGACTTTTAGTATGCATAGGTACTTACATAACTCGAAAGCAGGTTGTTAGTATTATTTGTCCAGAAAGTAGCGTACATTATGAAATAAATAATGTTTCTGTTTTTGAATCAATCATTTTAAGCATTAGATGGTTTAAGTATTTAGGTAAGTAATATACCTATAATGAAATAAAAAATAATAACATTTAGAGACTGATGTTGAAACCTTTGAGACAAAAATAGACTACTCGAAGTACTAATACGCTAACGAAGTAGCGGTCATCAGCTAGTCAATAATATTTACATTCTTATAGACTGGTTCCCATCCTATGCCTCTTTTGAGTCACACCACATGAAAACCATCCAATATCCATCATATTTTTTTAAATAAGTTGGATTCAGGTAGGTATTTTTAATATAATTATAATTTAGTTAAGTTTGTGTTTGAGCCTGTTAGGTTCAGAGTTCTTAAAATATGATCCATACCCTTTAAAGGAGCGAGCACAGAACTAATAAAAGTACGAGATAAGCCGAATACGAGAGATCACTCTGCTACAGCATAGTAGAAAAATCACAATTTGTATTTCGACGAAGTACTCAAGTCAAGCATGGCTTACTTTTTTGCAGTGATTTTTACGTTACTATGTGTATCGAATAATATTTTGCAGATTAATGCTTTGCAGAACGGATAGTGATCGATTATTCCGGTTCTCATTATACAAGAGATTTTAGAAAGCATGAAGCTTAGCACGTCACGATTTTAATTAAAGCACTTATTTATTATCTATGAAAAGCTGTACATTTTTTTTTAAATTTATTATCATATAATTTTTTAATCGATTGATAAAAGGTCTTAGTGGCTACTTTTGCCATTTTGCATTGTACGAGTAGGTATGTTTGTATGTTCTCGCATAACTAACGAATCAAAAATCGCATCTACATGAAACTTGGTAAGTTTATAAGTTATTATTATTTTTATTATTATGAGCCGTGATGATCCCACTGCTGGGCAAAGGCCTCCCCCCACTCTTTCCACACCTCACGATCCTCGGCGAGTGGTTCGCCAACTGGTCACTTTTCAAACTGGGCCTTTCTGACCAGCTGACGAAAACAAAAATAAATATTATTTCCATTCGTCAACTCGTCCGATTATTTTAATTAGCCTTAAAAAGCATGAAGTACACTCATTGAAAAAAGTGTTACGTGTAATACTAGCATACGACTTATCATGGGATAATTTTAATTTTAATTTTTGGCGGATTTTGTTTGATTTTAAGTAGGTACAAACAACATTGTATTGTAGGGCGGTCAATAAATCATCTATTGATTTTCAAGCAGGATTATAATCATGGCTCGGTAAGAAGTAAAAGGATTATTGCACGTGTTAAATACCTAATACAAAAAATATGGCATCGGATAATCTGAGTAAAGGATAGCGATAAGCCGATTTTTAACAATAGGTTAGGCAGTAAAAAGTGCGCGATGGTATTGCGCTTGCATTTTAGAAGATTAAGTGCCTTTTGTTTTAAAAACTGTAAATTCTTTAAAGATCACCGCTTTTTCTGTTTCATAAATCTTAAGCCGTAGTAGCAGTAAAATTTTACCACAATTTGTTGTTATAATATGCAATCAACTAAAAATTTCAAATAACTTTAGTTTGCTTTTTACCTGTGACAAGTAATAAAGTGCTCCTGTGTTGTTACCTACGTTGTGAATTTTGGCTGTAATTTTGGACTTCTGTGATAGGTACCTGTGATAAACTGATACTTGGCTATGAACTTGGACTTTGAATTTGCACACTGATTGGATACAATTTCATCTATATATAAGATCTTGGAAGATCGATATTTCGATATTATAAGACGATGCACTGCTTTAGCGCACCTACCCCATGATGTCATTGGTGATGCTTGGCTATATATTATGTCGCGTATTCCCAATGACCCTAAAGTGACCAAATTTAATGATTATTTTGTTGAAACGTGGCTGAGTGAAACTGCATTTTTCGCAAAAACCTGGTGTTGCTTTAATCGGACACACCGTACAACAAACATGGTTGAGTCATGGCACTCTACAATCAATAGAAAAATTAAAAGCAAACCAAAAAGCATACCTAGCACATTTCTTGACACTTCTATTAAAAGAAGACAATTACTTTGATTTCCTTATGAGAAAAGGTAATAATATTCATCCAAAAAAAAAAGAGACTCGAGAAGTTGACGATTATGTAGGTACATAATATATAATTATCATAACCGATTTTACAAGCTGCTTGATAAGTGTTGAATTGTGTCTAGAATCTTTGGTAATCTAGATAGAAATAATTGTTTAAAGACTGATGTTAAGACTGATTTTGCATTAAACTTAAAATGTTTGACCTTAATTCTTTGTTATTTTAAATGTTGATTACTAGTGTGTTTGTATACCTTAGTACTTACAAAGACGATTAGTAATCGTCTTTGGTACTTAGTAGTAATAGTCTATTTATTATTGCTTTATTCTTTGATATAGATGTTTGAAAGTTACCCATTGTTGATATTTTTATATCTAATCTGAGGCCCTAGCCATGTTACATTTCGACAATCGCTTTCGATTAGAAACTAAAAAAAATGTATAGGAATTGACATTCGATGACGAAAACTCGAGCGATCGGAAATGTCAAATCAAAGGTGTAGCGATGATAGAAATCGAATCGCTTCATAGCGAATGCCGGTTGGCTAGGCCCTCTGGTCTTTCTTTAATATTTTCGCTAACAGTTTTTATCTTGACTGTACTAATCAAACCGCAATTCAGACAGAGGACCAGTTGACGAATGGAAATAATATTTATTTTTGTTTTCGTCAACTGGTCAGAAAGGCCCAGTTTGAAAAGTGACCAGTTGACGAACCACTCCCTCGGCGAGTGGTTCGCCAACTGGTCACTTTTCAAACTGGGCCTTTCTGACCAGCTGACGAAAACAAAAATAAATATTATTTCCATTCGTCAACTCGTCCGATTATTTTAATTAGCCTTAAAAAGCATGAAGTACACTCATTGAAAAAAGTGTTACGTGTAATACTAGCATACGACTTATCATGGGATAATTTTAATTTTAATTTTTGGCGGATTTTGTTTGATTTTAAGTAGGTACAAACAACATTGTATTGTAGGGCGGTCAATAAATCATCTATTGATTTTCAAGCAGGATTATAATCATGGCTCGGTAAGAAGTAAAAGGATTATTGCACGTGTTAAATACCTAATACAAAAAATATGGCATCGGATAATCTGAGTAAAGGATAGCGATAAGCCGATTTTTAACAATAGGTTAGGCAGTAAAAAGTGCGCGATGGTATTGCGCTTGCATTTTAGAAGATTAAGTGCCTTTTGTTTTAAAAACTGTAAATTCTTTAAAGATCACCGCTTTTTCTGTTTCATAAATCTTAAGCCGTAGTAGCAGTAAAATTTTACCACAATTTGTTGTTATAATATGCAATCAACTAAAAATTTCAAATAACTTTAGTTTGCTTTTTACCTGTGACAAGTAATAAAGTGCTCCTGTGTTGTTACCTACGTTGTGAATTTTGGCTGTAATTTTGGACTTCTGTGATAGGTACCTGTGATAAACTGATACTTGGCTATGAACTTGGACTTTGAATTTGCACACTGATTGGATACAATTTCATCTATATATAAGATCTTGGAAGATCGATATTTCGATATTATAAGACGATGCACTGCTTTAGCGCACCTACCCCATGATGTCATTGGTGATGCTTGGCTATATATTATGTCGCGTATTCCCAATGACCCTAAAGTGACCAAATTTAATGATTATTTTGTTGAAACGTGGCTGAGTGAAACTGCATTTTTCGCAAAAACCTGGTGTTGCTTTAATCGGACACACCGTACAACAAACATGGTTGAGTCATGGCACTCTACAATCAATAGAAAAATTAAAAGCAAACCAAAAAGCATACCTAGCACATTTCTTGACACTTCTATTAAAAGAAGACAATTACTTTGATTTCCTTATGAGAAAAGGTAATAATATTCATCCAAAAAAAAAAGAGACTCGAGAAGTTGACGATTATGTAGGTACATAATATATAATTATCATAACCGATTTTACAAGCTGCTTGATAAGTGTTGAATTGTGTCTAGAATCTTTGGTAATCTAGATAGAAATAATTGTTTAAAGACTGATGTTAAGACTGATTTTGCATTAAACTTAAAATGTTTGACCTTAATTCTTTGTTATTTTAAATGTTGATTACTAGTGTGTTTGTATACCTTAGTACTTACAAAGACGATTAGTAATCGTCTTTGGTACTTAGTAGTAATAGTCTATTTATTATTGCTTTATTCTTTGATATAGATGTTTGAAAGTTACCCATTGTTGATATTTTTATATCTAATCTGAGGCCCTAGCCATGTTACATTTCGACAATCGCTTTCGATTAGAAACTAAAAAAAATGTATAGGAATTGACATTCGATGACGAAAACTCGAGCGATCGGAAATGTCAAATCAAAGGTGTAGCGATGATAGAAATCGAATCGCTTCATAGCGAATGCCGGTTGGCTAGGCCCTCTGGTCTTTCTTTAATATTTTCGCTAACAGTTTTTATCTTGACTGTACTAATCAAACCGCAATTCAGACAGAGGACCAGTTGACGAATGGAAATAATATTTATTTTTGTTTTCGTCAACTGGTCAGAAAGGCCCAGTTTGAAAAGTGACCAGTTGACGAACCACTCTCCTCGGCAACTACCCTCCAGTCCGGCAAAAACTGGTCGATTTTTATAAGTACCTAGTGCTTAATTAAGATAAGTTTTATTTTTTTCGGTTATTATAATGAGTTTAATCGGTCAAGGGATATAAACATATTGGGTTCCCAAGAGCGTGAAAAAAAAGTTGTGCAAACATTTGGAAATGTCAAGGCTTAGCCGAAACCTTTCTTAATAATACCTAGATATAATTCGTCTTTGATAATACCTAGGACCTAATGCATATACGTAAGGTGTTATGAAAGGTCTCGGTTTGTATATTCCAAAATAGATTATATTTTTATTCAAGGAGGTAAGTTCATGAAATACGAGGATAAAAGAAAGAAATTAGTGTAACCAGAGCTAAAAAAATGATATGATACCTATTCGTAGTTAAGGTTAGGGTGGAAAGCTAGATAGCGCCAATCATTGCATTGTTATGTTTCTGGGACACTTGTTATTTATTGTGATTTACGAACAATCGATTTTCGAAGATGAAATGGGTAGGTACTCTTATTTTAGTTCTTTTGAGGACACCTAAGGTAGGTAGTCTAAGTTATGTCCAAATATGATTTGGTACACGCCGACATTTTGCAGAACTTACATAAAATTTATATGAACAGAAATACGTGAAAATTCATAAAGCGAGTATTTTTACAAACCTGTTGTCCATACTATTCTTCAAAACAATGGAGATATTTTTTGTAAACGTGAAAATTATTTTGAAAGTAAGTAGGAATGTTGAACAGTGCCCATTGTAAAAGCTTTACAAAGCAATTTTTCAAAGAGCAGGAAATGCCAATAAAAGAGACGATATAATATTTTCAGTATATCAACATATTTTATTTGTAAAGGATAAGTATCTTGTAGGTACGTGTAGTAGTATCGGCCAGTATCGGCGCGGTTGGTTGACCGCCTAGGGCACTAGATAAACCTCAACCCTCTCCCCCCCCCCCTCATCTCAAAACTACTTTGAGGAATTTTGTCCCGGTAAAAAAAAAGCTTGGGCGCCGCGGAAATCCTACCCAGAGCGCTGGTGGTACTAAAACTGGCCTTGTTGTACGGTTTGTTTGCTCAAAAATTCCAGTGTAAAGGTGTTGGACTTTTACCCCGTTATGCATAATGGACTAGTAAACTTAGGACTAACTGTGAAAACCTTTGTTAAATTGACAAATCTTTATAAATAATAGGGTTAATGTTTGCATTAGTTATGTGAATAATATACGGCCGAGTTGGCCGAATGGGTAAGTACCTCGGCTTTCATTTAAAGGTCGTGGTGAAATACGAATTGCGAATCCGGCCGTGCATCCATGAATTTTTCGTGTAATAAATGTATAAGCGCTTTAACAAGAGCTTATAACGGTGAAGGAAAACATCGTGAGGAAACCACGTATGCAAAAGTTAATTTCTGCAAAAAGTGGGCATGTACCAAATATGTATGTATTTGGACTTACCTCTGACTACCCCCTTAGACATCTTCAAAAAGATCTAAAAATTGCCTAATGATCTGCAAGAAATGTCGTGCCGCGGTAGCGGCCGCCGAAGCGCCAATAAAATGTGGAATAAAAGTAATCAGCCACCTAGATCGAAATCAGTGACATTCTCTATGCTGCCTTGTGCTTGAGACACAATGCTCTTATGTTAAAATTAAGATTGTGAATTCGACACACTGTTTTGCTAAAAACCATATTGTCTGTACTCGTATATGTTTTGCTCTCACGGATTAGAGCAAAGTGTATTTTATTTCAGTCTGTCTCTGTACTGATATGCAGTATGCTCTCTAGCTACAAGAGCATATTGCGTGCGATTACAGAGCAACCCCTGTCTGTGCTAGTATACATTACCTATGGCAATACGCGACCCGGGATACAGTCGTGATCATATTTCATTTCATTTCATTTCATTTCTCAATAAGTTTTACAGTGGTCTGAACTTATGAACGATATGAATGTAGACGTATCGTACACACTACAGACGGATGTTTATTTACCTACAAACTCGTAGCAAAGGACTCAAAAGGAATTCTATGGAATAATAATCGAGCTGGATTTTATAAGATGAAAGGCGCTGTAGATAAAACGATCACGAACCTTTCAGACTACAATCCTTTGTGTCTTTATGGTAGGTAGCATGAAGGAAAAGTACATGTAGGTACTTATATATTAGACATTAATTACTACTTATTTTACTTTATAATAGGAAAAGGTACCATAGCATGGACAACATGTTAAGTATGTAAAATAAATAGTTGACCGTGGGCTAAACTACTGACGGAATTTGCTACGATTTTAAACAAAACTTATCTATATACTCGTAATATAGGTAAGTAAGTACAACTATTTCGCTTTAAATTGACAATGAACACAGAACATTGAGGAAGTTGAGCTTTAGTAGTTTTAGCTAAAAAAATTAGGCCGCCGAAGTGCCAAAAATGTAAAATGCCTAATGTTACTTAAATACCCAGAACCATCAGAACTTTTATTAAATGTACAGAATTATATTTATCCTTTTTCATCCCCTAAGGAGTAAGTACTCGTATATTTTAAAAAAATCCCGACTATCTTACATCTTTTTGCGAGATACTCTATCGCACCGCCTTTGAAAGGAAGTTTTATAAAGTTATGATACAAACTTAAACTACCCCATGGCGGTTGTAGTTTTGAAAATATATATTTTTTCACAGACTTTCATAAAATGAATTATTATTTTACTCGAGATTTAAATGTGGAGATGACTTTTATATAGATAATGGCAGAGTATTCCAGAGATGTATAAAGCTTGGACAGTAAAGGAGTCTGCATAAAAACTAGTTCTATGTAAAGGATTTTTAAAAATAAGGTTATCTGCGGATTCTGCGGAATAAAAAGCTCGAGCATTACCATCATGGAGATACTCAAAACGTTCCTTTAAATAACACTACTATCTTACTAATAAAGTACCTACCTATAATAGTTTATTTATTTATTTATTTATCTTCGGAAAACCAACAGCTTTTACAAGGTGTCCTTAAAAAACAAGATAGAAATAGTGAGCCAATTAAAGGTTTTCACTAATAGCAAAGACGATTAATATCTAGAAGACAGACAAAGGCCATACACAAAATCGTAACCCTAAAAAATAGCCTGAAAGCTCTAAAACATCAATTTTATCCAAGAAATTTCAATTACTTTCTAGTTAAAAATGTTTAAATATTGAATATTGTTGCTACCTACTACTAAGTATTGAAATTTCTTGGATAAAATTGATGTTTTAAAGTTTTCAGGCTATCTGGTACTGCGGGATCGGGTTACGATTTTGTGTATGGCCTTTGTCTGTCTTCTAGATATTAATCGTCTTTGCTAATAGTAACAAATTAAAAAACTTAAAAAATGTGAACACTTACACTTACATCCCATTTCGCTACAAAAAGAAAAAAGAAACAACAAAACACAAAAAAAACCATTGAAATCACACTGTAGGGTTAAAAAAGTTTAGTGCTATGCATCGCCTTGCCTTATTATAAATATCAATGTCCAAGGACCTGACGAGGTCATTAACGGTTTTACTCGCACGCACCATATACGAATTTTGCCTATAGTTTGTAGAGGATCCAGATACTATTAATGGAGGCATATGCCTAAGAATTCTGTTTGGAATATTAAAATGTATTTTACTGAGGAGGTCAGGGCAGTCAACGTCATTATTAATTAATTTCAACATTATAGTAAATCAGCAATTTAACGACGATTTTTCAATGGTAAAAAATGGAACCTCTTGCAAAGAGCAATATATCTGTTTGAATCATAAGTTATGCAAGCCACCACCATCAGTCTGTACTATGCCACGAGTATACCTACTTATAATGTTCAATATTTGTTACAGACAATGCGATTACTGCTTCTGTTTTCCTTGGTTGTGGCATCGATGGCCGAAAGCAACTGGCAGCCAATCCTTCCTGAGTCATCAGTTTCATTTTCTAGCTACAAGCCAACCGAACAATCATACCATCCTAGGTAAGTTATATGCATACTTCATCTGCGTCTCAAGACTCATGATGCAGCTTTCACAGACATGTCAGCCCAGTAACCAAAGCGAATCAACAACAATAAAAAAAAATCATACAAAATTGCTTCCATTCTATTTTTAACTGTATATGTATATAGATATAACGTCATTGAATATACATCTAAATACAAGTAAACCTTCGGATATAGGACAGCTACTGTACCCTACATTGAGTGTAACCCGACGGGCACTTTTATTTCGTAAAATAACCTTAATAAAATTATCGAAGCTGACGTGCGTTTGCATCCATTACTTGTCAGCGTTAACAGTGTTCGAGGTGGGATTAACTGTATTATATCGGATTAATGGAATTTGAATAGCAAACTCGCAACAACTGGTTCCGACCACGATTGTCATGTCATTTGATTGTTTTCCATTTTCTAGATTGTTTCTCTTTTTATTCCAATTTTTTTTTTTATGTATTAGGTAAATAGTTTTGTGAAACATACCTACAGATTTTTGTATTTTTGATAAATAACAGAAAGTGACAATTGTCTTCAAAATATTTAAATGTCTTCATTTATTGCAGCAGACAATTAAAGATCATCAACCGTAAACCAGTGCACTTCGCTCCAAGCAAATATTCAGGTGGATCTCCCGCTGGAGACTCCTGCAGCGTGTACAAAGTCTCCATGAACCAGGAGGTGTTCTACCAGTATGTGGAGTACGAGAAGGACATTCCGGAGTTGAAAGAGTTTACGCTTTGCATGTGGACCAAGTTCCACAACCATTCGGATGATCATCCACTTTTCTCTTATGCTGGTGAGTCATCGAGGTAGTATTAAAGAGTCACAAATCACAATCTAATAGCTGACAACACTCAAAAAATGTGCGTGCAAATTCTATGTTCTATGCATTTGAGCACCCAAACTATTCCCATTTGCACCCATCAAAATTTTGACGTGGTGCTCAAGAATGGGAACAAGATACTACCTCGATGTGGTGAGTGGAATTACCTAATTATGAAAGAAAGATTGACTTTCAAACTACAAAGACCCCTCAGGAAAATAGAAACTAGTATTACCGTTAAATGTCTATAAATCTGCTCCGAAATAAAATAATTCTTGTTTCATCACGATGTTTTCCTCCACCGTTTGGACCTTATGTCTAACCTATAAAGTGAGAAAACTTATTAAAATTTACAATTGTGACAGTATTCGAACGCGCACTGATACAAGCGATCCTGATAACTATCAGGGCATCATGTTTCATAGTAACAATTACTGCTTAAGACCTACACAATCAATATCTAAATATAAATACTTAGTGTTAGTTTTATTTTTCAAAACGGGTTCGTTTCCCGAGATGAGTACAAGTTTTTTTTTATGTATGAATGCAGTTTTTCTTGTTAATAAAATCAATGACATGGTTTCTAAGAAGAGATCTTCGTAGTCTTATAGTTTCAGGCTTTCCCATACTGACCGATCTACAACGTGATTCATAATTGGTTTGTTATTCCGAATAGTTTCGTCGTCGGCGTTTAAGGTTTCGTGTCCGAGTGGTCGATGGCAACCCGGCTAAAGGGTGATCGCTTGTATCACGCGGGTTCGAATCCGGCCAAAGTCGTAACTAAAGTAAGATTTTTCATTTATAATGAAATACCTAAGTGTGGTTTAACACTATAGGTACATACCTACTTAATAAAATATAAAAAAAAACTAAGGGGTCATTCACCTCATCATTAGTTTGAACAAAATTTGTTCTACAAATTTTTGAATTGCGATGTTTTTCATTGAAGAAAATGACTAGCATAGTTTCCTTCAGAAATAAACACAGAGCAACTCTATAATAATCAGCTGATCGGGCGAGACTACCTGTAAGTACATACCTAATAAAATTTAATGAACTTTTTTGTCTGCCTTGTGTGTTCATACCTATATACTTACCTATTGTACCAATTTTCAATCTGTGCGAACATAGTAGGAAAAGTAGTTACAGTGTTGACAAACTTAGGGTTTTCAAAAGATTTAATAAAAAAGTTTTTGTATGGAAAACTGAACATTAGAATTCACAAGATTTGCACCTACACAATTGTTCATTTTCATGGTCACAAAATCCCCCTTCCGGGATAACATACTAATTATGAATAACGTTGTATATGTGCCACCCTGTATAAAAAAATTTTAGTTTAACTTGTACTTACCTACTATTATTTATTTTACACTCCATTTTACATAAGATCAACTGCGCTCAAGAAACAGCACTTTGATTATATGCTGGACATGTTTCCAAGTAAACCCTATAATTTTGAAAAAGTACTCCAATTAGAAAATAGAAGTAGGATACTGAACCACACAGTAAAAAGCATAATTATATTTTATGCATTATATGATAAGTACCTTAACATGAAACTTTTATCATAATAATATACAGCGGTATCCTCTTTATTACGCCATTCTCTCCGATCCCTCTCGATATAACAATAAAGCATTATAGCGAGCGAATAATTACCTATATTCCATTGTAACAAATCCAATCAATTCCATCAATGCCACTAGCGTCTACCGTAGATCAGAACGTTGAACTTGCCCGTATTATGTGTAGGGTACTTCGATCAACAAGTTGATTGAAGATAAGGTAGGTAAGTTAAATACAAAACTGCGGTTTAACAAGGTATCAACTTGAATATTAGTATTTTATTAAAAGTGGATGCACTGATGTTTACTATACCTACTAACTAACAACATCGAAATCGAAATTTTATTGAAAATATAATAGTTTTGAAAATGATCTAGTATTCAATATTATTTAATTTTCCACTTTTTTACAGTTGCTGATAAACCTAAAGAAATCTCAGCTTGGATATCCAATACCGAGGAAGCGAGTTACTTCAGTATGGCCGTACACGGTCAGACCTTCTTCAGGCTAAATTACCCTTTGAAGCTGAACACGTAAGTTCATTTTTATTACTACTTTATTACGTATTTTACCTAATAACTACTAAGGCCCTAATTGTGGCAAACCGCAGCACATAAGCTTATCTCTTTTAAATAAGGCTTTCTTTACTAACCCACTGACTGACATCAACGCACACCATAAGTCCTAGAATCATTAAATTTGGAGGGTACAATTTTCTTATGGCGTAGGAACTCACTAAGAAATGAATTTTGGAGATTTCAACCTTAAGGGGGTGAAAAATAGTTAAACGATTGTATGACAAATCTTATTCCATGAACTAACAAACTTGAAGCTTTGCAATTTTGCATTAAAGTTGTAAATTTTATGATCAACTTAAAAACTACCCCTGGCACGGGAGTGCAGAGGTTGCTTAAGTTTGTATTGGAACTTCTTAACTAGTTGTTCCATTCGCTTGAAACTCAGGATATAATATTTTGTAGTAAAAAATATTATGACTTATAGGTATTTTTTGGAAATATATTACAGGAAACATTATTTCTGTAAAAAATTTTTTCAGCCTTCTTAGATTACTATGACGAAATTCACTAGAACGAAGTCGCGGGCAGCCGTCAGTTATAAATTTAGAATAGAGATTTTGAAATATTAAAAGTATGATAAAAAGAACAAAAGCCGGACGTGCGAAATTCCAACAAATCCTACGTTAATTGCTGTAAAAATTGGTCTTTAGAAGATTATGATCTCCGTAGTGAACGTAAGACCTGACAATCAGGGCGTGATAGTTAATGTAAATAGTATAAAAAAAGTATTGCAAGCGTGATGTGTTTTCAGGACTTGTGGATGACTAATAGATATTTATTTAATTTTGTAGCTATAAAAAAATCGCTAAAATAATTTACACACAAAAAATTGGGGTGACTCGTGGTCCGATTAACGTGTAAAATATTATAGCGTGTCGTGTCTTTCATAACGATGCACCGTCATGTTCCAATAAACAAGTAATGTCGGGTGAGACATGTCATTCAACGTTAAGAAATAAAGGCACACCTTTTACTTTTACAGGCCTACTAGAATGTAAGCGATTTTGAAATGAGTTTATAAAAAATAAAAATTCCTAATAAAATCAAAATTTTTGCTTATCATATATTTTTTTTAACATTTAACATAGGTAATTAAAGTATTTCACTTCACGTAGTAAATGTCGATTTGGGTCTGTGTAAACAGCACAATAGAGACATTTTTGGGAGTTTCCGCCTTTGGCCTAATTTTTACGAGGCAATACTCGGGAGAACGTAGCGTAAGGTGATGTTGTTTTCTTATTTATGTAGAAAATATATTTAATTTTGCTTTGTAGTAGTTCGCCCCGAACGAGATCTCGTGCACCGTTGGTTGGTGGTTTATTTTGTACCTACTTACTTCGAGTACCCCATATAAGTCACTGTTGAGTTGACTAATTGATTGTTTATGAAATCTGGCTGCTATATCTCTACGATTCAATCAAGTCTTTATTCAAAGTCCAATTTCAATTTATCAAATTAAAAATATCAGTGGTCGTATTTTGATACGCAACTATGCAAAAATATAATTATTTTGTAAAACACAGATTCAGACTAAAAACTCTATGAATTTACGTTTTTTTATGGTATAATACTAAATTTATTTATTTATGAACAAAGAAACACACAGGAACAAAAAATATCTACACTTCTTAACCTAAACAACTAAATAAATAAAAGGAACTCTGTATTCTATCCAAAATATATATTAACTAGAAGACAGAGTTCAGGTCACCGACCGCAGGTAGAGTGCCCAAAAGGCTGGCAACGTTACCTCGTTGAATTGCTATACTTATCCTCTGTCCGAGGTAAGCAGAGGTAAGCACCAGCCCTTTGGTAAATAATACTGATGTTTGTTGACACTTCAGAGTTGCTAATGTCATGTCAGTCACTACCTTTTTTCAAAAAAGTGTTTCACGTAGCATATGGTCAAAATGGAGAAGTTTCCTAAACTTCAAAATCCATTTTTTATTATTTTATTAGCAAGATCTTAAGAATCCATACTAAGTGGTGAAAGAACTTTTTGAAAATCTTGAAAAATGACAAAGTTATTCAACTTTTACGGCGGCTTAAAAATAATTCAATCAAGGATCCGAGATTTCATCGTGTGACGTCACTCTACTCCTTTGTTAGCAGTTTCGGACGTTTTTCGTTATTCCAGCCATTAAGTATGTTATTAATTTTTTTTTTGACATCATGGAAGCAGCGAGTATGTGCTTGTTTAATATTGTACATAGTCGACCTTACTAATACTATCAAAAAATTAAAATTTTGACTAATTAGTTAACTAGAAGATGAATTTGTTCGCGTTCGGTTTAATAGTTTACCATTGTGGAAAGTGGTTATAGCTATGGACTATCAAAAAATTAAAATTTTGACTAATTAGTAAACTAGAAGATGAATCTGTTCGCGTTCGGTTTAATAGTTTACCATTGTGGAAAGTGGTTATAGCTATGGTTAGATAATATTTGGTGACCAATATGTTTAAACGAAAACCTATCAATAAAAATGTTATTTAAATCTTTTTTTTATTTTAAATTATTCGTATTGTCATCGATCCTCGATAAGTGTACATCGATCCTTGATAAGTGTACAAAGTTTTAATTTAATCCAGCACTTCGAAGCAAGCAAAATTCACCATAACACTGAACATAAGCAAGCATAGTTTCAAATAAATTGTATGCAATCTACCACTGACTATTTTCGAATGTCAATACTAACCATAAACTACAAAAATAGGGCTTTTTTAACCTAGGAACAATAATATAAGTACATTGATATTTTTATTATAGTGTTAATCCACACTTAGGTATTTAAATACATAGGCTTTGTGGCCGAGTGGTGAGGCAGCCCGGCTTAAGGGTGATGGCTTGTATCTCGCGGGTTCGAATCCCGTCGAAGCCGTAAAACTTTCAGTAAGATTTTTCATTTATAATAATATACATGTCTATTATTGTTCCTAGTTTCTTACGATACATCCATACTTAGGGGAATTTTCTCCGATTGTCAACAAAATAATAAATATGAGTACTCTTGAATGTTATTTTAATTGACTACTAATAGACGTCTAAATCGTCTACAACTTCGACCTATTGCAATAATTCCCAAAGTATTAGCAGGAAATTTAATTAATTTAAAACCTTTTTGTTGTCACTGAAAGCTAACAAAATTGCATTTAAAACGATATGTAACAGCACATAGTTCAGTGCACAAAAATTGAAAAAAAATTGTATTGAACAACCCACCATAAAGTGATTCCAGTTTAAACCTTTGAAGTGTAGTTACCTACAGTTCTTTCAAAAAGTGTACTACGGACTAAAAGGTTTTGAGCATGTGGTACTCTATCCAAAATTCGCCCACACACGCTTTGAGTCGTCACACGTCATGACGTCACACGCCGAACAAAAATTGTTTGATGTTTTTTGCACCTTTAGGTCAGTGCATCGAACACGTGCAGGCCGTGCAGCACGTGCTCTTTTTTAATTTGTTTTCTTACATGTTTGTCCATTCTCTCTCGGGTACCTGTCTGTGTTGAGGGTAACCCAGGGAAAGTATTCAATCTGTATATGTTGCTTGGGTTCAAAGATTTTAAATAAACTTTCTCATATTCGAGATAATTTATATCTAGAGGGTGTAAAAAGACGTCTACCGAAAACGAAACGGGGTGGTACAGCACCCCAAAAACCATCTAAAGAAAAAACATTTGTCTGCAAAATGACCGCGGGCGATCGATGACCCCGGGTGAGATCAGCTGTTCGCTGTCGTACGAGCGTAAAATGCTAGGGTTTTCATTGCTGTTTCTTTAATTTACTTGTTTATTTCCTTTATTAAATGATCTAATTAGGTGGATATGGTCTTATTATGTTGTACGATGTGTAGGTATGTAACTTAAAAAAAATAGAAAAGAGCTTAGGTAAAAAAAAAACTTTTTTTTCCGCTAATTATGTTCAGTACTATGGTCTGATTGCAACCCATCAGTTTTCGGTAGTAGTCTTTTTACACCCAGTATATTCGGGTTTTAATTAGCATTCCTTGATGAACGATGTTTTTTTTTTAAATTATGTATTCTTACTATAAATAGTAAACATACACATACCCCCTTATTCATATTGGTTCAGTAAACATACTTTAGCTAAAACGGATATTAAATGTTGCTATCTCTTTTTATAACGTAGGATATTAAATCTGTTGCTATCTCTTTTTATAACTTTTTAATAGCATAGGAGTAACAAGAAAGAAACATTCTTTAAATCTATACCTATTAAATTGACAAATCTTTATGAATAAGGCCATTACAGTTTAAATATAAATAAAGAATAGAAACTTTTAATTGATGAACACAAAGAGCACTAGAAGCAACTGGTTATGTACCTACCTATACATATAACAATCTAGACAGAACGTAATATGAATTATGAATCAGTTCACATAACAAGTACTTACCTATCCGATTAAATTTTTGTAACGTAGCTTAATTACCCATTGGATTGTATAGTAACCGGTCTGGAGTGTTTACTTTATGGATATCTACTATATAAAATAATAAAATCAAGTTTAACGCTGTTTGCACGAGTGAAACTATTTAGATAATCACCATAATATACGGTTTTTTTTTATCGCTTAGCGAATCCTATAGCAGATACGCGAATCCCTACTAAGAGTTGCTTTTATATTAAACTAAATAGGCTTCGTCGTTCGTCGTAACTTTGTATACTTAATAACTCTAAGCTTTGTTTTAGATGGTATCACTCATGTCAATCGTGGAATGGAAAAACTGGAGAGTGGCAAATATGGGTGAATGCGGAGAGAGTTGGAAGGGGATTCCACAACAGGGTAAACCAGCTCAAAACATTTTACAGAATTTGATAGTTTAAAAAAGAAAGTAATAGCAGTTAAAATAACAGCAGAGTAATCAGAAAATTTGTCACACACTTAACCTCTATACCACGAAAATAAAGGAAAATTAGGTATATTCTTTGCCTAAAGTAATAATAGTATTAGTGACAATGAAAAAAGAGTGATGTGAATTCATGAATTTATGGCCTGGCATCAGCTTGATTGCGTAACAAATTTGTTGCCGACAACTGGATCATCCGCTGGTAGCGTAACCATTACTTGTTATGGAGCTGTTTGGCGTCTCACTCACTCCGCCACCAGTTGCGCTACAAGGGACACCCCTCCACAAAACTGAATCAACACTGTGTCCACGCGGCATTCACACTGTTGTTGACATGTATACGTACTCGTACACTGTTGATTGTTCTCTTGATAGCATATACATTGAATTAATTTGATGCCGATTGATTATAATCGAAATACAAAGTACCTAGTCCTAGACCATCTATAGGGCCCTGAAAGAATATTAAATTTCGAACAAAAACATTACTTACAGCTGGTTGGGCACGTGATCAAAAGAGGAGGAGTGGCTATTACTGGTCAAGAACAGTCAGTGCTTCTCAGTAAAGACAGCATTCAACAATCAGTCAAGCGTAAGTTTTATAAAAATAGTAGCATGTTGGTTGAAATGTGAGAGCTAATTCTATCCAATAACTTGCAATTTTTTTTACATTTATTAGGTCCTCCGGGTTTGATGGGAGAAGTTACAATGGTTCAATTGTATCACGTAGCTCTCACAGCTGGTAAAGCCCATAAGGATCACAAGCACCACCACGTTCACCATTTTAAACACGATGGAACTCCAGTTGACTCATCTACGGAACCCGCGACCGAGGCCCCAGCGCCACCACCAACTCCAATCGGTAACGGAAATTTCCTTGTCGGAGGTCAGTTGCAACGACCGGCTAATCTTAATTTGGTCCCTGCCCCTCAGCCAATAATTCAATTGCCTAATGGCCTTCAGCTTCAACAAGAATATGTAAACGGTCAATTGGGTAACAGAATAATATCGGAGCAGCTTTTAAACAGTGTGCAGACAGATCAGTTTGGAGGTTCAGTATCGATTCCTCAATTATCTATAGCACCTTCTTCTGGACAACCATCTTACTCTTCGAGACCTATCGGACCTTCAAAGGCAACAACAGTTGTTCTATCCGGATCTCTTTTCAATCCAGCCAATGTACAATACATTCAAGATGAAATGCACAATGTTTACAAGAGAAATTCTAAACGGGACAAACGAGATAACCCCGAGAAGGAGCTTATTGACCAAATGCGAACAGGTAAGTGATAAAGACGAAGAATTGTTTTTTTGGCACCAGTAATCATTATACTTAAATAACATTTAAAAAACTATTATTACAGGTAAAAAGGACAAGAGGGGTCTAGTAGCTTTGTCTGATGGATCAATTGTTGACGAAGCTCTATTGAGCCCAGACTTAGTTGATGAGAAGGAAGAGGATGCTATCTTCCAAGAATCTCTATTGAATGGTCTTGCCGGAGTGGTGGGAAACCTACCTGTACAGAATGTTCAAAAGGAAACCGTAAGTTAATTTAATTGACCTCGTTCTGCATGCTTACTTGCTAGATATTAATCGGCAAATAAATACTACTTTTTAGAACGTGAGATATTATACAACTAGCAGACGGCCGCGACTTGGTTCACGTGGATTTATTACGTAAAACAAAAGAATTAAAAATAATAATTGTTCCGTTTGTGGAACCCTCCACAAGTTTTTTTTAATACTTCTGTAATAGTTTAGTTTAAATAGGCGGTGACGCTAGTAGTCATGCATACAGGCGCCTTAATGTACTGACACCAACTTTCTACTGATTTATTATGTATAAAGATATAGATAATTAATTCCAACCCATCTTCATGGTGGTTAAATAACAGTAGTATGTTATAAATTGTGTGCAGTATATAACCAATAGTCGGAACAATATTTGTATAGACATTGAAAGAATAATATTTATATTTCAGGCTGATGAAAGAGAACCAGCAGAAGCTGAAGTAAAGGCAGTGATGCAAGTGTGCAGCGGATGTGCCCCCGAGCCTTTTAAACGAGCTATTGTCCTATCTTGGCGATCGACACCTAAAAAACTATTCAGCGGTGCTCACTATTACAAAGGTCTACCTTTATGCAGAGCTTTCTAGGCAAACAAGATAATCACACACATTGTTGTGTACAAAAAATTAAAGAGAGTTATTAAAACCTTTTCTAGGAAATTTAATAAAATTTGGTCAGATAGCTTGTTCTGACAATCCGTGGCTATCATCTTTGTTCATGATGCTTCTGTCCGTATCCCACGCTAAGTGGAGTCGGCACAACATGTTTTTCTCTTCCATTCAACTCTATCATTCGTCAACTCTGAATTCACTCCTCTTTCACAAAATCCAAAATATTTTTTTTCCCTTAAGCTTAAGGGATTCGGGGGTCACGTCACGTCGTCAATCGTCTATGAGACATGTCGCCACTTCATTCATCCCAATTTTATCCTATTATTAACGTATCAGTCAATATTGCCGTCGTTTTGGAGAAGCGGATCAAGGTACTCAAAATCGGAGTAGATTGGTCTGGCTGATGTCAGAGCATCCGCCGAACCCTGGTGCAAACCTACTGCCACATAAAACTCGCCAGTGACGCCGGCTTCGGACTGCGTGCTTCTGCATATTTCGCATTCACAAGCCTGACATATCCTGGTACTCCCTTTTCTTTCAAAGCCCACCACAGAACTTTCCGAGGCACACGGTTGTACGCCTGTTCTCCATATCAATGAAAACTAAATGAAAGGTCAGCGTACTGTTGTGCTTTTCGCAGAGTAAGCGTAGATCAAATATTGCATTCGTTGTCCCGTCCAGGCATAGAACCAAATTGGTTCACGGTAATTACGCACTCCTCTCTCATCTGTCTATCTATCACTTACTCCTAAACTTTCATACTTTAACATGAGCTTTATTCCTGGTGTTCCATCTGGATTGGACCAACCACTACCATTTTTCATACATTAAACAGCCATTCTTACTTAATCCAATGTAGATTATATATCTCTTCTACCAAACCCAATTTTATCGACACATCCTTTAGTTTTCCACTGCACACATTCTCTTCATTCAATAACTTTTCAAAATATCCTTCCCAACGATCTTTTATTTCTTCATCTTGCGTTAAAACTTTTCCAGCATCATCGTTTATAAATGTGAAATGCGTTATATCTTAAGCATTTTTTATTTCATCTTCGCTAGACGGTATAGGTCATTTTGTCCTGTGGGGCTTCCAAGCTGTTCACACAGTTATCTAGTACCTTACTCTAGGAATAGCTACCTGTCTCTTTGCTTTTTTCTTGCATTCACATGTTTTTTTTGCTCTTTTAATGTGGAGTCACTATCCTGCACACCTTTCAATTCTTAAAACGCATTCTTCATATTTTCTTTCAAAACAATTTGCACATAACTTTTCTTGTTCCACCACCATATCCTTATCAATCCATAAAATTATAAGGCAAGGGTTAGCTCTTGCCTTTCGTCTCACCAAAACGTCCTTCGCCACATTCCTATTATTTTACATTCCTGTTCTCATTATACAAATAGCCATTTCATTCCAACACCTTTACCGACTTTTCTTCAATTTTGTTATCCATCTCAATCATGTTCTCAACTAGGTACCTACTCTCTTTCGAAATTATTTTGTTTGCACTATTCTCGTTTTCCATATTTCCACCTGACTTTCGGCGGGGGCTTAGGCTTAAATCTGGCCGTTAATACTATTATCTTTACTTCCAGTAAAAGCAGTCGATGTTGTATCGCTAGTGGCTATCGTCTTTGTTAAATTAATATAATAAGCCATCGTTTTCGGTGTTATTTATTTGTGTCTTAGTAAGTTTATTTTTAAGAATATTTGTACCTTTGTATCATTAAGTTTTTATTATCTATTTAATGATTAGATTATAATAATGTAAGTACCTACTATTTTTAATGGGTAATAAATAAATTTGAAATTATTTTATATTCATTAACTAATCTTCATTTCAAGCTTTATACAAGCGACCGCCAGCTACTTCGTGAGCAAGAATGTCGTAAAAGTACAAATACTTTACTTAATATTTTTTCAAGTCGTACTTGTTAAAAATTTGCCATAAAACTGAGGTAGACTCTCGATTACTTCATAACAAACTTCATAATCATTGATTATTTCGGCTCATTAATTAAATAATTAAATTAAATAATTAATTAATTAAATTTATCTGGCCAAAAGTAGACAGCCCATCAGAATTTTCCACGAGGAATATTAATACCAAGGATATCTATTTCATCTTTGTTAATACAAAGTTTCAAACGAATTGCACGACCGTTACCAAGTCTTTTTACAAACATTAACATTCCCTATGACCAGTTAATCTGTATAGCAACACCTATTTACTACAAACTTATTAGATATTTAAGCTAAGTTTCAAGTTCAAGAAATATCATTTCACACCCTTTGGGTAGAATTTGTAAAATCCTAAAGCATTTTATGAGAACAAGCGAATTGAACCATCCGTTAAGAGCGGTCAACCCGGCTCACGTTTCATACAAACGCTCGCACGTGATTATGCCGTTGTAACAGATCTTTCTTTTAAACTTTTGGACTAATAGGTATCTTGTGCACTATATCTAGGTTTCTATCGAAACTAAAAATCAAAATTTTGAGAAACAAATTCAGTATAAGCTTCCAAAAACCTGCTTTAGCATAAATTTTACCTGAACTTTGGCCGTTCATAATGTACTCATAAATTGTAAAAGTAAAGAAAATATTATCATAGAAACCTTGCAAATCTTATGGAGATTCTAAATGACTAATATTTATTTTACAAACTTGTAAGGCTTACTGAAAAACACGTATTTCCTGGAACACTTTTTATGAAATTTCCGCACACTATTTTTCGAGTGAGCGAGTGAGCGGCGAAAGTACCAACTGAATGCCGAGCGCTGAGGCGCTATCTCTCTTTTTTCGCTTCGCTTCTTTTTCTAGCATTGCGCTGGATGAAACAACAAGCTTTTCAGCTATGCCCGCGTCGATGATAGACGCACCGGGAAGGGCCACCTTAAGAAGTTTTAATACCAATTTGAACACCTTCACGCACCCCCTCAGAACAGAAGGGCAGTTTTTAGCTCTTTTGAATTACCAAAAATCCCTACATCTGCTCTCAAAATTTTCATATTACTAGGACCTATGGTTTTGTTTGTGCGTTGTCAGTTATCAGGAGAGATAATCCGAATACTAGAAACTAAACCCACTGTAAAATAAGAAAAAAAATATACATTGGTTGTTATCACCTGGCATCTGTCTACCGCACTAAGGGTAAAGAAGGTTGACCTTGCTAAGCCAGTTCTCAACTCAACTCAACTCGTAATATCCAAGACTTCGTGCGTTGGTGGTTGGCTTGTAAAAAATATTTCGCTATGATATAAAAATGAAATAACCGTGAGATCATGTGACATACGAGTATAAGCTATTGTTATCAAAAAACACTGAAAAGGACTTATGATAAGACTTACCTTAGTTTTATGAACGTTGTGCTGGTGATAATCGGCGTCGATTTCGGGCTCGCTGAAATATGACTGGTCCTGGTCCCAGCTAGAAGGCCCCGAAGATTTGGTCCCCGAAGCTGGCAAAATAGGAATGGACACGGAGCCGACACCGACTATCTCTGGAAATGCGCCACCACCAATATCGGTCGCTTCGAAGAGGCGCAGAACCGACCGATCTCTGATTTCCCTCAGGTGGGATCTGTGAACAATTACGTGATCTGAATAAACGTTGTTAAAGTCATAAGAACTTTTTATGAATCAGATTTGGACACTAGCAATATCAACAGCGACAAAAACGCTTAAATTAATCATATATTTTTTTACATTTCAGTACATTTCAGACCCGGCCGCTTTCAATTTAGATTAAGTGCGTTTGTCGTATTTCGTATCCAATGGGCGGTCGACGGACTGAGGCAACGTAGCTCCTGACTATTTTACGATTTATAGCATTCACTTTGTACCCCCATAGACATCTTCAAAAGGATCTAAAAAAATTGCCTAATGATCTAAAAGAAATGTCTACCGCTCACTGGGATACAGTCGTGATCATATTTCATTTTTTTTGTATATTTTGAGAAATATCTAAAATTTGTAATTTTGTTACAAACTTTATCAGGGGTTTTTCAATTTTGGTTTTATTAGGGGATGTAATTCCCAATAGGTAGTACCTACATAAACAAGTACATCATAATTCGCTTACCTGTCTTTTACTAAAAGTTACCACTGCAATTTTGACTATAGGAAAAAAATTCGCACAAGTCAAAATCTATACAGGGTGTAAAAAGACTACTACCGAAAACTTTAGGGGGTGAAAGTACCCATCAATATGAACAACTTTTTCTAAGAAACCAACACTGTGAACGCGAAAAAAAAACAGCTGTTCCATACATAAGTTCAATACCTACTTGGCTAAAGTGTATGAAACAGCTGTTTTTTTTTCGCGTTCACAGTGTTGGTTTCTTAGAAAAAGTTGTTCATATTGATGGGTACTTTCACCCCCTAAAGTTTTCGGTAGTAGTCTTTTTACACCCTGTATAATATGTATAGCTCTTTATTTATTTTTAACTTATATTGCTTCACTGCAAAGCAAAGGCCTCCTTAGCCCCTCCATGGGTTTCTAGAGAAATATAAAATGATTGCCTCAAGTAAATATCATTAAATAAATATCCTTGGACATTTTACACAGCGTCATCTAGTCCCAAGCTAAGCTTAATGCTTGTGTTATGGTAACCAGATGACTGATATACTACTTAGATGCATTTTTTTTTTAAATTACATACATATTATACATAGAAAAACATCCAGACCCGAAACAAATATCTGAAGAACATACAAACATTTGTCCCGTGGCGGGAATCGAACCCGCAACTTCCGCGTCTCAGGCGAGCCTTTGCCCACTGCGCCACAGAGGTAGACAAGTTCATTGACACTCCATCAGCTCAGTACCTACAACGCACATAGCATAATAATGTAACATACGGATATCCGTATGTTACATTATTATCTATAGAAATGGTTTTAACGTCACGAAATCTCATGGCCTTGTATATACACCACTATTTTGTGACTACCTACCAAAAAGAATTTAAGGGCAGTTACAGCAGATGCTGCTAGTAATAGAAGCACTGTCAGAAGTTGTTAATATTTATCTATAATAAAGTTATTAAAGTTTGACTGTGCCCAAAAATTTGAGTAATTTTATGATAACTCCAGCTCCGGCGTGTTGTGTTGTTAGCGAGATGGTAAGCGATTTATGAATGTATCCTATTGGAGTTAAACATTGTATCCGGTCAATTAATTATTTTGTGTTAAAAGATAAAAAAAATATTATTTTCACATTTTCTTCATAAATGTGATCTGTAACAGACTGAGTGCACAGATTTTTTTTTTGTTGATACAAAATAGTGTTGTATTTGCGTATAATCACAAGGTGTATCAAATATCCTTTTGTGTTGACAATAAGTGTGGGATGAGCTGAGCTTATCATAGATCGCGAGTGACAATATATTGCAATAGCAACGGCTACACCATGTTACATTAGCTGTGGGTTGGCTACATTACGTTACCACCATAATATGCAACCTTATATAAACCGACAACGATTGTAATAATATGGTTTCAATAAAGCTTTGTTAATTGAGAAAATGAGAGTTAATGCTGAAATCAATACCTACACTACCATTGTTAAAACAACGGCGTCGAATACAAATATTTCCCAGCACTCACGGCAATGTTATTTAAAATTTTCCGCTCAACCAATATAATTGAATGTTATTTTATTTCAAATAAATGAGTTACTTCCCCGAACTTTGAAGATCCAGGCTTTTTCGCTAAACGTATAATAGCGAGAAAATCGTGAAATGCACATATTTATTTAATTATTTACACATATATAATATTAGATATGTACGAGTAATTTTAATTATTATCAAAATAATTATTTGCAACCATTTTAGATTCAAGTGAGAAAACCTATACTTAAGAACGCTACATTTTGATTTTCTTAGAGATTTTTTTTTAAATATTTACCAACAATATGTATAGCAGTAATAACGATACTTTCAATATTTTATTAATAAATTCGAGAAGATAGGTACTTATTGAAAAGAGTAAAGTTCCGTGTAGTGCACAAACGCCCTTAGGGTTCCTTGTTGACTTCGGAACCCTAAAATGAAATATGATCACGAATGTATTCCCAAGGTGCAGAGTGACATGTTCTATAGGCATTTTTAGATCATTTGAAGATGTCTAAGGGGGTCAGAGGTATGTCCAAAGATTTATTTGGTAAGTATAAAGTACCTACATACCTTATTGAAGATGAGTTTCGCAGTAGCTACAGCGGATATCATGGCATCTATCCGATGAATATTGGGCTTGCAAATTGCAACGCTTGTTAATGAAATGAATGATACACTGTTGATATGCGCTAAATACCTTTCTTTGTGCGTTAAACTGTAAATCTGCTGTACACGGCGACTGCGACGGCGCTTCAACCAAAGCTTGAAGCAATCGCATGGAAGCAAGCTATCTAAGCAGCTGAAATAAAAAATAATTAGTGGATGTGTATTTTTTTACAAATATTATCTAAAATACCGAAATTTTACGTACCATACACATAATAAACATAATGTGAAATATGATATGATGCCTAGAAGGCACAGCCCTCTGCATGGCATATTGGTTCCGACGCGACAGCCCGAACTCGTTCAGGCAAATGTGTGTAGAAGGTGTCTTCGGTGTCCTTAGAATCCCAGTTATAAATTTTGGCCTCACGGGTTTCTATTTGTATAATTTAGTGTTAGTTCTGTAAGCAAAATTAAATTTTAAGTAAGTATGTACATAAATATTTGACTTTCAAAACTATCGTGAGTTGTATTAGACATTATAATAGCACACGGGAAATTACTCACGTAAAATTATCGTCGATTTAGATCCCGACAATGTTTCGATTCTTCCGGAGAATCTTCATCTGGGTATGAGTGTGGTCACTCCTCGCGGTCGCGTCTCACACCCAAAACATTGTCGGTATCTAAATCGACGATAATTTTACGTGAGTAATTTCCCGTGTGCTATTATAATGTATAAATACTTGAATTAAAAAGTAAGAAAACGAGGTAAGAATTAAAAAATAAGTCAAGTGAAAGTCGAAAATCGTGCACGAAGGGTTCCGTACCATTATATATACCTACACCATTGGACACGATTAGGTACACTACTATTTTGCGCTCCGTATAATATCAAAAGGTCTATCAAGGAAAATGACGTCTATATATTAAAACGTCTTGTCTTGAGTGGCACAACGACTTACTAGTAAAACGTCCAAAATGCAATTTCCTTGATAGGACCTTCTGATACGGAGCGCTACTTGGATGGGTGACAGCAAATGTTTTTATTACCAGTAGCATCTAGTGTAACCTTAAATTGATACCCTTACATTTTTTTTGGTAGTCACAAATTAGCGCTCCGTATCAGAAGGTCCTATCAAGGAAAATGACGTAGTTCACCTGCAGTCGCCCATCCAAGTAGTGACCGCTCAGAACGTTGCTTAACTTCTACGATCTATCAAGAACGTAGCAAGCTTCTCCGCGAGCGGTTAAACATCAGTATGTAGTGTGTGTAAGTAAAATAATTCATAAGCAATTAACTATTTTGTGTTTTGAGATAAAAAAATAATCATTAAGTTAGTATTTTCAGTTGTTTCATCAGTAACAGACACTGAGTGCACTGTTTATTTTTTTTGGTAGTCACAAAATAGTAGTGCATAAAGTGTTTAATGGTTTAGGTATAAGTAGATAAATTATACCTAACAAGGGCCTTAATTATTTATTTTAATTTAATTATTTAATTTTAAAGTGAATATACAGTTCTGAATATTCATAATATGAAAATCAATATTCTAAAATATTCTGTGTTATTTATTTATTTATTCAGAACAAATACATGAGACAGATTACAAAAAGAACGAAGAGAGCTGCAAAAGTTATTAAACTGTGTTGTAGCCTCAACCGTTATTCATTTCACGAAACCCTTTAATTTATTTTATTCTGTCTTTAGTATTTTGTTGTTAAACGGCAACAGAAACACATCATCTGTGAAAATTTTAACTGCCTAGCTATCACGGTTCATGACATACAACCTGGTGAGACAGACAGACAGCGAGGTCTTAGTAATAGGTTACCGTTTTTACCCTTTGGGTAGGTCAGGTACGGAACTTTAAACACGATAAACACAGACTCAATATTTTACTTACCCGGACATTTATTTCAATCCGTGCAATCATTATTTAACCAATATCACTCAATACATAACAGGAAAGTTTTATTATAAAGTTTCGGAAAATCACTTGTTGAATTTTAGTTTTTGGAATTCATTAGAGCGTGAGCACCGTCAGCGACTGCAGCTCATAAACTGCGGGGATCCTTGCCGGACGCCGCCATGGGATGGGATGGGACCAACAACGGTATGATATCGATTTATCAGTACCTAACCGAACATCATGGCTCGTCCTATCTAGATTTGTATATTTTATATCTTAGACTGCATGGAAACTTGCAAACCATTTTTTAAGCTAAGACAAATTTTAACAATTCATTTTATACATTTTAGAAGTAGGAATTTTTGTAAAAAAAAACACTAATAGTCTCTTTAAAATTTACACGCACCCTCAAAATCTTTGACAAAACAGCAGATTAGCCCTTTCATTTTCTACATTATTATAAATTGATACACTCTGCTACTTATGCAATGACAGTAGGTACTCGTATGTGGCAGTTTTCACCCATCTGGTCTGATATACCTACGGCTCACATGTCCAGCCCAGTCCCACTTGAGTTTGGCAACTTTTTTATTATAAAACTTTGCCCAGCAGTGGGACAATGTAGGTTGAAAAAAAAAAACTTAATAGTTTGTATTCAATTATTTCGTTCGACTAGTTTAGTTTTGATTGCTTCAAAACATTTTAGAAATTTTGTCTGAAGTAGACAGGAAAACGCTTTTTCAAATCTAGAAAACAACTTACTCTTCTCACTGTCGACTGTAAAATGTGCACGCATGATGTCTCCACATACAATCTGGGAGCTACTAATGACATAATAATAACGTAATGCCGTCAGTGACTGACACAGTGGACTTACCCTCATGGAGTCTTTGATTGTAAAGAGTGCGTAAATCTCGATAAAATCACATTCACCACAATAGTTTTTAAAGCAAAATCTTTTTGTATCTTCCGTTTAATTATGAAACGAATCCACTTCACGAAAGTAAACATACATAGCGGCTTCTAGACTCCGCAACTTCATTATACATGAAAAATCTTACTTTCTATATTCTTAAGTGTAAGTGTGGTGGTTTAACACTATAATAAAAATATATTAACTTCAGAAACTTCAATCTCCGGTATCTAGAAGTACTATAATATTAAAAGTCGCTTCGACGCTTTTCCATTGTTAAAATTACATTACTTCCAACGCAATAACTGTAAAATCAAATAGAAAATGGTAGAATTCTCAATGCTTAAGTAATGGAAATGGTGACTATTACTCAGTTAGGAATTGTAATTGACTTCAAGCAATTGCTAAACTATTGAATAAAAATCGTTACTTGAGTAATTACTTTTGTTCACTTTGACTTGTTCATAAATACGAGTGTTAGTATGTTTGGATCGATTTGGTGGAAACTTGGAATGAAAGGTAAAAATCAAAGTCTGGAAAAGCATGTAAATGAAAAGGCTACAGAAATGTACACTCAGTTTTAATAAGAGAAAACTATAGACGACAACACTTGCACGATTGTTTACCACTCAAGCCACATTGGCAGGTCTTAGGCGTTTTCGCGAAATTTAATTTCAAATTTAGTCCTCTATCCTATTCTGTAACGATGTAGAAATGGATATATACAGGGTGTAAAAAGACGTCTATCGAAAACGAAACGGGGTGGTACAGCACCCCAAAAGCCATCTAAAGAAAAATCAGTTGTCTGAAAAATGACCGCGGGCGATCGATGACCGCGGGCGAGATCAGCTGTTCGCTGTCGTACGAGCGTAATATGCTAGGGTTTTACATTGCTGTTTCATTAATTTACTTGTTTATTTCCTTTATTAAATGATCTAATTAGGTGGATATGGTCTTATTATGTTGTACGATATGTATGTAACTAAAAAAAAATAGAAAATAGCTCAGGTAAAAAAAAAAAACTTTTTTTCCGCTAATTATGTTCAGTACTATGGTCTGATTGCAACCCATCAGTTTTCGGTAGAAAAAAATAATTAAATATATAGTACCTATACCAATTTTTTTTTTAGGTAAGTAATTAATAATAGTAGATTGTTACACAAGAGGGGAAGTAACCTATTATTACGCGAAGGCGCCAATAGTTTCAGTGCATTAATAGGTCTTTTATCCGAGTGAACACTCTACTTTTAATTTCGAATATAAGAAACATGAAAATCTATGATTGATTCATACTCCCAAAATTGCTTTACCTACGGCATTTTTTATATGTTTTAACCTTCCAGCTAAAATTGACAAAACAACTGAAGATCGAATAGCTGCTTCGCTTCCCCGACTTTTTTTGTATTCTCTGCCATTCAATTTTTTTCTTATTAGTTGAGATTGTAAATTATTATCTCAAAGCTAATTAATTTAAAAGAAAACAGAGTTCCTTTTTATTAATTTAGTTGTTTAGGTTAAGAAGTACCTGCCTAAAGGTATTTTTTGTTACTAATTTAAAAGAAAACTGAGTTCCTTTTTATTAATTTAGTTGTTTAGGTTAAGAAATACCTACCTAAAGGTATTTTTTGTTACTGTGTGTTTTTTCTTTGTTTTCAAGTATATTATGTAATACGTAATTTACTTAGAGTAAAATACATAGGTTGTCAATATTTTTTAACAACAAACCGCTTATTTACCTTTTAATATAAATTTCTAATTATAGCCGTAGGTAGCTATTTAGATAGAATGTCTCGACAGTAACAAATAGTATACCTAATATGTAACAAATAATATCTTGCTTCTGCTAAAAACATTCCGGGCAGCAACATCGAAAAATCATGAATTTTACATACTAATGTATGTAAAAGCACAGATTATTAATACACGTTAAAGTAACTTGACCATTCAAGTACCACAAAGATTTCTCAGCAGGATTAAAAGAAAAGTCACTATGGTTATACTGGTAGTACTAGACATACAAAGCTGTGTGATTTGTTCTACCAGTTGTACTTCTTAGTGGAACAACTGTAGAGAAGGCTTATTGCCTGACTTGTAAAAGTGTACTGTGAAATCTGACAATTGTTTTGGCGATTTACTTTCATTTTTGATAGTTTATTCGTGATGGCGATGAATATCGTTTCGCAAGTTAGGCACCGCTGGTCCTGGCCGTTGAGGTAGTAAATTTTACGTAAATAATAAAACATCAATATGTAAAGCACTTTATTAAACGTTTTTCCAAAATAAATAGGTATCTGACAGTGAACATTAAAAATAAGATAACATTATAAAAAAATCCTGAAAAAAGTCACTTACCGTTTCGAACTGAGCAGACTCCTGAGATCTGAAATCAATCTTAAAAGTAAACCAACCTGTCATCTTCGAGCTCGTAGAACATGTCCTTTGAAGAGTCATGGATGTAGATCTTCACCATGGGGCTGTCCATATACTGCATGGTGAGCTGCTTTGGGAAGCTCCTGACGAAAAGAGCTTTGACCGTGTCTATGGATGTGATCTCGTTGGGCAGGAGTGCTCTCTTTGTTTCATTTCGATATTGGAGGAAAACCAGGCCTGTGAACAAACACTTGTATTATAATTCATCTTTCCCTTTCGCTTTTATTATATATACGATTTTATAGATTTGATTTTGTTAATTGTTTCGAAAAATTTGTTAAACAATTAAAGAAAAATGCTGCAATAAAACCTTGTACAAAGCAAGTGGTATTATGTACCTATATGTTATGTTTTATGCACTTACCAAGAGGTCTCTCCAGAGTCTTGCTTGGCGTGCGCACTACGGGAAGAGAAGATCGTTGCTTGCCGCCGCGACGAAACCCTGTTGAGGCGGTCTCCACCTCCGACATGATGCCAGGGTCGTCATCGTATAGGAAGTTGTTGTTTGGAGGATAACCACGGGGCAGAGGCGGCTAAAACAAATACGAAACTTGAATTGATAAAATATTTTACCACGGTGTCTAGAAGTCAGAGGCGGAAGAACGTCTATTAAGCCGTTCACTGCCACCATTTGCAGTTTCCTTCGAAAGCGTATCGCAAGTACAAAATAATGCGTTGTTAGTTCTTAAAGTGTTAAACATTTGGCATATGCCTACATTGTTCCAAGTAGTAAAGCATTCTACGTGACAATAATGTAATAATTTAGGACACCACCAGCGTGATATTGTGATCTTAACTATTAAGTATGGTTATGGAGGGATAAAAGACGTACAAATATAAGGATAAATATGGATAAAGGTAATTGAAGTAGGTACCTACAACTAAAATATGGATGTTCTGCGTAAAAAAACGACATGGCTTATAAAGCAATACTATGATGATGATAGAAAAAGAAGCGAATGAATTAGACCTATTATAACTACTGAGTAGTTCGCCCCGAACGAGATCTCGCGTACCGTTAATTTGTGGCTTACATTGTAAGTCTTACGGTGAACTTGCTTTGGAGTACAGACGGGCTAAAATGGCCGCTTCGAGCAATACTGCAGATAGAAGTCATTTTTTTTATTTTAACAATTTCTTTGCACCTTATTCTGAATATGACATAAGAACGATATTACTAAAGCACTTTGTTCTTAATATGACTTATGAAGGATATTGCTAAAACGGCCTTTTTAAGCCCTCTGAATAACAAAATAGTCTGAGTGCTATTACTGCCTACAGTACAAAGTGGACACCAACCGTAAAAGGAACAGTATTCTGCGGTTTTTAAGTATTTAAATGATTACCTACAGCAGATATATTAGATTTTAAAGAAAACGGCTGGTCTAGTAATAATTTCATTTTTAATATTTTCACTGCTAAAAACTGCGTGTGTAAAAGTCACTACGGAAATAATTTCAGATGATTTTAAACGAGATTGTGAAAATAGACAGGTTTAAAATGAATTATTCATATGTCTGAGAGTGGGCAGCAGTGATGACGATGACCACACTAGCTATTATTCAAATAGCTCAACTGCATAAATGCATTTTTTTTTGTTGCAATATGTAGTACCTACTTGTCTTTTTTTCTGTTTCCATAATTTACGATAAAAATCGATCGATAATTCAATTAAATCGATGTTTCCAAGCAGGCCACTTCGTCACTATGAAGCTTAAACAGACAGATGTCAAAAGTGATATTAAATTGGCCCTACTATAGTTCAATGTCTAAATTTGCTGATGAAGATTGGATTAACGGTTCGACAGTTATGCCGGAACATACAAACGTACAACGCAAAATCACCCAAGTTGCCACTAAGATCTACAGTCGCTTTGCTCGCTCTATCGATAAGAAAAGGCTTAGAAGGTGGTGTTTTATTATTTTTATTGTTAAAAGTATGTAGGTACCTAAGATCGTACGAGCAAGTCAGGGGACGACGATTATTTTTGTATAGGTACTCGTATGCATGGATATTCAAGCGCGTAGTTGCTAATGTCCCTAAAATTCACTCATCTATTTTGAGACTAAACCATGATGGAGGCCTTCAGCGGCCTAAAAAACTTTGTAACCATCACCAGAGTTAGTTAACTGACTCATACGAACATAGAAATATAATAAAAAAAAATAAAAAAGTTTATTTTGTAAGTATAAAAAACATAACATTACAGGATATGCCTAACTAAGAGTTATAAAATGAAGTTTTAAAATAAGTGAGTAAATAAAAAGATCTTAAATAGTAATCGTGACATCAGAAATGGTCGTCACTCAGTAAATGTTGTAACAGCATTCACTACAACAACGCTGATCTTCCGTGACGCTATTAATATACCTACTACATACATTACGTTACTTCAGTGACCAATCAAGGACAACATAGCAAGGTACACGCTTTAATTTGCTTGACTTGCTTGACGTAACCACAGATCGTTACGGAATCCATCGTACCATAAATGCAATATTGTAGGGCAGATAATTAATAATGTATCTACTAACTAACTACAAACATATTATTGTCACATACCTACAATGTCAGTTAGTCAAAGCGCCATTTTCAGTTTTGTGGAAAATTACGTAAACGCATTCATTCATTCATTTCTCTGAGATTTATTTTTGCATTTTCTTAAAAAAATCTATGCAGAGGTATATGGAAGCTTCAACTTAGGTATAAAATTAATATTCTAAAAGAAAAAAACATAAAATATTTTTATTGGATGTTATAAGTACTTAGCTAAAAATGTAAGTAAGTAGGTACATAGACTCACGATTTCATAACGATCGAAATAAAAAGGATAACATCAATTTTAGTACTGTCAAATTAGTTTAATTAAGTTTTGGTGACATCCAGAATTGCCACTATTATAAAATCAACATTATATTGCATCAGTTGCCGCTTTAAAAAAAATGACGCCAAGACTCCATACAAACTTACCCAAAGCCCTTTAAAATAATAAACCGTACAAAATACAAAAAAGATCTTAAGATAGGTGTACACATAGGTAGGTACTTTAATAGCAATTCTAAAACTAGGAGACGGTAAAGAGGATTGAAAAAACAAAAATTAAAAACTATTAAAATGGCGCAGGTAATTTAAAATGTAAAAAACTATGGGCTTATTAAAAAAAAACTAAAATAAAAAAAAAGTTATTTACAAAAAAATGGCTCCCATATTCTTAGACAGGCAGACACAGACGATTGATGATGATATTGATCAACACAAACCCCAACCTCAGAACATGCCCAATTGCCCAAGTAGCATTACAAGCTGCATACAAGCTGAACTTCAGTTCATACTAAAGTAAAAGTAAGAAAAGCTGTATATAAATTCTGTTTATATTTCATTCTGTTTATGCTTATAAAGCCCTAAGTAAAATCGAACGAACAAACGAACGAGTGTAAAATTATCACAAATACAGCTTTTTGCTTTATTAAAGCTGACACTGTATAATAGAGGTTGTATTATTATAGCTGCACAAGAACCATAATCCGCAAGATAGCATCTTATAAGAATAAATACTCTTAATTTGTTTTATAAGAGAATTACTCAAGAGTAGTATTGAAAGAGATCCTATCACAAAAAAGAGAGAGAACCAGGGCACTTTCCCTCTATCCAGTTAAAAAAGTTACCCTGCATAAGTGAATAAGTACCTACACACACTGTCATAAAACTCATAAACTCGACATTATTATTTAGTAGGTATGTTATAAATAAACGGTATTGCATTGTAGGTATAAACAATTTAAACATACACTGCTTCATTTTGTAGTAGCAGTTTTAAGGCAATAATATTGTTTAATATTGAATGTGTGGTGAGTTCCGGAGGATGTAGTATATTTAGAAGCATCAAAGGCGCTGTGTGATGTAAGCGCCTCTATTGAGCTTCCTCTATGCGACGGACGTCGGCCATTGCTTGTACTGAGAGCCTAAGCTGATTGGGGACAGTTATATTTCATGTTTTGTACACAAAAGACTCCCAGTCCGGGCCAGTATCTGGCAATCACGCACCAAGGGATCACTTCAAAAGATTATACAAACATACTCGTACATTGCATGCAACTGTAGTTTGGAAAAGTATTATTTATGTTATGTTTCTAAAAATTTACAACTTTCGGATTCTTACTGTGAAACATTGCATATTGCTTAAATATATTGCTTAAATATATTTTTCCCTTATTTTACTTATTTGAAATTCTGAGATACTTGCGAAAAAAAATGCATCTTGCCTCAACAAGATGTTCCACACATTATTAAAAATATTTTAACAGTTTCAAGGTAGAAGTTACTGAGAATTAGGACTTCAAAATGTTCATTTCGAGCGTTTACCCGGGGAGGGAGGAGGCGGACGAAATAGTCTAATACACAAGATAAAAATTAAAAATTTGATGCATTAGGTTACTACGAAAAAGGTTTATTTATAAAATCTTATTAGTTAAAATTAAATTTTTGCATCCAAGACTGAGATTTACGACGTCAAAATGTTACGAAAACGCAGATTTCTACTGATTTTTGCGAAATGGCACTTTAGTTTAGAATTACTTGCGAGTGTTAGGGCCGATTTTTCAATGCTTAGTTAAATGACCAGATAGGATTTATTCTACAGTTAGTAGAACATAATTTTGTTGAAGGGACATTGTAGACATACGGTATAATTGTATTATAAACTAGTAGACCCGCGCGGCTTCGCTTGCGTGTTATACACGCTACTTTCCAGAGTTTCTATCTAGGTAATTGCACTTTCCATTAAAACGTTCCTATACAAACTTGACACCCCATTGCAACCCTGTAAGGGGGTAAACCTGCGGTAATATGGCGCCTATTTTTTAAGTTAGACCTCTGGCAATACATCGTTGAAACTGCATTCAATTCCATTCAGTAGTTTTTGCGTGATGCGGGAACAAACATCCATACAGACAGACAAAATTTTAAATTTTGCTTCTGTAACAGAAAGGGGTCTTTATTAGAGAACAGAAGTTCTGTCATGATGCTGACTGTACCACCATATTTTTTTTTATAAAAAAAGAATTATCCAAATCATTCAGCCATTCTCGAGCTCATTAAGTGACAACGAAAAAGGAATAATTTTTATATTAGGTATAGAAGATATCAGATAGATTTATTTCAAATTAGTACCCTCCACCAATCATGAGAAAATATAAAATACGTGCTTACAAGCGTATAGTAGGAAGGTCATATCGATGCCTGTGATATAATATGAGTTAGGTACTTAAACTACCATTGTCGTGTTAGTTTTTACACAGCTTGGAATCCAAACAAAAAGTAACTTGAAATATATTTTTCAAAGACAGCTAGACCGATGGTAGAAGGATAATGCGAAGGAAGTTAGAAAACAGCGACTACGGGTGATAGTTTCACAGACAACCAAATGTGGCAAAATTTAGTAAACGCCTTTCCTCAATAGGTAGTTCATGATTAGATAGCTAGAATTAGTAATGGTTATCATAATACCATTGGTACCTTTCTCATACGAGGGTCAACTTTGTTGTTGGGCCACATATTTCTGGATTTGGTAAAAGAAGTGTATTCTGGTAGATTCATGATGACCTTTTCTGCATGAGGCTAAAATACAACAACATAATATTAAAAAAGTATTTTTTTCTGCCGTGATAAAATGTAGGACATGTAGGTGCCTAATCATAATCATCCTAATAGTTTATAAGCATAATTTTTAATTATAATATTTTTTGAACACTACGCTTAACTATTTAAAAAATTCTAAAGAGAGTGAGAACAAAATAAAAATACGTACTATCCTACTGTCTATCAATTTTTTTCTGTGACAAAGTGTTGTAATTAAAAAATACCTAACAATCTATTGTTTATTATAAAACATATTTATCACGTTAATTTTACATTATTTCATGCCGACGTTTCAATTAAATATAATTATACCTATTTTATAATATTGTGTTCTGATCACGAAAGTTTCAAAAAGACAACCTATTGTTTATCCATCCATTTTCTGTTACAGAAGTGTTTTTGGGGTTGTTATAAACAGAATACCTAACAACCTACTAGTGGCGATTCTGAGTGTCGCAAAAGCTAAACTAAGCTAACTAAAATTGTTGCCGTCCCTTTCATAGCGATGGGAATAAAAAGGATGGCAATAGTTTTAGTTAGGTTAGTTTAGCTTTTGCGACACTCCGAATTGCCCCCACTGTCTATCCATCTCGGTTACGTTATACAGTTAGTGGACCTGTTACAGTTTTATTATAAGTATAGAGGTAGATTTATACATCTTACCTACATAAACTATATGAATGAGCCGTGTTGACTGACCGTGTGGTAGGTGCCTCGACTTTCGTTCAGAAAGTCGTGGGTTCGAATCCCGGCCGTGCATCAATGGATTTTTCGTTTTGGAAAATTTATATGCACTTTAATACGAGCTGCGAGGAAAACATCGTGAGGAAGCCCGAAGTTAGTCAGCCCACACATATTGACCATTGTCCTGTGAGTATGGCCGCCTAAGCTGAGAGGATGTTTTAGGTGATGGGCAAGCCTATTCCATTTCAACAATGTCCTACTCTACCTACAGTGTCCCGTTGAGCGTAGGCAAGATTGCTTTCTGACACTATAAATCCTAAGTGAGCCTGACATTAACTTTAACTACTTATAAGCAGCCTAAAACTCAGGTGGGTGCTAAGTCTATTGTCTGATATTGACCTTTGCCCAGCAGTGGGACACAAGAGGGTAAAAAAAAAAAGATTAGACTCACCAAAATGCTAAATTTAAATACATAAAGTGAAAACAAATTCAATAGCACGATCTTATTCTTACCTCCAAATCATGTGCATTGTGCTGTGAGTGATGATGTGGGTGCATATACAAGTGGTTGTTTCCAGCTAGCGTGTGTCGGCGAGGGTCGTCGCGTCGGGACGAACGGCTGCGGGAAGAGCCGCGGCTTGCTTCTCCGTCCGACAGACCTCCTTCGAACAAAACATTATAATGGCATCATACAAAATATTCTCAGGCTAAGCATTTAACAGAACAATATCGAACGGACTCAGAACTAACATTATGAGGTTTGAGTTCAATTTAAATTTCGTTGCAAACATATTTATGTTAAGTATTTTAAAAGTTATTGACTTAATTGAATTTGGTGTAGTAAATGTTTTTATTTTATTTTATCATAATTATTTTTGTTTTTAGTAATGATTTTTTTTTGTACTTACCTAAGTAAGTATATCTGTTTTTATTAATTTTGGTTTTTTTTCTTATTGTTATTAATGAATTTATTGTTTTACCTGCCTTCATTTTTGTTTTAATTTATTCACTTTGTTTTTAATGCGTGTTAGGTATTAATTTTTAATTTTTGTTACTCGCTCTAAAACTTATTACATGCTGTCTTCACTTTTAATTGTATTGACACTTAATTATTTAATTTTTTAGCTAGGTAGGTATATACTTTTTTCAATTGTGTTGATGTACCTACTATACGTAAGTGATCTATTAAATAAATAAATAAAACGGCAGGCCTATTACCTTAAATTAGCAATTAGCAATCGATTCATTTCTCGACAATTGTACAATTAGCGATAATTGTACAATTGTCGAGCAGCTATCGCATGACCGATTGCTAAACGTCAAACAAAACGGTATTAAGTACGATACCGATTGCTAACTGTTCGCTGATTGTTGAATTGCACTTTTGCGACGGAACTAGCGCCATTCCCAACCGTAGCTGTCAGTGGAACGAAAATGACATAACATTTAAAAAAGCGGTACCAACCCTCTATTTCCTTTTATAAGGAAATAGTGGGTTGGCACCGCTTTTTTATATTCACCAAATTGTACCAAGAATACAATCAGAATGCACTTTTTAGTTCCGACTGTCCTGTAGAGGCAGCCTAGCACTGTCGATTGTTTGCAATCGCTTTGATATCGCTTTTACATACGAGAATAAGTGATTTGGAAGCGAAAATTGCACGATTACCTTTCGCTGTCGCTTTGCTGTCGCGAGATACGTACCTAATAACCCTACCGCTTATTCCAGATGCCCTACGATGATTGAAGTATTTTCGAAGGGGATCTTGGATAGGACTTCTTGTCCAGAAATAACCTGCCAGTTTTCAAAGAAGAGGTAAAGGAAATCCCCTTATCCATTCATTTACTTTGGTTGATTTTAAATGAAGTACAAACTTACTAATTAGGTAATCAGTCTTATTTTTTATTCCTAGGATCATAATCAATAATAATGACTCCTTTTGCTCACGTAAATTCCGTTTTTTTAACAATCAGTATTGACATACCTACCTAAAACCTCTCATATATTTACAACAATAAACCAAACCTTTACATAATCTTTTACAGAAAAACAGCAATTCTAAGATTTTTAAACCTATAGGTACTTACTATATAGTTTACCTACTATACCTTCTATGCGTCATGACGAAAAAATCTTGTCACACTTGAACACGTATTTTTTTTCGGTATTTACTTGTTATACCTAGCGGTAAATATTTGTTGCAAAATGTGTTTTATTTTGTTTATACGCAACGCTTACTATTGTATATACTTTATATATATATACATTATATATATACGTACTATATATTATATGAAATTTCTATGTGATGTACAATAACAATAAAGTGTTAATCTATCTATCTATCTATCTACCTACTATATACTTACTATACTTACTAATGCTATTGCCGAGTTAAGTGAACTACGAAGACATCGAAACTTAGCAAATGGGAGCTTAAGATAGAACAGTTGCTTAATTTTTCTTCATTCATCCGATCACATCATCCGATTTAAAAATGTAACATTATGGAACGTACAATTAGGTAAAGTATTTATTTTCATATTATGTACCCCACTCAAGATACTGGTATAACTTTTGAACCCCTTGTCAACCCAATTTCTTCACGTCTTCAACGACTAAAGCTCAATCTTTCCAGCAATTTTCATAGTAGGTATCAAATTTCTTGCGGATTGGATTAACGTTCGATAGTTTTATGCACGTTACTAGGAGAGTAAGTATTAGATAAGAATGTGGATGGATATAGGTGTAGAGGTAGGCCAAAGAAAAGATGGATGGACTGTGTGAGGAATGACATGAGTAAGAATAGAGTGAGTACTGAGATGACGTCTGATAGAGGGAAATGGAAGAAGAACACATGTTGTGCCATCCTAAATATATAATGGGATAAGGGCAGGTAGAAGAAGTTTTATGCTAGAATAAACATACACCGCCAGATCTTCCAAGTTGTCACTGAGATCTTCTAATGCTTTCCTCGCTGGATAAAGATAGATTAAAGATGAATAAGATTTCACAAATATATGTACCTAAAATATAAATTGATATTAAATAAGAAGGAACCGGGGCTCATCGCGTTTTTTAAATTCTATCGGGGCGTCAGGTCGAAGCGACGCGTGATCCGAGGACTGGCACTTATTTGGCTCAAAGGATCAGCATTGCCATTCAGCGTGGCAATGCTGCCAGTGTCTTGGGTACGCTTCCGTCTGGCAGTGGTTTGGATCAGTTGAGCTACCTATAGATAGTTTGTAATGATCCTTAGGTGGCTCAACTAGTTCTGATTGTATTTTGTACAGTTATGTAATATGTAGTAGTATAGTTTATGTAAATAAAGAAACAGAGCAATGTTAACATTTATAGAAAAAAAAAGAAGGAACTAAATACTAAGTAAGAGATTAAAAAAAAATAGGAACACATTTAATTGCTTATATTTTTTACCTTATCATAATTTAGCTTATTAAAAAGAGAAATGTATACCGTAAATCGGGGTTAATAATTAATTTTAGAATTCAAACGCTAAATTCTTTAGCTTTTAAGTAACAATAATTATGAAATATATTATACCATAGTGACGACTTGATGTGCAGATTTATTTAACATACCAGTAAAAAAAAATTTGCTTATTTACTTTCTGAGTAAAAAAAAAGTCGCCTAACAACTTTATAATACAATCGGGGTTGAGGATAGTTTTTGAGATATGAGCTAGTAAAGTTATATGGGGCGAATTTGATTTATCTCAAACATTGAGATGTATTATAGAGCCACAATCAGACAAATAAAATGTAAACGCCAAAACTCTGCGCACGCTACGTAGTGCGCAGAGTTTTTCTTTTTTGCGTACAAGCGACATTGAACATAAAAACAAACGACATAACGTCTACATTCAAATGTCAAATGTCATTGTAGAACATTGAATTTGCACGCACATTTTTTGAGTGTTGTCAGCTATTAGATTGTGACTCTTTTAATACATCTCAATGATCTCAAATCAAATTCACGCGGGAGACTTTGATGACCATTGGTTAAACCTCTAAAACCAATTTATTTATAATATAAGTATTTTGTATTGTTTATCTAAATGAAACCACACATATATTATAAGATTTTAAAATTATAAACATGTCTACCTGTTACTTTTTTGTATGTGCGCATTATCTTAGAGCCTACAAAGAAACATAAGGGGTCACTTTGATAATCAATAAAATAAAAATAATGCAAGGTAAGAAGTAACTTTCTTGTTTATTGGGAGGACTTTGATAGATATAAATGTCATCATTCTCCAAATCAAATAAAATAAAACTCATTTTAGTAAATAAAATGAAGGGTCCCGCCCCTTAAAACAGTACAGAAGTTAATCATTGGAATTGGAAACCATACAAGAAACCAGACTAGAAGCATCGAAGTTTTGCAGGTCGCAAAAGTTGTCGGAATTCTATTCCTAACTGAAATATTTTTTCTTTTGAGATGAACAGGAAGTGTGCAAGCGTTACAGAATCGATGGAGTAAATATCAGTGCTGCCAACGCAAAAAGTTAACGTTTCATTCACAAATTTGTAAAAATTCTAGTAAGTATTTCATTATAAATGAAAAATCTTACTAAAAGTTAAAGCCTCCGGCCTGCGATTCGAACCTGCGTAGATACAGGAGCTTGCCTGACCACTAGGCTACGGACCCTCTAAGCCGAGGCCTGAAACTATTAGTAAGATGATTTTTTTTAATAGCCTAGTGGTCAGGCAAGCTCGGCTTAAGAGCGATCGCTTGTATCTACGCAGGTTCGAATCCTGCCGGAGCCTTTAACTTTTAGTAAGATTTTCATTTATAATGAAATATCCAATACCTAAGTGTGGTTTAACACTGTAAAATAATAAATAAACTATAAAATTCTAGTAAATCAAAGACACTCCGTGTTTTGAACGTCCCTTCCATTTACGGTGTTTCATCTTCTCTTTTTAATGCGTTAAGTTTCAAACTTTAACTTACTTTTTATATAAATTAAACCGCGGTTTCATCTACTTCTACCACCGTTGGTAAACTGAAGATGTCGTTTCTTGTGGGCACTTCTTCAACGGCCTCGTCCTCTATTTCATTGGAAGTACTGCTGCTGCGGTCGTAGAAGCTCCACATAAATGTGCAGAATTCATTGCATTTCACATTACCGTCGTCGTCCAATACCAAGCACTAAAAAAATAATAATTATTTAACATGCATTTAAGTATGTATGCAAAGTGTAAAATTATAGTTAGTCTATACTATTACTTACACAGCATATAGCTACGATTAAAGAGCAGGCATTATTGAAGCATGAGCGAATTATTGATAAGCACTCCATGGCTTTAATTTTAATTGTCTGTAAGAAAAAGTTAATTAGATTGTAATTAGAAGGTCACACAACACAAGTCCACCCCTTTCACACGGTAGCATTTAGTTTTTTTATAGGTAGGTACCGTTTTTTGCAGGATTCTGTTTAGTAGTGAACACTGGTACGTGCTTCAAGTAGCGTTCACACGCGTATCCTATTTACGGTATCCAGCAAAAAACGTTCAAATTTTGCATTCGGTTTTGCCTCGCCCTTTCACACGGCAACGTCCCGTTTTTTGCAGGATCCTGTTTAGTAGTGTACGTGCTTCAATACCAGCGTTTCACCAGTATCCTGTTTACGGGTTTACGGTATCCAGCAAAAAAAAACGATCCGTTCGAATTTGACATTCGGTTTTGCCAATAAACAGGTCCAGTAAAAAACATGAGACAGTTTAATTACACGTATAGTTTAATGGAAATAGGCTTTCGAAAAGCTTAAGATATGTAGATCTCGATTAAAAAAAAAATAGCAAAACAACAGACTCATGATTAATTGTGAGTGTGTAAAATGACTACCAATATACGACACTGTCGAGTTGTATGTAACTAATTTTGGATTATTTATATTACGAAATCCGACTACAAGACCAACCATGCAAAAATATATTCCACATTCTTATATAACAAATTTTTGAGTACAAAACTCAATAAACTAATAGTCTAAGATCCCGTCATACAACGACCTTCACCGAGATGTTTATTTGATGAAACGTATTTTATATGTAATTTAATATGTAAATAAATATATTGCATATGGGTTGCCTAACAAATTTCAGTCCAGTATATGCTTAATTAAAAAAAATTTTTTTTTTAACATTTCACCGGTATGATTATTAGACAAATTCTATACCAATCGAAAGTCTAAAGCCCATAGAATATGCAAACGTTGGGTTGCCTATTCTTTTCCGGTCACAACTCTCGGGCAGCCAGGTATAAACAGGCAAATAATATTAGCATTTTGCACCGATCTGATTATTGAATTAAAATTAAATTAAAAATAAATTAATAAATTCATAAAAAACTCATAAATTAAATTAATTTAATTAATAGTTGTGACCGGAAAAGAATAGGCAACACAACGTTTGCATATTCTATGGGCTTCAGACTTTCTATTGGTAAGTATAGAATTTGTCTAATAATTATACCGGTGAAATGTTAAAAAAATATTTTTTTTTAATAAAGCATATACCTACTGGACTGAAATTTGTTAGCCAACCCATATGCAATATATTTATTTACATATTAAATTACATATAAAATACGTTTCATTAAATAAACATTTTGGTGAAGGTCGTTGCATGACGGGATCCTATACTATAAGTGTCGGACTTATTTTGAATACGACAGTGCGTCTGACAGTGTCAACAAGAGGCACTTTTACTAATAATATTAATTGCTCATTGCGTTCATTGTTAACGACACCCTCAAAACTACCCCAGGGTAGAGATGACAAATAGCATTTGTTAACGGCACCGCCGTAATTTTGGGAAAACATTATATCGCTTAAGAATATTATATCGAGTCAGTATTATTCTTAATGGTTAATAGATAGACATTTGCATTGGATCTTTTCATCCATTTGTCTAACTAATGCATTGGCTGATAAGGTTCATGACGTTCAAAAGATAAATTATGTCATACGTAAAGTTCAATTAATATGATTATTATTCAAAGTGACAATATTAATTGTAAAAAAAAACAATGCCAGTAGGTACACAAAGTCTTGACGGCGCTAATGAGGCAAGCCTACAAGCAAATCGAAAATTTGGTGAATTTATTGGCCATGAATTTGACAACGTACCGATATAAGCGAAGACATTTATGTTTGAAATAAATAAAATATAATAAATGAAAATTATGTTTCCAATTAAGTACTGTTTATTTTATTTACTTAAGTAATATTTTGGTATGCGAAGTCAATTTATATAAAAGCAACTGTTCATTGGTGGTGTCGTTAACAAACGCTATGTGTAAACACATCAGTAATTTTTGCGGGATCCAATAAAAAAAACCGTTCCCGCAGAACTGGACGGCCGTGTGAAAGGGCTCTTAGAAAAATAATACGTCTAAGCACTAAATGCTAGCACGCATTATGTAAAAAACGTGCTGACATTTTGGAAAAGCAGACATTTTAGGATACTTAACAGATATTTCAGCCCTGAACCCAATAAAACAACAAAAAAACATAACACAACAACAAACATAAAAATAAAAAACTTAAAGTTGTAATTTTTATTAGGTTATTAACCTTTTTTGTTGGACAATTACTCCTGACAAGATCAGAAATTATTGCATTGTCACTGAGATAAGCTCATAAAATAAACAAAAATAATTATAAGTAGGTATATACCTACCTAGTTTTATTTTTGTCGCAAACTTGTGAAATTTCAGAACCATTACTGAGAGAAACAAAGCAAAAAAGCAAGCAAATCAAAATTCAGAACAAGCCAGGATGTTATAGGTAGTTAATGAATTATATCTATTTACCTTAATATTGGCTTAATCACTAAGCGTCCGTTTTGCAAATCCAGTAACAATAAACCAATTTTATGAATCTTTAATCCATTTTGTCTTCTTCCATTTCACTGGGCAGTACACAATGGTTTTATGATATAACTGACTCGAAATTTGCAATTCTATTTATTATAATTAAAGTAGAACATAATATATGATCTACTTTCTTTGTAAATGAGCAACACTAAATAATATTGACACGACGTGTTACCACTGCTTTGCAGTCCACGCAAGCATCCTCAGCTAGTAAAGTAACAACACAAGAGATCCGGCACTGGGCTGTAGATAGAGATGCAACTATACAATCCAGAACTGAACCGCGCGCACATCTCGCTATTTTTACCAACACCGATGTTCCTGTTAAATCAAATTAGGTCAGAGACAATCTGCTATCCAAAAGTAGGAAGTTTGTTTTTTGACGAGTTAACAAATTTACGTATGATTTTTTGTAGCTCATGGAGTAAGGGACGGGAGGCCTTTGTTGGGCCGATGTTGCCCACTGCGCAGGACTGGAGGAGGATTAAATAATAATAATTTTGTTTTTATAGATTTAAGGTTTTAATTTGTTTCTTCGTTTTTATACTCCTGCGGACTTAGGGACCAACTTCACGAGCGTGAGAATCGCGGCGATATTATCGTCCTGCCATGTATTTCCATTGAAAAGCAAATTGTTTTTGTAAATATATACACATTATACATAGAAAAACACCCAGACTTGGATAAAAAAATATCTGCAGAACATACAAACATTTGTTCCGCATCGAACCCGCCACTGCGCCATAGAGGTCGTCAATTATTATAATAATAATATTTATTTATTTCAGTACCTAACCTTAAATTTTAACATTACATCAGTGTTAAGACCCTCTTTTAAGTACTTACCTATTGTAATACTTGTGTTAGAGAATCTTGCTCTTGCTTATCTTTAAACATAGTAAAATGTAAGGCTTATTACTAATAATCTTCCTAATTCTTATGATAATCGTCACCTTACCGTGCTAATTAACCGATGAAAGGAGGACGGAATCGTCGCGATACACTCGCCCGTGGAGGCAGTCTCTTAAGAATACACCAATCTCACGAAAATTTGTGATTTGTCAGTCACCCTAGTACCTAAATCATCTCCACATTTAGAGGATAATTTATTAAATCGTGAACTGGATTTTTTTCATACATAGGTATACCTACGCGGATAATGTAGTTTCTTAATGTTAATGGTGTCAATTCAGATACCTATAGCAAAAACTAAACTAAACTAATTTGACAGCACTAAAATTGATGCGATCCTTTTTATTTCGATCGTTATGAAAGGGATGGCAACATTTTTAGTTCTGTCAAATTAGTTTAGTACCTATTTTGGTTTTAGCAACATCTTGTTCTAGTTGGTTAATTACAATTTTTACTATAAAAAAATCGATGTATATGATGTTGTGTAGTTTAGACTAAATCGAATGTTGTATAGCTCTATCTATCTACCACTCGGCGAGGCACAGCTCTGTGTAGTTCGCTGGGCGCAGGGCAGGCTGGCTGGTTAGGCAGGCGCATGCGCCAACTAAGCGCGCGTTTTTATGATTTTGTAAAAATGAAATTCCAATCGAATTAATATCTATAGAAAAAATATATTGAACAATTTAAATGGGCACTTTTGGGCTGACGGCGGCAAGTAATTAAATTAGTGTCGAATGAAAGTACTGTTAGTTAGGAATAACTTTTAGTATTGGCGTTACGTTGTAGTTTATTTATGGAAAAAGTTATTATAATAGCTATATATAAAGCAATATCACATAATAATTATATTTAAAAGTGTGTGGGCTTTTTGACGGGAATTTGAGAAGTCGTGTTGTCTTTTTGTTTTATTTTCCGAAACTTGTGTTTTAGCGAATGTGTAATAATGGTGGATTATTAACTGTTGAGTGTTCGTGAACGTCATAGGTGAGGGCAAATTAAATAAAACTGGTTAACATTGCATTTCGAGTTCTCACAAAAAGTCCTTGTGATGCTTCAGTAAAGACCCACATCTTTACTGAGGCACAATGGAATGGGTGGGATATTATGTATATGTATGTATCATAGTAGGTATATAATTTTTATTTGTGTACTTTTATCTCTTACTTGAATTATAATAGGACATGATAGTGGCTAAATGCAAAAAAAAAGTGTGTGTAATGCTACATTCAAAAATTGTAGATTGAGTGTGACGGAGTTTGTAAAACAGGTGTATTTGATTAAGTACTTTGAATTTCCTTTGGATACCCGCGATATGTAGGTTTGAAATATGGTAAGTATGTAAAACCTGCGTGGGGTATTTGACATTATGGGTGAATAAGAAAAGACCCGATTTCAAGTAGGTATCTATAACACCAATGATCTGGCGAGAACTTTCAAATCATAAGGATGACTGTTATTTTTGCGTAGGTAGTTTGTTTGAACGGGATTTACCAATGTAATCGGTCCACTCGGATTTACCCTGACTGGTTAACTGTTACTTGACCAGTCCTGTACTTTTGCGATGCGTCAGTACCACAATCATCTTCATCTAAGTACCTACACAAAATATTAAAAGCTCTGAAAAAGGATGGTGATTGTTTATATAATAATAACCTACATTCTAATAACCTAATAACCTAACAACTAATATAATACCTACATCTCTAAAAAGTTCCATAATTTGAGTCCAGAGAAACTGAAAGCCGGAATTTTTGATGGTCCACAAATTAGAAGGATCGGATGAAAACTTTGTTAGTTACCTATATGACTTATAATGAGAAAAAGGCCTGGAATGAGTTCGTTTGAAGTGCACAAAATTTTCTAGGAAATAAAAAGAATGAAAACTATGTAGAGCACATTCAAGAATGTTGTCAAACTTTAAACTGCATATGAGCATCAAGGTACACTTCCTGCACAGCTATTTAGGCCGTTTCCCTGAAAATCTTGGGAGATTTGAGCGAAGAAGAAGGAAGGGAACGGTTCCATCAAGATATTCGGACTATGGAGGCGGTACCAGGGTCACTGGAATGCCCACATGATGGCGGACTACTACCTATTGGAGCATTAAAAACTAACCTACTTAAGTTGTTTTTCTAATGTTTTTATTATATTAAATTACTTTTTTATTGAAAATCTATTTTTAATACACTATTTGAAAATCACAATTTCATACCGTAATTTAAAAAACAGGATAGGTACTTAATGCTTTATTATTTAGAAATATATATTTGACATATTTTATTTATATACATTTATCATTTTAGAATATTTATCTACTTTATTGTTCTCCAATTATTTCCCTACTACGTTACCTAGGCAGAAACTCTTTTTAATGAATCATATCAGGTACCCACGATACAGTAGATTTATTTATTCTAATGTGGGCGCCACAGATAATGTCCTGACTTTTATGCACAGTAAAAATAGACAATGTACTAAGATATTCATAATTATTGTTAAAACTTATATTTTTAATGTTAAATAATTCATTTTTAATTTCATTTTTTTTTAATTCATTTATTTTACCTATGTATGAGTATCTCAAAAACTAAAGCTGCTGTAGCAACTGCTGTACAAATCTGACTTCCGATCAAAAATCGGCACCCCTAAAATGTACAATAATAGTAAATAGGTAATTTCATTCTTAATGTTATTTCATACAACAAAAAATGATGTTCCCTTGTGTAAAAAACAAAGTGAAAATCATTATAGTTAGCGATTTATTTCAATAATATATTCAAATTGTACCTTCTTATAAATTAATTTAGGGAAAATATAAAAGCACGAATGAAATCAAATCAATATAAGTGTAGTTTATTCTAATTCGACTTCACGAATCCAAAAAATAAGACATTTATTTCAGAACCTGTGTTTTGTAAATGTTTCTACCCTGACTGTTGAAAATTAGCTTTCATCAGTATTTGACCCAAACTTGAAATTTAGGTAGCATTTGATAATACTTATTTAATAATAGTATCTACGGAAGCATAGGTACAGTGTTATGATTAATACACACACACACGATTTCCATATACATATGTTTTACGTTTATACTTTTTTATGTTTGTACCTAGAATACGTAAATCATCATGTCCTAGGTGCTTAATAATTTATTGAATGCAATAAATTCAGAAAAAGAAGATGTTTCATTCCGCACATTATTTGCAAGTACTGCAAACGTATCTTTAGGTCTTTTAATATTTAATTACTAACTTATATTTTATTACTTAAAATACAATTTGCAACCCATTGTTTAATAGTTTCTACTGTTTGACTTACCGTCCATTCTTCCATCTCCATGCCAGTCTTCTTCTGAAACAAATAAAAACATGTTTTTACTCAGAATAATTAATATGGTCCAATCTGAAAACCAGCGCTTCTTCCTTACATTTTGTGTTTGGAAGTAGAATTAGGCTGAGATTTGACCTTTTTAGCCACACCGTATTCCATAGGAGGGGCTAATATTATTCCATAGGTTTCGGTAAATCATGTCGTTTTATGTTAAAGATAACACACAAAATCCTTTGTAATAATTGTACGCTCGCAAGCAATCTAAGGGTGTTTAAATTATAAGTTTTTAGTTTTTTTAAGTTCATATATTAGTGAATTGTAAATTCTTTTATGAATAAAGTTTAATTATAAGAATAAAGTTTCTTAAACCGTAATTTTGTAATTTTCTGTTAGTCCATTTCCGTCCTTGCTTTTTTTTCTTTATTATATTTTGTGTGTGTTAAATAAACGTATTCTGAATTTTGTGTTAACAGAGAGCGAATTTATAGGTACCTGAGCCAATAATGTAATCGAATCGTACACAGATAATATTAATTTACGTTTATTAGATTTCAAGCACAATAACAATAGCCGATACCGATATTCAAGCACAACAACCCATATCGCTATTCGAACTATTGTGATATTAGCAGAACAGCACCATTCGTAAATAGATTTGTAGTTGCAAACTCGAAAATCAAAATTCCTTTCCTATTCAATCGGTGTCTGTATGCGTCAAACTAGCGCCGTCGCCTATTTTATGTTAATATTACGTTGAACAAAGGAATTTTAGGTGGCCACCAAAACTCTGTTTTAGCTACTCTTCCTAAGCTATACAAAATAAAACTGTTATAGAGATTAAAAAATAGCTTATGATAGGTTTCACAAACTGAACATTCATTTTTTTTTTATTCCTTTGTTCAACGTAAAAATAAAATAGGCGCTGGCGCTAGTTTGACGCATACAGTCTTAAATTTTTTTCAATAAAATTGAATCAACATTTTACAACATGCTTAAACATAATCAAAGATAAGTAATCAATCACATTATTTTTAAACCTAATGGGTTGACAGAATTAAAAATATATTCCATACAGAATTTCATCGATGTTGCCGTTGTAAGTTCATTATCGGTACCTACTCTAGGCTCAAAGGGAAATACACCAAATTGAAGCTAAAACGTAGGCATTCAGAACGGATTACATACTGTCGTGACTGATTCACTTATTGATAGACAACGCAGAGCCTAAACCCTTAGCATCAAAGGGGATTTTGGTAAATTGAGTGCCCAGATCCTCTTGATTTGAATTTTTAGCTGTTTGATTTGAAGTTGAGTTGAATTTTGGCCACAAATATTACCACTATGACTTGAAAGGAAGTGCATTCTTTATAGCGCGTAGCGTATACTTAGAAATGCATTTTGGAAATTGGACCCCTAACCCTAAAGGGATACAAAGGGGTAAAACATAACTATGATAAATCGTATTCCTTCAACTATAAATCTTCTCATATCCAAATTAAGTGTAAAACATTTTGAAATTGCAATTTCATAATATTTTACAATTAATTTGGATATGAGAATATTGAAATTGCAATTTCATAATAATTTTACAATTAATTTGGAGTACTTAAGTCTGTTTGGTGTAATGTAAGCCTTTTACGCAAAACGGTTGTAAAGGATGTGAAAATTAAATGGGAACTGTTATTAGAGCTATATAAATTATAAACTAAACTATCGTTATTAGTGCTGTGCTGGCCACTTGACATAATTGTTCTCCATGATGGTGGATGGGGAGGTGGGTATATTTTGTTTGATGGATTCGTATAGAGGTAGGTCTGGTGAGTTGAGGAAAAATCCCAAACCCTCCCTTTTTGCCCCCCTTCCCCCCTTTTTGCCCCTTTTTCGAAAGTTAAGAGATTTGGAACAAATTCTCAGGGGCGACTTGGAAACTTGAGGGTAATTTTTTTTTATAAATTTTTTTTCCTATTTTTTTTTTTAATTATTTTTTTTAATAATTTTTTTTTTTCTTATTTTTTTTTTATTATTTTTTTTTTATAATTTTTTTTTCTTAATTTTTTTTTTATAATTTTTTTTTTTTAATTTTTTTTTTCATTAATTTTTTTTCTTAAATTTTTTTTTATAATTTTTTTTTTTTTAATTTTATAAGGGTTCCTATCAAAAATAGGAAAAAAATACCGCGAGCTGCTTGCAGCTCGCGCACCACGCAAACATAGTTGGTCGGAGGTCCTGAGTGGAGCGAACCTACGAGACCTGAGTGGAGCGGAGGGAAGAGGTGGCGAGCGAAGCGAGCCGCCTACGTTCGTAGCGTAACGAAGTTTGCGCGGTGTGCGAGCTGCAAGCAGCTCGCGGTATTTTTTTCCTAATTTTATATTCAAACATTTTCCTTGAATTTTTTTAAAAGTACCTATCGTTATGATGACGTTGTCAATATGATGATTGTCAATCATTTTTTTCTGTTTTTCGATTGGTTTTAGCATTGGCATAGTGAAGTTTGCCGAGACAGCTTGCCACTGTTGCATCCTAACGGCCAATCTCAATAACGCACTAATTGTTAATCTCGGACTGCTACTGGCGAGTCAAGGAAAAGTTTGAACTAAACTTTACTGCCGTCTCAATAACAAAATTAGCGGCAGCCTACCATCAGTTACACTCTAATCTTCAGGTTAGCTCGTCCCTCCGAAACGTTTTGTTATTCTAATTTGATGGTAATGGCCAATGGAGAAGTTTCCTAAACTTCAAAATCCATTTTTTTTTATTAGAAAGATCTTAAGAATCTATAAATGGTGGTGAAAGAATTTTTTTAATATCTTGAAAAATGACAAAGTTATTCAACTTTTACGGCGGCTTAAAAATAATAGAATCAAAAGGCTGAGATTTCTGCGTGTGACGTCAATCTACTCGAGAATTTAGTATGACCAAATTTCATACGACTCGCGGTTTTCTTCGCCGCGCCGAACTAAAATTTTTATTCAAGCTTAGAAGTTTATTTTTCATTTTTCTTTTTGGACATTATGGAAGCAGGGTATATGCTTGATTAATATTGTACATAAAAGGCCTTACTTATACTAACAAAAAAGTGATCTTTTGACAATTTCGTTTATTAGAAGATGAATTTGTGCGCTGGCGGTCCAATAGTTTACCGTTATACCGAAAGTACTTATGGCTATGATTATAGAATTTTTGATTACCAATGTGTTGACACAAGATGCCTACCAATGAAAATTTGATTTAACGCGTTCAGTGCCCATGACGCATATGTGAATGATGCCTCGAAAGTTCCGAATTAAATTAAAACTTTGCATACCTACTGCACACTTATTAATGATCGATGACAATACAAATAGTTAAACATGAAAATCTGACTTAACGCGTTCAGTGCTCATGACGAACATGCAGATGTTGCTTCAAAAGTGCTAGATTAAATAAAAACTTTGCACACTTATCAATGATCGATTTCGATCACTTATCGATTTTGATTTTCTTTCATTATTGACACTGACATAAAGGTAGAAATGAGTAGAATATTATCAATCATTTGAATGAAAACAAGTTGTTCAAACAAAAGTAGTCTCTAACAGGGTAAAAATACGGATTTTAGTTGCCCGTCTAGGGGTTCGTGCTCAATTTTCTGCTTCTAGGTAAGCAGAGTTTTTGGTGTGCTCGTTGTTGTTAGTATTTAGACTTACTAGTACCTAGGTACCTACCTAGTACTATTAATAACGTGAACTTTGGACGTAATTGGTGATTACTTTCTCGTATACTTACTTAACAATGGAAAATGGATTTGTGCGCGAACAGTCGGATAATTTACCACAAGTAGACATGGCTATGGTTCTGGATTTTATGGTGGCAAATCCCTTGTACACAAGTGCTGAGGTCAGAGGCGTAAAACTTTCTAAGTAAGTACCTATCTATCTAACCTACCTACAATGCTTTTATTTTAACACATAGTTAGGTACCTACTTACCTACCTGCCTACTTACACCTACGTAATGTAGGAAGTAGCTAGGCACAACATGCATCTAACCATAATAATTATATAAGAGTACATAAGTAGGTACTACGTAAGTAGGTAGGTAACTACATACTTTTACTAGGAAATCTCTATTTCGTATACCTACCTGTTTTTATTTATCAGGTAGGTACCTACCTAAACAATATGACAGATAAGTAATCTTTGTAAAACAACTCTGACCTTATTTCTAGTGAGAAACTTTAAACTACGGGTCCTAGAAAATTAGTCAAATTAGATTAAGAATCTCGGAATGAGAGATACTCATACTCTGTTGTAAATCTTGTCTCAAACCTACATAACGTCGGTGACTATAAAGTAGAGTAGGTACCTAACCTACAGATATTCGAAGGTCAAAGGTCAAAATTGTGTCAATTTCTGTTTTATGCTATTGTATTTTTTTATTATTGTAGAGGATTAAATTCTATACAACTTGTGTTTAAACATTTTTTTAACTAGAACCATTTTCGAGATAGAATCTGAGCGCAACGTATCTAAGTAGATAAGTTTAGTCATTCTATACTTATCACGAGCATTAAGTTGCTTCACTCGGGGCTAGATGACGTTGTGTATGAAAATTTCGAGGATATTTATTTTTACTCTTAAGGCGAGCCTACCCGGTGCGTCTCTCATCGACGCGGGCATAGCTGAAAAGCTTGTCGTTTCATCCAGCGCAATGTTAGAAAAAGAGGCAAAGCGAAAAGAGAGAGAGCGCCTAAACGGTCGGTCGGCATTCGGTAACTTTCGCCGCCCACTCGCGGGCGGTCGCACGCTAGGCCTGAGCGCTCGGTTGGTTTTCGGTAATTTTCGCCGCACACTCGTGGGCGGTCGGACCTAGGTCGAACGATAGGCCTGAGCACTCGGTTGGAATTCGGGAACTTTCGCCGCACCCTCGCGGGCAGTCGGATGCTAGTGTGAGCCATCCGAGCATTCATTCAGAGCCATTCATGTATTCAAATGTTCATAGTCAAAAGCTTGGACTTGTGTTTAGTCTATGCTTTGATCAGAAAATTATGTAGGTATGACATCTAGATCTATTGAATTATTGTGTTTGTCTCTCTCTACCTAGTCTGTGGTCAAAACTCTGCATTTTGTTCAATCTATTCTATAATCAACAAACAACAAACATTTTATTTACAAATTTGCGTAAGGACGCTGTATTACATAAATTCCCAGTGTGTAATCAACGACTCAAAAAGTGGCTCGACTGTAGAAAACAGTGAAACGTTGAGAACTTGTTTCTCTTGGACGAGATTTAAAAACTCCAACTTTGACACCACATTTACTTTAAAATCCTGACAATGCTTACAGCAGAGAGTGTGAATCCAGTTGCTGATCACCTGTATGCAAGAAAGGAGCACATAGCTCACGAGATGTAGACGTAGAAAGGAGCATTTCAACACAGGTAAGAATAATAGACTTGTGAGCTAAGAAAATATCAAAAATTGTTGATAGGTACCTAGACGAGCATACAATAATGTTAGTTTATACTAGATTCTGCCCACAGCTTTGCTTGCATGGTACCCACTTTTTAAATAACCTTATGATATTTCAGGCCACTATTTCCCCAATGCTTATCTAATAGGTATGCTTGTAGCATCGAGCTATTGCAGTGCGCCAAAGCTATAAAGTCTTTCAACATCATCATAATCATGTGCAGCCCGTGTCATCCCACTGCTGGGCGTAGGCCTCTCTTCGCTTGTACCAACCTCCTTATTCTGTGCCATTCTAAACCATGTATGACCTGCTAACTATGTTGTCGACCATGTCAATGTTATCGACGTCAATTTAGCAGGCATACCTACAGCCTTTATGCCTGAAGTAAATACCTAATGTTTATGCTCTTTTCAGATAAACAAACACTCAGCTATAAAAAGCGTAAAGTTGTGACCGCAGTTCATACACTGACACCAAAATGCAGAACAATCTATAATGAATATAGAAAAGCAAGTATATTGCTGAGTATCAATCGAAAAATAAATGATTATCTTTGTACTTTCGTTGTTTTCTATCAACACCTTCCTTCCCATAAGCTTATTAAATTTAATGAACTAAAGAATACTACCAAATTCATTGAATGGGTAGAATGATAATTCTGCTCAGTGCCGGCGTAGCAGTAAAAAAAAAGAAATGTCATACATCATTTTCCTATAGCATATTATCTGATACGTAGTATCTCTACCTAATCTGTGCATGTATTCATTAGTTTTAGACATAGACATATCATTTTTTTTATTATGTGCCTAAATATGGTGTGCAAATAAAGTATTTTATATCTTCTACCTGTTCATGAAAATAATATCGAAAAAAAAAACAAATATATTTTAATATATTTTTTATTTTTTACACTTTAGTAACAATACAATCATAAAACACCAACAACCCAGTTGTTGAGAAGATTCTGATTTCTGGCCTTACTGATGATTTGGACAAAATTTATTCGGACAGTGTCCCAACTGACACTTTTGATTTTAATATTTTTTTCTGTTGATTCGGACCGAATTACTCAAACAAATTGAGAAAAATTGTGAAAAAGACGGAAAATAAGAACGGACCAGTAACTGTCACACTGCGCAAGGCACTGAGTGACCGTATTCGACGCCTACAAAAGCAGTAACTGAAGCTATAGAACACTCTGCAAAGCTGGACTTGCCACTCGAAGGAAAAATAAAGAGCTTGAAAGAGGACCTACAGTACTAAACGATCGATGTCACGTTTTTGGTTTGCATAATTCGTGCAAGAATTATTTTTGCAAAAATGAAAATATAGTGGAGATGAATTTGATTCCTCAACTGAAAGCGTGTGGCATATGGGTTGACATTTATGAAAGTCTGGGATGGTTGACACAGAATTCAGAAAGTCTCCTTCCAAAAGAAACAAATAACCCTGCAGAACATTTTAACTCTATCATAGCATACACAGACAGTAATAAAAATAAATCAAAAGTGTAAATTGGGACCTTGCGTCCCAATTTACACTTTTGTTATTAATTAACATATTATTATTATTAATTTACATATTTTGTCCGAATCGACACCAAGCCAATCTTGCAAAAATTAGAAAAATATGTTATCATCTAACTAATAGAATCATCGAATCTATCTCTTATTGGCAGTTTGCGTGGAAAACGGGGGTCAATAATTTCTGGCAGAAGACATTTAAAATAAAACTGCGTCAGAGGGATTCAAAATTAGTGTTAGTATGCATGGACTACAGAATTCAAAATTGATTGGCGATGTTGATAGCAGCGTATGTAATGCTTTGAGAGATGCAATGCCCTATGGACCAAATATATATATAAGAAAAATAGAATGCTCCAATCATTTGATGAGAAATTACTCAAACAAATTGAGAAAAATTGTGAAAAAGACGGAAAATAAGAACGGACCAGTAACTGTCACACTGCGCAAGGCACTGAGTGACCGTATTCGACGCCTACAAAAGCAGTAACTGAAGCTATAGAACACTCTGCAAAGCTGGACTTGCCACTCGAAGGAAAAATAAAGAGCTTGAAAGAGGACCTACAGTACTAAACGATCGATGTCACGTTTTTGGTTTGCATAATTCGTGCAAGAATTATTTTTGCAAAAATGAAAATATAGTGGAGATGAATTTGATTCCTCAACTGAAAGCGTGTGGCATATGGGTTGACATTTATGAAAGTCTGGGATGGTTGACACAGAATTCAGAAAGTCTCCTTCCAAAAGAAACAAATAACCCTGCAGAACATTTTAACTCTATCATAGCATACACAGACAGTAATAAAAATAAATCAAAAGTGTAAATTGGGACCTTGCGTCCCAATTTACACTTTTGTTATTAATTAACATATTATTATTATTAATTTACATATTTTGTCCGAATCGACACCAAGCCAATCTTGCAAAAATTAGAAAAATATGTTATCATCTAACTAATAGAATCATCGAATCTATCTCTTATTGGCAGTTTGCGTGGAAAACGGGGGTCAATAATTTCTGGCAGAAGACATTTAAAATAAAACTGCGTCATTTTCAATATTTTACAATATTTTACAATTTTTATATTTTACATTATTTAATTTTTATATTTTTATATTTTTATTTTTATATTTTACAATTTTTATTACAATACCGAAACAATCAATATCACATTTTTGTAGTCAACAATATCGCGTTTGACTATTACTATGCAGGTCACTGTCGACGAACGATTTCCACGAATAAAATGGTATTGTTATATATTACAGTAAAAAAATGTGTTTTCAATTCTGGTAATATTTATTTTAACAATATCTTCGTTATGGTAAATTATAGATTTTTTTCTGTAATATAATATTATTTGTGATAATTTAAGCTATGTTTTGGTATATATACGATCTTCCTACGTTAACTAACTGAAAAGTTATAGACCAAAAACGGTCTTTAATTCTCCTGTAAAATTTTTATTTTTCGATTACGATATTATTCGGTGGGGGCGGCGATATGAATGGCGCATGGCGGCGCGGCGCTCGTCATTGAATGATTCAACCGTCTCACTCACCCCGCCCGAACTCCGCACACACGACTCGTCCCCCGCGTACCACACCGCCAAGTGTCTAACAGCAAGTGAGAACGCGATAACATTGAACGAAAAATAGGGTGCGGAAATTTTATAAAAAGTGTTCCAGGAAATACGTTTTTATCAGTAAACCTTACAAGTTTGTGAAATAAATATTAGTCATTTAGAATCTCCATAAGATTTGCAAGGTTTCTATGACAATATTTTCTTTACTTTTACAATTTACGAGTACATTATGAACGGCCAAAGTTCAGGTAAAATTTATGCAAAAAAGCAGATTTTTGGAGGCTTATGCTGAATTTGTTTCTCAAAATTTAGATTTTTAGTTTATATAGAAACCTAGATATAGTGCACAAGATACCTATAAGTCCAAAAGTTTAAAAGAAAGATCTGTTACAACGGCATAATTACGTACGAGCGTTTGTATGAAAAGAAAGCTGGGTTGGCTGCTCTTAATAGTGTTTGACTAATAAAAATAACCTCTCAGAGTTTATCTCAAAAATGGTTCAACAAAAATGTTTGACAAAAAAATTTAGAGAATTAAATCTTATATAATATTTATCACAACACAAATAGCATAAAACCCATAAGAAACAAGATAATGTGCAATTTTGACCTTTGACCTTGGAATAGTTAAACTCTTATTTTCCTGGATTATCTATATTTTAGGACTGAAGTAGAATAATATGGATGATGTTACATTTATTTACAGATCCGCACGCGAAAGTTATGGCGATGATGCCATTGGATATGTGCAGGTGAAAAGAGAGGGCAAATTTTGTACACTGAAAGCCCGCATAACTCCAAAGCACAAAGTTAAACAAAAACCATACAGGTGCACGTTAGTATGCAATGAAGAGCCAGAACATATAGTAAGCGCATTTTGCGAGGATTCTGCTGCCTCCCAAGGAGGGTGTAAACATGCTGTTGCATTGGTCATGTGGCTAAATAGACGGAGCGAGGAACCCTCTTGCACCTCGGTAAAATGCTATTGGACCAAAGCTAAGCTGTCTACTGTCGGAAGTAGTTTAAAATTTTTGAAAACAGCTGATTTAGTTTCAAAAATACCTACATCCCAGAAGCTGCTACCTCCTAGCAAAGACGATTAATATCTAGATATTAATCTAGATAGATATTAATCGTCTTTGCTCCTAGTGACGGATCTTTTTTAAAAGAAATAGTTGAAAAATCTCGAAAGTTCGATTTAGACTCATTACTTATGCTAAATCACCAACAAGACAAGTGCCCAACCGTTTCCGTCCATTCCATGGCATGTCATTACACGCCAGGTGCAGCAACTCGATGCAGACGGTTTTATAAAGTTCTGTACCGATATTATGGAAACGGCTGACTTACAAACACTTTCTCTGGACACAAAGCAGCAGTCAGAAAGTAGAATGTGGTTCGAACTGCGGTATGGCCGAATCACTGCATCTAAGCTGCATGAAATTGCACATTGTGGCAAGGATGGGGTTCTGGTAGAGCATATTTTACGTGCATCTAGCTTCAAAGATACGAAAGCGATTAGTCGAGGTAAGATTTTATATTTTATCATAACATATCACTTGACTTAATTTATGAGCTACTTTGTTATTTCTGAATGTTAATTCCCTGTGTCTTAATATTTTTTTCAGGGAAACATCTAGAGCCCAAAGTTAGGGCAATAGTGGCGAAACAGCAAAATATTGTTAGCGGAATCCTTAATAAAAATTTCCCCATCTTTGGTGCATCGCCAGAAGGTATTACGGAAGAATATGTTGTGGAGATAAAATGTCCGTACACAAAAAAAAAATGTGTATAACTATGTAAGAGACGGAATAGTAAACCAAAAATATATGCTTCCTCCATCCAGCTTCAAATGTTATTTGCTCAAAAAGCAAAGGGTTTGTTTTGCATAGCTCACGAAGATTTTGAACAATCAAACAATGTAGACGTTTACGTTGTGGATTATAATGAACAATTTTGTCTCGAATTAATGAACAAAAGTCTTTCATTTTGGAAAAAAAAAATATTTAAAAAAGTGATGATGATTTAAATTAAACCACTTCAAAAGTTTAAAAAAAAGTTATTGTTTTATTAATAGGCTTTGCAAATTTACTAATCTACAGGCTATAACTACAATGCCATCAGAATAAGGTAACATTTTCATGTTTAGGTATACATGCATGTGGTGCAAGCAGTTTGAAATTTCGCAGTCGTCCTATTGATCTTTCCACGTGGATACGTACTGCAGCAATCCTCTTTGTCTCCATAACATCTTTTTTATCACAAATGGCACCGAATTTTACGCTTGGTGGTCTGATAAGTTTACATCCTTTACTATCTGCAATGGGTGCTATATTCTTAAAGCCTCTGTCCGCCAGAATAGTTGATCCTATAGGTAATTTATCGATAATTTTGCAGTCTTCAACAAAGCAGAATCACTCACTCTTCCACCATAACCACCGGATATAAAGTTGATAAATCCGGTCGGAGTTATTGAAACCAGGTATTTCAAGGTGTTGCAACCTTTATACTCGGACCAAGTTAATGACTGGTAAATCGCATTACTAGGCTGCTGAATTTGGATTTCTAAGCAGTCGATAATACTTTGGGTTTTGGAAAAGCGGGTTCTGAATGCGATGGGCAAAGTTTTTTCTACATCTCTTGGGTCAGGAAAATAAATTAACTCCCTCATAAAATGAGCTAAAATTGGTAAAGTTGTATTCATAATTTTAGCAATGGTTCCCTTACATAGGTCAAAATCTATTCCCAATCGAGAATACGTATCATTCTGTCGAATTTTTTTCAAAACTATAAGAATATAATATAATAACTATAATCACTAACAAATAAACAGGGAGTCAAAGAAACGAACCAGCAAGAGATTTTAAAGATTGTTGAGGAATTCTACAGGGACCTATACAACTCACGTACACCAGAACCCCAGCTCACAGAAGAAGACCCAAGAGCTTACCCAGCTCTAAGCCGTGATGAGGACGAAATGCCTACCATTCTGTCATCCGAGGTGGAATGGGCTATTAGACAAATGAAGTCCGACAAGTCAGCTGGCGACGATGGGATATCAGCAGAACTTATTCGAGCTGGAGGAAAAACTGTGGTAGGTATCCTTGTGGAACTTTTCAATAAAGTGCTAGCTGGCGGTCACACGCCTCGTGCGTGGAAAAACGCCACTGTCACTATACTGCACAAAAAAGGCGATAAATCTAATTTAAAAAATTATCGCCCCATCAGCCTTCTCTCACATACCTACAAGATCTTTGCCAAAGTGTTGTGCCGACGTCTTTCTCGATTGTTTGACGAGTCACAGCCGGTAGAGCAAGCAGGCTTTCGGAGCGGATTTTCAACAATCGATCACATCCATACCGTCAAGCAGTTGATGGAGAAATGTAACGAGTACTACCGGCCCTTGTGTTTTGCTTTCGTAGACTACGAAAAAGCGTTTGATAGCGTAGAACACTGGGCCGTGTTTCATTCTCTTCGTCGCTGCCACATTGACGAGCGGTATGTCGATGTCCTCCGGAACCTGTACACATCTGCAACCATGCAAGTACGCACCCATCTACTCACTGATCAAATCCCGATAGGGCGAGGAGTGCGACAGGGGGACAACATTTCACCCAGGCTTTTCACTGCAGTCTTAGAAGACGTAATGAAAACGCTTGAATGGGATAACAAAGGAGTTAATATCGACGGTGTCCTCCTGTCGCACCTTCGTTTTGCGGATGACTTAATCCTGATCAGTGAAAATATGCAGGATCTCCAATGTATGCTCAAAGATCTTTACGATGCTTCTTTGGCGGTAGGTCTTTGCATGAACATGTCGAAGACCAAGGTTATGTCTAGTCTCTTCAGCAGTTCTTCAACAAACATTATTGTTGGCGGAGAGCAGCTGGAGATGGTAGACAATTAACCTATCTTGGGCATAGTTTAAGTTTTGACCGAGAGCATCGCACAAAGGAGATATCCCGGCGTATACAATTAGGCTGGGCTGCCTTCGGTAAGCTCGAAGATATTTTGAAGGCCCGAAAAATACCGCAATGCCTAAAGACCAAGTTATTCGACCAATGTGTCCTGCCCACCTTAACTTATGGCGCCGAAACATGGACGCTCACTAAAGAAACTGTACAACGCATACAGGTTGCACAACGGGCTATGGAGCGTTCCATGTTAGGCATACGCCTCATAGACAGGATCAGGAACACCGAAATCCGGAGACGGACTAAGGTCCAAGACGTTGGTATCCGGATCATGAGACTGAAGTGGAGGTGGGCGGGACATTTGGCGAGACGTGGTGACGGCAGGTGGAGTAGGGCCTTAACAGAATGGAATCCCAGGGGGAATACACGCAGTGCTGGCAGACCACCTGCTAGATGGGTGGATGATATTGTTAGGGTCGCCAACAAGACCTGGATGCGATCGGCTCAACACCGAAACGAGTGGCAGTCATTGGAGGAGGCCTACACCCAGCAGTGGGTTGACACAGGCTGAAAATGATGAAAAAATGATGATAAGAATATGAACTTGAGGTCGGTGAACATTATTAACTAAAGACTCTATCAAGAAATAAGTTTCCTGGGAAAGCCCTAAATATAACTGCGAGTGGTGTTTGATTTTATTGAGAGTACTCTGAGCATATTTTTCTGTAGTTATGTTGAATGAAATTTCACTGACAGAAGAGACCGAGTAACTATTATCTGAAAGCTCTTTGATATCGTCGCAAACGTATTTATCTAGGATTACATTTTTTCCAACACTTTTGATGCCCTTGTGCTTGAACTTTGTTTGACTGCCTTTATCTTGTGTTTTGTCCTTTATGCACACTTGAGTGCTTTTATTTTTAGTCATACTAGTATTGGCTTCAATATTTACATTCAGATATTCTATAGGTACAGATATAGGATCTTCAGATTTTTTTATTTCTTCGTCATCTGGAACGCATTCAATAAATTCCGTGGTTTGTTGCACAGCAGAGGCTTGACCTTTCGTTGATTGGTTTTGTTAATTCAAATCTTTTTGACGACGCTTCATAATAAGACGTCGCTCTTGTGTAGGTACTATAATTAAGATATACGCAAAAAACGCAAATTTGTAACCTTTGACCTCGAATAAAAAATAACGCACAAGCGGGATCGATGGGGACTTTTGACATATCATTTGTAATGAATGACGTATTCAAGGCCTGCACAAAAATCCAGCTTGTTGGGAATTAATGCAAACTGTAATGTCTATTTTGACTGGACTAGTAGGTAGGTATACCTATATATTCATTGGAAAACAAGCCTCCGAAAATTCGCGGTACCTACCAAATGGGGTAAAATTAGGTAGGTAAGGTAAAGGTACTTACATCAAAATGTTCCTCACAGCAATAACTAACTGAATTTTCTGATAAAGGTTCCCTTTTCATTATTTTGCACCACTTGTTTCTGGAATGCTCTGCCGTTGTCTGTTAGATCTGCTACCTCACTTAATATTTTTAAAAGTCGGGTACGTAATCATTATCTCACAACATCTGTGAACTGCTAATTATCTATTATTATTATTTGTAAGTATGTAGGTAATCTTTATTTAATTATATTTATTATAATATATATTAGTTTATATTTAGTATTTTATTTGTGTAGGTTTATTACTGTTTAGTTTTAATTATTTTAGATTTTCTTTTAGATTTAAATGCTTGTTTATATTTTAGTTAATTCTTTTATGTACACCGCCGTCTTATGATCTCACCGTTCCTATCCATCCAAAGGTTGTCTGGAAGAGATCGCTCTAAGCGATAAGACCGCCCATTATACTAATATTAAGTTGTTTTTACTGTAATTGTATATTCCTATTGTTGGTGTAATAAAGAGTTCATTATTATTATTATTATTATTGTTTCTAGTCTTTTTGTCGGCACCGGAAAAAAATATTTATCTGATGCCGTTATAGTAGTATTTTTACACAGAGGCACGACACAATATTTGAAACAGGTTTTTTGGCTGCTTCGAGCATTTTCCATATTTCCTTCCATATTTCGTAGGTTCTTCTCGTTGAATGACTATTGGCGAATGTCACCAAAGAATGTAACACACACCACACACACACCTGTGCTGTGTAGATGCTTTTGACTTTGACTTGATTTCTTTACTGACTTGGACATGGTAGTGGCTAAATGCGTGGCACAAGCCGTGCGAAGCCAAAATAAAGGAAAGAAGAAGAAGGTGCTTTTGACAGAAAACAGCGTTGCTATGGCAATTAGATCTGCGATCGTTCGTCGAGGATATGAGGATGAGAATATGAGAATGAGGATATGAGGATGAGGATGAGAGGATGAGAATATGAGGATGATGATATGAGGATGAGAGGATGAGGATATGAGAATGATGATATGAGGATGAGAATATGAGGATGAGGATATGGGGATAAGAATATGAGAATGAGGATTCAACTATTTGTATTATCATCGATCATTGATAAGTGTGCAAAGTTTTAATTAAATCTAGCACTTTTGAAGCAACATCTGCATGTTCGTCATGAGCACTGAACGCGTTAAGTCAGATTTTTATGTTTAACTATTTCTATTGTCATTGATCATTAATAAGTGTGCAGTATGTATGCAAAGTTTTAATTTAATCCGGAACTTTCGAGGCATCATTCACATATGCGTCATGGGCACTGAACGCGTTAAATCAAATTTTCATTGGTAGGCATCTTGTGTACAACACATTGGTACTTAATCAAAAATTCTATAATCATAGCCATAAGTACTTTCCATAACGGTAAACTTTTGGACCGCCCGCGCACAAATTCATCTTCTAATAAACTAAATCGTCAAAAGATCACTTTTTGGTTAGTATAAGTAAGGCCTTTTATGTGCAATATTAAACAAGCATAATTACCCTGCTTCCATAATGTCCAAAAAGAAAAAAATGAAAAACAAACTTCTAAGCTTGAATAACAGTTTTAGTTCGGCGCGGCGAAGAAAAGCGCGAGTCGTAGGTATTAAATTTGGTCATACTAAATTAAAACTAATCTGTGTCTCGAGTAGATTGACGTCACACGCAGAAATCTCAGCCTTTTGATTCTATTATTTTTAAGCCGCCGTAAAAGTTGAATAACTTTGTCATTTTTCAAGATATTAAAAAAATTCTTTCACCATCTTTATTTAAATGCTTAGGACTATTTATTCACATTAAAAAAAAGAGGGAAACTTCTCTTTTTTTATAAGTATATTGAAATGATTTTATTTTTTACTTTAACACAATTCATTATGTTTTTATGTATTTGTATCGTTATTTAATAAATATTTTCGTATAAATTGTGTCTTTGAAAGTTGATTTACTTATTAAAAAGCATTAACATTTTATTTGAATGGGTACCATAAATTAATATCTAAACGCACCAACAAGACGTTTCCGATTTGTTTCAAGGTTGCCAATTTGTGGGGAATTACCCAAAGTGTCGTGAATATGAATATTTGAAATGCATTTTTTTTAGTTTTAGCATAGTTTTAGTAATAATAATAAAAATTGAAAAAGTGCCCGGTACAGTAATAAAGTAAATTTTGAATTTTGTTAAATTTCCAGAATAATTTCCAGGAAATCAATGGAGTTTTTTGGGGAATCTGATAAGTAGGGTAGGTAGTGGCAACACTGTGTCTTGTCAACTTGTTATTCTTTAGTCTTTCTTAAACTTTCGCGATCACAATTCATACTTTTAAATAGTTTACAGGATTTTCAGCAGATATCAAACTTAATCATTCAGGATCACATTTTTCAATTGATAGAGGTGTCAAACAGGGCGACCCACTCTCCCCAAAATTATTTACTAGCACTCTTGAGGAGATATTTAAGAAATTAACAGAATCATGGTCACAAAAAGGTATTGTCATCGGCGAAAAGAGACTAACGAACCTGCGCTTCGCGGACGATATCGTTCTCTTCGCCCCGACTGCGCCCGATCTACAAAGCATGCTTCAAGAACTAAGCTCGGCAAGCCTTGAGGTTGGATTGATGATGAATCGGTTAAAAACACAAGTAATGACCAACAGCACCAAACAGGATAGAGGTGGACGGGCAAGAATTACACTACGTCAATGAGTATATTTACTTGGGCCAGCTAGCTTCATTCGATAACAGGCAAGGTAAAGAGATCGATCGCCGCATCGACAACGCCTGGAGAAGCTACTGGTCCATGAAAGAGCTGATGAAGGGTACCCTTCCAATATCACTAAAGCGAAAACTCATTGACATGTGCATTCTGCCCGTTCTATGGTGCGCAAACTTGGTCCTTAACCGAGTCTCAAAAATCCAAACTCAAGGTGTGCCAAAGAGCTATGGAGCGCAGCGTGCTAGGGGTGAAGAGGACAGACAGAATCCGTAATACATTCTTACGCGAAAAGACAGGGATCGCAGACGTCGGAGACAAAAGTGCAAAGCTGAAATGGTGTTGGACCGGACATGTCAGCCGTATGAGTATGGACAGGTGGGCAGGAGTCGTCACACAATGGGTGCCTGCAGATGGGCGACGGAGCCGGGGCAGGCCGCGGAAACGTTGGCGTGACGACCTCGATACATTTAGGAAAGACTGGTGGAAAGTGGCGAGTGATCGCGAGTGTTGGAAGGAATTGGGGGAGGCCTTTGCCCAGCAGTGGGATGATATAGGCTAATTAAAAAAAAAAAAAAAAAAACAGGATTTTATCGCGTAATTTACCTTTTATTATTTCCCAACGTTTCGGCTGTGTTACAACAACCGTGGTCGCGGGCGAACTGTCATTCTTTCTTTGGTGAATTAACCTACGCTGTATTTTCAACTATCTTGAACTATAACTTTTTTTGAATAGAAAAATGGCTGAACCACATAACGTAAGTACTTGGCATTTGCCTACGTAACTATTGTATTTATCGTATACAGGGAATCGTTCGTTCGTACAAAGACGATTAATATCTAGGTTCGTATGAGCAAGCGGCCAACTCTGGTGAATAATATTATAGGTACCATCATGAGGTAAGAATGCTAAAATACTTATAATTTGTTTTTAGATGAAGGCCAGGCCACTTCACAAGCACGAAATTGTTTTTCTGCTGGATTTAATTTTTTTTTTTTTTTTTAATTTATTTAAGTAAACAATTTACATAAAATAACATTTCGAAGACGTCTAAAAAACCGCATTAGGTTTGTCTTAGACGCTAACTTAATGATACCCAGCCTGAGCATAAAGCCCTTACTAGCAAAGCTAAGCTACCAACGCCACAAATAATAGGCTCAAGGAAGAGGCATGGAAAGCAATTTCCGAAAAGTTCTGTGCTTTAACGGGCTTAATGCGGCGGCCTGACCAACTACGACTCAAGTGGGAGAATTTAAAGAAAGCAGCAAGGAAGCGCAGTGCTTTAATAAGGCAAAACAACCTTAAGGTAATATTATGTTCTTTTTATTACAAGATAATTATGCAAGTAGGTATACAACATAGAACAAGGCCAAAGAAAAAGTGTTTTGATTGTGTGAAAGAGGATTCAAAGTGAGTTGAGTGGTTTCAAAGTTGACGAATTGTTGCTATCCCACAGGATGAGGCTGCTCTCATCCCACAGGACAAGAAGGCACCAGCTGACGATGGACGACGGGGAGAAAGACATGTTTTTAAAAGAGACTGTTCAAATACTAAAAAGTGTTGCGCCTAAAGGCTCCTTTCATGCACTATTACCTAATAATTGCCTTATAGTATGCATGCATATTTTGATTTGCCTACATATTTTTATTAGCAAAAAAGCATTATGATGATCTTTATGATCTTGACATCATACACTTCATGCCTTTTTCACGTGAGGGATATTTTATGAATTGTTATCACTGTGTTAAGTTTAATATAATTTAATCACTGAAATCGGTGTTAGATGAGAAGGAACTTTCACCGAGTTCAATTAAAAAACATTATCATCCATTATTCTATCATTAGGTAAGTATATAAAGTTATATCATTTTTTATGACCATGTCCAATGTACTTTTGCCATACTTCTGCTGAGATATTTTTAAGCATTCAGATAACAAATGTTTAATTTCTTTAAATTTAAAGGTTTTATTCTTTCTTACCACATAACCTTTGACCTGGGGTCAAATTAAATCCATCGGATTAAGTTCACAATGATAAGGGCGAGCCTTACACTGTTATTCCTTGTTCTTTTTTTCCCTATTTCATCTATGACATAGCTTTGGTATTTATTATTTATCTTTGTTTATTTTTTCAAGAAGTTGTGCTTTTACTTCCGATTCGTCACGGCGCTTGTACACGCTAAGAAAAAACGCCGGGCCTACCCAAGAATTCGTGTCGTAACAAGAAAATAACTGTGTACACTGCTCGCAGCGGTGCACGAAAACAATCTTATCTACGCAAGACACGACGCGGCGAACGTTGTTGCGGAGCAGCGGGGGGCGGTGTAGTAGGGCTGGCCCAGCCAGGGAGCTTACCCTCTAAGTTCGCAAGTGCGATTCACAAATGAAAAAAATTGAAACGTAATTACGTTTTAACGAAGTTCAAATCCATAGAAAAATTAATATTGATGCGCGATAAATTCCCGATAATATTTTTAAATATGTTACCTTTTTATTTTCGTAAGTGTGAAATTTAATTAAAATGGCTGCCAGATGGCTTTTAATCAAGGCTGATGAGCCTGAGGAAGGTCTTATGCGTTCAAAAAACGCAATTCACAAAAAAATAATATTTTCTAAATTTAATTATTTTTTTTAATATTTTACTTGCGCGCCCTACGCCCGACTGACGACTGCACGAAAAAAATCTTGTCGTGTACACGTTTCGATTGGTCTTGTCTGCGGAAGACAAGAAAAGTTTTAGTGTGTGGAAAAGAAAAAATTATTGTCGTCTACACGAAGAATTTGTCTTGTCTGCCGCAGAAACGGCAAATTTTCTTAGCGTGTACAAGCGCCGTCATAGTTTTTATTGTTGATTGTTCTTCTTCTTCTTTATTTTAGTTGATTGTTAGCCAGGCTTGTAAGTCGCATTTTTTATTGGCAGAAGCTGGTATTTTTTCTTTTCTACATAAATGGTACGATGCGTTGTCAATGACAACGGAGTTTGGTTCCAATTTGGGCATGTTACTTGTAAACTATTTTTTATAGTTGAATGCATCCATTTCAAATCAAATCAAATGAAAAGAGCAACTAAGTACCAAAATTATATCAACACAAAACTAACCTAAACATTATTAAAACGAAAAATAAAACAGACTTTTAGAAAGGTTCTATCTCAGCGTATTATACTTGCGCTCGTTTTCCGTTGGTACCTTTCTGGGATCAATCAATAAATAAATAAGAATATCTAATAATAATATAAGTGGACGTGTGACAACATTTGGTGAACAAAAAGAATGATTATAAAAAGAAATGACACAAAAAAATAAACATAAATCCAAATTGATGAAAAACAAACAAAAAGTCTTAAATATCGTGTTAACAAAAATAATAAATATAGTCTTACCTCTAATTTTAAATAATAATTTTGTAAATTATATGTATAATTTGTCTATATGGCACTAAAAAAAAGTAATTTCTTATGAGCAAGTGGCCCTAGTATCGTATACCTAGTATATGGCACTAAATAGTATCGTGTTTTAATCAAAAATATAGGTTTATAGATGCTTTATTCTCAACAAGAATCATTACAAATTCACTTACTTGAGAACTTAAAAAATAATAACAATCGTAGTTTTACGTACAGTGCATAACATTTAAGACTAAAGATGTGGGTAGATTGATAATTTTGCGTGTGGAATAATAGATCACAATAATTACTTTCGTTGTTAGAAAAACAAGGATTGCGTTGGGAATGGATGTGGCAACTTGGGAGTTGAGGGTTGTATGTAAGGTGGTATTTAGCGATTTACCGATTGATTTACTTTGGATTTAAAAGGTGTGATTTAAGTAATTTTTTGAACAGTGACATCGAATTTGTTTCTTTGATATTTTTGGGTAGTTTATTGTATAGTTGGGCACCTTCAAAGACAATACTTTTTTTGCCATAATTGGTTCCGTGACATCGCAATACTAGGTTTTTAGAGTTCCGTAATTTTCTTTTTTGTATTTGGTGTTTCTTAGTAAATGATAGTTGTGTTTGTATATCTTTATTAAGTATTTTACGTACAAGTACACAAGTATGGTAAATATATGTTTGTTTAATGTTCATTATTTTTGTATCTTTGTATATTTTGTTTGTGGAAGTCAAGAAATCGTAGTTAAAGAGGGTTTTAATTAATTTATTTTTTATATATATACATACTTCAACTACTTTTGACTTTGAGCTGTAAAGGACCTCCTTTACAGCTCAATCATCCAATATATAATTTTGGATGGACAATGATGACCATCCAAAATTATAAATATCATAATATACAACGTGATTCATAATTGGTATGTTATCCCGGAAGAGGGATTTTGTGACCATGAAAATGAACAGTTGTATAGGTGCAAATCTTGTGAATGCTAATTTTCAGTTTTTCATACAAAAACTTTTTTGTTAAATCTTTTGACAACCCTAAGTTTGTCAGCATTGTAACTACCTTTCCTACTAGGTTCGCACAGATTGAAAATTGGTACAATAGATAGGTAGGTATGAACACACAAGGCAGACAAAAAAGTTCATAAAATTTTTATAAGTAGGTATGTACTTACAGGTAGTCTCGCCCGATCAGCTGAATTTGTTGTATATAATTATTTTGAAAAGCTTATTTCTTTGTATTTAAACACTGAATTATTTAAATGTAGGTAGATATATCAGTTGAACTGAATGAAAATACTGAAATATTATTTATGATACGTTACAAAGTATTTCTGTTATTTAATTGTAACAAATTAACTGTTTATTTAAAGCTATTTGAACGTAGTATGTAGGTAGTAAAAAATACCATTACCTTCAATTTTCATCACTATAGGTAGTATATATTCTTCTCGGCATTCCTCAATAATTAAATTGTTCTTAGATAGGCCACAAAAGAATGTCTTGCCGAACAATAAGAGCACTTCTGTGGCTGCGCTTATTATATAGCAATTCTTTCAAAATTTTATAAAATAAGGTCCACTTGAATGATTGCAATAAATTGTCTGCATTCATTACGTTTAAAACTTTGTCAACTGTTGGCAACTCATTATTAAAATAAATGGAATGCACTTTTCTTCCTATAGCACTTAGATTGAACTCATCAAATGGAAAACCCTTGGTGTTGGCCACGCCATCTGTGGACTGTGACTTTTTCCTGTATTATTTATAAACACAGCTTCGTGAAAGACCCGTAACCTCAGCAGGTTTCGTCATCATTTTAGTTTTCGACGGGAATCTTTACGAAGGCTACGTTTCTTCCAAATGTTTGAAGACATTTATTATCCAATTGCATTACATTAGCAACTACCCATCCCTTTTTCAGACTACGCAGGTCGTTACATTATATAACATCTATTCTTCGCTTCAAAGCGCATATAAATCTTCCAAGACATGAAATTCATTTATTCCTCGTCGAACCAACGACCATTGGAAGTCGAGATGCTAACCCACTGGACCAACACGGCGCAAGTTCACTGAATACGATAATAATATTATGAAACAATGAATATTGGAAAGACAGATAATAAATAACATCTAGCGTCGATTACAGGAACTAGTTACAGGAATAATAGCTACAGGTTTTGTTGGATGCTGCCTAGCTGTCCCAGCTATCCCAGCGCTCTACACCGTTGCATATCCAACGGGATACCTTGGAATTAATTTGTAAATGCATGTTGTTGATTTTGCCGTTTCTAGGTGGCGCTGCAACTAAAGTTTCTAAACTTGCTTGCAATGCAACGAAGGTTTGGGGTTGGGAAGTTGCTTTTCTGCATTCTCCATGTAGGTCAGTTAATTTTCGATAGATGGCGAACTAATGCACTAAATTGTATTAAAAAAGATATTTTGTATTTCTGCATTCTGCATGTAGCTCAATAAGTTTTCGATAGATGGCGGGCTAATGCACAAAACAGTTGCTTTCAGAATGACAGAATGTTGACTTTTTGGCGGAAATTATTGAAGGTAAGTATTACAACAATTTAATATGGTTGTCTGCAAGCCTGTGATTAGGTACCTACACCCTTGGAGTGTGACATGAAGCTTGAAAAGGGAGATCTTGATGCTGTAGTACAGAAACCTCTTTTTATTTTTATGGGCTTGTAGTTTTATGTTAACGGGTGGTAATTGGGACCTTTGTAACTTCACCGCACTATGGCGAGGGCAAAAGGCTCTACGCCGGACACAGAAACCTCATAGGATCTATTATCTACACTTCTGTGCTGTAATTTTTGTTTCGATTTAAATATGTATTAGAAATATTATAATATATTTTAAAGCGAAAACACATCATTTGTGTGTTCTTCACAAATAATGAAAATATGTTTTTTAAATGCCGGATGGCCTTAGGTGCCAAATAATGTACCTAGATGTTTCCTTATTTCAGAATTTTTCGATGTACCTACTCGTATAACACCACAGATAAAATAATACTATAGATAGCACGGACGGAATAGCAATTTCATGGACGAAATGCAAAAGAGCACTACTGCAATAAACTTTAGCAAGCCAGTGTCGTCTACGGATAGTGAGGGTTCCGCACAAATTAATTTTGAAATATTGATGCTTATAATAATGAGGATTTTCATGAACCAAGCAGCAGTAAAGAGAAAGCGTCGTTGGAACACAAACAAAGTTCCATCAATTTATTAGATGAAGACAAGGAAGAATGCATATTTGCAAAATATATACAATTTAAAAATAGCACCCTTAAATGCATGTTGTATCAAAAACGAAACAACAACTTTCTCTCGTTCCAGAATTAGTTTTCATTTGATTACTGACTAACGGGGTGCATACGGAGAAGGCAGAATAGTTCCTGAACGGAAAAAAAAATAAAACAGACGTCATTGGCCGCCATTTGTAATAATAGAGGTCATTGTTCATTGATTGCCGGAAGTTGAGGTAATTAGTGAAATTGAAAGTTTTCATCCGGTAAAATCAGAAAAAACTTGCGGTGAATTGAGTTCAAAAAATATAATTATCGAAGGTAAGTGTTTTTTCTATAATGTAGAATAATAATTTTTATATGAAATTGGGTGGAATAGATAAAATATGTATTTTTTGCTTGTATCGAAATTGAGACTACATGCATTTGTGACTTGTTTAACATGCATTATCGCTGGGTTGTGGGTGTGAGCTTTTTTTGTTTTTTGCTATAGAATGTCTCGAAAAAATATTGCTGATAGGGATATTGAAGATTACCTAAGGGAGTTAGAAGATGGTTACCTATCAGAGGTTGGCTGTGAGATGGAAGAAGATGATCTCGGAGAATTACCGACTCGTGAAGAGCTGCAAGCAATACTAGAAGATGAACAGGAAAATGAAGAACCTGAACCCGGTGAGCATGATCCTCCGTTGATCGAAGACCCATTACTGGATGTAAATAATGAGCCAGGTACAGGTGGAGTAGATCTAATGGACTCGTACTTGGGCAGATACAGGATCAGAATGAAAAGTAGGAAATGGTATATGAGACTATTCCACCACCTCCTAGACTTGACGGTGATAAATTCATGGGTTTATAAGCAAGTTTACAATAAAAAGGGAATTGACGCGAAGGAAATAATAAATTTGGCTGAATTCAGAACCGAACTTGCAGATACTCTCTGCAAATATAAAACCCATATCCAACCCTCAAGAGGTCGGCCAAGCAGTAGCCACAACAGTAGCTTTGCAGAGGAACCAGCCCCAAAGCGCAGGAATGTCCTACAGGTTATGCCATCACGAGACATCATTCATGATGGTACTGATCACAAGCAAACTAGATAGAACCATCGTATGGGTGTATGATGCCAGGGTGTAAGCTCCTCAGTAGCATTATGTGTGAAAAATGTAAAGTTTTCTTATGCTCCAAAGAGTCCTCTGACTGTTTTAATAAATTCCATGTGTAAATATTTGACAATAAAAATGTTTCACAAAGTTCTTTATTCTTACCAAAATGTATTTTGCAAACCCATAGTATTTTTTTCGAAACAAAAGGAAAATTCATGCATTTAAGGGTTAAAGAATGGGCCATAAAAAGAAATATTGCACAAGATGCATTGAAGGAATTGGCAGAAATTGTGAATAACCGATTTCCAGATATTTTGCCCAAAGATCCCAGAACGATTCTACAAACAGCCAGAGAAAATACAATTAAAACAATCGAACCTGATGGTGAATACTGGCACAATGGACTCATCAATTCACTTACTCTTTTATTAATCAAGTGGAAAGACGTTTGCCAAAACAAAATGGCTTAAACATCAATTTTCATAATTTACCTACTTATTAACATTGCAAAGGTAGGTATGGTATTGCGTACCTTCTACCTAGGTACTCAATTTCAACAACAATTATAGAGTACCTAAGCACCCTACCATGTTATTGTATGTAGACATTTGTGCTGATTTAATGACAACAAAAACAGCTTTTCTTTCAACATCTTCCAGAATTTTAAAAATGTCCTATTTTCCTTTTTGTCATGTAAGTAAGTAAGTACACCCTAAAACAATAATTATCTTTTATTTTATAGGATTGAGACATCGACATAATATTATAATAAGTACTCGTAGTTGTCGGGCCAGTCGGGCAAAATTGCACGACACGACTATACCTGCGTGCGAGCCGAGTGGCAACTGATAATCTTTTGTCGTAATAGGTACTTTAAAGAGGTCCGGCCGAATATACCTAAATGTATTATACCGGGCCTGCAAGGGTATTTCGAGAGCCAAATATTGTACCTACCTACGTCATGAAATGGTTTTCTGTTGAGATTTAGTATCCCTGAAAAGCTGTAGTATGCTCTCTTTCAACACTATAGTACATAGTAAGCAAAATAATTAAAATCCTTTGTCCAAGCAGCATAAAGCTATAAGCTGGTATAGACTTTGGTAACACCACCGTACCATACAGTAAATAGCTTACCAAAAGAAATTATGGAGAATTTGTGCTGGATAACAAATGTACGCCATTTTAGCCGGGGATTGAAAGCGGTAAAGGTACCAGGTACCAGTACCGTAAAAACGTAACGGTACCGTAATATAATAAAGGTTGGGCTTTACCGGTATACTACCGGTATGAAATAACGGTATAGGATTACGGTATAAAATATTGAGCAAATATTATTTTAGCCTGTAAAACGTAAAAGGGGCGGTGACATGACAACGGCGCGCGGCAAGCGGGAGGGGGAGGCCCGCAGGTCGCGCCGTGACGTGAAATGTGCGATTGCAACGATAGTCTGATTTTGATTTTTCCATTACCAACCGACTTCAAAAAAAGAGGAGTGTCTCAATTCGTCGGAAACTTTTTTATGTATTACTCAAATGCCTTGACCGATTTACAAAATTCTTTTTGTGATTGAAAGGGTAGGTACTTTACTAGGTAGTAGGTATACCTATATTTTAACTCTCAACACAAAAAGAGGTGGGTTATTTTTATTTTTATAAACACCGAACTTGTAAAATTAAAATTATTGTTGACATTGAATTTACTTAGGTACTTACTTATTTCATACCGATTGTAGCTGGACCCCCAGGGGTCAGCGCCATTTGACAAGTACCTACCTACTAGTATTGTAGGGGAGAGGGGGGCACCTTCGAACACTTTTTAGGTTTTAAATTATATCTCTCTTAAGGCGATATAAATCAAGATGTATTGTATTTTATAGATAAGTATGGGGTTTTTACTTAATAATAAAAATTCTATTTACTTATTTTGACCCATAGAAAACCAACAATTTCCATTTTAAAAAAATACTTTTTTGTTTAAATGTGCCCCTTCCGCGGGGTAAGAGTAGGTACCTACTACCTACCTACCTATGCAAAGTTTTAATTTTTTTCAAGCTCACGTAATTGACGCACGGCACTAACGCATTCATAAAATTTTTATATTTAAAAATTAATAAACGGTGACGATGGCTAGCGGGAGGGGGAGGCACGCGCAGTCCGTGCGCCCCGAGTCTTGATATTCAAACTTTTTGTAGGTACTTACCTATCGTTTTCATGTTTTATATTCAAATAAGGAATGTAATAAAAATGAAGCTCTGTCAGTCACTTCAATAGGACGATACGTAAAATTTAATAAAAAAGCTCTAGATTCGTTTCTTCACAATGTTTATTCTCCTAATCAACTTCCACTAAAGATACTTTATCAGATACGACTTGTTCAGTTACGCACGCGCTCGCGCATACCTACCTACCTATTTATAAATTTAGTTTGCCAAGTTAATTTGTAACTGTACCTACCTACCAGCTCTAAAAATGGGAAGAAAACGAAAAAACGCTGTTTACTCATTTTTTTCATATGACAAAAATACAAACTCATCAACCTGCCTAGTGACTGGATGTTCAGTAATAGTAAAAGTGAGTACCTACCTACCTATCTACCTACTTGCCTATAGCTATTTAGTAAGTACTTATCTTATACCTGCTTACAAATGACCGTAGAGTACCTATGTTAATCTCTCGCCACGCCATAGGTATAATTACCTAGTAGGTACTACTATACCTAACATTGTTCATTCTAGTAGGTACTTATCTATCATTTTGACAATAAAAGTCGTTTATTTATGGCGATAGATCGACGGTCATTCGTAAGTTGAATTAAGAGACCAGCCATTTAGGCATATTATTAATCTTTCTTATTGGAAGCTCTAGCAGCTAGCTAGGGTAAAGGAGGCAATTGGAGGCAATTGGTAATTGGACATTATTTTAAGTTCACGCTTTGCAATTGTTAAATAATTATTTGATGTTAGATTAGAAGCGCTCATGGCACAGCTTGCTAAGAGCGGACATAATAAATTGCATGGGTAACAAGTGGCATTAACAGCTGAGCGCTTCCGCGTTTGAAGGGTAGGTAGGTAGATACGTTAAATTGTCGGTCCTGTTTAAAAGTCGTTAAGCCATGACGGGATCCTTTCGGCGGATTAAAAACTCCGTTATCAGAGTTGGCCACTTGCTAATATATGAATATAATATAATATAATAAACGTTTAATATACGAAATAATATTTTTTTTCAAATTTTTCCTGTGCTATATTCATCAAACTACTTATTTACAAATCATTAAGTACAATTACAGAAATAACGAACATTTTAGTTGATTGATTTACGTTTTAAAATTTTGACGGAGTGCGGGAAATGTTATATGTTATAATAAGCTTTTCTGGGGTATTTTAACGTTTAAAGATTTACTTAGGTAGGTACTTATTAGTTCATTATTGCCACGTGATAAGCTTGTGATTTCTGCTACGTTCGACGCAATAAGTAGGTTCGTTCGTTCGTTCGTATGAGCAAGTGGCCAACTCTGGTGACGGAGTTTTTAGGCCGCCTAAAGGCCTCCGTCATGGCTTAACGACTCTAAAAGCCGGGACCGACAATTTAACGTGCCCTCCGAAGCACGATGCTGCTTGCTAGAGTATTCAGTATTCAGTATTCATTTATTCACCATAGAGTTATATTACATAACATAGGTAAGTCACTTTACATATTTTCACAATTATCTTCAAAAGGCAAAGAGAGCAAATGTTGAAGGGTAGCCTTATTTTCTTGTAACTCGATTTGTAACTATTTCACTATTTCTTTTAGGGACAACATGGAACAAACCTCCTGTACCATTTATCATCAAAACACCCAGAAGAGAACAAAATTGTAAGAGACCGCAACAGGCTGATACAGGAAGAAGCTCATATCCAAACAGATGAAAATGATGCAAATGCCGCCAACACTAGTACAGGTAGCAGTATCGCAAGACATAAAATTGATTACCTTAAAACGCAGTGCGTTAATTTGGTAACGCTTCATGGGCGGCCCTTCACAATGATTGACGATTTGGCTTTTCGGAATATTATTTCCATGACGACCATTAATCCAAGTGATTTGCACGCCGTTAACTCACATTCAATAAAATCATTCGTTACACAAGCCGCTGAAAAAAAAAGAGCCGATATAGCTGCAGATATCAAGGGACGGCTGATTTCACTGAAAGTTGACAGCGCTACGCGTTTGGATCGGGCATTTTTTGCAGTGAATGCACAATATATTGAAAATGGATCAATCCGTATAATCCACCTCGGTGCCGCGGAAATGCATACTAAAAGCACAGCAGAGCATTTGAAAGAAAAGCTATATTACATAATAAGAAAATATAAAATAGACACAGACCAAATTTATAGTATTACGACAGATAATGGAGCGAATATGATTAAAATGGCTCGGTTACTGAATGACACCGAACAGGAGGACGATGATGATGACGAATTAAATAATGAAACTGACACTGAACCTTTTGAAATAACATTAGATGCAATAGTATCAAATAGTTCAGAAGTAGAAACACATATCGTTAACTCTATAAGATGCGCTGCACATACATTACAGCTCGCAGTGCATGATGCGTTGCTGGAAGACGAGTCAATATATGCCATTGATGAAACACGCCAAATTGCCCGAAAACTTCGAACTCCTACAATGAGAAATGTTCTGAAAGCGGCGAAAAGAAAAATACCTATACTGGATGTGTCTACTAGGTGGCACTCAACGTTAGATATGTTAGAAAGAGTAGAAGAGTTAAAAGATTACTGTTCTGTGACACCGGGTGACCCATTATATGTCTCTAATAACACCTGGGATACTATATCAGACCACATAAAATCTCTGAAACAAGCAAAAATTTTGACCAAAATACTACAAAAAGAGCAGTTAACAGTTGGTGATTTTTACTACCACTGGTCCAAATGTTATTTGGAAACTTCGCATGTTCTGGTACCCCTAGCTCAAAATATTTGTCGTGCCATGAAAATGAGGGAAAAGCAGCTGATGACAAACCCAACCTTTGTGAGTGCGATATATTTGGATCTCAGATTTCAGGTAGTTTTGTCAGCAGACGAAGAAAGAGTAGCAGTTAGGCATTTGAGTACTACTTGGGCACAAATTTTAAAAGTGGATGCCAAACAAATGACTTTTTTGGATCCAGAACTTGACCAAAGACGTTCCAGTTCGCCTTCAAATGATGAATTAGAAGATGAAATGGAGGTGATTTTATCCCAAACCGAGCTACATAAAAGACGCAATGAGCGTCATTCTTATGTACGGACTCGAGCGAATATATCAGTAGACATAGAAAACTTTTCACGCTATCCACGCTTATCGAAATCTCAAGATATATTATCTTTTTGGAAAAATACAGCTTCAAGTGAACCTAAACTGTCTCGCTTGGCAAACATAGTATTAGCCACACCTGTCACGCAAGTTAGCGTAGAACGCTTTTTCTCGTCTTTGCGATATGTTTTGCATGATTTGAGATTTAACTTGAATGAAAATATAGTAGAAGACATTTTGGTTTTACGAAATAACAACTAAATTCTGTCAAATAAGGCTGGGAATAGACGCCCGATTTTTTTCATCTGTCTGTCCAATCCGATAGTCGGAGATAAGTACATTTTGTTTGAACAAAATGTAAAATAAAATATACTACCTATGTTCAAACAAAATATATGGCACGAGTGCCATTCAGACTGTCTGATCGGACGAAAAAAATCAGAGGTCTACTCGCAACCTAAGACCTTGTGTAGATGGTCCCATTCCCTTTTCCTGAGCACCGTTTTAATAATATTGTTATAATGTATAACATAAGGCTTTTATTTACCTTATTGCATTTTAGGGTAACTAAAAGACAGTAGTTTTTTTTAATTCAAACAATACATTTTCTTCTTATTTCCTAATAGAATACAACAAGTTATGAAGCAATAATTTGAGTGATAAATCTATTATGTATGCATAGACCATTTATCTTCTGAAATTTTTTCTTAAAATTAAATCGATATTATTCTGATGGCGCGTGAATAATTTGATGTAATTACATATAGGTACACATCTACAGTAAAATGGTACTCCCAACCGAATTTACATACACGGACACGCAAACCTAACGTGAAACTATTCAAAATTATTTACTTAAGAGCGGTCAACCCGGCTCACTTTTCATACAAACGCTCGTACGTGATTATGCCGTTGTAACAGATCTTTCTTTTAAACTTTTGGACTAATAGGTATCTTGAGCACTATATCTAGGTTTCTATCGAAACTAAAAATCAAAATTTTGAGAAACAAATTCAGTATAAGCTTCCAAAAACCTGCTTTTAGCATAAATTTTACCTGAACTTTGGCCGTTCATAATGTACTCATAAATTGTAAACGTAAAGAAAATATTGTCATAGAAACCTTGCAAATCTTATGGAGATTCTAAATGACTAATATTTATTTTACAAACTTGTAAGGCTTACTGAAAAAAACGTATTTCCTGAAACACTTTTTATGAAATTTCCGCACACTATTTTTCGAGTGAGCGAGTGAGCGGCGAAAGTACCTACTGAATGCCGAGCGCTGAGGCGCTATCTCTCTTTTTTCGCTTTGCTTCTTTTTCTAGCATTGCGCTGGATGAAACAACAAGCTTTTCAGCTATGCCCGCGTCGATGATAGACGCACCGGGAAGGGCCACCTTAACAATAAATATGTCCGCCCGGTGCACTTTTGTCAAACAAATAATGTTGTCTGTCATTTTTAAAACACAAAAGAAATATTTTTTTATTTAAGGTTATTTAAACTTTAATATAAGCAGTTACCAAGCCTAAAAACATCTTGAAGCTGTTGAATAGAGTTAAAGCAGCTGAATCTAAGAGTGCAATTACTGTTGTATGGCTGTATAAAAATAATATAACCATAGCCTGTAGTAATACCGCTATACAAGTAATACCACCTTACCAGATCACATTAAGAGCTCTGCCTCATTGAGACGCCATGGCGACGTCGCCGGCTACGTATCCAAGCAGTTAAGTGTGTGCCATAGCGCCGAGGAATGAGCGGGAGAGCGAATAATGTTTTTACTCGTGAGTGAGAAGCGCAGAACGATAGACACGCAACATAATTTATAGCGAAAAAACAGTTTTTATTTAATTACAAGTTAATTAAACAAGCAATCGAAAAATTAAAAAACCAGAACTAAATAAATACTTCTAGGCTATTTGTCAAAACATAAAACCAACAAAAATAGCGTTCTGTTCCTGAGATAAATAGCAAACTGTGTGAAAAACATGTATTTTTCAAAAAAATATATGATCGAGAAAACTTTTACCAATCGTGTTTCTAAAAAACCAAGATAGAAGATAAAAGTTCAAAGTATCATTTCCCTAAATATGAAGGACGTAGCTTTCACATATACTGAGATAAATAAGGATTTCGACGACTAATTTGCATATGGCGCCCTCTTAATATAGAAATGTATGGTACCTAACTCAATTGGCGACGGTTTGGCGACCACACATGTCTATATTAACTGCTTGGATACGTAGCCGGCGACGTTGCCATGGCGTCTTAATGAGGCAGAGCTCTAACATAAAGTGATTGGCTACCGCCGAAACCTAAAATTGCAGATAACTTAAAGACAGAAATTAAAAAACAATTGCTATTGCTACATACTGAAAATATAGTACCCTCGCTTACTCTTTTAGTTAAAAAACATACACTTTCAAGATGCAGTGCTCTGCTCCAGACTATCAAAGAAATTATCACAGAAATTGAGAGTGAGGTAAGAAATTAGTCTGACTAATTCGAGTTATGACAAAACTTGAAATTCGCTATTGGTCTATGTCGCTAATGGCCTATTACTTATTTGACCTATGTCACAATATGGTCCAAACGCAGAAAGCATAAGCAGCTGTTTGTTTAGATCGCTATCGGTCTATTATCTACGAGTATTATGCCCATTTCGCGTTATTGGTTACAGGTAGACAAGTGAAAAATAAGTTCCTGCAAAACAGAAGCTTTTTGGTTTAAAAAGTATTGCTGTTAGTTCAAGTGGTACTGGTGGTAATCTGGAGTACTTATATTAATAAAATAAAATCTACGATACTTCTACACGGTGGGTATCATATCAATAGTGTCAAAACGAAAAACAAGAATTGTTCTATTCTTTGGTAATGTGTGAAAAGAAAAAAAATGCACTGGATCTAGTACAGTACAAGTATGTCCAACAATTTATCAACTTAGCTGATGCACACGATTTCGTTCGTATAGTATCGAGAACTTTCAACCTCATTTTTTACCCTTACTCAATAATTTGGCAAAATCTAGGTTATTCACGTTCAGTCATGGACGTTTTAATTATCATATGTACTAATAAGTTAAATTATTATAAAAAAAGGTCCACCGGCTTCACACGACCAGGCCTTTTTAAAATATGATGGTTATGAACACTATTTAAACACTTAAAACCGAAATATAGGGAAACTCATAAATCAACGAATCAGGCCGCTAGTTTTTGGTAAATTTTGATTTAGTAAAACTTATGGGGAAAAAATAACACCAGTGAAGTCTTACTATCAGTAAATCTGTTGGGAAGGAAATTCCCAGTAGTTTTACTGGTAAGACTACTGATAATAGGCCATGATTTGTCATACATATTAAAGATTATTATTGCTTCTGTTGGTTCGATTGATCTTGATGGGAAAGACACCTATTAGACGTAAAATGGGAAGATGCATACATGGACAAAGGTTTCTCAGTTGAAACAGATCATTTAGAAGTTAGCGTTAAGAAAATAATCAATGATACCTACATTTTAAAAGTGATTTCTTTTTGGCCGATACCTTAAAGAACATTCTAATAAAAGAAAGAAATAAAAAACACTGTTGTGTCGAACGAATTGTTGATAAAACTAAAGAACGAATATTTAAGCCGAGCTATGCAAGCTTTCAAAGAGCGAAACGCAGATCCCTTTTTTAAGCCACTACGTCGTTTCCCAAAAAAAAAAAACATTTTGGGCTACGTTGTCAAAATTTCGCAAGATCCGTGACGAAGAGTAAATTAAATCTTTCTGTATTAACCCCTACAAGAAAGGCTGAACGGCAACATTCCCTTCGGACCTACCACCACGTTCAAGAAAAAGAAAAAGACAAGATACCACCTAGTCATATTTTAGAAATACATGGACACAGGATTTTATCGCGTTATTTACCTACCTTATTTAGATCCCGACATTCGCGGTAACGTTATAAACGCGATAAAATCCCATGTAAGTAAGTATTTCTAAAATATGAATTTTATCACGAAAAATTGAGAAGAACACCTTATCAGTTTCCTCAGGGAATGAATGGTACTTACTACGTATACCTTAGTATGGAATCGAGAAAACCTTAACTCAATCTAACACTCAAGAACCTCCAGCTAGTTCTTTACAATTCTTTTAAACCTATAATATTACTTCACACTCAAAAACAACAACTTACCATTGTCTCGTCCTTTTCGTTTCTTCTTGCCGCTCGATTTAGAGGTCTTCTCAGACTTGTCCTTGCTCTTCCAACGACTCAACATGTTCACTTCACTCACTCACTACTGCGCATAACGATAACAGATTTCTCATGTTAATCACAGATATTATGCATTTTCTCCACAAACACTGTTCTTTTTAGCACTATAAAACTTCACTGCACAAAACCACAAGCATTATTATATTTTTTAAATATTTAGGTATATTGATATAGCATTAGGTTTCATAAAACAACACAATGGCATGTTCTGTAGAAAGAAAATATGTAATCACCTAATTAATAGCTACCGACCGATGAATAATAAGTATTACTACAAAAGTCAAAAGTTTTTAAATCAAGATCATGGTGAAAGAAAGAAAAAAAATCATTTTATATCAGACGGACTTCAAGGTCTACTCAAGGATCAAGGATCATCATAGAAAACGTCTTACATGCTAGGTGATTCTTATAGCCTGTTCCAACCGCGGCACACCTAGAAAAATAATCAGGCAAGAGCATAACCATAAGGTATGCCAAGCATTTTTTTAACGGTGATCCCTTAATAATGTAAATACTTAGTCAAGTTCCAGTGGGGAGCCTGTCAAACAAAATGATGCTCGTCTAAAAGTGATCGTTAAATTTACAAAATACACAATACACAAAAGTTTGTGGTTAAAAGATAATATGAAATAGCTTGTTGTAGCTTTATTAATTGCAATGAATGTCGAGGCCTTTAGTGAAATTTTCTATCTCCATTTTTAAGATTAGGTAGGTACTTTATCCCTCCGTGACATTGAAAAATTCCTACTAGTGTATCGCAAAAAGATCTCAGGTAAATAAAATAAAAAAAATAAAAAATAAAGTTTATTAGCACGAAAATAAATGAGTACAATTTTTTTAGGAGCTCGAAATGAGAAATGACAAGTGAAAAGTCACACAAATTGCCCAATTTTTAACACTTCCAACTAATGATGCAAACTGGCTCAGCAGCAAAAACTGATTATATTCTAGCGTACCTACCTACCTACTTATCTTGGTGTGTAGCATAGTATGTTAAGATAACATAATATTAATGTTTCAAAATGTCTAGTAAATATAAGCAGAATACTGGTAGTATCTATAATATGAACTAGCTTCTGAGGAGTTGACATAAGTAAACAGAGTCTTCGAAGTTTCGGTACTGCGTAAAAGTAAAATACAATATTCTTGGTCTAATTACATATTATTAATATCCTGAATGAATACCTACCAGTCGCACGTTTTAATCAAATTTCCTTCATTAAATTAAGCAATTTAAATACTGTTACGAGAGGGGTTTCAGTTTTTCTTAATTTTGTCATAGATTTTGACGGGTCGCGACTCGTGGTCCCTGGCTGGGATTGTACCACTATTACTCGTGGTCCCACTATCCCTGAAAACATGGGTTCGTGGTTCCACTGGTTAGTGGGACTACCAGTCATAGTTAAAATCGTAGGTTCGTGGCCCCACTGCATTAAGTTCATACGTAGAGTAAATACCTACTTGAATTAAAGTGAGTTCTTCAGGTACTGGCCACTTGAGATACCTGCTGGCCTTTTTAGTCACAAATTCACAATTCACAATATATTATAATTGTACCTACGTTGTACCTGACAGTGTCGCGCGTCCTTCAAGTTAGCAGCAGTTATTTACACAGTTTTCTGTTTTTTTCATTAATTATGTTTCAAATAATCAATAGAAAACGAGGCAAAATCTTACTTAGCAACGGATACCAATACAATCGGCATAAACGTTATATTTCTGTATCAAGGAACAATTTGGCATTGCAGCCAAAAACGAAAATTGAAATGTCCCGGTTCTATTACAGTGTGTGATGTAAGTTGAATAATTCACTTATTCGTACACATAAACATAGCTTTTGCCCGCGATTTCGTTCATCGCCTCTTATTGATTACTTTTTATAATTCAAGTAAACAAAACGTTACGTCTCTGCCGTTAAACTTAATTAGAATTTACTTCGGGTTCGCATTATGTTGACCAAATTTTATTATTTTAGGATGGCATAGCAAGGTTCACAAATCCGAGTGTTTACCAGATAGGTATGGCAAAAAACAGGGTGGCACTAAAAGTTATAAAAGCGAAAAAAGAAGCTGCGAGTTCGGACGAGCCAATGCCTAAAATTTACAAAAACACTTTGAACCCCTATTAGACGAAGGCATTAACCTTGTTACAAACGTGTCGTCATTCGACAACATGAAATATGCTTTGTACAGCGAAAGAAAAAAACAGCTAAAATTAAAGAAATTGGTTTACAAGACATTACATGAGGTTGAAATTCCCGCAAATTTCAAATCATTTCTTGTAGCAGATTATACTTGTATTGGCGGCGATGCTAGAATCATTGTATTTGCATCAGAAAGAACTGAGCAATTATTACCAATTACCGATGAATTTTTTTTTTGATGCAACCTTTAAAAGCACTCCCAAGCCTTTTATCAGCTAATGGTGATACATGGAGACACGGAGTACTACTGACAAAACAAAAGTTGCTCCATTATTTTTTGCTTTCATGAGTGACAAAAAAGAAAACTCATACTTCGCATTATTTGACATCATTAAGACACGATTTCCAGAATGGAATCCTATAAAAATTCACACCGATTTCGAAATTGCTCCTACCAATGCTTTGGATGTAATATTTTCTGAATGTGAATTATTAAAAGATGTTACGCCCATTTCGTGCGGAGCCTTTACAAGGAAGCTAAAACGTTAGGTCTGAAAGCAAAAATCTATAAAAGAATAGGTAGTTGGATTATGTTCTGATCTTCCCCTTTTTCCGCAAGAGTTCAATTAAGAAGGTTTTGGAATACATCAAAACTGAATGTATGAACATGGAGAAAATGAACGTGTTTATGGCATACTTTGATAAATATTATGTCAAATCTGAAAAATTTGTAAGGGAATGGTTGTATCTAGCGAAAGACATCGCACTAATAACGATGCGAAAGTTGGAATTCAAAACTCAATAAAAGTATAAATAAAAAATATGTTACTGTTTTGAAACTACTTTTTTTTATTTATCTTTCTAAAAAGAAAAGATAAATAAAAAAAATTAGTTTAAAGAGAACAAACTCTAAGTTTTGTTCATTAAGTTCATTGTTAGAAATAAAAATAATTATTTTGCTTCACGTTTTTATGCTGGCATTGTATTTTCGGCTTATTCCTGTTTTGAATCCCCCTTAGGCGGAAAAACTTTAATAATAAAATAAAATAATTTAATAATAAATTCTTGAGTCGATCCTCGATCGACCATCGATTCCTGATTCTGAGTCGCTCGACGACTCAGAAGTCCGGTTGACTTAACTGTAACCGGACTACTGAGACTACACCAAATATATTTGTGTTTTAAAGCCCTTATGACCAAATCAGTGGGACCACGAGCGACTGCATTACGATGACTGATGGTCCCACCAAACAGTGGGACCACGAGCCCATTAAATCGACACACTGTCCCACCAGTGGGTCAAATTAGTGGGACCACGAGTCGCGACCCATTTTGACTACTTAATTAGTTTACCGTTTGGCCCGCACAGTCCACAGAAATCGACCTCTTGGAATCGAGCCATTGGAAGTCGAGACGCTAACCCACTGGGCCAACACGGCTCAATTCACTGAATACGAGAATAATCTAGCGTCGATTAAAGGAACTAGTTATCTAGGTTCTGTTGGATGCTGTCCCAGCTATCCTAGCGCTCTACAACGTTGCATATTCAACGGGATACCTTGGAATTAAGTTGTAAATGCATGTTGCTGGTTTTGCCGTTTCTAGATGGCGCTGCAACCGAAGGTTCTAACTTGCATTGCAACGAAGGTTCGGGGTTGGGAAGTTGCTTTTTTGCATTCTGCATGTAGCTCAGTAAATTTGCGATAGATGGCGGGCTAATGCACTTAATAGTATTCAAAACAGTGCCCCAGAGGTGTACATACAGTAGGTTTTGTATTTCTTCATTCTGCATGTAGCTCAATAATTTGCAATAGATGGCGGGCTAATGCGCAAAACAACTGCTTTTAGATTGAATAACTTTGCAGTAGAAACAGAGGTAAACTGTTACGAATTCAGTATTCTACCGTTTACTCCCACCCACCTGTTCTGTTAATTAGTAGGTCACTTGCTCGTACGGACTTACTTCGGTTATGTTGACAGAACTACTGGGATTTTTTTTTCTGATTTGTTCTGTCCACAAAACAATTGATAATACAATTCTCACATGTTCTGTGTAGTTCTGTTGTGATTCAAACAATTGCAATCAATTTTTAACTACTGGCACTTCAGTTATGATTCCTGATGACAACGTCACCATTACAAATTTTTATTACAAGCTAGGATCAATAGACCTTGATTTCAAGCTTTTCAAGAGTGCCTTGAAGAGGGAAATAGTATATTGAGAGGGTTGTTGTTATTTTAATGAGTGAATTTAACCTTATAAGACGCGGTCGCGGTGGCGTGTTACTCAAAACTAGGCCAGCAACTAATTTTCAGTTCCTGAAAAACAAAGAAAATGCAGCGTTTTCTTCTGTTAAAGCCTGCCAATTGAAATCAGTTAAACGAAGGGCAAATAAAGATATTGTAAACAATGCTATGATCAGAGTGTACCAAATGCAATTGATTAACGGTAACATAGACATACTTTTGTTTTTAGAGAAACTGAGTGTAAACTTAAGTGCTCCTATTGCGAGTGTTGGGTTTTCCAGTTAAAAAAAAGATGTACCTATTTAGTTGTTGAATGTTGGTGAATTCTGAGGTTGGTAAAATATATTTCTCTGTTTGTTGCATTTCATTTTGTTTATTGCCAATATGTAGGTACATAGGTTGGTAAAGTTTTCAAATCACAGAACTAATGCGAAGAAATTACTAGTAGTTCTGTCATCAGAATTACTCAACAAAACAGGTGGGAATAAAGTACCTAGATATAAAAGTCAGGTGTAATGAAGTCTTTTAAATCACTATGGGAAACATCTCAGTAGTTTTGTCAACAGAACTACTCAACAGACAGGTAGGAGTAAACGGTATCTACAACATAAGCTGAACCCGAAAATATAATGTAGGTACATACACTTAATTACCTAATACAGCCAGTATTAGGTATTTAAGTGTATGTTGTATTATATTATTTTGTACTACTTATATTGTTTAGGTCCTTCAGTTCGATTGAAAATAATGAAAATAAAATTTATTGTAAAATTTTACGATTTGATTTGGTAAGTAACTCGCTTTGATCGATTACACTTATTATTACATAGTAGTATAGATAGGTACTATTGAAATCACGACAATAGACAAATTACAATCACGCTAACATAAAGTAATCGTATTAGGTAAGTACCTCTAGGTAACCAGCAACGCGATCTTATAAAAACTGTCAGTAATATTTACGGTAATAGTCCGCGCCATGTAAAAAGAGCGCTGAGAGAAGGTGGAGGGGGTATGTTTGCGCATCGACATACTCGCGCACGAAAGTACCAGAGGGCCTAGCCAACCGGCATTCGCTATGAAGCGATTCGATTTCTATCATCGCTACACCTTTGATTTGACATTTCTGATCGCTCGAGTTTTCGTCATCGAATGTCAATTCCAATACATTTTTTTTAGTTTATAATCGAAAGCGATTGTCGAAATGTAACATGGCTAGGGCCTCAGGCCTATTATCTTATTTCGCTTTTCTGTTGTAGCTGTAGATTACATAGGAAATTATAAATGAATGAATGAATGAAATGATACGAAAAAAAATGGCAATCTATAAGACGATTGTAGAGTTTCATAAAGAGCAGAAACACAGTGACTGCAAAATTAAGCGCATCAATGCATCTATGCCTATGCAAAAGCGATAAGTATGAGGAACGACTACAAAAGCATTTGGCACTAAAAAGTTAGGTATATGGACTTGGAAACACTTATTGGTGGCTTAGCTCAAATTATGTATAATAAAATGTAAATGCTTTTGTGGTTCTATAGTATTAAGACTCTACTCTATGGTAGGAAAGAGTATTGACTTGTGTTGTAAACTTGTAAATTTATCTCCAAATCTACTGTGTAGGTACCTACTGATTTTCCTTGTGATCTAAACTCCCAATAAACTTTTGTATGTAAGTAAACAATTTGTTTCTATTCTACAATACTTAATCCCCGTTAATACTATTTTTTATATTCGTAATTATTTTATTATTTGTGTTATAAGAGCTTGCTTTTTGCCAAATTTCATGATTACTTATATTACCAACAATGCCAACTTATGACAAAGCCTGATGGCGAATTTCAGCAAAAATACAAGAGAAGTAAGTAGGTACTATTTACATATTACATGAGAAAGTTTAGGGTTGATCAAATCTTACGGCAAAAGTAATAGGCAACTTTTAGATCCTTTTGAAGATGTCTATGGATTTAGTCAGAGGTATTTCCAAATACATATTTGGTACATGCCCACATCTTGCAGAAGTTAACTTTCCATACGTGACAGGTTGCAAGCCCATCGACGCTATTAGAGAGCTAACTGGTTTCCTCACGATGTTTTCCTTCACCGTTAAAAGCTCGTGTTAAAGCGCATATAAATTTTTCGATGCGATCCATTGATGTACGGCCGGATTCGAACCCACGACCTTCGGATCGAAAGTCGAAGTACTAATCCACTTGACCAACACGTCATATAATATAAGATAAATTATTGATGTTTGAGTGTTTGTCAACAATTTTACGGTCATAAGTGCTATTCATTAAAACAATTCTAGCGCGTTGCAATGTCCAACGGTACAGACAAACGGGATCTTACGTGCGTCGGCGAGGACAAGGAAGATATTGGGCAACCGACGCCTTAAATGACGATGTTTTATAAGGATGCAAACTCTGAGAAACCGTCGCCAAACAGCTGTCTGGACACGAAATTTGTTAGAAAAAGTCCGTCCGTAAAGTCTGTGTAAGTGAACGAACAGTCAGAAGAAGAAGAGATTAAATGAAGTCGGTTTGCTGTCACGAGTGCCAGCCAAAGCGCCAAAACTCGAGAGGATTCATCGAGTAGCCAGATTGTCATTTGCTCGACAGCACCGTGATTGGACAGACGAGTGGAGGCGAGTTTTATTCACTAACGAAAGCCGTTTTTGATGGGAGGCAGAAGATGTGGCGATATAGAGAAGAACGCTACAATCCAACGAGTTTCACTGCGGCAGTGGCTTATGGTGAGGGCTTAGTTATGGTGTGGGGTGGCGTATCTTTGGGAGCCCGTACAGAGTTGGTCGTCATCGAAAATGGATCCCTGACTTCACTGTCATACATCTCAGAGATCCTAGAGCCCTATGTAATGCCATTTATCACATTTATTGGCGATAATTTTGTGTTTATGCACGATAATGCTCGGCCCCACACAGCGCGCGTGGTGCGCGATTACCTTAATAAGGTTGCCAATACCCAAATGAACTGGCCAGCACGTTCTCCGGACATGAACCCAATAGAACATGTTTGGGACGCCCTCGGAAGACGGATACTTAAGAGGAACCCAGCTCCCAGGAACGTCGAATAACTCAAATTGGCCTTAGTCGAAGACTGAAAAAATTTGCCTCAAGGCATCATTGGTTGGAGGCATGGAAAAACGCATTCAGGCTCTCAAAAGCCATACGCGCTCCTAATTGTTTTTGTGAATGGTTGACTTTGGGAAAAAAACTGCATTCGACTTGTTAAGCCTAATTTCGAAAATCTGTTTTTTTTTTAATTTCTATTCAATTTTTACTTGAATTAAAGGAATTTTAATCGGAAATTGTGTTATTTATTTACCTCATATACATGCTTTAATAAAACAGACACAACTGAATTTAAAGAAAAACTTGTTAAATTTTGTTTTTTAACTTTGTTGCCCTAATTTTGCCGGCGTGTGTAGTAAGAAGAGGAGTGAATAGGTGTTTTAAGTTGAACAGTGTCAGAGGAGCGTAAGGGACGAGAGTGGGAATCGTGGAGAAATTGAAACCGTTCTTTTAGATAAGGTGGGGGGAGCAAGAGTTAAATAATATATTGTAAAGTAAGGCAAGGAAATGAGAGTTACGACGAAGCAGAATAGCTAACCACTTCAGCTTTCTACGAAACTCAGAAACATGCTCATATGTGCGAAGGCCAAAAATGAACCGTATTTCTAAGTTTTGCAATCGCTCATGTTTATTAAGTTAAGTTGCTGCTCAGTAACATCTTAATAACATGAATCAGCATAATCAAGAATAGGAAGCAGGAGAGACTGGGCAAACGAAATTTTGGTGGCAATCGGTAGAAAGTTATGTGTTCTCATTGACAGGCAAGTTATGACAGTTGCCTGTCAATGAGAACTTCCAAAATTTTAACCGTTTCACTTTGCTCTATATGCGTACCATCGAAGACGACCTGCGGAAGACTAGTCCAGTCAATTTTAGTCACCATACGAGAGCCTCCAACAATAATGACCTGGGTTTTGACCCGATTAACACTAATACCATATGATTTACCCCATTCTAAAATATGGCACAGATCACTATGAATTATACGAATCGCTTGTGTTAGCTCATCAACTGCAGCTTGCGTGTAAATTTGGAGATCATCTGCATAGAGGTGGTACGATGAAGTAAGTTTTTGAGAAATTGAATTGTTAAAAATTTAGAAAAGAAGAGGTGATAAAACGCCGCCCTGAGGTACGCCTGCACATACATTACACTACGATGAATAAACATCATCAATGCGTTTACGCTGATGCCGACGCCCATGCAGGTAACTATGAAACCAATCAATCACTGTTGGAGATATGTTAAGAGAGCTTAGGATACGTAAGAGGATGTCAAAATCAACATTATTGAAGGCATTACTAAAATCTAATAATGCTAGTACAGTTACTAACTGCTTACTACTTTTCATAGTGTGTTATGTGTGCCTAAACTTAAACTAGAAAATGTAAATGTCCCAGTCAACGTAACTTTTAACGTAACGACCTTCCGATTTAAAACGTACAAAAGTGTAATATATTCGTGTAAAGAAGCGTAACTTTATTGATGATAAATTTACTTGGCCTGATGTCGCTCTGCCCCTCGACAATTAAAAGTGTAGGTACAATGTAAATATCTAGCTATTTACTACCTTGATTAGTATTGCCATACATTCTTAATAATAGCTAGATAAGTACCACCTAAGTTAGCCAAGTGTAGCGTGTGATGCCAGACGAACTTTTATTGAATTGTTAGTATCTTGTAAATTCTATAATTTGGAACAAGTAATTTCATTTCTAGATAGAGATCAGAAGATCATCAACATTATGCGCAATGGGTCCGGGCAAGATAAACTCAAAATCTATACACAAATGACTGAACAAATCCCAGAGACTCCATACCAATGGTCAGAGCAAAGGGAATAAGAAAAACCCAATCAAGAAATATATACACTACATATATACACTATAATTACTTTTAGTTACTTTGATGAGAATCACTTTGTTTGACTGGCTAATGGAGCTTGACTATTTAGTCACCGTCATTGTGTTGTTGCCTGATTTTTTTTGGTGTGTCGCATTGGAACAGGTAGTAGAATAATTTAGCTTCTAAGACGTTTCAATGTGATCCTAAAGGTTCTATCCTACTGAATTAAAAAAAAATACTTTAACTTTGGATAAATAAGTAAAAGAATTTAGCAATTAAGAATTAGCAATACCAGCTAACATACTTTACAATTATCTACAAGAAAGAACACGAAACTCCTAAAGAAAACGGCAAATTAATATCGAGAATCGACTTAAGTTACAGATAAGGAATAATGGTAGAATTAACAATGGCATTCTGATGCTCATTGATGGACGTAAATAGATTATTCTTTAGATTGCAAAAGGTGCCTTAAAGCTATTAGCATAGAGTTAAAAAATAAAACCATTTGCTACCCAATAAGTCACTGATGTAAATAGTATCGACCTTATAACAACAACAAAGTCGTGTTTTGAGCGGCTTTAGCTCCACGCGGCGCCGGTAGTAAATAATATTTGCGGATGGAACCGGCAAGATACAAAGGGCGTTGGCGAGACTTAATCTCTTTGATGCTCTCAAAACCAACCTACTACTATGACACCCACACCCTGAAGTTTCAAAAGTTTTGGCTTTGTAGAAACTTTTTTAAAGTTATGGAAAGTTAGTGAAATGGACACTAGCTAGTAGGTATAATGCTACTGCTGTCAATTTGATCGCATACTAAGCAATGTACCTGAAAAGACAGTAGCGCGCGGTCAGGCGAAGTTGATGGGTAATTTACGAAACCACCTTCGTGCCTTCGTGCCGCCTCTGCAACTGCCTTAAAAATAATTTTGTTTAAATGCGAAATGTTAGATAGATAGTGTCGCGCATTGGGCGCGGTGACTGCGGCGGCACAAGCGCACAACGTAGCTAAGCTAGCTAACGATCGATCGGACGTCGACTTTGCGCTTGGTCGTCGCCACGCCACATGCTCCTTTCCGAAAATACTAAACTTGGCAGTAGGTAAGCAGGAGATCTTTGTAAAACTCTAGCATCTTGCCAAAATACAGCAAAGTACCCTCAACCATACACACTACCATTGAGACAAAAACCTACATAGTTGATTTATGAATTTGTTTAACCAACCACTTCATATTTGGTTTCAATGATTAGGTATATTTAAAAAAATAGCCATTGCATTAATAAATTTACATTAATAATTAAAATGTATTTGAATTAGTTTCATTTTAATACTGTTAGAAAATATACAGCGTTAAATTATTCATAATCACATAAAGATTAAATTTACAACCAACTGTTTAGTGTTAAACTGTTCTAAATTTTAGTGTAGTAATTATTAGTAAATTTGAATATAAGGAAAAAAAACATGATAATCACGATATGTCATGTCGTGATATGTGCCAGTAGAAATATTATTTCTGATCTTTTATGCATTTTAGGTCCTTCGAAAATTTCTAAGATACCTACCTACATATTCGGAAAATTTAAAGGCACTTATTAATTTTTTACGTTTATAAATGTGTTAAGAGGGCTTTAACGCATTTCATATTTTTCGTACCCGCCTTAAACTCAGTACAACGACGTAGGCTAATCAAAAATATTTATAATGCAAAAAAGTATATTACGAAAGTTAGTTATTAGTTTATTGTTGTATTATATATATTTTATTGAATTAAATGTTTCCAGTTTATCTTTGTTATTATTTAGCAAGACATACTTACAATTAATTGGTAGTTGTACTACCGGCTTCTCAATTATTATCAAATTACAATTCACATTTTTTTTTTATAAAAATACATTAGTAGCACTCCTTGTTAATCGACCGTTTAAGTTTATTTAGGGGGTCCCACTCCCACTTCGCGTACGCCAAATGCCAACCGCGACCTCGCTCGGCGGTCACGAGACGGGAACTGGATAGTATTGTACTAGCAAGGCATTCTGATTTATCAATTTTATTCAAGTACACTTCAGTTGACTGTAACTTTTCTTTATTGCTTACCAAGTAAGATTTTTTGTATTAAAATGATTATTTTGTATTCTATTTTGATTAAACACGCACGGGACAGTGAGACTATTTTTACTATACTGTCATACTTGGATACATATAAAACTTAAAAGCTCAGCTCTTGTCGGTGTAATGATGCAATTTCCTTCATATACTTTTCCAATGCAATCTCTTTTACTTCTTGATACGACATGACAGCGACCTTCTCTTTTATCTGACTTATGTAATTAATTCTCGGTCTTCCCCTTCCTCTCCTTCCTTCCTTGTACCCACCCACTTGTGTGGACACCAACCCTCGCCTGTCGTACACCGTCCACACCTCGCATAAGTTGGCGGCTTGGATTATACACATTCGAGAAGAAGAATTTGTTACCTCATTAGAAAACAGGGCAATCTCGGAGAGTGTACATGCATCGTTCTTGAACCTGACGGAGTTTAGGGGAGTGGAGGTGTGCCACTTGATACCCTGTCTCGTGTTCTATTTAATGGTTTACGATAGAGAGTTTCTTAAGAATAGCCTCATATACTTCGAAGATATATTTTCGAATAAGAAAACTGCATACGACGTCTTCTTAGATACGACGAAATAGTGTCGTGTGGTAAAGCGGGAGAGTTGTATTCTTTAGCTGGAGTTTCAGCAACTGGACGCGAGCGAGACATCAGGTCAGCGTTGTACTTAGCGGTAACACAGTGCTTGGACAAAGGGTACCTATCTGTCATTCAAGAGGGAGCATTCCTGACTCCGGACAATGCTGAGAAGTTATATCCTAGAGTGGTGAAGCTGGTGCTTCGAGTGATGGGAGAGCCGAAGCCACCTCAGGATCTCAAGCAAGACGTATACAGATTACTTGGATACAGTTTATATAAAACAAAATGAAACATTATCAAATAATGTATAACGTACGCTTTACTATTCATATGATGCCATTTTCTTGTACGAACAAGAGCAACAATTGAATGCAATAATTACACGCAGTAATTTACCTTCAATAATTGTAAGCAACTGTTTACACGTGGGTCTAAATAAAAAAATGGAACGATATTATTGAATGAATGTCTCGACATAAAATAATAGCAAATTATTAAATAAGTACAAGAGTTGCTTATGAAATTATGGCATGTGCTGTTTACACCAAAATAAGTTTTGAATCAAAACTTGGATAACAAATCAAGAATATTATGTGTTGTTTAGACCATGCAAGTCATATATTGCTTCAATTTAATTGTATGCAACAGGCAAGAAACTTGCACCGTGTAAATGGTACTAAAACCATCAAATAACGACATCGCTTCGTCACTGTTTCTGCCCTGGTTTCGTTTATTAGGTTACGAACTGCAAAGTGTCGACCCAGAGTCTGTCTGTAGTGCTATCGTTCAGCTGGAATTCTGATGTTTCGCAATTATTGCTCTGCTAATTCCATCTGTAGGTAATATAACCAACTCTTTAACGGCCAGTCTTAATAATTTATATATATAAGTACTTGGTCTTGCTAACCGTAGATATTTGACATTACTTCTATACAAAAAATTGCAACTACTCACAGTCCTGCTTATTTTGAACACGAGTAAAAGAGAAAAATGCGTTCAGTTTCAGAACTTAGAAACAATATCGATGGAACTGTTATATAGTTTTGCGTTAACGTAGTCCTGTGCTGCTCGTTTTGCCTATGCATGAAAGAGATACATGCGTCCGTTTCAAACCGTCCCTGTCCTGCTTATTTTAAACAAAAATGAAAAAGAAAAATGAGTCCGCTTGATCTAAGTTGTAGTAACGGGCTAAAACGTTTTTGGTGGTGGTGGTAAAAAGAAGTTGAATTGTTTTCTTGGGCAAAAGCGTTTGCTCTAACGCTTTGGATAAAAAGCGCCCAGTACTTACTAGAACAAACGTTGTTGCTTTTAGTGATAGGAATTACGGGCTGAATGCTTTCTGGTGATTTAAAATTAAACTTTTATAAGAGAAACACAAACACGGCAGATTAATTAAAAAACTCTACTCTACTTCGTCTACTTTGGTGATAGAGTAAATAAGGTTTCATAATCAGGGTGCTCTATAAGTACTGAAGATTCATCCCTCAACACGACTGGAGCTCTCAACAATAATTTTGTGTCTTTTTGTAAAGCAGTTTATATACAATAGTTGGGTTTTTAGTGTTTTTCGTGTATATGATATCTGTCCTCTGGAAACTTGTTTCAATTCATAGATCCTCTAGCTAGCTATTAGCTAGTCGTTAAGAAACAGAAGCTTTGGATCCAATATTCCTATCTAGTTGTTAGGACCATAGTAGAGTAAGAATCACAGATCTTGAATCTTAGATAAACTCAAATTCGTATTATTGACAAGTGACAAGAGCTTCATACAAACTTTGAATCATCAACTTTAAAAGAGCTGAGCTGACGGTCTTTAAATATCTTTAAAATAAACCTTTACTATTTTTCCACAATACAATAACGACTGGAAAAATGTTTGTCCTTGATTTTGAGAAATGGTTTCATAGAAATGAACTGAACTTGTATTTCAAAGGCTTTAACCTTGCACTTGTGTCGCTACCAGACAACTCAATAAACGTAAAACATACCTACTATGTCTGGTCTAGTTGGCTGGCTGGATATTCCTGGAATTCGCGCGTAGTTATGCTTTTGAACAGCTAGCTATATATAGCTAGCTCTCTCTTTCATCGAAATTGAATACCGAACATAATTCATGAATTGAGTGTAATGAATTTACTATCTATGAATGAAAATTCAAAACTGGCCCCGACACGGGATGCTGGGGTTGTTAAGTTAGTAGGTATCGATTTTTTAAGGGGTTGTTCCATTCGCTTGAAACTCAATATAAATATTTCGCAGATAAATAAAAAACTCATACTTATTTAAGTAATAATTTTCTATTGTTATTTCTTTTTACTACAAAAGAAAAGGTAAATTTCAATCCACAGCTGTTTAATAACCTCTCTCTATCACCCCAGGTTTGCTGTAAGAAAACTCTTTCAGGGTTAAGTTCGCCTATGTACATAGCCTTTAAGTATCTATGTCGTTTGTTTTATCTGTTTTGTGTACAATAAAGAATTTAAAAATTTAAAGTAGGTACCCATAACCGGGCAAAATTACCTACCCTGTATATTATTACCTACCCTGTATATCAGTACAAATAAAAATAACTTGTGTTATAATTTTCTAAAAACTACCCTTCAGAGAATGCAAGAGGGTGTCCAAGTTGGTATTAATTCTTTCTTTCTTTCTATCCCTAAGGGTGTTAAAACGTTTGTATGCAAAATTATATTGAAACTTACCAATATTAATATTAAATAAGTTTTTAGTAAATCGCGTGACCGGAACACAGCCACTGCGAGATGGAAGCGTGTAGGTACGAGTTCAGTTATGCTATCTACAGGTATAGATCGTAGACAACGATTCATAATTCAAATTCTAAATTTTTATGTAGGGATTACTCTGCTCCCATTATTCCGTTATGGATCTGTTGCGGCTTCAATATCCGACAAATATTAATTGGCGAGGATTATCCGTATTTTAATTAGTTTTTAGGTGGAGCTATTAGACTGATTTGAATTTCTTTATTGCGAGTTTGTTATATTAAATTGAGATGAATCTGTTTTGGCATAAACTATCTTGTCAGCCGCCGCCACGGCGCCGGTAGAGTTGACATTTGCACACTGATGGAAAGCGACATAACGACATATTACGACCTCTTACGACGCACAGTGTGGGATTTTACCTGAAACTTTGACACCATGTTTTATGTCAAAATACTATTATTCAGTACTAAAAAAACTCATAGAAATATTCGCTTTCTTGTTATGTGACTGACTACCCTATGCTCATAGAAATCAGTAAAAAACTTAGAAATGCTATAATTTCTAATAACTAAATTTTTATATGCTATGCGTATGCGTATACCTTTATCTTTAATATTATAAAAGTAAAACAAATTTCTAATCTTACAGGATTATAAAAATAAAAATATATTTAATGAAAAACTTTAATATTTTCTAGTTCGTTATTCAGTAACATGATGACTTCCGGTTCGACGTCAAGTGAAGTGTTTTTGCGTCAAAAAAGGAAAACAACAAAACACGACCTATACCTACTGCTCACACTCACCCTTGCCTGGCGCAGACAAGTACTACTCCGCAGTAACAAGAACCTCCCCGAGAACATTTATATCACAGAAGACTATCCTAAAGATGTTATCAACAATAGGAAGGAGCTAAAAATCAGACAGCAAGAAGAAATAAAAGAGGGAAAAATTGCGTTTATCCGATATGATAAACTGGTGGTGAAAGAAAAAACTCAAGGAAGTAGTAAGAAAAGCGAGAAGAGGAAACGTACGCCAACAGATTCACCCAAACAGCGGAATTACGAGGGAAGTAATGACTTCAAAGCTCCCGTAAAAATAAATAAAACAAATCCACTTGGGCTCGTGGGCCGACACAGGGCCAACTCAACTTCAGGAGCAAATAAACAATGACAACCAATGTACCTACATCTGAAACCGGAAGTTATCAAATCAGAACTATAAAAACACAACATCCCAACTAAATCAACACCACACTCTCCCAAGCCGGATAGCGGTCCCCGTGGGAGAAAATGACCGCAAACCTCCAAACAAATAAGAAAAAGCAAATGACAAAGAAGAAGAAAGGAAACAAAAACTTAACAAAAATATAAGTAGACCACAACCCTATAACAATAGGACTTCTCGTATATAAAAGACTTAACCGTAAACTAAGCATCTATGAAATGAATTATATCAATTGTAAAAAAACCCTACAGCTCGCATTATCTAGTCTATCATACGAAGAAACTGAGGAGTTATTAACAGTAGTTAAGTAGATTTTAAGTCCAAGTAGCAAGTACCTTTTCAAATAGTTACTTTACTGTACTGTAATCTAGTTTATTAGAGTATTTTACCCTAAGTTAAAGTCAATTATTCGCAAAGCTAAGGCTTTAGGCATTAAGAAAACGAAACATAATAGAAGGAGCGTTACTAATAATTGGATGAAAGATGAATATTTTAAAATCTGGTGTATGTATGGGCTGCGTCATCACACCAATAATGCCGCGGAAGGTTGGAACCACAATCGCAAAAATGAGGCGCAATTTTCGCAAATTTGGCATTTTTTTTTTTTTTTTTTTTTTTATCTATTGAATTTAGGGGCCTTGACGATGCATATCTTACAACAGGAATCATCAATCACTTCCTTAAATTGTAATCGACTGGAAAGGTTTAACAAGTCATCGTGCAAACGACGTAAAAGCAGTATTGAAAGTGACAATTGCATTGTTTGCTCAAATGCAACTTGTAAATGGGGATATCAATGTTGGCCATTTTCTAGATAAACTACGTTAATAAATGTATTTTATTAGAACTACCTATTACGTTTAAATTAATTTAATTTAAATGATGAATATTATTTCAAGATAAAAAAAGATTTTTATCTAATTATAGGTAAAAAGGTTTGTTGAATTCTGACTTCTCATTTACCATTTTAATGAAACCAATCATTTTCTTCTAAGTCGATGCAATAGATCCAATTTGTGACGTAGTTTTTTAAAATAGATTTATTGGGAAAAAAGTTCTCAATAGAACCAATTGGATCTTGATCACTAGATCTACAGAGAGTAAACGTAAATTAAACAATATATTTGTCTGGGAATCTTATACTAAGATTTCATAAAATTAACAAATAAAATAAAGGTGTACAATATTGATTGCCAATAACACACTGTGCGACGTCATGTCGTCATGTTCATGTAGGTACGACGTCGATATAATCGAACCATTAAATTAAAACATACCAGATGCCTCCTCCTACGCAACCTTTCCACTCAGTCTTTAAACTAAATGAAAAAAAAAATGAAATATGATCATGACTGTATTCCCAAGAGACTGTAGACAATTATTCTTCAGATCTTTTAGACATTTTTAGGTTCTTTGAAGATTTAGGTATAATAGGGTAGTCAGAGGCATATCCATTGGATGTGGGAAAGTACCAAATGCGTATTGGATATTATCCAATACACATTTGGTACTTGCCCACATTTTGCAGAAGTTAATAAGTATATGGATAATATCCAATACACATTTGGTACTTGCCCACATTTTGCAGAAGTTAATATTCCATACGTGACAGGTTGCAAGCCCATCGACGCTACGAGAAATCTAAGCACGGCCGGATTCGAACCGACAATATTCGGTTCGAAAGTTGGCACTTACTCATCTGCCATCACGCTCATTTAATTAATTAATAAATATCTTAGTATATCTACATAATCCGGAGACATGGGATTGGGCAGGTCATGTGGCTCGAATGAATCCAGACCGTTGGCCAAAGCAAGTCACTCATTGGGTGCCCGAACGCAGTCGGAGACGACGCGACAGACCTAGGAAAAGATGGCGAAACGATGGTGTATTCGAGCCCAACTGGAAAACTGTGCCTTTGAAGCGCAGAGTAGAAATTAAATGGCCATTTGACTAGCACAGGGACCTATCATGTCCCTAATTTATAAATATTGTTTTATTAATGCTGATAACTAGCTCAACACGTGTGTTATTTTAAAGTCGCCATTCGTGCTCCATCCTGTATTTGCCATAGAGAATATGAATATTAGGAGAAAAAATACACACATATTCTTAGGACGTTTCCGAATTCATTGGCTCGAGCTTAAATAAAATTCATTCAAGGGTCCTCGAACGTTTCTTAATAACTTAAGTAGCTTAATACCTCATTTTTGGTATCTTTAGACGTTAATTTTGAGGAAAATCAAGACGACTTAAGTGCGGTGAAATCGCGTCAATTGGCGGAGATTGTGGACTATTTTTCAACTTACAAAATATTTACAGATTGTGGTGTTAAAAAATTACAGGTACCTATGTCAAAGAACGCTGTCATTTCTGTCACACACAATTGCATCGCCATCGTTATGTATCAAAAACTTTAACGCTTCGGTTTAAGAAAATATGGTTTCAATTTCCAGACAGTTTTCTAGTGATTCAGAAAAGCAGAAAAGCATGTCTCTGCTAGAGCTTATAATGGAACAACCTTCACAATAGTTATGTTCTTGTAGGCACAGCTCAAAACAACAAAAAAAAAATTCCTGGATCCACTTAAGTGGGGGAATTCAATTCCATCGAAGCAAGTGGAATTTTTTTACAGAATAGGTACCTACTAGGTACCTATTGTGTTATTCTATGAGCTTCTTTTAGATATCAGTAAGTTGAGAGATAGGTATATTTATTTACAGAAGCTAAACTACTACATATTTACAATAACTGTACAAAATACAATTAGATCCAGTTGAGCCACCTAAAGATCGTTACAAACGATATATAGGTAGCTCAACTGATCCAAACCACTGCCAGACGGATCACGGAAGCATGCAAAGTTATTCAGTAAGTTAGTTAAGAAAGCTGGGATAAATTAAAAACGCGCCGGAACCTTTAATAGGCGACAGAAAAAACCAAAGGATGATGAACTTGGTGGCGCTAGCGACAGATACGGAGCTCAGCTAAACTATGACGGTAAGTAAGTAAGTTCGTATGAGCAAGTGGCCACCTCTGGTAACGGAGTTTTTAGGTCGCCTTAAGGCCTCCGTCATGGCTTAACGACTTTAAAAGCCGGGACCGACAATTTGTGACCGCTCAGAACGTTGCTTAACTTCGATCGATAGCTTAACGATCTATCAAGAACGTGTAAGCTTCGCCACGAGCGCTTCCACTATGACGGTGATAGAGTACAAGGTAATACTGTAGGTATGTGCTGTCAGCAAAGGTAGACCTCGAAGTCTTTTTATTTGATTTGGCGTTATCCAAATGCATGGGAACAATAGGTAGTAAGTATTCTTGTATCCACGGTATCCTTATTAAACCGATATCCAATATCTTTTAGAAAATTCAACCTTGTCATTCAACCGCTGCTGGTCAAGGCAACATTTTGAGTCCGCTATTTTTTCTTTGTACCGTTTGTTGTTTCGACCGTGTGTTGGTAGTTCTAATAATATTTTGTTTGCAGAAACAATATTTGTTTTATATTGAAAATTAGCCCAAAATAAACATCCATGAAAAAACGAGAGAGTGAAAAGTACAGAACTGGTTCTAAATCTGTCTAATAAATGTAACTTTTTGGGTTATCCGTAAAAAAAACAATATTTTTTTCATTGAAATAAAACAAAGATTGCCTACCTAGTATCAAAACTTTAATTAAACTAACAACCTACATAATAAAAGGTAGCCCATAATACTTATAAGTGTTGTCGTCATACGTGTACTCAATGAACTCATCAAAACTAAAGTTGTTTTCCATTTTTAACCCACTTAAAAAAAGGAGGAGGTTTTATATTCCTCTGTATGGTTTTTTTTTATGTATGTTCACCAATCATTACGACGATATAGTAGACTGATTATGAAAATTATTTTATATTTGAAGGAGGATTTTGTTTAATAAACAAGGAAAAAGAAACCAAATTTGTACAGTTATGTAAATATGTAGTAGTTTAGTTTTTGGCGACGGTACACCTCAGATAGATGTGTGGTGTGTGTGGAGTATTATAAAAGTATATTTAGGGGCGGCTTGCACAACTATTGCTATGTGACCTACCTATCTATGACATGTAGGTACTCCATAAATTAAACTTGTGAGTGTGTACATTGTACACTTCTTCAATTAACAGTCATTCATTATCTACAGAGAAGCAGGCCTATATTTACACTTTTAATGAAGACCAATTAGAAATGAACAACAAATTACATCACTTCCTGGTATAAAGTTTGTGAGTATAAAGGCAAAATAATCAAGACAAATCAAGCAGTTTTAAATGGAAGATCTTAGAACGTAAAAACTTTTGCCATAAAAACATAAATTCCCAACGTAAATACAAATGGCTAAGTGTGAGACTGACACTCGCAACCGAGGATTCTGTCTTGTAATAAAATTAAATAAATGGCTAAGAGTCCTCAGACAGGTATTTTTATACATTATCTAAATCGACGATAATTTTACGTGAGTAATTTCCCGTGTGCTATTATAATGTCTAATACAACTCACGATAGTTTTGAAAGTGAAATTGGTATTTTTATACTTAACTTAAAGGGGCATCGCAAACCCACTTTTTTTTCTACCACTATGTTGGCGTCATTAATAGTAATAGTGTCTCCATACCAAATTACAGTTTTCTAGTAGGTATCAATCAATAGCTCTCTGAGCAAAGCGTATCGTATTATTTTATCTGTGGCAAAGCCGCGGACTGACGGACGGACATGGCGAAACTATAAGGGTTTGTTTGTTGACTTAGGATCCCTAAAAAGAGGAAATAAATCACCCGGAGTATTTACTGAATGGGCTTAACAATAAATTGCTTACCTCTGTTCTGCAATATCCGTTGTATTTCCCCCGCTTCCGAGCCGCTTTCTGACTCCGAGTACAAAGAGTGCCCGGGACCCGCTGAATGAATAATATTCCTATTGTTCACAAGTTTCAAACTTTTAGCACCGACACTAGTGGTCCTCACCGGTGGCCGCGGCGGGCCTTTCCACATATCACTGTTTTTAGTATTAGCAGGACTCGCGTTGCCACCTGTAATTTTCTGTCCGTTACTAAAATCATTTTCAATTTTAAGGTTCTCCTCGAAACTCACTCTTTTCGGTTGTCCTGCAACGGTAGTCTCTCTCGTCAACGATCCACGCTGAAATATAGGTGTTGCAGTTGGTGCCGGCTGTGCCATACTCATATTAAATTTTTCCGGGTGTCGATAAATTATTTCTGGCTCTGTAAATTGTGTCCGACTTTTTATGTAGGTGTCAGTTCGCCTCGTTGGAGCGCCACGTACGAATGAAGAAGAGTAAATCGGTTGATTTATAATATTTTTCAAATCGCTACTTCTTGGTAAGCTGCAGCTACGAGATTCTACTGTTAGTGGATTGGTAATGTTAGATTGATGGTAAGTGTGATGACGCGATGGACTTTTAAGAGAAGAATTAATTGACTGTACTAAATAGTACTCATCTTCTCTTTCTTTCATTTCTTTTAATTTTTGCCAGTAAAAAGCTTCCACCTTTTGTCTAGTCTTTTCTTTTCCCAAATTAGAATTTTCTATCTGATTCGTTGACATTGGAAATTGTTGACTGAATTCCTGTCTTGGCGGGGTAACTTTGTTACGAAGATTGGTTCTGCTTAGAGAGTTTCTTTTTTCTTCCGCTTCGATTATATTTTTTCTAACAAGTTCGTAAGGAGATACGGTTTTGGGCATAATAGGAATTTTGTGATTAGTTGGAATCGGTGATGTTGGAGCTGAATAGTTATAAGATTTTTTGACTGCTGTGTTGCTAGAATTCTGATTTGTAGTTTGTGGCCTAGGTTTATTTTTTTCATGTTCAAACGACAAACTTCTGGCCCGTGTAGGTTGAATAGTCCTGACTTCGGCTTCTTTTTTTGGTGAGATTAAAAATTTTGTGCTTACTCTTTTAATTTCAGCGCCCACAGACGTCGGATTCGCTTGGACCTGGGAAGCTCTGTAAATCTCATACTTGTCCAACGGAGCTATTTTATCAACCAATTTTTCCATGGAGTGATAGTAGACATCTGGAAATTGAGTAGAGTCACCCATTTTACTGCTTCGGGCGGGAGAACTCATTTCGCTATGTGGTTTCGGTGGAACCTGTGGTCTCGCTGTAAAATTATTATGCTTATCAATCGTCACATCTTTCTGATGCAATCTATTTTTTACACTGTCTGAAACCAACGTACTACTTGATGAATGGTTGCTAGATATGTCAATGCTCAGACTCTCATCATCGTTGTGCCGATTTGACGTCAAATTTTCATATATTATTTCATTATCGCTTATTTTCTGTTTATCTGATCTTATCGCTGACCGTGAATCATGATACTGATTACTGTGTACAGAGTTGCTCGCTACTTTCAAATGAGTGTCTTTACTTTTGTCTTTAGATTTAAAGAACTTTGGAAAAAACTTCTTAAAACTGCCGCTTCGTTTTTTGGTGTTGTCGGTCATTCTGTACCTGCAAAAGAGGTAAAGGTCAAAAACCTAATTCTAGAACTAGTCGCTCTTTATTGCGTTCATTAGTAACATAAGCGTAGGTACCTATTTGATGTTGGTTAACGGACACATTGAGGATGATTTTGTCCAGTTCGCGTGCATGCAAATAGTAATGAATAGATAACGCACTCTGACGGTTTCCCTAACGTGCCATTGCATCAGTGTGAGTTAGATTAATACTCTAAATTAATCTTAGGTTACAAGCAAAATGCAATTATTTATTGACAAATTCTTCAACTCAATGTCTCGGTCAACTGCAATGTTTATGAGTAGGTTCTTTCTTGGGTATCACAATTTTAAAATATTTAAACACTTAAAGGGCGATTCCGCTACAGACGTTTTTTGTTGACATTCATTTTGAAATTACATTATCTGTTACCTTTTTTTTGCTATCAGATAAAAAAAGCAAGACAAAATTGAATAGGTACCTACCTACAAAAATTTGCTTTAACAAACTGAAATAAGAACACGAATATATACCCAAGGTGCGGTAGACATAGACATGTTCTTTCGGATCTTTAGGCATTTTTAGATCCTGTGAAGATGTCTAAGCTAAGGGGGTAGTCAGAGGTATGTCCAAATTTTATTTGGTAAATGCCCATGCCGACATTTTGCAAAAGCTTACATTCCATACATGACAGGCAGGATGACAGGTTACAAGCCCATGGACGCTACAATATATTATTATATTACTACATTTTATTTTTTTTGCGAGCTAGGACTTAGGTAAGTTCTATTACAATTTGAAGATTAGTGGAAACTGCAAAATCACACCATGACACTAGCGTGAAACATCTGTTACCGGCAAATTCGAAGTGAAAATATACAAAACATTTATCTAATTCTCTAATTAAATACGATTTATTTTGATATAAAATAGAATTAGAAATTACAGCATTCCGTCCTATAGGCGTCAAACTCAAAATGTGTTTTTACAATCTCAACTTTAGGCTAATTAATGTTTATTTTCCTAACAGTCTAAGTCAGAGACTGATAGGAATGGTTGGATTGGAATGGTTTTTCAGAATTAGTGATCATGCCTATCTATTATTATCTCGAGCCTATATTTTCCCCGTGTTCTAACTGTTATACGCTTTATGAGCTAGAGCTACAGCTACAAGTATTTAGATGAAGTAGACTAATGATGATGTCCACGTTGCGTAAACAACTAATGTTACTTTGAAACTGTTATCATTATCACAAACTAGTGGGAAGTGTAGTGTTACTTAGATAAGATTAGGAACAGGGAGGGCCCAACAGTTTTGTCCTCTGAGTTGATCGAGCGGGCGAAGCGAGTAAAGATCTTAGTGAGATCTCTTCATTACCTACTGTTATTCTTGATTACTGTCATTATGCGTATTAATATAATACAATATATAGTTTACTTTTTGTTCCATTTAAAAATGTTTTTTTCACTTTAGGTATATACGCCTTATTATACAGGATGTCAAGCCGAAATAGGGTGACAGACCAAGTATAACTATCATGTATTTAAAAAGAAGAAATTTCTTTCCTCACCATCACATCAGTGTGACAGAGAAGCGTACAGTGTTGAGGTTAGGAAAGCGTTTTCTTATCCTTAATACTTGTGTTACGTGAAGTAAATTTTCTTCCTAACCATTCACACCAGTGTGACAGAGCGGTGTGAAGGTGAGGTCATGGTAATTTTATTAGGTATGTGACCCAGAATAATGCTTTTTTAGATTGTTGCTTAAACATAAGGCCAACAGCTCTAGTTTTTAAGATAATGACACTTTTTGAAAATGAAAATGACAGTTTCGAATAAATGTTTCTTAAAGTAACTACCCAAGGCTTTCCTCAAGAGCGTAACTATAAGATTCTAGTTCGAGTGAGATGGAGAAGTGTGAGCGAGACTGAAATACTAATTTCCAGATAGTCTACTCTTTCTATAGCATCACGAGCCATTTTTTCTATTAAGTTAAAGAGTTCGTTTTCTTGTTCTGTAAAGTTTTCAATTAGACAATAATTATTGGTATAAGCCAATCACACAATCCCGCGACACAGGATTCCATTCGCATATTTTTCGCGGCTTCGCGCGCGATTCGCGCCTTGTTTTTCGTGACAAAGCAACGCCCACAATAATTGTCAAATCGTTGTGAGTGTGACATATTATTATAAGTATTATAATTATCGACAAAATTATGGACTTAACACCTATTTCGGCTTGACGTCAACTTTTAGGACACCATGTTACCTACCTATACCTACATGGTGTCCTAAAAGTTATTACCTATTGTAGGTATAGGTAACATGGTGTCCTAAAAGTTGACGTGTCATTTACGTGACAAGTCAATTTAAATGTGGAATGTTTATATTAGTTATATGCTCAGCTAAGCAAACTTAGCTCACTGAACAAAACTACTTAAATAAGCTAATTCCTAATTTAATTAGGTATGAAGACAAGATAAAGGATATTTATAGCAGTAAACTTCTTTTATTAGAAGTGACTTAGTTAGCTTATTTGTTAGCTCTTTTAAATACCGAGCATCTACTTTCCGAGATCTATCCTTGTATGTTTAAATGCTAAGTTTAAAGAGTTGTTATGTACCTAAGCGAATAACAATTCTGATTCAAGGTAAAACAACCGCACACGGTGTCTCACGTCTTATGGGGAATTTGATTAACGAGGTACTACTTAGATACCTATGCATAATTAAAAGATTTTCTACAAAAAAGGCATTTAAATTATGTATTATTTAGGGAAATATTAATTAATATGCCAGTTTGTCATTAAAACCTTAGGCAAGCAACACTTATTAGTTCGAGAAGCATAGGTATAAATGTTATGATGTTATACCAAGTCTAAAAGTCTTACCTCGACAAATATCTAACAGTATGACTCTACAACATCGACTGGACCATGAAAATGATATCTCGTTAGCGTCTTTGTATGATAGCGGTTAACTACTTAAGAAACAGAGCTCTTGCAATAACCATGACCATTGTTACAGGGTGAGTCACACCACAAAATAGAACTAAGTATAATCTTACCGTTGAATTTGCCGCCTTTTATTATGTCATACCACACAGTAGGTATTTGTTATGTACCTTGTTACAAATCGTACACTAAAAACAACATTTTATTAATTTAAAGCGTGTAAATTCACTTGTTTGTTGGAGAACATAAAACACAAGAAAACGGAATAATTCACTCTTATCTACCACATAGGTACATGCGATAAACTAAGTAGGAACCACAACTTATTGGCAAACAAACTTTAATCTACTCAAAACTCCGTTTACACTCCTTCAACTTGAGGAGTTTCGCTGACTAAAGCGTTGAGCTCATTTATGTAGAGAGTTGGAACGGAAACAGGCCGTCAGCCAGAGTTAACAGCTAAATAACAATATAAAATAACCTTATACGTTCATATCTGCATTCGACTTCTAACATTTTTTGTAACTTTGAAGGCCAAGCCTTTTCAAGCAAATATAAAACTACTACTTATCGAAACAAAGTGTATTATCGAATGTGCTGTGAAATGCTGTGTCTTACACAACCCATGCGTTCCATTTTACTCAGTAACATCACAGTCAAGCCAAGTATATAGTTCAATATTATAAAAAAGATTTACGTTTACAAGATTATTTCATGTTGTTTTCTTCAATTGATTGAGAAGTGTTTTAAATGATTATAAAACAATGCTTGTCACCTATGTTATAAAAATTTAGATATGTCTCATGGGTCAAACATTGTTCATTGTTTATAAATGTAATAGAAACAAAAAAAAATACTCTTGAGCTTCTGGTTACATAACATTTCAGTCTGCTAAATTTAAAGTAAAAACAATGTTTGTAATGTAAGTATATTTCAAAGTTAAAAAACTCCAGCACCAACGCCATCTAACCACAAGTTGCTGTATTACACAACACGTTCTTGTGTGTCGAAAGAGGCCTCCTTATCCAACTTACATATGCGTTGTAACTAGCGCCGCCATCTATTTTATCGTATTACTAGTAGACAACTGCACTGCATTCAATTCCATTCAGTAGTTTTTGCGTGATGCGGGAACAAACATGTACAATGTAAAACTGTGCAAATGGTTATTTTACTTTAGATAAGTGTTTTAAAAAATGCTTGTACCTGGGACTTAGTTACATAATATTCTTATACATACATAATAACAGCATACTGTGGGGGTTTGGTATTACGTTTGTATGGGAAATTTATACGTCGCCGCAACCTTAAGTATCAAAATCTTATTGCAGATCATCAAAATAAATAACTAAGTAGGTACTTGTAATTAAAATTTTAATAAATTTCATTTCATATCTCTTCGTAAGTATTTTACTGTCTGTCCTTACATACATACCTAATATACCTATAATTATTTATGTCGATGAAGAGGCTCAGGCCTGTAATATCAGTTTTCCTAAAATGTATTTTTCCCAAAATGTCTGTAAATATTTTATAATAAATATTTCAGGCCTGAGCCGATAGAGACCACAAAACTTATTTTAAGATTTATAGAATATTAATATAAATTGGGTATTCGTAATTACAATTATACTCTAAAAGTATACTCTGAGGGTTGTAAGCTCCATGGAAGGAAAATTTACAGGGCTAAAGTTCAGCAGAGGTATTCCTTTATTTGTTCCAGCAAGATTCGTCTGATATACTGCTCTGAGGTTACGCAATATTTTTTCCAAGGAGAAGTGTGACTCGCCATTGCACTGCATCTTTAAGGACATACCTATTCTGCAAGATATACTCCGTCTTTGGAGTATCAGCAGAGCAGCATTTGGATTGTGATACTGGGCACCACCTTTGCTCAATATGGCTCTATAGTTTATTACGGAGACATCGCATGGAAACGAGGTCTTTATGAGAGGAAAGAATGCATAGTGACAATTTTCTGACTTGTTTTTATCTACTACAAAAACATCTAGGTGATAATTAAGCGAATTGGATAAATGAACTGCCGATAAGCTTGGCAACTTAAGATCTTGCTGATTATCTGCAACACCTGGTATTTCACTCTGTTCTATAAAGTTTTCCAATAAAATGAATTGCCTGTGGCATGTGGTGCTGCTATCCGCAAGACCTTCACCAGCACCTCTCCCATCATTGTAAAGAACTCTCCTATCTAACATTACAATTAGCTGCCCTTCTTGTAGCGCTGTCACCCCTTGCGCGTGATCTGTTATGTACGTCAACCGGCTTCTGCGGTCCTGTAGGTAAGCCATACTGGTAGTAGGATACATGTTGGACTCGATTCGTCTGCTTATGTTAAGAATCCTCGGCGTGTGTTGGAAGCCGTTATTGTCCGTGACTATGACAGGCGGATTTCCGTTACTTATGTCTGTTTGTATAGACATGAAAAATTCTAACTCCCTATTCTTTGGAGATACTTCGTAGTCCACTTTGTTTTCAATATAAATTGCATTTGCTAAAGGGCTCTGTATAAAATTGAATACTTTGATAGTTTGCTGCAAAAGACGACCATAGACTGATGATAGTTCTGTTGTGATTTGTCCAGAGATTATTATCGTCACTTTCGTTAATGCACCAATTCGGTACGGCATCAAAACATCGTTCAAAGGTTTAGAAACATTCGTGTTGAATAAAAACATGCCGGAGTTTACACTGCCGTCTTTAAACGCACCAAAGTCCATTACTACACTCTTTTCAATGTTTGTTTCTTTTTCAATGACTGTTTTCAGAAAGCCAGTCAGTTCGTCGAATATGAGGCGATGTTTATAACTCTCCAACTGTATGTCACCTGTCTGTATCGGTTGGATATTGAATGGAAAAATAGAATCACTCGTACCTGCAGAATCTACCACGCATATGGAGCAAAATATAGTACTTGCACTATGTGTAACATCATAGGTATCTTTTATCGTAAACAGTTCGAGGGTCATTGGTGGTACAACTACAGCAAAAGTAATTTTAAAAAATCGTCTAGATATTATAATTTGGTTATCGGAGCTATATTTCCAGAGGGGATTAACTTGAACTGTAACTTCTTTTTTGTTATGATCCACAATTCTAATATTTGAGTATCTCGTGACCAACTCTACAATTTCAGTTCTTTCATGGCTCAGAGAATTAAAAATGTATACCTTATCGTGTGCAGAGACAGTCCTGAAAGTAGATATGAATTCTCCATCTCTGTACACGTATTTCTGCAAGTGTGGTTCGAATTGCCCAGGTTTTGAGCTAAGCAAACTTGCAGCTACTTCTTGCACATGCCAACAACTTTTAACAGTTGCTAGGATCAAGTTATGGACATGTCTGAGCACATTGGCAGGCAGAGTTCCGCTTGCAACATTACGGTCTAGCAAACGAGCATAGGTTTCTCTAGATTTCACAAGCTCATCAAATATGTGAGATGCGTTGTATCCTCGAAAGGTGTTAAAACTGAGGGCGAAAGAAAATAAAATCTCCGTGGATCTTAACGTTGACTCGAGTCGTCTTAACATAATCTTAAAGAATGGTCTCGAGGTATAGAAGCCTGTCCAATAAGCGGGGCACCCTGATTCAATATCGGCATAATTCAGGAAGTCACCTTTCAAACTTGGATACTTCTTATGCTTACTCAAAATAGAGCTGAAATAATCTTTAGGAGTACCGAACTCTATAGTCGCTTTATAAATTTTTTGATTTGCGTTCACAAACTCAGCTAGTTTTTGGTAATTATTGTATTGGTAATCAAATTCGGGTTGCAATTCGTACCGGTATGATCCTCCTAAGGGTGCAATTATGACGTTATGGCTTGTGATCGTACCTGTTTTTGAGTATTGTTCTAAAAGTAGCTCTGCTTTAGCTTTTATATTGTAAGAGTTTATATCAAGATTTTTATTTGATTTAGCAAAATTATAATCATTGGTGCAAACAGCGCTGTTGGGTCCACAAGCTTTGAAACTAGCTGAATTGAATTGTAAGTAATGAGTGAGCACTGAGTTTTTTGGACAACGTTCCATGCCTAAAAGACTAAGGGCTTCATTAAGATCAGTGGCAGTGGACTTGTCGGTATCCCAGTTTTGTACCCAGATGAAGTCACTGTACTGATATTCAGCAAGATACTCCTCCCAAGAGTAATGCAGATTGGTGAGCACTAGGCGTGTTATGCCTGATGAAGACAAGAGATACGACATAGTAGGACTGTGTGTTACACTATTTGTTAGCCAGCCCACTTTAGGTGAGTAGTTCAGATAATGTTTCAGCCACTCCTGCCCTGTTGAAAATGAAAAAATATAGTAGAATAATTATCATCTGATTGTCATTTGTCATATTAAGTTGACTGACGACGTTCTGAATTTTCATTAAATAATAGGTCTATAACTTTCAATTTGCCGATTTCTATACCCACCGTTTTGTACAATTGCACCACGGTATGTATAAAACGGCAATTTCATAGTCAAAATTCTTGGTCTCTGCATTATAATATTATGCTAATGACTATCACTTCAAAAATATAATTTTCAATAAATAAATACCTAACATATAAAAACAAACCTTGAACTAACTGATGCACCAACCCAAAAAGATGGGTGGTCGCTTCATCTGGTTCTACCCATCCTCCTGTTGTTATTTCGATTCTACCACTTTTCAACAGTTTTCTAAATGCCTGAAATAATTAAAATAAACATAGAACTAAACTAATTAGTGAAAGGCATTTAACATGTTTAAAGAAATACATAACGTTATAAAAAAATATCATGCTCTTGATCTAATCGTTGAGTGTCCAAGACGCACGTCACCAAGTTGCATACACACGGCCATAGCCCTCTCCTTCGGAGAGCACCGTGGTAACTAGGCCAGCAATGGGTTAATAGAAAGTCGAGGGCTTTAAATGTTTTTTTATAGAAAATAATCAGATATCGGGTAAAGAAATTTTCCAGAAAAACAAGCAAAAAATGGCTTTCATTTCATTCCTCAAGGATCCACACAAAAATGTTTCCACTCTTATAAAGTTAGCTTTTGTATTGTTTGGGAGATGGTTCAAGGTAGATTGCGCCGATTTAAATCAGATAAAAATATTACTTACAGCCCTACTTTTCTGTGAAGTACTTTTCCACCATTGGCTCAGATGAGAAACCTCATTCCAAGTGAAAGTGAGGTTACTGTAAAATTGCAGTTTCTTGACCATGTTTGACAAGATTTTACTGACCGACTCATTATGATATTGCGTAAAAGTATTTTTCCAAATGCTATCGACGTGCGTTGTCGGAACTAAAATAACCTGATAAAGAAAATTCAAACATTTACTTGATTGTTACACAAAAATTATCTACAAAGCAAGGCGAAGTAACGCCAGGTAGACTTAAGCGATAACTGAATGGTTTCCAAAAACTAGGTACAGAAATATCAATCACCCAGCGCACGATGGGCACACGAAAAGGGAGGCTAAATCTTTGGTACCCAGCAGCGAGTGAAGTCAGACTGTTTCGCCTGTCTTCATGGAGCGTGCGTGGTTAATCTTAAGTGTAAAGAGACACCCAATCTTGCCTTTACTGTACGACCATGTCATCATCACAATAACGTGGAGTCGGCACAACTTGTACAACTTGTACAAGTTGTACAATTGTTGTACAATGTCAAGAAGATGATGATGACATGGTCGTACAGCAAAGGCAAACTTTGGTGTCTCTTTCTTCATTAGAATACCCGTGCAAAGTCGGGGCCGGCTGTCAGTAAAGTATTAATTAACAGACCTTCAGTGGAGGCCATGTTGGACTTCTCATTAGGGACTCATACCGACTGTCGTATATTGCATTCCAAAAGTGCTTTCGACCAACCCACGATGGCTGAAAAATAACGCTATAATCAAACAGAGAAAGGTAATAGGTACTTAGAAACAAAACAATAGAAGGTATATCCGAAACCGAGAGCGCGCGCATTGTAGGTGCTAAAGCGGGCTACAGATCTTCAGTTTCAGCTCACAGTTAAATATATCAGTTCAACTGTACAGCTCTCAAATTTGCCTACACATATACGTTTTAACTAAACAGTTAGAACTGTTAGTTTTATCTGTCAGTTAAAACTGAAGGTCTGTAGCCCGCTTTAAGCTACGTAGGTACGTATCCATTACGCGCGGCATTCCAAGAGCCTATTTGCACACAACGTTTTTAAACGCGCAGTCACTGCGCGTTTGTATTAATATTAACGAAAAAGAAACACGCAATGACTGCGTGTTTGTATCGATACAAACGCAAGACGAATAAAAGGCAGTCGGCGAGCAGTGAACACAGCCAATTCCGTCACCAGAGTTGGCCACTTGCTCATACGAACGAACGAACGAGCAAGCAGTGACCATGCAAATTATCCTCGCGTTTGTAAAAACCCGCTGCGAACTAGCAGGGGGGCTAAAAGGCAGTTTCGGTCAAATCTACGAAATTAAATAATTGAAAGATGTTACTCACTGAAAAACTTTTTCTGAATACAAAAGCAGTTCTAGTCTAAAATCCCACCTGATATAGATATGACATTCACAGATTTGATAACCAGAAGAAAATTATGAATTAATGGCTATGAAAACCCTTGCTATCATTATTTATGAAAATATTTTCACGGAAATGTAGAGAAATGTAGAGATTTGCCCGGGGCAACTCCATACATCTACTCGCAATATAATTACCTACCTTCATTCTAATAATATTCATCAGTGGCAGTGGTAAGCAGATGAACTTACCTGTCTAAACATATATAAATAAATATTCTTGGGCATTCCACACAGCACACTAGTCCCAGCTTAGCAACTTAATGCGTGTGTTATGGTGTCCAGATGACTGATATACAACTGAGATACATTTTATTTTGGAAAAACATACATATGGAATATAGAACAGAAAAAGGTAATCTACCCATCCAGCGCATAGTGTATGTACTCGTAGTATACCTACTATTCTTGGACATTCCATACAGCGTCATTTAGTCCCAAGCTTAGCAACTTAATGCGTGTGTTATGGGGTCCAGATGACTGATATACAACTGAGATACATTTTTATTGGAAATACATACATATGGAATACAGAACAGAAAAAGGTTATCTACCCATCCAGCGCATAGTGTATGTAGTATACCTACTGACGATTGTAATATAATATGGCAATCAAGACGGTCACATAAAAAATTTTGAGTTATAATTTGAATTACTGCTGTCAACATTTTTTTTATGGCAAATATTGGTACACGTTTACAAACATATTGTACTTCAAAAAATATAATTTTAAATTATGAATTGCACCAAGTGGTCCTTTTATGACTTCAAATAATTATCATAATATGTATTAAGATTTATTTATGATTCAGCTAAAACGGCCTTTTTTGTCGCCAAGTGACGCGCTACACAAAACTATGCATAGGTTCTAATTTCTAAATTAATTGACGCGCGGCAAATTAATTTTGCTCGGGCCGAACATTGGCTCACCCGGCTGCCACGAAGCCTTACATTTGTACTTGTTCAGACTAAAATAATCTTTGCCAGCTACTCTCACTCGATCAACAAGAGCCGAACTAAGGTCGTCTTCGAGAGGATCCAAAAAAAAGTGCAGAATATACCTACTGGTTTATTCAAGTCTTCGAGTGTAAGCAGGGCTCGTTAGTTTTTTGAACTATTCGTAGCAAAGCGATGTCGGTAACTTTTAGGGAAGTTCTGATAAGACTTTACTAAGCGTAAGCAAGCACATATTTGTGACACGCGTCATATTTGTTTATGTCCTAAATATACAAAAAATACGTTTCACTGGGTGAAGGCCGACCTTAGTTCGAATCTCAGGACTAATACTGAATGACAGGTATAATATTCCCATGTGCCACCTGCAAGTTCGCCACCGGGGTGGCAAACATTATACCTCAATATCGAATGATGCGAATAACTTCTGAGCATCCAGATCTGTTTTTGCCTCTCTAATGCTCGTACAGCTATACGGGTTTACACTTGAGTTATAGCGGTACATAGATCCTGCATCAGCAGGGGTTGCTTGAAGAAAGTAATCAGCCTTGTCACTACCCGCATCTATGTCTACGAGTGGATTCTTCATCTGCGCTTTATCTAATGTCTCCGAAGCGTTTTTATTATCCAAATAAATACTTTTTACCAAAAGTGTTTTGTTTTCTTTTAACTCAGAAATCTCAGGAAAGATGATAGTATTTTCTTTACTATTGGTTTTCAATTCTACACCCTGCAATTCTTGGTCATCAAGTGGCGGAAAAAAATTAGATAGAGCCGGCATTGCGTAGTAGTTATCGATTGCAATATTGTGTAAATTATTCTTCAACTGTAAATCGTTAGCGCGAGGATCCATAGGAGCTTTGACCATAAAGGGCTGCGAAGGTGCAACGCTTGTATTTAAAAATGTGTTTCTTGTTAGTCTCAGTTCATTTATATTATTGGATCCAAATCCACGCTTAATTTCACTGTATGCTGATTTTCCACGACTCGTCTCTACAGACGAAAGCATGGTAGACATTTTGGGGCGTCTCATTTTATGGATCATTGCATTAATTTGAGTGAAACCTGGCATCATGACTGCTTCACGCATCTGCTGATGACCAGAGCTATTGGTGCTTAGCAGGGATTGGCTCCCACCGGTATCACTAAAAGGTCTTTGAACCATTTTTGATTGATTTCTTACAATCTTACGTAATGCTGGAAAACAATTTATTAAGTTAGGGTATTTTTAAGTTTCAGTTAGCATTCATTGGAAATAGGAAAACCTATACATGATTTTGTAATACTTACTTTTCTCATAGCAACTGACTTGCAAAAAAAATAATGCGATAATCACTGAACAAATACTGTGCTTGGCCATCATGTTCGAGCACTACCTAACTTCTCTGGAGTTTTTCCGGATCTGAGGCAAGTACGTTTCTCGTATGTTTTGAAACTGACAGTTCAACGTAATGTTTGTTATGGCTTGTATGTTGTAGGTAACTACTCAGACCAGACATACTCGTATCTTACAAACCATTAACCTGCCGGATAATATACCTACAGAACAGGTAAACAATACATAACTTGAGTTAGCAGCCCCATCCGCAGTAACTATCGTAAAAAATCGACTGCACTTGGAAACTAGTATTTTCTAAATTATTTGATTCCATCTTTGGAGTAACTCCCGATTTTTTATAATCGACTTTAATTTCTAACGTTTGCATACATCTTGGTCCCACTGAACAACAGTGCGAAGTATGATTTAAGTTCATTTGTTTAATTCGTAACTTGGTTGTCTGTAATAGTGGGTACACAACGTACGTACTGTACGTAGGTACATGCTCGATAAACTTGTTCGATCTCGAGCAAGTACGAACGTGTGTACCATGCAAGTCTCAAGACAAATGCTCGAAGCCAACTAAATTGTTCGATTCGAACAAGATTCAAACGTTCATAATTCTTGCTTCAAACGTTCATAAGCAAAATAGTCTGTACGTGTTGTAGCAGCCACGTCGAGCATGTTATTCGTTTATTGTGATTGATATTTTTGTGAAGAGGGTGTGAATAATGTGAGTGCGCAGCTAAAATGACTCATTTTCGCGGGGTTTTGTGAATTAATTTATAAATATGTATGGGGAGGAAGATTGTTTGTAGAAAACTAATTTGTCATTGAGGAAAATTAAATTTTTAAATGACTGTGACGTTCTTTTTTTGGCAACATTGGCCAACGACGACGACGCCTTCATCGCATGATTGTCCCAGACAGTAAATGTAGCAGGCGATGCCTACCAAACACAACAACGAATCGTCCATTGCTCGAAGAGTTTCAATTCAACGAACACTAAACATGTGCTTCGAGCAAGCTTATACGTGTAGACGCAGGGTCGAGCATGTTTGTAGATAGCCATGCTCGAATGAAACATGCTCGTCGAGCATGTACCTACGTACGTGTGTAGGTACCCATTATAACACATTACAAATGACCAGAGATGTCGGTAAGTAAGTAGGTACCTATAGCTAATTCTAAGCGTGGTTTAACACTATAATACAAAAATATATAGAAGCTTAGTAGATGTTTTAATTAAAAACTGTCGGTTAGGTAGGTACATTTTATTACTGGGTATAGCGGTAGATACAAAGAAGACATCAGTATCAAAAATCAAGATAAGTAAGCAAAGTAGGTACCCAAGTTACCTACTTACTTTTCATACTTAGGTACCTACTTAGCAATAATTATGCTTATCAAAATAAGTTATGTTTTATACCCTGATTTTGGTTTATTTCCTCATTTTAGTAAGTATTCAAATGAGGCAAAAGCATTTCCAACTTCACTGCTGGACGCATGCGCAAAATACCAAAACGAACATAGGCAACCCTTACGACCTTGCTGCCAACATTAAATTAACAAAACTTGTTGAGGGGTGGAATCCTATCGATCCGACCGGGTTCATGAACCCACGCGCCAGCCCTCTACAGTGCGCATCTTTTCTGCGCTGATGTTTGAGTGGTATGGTAGGACAGTGCCTAAACACTAAAATAGATAAAGTGCGGCCCCAGAACCGAAGCTTTCGGGAATAATGGTAAGATTTGATAAATCGTTACGGATAGTCTAGAATCGACTCAGTCTAGCGCCGAAAACTAGGGCCCGAACACATTGTTGCGCATCCCTAAAAATACACCCGGTTTCTTTACCCGGTCGAGTCCTGTAAGTAAGCACGCATTTTTTTGTGAAGTGTGTTAAAATATTAAGTGGATTTAGTGGTTTGATTGAAAGTATAGCCATAAAATTTGTTATCAGGAGCCGAATTCAATGAACACCTCAGGACTTTTAGAATGGGAGTTTTCGCTGCCCTCGGACCAAATAATATCCCATGGGTGGTATCATGGCGCCCTCAGTCGTACCGCGGCCGAGAATCTGTTGCAACAAGACCGGGAGTTCCTCGTAAGGGATTCTACCTCACAACCAGACAACTTCGTCCTCAGCTGCCGGTCTAATGGACAGCACCTTCACTTCGTAATACAAAGAGTAAATATCCAATTTTACGTGACGTTTTGAAAGTACTACTTAGTTGGGTATTGTGGTATTTTTGACCTAGCATTTCGCTTACGGCTGTTTATGTGTTACCTAACGGTGAGAAGGTACATAAAAAATAATCGATAGAGCTTTCATCATCATCCCCTACGTGAATAATAAATCTTTCAGTGTCATCATGTCGATGTCGACTAAATAATCCTTATGACAATAATCGGCTTCTTCTTTAAATTTCAACTGCATTTTATCAGCATCCCTTCTCATAAAATAATAAGTAGGTATCTACTTAAGTCATCCACCCCGCGCCGCACTTCATACCATCAATTAGACCTTTAGATCGACTTGACAGTTCGGGTTCTTTAACGTGACGCGCTCTATATGTTAGGTTAAAAATAAAGATCCAGCAATGTCCGCCATGTTTCATAGTCTAAGGTTGTTCGTCTATTATCAAAACATCACAGTTTTCGTGAAACATAAATAAGATACATTTTTTTTCAGATTATCGCTCACCCTGATACTGTTTACGAGAGATGTCAATATCAGTTTGAAGATGAAGCTTATGATACGGTAGCCGATTTAATAACGTCGTATGTCGGTTCCGGGAAGCCCATTTCGGCCGCGTCCGGCGCCAGGATTCAATATCCGGCAAATCGTCTGATGCCGCTGTCCAACTATATTCAGACCGATGACGTAAACCCTGCAGCTTCTCCAACAGGTGATAATTCATGCTATGGCAACCCCTACAGTCTATATAGCCATTTCGCTGCCAAACCGGGCATGCAATTGAGAGTACCGTTCAAGAAACAAAGGTCGCATTCGCTGACTCCAGTAGACATGACCCAGCATATAAACCATGGTAAAAGCGCCAGTGCCGACGGTGTAATTCAAAGCCAGACCAACAAGCACGTTAAGATATTTTCAAGTGAATCAAACTCGGGTTCCGGTACATGGGATGCCAATTTGCCGACAAGTCCACCAGCTAAGCCGGCAAGATACGAGGGTCCTAAAGCTGAAGACAGAAGACTTGAACTCCACAGACTGTACCACGTCTCCGGTTCGGATTCCGGAAATGGTTCAGGCGACTCCACTCAGAGTTCCGCCCACAGCGATCCTCATAAGTCTCGGATTGATTCGGATTACAATTTAGTGACGCCCACAATTAAACAACAATTTGACTATGATCTCACAGAAGCCAGGCTCTTGCAAGCTGATAATTTAGATTATGTCGTTGGCTCTCGAATAAACCTGGAAAATTTCCAATCGCAGATAATACCTATGGGTCTCTCGAAACCACTTGAGTCAGAGACTTTACACTCTATCAAACTGTTGCTGCGTACTTCGGGGCCTCGGATCCTAGCTAATCATTTTACCAAAATTGATCTTTACTTTTTTTTCGAGGAGGCAGTCCAAATTGAAGGTCTAGATAGAACTGCTTCTGGATTAGAACTTTGTTTTCTACCACAAGGGAGATCGTTGCGAATCGACGTCATTGAAAGGTATCGACGTTTTTGTCAATAATATTGGGTTTTTTTTTTGGTTGACTGTGTTTGTCTGTTTAGTTTTACATGCTTGTGTTACAGGATTGAAACATTTCGACTACTGATAGCAGTAACAATCTTAACATGCCAAACAGACAGGCAACGAGCAGACACCATTAACGACTGGATATTATTGGCAGTTGAAACCAAAACTGCACTGGGCAATCTCTATGGGTTTGCAGCTATTATGTTTGGACTTTGCATGCCACAGGTGAGTGTTATTTCATATAGAAATCTAGGATATGTGTGAAATTTAAACCGAAATAAATGTCTACTCACCTACTTGCGAGATGCCTACTATCGAGCTTAGCCGATTTTTACAAAATTTAATACCATGAGCCGCATACTGGAAATTTAAAAATATTAGGTATAATTATTTTACATACAAACCACACAACACAAATAAGAATTTTAAAATGTACAAAACCCGATAGTAGGCATCTCGCTACTAACTCAATAACCTAGGTATCTGTCTTTGGTTTTTCTTACAATGCGTAGATATTGACATTACTTTCATATAAAAAATGACAAATATAATACTGACTGATGACTGATAGATTATGGAGACTGGCCGTTAATCCACCAACGTAATTACTTAACTATTTTTTTTAATTAGGTGGAATGTTTAGAAAATGCCTGGAACATTCTTCGGAGGGTGTATACGGACAATGCATTTATGTTCGAGGCTAAATTGCGCCCTTGCTTTAAGAGCATGAACGAAGGCACTAACCCACTGCCACCAAACACAACTACTCCTTACGTACTGCCACCGGTTCTCTGCTTCTATTTATTTGGTATGTATATTCGTATGAGCTTGTGGCTAACTCTGGTGACGGAGCTTTTAGGGCGCATGAAGGCCTCCTTCTTGGCTCTTTATCGTATCTATACATTTTTTTATCAATCTTTGTGTCCCACTGCTGGGCAAGGGTGGGAACATACGTCGCAAAAGCCTCCCCCATAATTTCCAAGACTTACGCTCCAATACTTAGGTTGGCTATTGTGGTTCAAATGAATCCAGATATACTATATTTATTTATATCTATATTTATTCGGTAATAACAATTATTAAGATTTTATTGTAAATATCTTAAGTATATTTCGGTATATAATTTTATATTCATTTGGGTTAGACGGCGATGGAGGAGGACTAATGCAACCAGACGATTCATTTCCCACAAGCCTAATGAACAGTCTCGAGTTCGACTTCAATGCGACAGCAGCTCATCTTGAAGCGGCCAGGATCTTCCCAAACCAAGTAGATATGTTCAAAAGAAACGCCAGGACTGTAGTTCAAGAGATGTCGTCGCTAGGACCGACTTTGGATCCAACTTTATTGGAACTGTTCAGGGCAGAGTTTCATATTAACTTTTTATGGGGAGAGAGGGGAGCGCTTACGACTCCTAATCAGAGATTCGCGCGACTGACAGACATTCTCACGACAATGGCAAATAAACTCTCCAGTCAGCAACAGGAGACCGATGTTGTGTAGGTAAGCTATTAAGAATTGTCATCTTCATTCCTAGTCGCTACTTGCTTAAATATAGAAACACAACAAACTAATGAACTTCAAATCCGTATATGAACAAAAGATCAGACGACTAGAATTTACAAGTAGAGGCGTATATCTAAGTAGGTATGTGAACATGTTTGTAATGGTTCTGGAATCTTGCACCACAACAGGAGGATTGTGTTTTTTTTTTTATTAAATTATTACGTTGACAGAGGAACTCTAAAAAAGTGAATGAACAGTTTGTAAAACCTATCATAAGCTTTTTTTTAATACCTATGTAATAGTTTTCATAGTTCATTTTCTATAGTTTAGGAGGAATAGCGAAAACAGATTTTGGTGGCCACTAAGTGCAACTTCGCTACTCTTCCTAAACTATACAAAATAAAACTATTACATTATGTATTAAAAAAAGCTTATATGTTTCACAAACTGAACATTCAGTTTCTTAAAATACCTTTGTTCAACGTCATAATAAAATAAAATAGGCGGTGGCACTAGTTTCACCCATACAGGCACCTTTCTTTATATTTTTTCAGGATAATGTAAGGAATGAAAGAAACAATGAATATAAATATTAGTGAGGGTCGATGAATGAAAACTGATTAGTTTAACCAGCTAGCCACGTTGCCGAACAGTTGTTATATTATAATTAGTTGATTAGTTGTAAATTAAAAAAATATGGAACATTCGCAGGTTGTTCACAAATTCGCGAACGAGTGAGTCTCCACACTCGTCGTCGGCTTTTAAAATATGTTTACCTTTTTTTATTTCTTATGATGAAAATTGGCATAGGTACTTATTCCACACAATATTTATATTAAGAAATAAAACATTAAGTAGGTATGTTTAATGATTAATATAAATAGTAGGTAGTCTTAAGCTAGGATTTACTTTCACCCTACCTAATATTAAGATTTTGATATTTCTAAGGCGAATGTGTTAAGGTCAGTATTCACATACGGTATTACGTTTTACTCGAAGTCGAGTAAAAATCAACGTGTGGACCGCAAAACTCACAGCTCGAAGGCTCGCACCGAGCCGGCTCGATGGAATTAAATGAAAGTAATTTCCTTTGAACCTACTCGAAGCGAGCCGTCAATCTTGACTCGAACGTGTGTACGTGACTGCGAGTGGCGCGAGGCGAGCATCAGTCTGGTATTGTTTATCGTGATTGAAACACGTGTTTTTAAGAGAAATGGATTTGCAAGTTTATTCCAAAAGCGCTATAAAAGACTTGATTAACACATATAGACAGTGTGAGTGTTTATGGAATGTCAAGTCCAAAGATTACTCCCACAAAAATAAGAGAAATGAATGTTATGATAAATTACTAGCTGTGCTTAAAACTACTGATCAGGATGCAAATAAAGAAACCGTGGTCAAGAAGATAAACAGCCTACGTGCTTCTTATCGTAAAGAAAGGAAAAAGACACGTGGATCACGAAGTGGAAGTGGCGCAGCAGAAGTATATACTTAATACAAAGTTGTGGTATTTCAAGCTTCTAGATTTTTTAGATGATTTAAGTCCGATTTTACCTACAAGGGACAATCTAAATGGAACACAGGTAAATAGCTATACTTTCTATTTATTATTTTTATAATTGTAATTATAATTAAGCTAGTATAAGTAATCCAAAAAAAATCATTCCGAGCTCTCACACAGAGAGATACTTTACGTTTATAAATCATATATAATCTTCTCTTGCCACTCAACAGCGCCTTCATTATTGAAATAGTCTTTAAAATCATCTCTTATTCTTTTAGCCATTTCTGATGAATTTCTTTGCTGTGAATGTGGTAAATTTATCATGTTTTCATTGGGTCTGGCACCGCTAATTATCTCACCTGTCGCAATAATTTCACTGTCATACTCTTTTTGGCTCACCGTATGAGAAGCTCTTCGCAGTACGGTACCTAACTCACTTGGCGATGGTTTGGCGACCATACATTTCTATATTAACTGCTTGGATACGTTGCCGGCGACGTCGCCATGGCGTCTCAATGAGGCAGAGCTCTAAATTATTTATGCAAAACACAAGTAGCCAATAGGTACAATGCTGTTTATATTTGCAGTATTGCAAACCTGAATAGGCGAGGCGTATGGTAAACACGAAATCTATTAGAAAGGATACCAAATGCATTCTCTACTACTCTGCTAGCTCTGCTGAGCCGATAATTATATATCCTTCTTGAATGGTCAAGTGATACTGCACTGTATGGTTTTAAAAAATCTTTGTTTCCATTATCAACTTTTTCTGGAGGTGGTAATCGCAGTTTTCCTTTTGTTAACAACTGATAAAATTTTGTATTCGCAATCACACCACCATCAGAAATACGTCCATTGCAACCGACGTTTACCATGATAAATTCATACCTCGCGTTAAGGTGACCCTTCCCGGCGCGTCTATCATCGACGCGAGCATGGCTAAAAAGCTTGTTGTTTCATCCAGCGCAATGCTAGAAGAAAAAGCAAAGCGAAAAGAGAGAGATAATGCATCAGAGCTCGGCATTCAGTTGGTACTTTCGCCGCTCACTCGCTCACTCGAAAAATAGTGTGCGGAAATTTCATAAAAAGTGTTCCAGGAAATACGTGTTTTTTAGTAAGCCTTACAAGTTTGTAAAATAAATGCTTGTCATTTAGAATCTCCATAACATTTGCAAGGTTTCTATCACAATATTGTCTTTACTTTTACAATTTATGAGTACATTATGAACGGCCAAAGTTCAGGTAAAATTTATGCAAAAAGCAGGTTTTTGGAGGCTTATACTGAATTTGTTTCTCAAAATTTTGATTTTTAGTTTTCATAGAAACCTAGATATAGTGCACAAGATACCTATTAGTTTAAAAGTTTAAAAGAAAGATCTGTTACAACTGCATAATCATGTACGAGCGTTTGTATGAAAAGTAAGCCGGGTTGACCGCTCTTAACTGCAGCCATTAGCACAATACTATGATAACCTTTGTAATTATACAGCAATGAACCACTATTACCACGCGACGCGCTACAACCCGGCCATGCTTTCCATAAGTACAGTGTGGGAAGTTCCAATCATTTCCAAAATCTTGTGCTATAGCTAACCATTCGTCTTCTGTTGCAGGAAACTGAAAAACAATAAAAATATTTTATTATTTACAGGATTCCAGTACTCAGGACTCGTCAAACACAGAGACCAACTACTCTGATGTTGTATCTCCTGCCTCGGATATTATTTCGTCTCAACCATCAACATCTTCCAATCGTAAACGACGCGCAGATACACTGGCTTCGGATGACTTACTGGATACTTTAAATAACCAACTAAATTCTGACTTATTTAATGTTCGAGAAGATGAATATGATGCTGTGGGTAAGAATATAGCAGCGAAACTAAGAAAATTGCCAGAGACAACCAGAATTCTAACAGAAAAATTGCTGAACGATGTAATGTTTGCCGCACAAATGAATACCATAACTATGGACACAGACAGACATCAACATCTTCCAATCGTAAACGACGCGCAGATACACTGACTGCAGATGACTTACTGGATACTTTAAATAACCAACTAAATTCTGACTTATTTAATGTTCGAGAAGATGAATATGATGCTGTGGGTAAGAATATAGCAGCGAAACTAAGAAAATTGCCAGAGACAACCAGAATTCAAACAGAAAAATTGCTGAACGATGTAATTTTTGCCGCACAAATGAATACCATAACTTTGGACACAGCCCTATACACCCCGCAACGTGGTTATAGCACCTACAATAATGATAACGTTTAATACATAATTGTAAACACTTACTTTGATAATGATAATGTTTAATAAATAATTGTAAACACTTACTTTCATGTATTCTTCTTTTAACACGTTGAATATTGCCTCACAAGTTTCGGGTATTATTACACTAAGGGCTTGTTTTGATATTATTGAAGAATACTGTAAATCAGTGTAACTTCTTCTAGTCGCTATAGGTATAGGTATCGCAATGTTACAGTCAATCTTTCATGAGGAGAAATAGATTGTCTCATATGAGTGTCTTTGTTTTTTATTAATGGGGTAATCAAAGAAAGTAATTCTTCTTAAAGCTCTGGAGGCATCCTTAAATAATTGTTATAATCTTCAGGACATACTCGTAGCTCTTCAATCAAGTTCACGTGGCTGTAATCAGAACGGAGATCTAACCAATGTTTAACCCAGTAGGTACCTCCTTTTACGTTTTTTCTTTGATTTTCTTATAAAGCACTGTGAGACTTGCTAAATACAGCCACCGTCTCCTTTGTTGCACAGACATCCTTTGGCTCGAACGGTTCGGTGAATACTGAACGGCGCACCTCACTCGATAGATCAATGCTCAATGTGTGAACGAAAGCCCATGCCATGGGTTTTACCTACTCGACAGTTTAGCTCGATCGAGTAATACCGTATGTGAGTACTGACCTTTAGTGGTAATCCTTTTAGTTTTAGTGAAAGGGCACACAAACTACTGGAAATCGGATTTTAGGCGTTTATTCCAACACTTCTAATAGTCCAGGCAATGGGTAGGTTGCGATTTGTGACTTCCAAAAGGTCAAAGACAAGTATTTAAGGTCAAAGAATGTTCTAATTTGGTAGATTTGTACAGTTCAGTGTCCTCATTAGTATTCCGAGTTTGCGACATTGAGCAACCGCGCCGCTCGCGCCGCCATATTGGAAAAATGATACCGAAAACGAGATTTATTGAGAAAGGAAATCAGATGAATAGTTCACATTCACAAGCAAGTTACAGTGGAGTCGAGCTCAGTTGAACTGAGTTCGACCAAAACTTGAAAAATTCGTCGACGATGGCTAGCTGTGCGATGCGATGCGTCGTCGACGAATTTTTCGTTAACGAAACTAGACCGTTAATTTTCTTTGGTCAACTAGTCGATCGGATAGTTTAATTCGTGAAACACGCAGTTAACATTTAAGACAATGGGCAAATTGAAAAGTAGGTGAATGAAGTTTGAGATGCCGATAATTTGACGAGAATAACGAAACCACACGACTGTTTATATCTTTGGCATGTATATATATCGTAAAAATCGAAGTTGGGTGTGTGTGATACGTGGGCACGGGGACTTTCTGAAAGAGTTCATGTGCCCATGTATCACACCCAGCCAGATATCCCTGTTTAAGAATATACCAAAATCCAAGCAAGTCCCTAAATCGAAAAGCAAAAGACAAATCTGGTACATGTTTTCAGTAAGATGGAAGGGCATTCCAGCTTTAAGAACAGAAAAACTCTAGGCTGGAAAGTGACAGTTAAAGATGATAACTTCGCAACATCTATTAACGAAACGGAACTCACTGAGATGAACTCATTTGTCCTATTTAGCATAAACAATCTTAGAAATCATAAGGCAAAAACTTGGGATGTAATGAAATAATCAAAGTTCATTACCTACCTTACCTACTTAGCTATTTGGTCTGCTTCCCACATAACCTGAATGGGTGACTTATGTGAACAAGGAGAGCGGAGAGAGAGTCTATAGTCGTGGAGAATCTATACTAGGGTAGATGGGATGCTCACTCACATGATAGCTGATTATCTACTGCTGGGCTCTTATGAAAGACAACCCAAAGCATTAACACGCAAAAAAATCTATGAGTTTTTTAAATACCAATTGTTTTTTATAACAACTTCAAAACTCGAGCTGATACAAAATAAAACAGGGAGTTGAGAGTATAGGTACCTACCTACTTTATAAAGACATCGAATAAAGTAGGTACCTTTGAAAATCAGTTCGTAACGTTGTGTTGAACTGTGTTATTCAAAAGCAAATATCAAAGAAACTCGTTTCAAATAACTCTTACGGGTTTAGACTTCCCCCAAGAGCCCCTTAAAACAATTAATTTATATAATGTAAGTTTATTTGTACCCCTGATATTATAATAAAGTTAGTTTTAATTAATTTAAATACTAAAAAAGTTGTTAGTCTATAAGTTACATAAGTACTCGGTTTGAGTTATGAGTTAGTAAAATATTGTGTTGTGTTTGATGTATAGGTATACCATCTACATAGCACAAACACGTTTTACCTTTATAATGACTGTGACAAAATGGTTTTATAAATACACTGACTATAAAATTTTGTTTTTATTCCTCTCCTAGAAAATATGTATTCGTACATCCATCTACCAACGTTTTGTGATTACTTGACAAGAATTTACATGCTTTACCTACATTAAGAGCCTGTGGTCACCTCGGTCTTCGAACGCGCAGCCACTGCGCGTTTGTATCGATACAAACGGAAATGAAAAGCACGCGCAGTAACTGCGCGTTTGTGTCTATCCAAACGCGATTCAAACGTTTGGGAAATGTAGGCAGCAAGCTTGCTGCACAGCTTGCTGCCTATATATCACAAACGCGCTGTGAATTAGCTGAAATAAAATAAGTTTTCAGGATAAAACTCAGGAAAAATTCATAGGGTCCAACAAGAGCCTCCGCTACTACCTACTAATTTCTTCTCTTGTACTTGTCCTTGACAAATACAATAAAGCCAAGAAAACCCTAAAATGTACTGGCTTTTATGTTAATTAACAAGTAGTTGAAATGAGTCCTCAATAGACCGATATGTAGGTAACGGATGAGGAATAGAAGAATAGAGAAGACACGCGTACTTAATGGAAAATACGATTTATATACATATATTGGGTCGAACCTCAAGGCTTAAGGGGTTTTATTTTATTAACAAAAAGTAATGTATTCTAGTAACCGTATATTTCAAGCTGATAGGTAGGTACCTAGAAATGAAACACTAATAATACTCGTATTTATAGCCAAATCAAAGTGATACTTGAATAAAAGAAATTACTCAAGTAACGACCTACCTAGTTTAAAAATTACTTGAAATTAGAACTGTACTTTAAATTAGTTGCCATTTCCTTTACGAATTCGGCCATTTTGTGTTTGATATGACAGTTATTGCATTTGAAGTGATGTAATTTTACTCGACTATGGAATACGATTTTGGATAAACATGGATAACATTCGAATTGAATTAAACAAAATCGTGTTGTTACTACCAATTGACCAAAAACCAACAATAGAGAGAAAAAAACTTGACCTTCGAAATCAAAACAAAAAACGTGCGCCTACGATTGGCTAGTGGCATGCCTGTAGCTGTCGCGTCTGTTCACACGTGCCAGGTTAGCAGCCCCCCGCGGCCCCTCCCCCAACGGGCATGCAAGAAAATCAAATGTTGTGCTAGCTACTTGCAACTAGCTAGCTTCCAGTTACAGGCATGCCAGTAAGTGAATACACATGACAGTAGCTGGCACTTGCATGGAGCTGGTATGCTAGTATGCAAGCTACGGCCATGTGTATCCCCAGCTTTAGAATTCTACTGGCAAGTAATAACTTCGCTAAGAAATAACTTAGCAACAAGTAACTAGGTACTTGTTTATAAAAACGAGGGTAGTCTTAAAAGTTTTTTCACAGCCAATAGTTTACAGGTCGTTGCTTCTGGGGCGCGGTGTGCAAAATAAAATCCAAAACTATGATACAGTACAGTTTGATAATAAGCTTTACAATTCTGGCTCACGAGCCGGCCGTTTGTCTACTTTTTAGGGTTCCGTACCGTTCCGTACAAAGGGTAAAAACGGGACCTTTTTACTAAGACTCTGCTGTCCGTTTATCTGTCTGTCTGTCAGGATGTGAAACTACTTTTTACGTCGCTGAAGCGAGTCATGCCACATGTTTGGCATGGCTCGCTTGCAAATATTGAAACTTCAGAGAGAAACTGCTACTTTAGGCGTGCAAACGAAATATTATCCTCAAACATGGAGAATAAAAATTCATCAGGCAGCTATCGCGACTAAATTAACAATAAAAAAAATTAAACAAAGCATACTAAAATATACTTACCACTTACAGTGTAAATGGTCTGCAACATAAGAAACGCAGCATGGTACCTGCCCCCTGATTGTGTACCTACACCTTGTCTCGGATGTATCAAAGCAAAAATCACAGTAAATCGCGAAAACATCTATTGTTTTCTTATTTATCAGTTGTTTTCACGGTTTACTGTGATTTTTGCTTTGATACAATTCGAGACAGGTGTACACAATCAGGCTTTGGAACATTGAACTTTCGGCTTGCTATAATAAATTGATACAAAATAAACAAAAAATCTCCCAAAACGTGCGCGTAGTAAGACGATGACGCTCATACAAATAATGTAATGAAGTCAATACCAATCAATTCCTACATTTTAATGTGTAAGTATAAAAACCGCTCTGCTCAAAATATATAAAAAAAGATATTTATTTTACAATTATTGCAAGATATAGCTAATGCAATAGTGTAAAGTCAAAAATGTACACATATTCCCAATAATAATAAAAAATTATATATAAAACAAAATAACATAAGTAACAGTTTTAACTAATCCTCTAACAGCATAGGTACATAAATGTCTATGTTTTCGGCAATTAAATTCCACACTCTCAGGGCGTTTGTGCACTACACGAAATTTCACTGTTTTACTGTCCGAAATGTCAGTTTCAAATGTCTTTGTCCCCTTCTAACTTATCGGAAATATGAGGACAGAGACATTTGAAACTAACATTTCGGACAGTAAAATTTCGTCTAGTGCACAAACACCCTTATCGTACGAGTCAGGGGTGTTTATTATCCTGCCGTGTGGCACCGCGAAAAGATGCGGCTTTAAAAAAGTTTGACATAGACTTCCACTATCTAGGATCATGAACAGGTTATCAGAACTTAAGACTCTTCGCGAAGAGAGACACAGTCGCCTGCGCCTTGTCGCCGTTGAAACGTCGGAGCTCCGTGATCGCCTGGAAAATAAATCCCCCGCATGAATAACTTAAAGGTAATTATGTATTTTTACATTATTACACACGGGAAATTACTCACGTAAAAATATCGTCGATTTAGATACCGACCATGTTTCGATTCTTCTGGAGAATCTTCATCTGGGTATGAGTGTGGTCACTCCTCGCGGCCGCGTTTCAGTGTGAAAAACTAAATCGACGATATTTTTACAAGTAATTTCCCGTGTGCTATTATAATGTCTAAGAAACTATGTATTTACGAGTATATTAACTTCGTTGCGTAACGTGCGAGAGAAGAAAAGAGCAAAATTCGGTATTCTTAGAAAATAAAATCTTTGTCCCGCACGTGACGATAAGCAAAATAGTTTAAAATGAAAACAGTCATTCAATTGATACAAAGATGTTAACTAAAAATAATGTTGTAATGAGAAAATAAGTATAATCACTTACATTTAGAACAAAACTGATAGATTTATATTGCTTTATCCAAAGTATATGGTTCATACTTCATAATATAATAACCCCCTTATGCATGGTTTAGTAAACATACTTTAGCTAAAACGGATATTAAATCTGTCAAATCTGTATCAAATTTCATTAAAATCCGTCCAGCCGTTTGAGCGTGAAAGAGTAACAAACATACTTACACACACACAAACTTTCACCTTAAAGTAGGATTATAATATTAGTAGGATTATGTTGAGAATTATCATTTAATAATTTGACTATTTAGGAAAAATCACTAATTCCGAAAATAAATTATTTTAAATCTTACCTGTTCTCTAGTAAACCCGAGAGCGACAATTTCTTCCACTTCCCGCTCTCCGAACCGATCGCTTGCCAGGACAATTAAACTGGGGTCTGCTGTGAAACGGATATCTAAATAAATTTTACGTACAGTAGGCGTAATGTTATGAATATTCATAACATTTTATTGAAAACAGTGTGATTACATGCTAAAACATATATTTACTGGTATTTATTAATTTACCTGTCGTCTGCCCGCGACCACGGCTGGTGCAATCCAGTCGTCGGGATAAAAACAAATAAAATAAAGGTAAATAGCGATAAATACCCGTAAATATATGTTTTATCATGTGTTCTGATCGCGAAACCACCCCTGCGCAGTTTGACAGCCAGCGCTCTTTTTACGTGGCGCGACCTATAATGTAACATACATTATAGGTCATTATAGATCGTAACATACGTGGTCGCGGGTCTAAACGACGAAATAACTAAAGAACTCCCGGCAGACCACGCCGTTGATACTTTGATAGTGAGATAAAGTGCATTCCCTAGTCATTTTTACGTATGTTCACAGATTACTCCGTCATAGTGGACCGATTTTGAAAATTATTTTTTTACTTGAAAGAATACACTGCCGAGGTGGTCCTATAAAAATGATTTGAGGAATTGATGAGGATCTTCGGAGTTATGAACAGAAATGTACCTCGAGAGTGCAGGAAATTTATTTCTTCTTACGAAATCGAAGTCGGTTTATTAAAACTTTTAATTTTGGCACTTCTCTTACCAAATAAATAAAACTCCGAAAAGTTCGAAGAAAAGGCTTAATATAATAAAACTTGTCTTACCAGGCAAACTTGTCATACCAATTCTGGTCGGTATGTGGGTGGGTGTAGCGGCGGGAGATTCGACGGTCATGGGGGTGTTCTGCCCGCTCACCGACATCGGGACCGGCTTGTTGCTGTGCTCCGGAGACTCTGTTCACAGATGACATCATTACACAACGCAACCAGAGAATGCAACCATTGTGGCTGAACTAATTTTAGTTACAGATCAACAAAATTACTAATATTTTTTTAGTCAAAAGATTTCTGTTTTGACCTTTTTTTCGTTAAATTGAAACAGTGCAGTATCTAAAGCTAAATTGAACATGATTATATGGAATAACGAATATCCATCGCTACATGTTTAAGTTAAAGTGTACTTTAGTAGCGAACCGGTTGATGTATTAATACGAATTACGCTAATTTCTGTGATAGCTAAATGTGTTGTGTTGAGCATTATTTACGTGGTACATAAAATAAAATAAATGTAACAATCCAGTGCAGAAACATAAACATTAATACAATATAACTTATCTTTTTCTCATGCTTGCTTATGCTTCCCGTAGCTAAAGTCACGATCGTACAACATTATCTGAAGTATTAATGAAAACATAATACATTTCCACTGATCGCGCGCACTTTCTAAACCATGCTACATTAGTAATTCACAACTCATCCGTGCAACGACAAGCGTATCTTTTACTACCAACACGCAGAGCCTGCTAACAAACAAACGCGTTCAATAGCTTAACTAAAATTATTTACTTAGTTTTTCATGTAAACCAATTATATTCGAGCAAGTTTTATCAAAAGGTAAACTTTCGCAAATAGATTGTTAAAATAAAGATCTACAGGGCGGTCCACACTTCTCGGAATGCATTCGATTCGAAGATATTTTATTTTGATAGATATAACCCCAGATTTCTTTGTAGAGAGGTGACAATTACAAGAGGAGAGGACGTTAAATACTTTTATAAATTATACCCAATTGACAAATTAATTTAATACTGTCCTGTCAATTCATCACTTTTGAAAGATCTTTCGATTTGAATGGTTCTAAAAAGTGTGAATAACCCTGCAGATCTGGATAAAGATACTAAGAAATGTAGAAACAAACTAACACGACACTGTATAGATAAGTACATTTTTATAGTTCAAAACAAAGGTCGAAAAATGGACCAAAATCACAAAGTACTGCAATATTTAGTCTAAAGTTTCAATTTAGTAAGTTAGTTTCTGGGTCGTACTCAGCTATTTGAGCTTAGGGTAAAAAGCAAAAATAGTTTTACTATTTTTATTTTATATAACGTTACTGTTTTCGTATGAACTTAGACTTGCACAGCTATAATTTCCCTTGAATTTTACTTCTTTTTTCCGCGCCCACCTTGCTTAGATTTTTCGAGGGCTTCTTTGATCTGACGTTCTTCGTGGTCCTTCATAGATTGTGTGACGAGCTCGTCTTCGGAGGTGCCCGAAAGGCGCGCGCACTCGGGCAGGTCGGACTCGGGTAGAAAGTGGGTTTCCGTGCCCGTAGTGCCGATGTGGAGAACGTTTCGTTTGAGGTCGATATTGCACTGAAAACAATAATGTTTCCTAACATACCTTTCCGTTTATCCCCCACAGTAAGCAAAAGAAAAGATAGATAGGTTATTGAGTCTGCCCCCTATTCTGAAGTCACGAAACTATACTAAAACAAGACTAAAATTCTTAAAATTAGGTTTAGACTCGTCCCTATTCACGTGGCACCAAACTAGACTAAAATCAGACAAAATTTAAGAAATGCTAGTGTTATTTTGATGACACAGTTTTCTAAAATTTTAAAATTTAGAATTTTAGCTAGTTTAGACAAAGCTTCTGAATCGCCCTCATTAGCTAGTTTACCAATTTATAGTTGAAACTTACTCTCTCTTTTACACCATTATCTATACATTCATTTATAATTTACGATAATACCTAGGATAAAGCAATCTATTGTCAATGTCGTAAATAAAAAATCGAATAAATGATAAGGTGTAACAAAGAGGTTAAGTTTATCACACTATCACACTAATATTACTTACAAAGGTGAAAGTTTGAGTGTAAGTGTGTTTGTTACTGTTTCACGCTCAAACGGCTGGACGGATTAGAATTAAATTTGGTACCAGAATTGCTTATACCCTGAATTAAAGAATAGGCTACTTTTGATCCCGATATTCCCACGAGAACGGGAACTATTCACCGCGGGTAACACCGCAGGGCGCAGCTAGTGTGTAATATAACTTCCCTTACCTGATGTCTTTTGAGCATGTCCAGTCCCAAAAGCATATCCATAGGCTGCTCTTCAAGTACTGAGAACGAAGTAGTGAGGAAGTCTTTTTCGATTCTCATTTGAACCATGTGGATACGGCCTATGATCCTTTGCACGCCGACACCTTTGGCGATACCTGCCCATCTATTAAAACACGTTGAACTTTATATATATACTATACTAGATACTAAATACAGAAAGTTTGAGATGTATGGCTTCTATAATGTCGTTTCGCAAACAAACAGCAGAACTTCTTCAGAATAACGAGAGACTTTATTTAACCCCCGACGAAAAAAAGGAGTTATAAGTTTGTAGCGTGAGCTGTATCTGTCTCAAGCAACGTAGTTCATGGATAAAACGATTTTGATTAATATTTTTTGTTTGAATGGTGTCTTTAACGAGAGTGTACTTCGTTCCATTTCAAGAAAAAAAAAACTTTTCTAGATAAAAAGGTCACTTATTTATTTTCTAGAGTCCATAATCTTTGGAATCCAAGAAGACCACACTCCAACACATATTCTAAAATTACCTGTTGCCCAATCATGTCTTTTCAGTATTTGTGTACATTTTATGATGGCTGACACCCACAGAAAAACCTACATAATTATACGCTGCATCATGCATAAATTAAATTATTCTTGCACGAAAAATTTACAAACTTTGCCAAATTTGCAGGCCAATGAAACTCGCGGCGCATCTGCTTTGCAGTCTGTTTATTTTTAACTGTAAACTATTGTGTGGGAGGCTCTTGTGAATCATGTAGTTATCTCCACATGAATTGACTTTTGGGTAGTGTTTTTTGGACAATGGCACTTCCAAACAAGGATGTTAACAATACCATCCTATCTGTATTCTGTGACTTTAAAGGCTTCTATGATATTGTGGCAAGAGATTTTGACAACTCTTAGCTCATAATATGTATTTTATACTTTATCATAAACATGACATCATGTTTATAACTTGTTATGTTATGTTATGAGCCTGTAATGTCCCACTGCAGGACAAAGGCCTCCCTTCCTTCTCTCCATTCTTCCCTGTTTTGGGCCACTGCAATCCTTTAGTTGGGCATCTAACTCGTCTTTCCATCTACGGCGTGGTCTGTCTGCCGCGAGGTCGTTTTTGTTAGGAGGCGACCACTCGGTAGTGCCTTAAGCCCAAAACGTATCCGACATGCGGCTGACGTGACAATATAAAAAAATGTGAATTGTTTAAATTAACCAGTACTTAGATACATAAAGGTTGCACATAAAATATACTTGCTTATTTATTAATGTTTGCCATACCTCGTATCCACAAGCCTCATAATGTTACACCTCTCAGCGCAAGCAGCAGACATGATCGTGGTCTGAGCACCAGAATCTATGAATGCTTTCACCGGAAATCTGGAAATAAAACTCTTTAGTCTGAAGAGTAGAGTTTGTGGTAATCATTTTCTATCTTCAAATTACTTTACTAATAGATAGGTGACTGTGACAGATAATTAATACACAATGTACACCACAAAATGGAAAGAGACCACAAGTATTCCTTTTTAACCTAGAAACTAAAAAAAAGCAGGAGGTTCTATGTTCCACTGTATGTATTTTAAAGTGTAATAATGCGCAACAAATATTTATGCAAAAAAAACTTCCTACAGATTGAGCAGATATAGAGACAAAATTGTTGTAGTTAGTAGACATTTTTATCTAAGACTTTGGTGGCAATTCAGATGTCGCCAAAACTAATCTAAACTAATTTGACAGCACTAAAAATAGTTTTTCTTAAACTTTCGCGATCACAATTCATATTTATAAATACATGTACACGGGGTTTTATCGCGTTAAAAAAAATAAGGTAAATAACGCGATAAAACCCCGTGTACATGTATTTATAAGCACTAAAAATGTTACCGTCCCGTTCATAATTGTAGAAATATAAAAGATGGCATCAACTTTAGTGCTGTCAGATTAGTTGAGTTTAGTTTTTGCGACATCTGAATTAGTGTCAATGTAAGCCAGTAAACTTATAAATGTTAATTACCCATTCACATGGCAATTGATGTATAACATGACAACTGTTCCAAAAGTTTCAGGGTTGTACTCCATAGCTGCTTCCATATTAGCTTCAATATTCTTTTGTTTAATTTCTTCAGCAATCATCCTTTGAGCTTCCGTGTCAAATGGATCAGAGTTCATCATTCTGTAAGTTACTTGAATTTCAATAATGGACTTTCCTGTATCATACCAAGATTATTACATCCATGGAAATGGTAGTGTGTGTTATCTGATAATGTTGAATACAAAGTTTTGATGGCATAATGCTCATGGTGATGACACAGTATAGTCACCATAATGACACGGTATAGTCACCAAAGACCTTTAAAAGTCAGCAGTTTGAGAAGGTTGCCAATGAAAAGTTAAAGCATTTAATCAATCATCACTATGTGAACCCTTACAAAACAAGATTATATATTGAGTCAGAAGTAGGTATACTTTACTGGAAACTGTATGAGTAAGTATCATAATAATCTTCATCTATATGTTTTTTTTTTATTGTAATCTATATTTAACTACCCCCTATATCTGTAATGTATTTAGATGATTGTAGAGCAACTAAAGCTGAAAAAATTTGTAGAAACTTAGATTAGTAATTTAATACTTTTTTGTGTTTGTAGGTTCCTATTAAACAAGTCAATCACCTGATTCTTTGCTGTTGACGTTCAGTCCTTGCCAATATTTGCTCACGCAGCACTGAAGCAAATGTATCTATAACATCATGAAATCAACATATTTATTGAACTACCATGCAAGTTTCTATGCAAACAATAAGTAAATTAACCAATATTTGATTAAAGAAACAAGCAAGTAAATAAATATCACCTTCTACCATCATGTATATCTATTTAGCTGATAAATTATTATTATTTTTCATTCCACTGTTCGATTTATATAAAACCAAACTCGTAACAGTCCTATTTTTCACAAATTTCATTTGCATATGTTTGGACTAATTCTAATCTAATGCACCAACACAATTATATATTTTTTTTCATATTACAGTATCTCGTGCATATTTTTTATTTAATTTGAGAACAAAGTGATATAATAAGTATAGAGAAAACAATGGAGGTAGGAATGTGCTTCATAATTTGCCTCCAATTTCAGTCTGTCTAATTAATGCATGTCATACCAAGGTTCCCACTGAGAAGAGCATCAGCCAATCTAGGGTTATTCTGCTTGAGTAAAGCCAGCTGGTCAGGATTGGCCAAAAACATCTCCCTGATGATGCGTGGATCTTCCTCCACAGGTGGTGCTCGTGATGCCATGGAACTACTGGCCCCAGGAACTTGAATATTGCTGAAGTCGAGATTTGCTAAGCCGGTCGGCAAAGCTGCAAGGCAGATTTTAAAATTTATTTAGGTAAAAAATTGATATCCAATTGAAAGACTGTTCTGTCATGTCAATGTTAGTCTTAAAAATATTTTTTTACTATAAAGAGTTTGTTATCTGCCATGCCAGTGCGTAACTCGATACCGTGGCGCCCTTTGTCACTAATGACATGACGATGCACTTTGATAGCGAGTGTCAGCGAGTGTAAACAAAGAGACATATCGCGCGTACCTTGGCTGGAGTCGTTGACGCTCAGGTTGGGGGCGGCCTGCATCATATGTAGCAGCACAACCACATCACCGTCGTGAACTCCATGCTCCTTCAAAGTCTTCTTGTCATCCAACAGCGGCATGCCATTAAAGTTCAAAGTTATATCCTTCGCAGGAAAACCCGACTCTATCTCACAGAATGCCTTAAAATTCTCCAGCTCCAGATCCTCGGAAACGTCCAACACAAATATTTCATCGTTAAGCGTAGTCACAGTAACTTTCATCGTGAAATTCTAATAATGTGGCGGGCGATCTGTAGCAAACTATGTAGGTACCTAAGCACGACGGGTTTGTTTTTTAGTGTTTTACGGGAATGACTTTACAAAACATTATATACGCACGCAGTAGAAGTTTAGTAGTGTAAAGAATCTGGCCGCCAGATGAACAGAACATTGAACATTCGAGCGCAAAGAGCAAATAAAACTTTTGGAACAGTTCCCTGAAATATTTGGCTGGTGCAATAACTTGTTGGTTGGTTGTACTATTACATGCTCTTTGGTTGGTTGGGTTGAGTGAACTTGAGTGAGTTGTGTTGTGTGTGGTGTGAGTGAGTGGAGTGAGTGAGCGAGCGAGCACTAGTGTTGCCGTTTTTTATTTTGAGAAAATGCTAAAACTTGCTCCAGAAAATGCTAAAAAATGCTAGTTTAAAAAAAAAAATTATAAATGAACATTTTGAGCTTCTATTTTTCTGGTACTTAGCAGTACTTAGCTTCCAGGCGCAATGGTATCGTTAATACTAGGCGTTAATTAATAACACACCTTTTTCTTGGTGGTGATCACGGTCGGTGATCTTAGAACAAAAAAATTTGCCTATAGTTAGTCTGTGGGTCGTAAGTGCTTTGCCACACTAGACCGAAATTCCGTCGCCGAACTTCTGCGGCGGAACACCAATAGGTACACGTTATCTATTGCATACAAAATACAAATAACGGGCACACTACGCGGAACGACCGATCTTCCGCGTAGTGTGTCCGTTATTTGTGTTTTGGCAAAGCATTACCTGTCCTGTAACTGTTCCCTCCCCCTTCCTTAATACTTCTTTCCTGTCCGACCCGGACGCGCCGTAGGTAGGTAACGAACGATACGCTAGCTATAAAAAAATAATTGCCATTGTTGTGTTTACTTTGTGATCGTGGTTTCAAAGTTGATCGAGTGAAGTTTTGCGTTTTAGTTTTATATACCTATTTCCGTAACTTGCCCTCTCAGTTTTTGAGGCTATAATATCATCTCGCAATATGTACATCAAGTGCTGTGTTATGAGCTGTGCTAATAGACGAAAGGACGTAGGTAGGTACATTTTACAAGTTTCCAAAAAGTGAGTTAAAATGACTCTGAAAGTGGTTAGAACTGTGAAAGACTTCGAAGACTGAGCTTCAAAGATCTTCAGAAACAGTCTATGTGTCGGAGACACTTTGAGAACTCGTCTTCACCAGCAGCATAATAAAAAACATAACCAAGTTGTTATTTTAAGTTGTAAGTAAATAAATAATTGTCTATTTGTCAAGTTGAACAGTAAACAAATGAGAATATTACCTACGTGTTTTATTACTAGTAATAGTCTTCCATGTAGCTCATAGAATATTAAATTAATTAAAAATCAGTAGGATTGAAAGCAAGCAGTAAAAAATTGCATGGTAGAATGCATTTCCAGCCTATGCCTATTTCCTCCCTCTCTCCATTTCGAAAAAAAAAGTTATCTGTCATATGGGGTTAGTGAGCCACTAGCCGGGCACCGTTAATCAAATAGTTAACTTCGTTAATCGTTCATCCGATACAAAAAAAATTAGCTTCGTTAACGTTAAAGCGTTACATTTCGGAAGAATTCACGCAAGTTAACGTTAGTCGTTAATCCGTTAATATTGTGTAAAATGTCATCTTTATATCGTTGCGTTAGGAACTCACCGGTTAGTGATATTTCGTGAAAAATATATTTTTGTCGACCAACTGGCACACTAAATTAGGAAAACAAATGAATTTTGATAGAAATAAAATTTTTTTTGTCTTTGAATTGAAACTATCTCAATCAAATTAGCAATCTCTACATTCTTCACCAATCAAAGCAGCCGGGAAAACCGGAAGGAAATAGATGAAAAAAACAGGTAGGTACAGACTAAAAATAATTAAAAAAAACTAAAATTCGAAAATGATAAGGCCGCGCCGGGCACATCGGTGGGTGCCCGACTCGACGCTAATGCCCTGTTTAGAAAAATAGTTGAATACCTACAATTTTTAGCTTCAGCTGTCTGGACTGACTGATGATTAGGTACCTACTGACAAAGGATGTTAAGTAATATCACGAGCTATTTTTTAGCCAAAACAAAAAGCTGCTACTAATATTATCTATAATTTTGATTACTACACTGCACAGAACACTTTTTCTACCTAACTAAATTACACTGCACGCACTCTTCTTTATCAATTATCAACACGCAAATGATCACTGACAGTAATTTATAATAACAACAAACAAAACACTAGTGACTCTAAGCACCGGCGCTAAGTAATAAAATGATCAAACGAAACAAATCCCTTCGCAGTTTTCTTTCTCACTCGCATGTGCCGGCAAAATATATCTAGTTTTGTTTTTGTTTCACTCGCTGCCACGCGCCGCCCAGAACTTGTCAGTGCCGTGCAGTAACTATTAGGCATTGGATTAACTGGTTAATAATTAATTGGTTAGTCAAAATGTTAACTTCGTTAATTTACGATTAACGGATCAACGAGTTAATGCCCAGCTGTCTATTTCTTACTTTTTTTCTGACTGTACCTGACAAAAAGAAGAGTAGGTCAAAGACGTTTTACCGTATAACGTATAATGTATTTGGAGTAGGTATCTCCTGACAGCAGCCAGACTATTTTATAGGTAGGTACCTTTCACCTTAAAATGCTCTTTGTTTCCTACTTCTTTTTTCCCTTGTCAATGTTTCCTACCAAAGAGAATAAAAACGCTACGTTTTTCCTACTTTCTCTAAGATTCGATGACAATGACAATGACATATTTGGCATTTATGACGCAGAAACACAATTTCCGTCAAACAGCAATGCTAGGTTATAGTCTTTGGTTGGTTTGGTAGGTTATGTTATTCGGTTAGATTAGTTAGAGATAGCGATGTTACGAGTTGATTTTATTTCAACTCGGCTAACTCGAGTTGACTCGGCCGCTAACTCGAATCGCAACTCGAGTTGACTCGACTCGCATCAACCAGATGGGATCTGCTTCGCGGCAGCAGCCAACCAAACGGATCGGCGAGTCGAGTCGGTGCATTCGACTCGATTCGCCGATTCGTTTGGCTGCTGCCGCGAGTTCGTATTCTTATTCGTAGTAGAGTCGAGTTACGGTTTCGAGTTGGCAAATCGCTGACTCGCGACCTCGCGTGCACTCGCATTCGCATAACTCGCATTCGTTATCCGCATTCTAGTAGTTAGGTAGGTAAGCGAGTTGATTCGAGTTGCGAATGAACCCGATTCGAATCAACTCGTTTAGACTCTGATTCGAGTTATTCGAATCAGCCAACTCGACTCGCCCATCGCTTTAGTAGTTAGTTATAGTTAGTGCTCGCTCGAGCTCGACTCTTATCGGCTGCTCGCGCTGGTTGGATGGATGGACGCTAGTTGAATAGATAGTCTTTGTTTTCTTCAGAAAATAATTCGACAAATACTGTGTTTACCGATTACCGATACCGACTAGTTAAGTGAAAGTCAATATTATACAAACTCACTGTAGTTCATCAATCTGTTTGTGATTTATGGTGCTAAGTCTCCAGCTGCCTATTTTACAATGTGAGATTATTGTGAGAGAAATCTACACATGACATAGAATGGTGAGTGTTTTTGCATTACCTACTGGTTTTCTATAATTAAAATGTATGGAATAGTTTCGGTCCTTAGACTGTTTAGTCTTTTTTGTTGTGTGATGCTAATGAACCATTTTTTTGCTGTGCCTTTGTGAAAGTGTATTTGTAATGAAGCAATAGTGTAGTCGCTATGAAGACCTTGCTAGGAAGCGAAGCGAGAGAGCGTAAAATAATGTAGATAGGATATTTTTTTTAAATAAGTAGGTACCTAAGTAAGTACTGTTTTTTAACTAACCTACTAGTGGCAATTCTGGATGTCGCCAAAACTTAACTAAACTAATTTGACAGCACTAAAAATGTTGCCGTCCCTTTCATAACGATGGAAATAAAAAGGCATCAATTTTAGTGCTGTGAAATTAGTTTAGTAAGGTTTTGGCGACGTCCAGAATTGCCACTACTGATTACTTACATAAGCAGAGCATTTTGGGTTGTGCAGTTAAGTGCTACCTATAGGTACCCAAACTGTAATAGTAGGGCTGTTTTTTTTTCAGCTTTGTGTATACAATAGGCTCCATTGCAACTTTGAATTATTATTATAGTTTACTACCTATTTACTGTTTGCCAAGAAAGAAGTTATAAGGGAAGAATTGTGGCAATCAAAGTCGCAGTAGCTATAAAAGAAGTGAGAAGTTATACATATTATTTTTACACAAAACCCATGACTCACTATTATGAAATAGCTTGGTAGATGTTCCATCGACTTGTATTATACCTGTAAATGTGGAATAACTAGCATACAAAAATTACTAAATTCACTAATAAACAAAACAGTCAAACAGCCGGTTTCTTGAACACAGATCATCTCCAAAATTAACTAATCAATGGTCAAATCATGTGACAAGTATCAAATTAGGAACAAATTCAACACTGTCACGTGATTTGACCAATGATTAGATAATTTTGGAGATGATTTGCGTTTGAGGAATTGCTGATAGCAAACTCATCCAATGGCTTCATAGATATAGTCTGACTTACATTAAGATCTAAGTAAAATAAACAAAAATAGTAACTTCTAAAATTGTCAATGTAATTGTAAGATGCAAATTACCATTGATTTATTTTTTTAACAATTTCAATTTGAAGTTTTGATACCAAAGTAATACTTATTGATGAAGGGATAACCCTACTAACAACACATTAGATGCACAAGCACATACATTAGATTGATTGGGACATGACAATATTATGGTATGTTAATACATACCATAATATTGTCAAGAAAGAGGCAAGTGCTGTGCAGAGATAATTCTCTGCACAGCACTTGCTTCTTTCTTACTCATATAATCTTTTTCTCAATCCATTATTAGGTACTCATAAAATAAATTTACCCTTTAACTTTTTGCTGGTATGCTATGCTAAGCCATGCTTTTGCAGTTTGTGTCATTAATTTCAATGGATGAGCTGGGATAAGTTAACTATAAGTAAATTATGAGCAAGCGATGCGAGTGAACATCTTTGTGGCAACTTGGGCGATTTTGTGTTATATTTTCCGGCATAACTTTTGAACTGTTAACCCAATCTATAGGTTTATAGGTAGTGCTAAGTAAATTTACGGCTAACCTAATGAGCTTAATCGGTGAAGGGTTTCTAAAGGGTCCTTGGGTTCCCAAGGAGGTAAAAAAAATGGGGTATCATACAAAAGGATTTGTTTGTACATTCCAAAATGGTTTTTATTTTTATTCTAGGAGGTATGGTTTATGAAATATGATGATAAAATGTAAAATCAAAAAAACCCCTGTAATCTGATCTGATGATATGGTTGAGTTTGGATGTCTTCGTAGTTCAGATGAGGCTGGAGAGCTAGATAGCCCTATCATTTGCAACTTGCAGTGGTCTCAAAAAGATTACCGGTTAGCATGCATGACATTTTTTCCATGTGAGCTAGCACTGTAGACATAAACAAAGTAGCAAGTACAAATTTAAGCCACCAACCAACGGTGCGCAAGATTTTGATCGGCCTGAACTAGGTAGGTACTAGTATTTGTGCGGACTGAATCTTCTAGTATTATGCAAATCCTTTGCAATTACTTTTTTTGATGGTTTTCTGTACCTCCTTGGGTCAAAAGTTTTGACCCATGTACTTACCCAGTTTTGACTCAAAACTGAAGTCATCGCCCAAAACGGGGGATTTTTACATCAACCGAGATAAAAAGCAACATGCTCAACTTTCTGATGAACAAAGACAGTTTTCTTTCATGATTTGTGTACTAAACGACGTATGACGTACGACGTATGACGTTGTTTCGTGCCGCGTTGTCCGTCCTAAAAGTGCCAATAATTGCCTACTTTACTTGAGATTTATGAAATTCGGATGGACACTTCAAGGCTAAATATTATCATTATAAAATCATGTAAGTAAGTAAGTACTAGTGGCAATTCGGAGTATCGCAAAAGCTAAACTTAACTAACTAAAAATGTTGTTGTCCCTTTCATAGGGATGGAAATAAAAAGGACGACATTCATTTTAGTTAGTTTAGTTTAGCTTTTGCGACACTCCGAATTGCCACTACTTTCTGATTAAAATATAAAATAGGTAAGTACCTTCTTACAGAAAATGTACAAAATAATAAAAACACAATGTTTGGTACTTATACCTAATAGTAAATTGTCTTTATTACTTAATATAAAGATCGTTATTTCTTAAAACTTTAAAAACTATCCTAATTTAGTGATTTGCAAGCATCGTCCAATCATCGATCGCCATTATAGTTGCTATTGCAATGAATACTTACAAAAAAAATATCGTTAATAGTTAATGTACATTCAGCTGTTGAACACACAGAACATTATAGTACCTCTACTCTACTACTAGGTTGAACACTCAGAAGAAGGAAAGATTGTCAATGGTTGAATATCACCGAGTAACCGACATGACAAAGAGTGTCAAAATGAGACACTGCAGAGCGGTCGTCAACTCTAGTCATCATTGAATTTTGCGCTTAATAAATACCTATAAATAACTACAGGCATTAGAATCACCTAGCATGTAAAACGAAACTTAAGTGATCCTTGAGGTCCTACAAGAATAAATGATTTTTCTTTCTTTCTTTCTTTCCTACCTAAACTTTGTGAGACCAATTATGTCCAACTAGGTATTGTAGTTATGTAGGCACCTACCTAACTACTTTTTACATTTTAAACGATAGAAATGACAATCAAAATCAGACCATGTCATCCATACTTACCTTTGTTAGTATTAATTCTTATCCAAATATTAGTATTTCGTATTCAAGACGGTTCCAATACCTCTTGATTACTGATTATAATAATATATATATTATGTACCTACTTGAATTATTGAAATCGGAAATTCCATTCAAAAGATTATAAAATTAAAAATGCCAATATAAATAAACAAAAAATACTCGTCGTCCCGCGCCTGTGTAGCCACATTAAGGGCCCACACGAAAACGGCTTCACCTCTCAAGTTTGATCCTGCATATCAATAAAAGCGCAACGAGCAACGCGGCGAGACAATCTATCCCGACATCGAGAACCTACATTTCCATTGGCTCTGTTCGAGGCGTCACCAAGAAACCTCTCGGTAAATAAGATAAAACAAGATTGTTGTCAGAATCACCAAGTGATTTTAAATGTTACAAATCTGGCTTGCCACCCCACGAACTAAAATAAAAGTGGGTAGTCCCATTATTCTATTGACAAATTGAGGCCTCCCAGTATAACCCCAGTGTAATATAACAAGACTTTTGATGAGACAAATGTGATTGTAGCAACTATCATCACCACGGATCCGTGGGCCGATCAGCTCGCTCACATTCCTCGGATCCCGATGATACCGACGGATTAGCCTATATCTTTTAAAAGGTCAGTTTCCTGTGAAGATATCGTTTGCCGTTACAATAAATAAATCTCAGGGACAAACTTTCTCGATGGTTGGCAACTTGGCATCGACTTAGGGAAAGAGTGCTCATGGGCAATTGTATGTTGCTGTTTTTCGAGTAAGATCTACTGAAAATCAATGTTTTTTGCCACCTATATATGTACCACTGCCAACAGTACAGTGAAGCTCTAAATTAATATAAGGTAACAAGTGGCAAATTAATTTTTTTATTAAAACCGTCTTCAATTTCGTGAAAAGAGATCAATTTCCTGCACTCTCGAGGTGCATTTCAGTTCATAACTCCGAAGATCCTCATCAGATCCTCAAATTTTTTTTTGACTATCTTCTTTCCACACTTACTTACTTATAATATAAAGTTAAATTTTTATAAAAAAGGTCCACCCGTGCGAAGCCGAGACGGGCTGCGTAACATAATATCACCACGCATTTTTAATCATTTGTAGTTTTTTTAAAAACGCCCTCTACTGGAATATCATAAAATCTAAAGCTCCCTCAAACTTCAGAAATGTAGGTATGTACATAGGGAGAAGAGGGAAGATTTTAGGGTTCAAAGTCGGAAGACCTGCAGCTGTAGGGTGTGCAATTGCAATTTAATTTCGTTCATAAAAACTAGATGGAGCTGCATCTGCTGTCATATGGGTGCAAGTTCCTACAGCATTTACATTGCGCTTCCATTAAGATAACGCTAGGTGTCACTACTAATTTAATCACCTTTCATTGACCGACTTAAAAAAAGGAGGAGGTTCTATAATGTTTCACTGTATGTATAATTTTTTTTGTTATATTTTTTTTGTGTATGTTCACTGATTATTCCTTCAATAGTGGACCGATTTTAAAAATTTTTAGTATAATATTCACGAGGTGGTCCCATTAAAATAAAATTTGGGATCTGATGAGGATCTTCGGAGTTATGGACAAAAATGCACTTCGAGAGTGGAGAAAATTGCTCTTCTTACGAAATTGAAGACAGTTTAATAAAAATACTAAATTTGCCACTTGTTAACTTGTTAATATAAATTTGGAACATAACAATGATACACATAATAATTAATTTTTAAAATAGATGAAACCTATTCATCTATTTTAAATTAATTGGGTATGCAGCCTCCTCTCTGCAGCAAGTCCGAGCTGATGCCATTAGTGTGTAGTGTAGATAAGGTATCTAAGAATATATAACTAAGAATAACGTGTGCGGGTCAGTAAGCGATAAGCGAAAATATATTATACTTAGCATACGGCCGCGACTTCGTTCGCGTGAATTTTGTCTTGGTAACCTAAATGCTAAAAAAATTGTAAATTCCCAACAAACCACCATCTAATTATGTATACAGTTTAGTTTTATTTGTAGGTTACTGAAAAATGTTTCAAGCATAAAAAATCTCATAAAAACTTCAACAACTCCTGTACCTACATGACGGGGCTAGTTTTGAAAATGTTTTACCATCGACTTTTATTTAGATGTATTTTTTAAATTTATAAGGTTCACAAATATTTTTTTGCGTAGAAACATTTTCATACCCTTAGGAGTAGATTTTTAAAATCCTAACTATCCTACATCCTTTTACGACAACAGAAACACTCGTTGAGGCAAATCGTTACCTTTTAGAAGTTCTACCATCTTGAACACCCACCCTCTCTCACCCCCTCTGTAAGGTAGTTTTAAAAAAAATATTACACAGGCTTATTTTATTTGTACTGCCAAATATTAATACCTACCGAGTTTCAAACGATTTGAACAAGCCGTTAAAAAGTTCCGATACAAACTTAAACAACCCCTGTTTTCCATGGCGGGGGTAGGTCTGGAAATATTTTGTCATAGACTTTTATAAAATGTATGTTCATGATTGCGAGTTCACGGAATAAGATTCTTAATACAACAGTTTTAACCTTTTTTCATCCTATTAGGGGTTTAGTTTCCAAAATTCCTTCCATAGTGCAAACCCTACCTACACTATATATAACAAAGGCTTATATTATTACAGGGTGGGGCATATATTACAGGCTGGGATGGGACATATTATTACGTCTTATATATATATCATTTTTATATGTAAAACCATTTCGTAACAAAATGTTTGCAATGTTATTCAGACCTACGAGTATAAATCGACTACTGCGCTGCTTGCCAGCCAGGGTTCTTTTTGCGGGTCGCGATCTATATTAAGGACTTGACTGGATGTCTAGTGCGCGTTAGCGGTGGTGATGTTGTCATCAGGAAAACAGAGATTGCGTCTAGGTCGACGGAGCGATTAGGAGCCTCGAACCGCTTGAGCGTCCGTATTTATAAATACGGACACACACAGGCCTGACAAGCAAGTTACTATAACCTATGAAATTCCTTGTACGTACCTCAGGTTATTTATAATAATATTCGTTTTACAAATGATTTTGAGTTATTCAGTTAACATTACAAATATCAACTCATTTTATTGAAGCAAACGTATTTTCCAATAAAATTCAACAATCAAAATTATCACTTGGCAATTATTTTATTGTTTTTAACTGCCGTTTGATGCTGGTTCAACGCCTTCGCTCCAATATAATTACATATATTTTATTTTTGACCACGAGTTCCAACAATATAATTATGTTCGCCAATTATTGGCTTGCAGAACAATAATAATGATTGTTGGAACTCGCGCTTGAAATCATTTTGGTGGTCTCAGCTTCAGACATTCAAAATAATTAATGAAAGAAGAAAAATTAATATTTTTATGATCATTATAATATTCTTTTACAATTTTATTCTACTTACCACTTTGTTAACTTGGTCAATAGCGGCTTTAGCTTTTACACAGTGACTCTATCGTGCGTTTCAGCAGCGTATAGGATTGCGCGCGGGAAAGCCTGCACACGCAATCCATTGTGATTTCATTAATTACACACAGAACATTGATTAATGTTCGCTATTCAACCGATGATTGTTCGGAGAAGTCGGAAAAGTTTTGTTTCAGGCGCATCATAATGTTAGTGAGTATAATTACTATCCTGCTCATAATTAAAAGCTCAGGTATGCAATGCAGTGCAGAATCCAAACCGTAGTAGATATAGGTGTAGTTTTCAGATTGTTTTCTGCATTTTGAGCGTTTACAGTTTATGCCCTAGAAAAACAAATAATAACATTAATTTAATAGTAATGAATGAATTACTTTGCTACTACAATATTTATGCGCTGGGTCTATAGTGCCTAAACCGGTGTGTTTGGCAATCGCGTAGAGGTTCCCAACAGTAATAGGTAGGTACCACCAGTTTATGTGGAAAAAGAAAAACAAAGACTTAAAAAGCATCTATCTATCTATCAACTTTAAACTACTTTTATGAAATAATTTTATATTATTTCGAAACAGCTTCAATTTATTAACTTACTGAAACTAAACTAACCTCACTTCCAACCGTCTCCGTGAAATATTGTATATCTACAAGGTTTATGTGTGGGTATTAAACATTAAATACCTACTTATATACATAGTTCTCTTTAATTTGTAAAAAAAACCGCGTAAAAAGTATCAAATCTTTTGCGTGATTTAGAAGATGTAAGCGAAAAACCGGTCAAGTACGTGTCGGGCCACGCGCAATGAGCGTTCCGTAGTTGCCCAATATTCGAAGGTTTACAGTACATTCAATTATATTTTTTACAGTTAACAAGTGGCAAAATTTAAATTTTTATTAATACCGACTTCAATTTCGTGAGAAGAGAGCAATTTCCTGCACTCTTGAGGTGCATTTCTGTGCATAACTCCGAAGATCCTTATCAGATCCTCAAATTTTTATGGAAGCACCCTTGGAATATCTTCTTTACAACATAAAAATAATCATCAAAATCGGTTCATAAACGACGAAGTTATCTGCGAACAAACATCTATCATTTCAAGCGGGACAATGTACATTGTACACGTGGTCGGTCCAGGCGAAGATGGCGTGACGAACTCGACGGCCGTGGCGAATTGATAAAGGCAAGGGAGGCCTTTGCCCAGCAGTGGGATACGGTGGGCTTATTAGATTAGTTGTTAAAGATGTTAAGTTTACCCGGATTCGATCCCCGCCACGGGACAAATGTTTGCACGAACTACTAGTGCCTCAGTCATGATTTTTTTTATTTTACAAACTTAGTATTTTTAACAAACTTGTTTTGATTGTTTACGTAATCTAAATAGAAAAGTTACAGTGAAGTGCCTATAAAAAAAAAGAGATTCGCTGAGTACTATAACCTCAGCATGCATCATCCCTAAAAAAATATTCTCACTTTATGTAATCTAGAACTGATAGTAATCGAGGAACAGGCAGCGGAAGGGGTAGAGCGGGATGCGCGGAGTTTCGAGCAGTGCGAGCTCGGACTACACAGCACATTGAGCTGAACCTCTCAGCATACGCGCGTTATTGCCAGTGCGCCGCGATGGCACATGTTAGTTACGTGAGAATGCTTGCCCGGATTTGTAAGTATTTATTTTAAACGAACTTTAATTATTATTGTAAACAATATTTTCATTAACTGTCTATTCTTTTTTTGAGGTAATTTAAAAAAAGTTCACGTTTTTATTAATTTTCATAATCTATCTATCTAATAACTTTAAACGAGCAATTCTTATATTATAATTATATTGTATAATCTGAATCTCGCAATAGGCTCCAAGGATTTTAATGAAATTTAGTATGCATGGGGTTTCGGGGGCGATAAATCGAACTGGCTGGGATTCATTTTCAAGCAATGAAATAAAAAATACACCATCATCCAGGTACTTTACTTACTAATAAATTGTTTTAAAGTTTTTTTTTATTGTCCGCCGAGTCAATTCAATAAAGTTGACCAACGTGTATTACCATCCAAGTACTTTGAATAAAAATTCGATGAACGTAGAGATCTAGCAGACAGATTTCGTAAACAATCAGCTATTCGAAGCAAGTAGGTATAAAGTAAACCACTAACCAACGGTGCGCGAGATCTCGTTCGGAGTGAACTACTAGTACTTTGGTTTTTATTTCTCTGATGGTGACATATTATAACGAATGTTATCTGAAATTAGTGTAGGTAATATGTATTATCCTACATTATGAATGTGATTATGATTATTTTAATAAAAAATACAGCTCGTATTACACGATTTCCGGTTAGTGCGACGTATATCATCGGTCCCTTGGCCATCGTCATAACTGGATTCGGATACTGTAATATGAAAACGCCGTTTGTGTGTGTGTTGTCGCGCTAGGCGCCCGCCTTAGTCCCTAGGTAGACTGCGGAGTCTACCTAGGGACTATGGCGGGCGCATAGCGCGATGGGTATGGGCGTAGGTTTCGAACTTTCCTATCCTATCCGCGCGTTTTATCCACACCGTAATCATCATCAATCAATTATATTATTATATATTAAAACAATAAGCATTTTTATGGAATCAACGCACAGACCAAACCGCTGAAGCTATGAACCTGAAATTTGGAAGGTAGCTTCCTTTTAAAACAAAACTACGTTCTCAGACGGGATTTTTCGAATTTCCACCCCTAAAGGGTTGAAAAGGGGTGAAAACCGTTATGCAACTTTTTAATGCGTGAAGCGATTTTCTTCAAACTAGGTATAAATAAATTTACACGTTTTTCAGGAATTTAAAATAAAACGCCTGAAAAGAGGTAAAATGTGGTGTCAAAGTTTGTATTGGAAGTTCGATTTGCTTGAAACTCGGTTGCAATACTAAATAAATATAAACGTGTTTCAGGGTTTTTCGAAAAAACCCTTCAAAAGGGTGAAATGCAGTGTCGTACTTTTAAATAAAACGTATTAATAAGAGGTGCGATTGGCTTGAAACTCGGTTTGGATACTATAAATACAAAATAGTTGGTCACGTGTTTAAGGAATAGAAAAAAACGCTAAAAATTGGGTAAAAAGTAAAATTTTTTCAGCCTTCTTTAGGTTACGAAGAAATTTACGCGAACGAAGTCGCGGGCTTCTGCTAGTTTGAACATAACCGATTTGCCGAGGAATATTCCAAGTAAAACTGATCAGCAGAGAGCATCAGCTCTAAGTCCCTTATGGTTTTCTCTGGCATTAAATCCTCTTTCAAGTATACTAAACTCCACAAACATCATTATTTATTATTGAACACAAGATTTCCAACGTAGCTTACAGACAGACCAACCACTTAAAGCCATCTTTTATATATTGACGATAGACGATATACTAATAGAACTGGAGTTAGAACACTAACAGAACAAAATCACGTGACAGTGTCGAATTTGTTCCTCATTTGATTCTTGTCATGTGATTTGACCATTAATTAGGTAATTTTGGAGATGATCTGCGTTCGAGAAACGTGCTGTTTTTCAATTCACAGAAAAATTCTCTCAAGACATAGTAATGCGCTTTGGAATCGATAAATGTAAAATCAACTTCAGATCAGGACAAAATACCAACACACTTATAATATGCAAACCAGGGTGGGGGGGGCGCTAAATGATAACGAAACGAAGCACACAAATCTTTGGATACTATCAGTCTAACCTAATCTATACTTCTATACTCATCTATCTATTCTTATATATACTAGGTATATAAAAAAAAAATGAAATATGATCACGACTGTATCCATGGAGCGGTAGACATTTCTTTCAGATCATTAGGCATTTTTAGATCTTTTTTGAATATGTCTAAGGGGGTAGTCAGAGATATGTCCAAATACATACATATTTAGTACAATCCCACTTGTTGCAGAAGTTAACTTTCCATACGCGACAGGTTGCAAGCCCGTCGACGCTATTACAGAGCTAACTGGTTTCCTCACGATGTTTTCCTTCACCGTTATAAGCTCGTGTTAAAGCGCATATAAATTTTTCGATGCGAAAAGTTCTTTGATGCACGGCCGGATTTCAACCCACAACCTTCGGATCGAAAGTCGAGGTACTAATCCACTTGACCAACACGGCTTTTATACTTATATACTAATATTATAGAGGTAAAGTTGGTTTGTTTGTTTGTTTGTATGTTTGGGGTAATCTCCGAAACTACTCATCCAATTTCAATTTTTTTTACATTGATGTGTAGCCTTTCCGTATGAACTTAGGCTATATTTTATCAGGGTAGATACCACGCAAGCGAAGCCGCGGGCGAGTAAGCTAGTTCTATACAAAGATATTATAAAACAAAACTCATTTCTAATTTGAAACATAAAAAACGTAACTAAGACTATTAATTAATATGCAATACAATACCTTTATTGACGTAAGTGCTCCTTTGGATTATTAATTGAAAAAAAAAACTAACTAAAAGGTCTGCAACGTATTAGACCAGATTAACCTAATTAGATAAGACCAACAAAGCTGCACTACTCATAGAAATTGACATCGCTATCACACACACACAATATACAAAGTACCATATCGGAAAAAAATATAAAGTATCTGGATTTAAAAGATGAAAGATTTCGCTTGTGGCGGTTAGAAAATCAACTATTCAGTGTTATGTTATCCTCTACATATAGGCGTCATTATCTACGCAACTATTTCAATCTCTTACGTTACTTCATTAGGGTTACCAAAACATACATTTGTTCTCCTACAGAAAGCTGTTGTGCTCAATACTTGTAGAATTGTAAGAAAATTTATACGGGCTGAATCTTACACAGAAAATGATTCATCTAATTTAACCGCGCATACCGATGTGCACTTGGCTTAGGCCCCCGTGTTCTACAGTTATACTACTACGAGCAGATCAGATCATCAATTAATAATAATAATATATTTAATAAACATAATGACACACAAATACAATGAACAAGTAATTAAATACTACTATTCTATTTAGTTAGAACGAGAAGCTCAAAGCAGAAACTAGAACTAGGTCTCTACACCTCTATTGTAAGGGAAAGAAGGGCTATAACAGCATTCATGTTTCTGGTTATGTCTTTTTTTATAAAAAAAAATTAATTTAAGGTAAGACCTTTCTGAATAAATTCATTTCAAATAAGTAGGGCAAATTATATACAAATAACCCCGCATGTATCACGGAAGTTAAAGTGAAGGATCGCGGAAGGATTTTGACACAAAGTTTAAACAGTTCCAGACTATTTTTATGGAGTTATTTGAAGTCGCGGGTATACATCAACAAGCCTCAGACTCTTGAAGCCCTTAAGTTTTATCCGGGTTGTGTATGGACACATAAGCGTTTCGAGCCATTTGGTGAATAGAAATAAGTAAAGTGTCATCTTGACAAGTTCTTAATGGCTCCAATAATTTAGAGTGATAGAAAACATAAACATACATCCGTGTATACAGCGTGCGCCCTCTTCTGATTTTGTTTACAGGCTGGCGTTCGTTTGTGGTTATGTTGCGAGCGTATTTACTTATTGAGTACTAGCTTACTCGCCCGCGGCTTCGCTCGCGTGGTACCTACCTTGATAAAATATAGCCTATGTTCATTCGGAAAGTCCATGCTACACATCGGTGAAATAATTTTTGGCTCACTATTTCTATCTTGTTTTTTAACGACACCTTGTAAAAACTGTTGGTTTTCCGAAGATAAATAAATATATAAAGAGTGTTCTTGGCTGTGTGTCATGAAACTCTGTTCAGCCGTCTGATTAACTCTTTTCTTGGTTATGAAGGGATACAAGGATTTCAATATTTTTTTAAATTTTAAGTTGATGTGAAAAATGCACCGAAAGATGGCTGTGACTAGATATTAATACTGGAACATGAGTAGTAATATAGTTAAAGCTTCCTTGTGCATAAGAATAAGAGACTGTGATACCTTTTCTATCTAGCCTTGTACCTATAGTTTATTTAAGAGGATTGTTTTATTATAAAACTCATAGAAATGCACTATAACTCGTACTTTGCCCAGAACGAGATCTTGCGCACCGTTGGTTGGTGGTTTATTTTGTACCTACCTACTTGCTTCGACTACCTGCCTTATGTCACTGTTGAGTTGACTCATTGATTGTTTACGAAATCTGGCAGCTAGATCTCTACATTAATCGAGTTTTTAATCAAAGTTGATTGAACGTTGATTAAAAATTTTTTAAATTAAAAATATCAGCGGCCATAATTTTGCCACCATGCAAAATTATATTATTTTATAAAACATAGATTCTGATTAAAAACTCGCTGAATTTAAAGTCCTTTCGATGTTTTCCTTCACCGCTAAAAATGCATATCATATTTTGACACGAAAAGTCCATCGATGCACGGCCGGACTCGAACCCACGACCTTCGATGGAAAGTCGAAGTTATTATATCTACTTACGCCCACAACAAAACATTGTGCATAACGACCTAACTACATTCAACTTTTAAACGTTTTTCATAAGCAAAGTGAAATAAAATAATTCACAGTGGAAAAAAAACACCAGCTCCTAGGTTTAAAAGAGCGAGAGCTTCAACCGGGATGATTGGGACATACTTTTCTGTACGGGATATTACAGGAGGCAAACTCAAGTCCTCCTACCAACCTCCTATCTAGTAATTGAAATGATACCTTATTTCTGCTTTACTACATTATGCTAAGACTATAATAACAGACATAAAGCGCTGCATGGCTTTAAGCCTCATATCAAAGAAAAATGATATGACAATATAGTAGGTATCTTTTTAATAATATTCCAAGTTTCAGCCAAATAGGTACGTTCAGTAGTTTTTGCTTGAAAGAGTAACACATCCGTTCAATTAATTTACCTCATTTAATCATAAGTATACCTAACCTATACCTTAATAATTAGATAAAATTTAGTAGGTACATTAAATCAGGTATCTGTATTTCTAAATCTACGTTTTTTATGCACATACTGACCCGCCCCTAGCTCCTTCATATCCATCTAAAGGTACTCAACTAATCTAAAGGTATCCATCTAAAGGTAACAAGAACTCTATGATAATTTAACTACCCAATATAAAATACCTTTAAAGAAAAGCTTTCGAACAATGTTCAAGTTCATTTGATAAGCGAAACTTACCTACGAATACATCCCACAAAGGCTTAAGAGGCCGTAGGTAGCAAATATGTGGTTTGAATCGTATTAGATCTCAAAATCCGTGAAAGATACCACCTTATAATGTTTGGAGAAATTAAACTTTGAACTTTTATCTTGCGTTGTGGTTTTTTAGAAACACGATTGGTAAAAGTTTTCTCGATCATATATTTTTTTGAAAAATACATGTTTTTCACACAGTTTGCTATTTATCTCAGGAACAGAACGCTATTTTTGTTGGTTTTATGTTTTGACAAATAGCCTAGAAGTATTCATTTAGTTCTGGTTTTTTAATTTTTCGATTACTTGTTTAATTAACTTGTAATTAAATAAAAACTGTTTTTTCGCTATAAATTATGTTGCGTGTCTATCGTTCTGCGCTTCTCACTCACGAGTAAAAACATTATTCGCTCTCCCGCTCATTCCTCGGCGTTATGGCACACACTTAACGTCATATTGTATGACCTACTCAAAACTCCCTTATCAACTGCATGCATGTGCAGGAAATAATTGTAATGTAGAGTTTGTAAACCTTACTCCATTATTATGAAGTTCAATAATTGAATGCAATGATTCGAAGTTTGGCGCATATTTGGCTCAACGTGCCTTTCAGTGCATAATGCTGCCAATGCTTGGGCGCGCTTCAGGCTGGCAGTGGCTTGGATCAGTTGAGTTACCTATATATATTTTAATATTTCGTATCCTAAATTCTAGTATGCGATGTCGTTTGCAACCTGTCAATTATGGAATACTAACTTCTGCAAGAATGTGGGCATAATTATGTGTTTGATCCACATCCTTTTTTAAAGAAGATAATTGTCCTTCTTGGTCCATGGTATTGTCCTAAGTTTACCTACATAATGCACAGTACAACTGTCTTTTGTCAACTGTGACTTAGGTAGGTACTGTCAGGTGCATTCTGATGATGGAGTTTTTATTTCATTATTAAATTAACTTTGTTTCCTTTTTAGTTTTAAAATCTTATTTTTATATTTGTGTAGGTACTAACTTTAACATACACATACAGATATAGGTCATTAATTACTTGAAAGGTATTTGGAGAGTCGTAGTCAAATAAAAGTTGCAAATACTCAGACAGAAGAAGATATTTAAGCGCTCAGCTGATAATGCCACTTGCGGTCACCCATCCAAGTTGTGACCGCTCAGAACGTTGCTTAACTTCAACGATTAATTAAATTAGTTCATGTCAATGAGTCTATGTTTTACTAGTTTGTTTAAGTTTTCTTATCCCCAATTTTACATAAAAAAATTGATTTATAGCGGGTCTGCCCCGCCAGGATTAGTAGCTAGCTAGTTAATTTATTTCATTTTTATTACATTTATGTCATAGAAAATCTCATAATATAAAATTATAAATGTAAATCGTACTATTGAATTTAGATACTTTATTCAGATTACGTTATTCATTTTCATTTTCTGAGAAGATTTACTATAGTAATATAATATTTTTTTACACCATCGAAAAGTAGATATTTTAACGAACAGAAAGCACACCAACTTTTTGAAAAAAGCTGATATTTTGACGGGTGAATTTTCGATTGAAAATGGTTTTTCGAATTTTAATTCAAAATAAGGTGATAAAATAAATATTTCAAAAAAATGAAATTACAGCGTATTTGGGACATAAAAAGGTAAGTTTTCACCAAATTTCGTGAAAACAATAATTTATTTGTAAAAGATACAAATAAAAAACCAAAAACTTGGTTTTAAGAATTTATCACATACATTTTGAGGTTATGTGAAAAAAGTGTCAATGCAAAAGTTTTAGATATTTTTATTGCATACAACTTTGCCATTTGACTTTCTTCCATAGGACTTATAGTTTTGCCGGAAATCGAGATAAACCGTTTTTTAGCCTTAAAAGCTCACTCCCATGCCCTTCCCAACCTCAGATCGACCGTAAATTATTTTTCCTTTAATTTCTATAACATTCTCCTCCTAATTCAATGGGTTTCATCCTACTATGATTTAATTTTGTTTCAAAAGCTATCGACACTGGTCTCTAATGGCTGCAATAATTTTAGGTTCCATAACGTCGCCAATTGGCTCGAAACGCTTACGTTAAAGAAAGTGATGACGTTAGTATATATCTCTAGTAAGAGTGATAGAAAAGATACATGACATCCGTGTATACAGCGTGCGCCCTCTTCTGATTTTGTTTACAGGCTGGCGTTAGTTTGTGGTTATGTTGCGAGCGTATTTACTTATTGAGTACTAGCTTACTCGCCCGCGGCTTCGCTCGCGTGGTACCTTGATAAAATATAGCCTATGTTCATTCGGAAAGTCCATGCTACACATCGGTGAAATAATTTACGAAATCGGATGAGAAGTTTCGGAGATTACCCCAAACATACAAACAAACAAACCAACTTTAACTCTTTATTATATTAGTATAGATATACATGATAGATATGTAGATAGGAGGCATTCCTCGTAGCGCACCCAGATGAACCGCACCCCGATGAACCGCACCTAAGTACTTCCCCATAGCGCACCCGTTTAGGTGCGTTTCATTCAGTAGGTATAAATGTTAAGTTTTTATTCCTCGTTGCGCACCAATGACAATGTAGGGTCTAGTGATGGGGTTGATTTTATCTATTAAGTACTAACCTATAGGTGGAAATTTAAAGTTGGCTTTCAACTTACATTTAACCAGTATGTAAATAAATAAAATTAGGATTTAGGTAATTAAAAGTAATATACTTAATAATAATTTAAAATGTTTATTTTTTTTGGATGATTGGATACACATTAACATCAAATACAATACGAGTATTATGACTAATGCGAACAAATGAAATAAGTTCTTGACGGCAGAATAAAAACCGACTGTAAGCAAAGTAAAGTGCCACGTTGATTTAATTAATAGGAACCGACGAGCTTCCAGCATTTTGTATGTCTTAAAAAATTCGGCTCGCTTCGTGAGTTTGCTTGGCTCACTTAGTTCGAAACTTGCTTCTCTCGCATCTAGAGTATTTTACGAGCAAATTAGGTTATGTTTGACCGCAGAATAAGAACCGACGATCAGGCAGCAATTTCAAATGGACCACAAGATATTTCTAAGTAAATTATGGTTATGCGCTGCGACATAATATTTCTAAAAGCAAGGGCAACTTCAGGTCTAGATTTCTGGGCATTGGTTTCCACTTTACCAACGAGAAATATCTAAAACAAATATATTGAAAAAAACTTCATTCGTGGTTCAACATTTTCCTACATAAAACTAACAATAAATATACACCGTTCTCGCATAGGTTCTCTAACATTGGAGTTTATTGGAATCTTCAAAGTTAGCAATTTCTCAACTACAAACCCGATTTTGCCAATCTAGCGGAAGATGCTTAGACGCAATGCTCACACTTATAGAAATAAGTAGGTAACTAGGTTAGTTAAGAATTCTATTCAGTTTTATGTTTTTCCCCAACAAGTGGCAAAACCGTTTTTTAAAACCGATTTCAATTTTGTTAAAAGAGCAATTTCCTGCACTCTCGAAGGGCATTTATTCCTCCTTAGTCCTCGTCAGTTCCTCAAAGTGATTTTATGGGATCACCTCGGGAGTATTCTCTTTCTAACAAAAAAATAATAGTTCGTCCCGAACGAGATCTCGTGCACCATTGGTTGGTGGTTTATTTTGTACCTACTTGCTTCGACTACCCCATATAAGTCACTGTTGAGTTTACTAATTGATTGTTTATGAAATCTGGCTGCTAGATCTCTACGATTCAATCAAGTCTTTATTTAAAGTCCAATCTCAATTATCAAATTAAAAATATCAGTGGTCGTATTTTAATACGCAACCATGCAACAATTTAATTATTTCGTAAAAAACCACGATTCAATCAAGTCTTTATTTAAAGTCCAATCTCAATTATCAAATTAAAAATATCAGTGGTCGTATTTTAATACGCAACCATGCAACAATTTAATTATTTCGTAAAAAATAGATTCTGACTAAAAACTCTATGAATTTACCTTTTTTATGGTATAATAATACTGATGTTTGTTGACACTTCAGAGTTGCTAATGTCATGTCAGTCACTACCTTTTTCCAAAAAAGTGTTGCACGCAGCTATTTAAAAATATGGTCTAAATTCATTTTGTTTTAATTTATATTTCATAGCTAAATATTTGATGGTTTTTGTAATAATATAGTGTCTGTGAGGGTGACAATTAAAACAAAAATGTTAGTAACATTTGGTCTTTCAGCAGTAAAAAAAGATTTGTTGGTGTTTGGTCGTTGTTTTTGGTAGATGACTGCACCGAACCGACGAAGTTGTTTGTAGTGTAGTCACATGATACTTTATAAAATTCAGAAAAATCTCTTTTCGATAAAAAATTCGTTAGATTTGTCGAGATGAAACACTAGGTTGGAACCACTGAAAAATAATAGATTTAACATTTATCGATGTATTTTAAAAACTTTACATCTTTGAATGAAATGTAATACCATTTTAGAATGTACAAACAGAACACTTTAATATGACACACCACTCAAAGTATTTGCATAACTTTTTTTTTTACCTCATTGTGATCCTCATATTTTTACAACTCCTTGGCCGATCATGCTTATTAGGTGAGCCGGGAAATCCCGTATCACTACCTATATACTTACCAAGTATCATGAAGATTGGATTAACGGTTCGAAAGTTATGCCGCGACATACAAACATACAACGCAAAATCTCCCAAGTTACCACTAAGATCTTCGTTCGCTTCGCTCACTCGATCGATAAATCGGTCTACTAATAAAGGAATAATCGGTGAAAATACAAAAAGAACATACAGTGGAACATACCTAGTATGCAGGGTGTTTCGAAGGCGATAAATCGATCTAGCTAAGATTCATTTTTAGAAAATGTAGTTTTGTGATGTCAATGAAAAGAGATAGCAACAGTTATAACAGCCGGAACTTTCATGGGACAAATGCGGAATAAATCCAGCCGTCTAAGGTAGTCTTAGCTTACTAGTCCTTTATGAATAACTAAAGTAAGTTTGCAATCATACTTTGAGCTCCTATTCAAGTTTCAGCGTCTTCAAATATACGTATAGTAGTACGTGGAAGGGGGTGTGTCTAATATTACACTAATTAATGTGTTAATTAACAAATCCATTTGGAATTTAAGACATTATTTTAATATGCTTGCTGTGAGTATAATATGGGGAGTATAATTAGGAAAAACTGTTTTTGACAAGTCATAGGAGTAACCAGATTTAAAAGGTACCACTGCACTGAGCCGTTCCATTACCGAGTTTCGGAGATTACCCCAAACAAACAAACCAACATTACCTCTTTATAATAATTGTCTAATTATTATAAAGAGGAAATAATTGTCTAATAATATTAGTATAGAAGTATAGACAAGCTGTCCCTGCAAAAGCAATTGATTTGACACATGTTGTCATTGAGATGGTACGCGGACTCCCGCAGTTTATTAGATACACATTAACATTACCTACCCTCTTTTTAGGTAGACGGGTAAAAAGTAGCAATTATATGTTAATCCAGGGTATCAGGTACCTCCATACCAAATTTCATCAAAAGTAAATCAATCGAAAAGGTATTTTATCACCTTAGGATTCATTTAAAACAGTGTTTTTCAATCTGAGGTTCGCGACCCCTGGGGGGGGGGGGGGTTCAACAGCACAGAAAAACATAATTTCAGTAAAAAGAATGCGCTTCATAATTTTTTGAAAAATTATCATATCGAGACTTAATTTTTAATCCTAATTTTGGGGCCAACAATGACCCAAGGGGGTCGCCAGAAATTTTGAACCTGTAAAGGGGTCGCGTATTTAGAAAGATTGAAAAACACTGATTTAAAACAATAAAAAAGGGATTCCCTATTTCGCCCTATTTCGCGACCTACTCCTTTGCATAAACCGCTTTTAAACTAAACAGTTTAATTAAGGGAAGGTTCATATCTGACGGAACATGCGTCGCGTATTATCGGTCGCGTAACGCCAGAACAGACAAATGTATAGAAAAACACTTGACCGTTCACACTCAACCGATGTTACGTTAGTATACTAGATATACGCTCGGCGTATTTTACGTCAGATATGAACGTTCCCTAAGCTATTCGTAAAAAAATTGCAAATAATAGGTATGAGAAACAGAATATACAAGAAAGAATTCATGTTTACTAACTATTGTGTATTAAAATTTAATGAATAGGTACCCTAGAATGACAATATTCGTATAAAAATGCAAATATGAGAAACAGATATTACTCACAAGAAAGAATTCATGATACTATTGTTTGTATTGAAATTTAATCAGTACCCAGAATGACAATAATAACTCAAATGAGAAAAATTGTAATAGTGTATTTCTGAAAGAGAGTAGAATGTTGTTGGATTGTGTCAGTACGTCTTTTGCTTTGATATTAAACAAGGTTTCCGAGTAACAAAATAATAAAAACGAAAAACTGAAATAGAAATAAAATTTCTGTTTCCCATTCGCACTGTAGGTACGTAATGTAGGTACATTACGTAGAATCTTCATGTGGGTATGAGTATGGTCATTCCTCGCGGGCGCGTCTCACACTGATATTTTTACGTAAGTCATTTCCCGTTGTGGTAATTATTTACGGGTTATATTTTTTTTTTTTTCAGATAAGCTCACTACAACTGTGCCACTGCCTACTACAACTGTGCCACCGCCGAATACAACGTCGGCACCGCCTATTACAACGTTGTCACCACCTACTATAATTACTATACTACGATCAGGCATTAAAAATAAGCTGTACAAATATTACATGAACTTCGGCCCAAACGGTACCATGCCTTCGCCGCCATTCACTACAAACCTATATAATTATGATTCAGAAATTTGCGCAAAGGCGATCTTCACCGATTCAATTTTTCTGTACATTCTGGCGTGTTTTTATTTAGTCATCGGTATTACTTTTGTTATTTGCGGTAAGTTCAAACCCATATTTACTTACAACATGTCGCACATTCCTTCATCCAGCTTTATTTTATTCATATTAGAGCCTATGCACACCCACTTTTTTCGAACGCGAACAAACGCAAGGCAAACAAAAGCAACCAGTGACCCATAAAACGCGAGGATAGTGTGCAGGTGATGTAGCAGCCAGCAGGTGACGCGCCACATAAAAACGTGCAGTGACTGCTCGTTCGATATTCGATGTGCATAGTCTCTTAAAGTTGCATGTACCTAATATTCGGTTATTATTTATACATATTCGAGATTTTTTTGAAATACGAGATGACCTAAAACACCATTAATAAAAAATCTTTATTTATAATATTTCTCTAATTTATATAATTTATCAGATACTTACGGAAATGGAGATATAATTTATCAGATACTTACAAGCAGACCCGCGCGGCTTCACTTGCGTGTTGTACACGCTACGTTCCCTAAAAACTTTGACACCCTAATTCACAACTTTTTAAGATAATTTTAATTTAAGATAAAACCGATGTATTGCCAGAAGTCTAACTTAAAAAATAGGTGCCATTTTACCGCAGGTTTACCTCTTTAAAGGGTTGCACTGGGGTGTCAAAGTTTGTATAGGAACTTTTTAAAGGAAAGTGCAATTAGATATAAACTCGGTTGGAATACAATAATGCATGCAAAATAAATAGATACGGGTCTGATGATTTTCCAAAATAACCCTTAAAAAGACCTTTGCAGCAGTGGGACAGCATAGGTTAGAAAAAAAATGTAGAGAAGAGATAGAGATAGAAAAGAGATAATCTTCTATTAATTTGCTGCTTCCTGGTGGCGGTCCACTGGAGCGTCAACGAGCGCGGTGGAACGCGAATTTTACAAGAGTTCGTGTTTCGTGATGTTATCGATAGGCTACAATCTCCTTGCGGATCCTCGATTCAATTGTTGCGGCCGTAAAAGTTGAATAATTTTGTTTAAAAAAAAATATATTGATTCATACGTCTGAGATCATTTCATTGAATGCTTAGTGCTATAATTTAAAATAAAATAAAAAAATACACAAACTTCTCCATTAGGATGAATATCCGCCTATTAGGCTTTACAACTTATGCGAGCAACTTAGACTGGCTCAGCTTACATACATCAATTTAAACTTAAATTGTACGCATTTACTTGCACTAACCTCAAGCTAGTATATTATTCAAATAATACATTTAATACATCTACTTTTATAGGATATCGTTTTTTTAAAACTTCGATGTTCACATCTGGATTCACCTTGGCGGGTTTTATAGTATATCTTCTGTGCATCCAAGATCAACGACTGCCCCCATATGGCATTTGTAGTAAGTAACTATTGACTATCTTTATTTTTAATAATTATCATGTACCTATTTCAAATTTTTCTAATCAATCAATCTCTTTGGTTATATTTTAATTACTTGTTGTTGTGAGTTTTAACAGCCGAACTTTTATGAATGTGTATTATTACATAACATAATATTGTCTTATAATGTATCCTCAGGACCCGTTAACAAACAGCTGACAGTACCTGTTATTACCCTGTCAATGTTAATGCAGTGGTCCTAAATCGTCCTAATTATTGTAAATAGGTCAATCATTTAAAAATCCGATCTGTATTAATATTATGGTTTTGTTTTCCAGTTGTTACCACTTGCGCTGCCCTTATGTTCGGCTTTATCACGATGCTCATTGAATTTTTGGGCATCTTCATTACTGGCCTCCAAAATGGCGTGCTTATTGGAATTTCGGGAATGACAACATATAACCACATGAGCGCAAAATGTATTCCTACCACGGTACGTATTTTATATCTTTTTTACAATATCCGCATGTGTTTCTATTTATAATTAGTCCATTTTAAACTCGTAATGTTATACTTCTTCGATTCGGTAGGTAAGGTACCTATGTAATATTATTTTGTGATTTCTCCGTTTTTGTGGTCCCGTTTTTTACCCTTTGCGTACGGAACCCTAAAAATTATGCTTCTTGGTTTAAATTTTTGTATAGTTTCCATACCAAACGTCAGCCAAGCTATTAAATCCTCTTTACTACTAAAATACAAATACAAAATGATTTATTATCTCCAAAAAATTACACAAAGGATACAAAATAAAGTTTAATCTAGGTACAACTACTATAGTTGTAAATACGTTTGTTGCAGTATTGGCTGACTACTCTCATCATCTTCTTTTCTGGATTTACTATCGCCTGCATGAACATTTCCTACAAGAAAGGTAAGTTTATTTTAGCTATTTGCCATCATGTGTAAAAAAAACGAACCGAAAAACCTGTCTTTATACGAGTATACCTAAGTATGTCAAATAATAATAATTGCCACGAAAATGTGAAATCGACAAATAACAGATATTCGGACGGTGTCAAAAATTCTCCGTATTATTAAAATAGTGTTACGAGCTGGGTGTTTGGATTAAATTAATGGAAAATATTTCCCCAGTTTTACACAAAATAACTTAATTACAAAATTAAATACCAGGGGCGTTCAATGGGCTGTATTCTCGGTATGTCAGAATATTGAAGGTACTTCAATCTACTCTATTATTGTGTATATTTTCCCATAACATCCCATACATCTATTATAAAATGCGTCTATTCCCGTTGTCCCCGTAGTCCGTGTCCCCGTGACGGGGACAGCGGGAAGTCATTATTTTTCTTTCCCGTTGTCCCCATAACGTAGATTCAGCTAATGGGGACAACGGGAAGTAAACATTTCACGTGTCGTTGTCCCCTAAACCTGCATTTCTGTTTTAACTTAGTTTTTCGCGTGAAAAATAAAACAAAATTTATTCGATTGTCTTAGAAGATAAAAAGAAACAAGTAAGTAATTATTAAACTTACACAAATTAAACATGATCTACACTATGAATATACTCGTAAATTAGGGGGGTTTATATGTTTTTTAAGTAGTATTTCGGATGAAATACTGTTAAAAAACAAAAAACGTATCAAATTTTTATTAAAATTTGGAGTGCAAGCGTGAGAAGTCTCCTATAAAACCTGACTAAAGAAAAAAATCTAAATTTAGCCATCGATAACTAAATAAAATAAGTAGGTATAATATTTTTGTATAAAAATATAATATCTAGTATTTCTTTGCGAATATTGGAAAACAATAAATAATACAAAACATTATAAAACATATGCAAACGGGTATTTATCACGAATTTTACCTTTAATATTCGCCCGACGTTTCGACCGGATTGCACCAGCCGTGGTCGCGGGAAGACTCATAATCATCATCATGCATATGTTTTATAATGTGTTCTGATCGCGAAAGTTTAAAAAAGACAAATACAAAACATATCACGATTTTTAAGTCAGTACGGATACTTTGGGATTAATACAATTGTAACGAGTTAAGATATCTAGATCGGATGATTTCATTTTGATGAAATGAAATGAAATAAAAAATAAAAATTAAATTAAATATGATCACGACTGTAACCCGGGAGCGGTAGACATTTCTTTCAGATCATTAGGCAATTTTTAGATTTTTTTAAAGATGTATAAGGGTGTAGTCAGAGGTATGTCCAAATATTGTACATATTTGGTACATGCACACTTTTTGCAGAAGTTAACTTTCCATACGTGACAGGTTGCAAGCCCATCAACGCTATTAGAGAGCTAACTGGTTTCCTCACGATGTTTTCCTTCACCGTTATAAGCTCGTGTTAAAGCACATATCAATTTTTCGATGCGAAAAGTTCATTGATGCACGGCCGGATTCGAACCCACGACCTTCGGATCGAAAGTCGAGGTACTAATCTACTTGACCAACACGGCTTCAGATGATAAAAGTTGTTACCTACCTACTCTTTATTAAGTAAGTATGATTGTAACCTAGAAGTATGCGCACTTTCTTAAATCTCCATATTCTGATTAAGTAATTTAATTTAAAATAACTTACCTTAATCCTTATTGGCGAAGGCTCGCCTGAGACGCGGAGGTTGCGGGTTCGATTCCCGCCACGGGACAAATGTTTGCATTATCTGCAAATATTTGTCTCGAGTCTGGGTGTTTACTATGTATAATATGTATGTATCTGGTTACCATAACACAAGCATTAAATTGCTTAGCTTGGGACTAGATGACGCTGTGTGGAATGTCCAAGGATATTTATTTATTTATTTACCTATTTACACTTTGTTTTCTTTCGCAAGTGACATTCCCATACTGCTACTCCAAACAAAGTATTGTTACAAGAAAATTAAATTTGAATGTACATGTTTATTTAAAATACTACTTACTACCTACAGAAAATTTAAAACAAAAGACGGGGACAGCGGGAATAATTTTTATCTATTTTATTCAACTATATTTACGGGGACAGAGTACGGGGACAACGGGAAGGATTTTTAAATATTTAATCAAATTCCCGCTGTCCCCGTAGTACGGGGACACGGTATACGGGGACAACGGGAATAGACGATAAAATGTACCGTGTGATTAATGTCGATCGATAATTTAATCATGAAATAGTTTTCCTATTCCCTTGAAAAAATATTTTCTTGGTCTGAAAAAGCTCGTTTATAGCAGACTTTAGCTCATTATCGTCAGAAAATCGCTTTCCCCGGATGTATTTTTTTAAGTTTGGGAATAAAAAGTAGTCACTTCGTTCGTTCGTATAAGCAAGTGGCCAACTTTGGTAACTCTGGTGACGGAGTTTTAGGCCGTTTTTGTTTTTAAATTAGTCACTGGGAGGCAGGTCTAGGCTGTGTGGGCGGGTGGTTAATTTTCTCGAACCCGTACTCTCGTACAGCAGCCTTGGAGAGGCGGGAAGTGAGAAACGATGCGTTGTCGTTGTCCTTTTCTTGTGTACTCTACCAATGGTATTCTTGTAGGATCTCAGGAAACTGTAGCTATGATTTTGCCAGGCGATGGAGTGACTTTAAACTTCTTTGGAGGGTCTGATCCCTTTACTAACTATTCTTTCGAGAACACGTGTTGGATCGGCACCACATTCATGCAGTATAGTGTGTATGGTACCAACGAATAGCTTAGTTATTTCTGCTATCATTTTGATTCCCAAATGTGGTATATATGCAAAGTTTTTTGATAATTTTCACGTAGCCGCCGTGATTGGCCTGCCTGGGAGGGGCCCGCGGGGGAGGGGGATTGTTCACTTCAATTTGCTTTGTCGCGGGACAAAATACCAATAAAAACGAGAACTAGGCGCGGACCAAAGCCTGCCGTGAAGAATATGCGAATGGAATGCACACTCCTGTGTCACGGCTATTTAGCTTTCACCTCTGCTCCGTGGTATAGCCAATATAAGACTGACTCGTCCCGAAAATCCGCGGTTTGTTTTATTTTGAAGAATAAACGATTTCAATGTTTCTGTTATTATGATTTCTGTACTTACCTGGTTTTATAGAGAAAAAATTTCAGCGAGCATTAAATAATTTTAAAGTTTTCTAATAGGTATTTGCTATAATAATGTGTCGCTACAACACATACTAACATTATACTCGTATACCAACTTTTCAATAGTACACACAAAACCTAATTCTTATTATAAGATAATAATTATTTATGCTTGTGCTTACACGCCTGTTACATGCCTAGCATGTACTAGTCTAGCTGACGGGAACTGCAGCATTGCACTTTACATATTGTTCGTCCGGTACATCGCGCTCACTTGCGCCGACGCAGCATTTTACTCGATTCCGTGAACAGTGTGAATTGTATCATTTGTCGTCATTCTAATTCTGGTATCCGCATCGACCGGAGTTAGTCTGTTAGTTTTAACTTAGAATAATTTTAACATTGTAGAAAGTTATTAAAGTACGTTTGAAATATCTTTTGGTTTTTTTTAAAACCATCGGTCGCGGCTAACGTATTTGGCGCAGGCGGTAGGATACTTCGAGACAGTCGGTTATTCGTCCGGGCTCCTCCACATCGGTTCCAGACGAACAGACCCCTGTTCGTGCTTCAAGTACATCCATCGAGGTATCTAGAATCTACGGGCACGTGACCGAGGGCGCACTCAAACTTCAGTGCTAGCGGAAACCAAATGTGAGTACTTTGAAACTTTCTTTGAAGTGTTGCCTCCTTTCCCACCATTTTCCATCCACGAAAAATCGGGGAGAGGTCTGTCTCTTCTAGACAGATTCGTAGGGATAGATCAGATAAGACTAGAGATTTAGATAGTGAAACTACTGTAATAACCATGTCTGAACCAGACCAAATTTTCAAGGCACTTCGCCTTGTTCCCGAGTTCGATGGGAATCCAAATATACTAACTAGATTTATTAGAATATGTGACCAACTCGTGACGCAATATGTCAGAAATGATCCAGGGCACGAGTTAGCCAATATGTGTGTAATTAATGGTATTTTAAATAAGGTGATAGGTTCTGCAGCTAGAACAATTAACGCTTACGGTATACCAGAAAACTGGTTAGGCATTAGAAACGCCCTTATTAATAATTTCGCCGATCAAAGGGACGAAACTGCCCTTTATAACGATTTGTCTGTAGCCACCCAAGGTAGCGATTCCCCACAGGAATTTTATGACAAATGTCAAACCCTTTTCAGTACGATAATGACGTACGTAACACTGCACGAGACTCTGCCTACCACCGTGGAGGCCAAACGTGACTTATATCGTAAACTTACTATGCAGTCGTACGTACGAGGTTTAAAAGAACCTCTGGGATCTCGTATCCGGTGTATGAGACCCCCTACTATAGAAAAGGCTTTGGAATTTGTTCAGGAGGAATGTAATGTCATGTACCTACAGCAAAGGAACGAGTCTGTTCCCGATCGACGAAATGCGACGTCTTCAAATGCAAAGGTACAGTCCCCATTGAATAATAATGTAACTTCTTATTCTAAACCATTTAATTTCGGTACCCCGAATTGGCAAAGACCGATGCCCGCACAAGCGCAGCATCAGCCTTCGTGGCGTCCCGCATTCCAATTTAACCAACAACCCCAACATCGTATGCACATGCAACCATCTCGAACACAGCAAATGTTCAGAGCACCCCCACCTAACTATAACACCCAAAATTCAGGTTTTAGGATTCCCCCTAGGAATGCCCCTTTTCAAAATCAGGCACCTAAGCCTATGAGCGGAGTTAGCCATTTCGCGTCAAAGCCACTTCCTCCCACTATTCAGGGCCATGACTGGCGAAAATTCGGCAATCCCCCTCCGACTAATTATTTTAAATCTAAAGAAGTTAATTTTAATGAGGTAGATGACTATAATGACTACTACTATCCTGACTATTATTATGAGTCGACTGACTATCCAGACATTGACTATAATTACTATGACTATCAAAGCGCACCTGAATATTACTATGACCAACAGACCGACCCTGAGAATAGTGACGAAAATGTACAGTCGAATACAAAAGCCGTAGAGCTCGCGCAACCTTCGACTAGTTCACGGGATTTTCCCCAGGGCCGTTCAAACTTAAAACTAGGATAGAATTAAATTTACAGTCTAGGAAAGAATTAAGGTATGTCCAAACATCGAATCCACCTCTTAAGCTACTTGTGGACACCGGCGCGAATCAATCTTTTATAAGCCCCGAGTGTGTCGATAGATTTTTCTCAGACGTACCGAAGGATTTTGATCCTTTCGAGGTAACTAGCTCTCATGTAACTAGTATTCATAATCATTCGATAACCATACCTCACTTCCAGGAATTTGGCGAACAAACTAAAATCAAATTATTCGTCTATAAATTCCACAACTATTTCGATGGTTTGATAGGCCTCGACTTGTTAAAGAACTGTAAAATTGACTTGAGAAATAACTTATTACTAACTGAGTGTACAAGCATTCCCTTATCTTTCTACCAATGTAGGAAAGTTAATAAGCAAGAACTCATTCCTGCACGATCATCAAGGTTAGTTAATATCCCGATTGAATATCCTGACGGAGATGTTTATATTACCGAGCAGTTAATGTGTAATTGTATTTTACATGAATGTTTTACATCCATAACTGATAAGACGGCTATTGTGGAACTTGAGAACATGACAGATTACGACATAGTTATTCCCTTCGAAGACCAGCCGACTCGAATAAACGTTTGTAATGTAGAATGTTCACTTGCTAACGCCCCTGACTCGACTCGAATAAAAACTGTATTGCACAAACTTCGAACTGAACATCTTAACGCAGAAGAAAAGGCCAATTTAGAGACTTTATGCACGCGATATGCTGACGTTTTTTATATCGAGGGAGAACCACTGACTTTTACTAACAAAATTAAACACAGTATTCGAACGACTGACGAACTACCTGTCTATACAAAAAGCTATAGATACCCTTACGTACACCGACAAGAGGTTAGGGACCAGATCACAAAGATGTTAGATCAAGGTATAATACGACCATCAGACTCTGCTTGGAGCTCACCTATATGGGTAGTACCCAAAAAGGCTGACGCTTCCGGAAAACAAAAATGGAGAATAGTTGTAGACTTTCGGAAATTAAATGACAAGACAATAGACGATAAATATCCTATTCCCAACATAACGGACGTTTTAGATAAACTAGGTAGGTGTCAATACTTTTCGACTTTAGATTTAGCTTCAGGGTTCTATCAAGTCGAAATGGACGTCAAGGACATCCCCAAAACAGCTTTCAATGTTGAAAATGGCCATTATGAGTACCTTCGTATGCCGATGGGTCTCAAAAACTCGCCCAGTACCTTCCAGAGGGTCATGGACAACGTCCTTAGAGGTTTACAAAACGAGATTTGCCTCGTTTATCTCGACGACATAATCGTCTTTAGCACATCTCTTCAAGAACATATGGTTAATCTCGAAAAAGTGTTCAATAGATTGCGAGAATCAAACTTTAAAATTCAGATGGACAAGTCCGAATTTTTACAGTTAGAGACCGCTTATCTAGGTCACATCATTAGTAGGGACGGCATTAAACCTAACCCTGATAAAATCGCAGCTATTCAAAAGTATCCATTACCAAAAACTAGTAAGGAAATTAAACAATTTTTAGGACTATTAGGCTACTATAGGAAATTTATACCTGACTTTGCCCGACTGACTAAACCCATGACTAAGTGTCTTAAGAAATCGAACAAAATAACTTTCGATTCTGAGTATGTTAATTGTTTCGAACGATGTAAGAAATTACTGACTAACGACCCCATACTCCAATACCCTGACTTTGACAAAGAATTCATCTTGACTACAGATGCATCAAATGTGGCATTGGGAGCCGTACTCTCTCAAGGACCCGTTGGTTCCGATAAACCGATATGTTATGCATCTAGGACTTTGAATGACAGTGAACAGAATTACTCGACCACCGAAAAGGAACTTTTAGCTATTGTATGGGCTACAAAGTATTTTAGACCTTACTTGTATGGCCGTAAATTCAAAATTCTTACGGATCATAAACCCTTACAGTGGGCCGTAAGCTTAAAAGAGCCCAATTCTAAACTGACTAGGTGGCGACTAAAACTTAGTGAATACGACTATACTATCTTATATAAATCAGGTAAAGCTAACACTAACGCGGACGCTTTATCTCGTGTAGAAATCCATAACGAAGAGATCGAATCGTTTCTATCAGAAATCGACTCTTTAGTTGTTCAACATTCTCGTTCTCAACGTCAAGGATCTTCAACAGCTACTGCACATACCTGTACTGAAAATCCTATTTTAGAGATACCAATAACTGACCAGCCATTAAATAAGTTTCATAGACAGATTTGCTTTACTATTGTAGGAGACATTAAAAAACGTACGACAGCGACAAAACCGTTTGACACACACACAAGGACCTTTATACAAGTATCTGAGTCATCTTTAGAAAAAGACGTAGTTGATGCTATAAAAGAGTATGTAAATCCAAAGGTTAAGACTGCTATTAAAATCACCCCGACTTTAGGTATGTACGCGATCCTTCCGATCATTCAAAATCATTTCAAAAGCTCTTCTATGAACTTAGTTTTAGCAAAAACCGAGCTAGAAGATGTAAAAGAGTATCTAAGACAACAAGAAATTATAAAACATTATCATGAAGGCAAAACGAACCATAGAGGCATAAATGAATGCTATCTAGCTTTGTCTAGGCGTTACTACTGGCCGAAGATGAAAGACGAAATTACTAAGTACATTAATGAATGCACAGTGTGTGGACAGACTAAGTATGATAGGAATCCTATCCGACCACAGTTTAACATCGTACCACCAGCAACAAAGCCTTTCGAAATTGTCCATTTAGATCTTTTTACTGCACAGTCAGAAAAGTACTTAACTTTTGTAGACTCTTTCTCTAAGTACGGACAAGCTTACCACTTACGTGACGGTACAGCAGTTAGCATCCTGCAAGGACTATTGACTTATTGTACTCATCACGGACTTCCTTTGACTTTAGTGACAGACAATGGAACGGAATTTACAAACCAACTATTTGCTGAATTCACGCGATTGCATAAAATAAATCATCATAGGACACTCGCTAATTCACCCAACGATAACGGTATTATCGAAAGATTTCACTCGACACTGTTAGAGCACTTACGCATTTTAAAAGTTAAACAAAAAGGCGAACCGACAGTTAATCAAATGCCTTATGCAATATTAGCTTACAACAGTTCAGTTCATAGCTTTACTAAGTGCCGACCTCATGACATCATCAGAGGACATTTTGACCCTAGAGACCCTTTAGATATCAATCTCACTGAACATCTCATGCAACAATACATCTTAACGCATAGGGACCAAATGAAAACGGTGTATGAACTTATTAATGAATCTACGACTATTGACCGTACTAACTTAATGACTAATCGAAATAAAAATCGTGAACCGGAAGTAGAGTACGAACCTTATCAGCAGGTATTTGTTAAAAATCCCTTTGCTGCGAGACAAAAATTAGCCCCTCGCTATACCCAGGATACGGTACTTGCCGACTTACCGATTCACATTTATACTTCTAAAAAGAAAGGACCCATTGCTAAAACCCGTCTTAAACGGCTACCTAAGAACTCGACATTGTTACAGGATTCGACTATTACTCATCCTCCCTTTGACGCTGGCTCAGGAGATAAGACTTGAGAGTCTGGACAATGGACCTGGACTCCTACCCTTCAACCTTGGCAAGACTAAGCTAATTACTCACTACCATACTTTCGTACAATATGTAGAACTACAGGACTTAGAAAATCAACTTGAATCCATACATGACCAACTTGACTATTTTAGAGTTAAACTAGACAATCAGACTTTAGCCTTGTATGAACTTCAGATTGACTATCTCACTAATAAACTTAACTTAGCAAAATCCCGATTAAAAAGTTTAGAGCCAAACCGAGTTAAAAGAGGTCTTGTTGACGGATTAGGCTCCATAATTAAAAGCGTTACTGGTAACTTGGATCATTCAGATGCTGAACGATTTGACAATGCTATTAAGATCTTAAATAATAATGAACACAAGATTTTGTCTGAGTTCAATGACCATATTAGTCTTAATAAAGACTGGATGGCCCAAAATACTATGTTAATTGCGACTATTGCAGAAAATCAGGAGAAGATAAATAGGACATTAGAATTAATTTTAGATCGTAAAGCTTATGCTGACCACAGCCTTCTTAAATATGGGAAGTTTGCTCAGCTTTTAGCCATCCTCAGCGAAAATACGGATGACTTATCTTTAGAGTTAACTAGATTAGAGAATAGTTTAGCTTTTATTCGTGCATCGAGCACTCATCATAGTATGTTAGGTATAGAAAACTTAAAAAGTATGATTAAGAAACTTAGAAGTATATATAGTTATAAAGAGATACTAGATGATGACCTAAGAGAATACTACACTATTATAAAACCAGGTTCATACTTTAGTGAGAAAAGAATAGTAATAATATTTAAATTCCCCATAGTCTCTCCTAGTGATTTCGATCTTTATAAACTATCCCTTGTTCCTAACAAACTAAACCAAACCTTCATTCCCCCTTATCCTTTCATGGCAACCGACGGGAAAGCTTTCTTGTACATGGAGGCAGAATGCCCGAAGTTCAACCATCGTCATCTCTGTGAAGAAAATATTAATCACCAGCCCCGTAATCGCCCTGATTGCATCCAGAACCTCATCATAAACCATTCCTTGGATGAATCATGCCAGCCGACGCAGGTCACTCTCATGAAGGAAGCAATGGAGCAGTTGGACGATCAACACTACACCTTGAACTTTCCTCGACCCACAAAGGCGGAACTTCACTGCCGACGTCAGGAATACATAACCTTATCGGGAAGTTACCTCGCAACTATCCCACAGAAATGCTCACTACGAACAGGAGAATTCACCATTATCAATATCAACGACCAAATCAAAGGACAGCCGCTGAAGATCACCGAAATACCTAAAAACTACAGCACGGAGATAAATGACAGCATCCCTCATCTAAAGCTTCGTTCAATAAACTTAAAAGGATTGCACAATATTGAAGATAAAATACTAATGCAGCGCCCTATAGAACTGAAACTCGCAGACGGAACATTTTATCATACTACACTACCGTTCTATATGTTCTTATTCTGTGGCGTAATACTTACTATCGCTATTACACTACGGCGATTCATGAGACGCAAAGCTATAACTATTGGAGAACCATCAAGTCAGAAACAGGAAAAGAATGGAGAACCCATCTACGCTGTTCCTGAAGGATCCCGAACCCGGAGGACCATTCCAGCAACATTCTCGCTCAACGTTCTCAAATAGTTGCTGCTCTAAGGGTGGAGATGTTACATGCCTAGCATGTACTAGTCTAGCTGACGGGAACTGCAGCATTGCACTTTACATATTGTTCGTCCGGTACATCGCGCTCACTTGCGCCGACGCAGCATTTTACTCGATTCCGTGAACAGTGTGAATTGTATCATTTGTCGTCATTCTAATTCTGGTATCCGCATCGACCGGAGTTAGTCTGTTAGTTTTAACTTAGAATAATTTTAACATTGTAGAAAGTTATTAAAGTACGTTTGAAATATCTTTTGGTTTTTTTTAAAACCATCGGTCGCGGCTAACGTATTTCGCCGTAGATATAGAATAGAATAAAGTTTTATTTTCTGTATGTAATAAAAAAAAACACTCATCAGGAATTGCAAATGCCAAATAAGGCAACCCCTCAGCGTTTGCTCCAGCAGGTAGCATGGCTCGTGTTTTCAGGTTTATTTTGTTGTAATACGTCTTATTTATTGTAGGTCTCACTATAATCAGCACAAGCGTCTGCGGAGGAGCTTTCATAACGATTGCCCTCGACTACTTCTTACATAGTGGAGCTACGGTGAAGTGGGTAAGTAACTTCTTTATGATTGAACTAACACCTCTATCTAATATATCAATATCTTTTATGCAATTAATTATCTTTATTATTGATCAACTAAGTTGAGCAAAAAATAGTTGAGCTATAGAGCATAAAATGTTCAGTAATACAAACTATGACCTCACTCAACTGCTCAATAGTTGAGAACATTTTAGTGGAAAAGTAGCGTATTATCCGTATATATATCTACTGTTGATCTCACGAGCGAACTTCTCTGAGACGACTCGAATGATATCTTGATCGAATGACATTCGTGGTTTGACCATTAACTTCATAAGCGAAAAATTTCTGCGTAAAACTTTATAATGTCAACAGTTTGCACTTGAAAGGTCATTGGCTATTTCGTCGTATCCTACGAATAAGGAAACAGACGCCACTGTCACCTTTTATTTTTTTTGCATTTTTGGAATCTTCACTATCATTTACATCTGATCAGTTCAAAAAAAGTTCAAAAATAAATTTATTTCAATAAGTTATTAAAGTTTTAAAATTCGGTTACAATTACATTGCTGAATTTCTCTCGGCGAATACGGAAACAAACGCTCTGGTAGCTGTGTTCCACGCGCGAAATCGAGTGCGACGGGCGGAGCACGGGTGATAAACGCAACTGTCGCTTTACTCGTCCAAAATTACCGTGGAGTGCTGGACATGCGTGGGTGGAGTATCATGAATTTACAATGAAGCGAGCTCATAAGTTATTATTTTTACAAGCTTTTATTTAGTTTCACCTGTCCCGATGTTTGTTATCAAATCTTGCAAATTAAATTGAATCCACTTCCCGGTTACTGATTGAGCTGAAATTTTGCATACACGTGTAAATCGCGTGACAATGCAATATTATGATGAGATGGTGCTGATTTGATAATGGAGCTGGAAGGTGAAGGTGGGCAAAGGAACTTCGCCATGAACCGACCCAACCTCATCGAGTTTGGGCTCATTTGAATCGTCTTGACGAGTAGTTTGTCTTTCAATGTTAACCAGGGTCTGATGATGGAGATGGATGGTGGTCATAGGAACTATGTAATGAAACGACGCAACACCATCGAATTTCGGCTCATTTGTTTCGTCTTGGCGAGTATTTGACGACCTCTGTGGCGCAGTGGGCGAAAGCCCGCCTGAGACGCAGAGGTTGCGGGTTCGATCCCCGCTGCGGGACAAATGTTTGCATGATCTGCAAATATTTGTTTCGTGTCTGGGTGTTTTCTATGTATAATATGTATGTATTTACAAAAAAAAATGTATCTATGTAGTTTATCAGTCATCTGGTTACCATAACACAAGCATTAAATTGCTTAGCTTGGGACTAGATGACGCCGTGTGAAATGTCCAAGGATATTTATTTATATTTATTTTATTATTTTACTTTTAGATGGTTACCAGGGTCTGATCTGATGATGGAACTGGAAGGTGGTCATAGGAACTCTGTAATGAAACGACGCAACTCCATCGAGTTACGGCTCGTTTGTTTCGTCTTGGCGAGTATTTTATTTTTAGATGGCTACCAGGGTCTGATCTGATGATGGAACTAGAAGGTGGTCATAGGAACTCAAAGAAACTACACAACCCCATCGAGTTTCAGCTCATTTGACTGGTCTTGACGAGTACCTACCTACTTTGGTGCTGGATTTTTAAAAGTTTAGTTCTCTTTATTAAATCTTGTTTCTAAAAAGTTTTTAAATAGGCTTGTTTAAGGCATATGCGTCATGTGACACTTAATTTTGCATAAATGGTGCTTATAGAAAAGGCTGACTGATGGCCGGTTGCTAGTCTATGGTCTCAGAGTAAAATTTACTTGCGAAATATTAAAGAAGCTTTCATGAAGCGAGCGCAACGAGCTTTTTAAAGCTTAAAGACATTTTATTTAGAATAAATGTGTCATGTGACACTTGATTTAGCTTACGGTGTTCTTAAAAAAAGCTAACTTGCTGTGCTCTTTTTATAATGGTCTAACACAGTTCAATTAGCTTGCACAATATTCAAAAAGCTACCGTGCAAGTTTCTTAGACATTACCCGATTTGTTTTAAGACAAATGCGTAGTGTGACACTTGATTTTGCTTACTGTGTTCTTAGAGGTTGACTTTTGGTCGGTTTCTATAATAATTATGGTCTGACACAGTTCAATTTGCTTGCAAAATATTCAAGCAGCTACCGTGCGAGCGAAGCTACCTTACGAGCTAAGCGTTCTTCGAACCAAGAAAGCGCAGCGAGCAGATTTTTTTTAAATACAATTGCATCATGATGTAACACTTGATTTTGCTTAATATGGTTCTTATAGAAAAGGCTGACTGCTGGTTTTATGTGTCAGACCATAGAGTCTGACACAGTTAAATTTGCTGGCAACCTATTCAAAAGTTACCGTGCGAGGAAAGTGAGCTTTGAACCAAGCGAGCGCAGCAAGATTCATTTGAACTTTTTTAGGACAGATGCGTCATGTGACACTTGATTTTGCTTATGATGCTTGTTGTTGTGGCTGGCTGTTGGTCGGTTTCTATTCTATGGTCTGAAACATTTAAATTTTCTTGCAATATATTTAAGCTGACTTCGAATCAAATGAATCATGCCAGCGTAGAGAGCTTTTTATACTTGAACGCTTAAACTTTGACACCGCATTTCACCTTTTTTAATAGTTTTGTCGAAGAACTCCGAAACAATGTTTGTGTCGATTTATTTTGTACTAGCTTACACACCTGCGGATTCGCTCGCTTCGGTACCCACCTTGATAAAATATAGCCTATGAAAAAATATGTAGGTACTTATATAAAATATGTATATTCGGAATGTCCATCCTACACATCGGTGAAAGAATTTTTGAAATAGGATGAGTAGTTTCGGAAAGAAAGAAAAAAAGAAAGAAAAATCATTTATTCTTGTAGGACCTCAAGGATCACTTAAGTTTCGTTTTACATGCTAGGTGATTCTAATGCCTGAGATAGCCCTAAACATATAAAACACAATCAAACCAACTTTACCCCTTTATAATTAAAGGGGTAAAGTTGGTTTGATTGGTACCTTGATAAAATATAGCCTATGAAAAAATATGTATATAAAATATGTATATTCGGAATGTCCATGCCTACACATCGGTGAAAGAATTTTTGAAATCGGATGAATAGTTTCGGAGATTACCTACTCTAAACATACAAACAAACAAACAAACAAACCAACTTACCTCTTTTTAATAGTACATTTAATTATTGATCTATCTATAATAACTATCCAACAGAGTTCAAAACACCTACCATTAATACGTTTCACTTAAAGCTTTGGCACTGCATTTCACCCTTATTAAGTTTATTCGCAAAATCATAAAAACATTAGTTGTTGTCGAAGTACCTAGTTAGAAGCACGTTCAAACATATCATATTTTGGCATATGCCCACATTAATTGTCATCAGTACCCTGCCAACTCCGGGTGAACAAGGCAACAAAGGTTAGCGTCAACAAAAATCACCGTGGAGAAAGGTTACTAAGGCGCTTTGGACCAAGCCAACCAGAAAATATTACACGGATTAAGGAAACAAGCGACAAAAATGGGGGAAATAGCAATGTTAAATTAATTAAAAGTACTTGGAATGATGAATAGGATGTTATAAAGAAAAATAAAAAAAAAAATTCATTAAAAAGTTGAAAACTCATCGAAATATTAAGAAAAAACCGCCTCCTGTAAAGTTGGTGTTTTGCAACTGTTTCCTTTTTCGTAGGATACGACGATTTAGGAACCTTAAATTGACTATGGAGTTCCAAAAAGTGAAAGATATAAATAAGTATATCAAGGAAACAGTTCTGTAACGCATTGTACAAATGTACATAAATTCTAAATCATTTTTTCAACATGTCTATGAATGACATCGATAATATTAGATCTCTACTAAAACACATTTGAATGTAAAATGATGCCGATTTTGCTGCTCCTGTAAAAACCACACAAAGTTCTGAAATGTGATGAAAGGTGATGAAGTACCAAGTTACCAAAGTTTATTTGTTTATGGCACTAGACGTGAGTCGTCAATTTCAAGAAAATAACGAAACCCTTGGTCGGTGTCACCTGTTTTAAAACTAGTGATTTTTGTAACTAGCTATTTTTATTCAGCTAATGTAGTTGTTTGCATACCTACCTACAGTTACGCACCAAACAAATATAAATTAAATCACTTAGATAGTGTTTGCAGCTATTCAGTTAAATCACACTGATTACCATTTTTGTCATTTGAGTTTGTTTTTTGTTCATTTTATGTCACGTGTTTTTTTTTATTTGTACAGTGATAAAATGAAGGTTATTCTATTTTATGCTAGTAAATTAACTTCCCTTAATACTTACTACAGGCTTACGACTGACTGCACCCCGCGGTGTTACCCGCGCTGAATTAGTTTATACATTATATACCATCCAAGTGTTAATCCAGGATATAAGCTATCCTGGTACCAAATATCATTAAAATCCGTCCAGTTGTTAGAGCGTGAAGGAATAACAAAACAAACATACACACAAACTTTTACCTTTATAATATAAGTGTGATTAGTGTTTAATATAAAACTGTGATTTTAATAAAATTCAAATGTTATTTATGTCATCCGTCCCCGTATTTATGCAAATCACAGCAGCTGAATAAAAATAACTACATAGTTACAAATATCACTACTTGTAATTTGTAATTTGACTCGAAACTAGTTTTTGGTTACATGCCGCGTAGCTGGTTATTCATTGTATCTAATAGTGTCGTGGGCCACGTCTAATGGCATTTAATAGTCGATCTATTAAAACAAAATATCGATGACAAAAGTCGTAGGTAGGTAGGTACCTATTTATTTTATTACTAGCTGACCCGACGAACGCCTGTTCTGTCAAAATCAGTCAGTTTTAATGGGGAAAAGTTTTTTTTTTATGTAAACCTTTTGGTACCAATTTATCATGGGTTCGTGGCTTAGGCCCCCAGTGGTCGACGCACCTGTGGTTGACGCCCCCGATTCTATTAATTGTATTATTATTATGATTTGCACTTTTACACTTAGTACAGTAAATGTCAAAAGTGTATCTTACATACCGTTTTAAAGATAAGCTCACATGACTTTTTTTAAGTAATTGTACTTTACCAATAAAATACTTGTGTCTTTAATCCTACTAATATTATAAATGCAAAAGTTTGTATGTAGGGATGGATGGAGAGATTTGTTAAAAAACATTACTTATTTGGACTTAACGGATATTAAAAATATAATCATATTATTCCGTGAGTTTTTTATTTCGAACAAAAAAAATAACTTTCCATAAAATAAGTCTAAATTTTCAGTCAAATATTTTGAGAACTTAATTAGCCTAATCGGTCCAGCCATTTTCGAGTTATAGCGTGACACGAATAAATAGGGGTTAATTTTGATATAATTATAAAAATAATTAGATTTTTTTTTTAAAAGATGGCACTGTTTTTACAAAAGTTTTGATGAAAAACTAAGTGATAAACATTTATGTTTCAAAGGTTTTTACAAAGTACGTTGTAAGCATTTTATGCCCTTTGGTAGCCGTTCTGGACAGATCAATTACACGATATCATGCCTTTGAGGCAATGCGCTTTGTCATTGCCTCAAAGGCATGATAAATATCAACCTTGCTTCAATGGACTCAAGACAATCAAGTATTGATCCAACTACTCAAATAGATTTGTAGTATTCGCAGTTTCCCACCACGCCGAAATACAGTGATGGCTTTGTGCTACCTAGTGTATTGTATAATCTGTGCTGCTACACAAGGCAGACCTGGATGAGAGGTCTGACGAGTAACACGATAATAATTAAGATGTAACACTTTGATCTAGGCAGCCAACAGTAAAAATGTGAAAAAAAAATTAAGACATTTTAGAGTTATAGAGACATAGGAGGAGGGGAGGAGAAGAAACCCCAATTTAAATAGGCGATGGCAACAACCAACATTATAATAACTGTTATAAAATAAATCCATATCGTATTTTGATCACAAAAGTATTGAAATCTTAAATTATTATTACGAATGCTACGATCGGAACTTAATGTAGCAGGCAATCGCAAACCGTCAATCAAATCAAGTGTTATCAAGGTGATTTTGTACTATTTGACCAACATTATTATGAAATTTTCTAAATTCATAAAACTACCTACTGCATTCTTAGTTATGAAACTCAGTGAATATGCGTCTCAGGTCAAAACCTTTCTACTACAATAAAATTTTGGTGCCACAATTCCAACTTATTGATACAAAATTATATCCTAGTTGTATTATTTGAATTGTGTTTACAAAGGTTATACTGACTATTGACTATTTTGTACCTAATTATGAAATCAGACTGAATTTTAAATATCTATTATTTTGATAAATATTTTTTTACTTGACTGTACCTACTGATCGTACCCTAATTAAGACAGAGGACCAGTTGATGAATGAGAAAAATATATTTTTTTTAGTTTCGCCAACTCGTCAGAAAAGCCGAGTTTCAAAAGTGACCAGTAGACGAATAAGTCTTAATTACGATAAAAGTTCCGTATTCTCTTCGAGCTAGCGAAAAGTGCATTTGATGCATTATTGCACATTCCTTATTCCTTTGCCGCGCGCGATTCGAATATGACTACTATGTTTAGGAGGTTAGGGTTTGCTTTGGGTTGCGTACTATTTTAGTCAATATAAAAACGTCCGTGCGTATTGAGTGATTCATTTGCGATTGAATGAAGGTACAATAGACAGCTATAAATTTAGGTACATTTCATTCAAAACTTAATAACAAAGGGCCGTAGCAAGGTTACTTATTAATTGAATTAACAATGATACATAAGTAGATAGGTACTAGAGTTTGTTAGAGGAAAATGATTAAATAAAGATTAATAAGTGTATCACATTTTTTTTTTGGATACCACCCGCCCCGGGGGGGAGCGGGAGGTTATGTGGGATACCCACTAAAAACCTGGGGTGTTCCTGCGTCTAGCACCTAAACCGTCTCAGCTTAGCCGGCCATGTCCACAGGAAAGACAACGGTCAATACGTGTGGGGCTGACTAGCCGCGGGTTTTCTCACGATTTTTTCCTTCACCGTTTAGTGCTCGTATAAAGTACATATATTTTTCCGAAACTAAATATCCATTTATGCACGGCCGGGATCCGAACCCACGACCTTCTGAACGAAAGTCGATGTACAGAAATGATAAACATGTCCTTATATTGATCAGTATGTTATGTCATGTCATTTGTTCGTCCCTTAGTTGATCGAGCGCACCAAACTAGAACCAGTGGTCGCTCCCCCGTGCACCTTCTCCTGGCTGCTGCTAGCCCTCTGGCCTATCTGCGCTATCCTCGGCATCATCATCCAATGGACTTTGACTGGAACCGGCATCTGCCATGAGCAGAGTAAGTATCACAACCATTAGCTCTATAGCATAATGTGCGATTTAACTACACCTACTTGTTGCCCGATAGCCACTTGTTAGCCGATTCATCAATCCGATATTAATATCGAATGTCGCTTCTAGAATAAACTAATGAAAAATCACTCTGACTAGCGCTGCTGTCTAACATTAAGCTATGTATGAATTCAAGTGGCAGCTTTCTAGGGGCAAATAAGAAAGTTCTTGTTATAATATTTTTATTTTGACATGTTTTCCAGCAGCGAATCCGTGGTTTTTAATCGACTTAAAAAAAGAAGAAGGTTCTATGTTTCACTTTATACAACGTGATTCATAATTGGTATGTTATCCCGGAAGGGGGATTTTGTGACCATGAAAATGAACAGTTGTGTAGGTGCAAATCGTGTAAATTCTAATTTTCAGTTTTTCATACAAAAACTTTTTTGTTAAATCTTTTGACAACCCCAAAGTTTGTCAACACTATAACTACCTTTCCTACTAGGTTCGCACAGATTGAAAATTGGTACAATAGGTAAGTACCTCCTCCTTAGACATCTTCAAAGGATCTAAAAAAATTCCTAAAACGATCAAAAATAATATCTTGGGAATACAGTCGTAATCATATTTTATTTTTTACTTAAAAAAAAAGCGATTGTTAATAATTGTATGTACGAGTATATGCCTATGTGGCGACGACATGTTAACGAAGGAGTTTTCGCCTTAATGTAACTTGAGAACCCTAGTCCTTTCCTTCCGTGGATAGTGAACACTTTGTACTGGGTTAGAAGCTTTATGACGACATCTCGATATGACTAGGTTCGTCTTCTTCTTCTTCTTTATTTTGGCTTCGCCGGCTTTTGCCACGCATTTAGCCACTACCATGTGTATATATTTTCGTTTGTTTAGTCAAGGTCGAGTCAAAGTCATAGTCAGCGTCAGTAAAGATGTGGGTTCTTTACTGCAGCTTTTTACATGGACTTTTTTGAGAGAACTCGAAATGCAATGATATACAGTTTTGTTTCATTTGCCTACACTTATGTACGTTCACGAACACTTAACAGTTAATAATCCACCATTATTACATATTAACATTCGCCAAAACACAAATTTCGGAAAATAAAACAAAAAAGACAACACGCCATCTTGAATTCCCGTCAAAAAAGCCCTCATGACTAGGTTGTCAGTGTAAGACTTAAGCTAAATAAAACAACATCGCGGTCGGACTGTATTGATATTTGACTAATATAGAAAGGACTAGATAGCGTTGACGTCTGAATAGTCATTTGTCATTTGAAGTACAGTTATCTACAATCTCATGACGAGCCTAGGTAGAGAGCCGAGTAAGCAGTTGGTGCAGAGGTGATTCACTTTCAAAACCTACACGATAGGGATGAATGTGGCTAAGAAGAAGAAGAACAAATGAAAAAATTTGCTATAAATGCGTACCTAATAAATAAGTTTTAACACGGTTATATAAAATCTATGAGATTGCCTGCGTACTTCTAACACTGTTCTACACTTACCCTATTGGGGATCAGAAACAGAGCTGAATTTAGTAGAAATAAGTTATAGCGTAAATGTTATTTATTTACGATCTTTATAAGAATTAAATTTAAACCCATCGCGTATAGTCACTATTACGAGTGAACGCTTTAATTACAAACTACAAAAGACGATTTTTTACCAGCGCGTATAGTCACAGTTACGAGTGATCGCCCTAAATTAAAAAATACGTTTGATGTCAAAGGCAGGTCAAGAGTTCTGTCCGGCTGTGTCAGGATTTCAGGCAGGACTCAGGTGCAATTAATCGCAGGCGAGCGCGTCACCCCGCGCTCCGCGCCCGGCTAACCGTTCGAGTTAGGTAGTTCGAAGTAGTAGATAAAGGCGAAGGTTTCTGTAGTCGTCAAGTGTAAATGTTTGTTACTCCTTTACGCTTAAACAGCTATACGGCACAAGCTACTTTTGATCTTGGTATTCCCACGGGAACGAGAACTATTCACCGCGGACAACACCGCGGGCGCAGCTAGTTATATCATGATGTCGCCTCGTGGCATCTGATGTTATCAAACAAAGTTGCATCGCCAGTTTTGAACTTCAAAAACATTGCTCTTATTTTGCAAATTCCTGCTAATGTGGCTGAATATGCAGAGTACTTCTTTTCAGCCAGCATTAAAAATAGTTTAAAATTGCCCGGCGAGGACGTATCTACGTAAGATTTTTAATTAGCTTCCGTCCAGTGTAAGGGCCTTTGTGCACTACGCGGAATTTTACTGATTCTGTAGAGTCATTCTGTCACAAATCGAACTCGAATTCACTCAAGTGACTAAACTTACTGTCCCTAGTCGACAAGTGAATTCGGGTTTTCAGTGTCGTAGTGACTTGGAAATTACCATTATTTTAATTTTAATATCGCTGGCACACTCGTCACAGTCGCTATCGAATTCTACAGAATACGAAATTTGAATCTCACTGCAGATTCAGCTTAGGCAAGGTTTGAAGTGTGTTTACAGAATGAGCCTACTGCTCCGGAATGTCAGTTTCAAATGTCTTGTCTCCTTATTTCCGATAAGTTAGAATAGGACAAAGACATTTTCCGGACCGGAAAACAGTAAAATTCCGTGTAGTGCACAAACGCATTTACGGCCGGTTTTAATATTAAACTTACGAATGATCGAAGATTGATCGCCATAGCAACTTTGTTTAGACAACAAAAAATGTAGGACACTTTTTGACAAATAACAATATTACTATGGCGACAGATCCACAGTTATTGGTAAGTTGAATATTGCAACCCGGCATTAGTCGATGTCCGTTTAGCTGCGCTTTTCTTAGTTTTCATAGAGTGTGTGTTAGCTCAGAAACCACTGAAGTTTCAAGCATACGCACACTCATCATTATTTTTTCTACTTCGTAAAATAACTGTTATAGTTAGATTCACCTGCTCGGTATCTAAGAGTTGAAGTAAAATAATTTACTTCAACATTATTTTTATATTTACCAACTGGTCAACGTTGGCGCAAACTTCGTTTCTGCTTTAGTAATTCTATTGATGTTATTTTATTGTATAATTTTTATTTTATTCAATTTCTATTCGCCTGTGTGAATGACTTGAGAATGATCTCCTTCCTGTTTTACCCGCATTTATAATGTGTTTAGGGTATGACTGTAGGATCGGAATGATCGCATGATTAAAATACATAATTATGTACCAATGTCAATCCATGATTTGTATTGAAACCAAGCGTGCCAACTTTTTACTGTCGTGCATGACGTCACAGTCGAAATTGAGTGACGGGAAATCCAAACCGATTCAAGATAGATAGATAAAGTCTTTATTGACACACACACATTACAGCACAGATGGAAAGATTTACAGAGTAGAAGAACTTAACTACTCGTTAACACAGATTAGTACAAAAAATTCAAAAGACACCGATGCAGCCGATGCCCCGCTACGTTAAATTAAACGTTTCAACTGAAACATCTGCCGTTGTCGTCTCACTCATAATATTATATATCGCTCATGTGGATACCTTCGCATAACGTAAATGCATAGTCTTGTATGTTCAAAAGATAAACACGAACATAATAAAGGGTACATGACTCTTAAAGTATTTCCGATTTCAAAAATTCTTTCACCATTGTGTAGAAGGGACTGTTGAAATATTGCTCACGCAGGAGGCTGTGTACAGGACTTCCTTGCAACCGAGTTTTGCTCTCTTTTCTTTTTATTTAAAACCCGTGTGAAGCAGGCCGGGGGCAAATAGTAATTCATATTATTAAGTATGTTATAAAAACTAGCTGTACGCTTTCCCTTTTCATTCATTTCGACCTAAACCTTGCGCAAGCGCAATCTAGTTAATAATGTTTCCAGAAAATAATGAGAAGATAAAGCGGGAAAATCGTCTTTTTTTTTTAATTACAAAATTGCATGTGAGTGGTTATGGGATAACGCCAATGTATTTTTTTTATTCTTGTTTTGTCCCTCTCCCACTATCTCTAGCCTCTTTAGCGCGTCTTTTAAAAGCACTTTAAAAAGTGTAGCGAGTTTGGTTTCATCATCTAGTGGGTTATATGGTTGTGCTCATTAACATATTCTGGTCACAGGCCTCGCCGCTCAGAAGCGCCGCTCAAAGGCTGCCCCACTCCACCTTACTCGCGAGCAACGCGCAGAGATGCGCCAAAGGAAATATCGATATTTATACCAGGTCCGGACAGCTCATGGCGACGTGATTTCACAAGTGAGTTTCTTTTCTACACCATTTTTACCTAGAACCAGTCAACATCATCATCATCAGCCACTTTTGACCCACTGCTGGGCATAGGCCTCCCTTCGTGAATGCCATTCGCCTCTATCCTGCGCTAGTCTTAGCCACGTGCAACCCACTGTTTTGTACCACCAGTAGGTTCTGAAAAATATATTTATTTAAAATGGTTCCCTTCATACCTAAGCCTGTATAAGTAAAAGTCATGTTAATAATACCAAATTTAAACAATAAAGTTACTGAATCTGCATTATCACTCTAATCATAATAAATAAAAAACAGATTATCGATGTTTTTTTTAAAGAACATAATCAATAATCGGATCAAGTAGGTAGCCTAAAGGAAGCTGAATAATGTATAATAATTTATTCCAGTCGTTCAACAATTCATTAGTCCATCATCAGAATAAAATTTGACATCCTACTAATATTATAAAGGTGTAAGTGTGTAAGTGTGTTTGTTACTCTTTCACGCTAAAACTACTGAACGGATTTGGCTGAAACTTGGAATATACATAGTTTATGACCGGGAATAACACATAGGCTACTTTTGATTCCGGTATTCCCACGGGAACGGAAACTACCGCGGGTAACACCGCGAGGCGCAGCTAGTTAGGAATATTAATATCTACCATGTCATTGATTTTAGTGACAAGAAAAACTATTTGAGTCCGCTGCGAGTGTCACTATAATGAAAACGCTTGAAAATAATGCTCAGGATTCAATGAATGTTTGAAAACTTTTTTTAATTCATATTGGATTTTGTGACAATCAAATAAGCGAGTTATGAGCAAAAAATTTAACAAGCGGACTGATGTAGCGTTTTGACGTATAATGAAATAATATGTTCACGACTGTATCCCAGGGAGCATTGGACATTTCTTTCAGATGTTAATGCAATTTTTAGATCCTTTTGAAGATGTCTAAGGGGGTAGTCAGAGGTATAAGAGATAGTAGACGGAAATGTAATGTGATGTGTTGGGGCAGCCGTACGTGCAGGCGTTGCAGCAGATGACTTCGAGCGCAGATCCGTGGAACGCTGGCGGGGGGGAGTGCAGCACTTTGCAAAGCGACTCGACGCACCTCACTGTCCTGGCTTCCGATGCCCCCCATCCCGATCCCGACTCCGACGAGGACGCCAACGAAATCCGGCGCTGCCATTGAACGGTAACATTCTATGTTCCTCTGACCCATTGCCTAACTCTGCTCATGGATTTTTTAGGCCGTCCGGAGGTCTTCGTTAATAACGAAGGCAATTGCCCGGATCGACAATTTTAAGTGCAGTCAGCTATAATTGTTTTTAATTGATTATTAATTTAATGAAAAATAAATAACAGACAAGACACGGTGAAATTTCAGTGTGTACAAGCGGCCTTAAGTTGCTCCCTCCCTTAGTACCTTAATAAATAAATACTGGTTTAATTTTGTTTTGTTTTCAGATTCGATTTCTGGACTAATGGATTAACTCTGAAATATTGCTGTGTCAAAAAATGTTGTGAGCGTTGTTCTTAACTCACATAAGTCATAATCAATCAAGTTTATGTAATCATCTGAATATGTGTAGTGAATTCTTGGTAGTTAAGGTTATGTTTTTACTGAACTTCCCAAACAAAAAAAACTTTTAGACTATAGACGTAGAGCTTAATTTGCTGTGATGTGACAAAAGGCTTTTGAAAGCCACCTCTCCTCGATGCAAATCTGAAGGCTCAGTCCATATTGTTGCCCAATATGGAGAATGAATAGAATCAGTCAGCTTTGGTGTTATAGAAATTGTACTTGACACATTCCCCTTTCTGTCAATGCACGACAAGGTTTCTTCTTTTAAGTTAGAATAAGTAAAAGGCCAGTACCTACAATTGAAGTATCTTCGATTTGTTTACGTACATTGTTGCTTTTAGAACAGCTTGCACACAAAGATTTCCTTTCTTCACAAGTTTTTAGTAGTCGTTTTTATTTATGTGACTTACGATCAATTCCGTCATCATAAATTCAAAAATACTCATCTGTATGTTGTAGGTACTTAACTACTTTCAAAGAACATTCAGGCCAAAATATTAATTATCTGTAGTAATAAAAAAAAATATATCCTTGGACTATTGAACATTGTGTATTGAAACATTTATAAAAGTCAGTAGTTGTTACAAATCTAATTGTCTGTACTTAATCAAAGTAAATAATATAGAATATACATTTTATTGGAATCGTATGGTATACAATTCGAATGTTACCTAATCTAACCAAAAAAATACCAAACACTTGTTTCTACATAAACAATTTATGCATTTTATTCTTCTTCTTCAGGATGTATTAGCCCACTGCAGGGCGTATGACTTTCTAATATTTCTTCACACTGCTCTATCACTGGTCTTCCTGGTCCAGTCTGTCCAGGCATGGGCTTTAATATCATCGGACCATCGGGTGGATGGTCTGCCTGCGCTCCTCTTTCCGAGCCGTGGTTTCCACTGTACCACGGATTTGATCCATCTACCGTCTTCGCGTCTGCTCACATGTCCGGTTCAAGCCTACTTCAGTTTGGCAAAGCGGTATCACACGTCAACCACTTTGTTGCGCTCTCGTATAACGGTGTTGCGGACTCGTAGAGATATTCCGAGCATGATCCGCTCCATAGCATCCCTCTCTGAGTTAGTTAAAGCATCTGGACGGTAGACCACGTTTCGCAGCTAAGTCTTTGCTGGAAGAACGCATTGGTTGAAAACTTTAGTTTTAAGGGATTGTGGTAGCCTTTTGCATTTGAACACCATTTTGGGTTTTCCAAATGCCGCCCATCCCAGTTGGATTTATCTTCTAGTAGGTATTAATATGAAAAAGTAAACTGCCAAATCAGTTTTTATTGTATTGTAGTGTATTTTTGAATCTTGTAACTTTAGAAAAAATATTTCTTATAAGTAAATACCAATGAATTTATGTCTGTCGATGTTGTAAATAAGCTTAATTTCTAGTCTGTATAAAATAATATTTATTCAAGTTATTGTTTGCACGTTTTATTTGTTTTGTGGACTCAAACAATTCTACAATTATAATTATGTTATTTTGATTTAATATTTACAGCATATTTAATAGCTGTTGATGAAAAAGTTTATGACTAACTCTCAAGTTTGTGTTGTTGTATGGAAATATATATATATTCACTCATTTCATTTTGTCTTACGTCAGTAGGTACCTATACCTACTAGTGACGAACAGACAAAAATAGACTATGGTGAACAAATTCGATGACTTATGAAGTTCTGTTTTTATCAAATCTTGGGATGTTAGTTTATTGCAATTTTTCTTTTGTAAATATGAACTTAACTCTACTATGACTAAATATATTTTTATAAGTAATCAATTTGTGATCAGTATATTTTGAGATTTTAAATCTAATTTTAATTGCTTGTTAAGAATTTATTATTTGTGGAGAGTAAAGAGCCTAGGATGTAAGTCTTGAATGTTTAAAGTAAAAATAATATAACACTGCCTAAAAATAATACACTATTGAAAGCACAATTAAATTTCTATAATTTACGAAATTTTTCTAAATTATACACTTATTTTATATTTAGCACTGTAATTTTATTGTTTTGTATTTAAATTTTGGCAACTTTTGTATAAAAAGTAAAATGATTTTATAACTGTCGCACACTGCCGTGTATGGTAAGGCTAAATAGTAAATAAGAATAAGCTACTTATATAACTCTTCTTGACCAGTTATAATTAGGAAGTATGTAGTTCTGTTTTTACCAAATCTTGGGATGTTAGTTTATTTGCTATATTACGTTTAATAAATCGATTTCTTTTGTAAATATAAACTTAACTTTACTATGATCTCCATCAATATATTTTACAACAGTTTCAATTTGTGATTGGTTTATCTATTGCTTGTTATGAATTTATAATTTGTGAAGAGTAAAGGGCTTAGGATGTAAAAGTAGGTACTCTTTTCAAGTAAAAATAATGAAACACTGCCTGTATACACAATCAGCACAATGAAATTGACTTTAATTTTACCAAATTATACACTTATTTATATTTAGCACTGTAATTTTTCGGCAACTCTTGTAAAAAAAGTAAAATGCTTTTATAACTGTCGCCCACTGCCGTGTATGTAAGGCTCAATAGTAAATAAGAATAAGCTACTTATAAATTATAATTACTCTTCTTGACCAGTTATAATTAGGAAGTAGTTCTGTTTTTACCAAATTTTGGGATGTTAGTTTATTTGCTATATTACGTTAAATAAATTGATTTCTTATGTAAATATAAACTTAACTTTACTATGATCTCCATCAATATATTTTACAACAGTTTCAATTTGTGATTGGTATATCTATTGCTTGTTATGAATTTATAATAAGAGTAAAGGGCTGAGGATGTATAAGTACTCTTTTCAAGTAAAAATAATGAAACACTGCCTGTATACACATACTGAAAGCACAATGATATTGACTTTAATTTTACTAAATTATACACTTATTTATAATTAGCACTGTAATTTTTCTTGTAAAAAAAGTAAACTGATTTTATAACTGTCGCACACTGCCGTGTATATTAAGGCTAAATAGTAAATAAGAATAAGCTGTACAACTCTTCATGACCAGTTATGTGCTTGGGTCGCGGTCGTATTCTGAAACTAAACATAAGTTCTTTTGTAAATGTAAATCAAACAATAGCTTTTCGACTAATTAAGTCCGTACTTTTTAACGCTAGTGCTCGTCCAAGCCGATTGCGCGGTGACTAGGGGCTAGGCCTAATAGGCCTAGTGACTAAGCCTGACTAAGGGTGCGTTGGCCATACCGAACGAGCGAGACATTGAAGCGTTTTAACGTTTTCAGGTATTGCAACCGAACATTTGTCAGACGCTTGAAGTTGTCAAGCGTCCGTTCATAGCCAGGGTTCATAGCCACCGCGCTAGGCGACCGCTTTAGGCTCTTTGGTGTGAACACTACCGACGTTTTCATACGTTCGATATTTCGCGGCCGCAAGCCACAGCGCTGGGCTCGCAGTGTGGTCGAGCACTTAGTCTTTGATTTGACATTTCTGATGCGTGACTTCTCATGTTCGTATGTCAATTCCTGTACATCTTTTTCTGTTTCTAAGCGATTAAATAAATGTTACATGACTATGAGAGTAGATGCATGGACTTAAGTTGCTAATATCAAATAGATGTCGTAGAGACTTAAGATTTCTTCTGGAATTAGGTCTATTTAATGTTAATACATATTTCAATCCATATTGATTTGACGACCTCTGTGGCGCAGTGGGCGAAAGCCCGCCTGAGACGCAGAGGTTGCGGGTTCGATCCCCGCTGCGGGACAAATGTTTGCATGATCTGCAAATATTTGTTTCGTGTCTGGGTGTTTTCTATGTATAATATGTATGTATTTACAAAAAAAAAAAATGTATCTATGTAGTATATCAGTCATCTGGTTACCATAACACAAGCATTTAATTGCTTAGCTTGGGACTAGATGACGCCGTGTGGAATGTCCAAGGATATTTATTATTATTATTTATTATATAACTGAGCGGCACGGAAACTTGACCAACCACGAATTTCGCTACAACTCGTTATTTTTTGATATCTTTGAACTATAATTACATAGAGGCTTTAAATTATTGTTATATGAGCATTTTATCTGTCAAAAACATTTCTGGAGGGCTGGAACCAGCTTTGGTTTTTTTAGCATGTCTCAGATGTGTTCTATCGGGATCTGGTCCAAACAACGTGCTAACCACTGCAATTTCCAGATTTCAACAGCTTGAAGATGATTGCTCTTGAGTCCAGTAGGCATTCGCTCTAGAAAATCGAAGACGAACTACTCGATGCTATCTGAGGAGTTCTGGGCACTGGTCCTCCAGTTTACTTCCGCCATCCGTCTACTAACTGTACCCTCACTAACATTGACGCCTGAATGTTTCATCATTGAATGTTCCATTGAATGTTTTAGAGCAGTTGGCGTATCTCAACAGTTGTGAGAAGGCTGTTTTTCAAGACTTATACCGGTCTTCCAGAGCCGATAAAAAGTAAGTTCGTATGAGCAAGTGGCAAACTCTATGAGCCGATGTGCACCTTTTACCTCAATTTAAGGATAATGTATGGATAAAGATGGAAATTTTAGACAACAGCCACTTCACGCTAAGTCAGTCGTTGGTCTTTTAATGCAACGGCTTTTGCGCTTTTTAATCACTATTGGACTACTCACCGTAATAAAAAGGTCAGAAGTTGTTTAACTCCAATCGAAAAATGTTTACACAAATGCAAAACTTCGTGTATTGCACCGGAATGCTTCCTTCGATTAAAACTTAAAAAGTGATCTCATGGTGCACTCAATCTGCACAAACTAACTAAAAATACCATACATAGGAAACAAAAACGCTTTAAGTTTTAGTTATCACAAAATACATGTGCTAGGCCAAGTTACCGTGCCGGTAATACGAATAATATAATTGTTTATCCAAGTAATTATATTAACTAAATTAGGTGAAATTGCCGTTTTCTATTATAATTTAACCGATCTGATTTCAGTGTCAAAAACTTAGAAATTACTCTTTTCTCACGAAATTGAAGTCGGTTTTAATAAAGATTTTATGGCTTACTCCATTATGCTCCCACCCTCATGATCCTAGTGGGATCATTCAAAACTTTTGAGTTCATTAAGCTCCCTCTATTTGTAGGATTCAAAAACTCCTCCAGTTTTATTAAAAAAAAAATATTTTTTTTCCGTAATTCATTTTTGTTTAGCGCGGCAGAGTTGACCACAGCGTTAGGTACATGATATGAGACAACCAGCCTCTGATCAAATGCGAAAATAAGTCTGCAGAGATAGCGAACGAAGTCGCAGGAACAGCTAGTAGGTACCTACCTCGAATCCGTAAAACTTTTAGTAAGACTTTTCATTTATAATGAAATACATAAGTGTGGTTTAACACTATAATAAAAATATATAAACTATAGTAGGTAAGTAGGTACCTACTCAATATGTTTGTAAATATGCAGTTCTATAGAAGAGTTTCAAGTTTTCTGAATCTAAAGGAAACGGCAATTTCATACATATTACAGGGCTAACCGCACATAAGCTACTATTTCGTGAGTAACTGCTATAATTTTTTATTGGTTCATTCATACAGTGATTGACTGATTACTTATTTCGGGATAGTGTACGGAGTCGACGAGTGACGTTCACTGAGGTTCATTGTGCATGCGTTACTTGTACTTATGACGTCATTACTTGCGATTGCGAGCATAACGTTCTTGATGGAAGTTTCAGCTTCCGATATGATGGGATGATTTCTTACACCTTAATAGTAGAAAATGTGCGGTTGTCTTTTGAATACTATCCTTATATATTAAATAAACTCATTGTTGTCAAGACATTTGTTTTATTTTTACAATAATGTGTGGCCTATGTAGACAAATACAGCACAGGTAGGTAAACTAGGCACGTGGTGCGTTACTGTGGCGGCATGTTGACTCAGATCAAGAGAACACTTTCCCTCTTCTCAGTAGAAGGTAGTTTTAAATAAATTACTTTATTTACGAACGCACATTTAGTAGAAGTTTTAATTAAATATCCATACAACCATTCACAGTAATTGTCTTAGTTGCGAAATCTTAGTTACGTACGTGGACGAAGCGAACCAAACATTTGACGGGGGTATTGATGGTATGATACGGTATTGAAAAGAGGTGCAGAGATAGACTTGAGACAATTCTCTCTTCGCGGATGATCAGAGAGGTCTCGCTCGTCTTGCGTTGCTAACGGTTCCAAAGTCTCAAGTCCACTCACACTCACGTTCAAAGGGTCACACTAGAATAAATATGAGAGGAATGGAAGGAGGGAATGTTTTCGTCCAGTCCAGATTAATGTTTTAATGAAAATCAAATTATATCATAAGTTTAAAGATATATTTTATTCCACGTAAAATAAACAACACTTTGGTTCAATTTAAGACTTAGCAAACTAATAATTTACATCTTTAGTGTCACTAGACCTTATTACCTATTCGATTTATTTTACATACAATAAGTAACATTATTAACATTTTATTTGATAAAACACGGTCTAAACAGTTCTGCCGAAATTACAGTTTCATTATTTCAGCCATTACATTGGCCGAGCCAATGGTTCCCACCTTACCTAAGGAGGTAGGTACCTATGATAACATGCACCTACTTCATAGTCTTAGGCTAAGACTATGAAGTAGCTAAGACTCTTAGCTTAGAGCATTGGTTTAATGATCTAAGTTCATAGTACATCCAACCGTGTATTTGTTAGGGGGTAAGTAATGTTTTAAAATAATAAATTAGGCGCTCAACCGTAAACATTGCACATAGGTACGCTCAATTTTGCTAAAAAGAAATATATTTTTAATCAGGTAAGTAATTAAAAATATTTTATGACGTTTACCTACGTTTCAAGAAGGCCACAAATACTTAATGATCAATTTGCCTTGTCACTATTAGGTATTCTCTCATAAATAACACAAAATCATATGATATTCACAAAAACTTTACAAATAAAAATTGTAACTATAAATGAATAACTATAACTATCAGTTATGAACATGCATAGATTATTTACATACTTAAGTAACAGTACCCACCGTAGTTAAGTACTTGTAGTTAGGTATAATTAGCGTAGCCATTTAAGTCTTATTTTAAATTTTACATCCTAAAATCTATGTACCAAAAATAAGTTATTTTATGAACCGGTATTAAGGTAAGTACCCACTAAGTATATTATTGGTCTGAGAAAATTATGGTCCCGTAGAAAAAGTTCATTCGAATAAAGTTTGTACCTAAGTAGCTAGGTATAAATATAATAAATTAAATAATAAATATCCTTGGACATTTTACACGGCGTCATCTAGTCCCAAGATGTGTTTTATAACCAGATGACTGATAAACTAAACTAGCTACTTAGATATTTTTTTTGTAAATACGCATAATACATTACTACTTAGTAGGTATAGTATTATTTTTTCTGTGCTAGTAGTTCGTCCTGAACTGAGTATAACTCGCGCGCATAAACTCTAGAAACAAACTCAAAGAAAAGCAAGATTGATTTCAACTAAACTTCAAAAAAATCCTATAAAATTACATAAAAAAAACTTAAAATGTGAAAAACTTTTCAAAACACAACGATAGCGTCATCTTACATTGGGTAAAAATTTGCAGCGACATCTAGTTCTGTTATTGTTAACTAATTTACTAAAATAGCCTGACTGGTCTACGAAAATGTCGCAACTCTTAGGCGCAAATTATACAGAAACGGCGTAAGCAGGCATCTTGCCGCTTAAAAAGCTATTGGATTATATAAAAACTATATAATCCAATAGCTAGTTAATCAATCCAAGAACAAAAATTAAAACCATTTTGGAATGTGCAAAAAAAGGTATTTATCACATTCAATATATTTGATTAACTTTTTTATTTTACCGCCTTCGAAACCCAATATCTTTACAACCTCTTCACCGATTAAGCTCATTAGATTACCAGCTAACTGCCTTAGTACCAGTACTACCTATATACCCTACCAAGTTTCGTGCAGATTGGATAGTTTTTGGTTTGATAGTTATGCGAGCACAAAAAAGCTAAATCTAAGTAGACTTCAAAAAATTATGATAAATTTATGAGAACGTCCTATTGAAAACGACTACTTAGGTAAGTATATAGGTATGAATATAGACTTACCTAAACTGTGATGTAAATGTTTTAAGTAGGTTAGGAACCTACTTATCTATTAAATATTTCGGTAAGTAAGTAAATCTTTATTAAATATCAGAAAAATAGGTAATAGTGTAGTGTAGGGGTACTATTAGGGGCATAATGGGGACGGGTAAAACATTTTCAAAAATATCAAATAAATAGTTACCATTAGGTACCTACAAGTAACTAAATTAGAAATTTAAAAAAAACCCACGACGGTTAAAAAGTAATTGAATTCCCCACTTTCTGCATTCCACGCCTCGTTCTCGTTCCTTGTGAGGCTTTTTGTCGCGCGACAAAGGCAAGCGCACAATTTCATAAACAATTCATAGACATGACATGTTACACAAAATGTTAAGTCCTCAAGGATATCTACCTTTTAAACTTATTGTAGTTAGAAAGTATTGCTCATAGAAACTTATTTTTTTATTTCGACAAAAAACAAGTTCATCTTAATCGACTCTATTTCCCACCAGGGACACTGTCCCAAAGTAATTTACCAAATCAAATCGTTAATTTTTGCAATAATTTAAAAAAAACATTTCCATATACGAAACTGTATCATGAGCATAAGTTAGCGAGGGACTGCCGGCGCTTTACTCGCAAATATAAAATCCTAAGATGAACCTATACTTAATTCTGTAAATCAAATGCATGTGGTAATTTCCTCGACGTAAGAAGAGGGGAATATCCCGTAGCACCCGTTGATGTCTCCCGACCACCAGCCATCGTCCTGCTTCTCATGGATGTTGATGACGTCACCTAAACACGTGATTGAACAGATTTTAACATGGCAAAGGTTTTTATGATTAATCTTAGCGATTGGTTCGCCAGAATCCAAATTCGCCGTACCTAACTTATCGCATTCCTAGCTCGTCGGTTTATAAGATAATTATATAACTTGGTACTAAGAAAGGAGAAACAACACAACAGCATTTAGGTAAACGGACATAATTGGAAACAGACGAGCTAGGAGTCCGATGAGTTTGGAATCCGGCGAAGGAGGAACGAGTCATCTACTAAAGTTACTAATATAGGGTAACAATTTTACTGTCACGTGAACACTTGGTGAGGTAGGTCACGTGTCGTGTACATATTCGGAAACGCTTCATTGTTTATCCAGAGATACTATTCCTTCCTTGCTTCCTTGTACTTTAATGTGAATATAGATAAGTACCTACCTAATTGTAGTATTTTCATTGACATTATTATAGCTACAATCAAGAGTCATATTTGTTACCTGGCGAAAGAGTTAGTTCGTCGTTGAGTCTCGCCTCGTAGGTGTACAGTGCGCGGCACTTGCCTATGGACTGCACCGGCACGGTGCCGTTGCTGCTCTCGTGCTTTATCATCTCATTCAGATCGCCGGAACTACTGCTCTGTGAAGAGAATTCATCTGCAAATGATAATATGGTTTTTAATATTTGCATTTACCTATTAATGAACAGTCAGGGGGGCTGTTGTAAAACTCATACGATAATTTACCCAAATGTACCCACATTCGTGAACGTCGTAGACACTGTTAGTGCAATAGATACGTGAGGTATTATATATTTTATTAAATAGTTACCAACAATTGCTTTCTAAATACACTAAATTCAGTCATAATTTTCAGTTGTCCCTAATAAAAAAAATCTGTTCGAATATTAACGAGAAAATGATTAGGTAGAGGCAGTAGAGGTACTAATATAATATACACGTGCTCGTAGCGGTAAGCCGCGGTCCTCTCCTTCAGGGACGACCGTGGGAGCTTGGCCGGGAATGAGGTTAATAAGAGTAGGTATTCAAGTCAAAAACTACAACACGCAGAAGTTAACAAGGCACCTCGCTGTAATGTAGTCATAGTGATGTATGGAAAGCACATTCCACGAAGGTACCTGATTTAGTTCTGCGTGTTATAGGTAGGTATATATAGATATTATAATAGTGTATTCAAAAGAGAAAAGTTGAAGTTTCATGTTCTCAAATGCCGCACCACATCGCAGGAACCTAAGATAATTAAATCCCAAGTAAAACACTATCTAGTTTTATGCTGGCACCACACATTGGAGTGTTGGAACGTGTTGGTTCAAACACTCCAATGTGAGGATTGATCTTAGACGGTTATTGGATTCGTCGCCAATGTTGGAACCAAGTGGAAGCCTATGTGTGGTGCCCGCATTATAGTCAGAGCTCTCTGGAGGAAGGGAGTAGGGCCGTTGGTCCACCGTGGGCTTCGGTTTTACTGAACGTATTTGTATAGATCATTGAGATGTATTAAAGAGCCACAATCAGACAAATAAAATGTAAACGTCAAAACTCGGCGCACTCTACGTAGTGAGCAGAGTTTTTCTTTTTTGCGTACAAGCGACATTGAACATTAAAACAAACGGCATAACGTCTACATTCAAATGTCAAATGTCATTGTAGAACATTGAATTTGCACGCACATTTTTTGAGTGTTGTCAGCTATTAGATTGTGACTCTTTAATACATCTCAATGGTATAGATAGATACGTGTGTCGTGTGCACTGACCGCTGTCGCTGTCGTGCTGCGTGGACAGGCCGTCCCCGGGGCCGCGCTCGCCCCAGTCGAGCGGGCTGTCCGCCGGCTCCGTGTCCAGGCTCTGGGCCTTCACCAGCGGCGGCGTTATCTCCATGTTGATCGGCGTCACTGCCACAACAATACAATATTTAAATGCATTTTCCTTTTCCTTGTTTACTTCTTTTACCCTAATAAATATGGTGTTTTATAATTTTTCATTTTTTGGTAATCTACTTAAAATTATATAGTGCCGATGACTTGATTGTATGCGCCCAAAACCTAAACGATCTTCAAGAGATGATTAAAGATCTGCATGATGCATTTTTCAAGTTGGCCATAACTAGGACAAAGTGACCAATTGTAATGACTAAATGACCAATTCTACTGGCTCATCGAATTTAGCCATAATGGTTGGAAACGAGATATTTCTGTATCCAAATCAACAATGCGTAATAAAAACAAAGTTATTTACCTCATTACGCAACTAGCAGGCTTGCAACAATTGCTAATTATATTTATGCTAGCTAGATTAGATACATTTATCCTTGACAGTTCCAATGTTTTAAAAGTTCGATAAATGAATTTAGCGACTTTAGTGTTGTGCAAGATGCCATAATTATAGAAATAGAAAGAAAAAGAAATATGATCACGACTGTATCCCAGGGAGCGGTAGACATTTCTTTCAGATCTTTATGCAATTTTTAGATCCTTTTGAAAATGTCTAAGGGGGTAGTCAGAGGTACGTCCAAATATAGGTACCTATATTTGGTACATGCCCACATCTTGCAGAAGTTAACTTTCCATACGTGACAGGTTGCAAGCCCATCGACGCCATAATTATAAATGTGTTTAAAACCGCAAAAGTTTAAAATATCGCCAATGTAATATTGTGTATATGTAGCTTCTATTGTACTCACCTGGCGCACTTTTATTTTCTGTTCTCCTGAAGGACAGATGCTCTATCCTCAGTTTGCTGGAGGCGCGGCTCATGATGGAGTCTCTACGTTCCTTCTCCTCGCCACCGTTCACGCTCTTGGTGAGCGCCGAGTAGTTCGGCTGCAGGTTCTTGTTTACTTCTGTTTGGTAGTCGGATTGTAGCCACGGCGGCACCTGGAGGTTAGAAATTGTTCTCTGTTCTGTCTTTACTTAGAAATTGATACTATTAGGTACCTATGTACCTGGTACCAATGTAGGTAGAGATAAGTTTAAGATGAAGAAATAGTGCTAAAGAATAGACTAAGTCATACTCATAGATAATGAGATTGTATGTGGGTTACACTACACACACAAAACGATGAAACTAATCCAATTATTTAGCACTAATCACAGTGAGAGTTTAAGTATCTACTGCTCTACCAATTCGATGCATTAAGAATTAGAATGTTTCAGGAATGTCGTAATTATTTAATTACCACCATTTAGTTCATTACATACCTACTGTAAAGTAAATGGGAGATTCGGTCTGATTTCCTTGATTATTGCACCCGCGTGAAGCCCCTCTAGTATTATCTATACCTACTAATATCAAGGACGATTTATCGTCTTTAAACTAATCTATATAATAATATAAAGAGTTAAAGTCGGTTTGTTTGTTTGTTTGTATATTTGGGGTAATCTCCGAAATTAGTTAGTAGTAAGTAAGGCCCCCGCCACCTCCTTCGCGACCTTCGTCCCGCGCCGAGCGATACTTGGCACGCAGTGTGAGACGCGACCGCGAGGAGTGACCACACTCATACCCAGATGAAGATTCTCCGGAAGAATCGAAACATTGTCGGTATCTAAATCGATGATAATTTTACGTGAGTAATTTCCCGTGTGCTATTTAGCTAGTGTTATATAAGGTTGTCTCGCCTAAAAGCCGTGTTGGCCAAGTGGATAAGTACTTTGACTTTCGATCCGAAGGTCGTGAGTTCGAATCCGGCCGTGCATCAATGGACTTTTCGTGTCGAATAATTGATATGCACTTTAACACGAGCTTTTAACGGCGAAGGAAAACATCGTGAGGAAACCCGCGGCTAGTCAGCCCCACACGTATTGACCATTGTCTTTCCTGTGGATATGGCCGGCTAAGCTGAGAGGATGGTTTAGGTGCTACAAGCCTAATCCATCTCAACAATGTCCCAGGCACTACAGTGTCCCGTTAAGTGTAGGCAAAGCTTGCCTGACTGTATAAATCATCTAGTAAAGATGTAAAGGCCTAAGTTTTTATAAGGTTGTCTCGCCTTGAGTATGGTCTGCTGCAGCCCTTGCTTGTCTCGCAAGACCTGCATGTGCGCGGCGAAGGGATGCGGCGCGGCCAGCACGCTGTCCAGCTCGCTCAGCGTCGCGCTGATCTTGCAGCGCAGAGCCTCTAGGTACGTCAGCATGCTCCTCATCTGTTGCATACAATATCCCTTCATCTATTACACTTTCTAAAATCGTGTTGCTATCTCTTTTTATTGACTTAGTGCTCGTTCGCACGAGAGCTTTTTTAACGTCCGTTAAAAAAGCGTTCAAATAGAACAAATGTATTCCCAAGTACCTATATGTTCACACGTCAGCGCTTTTTAAACGCGACGGTTTTTTATCGAGCAGTGTTGTATTTTCTGCGCTGGACGTTGGACGTTAAAGCCCATATTCGTACGAAAGCTTTTTTAACGTCATTTGAACGCTTTTTTAAGAGGCCGTAGGTAGCAAATATGTGGTTTGAATCGTATTAGATCTCAAAATCCGTGAAAGATACCACCTTATAATGTTTGGAGAAATTAAACTTTGAACTTTTATCTTGCGTTGTGCCATTTTAAAAACATGATTTGAGTAAATTGTCTCGATAATATATTTTTTTGAAAATTACATGTTTTCTGAACTAATTGCGTTTGATCTCAAGAAATACAAATTAGTTTGGTTTGGTTTTTGTCTTGTAAAAAACTCTAGAATTATTACTATGAAATTGGAATTCAATTTTGTCGATTGGTTGATTAATTAACTTGTAATAAAATAAAAACGTCAAAGAAAGTTTTCAGTCAGATAATCCGCTCAGTCCCTGCCTTTTCACTCCCCGCCGAGGCGTCACAGAGTGTGGACGTGTCGCTCTGTCTCGTCCCGCTTCCCATTTATGCCGTGCGTAAATAGAAAGCGGGAAATTTAAAATTATTCGAAATATTTAAACTTTCGATAGGTATCATAAAATTTGTTTGTAAGTACCTTCCTAGCTGGGTAGATAGAGATAGAGGTTGATAAAAATAAGTAATATTAAATAATGATAAAAACAAAAAATTGCTGAAAAAATATTGAAAGGTATGGTAAGTAACCATACCTACCAATGTACGGAATACTTAGGTGCCTAATTTTACATAATTATCGACTGCTGTTTCTTTGTTGCGATTAGTTTCTTTCTACCGTAATACCTAGGTAAGTACTTATTTTCACTGCAGTCAAGGTCAAGGTACAGTGTAGGTAGATACCTACCTAACCAAAATCTGAACGTGAGATGATCAATAAAATGAGATCGTAGGTATACTGCTTGGCTGGATGTGATTCAAATTGAAAATGTTTCCGTAAAACTGTAATTTGCCTATGAAGGTCTACCTACTGTATACCTACCTACCTACTCACAATACAATAAATATTATATCGTTGGACATGTAACACAGCGCCATCTAGTCCCAAACTAAGCAAGCTTGTATTTGTTAACCGGTTTACTGATAAACAACTTAGATACTTACTTTTTTTTGTAAACACATAGGTAAGTAGATACTTATTTATATAAACATAGAAACACCCAGACTCCAAAGAAATATTTGTAGATCATACAAATATTAGTACCGCCGCGGGGATCGAACCCGGAACCTCTGTTTCGCAGGCGGGCTTTCGCCCATTGCGCCACAGAAAAGGTCGTCGATATAGGTAAGTAGGTACATTTAATTTAGTAAGAATGCAAGCGGGGTGGTGACAACGGCGCGCGGCGGGCGGGAGGGGGAGGTCCGCTTGGGGGCGCGCGTGAAATGTGCGATTACGAATAAATCTAACTTTTCGAATTATTAACCGACTTCAAAAAAGGAGGAGTTTCTCAATTCGCTAAAATATTTTGTTTATTTATTATGTTCCCCGATTACTCAAGGACGCCTTGACCGATTTGAAAAATAATTTTTATGTTTGAAAGGGTAGGTTTATAGTTTATAGAGAATAACTCGAAAATTAAAGTGACCTCACTCTAAATCCAATATGGCGGACTCCATTTATGGTTTCCTCCAATATGGGTATCAAATGAAAGGGCTTGCTGTGAATAACTCGAAAAATAAAGTGACGTCACTCTAAATCCAATATGGCGGACTCCATCTATGCTTTCCTCCAATATGGGTATCAAATGAAAGGGCTTGCTGTGAATAACTCGAAAAATAAAGTGACGTCACTCTAAATCCAATATGGCGGACTCCATCTATGCTTTCCTCCAATATGGGTATCAAATGAAAGGGCTTGCTGTGAATAACTCGAAAAATAAAGTGACGTCACTCTAAATCCAATATGGCGGACTCCATCTATGCTTTCCTCCAATATGGGTATTAAATGAAAGGGCTTGCTGAAAATAACTCGAAAAATGAAGTGACGTCGATTAAAAACATGTTCAAAAGTTGTCATCACACCGGTTAGTGCTGCGACGTCACTGCGCGACCGCCCGGTCGCGGCATTTATCAAAGGAAACCTAGAACTAACTCTACCGATTTTATACCGCTATTATTTCGGTACAGCAAATTTCGGTACCGCAATTTTTTTCGCTAAGTATTGGAATATTTTTGTAACCGGAATATATCGGTATGACGTCATACCGCTATTTAAGGGTATCTTAATTTTTCGGTTATTCAATCCCTGGTAGGTAGTACTAGGTAGGTAAGTATAGGTATTTGTCAAAACTTTTCCATGTATCCTTCCATATACCTACCTAATTATAAATTGCTACGTATTACCTGTAAAATAATTTGAAATTTACATTTACTTAAAAAAACATTATACCTACCTATTCAGTGCCAACAGTGCCGGCCAAAGACAAAATAGCCTAGTCTATGGTGCCGGCGCATTAGGTGACGAAGCGCAGCAAAGATCACCATTTACTGCCAAAGCATTTTCGTCTTTAGCTGCGTTGTTATAGGATCAAAATTTTAAAATCATTGTAGTCGTACCGATTTTCCAGTGATTACTTACTTGTTGTGTTAGTTAGATCTTATTTAAATAGCTACAAAGACGAAAATGCTTTGGCAGGGAAGAATATTGTTACAACTTTAGTAGTTAGGTACAACGTATCAATTCTACTTACTTATTTAAAAATTACCTTTTTTATATCTACCATTTGTATAGGTATTATTTTATTCCAATAAATTATGAGGCAGTAGGTAAGTAGGTACCAACGTCTCAATTCTACTTATTTAAAAATATAGGTAGGTACTTACTTACCTTTTTTATACCTACCATTTGTATATTATTTAATTCCAATAAATTATGAGGCAGTAGGTAAGTAGGTACCAACGGCTCAATTTGTGTATCTTCTGTCAACTGGAACTCAGTTTATATGTTAAAATAGAAAAAAAAAGAAAAAAGAGTGAAAAGTTCGCATGAAGTGCAAGACTTGAACTTGGAACCGTCAATTTTATATCAAGGGCTGTGACCACTAGGCCAAATTGATCGTACTTGATGCGACGAAAATATCAACCAGGCTGTCAACGCGCTAAAAACGAGTCGGTGCACGGGCGTCGACCCCGTGTATAAATCAACGCAATCGGTCGACATCGTGAGTGCTGCCATCTTTTGATAGCTAGTCGAACTGATATTATCGCGATTCGATTGGTTGCGTGATTCGTCCAATCGAACTGATTTATCGCTTTATTTAGGGCGAGTCGGCGCGTTCTTAACGGACGTTAAAAAAGCTCTCGTGCGAACGAGCACTAAATGTTTGGAATATCTCAAATTTATAAATAACGTAAGTACAGGGGTGTGAAAAATGATTATTGCTAGAAAAAATCTTTATAAATGTGTTTCAAATATTGCACCTAACTAAAATTTGAGCGGATAATCTATGCCTATAAAATAAAATATAAAATGCTATAAAATGGCCGCCCGTTACTTAACTCAGATTCGGCAAGAACATTATATTAAACTGAATTATATGTAGTTATTAAGTAATTCTCACATGGTACAGTTTGTCTGCGACGTTCTGTTGCGAGTCATCGTTTCCAAAGGTGGGGGTCTGCTTGATCGCCATCGACAGTTTGGTGAGGCCTTGCATCGACTTCCGCTCCCTATCGGTGTCTTGTTTCACTAGTTGTAGTATCTTCAATAATGCCTGGTAGTAAAATAATTACAGCTGTTGAATATTACTTACATAGAGCTTTCAAACTCCGTCCAAATTTATCAGACAACAACCTATTGATTAGGAGTATGATCTTTAGACATGGTATTAATTAGGATCACTCTGTAATCATTATAAAACATCAAACCGGTATTTATCACGAATTTTACCGTTAATATTCGCCCGACGTTTCGACCTGATTGCACCAGCGCAAATTTATTTATTTATTTATTTGTAGGAAAATCTACAGCAGGAGATTACATATAGATAGGTAACTTAATAATAACAATAAATTCGTATAATAATAAATTCGTGATAAATACCTGTTTGCATATGTTTTATAATGTGTTCTGATCGCGAAAGTTTAAAAAAGACACTCTGTAATCGTTTTAAAAGCTAGATATAGCTAAAACAAAGGTATTTCGCGGTAAATAACCGTTTGCATATTATGTATAGAAGCGCTCGTGGTGAAGCTTGCTAAGACGTTCCTGATAGATCGTTGAAGTTAAGCAACTTTCTAAACGGTCACTATTTGGATGGGTGACCGCAAGTGGCATTATCAACTGAGCTCTTCCGTGCTTCGGAGGGCACGTTAAATGGTCGATCCCGGCTTTTAAAGTCGTTAGGATGACGGAGGCTTAGGTGGCTTAAAACTCCGTCACCAGAGTTGGCCACTTGCTCATACGAACTTACTTATTTTAATAGAGTTTGCCGCTATAAGATGATCGTGGTCAATGCGAGCACTGTGAGCATGAACGAATTCGTTCGTGACTGTGTCCGAGTGACCCTAGCGATGTATCGAAACGTGTCAGTCAGTGAAGAAACGTTCCATATCGACCAAAAAATGTAGATATTTTTTTTTGCAAAAATTATTATACTACCTTAGTTATTTGACCTACTGTTTTATGTTTATTAATTTCAAATCTAAGTTTTACTAACTATTATACTTGTCTAACTAATGTTGTAGTGTAGGGTATCTTTTAATTTCCGCATGCTTCGCCACTAGCTTAATGATGTTTTTAATTCTATAAGTGAACTGTAATTTTGTTCTAATGAGAATAAACTTTTTAAACCGAAATGTGCGTTTTGGTGCATTCGCTCGCGCGCTCGCTCGTTCGTATGAGCAAGTGGCCAACTCTGGTGACGGAGTTTTTAGGCCGCCTAAAGGCCTCCGTCATGGCTTTGGTGCATTGGTTAGTAAGGTGTGCGTGCCTGCTTGCGTCGCTCCCGGTTCATAGCGAGCGTTGTGTGCTCGCAGTAGAAGTCTGGCAGCAGCTGCTCGCTGGCGCCGGCGGGCGCGGCGCGCACTCCGCGCACTACGCGCATGTCCACGTTAGCACTCGCCGCCTGGATCGGAGATACCAGCTGGTTTGTCGCCTGCGAAATACACTATTACATGAAAACCTAGGGATAGTAACATTGAGATGTATTATAGAGCCACAGTCAGACAAATAAAATGTAAACGCTAAAACTCTGCGCACACTACGTAGTGCGCCGAGTTTTTCTTTTTTGCGTTCAAGCGACATTGAACATTAAAACAAACGTCATAACGTCTACATTCAAATGTCAAATGTCATTGTAGAACATTGAATTTGCACGCACATTTTTTGAGTGTTGTCAGCTATTAGATTGTGACTCTTTAATACATCTCAATGGGTAGTAAGGAATTATGATATTATCCTACTATGTTTCATGGTATAAGCTTATAGGTACTCAACAATCTTCTACATAGCTATTGTTAACATCAAATTCAAAGGTGTAAGAAAAAAGCTAAAAAATTATGTCAATATATAACCCATACCGAATTATAAGATTGATCGAGTGATATAAGCAAACGAAGATCTTAGTGGAATAATATAGGTAGTCAGATGCAAGTCCAAATATAAATCAACAACCCAACAGTGCGCGAGACCTTTTCCCTGGTGTAGGGAGTCGCGTTGGAACAGGCATTAGAATCACCTAGCATGTAAAACGAAACTTAAGTGATCCTTGAGGTCCTACAAGAATAAATGATTTTTCTTTCTTTCACCTCTGTTTGGGGCGAACCATTAGTAGTTTTTAAGGACAAAGAGCACCCCGAGTTGATCGTTCCTCGGAATATGTAGGGGCTCACCTCTGCGAGCTGGGGCGGCACGGCGGCCGTCAGCCGCAGGTAGCAGTCGGCGGAGGTCTTCAGCTGCGCCAGACGCTCTTCCTCGATGGTCTCCAGCATGCCCGCGCCCTTCACCACGCACGTCTCCCACTCCAACCTGACAACACACATCGTGCACTCACACAACAGAAAACACCCACACCACTGGCCTCAGCCATATCCATACCACATTAAATTTAAGTTGTTTAATTTAACTAATAGTACCAACTTTGTAATTTTGTCAATCTTTAGTTTTATTGAAAACTTTTTGTTAAATTGTATAAGTAATTGTTCTAGTTTAATAAAGTACTTAATTTGTACAACTAGGAAGGATGTCTCCAAAACACAGGCTAACCTAGTTTGGAGACCATTATGTTTCTGTGCTATAACTTTAATTGGTTCAATAAACATTTACCTATTTATTATTATTTTTTATTTATTTAGTCTGCGCTGAAGGTCGTGGGTTGGATTCGCACCCTGAACAAACATTTGTGTGTTAAACATATATTTGTTCTGGGTCTGTTTGTTTTATAAGTAGGTACATACTTATTTACATAACATATTATCTAGGTACTCCATCAGTAATCTGGTTCCCAATTCCCATACCATAAAATAATTTGGGACTAGATGACGTTGTGTGCCATATCCACCAAATTTTAATAAACAGTCGCATTTCAAAATTAACAAATACCTATGTAATATACTTAACTATAAAAATTGGTGTCGACGAAAAGCAAAGATAGGTACTGAACCAAAATAAGAATTCGCGAAAGCAGATAGGTATCTACAATGTACCTACCTCTCTCTACATTGTACAATGTAAATCGACTATTATAACAAAAAAAAAATACTAAAGCAGTGGGTAAGGTATTCTTTACCTCGCTCTCTCAGCCTGCACGCACACATTGTAATATTCGACTTCTGTCTTTTTCACTGCATCTTCTGTCTTTCTCTTCTTGACCTGCAGCTTAGCTGCGTCCCTCTCGCTCGTGGGCATTAGCCGCTCAGCGCGCGCGGCGCTCAGAATAGAGTGAGAGTGTGGAATATGGCCCATGCTTGAACTACGGGACATTCGACTGTGGAACACAAATGTATCATAAAAATCAACAAATTCGCAATTTTATTATGTAGGTACCTACATATGACAAAACGAAAACGTCTTTCGTACAAATATTCAGTAAAATAACATTCGCAAAATACAAAATCGCTTTGTTTTTATCGTCGCACACAGCTTAGTCTATGAAGGATCCTTCTGCCTTGACGAGCCAACGGCCATTCTTGTTCGTTCGTTCGTTCGTATGAGCAAGTGGCCAACAAAATTATATAGCCATTGGTGTCGTCAAAGCCATGTAAACTACAAAGTGAGTATTGGCTTTTCATTGTAACCACAGTTAAAAGTATCAAAAAAAAAAACGGAGAACGTAACACATCAAAATGCGTAAGTAACTCTAACTAAAGCAACTACATTTTCGAATTTATGGCGTGTGGACGCACACTTAAGGCTGCAGCGCCATAATAGGTAGTTGGATTTATGTTTAAGATTTTATTCTAGCCCAAAGAAAACACGCTATATGGCACCGTGGCTCACGAGGAGTTGAGCAATGTCGAAATTGACATTGAAGTCCCTTTAGAGAATGTTTAGAGAATATATGAATGGTAACCTACTAGGTATATTATGCCTCGTTTTCCACTAGTTTTGCTAAAATAATTAAAAAAATGGAAACGCTGTTTATATTTGTAACTAGCTGCGCCCCGCAGTATTACCCCCAGTGAAAAGTTCCCGTTCCCGTGGGAATACCGGGATCAAAAGTAGCCTATGTTTTAAACCAGGATATAAGATATCCTGGCACCAAATATTATTCAAATCCGCCCAGCCGTTTGAGCGTGAAGGAGTACCTAACAAACATTCACACTTACATACTTACACACACCCTCACACCCTTTTAGAATATTAGATTCGACCTCTCAATGATACAATACGATTAAAAAAATCTAGGTACCTACAATACGTTCTCCATTTTTTAAGTTTTTGCTACGATCATTTGGAAAAGCCAATAAAAATAACCAGTTTAAAACACGTTACAAACGGTGGACAAGCAGCCCTGAAAAGTAAGTAAGTAAACTTCACGGGGCACGTTACATACGGCGGACAAGCAGACCTAATGTCCAGAGAAGCGTCTTGTAACTTCTCGTTTTCTCTGGCGGCCGCGTGGGAATGCTTCTTGTGCTTCGCTTCTGACGTCCTATAATCCATCAGGGTCTTGCTAGCTTTGTCCACGTTTCCTTCAATCTGTAAGTTAGAAAAGAAAAGATGCGACAAAATTTCATGTTTTTTTATAGATTAGCTTCACTGAAGCTAATTCTTAGCTGTCATAGAGCAAACCGACTAAAAACTATCAGCTTATGGTCAATGGTGAACCAGGTCAATGGCAAGGCTCTTGCTAAGTGTGCTAGCTAACTACGGAATATTAGATTTATTATACCTACTTACGGAAACTCAGTTTTTCATAATCGTAAAGAAGTAAGTATGTACCTTTTTCCTAAACTTTAGTTGATTATCAATCACAGTCTTCATCGGTTTCACCAGCTCATCAGCTAGAGAACTTGAGTAGTTTCTGAAAACAAAACATTACAAGTTTTTACGTTGATACTTCTACATGATGGCAGGTAATTTTCCTGGTCAAAAACCTATAAGCGCAATGGCGCTAAATTGGTAGCTGTACCAAACACATTTAGGGCCTATTCGATTAGAGATTTGTAAAAAGTAAGTTCGCAATGTCCAACTCTGGTGGCGGAGTTTTTAAACCACCCGAAGGCTTCCGTCGTGGCTTAACGAAAGTAAGTAAATAAATGTAAGTACCTAATTATTTGAAAATCTGGAAATCCTTTCCAATATTCCAACTGGAAAAAAAATATGTTTTTGGTTTCTTCCAAGACAAATGTTCAAAACACACACACACACACAACAGCTTCTTCAGTTAATTTTAGTGCAATGGCATTATAAACATTCGGCAAGGTCGAAACTGGTCTAAGTTTCGGCGACATGGTAATATTAATGATCATCAAAGCACTTCAACCACTTATAACAAAAGGTGTGTGCTCACTTGTGAATTTCGGCACGTTTCTCCATTTCGAGCGCGACATGCTTCCACGCGTCGGCGCACGAGCCCACGCTCTCCTTGCACGCTTTGCCCAGCTTCGTTCCAAGCTTGGCTAGACATTTCGAGTAGTACACCTCTGCTTCTACCCTGAAACGTAACGTAAAAATCAATTAGGTTCTTTCTCATACGGACCGGAGCAATGCAGCAATGCAGAAGCATTGAGTTCAGACAATACGCAGCCTCTACCTTTGCGATGGGATGCGATTCAACAGTTGGAAACTATGCACCGACTGACGACTAGCATGATGTGGGTTTAACGAGTGTTTGTGACCATGTAGTTTTACTAGAAATATTGCAGAAAATAAGGCTGGCAACATGAAGCAACGATGGAAGGTTCGGCCATGAGGATAATCAGTTAGGCGAAATAGTTAGGCCATGAGGAAAAAGTCAAAATCCTTGATAAAGCACATTCATCCGCAAAATTAGTCCTGGGTACAATTAGCTGTTTGCATAATTACATGTTTATTAGTAGGTACCTATACAGTTTCCTATGCTAAATAATATAACACAGGTGTTGTTACATTCATAACATCCTTTATCTTATACGTTTTTTTTTAATAAATATGGTGTAAGTACCGGAGTAGAGAATTATACAATACTTAATAAGAGAGCGAACGTTTAGGAAGTAGTCACCTTGTCGATTTCGTAATGGTTTCTGTCCGTGTGTCGGTATCTAAGCGGTTGTTGATAATGTCGTGGCAGCCAATCGGCGTTATTTGTTTTTAGAGCACATAATTATGCCTTATCCTCACTGCGCGCACGACTGTAGTAAGTTATTTTAGTAGAAATAGGTACTGGCGAAGATAAGAGAATGTTTGGGATAGAGAAACTTTTATCAAAATACAATTATCCCGACCGACAGTGTGAAAGTCTATCGGGTTCTGTAGGTCCTGAAGGAGCTCCTGTGTTATGTTAATTTAGACACAGACACACAGTAATCATTATACTTTGAAAGGGTTTACCTAATTTGGAATATCAGAAGATATGGAATAGTTAAGCCGTTGAATACATAACTTCTGTTATGTTATGACACCTGCAGATGAGTTACGGCATATTTGCTCCAAATCCTAGATATTTGTCACTGCTCAGCTTCTTTTATACACTAAAGAGGTACCTACTTACTAGGTAACATTGACAAGTTAATTTGATTCGAAGAAAAATAATAAGACTATCAAGGCATAAAAATCCAACAAACATCTTCACGTCGGCATCGCGTCGTTAGTTTTGTATCGAGACGTGGGATGCAACTACTTATTTTGGTTATTTGTATCTGGCGCTGGCCCACTTGGCGGAACCCGCGACGTGCTATTCTTAATCGGGCCATTGCCGCGCCCTCCGCGACGTACCTATAACTACTCGATCGGCGAAAGTTGAAGAGTTCTTATTATACGTGTGAACAATGCAGTAATCAATAACACTGCGTGACGAGAGCTTTCAGATCCCTGTACACTGATAGCTGAGTTCAGGGATTCGACGACCTCTATGGTGCAGTCGTAAAAGCCCACCTGAGACGCAGAGGTTGCGGGTTCGATCCCCGCTATGGGACAAATGTTTGTATGATCTGCAAATATTTTTTTCCAGTCTGGGTGTTTTCGTAACAACCTAAACAAACCTTGCTTACACTATTAGACGCTAGAAGTTCTAGCAATTCTAGCATCTAATAAGTCAATATTATTTGTTAATCTCATCGTAATCGCGAAATGTAGGATGACGACTATTGCGAACAAACAATAGGGTGGCCTGCATTGTTTTATCGACTAGAAAGTAAAGAGAAGTGCCGATAAGATCTTGTATTTCATGCAAGCATTTGCACGGAAAGCAGGCATAATTTTATTTTTACCCGACTACGGCGACGCAAAAAGGATGTTATAGTCGTGATAATATTATAGCCTATTTAAATTCTAAAAGTACTTTCTATTGGTGAAATAATTGTCGGCTTTTTATTCGTTAAGCCACGCCCGAGGCCTTTAGGCGGCCTAAACACTCCGTGAGTTGACCACTTTTATTTTTGTAATCGTTTTAGTTAGTAGTTTCTTATTTACAACTAAATAAAAGTGTAGATAATTCGGCAGTGAGTAGCATTTAGACGTAGGGGTTGTCAGAAACAATTCCTAATAATAAAAGCCAAAAACAGTGCACGAGCTTTTAGCATTTCTAGCGAGAACTACTAGCACATAATAAATAATAGTACCTACTCTACCTCACTAAGGTAACCTGACATATCCTACGGTTGTCTGGAAGAAATCACCCATAGCGATGAACCTTGTAGGTACTATTTATATATTCCATTCTACTGCTAAATATACTCTTACAGCCGGTTACCCGAATGCAGGTCATTTCCAAAATTACCTAATCAATGGTCAAATCACGTGAGAAACAAGTGTGAAATTAGGAACAAAATCGACCCTGTCACGTGTTTGACCGTTCATTATTTTTATAGTAAATTTTTGAGATGATCTGCGTTCGAGAAACCGGCTGTTAAAGAGCCATTCAGACAATAATAATTGATCTAGTTATTGATCGGGTTTCGGCTAACTAGTATGACTAGTAGGTACATTTGTACAGAAGCTGAGAGCGGGTTGGGTGGTAGCCGACCGCGCGTAACGTTCCGCCAGCGCTATCTGAGACGACGCAGGAGAACCGCAATGCACCTTGCACGATTATGATACAATGTGCACATGTGCACATTGTATTGCTCGAGTTTTGAAGGTCGAAAAACATTAACACAGTTATGCTGGGTATGAGAATAATGCCTTCATACCGATAATGACATAGGTAGGTACTTACATACCTTCCTACTAGCATTAGATCTACATAAAATAAAGGTAAATTATCGTCACTTGTGCTGTGTGTGTGTGTGCACAATGCTGATCTATTTAATTTTCGTTCATTCCTGAATTCTAAAATAATAATTAGCACCTATTTGAATATAGAAGTGCAGTGACTTCTTGTTAAATGCCCTTACTGGTAGAATGTAATTGTAAACAATGCGTCATCATTATTAACGATCGCTTTTTTAAATTTGAATTGATGTAGGTAGGTACCTTTCTTGCAAGATTGCTGCCAGTTCCTTGCTGAAGTCACTACCTTGCTTTACGTAGCGGCGGAGTTCTTCGAAGCCATTTTGGGCCTGAAAATAAAAAAATATAACTTTTATTTATAACATCGCTAGTAAGTACATGCAAAAGCAACAGTACATACTTAAATTATGACCTACTATTTAGATCCTTATTAATAGTGTTACCTAGAGCCATGCCTCAGGCACAATGGCGTCAATATATAACTTACATCTTGCAGCCACATAAATGTATTCTAATATTTTGATCAAGTTACACCGCACGGTCATGAGTGTTGTAGGAGGGGTTGTGGTTAAAATCTCTGCGGTTGCACTAACAATAGCAGGATCAACCACGTGCATGGAACACCATGTTTTCTTTAAAGGAACTTGCTAATCGGTCAAAATCAACCAATCTAGCAGCAAGTGCGGAAGTAATTAACACTAGTACAGTACCTAACCTACCTGACGCCGACCTAGGTACTAATATGTTGATTGTTTGTGCGATATAATTAACGCTAGTTGATGTGAACTTGAATTTCGTCTAGGTTATCTTTCGGCGTTGTTATTACAACGCATTGGGTGGGCTTCGTATAGTGGGCTCATTTTGATTTGCACCAAACATTCGGCACTTCATTTTTTTCCTCTGTATAAAATACTGTCATCATGATTTTTTTTCTGTCATCATGGCACTACTTGGGGTCTAATAAGAAGTTAAATTTTGATATAAGGGTCGTGGGTTTGAACTCCAGCCATGCATTAGTAATTATAGTGATGTCTGGCATGGTGTTGCATGGTGTACATTACTGTAGTTCTTATCTGTATTGGGGACATACATAGAGAAACATTCAGCCCATTAGTTAGTTAGACGAAGGCCTGGCCGGGATCTTAGGATATTATGTGTAAAGTGTAAATGTGGATTTTTAATTTATTATGTATGAGTCATTAATTTATTTAACTTACCTACTTATCTAACAAAATCTTCACGTAAAATGTGAACTGCTAATAAAATAGTACATTAAAAAGCGGGAGCTAACTACCATAAAAGTCGTTAAAAAGTTGTCGCACTAAGCGTAATGGCGATGTCGAGATAAATCTAATAGAAAGTTACCTACAAGTGGTTCCTCGAGCAGATATGACATTAGCGGTGTCGGAAATAGCATGGAGAACATAATATCCGTATGTAGACGCCATGATCGCAGCGACGACAACATGACAGTGCTTCTTTTGATATTCAACAATATTTACTCTTCAAAATTATAATTTAAAAAAGTATGATCACGACTGTATCCTGTAGGTACATTTCTTTTAGATTTTTTTTTATTCGGTAGTATTTATTATTTTATAGTATTTATTTCTGTTGACAATTGGCGGACAATCCTTTTTTTTAACAGACTTGAAAAATGGCGAACCGCTGCAATGCAAATTAGTCATTTGGGTATCATAAAACATGCATTAAATTGCTTAGCTTGGGACTACACGCTGTGTGAAATGTCCAAGGATACTTAATTTTTAATTATTTAGAGGTACTTATTTAATAAGCAATAACAATAGCTGGCTAGTTTGGGGCAGTAGGGTACTGTGTGCATAGAGCCTTCACTTCATATTATAATAGCTTGCGTTTATTTATGTATGCGAGCGAGCACATAGGTAATCGTTTCTACTAATTAACTCATCGAACTACAATTGGACGGAGGGATAAAAGAAACTTTGTTTATTTTGGGCTCGATTCCATTTTAATAATGGAGCGCTTCCCGGGCGGAAGCGCGTGCGCATGTCGCAATACCATGTGCATACGGAAATACTGTTTAAGCAATAGTGAACTATACTGCACATTCACAAAGTATAGATTCAATGGTGGTGAAAGTGACATGACAACTCAAAGAAAGTTATTGTGTGTTGTAGCCTAGTATAATTTAATCCATTGAAGTTACTGTTGTGCGCGTGAAACGATAAAATAACCATTTGTCTGCCAATAGAATGTAAAGCTGCCAAGAGTAACGTATGAATGGCTTGTAACGTGCTACCGACAGAATGAAGAAGGTAACTACAGATTTAAATAGTAATGAAGGTTTATATAACAAATAGTGTACCTACCTAATTGTTTATATCTTAAAAAAGTGTATATATAGCCACAAAAATAAGTGCTTAGCACAAACAGGCACTGCTTTATTGTCTCATAATAGACGCAAATGCCTATGATGATAATGACCTAGGCAAATATTATATTATTTGTTATGAACATGCAGCTGATACAGCTCTACATTCATATACGAGTATATGATCCATCCATTTGTGCACTGTCCCCTTATTTTCGATGTGTTAGAAGAAATTTGACACTGACATTTCGGATTACAACAGTAAAATTGTAGTACAACCGTGTAATGCACAAACGCCCTAATGACTACTAGTGTGGAAGGGACAGTGGTGATAGAGGCACTAAGTGCCTCTTTCACGATCTTCAAGTAAGTTCCGAGTAGGCTAGTCACCAATTAAAGTGTCGAGTAATTGACAATATTGACATTAGGCGCATAGAACGAATGACGTTACTCGTTAAGTAACTAATCAACACTTTACTTGAGGATGGTGAACGAGGCCCTAAGTCTGAAACCATGAGAGTAATCGAAAAGTCATGTTAGGAGTCACGTGCTCGATTATAATTAAAATAATGATAATAAAATAAAAAATAAATAAAACTTTTTAAACTATCGCGACTTGAAAACATATTTTTTACAAAAGTACGGGATCAAGAAAAACATCGGAAAAAGAGAATGCAGTTGGAGTCATCATTAGCATTTTTAATTAAGTGCCGTGATGCGGAAATTATTCCAACATGTGCGAGAATTAAGCCGCGAAATGACATTTCTTTTTCGGGAGGTATTCTCTGAAGTGCTGTGTTGACTGATTGAGGGTAGTCTTAAACCTCGTCAGTTGAAGAAACGTCGAGGTAAATAAATAATATTGATTTCAATATGCGATTAAGTCCCGTTAATATAAAAAAAAAAAAAAAAAAAAAAAAAATATCCCTCTAATATTTAAAAAGACATTCCACACAGCGTCATCTAGTCCCAAGCTAAGCAATTTAATGCTTGTGTTATGGTAACCAAATGACTGATATACTACATAGATACATTTTTTTTTTGTAAATACATACATTATTATACATAGAAAACACCCAGACTCGAGACAAATATTTGCAGATTTGTCCCGCAGCGGGAATCGAACCCGCAATAAAATATATAACTGAAAAGGTGAATTTTGTAATGTTTTTGTTTTGCATTTTTGGCTGGTGAAAAAATTGTATAAAAAGGGTTTTGCTTACCCAGTAATTGTCTTTGAAGACCTGATTGTTGCTCGAGCGAAGATGCATCATGTCTTCCAGGGTGTTCTGCCAGCGGTCCATGCCGGCCGCTATCTTGGTTTGGACGTTGTCCCGATTCATGCTGCCGGCCGCCGCCTCCTGGCGCGGGGCATCACTGCTGCCCGCCGCCTTGCTGATCGCGCTTCTTGACCTGAGAACAATAAACATCATAAGGCGCAGGACAGACAGAAAAGACGTAAGGCGAAGACAGGGCGCGGACATTTGTCTCTTCCGCGTCCCTTTCATACAAAATGTATAGAAGCGTCACGACGCAAAACATACAGAAGAGACGGGGCGCGGGCGCGACGCTTTTACGTCTGCGCCTTTTGTTCAAAACACACTGAAGAGACGGGGCGCGGACGTGGCTGGGGCGAGGACGGGGCGCGGGGTGGCATGCCTGCCGGGCGCGTCACGCACGCTCGCACTGCGTCGCGTCCGCGCCCCATCTCTTCTATATAATTTCAAAAGTCGCGTCCGTGTCACGTCTCCGCCCTGTCCGCGCCGCGTCTTCGTCTTACGTCTTTTCTGTCTGTCCCGCGCCTTAGCTTCAACTTTATAGAGCCAAGATACTACAAAATCTTCATTCGTTTATTATCCATCAAAAGACATGATCTTGTCTCTTTAAAAATGGACAGTATTGAGAAGAAGAAGGAAACGAGATAAATATGCAATGCACCTTACTTTTAAGGTTTTATAGGCGGGGAGGGGGGGGGGCGACTCTTGTTTCACGTATGCATGAAGAAATGAGATACTATGAGATGTTACAGACTAGCAGTTTTAATTGATGTTATAATCTACATGGATCGCATAATTTTATAATAACCTCAATTTATACTTTATTTAGCAGGTATTTCCTCTTCTAATAATTCAAGAAATGTTAAGTAACCGATGAGCAAGTTATGCATGTGAGTCACTTTACTTCCTACGGATGCGTAACTGTTACTCACAGTTTCCTATAATTTATGACGAGGTTTATGTGTCTTGCTTTAAATACTGGTTTTTACCTAAAGTAATTTTATAATAATTATCATTCATAGCATAACTATTCAAAACGGGTTGTAAAATTTAACATAGGTGTAGGTAGTACAAGTACGAGGCTTGGCTGTTGGTCACATGACTGAAAGTCCAAATGCAAAATAAAAATAAAAAAAATAATATGAAAGTCAAAATGCATAACAGACGATTGTTTACGCATTACTAGTAATTAGTTAATATGTAAGTAGGTAGTTAATTTGTCAGAATGAGCTAGTACCAAAATGTGCCAATTTTTAAAATGTAAGGTAAATAGCGATAAATACCCAGTATAAAATTCATCACAATACATCATATATGATATAATAAACTACTACACAAAGCAATGCTCCGAAGATATACCTACAGATAAATAAAATACTTTATTTAATTTGGAACAAGGAAAAAATACAGAAACAAAAAGTAATGAATAAATAAATATATAAATAAGATACTAACATTCAAATCAAACAGCATAAATATGTATTATGTATATTAAAAAAAAACCTACTTAACAGTTGCCACATTCTCAATGAGATCTTAATCTAGCTCAAGGACGTGCAGCTCCAAATTAGATGTGACCTGAGCAAAAGTTATGACTTTTCAAATACATAAGAAGTTACTTAAATATACTTAAATATATTTAAGTTCATAACTACCCCCACGATCACTATGTTTAGATATTTATTTCTAGATTTAAACTTTAGGTTGCAATATAAATTATGACACAGTATAGTTTCATTGGAAATCTGAGTCGTAAGCCCCGCTCACACTTGACTGAATTTATTGCGTTGTTAATTTATCAGAGGTTTTAATCTAAGCATCTGTTTATAACTAATAAGTTTTCAAAATCGAGATGGCTTAAATAATGTCTTCGAATGCTCTTCAGCAATTATGTTGGTATGAAGGCCGTGTGCTCTGCTGACCGCTCACTTTTTATGTAGGTACGTTACCGTTGCACCTTGCAGAGATAAATACCATGGTAAAGGTATGTATCCATAGAGCGCGGCAGCCGCGAGAGTAAAATGTTGAACGCGACTTGGAATGTACCTTCCTAGGTTTTCGTTAGGGTGGGACAAATTTTGGGCCCTAAAGGGTTAGGGTAGTGGTTTTTTCGTAGTTAGAAGATTTTGTTCTTAGGAACCTTCTGTTTTATTTTAAAGAAAAAAATATTGCTAGTTTTAGATTTTTGAAAAAAATAGGTACGTTAAGCATTAGCGATAACATAATTTGCGGATTTCTTCGAGGAGTAGGTATAAAATCAATCAGAAGACTGCTATCCATCATAATACCTAATTATAACTAGGTAAGTATAATGACTTACATGGCGCTTATCTCGGTGTCTAAGATTATCACACTAATATTATCATAGAGGTGAAAGTTTGTTTGTGTGTAAGTATATAAGAGTGTTTGTTATTCTTTCACGCTCAAACAGCTGGACGGATTATAGTGAAATTTGGTACCAGTATTGCTTATACCCTGGATTAAAAATAGGCTAATTTTGATCCCGTTATCCCCACGGGAACGGGAATTATTTACACGCGGGGCGCAGCTAGTAATCTTGATAGGAGGAGAGTGATTTATCGCAAAATATAAGTATATTTAACAACATACCTAATCACATCAAAATGCGTATTAAGGTAGTTTCTTAGCACCCTGGTAATCCTTTTAGGCTTCGCTGATTATAACATCTGAATGGTTATTCGCTATGACCCCAACAAACCAAAACACAGTGAGTGCCGCGTTTTGTCGCGTTACGTTTTGTTGGGTCATCCATCATAGTCTTTGCAAGTATTCCTACATGTCGCAAAGCAATTCATCGCCAATTATTACACTGCGATTACGTTACTCATCTCCTAGCATAAACAACACAATCAATAAATAACTAACATAAAAAGTCAACCTACTTCAGATCAGAACACAAGTTCGACCGCCGACAACAGCTAGTCTATATAATTACAAATCTATTTGTAAACACATTGCAAATGTGTCAGTTGATTTTGAAACAATTGTTTTATTAACAAACCGAGCGGAGACTCGGTTCATAGTTATGTAACCGCTCTCGGTGGAAGTCAGGCCTGCATTCAGAGACAAAGGCAAGCAAAAATATATTTTTTAAATCAACGATCTTTTGATGGCTTAACTGGTTCTAAGTGTATTTTATAGAGCATGTAAACATGTAGTAGGTTAGTTTCTATATTAAATACATGGTTATACCTAAAGCATGCCCAAGACACTGACCGCATTGCCGCGCTAAGTGGCAATAAGTGGAAGTTTCATGACATTCTACTAGAAAAGGATGTATCAACAGAGAGGCATCTGCCTGCGTCCAATATTATGATAATCTTCTTCTGGGTTTGTTGGATTTGGTGGTTCATTTCAATAATTTCCTATCTGGACTGGTGAACTAGTTGGTTTGAGAATTAGTACCTACAGCTATTTTGAGACCAAGATGTTCCGAACAACAACATCCGATATCTGCTGTTGTTACTATAAGGGCCATGTTCTCCGTGTTTTAATAAAATACTAGATATGTTATATTGGAAAAAATAAACAGTAAAGTATTGATATTTTTTAAGAAATATTCCATTGAGCCTCTTTATTTATTGTACCTACCTCAATATATCTCTGGCAAATACATCATACTTGCCCATCGGCCATTTATCCACCCATCATTAGCAAGAAGTTCTTTCGTCACTTTGTATCGATGTTTTGAACTTTTTCCAGTAAATTATTCTAGACCTGTCAATAATAAACATAGCAAATATTTATCATTTATTTTAAAAGCAAGCTTTCCCTCATAAGCTAGATATGAACGTCTTTTTATCGAAGTTTGCGCGTACGTGTTTCTACAAAGGTGCGTTATATGAGGTAATCTGTGGGGAATATAGGTAAGCAAAAGAAAAAGAGCATAACTATGACTTATTACCTACAAAAATCCGTTCAGAAATTCCAATATAGATGTAAATATTGAGAATACCTGACTTTGCCAAAAAATTTAAGTAGATTTGTTGCGTCAAATCAATGTCAACGATATGCAAATATGTTCAGTAAATCACGAATGCACATAATGTCAAGCAGTTTCGAAGCATAACACTGAATTTTAAGACACAATTTCGTATATTTCAGTCTGGTTTTTTGCCATTCGTGCTCATAACAAACTTGTTATTTAATTTCATAATCCAAATCTGCAACTATTTTATTAGTTTAGTAATATAATATTGCAGATCTGATGTTGCGCATCTGCTGCTGCAAATTACATCTTTTTTGTTTTCGTTATAAATGACAAAATGGCCGATTGATAAAGCTCATACTAGGTGGGTACCTAACCTACTGAACTTTTTTGAATTACGTATATAAAGTTTATCAGAACATAGAACAACGGTTTTAATTGGTAGCAACGATTATCATAAAAGTCCTACAATATTGATTGATACAAAGTTGACGATCATTATAGCCCTTTATGTTTTTAGAGACCACTTCCCAAAATGTCCGCCATTTTTTTAGGCCGTAATCAGTTTGTAACTCTCGTGTTGTGATATTACTGTAAAAATATGTAGAAATACCTAGGTACTTAGAGATAGACCTGTACGTACATACTATTCAATGTAAGCATACAGTGTGGATAATGGCAAACCTAATTGCTCTTCGCGCGTCGTTTTAGTTTACTGATATGACTGTGCGTTTAAAATATTTGCTGGCTCGACTCCAAATTTCAGCAACTATGTTAGAAACATTACAAATATACATACATATATAATTATATATATATATACAATTCATTAGAAATAATTGATTTTGATGTTGAATACAAGCACATAAACTCTTTAATCTATATAAATAAATAAAACTGTCTGTTTGTAATGTTCAAATAACAGCCTTTAATTAAATGCATTTGAAAGTAGGTCTAATTTGATATCTATAACATAAAATCTATTTTACTTTTGTCTGTATGTCTGCTTGCTAGAAGTTATCTCTGAAAAAGCTGAACCGATATTGAATCATTACATTTTAAGTGTAATTACTATAGGCTATGAACTCTCTGGATTTTAAAATTCAAGAAACTGGAATCAAGATAATACTTGAAATAGTTCTCGAAGAAAAGTTGGGTTAACCTTTCGCCATAAAGTTACTCAGTAGACCCTTGTAGGTAGAACCACTATTTACATTGCGCATTCTGTCTCTGGAACCTACTTACTACGCTCACGGCCTTAAAAGACCTTTAGCTCGAAGTATAAGGCATTATCGAGCAGTTATGACATCATAATGGACGTAACTAGCATCGGCCGAGATATATTTCACAATAGTCAGGTAAGGCGGTTTGCTGAGAAACTATAGCCAGTTTTCTAGCTGTACAGTTCGACTTAGATGCTAAAAAGATTTAGTTATGGCAGAGATGAGATAAACCCTTGTCTATGGTTATGGTAACATCTCACCATCCTCTAAGCTACTCACGTCTTACTGCAACATGTGTATTTTGGGGAGCCCAGTTGTGAGTTGGCGAATCTTCGTGCCATTTTATACATGTTAGGTAAGGTTGCCATCCTTCCAGGTTTCCCCGGATTTGTCCTAGTTTAAAAGGCCTCCGGGAAGCGTCCGGGCGGGGTTTTTTGTAGTGCGGGTTTAAAAATACGCACGTACTTACTTACCTACATTTAAAATGATGATAAAAGGTGACTATATTCATGAAAATTTATAAAGGAGATTTATGACATTCGCAACTGTTTTTAACACTGACTATGTTTAAAGAAACCTGTTGACATTTCCAGATCCTGAGCTCTAAAATCCGGGGTTTAGGTTTTTGTATATAACATTTGTGACGGCGGGTACCGTTCCGTTTGCGAAACCTATTATTTTATACCTCTGTAATAGGTAGTATTATTTTGTATAGTTTAAGGGGAGTAGCGATGTTGCACTAGGTGGCTACCAAACTCTGTTTTCGCTACTCTTCTTAAACTTCGCTTAGAATAATAAGAAGCCATAAAAAAAGCATATTTCGAAAAGTCACTCACATGACTGTAGTATGTAATACACCTACATCTTTTATTTAGTCGCCAAATCAAAATACAACGGCAAGGCACGTCAGACTATGGAAACAATGGAAAATAGAATACATCAATTAGAAGGATAACGTCATAATAAATATCATCGAATGACTGTTTTCGAGGATAAATAAGTCAGAAGTTGCAAATAACATTAAATTTATATTTAGGTAAATATAAATGTAATATATAAATGTATATATAAATATAATGTAATATAAATATAATGTACAAATATAAATGTATTCGGAATAAGTTAATATTCTATTTTTAAAATCCGCGTTATTCTAGAAAGGTTCCAAATTAAAATCCCAGTAGATAACTATTTCATGGTTCAAACTACTTTGTGAATCGGTAAATTTTCATGCGCATTAACGATGAAGAAACACAGTGAAGACACCAGTATTAGTTACGATGATGGGTTTACAAACTATGACGGGTTGAATGCAAATCAAATCAATCATTTATTCAGTTCAGTTAGACCTCTAAGCTAAGATCACATTGAACCATCCTAAATGCTAGGTGAGTCTACTGATGTTTCTTCGCGACCACACTAGGAAAGTATCAGGTATAACAAACAAGGGGCTAGCTAGCTTTTTTTGTTGATCTATGTCAGACTCCAGTGGAGAGCCAGTCAAGCAAAGTGATTCTCGTCAAAGTAAGCAAATGTGATGGTAGAATTTACTTCAACAATCTGAGCACGCCCTTTCAACAATCTTCATTTTGATCCATAATGTCTGAAGATCTGAGGGAAATATCTACTGTATCTATTAATGTCCGGGTCGTGATTTGTTTCCATTTAGGTTACTTTCCGCTTATACAATATAATAGGTACCCTTTTACGTAATATTTGGTTAACCGCGCCGCGCCGGCTGAGACAAATAGGTTTACAATAACAGCAGCTAGATAAACAATTACCTTGTTTCTTTGTGAGCATTTTATTTTAGATACTTAAGTAACTAGGAAGATAATATTTTCAAATTAAACTTTTTACTTTCTTTTCCCACTATTGTGTGGAGTGAACGCCTGAGCGGCAAAGGGCCTTTAAAACACCAAGCAAAAGATTTAAACGCGCTCCCTGTTTTTTCCTAATGTACCTACTTAAGTAGATATTATTAATTATCTTCGTTACTGACCTCAAACATTACTAACAACTTTGCTTAATTTAAAATTAATGCTCTAAAACGATGAAACATCAGCCTTGCTACAAATACTTTCTGAATGCCTGCACATACGAGCACCTAATGATTTCCTATCGCCGTCAGTAATCCGTAGGTACGTTACATTCGTCAATGCATACCTAAACAAACCAGCTTTACTAGACATTGAAGGACGAAAAAAATACACTACAAAACAGTTCTATCATGTCTGGCCGCAGTTTGGGGGAAATCGCTCCTGAGGATAGACTCTGAATGACAATCGATTCGGCGTAACGAAAGTGTTGCAGATCGATGCCTAAGTAGGTACCTACGCCGCCGATTCGGTTACTTTCACCGCCGATTCGGTCAGTGGCCGCTGTGACGTCACACGACGTCATATCTGATGGATGGTCTTCGTCATAAGGATGAAATTTAAGAAGCGAGACGAGATCTAGACAACTTTTACTTGGGGTTCACTCGTCAGATATTCTAATTTAGAATTTTATAGGTGCGTAAATATTTTAATTAAGTTGTTTTACTTACTTACTTGTATTGTAAGTACGAAATAATTGTAAACAATTTTTTTATTAGCCTATATCATTCCACTGCTGGGCAAAGGCCTCCCCCAATTCCTTCCAACTTTCCACTTCCTTCAAATCCATGCAAAGCTGGTTTCGAATCGAAACAAAGACCTTCGGATAGAGATTCGAGGCACTATTCCACTTGGCCAACACGTCTCCTTTGTAAATATCTAGTTAAGTCATAGTAAAATCATCACCTCCCTACCCTTATCTCACTCAGTGGGATCGGCATAGCACGTTCATTTTTTTCATCACTCGTCGTCTCAGTACTCACTCCTTTCACTCACATAATCTGCATACACACACAGTCCATCCAACTTTTCTTAGGCCTGGTGTATCCATCCATCCGACTTCATATACATCGCTCGCCGTGTTACATGCCTCTCATCCTTCTTTATGACATGGCCATACCACGCCAACTTTGCACTCCTCAACTTAACAGTCACCGGTGCTTCTTTCAGACTTTCCCAGATGTTCTTATTTTTTATATTATCCAATCTCATCTCTTCACACATCTATCACACTCAACATCCGCATCTCAGTCACATGAACTCTTCTTTCATTCGTCACTTTGGTTGCCCAACAATCCCATCCATGCAATACGACAGGTACCAATAACAAGTAATAACAGAATATTAAAATATTATATTCAAATAAGTAAAATAGTTATTATATAAAAACGTTATACTTAATCATTTAAACTGGTAGACAATAATTTTCAATTTGCTTGCCTTTTTTGTGTCATATTACTCGTATTGAGTCATGCATGCTACACCGACTTCTAGTATCAGCCGAGTGAGACTTCGACGGTGCTTAAATAAAGGTTGAGTTTTAAATGTTATATCTTGAAGTTCAATTTTTTACAATGAATAACAATTCTACAAAATTCTTTCTCTTGCAAAATGACACATTTTAATTATCAGGTCATCAATTAATTTAGACCTCAAACTCAATCAGAGTTTTGTGACGAATGTTGTTACTTTATGTCTAGATATAGGTACTGGACTGCAACTTCAGACTGCATTTTATCGGATGAATGTTTATTGTTCGTTAGTTTCCCACGTCTCAGCTTCTGCACTTTCAATTTGATCAACACCAGGATACCGTTGTAATTATTTTGAAATTCGAGCTTTGATTGGTATCTAATTGTCTAGTAAATATATAGGTAGGTACCTACCTATTAAAAACATTGTCATTTATTTATAATCTGACTCTTCACGACTTACTATCTAGCCGGAAAAGGTTATCTATGCTAGATATATAATTATACATTACGTGAATTTCCACAACCTTACATACTGATTGCACTTTGAGAAACAGTTTCTCCTCGTGGTCCTATCAATGGGACCACTGAAAAACGGGGTAATTACATTCATAAAACATCCTTAGCTAATATCATAAGAATTCTATTTTATCAATTGTCAAATAACTTCTAATACCTAGTTACAAAAACGCATCTATATTATGCGCAAAAAGAAACAAATGCGAATAATGGTGTAGGTACTTATTAAATAACTACCACTTCTTTATTTTAGTTATAATTTATAACACTTATTTTCAATTCTCATAAATCTTAAACTCAAGATGAGTTTAATGGTATAACTTTTACTATTTTACATAACATTCGTGAATTCCAACATCAATTCGTTATTATAACTGTTAGCACCTTACGTAAGCAATTCATTTTAGGTAGAACATTAATAATTAAATTGGTATTATTAATTGGGACGGATAAATATTCAATAATTAAGTTGGTGTATTTCTTAGTAGGTATTCCCAATTTATCCATGAATGGTATTTCTCTGACAACCTCTGTGGCGCAGTGGGCGAAAGCCGGGGTTGCGGGTTCGATCCCCGCCACGGGACAAATGTTTGTATGTTCTGCAAATATTTGTTCCGGGTCTGGATGTTTTTCTATCTATAATATTATGTATGTATTTACAAAAAAAAATGTATCTATGCAGTATATCAGTCATCTGGTTACCATACCATAACACAAGCATTAAGTTGCTTAGCTTGGGACTGGATGATATTGTGTGGAATGTCCAAGGATATTTATCTTTTCAAAATCAGGTGACTTCCTGGTGACAGACAGACGGACAGCGGAGTCCTAGTAATAGGGCCCCCCGTTTTTACCCTTTGGGTACGGAACCCTAAAAACGAAGTTTCAACTTAAGTTCATCACTTTGGTTATTGTATTTTTAGTTAGCGCTATTAGTAAATATATCAATGATAAAAACAATAGTGTTCTAATACCTAGTGATGTAACACTAGGATGATTTACAGCGGAAATATAATCTCACTTTTTACTGTCATAATAACACACACGTAATACCGTAGGTACCCTACACAGTACACACTGGTATAGCTTGCGAACGGAACCGTGTCACAAGCGTTACCGTGAAGGTGAAATGAATTTCCGACCATTTATTTTTAAACAGAAGTCTTTTCTCCGATTCCTGCTATTAGTTAAAATCTAATTATCTCCTTTAATCTACCTACTTTTAATAGAAAACTGATCTATGGAGATAGGGAAGTTAAACATAATATACTTACCTAATATAGTTAAACATCGCGAGCGAAGCTATATAATATATCAGTATAGCTCGTATCCATATTATTTATTATTAGGTATGTTTAACTTAGGTAGGTATGTTTTTTTTAGCTTAGGTATCTCTCTATGGTCGGTTGCAGGATGAGTGAGCAGTTCGCCAAGCTGGGTGTGGTTGCTTTGAACTCTCTCTGGACGTAACATACGACAAAAGAATGTAATGGTAAGCTTATGAGCAAGAAGGTATACAATAGCTAATCTCGAAATAAGCAGTTTTGACTAAACCTGTCGCAATTGATAAGAGCCCTTACATTCCTCACTTTTAAATACTAATGAGTCGTAATCACTCCACATCGAGGGATGGGCTACACCGGTAGTGGCCCGCGCTCCAATGCACCGCGCGCATGGCTGCTCGCTCGTGGAGAAGCGGGACTGGACAAAAACCCTCATAAACAGGACTTTGGCTGAGATTCAATCATGGCTAGCTCTCAATCGGTTTTACAAATCTTTCAAGACTACTTATACCTATATCTCAGCGATTTTCTTCTATTGGATTTACATTGAAACGTAGACTTTGTTGTCTCACAATACATACTTAGTTATAATTATTACGTTATTTAAGTAATTTTTTGTAGGTACTAGGGGTAGTTGAGCGGTAGCGAACACGCCAATAGTTCGACTATATTATTAGGTTTTTTACACAAGGTAATAAATACACTCTACATTTCATTTAGAATAATATTATGGAGAGTACCTAAATATAAACTTGACAAACATTTTATTATATTTTTTCCTTCCACAACAATGAAATAATCCTTACATGAAACTGAATCGATCCGCAGTCAAATGTTTTTATATCAAAATACATAAGTACAATAATTACTAATTTCTACTCGCGTTTGACCAAAAAATAATTATGTCAAAATTGTTTTTACAAAAAAAGATCGAATGGTTTTCCATATGGTCCCAGTTTCCCTCTCCTATAGGTTCGGATTTCCTTACTTTCCCAGACGTTCGGATTTCCATAATGTCTCAGTTAAAAAAATTACACTGTATTATTTATGATGTCGATGTGGTGTATTTGCGATTTAAAGAAAGAAAAATCGTTTATTTTGGTAAGACTCAAGGATCGCTTCAACTTCGTCTTACATGCTAGGTGATTCTATTGCCTGTTCAAACGCGAATTCCCTTCACCAGGGAAAGAATCAGGCAAAACCTAGTGGTGTGGGCCTAGCTTTTTTTACAACGATCCCTTAACAATCTAAAATACTTACCTAATGATTATTTTTAAGTATACCACAACTACTGTATAAATTATACATCATCATAACATCATTATATTATTCAATAGTCGCATGCGACTGTTAAAACATTGGTATGGATGTTTTCATAACTGATTAGGTAATATAAAATTAGGTTCCTAGTTGTTTCACATATCACTAAATAATGGAGTAGACAGGAAAGACGGTATTTTTTTGGTCATAAAGCCTCAAATACTTTTTGAGGCTTTAAGAGATAATGATCTATAACCTGAATTGAATAACAGCATAAACATTATGGATATATACAGGGTGGAATTTTTTTATGGGCCCTGGAGGGGAACTACCTTAAATCCTTTAGTTAGCTCATTTTACTGAAAGGAAACATTCCTTTATTTTTAAAAAGAAACAAAACCACATTCAAAGATTTTCCAACATTTGCTTGCCTCAACCGGGAATCAAACCAACTAAAAATTTAAAAAATAAATCCTCGATATTTTATTTCACGAATCGGTAGGATTATTGTTCAGGATTAAATTTGTCTAATAAACATTTGGTCTTTGAAACAAATAAAAGTTTTTTTAATCCATGAATAGGCTTGCTAGTTTTTATCAAAATAAGTTCTTATGCACCTACCTACATCGTTTATAAGAACACTGGAACCTGTTTCTGTGAGATCTCTGTCTCTTCTGTGGTCTATTTTATATACTACTCATGTTTGTGAAATGACCAAAGGGCTGGTGCTTACCAGAGGATAAGTATAGCAATCCAACGAGGTAACGTTGCCAGCCTTTTGGGCACTCTACCTGCGGTCGGTGACCTGAACTATGTGTTCTATCTTTAGTTAAAATATATATTTTAGATAGAATACAGAGTTCATTTTATTTATTTAGTTGTTTAGGTTAAGAAGTGTAGATATTTTTTGTTCCTGTGTGTTTCTTTGTTTGTTAAATAAATAATTTTACTCATGTTTAATGCGATGGCAGATAATTTCAGTATCCGAGCAGGTATAGTTATTTGACTAGCTAAAGCATAAAAATTATTAAACGACGTTCTATTATCATATCATACTTACCTACTTACTTACTTTGATATGAAAGTGTAGACGAGCCGCTAGATTTTTTAAACATTTAAAAATCTAAAATATAGGCTTGAGTGTTCAGGCGGCAATAGTAAGTACCTAAGCCGTGTAAATAATGTACCTAGATAGTTAGGAAAAACGAATCAAACCCAGGATTTTAATTTATCACAAAATGTACACGTAATTAAGTGTATACTATAGGTACGGGACAGGTTATCAAAAGATGACATTTAATTTTTTGGTCAACTCACTTCCTACTTCCGAGAAGCCACAGAATAGTAGGTACCTACTTACTGTGAAGGTAAGTTAATCGAATAGGTACCTACCTACTTAAGTTCCTTATTATTACCTACAACTTACACCGACAAGGTGAGCATACACAATTTAGACCACTTAAAAAGGACCTATTGAAAAAATATCGACAAAAAAACTGTTATTGACTGACATACGGACACTGGCAGAACTGAGACAACAAAAGTCGCAGTAGCCACTAGCCACACAGAAGAAGTGAAAAAGAAGAAGAAGAAGTGAAGTCTCGAGCGCGGTGCATTTCTGTTCATAACTCCAAAGATTCTCAATTTTTTTTCAGAGATTGTACTCTTTCAAACAAAAAAATCATTTTTAAAATCGATGCACTATTGACTGAATTTCGTTGAACATCATGTACATAAATCGTTATTCTTGTATGAAAGCAAAATGCATAAGGTACATTATCCTACATCCTTCCTTAAGATTTCACAACCCAGGTATCAACTTCTCTGAAGGTCAACAGAATCAATACGATACAGATTCGACTGCAATTCGATATTATCGTGAAAAAATCACATTTAGGTATCTAAACATTATCGCAATCGTAAAATATACCTAAGTGACAGCTTTATTGAGCCAATATTCAGATATTTTATCGCACTAATTTTATTATCATATTTTACCTTCTCTACCTCGTATATCTGTTGATCTCCAAAGAAACTCTACTGAAGTTACAAACATTACTCAAGTAACTATCCAAGTACTCAATCTAGGATTACATTTGATTCTGCAAGAATACATATTAGCATAGATCAAAGACGATTAATATCTAGAAGACAGACAAAGGCCATACACAAAATCGTAACCCGATCCGCAGTACCAGATAGCCTGAAAACTTTAAAACATCAATTTTATCCAAGAAATTTCAATACTTAGTAGTAGCAAAGACGATTAATATCTAGAAGACAGACAAAGGCCATACACAAAATCGTAACCCGATCCCGCAGTACCAGATAGCCTGAAAACTTTGAAACATCAATTTTATCCAAGAAATTTCAATACTTAGTAGTAGGTAGCAACAATATTCAATATTTAAACATTTTTAACTAGAAAGTAATTAAAATTTCTTGGATAAAATTGATGTTTTAGAGTTTTCAGGCTATTTTTTAGGGTTACGATTTTGTGTATGGCCTTTGTCTGTCTTCTAGATATTAATCGTCTTTGGTGGTAGGTAGCAACAATATTCAATATTTAAACATTTTTAACTAGAAAGTAATTGAAATTTCTTGGATAAAATTGATGTTTTAGAGCTTTCAGGCTATTTTTTAGGGTTACGATTTTGTGTATGGCCTTTGTCTGTCTTCTAGATATTAATCGTCTTTGGCATAGATAAAATAATACTACACATATTAGGCAAACGTGGTATGATGCCGATCATTGTGTGAATAAGTGATCTTGATGATGTTAATTTATAGCAAAGTGAACCCATCTACAAAAGCTTGTATAGAAGCAGCCGCGATGTGTCTGACCGAAAGTTTGAAGTGCTCCATTAAGATATATTTATACCAAGGCAAGGGCAACATGTTTCATAAACATTCGAAACTCGAAGGGATATGGCGATGGCGACATTTTGCAATTTTTTAGCTTATTGTATCAATAGTTATGAAACGTGCAGTTTACGCAAAATCATTTTTTGTGATCGGCAATGTCTGTAATGTAATGACTGTATGGTGTATTATAATACTCTTATTGATAACTTGATTACAAAGGTGAGGAGGAGGGCCTAATTTTTTACCTTGACTAAGCAGATGTGATCCCTTTCCACATGTCTTAGCAGATGTGACCACGCTACGTCACGTACTGGGAACATTTGTTTTTGATATAACATGTTCAGAACATTTTTCGAGTAATCATAATTGTAAAACTGTGCTAGCAGTGGCCGAGTAGCAACTATTAGTGCTAGTTCGAATCCGGTGCAGTGTCCCTGAGGGCACAATAGCCGGAGCCGCAGTATGAACACAGTACCTACCTTCAACTATTGTGTCGCGGACGTGACAATTAAATGAAAGGATAAACCTACTTGGTGCAAAAATCGGTCACGAACACCGCTTAATCAATATTGTGATGTAAAACAAACTCAGCAATGACCTGAAAGTGTGGTTTACTTATTTGATAAGAAGACGTTCCAAAATGCGCATAATACAATACAGTCATGTAAGCAACGCAGCGATTGCAATGACGAGTAAGATTAGCGTATTGGATGATTTTTCTGTAACTAACTAAACTATTCAAACAAGTCAAATCAGTTTAAACAGGAGATAGAAAATGTATTCACTTTTGGTTCACTTAAAAAAGTATTTAGTGACAAGTTTGTAAAATTATTAAATTACCTTACCTCAACACTAAGTAGGCCATTCATCATGTCATATCTTGTAAATGGCTCAACCGATTTCTATGTTACCTTATACTTAGGGAAGGTTCATATATGACGGAACACGCGTCGCGTATTATACGCCAGAACAGACAAATGTATAGAAAAACACTTGACCGTTCACACTCAACCGATGATACGTTAGTAGGCTACATGATACGCTCGGCGTATTTTACGTCAGATATGAACCTTCCCGAAGACCTAACCTGTCATGTCGTATCAAGAGGCAAAAGAGATCGCGTTGGAAAGAAGTATATGGAGGAAATTGCATCATTACACCGACAAAAGCTGAGCTCTTAAGTTTTATATATGAACCTTCAATACTTTAAATTTTGTAAGTAGCTCCGGAGTGGCAACAAAATAGATTCTAAACATTTAGGAAATGCTTGCATCGCGCGCGACTTATTCACACTGAAGCTTCTATTCCAAATTATTAACTTCTAAATGCCCACAAACTGAAATACCTACACGCACATGAGTTTAACATAGAAGGGAAGCTAATTCAAAGAAATTGGCGCAAGCAGAATGGATCAATAAAAAGCTAGTAGCTTATAATCAATCACTATAAATCAACGCTTGCATAACCAGAATATTCATACTACATCCAACATCAATTTACAACGCACAGTTTGCCAACCAGGAAACTAGAGCTTTACCCACATTAATATACCTACTCTAGCTAGACTCTAAATTTTATCGTCAGCAGTCCAAATATGAAGAACAGCTTCAACCACGCTACAAATTAGCATTTACCTACGTGATCAGAAAAATTGAATCAACCTTGACAATAAAATTAAATAGTGAGTATGTTTTAAATGTGAAAAGAAACGTACACCGGGCTTTTGTTGGCCTCAGACCGACCTCGAAGGTTTGCGATTACAGATACGCTTTAAATTACCTACAACCGTTGGTTTCAAGTGGCAGTGGGAACGAAATACTAATCTAGCCTAGGTAGTAGTGCGACTTAATAATTAAAATATACATTAAAATTTATCGATCGATGCGAGCGAAGCAAGAAAAGACTTAGTGGCAACTTGGTGATCCCGCGTTCTAGGTAGGTATGGTATGTTTATAAATGAAAAATCTTACTTACTAAAAGTTTTACTGCTTCGGCGGGATTCGAACCCGCGAGCTACAAGCGATAACCCTTAAACCGGGCTGCCTTACACTAAGTGTGGTTTAAAATATATAAACCATGCGGGTAAGTATGTTTGTTTCACTTTAGTGCTAAAATAAACTATCTGCACGAAATTTGGTAGGTTTATTTATAGGCTAAGTGATATGGTAACTTACTGATATTTTATGAGCTTAATCGGTGAAGGGATTGTAAGGATATTGGGTTCCCGCGGTGGGAAAAAAAATATTTATATAATCATACTAGCTGCGCCCCGTGGTGTTACCCGCTGTGAATTTCTCTCGTTCCCGTGGGAATACCGAAATCAAAAGTAGCCTATGTATTAATTCAGGATATAAGCTATCCAGTTTCATTTAAATCCGTTGAGCGTGAAGGAGTAACAAACATTCACACTTACACAAAGGAATTTTCCTTTAAATGCCAAAATGATTTTCAGTTTTATTCTAAGATTGTAGTTTTTGAAGTTCGAAGAAAATAGTAAAATTATAAACCGTTGTGACTCAGTTCGCGTCGAACTACTAGCAGTAGGTTAGGTATTGTAGCAACGTTTATTGGATTGATACCATATATTCATAACATAACGGTCAGAAATAAAAACTTTGGCCCCTGCGGAAGACGGCAGTTGGTTGAGGAAGTCGAAGATGAGTCTATAGGGGGCTTCTAGTCGTAGTTACATTTAATTTTCAGGACAATAGATGGTAACTGGTTATATCCTGCGCATAAACCTCTATTCCTTACCTTTGATTTTGAAACTTGCTTGTTCATCGACTCTCTAGTCTTAATACACACATAAATCACCTTTGGGTCTTCAACTGTTCCTAGAGTTAATGTAGTACCTAAGTACTTGCCGTTAAATCTTAATACACACATAAATCACCATTGGGTCTTCAACTGTTCCTAGAGTTAATGTAGGCCGTTAAACTTGTTAAAAATAAACATTTCAATATTGTGGATCAAGCTAGTGAGTAGCGCCGTCACCAGAGTATGCCACTAGCTCATAATACATAGTAAATCTAGCTAAAACGAAGTTATGAGTACATTTATGAGGTTAATGTACGAAACAGTTTTATAACAATAATCACTAACTCTAGGAAATTGTACCGAACCGATCGATGCGTGATCTACACATCCGTCACAAATTACACGCCGAAAACCACAGCGCAGCCGAGAGTAATACAAATAAAATTCAAGTTCTATTTTCGTAGAGCAATAAAGTAAATTCACTTTCACTATTGTGCCTCCCCCCGCTCCCTTGGCTTAGACCTGACATTGTCTCCGCCTCATTATGAACCTCAAATATAATCTGCGTTAGGGGGAAAGTATTATAATGAAAAGTTAATTGGATGGCGGACACTCGCCACTCGTCATGACTGCCTGCTTCCGTGCTATCTGCGCACGACGTTTATTATTTCGTTTTACCGAGGCTTACCTCAAATTGAATTAAGTTATTGCATAATAGCTCGGTATAGAGAAAGATGAACCGCTTTTAATTTGTGCTTCGTGCTCTGCTCTAGTAAATCACGCGATGGGTATTGTGCAAAACGATGGACAGGTGCCTGTGCCTTTGCAATGCAACTCTAATGATTCGCCAATTGATCTAATGACCAGCGGCTGTCGACATCGCGTCACGCGCGTCCCATCGCTAACGGTTCACGCATTTCACAATAAATAAGCTAACCATGCGTCGGTCGGTCGGTCGGAGCCCGGAGCCGGCATGTGACATACCGTACAGCACCACCAGCACCGGCGTGAGCTCAATTGACTTTAATAGAAAGGTCGCAATAATTACATTAGCATCGCTCTCCTAATGTGAAACATTGACCCGAACGTCAGGGACACTACGATTCGTTGATATAACATTAAATTGGGAGAAAGGCAAAATCAGATGAGAAATAATGACTGATATCGATTTCACGGTTGAACGGTGACTGATGACCGAAGCTTCGAGTTTATAGACCGAAGCACGAGGATCAAGAACATGCAGGCAGTGAAACTGTCTGGACATAATGTAGAGCTCGGACATTCGATCTTCTAGCCTGCGAAGAAACTGTAGGCAGGCAGGCGCAGATGGCTGACGGATGGGCGACGTCGCTCGTCGAGACGCTAATGCCACAAACAAGGTCAGTGGAACCTGTCGTGCACGAACTAGCATTATTTGAACTTGAACAAATAAAAGTACCAGAGCACGCCATTAGCCCTAATAGCGTGCGCTGGTACTTTTATCTGTCTAAGGATGATTTAAAAAGTAGGTTAACGTAATTGAAAAACGAAACAATATTTTAGAGGCGTGGGGTAAAGCAAACTTTGTTATGCCGTGACATCTATACAAAAGCCAAACTCACTTTAGTTAGTTGCTGTCATGTTAGGTTATAGACAATTCATTATGATGCTTAATTTGAAGATGGCATTTTACTTATTATAAATTCATAGTTCGTACAGATTTTGGTTTCGTATATTTTCTGATATTTTAGAATTGATTATGCTATTATTGATTCGGAGAAGAGTTCTTGAGTTATAAACGTAGTAACTATCCCGTATATTATTAACTAACTTGGCGAGCTAACCCGACGACAGATGTTGTCTTGTTGTTACATTAACAGCTGTCAAAGTTAATCAAGTAAATAAGTCACTTTCAAAACTATCGTGAGTTGTATTATAATAGCACACGGGAAATTACTCACGTAAAATCATCGTCGATTTAGATACCGACAATGTTTCGATTCTTCCGGAGAATCTTCATCTGGGTATGAGTGTGGTCACTCCTCGCGGTCGCGTCTCACACTCACGCGGTGTGAGACGCGACCGCGAGGAGTGACCACACGCACACAGAATCGAAACATTGTCGGTATCTAAATCGACGATAATTTTACGTGAGTAATTTCCCGTGTGCTATTATAAAGTAAATAAGTTTTCTGAAATTTTTAAATTTTCTGCACAATTTTCTTGATACCTACTTAAGTTTTTTTTTTCCTCTACAGAACGTTCTACAAAGTAGAAATCTTAAAAAACGATGATTGAAATCGGTAAAAACGTTATTAAGCTATGGCGTGGCCAAGTGAAATAGGGATCAATTTTTTTTATGCGTATGTTTGTATGTTTGTATATAATTATGTAGATAATAAACAAGCCCCTATTGTTTTATTCGGAATATCGGAATGTAGGACAGTTGCAAGTGTTTAGTCAGATGCGAGGTTTCTGGAGCATTGGACGCGGTTTAGAAAGGTGTGGGGTCGATTACACAGACAGGCACAATCTTGGATCGCTAGAACCAGCGCAGACGTTGCTTTCCTGATTCTGACACAATGGCTGAAAATGTTAGACAATGCGTTGCGATTGTGTTTACTAAACAAACGGTTACAACCTTGATGCTTCGTCGACTGATGATTGAAAACGGGTGTTGATTGGCAGGGATACTCTAAAAGTTTACTAAATTCAACATCTTAGGTATTATAGGTATAGAACCTCTCATTACAATGGTTACTTTTGAAGTACTGTTGGCATGCTACTCGCAAGTCATAGCTCAAAGGAAAAGTAGAGGTCAATGTACCGAAATTACCACCGTATGCCATGAAACAAGAACCAACGCTAAATAACATTAAAAATAAATGTTTACATTTCCAAGAAAGTGACCAATTTTAAACCCGGATAGATTACGGTATAAGCTCAATTATTGTAGGCTCAAAACTTTATAATGTCTCTCTCAGAGAGATTTTCATAAAAAAAGTATGTAAGTATGTGAATGTTTTTTAATATTGCATAAACTCACGATTTGATTTGGTAAGTTACTTTAAGTTACTTTGGGAAAAGTGTTCCTTCCTGGTCGGAGATCGAGTCGATTAAGATCAACTTGTCTTTTTTTTACAATATTTTTGTATTAATTTATAGTTATTAATATTTTTAGAAATACAAAATGTTTTATTTTTCAAAATAAAACAATGAATGTCTAACATCCAAACTAAAAAAGAAAAGGTGAAATTATGAACTAAAAAGTGACAAGCATTTTTGAAAAAAAAAAAACAATGTGCAATATCACAATGCAGCTTATAACGCGCTTTACTTTGCTTATTTCTAGCAGCGTCGATGGGCTTGCATGCAATGCAACCCGTCACATAGGGAATGTTAACTTCTGCAAACCACCTACCCCTGGCTACCCCCTTAGACATCTTCAAAGAATCTAAAAATGCCCAAAGATCAGAAAGAGTAACTACCGCACCTTGGGAATACAGTAGTGATCATTTTCATTTATAAGTAAGTACCTAGGTATATTATTTATACTTTTGGATTAGGGAGGTACCTAGCCAGGTACCTACTAGTCTAAAAAAACATTCCTATAGGTAGTAAATGCCTGATTATAAGTCGTTATATCTCCACTTGTGGCTGCATAGGTCCCGGGCATCGAGGTAGTATTAAAGAGTCACAATCTAATAGCTGACAACACTCAAAAAATGTGCGTGAAAATTCTATGTTCTACAATGACATTTGACATTTGAATGTAGACGTTATGTCGTTTGTTTTAATGTTCAATGTCGCTTGTACGCAAAAAAGAAAAACTCTTCACACTATGTAGCGTGCGCAGAGTTTCGGCGTTTAAATTTTTTTTGTCTGATTGTGGCTCTATAACTATAATACTACCTCGATCGTCCCGGGTCAACAAAATTTATTCAGTTGCCCTTTTCTAAAGGCGTGTAACAAACACACCAGTTATTATAGACAGGTACCTATACCTACCATTGTCTTTGTAACATCTGTCACTGTGGTCCGATTCGTTATGGCAATGTTTTGTTTTACATTCTTTTACAGACTGACCCAGATGGAAGTTACATGTAGGTACTTAAATGTAAATATGTATTATTACATGTAACTCCGTCCAACAGTCAACAGAAGCCAGAAAAGTAGGTACTATCAATAATTCTCGGGACGTTTAAAAAAAACTACATCAATAAATTAACAAGGTATAGGTACCTACTTAGGTTAGTACTAAATAAAGTACCGTCTTAAATAATAGGGAAAAAGTGAAATGAAAAATGAAATATGATCACGACTATCCCAGGGTGCGGTAGACATTTCTTTTCAGATCTTTTCAGGGAAATAATAGGGGAAGGGCAATTTTTTTTGTTGCCTAGTGGGGACATAATTAATTATCATGATTTAAAAAATATTATTATTTAAGCTGACCCGGCGCACTTCGTACCATCATAGTTTTTTTAATGCACAAACCATCTACGAGCTATAAGAATACATAAAAAAAAAGAATTATCGAAATCGCTCGAGCTATTAAGTTACAACGAAATAGGATTCATTTTTCTATTACTTAAAAGATTTAAAAATTATAATTATTTTATTATATTGTCATTTATTAATAAAGAGACCACATGTTTTGTGGCTGTTATAATTTAAACACAATAATGCTAGTTTAAGTGTGTGCCATAACGCCGAGGAATGAGCGGGAGAGCGAATAATGTTTTTACTCGTGAGTGAGAAGCGCAGAACGATAGACACGCAACATAATTTATAGCGAAAAAACAGTTTTTATTTAATTACAAGTTAATTAAACAAGTAATCGAAAAATTAAAAAACCAGAACTAAATGAATACTTCTAGGCTATTTGTCAAAACATAAAACCAACAAAAATAGCGTTCTGTTCCTGAGATAAATAGCAAACTGTGTGAAAAACATGTATTTTTTAAAAAAATATATGATCGAGAAAACTTTTACCAATCGTGTTTCTAAAAAACCACAACGCAAGATAAAAGTTCAAAGTTTAATTTCTCCAAACATTATAAGGTGGTATCTTTCACGGATTTTGAGATCTAATACGATTCAAACCACATATTTGCTACCTACGGCCTCTTAAGAGAATTTTAGGGGAGACCTCTGCCCAGCAGTGGGACACAACAGGTTAACAAAAAAAATGCCAGTTTTAGAATCCGGTTAATGAATCGAGTAGATAAGACATTAGGGGAATATGAACAGAACTAACACTTGTTATGTATGATATGAGTACTAAGACTATTTAAGGTGGGCTCCATACAACAACGGCTTTTAATGCCGTTGTTTGCTTGATATTAATAACGACAGCAGGTAGACGCTTAAAATATTCACAGAATGGTACGGAACCCGTGCGCGAGTCCGGCTCGCACTTTGCTGAACTAAACTACTAGGTAATATAGTTTATTTTATTATTTTACAGTGTTAAACCACACTTAGGTATTGGATATTTCATTATAAATGAAAGAGGGTCCGTAGCCTAGTTGGTCAGGCAAGCTCGGCTTAAGAGCGATCGCTTGTATCTACGCAGGTTCGAATCCTGCCGGAGCCTTTAACTTTTAGTAAGATTTTTTATTTATTAATGAAATATCCAATACTAGGTAATACTTATTTCTTCTTCCTAATAGTTACCTATTATTAATTGAATTTCATGACAATACATTCAAATTATTATTCATTTCAGTCAGCAGTTTTCACAATACGTGTGCAATAATGTGCTTAGTCTGTAGACTACAGACTAAGCACATTATTACCTACATTAGGACTACAGACTGTAGTGTAGGTTATCCTTTCCTAATGTAGGAAAGGATAACCTACACTAAACTACAATTCACGGCCATTGCTGGTTGGGGTTTTTAAGAGGCCGTAGGTAGCAAATATGTGGTTTGAATCGTATTAGATCTCAAAATCCGTGAAAGATACCACCTTATAATGTTTGGAGAAATTAAACTTTGAACTTTTATCTTGCGTTGTGGTTTTTTAGAAACACGATTGGTAAAAGTTTTCTCGATCATATATTTTTTTGAAAAATACATGTTTTTCACACAGTTTGCTATTTATCTCAGGAACAGAACGCTATTTTTGTTGGTTTTATGTTTTGACAAATAGCCTAGAAGTATTCATTTAGTTCTGGTTTTTTAATTTTTCGATTGCTTGTTTAATTAACTTGTAATTAAATAAAAACTGTTTTTTCGCTATAAATTATGTTGCGTGTCTATCGTTCTGCGCTTCTCACTCACGAGTAAAAACATTATTCGCTCTCCCGCTCATTCCTCGGCGTTATGGCACACACTTAAGTAAGTACTTATAGTTATTTATTAGGTTTGTGTGAACGGATCTTGGCACGAAAACATCTCGAGCGACGACTATCGGCGTAATAATATCGAAACTACCACTTTGCCCCGTAATCTCCACCGCATGTAGGTAAAACCTACTTTTAGGGCGGGTGAAAGGGAATCTATCACGTTGATTTGCACAGATTCTGTGTTTGGTACCTACCCCATTATTTTAGGCTCGTATTCCGAGTCTGCACTCAGACTGGAGTCTTCGCTCAGGTAAGTATCGATTTTTTGACAGTTCTCTATGGAAACTGAACGATGAATCACCGCTTGAGACACAATTCACGCTTGAGTATGGACTCTGAATACGAGCCTTAGATTACCTTTTACTTAGGTAAGTACCTACTTAGTAAAGTTTTGTAAATAATACCTAAATTATGTACTTACTTATATTTTATTTTTAAATATTCATATCAAATCTTTGCTGCTCTCCTATATCTTTTTACTTTATCTTATCGTTGGTAGGTTTCTTTACCTACACTTCTTTTACCCCAGACTAGACATACATAGATTCCTATCATTGCTGATAAGAGTGCTGATCCCGGATCCTCTGAGAACGGACTGCGACCCAAACACTTGCACTAACGACTCTTTTTTTTTTGACGACTGCCCGCCTGAGACGCGGAGGTTGCGGGTTCGATCCCCGCCACGGGACAAAAATTTGCATTTTGCAGATATTTGTTCTGGGTCTGGGTGTTTTTCTATCTATAATAAGTATATGTAAGTATTTGTATTAACAAAAAAAATAATATTTAAGTATTAATCAGTCATCTGTAACACAAGCATTAAGTTGCTTAGCTTGGGACTAGATGACGCCGTGTAAAATGTCCAAAATGTAAACGTACAAATTAATCAATACAAAAACTAAACCACCTTGAGACTTGCACTTTAAGTAAACATGTTATTTCTTCTTAAACAATATGTAAGTAAATAGTATTTAGGTATATTTAACATGTTTTTAGCTCCTAAAACACTTTTAAATAAAAGTAACGACGTTCAGCTTTATGTTGGTGTTGGAGGATAGGTACTGAATTCGTAACCGTTCACTAACGGTACGTTCACACGGAGACACGATTTGCCGAATCTTATTTTCATCGGATCTGGAAAAACCGAATGTTGTATTCACACAGCACATCTTGCTTGGCCGTATCCGACGGCCTCGTATCGGGATCTCGTGTGAACTCACCATCCGGCTTTTATTAGCAAGAGCGCGCACAGTTCCTCACGTTGACAGCTTGTGCGACGCATTCCGTTTCAAGATCCGACAAAAAACCGAATCTACCCCTGCGTGTATCGTATGAACGCATGTATTGAATGCCCTATACCACTGCATCGGATCTGCATTTTGCAGTATCGCCGGATCGGTTTGTAGTCGCAAAATCGGATGTCAACTTCAGCAAGATTCGGGTTTTTTGTCGTGTCTTGAAACCGAATGCATGTGTGAACTCCTTCATTGAAATACTTATGCCACTAAACCGAATCCTGCAAAAAAACGATTCGGTAGAGAAACACTCGACGCCGTGTGAACGTAGGTACCGTAACATAACCCGAAAATTGTTACGAAACTTCGCTTTCGTGCAATCCAAGTAATAAGGGCCTCTGATAATCTATGATCATTCACGTAATAAACTTTATCAACAAAACTAACTTATTAGGTTAATTATTATAAGATAGGTACGTTACACATTCCTATCCGTTGGCTTAGTAAGCTTCGTTTTCTATGATGAATTGATGAAACACAAGGGACCGGACATGTGCTGTCACGAGAGAGAACTAGTTTGATATGCCTACTCCAACCGCCTCAGTGGCTCGACCTTACACAAGGTCATGCTTAAGAGGTATTTCAAAACAGAATATCAATAGTGCACCGGTCTACGCAGTGTATTAGTAACTGTAGCACACATCACGTGCGCAATAACAGGCAATAAGTGCTTAGTAGTTATATCAGAGTTAAAAGTAATCTAAGTATTACAAATGTACAAAAAATCAAGGTCGTTAGGTACTTTAATTAATATCATCTTTGTAAGTAAATAAATGTCAGTTAGAAAACATGATAGGTACCTTTTCAGGAGATTGGACATCTCTGCAAAACCACTATTTTGATTTTCCTTTCATAATTTAACAAACACAATTTAACACGCAATAAACAAAAATGATTTGACTGAGTTCTCTACACTTGCCACAATCTGCCGTGATGTTTATCATGACAGATCGGGCTCTTTCCACCTTATCACTTATCTCTGAACAACACGTCAATCAGATGAAGGTGGGTATCTTTTCTTTGATAATTTGTCTCCATGTCATCGTGTTATTATTAGATTAAGTGAAAATATCGTAAGGTAGTACTACATATACAATACATACAGCACTTCTTCGATTACCTAAAAATATGTAAAAATCGTACCGACCGACCTTCCCTTCCCTACTGTGAGTTCTCCAAATCCACAAATTTCAAGTCAGTAGGACTTCATAGAGCCATGGTTGTTCATTAGGGTGGTCCACGTTTTGTATGAAAAAAATAAAGGATCTGAGGTCACGTCACCCTCTTATTTTGCTAAAAGTGCTTTTATCATCATTAGGTAAACAAAATTTATAATAGTTAGTATGTCTACGAGAAGGGGATGCTCATCGACATTGGATGCTAAAACATTCCATGAACAAATCCATTTTATAGTTACCATACCACCACCACCACCACCATTGGCCTGTATACATCTTTTGCAGATGATTTAGGTGACGTCAGTCAAGTTACAGAACAGTTATTTAATAACGAACACTTTCGTTCGTGGCTAAAGAGGCCTATGCGGGAGTGGCAGTTACCATAAAGAAGTATGAATTAATTAAATTATACAAACGTATTGTAATATAGGCCTAGTAGGTATTTGACCTTTACCTACGTTTGAGCAGTGTTTAAGTTCTGGTATTAGTAATCTGTGGTAAAATAGAAGCCAAGGTTCAAATTTAGCCAGGCATTGTTAATTTATCTGTTAATGAATTTAGCAATGACTATTAGCTTTCCTTCCTGTCTTTCTTGGTAGTTTCAACGTTTTCATAAGCAGCTACAAATTATGTAGGTACTACCTTACCTACCTAGTTACCACCTTCCTTACCGATTGAGAGACGTCTTCGAAGCCCTACAGGGTTGTTTGTTGACTCATAATCACAAAGCAACAGCGGAGTTTTGGTACACCTAGGTAACTGTTCATCGTAAACTTACTGGTCATTCATGGTAAACTGAGATCATTTAAGTAAGTACCTACCTATAGGCAAAGACGATCGTTTTTGGTATAGATAGGCAAAGACGATTAATATCTAGAAGACAGACAAAGGCCATACACAAAATCGTAACCCAGATCCCGCAGTACCAGATAGCCTGGAAACTTTAAAACATCAATTTTATCCAAGAAATTTCAATACCTACTTAGTAGTAGCAGGTAGCAACAATATTCAATATACTTAAAAAAAATTTAGGTAATTTTAACTAGAAAGTACTTCATTGAAATTTCTTGGATAAAATTGATGTTTTAAAGTTTCCAGGCTATCTGGTACGGGTTACGATTTTGTGTATGGCCTTTGTCTGTCTTCTAGATATTAATCGTCTTTGGTAGGTATACTTAGTATTCTTTTATCTGTGGTATAGGTAAGGTTTACCAAAGGGTAAAAACGGGACCCTATTACGACTCCGCGGTCCGTCTGTCTGATTAACACGGCTGTATCTCATGAACAGAGATGTTGAAATTTTCACAAATTTAAAAAAATAACATCAGATCATAGCCGAAGGACAGCTGTTTTACAACACCCTATTGCATTAACTTCCAGCTGACTTCAACACACTCTAATATGAACCTTACACAAATACTCTTAAAAGCCATCAATCTATACTTAATTAATTATAAATACAGGAAAAACGACTCGGTTTAGCAATTTGAAGTGAGTGGTTAGCGTCATCGATTCATTGATAGGTAGGTTGGTACCTACCTATAGGTACCTAGGTAGGTAAGTAAAGTAAGTACTTACCTACCTACTTACCTATTCAAAAAACAATAGGTAAGTACTTACCTACTTTACTAGGTACCTACCTACATTAATTGTTGTACTTAGGTAGATAAAGTAATAGGTACCTACTTACCAAGGACGTTGTTATAGTCCTTGATAATACCAAGGACGATCTATACCTACCGTCCTTGATAATAGGTAGGTACTTAAGTACCTACCTGGATAATAATTGTGTATCTATGGGTAGGAAGATATTATTTTCAGCCAAATCCGCTCCTGGGACTACAGTACGGATTTTGCGTACCTATAAGAGTAGCAAACAACCAGTCTCTAGTTAGGTAGACGTACCTACTATAGGTAGCGCGCGTCACGTAAAAAGAACCCCAAGGGAAAAAGCTGCGCAGTAGTAGCAGCACAGAATACAAGTTAGTAGGTAGGTAGGTATAGTAGGTAAGTACCTAGTAAATTTTTAGGTCCGATTGGTGGTGACGGTTTGGTGCGCGAAGAGTAAGGTATACCTAAGTAAGTACCTATTTATATAAACCATAAATGTCATGTCAATCAACAGTTGCCGAATACCTAAAAAAGACGTCTCGTTGCGTCGTGTCGGTCGCTTCATTTCATTTCATTAGTCTCAGACGCGGCACGGCATCGGCAGTCACATCACATCGTCAGCAGAATTTACAGAACCTCCAGTAAATCCAGTAATCCACTACACTAACAATGTCAACAAACATTCTATTACATTCGTACTTTTTGTAGTTATTAACTTATACCTACTTAGGTAAAGAAAAACCATTAAGTAGATTGGTACCTGGCTAGATATTAAATCTAAGTAGAAGTAAATAAATAGATATCTACTCACCGAGAATAGAGAAATGCAGATGCTTCGCTCAATTCATGCGTAGGTAAATAATCCACTCACAGCTTGTTTAGTGAGTTAGTCAAATTTTTATTCCACTTGGTTTTCTCGTGGGGAAAACTAATGAATTTATCGAATGGTGCGTGAATCGTGATAGGCGAAAGAGGCAACGCGCGCGCGAGCGAGTATCGCCTACGGAGGCCGAGGTGCAACTCACTCAATCAACTAGTGGAGTGGAGGAGTGGAGTGGAGGCGGGTGGCGGGTGGCGGGTGGCGGCGGCCTGGCTCATGCGAGCGCGCGGCTCTGCCTCGCCCCGTTGGTCCCTCGAGCCTAAATCGAGACTTCAAGCAAGAGGCGCGCCGTGCATTTGCCGCATGCTGCGCGCCGGCGCCCGCGCCGCCCCGCGCGCCGCCGCCCGGGGCGTGCCTGCCTGACCGATTTGCTTCGCCTAAAGGCCGATTTACATTTCAATAGTACCTACAGTAGCGAGTTAAGAAATCAGTCAGGTAAGTAGACAGGGTTTAGTCCAGTAACTGGACTAAACCCTGTCTGGACGACATGACTACTGGCTGGAGTCCTGTTAGTCATAAGTTGCCGTTCCGAGGCCGGCCTTTACGAGTGGCCTCCCAAATCACAGACAGATGTCACAGCTCTGCTATGCAAACAGTTTTATAAAACATTTCCGGACTATATTTTAATATGTCCCTGGGACATATTAAAATATAGTCCGGAAATGTTTTTTACTGTAAATCAAGTTCCAGTTATCAATATTATTAGGTTACCAAGGACGATATCGTCCTTCGATAGGTACTTGACAGAATTTCGAGGTAGACGCTTAGACTACATAAATTGAAGGAGAGGACCGCGGCCGAAGCGACAGCTCGCATCTAGCGTGCATCATGGCCCATGGGCAGTGAATGTGATAAAATATATATTTTTTCAATTAAGTTTTGTCTGATATCTGAGCCTAACACTTATATAGGTAAGTAGTTATTATTAAGTACCTAACTAGCAGGTAAGGTACTACTTCATATCGCCACAGAATACAGAGAGATAGGTACCTATCGCATAGCTTTGGGTTGGGTGGCGGCAGTGGGACTAGGACGCAAGGGGACGCCCTATTTATTACCTATTTATTTATTACGTAGGTTAATAAGTTTTAAATAGTTACAGATATAGATCTGCATTGTGATTTATTAATCAACCTGCTTTGCCAAACGAACGTCCATTTGACACTTTAGCTCTGTCATAATATGTAAACGAAACGTAGTGTTTTTATTCTCTTTGGTAGGTACATAAGTGAACATTTCACAACAAAAGTACTTAAGTACTAAAATAATTCAAATAACGAAATATGGATGATAAAAAAAAGAAGCGCAGGACATTCTCCGTCAAACCGGAACTAGAGCAGTATTCTCCAACTGCCAAAACCAGCTCTAGAAGAGGAAGGGGGGACTGCGATGAATCACAGAGCACTTCTCATACCCAGTTTTTTGTGAAACCCAGACATGAGACGGAGTTCAAAAGAGTCAACACCGATCAGTACCTTGGTATACCGGAGACTATGTCTGGCTCCTCAGATACCTATCGCTGTGTGCACGGTGAGGAAGGCAAGCGATACACGGAGAGAGGACTGCTGAAAAGGCATCTGACGAAGGAATTGGATCCAATACCAACAGGTTTCTAAATTTAGCAAATTATTAAACGTAAAAATGTATGACGATGTTGGATGTTATAAGATGTTTGATTATTTAGTGTTTCAATCGATCTTCAACTGAAAAGGTGAGGAGTGCCAAGTTAGCATGGTATGATCAGTAATGAGGATGGTTCATCCCTCACAAATCACCAAAAAAGTTATGACACAAAAAAGTGTGGAAAGGTAGGTACCTAGGTAGGTACCTATACAAGTTGAGGAAGGCCGAAGAAGTGGATGGATTGTGTAAAAGAGGATTATGAATGTAGACGAGGATTGAATTCAGATTGACGAATGATAGAGGAGAGTGGAAGAGAAAATCATGTGCCGAGTTGCCGACCCTACCTGCCATGTTGTGGGACAAGGGCAGGAGATTGATGAATAGATGTTGAACTACTGCTATGCAATAAAAACTATAGGTAAATAAATACATTTAGATTTCTTTTAAACGCAGAACATATTATTTTCTAAATCCAGCACGAAATTTCGAACATGATTTTTCGATAACTCTCACACGGTTTCAGACTTCCCTTCAGTAGCCCTGAAAAAACACTGTAGGTACCTATAGGGAGTGGGTGGTAACAAATCACCAATCATTGAGAAATATAGGTATGTTTTTATATCAACTGAAAGAAAGTTAGGTATTTTTAGGTTTAGGAATGACGGTTTTTTTACAAACATTGCACTAGCTAGAGTATAAATGCAACAAATTGACGCTTTCTCGAACACTTACTTCCCTTTTAAATGCGCTGCCGTTTTGAGGTGACCTACAATATTCTATTAAGGCCTAGCTAGAATATCATATCAACGCTCTATAATAAATTTTACTGCTACTACCTACTTACTGGAACCATTAGGCACATATATTTTTCATTTTCAATCACATTATGGCGACATAAACTAGCTCCATTTACAGCCGGTTTCTTCTCTCGGACAAAATACTGATTCAGTGGCAGCTTTAATGACATTATTAAGTTTCCATTGTAAGTCTACCTTGACGACACTAACGGCTAGTTTTAATAACCTATCTGTCATTGGTTTTGCCTACTGTTGGTTAGGTATTATTTGTCAATTTTGTATGGAAGTAGGTAATATCTACCCACAGTAAGCAAAACCAAAGATAGATACCTACTTAGTTCATTTAGACTGGCCGTAAGACTTGCTGTTATTGTATGTTATGGTCAAATTGGTCAGAGCTATTTTTACAAATTTTTTACTCGTTCATCTCGTTTAAAATAAGAGACTGATCCTTTTCTATAAGTAGGAACCTACTTACCTACCTGGTTATTTCACTTACGCGATTATTAACCCACCTACCTGAAAACATCTGATGATAAGTAGAAAGCGGAATTTCGTAAAGTAAATAGACTAGCTAGATTATAAAGTACCTTACCTCTCTACCTGCCTACTTAATTTGTCACCACTCACTAGTTCTATTGGTAGCAATACGCCATATTATGTGTAGGTATGCAGTTAGTTTACGTTTGTAAATGGCTGCAGCAATTACAGCGGCTTAGAAGTCTAGTTTCTCGGAACGTTGCATGCTAAGTTAATTGCATTCTGATCATTTTGATTGAATTCAATTCATTCGGCCTGTTTGAGTTATATTGAGATCTCCGAAGCACATGATTTATTGGTAATTTCACGTAGGTAGTAGTCGTGCAGTCGAACCTTAATACAAAGGTAGGTAGGTACACCTACTTGTTTAAACTTTAAAGTAAAAGACGAATTGGACTAACTTCACCTTGGTCATCCATCATTGCATCTTGGTCTTATCTAGGTGGTAAATAGTAATGGTTGATGCATTACTATTTGCCACCTACTACAAGCTTCCCAGTAGAACTGCACTGAAAGTCTAATAAACTGACGGCATTGCAGAATGCAAATGGACTGAGAAATGTCCGTCAGGCTTCGGTTGGGGGATGGCGGATAAGTTGGTATTCCTTGTGAGGGACCCGACAGTATCGCAGCAGACGGAGCGACTCCGCAACCACCTGGTAGAATTCGCCAAGACAAGCCGTAGGGGCTATGTATCCTTTCCAATAAATCTTATCCTGGAATATTAATTTAAATGTGGAAATCCGATTAAGTATTCCTATGTAGGTAAGTACTTACTTACCTGCCCTCGGTCTACTGTCTTACCTGTCCTACTTACCATGAACGAATTGTTCATGCTACCACTACCATAGACCAAAGTTTCCCTAATCTCTGATGCTACCTACCTATAGCCTATAGGCAAAGAATAAATAATAGAACAAGTAGACATAGGTAAGGTAAGTAGGTACCTACATCAGCTCTTGACAATATTTCCAACATAGTAAACGTCCTCCCTGGTCTTCAAGCAAGTTTGATTACCTACTTAGTAAGATTCTGAATGTACCTACCTATCTGTTGTGAAACCATAAACTTTAGGGCCTTTCTAGTCTATTGCTTACCTACCTTGCTCTTCTATGTCTATAAAACCTCATCAGTAAGTGCAGAGAGTAGACGTATTGGACAAGGTCTGCATATTTATGGACTACCTGATAGAAACACTCCCGAAGAAGCCAGCCCTCCGTGACGTCACGGTCCTGTTGCTGCAGAACATGAACATGCCTATCCGCCTGAACGCGACCTCGGATGTTGTCCAATATTTCGAGAGCATCAGGAATTTTATCGGAATTATGGGTTAGTATAGTAGCATAGCAACTATTAAAAATAGTTTAGGTACTTAATTAATTTTAGTACCTACCTACTATAGGGTTAGGCAATCGCGCAATCCACATCGAAAAGTGAAAGACCGGCCTACATAGCGTCAGCTCGTATTTTACGCACGTTCGGTCTACTTCGACAAAGAAGGGACAGAACTCCCCTGGGTGAAAATGGCATTGTGCTCATTATCACTGTAAACGCATAGTATTTAGCATAGACAAAAGGTCTAAATATTCTCTGGTAAGTATTAGCACAGATAAAAGAATACTGGTATTAGGAACGTAATGGTACCTTGGGTGTAGTGCAGCGCAACGCAATACATTGTATTCATAATGATTAGACAACTTTAGATAAGTCTCTAACGGCATAAGTAAGTACCTACTAGTAGGTAGGTACCTAATGATGACAGATTTCGTTAGAGCTAGGCTAACCTTCCGTGGCGTTCGTCGTCCCTTTAGCTTTTTGGGTGCAAGCATCCGGACTTCGGCAGAATCACCCACCCTATACAGGTAAGTACCTATCACTTTCAGTGCCCATGACGTGATACGCTTCGAGAGCAAGAATTTCCCGTTTTACTTTATTTTACTCTTTGGCAAGAATGCTCTCATCTTACGAAATTGAAGTCAGATAAAAAAAACTGCCACTTGTTTTATGTAAGTAGGTACCTACCTACTTACCTACTTGGGTACCATGAGTGACTGTTTGTTTACAAACATGACACGTCGAAGTTGGTCTGAAGTACTACCTACCTACTTAGGTAATGTACCTACTTACCTACTTAAATAATTAATGCCTAGGTAGGTACTACTTTATACTTACATAAGTTAAGTAGGTACCTAATTAATTACAAAAATAACATTGTTTAGGTTACTTCCTGATACGCTTGGAGGACGATCATCTCTTCGATCTGGTCTCCGACGCAATAATCTGGCATCTGGCGGCCCCTGACCAAATCCGCAGTCGGGACGCGGCGCAGCTCCGGCACACGCTTGCAGCTGCGGTGTCGGTTTTACACCAGACTGTCAGCCGGATGCTGGCGGTCACTACAGCGCACCGCTATCCCACCTTTCTGACGATTGCAGTGCTGTTGGCCTGTGATAGTATGGAAAATTGTAAGACTTGAATGTAACCACACAATATTGAACTTTTCAAAATGTACCTCTACCTGCTTGCTTACCGGATGTTTGTTACATTTGCCCACACTTACCTACTTATGTACGTTCACGAACACTCAACGGTTAATAATCCATCCACCACACCACACCATTATATAAAACACATTCGAGCTAAAACACAAGTTTCGGAAAATAAAACAAAAAGACACCATGACTTCTCAAATTCCCGCCAAAAAGCCCTACCGGATACTTTCTGGTGGTTTCCGTCCCGCCAAAACTTTGATATTTTCTTTGTCTGGTAGACGTATTGCTGTCAATGTCAGTTACGTCAATGTCCAATCAATGTCATTCATTCCAAAACTTACAACCATCACAACAACACAGACAGTTTTGTTTGTTTACAAAAAAAGCAAAGATTAAATTATCTCATTAATGTATTACTTACAAATCTTAATCTGTCATTCTTGTAATATTACATACGGACGATATTACAAGCATTGTGGGGCGAAATTGGATGAGCTGGCACAAGACCGTGAGGAGTGGCGTAAACAGATGGAGGCCTCTAAGTACCCAGCAGTGGGTGAAATCGGGCTGCGGATGATGATGATGATGAAGAACCTTCTACGAAGTATTAGAAAAAATAAATAAAAAGATAGATAAATGATTTTCAGGTATAGAGCTGATGAAAGAGAACATTATTGAGAATATTTTTTACCGCTTCAACCCTTATTTTCCGGAGAGAAAGTTGCCACATTATGATATCAATCCAGACAACCCACAAGACCACAATGTTAAATTGGGTAAGTAGCCCTTCGTAATGAAACAGTGTTTACACCCTGAAGACAGATTTGAAATATATGTTGAACATTGAATTGAACTTAAAAAATGAATGTCAGTTTGTCTTATCATAAGTTTTTTTAAATACCAAATGAAGTAGGTACCCTAGGTACCCTAGGTTATTTCTTGCAAAACATATGGAAGTAAGAATATTTTTTTTTTTACCTACCTATGTACTTAAAATTTCTATTGTAATAATTTAATTTCAGGAGACAGCAGTGTTCACATGGGTACAACACTGTCACTGCTGCTTGTCCTCCTCAAGACTACTAAACAGTTTCTGGAACAGAACCCCAACTTTGGAAAATTGCTTCCGTGCCCTGATGCTTATAGCCAAAGGTTAGTAGGAAATTAGGTGAAATTAGCATGATGCTAAGTTCTGAAACGTCTAGTATAGTAGCCTAGGTATGTTACTTAGTGATAAATGTAGCTTTCTATTGGTGAAAGAATTTTTGAAATTGGTGATCTTTGAAACATATAATATCGGGCCGAACTTAGGACCTTCGGGGTGGTCGCGCATTAGGAAAAGTCGTTACGAAATAGCTAAACAGACGTATCAACAGCACATGAAACAGAGATAGTGATATTTCCGACTACTGCGACTCTAATCGCAATAACTACGTCCACTCCTGTCAACATAGATTGCGCTTACCATAGTCGCATAAATTATCGATAGTTTGTTCTGAGTAGTGGATTTGTTGGTGGTTTGCAGATGTTTCGTTTGGGCGTTCCGGTTCGAGTGCCGCGCGCGCGACCACCACCACGAGCGCAGCACGCTGGCCGTGCTCGCTGCTGCGCTGCTGCACTGCTTCGGCGCCCGACTGACCACCTTCTCCGCCCTCTTGATGCCTGGTACGCATTTTTTTTATTTTTTTTTTAATATTTATTTATTGGTTTACAACAACTGTTACATCAATATAACACATCTTACAAACTAACTAAATTATGAACTAAATGCACAGTTTTCTACAGTAAACACATCATGCATAATATAAAAAAAAAGTAGGTAGGTGAGTGTGATTAACACAAAAATGTTTAGTAAGTAATCTGTTACAATATAATTGAGCGAGCTTCGCTTTTGAATTTAGTGAGAGTTACATTTATACAGTCCCCAAGCTTATACAGCACTGATCGAGTAAAGCACTAGCAGTGTAGCTTTCTCAGTTGTTCTATAATTCTAAAAGATCGTTGATAACTTCTACTATGATAAATCATAAATTTACGGGTATTTATCGCTATTTACCTTTATTTAATTTTATCCCGACGTTTCGACTGGATTGCATCAGCCGTGGTCGCGGGCATACTGTAACTTCAACTAAAAATAAAAGCTCAGAATGTAGAGCTTTTATTACCTACTTGGATGGATGATCATTAGCGGCATTAACATCTTAGCGCTTCCGTGATTCGTTAGAGACGTTAATCGTTACGCCATTATGAATGCCACAAGCCCATACGAACTTTTGTGACTTACAGACGTGTTGAGCCTTTCTGTGTTGACGGAGCTGCCACCGCGCACTGATTGGACCGCGAAAGTTGGCTTCAGCACTTCACAACAGGATGTGCTTTTCAAGAAAACCCTAATCTACCTCAGCGTAGACCTGCTCAAGGTCTTCCCATATAACAAATGTGTGAGTATTGTTATGAAGATAATTTAATTACTAGTTTCCTGGTTTCACTACACGTCAAAAGACACATATATCATATCTTAATTATCACTATTTCGTTAAGCCATGACGGAGGCCTTTACGGCCTAAAAACTCCACACTAGAGTTGGACACTTGCATAAATGATTATGACCTATGTTGCGTAAGAGTTGAAAGGTAAGGAATGTCCAATTTATTCAATTTTAAAGAAAGGAAACTCCTAGCGACACCTATTATGAATTTTAATAACTAATTTTAGAATTACGTTCTGTAGTATTGGATGAGCAGTCCTTTTATCTTTATCAAATTCAAATTCAAAATGTATTTATTCAGTACGATCGTTTATAGACCACTTTGACATGTCACGTCCTTAAAACTATGAGATTCTACTGCCTGTTCCAACGCGACCTACACCTATATCGTCCTTGGTATAACCACAGATTATATAATACACTAGTACAGATGCCTCACCTAGAACATTGAAAACAATCCTGAATTTGCGGGCAATTCATCGTGCTATCTCGTTTTACCTGTGTTTCTGAGTCAGCGCCATCTAGCGTTCATGTCATGTAATTTTATTTTATTTTTTAGAAATTTATTTCGTTATTCAATATAAAATATATTTAAAACAGAAAATGTATGATTCTGGCAAAATTTAGGCATTTTCATAAATTTCCAGAGACTTTATTTCGAAATAGCAACACGTAACGCCATCTATTCATTTGTTTTTGGAACTACAACCATCTTATAAGGGGATGGGATACCATGGTATAACTTACTGGTTAATATAACCAGTGGGTCATTAGTTGTTTGTCCTAGATGGTGGAATCTCGTCACTGGCTCGTTGGGCTCATGTACCTGGTGGACCCGGCGCTGAGCGAGCTGAAGGCGCGCTGGTCGCCGGCGCTGTTCGCTGAGCTGCGGAGCACAACACTCCAGGCTCTGGTCTGCGCTCTGCCGCTCACCGCGCCCAACTTGACCACAGAGTACGGTTTAGTTAGAAGGTACTACTCTTTCTCATTCTTTCATCATCATCTCGCTATAGGACGACCACAGAGTACGGTTTGGTTAGAAGGTACTAGTCTTTCTCATTCTTTCATCATCATCTCAGCTATAGGACGACCACAGAGTACGGTTTAGTTAGAAGGTACTAGTCTTTCTCATTCTTTCATCATCATCTCTGCTATAGGACGACCACAGAGTACGGTTTGGTTAGAAGGTACTAGTCTTTCTCATTCTTTCATCATCATCTCAGCTATAGGACGACCACAGAGTACGGTTTAGTTAGAAGGTACTACTCTTTCTCATTCTTTCATCATCATCTTAGCTATAGGACGACCACAGAGTACGGTTTAGTTAGAAGGTACTAGTCTTTCTCATTCTTTCATCATCATCTCAGCTATAGGACGACCACAGAGTACGGTTTAGTTAGAAGGTACTACTCTTTCTCATTCTTTCATCATCATCTCAGCTATAGGACGACCACAGAGTACGGTTTAGTTAGAAGGTACTAGTCTTTCTCATTCTTTCATCATCATCTCAGCTATAGGACGACCACAGAGTACGGTTTAGTTAGAAGGTACTAGTCTTTCTCATTCTTTCATCATCATCTCAGCTATAGGACGACCACAGAGTACGGTTTAGTTAGAAGGTACTACTCTTTCTCATTCTTTCATCATCATCTCAGCTATAGGACGACCACAGAGTACGGTTTAGTTAGAAGGTACTAGTCTTTCTCATTCTTTCATCATCATCTCAGCTATAGGACGACCACAGAGTACGGTTTAGTTAGAAGGTACTACTCTTTCTCATTCTTTCATCATCATCTCGCTATAGGACGACCACAGAGTACGGTTTAGTTAGAAGATACTAAGTACTCTTTCATCATCATCTCAGCTATATGACGTCCACTGCTGGACATAGATCTCCTTTTTAGATATCAGTTGTTTCGGTTGGAAGCGGCCTGCATCACCGTGAACCTGCGGTCTTTACCAAATCATCCGATCACCTCGTTGGTACGCCTACACTGCGCTTGCCGATCCGCGGTCTCCATTCAAGAACTAACAGTCATCTGTCCTGCGTGCAATATGGCTACGCTTTCATTAAATGTTAATCTTTATTAGTAACTAATCGCTAGTCATCTGATATGATAATTTAGCAGAAATATCTGTTTTCTCAAAATGTCTGCTTTTCCATTTAATGTCAGCACGGATTTTGCATAATGTTCGGTTAAAGGTGGGTACCATTCGCAGCGAGCAAGTTACGTTACGCCGTGCGCTAAAATCCGTGTACAAGCCGCTCGTTGCTCGTCGCTCGCTGCGAGCGCCTTGTTTTCCCGTACCTTTGTATTCATCGTCTTTGCCCGTACTGACTGCATGAACGCTCTCTGTGTAACACGTTACATTACGCCCTGTAATGCGGGCACCATTGGAGTGTTGGAACGTGTCGATTCCAACACTCCAATGTGGGGATCGATCTGAGGCGGTTATTGGACACATACGGAGCATTGCCATTGGCCAATCTAGCCAATGTTGGAACCAAGTTGAAACCAATGTGTGGTGCCCGCATAACACCGGTCAGTTACCTTTAAAGTCGGAAACACAAACGTTTTGGGAAAAATACATTTTAGGAAAACATATATTTCAGGCCTGCGCCGTCATGGCTTACCGTTGTTGTAGGTTGATGTGGTACATCGAGTGGTACAGCTCTTGTCCGTACGAGCTGAGCGTGCTGTACTGGTGCGTGCGGCTGCTGCAGACGGCGGCGGGCGGGAGGCGCGATCCCGCGCGGAGCGCAATGCTGACCGAGCTCTTCGACACGCACGCCGTCATCATACTCATACGTAAGACCGTATACAGAAAGAAAGCTTGAAACTTATAAGCGCTTACCGGCGCTTGTTAGCGCTGGTCCGTTCTACACAAAGCATGTTGAAGCAGACCAAGCAAAATGTCGGACTCATCGGACGATGATTTGGCATTTTTTAAATGGCAGCGCCCAGCGTTGACCAGCGCGTGTTGAAACTTGTCGGAACTTTTCGGCATCGTTCAGTGCTTATCGGCGCGCGTTCATAAGCTGGTAAGCGCTTATAAGTTTCCAGCTTTCTTTCTGTATACGCACTTATGTGCCCATAGCAATCACCCTAATCCCGGCACCACACATTGGCTTCAACTTGGTTCCAACATTGAATACGAATAGAATGGCAAATGCTCCGTTTGTGTCGAATAACCGTAAACGGAGCTTTGCCATTGGCCATTCTAATGTTGGAACCAAGTTGAAGCCCATGTGTGGTGCCGGCATTACTCCCGAATACCGAAACGCTACTGAAAGCCTGCAATACATGTTGGCCGAGCGTATGGTGAGTGAACGCCAAAACCAACGTATGGACATATATTATGTGTACGGAAGGTACTTGCCTTTGCATCAATTTGCTCTCGCCTTCACTCGCATTGGCCTAGGCTCGGCCAACATGAATTAACTTAATAAAAAAAAAATTCAAAGATATCATCTTTCTCCTGCCCTTATCCCACGCTAAGTGGGGTCGGCACAACATGTTTTTCTCTTCCAATCTCCTCTCACTCGTCAACTCTGAACTCACTCCTCTTACATTCATATTCTTTTTCACACAATCTATCCACTTCTTCGGCCTTCCTCTACTTGTATACCCATCCACATTCGTAGGTACTCATGGTAACTTTTATTTCTAAAAATAAAAAATTATAAATAAATAAATATCCTTGGACATTCCACACGGCGTCATCTAGTCCCAAGCTAAGCAATTTAATGCTTGTGTTATGGTAACCAGATGACTGATAAACTACATAGATACATTTTTTTGTTTTTGTAAATACATAATATTATACATAGAAAACAACCAGACACGAAACAAATATTTGCAGATCATACAAACATTTGTCCCGTAGCGGGGATCGAACCCGCAACCATAATAATATATGATAGTAAGTAAGTAGTTCGTATGAGCAATATTTTTTAATGTCATCTTTATTTCAGAGTTGTGCTACACTTTGCTAAGCCAGAAGACGCCTCCCGTGGAGAAGGCGCAGGCGATCCTGGCCCTGGCGCTGAGGCTGCTGACGAGCGCGGTCGAAGGCGGCGCGCGCGTCTCCTGCTGCGTCTACCCTGGGATCAGGTGGCCGAGCGCCTGCAATGCGCTTGCGCACTACATGCTCGACAAGGCGCTACACTCGCTACAGAAACATCACATCGTAAGCGACAGGTGAGTCTACCATCCTAAGGCTCAACTCACACCAAAAGAGCATCGAAGAGCAGCGAAGCGGAGCGCAGTTTCAGTGTCATACGAATTTCAACTTTATTTTCATTACTATAATACTTAAAATTATTCTCACTACACATCACTGAAAACCAGCGCTGTAGTTGCTACCTCAGCTTCTACAGCAAATGCTGAGTGGTGACCAGTTTGCTTCACTCATATTTCCTACAAATAATTGTACCTGTACCTACTGTAATGTGTGTGAGTGAATGTAAATAAATATTTTTCTATAATTTATTTATTATTTTACAGTGTTAAACCACACTTAGGTATTGGAAATTTCATTATAAATGAGGGTCCTCCGAGAGGGTCCGTAGCCTAGTGGTCAGGCAGCTCGGCTTAAGAGCGATCGCTTGTATCTATGCAGGTTCGAATCCTGCCGGAGCCTTTAACTTTTAGTAAGTTTTTCATTTATAATGAAATCTTTTTCTATTCTATTCTATTCTACATCGTAAGATTTATTCAATAAATTATACGATGTGTAGGTGACATTAATTAACATTGACAATAATTAACATTGCAATACATTTTATTGCAATGTTAATTTGATTTATAAAAAGTAGCCATTATGTGTATTAGCGGCATTTTTAGCTTCCTTGGAGAGTCTGCTGAACTTGTAAGTGATTGTTTCCAGGTGGCTGATTTCCATACTGAATTTCATTTGGGAAGCGATCATTTGGAAACCGGAGTATAGAGAAAAGTTCATAGTCAAAGATGGCATTTACAAACTGCTGGATATTATAACGGTTAGAATAATTTACTCCATTTACTCAGAATGGTGATGCGAGTAGGATAAAGTTTTAGTGAGGACTATGCCATCCTTTGAACATTATCTGTTTCATGCGATAGCGCATTCGATCAATTGAAACCTAGAAACATAATTATTAGATCTTTTCTCCCTCATCGCGTGCCGCTTTTTTGTATGGTCGGAAGCTTGATGCTCCGAATTTTGTACTACGAATCTATGGATTCACTGCATTTTTTGTCCCTCTCGGCGGCACGCTCACTGTTCCTCCAGGTACTATACTAGGTCCATGGCTATACCACTTGAAAACTGATGATACGTCCTCCTGGTGTGTAGATGAGCCGCGGGGCGGTGCAATGCATCGCCATGGCTCTGGTGAGCGACGCGACGCGCGCTGGCGACGCCGTGGCACAACTTGTGACGTGGCGCGCCAGCCTCGGCGCTTCCAGTGCGGTACTCTTGATTGTTTTACTCGATTTATCTAAGCATTTAGGTACTTTAAAACGTCTGGTAAGATAGCTTATAGTGTATTCATTGTAACCTATTAGGAGAGGGCCCCAGGACAGTGTGCATATTTGTACCAGGGTTGTTGTTGATGTGGATTTTTTACACATCAGCGAATGCTGATGTCTGAAATTATGCTGATCATCAGCGGTTGCTTATGCTGATATTCGCAACAACCCTGATTGTACATCATGGCATGGGCTATGAACGCGATAGTGTTTAAGGGCCTATCTATACTACATTAAATGGCATCGGATTGCTTTGTTTGATTATCTGTTTATATCAACAAAACTATATTATATAACCTACTTTTAATAATTACACGGACATGAGAGCGTTGCCACCACGTTTTTCGAACAAGGACTTACTCTAGAATACGGTAAAAACTATGGAGTAAAAAAATCGGTATTATTGGACAATTCATGCACCGCTCCGTGTTATTATAATGTCTAGAATCTAGATCAAGATATCTAGCCTAGATAGAGAAATACTTAGAAGTTTTGAAAGATGAATTGTTTGTTTCTTCAGCATCCGTGCCTCGTGAAGCGCGGGGCCACTATAGCCACTCTGCTCGCTGCCGTGTTCCGGGACGAGTGCAAACTCACCGGAGTCAGATTGGACCACAACGGCGTAATTATGGGTTCGACTAAATAATTTTAATTGTCTCCTTTTTAAATCGGTTAGTTTTAATATGTCTCTAAACATGCCTGGATAACTATCAAGGCATAGTTAGTATAGTTAGTTTGTATGTGCAAGTGGCCAACTCTGGTGGTGGAGTTTTTAGACCAACTTAAGGCCTCCGTAATGGCTTTATGACTTGCCTTGATAAATAACAAGCACATAACACACATAATAGAGTACGACAACAATATTTAATGTGTAGGCAAAGCTTACCTTCTAACTCTGTATAAATCATCTAGTAAAGATGTTAAGGCCTGAGATTTAGTGTAAGTACCTAAAAAATTTAAATTTTACAAACTTGTTGTATTTTCAGATTTAGAGTCCCCGATAATGTCTTGCGAGATGAGGAAGGAGATGGAGCGGGATCGTTTCCGCGAGCCCGCCAGCCAGAGGACGGTGGTGTGCCTTGCCGCCGCGGACCTGGCCGGCTCCAGGATGTCCAAGGTCAAACCACAAAACCACTACGCGAAAACATTCATTTATACTTAAATAAATAGCGACTTACTACGACGCAACAAAGTGTATTTCAGCTCGCACAAGCGCCTAGTGCCGATCGCTTAAAGTGCTATTTCATTCTTGCATATTATCCATTAACGTAGCTTCACATAAAGTCGAGTATTTGATTAATAATTCATTCATTTTAGCAGCATGACGTACCTATAGCCAGTTGAAAAGTCATCATCTTCCTGCCCTTATCCGAGTCGGAATTATATAATAATTTAAGAAATAATGTTAGGTTAGGTAGAGCAATTTCATAGTTTAATTACTTTTTGTAAGTCCACAGCCCTTGTTATAAAGCTCAATAGTTTTCTTACAGGCATTTGCAATCTTGCACATGTTGTCTGAAGACCTAGAACACAAGGTATCTGTCGCAGACGAGGCGTTCAATCTCTACAAGAACATCAAACTAGCGCCGGAAGATGAGGTGAGATTACTAAGGATTGTGTGCGTTTCCACCAAATGAGCACCTCCTGAAACTAAATAAAAGTACTTATGCAGTCTTTTAGTAGAAGCAAAACAATTGTAGAACTCACTCTCCCAATTTGTAAAAAGATACCTAAGTACATCAAGATATAGATTTGAAATGTATGCATTCAATTTGTAAAAAAAAACAACAAGAGAATTATTATTTTGAATGTATGCTCATTCAGATGTCCCAGGCGACAAGTGAAATAAGAAAATGTATTAATGTATCAAGGCCGAAGAAGTGGATGGATTGTGTGAAAGAGGAGTGAATTCAGAGTTGAGTAACGACAGAGGAGAGTGAAAGAGAAAAACATATATTCTGCCGACCCCACTTAGCGTGAGTTAAGAGTCGGGGAATGATGATGCAGTCCCTAGTGGCTGATGCTGATGTAATAGGCACTATGACATCAGCTGATGATGACTAATTTTGAAAAGCCATTCTAAAAGCCAAGGTTCTTATCTGTCTCCTTTGCATAAAAAACCATTTTTCATCAATCGATAAATTATAATAAAGAAATATTTTTTAGTCCAAAATTTAGTTTTTAAAAACACATTTTGTGTTTGGCGCTAAAACGCTCGCAAGTGTTATTTCGCCTTTTTTCTGGGGAGTGACGTCGTCACGCCAATGCAGGAAGTTCAAAGTTTTCATACGAAACTAAAAGACAAGAAAGTGATTTTACTTTGGAATGACGTCACAAAACATGGCGGAATGCTGTAATTTCTAATTCTACTTCATCAAAATGAATATTAACAGGTTAGCTGTCCCGAAGCAAGTTTCGATCTTCTTTGTACACGTCCTCGTAGTAAATAATGACAGCTAACATGAGGCACATATGCCTCTTGGACGTACCAGTGCAATCACCCATGAGGCACATGTGCCTCATCGGACAGCTAACCTGTTAATCTTGCTCTTATTATAAAAATAAATACGTTTTTCAGGATCCATGAATCATATTTAATTAGATAAATATATGAAAATGAAATAAAAAGAAATTAAATATGATCACGACTGTATCCCGGGAGCGGTAGACATTTCTTTCAGATCATAAGGCAATTTTTAGATCTTTTTTGAAGATGTCTAAGGGGGTAGTCAGAGGTATGTCCAAATACATACCTACATATTTGGTACATACCCACTTTTTGCAGAAGTTAACTTTCCATACGTGACAGGTTGCAAGCCAATCGCCGCTATTAGAGAGCTAACTAGTTTCCTTACGATGTTTTCCTTCACCGTTATAAGCTCGTGTTTTTCGGTGCGCAAAGTTCATTGATGCACGGCCGGATTCGAACCCTACGACCTTCGGATCGAAAGTCGAGGTACTAATCCACTTGACCAACACGGCTTCATAAATATATTATTTTAGTAATTCTTGATTACGATGACATCATGACACCACGGGACAGGAAACGACTACGTGGCAGACCGCGGCGGCGGTGGAGAGACGAGCTTGACTCTTACTGTCCACAATGGAGTACAATAGCTCATAATAGAGATGAATGGAGAGAAGGAAGGGAGGCCTTTGCCCTGCAGTGGGATGATTCGGGCTAGTAATAATAATAATAATGACATCATGCCTATTGTCAGTGTGTGCTGGTGGTGTGCTCGCACTACCTGTCGCTGAAGCTGGGCGAGGCGTGGCAGGAGACGCGGCTACGTCGGGGCCCGCAATACTTGCCGCACGACGAGGAAATCACGCACGAGTTCCACCATATCGACAGGTTAATAAATAAATAAATATCCTTGGACGTTTCACACAGCGTCATCTAGTTCCAAGCTAAGCAATTTGCTTGTCTTATGGTAACCAGATGACTGATATACTACGAGTAGGTACTTACATAGATACATTTTTTTGTAAATACACACACATTATACATAGAAAAACAACCAGACTCGGAACAAATATCTGCAGAACATGCAAACATTATCACGACTGTATCACCGGGAGCGTTTGATGTACTTTGATTCAGCGTAATGCACGCAGTCACGCTCCCCGCTGAGGGGGTACGCGTCAGTGTGCGAACCGCCCTACATCTTTGCTATAGAATAGTATATGAACAGAAATGCACCTTGAGGTTGCAGGAAATAGCTGTTTTCTAACGAAATTCAAGTCGGTTTGAACTTGTCGTTTATTGTGATATTTATTTAAATTTATTGCACTCTATGTTTTCTTGACAAACATTTGATTCTTTCAGAGGTTGGGCGAAAGAAATAAAAAAAATGCAAGAGGACGTAATAGAAAACGATAGAATCAAGGTAAAACCGCAATTTAATGATTAACTGCTAATGAAACCTATGTACTTAGTCATCAAGGTAATTAATGAATTAATAGGTGCAGAAACTTGCAAGATACGCACACTTTGTAGACATATTTTAAATATTCTAAACGCTCACTTTAATTTTGTGATAACATAATTCTTGTCACAGTTTTTTCCGATAAAAATTACCCAATAGTTCTTCCTGTAGCAAAAGTTACCTACCTAATGTTATCGCGTTGCAGTGTTGCTTTTTAAGAGCCTGTGCACACTGCGCTTTTGTATACAAACGCGTGGCGAACAAAATGCAGGCGGCAAGCTGTGACCGTGCACACTATCCTCGTGTTTGTAAAACGCGCTGCGGACTAGCTGGTGACGCGCTACACAACATCGCGCAATGGCTGCTCGGTCGAAAAACGTAGTGTGCCGAGTCTCTAAATGTTAACTGCGGTGTGGATGCACTTCATTACAAATAGTTTTACATAAGAAATTTTCCATTCAGGAACAAGAGGAAGAGTACTCGCTATACTCATTCCTAGGGCGAGTCCGTTTGAACATAGCGCTGGACGCGCTGAGGGAGGTGCGATGCGTGTCTCGTTCGGCGGACCGAGCGCGCATTGCGCATGCGCTCCTGCAGGACGCCGTGCAAGCGCACCACCGCCGCTCACTCTACACCAGGCAGTCGGGCGCGCCGGTCTTGCGCACCTACGGCCCGGCACTTGACGATTATGTAACCAACTTCATTATACCTAGTACGAGATCCGACTGCAAGATCTCTACACCTTAGTTATTGTTGTATAATGATCAGCACGCTTGCTAAACGCTTACCCAATCTATAACTTAGACATACAAAATTGGTTTGGATTAAAAACGCGATACGTTTTTAATCCTAACCTCATTTTTGGGTAGATTTCATGGGTAGACCAGCCGGATTTGATTAGCCAACTGCTACTTAATACCAGTTGATAATAACGTTCGACGGTCTACCTACACTGTACGCAATACTAGGTACTTTTAGTATTATTATTGACCTTTTTTTTTCAGAACATGACGGGCCAGAACGTGAAGGTGTACAGCATCCACCCAAAGGATAAGCCAAAGCCACGGGGCGATGCTCCTCCTTCATAAACTACCCTTGCAGTTATTCGGTTAGGTACATCGAGAAGCGACAGTGGAAACTTTATTTGGCTCCTAAAATTATGAACTATCGTTAGTTTACGAACTTACCGAGTTGCAATGACAAGGACAGGAAAAGTTATGCAGGAATGCGTCGCTGTTGTGTGAGAGTGAGAGCCAACAGATCACAACAGCCGTGGGTTCTATGTTCTATGTATTATTATTATTACACATGATTAAATTGACAATTATTGTTTTAAGTCTTCGAGAGAAGACATTTACTTGAATAACATGGAATGCTGTATGTTTATTAGACACGTTTCTCTGTGAAAATAAAGTAAACAACTAAACATTAATTTATTAAAGATATTTTTATTTATAAAGCCCTTTGATAAAGTATATAATTTAAAACAATATTCTATCTATACAATACATAGTTATTATTCGTTCCTACTCAATGTTTCACCTATTTACTTCGTCTAGGTGGATCAAGGACTAATATGGCCGATTTTAATCAAGAAAAAATATAAATGGGTACTTATCAAAACACGTGATAATTTATTATACCTGTGGTAAATCCGGTTACTTATTCCATTTATTGCTCCTAAAAATATTTCTTCCAGGAGTAAACATGTCCATGTATTTCTACATCCAAACCAGCAATTAATCTATCCAATTAGATCATATTGTATTTTACTAGTAATACATGGACATATTGTATTACCTACTCTTAGGAGAAATATTTTAGGACCAAAAGATGGACTAACCGAGATATTCTCAATAGAGATAGGGCGAAATAAATCACATTAGCATGGCATAATAATTATCTATATGTGTAAAGTCCGTTTACAGTCAGTACCTATCTTACGCTTTTATTGTATTGTATATTTTTATGTTATATTGAATTTTATAATTATCATTATTAACAAAATAATTACCTATCTAGTTAACACCAATAATGTTGCCATGATATCAAACAATTTATAATACTTTCCCCTCTACAATAACTCCCATAACATCTAACCGGATTGCCACTCTATTCAATAAAACTTTAAGTAGATTATATAAAAACTGAAAACATGTTGCACCCAATACCCCAAGTTTAACCACAATTCAGCTATAATATAAATCAACGAGTTTTAGTGATAACGAAGTTGAAGTTAAATGAACTCGCGTAGTTGGGGCATCCACACGTCGCGGATCGCGACGCGAATCTGTCACAATCCACACTCACAGAGATTTGACAATATTGTTCGCGTTTCTTTGTCTCGGGCCAAAAACCGACACGGGATAGAGGCGCGAACTGCGCGCGAAGTCGTGAAGAATATGCGAATGCAATCTACACTCCTGTTTCACGGGGTTTTCACGGCTTTGCGCGATCCGTGGGAAAGTGAGGATAGGCTATAAGGTATGGGTACGGAAAATTCAATGCTTTAGAAATAAACAATTAAATATCTCTTAAAAATATTAATTGTTGGAATATATTTCCTCATAACTATGTATTATTATTATTAGGCCGAGGCCGCACTGGTATAGCGAGAGCGATGCATCTCCCGGCGTTTGTTTTCACGAAATCTCCGGCGCGTCGCGTCGCTGTCGCCATGCCAGTGTGGTTTCGGCCTTATACACGTTATTAGCGATGTAATGCATGATTCAACAAAGCTCTGTGGTTCTAGCCACGATAGTTTTAAAAATGAATGTTTACTTTTTAATTAATCGTTTATAAAGTGACTAGGTGTCCGTTACAGATTATAAGTACCTGAGTACAATATAGGTTATACACAAACAAATTACCTACCTACCAAAACGACACAATTGATGATTAATTCTAAAGGTGCTCCTTCGCCGGTAGCACCTTAATAAATAAAATATGAATAGCAAACGTTAAGATAAACTAATATTCAAAATTGGCACATTACGCCCGTATATATCTTGATGAAACATTAATGCTGTTGTTTTGTATGTTCAAACGTAAAACAACAAATAAATACCTGGCTGTTCGATAAAAACAAATCTTATTCTAACATGGATAGAAGCCAGTGGAACATTTTTCTAATCAATGGAAGTAGTAACGAGACTTATTTTTAACGCTATATTAAGAATTTACAAACTAATAGATGGTCATATAAATAATAAATTGTAAAACCCCGCTTAAGAACTAGTTTTAATACAAATATGACGCTATACAAACGTAGATGTCTCGATCGCAGATCATTTCAAAACTTACGAATTCAAATTAAAGGTCAAATCACGTGACAGTGTCGAATTTGTTCCTAATTAGACACTTGTCACGTGATTTGACCATTAATTAGTTAATTTTAAAGATGATCTGCGTTCGAGAAACCGGCTGTTATAGTCCATTTCACATAGGAAGCGTTCCCTGACATTTCGATATGACAATAAAGCCCGTCACACACTTAGCTATAATATATATTATAGCTGCGTGTGCGGTCACTTGAATATTTGTATAGAAAATATATCGTAATATGCCTTGCTATAATTTATATTACTATATATTATAGCTACGTGTGTGACGTGCTATAATGTATTTATGCATCCTGATTGAGTACAGAATTTTGTATAGTATACCTACTGAATTTGTATTGATCTAAACAAATTTTCAAACGCAAGCTTTTGATGTACAAAAGTATGTAAGTATGTAGTTCACGATTTCAAATTTGCATTATTCGATTATTTGATTACGCTGATTTATTTTTCGCTCTCTCTATGATGACACGTTCCGTTCGATATAGAACTTTGAAACATTGATTTTATTAAAAAAAATATTTTATTTTTTTAAATTACGCGTGGAGACTAATTTTAATTAGTTTTTGGTATTTCGAGTGACGAACCTTATATGGCGTAAAGTGGAAATAATAATTAATTGATTATTTAAATTTTTGATTGACAGAATTTTTGCTATTTGGTAGTGCGTGAAATGAAAAACAATCCATCTGTCACGGAACGCTTCCTATGTGAAAAAGACTATAGTGTGCGTTATCTTGGCGGGAAAGTGTCGAATATTGTCATTTGAGTAATGCAGATAAGTTCCTCAGTTTACAGGGGAACATAGAACCTCCTAAGGAGGAGGTTCTATGTTCCCCTGTAAACTGAACTCGGTTAAAAATAAATTTACTCGATTACACGTCAAAAAAAATTAAAACTTAGACTGTTGAACATGTTAGGCCAACGGGATTTGTCTACAACATAGCTGAAGTATATTTCCTTAACGACAATAATGCTTTATACAAAAGAATACATCGATTCTTCCTTACAGAGCATTTTGTCGTTTCTAAAAAAAATATTGATGAACAACAGATACCCGAATCTCAGGACCGAGTCCCGCTAAGCCAACGGTTATATTTATCCATATTATGCTTAAAGTATTATAGTACATTATACATTATATTATATTTATAGTCCAGTCAAATTAGCCTCGAAATGAGGGGTGAGAGAAAGCTGTAAACTGGTATAAGATGCATCACAACATCATCACATCTCTGAGAAACCGTATTATTAGCGAACATCCGAGTTTTGTTACAACTTTGAATGTACCATGTACCAGACACGGAATTACAGGTGACTTTTGAAACAACTTTTAAAACGCTTAAATAAATGTGCATACGAGTTTCCAGCTTTATTTTTCTTATTCCGAGGTTGACCCCTGTTTAGCTTCTTTGACTGGACAGTTAACAAATTACTATTAAATAAATTATGGAGTAAGCACATAATTATCAACATGTAACATTTGAAAAGAGTATTTTTTTTAACAAACCATTTCTATTAACCTATTATTTTGTTCAGTCGAGTCCACAGCGTCACTAGTAGAAAAGCTAATAGCCAACATTAATAATCTGAAGTGTACTGTTATAACATGGTAAATAACGCGATAAAACCCCGTGTCCATGTTTTTATAAATATGTTCTGTCATGTCACCAATATTTAAGGGGCGATCAATGTTTATTCTGAGAGGTAAACCAGAATAGTCGGTGTGTCTGGGTGTTTATCTATCTAGAATAATAATAGCGTATTTACAAAATGATTGGTCATCTTATACGACATGACAGCTTTATAAGAAACATCATAGAAGAAAAAGTAGAAGGAAGACGAGGAAGGGGTAGACCGAGAATTCATTACATAAGTCAGATCAAAAAGAAGATCGCTGTCATGTCGTATCAAGAAGTAAAAGATAATTGCATTGGAAAAAGTATATGGAGGAAATTGCATCATTACATTGACAAGAGCTGAGCTCTTAATAAGAAAGCAATTTCACATTTCTTGAGAACCCCAAAAAGATAGTACCTATTTTGAGTACATAGTATTTGTAATTATTTAAGAAAATGAATAATGTCTGATTTTAATAAATTAATTATATGAAACACAAAAATGTAATAAGATTGCCGTTGAAGGTTATCAACTTATCAAGAACTCAAAAATAGCGAGTTTAAATATGGAATCATCGAAACATGGATTCAGCAAAAGTAGCACTTAACAATTGCATAAGCTTGTGATGTTTGGAAAACTACAAATAATGTCCTCATAACACGGATGAGATGACATCCCTAATTGTCCTACAGAGCAAATGTAAAACTTTTATAAAAACCTTCGCATATTGAGCGCTCTTGAGTGGCCGCGTCCAGTCTTCCTTTACATCAGTATTTCAATATCTTATCCTTTCAAATACTATCTGTCATAGAGCGCGACCCGACCTCATAGAATATGACTTGTGCCCAACAAATTGTGTTTAATGGTATAAAGGTCTTTGCTGACTATACAGTGCCATACCATGCCCTTGTCCTCTAGACTTCTCGGTAGTTGACGCCTCCCTAGCCACGCGTTGGAAACAAGCAGTCTGCGCGGTGTCCGGACGCTGACTGCTAGCAGTCGCCGCGGCGAGACATAGTCAAAAATACGAGTTGCTTCAATTGAAAGGATCTAAAAATTGCATTAAGATCTGAAAGAAATGTCTACCGCTCCCTGGGATACAGTCGTGATCATATTTCATTTCATTTTTTTTCAATTGAAACCAATCGCGAACTGTGTCTATTGAGAAAAAAGAGAGCTGTCGGTGCGTGCACCGCTGGGCGCCTATCAGGCTGGCACTGCGAGCAGTCTTTAGTTTAGGGCGGTGTTGAGTGGGAGCGGTGTTGGAGTAGAGTCGTGTAAGTGGGCTATGACATTAAAACTAGGCGTGCACCTGGCCAGATCACAACGTTGCGACAGTTACTCATACCTACTCTATTATTGATTGGTTAGGCCCTTCTTATTTTAATGATTTTATTTTATGTTTTTGAAGTATCTATCACGACTTTCTTATTACGTTTATTTTCTCAATCATTAGTGCACCGGTACTTAATTTGTCTCATTTTCAGCATTCTATTTATCAGTACATCAATCAGGTTAAAAAAATGCAAGATTCCTCAATTTACTATGAAGATATATATCCATAATTCGCTTAGTTTCGGACTTTAGGTACTAAGTATGTAGCGCGCCGATATTGCTCTATAATTTCTATTCTATAATCCAATTGAGCTAATTCAACAAAAACAGGAAAAACGACAGCGCGACGATAGCTCTAAATTACCACAGGAAAGAAGGATATAAAGATCGCTAATTACCTCCGAGGAAATCAACAACCATGTGCAACATATAAAAATCTCATTACAATAACCAGTGTCACAAGGATTGTCTATGAGTGATCAGAGCTTCCTTCAGAATTGCTGAACATAGAGGCAACCATGCTGTCGAACTCAGGCACAGCATCCTCGTACATCTTGAGTTGTCGTGAGAGCGTCTCGCTGTCGGCGGAGGGGTACTCTGCCAACTGGTCGGCCCACTCGCCGCTCATGGAGCGCGCCTGCAAGCACTCTTGGTAGAAGTTTGCTAACTCGGCGATTGGACTGCCGTCCGCAAAAGGAAACTCCTGAAATTCAAAAAGTATACATTAAAACTTCTTTATTTGGTAAAAAGTAAGTTCGTATGAGCAAGTGGCCATTTCTGGTGACGATGTTTTTAGACCGCATAAAGGCCTCCGTCGTGGCTTTACGACTTTAATAGCCGGGACCGATCAGCATTAAAAGAAGATAAGGAAGGTACAAGAAGATGTACCATTCTTGTGGAGTGTGACCGAAGCGCACATACTAAGGAACTATAATGGTCGATACTGTATGATATGGGCCTGTTGCAGAGCAGGCCGAGCAATCTTCAGATGGGACTAAAATGCTATGCTAAGTAGTGAAATTAAAACTGATGTACGATGGAACTGCAATGCGACTCGGCGACGCAAAGTTAGTAGAGAAAAAAAAGTCAGCACTGCAAGTACAATAGCAATTAGCATATAATATTTTGTGCAACAAGAGAGCAAAGTAAATTTTGATTTGTTTTATACAATACTTATTTCAAATTTGTTTACCATTAATCCAGAGTATTTGTCGCCATTCTTTTTTGGCACCTCGATGGCTTTGCTGACAGCGTGGGCTGAAGACGTTGATGCTTCGCCAGTCGCTTTGAAAGGACTCACTCGCTCTGTCACCGCTAAACATTGCAGCTTCTGAAATTAAGGAGATATCCTAAATCACATGCCATAGTTTAGAATCTAAACAATGGATAAGAACAATTATCTAAACTTTATAAAATAATCAGTCAGGTTACTTATTAATAACTAGCCAAGTGCGTGTCGTGCGGCCTTTACACAGTGCCTCTATCGCGCGTTCCAGGGGCGTACTGAATTGCGCGCGAGAAAACCTGCACACGTAATCCAGGAGACAAGAACTAGAGACTAAAGAAGTAATTTTATTTCACGTTTGCATACGTGAAATTGAAATTGTAATCTCCTATTTAGGTAATAGAGACAGGCACAGATTAGATATAAGTGGAGGGAAGAAAGGGAGGCCCTTGCCCTGCAGTGAGAGACCTCAGGCTTATAACATCAGGCTTATAATAAAGAATCTTATTGCGGTGGAAAGAAAAATGTAAAACTTACATGTTCCATTTTCTCCTTTTCAGCTAACAGCCACTGCATAGGAGGCTCTGGTGGAAGCTTCTGGCTGAGAGTCTCATGCAGCTCTTTGATTTTTGCCACGTCCACAAAAGCTCCCGCTGTCAGAGGTTTCGATAAATCCATGACTTTCTTGTCATAGGTTTTCCTAGAAATTGACGGAAGTCATGCTTATTATTCTAAAGTTAAACAGAGAATCGGCTTTAGCTTATAGTCTTGTTACTTTAGTTAGGTACATAATACATACATCCATGATGATGCCCTGAGTAGAGTTAACTTTTTTTATATTTTTATCCATTTTAGTTAGGTACAGGCAGGTTCGTTCGTTCGTTTGTATGAGCAAGTGGCCAACTCTGGTGACGGAGTTTTCAGGCCGCCTAAAGGCCTCAGTCATGGCATAACGACGACAGGCAGGTAAAAATGATGGTCACAATCATTTCACAGGTCATGCTAGCTTACCTAGGGCTATCGGAGTTGAAATGGTCGCTTTTGACCATGATATCGTTATTCGTTTTAGGAATCCTACGGCTATCTTCAGGAATAATGGACAGTTTCGTCCGATACACCACTTCGATGAGCAGCGTGCCGATGGGAGTGTGAAGTTCACTCACTTTCACGGTTTTACGCCTTTCACCTGGAAACATGGAAAATGGGAACATTGCTAGGGCTAATCATTTGATACATTGGCTAGTAATATTCCACATTTATAAAACTATCGTGATTGTCGTATCTAAATCGTCGATAATTAAATTGGCTAGTGCTATCAAGCGGGCACCACACATTGGCTTCAACTTCAACGCAGAATCAAATAATTTCAATGTTTAAAAAATCTAATAACAGCTTAAATTTTACGTGTTTCTAACCTAACCTAACTCACAGATACATTATAGTGGCAATTCTGAGTGTAGCAAAAGCTAAACTAAGCTAACTAAAATTGTTGGCGTCCCTTTCATAGCGATGGAAATAAAAAGGATGGCAATAGTTTTAGTTAGTTTAATTTAGCTTTTGCGACACTCAGAATTGCCACTTATGTCTAACTAATCTAATCTAAAGGATTTTATTCGCCCACTATCACACTAATATTATAAAGGTGAAAGTTTGTGTGTTTGTTATTCTTTCACGCTCAAACGGCTGGTCAGATTTGACTGAAATTTGGTACCTGAATTGCTTATACCCTAGATTAAAGAATAGGCTACTTTTGATCCTGGTATTCCCACGGGAACGGGAACTATTAATCGCGGGTAACACCGCGGGGCGCAGCTAGTTATACATAGATTCAGATGTTGGTTGGTATTTCAATAGACTTTTTGATTTGAAATTATGTAGTGCGCATTCTAAACTATACAAGGTGAAGGTAAGCATCGTGAGGAAACGGGCAAATATAATCTAATAAGCGGCGATGAGCTCACTACATATGGCACAGAAATTCTGCTAAATCTATTTCCGACAGTCTCTATTCTAAGATATCTTCTATCTAGACAAGCCTAGTTTTTTCCATGGAAACTAGATAAAAAGCATATTTCATTGCATAGAAGTAACCAGAAACTGAAGCCAATGGATATTCTTGATATAATCGCAATGCATAGTTTTGGTAGAAAGTTTTCGCATATTAGACATCAACATAACATTTATTCAGGTAAAAAAGAAAAAATAAAAAATAAAAAACACTTGTAAACCTAGATTAGCAAGTAAAAAATAAATAATAAAAGCAAAATCAATCAAAAAGAGCAGTTACATCGTTTGTTCGTTCGTATGAGCAAGTGGTCAACTCTGGTGATGGACGATTTTATAAGCCGAGACCGACTATTTAACGTGCCATCCGAAGCACGGAAGCGCTCAGCTGCTAATGCCACTTGCGTTCACCCATCCAAGTTGTGACCCCTCAGAATGTTGCTTAACTTCAACCATCTATCAAGAAAGTCTTACGGCCGGTTTCAATATTAAACTTACGAATGATCGTAGATTGATCGCCATAGCTACTTTGTTTAACCAACAAAAAATGTAGGACACTTTTTGACACATAACAATATTACTATGGCGACAGATCCACGGTTATTAGTAAGTTGAATATTGCAACCCGGCATTAGCAAGCTTTGCCAAGAGCGCTTCTAGAACAGTTAACTATAGTGTAGGTAAATAAATACACACATTATAAACACATGCATTATGCTGCTATGTACAGCTTGGCAAAAACCCTGAGCTCAGCATGTGCTGCGAACAAGTTCACTGCGCTTATCTTTAGCGCAAGCCTTTGGCAACGAACGAGAGTTTCACTTATAATATACTTTAAACAAAAGTAAATAAAACACTCTTACAAGTAAACAAAAATATGTAGATATATAAGATGAAACACGGAGATCATAAATACAAATATATTGCATGAGCTACATTAATAGTCAAACATAAAATCAGCAGAGCATAATTATGAAAGGGAAATGTGTTAGTAAAAACAACTTCAACGTGAAACAATGCAAAATAATAACAGGGATGTCCCAGAATGTGATGACAAAAGTAGGCATTTAACCCGGTTTTGGCTTAATGTCACATGTTAGGACACTCTCTATATTATAATCGGTTTAACGCGTTCACTGCCTTTGACGCCTTTGACGCGGGCTAGTTGCGAGCGGTGGATCACGCACGGGCCTCTCCTTCGGAGACGACCATGGTAGTTGGGCCGTGAATGGGTTAAAAAGGTATAACTGTCAATTACAAGTATCAGTAGGTATGTCTACTATATAAACTAACATTATTTTTAATTCATTTCAATAAAACTTTTTAAACTATCGCGACTTGAAAACATATTTAAAATATTAACGTGACATCCCCAGCCTTAGTAGCAGATTTGCATAGAGAGAAGAGAGCTGTGCAACAAGGAAGCTCTCTCAATAAATAAAGCCAAACCTACAGACTCAAAGTTGGCCAACCCATTGGCTTATTGTCTTAAAGACAGATTGCCATCAAGCAGAAAGAACAAAAAAAAAAAAAAAAAAACGGGACTTAATCGCGTATTACGTCGAGGTAAATAAATAATATTGATTTCAATACGCGATTAAGTCCCGTTAATATTTTAAATATCATTTCAATACGTTTGGCTGAAGTATATGTTTTTGAGTAGAAAAAGAACAAACTCATGCAATTCATATTTTTAAACTCACCTAAAAGAGTATAATTGGGATCTCCTCCATAGATTTTATGATTTATCATAAATGTCTCTTTGCTTTGTGATCTTGCCAGCTTATAAGCCGGAGTTATCCTTGATATACTCAGTGTAGATTTAAGCATAACACTCATTCTGTAGTAGACAGTTGGCAGGGAGCATATCTCTATTCCAGATACTAATTTCACTGTCCACATCTCAAGTACCATTTCATCGCCATCTGAGGTACGAAGTGATATTTCTATGCAAAGAATTTTAGTAAGTGCATCTATGACTTGGCCATTTAGTACATGTTTGGTTTCTTCATTTACTCTGGGTTCATCAGGTATCGATAGATCAAACTGGAATAAGAATACAACACTATAATACATGGAATATAATAAATGGATGTGGCGAAGCTTGCTAAGACATTCTTGATAGATCGTTGAAGTTAAGCAACATTCTGAGAGGTCACAACTTGGATGGGTGACCGGAGTTCTTCAGAGGGAACGTTAAATTAACGGTCCCGGCTTTTAAAGTCATGACGAAGGCCTTTAGAAACTCCGTCATCAGAGTTGGCCACTTGCTCATACGAACTTACTTTACTTTTCGTTTTATTTAGTGAAACGTTTTTTAAGGATAATGAAACAAATTTATTACAGCTTACCCATTGCAAAGCCGGTATAATCTCGAAATCTGGTAGCTTAGGTTTCTGGTGTGTTATCTTTTTGCCTTGACGACTCTGCACTACTATTTGAGCCACTTTCAGAGTTAACTCCTTCGTATATTTGTATAATTTATATCTGTCTTGCATCTCTGCGCTGGATGCCATTGTATTGTATTTATTACACCCGAATTACAGATAAATATCATTTTTTTTGGAAATGCGCAGCGCAGCGAAACCTTCTTGCTCGTATTGGCTCGTATGACACATGCTGGAAAACTATTTTCTGTGATAAACACACAGCCAGGTGACTGCTTTCCAGTATTGATCAAGTATTGATGATCACTTCAACAGAGCAAATAATTATAACTTGTTTTGTATTGATGTAACATTTACAGAATAATTCTTCAAAATTGGAAAAAAACACTAACAAAACAAAAAGGTTAGGTACTACTTTTTTACAAGACAGCTCACCTCACTCACACTGGCTCACACCACAGCACAGACTAAAAAACGTAGTCTTTTTATTCTCTTTGCCACAGACTACTATATACTATAGATGCACAGATTACCAAAGAGAATAAAATCACAAGATTAGGGATGGCTCGGGTGAGCCATTATTATCAATGTATTTATTCAATATCTTCGCTCCATTTTGAGCGTGTTGAGTTAAAGTTACCAATAATTTCCGATTTGTTCTTGTTCCGCTGGTTGTATTTGTGATGTCAACCAGTATTAATAAAGTGATATAAATCTTTACGATTATTACCTACGTTGTTGCGTAAGGGTTGAAAGGTGGTAATGAATATCCAATTTATTCAATTTTATGGAAAGGAAACTCCTAGCGACACCTATCATGCATTTTAAATTTTAGAATCACATTTTGATTGAATTATTGGATGAGCAGTCCGGTACCACAGACTACGGATGACTAGGATGCTAACGCATATAAGTACCTACTATCACCCTTGGTTATTTATGTAATGTAGGTACTTTGTTACTTACCTACCTACATTGTAACTTTTTGTAAACTTTAGGTAGGCCTATACCTAAATACCTAGGTAGGTAAGTACCTCTACTTTTGCAGTGGTAACCACTCAGTCCACTCACTCAATTTCCTGTCTTTAATTTTACATAGAATAGACTTTCAAAATCAAAATCAAAATGTATTTATTCAGTAGGTACGTTAAGACCACTTTGACATGTCACGTTCACTACTGGCTGCCTGTTCCAACGCGTCTCCCTTTACATACTTTTAAATATAGGCAAGTACCTTACCTACCTAGTAGACCTATACATTTGAACGAGTGTAGTGTACCTAAATTATTCATTAAGTAGGTAGTATTTTATCTCCTACTAGCTAGTAGAACTCTTTTTATAATTACTTAGCCTTTCTTTGAGGAAATGGACCAAATAAAACTAGTGATGACACAAAATTACCTAATTTTATTGATTAACTTGGCTAACAGAGATCAATATTATAGACAAGCAATAAAGGGCCCGAGTACAGTGAGCGCAATTTAACGTGACCGGGCCGGACTTATCCCCTCCAGGCGGTCGTTTCTCTCGTTATGAAATAACATACAGACGCATCGACAGCGCGTGAAACAGAGAGATAGTGATATTTCCGATAACTGCGACGCTAACTAATCGCTTATCTATGTTCACTCCGCTCCGGTCAACTTGATTGCGTACTGTAGGTAGGTAATACATACATTGGTTATACATACTGTGGCAACACATAACTCTTGGTATTGCTAAAATCTAGTTAAGTAGGTAGATTCAGGACACATCCGCCAGATTCCACATTCGTCAATTTTTTTTACCCCCGAAACGATGATTCATCGTTCGTCAGATTCCATTATTGATCAGGAATGTATGAACCACACTCATCCCATCAAGATTAGTTAAAAATCACATAGCACGAATAGGTTATTGCTAATAATACTAATAAACAAAACCAAGCAAACAGCATAGATTAGTAAGTAGGTAGGTAGGTACTTAACTGTTATTGGTCGTTCGTTCGTATGAGCAAGTGGCCCAACTCTGGTGACGGAGTTTTTAGGCCGCCTAAAGGCCTCCGTCGTCATGTCATGGCTTCTTTTATTGAAAGCCAGGACCGACAATTTAACGTGCCCTCCGAAGCAGAAGCGCTTAGCTGATAATGCCACTTGCGGTCACCCATCCAAGTTGTGACCGCTCAGAACGTTGCTTTACTTCGACTATCTATCAATAACGTCTTAGCAAGCTTCGCCACAAACAAGCGCAAACACAGTAGGTAAGTTACTTAGGTACACGTTAATCGCTTCATTACATAATTGGTTGTTTTATTTAATGGCCATTGACTGATTACTGGCCTAATGCTAATCGTATATTTTAAACAGTATTACCTACCTAGGTAAGTATATCATATTTAAAAAATCTGTCGAATGTGGAATAAATAAATGATCTGACGCATGTGTAATCTGGCGAATGAGTCCTAAAGGTACATAGGAAATTAGTGTTGTAGATAGCAAAGGTTAACTACGTACTTAGGTAATACTGTAATTTTATGAAAGGTTTTGATCGAGCCATTTGGACGTTCAGTCATGTGAACAGCCAAGTCCTGTAACGGTTTAAATTAAAGTCCCTACTCCCTAGTCTTAATCGATAGGTAACGACTTCGGCAATGTACTTAGTACACAAAACATTGAGCATTCGAAATCTTATTATGTAGGTACCTACCTACAAATAATCGTGTAATTACATTCAAAAGAATGTAGAATATTTAATATAGCTACGTCTTAATGGTAAAATAAATAAGTGCCTACCAGGTAGGTACTTAAATTTATAAAGCAGCTAAGGTAAGTAGGTAAATAGTTTAGTTAGGCAGGTATGTTTTAACGTTTTGAAGCATTGGATGAGCAGTCCTTTTATCATCGACCTTGCTAATGCCTAGTATTCTTTTATCTGTGCTAATGCTAAATATTTCAAGAATGCCCTAGGTACCAACAATATTAGGGGAACCTGTAGGTAAGTCTACCGAAGATGATCCCAAAATAGGGAGAATTTATATATTTGAAGAACAAATGTGTCTTAATGATTATTATTGGCATCAACTTGTACAACTCAGTGTCCAAGATGATTCCTAAGTTATTGACAAGTTAAACCTAGGGATCGTCTTGCTTGCCCCTTATTTTGGGATTTTAATTTATAATCGGGTTCAAAGATTTCGTTAGGTACTTACATAATTTATAATGTATAGGTAGATACCTACCTACTCAGGCAGGTACCTATACCTACTTACAGAAAGGTCCGGCTTATAAGTAAGTACCTAGGTACCTACGTGAAAAGTATTACGTAAGTATTGACCTAATAAACATTTTAGATTCCGATATGATTATTGTGCGTTACGTTCAATTTCATCCAAATCATTTGCTAATCATACGTGAGTACATACCTAAATACTTTTAAGTAAGTAGGTAAGTACCTACATACTTAGTTATAATTATCTAGGTAAGTACCTATGTACCTACATACCTAGATTGAACATTTAAACCTAGTAAGTACCTATAGTAGGTGCAACAAATTCGTAAACACCGTATGGATTGTTAGACAACACAAAGTAGGTAAGTACCTACTCTAATACCTACGAGAATATAGGATACTTCCTTCCTTGTGATACTTACCTACCTACTTCTTTACTATACCTACTCAATAAGTAGGTATTTGGATCTGGTCTCACTTAAGTAGGGTCAAGGAGGCTACAGTGGCTCGGATTTTTTCAAAAGGCGAAAAAACATGAAAATTATCATTGTATTTATCTGAAACGTGGATGCATTGTTAGTAAAGTATTTAAGTTTAATTCTGCATTATTGAAATGACAATAATTATTACTACAATAAGATGAGAGGGCAAAAACTAAACATTGGGAATTGAGCCACTGTGTACCCCTGGGTGTACACAATGACTCACCACTGGTGGTACACAGTGACTCAAAGGAAAAACAATAATTATTTCAATTATTTTTTTTTCAAAATAAAAAAACTCACATGAAAATAAAAAAGAAGCACCAATGTTAGTTTTTCACCTACTGAATAAACAATTTAATCATTTAAATTACACTATTTAAGCTGAGTCACTGTGTACGACTATGTCATTTTAAAAAATTTTGATCACAGCATTCGAATCAAATGATAATTACCTTCAAAAACTACCTAAATGAAAACACTACAGTACCAACTAATTGGCAAATATAATCAGCAGTACAAATTGTCACAACCTGATGTATGAAAACGAAAGAAAATGACATCAAAAAGTAATTTTGGGGGCTCGAAAACAAAAAAACGCGATAATATCTCTGGGCGGTGTTTGATCTGCCTTCCGATTGCTTAGAACGTGTTTGGGGTTTGTGCGCTTCTATTGTGTAACAAAAAGAGCAATATCAAGAGCTTCCTTCGGGTAGAAACTTGAATGAGTCACTGTATACGACTGAGCCACTGTTGCCTACTTGACCCTACCTACTTACTTACATAAAAAGATGTTAAGTAGGTACTTAATTAGTAAATTAAGGTAAGGTAAGTAAGTATAAGGGTAAGGCCGCCAAAATTGTCAATTTTTTTGTGTGACTTTTTGTCGTTTTTTGTTGCAGTTTCTTATGGTTAAAATATTCAATAAATTGTTGAGTATACCTGAATTATAGGTATACCGTCGAAGAAATAGATGATAGACCTCTGCTATATTAATAATATTTTTGCGAAAATCCTTAAAATAACATTTTTTATTAATAATTTAAATAAAAAATGTCTCTTGCTTTTGTGTTACGTTTTTTTTTGTGTGACACGTTTTTATCCCAAAGCTACTATTTAAACTACCAAAGTGCAAACCACAGTATTAATACGGCAACACTGTCATCCAAAAAATTGAAAAAAAAAATCCAGCTCTTTTATTTCGCCAGTGAAGGAACATAAAGTGCGCGTCACTTTTTGCGGTTGTGTTCATAAAAAAACTTTTATTTTTGATTTTTGAGGTAAGAAACAGATTTTTGAATGTTATTGTATTAAATTATTTAGCAATGAGGTCAAAAGTATACTTAAAATCGCCCATTACGGCCTAATTATAATAAATAACCGAGATATGACCTATAATTGTTTTAAAAATTTCGCTTTTGTGTTGCATTTGTATTACATTTATGTCACTTTTTTATTATTGTAACACAAATGTATGTGTTACGTAACACAGTAGATATATAAAGCCGCAAACATAGTGGTATTTGGACTGATTTTTGAAAGTAATGTGTAATGTGTGATTTTGTAGGTATGACAAACGCAGTACTTACATTTTAATATTGAAAACCTTCCAAGTGTTCAGTTAAACTGTTACAAAAGGCTCTTGAGCATCGAATTAGTTAAGTTTGTTTTACTAACGTTATCCAGCGGCCAATTGTTTTCTTCTATTGAAATAATATTATAATTAATCGATTTATGTGCATTAGTAACTGTACATTTTTATTTTAATGCCGTTAACTGCCCCAGAACGACAAAGATCGAGAAAAATTAAAAAGCTATTTTGTCCTTGGTAAAATATAGGCAGTATTTTTGTGTTTTTCTGCCTAAGGGTACAGTAAAAAAGAAAAGTTTATCTTGCATTATTTTAGGTTATTTATTTAACCATTATGAAATCACCTTTACTCAAAATATGTGTTACTTTTGGGTTACATTTGTGTAACGGTAACACAAAACCTGTTGTGTTACTTTTGTGATATAATTGACAATTTTGGCGGCCTTACCCATAAGTAGGTACCGAAATGTATTTTCTATAGGATAGCGCTTCCAGACTCACGGCGAGAAGTTCTCGCGGGGACTTCTCGAAGAACAGTCAATCATCCACACCGTCTCGTAACAAAGTACTGTGGTAGGTGGGTGCTACTGATCCACACTCTCAATTTTCTCACTCGTGATCTCGAGCAATCCTTCGTCTCGGGCAAAAATACCGACACCGAACCGAGAACAGGCGAGAACGAGAAGGCGAGAAATCTATCACATTCACGCTTCTCGGGGGTTCTCGGCGTGAGTCTGGAGGCGACATCAGACCCGACTTTGGAAGTTTGTTAATGTAACGTACGTAGTTGTCTAGTAATAGGTACATCCATGTACGTAGTGTTACTCTTTGGTTAATGTTCCAAGGACCCGACAGACCTAGTATTACATGCTCTTTGAGACCTAGCGACAGGGGTTCCTGTTATTCAATCTGTCAAACAACTGACAGCTATTTCAAACGTTCTTAGCAAAGAATATTAGGCGTCGTCCTAACTTGCGACTAAGCGATCATCGCAAGTTCGCGCGATTTTCAATCGTACGAATCCGCGATCAAACATTCTGATAAGAAATAGGTGTCCTAACCGGCATTCGCGCGATGCTACAATGATGAAGACTAGAATGACGTGACCACACGAAAGTCACGTGTCGCTTACTCGCGCGATAAAGGCGTAGTCGCGTTCTATTAGGACGATGCCTTAGAGCTTTTATAACGCCGTGGCTAAGGTTACATTAAAAAAGTTTTTAATACATAAATAATAAAGCTAAGTCGTTACGTTTTCTAAAATTTTCTAAGTTTCTGCCAAGTTTCTGCAAAATTTTCTTATTCGTTTAAATGTAAGAACCTTCTACGAAGTAGATAATATTAGAAAACATTTAAAAATACGATCCTAAAAAGATGAACGATCTGAATCAACGGGACTTTATCGCGTAGGTATTACGTATTCATTCTTTTATCTGTGGTATTACCTAGACGTTATTTTATAATATTTCCCGACGTTTCGAAAGCCTATCAGGGCCCTTACTCTGGAACAACGAAAAACGAAGTTTCGTGACAATTTTCGGGGTCAGCTTATGTTAATAAATAAATAAATAAAAATAAAATAAAAAGCCTTTATTGCTGATTTTTGTTTAAATTACAGAGTGTGCCTAGAACTAATTTAACAACTATTTTATTATTAACTATTAAACTTTTAACTACTTACTTATATACCTATGGTGTTATATTTCTTAATGATTATTTCTTTTAAGGGTTCTAGCATTTTTCTCCGGCAAACGATAGTTATTCGTCAGCTTGTCTTCCGACAAAGGCCTCCTCTAAAGATCTCCATTCTATCCTATTCTTTGCTATTTGAGTCCATGTTGGACCTGCTATTATCCTGAGGTCGTCCTCCCATCTCTTAGTTTGTCTACCTCTGTTTCTTTTGCTGTCTAGCGGGTACCATTCAGTTACTAGTCTTGTCCATTTTTCTTTCTTCTCTCTTGTCATGTGCCCTGTCCACCTCCACTTTAGTTGTTTGTATGTTATGTAAGCATTCTTAAATTTAGTTTTACTTTTAATGTCTTTTAATTTTTCTCTGTCTTTTCTTTTAATTCCTATTGTACTTCTCTCCATTCCGTTTTGACAAATTCTTATTTTATTTGCTAGTTGTTCTGTCAATGCCCAGGTTTGACACCCGTATAATAAGCATGGCAGAATACACATATTAAATACCTTCCTTTTTTCTCTCATTGGCATTTCTTTGTTCTTCATTACTTCGCTAAGTGACCAATAACGCTTCCAAGTGTTCGTAATTCTTCTTTCTATTTCCTTTTTCATACAGTCTGTAGTAGATATTAATTGCCCCAAGTAGATATATTCATGTACATATTCTATTTGCTCATTATTTACTTGTATGACGTCTGTTTGTAAAGAGTTTGACATGATTTTTGTTTTGGTTAGATTCATTGTTAGCCCTGCCTTGTCGCTTTCATCGGCTAGTTGTTGCAGCATTATTTCTAATGTTTTTGGGCTTTCAGAGAATACGATTAAGTCGTCTGCAAAACGTAAGTGACTCAGGTTTTCGCCGTTTATATTTAGTCCTTTATTCATCCAATCTAGGTTTCTAAATATAATTTCTAAAACGGCGGAGAATAATTTAGGCGAGATAGGGTCTCCTTGGCGTACGCCTCTCTTGATAGGAAATTCTTCACCTGTAGTTTCTAACTTCACTTGCGCAGTGCTCTTGGTGTATACATTTTTGAGTATTCGTATGTATTTTGTTTGTACTCCCTGTATTCTTAGTGCATCCCAGATAAACTCGTGTTCTAGTGTGTCGAATGCTTTGTTAAAATCAACAAACCCTAAATAATATGTCTTGTTATATTCTTTATATTTTTGTAATATTTGTCTAAGAGCGTGGATATGGTCTATTGTTGAAAAATTTCGACGAAATCCAGCTTGTTCTTTGGGCTGATTTTCTTCAAGAGTGTTGGCAATTCTCGATAGTATGATTTTTGAAAATACTTTATAAACATTAGACATTAAACTAATGGGCCTATAGTTTGATATATCTCCTTTGTCACCTTTCTTGTGTAGCAGTATAATGGTCGATTTAGTCCAATCCTCGGGAATCTTTTCCGTCATAATAATTTCATTAAATATATCTGTGAGTTTCGGAGCAATCACTGGTATTGTTATTTTCAGTAATTCGTTTGTAATGAGATCTGATCCGGGAGCTTTATCATTCTTTTGAGTACTAATTGCTTTTATCGTTTCTTCTCTCAATATTTCAGGTATTTCCTCTTCATTGGTTGATGTAACATAGTCTTTTATAGCTTGTCCCATATTTTGGCATTGGTATAGATTTTTATAAAATTCTGTAGCAGTTTTTAGTATCTCGGATCTTTTCCCTGTAATTTTTCCGTCTTTCTTTTTCATACTTGGTATCCAATCCTTTTTGCAATTTAGTTCTTTTAGTGCTTTTTTGATTCCTCCTGTTTTTTGTATATAATTCTTCATCGTAATCGCGCGTTTTGATTTTCTTTCCCTCCGTAGTTGTTCACTAATCATTTTGCTTATATTTGTTATTTGTTGACGGTTGTCTTTAGTTTTCTTTTCTTGTAGTAGTTCCTTACGTTTCCGTAGTAGCTCTTTACTTTTAAGTGAGATTTCTTTATTAATGTGTACGTTTGTTTTCCTTGTTGTAGCTTTCAGTTGGTGAAGTAGTTTGCTGTATTTTTCCTCTACTGGTAGATGTTCCTTACTGTCTAGTGATGTTTGGAGATTGTTAAGCAGTAATTCTGTTTCACCAGTATATTGAACAATTGCGTATTTATTATGGAATCGTCTTGTTTTCTTGGGGCGTCTTCCAGTCATTGTAGCCCGTACCATTCTATGGTCTGTGTTAAAATTTAATTTCTGTATGACCGATACATCTCTGAAAACTTTTCTGTTATTGGACATAATAAAGTCTATTTCGTTCTTATAGAGTCCGTTAGGTGAATTCCATGTCCATTTATTTGTTATTTTCTTTTTGTAAAAGCTGTTCAGAATGCTTAATCTGTTCTCCAGTGCAAAATGTACCAACCTTATGCCATTTTTGCTTCTAGAGCCAAATCCTTGGCTTCCTATAGTATTCTCTTCTCCGTTCTTTTGTGTTCCGATTTGGGCATTGAAGTCTCCCATCACTATGATGTTTTTATGTGCGGTTTCCATTGTGTTTTGGAGGTCTTCGTAGAATTTTTCAATTTTTATTAAGTCTTCCTTTTTGTCCGATTCTGTTGGTGAATATGCCTGGATAACAGACCATTCTTCTTCTCCATTTAATTTTATGTTAAGAATTGCGATACGTTCTGAAATTCCTCTTACCTAGTTCTTTTATGTTGTTTACAAAATTTCTTTTGACCATAAATCCGACTCCATACAGACCCGGCGTCTCCCCTTTATAGTGTAATAAATACTCTCCATGGTCTTCTATGTATTCTCCAAATCTTCTTATTTCGCTGATGCCTATAATATCCCATTTTATTTCTTTTATAGCCATTTCTAGTTCTTCCAGTTTTTCGGGGGTTCTAAGAGATCGACAGTTTAAGGTTGTTATGTAGATATCATTTGTTTTCTTTTTATTGTGAGTGTTGGTGCTATTTTTAATCTTTAGAGGGTCGTGGTCATTTTCCCCCACGAGGACCAGTCGGCTTGGGCTTATGTCAGCTTATGTTAGTGGATAGTAAATTCGTAATAGTTCACCAACATAATTAGAACCCTAAAATTGTCACGAAACTTCGTTTTTCGTTTTGCAGATTAGACGCCCTGCTCTCGTGGTCTCACTTGGGAGTCGGGACAGTGTCTGCCTGTTGTCTGCCTGTATTGTAATTACGCGATAAAGTCCCGTAACAAGTTTAAATAGGTATAGGTACCTATATCGGTAAAGCCGTTTTCAAGTTAATAGCGTGACCAGGAGAAAAAGGGGTTCATTCACAGATTAGGTAGAGATACTACGGTTCATTTTATATACATAAGTACCTACTTAAGACTATAGGTACAATTACCCAACATTAAATTTAATTGGAATACCAATCATATTAAAAATTACCTACTTCCCAAAATCGTTTAAAAATTTCTAATTTACCAACAATAAGCTCACATCTTTTTTTCACCCGCGTAAATCCATTTCTTTTTCCTATCAGTAGGTACATGAGTACCTACCTAGGTACTCTTCCTTTATCTCTACTCAGTCTCAGACAGAGTAGAAAAACACTTTTGATGGTGATCTCATACATCTTACCTACCCTCATTATTAAATCTCTCTACCTGTAGGTTTGTAGGCTTTTAACCTTAAATTCTTACAAGACGCTTCCTATCCTCAATAATAACCAATATAATATAAAGTTAGTAGGTATAAGTACCTATATAAAACTAGGAGTGGTGTGGGTGCTGTAGGCCAACAAAAATATCTCTTCCATGAGAAAAAACATCGATGATTTCGCACCATTATCACTTGTAGTCTCCTCACTTTTCCTTCTTGATTTCATCCTGTAACAGGTAAACGTAGCTTTGTTTAGGTAGGTAAGTATACATACCTACTTACTTACTTACTTACTTAGAAAAGAGTCTACACAGGTACCTACCTAAGTATATTTTGTTATATTAACCAGCTTTAACTTCATTTGTGCTTCAAGCATGCCGGTCGACCTCATAAAATAAATAATTTTGATAACCTACTATAATAGGTAGTAAGACTAGTAAGTATAGGTGGGTATATCGCTCTTGGTATTACCAAAGACGATTAATATCTAGAAGACAGACAAAGGCCATACACAAAATCGTAACCCTGGTCCCGCAGTACCAGATAGCCTGGAAACTTTAAAATATCAATTTTATCCAAGAAATTTCAATTACCTACATACTTTCTAGTTAAAATTACCTAATTTTTTTTTTTATTGAATATTGTTGCTATACCTATACCTGCTAAGTATTGAAATCTCTGTTTCTCTTTTTCTTCATTTATAAACCAGTCTGTTGTCTCTAGCGCCATCGCACCCTAGTTCACCCTAGCACCCTACCTAATTTCTAGGTTTTTTTTTGGGTTGCTGTGTCTCGGAAAAGTTGCAAAAATAACAAAACCATCCTAGGTAGGTCAATGCTAGTAAATACTCATTCCTTTCATTGTTTGGACAGTGTAGAGGTACATTTTGTAATTTGTATCAAACAGAAATAAAATAAATTTGAAGTGCCTTAATTATGGGACTAAGGGACCGCCTCCATTTGCGAGTTTATCGCGAAGATTCCGTCTTCCTATCATTGGGTAATTTACACTTATGGCGAGGCGATTTTTAGAAGAATTAAATTTGCTTGTCACTGTCACTTTTCTTAGTATCGCCTCGATGAAATCGTGTGGAGATACGTTCAAAGAGAATATAGAAATACGTGGCACGACGATAATATCGCCGCGAATCTCACGCTCGTAAAGGCGGACCCTAAGGTACACCTACCTCCTGACGGCACTCACGAGCGTGGGAAGACTGGAACCTGACAGAACGTCGCCGTATCTGAGCCTGCAAAATGAAATAACAAATCATCAATACTTATAGGAATAGGTACCTACCTAAATAAGGTAGGTTAGGTACGGTAGTTATAGAAAGAATATCGAATGGTGACTGATGTTTCTTGTACCTAAATCACATTATTTTTTTTATTATTTGTAAATAGCTGCACCCCGCGGTGAATACTAGTTACCGTTCCCGTGGGAATACCGGGATGAAAAGTAAAATACTTATGTGTTAATCCAGGATATAAGATATCCTGGTACCAAATTTCATTCAAATCCGTCCAGCCGAGCCGTTTGGAGTGTGAAGGAGTAACAAACATTTACACAAACTTTCACTTTAATAATATTAGAGTGTGATGATTAATATTGTTCGAGTTAAGTTATGTATGAGTATAAGTATAATTTATCAATACATAAACATAATACATACCCTTTCCCTAGGTTCTAAACCAGCAGCTTGTGAGCCGATGGGCTCAAACAGCACTGGGTGAAAAGCCCTAGAGGAAGAAGGGGCTACTACGGCAGGCCCAGCAGTGGCAGTAGCTATATTAGCAGGATTCGGCAAAGGACGCACTGCAAAAAATAAAATCTGTAAATCTATTAAATTCTTCATACTCTAACTAACTAATCATTATGAAGATGCAATATTTGTAGGTAAACATTGAAAATTGGCAGATTTTTAGAGTTATCGATGTCGTGGCAAGATAGTAGAATAATAATTGACCATTCCATGATGTGGGTGGCCTGGCCAGCCATTTATCATGAAATGGGTGTAGGTACTTACTTAGGTATTTATTATTTGCTTTGCACGGTATTACGGAATAAGTTTTAGAAAAAAAAACAGCGGCCACCGCATACGCGATTACAATTCCCTAGGGATATTATGGTAATCGCGAACAAAGTCTTACTTACCTTAACTAATTAATAATAAAATATAAACAGATGAGTAAGTATATATTTTGAGATCTTACCACGTTCATTATGCAGGTCCATGGCCTTGTAAGTTTTAGTGATGAACTCGATGTCATCGGCCTTGGAGTGTTGGTTGCGATAAGCTGTCACAATGTCTTCAACTTCCATGTTGTCTTCTTTGAGTTCCTGAATCCGACTGTTAATCTCGTGGTGCATACGATACAGTAAGACGTCCATTTTGTTGGTAGGAAAGTGGAAGTCTTTGTAGTCACAAGTGTTTTCGTTCATAATGTGGCATATAGCATCCTCCACTTTGTATTTAGCATTGCTTTTGAGCTCTTCCTCAGCTTCCTTTTCCTGAGTGGACTCAGTTTTGTGGTCGGTATCAACCGCAATCAGTTCACCCTCAGTTTGTGTTATATTAGGCGGATGCTCAGCGGCTTGCGCGATCATTTCTGGGGTTTTTTTCTTAGAGTTCTTTTCGGTCATAGTAGCAGTAGTTAGTTATCGGATTTTAAATTCAGTAAGTAGGTAGATAGGTAGGTACTTACCTAGAAAAAAAAAAGAAGTTTCTTTATGCAATTATTTCGTGTAACTAAGGGGCCCTTGTTAAGAATCTGAAAAAAAATTGTTCCAAGTCTCTTACTTAACTTTCGAGATCCGCAAAGGGGGGTCAGGGGGGGGGGCAACTCTGAAAAAATATTTTTATTTCCCCGAGCCTCCTTTAAACGAATCCGTAAAAAAAAAAGTTCCTACGTATACCTACCTACCTACCTAGGTACCTACCTACTTAGAATATCACACACCCATATCAACACTGTATTATGTCAATGCACTATAATGCATATTTCAAAACGCAAAAATTTACCGCGTGTAAGGTACCAATAACACATCATTTAGATATCTACAAAAAGGCCCAACAGATGGCGTCTAAAGTCTTTTTTGGTCTAATTTTGAGTCGAGTCGACGTCAATTCGAGTTGCGCCTTTTCGTGCATTGGTCACTTCGTAACGACTTTGCACAATATTAAATCATTTCGAGATTATTGAGTGTTGGTGGATGAAATGACAAAAAAACTGCGTGTTAATTAGGTGTTGTTGAACGTTAATTGAGTTATTTCGAAATAATTTCTTTTTTATTCTATTTAATAATTTATCAATAGTGAATTACTTACTTAAGTACTTACTTAAGTACCTACTTTATGTAGATTTTTTTTTATTTACTTATTTAAGTTTATTCACGCGATTAAACTATAAAATAGGTATTAATATTGAGTTTATTTAAACATAATAAGTACGAAAGGAGAAAAATGTTATTCGTTGTTTCTAAAAAATTAGCAATTTTGAGTAGGTAGGTACAGGGGGCAATTCAGAGTGTCGCAAAAGCTAAACTAACCTAATTAAAACTATTGCCATCCTTTTTATTCCCATCGCTATGAAAGGGACGGCAACAATTTTAGTTAGCTTAGTTTAGCTTTTGCGACACTCAGAATTGCCACTACAGTGTTATTATAGGTGTGCGATATATTACGGGGGTGTAAGGGGGTTCAAATAACATATTTCGGAACCCAAGCCAACCTCACCGGCCCGTGGTACTACACCCTGCCGACCAACAAACGAGGACCAGCGTGGTGGGTTACGGTCCATACCCTTTCCCAATTAAAAAGGGAGGGGAGGCCTTTGCCCAGCGGTGACGCCAGTGGGCTGTTTAGATTAGATTAGGTAGACTCTTTCAAACAAAAAAAGAATTTTCAAAATCGGTCCACTATTGACGGAATATACCTACGGTAAAGGTACCTACGGTAAACATAAAGAGAACATACAGTGAAACTAACCTTCTTTTTAGAAATCGGTTAGAAATGAAACATTAATACTTATTGTGTTCATCTATAGTACCTAAGTATGTAATTTACGTATAAGGGTAAGGCCGCCAAAATTGTCAATTATATCACAAAAGTAACACAACAGGTTTTGTGTTACCGTTACACAAATGTAACCCAAAAGTAACACATATTTTGAGTAAAGGTGATTTCATAATGGTTAAATAAATAACCTAAAATAATACAAGATAAACTTTTCTTTTTTACTGTACTTTTAGGCAGAAAAACACAAAAATACTGCCTATAATGATACTAAAGAAAAAATAGCTTTTTAATTTTTCTCGATCTTTGTCGTTCTGGGGCAGTTAACGGCATTAAAATAAAAATGTACAGTTACTAATGCACTTATATAGATTAATTATAATATTATTTCAATAGAAGAAAACAATTGGCCGCTGGATAACGTTAGTAAAACAAACTAACTAATTCGGTGCTCAAGAGCCTTTTGTAACAGTTTAACTGAACACTTGGAAGGTTTTCACTATTAAAATGTAAGAACTGCGTTCGTCATACCTACAAAATCACACATTACACATTACTTTCAAAAATCAGTCCAAATACCACTATGTTTGCGGCTTTATAGATCTACTGTGTTACGTAACACATACATTTGTGTTACAATAATAAAAAAGTGACATAAATGTAATACAAATGCAACACAAAAGCGAAATTTTTAAAACAATTATAGGTCATATCTCGGTTATTTATTATAATTAGGCCGTAATGGGCGATTTTAAGTATACTTTGGACCTCATTGCTAAATAATTTAATACAATAACATTCAAAAATCTGTTTCTTACCTCAAAAATCACAAATAAAACTTTTTTTATGAACACAACCGCAAAAAGTGACGCGCACTTTATGTTCCTTCACTGGCGAAATAAAAGAGCTGGATTTTTTTTTTCAATTGTTTGGATGACAGTGTTGCCGTATTAATACTGTGGTTTGCACTTTGGTAGTTTAAATAGTAGCTTTGGGATAAAAACTTGTCACACAAAAAAAAACGTAACACAAAAGCAAAGGACATTTTTTATTTTAACTATCAATAAAAAATGTTATTTTAAGGATTTTCGCAAAAATATTATTAATATAGCAGAGGACTATCATCTATTTCTTCGACGGTATACCTATAATTCAGGTATACTCAACAATTTATTGAATATTTTAACCATAAGAAACTGCAACAAAAAACGACAAAAAGTCACACAAAAAAATTGACAATTTTGGCGGCCTTACCCATAAGTAAGTAGGTACCAAAAGCAGACAAATTATTCACTCTCAATTTTCTCACTCGTAATCTCGAGAAATCCTTTTCTCCGGGCAAAAAAAATGTCGGGCAAAAAAACCGACAATTAACGGAGAACAGGCGAGCACGAGAACGAGATTGCGAGAAACCTATCACACCTTATAGAGAGCATTGGTCAATAACAATACTTAGATAAAATGAATCATCAGTCATAGGTACAAAAACAGAGACTATGTCTTTAATCATATAAGTTCTTTTCAAGAACAAATCAACTAATGAAACTCCATTCAGGCTGTAAAGTCCAGTGTTGACTGTTGACAAACGTACAAAAGTATCACACACATCAATCACGCTTCTCGGGTGTTCTCGGATGTTCTCGGCGGGGCGTGAGGATGGAGGCGACTTAACACTTCCTAAAATTTCCTAAACAAATCGCTAAAGAACGTTGCTAGGCAACCCAAAATATCGAAGACAGCATTGCGGGCAGTTTATAGGAATCGCAAGGCGGCATGGCGGACCTCATTGTTACAATTTATTACCTAATGTATCTTAACCTAAACGCAATATTTTACACTAATATCATTAAATTCTAAAAGAAAGGAGCAAAAGAAACTAGAGAAAGGTACTTACCTTACCTACTTCAAAATTGTTAACTTCGAAATCTAAAAGCAAGATGCTGGAATGTTATCTTACCTTAAATGACGGTTTCAACAGGTAAAAATCTCCAGCAGAGCAGCAGGCAATTTATGGGCGAGAATGTGAATTCCCGGCCGGCCGGCCGAAATCAATAACTACCTAATAGAATGGACTTGCGCACTGTAATCACCCCTCTAACGGAGTAACGGGGTAACTGGGAGTACCTTCATAGGTAGGTACTTACTTAGGTGTGTGTGCCTACCTACCTACACACACGTATGTAAGTGCCACACCTTTCAGTGTAGTGTAGATAGGTCAGACACATCGTAAGTAGCGACAGCTCATTCCTTTCAAGGGCGGATCCAGGGGGGGGGTCATGGGGGTCATGACCCCCCCCTGGGCTGGGTCCTCCGCGGACCACTATTTAAAATTGTTAAACATAGGTTAACCTAATGGTTTTACCTAAGTAAGGATACATTTTGTCGTCACAATATAGATTTTATGTAGGTACTTAAATACCTTCAATATTTAATCAATTTACTATAAATTAATATTTTGTATGATGGCAAACGCATTATTCGGGAACTAACGTATCGAAAATTTGAATTTTACCGCGCCTGTGGATGGTGAAGGATATTAGGTGAAGCCGAATATCGGCTCTGGATGGTGAAGTGGCAGAGGAGTCGGGACAGACCGCAGTCGATTTTTGAGTTTATTGTAAATTGCGACAGTATCCGAATATATTGTATTATGGCAACACCTGTTAGTGTAGCGACAGCGGAAAGATCTTTCTCTACGTTACGAAGAATCAAATCTAGGCCTTAGCCTTCTTAGACGTTCTTCAACCATTGAAGCTCTTAAGCTTCAATGGTTGAAGAACGTCTTATCAGACTGGCACTTCTCCACGCCGCCCCTGTGTGCGAAGTGTGCGGTGCACACAGGCGCCAAGACAATGAGGGCGCCGCGGCGCCCTTATCCGCCACCGAACTTCTTATTCCACCGCGCAATAAGAACCGGCCGTAAGCAAAATCAAGCGCTAGGTTGCTTTTACCTTAAAAAAATTTTGCTCGCTGCGCTCGCGTCGTTTTTCCGGAATAGGCGCAGACCGTAAGCAAAATCAAGCAAACTCAAAATATAATATTTAATTTAGTTTATTCAGTAATAAGATCGTTTATAGACCAATTCGTTTAAAACTAGGGTATTCTTTTGCCAAAAAAATATGCTTTTTCTTAAAAAAAATTTTGCTCGCTGCGCTCGCATCGTTTTTAACAGAATAAAAGCGACCCTCAGTAAAACAAAATGCAACGTTTTGTTAACTTTTATTTTCAACAAAAGTTTATTAAAACATTAATTGTAAGACTTGTATGCACTTTAGCTAAAGGACACACAGAAAAGTGTCTCTTCCGCGTACCTTTCATACAAGATATTTATAGGCGTCGCGACGCAAAACCTAATTTATTATGTAATTCCTCATCAGTAGAATGAAAACCGACCGTAAGAAAAATTGTACTTACGTTGCTTTTATCTTAAAAAAAATTTGCTCGCTTCGCTCGCGCCGTTTCACACGGAATAAGAGCCGACCGTAAGCAAAATCAAGTGTTACGTTGCTATAATCTTTAAAAAAATTTTGCTCGCTTCGCTCGCGTTGTTTATCTGGAAATAAAGATCGACCCTAAGCGAATCGAAATGTCATGTTGCTTTTTTCTTTCAAAATACTTTCATTTTGAATTTTTGAAAGAAAAACAATATAGGTACCTAATTTCCATTTTTTTCATTTCAAAAATTTGCTCGCTTCGCTCGCGTCGTTTCACACAGAGTAAGAGCAGACCGTAAGCAAATTCATGTGATACGTTGCTTTTATCTTTAAAAAAATTTTGCTCGCTTCGCTCGCGATCTTTCTCGGCAAATGAAGACAGACCCTAAGCGCATCGAAATGCCATGTTGCTTTTTCTTTCAAAATACTTTTTACTTTTATGTATGATTTAAAAAAAATTATAACTTCTTGTGACTTGACCACGACTATGTGACCCCCCCCTGGTGCCAAAGCTGGATCCGCCCTTGATTCCTTTGTTATGAATTATGATACAAAAGCTATTATCGAGAGAGCGAAGCGAGCTAAGATCTTAGTGGCAACTCCTAAAGGCGATTTTGCTTTCAAAGTAGGTATTACCACCATGGTATTACAAACTATAATACAATACAAAAAGGTAGGTACCTACTTATGTTATACCTACTATTTTCGTCCATTGCTAATACTTGCTACTTCAATAGGTACATATAAGTAGGTACCTACCTAAGTACTTACTGAGGTTGTAGGTATCTGGTAGGTACCTGGAATATTGAATTGTTATAAATAAGTATGGTTATTGCATTATTACACATACCACAGAATAAATTATAGAACAACATGATTCAGGGAATGAAGGTATTTTATTTTTAAGACATAATAGGTAGGTGGGTAAAGCACTCGTGGTAGAAAACTAGCAATAGGAACCTAAATAGGTTTATCATGATCAAAGCGAATTTTCTAATGATACCTAATTGTCCAATTACTGACTGTCTATGGACTGCGCAATGTCTAATCTAAATAGGTAATTTTACTACGTATAAAAGGAGTTAATCAATGGTATAAACTTTACTATCATTTGAAAGCTGTAGCCAAAGAGCATAAAGCATTACCTACGTTTAGTTAAACAAAATACCTATGGTGTTAGTAGAATTAGGCCTTAGGTGCTACCACTTCACTTAACAAATTGAATATGGGATGGTTAGACGAAAGTTTGATCGGGCAAAATGAAAATGATTTGATTATGTAAGTACAAATTACCTACATGAGTGAGTACCTACGTGTACAGTACGTTAGTGTGCAATGTTTTTCCATTTTTAAAAATAGGTAGGTACGCGACCCCTTTACAGGTTAAACATTTCTGGCGAACTAACTAAGTACCTTTTTTAAAATTGCCTTCATCTTTCTTGTCACATTTTCTGCATCTTTACCTACCAAAATTCAAAATATATTTATTCAGTACGATCGTATATAGACCACTTTGACATGTCACGTTCTTAAAACTAGATGATTCTACTGCCTGTTCCAACGCGACTCCCTACACCAGGGAAAGAATCAGGCAAGAACCTGGTGGTGTGGGCCTAGCTTTTTTTTCAGCGGTCCAATCTTAATACTAACTAAATATAAACTGAGTCGGAGTCGGAGCACGTTCAGTCCCAAGCGTTTTTGTCATCAAAGTACCTAGGTAATCTGATATTTTATAATACGCTTTTTTTAAAAGATGACGTTTAATAAGGTTTTAAAATTTATTTATTGATAGGTTTAGCAAATCGCTTGGAACTTTGTTGCAGAAACTTTTTCAAGCCTAATTGTGGGAACAGCGAGTTTATCTTTGTTTCTAGTAGGTACCTATTTACATTATGATTATCGGTATTTTTCTTAAATAATATACTTAATATTTTTCCGTAGGTACGTACATAATGTTTTCATAGATAAACTGACAAGGCACAGTCATTATGAATATTTCTTTAAACTTATTTCTAAGCGACTCCTTGGGACCCATACAATAAATTGCTCGAACAGCCCTCTTCTGAAACACAAACACGGTATAATGTCTGCAGCACACCCCCACAACAGAATGCCGTAAGACATAATGCTGTGAAAGTAGCTGAAGTAGACTAGCCTAGCAGTAGCTTTAGATAAGTCACAAAAAATGCCAAGAGCATCATGGGAACTTTCCCAGAAATTAAAAATATGGGATATAAGCTCGACACCCGCATCGGTGGTTGAACGACCTCTTGTGAAACCAAATTGTTTATTGTCTAGTAGGTTATTTTGGTCAAAATGACATTGGAGTTGAATAAGGATTAACTTTTCAAATATTTAACTAAATGGTAAAACTGATATTGGTCTAAAGTTGCTGGGATAAGAATGACTATCTGATTTGAAAAGAGGCGATAGTTTACTAAGTTACATTTCGCTGGTTAAATGCTAAGGTACCACAAATCAAAAATCGTGAAAATCGTTTTTATTACAAAAATGAGATTACAAATAGTTGTTTTATAGTATGAGTAAAAGACATTTTTAATTTTCGCATTAAAAACTACCAAAAAACAGTTGTGTCTGTTTAGCATTTATACACTTTGGCACCAAATTTCAGAGCTAAATAGCCATTTTTTCACTTGTGGTTGAGTGATTGGCGGAAGCGCACTTAATTTGACTAAAATTTATATTCTAAAGTGCCATATTTCGGAATGTGGTACTATTGAATATAAATAAAAGTCAAAAACAAATATTATTTTTGGGCAAAGGTACCACATTCCGAAATGTGGTACCTTTGCACAAGATTATTGTATTGATATTACGTTGTGTGTATGTTCCAAAGTATCATTTTTGAAATGCGTTTGTTTTGCACATAACTTTTACGTGAACTTAACTATATTTTTTTAAAGCATTAAGTGCCTATTTGAGATGCGTTTGTCTTGAACATAACTTTTATAAGTAATTCAGTAATTCAGTAATTCATTTATTTAACCATATAGTTACATTTCATAACATAGGCATGTCAAATTGTAGATACATAGGTACATAATTTTCACTTAGTTATTAAAATAAATTAATTAAAAAACCATCATAAATATAAATTTGTATAGTACCTAGCTTATGTTATTGTCCTTTGTTTCTAAAGTAAGATACTTTTGCATATCAGAAAATGAACAGTTCATATACTCGTCAATATGGTAGAAGGGGTTACATTCTAGAAATGTTTTTATACTATTTTTAAATGAAGTAAGGGATAGCCGTGTGATTTCTAAGGGCAATTTATTATACATGTCAAGTTTTATACCAATACCCTGTCTGTAAGGCTTAACAAGTCTAGTTCGCGGTACATGTAGCTTTTCTTTGTTCAATGTACCTCTATAAGAGAGTTTAAAATAAATAACGATATTACAGTTAATATTTTGTTTTTTTTTAAATAAGCTCTGACTGAAGTTAATCTATGTAATCCGTACATGATTCTAATTGATCTCTTCTGACTGATGAGAACTCTTTCAAGAAATCAAAAATTATTTTTCAGGACGTAAGAATATTTTTTGAGATGTGCTTGTTTTTAATTTGCTTTAAACGGGTTTTTAATCATACAAAAATCACTGTTTTATTAATATTTTTCCCTGTAAGTAGGTACAACATTTTAAAAGTAATGTCAAACGTCTAATTTTAATGTCGAACAATAAAACTATTTTAATACAATAGCAGTAGGTACCTATCTAAAAAATATAAAAGAATGTAATCAACAACATAAAACCACACCTCTGTGTGTTTATTTATTTGTTTTATTAGCTTAAAATCTTATCCCTTTTTTAACTAATAAAACAAATAAATGCTTTAAAAACCTCAAATACCTACACAAAATAAGTACCTATCTCTACGCTAAGATCAACAATAATAAGAGAGTAACCAACAACATACGCTATGAGAGTTATCATAAATCTTGAACCATCCGGTAAGAAATAATGTAATTAATGAGATCAACTTTTAAGTTGCTTCAAAACAATATTGAAATTACTTTATCTTTTTAATGGCATACTAACTATTTATCATTGGGTGTAACTTGCTTGCCGCTGTCTAGCGTTTGTGGACACTGAGAAAGCCTTTGATTCGGTCTAAACATGGGTGGTACTAGAGCCACATGGGCAAAGTCGATGGAGGAACTTAGTACGATGCTCCTTCGAGCATTGATAAGGCCGTTACCTAGCCAAAATGTTAGTCACGTTAGTATGTTTATGGTTTTAGAAGCATTTATTTTGATAGGATATTATTTTTCGGTGTATATTCATTTAAAAAAGTGTTTATTTTTAGAATCTTTATAAAACTTTGTTGTTCGTGTAACATTTAAATTGCATAATACTACTAGATTGCGATTCAAACCTTCAAAATAACTTGTTTTAGTTTAATAAACCTTATTTTTTAATGAAATATGGTCTTTTGGTGATATATTTTTTGTGTATATAATACATTTTTTTATATGCTAAAGTCACTTACCTATCTGCTTTTATATGACGTTGGGTTAAAGTTACGGAGAAACTAAAAATGCACTTAAATTCTAATTAAAATTACGCGTCGATTGATAGGTAATACATAGATATAAAAATAAGACTTACTCAAAAAAATTAAAAAAACCATATCGAAAACTTTGAATGACCCTACTGAAAAAAGTTAAATTTTGAATTGTGGTAGTTTAGCATTTAACCAGCGATTTGATCTGGAAACACACCACTCTCAATGCATTGGTTGAATATTAGAGCTAGCTCGGGTGCGATGATGTCAATCAGTGGTTTTACAACGCTAACAGAAATCCCCCAGAGGTCTTTGGTTTTCTTTACATTGAATAATTTGAAGGCTTTTTTAATATCTTGTTTATTCACATAATCGAAAAAGAAGCTAATATTACATTTTGGTACATTTTCTTTTAACAAGGATTCTGCGATTATTTATTTATTTACACATACACACATAGAATATAACATTACAGCAGTTGTACCTACTAATTCGTTATATCTATTAAACAAAGAAATTAATTCGTTATATTATTAAAAAACTATTAAAAAAATTATGTGTGATGACTTTAAAGATTTAGTAGTAGAGACTGGAATGTCAGTAAAAAACGTTTCAAATGCTTTGGCCACTTCATCATCTTTGTTAATGGTATCACCAATTTTAAGTTTATACCAACTCATTATCGTAGAAATATTTTTTATAGGATCAATACATTAAATTCATTGTACATTTCACAGGGTGTACACAATTCATAGTTTAGTTAGGTAGGTACTTATGTATAATATTAAAGTGTTAAACCACACTTAGGTTCTTTCTTTCCCTGGTGTAGGGAGTCGCGTTAGAACAGGCATATTAAGTATTTAGAATCACCTAGCATGTAAGACGAAACTGAAGTGATCCTTGTTGAGGTCCTACTAGAATAAATGATTTTTCTTTCTTCCTTTCTTTTATCTCTGGTCATTTTGTACTGAATACAACTTAAGTCAATGTATTTTTTTTATTTGATCCACTATTAGGTACTATAGTCAACCTGAAAAGCCTACGTACCTAGCTGTTATGATGTAAGTAAGTAGTTACTTGTGGGAAGTACTTAAAAGCGTTTTAATTTTCATCATAAATTATTTGTCTAACTAACTGAATCTTAATTTTTTAGAAGTCTGTTTTCTCAAATCAGCGCAAGGCTTGTTTTCTTAATTTAGTTTAAATATTCTTGAGTAGGTACCTATAGGTATAATATATATAGGTACCTATAAGGTTATCACCTGTGTTCATAAAATACATTTTACAGCAAGGCCAAGAGCCCTTTCGAATTCCGATATATGAAATTTCTCAGGGTGATCTTGAGAATTATAAGTGGATGGCCGGGGAAGGAGCTGGAAGAGAAACGGCTGAGACTAGAAGGGGATGGATACAACTTTTACAACACTGTACTCTCATTTGTGTACCTTGTCCTAGGGATATGGTACTTGAAAGATAACATCAAGTACCTTACGTTTTTGGAGCTTGGACACATGTATATCGTGTTGTTGATGAATATGTTGTCATCTGTAAGTATGTCGCTGTGTAGTTTACCTACATAAAACTAAGCCTTTCTAACAGCAGGAGAGGCAGCATTTGCTACGATTTTAAAATATAATTTCCGCTTCATGATCTTACTTTGGGTACTTAAGTACCTACCTACTTAGTTATTTTTACCAAGGTCTTTTTATTTTCAGTCGCGATGTGTAACCCTATGTATATCAAAGAAGTACCCGATCGTAGCCTACAAATTTGTAAAAGAAATTCATCTGGTTCATCACAAAAACAAATCTGATTATGCAAAATCGGTAAGTCTTGAACAAACTTGTAAGATAAAGTTTCTTGAAATAACAGTTGTGGTTTATAGAAAAAGTTACTATCGGTGTTTAGAAGCATTACAATAAAGCTTGTAATTCCATTATACTAAATTTTTTCGCAAGCTTATGTTTTCAGATCTTCATAAAAGTCCACAAGCTGTCAAACTTCTTTACAATATACTTGTTCTCTGTGACGATTATCGCGCTGTTTCTTTTCAACATGACTCCCGTTTACAACAACTATGTTAATGGGAAGTATGAGTCGACAAAAGGCCTAGTGAACACTACTTATGAGCATGCGATCTACTTCAAGTTTCCTTTTAATGCGTACACCAGTTTCAAAGGTTACGTGGTTGCTTCTATCGTCAACTGGTACGTCTGTATCCGATAGCTAATCCTCATCTCAATTTCAGCAAATAAATATATTATTTTTGTTCTACCGATTTATTGCACAGTAGTCTTACCTTACAACAGTAAGAACACGGTGTCGTCACCGTAACCGATCTGAGACCCTTCCTGGAATAGGTAAACGAAAACGAAATTTTGGTGGATAGGTAAGAACTGAATTCGTCAGTTCACCATCATAAGCTGAGCTGAACTCGAATATTGGCATCGTTTTCGTTTATTCCAATTAGGGCCTTAAGGTTTGTAGGGAGGGACGAATACCTAATATTTAAGTACAATTCAATAGTGATGAATGACACCCAACCACAGGAGCGGTCTGACGAGGCAGCGTTGCTTTATACACTTGGATCAGGGCAACATATAGCTGAGACTGATACTTCTGCGTTGTTGTCCAAATACCTACATTAGGTACCTACTTATATAGGTATTCTATTCCAAATGCTTCATCTTGCTGACGAGGGCCTAAGAGTGGTGGGGTCAATCACTTTTTTTTGTTGACTTCTGGTGATTTTAAACATTGATATTGTTGCAGTTCTATATTTTTATTCAGACACCAGGAAGAGGGTCAAATTTAACTTTTATTTATTTATTTAAGTATTTATAAAGATACATAATTAAGATATAATAAGATATATAAGTAGGTACCTACACTTAGATATTACATATCAGAATAATTATTATTCTAAGGCGTAATAGCTAGGACACATTAATCAAAAATAAAAATAAGAAATCAACATTTAGGTATCTACCAACTTAATAAACAAGTAGGTACCTACAATACACATATTCAGACAGTTTTAACTCGGACAAGGATTATTTTTTAAGATTGACGCAAAATAACTTGTCCTACAGGTACGGCTCTTATTTATGTGCGAGCAGCGTGACTATGTTTGATCTCTTCCTGTCTCTGATGGTGTTCAACATTTGGGGCCATTTTAAAATACTGCTGAACCTTCTTGCAACATTTCCGAGACCTGCTGCTGGAGGCAACCCTGCAATGGACTTCGTCGGCGGGTCGGAAATGTACTCTACTAGTGAACAAGTGCTAGTAGCTGAGAGACTAAAGGAATGTGTACTTTACCATCGACTTATTTCAGAGTAAGTAGGTTAGGTACCTACCTACAAATATAAAAAGAATAGGTTTTTCTTACCTAAGTAAGTGTAACCTACTTCGTATCGCACTAGAGATAGATAGTCTGAGCCGTAATCGATTCTAGACTTGAAAAATGCAGTGCTAGGTACCACCCTTTGGAAAATAATAACTAGTAGTTCGCCCCGAATGAGATCTCGCGCATCGTTGGTTGGTGGTTTATTCAGTAATTGCTTCTGACCCTACCATCAACGTCACTGTTGAGTTGACTAGTTAGGTACTCGTAATTGATTGTTTACGAAATCGGTTGCTAGATCTCTAAATTTAGTCAGGAGATACTTATGACACTTCACTCAAAATATTTGCATAGGTACTTATCTCTTATTTTTTTCACCCCCTTGGGACACCAATGTCTTTACCTTTACAAGGAAATTTACCTAAGTAATATAACCTACCAAGTTTCATAATAATATGCCGGAACATACAAACTGCATACAAACATACAACTCAAAAACGTATAAAAACGTCGGTATTGTTAACTCCAAAGAGCCTACTTCGGCGGTCGCCTAGTGCGTGCCTAATAGGCACGCACTAACGCCATTCGCTCATACATAGGCAAAGAGCATATAGGCACTGCCTATGTATGAGCGAATGGCGTTTGACAAAAGTTCGGTTGCAATATACAGGTAATGTTAAAACGTTTCAACGAGCTTTGCTATAAGGCTCGATCGATCGATTAGCTGGTAGGTATATATATACCTAGGTACCTACATAGATATTTCATCTTTCGTTTTTTTTTTTATTCATTATCATTATTTGTTTTAGCTTTATAAAAAAAATGTCTGAGGCATTCGGCATGTGTCTCTTCTTATATTACGTGTTTCACCAAGTCAGTGGATGCTTGATGTTACTGGAATGCGCACAGTTGGTACGTTTTTCTGCCGATATTCTCACTAAACTATTGGATGAGAACTATTTGATGCTTATGTGGCCTAAGATAAGGATCATCTAACGTCTTTTGTAAATTTCAGAATCCTCAAGCGCTGATTCGATACTTACCTCTAACAATTATGATGTTTCAACAGCTTATTCAAGTATCGGTGATCTTTGAATCGATTGGAGCTGAGGTTAGTGAAAGTAGCATAGGTCTCGTCATGTAAAAATAAGAGTCAACACACACCGAGATGGCTGGGTGTTGAGCAGTTTTAGACTTTTAGTGTCATATAATTTTAAACACCCGGCGCGGCGTGTCGGAGGCGGAGCGCCAGAATTGAATGTTTTGATTACAAATTTGAACTAAAGAAACCATGATATTTTACTTGGACCACAGGCCATCGGGCATTATCATACTGACCGAAAAAGTAATTAATTTATCAATTTAACCAATGGTCTTGGGTAATTCATAATACTGCCCGATTAATTAAATTGGCCTAAAACATACAGGGTGTCCCAGAAGTCGACGTCAAGCCAAACTGAAGTGATAGACCAAGTCATATACTTATTATTGTGTGTAGGTAAGTACCTACTTAATCAAAAAAGAATAAAAAATAATAATTTAATTATACTTAAGTCATGTAGGTACTTATTAAAAACAATACTTAAGTACAGGCTATTTACCAAAACTCGACACCTTTTGATGACTTCCATTACTGCAAATCTTTATTTTTTTCTAACTTTTAGTTTGATTATTTGTGGCTGACACGCTCTCAAGTACCTACCTATGCGTAAGCGCGTAACATTGTATTGTGTGATATTCAAAAAATTCTTTATCAATGCTTCATGAAATGCTTAGTACGATTTAAGTAAGTAAATAAAAAAAATACTTACCTACATAAAAAAAAATAACTGACACATATCCATTCTAATCAATAATCATTGATTAGAATGAATAGGTACAGAAATATGAATATACTTACTTATGTATTTAATTTAAAATGTGTCTTCAAAGATCTTTAAATTCTAGCTACGCCCGTGTTTCAGAGTGATAAACTAAAGAACGCGATGTACAGTATACCTTGGGAGTGTATGGATTCCAAAAATCGGAAGACTGCCCTTATATTCTTCATAAACGTGCAAAAGCCCATACACGTAACTGCAGGAGGGATGTTGAACGTGGGTGTCACTACAATGACATCGGTATGGCAATAATAATAATAATAATACATGTTCGTTAACATTGTGTCGGCGGGTGCCATAGTCCCCATAGTTTCCCAGTAACCAGTCCACTACCATCACACTCCCATAGCCCAGTAGTAGTTTCCCCATTTTTAAATAGTCCTGCACAGACTGGGGACTGCCTTTGGATGCATTTCTTGTGTTATTCAGGGTAGTCACCGGTATGTGTCTCCATCACAAAAACATCAAAACTGTCAAAAGGGCCTCTGTGTGTTGGCTTCGGCCCCATGCATGCCTACCAAAGGTCCGGGACTCCATAGTCCCGTGATGGTAAACCTTGACATACATAATAATAATAATAATAATAATAGCCTTTTATTTCCAAATCTCTTAGTATGGCAATACTACATAATAAATACTATAAGTAGTATGAAATTGCCGTTCTAAATGGAAAAAGCAAAACATGACATTTTATGAAATTATTTAATCAATCAAAGTTTACATGCAGATGTAACCTTTAAATATCTTTGCACTTTTTGCTCTCGCTTTGTCGTCAAACAATTTCAAGTAGCTATAGTTTATTGTCTTTTTTAAACTTTCGCGATCAGAACACACTACAAAACATATGCAAACGGGTAGGTATTTATCACGAATTTTACCTTTAGTATTCACCCGACGTTTCGACCGGATTGCACCAGCCTTGATCCGCTGGTAAAATTCGTGATAATTACCCGTTTGCATAATGTTTTATAAAGCTAAAGTATAATTTAGGTTCATGTCATGTTACTTAGTTATTACTTACCTACTATAATAGTGGCAATTCGGGGTATCGCAAAAGCTAAACTTAACTAACCAAAAATGTTGCTGTCCCTTTCATAGCGATGGAAATAAAAAGGATGGCATTAATTTTAGTTAGTTTAGTTTAGCTTTTGCGACACTCCGAATTGCCACTGATGTCCGATTTAATTAATAGATTATGTTTTTATTTCCAGATAATGAAAACATCAGTTTCGTATTTTGCCTTTCTTCGTTCAGTCGGAACTGAATAGAATAATTTATGCTAAGTATGTTGACGTCGGAGTCGCAATAAACACTCGTTCTGTGGGGTCACAAACAGACTTGCTTGAATCGATCTTGCACTATCAAAAAATGATGTTCAGTTTTTGACTTGTTAAAAAAAACAGTTGATGCGAAATTTTCACTTTATGAGTGTGTACCTAACTGTGTTCATAACAACATAATGCCAGGACTGAATCTAACGTAGGTACCTAGTCTTGTAGCGAAATGCTCAGGGGGGTTAAAAAGGCCGTTTTAGCAATATCCTTTTCAATTCATAATAATCAATTCATAATAATGAAATCGTGAAAAAATGGCCACCTAACGTAAAACGGCGGCGGGCAAATCAAGAGAAACCAATTCATCATTTTCTAACGATTTAGTTTTATATTTATACTTTGATTGATACAGATGTAGGTACTTAATAATGGCATGACGGAACGCAGAGGTCTTTCACTATTATCCTTCGGCAATATTGGTCTCTCTCAACTTTAAATAAAGCGGGTCAGTGAACAACTCTTGTATTCTATGAACTCCTGGTACCGTTGCATCGTAAACTTGCACATTTGATATGAAATGAATGCTAATATTATGCAGGCTTGAAAATATTCGGACTGGTGTTGTTCGATCTTTGCTCATTTTTAAATAAAAGGTAGATGAATTTTGTTTACCATCCGCCTTTTCTGCGACTACCGTCGTTTAAAAATCGGTGGCTGAGGCACCCCTCGCCCCGCGCACCATCCTCGCCTGCGCGGGCGCCTCCCATCAGTGTGCTTGGACGACCGCCCTGATTCGGTCGTGATCTCATTATTGAGCTGCTATCCGTGATAGTCAAGTATTACTAACTTTCATACATATTACTGCCGTGCAGACAATACTGTGTGTGTGAGACGTTCTCGCAAACTGTGCTGTGCTATTTTTGATAAGTACCTCCTAGCCCCCCGACTCGTAATGCGTATGAATTCATACGCATGACGTCATACCACCCTCGACTCGTAATGCGTATGAATTCATACGCATACACCAACATAGCACTAGAGAGCAAAAAGTGCTCTCGAGTGTTTTTCTCTTGCTCTGTCCAATTAGGGTTTGTATACGAAAGTAAGAGAGGGTAATGTGCTCTTTAATTTGACGTATAATACGTGTGATTTTTTGTCTGTGACCAACAGCACTGCCATTTTGAAATCAGGTGTTCTTTTTTGTTCATTACGTTCTTGTGTGTTCTGTTTGTGTTTACGAAAATACCAATAAGAAATTATTCCAATAAGAACTCTGTGATAATTCTAATAAGAGTTATATATTGACCTTTTACGTAAGTCATTTAAGCCTAACTTGAACATAACATGCAGTAATTACGTTATTTTCGATTATTTTGTACTAACTGGTATAGAACTTTTCTGTGTTCTGTATATTTTGATATTTTGTATATTTTGACTGATATTTTGGCCAAATTAGCATTTTATAGTGACGTGTGTAAACGAATACTCCAGGAAATAATTGTTTTCTATTGGACTTATGATCATAACATTTATTTTTATTACAAAATGTGAGTATGTATGTAACTCTCAGTAAAGGGCCTGTTTTTTCTAAGGATTTTATAGCAAATATTATTGTCTAAAAGATTAAAACTAGATACATAGGTGTTTAGGCATAATATTCAAGATTACAATAGGCTATACTTATTTCTCCAAAGTTCCGTAATATTCAAAATAATATTTAGTTTACATGAACAGGTCTAATTTTACAATTTGCACATTTTTAGATAGAAATCGGAAGTGTATTAGGCAATAAGTCATATGGAATTTCTGTTGAAATTCAGAACTATTTATCATAGAATAGTCTGTTTTTTGTTTCAATAAAAACATCCTAGTATTTTCTGAATTATCGTCATTCTTGTAAAACTCGCGCACTGTCATGGCCTTGCCGCCATGACAGTGCGCGAGCCTTCCGAGTTTGGTATAAAAAGGCGTGAGGGGGATCGACGAGGTTAGGGGCTAGTGTTTGGACTTTACAAGGCTGCTCCATCATTTCCACGCCATCCAGAAACCCTCTGTGCCGATCCATCTTTACAGACGACGTGTGGAAGTAAAAAGGTTGGTGGTGGACTTAATTCATCTACTTTCGTGAGCAAAGATCATTTCCAAATTCCAGTGGTATCTTCTCAGTACATGCTTAGTTTTTATTTTACTGCTTAGGTCCTTCGAATTCTTTCCAGCCCTTAACAGACTCCACAGGTGTGTTGGTATTCGGAATTAAACTAACATAAATTTACCTACCTACCTTATACCTACTGTTTAAGATGCAGAGCAAACTAATTTTAACCACGACACGATACTCCCCCCTCCTACGGCTACCTAGGTACCTACTATCTTTTTTATAGAATATTACTTATACCTACCTACTTATTTATATTTAATTAGTTCCATACTATAGATATGGTCATTGAATATCAAACGAACTTTAAACAAAATAAACGAATTAATTAGTCAGCTTAACCTCATTCTAATCAGTAAGTTCATCTCTAAGCTCAAATAAGCGAGCAGCTAATTAAGCTCGCTGTCTAAAGTTGGCAATAAACATTATTACAAAACGTTATTTGCTTTATCGAGAAATTTCGCGTAGGTACCTATCTAAAAGAAAACTACCGTAGAATATCTTCTACATAGGTACCTATCTCTATTCTTCTTTTCTATAAACTATACTATTATATACAGGGTGTAAAAAGACGTCTACCGAAAACGAAACGGGGTGGTACAGCACCCCAGAAGACATCTAAAGCAACATTAGTTGTCTGAAAAATGACCGCGGGCGATCGATGACCGCGGGCGAGATCATATCATCATATCATCAGCTGTTCGCTGTCGTACGAGCGTACTAATAGCTATGCGTAATACTGCTGTTTCTTTAATTTACTTGTTTATTTCCTTTATTAAATGATCTAATTAGGTGGAAATGGTCTTATTATGTTGTACGATGTGTATGTAACTAAAAAAAAATAGAAAATATTTAAGGTAAAAAAAAAAAAAAAAAAATTCCCCTAATTATGTTCAGTACTATGGTCTGATTGCAACCCATCAGTTTTCGGTAGTAGTCTTTTTACACCCAGTATACTATAATATTATAAAGAGATAATGTTGGTTTGTATGTTTGCGGTAATCTCCGAAACTACTCATTCGATTTCAAAAATTCTTTCACCGCTGTGTAGCATGGACTTTCCTAATGAACATAGGCTATATTTTATCATGGTAGGTACTACGCGAGCGAAGCCGCGGGCGAGTAAGCTAGTGATGCCTTTTTTTGGAAGTTAACAATCTCTACATATTAACTATAATAAACCTGTAACACATCGATGTCTGTACATTTGATTGAGATATTGATGAAAAACTAATATGGGGTCTTTATTAGATGAACAGAAGCCAAAAAAAAATGGTGTGTGTGTAAGTATGTAAGTGTATTTGTTACTCTTCCAATGGGAACGGGAACTATTCACCGCGGGGCTACAACAGGTATAGGAATTTGAACACTTTCATATCTTTAAAACGGTCTCCTGTAAAATCTGTATTTTGCAGATACACAAATGTACGTAGGGAGTGTCATACTTATCTTTGGTTTCAAAATAAAACTATTTCATACGTAGGTAACTATAGGTACCGTGAAACATGCCAACTTTGCCACCAAGGGTATCTTTGCCCGAAAATCAATTTTTAAGCAAATCTTTAAATTCCAAAAGTATCGGAATACTATAGTAACATTTATTGACTTAGATAGAAAGTAGGTTATGTGTCTAGTAACACAGTCTATCAGGTTTGTCGCTAACTTCACTCAGTCACTTTTTAGAACTTGTAGAATGTGGTGCGTATTTTCGCGGGCAAATTTTAGTACAAGTTCTAAAGTTAATTGTGCGTGATGGCGAAAACACAGGTTAGTTTAATTTATATTAAGTTATGCAAAAACACTTTAAGAGTATTATATTTTATTATCATTGCTGAAGGTCTTTTAAAACTAAAGTTATAATGGTGGGTAAAGTTACCCAGTGATGTTGCGATCTACTACTGACAACATTACCCGCCATCAAAATAAGCTTAGGGTTGGCACTTACGAAACTTATTATTTTTATTATTCTATAGTAGGTACCTATTATAGTATTACCAGTGATCGGAATAGGTAGATTATATTGGCCTAAACTTCAAGGAAGTAGGTAAAATGTGAATTCCTGCCTAAAATTTAAAGCGAATTACAATACTTTGCAGAAAAAGAAGAAAAATACGTTAAGATCAGTTTACTGAGATGTGCCAACCCTAGTACTTTTAAAAAGCGAAATGCGGTTTGTATGAAAAAGAGGAAAAAAGTTAGGGTAACTTTGCCCAGCCACTTTGGTAGGAAACCTTTCATGGTATCGTTTTCATTTATAAAGTAAACGCCATTTTTGCCAAAATTCTTGTATTGGACTTAGTGCCATCTGTATAGATGCCTTAGTTGCGTCAAAAATCAATGTGGGTAATGTTGGCAAAAAGTCCAGATAACTTTGCCCGCCATCAAAATGAATAAAATACTTAATTAAATATTGATGAATAATAAAATCTGATAAAATAATACATGCTCATTATCTTTTAATTGCAGATGCTAAAAGAAAATACTTACGTTCCCATAGAAAAATTATCCAAAAATTGAAATTATTCGAAAAATGTTGGCAAAGTTGGCATGTTTCACGGTAATTGTTTATATTTTGCACAAGCCGGAGCACAACGCTTACACATATACATTGCAGACTAGCCTACGTTTATTTATCGTTTTAGTAGTACCTAACTACTTACATTAGAAGTGCCAAAATAACATTAATTTTATTACCTACTTAGGATTTTGTGTGACAGCTCCCGGACCGTGCATGGCTGTTTCTTGTTTGCGTCGTAGGTAGTATTTTATAGTACGAAATCACAAGAGTGATTGTAGGTACCTACGGGTGTGAAATCGAATGAAGGTACCTTACCTACTTATTACCTTCGGTTTTATAAAAACAGTTCGAGGTTTAACCGATTTAGAATATTTTTTTGTTTAAAAGCTGGTACTTCCCAGGTGCTCAAAAAATGCACAAAAATGTACCGCAAAAATGGTACAAAATTGCTCTCTTACGAAATTGAAGTCGGTTTAATAAAAAATATAATTTTGCCACTTGTAATTAATGTTTCCGCGAAGTGAGGCTTGTACCTATTTAATATGATTAATAAAAATAATAATAATTATCACAAGTAGGTAAGTAGGTAGGTACCTAATGATTGCAACGTACAAAGATTGCAATAACGCGTCGCGATATAGTAGACGTACGTCACTTCGATTTTGTAAAACAATAGTAGGTACCTACTAGGTACATACAATGAAATATCACACGATATCTCCCCGCCCCCCATGAAACCTGAGTAATCTACGAATAACCTAACCGCTTGTTTATAGTACAAAACTATTATATTTTTCTAAGGGGGTGTCACGCCCAATGTTTGGCGGACCAGTCGTTCGGCTATTTGATTGAACTGCACTCGATCCTCTCGCCACATTTTCGCTGCGTCTACGTTAGCGCCACTTTCGTCGTTTGGCTCTGAAAAAAAGATAGTAATTTGAATAAAAAAAGATAGTATTGTATATCTACCAGCCTGCTCCGATTTTCGGTACCTTGGTTCAGTAGTACAGAATGATGGCGAGATAGATAGGGATGTAAGGAACAGAATAAATTCTGGATGGTAGAAATGGCGACAGGTCTCAGAAAAAACATGCGATCCGCGTATGCTCCTCAAGTTGAAGGGGAAAATTAACAAGGCGATCGTAAGACCTGTCGTATTGTATGGATCTGAGTGTTGGGCAGTAAAAGGGATGGATGAACGAAAGATACATATGGCTGAGATGCGAATGCTGAGATGAATGTGTGGACTGACGCGAATGATGAGTATCTAAGAGGAAGTCTGAAACTGGCACCAATAAATGAAAAAATTAGAAGTAACAGGTTGACATGGTATGGCCATGTTATGAGAAGAGAAGAATGGCATGTAAATAGAAGAGCGCTTGATATGCATGTGGATGGATATATGGGTAGAGGTAGACCAAGGAAAAGATGGATGGACTGTGTGAAAGAATAAACGTATAATTTACCTACCTAGTACCTACTGATTACAATGACTAGTAAAATCTTAATTTTGTACTATAAATAGAGCATGATTCAGTTGCAAGATTGTGTACCTGTTCTTCTATAATACCAAGGACGAGGAAAGGAAACTCCTAGCGACATCTATCATGCATTTGAATAACTTATTTTAGAATCACATTTTGAAGTATTGGATGAGCAGTCCTATTATCTATCGTCCTCGATAATACTAACCAGCTAGCATGCTGACGACAGAAAGAAGGATCTTCTCGACGCTCTGGACGGGTGACCATCGCTCGGCGCTGCTCTCGTAGCCCATGGGGTCATCACCCGGCGCGTGCAGAATCGATATGCACACACGGCCGTCAGAGTAGACTGGAAAAATAAATGTTTTTAAGAGACATTATAATAGCACACGGGAAATTAGTCACGTAAAATTATCGTCGATTTAGATACCGACAATGTTTCGATTCTTCCGGAGAATCTTCATCTAGGTATGAGTGTGGTCACTCCTCGCGGTCGCGTCTGTTTTTAAGAGATATCGGAAGGATAAACTGTTAATCACGCTATATTTTGACGACCTTTCCCTGTGGCGCAGTGGGCAAAGGCCCGCCTGAGACGCGGAAGTTGCGGGTTCGATCCCCGCCACGGGACAAATGTTTGTATCTTCTAGAGATATTTGTTCCGGGTCTGGATGTTTTTCTATCTATAGTATGTATATGTTTACAAAAAAAAATGTATCTAAGTACCTAGTATATGAGTAATATTCTGGTTACCATAACACAAGCATTAAGTTGCTTAGCTTGTAGATGACGCCGTGTGGAATGTCCAAGGTTAGAATATAACACAAAATAACCTTATTTATTATTAGTAATTTAATAAAGTAAGTAAGTATTTTGATTTTATTACTGTCTTTAGATGCGAAGAAAGATAATCACACTTATATTGTGAATGTGAAAGTATGAGTGTGTGTATGTAAACGTGAATGTTTGTTAGTCTTTCACGCTCAAACGACTGGACAGATTTGAATGAAATTTGGTACCAGGATAGCTTATTCCTGGATTAACATAAGCTACTTTTGATCCTGGTATCCCCACGGGAATTCACCGCGGGTAACACCAGCTAGTAAATTTATAATTTAAACTTACTATTAGGGTGAAACATTTCACAGATGAATTGCATCTTGGGCGGGCTCAATGGGTAGTCAGGAGGAAATACTAGCTTTGCTGGGAAAATACCACCCTCAAAGCAAGTTCCTTCGGGTCCTCTGTGTAACAAAAACACAACACAATATTTAAATAGATAGGGAAAACAGGAGATAATAACCTACTTTTGAATGATTGTAATCGGGGCCTAAAGGTGGAGCAGGCAAGCGAAATAAGTGTAAGGTGTATTATAATAGGTGAGTTTTTGTTTAGGTACCTAAGTTCCTCGTGAACAAGGTTGCGCCGTTGCGCCACTTAGAATTTTTAGCGCTTTGTTCTGAAAACGTTGCAGTATTTCATCACTTAGCTTGGAATATAAAGTCTAAGTATCTATAAATCCATCCTGAAACCTACTTAAATAATTCAATATTTTTTTATATGCAAGACTTAATCGAGCATTTCTGTCCTAACATAACTTTTCGATATCACACGGTTTCAGACTTAGCCTCAGTTGCCCTCAAAAAAAAACCCAAACTGTATTTTTGGTTGTAATAGGTAAGTATGGTAGTCCAGTCCAGGTATATTAGTCCAATAAGGGCAAGTATCTCGGAATGAGAGATAGTCAGCTAAAACTTACTTATCGTAGGGTGTCCTCGACTATATCTGTAGTCGAGGACACCCTACGATAAGTAAGTTTTGACCTTTGACATTGGAATAATTCCAATGTCAAAGGTCAAAATAGCAAATATCTCGTTTCCTAAGGGTATACAATGATAAATATGCTATTGTATTGATTATAAATATTGTAGAGGATTAAATTCTCTACAACTTTAGTTTAAACATTTTTTTTATAATTTTGAACCATTTTCGAGATAGAGGGCAGCCTACGATAAGTAGGTTTTCATACAAGTTTTAGGTATACAAGTTTATAGCTGATTATCTCTCATTCCGAGGTGAAACCCCTAATTAAACATGACTAATTTTCAAAAACCATTCTAAGAAGTTCTTATCGGTCTCTGGTCGGACGGGACGGTATATAAAAAACCACTTTTTTATCGAAAAGACAAACTTATCAGCCCAAGTTAGACGCCAAAACGCGCACAAGTGTAATTTTGGCTTTTTCTCACTAAGGCGTGACGTCTTGCGCTCTGATTGCTGTTTTACAAAAAAAGGCAGAATGCTGTAATTTTTAATTCTATTTGGTCAAAATATTTAATTAGATAAATAAAAGTTTTTATAATTCTTAAGTTGTTGTTGGATTCAATGGTAAAAGGTAAAAGGTTGGTATGTAACTCACGTTATAAGAGCTTCCCATTCAAAGAAGTTTTCCTCATTTACTGGGCCAGCAATTATACCTTCCGGAGCGTTTATTGTCAGCTCTGGAATCAAACACAGAAAAATATTTTTTTATTGAGTAAAACTGTAAGTGTGCGTTACTGTGTGTTACATTGTGCGTGGCGGCCCAAATGAGTGAATTAATTTGTGGTATGATGAAAGTGAGTGAAGGGAAAACTATAATATCAGCCCACTATGTGCCTTCCTTTTTGTCTGCCATTCTTCCAGCCAGTGGCCTGTTCAATAAAACTAACAATCCAACAAGTCTGACATTATATAATGTAAAATTTTTCCACCTTGGACATCTTCAAAAGAATCAAAAAATTGCCTAATGATCTGAAAGAAATGTCTACCGCTCCCTGGGATACATTCGTGATTATATTTCATTTGTACATACTAAGAGTTGGTCACTACCCAAGTATTTGGAAGATTGCGCAAATCATAATGGTCCACAAAGAAGGAAAACCCGCTAACGAGATCGGCCGTATAGACCGACCGACCAAACTCTTCAAAAAAAACCTACTCTCACGCATGTTAGAGGTACTGGCAGAGGACTCAATAATTCCAGATCATCAGTTTGGTTTTCGACAAGAGCACGGAACTATTGAACAAGTACACAGGGTCGTCAACCATATTAGAAAAAGCCTAGAGCTAAAACAATTCTGTTCGGCAGCCTTCCTCGACATCCAACAGGCATTTGATAATGTCTAGGTCGTCCGCCCGCTCGATGGGTCGACGACATTGTCAAATCAGCAGGTCGTACATGGTTTAGACTGGCACAGAATAGGGGAGGTTGGCACAAGCGAAGAGAGGCCTATGCCCAGCAGTGGGATGAGACGGGCTGCACGTGATGATGATGATGATGGCATAGAGGCCTCCTCTATAAAATAAAAAACTCCCTGCCCCCTGCCTCCTTCATTCTACGGAATGCTAAATTCTTATCTATCAGCAGAACTAATATTTCAAGTAAAGTAAGTAAGTTCGTATGAGTAAGTGGTCAATAAAGTAAGTAAAGGATGGAGAATACACCTCGAACTTCTATGATCTGTTGGCAGGAGTGCCCCAGGGTTCGGTACTGGGTCCTGTGCTATACAATATATTCACGTCAGACCTACCTGAAACACCTGGCGTAACAACAGCCACATTTGCGGATGACACTGCCATTTTGCAAGTCATAAAGACCCGATATAAGAAAAAATACAAGTCTACGCAACCACCCCAACTACCTAGCTTCAAGGCTAACAACCATAAAGCTACCCCAAAAGGCTAAAAAGACAACTCGATATGATGGGAAACAAAGGGGGAAATTATCAATGGAACATTGCCCTGGAAAGCTTGACGCACTCCACAAACCAGCTGCTTATAGTCAGATGACTGATTGCAGTTAGGTAATATAACACAAAAAAAAAAAAAAAAAACTATTCAGATTATTTTTTTTCTGAATTGATTCTTACAAAAAAACATTTCCTACTCATTATACCGATGTTTTTTTATCAAAATTTAGGAGCGAACAATACCAACTCGTATATCTATAGGTGGATTAGGAGTTACTTATCGTCTATTACCGTACAGTGTGGACTGGCTGGATATCAGGTTGAAGAGATTCAAAATATTTGACAGCTATATACTTTACCTAATGTTCACATACCTGATTGGTATTAGCTACAACTATAAAAATATATTGATTTATTCAATAAAAATTTATTAAATTAAGATTTCTATTTTTATTTATTTATTTATATCAGCCGTTCGTGTCTCACTGCTGGGCAAAGGCCTCCCCCCACTCTTTCCAGACGTCGCAATCTTGTGCTATAGTCTCCCAGTCGGTTATTAATTGGTCGAGCTCGTAGATTTCTATTAAAGAAATAATTTAAAATGCAGGTTTAATATACTGAACTGGTACTTTTGACCGATGGCGCATGCTGAGACCAGCATATTTTGGGTGCTAGGAGTTTGATATGTCATGGCTGATTGAAGCAATGAATGTCTGGAGAGTGTGAATGAAGAATGTAAGGAAAGAGAATGAGATGAAAGAGGTATCTACATAATATGTAGATACCTCTTTCACCTCATTCTCTTTCCTTATGTCTGAATCATAGCAACTGGAGATCTATTGTATCTGCCTATCCATAGTGGTCACGCCTCTTCCCCACAGGGGAAACAGACGTGATTTGACTATAACATGTAATATTTTCAATGTCACCATCAATCACCATATCATTTTTATTTATTGAAACACATAGGTACTCAAAAATGCTATAGGTAAGATTTACAATTTTATTAGATGTACCTATTCCTATTGAAGATGAAGAAGGAGAGTAGGCTAAGCTTCTATATTACTTAACTTTACTTCTAAGTCTAACTGAATAGCCAAGAAGTATTTGGTAGCCAAGTGAAAGCACTATCCTTAAGTATGTATTAATTAATTGTATTAGCAATGAAAGTGTACTTACGCTTATATTCAGCCATAAGCCTTCTTAGAGCTGAACCAGCCATATTTATGTTAAATGCACTGTCCTCGTGTATGAGTTTTAATCTATTTAAAATACATTGAAGTGTATTTTTGTCCTAAAATACTACACAATATTCACAGACGGGATACTACGTGTATACAATACATGATACACTATAATATTTTACTCTTTGCACTTGCTTGGTAATGGGTAATCGACATCGACCGACACACACCACGACACTAGGGATGTGAAAAAATAATCGATTATTGGAAAAATCGATTAATAATCGATTTTTTTATAAGTAAAAATCGATTTTAATACGCGATTTTATTTTTATAAATAATCGATTAATAATCGATTTTTTTATAATCAATCATTCAATCAATACCGATTTTTTTTCTTAAATCCAACTTTACTTTCCGTGGATATTCAAAGGTTTCAAAGGTTAGAAAATAATTCTAATAACAACAGTCTTTCTGAAAAGTCTGTGTTTTGAAAAAAAGTTCCTTCTTCGCTACCTTTGTCCCGCGCCGAGCGATACTTCGCACGCAGTGTGAGACGCGACCGCGAGGAATAACCACACTCATACCCAGGTGAAAATTCTCCGGAAGAATCAAAACATTGTCGGTATCTAAATCGACGATAACGTGAGTAATTTCCCGTTTGCTATTATAATGTCTAATACAACTCAGGGAGTGGACGGTGATAGCGAGCGCTGCCGAACTATTTCGCCTCGCTAAGGACCGTGAACAATATGCCATATTGACTGCCAACCTTCGCTAGTCGGAGAGGCACCATAAGAAGAAGAATACAACTCACGATAGATTTGAAAGTGAATAATTATTTTTGTTAATTTAAGTGAAAATCATTTTCATTTGAACTAATTTGTTTACTGAAACTTTATTTTTTTATGATTTTATTAAGCTTGCTGTTTCTGTTGTTTATTTTTAATAAAAAAAAGTTATTTTTAATAAATAAATCTATAGATAAGTATAATATTTATGGCGTTTATTTTGAACTTAATTAACAAAATAGCAAAAAATCGATTAATATAACAAAATCGATTATTTTCTTAAGAAAAATCGATTTTTCATTAATCGATTTTTTTTTAAGCATGAAAAATCGATTAATGAAAAATCGATTTTTTAGGTACAATGTCACATCCCTACACGACACACACACACAACTCAACTTGACTTGACAGTAGTTGACAATTGACACAAGTTAGTTGGCTGGCAATTTGGCATTGGCATGATTGATTGGCAGTTGGCACTAAACACACAAGTCACTTCACTTTTTCTTTTATGGCTACTGCGACTTTAAAATTCCACAATCACTTCTAACCAAAACATCTGTATTTATGCGGGCACCACTATTGGCTACAATTTGGTTCCAACATTGGCTACGAATAGAATGACCAATGGCAATGCTCCGTTTGTGTCCAATAACCGTCCTGGAACCAACACGTAGCAACACTCCAATGTGTTGTGTGGTGTCATTGACGCAAAAAATTGCAATTCTGTTCATAACTCCGACGATTATCAAAAAAATATATGGTAAGTACCATTGAGATGTATTATAGAGCCACAATCAGACAAATAAAATGTAAACGCCAAAACTCGGCGCACGCTACGTAGTGCGCAGAGTTTTTCTTTTTTGCGTACAAGCGACATTGAACATTAAAACAAACGACATAACGTCTACATTCAAATGTCAAATGTCATTGTAGAACATTGAATTTGCACGCACATTTTTTGAGTGTTATCAGCTATTAGATTGTGACTCTTTAATACATCTCAATGGTAAGTACCACCATTGAGATGTATTAATAAAAAAAAATAATAAAAAAAAAATTAAAATCGGTCCACTATTGACGAAGAAAGCGGTGAACATACACATAAAAAAACAATAATAAAATAGGTAGGTACTTACATCAGTGAAACATAGAAACAAACTTCTCCTTTTTTGATGTCAGTTAAAAAAATCTGTTGGCAACCCTCCCCTCATAGAATACCCTAATAAATTAGAGTTAGTTTTTTTCAACAAAGTAAAAAAGGTCTTTTTGTCTTTTTGGCGGTAATTTGAGAAGTCATGTTTTATTTTTGTTTTAGTTTCCGAATCTTGTGTTTTAGCGAATGTGTAGTAATGTTGGATTTCACAGACTACTAGGATGCGTGAACGTAAGCGCGGGCAAATGAAACAAAACTGGATATCATTGCCAAAGAGCATGTAATAGATCATTGCATTTCGAATTCGCACAAAAAGTCCGTGTGTGTGATGTTTCAGTAAGATAAGACCAAATGGTAAAGAAAGACCCACATCCACCACAGAACACTATTACTCCCATCTTTACTGAGGCACACACACAACACAAGGGAATGGGTGGGATAAGAACATGGATGTATTACGGACACCTTCTTCTTAGGATATGAACTTAGAGATGGTACTTAGGTACTATACCTAAGAAGAAGGATAATACATCCATGTACTATACCTACTACTATACACATAGGTACATATAGGTCCATGGCTAAGAATAAGAACAATGATAATATAGGTAGGTAGGTACATGTTCCTAGGGTGGGATTTTCATGTTATACAAAAGTACTCTGTGGGTGGGATAATATTGCAATCTATGTATCATAGTAAATATATTATGTAATTTGTATTGGTGTAGGTAGGTAGGTACTTTTACTTCTTTCTAACTTGATAGTACCTAGTGGCAATTCTGAGTGTCGCAAAAGCTAAACTAAGCTAACTAAAATTGTTGCCGTCCCTTTCATAGCGATGGGAATAAAAAGGATGGCAATAATTTTAGTTAGTTTTAGTTTAGCTTTTGCGACACTCCGAAGTCCGAATTGCCCCTAGTGGCTTGGCTAAATGCACAAGCCGTGCGAAGCCAAAGTAAAGAGAATAAAAAGTTTAAAAAATACGGTGACGTGCGCAAGCGGCTCGTCTCGTCTCGTCTCTGGAAAATTGCGAAAAATAACGGCAAAACAAAAAATGAAAAGCATTGTTTCAAAGTGTAAAATCTTTGTACGTAACCTACGTACCTATAGTTAGAACTTATTAGAAGTGCACCGTTACCTACCTACCTACTAAGTTCTGAGCTGGAGAAGCAATCAGTGAGTTTTTGAGTGAAACCTTTTTGTATTTTCGCTTCCACTTTCAAATTTAGGTCCTACCTGCGAAGTATCGTGTCATTATCAAAGGTCATTAACATGATAAAAGTCTGTTTAGGAGCAGTGTTGGCACAGTAAGATTACTATTACATGCTCTTTGGATGTTTCCACCAGGAGAGGTTCATCACATCAACGAAATTAGGAAAATAGAAAAACATAAAGTAGGTACCTACCTACCTAGGTATGTACCTACTCAGGTAGTAGGTACCTATGTATAATTTGTTTATAGGCTTGTATCAAGGCGGCGAGATTCATTAAATTAAAAATTACTAGCTTACTCGCCCGCGACTTCGCTCACGTGGTACCTAGGTACCTTGATAAAATATAGCCTATGTTCATTCGGAAAGTCCATGCTACACATTGGATGAGTAGTTCCGAAGATTACCTCAAACATACAAAGAAACAAACCAACTTTACCTCTATGATATTAGTATAGCAAAGTAAGTAAGTTCAAAATTTCAAATGAGCAAGAGGTCAACTATGGTTTGGTGACGATAGAGCAATTGATGGTTTGAATGCTTCTATCGAAAATATTTATAACAATCTTCAGCCTGTGGCATCGGTGGTGTAGTACTCGGATAAAAAGTAGCCTTTAGATGTGTTATTCCAGGTCATAAACTATGTTGATACATTCCAAGTTTCAGTAAATCTGTTTAATAATTTTTGCTTGAAAGAGAGATACTTACATCTATAAGGACATTCATACAAAATTTAGCATTTAGGTCTAATATTGGTAGGATAAACTAGTAGTTCGGCCCTAACGAGATCTTGCATACCGTTGGTTGGTAGCTTATTTTGTAATCCAGGGTATAAGCGATTCTGGTACCAAATTTCATTCAAATCCGTCCAGACGTTTGAGCGTGAGAGAGTAACAAACACACTTACACACAAACTTTTACCTTTATAATAATAGTGTGATAGTGTAATTAGTGTGATAAAATTGCGTGGCCTGATGTCGCTCTGCCTCGACGGTTAATGATGTACAATATTGTAACTACTTTGATAAGCTTTGCCATAATATTATGCTAAACAATAACTAGGTAGATAAGTAGGTAGGTACCTACCACTTAAGTCAGGCGAGTGTAGCGTGTGATGCTAGACAACATTTTGTTGAAGTGTTAATTTTACAACTTTACTTGCTTTGACATTCCTTAGGTACTTTGTTTGACTGGCATTCCACTGAAGCTTGAGAATGTTAAAGGATTGCATTTAAAAAAAGCTAGGCCCACACCACCAGGTTCTTGCCTGATTCTTTCCCTGGAGTACTTAGAGAGTTGCATTGGAACAGGCATTAAAATCACCTAGCATGTAAGACGAAACTGACTTCAGTCACTTGATCACTTGATCCTTGAGGTCCCACCAAAATAAACTTGAGGTCCCACCAAAAACGATTTTTCTTTCTTTCTTTCACTTATGAGTAAAATTTTCGTGACTTTTTTTTCTCATGTAAAAAACACAGCGACCCTTTTTTACCACCCCAATATCTTTACAACCCCTTCACCGATTAAGCTCATATAAGGTCGCCTCCAGACTCACGCTTGGAACCCCTGAGAACAGTTTCTCGCCGTCTCGTTCTCGTGCTCGCCTGTTCTCCGTTCGGTGTCGGTATTTTTCCCCGTCTATTCCCGTTGTCCCTGTATTCCGTGTCCCCGTGACGGGGACAGCGGGAAGTCATATTTATTTCCCGTTTTCCCCGTAAAGTAGATTCAGCTAACGGGGACAACGCGAAGTAAACATTTCACGTGTCGTTGTACAAGCATGTCGGTAGGTATAACCTTGTCGTTGTGTCGAGCCGAGAAAAATAAATTCACGACACGGCTAATTTGTTTGTTCTTCGAGAAGTCTCTCTTTATTGTAACACATACCTAATGTGTGTTCGTGCAAATAAATGTCATTTATCATTTATCGGCTCTCGTAACCTTCTTGCGGAGGTCTATAAGATTAACAGCAAATTTACATAGCACAAACCTACCAAGGAAAGGATTTATTTATTTCTGACATCCAACACTGTAGGACTGTAAGTAGGTAGGTACATGCATAATTTATTGGTCAAATATTAAAAAACTAGTGCTCCCGTAATTACAGGGTAGATATCACAATTCACAACATGCGTTAAAAGGACAACAACTTAATTTAAGGATGCATGACGACTTCGAGCATGTAAGACGAAGTTGAAATTATCCTTGAGGTTCTACCAAAATAAACGATTTTTCTTTCTTTCTTTCGAAGTAACTAGGTGAGTATCTAAGTATCAGTAGAAACTAGGATTGGATTAAAGGTTCGACATTTAGAAACATTTAGAAACATTTATTTATTACACACACATACCTACCTAGTAGGTATATAACATTACAGTGAGACCAAGTCGTTATATCTACTAACAATATTAGTAACACTCAGTTTTTATTCAATTATTATCGCCATTATCACATCAGTATCTCTTTGGCACGGAGGTACATCTTAATTTATCCTATGAAGACTGATGATTTTTATACACGGTCACTATGTAGAGAATAGCGAATGCTAGTTCCAAGGCTTGAAATATCAGCATGACAGCACACCAGATGTACTCAAGGCGTAAGATATACGTCTGGTATATTAAAAAGTAGCAAACTCCGGTTGCTGATGGTATTGTCAGAAGAATGGAGAAGAAAATTGGAATCTCTGAAAAAAATATATAGGTAGGTAGGTATATCAAAATTGTATAAGTCTAAGTAATTGTTTCAGAATTATCTTAATCACGATAGTAACAAACTCACTCCGGGTAACTAGGTTTCCTTTGCTGCCCAAAAAGACACGAATAATTTCAACAAGACACAGTAGTCCAAATATAATGGCTTCAGTCACTAATGCATTTTCGGGATAGCTCATGTTAATTGCCTTTAGGATCCCTATCGAAACTTCGCACACTATGAACATACCTAAATAAAAACTGTTTAGGTAAAGCAATATTTCATAGGCTAAACTGGAGTTCACATTTATCATTTTCGTCATTTTTAGATTTTAGGAAAACAGTAAATATGTTGTTCAACTTGTTTACATTGAAGTCCGCAATATATTCAGTCTGGCGAATGTACCTGTCAAAAAGACGATATATGAAACGCCCCGGAGTTTTAATGGCTGCTACAACCACAGAACATATATACTCTGACGAGGCTACAACCCGTTTGAATAACGAAGAGCACTGACAACTCTGTAGAGCTATACTAAAATAGGACACTCCGACATAGACGGATTATAGTAAGAATGAACGAACGAGCGTAAGAACGAAGAAGAAGAAGAAGTACACCATCATCCATCATTAGTCTGTGGCTACATCAAGGAAGATGTATTTTCTCTATGGGCTACATTCTACATTCTCTTTGGTCTGTCCACTGTCTGTGGTGTCATGTCAGTCAATTCACTTCACGAAGTCTTTCGAATTTTAGTTTGTTGACAATTTGACAATTATTTATTTGTTACAGAAAATTTAATCTAAGGCGTGAAATCATAAATAAAGATACGTGTAAAACATTGTTATTCAATAGTTTTCTGTAGTGTAATAGTGTGTTTATGTAATATGAGTAAAATCAATGTGAAATTTGCAATATGAAAACATGCCGCGAAGGAGTGCAAAAACGCATTTTTATGGCTCAATTTCCTCTATATATAGATCGGTAAGCAATTTTATGCCATTTATTTCCAAAATTTGGTAAAATAATGATACAATTCGTAAAAGTTTTTGCAAGAAAATTTTCTCATACCGTATGGAGGTAAACAATAGTGCTTGACTATCAACCTAGATTTATCGATATCGATAGTTTGTTTTACGAAACTGGAATGATTAATTTGTTTGTTTGCTATGTATAAAAAGTTTTATTTTGTTTGGATTACCATAATTTATATTATGTAACTTAGACATTATTTTATACTTATTAGGTTTTTAATTGAATCATGTAGGTACCTACATTTTTAGGAGTAGGTAAACATGGATGTCACTACTTGGATGGGTGATCGCAAGGGGCACTATTACCATCATGTTTAGGTATAATATATTTTATATTTTTTTATTGTATAATAATACAACAATATTTGTTGCAGACAACCTACCAGAAAAACGAAGCAGCATGACGAAGCATAAACAAAAGCTTGATGATCATCGTCACTATATGAAAGTACCTGGATGGCAAACATTACATGAAAACACGGATATTAACGTCATTTTCTATAAATTAATCCTAGCTAGATCGATTTATCGCCCCCAAAACACCCTATGTAGATGTTCAAATAAATGTATACTTACTTAAATTAATTATTAATTCTTTTATTTATGAAAGAAATACCTACTAATAATTTAATGGAATCCAAAAATCCTAGCTACTGCTACTGCATCGATATCGATAAATTTTCGATAGTCACTAGGTACATCCCTAGATACTGCCAACATAGAGAATATAACATTTTTATATTCTCTATGTTGGCAGTATGTCGTAGTCAATATGTTCTGTGGTCGTGGTTTGGTTTTGTAACGTTGGTCATAATGTTCACTGGGTGATTAATACATCGTCTAGTGTTCGTTTTGTTTGTATGGCACTTCCGTCTCTTACTATTACATGCTCTTTGATATATTAGTTTGGTACCCTCCTATTGACCGAAGGTTTGCGACGCATGCGTGTAGAATACAAATGACAATCTTAGCCAGCTGTCAAATTGAGTTCTGGTGAAATAATGACATGATAGTGGCTAAATGCACACAAGCCGTGCGAAGCCAAAATAAAGAAAAGAAGAAACGTAGTGGTTATATTTTAATACAAAACATTGTAGGCAAATTGTAGGTACTTTGATAAAATATGGTAGGTACTTAATCTGACAGATGGTTAGTGAATGGATGCTCTATAAATAATTGTCTAATTGTTTAAAAATTCATCTTTTGTTTTGACAAACCGTAGAATCCCTGACTATCAGTGTCAAAGAAAATTATGTACCTACCTCGTTTAGTTAGTCTGTGTCTGTGTCCCTAACCAAAGAGAATAAAAACACTACGTTTACCTATAACTATACCTAGTCTGTGCTTTTGATTATGTTATGTACAAAATGGCGGTTACTATTACATGCTCTTTGATGGCGGTATTTTATGAAATTTTGTGATTGCATTGCAACATCTCTTTTTTCATTTTATTATAAATCGCATAAATATCGAAGGTAAATAACTTTATTTCTTTCTAAAGATCACAATCTCACACACGTTGAAATGTTTAAGGAACACGTTGATAGATTTACTTTTATACTTACCAAAATTTATTTGGAAGCAAACAACAAGTTGGTTATAATCTTTACATCTTTAGGTACCTACCTCAGAATACAGAAAAAACTGTATTTATTATACCTACTAGATGCTTTATATACAGTTTCAGGAGGCATTTTTTGTCTACACTAAACTAGTGCCTGGGACATTGTTTAGAACATAATATACCTAAATACATTTATTTACAGAAACTAAACTAGGTAAATACTAGGTAAGTGCATAATTATTTACAGTTGTAAAAATTTAGAATACGGTAGCACGAGTTGGGGGTAAAAAGTCTCAAATCTGGTAGGGTTTTATAATAAAAAAAAAATAATTAAGTACCTACCTACCTAGCAAAAAAATATATTTTATATTTGTTTAAATATCTTGGAATACTTCATCACCATCATCATTCGCAGCCCGACTTCACCCACTGCAGGGATAGGCCTCCCTTTGCGTGTGTCAATCTCCACGGTCCCTCGCTTGCCTCATCCAAAAAAATGCAGTTGTTTAATTGCGGTCACAACTTGGATGGGTGACCGCAAGTGGCATTTAAATCTGAGCGCTTCCTCGGAGGGCACGTTAAAGAGTTGGCCACTTGCTCATACGAACTTACTTGCTTAATTAAAACTTCGTCTGTTTTTTTGCAGTAATTATCGAATGGAAAACAACGAAGGAAACTTGGCTGATGTAAAACGTACGTTGGAAGCAGTTACAGTGCCGAAGAATGTTCGAGTAGGTCATATCAGTATAAAATTTTCGTAGATTTCTTGGTGATATAAATAAAACGAAACATGATATTACCGAGGTAGTCCCATAAAAATTGAGGATCTGAACCGGTGTTATGCATAGAAATACACCACGAGAGAGCAGGAAATTTATTTATACCATGGGGTACCATCTCCTTATAGAACGCTTGCAGTTCCAAAAAATAATATTAGATAGCGTTACGTGTTGCGATTTTCGAAAGAATGTCTCTGGAAATTCATGTAAACACCAAAATTATGCCAGAATTATACATTTTCTGTTTTAAATATATTTTTTTCATTATAAAGAAATAAAATAACCCATTATTTTATTTCCTAGATCAATTTCTACAAAATAAAATAAAATTACATGACATGAACGCTAGATGGCGCTGATTCAGAAACACAGGTAACACGGGATAGCCCGACGAATTGCCCGCAAATTCAGGATTGATTTCAATGTTCTACATGAGGCATCTGTACCTACTAGTGTATTATATAATCTGTGTTTATTTTTACTTATAATTAAAAACGGTTTCATATATTTTTTTAAATTATGCTTTAAATATTACGTAGGTAGGTAAGTACTATACGAATTTATAGATCTCGATCCTTTGCATCTCAGTCGAGGTTGTTACGTGATAGGGACCTATTTTGTTGCAGTACCAATATCCATGGGATGATGATCCGCCGGCTATGTTCATATGTCGGATGTGCAAGAAAACGTTCTACAACGCGTTAGCTCTTCAGAACCACAGAAACACTCAACACGACGGTGATGGCGAGTCGTCTGGCAGTGAAAGCGAGTATCAGACTCCCACATATTATGACGATAAGGTGAACTGAAGCACTTACGGCCAGTCTCAATAATCTATCTTTCTTACCTTTACTTTACCCTTGAAATTGGCATATTATATAATAAATAATAACTAAGGAAGAGTAACAAAAACAAGGTTTGGTGGCCACCAAGTGCAACTTCGCTACTCCTAAACTATACAAAATAAAACTATTATTACAGAGGTATTAAAAAAAAGCTAATGATAGTTTTCACAAACGGGATATTCAGTTTTTTAAATTCCTTTGTTCAACGTAATAATAAAATAAAATAGGCGGCGGCGCTAGTTTAATGCATACAGACCCTAATAAAAATTTTACGTAAATAACGTCATAAATTCTTCTTTGGTTCATAATTTATAGATTCTGCATTAGATGGAGTTCAGAATAATTCAAAGATTCAAAGTAGGCAGAAACATCCTACTCCTCTGCATGAGTTCTTTAAACCTTTCGTTAGTCCCAAATTGTGTTAAAAGACAATATACAATGAAGATCTGGCACCCTCCGCTAGATGGCGGGGCGAATTACTTTAAAATACAGTCATCGGCGTTGAAACTTTGATATTAACGGGCGGTACGAAAAATGCATGAAGTTAATGTTATTATTCCCACATTATGCAGCGAAACATGGCAGAAACAACAAACACGGCCAGCTGTACGCTGTATGATTGGTGGCATGGCATCGTATTGCTCAGAGATGGCGTAAAAAAACCAGCGATGAGTGTTTTATAGCGATGACTTATTTATTTGAGATCGGTCACGGGTGGGTTTATTGTGTTTGTATTGTAACAAACGCGCAGTGACTACGCGTTTGAAAAACGTGGTGTGCATAGGCTGTTTGTGGAGAAAGTAGGCTTATATTCTTTGTAGATGATTGTTGCTATTAAGTAGATCTTTGGGTTTTCTCGCAGAATTTCATAGGCGGCTTCAAGTTTATTCCCTCGGATATGAACATCGACCCGTCTACTGGAACAATCCGCGACGGACTCACCACCCGCACGTTCGCCGAAGATACGATGTATCTCATAGTCAAAGTGGACGGCGATGAGGAATCTTTAAACAAGAGGAACGATCCCAAAAGGGTACAGTTGAAGCCTAAACCACCAGTGGACTTGAGGTTAGTAGGTACCTAGTATAGGCAAGGTAGGTAGATTTTATGATTTTACTTGCGATTCACGCCGTAATCCGCGCGCGGATCGCGCGTGTAGTTGTCACTACTCCACACTCAAGAAATTTTTACAATATTGTTCGATCGCGCGCGAACCTGCGAATGGCATCTACACTCCTGTTCGTGGATAGTTCACGGCTTCGCGCGCGATCCGGGCGAGTGAGGAGAGCCATTTAGTGTTTTTGCTCGTCATAAGAATATCAGCTTTTCTTCTTGGAGTAATTAAATTAAATTTCATTCAATCTATCACAATCAGTCTATCAGTCATAATCATGTAGGTCATGATTAAAAGAAACGATGATTAGTGCCTTTAGTTCTGATTATAATTGCATACCTCTACTTATGTCATGTCATGATTAAATTACTCATAACTAAAATATTCATGGTTAAATTAGTCATAATTGATTATTTTCATTAAAGAGAAAATAATATTAAAAAGATATTAGATAATGGTATTTATGTTTTTTCCGTGTTATTTATTCCACAATTTCTAGACTGTTATTTAGATTTTTGCTAAAACTGTCATGCTGGATAATTGATGTTTGTATCTAAGCCCTATTATACCAATTACCTACATACATATATATAGCACGATTTGGTTGTAGTTGGCAAAACCTAGTAAAAAAATGTATAAACAGTTACGTATGTGTTTAGGGGTCCCTTCACATGTGCGTTCCCGTCCATACTGCGGCCAGACCTTCAGTGCCGACAGATATTCTTCAACTGTTGCGACTATTCCCTACACTATCGTGAAGAACATACGAAGAGACGAAAAGCAGCACTGCGCTGCCAGGTCTGCGAAAAACGACTCGATAGAAACTTTCATCCGTCTAACTCGTTGGCTGCCCAGCTACAAACCGTCAGCCAAGTCATGTTCTCCTGCCGGATGTGCGGACAGACCTTCCACGAAAGCAGCGCGTACGACGAGCACAACCGGATCGTCCACGCTAAAATGAAGCCCCATCAATGCCCACTTTGCCCCAAACGCTTCACTCAACAAGGAGGCCTGCAGCAACACATGAGAATGCACTCCGGGATCAGACCCTTCGCATGTACCTTTTGCCCTAAAGCATTCACCCAAAAAGCTGGACTGGATCAACATCTAAGAACCCATACCAAAGTGAAACCTTTTCGCTGCGTGATTTGCAGCAAAAGTTTCTCTCAATCTGTACACTTGCGGCAACATATGCGGACGCATACCAACATCCAGCCGTTCGAATGCTCCGTTTGTGGCAGACGGTTCAAGCAGAGCAGCCATTTAAATTTCCACGTCCGTTCTCATGTTACTGATGGGACTTTGCCCATGGAGAGCTACGCGCAAGTTGTGCAACAAAACCACCTGCAGTTTCTTAACTTGGCGAATCTACAGCCTGTCCAGGATGGCGAGACTATGTACTACGCTGCTGAAATAGCTCCGCCGAATCAGTCAAACTACAGCTTCCAAATCCCAGCTGAAACCCTTCTAGGAACCAACTTTTCATAAATTACTACAAATAGTAAGTTGGTGTAAGTAAAGCTACCTTTTAAGTTCAATTAAAGTTACGATTTATAACGTGTAAGTTTCATTGACATTAACAAGCGGCAAAATTAAAATAATAATCTGAGGCATCCAATATAAAATAAGGGGCGTTCAACCTTTAATCTGAGAGGTCAACCATCGTTAATAAATACTTCCCACGGTTTACCTAGGTGGTTTCCAGAGGTGTACGAAGTGCGTAAGTTCTAAATCTAGGAGGTGATGCACAACTTCTAGGCGGAAATTATTTAACAACGTGAGGAGTAGTAGTGTAGACGCTGCGTAAAAACTTACTTATATTTTTTACTTACCGTTATGGACTTTCTTAGCGGGTTGAGTAGAAAATATAAGTTAGTTTTTTTCATCTTATAGGTATGATCCAAATACGTATTTTAAATGGGCAACATTCCAGTACAAATCTAGGTCTCAGACTGAAAGCCGAATGGGTAATGAGAGAAAAGGTAAACTGCACTGAACGCATTGCGCATACTCCATTTCTGCATTAGTGCGAGCAGGAAGTAATAACTTGCCACAACTGGTGGAAAAGCGACGAATGCAGTCATCGATCCAAATACCCAGACTCTCTTGTACATACCATCTCTAACAGTTTCTAGAGTCCTAGTACCTTGTAATACAAATAGTCTATTCTATAGGCAAGGCGAACTCTAAAAGTAATCTGTTGGTCCATTTTATAAACCGACTTAACGACAAAAAAGGAGGAGGTTTTATGTTCCACTGAATGTATTTTAACTTTTTATTTTTTATTTAATTTATGTTCACCGAATATTTCAATTCAATTTTCAATTAGTTTACCATCATATTAGTGGACCGATTTTTTGTTTGAACAGATATACTCCCGATGTGGTCCCATAAAAAAATTTGCGGTTTTAAAGAGGATCTTCGGAGTAAAGAATAGAAATGCAATTTTGTTAATGTCTGTTCATCGGTTATTCGTAAATAGTGAACCAATTTTGAAAATTATTTTTTTGGTGAACGAGTAGATACCATTCGACACACATTCCCGAGGTGGTCCATACAGTACGGTCCCACCAAAATGCACCTCAATTTATTTAACGTTCTTTAAAAAGCAAGATTTTAATCAATAGGTAAACCAGACTGTTTATGCAAATTTTTATAACAGACAGACCAATCGTCAGTGACTATGAAAATCTGCAAAATAATTTCATAGTATGTATAAATAATTTAATAAAACACAAAGAATGTTGCATGTTGTACAAGCAAAATACCTATGTTTTGTTTAAATGGCATTTAGTCCAGTCAAAATAGAATTACAGTTTGCATTAATTCCCAACAAGCTGGATTTTTGTGCAGGCCTTGAATACGTCAATACAAATGATATGTCAAAAGTCCCCATCGATCCCGCTTGTGCGTTGTTTCTTATTCGAGGTCAAAGGTCACAAATTTGCGTTTTTTGCGTATATCTTTGAAACAATGAGAGCTACCGAAAAATTGTTCAAACAAATATGTAGATCGTAAAATTGTCTACAAAAAAGATCTCAACACTTTTTCTTCTACGGTGCACTGTTCTCGAATTATGGCTTATTAACAACACTTGTTTCGTGTGTTCTACCAAGTGCAAGTGTGGCTAGGCAATGATCTAAATCCTGAAGATCGGGGCTGGACATTGATGAATAAAGACATGTCATTTGTAATGACGCATCCAAGGCCTGCACAAAAATCCAGCTTGTTGGGAATTAATGCAAACTTGAAGCATAATTTAGTCTATTTTGACTGGACTAATTTACGACATCTTCCTTGTGTTGTAAATGTAGGCAAGTGTTTTGCGTGGTATATGTACATAGAAGTACCACGGTAGGCATTTCTCTTTCTTGACGACTGGGCTGAGGATGAGTCTTTATCAACGTCATATTCTGGAGGGGATTGTTGAACTGACTCCTTGCTTGTTCAATGTTTCGCCAAATTCAATTTTATGGGCGCGTAATTTTTCTTAGCCTGAGTGTTCTGTCTTCTTCTTGTAGGGACTGCACAGGACGTGGTATACGATTTTTTATTAGAGTACCTGTGCAGTGCATACAATACCTTTCTTTCCTAATTCATCTGCCAGCTTTTCGGTTGTGTTGTGACAGTGAGAAATTCAGTTTTTTTAATATGTTTTACAATTCGTTTCACTGTAACCTCGGACCATTTTGTTGCCACTGCGGTCCGTTTGATATACTTACATTGTTTTAAATCATTAACATCATTTTCAGCAGCCTTATTTTGCGAATTAAAGTGATGTGACGTAGTGACTACACGTACGTCGTACACTACGCGGAAAGCAAAGGACTACTAACGAACCAATAACATAGCCTGCGCCGAATCAATGGTATGAAGTGCACTGCGTTTCCCCTTTACCCCGCACCGCACTTCACACCACCAATCGGACCTAAAAATCGACTACTGCGCAGCTTGACAGCCAGCGCTCTCTTTACGTGGTGCGAGTAGCATCGTTTCAAATTCATGATGGAAATTCTTTCCAAGCGTTATTTTGTGCTATTTCGAAGTCACAGTGAATTTTTTGATTTTAATGTAGGCAGTGGGATTTTTTTTACTGTAAAACTGATATTATGTTTCCTATTTTTTGTTGGGCTTTCGACATTATTGTATCAAAGGAAAGGAACCGTTGCTGTTTTCGTAATACCACTAACTGCCTCATTTAGGACATTATTTTCATATGACTTTCATAGTAACATGTAGACATTGCTTAAGGCATACCTACCTACATAATCGATATCTTAATATAAATAGTGTTAGTTTTATATTTCAAAACTTCCGGGTTCGATTCCCAAACTGAGTTTTTTTAAATGTATGAATGCAATTTTTCTTGTTACTAAAATCGATGACAGGGTTCCTAAGAGATCTTCGATAGTTTATTTATTATTTAACAGTGTTAAACCACACTTAGAGATACATTAGTGGCTATTCGGAGTATCGCAAAAGCTAATCTTAACTTACTAAAATGTTGCCGTCCCTTTCATAGCGATGGGAATAAAAAGGATGGCGTTAATTTTAGTTAGTTTAGTTTAGCTTTTGCGACACTCCGAATTGCCACTATTAAAGCCAGCCCTAGCTCCGCACGCATTTTGTCTATGTCTGATGGGGTCCCTGTGCATTCCATATGGGAGCTCCGTGGAACTAGGGGAGTGTCCCTGGTGTAATGAGGAACTCCTGACAGGGGTGCTGATGATGAGCATGGTCTAAGTTGAGCTAATAGACCATCTCTCTTGGCTGTCTGAAGGCTGGTGATTCTCTCATTGGCTGTTGTCATTTTTGCCTCCATCGAGGCCATCTTGGAGGTCACTGTGGTGGACAAGTCATCGAATTTTCGAACTAGTTCTCGGTTTGATTCTAATATCTCTCCTAACATGCTGGTGATCTCTGTTAGTCTCTTGTCTATAGATGTCCAGGGTCCTTGATCAGGATATCCTTTCCTGGCTTTTGAGGGTGTTGTGTCGGTCTTTCTTTCAAAGTCGGGCTCTTTTCTTTTACTTAACTGTTCTAGGACGCGGCTTCTCGAGATGCGGTTCCTGACTCGGCCCCTGAACCCCTATCATTTTGATGCCTGTGTCCTCTACTGTGGTTAAAAGGGGTCGTCCTGATGTCAGGGGAATACCGTCCTCCATGTCGTCATCTGACATCTCCCCGCGACTCTGGGACCCTCGGTAATTAGAGGAGTCTTCGCTCATGGCTGGAGTTCGGGATATTGGATGGTTTATGGATTACTTAGGTATTGGATATTTCATTATAAATTAAAAATCTTACTAAAAGTTAAAGGCTCCGGCAGGATTCGTCGAACCTCATCGGTGCTTTAACCGATAAAAAATATCTTACTAATAGTTTCAGGCCTCGGCTTACAGGGTCCGTAGTCTAGTGGTCAGGCAGCTCGGCTATAAGCGATCGCTTGTATCTACGCAGGTTCGAATCCTGCTGGAGCATTTTGCTTTTAATAAGATTTTTCATTTATAATGAAAGATCTTCGATATGTCTTATATCTCTATATATTATTATCCCTACCTACATATCTTAATAGTTTCAGACTTTCCCATACTGACCGATCTAAATGTGCCACCTGTAGTGTAGACTGTGTTGGATGCTGCTGATGCTGCTGGTATTTCTGCACTACATAAATCTAAACCGGTACTTAGATTTTTTTTCAATCAAGAATTTTGGTATTGTTTGAGGATGGGCTCATCTTAAATCTAAATAGTTTTAACGAGGTGGATAATGGATATTAATTATTTCCCACAGAACACCCAGGTGAACCGTTGTTCAATAGGTGTACGGTGGGCAAATCCTGTCTAGATTCAGTTTTCTACTTTATATTCATGGGCACAACACCTCAACATTCGAAGGCTCGTCAAAACTCAGCCCTGCTACTCTGCAAAACGAAAAACGAAGTTTCGTGACAATTTTCGGGGTCAGCTTATGTTGGTGGATACTGAATTCGTAATAGTTCACCAACATAATTAGAACCCAAAAATTGTCACGAAACTTCGTTTTTCGTTTTGCAGAGTAGCAGGGCTGATTCATATCGTGCGGGCGAGTCGGTTACATTATTAGGTCGGTTGTTTATTTTGATAGAGCCGCGCACGCCGCTCGAGATAACAAAGGGTGAGGATGATGGCTGCATCCTGAACAACCCTTTTGACTTCGCTGACCAGAATGACAAGATGCAGCTTTTATAATGACGTCTTACAAATGTTGATTTTTTTTGAAGACAGGCTAGTTTTGATAAATACTAGTATTTGTTTTAATTCATAGCGGACGCCTGCGACTTCGACCACTTTAATTTTGGTTTTTCAAATAGAATTTTCTGCTCATTTTCTTATTTCTTTCCGTGAAAACCTTCCATAATCATATCTATAAGGTAGTATTAAAAAAATAACGGAGTCTGTAAAGTCTTGAGAACGTCTTTAGGGATCTAGTTTATTTTTTTAAAGTTTCTTCATACTAATAAATAAAGGTACTAATAATACAGAGATGAAAAGGGGACCACCAAACATTTTTTCAAATTCACTTTGAAAAAATGTTTTCAAAAAACACTGAGACACGAGACAAATATTTACAGATCATTTGTCTCGTGTCTGGGTGTTTTCTATGTAAAAATGTATGTACTTATTTAAAGAAAAATGTATTTATGTACCTAGTAGTGTATCTGCAGTCATCTGGTTACCATAACACAAGCATTAAATTGCTTAGCTTGGGACTAGATGACGATGTGTGGAATGTCCAAGGATATTTATTTATTATGCATAAAATTGGTCAAATATTTTAAAACTAGTGCTCCTGTCCTGTGTTTTGTCCTTACTAACATCTTACGACAATGAAGTCGGTTTTTTTTTTTTTTAATTCGGCAACTTATTGTTCCTTCTGTTGGTTTTCTACAAACACGAAACATTGTGGTGTTTAAACAATTTAAGTAAGTAGGTAGGTTAAAGGGTTTCTTAAATGAAATTTTACATACCTACAATAATGTTCAATGAATGTTAACTTTCATTTAAAAAACAATTAAAGAAGTTCGCCATGCCTACCGTTCTGAATTTCTGTTTGAATAAGTACATTTTTTTTCTCTTCGTTCCGATGTTTGCAATATGGATAGGTTTGTTCACACCACTGCTTATCTTTTACCAGACATGTAGTAAAACGTTCATTTTTTTGACAGAATCAGGCATTCTATAAGTTTTTTAACCTCGAACGCACATGTGGCATTTGTTAACATCCGCTGTCTCGGGGTACGTTACCTATGGTGTTAAAAAGGGTTCCAATTAGGTACTAAATGGCACGTCCTACAGAAAAAAAGGGTTCGAAATAAAAACCATTGCTTTTAGTGATGCCTAATCTATGTTAACTACAATTAGAAGAAATCAATTTGTGCACTAATCCAATCCTTCGAACAAATGTTTGTAAGAATTCCTCGTTAACATTGTTTATATTACTACGAAATATAAACAATGTTATGTATATGTGTATGGAAAGTTAACTTCTGCAAAAAGTGGGCATGTACCAAATATGTATGTATTTGGACATACCTCTGACTACCCCCTTAGACATCTTCGAAAAGATCTAAAAAAAAAAAATTGCCTAATGATCTGAAAGAAATGTCTACCGCTCCCGGGATACAGTCGTGATCATATTTCATTTTTATTTCATTTCATATTACTACGAATGTTTCTAGGAGACAGCTCCACTCACCGAAAGAGCTGGACATAGGTACCTAACTCAGTTTGTGCAGTTATTATAAAATTATGTTGTCTCGGTGTAGGTATGAATACAGTGTAGTTTACAATATTTATTATAAACGTTGAAGGCATTCTTCTTCTTTCGGGTCGACGTATTAACAGATTTAAGGGTTCTTTTCTAATTTAGAACTGTTGATACATCGTCTCGAAAGAGTACGTTGTTATTTAGATTTTTGACCAACTGGCTACATCCACGGCATTATTTGAGCTTATCTTGAGGTCTTCCATTTTTCAGGAGTTGGTACATAATGGACATACAAGCACATGTGGCATAATAAGTATTAATCTTAAATTGAGTTTTACAATAAAACATAAATAGACCACAGTTTAGCTAAATATTTAAATGTTTTGTTGAAGAACTCAATAAAACACAATCCACACACACAACAGTGGTATGTATGCAGTCCCAATAGTTTGCAAAAGATACGTTCAATTCAACTGTTACTTGAACGTCCATTACAATGTTGTAATCTCTTAGCGGCGTGAACAAAGCATTGTTTCTCTAACGCCTTTTAAGTCGCCGTTGCCCGTCTTGTTTACATTTGTCGTTAGTTAATGGATCCTGTACGCTGTGCAAATGTAGGCGTACTGATAGATGTTTAATACGTGGCATTCTTATTATTAGCTTATAGTCGACTGAGCTTGTAATTTTGGATTTGACGATCTATATTGGGCATCGAAATTTCTTCGCTGAAGCGCATTATGTTTACACTCCAGTAATAGTGCGATAGGGTTGCATACTTGCTTATGGACAAGCACTGTTTCCTATTCTGATAGTCTTTGTTTTACGAAGTCCGATAAGCTGTCTTGGTATGTATGTATGATGTTAAACATTCGCAAACACATTCTTAATGTGCGTAAACTGAGAAGTAAATGACATAAAGTTTTGAGTCTACGCAATGTAGAAATGCGAGCGCAACGAAAAATTGAACAAACATAGTGAAATAACTGATAACTGTAAAGCGTATGGTTTTTCCTAATTCAACGAATTTCCATTACAGTACAGATGTCCAGTTCAACGGATTTCAGATTCTGCAGATGCACATTGATTCCCAATTCTATATAATATTCTTATCTGTAAGGATTCTTAGCTCTATACAACATACCAATTACGAATCACGTTGTATATCCTTAACTGTAAAGATTCCAAATTATACATAACACGGGCACTTTTATTACCTATCAGAAATCAGTAAATATGGGACTATGTTTCAACTAAACTTAGTAGAAATGGGAATATATAAAAATGGAAATCTGTAAAAATAGGAACCATAAGAATTTATTATGAAGAAATGGTAATCTGTAGACATGGGACGAATTTCACAATAATAAGGTAGTCAAAAGTGAGCCGCTCGCCGACGAATACTAAGCACATGGCCATCGTCATGAAACATGAATTCAATTTATGATTACGTTTCAGAGTACTAGGTACCTACTCTTGTATCATCATCGCCTCTGCGGGAATTGGTGTTGATCATTGTCGTGACGTGAAATTGTTTTTACTTCCTATAATAGGTATACCCTCAGATATACCTAAACACTTGATCATGTGTTCAGTTTATTTTTCATCACCAGTCAAATATTTTATACAAAACAATAATTGTTGCCATTTTTAAATTGAAATAACTAGAAAAGCTCCGAAACCGATAACCCAACGAGTTTTTGTTAATTGTCATGGTCTCATTTGCCAATAATGTCATTGCGACGTTACCGCAAAAACTTTCCATCTTTCAAGTCTTTTGATGGTTAGTTTCGCTACGCTTGGTTCCCGCTATGCACTGATATTTAAATACCTACCAAAAAGTGCCGCTTTGCTCTGAATTTCTCAGTGCTAACTTTAACAATGGAAGGTACAATTCGATAGAAAAGTGTTTCTAAAGTATACCTACTCTTAAAGCCAGCACTCGCTCATGGCTAGGGACACTTTATTGTTTGAAAAACTTGGCACGCACTTATTATTGTGTTTATTTTCTTTTATAATTGTTTGATTTTCAGATTCCAACGTTACACTTCCACTGCATATAAGATCTTTTATTTACACATTGCCAGACAACAGTTCTTTTATTTTGTCTTACAAAATGGTAATTGTGTCCGGTATATAACAGGGTCTTTCCATCACGTCTACTATCAATTATTGTATAATTTTTAACCGGACCACGGGAAGAACTTGCGTCCGACATGATTGCAGACGCACTAACGAACTAACCTAATTACGCTTATCAGTAAAATAAAGATGCACCAAAACCGCAATCCTACTGTCTCTTTCAATTCAAGGACAAAAGTTAACACTCAGGTACAAATTTCCTTAAGAGGTAACCCAAAAAACTCGTTGTTTTGATGTTGACGATTTAAGCTATGTGTTGATTAACACGAATACTGTTTACTAGTTATAGTTAGTGAAACTAGTAAGAGAGTATTTATTTAAATTTTTACTACTTATACAATTCCATCAAGAAGCAGCAACACGATGTGTTTTTAGATGACTGTGATATTTAAACATAAGCATTTTCTTTTCGACAGTCCAAGAATCTGATTCCGTGCATAGCGGCACTTTTTGTTAGGTATTTTATGATCAGTGCATAGCGGGAATCGAGCATAGCGAAACTAACCGAAAATATCTACCCACAGTAATAAAAACCAAAGATAGGATAGGTGAGAATCTGTAAAGTCTGGCAATGCTAAGTATTTTGTCTTTTTCTCCACATTTCTTACCATTCTGATCTTTGAGTTTCTCTTCGCCATACCTTGCTTAGCTGATTACAGCGATGTAGGTACACTTGAAAGCTTTAAACTGGAATCGCTTCATGGTAGGTAAGTTGTTCAAGATTTTTTTTTTAAATTTTTATGCACTGACCTAGCTGGTCGGTTCGTAATCTATGGTCTGACACACAGTTCAATTTGCTTGCGAAATATTTAAGAAGCTACCGTGCGAGCGAAGCGATCGTAGCGAGCTTTTTAAGACAGTTGTGTAATAAAGCTGACTGCTGGTCGGCTCCTATTCTACGGTCTGACAGTTCAATTTTCTTGCAAAATATTCAAGAAGCTACCAAAGCGAGCTTCGAACCAAGCGAGCGCAGCGATCCGAATCCCTCTCCTTCTCCCTCTCTTTCTTTTATATGGGATATAAGCTATCCTGGTAGGTACCAACTTTCCAAATCCCTCCAGCCGTTATGTCGTTCCCGTTCCCGTGGAAATACCGGGATAAAAACATCCCATTCCCGGTCATAAACTATGTATATTCCAAGTTTCAGCCATATCCATTCAGTAGATTTCGCGTGAAAGAGTCATCTATCCATCCATTCTCACAAACTTTCGTAGGATAAGTAAATCTAATATTAGTAGGATAGGATAGTTTGAATACATAAATATGAACTACGAGTATGAATATTATACAATGATTGGGATGATGGAAAATACGTAAGTTAGCGGCGAAAGACTTTCTAAGTACTTCAATCGATCTCAAATACCGAATGGTCTGACAGAACCTCTACTTTTCGGTGCTAATTGCGCTGACACTCAAGTTCCAATGACTCGGCTCATAAACATTCTACTGTAACCCAAGAGCCGACAAACTTAAGTTACAAGTCGTCTCATAAAATAGCGCTCTGTCGGCACGGCACTCACCTATCGCCTAATTGTGCCTTATCTTTACTCTCTGAACTCGCCTTTTAATTTGAATCTAATTCACTCATAGCAGTTAAACAAAAATTAAAAAAAATGTCACTTTTCCAAATCCTCGTCTAACATTATTAGGTAGGTACATAATGTATGTATGAAGCGCTCGTGGCGAAGCTTGCTAAGACGTTCTTGATAGATCATCGAATTTAAGCAACGTTCTGAGCGGTCACTACTTGGATGGGTGACCGCAAGTGGCATCATCAGCTGAGCGCTTCCGTGCTTCGGAGGGCACGTTAAATTGTCGGTCCCGGCTTTTAAAGTCGTTAAGCCATGACGGAGGCCTTTAGGCGGCCTAAAAACTCCGTCAACAGAGTTGGCCACTTGCTCATACGAACGAACGAACGATAATGTATGTACGTTTCCCAAAATGTTTTTTTACTTTTTACCAGACTGCGCGACGCACAGAAGCACTTTGGTTAATTTTTATAACTATTTGGGTAAGAAACATAACAAAAAAAAAAAAATTAACTCAAACATAACAGGTTTACAAAGGGAGGCATCTACTAAGTACATCCAGTAATGGGTAGGTACCTATGGGCAGCGAAAGATGATGATAAACGAAAAAATTACACAACATTACCTACCATCACTAAAAATCTAAGTATTATAATCTTTCTATGACTTCTACTTATAGTAGGTACCTACTTGTTAAGAATCTGATTCTTGATCTGAAAAGACAGTTCTACTTCAGAACGACGCCTTCTTTCAGGAGTTTCATTTTTATTTCAAGGCTAAATTTCTAAAAAATAAATCATCTGACCAAGTTCGTACTATTCAACCAATTTAATTTTGTTTTAAAGAAATGTTTTGTTTAAGTGTGTGTGTAAAAACAGTCATTTTGCGAAGTTGCCTTTTTAATTAAGTCATTTCAAATTAAGATACTTAAGTTACCTACCTACTTAGAAATTTATTTCAAGTTTTATTATTAATCCCAAATTCAATCTGAATTTGGTACAAACTTTAAATAATTCTTAGGTACCTATAAGCTGAAGCAAAACAACTAAATCAGAAACAGTAGGTAATTGCAGGAGTTATAAAACTCACCAAGCTATCCTTTACTAAATGGCTCATAAATATCGCTATAAAGAAAAGAAACCTAGGTGGGAACAATCACTTGAAATATCCCGAATTTTTCGGGTTTCAATAATGGTTGGAGAATCAATTAAATTTCGCCCATAAAATTGTAATCGTGCCAGAAATTAAGGCGAAACCGTAAAACCTCAAACCAAACATTGCGAGATCGTAAAAGGTGATGAATGGAGGGTTCAAGATCAGGCAATGATCCACGATCTGCAACCGCCCTGTCGTTCTAACTCATATTCAGTACAAACTGAGCTGTATTGCCAGGGTTTAAAATTCAATGTTCAGGTATCCGAGCTATCCTGAAGATAGGTAGGTACAAAAACCGCTAACGCTGATTGTAAATTTTGACTTCAAATGCGTCGAGCTAGTAGTATCAATGACTTGCATGTTTCAAAAAGCATATGAAAGTCATTCATGACTTCAAGTTAAACTTTTTTACGTTGTATTTTCAACATATTGCGCCGATTGCGCGTGAGTCCCGCGCCATCTTTAGTGGGCGGAGCTTGCTAGTGGCATCTAATTCGGCGTGAAAATGCTTCGTTGAGGAAAAGAGAAACGTAGATTCGAGTTCCTTTCGAAATTTATACCATCCGCAGTAGGACTTACTGTAACAGGTTAATATTCGAGTCACTTTGATTTTATGGACTTTACATGTATTTAATTACTTACAGAAAAAAACAGTCGATCCACGTTGATTGGACCTTTTCAGTCACACACACGGGAGGGGCTAATTTTTGTTCCTTAATGGTAGTGAAGGTCATCAAAAACGTTTGTTTTTTTAAGTCATAGTTTAGCTAAATCTGGTCCAGTTCATCTAAGTACCTATATAGGTATATATATAGATGCGTTTACTTACGATTCTTACGAATGCTTTATTTTGAGTACTTAGCACGAGTACCTACTACATTGGTTAAACCAAGAATGACAGAGTAAACAAGTTTAAACTCACTGATGTTAATTACAATTTTCGAGTGTCGTATACATTTCTGATGTGTAAGAAATGTTTTATAAATGAATTGACTTCCTGTCTAACTAATCATTATATTCTTAAGATTACGGCGAACTTCAATATAAAATTTGATAAGCGTTTGCTTACACAGCAAATCAGGATCTCCTTACCACTTTAAAATACTATGCGCGTGGGCAGACACTAAAAACGATTCTCAAAAAGTTTAATGTTAGGTACTCTGAATTATGCACTGTCTAAAATAGATAAGTAAGTGTACTTAGTAAAATAAAAAGCAGTTTGTAATTAAAATAATGTGCAGTGTATTCACATAACTTAAACCTAAATAAACCGTGAACTAGATCTTAAACAAGATTTTAAAGAATTACATCAAACCAAGGAAACCTACTTATCCCAATCTGTGCCGAATTATTAGGGTTGTGCTGTGCATACACAGACAGGACATTGTTCGGCACCGATTGTACCGGATCCCCGGACAATTGGGCTGCAAGCTCTCTATCTAACTAATTTACATTTCTACAATTTGATATAGAGAAGAAATTAACATGCTGTACGTGGGCGGTCAGGCAGGATAGAGTAGTTGCTCTCAGAGTAGATGAAAGCGGGGGCTAGTCGTGCTGCCGAACTCCGCAGGGTTCGGCAGCACGACTAGCAACAAAGCAACCCTATTTAAGATCGCTCTACTTGTCTCTGCGCATAGGAGGGGCCTAAAAAAGGTGGCCTAAGAATAGTCCGTACCACTCATTCTTTGGATGCCTAACTGCGGTCGTGTAGATTTCGTCAACGCTTTCTCAATTATGATTATTCAGCCATAGTCGTCGCCTGCAGGGCAAAGGGCCTCCCTTCCCCTCCCCTATTCCACTCATCCAAAACAAAAAAACTACTTTACTTTGCTTTTTTATTTTTTTTTATTTATTTATTTGCCACATGGAATTTAAACTCGGTAACTTATTGACATCAACATATTATCCGGAGAGAAGACCTCTCATAGCAAGAGATAGAACTGACCCGATACAACATCGACTTTGCCGGAATTATCGAAACCCACCTGATCGAACGAAAGACCTAAATCCTCTTATGAAATATCGTCACCGGAAGTATCACATAACGTAAGGGACATTATAAAAAAAATATGATTATCTGCTAGATAACATATTTACCTACTCTATATTACTTCCGTATATCCTTTATCCAAAAGTTTATAGATAAGTAGGTACAACTTTTGTCTCAGACCGCATTCTAAGTACTGGCATCGTAAGTCAGTTGGTATTCGCTACTTCCTTTCCAGTCTCAAATAACATCATACACAATGTTATAGAATAAACAGTAGTCAGGTACTTCAGTTTATTAAAGTATACTTACATAGCAGTTTCTACCAGCTGCTGTATTGCCGTAGGTAGAAAATGGTTCAAATCAAATCACACCGAAACGGAGCGAAGCGGCTGCAGTTTCACTGTCATATAATTTTATCTTCGTTACTATAATGCATAGTATAAAGCGCTTTGAAAAGAGCTCTCGGCGCCTCTTGCGGTTGCTTGTGGTCGCTTGCGTTTCAAGTTTCTCAAGCGATTCTATGTATTATGCAAATTTAAAATTATATGACACTAAAACTGCTAGCCGCTTCCCTGCCATCTCGGTGTGTGTTGACACTAAGAAACACTACCGACAATGTTTTGCTGCATGCAGATAGACTTATAGTTAGTAGGTACCGATTGTGTTTGGTGTAGCTGTGTTTACTACAGTGATTGTTTATGACAAAGAACAGCAAACCTTAACGTCCGTCGCGTCGATTTGTTGTGGGTATAGTTATTGCCCGGATAACATGTAGGTAATAATGAATAAATACTAATAAGAATACTTTTGTAACTTCCACACCAAATATCAACATAATGTAAATTCCAGCACCACGCTTATGCATAGGTATTTCCATAAACCAACCTTAAAAGAAAAAAGAATCTTGCCAGATTCTTCGATATTGCCTTAAAATTACCATGTCTTCATTTGATTGATACTGATAAAATGTAAAAGGATATTGGCAAAATAAAAAAGGTTTAGTACAAGTTAAAGCAGTCGGACACTAATATTTTTGTCACATCAGTCAGTTTGAGAAGCAAATTATGAAAATCGGTAAATTACCGGTTAAAAGCTTCGATCCAAAAAGCCATTATACTTTCTTACGTTACAAAGAAGTGCTCCGCTTTATAGCTACGCCAATACAGACATTACAACGGGTCTGCATAGAGCTCACTTTTGATCAAAGTTTTGTTTACAGAGCGAGTAAATAAATCCAACAAGTTGAATGCAAAACTTTTGGTTTACGCTTTATGGTAAATATTTGGTGTACGGTTTTATAGTTCTAGTAAAATGTTTAGTTTAATTGTGCTAGGTCAAGAGCAGCCGTTCGACAGGCGTCCTTGCGACGGGTAAATATTATTGTCTAAACGGGTTTTCCGATGTTTGGGTGTTTATAATGTTGTGGATGATACAGACTGAGATAACCGCGAGTGCAACGACCTGCTGCGCGGATACGTGCAACCTGAGGCTCTGCCTAGATGATATTCGATCTAAAACTTCGAAGACTTGCTTACGCGTACGCGTCATTAAAATAAACACTGAGCTTTTGTTTTCTAAGATGTGTAAAATGTATTAAACGTTTATAATGAAAGAGGTCGAATTGAAACTCTCTTAAAAGGCAGCTTAGCAGCCTCATCACATCAGTAGTAACCCAGTTCAATTACCTAGCGACCAGTAATTCTTTACACTCTTTGCCTTATAACAGGAAAAGCTCTGTCAAGTATCAGTTCGCTAATGAAGTGTGTTGGTAGAGGCGGGCGTGGGTGTAGCTCTCGAAGCGGCGGGGGCGCGGCTTGGGCGGCGCGCGCGGCAGGAGGCGCCGCGTGCGCACTGTTCCCCAGCACGCGTAACGACGCGCACGCGCACCCACGCATGAAGACCGAAGACCAAACCACCGAGGAGGCGGCGCGCCGCCCGCCCGCCACCAGACGACAAGAAAAGCCACCCTTCTCATACATAGCCCTCATCGTCATGGCCATTCGACATTCTCCCAACAAAAGGCTCACCCTCAGCGAAATCTACGCATTCCTCCAGCAGCAGTTTCCGTTCTTTCGCAGCTCGTACCAAGGCTGGAAGAACTCTGTGCGGCACAACCTCAGTCTCAATGAGTGCTTCGTGAAGCTGCCGAAGGGTCTAGGCAGGCCGGGGAAGGGGCATTACTGGACGATCGATCCGTCGTCCGAGTTTATGTTTGAAGAAGGTTCGTTCAGAAGACGGCCTCGAGGGTTTCGACGCAAGTGTCAGGCTTTGAAGCCTCAGTTCGGGACCGGGGGGTATCTGTGTGGGAGTGGAGTGCCGGCGCTGCCGCCATCGCAGCCGCAGTACGAACTGGCGGGCAGCAGCGGAACAAACGGCGGCAGCGGGCCCACACTCGACTACGGGGCTTGTGCTTACTCGCACACCAGCTCAGGCCAGCAACTAAGCTACGGCGGAGAGTACTGCACGTACGGCGGCATGAGTGAACGTGAATGGCCACTGCCGTATGGCGCCGTGGAAGCGGGCTACCGGCCGCCGCCCTCCACGCCGCCGCACCACGACCTGCCCGACCTCATCCCAAACTACCAGTACGCCAATGACCACGGTGAGTCCATTCACCATTCCATTCCTCTCTAGCTTAGGCCTAAGGAAGACGGGTACTTACAACCAGTAAATGATATCAATATAATATATCTGATCCAATAAACGATGTCAGTCGTGTGAGCAAAACGGTCAAAGCAATAAAACTTATAATTACTATTAAATACGTATTTCAAAAAAAATATTGACTTGGACTTCATTAAACTAACATAAAACAAATATTAATCTTTGTTCATTAATCACAAAAATATTTTAAATAAGGTTACCTCATTAAAAATTATAACACTATTAATAACATGATGTGATACCTACCTCATTTAGTTAACTAAATGAGGCTTGAAACATTCACAGCTGATTTTAATCAGCTGTGAATGTTTCAAGCGTCATATTCAGCAACGCAGCATTTATCTACTTAGGTAGGTATACGTACTTGCCGTCTAGTTACATTTTCCTTGGATGCTATACTACAATTCAAATATTTTATTTCGAATGGAAATAAATTTAAACAATAACAATGATAAAGGTACCTATACTAAAAAAGATGCTCCATCACAGTGACTAGTAATATCCAAATACATATTTGCGGTGTACTTGCTTGTACGTACTGCATGGATATAAAATGTAGGCTGTTGAACAAAGGAATTAAAAAAAACTGAATGTATAGTTTGTGAAACCTGTCATAAGCTTTTTTTAATACCTACCTCTGTACTAGTTTTATTTTGTATAGTTTAGAAGGAGTAGCGAAGTTGCACTTGGTTTCACAACCTGTACATTCAGTTTTTTTTAATTCCCTTGATCAACGTAATAATAAAATAAAATAGGCGGCGGCGCTAGTTTAACACATACAACCACCTTAAAGAAAAGTAAAAAAAAAACGAATAACAACGATCAATTATTATTAATAAATAAATAAATAAATAAAATTAAGTTTTAAGAGTCTCATTATACAAGTGATCATCTTTTACTTTCGTCAGTCAATTTAAATTTATTTACTTAATTGTTTTTTTAGAAATTGTTGTTGCATGTTATTTATTCTAACGTTGCTATCGCTATGAATACATACGCCGACCCCCGTAGCGTAACGAAGGTCGAGTGGGTGAGCGTAACTCAGGGCCGACGACTTGGATGAATGTTTTAGGGCTCCTAAAGGGTTTTCATACTGATTTAGGGCTTCCCATAGCGGTTTATTAAATATTTTAAATCTCCTATGGATTCTCAAAATACGAATATGAATTTTTATTATAGCGAAAATATGTGGTTTCTTACGACGATCTTATTAAATCTGGAATGCCACCCTTTTACGAAATTTGTGGTTCGATGAGGTCTTCCGTAAAGTTCCGTAACAGCTCATGATTGCCAATGTATCATCATAATATCTCATCCACTGTTTGGTAGTCAACGAAATCATTCCAGGTAGAGGTGATGTCACGAATTTTTATCAGATGTGCTGGGGCTATATATTATTGTATTATATACATTTTCTTTCTATGCTTTTTGCGTAAAGCTTGAGCGTAATGGAAAAAACATCCGTGTATTGTTACACAAGGAAATACTTTCTGGAAGGAAATACTTGTGGCTGTTTTAAAATCAGTTCATGTAGTTGATTAATTTGTGGCAAGTGCTGTCGTAGTAGCATTTTTAATCTCTTATAATGTTGTTTCTTGTTTGTTGGGTAATAGAGCGAATACCAATGGGATTACCACCAATTTACCCATGAAGTGAGTAGATTTGCACAAACGGCTATGAGCCACTTTAAATGTCAGTAATCAGGCACTCTCTTTATAGTGTCTTTGGTCTTAGAAGCGCTCGTGGCGAAGCTTGCTAAGACGTTCTTGATAGATCGTTGGAAGTTAAGGTGCCTGTATGGGTGAAACTAGCGCCACCGCCTATTTAATATAATTATTGCGATGAACAAAGGAATTAAAAAAAACTGAATGTCCAGTTTGTGAAACCTATCATAAGCTTTTTTTTAATACCTATGTAATAGTTTCATTTTGTATAGTTTGGTGGCCACCAAGTGCAACTTCGCTATTACCGTTTGCCGTTTGTGGCCACCTACAAATAACTCACTTCTGAAATACTTAGCTAATAAATTGTTTGAATTCTATCCTAAAATATATTTTTTATAATATATACAATTAACAAAATAAAACGACATTTCGAAGGTAAACATTGTTTACTTACCCGCTCGTCTTATTATTGTTGTAAAGAAAACTGCGTATTGTACGACCGGATGGATAAACGGCTTGATATGTCCAGCAGTGTTGCCATTACTTTATGTTATAGGAACCGTACTTAACAGAAAAAAAAATGATTTAAGCCTTAATTACAACGGTTTGAAGTCCTAGATGGCCAGAAAGGGCCCAGTGGCCATAAACGGGTATTCTGCCCTACTTACTTTTACGGCAAGGAAGCTGTGGTTAGGTGCTTCATTGAAAAGAAATGTTTCTATATTTTGTGCTGTAAATACTTTTGATTTCTTTGCTCGATGACCGTCTGATTTCCTCTTTAAAAAGGCCAATAATTTGGTGTAGTTTTTAATGTCAACGTTGTGTTTGATGCTTATATTTGACTTCAGCATCGAATAGGTATGTGCACCATAGGCTACTTGGCTTCTTTGTGCATGTCAAATACTGAAAATATACCAGAAGCACGGATTCAGACACTGATTTGGCCTTTTGTTTTCTTCCATTTGTTGAAATCATCGTAGGCTTTCATATACGTTTCCTTTGATTTTTCTGGAAGTAAGTTTCCAATTATACCAGACCACAGGCTTCAGAATCTGAAGCCTCTGGTCTGGTGTATGCATTCTGGAGTCGAATAAAAATCACTGTCGTCGTCACTTTACATTTTTAGGAGTTTATTCAATCCAAACTTTTTTTTTCGTCTATTCTGTAGTCATGGTCAGTTCGACATTCGAATAAATCCTTCGTGGTGTGCGGGTGAAAATGAATTATTTTTATAGTTTGTAGTAAGTGCAAAGAAAATGATAACATACAGCCTAACTCAGAATAAAATCTCATGGGTTGCATTCCAAATTTAAATCACATTATTTCCAATTTTGAGAAACTGGTATTCAGTACAACATTATGACCCGGCTAGATCGTGGGGCTGTAATGACTTACTTTAGGAATGGTTTGCATGACACATAATATACCATTGACGAGCCGGTAGTATAAAAATGTTAAGATACTGCATCGAGGCCTATGAAAGATATTTTCACTTTATTTACTGGGAGAACATGAATGTTAGGAATACATCGAAATAGCTTCATCTACTCACACCTGTTAGTGAAATGCAATCACTTCCTCTTGCTCACTCCTTTCCCCCGTTTAAGGGAGACATGGGTGATAAAGGGGGTATTGTATTGTGTTTCTGTAGGCACTAGGCAGGTCTGGAATGCTAAAGAGCCCTAAAATGATGATGCAATAGTTTATTTGATATTACTATAAATGTTTTCTGAAGCTTTATGAGTATTCAGTATTTCTTCGCCAAGCTCAACTTACTTTTTTTATTAATTCAATAAATATTTTTTTCATTAGGAACTTACTACTATTTACTTTTTACACCATGAGGTAGATTTACTATCTATACTACATCTCCGAGTCAGTCAATTGTTAGTTTTAAATTTTGAAAAGGTAGATACGAACGAACAAACGAACTGGAGTTGCATTAACTAGCAGTTTAATTTGCATTTCAGAGTACGAAATAAGTACCTGAATATGTTGCTAATAAAAGCAAATCTGCTTCCTGGGAATACAGTCGTGATCATATTAAATTTTTTTTAGAAGTATCATTTTACATTATGTACCGCGTTCGTGACGTCATCAGTGGAAGGGTAGGTGCCTAGGTGCGCAGAAAGGGGGTTAGAACAGTTTCACTTTCAATAAGCGCAACCCACCCACTAACCTCCTCCATAGTGATGCTATCCCAGTACACTTGCATCGTGAGGGTGCACATTTTAATCAATATGTGCTATGTGCATTGCAGTTTGCATTGCACCAAACTCAAAAAAAATATTAAAAAAATAATATAAAAAAAACAAAATATTTGTTGCATAAAAGTGCATTGTAAAAACATGGTACCTATTAGTATAATAAAATAAATACTTAGATAAAGATGCGAAATAAATAACTATTTAAATATGCATTAAGTAGTACTTTATATCATTCTAAAAAAAAATTTAGGTATCTGTCAATATACCACCTACCTAATCAATAAGTTCTTCTACGTTCGTTCGTGACGTCATCAGTGGAAGGGTAGTGCCTAGGTGCGCAGATAGGGGGGTTAGAACAGTTTCACTTTCAATAAGCGCAACCCACCCACTAACCTCCTCCATAGTGATGCTATCCCAGTACACTTGCATCGTAAGGATGCACATTTTAATCAATATGTGCTATGTGCATTGCAGTTTGCATTGCACCAAATTAAAAAAAAATATTTAAAAAATAATATAAAAAAAAAAAAATATTTGTTGCATAAAGTGCATTGTAAAAACATGGTACCTATTAGTATAATAAAATAAATACTTAGATAAATATGCGAAATAAATAACTATTTAAATATGCATTAGTACTTTATATCATTCTAAAAAAAAATTTTAGGTATCTGTCAATATACTACCTAATCAATAAGTTCTTCTACGTTCGTTCGTGACGTCATCAGTGGAAGGGTAGGTGCCTAGGTGCGCAGATAGGGGGGTTAGAACAGTTTCACTTTCAATAAGCGCAACCCACCCTCCTCCATAGTGATGCTATCCCAGTACACTTGCATCGTAAGGATGCACATTTTAATCGATATGTGCATTGCAGTTTGCACCAAACTTCCAACTCCAACTAACTGAATTATTAAATATATAATATTAAAAAGCCGTGTTGGTCAAGTGGATTAGTACCTCGACTTTCGATCCGAATGTCGTGGGTTCGAATCCGGCCGTGCATCAATGAACTTTTCGCATCGAAAAATTTATATGCACTTTAACACGAGCTTATAACGGTGAAGGAAAACATCGTGAGGAAACCAGTTAGCTCTCTAATAGCGTCGATGGGCTTGCAACCTGTCACGTATGGAAATTTAACTTCTGCAAAAAGTGGGCATGTACCAAATATGTATGTATTTGGACATACCTCTGACTACCCCCTTAGACATCTTCGAAAAGATCTAAAAATTTCCTAATGATCTGAAAGAAATGTCTACCGCTCCCGGGATACAGTCGTAGTCATATTTCATTTCATTTTCATTTTAATATTTAAAAAAATCTAATTAAATATAAATATTTGTTTCATAAAAGTGCATTGTAAAAAAATGGTATAAGTATAATAAAATAAATAAATATCCTTGGACAATTTAAGCAACTTAATCTGTAGAACATACAGACATTATCCCGTGGCGGGAATCAAACCCGCAACGTCCGCGTCTCAGGCGAACCTTCGCCCACTGCGCCACAGAGCCACAGAGGTCGTCATAATAATAGATAAATATGCGAAAATAAAAATATATAGTATTTTAAATCAAATTAAAAAATAATATAGTAGGTATCAGTCAATATAGCACCTACCTAATCAATAAGTTCTTAATTATCCTACAACAATTTTAAACCCACTTATTTCCTACATAGTTATGCTATCCCAGTACACTTGCATAGTAAGAATGCACATTTTAGTCTTTCAAATTGTTGGCGTTTAATATGCATTCCAGAGTAGGTACGGAATACCTGAATCTGTTACTGATAAAAGCAAGTAGGTTGATGATAAAAGCATCATTTTAAATATTAACCGCGTTCGTGACGTCGTCAGTGGAAGGGTAGGTGCCTAGGTGCGCAGATAGGTGTGTTAGGTTAGGACAGTTTCACTTTCAATTAGCGCAACCCATCCATTAACATTCTCCATAGTATGCTATCTCAGTACACTTGCATCGTAAGGGTGCACATTTTAATCGATATGTGCTATGTGCATTGCAGTTTGCATTGCACTAAACTCAAGAAAGTTATTAATTTTATATAATATCAAAAAAATCAAAATATTTGTTGCATAAAAGTGCATTGTAAAAAATGGTATGAGTACCAATAATAAAAAAAATACTTAGATAAATATGCGAAATAAATAACTATAAAAATATATAGTACTTACCTACTTTATATCAAACTAAAAAAAAATTGTAGGTATCAGTGAATACGAGTACCACCTACCTAATCAATAAGTTCTTCTACGTTCGTTCGTGACGTCATCAGTGGAAGGGTAGGTGCCTAGGTGCGCAGATAGGGGGTTAGAACAGTTTCACTTTCAATAAGCGCAACCCACCCACTAACCTCCTCCATAGTGATGCTATCCTAGTACACTTGCATCGTAAGAATGCACATATTAATCGATATGTGCTGTCCATTGCAGCTTGCACCATACATCTCAATTACTTATTAAATAAATTATATAAAAATAAATCTAATTAAAAATATTTGTTTCCTAAAAGTGCATTGTAAAAAAAAAAGTATACTTAAGTACAATAAAATAAATAAATATCCTTGGTCAATTTACACGGCGTCATCTAAGTCCCAAGCTAAGCAACTTAATGCTAGTGTTATGGTAACCAGATGACTGATATACTACTGAGATTTTTTTTTGTAAATACATACATTTATAAATAGAAAAATATCCAGACCCGAAACAAATATCTGTAGAACATACAGACATTATCCCGTGGCGGGAATCGAACCCGCAACCTCCGCGTCTCAGACGAGCCTTCGCCCGCTGCGCCACAGAGCCACAGAGGTCGTCCGTCATAATAATAGATAAATATGCGAAAATAAAAATATATAGTTGGTATTTTATATCAAATCAAAAATAATTATAGTAGGTATCAGTCAATATACCTAGAGCACCTAATCAATAAGTTCTTAATTATACTACAACAATTTTAAACCCATTCATCTCCTACATAGTTATGCTATCCCAATACACTTGCATAGTACGAATGCACATTTTAGTCTTTCAAATTGTTTGCGTTTAATTTGCATTCAAGAGTACGAAATACTTACCTGAATCTGTTACTGATAAAAGCAAGTAGGTTGATGATAAAAGCATAATTTTAAACATTTACCGCGTTCGTGACGTCGTTAGTGGGAGGGGTTGGTGCCTAGGTGCGCAGATAGCGGGGTTGGAACAGATTCACTTTCAATAAGCGCAACCCACCCACTAACCTCCTCCATAGTTATGCTATCCCAGTACACTTGCATCGTAAGGATGCACATTTTAATCAATATGTGCTATGTGCATTGCAGTTTGCATTGCACCAAACTCAAGAAAATTATTAAATTAATAATATTAAAAAAAACAAAATAAGTATTTGTTTCCTAAAGTGCATTGTAAAAAATGGTAAGTAAGTATATAATAAAATAAATAAATAAATATGCGAAATAACTATAAAAATATATAAATATTTTTAAACTAAAAAAAAATAATTGTTGGTATCAGTCAACATAGCACCTGGTCTACCTAATCAATAAGTTCTTAGTTTACCTACAACAATTTTAAACCCATTAATCTCCTCCATAGTTATGCTATCACAGTACACTTACATAGTGAGAATGCACATTAGACCTCTGTGGCGCAGTGGGCGAAGGCTCGCCTGAGACGCGGAGGTTGCGGGTTCGAATCCCGCCGCGGGACAAATGTTTGCAAGTTCTGCAGATATTTGTTCCGGGTCTGGATGTTTTTCTATCTATAATATGTATGTTTTTACAAAAAAAAAAAATTATCTAAGTATTACCTATATCAGTCATCTGGTTACCATAACGCAAGCATTAAGTTGCTTAGCTTGGGACTAGATGACGCCCTGTGTGAAATGTCCAAAGATATTTATTTTATTTTAGTCGATATGTTCATTGCAGTTTGCACCGAACTTCGAACTCAAGCAAATCTACTAAGTACTTACATTATTTTTAAATTTTGGTTCGGTAATCAAAAGATGATGAAACAAAAACAAGCCAGTCGACAATTATTATTTCATTCGATATAGTTTTATACTTCGCTTAACAAAATTGATAGATCCATCTCAAGAATCTCAACTGATCTTAATCGTGTGCTAGAGTGTCAACTTTTGTGAACTACTTTATGATACAAATAGGAGTTTGATTACTAACACAATTTCTGCAATCTTTCAAATTGTTGGCGTTTAATTTTCATTCCAGAGTACGAAATACCTCAATGTTGCTGATGAAAGCATCATTTTAAATTTTACCGTTGTGACGTCGTCAGTGGAAGGGTAAGTGCCTAGGTGCGCAGAAAGGGGGATTAGAACAGTTTCACTTTCAATAAGCGCAACCCACCCACTAACCTCCTCCATAGTTATGCTATCCCAGTACACTTGCATCGTAAGGGTGCACACTGCACATTTTAATCAATATGTGCTATGTGCATTGCAGTTTGCATTGCACCAAACTCAAGAGAATTATTAAATAAATAATTTAAAAAAAAATCGAAATATTTGTTGCATAAAAGTGCATTGTAAAAAAACAAAATCAATTGCCATTCAGCGCGGCAATGCTGCCAGTGTCTTGGGCACGCTTCCGTCTGGCAGTGGTTTGGATCAGTTGAGCTACCTATAGATCGCTTGTAACGATCCTTAGGTGGCTCAACTGGTTTCTAATTGTATTTTGTACAGTTATGTAAATATGTAGTAGTTTATTTTCTGTAAAAAACAAATAGATAAATATGCGAAATAAATAACTATAAAAATATATAGTATTTTATATCAAACTAAAAAAAATATAGTAGGTATCAGTCAATATAGCACCTCCAGTACACTTGCATAGTATTGCATAGTATATGCACATTTTAGTCGAAATGTTTAGTGCAGTTTGCACCGAACTTCAAACTCAAGAAATATGTACTACTACATTATTTTACAATTTTGGCCCAGTTTCCTAGATAAACCAACAACTGCATAAATAATTTTGTAACTTTGTAATCCCATATAAATATATAGGATTATACAAAGTTACATTTGCCGTCCATTGTTTGTATTCAAGAAGTGAAAAAATAAGTAGGTTTATCTACAAAAAGAAATGAGAAGTCAAAAACATACTCAGTTTTGCCGTAAAAAGTTGTAGTTATACCTTTGCCGGGTGTTATACTTAACACCTTTTTATAATTGTTCTAATTATTTGTCAAACTTTCAATGTGTACCAATACCAACTAACAATCGGTTCTTCATTCAATAAGTGTGTGTTCCTGGTAAATTAAACATGTTCTTGTTGTTAGTTTTTAATTCGGTGGTAGTGACATGCAGATTTGAATCTGCCGTTTTACCTTCAACGTGCAGACATGTATCTGTATTCTGTATCAAGCCTCTCTCCATGGTCTGAGTCCCTGGTACAGCAAAAGTATTTATAGATGTTACGCGCAGACTTGAGCGCAGACCTACATCCAGAAAATTATGACTGTAGCGTAATATAGGTATTTCGGGTGAGGGACTCCGAATTGAGTAGCAGTTTTCATTGCTTCTTTTGACTTCAAAGTGTTAATTAGAATAGGTATTTCAAATTTTTTTAGATCTCTACTTATATTAAACAATTGGCAAAATATTTTTTTTCTATTTAATCGACATTAATTTCTTAAGAATAGAAATTTCTTGTACTCTCGAGGTACATTTCTGTTCAAAACTCTGAAGATCCTCATAAAATCCTTGTTTTTTTTTTACCTTGAGGGTAAGTAAGTATACCTCTTTCAAACTTAAAAAGAATTTTCAAAAATGGTCCACTGGAAACATAGAATCTCATCCTTTTTTTAAGTATAAACCATTGAGTTACTAGATTGTACCTCAATGGTATAAACAATTTATTTATAGAAACTAAACTATTTCATACTTACATAACTGTACAAAATACAATTAGAAGTAGAACCAGTTGAACTTTAATTTGAAAAAATAAGAGCTTTCGGATTTAGCAATATTTGAATTAGTCAGTGTTACAACAGAATCAGTGACATTATCTAGACATAGCTTACTATATTATGTAGGGTAGGTACCTGAAATGCGCAGAATGACGTAGATCAGCACTTTCATTTTCAATGTGCGCAGTATCGACTTTCTTTATAACGAAACATAAACCCATATAACATCTTCGAATGTTATGTTGTCCTGGTAGAGTTGCATCGTGGGCCGCCGTGGCAATGCACATTTTAGTTATTTGAATTTGGAAAATGTCAGTTAATAATAAATAACAAATATTTATAATTTTATAAGATTGTGAAATTTGTACGAAGTAAGTAAGTAAGTATATAAAATAGTTATAAAAATAATTGCACTCAATAATGATGAATGATCTAGGTACTTATAGTAAACAAAAGTAGAAGTTCAGTAAAACAGAAGTAGCTAGTCCCACACGCAATGCAATTCATCATGTACAGTAGTCATGCCCAATTCTCGAGAGCGGGCACTTGAGCTAAGCTGTCGACAGGCAGTAACTTACCGCGTCTGCTTCCCTTCAACCTCAGTCAAGTAGGTGAGTTTTGTTTACGTGAACTATCGTTTTAAATAGTTGCTATCGCTCATCCACATTATTTTTACATCCAGCAGTTGTATCTCTTGTGTGTTTTGTAATAAATTTGCGCTCTATTGTACCACTGAGCAAAGTTGCAACAAAAAAAAATATTCAAGTAAAATTTAATACTGTTTATGGTATACCTAGTAATTGTAAACATAAGTTTTAATTACACTCAGATGTACGTATTGTGGCCCAAGCATGAATATGTTTTCTTACATGGTGTGTAATACCGAGCAGTTCCCATCTCGCACTAAGAAAACTGGTACCAACTGGTTCGAGTTGAGAAATTAAAAATTAATATTATTTTCGTTCATCACCTCGTACCACTTACCCTATTCGGAGATGGGTTGCCATTCTCATATCCCTCTCCACAAGAGAACATGGGTGGAATTGTTCTCGGGGGAGTCATCTAACAAAATAACTCCTGTCAACATAGAAATTTTGATTCGTCAAAGATGCCTAATTATTACATTAGTACATTCGTAATAATTAGGTAAAATAAACCGTAGAAACTTGTTAATGATCAATTGCGCTATTCAAAAAACTTATACTTTCCAACAGTTATTTCGATGTTATTTATATTTAGCACATTTCAGTCGTTTTGAAAACTAAGGAGATTACAGGACAGGACAGGAGATGACAGGACTAACCAGTGATTAGAAGCCGAATGCGGCTCCTAGGGTTGGCTTGCTCGGAACCTATTGTGCGGCAGTCCTTGTGTCAGGGCCTCGATTCACATAGTGGGGTGCTGAGCTCAGAGAGGGAGTTGAATGGGTTGGTGCCAGTGATGAAAGGAATCCATCTCTCTTGACTGTCTGCAGTGATTCTATTCTTTCGTTGGCTGTTACTATCTTTGTCTCCATGGCTGCTAGTTTTGTTATCACTACTGTGTGTAAGTTATCTTGTTTATCATGTAAGTCTCTTATTAGTCGTGTTAAATCTGTTATCATGGTAATATGCTTCTCTAGCTCTTTCAGTATTCTTAGATCTAATGTACCAGATGTTCTCTTAATCTTGAGATCGGGGTTGTCCTTGGCTGCTTCACTTTTCCTTTTGGAGCGAGTGGATACGGAGGGACCAGGAGTAAACATCTGAGCACCTGTGTCTCTTATGTGTTCATCGGACATGATAACTTATATATAAACTGATGATAACTGTGAATTCTGTGAGTTCAAATGTGAATTAAACTTTACTCTATTGGTAATTTCCTCAGTCAGCATATTTATCGAAAACCTATATAAAGAAATTACCATACGTGTGTGTTTTTCATAAAATAAATATAAAATAAAACTAAACAACTACTTAAAAGAAACGTGTGTTTTCGTACTGTAATTGGTGATTACCTAAATTATTTTAAATTTTTTAGAGCTTTTAGTAGGTACCTATGTATTTTCAAATATTTGCATCGAATGTTACAGAGCTTTTAGATTCACTGCTTCTGACTACAATCTCTGCATTGGTATACTTACCTACCTAATTATAAGTTGAGTATATATTCGCATGTTTCTTCGATGGCAAAACAATGCGCAGTTTCTTTATTGATTTGTATGGCCTATCTTATGAGTGTGTGCGTAGGTTGGTTGGACTACAAATGTACCTACCTACTTTTTCAGTGTATGCTCAATAGTGACGTATGCTTCAATGTGGGCGTTAGATCTCTCATACTTCTACACTGCCCTGATAGCCTGGTATCAGTGCTTTTCAACTGTGTACTAATTGCTATATTGTTTACCACAAGACGACGATGTTTGTATCAAACGTGGAAGTAGGATATTTATTTATTTAAATGCTATAACAATGTTTCCCTAAGACAGATGTCTATAATATCCTATCCTATATCTTAATTTATATATTCGTAGTACGGTTACATACAGTGTGTGAGTTGGTTCTTTATGTATGAGTAGTAATTATTTAAGGGCATGCACACGTCGCCATTTCCAGCTTCCTTGTAGGCAGCCTCTTTCCCTGTGCTCGAGACAATTGCATATATTCGTATATAGCGCTCACTGACACGATGCGCCAAGCTCCGCCCTTTGTTTCCGTGTGTGAAAATCTTTGACTTGATTTGTTATTTTACCTCCTACGAGTATACGTAAGTAAAAATGTAATGAAATCATGTAGTTAGATTGTTGTATGATGATTCGAATATAAGTAAGTCGTTAGTCGATTACAATATGTTTTCTTTTAATGTACAAATGAGTCCAAGTTTTATTAGAAAACAAAACGTAGATTAACAGGCCACGGCTGTAGGCCCCCAATGGATTGCTGCCATGATTATTTGTTGTTACTGATTCTTTAACCTTTTTGATTCCAACTTTTTGTATTATTTTTAACGCTCTTTAAAAAAAGAAGAGGTTCCTTCTATGTTCCATTATTGTGTGTTCACCGATTGATATATTACTCATTCATATTGCACAATATATTATCAGTGGCACATAATTGGTTATTAAAAAAAAATGTTTATCGATTATTCCTTCAATAGTGAAGCGATTTTGAAAATTACTTTCGAGGTTTCTTTCCATAAAAGTTTCGAGGATTTGACGAGAATCTTCAGAGTTATGAACAGAAATGCACTTCGAGAGTTCAGAAGAAAGCTTAAAAATTTGTTTTGTTTGGTCCCCCATAAATTGGTAAAAGTACGTGCGAGTATCGAACTTTTAAGTCATTCTAGACAAAATAGTAATTGAACTTTGTAACTTCTGCACTATTGGGTGACTCTTTCATGATATAGGTACAGTACAGCTATCAGCCATCAGCAACCATATCCGCTTGGAGATGAGAAAAAGCAGCACAATGCTGATTGTATTTCTCTTCCTGTCTACCACCATGTTCACGAGGTTTTATCTTAGTTATAGAGATGCATTCATGTTCTATATGCGTTCACTGAAAAAAATACCTAATGTCCTCGACTTCCATCACACTTATCTATCATTTAATATGACCAATTGATTTAAAAGTAAGAGTTTGGTGCAAGCCCTCTTCATTGAATGTTCTTGGAATTACAGCGACCCGTTAAGGCTACAGTTTATAGCTGTGTGTGTGATCGTATTCATGGATGGATAGAAGGGCCTACGTAAGTAGTTATCTTACGCAAAAACATAATATACAAGTATTAATCAAGATACCTTAATAAAGTACCTACCAGCACACAAAAATCAATTGCATTTCACTGGTGAACCGTTCTATATCGAACGCGTTGGAACAGAAAGCGATTGACCGAACGCGCTTGCATTGCACATGTTACCACAGATTTAATGGCGTCGTAAGGGAATGAGCTTCTGAGAAACGGTCTGAGATGCACATGGAAGACCATAAATCGACAACTACCCGTGGCCTGTGCTGGACACCGATTTATTAGCTGCCTGGAGGTACCGTTTCCTTTACCTTGCATTATGAAGGGCTATGCTATGTCTATATCACATTCAAATCGTCACACAGATTATTGAAATAGTCGCGTTACGTAAAAAGAACTCTGAGGGGAAGTGGAGGGGGTATGATTGCGCATGGGTACACTCGCGCACGAAAGTACTAGGCCTAATGTGTTATTTTTTGTGTTACATTGATATGAAAGAACACCAAATAAATATAGGTAAATGATCAGCTATTATTATGTTAGTCAACGGGTTGTTGTGAAAGAAGTAGGTAAAGGCTCGCTTAAAAGTAGACTTCATTTAAAGCCATCACGAAAATATTCGTAAATCGTTCGCGTGTAGTTTAGTTTACGTAAAGATAATGGGCGCTACGCGTGCACGTGCCGAGTACGCGGTGATGTACCCGCGTATGATGTGTTTACAATACGCCCGTTTGTTCAGCCGTTTGATCTTTATAAATGCAATAGGTATTTCAAAAATATCGCCGTCGGCGGAACTCTGTCTTTCATAAAAAAATAGAATGATTTTTAAGAACGACAACCTTGATGTTGTTTATTCTGGATTGTGGATAGGTGCTCCGTTTATGAACATTTTAGATTCGGGGTAACTGACGTCTGTTTGAAATGAATTCAGAACAGAAAACTGATTAACCTTCCCTTGCTTGACTCATCAGACTGTTGGCGTGCCTAAAGGGTTGTTAATCTTCTTCTATTTAAAGGGTGTCCCCGGAAGTCGACGTCAAGCCGAACCTGGGTGATAGGCCAAGTCAAGTGTGTTATCAGAAAAAAAATGTCTACATGACTTATGACTTTAATGATTTTAAATAATAGGCATTTTACCGAAACTCTTTTTAGTAAGTAGGTAACTATTATTTTTATTGTGATCCAATACCTTTAAGTTGATGAATAAAATTTAAGGCTCTAGTTTCGAAGAAAAAACTGTGTTTTCAAGTAGAACTAAAAAAATTTAGGTTCTACGCTAGTTTGACAAGTAAGTTTACAAATTGGCACATTTCATGAGGAATCCAAAATGGTACGATACGATACTTGCTTATTAGATTATTTCATAATTAATATTTTTTTGTAAAGAAACCCAATTTAGAACTAATTTTTGTTATTGTATTGGACCTAAGGTTTCCATAAGGGCGAAATTATTTATGATTCTAGTTCAAGTGAGTTTCTTATACTTTTTAACACACCTATTGGTATATTGTATGGTTCTTTTTTTGTAAATTATCTATCACACATTAAAAAAGGCCAACTCGAAAAATGACCAGAAACAGAGAAGGCTCTCTAAAAAACTGACCAAAAATTTAAATAACCAACCAGAAAAACAAATACTTAATCGATCGAGTGAGCGAAGCGAACGATGATCTTAGTGGTAACTTGGACAATTTTGCGTTGTATGTTTGTATGTCGCGGCCAAAGACGTTCTACTTATAACGTTATAAGTAGAATGTCTTTGGTCGCGGCATAACTGTCGAACCGTTAATCCAATCTTCATGATACTTGGTAAGTATATAGGTAGTAATACGGGATTTCCCGGCTCACCTAATGAGCGTGATCGGTCAAGGGGTTGTAGTGATATGAGGAATAAAAAAAAAAAAAGATATCCATTTACTTTGAGGGGGGTGTCATATGAAAGGGTTCTGTTTGTACATTCTAAAATGGTATTACTTTTCATTCAAAGGTGTAAAGTTTTTAAACTACATCGATAAATGTAAAATCTATTATTTTTCAGTGGTTCCAACCTAAAGTGTTTCATTCGACAAATCTAACGAATTTTTAAACGAAAAGAGATTTTTCTGAATTTTATAAAGTATCATGTTATACACTACAAACAACTTCGTCGGTTCGGTGCAGTCTGACAACCAAAAACCACGAACAAACACCAACAAAAAATTTTTTACTGCCGAAAAACCTAAATGTTTCTTAAAACATTTTTGTTTTAACTGACACCCTCACAGAAAGTACTTATATTTTTACAAAAACCATCAAATATTTAAGTATCTAAAGAAATATATTTTGTAACAAAATGGATTTTGACCATATTTTTAAATAGCTGCGTCCACACTTCTATGAAATAAGGTAGTGACTGATATGACAATAAATGCAACTCTGAAAGTGTCAACAAACATCAGTATTATACCATAAAAAAAGGTAAATTCATAGAGCTTTCAATCAGAATCTATGTTTAACGAAATAATTATAAGTATTTCTGCATGGTTGCGTATCAAAATACGACCACTGATATTTTTAATTTGATAATTGACGAGCTGGACTCCTACCTTAGCACATGGCCTGTGGACGCGTAGGCACCGTAGAAGAAAAAGTGTTGAGATCATTTTTGTAGACAATTTTACGATCTACAAACTTTGTTTGAACCATTTTTCGGTAGCTCTCATTGTTTCAGAGATATACGCAAAAAACGCAAAGGACATTGCTCTGCGTCCATACATTGTTTCCCCTGGAGCCAAGAGCATCGGATAATTATGTATTGTATTCTCTATCATTAGTAGATTCTTAAAAGATCTTGTATTTGTAGCGGACTAGCTGCAAAAAAGGTATATTTCAAAACAAGTATCAGATTTTGAGGTTATAATCTAACCATAACAACGAATATTAAATGTAGGTACCTACGATTTTTCATAGCTCTGAGTGATTTTTAAGAAACTGATGTTGAGATTCGTGGTGTTGGTTGAATAAAAAACTGTATATTCTTACATAGTTTATTGCACACACGAAAATTACACAGGGATGAAGGAAGAAGCAAACGAGATGAATGACCGGCATTTGTTTTAACAATAGACAATAATAGAATACAACAGTAGTGATGTAACACTAATATAGTGATGTGTGTATTGCATGCTTTATTTCAACAACTGAAAGGTAGGTAATATCATAATACCTACCTATTCTTCCAATAACATGGAACCACCCGCAGAGCCACAATTTACACAAAATACACATTCCATTGCGTATGCGTAGGATCTAAGTCCGTTTTAGAGTGCCAAGTTATCGTTCGAGCGGTACACAGTTCCGAAAATCACAGCCAGGTAAATCGTTTTTTAAAGCAATCCAAGTCCGTTAAAATAAGTCGTAAAAAAGTCCCGAAAGTCACCAAAACACCGAACACAAGAAAAGAACACAGGAAAAGCACAGCACAGGAACTGTAACTTTGCCAAAGTGACAATAACGGACGACGCGACGTGACGTTCACAGCAAAACTAGGGTTGTAGTACGACACCACACCAATAATCGATTTTTTCGATTAAGATTTACTGTGGTCTTAAATTATTTCAAACTGTCTGTTACATCACCTTTGTCATTTAAACATTACAAGTATGTGTGACAATGGTTTATTTTACGCCGAAAAAGAAATGTTATTTTTGTATGAATTGTCGTAAAAAATGAATTAGAGAATCAAAATAAAAAGTTTTGATTACTGTATAATATTATTCTTACTACCTATTTAAAAATTGGAGTATGACTGCATACATAAAGTAGGTATTCTTATTAGGTTTTTTAAAATACACTTTAGAAAAGAAAACACAATCGATCGATTAATAATTCAATCAATCGATTATAATTGATTGGACATCCCTATTTCACTTCTGACACGACATGACATTATGCGAAGATGGCGATCTAATGTTATTAGTCATGTTAAATTCTATTAAAAGTACATTTTGGAATACAGCTAGTTCGTGATACAGAAGTATTTGCAACTTAAATAATAAAATAGGCGATTAATTATCGTTTAATCTGATACTCTTTATTGCACAGGGGCAATTTGGACATTGTCTTTTGTAAACTTTGACCTCGAATAAAAAACAACGCACAAGCGGGATCGATGGGGACTTTTGACATGTCATTTGTAATGACGCATCCAAGGCCTGCACAAAAATCCAGCTTGTTGGGAAATAATGCAAACTTGAATCAAAATTTAGTCTATTTTGACTGGACTATAGTGTTTTGTTTATTGTAATTAATTCAGTTATCATTAATTCAGTTACCATGTTATATATTTTTGCATCGTTTCTATTTCTGACGTGTATCTCGACGGCGGAACACGGGTGGGTACACGGTACGGTACCGACTAACGATCGTCCCAGACCGCACACATAGATTACAACTCATTACAATGCATCGATCTGTGTAAATAAGCAATCCGAAATAGAACGTAACAGAACTGCTGAAAATAGTGGTGTCGAACACTCCTACTGTTATTGTCTGGGGTTTGAATAAATATTTTTTTTCTCAATTCAATGTCTTCATAGATCAAGTATGGAGAATTGAGTTTTGCATTTTGCATTTAAAACAGATAGGTAAGGACGTACGAAAACATGGTATCTCCTATCTACTTATTTTTTTTATTTTTTGTGCATGTCCTTACAAAATAATGGAACTTGTTAAAACTGGGTGATCTTCCCTCTGTGGAACCGCTGTTTGTTCAACCCTTTTTTGTGCGTAATATAATATTCTACATGCAAACCCGGAATAATTTTTCGAATTTTACAAAAAAATGCGTTCTGTGCAGTCTTTTAAAAGAGGATTAGTTGAAGAGACGAAGGAAAACGTGGTAATAAAATCGCTATTGATTTTGTAAAACATCACCAACCCCAATAGGTATGTAAGGTATACATAAATTATTCGTTGCATTACATTTGAAATAATATCTAATACCAAAGACATTCTCAAAGACTATTATGTAATAAATGTAGGCTAATTATGGCATTTGCTTTACATAGGGAGGATCGACGGCGCAATACCAGACTATCTACTTTGGAACACATCCTTAGTGACCTGAATAGTACGAGTGATGTTCTATGAAAGATGGTTCTCCAGGTATTCATTTAAGAAATCCATTAGAACGATGCGATTTTTCACGCAAGAAGCGACTGTAGTTCAATTTAATTAAAAAAAATCTGTTTTTAATATTTTGTTATACTGTTCTCTGGCATATTGCGTCTTCGTGAATCCTAAATGCCAAATTTCAGTGATTTTCTTATAATTTCATTAAACAAACAAATCCTAAACATGTACCTTCCAGACATCGTAAACTAATAATTAAGGAGCGCGCATGGTGTAACGAAATGAATTATCACGTTTCATTGCCCGTAATGACATTAAAAAATGTTTATCTTTGTAAATTTCCGGCATTCAGGATTCACATAACTCGCTGGCGAAAACTGTTTATTCTTGAGATTCATGTACCTATATCAAATGTGCTATGCGACTTATGCGAATTCTTTATATCACGCCCTATACTTACAAACCTAAAAGGCGGCCATGAATATAGGTACTCGGTAATCCTAGTAATAATAGTAGGTAATTATTTTATTAAAATATGTACTTATGTTAGTTTAAGGTTTAGGACCTGTATTATGACCGAGCTTAGCTCGGTATTATTTTTTAATTGCCTGAAAACACGGATAAAACGTCATTTTCTAAAAATGAATCCTAGCTAGATCGATTTATCGCCCTGGAAACCACCTGCATACAAAATTTCAGATTCAGATTATTATATATCGACTGGACGGCTGGATTTAAATTAAATTGTGTATCAGGAAAGCTTATATCCTGGATTAACACATAATGCTACTGGATTAACACATAATGCTACTTTTGATCCCTTTGTCAACTTTGACTTGAACTTTGACAACTTATGTCTTTAAGCCGCGAATTTTTTAATTTTACCTACTAGGTAGGTACTATAATAGTTTTAGCCATTTGAACTAATAATTAAACTACTTTTTTTGAACTACTTTTATTTAATAAACAAATAGGTTCGTAACTTGCCTTGAAATAGGTTGCTTGTATCCAGCTTTCTTTATACCTGCACTTAAATTCAAATAAATAAAGTAATTTGTGAATGGTGATGTTGAATGTGGTATGCCGGCGGACTTCGTTCGTCACCCGGCAACTTGAAATCCATTTAAACCGTCGTCGGTCGGCCAGCTCGGCGTGATCTATGAGAAAGCGATGACAGCGATCGACTTATGAAACAAGAAGTACTTAGTGCAAGCCAAGTGGCTCCTGAGTGTACCTACTTTGGGAGCTTTCGTCGTCGCCCAGGATATTATATTGAACTAAACTTCAACTCTCTTAACTCAAAAGTAATTGTCTTAAAAATACTCAAGGCAACACGATTATTTATAGGACCCACCTCAGTTTACCTACTACAGCAAATGAAACCTGCGCTCACATCAACATTTATTACCTAAAAGTGCCTAATTTTACACTTAGGTATGTTCACCACAAACATGTGCGGTTCTAAGAAGACGTATTCTCCCAGCAAGGTTTCATTCGTAAAGCCGCCCAAATCGTAGGTTTGTTTAGAATACGGCAGCTCGCTGCGCGCACATGGCCGACGACGGACGAGAGCCAGCCGCCCCGATGGGAACTTCAATGTGCAATTACAGAATACCAGAATATAACTACAGTTTTACGGTGCTAGGCAGATAGGTGGTAAAATGTATAATTCTAGGTTTACATCAACATGGGTAAGCGTAGCGATACACCTAATATAACTAAAAAAGCAGGTAAACACCAATTTGTGATTTCGGTTTAACAATTATACGTAACAAAATACAATAGCGTAAGTAGGCGGCATAATTTTAGGCAATGGGTGTTTTAAAATTATAAATATCGCGTGGTACCTACTTTAATAAAATATAGCCTATGTTCATGCGGAAAGTCCATGGATACACATAGGTGAAAGATTTTTTGAAATCGGATGAGTAGTTTCGGAGAATACCCCAAACATACAAACAAACCAACTTTGCCTCTTTGTAATATTAGTATGAGTATAGATAATTAGTTAATAAGATAATTAGACAGTAATAATAATATAGTTTATACTTGTTATAATAGCAAAGCTTCACTAACCTCTAGGTAAAAAGTACTACATACAAATAAGTCAAATGATGGTTTTTCCAGGTTCGGCGCCGATGTTCGCAGGGATGCGTGGAGTCCACGGGCAGATGCTCTCTGGGGGCTCATCCATCAGCGGCCTAGGGGGCTTCGGACTTTCCTCCTCCCTGCCAGCGTTGCCCCCTGACCGAAAGGTATTTGCCTGATCTCTAACTATCGCGTGAGCCGTTGGCCGGGCACAGTACCTCGACTTTCGATTTTTCTGCCTATATTGGTTTTATCTTCGCGAAAAGCGTGACAATAACACCTAAATTTTAAGTAGGTATTTGTGCTATCTCAAAGTCACAGTTCTATTTTTTGGGGTTGAAAATCGGCGGTTGTAATTTCATTGTCTTTTTTTTTCTCGGGCATTATTAAGTTCAAAAGAGTCACAATTCAATTGTTTTCGGAGAGCCATACAAAGATATCAAACAGTCATACAAACATAATCAAAGAGTCATACAAAGTTTTCCAAAGGTTTTTTTTTGAGAAATTCCTTTATGTATTTTATTTAAATGAATTAATGAACTGGGTATGATTAGATGCGTAGAATTTAAGTATCTTAGTGTTGTATTGTGTAATTTTACTAAAACGTTTCTCTTATTTATAAATAGTAATTGTAAAAATAGTAACTTTTTTTGTGTATTATTGAATCACAAGATTCGTTAGCAGAGGACTACTGTGAATTATTTTCCCAGTAGTACTGCCAACAGAACAACTCAACAGAATAGGTGGGAATAGACGGTTTGTTGTCATTGTTTATTTAAAAAATACGCAGTTATAAATATTTACGGTAATACGGAACCATTTGTGTAAAAATCTGATTTGTGTCATGTAATTATTAGTCATTTTATTTATATTTATTTAAATTTGTTACTTTCAAGGTGTACTCAACGCCCCCGCCGACGCCCCTGCCGGCACTGCCCTCGCCAGCAGCGGCGCCCGCTGCCTCGCCTGTCACCTCTATACACAGCTACTACCACTAACGTCTTACACCGCACTTTATATTTAAATAAATAGCTTTAAGCAATAGCCCTCATTAGGTGCGAAATAAGAAAGCCAAAGCAGTGAGGTTCATAGAGGATGTGTCTGTATTCATGAGTATATTTGTGCTACAACCATACCAGTCAATGGATCGTTTAAGATGAAAGTTGGAACTGTATTGACCGGAATATCATGTGGGCTAAGTATATAAAATGCTGGTCCACACTCACAAAAATTTAACAATATAGTTAAATTTTTGTGAGTGTGGTCGCCCTTCTTTGTCGCGGGTCAAGATACTGCCAAAAACGGGTACAAGGTGCGGATCACACGCGAAGCTGTTAAGAATATGCGAATGCAATGAAATCTACATTCCTGTTTTGCGGGTTGTTCACGGCTTCACGCGCGAAACTTGGGCAAATGTGGATTGGCTATGACATTGAAAACGATGTTGGGGGTGGTCCATAATATTCCAAAAACATGTTTTGTAAAAAAAGGGTACCTACATAATTATCCAAGATCAGAAATACATTAAATAAAATAAATAAATAAATATCCTTGGACATTCCACACAGCGTCATCTAGTCCCAAGCTAAGCAATTAAATGCTTGTGTTATGGTAACCAGATGACTGATACACTACATAGATACATTTTTTTTTGTAAATACATACATATTATACATAGAAAACACCCAGACACGAAACAAATATTTGCAGATCATGCAAACATTTGTCCCGCAGCGGGGATCGAACCCGCAACCTCTGCGTCTCAGGCGAGCTTTCGCCCACTGCGCCACAGAGGTTGTCAAAAAATTATTATGTATTTTGATAATAGTATCTCTATAATAAAGAGAGGTCATCAATTATGATGACCTCTAATAGCGCAGTGGGTGAAGGCCCGCCTGAGACCAAGAGGTTGCGGGTTTGATCTCCGTCGCGAGACAAATGTTAGTATGTTATGCAGACATTTGTTCCGGGTCTGGGCGTTTTTCTATCTATAATATGTATGTATTTACAAAAAAAAATGTATAAAAAGTAGTACTTATATTAGTCATCTGGTTACCATAACACAAGCATGAAATTGCTTAGCCAAGCCAAAGACGATTAATATCTAGAAGACAGACAAAGGCCATACACAAAATCGTAACCCTAAAAAATAGCCTGAAAACTCTAAAACATCAATTTTATCGAAGAAATTTCAATTACTTTCTAGTTAAAAATGTTTAAATATTGAATATCGATGCTACCTACTACTAAGTATTGAAATTTCTTGGATAAAATTGATGTTTTAAAGTTTTCAGGCTATCTGGTACTGCGGGATCGGGTTACGATTTTGTGTATGGCCTTTGTCTGTCTTCTAGATATTAATCGTCTTTGGCCAAGCTAAGCAATTTAATGCTTGTGGCTAGATGACGCTGTGTGGAATGTCCAAGGATATATATAAATTAATATAATGATACACTGTACTTCTAGAAAGAGGTTTTTAAATCCATCTTATCTTCATAATGTTATCATGCACGGATTGGGGTTAGCTCTGTATGCTGCGTGGGAACAATGATGAATCTTGAAAAAAAAAAATCTGTAGGACCTCAAGGATCTTCGACTTCGTCTTACATGCTAGGTGATTCTACATTCGAGAGATAAATCTCCAATAACGAATCCCTCAATTTATTTAATCGTAGTTATGACTTTTATTAGGCTTCATATAAAATATTCCCAATAAAATTATGAAAATAAATAAGTGTCCTATTTTTAGCCTATTTATGCGACATCATTCTTTGCGTGGCAAATGGAAGCCTCTAGATTTGGAAGACGTAGAGGTAACCTACCCATGGGCGTATATGAGGCCCCCCCCCCCCTCAATACGCCCGGGAAGAAAATATCAGGTGATTGCTAAAGATACGCCAGTGAACCTAACCCAACCCCTCTGCTCGACCTATATGGAAACTTTGTCCTCTTCCTAAAATACGATTCCAATCACCTGGATGAATCTCCTTGCTCATCCTCTCTTCTGACAATATAACGTCTTCACAGGTTTTCGCTTGTTAAAAATGCCATAGACCGCTTTGTGTTCGAGAATGATTTCTGTGTCTTATTTATAATTTCTCTAATTTTTCTACCTTATATGTATTCTATGTCATCATCGTATAAATTGTGTAGAATACATAAGGATGTTAATATCCTTGGTTTGGTTCTTTATCCATCAAATATTGTGGCCTGAGAATATATTATATGTATAGTAGTTACTTTCGAGGCATAAAGTCTTGATTGCTTGAGATAAGTGATGTTAATGTATCAGTTGTAGTGTAGTGCAAAGCCAAATAAGCTTAGACGGACTTAATGCTGCATATCCAGCAGAACTTTGTCTCAAACCTGAGAAGCGATTTAAGGCAGTTCTTGTTCCCTTCCTTCCTTTTTTAATTTTGGAGTTTCCCTTGACATAAACACGAATTAACATCTAACGAGCGCATTAACTTATTATCAATCTAAAGGTGGGAACAGATTGGTGCAATGCAACATGTAATATAATATTCTGCCTTACATTGCATGTTCCCTGCTGCCTTGGACGTGTGGCGCGCGCGGTACGCGCATTGACCTGACCATAGTCCTGCGCACACTGCGCGCCCCTTTGTTGTAACGCTCCTCGGAGCGTGCGCGACCCAGGCGCAGTTCGTGCGCGCGAGGCGTCCACACTATGGGAATTCTGTTATTTTATATATATATTACATGATACATTGCAGCAATGTGGACCTCAAATTCTTACATTGCATGTTGCATTACATGTTGCATTGCACCAATCTGTACCCACCATAATTAATGACCGGGTTCAATTAATCTAAGTACATCATTTTTTATGTAGAAATTTATTTATTTTTAAGATTTGTGTTTTTATTGTAAGTACTTAGATTTATATTACGTACCAAAGTGAACGCAGTTAATCCTACTTACTAGTACCTACATATAGAATGCATGTAAGTAAGCAGTTACATTTAGATAATGTACCTACTCAAAATATTTCATGTTTTTACCGTCATTATATAAGAAAATTTTAAGTATTACAATATTTTCTGTTGAACCCCACAACGTGGTAAGTTTAAGTAGCTAATCTAGATTTACACCAAAGCTAGTTTTATAAGGTTAAAAATGATCAAGTCATTAGTTAATTCCTAGATTAATAAAAATGTAATAGGCACAGCACAGTCGCGGAATGAAAAGGTACGCCCTTTCCTTAGAGTCGGTTTATAAATGTACTAGTAGTGCAAGAATCCATTTTGACAACATAATGGTTCAAGAAACGTGCTCCTAACGTTTTAATATTATGGGACGTTTACTGTTAATCGACTAAGGTTTAACTTAGGTACCTTCACATGATCAACAAAATGACAACTATAAAATAAATAAATAAACAACAAGGTTTTTAAAGCCTATTAAATCTATAGCAAATATTAATCTTTTTGACTAGATAAAATCTGGCAGTCATTCATTCGTCTTTGATCTGAATAATTTTTAACTTTATTACCGAACAGTTAAACATTACTTTCTCTAGCTTAACTTTATTCTGTAACAAAGGTTAAAAAGGAAATTTATATGCCCACGATAATGTTAAACGATTCAATTTGAAGACTAAGGAACCTTTTCATTGCGTGGGTGGGTGTACATAATACAGTTAGTCAGTTACTGTATATTCATCTAAACGCCTACTCTAAGGCTTTCATTTCATAAATTTAAAGAAAAAGTATCATCTATTGAATAGGTAAGTAAGTAATTATATTTTTATTATAGACATGAGAGTTTTTTATTATATTGTACCTACCAATACTTTGCCGACATCCAAAGAACAATAATCTAAAACAAGTACGAGTATCTAGTACCTACAAAGAATACGTAATCGTATTCTTACTTTGTAGGTGTACCTAGTGGTACCTACCGGAATGATTCATAGACATAATATTTTTGCGTAGGCTCGTAGCGCCCGTAGTAGGTATGCTACGGGCGTAGCAGATCTACAAGACTATTTACCTACGCACACGGCATATTTTTACTGCACTTTTGTATCGATACTAACGTGCAGAAGGCTCAAGGCTGCCATTATTTGGGATTATTACCTTAGATTCTATATTCTCTATTATATACGTCTGATATTACTAGGTATCTATTATATGGCATAGAATAAATACCTAGTAATACCAGGCGTGAGAGTAGACAACAAAAAATAATAATCAGTCATCACATCAGTTAATAGGAAGGAATTAGTTAACCATTAACCCGTCCCGTGCTTCGAGCCTCGACCTAAAATAGTGCCCCAAGTGCAAGCAAGTTTTCACCGGCAATAATTTTTACGTGATGTCATCAGATAAATCAATTTTACGGCATTAAGATTATAATTATATGTTATAAAATATAGGTATATCATTGTTTTTGTCGTGAAATTTCCTAATAACTAATGCCCTCTGAATTTATTGAAAAAACTTACATGATACAGAAATTATTTAATTTCTTTCCAAGGTCATGATTTCGAGTCAAAATCGTAACACAATTTGCATTATTTTTCCACATCACAATAGATATTCATCGAAACTAACACTTCTACTCAGTAGCTTATACATTTATGCATAATTACATGTATTTAGATCACTTTCTAACACAATAATTACACCACAAATCTGTTTACAAACACAAACAAAACACGGCAGCCATTACGCGTGCGAGCCGCTCACGCACGCGTCACTGGCGAATCGCCGGAAAAGTACAGTTGCCATAAAAATGACATAGCATTTTTTTTTTAAGATTTTGATTTTGTTGATTTTATAGTGCCGTTTTACTTGTATTGGGTTGCAATTATTATTACCAGTATAAAAATTAGGTACCTTCGTTTCTACTTCTTGAACCTACCTACCTACTGGGAGTTATCTACGAAAATATTTGATTCAAAATGTTTGATATAAAAAAGTTTGTAGATGTTAGTTGGAATTATAGCACCTACCTACTACCTACTTATATGTTCTACTCATGATCATAATCATAAAGTTTGTAGATGTTAGTTGGAATATAGTACCTACCTACTACCTACTTACAGTTGTGGTCATATAATTAAGAACGATTTGAAGTTCTAGAAGTTTTTTATTTAAATCGTATCATACACAGAGATGTGTACCTTCTGAGAAGCAACTAGTTATGTTATATAATAGTCACATTAATAGAGCAACCTGACTTAAGAATAAAGTATGAAATCGCTAACTATATTTTGCACATTTTATTGATTTTATCAAAGTAACACATTCAAATAGTACTGAAACTGGACAAATAATTAAGAACGATTTATTTAACTGCTCGGGAATTGTTTTTTATGACACTTAGATTTAAAAATCACAATATTATGTAGCACAGGAAACATAAAAATAAATTTAATAAATATTTAACTAAAATTAATAGTTAATAGCATATCCACGGCTTTTAATTATAGCTTTACACCGGCGAGGCATTGACTCTATTAATTTTTGACATTTCGCAAGAGAAATAGAGTTCCATTCTTCTAAAAAAACGTCATACAGCTCTCTTAAATTTCCACACATTGTATTTGAAACCTTTTTCTTTACTTCAAACCACAGATTCTCTATTGGGTTTAGATCTGGACTGTTAGCAGGCCAGTCTAAGACAGAAACTAATTGCGCTGTAAGAAATTCCTTTACGGTGCGTGCAGTGTGCTTTGGATCATTGTCATGCTGGAATGTCCAAATGACCGGTAGAACGTCTTCAGCGTATGGTAACATTGTTTCTTCCAGTATATTTTTGTATTGGAACTGATCCATGTTACCTTCTATCAACTTTACAGGTCCTACACCATGTCCTGAAAAGCAACCCCAAATTTTCACATTTCCACCACCGTGCTTTAATGTAACTTTCGTGTACTTTGGGTCGAATGCTGTATTCGGGGGACGTCGTACATATCGTTTTCCATCAGAACATACTCTGTTTATTTTCGTCTCGTCAGAAAAAAGTACATTTTTCCACTGTTGCACAGTCCAGTTTTCATACTTTCTCGCAAATGCAAGCCGGGCTTGCCTGTGGCAAAGTTTTAACATGGGTGGGTACCTTTCTTGCTATCCTACCGTGCAATTTTTCTTCTACCAAACGTCTTCGAATAGTGCGTGCTGAGATTGCTGAAGGGTTGTTTTCACCAAAATATTCTTTTTTAAGCTCATTGGACCCTTTAAAAGGATTTTGTTTTGCCATACGAACGATGTTTCGGTCATCTCGAGGAGTTGTTTTTCTCTGTTTAGGTACACGTGACCTTTGGATCTGCTTCCTCACTCAGACGTCTTAGAAACTTCCTTCCCACTGCCACCAAAGTTGCACTAGCTCAATCTTTACTTCTTCCAATTTTAGACTATGCTGATGCGTGTTTTGTTGATCTAACTGAAGACCAACTGAATAAGCTTGAACGCCTTCAAAACTTTGCTATTCGATTTATTTTTGGTTTACGGAAGTATGATCACGTTTCTGAATATCGTTGCAAGCTTAAGTGGTTACCTATTCGATTTCGTAGAAATTCTCACATTCTTTCTCTTCTTTACAATATTCTTTTCCTTTCATCCACTCCCTACTATCTCAAGGAACGCTTTGAGTTTCTTCATTTATCCAACTCCCGATCTTTACGTTCTTCTGATTCTCGTCAGTTGAAAACTCCAGCTCATACTTCTAGTTTTTATGGTAACTCATTCACAATTAAAGCAGTTCAGCTTTGGAATTATCTTCCGGTTTCAATCAGGCATGCAAAGTCTCTCCCTATTTTCAAAAATTTGGTTTATCAACATTATCTCTCTCTGTCGTCCACATCATCTTAACATATTTTATTTATCACATCTATTAATTATGTATGTATTATCTAATATTATTTATAGGTAGGTATATATATATATATTTTTTTTTTTTTTTTTTTTTAATTTATTTATTTAAGTATTGTATTGTAATTATGTAGGTACTATAGTTTTTTATTAATGTATTATTTTTATGTAATTTGTTTATAGTAAAGATTTCCATTTTTTTATTTTTTGCTGATATTTGCCACCGTCCTTATCTTTTAAATAATTTCCTGTCCATCCAAAGGTTGCCTGGAAGAGATCGCTTTCAGCGATAAGGCCGCCCATTGTTTTAAGTACCCTTTTTTTTTTTTTTTTTTTTTACTGGCATTGTTTAAGTGGGTATTTTTAATTCAATAAAGATATATTCTATTCTATTCTATTCTACACGTGGAACATTCGAAGTAGTTTGATACGTAGCAAAATGCTTTACAGCGTGGAAAACCATCGTTTTTGAACATTGCAGATGGTCGGCTATCTTTTTATAAGACCAATTCTTCCGGCGAAGTTTTATTATTACTTCCCTTGTAGATTTATCACAACTTTTATTTTTTCCCATTGTTTTTTCTAAAGAAGCAATCACCTTTAATCTTTTACAGCACGTAATGGCGCCAAAATTATACAAACAGTAACAAATCGACTAAGTGTTCTCTATTTAAATTTGAATAAAGGTATAAACTACTTAGCGTTCTTAATTACGTGTCCAGCCAGTAATAAGGAATACTTTGTTTAAAAGTAGTGTAAAAAGTTTGCCTATTGATTTTTAGCCTATCATGTGTATCAATGAATACAGTGGTAATATGGAAATGTTTTACGATACCGAGAGAAATAAAAACAAATGCATACAATTAGTTTTGCATCTTAGTTGGAAAAAATCTTCCCTATATATCAGCGTTCTTAATTATATGACCACCACTGTATATGTTCTACTCATGATCATCATCATAAAGTTTGTAGATGTTAGTTGGAAATGGTATCAAGTTATACAGGGTTGAAAATTTTGAATTTAAATGCCTGATGACAGGACCTAATTTCGCTAGTTTTGGTGAAAGCCCTTCTTCATTTTGTATACAATTATTGTCTACAAAATGAAGAAATTTATTCAACAAAACATAGCGTGGGAAGGTCATGATTTTCTTGAACTTGGGCATTGCAAGAAAATCATCTGACCGCCAATATTCATTTTGTGATGTACTTGGATCAATACCCATGTACATAATAACGGCAAAAAGCACAATTATCTCGTCTGCATCTGTAGGTTGCCACTGATGTAGACGAGATGATGACTTCAGTTCTCCTTTAGCTTTCAAACTATCGATCGTTTTCTTGGCGTACCTATTAGTTTCCTGGACGATATGCTCTATCATGTCTTTATCCCAGATATCTATAAAGCAATCATAGGGCGTATCGTAGTCTTTGATCGGTCCAGGAGTATCACCAGAAAACAATTCCGGGATGCCCCCAAATGTATCAAAGTCTTCTTGCCATGTAAAACTAGAAGATGTGCCATTCATACGATCGGCTTCATCATCTATCGCGCTCTCGATACCAGTTATTACCTCCCGAACAGATTCTTCTAGATCCTCGTCGTCAGGAATATCCCGACTTCTGCCAATTGCTACGGCGGCAGTGGTTTCGATAGAAGGTTCGTCGAACTCACTATCCAAATCACTGCCGTAAGCAACCAAACTCTTAGTTACTGGCATGGGTGTTGCCGTTACTCCCGAAGTTGACGGACGAACACCAGCCTCTGCAGAGCAAATGTTGGGCATGCTTTCAGCTATGCTAGGATTCACACTAGGAACACTAACACCGCCCGAAGCGCTGCCAAAACATTCAATTGCTACTGTACTAGGAGTCTGTGGCTTCCGAAATTGGTATTCCTGAGCCTCCTCGTCCATTCCACGTCCCACCCAACCAGCGCTTGACATGGAAATTACTCTAAACACGGTTACCTAATTATACCACGTCATTTACAAATCGTTTTTTTTTATATTTTGTTTTCGATGCTGCTGCTGACTGTACCGGAACAAAATTAACCGTTCGTAAGGCCGTTCAACTTTATTCAAAATTACTTCTTGCTGCTTTTGCTTTTAGCAAGTACTTACCTATTTATGCCTAAATATTCCTTGATAAATTACCAGCTTATTTATGTACATAAATATCCATAAAACCCCATCATTTGAAAAAAAATAGTAGGTACACAAACAATGCATGGCATGTAACTTTGACGTGCAAAAAAACATGCTCTGCAAAAGTTAGTTACATTTTTTCATTAGAATTTTATCACTATTTGTGATTTTATAACTTTATACGTAATCTACAGTATTTTCCCAGTAATTACACATAAAAATCTTAATAGAATACTCACCGGTTTCTTCTTGAAAACATTTTCACAAAATCACTTACACTTTCATTTTATGGCAATTTCGAAAAGATGGCCGACCACAGATCCAGCAACGCAATGTTTTGCAATTTTACTCGGTCAGTATACATTTCCGGTCTCAATTTCTCTTTATTGTCTGTATTCTGTTCAGTATTGAATGAAGCTTGACATTGGTGCAGCCAATGGGCGTTGAGATAAACCGGTCTTGCAAGAAATACGCAACCAATTGAACCGAAGTCTTATGCACACGTAGTAATGCACGATTCTCGCGGGAGTTTCAAAGTTAGGGAACACCTAGTTGTTCCTAAGTCTTTCGACGGGTTAAGACAATTGGGACAAATGTAGTCAAAAAACTTACTACTACTTCCACTTCACGAAAAGCACAGCCAATTCTTACAAACCATGCATTTAACCATTCTTTGCAGAATAAATGGCTGACAAGTCTTGCAAAGATGACATAGAAACGTCCTTGATGTAGATGGTAAGAGCCTGTCCAGATGGAGCGTTGTACGCGCGAGTAGCTTCGCGCGTTTCAATTTATATTGTGTCCAGATGCCGCGTTTTACGCGCGATTTGTTTGGGAGGAACCCAGGGACAAAAAAAAAAGTTTAAAGATTTTTCTTTTCGTCGGAATCACCATGTGCACAAAAAAATTCTACTATTTCTTCCCAGTTTCTACGTTTTATGCTTCGATTGGAATAATCTGGAGATTCCATATCCAATTTGTTTTCAATTTCATTAATAAAATGTTCCGTGTCAAAATTAGCAGTCTCCATTTTCGTTCCAAATACGTCCACTCACTCGCGTCGGAATCGCGCGCACCACTGGACGCAGCAATGGCGCCCGAGTATCCCGACTCTTGCGGCGCTCGCGCGCAACACGCGCGAGTCGAGAGTCCAGCGCGTTCCTTGCGTTTTACGCGCGAGTAAGGAATCGCACGGCAGCATCTGGACGGAATGTATAGCGCTCTAGTATCTGGAGAACGCGCGAATGTTGCGCGTAAAACGCCCCATCTGGACAGGCTCTAACGTAAGCCGTCATTTTCAGGGGCACTTGATCTTTCTTTGCTCGTTTAGCGGCCGGAGATACTTCAAGTGATTGGTATTTTAATTAACAATCGTATCAATATCAAAGAGAAGAACAATTTTACAAATTTTCATTTCAAATTTGCAAAATGGGGTGTGGAGTCCACACCCCATTACTGCCCACACTGTGGACAAGTGAAATTATGCATGTTTTTTTTTTGCATTTATTTTATGAGGATTTTTTTTTGCAACTCTTCATTACGTTTATAGAAAGTATTGATAAAACTTTTTTTTTTGTTCCCACTGCTGGGCAAAGGTCTCCCCTTTCTCCCTCCACGCATCCCGGTCCATCCCCATTTCCGGCCGTGTAGAGTCTAATGCATCCAGGTCATCTCGCAATCTTTTTCTGGGTCTGCCGCGTCTTCGTTGCCCGCTTGGCACCCAATGTGTAACGAGATTGGCCCCAACCAACGTCCTGAATGCGTTTGTCTCGAATGCAGTCACATGGCCTGCCCAATCCCACTTCAAGCGTGCTGTATTGATGCCCACGTCTTCAATGTCCGTTCTAGCGCGTAATTCTGCATTCTTATGTGATCCGTACGTTTGACGCCGAGGATGCTTCTCTCCATAGCTCTCTGGCAAATCTTGAGTTGAGACTTTTGTGATTCGGTCAAAGACCAGGTCTGAGCTCCGTAGGTCAATATGGGCAGAATACACACGTCGATAAGTTTTCGCTTTAGTGTCAATGGAAGAGAACCCTTCATTAGCTGCTACATAGACCAGAAGCTCCTCCAGGCGTTTTCAGCGCGAATAGTAGCACCACCACCGTTAGAACTACATCGCGTACATCTCCAGTAATATCTATCATTGATCTTTTTATTGAGGCGATGTGAATAGCCTTCTACTATGAGAACAGTAGCACCTCGCCAAAGCGAGGTGCCACTGTTTGTTCTCTTACCTTTAAGACTACTTTTTAAAAATGGTTTTCCTCTGGTACAAAACTTTTCAACTACTGGAGCTGGCTGGTCAACCTAGGATACCTACATTCTAGTTTTTGGACTTGAATGTGAAAAATAAATATAAACAAATAACGTTTAGTGTTCTTATGTTTTAGTATTTATTTAAATAAAACAAAGCTTAATTTAAAACCGAAACTACCAGCAAATCTCGCACCGAAATTAGAACTGATTTAGGACCGATACATCCAGGGTGGAACCTAACCTACTTACTATAATTTTATCAGATTTCCAAATACGATGGTTTCGCTGGCAGGGGGATTAGCGCTGCAAAATATTCAAATATCCGTACCCCTTATTATGTGCGAAAATATATATTTTTTTTAGTTTTATTCTACCACTTTGTTGGCGTGGTCAATATGTATCTCCATGCCAAATTACAGTTGACTAGTTATATTCTAGGTACTAGTAGACGGACGGATGGACATGGTGAAACTACCTACTAGGGTTTGTTGTTTGTTGACCCTTAAAAATAGAGTTGTCGTAAAGCATGTCGTCTTCTTCATGAATTTATTAAATATTAATTTCTTTTTAGTTTTGCAGCTATCGTAATCGCTTGAACCTAGTCTTAATGCTCTTGGTCCATCCATCCATATCAGCCCACATCCAGTACTACTGGGTATATAGGCCTCCTCGTTATCTCGCCACTCTCTCCGGTCTTGCGCTCGTCTCATCCACTGCTTGCCACACAGTCGTGTAAGGTCATCAGACCATCTGGCTGATGGTCTGCCAACTGATCTGAGACCCTTGCGTGGTCACCACTCAGTTGCTGCCTGTGTCCATCTTCTTGGTATTAGGGTCAAATGTTTTGGGATGAATTCGTCAACATGCAGTTTGCCAAATTTTCATAAAAAAACATATTTTCAAAATCGGTAACATCTTCATGAAGATTTAAATATATATATTTAAATAAAATTTTCTAACTAGTGACACGCCAAAAAGAAGAAGAAGATTAGGTTTTGAAGTTTAAGAACCATTGACTCTTTGTTTAGTACCTGCTTACCTACCTACATCATTTCTTTCGCTCAGATGAATAGGTAGACTAATATAGGACATGCGACATGCGAGCTGAATTGAACTACCGTCGCATCGCTGCAAAAGTCGCTATTTTTTTTCGTGAATTGAGCCTTTTGTTTCTCTCTGTATTCCGTGTTATAATAAGCTAGTGTTGCCGATCGATAGTCAAGTCAACCAATCTCAAGAGTCAAGACTTTCGATAGGACTGTCGATCGATATTATCGATAGGTAGGGTAGAGTGTCCTCGGTTGAAACACTTTGACTTTGAGTGCTTCTGGCGGAGTTGCTTTTGCATTTAACGGCAATATTTTTATGCCAGCTTGAGGTAAACATATCTAGTTCCTAAATAAAGTCAATTTGGTGGCTCTTGTCTAGGATCATTAGTTTAGCCACAATAACCGCTTATATGCAAAATGAAAAAGTGTTTCAATTGACCCCATAGTGGGGTCAATTGAAACACCCACTGAGGTTGATTGAAACACGCTTATATATTCAAAAGGGCTGTTCCTCGTGGCCAAACTATTTCGCATAACTGATTTGGCTACGAGGACTAATGCTGCGTTTACACGCTTGCCGAACCTTGGCAAGCCTCCGCAATCGCAAGCGTGTAAAGAGGGTGATTGTGTTGGTTTGCGTGAGTTTGTAGACGCTTGTATCCGATCGGGTCTAGTGTCGGTTTTTGAACACAAATCAAAGGGCGATTGCGGCAATCGATTGCGTCGCGTTTACACGTTGGCGCGCGCTTAGTAGCCGCTGTGATCTCGTGGCGAACGCACGTCTAGTTCTGACTTCAAAATGAGTGGCTGGTCGAACGAAGAGAGTTTATCGTTTTTGAAAAATTACCAAAAATATCAAAAAAGTTGCAGATGCTTGAAGTCGTCTTGCCCAGTTAATGGGAAAGCCAGTAAAGGAATTAAAATCCAAAAAATAAATATTGATGACAACTTTTCGAAAACATTTTTCTGAGGACCTCTGTGGCACAGTGGGCGAAAGCCCGCCTGAGGTGCAGAGATTGCGGGTTCGATCCCCGCTACGGGACAAATGTTTGTATGATCTGCAAATATTTGTTTCGTGTCTGGTTGTTTTCTACGTATAATATGTACCTACCTACTTATGTACCTATTTACAAAAAAATATATATCTATGTAGTACCTACTTTATCAGTCATCTGGTTACCATACACAAGCATTAAAATGCTTAGCTTGGGACTAGATGACGCTGTGTGGAATGTCCAGGGATATTTATTTATTTATTTATAAAAAACCTGGAAAAAAAAATTAAAAGTACCTAGGTTAAACCAAAGGTAACAGCCGATACAAGATCGACGTCCGCCATGCTTGGATGTACGTAGAACACTGACGCAGTCACAAGCGTGTAAACGCCTTCCAAATTCCAAGCGAGAATTGTGGACGCTTGTGGTTTGCGAAGGTTTGCCAATCCTTCGCAAGCGTGTAAACGCAGCATCTAGACTTTCCGTTGTGAGCTCAAATGAAAGACCTTGATGAGATCTACTTTTTCGATGACAGCTGTCAAACTTCACTTCAACGGCCCTATCTCGGAAACTACTCTTCTTACACTTTCCGTTGTGAGCTCAAAAAAACGACCTTCATGAGATCTACTTTTTTGATGACAGCTGTCAAACTTCAAAAGCCCATATCTCGAGAACGACTCGTCCTACACTTTCCGTTGTGAGCTCAAATGAAAGACCTCATGAGATCTACTTTTTTGATGACAGCTGTCAAACTTCAAACGCCCATATCTCGAGAACTACTCGTGCTAGACTTGTGTAAAATAAAATATCAATAAGGTCGAAGATCGCTTGAACGGTTTTTTTAACATGTGCAACCATAGGAAAATGGTTTTGCAACATTATTTCGAAAACATGATTTGTCCTTCACGACAACGGATAAAATGTTTTAAAGCACCAGGACATCCAAAGTATTACAGAAGTATTTTCATTTACTTAAAAAAAACCTCTGCAACGTTTCTGCTGTCCTGGTCTTTTAAGTTAAATCCAAAACACAATTTACACATAGTGCAATGCGAAATAACAAATAAAATAAAAAACAATTATGAAAAAATGTAATGAAAAAAATTATCTGAGCTTTTCCAAGAACTGTCCAATGCTGAGAGTTGAGTTGGCAACTTAAGATGAAATCGTCTTTTTCAATATATTCCTTAACTCGTGGTGTGGTGACGATACCTTAGTATGCTCGTCCATGTCACTTAAATAGGTAACATTCAGTAACCTTAACAACGTCATAGGCCGTTTTTTTTTTCGTTTCTTTATAGAGCATTGCGTTGTAGCTCTCAACAACGTTATTACTCCGGTGTCGCTCCCCATACACACATCATTCCGCGATGAAATCATCAGTTTTAAGCTAGATTTTCTGCACATAGTTTAGATATGTAGTCTTATTTTGCGTTTTAGGACTTTCGGCTTTAATATGTTCATATCCTTTTCTTCTTAATTCTTTGGGAAGTAGAGGCAGAGAAGTGCATAGGCCCACAATTCGCGTTTCTCTTTTTTTCTTAATGTGTATTTTTTTTGCCATTTTCCAGAGGCTATGTCGTCGATGGAAATTTCAATTGGCGTAAAGGACAAAACCCAACTTTTCAGGAGAGCCAAAAAACACTTTTTTTTTTATAAAATATTTTTTAACTCTATAAATATTGTACTTACAAAAAACATTTCTAAAGGGACTATATTTTATTTGACAAGCTCTATTCGTTGATATTATTAAAATTACTCTACATACTATATTTAAAAAGTTTTTGTCCTTTACGACGTAGCAATTTTGCTAGTTTTTAGACATACGCCGTCTATTTTTTTTTAACGAAATTAAAATTTTAGTCGTATAGGACATTCTATTAAATAAAAAAATACCTGAATTTGTGTCATAAGTCGATAATTTACTCATAAAAACTAGCTGTAAAGGACAAAATTTTGGTTTCAAACCTTTGTATTCCAATAAAATTAAGATATTTCCCACGTAAAAGTTAATAAAATAACATCTGATATAAATCTCTTTTATTTTTAATTTTTGTTAATTTTTTACAGCAATATTTTTGCACTAGAGAAAGGTATTTAATGAAAATAAAGGGCATTTGTTTGAAAAAAACACTTTACAGAGCTAAGACAACACTGCATTTACATTAGTAATTTATCTAATGCAAACTTCATCATCATCAGCCACTTTTAACCCACTGCTGGGCATAGGCCTCCCTTCGTGAATGCCATTGGCCTCTATCCTGCGCTAGTCTTAGCCACGTGCAACCCACTGTTTTGCGGATGTCATCTACCCATCGAGCCGGTGGACGCATGCAAACTTAATTAATTTCTATTCTATTCTAGGAAAACTGCATGTTCCTAAGATTTTTAACCTATTCGATGAATTAAGGAATAAGAAACAAGAAAATTTGTTTAAATCCCACACATAACAATTGAACCTTAACTATTTACCTAACTTAATTCTTCAAGGAACATTTTACCAGGCTTTTCATTTTACTTTGGTTTAAATAAAACCTAGTTATAATTATTTTAATCAGTCTTCTGGTTTTTCTGGCACTTTTACTAGAATTTAATCACAAGTGTTCCTACAATTGAATCATACACAGTAACAACTAATTAATATAGAATAAATGTACCTACTTACTCTAACTTTGAACAATATAAACTCTATAACAAACATAAAATCCAGACATCGCAATAATACCTATTCATACCAAAACTAAATTTATCTTTGCAGAACTTCGAAACTGAAATTAATTCTACTCTGGAAAAAATTGTATACCTACTGGTTAGATGAAATAAATTTAAAAGTAAATGTCAATAAAACTTTATACCTACATGCAAATTAAAAACTAAAAAACTTAACCATTGACTATTGACATTAAATACAACAGCATTTTAGTAAAAGAAGCAAAAGGAACAAATTTTCTGGGCGTTACCATTGACTCTCACTTGTCATGGAAAGCTCACGTTAGCAAAGTTAATAATAAGTTATCTCAATATACATAATTATGCTCTCTCTGTACTAACAAATATTTCATCCAGAAGTATTGCAAAAAGTGCATAATTATGGTTATGTTTACCCTCAGTTAACATATGGGATCATTTTTTGGGGAAATTCAGTTAATGTTAACACTACTCTATTGGTTCAAAAAAAATGTTTAAGAGCTATATAGGATTTCACAGCACTGATTCGTTACGTGGTTTATTCAAACATGAGAATTTTTTAACACTTACGGGAATTTATATCTTAGAAACATGTTTGTTTGTAAAAAATAACCAGGGATACTTCTTTGCAAATAAATCTAAACGCAACCTCCGTACTATATATAAATATAATATATGTATTCCTCAAGTTAATAATTGTATGTTTCACAAGAGTACTTACTGTTAAAGTTAGAGGATACTTTAGGATCTTGGAAATATCTAATTAATAGAAATACATATGGAAATCATAATATCTTGTTATTCAGTAAAAGTTTTATAACAGAGTGACAGAGTAAGAAACAAAACACTACCTAGTGACAAGACAATTTAAAATCGGCCACACTTACAAGGAGGAACTTTACAAAGCACTAAACAGTTTCTATTTCAACATCTTCTCTCTTTGTCAAGTTCAGCCAGTGTCTTCTCTTCCACTGAGCATTCCAATTTTTTCGCTCTTCTTTTAACGACTTCATTTCATCATCCATAGCTATTTTCCACTTTTCCTTATCTTTGGATTCCATAGCTTCTCTGAATGATTGAGGTTCTTTTATATCACTCAACTCTGCAACTGTCATCATCACAAAATCATCAAATTTTACTATTTAATTTTTCTATTTCAACACTTACTACTCCTCTATTAGAATTTATAACCATTTACCTCAACACTTAAAATCTCTATGAACTGGCTTATTTCCAAAGTGGATTACGATCTGCTGGAATTTTTCAGTGATTGAAGGTATTGTGAGCTTTACCAAGTAGTTATTAAGTTTTAATATGTTGTACGTCCGAAAAGGGCAAACTGTTTGCACTTATATTTAAACACAAACCTACCACCTTTGTAAAAATTTCAACAGTTTACAATAAAATGATCTATCTATCTACTCGTATCTATCTAAAAAATGATACAGAGCTGCTAGTACAATTTTGTTTTTGTTTTGTCTGGTACAACCGTAAATACGCTAAAGCTTGTTTCATTTCTAGTTAATTATTTGTGTCGTATAGGCCATCACAAAAAAAAAAAAAGTTTAATGCGACCATCCTTTTTCGTTCTGATGTCCTTTACACCCATATTACGAAAAATGCAAAACTTGCATACCATTCGATAGATCTCGGCGAGCTGATTACGGCAATACCTATATATAACTCAATATCGCCATTTTGTCCTTTACGCCAATTGAAATTTCCATCGACGATGTGTGAAATTATAATAGCAATTAACTATTTTAATATCTGGGAAAATATCCTTGATGGCGTTAGACGCTGCTTTTTCAAAATCAAGATGTAGGTATTTTTATTGGAACCCAATCATCAACTTTAGATTTTATCATTGCAAATAATGCTTTGTATGACTCCTCTTTTTTGTTTTTTTTGCGAGCTATGTGCCCATATTTGTCAACGACTTAGTTGATCTTAGCTAAATACTTTCGCCGAAATGTACCTACCTTCTAAATTATGAATAATTACAAATAGGTAGTAAATTTTTCAACTTACTGCCAGAGTAATTGAACCATTACATTTTTCTCTTTGACGCGACTGCAGTTCCATTTAATATTACCATTTTTATATGTAGGTACGTAATTTGTGCTATTGATGCCCATCGAAAAGCAGAACTTGACCATTTTTACGCTTTATAAATTCTAAGTCATCCATTTTATCAAACGTCCAAATGAAATTAAAAATAAAATGAAATCAAGAAAACATCATCACTATAAAAATTGAAGCTGTCATTATTCCATTAAAAAGAAGTTGTGTGTGACCAAAGAGTCTGCACATGATTGTCAACAATAAGAATTTATTCATAAGTAATTAGTAGGTTAGGTACCTATCCTCTGCGGTGGCGAGTGTAGGTACTTTGCATATTTTGACACGAGTTCGGCCATGAGGATATGTTGCCAAATTAGTTAGGCGAAATAGTTTGGCCACGAGGAACAGCCCATTCAAAACTGTTATAGTTATCCAATATTACACCATTCGTTTTTCTTAAACTTTCGCGATCACAATTCATATTTATAAATACATGTACACGGGGTTTTATCGCGTTATTTACCTTATTTCTTTACGTCCCGACGTTTCGGCTATGTTGCAATAGCCATGGTCGCGGGTGGACTGGAGTATGCTTCTAATTTGAGTTTCGTTGTGTAGCGGTGGGTAGTTTTGTATCACTGGTAAAACTACCCTCATAGATCTTCAGAATTCGGATCGGCTGCATTTACACCGCAACACACCACACGTCGGGACGTAAAGAAATAAGGTAAATGACGCGATAAAACCCCGTGTAAGTACATGTATTTATAAATTACACCATTCATTAAGTGTGTGCCATAACGCCGAGGAATGAGCGGGAGAGCGAATAATATTTTTACTCGTGAGTGAGAAGCGCAGAACGCTAGACACGCAACATAATTTATAGCGAAAAAACAGTTTTTATTTAATTACAAGTTAATTAAACAAGCAATCGAAAAATTAAAAAACCAGAACTAAATAAATACTTCTAGGCTATTTGTCAAAACATAAAACCAACAAAAATAGCGTTCTGTTCCTGAGATAAATAGCAAACTGTGTGAAAAGCATGTATTTTTCAAAAAAATATATGATCGAGAAAACTTGTACCAATCGTGTTTCTAAAAAACCATAACGCAAGATAAAAGTTCAAAGTATCATTTCCCTAAACATAAAGGACGTAGCTTTCACATTATACTGAGATAAATAAGGATTTCGACGACTAATTTGCATAATAATATGGCGCTCTCTTAATGAAATTATGAAAAGTTGGTAAGCGTATCATACCTATATATTTTCAGATCTATGAACATTAGTATTTATGGCAGAAACAACTTTAAATATTATTTTTAACTATGCATTTTTACCCATTCGCACCTACACACACTAATCATTACCATTTGGCATAGGTAACATAAGTAGTTTTTCATATTTCAGTTAAAACAAACCATAATTTGAGCAGATAAACACAGACATTTATTCTCATACAAAAATAACTGTTTCAATCATGACACTGCTTCAATTGGGACACGTACATTATCATCATCATCATTATTATAACCTCAGGACCTCCACTTCTAAACATAGGTCTCCACTTTTCATTTCCAAACCAACCGATCCTGTGCATCCAATCTTCTTATTATTACGACAAGAGCTTAAATTTTCTAAACCATAGGTTACCTAGAAGGTAGGTATAAACTACGAAAATAAACAATCAGTAAGTTTATTTTAGCACAAAATGTTTATTAAATTTTAAATAATCGACTTACAAAATAAACAGTTTTACTTTGTAAGGACATCAGAGTCTACAAATTAAACTTAAAAATAAAAATTAAACTCAACATCAATCTTTTCTTTTCTGATAAAATTAAAAGTTATGCAAGTAAACAGTTTTACTTTGTAAGGACTGAAGAGTCTACAAATTAAACTTAAAATTAAAAATTAAACTCTACATCAGTTATTTAGGTTACAGGACTTGGCTGTTCACATGACTGAACGTCCAAATGGTTTGAATATATAGATGTCAAAATGTACAAAGTCTATTGGTTATAAAGTTGCAGTGACAAAATGATAAAAGTTCACATTGTATTAACCCTTCCAATCCCAGGTACTATTTATCCGCGAACTTTCTAATGCTTTCTAATGACGCGACCTTCAGAAAAATGATTAGCAAAAAATAATTCGAACTTTTTTTCACATTCCGTTCGGTAAATATCTCCATAAATAATTTATTTACATGTTTGTATTATTGGTTTAAGCTATTATTACGAAAAACCTAATAAAAGAAAGAAAAACATAGATAAAAACACGCGACCTTGATATTACGCGTTTGCCAATCTACTATGAACCTTATTGGAGTGACGTATAGACTAATACTACTATAGCTATTTATACGAAAAATGGCGCCCACAGATTGTAATGTGATTTTCTTTATAATCTTTCATTATTGACACTGACATAAAGGTTGAAATGAGTAGAATATTTATCATTCATTCGAATAAACACAAGTTGTTCAAACAAAAGTAGTCTGTAACAGGGTGAAAATACGGATTTTTTTAGTTTATGTTCATGCGGTAGCCGGTTACCGCGTGGGGACTAAAGGGTGTATCATTATGCTTTTGCCAGAATGTAAACATTTTACAATGTACTAATGTCAAGTCGTGTCAGGGATTAAATATTTAAATGTTACAATATTTTAGTGACAAATCATGTCATTGAATATAAAACTAAATCTTACAATGGCAAATATAGGTTGCCATGTATTATAATTATAATATTGTTCACACTTCACACTAATATTATACTTAAAGGTGAAAGTTTGTGTGTAAGTGTGTTTGTTACTCTTTCATGCTCACTGGCTTGAGCTTAGGTATATATATACCATGGCAACAGGATGGGATTCTATTCACCGCGAGTAGCACTACGGGGCGCAGCTAGTATTCTTAGATAAAGGGAGAAATTGACTGACATAACAGCTACCAAAGACGATTAATATCTAGAAGACAGACAAAGGCCATACACAAAATCGTAACCCTAAAAAATAGCCTGAAAGCTCTAAAACATCAATTTTTGCAGCTACTGAGAGTACGAGTATAAAGTTTGTTTTGAATGGTAAATAGGTAAATAAAATAACACATACGAAAGGTTCTCATACAAAGTATTTATTTATTTTTATTCTAGTAGGTATTCTATTCTAAATTAACTAAAAAACTTCAATGGTTACTCTTTTACTACTGGTTAGGCTTGCAGGCTTAGTTGTTGTATTGCTTTTCATCGCGTTTTAGCTTTGCAATGAGTTTTAAATAATTGAGCGGATTGATTTCTTGATTCTCCAGTTGGGTTAAGAAATATTTCATCTTCCGATCAAAAATAATATCGCACTTCCTTCGTTTGATATTGTCAAATAGTGTATTCTTAATTTTTGTTTCCTGATATTTTGCTTCCTTGCGCAATAAATGAACAAATGTAAATAAATTTGTTTTGCATCGCAGCCTCTTTATGAGCCGATTGTGCCACCCTTCTAAACTATTATTTGTTCGGTGGCGTTGATAAGCACAGCTAATTTGACCAATATTATTTTTCGACAGCCACTGCTTGACAAAATATGTTTCAAATTTTTCCATTTCGTCAGTTTTCTCTGAAATGCTATTTAAAATTTCTGTCCATCCAATATTTAGTAAGTGTTCGGGCAAAAGTGGTATATATGATGCTAGCTCTGCAAGTTTTCGCCCGTCTTTAGTCTGTTGAAGTTTTAATGCATCTGCTTTACGCCATATAGCTTTATTAAAGTGATAGAAACATCCACTCAAGTCACACTCTGGATAAACTTCTTTTACTGCATTCATTTGTGCCTTTTCAAAATCAGATTTATAATTTTTAATGACAATTTTCAATTCATTCTTGATGTATGAAAATAAACGTGTGTAAGTTTGAGTTTTTTTGTTAGGCATCAAAGCATATGTAGCGTGTATCTACACCTACATTCATATTGTTAATAAGTTCAGACCTTTGTAAGCTCGACCGAGTACAGAAAAAGCTTAACTTCAGTGTTTAGTCCACTGTCTTGGCAAACAGTCGCGTAGCTTAATTACTCATAAGCTCAAGTACCTACGCGGTCGTGCTACTTACTAACTGACTTTATACCTATCGTAGTGACATGAACATTGTGTAATAAGCAAAGACATTATAGACTTTTACAATTATTACATCTTTTATTTTAATATTTTAGTGTCAAAACCAAGAACACTAAATTGGTGACCCCGACGTGATCACTGCGTAAAAATAAATTCAGTTTTTATTTTCTTTTCTTTACCTACACTTAAAATTAAATTCAGTGTACCTATCTACCTAAAGTGGTTTCACAATGGCCACCACCCCCGACCATACCAAGCTCGACATCGAGCTGGGCCCGGAGGGCACAGCACAGCCAAGCAGCCAGGACAGCCTCATCACCGCTGTCACCATCAGCTCCAGGATATCGGCGTTCTGGACCAACCAACCGCGACTCTGGTTCTACCAATTCGAGGCCATAGTCGCGCCACAGAAACCAGGTGACTTGCACAAATATCAACTAGTACCTAATAGCTAAGCTGGGTAGGGACGAACTAGCGCAGGTTAGCGACATATTAGAGAACCCACCGGCTGAACGAAAGTACGATGTATTAAAGGCCCGTCTCATTTCGGCGTATGAAGAGTCGGAGACGAAACAACTGCAAAAATTACTAACAGAAATCGAGCTCGGCGACCAAAAGCCGTCACAGTTACTTCGTCGGATGCGCGAGCTAGGCCGGAATAAAGTTCCCGAGTCGACATTAAAAATATTGTGGTTAAATAGGTTGCCACAAACCATCAGGGTACAATATTGGTTCTCTCTTCTGTACTGTTTACATCCAAATGTATAGTAAACAATTGCTCCCAAGGCACCGGAGCTGCTTCAAATGTACCATCTCCCAACCACATTTTATCATCGTCTTTACCATAAATATACTTGTGTATAAAATTCGTAGAAAATAATAAAATTTTTTCACTCGTCCCATCTTCCCACACTAAAAAGTTTTCCTTTAAAATCTTCGGTAATTCCACTTCTTCTAGAGTAGAAAATGAAGATTTTGTTACTTCCAAGTATGTTTTTCTTGCACGATACAGCGCCCGTTTTTTATTTTCAAATTTTGGCATCGTCACCGAATCAGCAGAAATCTGGTCTAATACCGTCGCAGGAAACGTGATAGCCGAGAAACTTCAATTCCGTTTTCCCGAACTCACATTTACTGGTGTTGATGGTGATGCCGTAGTTGTTGAGTCGTTTGAAAACTTCTTCTAAATCTTGAAGATGGCGTTCTTGATTTTCTGAGGCAATGAGGATATCGTCAATGTACGTAAATGTGTTTTCCGTGGATTTCAATACCTCGTTGATAAAACGTTGAAAACTCTGTGCAGCATTGCGCATGCCGAAATTTAGCTTTAAAAATTCAAAACTACCAAATGCCGTGATGATACTCGTTTTCGGGATGTCCTCTGGCGCGATGGATATGTGATGATAAGCACGACGAATATCGATCTTGGATAGTATGGTTTTGCCTTTTAATATGTAGGTAAAATCCAATAGTCTTGGTATTGGGTAGCGATCGGGCTCTGTTATAGCGTTAAGACGTCGGTAATCGCCGCAGGGTCGTAATTCCCCGTTTTTCTTTTTTACTACATGAAGTGGATTTGCCCAAGGACTGGTTGAGGGCCTGCAAATGCCAAGCTCCATCATCCGTTCAAACTCCTCTTTAGCCGCTTTGTATTTTGCTGGATTAAGAGGTCTTGCCTTTTCATACACGGGTGGTCCATTCGTAATTATATGATGTAAGACGTTATGTTTGGGTATATTTTTGAATGATTCCGGTTTCGTAATGTCCGGATAACGCAACAATAATTGGTGATACATGTCCGTAGTATTTATGACTTTTATGGTCGGACAAATGTTTTCAGTAATCACCTGCGTTTGTTTAGTAATACCGGTCAACTTATCTATTAATTTTCTCCCATGTAAATCTACCAATAACTGGTTTACGGCGAGGAAATCAGTTCCGATAATTGACCGTTGTACATCTGCGAGTATAAATGTCCAGCGTAAGGGTCGCCTTAGACCTAGGTCCAAAATAAGTGTTTTTTGTCCATAAGTCGCAATTGGTGTTCCATTAGCCGCGTACAATGTATAATCGTCGCGAGTGTGTTTACGGTTTTTTATTGCGAGGACTGAGACGTCGGCACCGGTGTCTATTAAAAAACGGTGTCCGTATTTAGCGTCCGTTACAACAAGGCGATATGACGTGTGGTCGACACCTATGCTCGCCATCGTAGGTGTCTGTGCTAGTTTAAATTTTTCTGACAGCATTGGTCGTGGCCACATTTGGTGGCATTGTCGGCGTAAACAAAATGGTAATAACATTTAAAATTAGCGTCTCCCGGTTTAGCCGTCTGTTCTCGGTAACGCACAAAATTGCTGCGGCCGCGTGACGGTGATTTGTGGTTGTTGCGAGAGCTATTGCGCTCCCTTGGTCGACTGCGTTCCCGCCGTGAGTTCTCTAGCTTGCTGAGTTGGTGCTTCATGGCGGCTAGCTCAAGCGTAATTTTTTTTAGTTGTTCTTCTATAGAAGAGGACGACGACGATGCGATGGGTGTTTGTATATGGAACACCTCCGATGGTTTCGTCGTCTCTATTATTTTGTCAGCTATTGTCGCCGCCTGCTCTAGATCAACGGCGTCGCAAGCGGTGATGACCGGCCTGATGGTTTGTGGCAACCTATTTAACCACAATATTTTTAATGTTGACTCGGGAACTTTATTCCGGCCTAGCTCGCGCATCCGACGAAGTAACTGTGACGGCTTTTGGTCGCCGAGCTCGATTTCTGTTAGTAATTTTTGCAGTTGTTTCGTCTCCGACTCTTCATACGCCGAAATGAGACGGGCCTTTAATACATCGTACTTTCGTTCAGCCGGTGGGTTCTCTAATATGTCGCTAACCTGCGCTAGTTCGTCCCTACCCAGCTTAGCTATTACTAGTTGATATTTGTGCAAGTCACCTGGTTTCTGTGGCGCGACTATGGCCTCGAATTGGTAGAACCAGAGTCGCGGTTGGTTGGTCCAGAACGCCGAGATCCTGGAGCTGATGGTGACAGCGGTGATGAGGCTGTCCTGGCTGCTTGGCTGTGCTATGGCCTCCGGGCCCAGCTCGATGTCGAGCTTGGTATGGTCGGGGGTGGTGGTCATTGTGAAACCACTTTAGGTAGATAGGTACACTGAATTTAATTTTAAGTGTAGGTAAAGAAAAGAAAATAAAAACTGAATTTATTTTTACGCAGTGATCACGTCGGGGTCACCAATTTAGTGTACCTATCTACCTAAAGTGGTTTCACAATGACCACCACCCCCGACCATACCAAGCTCGACATCGAGCTGGGCCCGATATTTGTGCAAGTCACCTGGTTTCTGTGGCGCGACTATGGCCTCGAATTGGTAGAACCAGAGTCGCGGTTGGTTGGTCCAGAACGCCGATATCCTGGAGCTGATGGTGACAGCGGTGATGAGGCTGTCCTGGCTGCTTGGCTGTGCTGTGCCCTCCGGGCCCAGCTCGATGTCGAGCTTGGTATGGTCGGGGGTGGTGGCCATTGTGAAACCACTTTAGGTAGATAGGTACACTGAATTTAATTTTAAGTGTAGGTAAAGAAAAGAAAATAAAAACTGAATTTATTTTTACGCAGTGATCACGTCGGGGTCACCAATTTAGTGTTCTTAGTTTTGACACTAAAATATTAAAATAAAAGATGTAATAATTGTAAAAGTCTATAATGTCTTTGCTTATTACACAATGTTCATGTCACTACGATAGGTATAAAGTCAGTTAGTAAGTAGCACGACCGCGTAGGTACTTGAGCTTATGAGTAATTAAGCTACGCGACTGTTTGCCAAGACAGTGGACTAAACACTGAAGTTAAGCTTTTTCTGTACTCGGTCGAGCTTACAAATGTCTGAACTTATTAACAATATGAATGTAGGTGTAGATACACGCTACATCTACTTTTTTTTTTTTTTTTTTTTTTTTTTTTTTTTTTTTTTTTTTTATTAATTAAAATTAGTGGTCCCTTGTATATAGGTTGTCTGCCTAATTCCCTAATCCTTCATCCTGGCAAGGGAGAGGTAGAATGAGTTGTTTGTGGTTATCCTAAATATATATTACTAATAGAGAGTCAGTGGATAAAAGGAATAATATATCTTTTTGGAGTGAGTTATTTATTTCCTCAGCCATTGATTGTTTTGGAAAGGAATGTGTGAGAAGGACATCTTCATAATATTTAGTTTTTCCTCTCGTTGGGAAGCGTTGAGGAATCTGAGGGCCTAGCCAACCGGCATTCGCTATGAAGCGAATCGATTTCTACAATCGTCATCGCTGAAGCGATAGCGAAGATCGCCAAATACCGCGTAAACGAGTGTTACATTCTCTTTGATACCGCACTTAGTCTATGGTTGTCGATATCAAACGTCAAATGAGTCATCGCTTATTTCGCAGTAAATCTGTCGGGTTCGTGGCTTAGGCCCCCAGTGGTCGATGCACCTGTGGTTGACGCCCCCGATTCTACTAATTGTATTATTATTATGATTTGCACTTTTGCACTAGTACAGTAAATGTCAAAAGTGTATCTTACCTACATACCGTTTTAGAGATAAGCTCACATGACTTTTAAGTAATTGTACTTTACCAATAAAATACTTCTGTCTTTAATCTTACTAATATAATAAATGCAAAAGTTTGTAAGTAGGGATGGATGGAGAGATGAAAGATGGATTAATGTTTGTTACTCTTTCACGTAAAAACTTCAGAATGGATTTTTGCGATTGGTCTGTTGGTATGAGCTGACTTGGGTGATAGGGACTTTGATCCCGATTAAATGCTCCCTTGGGAATATATATTACAAGCTTATGCCTTTTATGCCTGCCAGTACATTTGATAAAAAAAATCTTTGGATTAGATTAAACTGACCGGGGGCATCTTATGATATTCTTTCGGCAGCTGTTTATAAAATCGCCATTTTTTTTCGATATCTACAGGGTCTTAGCGTTCGCTAGCGTTTCCATCAGAGGGCCAACCGGCATTCGCTATGAAGCGAATCGATTTCTACAATCGTCATCGCTGAAGCGATAGCGAAGTTCGATTGGTAGACAAAGTAACCTTCGCATAGCGATCGCCTTGTCTATTCGTCTGATCGCTAAATACCGTGTAAACGAGAGTTACATTCTCTTTGTTAGCGCGCTTAGTCTATGGTTGTCGACATCAAACGTCTAATGAGTCTGTCAACTTTGATGAATTCGGAATCCTATTTGAATTATTTTATTGAGATTTATAAAGATAATGCAATCAAGAGCACGAGCCAGCGGTGAATAGTTTCCAACTCTTTTGGAGTCAGCGCCGGCGGCAGCTGGCAGCGCCACTGGGGCCGGCGCGGCACGGTGCTCACCGACCCGAGCTGCCAGTCCTCTCCCGCCTGAGCCTACCACGTTCACCCCGCTCCCACCTGTGCCTACCACCGAATCCTAGTGTTGCCTCTCCCCATCGTCGACATTTGAGAGCGCGCCGAAGACGAGCGCTAACTCCATTTGACCGAGCGACGAGTGAGTTCGTGGCTATCGAGCAGAGACGCCTTCAGTTGGAGGAGAGACGGGCACAGACTGAAGCCCGAAGAGTAGAACTGAATAATGAGCGAAACAATGTCCTCAACCGTTTCACAAATATTGCTGAAGCTTTTCTTCAACAATATTTGAGTAGGGACAGCGATGTCACGGTATGGCTTGATAGCGAGTGAGTTTGTGTGATACCTTGAGTATAAGTGTAGACAAGGTGAGAACGTGCAGTAGCGCATATAAGTATACATACACAGACAGCATGTTATGGACGGTTTTGTTTTAAAATAAAATATATTTGTAACTTAAGTACTTTTATTTATAATCCACTTAGAATTCTCATTTTCATGCATGAGTTAATTATTAGGTTGTGAGGTGTAATCATCACTGCCATCATTATTTGTGCCAGAGCTAAAACGTGGTGTTGGAAGCCGAGCCTTTACTGCAATGTTGTGTAGTACACAGCATGCAAGTGTTATCCTGTTAGCTACATAAGGATGGTAGTGAAGAACTCTGTCTTTAAGCAAGCTTCTCCAACGAAACTTCAGCAAACCATAGCAACGCTCAATACAGTTTCTGGCTTGTGTATATATCTTCTCGAGACCCAGGTGCAGCATTTAAAACAGGTGTTATCAGCAACGAAACTTCAGCAAACCATAGCAACGCTCAATACAGTTTCTGGCTTGTGTATATATCTTCTCGAGACCCAGGTGCAGCATTTAAAACAGGTGTTATCAGCCAGGGTCGCTTATTAAACACATCCAATGATATTCTTTCTACAGCTGTTTATGAAATCGCCATTTTCTTTCGATATCTACAGGGTCTTAGCGTTCGCTAGCGTTTCCATCAGACGATTCGACTATTAAGCGAAATCGACTGTCAAAAGTGCAACTTGGCTAGGCATTTGTATGAAGTAATCGTTCGATGTTGTCGATTCGTTTGGTGGAATCGAAATGCTAGCCATATTACATTTCGACAATCGCTTTCGATTAGAAACTAAAAAAAAATGTATAGGAATTGACATTCGATGACGAAAACTCGAGCGATCTGAAATGTCAAATCAAAGGTGTAGCGATGATAGAAATCGAATCGCTTCATAGCGAATGCCGGTTGGCTAGGCCCTACGTAACAGATCACGTGACATATCGAAGGTATATGTCAAACCAATACATTTTGGACTTTTCTACTATCGCTTTCGCTAATCGATTGTTACATTGTCTAGGCCCTCTGGTAACTATTGTGGGATCTTCTGCTAATTGATCTCTTAACTGTTGTAAATCCTGATTGAGCAGATTTGTCAATGTTTTGGAGGACAAGCCCATCTGGACAATACACATCAACGGTTTTGCTTCAGCACAGACGGGGGAGATGGTTATGTCACAGTTTGTGTTAAAAGATACCTTAAGTAGAGAGCTAATGTAGTTGGAATTTGGGTGCATGATCAGGCGATCGGGAATATTTTCTTGGGGAAGGCTCGATGAGTTGGTGGTAGGTGCCGGTTTTCCTAATTTGGGGGATCCTCTGTGAGTCGGATGAGAGGATTCTAGTGTTTTTTGGTCTATTTTTTCCATCAATGTTGCAACACTTGCACCTAGGTTGTTTAGTTGTTTGGTCAAGTCAATATTGAATGTGGAATCCATCTGTGCTTGGTTCTTTAAACTCCGGGTTGCTGTTTTAAGATTATCTGTTGCTTCTCCCAATGTCGACAAGCTATGATTGATGACCTTTGCGTGTTGTAATTGATAGACTCCGATCATCCCCTGGATGCACATTGAGAGAGCTGCATAGCTGAACCCGGCAGCTTGGACAATAACTGGTTTGATTAATTCCCAGTCTTGTCCACAAATCCGAACGAGTGTTAGATATTGGGTTATCAGGAGTTTGGGATGCTCAAGATTGACTTGAGATACTTGTTGCAATAGGGCTTTTAAGTCATTATCTATGGGATCTTCTTTATTAAGTATAGAAAAGTGTGCTTAGCTCGTACAACATTCTAGGATCACTGCAGTTGAGAGGATTGCAGGTAAAAGATTCAATATCAGTAGGATCGTACCCGTCCTCATAGTTATTTTGCTCGTCAGTTTCAATAGGATCCATAGGATCTCTTAAAACTTTAGACTCGGCAAAAATCTGGTTGGCTGTCTTCCCCTTATAGATGGGGTTTTCCTCCTGCCCGGTCGCTTCATCCTCGTGCTCCTACTAAAAACTCCTACTGATAGGAGCACCGGGACATCCATGTCCTGATGCTCCTACTGCAAAAGGAAATTGTAAAACGCTAAGTAGGAGCATCGAGACATAACGAAAATAGAATTACTTATAGGCATACTCTGATTCAAGTACAGGTGAATGCAGTTATCTATTAAATATTAAGAGTCACTTCACAATGAAAGTAGATTTCTGTTACCCGACTACTATTACCCAACAAAAAACAAGAGAGCTATGTAGCTGTTTTTGAAATAAACAAATCGCAGAACAGAGAATAGGCGCCAAAAAAATTCACACAGACTATGAGAAAGCTATAATAAATGCAGCAAAAAATGAGTTTCCCGAGGCAAACATTAAAGGCTGCTTTTATCATTATACAAAATGCTTGTATAAAAAAGCAAAAAGTTTGAATATAAGTAATAAATTTGAGCGCAGGTTCATTGGATTATGTTCTGCTTTAGCGCTTGTGCCCGAAAACTTAATTGACGAAGGGGAGTACATTCAGTTAATGAGTCAATCGTTCGCAGAAAACGAAAAGATTAATAAATTTTAAAAATATGTGCATCAAACTTGGCTAAAAGGTGATTTCCAAAAACAATGGTGCATTCATCAAGAAAGACATCGAAATAACAATAGTGGCAATTCTGAGTGTCGCAAAAGCTAAACTAAGCTAACTAAAATTGTTGCCGTCCCTTTCATAGCGATGGGAATAAAAAGGATGGCAATAATTTTAGTTAGCTTAGTTTAGCTTTTGCGACACTCAGAATCGCCCCCAATGTCGCAGAGAGCTGGAATATGTCGTTGAATAGAGCACTCAGTTAAAATGTGACCATTTTACGCTTGCTAAATTTTCTTTCGAAAGCAACCGATGAAAAAGGCAGTAGATTCCGAAAAAACTACGTCATGATCAAATGGAAAAGGACACTATAATTTACGAAACTCAGTTATCACTTCTACTTACATGGTGACATAGCAGTGGGTCATTTTTTGGAAATTCATAGATAAGCTAAAGCTATTCATTATGTGTCTCTCACGAGTTTCGAAAATGACTCACGAAAGTTTTGAAAATGAAAATTAATCATTGCTTAAAGTTAGCACTGTTTGTCGTTACTCAGTGGTGAAAGATGACAATAACTTTATGCAATGATTAACATAGCGTTGATTAATAGCGGGGTTAGTGATTAGGTATAAGAGTAGTTATTATTTGTTTATTAGTTGCATAAAAAGTATTTTGTTGTTAACTGTACAATATGTTATGTGATAGGAACAGGAGGAATTAAATTTAGAATATTACATTATTCCCCATAATTTTTATTTTCAGTAGGAGCATCAGGACATGGGTGTCCTGGTGCTCCTATCAGTAGGAGTTTTTAGTAGGAGCACGAGGATGAAGTGGCCCGGTCATTATTGGGTTGAGTCCGGATAGATCCTCTACTGGGGGGTTGCCCCGGGATAACCCAGGGATTGTTTGGTTGGAGCACATGTTGTAACTTTTAGCAACTAATAATATACCTCCTGTGATCAAAACTAGGCCGACTGTGGTGGATGAACCAAGAATGAGAGGTAAAAATGGAAAATTGGAGTGAAGATGGATCAACACATGAGGGATTAAGGGCATGAATTGATAATTAAGAGGGAATCTACTATTCTTTATTATAAAGTTTATAAGATTGAATGTTGCTGAGGACTTCTATACATTTAAAGAGAATGGAATTTAAGACAAATATTGGTAGATGAGGGACGATTAAGGGCATGAATTGATAATTAAGAGGGAATCTACTATTCTTTATTATAAAGTTTATAAGATTGAATGTTGCTGAGGACTTCTATACATTTAAAGAGAATGGAATTTAAGACAAATATTGGTAGATGAGGGACAATATATGTAAAAATCCTATAATAGTATATTGGTTCTCTCTTCTGTACTGTTTACATCCAAATGTATAGTAAACAATTGCTCCCAAGGCACCGGAGCTGCTTCAAATGTACCATCTCCCAACCACATTTTATCATCGTCTTTACCATAAATATACTTGTGTATAAAATTCGTAGAAAATAATAAAAATTTTTCACTCGTCCCATCTTCCCACACTAAAAAGTTTTCCTTTAAAATCTTCGGTAATTCCACTTCTTCTAGAGTAGAAAATGAAGATTTTGTTACTTCCAAGTATGTTTTTCTTGCACGATACAGCGCCCGTTTTTTATTTTCAAATTTTGGCATCGTCACCGAATCAGCAGAATCAGATTCTTCATTTTGAGGAACAAAGCATTCTTCAAATATTTCTTGAACAGGTTTATAATTTTCACATACTTTTTTTTTACACAGTCGAGTTGCAAGGTGAATTTTATTTTTTGAAGATGGCGGATTACATATTGTATGCTCATTTCTACGTAATATGTTTGTTTTAGTAATATCCAATGTTATAGACGCAGCACATGATATCCTATTTATGCACTTCCAAAGACTAGTACCACTTTTATTTGTTACTCCCAAATTATATCTGTATATACCGTATAGTAATGTCTCGTTGCCTTTTTGATTTGTACTGAACAAAAATTGCTCTTGTGATTGTTTTTCCATTTTGATAAAATAGATAATTCTTCATCTACGCTGAGATCTACGCACAGAAGTCTGGAGTGGATGGAGCAAATTACCTATCTGACAACCAAATGCCAGAAAAATTTCTATTCTTTTGTTATTCATTCGATTTCAAGAGTTCGGTAGGTATAGGAATAATTGTAAGCTGTACTTGAAAGAGTTTTTAATGTATATTTATGGAAACTCTATGCTAACAAACAATACATAATTAGTATTGGTCATTATGACATTGATACAAACCGCGTACATTTTGGCACTCATTCGTCATAACAATGATGTCGTTATGAATTTTAAACATTCTGACACTCGATCGTTTTAACATTATGCACTTTGTAACAGTTATACATTTAGATACTAGCTCGTTCTGACAAATTTACTATTTGACTATAATGCATTATAACAATAGTTCTTTCAAACAAGCATATTTTATGCCTTTTGTGCATTTTGGCTCTCGTACTATTTTGCACATGGTGATTGAGCCATTTGGACGTTCAGTCATGTGAACAGCCAAGTCCTGTAACGGTTATTTATAACTTTAAAAATATTTATACTTAAAAAATAATTGAGCATAAGTACCTACCTACCTAATCGTTTACCAACTAGTTTTTTAAAAGGGATTACTATTTATTTATGTTCTTACCTACTGTACTTACAAGTACCTAGGTATTTATGTTCCACTAATGAGATCTCAAGTTCTCTAAACCTGTACAACGTGATGAACGTGATTGATAATTGGTATGTTATCCCGGAAGGGGGATTTTGTGACTATGAAAATGAACAGCTACAGAACTGTTCATTTTCATAGTCACAAAATCCCCCTTCCGAACCCAAGCCTAACCTGGTTTACTAGAGCCGTATTCTTCACCGCAAACCAAGCAATTTGTCGTATCTTCGTCTGAACTAGTGGAACTTCTTCGTCTTCTTTTTGGTATTTTAGGTTTTTTTTTCAGTCTTTGTCTTAGTCTTCGTTTTTTTCTCGTCTGTATTTATGTTCTTCTTTACCTTGCTTACATTTTTCTTCTTTTCTTTTTTTTCGGTTTCCCTTCTTAAGTTTTCCTTTTCTGGAGTATCGGTATAATAATAATATAATAATAATAAAAACGTTAATTTCTAGTCACATCAAAAATTTAAAAACATTTACCTACAAAAAACTTAAAATAAAAATGCGACAAAGAAAAAGGTGCAACAGTGTGCAACCCAGCATGTGCAACAGTAGAGCAGAAAGGTACGCTACTGTTGCGCTGGTATTATGTGACGCCAGAGTGTACAGCAGTGGCACGTGCGATACACAACACAAATGAACATAAAGTTAATTATAATCATAATATACTAGGTAAATCAATGGACGGTAATTCAAATCAAATTAAATAAATATGTATGTAAGGCTATAAAATAATACAATAACCTGTTACCATTTTTACTAAAGATAAATGAATGATGTATGAATTAAGTTCTACCAACAAATAAAATGTACTTCATAATCTAAATAAAAAGAAGCTCAGAACGCCTGCCTCCTTGTGAACCATTTTTTTGAATATTTAATAGGTGTTTTTTAAGTTGTTTTTTGAACGACCAAATAGAACCAGAGTTTCTTATTGGCGGGGGTAAATTGTTCCAACATTTTATAGTAGTAAATTGTTCCATATTGTTTTTCTTAAGTTTGTTTTTCGGGGTGGTGCTTTGGGATAGGGCCTTATGGATTCTGGCGAAAACGTGCTACATGACGGTACTGCTAGGCTGGCATCATAAATTCAGAATCTTGAACTTCATTGAGTGATAATGTATTTGTTGCAGCAAATGAAGAACTCTGCTGTGGACTCACTGAGATTATTTGAGCAGGCGGCTCCAACGTCGTGGATGTTGTCAAAATAGAGTTCATTGCTTCCTCGTTAAGTTCTGGTGAGTTTTGTAGCTGTGAAGTTTCCAAGATTCTTTCAGAAGATACACGCATTGTTTCAGATACTTCAGTAGAAATTGACTGTGAAATCGGAACTGGTAAGTAAAGCATTGCTGAAGCACCTTGTGTAAATTCTTGTTGTGCATTATCTGATTCTTGAATAACTGTTGTCTCAGTGTCTCCTTGAGAAGTATTTGGATCTGGTCTGTCTGTGACGTTTGAAGGTTCAAAATCAAGGTCACTGAAAATGTCTCTATTGAGTGGATAAATTCCTGTACATCTGAACCCAGCTTGGACGTTGGTATGAGTAACGGCCCGGGGCAAAGCAACGTTCATTATTCCTGGAATATCATATAGTCATTGTTTTTCCTGGGTTTGACCTCGTCCATCCATCGCATGCTGAATTGACTGCTTTCTTGAATGGTCCATAAACTGAGCGGTCTAATGGTTGCAGCTTATGCGAAATATACCTACTTACCTATGTTCAATTTAACAGGAGCTTATTTTGTTCTACATCAAAAGGTAGGTAGGTACCTACCTACCTACCTAACTTTTTTTTTTAAACATACCTACTATGTCCCACTGCTGGGCAAAGGTCTCCCCAAAATCCTCCACTGATCCCTGTCTTTGGCGATCTCCCACCACTCCTTCTCAACAACAAACAACAACCTACCTAACAAACTGGTAAGTAGGTACCTACCTACAATCAGCCGACAAAATTGAGTACCTACAAATCAAGTAAGACGCTTTGAAAGTAGGTAGGTACCTAATGCTCAGACAAACATACAACGTTTATTTATTCTAGGCATCCATATTATAGGTAATTATTTGCGTTGATGAGTTTGGGGACAATTGAAACACTGGGACTGAAACGTTTCAACCGTCCAGAAAGTCGTTTTAATTGTCCTCTACGACTTTATGTAATAAAAACCTAAAAATCTAAGTTTTAAATAGGTATAAAAACAGCAATCAAATGCAGTAGAAGCATTACTGGATAACTAAAGTACCTACACAGTTAAACCAAAATATAGGTAGGTACCTACCATCAAAACATAGCGGTAAAAAGTGCTTTATAAAAAATAACAAGGTGAACAAAACTTACTTTTGTGGCGCGAAAATGAAAATTCCTTCTTGTGTTCGAGTCTCGCTCGACTGCTTTGCACGGCGGCGGGCCGAGCCAGTGCTGCCAACACAATTGTCAGGTTTTGGGGCTAAATGGACTTCTAAAAAGGGCTGGATGGCGGCTAGGACCAAATCGTATTTGTATTATAGAATTTGGTGTGTCAAAATTCATTCTATTTCGTAATTTATTTTTAAGTGCGTTTAGTTATTGCTTTGTTATGTTTAAATTTCTTTCTCATTGTAGGTATCACATGATTTTTTAAATATTTGTACCTACGAGGGGAGGTCAAAAAGTTCGCGGAATGGCAGGGAAAGGGGGCTAAATTATACGCATTTATTATATTTCTTTTTCAATATATTCTCCCCTAAGCCTAATAAATTTCTCAGATCTATCAAAAAGTTTGCTTATGCCTTCGAAAAAAATTTTTTTGTCAAGGCCTTAAAGTAAGCCGAAATTGCCGACTTAACTTCTTCATAGTCTGTAATTTTTTTCCACGAATTTTTTTTTAGTTCTGAAAACAAATAATAGTCAGAGGGAGCTAGTTCTAGACTATAGGGAGGGTGATTTAGTGTTTCGTACCCACATTTTTGCAAGGCAGCCATTGCAACATGGCTCTTGTGAACGGGTGCGTTGTCGTGCAAAAGCATCACTCCTAGAGTCCATTTTCCCCGTCTTTTTTCCATGATGGCTTCTTTTAATTTTTCTAGTAGAGTGGCATAGTATCCCCCTGTGATATTCAATCCTTTTTCTTGGTAGTCGATGAACAAAATCCCCTCTGAATCCCAATAAACAGTGGCCATGATCTTTCCGGCCGATTGTGACACCTTCAATTTCTTAGGGGGTGCTGCACCTTTTTTTTGCCACTGCATGGACTCCTATTTTGATTCAGATTCATGTTGATGAACCCAAATTTTGTCTCCAGTAACAATCCGGTTCAAAATTTCTTCCTTGTTCTCGCTACAAAGATCCAAAAACTCGCAAACACTCGACGCGCTGCTGTTTTTGAACCGCCGAGAGCATTCTCGGTACCCATCTTGCGCTGCCTTTGGACATGCCAAGATGGTTGTGGAGGATATTCAAAATGGTTGTAAATGATACTCCAACCATTTCTGCAAGTTATTTCTTCATTAATCGAGCATCTTCAAGTACAAGTTTTTCGACTTTTTTGATGTTGTCTGAGGAGATGGCCACGATCGGCCGGCCCGAGCGGTGGTCTTCTTCAATTGACTTCCTGCCTTGCTTGAATAAACTATGCCACTTATAAATCATTGTTTTTCCAAGGCAAGAGTCCCCGTAAACAGATGACATTTGATTCAAAATAATTTGAGGTGTTTTTCCTTGCTTGGTAAGGAACTTTATAACGGCACGAAACTCAATTTTGTCCATGTTCAGCGATTTTCCCCCGATTGAACTGCTAATGTAATGATAACTAAAATGTTAGTGACCCGATTTGTCTAAATTTTAGTATTTATACCTGAATTGAGTACCTGGACAGTACTAGGTAAAAAAAGTTATCCCCACCCCTTTCTAACCCTTCCATTCCGCGAACTTTTTGACCTCCCCTCGTACTGTGTGCCAGAATAAAGTTTTCTTACACGGTTTCGGGGCTAGAAATAGGGCCAGGGGCTAAATCATCATTTTAAGGGCTGAATAAGCCAAAAAAGGGCTAGATCTAGAACGATATAAATAATAAGTATAAGTAGGTACCTACTTATTTACATTCAACATTAACCCGATAAACGCGGCCACTCCAACGGAATAAGGCATAATGTAATACAATGCAATGCCCTAATTATCTCGAATTCTCGATGGTGTGGCCGCTACTACATCAGTGACTTCAGTTAGGTAGGTCAGTTTATTCTATCTAATTGACAATACCACAACTCACTTCCTAACTACATTGAATTATTTGAATTGACTTTAATAACTTGAATTATAATGACATGGTAGTGGCTAAATGCGTGGCAAAAGCCGGCGAAGCCAAAATAAAGAAGAAGAAGAATATTATAACATGGTAGCCTTAGGCTAAGGAGTAAGTAAGACTCACGAAGCGGTTTTCACCAGCGCCCGCCACGGTTGCGGGCCTTTGTAGAATACAGATATTAAGTAAAAAATTTAAGCACATTTCACGACGCGTTTTACGCGCGCGGTGGTGTGTGCGATTGTTTGCGGTCATCCATCTTGTACCGGGCGGCGGGCGCGGGTCGCGGTCCCGCGCGCCCTGCGATCGGTTGGCGGGCGACCGCAGCGGACGCTGCCCACTGCGGTCGCGTGGGGCGCTGGGGGTTTTTGAAGAGCAGTTTCTGTTTTTCTTAAAAGTTCCAAATAACTAAGTACTAGATAGGTACCTACGCACATTCGAAAATAATTAAAAACTTTTCTTCATCCTTCTTTAACTCATTAGTAAGAGTAACAAATAATCTTTATCGATCTCTTTCCGCAATCAGTGGATGTACCTACTTATCCAGAACCTCTAACTTCTTTTTTTAATTCTTCTGTGAAGTAAGTACCTATAACACAAGTTCGTTTTATTGGAGTTCGTGCAGTGCAAGTTGAGTTTTTGGAGTAGTAACGAAGTGAAAAAACGAATATACACTCATCAACAAAGTCTAGGGATATTGTATATTTCATCAAATATTCGAAAAACTATGAGGTATTTTCTGAAATAGTTAATGACAAAATTATATGTTATTTCAAGGTCTTTAATAAAAAATAAAAAAACATTGCATGATTGTATTGTTTTAATTAAAAATGTTATTTTTTTGATCGCCATAGAAAATGAGTAAAATAAAAAACTTATTTTTTTCTTGTAAAACTATAGATTTTGATTTAAATTAATAACTAATTATTAGTAATCACTGTTGCCACCTCTTACATTAATTACACATCGACATCGACTGTTCAAGCTTAAAATTAAACTGCCAATGTCTTGCTGCGGGATAAGGTCCCATGTTCTTTCTAAATGTTCGAAAAATTGTAGTCCCGTCGTTAAATTTGGAGGAAAATCTCTCATAGCTTTTCGCTGTAACATGTCCCAGGCATGCTTGATAAAATTTAGGTCAGGCGACTGTGCAGGCCAACCCAAAACTTGAATTTCGTGGTCTCGGAGCGCGGCCGACACTAGCCGCGCCGTATGGGCAGGAGCATTATCGTGCGTGAGTAGAAATTCCTGGCCCATGTGGATTCTGTGTGGGACAATAACAGGCTCTACTACCTCCTCGTGGTGTTTTTGTGCAATCATGTTGCATTGGACCCAAACGAGCTGGGTTCGTGCGCCAAGACGAATTCCTGCCCACATCATGTTTGTTCCACTGTCGTATGAGTGGACCTCTTGGGGATTCCGTAGACAGCTAACTCTTCCTGGAGTTCGCCAAACGCGTGTTCTTCTTGAATCCGTATGAAACCTAAACCGGGACTCATCGGCAAACGACACCAAAGACCATTGTGCGTCACTCCATGTTAAATTTTCCCGAGCCCACGAAAGCGGCCGACCGCGATTGCCACGTCGCAATGCTGGAACACGTAGCGGTCTTCGAGCATAAAGACCAACTTCATGCAACCTCCTTCGCACGGTTTGGTCGCTTACCAGCAGCTGATGGTCCCCCTGGAGCCTTTGTACTAGTTACATCACTGTGATATTCGGTTGTCTTCTGGCGGTCATTTGCAAAAATCGATCCTGTCTCTGCGTAGTAACACGAAATCTACCCGTGTGCTGTTCAGCAACATCCTCAGTACTGAGATAACGTGACCACAACCTTGCTATCACGTTTTGGTTGGTGTGTACGGCCTCAGCAACGACGCGTTGAATAGCACCATTTTCTAACATGCCCTCGGCTCGTAGCATTTCAAATCGACTCAAATGACGACGTGACATGGCTCTCAAAGCTCAAACGGCCCATTAAATAAAAAAAGAAAAACAATTCGATATCTTTTTCATTAAATAATTTCAATAAAACGATTTTAATTTTCCTTGTCGCAACAAATTACTAACAATTTTGCCGCCGTATTTTGTTTTTTCGTTTGTTTTTTTAGTTTTTTTTTTTAATTAAAAAATATAATAAAATATGTTTCAATCTGTATATAAACATTTTATGAAAACTAATAGGATTTTAAAATATAAAGGCGGTAATAATTTATGTTTAAGGTATCCCTAGACTTTGTTGATGTGTGTAGAGTAGGTAGAGCTTTTACAAATATAATATTTTCTTAATGAAGTGACAACGTGAAGTGAAGTTTTATTATAACATTCTGTTTTTGAATAAATTAAATATCAAAACAGAATAGGTTAGTACCTATGTAAGAAGTATGAATATCTACCTAGGTACTCAAACTACAACACGTTTCTGGTGTGTGTGGCGGTCTGGAACTCAACTGATCGTCTTGCAACCGCATGTCTTGCGATAGTCAAGTCAACCGCCAAGATTGCGAGCGATAATCGCAACCGCGACGACTGCGTAACCGAACAAAACTCCGTTCTCGAGAGTTTTGAAAATAAAACTCCATACCGCCACCGCAGCGGGCTCGGGTAAAAATAGCTCAGTGAGTCCGTAGCCTAAATGCGTTGCACAAGCCGCGCGAAGCCAAAATAAGAAAAAAGAACTAAGACTACCTACATGACTGACTGACAGTGACAAAGTTGACACTTGACATTACAGACGAACATTTGTAGGTTATGTTTATATTTTGATTCGGCCGGAATTTTATTTTTTTCATTTCATAAATCATGAGCCTTCCAAACAATTTAAAATCATATATAAAAGTTCTTAGAATAACTTCAATATGGGTAAGTGGCGGCCTCTTCTTTGCGTATCATATAAACCAGACGCACAAGACGTTGAAAAAGATCGTGAATCCTAATGTCCTCGAGCGCGAGAAAAAGTACAACGCTGAGTACATATACATTGATGATCCATCATATAGTATCACTCTGAAGATGGAACAGGACAGGCAAACAAAACAGTCGATCGGCTTCGCGCGGATCTGGAAGAGTTTGAAACATTCGCTGGCGTGGCGACTGCTGTGGCTCTGTCGGCACGGAAACCGGGAGCAAAGAAACGTTGCTTTGGAACAGCTTGCCGCATTTAAGAATAACAAGAACTGGGATTGTTTGAAACTAGCACAGGCGCTAGACCCTCATACGGCGGTGTTGCTCGCGCGCACTCGAGGCTCGGACCTGCGCTATTTCCTTCCGCCCCCTTTGCACGTGCGCCGCGCCGCGCTCTCCAATGAATTGCTATCCTTCAAGCTCCGCGACATGATCATGGCTGTGCAAGCTATCAACCAACATAGCTGCATCCAGCATTTCTTGTCCAAGTACTTTGCAAATGTCCAAGAACATGCAATAGAAGCAGACAGTGTTCCCATCAAACCTGACAGTATTAATGAACGCGATCTCTGTGTTTTGTGCTTAGATGCGCTCCATCATCACATCACTTTGTTTCATGTGGATAATTATGATGATGACATTTCTACAGCTCTACTTGTGAATTCAGGACTATTGCCAAGATTATCAGAACTTCTACTAAGAAACAGAAATGATGTGGATATTGATTTTGCAGTATTACGTATATTAACAGTGCTAAGTGTACATTGTAACTTGCTTGAATTTTTTTTTCAAAGTGGCCTCATTGGTGAACTATCTCGTCTAGTCAGATCTAAGGATGTTCGTTTGTCTAGCTCTGCTGCAGTTTGTTTAGCCAATCTTTCTGGAGAATATTGCTACAGACCAGGCTTGTACCTTCTGCATCCATTGTATAGGACCACCACCCCACAAGCTTGTGATACTCTCCTCGTGCATGGCTTGAGAGGTGGAGTTTTTGTCACTTGGAGACAACGAGATAAAAAGTGCTCTGAACCTATTGGTCTTTTAGAAAGTACAGTATCAGATGTTGATTGTGAACCTTGTGAAGAAAAAACTGAAGATACAACAAAATTTTTAGATCCAGAAATTCAGCAGGTCATGGAAGATCTCTTAGAAATTAAAGAAGAAACTCTGTTGTCCGATTATGAAGTTGTGTTACATGATTTGCCCATAGAAGCTCACCGAGAACCCATCAACATTCACCAATACACATCATTTAAGAAACGAATGGCACTTTTGCAAGAGCAGCAGGATCGTTGCAACCATACATTTTGCTGGCCCAAAGACTGGCTTCCAAAAGACTGCAACAACTTGAGGATACTTGGAGTTAACTATTGGAGTTCATTATCTGAATGGCTTGAAAGATGTCCCTTACAGACAGCAGATATCGCAACTAGAGCAGCTGATTTGACTCCAGCTTTAATAGATGCTGGAGTAGGTAAGAAAAATGTACCTGTTGTTTGGTTAGCCCACTCAATGGGTGGGCTCATAGTGAAACAAGTGCTAACTGAAGCTGCTGAAAGTCATGATCATAAGCAGAGGAAACTCTCGGAGAATACTAAAGCAATACTGTTTTACAGCACACCTCACAAGGGTAGTTCACTGGCCGCAATGCCGCGAGCCGCCGCCGCTGTTTTTTGGCCCTCCAATGATGTGCGACAGCTACAAGAAAACTCACCAACCTTACTTGAACTACATAAAGATTTCTTAAAGTTTGCTGATGTCTATGGTTGGGAGACAATAAGTTTTGCTGAAACTATGCCTACTCTAGTTACAGCATTTAAAGTTCCTATTCATTTTGTTGAAACCATCTCTGCTGATTTAGGGCGTGGAGTTTTTTATCAGTTACCGCTTGACCATCTTTCAATTTGCAAGCCAGCTACCAGACAATCTATTTTGTATACTGCAGTAATAGATGTTATTCATCGAGTGACCACCAAAGATGAAGAGTTGAAGTATTCTAATCCATACTTACAATGGTTATTGGACATGTTTTACTGGGCTGTGAGGAGAAAAGCCAAGGAAGTGTTAGAAACTATTGATGAGAGCCAGAGCAGTGAAGGCCTGCGATGGTTTGAACAAATTTTGATTGATGCCTTTACCGATGGTTTCACAGATTAAAAAGATAAATCCTGTGCATTGTTAGTAATAAATGACTTTAAATAGATATTAGTGGCAATTCGGAGTGTCGCAAAAGCTAAATTAAACTAACTAAAATTAATGCCATCCTTTTTATTCCAATCGCTATGAAAGGGATGGCAACATTTTTGGTTAGTTAAGTTTAGCTTTTGCGATACTCAGAATTGCCACTATTATAACTTTAAAAACTACCTGATTCTTCTAAGGATTATCATGTAACTGCAGTTAAATCTGTGGTTCTTTTCTTTATAAGGTCATAATTATTTGTATAACAAGCAATAAGTTATCTTGCTTTACTATGTACACTTATTAATCAAAGCAGCAGCTCAGTTTCTAACTTTTGAAATTCTAAAAATACCTAATACTTTGCTTGCTATTTTTCTATTTAGCTATGAACCTACCTCTACATATATAATACTAGATTTTTATTACACTATTTAGTACTTATGTATCTAATCTAAATTTGCAAAATGTTGATTTAATAGTTATTATAGGTATGTGCCAAACATGACTTTGAGCTACCTGTGATCTGATAATACCTAATCAGCAAATGTATAATGGTACTTAGTCTTTTTTTTAAACAGTATTATTATTTTTATTGTACCTACCAAAATAATTTAAGACATTTGATTGAAAATAACTAGTAAGTACATACATACATTGGTAGTTTTATCTTAGTAGTTTATTTATTAAATGGTATAAAGTTTCTTTTAAGAACCTTATTAAGCAGTGTCTGTCTGTCTACATAGAAAGAAAAATATATACCTATCTAAATAAGTATATCCATTTATTTATTTTTAAAGTTTGGTGACATATTGTTATTTCTGTGTTTCTAAATCGTACCTATTTGGTTATTAACATGGGTATGAAATAAAATTGACAACAAACTAAGTTCAACCACAGATTATATAATACACTAGTTCAACTGACTTCAAAAAAGGCGGAGTTTCTATGTTCCACTGTACTATGTATTTAAATGTAGGTATGTTGTTCACTGATTATTCCGTCAATAGTGAACCAATTTTAAAATTATTTCTTTGTTTGAAAGAGTATAAGTACCTACCTAACTAGTCCCATTAAAAAAATTGAGGATCTGATAATCTACAATATACCCCGAGAGTGCAGAAAATTGCTCCATCTTACGAAATTGAAGTCGGATCAATATTTTTTTAATTATGCCACTACTTAGTAGGACAACAGTTTTTTTTTTTAATATTAGGGATTAGAATTTATTAAAATAAAAACTTCAGGAGACACATGTCATAATAATTTTATTTGTGACGCTCAAATTCGTTACCCAAGTAGGTACGTTCCTACTCATGCATTAGATTATTATTAGGTACCTATATTAATGCAATGCTGTTTGTGAATATTTTATGAAAATTCAATAAAAAGTTCTAAATTCCAATAATGTTCTTGTAAGTAAGCATACTATAGTAATATTCTAAGTAATATACCTACCTACTGCTACAGTTAGGGCTCCCACACAAAACTGCGATGCGATACGATGCAAAGTCGCATTTGTATATATTTGCTCAGTCATAGCTCGCAGATATTTGCGATGCGATGCGAATTCGCGGTTTTGTGTGGGAGCCCTTAGACCTAGTGTCAAAACTCCCGTTAAAGGGATTAACATTCCCTGAGACTGGGCTGTTAATCTCTTATTCCTCCTCGGAGCTGAAAATTCTTCATTTCCCATTTAGGTATTTTGTGGTATCATCGGCCTTCGCCCCCGTGGTGAAAGGTGGTAGTTTGTGTGTGTCTGTGTGTTTGTTACTCCTTCACGCTCAACGCGGATTTTAATGAAATTTGGTACCAGCATAGCTTATATCCTGTATTAGCACATAGGCTATTTTTGATTCCGGTATTCCCCAGGGGGAGGTATAAACTGTAACACCGTGGGGCGCAGCTGGTAAACTATAATACCTAATAATAATATGTAGGTAGGTTTATTCCAAGTTTCAACCAAATCCGTTCAGTAGTTTTCGCGTGAGAGAGCAAGAAACATCTATAGGTACCTACATCAACGCATTTACTCATACCTACATAACTTTCGCGTTTATACCTACTGTAATGTTAGTGGGATAGTGTTCTACAGAAATGTTTCTACCTACTTCAAAGGTGTTTTTGGGTCTTTTAGTGTTATCCATCCCCTTCAACCTGAATTTTCAACTTAAGGTGGCCCTTCCCGGTGCGTCTATCATCGACGCGGGCATAGCTGAAAAGCTTGTTGTTTCATCCAGCGCAATGCTAGAAAAAGAAGCAAAGCGAAAAAAGAGAGATAGCGCCTTAGCGCTCGGCATTCAGTCGGTACTTTCGCCGCTCACTCGCTCACTCGAAAAATAGTGTGCGGAAATTTCATAAAAAGTGTTCCAGGAAATACGTGTTTTTCAGTAAGCCTTACAAGTTTGTAAAATAAATATTAGTCATTTAGAATCTCCATAAGATTTGCAAGGTTTCTATGACAATATTTTCTTTACTTTTACAATTTATGAGTACATTATGAACGGCCAAAGTTCAGGTAAAATTTATGCTAAAAGCAGGTTTTTGGAAGCTTATACTGAATTTGTTTCTCAAAATTTTGATTTTTAGTTTCGATAGAAACCTAGATATAGTGCACAAGATACCTATTAGTCCAAAAGTTTAAAAGAAAGATCTGTTACAACGGCATAATCACGTACGAGCGTTTGTATGAAAAGTGAGCCGGGTTGACCGCTCTTAAAGGGGATAATAAGACTAAAAGTCCCACTAAGCCGTTTGTTAGGTACATTTTAACAAATATCTAGGTAGGTAAATCTATTTTAAAAGTTACTTATAAGTATTTGGTTCCCTACATGAATGGCAATAGTATTGAATCAAAAGACTTAAGTTGTACTTGTGGTACCGTTACTATGGTAATCTGATGGGTACTAGCTAGATAGTGTTTATTTTTAAATTTTTTACTTATTTCGCTGCCAACTCACTGCTGCGCAAAGTTCTGGTCCAAACTCTTCCAACTGTCTCTAATCCTTTTCTGAGTCCCACCCTTCGTCGGTGTGAGAAGGTGACGAGATCGTCTTGCCAACGCAACGTTTTCACGGCCGACCCATACGCCCCGCCTGCCATCGTCTGGAACCCAAGATATGAACTTATTAAAGAGCTCAGCTCTTGTCAGTAGAATGATGCAATTTCCTCATTTATTTATTTCTACGATACATACACCTAGGTACCTATATTATGATAGCGACCTTTTCCAAACTGTCATGTTGTAAATTATAAGGGTGTGTGTGCGTTATTGGGGCGGCGGCATCGGCAATCGGCATGTCGACTCAGATAAAGATTAAAATAGGTACCTAAGTATATAGATAAATTAAAGCCCTTTGATTGACCTGTAAATGTGCCGTAGGTAGGTACTAGGACGAATAATGATTTGTTCGTAGGTAACTGGTTACGAAGCTCCGATTTCATAGACGACCTATTTTACTTATTTAAGTGAAATTATTGCTCCAAGTGGATAAGTACTTCGACTTTCGATCCGAAGGTTGTGAGTTCGAATCCGGCCGTGCATCAATGGACTTTTCGTGTCGAAAAATTTATACTTATGCACTCTAACACGAGCTTTAAACGGTGAAGGAAAACATCGTGAGGAAACCCGCGGCTAGTCAGCCCCACACGTATTGACCATTGTCTTTCCTGTGGATGTGCATATGGCCGGCTAAGCTGAAAGGATGGTTTAGGTGCTGGGCAAGCCTGGCAAGCCATCTGAACAATGTTCCAGGCACTAACCGTGTCCCGTTAAGTGTAGGCAAAAGCTTGCCTCCTGACTCTGTATAAATCATCTAGTAAAGATGTAAAGGCCTAAGTTTATGTACAAAAAATAGAATCTCACAATTTTTGCTTTGTGTTTAGTCTAAATTGTCGTCGAAGTCTACGACTACGATGTCCTCATCCATCTGAGACAGAACATCAAAGTGTTGCGCCACATCCAGAGTATTTATAGTACTTTTTTTTGCAGTATCATCCTGGTCGATGCGTTGCACCTCCGGGGAAGGCTGCGGCTGTACTGTCTTGGCCATTTCAAACAATCTTTCTCCAAAAGAAAGGTTATTGCGACATGTATCGCACAATGTCACTTCTCTGTTCTTGTTATTTACCAACCATGATGTGTCATTGCCAATATCTTTAGCAGAGGCACACTCACCCATTTTAGGTTGAGATTGTTCTTTGCCATCGTCTTTGTTTGTAACTGAATCAATAACGTTCGCCCCAGGAAAATTCAGCATGAAAATAGATTTTTCTTGCGCGGTTAACACCATGTCTACTAAACTTCCCTCTTGGATATTATCTTGTGCAGCATTGGCCGAGGATGATAAGGGTATTGCGCCTGAGCTGGATGGATCGTGGATGTCCACCTCCATTTGTTCAACATTTGGGTTTGATGTTGACAAGGAGTCCGAGCTTGTCGACAGATCAGGAAATGTCACCCTTCGCGCTGATCGTTCAGACAGATATCCCTCTTCGTCTCTCGCGGCATTCAGTCGCTCTAGTTTCTCTCTGAGCAGGCACGCTAGCCGTTGTTGATGTAAATACCTGCTTTGTTCTTCGGCGTACTCGGGTAAGGCCACTTGTAACGCTGTGGTTACTGGCTGCTGGTTCTCCCTGTTTACGCAATTCATAAGCTTGAACTTATCTGCGATGAGGTCCATCAGCCGGCGAGGGCGAGGGCAGTGTACGCTGCTACTATCGCTGCTGAAGTAGCTATCCACGCTGCCGGACCAGGTGTCAGTTTCTTCAGATTCGGACATGTCTCTCGTGGTTTATTTGAAATAACTTCTTGATACGAGGCTTTCAACTGAAACCAGGTTAGAAACTAAACAAATAATGGGGCTGTCGTCTACGTAGAATGTATTAAATCGATATTGCCTATCTTGAATAATTGATGTTTAATTGCATCGAGGCTAGCAGCTAGTATTTTCAAATTGACGGTCCCGGCTTTTATTGTCGTTAAGCCATGACGTCGTCGAATTGACGTAGGTACCTACTCCTATGGTTAAGTTTAAAAGAGTAGGATACGAACGTTACGTGTCAAGGGGTAACCCATTCCCGGCCCGGGTATGGGTTATCGAAAAAATTCGATTGAATCGACTAAGAAATATGCACTAGGAATTAATAATAAATTATTTCTAACTTTAGAAACCGTATTAGCTAAAATTTCGGAAACTGGAATAGCCTCGCTAGCCATTAGAAATGACCCAACTTTAATCCATTATAATTTATTTATTTATGAACAAAGAAAGAAACACACGTCAGGAACAAAAAATAACTACCTACCTACACTCCTTAACCTAATAAATAAATAAAAGATACTCTGTATTCTATCTAAAATATAGACTAACTAAAGATGCCAGAGTTCAGGCCATCAACCGCAGGTAGAGTGCCCAAAAGGCTGGCAACGTTACCTCGTTGGATTGCTATAGGTACTTATCCTCTGTCCGAGGTAAGCACCAGCCCTTTGGTCATTGGTTTCATCTATTAGTCTCTTGGAAATTTCTCGATAAAGAAGCCACGCCTGTATTGAATTATTCTGAACGTTACAACGCGATCGCGGGCTGAGGGAGACTTCTCTGGTGCAACGCGCCTCGTGTGACCTACCTACTTTAAAACGATGGTCCTTCTACAAAATGACAACTACTGAGTAGAGGAAGGTAAGAGACTGGTGATGTTGAAGTTTGAATTAAATGTTTTATTTTATGTAGGTAGAGTGTTCTAAGTAGGTACTGATAGAAGGGATGCATCATATAATTTCTTCATATTATAGGAAATAATGAACTAAGTACCTACTGACAGTTTCTAATGGATTATTTTCAAGGCTAATTGTCGGTTCTGACACTAACGACAATTTTGTTTGGATATTTAAGTATTACCATTTTCAAATGGACATTTAATACTAAGTATGAAAAAAAAACTCCGTCATGCGTCACCAGAGTTGGCCACTTGCTATACGAACGAACGAACGAATAAGTTAGTTTGGTATAAGTGAAAATAATAAGAAAGTTATTACTTATATTAGGTACTTATATTGTTTCCAAGTAGGTATTAAAGGAACATAAATAAAACTGACTAAACAATAATCGCACGCGGACACCTAATGAATGATCATAGACCAATAGCAGGTGTCCGTTATGTATGGTAGCGTAGGTAAACAAACATACCTAATCTAATTCACAGTTGTTGCTTATTCCTAATAAATAGTACATTAAATAGTGCCTCTGCAACTAGTCATACTTTTAGGAAAACAGTGAAGAAGAAAGTAAGTAGTAAAGAGACTCCTTGAAGTCGCTTGTGCAAGGCAGGAAAAAAACTCGCAAAAATGCATAAAGTATTGTAAGTAGGTACATAATTACTTAAACTGACCTGTGGACTAAATAGCAACTGCCACTGATCAGTCATCAGTCTTTCCAACTCTTTGCAGCCCATTGTTGAAGATATTCATTTCTTGAAATTAGATCAAAACCTGAAATAGTACGAAATAAAAAGTGCATTACCTATACTAATTTAACATAGTCGATATGTAACATTAAACAGGGAATTTTATTTAGGCTCGCTCGTCGTATAGCACTAGCACTAGTAGCTCCATCTATGCGTCTGTCAGAAAAGTGAAGTAAAACGCTGTAATCTTTCATGCGCAAACTCTTTAACTTTTCGATCAAATTATCTAGATGTCTCTGGTAGTAGTGATCAGGAAGCGTATAAAGACCTACCTACGCATCATCTGCTCTAGCTAGAGTAGTAGCCTAGTAGGTACCTGTACCTACTCTAGAGCAGATGTTGTGATTATGCTTACCAACATCTTATTCAGATCGAATGGTATTATACTTAGGTCAACTTCAACTTCTTCGAGAAAAAGTAGATAGGTGGTTGGTACCTACGCTGTTCTTAATTATTACCTAGAGTAGTGCTTTACATTAGATTCTCCTTTTTTGAGGTCGGTTAAAATTACATTCAGTTCAATTTACACAATATTGAACATAATTATTGTGAAATTTTGAAAAGAAATTATTAAAAATATTATTGGCATCAATCTACAAAAAAATAACCACGCACCTGGCTTGTCGGTCTTTTAAAGGAACGATTTGGTTCATAAGTAAATTTGGAACTCACATCACACGTCACACTCACATGCTTTGGAAGGTAAGTAGGTATCAACATTTAATTTAAGTACAGAAACTAAAACTCACTAAATTTTTATGTAGCTTTAGAACTTGCAATTAAAACCAGCTTAACCATTTTAACTAACTTTCTTGTCCTTGATCATTGTCACTGCCCGACGGAAGCGTGCCCAAGACTCTGACAGAGTGGAGAAGTTTCATAATCTTCAAAACATTTTTTTTTTTTTATTAGCAAGTTCAAGAATCTTTTTTAATATCTTGAAAAATGATAAAGTTATTCAACTTTTACGGCGGCTAAAAAATAATAGAATCAAGAAGCTGAGATTTCAGCGTGTGACGTCTTATGTCTCCAGACACAGATTAGTTTCAAATTAGTATGAATGTTATTCATACGATTCGCGCTTTTCTTCGCCGCGCGCCGGACTAAAACCATTATTCCAGCTTAGAAGTTTGTTTTTCATTTTTTTTTCGACATTATGAAAGGTATGTGTTTGTTTAATATTGTAGGTACATAAAAGGCCTTACTTATATTAACAAAAAAGTGATCTTTTGACGATTTAGTTTATTAGAACATGAACTAAATAACTTAAGTAACATACAATTTGAATAAATAACTCAAAACAATAAAAAGTTATCGTAAAAGGCATGCCTAGTATTATTTACGATAATCTTATTCCTACAAAATATTTCCTGTCAAACATCAGGAAGAAAACATCAACATTTGAGCTATTGCAAAGGCTATCTAACAAAAGCGGAGCCCTTCGTTCTAACCACGGCCTCCACGTGCCCGAAATCGACCAAATTCGAGCCCCGCGGCCTTACGAAACTAGGTCATCGATCCACCACATTAACTATTCAGCAAGCTGTGGCGCAGTGCCATCTCTTTGTGCTGAGGCTCCGGCCTTTGTCCTGCTCTCCTCATAAATCGTGATGCTATACTTACATGTCAGTTTCCATTCAGTTTCCACTATTTTTAGGAACGCCAATTTTTTTATACTGCTGGCTCTTAATCAACAAAAAAATCTGACGAAGCTAATATCATGAACGAAATAGATTATTTGTCCATGCTAATATTATGTCATGTAATATAGCATAATATAATCATAGCTTTTGCAAAGAAAATATTATGTCAAACTACCTATTATATTTCCAGATAAAAGTTGACTTTCCACTCAAGGTGAAGAGGAGAGGTTGTGTAGGGATGAATTTGCACCAAAGTAATCACATCATTTACCTCGCTTAACACATCTCTAGAAACGGCTTAGCGGATCGATATTTGTGTACTTACACACAAAACAAGCAAGGGATGCAATGTCTAAGTATGTTATTAGTGGGAAGTGGGCGTCAAATGTCAAATCAAATGTCAAATCAAATGAACGATCACAGAATTATGAAAAAAGTTCGCTACGCATCCTCGCACAGCTCATCTGCGCACCATTTCATAAGTCATAACAATAAACGTCATAACGTCACTACGCATGACGTAGATTGCTCGCACATAACTGATGGAAAGCCTACATTGTTTCAAAGCTTTAAGGCGCGGTCCCACCACCACGTATGCTGGCTGTGCACGGACACACGACGCATTTTAGCTGCGTGGGTTCATTTGTTTGACAACGTGGGTTTACGTTTCCACTGGAGTACACGAATATGACCCACGACTATGTATAGCGTGGCACGGCGCACGGAGAGGTTCCCGATAATTAGTATTCCTTTTTTCTATTTTACTTTTAATCATTTCATGAATAATCTGGAAGTCTTGTCGTGATAGTCGATAGTAATTTTCAAACTTTTCATCACTTAATGTCATAAATAATGTTTTGTATTCTCCCATGTTTATTTCTGACTTTAATATGATTTTAATCCAGAACCGGTGTTTTCTTTTCTTTTGCAATTCACCCAAGATTAAATCATCAATCTCATTTTCGGATTCATCGTCAGAAGAACTGTCTAGCAAAGTCAGTGCCAATGCCATTTTATCAGTATTTTATCGATACGATATTATACGAGAAACATGAAATATGTCCGTTCCACAAGGTGTATGACTGAGAACTGCGCTGCGAAAAGGAGCTGTACAGAGTCGAGGGTCATATTCGTGTACTCCAGTGGAAACGTAGACCCACGTCGACAGCGTTGAGCTATGTAACCGCCTATTCGAGCAAGCCACGCATGTATCAATGACGTCAATTCATGCGTAGCCTCTCCGTGGGTTGCAGTGGACACAACCACATACATTTTCTTCCAAAGCGAAGCTTAATACACGTGCGTAGCCTCTCCGTGCACCGCGGTGGGCCCGCGCCTTTATCCTCTCAGCGCTCCGCTACCCACGCGCACATTTTTTTTGGTGGAAACGAAGCCTTAATTTTGGCGTCATCTTAACATGGTAGAACACGATGATGTGATCATCACGCAAAATTTCAGAATTAAAAAATTAAAGATGATCAAGGACCACATTGAAACGTCTTACCAGCTAGGCCTGTTCCAATGCGACACACCTAGAAAAGAAAGGCAAGAGCACCATGGTGTAGGACCTAGCTTTTTTTACGGTGATCCCATAACAATCTAACTAAATTGCCAAGCTCCACTTAAACAAAGTGAGGCTCGTCAAAATAAGTAAAAATAATTGTTAAATTTACAAAAAATTTAACACCTCAACGTTCGTTTGGCATCACACGCTACACTTGGCTAACTAAGGTGGTACCTAACTTACTAGTTATTATTATTTAAGCAATTATGGCAAAGCTTAGCAAGATAGGTAGCAGGCAGGATATGCTTATAATCCGATTAAAAAGTGGGGTGTCCTCTTTTGATATTGGCACCTTATAATCGTACGATAATCGAGCGAGCCTATAGTATTCAAACTTTTTCGTATGTAAGAAGAGAATAGAAATTACCTGACCAATTAAATCTACAATTTTCTATTTCGATGCCAGTTTTTCCTCTTATTTAGACTAATTATTATTTATTATTATTAATTAGGTTTTAAATATTAGATAATCAGCACAGTAAAAATATATTTATCACACCTAGTGAGTAAACAGGAGGTTTTATAACGGCTTTGCAATTAAACGCAGAACAACAAAAGTATACTTATTTAAAATCTACAACTAAAAAGAGAAGAGGTACCTACTATATAAATATTGGTGAATAGTGCTTTATAAATAAAGGATTGGATATCCTAAGAGTAGAGGTAGACCAAAAAAAAAAAATAAATTGTACGTAACTGTATAAGGAGGTGTTGGTACCAGGACCAGATGAGAGTATGAAAATGAAAAATTGGAGGCTTTGCTATATCAAAACTCGTGCCCAATGCAAGAAAAGCTTGCAGAATCATTGGGAGTAGACCAAACAACAATTTCTATACGTTAAAAAGCCATTGGATTCAGTCAAAAGCATGCAATTACTCCAAGTGATTTTAACGTAAGGGACAAAGCATTTCTTAAAAATACTTACAAGTCCGTTACGTTAAATATTTATGACTTTATCTGTCTAGAACTTGTGAAAATATTATGTCAATTTTTTGATGTAAGGGACATTTTTTTACAGATATCAAAATTCTTAGTATGCCAGTCGATAGAGCGTCGAATTTTAGATCGAACTGCATATTTAACTCATTTTCGACAAAATGTCCCTTACGTTAAGTGATATTTCCAGTGACGATATTAGGTATTAAGTAAGTATATATAAACATATTACTCCTTAATCATCATTATAATAGATATATCTAATTTCTGGCCAATTCGGTGTTTTTTACACTTTTGTAGTAAAAATCTCGTTTCATCCTATTACCTACTAGCTTAATTATAATAACCTTAAAACTATTGTTTATACCCCGCGGGGGTAATAACCCGAAGATTCAGAGCCCCTATACTTTACCAATACCTACGGCTCTAGAGACTCTTGCGCCTTATGAGCAAGTGACCAACTCTGGTGATGGAGTTTTCAGACCGTCTAAAGGCCTCCGTCATGGCTTAACGACTTTATAGACCAGGACCGACAATTTAACGTGCCCTCCGAAGCACGGAAGCGCTTAGCTGATAATGCCACTTGCGGTCACCCATCCAAGTTGTAACCGTTCAGAACGTTGCTTAACTTTGACGATCTATCAAGAACGTCTCACCACGCTACAATATAATCTAATTATTGTTTCGGCCTTCATCGTAGATTAGCTTGGCATAGCATAGGTACGGAAGCCAGGAAGTACAAGCCGACCTTCAAGGCTCGGCACGACAATAGGCACCTACTCTTTATTCATAATCTTCACTAAACTACTTACGATTGCCCGACCATCAGGGTTTAGTTCGATGGATCATGTCGATTCGTCTTTTGGTCTCAGGGATTGTGCTGACATGACATATTGACTGCTACCTTAAGAAAACCAGATCAACGCTGGCAAAATTACAAAATATATAATCCGACTTTAATTTGGTAAAGAGAGCAATTTACTGCACACGCACGCGTGGTGCAATTTTATTTGTAACTCCAAAGATACTGTTCAGATTCTAAATCAGGAACTAACCCCTACTAAATTTATTAGAATCGATTCTAATTATTTTTTCTATTTATAACAGCCTAGTCCGAGTTTAAGTTAAATCTCCTGTAGATTTATTCCTGAAATGCGAGTTTTTTTTTGAGGGCTACAAAAATAATTTAGTGATAATCGTACGTTGAGACAATACGCCAGTGAATCAGATCCCCTTTTGTTTGTTAATATTTTTCTGTTTGTTTTCGACTACTGAAAACGGTTTTTTTTTAATTTTGTAGGTGTTCCAATAACTTTCGATGCATAGTCATCATACTTTATTAATTAAATAACAAACAATAGCAAAAGAAAAATATTAATTATGTTACTTTTTCACAACACCAACAAAGTTTTAATTTTAACATTACTTATGTTTATTTATTCATTATTAGTTTTATTATCAGCTGAGCGCTTCCGTGCTTCGGAGGGCACGTTAAATTGTCGGTCCCGGCTTTTAAAGTCGATAAGCCATGACGGAAGCCTTTAGGCGGCCTGAAAATTCCGTCCAGAGTTGGCCACTTGCTCAAACGAAAGAACGAACGAACGAACAATTTTTTTTTTTCATATGCAGAAATTATTAAGTATTTTTAAAATAACTACTACTAAAATAACTACTAACCAAACCTAAGTCCTAACATGACTTTTCGATAACTTTCTAATGGAGCGTCTAAACGTGCTATATTTTACGACAATTTGTGGCTGCAATTATTGGCAAACATTGCCCAGCCATCAAAAAAACATTTTAGTGCATTTTATGGCTGAGCAATCAATTGCAGGCAACATGTTGCAATATGGCTGCAATAGTATGGGCCTTTGATTCAGAACAAGATTTGCGAGGCGATCGTTCGGCCACACGCTGGCTACACATAAAAACATTTTGACATACCAAAAAATATGTGGCTAAAATGCCGGGCCATCCTTAAAATATTGCATAGTGTGGCTGGTATTGCTAGCAATGTTGCCGGCCACAGTATTGCAGCCACAAATTGTCGTAAAATATAGCCCGTTTAGACGCCCCTTAACTCACATAGTGTCAGGTTTCAGGTTTAGCCTCAGTAGCCCTCAGAAAAAAACTCAACTCAAACTCAGCCTGTAGGTAGAGAAAGGTCTACCTTTACCTACTTATATCGACATGCGAATACTATATTATGAAGACAGTAAAATTTGTAATCAACTCAAAGTGTCTAGGTAATTTCTGTCAATTTAGCTGCATGTTCATCTATTAATCTAGTTCATCTCTGCTTTGATATAAGACAATCATTGGAATTTTAATATTTCTCTTTTCAAACTTTTTTTGGCTATAGTGATCTCAACGAAATGCTACTTATGAAATATTTTGTAAGAGCAGCCATAGACATAGAGTCTAAAATTGCGTGACAAGCCGCGAACAACGCCTACCTAGTATTGATTTTAAAACCATCTTGACCCAATTTCACTGTTGCGTTCGCGACGAGCCTTATACCTACTCAGATAGTTATGGTATAATAATTATACAGGTGAGATTTTTTTTAAGTCCGAAACTGTGCTCGTTATTGAAAAGTCATGTTCAGGGAGTCACGTGCTTGATATAGAAAAGGAAAATAATAAGTTCTTATTTTTCCTGGTTAGTTGAGTTTTGTTTGATTTTTCTAGTGCTTTTGGCTTGATAAATGATAATAAATAAATAAATGCGTGATGACCATGCACCCAAAGTTTTTATAATAAGTACCTTCAAAACAACGCGCGCGTTACGGTTATCAAAAAGCCCAATGTGCACAAGCTCTGAGAGAGATATTCTGCTATTCTTGTACCGAATTCAAACTAAAGTTACCAGCTCTAAATGTACCATCCACTCAGTTCAAAGTATTTATTTCAGGTTAAGTGTACCAGTCAATGCACCAACTTACCTACCACCTCCTAGAATCTAGGGTGAATATCCTCTAAAAGAAGTTCGTAGTTACCATCACAATAGTCGACAGGCCACCCGTCAAATCTAGAGCATTCCAATCATATCCAATTTAGCTGACAATCTACTGATAGCGCACACTCGTCTTGAACCTTAAGGAGTTAAACTTACAGGCCATCGGTTATCTGCGCAATCTAGGTTCGCAATGATAGCTATCAGTCGGTAGAGTCGGTACTAGGGCTTGCAAATATTCGAAAAATGTGATATTCGAATAATTCTATCTCTTTTTTGAGCTTTTTGAATTTCAAATAGTAGTATTGTATAAGCGTTTTCATCTAATTCTTCTTGCATCTGCAACTAATTGTTATTATTTCTGCCTTATGAACAAAATAAATGATATGCGATAATACTCGTACAACAATTACTTAGTACCGCTATTAGGATAGGAGCACATTGGAAAATGTTATAAGCCTCAGATCACTGGTGCAACTCCTGCTACTGAGAACTATGTGCCTATGTATTTGTATTTTAAGAATACCCATTTGCTTTGTAATCACTTTAACAGCTTGGTAGGTTTCAGTACCTACTACAATCTACCTAAACGGTTTTGAAACCGTGTGGGTTCTGTAAACTAGAAATTATTACAAAACTACGAAAATCAATAGAATCTCTTACGTAAAGAAGGTAGGCACCTACCAAGGACGAAACCCTGAAAAAATGAAATATGATCACGACTGTATCCCAGGGAGCGGTAGACATTTCTTTCAAATATTTTTGTTTTTCATAATTAGGCTTGTTATCAAGCGTTAACTGTTGATTTATGAATTTTCGAATATTCTAATATTTAAATTCAGTTTGCTATTCGTATTATTCGATATTGGATTGCAAGCCCTAGTCGGTACCCTATTAGGTATTCCGTGCAGGTTGTGTGAGTGTGCTGTGTGGCGACGTGCCTGTTTGACTCCGTAAATAAAGTAGGTACGCCAATTGTTAGTGGGATAGCATCCTGACTTTCAATACGAAGGTATAGTGGGTTCGAATTGGAATCTAAACAACGTATTGATTTCAGCGATAAAATTCGTATTCTTAGTAGGTATAGCGTATAGGTATAGGTAGGTGTAGGTATAGGTACCTAATACATAGTAGAAGAAAACATCGCGACGAAAGACACCAGCGTGTCTAGTATATTACTCGCCCGCGGCTTCGCTCGCGTGGTAGGTACCTACTTACCTTGATAAAATATACTTAGCTTATGTTCATTCTGAAAGTCCATGCTTAATTATGTCGTTTGTTTTAATGTCCCAATGTCGCTTGTACGCAAATCTTGAAAAAAGAGTTGTGGCTCTATAGATTGTACCTTAATGGTTTTATGTTAATTTTTGTGGTTGACTGTAGGTACCTACCTACCTATTCCTAAATACTTGTGGTTGAAACTAAGGTCGCAGTATAAATTCGTCTCTATATTCTGTGGTCTATCTAAGTATGTGATAATAAACTAACACGCTTATCGGAGTAAGGGCCTTGGCCTGCATTTAACGTTCATAATAGGAGTACCTACTGAGTTTATGTGAGAAATTGAAAATGGTACAGCTCGTACTTTGTAGAATAACTAAGTAAAAGGATCAGCATTGCCATTCCGCGCGGCAATGCTGCCAAGTGTTTTGGGCACGCTTCCGTCTGGCGGTGGTTTGGATCAGTTGAGCTACCTATAGATCGTTTGTAGCGATCCTTAGGTGGCTCAACTGGTTCTAATTGTATTTTGTACAGTTATGTAGGGTAGGTAGTTCAACAGTGAACCAGGCAGCCACAATTAACCATCGTTATTTCTCAGAAATCTGACGTTGCCCATTTGTGCTTCTACCTGTAAATGATAGGCACATGTGTCCCCCCTCCGCACACCTGTTTGTGCAAGTCGCCCACTAATAACGGCTGTGTGAGAAGCGTTTGTTTGAAAATTGAACCAAAAAGTATGTTTTTTCTGCTGGCATCTTTGATTTTTTGTGTGAATTGTATAAAAGATATCACTTTTTTTATTACAAATAATAAATAAACATTTAGTTAGCTTTCTCATGTACCGCACGTAAGCTTAAAATAATAAGACTAAACCGTTGAAATTTTCAGATTAGTTCAAAGTATGTGCTGTGTCTCTCATAGAACCACATCGAGGTAGTTCACAATGAACCTGGTTTTTATGCTACTTGCTAAGTGTAATTTTCTAAAAAAAATAGAAACCTTGCTGATTTTGATTAAGGTTAATAATAAATAATAATTTTGATCTCTTTATCGTGATTTGAGTGTTTTTCTATTAGTTATTCAAATGTTGTACAGGTTAAATGTAAATTTTTTACCGATTAAATGTAGAAAAATGATAAAAAAATAGAGAAAAGTGTTTTATGCTACCAAACCATAAATATCGCAATTAAAAGCATAAAAGTACTATGTATTTTCATATATTGCCCTTTATTAATGTTTTATAATATAATTACGCTACCCAAAATAAGGTGGTTCATTGTGGAAAATAACCCGGTTCACTGTGTACACCTAAGAGTACACATTGAACCAAATCTCATTTTTTTTTTAAAACCATGTATCTTCTACACTAATAAAATTTGTAAAGAAATTTAAATGCAAATTGAAAGACAGATAAATTCACTAACGAACAGTGAAAAACCCGAACACAAAAACCCTAGAAACTCGAAGCTAAAGGCTTCCAAACTTTACCTGGTTCATTGTACGACAATGTACCCTAAATATGTAATAGTTTAGATTCGTAAAAGGTAAATGATAACACTCGTGAGAATGTGTCAAAGACGGTCTAGACTCCGAGGGTCGCTCGTCTGGCGCCATGCCAACTGGAACTATGCTCCTACTATGAAGAGATCATACTGAATTAATATTGATTTACCAGTATTTCTAAGGATATTGTGTGCTAAACTCTAAAATATTGTGTTGTTATTGATCAAGCTGACATGACAACAAATACGACCGTTCTGCGGGTTCCCTCTAGTTTAACAATGTTTTCAGTCACCAGGGTAGTTTTCTGCAAAAATAATTAAAACAAAATGATTTACCTTCAAAGCTACTAAGTACCTAAGTATTATTATTATTATTATTTATTATTATAAGCCTGATGTTTTCCACTGCAGGGCAAAGGCCTCCCTTCCCTCTTTCCACTGATAACCTAAGTATAACTTTACAAAATGATTAGGTACTTCCTGAAACAAATAAACCGGCAAATCCTAGTTTGTGTTTGATATAGTGGGTAATAAGATCGTGTTACAATTACAAGGACATAAACCTATCACTTGAAAAAGTACTAAGTAGATACTAGATCTAATAATGAACTAAGTACCTACATACCTAGCCCCGTTAAACTTTAGTTGATTTCATGATCATCATGACTCGTTCACTACTGACGACGAAGCAACTGCAACCATCTTCATTCATTCATTCATTCTTATTCATTCATTAAAACCTGCAGCAGCCAAGTTCAAATTAGGTTCCTTTAGGAGCTAAAGTGTGTTGATAATAAAACGTAAAAAATACTTGTGTATTATAATAAGCAAATTGTTTGTGGGTACCACTGTTTTTATTTCGTTTGGTTTCGTGTCCGCAATTTGACCAGAGAATACAGACCCCCAAAACTTATCTGTTTCACTATGGCTCTATTTCCGTTGCTTTGTATTGTAAGCAAGGGGGGATGGAGAAAGATCAAGTTATAGTGGTAGTGTTAGACAAAGAAGGTTTTCGATATTGCGCATTAAACTATCGCGTTTATTAGCTAAAATCTAAGTAACTAAGGTTGAAAAATATAAAGTAAAATAATATTATTAATTTGTGTAACACGACAGTTCTTGCCAAGGCAAGTGGGTTTTAGAAATGTTCTAACACATCTTGCTTGATGTTAAATAGAGGTAGGTCGCTACCATTTACCTAGACGTAGACGTAGCGTACCTTATGTACCTATCAACATTCTTGTAGCAAAAATGTTAGCGTTAGCGTGTGTAGTAGGTACCTGAATAATTGTAGCGTCTACGTAGGCACAGGGTTTGTACACTTAAAACTGAAATTACTTACCTAGGTACAAGTTTTAAATATTGAAATGGATGAAAATTGTAAAATAAATTTGATGGTAAAAATAGTATTTTTATGATTTTGTTAATATATAAAAAAACAAAGTCACGTTTATCTAACGTCATCATAATACGTAGTAGGTACTTGATTTTGACCCAGTCCAAGATCATTGATAATATCATTGAATCTAAAGGCGTGGTAAAAATAATAAAAACAATTATAATGGTTTAATAAACTAAAAACCCGCTTTGCTTTATTTTGAACTTCTTAGCATTTCTTGGATGTGGTAGCTTACTATCGTCTTCGCTCGCCTCGCCTTTTCTACTGCGTGAGCAAGAGCGTTCAAAAAATCGGAATGCACAATCAGAAACATTACCTACCTACTTTTAGACGAGATATCTATTTGTTTATGAACACTGTAGAGGTATTTTAATTTAATTTGTGAATTATAACCTAAAAATAGGTAAGATGACGATAAGATAACGGTGTCAATCAGATGTCGCTAAAACTAAACTAACTTGACAGCACTAAAAATGTTGCCGTCCCTTTCATAACGATCGAAATAAATAGAAATAGAAAATTATTTATTTTGTCATTACAAATAGGTAACACATTAAGTTTACTTAAGTACATTATAATAAGAAATTAGTCATCTGGTTAACATAACACAAACATTAAATTGCTTAGCTTGGGACTACATGACTCTGTGTGAAATGTCCAAGGATATTTATTATAATTATTATTTAGGACTTTCTTCCGACAACTGGACTGGACTGTACCGTACCTACTTCTGTAGGTCTACGAGTAAAGTACAAGCTGAACCACAAAATAAAATTTAGTTTCATGTGTTGTTGATGGTTTTTCATCAACATACTTGAAGCTATTGTGAAAACGTTAACTAACTTACATAATTTTTATTGATCGAACTAACGTAGGTAGCTAAACATGTCAAGATAATGCTTCGCTCCAAGTTTTCCATTCATTTTTCGACCCTAATCTCAAAGTAATACGAGCTACAACTATTTGACATTGCAGGTTAGATAAGTAGTTAGAAGTTGAATACCGTCCAAGGCTATCGACTCTGGAGTAGAAGCACAGTAGAAGTAAAAACTTGGTCAAGGCTTACGATCGAGCCGACGAAGTAAGCCAATGATATTTTAGTAGTTAGTTCAAAAAACACACAGGCCTTTTCATCTTTACGAGATGATTTATGCAGTGTCAGGAGGCAGTTTTGCTACACTTAACGGGGCACAGTATTGTTTGGGACATTGTTGAAATGGAATAGGCTTGCACCCAAACCATCTTCTCAGCTTAGCCGGCCATATCCACAATGGTCAATACTTGTGGGGCTGACTAGGACGGCCGAGATTCGAACCCGCGACCTTAAGAACGAAAGTCGAAGTACTTACCACACGGCCATCGTTGAAATATTATAGTGAATGTGTCTGTCCCGACTAAATTAAAAAAATCAAAATAGGGGTTAGGGCAAATTGGTAGTAAATAAATCTTTTTGACGACCACTGGTAGCGCAGTGGGTGAAAGCCCGCATGAAAGCAGGTTGCGGGTTCGATTCCTGCCCCGGGGCTAATGTTTGTCTATTCTGCAAATATTTGCTTTGAATCTGGGTGTTTTATATATTTCGAGGTGTATTGTAATAATGTTTGTATGACTAAAACAATTTAAAGAAGTAGTTACATATACCTACTCGCCACGTATCACAGTGATATATACTTAATACAAAGGTTACCATAACAAAGTTTCTTAGCTTAAAAGATGACGCTGTGTAAATTTCCAAGGATATTTATTTTATTTATTGCTGTGAAAATTGTAGAGCCATATCGGTGATAAATTGATGATGCAACACCTCAACCAAACTATCCCGAAACATCGTGATAGCAATTATCCTGTGTTAAATTAAATAAAATGATACATTATACTAAAAGGAAAAAAAACAAATGATTTGATGACAATGTAATGAGTCACCGCCAATAAATAGCATACGCAGGATGTATGCCCTATAATCACGACGTTCTTATTATATCACTTTACCATTACCAATTGTTGCTATGTCCTGTACTCCATGCTGAGCGGAATAATGCATTTAACTAATTTTTTTACGAAATTACCTACATTACCAAAGTAACACAGTTGATTGCATAAAAGCTTTGGAGCCAATCCAATTATTCCCTAAGGTGTTAAGGCCAAGCGCCTCAACGTGCTCTAAAGCCCTTATGCAGCAACTCTAGAGCCATTTGAGCACAATTTTATGCAGCTCTCTGTTCTGTGGCAGCTGCAAAACAGTTGCATTAAGGTGCCACAAGACCAGCAACGGATGATTAACGCCCCTCTTATTAGGTATGTGATTGAGTGTGTGAACAAATTGACCTACTTTATGGTATTCCAGTTCAGTTTTTAATCTGTAGTAAAATAATAAAATTATGAAGTATTTTAGTTCTATTGTAATCAAACATCGCATTCTGGGCCATAATTGAAATATTTTTTTATAAGTAGGTTTAAATTACATTTCTTACTGTTTCATGATGTTTCAGCGGTTTAAAACAACTGCCTATAGGCAGTTGACGAGGCAGTTGACGTAGCGGGGTTGATTTTACCTGATAAAAATGAAATGTTACTTTCTGTTTATGCCATCTCCGTCTCGGTCTGCCGCGTCGCCTTGGGCAGACGGCTGAGGCAAGTGTACTATGATTGTATCATGTCACATCACTATTTCTCTAAATATCTGTTACATTTGCCCCATGCGGGATATAAATCTTTTGAAACACAAAAAAGAACGTTCACGATATTAGAATAGATCATAAAATAAGTTGATATTAGTGGCAATTCTGAGTGTCGCAAAAGCTAAACTTAACTAACTAAAAATATTGCCGTCCCTTTCATAGCGATGGAAATAAAAAGGATGGCATTAATTTTAGATAGTTTAGTTTAGCTTTTGCGACACTCCGAATTGCCACTATTATTAGCTCATTGATTTTAACAAAGACCACACACATTACTTTAGAAAATTTAAAAATTGATGATAATTATATATATAAAAAATTAAATTTTAAATAAGTATAAGATTGATAATAAATTATATGGTACTTTCCTATATTTAAATTTTAAATAAGTAGTTGATCAAAAGTACAATAAATCAATAATTCTTGTATTCAATTTTTTTTGTGTGAAACCAGTAGGTACCTACAGCGTAGTAATTTTTTCACGAAACGGGTCTTCTGACTTTAATTGTATTCTGTGCTATTACTACTGTTATGGTTACCTAGAAGTGGCAACCGTAAAATAACGGTCGTAGTGATCTAACTAACTACTGAATTACAAATCCTGTCATCGAATCACACAACTGTGACATCGCCTGCTATCTTGTTTATGACGTTTTGTTTAAGACAACAGTAGGCACCTAGGTACTTACTTAGCTTCAGAAATTTAGAAATAATATTTTGCTTAGTATTTGATGCATATTTTCCACAGTTTTGGAACCAAAATTCTTAAATAAATGTCAGTTGATGCGGTGTCTTATAAATAAAGTTGGAGGGTTGCCAACTGTGCGATGCGCACACGCACGCGACATCTGACTGTTCCCGTGAAAATTATAATTAGGAAATTTTACCATGCCTATGTCACTTCCGATGGCATTCGCAGTATAATGAGTTTTATAGCGCTAGTTCACTATGCATTAGGTCTTGGGATGCCTCGCTCCCTAAAATGATTAAATGCCTGTATCTAGAGAAAAGTTATTTCATATCGATATAAAGAAAGCGAGCTACCTCTACGCTGCCACTGAGAATGCAATAGAAGTGGCTAAATACTGGAAACACAATATTTAACAACAGGTGTTTTTTGTACTATTCACACGACAAAGAAAAACAAAAAAATATGATGTTTTAGGTGTGTTCTTAGTCTGATGCAGATTTTCCAAGGCAAATAAATAAATTCATTTATTTCTACCTCTATTAGACAATCTATACAACACGGGTCCTCAATAATACTTAAATCACACAATTTAATTAAGTAATCTACTCTATTGAATACTTACCTACTTACCTACTGACAAAGCATAAAACTTTGTTTAGGTACTTAGATCATTTAATTTATTTTTTAAATTGAATTAATTCAATGGAATGTCCAAGGATATTTATTTATTATTTTTAATTGTGAACTGATTGAATTGTAGGTACCTATTGACTATGTAGGGGAATGAGGGGCATAACGGGGACGCTAAGGAAAAACAACGATAAAAGTATCAAAAAGTTATATTAAAATAAAAACATTAATCACAGCCTGTTTGGCAATTATTCAAGAAGCATTTGGCATTATTCTTCGGTAACAATAACATCTAATTATATATTTTTTTAAACATTAACTAAAACCTTACTAAAACCCCATTATGCCCCTACCCCGGGGCACAACGGGGTACTGAAAACGGGGCACAACGGGGTACCTAAAAATTGTCTAATTTTTCTCACAATTGATGCAAACGTGAATCTCTTCAGCGTCAGCATCATTAACACCAGCACAGGCCGTATGAGACCAATCAAAGTCAAAAAGACGTGCTTCTATGTCTTTGAGATATTCCGCAAGCTCTTTTTCTTCCTGTTTAGAAAAAACAGGCTTAAAGTTAAGTTTTTCTCGCCAATAGCAAGCTCGCCCTTCCTTATTATGCTTGCATGCCGCTCCAATGTGGTCTGTGGTATGTCATACTGTACTGCAGTTTTTCTGTAGCCCATAGATTTGCTAAGAACCGCATCAATAGCCTCTTTCATCCTTTCCGCCGACCAACTGCTTCTCAAAGTTTTTTTCTTGTAAGTACGAACCATTTTGCATAGCTAAAACAATAGATAACAAAATAAACATGAGAAAAATTTACTTAAAATAACAGGGAGCATAACGGAGACGGGGCATAATGGGGTACCCCATTATGCCCCGTAGCTATGTCCCCGTTATGCCCCGATGTTTATTTTTATAATAAATCATCAATAACAAAATCAAATAAATATGTAAAGTATTTTCATCCTCAACTTGACATTAACAAAGAACTTAAGAAAACATAGGAATGAAACCATACAGTCATCATAAAAACTCACCTGTTTACAAGCAATTCAGTCACGACACAAAATTAGATGAAACGACGCGAAAAAATATTATTGCCTCTAAAAAATGAACGCATGCACTCTGCCCGCCAATCGCTTACGTACTGAGCGCCGATGCAAAATGGTCCCCCGACGGTGGATAAAACACGTGGCTACCGCTTGCGGTTGCGGCTACAGGGGGGGGGACCCCGTTCTGCCCCGCGTTCCCGTTATGCCCCACGGTCCCCTATTATGAAGGAAATAGGAAAGGTTATTTTTAGGTACCTATATTATACACACGGGTAGCAAGCTCACAGTCGTATAATAATATACTTACATACAAACAAGCTAAAATCGTATTCAAAGTGTGAAATGTGATAATTCACAAATTGAAGAAAATAAAGAACGAATGCAGTTGTAATGTGCACAATTGCTTATAAGTAGGCTAGGTAGGTACCTACCTACTTGTTTTATGTTTGACCGCCTTCGTGGGTTAGCTGCTCTAATAGCATAAAACTAGATGACAGTGTGTTAATTATTAAGGATATTTTTATTAAGTAAGCACCTACCTACTTATTACTTAATTAGAAAAAAATGAAATTGTTATTATTACTTACTTATACTTATAAAGATCTATTTCAAATGATGTTATAAGTAATCAAAAAACGCGTGTTTATATCAAGTAAGGTAGGTCTTGGCGACTGGCGCTGTCAGCTATTGCCGCCGTTGACGCACGAGCGAGGCTGGTAGTTGTATGACGTCACGCACGTCCGTTCTAGCGCTGAATAAACAATAATAATACTTACAAGGTATGTACTAAGCCTGTTTTATTTCTGTGATTAAAGTAGAATTCACCGGGCGCAAGTACTCACGCACACCTGCGACGAGTGACCGTTATTTTTGAAGCTATAACTACAGCTGTATGGAAATCAAGAAACATGTGTTTGATACAGTTAAATACACCTGGCTTTACGACGATTTAATTAAATTTTATTTTTATTTCAATAATATACTTACATAAATACTTACTATTATAATATTCGAAAAAAATATAACATTCTAGCAACGAAATTTTTGAAAGCGAGCGCAGATATCGGTGAATTTTGTGTTTTTTCTTTATTATTTAATCCATTGTAAGTATTGGAACTGGACTTCCTGTCCAAGGAGATTGCGCCTGAATAATATCCTTATATTTGCTTTGTGGATTTCTCAAAAGCTTTCGATTCCGTTAAATGGCCGATGCTTTGGAAGACTCTTCTAGAAATGGGTACGCCAAAACATCTTGTACACCTGCGAAAACTATATGAACAAGGGACAGCATCGGTGAGGACGGATGACGTCCTGTCGAGTCTTTTTCACCCTAGTGCCGGTGTAAGGCAGGGGTGTATCATATCTCTACTCCTGTTTAATATCTACACTGAGCTCATCATGAGAATTGCCCTAGAAGATTGGACAGACGGAGTTGCAATCGGTGGCCTACTAAAGATATCAAACCTTCGTTACGCAGATGATACTACCTTATTTGCGACTAGTGGTTGCCATATGGAGGATTTACTGCGCAGAATGGAGAGTGTAAGCCTCAGCTTTGGTCTAAAGATAAATCGCAGTAAGACCAAACTGATGATTGTCGACCGTGCCAACAACAATTCGATTGAAGTCACACAAATAGCGAATTGTTATGTTGTGCAATCATATGTTTACCTAGGAGCCCTAATCTCCAACAACGGAGGATGCGTAGACGAGATTAAACGACGTATGGCGATCACTAGAAGCGCTATGGATGGGCTGCGAAAAATATGGCGGAATCGTAACATCACAAAAGCGACGAAAATCCGACTCGTTAGAGCGCTTGTGTTCCCCATATTTCTCTACGCCGCTGAGACGTGCACTCTGCGGGAGAGTGAGAGAAAGAGGATAGATGCTCTAGAAATGTGGTGCTGGAGAAGAATGCTCGGGATATCGTGGACCGAACACCGTACAAATGTTTCCGTACTCCGAGAACTCGGCATCAAGCAGCGTCTATCCTCCATCGTCCAAGCTCGCATTCTCACCTTCTTCGGTCATGTTTCTCGGCGTGGAGGTGTATCCATAGAGCGTCTGGTGGTGCAGGGAAGAGTTGATTGTACCCGAGCGCGAGGCAGATCGCCCATGAGGTGGACAGACCAGATAAAGGCAGCGATGGACGGTCCCTTACCTACATGAGTGTGCAAGAAGAGCAGCTGTCAGGGAGGAGTGGAAGCGCGCTGTCAAACGAGCCACAAAGGGAGAACTACACTGATGACCACGACCACTCTGCCAAGAGTGTACCGAGCAAGAAGAAGTATTGAAATTACCGCTTCCATCGCTAATAATTTTAGATTTTTAGGCTATTAACACTGAAAATCGGTTTCTGTTGCTCTTGCCGCAGATATGTAGGTTTTTTGTAATAGGTATTAAACACCAGTCAGATAGATCTCTGAAAGGCCTATTTTCTCGGTGATGGTTTCATTCAGGTAAGTCTACTTACCTACTATTTGGAGCTACCACCCCAAAGAAATAATAGTAGGTAGGTACAATTACGTAACTACTAAGTAGCTATGCTGAGTGACGTCTGACGTGAAAAATGATAAAGGCAGCCCTTATCCTTATGTGTATTTTGTTCCGTACTAGCTATTTTTGTGTGTGTTGTCAACTATACGATTTCTATTCCATTCTACATTCTGCTTACCTTTTATTTCATATTTCATCCAAATTTATCATAGCGAGGCATAGCTTGCTTATCTTGGACGTTCTTGGCCGACCGTACGTACCTACCTACTAAGCGACGTTCTGAGAAAGTGGCTCTGAGTACCCTGATCCCACAGACACCCCTTCCGGAGACCCCCGATTTCATTTCGAAGGGCACGTTAAAATATCCCGACTTCTAAGTTGTTAAACCATGACGAAGTAGGTACTTACCTATTTAATATAACATTAAACAAGTTTTCAATAATTATAATATAGGCAAATAAAGTAGTATATTATACCTATACGCCTGCTTATCATTTCGTTTTTATATAATTCTCGTTAATTATGTAGGTAAGTACCTACTAAAAATGGCTAAATTCTTAGAAAAGGAGCCTTTATCGCGGAAATTCCAGAATTAGCAAGAAATAAATTAAATTGTATGAGTAGGTAGATAATACTTTAATTTATTCTGTGACAAAAGTGGCTAAAACGTAGCGTTGTGCGAGTGCTATCGAATATCGCGAATCTAGGCCAGAGGGCGACGACCCCAGCAGAATAGTATAAACGACTATTGATTCGACGCCCAACAGAAATTTAGTTAACCCACTAGTTATTAAATTATGATTTTTACTTTCAAAAAATTATAAAAAATCGGAAATAAATAAGGTGTGGAACTCCGCCATCTTTCACAATTGACAGTTCAAATCGCGCACTTTTTTGTCTTTATCCTTGCATGACAGAAAACTAAGTTTAGCTTTTGCAATGATTTTATTGACGTTTTATTTCAAGGGCAAGGTACGAAGTTTGCCGGGACAGCTTTTTTGGTAGGTATTTATAAAAAGCCATGAGTTTTGATAAGTATATACGAGTACCTAAAACGTGAGCACCATAATTTTCTCTTTCGAGTATGTAGAAAAACTTAATATTGGTCGCAAGCGTTGGGGCATTGGGGGTACCTTTACAACCGTTACTTGCAATAGCGGAGCGTCTCACATCATTAGAAACCAGTAGGTTGCGACACAATAGATGGCCCAATGATTTCTTCATACTTACGTTGGATATGGACGGCCTAATGCGTCCAGTCCAGTATGATGGTCTGCGATGCTTTTTGATGGACCACAACAGCACTGATAGCTGACAGCTCCGCCGGGTACAGCATGTGCGTCGTAGGCACTGAACACGCTAAAGGCCTGGCTGCACGTTAGCGTAAATTTTATTTGCATAAATTAAAAGGTTCGTTACCTTATATAGTCTGTTTTAGGTTGCACTAAACACACTTTTACTTATGTCAATTTATCAGTTCAAAAAAGTGCTGCTAGCGTTTATCCTATTACTAGATAAGACCATTAAGCTATAGTTAGAAACATTTCTAACATAAGGAAAATTAAAACATTGTAGTGTTTAATACATAATAAATAGTAAGAAAATATGTCTACTATGATGTAAAAATATGCAAAATGCGATTCGGTTTAATTATACTTTAGATATTATATGTATTTTGAAAAAAGCTCCTGCCAGGAACCTACACGAATACTATTATAAGTATTACGAATAATAAACATACTTTGCAGAAAATATTCTTAATGAAACTTGGTAGGGGTTGTAAAGATATTGGGTTCCCAAGGGGGTGAAAAAAGTAAAAGTAAAAGTTATGCAAATATTTTGGTCTAGTGTCATATGATCCAAAATGGTAGGTATTATGCTTTTTATTCTAAAATGTAAAGTTTTTTAAATACCTACATCAATAAATGTAAAATTTTTTACTGCAGAAATAATAAAAAGAAAATGTAAAATATTGTCAAAAATAATTTCGTTTTTGAAACTCGCTTTGAGAGAGGTAGTGACATTACAGCAGCAACCCGCGGAACTTTTCGTGAAAAACATAATAATAACATGTCAAAGTGTCAACACAACATACATACCTACATACATCAGTAGGTAATACACCATAAAAATAGTTTTATAGCCTAAATGCATCGAGTTTTTAATCAGAATCTATGTTTTACAAAATAATATATTTTTGCTCTCAACAGTCACGTAAATGGTAGGTAGTCAGAACAGAAGCAAGTTGAAAATTAACCACAAACAAGCGGTGCGCGAGATCTCGTTCGGGGCGAACTACTAGTTAAAACAAGTATTTAAAAAATCTTAGATCCCATCCATATTAGGTACCATATCAATTAATATATTTTTATGTAGTACCTAGTTTAGTTTCTGTAAGTAAATAAATTATCTTCTATTAGGTAATATATTTTCTGACTAGTACGATTAAGGGGTTTGAGCTGACTGTACATTTTTTTTTTATCATTTACCTAATTAGACTAATAGTTTTTTAAGAAAAAAGTAAAAGTTAGCTGCAACTAATTATATTTGAATTAGCCTCTGTTGACATATTCAAGGGGTTTTAAATTTAGTCTACCGTACCGTACCGTAAGCCTACTTACTTACATCATCTCTACAAATAGCACTCGCGCACTACTTACTACAAAATAATTGAGATAGCAGGTAAATAACTATAATTATATAAATGTAGGTGATATAATGTATTTATTATATTATTATGACTCTGCTTTATTCATTCTCTAACCCTTTGTGGCCCCGGACCTTGTGTACCCCATCCACCACTTGCCAAATCTATCATTTCCATTATCTTTGAGAGGTAGGTACATTTTTCCACGGGTTGGCTCGGAGAGAAAGTTGGTGAACGGCCGTTTTTGACATTGCCAAATAACGCAGTTTAGAAGGTGAGGCACACGCTTGCATAGTAACTGTTCATTCACCTTAATGGTGTCAGAAATTTCATTTCTACCAACCAGTCTTTTTAGAAGTATTTTTCTTGATCTCGTCCTACTTCCTTTCCAAGAGAAACAGATTTTAATATACCTAAACGTCTACAGGTTTATGTAAGTAAAGGCTCACGCTGTTATTCACGTGACTGCTAAGCTTACAAGAGCTCAACCAGCTGCTACCTCTCTTCTTATGTCCTTTCATATTCTCTACTAAGGCATTGCTAAACTGTCGAATTATAATGAATAATGGGATTTGTGTTAGGACGAAGCTAAAATGTGCAGGCTATCTCTACCGTGCGTGTACCTACTTGACTATTACTATACTACTTAAATTATGAAGACTGCCAGCGTGGTCACAAAACTCGTTACATTTCTAACTGTCCGCACGCAAATTTGGCCAACGGACTGTGGGAGCCCCATGATGGTATAGACCCGAAAGAATTTCGCGAATCATCCATCCTATTTCTACTCATTAGAAGGATCTATCCATCTCGTTCAGGCGTGTTTCACCTCCAAAAGCTATGCGGCTCCAGACAGGGACTTGTCGGACAGGTTTCTAAAAATAGCGGAAACCACGTTTTTGAGAATAGCCTTAGGACCAACGCCTAATTGTCGTTGGTTTGATCGATTGGCGGTTTCATCGTGCATGAAAATCAACGAATATTTTGGCTTATATAGTGGCTGGTAAAATACACAGCTACAAGCGTGTGGTTCGTTCGTGATCAATACTACATACAGTAGTTGCACAGAAAGCTATTTTTTTATGGACGGACAATGGACATACTCAAATGGTTTGTGCTTTTATATTGAGTGTATTCGGAATTATTATGATAATTTGCAAATAAACGAAATAAACGTGTGGTTTTTACCAGAGCGAAAGCTACAGGAACCAGGTAGAACCATCGAGGTATCGTCATTCGAGGTAGAGTAGGTAATGAGACTGTCAAACTCAAACTCAAAATTTATTTATTCAGTACGATCGTTTATTGACCATTTTGACAAAAAAAAAGTAAAATCGTTTTTTTTTATAAAAGTTTGTTGGAATGTTTAAGTTTCTGAGGTTAAATCGCAATACCATCGAAAGACGTTACAGACAAAACTCAGTAAACTCCAAATAAAATCAAGCCTAGCTTACAACTAAACAAAAAAAAAGCATAAAATAGAAAGGTGGTCTCAAAATTTACTTTCTAAATAAAAATAGGTACTTACGTTCTAAAGTTCAACACAACAATTTTAAAGAGGTTCAATGTCTTGGCGAACATAGTGATACATACAAATCAAAGTTGAAATGGAATTTGGTATAAAATAAAAAAAAACTCATGATTGTATCGTTATCAATTTAAGCAACCCTCGACATTATGTACACATTATTTAACCCTTAAACTCGACTGTCACCTATCACGCCTTATACCCGTAAACTCGCGCACTGTCATGGCGGCGCGCCCTGGTATTTGCCGACTTTTACAAGAATGACGATAATTCAGAAACTACTAGGATTTTTTTCTTGAAACAAAAAACAGACTATTCTATGATAAATAGTTCTGAATTTCAACAGAAATTCCATATGACTTATTGCCTAATACACTTCCGATTTCTATCTAAAATGTGCAAATTGTAAAATTAGACCTGTTCATGTAAACTAATTAGCTAAATTTGAATATTACGGATCTTTGGAGAAATTAGGTATGCCTATTGTAATCTTGAATATATGCCTAAAAACCTATGTATCTAGTTTTATTCTTTTAGACAATATTATGTGCTATAAAATCCTTAGAAAAACAGGCCCTTTACTGAGAGTTAGATAGATACTCACATTTTGTAATTACAATAAATATTATGATCATAAGTCAAATAGAAAAAAAAACTTGTTGCATTTGAAGGAAATATATTTACTTTATTGAAACACTTACCGATTTATAAAAATATTCAACAGAAAAGAATAAATGAGGTAAAAATGAAATAGGCATCCATTTTTCATTTGATTTTTCTTTTTCTATTTACTCATACAGCAGAGGTATTTTAGGTGAAATAAAACAATGTATACTGTAGCGGAATATTTGTTTATTCTGTGATAATATTACTTATGGTGTAAAGTAAATACATAATAGGCTAAAATCATTTTCAAAGTCATTACAAATTTGTATGCAAAACACGGTGTCAAATAGTGATGTACCATGTTATCGATAAATCACGCGCAATGTGACGAGTCATAGCACCAAATCTAATAGATGGTAAAATAATCATGAAATGGAATTATAAACATGAAAGGTCTTACGGTAAATCAACGAAGTAGTTTTATTACGATAACATAAAAAAAACTTATTTTTATTAACTTTTTAAAGCTAGTTGTGATTTACCTCTTAGGACCTCTTATGAAATAATTTAATGACAAAGCTGTTATAAATAACGCAAAACATTACAATACCAAAACCAGTGCAAGGAGAAAACTACAACATGCATGAACAGTAAAAAAGCCAAAGCAAATAATAACAAAACCAAAAATAACAATAACCAATACAAAATAACAACACCATAAAAATAAAACAGCAGAATAAAACCAGATGAAAATAATAGAATGACAGAACACAAATACAATGACTATAAATAAAGCCTGTTTTTCAACATGCATACCTCAACATAACATAACATAACCTCACAAAATAACAACACCATAAAAATAAAACAGCAGAATAAAACCAGATGAAAATAATAGAATGACAGAACACAAATATACAATGACTATAAATAAAGCCTGTTTTTCAACATGCATACCTCAACATAACATAACATAACCTCACAAAATAACAACACCATAAAAATAAAACAGCAGAATAAAACCAGATGAAAATAATAGAATGACAGAACACAAATACAATGACTATAAATAAAGCCTGTTTTTCAACATGCATACCTCAACATAACTGTAATATAAAACTCACCGAAGTTTTATAAATTACTCACGAAACAAGAATGTATAGTGTTTTATACCTGAAAAATTATAACATAGTATCAGCTATGTTTGTAGCAGTGAGAAACGATTACGCTCTGTCTATCTATCTCAAACGTTTCTTTCTCAGTCTTCCATACTCTTCTCACAACACAACAATGTGTCAAATAGACGAAGAAATAATGACGGACTAAGGAGTAGTATGGAATTGTTCAAAACAGGAATCCAAGCAGAGCGATACCTTACACTGTGGACATTCGTAAGCAGTCCTGCTCCCTCTGCGCCCATTCGCACGCAGTACACCAAACGCACTGTCGACGTCCCAAGTTGGCAGAATGACGAACTTTTGCGCGCATCTCATCAGTGATGGGTATACGCCGTATAAAGTGCCGCTCTGTAAGACGTTCTGCAGGGAATTGGGAATAGGACGTACGAGGACGTGGAGTGGAATTTTGGGGATTCCGTAATGGAACGTCACTGCGATGGCGGTCAATGATGGACTGGACGAGGGCTAAACGAAATGTCAGGGAACTGATTTTGGTGTTGCTGGATTTCTCCAGCAAAATTCTTGCATTTTGAATCGTGATATTGAGAAGGCGTTTAAAAAGTTTTCTAGTCCATTTGATACATTGCTTCCTTTCCACTAAATACGGCTCTAGCATTTGGTCCAGACGATCTACTCCACCCATCCCGTTATTGTAATCGTTAATCAATTCCAGCTTAAAATGTGAAGCTCGTCCTGGTCTGGCTTCTTTATGTACCTGGGTCACGCCATGGAAGGTGGATATACAGGTTAGCCGTTTACGGTCTTGGAGAGCCACAACCATGACATCTCCAGATTGTCTTGCTACGAACTCACCTTCAACCAACGGGGTCCTTTGTATGATAGCAGGCACCTTTCGACGGGATGGTCGAAGTGTTCCGACACAATCTGTTCGCCTGCGTTTGAGGTACCTCGCAAGCATCGGGGAATTGAACCAATTGTCCATGTATAGTACGTGACCCAAATTTAAAAGAGGCTGGACCAGTTTGATCACAGTCGAAACACTTGAGGGAAGTGTGGAGTTGGTCGTCCGGCGGCCCACATAGATGAAAAATGACCATAAATACCCAGTTGTAGACTCGCACAGTTCATACGACTTTATTCCAAACCGAGCCGATTTTGTTTTTATATATTGTTTGAAACCTAGCGGACCCTTCCAAAGAGTCAATGACTCGTCAATACAAATATCCTGACTTAGCCTATAATTTCGTTTAAATTTTTCATTTAATACATCTAAAACGGGTCCCATAGAGTACAAAACATTGTCAGGATTATTTGTATCTCGCGATCCATTGGCTAGATGGAAGGCTCTATTTATATTCCAGTATCTGTCTTCAGAGAACAGGGACCGGAAAATCTCTGTTCTTAAAATCGGATGCTTTGAAAAGCAACTTTTGATGGTGGGCATTTTAAGAATGCCCAACATCATCCAGAATGTGAATATTAATAACAATTCGTGTATATTTGTCTCATACCAATCTCGACAAAACCTCGCGCTCTGAACCCCCTGGGCATATCGATTCGTTTCGGTCACTATATGGGATAATAAAGAATCATCCCAATAGGAGCGAAACGCATCGTATGCGTTCTCAAATACTCTAGAAGGCCCAGAGGAGTCCGAGTCTAGGGGTTAATTTTATTCATCCCCACTTTCAGTTTTGCATTTTACACACCTTTTCCTTTTATTTGATACCAAACTTGCGTACTATATTTGGAGAAATGAAAACATTCGGTTATTCATCTTCACTTTCACCGCCTATATTTTGTAACTGGCTCAATTTATTCTTATTGGTTGGGGGTATAGAACCTTTTAGACACCAGGCAAGTACGCACTGTGTCAGGTACTCACCTGATACAAAGTTGCAACCTGTAGGTTGACTCCTGAACACCCCTAGCCATCGCTGACAAAGTTGAGTTTAATTTTGAAACGATGCTCGAGTACCTATGGATGGGCCGAATACGGAATAAATCAGTAATTATAATGTGCGGGCAGTGCACGGGGTTGGATAGGTGCTGTCCTACCAGATGCCTTTCTCGGGGTTTCCTTCCAAATAAAGACTTTTTTCTTAATTCTTCTTTTATTTCCTTGTTCACTTGTTTCTTATTTGGCTGGTACGGTACGGTCGAACTGACTTTACAATGAAATTGCTCTTACTTTTATTCTAAATTTTAAAACCTCTGAACGGTAATTTCTTTGGATCAACCAATCAGAAGCCTTTTCACAGGGTCAAAGTCCAATGTAGACATGCTTTCTCTTTCTAAAGTTCTATCTCTTTCTAACGATTTCAACAACAACAACAACAACAACTCGGTCTTCTACCTACCCCTAGAGGTAGGAGGTAAGGGCGTCGCATAGTGCTTTTAACGATTTCAATATTCTAAAAAAGGTCCGTTGGTCGAGGCGTTACCGTCGGGAGCCGGCAAATTCTCCTCGATCAACGTTTACTAAGGGCTTATTCTTAAATTTACTATCTTGCCTGCCTATGTATTATTTTTCTCTATCTATTTATTTATACCTTCCTATAATAAAACTAAAGAAACCTCGTATTTTTATTTCTTACTTCCTAATAAGTCTTATTAGATACCTATTTCTATCATAACAAATATTATTCTACTGAGTCTAAAAATAGCGCTAACATTTACAATCTTATAACTATTCGACGGCGCTAACAGTAATGTCATAATAAAACAGTGCAATCAATTGAAGTCAACATTGACATTTGTGATAGGACAGTTTACGAAAAAAAACTAGGTACTTATTAATCTATGATTGAGTGTAGTTTGCGTAGCATTGATAAGAGTTTAAAACTGTACTTGAGTGTCTTCTTCTTCTTCTTCTTTATTTTCGCACGGCTTGTGTGTCAATCTGTAATACCAGCCTTACGATTTATCGTTTCATTCTGAGTTGACGTTTGATTGCTTACCCTACGAGGTAAGGTAGCGTCCACTCATTTTATCGAACCATAGGATTAGTTAGAATCAGGTGTACCTACCTACTTGTCCTCTCTCTGAGCGGCTGCTTTTTATAGTCATAAATGCCACATTTGGCTACACGTGCTAAACTGACTTTATGAAAAAATATTTGTCCTTTAGAAGTTTCGCGCGTTTATGTCTTTAGTATGGAGTCAAGATCATTTCTAAGTCTGCGGCAGTAAAGCGGACACTTTTAATATTTCTTAACTTGACTTAACAAATCAGTTCTAATGTTCTACATTTTCGATTCCTTTGATTCTGCTGTGTGGAGTATTCGCGGCATCTTTGCAATCCTGGAGTGGTGAACAGCCTGGCCTGATCATTGTTATTTATAAAATAATTAGTGCTAATTTTATCATTGAAGGAGCAGGCGCAGGCTGATGTCTGTAGACCTCAACTTTATGGAATCACTTTGATACTTATAAAACTAACTATTTTTTCTTAGACCTAATCCATGAAATGCGCTGCGGCAGATTGCAACATTCTGAGAGCCGCATGGCCGTGCTGTATCTTAACTTGCTCTAACGCCCGTAGCACACCTCCGCCGCGGAACCGCAGTCATTTCGCCATATCTTGTCAAATGTTATAGAATCGGAACACTAGCGAACGTAATAGATTTGACTATAATTAATCGCAGCGTATGGTGTGATTAAAATCTCTTGTTTTAAAATTAGCTGATGTTGGACTTATTCTTTGCCTGACTCAGATCCTTTAAAATTGGAATGTACCTACTTAAGGACTCAAGGATATAAGGACTCACGCATACAAGCAATGCGTGAAACTAGCGCCGCCGCCTATTTTATTTTATTATTAGGTACTTACGTTGAACAAGGTAATTAAAAAAAACTAATTGTTCCGTATGTGAATTGTGAAACCTATCATAAGCTTTTTTTTAATACCGCTGTAATAGCTTAGGCAACAAAATAATGGTCATGAAACAATTCGCAGCACATTGCTCATCTATGCTAATATTATAACTAGTAGTTCGCCCCGACTGAGATCTCGCGCACCGTTGGCTGGTAGTTCATTTTGTACCAATTTGCTTCGACTATCTACCATTCACCATTCAACGTCACTGTTGAGTTGACTACTACTTCATTGTTTACGTTCATCGAGGTTTTCATCAAGTCCAATCTCAATTGTTAAATTAAAATACCAGACAGAGGTCATAATTTAATTCGCGACCATGCAAAAGTATATTATTTCATAAAACATAGATTCTGATTAAAAACTCGGTGCATTTTGAGTCGGATCCTAGGCTATAAACCTAAGTATTTTTATGGTATTAACTGATGTTTGCTGACATTTGACATGTTTTTCACGAATATGTTTCGCGGGTTCCTACTACCTCTTTCAAAACCAGAAGTGTTATTTAAAATATTGTTATAAATCATTTTGTTTTAATTTATATTTATTTAGAAAAATATTTGATGATTTTTGTAAAGATACTTATAGTTTCTGTGAGGGTGGTGTTTTGACTTTAAAACATTTTGGTTGAATTAATATGTAGTAAAAAAAATCTTACTACTTATGTAATTGTTCGTTGTTTTTGGTTGATGACCGCAACATACAGACATTCAATTATTGACTTTACTAGCAGACCCCGCGCGGCTTCGCTCGCGTGTTGTACATAAACTTCGACACTGCATTTAACCCTTTTAAAGTGTTTTTTTTTAAAACCCTTAAACACGTGTATATTTATTTTGCATTGTGAGTATTACAACCAAGTTTCAAGCAAATCGAACTACCCATTAAAAAGTTACCATACAAACTTTGACACCCCATTTCACCCCTTATCAGGCGTTTTTTTTTTTAAATTTCTGATTAACATGTAAATTTATTTATCATTTACCATATTTAAACCAGGTTTGAAGAAAATCGCTTCACGTATTAAAAAGTTGCATACAACGGTTTTCATCCCTTTTCAACCCTTTAGGGGTGGAATTTCGTAAAATCCCGTCTTAGTGCGCAGTTTTGTTTGAAAAGGAAGCTACCTTCCAAATTTCAGCTTCATAGCTTCAGCAGTTTGGTCTGTGCGTTGATTCCAGAAAAATGCTTATTGTTTTATATAAGTAATATATATATATTGATTTACGTACTCAACAAACCCAATACTTCTCTCTCGAAATATTAAATGTACCTAATGGTTGTTGTGTTGATACACTCTTGTCTAGAGTACATATTTAGGTACTTAGGTACTTATTGTGGCTGACATTTATGCTCTTATTGTAAAGAAAAAAGCCTATTAATTGAAGTCAAATGTTCCCTTATTTAGGTACCTACAACTAACTAAATATTGAAATATAGTAGCATCATATGAAGTTAGCTCGCTTAGCATAATTTTTTCTAAAATGATAGAGAATCGGCAGACTTAAATTATATAAGTACATAGGTATTTAGATTACAGATTAAATGAGTCATTGACTCATTGAGCCACCGAAACGAGGGCGGATCGGGACAACCCACGCATTAATATCTATCCATAGGATCTCTTGTCCTACAAACTGACCCCTCTTTCTGAATTTTCTGGTCAAAATATTTAACTAAAATAATGATTATCAATGAAAGTCTTAATTTCAATATTGTTTCCATTTAATGAAGTCGCAATGCATCAAACAATAAAGCTACAATCGCATTCGGCAAAACAAAAAGAGCAGAAGATGGCGCTGTCATGCCCTGGCTTCCGCAGCTGCCGGCGCTGGCTGTGGAACAAAAGTAAAAACAACGAGTTTCATACTGAAGAGCGGTTCAATAAGCGTGTTTTCGGCGCAGGAGTTGAAGTTGAAGGCAGAGGTGGCCGGGCGAGAGGCGCGGGGCATCCGCGCCACTCACTCGCGCATTGCCCAATTCCCGCCATGCCAACGAGCAACGACGCTTATTTCGATTTCGTCATTTCAACTGTACCTACAATGATTCGAGCCGAACGATTGCGACACAGAGATAATTTCAGACAAACTGGTACCGTTCACACGATGCTTAAAAATAGACAAGTAAAATAAAAATTCTTAAAAGAAGCCAGTTTCTAGCAGAAAGTACGAAGATTTCGCAGCCGAATTATTAAAACAGCTTGCGTAATCTCCGACGTCACTGCGGACATGGCTAATTGGCTACGAAGTAGATGCAGTGCAGCTTCGAGGCGACCGGTGATAATGATGAATGTATGCCGATCGTATAGGAGAGAGAAAAAGACTGACTGATAGTCAAAGTCGCGTCTTAGTCTCCCCCCGACACGGAAGACATTAGAAGACGTTTTCTTGAAATCTTCTTTCTTCAGTAAACTTCCAAGTCCAGCTGCAATTACAATTTATTGGCTAGCCTCCGCCGCGCTAACGCCGCGCGAGATAGTGACTCACGTTATGAAGATATTCAGGGAAAATTTATTAGGTAAGTATTAAGTTCGTTATAAACTGACGCTATCAAACATAATGATATCTATTTTGATTGAAAAACAATTTAAATAAAACTAAATTAATAATAATTAAATAAAATCAAACCGAATTATGTCAAAAACTAAGTGCCCACATCGCTGAAGTTTCAAAATCCGATCAAAAATTTCACAATAAACATGATTAATGCAAAACACTTTCAAATAGAATTTACTATCACCAATAATATATTCCGGTAGAAGAAACGCGGATGTGACTGCCCGTTAGAAATTCAACTTAGAAAATGTTGAGTTGAAGTTAAGTCCCACTAAGTCCGGACCAGTTAGAGTTTAGAGAACGACTAAAGCTGACGGAGAGCAAAATGCGAATGGTAGCGCGTAGCGGAGATCCATGGCGTAGAGTGCCATGCCAACCGCTCCGCAAGGGGGGGGCGCGGCAAGGGTCGAGGGAAGGGAGGGGGGGCTTGCTGCGCGCGCAGAGAAAGGACGCAAGTGGTGATGTAATCGCAATCGATGCACTTAGCTCTGCTCACGGCAACCACTACGCCTCGATAGCTCCGTGCCAATCAATGGACAGTACCTAGGATTAGACTTAGCGCATGTGACGGTACAAAAAATCAGTCCGATGAGTTTAGGCGGAATATACCGGAAGATTAAACACGGCCATTCAACCAGGTCAGTGACCGTCTTAGTAGACACGTGCCGAGCTCCACGTGGATAACAAAGAGTGGTCGCACCCAGGCATGAATTCAGCGTGAGTGCATTCCGTGCCTACGTCGAGATAGAGCGAGCTAGTCTAGAAAAGAGCGGCTCTTTGTTCGGAATAGCCCACTGCCGCTGGTACTCCGTCCGCTTTCATTGGGTATCGAGCGGCGCGGCGCGCGGGGCGGCTTGTTCGCCGTTCGGCCCGAGTTCGTGAGTTTCCGCATGCGCTCGCTCCTATCTGGGTCACACGTGTAAACGTTATCCCCCCCCCCCCCCCCCCACACCGGCCTTGGCTTACTTTGACCGAACGGCTTAGCACCTCCCCTTTTCCGCAGGGTCTTCGGGCTCCGCTGCTCTACCCCTAGGTTTCTTCAGCTCCTTAACGCCTAACGTTTTAAAACTGTATGGATAAAGTCAAGCCTACGACAGACAGAAGTCAAATCTACAGTTTTTTTTTATCACCGTGATATATTTTTGTTAAGTTATATTATCTAATCTAGAAATTTAGGCCACGAATTGTAAATACTTAGGTACTCTATAACAACAAGACCCGATTGATAAACTTTAAATGATGAAAAGTTAAAACAAATGTACCTACCTAAGCGTAAATATAGATGCACAAATAAATTGATGATACAAAATTATGCATTCATAAAATTTCGGTTTTCTACCATTTTATAATTTTATCTGATTTATTTATTTGTAGAGCAAGCGAATCGCTTAGATTAGAACAAAGTCGCGAGCATGATAAAGAGTGAGCGGCACCAGTGCGCGCTGAGGCGACTATCTAACCAAGCAGTATCTATAAACGAGGTCGGAGTCGGACAGCCCAGTGCGGCCCCATCAAATAAAACTACTCGTAGCTGCAGATGATGAAAACAGCGTTTCGACCTCGTTCGAATCTAGGACAGCACCCGAAATAACTAGGGCACCGTTACTGCGCAGCCGCTAACGCAACTCATAGCTTGTGTTCAGCACCAATAGAAGGAGACCCGTGACAAATGGCATGGCTCTGCACCTCGCGTCTGTTTGTCCCGCGGCGCGTAAGCAGGGGAGGCCAACGTATTCTGGTCCTTTGAATTGCTGAAATTGAGTTTCAAATTTTCCGTGCACTCTCAAATAAAATTTGCACAGTTGGGATGTTTGAGTAACATGGAAAAATGTACCTACTAGCGGCGTGTTCTAAGCTGAAAAGTAGAAGTATTTATAATATTTATAAATAAATCATTCTGTTTAATACTAGCAGACCCGCGCGGCTTCGCTCGCGTGTTGTGCAGACATACCTTAACTGCTGGTCGTACAGACTTGTTAAGTGAAGTATTGAATGGGTTTTTTAGAACATAAACCCAATATAATATAATATCTACAATTTGTATTTACTTACAGTGATTTTCAAAACTATCACTCAAATGTGAGAGCATCACTTGTGTTTAATGTGGTTATGTTGATTTTGCTTACGGTGCTCATAGAAAAGGCTGACTGTTGTTCAGTTCCTTACTGTACTGTGATCTGCCAAAACTTAATTAGCTTGCAAAAATGCTAACAAAATGTAATACAAAAAAAGACCAAGGAATAAAATATTTTATAAAAAAGGTTATCCCCTATTTCACCCCCTTGGGGGTTGAATTTTGAAAAATAATTGCTTGGTTAAATTTAAAAAAAATAATTTGAAGTTTCTAGCCTTAGGGGTTTCGCCTGTGTTTATTATGATTCTCACTCGATCCGATCATTGACCATTTTTGATCATTTAATTATAATTACTTAAACAATGATCAAATTGTTTAATTATAATTAAAAATTAAACTGTTAATTATAACAGTTTAAAAACATAATTATGGTGGGAGGCGGCTGGTGATCGAAAGAAGTGGAAAGAGATGGGGGAGACCTTTGCCCAGCAGTAGGACACATTATAGGTTATTAAAAAAAATAAAAAATAAAAATAAAAATGTAGGTAATAGGTATAGATGTAACAACACAAATCAGTGTTGTTACATCTATACTCGAGCTACCTACACCAAAACTGATTACAATGTAAATTTAACCTAAAATTGACAGATGTGACTAATGGCTTTCAATATTGTTATTTTTAAGGAAACTTTAAGGTCTATCTATAGTATTATATTATCTGTGGTAGTACCTACCTAACTCTTTATTGATTATAATTGAGAGCAGTTTGAGGGGCGTATGATTATTGTTTAAACTGTAAGTAGGTACTTGAGTGACAATCTGAATGTAGGTATTTATATGTATTGCTTATAAACGAGTTACTTTTCAAAAGATATGTAATTAATGACTAAATTATAAATTTACTTTATTTATTAAATTTTAATTTTAAAAAAAATTCTTTACTTAATTACTTATTAAAAATTTACTTACTTAAATTATTAAATTAATTACTAAAAAGATCCTAAAGAATTTGTCTACCGCATCTTGGGATGGGAATTGGGAATACAGTCGTGATCACATTTTTGCCCCTTTGTCACGAACCTATCGCGATAATATAATTGTACCTGCAAATACTGTAAGTACTTAATTGCAGAAATATTTTTACCTACCTAAGTATTTCTGAATATTAAAAAAAAAATACTTAAGTAGGTACTTACTTACTTACCTTCATTCAATATTCAGGGCAAGTAATTTTCAGTCTTCCAAATCTTTTATAACTATGACTTAGGTAAGTAAGTACCTATAGTTTACTAACGTCACTAGCAGTGACTTAATAACGTCACTAAAAGTGAAATTATTCTCATATCTTTGCTACGTAAGTACCATGGTTTTCGTCTATGGTGGTAGGTTATCATTGTTTTTATGTTTTTGACATAAGTACCTACCTACCTTTGTACCCAAAAAATCAAAACCTAGTGAAATAGAATAAATAAACAGATAGGTATTGTCAGTGACACACAAATAGTTAATAGTATAAACAATACCCACAAAGAACTCACTGATAGAGGTAGGTACCTACTTACCTATCTCAGTTTGCGTAAACTAATACCTGTCATCAATACCAATCATTCCAATGCAGCTATTTCTGCTATTGCATTACTATTGTAGCCATAGGAAAATATTTAAAGAACTTTTTTTTTGTTTTTAAGAATGTTTTTTTATTTGTTTGCATCACATCACATGCACATGCAACTATTTTACGAAAGATGTGAGTTTTCAACTGGCATCAATTCAGATGCAATCATAACGTTCTCTTGGACTATTATATTGTACTCTGTGGTTTACCTCGTAATGGAATTATTTGCTTCATTTGGCTCATATAGCCTTTCCACACCCGCGCGATGGCTTTGCGTAGCGTTCGCGCCCCGATTCCGTCAGTTGTCGGGTTTTTGTAAAAAACAAGTTAAAGTTCATTTTACGATCCTTCATTCAGATTACCTACACCAGTAGGTACAATCACACACACAATCTAACAACGTGATGATCTTGACCTGAAGTTCAGATCAAATCGATGACGGAATCTCCTGGTCTATCAACAAAGAAACATCTAGCGAGCGACTACCTAAGTACTTACGTGTAGGTAAAAGTAGGTAGGTAGGTACTTACGAAAATAATTATGTAGGTACTTATAGTGTACGTAGGTACTGAAAATTGCTAAACATACCGCGACCCGACTAATGCTGATAAGAATGTAACGTTCGTTACACAGCACGATAAGAATTGTAATAAGTGACACAGCGAATTCATTTAGGTACTTAAGTACAAATAACATTATTATTTTGAATAAGTCTACCTATGTTATTCAAATATCTAGGATATCTAGGTTAATATCAGAATATATATTATTGCATTACTTAATCATTTAAAATTACTGAAAAATAATAGAAGTGATTAAATTGTCATAAGTAGGTACCTAACACAGACATTGAAAATATAAATAAAAACGGCATGGACGCTTACCTGTTGTATTGTAATAATTGATAAAAATTATAAATGACTAGGTTAGGTTCTTATCAAAGGATTCCCAATGCAATTTTTGGATTCAGGAACACAACGCCCGAAGTCGAACTATCGGCCGCGGCACCGGCCGGCGCGGTTACTACGTTTGAAATGGACGATGATAACGTCCACGCGGTTGATAAGGCTGCCAGCACACAAGTTAAACATACAGGACGCAGAAAGTCGCTCAGGCACTCACCTCAGAAGACTCTTCTCACTGGAAGTCGGTGTAGCTGTGGCAGCACCAGATGCTTCGGCTTGTATATTTATAAGAGCCGCGGCGTCTAGTACGCTGGCGCGCGGGCCCATGCACGTCGACGCAGAGCCGTGCCGCATTGAGCTCTATACAGTATACGTATACGATGCGCGGCTGTCAGGCCATGCCTTCTCCCACCTCCCTGTCCCCTCGTCTTGCCGAATCCACGAGAGAAACGGCGTAACCGCAAATAGAACGCGCGGAATTGAAACAGACTCTTCGGACCCATAGCTTCCGGAACCCGCCATATCTCTACGGTACTTAACAATACTTACTGCATTATTTATGCGGAGTCTAAAGTTAAGTTACACGATTTGTACCTCTAAAAAAGAATACCAAGATTCCTTGCATGCTTAGTGTGTTAGTAGTTTTAGGAATAGGTAGGTAGAAGAAGTACTGCCTGTAAAATCGCAATCAAGATACCTTACTCAACGACAATAGCGGCCTTTACACCGAGACTCGATCGCGCGTTCCAGGAGGCCTACGCCCTGCACATTCCCATTTGTAACATCTTTACACGCGCGCGATAGTGTCCGTGTAGGTAAGCGGGCTGAGGCACTTTTTAAGGAAAACTATTTTATGTTAGAGTCCATGATTTTCCATTGCAAGAATTTGAGTAATACTGGTAATACTTAGGTATGTAGGTAGGTACTTAGGGGAAAGGTGTACGAGTTGATCCTACGGGGTATGTCGATCCCTGGCCGTTGTGGCGAAACTATGAACGCCATCTAGTTATTTTCTTTGGTGGATTGTAGCCCCCAACCCCCCTTCGCATCAGTCAAATTGTAATGGCGGTGTGAGTGGCGAGTGCGCGTGAAACGTAAAAAATAAAAATCGTGTGCCTCTGATCTAAGGTAAGGTTGACTTTGAGACTATGGTATTTTTGTTGTATACAATCAATTGTAAAGATTGTTGTGTTTGTAGCTTTGTATAATGCTTAATTACGGTTTTTGCATGGCACCACAACGGTAGACGCATTAGAGGTTATGTTATATTACAAAGACTAAAAAGTTGTGATCGGGGTGAGATGATCCGTCGGTGGGTGTACTAAGTATATGGAACAGTGTTAATTGTGTAACTTGTTATTTCATCTCATAATTAATTATTATGACTGATGTCTAAGAAAAATGAGATTTTTAAAGTGCCTGATGTTTAAGACCAAAATTTAATCAAAATAGTGTGATTTACCCTAGTAAACTTTGAAAATTATCCTTTAATTTTTGTTAATTTAGATTGTGTGATCTCATAGCCTTGTTAAAACATTTTTTATACTTAAATGATTTAAATAAAGACCTTGTAAGCACCTCCAGAGTTTATTTTCAATGTAATTATAACATAACCTATAATTTTCGTTGAAAAAGGGTCGAGACGATCCCCGGATCATCTTGTCCATACCCCAAGGATCATCTTGGACACCGGGGTGTACAAGTTGATCCTTTGGTAGGGTTTAAAAAAAAGTGAAATCTAGCTATCAAAACAAATCAAATTAAACATTTTGAGTATGAGGAAAGTTAGATAGTTAAATTTGCTAACTACATAAGCTTAAACATCTGAAATAACTTGATTGTTGTTCAAATGCGAAACATTCTCCCTTAAGGGGATCAACTCGTACACCTTTCCCCTACTTATTTTTTTTTAAATAAGTACCTACGGGTGTTTTTTTCAATGCCACCTGGAAGTAAAGTAGGTACCTAAGTACTTACTTACTTGCACAAAAAAATAAAGAGCAAAATCTCAAATTAATATAAGTTAAAATTTGCGGTTTCACCCGTGCTCGTGCTCCCTGAGGAATCCGTAAAACATAGCTTTTAGGTAGACAATAGTGTCAATTCATGATGTCGTAAAAACTAAACTAAACTAGGTAATTTGACAGCACTAAAATTAATGCCATCCTTTTTATTTCGATTGTTATGAAAGGGACGTTACGGCAATATTTTTAGTGCTGTCAAATTAGTTTTAAGTAGTTTAGTTTTGGCGACATCTGAATTGACACCAATATTATCCTAAGTAGAAGGTATATTTTTACTATTATTCAATCTTCAGCATGTAATGCGTAAAAGAGAAAGCCCCAAGTGTTAGTAGGTAGGTAGGTACCTACGCGTGGAATTTAAACATTATCCGACTGTTCACTTTCGCTGTTCTCAATTGCCAGTCATGACCACATTATAGCTCAATCGAATTTCTGTAAGATGTAGCAAAAATTATTTCCATATTAACAAAACTGTACCTACCTACTTATTCCATAGAGTTTGCAGTTTTATTTTAATTGTATTGTATGCTATCCAGATAATATATTATACTTAAGTACCTAGATCATCATCATTCACTGACTACTTCTGGGTGTACATCACTTTGTTTCAGGCCATTTATACCCGTCCTGGTGCCTCACGCATCCAAATTCGATGGTCTTACAAAATAAATCCCGATTTACTTGCTTCTGATAAAAGAATTCTACTAGTATTCTTTTATCTGTGCTAACATTGACATTTCAGTAGGTCTGCACCATTTACAACGAAAAGAGTAATGAGTCCTGCCTGACAGAGAAATGATGGTGGTGGCCAGTAGGCAACGTTTACGGTGCATTGTTCAAACACAGATTCAACAAGAATATCCACGATTTCTTTATAACCGTTCTCTTATATCGACGGACGCCGGTTTAGTAAGGTAAGGACAACGAGGGTAGAGAGCATTACGTAAAGCAAGAAATAAATAGGTCAAGGGGCGCGGGAGAGGGCAGCGCGGGGCAGAGTGGAAACTAGGTGCCCTACATATTCAAGGGACCGACCGGTCCGCTTTTCAAAGCCGTAGACATCCGTGGATATCGTACTATTGGAAGTTATCGTTGTATGCAGATTTAGACGTGCCTCTGACTACCTCCTAGATAACTTAAAAAAATCTTAAATGTTTTAAAATCCGAGGAAACTCCCACATCTTATAAATAGACGTTAGCCTGTTAATGGTTTTTAATTATTATTTAAAAGGTTTTCTATAGCGATGGTTTTAAAACAGGTTTTATCAAAATCTTGTAAGACGTTTAAATATGGGGGTGAAAGTGGGGATGAGTAAGTAATCGAATGAAAGAAAGAAAGAAAAATCATTTATTCTTGTAGGACTTCAAGGATCACCTATGTTTCGTTTTACATGCTAGGTGATTCTAATGCCTGTTCTGTTTCTAATGTTTCCCAAGTTCCCAACATACCCAAGTTTGGTATCAAATGAAAGCAAATGATGATTGTGTAGAATGCAAAATATCTGAGTACCTATCAAGTAGGTAAGGTACCTACCTAACATAGGAATCGGTTGAGCCTTACACAAGATACATAAGGGGGCAAGTTTTCTTAGCAAGTTTTCTAGCACTTGGGTTTTCACTCACTTTACTACACCTACTGTATAGGGGGTTACCGAAATTTTAAATTTTTATAAACCTATACCTACTTGAAGTACCTATTCGCTTGAAGTGGGATTGGGCTGGCCATGTGACTCGAATACTTCAGTACGTTGAGCCAATCTCGGCAATCTCGTTAGTGCCAAGCGGGCAACGAAGACGCGGCAGACCCAGAAAAAGATGGCGAGTTGAACTGGATGCATTTGACTCTACATGGCCGGAAATGGGAATAGACCGGGATGCGTGGAGGGAGAAAGGGGAGACCATTGCCCAGCAGTGTAAAAAAAACTAAAATTGTTTCTGCTGCGGATACTGGCGAAATTCGTAATGTAGGAAGGTATGTACTTTAATAACTATTGAGGACATGGGCCTATAATTGGCACCCACTCATTTTAAATGCTTTTTAGTTAGGTAAGTACCTAAGTATAAGTAGGCACCCCTAACACATTATACATTCATGATAAGATACGGTACTTATCTGTCTGTTGGTTGGTACTATGTCAGTCCGGGTACCGCAAACTTCCCAAGTAGGTGCCTACTCCTATCGCGATTAAACACTATGTCCTACTTTTGAGCTACCTTTTACCTACCTTTTACATTGATCTACGTGTGTTGCAGATAAGAAATTACTTACTGATAAAAATGTAAGTAAGTACTTAATGAAAGAACTAGCTTAGTCATCGAACAATCGTAACAAACAAGCTTTAGATCGTTTTACTGCCAAGATTGCCTAGGTAGGACCTACTAGGACCTACCAGCAGACCCCAATATTCAAACATTATTTTTGCAAGATTTATTCAAAGATATAGGTACTTAATAGGTAAGTAAAGATTGCAAGAGTGTACCAAAACATACCTACCATAATTGGTTTAAAATTTTATTTTTTATTTATGGTAAGTACTGTAGTATTTATTCTGGTACTTACCAAACATTCAAATCCGCCCAGCCGTTTGAGCCTGAAAGAGTACCTAACAAACACACTTACCTACATACACACAAACTTTCACCTTTATAATATTAGTAGGAAGTAGGATATGGTTTAAAATATAATAGGTACCGGTATATTTCAAAAGTCAACGTCTCGTCCCTTTATAAGGACGTTTTATAGGAGTTACCTAATGACGTTCGTTGATTCAATTATTCAACAGTTCTTTTAAAAAATATTACATACTTATGTAGGTAGTTATTTATTTACCTTACTAACGTAAAATGGACTTGAATCATTATGTTGAATTTTGGAAAATTTAGAAACCTAAATAAATTTAAAATCATACAGCAAGCCATAATAGTTTGACTACAGGGAAGGACCCAGAATAACCATGAATAACTAAGTTCAAACACAGATAAAATAATACTAGGTTCAAAGTTGCTAGCCGAATTTACATGTGAATGAATTTTTAAGTCTATTTATTACCTATTATTACCTACCTAGGTACTAAGTTCTCGACAAAAGATGAATGACAATAGACATGTTAAATTGTAGTCATTGTACCCAGATCAGATAAAGCGTTCTCCCAATGCAAAATACGTCTGTCCTTTATTCGCACACGTGTCCTTTGAGGTCGGGATCCTAACAATGAAGCTTAGGTACTATAAGGCTATAACTCTATAGGAAAATACTATAAAGTAAGGGGTTATCGTCTACATCTTCATGTGACAAGTTATCTTTTTTTTGTTACTCCTATTTTAGCTCAGGAAAAATGAGGAAAGGCTAAATAATAGTTAAGGTATCAGTGGAGACAGATCCATTGACAAATTAATCTTATAAGTAGTAGATCTTTAATAGATGATGAGACTCTACATTGTAGAGCGTCAGAAGGAAATTTCAGCTTTTTTTCAAGGGTACCTTATTGTAGGTAATTATGCCCTTGATACTCAGCCTAATCGACCTTACAGAAAATACAACGTGACGCTAACTGAGTCAAAGGTTTCTTACATTAGATTTCATTTACTGATATAGAGCTCTGTCAATCTACTTAAAAATAAATTGACAACTTATTCATTTACTGATCGCTGTGATCACTTCCTTAAACCTACTTCGACAGTCCCATGTATAAATAGGTTTAAGTATATATATCAATAGGTTAGGTAGGTACATTAAAGACACGCTGTAGGCTTTTTGGCTGCCACGATCACTATGATTTTCCCAGAACAATCGTTTCCCAATGACGCTCCTTGTATGACCGCTCCTTCTAGATTTGGAGGGCACGACCAGAGTTACGAAATCAACCCTTTTCCAGCCCAACTACATAGTTTGCTCGCTCGGCGCATGACATGAGTTCCCTAATTTTTTTACGGCATTCTGCAGCTATGACTCGACCATTCCACACACATGGTGTCTAGTAGGTATCGCTACATCATTGTCATACTAGCAAAATACTATGTATGTTCCCCGGATATCCTGTCAATAAACATTTAATTTTGTTGCAGAATGACTGAGAGTAGAGTAGGTAGAGAAGATACATCAAAATAACCAACCATCTTATTGAAAGTAGATTATTAGCTTGGATTGATCAATTATCATGAGCTGCATTGGCAGAGAGGTAAGAAAAACTTCTTTAGAAAAAGAACTACCGAAATTGTAGCGAGGGGCTGGAAAGGGGCTGGCGCTTGGGCTAAACCGAACAGCGATTAAAGCAGTCTGTGAACACTATTCACAAACAACACCACGCAGGCAAGAAAGAAGTACTTATACCTACCGTGTGTGACAGGGCGTGCGATTCAAACTAGGTCGAATGTCGTCCTACTGCCAAACCCACACATGTGAGCCAAGCCCGGTTTTCATACTACCTACCGCTACACACACGCACCTCTGTCCTCGTCCGAGAACTAGGCCTAAAACTGGCGCATGCGTGATTATGATTAGTGATTAGGTACCTCTACTCTATATCACTATTGCTACAGCGACCAGATAATGGGCCGAAAATTATCTGTGTTATTGTTTAGTGGGTCACACACACCACACGACCGCTAAATATTCAGGATGCCCCGAATACGCTTTGTTGACTCTTCATTGTTGCATGAACCCAATGCAGACTTCATCAGGGCTGGTCGGTCATGAGGCGCGGATAGCTACCCATTTGAGCAAGGTTCCTTTACTTAACATAAACACTTTCTCACTGGCGATAGACACGACGTCAATTTAGCAAGTAAGTACAATCCATTACTCTGTTAAGGTTTCAGATCCACTAGGACGTTTGAAACGCTTGGAGATCGGCATGGCATGAGGCGGGCGTCACCCACGGCGCCGATAGGCTCGCCGCGGTGACCACAGGCTAACCATGTCTTGAGAGGCTCGTGTCCTATGACCCGAGGTGTAGGTACAAATATGACCAAAATATTGCAGCACTCTTCGAAGGCAAACGCTGGAGAGTCATTGGGTAACTTTTAGTTCCTCAAGACGGAATAATTGTTTAATTTTATTTGTTTATTAGCTAATTTGACCTGTAAATTGACATTTACGTGCATTTACCAATAAATTTATTATCCTACTCTGATTATTTATTATTCATCGCGCTTATCTTGATAAGTAGGTAGGTAAGTTCAGCTTATTTATAACAACAAAATATGTATGACCTAATTTCAAACTTTATAATTATACTTGCCAACATTCTCCGATTTTGTAAATTTAGCTGCGTGAAAACAATAACGTACAATTTTCAGAAAACTCTTTGAATCGAAACCGCAAATTCAGGTAGATTTAAACCGAGGTGTTGTATAAGTAAGCATCTACTTATATACAGTTATGAGCGAACCCTCTTAAATGGATTGGTTAGGGGATTTCAGCGTTGACCCAGAAACCTTAAGCCGCAGTTCTAGTAGACGAGCCTTTTCGCCTTGACTTATTTTACGACAGAGCAGCTAAGTAAGAATATGCCAACTAGGTAGGTAGGAGTACTTACAAACTGGAGTTTGTTTACTAGATATCCATAAATCATATTGGCATTGGCAATCATTTGGCAGTGGGGTCCGCATATTGAAACACTTGCAGGTAGGCTTAGCTCCGCGGCTTACGCAGTGCGTACGATTAGGCAACTTACTGACGAAGGAACAGCTAAGTTAGTATATTTCAGTTACTTCCATAGTGTGATGTCGTATGGTATTTTTCTTTGGGGTAAAGCAGCAGATATTCAAACTATTTTCGTTTTACAGAAGCGAGCTGTCCGCGCCATTTACAAAATGAAACGTCGGGACTCTTTAAGAGAGCGTTTTAAAGAAATAAATATTCTTACTGTTTTTTCGCAATATATTTATGTAAACTTATTGCACACTCACAAATATATAAACAACTTTAAGAAAAAAAGTGATGTGCACAAAATTAACACTAGAAATAAAAATAAATTATATGTGCCTAAATTTAGACTAGAAAAAGTAAACGGTTCTTTTATGGGAAATACTGTACTTTTTTACAATAAACTCCCAATCAACGTAACTAACCTACCGACTCGAAGGTTTAAAACGTACATAAAGAATCTTCTTGTAGAGAAAGCGTATTATTCCATTGAGGCTTTTATTAATGATAAAATTGCGTGGCCTGATGTCGCTGTGCCCCTCGACGGTTGATGGTATACAATATCTTTACTACCTTGATAAGTAGGTACCTACCACTTAAGTCGGCCAAGTGTAGCGTGTGATGCCAGACAACATTTTGTTGAGGTGTTATCTTGTTAACTTTACAATTACTTTTACTTTCTTTGACATGCCTTACTTTGTTCGACTGGCTTCCCACTGAAGCTTGACTATTTAGATTAAGTATTTTAGATTGTTAAGGGATCGCTTTTAAAAAAAAGCTAGGCCCACACCACCAGGTTCTTGCCTGATTCTTTCCCTGGTGTAGGGAGTCGCGTTGGAACAGGCATTAGAATCACCTAGCATGTAAAACGATACTTAAGTGATCCTTGAGGTCCTACAAGAATAAATGATTTTTCTTTCTTTCTTATTATTATCTAAAACTGACAACATAAAATAACACACATTTTTAGTAGTTTTATTTTGTATAGTTTAGAAAGAGTAGGTAGCACTTGGTGGCCACCAAACTCTGTTTTCGCTACTCTGCCTCCTAAACTAGGATAAAAAATAAAACTTTTACAGAGGTAGGTATTAATAAAAAGGTTATGATAGATAGGTACTGTACCTACAGACTAGTACAATATTTTTTTGAATTTAAAAAAAAAAGTAGGTGGCGGCGCGAGTTTGACTCTTATTACGTACAATACAACCACCCTATAGAAGTTTGTTACATAGTTTTTTTTCATTTTCGCTAAGCGACAAGAAATAAGTAATAATAAAATAACCTTAGAAATCATAAATAAAATTACCTATGTAGATATACTAGTTACTTAGTTGATTGTCAGTGTACCTTATTCATCTACTGGCGCATAGTTCGTTCCCACGGGCCCCTGCATTAATTGGGGATTGCGAGGGATGGGCAGGCTAGGGGTGGTATGCCCTATCTGACCCAATTCGGAGACCCAGCCTCCATCTGCTGAGAAATGTTTTTGATAACATGCCTTTTGGTTCAAAACACTCACCGGAGGTTTGATCACGTTGTTTAGGACGAAGAGCAAACTAATTTGTGTGATACAAATTCCAAGTTGTATTAGCTTTCATGCAAAGCGCTAGGGCAAAGCTGGCTTATGGTGTGCAAGTTGGTAGCGACACTATTTCTATGAAATTCCCTCCGTGGTCTGTAGTAACAGCTAACGCCGGAGTAACGACGAGCAAGTTTCTTTTCAAAAATAATTGAGGGATTTCATTGAACATTTTCATCGCTGTTGCCGATTGCAGTCGAGTTCGAAATCACGACTGCAGCGACAGGACGCAACGACGTGTCGTGGCGACATGAAGCGTTTGCACCGATGTACCTATTATTGCTCGAGGTCTAACTTAAAAAATGAAAAAAGGCTTAAAAGGCGCCATTTTACCGCAGGTTTACTTTACCCCTTAAGCACGAGCTCTAAACGGTGAAGGAAAACATCGTGAGGAAACCCGCGGCTGGTGAGCCCCACACGTATTGACCATTGTCTTTTCTGAGGATATGGCAGGCTAAGGTGAGAGGATGGTTTAGGTGCTGGGCAAACCTATTCCATCTCAACTGCAACAATGTCCCAGGCACTGTGTCCCGTTAAGTGTAGGCAAAATATTGCTTCCTGACGCTGTATGAATCATCTAGTAAAGATTTTTAGGCCAGTTTGTTCTAACTTATTGGTCCATCTTTTATTTATATGCTAACGTGCTTACCTAAGTGATAATAATTGGAGAACATTCTAGTACCTACCAACCTACAGGAGTACCTACCATACTGCATTGTTAGGAGCTAATCCTTTAACAGCGCACTTCCTGATAGACGCTAGCATTTATTCTATCTAGCAGTCCATTGTAGCTTCATTGATACGACCGTGTCCTATATAGGTACCTAGTACCTACGGCATGGCATGGACGATCTGGGAAACATTTTAGGTACATTTAAAAATATAGTAAACTAGCTGCGCCCCGCGATGATTAGTTTCCGTTCCCGTGGGATTACCGGGATCAAAAGTAGCATATTTTTTAATCTAGGGTAAGTAGGTACATACTTTAGCAATCCTGGTACCAAATTTCATTCAAATCCGTCCAGCTGTTTGAGCGTGCAAGAGTAACAAACACAAACATTCCACCTTTATAATATTAGTGTCGTTGCCGTAGGTAGAGTGAAGTCGATAGGTAAGTCGATTGTTAGGCATTTAAGATATCGAGAACTTCAAAAGGTTATAGAAAATAAAAATACATAAACATACATACCTAAACATTCTTTATTTTTGGTAACTAACAAGCAGTTAAGTTACCAAAGGAGGATTCGTTCGTTCGTATGAGCATGGACGAATTTCGTCCATGGTATGAGCAAGTGGTCAACTCTGGTGACGGAGTTTTTAGGCCGCCTAAGAACTAAATAAGATTATATACTTATTTAATAATAACTGGAGGTTTAATAAAACAAGACGAATATGTTCTATGAATGTTTATTGTTAAGTAGCGATGCTGCCTTGGCGACATCGCCGTCAGAGCAAGCCAACTGGGCGGCGCACTCGACGAGCGTGCTGCCGTGCGGGAGCGCCGCGTCGCGCACCCGGAACACTTTGATGGCGAGGTGCACGTCCCACTCGCTTAGCTCCAACGCCTCCAGGCACTGCTCCGATGTTACCTGTAACAAAAAAATACCTTGATTCAACATCATCTTTCTGCCATGTCCCATATTCCCCCACAGAATCAGTACTCATTGTCATCTTTCACGCCAGTCCTCTATATTTTCTTTGGTATACCTCTACCTATGTATACAAATAGTTTTAAATTTTGCCACAATTATTTAATTACTAGCTGAACCCCGCGGTGCTACCCGCGGTGAATTGTTCCCGTTCCCGTGGGAATACCGGGATCAAAAGTAGCATTATGAATCTAAGTATCTAAGTAGTATATCAGTCATCTGGTTACTATAACACAAGCATTAAGTTGCAAAAAAAAAAGAGTTAATCCAGGAAATAAGCTATTACCAAATAAAATAAAGCTGGTACCAAATTTCATTCAAATTTGTCCAGTCGTTTGAGCGTGAAGGAGAAACAATCATTCACACTTACATACTTACACGGAACTCACCTTTATAATGTTAGTGTGATTAATTTGGCTTCGCATGGTTTGTGTATTTAGCCAGTATCAAGTAAGTTATATAATTCAAGTTCAGAGATCACAAATACAATAATATTATACATAATTATATCCCACCCATTCTCTTGTGCCTCAGTCAAGATGTGGGTCTTTACAGTAGCATCACACAGATTTCTTGAGAGAACACGAAATGCAATGCCTTTTCTACTTCAACAGCGGAGCGGGGCAGGCTTGACGAAAGTTTAAATAACTATGTAACCATACCCACCTATATGTTTCCCTAACTTATTCCTGGGACAATAGCTACGTCCACACTGTGCCCTATCATCTTCAACTTTCGTCGTCATCATTCTATTCTCCTTTCTTTTGGCGCAATCAATAATTGAATGCGTCAACGAATGCAACACTAACATAGTCATTTAGTTCAGTCGTAGTTTCAGTAAGCTTGATGAAACATGGTATGACGACAACATTTTACTTGGTGGAATACGGCTTTCGTGATCATAAGAAATTCCAGAAAAAATAAATATTTTACTTTATTTGTGCAAAGTTTATTATTTGGAAACCAAAGTTGAGGAATGCTTCTGTAATCTTCCATAAACTTCAACGTAATTTCTTTTTTGCGTCCGCCATCTTGTTGTTGACCGGTTTGAGGCACAGAAATCCATCCGCGTCGGGAAGACAAATATCACAGCGCGCGCTACGCTTTCAACTGTCATAGCGCAAGCGTCAAGGGCATGCTTCACGTGCGCTGTTGACTGCGCTGTGACGCATGCCTTTGATGAACAAAAAAGGGCACAGTGTGGACGTAGCTAATAGGCGATGAGGTTGAACCTTATATAAACGCTAATTTATTACATCAGTGTTGTTCTTGCAATCGCTATTTATAGACAGTCCTAACATTCGTAATCTCCAAAAAAATACTTATAGTGTAACATAGAACCTCTTTTTTGAAGACGGTTAAAAAAACTAACTTGTTGTTTGAGCACTTTGCTCATTATCCTGACTTCGTCGGACTCGACGCCGCGCTGCCGGCCGCAGGGCTTTTGGTCAGCAAACTCCAAAAGGTCCTCCACGGACACGTGGTCCGAACAGTCTGTAAACGAAACATCAAATATATGACTTTTGGCGACAATTTGAGAATTAAACATTATTTAAATCTACAACGTGATTCATACATAATTGGTATGTTATCCCGAAAAGGGGTCATTCACCTTATCAGTGTGAAAAGCATTTGTTCTACGACTTTTTGAATTTCGATGTTTTTTATTGAAGAAATGACTAGCAAAGTTTCCTTCAGAAATAAACACAGAACAACCCTATAATAATCAGCTGATCCATGAACTTTGCCGGTGACCCTAACCACTATATACTGAATCAGCTGATGTTTAGGTATACAAGACTAGCGGCCCTTTCCGGCTTCGCGCGGGTGGACATTCCGTACCCAAAGGGTATACATTTTTCAACGTTTAAATTACCTTTAATTAGTCCTCCTTCATTCTCCTCACTGTCGTCATCGCTGCCATCATTATAATCGATGCCGCCGCAGTCCACGTCATCTATAAAGCAGTTGAAGGGATTCGCGAAGTTGCTTGTGAAGGGGTTTGTGTCTGGCTTGTCAATCCCGTCGCAGACGTCGCCTCCGACCGGTCGCGGGGCCATAGCGTTCTGGTAGATGATGGGAACGGGAGGCGCGACCGACGGCAGCTTAAGGGGATGCTTCCGAATGTGCCGAGGTTTGTCAACTAGCATCGGTTTTGTACTGCGCGGCGGAAGGGGCAGCTCATTTACGCTCTGGAAATAAAAACAATGATAAATGCATTGGACTGTAGCTGTACCTCGGAACTTAGCCAGTTCTATATTTACTTCGAAAAACGTATTTCGTTTCGACTGATTGTTTTGACAGAACAAAGTCCGACTACTGTTTTTTTTTTTTTTCATACGGATTCCTTGAACTCTGAACGCACCTTAAATCTAAAAATGTAAATATGTTTTTCTTTACAATAAAACAAAGAACTAACTACAAAAGAAAAGGTAGCTTAAGGACTTAAAATTTTGCCCCACCCTGCATAAATGCAATGAATAATTAAATTATATACTTACACTAGTCGCTATTTGATCGGTGTTTTCGAAAGATGGCGGCCTGAAAAGAAAATATGATCGTTAAGGATAGTCGCGAGTTTCAGACTAGACATGTAACTACCACCTAGAACTATTACACACCGTCGACTGTCATGCGGACACCACACATTGGAGGGTTGGTGGGTTTTTATCATGTCCATTAGCTTTACTCCACATATCCTCCTTAACAATCGCATCTAAACCGCATGAGCTCTCCCTCTCATTCGACTTTTTGGTTGCAAAACATTCAGATCCATACATCTTTCGATGCAACAACACACAATATTTCTTACAAAAATATTGAAAACGAGCTATCGTATAAGTAACGTCTTACGTCACATTCGGTGCAATAATATCCCTACTTTTTAGTAAAGTTTTATCTGTCGTAACCGTGCATCCACTGCTGTTATTTGTTATTTTTTGTTGAGCAACACTTTGCAACACGGTTACATTTAATAACAATCTCTAACTTTCGTAGCTACTTGTTACATATAACCGAAATCAATATTCAAGCCGACGAACAATCGCAGATCTATCTCCATAGCACTTGTTCACTTTGTTATATAACACAATTCGTATGGCACTTTTTGACAGATACCAACCAGCGTTGATATGGCAATGATCTGCGATCGTTCGTCGGATTGAATATTAATTTCGGCCGTTAAACACTCACGTGAAATTGTGTGAAAGATGATAATGAGAGGAGTGAGTTCAGAGTTGACGAGCGATAGAGGAGAGTGGAAGAGAAAAACATGTTGTGCCGACCCCACTTAGCGTGGGATAAGGGCAGGAGAATGGTGAAACACTCACGTGATGGTGCTGTGTTTCTGCAGCGAGTGGAAGTGGTGGCGGGAGTGGTAGGCGCGTGGCCCAGGCTTGGGGATGGTGGCGGCCGCGGACTGCGACCGCTCCGTAACCACACACACCGGTGTAGGGTTCTCGATCAGACTGGTGTATGCGAGCTTACACTCCTCGGTTATTGTCGACTGGAAAATATACCCAGGCCTTTACATCATGCATCCTTATGCGGCTACGAACAACATTGGCTACGAATAGAATAGTCAATGGCAATGCTCCGTTTGTGTTCAATAACTGTCCAAGATCGATCCCCACATTGCAGTGTTGGAAACAACACGTTCCGAGACTCCAATGTGTGGTGCCCGCATTACGGTGCATCCACACTGCTGTTATTTTCTAAATTTTCTGAGGATTAACTTGAAAAAAAACAAAGACTACGCTACTTTGGCAAAAAAATATCACAAGCCCAAGTGTCATAGATAGCTATTAGTTTTGTATCTTTATTTACCTGTATATCAGGGACGCTGTTAGCTTCTTCGCTGAAGTTGCGTCGTTCTGCGTGCTTGCCTGGACAGAATAATTACACCCATTAAAGCGCTTAAATATTCCGGTTCGGTTTTCTTTTAAGAAAAACCAACGATGTTTCATGAACAATGAGAGTTGTTGGAATGGCCTGATTATGTTTGAATAGATGTGCGAAATCGCTACGAATATAGGTAAATTATGGACGTTGCTGGCATAGAAGCAGCTGGCGCACAAATAGAAGGATGTGACATGTGGAAATAGGGGTTCATTGTTTGTTACCCGTGGTGAATAGCTAACGTTCCCGTGGGAGTACCGTGATCAAAAGTGTCCTATTTTTTAATCCAGGGTATAAGCAATTCTGGTACCAAATTTCATTCAAATCCGTCCAGCCGTTTGATCGTGAGAGTAACAAACACACTTACATACTTACATTTACGCACACACAAACTTTCACCTTTATAATATTAGTAGGATTAGTATATATTACAAACCAATAGCCTCTTTATGCATCTCGCTGGGTTGGTTGTTGTGTAGATGCAGGTGAGGGAACTTGAAGTGGAACTTGGAGCGGTCGCTCGAGCTCGGCAGCCTACTGTCCCCGTCGAGATCAGTCATCGACCTGAAATTATTTAAACTTTATTAAATACATACTTACTTTTTTTATAATAATTACATTAGCAATAAAGGTTGCGCCACGTAAAAAGAGCCCTGAGGGGAAGTAGCGGGTTGTTTGCGCCTGTGTTCACTCGCTGACGAACCAATAGCACTCGCTAAATCAATGGAATGAAGTGCGCCGCGTTACCTCTCCACCAATCATCGACCACTGCGCAGTTTGACAGCCAGCGCTCTTTTTACGTGGCGCGACCTATAACAGTTATACAATGTTTTGTAAAACACTTGTCAAGAGGGCGTTACTACACAGCAACATTTATTTATTAATTTATAGTAATAAACTTAGATACCTACTACATAATTAGTTATTATTCTAAAATCTACTAGATTAGTTTTTACAAATTAACTTATATTAAATCATAAGACAATAACAAACATTTATATAAGTTTGTATAAAAAAATATTTAAATAAAGTATTTTTAAATCGTCCCTTTTATTGGTTCCAATAAACAAAATTTATATTTTAAGAAAGTCGATAAAAAAACAGATGGGAATTAGATATTCCCGGATCGAATCATCGCACTTACTTTGTAGTTATTTCGTTAGCCATCGCGACTGCAGTGTCTAAAGTTTTCTCGTCGTGAGCTGACATGGGTTTCATAGTGTTGGTATGAAATCCCTTTTTCTTCTCCATTTTGCTTAAAGTATGCGACCTGGAAGCGATAATAATAATATATAGACTAACAAAAACACAAATTAATTCTCAAAAAGAAAAGGTTATAAATAATTTAAGCAACGAGGCATACTTAAATATTTTTTTTAACTTTGGGGGAGACATTTGCCCAGTGGGACGAAAGACCCACTGGGCAAATGTCTCCCCCAAAGTCCTCCAACCATCTCTATCTTTGGCTGTATCCCACCATCCTTGTAGGCCTAACATATACAACGTGTCGAGACGACAAACAAAAGATCTCGATAATATCAAACTGCTCGAGCTATCAAAGCTATCAAAGCTAGAGCAGGAGCGAAACTTTTGTCGATGACGAGAAGGTTTGTCGTGTTGCGCATGTTAGTGCCCCTGGTCTTCTCGGCCGACCACGACGCCGCCTTGCATCGTCTGGAACCCATGACGCCATATGAGCCCATTTATCCTGTTGTATGCGGCTTACATGCCCAGTTCCACTTTTGTCTAGCAGTAAAGTGCAAAGGCAGCTATAGTGCTTAAAAATAGGTTTATATAAACCTGCGTCGCGCATTCGTCGTATTAGTCACAGTAAATATTTATGATAAGTATGAAAAAAAATTAGGTTGAGATTATGAGCATGCTATGGTAATAAAATATGCAAGCACGAACCTGATAGCCGAATCGATGTCAAAATGTTTACCCGACGCACCCTGAAAGCGTAATCCGAATCAGAAACATGACAACTTACGAGTTGAGGTAGTCTTCCTCTTCAATGAGTACATACTTCTGTTTACATCTATCACTGATCCGTCGGAATCTATTCAACAACTGTACGCTAGTCTCGTGTACGTAATGAAACATTTCAACTCCAAATGCACTATGAAGTATGAATCGAAACTCGTAAACTAATGGAATTCGATAATTACGTGTGCTTACTTACATTGTTTACGTTTAAAATCTAGACATTTTATTATCTCGGTCATTGAGAGGTTAAAATATAATTACAGCTTTATCTAAATGGATGTAGGTAATTTTTTATGAGTACACGTGTGATTGCGACCGCTACAGGAGTGACCATGCGTGTAGTTACCAAATCATTATGTAAAAATGTTTACGATTTTATTTAAAAACGCTAAAATGTCCAATGGTTTTTTATGTATTTCTTCAAACAACAAGTCATGTACCGTGCGTTGAAATGATACAGACAGTGGTTATTATTATGTCCGAAATCACGCAAGTTATCTACCTACTATCCTGTTACATGAATGAACGTAATTAGCTATGAATGGAAATGACGCGACTGGCCGTAACATTAACTACCAGGCAATAGTGAAGCCCGAACGTGAATGGTGTTACGAAAACGTAACAGATTATTATTTGACTCCACAAAGGAATCTAGATTCTAATCTCTACGAGTATGTGTCGAATTTTTCTTCCGTAGGTCATTGTTCAGTCACATAGAACTCAGTTTTACCGATGGCTTTTATGATAGTTTTGACTAGTACTGTACAACAATAGTAAACTGTTCAGATCTGATATTGGGGGCAATTCGGAGTGTCGCAAAAGCTAAACTAACCTAACTAAAACTATTGCCGTCCTTTTTATTCCCATCGCTATGAAAGGGACGGCAACAATTTTAGTTAGCTTAGTTTAGCTTTTGCGACACTCAGAATTGCCACTAATATGTCGTACATTGATTATAGTTTTTTAATCCAGCTTGGGTCATGAAACTAAAGTAAAATGAGACGATTTCTAACTACACATTCCGATGAAAAAACGATATCAACATGTTCTTACCGTTAGTCCTCACAATGTCCTCAACATTTGAGTAAACAGGATATAAGAATACAAAACCTCATCCTTATATTATATTAAACCAATAAATTTATAACTAAATGTATGCTGATCGAAAGTGCCAGGAGGTCAAACCGTAGATAGACAGGTCTTCGTAAGAACCCTGTAAAGTAAACAAAATTCTAACCATCTTATTTCAACAACAACATAATTATTTTTATGTTATATATTATATGGATTACTTATGTAGCGTTTCCTACGAACCTAGTGAGGAAGAGACGTGGATGTCATGGGTGCTGAGACAGCGTGAAAAACGCGATTATCATCGAGAATTATATCTCAAGAATAATACATGTAACTGTATTGGGGGCAGTTCTATAACGTGATTTTATTTTAATAAATTATGCGACTAATGGTGCATCCACAGTCCACACCGCAATTCACTTGTGTTGTGCAACATTTTTTGTGCCTACTTGTTACTATTTGTTGCATATTACTCATCCATACCACCAATAACATAAATTAACAAGTTCTCAACTTCTAACAAACGAAACGATGTTATAGATTGTTAACTCTTTACAAAACTTAGGCAACATTACTTAACAAAGAATAACACGGCAACATTTACTCACGAAAAATAACTTTTTGCTGTCTAATGTTGTTCAGTAACGCTTGGAACAAAATGTAACTGCAGTGTGGATGCACCATTATGACATTATTGCATTTCTCCGCGGTTTACTAATACATAATGTTTTTTATAACGAGGTCGGCATCTTAAAATGTTTTTATTAATACAGATGAGAATTTTGGAGTTTGAATGCAAGGTACAAAATTGATACTTATGCATTTTACTTTTAAATTATATTTACATAGATCATATTGATTAATTTTTTTAATAAGTTAGGTATGTTTATTAGATTACTTATGATTTGATGATAATTTCTGAATAAAGTGAATTGAACTGGCCACTTTCTGCTACTCTGTAAGCTTTGTAATGCGCATGTTTTCATGCCGGCGACACACATTGGTTTATGACTTGCAATACAATGCAGTCGCCCCCGCCTACACCCTTAACTCCTTCACTTATTCCCTTCCATGATAAGTTCCTGAGTATAACCCCAAGACAGTGAAAAAACGGGAGGCAGCTAATTATGAAAAAAAATGAAATGAAATATGATCATGACTGTATCCCAGGGAGCGGAAATTATTTGACAAATAAATGTAAAGTACCAGGACGACCAAGCTTTCCTCATTACTATTTTTTTCAGATTTAAATGAAATTTAGTACCAGGATACCTTATATCCTAGATTAACATAGGCTACTTTTGATCCCGGTATTCCCACGGGAACTGGAACTATTAACCGCGGGTAACACCCGGGGCGCAGCTAGTACTTAATCTTTCGTTCGTATGAGCAAGTGGCCAATTCTGGTGACGCAGTTTTTAGGCCGCCTAAAGGCCTCCGTCAAGGCTTAACGACTGTAAAAGCCGGAACCGACAATTTAACGTGCCCTCCAAAGCACGGAAGCGCTCAGCTGATAATGCCACTTGCGGTCATCCATCCAAGTTGTGACCGCTCAGAACGTTGCTTTAACTTCGACTATCAGGATTAGATAATAATAATACAATACATACAGGCTCCTCGCGCCTCCGACCGTCAAGACTGCGGAACATGGATTCCATCTCATCAAGTAAGCTCTGACTAAAGTCACCATAGCTCTTCTGAAATGTGATATAAAAAATTGCCAAGTTATAGTTAGATTTTGTTACTATAGATAGATGTACAGTGACGGTTTGAAAATGCTCGTCGGTTTTCAACTTGATTCGTTCAACGAGCATGAATACATAATCCCTTTTGAAACTTGAAAAAGGAACGTCACTGGTAATATGTTGGTACAATAAAAAATAATTCTTTCAATCTGGTGCAAGCGAAAACAGACTCTAAGGTGACGAACATTTTCAAACCGTCAGTGTACAAACAATAAAAAAAAACAATGAGAATTAATAGTCTTTCTAAAACTTTCGCGATCACAATTCATGATTTTTGACATTTACAGTTACAGGATTTTATCGCGTACTTTACCTTTAAAAAGGTAAATTACGCGATAAAATCCTGTAAATTTCTATTTCACATAATGAGAATTAATTTATAGAGGAATTGTAATAAAAAAGATCTTAATAGAGGTACTTGTACATGGCGTTAATCGGTGCTTAACCGAATATAATTATGATCTTTTGATGTTTTTCGAGCCGCTAGGCGTCAATAGCATGATGTTTCGGCTCGTGACGTCACTGGCTGGACTAGGTAAAATTTTATGTCCACGTGTAAAAAGAACTTTAAATCTAATATACACTAGTGCTTAATTTTACTTACAGGAATGCCGGGGCTCTCGGGCAGCACGAAATGTTCCGCCCTCACATTATCAGTGGCGTTGCTCTCCTACAAAAAACCAACATTACATTATGAAACTATTAAATATCTACTAATCCTTCCTACTAATATTATAAAGGTGAAAGTTTATGTGTGTGTGTTTGTTACTCTTTCACGCTCAAACGGCTGGACGGATTTGAATGAAATTTGGTACCAGGATTGCTGATACCCTGGATTAAAAAATAGGCTACTTTTGATCCCGGTATTTCCACGGGAACGGGAACTAGATGATGCTGTGTGTAATGTACAAGGATATTTAATTTATATTTAATATACAAAAAGATAAAGTTGCACAATGTTATCCCTATTATCCCTATCCCTACTTCCCTACTAATCCCTACTAATATTATAAATGCGAAAGTAACTCTGTCTGTCTGTTACGCTTTCACGCCTAAACCACTAAACAAATTTTCATGAGATTTGGTATAGAGACTGGACCTTGAGACAGGACATTACACAGGCTACATTTTGTCGGGTGCCACGCGTAAGAAGCCGCGGGGAGCAGCTTGTAGTTAAATACTACTAGAACTGACACAAATACGGGTTATCAACCCTTATTAAATAATATGTATTCATTTTAAAGGCAAATGTATTGCGCACGTTGAATGTAGAACAAAAATTGAATAAGTCCATGCTTATAAATTACAATTCTCATTGTTTTTCAATAGATGTTACCATTCTGGATCTGTGCTATATGCTATTTGCAAGTTAATCGGTTTATTTTCCATGTTTGTGCTGATATTAAACCCATCTGACTGACTGTTTAAACATACCTCACGCCCGAATACTGAAATCATATCCTACTTCCTACTAATATTATATGGCGAAAGTTTTGTGTGTGTAAATATGGAAGTGTGTTTGTTACTCTTTCACGCTCAAACGGCTGGACGGATTCGAATGAAATTTGGTACCAGAATTGCTTAAACCCTGGATTAAAAAATAGGCTACTTATGATCCCAGTATTCCCACGGGAACTATTCACAGCGTGTAAAACCGCGGGGCGCAGCTAGTGCTACATACATTTAGGAGCGTATTAATAATTAATACGGCCTTACTTGTCAGATTTGTATGGACAAACGTCAAATAGTGTCATAGATAAGCAGCACTTCATTATTCGGGCGTAACTTTAAGTGCTATCTTTTGAATAACAGCTGTTTAAAGGTACCTAATGCGCAGGTCAGATAGAAGAGGCGCGGGTGAGGCACCTTCTGGTTTTAGCTTGAACCAGTTGAGCTACCTATAGAGTTTCATGATCCTTAGATGGCTCACAGGTTCTAATTGTATTTGTAAAGTTATTTAAAAAGTAGCCTAGTCTAGTGGTCAGGCAGCTCGGCTTAAGAGCGATCGCTTGTATCTACGCAGGTTCAAATCCTGCCGGAGCTGTTTACTTTTAGTAAGATTTTTCATTTATAATGAAATATTTAAAAAGTAGTTTAGCTACAACTTTAAATTACGGCGGTAGGCAATCAGACTAAAAAGTATCATCAGTCCGAACATAGGACTAAATCATCGGACTATACTAGACTAGAGGGTATATCGAGCATTGGAGTTTCCAAACAGTTCTTTTTTTTTGTTAATTACCGTATCCGTGTCAGATATCTCGTGGTACTCGTGGACCTCGTCTGTTTTCGATGAAGCACCTTCTTCCGATTTGTAGGACCGGCCTAATGTTGCGCATTTCACCTACAAATAAAACTTATTGTATCCGTATACTTACAGAGATTATTGCTAAAATAGACACAAAAAATTAAGAACTATTTTGTGACACCTTATTTTTCACATACTCGATTTTTCATTCATGTATGGGAATGTTTTGTTTAATTATTGCAAAAACTTACGATTTGATTTGGCATCCAAGTTACTTTCGGAAAAAAGTTTCTGGTATATACAATAATAATAGAGTCGATTAAGATCGATTTGTTCCATCACGCTTAACAATCATCCATCCTAACAAATATTCGCATTTAAGAAGTGGACAAACACTGTTAGTTCTTGGGTGCCCGAGAACGGTAGGCGACGACGAGGCCGGCCGAGAAGGCGTTGGCGGGACGATCTTGACGTGTTTGAGAAGGAGTGGTGGGAGATCGCCAAAGACAGGGGTCAGTGGAGGATTTTGGGGGAGACCTTTGCCCAGCAGACATAATAGGTTAATAAAAAAAAAAAAAAAAAAAAAAAAAAAAAAAGAATATTTAGTAGGATTACCAATATCATACTAGAGTTTATGAGGCTCTTTAGATGTTTTAGGAAAGTCATGCCATAATAAATAGATTCATAAGATTGAAACTAAAACTACTTATTTAAAATTACCTTATTCAGAATGCTTTTACTGGTTGTAGGCTCGCAGTTGGATTTATGAGACGATTTCTTTAAATTCTTTGTTCTTGATTCTCCAACTGAAAGAAATAATAACTTAAAAACCATGAAACAAACAGTCAGTACCAATTATAATATCCGATTTTAATATAATAAGAATAATATATTACACAGAACTAGAGAACGGAAGCTATTTACTACTATTTACTATACTATTACTATTTAGTAATAAAAGCTATTTTATTACTATTTAGTAATAATAGAGTGATTCTAAATTAGAGAAAAAACTTTTAGTTACAATTTATGTACATATTCCAATACGCATAAAAGGCTTGAAGATGCTTACCGAACATGGGAACAAATTACAAAAGAATAAAAGGCATTACCGAACATTTCCATGTTCGTATTTTGTTGTTCTGTATTTTGTTTTTGACTGTATTTTGTTCCCAGAAAATACAGTCTATTTATACTATAGCATAAAGGGTACTCACAGGCCAAATCAACTTCATCGCAATCATGCCTTCCATCCCTGCTAGCGGCTAGGAGAGGATAGGGTGACGCACATCCAGCGCCTGCTGTAGAAATAATACATTATATCAGAAAACTCTACATTTTATTACGAAGCTTGCTAACGGCTAGTCTCAATATCCTATCTGTCTTTAGTTTTGCTTACTGCGGGTAGATATTTGACATTTCTTCCATACAAAAAACGTTAAACAGCTACAGTAAACAAAACAAAAGATAGGTTATTGAGATTGGTTGTTAAGACGTTCTTGATCGATCGTCGAAGTTAAGCAACGTTCTGAGCGCTTCCGTGCTTCGGAGGGCACGTAAATTGTCGGTCCCGGCTTTTAAAGTCGTTAAGCCATGACGGAGGCCTTAAGGCGGCCTAAAAACTCCGTCACCAGAGTTGGCCACTTGCTCATACGAACTTTCTTACTTTACAGCAACTTACAGTAGGTAAATCCACAAAAAGGTACATGTAAAGAACATGTACTTTGCTGAGAACCAATTATTAAAAGTTTACACAGATAGTTTACAATTTTGTATAATAAAGATACAGCTAGTGCGGACGAGCAAAAAGAATAATTAATCATTTCAGCTCATTCTCGCCCACTGTTGGGTTATACAAAACAGAATTTCAAAGGAAGGCAAGGCATATAGGCCATTTTCTTCGAATTGTTGTATACACCTTTCCTATGTAGTTAAATTAATTTAATACTCTATAGTCTTCAAACACAAAAATCGCATTTAAAATAACACAGCAGGGAAATTTGCTTCCCAGAGAAAATCGTTTCCCAATGAACGAAAAGAACTGAAACCATCCCCAGGTTAAAGCTATTAGAGCATGTTGAGTAGTAGGTCGCGCCACGTAAAAAGAGCGCTGTCTGTCAAACTGCGCAGTGGTAGATAATTGGTGGAGAGGTGTTGCGGCGCACTTCATACCATTGATTTAGCGAGTGCTATTGGTTCGTCAGCGAGTGAACACAGGCGCAAAAGTACCCCCACTACTTCCCCTCAGCGCTCTTTTGTGGCGCGACCTATAAGTACCTGTTAAATGCGAAGGAGAGTTTGGGTTGATGAGCGGCATTTGTTCCAAATCCTCCGACGGTTTGTAGGGAGTCACGACCTGACGTGGGGGTTGCTGCAATGATATTTATTTCATTAGTCTAACACACGTGATAATAATGGTTTGAGCAAGTAACGGTGCGTCCACACCGCAGTTATTTATGTTGATCAACGTTTCCAAATGCTACTCAGCAATATCCGATAACAAAAAGTTATTTAATGTTATCAAGTGTTGACGTGTTGCTAAATGTTAAGAAACGTTGCTTTTAAAAACAGTCAACATTCTAATAAGTTATGTTATTGGCGGTATGGACGTGAATAGTAACAAGTTGCCACAAAAGTTAGAGAAAGTTGACTAATGTTACCGTAAAACTTTTTAAACTTTCGCGACTTGAAAACATATTTAAAAATATTATCGGGACTTAATCGCGTATCAATATTATTTATTTACCTCGACGTTTCGATGACATTAATATTTTTAAATAATGCTACCGTGTTGCACAATGTTGCTCAACATAAATAACTGCTGTGTGGATGCACTTTAACTTGTGGCAAAATTGAAAGTTTTATTAAACTGACTTTAATTTCGTAAGAAGAAAGCAATTTCCTGCACTCTCGAGGTACATTTTTGTTAAATAATATAAAATGTAGGTAATCAAGCATTAAAACGTATTAAACTCATCAAAATGTTAGTTACTACAAAACGATAACACAAAAGTCCATAGTCCATAAGTCAGAATGGCTTGTAGTAATAAAAGCAATAATGTTAGTACAAATAAAATGAGTGCGCTGTCGTGTGTCGTATCTTGACATCTCCGTATGTGCTTGACGTCGCCTTGCGGGCTTGATATCAAGCTATGTACTACGATCTGTTTCTACAATACTCACACATCCAGCGGGATCGAGGAAGGATAAATCACCGAAGTAGGCTCCGTCAAGCACCACATGCCTTGTGTGCTTGACGTCTCCTTGCGGGCTTGATATCAAGCTATGTAATACGATCAATTTCTACGATACTCACATCCAGCGGGATCGAGGAAGGATATATCCCCGAAGTATGCTCCGTCAAGCTTAACATGCCTTGTGTGCTTGACGTCTCCTTGCGGGCTTGATATCAAGCTATGTAATACGATCAATTTCTACGATACTCACATCCAGCGGGATCGAGGAAGGATATATCCCCGAAGTATGCTCCGTCAAGCTTAACATGCCTTGTGTGCTTGACGTCTCCTTGCGGGCTTGATATCAAGCTATGTAATACGATCAATTTCTACGATACTCACACATCCAGCGGGATCGAGGAAGGATTATATCCCCGAAGTATGCTCCGTCAAGCTTAACATGCATTGTGTGCTTGACGTCTCCTTGGGGCTTGATATCAAGCTATGTAATACGATCAATTTCTACGATACTCACACATCCAGCGGGATCGAGGAAGGATATATCCCCGAAGTATGCTCTGTCAAGCTTAACATGCCTTGTGTGCTTGACGTCTCCTTGGGGCTTGATATCAAGCTATGTACTACGATCTGTTTCTACAATACTCACACTTCCAGCGGGATCGAGGAAGGATATATCCCCGAAGTAGGCTCCGTCAAGCCCCACATGCCCCGTGTGCTTGACATCTCCTTGCGGGCTTGATATCATGCTCCGCTGAATGGTCCGCTTGCCGGTGTAAGTGTGTCGTTTGACGTCACTGCGCAGTAGCGTCGAACGGATACTGCGCGCGGACTGACGACTCGGGTGCGGTGAAAGCGACACGTGAGTGATAGCCTTCTGAAGCGAATGTCAGTCAAGCCTTATTTTAAAATTACAAAACTAGTGACGTGACACTGGGGAGGGGGAGTCTCACAAATGTGACGTACTTTATGGATGGCCCTTGTTGTGGTTTTACAATTATCGCTAGTTTTAGCGAATACAGCATTTCAAATAAAAATAGGACAACCAATCTAATTTTGTGTACCTATGCGATTATTTTATAAACAATGTTGGTGACATACAGAACTGTATGTCACCTGTTTAACAGTTACCGAGTTACCGAGATAGAAACTCATAAACAGTAAGCTAAAAATTTTTGTTGGAAGAAATATTTCAGTTAAATATACTATATTTAAACAAACACTTTATCGGAGTTGAAACTATGCTACTCCCAGTTTCATTTTTATTTGAAAGGTAGGTATCACATAAACAGATGATTTTTACAACCACAACATAAAGCTAACAATGGCAGCAACCCATGAATGAACATAGAACACGTAAGGATAATAAAATATAACGAGGATGTATCTCTGAGCTAGTAGCAAAAGCAACGAAGAAGGAAAATTTCAAAGCGAAACATAGCGTTACCAAAAATCAGTGACAAAAACACGCAAACAGAGAACTATAGCAAAATAATGTACAAAATGTAAAAATTGTCGCCATAGAAAGCCAGAAGCACACTTATATTATAAAGATGAAAGTTTGTGTGTGTGTAAGTATGTAAGTGTGAAAGTTTGTTACTCCTTCACGCTCTAATGGCTGGACGGATTTGAATGAAATTTGGTACCAGGATAGCTTATATCCTGTATTAACACATGCTACTTTTGATCCTGGTATTCCCACGGAAACGGGAACTATATTCTCTGCGGGTAACACCGCGGGGCGCAGCTAGTTTTATATCTTTGAGACTTATTTAAATGGTACCAAAGTAAGGATATATTTCGCAACGCCTATAAATAGATACATTTTGTTCACAGTGTATAAGAACACAAATATTTTACAATTACACAAGTAACAAAGAATTATTTCATATTTAGATTAAATTAAACTTTTATAACTTCTAGTCGTCTAGTAGTAGTAAACTTTTAAAATTATTTAGTACCTACGTTTGAAATCAATGATCTTGGAGATATTAACCAATAGGATTGTATGAAATCTTCGCTCAGAGATTTTATGCAATCCTATTGGTTACTATTTGTCCGTTTCTCTGCTCTGCCAGCTCGCTCCGCGTCAATGGACAGGCAGCCTTAACATGGCCGATTCCAATATACCTAGGTACTTTTATTTTATTGAAAATCTTAATAACCTCATAATTTTTAGTCTAACTGGGTTATTTTTAAGAATCCTTTATACATATTTTGCGCGAAAACCATTAATAAGTCGAGTAATGAACACTGTTTTTTTAGCTGTACGCACGTAGCAATTGCACTAGTAGGTACTGTGTAGTTGTTACATTTTCATTGATACAGCTACACTCTCGAGCGACCTCATGCCGGCACCACACATGGACTTCAACTTGGGGCCAACATTAAAACGGCCAATGGCAATGCTCCGTTTGTGTCTAATAACCGTAAACGGAGCATTGCCATTGGCCATTTTATTGTTGGTTCCAAGTTGAAGCCCATGTGTGGTGCCGGCATCAGCGATCACTGTCGGTTGAGCACTAAATACAACCTAAATCCCATGTTTGTATGCTAGCATAACCAAAAAGTTGTATAGTGTTTAAAAGCGAGTCATACGTCTGGTTTAGGGAAGGGTTTCGTGTGCATCGGGTCGAAGAGACCGCACGCTCCGCCTGGCAGCACTCCGTACCACATCGTTGTCTTGGTCATATTTCTGAAAGTTACAAGTGGCAATATTAAAAATAAATCTGCCAAGTGCTAGTCGGACTCACGCACGAAGGGTTCCGTAACGTTTTGTGCATATTTCAAGCGAGCAAAAACATCACGTAAAAACACCCCTTAAATATATATACATATTTTTTATTGTATTTGTTGTTACAGCGGCAACAGAAATACATTATCTGTGAAAATTTTAACAGTCTAGCTATTACGGTTCATGAGATACAGCCTGGAGTAATAAAAAAAAAAGAATTTTCATAATAAAATTGACGGAATAATCGGTGAACTGAACATACCTACATAAAAACAAACAGTGGACCTTCCTGTTTTGAAGACGGTTTAAAACCTTTATTCGCAGCTGGATAGCTATTTCATATTTTTTTTAGTAAGCTGAAAACATTTCTGGGCTAATCCGTTCCGGAAAACTTGTGTTGTGCAACGACGGCAAACGAAATTGTGACCGATTAAAACTTTAAGGTTAATTTAATTTAATTTTGTCTTTAATTTAATGTAATTTTATCTATTTTGTGTAATTTTATATAAATTTTTCATTCAAATGTAATATTATGAGCTTTAATTTGTATTAATTTTGTGTCTAATGTAATTTAAATGTCTATGTGTAATTTAAAATGAGATATGGATTGATTGTATGATCTAAAATAAATGACTAATAAATAAAAATAAATAAAACGTTGCTTAACTCCAACGATCTATCAAGAATGTCGTAGCAAGCTATGCCACGAGCGTTCGCTTTTTATTCCCATCGCTATGAAAGGGACGGCAACAATTTTAGTTAGCTTAGTTTAGCTTTTGCGACACTCAGAATTGGGGGCATTATACAATAAAAAATATTTATTGTATTGACGTTGTATTGAGACTTACTCTTTCCCTACCACCGTGATGGTTTGGCCGGCCTTATATTCCAGTAAATTGGTTCTCCTACCATCTTCTGTTTTAGGAAAGTTGACTGTTGCTTGCACCTAGAAAAAGTACATAATATAGAAGATAAAACGATAATTAATCTTTTGGCTAATAAAAAACTTTTATGACCTAGAAACGGTGCTATAAAAAAACAACGTTCTGTGGTACTCTGGTACCTTCCATTTCAATGAAAGTCAAAAAAACTGTACCTAGAATGAAACTTAAGATTTCCAGTTTTCAATTATCTAGAGTTTTTTTACTGTTTTAAAATCACATAGAGCTAAGAAGTAGGCCATTCGTTACCGACACATTCTCACATTCAGACACCTGTGTATCAAACCAAATATAGATTTTTACTATTTTTGTCCATGATCAAACTAACACCTTAAAAATGATGTTTCATTGCGATATAAAAAGCTCTAGACAAATTAGTAACAGCTCAGACCAATTAATTTGGTGAATGGTATGAAGTATCACTTTGTTATTCTTAAAAACATTTAAACAAGGGTCTTCAATATTGTGTTTCATTAATATATCTATATCTATACTAAAACTATAAAGAAGGTTTGTTTGTTTGTATGTTTGGAGTAATCTCCGAAACTACACATCCGGTTTAAAAAATTCTTTCACCGATGTGTAGCATGGACTTTCCTAATGAACATAGGCTATGTTTTAAAAGGTAGGTACCACGCGAGCAAAGCCGCGGGCGAGTAAGCTAGTTATATATATTTATGCAAGGGAACCCTTTTTTTTGGGCTAATAGTCTATTTAATTTTAAGAAATTGATCCATTTTCTTTCTGCACGTTAGCGTTGGTTTCAGTGTTGGTGACGCAACCTACAAGCTTCGGGTGAATGTGAAATTACCTCCTCTGGTCTAATTTCCCGTAGTTTGGGTCCCAGGTCTTTGAACTTAGGCCGCGAGTTCTGATCGTGCGACCAACACTCGAGCATCGCTGTGTAATAAGCTTCGGGGCAGCATTCCGGCCGTTCTAACCTCTGAAATTTACGAGATACGAAATATACAAATTAATTAAAAAAGTAAGTAAGTTCGTATGAGCAAGTGGTCAACTCTGGTGACGGAGGTTTTAGGCTGCCTTAAGGCCTCTGTCATGGCTTAACGACTTTAAAAGTCGGGACCGACAATTTAACGAGCCCTCCGAAGCACGGAAGCGCTCAGATGTTAATGCCACTTGCGGTCACCCATTCAAATTGTGACCGGTCGGAACGTTGCTTAACTTCAACGATCTATCAAGAAAGTCTTACATTTAATTATTAAAATGTACGACTATGTCATTGTAGGTGAAAATTAAAATCATTGTTCAGGGAGAATTCACCCTTGCAAAAATTCACGGAAAGCTGAAATCGATACTTGAGCGAAGAATCAAGTCTGAGTGCAGTCTTTGAATACGAGCCTAAGAAATAGCATTACCTGATAGTTGGGCGCATCAATAGCTTCTAATATCTGCTGGCCAGAGAAAGCAGCCCACGGCTGGAAGCCATACGTGAACATTTCCCAGAGACAGACGCCGAACGCCCACACGTCGCTCGATGACGTAAATCTCAGATAGAGGATACATTCCGGAGCGCACCTGGCATAAACCATAATTTTGATAAGGCTCGTATTACAGATTGTCACTAGTTTTTGACGACCTCTGTGGCGCAGTGGGCGAAAGCCCGCCTGAGACGCAGAGGTTGCGGGTTCGATCCCCGCTGCGGGACAAATGTTTGCATGATCTGCAAATATTTGTTTCGTGTCTGGGTGTTTTCTATGTATAATATGTATGTATTTACAAAAAAAAAAAGTATCTACTTATGTAGTTTATCAGTCATCTGGTTACCATAACACAAGCATTTAATTGCTTAGCTTGGGACTAGATGACGCCGTGTGGAATGTCCAAGGATATTTATTTATTTTATTTATTTAGTTTTAATTTCCTAACTTTGCTCCTACCAACTAAATATTTCTTTAAATCAAAATTTGCAGTCAAAAAGCACGATGACTAATTTTGAAAAACAATTCTAATAAGTTCTTATAGGTCTCCTTGTATAAAAAACCCCTTTTTTATCGAAAAGAAATATTTATCAGTGATTAAAACTGGATTTAAAGCCCAAGCAGAGATCAGATGATTAGAGTTTAAACTATACTTTAGTAACAATCTGTTATACGAGCATAAGATATCTCAAAACCAGTCCGCGCTGTCTACCGTGACCTACGGTGCCAAGCCATGGACGCAAAAATGTTATTGTCCTGGCTCACTAGTTTATTTAGTCACTTACTACTACTTATAGGTCGCGCCACGTAAAAAGAGCGCTGAGGGGAAGTAGCGGGGGTATGTTTGCGCCTGTGTTCATTCGCTGACAAACCAATAGCACTCGCTAAATCAATGGTATGAAGTGCGCCGCGTTACCTCTCCACCAATCACAGACCACTGCGCAGCCAGCGCTCTTTATACGTGGCGCGGCCTGAATTAATGTCCTTACCAAGCCACTGGCAATTTGAGATTCACATTGTAATTTGTTTGATAATAGTCTTTTCCAACTCCCAGCGCTCGTGACAGTCCAAAGTCAGATATTTTTATTCTATCTTTACTGAAAACTAATATATTCCTTGCCGCTAAATCCCTGAAAACAAACATATATTTAGTTAATTGATCTAATAGTACGTTATTAGGTTTGTGTCAGCTAATGGTAAACTATATCCACAGAGATGAAAATGTTAAGATCAGTTGAGCCAGACGATGAATACCAAGAAGACAGACAAAGGCCATACACAAAATCGTAACCCTGAACCAAAACGGGAGTTTAAAGATGGCAGAACCAGATAGCCTGGAAACTTGAAAACATCAATTTTATCCAAGAAATTTAAATTACTTTCTTCTTTCTGAAGGAATTTGTCTGAAACTTGGAATATACATTAGTAGGATACTGTTAAAACATGTTTTGGGAATGACGATATACTTAATAACGTTAATGTCATGTGTTGAACACACTACAAGGTGAAATTGGATCATGGTGATTCATCTGCTCTAATATTGGATTTGTAATATGACCCACTTGTCATAAAATGCTAAGACGTAGGTACCTATGTGTTATCCATTAGCGGCGGTGAAGTCATCGACTCATCTAGGAACGGTACTATCGTTTAAGCTTTCAGAATGTACTTACTTATTATAATAATAATATTACCCCGCGGTGTTACCCGCGGTGAATAGTTCCCGTTCTCGTGGGAACGGGATCAAAAGTAGCCTATTCTTTAATTCAGGGTATAAGCAATTCTGATACCAAATTTCATTTAAATCCGTCCAGCCAGAGAGTGAAAGAGTAACAAACACACTTACACATTTTCACACAAACAAACTTTCACCTTTATAATATATTAGTGTGATTATATAACTAATTCATAGTTTCATGCAATCTAATGAAGATAAGAACTGATTAAACACAAACTTATAGTTACACTTTAAACATAATGTTCAAGATTTAAAAAAAAATGACTTAATTGTTTTTAACTAACTTTAAACTAGGAGGTTAATAATCCACTGCATGTTTTCTTAATATAATTATGTTCACCGTTTTCTGTGCATGGCCTTGTGTATAATGGCAACATCACATAGAATATAGAAGCAGGCCGTTAGTTGTTAAAATGACCGGCGGTGACCATGTCTCTTCTACTACTTCGATCTATACCACCGCTACGCACTCGCAATGAAGCTTAAGCTATTGTGAAGCATTCTTCAGAATAATCGTACCTATGAATCAGTCTTTTGTTTTCTAAATAAGTCATGCCATCACAGATTTGTTCGGCGAACTCGCACAGGTTGGGAACAGGGAAGTTAGGCCGCAGAGAAACCTCCCGCAGGCATTCTAGAAGGGACCGCAAGGGGGCCAGTTCAGTCACCTGGAAAATTCGAAATTATACCTGTAAAATAAATATAAAACAAGTGGCAATATAAAAAAATTTAAAAACCGAAATCAATTTCGTGAGAAGAGAGAAATTTTCTGCACTCCCGAGGTGCATTTCAGTTCATAACTCATCAGATGCTAATTTTTTTTATGGGACCCTCCTTGTAACATCTTCTTTCCAACAAAAAATGAATCATTAATATCGGTTTAACGAAAAAGTTATCCGCGAACACACATAAAAAAAATGTAATCTCCTACGGTCGAATTGAGAAATGTCCTCCTTATAGCCATCTTGCTTGCACAAAAGCAGCCCTTGCATTTTGTTCGTACTTTAGTCAGATACAGTATACGTGCCCATATTTTGCAGTAGTTAGCATTCGTGGTGTCGCGTTCACTGCCCATGACGCACGTGGGGTAGAGTCGGGGTTAGGAGTAGATATCAATAAATACCAGCATAAGAGAATCCATGTGAAGCACGACTCCATACAGTCGCACAATATTCGGGTGCTCAATACTGTGCATGACGGCAGCTTCCTTGAGGAACTCCGTCGAGTTGGACGTCATTCGCTCATGTCCGAGACATTTGATTGCCACTTGCAGCTGTAATATACATATATTAAATAAATGTAAATATCCTTGGACATTCCACACGGCGTCATCTAGTCCCAAGCAACTTAATGCTTGTGTTATGGTAACCAGATGACTGATATGATATACTACATAGATACATTTTTTTTTTGTCAATAATGTAAATTTGTAAATATATAAATACTATAGATAGAATAACATCCAGACCCAGAACAAATATCTGTAGAAGATACAAACATTTGTCCCGTGGCGGGGATCGAACCCTTATAATATTACTTTCACCTTTATAATATTAGTAGGATAGGATAAGAAAACAACAAAAACAAACTCTTTGATTCCCTGTAGTCCAAGTGCCTTGCTGCACAACACCAAACTGACCCATGCCAAGCTCTTTGTTGATAGTGATATCTTCAATAGATATTATGTGCTTCGTAGGAACTTTAACATTGTTTTCAGAAAATGGCAGAGTATCCAACGGAATTGCGCTCGGGCCATGCGGGTACTGGAATGAATAATTCAACATGAATAAATTGAGTCACAAACTGCCATGCTAAACTGTTGTGTAAAGGATTGTCGTGATTTCATTTCTAGTAATTATTTCAAGCTGTCTTTTTACATCCAGTTACAATGTTCTACCTAACTGCTGTGGTGTGTGGTTTTGATTTAATAAGTTCTACCATTTTTAGTATGGAAGTAACGTCAAATATCTCTAACCGCATTAGAGATTAAAGAGAATCATAATATTATACGAGTAGATACTAGCTGCTTCCTGCGTCTTCCGTGATACCTGAACAAAATGTAGTCTATCTTTAGTGTTATTGGTACTGTAGGTACCAAACTTCATGAAAATCGGTTCAGTGGTTTAGGCGTGAAAGCGCGACAAACGGACAGACTTACTTTCGCATTTATAATATTAGTAGGGAGTTCTAAACCTTCAAGGACCAGTAGTGTCAATATAAGGGCTTGTTTGTTAAGTCCAAAAGTCCACCAGTTTTAAATTTGATAATTGTAACATTGCCTGATACACACTAACAAGTCAATATCAAAATATATGTATGTATAATAGACAGGGTGAGTTAACCTAGACTCTGCGAACATTATGTACGATTTTACTGATATAACGAGTTCATTTACATTAGTATAAGTTGTATGGTTAGGCCATGACACACTTTGTACCAAGCTAACCAACAGATTAAGTTGGTTTTTACTGCTCATTATATTTATTTCGCTTGCGTGAGCTAGTGGCCAACAATGATGGTAAGTTTAGGTCACTTGAAGGCCTATGTCAAGGTATCACAGCTTTTTATAGTCAGGTATAATATTTATTGAGCTCTCCAACACAGACAGCTTGGCTGATAATGCCTCTCGAAACAACTCGAACCATTTTGTGAACTTGTAGGAAAGCTCCATTTTGACTTACAAAGAAAATTAGTGGCTGCACTAAGGCTGTGTCCACAGTAGGCAAACTGTTAGCGGCCGACTGAGTGAGCCGCAATTTTGTGGCAAACTGAAATTTGAGTTAGCTGCAAGCTTAGATAAATTTTCTCCATATCAACCATGCCGCCGACTGAGATAGTCGGCGCGCGTAACGCTGCAAACTGCGTAAAGTGAGCGCAAACTAGCAAACTGTGGACACTCCATTTCAAATATAATGGAAGGGCTAGTACGCCCTTCCATAAATTTGATACGCCGCAAACTCAGTCGGCCGCTAACAGTTTGCCTACACAGCCTAAATCAATATTTTTTTAAGTCAAAGTTTTAGCATGATTGTATTCGGTGAGACCAATGGGATCACCATAGAACAGTCTAAGTAGCTATAGATACTACTCTTTTAAAATGACTAGACTGGACGATTTGAAAGTTTTAGTTGTAAAAAAATGCACTAACCAGCTCATTTTTCTTGTTGGAACTGAGGAGTTTCTTAATTTTAGATAAGTACGGGTTCGGAAAATACTTTGAGTAGATTTTTTTGTATCGTCTCTGCTCTGGTTTTGACAAGCCAATCTGTACTAAATCTTCAGTCACCACAAACTTCAGTTGGGAAACCTTTGTGACTTTCAGTATTTCTCTGTAAAAAAACATAAGATTTTTGTAACTTTCTGATATTTTCAAACAATTAATAAAAGTTGTAGTATTTTAGTTTCTGTTAAAATAAAAATCTACAGACATGGTTCAATAGAAAAACAAATTCATAATGCATGCAATGCTACCTGTATTGCAAATAGTCAACATACATTTTATTGTAGTATCACCAATTTATCTGTACCGCGGTTCGAATCGCGTGTGGTGCGAAACGATTAAAGACCCGAATCTATCCAGTACTTAGTACTGTCTCTTGTTTTTTTCTGCGACGACAATGGCGTCAGAGAAGAGGAATTCATCTTGTTAATTATCAGCCACCCAACTTTAAACATGCTTCTGCAGTGCTGCTGCAGCATGACATACCCCTAATGTATGTAATTGCTTTTGAATTAAATTGTATTCACATGTGGTTGACCTATTCTTTTTCAGAGTTTTAGGCATATTTAGACCATTTATTTATGTGTAAGGGGGTAGTAAACTATATATATAAGTGCATTTCGTTTTTTATGTCCTAGTTTAACAATAAGGTGGTGATACTAAGGTATATTTTCATAAAATTTCAAGCTATGCATTATCAAAGTAATTACAATACATTCAACCTCTCACATTACTACCTACTGTAAAGTCAGCATAATGACGAACTTAACCTGTTCACAAGTTATGGTACTCTGACTATGCATTGTATAGTACCTATGGCTACCAAAACTTTAAAATATCTTTTATATTTTTGTAATTATCCATCCACAATTAATTACTTTAGTAGGTACTTAATCTGAAGTTGTATTAAAATACATAAGGTGCTAGCTTTCTTGCAATAAACTACAGTGGAATCTCACTATCCGACCTATTAAAAACCAGAGGGTGCCGGATTATTGGAATGTTTGGACTTTGGTTTGCTGGATTGTATAGAAAATTTCGTTGTCACATGTTTTCACCATTACCTAACTTCTTTTAAATGTTCATTTTGTCATTCAAAGTGATTCCGGACAGAATTGTGTTTCCATTTACTTGACATTTTTAACTATGTACATTGTACACTATTCTCACTTGAAAAACAGCAGGTACGTAAATATGTACGGTTGTGCAATGACTGACAGTGCTCAGCCTAGAAGAGGGTCTAGGGAGGCGCGGGGGAGGGTGCCGGATTATTGGACGGTCTATTGAAGTGCCGGATTAGTGAGATTCTACTATTAAAAACAGAAAATTGCAATTTTTATGGTGTGGTGACCATACTAATGATTGCTCTCATGCACATAAACAATTACAGGATGGAAAAAAACTATGGGCCCTAGAGGGGGATCTTCTAAACATTGCTTGTCTTCTCTGAGAATCGAACCAAATAAAAATTAAAAAAATAAACCCTCATCATTTTATTGTACAAAGTAGTAGGACTTTGTTCAGGATAACATAAGTCTAATAAACATTTTCCCTTTTCACTCATCTATTGAGTGAGTCTTTTATTAACTAGTACCTTCCTACTGTTTACTTATAAGAAGTTAATGACACATTATAATTTTTAATTGTATTGTCCCAGGGCGCCTATAATTTTTGTTCTACCCTGTAGTAGTAGAACATATCTTAGCTTTCAATAGATTTGTGAGATACCCTAACAAATTGAAATATGGCTGACAGCTCAAGTTAAAATTGTTGACTCAATAAACAAAACATTTGTTAGTAAAATCAAAGACGATTAATATCTAGAAGACAGACAAAGGCCATACACAAAATCGTAACCCTAAAAAATAGCCTGAAAGCTCTAAAACATCAATTTTATCCAAGAAATTTCAATTACTTTCTAGTTAAAAATGTTTAAATATTGAATATTGTTGCTACCTACTACTAAGTATTGAAATTTCTTGGATAAAATTGATGTTTTAAAGTTTTCAGGCTATCTGGTACTGCGGGATCGGGTTACGATTTTGTGTATGGCCTTTGTCTGTCTTCTAGATATTAATCGTCTTTGGTAAAATGCATGAAATGAGGAGGTCTAAGCCATTGAGGTACAATCTATAGAGTCACAATCAGATATATAAAATGTCCGCGCCAAAACTTTACTTTTTACTTTTTTGCGTACAAGCAACATTGAACATTATAGCAAACCGCATAACATCTACATTCAAATGTCATTGTAGAACATTGAATTTGCTCGGACATTTTTGGAGTGTTTTCAGCTATTACCTACATTGTTACTCTTTAATATGGTTACTCAATGGTCTAAGCTCACAAACTCAGTTAAAGGTATAGTCCGCGCCATGTACAAAGAGCGCTGGGAGAAAGTGGAGGGGGTATGTTTGCGCATGGGTACACTGGCGCACGAAAGTACCAGGCCAATTATTTTATTTTTGAACTAGCATTTCGCTTTTCACTCGTGGCTTTGTAGATTACATCAAGTAAGTATATAGATTTTTATTGATAAGTTACCTATCTTTAGTAAAAAAAAATACTTAAATTTTTTTATTGTGTTGCTTCTGTTGTTCATAATTGTTTTAAATTATCAACTAAGTACATTACTAAGAGTCGCTTCCTAAAACAATATAGGTAGGTACATTACATCATAAATATTATTTATAATCATTAATTCTTACTTTAAGTAAAACCATTTCGCATTAGAAAACTTTTATGCGTGATGATACTTTCTAAATACATTTCTTACTGCGCAACCTGTCAGCCAGCGCTCTTTTAACATGGCGCGACCCATAGAAATGTATGTAGATACTTAGGTAAGCACTTACTGGCAAAAAGAATATAATAGGTACACTTTACTTAGGTACCTACCTACTAACACCAAAGTAAAATACATAAGTAGGTACCTACAATGTAAGTATAATATTTTAGAAACATAAAAACTATGATACAAGACAGTTAAAGAAAGGCAATATCATTTGCATAGCAGCTTAAAGGCATGGCTTACAGACATGATGCCAGCAAAATACTTAGCTTGCTGGTCACAAAAAACGTTGTATTCTACACGAAGCTACTTGTTAAAATGGTAAAAAGACGCATTAGACTATCGAAAAAATTTACCTAAAGAACTCATAATACTGTTGTAGTTCGGCTTCTTCAAGAAAATCATTCAAATTTTCACGGTCATCGCCTAAATTTTCTGAAATGAAATATCCAAACAATATTTAGGAACTTCAAAGAACGCTTTTTTAACAGTAACTTTCTAGTGTTTTGCGCAGGACTTACCCATAATATCTCGAAAAACACAATAACACTACAATAATTAGTGTTTCTCTGAATAAACACAGTAAATATCATCAAAATGAAACATTTGTTGGCCAGACTTCCTTCGTTTTTTCAGCCTCTCAGTCAGATTCTGTACACAACACAACACAAATGTCACAAAGTATGTTGTACCACAGACTACCTAAGCTAACGCAAAGTAATAAACTCTATGTTACTGTAGTACGTAAATAGTGATTGTTTTGCTAAGTGTCTGACGTTTGTTTGACATTGACATAACCCCGCTTACCCCGGTGCTCTAGTGATGTAAAATGTCTGATCGAATCGAACACATAAATCGCTTTAAACTCTCGGTACTATTTGTAAAATTTAAATAACATCTGATTTAAAAAAAATATTTTCCTTACCATAGTGTTTCTGTTACGAAATTGTATCTACTAATGATAAATTGTCTTAACAAAACACAATAGGTATACCTACCTACTACGGGAGCATATTATGGGAGCACTAGTTTTTATTAAGTACCTATAGGTTATTTGACCAATTATTATTATAAACAGTGTTACCCTGTGTTGGGTGTCCTTACTATGTACATAATTAAATAAATGACGTTTACGTACCTACAATCCGCTTACGACAGTGAGTAATTCGGGGCAGATAAGGACGCCATGCACCGCGTAGGATTTTACAGGTGGTTATCATTATTTACATTAGGTACCTACATTCTGTTTGGACTCTCTGAAACGTTAAAGCAAATTACTTAACAAGTTATTATTGTTAAATACCCATCACAGACGTAGAGGTCGCGCCATGTAAAAAAAGCGCTGGCTGTCAAGTTGCGCAGTGGGCAATATATTTTGAACGTATCATCGCGCATAAAAGTTTTAGATTGCGAAATGGTTTTACATAAAAATGTAAGAAATAATGATGTAGGTACCTACCTAAATAATTATTATGATGTAAATACCTACCTATATTGTTTTAGGAAGCGACTCATAATGTAGTTGATAATTCAAAAGCAACAAAATACCTATAGATGACTAGGTACAAGTATTTTTTTAAATAAAGATACCTACCTATCAATAAAAATCTACTTACGTAGGTAAATACTTAATACCTATACCTACCTAATCTACAAAGCCGCGAGTGAAAAGTGAAATGCTAGTTTAAAAATAAAATAATAGGCCTGGTACTTTCATGCGCGAGTGTACCCATGCGCAAACATACTCCCTCCACTTTCTCCCAGCGTTCTTTTTACGTTGCGCGGACTATACCTACTTACAGTTTCCTTTTAGTTTCGTTCGTTCGAATAGAATAATCGTTTCAACCAAGTATGTAAAATTGGGCATCACCAGTCTTGTCAGGTGTCAAATCATACGGAAAAACACTGTCAAACAAATAAGTGTTTCAATATAAAAAAAAACCTTTTAGGAAGTTTTTAATACCTACCCTACGATTTCTACAGAAATAAAACACTACAAAAGTGAAGAATCGTTATTTTAAAACGACTTTCCTGAGAACACTATACCTAAGTGGGTAGAAAGTATTTTATTTCCAAGAATACATTGTTTGTATTTTTTACTGGCAGCCCCATTACCTACTTGGTTCGCAAATATGGCGTAAAATAGAAATTGTACTACAAAATGCAGTGGGAGTTATTTGATAAACCTGTCAATTCGGAATTCTAACAAAAAAGACATGCACTTAGAATAAGAATATATGAATCGATCGTAGTGTAATAGACGACCATTTAGAGTGAAATGTGAATTTTACGCAATGTAGGTAAACCGTTTCTTTGATACTTTAGTAAATAGTTTTTTTTCATATCATATTGCCTTGCCATTTGTTCGTTTGTTATTATGTAAAAAAGAAGTCCTTTTGTTTACGTATTGGCGATCTTTTTTTGTTTTTGGTCGCGCCGGTAAAACATAGATCTTGCATTTTTCTTAAATTACCTACTATTTTGTCAAGACTCATTTCTGAAAATGTTACAGAGCAAGTTAGAACCAATATCGTTATTTTGTAAAGGTACCTAGTTCCTCTCTAAATGACAACTTGTAAACTGTGAATTTATTTAGTAATAAATTGTAAAGTGTTAATTTATTTAGTAAATTGTTTAGTGTCATACCTTCTTATTGTTATGTAAGTGTATTTGGGACTTTAATAAGTGGAGAAGAAAATGAAAACAAAGCAGATGTTTGGCCATAGACCTGAGGAGCCGCCTGAAAGGTAAGTGCACATTTGTTTAAATTATTTTATTGATTCAAACAACATTATTGTCCTTTATTATGCAAATCCATTTGACAGATCTGTAAGGTTTTAACTGAAAGATTACTTTTTTGACGTGGAACACAGAGTATACTTAGAATTGAAAGATTAACATTTGAATTCGACATCCCCAAATTTTAGAATTTAAATTTTAAAATCAGCATAGAACTTAAATACTTATTATTAAAATCATTTCTAATTTATAATTAGGTAGACATACTAAATTTTTAAAAAAAGTTGGTAAAGTTTTTATAAAAAAAAAATAGTAGGTAACTACATAAGTAATTAGGTAGTATTTAGTCAGAAAATATGTTTTTGTTCATGTCTATATTTTTTATAACTACAAATAATAAATTAAACAACCCCTTTCACTGATTAAGCTCATTATGTTACTAGCAAACTGCCTTAACACTACATAAAGGGTCAAGTAGGTATTTTAAATCAACATCCATTTTACAGTTGACAACGGCACTGTAAAAAATTTTTAATTGTCTGAAATAGACCCAAAAGCTAATGGTAGTTAACAAAACGATAAAAACGTATTATTTGTATTATTGTTAAAATATTATGTTAGCTTGGGACTAGAATGACGCCGTGTAAACTTTCCAAGCATATTTATTTATTTAAGAAGTAACTAGTCACTTGAAGGACTGCAAGCAACTGATTGGATTTATAAAGCACCCACAATGTGCTTTCATGTGGTTAATAATAATAATAACTAAAATTTGTTAAAACAAAAAAATAAGGGAGGAAAATTCAAATTTACAAAACGCGTCACCATTGGTCGAAACGAATTGTGACGTCAAGTGACATAATATTCGATTAATCGGCATCAAAGACGATTAATATCTAGAAGACAGACAAAGGCCATACACAAAATCGTAACCCTAAAAAATAGCCTGAAAACTCTAAAACATCAATTTTATCCAAAAAATTTCAATTACTTTCTAGTTAAAAATGTTTAAATATTGAATATTGTTGCTACCTACTACTAAGTATTGAAATTTCTTGGATAAAATTGATGTTTTAAAGTTTTCAGGCTATCTGGTACTGCGGGATCGGGTTACGATTTTGTGTATGGCCTTTGTCTGTCTTCTAGATATTAATCGTCTTTGATCGGCATCAATATTCATACTGTTTTAATAGTGTTTATGAGAAAAATAGTTAAAACTCATTTAAAACTGTTTTCCTGTTGTGATTTCTTATTTAGGAATCTACCGAAAATAGATGCATTTATAATGACAGCATATTTTGCATCAATTCTCGATTTTAAGCGCGCATTGATCTAGGAATCAAAGGAGCTGCAAGGTAGTTTTTATGTTACATGTAGGTACTTTAAGTATATAAAATATACCTACATATTTTTTATAAATTTTATAATGTGTTTTAAATGTTACTTATTATTCATAAATGTTTCTAATACAATACCAAAGCATAACCTATACCAACATAACCATTTATCATTAAAATTGCTCCTAAACTCTACCTTTAACATAATTTATACGTAATATTATATTATTGAAATTCACTCAAGTACCTACCTCTGCTCTCATAGAGTTTATTTTAATCAAAAACAAAGACGATGATAACCAAAAATATATGCGGCACAACTCCTTTCCTCTACCGTAGATTACATATTTCTCCTTGCTGTTTCAATGTTATAAATCAGTTATGTATGTTATAAATTAGGTACTGTATCTTCCATAACCTGGAATAAATCATCAAAATTTCAGAAAACCAAAATAGGAATAAGAAAGGTTGTTATTAAAGCTTAACAGAACTTTTGTAAACTACATACCTAGTAAACTATACAGAAATACAGAGGTATCAAAAAACCTTATGATATGTATCACAATATACTGTACTTACAAAAAATGTTGTGAAATTCCTTTGTTCAACGTGATAATAAGATATATATAGGTGACGGCGCTGGTTTGACGCATACAACCACATTAATATTCTTCATGCCAAATAATTATTATTGTTGTCTAAATATATAATTTCTCAAAGTACCCCTAGGGACTAAAAACCAACTTCCAACCATTCTATTTTCAAATGACTGAGGCCTAAAAGTTCCTCATCATAAAAAAGCACACTGCTATACCTACTCAAGCAAAACACGAACGAAACAAAAATCAGGTTTATTACTAAAAACTGAAACATATCAAAGTGGTTCATGTTGCACAATTTCCAATCCATAGCAACCACACTGGCACCGAGTGTCAGTGTTAATTGAATTGCCTGCCGGAGATAGCGGATGGCGACAAATCCTAACATACTGTCGTGTTCATTTCCCCAGGCTGTGCGGTAACAACTACGGTGGCAGATGTAGTAGCAGTAAATGACATGCTTTTTCGAGAGCTTTTTTTTAGGTGGGCCGCAAATAGTTAGACAACGTCGCATGCGAGCCGGAAGGAATACTGACGCTCCATACATTTTAGATTTAGTCAAACCCGCTGACAGTCAAAATGTTTCCGAATTCTTGATCGTTCGAGGGTGTCCCCCGACACGCGTATTTTAACCTGTGCCCAAAAAGAGGGCTGTTATACATTTTAGGTGTGTCTCGCTCGGCGACTCGTGGTATCGTAGCCCCCAAACAGATAAATCGATTATTTTTACGTTTTTGCTCGTTGAAAGGTGATTTGCTCGAGAGTGTTCTCAGCCATGAACTCAGACCTGCCGTTTCCAAGATAATAATCAGCTCTCAAGCAGGGTTCACAACGCTGAAAATCGGCTGAATTTCGGCTTTGAACTCGAAGCTGAAAATGTTTTAGCTCAAAGCTTTAGGTTTCCACGATATGAATAGGTAGGTACCTACTCCAGGGTTTGATGTTGGCCGAAATAGAATGAACAGGAAATGGGTCCATAATTATTATTGGTACCTATTGTACATTAATTATGTCCATTTGATCCACATCATCTGGAAAAAAACATCTATTATTATTATCTAATTCATAATTAGAAATACCTAAGTCAAAGACATTTAAAAGATTTTTTTTTATTAAAAAAAAAACCTAAAGGGGAGGGAGGCCTTTGCCCAGCAGTGGGACACAAAAAAAAAACGTCCAAATTGGTGTAGCGATCACTTCAACACTTCTAAAATCTGTTTTTTGTTGTTTATGATGTCTTGTGTATTTTATGGTGTATGTGTGTGGCTAATTCTATTTTTGTAAATATGTAATAAGGATACATCCTTGATTTCTTCATTCATCCTTCAATTTTGTCTGAAATAAATGAAATGAATGAATGAGTAAAATATACAGGTTTGCACTACCCGGCTTTCATACATTTCCGACTGAATAATACTGGACACCTGGACACACCGCACATACGCTTACCTTAGCTTAGATCTTTAAACTTCGCAACTGATTTTAGTGAGGTTTTCATCAATGAACAGAACTGCTATCTGAATGTTCAAGGACAAAATTAAATTCTAATTATTATTATTAGCGCAAATTCTAAATTAAAAAGTATTAAAATTAGTCCGACCGATGATAGTGATCAAGATTATGTGTTGCCTCCATCTTTGAAAGTTAGGAAAGTCAATATTTACGTCAGACTAGCTATCCCAGCAAACTTCGTACTGCCTCAGTAACATTATGAAAACGCGAGTACGACGCCATCTACCACAATTATTGTATTTTCAAACCTACAGGAACCCACTCGAATATACCCACAAAATGTGTACCACACGTACCTACAGAAGAATTTATGTTTACGACTAACTATTGGCAAATGTATTCTTTATCACAACGGCAGAGCTGTAAAATGTAACTGGACAGGACATACCTACTTAATGAAATAGACCTGTTCAACTCATCATAAGAAAATCTGAACTATAAATTATTTCAAAAAACTGTTTTGATATGTCTCCTGTATTCTGGATATCTAGGTTGGCGGTTCTTCATGAATGATGAATGAAAATAATGATGAAGATTCCCGGATGAATTGAAACGTTGCGATATTTAAATCATTGATATTTTTACGAGAATTTTCCGTGTGTTATTATAATGTCTTGTACAACTCACGATAGTTTTGAAAGTGAAATAATAAGTAGGTACCTTCCTATGCGAAAACATTAAATTAGTTCAGTGTTATGTTATTACCTACGTGCCTAGTAAATATAATACAATACAACCTATAACAATTCTCTAAAATAAAGTAAATTTCACCCGAGTAGCAAATATTTTCAGATGTTATCAAATAATGTTGAATGCGCCAGAGTGCACCAGTCGTTAACTCGGTGACTGACCTCATAAATTGTGCTGAAAGGCAGGCAATCAACTACGTACATAAGTAAGGTAAAGTAAAAATATATATACTGGGTTTAATAAGAATGCTATAAAATGTTTATATTCCGAAGTAACTATGTCCAGTTGTAATGTTTAAACGAATAGTTTGCCGCGAACGAGATCTCGTGTGCTGTGGCTTATTGTGTACTTGCTTTTGACTAGGTAGGTACCTATAGGTACTAATAAACGACACTGTCGAGTTGTAACTAATAGATTGTAAAAATTCCGAAATCTGACTACAAGAGCTCTACTCTGTCTCTGACCCAAATAAATGGGCCACAGATCCTTTGCAAATTGGACCTTTAAATTAATCAAAACCTCTTGTTGAATTGAAAAAACCAACAGCAGCCTATTTTTGTTTTTTTCAGCCTATATTTTTGAGCGTGAAGGAGTAACATACCTACATACACACACAAACTTTCACCTTAATAGTGTGATTTTGATTAAAAACTTAATAAACTTAGAGTCGGATCTATTGCTATTAACTTATTTTCATGCCGAAGTTTCTGACAGTGTCATGTCAACATGCACGTTTGACTTTTGATATTGACTTGTTCTTTGCTGTCAAAGACATGAAGAAGTGTTGCCGGCAGTTATTAAACATTTCGACAATTTTGTTTCATTTAAGTAGGTAGGTACTTATAGGTAATATTTCAGTAGAAAAAACAAGTTCTATCTTCGTTAACAAAAATTTGGAGGTTTTTGTAAAATTATACCTACTTACTTAGTTGCTTTGAGAGTGATTATGTTTCATCAAAAAATATTTTATTTTTAAGTAATTATTTATGCAGAACAGGTATTTTCTTATTATTTTCTTCGTCGCCGATGTTATGTTTCTAGTGTAGGTATAGGTATAGTCACATTGATTCTTATTTTAAATAAAAAAACTGATTTCTGTCAGTTTTTTCGAGAAGAGTCAAAAGTTAGAAACGTCAAACTTCTTACGAATGGGGAACTCAGGTTATAGGGTTACTTACAATAGTATAAAACAAAGTCGCTTTCTCTGTCCCTATATCCCTATGTACCTTTGCTTAAGTCTTTAAAACTACGCAACGGATTTTGATGCGGTTTTTTTTATTAGATAAGAGTGATTGAAGAGGAAGGTTTAAAATATGTACCTATAATAAGGCTACTTTTAACTACCGCGGGTAACACCGCGGGGCGCAGCTAGTAAAAACTAAATCCATTTTAGAAAGTGCAAATAAATATGATAAGTACCTACCACATTCAAATATTTGATTCACTTTTATTTTTAACACCTTAGGAACCCGATATTTTTACAACCTCTTCACCGATAAGGCTCATTAGGTCACCAGCAAACTTATGGCAGTTTGCTGGTAACCTAACTAAGCACACCTATATACTTGCCAATTTTTATGTTTTGTATTTTAGGTTCGATAGTTATGCGAGCACAAAAAAAGTGAAACATACATCGCTAGCTACATCGAAAGTAAAATCGCCTATTATAAGTTGTCACTAAGATCTTCGCTCGTTTGATCGAATATGAAGATTCTGAGACCCTGGAGGATAATCTGACTAAAACAATATAGCAGGGTACTTTGAAACCATACTACCTACAAAGGTACCATAATGAACAGTGAAAGCAAATTAAACATGGAAGGGTTCCATCAAGAAAATTAGACGAGCATTTTGGTATTAACTCATACATTCAAACTCTTTCAGTCATTTTCCTCCAACATTTATGATCTAAGGAGTGGGTAATCTAAGGAGACAGTAACGAAATTCAAAAATCGAGGGGATCCTGGAAGAAAAATTATCTCTGTTACTTATAGAAATTACCAAGATAGATTTCGGTTCAGTACCGAATTTTTCAACATAAATACCTACCTATACTACATTTGCAAAAGTTTAAATTTTGTTTTATAATCCGTATCTAGAATCAGCGTTTTCTGCCGTAGGTAGGTTGATTATCATGCAACGTCTTATCTGAATAAACCGCTTGTTTTAGAGATAGGTACCTAGGTTTGTTTCTGCGTGTGTTCCATTTAGAATAACCTAGAAGTTACTGAGATTGCATTTTGGAAATCTCTTGGATCGCGAGATGAAAGAAAAATAGAATAGGTAGGTACCTACCTTCTTAATAAACAAAATATGTCTTTGATTTGAAACAAATAAGCAAGCGATTTCCTCTTCGATACTGCCAGGATATAGGTACATTTTTGCGCATGAATTATGGCATCTTCATAAATTGTTACGCAGGTACTTAGATACATTTTTATTCGCCTACCGAAACCAATCTGCAACATAATACCTACGTTACTATATACGTATATCCTAAGTGCGGCTAATAAATGAAAAATCTGCTTTCATACATAGTTTCGTTGAAGTTTTTCTTTATAATTAAAAAGTTTTCAAACTAGTTTCTGTTGGTTAGCTGCGGCCGCGGGCGTTAAACAGCTAACTCTGGTACCTGGTGCTTAAAATCGTTAACGTTATTTTATTTAAAGTGCTCATCGCTTTCAGTGATTGCAGGGCCATTTCATTTTTAATAAAACGTCGAATATTATTAGATAGAAAAGGGCTGTTTACAACGATTTTATAAGATATGAAAATGTCAGAAGAAAGATTAGCTCAATGTATTTTTAAATTCGAGGGGTGGCCGTAGTTATTTTTAAACTGTGTTCATTGCCTATTCTTTCTCTACGATTGGATCGACACACCGCCGCGTCTCCAACGTTGGAAACAACCATGAAATCTAAAAAGCTGCAGACGAAAGCAATGCTGCTGTTTTGTTTCACCCTCAACTATTAGGTAGTAGGTATCGCCCAGTTCCGTAGCTCATTCGAAGTTTAAAACAGTTTTGTACGTGTGTGTGGGCGTTTGCCTAAACCGATCTATATTATACTCGTAGTACCTGAACCTTTTGTGTTTTAGTAGTCATATTGTAGAAGTTGTTACACTTGCTGTTCGGGCTATGATCCAGCAGCATCTCTTTAGAGTTTAGCGTCTATAAAGTTAATCCATTCGGCAAGAAAAGTATATTATAGTACCTACATACAGGCGTATACCCAATTAAGATAACATCATAAGTAGGTATAATATATCTGTGCAAAATGTTTAAAGCTGTAAGTAACTCATTTTCTTGCTTGTTTTTATATGTCGAAAATCAATACTTTTTACTTCTAAACAGAAACAAAATATTTAACTTACAGTTGTTTTTAGAATGTAAGTAGAGCGGAAGCAAATTGCTTAATTGGTGACAGAACAGTCGACTTTATTGGGTCGTCTCTGTCGTCGACAACCCCCTGCTAGCGAAGCTAATATCTCCAGTCAGGTTGACGTAGAACGAGGGGGTGAAAATCACTGCTAATGACAATCGGAATATCGGAAACTGTTCAATTAGCATCGATAGATAGTAGGTAGGTACCTGCATAATTACCATGACGCAAACCATGCCATTCTTCGAAGTCATGATTTCATTAATTGCTTGGCGGATGCAATCATTTGTTTGTTTAAGTTTCTTGCGTCCCGCGATCGTTGAAACAATTGATAGGTACACAGACCTTATACGTGAATGTTACGTAGTTAACCCTTATATCATTAGCATATTATGATAAAATCCCTTGGCAATATATTTGTATTGCCAATATTTATTAATTATTAAGTACTTACAGGTAGAGTTTCGGAGAAAGCTTTCAGCTGCTCCTATTAGGAACTTTTGAACTATGTAGGTACTATAAGGCTTTACAGTACAATGTGTAGTGTCGAATTATTATGTAAATTAAGTTGGTTGCACATGAGCTTTACTCGGGTATACTATAAGTAAGTACCTACTTAAAAGTTCTACTCTTCTCATTATTCGAACAACTCAAATGCTGTACCTATGTATAGGAACTTAAATTCCTACTATGGAAACTACACCCAGCTTAGAATAGCAGCAAGCTTATAGGTCAAGAAGTGGTTTGTTTTTTTATAGCTTGTCGGCCGTAAATTCCTCATTTTATAGGACAGTAAAATTAGTCTTTTACGTCCCAAGCTTTGTAAATTCATTACAAACAACTTTTAACTATAGTATGATGATAATGACTTTTATTATTTTCTAAATAGTTCAAATGCTTAGTTGTGTCATGTCTGAAAAAATGTAGGAGTGGCTGTATGTCATGCTAGAGACCTAATTATGAAAGTCAGATCGTTTTCCTTGTTGAAAATACCACCCTAGAGGCCCAGATTGATGAAAGTGCGAAGTGTGCTTTGTTTTTCCAAAGAGTATAGATAGAGTATACAATCATGCCTAAATGTGTAATCAAACAGAAAGAGGTTTGTGGTAAGCAATGGTAGTACCTACCATGAAATATGTTGTATTTTTCCAATTTTCTGTGAGTGAGACATTTTGTGTCTGGTTCTCCATTAAAGCGTGTTCTTTTATTTATTTAAAACGATTATTTCTTAAACTACATATTATTAATTTATTTTTAACTCTTGTGATGTACCAGAGTCTCGCTTCATGTTTGAACGTTAGATAGATTCTAATTTGATTAGGTACCTACAGCAAATTTTTTTGCTTAATAAAATACAGAAGATGCAGATAGATAGATAATATAGATAAATATTGAACGGTTTACGTCTCATATTCGACCAAAAATATTTATCAGACGGTGGTTTTCATTGGATAGTTTTATTATGTGGGTAGGTATAATTGCCATAAAGCGTCCCACAGGGCTCCTTTTTATAACCGTTACATACAGTGGAACATAGAACCTCCTCCGATTCTGAAGTCGGTTAAAAATACATAATGTAGTTATTAATCGCAAACCTTAGCTGTACAACAGGATAACCAGTGCTTGTCCAATTCTTTTCTTTTCATTATTTTCTCAGGCAAAGGTTGCGTGTCTACATAGCATTTAATCTTTGTAGTAATTTCCGCGATTAACGTATAAACCCCATTAAGATTTGTCGGTTAGCATTGCATTTAGGTACCTATGGCGCTGTTCAACCAATCAAACATTTCTTGTTTTGTATACCTACCTACCTACAACTTAGTTGAAGTTGCGAAGGGCATTTATATTCATACCCCTCTACCACTATAATCACACTTAATATTATAAAGGTGAATGTTTGTGTGTACGTGTGTGTGTGTGTGTTTGTTATTCCTTCACGCTCAAACAGCTGGACGGTTCTATTGATTAACCGCGGGTAACCCCGCGGGGCGCAGCTAGTTTTAAATACATATTTACAAAATAAAATATGGAGGTGGCGTGCAGTAGGTACCTACACGTGTGCATTTGCAGCATGTGAACCGTCTTGAGATGTGACGATTGAAATAATTATTTTAAGGCTCGAGCGAGCACTAAAAATAAGCGCTGGTGTGATGTCATTAAATGTTACGTACCCACACGACGACGGCGACACGCATCTGACTATGACATCAGTCGACTCGCCACAATCATCTGTTCAACTCTTGAATTATTATCAACGTTCCTATAATTTGCGACGCTTCTTATTTTTTCTCAAAAGCTAGGATTAATGGGTTCTGCAAAAATGTAGGTTGAATAAACCGTTATTATCAGTTGGTACTTAGCGAGTTAGACCCGCCTGTTTCACAGATAACGTTTCAAGGACGGCTTTCCACGTACTTTAGTTTAATTTGCATGATAGATAGCTAAGTATTTTATAGTATACTCGTGTTAGTATGCAAGGGCCAAACTTCACGTCTAGATTAGAATGTAAGCCGGACATCGTTTGATTTATACAAAATCATAAATCACTCTGTAATTACAGAGTGTATGTGATGAAAGAAGTGTGGAATGTGTCACGTCACGGCGGTCCTCATCGTATAATACCTTACAACGCAATTATACAACAGCAAATTGCACTCAGTTACATAGGAGTTTGTTTGTGTACCTAACACCACCAATACCATGCGGGCTTAGTGAGCGACATTTGAAGGTTAGCTAATCTAGTTGAAAGGTCACCGTGCAACGTGGAATATTCTCCGTTTCCGAACCCTAGGCATTCGCAATTATGCCAGTAGATCGTGGCGCACGGAACTCGTACCCTGGACCTATGCCAGCCCACTCAGACGCCCAGAGCCACTGTGACTCGTTCATGACGCCGCATATTTTTAACGTAACAAACAGCGCAGACACACTCTCGAGTGCCAAATGTAAAGTTCACTAACATAGATTTGGCAAGAGATGCTATTTACGTTAAATAGGTAAAGTTTATGTAGGTACGTATTGCTTATTAAAAAAAACAGATTTTTTAATAAGCAGTACCTACGTATCTATTAAAGTATTATAGTATTAAATGGCCTTTTGTTTTAATAAAAGATTTTTTTGAATGTATTTTATTAAGACGAAACTAAATTTCCGCCTTGATAATGACGAAGGTATCTTAGATAGAGATAAAATACAACTTCTATTCTTAGCCACATTGTTTAATCCCCCCCCACATCATTGGTTCCGGATGCCTGCCTTCGTCTTTCAGTGAAAATATCGATTTTGTGCCCGCTGTACATTATTAAGCTCTTATTTATTGCGGTAAGAGCAGTATACGTATAAGTACCTACAGCAGACACCAGTTTAAATTTCTTAGATATTTCGTTGGTAGATATGATGAAGTAATATCATAGTTTGTAATCCGTACCGTACATGAACCGGCTTTGCTTTGGACCGTATTCAATTAACTCTGATCTAGAGCAATGGTATAAAGTAAGCTCATGCCCCAGATAACTCAATTAGGGAAAGCTTGCCGGGACTCGTATGCTAATTAAATTTTGTTTTACGGGAGGTGGGGCGACCCTATCCTCTCATTGTTTCGCTTACTGCCCGAGTATTCCTTGTTAGGAAGATGTTTTTGTTTTTTCATTTAGTTAACGTCGCGTTTGTTTTTTTTTATATATCACTTGGCATACATTTGAAGAGAACGTATGTAAGGTATAATTAGGTGTGCTGCAATGAAACGCATCTACTAAGTAGCTTTGTATTTAATACTTCTGTAGACTATACATCACCCATTCCATTTATTGTTTGAGCGATCTCGGGCGTTTTGGCATTGTCTAAAGGCGCCGATGAACGAACATCTGACTGCATCGGTCGGTATAAAAGCCTGCTATACAACTCATCATCTCTCATCGGGAAATCACCGTGTGATCTATCTTCGATCGTAACGTTCCTTGTCGTCACGTCTTGTATGCGATAATTTATTGAATAGCTAGAATAATCATTGAAAGCCAAAAAGCTATACTTGAGCAGTTTAATCATTATGTTTTTATTAGTTTAATATTTTTATTAGGTTCTTAAATATTTGTAACTAAATTTAGGTATTACCTACCTGAATTGTGAATTGTAAAAAATGTGTAGGATATTAAGTATGTTGTTCAGTAAAAAACCACCTTAGATAGATACATTTATATAGATTAACACTAAATTGTACCAGACACAGACTTATCCTTATGAACGATTTCTTCCAGACAACCTTAGGATGAACAGGATTTACAGGAAGGCAAAATGGCAGTGTTAATAAAATATCAATAATAAATTACATAGTAAAAAAATGTTCAATACATAGGTATCACTGGGATCAAATATTATGTACCTATACCTAAGGGACCTACTTACTTACTAAAACAATGGGTCAATAAAAAAATAAGGACCGATGTATATGGCCCGCTACTTTAGTTTGCACGAGTTGGATTGCGAACAAATCACAGCTTCTAATTCACACAATGTCACTCCTATCTCAATAATTTGCTTCCGGCAAATTGCCATGTTTAGTTATTGTTTAGTTCCTTTGCGCTTTGTTAGCTGGTTGGTGCATTTTCTTTTAGGTGTTTTAAGTATTTGAGTTTGACCGCTATGTGTGTCTGTCTGTGGCACCGTAGCTCGAGGCAGAGGCAAGCGAGTTGATCGATTTGAATGCAGTTTTTTTATTTTTATTAAAAAGCAGTTTTGAAACGGTGACTCTTAAGCATATTTTTAAAATTGGTTAGATCGTTTACAACATAATCATGGGGGTTGAAGGTGGGGATGAATAATGAATGTTTCCTAATATACCCTTATTTGGTAGCAAATGAAAGGAAATGGTGGGTACAATGCAAAACTCCAAGTTATATTAGAAATCAGGGTTTCTAGAACTTAGGTAGGTACCTACCTACTTAGTGGAGATGATTGATTTTTTTTAATTTGAAAAACTTTTTTTTGTACCTACCTACCTACAGTGACCAAAGGTAAGATAAGATCCCAATCGTTGAAATTTTTTGTTCGTTTTCGACTATTAACAATTAAGAACATTGATTCAAAATAACTAAATAGGTACCTAGATATTTTTAGAATGCAGAACTTATTATATTTAACGAGCACGTGAGTCTTGCCTGACATGACTTTTCGATAACTCTCACGGTTTCTGATTTAGCTTCAGTAGCCCTAAAAAACATCAACGTCGCGTCGTCTAAGTCACAAAAATATAAATTGAAAATTGTTGTAGGTACTTCTTATCTATCCGACAGTGGTAGGTATTTAATATTATTGAGCAGGCGGAGGTCGTAAGTTATATAAAGCTATGTCATCGAGTGCCATGCCAGCACGATTGTATAGGAGATATGTAAGTAATTGTTTTGCAATCACATTGCTGTCTATCTAGTCATCATTTTAACAGAAACTTATCATTAGGTATATCTTCTTAAAAATGTTTATTTATTATTAGACCCAACACAGGGTTACACTGTGCATGCATAAAATTGGTCAAATATTTTAAAACTAGTGAGTAGTGCTCTCGTACTATGTATGTACCTACCTACCTACGAAATTTATGAAGAATAATGGGTAGCTTCGTAGAGTATTCACAGCAATCGTACAATGAAAGCTAAATTAAAGATTGCTATATATCTTCATTTTTTTATATTTTTTTTAAGATCACAGAAAAGCACTTAACGTTCCAGTAATCTCTTTAATTTAAGGTCAGCATTCGATGAAAGTAAACAAACCTATTAGACAGAAACAGCAACACTCAACAATGTAAACTGTGTAGGTAACTATATGATTGAAACGCCTGCTTGTGATCACAACTTTTATAGCCTCATCAAAAGAATACCTAAGTTGAGCGTAACGTTCGCCCTGCCTGACTTGCCTCCTAATAAGACAGGGAAGCGTGATCGAACTGATAGTTTTACTTATACGGAAGTAATATAAATTTGTTCGTATAAATACCAATTTAAAAAGAAACAGAATCGATCAAGTTTTACTTTTATCCTGCATATATTGAACACAGTTAAACTACTTGAAAAGATCACTAGAGGTCTCATAGTCTTACTTAAGTCGGTAATGGTGCTAGGATCAAGGAGGGGTAATCGGGTAGTTACTATGCATGCGGCGCACTCACGGCTAGTATTACTTATATTGATAACCAGTCATTGCACACGCTGTCAACAATCTTTGATTTGTTTTGGTAGAGGCCAGAGAAAAGGTGGCAATTTTGATTCGTTGAATCATTGTAAGTCGACAGGAACGAAACTTGCCTACGAAGAAACTTTTAATTACTTACTTAAACTTTTATAATGGAAATTTAAAAAAAAATGTTTGTATGGTTTCTGAATTTCCATTTCTTACATAAATGACTGAACTTCATAACGGCTTGACATTTATATAAAGGAAGCCATACACGATCCAGTTTACCATCAAGTTTGCAGCCCGCTTGGCGGCGCCCGTCTACTTGACGGTGTGTAGCTGGCTATCCAGTGTGCATGACAAGGTTACTTGTAGCAAAAATGTAATTTTGATCCTGACGACTTGGATCAAGTTTGCAGCGTCATGTATACCTACGTGAACATATTGTATAATAGCGATCTGGTACCTACAGCTATGCATGACATTAGTCGCCTTGTCTGTCGCACAATCACAATAGGTACTGCCCGCTATAGAGAGCGAGTTTATTAATAAGTACCTACTTACCGAAATAAGCCATTTTTTTACCGCAATGAACTTTTACCTTTCTGTTTTCTATATTGCGAGCAATAAGACTAGCGCTAACGCGTCGTCCGTACATTTATTCCCAGTTTAGCATTACGAATTATAATTGAAAAGCCTACCCTTTATCTGCTTATTTTTAATACCTACAAAAATCTACCATTTTAAAGAAACAATACGATGCAAAAGCATTTCGCCGTCCGTAATTTAAATTTAAATGAGCCTTTTGTAATATAGAATAGAATAGAAAAAAATTCTTCGTGAGTACATTTGAATGCAAAATACTAACACTGCAATAAGACCAAGAATTAAAACTACGGTATTGCATTTCGTTCTTGACCCTGACAAAAAACGAAGAAGGGTTTCAGTTGTTGAAATTTTACAATTCCAGGTCCAAGTTTGGAACCTAACTAGGTATTACAGAAACTGGGAAAACGAGCCTGCGTATTATTTTCATTTTAGTTTTTGTCACTGTCACTGTCTCTCTCTCCATATCCTATTTAGTAGGTTAATGGCTGTTTTGGCCATGCCAATACGCCCAAAGAGCATGAATACGCCAACGAATTTCGGATTCGCTCTTGCACTTGTTGTTGATCGTTGAGCCCAAGTATTGAAGTTCATCCACCCACACCACAGTATCGTATTTCTTCATAGCGTCTTACTTGTGGATAGAGTCAGCGCGATCAACAATCATCAACTTTTTTTTTTCTTGTTAATTATGAGGGCTATTCCTGCCCTTACCGATTTTAGCAGTTAAAAGTTCGACCATTTCGGTTTCCGTAGATGCGAATAAAGTTGTGTCTTCGGCGTATCGAAGATTACATACACTAGATACAACCTCCTAAACATACTTGTCAATGAGAAGCACTATTATTATTAGCCTGCAATGTTTCACGGCTGGGCAATGCCTCACTCTCTTCATGAATTCCTCTCCTGTAATGAAAACCATAACGAACATTAAAAGAAGAGTTATGCCTGGAGACCACTATTTGGCTTTTGCTTACGAATTACCTAATTTATATTTTAGAAGCGACTCTTGCATCCATTAGGCAAAGCATTGAAGTAAAAAATCTGTAAGCTGTTTTTGTTCCATTCGCATTTTTATTCTAGGGATGACTAAAACGGAAGCACGAGAAAATAACCGTACCTACCTAAATTACAATTGCAAAAGTATGCTAAGTAGTAAGCTTTCTTTAAAAGGCACTAATGCCTGGCCTGACTTGACCGTTGTTTACTGGCAAAAGTGCTCTCGCGACGTGACGCCTAGAATTGTTATTGATCTGAGCAATTCAATGGAATTTATTTGAAAATGAATTCAAGTTCTTACTGGGTGATTGAAATGGCAATGGGAAAATGTCTTCTTTAACTGTGTGCTTATTTTAGCGAATCATTCAACAAATCTATATAGTGTTTGTAACAATAATAGTCGGAACTCTGAGTCCCTACTTTTATACTCGTACGTATGACACAAGTAGTGTTTCAGCCGAATACAGCCTGTGTAAATATTATCATGTATTCATATAGAACTTCTACCTTTGTATGGTTTACCAGATTGAAACTTTTACTCTATCGCCTGCTGTTTCAGGTTAACTCAACATAGTTAATTGGAGAAAGACCTTGTCAACAATGTTTTGTTTAGTTAGTTTTAGTCGTGAAAATTCTGGTTATAGTCCTGTTCATGTTTATTTGTTGTGGAAGTTTTCAAGTTGACCTGTGACGTGCAGTGCAATGAAAGAAAGAAAGAAAAATCATTTATTTTTGTAGGACCTCAAGGATCACTTAGGTATGTTTCGTTTTACATGCTAGGTGATTCTAATGCCTGTTCCAACGCGACTCCCAAAAGTAAATGTGTTTGTTATTAAGTATAATATGGGTTTATCACAAAGTTTGAGAATGTACCTACCTATAATTTAAGTTTCTTTTTATAAATAAAAAAAACTGCCTGACCCAAAAAGTGCACGTGTGTGGGAGAATTGAAAGTTTTATGAAAAACCGACTTCAATTTCGTAAGCAGAAAGCAATTTCCTGCACTCTCGAGGTGCATTTGTTCATAACTCCGAAGATCCTCATCAGATCCTAAATTTTTTTAATGGGACTACCTCAATATGTTTACGCTTTCAACGAAAAAATAATTTTTAAAATCGGTCTACTATGGACGGAATAATCGGTAAACATAGGTACGAAAAAAAGAAAATAAAAAATACATGTAGTGGAACATAGAACCTCCTCCTTTTTTAAAGTCCTTTATAAATAACGTGCTGCTGCGGTTGTCCCGCTTTTCAATAGATCAAATTAATACGCAAGAAATCCAACTTTGGATAGGTATAAGGCAGCTGACATGGCACAAGTTACTTCTGTGCCTAGTCAAATGAAAGGTAAAATACAATAGACTAGGTAGGCGTTGATTTAATACAAACACGCGGGAAAGTGTAAATGGAACGGGCTACGCGCCAAATAATCAATACGTACCTATACTTTTACGTTAGAAACTCAAGGTCAGGTAGAGTGGAACTTTGGAGTTTAAACAAACTGATTAAACTCTAATGAATGAACTTGAGTTGTTATTTTTTTTTTTTTTTTTTTTTTTATAATATACTAGCAACCGCCTGCGACTTCGTTCGCGTATGATTTAATTTTTTTTCCAGTCGTGCTCGTTAAAAAATGCCATACCTACAACTAAGGTACACTCTCGATCACCTCCTAGATTACTTCGGCCCATTAGTTTATCAATTCATCAGTTCAAAAGTAGTAAATTTATCAGAATTTGCTATTGGGAATATTAATACTAAGTTTCAAACTAATTGCACGACCTGTTACAAAGTTTCCATACAAACTTTAAAATCTTTACTTAATCCCTTTCACACCCATAATGGTAGAATTTGTAAAAACCTTGGGTTTAGTTGTAAAAACCTAATTTTTTTATAAGAACACAATGTAATACAAAGTTTGAATAATATCTAACAACCGATAAGAAGTTCCCATACTAACTTAAACACCCTCTCTCACCCCCTCCCCTCTGAAGGGTGATTTTGAGAAAGTGAAGAGTTTAGCTGCTCCCGCGATTATACCCGCGTGGACGCAATTATTCGGTAAAACAGTACCTACATAAGTAGCCTATCGTGTTATTCCATGTTCGAAAAAATCAATTTTTAGTCGTTCTATAGTTATTTCTGCAACAAAAAATAAAAGTGTTTTTTCGATGGAAACGAAGCGCTTGTGGCGAAGCTTGCTAAGACGTTCTTGATAGATCGTCGAAGTTAAGCAACGTTCTGAGCGGTCACTACTTGGATGGGTGAGGATGTTATCCATGAGGATGTTAGTCCTCGTAGCCAAATCAGTTAGGCGAAATAGTTCGGCCATGAGGAATAACCACATTTTTCGACTCATGATGATGTAGCATAATGTTTTGATTCTAATTTTAAATAAAAAATCTTACTAAAAGTTAAATACATAAAGCGAAAACGCAGACATACAACAAAAGCAAGACCTGCCCTAATCATACAGTAAAAAGATTTAAGGTGATGGATTCCAAAAAAAATGTTTAATGATGTTTTGCCACTTTGCAGATTTTTTGTGAACTTTGATTAGATAAATATGACTGATTAACTGGTGTTTCATTTAGAATAACCCATGCTCTTAAAAGTTTAATAGGTGCTGGATTCCAAAAAAAAATGTTTAAATATTTTGTTGCACTCGAAGAATTATTAGATTTACTTTTAGTTAACAGATAGTCATTCAGTAAAACAGTTAAGCTTTAAAGATCTAACAGTATATAGTACCTATAATTGATTTATTTGATGAGCAAATTTAGTGTGCAAAATTTAGTATTAAGTATTATTATTTAGTATTTTTTGAGGTAATTGCGAATATTTTGATTGAAAAAAGGGGATTTACTTTACAGTTAGTTTTAAATACCACCCGTTTGAAATCAATATTAATTGGACAGGACAAAGTCTATCGGGTCAGCTAGTACCTACCTACATTTATACCTACAACTTTTGTTTTCAGAACTTAGTTAGTAACTAAGTCCTGAAAACAACCTAATAATTTTAAGTAAAAACCTTGATCATTTTCAATATCGACCTATCAACAAGAGTCCTTGCACACAAGTTTTTTCCGATGTTCATTAGGTACCTACTCATTCATAGGGGTAATGCGTTGTTTACGTACTGGATTTGCAAAGATAAGGCCCTACATTTTATAAATATAAGCTTATCGAGTCCTGGGCAATGGCCTTCTCTACGTCTCTCCATTTATTACCTTTCCTTGTAAAAATGGCATTAAATAAAAAAATATACCTAGGTATATATTTTACTTTGTCATCTGTTTACTAACTATTAAGACATTATTAATCATAATAGAAATTTCATTTAGGTTTATTAGGTTTTAGCCGTATCATGAGACCATAGTTGGCTACTAGCTCATACGAACGAACGAACGATGGGAACAAGCAGAGTCATCTTTAGAATATTATAACTTCTTGCTAACTTTGGTCTCATTCACAATATAGAAATTGAGTAGGTTCAGCTAGCAAACAGTAGGTGGCGCTGCCGGCTTGCAGTAACGCCACCTAGTAGATGATGTCGCATCCATATTATCTAGAGCTAGTTTCAGGAAAACCCACCTAGATGGCGCTAGCTGTTCTGAAATGTTCAAAATTATCTTTTCATTTATCATACTCGGAAAGCATTTCGGCTGTGTACGCTTGATGTTACCTTAACCAGACCTGAACATAGGTACTTGTAGGGTGGAAAATAGTATTTTCGTCCTTACCTAGGGTAAAGTAACGCAAAAGCTAAAAATGTCACCTTCTATTTTGACTTTTTTTTCGAGGCATGTCTAGACAATAAGGGTTTCTGTAGTCTAAGTAGGTATAGGTAACCGAAGATCTACCCGCTATGCCCGTATTTATTTATATTTATTTAAATATACTTAGTAATGAATTTAAGATACCTACTTACCTTGTTTTTTTTAAATGTTTTTTCAGTGCTATGCTATGCTATATTGCTCAGCGTGATCGTAATGAGATTTCTGTTTTATTTATAGTTTAGCTAGTCAGTGTAAGGCTGTGTCCCCAGTAGGAAAACTGTTAGCGGCCGACTTAGTTTGCGGCGTATCGGTTTTGTACACCCTTCCATATATTTGAAATAGAGTGTCCACAGTTTGCTAGTTTTACGCTTACTTTACGCAGTTTGCAGCGTTACGCTCACCGACTGTCTCAGTTAGTGGCCAACTCACGGCAAAACCGGTTTTAGTTTGCTTGCGTGCCACGCACGAAAATTGATCTGAGTTTGCAGCTAACTCTAATTTCAGTTCGCCTCAAATTTGCGGCTCACTCAGTCGGCCGCTAACTGTTTGCATACTGGGGACACAGCCTTACAACAGAATCTTTTGTTGTGTAGGTAGGGGCATTTATTCCTTTTTTTTACAGGTTTGGTGTGACTTATAACTATTGATACTAACTACTATTGTTTTAAAGTCGTTAAGCCATGACGGAGGCCTTTAGGCGGCCTCAAAACTCCGTCACCAGAGTTGGCCACTTGCTCATACGAACTTACTTACTTTTTTTACTATTGTTTTAAGTGAAAACTGTTGAACTGGCAACTTATTTTACTTTAGCTACGTACTTCATCGAATACTAATCTATTTGCAGACAGATCGATCTAGATTTCGTGACATGAATAGGCATTTAAATTGTATCCAGGCTAGGCTGAACCAGCCACGTTCTATTATATTTAGTATCAGTGCGAGACCAGAATTTAATCCCCTTTTCGTTTGGTTGAACTTGAATGATTTTAGTAGCACAATAGCCTCGTTGGTGTTTCCCCTGGCTTTTCTCTATTTGTTTAATGTCCAAGGGCAAAAGCCCAAAAATTAATTAAAGATCATTTATTTTTTATAAATGCTGGTCTATCTGTGATCGAGTTCAAGGACAGAAACCCGTCAAGTGCAAATGGATATTCAAGAGAAAAATGATCAATGGAGTAACACTCAAATACAAAGCCAGACTAGTTGCTAAAGGTTTTGGGCCCAGAATACGCGAATAAGTATTATTTTATGATCCACCACGATGGCAACGACTACGGGTTCCGGTTCTCTCGCCATTGAAAAGCTGAAGGGAATAGAGAACTACAGCTCATGGTTATAATAAATTTGTAATTATTTTTTTAAATACAGCGTTTAAAAAATTAAACGCTGTATTTTGTTTACCTAATTACGGTATAATAACCAATCTTTGGGATACATAAGCTAGAGAGTTAACATGAGCTTGTTATAGTTGTTTTTACTTTAAATTCGAAACTTAAAATGTGTGTAAAACTTATTTACTTAGGTATACCTACCTACTTATTAAATTTTGTAAAACGATCGTAAGATTTTTTTCAAAAATAGAATTGTGTGTAAGAATTATAAAGATTAGGTTCTCACCTAAAGAAAAGTTGTACAAATATAATGAGTTCGTTCTCTTATGACAGGACTTCATTGGTTTGGTGCATTCTAAAATGGCTTTATTTTTTCTACGATGTATAGCTATTAAAATACCGACGATAAGAGTAAATCTTGGAAACTGCGCTCTCCGACTTCTATCTCAAAACGGTTGAGTTTAGAAATGTTTTAAGCAAAATAAGCTACGAAAATGTTGAAGAACTTCTTAAAATAGTTACCTAAAGCACGCACACACTTAAAATAAATTTAGTAAAAAAAACGAATCCTATTAAAATGCTGCTTGCATGGCATATGTCCTTGAGGGTTCTTCACGTAAGATGGCGGTCAATTGGCGTAACAAGGTTCCTCGTAAGTGCATTTAGCACTTAGTCGAAACCTTGTTAAGGTGTGGTGGCGTAGTAGTGTGGTCAACTACTACATCTCGCAATAGCCGCCGCTTAAACACAGCTTCTGTTAGGTACCTACGAGTACTATACTGTAACTTTAGGTTGACTAGTTGCGCTCTCGCGGTGTTACACTTTAAGAAAAGTCGTGATTTATCTAGCTGCGACTTAGGTGTGATGCATAACTACTGTATTGTAGATGTAGATTGTAGAGTCCTTAATTATGACAAAACCCCCGCGGTGTTACCCGCGATGAATAGTTCCCGTTCCCGTGGGAATACTGGGATCGAAAGTAGCCTATTCTTTAATCCAGGGTATATGCAATTTGGTACTAAACATTAAAATCGTCCAGCCGTTTGAGCGTGAAAGAGTAACAAACACACTTGCACACAAACTTTCACCTTTATAATAAGTACTTACTTCGAACATATTATAATCTATACTTAGTAGGTATAGTCGCACTTGTTACTGAACTTACTCAAGTACCACTAACGAGTTCGGAAAATATCAGATTATTCCCCTGTTACCTGCGGGGTTCGATCAGCTATGCGTTTCCAATTATCCGACACATGAACGAGGTAGCCACTGGACCCGACATAAAAGCGAATGTACCTATACCGGTCTTGGCAGTAACCAGGAAATTCTAGACTTGGTCGTTTGTTTTTGCTTCAGTCTGAAGCACTTACTTGTCAACAAAACATCACCCATCAATGACTAAATGTTCAATTAAATGGTGTAAAAACTATAGCGGCGGAAGCACTACTTCTTTTTACTTGTTAGTGCATTATTTTTATACATCTATTGTTATTTATCACAAAATTTTATCAAAAGTATTTTATCGACTACGTTCAAGCACTAGAAATAGAGTGAATTTTATGAATTTTGTATCTCTGTGTGTAATAATGTAATAAAATCTTTGTGTGCGTTATGCTCCACTTGGTTGAACGAGTTTTTATACATTTGTATTTTATGACGGGTCCAGTGGCTAGTTCGTTCATGATCCAACAGTATCTACTTCCTGCTCAATCTCCCGTGCACTTGTTCATTAAAATTCAATTTCCACGAAACTTGCCGCTATCATAGATTTGCCTTTGCTGAAGTTTTCATCACCTACCATAAATTATATACCATATCTATACCTATACAATAATAATTTACGGGTTTGAAGCCGGTTTCACATTTGTGTTTGATGTTACCCCTTATAATACAAGTACATACTACTAAAATAATAATAATTAATCCAAATCGATTTTATAGTTCCATTGAAAATAAAATATTTCACATGGTAACTGCTGAACTTATTATACATTCACACTGGGCCTTTTTTTATTAATAACAAATAATATTCCTTAGCATTAGATGTCGTGTATTTATGAAGACACTTGCTTTTCTATCGGGCCGTTTTATTCGATAGCCGCATGAAGATGCCCAAGGGAACATTAAAGAAAACATCTATTTTTCACTGCTGTGCAGTCTCTGTTACGAGTACCTACCTATAATGAATACTAGTGATTATATACCTAATAACAACACAGTAGTTCAAGTACAAAATCATCATTCATTATCATAATACGCAATGAGCCGAGAGCCCACGGATGAGTTGGGGATGAACACAAACTAGATAACGATTTATTTTTAACATCATTTGACTGTTAAGCTTAATACAGATTGTACTATTACTGAACTAAGTAACAAATAAACTTCACTACTGCGAAACGTTATAAAAAATGTAGGTATAGCTTACATTCTTATTTAACATTTGCACTGAAAGCTTTGTTTATACAATTACTCAAGCAACTGCATTGAGTTACAGTAGGCCTTTCCAATCAATTTCATGTTTACAATGTACACAAAGCGCTCAAACATCAATAAACACAGCACACCCTTACAAAAGGTGACAGACTCGTGGTCACACGAGATTGTCACACTGGTGTGTGTGACTAACAGGAATTTATTTTACCTACTCGTGGTTACGCTGAGGATCGCGCTTGACCAAATGAATTATAGTGATGTCTACCTGTACTCTTCTCGAAGTATGTACTTGACAGAAAGATCATTAATTGGCAACGACACTACCAGCGGCACTACCATACCAGTAGTGCCGTTTACATATAAGCTAGCGCAGTAGACATAAACTAAGCAGTAATAGCACTTAGACTATAATGGGAGTCAGAAGCAAGTACAAACGTAAACCACCAACTAAAGCGATATCTTGCTTGGGGCGAACTACTAGTTGTATACTTTCCCTACTGTTGACATTTTGTTTCAATCTAAATAGGTACCTGCCATACCAACGTTAAATCCATATCGTCTCGTCGCATAATTTGATTTCGCAGAACTCAGGGTACGCTATGCCTAATATTTCGTTTAACATGAACACACCACAGTATAATTTATGTATCGAGGACGCCTCAGGCACGTAAATGCAAACAGACTCTAATTGACGAATTGAATCCCAAATTGAAATCTGTAATCCACTTGCGCTATGCGCCTGTACCACGGCGACCAGTGCAATATCTGATATCGAACATCTCTCAAGGCAAAAAAACATCTACTATCAATATTATAAGTATTACTTATATATTTTATATAAGTAAGTAGGTAGTTTAAGTTTATTTTATTTTTTTCTCTTGCTTTAATATTTTATGTATGCCACTGTCTTCACCAGTTAACTTTATCCTGTCCATCCAAAGGTTACCTGGAAGATATCGCTTTCAGCGATAAGGTCGCCCATTGTTACACTTTTTTTTGTTCTGTGTATCTAAGTTGTGTTGTTTCTTTTATGGTGTACAATAAAGTAATATTCTATTCTATTTTATTCTATTCTATTATTTCACAAACTCAAATGTCGCGAACGGCAGGCAAACTGCTTGCAACGGAAATTATACTTGCTCTGACATTGTCCGGATACGGGGCGCGACTTCATCCCTGGGGTGGGGATTTAAAGTCATGCAATTTAAAATGCATACCTACTCGTATGTGTACCTATCGTACAATACATACCGCAGTGTCGATCTCTGACTGAAGTCGTCATGTCTTACTCACCGTCTGCTCATTAGATTAGGTAGGTAGGTATCTAAATCCTTCTTGCCATCTCACTTTCAGAAATAATGTATCGATTTGGAGGCAATGGGATAGTTAACTACTGTTCAAAATTATGAAAAAAATGAAAATTTTATTTAGAGACAGTTTCAAAATTAATCCAAAATTGTAAATATATTTTTCATTTATCATACTCGGAAAGTACGCTTGAAGTTACCTTACAAAACAAACCCTCTAGGAAACCATATAATTAAAAATTTCCCTTTCTGTTGTGACATTTCTTTTGAGGCATGTTGAAACCTTCTAATTTGTTGTATTTTGAGTTGATAATATTTTTTAACAGCAATAAATAAATCCACATAGCGTCATCTAGTCCCATGGTAAGCAATTTAATGCTTGTGTTATGGTAACTAGAGACTGATATACCTACTACATCGATTTTTTTTTCTAAATACATAAGTATACCCACATGATAAAGGAACATAGAAAACACCCAGACTCGAAACAAATATTTGCAGAACATACAAACATTTGTCTCGCAGCGGGTATCGAACCCTAACCTTAGCGTCTCAGATGGGCTTTCATCCACTGCGCCACAGAGGTCATTTTAAAGTTCGGATTAACGACAACTAAATAATATTAACATCTATTAAATCATCTACTCACAATTAATTCTACATAATGCAAGTCATTTAAACTATGTTTTATAGAGCGCGTGCATATAGGCTATACATACACATATAAGTATTAATACATTTTAAGGTGCCTCTATGGGTGAAGATATAGCGAAGTTGCACTTGGTGACCACCAAACGCTGTTTTCGCTATTCCTCCTAAACTATACAAAATGAAACTATTACATAGGTATTAAAAAAAGCTTTATGATAGGTTTCACAAACTGTACCTACATCCAGTTTTTAAAAATTTCTTTGTTCAACGTAATAATAAAATAAAATAGGCGGTGGCGCTAGTTTCACCCATACAGGCACCTTAATGTGTTGTTCTAATATAAAATTACTCAGATAGTAGTGAGTAAGTAATAAAGGGAAATACGCTTTACACGCCGACGGTTTTTTAGACGCTCTAACGGCCTCAATAACCTGTCTATCTTTGGTTTTGTTTCTTACTGCGGGTAGATATTTCATATTTGGCATTTCTTAACGTCATAATATGGCTACTGACAGTAAGCAAAATCATCTATAGATAGGTTATTATTGGCTGTAAGACAAAGTACGAAATATTGACAGCAAAGCCGGCAACGGCCGGCATTCGTTTTGAAAGAGTTTGGTATGGAATTCATGAACTTCAAAGTCTGTTTGATCTGCCTAGGCGTTTTACATAAACTGTAAAGTTATTGACTGTTATGCTAGGTTGATAAACTTTTTCTATTTCAAATGTACTATGTTGTTCGTTTCCCTTGTACCAACAGTTTTTGTAATAAATATTTCTGTTTCTGATTCAATCATTTTATACAGCACCCAAAGTATCACTACTAGAAAAAAATCCACTATACGTAAATTTCGAAACTGCTTCTGATCAAGATAGGTTATTAAAAGGGGATCATCGCAGGGCATTTCTGGACTAATCTAAAATACTTACCTAGTTAGCAGAAACTAAAACTATCTACATACTGAAAGTTTTAGGCAGGCGCGCCATATAATTTGTCTCAAGTTAATTGGAAATTTTGATTACCTAGCTAATGGGTAACTTGGATGGTAGGTAAGTTTTCGTTTTATCCATAAATCGTTGATAACGTAAGTTACAGTAGGTACTTACAAAATAAACCACCAACCAAGGGTGCACGAGATCTCGTTCGGGGCGAACTATTAGTCTGTATCTTGATATCAAAATCATATAAGTACCTACATCTAATACCTCTAAACGAGCAATTTTTGAAGGTATATTATATTATGTATAGAATCTCAATCTCTGAAACGGCTCCAGACAACGATTTTCATGAAATTTAGTAGGTATGCAAGGGGTTTCGGGGGCGATAAATCGATCTTTTCTTGTTCCCATTTTGAGCACCACGTCAATATTTTGATGGGTGCTCAAATAGGAATAGCTTGGGTGCTCAATGCTTAGGTGCTCAAAAAATAGGTGGTCACTCCCATACCATGGTATTCCCATACCATGATAAAACCAACATTGTCCTGCAAATTAAATAAAATCGTAATAAAAATATTTCACGGGCAACGACAATTTCACCTTTGCCCTTACTTTACTTTATGTAACGACCAACTTAAAAGTTTCCTCTAATGAATTAATTGCAAACTAGGTAGGTACTAAAGCTTACCTAATAAGTTCTCTGAAGTTTCCACCAACACGTACCGAAAGCTATTGAATGAACGGCTTCCATTCCAGACTGTTCTCTCGGTTATTTTTATAAATCGTATTCGTAGGAATGCCATTCCTGACAACTTCGATTGCAACCTACCTTCAAGAGGGCTTAATACGATTGATAATAATTATACTTAGTATACATAAAAACAATTGGATTTGTGGCCCAAAGTGGCAAACTTGCCCTTATTTTATTTATATTTTGGCACCCAAAAGAGAGTAGGCCTCCTCCATGCGATTCCAATGGCGGCGATTCTGCGCTAGTCGAGTCCATGTTCTCCCAGCAACTTACAATGTCGTCACACCATTCTCTTCAGTCTTCCTCGTGTGCGTGTCACGTCGCGTGGGTAACAGTGAAGTGAAGGATACATTCGCTCCATCGTCCATCTTGTGCTCTAGAGACGTGACCCGCCCACTTCCACTTCAGTTTGCAGAACATAATTACGCTTCGTATTCTATTGCATCTGAATTTGTCGCTTAGTTTTAATCCGATTCGAACTTTCCATTGCCTGTTCCTGAAGGGCTTTCTGGACCGCGATTATTTGTGATGGTTTATGTGGTAAGAGGCCAACTTTGACATCCATAAAGTAGTGTAGGTAATATGGTATTGTCCATGAGCTTCTTCTTGAGTTCGAACGGGAGTTTTCTTTAGAATGATTAATTAATTAATTAATTAATCTTTTCGCGATCAAGACTTTTTACAAGCTAGAAATAAAACATGATGTCTATAATGAATAATAATAATAGCTAAAAACAACCAAGAGACAATTTTACGCACCTAAACGAGTTGAATGTTGTAGGTACAATATTGAAAAAAAAATGTTTCATAGTAACATTTACTGCTTAAAAATATGTACCTACCTATAATCGAAAAAGATTCTTATAATATGTCTTAGATATAGTTTTAGACTTTACAATACTGACCGATCTAAATGTGCCACCCTGGTAGGTATAGGTACCAACAAATATATTTTGCCTGCAATACAAATATATTTTATGTACCTACCTACAATGTAACCATACCTATGTTTTCATTGAATTGCGGGCAAACTCACAACTAGATAATAACGCGGCTTCTCGCAAGTGTTTATTGTATCAGAAACACACAGACGTATCGCTATATTATTCCTAGCTGCACTGACCTTTGCAGTGCCTGCCTATATCAGATACAGAATAATTTAATTATATGCCGTGCAATTAGTAAACTTTGGCCTAGAGCACACTTATGACCAAAATGTGATACACCTTTGGCAGCACGTTGCCTTTGTTAAAATAATAATACGTAACGTAACATAATATTATCAAATTTAACTACTCCTGAACATTTACGTTTGCGAAACAGCATTTTGAATTTACATTCTAATTAAATGCGATTCATCTCGCGTTGAACTAGTCTTATTATTATTATAACTAATACTAAGGAAACCACGGTCGAAATACTTAACGATAGCAACATTTCGATATGTCACATGCTCCTATAATATCTTGTCTTGACGGAGACGTGGTGGTGTCGAAGTCTGTTTATGAAACTTACCTAATTTGCCTTGTTGTGTACGTACATACGTTTAATTTTTTTACCCGACTTAAAAAATCGCATTTAATTAGCATTTAATTTTCTACTGAATTTTTTTAATAACTTACGTTTTTCCACAGCTGGGCAACGATCACCCCCAATTGTTTTCATTTTCTGCCATGCCCCACCAACCCGCGTAAGGTGTCAAAGTCATCCCGCCAACGTTTTAACGTTCTACGAGAAAACTTTAACTCTTTAGTCCAGTAATATAAGGGGTTTTACCTCGGAATGAAAGTTAGTCAGCTATAAACTTTTTTTGGCACCCTAAAACTTGTCTCAAAACCTACATAATAGCAGGGTGTCCGCGACTTAAGGAATGCTCCAAGGTCAAATGTTAAAATTGAAAATATCTCGTTTTCTATGAGTTTTATTTTTTCACATAGGTACTTAATATAGTTGCTACTATTGTATTTTTACTGTATTAACGTAGTTCCGTATTTTCGTTGCCCAGGATACCTAAATATCGTATATTACCTCAGTAGAGTAGTCGCCGTATCAAAGGGATGTTTTCAATGCAAAAAGAACAAAAGAAGCGTTTATGTCGATACAAACGAAACGCGCGTAACTAACGCAAGCAATCCGGCAAAACGCGCTGCGAACTCGCAGGGAACGCTCTACATCAGGGGTTCCCAACCTTTTCTTGGTCAGGGACCAGTTTAATATTATTCTTGTTGGCAGGGACCACTGCGTAGGTATAATAAAAATAAACTGTAATAATCAAAAACTTTAATCAAAAACTCAAATTAAAAAAAATTCAAACGCGAATGAAATCGTTAGATACCTACATATAAGCAACATGGCACTTTTGCTTAGGGTCGGTTTGAATAAGGACGCGAGCGAAGCGAGCAAAATGTTTTTAAGATACAAACAACGTGGCACTTTGTTTTGCTTAAGGTCGTTCTTATCTCGTAAAAAAACGATGCGAGCGAAGCGAGCAAAATTTTTTTTAAGATGAAAGCTTCGTAGTGCTGCGCTGGCAATAGAATCCCCAAGTTTTAAGGACGTTTCAAAGTGGTGTATAAAGTTACTTTGGTAACTGTCGGCTCTTATGCTGTGAGAAACGATGCGAGCGAAGCGATCAAAATTTTTTTAAGATAAAAGCAACCTAGCGCTTGATTTTGGGTTTTTATAATTTGCGAGAAACGATGCGAGCAACATTTTTTTAAGATGAAAGCTTGATTTTGCTTACGGTTGGTTCTTATTCCGCGGACAGAAATAACATAATTTGCTCGCAACATACTCAAAAAGATAAAACGCGCACACTTCGCACACAGGGGCGGCGCGGCCTTGACTGACACTCAAATATAACAAATGACAGCACAAAACGTAGGTTCCTTGCACACGATAAAGTGGGTAGATTGCAGACGTTGTTGCGACTTCGACGAGCCGGTCGGCGGCCCCCGTACCGCTCTTACCACCTGCGTTCTTCTCATTCACTACAACTACAAGGCAAACAACGGCTAATGGCTCAACGCCCGCTAAATTTAAAATCATTTGCGGACCATATTTTGGCTTCTGCGGACCACTGGTGGTCCGCGGACCACTGTTTGGGAACCACTGCTCTACATGAAAACGTGCGGGCAAGTTCGAAAAACGCATGCACATGCTCTAAAAATACGTAGCTGATACCTTACACGTCAGCCTTTTTTTTTTTTTTTGCTTCGTTCAAGTAAAAACTTCATTATGCAATTAGGATGCTATTGAAAGGTTGCTCGGTTCGACGCTTGTTATCAACAAACCGAGCACCATACCTAATGCTAAACAATCAATGAAACTAAACTATCATGGAAAACTACAGAGAAGCCAAATAAAAGCATTTAGATAATTTTTGAAAATAGATATGAAACTCGCCATACCTACTATAAAATGTTTTTAATAATAAATTATAAATAAATGGTAAGAAAAGGATAATTTAGGTTCTACATTTCTTGATTGACCATTGGAATAAACTGGAAAAGCTTTCTCGAATTTCGATATGAGGGTTGTGGGTTTCAATTCAATGGCGATAGTGTAATAAGTGATTCGATACATCAAATTAAAATCACAAACATGAGCACTAAAGCTGAAAGAAGAGATTCTAAAATACACGACTCGTATTCCTTGGTAGGCGATGGACATCTGACTATCCCAATGGACATCTGTTTGTGATCATGTCTGTTAATACACTTAATACAGTTGTGAGCCCAATTACAATTCATCATCATCTTTCTGCCCTTATCCCATATTACGTGGGGTCGGCACAACATAATCCATTTCCCTGTTTACGATTAAAATATAAAATGTTTTCTAATTACTTTCGCGTTTTGAACAAGGTACGTACGTACTTTAAAACAGCTTGCCGCTGGGACATTATTTTCCTACTCCCTTAAAACGATCTATAAATACCAAAAGATAAGTAGGTACCTACTTTATAATTTTTTCCACATTTTATCTTACAACAACAGAGTTCTTTGATGTCTTTTGCCAAATAGACCTTATTATATCGACGACGATATCATTTGACTTACAATGAGTAAGACTGGCAAGATGTGCACACAATATGTTCGTGACTGTCACCGCACACTAAAACTCACAAATGACTGGAATAACACCTTTTGTGCCTTTTCATGCCAGGCCCTCAGACGTCCTATTAGTAACTTAAAGCTTTCAGAACAAAAGATGACACTATAAGTACCTAACTGATCACCTTATTACGGGACGAGAGGGGTGAACCACCTTGTCTTCTTGATGGTCAAAAAGATTCTATCTTGAAAACTTTTATATTTAGACACATTAAGTATTCATGTAAGTTAGAAGTACTTGTAAACCAAGTGAAATTTCACATTTTGTGATAATATAGCAGAATCAACACACGCGCTGGAATGCGTCAGTTGTCAACACAAACTGAAAATATAAAATACAAGTGGCAAAATTAAAAACAATACTAAAATTTTCTTCAATTTCGTGTGAAGAGAGCAATTTCTTGCACCGAGAGTGCATTGTGTGGATTTCTGTGCACAACTCCGAAGATCTTCATCGATTCTCTTTTTATGGGACTACCCCTGGAATATCTTCTTTCCAACAAAAAAAGAATCATCAAAAACGGTTCATAAACGACGAAATCAAACAAACATAAAAATATATATATATGTATATACGGTCGAATTGAGAAACCTCCTTTTATTTAAGTCGGTTAAAAATGATTTAATTTTCTCTGAACAGTGCTGAATTTTACTGATGCGTGAATAACATTTTTTAAACAACAGGTTCCACAATTTGTTATGTGACAATCAACACTCTTTGTTTATTTCTGAATACTTAATAAGTTAGCTTTGTATTACATAATTTGGATAAGTGTATTATATTTTTACTACAGGTGAAAGGTGGAATCAAATTATATAAATTGTGTGAACGTATCGACCGCTCTAACAAAAATTTCGTTATTTATTTATTTATTCAGTTGCACCAACAAAGTGAACACCATTACATGTAATTACATGTTGTTTATTTATATTTATCAATACCTAGCTTAAAAAATATTGTTGCGATCAGACTTAGTATTTCCTACTGAGTTACTGAAACAAAAACGTAACGAACGATCGTATTAAGCTTTTATTTTGATTCTTCTAACCCCTCAAACCAGAGTTGAGCACAAGCTTTGTAAATTAGGCCTACTATCTAAAGTTCCTGAGAAACTTGCTCGCCTTTCAGTAGGACGTAGGACCTACAACTTTATCGACTCAGTTTGGCCTTGGTATTAATTATAACTTGGATCGTTATATATTTTGCCGTTGTAACCGAGTAAACCTCTGCTTGTTTGCGGCATTACCTTTGCAACTATAGAACAATGCGAATAATTGAAGGTTTCAGTTAAAAAAGACCTTGTGATATTTCGGAGCTGTGCGCTCATATGTAAAATTCTCCGTCAATATAATATGCTATCATGCTATGTGGTTTAATAAACTTAAGGCATATGCTCATTGTGTTGAGTACAGCGTCTAATAATAGTACACTCTAAATTAAATATGCACTAATAAATACTGTTATTGCATAACCTCCAGACAGATACAGATAAAAAAACATTTTCACTCGTAGCGGACTTTATGATAGTGTCATAGATAGTCTTCAAAATAGGTATATCGTAATTAAAAGCCCCGCTGCTTTACGGATTCGCTAAATACAACTACTTACCCATTGTTATGATGTTAACCAATTTTTGTCATGTTTCAGGTAATGGAGTTCGTGTGTGGGGGGTTGAGTATCACTGTCTTTTATTTCATTCAAAAATGACGATATTGAAGTACCTACTCTCTCACCGCCTTTAAGGACAGTTAGTCGAACGAGACTATTATTTTGTCGACCTAAAATTATTACAATGTCATCGTCACCAGAGTTGGCCAATTTCTCATACGAACTTACTTTTACTGACGCCGCGAAATTATGTAACTTCTATTCTACTGCTCAGACAGTTTTCCACTCGAATATCTCCGCTGTCCATTTGCGGTAAGAGTTCACCAGTGTGCACTTTACTAGAAAAAGACACACATTAAGTAAGCTCACATTTCTTTACCTACTCTTTTTCTAGTAAAGTGCATATTTCGTTTAAAAATAAATCTTTAAACTAGAAGATAAAATAATTTAAATTAAATGCTATAATAACAATCCGTTAAGGTCGCAGATCGGTTGGCTCACCATAAGCTAGAAGGTCTGATGACCTTACACGATTTGGTAGCATCAGTGGATGCTTCTAGCGCAGGATCGGAAAAAGTAGCGTAGAGATAATGTAGAGGCCTATATGTATACCCAGCAGTGGGTGGTGTGCTGAAATAGTATTGAGTAAATAGTAGTGAGTATCGGTCAACATTAATGTGAGACGTTCATTCACGACGAAATTTTAGAAAACTTCGTTTTGGAAAAATCTGTTAGTCTATTTTGAATTACCGAGTTAGATTTTCAAAAGTGGGATCGTGCTGACGTTCTAGAAAATTCGAAAGCTGTAAATAATGTAGATTTGAAATACATTATTGCAAAAGAAAAACAAATGCACTTTGAGACACAGGGGTTGCTGTAATCTATACTCGAAGATCTGTACCCGCTGTAAACGGCTACCAAGGACGCTAGCTTCTATTAATTTCCGGTATGTACGATAAAACTATTCTGTGCTGTCCGTCCCCGTTATAGCGAGTTCCAACAATTGATTTTCCTTTTGTTGGAACAGCTTTGATGAAAGATCTGAATACGAAGACAGAAGTTCTGATTCAGTTCACTATTAATGTACAATAGTTTGCAAAAAAAGAAAGAAAGAAATTCGTTTATTTTGGTAGGACCTCAAGAATCACTTCAACTTCGTCTTACATGCTAGGTAATTCTAATGCCTGTTCCAACGCGACTCCCTACACCAGGGTACAGGAGTACCTACTTGTAAAATCTCTGAACTGTGATACTTTAACAATGTCATTACCGTGACTTGCCAGTTGGCAAGTCACGGTAATGACATTGTTAAAGTAAATAAATAAATGTACGATGACTATGTGTCTCAAGTAGTTACTTAGTATTATCAAACAGAAGTCATAAAGTGCTCAAAACTTTTAACTTTTAGCTAATAATTGGAAAGAACACCTTTTCACTTTGTTCGTGACTCTGATAAGCATTCTGCCTGTTTTGAAGTTATTCTTAGTACTTTTTATGATTTAATATCATTATTATTATATCAATAAAAAAATCGTCATTGGACTGGGATAGATAGCGACAGATAGGTACTGCGATCGTTCGTTCGTTCGTATGAGCGAGGGTACCTACTGCGATAAAAGTATAAGAAACATTTTTAATATAATTAAAATGTTATGTATCCCGCAACACTAAGTATACATTTGATTATTTATCCCCACTTTCAGTCACACATTATTTTCTTTTATTTGATACCAAAGTTGGGTATATTTGGAAACATTTGATATCCTACTTTCACCCATCTTGTAAGAATTAACCAATTTTGATAAAACATATTTAAGAACCACCGCCAGATAATCTGCTTTTAAATAAAAAAAAACTGCATTCAAAAAAGCGATTCACAGGCAAACACATATTGCGATCAAACTTTTACCACCCCTCACTCACCCCTCGTTTTGGGTCGGGGGTTAATATAGCAGATACTTTTTGTACAAAAGTCTTCTATTTGCTATGTATATTTTTATAAAGACTTGTTACGCGCAATTCGTTACTGTAGGTATCTGAAAAATTTTGTATCGGAAAAATGTGTTTACATTTCAGCAGTTCAATATTATATTCTACCTATCTATCGTAGACTTTTTTTTGTTGGAAAACAGAAATAAAGTATTAAAACAGGATACTTATTTATTTTGACTTTTGACTATTTTGACTGGTATCAAACGAATAGCAATAATTCAATTCAATTCATTTATTTCAGACAAAAATTACATCCATATTAAAATAATAATAAAATAATAACAAAATAATGTGTAGAATGCAAAACTGAAAGAAACATAAAAAATCGGTTGAGTTCAGTCATTTACAAGATAATTATGGGTGTTAAAAGTGAGGATGAATTATCAAATGTTTCACAATATAGAAAACCAAGTTTGGTATCAAACGAAAGGAAATGCAATTAGGAAAGTTACATAGAAATTGGTGTAGCCAGATAAGGTGAAATAAATGAAACGATATGTACCTAATTAGTAAAACTGAAAGTTACACTAGAAAGCAGGTTTTTCGTCAACTATAATATTGACATTATAAACACTTAAAACGGGATAGTTTAAAAAGTTTTATAATATTAACCACTAAACTCACGAACAGATTGTAAATGGCTTATGTGGTTAACTAGTTATTTTCCTATGCAAATGTTGCCTGAGTTGTTTTGGTTTACGCAACTCGTAGGTCGTTTTACGCAAATTTAATTTTAATGTTTGTAGAAAAGTCCTATACAATGGTCATTTATTACTATTAATAGGTTCTATTACAAAACCCTTAACAAACCTTGGACAGGCTTGGATATTTGGGATTCGTGCTTATACATGAAAAAGAGATTGAAAGTTTTTGAATATGCAATAGGGACAAAACGGCCGGCGGCCACCGTAAGCATATTCAATCCGATTTCTCTATCTATAAATTTCAATTGAGTTCGAGTAGAAGGGAATAAAATTAGTACGCTTGGGATGCGCAGTCAACGTAATATGAGTTCCGTAGCACTTTTACATGTGCTACGAGCTACGAGACCGGAAAACAATCAGTCTATACGATTTGATTATTCCATCTAGACTAGTGGATTCATTGTTACGCCTGTATTGAAAAAGGTGTACTTCATCTTTGTAAAAAATCTTGAATCTTACATTTCTACAATCGCTTTAGAATAGAAATGAAAAAAGAATGTGTAGGAATTGACTATAAAACCTCTGTCGGTAACAGGACTTGGCTGTTCACATGACTGAACGTCCAAATGGTTTGAAAATATAGGTGTCAAAATGTACAAAGTCTAATGGTAAAAAGTTGCAGTAACAAAACGATAAAAGTTCACATTGTATTTATCTACAATCATGCTTTTGCCAGAATGTAAACATTTTACAATGTAATGTACTAATGTCAAGTCATGTCAGGGATTAAATATTTAAATGTTACAATAAGTAACAAAATCATGTCATTGAATATAAAACTGAATCTTGATTCTCCAGTTTGGTTAAGAAATATTTCATCTTGCGATCAAAAATAATATCACACTTCCTTCGTTTGATATTGTCAAATAGAATTTTTGTTTCCTGATATTTTGCTTCCTTGCGTAATAAATGAACAAATGTAAATAAGTTCGTCTTGCAGTGCAGCCTCTATAAGAGCTGATTGTGCCACCCTTCCAAACTATTATTTGTTCGGTGGCGTTGATAAGCACAGCTAATTTGACCAATATTATTTTTCGACAGCCACTGCTTAACAAAATATGTTAAAAATTTTCCATTTCGCCAGTTTTCTCTTAAATGCTATTTAAAATTTCTGTCCATCCAATAGTTAGTAAGTGTTCGGGCAAAAGTGGTATATATGATGCTACTCTGCAAGTTTCCGCCCGTCTTTAGTCTGTTGAAGTTTTAATGCATCTGCTTTTCGCCATATAGCTTTATTAAAATGATAGAAACATCCACTCAAATCACACTCTGGATATTCTTTTTTTACTGCATTCATTTGTGCCTTTTCAAAATCAGATTTATAATTTTTAATGACAATTTTCAGTTCATTTTTGATGTATGAAAATAAACGTGTGTAAGTTTCAGTTGTTTTGTTAGGCATTAAAGCATGCATCATATTTTATGCCTGTTGTGCATTTTGACTCTCGTATTATTTCGCACATAGGCGATCAAGCCATTTTTGGACGTTCAGTCATGTGAACAGCCAAGTTCGTAACCATTCTGTCTATTTTGATAAACCACCGGCTTTTCTACCATTGTTTTGCACCGTACTGCTATCGGAAACAATGATGAAATACTAGAATAGAAGCTATTTCCTTTGACGTTCAATAAAATATTCAGTTTACTTAGCGCTAGTCAGTTGTTCTATAGATAGGAAAATATATTATCTAAAAGAAAACTATTTGATTGCTGCAGATGGCTCGGCGAGGAGGTTGTAGCAAGATGTATCTGTTTAAAGGAACTCTAACTAAACAGTGCTCGTATTTTGTCAAAAGGTAATGTTTGACAGAGTGGCTTAACTCATTTATTTATTTAATGTTTAACAGCCGTCTGCATTGACTTGCGAGTATAATATTAAGGTGATAAGTCTATTATGAAAACTGGGATAGACATCTCATGATCCTAGTGCTTTGTGTATTCTCATTCAACGTTAAAAATCTTACAAAAGGGTAACCTTAACTTTTCTTAAGTTTTTTTATAAACAGAGCTGAAGCAGCCAAGCTATTTAAAGCAAGCAAAATATTTTGCAGCATCTGGTACGCCTCTAAATACTTAGCATCATGCAAGTTTTTTAAACGTGCGGTCTTTTATGTTTGACCTTTTTAAGAAATATTCGCTAGTCCTATTACATACATACATACATATATAAAATCACGCCTCTTTCCCATGGGGGTAGGCAGAGACCATATTAATTAGCTAGTCCTATTAATTCCTATTAATTATAAGATGTTCAATATTTTTTGTCATTGATTTTTGCTAATTGATTTAGGTTTTTAGCTAATGAACCGGAAATAAATATGTTAAGTAGAACGGTCGGCTAGCAATGTAGTGTGGAGGTCGTGAGCTGTGCTTGTCCCTGATCGATGGTGTTGCGTGTGTAACGCGCGTGGCGCGGTGAGGTCGCACGACTGGTGCGGCGGCTTCACCGACCCTCATCCAGCGTCGTCCATGGATTCTCTTTGTTCTACGACACACCGCCTTCGCCTTAGTCCAATTTATTTGGCTGGTTCACATCGTCGCGCCGCGCCTACCTCTTTCGCGCATGCTCACCACGCTTCTAGTGCGTCCCCACTACGTCACGTTTTAAAATGATATGCGGTGCAAAATAGCGTACATTCTGTCTTTACGTCGTCACAGTCGGAGTAACCGCTGATGCGATCGCTCCTGTAGAGTCTGCAGGCTCGTTCCATTCTGTCGTCCCGTCGCAGTCAGTCGGGTGCTGGGAAGGGAGCGCGCGGTAGCGGAGGTATCGATCTTTCGTGTGCCCGTTTGTGTGCGACGTTCTCTCGGGATATTCGTCCACTGGTCGCCGTCGGCGCCGGCCTTGTTGCTCTGTTTACGCGCCGCTAATAGTACATCAGTTCCATTCGCGCGATCATGCTCGTCGGACACTAATTGTTATTAACGTGACACTTGGTTTTCCGCGCGCGTACCATCGACTCCCGAATCTCGTTCGGGCTTACCGTATTTCATCAATACACGACACCACATTTTCGGTAAGTTATTAAATGCTTACATTTATTCAAGCGTTTTGTTTTATATATTTTCGATCCAGTAATACCTTATTCTTACTTTGTTACTTATTATATTATACATAATATACTGTAATGTCTGTAAAGTGTTCTTAAATATTTCTATTGATGCCGTAGTCAGCCATCTGGTTTATATTCTAAAGTTAGATTGTTAAATCGTAAACCGCAGGGAATCATCGGTATTTGTAGACGTTTTGTACAACTCTCCGTTATTTCGCAATGATTTTTTTATTCCATGAAAATCAGTACCAAAATTGTGAAAAGAATGAAAAGCTACGATAACCTTTTCTCGTATGGTATTTCTTGTTCTGCTTACTGCGCATGTCTTTACTTTGGTTTTATTGCCGAATTGAGGCAGAATACAATCACGAGGTCTAAAACTAGTAAATCTTGAAATGTCAACGAGGGACAGCATTATAAATTAGGTAGGTACTTTATTATTCTTAAATATTGAGAAGTTCTCTCAAGTGTCGATCATAAAATGAATATTCTAAACTAGCCTCCCTAGCCAAGTTATTACCATCTACATCTACAATCGCTTTCTATTTTAAAGTGATTGTAAATGGTTACGAATAAAATTATAATTATATGAATTGACATTCGATGATGAAAACTCAAACGATCAGAAATGTCAAATCAAAGGAATAGCGAATATAGAAATATGAAGTATTCCCATTTAAGCACTAATAGATACGAAGTTTTTGTCACTTGGCTACAGGCCCAGGTAGTAAAACCCACCTCCCTAACATAATATAACCATGGGATAAACTGTCTATTTTACATGTTTGTTGTACCTACTCTGTTCCCAATGTTATCTTTGCAAAACTTCACTGAGCAATCGATCGGCAAGTTAGTTGAAAAGCAAACTATCTTCCAATATCTATTAAAATTCTTAAATTAATATAAAAAACGATTTATGAGTAAACTATTTGCGTAACAGCCATTTACAATTGTTTCTATTCTTTTATGATAAATAGTAGAATGTTTAAAAAAACTTTAATTAAACTTGAATATGATTTGAGTATTGTCCAATAATAGTATCATAATTACATATTTAATTTTTTAACCGACTTAAAAAAGGAGGAGGTTCAACTGTATGTCTTTTTATTTACATAATAAACTAACCTACTTACTTTTATATTTTGGACAACTGGTAGTCCACAATGTAAGTTATTCAATGGCAGGCCGCAAACAGGCTACAAAAATTATGGGAGATCTATGATCTTATGTCCAGCAGTGGACGTCATAAGGCTGAGATGATGAAGCCACAATATTTTGTAATCAATGCGTTCAGTAAAAAAATATTCTCATTCTATCAGCGCCATCAATTCATTTTGACAGGCAAATCTCTATTCTTCTTCTTCCTGCCCTTATCCCACTATGTGGGGTAGGCACAACATGTATTCTTCTTCCATTTCCCTCTATCAGGGGTAGGCACAACATGTATTCTTCTTTCATTTCCCTCTATCAGGCGCCATCTCCGCACGCACTCCTATCTTACTCATGTCATCCCTCACACAGTCCATCCATCTTTTCTTTGGCCTACCTCTACAGTGTATGTGTAGACTCTACACCTATATTCATCCACATTCATATCTAACACTCTCCTAGTAACGTGACATTCTTCCCTCCTCATAACATGACCATACCAAGCTAACCTATTACTCCTCATCTTTTCATTCACTGGAGCCACTTTCATACTTCCTCTTATGTACTCATTCCTTATCCTGTTCATTCGAGTCACTCCACATGTCCATCTTAACATTCGCATCACAGCCGCTTGTATTTTTCGTTTATCCGTGAAAAATTTTGGTAATCGGATGAGTAGTTTCGGAGATTACTTACAAAAAAACCCACTTTACCTCTTTATAATATAGATACCCTCTTCATGATATTAGTATAGATAAATAGAAGTAGCCCTGTGGTACATCGTAATCACAATAAAGGTTGAACTATATGTCCACAATAAACTACAGGTGTAGGAATTCTCATTCATTTGAAATTACTCCGTTGTATTAGAAATAAATATAATTATTTTAACAGTTATTTGTAGAATTACCTTGTACGCTGATAATAATCATCGACCCATCGTGCTGCTGGACGTCCGACGCTTGTCTGTCAGTCCACGGCAACCATTCTGTCAACGTTTTACACCACTTGTCATCACCACGTCTTGCCAGGTGCCCCGCCCAACTTCATTTGAGTTCCATTGACCGTATACCGACAACGTTGTCCGTGCACAGCTTACCAGCTGTTAATGTAGCCAATGTATGCCCTTTGTCAACTCACTGTCACCATACTCGTAATATTGCTTTGACACAGATTTGTATTAGTAACTGGATAACCGAGCATTACTCGGTATTTTTTTTTTTCAGTGCCTGTAAACACGGATAAAACGGCATTTTCTAAATATGAATCCTAGCTAGATCGATTTATCGCTCCCGAAACCTCCTTCATATTAAATTTCATGAAAATCCGTTGTCGAGATTCAGATTATACTATACTATTGTATAGGTAGGTACTACCCAAGCAACACATAAGCAGGATATTGGAATTTAATATGTAGATTTACAGCCTAAAGATGAATTATGGTTTTATAATGGTTTTGTTGAAGTGTTCTGGCTGGCCTATAGTATTTAAGAAACTTAGAAAAGCCTTCAGCTGTATTATAGCTTTTGCATAAATAATATCAAGCTATTAAGTCTATAACAGTTTCAAAAAAATCCTTTGTACAGGTTAAGGCTGTACTTTTTACAGCAACTAACATTTCTTAAGAATGTTAGTTTTATAGTAATAATAAAATAAGCTTTAAGCTGTAAAACAGAATCAACAGAATATGTTTTAAAACTCTAAGCTTGATAATAGATTGTCATAGAGTAATGGCTGTTTACTAGTTTATATCAAACCCCTTATAAATCCAGCTTTATAAAGTCCTAGATCAAAACCATTTAACGGCCTTTTGCTGTTAAAGTAAGACAATGAAGAGCGTTAGTAATAACTACGCTGTAAATACGGCGATTCGTAAATCCATTATACAGAAAACTTTAACCAATTTCACATTTGCGTACTGTTTGTGTTCGCAATCATAGATCGTAAATCATGGAAATACAAAAAAAGAAGTGGCGCAATTAAAAAAAAGTTTTAATAGAGTATTTAGCTATTGAAAATTAGAAACATAATCAAATAAACCAACTAATAAACTATGCTACTCCTAGTAACTAGGTATTCTAGAAACTAGGGTTTTTCTTTTTATACATTGAGCCCTAAAACTTTAGAACATTATAGATTAATAATGTATTATTGAGAGAGTTTTACTCAGCAAAAACCTTACTAAAATCTCTCTTGTGGTCACACACCAGCCAAAACCCTACTAATATAATATATTAAGCCTTTATAAAGCCAGTGGCTTTAAAAGACCTATTTTGAAGTATTATAGCTGTCTAATATTTAGACGCCATTAATAGATTACTCATGGATTACCAAATTCTATTTTTACAAACATTGAGTACAAGAATTAAGCTGAAAATCACTCAAAACTATTTTACCAAAAACTGATATTCATGAGAAAAACGAATATTGGGTGAATCGTCGCAAACATTATTATAACCTACAATTTTTTTAAATTATTGTCTTTCAATTATTAACTTTTTTTCTCTAAATGAATTTCTTTCACGAGCGCTTGAAAATTTCAAATAAAATACATATATACTTTTACAGTAAACTGATTCTCGCATCCATTTCACTACGAATTGTAGACGAAAACAAACAATACTTATCAATATTTAATAACATTTGATTGATTGGAGTGTTATGGTTTCCATTAGACAAAATATTATCTGCAAATAAATTATTTATTTTATCAAGACTGTAATAAGTTCTTTATATGTCCAAACAAACTTATTTAAGTTAAATATCATACTAAAACCCGCATAAGAGATTTATAATGACTAAAAATAGAGTAAAGGCTAGGTAACAAGCCATTAACCAGCTTTTTTCCAGCTAATAATCAGCTTTTGTAAAGACTTTAAACAGCCTTTCTAAGGAATAAGTCTGTTTAATATGGTCCTCTTTTGCACTTACAAGTGCTGTAGAAGCGCTTATAAAGTACATTATAAAGCATTTAAACCAGCATAAAGAATTGCAAAAATCTATTTCACAGCTCTTTTAAAGCTAGTTTGTGTTGCTTGGGTATAAAGGTGAAAGTTTGTGTGTGTATGTGAGTGTGTTTGTTACTATTTCACGCTCAAGTGGCTGGATAGATTTGAATGAAATTAAGTATCAGAATTGCTTATACCTACCCTGGATAAAAAAATAGGCTAGGTACTTTTGATCCCGCTGCGGTGTTCCCACGGGAACGGGAACTATTCACCGCGGGTAACACCGCGGGGCGCAGCTAGTATTAAATACAATAATTGCTCGTTCAAAGGTACATCACTTTAAGATATTATAGATTAGATCTTTTAATACAAATAGGTGTCAAAGCAATATATTAAAACTCAATGGATTAGAGAATGGATTACGTATAGCGAACTGACTACAGTCGCGAAATATGACAAAATTAATAAAAACCCAATACAGGAAATAACTTAAAAGTTATGTAAAATAAAAGCTTACGAAGTAAGAAAGAATCTATCTTTTTGTCTATAGGAATGTAGCCGAAAATAAAGCTGTATCTACCCGGTACCCGCCCAATCCCCGTGGATCCGCTTATTCAAATATCGCGAGTGCATCGGGTACTAGTAAATAATGAAATCAGATATGTATAGGATCCAAGAAAATGTAAGACATTTTGGTTAGGGGACAAAATATATATACCTACCTAAGCAAGTGAAATTAAATGTGAAATAGCTTTAAAAAAAACAGTTTTATTGAAAATAAAGATAATAATGTAAGTACAAAAAACTTAAAAGTAATAGATTAGACAATTTTTTTTTATTAGTTGGTGGCCAGGTTGGATTAGCATTTTTTTTCTTATTGTAGGTACCTTCTCTATTCTACTAGTCAGGCCTTTTCATTTAATACCCATATAGGGGCTGTGTAAAACCATATTTTCAAAAAAACATGGAATTAAAAATATTACGTCACTTTCAAATTATTACAATTATAATGTCTGAATTAATTAACAATTGAAAGTTTTGAGATGAAGATGAATTTATTTATTATATGAAGATGGTATCCAAAACTTATATGCAAACGGGTATTTATCGCGAAGCTATCTTTAATTTTTTACGTAACGACTGGATTTCACCAACCACGATTTTCACGTAAAAGTTTTATAAGTGTGCTTCTTCTTCTTCTTCTTTGCGGGTCAATGGTTCTGGTAAAAACAGGTAAGTAATTATATTTTATTTGCCTAAAATATGGCCAAGTCTATGGCGTTGGACGTGGCCGCATTCAGGACTTCGGTTGTGCAGGTATTAGGGCACAGAGGACATGCCATTAGATGCCTCATTGTCTGGCTGGGTTCGCCGCAGTCACATTTTGTCAAATTTGGTTCCCTGAAACCCCATTTGCACATATTGTATCTACAACGGCCGACCTGGGTGCGGAGCCGGTTTAGAGACTTCCACACTAGCCATGGCAGATCGTGTCCCGGTGGTAGAATTTCCTGTGGTGGAATAAAATCTGGGGGTGGGGGATATAATTTATTCCACAAGGCATGTCTGATGGATGCAGGGTCATCGTTTGTTGCGCGCGTAGAACGTTGGAAACTTTTGCGGCTTTTAAGACGGACTCGTGGAATTTGGTGGTCATATAAAGGGTGTCGGCTAGTGTGCTTAAATTAAACCACCCTAGTGCACCATGCGTCTAACTAACCTAACAGAATTACGTAAACAAATTTGTTATCTGCAAAGCGACACTGGTGATCTACCATGTTAACGCCCGTAAGGCACCTCGAATTAATCCAATATTTACTCGTATGCGAATCACAAAACCTGTGTAAACCTTGATCTACCTTGTGGGTTTAATTCTAACCTGTACACATAATGCTCTTCGACTGTACCTCTGAACTTCGACAAGTTTTAACTTCGAAAAAACTTATTTCGATGGATCATTGTTTCGACAGAACAAATGTCCGACATGCATTGAAAACATACATCTTCGAGAATCCACTACTTCGATAGACAGTGCTTCGACATGCACTTGTCCACATGTCCACTTTGAACATGCACATGTCAGTTGCGCTTTTTTTTCCCTCTTATAATATCCAGCCTATGTGTTATTCCAGGTCATAAAATATGTATATTTTGCCAAATCCGTTCAGAGTTTTCACGTAAAAGACTAACAAAACGTATACATCCATACCACCTTTCGCGTATCTATTAGTAGGATTAATATTCTAAGAACTCTAGATGTCTTGTTTTCTTAGATTTTCGTATAAAGCATTTTCAAAGAGTTAGAATTTGTCGGCGTCTAGGGTTTTTGTAAGCTTTGGCCTCAATTTATCCAAGGCTAAAGCAGTAAAATGTCTTAACAGCCTTCGTGCTCGGGTGAAAAGTGAAACGTAAGTAACATAGGTATTTTTATATTGCAAGGGAAATATGAAAGGTCGGTGGGGAGGATGCTGACATCTAAAAAGCCATTTAACAAGCGCTTCGTAATTACAGGCTACGCCCGGCGCTGGCGCCGTGCGCGTCTCATAATTTTTATCAAGATCTACTTACTTGTCTTTATTATTACATCTAGATACAATAACCTGCAAAGTTTCTCTTTTTGATTAGTCATCTTTTTTTGATATCATGGCCACCTTTTGAAGTTAACCTCAACCAGTCATATTATTATTATAATAAGTATCCGCCCGCGGCTTCGCTTGCGTGGTACTTACCATGTAATGTATTATTCCAAGTTTCAGCGAAATCTATTCAGTAGTCTTTGATAGAGTAACAAACATCCATCCCTACAAACGTTCGCCTATATAAAAATATTTAAAATAAGTAGAAAGTACAATCACAGTGCAAAAAGTCTTACACCAAATGAAACAAAGTCGGTCAAATCATCACTACGTAAATACATTATTTTTATAATATACCAAGTTTCGTATATCACCTCTAGGATGCGCAAAACACGTTCAAATTCCAGGATTTTTTTTGTATTACCACTTAATTCACCACACATTGGAGTGTTGGAACGTGTTGGTTCCAACACTTCAATGTGGGGACGGTTATTGGACACAAACGGAGCATTGCCATTGGCCATTATACTCGTAGCCAATGTTGGAACCAAGTTGATGCCGATGTGTAGTGCCCGCATTAGATTCGAAACTACAAAATTGAGGCAGTTAACGATATTAGACGGAAGAGGACCAAAACAGAAAATAGTTTGGTTCGATCGAATGGTTCGGAATTCGGATCCTCAGTAAATATGATGCGATTTGTTATTTTTGAAATGGTTTCTTACGGTTCTCAAAGCGGAATGTAGTTGCAGAATTTATAATTTTTTCAATACTTAGTTACTACAAATATAGGTTTTACCCACTGCGGAATGCAGTTGCCGAATTTATTATTTTTCAGTCGGTTATTTGTTTTTCAATACTAAGCTACTACGAATAGGTAAGTACTAGGTACCTCCATGAAATTAGCTATGGACTGTACAGCAGACACTTAAATATTTAATTGAAAAGTTGATTGTAGCACTCGTAGTTGGCTGACAGTGATTACAAAATTGATTCATAATAACATAGGCAACTAAATTTGGTCATGTAGGTATGTATTTAATTTTTAGGATTAAGAGATTTAAACCGTAGGTAGGTTCATTTTAGTAAATGAAGAGTGAAGAGTGGTGGTATTTAAAATAACTGTTAGAAACCAAACTACTCGTATTGTAGTAACGACTTTGTATGTAGAAATTGTTAATATTTATTTTATATAGGCAGTAACAACACAAAATTATACATTGTAAAAAAACATTCATATAAAAATACTATGATGTGCACCCATATCAGGCATGCACAACACTATTTAAATAATCATTAATATTGTGTGTTAGGTTTAGGTAATAAAAAAAAACCTGGATAACCGACCATGAAAATCGTTGGAGCCGTTTCCGAGATTTTCAGATTACAGGTATACAAAACTTCATGATCCTGAATATTTGAGTTCATTGACACCAAATTTCGAACTGACCTATGTTTTTCAGTATTCATACCTAATTAAATATATAGAGTCGTGTTGGCCAAGTGAATTAGTACCTCGACCTCGAACCTCGAGTGTAGGGAGTCACGTTGGAACAGGCATTAGAATCACCTAGCATGTAAAACGAAACTTAAGTGATCCTTGAGGTCCTACAAGAATAAGTGATTTTTCTTTCTTTCTTTCTTACTTCCGATTCGAAGGGTTCTGGTTTGAATCCGGCCGTTCATAAATGGATTTTTAGTTTCTAACCAGTGAAGAAAAACATCGTGAGGAAACCAGGATATTGTGGACTCAAGATATTGTACACTGACTTCTCAAAATAATAATAACTAGTCAAAATATACCGTAGGCAGGACTGGTTATCTGTCCCATGCTTTGTTTGATAAATTACAGTTCCAAATATTTTCCGTCAAGAAAACTATATTGTAGAAACAGACAAACTTCGTAAAACTAAAAATTCCTCGTTCAAGAGACCCCAACTCATATCTCGTAGTCTCTATTCGTTCGGGGGCTCTTAGTCAAAGCTCGAGCTCCGGGCTCTATCCGACTCGTTGCGCCAATTCTCACAATCGATTTTTTGCCGTAATGTTCGTGAGTTCTATTGTCGACTGAGTAGCACGATGTGAGTTTATTTACCCAGTTGTGATAAACGCGTTCCATTTCCGAACGTCTTTCCTATTACTGATATTAAAACGGTAGGTATAAAAGTATTTCACTGTAATGAAAAAAGATATATAAATATGATCACGACTGCAGTTATAAAACGTTAATGCATTTCTCGATTGCAAGAAATTTAAAAGAGTTTTAGAACCTATTGTGTAGAATACTTAATAGCCGCAATATATCGTGTTTGGCATGCATTCACGTAGGTTGGATGTAGTCGCTACAATCCACTTATTAGCTCTTGACACGACAACGTAAATCACTTAGTACTTTTGCTTTCCGCTGAAAGTTAAGTTCAGCCTCTCTTTTCAACTACATAGTTACATAGCAGCTGTGAGTTGACCCATTTTCACATAGAGATAATAGACAGACATCAATAAAAGTTGCTTGCTTGTTTTATGAATTCATGTAAAAAAAGTATTGTTTTAATTTATGTGCCAGTATCTAATTACTTTTAGGCATGCTACCTTCCGACACACCTTCCTAAAGCTCTATAAAATCAAATAAGCCTTAAAAGCCATAGAGGTTATGTGGCAGTGGTCATGCTCTCAATCAAGTTCATTTCCTCTTATATTAGTGAACTCTAAAATGTACAGTACCTACGTTTCACCTTCTTTCAGAAATCTCCGTTATTTTCTCTTTTCCTTACCTACTTACATATTTTTGTACTGCACTTTATAATCTAGTTCTTCTTCTTCTTAGTCGTAATCTGGATCTAATTAATACTGGAAAATAAAATGTGAAAAGTTAAACCTGGTTTAAGCATATTCATGTTTTATTATTGAGTTCAAGGAATTTTAAAAGCCTGACTTTCTTGGTAAGAGTAGAAAAAGAGAAAAATAAATTAGCAAAGGTCGCCAGCGCTGTGTCGTCATCCTACTTTCAGGAAAGCCTTTTTACTTTTATGGAAAGGGAAAGCTTTTACTCCTCATTACGTTTTTTCATTTTTAACACACTTTTATTGTATGTTGGTACTTGGTTGTAATAGGTGCAATCCTTGAACCTGAATATGACCCACTTCAAAACGTCGGATACAATTCAAACTTGCCACACTTATGAAAGGCCAAGGACATCATTAAAACAAGACTGAATATCATACACTGAATATCATACAAAAAAAATCTTCATATTAGCTGGATAGAAATATCCAGCTAATATGAAGATTTTTTTTTTGTTTTCTTATATCCTCATTGCTCAAATCACAAATTTAATTTGCCAAATCCCTTATTATTGTGATCACGATAAATGATGAAATACTATCACAGCAGGATAGTATCTTCAAGTATTCATTATCTTCCTCTTAGTTTTTCTGCAGGTGACTTGGCTTAAGTGGTAAATGAAAACATGATTACGACTGTATGACTAAGGTGTGCTAGAAATTATCTCAGATCTTTAAGTTTCCAAAATCATTCGACGACAAAAGGTGCTCAGAGGCACGCTTAATACATATTCGGTACATTTCCACACTTTGCAAAAGTCCCATTCCCGGCCTAGCTACCACGGTCGTCTCTGAAGGACAGGACCTTGGCCGACAGCTCGCAACTAGCCCACGTGCGTTATGACGGACGTTGGCTAGTTGCGAGCTGTCGCCACTGCCACTGCCCATGGGCACTATGGGCTACACTACAGTGGCGGCCCAAAAACCAAAGCTTACCCACCGTACAGTACGTACACGTCTTGAGATCCCATGACCAGAGTTCGACATCGATATACGATCTTGCTTGCTTTGCAGAAGTTGGCGTTTTGATATAACAAGATGCCACCGCCTGTGTCGCCACTAATTAGAGAGCTAACTAGCTTTCTCACGATGGTTTAATAATAAATTAATGAGAGTCATTTAGCCCAGTGTGAAATTACTCTAATTTTAATCCATAGGATGCTTGAATATTTCATACATAGGTACCTACGAGTACATGTTCGTTCGTTCGTAGGAGCAAGTGGCCAACTCTGGTGACGGAGTTTTTACCTACATGTTGATAAGCGCTTTAACACAGGCATTGCAAAACGTGAACTTGTACCATAATTTAGCTATATTTGGGTCGACTGGCTATGCTACCTTTAATTTAAACGATCTTTCTATCAATAGCGAGTGTGTACTGTTTCTGAAGATACAGTCATTTTCGCGATGCGGATTTAGCCCCCAGTTTTCATTCATAAATTAAACAATGTCTTCTTGATAGAACATCCACCACAAGTTAAAAGAAAAGCGCATCTTAGAGTTTTTATTCGCTACGAGTATAAAGCATCGGTCGCCCGTCATCTTCGATCACACAACTTGAACGCTGGCAACCATATCTACGCTACTATACACTACTATGCTTCTATACGCTACTTGCTACGTGATCAATATCATAAAACACGGATTTACGCCTTTTATTAGTTTATCATTAGATATATAGCTTACGTCTACCGGAGTTGAATGAATATTTGTAAGTAATTATGTTAATATTAATGTTAATGAAAAAGACAGCATTCTAGGATTTCATTACGGAGGTTCCTAAACAGGCCGACCCATAAGTTGTTAATCTCTAAGTTTTTTTTAAGTGTTAATATCAATTAATTCTAAAATATATAGGTTTTAAAAATGATTAACTTGTTTTAGGACGTGATAAGGTCAATTTGTTCCATAAATCTATAGCTGTTTCTCATTTTGCAAGAGCGATAAAAGAACTCTGTTCTTGTCGGTGCAATGATGCAATTACCTTCATTATATCAAAGGCGTTTGAAATGTGATGCTGGAAGAGAATAAAAATTGGCGATCAGAGAGGGTCACGAACAAGGAAGTAGGCACTGAAAAGTGTTGAGGAAAAAACGTTTTTATGAACAGCTTTTAAAACGAGCTTTCAACTGTAGATGGGTATAATTACCCTTATATTTATTTATTTGTTAAAAATTCACAAAACCGATTACAATCCCAGAAGCTAAAACTAGTTATTTTTGATCTAGCTAGATTGTTATCGAATATGACAATTTTAGTGATGCATGCATAAATGTAAAATTACCCTAAGACTAAAATAGAGAAAAACGTACTTCAACTTTATTTTATAATTTTATTTTTACTTATTGTTTAATAACAAGGCTTGAACCCTTGAACGGTATAATGCTTATGGTGAGATGACTGATAAGTACCTATTCCATTTTATACAGAGTGTTAGTGGTGGCTCAGCTATACCTTAGGTACCTACATAGAAAACACCTAAACTCAAGATATAGCCGGTCATACCAAATATATTCCGCGACGGACATCGAATTCGCAACCTCCTGCGTCTCAGGCGGGCTTTCACCCACTACACCACCAGAGGTCGTCAATATATATTATGCATTCAATATAAGGCATGAAGTAAAGCCTTCTCTTTAAAAGGTCTCTTCGATGTACTTGTAGGTACCCATGCCTTTCACTGTATGTTCCTTTTTCCAACGAGAATTCTGTCGTTGCCTTATGGTGTAAGGTCATGGATAAGATATCGGATCAGTATCAGCACTAGAAGCGAATTTACGCAAAAGTAAGTGCTCTCCCAGGTATATAAGTATATATCAGTCCATCTTTTAGAACGCGTAAAGATTTTCGATAGACAAAACAGAGTAGCTGAAGTAAGTAATATAAGTTCTTACTTATATTACTTCACACACACGTTTCAATCATCTTTTTTAATACGTTCTGCCGCAGATTGGTACAAACTGACAGCGTCTCTGTTTCTTTTTTCATACGACCCGCATACTTTTAAGAAGAGAGTTAATTATAGGCATTTTCTGGGCAAGCTTTTTACCGTTAACTTCATCCTTGCATTGGCAAGCCTAGGTCAAGAGCTAACCATTTTAAATACTAGTAGTTCACCCCGAACTAGATCTCGCGCACCGTTGGTTGGTGATTTATTTTGTACCTACTTTCTTCGACTTCCTATCATTTACTTCACTGTTGAGTTTACTAATTGATTGTTTACGGAATCTGGCTGCTAGATCTCTACATTCAATCAACTAATTTTGCTTGACGTAAAATCTCTTGGTTTTGCAGAATACGCTAGTGTGGTGAGACGTTATAGGATTAAAGTTCTTAAAAACGAAAATAAGCAACAAAAACTAAACGTTTAACGTAAATTGTTAGTTTTAGTTATAACTTCTAGACTAAAAATAAAGCTCATGAGAACCTGTTAATGGTTAAGTAAGTACCTAAATGTTCAACAATACAGAAGCCTCGTTTTATCGAAACGCAGCAAAGCAAATGTAGCAAAAAATCATGTTCGAACTTCGAATACAAAATGTAAATAACGCATCGTAATTATTTAGTCGCGTTTCGACGAATTTGTTTATCTTTGAGTTCTGTATTGATTTATTTGAAATATTTTGAGGTTATCAGTGGATTTAGGATCTTATTTTACGCGTTATAAGTTCAATCAGGAAAGTAAGTCAGGAAAGTTGTAAATAGCAAGTGAAGAAAGTTCGTATGGGCCAACTCAGGTGACGAAGTTTTAAGGCTGCCAATAAGCCTCCGTCATGGTTAAACGACTTAAAAGCCGGAACCGACAATTGAATGTGCCCTCCGCAGTACGGAAGTAATACCACAAATGGTAAGCTATACGAATAAGAGAGAGAGAAAGTAATTACCGGATGCACATTGCCAAAGGGCTTCTCGGTAGGTTAAACGTGGATTTTCATCAAACCTTAGTGAGGCAGCGCAGGATATATGTAAAGCATATATAATCTAAAGCATTCGTAGCACAAAACCGGCACAGAAAACTTTTTGAGCATTTCAAATAGTTTAGTTCACTTTTCTACTTCACTTTTGAATAGGTAGGTATGCGTATGTTTCTACGAGTAGGTACTCGTGTATATTGAATTAAGTTTTACCTGAATTCTGCTTATCAGTACCTAGGTAGGTAGTTATTTGAATTGAAGTTATGTAAGTCATAATTATACTGTTATTTTTATTTATCTAAAGCAAATTAGTTTTTTGGTGAAAAAATATAAGTACTCACTGAGAAGTTCCATTGAAAAGCTCCAGACTACAACATAGAGCTCGCTGTTTCCATAATACTGCATTGTCATCGAGAATCAATAAATGTACCTAACATTAAGTCGGTCGGACACCGGAAAGTGGTTCATATTTTACTTGCAAGATTTAACCCGAACAAACATACAAACATTGCAAGTTAAATAAAAGCTTATTTTATTAGCTGAATTCGCAGTGAGTTTCAAATCGTTCTGTAGAACTCGAAAACGCATGTGACGAGTGTGCCAATGACATGAGAAAATAAATATTTAATTCCAAAATCGGACTTTTTGACGGGAATTCAAGATGTCAAGTTGTCTTTTTTGTTTTATTTTCCAAAACTTGTGTTTTAGCGAATTTTAATGTGTAATAATGGTGGATTATTAACTGTTAAGTGTTCGTGAACGTACATAAGTGTGGGCAAATGAAACAAAACTGAATATTCATTATTAATATTTATTCATTTTATTTATTTTATGAATATTTATTCATTGCATTTCGAGTTCTCTCAAAAAGTCCATGAAAAGCTTTAGTAAAGAACCCACATCTTTACTGACGCTGACTATGATATGACTTTGACTTGACTTTACTAATTTGAATTATTTTGACATGGTAGTGGTTAAATGCGTGGCAAAAGCCGGCGAAGCCAAAATAAAGAAGAAGAAGAAGAAGAATTCCAAAGTCATCTCAACACCGAAATGTCACTTGTAGTCATTGAGCGAGTTCGGTCACTTGAGTGGATTCAAGTTCGAATTTTTACAGAAAAAAAAAATGATAAAAAAAATAACGCATTTTTTTTATCATTTTTTTAAACTATTCCGCCTATCACAACGAAACATCTCTCTAATAAAACTCGTAGGTAATTGTACAATAAGCCGCAACCATATTAGCTAAAGTATAGAGTGATGAAAATCTCCCCGCTGGGCGTAATCCCTAAGCTTTCATAATTATGAAGTAGAAGAATACACATAGACTAAGCTATATAATATAAACGTCGTTCGTCGTCATTAGACGCACCAACTGGATTTATGAATCTAAGTAAAACTTTCATAATTTATACACCTACATATTTACAAAAATAGATAATAATCTATAGATTTACAAAGATAGGTACCTATAGTCCATGAATTCACATAAATAACGAAAAAAGGAAAGTACATTCAATGAATATTAGAGGTTTCCCCTGGTAGCCTTGGTAAAATATTCCCTATCCTATCCGATATCTACCTTTGCATTATGTATGCTCTTGAATACGTTGGATCTATTCATGATTCAAATTATAATTCACATTAGAATTTACCGCAGAGGAATAGATAATTTTATCATAAAAAAACAAGTCTTGCAAAAAACAGTAAGTATAACTATTATGAATGGAGAAACTGATAGCACGTACGTTTAATTAAATTCGCATAGAAAGGGTGGGTACAAACAACCAGCATCTGTAGTTTGTTTCAAATGGTTGCCATATTTTTTAAAAATAACCTCTTAGCACTTTTTGGGATCTAAAAATATCACATTATATTTTATAGTGGACGTCTATCCGACCTTCGTTCTTCGAGTTGTATTTGGGTTTTATTGTAAGTTAGTAAAAGTTTTCGTAGCCGCTTTGCGGTCGCTCGTTGAGGTATTTTCGACGGTGCAAATAGTGCTGACAGCATAAATCACTATAATGAAACGATGACTTCTAACCTCAATAATTTGACCTGGTAGAACTAACACTCACATAAAAACGTTATATTGTCTTTTTCTACACATTGACGTGAGTTTCCACTCGCTCGCTATTATACTGACATAAAAGCCCTACATTTCCGTGCTGCCGTCGGTGTTTGACAATAACGACTATTGTATCGGCTTGGGCACGACTGAGGTGGCGCTCGCTGTGATCATTGTAACATTATTTAGGTACCCTATATCTTGTCTCATAGATGGTACTTTATGGTGGCTAGCTTAAAACATAGCTACAATAATACCTAGATTTTCATCGAAATAAATTAGGTATTTCACTGCGAACATAATTACGACTGGCAAACATACCTACTGCTAATTTGTGTAATAATTACAGTCTTTTCTTTTTTAGAAACAATTAGTCGACAGTTTCCACTAAACCAACGTTATTTACCTACTGTCCGTTGGGACTCTGTAGTTCCAATTACTGCAGTTTTTGAGGAAATCCCACATTTTCAATGCGGCAATGCCCGAATTGCTTTGTGGTAATAAAATACTAGCGTAGTTTGTGATTTAATCCAAAAAGTTGAACCAGTCGGCAAACTTGAAGTGGTTGTGCTTGTAGTTATCTCTTTTGGCGTATGTTGTGTGCTTATCGATCGAACAAGTGAAGTGAGCGAAGATCTTAGTATCTAACTTTACATTTTTGCGATTTGGCGTTGTATGTTTAAATGTTTGTTCTCCAATAATTATCGAACAGTTATTCAATCTGTGAATTTACTGGCGAGGGTTGAGCTTATACACCACGTGTTCAGTGCCCATGACGCACGTTAACTGGTTGTAAACACTCGGCCACAGTCCTCTCCTTCTGGGAGCTGGGCTGGGATTTGATTAATCGGTAAAGATGATGGAGTTGAGTTCTCGAGAGGGTATTAAAAAAAAGATAAACATACATATTGTATAAAGTATCTACTGTATTTACATTCCAAAATGGTTAGGAAATTTAATCCTTTTGGAATGTAAAATACTTATGGCGATAAAAATGGAATTAAAAACCGCTTTTACCTGAACTCCCATTTGTTAGTTTGCATGTTTCATAGTTGAGGTTTAGCCTGGATTCGGGTTGCGATTTGCAATGATTTCGGTTGCTACGTTATTATGTGTTTTGATAATAATTGAATTATAATTAATGAATAATAAATCTACCTATTATTTTTAATTCTATAGGTAAGCTAGCAAAGAACGAATAGTAAAAAAAGGCCTGATAAGTTTGCATGCCAGTACCCAATCTTTACTAAGCATGCTAGCGCAGAAGGTTCACAACTAGGCAAAAGTAGCTCATAACGTTTAACCAAGTCAGAAGCAAGTCCAAATAAGAGCAAGATCTCAGTGCGGGGCAAATTACTATCATTTGATTTAACTAATACTTTTTTAAACATTGCTAATGTACTTAAATACTATTCTGCAGATAGTATTATATTCTGAGTTTATGCTACATCAAAAATTAACCAAACAAACCAAATCACATAAGTAAGTTCAGTCTACCAAAACATGTTAGTACCTAATTAAAAATTATTATTAAGTACGCAATTAATTTGATTCGACTTTTACAGGCGCGTACTCAAAAATACAGCAATTACATCTCATGTACCTTCAATAGTGAAGAAACATGTAGATACCTGCCTATAAGTAAAGAAAAATGTATAATGCATACTGAAATAAAACCTTAAAAAACAATAAAAAGAACGCAACATGATCGGTACCATTTTTACACCTAAGTATGAGTTTTTTTTTGTTATTAACCTCATGTAAATTTGCGTTTCCAGTGCTGGTAACTAATAAGTTGTAGGAACTTCATTTTTAAATTCTTATGCAAAACAAAATTTTTATGATAAGTAAATTTGTGAAATGCCTTGTCAAACTTGTGATTTGCAGGACAATGGCCAAATACTTCACCCTATTTGGTTAACCCGGAGGCAACAAATTATTTAATGTCAGATAGATTAGGTTTACGTGACGAGGTAGTTGATTGATAGAATTCATGAATAGCCTATTATGCTATTTCACGCTTAGGTACGAGTACGGCACGTTCTAACAGAATCAGCAGTAGTTATAGGTAGTAGTTATGTCAATCGTCAAAACAATAGCGTCGAGCTGAGCGGCCGCATTCATTGTGACCTAGTATTTGCTCTAGATTTTTCTATACTCAACGGATTACCATTTCCACAATGAACAGAACTCTTACTTTATGAATAGATGCTCAATTATTCTCTTACTTCTGTATCATTTGCATAAACTGTTTTAGCATTTGAAATTGTGATTTATTGATCGCTATGTCAGTCCGGTGCCAGGCGTTCATGAAATGCAGAGGCATTGCTTTGTTAGACGTGACCGGCATAGCTAGTCTGAAGTACGCTTGTGGACTGCAGAGAAACGATGCAACCTCTCCTTGACATACATTGTCCTTATACCAGTCACATACTAACGAAGGGAAAGCATTTACTCCCTTATTTATTATGTTCAGATAATTTGTTATCTGATTTGTTATATGGACAGAAATATAAATTACTGGAGGACTGAGAACAAATTTTAATGTCTGAACACTGAAATGGAATAAAATTGCGCAAACCCTAGATAAATGTGGTAATTTACTCCTACTTGGTTTTTTTCATAAAGGAAAAATATCAATAGTGCTGAATCAGTAAAGAAATGTCGAATTTATAAGATGCATCAACTTCAGTGCATTGAAAAGTAAGTATCTACTTAAGTCAAATCAAATCAAATCAAAATGTATTTATTCAGTACGATCGTTTATAGACCACTTTGACATGTCACGTTCTTAAAACTAGGTGATTCTACTGCCTGTTCCAACGCGACTCCCTACACCAGGGAAAGAATCAGGCAAGAACCTGGTGGTGTGGGCCTAGCTTTTTTTTCAGCGGTCCAATCTTAATACTAAGTAAATATAAACTGAGTCGGAGCACGTTTAGTCCCAAGCGTTTTTGTCATCAAAGAAATCGGATATTTTATAATATGCTTTTTTTAAAAGATGACGTTTAATAAGATTTTTAAATTTATTTATTGATAGTTTTAGCAAATCGCTTGGAACTTTGTTATAGAAGCGTACACATTGCCCTTTAAATGATCTTTTAACTTTTTCAAGCCTAATTGTGGGAACAGCGAGTTTATCTTTGTTTCTAGTATTTACATTATGATTATCGCTATTTTTCTTAAATAATTTAATATTTTTCCGTACATACATAATGTTTTCATAGATAAACTGACAAGGCACAGTCATTATAAATATTTCTTTAAACTTATTTCTAAGCGACTCCTTGGGACCCATACAATAAATTGCTCGAACAGCCCTCTTCTGCAACACAAACACGGTGTTAATGTCTGCAGCACACCCCCACAACAGAATGCCGTAAGTAAGACATAATGCTGTGAAAGTAGCTGAAGTAGACTAGCCTAGCAGTATCTACGTCCGTGTATAAACGTATTTTTTTTACTGCGTATGCTGCAGAACTAAGTCTCTTCGACAATCCATCTATATGCGGACCCCATTGAAGTTTACTATCTAAGGTTATGCCTAAAAATGTAGTGGTGTCCACGAGATCTATCTGTTCATCTTTTATTGTTATTTTACTCTTAACTTGTTTAACATTTGGTAATATAAATCGTATACATTTTGTCTTTTTTTCATTTAATAATAAATTGTTCACATTAAACCATTCTACAACCGTGGAGATAGCATTGTTTACTTCGTCAAAGTTAACCTGTTGTCTTTTCAACTTGAATAAAAGTGAAGTGTCATCTGCAAACAGTACAATCTCATGGTTATTTTTAATTATTTGAGGTAAATCATTTATATAAATTAAAAATAGAAATGGACCTAATATTGATCCCTGTGGCACACCCATTGTTACCAACGACCCTGGAGAACATTTACCATTTACGTCAACTCTCTGTAATCTGTCACTTAAGTAAGAAGTGAGAAGGTTGAGAGCAACACCCCTAACACCGTAGTGGTGTAGTTTCCTAATTAATGTTTCATGATGTACACAATCAAAAGCTTTAGATAAGTCACAAAAAATGCCAAGAGCATCATGGGAACTTTCCCAGAAATTAAAAATATGGGATATAAGCTCGACACCGGCATCGGTGGTTGAACGACCTCTTGTGAAACCAAATTGTTTATTGTCTAATAGATTATTTTGGTCAAAATGACTTTGGAGTTGAATAAGGATTAACTTTTCAAATATTTTACTAAAAGTAAAAAGTGCATTGAAGAAATTCGACAACGGTTTATATTATGATACAGCTTTTTATCCCAGCAGGCCCAGCATTTCGGTTTTGAATAAAACATATATCTTAACCTCGAATTTATCATAAAACTATTTTCTAAAGTTCAATACACGTAAATCACTTAGCTATTTTTTCATGGCGATTGGTAACATCCTAAAATAACCATACCCGTATCGCTTTTGTGGCGCAGTTTGTTCGTAAGCGCCACTTCAATTCAATGCTCTGCATTGTCTGGCTGGATGTAAGGGAGTCCAGTTGAGAGCTTTTCGTAATTCAATTTGGTCAAGTCCTTTGTAACTTTCGATTTCACATCGAAGAATGATAATCAAAATATATCACAATTTTATTTTTTTAAAGTTTACGTGGTGTGTTGTTTTCGCTAGATTTGTAAATAAAATTTAATAGATGGCATTGATTATCTTGTTTTGTATGTCTAAGATTGAATTCTCAGCCCGTTTGCACCCACTGCTGGGGTTAGGCCTCTATAATACGCAACTCAGTCCTGTCCTGTTTGTTTACCTATTTAATAAAAAAAATTCAGGAACTACATCATTTTATCTAACTTTCTAAGACCCCTTAATGGTGTATACAGTTTTACATTGCTTATGTATTTACGATATACATATAAATATGTATTATATTATACTGCTCCGCTGCATTTGTTATTCAAACCGGAACCCGCTTTAAGTTTACTTGATATCTAAATTAGGCGCAGGTATGATTGATTCACTCGATGATGATGCATATATTGAGCGGCAGCCGTCCCGCCTTTATATTATCGAATTTCCTTTCGACGCCTGTTTGAAAGCTAGCTTCATCAAATTTGTGTTTTCATTACTCATCAACTTTTACCGTAGCTGCGATTATTATCTATAGCTTTAGATGTTTGGATACATGTTAACCTATAACATTTCTGAATGAATCCTATTGTATTAACGTATCCAATCAAATCCTAAAAATGTCTGAACTGTGATGGGCGAAACAATCCTATCTTATTATCTTATTAATAGCATTAACATGATTTTTATATTTATGTATTATTTTATTATTTATTAATATAATAGATACGTAGTGGACCGGATCGTTGCTGGTTTTAATAGTTTTTTTAACCGACTTCAAAAAAGGAAGCGGTTCTATATTCACACATTTACGCAAAATACAACAACAAATAACACAATTTACGTATAAATAAAAAAAATTGGACAAACGTTCATGCAAAATAACACAGCTTTAGTAGGTACAATGCGCTTTTGCTGTAGTATTTCGAGAAATGAGATTTACCAAGGGCTCGAAGCGTTAATAGGTTGCTGCGCTTAACTGGATAACACTGTTAGGCCACCGCTAGCGGTGTAACAACATTAAACGGTGATTATGTACGGTGTGTCGAGTATCTGGTTAAACTATTTTTTCCCATGTTGACGTTAGGGCGACCGTCGAGCAGAGAGTAATCGAATTTTGATATTCCCGTTAAACTTTCTCGTTGGTGTCGATACTGTAAATGCGAAATAAATGGACACATTTTCAAGAATTTTAAAATCAATCCTTTTTTATTATAAGCCGCGATGATCCCACTACTGGTCAAAGGCCTCCCCCACTCTTTCCACACCTCACGATCCTTGGCAACTTCCCTCCAGCCTCCAGTCCGGCAAAAACTGATCGATTTCGTCTCTCCACCTTCGTTTTGGTCTGCCGCGTCGCCTTATCGCTGGGTCGGGGCGCCACTCGGTAGCTACTTTCGCCAACAGCTCATCGGGCATCCGACGGACAATTCCATTTTTAGCGCAGCCTTCGAAGCCACATCAACAATGTTAGTTTTAAGTTCAGCGCAGTTCGGTGTTTCGGACTCTGTCCATCAACCCTTAAAAAAGGTTAAATTGATTGTTAAATTGAACTTTTTCAAGGGCCTTTAACCTCGGTTTGGATACTTTTGATTAAATTGACAACGAGAGTGAAGCCGGTAGCCGCGAGCATTCTACTAGTATTCATATAAATTTAAGAGATCAGTTCTTGTCGATGCAATGATGCAATTTCCTCCGTAAACTTCGTTCCAATCCACAGGCTAATTACGTATCTGGCGACAGCAAAGCGACAGCGATAAATGTGCAATTTTTGCTTCCAAATCGCTAAAGTCCATTCTAGAAAACGCGACACCTAATTTAAATAATATGCTCCGTAAACTAAAAGAAAATCAACGGTAGGTACCTCCTAGTAGTAGGTACTTAATAGTAATAATTATGCATAACAGCCGTTTAAATTCTTTCTTATTCAATGATGTTAATTATTTGTATTTCATTCGTACAATTATTATTACAAGCTTATTGATGTTACTTTGTAAATGGTTCACGCTCTACTTAAATTAGATTGTGGTCATTTGAAACCATTTGCATTGAACGTGCGCGTGAATGCGTAAGCTCAATCTCCTTCTCAGTTTACCAACTTGTGCATACACTTGCTCACAGCGGTATCCTGCTTATTTCACACGCTATATAGGTAACGACGTAAAAATCTCTTTTTTACTGTTCAATTGCAAAATTGCATTCTTATTCTTACAAGTAAGGTCATCTCTTCTCGGTTACAACATTTAAACGCGTTCTCTCATGGTGGAGCGCATCATGCGCATCAGCAAAGTTATTATAGTAATGGACAATGAGCATGTCCTGATAAAATAAACTGATTAAAAACTCTCAAAGTCATACCTTTCAAATAGAACTCATCTACTAAAATGGTAAAGGCAATGTGAATGGATATGTGAGTTAGGGCTAGGCTTCAGAAAATATGGATGGATTACGTAAAAAGCGATATGAATAAGTAAGGAGTAAAAACGCAGATGAAGCCTGATTGGGGAGAGTGAATGACAAAAACCGGTTTAAGGCAAACTGTATAGGATTTTTATATGTTTTTTTCAGAACTTAAAACACTATATTATATGAATCGTTTTGTTTTTAAAAACGACCTTTGCAGAACTACCTTCCTTTAATCATAGATTCCGCATAATTCATTATTGATTAAGAAAACAAAATGAGGTTAAGTCTAATTTAGATGCTATCATAAAATATTGTGAATAGAACTTAATTAAAATGTATCTTTAGCGTTTGTTCACAAACGGAAACAAACGCGAGCCTAGCGACATTCTGTTAAATGTATAAATTTATTTAATTTGCATAATTCAGCACCTTTGGCAATGCACTTGTACACGATAGGTTGGCGGAGTTTAACGCATGGTATATCCGCAACAAACATGGAAAATTTGCAGAATTAACCGATATTATTACGTGCTTTTTGAGCTCAGTTAATGAATATTCCTTGTTTTCAATGATTGAGCCGTCAGGAACAGACGCTTGTAACATTTTAATAACACTGAATATGGAACAATCATATAAGTACCAACTGGTTCGTTAAATATATATTTGGAAGTGAAAAATGAATTTGTTTGCGTGATATACGATGAATGATTTTATAATAAACTATCCGTAGCGGTCCTGCGCCATCCGTCGTCTGGCGGAAGGGAATCGGATCGACGACGTCACGTATTATCTTTATTGCCGCTCTGCCCATGACATTTCCACGCCCTGAACTCGATTGCGCATTAATACCACCCTTTACTAAACACTGGAAAACATTAACCTTAAACAAATACATTCAGTGATATAAAATGTGTGTTTTTATAACCGAATTTTCGCTTAAAACAACTTAAAACTTCAACCTGGGATGTAAAAGCTAAAAATAAATCATAATTTGATATCTTATCGGACAAAATACCAAAATACCTGAAAGTTGCTTATTAGTCATTACCTTTCTTATTCATTAATTTGACATGTTCAGGAAACTAAGTTTTCGCAGCGGAAAGCAAGTCTGAGCGCGTCGTCACAGTTTTGTTGTTGAGGGACCTAATTTGACCCCACGCAACACATTTTTTCTTTTCTTTATTATTATTGTTTGTGTTATATACCTACCTATTTTTTTTTTGTATTACCTGTTACATTTATATACCTTCTGACGTGTTCTTGTGGCAAATAAATGTCTTTTCTTTCATTCTTTTCTTTCTTTGTTTTCGAACCTTTGTTTTAATACAGCCAATCAACTCAAACATTCGTTTATTTCCGAATTTTAGCATCACAGAACGCAAACCATTCGTTTGTACTCGGACACAGATCGACCCGATCGATCGTTTCATTTGATACTTAGAAAACAAAAACATTTTAAATTCGTATTACTAATGGCCCGCTGTGATTAACCCCGGAAACAGCGCCATTATTTCCAACTTCAGCCTCTGCAAACACAGGCTTGTCAGTATTTATTTTGACGCACAGGGCCTTCGATCAGAGTATTTGATCGAAGCACTGGGGAGGGTAAATGGGCAACGTGACACGATCGCGCCCGTTTAGAAAATTGCTGATCGTAATAAATTTATTGCACTGCTCGGAAAATTGATGCAGTGACGACATCGACAGTTTAAAACCCGTTCCCGACTCATTCATCGTGTTTCGATATGATTGCATGACGCTGAATATTGAGTAAGAAAAGAAGTGCAGAGCGATAGACATTAGACACGCAACATAATTTATGGCGAAGAAAATACAAAAACGGTTTTTATTAAGGAAATTACAAGTTAAATAAACAACCAATTGAAAAAAAATCATAGGTAGGTACAATTATTAATGAAATATACTTCTAAGGTTTTTGACAAAACGAGACCAGCAGATATAACGCAAACAACTTGCAAAACATGTATCTTTAAAAAAAATATTATAAAGAAAATTTTCACCAAACGTATTTAAAAAAAAAAAAGAGAGTGACCAAGAAAAGTTCGAAGTATAATTTTCCCAAACATTATAAGGAGGTAAATTTTACAGATTTTGAGTTTGTTGCGATTTCTGACTACTAAATTGCCTATGGCGCACTCTTAAAAAATGAAACGTGAAATTTGGTTATTGTTGATATTACACTTTCTCATGATCATGGTTAAACGATATTACAGGCAATTCCATGCATATTTCTTAGAATTTTGCACGAACCGTATATGTAGGTATGCAGATATTGCCTCGTTTCTTGACGTCGTCGTCGTATTTCTTGGTGCATACTATTAAAGATTTAATTAAGGTTCGTCTGCGTCATGAAAGTAATCAATTAATTAGTTTTAAAAAGTAGAATGAAAGCACCGGTCCTAAAAATAACTTTACTATTTATAAATCCAAAGTGATTCCAAAGTTATACACTCATCAACAAAGTCTAGGGATGTTGTATATTTCATCAAATATTCGAAAAACTATGAGGTATTTTCTGAAATAGTTAATCACAAAATTATATGTAATTTCAAGGTCTTTAATAAAAAATAAAAAAACATTGCATGATTGTGTTGTTTTAATTAAAAATGTTATTTTTTTGATCGCCATAGAAAATGAGCATGAAATAAAAACTTATTTTTTTCTTGTAAAACTATAGATTTTGATTTAAATTAATAACTAAATTTTAGTAATCACTGTTGCCACCTCTTACATTAATTACACATCGACATGGACTGTTCAAGCTTAAAATTAAACTGCCAATGTCTTGCTGCGGGATAAGGTTCCATGTTCTTTCTAAATGTTTGAAAAATTGTAGTCCCGTCTTCAAATTTGGAGGAAAATCTCTCATAGCTTTTCGCTGTAACATGTCCCAGGCATGCTTGATAAAATTTAGGTCAAGCGACTGTGCAGGCCAACCCAAAACTTGAATTTCGTGGTCTCGGAGCGCGGCCGACACTAGCCGCGCCGTATGGGCAGGAGCATTATCATGCGTGAGTAGAAATTCCTGGCCCATGTGGATTCTGCGTGGGACAATAACAGGCTCTACTACCTCCTCGTGGTGTTTTTGTGCAATCATGTTGCATTGGACCCAAACGAGCTGGGTTCGTGCGCCAAGACGAATTCCTGCCCACATCATGTTTGTTCCGCTGTCGTATGAGTGGACCTCTTGGGGGTGCCGTAGACGGCTAACTCTTCCTGGAGTTCGCCAAACGCGTGTTCTTCTTGAATCCGTATGAAACCCAAACCGGGACTCATCGGTAAACGGCACCAAAGACCATTGTGCGTCACTCCATGTTAAATGTTCCCGAGCCCACGAAAGCGGCGACCGCGATTGCCACGTCGCAATGCTGGAACACGTAGCGGTCTTCGAGCATAAAGACCAACTTCATGCAACCTCCTTCGCACGGTTTGGTCGCTTACCAGCAGCTGATGGTCCCCCTGGAGCCTTTGTACTAGTTACATCGCTGTGATATTCGGTTGTCTTCTGGCGGTCATTTGCAGAAATCGACCCTGTCTCTGCGTAGTAACATGAAATCTACCCGTGCGCTGTTCAGCAACATCCTCAGTACTGAGATAACGTGACCACAACCTTGCTATCACGTTTTGGTTGGTGTGTACGGCCTCAGCAACGACGCGTTGAATAGCACCATTTTCTAACATGCCCTCGGCTCGTAGCATTTCATTTCGACTCAAATGACGACGTGACATGGCTCTCAAAGCTCAAACAGCCCATTAAATAAAAAAAGAAAAACAATTCGATATCTTTTTCATTAAATAATTTCAATAAAACGATTTTAATTTTCCTTGTCGCAACAAATTACTAACAATTTTGCCGCCGTATTTTGTTTTTTCGTTTGTTTTTTTCAGTTTTTTTTTTAATTAAAAAATATAATAAAATATGTTTCAATCTGTATATAAACATTTTATGAAAACTTATAGGATTTTAAAATATAAAGGCGGTAATAATTTATGTTCAAGGTATCCCTAGACTTTGTTGATGTGTGTACAACTTAGCTGGAGCATCGACGATAAACTTTCTTATCTGCTTTTACTTTGACAGATAGTGTAAGAATCTCAAAACTAAGCTTCGTATCTCTTGCCTGCACTAACTAAACGTTTACCTCAACTAAAAATCTAATTAATTAACGTTTAATATTGATTTGGGGGCGGGGACGACGACATTTGCCCTCCTTATTTCTGCGGTCCCTGCTTGATGATGATATTGCGTTCTTCAATGAGAAGCTTGTTCAAAATATTATTTCTCTACTGTTCGTGACAGTTATAGTAGCTCCTTTTATATCTATGATGAATTTGTTACTCGATAATAATTTATGTAACCTATAGTGTTCAACTGAATAAATGAGGACCCGCCCACCCACCACTATCCGGCGAGTCTGACATCAAACGGTCACATGACTACCGACGACTACGTATCCTAATCCCCTCTAGACGACATTGTTATCGTTACTAACAAGCTGACCCTCTACAGACCTAATCAAATTTCGAGTTTATACAAAAATCCTATCGAAAATAAAATTTATCAAACTACTTTTCCATTCCTCGTTAGACTTATACGAATTACACACAATTAGTAGGAACATGAAAGAAAGAAAATTTCCAGCCGTTCTTAATTTGTTAACGAGCGCCAATAAAGCATTTTTATCAAACTGATACAAAATACCTTGTAATGGACCTACATGCATCTTATGTCCATTGAAATTCTGTATTGAATGTGTATCCTCTTGAACATCTTTACTGCACCATTATTTCATGTTCTCGCAAAATAAATCCAAAAACTATCACAAAAAAAGATTTATTAATAAAAAATAGAAACTTACTCACCGATGTTCCATAGTTCTCACCACTATTCAGATTGAAGTTGAAATTGAGCGGAAAATTAATGCTTTTCTTTCTATAACGGCTGGTGGATTGATTCTATGCAATTTTTCTTTTCATAGCTTTCAATTTCAATTTGTTAAAAGGTAGTAGATTTAATACGAAATTCATAAAAATAACAAACATCCGACTAATAATATAAATACGAAATTTAATGAGTATGGATGAATGGATGGATGTATGAGTGTTTGTTACTCTTTCACGCGAAAACTATTGAACGGATTTGGCTGAAACTTGGAATACATAGTTTATGACCTGGAATTTCATATAGGCTACATTTATCCAGGTAGATACCACGTGGACGAAGCTGCGTGCTAGTAAGCTAGTTTATTATAACTTTATAATGCATGTAACTCGAGACATGCATTATGTGGCTCTGGCAAAACTCAAACTCAAAATAATGCATGTGGATGGATATATGGGTAAAGGTAGATCAAAGAAGAGATGGATTGATTGTGTGAATGTTGACATGAGTAAGAAAGGGGTGAATGTAGAGATGAGGGTTAATAATAGGAAATGGAAAGAGTACAATGTTGTGCCGAATCCACGTAATGAGGGATATTGGAAGACAGACCATGATGCTCTTAAATTAGTGTTTACGTACAGCAAAACAAACACGCAAGTCTACGTGCAAATAACACAAAGATATTATACATTGTTACAGGCATAAAGATGGGCTGCTTCGTCAGTAAAGATAAGCTCACAAAGGAAGACATGGACTTCCTCAAAACCAACACGTCATATGACGAGACCACTATCAAGGAGTGGTACAAGGGTTTTAAGGTAAGCTTTGTACACATTGTAATACTTCGTGCATGCTATATTGTTAGATAAGTTCCTACCTTTATACTTTGGATAAAAATGTATTTATACAAGCCGCGTTCGCGTGGTATTTACTCAGGTAAAAAGTAGCCTATGTTTTTTATAAACAGTGAATATGTTACTTTAAAAATATAATTTCAGCTTAAGTATAATAGATAATTATGGGATAATTTAATAAAGGGTCAAATTAATGTCTTAATATTTAAAAAAAATTAGATTAAATTCTTGCGAAACTACAATCGCGCATAGAGCCATCGCATAAATCATAATTTGCATTCAGGTTAGTTAAGCTACCGATTATAACTAGTTAATTAAGGCGCTATGGTGAACCAATATCTTTGTGAGGACTTTCCGTTGGAGTGTTTAAAGTTTTGTCCATGCGCACGCTCATATTTGAATTAATAATTTTTTATAAATTCAAAGTTTTGTTTTTTTTATTCAAGTATAAATAAATTATCTTACCTTGGAGTAAAAAAAATGAATAAATGACCTCAAGGAAGGAGATGAAGGGTTTGTTTATTCTTTGAGGTTTCTTCGAAAATGTATTAAGTTCTTGCTAAAGTAAAATTTAAAACGAGGACTTTAAACATAAAATGTTAAATATTTGTAACGATCTTTCAGTTATTTTCCACTCCTTTTATTTATCGAGGGTATAACATCTGAAAAACAGGAAAACACCGCGATCATCTTGCAAACGCGCCGCCAGGTTGTGTTTTATTGAGTTCATTCAAATGTTAAATATTAAGACAAGTTTTATCTATTATACTTGTTTAAGCTTCCGCCCACGGCTTCGCTCGTGAGAGTAGACAATATGTGATTCCAGGTCATAAACTATGTTGCTAGTTTCAGACAAATTTCAGAAGATAGTTTTTGCGTGAAAGAGTAACAAACATCCATCTAAACTTCCATGCAAATTTTTTACGAATCAACTTAACGAATTATGAACATCAAAATAAAAATGAGTATGTTCTGATTTTTATTTTCCAGTCCAGTTAATTTGTTCATGCAACAATGTAGCAGTTTGTTTAAATCCTACTAATAATATAAAGGTGAAAGTTTGTGTGTGTGTAAGTGTGTTTGTTACTCTTTCACGCTAAAACTACTGAACGGATTTGGCTGAAACTTGGAATATACATAATTTATGACCGGGAATAACACATAGGCTACTTTTGATTCCGGTATTCACACGGGAACGGGAACTAGCGCGGGTAACACCGCGAGGCGCAGCTAGTAAATAAATAAATAAATAAATAAATATCCTTGGACATTTCACACGGCGTCATCTAGTCCCAAGCTAAGCAATTTAATGCTTGTGTTATGGTAACCAGATGACTGATAAACTACATAGATACATTTTGTTTAATCGTTAAATGGGAGAGACACCTTTATTTTTGCCATTTTTGCCGGGCCTGCGCTTGCCTTGTCCACCGCCGGCGGCTGATAATATCGTCAACATATCGTCCGACACACAAAAAGGAACATGAAAGATTAAAACGATTTTATGACGTATTTTGGCGTGTAGAAAGTTATACGTACAAAAGGTGTTTCAGCTAAATGACTCTGCTAAGATGTTGGAGAGTTTTGGAGAGCTTATCTCTTGTATCTACTTTCGTTTGTAGATTTTGATGTGCTTTTTGATGAGATCATGTTTGTAGATTTTGATGAGCGGCTGCGCGGAACTAAATTTTCTTTATACCGGGTGTCCCAATGCTACCCGAATTTTTACTTTAGATTAAATAATTGTCGTTTAATAAACTTACTATATTTACAAGTTAGCCGTATTTTATTTAGTGAAGGAACTCCTGAACAATTTATACCCCGGTCAACATTGCGAGCTACAGCAATGAATATTTAAACTTCTCAGTAAAGTGAACTTTGTTTGAAAGTGCTGGCAAAATTTGATTTAGCCCAAGTAGTTTTACAGGTTCAGAAATCTGATATTTTTGCGTACATGAGAAGAAAACAGTTAGATTTTTCCAACCAACATACAACATCTGATTTAACCAACATAGATAAATAGATAAATAATACTTTATTGTACAACAAAAAGAAAAACAGATGGTAACACAAGAAAAAATGCTTACTTAAATTATAAGTACAATTGGCGGACTTATCGCTAAAAGCGATTTCTTTCAGGCAACATACAGCATCTGAATATATTTACATGCACGATGCACAGCCGGTTTCGAACTAATGACCTTCGCATATAAAGTCGAGGTACTAATCCACTTAGCCAACACGGCTATTATTATTATATGAATGAATTTACATAATTATGTAGTTTATGACCTGGAATAACACATTACTTAGATCTTTTTATCCGGATTAGTACCTACCACGCGAGCAAAGTCGCGGGCGGAAGCTTGTAAATAAATTTTGTGGTATTTGTACATTTGTACTGTGAATGCATCAAGATATGAATTTGAGTCAGGACTAGGTACTCGTAGACTTGAATCACTCAGGCTCTTGGGTAAAATTGTTTCGTTTAATTTGATTTGCAGCAAGACTGCCCTAATGGAAGGCTCACCCCTGCCAAGTTCGTGGACATGTACAAGATGTTCTTCCCGTCCGGGAATGCTGTGGAGTTTTGCGATCATGTTTTCCGCACATTCGACATGGACAAAAACGGCTACATTGACTTCAAGGTAATTTAGGTCGACCAAAGCATGCATCCCAAGAAATATCTGCGAAGTGCAACGAGAACAGAGGGCAAGTTAACTTTTGTCTAATTAGTGCTAGGAGACAAGAATAAATTAGTTTGCGGTGTCACTAACTTATCTGCAGACATAAGCGAAAAAAGAGCTAGCTAGTGACACTCGACGCAGAGAGGTCGCCTACAAAGGAAAAGTAGACCGCAACCTACAGACTGAAAGTCACTATTTTATGTATGTGCGTTCCTCGCCTAGCAGCATTTTCAATGGATCACTCCGAGTATGATTTCTGTATTATCTCCACTAATTGGTGCCGCACTGTGGTTATTGGTATATTAATACGCTAGGTTTATCTGTCGCACGTTAGCCCATTAGTCGCGGTTGTCATGGGTTAAAGGCGATAATTGAACTTCACGTGCAATTAGATTAATTATGTTAGCAATGCGACGACGCGCTTATTACAATGCAAATACGCTTTTGCGAAATCTTACTAAGTGTTTGCATTTGCAATAGTCTTGCTGGCGCCACCGTGACACAGGCAATCACTTGCTATGTGTTGTATGAGTCTCGGTGTATATCGAGATCGACCGTTTGTTATAGGAATTCCTCCAGGCGATCCATGTGACTTCCAGTGGCACTCCTGAGGAGAAGCTGAAGTGGGCTTTCCGCATGTATGATGTTGATGGCAATGGCGTCATCGACATTCAAGAGATGACAAAGATTGTTCAGGTGAGTTACTGTTAGATAAATTGCCTGTATCTGTAAATCGCCGAATTTTTCAGGATTTCATTAAAATGGTATTCCTTTACGTTTCTGCAAATTTTCAGCTTCTGGGAATTTATGCAAGGGATACCCCCTTTTTTTTGGGCTAATTTCACTGGGCTAATAATAATATTTAATAATAAGAACGTAGGTACTATTCGGTTTATAAGGTACTTTATATTCTAACGAGAATACAGCATTCCATCCCATCGAATGCTTCAAGCAATTAGCATCCTCCGGCAGGTATATTGTCTGGGCAGTGGTATTGTCTGAGTGAAGATCAATTCAATATTGGAACGTTGAGTTTAAGTTAGAGGTGCGATCATGTACTACCACAATAGATTCACGCTCGTCTTACCTCGCAAAATAAATTACCGGACCTAAATGTGTTAAACCCTACCGTAGAGCGATCGTCACAGACAGGAGTCAAACCTAACTAAGCGATGTATCCATATTATAAAAGATGGGGATATGGTGATGATGATGATTATGAAAAGTCTATAGCCTTCCTCAAGAATTAAGCTATGAAATACAGAAAAAAAAAATCGAATCGAAGTCGTTCTTATGTAAAGGCGTGACCAAGGCAAATAGAGATTCATTTATAAATACTCGTCTCTATAGATATTTTTTATATAAATTACCTGAATTATCTTTTTTTTGACATTAATTTTTTGGCCCAAAAAATAGCATTTCATTAATTAGGAAACCGCTGTAACCAAGTTAACTTAAAACATGCCAAACTAGCGATTTGTAAGGATTTTCTTTATTATTTAAGCATTTTCTAATTTTAATTGTTTGTTTATTGACTTTTTGTTTTTCTTTGTGTTACTCAAGCAAGCTATATGTAGTTTCAATATTGTGAGAATAATATCATATCTAATTCACTGAAAGTTGCAATGATAGCTCTATCGAATTGCCAGCATAACTTGAGGTACGAAGACATCCAAAGTCTTTCATTTAAGAGCTCAGATTAAAGTAGTTAATTTTGCATTTTTCTTCGTATTTTATAAACTATAACTTCTATAGTAAATAAAAACCATTTTGGAATGTAAAAACAGAGCCCTTTTTTATATGATAACCCCCCTTAAAATATTTGCATAACTTTTTTTTACCCCCTCGGAACCCAATATCTTTAACCCTTGACCGATTAAGCTCATAAGGTTAGCCGGAAATTCACTTAACACCACCTATAGACGTACCAAGTTCCGTGCAGATTGAATTAACGAATTAACGGTTGAGCATAAATAGTTATGCCAAAACATACAACGCAAAATCGCTCAAGTTGCCACTAAGATCTGCACTCGCTTCGCTCGCTTGATATGCTGACGTTTGTTGTTCTATTTGTGAGGTATCGGCGGAGTCGGGTTGCGGTTTAAGAAACTATATTACATTTGGAGCTCTACTAAGTTACTGCTACAAAATGTTTATGTATCAGTTATTTTTAATTTCGTGCCTTTCCGATCCAAATATCGCGCAGCAGCTATCAATATTATGTCAATAAAAAACATATTTGAGCTTGATCAGGGTTGGCTTGATAGTTGATACTCCTAAAACCGAAAACGATACATGGTGCCAACAATCGCAGTTCAACTTATGTTATGGGACACTGGATTCGGAAGTTTAACCAACATAATTGAACGCGATTATAAAGAATTATATGCACATGTTTTTCGTGGTACTAAACTCAGATTGTTCTTATTTATTTTATACAATCGTTATATGTTTGCTATTAATGTGTTACATATTTGTAAAAGCTTAAGGTTTTCAGTAATATGTCGTAAGTCAAGCGGCTTCATAGAAGTAGACAACAATATAATTCTAGAAAGTTCCTGAAATTATAGAACTTAATACCTACACAATTATTTATATTAAATCTGTACAGAACTGTATATTAAATGGTTTTTAAACTCAATAGTTTGACCAGACAATATCGTTATACCGCGCAGATAGTTAGCCATGTAAAAAAAGAAAGGAAATAGCAATATTTATTTGCATTGCAGGCAGTACGGTACATTCCGCCCGCTGTTTGTTTCCTGGCGGATACCTATTATCAAATCGGATATGATTGTAACTAGGCATGGAACACTTCACACATTACCTGTCACGTGATAAATGAAATCTTACTACTTCACGCTATGTACATTATTAACGAGTGCTACAAATAACGGCAATAATTTTAACCATGCTAATCGATCGAAGTCATAATTCCATCGCATAATTTTACTGCTGCACGGCAACACTGGCTGTTAGAACAGTTATAATAATAAAATGTATTATTTTTCAAAGGGTTTTAAAGTTACAGAACATAATTTATAACTTTAGTTACTAATTCTTATTACATTTTTGGTAATTTTAAGTAAAAATACTGCAGGTGTTGCGCAGTAGTGTGTTTTGTCAATGCGTCGACTCCGCGTTCTAACGAAGTGATAATATTAACACTCGTACTTATAAACAAGTAGTTACTTACTTGACGGTAAAATTCATCATTAAAAAGTATTTTCCATAGTCGAGTACAATTACTTCACTTCCAAAGCAATAACTGTAGCCATAAAAGCAAAAAAAAGCATATTCCCTCTTATAAAAGCAGAAAAAAATGTTTTAAATGCAGAACTTATTAGGTTTTCGATAACAGCTCTCACGTTTTCAGACTTAACATCAGTAGTCTTTTTTAAACATTCGCGATCAGAAGACATTATAAAACATAATGCAATAAAATATTTACGAATATTAAAGGTAAAATTCGTGATAAATACCCGTTTGCATATGTTTTATAACATCAGTAGATTCAGTAGCCCTAGAAAGAACCTGTATATACATAATTAGACATTTTACCTCAATTACTGAGAAAACGCGTGCACCTAATTTAATTCCTGCCTTGTGCTCTTACTGACTAAGTTCACTCTGCTATCAGCAAAGCGGTAGCTACTCTTATCGACAAGTAATTAACATTGTTCTCAAAGTGAGTGCTTCGTGCTACGTCCTAGAAATTTATTTAATTACTCAATAATATTGCTCAAAGATGTTTTACTTCACTTTTACTCGAAGATTAGGTACCTATATTGTGTGAGAGTGTAGTCTTTAAAAAATACTTTTTGAAAAATAAATAAATATCGTTGGACATTTTAAACAGCGTCATCTAGTAGTAGAAATCGGATGAGTAGTTTCGGAGATTACCCCAAACATACAATCAATCCAACTTTACCTCTTTATAAGTAACTAGCTTACTCACGCTCACGTGGTACCTACCTTGATAAAATATAGCCCATGTTCATTCGAAAAGTCCATCCTACACATCGGTGAAAGAATTTTTGAAATCGGTTGAGTTGTTTCGGAGATTACCCAAACATACAAACAAACCAACTATACAATAAAAATACAAATTGTAAGGGCATTTACATGACGAGCCCTAAAAAGAGATTTCGTTTTTTTCCGTTGCGTAACAAGGAAAATATTTATGTAATGAATACCTATAATAAAACAAAGCCGAAGCCAAGTAAGTTTATTCAAACTTTTCATAAACTTTGCAAAAATATTTATTTTGTTTAACCTTTGTTTAACCCATTCCCGTCGTGATCGAGCGCACGCATTATCGCCACGTGCGGCATGGGCACTGAACGCGTTAACAAAATATTATATAATCAAAACATTTATCATATGTTTTTACCGACTTTTAAAAAGTAGGAGGTTCTAATGTTCGATTCAAAGTACCTAATGAATTGATTTATTGCTCACCGCAGTCTCCCTGAGTATTGGACCGATATTCAATATTTTGTTTGATAGGGAAAAAGGTAAGTACTCATCTGGAGGTCCCATTATCAATTTGTTAACACATAGATCAATTGATTAATCGCAGTATCAATTGAGTGATTAATGCAACTATTTATCCTACTATTTAGCCGTGATGGCAGAGTGGATTAGTACCTCGACTTTCGATCCGAAGATGGTGGGTTCGAATCCGGCCGGTTTTTTCTACGGTCAAGTTATATACGCTTTATCACGAGCTCCAAATGGTGAAGGAAAACATTATGACGAAATTAGTTAGCTTTCGAGTAGCGTCGATGGGCTTGCAACCTGTCACGTTGGGTGGGACCTACCTCAGACAACCCCCTCAGACAATCTGAAAGAAATAATTAAATTTTAGATACAATCTACAGTTAATGTAGATTGTATCTAAAATTTAATTAATACAATTAGTTTAGTGCTATGCATTTCTGCTTCATTTACTCGGACAGTGTATTTTGAAATATCTGTTTTTTATAGATGGTTTGTTTTATAGGAAGTTATTATAACTTTAAATTTTAGTGGTCAAATTACAGTTTGGTATTCTTATAAAATTTTAAAATAAAATATTATCACAACTGTATCTCAGGGAGCGGTAGGCATTTCTTTCAGATCTTTATGCAATGAAGCAGAAATGCATAGCACTAAACTAATTGTATTAATTAAATTTTAGATACAATATACATTAACTACAGAAACATTGTTATAAATGTTCGATTTATCCCAATAAAATCAGCTGGTCTGAGTTTTATGAGTTAATAAGTTTAACTTGCGTCCACACAAAAGCAAATTTCCAGCGGCAACATTTTGATTAACGAAATAGTGAACTCATTAGCAAGACTAACAGGAGTTCGTGATTGCTTTTCTCGTTAGCAACTGCTCTATTTAGTAAACATTTGTATTAAAACCGTTGCTCCTGGAGATGGTTTCATGTAATACCTTACGTTGATATATAATAAATTGCTGTCGACCATCGAGGGGCGCTATAGATAATGTAATTGGCACACGTTTTTACGGTTTGACAACATATTTTTTAAACTTTGTACTTACTTACCTGTTTGATAAACGCGTAACACTTTAGATATTATATTTTCTATATTGTTCTTTGGAAATTAAACCAAGCAGAGTAGTATTTGTGATGTGACCGACTAAAATGACATGGGGATTAATAGTAGCACAGTTAGTAATTCTACTATAAGTAATGTTTGCAATAAGCACTAGTTCACGTATTATGTTTGGTAACCAGTCTAACCAGACTTTCCAGATAACTTGAAATCTAGCATTTAGAACGTGTCCAATAAAGACTGTTTAAAATTGCAGTCATGATCTCGACTTTACAACGCAAAGAATATAGTAAAACTAAGAAAACAATATGACTAAGAAAACAATATTGAAAAATTGAGAATTATTTTCACAATGAAACTTAAACGACAAGTGAGCTGAGTGCTAACTTTTTTCAATTCAATAACAAGCTATTTAAGAAACAATAACAAAATGCAATACTGTCCAAAATTATAACATTGGACCAACTTAAGTAAGTTTACAATTTTACGCTTTGCTGGTAAAGAAACCGCATTGAGAAATGCGAAAATTTATTTAAGTATTTAAATTTATTAAACTAAGTCGGTTTAGGTACAATATTTATAACTCGAACGGCTGTACTGATTTTTATGATCTTAAGCTTTTAAATTCGTCTCCGTTCCAAATAGCAGAATAACTATAAAAAACATCGGAAAAATTCATGAAAAAAGCTATACTTTATTATTTTCTCATACATTTTTGTACGGTCGGCTTTTTATAATGCCTCGAATTACAATGTTCCCCCGGTTTAGCTCCTAAACATAATAAACAGCAAACACATAAATAACTTGAAAGTTTTACTAGTTATGTGTACACACTTGCACACGCGCCATCGCAGCATGAACATGAACAAGCTCCACAGATATAAGTGCATCAACGTGATCTTATTATGATTTAGCTAAAACAGACTTTAGCCCTTCTGCGGTGTGGATGCACCATAGCATAAAGCGTTTAATTAATGGAAGTTCCCCGTCGTCTCCGGAGTCGCGGTCTCGGCTGCAAACTTCGTCTCATTTGTGGATTCAAACCGGAGCTACGAGTACCATCTACTCCAGATAGAACCGCTTCCCATCGATCCTTATAATATTAGCCTTCCAAACTAAGTAAAGATACCGGTATCTTCATTACGACAGTCCAGCGGCAAACTTTCAGCGCCAATACTGAATAAGATAACGACCACATTTCCGAACTTTGTCAATTAGCCGTATTGTCTTCTTGTTACAAAATCAATTGAATTTTATTGAGCTACACAACGAACTTTTATCAAATTAAAAAATCATAATGAGATGGATGCATGGAAGATAAATTGTTTTTGTCGTTTCATGTAATGCAATATTAATGCTGTATTGTAATGTATTCAGCGGTAAAATCGTGGAAACAGACAGACAGAGTTACATTCACATTTGATAGCATACGTTAGAGAACACCATGTACATAGGGATTTGCAAAGAGTACCTACCTATATGCAAATCCCTGAAAACAAATACGCTTTAAAAGGACATCGTGAAAATTGCAATCAGAAACTAACTGACATTTTGATAGACTGGAGCGATGCAACGCTTTGGGCTAATTTGTGCCATCCGTCGCAGCCCCCTCGATATCAGCTGAATTCCAAATGGTTTGCCCGTTTTTCGTTCGTGAAAATTTAAACGAGTTCCGATTCTTTTGAGTAAACGGCATTCAGCTCACTATTTTAATAAGTAGTTTAGTAATTCTAAATTTGAGGATCAAGCCATTGAGTCGAAAGAAGAAGCTCACTTCGAAAAGTTTATCTCGCCAGACATGAGGGTACCTACCTCTTTTGTGTGAGAAAATTGTGTTTACAATTCGGTCAGGACTAACACAATTTTGAAAACAACAAAGTTTTAATTGAAATGAAAGAGTTGAAAAAACTTCTTATTTTCGGAGCATCTGTTTCAGATCTACAAGGAAAATATAATGAAATATTTATGGGTACGTTATGCCAGTGTTTTTTCTTCACATATGTTTATTTTCTCGGTATCTCGGTGAAAACATTATTGTTGAATTATGTTGCAGATATTTCATTAAATATAGAACAAATAAACTTCTGCGGAAAGCAAACCTGGAAAAGCACGAGTAAACAATTTGTAGAGCTTGAAAACTCGAAAATAAAGCGTAATCTATAGGTAGTGTTTTTGTTCGTTCGTTAGAAACTTTTTAATTAGGAATGAAAACGAAAAAGATTATCGTTTCCCGTCATGAAATTGTAGCTAATCTCGCTGCTGGAAAAAAAGAAGAAAATAGAAGCTCATGCTTTGGTCAAAATATTACCTACATACGTTATTTCAAGCTTTTAACGCTTCTGCTGCACGCTTATAATATTTTTTTAACAACCTGGGACTTATCGTAATATATACCGTAAGGATCGCATTTATACAAGTCTCATAACTACCCAGAAAAGCTTCAAAAGATCTTAAATGTGCTGAAGGTCTGAAATTGTTTTCCGAGCTTCTAAGTTTTTGGAAGTGCAACATAAGTTTCAACTACAGTTTATCTGTATTCTATTAATGATTATATTTCAAGGTTTCAATAATGGTTTTTCGAACTCAATCATATTATCATCCCCAAAATGGACTAATAAATGGTCAAATCTAAAGGCAAGTGTCAAATAGGTTGCTACAACGTTGATTTCATAGGTACTTCAATATTGAGCAGAAACAGAAACAGCAGTTTAGCTAAGTAATTAGTTAGGCCAGTGCATTCTAATTACTATATACCTAGTTGCTTTGTAGATAGTGTTATTGTGTATTTGTATAGCTGATCACGGTTGTAATCTCGCTTTGTAGTTTGATCTCATCACACATTGTGTATTAGAGTGCTACGATGTGCAACACTAAGATACACATGATGTAGGTGTGCAATCAATCATAAGATTAGTATCTCACTTTGAATGATGGAATTGAAGTCGGTAGCCTAGGCAATAATTCTAGATCGTTTATTAACTTTTTTTTAATGTAGGCCCTGCAAATTTTTACCCGGCTGACTGTAATTCACAAGGGTTGTGGAAAAACTTTAACTAAAATTGCAAGGGGCTGAAGTCAATGCTTGTAGTTTTTTTTATCGCAATTTTAATACCCAATATTCAAATTGTTATAGAAAATAAGTTGTTGTTTCACTGTGTCAGATTCTATAGGAATGCAGACGAGCAACATTGAATAAGGTCTGAACAATGAAGTTACACGTCGTGCTAACGTTACATACATAGCATCGTATTTAGAGCACACACACCTAATATTACCTAAGTTTTCAAGCCAATAAGAGAGCGTAGGCACATCGACTACCGCCCAATGGGGCGTTTAGATTGCACACACCTGCATCCACACCACTACAGTGCTATTCTCCTATCTTCAACAAAGCTGGTCTTTGCTTTTTCCCAATATCAATTACATTATATTTAATTAATTGTCGCTGAATATGTTTGTTAAATTATATATTTCTTATCACAAGGTCAAACAACAGACTAGCGGATTTACTTAGACCTTTCGCTCAGACACTGCCACAGTTGGACTGCAATTTCGTTCATGAATTTCTAAGCAAATCGTTTTATTTTTTTATTATTTGATTCATATGACATGTTATTTAACACAATTCCAGGCCATCTACGATATGCTCGGCGCTTGCTCAAGTAACCGGCCAGCCGACTCCGCAGAAGAGCGCGCCAAGAATATCTTCGCCAAGATGGACGAGAACAACGACGGCCAGCTGACGCAAGACGAGTTTCTCAAGGGCTGTCTCCAGGATGAGGAGCTCTCCAAGATGCTGGCGCCCTAAGCGCCTCCTCCACACCTCCCCCCCCCCCCTCCCCGCCTGTTACCTACTATCCCTATGTTTTACGATAACCCGACGGCGTTTCGTCTCAGGACATTGAAGGCAATTTATTTTTTCACGCAACAGTAGGTATACGACTGCGATTCGCGACTAAATTACAATTCGCACTTCAGAGAGATTTTTAGAGAGTTTATAAAAGATTGTGGTAATTAGGTACGTGATAAAAGTTAAGACTTTTGGAAGGTGTTTTAATCGGATTGCGTCGCGTCACGTCGGCACAGCACGCGCTTCGAGCTCGGCGTCAGTTCAGCCGAGCGGCGCGCTTCTCTCGGGAGATTCCAAACCTAACATGCCTGAAAGTGAACAGGGCGGGTCGATACCGAATGCAGATGCATGTTTTATCTGCACTACACTCCCGACGCAAATCAGAGCCGTGCTTATTCAAAACCCGACTGTCGTACAGCTATCGATTAGAGGAAAAAGTATTTTAAATTTAAGATAAAAGATTTGTGTATTTAACGAAATTAACGTCAATGAATTAATTAAATTTGCAAAAGTTAATATGTCCATTCCTTTTTATAATGTATTTGATAAATAAAGTGTTTCGCTGTCGGATTGTCCACTTCTGTAATTGAATAAGTATTGTGTCCGAACCATTTCTGTTAGAAGATCTATCCGTTTCCCTACAATACTCGGTCTATTTGATGTTTCTCTGTCCGACGAAGGTTTACTATAACTGCACACTATAATCTAATGTCAATCTCGTTCTACTAATATAAGCGTACGTAGTGATTGTGTAGGCACAGAATCGGTCAGATTGGTGAAGACACAGAGTGCACGCCGCTATCCTACCACCAAGTGATCCACGTTTACAATCTGACCAGTTCTGTCCAATAAGTAAGTTAACCGTGAAATTTTAACATTTTTGTCTCTTTTGGTATATTGGTGTTAGGTAATCAATGTTATTCGTAACTTCGTCAGGGATTCTTCTTCACTTTTCGCACGGTTTGATCTGACTTCGAGCTTATTCTGTCCTATTCTGTTAAATGCATCATATCTCTTTGTAACAAAGCTGTCCGAGGTCACACATTCACAACTCTATCTTGATATTTAGGAAATCACATTATTTCCCCACTAACTGTGCCTTCTATTCTCTCTGTACATAGGTTTACTGTTCATCGTTTCATTTCTTTCAGTGGTCCAATTAGGCTGTCCCTCTTTTCGTTTTGTATTTCTTGCGTTTGTTTATTATGCCAAAGTGGCCAAACTAAACGAAATTTAAATTGCTTAGTGTGCCCTAGTCCCACGTTGCTTAAAATGTAATATTTGTTAGCTTTTAGAGTATCGTGCAATGGTCGTCGATTAAATGGCCACAACACTTGAAGGGTCGCGCTTTTTCACTTTTAGCTGGTTTTGTGTCGGTTTTCAGTGCATCAATTGATATCTTTCCAAATCTTTGACGTTAATCGAATTCCGTGTAATTATTAAGCACAAAAATATCGTCAAAGCACAAAGAAGCACAAGATTTTTTTTATATCTAGAATACAGACGTGTACACTGGAAACGGGTTGAGACATTCCAAGTACGATTATACTATTTGCATTACGGTATACGAGTATTATACTACTAATCTATTTATTGCGTTAGTTTTGATTTTCTATATTCTATGGTTACCTTTAACATGCTATTTTGCGTTTCATTGCAATATTCCTCAAAATAAGAAGTACCGTTTAGTTTATTGTTTTGTCACTTGTACCATTTATCAATAATTATAACTCATAAATTTTTGGAACACATTGAATTAAATCTGAACAAATTCGACTGATTTTTGATAACTAGGGAAAAGGGATCACCCTTTTTACTTACTTGGGGTTAGCTTTCGCAACAGGGTGTTGTCCAAACATATCACAATTGACTACTGACTGGGACTTAAGAATTTAGTCACTGCAACATCGCCACATCGATTGATCAATTCGGTATCGGCTTTCAATGCATAAAGAAAGACACGACATGATCTCGATCGAGAAATTACTATTTTCTGTCAATTAGTGTTTTGTTTATTTGTGATCGCGACCCAGGCCTATGCGTCAGTTGCTATTAGATGCTGTAAGTGGCTACTCGGTAGTCGTTAGTCTCTGGACTCATGACTGTAGACTATCTTTCGCTCATTCGAAAATCTACGTGTACTTACTTACCTACTTGCACTCACTATAATAGCTATTTTTGATCTCTATACTAATTGAGTAGTGTTTAAAAACTTTCATTATAGTTGTTAATGATTAGGGATCGTTACTATTTTGTGTGCCATGTTGTTATTTTGTTCGGTTTATTTTGTATGGTTTTTTCAGGCTGTATTGTGTTAGAAAGTATTTTTTAATAAGTTATACATATGACCGGGTGAAATTTATCAGGTTTATTTAATGGTTTATCTTCTAAAAGAAGAAATTATATTATATTATGTTATGTTTATTTATTGGTTATAGAAACCAAGTCGGTTTGATTTTGCCTGTTAAAATTGTAATTGTTTTGAAATATGAATAAGACATTAACCATTAATAAATTATATCGTCAAGTAGTTATTTCAAACTTTTCTACTAATTATGTATAATTTTTAGATTTATAAGTAGTCATTCTATTGTAGTAGGTAAGCTTCAAGCACGATTTCTTAGGAACGCGATGTATTATTTAATTTTGTATTATTGTAATTCATGTACTAGATATAGGATATACTCTAAGATATTATTGTAACTAGCTGCAATAGGCGCACAATCTGTTCTATTATTTCATATTCAAAATCTGTCCTGTAGTATTCTGAATTACATTGCATTTAACTTTAGTCCGAGCGCACTTCAATGACTTACTGTTTTATTTTTATTAATTGTGGGTCTCTGTCGAAAACGATGTCTTGACAAAACTGTACTGAGTTATTAGTTATTTGTAACGTGAGCGAGGCGCACAACGCCCTAGCGCCATCTGGCGGCCGACAACTGCTGCCCGCTTCATTCAAACAGAATCTCCAAGTCTGAGTCTATTTTTTAAATATTTACATTTCGTATTTTACTCATTTATTTTTACTGTATTGCGCTGCATTAAGCGTATTTTCGATCAGTAGTTAGGCACGTCATAGATGAATAACCACCTCCACATTACGTCTCTGTTGTATTTCTAAGAATACATATTTTTTATGATTCACATTTTGCCAATTCATGTATAATATACAAATTATAAAAAATAACTTAAAATTTATTTGTCCTGACTATGTAGATCACCGACACGTTCAGTTTTAAACCTGACTGAAAACTTAACATGTCATAATTCAATATTTTTAATGTTCATTTAACAAATTATTTTCTGTACTGATGCTTTTTTATTAAAAAACATATAACTTTAAATGATTTTGCTGGTTAAGTGCCTAATACAAAAGAGAATTAAAGAGTTAAAATACAAAAATAAAATCACATAAAGAACTGCACGTGTCGCTGTTCTTTCTAACAATTCATTGTCATTCGATCATATTTCATTATTAACTATCATCTTCTTTTCAAAGAGGTGTTAACATTTTTAATATTGCTTCGAAATAGGAACATTCTTGGAAAAAACATTGTTCCTTCTCCTATCGTAAGAGAAATTTGAAATTATGTTTTATAGCACAAAATTAGTAGACACAAGATAGTCGGTTAACCATTTACGAAATGAAACATCTTTTAAAAAAAAGTAGCCGCGCCCATTGTCGGTCCCGGCATTTTAAGTCGTTAAGCCATGACGAAGGCCTTACTTCCTCATACGAACTTACTTTACATAAGTAGGTACCTACTTGTCATTATTTGATAAAATAAAATTGTAATGTTTCTCTCTTTTCGCTCTTTTCTCTCTCTTCTTATCCAGTCGTCCATCCAAAGGTTGGATTAATCGCTTTTAGCGATAAAGCCGCCCATTGTACTATTTAATAATTTGGTTTCTTACGCGACTATAAAGCGTTTCTTTCCTTTTCTAATCTATGAAACGTCGCACTCTGAACCGCACCAGAAATATAAAACAGACCGGCGCAGACATTTTTGCCCTTTAAATAAATAGGTAGGTACTTTGAAGCAATATAGGTAACTTGAACAGATTTACGAAAAAAAAAAAAATTCTATCCTACTTAAGGCACTGGTATTCTTCCAAGAATGCTCTTCTTTTAAGACTAGCAAGATATCCGCAATCATCATAAAAGGTTAGGTAGGTATAAAGGTGAGTATGTTAATTGAATACTAATTACCATTATTTTCAGCCATTCAAATATGTTTTAGGGCACAAGAGCTGACTTACTAAACGAAATAAGGTTGTGCTGCATATTTATTACGTCCTACAACAAATCACAAGGAATATACAAAAATGGGTAAACAAAATAGCAAATTGAAGCCCGAAGTGCTTGAAGACCTGAAGCAGAATACTGAATTTTCAGGTTGGTCTTATGCATTTGTCAATTTAATATACTTAGATTTAAATAATGTTTTTTTCTTGTTACTCTTAATGTCAATGAAAATTAATATCCGTTTTAGCTAAAGTAGGTTTACTGAACCAATATGCATAAGGGGGATGTTTATATTCTCACGCTTTTTTCTAATGAGATAGGCCAGCGATATTGAGAAAAACAATTAGCGTTTAATAATAAACCTATTAGCTGAATTAGCTCGACAGCTGAAGGGGAATTTGTAAACGCACTACTTATTTATTAACCTTCCACTTCCTTCATAATATATAATGCATTATTAATACAATTAATTTAAATTCCAGATGCAGAAATTCAAGAGTGGTACAAAGGTTTTCTAAAAGACTGCCCCAGCGGTCACCTGTCTGTTGAGGAATTCAAGAAAATATACGGAAACTTTTTCCCGTATGGAGATGCAAGTAAGGTAAGATTATCTCTTTTATATACCTAATTAAATAAATTAGCCATGCTGACATTTCCAGGTCTATGCAGGTAACAACTTATACAACTATTTTATAAATAAAATTACCTACCAGTTTGGTGTTATAAATGAATATAAAAAAATGTATTGTTGTCGACGTGAGAGTCTTTTAATTTCATGATAAATAGCTATAATTATATCATAAGTTGTAAGAAATCAAGTTTTTTTGTGCGTTGTTACCTTTCCATTTAAAAGTCAAGTAAATCTTTACAGCACTAATATGTTTCACTTTCAAAACTATCGTGAGTATATAATGTCTAAAGCACTGATCTATTCTATGTAATGATTCTATGTTATTATTTTAGTTTGCAGAGCACGTGTTCCGGACATTCGACGCGAACGGCGACGGGACGATAGATTTCCGGGAGTTCCTGTGTGCTCTCAGCGTGACATCGCGCGGGAAACTCGAGCAGAAACTCAAATGGGCCTTCTCCATGTACGACCTCGACGGAAACGGATACATTTCGCGGCAGGAGATGCTCGAAATCGTCACGGTAAACTATCTGTATAATTCTACCACTTCTTAGCGCCATCTATTGGCACGTTCTGAGACTGTTTCGGTTTTACGCCACCAAGCAGCTTCTTTGAGCTTACACTACGTATCACGAAAGTGGTTGTTGGAATTAGAACAGTTAATTCGGGCGAACAGCCATTTTGTTTTTCTCAGTAACGCCACCTTTCGGCTAAGCAACATAAACTTTTGTTTCAGGCTATCTATAAAATGGTGGGCAGCGTGATGAAGATGCCTGAAGACGAATCGACGCCCGAGAAGCGAACCGACAAGATCTTCCGGCAAATGGACCGCAACAAGGATGGGAAGTTGTCTCTGGAGGAGTTCATAGAGGGCGCCAAGAGCGACCCTTCTATTGTGCGCCTTCTGCAGTGCGACCCGCAGTCGCAGTGAGCTGCTACACTCCACACCTACCACCCATTGTATAATAATTATCACCCTTTAGCATGCTTCTAAGAGCTAGTCGCGATGTGAAGCGTTAGTTACACGTTAGCCGGTCGCGTGAGACGCGTCCTGTTTCTGGGTTGCTCTCTTCAACCGAGTCTCACTGAAATCTCAATAAGTAACAATCCATTTTAATAGTTCGTCATCCCGGCGACAGGACAGACGTGCAACTAAATTGTGTATAGTTAAAAAATTTCCCAATGATAATAGTTTTAAATACATCCTTTTCCCCCTCGATCTTTTTGCCTCTTCATAAGCGGGACCAGTCTTGTTAGAAAGGTGGCGTTCGTTTAAAGAAATTTTTAGAAAATGTAATTATTGATATAATTCGATGGGTAATATAGATGGCTGTGTAACGCATTATAAAAAAGTTTAGTATTGACAGTGTTCCGATATATTGTCATTTCAACTTATAGGTATACATTTTATATACAAATATGTTATACAATATCTATATTTTGGCATTTAATGAACGTCAATTCAATTAATAATTGTCTGTAAATGTAAAGATTTTAATAGTATGATTAATGTTTCATAGAAATGGCCGAACGCAATCTTTCATAGTCCCGCTTTTATTACTTACAGCTAAACTTTATCCAACTATATCTTAAAATTCACATAAAATGGAATATAATGAATGTTTCAACAATAAAGTAGATTAAAATGATTGTTAGGTGGTTACCCTGGCGACTGGCGATAGCCGCCGGCGCCGGCGTAACGCACGTTCGTATATTTGGAATTATATGTGTCTTTCATATACCTACATTATATAATATTATAGATATACTTAGATAGTTATATCCGATAGCTGAAGCCGTAGTTTGTATGCTCTTAAAGTTGTTATCACATCGATTTTACACGATAATGTGTTATTCTTATTATAATGGGTGTAAAAAGACAGTTGTGTTGATAACTGATATATCACTAATAATCATAAACAAAATATATTACTCCTGGTACAATTGTACAAATGTACATTTAATGATGAACATCCGAAAGTGTACCTACTCTTTTTATGCCCTTTACAAAAGGCTTGATCTGATATTAAGCATTATTGTGAGTGTGACGTCATGCCTCCTTCTTATTGCTATATTCGACTGAAGCCTACGGTAAGGCTGTGGCGTCATTCATTCTTACATTACCTATGCTTGCAATTAGACATTTTTAGTATGAGATGATATGACATAGAGTAAACATTGTTATTGTATTTTTTATTGCAGTGTTATTGTATACAAGTAATAAATTAATTGAAGTAGTATCATCACAATTGAGGCGGGATGTGTGACGTCATTGGTGGGTCCGGCTGGACGAGGTTGTACCATCTGTCTTCTCATTGCTAGCCGACTATTCTGATGCCGCTGATAATAAAATATAATTATAATATAAATTCTACAAACTCAATCTTTGCCTTATATTAGATATATTCTAAAATCGTATATAATTGGTACAACATGCAGACGCTAGCATTGAAAAGACAGCATAATAATAGCACAATTATGAAGACATTACGCCACAAACGATACAGACAAATATGATTATACAATTAATGTTAATTTGTACTAATGGAAATATTTATGCTGATCTTTTACGCATAGCTGATATTATTAAGATTTAGTTGTAATAATAAAAAAAAAAATTAAACATAATTATAATCCTGAGTCAGCCTAAGTATTATTATTTTGTTATAAATTGATTTTTAAGGGTTTATAATATTTTAGTATAGTATGACATTTGACAGTTATCAAAGTAAACAGGTAGGAAAAAAATCTGATTCTTGTGGACGATGGATCGTAACTGCGAGCACAGTCGAAGGAATTATCATTCAAGTCCATAAATGTAAAACAGAATCGAATGCATCAGATGTAGTATTTTTATATATTAAACTGTGAGTTGCAATATACGTTTCTATCGAAAAATTAAAACGTTTTTGTAATTAATCGGTCGCAAGAGCTAACTTATAAATATTGAAAGAGTAGGGTTTCTTAAAGTACTCGCAGTTACCGTTATCTATCCAGACAGGCATAACCAAGTAAATAAAATAAACTAGTATCTTGCAGACAGTATCAAACTTGTAAAAAGTTTGTTTCATATAGTTCGATTTATTTAAGTAAGTCCTAGTGTGTACGTACATATTATATTTCTTAAAGAAGATTAATATGCATGCAGTTTATTTGTTTTTTGATAATCCCGTGCTTTCAAACTTCTTAAGACTAAACTCCTGTCAATCACAGATAGTTGTTATTGTGTGCTAGCTTGGTCCTCATAGCTTATGCGTGCTATATTATTCCCGTTATGTTTAACAGCTTTTATAATAATATTGCACTTAGTTGATATTATTTTTACTAACACATACTAAACACGTGTAACTCTTGCACACCTTTATCGAATGGACAATGAATTACGAGACTACAAAAATTGCTCACATCGAAATTAAAACGTAACTTTATTCTCGGAACTACGTGAACACTTTCAATAGATATTAATGTATTGATTTCATGTAATTTACTTATGAATGATACTAATTCAACTTTAATTTGATAAATTTTGTATAAGTAGTTTAGATTATTACATGATGGATATCTTCTTTGCAATTTTAATTGCTGAAGGTCGTGCCCAAACTGAAACGTGCAGACGAAAATGTTGACTGGCTTCTTCCACATTGCTCTACCCTGCGCTAGTCTCAGTCTTAGGGCGTGTCAGTGTGTCCTTTTATTGTTTTGATTTGTTCCTTGTTCAGACCAGCGCAGCGGGTTGGTGAAATCCCTCGCACTTATTCAAAAATTGTTTTATCTGGTTAGATTTGGTAGAGATCAAGAATCTAAAAAAAGATTTTATCATCTTTGTTTATTATTTTATGAGTAAGTATTAAAATATTTGTCTACTTGTGGCGCTGTCACACTAAGTTAGGCTTTTAGGCGGCCTAAAGTCTCCGTTGCCAGAGTTGGCCACACGAACTTACCTACTACTTAAGTACTAAGTTTTTTTTAATGTTCTTATTACCTTACAATAATAGCTAAAACAATCTTATAAAATCGACCGACATTCCGACGAACCTCGGTGTGCAAAGAGCTCGTTCAATTATTTTCAATTGCACTTTAATTAAGTTAGTACTTAACTGGTTTTTCAGCCATTGAATTCATATTTTAAATATAATTTATCAACGAAATATTTTAATCAAATGCACCATTTATTTTTTGAAAGGTAGGACTTATAATAATTTGAGTGGCATGTCTGATGCATTTGACATAATCTTGGGCTTATAACAAACTATAAAGTTATTCGCACAACTATTAAACTTACTAATGACGCAATTGATAAACAAAGATTTGTATTTTGTAAAAAAAAATCTCATAATAGTCTTTTAAACTTCATAAATATTGTGTAAGTAATTGATTTCTGTATCTGCTTTTCCACACCACCGCCATAGTTTCTAAAATACGCTTGCTAGAAATGAGAGTGGTATATCTGTTTACGTATCGCTATGCTAGCTTTCGAGTCGATTACTAGGGTAAACTGAAACTAACCGCAATAATAACTTTTTAGGTCGATTTTACCTTACCATTATAATACCTAATAATGATTTAAGGCAACTATGGTTAAACGCGCCACAAGCAAGTGAACAAGATAGCGACAACTTTATAAAGTCATTTTAAAAATTTGTTCACGTGACTGAGCTATTCGTTAGCATGATCATCACAATAATATGGATTTGCTCTGATGAAACTTGTATTTGCTTTACTGTGGTGTTTTATTACTGATTTGTATAAAGTCCTAAATACATTTTTCCAATATTACCTATATTATAGTATAATCTAGGTACTTACCTACAATAGTACCTAGGTACTACTTAACATTGAATCGGTAGTTATGTATTAAATTCATCGATTGTTAAATTTAGATTGCTGATCGTTTTACAATAAATTTTCAATTGGAAATACATAATGTGTTTACTCTGTGTGAGGTGAAGAAGATTAGCTAAAGATTCTATAAGATTGCAATTAAACATGAGATGTTTTCTGTGAAAAATAGGTCTAAAAGTGTCACCATTTCTCCCTTCTCATCTAGTCTCGAATTACCAGCGAATATAATAAAAATCACAAAACTTACTACGAAGTTTACCTACATTTGTAAGACGAACTAAAAAAGTATTGTGTGCAAGCCTATCGGAACGTGCCGAGCGCCCGCACGAAGCGGCAACGTATCCTACCCCCAAATTCTACAAAAAAAAAGAAGCAACACCATCGCCAGTTTTAGAGACCGCATGGAAAGAATCAGCTAATCAACATACCTACCTCATGTTTTTGTTTAGTAAAGTTATTACCTACTTAGATACAATAACAGACGCATAGAAGTCATAGTTTGATGGTGTTAGGCTGAACGCAGTGCCACGTGGTCGTCAGTAAACATGACCCGAAGGTCATTGCAGTATGTAAGATGCATCCCATGGGCTTCTGTCACTGACACAAAAGCAAATGACCTACTTCCAGTCAACTTTTCTAATGAGTTTCAGGCTACCTAGTAAATCGATTGTTTTTCTGTCTTCCAGTATGTTAAGCAGTAGGTAAAAGCTAACTACGGTTTCGTAGTATGGCATTAATTGAATCATCAATTTAAATTAAATAATTTATTATTGGATTTAAATTTTATACCTAGATTTTTTTAGCACACCGTACTAGTTTATTGCTAGCATTATTATGGGTGCTAATTTATAAATAGTAATTATGATTTTACTGCTGTACTAAATGCAAAGCTACCTTGGGCCCTGATAACTGAGTACCTAATTATTCATACTAGTTACCCGCGGCTTGGTGGTTTAGTTCTTTCTTACATTTTACTAATTTGAAGCTTTTTGTTTTACTAATTATCACTGTTATCTTAAATCTATGGTGCATAAATTTTCCTATGAGATGAAAGGATTGTTGGTAAGATAAGATGCAGACACAGTGTTTGCATTCATTCCGTGCTAATAATGGAGTAATACCTAAGCAGTGATTAAAGGTAGACGGGCTTTACATCGTAGCTAATACGTTGTTGTCACGAATTAATATTTTTGTAATTAGTTTGTGTAAATAAACATTTACCTACTTGAAATTATAATTATAGCTTACCACTACAAAGAAAACAAAACAAAACTCTAAACAACGAAGTAAATAAACTTATTATTGGGCCACTATGGCATCAGATAATATTAAAGCTATAAATATCTATATATAGTTGCACTGTAGGTACTATAGCTAAAGAGTTTTGTTTTATTTAAAACCCCGCTATAGGTAGTTAGCAGAAGCGTGAATAAACACTTTATTTACCAACCTACTTGTAAAAACTACTTACTTGCTTGCTACTTTTATTACATGTGTGTGTTTATATACCGCTTATTAGCTATATATTGTTCCCTCTCCGTAGGTAGGTAGGTACATGATAATTATTCTTCTATTTGTTTCATATGATATAGGTACATGTTTGTCTATAAAACACAGGGTGCTATGGAAATCGCGTGTCTCCTCTTCCAAATAAATTTCCTTTTAGCAACAAATATCCATATTGTGACTTTGAATGTCAGCGACGCACATGTTGTAGGTACTTGTTATCTAGTACCTACTGCGGCCCCCTCCTTCCAAGTCCAAGGCACTGCAGTGAGTGACAGTGATAGGCTATATATCGCGGTAATTGCGATGCATCTAGGCAGGTCTAAAGATTCGCATTAGACCTACGAAACGAAGCCGAACTGCCGAGTTGCATACGCTATAATGCTTTAACTTCTTAGCAACTTGAATGTTTGTTGCCAAGTTTATCTTACGCGACACGTATAGGTAAACCATCGAGGCTTCTGAAGTCATAAGGGCTAAAATGTAACAAGATATATTGTATATATACCCACAAAACCTTTGTGTAATAGCCACATAATTATGATACCTTATATCTAGGTAATGTTGTGTAACACATATCACTGTAATTGTTCGGTGTCGTGCTCTTCAAATTTAATGTAATAGGTATACAAACAATATCTACTGGATATTAAATTCTTGATCAGTAGGTATTTAAATTTTTAATATCACCCTGCTCTTCGATGTAGGTACCTCGGTACGATCATCAGTCCGACGAACCTTTGTGATTTCTAATAAACTTGTAAACTTTAAATGTTTCACTGAATTATTATTATAATTATAATACCTACATATTATTATATTATTGATGATGATGATACAACTAGGCAATTCATCTTAATTGTTGTAGGTACCTCCTGTGTAGTCGATTCGTACCTAATCCTAACAATGTTTTGTTATTTTAAAATTTGACTTATGTACTAGTTCTGATTTTAGATTTAAAGTTATATCTATTTATTAAATCTTTCTTCTCTCAGAAGTTGTTTTATTTTATCGGGGTAGGTCAATGATGTTCTACTATACTAAACTAAACTAAACTAATTTGACAGCACTAAAAATTTTCCGTCCCGTTCATAACGATCAAAATAAAAGGGATGGCATCAATTTTAGTGCTGTCAAATTAGTCGATCGAGTGAGCGAAGCGAACCAAGATATTAGTGACAACTTACTAGGCGATTTTGCTTTCGATGTAGGTACCTTTATGTACCTCCCTATAACCTACCTACCTATACCTATTTCACTTTTTGTGCTCGCATAGATATCAAACCATACCTAGTGCTAAGGTAGTTTGCTGATAATCTTCTTCGGTATAGTGGTGGTAAAGATATTGGGTTCCGAAGGTGGTAAAAAAGAAAAATATAGGTAATCAAATATAAGTATAAGTAATGTGGTATCATAATAATATGAAAGGACTTTTTTGCACATTCTTAAGTTTTATCTTTTATTTTGGATATTAGGTTTTTAAATATGGTATTAAAAGGATTTTGTAGGCTATTTTAGTAAATTAGATACCAATAACAGAACTAGATGTCTGTTAATTGTTACCCATGCTAGATCGCACTATCGTTGTGAGTAGGAAGTGCATAAATATTATTTCCAACATGGTTTTATGTGATAGTGATAATTTGCGCAAATGTCTATTTACACTTAATTGCGCAAAGATCCATGTGGTCTTTGCCAAGATCCATCTCCGCGGTTTCTTGGGGACTGATTGTGATATCTAAAATAATATATAAGCCAAGTCCATAGGTACCGCCTATAAACTTAGGCCTTTACATCTTACTAGATGATTTATACAGAGCTTTGCCTACACTTAACGGGACACTAGTGCCTGGGAAGTTGTTGAGATGGAATAGGCTTGCCCAGCATCTAACTAAACCATCCTCTCAGCTTAGACGGCCATATCCACAGGAAAGACAATGGTCAATACGCGTGGGGCTGACTAGCCACGGGTTTCCTCACGATGTTTTCCTTCACCGTTTAAAGCTCGTGTTAAAGTGCATATACATTTTTCGATACGAAAAGTCCATTGATGCACGGCCGGATTCGAACCGCCTATAACGTTTCACAAAATGACAGTCTACGTCCATCCTGGCGTACCTACCATGTCTTTATTTTGGTAATGGTAAAGGTACCTGCATTGAAACTGGCCATATAAATGTATTTAATACAATATCTAATTTTAACCCTATAATAGTAGCAATTCGGAGTATCGCAAAAGCTAAACTAAACTAACTAAAATGAATGCCATCCTTTTTATTTCCATCGCTATGAAAGGGTCGGCAACATTTTTAGTTAGTTAAGTTTAGCTTTTGCGACACTCCGAATTGCTACTAATATCTATTATTTTCAATATTCAAATAGACTTCTTGTGACTTGACTACACTAAGTAGTTAGGGGGTTTTAGTTTAGGGGCATCTATACCTAGACCCCATATTTAAGGTTTTCTGGTTGTCTGTTTGTCTGTGCTTGTTCGCACTAATCTCAGGAACGTATAACTAAACCGATTTGGATGCAACTTTTCACCGTAGTGGCAAGCCTTATGGCTTGGCTACAGAGTTTTTCAAATTTACCCTTTCAAATGGCCGAAATGGGGTGCCAAAGTTTGTATGGGACAACACATCGTATAAAGTTGCTTAAATGGAAGTAAAGTTCGCATAAACTAACGAATAAAACAGCGTTGAAAATAAATTCTGCTACGACGTAGCATTTGATGTTGCTTGCTACGGCGTAGAACATAAATAATGCTTATTTAAGATGCCTACAAAATTGATTTATAAAGTTTATCCAGTAGGTACGATACTTACTGACATAGGTACCTATCGTACTAATGAATCTAATAGTAGATTCATTAATAATTTAGTTTGTTGATTTTTCTTTGATTTATGTGCCTTAATTTTATATTTTGTTTGGTTGTTAAATAGATATAACGAATTAGTACAACTGTAATGTTATATTCTATGTGTGTATGTGTAAATAAATAAATAAATAAATTAAGTCGCATTTACACGATGCAAGATTCTTGCCTATTGCAATTTAATTGACTATTTACTTTATTTAAATCATGGAAGTTTAATATTGCTTCAATTTAATTGTATGCAACAGGCAAGAATCTTGCATCGTGTAAATGTTAACCTTCCATTTTCGATTTATGTTGCATGTTTAGGATCAAAATCAATAAAGTAGGTACCCACTAAACGTAAATATTTTTCAAGGAAAAAGTCTGTCCAACGCAAGACTGTCCTACGCGCGAGGTCGAGGAAGTGACTCAGCTTAGAACTTTTAAACTCGATTTAGATAGGTACCTAGGTACCTACTATAAATTAAAAATTTACACACGTAAGTATATCAGGATTTCTCAAAACTACCCTTAAAAGATTACGAAATGGGGTGTCAAAGTTTGTATTGGGAATTCTGGGCTTAGCACTCGGTTAGGAGGAGGAGGATAAATTAAAATGTGTTCAAAACAACCCATAAAACAGAGCGAATTTATGTTCGTACTAGCTGTACCCGCGACGTTGTACGCGCTAAATTGCTTTTCCATTAGGTACCTACCTACGTAGTAGGTACGTAATTTTTTGATGGTTCGTCAGTATTAACTTATTACCTACCTACTACATAAAATAGCGCAAGCAAACAACATACAACTTCGCGGGTACTGCTAGTTGATAATATCAAAGATTATTGTAGACCTTTATCATCGTCTTTGATAATATGAAGGTTAGGTAGGTAGGTAAGTTCATAACACTTAGGCAAGTTAGACAAGTGTAGCGTGTGATGCCAGACGAACATTTGGCGAACATTTTCACCTAGGTACGTACTAAATAATATAACTTGGTACTTATAGTAAATAATATAAATTAATACCTACCAAATAATATTTGGACATACCTCTGACTACCCTCCTAAACTACTCGAAGGATCTTTATTGCCTCAAGAGATCTGAAATAATAATTCTACCGCACCTTGGAAATACAGTATTGATCATAAATTATATTTTGTTCTCATTTTATTTTACATAACAGGCGTATGCTTCCTGTGTGGGAAGCACCTGTAGATTGCCTTAAGAAAAATGTATTGTAGATACCTAAAGAGTCTCAGTCTGTTGCAGAAAGCGGTGTCACGCACAGGCCCCGCCTCACCTGTCACAGTCACAGCACGCCGCGCAAACTATTCCACTATCTACGCAAGCAACGACGAAAGCGAACTGCGGACAAAATCTTGAAACAAAATGTTTTAATAAGATTTTAAAATTTCATACCTCCAGAAGGTGACATCTTATCTCAGACAAATCATTCGCTTGAAATAAAAGCTTTCCAAGAAGCTAATTATTAAATGAACTTAATTTGAAACAATAGCAAACTTAACTAGCAAGGTCCATGCAAATTAAACCAGTTAAGCCAAATAAAATTACACGGCAAATTGATTTAAGCCCTTTACATAATGTAACTAGTATACTACCTGTGCACATATAGGTGTGCTCTAAATTGCGTATTTAAATAAGCTATATAGGAATACATACGAGCTTATAGATGTTGGAAGCGAGTTAGTTCGCTCTGTATGGTGTATACTATGAGGTGGGTCCGAAGGGTGGCGGCCCCCCCCGGGGGGTGCGCCTAAGGGGCCCCGTCCAGAGAAAGTAAAATATCCTGGTATGAGGGAGGCTAGTATTGTCAAGGCGATGTATAGGTATAGCTTTAAACTATATATCGACCCTGTATAGTATAGGCTGTGGAGTACTTATTTACATACATATATAAGTTTATCTATTATGCAGACATAGGAAATGGAGCAGCTCGGGAGGACGGTTGGAAATTTGCTGGTATTGGACGTGCTCCTTCCTAAATTGTAATATGGATTTGAATATTGAACACTAGACACTGCTTTTTATATCTCCTTTCTTTAGCTAATTGTATGTAGCTTGTGAGACACCCAGTCTGTGATTCAAAGACGATAATATTACGCTGCCTATGAATCCTTATAATTCAACCGGCCAAGTGCGTGTCGGGTACGTAGTTTAGTTAGATGTACATTCAATGACGTCTTTTTCAGTTTAAATTGAAGTTATAGCCTGTCTACCCAAAATTTTATACTAAATTTTTATATAGCACTCGTCAACCTGTAAAGCCTACTTAGCTGTGATAGTTTTCCTCTTAAATTAATTATTGGCTGTACTTAATAGTTTTTCTTCTCATTTCCCTGGCAGGGGTGGGGAGGCGCTTGACTTTTAAAGAAAATTAGCACTATTTCACAAGCACACCTTTCATACGACATCCCATCCCACACTACGGAGTAGACGAGAAAGAAAATCACTCGCGCTGTACGCGTAGGGAAGTATTTTTATATCCTACCACTTTTCGGTTGATTATAATTAACCAGAAAACTGTGATTTGGCATGGATGCATCTCCATCTTGTCGTCGTTGAGATGGTGGTATGTAATAAACATTTTGTATTGTACTACGCTTGCTCGCCCGCGGCTTCGCTCGCGTGGTATCTACCTTCATAAAATATAGCCTATGTTCATTCGGAAAGTCCATGCTACACATCGGTGAAAGAATTTTTGAAATCGGATGAGTAGTTTCGGAGATTACCTAGGTACTTACCCCAAACCTACAGACAAACAAACCAACTTTACCTCTTTATATTAGTACCTAAGTATACCTAGATGAGAAAATGTGTGTTGATTTATTTTATTTTTTGGAAATTTTCCAAAAATTTGGAATTTTCTATTCGCGACGTAGACAGATCCAAAAACTATGAAAATCGGTCTATCCGTTCTCGAATGTTCTAATAATAAACTCGACTGTGTTTTAAATAATAAGTAGGGGAAAGTGGGGTACAACTAAAAAAAAGGTTTGAAAACACAGGAATCAACTATATTTAGTGATAGGATCTTTGATTCATCACATCACATCCTAGTCTAAGATCCCGTCATACAACGACCTTCACCGAGATGTTTATTTGATGAAACGTATTTTATATGTAATTTAATATGTAAATAAATATATTGCATATGGGTTGGCTAACAAATTTCAGTCCAGTATATGCTTAATTAAAAAAAATAATAATAACATTTCACCGGAATGATTAGTAGACAAATTCTATACCAATCGAAAGTCTGAAGCCCATAGAATATGCAAACGTTGGGTTGCCTATTCTTTTCCGGTCACAACTCTCGGGCAGCCAGTTTTATACAGGTAAATAATATTAGCATTTTGCACCGATCTGATTATTGAATTAAAATTAAATTAATAAATTCATAAAAAAATAATTAATTAAATTAATAGTTGTGACCGGAAAAGAATAGGCAACACAACGTTTGCATATTCTATGGGCTTCAGAGTTTCGATTGGTACAGAATTTGTCTAATAATTATACCGGTAACATGTTAAATTTTTTTTTTTTAATTTATTAATATACTGGACTGAAATTTGTTAGCCAACCCATATGCAATATAGGTATTTATTTACATATTAAATTACATATAAAATACGTTTCATTAAATAAACATCTCGGTGAAGGTCGTTGTATGACGGGATCCTATACTATCCAGTCAACTACCAAAGACAGATAGAATTTGAAACTGGACGAGTCATTCCAACGGTATACTAGTCGAGACAGCCGTAGCTTTGACAGAATTTGGAGATGATGAAGGGCTATTATGACCAGCGGTAGAGAAATCAGCCCAAATGAATGAGCCGATGGAGAAGTGGCTAATAGAAGTGGACTTTTATTATCTACTTCGTCTTCTTCTAAGCTCGGTAATCACGTAAGTAAGTATTACAATTAAACTTTTGTATTATTATAATTCCCATTGGTAGTAGGCTGAGACCGGTAGGTGTTGTGTGTGACCGATATTTAAAATCAACTAGCTAAAATTGATGTAGGTACCTACCTACCGTAGGAGTACCTAAGTAAACCTAAGTCAAAAGTTTATTTGTAGGTAAATATTCCTGGATTTCGCAAAGATTTTTGTAGCTTAGTAAAATCCATGTGTTTATTCTTAATAAGGAGAGGGCGACGAATGGCGGGTTTTAATTAAGTTTGATCGGAATCGTCAGTGGAGCGGCGCGCGGCGCAGGGTGGTCGTCACATGTAAATGCGAGCGACACACCGCCGCGGAGCGGAACCTACAGCCGCAGTAGCCTACATCGGGAGGAATGGAAAATATATATCAAGCCGAGCGAAAAGTCCACTACACACCCCGAGGGGGCGGCCGGCGCCGACGGGGCCCGGACGTGCGTTCGATTCAAACGAACCGTGGCCGCCCCGGGTCCGCGCCGCGCCGCGCCACGCCGCGCCGCCGTCGAGCCTCCGCCGTCGCACCGCTACAGCGCTGAATTCTCCTTCAAACAAAAGACCCAGGGACCCACCACCTACGTAGGTAGGTATAGCTACTCATTTCGCAGTAGACACCGCTTTTCAGATGTAATTTCAGATTTTCCTCGAGAAACTCCCGAGGAAAATAAATATGCTTAAACCCGACCCTACAGCAGGAAAAAGAGGAAAAAATATTAAAAATTAAGAAAATATTTGTTTTACAGTTATGTAAACATCTCTAATTACGACCTGTTCAAATTATTATTTTTTCTTAGCTGGGAGCGGGCGGGCGCGCTCTAATTAACATCTATTACAGGTATTCGGTAAAAGAGGAGTATCATTCGGCGAGGGCGCTGAGTACACTCAATTAAACGAGCTGCCCTTTGCCGCGTCGGCGTCGACGTCGGCGCGACGCACGGGCCACGCGGCACACGTGTCGTGTCGAACTACTCAAGTTCAATACTTTCTTTCCTCCCTAATCCTAATCTAGGACATGTCTTTCTAAAGTGGTAGAATAAAATAGTAAAAAATATTTATTTCAGAGTACCTCCAGTAGTACGACGTGAAGCTGGGTTGAATTTTATTTTCTCATCTGTAATGTGGGATGTCGTTGATTGGTCTTTCTAAGATATTGGTAGTTATAAAAGACCATTTTTTTGTTTTAAAGTACAAATTTTCGTTAGTGTCAAGTGGCCCTCACTAGAAAATCCGTCGTATTTGGAACTGTAAAAAATTGTATTAGTAAGGAGCTAGGGGCTTGTTGTAACAGGGGTGAATAGTAACAAAGGCTTCGTAAATTTTTGTTGACGACATTGCTAATGGCTAATTTGAACTTTTCTGTGTTTCATTTGCACTAAAATTTATGTAGGTATAGTAATCTTATATAATACTTTATAACAGTTCATGTGATTACTTTGTTGATCAAATAGTTAGCTTGTTAAAATTGGGGCTAGTTGTATGTAGGTACAGTCGCCTGCACTAAGACGTGCACGTCATCGGCGTCATCCAAGCGCTCCAAAGTTATGTAACCATCAACTTGTGCCATATCATTATAGATTGAAAATATATAGATGATATGGCACAAGTTGATGGTTACATAATTTTGGAGCGCTTGGATGTGTAGTGTACCTACTTACATCTTAGTGCAGGTGACTGTACCACTTTCTCGGGGCAAGTTGTAACACAAGCTGTAGCAGAAAACGATAGGTTATTTATGTCCGATGTTACAACTTATCCCGTACTTTACTCGAGGTAAGGTTTAACACATACTTAGGGAGAGTACGCTATATTGTACCGGTTGATTAATCGTACCACCCACACATTTTCTACTAAATGCACTATTTTTGTTATTCTGGCAACATAAAAGTATAGTTGGCAACACTCTGGAAGCCATGACAGTGTTTCACATTGCTGTGGTTTATAGAATAATTGTAAAAAAATAAAATACGTTTTCGTGCCGCTCGACGCAACTTTTATTCTGGAAAACCTAAGCTCAACTTCGGAAACGATAAGTTTTCAGGAATCTATATTGCATTATGTTGATTCTAAGTTATTATCCTTTTCATCTGTTTAACTTGACCGGCGCAATTATTTGAGGTTAGGATATGACAAGGTTATTTTTCGAAATTGGGTCTGTTTTGTAAATCGTACCAGTTGGTGGTTTTTTAATCGTACCGGTACAATTTATCGAGATAATATTTTATGAGTTTTGAAAATATATTAACTAGTATTATACTATTGCTTTCTTAGGTTTTTGTGATTGTTACACATTACATTTAACAACTTTCAACGTGTCAGTGTACCTACCCGTATGATTTATGAAAAATACGTCAAAACTTGTTATTTGATTTTTATACTATTGTGCATTTTTTAATTAAATTATTTTTAAATTTTTATTAGATTTCAAACTCATAATTATCTGAGGTCTGTTGTGATTTAGTTGTTAAAAAACAAGATCTTCAAATTGTGATCTCAAACATAATAAATAGTTAAAATATAGGAATTTAGTTTTTCTAGACATTTGTATGGGAAATTCCTAAGTACAATTTAGAAACCATGTGGTACGATTAAACGTACGGGTCTCGATATCGTACCTAAGCCTACTTTTTTATAAATAAGAATTAATTAGGTTAATAGTGCTTTCTAGATAAAAAAACGTATAGGTATTATGAATGTCGATAACTAAAGTAACTTACAAAGAAACATAGACAAGAATATTCTTGATAGTATGCTCGCAATCTTGGATGAAAGTTAAGGGGTACGATATAGCCAACCTTCCCCTACTAGTTGTTCGCCCCGAACGAGATCTCGCGTGCTGTTGGTTGGTGGATTGATAATGAAGATGTGATCCAAGTGCTTATTTTATAGTGTTGTATTAAGTGTTGGTAATAAAGATGTAAGATTAAGATTATTTTGTACTCGCTTCTGACTACTACTAGACAACACTGTCGATTTGTAGCAAAGTAATTGATTGTTTATTTATATTACGAAATCTGACTACAAAATGTCTACTTTCATCGTTATTATAACGTTATTTTTCACGTGTTGAATTAAAAGAAAACCAGCATCCTATTTTAATGCTCAAGATCTATTGTCTATTTTTGTACCAAATTAAATCCAAAATCGGTTTCGTGGTTACGCGTGAATGCATGACTTTATTTACACTTCCATGTGTATTTTTACACCATGTAAAAATTTCAAGAAACACTAGAACAAAATTTATTTTTTCTTACTAAGTGCATAAGTACCTACAAACTTTCATGGTTTCATCTTCTAAACAGGCGAACTTCTATAAAAACTTTCATCCCCTTTTTCAACCTCTTCCAGCCTTTTCATTGCTATAAAATGTAGCCTATCTCAAGGTCTAATCTATCTCTGTACCAAATTTCATCAAAATCGGTTCAGTGGTTTAGGCGGGAAAGCGTAACAGACAAACATACAGAGCTTCTTTCTCATTTATAATATATAATATAGTTTATAGTATATAATATAACATTATACATAGCTAATAGCATAATACACAATAATTTAGGTTCTGGGACTCTTGAATTGTCATGAGAATTAGGCCAGCTACGCGAGCTACGGCGCCGGTGGCGACGGCGCTACCTTGTCCGGGCTTGCTGGCTCTGCTGGCGCAAGCAGGCTGTCGTCCGAAGCGCGCCCCGTGGTCACCCGCTCGGAACCCCCCAAGCACCCAACACCCTCTTTAAAAGCCAGTGGCGAGCTTCAAGAGAAAGTGCCGCGTGTGTACGCTCACATGCGTAGAGCCATCTTTGCCGGGCGCGAGGCAGGGAGCGGATTACGTGGAGGCTCCCGGCGCCGCCTCGTATGCGTAAGTGCGTTCACACAAAGCCTTCCCACATACATTTGCATAGTGACATTGTACGGTAATAATGTATGTGACCACTCGCTTACCTACCGCCCTACACCTACAGCCTTCCAATAGATTACCCGAAGCCTCGTTTGATTCTCCCGAATCTGCTCCACCTATCTTGTTGTAAGGAACGAGATGAAAACCAAGTAAGTACATAATACCTACAACAAATTGGTACAGTTCCTTGCTTGTACACTGAAGCTAAGATAATCGATAGATATCCCAGCACAGTTCACTAATTAGGTCGAGCTCTAAGATGTAGATTAGGTACCTACTTAAACAATTTTATTTTCTTAAAAGTAGCAAAGTTACTTTGATGATTCACCAAAAAAACAAAAGCCAACCACAGATAAAATAATACTAGTATAACTATAAATAAATATAACTAAATATTCAAATACTTAATAATTTGAAAAGTAAAAAAATCTTCGACACGCAGAAGGAAACTAGCAATAATGTTTATCATAGCACCGAAGGTAGGTATCTACAGGTAGGTTTATATAGTATAATATACTGTCCGATAGATTCGATGAGAAGAAATTGAATGTATAATTTTGATTTACATATGTGAGTAGGTTACACATGTGCGTATAAGAGGATTTCTTGAAGTTTCGTCGATATAATAGAAGGGTGGATGTGGGTGGCGGAGGCGCGGGTGCGCGGGGGCTCGTGGCGAGGCGGGGGTGAGGGGGGCTCGGACGCCGCTCGCCTGTGTGCGTATGTCTCGGACATGCACGCTACGCAGATTTCTCTAACGATTTTCCCTGAGTGTGAAATGTAAAATAAGGGGTTAGACGAGGCTGAGTTCCCCGCCGCCCGCACGCCTCGGTTACCCAAATTGATGACCGGCCACCCTTAGGGAGATCTGTTCAAATTTAACACATATCGTATTTAAAAGTAAAACGCTTCGGAACCTTATCCTCTCTCATTAATATTCCCTTGCAAATTGTTAGAATATTTCGCTTGTAGGAGATTGTTTTTTATTTTTACGAAGCTCTTAGATTATTTATTATATCAGCCACAGGCATACATAGTACACCTGAATTTGATAATAAGCCTTACAAATTTTTATCTGGAAGATTTTCTTTAAAGATGTAGTTGTAGAATTGATGAGACCGAAGTTGGCATAACAGTGTTCTCGCTCGGGGTGATAGAAACCGGTTGTCCGCGGCCTCTCTAACTGTATTTATCGTTTTTATAACAGCCGCATTCCTGCTCACCCCTATCATCCCCTTGGATGGATTCATCCCTCGCGTGATTCTCTTAATAAAATTTAGATTTCTTTTCTTTTACATCGGTATTATGCAATTTCTTAGATTACACAGAGATATTTTTTTAACTAGGACAGTATGGGGAAATACGAAACTATTGACGATAGAGGGAACTATCTTATGAACAATAAATAGATACTTAATTTTCATACAAACAAACCAGCTGGCCAACTTGTTTATTCCTTCTTGCAAAGTTTGAAGCAAATCGAACAACCCGTTAAGTTGCACTTGGTGCCACCAAACTCTGTTTTCGCTAATCCTCCTAAACTATACAAAATAAAACTATTACAGAGGTATTGAAAAAAAGCTTATGTTTCACAAACTAATTAATTAAAAATAACACAAAAAAAACAAATTATTTATTTATTTCTCTCACAACACATAAATAAGTATGTAATTAATTTTAGAAATAAAATAAATACAGCTAAATAATGATAAATTCAAACAATTGCAGGTTAAAGTTAGGTTACAAGTTTAATCTAATAATTTAATAGTGGCAATTCTGGATGACACCAAAACTTAAATTAACTAAACTAAAGTAAAAATAAACTAATTTGATAGCACTAAAATTGATGCCATCCTTTTTATTTCGATCGTTATGAAAGGGACGGCAACATTTTAGTGCTGTCAAATTTAGGTTAGTTTAGTTTTGGCGACATCCAGAATTGCCACTAATGTTGAGGTTAGTAGCAATTAATGTAGCACTGCATTGCATGTGCCATGTAGCATTTTTTATATTTGTTTAATATACTTAGGATAAAAAATCAATTCCTTGAAATACTTTTCAAATTGTAGACGATAAAGAATAACGTTAAGTAGGTAGTAGTTAAATTGTAAAGAATTTAACCTAACACCTGTTTTAAAAATGTTAATCAAATCTTTTAAAACTAAATTGCAACGCAGCTTAGTAAAGCGGCCAATGAGGTGTGCCGGCGCATCATTGTTACCTCCATCGGCGCCATACTGTAAACGAGAAGAGATTTTTTCAACGCACCTCCTCTATGTGTGGGTGTTTCTTGGAAATCCTCTGCATTCGAGTCTTAGAATATCTAACAGTTACTACTATAGAAGCTAGAAATGGGTGATAGTGTGCGTGCGATTGTATAATACACCTGTTGCGCGTGCGCATGTGTGCGTGGGGGTGAGTGCGACGTTGCTAGATGTGTTTTTTAGGTGCATCGTAGATTTGGCAACGTCGCACAATTTGAATGCATCATCAGTTTCTAAAGATGGCGGATTTGTTTCACCATGTTTTTTTATAACCATACCAAAGGCATTTGAGCCTGTTCATTTAGTGTTTATATTCTTACGTTTTTAACAGTTTTACAGTAGTTTTGAGATAAATTTCTGCTCTCTTGTGAGTACCGTGTTATCATCCAACCATATTACTTAGGTACATAAAATATAAAAAAATGGTGTTTCGGACATAAATTATTAGTAGATACTTAATGTAAATAAAAAAATGTAGCATCGAAAAGCGCAAATGACCTTTTGCTTTTTTTTGTCCGTCTTTCAAGAACTCAGGGGGCGTACGTACCACGTATCACCAACTTATAAACAACCTTGTTTTAAAATTGCTTGGATTCTGAACTTTAGAAACATTTTCGTTTCATCTCTCCGCTAAGCGATAATATGGAGAGACCGCCTGATTTTCGTACAGCGTTACGCTCGTAGACGTTTAAATAACGGTAAAACAATTATTGCATGTAAAAAAATTATTGGTAAGACGCGGAGGTTGCGGGTTCAATTCTCGCCACGGGACAAATGTTTGTGTATTCTGCAGATATTTCTTCTGGGTCTGGGTGTTTTTCTATCGATACTTTTTTATGTATTTACAAAATATGTAGGTATCTAAGTAGTTTATCAGTCATCTGGTTACCATAAATTAGTTTAGCTTGTTTAGCTTGGGACTAGATGACGCCAAATGTCAAAAAATATTTATTATTGTATTGATACAATATGAAGCTTGCTTAGTAAAGCCCGTCACACACCTAGCTATAATATTATATTAATATGCCTTGCTAATTATATACAAATACACATACAAATACAAATACAATACGTGTGTGACGGGCTTAAAGGTCAAAACATAGCATAAGACCCCAAAAATGCATTGCATACCTAGTTCATTGTGCAAGAATAGATGAACTCTCAATGCTACAGACAAAGAATGACGTTGAATGATTGCAATATAATAACAGGTCTACGTCCAGCTAAATCTAAAAACAGGAGCGTTCGACGAATCCTTCAATGTGACCTCAGTCTTAAAGTCAAATCGGAGAACTGACTAAGAGAACTAATTATCTACTTTTTTATTTGCAGCGCTCGTGTGCACACGTCCGCATAGTTACCTACTGCAAAAAACATGGTCAAGTGCAATTATGAGTTAGTGGCTATGGTCCTTTACCCCTATTGTCTTGTTTAGTCCTGACTGAATATTATATCGTTTTTCAATACCTGAATAGAAACATACAGTCAGACATTAGTGGCGATTCTGAGTGTCGCAAAAGCTAAACTAAGCTAACTAAAATTGTTGCCGTCCCTTTCATAGCTATGGGAATAAAAAGGATGGCAATAGTTTTAGTTAGGTTAGTTTAGCTTTTGCGACACTCCGAATTGCCCCCATTGGTACCCTAAGTACCTACAGATTTACAATACACTAAAAAATTATACACTTAAATATGTAGCATAATTAATGTAAGCTGCTATATTTTACTTATTAATACCGACATAAAGTAAGTTTGTGTAGATGACTGAATATTTGGGTTTCATACACAAATATTAACCGTTTCTGCGTTATCGGCAGAACCGGTTCTTCATTACTTGGAATAAATTAATGGCCAAAATAGCTAGCAAAAGCTGTTTTATTTTCTAAGTAGGTATAGCAAAGCGCAAGGGCTATAGAAATAGTTTTAGACAGACTAAAAGAATAATTTATTTTATGACTAAATAGTACGGGACCCTAAGAACAAATTTGATAACTAGGTATCCTAGAAGACTGTTAGCATAATCACTAGGTTTTAGCTAAACCTAAAATTTGATTACAGATTAATTATTATGATTTGTAATTCAACGTTGATTCGTCATGCACCAACTTGGCCTTTTAAAGCAACCTAGTGTGCCTAGAAGTGCCTAAGTATATTTATTTTATCAGTGCATTATTCATTTGTCTTGAAATATTTCACATTTAAAATGAATTTTAGATATCTTCAGAGGACCTTGAATGATATCATGCTTGGGGATAACTAGTGAACCAGTTTTCTGTCTTTGAAATAAAGTATGCATATTTTTTCATTATTTGAAGGGTGAGATGAGATACAATGGTAGGTACAGTTTGTAAAACCTGGCCTCGGTTGCACTTGGTGAAGTTAGTTGAACAAAGAGGTACCTACTGTAGTGAATAGCTGGGTGGTTGTTGGTTAGTAATCCATGGTTTGAGGCATATGTCCATGTCAAGGCCAAATGGTGCATCCAAACAGCAGTTACTTTTTATTGTACAACGTTTCCAAGTGTACAGAGCAAAATACCTACGATCGCGAAAAGTTATTTTTGCTCTAACCTTACCATGTTAGTAGGTATAAGTATTAGGGTGTCCCTTATTTGACCAAAAAAATTTTTTTTTCGAAATTCGGTATGCATACCCTCTATATTTTTTATAAATGCTAAGACGTATTTAAATATGAAATTTTATCTTGCTAGCATGATTGAAACCCGTGCCGACAGAGCCACAAAGTTTATCAAAAATCGTGTTTTGCCCAGGTATATTGGTTTGATATAAAACTGATATAAATGCAACAAATGAAGTGAATCAGAATTAAAATAAAATAAGATAAACATTATTATTCATTTAAACACATAATATAATAACAATCAAGTAGGGTAACTTTTCTTTTAATGTCGTTTGTTACAGTCCGGTACGAATTTCTATGCTCGAGGACACAGCGCAACAAAACCGATTTTTCTCTTCCTAAGCCGTGACAAATCTGTTAAAATTTTGCATTCATTTGACAGCCCATTCAGTTGTGCCATTTAAAAACCTTACAAAGACCTTTTCTTAGCTTCTGGAAAAGCATAGTTACCATCCCACTAAGATCAAACTTCTTAGAGAAAACTGTCGTCGATCTGCAGTCGACATACAATTTTTTTGCCTTTTCCGATACGAAATCGTCCAGTGCTTTGACTATAAAAGAAATACAGGTTAAATAGGAAAACAAAAACCATAACAAGATGTGTAGAAAACCTAAAAATAAATACTTCGCTTACCAATCAAATTTTGGGACAGTTCTTCCTTTGATGGCATGTAACGTTTGATAAAATCTAAGCTTTTGTCCCTCTTTAAGTTGGCAATCATTTTAATTTTAGTTTGTTTTTCAACTTAACCATATAAAAGTGATAGAACTACTGTCTCATCACTTAGAATACAAGGCACAATTGATGGCTTTTGATTATAGGAACTTTGAAATTATACCAACTTTTTTGTATTCTTTTGACGCCTTCTTGAAGCAAAAATCTTGATTAAGAAGTTTAATTTAAAGCCAATGTTTAACATGCAATGTGGCAAAAGTCAGCACGTAGAGCGTTTTTGTCCTTTTTTGGTTTGTGACTGAAGCAAGCATACTTTTTAGGAAAAAATCGCTCTCGCCTTCTTCAGTTTTCTTTTTTTTTGTAATCTCTCTTCAAACATGATATATACACCAAAAATTTTCTTCAAGCGGTTAGAAAATGACTTTTTGGGAATTCTTATTTTTTTTATGAACATAATGCACTCTCTAATCACAAGATTTGCACATTCACTGACAGTCAGATTGACTTTACGAATTTTCTTCAAGTAAAATTAGACTACGAGAACTTGTCGACTAGATATTTTTATATATTATATTATAGACCATTTTTATTTAAAATAATTTATGTTTCTCATTGCGTAATACCTCTAGCATCTTAACACAATAACCAATAATGTACTAATCTTAAAAATCGTATATAAAATGACAAATGAAACACGTAGTTACGGGACGCAGTACTGTACCAGCGTAAAATGTATGGAAAACTAAAATCGCAATTCGGCACGGGTTATAGTTTATAAATCGGGCCAATATTTATTTCTAGACTATACAGGGTCCATACGCACGATTTGAGAGGGTATGCGTAAAAATTAAGCGAACTTGAAAAATAAGGGACACCCTAATAAGTATCTTGAGTAACGTTGGTCAACAATAGGTAGGTATGTGGTAACAATTAAATTAAAAACATTGTTTCGTTGCCGTGCAATTTGCTTGTTGCTAAAAGTTACTCTTTCTGGGCGGTATGGATGTTTTTTCGAAATTGATAGTAGGTAAGTACCTACCTACTGAGTATGAATCAAAAAATGTTATTTATTTAAATTTATTATATAATATTACATCATATTTTAAAAGTAAATAATACAGTAGGTATAATTGATATACTTAACGATCAACTCCTTCGCAGTGTGAGGTAGTGTTCCATGAGGTTTATGTTGCTAGATAACAAAAGATTTTGAGTATTTTGAAGTTCTTAGTAGTTTAAATAAGTTTTATTTCACAAAATAATGTCTGGATATAAAATATTAGTCACGCACGATCTAGCTATAATATTAGAAAAACTTTTTTACGGAGCAAATATTGGTAAGGATTTTCTGAATAGCATAAGCATAAAGACCTAGTAGGTACGCCATAGAAATGACTATGGTAATGAATGTTGGTTAATCAACCTTTGTTACTGCCGACTTTACTTACCTAAGAATACGCACTAATGAAACAAGAAAATTAAATAAAAATAAGTCTTGAATAAGTATTTTAACACCTTTGTTCCGGAAACCAGTGCCAGCGTTAAAACGCTTTAAATCATTTCTTGTAAAAGATAAGCTTTTCACAAATAAACTCCATTGTGTTGATTAGTGCAATAAGCTGCAGCAAAGACAAAAACAATGTTATCTAGCATCTTTTATAAGAAACAGGTGAAAAGGTTTTTTTTGAGTTAAATAGGTAATGTTTTTTTTTTCTCTCTTAAAATTTACAAACTGTTGTCGGTTTTACTCAGCTTTATCTACTAAGCTCTCGTGGCGAAGCTTGCTAAGACATTCTTGATAGATCGTCGAAGTTAAGCAACTTTCTGAGCGGTCACTACTTGGATGGGTGACCGCAAGTGGCATTAATATCTGAGCGCTTCCGTGCTTCAGAAGGCACATTCAATTGTCGGTCCCGGCTTTTAAAGTCGTTAAGCCATGATGGAAGCCTTAAGGCGGCCTGAAAAATCCATCACCAGATTTGGGCACTTGCTCATACGAACTTATTTAGGTACCTACTTTTTACTACCTAAGTACTTATATCTTGTACCTAAGTATATATAATTCGCACTGTCTACATTAAATTAGCAATTAGTAATAATTTTAACGAATATCTTACATTTAAAGTTCAAGCAGGTAATCCACATAAATCAGGTAAGTGAAGCATTTCGTACAATAACAAAACTATTGTCAAGATGTAACTCACTTTTAATTTTCTATACATTTATTTGTTTAACCGCGTTGGAACAAAATAATAATGATAATGGAGAATTCATATTTTTGTGCAAGAAATTTAATTCAAAATCCAATTCTGATGTAAGAGTACCTACCTACGACGAGTAAGGTACATGATATGTAAGAAACATATTCAGTGAAATGATCACGTAAAGATACAAAATAAAATATAACCAGTCGATCAATCTTAGTATCGATGTAAAGTAAATTATCTAAAGATAGCTAAACTGATCTTTTACTTCCAGTCCAAAAATTAAGTTATGGATTTGTTTTTGTCATCAATAATATTTTAAGTTATACCTTAGGTACTAATTGATGTATCCATCCAATTGAAACAGATTAATACCAACTTCAGATACTTATCGTAATCTCGGCGTAGACAGGGGTAAGGGCATGGCAGTAGTGCTAGCGTTTGCAAATTTTATATTAGCTAACGTGTGTAACATACTAAGGCCCAGGTATTTATAGGTCAGCCCTGGATCTACGATTTCTTTGACTCGGGGAAAAATATGTACAAGGGGGAGGGGGCTGCGTTAAGCAAAGCATAAACAGGTTAATCTGTCTAATAAAAGGGAGCTGGTTTTCCAATGTTAAAAAAAATATATATAAGACATCACGACTCACGAAATCTTTAGGCAATTTTTAGGTCCTTTTTCAATGTTATTGTGCAATATTATTGAAGTAACCGGATATCAAATCTCGAATCAATCATACATACAATTTCCAATTCTGGTCATTATTAGACTCTGGAGTATTAATATCGTAGAAACCTAAAGCTTTGAGCTCAAAAATTTATACCAAGCCGAAAGATCCCCTAAATTCAGGGTTAAGAGATGATTCTTTTGGAAATACTGGTCTGATTTCTACCACACATGGCTAAGAACACTCGTTCAAGTCACCTTTCAAATACTTTAAACTAAATTTAAATCAGTTCATCTATTTGGGAGCCACAAGACAGACATACACCTCAAACTTTTAACTCTTTATGGTCGGGGATTAAAATTAGCATTGTTACATTCTCTTCTTATGGTGCCTCTCCGACTAGCGAAGGTTGGCAGTCAATATGGCATATATTATATTGTTCACGGTCCTTAGCGAGGCGAAATAGTTCGGCAGCACTCGCTATCCCCGACCACTCCCTGATGTTCCTCAACCAAGATTTCTTCCTCATATATTCATATTGTTCCATTCATAATGTAGTAATTACCAGAAAAATAATCCGCCAGCCGCTGCCAGTCGCGCGGTCTCCGCGTTTTCGCGAGAAAGTTGTCGATTCCCAAGTTTGTTTGTCAGCCGTGTGTTTATTGCCTTCGTCCCTCATAAAATGTTATGAATGATACTGTTCGCGAGCAGGGATTAACCGTTTAGTAGGTCCGCTCGGTATCCATTAAGTAACGTTTACTTCTATCATTTGGTATTGTTGTTTGCACACATAATACTAATGCTATGTTTAGCATTAAATTGAATGAATTTAAATATTTTTAGTAATTTACGGCAATATTATTTTTGCTAAGTGTTTGTTTTTTACGGTTATGTCTGTATTTTGATAAACAGCCAAATGAGTAGTAGTAAATACTTGGTATTACTTGCTTAATTTAATTATTTACTTACGTAATTACTTACGAATTTAAAATAAATCACAATTATTATTATTGATGTATAAGTAAAAAATGCAGTAAAAACAGTACGAAGAAATTAAGTTATGTTGTAAAGATTAAGCACATTTTAAAATGTACTTAATACCTATGAAAAAAATTATTTCTCTACGAAATAAAAAACAACATTTAGATTTTAAAATTATTTAAGTAATTAAAGTATAGTTACAAATACGAAAATATTTTACTCAGCTTAGTATAGGTATATACTTTTAAAAACAAAATACAACTACCGCATCAAACTTTAAGTATAATAAACTCAAAACGAAGGGAACAAGTGTGAAACAGGAATGGGGAAAGCCGTGTTCCTGCGAAGGAAGTTATCGGCACAGTCCGAGAAAATCGATGCTCTCCCCCCTCATAGTTTGCATGGACGGCGTGTGTCCGGCAGCACTCTCCAGCTAAACGCCGCCTGCTGTCGCGTGCTTACTTTACCTCCACCATGTACTACAGACTCGCGCATACATTGTCCTAAATGATCTAGGGGTACCTAGAACATAAACATTTAGAAGAAAATTAGGAATCGTCTTCCTTGCTTCCCCTTTCTAACCGCGCCTCTTTGCGTCCACGATGCAAAAATTTCGGTGCGTTGCGCAGCGCTCGGCCATTCAATAGGATTCATGCTTTCCGGGATCGCTTTCTTGGCATTAACATTTTCACTAATCCCATTAGCATTATTGTTAGTTTTTTATCCTGTAATCAGAAAATAGGATTAACTTTGTAGCTTTGCCTATCAGAATCTTAGTGAGAATATCTATCAGAAAATCAATACTAAACAGGTTTCAATTCATTATGTGTTCTAAGTACATCACTTTTTAGTATAGATCGGTCACTAGGCAAGTATAGAATAGAATAGAATAGAATAGAATAGAAAAACATTTATTTACACCACTCACACACATTACAGTACCTACAGGTACAATTAAAATATTTTATGTAGGAAATATGAGTGAAGCAAATCGGTCACCACTCAGCATTTACCTATATATTTATTTATAGGAAACCTCTCTAATATTTTGTAACGGTGTGCAAGATTAGAAATTATCACAATTTACCTTGCGGTTAAGATGAGGTTAATATTTGTACTGGATTAAAAAAACCTACAAAATAGAAGATACTCGAAAGAACAGTCTTATGAAATCTTCCGATATCGATTAGTAGGTACCTATTGGTACGATCGGCAGCCGCCGGAACACTGCCTTTAGAGTGGTTTCAAAATACATCTCCGGGAACTGACCAAGCTAAGTACATAGTCGTTTCGCGTCATTTTTTTTTAATGCATATTTAAATACGTACAACCAAATTAATATGCCGGCTATTCTTCGGTTATTGACTCCAAACAAGGAAATTACCTACCTTAACTCGTCATACAGTAGTAGGTAGATTGGTGTTAGCATCAATAAGTGGGTTTTCGCTCAAGTTGTTTTTTTAATTTGCCGAATGATAAAAAGGTTAAAATATTTTAATTTGAAGGTGACTTGCACTGCCTGCAATAAATAACAATGTTGTCAGAATAACTTAGGTTTTTAAATTTATTTAAACATGTACGGTATTATTTTCACATCGTTTCTAAGTCACATTTCTTTCATAAAATAAAACGAGATTTAAAATTTAGAGAATTTCGTCGCAGGGCTTCGTCCGCCCGCATTGTAAGGGTGGGTGCTATCGCTGTCCTTTTCGGACGCAGCATCACCGGACATTTCGACCGGGCATTTCAATTTTGAGAAAGAGTAGGACCAGCTTCGTCCCCCGCGCCGCGCTGACCCCCGCAGTGGCCGTCTCTCTCGCACCAAGGACACACAACAGGACGCAGCAGCGATAACTTCATCACGGTGCGACGCTCTCGCTCGCTCGCACGCACGTCTCGGTGGGGGACGACGTTGCGAATTGTTATTGAAGTCATGCCCCCGAAGGCGACTTCGGGAAGGCTGTCAGTCGCTCTCTAGTAAACGTCCGCAGCGTTCATACCCGGATGAACAAGACCGCTCGCGTACTGCACTTATCGCATCGCACAAACTATCCGCCGCGGTCACAAACAAGTGCCAAGTTTTTGCCAATAACAATTCTGTGATTATCAAAGTACAAGACATTTTTAAGAACATTAGTTCGAGAACTATAAACTTAAGTAAAGTGTGGTGGTCAGTGGTCCGGTAGTGCGGTATCAAGGCGAACGCAGGCGGAGCGGCGCGCAGTGCAGACTGCTCCGGCACCGGCGACTGCGGCGCACGTGGCTTGTCGTGATAACGCGCGCGGAAATGCCGCGAAAAACTTTGTCGGGAAATATTAACATTGTATAAAGTTGAGTTGCGGGGGAAACGCGCCGGCCGCGATCATGAATCTAACCTGTAGCGCCTGACTCGGCGAGGACTACATGTACGTCGAGACGAGAAGTGACGTTTTTTATTTTTTTTTCGTTGGAGGAGGCGGTGCTCTCCGTTGGATTGATGATTTAAATGGATAACAGCAGTGCAGTATCGTCGACTTTATCGTCGAGGGACTATCATTGTAAGGTTTGCGATCTCTACTTGGATTCCGTCGACTCGTTGGAGGTGCATTTGCAATACCACAAAGAAAACTTGTACGTGAAGTGGGGCACGCAAAACTCACAAAATGATACCGAGAACAATAATGGTGGAAAAATAAAGATCGAAACAACGGTGTCGGCCCCAGCCGACTCCAGCGACAACATGATCACCAAGCCCAGCCCCGAGTTCCAACAGCGCGCTACGCCGGACACCTCGCAGTTCCCGCATCCGGCCACGCCACAGAGCTACCACAGTGCTCCCTCGCCCTATCAGAACCCCGACCAGACCACCTTCTCGCCGGCCGCGCAGTTCGGTAACAGTTACTCTCACTCGGCTTTCTCGCAGAATCAACACTCTGATCAAATCAATTGGGAGCAATCTCAATATACTCAAGAATATCACCATCATAAACCGAACCGTTTCCATCCATATAGTATGCAAGAACGTACATCACGAGTGTCATCATCCAGTCCACTGTACGGGCAACCTCTGAACCAGCCTACGCCTTCACCGTCGCCGAATCAATGCGACAAGTGCGGCTTCGTGTGTGACTCGGCGGTACAACTCAACGAGCACTGCAGCAGCGCCCACGCCGGCGGAGCCCCCGCACAATCTTCCACTTCGATGCCATTTCAACAGTTTTCCGGTAAACAATATAACAATTCAGGATATCAAAATGATAACATCAAAATCAAAGAGGAACAAGAAGAGTCGTCTGATATATTAGACTTAGATTCTCAGAAAGTTGTGTATCAAGGAAATGAAGGTGAAACGCCAAATAGCGCTTACGAAGAAGCGCAGTCACAAGGACGCGAAGTAAACAGCCGCACGGTCCCGATGATGCCGTGGGAGGCCCAGAAGCTGTATTCAAACCCGCAACTCAATGGCGAGGTAGCTCTCTTCAAGGAACAGAAAATGTTTTCAGAACAAAAACCGTATTCTTCAGAAACCAAAATGTTTCATGCTGATCAAAAGTTTCCTTATTCTCAAGAAAAGTTTCTCGGAGTTCATCATGATCAAAAACCATTTATGCACGTTGAACAAAAGATTTACCCAGGGGTCCAGATGCCACCTCTCACAGAATACACAGGCCCAGTCGCCCCATCCTCCACCGATATGAAACCACCGTATCGACCTTATGATTCACCGGCGCCTCCGCAAATATCTAATTCTCAGCCTTCAAATCCAACATCATCAACATTACCATCCATTGGAGGAAAAGGAGCCAATTGGAAATCGAATGAAGCAAGACGGCCAAAGACTTACAACTGCACAGCTTGTAACAAGTGGTTTACTAGTTCGGGACATTTGAAGAGGCATTACAACACCACTCTGCATAAGAACGCTGTGAGATCATCAGGCCACCCTGATCCAGCCACCATGCCAATCTCTAGCCACCACCACCCGAGCCGCGATCCTATACCGGGCCGGGGTCAGCAGCAGAACGCCGACTCTAACACGCAAAGTCCGGTGCCCTCTGATGACGCACGCGGAGTGGACGATGCATCGCTTCAGTCACCCTACGCGTCACACCGGGTCGCCGCTATGCAATCCAAGTCACCGTACACGCATCTACAACAGGGTAATTTAGATAATAATTACAGTAATAATCCTTTAGCTAATCACCCTTTACAGCACCAAGTTGGTTCTCATCCGCTCAATATAGGTAGTCAACCGCCTGGGTTAGGGATACCAAATGACAGTAGTCATCAGGGATCTAAAGCACTTTCAACGGCTGGGAATCCCCCAAACGGGGAGGCAGGTCCCTCTGTTTCTCAAAATCACCATATGAGGGGCCTGCTATCAGTATCAACCAGCAATATTTCAACTCCAGCCCTAACACAGAGTACGCCGGCGCTTACGCCGCACACCCTGCCGCCGTTCAGCCACTTGGGTGTCAACCCGTACAGTCCGAGGTCTACGGATCCTTTGGGAACTTCGGTGCCGGACCCCACGCACACCCCATTATATTTGGGTCAGAATTTTCAGCAGAATATAGCACCGAGTTACCCAAACGGGATGGCCCCCCACGTTATGGATATGGCTATCAACAATCTGCCTATAGCCAGCCCGGCTACTTTTGGTGATAACGCACCAGAAGAAGTCGATGTTATGGAACAGGAAACATCGAGCCAGTCTACTGGCGGACGCTTGCCAAGCTTTGCACAACTCCAGACCCAAAGCTTCAGCGTCTATGTTTCCAATTACATCACACAGCCTAACGTGGGGGGTCAAGTAGTCGCCGACGAATCTACCGCCGGCTACATCATTGTTGATCCAGTCCACTCGCCTCTCCAATACGGCAATTCTGCAATTGGAGGACAGAGCGTGGACTACGACATGGGTGTTTCACCTAAGAGTATAAAAGAAGAAAGCTTAGTAACTTATAATCCGGAACATGTCAAGTTATACCCTTATGGTTATGCAGTTGGTGGGAAGACTATAAAACGAGAGGACGATATCCATCGAACTGACTCTAATGTTTATCAAATTTTAGAGATAGAAGATATCATGGATTATGCAAACAAAGAAAACTATGGATCTCAGATGAAATCCCCAGCTAGTCCTGAAAGTGCCAAGGCGGAGTTCGAGAGTCGTAGTGCTGTGTCTTCGACTTCATCGTCGTCCACAGTGACGTCGCCGTCAGCCGTCACCTCCACGGTGCCCAGTTCACCGCTCATGGAGCGTAATCAGCTAAAAAAGTCAGCTCCAAATACGGTACACAAATGCTACGAATGTGATAAGTTGTTTAACAAAGCATGCTACCTTACGCAGCATAATAAGACTTTCCATTCAGGGGCGAAGCCGTTTAAATGTGACCGCTGCGGCAAACGATTCTCGGATGACGTCTCTTATGAAGGGCATTACTTCAAACATACAGATAACAAGCCGTTCAAGTGCAGCGAATGTCCCAAGTCATTCAATCATAAGACAGACCTGCGCCGGCACATGTGCCTGCACTCCGGCTGCAAGCCGTTTGCCTGCGACCATTGCGGGAAGGGTTTCATTAGAAAAGATCATATGGTTAAGCATTTTGACACTCATTTTAAAAAGAACTCTCGTTCTTCTTCTTCTTCAACGTCCTCTGTAACGTCGACGTCGTCCACCTCTCCAACTTCTACTGTAAACCTTACCTGAAGTTTTTATTTAACGTGGTTTAGGTTTCACTTTGGACAGAACATCTAAATTTATCTTGAGAATTAGGATATTTTGCTACGTATTCCTTATTGTCCTTATAGGGCCACGTTAGGTATTCCAATGCGCGCATCCATTCGCTCGTTTTTTATTGTTCATTCAACTTAACCTTGTCGGTTACAAGGTGACTTTACATGCCTGGGTGTCTGGGCGTTAAGCATATAATTGCCTGACGTTAGTGTAATTTTGCGATATCATTTAGATCGAACCATATCATTTTTACATATTAAGTACGAAAAAATTTAGAAGTCTTAGTATAAGATAATAAATGTCGTAACATCGGTATCAGTTACAAGAGTGGTGACTTTTTTATTGAAATCCCTTTTTTGGGTTCATACTCGTATAATAGGAAATATGTAAACAAACAATTTGAAGAACAACATTTAACAAAACAATTATTTGAAGTAATAAGTTCCTTTAACAGACATAAATTGTGTTATTAAATAAAATTTATAATAATCAAATCATTAACTAAGATAAAATAGGTTTACCTACTTTTGTTTTGTATTTCGTTTAAATTAACATAACGCTCGAGTTATAAAAACTAGGTTGAACTAATAAGTCTTTTTTTGCGGATTAGTTTACAGGTTCACCCTAATTTTGAATTTAATTTTAAATATTGAATAATTATAATTCTGAATATTGAACTATACACTCGTTTTGTTCGTTTATTTTTAATTAAACATTGTTTTTGTTAGGTTATGGTAAAGCTGAGAAGTGTACAAATTGATTGATTTTGGATCGGGACTTCAGGCCAGGATTATTAGTTGAAGATACCTGTTTTTTTATAATAGACCAATATTAGTGGCAATTCGGAGTATCGCAAAAGCTAAACTTAACTAACCAAAAATGTTGCCCTCCCTTTCATAGCGATGGGAATAAAAAGGATTGCATTAATTTTAGTTAAACTAACTAAAGTTAATGTTTAGCTTTTGCGACACTCCGAATTGCCACTATTGTTGGAACAAACTGAGACGGTTAAAATGGAAAGAATAACTAGTTACAAATATTATAATGCTACTGGGCGTTTATTATAAATAAATTTGATTTAAGTAATTTTTTTCTAACTAAATACGTTTCTTGTTTTGACTAGTTTATATTTTAAGTTTGGACGTTACTAAGAGTATATAATTACTCATTCGCGGTGTTATTAATAGGTAAACAATTAAATACTATTATTTGTAGTCACTTTAACGTCTTCGTTTTAGGTTTATGGCATTTTTTTAACATTATATTAATTATTGTTCTAATTAGTAGTTTCCCGGTGCTTCCTACTATTATTTTGTCTGTTGACATTTTTTAATGTAAGCTAGGACTTGGTTTGAAATTCGGAATCTATTCCTTAAACCTAATTTTATGTCCAAATGGTTACCAGTAATGTTATTTGAACGAATTTAGTTAATACATTCCTGTTTCGTTAGTGCTAGGAAAGTAGTCTTCCTAAACGTTGCCAAATTTATTCCGCCAACTGTTTTTGCGAAACAATTTAATTTTTAATAATTATTAGCCTAATAATAATGAAATTCTCTAGCAATAATTTAAAATAATAATGTAAATGTTTTTGTATAGTTATAAAAATGAAATGTTGATTGATAAGTAAACAGTCAAATGGGAAACTTTTGTAAATATTTGTTTGAAAATTGATAAATTGACAAAACATATCAAGACCAAGTTGCGCTTGCACGGGCGTGTCATGATACTTATCCATCTCAGAACAAACTTAATACTTATCACAGACCTCACAAGCTTATGAATTAATTATGTTGAGATGAATATGAAAAGGGATATATTATTGACACGTCCTGTAATCGCTTGCATATCAAATAAATGGTCTTCACGCAAGTTTACCGAACAATCCATAAAGTTGAATAAAATGTGCAATATATAAACATTGTATCGACTTAATTTTTGATAATGTTTGTATTTGAATGTTGATTATATTGCAGAAATATTTTTATACACATAGAATAACAATAACAAATCTTACAATAATGATCTACCTCATCAGTGTCTATATAAAAAGGAATCTGCTACCTGTATATTGTTCATATTTGGAAGTATTTTATTAAAAATAATAACAATAAATAGCAACTAATGTGAACAGTTCAGACCGGCATGGCCTACCTCTATAAATAAATAGGTATAAATAATATTTACGAATGTTATCAGAAACCTGTGTTCTATTACAATACTTGCCAGTTATTAGTAATGAAAAAAGAATATCTCAGACATAGCAGATTTATTAATATTTATTATATATAAATATATCTACTTATACGAAATATTTGTGCAAAGTACGTAAAGTGTTATAATTGTTGACAAAGTAATTGTAAAACAGAAGCTTTGGCTTCATAGCAATAATGTAACAGTGAATTATAATATGAAACAAACTACCTCAAGTATCGAGTTATAGGTTAGCGTAGGTGGGGGCGCCCCGCGCGTTCGTCCTTTTGACCACTTACAAACACAATACCTCAAATTTGCCTTCCATTTTTGTTTTAATTGTTGCAATTTTAATACATTTAGAAAAATCGTGAACGAACGATGCGGGGTGATACCTTACTTTATTATATTTATATTATCTATGTTAGAATGAATATTTGTCTCCCTCAATTTTAAAGCACAGACTTGTAGTATCATTTAGATATTAACTTATGTAAATACTATAGTAATGATAAAACTTGTTATTTATCATATAATTATATATCGCACTCATCGATAAACTTATTTTTAAATAAGTTTGGCGTATGTAGTGATTTCATCGTTTATCTTTAGGAGTAAGACGATGTAACGTAAGGTTTTTGTGATGATTTATATTTTGTGTATAACATGTTAATTTAATGATCAGTTACCAGGTGATTTCTGTTAGGTACATTGAGTTGAGTAAAATTTGAACAGTTAAAATATGATAAGATGTTGTTTTTTTTATATATTGTTCCCGTGCCTGTCTCTAATAGGAACCACTGTTAGGAACTTTACTACATTTATTATTGGAATTGTTTTATTATAGGCGTAGCACAAAATTGAGGAGCCACTGACGACGATCAGTGTACGACGGTACCTACCTAAGATACCACTTTTATTGACTGTTGAATTAACCATAATCGAATGTAAGTATGGTGAGCATAGGTATCCAACCTGGTCGTTGTCGACATTGTCTTAGAATAGTATTCATTTTAGATAATCTAGAATAAGCGACAGATCTGTCACTCCGCTACGGCGAAATTGTCTAGCTATGCGTTGTGTCTGGTTCTCATGTGAGATCTAAGAAATAAGATTTTTTTGAGACATAATCTTCTCAACAACTAAAAGGTAAGTACCCAAATATCATACGGGAACAAGACACAATTTTACAAATGCGAAATTTACTTTATTGTAAGCTATGCGATTTTTTTACTTATTCTTGCCTATCTCAAAATATTGATGGACTTATTTTTATTATAATTAATTGTGGTGGTTGTATTGTTTTTGAGTATAGGCAGGAATTTGTTTGACGGTAAAGCTACACTGTAATATCTTAAAACCAACTCTTATTATAATGCAAGCGTTTTTACTTACAGAAATGGTAAATACAGACGTTTTTAAGCAGTTTTATTGGATATTAGAGTGTAGCCTACACTTCACCTATATCTAGACTCATCAGTGCTGTAGCCGTAGTATTCAGATCTGAGTTATCTAATATAAATATAATGTGAAATATTGTTGTTTTATTTTTCGTACCTACCCCATTTGCCTTAGCGAATATTTTTATCTAGGTTTGACCCTCTAGACAAATATTTACATTAAGTAATTCATAATACTTTAAAGGTCAGTGCTGATGACAAGTTTCCAGTCTTCGAACAATTCTACAGTGTTTTATACATAGATCGTTTCTATGCTATAACTAAACCTATATTTGCACCTTTTTTTTAAATCTAGAAGAACGGTTCTAATAACAAAGCAAAACTGTTAAAGTGGTTCGAATTTATCGTAGAACATTTCATTTATCTGTAATAATAATCCTATCAATTTACATAAAATAAATCAACTTCAGAAAGAACTAGGTTATAGGTAGATAATCCAACTAAATCCTTGATGACTTGAAATTCGTTTAACTAGATAAGTAGCTAGGATAAAATAAAAAGATATTAATCATTATATTTTTATTGAATCCTATTCCAAAATCGTTAACAAATTCACTAGTTCTGCGGTGACACGATTAATGGTGCTGCAATACAAACATAGCGTGTTTGTGTTCTTCTTTGAATCTTCTAGTCGTAATCTAATGGATTTAAAATCTTAGTTACAAAAATCTTTTATTACCGATAGTAGAAGTGTGAAAGTGAACGGATAAATAAATTAAATAATATTGGAGGAGTACAAAACATATTTCGGGGTAGGTACTCAGGGATTAACCCGATTTATGCATGTCATGATATGGGACATCAAAGAAAAAGTGAAGTTAAAATAATGTCAGGCTTTAACGTGAAGGAATGTAGTGAAAGTACCAAACCGAAAACTATGGATAGACTATTATTAAAATAATATGATTAAAAACTAATTGAATGATGAGTTGGCTGACAGGGGGAGTAAAAGAGGAACAAATTATAATGACTCTTAAGGTGGTTGTATGCGTCAACCTTGCGCCGCCATCTATTTTATCTTATTAGGTACCTACTACCAAAGACGATTAATATCTAGATATTAATCGTCTTTGCTACTACGTTAAACAAAGAAATAAAAAAAAACGATTGTTTCGTTTTTGATACCTATCATAAGTTTTTGAATACCTCTGTAATAGTTTTATTTTGTATAGTTTAGAAAGAGTAGCGAAATCAGAATTTTGTGGCCAACAAGTGAAAATTCTCTAGGTACTCTTCCTAAACTATACAAAATTAATCTATTACAAAGGTACCTATTAAAAAAAGATTATGATAGGTATCACAAACGGATCAATCATTTAAATTCCTTTGTTTAATGTAAAAATAAGATAAAATTGGTGGCGGCGCTAGTTTGATGCATATAACCATGCACCATAAAGGGTATAATTTAGTGAAAAATGTTTGTACCTATGTGCAGATTTCTATCTATAATTATGTATGTATTTACAAATAAATATCAAGTAAATGATTCGAACCAAATAAGTAAAAATATATTTTTGTTTAAAAAAAATTACTTATTCCTGTAGTACTCGCGCTTAACAAAAAAAATAAAGGATTCGTAGGTAATTGTTTTCGCAAAAAAGATCGATTGGTTCTCAAGACAAGTTAAAGTTTACAGTCTTCTACAGTTTCGGATTTCCCCACACTGTACCAGTTAAAAAAACTCAGTCTGTGTACAGAGTTTTTTATGAAAAATCAATGAAAAACGTATTATAGTGACGACGAGCTATCATCTGCTGTGACGCTGTGGATTTTCTTTAGAAGTAAGTATTAGGCAGGTCATCGTGTAAGTATACCATTAGCTATCAAGAACTAAGTGAAACACTAAGTATAAATGAAAAATCTTACTAAAAGTTACGGACTTTGACGGGATTTATAATTAATACCTAAAGTGTGGTTTAACACTATAATAAAATATATAAAACTATAAGTGAAACACATTCAGACGTAATTACTTACAGTGGAAAAGTTTAATGTGTGACAAACTTTATCGTGAAATTTAGTTACAATGGATGTATCTCTGCTTGTCTGTTTGCTTGAAAACTTAGGTAGGTCCGTGAATAAACAACTTGTAGCATAATAAAAAGTGTAATGAAACGTATCTAAAAAAAGAACGTTGAACTTATCAAGTTCTATCAATTTGTATCGTTATATATACATTCATAAAAAATCAGTACAATTGAATAGGCTTTTAAGTGTCGAAATAACGAATAAATCTCTTGCTCACCTCATTTAATGTATCAATGTAAAAATGTATCAATGTAGTTTATCAGTCATCTGGTTACCATAACACAAGCATTAAATTGCTTAGCTTGAGACTAGATGACGCCGTGTAGAATGTCCAAGGATATTTATTTATTTATTTATTTAGGTATAGGTAAAATAAAATAGAGTAATATGTCAAGCCATGTTAAATTGGCAGCAGACCCTGTAGTATTTTAAAAATCGGAAGTGAGTATCGAAAGGTATGCTTGAAGTTACCTGAACATAGGGTGAAAAATAGTTTGCGTCCCTAGGGTCATAAAGTAACAAAAGCGGACGCATATAACTGTCAAATAATTAAAAATGTCACCTTCTATTTACACATTTCTTTTGAGGCAAGTCGACATTGTATACAGCTACAACTGTATTTGAAATTTATATAAGTACTTACTATAAAGTTTGTAGCAAGACTTCATACTTACCTTAAGTATATATGTATTTATGTATGTTTTACTAAATTTAAATTAGTGTTAAATTAAATCAATTTCAGTTAAATTAAAGAATTTAAAATCTTTAATGATTAAAAAATTAACTGTTAGTAGGTAAGTATGCTACTTTTTTTGTTGAATTCTACCAGGCAGATTTTTTTATCATCTCTTTTAATTTTTTTAAGGCGGGGGAAGCAATTATTCTATTTTTATTTGTTAATTGTTAATTTTGGCTAGTACTTATGCAAAAACAAAAAATGTGTGACAGCAATTTATTCGTGTGCGTGATTTAAATTTTCAAGTATTTATTTAGGTAATTTCCTTATATTCTCAATGAAAAGCAAAGTGTTTACCTCGGGAGAAAGACCTATACAAGGTATAACAATCTACTATTTTGTTACTGTGTTTGGTATTTTACATACTTACTTTAGGTATCATAGCATAACCTTTTGATACTTGTAAAAATAAAGTGCTTTTTGGTCACGTATGATGGCATCAACGAATTCACAGTACAAAAGATTTCAACGAGCTTTCGTTTTCATTCTCTGTTTTCTAAAGCCATTTTAAACATTCGTAAAGCAATAAGTATTGTTTACATTAATTACTAACATTTTATGCAACTAAAGTTGATGAAAAATGCTTTTACTTATGAACACACTTTTATTTCATACGCTTAGTAGTCTAAAGAGAAGATTCTCATTTCCCCCATTAGAAGGCCCGTTGCGAAGCCAGGACGGGCCGCCGCGCCGCTAGTGAAGATAGTTCGTTGTTTAATAAAACAGCATGTTTAAAAGCACTAATAAATTTATAGTCGTATAAACCAGTTTCCTGCAACTTGAAATGTTAAATCAGTGAGTATATAAAGCGGCTCATTTTTTATTGCATTGCAAACATTTATTTCGTAGTGAATCAAATAAAACAATTATAATTCTAAACTACCCGCTGTTTTCCACACGAAGCGACAGCGACAAACAATAATAAATTAAATAAATATAAATAAATACTTGAAATACTTGAAAGTTTAATTGTGACAAACGATCTGTTCAACTGATCCAGATCGTTATCATCCGGACGATTACTGAAGCAGATTGTAAGTACGTAATACGCTGAATGCACAACTGAGTCTTTTTGAGTCTTCCCATCATTCAACCATTTATTATGCATGAAAATGAACTGTAATTAGGTACGGATAACATCCATACAAACTTTTGCGTTACAATATTAGTGGGAATTAGGATAAATTATTTAGATGGGTAAATATTAGAGAAATGCTATTTATTTTGTTTTTCATAAAAACACCACTGTAACGCAAATTGAATCAGCCAAGTTCACCGCTACTAAGCTCACTTTTACTACGTCCTAGTTGAACGTTTCCTATAAGTGTATGTATACACGTAGAGTGCATGAAATGGAACGCGCCGTCTCGCGGCTGGCCGAGTGTGGCGCGATGACCTACACCGGTTTCGCTTTCGTCCGAAGGTCAGCTGTGAATCAAAGCTGCGAGTGATGCGACCGCGCCATCGATATCGAGTTTTTGCGATTGCGCTCTATCGAGTAAGTACTTATATATATTTTTTTAAGTTATTTAAATCAATCTTAGGGTAGTAGGACCATTGTTACACTTGTATTATTTTAACCGAATAGTGCATCAGCAACGTCTTCTAACGAGCCGGGTCCACAACGGATGAACCCTGACGACTACGGACGACCTTTGTGGCGTAGTGGATAAAAGCCCGCCTGAGACGCAGAGGTTGCGGGTTCGATCCCCTCTGCGGGACAAATGTTTGTTAGGTATGCAAATATTTATTTCGTGTCTAGGATTTTTTTAATGTATTTATAAAAAAAAAAAACATCTTTCTAGTTTATCAGTCGTCTGGTTACTATAACACAAGCATTAAATTGCTTAGCTTGGGTGGGACTAAATGACGCTGTGTGGAATGTCCAAGGATATTTATTTATTATTAATTTAACTGGATCCACACCGGACGATCCACCGCGCTCAGATCGCGCGTGGCAGGAGCGCGATCCATTTGCGACACATTTGTGAAGGCGGTGAGGACGCGCTGCGTGCAAGGCATGAATTGATTTCATTCCATGATCCACGTTTCACCATACCACCACAGTAAACCCAGTTTATCATTAGATTTTATTTTGCGCGGAAACGCCATACTAAAATTTAAAAATGTAAAAATAAAATCATACCTAGGTCGGTGTGAAAAGAATGATGCGTCGTGACGTCACTTTATCACAGAAGCGAAAGCGGAAAAAAAAGCGTGTAAAGTTTTAGGCATTTGAAGTAGGATGAAATATTTACTATATGTGCGAAGGGGTTGTTAAGATATTGTGCTACCAAGGTGGTACAATAAAACAAAATTTTATTAAATATATTAAATGTGGTGTCATAATTTATAAAAATGCTTTCTTTGTATAGGTTAAAAATGGTTATTATTTTTATTCATACCTAAGTGTGTAGTTTTTTAAATACGATGATACTTAAACGTTAAATCAAGAGACCGTGTGATTTGAGCTATCATTTCCAAGAGTTTGGATGTATTCGTAGTTCAGCAGGGCTATTTTACCACATTCAGTCAGTGTTTCTAAATTCCGACTTCACAACAAATCGAAATCGAAGTACTGTCGAAATATAACACCACATTACTACACAGACTTGCTTTTTAAGGGAACTCTTAATTAACTATTAATCAAATATGTTAGTGGTCCTGTTGTGCTGCTTATTTGCTAATAAATATAGGCAAATCAAAAAATGCATATTATTAGGCAATATCTATAAGTGTTCGAAAGGAGCCTTTGATGCGCACTCAAAGATGACCGTATATAGCCTATAGTTTATCTGGTTACATATTTTTATTTTTCAAAAATACAAAAAATGTGCTACATTTTAACATGAGCATGGACTGCTTTCAGAATGATGCTGAGTGATTCAAAGTTAAACCACAAATTGGTTTCTGAGAAAGAAGCCGCCTTTTACAAAATCAAATTCTGATTACGATTTATGTACGTTATTATTAACCCTCGATAAAAAGAGGGCTGCTATAAGTTTGACCCCTATGTGGGTCTGTCTATCTGTGTGTCTGTCTGTGGCACTGAGCTCTTAAACTAGTAGACTGATTAATATGCAGTTTTTTTTTAAAGCTGGATTTCTAGCGGTGTTTTTAAAGCATGTTTTATCAAAATCGGAGATAATGGGGATGAATAGCTGAATGTTTACCAATAGATAAAGCCAAGTTTGTTATCAAAAGAAAGAAAATGGTGAGTAGTATGTAAAAATGAAATGAAAGCCTAAAAAGGTTTTCTAGCACTTACTTAGTGCCAGGGATTAAAATTTTAGCCAAATTTTTTTATTACGTTTTTTGACCTAAATTTTTAATTTTACAAACTTGTTTTTATACAATGTGGCGTTGTAGCTAGGATTGGACGGATGTTGATTGTCGTAGATGCAATTAATTTAACTGAAATTTGCTCGTTTTTAAGAACAATATACCTACTATCCAAGAGCAATTAACAATGTAGGTGTTCATGTCTGTAACATAATTGCAAGAAGGAAGAATAGATACATACCCCACATTTTTTTATTCTATGTTATAGTACACGTTACTTATCGTTTTCTTCTTATCCGATAAAAATAATGTTTGTTGGTTAACGTCTAGTTTCAATGTTAAGTATATAGACAGGTTACATAAATTGGCCGTAAGAGAAGAAGAGTAATTTATTCGGAATTCAATTAGTTTCCGGTGCGGTTCAAAGCGTGTCCGCCGACAACATAAATTAAGTTTTCGAGGCAGAAAGGCTTTGCGGTAGGTGTTTTAAAATATTTTTAACGCCTCAGTAGTTTTCACACATGGGCATTCATTTGATTTGGCTCGAATCTCATCTAGATTAAATTAATGACTTTTTGAGTGTAAACCCTATAGAAGTATAAATTACAAATTTCGAATAATATGACTATATCATTATTGATTGTAACAAAATACCAAATTTCGGATCAATCAGACCATTTCCTGTTCATCGTATTCTGTTCATAATCAGACCATGGCTGTATTAAAATCGTGAAAACCTAAGTGAGCTTTTTATTCAAATCAGTTTATCTGTTGGGAGCTATGGTGACACGAGACACACACACACACCTCAAACTTACAAAACCTCTTTTTTTGGTGCGAGGATTTTAAAGAATGTTGTACAAACCATTTTATTTAGAGCTAGTGAAAATCATTATTTCGTTCGGAAGAAAGTTCTAATTTTCCTAACAAACGTTAAATTGATACTTTATTAAATACATTATAAGTAATAAATATAGGACCTATTTATTAATTTAGTGAACAGGCTATAAACTACTTTTTTATATATCCTTGGACATTCTATTTAATTGAAAAGTTCCAAAATTCTAATCTTTCCTTGTTAAAGGTGCCAGACACTCTTAAATGTTTTCCAATCTGTGTATTATATTACGATAAAACTGACCACAATCTATTATCTTAAATTATAGGAACTCAACAGAACAAAAAAAATTTGCAAAAAAAAACGTTAACAAGACAAATTGTGATCCTATGTCATAGTATGATAACTAATTTACGATACGTAGGAACTTGTTCTTTTGTCTGAGTAAGCATCATCATGTAGTAGGCTGTCTTTTACATAGTGACAAATATAGCACTACCAGCTTTCACCAGTGCCGAGTGTTATTATCCAGCAGTAATTTCTAGAATTTAATGGTTAGGTACTTGGCCGTGGTGCGGGTCCGTAGTGGATGGCACAAGCTTAATAAGACTGTGCAGTGCACTGGCAGTAGGTGAAATCGATGATGATGATGATGATGATGATGGCAGTGCATAAACGTTACTTGTAAATTGTGAAATAAGCTTTTATATAAAGTAGCAAATTGCGCTAAATTTATGTAATTGTTTTATACGTCAGGAGGCAATTTTTGCCTAAACTTCACGGGACACTGTAGTGCTTGAGGTGGAATAGGCTTGCCTATACCGGGCAAGCCTATTCCATCCTTTCTGTTCTCATAGTTCGTTTTGCATCGTTTCCGAATCGTATCAAATATTTTATAAAATGTTTAATGGAATGGCATCGTGCTCACATGATGCTAATGACCGTTCGTACTTGAAAAGCGAGAGGTCATTGTCGTTTTGACGCCATTATATTTTGCAATTATATATTAGACTACTGGAATGCCAACGACTTTGTTCGTCTTAAGTTTTTTAGACGTCATCGCTAGTTGTAAATGAGTATCTATAATTTCATAATAATTATTATTATTATTAGGCCATAGTGTCCCACTGCTGGGCAAAGGCCTCCCCTTGGTCTCTCCACTCATCACGGTCCTGTGCCATTTGGACCCACGCTGTGTTAAATAATTATATTGCTTTTAAACTGATTTTAACTTCATCAAATTGTAGACTTACGTACGTACCAAATATATACGTGCTTTAGATCCTTGAACGAACCTGAAATGCCTAAAAGATCTAGAAATGTCTAACGCATCACCATACCGTAGGTACTGTAGGTACCGTAGGTATACAATAGAAACAGAATACCAAAGAGATAATAGTCGTGATCATGCTTAGTTACGTTTCTACTGAGTTATCTATTTACTTAAAACTTTCTTTCAAGATTATATACAATAAAGTTACGTTTTTGTTATAAAGTTAGGTTCAGCTTTTCAATGGATCTTTTGCAAAAAGAAACTGTGTGGAATTTAAGTGTTCATGCTAACTAATATTTCAAAACATGTATTTAATCAATGTGAACAAGAGCTACCTAGAGATCGTTTAAAATGATCCATAGATGGCTTATCTGGTTGTAATTGAATTTTGTAAAATTATAGGTAAGTAATTATGTACTTAGTGGTTTTTTTCTCTTAAGGCAGTAGTTTAGTTTCTGTAAATAAACATAATATTATAATGTGAACATTGTTAGGGTATTTTATATACCTACTTAACATGACAATTTACAAAGTGATTTAGGTAGTAATATAAAATTTAATTTAGATTGAAACAAAAAAAGAGCAAGTAGTATAATTCAAAATGTGGTGCGAAACTAAGACTAGCTAAATAATTTCGCTATATTTAGCTATTTCATTAAAAAAAAATTAAAACATCTTGGCGCAAACAACATAGCCCTTCCTTATTTAAATTGGCAATATTTAAATTTGTCCTTGTTGATGACCAGATAACCCCGCTTGGCTGGTCAAGTAATACCTACGTAAATAAAAATGATTTGATTCTGAATAAAAAACGAAAAGTGTATGCGCTGGTGAGTGGCCGTGGTTTCAAGGAGCCTGCAAGGGGAAACGGTCCTTAACCTATATTGAGTCGTTTTAGCGACTACGTACAATACTTGATGTTGTATTTAACACCACAGCGCGACATAATGCTTCCTCTTTGGCATTTCCATCGAGTCACCTCGACGAACGCGAAAGCTTGGTTCATGAATGCTGGAATGGAATGAGATACTTGCTTTAAAACGTGCATAAAATAAAGCACAGTCACAAATAAACATGACTTGAACACAGTCTTTAATAAAACTATTTGAAATGATCAAATTAATTACAAATTAGTTCGTTACTTTGCTGGGTCGTGATTCTTTTCTAAACTACCCTCAACCGTCGATAAAATATTAAAGCTCAGACTGACGATAAAAACTTTGTATCAATCACAAACAAAACGTCAACTGAACCTGTGTGGGCTATGGTTTACTTGATGTTCGGTTGTAGGCTATTTGTATGGTTCGATGTTCGATAGAGCGAATGTCTGGAAACCTTATAAAATATTATATTTCAACTTTCAACTAAATTACCTACTTACATTTCAACGAAACAAAATGCAGTGCACGATAGATCTCGTTAATTAGTAGAATTGATTTAGTTTCGGCCCAGATGCTTAAAAGGTCTTTATTCGCCCCGCACGATAATATTTGACTTTTTTGTTGTTTTTAGTTATTGTGATACACAATAAAGCGTTTGTTATTCTCATTTAATGACGTAGAAAATTGCACACTCTTGTGAGTTGGTAAAAACTATATGACACATAATTAAAATTCAATCATTGCGTAGGTAGTTCTTGTTTGTAGCTTATGTTGCTTAAACTTGGCTTTAGATACTAGTATAGTATTATATTATCTGTGATTTAGACTACTCTCATTATTATGTAAGTATGTATTACAAGAATCTATACTTCAAATTTTGACGATCCAACTGTCACCATTTTGTAGATATAAAAAAAAACCTCTATCCTCGAATTGTCCTTTGATCCAAAAATTCGTTCCTAGTGGGTGCCTACGTCCTAAAAGGAACCTACTTACGTGAACAGTTTCAGCTTTGACTTGCAGTTTCAGAGATTCGTTTAGGTATATCAGTCAACTTATTGAATGTTAATCTTTAATAAATAGATTATATTGCCTTTTGCAATATAATCTACATATAATAGAATTCATAATAATTGAATACCCTTTTATTAAATCTGTGACTTTGATGTCCCTGATTATTAGAAGGTTATTTCTTGAAATATTGCATTAATGGTCAGATGAGCGCATGAAGAAAACATGTTATTTTGTCCTAATCTGATACCACATCCAATCGTGCTGTATGTAATGTAAAAGTATTTTATCAATACTGCGAAGAAAAACAACGAGTAAAAAGTCAACTTTTCATTTATATACTCGTAACTAAATCATGTAGGTATGCTATTCATAAATAAATACCTACCTACCATTAATTTTGGAAATTTTACACAGCATCATCAACCTCAAAGTAACTACTCACAGTACTTTTTTGTAAGTATTTATGTACATATTATACCTTCATAGAAAACACCCAGACCCGAGACAAAATTTGCAGATCATACAAACATTTGCCTTGCCGCGGGAAACGAAGCCACAGCTTTCTGTGTAACAGGCGGGCCTTCGCCCACTGCGCCACAGAGAACGTGATTAACGAATAAGATTAAACCTAGCCACGTGGACATTGCTTATCGTGCCGAATTAAACGTTTGAAGTATTGAATCAACTTGATGTTAAATCGGTACCGCATCCTGGAATGGTACCTACCTACATTATTCGAAGCCATCCACTAGAAACATCGATTCGAAGCATACCATTCAGATCGGTGATTCCCTACCCTTTCCGTATCCTTCATCTATATTTTTATGACAGAGTTACTTGTACATCATCAAACGTTTTATGAACGAAATATCGGCATTTTTTTAACAGTAGTAAGGTTGTGTTCTTTGTAATTCCTTAACGTCACCTCCACGGGCGAGTATATCGCGACAATTACAAATAACTATCGCCGCAATTAAATCGCAGTGTAAAGATTGATTACCTATGTTGGTTTATATAGATAATATTGAATTTTATGGCACAGCGAGACTATCGCTGCGATACCTATACTTTACACGAGGTGGCGCCTTAACAAGTCAACTTACAAACAACTCATCGTATTTTGCTTTCATTTGAGGAAACATAATTACTTATATACCTACAAAATTTATAGGAAGTTTATTATAGTTATGATTTTTTTGGTATTTTATCATATTTAGATAATTTGTCAGCCAGCTTGAAAATTAATGTACCTACTTACCTACCTAAATTATGGTATGTCTAGAAATAATGAGTTCATCTAGATCTCACTCTGTATAAATATCACAGTCCCAATTAAAGCCCCTGTCCTTGAATGTCAGACGACCTTAGTTAGGACTCGAGAGTTATGCATAAAGAATCAAACACTAAATCGAGTCGAACAAAAACTGGTCGGGTCAGTCCTGCTTCGGCTGACGTCACCGCGTCGAAACTCACTCGCTTCCGAACGCGAGGAAACCGACGGGATTATAACTGTTGGGCCTGTTTCGGGCGCTAGCACAAGGCTATGGTCTAGTATCCATGCAAGTTTCACTTTCAAATCGTTTTTTTTACTTAGTTTCGGCATGTCTAGACTGGTCATGGTTTAAACGCTCAGTCTGGCTCGATTAATTTTCATGAAGGTTTAGATGATAATATATAAATGATATAGGTAAGTAGGTACCTATACCTAATTCCTCCATTTTTAAATAAAATATCAAGTGAATCATTTTACATAATTCAATTTATATTTATTATATCAACGATTATCTCGATGGGCGATAAAATTATAACATTCACTGATCTGATCAAGAGGCATTTATACATTTCCGGAATTGCGGGTAGATACGAAACCACAAAGTGCGTTGACGCAAAATTCGCACGCTAGAGTGTCTATGATTTTGATATTTTATCAAATTTAACAATATAAGTACATAATTGTATATTATGTACCTAAATATGTATTTTTAAGCTGTAACTATTGTAATAAAGGCTGCTTTTGTATTTTTTTAATGTCTGAGAGTTCCTAAGCCAATATTATCTAGGGCATTCCAGCCTATAAGTATACCTCATGACTAGATTGTTCTTGTTGTATATAAGTTCTTAAAACTAACACAGTAGGTAGTGAACCGAAACTTTTAATATTTATTTATTAGTTAAACAATTTACTCCTTTTTTAAATGAAAAATCTTATTAAAAGTTTTACGACTTCGGCAGGATTTGAACCCGCGAGATACAAGCGATCACCCTTAACTTAAGCCTTACCACTCGGCCACGAAGTCCTTGACGCCGAAGATGAAACTATCAGTAAGATGATATTTCGGTTAAAGCACCGATTTATTTTTTCATTTAAAAATGAAATACCTAAGTGTGGTGTAACACTATAATCAAAAATATCTACAATATACTCCTAACAAAATAATGACCCCTAATAAAAAATTCAATAAAAAAAATTATATAAATATTATTAAGAAAAGTAAATTCTCGTCATGGTCTCGAATAATTACGCGATAACTATGATTAAAACAAATAAAATAACATAAATGAATACTGCAATTCCATTGTCAATAAAACAATATTTACTTCCATTGCAATTCCTAAATGTGCATGTCTAAGTACAACAAAATCAATTTGTTTATTTGAAAATTACATTAAAATTTAAATACTTATCTCAATGTTAGCAGACGGGTATTGACCCTCGTACTTTTTGGCGCAAAAAATCTCAGTTACTCATAGGTCAATGGTGCGAGGCCGGCTTCTTTGTTGTTTTTTTACACATAGCTTATTTAAATACAAACATAATATATTGACAGTGGAAATAAATCTTTGTGTTTCTCAGAATGTGGACAATTAAATATACCTAAATATAAATGTAAACCTATGCTATAAATTTTATATCCACCAATGAATGTTTAAATAATCTTGCTTGAGCAAACATTTTAAAAACCGTTTTTTAAATAAATACATATTGTTTTTAAAAGTCAGGTTATTAATTAGTGAAAATCAAATAAGTAAATAAAAGTTTCAAATAGGTTGATTGGTCTTTGAAATTGAGTTATGTAGCTCAAGTATCTGTAGAAAACAAAATATTACCTAGTTTAAATTAAGTTTGTAGTATTTCTTGTTGAGAAAAAAAAATATTAAAAAAGAAGTTATTGTATTTGACACACTACATAATTTAACAGCAGTACCTATGTTCACTTAATCCCGGCCATAACTTTACAAATTACTCAGATAATGGTAGAGGTACCTACATCATAACCTGTTCTCAGCGGAGGCGAAAGTATCATTTGGGGTGGGTCAGTTCTAAACGATCTTGATATTTAAGAGTAAGTTATATTTTTTCAAGGAAATCATGTCTATATCGATTTTGTAGATATTAAGCGTATCTTAACGCAACACGTCAGACCACACAAGACCAATTTGCGCGTTATTTTTAATTGAATATCACCTTTTAAAGTTTTTTGTTCCTTTTGCATTTGAATATGACTGATCTACCGCAACGCACCAGCTTAATACTTCACGTATGACCTGAATTGAGTCGTAAAATTATGTACACTTAAAAACACAACAGCTGAGCACTTTTTGTGCTTTGGAAGTCGCTTTCGCCTATAGGCCAAAGTGCATTTGCACTTTTGGCCTTTAGGCGGCCTAAAAATTCCATCACCATTAGTTTGTCACTAGCTCATACGAAATAATTTTGATAGCTTATAAGCTTATTGCTATTACGTTTACAAATCATTATTAATTATTATAATTTATGTTTTGAGTTTAGGCGTTGATGGCCAACGAAGTGCATCTATCATTAAAGTCATCATTGTTCGAGATATTAATAACTAATTTATTTAAAGGTCACAATGAGATCACATTCGTGAAAAACAACATGAGAAACGTCAAAGACTCCGTTCGTTTTGATATTGACCGCTGCATCATAAAGTAACAACGTTAAGGCCAGACTTTTTGCACTTTTTGTACACTAAAATTAGTATAGGGCGTAGATATCTAAACATTCAAGTTTTTAAATGACGTAGAATTCAGTGCAGCGCCGCTCCCGGTAACTTGACTGAGCTAATACATTCCATACATTTGAAACACTTGACTGGGTATCTATGATAGTTTACTATACCACTTGAAAACCTGATGATATTATATATTATTAAACGATCACACTTGTTTTTACCTATACACTTTGCATGTTCACTCACAGCTACATTCAGACACATTAGGTACACATATTAACTTTTATTATATTTCTCTAAGTAGAATTTTTTTATAGTGTTAACCACACTTAGGTATTTTATTATAAATGAAAAATCTTATTGTATGTTTGTCATGTTGGTATAGTAGGTGCTGATAGTCGCCATGGTCATGGTTATAAAAACGTCAAAATGTGCTTAAAAGTAGGTACTTACACGTGCAAATTGCACATCCGAAATGTACTATAAACTGTACAAACTTTTTGGTACCTACCTATTAAAACTAAGACCTACTCTTGTACAACAGGTTTCCAAAAAATATATCTGATTTCCGATTTCATGGTTACTCATCAAAAGCGCATCTAAGTCCATGTTGGTCACCCCAGTCGATAGAAACGCGATGTTGCGTGGCTCGAACTGCACCGCTGTAATTGTGGCCCATGGACCGACAGACAGGCAGACAGACGCCTGACGTCGCCGACTTTTGATTAATTATGCGAAATTGCTGTAGATTATTTCGAATTAAAAATAATTGTCTACGGATTTTACGATTGCAATGTACCTAACTGCTGAGGTATAGCTAGACAGATTCAGTCAGATTTTTTAGTAAGATTTATTCCGAATAAAACATTTCCTTGTAGATAAATAAGTAATCGAGTGATTTTGTGGTAGTTTTGTGATTTTGGTGCACGCCGTTTGCATAGCAGTCAAGCTGCCACTGCTGCCAGCTGGTGACGATATTGTAAAACTGTGAAACATTGTTGGCCAAAACTAAATTTTTTTTTAACTAATATGAGAGTTTCATTGACTTATGAAAGAACAAACACATTTAAAATGTAGTAATAATTCACTTTTATCGCTATTCTATTTATATTTTACGCGAAACGAAATGCCACCCACTGCTCATAAAAGTTTGCCTACTAATAAACAGTGCCCGGTACCGCCTGAAGTGCGTAGTGCTGGGACGTACGAGTCTCAGTCTCTCAGTCTCTCTCAGTCTCTACTCTAGTGCAAAACAAGACAGCGAGACTGGCATTTTGATTTGTATCTATTTTTCCGCGCTTATGGTTAACAATTATCAAGAACTATTTATTTATATTTTATCGTTAAAAATACAATAAAATTATAACAACCCTCGAAAACTATTCAAATAGGTTTTGGTGCGGACGATGTATGGATTTAGAAAAAAAAATCCATGTGATAATATTCAACAAGAAATCACGTATTGGACATAATATCTCGAGACTACCCTATGACATCTTCAAGGAATCTAAAATGGCATAAAAGATCTTAAAAAAGAATATGCGTATTTTTTTTACTGATCTTTTAGGCATCTTTAGTAGCGAAAACAGAGTTTGCTGGCCAACAAGTGCAACTTCGCTACTCTTCCTAAACTATACCAAATAGAAGTATTAAAAAAAGCTTATGATAGGTTTCACAACAGAACCATATTTTTTTATGCATTTGTTTAACGTAATATAGAATAAAACAGGTGGCGGCGCCATTTTGACGCAAACACAACACACCTTAAGCAAATTTTTGTTTTTTAAGTTTATAACAAGATTTTAAGATGTAGGTAATAGTGGCTATTCGGAGTATCGCAAAAGCTAAACTTAACTAACTAAAAATGTTGCCGTCCCTTTCATAGCGATGGGAATAAAAAAAATGGCATTAATTTTAGTTAGTTTAGTTTAGCTTTTGCGACACTCCGAATTGCCACTATTGGCTTTGTATGCCCATCCCTATTTAAGGACAAAACTATGCATTAAGAGGCATTCGAAGACAGCTAGCCTTATATTACTTTGATCATTTAGTTGATACACGCACAATACTCCTTTGTATCGGAATTGAAAGGAGGTATCTACTTAAGTCTAGTCATTAAACATTTTACTAAACGCCAAGTACCTACTTACCTAGTTAAAAAGGTTAACATGTTCTTTTATCTGTGACATGATTAATCAAGTTGGTAATTTGCAACTAAGAACCTACATCTAAAAATAATGCAAAAAAATTATGATATCGATGCTTATTTAAATATGATACCTAATACAAATATGATATCGATGACATTCTATTTGTATTACCTACCTCTTTTGCAACATTAAAAAAAAATAAGTTAACCCCCTTATCTATGCATATTGGTTTAGTAAACCTACTTTAGCTTAAACGGAGATTAAATCTGTTGCTATCTCTTTTCATTCGACATAAAAGTAACAAGAAAAAAACATTCTTTAAACCTTTATTACATGGTCTGGATGTTTTTCTATCTATAATAGGTATGTATGTATTTACAAAAAAAAATGTATCTAAGTATTATAGCAGTCATCTGGTTACATTAACACAAGCAATAAGTTGCTTAGCTTGGGACTATAGATGACGCCGTGTGAAATGTCCAAAGATATTTATTTATTTATTGACAAATCTTTATGAATAAGAACCAAAGATATTATAAAGGGGTAACAAGTCAGTGATAAGAACAGACTCTTCAATGCTTGGATTTCAATTTGACAATTAATATAGTAAAAACTATAATTGGTAGGTATTTCTATGGAGCCTCTCCTCATTCGCCCGCGGATCCGCACCTCGTTCGCGTTTTTGTCGGTATTTTGTCCTGCAACAAAGGAACGAAACAATATTGTCAATCTCTGCGAGTGTGAATTGTAGGCAGCTTCGTGGATGTGTGTGGATGGGCTATTGAACTTTCACGATCACGCTCTTACCTAAAAATATACTTAAATACCTAATCACAAAGTTTAACAAACAAATTTTTACGAGTATAAAAATTACCAATCACAATTTGTTTAATTTAAAATTCTATGTTTTCTCATCTCATTTCAAGTTACAACAGCAATATACCTACCTATTTATTTAAATAAACCTAGTCCTAAAAGTGAGACCATGCGGCAATACACAAAAAGCGAGGCATAATCCACTAAAAAACTTCTGCAAAATTATGAGCTTTGAAAATTCTTAATTTTTCATTCACGCGATTCATAAAAACGTAAGTCTAAAGTAGGTCGATGCTATCGTGTCTGCTTTGCCATTATCCTACCGCAGCAGATATCTACCCACTTACACCTATTTTCTTTAGTAACAACAGTAACAAACAAGGCGCCAATCAGTGAACTCAGTAGATTCACTAATTAAGTACCTAATACACGTTTTTTTAAGTTGTTATTTTTCTTTGTTTATTACGAGGAAATTTACCGTGTGTGATGTAGGACTCGTGGCATAGCTAGCTAAGACGTTTTTGATTGATCGTTGAAGTTAAGCAACGTTCAGAGCGACCACAATTTCGATGAGTGACCGCAAGTGAGTGACAGCTAAAAGCTTCCGTGCTTCGGAGGCACGTTAAATTGTCTCGGCTTTTAAAGGCGTTAAGCCATGACGGTGGCCTTTAAGCGGCCTAAAAGCTCCAACTAAGTTAGCTACTAACTTATACGAACTTACTTAACTACATTGTGAAAATGAGGTAGTGTCTATAGCGCTGGTCACATCTTAGTGTAGCCTAAGTGGTTTATCAAAACTTTCAAAGAGTCAAGTAAAAAATATTTGATCAGTTACCGGCGGCCTGGCGCTACGCCTGTCGCTTGTTTGCACTTATAATTTATTCTATGGTTTAGCTTAATTCACTAAAAATGTTACTAAGTTACTCTAAAATGTTTTTTCTGTAACCTTACCAGTTTTTAATTGAAGTAAGGTACTTTTTCAGTTTTCAATTAGTTACCAACCACATTAACAAGTACCTAACTATTTAAAAGACCACCCCAAAACAGCAAACATAATAAATAATAATAGACAAAAATAATAGTAAACGACTCGAAAGGAGACAGACGTCACTCGCGAGAGTGAGACGGAAGGAACGTTCCAGAATTTGGGTGGTCGAGTTTTTTCTTGCAATTTATGCGTAGAATCCGTAGGTATTGTACCTACATTTATGTTTGAGATTTACACTTGAAGTAGACATTGTGTCTTCCATAGATTTACATACATTGCAGTTTCTTTATTTAAAAGTGGTTGTATGCGTTTATTTTGTATAGTTCATGTATAGTACTATTATGTATAGTATACTACTTAAAATACAAAATAAAACTATTACAGAGGGATAAAAAAAAGCTTATAAATATATATTTTTTTATTCTTTTGTTCAACGTACTTAATAGTAAGATAAAATAGGTGACGGGCGCTAGTTTGACGCATAGAACCACTTACTTATATAAATAGTTATTAGATCAAATAAACGTAAGTTTTAATACACGCACTTACAATTTACTAAATTTTCTGCATAGTTACCTTCTAAAAAACAAGACGTAGGTACCTATGTGTTTTGAAAGGTTTAGAAGGTTACATAATATTCATTTTGAGAAATTGCTATGATTACTTGGATAAAAAATTGCATAAATATCATAAAACCTAAACTGCTATTTGGAGGCAGACTGAGATTATAAGCTTCTGAACTATTCAACTTATTTAGGGTCTTATTTAGGAATTTAGGGTCCCAAATTATTTCTATTATGATGCAGATTACGCACTATCACTTGAGGACACAATTTACACGGTTATCATCTGCAAATAGGTGCTGCAGTGCAGCCCCCCTTCTGAAAGCATCAAAAAAGGTAGCAATGAACTTTAATTCGTTACTACTAAAACTGTCTATAAAGCATTTCAAGAGAGCCTTGCGTAATCCTTTTAACTTGTTGCGATATTTCTAGCATAATATCAATAAACTCTGACGGTAAACAAGAAACATAAATAAAAAGGTTCCGTGGTTGCCCTCACTCCTGAACACGACATATTGCCAGCTCAACTTCAGTCTAGCGATGAATCTAGACTATAAAACGCGAATGATACAAACAGGGACACCTTTTGTTAGAAATATGTGAAAGCACAAAGCAAAGGCGTGTTTACGCTGTTTTAAAAATATTAAGTAAAGTATACTTTGACGGGAATTTCACTGTTAAAATAAAAGAAGTACTTTATAATTTTCGGAGATAACAGACAAAATATTAAACATTCGATTTTTGTTATAGTTACCGAATGAATAAACTTTATGCATTTAGTAAACATTTTTATTTTGACTTTCGAAATGGACATTTCAATTTAATTTATTTGTATTACTATAATACTCGTTGGTACTACCAAAGACGATTAATGTCTAGAAGACAGACAAAGGCCATACACAAAATCGTAACCCGATCCCGCAGTACCAGATAGCCTGAAAACTTTAAAACATCAATTTTATCCAAGAAATTTCAATACTTAGTAGTAGGTAGCAACAATATTCAATATTTAAACATTTTTAACTAGAAAGTAATTGAAATTTCTTGGATAAAATTGATGTTTTAGAGCTTTCAGGCTATTTTTTAGGGTTACGATTTTGTGTATGGCCTTTGTCTGTCTTCTAGATATTAATCGTCTTTGGTACTACTCACGAATTCACGATGCATTTCTTGCAAATTCCCAAAGACGTCTTCAGTAACCCTCAGTCGAATGGATTTGGGCCTAAATCCAAATAAATTTTAGGAATCACAGTTCGTGTGTGTAGTCTCTAAAACAATTTTCGAGCGATGAAACTACTAGGAAATGTTTCAATAAAAATGCTGATACTAGGTAATTTCCCGAAATAGACCCTTTTACAAATTGCATTAGGTTTACAGTGGTGATGTTATTTTATGCAAATGTGCTTACCTGGCAAGGTCAGTGTTTAACTACACCACACAAAAATACTAATAGACATATTTTGTTATAGTGTATCCTCACACTTAGGAATTATTAAATTTTATTTTTATATAAATTTTATCATGGTATCCTCGCTTTACAGTGTCTATATACTCTGACTGACCATTTAAGACGGAGCCTGGATACGATAAAACCCTTTTTTCGGGGTGTGATACCTTCTGGGTGCAATTTTTGGGATGCATTATTTACCTTATTAAAAATAAACAATAATTTACAGTACGAGCTTTAAAAAGCTACGCGACCGTGCTACGGTCTACGACGCTACGAAAAACTGTAGGTACAAACGTTAAATAATTTTACCCGTGTTTCGAGGTAACTTTGATACCACTGCGATGGCCCAATTATGGACATGCCTTTACCAGTTCAAAGTCAGTTATTATACGATATTCGCACCGTAGTTGAGTCGACACCGGCGAAGCGGCCGGGTGTAACCAACCACGAGCGCCGGGTAAAACTTTCTACCAGTAAGCATTGTTACCAATGTGTTTCGTTGTTTTGTTTAGTATCAGTAGTCACTTTGTTTGAGCTCTCTTGATTTGCTGTTGGCTTTGATGTATAGGTATCATCATTATTAATAAATGTTAAAAGTAGTCTAGTTTTCTATTGTTTAATTATTCCAATCAATGACAATGAAATCAAATATTACACCTGCCTGTTCGCACCTGCCTGTTCGCAATTTACACGACAAAAAACTGAATATATGCTTATTCTAGACGATCTAAGTTTGTTTTCAAACCCTTCTTAATCGGTTCAGTTGTCTGATAAGGAAATTCACATTAACAATTAACGAATTTACAATCTGTTATTACGAGGATACAGGCGACTATAGTCAGTTCTGTATTACAATCGCATCATGATGTTCGTATCAAATCTATTTCAATCATCCTTTGTTTTGACACTTCTGACCAAGTCAATTATCTTCATTTAGTGTCCAATTTCTATACATTTTCTCTGTTTCTATTGCGAAAGCATATGTTAATTATTATTTTCTATATAATATGGTTAGGGGGCTTATTTTTCAATCATCAGGTAGCTGACAAACATTGTTAAAAGCCGGGACAAACAACTTAACATGCCCTCCGAACCTCGGAAGCGCTCAGTTGATAATGCCACTTGTCACCCATCAGATCGTTTTGCTTCAACAATCTATCAAGAACATCGTAGCAAGCTATGCCACGAGCGCTTCATAATTTCATAATAAGGAACTACTTACATTTTAAAGTAGAAAAAAAAAAGCGTTTTGTCGAATCTTTTGAAGTAAACAAAAATACCGACAAAGGCGCCGATAGCTGCAATGCTTGTCTTCTTCTATTGTTAAACTTTTCCTTTACTGCAGTATTAATGTTTTATAACGGCTGTTAAAAAATTCAATGTTTTATGAATTGGTTAATTGTCTAGCTAGACGGAGTTTGAACGAAATGTGTAATGAAATTTTTGTGAAAGTATGTGTAGGTACTTATAATAAAAAAAAGTACAGCAAGTGTCATTTTTGAAATCTATAGTTACCTAAAATTAAATCAAGTTCTACTTCTTTTTTACTACAGAGTGATTGACTGCCCTACATATGACACTGTAATATATTATTCCAATAATAATGTTTCCTTTCAATCTATTGCATTCATTTTTTTTCTGTATCAGATTGTCTCGTGAACAATTTTAGAGAGGGATAGATTCACCATTTGTGTGCGACAGATATAATAGTTCCCACAACGATTACCTTCACCTGAGCCCGAAGGAAGGAGACGGATATAATCTATCGATGTCGATTAAGATAATCTATTGATTATAAAAAAAAACTCAGATTTCAGATTATATGGCAATATATTAAAATGTATTATTATAGTATATAATATGTAAAAATAGAAACTATGCAAGACTGGGGTTTTTAGTTTACCTACATATTTAATTGTAAGTAGGTACATGACTTTTCTTAGCTAGGAAAAATATATTTTAATTTAATTTAATTTGCTCGACTGTCCGCAGAGCTTCCATAATACCTACCTACTCTTAATTAATAATCATACTTTTTATATAAAACATATTTATTTAAGCTACTACATAATTACAAATCTACATGAAACATAATATTAAAGTATTAGTTAAAATAGATTTCAAGAAAAGTGTTCCTTAAAACAATAGCATTTATCACTAGCATAGCGCCTTATTTTCCCTAATAATAACGGTTCACTATGCTCGCAACCACGATGAACAAGATTTTCGATAATACTTAACAAGAGTTCTCAAAAAAAGTTTCATCGATAAGTAAAGCAAGCCACACTATCAAGAATGCACCTTGACAGCCACTAAAGGAAATCGTTTTTTTAATCACATCGCTGTTCACAATATCATCCCTTTATTTACTCACTGCTACATATTCGCGCACCCGTCTTTATTCACTACGTTCAAAGGGGTTGTGCATTTCTATAGGATATACCACCATCGATTTATGCAATGTCAGATATCATTAACTTCTTCATTATAAAGTATGGGAACTTTCAATGTACCTACTAGAATACAGGAATATCAAATATAATAATTAATATTTAATTTTATTTCTACGATCTTTGGGTTTACTTACCTTGCCAAGGTGTCCCATGGTGACACTCCATTGTCAATTTTATACATCAACTTAGTAAGAACATCGTTAAAAATGACCAGATACATCAGAAAAGACTCGACTTTGTGAGCCGGTTTCGGCCAAGACAGCATTCGCTACTATAAACCAGTCAAATATAAAATTGGTTAAGAACTTCACTAGTTAAAAAGGCAATAACAATAAATCTGTTAAAATCGCTAATAGAATGCAGATGAAGGCGTGGTTGAAGATACATTTCGTTCATTTGGAGCCCAGGGGGTCAACCATTGTCATGGAAATGTACGAACGGTCTCCAGATTACGACGCGGTAGAGTAATCAATAGCTACCCACTTTTGTTCGGTTTGACCCAAAGACAGGTTGCATTGTCGGCACACATCGTGTTATTTTGGACTGCAAGTGGTTAGGATGTTTGACGAGTCAATAGGTCAAAGGTTTAAAGTGCCTGTATGGGTGAAACTAGCGCCACCGTCTATTTTGGTGGCCACAAAAACAGAGTTTGGTGGCCACCAAGTGCAACTTCGCTACTCCTCCTAAACTATACAAAATGAAACTCTTACATAGGTATTAAACAAAAGCTTATGATAGGTTTCACAAACTGTACATTAAGTTTTTTAAACTTCCTTTGTTCAACGTAATAATAAAATAAAATAGGCGGTGGCGCTTTTCAACAATACAGTCACCTTAACATAAGCGTCGTTTTGGGTAGGTATACCTTATTTGTATGTATCGGCTATGGTCACCAAGAGACAAGTGTCAGGGATGTTTTTAAATCGTCCACGAAAGAAATCTGTTCTGAACTACGATAAACAAATAAAGCACCAATATCCTAGTTACATTAACAATTTACATTTATAAATAGCTTTAGAGTAGAAACGACCAAAAAATGTATAAGTAATAGGAATATCGTCACTGGAAATATCACTTAACGTAAGGGACAAACCCCTGTTTTTCAGGAGAGCCAAAATAAGATTTTTTTTTTGGAAATTGATCTGTATCTTTTTTTCCTGACGTCCGATTTGAATACTTCAAAGAGCAATGTATCTTAGTTTTTCAGCACCTTTCTTACTATTATTTCAAAAATGTGAAAAAACTTATGGTTTAGGAGATAGCCTGTCCCTTACCGTAAAATTCAATGTAAAGCTGTACCTTACGTTATTCAAAATGAAGGTGAAAACAGTCTGCGATGATGTTAGGAACAACATATTAAATAAAGTAATAGGTAAGTTTAGCGTAAGGGTCTTTTATTAGTTTTCATTTGTTGTAAGTACATACAAACCTAGTAATATCACCCTTATTACTATCGAATTAGAGATCAAACCTTTTCGTATCTGTGTATGTGAGAAGAGAATATAAATTACCTGACCATTTAGATCTACAATTTTCTATTTCGATGCCAGTTTTAGACTAATTAGGTTATAAATATTAGATAATCAGCCTAAAAATATATTTTGACACCTAGTGAGTAAACAGGAGGTTTCATAACGGCTTTGCAATTAAACGCAGAACAACAAAAATATATTTAAAATCTTTAATGGTAAGGACAAGTACTGAAAAGAGAAGAGGAATAGAAAAATTGGTAAATTGTGTTTTATAAATAAAGAATTGGATATCCTAAGAGTAGAGGTAGACCAAATAAAAAAAACTGTACGTAGGTAACTGTAGTGAGAAGGAGGTGTTACCTACACCTCCTTCTCAGGACCAGTTGTGAGAGTATGAACTTGATAAATTGGAGGCTTTGCTAGATCAAGACTCGTGCCCAATGCAAGAAAAGCTTGCAGAATCATTAGGAGTTGACCAAAGAACAATTTCTATACGTTAAAAAGCCGTTGGATTCAGTCAAAAGCATGCAATGACTCCAAGTGAATTTAACGTAAGGGACAAAAAAAATCTTAAAGATACTTACAAGTCCGTTACGTTAAATATTTATGACTAATCTGTCTAGAACTTACTAAAAAAATGTGATGTAAGGGACATTTTTTTAAAGATATCAAAATTCTGAGTATGCCAGTCGATGAGCGTCGAATTTTAGATCGAATTGCATATTTTACTCATTTTCGACAAAATGTCCCTTACGTTAAGTGATATTTCCAGTGACGATATTAGGAATTGACATTCGATAACTCGAGCGATCAAAGAAATAGCGATTATAGAAATAGAATAGATACGAAGCGTTTGCCAGTTGGCTATGTAAATAGGTATGTAGTAGATTATTTTCCTTCCAAAGGGAAGCACACAAAAAAAATTACAAATTATTATAAGGTATAGGTAAAGTACTACTTTAGTATAAGGAGTAATTTAATAATATTAGTTATACATAGCGTAAGTTGGCAATACAGTATAAAATACTTTTTTTATTCAGTGACATTTATTATACTACAGATAGTAATGCGTATTTTCAGGATGGCTATTGATAACCCAGTCTCAACCCAGTCCTCTTGTTTACTCATTGTTTTATAATTTTTCATTGAAAATAATAAACAAAAACATCAGGTAGGTATTATTTTAATACAAATAGTCGCATTGTTCAAAGTTTCTAAGCCCTTACAAAAGTTTGCCATCCTTAAGAAATGAGATTACCTTCCATCGCATTTGTTTTAAGTCATCGAGTTGTGAATTTGGTATTTTTCTAAGATGAATTTTAAGTACTTACCATAAATAATAAAATAGTATAAATTTTTATCTATAGTGTTGTATTTTCTCATTATGCGTGGTATAAGATCTTGAACACTTAACTGGATACTGTGTAAACTTACAATTTTACACAAATAGGTACTGGCCTTTCTTTCTTTTCCGACTAAACCAAACTGAATCTTAAAAATTAAAATAAATAGCCTAAAACCACTTTTCTAATTAATTAGGCTACCACTTGCTTAATTAATTACTTAATTTATAAAATATTTGATGTAGAATTCGTATCTAGATCAACTAAAGTTTAATTCGTATTCAAAAAAAGTTCTTATAAAAACAATGTACCTACTTAGCAACAATCACAAATAATTATAATACTATACTCAACAATCAACAAAAATTTAATTTTTCAAAGTATTCACCTAAAATCTCACGTGGTGTAATTTTCAAAACCAAATTCTTAAAGACGCAGTTCACTGTAACGTGCATTTGGCGCCTAGCGAGATACGTAACTTTTTTTGGACAATTATTAAACTTGAATTCCTTAATAAAATGCAGCATCCCAAAAGTACCTTTAAGCCGCAGATAAAGGGAAGAGTTTCCCATGAACCTCTTGCAGTTTAGAACGAAATCTAAGTTAATAGCTTAGTTGGATGTGGTTCTGATTACTGTTGTAATACGAGAGAATAAGGTAGAAATTGCTTTGGGGATACTGATATCCTTGTATCGGGATAATAATAATGCGTTTTTTGTTATCCAAGATGTCCGTGTGCGATGCACCAAGGCATTTGTCTGTGTGTATGTTTCTAGTCCTGTAGCGCAGCTGTGCCTATTATTTTGACGGTGTGTGCTATTTTGTAGAGCGACACTGTATACTTGATCGTTTTTGAATTTAGTAAAGTTATGCAAAATATTCATTCGTAGGTATCGCGTGACAGTTTGACGTTTCGCTCGAAAGCTAGGTATATTTACTGCCGGCAGGTAGGTTGGTAAATCAAGGGAAAATGTGTTTGAATTCTGTTAGGGGTAATTATGCAAAGCGATAATAATGATACCGCCGAGTCACGATTAAGCTATTTTTTAAAGAAATGAGTTTTTAGACGCGTCGTTTACTTTCATGTTGATACTTTTACATTTAGGTAAATACTTTTACAATATTGCATTGTAGTTACGTACCTACTGGTAATACTGTGATTTTATTTTCGTTCAATCGGTAAGAATCTAACCTCATAATATTATTGCTACATAAATACTAGATCATGGTGATAAATACTAGATCATAGATCACTAATTGTTATATTTATCTATTCTAAATCGTGAACTAGGTAATCTCAATCATAATAATATACTTAAGCCTTCTTTGAAATTAGTTCTAGGATGTAATATTATAATTACGTGTAATTAATTACTTACAGCACAATATTATTTACTCACAAGTTTGATTTAATTGAACTTTTTAGAAGTACAAAATTAATTTAGCAAATAATTTCTTGAATAAAAAAATGTTTTATTAAAATCATAAATTAATATAAAGTGTACCTTCATAATAATCATCTAGAACAGGATATAATATTTTTCTAAATTATTGCTAAAATCAGGTATTTTTATTACAAAAGTGAAATTATGCTTCATTGCTTAATTTGCAGTTTAACCTTATCCCAAGGATCAAAATTACTTATTATCAAAAGTATTCAGAGTATTTTTTGCATCGATGGCAAAGCCATTCCCAAGAACATGTGGACCGCTACGTTGCTAGATCAAACACAACCATCCTGCCGGCATTGTAGTTCCTTTCTCAAAACTTTTGTATCCTTCCTGCTCCTTCCCATGGCATAAGCTACTGTGCGAGACAGGGACAGGTGTAGAAGAACATCTCCAACATAATTGCTTCCAAAATGAATAGATGTTAAACAAAAGCTTAAGAAAAAAATGACAAAGCTCTGCGAGAAGTCGATTCTTATGGTAAATTCGCCAATTTCAAGCTGGCTTAAGACAAGTCTGGCTTTATTTCTCTAGAACAATAGGATAGTGTTCAACACTCAAGTCCTTTCTAATTAAAGTAGTAAATTCCGATAAGTACTTCAATTAGAGATTATTAATTTCACATCCATTTCCGACCACACCCATATCAGACACACTTTGTTTGTACCTCATTACTTGTCCTTTGCTTTTCATAGAAACTTCTGTCCAAAAGAATATTCTTCATCATTGTATCAATTATAGTTATTATTGTGCTCAAATAAAAGTAACAATCAGTCGCTAATTCAGAAGTCAAAAGGTAACCACAATAGTGGCAATTTGGAGTGTCGCAAAAGCTTAACTAAACTAACTAAAATTAAAGCCATCCTTTTTATTCCCATCGCTATGAAAGCGACGGCAACATTTTCAGTTTGTTAAGTTTAGCTTTTGCGATACTCCGAAATGCCACTAATAAGGACCTAAACTTGAATATTTGACTAGCAACGCTAAAATAAAGTTCTATGTTAGGTTGGTTCATAACAAGAGGGTTGCCTGTACCAACGGCCTTAACCTCGGCCCGTGAAAGGTTGAGGACAGCACAAACAATAATACTCGTCATTTATACACAAATAGTAACCGACTACAGTCTAATGCTTTATAACCGAATTAATTTGAAACACAAAAGGTCCTTGACATAGCTTTGCCGAACAACTGTTCCACATATCCCTACTAATAACTTCTAATAATAGGAAAAACTGTTTTTTCCACCATTTTCTACTTTCTATTGCCCTGCGGTCATACATTTTAGCAGTTCATATTTTGTTGACCATATTAAATAAACAGGATTCACTCTGTCAAAAAATGTTTTGTGAATGCCATCCTTTTTATTCCCATCGCTATGAAAGGGACGGCAACATTTTTAGTTAGTTAAGTTTAGCTTTTGCGATACTCCAAATTGCCACTAATAAGTACCTACGAATACCATAAACTCAAACAACTAGTAAGTAAGTTCGTATGAGCAAGTGGCCAACTTAGAAGTTCCTTCTTAGACACATTCTAATTAACAGAGCTAATTCAAAAGTGGGACTTAGCTTAGATATCCCATACGAAAATATATAAAAAATCTTGTTTGGAAACGAATCCTTGAATTTGGATTTGCAAACGAAACAAAACAAAATTACCCGCAATAAAGTTTCTTGATCTACGGTTCTGAACCGCAACTTGTTGTACTTTGCGGAACTTAACAACTGTGGGTAATAGTAAAGTAGTGCTATAATTGAGATTATTCATTTACAAACAAGCTAGAGTATAAGTAATCAGATGACGGATATACTACTAATATACATTTTAAAGACAATTGTCACGTGATTTGACCATTGATTAGTTAAAATTGGATCGGCTGTAAGCCTCGGGTTCCTTATAATGTTTTCCTTCGCCGTTTAGAGCTCCTGTTAATGCGCATTTTATTATTTTTCGATCCCCAAAATTCATTGATGCATGACCGGGATTCAAACTCACGACCTTCGGATCGAATGTCACCATCTCACTCAACAACACGGCCAATATAAACTTTGTTTTGTAATGATACCCGAGCGAACTTAACCGACATAAACGACTTTGAAGACTTATATTTTTTTTCTAATAGTTTTATTGGTACTTAAGTAGGTATATAATAATTGTATGTGTCGTTTGTTGATAATAAAAGAATGTAGGTATATCTGAAACGCAATGATGTAAATTATTTTCTTAGTAGAATCCCTTAGTTCTAAGACAATTTAAAGTGGTCATAATATATTAATAAAAAACCAGTAAGTTAAGTGTATACTGGGGGCGATTCTGAGTGTCGCAAAAGCTAAACTAAGCTAACTAAAATTATTGCCATCCTTTTTATTCCCATCGCTATGAAAGGGACGGCAACAATTTTAGTTAGCTTAGTTTAGCTTTTGCGACACTCAGAATTGCCACTACTGTGTGTACTATCGCTACTTTTTACGAAAATGATGAGGATTTGTGGCGAATTTACAATAACCCTTACTTACTTGTGACTTAACTTACTTACTTATACATATAATGAAATGCACAAAAAGTTGGAAATTTACTTTTGGACGAATGTAGGTACTACCTACAACAACCCATCTTATTGACAAAAAAAATTAGGTAAGTACTTAGGTACTTTGACTTTGACTTCTCAGAACTTTAAGTATCTTTTGAAGAGTAGTCAGAAGTATGTCCAAGCACATATCTGGTATATGCCCACATTTTGCAGAAGTCAGCATTCCAATTTACATTGCATATGCATTTTATTCCTATTATCGGTTTCAGAATTAAAATGAAGTGCGCTAAGCTTCATCTTCAAGACCGGTTTAAGCCAAAAGTAAACCCAAGAGCTTGTTGTTCTGGTGAAAAACCACTCAGGTACTGTCAGAAACGGATGATCAACCCAGATCATGAGGAAGATCCTCGCTGGGCTGATGCCTACGAAAGGTAAGATTTAGGATGTCTATAAAAAACGTGATCATATTAGTGATAAACATATTTTTGCAAAAGTTAGCATTCCACATTAATTGTCATACTCGTAGATATAAATGATTATAATATGACAAACTTCCACTCACCTCACGTGCTGTTAACCCGGTTACAAAGTAATGGAACTATGTACCTACATTCCAAGTTTCAGCCAAATCCGTTCAGTAGTTTTTGGGTGAAAGAATAACAAACATCCATACAATCTTTCGCGTTTATAATTTTAGTAAGATATTTATGAAATAGGAAAACATAATTTGGTGACATCACACAAACAATTACGAAAGAAGGTCAAACCGATTCACTCACACCGTTCTCGGTTCTGTTTTCACAGTAATTAAGTACCCTAGTTCATTCAGATTCGGATTGATTTGTATTTTTCTAATTACAGATTTCATTGTCATGAAATAATTGATGTCAGTCCCAATGAAACCATAGACAGCGTTCGAGGAAATCCCAGTATAGAAGATTTATTCCTTTCTGTTCAAACCCTCCAATTTCAAGGTAACGTGGAACAACCTAAACGTTCGAGGAGCAGTTTCAAGTACAGATGTCCAAGTGTTAATGGCAAGCACAGAATGTTCGTGAAGCAAGTAGTTCCGGATGATGACGATCTCACCGATGATGGCCGAACTTCCCAACTAACCAGCTACTACTTTGACGACTATGTCAAATACTTGGTCAACAACGATAAATCAAGACCCACTTCAGGCAAATCCAGCATATTTTTACAAAGTTTGAGCAATAGAAAGGAAAATAAAGCTACGCAAGTTGAAGAGCAAACGAGTTACGTTAAAAAATTGAGGCATACTGAAACAAAACTAACTAGTTTATTGAAAAAGAGCCCAAGAACAGATATAATAAATGAAATGAAGACCGGTAATGCTGACGATGCTGACAATGTAGAAGACACAAAAATAATATTTCAAAAGTCCGGTAGGAGAAAAAGTCTAGCGATATCTAGGACGCAAAGTCCAGAGGTTATGCAAGTCATCCGCGTAGACGTCGTTTGCAATCGTGGCTCAGTCCTGTCCGACTACGAACACAACAAGAAACTAGACTGCAATGACTCATTGTCAAATATTGACATACAAGCTATAGACATAAAAAAATCTCATTTTGCAAACAAATATTTACTAACAAATACAATGAAAACCCTGGACGAAAATTTAGCCGGAGGTGAAAAAGTAACATTGCTTTGTAAAACCTTTAAATTGTCGGAAAGATCTCGATTATCAAATTCGAATAAACCTAAAACCGTAGCGAATTCCAAAACAATCGACAGTAAAAGTTCTAAAAAAAACATAAATCGGTGCAAACGGCTGCAGGATCAGGTTGCAAAAATGATTTTAAGGTTTAACAACATTTAAACTTCCATCTCGACTTCTTTTTATCTGATTTCGTCAAACCCAAATCTATAATCTGTGTTTTAAACAAATTACTTAAGTACATAATATTCTTAAAAAGTTAGTTCTAGTTCTACTTTTGTAAAATCACACTCTTTTTCTGTTACCTAAAGTTATATAAGTCAATGTAATAACAACCAACATTATTATGATAGGTACCTGTTAAACCTTGAAGCAACCTGACGGACGCCACCCTCGCTAATCAAATGGCTCTAAAAGTTTTTTCAACCCCGGTATTATTATTATTTTTTAACTGTGCACACTGTGAATTGTTACAGGTAGATAGAGTTACAGGTATCGAAATTGTTGTATTATAAATATATATAAGATTTGTCTAATCTTGGTTTATTTGATGTTGACGTTTCAGAATCTTTGTTGTAGTTTCTAAAAAACTCAAACTATGGTAAAGTAGGTACAAGAAAGATATTGTTGCATAATGATTTCAGATTTATCAAAATAGTAATTATACTAGTAGATTATACCCGTATTTTTCTGTCAAGGCTAGCCATAACAATTTACAGCAGTAACTATACAATCCTTTTTTTTTGTTGCCTAGGCCCTAGGATATACGAATAATTAATTGTTTTTATCCTTTATTTAAAATTAAACCTATGTTTTTTAGGAATGCCAGCGGTATTTTGTTATTCGTCGTAAAATACTACCGTCCACACAAACATCAATATTTTGATTGAACCAGATGGTCAGTTATTTTACCTCTAAGATAGGTACCTAAGTATTTAAATTTAGGATTTAAGTAAACATGATGTTTTAAGCATACATTTTTTGTTCTTGCAAATAAATGTTTATGGAATCTTTAATAAACTCCAAATCTTTTAATTTTGTTTTATTAAAGTAGTAAAGCTACTTATATCAATATCCTAACTTTTATACTAAAACCACATAAAATTGTTTCTGTCAATTGTTTTCACTGATTGGCTTCTTGCTTTCACATTTTGCGAACTAACTTGAATATTTTGTTGTGAAGTTTTAGTAGATATTTAAGGCTTTAGAAATGTTATTTTTTATTTCTTGCATTACATTATGATGACTTTTTATAGTAGGTGTTGTACGTATCGAGCGTAAAGTGCCGGTAGAGTGGCGATAGGCTAGATCACTAGCAGGAGCTGCTATGATTAACGATCCGTACGGAAACGTTTTCGAATATTAATTTGTAGTTGAGGTCACCACTGCTTGGTAAGTGTGACACGCTGCGAAAGGATTGGTGCCCCATGGACCCCCGACCCCCGCGATGGGGTGAAATGTGTGTGCCGAATTTATAGGTGTGAGAGATGGAACTTCAGGGTAGCTAAAGGGTGAGGAGGACTTCGGACCACCCTCTCTTGGGGGGAACTGTAAACCCCCCCAATTTGCCCTAGTCCGGCAACCCCCGCCCGAGGCTCCCGTTCCTGTCCAAGCGATAAGAGGGAAGAGGGGAGAGCGTCAAATGGACGTTTTACGCATAATTTAGAGAAGTAAATGGATTCGAACAGTCTCCATACCATACAGCATAGGTACGTATATCACAGGCGTTCGTGTGCTGGCTCCTTCAATATTAGTTTAGAGAACATTTTCATCAGACCACACCAATTTCATGTTTTAAGATAAAATATACATACCTTAACTAATCATGGTAAATTATATTCGAAGTTTTTGTGGCTTCATTGAATTTTGGGAAATTTTTTGAGAATGCCTGAACCATCTCAATATTCAGATATAGTTTTTCTTATCTATGCTGGACAGGACAAAGTTTAAGAAGCTGACTGCCAACCTTCATTAATGAAGAGGCACTGAGAGAAGACGACCCATTTCAAAATAGCTTTATGAAAGTTGTAAAAAAATACAAATGCATGTATTGTATTGCCAGTAAATTGTGCTAACAACAAACATTTTGTAACAACACAAGCTGTTGCCCGCGACTTCGTCTGTGTTACATAACTAACTTAGTAGGTAATTAGTACCAAGGACGATATAATGTAATGCAGTAAGTAACTTTTTAATGGTTAGTAAGTCAAATACTTTCAATGTGTCTCAAAGTTTTAAATCAATTTACATGATCCTTGCTTTTAAGATGACATCAATTTAAAATAAATAAGAAAACCAGGTCATGTGGCTCGAATGCATCCAGAACGTTGGGCGAGACTCGTCACGCAGTGGGTGCCCGAAGACAGTCGGAGACGACGCGGCAGACCCAGGAAAAGATGGCGAGACGACCTGGATGCATTCGAATCAAACTGGCAAACTGTTGCCTTGGAGCGCAAAGAGTGGAAGTTGAAGGGGGAGACCTTTGCCCAGCAGTGGGACATGATAGGTAGCAAAAAAAAAAGATAAAACTACCAAAATCATCAGTATAGGTATAGGTACCTACCTACATAGGTACTAGCTTACTCGCCCGCGGCCTCACTCGCATGTACCTTGATAAAATATAGTCTATGTTCATTCGTAAGTCCTGCTACACATCGGTGAAATAATTTTTGAAATCGGATGAGTAGTTTTGGAGATTACCCCAAACTTACAAATAAACAAACAAACCAACATTACCTCTTTATAATATTAGTATAGAAGTTAGATAGATAAAAATAAATTTTCATGGTGCTCCTGACAGAAAAGCAATAGCAAGGAGTGTTAAGAAATGAATGAAAGTGACATTACAAGTGGAAGTGGAAGTATTGAAATGCATTCATGTTTAGTGGAAAATTAAATAACTTTAAGAGGTATTAGATAATTAATATGTTAACTTGTCACTCACATCTACTTAACTGAAATGAAAAAGCAACAGAGTTAGCAGCAGCCGTATAAGGTCTAGCAACCTTAACAGCCAATTATGAATAACATTTAAACACTAGTTGTAAAACCATCGAACTGCTGTCCTTTGAACTTGATGCAATGCTAAGCCTTTGAACGACTAAAGAACTATGTCATCGGAATTGCTCCGCATGAATGAGCATGAAGCCCCGTAGTGGTCATTTAAAGACCCACTTTAGTGCTGTACACACATTTGCCTCTTCCTCTTCTGATGCCGGCACCACACATGGGCTTCAACTTGGTTCCAACATTAGAATGGCAAATGGCAATGCTCCGTTTACGGTTATTCGACACAAACAGAGCATTGCCATTGGCCATTTTAATGTTGGAACCAAGTTGAAGCCAATGTGTGGTGCCGGCATGAACGACGATCGAAGACAGTAATTACTTATTTGGATATTTAGAGATCTATTCTAAGATGATGCTACTTGTTCAGTGATTTGAGCTGTGCGTGTATAGTCAGATTATTCAGTGATGGATTCTAAATATAAAGAATATAAATTCTGAGCATGTTCCAAATACTGTATTTGGACATAATTTTGACCTTTTACAACCTCCATAGACTTAGTCATATAAAAGAGTCAAATTCGCATCCTCTCGCCGCTAAATCGGCATCGTTTGACCTTATCCTTGCACCGCGAAGTTTGCTCGCATTTATGATGGAAAAGCTCAATTTTTTTTTCACAGCTTCGTTACGCATCCTCACAGCGCTCAGCTACACAGTACCTACATCTCTGGTAATAAGATAAAACTTGCTCTGAGAATAGCCGGGTTTTAGTTTTTGAATTTATTATAGGGTGCATTTTTTAAGTTTCTTTGATAAGTTGTCCTCGAGAACTAAAGTCGCAAGTACCTACTGCTCGATGTCAAGGCCAAAAGGCTAGATTCGTGGCAAGAGGGGTAAATACGAGATCGTCTGAGTGACGTGGCCTGTGTATCTATTCGTCCAAGTGGTGCCTAACGCCCCGTGTCTCTTTAATATTATAGACTTAGTTATTAGTCACACACGTCCGCTAGTTTAGGTTAGTGCCACTTAGAGATGTATGGATTTTGAACTAAATTAGATTTCTTGGGATTATACTCAAAAATGAAGAGCTAGGCACACCACGTTTTTGGAACGAGCAGTCACTGCGCGATTTTGTGTAGCGCATCACATGCTAGTTCGCAGCGCGTTTTCCAAACACAAGGAAAGTGTGCACGGTCACAGCTTGCCGCCTGCATTTTGTTCGCCTCGCGTTTGTATCGATACAAATGCATAGTCACTGCTCGTTTCATTTGCGTGTGTAACGATAGGTTCAAACGCGCACTGACTGCGAGTTTGAAAACGTGGTGTGTAACACTATAAAAACTAGACATAGATATAGGTACGGGCTATAAAAACTACATCTTGTTGGCAATTTTATTAAGCGACACTGTGTTGAGCTATCTAGTCGGCGGCTATAATTACAGCAAGAAATTCACGTAGGTAGTACTTATATAAAAAATAGCCAGTTTAGAAGACAAGCAATGAAAAGAAGTGATACCTAACGACAATGTCCATCGTCGGTTGTGAGCGCAAGGAGCTCGACACATGACGTCAGAACTTCATCTGCCTATTGAATTTTTAACGTTACGCTACCCTTTTCAATTACCCATCGAAAATGGGGTTATTTCGCTGTCCAACCTCGGTTGACAATCCTTTTTGCGTTGCTTAATTATTCACGTAAATTTCTTAATTTAGACGTGAGAGAAAATCCTGGCGACATTTTAAGTGCCAGACTGATTATTCGAAATGTAAAACTAAGGAAATAAAGTTTGACTTTTGGTATAGATAATTTTATAGGTTGTTCAAACTTATTTTTAACCGAATGAAAAAAAAAAGGAGGAGGTTCTATGTTCCACTTTTTGTTGTTTGTTATGCTTCGCACAAGTTTTATGCGTATCGTGAAAACTGCTTTTCGTCATTAACCAATTTTTACTAAAGGTGCGTTTCGTCAAAGGTTCGTTTTGCCAAAAGTTATGTAGGGTCATGACATTTAGGTACGTCAAATGATTCGTGGATTTCTGATTTCCCGATATTTCGGCACAGTTGCATGCGCCATGATCACGGTAAGTAAACCGACCGTGCCGAGTTTACCGAAACTCAGAAATCCACGAATCATGGTAAATATTCCGTTTTTAGTGTTTAATGTTCAAAAAGTTTTATTATTATAAGTAAATTCTAAATTCAAATAAAACAAAAAAATCTTGTAGGTACCTACTACAGATAAATAGGTAAGTAATTATATTTTTTATTTACCGAGAAAATCGATTTAGTACCTAGTTAACACTAGACAATAGTTAGGTATCCCTATGAAAATATAAAACTTTTTTGTCATGACTGCTCTCGACAAATGAGCTATTGAACTAGATAATTTCAATTCAATTTGATCTAGCCAAGAAAACGAACGAGAAACTTCCTGTTGCAACATCGTGTTTTCCCCTTTGCTGTTAAAAAGGCCCCTGTGCCGTCCATATAATTACGGCTACCATCGGCCAAATCCACGCGTAGAGATACATATTAATACGAAAATTTAAGCCGGGCCGAGCATCGCAAGTATTTAGGGCTCCCCCTCAACAGCCGCCTAAGTCCGAGGGTCCGTGTGTGCGTGTCCGGCGTCGTGTGCGTACTTTCATAATAGGTGTGCGTTGTTGTACTCCGTTCAAATTTTACATCTCACATCTCGTGCTTATAGGGTGATCTTTTGGATTTATATTTTCTCTTAAATAAAACCATTTGAAATACAGCTGATTAAGTAATAATAATTATTATATTATTTGACGATCTCGAAAACTTTGGCTGAACGTGGGTCCAAATGGATCAAAACCGATAGTTGGAGAGATTTAGGGGAAGCCTTTTGCCCAGCTGTGGGACACGATGGGCTTGTTATTATAATATTATAATTATAATATAATAATAGTGGCAGTTCGGAGTATCGCAAAAGCTAAACTTAACTAACTTAAAATGTTGCCGTCCCTTTCATAGCGATGGGAATAAAAAGGATGGCATTAATTTTGGTTTTTTAGTTTAGCTTTTGCGACACTCCGAATTGCCACTAATATTCACTTAGATGTTGTAGTAAATACCTCCTCTGTGATGTGCATAGTTCGTGCAGGCAATCTCAAAGTACCTTCCCATTTTTCAACTCACTCGCTAATTAGACTTTTGACATTTTGATTTAATTTTTCCAGTTACTTATTTTAATAATTTTAGAATCCTTCACGTAGTATTTAGGATTATAAATATCTACCTACTACCCAACAGATTCTTGACAAAGTAGGTGCATACACATTGCTGCACTAGTTTATTTCAGTAACTACCTCTAATGTTTTGTTATTGATATTCGTTATCCAAAAAATGTTGATAAACAAATATTATAGAAATATAATATATTAAGTACTTATATCTCGATGTCCAGCTTTATGTTCTGGGGTCGAGAACCAATGAAACAAGAAAAACATTAAAGGGTTATAAAATAATTGATTAAATTCAGTGGACTGTGTGCTGTAGCAGTCCCGTTTATCGGCTTAGGAGTAGATAGGCGCTTTCAACTCTCCCCATATTTATTACTAAACAAGCTTCCGCCCGTGGTTTTGTTTGCGTAGTACTAACCCAGATAAAAGTACTTACCTTAGGTATTATTTTAGGTCATAAACTACTGATCGGATTTGGTTAAAACTTAGAAGTTTCAGTCAAATCCATTCAATCGTTTCTGCGTAAAAGAGTAACAAAAATCCATCCATACGTTTTTAAGATTAGTAGGTAAGGTAAAACCGAGAGGATACTAAAAAATACTAACTTAAAGAAATCATAGCTAAATTATATACTTATTTACCTACCTAAGTACTAACCTAAGGCGTTACTTTTGAATTTACCTAGGTAGGTACAAATTTGCTACGTAAAAGAATGAACAATAAGAAATCAGAGCATGTTAAAAAAAGTAGTCTCAAAGTGTATTCAAGAAGCAACTCGGACTTCAAAATCGATAATTTCACTTGAAACGAGAACACCCTTTCGGCCGTACTTACGGACGTGCGTGCCCTACCTATCTATAGCTACAGTAGGTACGTTATTAATTTATCTGTAGCGGAGAACTAACCATCCCACCTCCCTCCCCCCAGTACCTCGCTGTTTAAACATTTCCAAATGAGTATGCAGAAGATTGTACCTAATACGTATGGCCACGCCATACACCCTGCCCTCTAAATTACTTGAGCCTTAATTAAAAGCCTAGCATTCTGTTCATGACAAGTATTCCAAGTACGGACCCTGTGTGACCTCGGATAGTGCTACGTAAAGTGAATTTTCTATTGTTAGGTGGGCGTTAACTTGCGTTGGATTTAATTTGGTTTTTAGCTGCCTGAACGTCCGCTGCGTCATGGTGTTTACCTACAAGTTTTTATTGGGAAAGTATTTCCGCAATTCTTATCTTATCTTACTTTCTAAGGCTTTATCGTAGTATTTTATCGGAGTTTTTCCCTCGTTTGGGCATGTACAATCATGCACTCATACTAAAAGTAGTTTTCACTCAAACATCAAGTAAGTAAGTTCGTATGAGCAAGTGGCCAACTGGTGACGTGAAAACATAAAGTGGAAAAAGTGAACACGTAAAAGATGACAATGAACAATGAAACATACTTTGTTTATGCGGTACACAATAACGCAAATCTGAAATTACCCCAATACAAGGAACAGCGGAAATTAAAATAAACACAATGGACTATTTCGCATGTTAATTATCCAATGACTATCCATTTGTTATGGTACTTTTTTTTTGGTTATAAAAACCCTGTTTATTTTCTTGTGTGTGGAAAATAAGTCTTGAAAAAGCTTGATTAGGTAATATACCTACTTACTTAAATCTATATTCATAAGAATCTTAATATAAATTAAATCGATTGAATTGAGACATGTGGAATGTCCAGGGATATTTATTTATTATTTATTTATTTATTAGACTTTTTTTCCCGGGCACGATATAAAAAGGTCAGATTCTAGATAAACAGTTGAACAGGCACGATCGATAACTCACAACAAGCATCGAGGGCTTAGTTATAGAGCTCGTTTACAGAACTTGTAAAACTTTGCAAAACAAAGCAAACAATTACCTTTCATAAACTAGCAATACGCCCAAGATTCGCGATAGCAAAGTTGGGCGCGGAGTGAATGAAACGAAAAGTCAACGGCCTACGAAATTGTTCACAACAAACAACCTTAATAACTCGGCCAAACCATTCACAAGTCGCCCTAATCTTCCGAGTACGACACTACGAGGGAATGATCCAATGTGGGTATGAATTTTTGCGCCATCGCACCGTTGACGTTTGGCTCTTGTTAGTATGTGGTGTAGTCAGCAACAGAGTTTTCGTAATAAATAATTTACATGACACATTCGTGTATGATGGAAAATTAACATAGAACAGTGACAGACACTCGTACAGAATTATGTAAGTAGACTTAATTCCACGTTGTAGTTCCCTGTTTCGACCACCAATATTAGCTGATTTATCTCACTGCATGATTCGAACCGTAGTTTATCCCGTTACGTTTCCACTGGATTGACTAGACCACGGCACCAGCCGTGGTCGCGGGCAGACTGAAATGTTGGAGGTACCTACACTGCAGCAAAGCGAAGGCGTTTATTTATCTACCCTCACTTGATCTTCGTAAATGTTAACTAAGGTCGATTCACACTAGGACAGCAGCACTACGCTAACAGTATCCGTTTATTGAGAGAATTTTATGATTTATGTTTTTTTCATTAAAAACTCTATCAACGTAGAAATCTAGCTGCCAGATTTTGTTACCAAAAAATTAGTCAACTCAACAGTGACGTTAATGTATAAAAGGTAGTCAGAAGCAAGAACAAAATAAACCACCAACCAACGGTGCGCAAGATCTCGTTCGGGGTGAACTTCTAGTGATGATGTCAGAATACCTTGTCACAGTGCCTCTAGCCGATGTGACAAGTTTACAGACATTATTATCTGTCATGGTAATTATTAGGACTTGTCATGGTAAGTACATAATACCATGACATGACCGTTTCAATAGTGCATCCGGCACGGAAGTGTTTATCAATTTTTGAATTTTTATTGACGGTCAGGTCTTCGCTTCGCAAGCTACGTGTTGGTCGATGACGGAACGGTCTAGCTAGTAGGTCCTATCTCATAATTTTCTAAACATTTTTTTTTTGCTAGGCTTGTTCCTATTGCGGCCGTAGCACGGTCATGGTATTGCACAGCATAGTCGGCAAAGTAGTAAGACTTCTTTGTAATGTATATTTCCTTAATAGTAGGGACTTGGTTAGTAAACATAATAACTTACATTGTGAGTCCTGCTTGCTTTTTTTATATTTTTATACGACGTGACAGCGACCTTTTCGTTAATCTGACCACAGATAAATCTGACTCATCTAATGAATTCTTGATTTCCCTCTCCATCTTCCTTCTTTTACGTTTTCTTCTACGATGTTCTTTATTAAACTGTCAAGTCGTAAATGTACAATCATTCTCCCTCTTCTGTTTTGAATGGTGTTCATCAAAACCCTTGTTCTGTTCCCTTTTCTATTTTCAGCGCTTCTTCGTTTGTATAACCTTCTCCGTCCAGCAAATATTCTTCATTATTTTTACTTATGCAGATGTTTAATATCTGACTGGCTTTTGCTTGTGGCTTCTTGAACAGTACTTTTTTCTGTATGAAAAATACCCTCGAATTTTTTGTACTGCCAAATAAAAGTTACCTACCACGATGATCTTAAAGTGTCTTAAACGTAGGTAGGTACTAACTAATTTTAGGCGAATGTACGCCTAATGATGTTATAAAGTATTGCACCGTTTTGATTTTGTTAAGTGATCCTGAATTTTGGGAGTTTCTACCGTACAGTACCCGCCTGCGGCTTTTCTCGCGTGGTACTTACCCAGATAAAAAGTAACCTAGGTATCATCATAAACTTTCGCATTTGTGGGTAAGTAATTGCAATTATTTATTCTGTGGTGTTACTAGGAACTAATAGTAGGATCAATCGACTATTTAGGTACTTACTTTACACAATATACCTCGTCGAATTTTTGTTCCACTGGTTCTTGTATCTTCTTGTTGTACCAATTATGTTTTGTGTGAGTTAAATCAAATATTTTCTTTCTTTCTTTCTTGCATAATCTACATTTTTAAAATTGGTGTCTCCCATCACTTAGTTCTATCGATTTGCAATCTATTAGATAAGTTTTCGTAACATGGGCAAGCATAGAAGCACCGGCTAGAAATTGTATAAAACGTGGTCGAACACATTTCCATCGCCAAGGGAATTTGCACAAGGAGGAATAAGGAAGACGCGGGGGCACCCCTTTCTCTGGGGTGAGGGGGGGTGGGGTATAGGTCCGTCCACCCTACATACGTACGAGGGTAGCCTGTTTACAGCCGGCGAGGCACGCACGCCGCTGTTCTCTGTTCTACGGAACCAGGGCTGTGCCGGACACCCAGGGTTGCCACTTTGCATTTGTATTTAAATTAGATATTTCCCTAATATGTATTTTTAATTCAAACAAAGTTATGCACTCATGATACCTTACCAACTAAATTAAGTGCCTATAGAGATTGAAAAAATATGTCTATCGTACATTAGGAATACAGTCGCGATATATTAAAAACTAGCTGGGCCCCGCGGTGTTATTACCTATTTACATTGAATATATCTATAAATATATATATTTGAACCTTGTAGGATTCCAGGGACCCATCGTGCTTGAATGGTACCAGGGACTCATTGGTATCGCGTCTTCTAAATTCTTTCAGGGGCGTCTAGTCAAAGTGACGCGCGATTCGATGTCAGGTATAAATAAATTTTAGATAGGCTGCTGAAAATTTTAAATTAGTGTCTTCAGCATGTTTTTTATAATAATAATAAGTCATATAAAAATTTATTCTTGTGAAAAAAAAATGACAAATTGTTCCTTAAAGATTACCTTATATTGTACCTATAGCTATACAATACAGTATCATGTCGCCTTGTGTCGCTGCACGTAAGAATGTGTTGTGTTGTGATTTCATACATACCTACATTTGCCTAGTATGGTCAGAAATACATTAATTCAGTGTGTTGTGTCGCAGAGTCCAGCACGATCTATCGTGGCGCGTTGCAATAGATATACAAATTAGAGGACTAAATGAAATTAAAAAAGATATGAAATGTAGGTATCCCCTAGGCGCGGTGGACATTCTCTCAGATCTTTAGCATTCTAACTCAAAAACTCTCGTCACCTAATGGGGACAGATTCTTTCGAAATGAAGAATCCATTGACTTGACCTTTAAATGAAAGTTGGGGCCCTACTCAGCTAACACGGTCTATAACAGAACGAAACGTTATGGACGTAAACGTTGCAAAAGTTCTAAACACTGTTCATAAAGTCAGAGCGTACCCCGACACGACACGTGTCGACCGTGTTGTCACGACACGACACGCCACAACACAATCGTGTATCTTTCTATTTCTACCCTCACAAAAATAATTATTAAATATTCTAGATCAATCCATGTTATCATTAAATCAAATCCAAAATATAGCAGACAAGGATTTTCACGAGATTATTTTATGTTTAACACATTTCTGCCACTACCATCCAGCCTTCAGTTCTTGTTTATACACTAGAAAGTATTTATCATGAAATGATTCCAGTATTTACTGCTAATTATTTGAATACTTTAAATTTTTATTTAAAATATTCAAATAGTGTTGAATAGTTTGAATTAACCCTAGCAAGCTAGTCGGTGTAGTAGATGACGCAGGGTGGGAGAGGGGCCGAGCGCCCCCGGATGGCGGGGGGCGGTGAGGGGGCGCTCCCCTCCCGCCGGCCAACGCGGACGGTAACACGAGTGCCTATGCGAGGCATGTATCTTGGACGAGCAGATATAACAGAGAAGTAGCCCCAGTAAGCTTTGAGTTGCATCGCTTGCGAGCTGCTCCACTTCGACTCTCACTTTCATTTCAGCTTTTTCTAAGCGAAAGTAAAAGTTGTTTCAGGTTTAGTTTACTACGCTGTTCAAGTAGAAAATTTACGTATTTACGACCGCGGGCGGTCCGGTTTAAGGTTGACTTTCGCGCGTCCTCAGAACTGTAGGTACTTACGCGTTTGACAGTGACAGAGTTATAATAGATAACTCTGTAAGAATGAAATGGCAAGATTAGGCACATATAACGATCAGCACGAGGCGCTTGTGCGAGATGAATTGTACTTTGTTGCATCGTAATAAAACATTCAATTAAATAACGCCTCTTACGCTACCTACTTAATTGAATGTTTGGTCTTCTGGTATGTAGGACCTACTCTTTTATTTATTATCTGCTTGCACGCCGATTATTTAGTTGAATGAAAACTCATGCTGCAATCTATGTATGTTTATATCATCCTATGTCATAAACTTTTATATTGTTTCACCCGGTGCCCTTCTTTATCAAATTTTGCAAGTTTTTAACCCCCTTTCAGAAACACAAAAGTTTTGAAAATTTTAAATCAATCTCTTATAAAAATTTGATAAAAATGCAGTATTACGTACGATGCAATATGTCATCTCTTCTTCTCTTGTCATCTGATGATGGAGCTGGAATGCGACCCAGAGAGCTCTGTAATAGAATGTCTCACAAACTCCATCGAGTTTGGGCTCGTTTAATTAGTCTTTGACATTGTGGTCCTAAATTATGTCCGGGGCTAACGATGTAGCAGCATACTACTAAATGTTGTTACAATATAAATATAAGATATTAAATAAAGTAGTATTTAAACTTGAACTAGAAACAATGTTTTTATTATACAAACTGTAATAATGTTTTCAAACCAATAAATGAAAATTGTAGGTTGTATGTGCAGTTGCAACCTTAAAGTAGGTATAACATTAGTAAATCCCATGGTAGCCTGAAAACTCCAAAAATATAACTAAACCAAACGATTTTCTTCTACGTTCATTATGCGAACCACCAAGGTCTGGAACTCGTTGCCTGCCGGCCTCTGTTTTCCCTAAATACTATAATCTTGGTCTCTTAGAAACAAGAGTGAAGTGTCTAGTGTTCTAGATCTTCATGCTCCATCTTCGGTCATTAACAACAGGTGAGATTGTGGTCAAATGTAGGTCTATTCTTTTTTTATTTATTCGAACTTTCTCGCTACTCTGTTTTGGTTTTGCCAGCGATTTGGCTTATCTCGTCGGCCTATCCTTTTATGTGGTCTGCCTCATTTTTGTTGGCCTTCTCTTGGGTATCATTTTTCTGAAGTATTTTCTAAGTAAAAAAAAAAACTTAGCGAGAGGGCCATAACTGAAGTAGAGCACGCTCCAATCCGTCCGTAGCTATTTTACATGTGCGCGGTGCGGACTATAGCTGCCCGCCCTACGTATTGGTAGATAGCTACAGCGAAATAGGCTTCCGACAAAGCCGAATACATTTCACTGGCTCGTGTATTGCCTTGAAATGGGAGCTTTCTATTTCTTCTTTTAAATCATGTTCGATTTTCGGCCAGTGAGTGCATTGAGATAGTTAATTGCATGCAGATAAGCTATTCAAAGCAACCTGTTACATTATTTTCGAATTTCGCCAAACGTTAATGAAAGTTAATAATTGGAAATATTTTTAGTGGAAAGCACAGAGACACGTGAGAAACAACAGAAATTTGTTGCCGTGAGCAATTTTAGGCAAAACAAGTTATTGACAAATCTGAGTAGGTGTAGTTGGTAGGTAGGTACCTAATATTATTTTTTTTACATTGACCTTCATCTTTTATTTCTAATTTTTCACGGTTTGTTAACAATGGAAGGATTGTTTTTTTTTATATCAGCTAAGTAGGTAGGAAGGCATCTCGAGCCGATTTTGATGTATCATTTTTTAATATACTTAGATAGAAGTATTCCAAGAGTAGTTCCATAAAATTTTTTGGAGCATCCGAGGATCTTCGTATCTGAAGATAACTTTTCAAGAACTAATTGAAGTCGGTTTTAATAAAAATTTAGCAAAAGTAACCCCTTGGATCTGGGCAAGTGCCCCAGTTTGCCCCTCTCCTGGATCCGGGCTTGTCCAGCGTCTACACGTTGTGCATAATTATGGCAACGAGGGTACTGTGTCAAAAAAACCATTGACCAGCTGATAATCAGCATGATCATGTGGCCGTATCAATGAATTTTTCGGATGTATTCAACACATCGGAAGGGGAGCCAAAATTTTCTATAGGTATGTGTACCCATCTACATCTTGTAATGGGTGTAGATTGCCCTCAATCTACCTATGTACCAACTCTTATTCCAGATCTGTTTACTTATTGAAACACAATTACCTATATTATTGTGGGTAAAAAAAAACTTTTATATAAGTACCTACCTACCTACTTATGCTCATTTTGACAATAAAAGTCTGATGAATCAGACGTACAACGAATCTATGTAAAAAATAATATATTTGATAAGTACCTACATGAAACATTTTGAGAAATTCAGGGCAATGTACCCCATAAGATTGTCAATTAGGTAGGTACTTACTATTTGTTTGTCTGTTTGTTTGTGAACGCTCATCACAGAAACTTTTCTTGTTACAGCTTGTACACATGAGGCGTTTTGAAATAAGCGTTTTGCAAACGCGCGTTTACAGAACCTAATGGTCCAATACACACCTACTATAATATAATATAATGTACGCACAAACGTGCGCTTTGATTGCGTTTCAATGTTTACGGATGTAGTTGACTGTTTAAGAACGCATAATGTGTATATCTCTTAAATTCTGCTTGTATCTTCAGTCTATATCTTCTCGCATCCTAGGACCGTTGTTAACTAAACGTGTGGTATCGGCAACCGGCTTTCAAAGTACCTTTAGGAAAACAAAAAAAAGTCGTGGCGTGGTGCTTGGGCAGAGAATGTGATCATCGTATCCTACTGTGTGTGTGTAAGTATGTAAGTAAGTGTGTTTGTTACTATTTCACGCCCAAACAGCTGGACGAATTTGAATGAAATTTGGTATCAGAATTGCTTATACCCTGGATTCAAAAATAGGCTACTTTTGATCCTGGTATTCCCATGGGAACGGGAACTATTCACCGTGTTACCCACCGCGGAGCAAAGCTAGTATACCTAGAATAAATCTTATACCTATAGATACAAAATCAATGCAAGAGATTTCGTATTATTTGACCTAATAGGGAACGTTGATAAATGAAATAACTTGGTGCGTGTACCTATGTGTAAATAGGTCTCATTTTGGCGACCGACGGCTGAAAGAATTGAATGAAATGACGTCACCAACATCAAATGAGCCGAAAGGCCGCCGCCACTAATAAGTAGGGTAGCGTGTTCGTGCTATTGAGGTAAATAAATCGTTTTTGTCCAACTTTAGTAAGTACTTTAGAAAGAAGGTACCTATTCCAAATCGACTTTTAGATGTAAGTAGATAGTATTATGTTTGAATTTTTACAAACTAACGAGTAAGATCAAGAACAAGGTAAACTTTGTCTTCTGTTATTCCAAACACGAAATACAGCAACCTTTGTGGTGTATTGAGAAGGTTGCGGGTTCGATTCCTGCCGAGGAACAAATTTTTGCATGTCCTGCAGATATTTGTCGGAGTTTGGGTATTTTTCTATTCGGTAAAATAAAAATCGATCTTAAGATAGTACTTAACCTCTATTGCTATGAATTTGTAAACATCCGTTTGTGAAATATTTAGCCTTTGAAGTGCTAAGTTTAGTTTCCATTTTTTTGTCAAAACTGGTAGACCACTTTCTTGGCCGACCGTTGATATAAACACAAGTAATACCACAGATTATATAATGTAATACCTTCACACATTGGGCAACTACGGAACCCTATATTGAGCGTGGCCCAACACGTACTTGGCTAGTTTCATTTTGTTCAAAAATCAAAAAATGTAAAGATGAGTGAAACCAGTGACGAGGACTAATATAATTCCCGAAGAGTGATGATTGTTGCCGAACTAACTGAGAGTCACTTAAACTTCGAACAAAACTCAAACTTACAGATTATAAAATTGCAATAACTGTAGGTACCTAGTTATATGATTTTAATAAAAAAAGGTATTTTGTATAAATGTTGCTTCATTAAACTCAAGTTGTTCTAAGGTGTCCAAATTAACTTTTGTCTCTTGTTGCACAAATAACTATTCAAAACTACCCCACAATGAGGTGTAGGGGTTGTTAAAGCTTGTACAAATGAAAAAACCCTGTATAATCATTCTAAAAACTACCTTTAAAGAGGGCGCGAAAGGGTTATCATGTTGGTATTGGAACTTCTTATCGGGTGGTTCAATTTGCTTCAAACTTTGTATTTGTTCTCATAAAAAGATGTAGGTTAGTTGGAATTTAGAAATTGTGCCCCTAAGGGGGTTAAAAGGGTAAAAAGTTTGTATGCAAAAACGTATTTCTTGAAATTACAAACTTGAAACTTAGTAAGTTTGTAGTAAATTAATATTATGTATTGCCGTGTTAAACAATTAGTATACTTAACTGTATAGATGGATGCTAAGGATGAAACTTCGGTCGCTATCCTTCGGAAAGGTTCTATCACTATCGCGTTCAGTGCCCATGATGCACGTGCAAGTTGCGAGCTGTCGGCCATGTTCTTCTCCGTCATTGTCACGTCGTGTGCACCCATGTGCACTTGACGTGACAATGAAAATGAAAAACCAGCAAATCATGACAAAGTTTCAATGTTTGAGTTTGTTTGAGTTGCCAAAATGTGCGGTAGGATTATTGTTATTATTATTATTATTATGCGCATTCACACGAGCTTTAAACGGTGAAGGAAAACATTGTGAGGAAACCAGTTACTTACTTTTTTAATAGCGTCGATGGGCTTGCAACCTGTCACGTACTATGGAATGTTAACTTCTGCAAATAGTGGGCATGTAGGTACCAAATCAATATTTAGACATCCCTCTGACTACCCCCTTAGACATCTTTACAGGAACTAAAAATGACTAAAGATCAGATAATGTCTACCGTATCTTGGGAATTCAGTCGTAATCATATTTTTTTTTATTTGCATATGGTAACAAGATGAAAAAAAAATAACATTCAGTACTTCCAATGGTTTGATGTTGGTATGGTAATGAAACGTCGAGCGCGAATAGGTATTTCTAATTTTACTAGGTACGTGTCAATAATAAAGTTTAATTTGTAAATCTTGTTTATTAATTTTATTCAATACTTATCTACCTACTACAGGATAAAGTTCACATTGAAACATAACAAAGCAACTAAATATTAAACTACATATAAGGTTTATTTTGAATCTTTAGTTGAAAATCTCCGTAACAGATGATCCGATGCTGAATGGTTTTCATAATATAAAGAGAAAAATCTAGATTTAGGCTCAACTCACACAAAAAGAGCGGCGAAGAGCAGCGAATCGGAGCGCAGTTTCAGTGTCATATGAATTTCAACTTTATTTTCATTATTATTATTATTTATTTTTATACTTATTATCGCATGAGAAACTCAAACGAGTCACGCGGATGCCCGCGGCGCCGCGGGAATTCCAGCGAATTCGAATACGCGCGCCTTCTCTGCGATAATAAGTATTTTATGTATTAATGAAAAAAAAGTTGAAAATCATTATGACACTGAAACTGCGTTCCGCTTCGCTGCTCTTCGCCGCTCTTTTGGTGAAAGTTGTAGTATAGGATCCCGTCATACAACGACCTTCACCGAGATGTTTATTTAATGAAACGTATTTTATATGTAATTTAATATGTAAATAAATATATTGCATATGGGTTGTCTAACAAATTTCAGTCCAGTATATGCTTAATTAAAAAAATATATTTTTTTAACATTTCACCGGTATAATTATTAGACAAATTCTATACCAATCGAAAGTCTGAAGCCCATAGAATATGCAAACTATTATTAATTTATTAATTTATTTTTAATTTAATTTTAATTCAATAATCAGATCGGTGCAAAATGCTAATATTATTTACCTGTTTATACCTGGCTGCCCGAGAGTTGTGACCGGAAAAGAATAGGCAACCCAACGTTTGCATATTCTATGGGCTTCATACTTTCGATTGGTATAGAATTTGTCTAATAATCATACCGGTGAAATGTAATTTTTTTTTTAATTAAGCATATACTTACTGGACTAAAATTTGTATGTGTAAAACCCATATGCAATATATTTATTTACATATAAAATACGTTTCATCAAATAAACATCTCGGTGAAGGTCGTTGTATGACGGGATCTTAGACTATTGAGCCTTAATAACTTACTTACATAGACTAAAAAACTTTGAAATCTTATTTTGTTCTCATAAGTCCGAATATTTGATGTTGCATGTTTTATTTATTTATTTATTCAGAACAAATACATGAGACAGATTACAAACAGAACGAAGAGAGCTGCAAAAGTTATTAAAAAAACTGTGTTGTAGGTAGCCTCAACGCCACCTCCTTGACCTTATAATAGTAAAAATGTTATACTTGGTTCTGGATAAAAAACAAAGTTGTAAAAAGAAATTTAACCAAATGAAAAGAAAACAATGTAAAATACGTTATGAAACTAAAATAAACAATACGAATTAACAATGTTTTAATTTTATATTTTTTAAATCTAAATGAAAAGCTGAAAGATGAATGATTTTTTGGTATAGGTATATTGAGTGTGTGTGTGTGTGTGTGTTGTGTGTGTGTGTGCCTGTGTGGATAATTTATGTATTTGAGTTTATGCGCTTGAATGAATCTGCTGAAATAGGTTCAAGGAAATAGTTACTTATACCAAAGACGATTAATATCTAGAAGACAGACAAAGGCCATACACAAAATCGTAACCCGATCCCGCAGTACCAGATAGCCTGAAAACTTTAAAACATCAATTTTATCCAAGAAATTTCAATACTTAGTAGTAGGTAGCAACAATATTCAATATTTAAACATTTTTAACTAGAAAGTAATTGAAATTTCTTGGATAAAATTGATGTTTTAGAGTTTTCAGGCTATTTTTTAGGGTTACGATTTTGTGTATGGCCTTTGTCTGTCTTCTAGATATTAATCGTCTTTGCTTATACAAAGAAATCGAAGCAGTTCATATAATAACATATAAGACTGTATTTTTCAAGGACATTGACTACATTGAGATCTACGGAGTTTTCCAGCAAATCAAGTTTCTTTATAGATGTCTAGATGGGTAGTCAGATTCTTATCTAAATACACAGTTAGCCTCATTCTCCGTATTACGTTCCAGATAGGTCGTATATTACGCAATTTAAGCCCCAGGCAATTTTATAGTAAGTGGGTGAAATTAACAAAAAAGTACAAGTTATCAAGGCCATAAACACTGGCCATAAAGAGCAGTAACGAGGGCTGCAATAAACAGCCATAGGGCGAGCGTGCGTTCCGAAAGGCAAATCTGTAAATTCAATTAAGGTTCGAGCATTTTTCGGACACAGCCGTCCGGGGCCAGCCCTTCCGCCGCGGGCTCTCACCCCCGCATTGGAAAATTCTCTCTCGAAAATTGAAGATATTTCGTGCTTCTCCCTGGGGGCGACTCGTTTCTCGACACTTATGGTCGGCGTCCTCCGGGTGTGCAGGAGGCTTTTTACATAAAGTCCACACGTATAGGTATCGATCGAGGGCCGCCGGACAGGGGTACGCAGATGACGGCCCCCGGCTCCCCTTAACCACCTCGCTTCCCCCTTTCATTATGTAAGTGCGTACCTAACGCGTGCTCGCGCGGACCTGATTAGGGGGCCTCTTTTTTAACTGACCCCCTCACTTGGTGCGTTTAAACTTAATTTGAGAGTCCGTCCTGTCCTGCGAAAGGCGATTAAGTTTCACTACACTGAAGTTAGATTTCGACTCTGCAGTCACGTTCTCGGCAAGATTACGCGCTGTAGGTACGAGCATCTACCTGTGAAGCTGTGAACACAACCTAAGAATACGGAGTTAACATAAGAAGTTTTGTAAAGGTTCGTTTATCGACATGATAATTAGTTACTCTGTAAAATAGATTCATTGTCTCATAAAATCTTCTAAAAACACAAAAAAATGAAAGGGTAATAAATTTTTCATAAATGTTTTCTTAAGTTTTCTTCTTTAAAAGAGAATATAATGTCTTTACCTTTTTCATTGTACCTGTTCAATTTACCAGTAACTGGCATCACGCGTAAGTGATTCTCATTCGGCCAACTCCCAACAGGGCAACATTTCCACCGGACGAATCTTAAAAGAGCCCGAAAACTTCTCGGAAAAGATGAAAAGGGGTACGTCTACATTAAGTATTCTAAAAGAGGAATTGTACAAGAAAAGCAAAGTCCTGTTTTAAACGGGTGGCGGCAGGGGGCTTATATCGAACTTTCTCAATGATCAGACAAGGAAGAATTTTTCAATATAAGTAGATGTTTGGCGCATCTTCTTTCATTTATATTTTAGCATTTGGAACAAGAAATTTTTAGAGTCGCTTATAACTAAAAAAAAATTATATACTTATATTTCGTCGTAAGTAGTTGTAGATAACAACTTGCATTTTGTTAGTAAATTATTTTTTGTTTTTTCTCAATCGGTAAGAACCGATTGATTATTATAATGGAAGGGTGTATTTTTTTCACTTTAGGCTCCACTCAATTGTAATTATGTGTCATGACAATTTTCGGGTTCAGCTTATGTTTGTGGATGCTGAATTCGTAATAGTTTACCAACATAAGCTGAACTTAAAATTTGTCATAAAATTTTGTTTTCGTTTATAGTAGGGTCTCCTCATAGTGACGACTAAGGCACAGGCCACACCGTCAACGAATCGCGCTCGCGCTCTATTTCCAGATGGCGCTCTATTTTGAGCGTGTTATAAATATAATTTTCTATTTCTTCCGCCGGTTGTAGGTATTTGTGATGTCAACCATTATAATAATTGATAAAAATCTTTACGGTCCTACGTTGCGTAAGGGCGGAAAGGTGGTAAAGAATGTCCAATTTATTCAATTTTATGAAAGGGAAACTCCTAGCTATCATGCATTTTTATAAATAATTTTAGAATCACGTTTTGAAGTATTGGATGAGCGGTCCTTTTATCTTTAATAATATAGTCCTTGGTAATACCAAAGACGATGAATACTAACAATGTGAACAAAAAATCAGCTATGAGACATCTACTCTCCAATTTTATCCGCTTTAGCCAATGCCATCGAAGAAAATAAAAGTGTAGGTACGGTACATGTTTTAGCTTTAGCTTATCCACAGATTCTCCTGTCCGCACCGAAGTCCAAGCCCGGAGGGCAGGACCTATAGGTACCTACAATATTATATAGCATAATAGTGTATTATAGCTCTTTTTACATTTACTAATTATTTTTCAGGAAAATTTTATTTTTGTATTGCAATGTCGTTAGGTACATATTTTTTTATTTTATTTAAAAAAGCAGTGATGCCCGAGTGGGTTAGTGCCTTGACTATCGATCCGAAGGTCGTGGGTTCGAATCCGGCCGTTCAACAATGGTTTTTTTCGTTTCAAAAAATGTATCTAAGTATAAACACATTATCACGCGCTCTAAACGGTGAAAGAAAACATCGTGAGGAAACCAGTTAGCTTTTTAGTAGCGTCGATGGGCTTGCAACCACGTATGGAATGTTAACTTCTGCAAAATACATTACCCTGACATTAGTGGCAATTCGGAGTAGGTATCGCAAAAGCTAAACTAACTAACTAAAAATGTTGCCGTCCCTTTCATAGCGATTTGAATAAAAAGGATGGCATTAATTTTAGTTAGTTTAGTTTAGCTTTTGCGACACTCCGAATTCCCACTATTACCTACCCATAGACATTTTCACAGGATCTTAAAATACCAAAAGATCTGAAAGAATAATATGTCTACCGCATCCTGGGAATACCGTCGTGAATATTTCATTTTCATTTCATATATTTTCAAGAAATATAATATATACTACCTACCTAGGTACCTTGATAAAATATTGTCTATGTGCATTCGGAAAATAGTCTTTCTTAAACTTTCGCGATCACAATTCATACTTTTAAATAGAAAATTACGCGATAAAATCCTGTAAATTTCTATTTAAAAGTATTTATTCGGAAAGTCCATGCTACACGTCGGTGTCCGTCCCTGGGGTTACCTACGTCTAAACTCCCTGGGATGCAATGTAAGTAAGTACTTGGTGTCTTATGTGAAAATTTAATCAGTTCGATTCCCAGTAAGCACGCAATTTTTCGAATATCATTAAATGCAGTACCTACCTGCTATTTACTTTTTAAAATGAAATAATGTTTTCTTTTAGCAAAAATCCTATCTATAATATTTGAGGTAGGTAGGTACTTACCTTACTTCTTCTTCATGTGGCATTATAGAGTTGGGACACCGTGTAGGAGTACCTAATCAGTGTAATAAAGGGTAAGGCGTGAAAAAGTACCTAACAGAGTTAAACATACACACAATTCACATTTATCAAATAAAATTATAATTCACATAATACTTAGGTAGGTACCTAATTATTTAAAATTTATGAATTTAACTTTTTATGTAAGTATTTAGTGCAAATTTTACGTCTAGCGAAGCTATTAGATCCTCTTTTTAACCGACATCAAATATGTTTCGCTATAATTATGTATTACTAATCTATTATAGTTCACCGATTATTCCATAATTTAGTGGACCGATATTGAATTATTTTTTAAAATGAAAGGGTTACTCCCGAGGTGGTTCCAATATTTTTTTTAAGGATCTGATGAGAATCATCCGAGTTGTGAACAATAATGCACCTCAAGAGTGCAAAAAATTGCTCTCTCCTTCTGAAATTGAAGGTTAAATAAAAAAATATATACTTATTATTTCTAATTATTTCTTACAAGCTGCGGCTTCGCTGCTTTAGTACCTGGATACAAATGTGTCATAAAGGTTATTCCAAGTCATAAACTATGTAGGTATACTTATATATGCCAAGTTTCAGCCAAATCCGTTCAGTGGTTTTCGCGTGAAAGAGTAACAAACATCCATACATCCATACATCCACACATCCATAGGTACTCACATGGATACTTTACTTATATATACTTTCGCATATATAATATTAGAAGATAATAGGAAGTAGGATTTACGCAAATATAGTAAATATAGGAAAGAGTGTGCATGGTGTGCCTTAGTGCGGTCCCTTCCTATTGTATTTTGTTACTTACCAAATTTCATCAAAATTGAGTGAGAAGAATAGGAAGTAAAAAAATTAGAGAGAGAAGTTTGAAGTAACTAAATAAATAATAATAATAAGCTTATATTTAAAGCTTTGTAGACTCAATAACTTGGTAGCCTTAGAATATTTTACTTTACCATTGATTGCCCACAAATACCTATATTTTTTTTTTCAAAAATAGTTATACATACTTACAGAGAAAGTAACCACTTGGTCTTAAAATCTTAGATGTGTGTCACGCCATCTGTATGCATTCTAGCAAAGCTAAACATGACGTGAACGGTCTACCGAGACCACTTATGTACGGCAGAATCCATCCGACAGAAGGACTTCGGCAATTAGTTAGTTCAATTCAAACTCCAGCAGATGGCGCTCTACTTTTATTTTGGGAAAACTGCGAGATGTCGCTAGTATCGTTGAGGTGCGCAAACACGACTCAAATAAACTTAGGTTTGTGTTTTCAACTCACCCCTAACTTACAGTAAGAGTTTTGCACATTTCTCCACGCCTCTCACTCACTGCGTGTGGCTCTATCGTAGCGTAGCAGTTAAAAACCGCATATTCTAAGATAAAATTGGTTTCTGAAAGCATATTGATGAAATGAAATGAAAAAAAAAATGAAATATAATCACGACTGTATCCCGGGAGCGGTAGATATTTCTTTCAGATCATTAGGCAATTTTTTTAGATCTTTCTAAAGATGTCTAAGGGGGTAGTCAGAGTTAACATGTTGATACAATCTATATACCTAAATGACCTGTACTTAGATGACGCTGTATGGCGGGTCAGAAAACACGAAGATGGCTTATTATAGTAGCAGTTGCAAACCATTTAAACCACAACTAGTACACGCCCGCGGCTTCGCTCGCGTGACACTTGAATGTCTCTCCAGGTAAATGAGACTGTAGATTCGTAAGTTGAATATTGATATTGTCCTAGGACACTCTTTGATATACCTAATGTTGTTTAACTTTGTTATAATAATGTACAACATTATTAATCTGTCAAAAAGTGTTATGATTTTTTTGAGGTTTAAAGAAAGATTATTTTTTCCTAGTTTAAACCAGACCTACAAAGTTACTATGGACGTAGATCTAGGTCATTTTTATGTAAGTTTATAATGAAACTGAGCATTCATACATAAATATTGAATGAATCAATGATTGCCAAATGTGAATGATACGTAAAATTAATCCGAAAAAAAAAATATCATCTATCTAATAGGCTTACAACTTTGGATAATCTTAAATTCTGCAAAATTAGGGCAAAGATTTATCTCTGACCACCTCTCCACTCTCTTATAATCTGATCGAATGCCTACTTCTTCTTGGAGATACAGCTGTGATCATTTATGTATATCTATACTAATATTATAAAGAGGAAAAATTTGTATTTTTATATTTTTGTATGTTACGAATAAACTCAACAAATACTAGACCGATTTAAAAAAATATTTCACCATTAGAAAGCTACATTATCACTGAGTAACATAGGCTATTCGGTATTTCCACGGAAACGGGCACTACGCAGGTTTCCGTTCCCGTTTGCAGGTGAAACCGCGAGACACTGTTAGTCTTTTATAAACATATTAATAAGAAATTATAAATCAATAGACAATGCAATAAAATCACATCAAAGCACGCTATCAATTCAGCTTAAATGTACAAACCAACATCTGCTTGGTAATAGGATTATTTTGTATGGCATCCCAAACAAAATGAGCCAGATTTAATAGGAAACAATTCTTCGGAAAAACTTTGTTAAAATCACATTATGTAGATATTTAAGGTAAGCCACCCTTCATTAACTCAATAATTTTATTATTTAATCATAGTGTCCAAGAATGTGTTTATTTATAGTGCCTTTAGCCCTTGTACATGTATGACTGGGTGCGATCACTATTTATTTCTCAATGACATCGATACTAATTTAACTTTAAACTACATAGCTTACCATATAGGTAAGCTATGTAGTTTAAAGTTAAATTATAAAATTTGAATTTTATAATGATGAATGAGTTTTATTATAAAAAGTCTGATATAAAAATATTAATCTGAGCTAAGTGATGTGCTCGATTTTTTTTACGTCCGGAAGTAATCAGAGAGAAAAAAAAATAGTACCGTACAACGTTTATTCGTGTCCGTGACGATTAGAGTGATCGACCGGCATAGTAATCCGTTCTAAGCTCAGCTAAACAAGTCAAGCAATACGGCCAACTGAAAATACAATAATATGAACATCTCGACTACCGGCTCACTTCAAAGGAATAAATGCTCGTGAATGAATCGAAGGAACTCTAGTAAGAATTCGCGTTAGACGTTTGTAAACAGTAGTATTTGCTTTCATCCCTTCCAAGCTCGTGCGATGTGATAGAATGTGGAGAGATGGTCTTTAAATTGCACACTATTTTAAATTTGTAACAAAATTTGATCACTTCTTCATCGGCACGGTGCATATTTTCTCATTTAAAATCTTTATAAATATAAACTTCAGCTAGACACGATTATCAACACTGATCTACTACATAGTGTCTAATACTTTACAAAATATAATAGAATTAAAGGATCATCATCAACAGTGTTGGTAAACTTAGGCAAATTAAAAAATATAAATATTAATTTGTTCAAAGTTTATAGCTAAGATAAAGTTTAGCTTATGTACATCGGTACCGCTGCCGCACCGTTGCCGCACCGCGCGCTTTGTATGAAAACAAACGACCGTCCGTGCGAAATACGACAAACAACCAGCCGTCCGACACGAAACATCTATATTGAAAGCGCCCTAAACGTATACATTTTTCGGCCTATCGCCTTTTTTTTCGTTTACTCCGTAGTGGGGGTGTAGTTGGATAGGTCTTTCAAAAATACTAAGGGTTTTCTAAGACCATTTTTAAGTCGCCTTTAAAGGACTAGATCAAGTGTCTACTGTCTACGACGTTTGGGTTCAGTATAATTGATTTTGTACAACTAACTATTAAATGTTGCTTATTTTATTGAAGATTATTTACCTAGATATTATAGTTATAGAAAATAGTTATAGTTAGTAGTAAGTAGCTAAAAATACAGAAATCTAGATGTTCGTGTTAAAGATGCATGTTTTTTGACTAACTAAAAGTAATGAGATAATATGATTAGTGTATAGAATGATTCAAATTAAAAATAGTAATTATCAACCTCATATAGTTGTTGTACAACTAGTATAATATAACTACCTAGTATAATATAACTAATTTAAATAACATTTAACTTTGATCATAGAAATGGTCAATGTCTTTTAGAGATCGTTTCTGCAACTGGCTGAAAATCCTTATTGGCTTCAGATACTCTAAATTTAAATAAAAATATTTGAAATGAGCTTAAAATTTCATAAAAACATGAAACTTCTATTTAGAAAGATTAACAAGATGTCTATTTGCATATAAAAAAAATTTAATGTAGGGAAGTTCCAGTAACAGTTTGATACATGGAATTTTGAAAATTATATTGAATAATTTGTTGTATTTACTTGAGATTTTGAAGTTTTTTGTACAGTTGATAATGTTTTTACAGAAAATTGTATTTTGCGAGGAAACTTAATTAATTTACGTGTGAATACATTTTCTCATCCATTCAATTTTAAACACATTTGTGTGGCCGTGTAAACTAAAAGATTGCTACGCCGACCGCTACGGCGTAGCAAGCGTAGAGACACATCACTGCATGTTGCTTTTTCTCTGGCTTTTAGTTGAATTATGATCAGACATAGTCTTATATAGTTTATGTTACAACTTTAAAAACTGGTATTTATTAAAAGCTTAAAATATAAAGTTTAATGAAATATTACTTGAAATGTTTACTTTGAAAGATTATCACGTGTCCATCGATCGTGTTGCTTTGTGAATAATGAGAGATGAATAGTTAAATTCTTCTCACATTTTGGCAATGGTGCGCGGCAGCGGGCGGCGGGTGCAGGGTGCGCGGCAGAGGGTTGCGGGGGGGACGGGGGCATTACGGGGAGGCTCGCGCGCGGGGTCGATACGCAGTGTGGCAGAGCAGTCGACCCGACCGGACGCTCGCTTCATATCTAGTTACTCTCGCCGACGAACTCACCCCGAGTATTGCTCTCGACAAACCGTGATTATAACATAGTCCAACCGCGCCGCGTCTTCCAACCTGGCGTCCCAACTTTCATTGTGAGTATAAACTGTTTTCAGAATGTACCAACCGGCGGAACACTGAGGTCATCAAATGCAAATAGTTTTATCCTAGAATGGCAAGACACAAACCACAGGCTGTTTTTAAATTGGTATGCTGGGCATTGTTGCTTAAATAATCTTATTCCTTTAGTTAAGAAGCGTCAGCGATTTTTAAATAAATATATGCGTTTCGATTGCGATAATGCGACACATTAGTATCTTGTCTTCTTAAACCTGAACCGCACTCACAGTGACTAACTACACTACTGATCACTAAGAAGCTGTTCTATGACGCAGTGCCTTTTTATAAATGTAAATAGGTCTTACAATCTCCACGATTATAAGTAGGTTATCAGTGATTTTAATCACGTCACGAACTCACTCTCTCAACCGAAGCTTAATCTAAGATATGGTCAAGATGAATCCAACGCTGAGCTCTTTAAATGTATAAGGACTATGATACGGAAGTTTTGTATTCCTCTAAATTTGTTACTTGATGTATCATATGGTTACTGAAACCTCATACTCGGTAACGATTTCGCAGTATTAAAAGAAAATGTTTACCTAATACGATCAGCATACCCGTAAAGAGAAAGGAAAGAGAGGTCTATGAGCAGCAGTGGGGTATGATAGACTGAAAAGAAACAGGCATTTTCATAATGCCGAGCAAAATCTAGTCTTATTTAGCCCAAAAAAACTGAAATGTTGAAAACAACTTAGCCCATTGCTAGTCAAAGACCAGCCATCTTTTCTCTAAACGCTTCTATCAACAGCTGAAAATATGGTTTCCACTCACACGGTTAAATTTTCTTATATGCTATTTTACGTAACTATCATATAAAGATCAGTTTTTTCATGTTTTCTTCACTTTCAAAACATGCGTTGCGATTACTTTGATAGAAATTCAATATAATTTATGGATAATATTGCGATTCCATTTACATTACAAATAAAAGTTTGACATCCATTACCTACTTTGTAATTCATTTAACATTTTTCTCATAATATATGCCAAAAAACATGACCACATTATAGCCAAGTCAGAGACAAATTGTGGCCAGTAAAAGTCAATATTGAATATTAACTGGGATAGAATATATCTGCAGATTTAATTCTTGGCATAAAAAGTTATCATTTAAACGGTTAAGAGATTATTATTTAAAAAAAATATCGACAAATACGACATGATTAAGTAATTCAAAACCGCAAATCTTAACATATAAAAATAGCCATAGTTATTATTTTGCTGGTATCGTTAGGGTTTCATACCTTAATACCATACAACAAACGTGATTTTTTTTTGCTCGATATTAATAACGGCAACAGGTATACAAGTTTTAAATATTCAGAGAAATTTAGTTGTATATTCACCAATACTTATATAATTAAAATAAAACAAAATAAATATTTTAAGGGGGCTCCCATACAACTAATTACGTAATTTTTTTGTCTGTCTTTGCTTTAAAACGACAACAGATAGACGCTTGAAATATTCACAAAACGATACGGAACAGATTTATTTATAATATTAGTATCAACAACAAATTACCTTTACTGGTTCTAACTAGCTACTGCGTTCTAAACTATGATTAAGCTGAGAGTACACGGCCATTTAATTTGTGTAATGGTGCTAAAGCCACTAAAAGCTCCTGTGCACAAGCTTTAGCCAGACAGAAAGGCCCTCTAAATCATTGAATAACGTTGTTATACGTTCAGTCTATGAGGGGAGCACAGCACTCGCTGCTGGATTGGGGTGTTGCTATGAGAACAGACACGTTCTTACTTAAACTTTCATTTCAATTAGTATCCAGAAGCTAACTGGCTCAAGTCTACAACTAAGAACAAAATTTAACAGAGCTGCAAAGTAGCTCGGCTATTCTGATGAAAAACAGCATTGAGCACGTTAGACATTTTTGGAGTTTAACAAAACTCTTTTCTCTTCAATTCTTCAAATGGGATTGGATTTCAATCAAAGATATTATACTGAAAGGGGTAACACGTCAGTGATTTCAATACGGACAAATGTAACGAACAACAAACGACAATCGTGTGTAGAAAAAAGTTTTTTTGCACAAAATGGCTGCTTAGTCAAAACAAAATTATTTTAGTAAACTTACGGCTAAGGCTAGATATACCTAAAGAGATTACATTATAGATCAATCAAATATAGTAAAATTAGTACTTAGGTATACAATGTACAATATTTTGGCCAAGATTATTCTTATTTTTTTTGTCAGTAAGTTGCACCCGTGCGAAGCCGGTATGAGTTATAGTTATGGCTTTAGCCTTTAAGTTGAATTTGGTATCATTTTTAGTAACGGGTTATTTAATATTTTGTACATTGTAGAAAATCCGCACCCTACCTTTGAAGAGGTTATTGAACTTGTCATTCTTTGATCTCAAAACGCGCGGAGTTTGGATTTCTTTAATACAGTCAGCACTAAAACCAATAGTTTTCGATTAATGAAGTACCTACCTATTTCTAGACATCATTGCAGATTTAATTTGAAACTTTAGTTACCATTAAAACATAAGTCAGAATTTAATTACTAAACAACAATTTTATAAAAAAATACAAATAAAGACTTAACAACAAATGACAATTTCAATTTTAATTCATAATAAAGGTATATTTAAATTTTGTTTTATAAAATATTAATAAATATGAGGCCTTTGCCCTGCAGTGGGACGATTACGGCTGAATATTAATAATAATAATAAATATGGGAGCGTAGGTAATATAAATTGCTACAAACACTAATTATAATAGATAACTAGCAGATGCCCGCAACTTTGTTCGCATGAATTTCATCTTAGTAACCTTACTAGGAGGCTTAAGAATTTGTAAAATCCCAACAAACCACCATCTGATTATGAGAATACATTTATCTGCATAAGCCACAAAAAATATTCAGTAGGACCGTCAGAGATGCTACGTGATTCTGTATGTATATTTAACCTCAAAATTAAATAATACATACCCCCTTATGCATATTGGTTTAGTAAACCTACTTTAGCTAAAACGCATATTAAATCTGTTGCTAGATCTCTTTTTATTGGCATAAGAGTAACAAGAAAAAACATTATTTAAGTAAATCTATATTAAATTTACAGATCTTTATGTATAAGACCACATAAACTGTCGCGATCACAATTCATAATTTAAACATAATATGCAGGATCTTATCGCGTCATAATTTTTTTTTTATTTATCCCCGACATGAAACAGTCGGGAGACGAAATAATAATATTACTAGAATAGAATAAATGAGAATACATTATCAAAACGAATAGTAACTAAATGTTATATAGATGCAATTAAATATTTTTTTAACTTCTATGCAGCCGCTATACAAAAGACACTTGAGTCTCGAGCGCAGTAATAAAGCAGTTACTGCATTTTTCTTTAAACGAACGCTCTAATGTGCCAGGAAGTAGGAAGTGGCAGCCTGTGCTACGTAGGTTCGTAGAGAGTAAAGTGCTTGCTACGAAGTCTACGAATCCACTAGCGGTAATTAGACTTAGGACTTCTTAAGACTAATTCACTTAAATAAACTAGTAGTAATAGACAATTAGTTGAGACAATTTCTAGTCAATAGAAAAACCCGTTTTTTACCGTTGGCAGTGTCAACTTGGCGTTCGGTTCAATTAATTCAATTTCGTTTGGGAATTTGCCAAATATAATGTTTGGTCGTGTGGGACAAGTGTATTTGTCTTTATTATTTTAAATAGAAAACAATTATGTGAATATAAAAAACCATTCCACCCTTGCGAACATTCCAGAACGTCCAATATTACAATAAAAATGTTTTGGCAAGTGTCCTTACACATTTTAAACAAATTCAAATAAGTAAAATTAAATAGTTAAGTATAACGGCATTAGTATCACTTAGTAAGACATTAATGATAGTCAGAAGCAAGTATAAAATATGTAAGCCACCAAAGGTACGAGAGTAATCGTTTGTGGAATAATTCGTTAAGAAAGAGTTAGTTGTTTAGTTACCTACTTGTCCGAATGGTAGACTAAGTTTTGATTTACATGTCTCATGTCATGAGTTTATGACTTTAAACGAGCAATATACCTAACTATAATATATATAATTTGAATCTCGAAAACGGTTTCAACGATTTTCATGAAATTTAGTGTGCAGGGAGTTTCGGAGGCGATTAATCGATCTAGCTAGGATTCATTTTTAGAAAATGACGTTTAATCCTTGTTTTCATACTGCTAGTCTCTTATTATATAGAAATGAAATAAAACATGATCACGACTGTATCCCAGGGAGCGGTAGACATTTATTACAGATCTTTTTTTTGGAAATTTTTTGATCCTTTTGAGGATGTCTAAGGGGGTAGTCAGAGGTATGTCCAAATAAATAAATAAATAAATAATATTTCCATACGTGACAAGTTGCAAGCCCATCAACCCTATTAGAGAGCTTACTGGTTTCCTCACGATGTTATATAATATAATAATAATATATATAATAATAATAATATAGGAAGAAAATAGCGCAGTGCTTTTCTTACGTTTAAGTTGGTTTTACAAAAATAAAATATCTTGCCTCTAAGTCTAATAACACCGCGACACTTCAGCTTATTTCATCACATCTCGGTAAAATTAATTCCGCTCTTGAGTATTCTGCTCGTAGTATTGGATTCTAGTCAAGCAATATCCAACCTCATTTGTGGTCTCATGTAAATCAGATTTTCATAATTTGACTTATTCAATGTACATTTATTAATTTTGAAGTTAACCAAACCAATCAACACCATGTCATTTTAGCAAAGCATGTACCTATACCAGATAATGTATTTTGTTGTCACTAACTTTTCATAAAAAAGAGAAAAATCAAGGTAAAATCTGATAACAAATGACTAGTTTTTTCCTTTAGAGTACGGAAGTACGAATCCTAAAACTTATCTGGTTCGCCTACTGATGATCCCCATTAAGGAATACTAAAATGGTTTAACAGATTATATTTTCATTGCCTGAGCGGCTTTCTATTTTAATGGTAAAAAGTGATTTATATCAACACTGATAAAATCTAATAAAAGCTTTATTATTTTGACCTTATTAAAGGTTGGACTGTTAACTGTATGTTATGGTCTGACTGTTGATTTATAAATAAATATTAATGGGTTAAATTCCAAGATAATTCAACTCCATATAATATTACTGTTTGTATGCAAGTCTATATTGTATTCATGAGTTGATTTTGTTGGCATTGCTTATTGATACCGGCTTTTAAAATCGTTAAGCCGTGGTGTCGGACTTTTTCCTGCGGCCTAAAATCTCCGTCGTTAGAGTTGGCCACTTGCACATACGAGCTTACTTACTTACTGCTTGTTATTTTGGAGAAAACATTTCAGTAAATAAATTTAAGCATTGAATTCTAGAACAAATATTCGATCAATATAGTAGAGCATCACATGAATGGTGGGCGGTACGTGCGGAGCTGGCTAAGCCGAAGATTTACTTAGGTTTTTATTTTTTTTATCGTTTGCGTAGGTATCTTCTGAAAATTACATTTTCAGTGTAGCTAATAATATATTTATATGAGTAGGTAATCAGAGGTTTAAGTTTAGCTGTTGCCCTGTGTTTAAGGAACGATATTACCTAACAAAAACGGGATAACAGGGGCTTATCTTCTCTCTTTAAACTTGAGATTTCCAAAAGCCTTTTCAACCTTTCAGATGACCTTTCGCCTTTTAGATGCAACTAAAATTTTGTCGTTTTGGCTGTGACTTGATAAAATAGGACAAGCAATCATTGCTCTTACGAAGGGTTATTTCATCACTGTATCAAATGCAGGTACCTATAATCCAGCTTAAATTCGGGATATGAATGGTGCAACTAGTGGAAATGCGTTTAATTTGACAATGAATGGACGCACGACCGCATATGCATGTCACGTCACTTGTCACTAACAAGTTGGCTTGTGGAGCTCAAAGCTCAATGAACCCTTCATCACAGCCTACATTGCAGACAAATAAGCAACAGCCTTTGGTTATTGCCTGTGAAAAAAAATACATAGGTACTCTACAGTGGAACAAAGAACTCCTCCTTTTTCAATTCGGTTGAAAAGACCCCATTTTCCTAAAGTCTATACCCCAAAATACAGAAATATGTTGAATCTCCTGTAGAGATAATATTTTTCAATGTTAATAATTTAGGTATATTATATATTATCAAGTCTTTATGTTGCTTGGAATTTCGAAATTATTCCGTTCCGTTCCTTGGACCCGGAAATTTGGAATTCCTGAGAAAAAAGTCGTTCTCGAAGTAGTGAATTATTCAATATTTTCTGGAAACATTTAATGTAATATATTGATTTGATAAAATGCTCTATCTAAAACCTTTTATTTTTATTCGGTTACCACGCGCACAAAGGAGCAAGTAAAAGCTAGTATAATTAAAGGCCTGGTTTACTTAATTCACCTGAGTTAAATCACCACAAATTAGTTTTCTAGGTTATAAGTTTTGTTTCATTTCAAGGTTCATTTAAAGATAATTAAACTACCTACATATTAGTATTGTAGCACACTCGTATACTAGTTTTGGTTTACAGCGCAAACGAACCGCAAACGTCCAATCAAACTTCGGATTTCTAAGGGGTATTTTGACACTAAGCCATAAGGCTGCCTGTCTATTGCAGGCACCCTTAAAGTTTCCCTTCACCAGAAGCATTCGCCTTTAGATTCGATTAGTTTTTTATTTATCTCATAGATTTTATTTAAATTTAATTGTATGCAACAGGCAAGAAACTTACATTGTGTAAATGATACTTAATCACAAGAAACCCTACTAACCGAGACGTTTTCTCAGAAATGTTTATTACAGTTAAAGCCTGGATTGCAAATGAAGTTCTATGACAATGAAACTAGCAAGAATCGCAATCTCACTCAGCAAATATTGAACAATTATTGAAGAAGATTGCGATGGAAGTTCCATTGCAGTGTAAATAGCGATTGGTATCTCGATATCGCAGCTTCTAGTGCCTTTCCAAGAGTTGGACTCAAGGCATTCTCTTGCGAATATTTCTCAGAAAAGGAATATTTTAGTATCAGAAAATGAAAGAGTTATTATTGTACAGGGGGCACTATAATTACTTCCTAAAATGAAAACGGTGCGTAGTAGACTATAGCGAGGTGTAATATTGTAGGCTAGAACTACTTCTCTAGGAATATATTTTTGAATTGTCCATAATTTCAAGAAAATTAACATTTTTAACTATTATAAAATGGCCAAAATTATAAAAGAAATATTATAAATTTTTTGTTTTTTAGTTTTTCTCTAACATTTACTCTGTACCTAATTGTCAAGTAAATATAGAAAAATATTAAAGTATATATTACGATAAAATTAATATAATATTGGTCTTTGTTATGAGTAGGATAATCCAGTTAGAGTAAAGAGAAAAGGCCACTTAAAAGCATCCAATTTTCTTTTCCATTTTAAAAGCCAGGACTTTCAATTTTAGTAGCGCTTCGCTTCGCACGGAAGCGCTTATCTGTTAATGCCACTAAAAGTCAATCTATTCTAAGACTACGAAATACGTATCTGAATTTCGACGAAGAAGTACACCAAGCTACGAACCTAAGCACTGTCTTAGTGGTATGGTAGACATAATAGGAAGTTTTCAGTAGTTGTCCTTTTACACCCAGTAAACTGTAAACCTATTACTATACTTATTTCGAGAAGCTCAGTATCTCTCCGTCTATTTTATAATACTCGTATTTACAGACTCTTTATTTATCGTTGCCTCCTGTTTCAGTAAAACCCTGGGATGCACTGACTCGATGTTTTCATTAGACTTGCTCTAAATACAGACTTGAGCGAAATATTGAGAGCTCTATAAAGTTTTATCGATTGAAATCACTCTCTTATAAAAGTCTGCGAACATATTTTTATATTTGTTAAGTTTTCAAACGGGTTTTTACTCGAAACGTAAACGGATTTAGATCACATTTAAAATTAACAACGTGGGTCGGGAATTAACCGTCTTTGCATGGAAAGTCGAGGCAATATCTCTATCCCGCTCGGCTTATATGACTACACTCTTTTTATACTCTGAGAAACTTATAATTGCTCTGAACTTTATCAGTCCACGTGAAAGATACACTAAACTAGTTGTTACCCGAGTCTTTGTATGTGTAAGATTGCTTTTTTATGTATCTACCTACGTAGTGCACTAGGTAATATTAGTCAATATTATGTTCTACGCCAGGAATAAAAATCTTATTCATCTTAGGCGTTGTCCCCGTAAAGGCTCACACTCACACTGAGCGGCTGACTGTCCGCTGACTGACTCTGAGCGGCATCCTCGTGAGAATATAATAGAATAGAAAAACTAAATATGAACACAAAATAGGGCCTAGTTTACTTAATTCGCCTGGTGGTCACCACTCAGCTTGTACTACAGAAGCGCTGGTTTTCTGGCGCCACTGGGTTCGTGTGTGGCAGAAACTGCTGCACAAGCATGTTTATTAAAATTTATATCACTCTAGTACAGTAACCTTTACCTATATTCAAACCATTTGGACGTTCAGTCATGTGAACAGCCAAGTCCTGTAAACCTAAAATGGACCATTATCGACTAACTTTGTATGTATTAGAACTTGTGAATGAATTAAATGTTTCTAAGCTAACTGATCCGCCAACCGCGAACACCGTTTGCTGCGACTCAGTCGCTAACTGAATTAGTTGGCAAGCGAAACGCCGCAAACTGCGAACAGTACGCGCTGTATGGACAGTCGACACTCCATTTAAAATATATAGGACTAGAGGTAAACGCTAACGCTATAGGTAAGGATAATTATTTATTGTTTGTTGCAGAGCCTATGGCAGGCTCCGAGACATGGATTGGACGGCCGTGCGCCGAGATGGCCACACCGTGTTCACGAAGCTAATTCGTACCAAGGATCCGCGGGAAGCTGAAGGAAACCAGGAGTTACCGGTTCCAGGGGGAAGGCAACGACTGTCGGTAAGCAAAGTTTTATAACAAAGTTGCCTTTTCATAGCATTAGCGCGTCACCTGCTAGTTCGCAGCGCGTTTTACAAACGCGAGGATAGTGTGCAAGGTTACAGCATGCTGCCTGCATTTTGTTCGCCACGCTTGTGTTTGTATACAAAAGCTCAGTGTCTGCACGTTCGAGAAACGTGCCTAGGCTCTAAGTCAAAATTGTTAGTCTATTTTAAATGTAACACGGACGCCGGAATGCAATTAGTAAGCCGGACCACCCTTAGAATTCAATTTGGTGGTGCTTCAATATGGATGCTACCTGGAATTTTAGTATGCAGCTCAAAAATTTAATTACCTTTGTATTCAAACAGAACAAAGTCACTAATACTTTTTTTGAAAAAAGCTCAGTACTTCAGATACGGAAAGTGCTACCTGGAATTCTAGTATGCACAGCTTTTAAATTCAGAAACCTTTGTATTCAAACAGAACAAAGTCACAAATACTTTTTTTGAAAAAAGGTCAGTCATTACGGGGTTTGATATGTTCGATGTCACCTGCTCCATTATTAACTTTTTCAAGGACTGGCTAACTGCAAGGTTTTGATTGAAATTGACGTATAACGTTTTATTACAGAACTGAAATCAACCTCAGGTATTTGTCGACTGTGGGTACTTTACCGTGCCATATTTAACTAGTAGTTCGTCCTGAACGAGATCTCGTGCACCGTTAGTTGGTGGTTTATTTTGTACTTGCTTCTGATCATTTTAACATTTATCGTCGTTATTAAAAAACATTACATCTTTGAAAAAAATAATTAAATCCATTTTGAAATGTACAGAGTCCTTTTCGAACCTCACGCATAATATTTGCATTACTTTTTTTTACCCTCTTGGGAACCCGATATCTTTACAACCCCTTAATCGATGAAGCTCATTAATTATTATAAACTATAATACAAAATAATAAAGATAAAACAGATAATGGTGAAACTAAAAATTTATAAAATAAACTATTAAATATAAAATATAGTAACAGCAGCTATCCAGATCGCATTTTAGTGTCTGCATACCAAAAAATTGTGGGGGAAAGGCATGGCAAATTGATTTTGGTTGGACCCGCCGCACCCCACGTTTGGCTCTCTCGCCTTGCGCTACGAGTATAGCATACTAATTCAGTACTTAACTGTCAGCTTCTGTGAACTTTTATCATTTTGTCACTGCAACTTATAACCATTAGGCTGTGTCCCACAGTCGGCAAACTGTTAGCGGCCGACTAAGTGAGCCGCAAATTTGTGGCAAACTGAAATTTGAGTTAGCTGCAAACTCAGATAATTTTCGCCATATAAACCATATCAACGCCGCCGACTGAGACAGTCAGCGCGCGTAACGCTGCAAACTGCGTAAAGTGAGCGCAAACTAGCAAATTGTGAACACTCCATTTCAAATATATGGAAGGGCGTACTTAACCGATACGCCGCAAGCTCAGTCTTTGTACATTTTGACACCTATAATAATATTCAAACCATTTGCTTACCTTTTTTATATTATTTCCCGACCTTTCGGTGTGCAACAACCGAGATCGCGGGCGAACTCTAAAATGTAGTTCATCTAAATAGAATGAAACTCTACTGCTAGCTATTTAAAAAAACAATAATACAAACTAAGATAACTCTATGATATACAAATGGTGATCTAACCAATCTAGTATCGCAGTGGCAAATGCGTGCCCATCTGGTGTTTAACTTAAAACAATTAGCACTCTTAAAACGGACACTATTGCGCGTGATTATAGCAATCGTGCCCGAAAGAGCTAGCGTGTAAACATGTTACAAGCAATCCTTTACGTTATACATTCTGACGAGTAATCGCGCGCGAATGAAAGCGTTTAAACCACAGATATTGTATTATATATATGTATATATATCTGTGGTTTAAACAGTTTCAAAAACATAATCGCGGACGATTGCGTGTGCTGGCTTTCTTGTACGCTCTTGGAAAACGCGATAAAGTGTACGTATAAAGGGGGCTATTATGTAGGAACATTTGAGGCTGACTGTACTGTAGCAATTATCCATTTTGCATCTGCTGAACAGAATTTTAAATGTAGCCTACAAAATTGTTATTTTTAACATTATTCAAAGGCAAGAGTGACCTTAATCGATAATTATTTTAGTCCTTTGAGAAATGATCAAAAACATTGGAACCTTTAATTGATTAGATTTAGAACGTTAGGTTTTATTTAAATAAATAATTATTTTTATCCTTTAAATCTCCGATGAGGCAAGTAACAACTCATAATAATTTTAACTAGAATAGAATAGAATAAGTTTATTTGACACACACACAGGAAAAATTACAAAAATGAATATAGGTAATACTCACGCAAAAGTTTTACAGTACTTAATAAAATAATTATCCGAGGTGACAAAAGGATCCAATCTCACTTGTAGGGGAGACAGTGCTGGTTTTCAGACTGCAATAACAGAAATGTTATATAATAGCTCATTACAGCTATCGAACGAATCCGGCCGTACAACAATGGATTTTTCGTTTCCAAAATTGTAAACAGTTAAGGGAAACATAGTGAAGAAACCAGTTAGTTTTCTAATAGCGTTGATGGTCTGTCATGGTCTTGGAACCTGTCACGTATGTAATGTTAACTTCTGCAAAATGTAGGTACCTATGTACCAAATATGTATTTGTACATACCTCTGACTACTCCCTTAGAAATCGTCAAAGGATCTAAAATACCTAAAGGATCTGAAATAATATGTCTACCGCACATTGGGATTACGTCGTGATCATATTTAATTTTACAACTAAAGCCGTAAATGTGAATAACGTGCTTACACGTGTACCTTAACTTAACGTGATTTATAATGTGCGTAGCGTATACCTTGTTAGTGCGTGTATTTGGTATCATGCAGCGTCAGTTAATAGAACTGGTCTGCTTCGCTGAAACCCTTTTAGGCTTAAAGCGGCATAAGCAGGTAAAAGCATAAACCTTTCTTTTACAACATAAGTCAGAAATGCATTTCACTGATTCGACTATAAAACCAATTTCGTGCTTACTTTGTAATTGAATAATTAGATAAAACAATTGATTTTTTTTTTGTATTTAAGTATTTCGAAACACAATATTTATTTATTTAATAAATGCACTGGGATCACCACCATCGCTCGTGGCGAAGCTTGCTAAGACGTTCTTGATAGATCTTCGAAGTTAAGCATCGTTCTGAGCGGTCACAACTTGAATGGGTGACCGCAAGTGGCATTTATATCTGAGCGCTTCCGTGCTTTGGAGGGCACGTTAAATTGTCGGTACCGGCTTTTAAAGTCGTTAAGCCATGACGGAGGCCTAGAAACTCCGTCACCAGAGTTGGCCACTTGCTTATACGAACTTACTTACTCTACCACCATCAGAGTTATCATGGTAATCACATGTCACCTCAGAATACCTACTCTTGTTCATTTGTGACCTGACCAATACCATATAATATACAAGCTGCGCCTCGCGGTGATTAGTTTCCATTCCCGTGGGAATACCGGGATCAAAAGTAACCTATTTTTTAATCCATGGTATAAGCAATTCTGATACCAAATTTCATTGAAATCCGTCCAGCCGTTTGAGCGTTAAAGAGTAACAAACACACTTACACACATTCACAAACTGTCACCTTTATAATATTAGTAGGATTAGTAGGATAGTAATTAATTGCAATTCCAAATTTAGTGCAAAAAGGACGAAACTGATGTAGAAGAAACTATTTTTTTTTAGTTTGTATAATCTAATGGAATTTGCTGACTACCACGTATTATATATACCAGTATATGTATACCAATTTTTAACGCAGTAGCCAATGAAATAAAAGACTTGCCTATAAAGCAATTTATCAGAAAGCTAAAATTATGGCTTCTGGACAGAGCCTTCTACAATGTCGACGAATTTTTGAATAGGTAAGTAACTGACGATTGAAAATATTTTGTGACATGCTTTCTTTTTACCATTAAGTATATAATTTGACTAATATTTTAATTAATTAATTACAAAATTTGCATACCAATATTCATGGTGAAATATGTGAACTCTCAATGACATAACATAACATCTTGTACTTACCATTATTTCATGGAAATAAACTATTTCATTTCATTTCCATACCATGACCGTGCCATGAAAGTTCGATGACAATAATTATCAGATACGGAAAGACATTTTGTATTGACGTCACGCTACTAATGAAAATGTTACAAAACTGTACCTATAATTTGTCTCTCTAGAATTAGGGGAAATTAATAATAGAATGTTTTTTAACATATTCATTTCATATTTTCCAACTTACATAAGGTACCTTATTATCTTTCATTATTAAAATTTTAGTCAGTGACGGATTGGTCTAGCTAGTATGTGTCGAACAACTTATACTTTTATTTGCCTAGCACTTTCCCGTAACGGTCAATGCACGGTCATAGTATGACACGGCATAGTTGACAATGACCATTCGTCAACTCTTTCTAAACCATAAATCTATTGATTCACGCCGGGATCCAAATCGACTTTTCGATCGAAAGTTGAAGGACAATGGCCCACAAAGCTTCCAATATTAGGAGGAGAGTAAATACTTCACTAATAGTATGTAATGCACTTCACTAATAGTATGTGCGGTGAATCTCATAATGAGATTTCGAAGCAATGTCTCGTTTCACAAATCCGGAGACAAAGCTCAGTAAAGCTCCGGGTTGGCATAGGAACGTACGGAGCAAAAGCATTTGTTGCTTTGTGATTTCGGTACATGCACTAAATCGGCTTATCTGCGCCATGGACCGGTATACCTTGTTATATACGGTCTTTGATCAACAGTGAATGCACCCTGAAATCTATGAAATTTCCCGAACCCCTGACGAAATAGATTGCTTTGAAAACACATATTGCGATGCGTAATCCGAACTATAAATGCGTCCTATCGGTATAATTGCAGTTCAGTATTCGGTATTATTCAGTGGACGCGTTGCTTAAATCTGCAGCTTCGAATTCAGAGTAACCAAAACTTTCTGTCTATCTGTCTAATATAATATCTAAATGAGTAATATGTTTCAAATTGTTGAATGTTTCTCTAATTAATACCTGTAAGGCACATTGACGTTCTGAATTGACCCTTTTTAATGATCATCTACAACCAATTATCCAACTTTCAAATAGTCTTGGTCCTTCTACTGGCTCTAGCTAGAGTTTCCATGGCAACTACTATCATTAAAAGTTTACAACATTCTAAATGGGGTACAAAAGGCAATGCATGTAGGTACATACAACATTGAAAAGGATCAAACACAGGACTAAAGACCACTTCCATCCGATGGAACAAAACCGTAAATAAAGAAAACGTTTAATTGAAACACAAAAAACATAGGACATTATACTTGTTTAAATTAACTTGACATAATAGTTACTTAAAAATGTAATTGTAACATATCTGTACTGAGCTGTACGGTGTACGACGTACGTACATTACTATTTTGCTACTAGTGACAAACACGACAGGCGACAGGCTCAAGGCGTATCTGTGATAATATAAATAGTCCAAACTAGGAATAGCATGTTCATTGAACGTGGAGCTTCTATAAAAAGTTTTAAATATACGTTTAATTGTCCAGAGATGCCTGAGCACCCTCGACTTGACGTCACTCGGCGTGGGCTCGTGCGTGGGCACCGGCATGTACCTGGTGGCTGGAATGGTGGCCCGCAAGTACGCAGGGCCCGGTGTCGTCATCAGCTTTATGATCGCTGCGATGGCCAGCATCTTTTCTGGTAAGCTTTAGAGTAATATTACAATTACGAACAGTGGTTCAACTACCAGTGTAGTTCAAGTACAAATTACGACCAGTGGTACTTTCAAATTTTTTTAATAGCTAATAAAACCCAATAAAAAAAATTTTTGCTCCTGCTTGAATTTCGAAAGTAGTTACAGATTGGTTTAGTGAACACAATAGCTTCAACTTCTCAGTTCGTGCACATTAAAGTCATCATTGGAATGCTCAAAACCACATTTACACCACACAAACGGACATTCAGTTATACCTACAATTAAATATAATCGATCGTGCGAGCGATGGTGGCAACTTTGACGATTTTGTATTTTATGGTCTCGTACTCTAGTTCAAAACGGTACCTACACGAAATCTCGTTCGGGGCGAAGATACTAGATCCATGTTAGTTACTGTTTAGTTTGTGTATTCGTAATAAATTTATAATTTTGTAACATTAATTATACCAAGTTTTAAGCTCTTTGTATACATACCTACTAAAACAGTTTCGAGTTAAATTAATAGCTGTACAGAAATGGCTTCAGGCAATATTATTATTATGTAACATTCAGGTTTATTTAATATATTCAATGTATTTATCTCGATAATTAATGCTTCTGTATTATTGTTAGCACTGATGTAATAACTACATAAGAAAAATCGATGCCAGTGGGTACCAAAATATGTACAAGATTTTATTATTAAAATATACCTAATATGTTATTAATTATTATACCAATGAATATATGAAGAAAGACAAGGAAGGACGGGCGACCTGACTTTTGAGGCGAGTGCGAGTGCGAGCGGCGCGTTGAAGAGTTTTGGAAGAAATTGAGAAACCAATTCCCAGCATTGGAAAATTTATAGTATTAAGAACAAACAGCGTCGAAGAAATAATTTCGTATCCGGTCGGTTTCCGTTGTGGGGATCAGATTGCGTAGATTTCGTTGGTCCCCACCAACGGGAATCTATCTGTTTCGAATGCAACTCTACACACGGACAGAAGACAGCATATAAGACTACATGTTTACAAACTTCTATTTAAAATGAAGCCATGTTTTAAACGTTCTATTTCTATCATAACTAATCCTTTTATTTGACACTTCTGACCACGTGACTTATCGTCATTGAATGCCAATGTTTTTCTATAGCGAACGCGATTGTAAAAATGTACCTAAATGGCTAGATGGCAGCTCAGCAGTGTCGAAACAAAGGATTAGCTGCGATAGAATCGATACGAAGTGATTGTACTCGTTACATGGCTACCGGAGATCACTGTACAAATCTATGTTATCAGTTATTTAATTACTTGTACATATCTGTGTTTACAATGTTTTTTAGATAAAATATAGTATATTAGTATAATTATACTATGTACTAGCTTTCTCATCCGCGGTTTCGCTTGCAATTGAAGTCTGTTTTATAAAATGTATATGCCACTTGTGAAACAAAATGGTTTGTTAAACCACCGATATAACGTCATAATACAGTTACCTACATTAACATACGAGTGGCATCACAGCGGAGTTCAAAATCCATTAACAAGCATTGTTTCACAGGTGCCTGCTACGCGGAATTCGGTGTCAGAGTGCCCAACACTACAGGCTCCGCCTATACATACTCCTACGTGACGGTTGGCGAGTTCATAGCCTTTATCATCGGATGGAACATGGTGCTTGAATACTTGGTGAGTATTTTGTTGCTATTGCGTCTATTATGAGCTATTTCGACCGTCATACTACGACTAATTGTTCTATTATTTATTCTATGCTATTATTGTGTATTGACGCGGGTTACCTACCAGGTATAACGTTACTCCTAGAATTTAGATTTTTTCGATATTATTCAACGTTTAAGTTACAGCAGCCTTAAGATTGCGCGTAACCGCGAGCATTTTTGTTTGAGGGTCTCCGCGCAATGGATACACAACACAGGTTTAGCCACGGCAAGGTTATGATCATCATTTCGCTGCCCTTATCCCACCCAAGTAGTATCGGCATGTCAGTAAATACAATAACTGTGATAAATAAACACATAGAAACATATTATTCTTAACATGATATTATAAAAATGGTCATAAAAGGTGGTACCTACATTTGATTCATTATTGGGATTTGAGGTTGATATAATTATGCTAAGGCATCTATTGAAGCTTAAGCAAGCTCAAGCTAGTATTAGTAGGTATTAAACATCCTCACTACACAAAAATTTAAAACACATAAAAATAGAAAAAAAAATGAAATAAAAAAAAATGAAATATGATCACGACTGTATCCCGGGAGCGGTAGACATTTCTTTCAGATCATTAGGCATTTTTAGATCTTTTTGAAGATGTCTAAGGGGGTAGTCAGAGTACAAAAATAGATGGACCTAATATTGAAAATAAACATGACGTGTCTGTATAAGTACAATGCGAACACAAATAAAGCTGTCCCACCACGAACCATGGTTTTGGAAGATGAGGTCCCTGTAGAATCCGATGAATATGTTTTGTACGATATTCGCCGGAATTTACAGTACCATTTCTTCCAAGAAATCGTCGAGTGATCATCAAGCCAACTGCCCTGCGCAATAACAGTTTTGTAAGGTAACCTACTGTTCCCACTTGTTCAAACATAAAGGGTCTTATTTATTACGCTTATTACTCGTATCATGGATGCCTTCAGATGAGTGTTTTTTTCTGGTTTAAAATAGTTTTTTTTACGCGCGTAAACACGCCTTCTATAATGTAGCACTAGCTTAAACACGCTTACAAACTGGTAGAAATTCATTTTTATATCTACGAAAGAGAAGAAGATTATCTTACGGATTTGCCAATTAAAAAAAATATTCGAAGTTGTCAGTGATTTAGGTAACTAATGAAAAGAGTAACGTTTAGCGCTTTAAAGGAATTATAGAAAATAGGTTACACAAAAATGCAAACCTGATTGTATAAAGGTACATAAAGCAATCCAGACGTTATGCTACTAGGGCATTTTATTTGTATGACTGTAACGAAACTATGACCTAAATAAGATCATGGCGTTTTTATGATTATGACTTTGTGCTAAGTGGGGTTTCCGATAGGTATCGGAAAAAATGATAATCTGGAATCACTCCTGAATGTATTTATTGATTTATATTTGGCAACGTCCACACTACACAATACACATATTTCACATTGTATACAAAACTATTTGATGAATCATTATTACAGGTATATAATAATATCACCTACCTATTGAAAAAGTTTTAAAAAATTGATTTTACTTTTTATAGGTATTCATTTTACTATGATTATACTCCTCATTTCTATAGTTTGTATGCTATTTATAAAACCACGCCGCACGTATTAAAACATTTACCATCATCTTCTATATCATTAAAGAAAAAATATGGTTACTTTATTAAACGAAATACGACTATAACGCCTTAGAAGGTAAATAAAATACAGTAAGCTCTTTTTAAATAACGATATTGCTGTATAGAAAAAGATAGGGAAAATAAGTAATAAATGAAAATATTTCTTCTTGCCCTTAATTTTCTAAGCACTGATAACTGATAATAAAAAAATACGTATAAGCAATCCTGGTATCAAATTTCATTCAAATCCGTCTAGGTGTTTGAACGTGAAAGAGTAACAAACTTTCACTTTTATAATTTAAGTGTGACAGTGTGATTAGTGTGATTATGACCCCATTCTGCATTTTTGTCAGCCCATTGTAAGTATTAGTACCTACAATGACCTACATGGATTAAAAGAATATAAATCAGTAGTGGTCGGCAAAGTCTTTGTTTTATCAATTTTTATGAGAACTACGTAAACATTATACTTACTACTAGCCTAGGTACTATATTTACTTAATACTCTTTCGTAACCATATTAATATTGCAGTACCTACCTACACGAACTATCTATCTATAGGTACTTTTAAATATAAATTTACAAGATTTTATTGCGTAATTTACCTTTTATTATTTCCCGACGTTTCGGCTGTGTTGCAACAACCGTGGTCGCAGGCGATCTCTGGATCACTATTTAATATACTATATAAAGCTGGATTATTATACCTACTATACCTACCTATAAAGCTGGATTTTATTGTATATTATTCAAGACTTACAGATACAATGAAGAATTCATCAGTCTGTATAGGCGGCCTAAGCTCACCTATCGTAGACATGTGTTTATACTATGTCTGCGATTCGTAAGCTATGGCGTCCATTCAGTTATTCACCAATGCCAGATTATTCAAAAAGAAGGAGAATTCATGACTTGAGAAATGTGCCTTTTGTTGATGTTAATAAAATCTAAAAATGTGTAGCTGTTGACTTTTTAAGCATTCAGGCGATTTAAAACCTCATGTTTGGTCGAGGCTTCGAATATCAAAGGATTTGAAAATTTTGAAAGTATATTACTCTCCTTGATGACAAAGCCGTTAGCTAATTTGTTTTTAAACTACCTGAAAACTTTTAGAATCCTCTGACGAAGCCGACAACACTATATACCTAACAGTGAAAATGTGTTTTAGAATTGTTGTTCAATGCTCACGTGGTCAGAAGTGTCTGAACAAAAGATTAGCGATGATAGAAGTAATTTGGCTACAGGGCTACATGTCCGCTTAAAAACGTAGGTATACCTACTTACTTAAATGCCACTTGCTGTAGGTACAATTACTTCTACGTTACCAACAAATGTTGAATGAATAATAATAATGCCAAAGAGTCAACTTTGTGTGATTCAAGGTGTTAAGTTATTGCTTGTCCCCAGATCGGCACTAGTGCGTGTGCACGAGCTTTGAGCGCCAGTTTTGACTCGATCATGAACGGCGGAATCAGCCATGCCCTAGCGAACAACTTCGGGACCATTTACGGTAAGATTTGCAGTAATCGAAACTCAAAGTTCTTTTATGTTTTATGCCATAGTATTGTGCCTTTAAGCAAGCACTTGCAATAGTATTATTTTTTAATGCAACCTCAGAATAATATTATACTCTTTAAAACAAAAAAATAATTTTTGAAATCGGTTTACCTACTATTTACGAAATAATCAGTGAAAATACCTACATTAAAAAAAACATAATTATAGTCTGTTAAAAATTAGATGTTGCATCAACGGCAACCTCATCATGTTAATAGCATCAAACCCACCTTAGCATAGTGTTACGTGATAGGTTTACCTAATTTTCATGCAGCTAAAACTAATAATTAGTTGCCTGAGGGTATCTACTGTAGTAATTTGTCACATCTACGTCACGTGATCAGAATAGGTACTTAGGTAGTGCAATTTTAGGACCTACTTACAAAAACATGCTAGCATTTTATCTATTGTTGTTCTAATTTGCTTTCACTGTGTCGATAAATAGAAGTTCCAACTAAACCGAATTCAATTTATTGGGACTCAGTAAATTAAAATCAATTTATTTGGAACTGGAAAATAGCAAATGCTTGCATACAAATTCCACGAATTTCAGCTTTAATACAGTTTGGCATCCGTTCGGTGTGAACAAAGAGGAATGCAAATGAAAATAGTTTAATTCGACACCATAAATTAATAAACACTTCAATTTAATATTTACTTATTCAGTTTTATGAATTGAGAACTGTGATTTTATTTTATTGAACCTAAAGCTTTGAGCTTAAATATTTGTTTCAAGCCAAAGTTAAGTGCTGGATGTTAAGGGTTCAGAGGTGGTCATCTTGGAATCTACCAAACATGTTTAAAAACATCCCAGATCAAGACACTTTTCGAATTAAAAAAAATTAATCAAAGGTTCCATACGATACCACGACACACACACACCTCAAGCTATAAGCTTGAGGTGTGTCCGTGTCGTGGACCACTTGTTTTAGTCCTGGGTTAAAACATGCAAGTAGGTACCTATAATATTTAATTTAACGCACTGTTTAAGTAGGTATAAGCTAAAACTACACCTATAAATTGAACTACGAACTACATATTTTAGTTACAACGTAAACCGTTGTAAAGAAGCACAATTGCGTAGGTTACAAGGGTGAATTTAAAAACCATTGAGGGGAACGTTCTAACGTACAACCAACGCGAAATTTGCATAGCTATTAGCAAAAGTGTATACAACATGAGTCGATTTATATTGCAATGTTTACAATCTAAAATGTAGACGCCGCGCTGGCGAAAATCCGAATTTGTAAATTACGAAATTCTAATTTAGAAGAGCATGCTCTGATAGAGACATGAGTGTAACGACTAGACAGTTAATGAAGTTTAGCTTCTTGTCCATAGGCAAGCCGCCAGACTTGGTCGCTTTCGTGATTACCATTGCGATGACCTTGGTCCTGGTGGCTGGCGTCAAGAAGTCATTGTTCTTCAACAACGTGCTCAACATCATCAACCTGAGTGTCTGGGTGTTCATCATGGCTGCTGGGCTCTTCTATATCGATATCCATAATTGGACAGACCACAAAGGCTTCTTGCCTTACGGATGGAATGGAGTAAGTTATTTTTATAGTTGACATACTCGTATTAACTGAGTTCTTTAGGTTTATGATAATTGTTGATTGATTTTCGATTGTTCAGCGCGATATGCAAATAAATATACTTTTATGTAGATCAACAAATAAGCGCTACCTTGCTTGTCGTAAACAAAAAATAATAAAATCACTACATTTAGTCGTAAAGTTGTCAGTCTTGGCTAAAACACACTATGCTAGACGCCTAACAGAAACCCAATTACATTCAAGTGTTGGATCGCTGGATTTCTCGATTACTTAGTGATTTTTATTTCGCTGTTAAAATTTCAAAGCAGACAGAATAAGATTGCATTAAATATAGGATTATTTTATCGTAGAGACATAATATTATGATCAAAGGCTTCCAATTTATTTTGCTCTTTCCAATTTGTGGAGATAGGAGTTTTTAACTTTTATTTTTTTAGTTACGTTTCGCAATAGAAACACATGGATTTCAGAAACATCGCATCATTCCTTTTATGTGATTTCTTTGTTGGACGTCCTAAATTAATAAATCTATATTGTGTCTGAATGAAAATTTGTATCGTAGGTATTCACGGGTGCAGCCACCTGCTTCTATGCGTTTATCGGATTTGACATCATAGCAACCACTGGAGAGGAAGCCAATAATCCAAAGAGGTCCATCCCGCTGGCCATCGTGGCTAGTCTTGCCATCATTCTGATTGCATACGTCACGAGCTCGTTCATGCTTACTCTGATTGGTGAGTAAACTGAGTAATAAGTACATTTTGTTTTACCTCGTCGAAGCTCTAAAGGTTCCTTACTTATGATACTAACATCAATTTATTTCTATTTATTCTATCTGTTTGTGCTTTTGTATTGTATAATCAATTGAGCGAGTGAAGATCTTAGTAGCAACTTGGCGATTTTGCTTTTTATGTATGTCTGTTTATATGTTGCTCGGATAACTATTGAACCGTGAATCCAATCTGCACGAAACTTAGTGGGTAAATATTGTATAATAAGCTTAATCGGTATCGGGGTCGTAAAGATCTTGGGTTCCCCAGGAAACAAAGAAAAGTTATGCAGATATTTTGAGTTGGTATCATTTGAAAGGGCTCTATTTATATAATCCAAAATTCCTTATTTTAATTGCTACTAGTTCCTATAATTCTATAGAAGAAATTACAAAAAAACTATTACAGTAGGTAATCAAAACGACATATTGATAGAATATTGAAAATCAATCCATTTTTAATAACGCGACGAAGTTAGCCGACGAGCCCGGACACTCAGTCTGGTTTTCAATCAGGTCAATATTCCGGGCTGAGATACAAAATACTATTGTTATCCCAGCATCTGAAATCCCTAAGCTACGACTTAGGTTAGTATCAAAAATTACGAGTCTTATAGGAACAGCCAGATCTAGATCCAATTTTTCATTTGTTACGTTTACATCGTTTCGACCTCCATTTCTTTCGTTCAAGCATAAAGGCATAAGAAAATATAGATGATCAACGACCACATGTCAATTTGATACTAACTTAACTAAAATAAACACATAAATATAATGTTACATTTCCTCCACACTATTCTCACTTCAAAACAAGCACAACAGTTTGACACTGGTTGCTCACTAGTCGGAATGGGTGCTACTCAAAAATTGAGCGTCAAAAGGTCAACAGCGTTACATGATGCATATTAGACGCTGAGTTGGCGATTATTTTATTTAACAGTGACTGGAACTAAAATTTGGATATAATGTAATACAATCCCGAGGCGGTTTCATAAAAATGTTGAGGATCTGATGAGTATCTTCGGAGTTATGTTCAGAAATGCACCTCGAGAGTGCAAATTCTTCTCACCTTACGAAATTGAAGGCGGGTAAAATTTAGTAATTTTTTTTAATTTAGCCACTTTTTTTCTAATCAGTCTCATTGATTTAACAGTACCTTTTGATGAGGTGGATACGGACTCGGCGCTGGTGCAGATGTTTGCGCACGTGCATGCTCCCACGTGCAAATACATCGTGGCTATCGGCGCGCTGGCTGGCCTCACTGTCTCCATGTTCGGCTCCATGTTTCCCATGCCCCGGATTATTTATGCCATGGCTTTGGACGGACTTGTTTTCAAGTAAGGCATATGTTATGCAATAGTAATGTTATAAGTTATAACTGATAAAATTCTATGTTTTATTTTTCAGTTTAATATTTTTAATGAAACTAAACCACTACATATTTACATAACTGTACAAAATACAATAAGAACCAGTTAAGCCACCTAAGGATCGATATTGATCACCTATATCTAATAATATATATATACCTACTTTTATAATACTCGTAGGTAATATGTTTTATTAACAAGTGTTCATGATTTATAACCATCTTCATCATCCTGCCACAAGGGCAGCCATTACGTGGGGTCGGCTAAAATTTTTAACATCGTTCAACGTATAATACTTAATATACTATTTTCTATAGGATCTTAGCTGTTATCTCTGAGAAGACAGGCACGCCGACACTGGCGACAGTTGGCGGTGGATTTTGCGCCGCTATAGTGTCTCTGCTTGTGCAACTTGAGGTCCTAGTTGAAATGATGAGCATCGGTAAGTAAACAACATTATAGAATATTATACTAAACTGGAAGTTTAGCCTTTAAGTTTAGGTTTTTTGTTTCGGATATTTCCCGTGGTCCTAAAACCATTATGTAATTTGCCAAAAAACAAGCTCTTAAAACACATAAGTAAATGAATAATTATGAAAATAAAAAAAGTTAAAAATTCAATTCGGATTTGGTACTTAGGTACTTACAAACTTTAAAAAAAAATCTAGTTATAATATATTTTCAACGCGTTAACTTCTTTACACCTATGGACCATGGACGCGTCTGCAACTGTACACACTTTGAAATGACGTGACGTCACACGGCTCGACGATGACTAGCGCACCGTTCTATGGCTCGCCATAATGATAATGCGACGTGGAGCAGCGCACTTTAAACTCGCTCGACGTGGACTCATGCACTATAGACTCGCGCGACACACGATCCGTAGCACCATTCCAACCAGTGATAAGGGATTCGTATTTTCCCTATTGAGGTACGGAACCCTAAACATTTACTAAAGCAATACCACGTTGACTGTTCTACAGGTACCTTACTTGCCTACACTTTGGTATCAACGTGCGTGTTAATCCTGCGTTACCAGCCTCAGTCGACAAACCTGATCGAACTACTGCCGCAAAGCATACGGACGCCGGAGCCCCAAGCAGTCGGTGTTACCATCACTCGGGAAACCACTTTCGGGGTAAGAATAGTTACATGATAATAATAATTGTAGGTACTTCATTAATATTATTTATACGCCCGCAATCGTCTTCACCAATTAATGTATCCAAAGGTAACCTGGAAGAGATCGCTGTCATAAGGTCGCCCATTGTTACACTTGTTTGAATATAAGTACTTATGTTTATTTTATTTTATGCTTCTTTTATGCTGTGCAATAAAGCTACATTCTATTCTATTCTACTTTAGAAAACAAACGACAATAAAGTCGTTACGCTACTGGCCTGAGGCGGTCTAGTACCTAAACGCGATGTCGTCCAAACGAGATTAATCATATCGAGATCGAGTCAAAAAGAGATTTAGTCTTATAGCTTCTATCCCATCACATACTTAGGTATAGCTACTTCGTCTTCATTCTTCTTTATCCGGTGCTATGTATAACTATACGATTACTAGGTATGTATTGTATTATCACCTTAAAATTTAAACTGTCGAAATATTGTGATCCGTAACATAGGTACCAGTTTAAGCCCACAATTTATCACAATAATCAGTTTTCGTTAAAATATATGGTGCAGTGCACTTTATTTTAACCCGTTTTCATTAAAACGGAGTTGTCCAGTCGATACGTAGGTAGGGCAGAGGCACTAGTGCATAACATAAACGGTACACAGTAGCTGAACAACATCCACTTTTTAATTTATTTTCTGAAATTACTATGGTGTTTCCTATTGTAGTAGAATATTTTTCCCGTTCCGTTCAATATTTTCGCTATTTTGGAATACATAAAGGTATACATTAATTTTTACAAAAATGAACTCATAAATATGTAGGTACTTACAGGTAATTTTCTAAATAAAGAAACATGTTAAATTCCGCACCAAAATAAACCTTCATCTATAATTGGTGCCACTATCCTATGCTCAGACCTTTAGATCAGCGGTCGGCAACACAGGGCCCGCGGGCCGCATGCGGTCCTCGGAAGTCTTTATTGCGGCCCGTAAATGTTTTGTAAACCTATATTTATAAATATGACCCCTTATTTCTCCAGGTCACGCTATAGCATGAGAACGGCTTTAACAATTTCATTCATTTTTTTTAATGTTTTCTAATACTTGTCTTCGTAAAAGGTTCTTACATAAAAAAATGTTAGGAAAATTGCGCAGAAACTTAGAAATGATATGAAAACTAAACGACTACCTTTATTAACTTGTTTAATGTAACCTTTTTTTGAAGTCGGTTTACTCTTTTAGATGATAAAACTTCCGCGCGGTCGCTGATTAGCTAGCGGATTTATTTTGTATCCAGTGATTTATTTTATGCTTTTAGTTACCACAATGAAACGGAGGATAGCTACTGACTATTGACCTAAGGAAGCATTACGTAAGCTGGGTCAGTGTTTATAGTCCGGTTACTTTGTTGTCTCGCGTCGAAGGCATTAAGCTAACCCATTCAGTCTATGTCCGAAGCAGAAAATCGATTTACCTCATGTGGTACTACAAAATTACATTGACAAAATGAACCTTTGGTCTGACTCGCTCATACCACCTTCAAGCTTCAGGCGGCAAGCGCTAAGGGACAATACATAGGTTAAGTACTCTTAATTTTTTCACAGAATGTTGTACATAGTATTCTTTGTTTTTTTATTAGTTACTGAGGAGCATTCCATACTCTTTGCATCTCATGGTGCAAAATGAGTGAACCAGTGAACGAGTGAGCATAAATCTTGCTACGCAGTGAACGTGTTAAATAACATTAAAGTAATACTTATTACTTTTATTAGGTCATGCTACGGTTGCAGGGCTATGTCGCAAATACTTTACATCGTAAACCAATCATCGGGTCGAATTTCTGTGAAACCTTTTCTTCTGAATAAAACGTGCTTCAAAACTTTATAATATTTGCAGTTTAAATTATTTTTAAAATTAAAATGAAGTCTTCTTTCAGTAAAATTGTTTACTACAATACTTAAAGTACTTTCCCTCCATGCGGCACGGCTGTGGAACGCCTAGTATAACTACTTATTACTTATGATCATATCAATACTGTGCACTCGTTGATGCAAACACCATTTACACGGTAAATTAATTTGAAACTATCCGTACCAACATCGGTTTATCAGCTCAGCTTTAAACCACACGAATTTACCACGTAACCACAATAATGCACCTCTATGCAGTGGTAGGGGTAAGTACGTTCCGTAAATACACGGTGAATTTGGCTCCCTCCCACCCCATCTCCCCTCGCATTCCACCCACTTTCTAATACTTAATCAGTCCGGCCATTTCTAGAGGTATGGGGTTCTGTTGGTAGTTACTTTTTAGAATTCAAAGCGTGATTCACTTTTTAATCGACTTTAAAAAAGGATAATAAAGCTACCTTTATTACGTATACCTATAATATACCTATAATACTCTGTATTTTATTTATTTCACCGATTAATCTGTTCAATAATTGACCGAGCATCTGATGTGAATCTGCGGAGTTATGAATAGAAATGCACCTAGAGAGTGCAGGAAATTGCTGTCTCCTTATGAAATAGAAGTCAGTTTTATAAAAAAATGACGTGTGGCATTCGGAGACTGCCGCGGTAAAGCTATTGCATAGCATTTTTTCGGAGTGGGGGGTGTTAGATTATTTTCGTTACGGAATTTCTGGATTCGGTCTCCACGCTCAAGGCCCGCGATAGAAGCTATGCAATAGCTTAAAAATATTTTGACGTTTGTAGTACCTACCTACCTACGTGGAAGAAGAAAACATGTTGTACCGACCCCACCTAGCATCCCACGCTAAAGCAGTAAAGGCAGTAGAATGATGATTCTAATTCAATAATGTAATAAACATGCTATAAGTACATGTTGTTGTGGCTCCGTGCAGAGCACAAGTAGGATGGATATTGGATATCATGCCATGTTTTCTTTACAAAAAGAAAAATATAAACATTGTGTCACTCCAGTCCTAGGAAAAACAATATGAACAACAACAACATGACATATTATGTTTCATCTAATGTTTTCTTACAGTAGATAATTATAATAATAACATAAGTAAATGGATTGGTAAGAATTCTAGAACCGATAAATAAGAAGTTCGAAAGAGGTGTGACAGGATCGTAGCAAGTGGAGATCCGTGGTCTCTGCCTACCCCCATGGAAAAGAGGCGTGATTTTATGTAAAAAGTTCGTATGAACTAGCTAACTCTGGTCACGGATTTTTTTGGTTCCATGGATGTAGAGCCTATGTACATGCTCACCACGTTTTTCGAACGAGCAGTAACTGTGCGTTTTTGTGTAGCGCGTCACCCGCTAGTTCGCAGTGCGTTTTACAAACTCGAGGATAGTGTGCATGGCTCACTTCTTGCCGTCTGCCATTTGTTCGCCACGCGTTTTATCGATACAAACGCGTAGTTGGAGCGCGTTTCATTTGCGTTTGCTGATATAAACGTGCACTAACTGCGCGTTTAAAAAATGTGATATGCATAGGCTCTTACGACTTTAAAAGCCGGGACCGACAATTTATGTTCCCCTTTAGACGCATCGACATTGGTTGGAAATTAAATTTTAAATGGGGTTCACTGTGTAAACGTTGATACTGTTTGTACCAGCAGGGTTCCTTGTTTGTTTGTTGTTGTTTTCTTTTAAATTATTATTTTTCTTAAATTACACTCAGTAAGTCGCTGGTGAAAGAAACATTTTCACATTTTGTGTTATTATCATCTGATCGTGACATGCTCTTCAGCAGGACTATCCTGAATTTGGATATGAGAGTAAATATGAAAAAAATGATATAAATTGTAGGTAATTGTTGTGCAATCCAAAAAAAATTATACTATTCATTACTATTCGTCAAGAAGATTCTAAGCTCCTTTATCTTGAAAATTGATTTTGGCATTGAAAATTGATGCATTTTGTAGAATTATTTGTAAATGCTCTCAAAATAAGCTTCAGTTTCTGCAATCACTTCTTCATTTCAGTATTTTTATTTACCTAGAGATGATGGATTGCTCCGCGCGTAGTACTCGCTGACCGTCGTCGATCGGTTGAGCATATTATTGAGCTATAATTACCTACAACTTTACATTTCGATTTGTTGTATGCCATTGTTTGTTGCAGACGTCGCCAGCTAACAGAGTGATGATTCGCCGTGTTACTCGCGGGTAATTATTTATAATTTTCATAACTTAAGTAGGTATTTGTCGTTATTTGTGCCAAAACCTGTTTTCATCGCTCCAATATTATGAACATCGAATTAGACAGGAAAAAAACTTATGTTTTATATTTATTTCGTTATTTATGGCGTGACGACCTCGATACATTTAGGAAAGGCTGGTGGGAAGTGGCGAGTGATCGCGAGTGTTGGAAGGAATTGGGGGAGGCCTTTGCCCAGCAGTGGGATGATATAGGCTAATTAAAAAAAATATATATATATATGGTTAAATAAAATAGTATACGAGTTATTTGCTCTGTATCATCAAAAGTCAAGTTCCAATTATTCAAACCTCATTGAGCACTAACATAATATATTTTTCATGTTTGATGTACAGCACTTTGACTATGTTCACTTTCACGATTAATTGAGCGCAACACTAGTGGTCTGGGTCTGGTCTCATTATTTTGGACTAAACATAATAGCCTAAAAGTAGTTTTAAATTTAATTATTGGACTGTTGTGCCTGCATGTTCGCGTCGGCGCGTCGTATCGCGGGTACTTCTAATCCAGAAGATAATAATGCTATTTAATAATTGTTTTTTTTTTAAACTTTCGCCATAGGTTAAAACAATACCTACAATACAAAATTATTATACAATATTATTTATTTCAATGATAATTGAGCGAGTTATCAAAATGTTTTCAACCGTGATTTAATTTTTTTGGTTTGATTGGTTCTAGCTGTTTTTTATCGAAAATTGGCAGCATCCTACAGTATGGTTTGGAATTTAATTATACTTTTAAGAATACCTACTACTATACTTGTACATTATTTTAATTAAGTAAGTAAGTGCGTATGAACAAGTGGCCAACTCAGGTGACGGAGTTTTTAGACCGCTGGCTTCCGTCATGGCTTATCGACTTTAAAAGCCAGGACCGACACTTTAACTTGCCCTCTGAAGCACAGAAGCGCTGAGATATAAATGCCACTTGCGGTCACCCATCCAAGTTATGACCGCTCAGAACGTTGGTTAACTTTTTCGTTGAAATAGCGATTTCTACAGTTCGCCCGACTCTGACGACACTCTGCCCGGGGAAGACTACGACGACGGCCGGGATGACAACTTCTTAGTTAACTCCAATAACGAGAATAAATTTTATGGTAAGTGCTTTTTGAAATTTATACAATGTAACAACCGTCCATGTTATTAAACGGGTTTGCCATTTGTTTTATTTGCAGATTTTTTTAACTTTTTTACTTAGTCAATTTATTTACTTAGTTTGTTTTTTACTAAGAAGATTTTAAGTTATTTTATAAAACTTATAAATAAGTGATCATGTTACACAGTACTTAAGTAACCTTTAGGTTACTTAAGTAGTAACATGATCAACTTAACTTTATACTAACTTTCATACTTAAATAAATAGAAACATATCTTTAAACATAACCTTTAACGGATTAGATAGACTGCTTTTATTAAATCATAAGGGATAGGTACTAATATCAGAACACTTAAATGAAAACGAACATTTAGCCGAATAAAAACATTCTAGGTACATAACCAGCTGACTTTTTATAATAACCGATTTAATCCAGTAACTTCCATTGGTAAGTGCTGTTGCCATTTTGACTAACCACAACATTATGAAAATAATCCAGCTCGACATCACTGAAATAAAGTGCGGTTTGTGTAAATTGGAACGTTATTTTGGTTTGGGCAAAATGTAATTTGACGAATAAATTTTACCACTTTCGGAGGATGCACAGTGGATCAACAACACGCACAAAGTAGAAACCAATTTTATAAAAGCAAATTTCTTAGCCTACTTCAAAAAGGGATAAGTTTTTTTTATGTATGTTTACCGATTATTCCGTAAATAGTGGTCCGATTTTGAAATACTTTAATTTGAAAGTGTGTAATCTCGAGGTGGTCTAATAAAATAAATTTGAGGATAAAATGAGGATCTTTGGAGTTACGAAAAGAAATGTACCTTTAGAGTGCAAGAAATTTCTCTCTTCTCACGAAATTGAAGTCGGTTTTATAATTTGCTTAATTTATCCACTTGTTACATCACCATTACCCGTTACAATACACAAATTATAAACAATATTGTGTATGACTTACCTATCTTTTGTATTCTCTTCATAAAAAAATTGTTGTCGCAGAGTATTATGTTTCGGTCTAACGAAACAAATAAAATAAACTCATTCATGTTAATACGTATCTGTTCTATGAAAAGTTAACTTCTGTAAAAAAAAATATTTAAACATCTAGCTAGGTACCTACAAAAGATCTCGAAACGGTCAGAGACAATAGTGGCAATTCGGAGTGTCGCAAAAGCTAAACTAAACTAACTAAAATTAATGCCATCATTTTTATTCCAATCGCTATGAAAGGGACGGCAACATTTTTAGTTAGTTTAGTTTAGCTTTTGCGATACTCCGAATTGCCACTATAGTCTACTACTCCTTGAGCAAGAGGTGCTAATTTAGTGTTTTGTAAAAAGTAGGCACGGCATTCCATGTTAGTTAAAACCTTAATTAACTCTCCCGCTCTCATCAAACATTCATAATTGCTTTAGATATATACCTATACGAATAGTCTAGCTAGACGTATCCAATATTGGAGCATTCTCATTTCCGAGTGGCAATGCCGCGTGTAGCTGTATTGATTCTATCGCGATACCTGCTCAACTCGTGTCTGGACTCCCTAATGATATCTTCTCAAAGAGGCGTCGACTAGACCTTAGACGGAGCGTTCGTGCGTCGCGTCGACAAGAAATGAAGCTGGGAGATGTCTGACTGATCTACTTCAATATCTCATTTTTATTAACATTTTTATCTAACTAGAGAATGCATTTGACGTTTTAATAATGAAATCAGGACAAAAGTATGAGTTGTAATCGCGAAAATGTAAGAAAGACTTTTACAGTTGTTTAGGTTCTACACCTACTTACTTTACCTACTGTAAAAAAGTTTTGGAAACATCAACGTTAGCTGTTTTTTGTATATAAAAGTACAAACAGTTAGGTACAATGCAGTTCCGTATATAGTGAAAGTTTCAGAACTTTTTTGACTTTATGCTTTGTCTTTGTGTAACTCTAGTACAATATAGTTCATAATAATTCATACTGTTGATAATTTTCATATTGTTTAAAGTTAAAAATTTATAGGTACTACCTAATGATGGAATAGCCGTGCTTTAATTTTCGATAGTTAATTAACTACTTATCTATATTATTGGTGATCCGTGGTCTCTGCCTACCCTTATGGGAAAGAGGCGTGATTTTATGTATGTGTGTATGTATATTATTTGAATGAATAGTACAATAGACACAGGGTGTAAATAACAAGAAGTAGAATGCGCAAGGGTGTCGACGAAAGGAGCGTCCTACACCAAAAGCCTTCCCCTCTCCCGAAGCCTTTGGGAGAGGCCAAAGGACAAGAGTCATAGCGTTGGGGAGCTTGCCATCGTCACAGATCAGAACTCTCGGTTCCAGAAGCGCCCTGGTACACAATCCGTGGTGACCAAGCCGTTGCAATGAGTTCTTGATCAATAATCATAATTTCGGTCAATATAATTACTATAACCAAAACCATTTCCTAAGCAATTTCACGCGAATACTAAAATGATAAGATGGTATTATGGATTAGGTACATATCTACCTACTATCAAACACAGGTGCAGTGCCCGGAGGCTCGTGCAACACGTCTCGCTTCGGCCGGCTGGCGGATTCTCTCCTACGTCGGCTGCACGCTGTGTCCTATTTATGTCCCGGACTTTTCCCTTGGGTAGATTGTGGACCACCAACTATTGAAAGCGGTAAGTACATACATTTATGTCTTTAAGTACTAAAATATTTAGCTACAAACATAATGTCCCGTGCTAGATGTTAAGGGGCGCGTCTCTAAAAACGCGCGAACAGGCACTTACCATTTTAAAAAATAAACTAATGAAATCACTTCATAGAATGACAATAAAAAAGAATCGAGTTCTCAATAGATGAGTCTACACTAACACCGTGTGATAATTCTAAAATAATCCTTAATTTTTGAGAAAAAAATCGTCAAAATCCATCAAAAACATCGAAATCGACCTTTTCTATTTGAACTATTTATGATATTATTGTTGTTATTATTGATAATATTTTTTGATAAATCGTGAGTCAAAATAGTAGTCAATACATTCACCGTGAATGTTTTTTACTAATTAAAACCAAAAAGCATTAATCTGAGCTTAAACATCATTAATTTTTTTTGCAGAAATTTTTTCCCGCCGCCATACATTTTAGTATGAAGCAGTGCCTGACGTAATTGTCTTTTTATTAGAATACACGCTGCAGAAATATTCAGAACCCGCTGGGTTTCCAAAGTGACCGCACGTCCGTCATAGATCTCGCCGAGCTTCTTTTGTTTACTTTGGACTAGAAAAAGGGTGGGTTGCGAGTGTTGGAAACTATATGTACCTATTCATCGAGCAAGTAGACGAACTAGGTAGATACGTGACTTTTACTTTGTAGTATTTTTTCTTTTGAATAAATTATCAAACCCTAACCAATGAACTATTAGGTACGAGTTATGTCGTAACTTATTTTTTTACCTATTTCAGAGAGATATGGGAAAACGTATAGAAAATTACTTTAAACACAAATAAATTAAAGAAGTATTAAAATAATGCAGTAAGCACCCACATATAATGCACCTACTCATCTTTTTACCCGACCGTAGCAAAGACAAAACATTGTTGTGTTTTACCTTTTTTTATTTATTATCTCGGACCTCTGTGGCGCAGTGGGTGAAAGCCCGAGACGCAGAGGTTGCGGGTTCGATTCCCGCTGCGGGATAAATGTTTGTATGATTTGCAAATTATATTTTGTCTCCAGTTTGGGTGTTTTCTATGTACAATAATATGTATGTATTTACAAAAAAAAATGTATCTATGTAGTATATCAGTCATCTGGTTACCATAACACAAGCAATAAATTGCTTAGCTTAGGACTAGATGGCGCTGTGTAGAATATCCAAGGATATTTAAAAAAATAAAAAAATTTGGTATGGAAGAAAAGTTAAAAATGATTTAAGTACCTTGATTGTATCTCGACTATCACTGAGAAAAACAAAAAAAATAACAAATAAAAACAGGTTCAACAAGGTAATTCATTCATCATCATCATTGGCAGCTCAAATTATAACCCACTGCTGGGCATAAGCTTCCTCCCTCAAATGCCACTCTAATCGGCCCTGTGCCGTTCGCATCCATCGTAGTTCATTACAGCTAAAATATCTAAGGTTCGGGTTTCCGATTTATTACGATTATTCAACCAGTTTTACTACCGACATTCCACTACAGAGTGAAGGCCCGTCACTCATGGTCATCGTCCCCGTCCCCCCTTTTATAACTAACAGTTTTTTTTTTTACTTTATATAAATAAATAAAAAAAACCTGCAACACCAGGGATCGATTTTTAACATAATTGTTGTAACAGTTTTATGTGGATATCGAGTGTTCGTATTTTTGTCTCATTTCCGATCCGAGACGGATTTAATCGAAGTATTAAATAGGTATGTTTCGGAGTACCTACTGTAAATAAGTTGAAGCCGTCCTAATCTGTACATAATATTCCATGTTTGTACTAAATTGTCTTATAAGTAAACAAATAATTTTGATAAACGATTTTTTATCTATTATTGCACATTTCTCATATTATTATTATAACACAGAACATTGGTTTGACAAATTATCTTCAATTTCTCAAAATTAAAAATGATACCAAGAAGCATACACTGTGACCCAACCCTTTGCCGTGCTGGTAACTAATTGCAGGCCGCATGTTGCTAATACATTGCGTGTTTTATTGTGATATTTATATACATCTCACAACGACAAACGCGTAATGGATGTGTAACTAGTGCGAAACTTCGAAAGTAGTTTTATTCGTCTTCAGTTGTAAATGCTAATTTCGGGATGCACTTGTGTGAGTAGAAAGTGTCAATGTAGGTGTTAATCAGAAATTCCCACGCTCAAGGACTGCAGGCTTAAAGTGGATGTATGCGTCAAACTAGCGCCGCCACCTATTTTATCTATTACGTTAAAAAAGAAATTGAAATGACAGTATTTCCTGTTATTTGGTGACAAGATAGAAGATTTTATCTTCCAATTCATTTCTATGATGACGGTTTGCGTTCAAACTCGAATAGTTTCAACTGTGCAAATAGCAAACTTCAACTAACAAACTAAACAAAACTATGGAAATCCTATTGTTTCAATTCAAATACTTTAGGTAGACAGACTTAGTTAGATTGGAAAGCTGGAAGTTATAAATCAAAACGTATCATAGTGTTAATTTATCTGTGGTGCAGAAGTTGAGAAATAGTCATATCTAATAATTGAAACAACAAATCGTATTCGCAAGATACAGCAAAATTTTGAATCCTTTAACTACCTTTTCACCGTATTTTTCCAGACCTACCTAAGTACCTACTCGATTTTTTACAGAAAATGTAGTGTAGGGGAATGTTTTTTTAATTAATGCAAAAACGAGACTGCATGCGCCTTTAGTCTACAGACGTCTGCGAAGAAGTAAAGTCTTAACTTAAGTTTCTCGTGTTGTTCTCGCGTTCTGGCGAGATTCTCGCGAGAATGTGGAGCGGGCTTATAGCTTTTCAAGTTCTCCTTTTAAATTTGTTGTAGCAACAGTTAACAGTCAACAGCTGGCCAGATTCAAAACTTCTTGGAACTTTGCCAAAATAACAACTAAGTAGTTATCATCTTTAGTCAGAAGTCCGTTTAGCTAGATTTTCTAAACATAATGTTTTGCATTGGACCATTTTAATCAGTCAACGATGATAACTTAGTTAACAAACATTCATCTACAATTCTACACCTAACAACATCCATGCAAACTTTCGCGACTCTAAGGGCACATAACTGCAAAATCGCATCGCAAATATCTGCGAGCATGACTGAGCAAACAATTAATTGTGCCCTAATATCAGTCTGAAATCTTATTGTCTCTGTTCATAAATTAATAAAACTGGTTTATTTTAGGAATTTACGTGATCAAGTCTGTCGGAGTGATGTATGTGTTCATAATTACCTTCGACCTCCTCGCGGCGTACGGCAGCCCCGGCTCCTCGACTGCGACCGTCGTCATCATGGTCCTTCTGATGCTATCCGTTTTCACCATTTTGATTATCATCTCAAGAAAACCGCAAAATCGGTAAGTGCCATGAAAAATTAAATTAGCATCATTATACAGATAAGGTTATTCCAGTCAATTCAACTTGAAATATAGGGGTCTGCGAATACTCCCAAAAAGCTGGAAACTTACACAAATTTTAAGAATATCACTGTAAATAAATTGTGGAAAGTCCCCATCGATCCTATATGGTAATTTTTTTAATTCAAGTTGGATGACAAATATCGTTTTTTTATCTTTCAGCCTAACGGTTGGAAAAAAATTACGTAGGTAGTCCGATTGATCGAACCATACGTTAGAAGCACGTGGTCAGAGCCTGGTTTTTCATCAAAGTAGCTTGGACCAAAATAAGTCTACCTACTTAATAATAAGTAAAGATGTAAAGGCCTAAGTGGTCAAATGGTACTAGAGACTTTCCATCGGCGGTAGAAGAGCACAAGCTGAACTAAAATAGTCCATGACTCCATCTTTGTTATTGTTTTCTTTTTACTTTAAGTATGTGTACCTAGAACTAGAACTATTAGTTGTTTCGCAGGGTTGGACTAATGTATGCGACTCCTTTCCTGCCGTTCGTACCAGCCATCGCCATCATGGTCAACATCTACCTGATTATGAATCTTTCCATTTTAACTCTGCTACGTTTCACAGTTTGGATGAGCCTTGGTAAGTTAATAAATCTTTTAAATTAATTTTATAAGTTCTATATTTAATAGCTTGGTGCGATAAATACGAAAGTTACCTAATACTCCTATACAGATTGTTTTACCTTTTAGTCAAAAATTTTGTTCAAATATAGAAACTGGGTAGCTTGCAGTTTCTATATTTGAACGTTCATGTACCTACTTCAGTATAATTACTATATAGTGTATTATAAAATCTGTGGTATATCTGTGGATAAGAGAAATTTCATAAGTACCTACCTACTTAGAAAAGCATTGTTTTATATTGGCTTTTATATAAAAATAAAAAACTTTTAGAATGGTAATTTCATCCTAGTTGATGACCTACCACCACGACAACGACTAGGTAGAATATTATATTAAACTTAAGAGCTCAGCTATGAATGAATGGAGAGAAGGAAGAGAGTCCTTTGCCCTGCAGTGGGACGCCACGGCCTCTTATTGTATCATTACACCTTTTTTGCATTGGAAAGAATTCCAATGCGCTCATTTTACTTCTGTATACGACATGACAGCGACCTTCCCTTTGATCTGACTCATATAATTATTTCGCGGTCTTCCTCGTCTTCTTTCTACTTTTCCTTCTTCGACAACGACTAGAGACGAAATATTTCAGTACAAACCTAGTCTTATTTTAGGATTGGTAATGTACTTCAAGTATGGCATTAAGAACTCTACTCTGGAGACGAATCCTCCTGCGGAGAGGTCAGCGACCCCGCCACCGCCGAACCCATTAGATCGTACCACGATCCCACCTCCATCGCCACGTCCTGCCAGACCTACCGGAGACCGCAATATCTTTGAAGGGGACGGAAATGATGGCTTCTTTGGAAATGGCAACACTAACCTCTACGCAAACCCCGCTAACACCAACATGTTTGGCAACGAGTAAGTAGACTTTTTTGAACAACATCAATAGTGAAATAAAAACTGTAATACGTTATTAGTACACCCATTTTTGAAGTGTTTAAATGAACCCTATTTTATTTTTACTTTTTTTTTAACCGATTGTACTAAAATGTTTAATTCGGCTATCGGATTTTACGCACGGACACGCTAGACGCCATCGAAATACTAGGTGATGTTGTGACGTCACTGAAAAAATGCGCCTTGACATCACTGCGTTAAAATACCTAAGGCAGTATCAAATTGATTTATTTAAATATATATCAAAAGGTAAAATTGCATTTTAATAAACAGAAATCATGTCGATGGAATTTACAAAATCTTTCTTAAATATTGCGATTTTTCGTTACATGGTGCAAAATATCCTTTGTCCACCATCTAAGCACGATATCTGATAGAATTTTACCAAGTGCTAGGTAAACAGTAATTTAAATAATTTTTATACATCAGGCGGCCTAAAACTCGCCAGAGTAGGTACCTACCTAAGCCACATTTTTTTTTTGTCCAGGTACACCCAAGATGCGTTGGCATGGCACACAACTGAGCCAGAATCAGCCACATCGACCAATCGCAACCCTTCTGCAGTCGCTTCGACATACAAGCAGGTGGAATCGCGGTAAGCAACGATATCATAACAGTAAACTTAAATTAGCTTAAAATCTAGCGTAGGTAAACTTACTTAGATCGTTTTAAGCAAATGCACATTTAATTAGGTACTCTACAGATGCTTAGGTATACTCTTTATACTTAAGAACTCGTACAAGGCAAACTTGGTCCTAGAATTCTCTATTTTCAGAGCTCTTCTTCTCATAAGCTTATTATATTGAAAGTTTATCTTTTATAGCATGTTATAAAACACTATAATATTTCTATACTACACGATTAAATTAGGAACAGGGCAATATTAGACTGGATTTTTATTATGTAAAAGTGTTTGAAAACTTATTTAAAGTAAGTACCTACCTATTTATCATTTCTAAAAACTGTTTTGTCACAATGACCTCGCGCTTATATCACGTTGTCATTCTTGAGCAAACAATAATTCACCAAACGTCCATACCGCTCGGATTTCGTCGCGCCAGCTCTGCCTAAATGAGCATGTATTTTCAGCTATAACGCTAAGACCAACAGCATTTCATCGCATACATCGAGTCGACCACCATGGGCTTACCCGGACGCTCCATACGACACCTGGGAAGACTAATTCAAACAACGGCATTCGTTGACCCTTACGATTGCTTTACATTACCTACCTACGCAAGAAAACTAGCAATGAACTACCATCCACGGAACAATCATCGCTTTTATTTATTCATATTTAGATATATACCTAGTATCCGTTGTTGACAATAGTTCAATAATTATTTGATGACTGTTATAGTATTAATATAGTAATCGACGCATAGTATTCTGCCATCTATTTAATAAATGTGTAGGTAATATTATAATTATGTATTTACTTCAAATATTGTTTAATAACTTGAAAGGCATTTATGTAAGTTTATTAATAAATAAAAGTACCTAAGTACTAGCTGTTTTAACACTGAAATGTAATAGAGTAAATATACCACGCTTTGTAGATAACTCGACAAATGATTAATAAATAATTGTCTCGAGAACATTACAGTCATGAACGAATTAGGCAATTAAAATCGGCTGATTCGTTCATGGTTACAGCATTAATATTGAATGTTAGAATAAATATGTGTCTAATCGAATTTTTCTTCCTTAAGCACTGTTTTTATCAGATTCTTTTATTGAGTGGTATAAATATTGAGCGATGGTGACTACTGGCCTAAAGCAAAAATACCGAAAATAAAAAAACCTAAACCAAGTTGCTAATCGCAACCTAGATACAATACTAAGTAGATCAAATGTAAGTTACCTATTTATTATTTAATTACAAAAAGTCTGTGATTCTTCTCCAATCCACCTATTACCTACATCGGATATAAATTGTTTCCCAGTTTTAAACAAATTCTTTACTTCGTGTTTAAAACATATCAGATTTTATAATATAAAATATACAATCTACATTTATTTATTGAGACCTAGTACTTTCCTCGCTGACTTTACAGACTTCGAGAATAGGTAGGTAGGTATATAAAGATATATTTTCTACATTAAATTATATTTAAATTTAATTACAATTATTTTTAAAGATACATAAATGCTCAGACGAACTTTATGGTGGTTCAGACAGCGTTAGGTATAGATAAGTAACTCCCTGCACAAGACAACCTTTGTTTCAAATCTATTCGGCAGGCTCAAGGAATTTTGCTTTCAAAAAATAAGTTGCATTTTTATAACATGTAAGTCAATCATAATTTTAACCGCTAAGCATTGAACAGTGGTATTTTACTAGGGTTCCTAAACCGGAGGAAAAAGTTCGCCATAATACTTACCTGTAAACTAACTAAGGACTATCGTATTATTCAAGTTATCGTAAAAATAAATTCTCCTTTATTCAAAAATAGTTTTTTTAGTATAAGACAGATTTAAAGTATATTTTTTAAAACATTTAAAACGAGTAGTTCGCCCCGAACGAGATCTCCATTCTTATAAATTTTATTGGCGGTATGGACGCGATGAGTAACATTCAACAAATACTTAAATAGTAACGAGTATTTAGTCAAAAAAATTACCTAATGTTAACGTGTTGCAGTGTTGTCAACAAAAAATAACTCGGAGATCTTATCTATGACGCCGTCTGTACTACATTCTTTATTTTAAGATCATTGTAAGCAAATGAGCACTAGAAAATCGACGCACATTGATTGTGCAAATTTAGATTATATTTTGAATATTGTTATACATTCAACTAATTATATATCTAGTAAGTATATGGCTATGGCACAGCGATCAAAATTTTGAACATGGTACATTGAACTACACATCCTTCCCATGGACATTTTACCTAGGTACCTAAGTAGCCATACCTTACTGGTGTTCATTAATAATTGACCTTAAAAAAATATATTTTTTTTAGATAAAATTTCAGTACCTACATACAGTTGAAGAAAAGTTATGCATAACAATCTTATTGACATTTTATTGTAGCTATCTTCTGTAATAATATTATAAAGTGTTTAATGCGATTCGCGTATAATTCGCGCATTTTACATAATAAATGGATTTAACAACAAAAATCACTAGGTGGCGTCTTCCCTTAATTTGTTCAGGAATGTATTAATATAAATATTGTAATGTAGATACGTTTTCAGATATAGTATTGTATAATGAATGACCATTTAGCCAACGTTAAGTTTTCAAATTCTCCTAGTAATATTTCACAATGTGATATTTTAAGTAATACTTACTATTCTAAATTATTATAATAAATATTGTTTAGTGCGTTTGTATTGTATCGAGAATTTAGTAATGTAGCCACATGTACCTATCTACGCACGAATTGTTTAGACCTATTTTATTTAAGTAGGTAAATCATATTTTTAATAACATTTGCGGAGAATGTTGATTGTTACAATGTATTTTCTAATTTTATTAACCTGCCATTTGATCTCTACTATTAATTAAGTTAAGCGACAAGCAGCCTCTCTTGTGTTGTTTCTTTGAGCTTATTTTAGATCTAATTAGCAAGGAAGAAGAGCTCGTATAAAAATCGCTATTTTTAGTAATAACTTTGTCATTCATCTTCAGAATGCTTACTCTTTATTCATTTATGTAAAAGAACTGATCAAAATTTGCATATAATTTAAGTAAACAACCTTTATACATATCTGCGAGCCTTTTGTTAAATGTTTTTATCACTCATTACATTAGTGATCGAATTTTAAATTATAACGTAAGTGAGTGATTTTATCCCGCGACGAAATTGCTTGGGATAGATTATAATGATAAATGGATAGGCCTTATTCGTAAAAATGTTGTTGTTGTTTGATAAATTGGTAGTAAGTTGTTAACTCGACAGAAAAAAGTGAAGAAAAACTGTTCTAAAGTACGAAATTTATATTTATAACTTTTAAATCACGGAACCTTCATATTTTTAAAGATCGATTTATGAAGCAGCTTTCTAGTGTTGCGTGTTATTTTAATTAAAATAAAAAAAAATGGAGGTACCTACCTAATGTTTACGTAATGGAACATTTTGAATTAATCATTCTAAAGGTAGTCTTATTGTTTCTAATTGAATTGATAGTTTTAAACTTTTTTAAAGTGGTAACTTAGATATTATCCAATGTTTTAATTAGTATTTTCATACTGAAACAGTTTAAATCACCTACATCTAAACTTTACTAAAATATTGAATGATCGCACGCAGCATTCTGTGTGGCTTGGCTCCAAAACGTAGAACCGTCTTCGGTTATACGAGTGCTAATAAATATATTGTAGTAAAATTTAACATACGAGTACCTAGGTATACCAATGCATTACGAGTTACCTTGGTAAAGTCCCAACCCTGTTGTTATTTAAGAAAAAAAATACAATACAACGTTCTCCATCATCATCTGCGATGCAGCCCGACTGCACCCACTGCTGGGTACCTATAGTCCTTCCTTTGCGTGTGCCAATCTCCTTGGTCCGCGACTCGCCATATCCAAGTCCATCGGACGAACGACACGCTTCTGTACCTATAATACCGATAATCATTTATCGCCAAACTTATCACCTTGATCTGCCCAACTCCTTTTATTTCGTAATGTGGTTCCCTACATTTTCAAAGATGTTCCATTTTGAATCTCAATGTTGGGAATAAGGTCAATTCAACGTTACACAATACTGTTTTAAATTTATCAGCTGATCACAACCAGTGAGTCTTCTTTACAGCACCTACATTTGGTCTTCACCCTCTACTAATAAGGTACGCTCCTTACATACTTATGTAAAAAAAACTTATCTCAACAAACTTATAATGTTTGTAAGAAGGTTTGCATTATGAGTGTTTTAAAAGAGAACATTTGTACAAATACTAACATTGCTTTAGTTCTTCATCTAACTAGAATGAACTAGTAGAAACTACTAGGTAAGTAGGTACCTATTTAAATTTTCTCTGATAAAAACTCGTACCTGATGCAATGGAAACCGGCCGGCGCGTTTGGAAAAAACGTTGATAGACCAGTAATGTAGGTATTAATATTTATAATTTGAACTGAATGATGAACTCAAAACAGTGATAAAATAGATAAAGGTAGGTAATTATAAAACAATAAATCTAGTTCTGACTCTCACAATAACGCAACTTTTTATTTATTAATTTGATTTTTTTATATAAACATGAGTAAGTAATACTTGACTGCCTATGTTTAATAAGTGAGCAATAATAGTCACATTAGGTACTCATTTCAATGCTTAAGCTATTTTATTTAAAATGTGTTGAATTTTAATTTAAAACTTGTTTTTATTACTATATTTAATGAAATATTAGTGTCTGTTCAGATGTCGCAAAAACTAAACTAAACTAATTTGACAGTTAAAGTCATAACGATCGAAATAAAAAGGATGGCACCAATTTTAGTGCTGTCTTAGTTTAGTTTTTGCGACATCTGAATTGACACCATTGTTATAGTTAGGCGTGTAACCGATAATCATGTTTATGTACGGTTTCTATTGAAAGCATACATAAACTAACGAACGATTGAAAGCATGAGGAACAAAAACACCATTGATAAACTTACCTACAACACTTTTATAAGCCTTAATCGATAAAGAATTGTCTTACTCCGTACGTATAGGTACGTGCTTTCATCTATATGCTTTCAATAGCAATCGTTTGTGTACCTCTTAAATATATTTAAATGTTTGGAATGTTCTATCTGTATATCGAGACTGTAATCAGCTGACGTACAATCACAGTAACTAAAGATTATTATTCGAGTATAAAACGTGATCCCAATTGAGTAAGGCCTTTTACATTGACGGTACGGAAAACTGCTCAAAAATAGGATATGTTCAGACGGCAAAACTACTTTTAATCGACTGTGATTGTGCTACTGCATAGATAAAAAGTAATAAAAATATTGTCTTCAGATGTGTTTTTCTTTTATCCTACATTAAACCCACAATTAAATTCCTACCCTGCTTAAGAAAAGTCGCAAAAGCTAAACTAAGCTAACTAAATTTAATGTCATCCTTTTTATTTCCATCGCTATGAAAGGGACGGCAACATTTTTAATTAGATAAGTTTAGCTTTTGCGATACTCCGAATTGCCACTAATATAATATAAATATAGGTCGTATGAGCCAGTCGCCGAATCTGATACCTCAACTTCTGGAGATTCACTGATTGAACGCTGATGTCAAGATCAAAATCAGGTAAGATTAGTGAAAACATACGCGCGAGTCGAGTCGTCTGTACCAAGATGCACACATCCTAACATTACAATTAGGTAACCATCAACTTGTGCCATTAAAAATGTTGAGTATCCATTGATCCAGCCAGGCTATTTCATGATATCGTACTTGATGACATGATCGGCTACATCATGAAGTTATCAATGCTACCGTCACCTGAGTTGGCCACTTGCTCTACGAACTTCCCTACCTTACATTACCCCCTTTAGCATATTGGTACAGTAAACCTACTTTAGCTTAAACGGATATTAAAGCTGTTGCTATCTCTTCATTGAGTAACAAGAAATAAACATCATTTAAATCCATATTAAATTGACAAATCTTTATGAACAAGACCAATACTCGTAGAATGGGCATGTATTAAGCACGAGACAAGTTGTTCTAAACCTTTGAAGGACGAGATAGGTAGGTACAATGAAAGACGCGTATTAACGGAATCAAGTTTTATTTCGTGATTTCATAATAAATAGGTATGCGGTTTCTTCAATCTGAAATAAACACACATGCACACCGAGTCAGGTGGCCAGAGCATAAGATTCAGATAATTGTTGAGTTATTTGCGAAATTATAAATCGTATTATACACAAAAAAGAATACGCGAGTAAACAGCTTAGGTTACTTAGCTTAGGCCTGCACTAAAATGTACACATTCAAACGCTCAACAATTAATGTACATAACTATCAACTTTTTACTATTTCAATAAAATAACGTATATTGAAAATTTATAGATGATAATGTCACACGTTGATGGTTAAGTACTTACATAATTTTGGAGCGTTTGGATGTGTACATCTTAGTGCAGGCATAGTATTGAATCGAACGACGACAACAATCCAATTACAATAATTCGATCAAATAATTTAGTCCTCTCGATTTTCTCACAGAATATATAGCTCGTGTTTATACAAGTTCACAATTTCAATATCGTTGGAAAGAAAAAAACAGTAAATTGTAAGTATTATAAATTTGAGCACAAGAAACGATTGATTTCAACTGGTAGTTTTTTTTCCAAAAGAGTATAAAACATACATCATAATGATTATAATGAATCGAACATTGTGGTTTCATAAAAATAAACAAGTACGATCTGTCCCATTAATCAATTTATAAGTCATTATGCCAGATTTTAATATTCAACTTACGAATGACCGTTGATCTATCGATAAAAAACGTTGTTCATACAACAATATATGTTTGGAACTTTTTGACAGATACAGTAGAGCAATATAACGTGACCGGGCCGAACTTCGACCCTCCGCGCGGTCGCGCATCAAGAACAGTCATTACAGCACGTGCAACAGAGATAGTGCTATTTCCGACGACTGCGACGCATATCACAAACAATGTTCACTCCGGTCAACTTAGATTGCGCTTACTGTGTAAATATTACTATGAAGATAGATCTATTGTCATTCATAGGTTGAATATTGAAACCGGTCACTAGATAATGTTTTTTCTTCCCTAAAAACAGATTAAGCAGCCATTGGAGATATAGGAAGCGTTGACTTTGAGACAAACCGTTAAAATTTAAAAAGAACATTACATTGAGGTTATTTTTTATGACAAATGTGTTAAACAAACATTCATGAGGTTTGAGCTATGGCTTAAACGCCTTTTAACAGTCGATTCAGTAGTATTTGACACGATTGAATAAGGAAGCTGATTTGTTGAATCAATGTATATAAAATTGACAAATCAATGCCTATGTTAACTGTGTTGATATTGCCTCTTAATACACAGACGTACATAAAGTTCGTACTGAGCTAGAAATTTTGCAAATAAGCCCTGTGTATTTGTAATTTTGCCATATTTTATTGTCTGTTCCTAGCCTGTAGCCTTAATCACGAATGCTTCATTCGATTCTCTTTCTGTCATCGCCATCGCTAATTCTTTGATTTGACACTTGTAACCACGTGGTTTATCGTCATCAAATGCTATTTCCTGTAGAGTCGTTCTGTACCAAATCGAACTCGAATTCACTCTCACTTGTCCCTTGTCAACAAGTGCATTTGGGTTTTCAATGTCGTGGTGACTTGGAAATTACCATTATTTTAATTTGAATATCGCTGGCACACTCGTCACAGGCGCTATCGAGTTCTACAGAATACGAAATTTGAATCTCACTGCAGATTCAGCTTAGCGAGGTTCGAAGTGTAGTACAGAATGAGCCTACTGTACATTTATTCTGTTTCAATAGTGAAAGCAATTGTTGAAAAACAATATGGCTAGCGAGGCTGAACACATACTTTCAATTAATCATTATTCTATGAATCGAGATACTACAATACATTTAAACTACAGGGTCTACCATTAGTTATTATAATAATGACATTTAACAGATTATTGTAAAGTTATACTACTCATAAATTAATAACACATTTTATAATAATACTATCGGGAAGCGCGGACGATATTGGTATACTTTCATATTTGGTTGATATTCATTAAACTGTCACATTTCAAATAGTAGTTTTCCATTAGGAGCCTAGGCATTAAGAGCACACTACGTTTTTTTTGAACGAGCAGTCACTGCGCGATTTTGTGCAGCGCGGTACCTGCTAGTTTGCAGCGCGTTTTACACAGCTTTCCGTCTACATTTTGTTCGCAATGCGTTTGTATCAACGCGCTTACTGCGTGTTTCATTTGCCTATGTACCAAAACAAACGCGCGTTCGAAAAACGTAGCGTGCACAGGCTCTAAGAATTTTAAAGATTTATACTTTGTTATCAACTATATTGCGACTTATTACAAGACATAAATAAACATCTACAATAAAAGTTCCTCTACATTGCGGAATCAAAACCTTATATTAAACTTACAATATCCACTATTAGCCGGATCACGAATTTGAGTCCAAAATCGTAAACAAAGGGGATACCAGAACAAATAAATGCGATAATAATCATTATAGCATTTTTTCTAATTTCGTCCTAAAATAACGTAAAAGATAGAAAGAGAGAAGTCAATTTTGAATGTAATTTTGCTCAGATTCAGAAAATACAAATACTTATAATAAAAATATGACGACTACCTAGTTGTTTTATAGAAACAATTGTAATTTTCTACTTCATCGAAAAAGGCGATGCGCACGCATCGCCCGAAGTAGCGCGAGTATAAATCTTTCCTTATTTCTTTTTAAATACTTTCTGAACACTCTATCTATTTTTTTTTAAAGGCGTACCTATAATAATATATTTTCTCCAAATGTTTAGCACCCACTAACAAAAGTTTTAATAGTGACATATCACAAGACATTTGTTTGTTTACATTTTTAGACTGAAATTCGTGACCCGACTATAACAAAACGATCCACCAACCCACTTACACATAACGATCTATCAAAGATGTTTTTAAGTTTTTTTACATAATGTTAATTTACTGTAGGTTTTCTCGTGGGTAAAGTTTATGCAGATTATAGTTTACCTACATATTTACGTCCTAAACTAAATTTTTTAGAGTCCACGCCCCGATTGAACTTTAAACAAGTTTTAAGTTTTAACAAATGATCACACATACCATAATTATCATAACACCCAAGTACACACATTCTTAAAAGAATCGTACAAAATACTTAATCATAAATATAAAAAAACGCCTATTGCACAGATTATTATTAAACAAAAGACCGACCGTTTTCAACAAATAATAACATAATCAATCACCATGCCTTTTGTTGTAACTACCGAATTCAGTAGGTACTGGTTTAAAAAGAACTGTTTTAACGATTATGTACAAATAGCGGTCAATTCTACTTGTATATTTTATCTTGTATGTCGTTGAAGATGGGTAGGTACATAACTTAGATAAATGGCTGATCATAAAGTTATAGTTATAACAAAACGAAAAATACGTTATAAATATCAAAACAGTGGAATTAAAAAAGGTTGCGCTCCCCTGTTGAGACGTCACAGGTCTAGGTCGACTGGCTGAGGAGGTTCTTGGGAGGATGGTTTATTGGGAGGCTCATGTGGAGTGTCGCCTGGCTCATGTGAAGTGTCACCTGGTTCCTTTGAAATGTCGCCTGGCTCATCTGAAGTGTCGCCTGGCTCGTGTGAAGTGTCGCCTGGTTTTTTTGAAGTGTCGCCAGGCTCATGTGAAGTGTCGCCTGGCTCATCGCGCTCCGCAATAGGTCCATGCTCGTTGCGAAGACTGGCGCCGCCGCACTCGCCCGTCGGCCTCAGCACGAGATACATCAGCAGATCAGATAGCGAGATTATACCGATCACTTTGTCTTGCTCGTCGACTACCACTAAACGATGCACCTGAAAGAAATTGATCTCATCATAACCCACAGTCGGACCCTGCTATGTATGTATGTTCGTATGAGCAAGTGGTCTCTCTGGTGACGAAGTTTTTAGGCCGCCTTAAGGCCTCCGTCATGGCTTAACGACTAAAAGCCGGGACCGACAATTTAACGTGCCCACCGAAGCGCGGAAGCGCTCAGCCCTGCTACTCTGCAAAACGAAAAACGAAGTTTCGTGACAATTTTCGGGGTCAGCTTATGTTGGTGGATACTGAATTCGTAATAGTTCACCAACATAATTAGAACCCAAAAATTGTCACGAAACTTCGTTTTTCGTTTTGCAGAGTAGCAGGGCTGGGCGTCTACTCTGCAAAACGAAAAACGAAGTTTCGTGACAATTTTCGGGTTCTAATTATGTTAGGGAACTATTACGAATTCAGTATCCACCAACATAAGCTGACCCCGAAAATTGTCACGAAACTTCGTTTTTCGTTTTGCAGAGTAGACGCCCAGCTGATAATGCCATTTGCGATCACCCATCCAAGTAGTGACCGCTCAGAACGTTGCTTAACTTCAACGATCTATCAAGAACGTCTTAGCAAGCTTCGCCACGAGCGCTTCACGAGCACCCACTGCTGGGGATAGGTCCTTAGTTTGTGCCATCCACTACGGTCCCATACGGTCCATAAAGTATCTGGACATGCTTCTGACTACTCCCTTAGATATCTTCTAAGTCTAAACATTTCCACAAAACTGAAAGAATATGAGAGGTTTCTCGCAGTCTCGTTCTCGTGCTCGCCTGTACTCCGTTCGGTGTCGGTATTTTTGCCCGCGACAAAGGATTTTTCGGGCGTGAAGAGAGAAGATACTCCTACACGAATATTAAAGAAAATTACTAACCCTGTTCTGTTTCGATGAATTTGCGTTATCCACCTATTTATCCACTTTTCTATTATTTTTTACTTTATTTTTAGTTACAACAATCACAAAGTGACAATGCAATGGCAACACACAGAGCCAAACCCGCAGTTTGAATATCGTCGTCCATACCGGATGAGAAACAGATCACAAGTGAGAGAATTGAGAGTAAGGATAAATTTTTTGATCTTGGAGAAGTCTTGGCGAAAGTTCTTGCCGAGACTTCCTGCCTTGAGTCCTGAGGGGCTATTATGTCGCCTCCAGACTCACGCCAAGAACCCCCAAAACACTCTAGAAGCGTGAATGTGATAGGTTACCTACTCGTTCTCGGGCTTGCCTCTTCTGGGTTCAGGGTCGAGACCGCCGAGAAATCTCGGAATCTGTCACAATAAAGGCGCCAAACGCACTATCACTGACGCGGGAAAGGTTGAAAAAAATCAAATATATTTTCTTAAAAATATGGAATACTGAATTAGAGATGAAATTTATCGAATTCTTTCAATCTGAGCCTTATTAGTATGTACGAGTATACAGTTAGACTATCGTCGTCCATACCGTTTGAGTAACAGATCACGAGTGAGAACAATTGAGTGTGTGGATGATTGGTTGTTCTTGTGTGTATTTGAAGTCTCGGCGAAACTTCACGCCGTGAGTTCTGAGGGGCTATCAAAGGTTACCTCTGCTCGAACAATCCGCTCCATGACGTCAAACAGCGTCTCATCCAGGGTGCATTTCTGGACCCCCTCGAACCACTCGTTGCGATGCTCATTCGCCTCCTTCAGAGACACATCCAAGTTATTGTAAGTCTTCTCCGCTGCTAAGTTCTGAAATCAATGAAGCTTTTACAATACGACCAAATCGGCAGGATAGTAAGCGAGTGTTCATTTTTGAAGAAACTTTTGTAGACTTTCATTATACAGGATGGTGTGAAGTTTTTAGGCAACATTTTATTATATCACATACAACATCGATCTAATCCAATTCGCCATAGACACTAAATTAGGAACCATCGAACAGGTGGCCATTGTAATGTTTACATACTATATTATTATATTATCATAGAAAATGTAAGAGATTCTTCTCAGTACACCCTATCATCCTTGCAGTACCCACTGCTAGGATGATGGGGTGAATAAAATAAAGCAACCTGTAGGGTTACCGGCGGTTTTTGTGTAGTATAGTAATCTATCCTCGCTCACGCGTCAAGTATTCCAGATGTATGGAATTTTTAATTCATACAAGTTACCGGGGGAGGCGCTGCACTGGATTTTTATTGTGATACTTGACTCGGTATCGAGGACAGTATCCAATACTACAGTAAACTGGCGTCAACCCCCCAGTCTGATTAGATTTACGTACAATGACATCGAACTTGGCGTAGATGTCCTTGAGGCGACCTTGCTCGTCGATGAGAGGCAGTGCAGAGACGCGTCGCGTCACAAACTTGCGCAGAGCTTCTAAAATAGACGAGTCTTCAGTCGCTGTCTCGATGTCATTCAGAGTGCCGATACGAAGATCGCGCAGCTTTTGCTGGAGATACGCCGGCTTCGGTAGCTCCCCGATCTGGAATAGAATTAACGTTTATTTATAATAATCGAAACTAAAATCGAATAGAATAAACGTTTATTTATAATTCTAACGTTGGTTACTACGTTGGTTGGTTGTAGTAAGCTAGTAAGCTTACTCGCCCGTCCAACAATTTCCCAGGAACAGTACAGTGTTCCGTTAACTGTAGGCGAAATTGCCTCGTGCCTGACTCTGTTTAAATCATCTAGTAAAGATGAAAGGCCTGGCCTGTGTTTTTGTTTTTTGTACAAAATACACATAAGTATTCCATGTATTTAAAAAAAGCCTTAGTCACGCGAATAACATGAGAACGACTTTACCGATTTGAAAAATATTACTGTTATTGATAACTTAATTAAGTTTATTATGATAGTAAGATACTTTTCAGTATCGTCATCATCACCATACCATTACTACGTGGGTAGCTATTGTTTCCCAAAATTTTAGGAAATGGATGAATGGATATTATGGTTCATGTTGACTCGTTGGCAAAATGATACACTCTTCCTGAATGACGGAGCTAGTCACCTGCAATGAGCATGAATGTAACTAGTATAGAAAAATATTCTACTTACGTATAAGAAGAGGAAGCGCAGTATTCTCTTGTGCGTGAGAATGTACAAGACATTGCCGGTCTCGGGGTCGATGACCGGCAGCCGGTGGATGCGGTTTGTGATCAGAATCCGGATGGCGTCATAAAGCGACGAGTCCGGCCCGATCGACACCAGCGGCATCACGGAACCTTTCAGCACCTCTGCATTGTGGAAAAAAACGTTTAGAATTACTCACTAGCTGACCCCGTAAACCCCCTTAAACGTAGCCCTGCCTTATCTAGGACTAGTGGACCCGCGCGGCATCGCTTGCGTGTTTGAAACCCTCTAACTAAAGGGGTAAACCTACGGTAAAATGGCGCCTAAATTTAAGTTAGACCTCTTGCAATACATCGGTGAAAACTGCATTCAATTCCATTCAGTAGTTTTTTATTAAGGCCACTTAGGGTGTCTCAACCGTGGGAGTTGTCAAAAAGGTATGTTTGGTGTCACATGTTCATTAGGAAATTTTAAAACGATTTAAGGTGCCTGTATGGGTGAAACTAGCGCCACCGACTACATATTTTATTTTATTATTACGTTGAACAAAGGAATTTAACAAAACTGAATGTACAGTTTGTGAAACCTATCATAAGGATTTTGTAATACCTCTGTAATAGTTTCATTTTGTATAGTGTAGGAGGAGTAGCGAAAACAGAGTTTGGTGGCCACCGAGTAACTTCGCTACTCCTCCTAAACTATACAAAATGAAACTATTACAGAGGTATTAAAAAAAAGCTTATGATAGGTTTCACAAACTGTACATTCAGTCGAGAACTAGGTAATCCTAACGTCTTTTTAATCGATATATTGAATGCATGGTATAGCGTATTGCACAGGAAGTCGGGGGAGAAGTTAGATGAAGCAGAAATATGTTTAAACTAATAAAATTTACACATTAACTGTTATATCAAGTTCAACCTTGCTTCATGTACTTGTACTTCCAATTTACAGCTATCTAAACGCGAACTGCAAAATCCAATTGGTACGTAGAAGTAATTTATCAGCGTTTGTTTTATTTGCTTCGGGGGAGCAGAATGGAATTGGAATTGCTTTGTAAAAGACAATTGGAAATAATTCCCAAGTTGTTATTTCTAGATGAATTGTAAGGCCAGGCTGACGCTTATTTCTTGTTACCTAATTACCGCAAACCTTTTGTGATGACGTTTTATAAAGTAGAAATGTCGGTTTCAGTTAGTAAGGGCCCCGACGCAAGTCTTTATCTGCCTATAATCTTCTTTACCGGAGTTGGTTATTAGCTTGGATGAAGTTAGAGTAAAATACATTTGTCCAAAATACTCAAAGCACAAAGCAGATTACCAAAATGGAAAACAACAATACGTCATGCTAAGATGTACATGATATTTCGTTAGGACTGAAACCCCCATATTCTTAGTCGTAACCTTCACTCGACTCAGCCTTGAAATCGTGTTTTGGTATCTATAGACATAAAATTCACCTTCACTCGTCTTTTACTTGAGAGCTCCTTAAAATCCTAATTCTTATCCTAAATCCTCATTCGAGAAACTGTCTAATAGCTGTCAACGTAAGGTTAGTTGCGAGCTACTTTGAGCTTATCAAGGTATTTGTGTGAACGAAAAGTATAAAAAATGGATATCAACATTAGTTTTTATTAGTAAACCCTCATAGTACTTGTACGACGAAAACGCGTATAAGGCTTACAGAAAGTTTAATAAAATTTTCCTTTGACTGATCCGATTTCTCCTCACTCGAGTCAAGTTGATTTGTCTCAAATAACGTCCTAGAGATACCAAACATGAAGAAGTTTTTATGTTACTTTCGAGGGCCCTCCAATGAGTTTGAGTGAAGGTCAAGTGGAGTTGGAGTGAAGGTTACGACTAAGAAAATGGGTGTAAGTATACTTCCTACAGAATTGATCTAATCGATAATCGTATTGCATTGGTACTTAACTCGTAACTATGACCTTCGTACAAAAGTTGAAGTGTGAAAGGTTCTATGTACAGTGACGGTATGAAAATGTTCGTCGGTTTTAAACTTGATTCGTTCAACGAGCACAAGCACATAATCCCTTTTGAAACTGAATAGACAGAATAACTGAGTTAGAGAAAATAATGTTTTAAATGTTTGTTTTCAAAGTTCAAAATCATTCAGATCGAAGTTGTTTGACTATTTTATCTTGTCAACGAGATTACGAGACTATTTTAATGTTTTGATGAACCTAAAACTTCTTCGTGCTATTGTTATTTATGTCAAATTAAAACTACTGACAACAATAACAGTCTGGCGAATGTACCTGTCAAAAAGACGATATATGAAACGCCCCGGAGTTTTAATGGCTGCTACAACCACAGAACAATATACTCTGACGAGGCTACAACCCGTTCGAATAACGAAGAGCACTGACAACTCTGTAGAGCTATACTAAAATAGGACACTCCGACATAGACGGATTTTAGTAAGAATGAACGAACGAGCGTAAGAACGAAGAAGAAGAAGAAGTACACCATCATCCATCATTAGTCTGTGGCTACATCAAGGAAGATGTCTTTTCTCGATGGGCTACATTCTACATTCTCTTTGGTCTGTCCACTGTCTGTGGTGTCATGTCAATTCACGAAGTCTTTCGAATTTTAGTTTGTTGACAATTTGACAATTATTTATTTGTTACAGAAAATTCAATCTAAGTCGTGAAATCATAAATAAAGATACGTGTAAAACATTGTTATTCAATAGTTTTCTGTAGTGTAATAGTGTGTTTAAGTAATATGAGTAAAATCAATGTGAAATTTGCAATATGAAAACATGCCGCGAAGGAGTGCAAAAACGCATTTTTATGGTTCAATTTCCTCTATATATAGATCGGTAAGCAATTTTATGCCATTTATTTCCAAAATTTGGTAAAATAATGATACAATTCGTTAAAGTTTTTGCAAGAAAATTTTCTCATACCGTATGTAGGTAAACAATAGTGCTTGACTATCAACCTAGATTTATCGATATCGATAGTTTGTTTTACGAAACTGGAATGATTAATTTGTTTGTTTGCTATGTTTATAAAGTTTTATTTTGTTTGGATTACCATAATTTATATATGTAACTTAGACATTATTTTATACCTATTAGGTTTTTAATTGAATCATCTACATTTTTAGGAGTAGGTAAACATGGATGTCACTACTTGGATGGGTGATCGCAAGTGGCACTATTAATTACCATTATGTTTAGGTATAATATATTTTTTATTTTTTATTGTATAATAATACAACAATATTTGTTGCAGACAACCTACCAGAAAATCGAAGCAGCATGACGAAGCATAAACAATAGCTTGATGATCTTTGTCACTATATGAAAGTACCTGGATGGCAAACATTACATGAAAACACGGATATAAACGTCATTTTCTAAAAATTAATCCTAGCTAGATCGATTTATCGCCCCCAAAACACCCTATGTAGATGTTCAAATAAATGTATACTTACTTAAATTAAATTATTAATTCTTTTATATATGAAAGAAATACCTACAAATAATTTAATGGAATCCAAAAATCCTAGCTACTGCTGATAGGTATCGATATCGATAAATTTTCGATAGTCACTAGGTACATCCCTAGATACTGCCAACATAGAGAATGTAACATTTTTATATTCTCTATGTTGGCAGTATGTCGTGGTTTGGTTTTATTACGTTGGTCTTATTGTTCACTGGGTGATTAATACATCGTCTAGGGTTCGATTTGTTTGTATGGCACTTCCGTCTCTTACTATTACATGCTCTTTGAACAATAATACGATTGTCATCATTGGAAAAAAAATCCTCTTGTAGAAAGATTTATATTTAATAATGCCAAGATCTTCAACTGTTGAAGAACAGGAATTATTGCTGAACATGAAGCTGGTTACAACATCACCGAGATATCTCGCCGTCTTAGTGTGACCAGAGATAGTGTGAGATTCTAGATAAGACATGGCGAAGAAGGTGCACTCATTGATCATCATGCAAATTTAAACCCAATAGAAAACCTATGGGGTTTAATGTTACAGCGATGGGAAAATAGAAATGAAAGGACCGGAGGCTCTAGAAAACCACTGCCGTATTATTTGGGAAGACACCAGAGGGACGGATCTATGCTCTCGTTTTGTGGGTTACATGAGAATTAAGCTACAATGTGTGATTGATGCGAATGGTGGTTATACACGATATTAAAATAAATGACATTATAGCAGTTATTCGTAGTAGTCATTGATTTTTTCTATTAGATATTTCTATAAGGCTGTGTTCAGTAGGCAAACTGTTAGCGGCCGACTGAGTGAGCCGCGAGTTTGTGGCAAACTGAAATTTGAGTTAGCTGCAAACTCAGATCAATTTTCGCTATATCATATCAACCATTATCACCGCCGCCGACTGGAACCGGTTTTGCTGTGAGTCGGCCAATAACTGAGACAGTCGGCACGCGTAACACTGCAAACTGCGTAAGGTAAGCGCAAACTAGCAAACTGGATATTCCATTTCAAATATATGGAGGGGCGTACTATACTATGCTACTATACTATACTATACTATACTGATACGCGGCAAACTCAGTCGGCCGCTAACAGTTTGCCTACTGGGGACACAGCCTTAGTTATCAATGCTTGTGCTTGACGTGATGTAAAAACAAGGAAAACCTTATTTGATAGCAAACTTCACATTTATTTAAATGTTAGCAGCACTGTTTCTTCCTACTAGGAACATCACCGCTAATATGTTGGTACAATAAAAATTGATTCTTGCAATCCGGTGCAAGCGAAAACCGACTCCAAGGTGACGAACATTTTCATACCATCAGTGTACAATGTATGATCCATAATTTTTTAAGACGTATACTGCAAAACAACGTGCAGGACAATGCTGTGTGAACTAACTACGTCGTGGGGAATTAATATTTTTGAAAAGGTAAAATATATTTCGGACGATCTACCCGCGCGATTAGTTTTTACGTGGACACTCTTTCCGTTTTGACAAAAAGTGACGAGTAATCCTGCGCGAATGAACGCGCAGCTTAAACAGCTTCAAAAATATAAACGCGTACGATTGCGTGTGCAGACTTTCCAGCGAGCAATCCTGTACGCTCTAAAAACGCGCGATAGAGTCTCTGTGTAAAGGCCGCTTATGTCTGTGTTTCAAACACGCCTTAACAAGTGGACCGATTTAGATGAAACTGGAAATAGACCGTCGCCTGGAACAGCGTACTGGGCCCATGTTAGTATTACTATTACTACTAGCACAAACTGTCCCATTGTTGGGCAAAGACATCCCCTATAAATTAAAATATGTTGGTAAAGCGAGCGAAGTTGTAGACGGAAGCTAGTGGGACATAATGGTACTTACGGCGCCAAGTCTCCAGCCTGTGCTCTTCCAACTCGTCCATGGTGACGTTGGGACTGGTGTAGTACATCTGCAGAATCTTAATGAAGTCCGTAATCGTGAGCATCCCCACGAACTTTTGCCTCTGCGAGTCCCAAAGAGGGGCGGCGCGGACCCCTGTGGACAAATGCATATAAACATGCTCTTTTATGACTATATTTTTTGTTTATTTAATATTGTGCCAAATGTGTTAAAACTCTCGCTTTGATAACACTATAATACACTATAATAAAATATATCCACAGACATGTTAAAATAAACATTGATAGTTGGCATTGCTCTAAAAACAAAAGTGTAGCAATAAAGTAAGTAAGTTCGTATGAGCAAGTGGCCAACTCTCTGTCAAGTGTAGCAATCAATTCAATCAAAAATAAATACTTTCAGTAGAACATAGAACCTCCTCCTTTTTTAAGTCGGTTAAAAATAATGACATTTAAGTGACTGTACCTCTGAACTTTGACAGTTTTATATTTTGACAAGTTTTAACTTCGAAAAAACTTATTCCGACGGATCATTGTTTCGACAGAACAAATGTCCGACTTACAATATCGCTTCGATAGAACATACTTCGATACTTTATTACTTTTTATGTACTTATAAAAATGTTTGATTTATGTTATGTTAATTTTATGTCAGATCTAAGTCGATCTGTTGTAGGTAACCTACCTTTAGGTATCTATCTCTATAAAATAACACAAGTTTACAGCAATGGCCTATTAAAACCTAAAATCAAAGACAGTAAATGACATCAATATTCGCTTTATCCAGGGCTAGCTCGAAAGTAATTATAATTAGCAAAGAAACAAAATATTCGCCTTAGCTAAAACAATCGCATAACAGTACGCAGTACTTAAGAATTTAAATGCCAAAGTTTCACAGTTTGCCGTATATACTATCAGTCAACTTTGAAATGCCAATGTTTTATATTAAGGTGCCTGTATGGGTGAAACTAGCGCCACCGCCTATTTTATTTTATTATTACGTTGAACAAAGGAATTTAAAAAAAACTGAATGTACAGTTTGTGAAACCTATCATGAGCTTTTTTAAATATCTCTGAAATAGTTTTATTTTGTATAGTTTAGTAAGAGTAGCGAAAACAGAGTTTGGGTGGCCACCAAGTGCAACTTCGCTACTCCTAAGTAAAAAGAAGGAAAAAGTGTTGTTGAAATAAATAAGTGCGCAAAAGATACAATGTTGCCAAGCCAATTTCAAAAAAAATATGGGATAAAGGTATTGTGATAATAGAATTAACTTACCATTGTATACAAGAGCAAAGAATGCTTTCTTAACAAGAAGTTGAGTGTCGAAGACCACCAGTTTCGCCGAGGTCGGTATCAGGTCATAGCACTTGTGGAATTTGAAGAACTTGACGAATATCTGGGACTCATCCTCCTCTGAAATAAGAAAATGTGATTATAAGCTACTGCAGTTTTACACTTAAAACAATGTACAGTTTTCTTTATGTATTAGTATCCCCTTTTTTCAAAACTGTGGAATAATTTGCTAATTTTCCTGAAAGAAGACTAGGTCATCGCGGTGTGCGCGGGGCTTTCTTCCTACAATATTATTCAAAGTTCCATCTAGTGGCGACTTAAACTAACATTCCTGGATGGATCAATCAATCAATTTTTGTTTGTTAATGGCCTCATTATCCACGTCGTGTAGTCGGAAGAAACAGTCTCTGAGAGACAGTTCCTAATCCTGGCGATTGTTGTCAAAAATGGCAAACAGCTTGGACTTTTACTTACAATGATAATAATGATCGCAACCCTTTCAAAACTAAGCATGTTTAACCATTTCAAACCCAATATTCAGTTCATTTCAAATGGTGCCTCTTGCGACACTCTATAATAAAATATACCGAATGCATTCATTATTCAAAACTGTTTTAAGAATATACTACTTATTCTATGTTAACCGAAGTAGGTATATAACGAAAGAAATAACAATTTAAATTGTTGTTGGTCACTTGATTTGGTAGATAATTATTTGTTGTTTATTTACAGTAGACGCACCGCGGCGTGCGTTGCTCAAACGCCGCGTACGGCTGCGGCTATGACGTCACTGCGAACCTCGGGGAGGTAAGAGAGCAGATCGATGACGCCAAGACGAGACGATGTAAATTAGAGCAAAACAATTCCATTATAATATTTTGCAAATTTAGGTGAATGTCATGCTTATTGAACAAATAATGCAATATTTCGTTTCGTAATAAAATAATATCAAGCCGGATTTTACAATGATAGATAGAACGCAAATCGCAACGTTTTACACAGAAACAGAAACCTGAAACGAAATGTGCTGACACTGCTGTGAAGTCATTTCCGCTGTCCATCATTATCCCGGGCCGACACTTCACTAGGTGCCTAGGTAATTTATTTTTGAGTGCATATTACTATGAACTAAGATAAATTCTACACTCCTTTATTATTCGATATCACTTCAGCGACATAAACAAAACAAAACATCGGTGATGAGGCGTGGGAGTGTTGCAAATACAAGCGGACCTTTCAGCAGCCAATCAGCGAGGAACGCCTTCCATGCGCGTCCGACGGACTCGAACTCCTTGATGAGTTCTATGGAGTAGACAGAGTCTTCGTCGTCTGCTGGGAGGAGCGCGGGGTTGTCCGAGAAGTAGTGTAGGCGCAGCATGCGCTCGATCCGGGCGGCGCATCGCCCGCCGCTTCTCGGTGCGGCCCGCCACCGACCACGGCTCACTGCTAATTATACGACAAGCGCGCTCCGCCGCCCGCGCAGCCACTGACGCGCCGGCCGCTGCCACACTGCACGCGCGCACGCTCGCCGGCGCGCGTCGGCGAGCGGACGAACTTGACACCGCTCGTCAAGCTGCCGCTGCCGCCGCCACTCCGCGCGCTTGGCTGTCTGCCTCGAGACAGCCTACGCCCTCTCCTCTCAGGGGAGAACTGGCGTAACACCTACCCCTATATTTCCCACTCAATAGTCATGGGTCAATCAATAAGCTGGCTTTGTCGAGATTACGAACGAAAAATGTTTAGTTAATTATAATTAATTTTTTACATGCCGTCTTAAAAAAACAAGTCTAATTTTGAAAATCAGCTAAATGGTCAACCATGACGAATGATGAATTGATTTACCTATAGTTATTTTTTCTAGAATGAGTATAACTGCAAGAAAGATAAAAAAAGAAAATTCATTGCGTAAAACATCAGGAAATGTATACATTATATACCTACCTAGGTAACATTTATAGCATAAATTTATTAATACCATATATATTTTTATGAAAGCATTAAGCTTATATTAAGTCGTTAAGCCTATCGACGAAAGGCCTTTACAGTCCTTAATTTTTTTAAGGCCTTAAAACTCCGTCAACATAGTTAGACACTAGCTAATACAAATATAGGTACTTTTATCATCATCCTTTTAGCATCATTATTTTTTTATGTCGTCCATCTTAGCCCAACTTACCCACACGCTCTAACTTTAGATATAATCGCGAACGTGATTGCGGAAGAACGACTGTCCGTTGATCTCTTGTCTATTTTAGCAAAACCACTAGGTTATATTGTTTTGGTTGACTACTTCTTATGAGGAAGAGATCCATTCAACGTCTATTAATGTTTACAAACTAATTAGGGAGGTATGTTTTAATATTTGCATATCCATTAAGGATGGTAGTAGCGAGTGTTTATTTTGACTTTCAAGCAAAATACATTATTAAGTATTGCATCAAAATAAAACTTCTAAATAAAATCAACAACATTTAAGTACTTACGTAAGTCGGTACACTGAGTTTTAGATCTTTACTTTAGATTACCTATAACGACCCCACTTAGCGGGAAAAGGGCAGGGAGATGATGATGGATAATGAATACTAAAATTTAATATTTTTTGTCTGGGAATCGGTCGGACTGACTAAATGTGATCTAGTCCAACTGACTGAAAATATGCCTTTGTGGCAATCTCTGGTTTTTAAAATTCTTTCTTAAAATAATATGTTAATGTAAATTTCAAGATATCAATGTATATTTTAATGCATTTTAATGACCATAAAAGCATCATGTAGCGCATACTGATTGACTGACCAGACAAATAAATAAAATCAAAAATTGAAGTAACCCCGGCAATAAGTACATGTACTTATTGCCGGGGTTACTTCAATTTTTGATTAATCAAGTAATCAAGTAAGTATGTATACTTACTTGATTATTCACCCCCCCCCCCCCTCCCTACTTTCAGATTTGCATTCTACACACAATTTCCTTTCATTTGACACCAATGCCTTAAAACATCGTGCGATTTATATTTTTCCTTCCAATTCTCATTGCCATTTTCGTACGAGAATTAACGGTTTGCGTCTTAGATTTGACTGACTATTGCGTAAATAAATTGACGATATTGGTGAGCTGCCAAAATTAAATTTAGTTTGGATAACACAACGTTCTCGTTAAGGCTCATAAAAGTATAACATTTTTGTCCATGGATCTTTCACAGTTTAAACATTTCCATTGTCAATTAGCGAGATAAAGCTTATCTTAATGTATTTTCTTAGATAAAAAGTATAATTGGTCATCAAAAGCAAAAAATAATATTTAAACAAAAAAAAACAAAAACCGCATCAAAAACAGTTTTTTAGCACGGTCATGTCACTGATCTCCGTCATTTCCTTCATTAATACACCCGTGCGAAGCCGGGGCCGGACTGATTGTACAGGATAAATAGAACCTACAGTGTAATAACTGAAAAATATGAGGTGCGTAGCGGTAGCTGCGGTAGCAAGTGGAAATCCGTGGACTCTGCCTACACCTATCGGAAAGAGGCGTGATATTATGTTTGTATGTAAAATTACAAGATCACAATTTACATGACGGCACCACACATGGGGCTTCAACTTGGTTCCAACATTAGAATGGCCAATGGCAATGCTCCCTTTACGGTTATTCGACACAAACGGAGCATTGCCAATGGCCATTCTAATGTTGTAACCTAGTTGAAGCCAATGTGTGATGCCGGCATCAAATAAGACGGAAAATCTTGTTAGACCAACGAAGACCCTTTGATGATATCTATAGTATAGAGTAATCATCATCCACAGCTAATAATAATCTACTGCAAGTTGTAGTTGTAGACCTCTTTATATACGCCATCTTGTACTTAATAATAATTATAAAATATACATTTACTAACATAAACTAAACTACTTACTACATATTTACATAACTGTACAAAATAAAATTAAAACCAGTTGATCCACCTAAGGATCGTTACAAACGATCTATAGTTAGCTCAACTGATCCAAGCCAATGCCAGACGGAAGCGTGCACAAGACACTGGCAGCTTTGCCGCGCTGAGTGACAATGCTGATCCTTTGAGCCAAATAGGTGCCAGAGCTCGAATCACGCATCGCTTCGACAAGGATGTCCTGATAAATAGAAATAAAAACGAAATCTAACAATGGTAGGTACACGATACGATCGTACCTATGTATCACAGATGTGATACATAGGTACGATCATACACTAGTAGTACCTCTGTATTCATATAGATATGGTACCTGTACCTACAGTACAGATAATGTATAATACAATGTGTGAATGCTACTAATACTGTGCGCATAACAGGAAACAAGTTTATGTAATTATGTAGCGTTCATACATAGTTTATCTCAGAAAAACTAAATTTTATTTATCAAAATTTGTTTATGGTTTCATTGCAACAATCGCAAGTCTGTCACGTCGGCAGAGTTGGCTACTTCTTCACACGAACTATCTTACCTATAGGCATATCTAATATAAATACGTTCTAAGTCCCAACACTCTTTAAAAACAATTTAAACTAACAACTGTAGAACAAGAGGACAATGACTCCGTTATCTAACAAAAAAATCTTAGATCAATGTCAAAACGAGATAACAATAAAGATTGTATGATTTACTTTTTCTTAACGTCACATCAAGGATTCGAATAACCACAACTTGTGACATCATACGAAACGGAGTAGTGAAGGCGGACGATTTTAGTTGGTACCTTATTTATTTAACATCTACAAGTATGATACGATATCTGAAATGAGGAAATCCTTGGTCATCGACAAACTTTCAGAGCTGAAGGCAAAAGACTTCGATTCTACGACTCGTAGAACTTTAATAAGAATCTATTAAACGCAGTCGGATAAGAATCATAACATTCAAACTTACAATATCCAACAGAGAAAGTTTAAATAAAAATGGTTGCACAAATACATACACATTAGTTAGAATCAGGCAACAGAAAAAGGTATTGTTCGCTCGCCTACCTCTAACCAAAGTGCTCTGACTCGACTCAAAGTCCACCAACATTTTAATCCTCTCAGAAGTCGGAAACACAGTATTAAAACTAACAAAAAACGGTCTCGGCACAATGTGCTCTTAACGGGCACAGTCCAAACAACAACTGCTCATAAAACACTATATAGATACGCGATCGCGAGTACTAGAGCTGTGCAGCATTTTATCTGGATGATAAAACAAATTGGAAACTATGCTCTCATAAGCTCGGCGCAAACGCAACTACTTTGTTTCCCTAGATAGCCGGTTGGATGTGTTGGCGGTGAAAGGAAATTACGTCACAGCGAAACAACGGTACGATTCGCTTAGCTATTACTATAATGCCGACTATATACGATAACGAAATATTCATATTCATACGTACAATAATTTTGTTCAGTACGTACTACCAGTGAGCGTATGTTTTTTGTTGGCAATATTTTTTTATGCACGTCTGTTTCGAGATAAGTACTGAAGTACCTATCAGAACATATAAAAAAAACTTAAGCCTTTACACTTTTTTTTCCTTACCGATATTTTCCCACTGCTGGGCAAAGGTCACCCCCAATTGTTTCCATCTTTCTCTGTCTTTTGTTATGTCCCACCAACCCTCCTGAAAGGTGTCTAGATCATCTCGCCAGCGTCTTCTCGGCCTGCCCCGTTACATCTTTTTAAGATGATTATTTAGTCGGCAATCTCGAAAGACAGAGATGGTTAGAGGGATATGGGGGAGACCTTTGCCCAGCAGTGGGACGATAGAGGTTGACAAAAAAAAATATTCGGTGCCATAAAGTATTGTTGTCTACTTACGCTTTCAGTGGGCGTATCATCAGTAATTGTGGAGTGGTATAGTTACCGGGTCAAGTATCTCAAATGTATGAAATTATTAGTTCATACAAGTTACTGCGGCGCTGCACTGGATTCTCAGACATTTGATATACTTGACTTGGTATCGAGGATAGGTATTCAATACTACGGTAAACTGGTGATAGACCCCCAGGATGCTACCAGTTGACTGGGACAATTTGTTTCTTGCAAGGCACAATACGACTAACGGTCTTAGGCATAAAAAAACTGACGTACGTAATTGAATTTAACTAAAATTGGCATTTAACAACAAAATGATACCATTCGAAAATCTTTATTACAATTTACAATCCTTCATAACTACGCTTTACAAGACAGTCAAAAGAGGACTCCATGAACAAACTCTCCATTCGAGAACTTTTCGGCCCCAATGGGTTATACGGGTTATACACGTAATAAATTGCAAATAAAAAATGTGTTCGAAACCCTGCACTTTAGTTCCTTGCAATTAGATTAAAGGTAAAAAATTCTTCATTCGCATCGGTTGCGATGGACACCGAAGGGACAACTTTGAATCATACTTAGATCAACAATATCTAAGTATGATTCAAATTGTGCTCAACTTACCCAAATCCGAAAGGCTAACTTTCTCCAAGAATGGATCAGCAACAGGTAACTGCAACAGAAGGCTTGTGTTATGGATCTGGTACGTCAGTTCCTACAATACATTTCCACAATACATATTTGTGAGCAAGTTTAGTTCATAAACGACATGATGGACGAACTGATTTGATAAGAAGTAGCAAATTTTAAAAAATACAAAACCGACTTCAATTTCGTAAGAATGGTGCAATTTGCTGCACTCTCGAGGTACACTTTTGTTCACAACTACGAAGATCCTCATTCATTTGAAAAAAAAAATCTAAAGTTCATTCGGAAAGTCCATCCTAAACATCGTTGAAAGAATTTTTGAAATCGGATGAGTAGTTTCGGAGATTACCCCAAACATACAAACAAACAAACCAACTTAATCTCTTTATAATATTAGTATAGATAAGATTCTACCCGCAGTTTTACTCGCGTGATACTAACATATGAAATGTAGTCTATGTGTTATTCCAGGTCATAAACATTCTAAGTTTCAGCCAAATCCACTCAGTAGTTTTTGCGTGAAAGAGTAACAAACATTCGTACATCTATTCAAACTTTCGCGAAACTCCGGTTTGTAGACGGCCGAAGCGTAGTGGGACTATGTGAAGCACAGAAGTTGAAATCACCTTTTGGTAACCATAAAATAAACGCGACGATTTAAGCAGTTTCATATTTTTATGGTATTCTTAAATCAACTTTACACACACATTCCAAATAAACAAAGTTATTATTAAACCCAAAATTAACAACCGATTGAACTTACAACCTTCATCTCGTCTCGACAACTTTGTCCCTATTTCCGCTGGAACCCAATTGGATTATAATATTTAGGCTATCTTTATAACAACCCATTCCCCCGAGGACACAATACCTATTGAGTCATGCCTTGATGTTTTTCTTTAAAAATGCGTCATCATTGTGCCCGTGAGCGAAGTAAACTTTTCCGATTTGCAATATTTATATACCTACCGTAAAGCGTCAGCTTATGTACGTATTTCACAATTTATGGCAAAAACTCCTAAACTTTCGTCCATTCAACACAAGATTCGAATACAAACGATACAGTAAACATTTATTAAGTACTACTGAAAAGAAGTTTAAAACCGTGAGAGATCAAGTCATGTTAAAACTTACGTGCCCATAAATAACATTTTGCGAAAATAGAAAATCTCAAAATATTATTTTACATTTTGAGCGATCGTGATCAAAATGCAATTTCCATTTTGCGATAATGAAAAATATAAAAATACTAGTTTGCGTGGTGCGCGTGCTGCAAGCAGCACGCGGTTTTCTTTTTCCATGTTTCTGACAGGTAGAGAGACCCTTATAAAATTTTGAGAATCCATAGGAGATTTAAAATATTTAATAAACCGCTATGGGAACCCCTAAATCAGTATGAAAACCCTTTAGGAGCCCTTAGCCATTAAGAAAAAAAAAAAAAAGAAAAAAATTTACCAAGTCGTCGGCCCTGAGTTACGCTCACCCACTCGACCTTCGTTACGCTACGGGGGTCGGCGGCTCGCTTCGCTCGCCTCCTCCCCCCTCCGCTCCACTCAGGTCTCGTAGGTTCGCTCCACTCAGGACCTCCGACGCCTACCCACTATAATGTTTGTTCAAACACCTAATGGATATCTCCAACCGTTGTGAAGTTACAGCTCTTTCAATTTTAGGGGAGGTTGGGGAGGGGGGGGGTATTCTGACTAATTAAGTTCTCCTTTACAAGAATCTGAAAAAAAATTTGTTCTAAGTCTTAAGGCTTTCGAGATCCGCAAAAGGGGGGGAGAGGGGGGGCAAAGGGGGCAACACTGAAAAAAAATTTTTACTTCCCCTAACCTCCTCTATCCGATTCCGCAAAAAAAATTGTTCCAAGTCTCTTAGTTTCCGAGATCCGAAAAAGGGGGGGGGTAAGGGGGGCAAAAAGGGGGGGTTTGCGATTTTTCCCGAAGTCACCAGACCTACCTCTATACGAATCCGTAAAAATATACCTACCTCCCCATCCACCATCAGGGAGAACAATTCTGTCAGTGAGTGGTAGTTTAAGTTTATATAGTATAAATTATTGTACATTTTGCGCGGTCGTGATCTAAACTCAATCTCGAGCGCACATCCCGCAAAGCCAATAGACTACTGGTTCTGTCTGATATAACTATTGATTTTATCTATTTTTGGAAGACGCCAGAAGTGCATTCAACCTGTCAACCTCGATTAAGGGCTTGTACACATAACTGCGAATTTATATCGCATCGCAAATATATGGGAGCTTGTCTGAGCAAGTATATACGAGATCGCATCGCATCGCATCGCAGTTTCCCCGTGTGCAAAATTCATTAAAACTTGGTGTTCCAAACTTCACTAAGTTTCCGAATATTTCAGGCGGTTAAATTTTCTCCTGAATTGTTAATATCCAACACATTCAGACGTTGATGTGTCGAGGTCGTGTACTCATTTATTTACACAGCCTTTAATGATATGTAAATAATAATTAATGAGTATTTTAACATTATCAATCTATTTAAACACCACGTCATTATTAAATCAACATTATTTAGTACTAAACAGCTCGTTAGTGATATTACTCACGCCTCTAGAATCCCTGAAGAGCATAGCGGCATGATAAGGATCGAGGAAGGCGTCCGAGGCTCGATGTCTGATGGTGGGTACATTGCCAAGTGAAGATCTTCGTTTTTCTGCTTCCTGAGATGCTGCTCGCCGCAAATGAGCTCCTGTAAAATAATAACATAGTCAATAAATTATACACTAGCATTTGTGGTGCCATCAACTCGCATGCGGTGGCCCAACAGCAAGCGCGGGTCAATGGGCACCGTTTCCACCGAGTGAGTCAGGGAATGTGTTACAAAGCGTGGGTAGTGCAATATAGGCTTGCCTTAAAGAGATTGATGGAGTTAGGTGACCTGCCAGGTCCGAAATAGACTGTTGACCGTTCATATTGTCAACTCAGAGAACTCCTACTTCAGTGGGCACGTCTATTAATATCTAGTAGGTATTATCTTCTTATATACCATTATCTTATTATACTATATACCTACTATAAACAAACTAGGTTTATTTGCTTCCTTCACAGTATCGATTTGTTTGACAGTTCTCTATGGAAACTGATTGATGATTTACCGCATGAAACATGGTTCACGCTTAAGTATGAACTCTGAATACGAGCCTTAAAATGGAAAGGCTTTTTTGATAACAGATTTGGCTGAAACTCCAAGTTTCCGGGTACCACGCGAGCAAATCCGCAGGCGGAAGCGAGTGTAAAATAATTATGCCAGTCATAATTGTGCCGGTACACTAGCTGGGGATTTGGCAAATGCTTAAGAAATGTCCTTGGGTATTCTAAAAGGGTCGGAATTTGGACTACCGGGTCAATTGTGGTGTCACCCTTCCTAAGTGACACTTTATAACACTCATTTAACACCAGACAAGATAAGTGACCCCACTGACGAATTCGTTAAATCAATGAAGACCGTTTCATAATGGTGCATAACATTTAAACTAATGGACTAAACCAACCCCGCACGATAAAACATTTTTTTTTACAACAAACAATTATTGAGTACTGTCATCGATGAATTTTTGAAAAACAACTTCTTTCTTTTACTTTATGAACGTTGTATGTAGTCTATAGTATGTCTGAGCTCGAATGGACAGATTATAAGTAAGTAGAGCGGAATACGAGTAAAAAATCCTATCATGACACTCAACTAAAATAAATCAATTAAATCTCTTCTCTACATAAAATAAAACTGTACCACGTTGATGTCTGTACAAATTGAGATATTAATGAAAAACGAATATGGGGGGTCTTTTTTAGAGACACAGAAGCCAAAAAAAATGTTTGTCTGTCTGTCTGTATGTATGTTTGTTCCCGCATCACGCAAAAACTACTGTACTGAATGAAATTGAATGCAGTTTTCACCGATGTATTGCCAGAGGTCTAATTTAAAAAAGAGGCGCCATTTTACCGCAGGTTTACCCCTTTTATAAGGTTACAATGGTTGTCAAGTTTTTATGGAAAGTAGCGTGTACAACACGCAAGCGAAGTCGCGCGGGTCTACTAGTAAAATATATTAAATAAGATAATTATGATCAATCACGTCACGACTGTATTCACAAAGTGCGGTAGACATTTCTTTCAGATCTTTAGTTCCTTTAAAGGTGTATTATATGTGTCTAGTCTATGTCTTTATTTTATAAGTATCTCATTTTATTACTCCACATAAAGAAAAATCTATATGTAACGATTTATGAATACCTACTCTGTTCGTAAACAAAATAAATTAATTGCATACACACAAACATTAAGATGCTTTAATGGCTATTTATATGGAATCAACGATCAAAGAGAAGTTATAAATTAAAAATATAAATAAACGCAGCAGATGTTTATTTACCTATCAATTAGAATAGGTACAATACGACCTCTGTGGCGCAGTAGGCGAAGGCCGGCCTAAGACGCTGAGGTTGCGGGTTCGATCCCCGCCACGGGACAAATGTTTGCATGTTCAGCAGATATTTGTTCCGGGTCTGGATGTTTTTCTATCTTTAATGTGTATGTATTTATAAAAAAATGTATCTAAGTATTATATCAGTGATTTGGTTACCATAATACAAGCATTTAAGTTGCTTAGCTTGGGACTAGATGACGCCGTGTCAAATTCTCCAAGGATATTTATTTATACAAACTTTAGTAAAATAAAATTAGCATACAAACAACTAATACCTATGAATACGAGTTTTGTGTTTCAAGATTGTCATGTACACAAATCCATAGAATAAATTAATACCTAGTTCTTACGTACCTATCTACTTAAACCTTGAAGTGACAAACAGTTCATTATCCTACTTCCTACTATCCTGCTAATATTATAAGGTGAAAGTTTGTGTGCAAGTGTGTTTGTTACTCTATCACCAAAGACGATTAATATCTAGAAGACAGACAAAGGCCATACACAAAATCGTAACCCGATCCCGCAGTACCAGATAGCCTGAAAACTTTAAAACATCAATTTTATCCAAGAAATTTCAATACTTAGTAGTAGGTAGCAACAATATTCAATATTTAAACATTTTTAACTAGAAATTAATTGAAATTTCTTGGATAAAATTGATGTTTTAGAGTTTTCAGGCTATTTTTTAGGGTTACGATTTTGTGTATGGCCTTTGTCTGTCTTCTAGATATTAATCGTCTTTGCTCTATCACGCTCAAACGACTGGACGGATTTAAATGAAATTTGGTACCAAGATTGCATATACCCTGGATTAAAAAATAGGCTACTTTTGATCCCGGTATTCCTACGGGAACGGGAACAATTCATCGCGGGCAACACCGCGGGGCGCAGCTAGTTATTAATAAACAAGCTTCCGCCCGCAGCTTCGCTTGCATTGTACTAACCCAGATAAAAAGAAGCTTATGTATTATGCCAGGTCTTAAACTATTGTACATTCCAAAACCGTTCAGTAGTTTTCGCGTGAAGGAAAAACAAACATTCATCTGTATCCAAATTTATTGTAGAGTGAAACTATAATAATGTCATCAAAAACGTAGCTTGTAAAAAAAGTAAAGTCTCGCAACTCAGTTATTCTACCGTAAAAAGTTGTGGGATCTGTAAGTAATTCCAAGTCGGTTGATTTATTCAGTCGTCACGTTGCTGTTATACGTAATAATAATAATCCTACGTGTTTATATGCAACTAGTAGACCCGGGAGGCTTTACTTGCGTGTTTGCAACTCTTTAAAGGGGTATACCTGCGGTAAAATGGCGCCTAAATAGATTTTTTTAAAACATATTTTGTGTTTGACGCACAAAACGCTCGCAAGTGTCATTTCACCTTTTTACTAAGGCGTGACGTCACGCCAAGGTAGGATGTTCAACGTTTTCAAACGAAACTAAATGACCAGAAAGTGAATTTACTTAGACGTGACGTCATGTCCTCTGATAATTGCTGTTTAACATAGGTAATATGGCAAATTTTTTTAATTTCTAATTCTAATTATCTTGCTCTTATTATAAAAATAAATACGTTTTTCAAGATCTATGAATCATATTTAATTAAATCACTATTTTTTTTTTGTAATGTTGATCATTCGTTCGTATTCGAGCAAGTGGCCAACTCTGGATAGTAATTCCTGATTACTGCCATCATGCCTATTGAAGACACAGAGCTATTGCCTAACTTGTCGCAAAACGATATTTATTTATCGCCATCACGAAAATTGAACAAATCGCGAAAACAAAACCGTCAGATTTGATAGTAAAACCAATTTTAACGTCGTGATGGCGAAAAATTACGATTTCGCAACAAGTTAGGCAATAGCCCTGTGCTAACATCACAGAGGGTGTCCAAGCAGTGCAACAGAGACAGATTACCGCACAACGGAAAGCGGCGCGGCGACGACGCCCCGCCGGCGCGGCGACGGACGATGCAGCTCATCGGCCGGCACGATGCAATGCATTCGGTAGTCTTCGGTTTGTGGTGCTTGCAAACCGATGACGAACGAACGTATGCTCGCTCACCCTCGGTACGATCGGTAAGAAGAATGCGCCATCATAACATAACATTGCATTCTTACTAGAAGCGACATAAAAGTTAAATGTGGAAAGAGTAGTTGTACTAACTATTCCTATAGGTAAGTAAGTACACCTCACACAACAAGATTAAAACAGCATCTATCAAGAACCTTTAATATCATGTTCATCAGCATCTCTATCTCAAGCCATCTTTAACCAATTTGGTGTAGGCCTCCTTCAACCTCCTCCACTCCGTTCTATCTTGGGCTGACTGTATCCAACTCAAGATAAGTACTGTTTAGTGTAGGTAGTATCTCACAAGGTTTTTCTATCGGTTGGTAGATATTTATAATATCCTCCAAGTTATTCTCGCAAGATGTGTATAATGTGCCAAAGAAAACAAAACTTATTTTATTTGTTCAACTGCACTCGCACATTGATGTAGGTAGGTAATAAGATACCTCTACCACCTCTACTATATTTAGTTGCGCTCACGTCCCTTCTTGTAAACGCGACATCTATGGTGTAGAAAATGCGCCAGTTGTTCAAGGTTAAGTTTGTTTATGTTTTGACTTTAGGCCGGTTCGCATTTTGATTAGTGTTAAGTGTCTATTTTAAGTAAAGTGATTATTAGATAGACACCTACCTACATCATTTGGACAGCCAATTATTAGTGCGAGTGTTTAGCATTTGCTTAAAGTTTAGTGATTAGTATTTAGATTAGATTAGTAATTCTGTTCTATTTTTTGCGAGTGCCACCGAACCGTACCCCTTTCTTTAACCCTCACTCGCAGCATACTCCTCACTAAGCACGTCTGGATAGGAACTGTTTTGATTAGTTCAGTGTAGTGGGTGCGACGTGAAATTCCCATTTGTCAAATACAAAGAAATATGGCGAAGTGGTCAGAGGATCTAATTTTAATAATTTCGATTTGGTCTTAGAGCTCTGCCTCATTGAGACGCCATGGCGACGTCGCCGGCTACGTATCCAAGCAGTTAATATAGAAATGTATGGTCGCCAAACCGTCGCCAAGTGAGTTAGGTACCATACATTTCTATATTAACTGCTTGGATACGTAGCCGGCGACGTCGCCATGGCGTCTCAATGAGGCAGAGCTCTTAGACAATTTTGAATATCTCTAACACACTCCTGCAGTTCCCTCTGCACTTCTTCGTCCATATTGTTGAATGACAACAGTCTTTCACGAGTAGGTACTCATTAGGAACTTGTAAGCAGTAGGAGTAGGAGTAATTGGTCCTCCTGTAGCCGTCTTTGCGGTGCTCTCCGAAGTAAGGCTTCAAAAAAGCCCCAGCCTGGAGTACATTGGCACTGATAGTCCTAGGTATTTATGTCATTATGAAGGCATAATAATAAACTTTGTTAGCTTATACGAATAACGAACGATTGTTATGTTGACATTGAACATACCCTTGGACCCCGAAGTCGTACATATTCGATACCTACTCAGGTTTCCTTCCAGCCAGGTAGGAATAATTGAATCAAGGTAAACGAGAATTATTCAGATCAGAGTGTTTATTCCTTGCTAGGTTACCATTTAGGGACCAATATTACAGTTATATCACAAATACAAAGACATTGTACTTCACTAATCACAAACACTACAATTATTATTGTCTTGCTTGGTACCTATCCCAAACAAACGATTTTAGGGATAGCACTCTATTCATGAGTATTGTACATAACAATAATTTAGTTTATTGGCATCCAGGGTTTCACGGTCCTTAATTTGGACACTGATTTATGAAAGAACATTCCGTTTACCGTTGATGGCTTATATGTATGATGATGTAGACGAAGTAACCTTGATTTATCGAGACGATCAATTATAAGAGACAACTTGACGAAGTAACCTTAGTATGTATATGGAGACAATTATTATTGATTGGTGATCAATTCTTTTTATAAGTAACTGGACTGTGTGCTCCGGTGGTTAGACACCCTGAGTACATTCTTTGATGCTGAGACATGAGGTATATACTAATACAAAATGTTATATTTATGTAAATACATACATTTTATAGGTACATTACCCATGTAAAAATTGCCTAAGAAGATCTGAGAGAAATGTCTACCGCTCCCATACAGTCGTGATTATATTTCATTTCATTTCATTTCATTTTCCTATGTTCACACACCAAGACTCGAGACAAATATTTACAGACCGTACAAACTATTTGTCACGCAACGTGGATCGAACCCGCAACCTCAGCGCCTCAGGCGGGCTTTAAGCCAGTGCGCCACAGAGGTCGTCGAATTGCTTTTGTATTCATAAGAAGTTTCTCAGAGAGGCACATTTTTCAATAAATTTCATACATTTCAACGAAATGGGCTTTTTAGCCCCCCGGTTGCTTTGTTCCCTCGGATGAATGCACGGTTCCTAATTACATAAACCTATTATACTTAACCCTAAAAATGAAAAGAAAGCAGGTCTAATTAGAGTCGGTGGCTATGTACAATTTTTATTTTAACACACGTGTTCTTTAATAACTACAAATCAAGTAGTAAATCATTATTGTCGTTTAGTTCCTAGTTCATACTTCCTACTAATGGAAATCACTAATGAAGTGGATATCCATTTCATTCTAAAATGAAAATTCTTATCAAAATTAAAAGTACATTGGTCATTGTTCTGTAGGGATATATGAAAGTACTAAGTGCAGATAACACCAATATTTACCTTTATATTATCTTCATTTAAAACTAGTAGATAACGCGGCGAACTTCGTTCTGCGTTTTTAATCCTTATGGATTTTGGGCAAGAAACCCACGCGGGTGACCTCAAATTAAAAATGTACTGTTATGATAACTACATTTTGTTTTTCAAAATGTTTCGTAAATATTGTAGAGTGTAGACAAATGTAATGTGTGAATGTGTCTGGTGTGCGATAGATAGATGATATTGATACCTATATAACTACCGGTGATTGAAGTTGCTTAGTCTAGAAGCCGCAATGATTACTTTCGTGATGTGGATATACATTTCATGATTATTAAAAGATTGCTTTAGAAAAAGATTTTAAAAATATTGTGGTGAATGTGATTTTACTGAGAATTACGCACTCTTTACAATCAGAGACTCAATGAGGGCTTCCTGTAAGTCCACTGACGAAGTGTCAGTAACTGACGCCTGACGGCAATAACTACGTTATTATGCTCCATGTAGCTTTCAGACTGTATGTGGAGACATAATGCACATTTCAGTCGACAGTGTGCATTATATTTTAGAATAAGTAAGTTTTTTTCTAAATTTAAAAAGGGTTTTATTTTAACTGTCTACTTCAGGCATAATTTCAAACTACCTATTAGAATTTTCCTTTTATAATTTCAAAAGATGTTTCGAGGCAATCAAAATAAAACTAGTTCAACGAAATAACACAGCCATACAATTAAAATACTTGAAATACCGACGATTGAGTTTTAAGAAAATAAATATAATATCACTTGTTCGTAACTAATTCAAGTGTAAAAAGAAGCATCTCATTTTGGTAGAGTTACGTCGTGTCAAACATTTTGTTACTAAAGAATTTACTTGGATAAGTATTGTATTGGGTTACTCGACTATAGAATATTATTTTTTAATGAAGAATTCTGCTGTCAAGTAATGTTTTCGCTAAGAAATTACTTAGCAACAAGTTACTACGTGTTTATAAATACGAATGTTAAAGTCGGTTTAAAATATTGCTCACGCAGGAGGCTATGTACAGGACAGAGAGCCATGTAGCGTGTAATGCTCGGCATCAAGCTTATCCACCGTATTCCCAACATCGAGATTCGAAATTGAACAAAGGTCATAGATGTTTAGATTAGAACCGCATACCTACCTGATGGCAGGTAGAGAAAGGCGATAACTGAATAGTATCCAAGAAACAGGTACATAAACGCCGGTCGTCCAGCAGCGCAATAATCTGACGATATAGCATCCGTAGCAGGCCGGAGATGGATGAGGCTAAGGCGATGCCGGACTATAATGTAGACAAAGCATACGCAAGGAAAGCCTATGGCTATAGGCCCAGCAGTGGGTGAACTCAGACTGCTTCGGTGATGTTCATGATGATTATGAAAAATATTGTTTGCGCGTCTGCGATTTTTTGATTAGGTATTAATCTATTTTTTTTGTTGTTACTTTATTTTATTACATGGTTATACAAATTATTAGATAAAGTGTGTGAAAGATGATTCGAGTAAGGAAGGTGTGAGCGCTGAAATGACGGCTGATAGAGGAAAATGGTAAAAGAGTAAATGTAGTTCCGACCCCACGTAATGTGGGACAAGGACACGAAGATGATGATGACAGGGTTGCATCGCACTGTAAAGGGAAGCCAAAAATTTTTGGAACAGTAGCCCAAAATATTGTGTGGGTGGTATACTTAAGATTGTGATAGTGATGTGTGTATTTTATAATATGTATTTTAGTACGTACCTTCTCTCAATATTTCATCAAAGATTTTATAAGTTGCTCCGCAGTCATCAAGCACAGAACGTTTTGAAAGATGGTCACAGTCTAACGATTTAGATCTTGTTCGGAATTCTTCAGATTCGGAAGATGGTGTTCCTGTGTTGATCACAGGGTTGGCACATGACCCTCTTCTGCCCTCACCAGAATCATGCCTCCAGTGCCCCACTCTCTTGCTAAATGTACGAATTAACTCGTGAATCGAGTGATGCTTATAACGTTGACTACTTGTACTAGACTCCGATCCACGGCGTTCGCTTAAATGCAGCTCTTTTTCTTTGGTACTACTAGCACTTTCGCACAGTTTTTGAGCAAAACTTTTATCGTTTAACCTATTTCTATAGGGTATGTGTCGTACGTTTGTATTAGAGATCTCACCATACCGTTCGCATTTGCTGTACTCATTTTCTTGTATATCGTCCATCGTATCGTTAAACACAGGAGACACGTAATGCCGGTAGTCATGATGTGGAGCGTGGTGCGTATTGTACCTCTCTCCGTCGTTTCTTCTACCGTAGTCAGCATGGTGAGTATGGTAATGTTGATGTGATGCAGCACTTCTAGATTCCATTACTTCACGAAAGTAACTTGCGAAACTGGGATAGCGATCACGTGGACTAGATGCGAATTCAAAGGGACTACCGGAGGGTCCACGAAAGCTTCTCTGAGCGCAAGAACTTCTTTGGTTGATAGGCACTGGTTTTCCGGCGGTCTCATTTTGTGAGTGAGCTCGTGAATCGGTTGAACTAATTGCCGTGTGCCAAATGTCTGAACTGCCATTTGTTTCTAATGGTGGAGTTGTTTCTCGAGAATGATGAGTACGTTTGCTTATGAAATTTGTTAATCCTTGCATTTTCACGAGAGTTTAAGTTTCCGTTATAAAAGTCTCTGGAAGGCATTTCATTATACAACATAAATAGCCATTCCTTGTACTTATTTTAACCGACTTCAAGAAAGAAGGAGGTTTTGAAATTTATGTTGTTGTTCGAAAGGGTATACCTACCCTCGAAGTAGTACCATAATAAATTGAGGACTTGATTCGTATCTTCAGAGCTATGATCAAAAATGCACCTCAAGAGTGTAGAACATTGCTCTCATCTTACAAGATTGAAGTCGGTTTAATAACATAATTAAATTTTGGCACCTCTGTTCTCTACACAGTTAATTGGATCTCGGCTCAGCAGATTTTAATTTCCCAAATACTATAAAAGACAGAGCATTATTTCTCATTACTAACACATGTAATTGTTTTTAATAGTCCTTCTGATTGTAACCAAAACTTGTTTAAACAAATTTACGTACCCGGATGACCAAGCATTGCTCGGTATTTTTTGTTATTGTTTCAAAACACGGCATTTTCTAAAAATGAATCCTAGCTAGATCAATTTTCCGCCCCTGAAACCGAAGCCCTACTCTGCATACTAAATTTCATAAAAATCGTTGGAGCCGTTTCCGACATTCAGATTAAAAATATATATAAGCAATTTTTGTATTCATGAATATAATATATATACAAGAATTTCTTGTTTAAAAGTAGAAGTTATATATTTCAATCATGATGTAACAATAACATGTAGGATCGAGTATCGTTTGATGTCCCCTTAGCGGAAAGCAAACAGGTTGGTGAGGACTCAAGGTCGCGGCCAAGTCAATTGGTGTTCGTATACGTATAAATTATTGTAGCTACGTCTAAAAAGTGTTTCTAAGCGAATGTTTTCGTTGTTCTTCATCTAAATACCTATATATTTAGTTAGAAGATATTTAAATAGAAAGACATTCCAAAAGTATTTACGATTTAAATTCACGGAGTAATGTAGCGGAAGAGCTTCGTTTGAGGTCTCTTTATTCTGACCTATTTAAGCTTCTTTGTCTCTAGACGCATGCGCAACTGCTAAGAGTTAGGGGTAGACCCCCTAATTCACCACCCAAAAGTAAACTCACACCAACGTATATAACGAATGTAGTGATAGAGATGCATTGTACCTTACTTATTTATGAGGAATTAACAAAATAGGGTATTATTTGTATATATAACATTTATTTATTATTTTGTATATTTATATACAACATTAATTTTTGGCAATAATTTGTTGTCTCATAATTCTTGACTTTAGGAAAATTCGGGTTTGTTACCTTGTTTCTCAAATGTGGTTTTCAGTGTTAAAATGCTGTATTGATCTTTAGCGTGAACTTTAGCGTGAATCAGATGTCGCAAAAACTAAACTAAACTAATTTTACAGCAATCAAATTGATGCCATCCTTTCTATTTCGATAGTTATGAACAGGACGCCCACATTTTTAGTGCTGTCAAATTAGTTTAGTTTAGTTTTGACGACATCTGAATTGGCACCATAAAATTGACAAATCTTTATGAACACTTAGAGACCCTAATATAAACTAGTTTCAATTGTAAACACGGTTTTTAGTGTTTAAGTATAATGTTCAAAACCATGATAGTTTTAAAAGTTATATGGTTTCCATTGTATCGAGATTTAGTAGAATTAAAGAATTACCAGTATTTTATCCATTTTATCATTGTTTTATCACCATTTAATCAATGTTGAAATAATTTATAAAGATGTTATTACTACTGAATTAGATTGATTTAATATTGTGTTTATGATAAACCTCAAAACAACTAAGTCATCACATAGCAGCGTTTAATAAGTTTAGATTGTTAGTTTTTGTACTTAACTGTTTGTTTTATTGATTAGTAGTGGCAATTCTAGATGTCGCCAAAACTTAATTAACTAATTTGACAGCTCTAAAAATGTTGCCGTCCCTTTCATAACGATCGAAATAAAAAGGATGGCATCAATTTTAGTGCTGTCAAATTGGTTTAGTTAAGTTTTGGCGACATCCAGAATTGCCACAAGTACTTATCTACTTAAAATTTATCTAGGTAAACATGGGCAACGTTTTTTAACAGAATTAGAAAACTAATATAAATTTTATAGGTTATTAAGTTTGGTTATAAAAATTATGGCAATACTAAAGAACACAATAGAACTGTAGCCGATTGACTAAGTCAATTAAATTGGTACTTACCTATCTAATCTAATATTCTTTAAAGAAGCTAATCAAATTGTCATTTGATTAGGTAGGTACCTACTTATTTTAATATTAATTCAATAATGTTTTGCTACTCAAATTCTATCTTGCCGAAGTTACCTTACCTTTTTAAACTGGTATAAATAAGTTTCCCCTTTTTATATACTAATTTGATGAAATACAATCCCACCCCATCACTAGACCCTACATTAACATTGGTGCGTGTCATCAATGAATAAAAACGTAACATTGCTTACCTACGAATGAACTAAAACGCACTAAAACGGGTGCGCTATGTGGAAGTAGGTACCTTTGGTTGGTGCGCTTCATCTGGGTACGCTACGACTGCTACGAGGAACGCGTCAAAATATGAGAAAGATTATTCGATAGTTTCTTTTTTTTGCCTACGGTTTTTGTCAACAACTTAGTTTTAGTATTTACAAGTTTTGTAGGTAGGTAGGTATTACATGTGGTGCAATGCGCCCCGGACCATGTGCCATAACATCAAAACATAAACGTAACATCGCAATAAACACCACGCTGTCTGAGCCGAGATCCGTACCAAACATAAGCACTGGCCACTTTAGATAACTTAAGTCACTTTAATAGACAACTTTAGATGGTAACCATTGTAAATAAATATTCACAAACATTGTTTTTGTCCATGAACAACGCGGAAGACGACTACAGTCGCTCGCGGAAGCCGTGGGTGCACTAATAACTTAGAAGCGAGCGGAGTGAGTGAGCGGACACGGATAAGCAATCAAAGAGAGCGGGAACGAGAGGGCAAGCTCGGCGCGACGCGGGGCGCGAACTGAGCACCGCGTGTCTCATTCACGTAAGTAACAGGCATGGAAATGATTAATGTAGTGATATTATTTTGTTTACAACGTGAAATAACGCGTTATAAATAACGCCTAGTTATTTTTCATACACGATGGTACCTATAATGTCAATAGCTTTAAGTCGCTACATTTGATACCTATACCTACTGCCCATTAAGTTATAACTCATCAGTCCCTAGCGTATCGAACAAATGTAGCGTTAGGCGTTAACCCTGAAAGTGATCTTTTTCGGCTATTGGATCATGAAAATAAGAAAACACAACAAGATTCGTCGGACTGTTCTATTAAGCCAGCGCTCGTAACTTGTAACATGTAGCGGCAAAATTATGAGATGAAAATTTAACTTTGCTCGATTGGCGATTTAAGTATAACCATTATTTTGTAGCATTAGTTATTTTTGTACGTATCCGGCGTGGTTTGTGATTTCACTTACAACGTTATTTAATTTATAACTTGCTATGTGTGATAATTATATTCCATGCCTAGTAATAACGTCGACATCGCTTTTGTTTAGAAGGTTACCTGATGCCACCAACCAATTCCACATTTATGCAGTACCTACAGTCGCAATGGCCAAGATAATTATGTCAAACTTGGTTTTATTATTGATTGATAAAAGTTATCGATTTGTTTTTATATGGCATCACGTGGTCGCTGTGATGATTGATTGAGATTGATGATGAGTAAGACTAGGTTATGATAACATGAGAGATTGGCCGAGAGATTATAAGAAAGTGGGAGTAAAAAAACTTTAGTGTTTTTTTGTGCTATTGTACCTACTAATGAAACGATTGACGTCATTATTTCATGCATTTTTAAATTGAAAAACCGAATACGTTTAGAACTGTTTTCACTACAGCTGGCTCTCTTATGCACATGGTTAATTCCCCCAGCATTTATACGTACAATACCATGACGATCGACCTTGTCCATTCATGTCATGATGATTTAATGACCCGCTCCGTAGTAACTGGTTCGCAGACCTGTTCTAACGGATAAATCTGACAATATAGTGTTAAAATCAGAGTAAATAAAGGACCAAGTAATTTAAATAATTGAACTTTGATCGTGACAAATAAATTACATACTGACACATGTGAAATGTGAACGGCATTAAGTAGGTACCTACATACGAGTATCTTCTTTATGCATATTCTTCTGTCATCCAACTCTTCCTAAACGATTGAAGCGATTAGGATGGAATTTAGAAGTTACGTATATTTGAGTAGGTTCCTGGATTGGATAGTTAGAAAATACAACTAAACCCCGTAGATGGCGTGAACAGATCGGTTGTGGTGTGGTGAAATAAAACAGATCGGTACCAGATAATAATATACAAGTCACTATTACAGTAATAAGAATGAAACTCAAGTTGGTTTAAATAAAATTATGATGTTTCACAGAATTGCCATAACCGAAATAAAGGCCATACCTATAGATTTTACAGAGTCGTTGTAAATAAAACTTGACCTCGATTTAATTCTATATCCAGTAAAGGGTAGCCGGGAACCAGACGTTGACAGTGATGGCAGGGGATCCATGAAATCCGACAATTTAATTCCAATATTTACAAATGTACAGTAGTAGCCCAAGCGAGGTTTTCGGGATTTATGAAAGCGTGGCAGATTAATATACAGAGGGATACCTGGTACCCGGTAAAGTACCTCCACCAAATATTAGCTACATCGCCCGTCAAAGTTAAAGGATCAGATTAGTAAAAAAAAATTGATCATCAGAAATTCCCGAGCCTTCAAGTTCCTTCAAGAGTAGACGCCCTGATCACTGAACTTTCCCAGATTCGACAAAGTACCTATAGAATTCAATTATTTAATTTGTTGCTTTCATTCAAGTGCATATAATTTCATTTGACAAATTGAAATTGTATGACTGGAGTCAACAACTGCTACAAACTGGGTCACAGCTGATTATATCAGGACAAGCAAAGCGTTAAATCACTCTCACTAATCGTGAGACAGAATGTCATTCCATTCAATTATCACAAATCAGATAGTTGGCAAATAAAGTATTTGTATTTTACTCAACCATCGACGTCTAAAATAATTTAAATTAAAATTTTATGAAGTACTATGCTATAGCTTCATAATTTTTTTTTTTTTTGACATTTCACACAGCGTAATCTAATACCAAGCTAAGCAATTTTGTTCTTGTGTTATGGTAACCAGATGACTGATATAAGTACTTAACTACCTACATACTTGGTTTTTTTTTTATTTCGTAAATAGGTAATACAGATTATACCTACATAGAAAACACCCAGACTCAAGACAAATTTTTGCAGATCATGCAAACATTTGTCCCGTGGCGGGGATCGAACCCACAACCTCTGCGTCTCAGGCGGGCATTACCCCACTGCGCCAAAGAGATCGTCTTAACTTCTAGGAGTCTAGAATACAGAGATCGTTTTAACAAAAACATAGTAATGATGTTTTTTTTTTGCCTACACTGTCCTACCGCTGAGCAATTACAAAAAAAAACATCTTCTCGAAAAAATAGTGTGTTAAACTATAATTTTTATCAGGAATAATTTCACCAATCGAGTTTTATAAACCGAGAAATCACAGAAGGTCCAAGTTTTATGCTTTCAAATACGAGTATTAAGGAGGTAGGTACCTTTTCGATGAGAAAATTGCCAGTGTAATTGAGAAAAGTTAAGACTTATTATTTAGTCTTATCTTATTTTGTATGCCATATTACAAACTTGAAACTTTTATAGACTGTGTCAAAAGTCTATAAAGGGGTGCTAGTGCTTTAAACGTACTTTCGGCGTATGAGAAATGAAAAATAATTATAAGTATTCAGCCTTCTTAAAAGATACTTGACGAAATTCACGCGGACGAAGTCGCGGGCAGCTGCTAGTTACATATATAAACGTACACACTTATTCTCATAATGCAAGTAACACTACGTACCAACACTACCAACCAGTATCAGACAGTCCGACGTTTTATTAACTCGCATCCTCATTATTGTAAACGAGCGGAATACAAAATGCAGATTTAAAGTCATCTGAGAACAGGATTTAGGTACACTGCTGTCTTACTACACTGCTCTCAGTTACTAATTTTTACAAAACGTTCGCGTGGTTGACTGTAGTAATTATATTAGGTTCCTCAAGTTTAGGTATTTTTAACCCCCGACACAAAATGAGGTGTACAGACAGACACACATAGCGGTCAAAAAAGTTTGTCCGCTTATGGCACCGCAGCCCTTAAACGAGCGGACCGATTTGAATGCAGTTTTATTGTTTAAAAGAAGGTTTTCTATCGGTTAAAGCGTTTACAAGATATGGGGGTCAAAGTGTGGATGAATTATCGAATGTTTCCAAATACATACCGTGAAACATGCCAACTTTGCCACCAAGGGTATCTTTGCCCGAAAATCAATTTTTAAGCAAATCTTTAAATTCCAAAAGTTTCGGAATACTATAGTAACATTTATTGACTTAGATAGAAAGTAGGTTATGTGTCTAGTAACACAGTCTATCAGGTGTGTCGCTAACTTCACTCAGTCACTTTTTAGAACTTGTAGAATGTGGTGCGTATTTTCGCGGGCAAATTTTAGTACAAGTTTTAAAGTTAATTGTGCGTGATGGCGAAAACACAGGTTAGTTTAATTTATAATATGTTATACAAAAACACTATAAGAGTATTGTATTTTATTATCATTGCTGAAGGTCTTTTAAAACTAAAGTTATAATGGTGGGTAAAGTTACCCAGTGATGTTGCGATCTACTACTGACAACATTACCCGCCATCAAAATAAGCTTAGGGTTGGCACTTACGAAACTTATTATTTTTATTATTCTATAGTACCTATTATAGTATTACCAGTGATCGGAATAAGTAGATTATATTTGTCTAAACTTCAGGAAGTTGGTAAAATGTGAATTCCTGCTTAAAATTTAAAAGCGAATTACAATACTTTGCAGAAAAAGAAGAAAAATACGTTAAGAGCAGCCAACCCGGCTTTCTTTTCATACAAACGCTCGTACGTAATTATGCCGTTGTAACAGATCTTTCTTTTAAACTTTTGGACTTATAGGTATCTTGTGCACTATATCTAGGTTTCTATACAAACTAAAAATCAAAATTTTGAGAAACAAATTCAGCATAAGCCTCCAAAAATCTGCTTTTTTGCATAAATTTTACCTGAACTTTGGCCGTTCATAATGTACTCATAAATTGTAAAAGTAAAGAAAATATTGTAATAGAAACCTCGCAAATTTTATGGAGATTCTAAATGAAAAACATTTATTTCACAAACTTGTAAGGTTTACTGATAAAAACGTATATCCTGGAACACTTTTTATAAAATTTCCGCGCACTATTTTTCGTTCAATGTTATCGCGTTCTCACTTGCTGTTAGACACTTGGCGGTGAGGTGCGCGGGGGACGAGTCGTGTGTGCGGAGTTCGGGCGGGGTGAGTGAGACGGTTGAATCATTCAATGACGAGCGCCGCGCCGCCATGCGCCATTCATATCGCCGCCCCCACCGAATAATATCGTAATCGAAAAATACAAATTTTACAGGAGAATTAAAAACCGTTTTTGGTCTATAACTTTTCAGTTAGTTAACGTAGAAAGATCGTATATATACCAAAACATAGCCTAAATTATCACAAATAATATTATATTACAGAAAAAAATCTATAATTTACCATAACGAAGATATTGTTAAAATAAATATTACCAGAATTGAAAACACATTTTTTTACTGTAATATATAACAATACCATTTTATTCGTGGAAATCGTTCGTCGACAGTGACCTGCATAGTAATAGTCAAACGCGATATTGTTGACTACAAAAATGTGATATTGATTGTTTCGGTATTGTAATGGTACCACATTATTCGGTGCTCTAATATATTGTAACAAATATCGTAAAACTGGATTACGTTCATTTTCCATGGCAAGTGAATTAAGGCAAGTGAATTAAGTAATATCCTAATACAAATGTCATCGTATGTATATGGAGATTAAATGGTTTTTTCGTTATATTTAATCAAAATACCAGAAAAAACATTGTATTTGAAATTATTTATTTATGTACTAATGCAAACTTAGTAATTTCACAATAAAAAGTATCTTATTCATAGTCTATATTAGTATTTACTCGTACGAATCGGCTGAAAAAAATTGACAAGGTGTATTTGGGCCTCCACAACAATTATTTCGATTAAAAGCACTTCTATCGTAATAGTCGATTACGATATTATTTTGTGGGGGCGGCGATATTCTCTTTGGTCAGACTCAGAGTGTCTGTCAGTTAGTAGGTAGATAGGTAATCATCTTCCTTGGTAGATATTGATTTTTTTTTGACAGCGCGTACTACGTGAATAACGCGAATGAGTTGTTGCATTTTATTTTTAGTGAATTCTGTTTTACATACTACATTAGTTGCTATGGACACCGATTTTGTTTGAATAAAGATTTTGTTCGATTTTATTTAAATAAAAAGTCGTTGTGTAAAATGGGTAAGTAAGTAGATTGTTTAACATAATTAAATAATTATACAAGAGCTACAGTAGGTAGCTAAGTGTTAAAAAATATCAAACCTATTTTTATTGACCACATCATCTTTATAGTACCTAGTTACCTACCTACTACAGTTTTATGTACAACCAAAGACGATTAATATCTAGAAGACAGACAAAGGCCATACACAAAATCGTAACCCGTACCAGATAGACTGGAAACTTTAAAACATCAATTTTATCCAAGAAATTTCAATTACTTACTTTCTAGTTAAAATTACCTAAAATTTTTTTTATATTGAATATTGTTGCTACCTACATTGAGATGTATTATAGAGCCACAATCAGACAAATAAAATGTAAACGCACACTACGTAGTGCGCAGAGTTTTTCTTTTTTGCGTACACGCGACTTTGAACAATAACGTCTACATTCAAATGTCATTTTAGAACATTGAATTTGCTCGCACATTTTTTGAGTGTTGTCAGCTATTAGATTGTGACTCTTTAATACATCTCAATTGGCTACCTACTACTAAGTATTGAAATTTCTTGGATAAAATTGATGTTTTAAAGTTTCCAGGCTATCTGGTACTGCGGGATCAGGGTTACGATTTTGTGTATGGCCTTTGTCTGTCTTCTAGATATTAATCGTCTTTGGTACAACTAACCAATGGAGAAGTTTCCTAAACATCAAAATTCATTTTTTTTAATTTTATTAGCAAGATCTTAACAATATCTTAACAATAATAGGTGGTGAAAGAATTTTTGGAATATCTTGAAAAATGACAAAGTTATTCAACTTTTACGGCGGCTTAAAAATAATAGAATCAAAAGGCTGAGATTTCCGCGTGTGACGTCACTCCATGCGAGACACAGATTTGTTTCAATTTAGTAGGTATGACAAAATTTCATACGATTCGCGCTTTTCTTCGCCGCGCCGAACTAAAAACATTATTCAAGCTTAGAAGTTTGTTTTTCATTTTTTCTTTTTGGACATTATGGAAGCAGGGTATAATGCTTGTTTAATATTGTAGGTACATAAAAGGCTTTACTTATACTAACTAAAAAGTGATCTTTTGATGATTTAGTTTAAAAGAATTTTAAACTATCGAATAATCGAATCGAATTTCGATTAATTAATTATTTTTACTTTTTATTTTTTTTTCTAACTAATTTTTATTTTAATTTTTTTTTTTTGTCAGATTTTGATGTTTAACTATTTGTATTGTAATTGCATACCTACTGCACACTTATTAATGATCGATGACAATACAAATAGTTAAACATGAAAATCTGACTTAACGCGTTCAGTGCTCATGACGAACATGCAGATGTTGCTTCAAAAGTGCTCCTCCTAGACTTTCCGTTGTGAGCTCAAATGAAAGACCTTCATGAGATCTACTTTTTCGATGACAGCTGTCAAACTTCAAACACCCATATCTCGAGAACTACTCGTTCTAGACTTTCCGTTGTGAGCTCAAATGAAAGACCTTCATGAGATCTACTTTTTCGATGACAGCTGTCAAACTTCAAACACCCATATCTCGAGAACTACTCGTTCTAGACTTTCCGTTGTGAGCTCAAATGAAAGACCTTCATGAGATCTACTTTTTCGATGACAGCTGTCAAACTTCAAACGCCCATATCTCGAGAACTACTCGTCCTAGACTTTCCGTTGTGAGCTCAAATGAAAGACCTTGATGAGATCTACTTTTTCGATGACAGCTGTCAAACTTAAAAAAAGTAGATTTCATGAAGGTCTTTCATTTGAGCTCACAACGGAAAGTCTAGGAGGAGCACTTTTGAAGCAACATCTGCATGTTCGTCATGAGCACTGAACGCGTTAAGTCAGATTTTCATGTTTAACTATTTGTATTGTCATCGATCATTAATAAGTGTGCAGTAGGTATGCAATGACAATACAAATAGTTAAACATCAAAATCTGACAAAAAAAAAAAAAAAAAAAAAAAATTAATTAATCGAAATTCGATTCGATTATTCGATAGTTTAAAATTATTTTAAACTAAATCATCAAAAGATCACTTTTTAGTTAGTATATAATGTACAATATTAAACAAGCATATAGCATATAGTTTCCATAATGTCCAAAAAGAAAAAATGAAAAACAAACTTCTAAGCTTGAATAATGTTTTTAGTTCGGCGCGGCGCAGAAAAGCGGGAATCGTATGAAATTTTGTCATACTACATTGAAGCTAATCTGTGTCTCGCATGGAGTGACGTCACACGCGGAAATCTCAGCCTTTTGATTCTATTATTTTTAAGCCGCCGTAAAAGTTGAATAACTTTGTCATTTTCAAGATATTCCAAAAATTCTTTCACCATCTTTATTTAAATGCTTAGGACTATTTATTCACATTAAAAAAAAATAAAAGGGAAACTTCTCCATTACCTACTTATCAAGATAGGTACCACCTACCTAATACCTTTATGTAGCTAATGTCAAACTGGCAATTTTTTTCATACAACAACAAATCGATGTTTTACCTAAGTACTGATTACCTACTCCACAGATCACACTCAGCCAGATTTCCGAAAAGGTAACAAAAAGCGTTTACGTCTTTCGGCTCGAATGAAAAAAAGGAATGGACTCGCAAAACAAAAAAGGAATCAAGTACCTACTGCTAGTTCATAAACAAAATAAATTATTTTATCTCTACTTTTTGTGTTTTTTTTCGATATTATTTTCATGAATAGGTAGAAGATATAAAATACTTTATTGCACACCATATTTAGGCACATAATAAAAAAAAATTATTTGTCTAAGGCCGGCTTTACACCTGTGAGTTTTACTTACGTAAGTCACTTACTAAGCGACTTACGAGATCGTTTAGACTTGTAATTTTCCAATTTACGAAAGTAGTAAAAATTACAGTAAGTCACTTACAATGAGTGTTTACACTTGAAAATTTCTCGTAAGTAGCTTAGTATAAGTGACTTACGTAAGTAAAACTCACAGGTGTAAAGCCGGCCTAATGAATACATGAATGGCTCAGAATGGTCTTTATGTCAGAAGTACCATGAATGAATGCTCGGATGGCTCACACTAGCATCCGACTGCCCGCGAGGGTGCGGCGAAAGTTCCCGAATTCCAACCGAGTGCTCAGGCCTATCGTTCGACCTAGGTCCGACCGCCCACGAGTGTGCGGCGAAAATTACCGAAAACCAACCGAGCGCTCAGGCCTAGCGTGCGACCGCCCGCGAGTGGGCGGCGAAAGTTACCGAATGCCGACCGACCGTTTAGGCGCTCTCTCTCTTTTCGCTTTGCCTCTTTTTCTAACATTGCGCTGGATGAAACGACAAGCTTTTCAGCTATGCCCGCGTCGATGAGAGACGCACTGGGTAGGCCAACCTTAAGATCAGTTTACTGAGATGTGCCAACCCTAGTACTTTTAAAAAGCGAAATGCGGTTTGTATGAAAAAGAGGAAAAAAGTTAGGGTAACTTTGCCCAGCCACTTTGGTAGGAAACCTTTCATGGTATCGTTTTCATTTATAAAGTAAACGCCATTTTTGCCAAAATTCTTGTATTGGACTTTGTGCCATCTGTATAGAGGCCTTAGTTGCGTCAAAAATCAATGTGGGTAATGTTGGCAAAAAGTCCAGATAACTTTGCCCGCCATCAAAATGAATAAAATACTTAATTAAATATTGATGAATAATAAAATCTGATAAAATAATACATGCTCATTATCTTTTAATTGCAGATGCTAAAAGAAAATACTTACGTTCCCATAGAAAAATTATCCAAAAATTGAAATTATTTGAAAAATGCTGGCAAAGTTGGCATGTTTCACGGTACCCAAGTTTGGTATCAAATGAAAGAAAATGATAAGAAGTAGATTACAAAAAAAATATAAGAAAGCAGGATTTCTGCAATTAATTAATATCAGGGGATTCCTTATTTTTTTTTAATTTGACACTCGTGTTATAAACTTAAATTATATAAAGTTTTAAATTTGATAAATACCTTAAAGTTTTATACGATAAGGACGGAAAGGGATGTTTTCATTGCAGTATAAACAAAGCAGTAGAAATGCAAAGTATTGAAAAAGCAAATAGGTTTATAAAGTTTACTAATTCTATACAGAAAAATCTGCTTACCTGAGGCAAAATGCTGTTGCTGAGCTATCGCCCTCTGAAATAAACAGAAATAAGCAAAATCAACATAACATAACTTAAATAAGGCAAAAAAACACAAACTTAATGAATAAAATAAAATAGTAGTGTAATTGCAAAAACAGTGCTTTTTTATTAAAAAATAAATAAATTGATTCTTTGCATCATAATTTTTAATCATGACATAGGTACTCGTATCTTTAACCTATCTCTGCATCAATTTAGTCCAAGTATGTTCGCCTAGGTCTTGTACTCGTCCTATATCTTCTCCTCAAGACAGTAGTTGGATAAAACTGAAGGTAAAATATCATACATCAAGATAACGCCAATTTATCGCCAAGAATACTAAATGTTTCACCGTTAAGATAATGTAAAGTTTGTTTGCATACCTTATCTCATACGAAAAAATACGTCACTTAATTCCGTTATTATCATAATAATCTTATGACTAATACAACTTAAGAGGCAAACTTAGTGGTGATTACGAGATGCAAAATTAAATATTCATCGCTGATATTAAAGGAGCAATAGCCATGATATCAGATTTTAAAAAGCCCTTCCTTAACTCGAATATTGCCCAAAAACACAATACGCCACTCTTTTCTGCCCCATTTCTGTGCCCACCTATTGTAAACGAACTTTGCGATAGCAGGACTCAATAGGTTCTTCTAGAATCTTCGGCGTCATAAGGTTTCGTGACCGAGAGTCTGAAGGCAGCCCAGCTAAAAGGCGATCGCTTGCATCATCACTGGTTCGAATCTCTTCGAAGTCGTTTCTTAAGATTTTTCATTTATAATTCGATTATTATCTCCACTTTCAAAAAAACGGCAGCGGCAACAGAAATAGTGACAGGACAGGAGCATTACTCCAGAGTTCTAAAGATGGACTCGGCAGTACTAGACTATCTTTTAGAACTTATTAAAATTTTCGTATCATTATCTGAAGGTTTCAAAAAATATCTGCCTAATATAATAATATCTGTATAAAAATACTACATTGTTTTCCTCCTTTTCATACTAAAACTTAATTAAAGAATTACCTACATAGATCGCCCAGCAAGCACGACTTGTTAGCTTATCGGTAGTCACAGTTCAATACATTAAAATAAACCACCAATAATAATAAATATTCAAATACTGTGACTTTGACTGCCGAAATTTAGGCACCAAGATACAAGATAATTTTTATGTAAATTCTTTTGTTAACTTTGAGAGTTCGATAGGTTAGTGATCTACGTGAGCTAATCCAGACCTACTCTACAAAACGAAAACTATGCATCGTGCCAATAATCGCAGTCAGCGTTGGTGGACTGAATGCGGAAGATAAACCAACATAAGCTGACCTGCGATGATTGTCACGATGCATCGTTTTTGGCTTATAGAGTAGAGGGGCTGAGTCGAGTATCTACGAGTACATACAAAGCTACTTAACTCGAATCTTCTCATATTGTGTTTACACTAAACTTGTAGAATTTTTCCCGGAAGTAATTCTGTCGAGTAAGTAAGAGCCATGCACACAACGTTTTCGAACGAGTAGTCACTGCGCGTTTTAGTGCTAGGATAATGTGCATGTTAAAGACTGCTTTTTGTTCGCCTGGCGTTTGTATCGATAAAAATTTAAAAAAAAAATCAAATTTGAAACACGAATGAGCACCAAACATCGCGTCTGTACCGCACGAGACATCCAGATTAACATTAAAGATGCATTGTGAACTCGCCCTATATCCATTATCTGCGACCGTGTGTATTTTTTATTTCCTCATTTCCTCGTCTCCGCGAACATAATTCTACAAATATTATTATTGCGAACATATGTATGGATGTATAAATGTACCTATATTTGTTGCTCTTTCACGCAAAAACTATAGAACAGATTTGGCTGCAACTTGGAATACATAGTTTATGACCTGGAATAACACATAGGCTACCTTTTAACCGTGTTAGCGGGCGAAAGCTTGTATAATCATAATTTTCCTGATAAATTAATAGACAGGCTGTGTCATAAAAATGAATTCGTTACGTTAAACATATGGAAAGTTTTGTTATCGCTATTTTGTTAATAGAATTACTTTGATAATTACACTCGTAAATCAGAAGTGTTCAATCTTATCTACCACCGTCCTAAGTATGTTGGTGACTTATTCACTGATCTTTCTTTTTCATCACGTTGTTTCGTAAGACACTTGATTTCTTGGTATTCCCATTTTGGAATATTTATAACAAAATATTTAAAAAGAAGATTTACATCTAAGGCTTATTTCGTGAAGAAATAAATTAACATTTTGCATTGTTTTATCGTACGAAATGCTACATACTATAGGCGTATACAAAATATGCATTTCAATAAGCAAAAAATCTTTTGAATTATCATGTTAAGATCTTAGAAAATATCTGCTATGTCTGAAAAAAATATTTTGTTTTGAACATATCTCTAAACCTAACAAAACATGATTCAACAATAATAATAATTGTTTAGAACTTATAAACAATTTATTAGAAAATGTGGCAATACTGTCAGCATCTTCGATACTTTTAATGCGTAAAAAACGTCTTCTGTAGGTTTGCAAAAACTATTTTTAAATAAAAACCAGTGATTTTATTCGTATAATTTGCATAGTATATTGAACGCAGCGCTAAATAATACGATTTAGCAATCAAACAATTTGACTACCTCACGAGAAAGTGATTGATTTGTAACGTTTGCTATCTTCGTTCATAATCATGTCGACAATATATCGATGGATTTATTTTGATATCGCTGAATAAATGGCATAATAACAATGAATAGTATAAAGTGATCATTAGTCTAGACTTGTCGTTACAACGAATCTCGAAGTCAAAATGAATTAGACTACATAAAAATGCACTCAGCTGAGTCCGTGGGCATTGAGCCTTGTTATAGCTGTAGTGAAAATATTCACAAACCAAAGGACAAAACGTATTCACAAAGAAAAGGACACAATTGTAATGCTACCACACTAATATTATAAAGGTGAAAGTTTGTGTGTGTGTAAAAGTGTAAGTAAGTGTGAATGTTTGTTACTTCTTCACGCTCAAACGGCTGGACGTTGAACGAAATTTGGTACTAGGATAGCTTATATCTGAATCAACACTTTTGATCCCGGTATTCCAACGGACACGGGAACTATTCACCGCAGGCACACTACGGGGCGCAGCTACTTTATATTTCTCAATCTATTGATCTATTGTCGTGTACGTAACTAGCAGAACAATACTGTACAGATCATTGTTTATATTGCTCAAACAGGTAGTTGTGCTGAAACAACAGCATGCAGCATACAATTTGTTTGACCTACCTTTTGTTGCTGTTGGTGGTGGGAGTGTTGTGACACCAGCCTGATTCCGCTGAGTTCCAGCGATCGAGGGTCGAGTGACCGACTGCGCGGCTTGTGAGTTCGAAACACATCCTCGTCCCTCTTCCCTTTTTTCCACCAAAAGTAGTTGGCCATCCCGGCATCCACAATTACAACTACACACACATCCCCAGTACGTTTATGCCGGTACGGTGGTCGTGCGTTTAACTAACATTTTTGCGTGCACCACTAACCACGGAGGCATCTCTGTAAGCACTGAGAGATAACGTCGCCATCACGAGACGGTGTTTTTGTTATGCAACCTTAGTGTGAACGGTATCCGAGCGTGGCAGTTCCCCACGTGGAACTGGATAACCGGGGGATATCGAATGCGCACGCGCTTGTCGCCTACATCTCTAATTGAATGATGCGCGAAGCCAACCCACCGACCGAATGAAGCAACCCACGCTTCGCAGTGCACTTATCTCATTGATCAAAAACAAACTAACAAGTTGCTGTGACATTGTCGTTTTTAAACTTTCGCAATCAGAACACATTAGTGATTGATAAGTTGATAACTGATAACGGATACACTAAAACTTAAACGTGTATTTATCACGAAACTATCATATTATTTTAGACCGACACTGTTACGTTTCTGCTGGATTGCAGCGCTGATCGCGAGAAATGTTTCCGCGACCACGGCTGGTGCAATCGTATTAAACTATATTTTATAATGCTGTGACATTCATAGCTTTTAACACTTATGTTTTATAGTACACATATTAATGATGCAGTCATGATCACGCGCACGATTCAACTGGAGGAAAAACGTCACACTCCGATTTCAATATTTACTTCTAATGGAGTGGGCACGGCTGTTTTCCGAGATTACTGATGATTTACACAACCCAGTTGACACTAGATGCGCGGACTGTAATGGAGTTATAAACGTTTTTGAGCAATTGGCTCCTTCGCCTATTTTAAGCGAAGCCTAACGTATCGAAGGCGTTATATTTTCCACACGAGTATAGCCTCGGTTTATCAAGTGATCACGGCTCGTCGGGTCGCACGGTAAAATGTTTAGGTATGTTTGCGCATGTCATCACAGTGATGTTTAGCAATGCATTCAAAGGTTCAGCGTTTACCGCTTGTGATTCTTTAAGATCATTATTTGTATTGGTTTTTATCCGAAGTTGGATTACTTATATTTAGGGACTAGCGACCGCCCGCGACTTTGTTCGCGTGAATTTAATCTGAGTACCTATAGTCTAAGATCCCGTCATACAACGACCTTCACCGAGATGTTTATTTGATGAAACGTATTTTCGTAACATCTCGGTGTAACATCTCGGTGAAGGTTGTTGTATGACGGGATCCTATACTACTAGCCTGGAAGCTGAATAATGTATAATATTTTTTCCAGTCGTGCTCGTTAAAAATTGCCATAAAACTGAGGCATACTTTCTCTCGATCACATCCTAGATTATTTCAGCCCATTAGTTTAACAATTCATCAGTCCAAAAGAAGCCAATCCATCAGAATTTTCCATTAGGAATATTACAAAATACTAAGTACCTACCTATCAAACGAATTGTACGATACGTTACAAAGGTTCCATACAAACTTTAATCATCCCTTAATAACCCGTTTTAAGGGTTGCTATTTTTATAGAGATTTACTAAAAACTTATTAGATATGTAAGTATGCTAAGTTATATAATTTTCAATACAAACGTTTTAACCCTTATTCATCTCTTTTATTAATTTATGAATTATTTTATTTGAAAATAATGTTAATCTATTTATTTTTACCCTACTTAGTACAATCAACCGCAGATATAAACGATCAGTCGGTTCATCAAATCTGTGTTAGTGTGCTGGCTATCCTACCTGCAGCAACATAAGCATGATGTCATTACGTTTAGAATAGAATCAAATAAAACAGGCTTACACATGTCAGCCATAAGTTCTTAACTCTGTATGAATCTTCACTTCAAGTTCGTATGAGGTAATGGCTAAGGGGCCATCCATAAATTACGTCACGTAAAAGGGAGTCTCACAAATGTGACCAGCTGTGACAAGGACCGGGGGGGATCAAAAACTCATGAAATTCGTGTGACGTACTATGGATGGCCCCTTTAAAAAGAAGATACCAGATACTATATAACAATGTTTGTTTGACATTACAAAATTTTACTGAGGAGAAAGGAGCAAAGAGCGCTTGCCTGTGGCACACTAGAGAAAATCTTTGGTTAGGTGGATACCCACTTTAGTTCCAGCGATTGCTACTTGATCGCGATGGCACTAGTACCGTCGCGATAAGTGCAATCCAACAATCAACGAGACGAGCAATAAGCAATGGGTCTCGTACGTGATACCTTTTTACGTCCAGCGATCGATCGCGCGTCAGTTGCGCGATAATTGTGCAAATGTTGTTGATCGCAAATTTTATTTACTAGACCAAGGAAAAGATAGATTGACTGTGTGAAAGTTGACATGAGTAAGTAAGGGGTGATTGTTGAGATGGCGACTGATAGAGGGATATCGAAGAAAAATACAATACATGCCGCGGGACAAATGTTTGCATGTTCTGCAAATATTTGTTCCGTGTCTGGTTGTTTTTCTATGTATAATTATGTATGTAAAAAAAATATCTATGTAGTATATCAGTCATCTAAGTAACCATAACACAAGCATTAAATTGCTTAGCTTGGGACTAGATGAATGGAATGTCCAGGGATATTTTTTTTTATGTTGTGCCGACCCCACGTAACGTAGGATAAGGGTAGGAAGAAGAAGAGGCAAACCGGACTTGTTCCATCCGGGCCCTTCAGTCAGTGAAATATATATCAAGCATGGACTTAGACTCCGTCACCAGAGTTGGCCACTTGCTCATACGACGAACGAACGAATGGACTTAGTATAGTACCTACCTGGACGAACAGCGAGCGTGCCGCCGAGAGGGACAAAAAATGCACTAAATCCATAGTTTCGTAGTACAACATTCGGAGCATCAAGTCTACGGCCATACAAAAAAGCGCGATGAGGGACAAAAGATATAACGCTTTGTCTCATCACATGAGTGTTGTATATATTCTCCTCTGTTTTTGTGTGAATGAGAAAGGAATATACAGCGCTCTATTTCTTACTTTCTCTAAGATATCAAGTTACTTACCGCCTTTCGTCTTTCAGCAAGGTCCGTGGCTGCACCGGTGGCAGGCACCGACGCTCGTCCGCGGAAGATGTCCATTACTTTAGCCATTGCACTAGGACGCCGCGAAGCTCCCGCCGTCACCGTGTGATAGTACTAGACAATAACATTAAACATTTTATTAAAAAAAAACACGTTAAGTTGTCGGTCCCGGCCTTTAAAGTCGTTAAGCCATGACGGAGGCCTTTAGGCGGTCAAAAAACTCAGTCACTAGAGTTGGCCACTTGCCAAACAAACAAACCTACTTTACCTCTTTATAATATTATTAGTATAAAAAGGTACATAAATACAAATTATATACATAAATATACATAACGCATTCCCTTGTGCCTCAGTAAAGAAGTGGGTCTTTACTGAAGTATCAAACAAGACTTTTTGTTATAACTCGAAATTCAATGATATCCAGTTTTATTTCATTTGCCCACACTTAAGTACGTTCACAATAACTCAACAGTTAATAATCCACCATTACTACACATTAACATTCGCTAAAACACAAGTTTCAGAAATAAAACAAAAAGAAAACATGACTTCTCAAATTCCCGCCTAAAAATTCAGATTTTAATTTATTTACACTCACTCTAGTGTCACTCCCAGGATGGGGATGGGCGGATCCGTCTCGTGTCTTGACATCGGGTGAACTTTCAGTAGTTGAATTCTCCTTACTAGCCTCCTTTACACCCTCACGAGTGCTAGTCGGCTTAGTCATGTTCTGGAACAAAACGTGATGATACATTGCTGTTCTAAACTAGCTCTCTAGGGTTCCGTACCCAAAGGGTAACAACGTGAGCCTATTACTAAGACTCCGCTGCCCATCTGTCTGTCACGAGGCTGTATCTCATGATATATATATACATCTCACGATTTTAACAAATGTAATGTTGTATAGATAGATAATACATACTACTAAAAATACTAAAATTCCTTTGTCCAACGTAATAAAAAAATAAAATAGGTAGCGGCGCTAGTTTGACGCAAACCACCTTAAGCACTTGTGTAGTACTGCTATAGCAAATAGCTCGCATATAACAAAATAATACTACAATTCTTTATTTTTTGATTACCCGTATTTTTACGTTTCATTCGTTGCGTTAGTAGTGACCAGTGTGTGCATCTAAACTTCACAGCCTGCTCGTCCTTATCACCAGGAAATATAGGTCGCGCCACGTAAAAAGAGCGCTGAGGGGAAGTAGTGGGGGTACGTTTGCGCCTGTGTTCATTCGCTGACGAACCAATAGCACTCGCTAACTCAATGGTATGAAGTGCGCCGCGTTACCTCTCCACCAATCATCGACCACTGCGCAGTTTGACAGCCAGCGCTCTTTTTTACGTGGCGCGGCCTAGGTATACATGGCCGAACGAAACGTGTACCTACCTAATAAAAACGTAGGCTTCCTGATGATGTTTACAAGAATGAGGAAAAAGACCGCAATATACAATTAAGTAAGATTCAAATAATATAAACTAAGTATTTATAGTTCAATATAAAAATCAGCTGATATCCAGATACGCTAAGCCTCTATACAGAATTTGAAAATATCTAGGGGACAAAACAAAAATTTTATATTTTACTATTTCTCACACCAACCGATTCTATTTCATTACTTAGGTAGGGTCACCTGAGTGGGTCAGGGCTAAAGTTGATCTGGATAGATGGCACTATATTTTTATATTCCAAACAAGCACAAATATCGTTGGTAAAATGATCGGCTACACCAATTTTGCTTTTAAATTAAAATGCTCGTGATAGTCCAAGTAAATTAAAGAAAGTTGGTTCAGCTGGTTACTAATAACATTCAAAGAGATACAGTTTGATCCGTTTAATAACTTACCTGAACTGCAGCCCTCACTTGCTTCATGATAGATGGCTGCTTCTTAGCATCACCGCTGCGTGGCTTCGACTTAAACATGTCAAACAGTGCTGGACGTCGGCTCACGCCGGATGTTCCTATAAAACAAACGAAAATTATATTCCTCCATCTTAGCTGTTGAAATGGATGACTTTATACAGAATGGGACATTTAGATCGGTCAGTACGTGAAAGTCAGAAACTATAAGACATACGAATAACGAAGATCTCTTTTTAGGAGCTATGTCATCGATTACCTAGTGTTTAACAACTTAATCAAATACCGTGAACATAAAGACCGGGACAGGTGAAACTAAAAACGAATTACCTGGTGAATCCACTGCATATTTTTTGGCCATTCTTGTTATAGATTTAACACATTAAAACATTTTAAAGAATGGCTTAAATAAGCAGAAGTATTTATACCAACGATCCTCTAGATGAGCTGAATGGTCAATAAGTAAATTATGATGATGGTGAATATCAAGATAACTTGCCAAATAATAATAAACATCTGCAATGTAAAAAGGGTCAAACTGAATAGTCCATACTCAGCCCCATTATTTCAGAAACACGAACAAAGATAGACAACGGGTTTTCAAACAAAACCTATTGAATTGTGTATATGGAACGTGGTCAAGATGACAGAGTAATTTGAGGGTTGCCAGGAAGATACATTTGTACACCTTTGTTTCTTTATTCTATAAACTTTGTATCTTACATGCATACACATTCTTGCAACAAGCTTTTAGATCATTGGCATTGTAGATGTGATGAATTGTAACAAGAAAAAAAATATTAAAAGTAAGTAGGTATAAAATATATGGGAGTTGTAATTGATGAAACAATTATATGGCAACAAGATGTAACTACGAGTATTACAGCTAAAAGAATAAGATCAGAACGTTTTTAAAAGCCTAAGGACTGTTACAATCTCATCAAAAATCTTTACAGATTTTATAAAATCCTATTGGTTAATATTTATCCGTTTCTCCGCTCCGCCAGCTCGCTCCGCGTCAATGTATAGACATCCCTATACTCATGGCCCTGTCAGTAGCTAACAAAATGTGTGTGATTGACATGTCGGTGTGTAATGTTCGAGTTCAGAAGACCTAAAATTCCGTTACCAGAGTTAGTTCATACAAACTTACATACACTTCGAATTATTCTTTCTAACTTGAAACAGAAAGAAACTGCTTTTCGCTATTATATAAACGCTGTCCCTTTCTTTCATGAGAAAACAGAAACGCACCATTTCGCTCGGGTTTAGGTTCTACGTGTTGTTAAGCTCTTTGAAATAATGTTGCTAGTTCTCACCGTGAATGGTTTGCTGGTACATCTGATGTGGCTGTCCATCATCGTTGGAGCCACGACGACGACGTTCGCCAACTGACTGCGTACTCCTGGTGACCGCTGCATCAAGACGTTGCTCTGAAAACAACGTATCAATAATTACACTAACTACGATAAAATCCCCGTTAGTAAAGGACTGCTTAGCTGAAAAGAGCTCAGAAGCTGCTAACTCTGTTGCCATCCCTTTCAATAAATGGTGAAAGACAAGAAAAATTTATTATAAGACCTTTGCCCAGCAGTGGGACAAAATAGGTTAAAAAAATAATAATTATAAGCCTGTGATATACCACCGCTGGGCAAAGGCTCTCAAAAACGACGACGCTCCTGTCTCTACTCAGTTCGTTCTTGAGATTCTTCTCGGTCTGCCGCGTTGCCGTTTAACGGTTGGGGTCTTTTGTAGCACGGGCCCACATTATTATTATCTAAAGCCTTGCTAAACTTAGCAAAAAAAATTTGTCTGGTTTGATTGTCTGACCTATCTATAAACTATAAACTGAGTACCCCCGACGATCAAGGATTTTAATGTGTATCTGTGTGTCTATCCGAGGCAACGTAGCTCATTTGTATCAATCTAACTAAACACATACTGTGACGCCAGAAAACTCCGAGGGCTTATCAAAAGACCGGATCGTGATTAGAGGACGCGCGAACAAATATTCTATACCCGATGATCTCATCTTTAGCGATAACATCTAATAATAAATTGTGTTCGACTCGCGCAACTTTATGAAAATATCGTTTATTATGTAAATCATTGTCCACACGGATATTCATTACAGCAAGAACAAAATACTCATTTTATGAAAGATAAGAGTATGCAGCTCAATCTAACACTCGGTAAATCGGGCTAAGTGCCTACTCATAAAAGTAATTCCTCGGCTATCATCTCAATATTTAAATAAACGATAAAAATCGTTCATCGTAATGTGATAAGGTGTATGCATATAAGTGCGTGACAATATGTGTGTAATGGAAGGCGTGAACAGTTTTACATCGCACACGTCGCGTTGGCTCAGCGGTCAAGCGATTAGGTTACAAAACGGCTTCTATTGAAGTCAATCTATAATATCTACCTACTTCATAACTGAAAACTGGCTTCATGTTCTATACACGTTACTCTGATCTGATTTAGCTGCTTGTTTTATAATAATATGTTGCCTTTTATATGTTACTGATCAGTGATCACGTGTTTCTAATAGACGTAATGCGTTATGTAATCAAAACAAAATGCGTGTCACAGGATATTCTAAACGATGTAAAGAGCTACTGATAGGCAAGCAATAAGCTATTTTATGTAATTGTTATACGTTATGCTAAACGATAGATTACGCAGTAACACATAAGGTAATCAAAAATACAAAAAGCCATCCTGTCCTACTTTTCTAGGAAAAATTAAAAAAAAAATAGGTATCCTCTCTAACTTTTTTTTTACAAGAAAAGTAGGACAGGATGTACTTTGAATTTCCAACTTCTTATGTAGAACCAGCTAAAGAATAGGTAATAAATTAGTATCTAAGTCAAACTAATTAACTTACATATTAGACTAATCTTTAAAAACTAAGCTTTGAGTAACTATTAAACTTTTCTAAACACACTGGTGTATTCCAATTTAATTTCAACTGAAACAATAATCTTCAGTTAGAGGATTGGCCAATTGCCAGATCGGTATCACGACTCAAATAATGTGTATGCGCACTTTTTGGCAAACGAAGGGTCTGCAAATTTAGAAATACTAGATAAATAGGCATTATAATAGAATGTAGGTAAACTAACCTAAAAGTCCGAAATTCACTTTCAAAATTCAGCTATTCCCATTAATTTGACAACAATTAAATTGAGGTCATAAAAAATACAAATGCAAACTTGTATTGTAACATCTAAACATAATAAGCATTGCACGCAAACAGTGGTGATGTCATTACGATTGCGTGCCGTGCTGGACCTATGCCACTAGGTGTCAGCCGCTAAGGTCGACATGTCGTATCGCCCACGTGCTTAGCAAATTTACCTCGTTTCTGACGCCTGTCATCGCTGACTGTGATGCGACGCACTTCTTTATCGCGTCGCGCTGGGGTCTTCCGGAGTATCACATCCTTCTCCTTGTTCGACTGAGAGCTCCAAGTTCCAGACCGTGCGCGAACTTCTATTTTACTATCCTCATTCTTTGACCTTTTCTTGTCTTCCACTACCACTATGTCAGATTGGTCCTCCTTAGGAGGCTGGGCCTGTAATAAATGAAAAAAAAACAATAAAAAATTAATAATACACTTTACTAAAGTATCTTATGCCACAACACAATACTTACAGGTTTCTCTTCAGTTCTCTTAACCCATATATCTTCAGAACTGGTTTGAATTCCATCAACTATTGCTCTTATTTCAATTAAACTACTATCAAAATATTTTTTGTCTCTGTGAAGGTTTTCTCCTTCGAATATAGATCGCATGCTTGGACGTTGCTCTTCGGCTCCTTTTGTTCCGAAGTGGACAGTATGCGCGTTGTGGGTATGCGCGCGAAGGGCCCTGACGACAAGAGGCGGCGGCACTGGAGGTTCAGTTGTCGTCACAAGGAACTTGTGCTTAGCTCCCATAACTGTTCGTTTTTGAGTGTCTTGTTCTTTCTTCAATTCACGAACAGCCGCCGGCTTCACATCAAGGATAACGTTAGCATTACGTTCATCCTCATCTTCACGCACTGTGCCAAGAATAGAGAAACCACTTAATGAGCACGTCTCTGAAGAAACAGTAGAAGGTGGAGGGTCGCTTTCTTTTTTATCGTCGTCTTCGTCTTCCTCTCTACATTGTGATAAACGACGCCTTTCAGGAAATGAGAATGGTGATGCAGAGCTTGAGTTTCGACTCGATAAACTATTACAATGATTCATAAAATAATGTTGAAAAAAGCTATCAGTCTCTGGTGTATCGTTGCCTTCTCCCTGGATTATATCCTTGAGAGCGGCGAGTGATGTGATAGTATTGTAGTTTATTGCATTAACTAAGTCTTCGCTTTCCATGGAGCTAGGTGAGCCGCTCGCGGCTACCTCTTCTTCGGCTAGTTGGTTCATCTGAAGACACACCTCGTCCAAGGTTTTATCGGTGTCGACAGTCCCAATTTTTTTCTTTTTCTCATTTTTACGTTGGTGCTTCTTTACTTTTACATTTGAGGTAATGTTTGTTCCGGTATCCATTGAGCAGCATATGCCGAAACTAAGTTAAGTGCTACTAAAGCGGCAATCACAGTAAGGCACAAATAATGTTTCACAATTCAATCACATACAGTCACATGTTAACTTTTAAGTGATGTCATAAGTAGCTAAGTAATATCATAGTAGATTGGGGAGGCGCAGTTACCGCATGCATGCCGCGGCGATGTTGTACGATCGTAAACTATTCTCAGCGAACATTTCACGATTCTGAAATAGGAATGCATTTTCATGGTCACGTTTTAATTCCACGCTAATCAATGTTAAATTACAATATGTTTTACAGTCAATACGTAGTCTTGAATAAATGAAAATAAAAAAATCATAATAATCCTGCATAAAATTACTTTCAAATTGCACACACACGCACTTTCTTAAAGATCACGTATTAGTTAATGCATTAATTTATCGAACGCCGCTTATTTATGATACCATTAATGTTACTCATGATGATGACAGAAACACAGGAAGTATGATAATAATTCACTTACAAATGAATGGAATAGCTTCGCATGAAAACAATATTTGTATTTATTTACTAATGGGATTCTTTATCGACCAGGCCAAACCAATTTGTATCAATGAAGAGGTTTCATTGTATCAATCAAGCCCCAAAATACAAACCAATCTTCAATAAAAAATAGGTATCTTTTTTTGTTTAATGCCTTTGTAGTCTACTCTGCAAAATAATTTCGATGTGAGTATTGACGCGGGTTGAAATTTTTATGAGACAAAAGGAATACAGTTATTTTGTATAACAATAGTTTTCATTTCAACCATTTTGAGGCACACGCACGGTGTTGTATGTATTATTCCTTTGATTACACAACTTAGATTTGTCTTTAGAAGGAGGTCAATCAGGTTTTACACATGGTTGGGATTAAAAGCCAAAAAGTGTTATGATCACGGTAGCCAATCCGAGTAGGTATTTTTCATTAGGATACCAAATCTCTACAATCACTAGTTCAGTTGTTGTCACCCGCCTGACTGTTTCAAAGATGGAAAATCAGGTCGTATAGAACGTTGAAACTTTGAAACAATAAAAAAATATTATCTTACTTGTTCTGGCGGGAAAACTCATTATGTTTTTTTTTTTTGCGATATGATCCTTAACATCTAATGATTATGACATCGTTCTCTGGGCATAGTCTTTAATCGATAATTTAATATTATGATATAAAAAATGCAATACCTACCTAATTAAAAACTAATGATTATGACATCGTTCTCTGGGCATAGTCTTTAATCGATAATTTAATATTATGATATAAAAAATGCAATACCTACCTAATTAAAAACTATAATGTCCAACACAATTCGCCGCGCCACGGCAAATTTCATGTCTACCTAGCTAGCCATTGACCTTAATGAAGTTTTTTTGTTTCGTTCTGATAAGATTCATAGACTCATAGACACGAAATGACTTTTGAGACTTTAAGAACACCAAGATAAAAGTGTATGCAATTTTCCAACTTACTATCTCTCATTCCGAGGTTAAACCCTAAAGAACAGATAAAATAATACTCCTAAAGTGACTGTACCAACTAAATAAGTGTAAACTCGCAAGCAAGCCTTACTATTTTAACGGCTAAAAAAATACAACTAAAAGTATGTCATAAAGTCAACCTAGATAGTAACAAGCGATACCTAATTCCTTTGTTTCCAGTAATCCATGCCAGATAGCAAACGATCTATTATGGTAATGCGGGTTGGCAAAGCAAGGACAGCGGATGGCGCATAACATTATCTGCTTGCAATCATACGGTCGCAGGCCCGGATCAAAGGGGGGGAGGGGGAGAGGGTCAAAGGGGCTTTTCTTACATAGATTTGCACAGATTTGGTTTCATGTTTTATCAGACTGCGAAAATGGTAATGTTAATAGGGTAGAGTCAGGAGTTGTCGTATTGTGTGCGTATGCATGTTAGAGGTGGGTAAATTCCGACAAAATTGTTTTTTAATCTCTTGGATCACGAGAGAGACAGGTTAAATATATAATAAATGGTGGAAACCTTATTTCTATTAACAAAGCAACCACAAGAAATAACTGCTGATCTACGAATCTTTAACTACATTTAATGCTGATTTGGTTTGGTATAGTACCTACCTATATATCTAGGCTTATAAAGGATGTATTAAATATAACGAAGAAATATTCGTTCCTAGACTTATTCTTATTAAGCCCTTAAATCACACTAATATTATAAAGATGAAAAAAGTGTGTCAAGTGTAAGTGTGTTTGTTACTCTTTCACGCTCAAACGGCTGGACTAATTTGAATAATTTGATACCAGGATTGCTTATACCCTGGAGGACTGGCCAGATCAAATGATGTTTGACTGTAGCGTTGATAACGCTTTGGCTTCTAAGACGAAGGCTAAGAATTCGAGGTCATCAGAAATAGTATTTGATTGGCGATAACACGAACAGCAAATTTTGGACACGCTTAAACCGCGAAGAACCTTTTTTATTCATGTCATGAAAATACATCGTTTTGTATTTTCATGGCATGAATAAAAAAGGCTAAGTATTCATAATAGGTAGGTAAGTATTTATATAGTTAGAAAGGATTGCTTTTTAGGGTACTTGATCTAGTTTGTACTTACTTGAATCCGACTTAGCTTACGGCTAGTGTCGGGCTAGCCACTTAGCCAGTTTTTAGGGTTCCGTACCAAAGAGTAAAAACGCGACCCTATTACTAAGACTCCGCTGTCTGTCTGTCCGTCCGCCTGTCTGTCACCGGCTGTATCTCATGAACCGGGATAGCTAGACAGTTGAAATTTTCACAAATATGTATTCCATTTTATCAACAAAACTTGTTGTTTGTAGTGGCAACAGAAATACAAATAAATTAGTAGGTAGGTATTTAATACTAAAAAGAAAATAAATATTAAAGAGGCCTCCGATACAACAAAGTGTTTTTATTTTTGCCGTTTTTTGCTCGATATTAATAGCAGCAACAGGAGACGCTTGAAATATTCTCAAAACGGTACGGAACCCTTCGTGCACGAGTCCGACTCGCACTTGGCAGATTTTTAAGATACTAATCAGCTCGGTACACAAATGAATGACCATAACTATCGACAAAGTGTTTAAAGTCTCCAAGTGAACACAAAGATGTTTTGCCAAAACACATGAATGACATAGCATTCTATAAATAACCACAATTTGTAAATATATTAATCAAGCGATGTCTCGATGTCTAACTACCAATAACAGCTGAACAAGACCTACTTCATCTGTTTATGAATGATTCTACGAACTAATAATACACTGCTCATAGGTGCTCATTATCCTTCACAAATGGTAAATTACTAGGCAATGACAAACTGGCTCTAATGTCCATTGGATGCTTTTGGGGGGGATCATTATTAGGAACAAATTCAAGAAATCACTAAAAGGGTCTACAGCGGCCACTTTTGGTATTTCATAATATGAACACATTAATGTTTCTGTTTGTACCTATCTAATATTTGTATGTACCTACTCCATGTTGTCATGCTAACATTCCTCTCATTTGACATTAGCATTTATTGTTTGGTGGTCCAATAAATTTAATTCCATAGGAAATCGAAAACAACACTTTGTCGTGTGACGATATTTAAACGATATTTAAATGGAAAAATGATCTTAGAAAACCCCCAATATTTTAGGAAGACCTATCCAACAACACACTATGAGGTAGGTAAACAACAAAAATAATCATCCCTATACAGGGAAAATAACAATTTTCTTTTTTTTACCACTTTGTCGGCGTGATCAAATTATCGTATCTCCATGCCAAATTACTGTTTTCTAAAGTCTCGTCTGTATCAATAATCTTGGACAGACAGACAGACAGACGGACTGACGGACGGACAGACTGACATGACGAAACTATAAGGCGGACGGAACCTCAACAAAATAAATCCCTTGGTATTTTCCTTGGTCCATAGTTGACCAGTTTCATAGCAAGTAAGTAAATATCATTATATTCAAGCAGATCGGAATCTAGTCAATGAAAACAGGTCATTTTATATCTGCCTAGTGGTTATTTATACATGTAGTGTAGATACCTAAATCACTGATTGCAGACAGTTGCCCTAGATTACTTGCAATATAAATGGGTCTTATAGTTTTGATTTCAAACGTTAATACTACTAGATACATATTAAATAAGAATAAGATATATCGATAATACCTACGACCTAACTTCAACCCTAAAACATAAATAAATAATTATCCTTGAACATTCCACACGGCGTCATCTAGTCTCAAGCTAAGCTGATATACTACATAGATATTTTTTTTTTGTAAATACACATACTATTATACCTAATAACATTCAGACAGATATTTGTTCCGGTCTACAGTGTAGAAGATACATTTTTCCCGTGGCGGGGATCGAACCCGCAACCTCCGCGTCTCAGGCGGGCCTTCGCCCACTGCGCCACAGAGGTCGTCAAATTATCAACATAATATTGAAGAAAATTTAATATTATATTGAAGTTCCTATCCCTAACTTTTTCAACTTTCCAAAAAAACTTTCTACCAAGTATGTATTAGAAAACAAAAAATTCATCATATGCTACCGCACTCCACGGATCTCAATTTGTGCCGTGGTAGGTATTTCGTGAGGCGATGTGTGTGATGACACCTACTAGTTTGGTGAAGGTTTTACTAATTACAAAAAACCGAGAGTGTCTGTCCCGTGCGGGTTCTTAATTTTCGGATTCTCTGGAATAAATGAAAAAAAAATTAAACGTGTAAAGATGACACCGAATCTAAAAGATGAACCTAAAGATGGCGTAAGGCGTACTGAACTTCTAATCATCACTCTTGCCTCAAAGGTTTGCTAGAAAAAAACTATTTTTAGGGTTAAGCTCGCCTTCGTTAGTTCGTATGAGCAAGTGGCCAACTCTGGTGACGGAGTTTTTCGGCCGCCCAAAGGCTTTCGTCATAGCTGAACGACTTGGTAGGTACATGTCCTTTCAGTATGTATTTTTTTCGTACCTAAAAAGAATAAAGAGGCATCTGAGTACCATATCCATTATTTATTAACATACTGGACGTACTAGTGCGCTTCCATCAACGTAATTGTTCGAACACACAATTTGTGTTGTAAAATAATTGAACAACACTGAATAATGGTAGCATTGAGGAAACTACACATACCATTATAATCTGTTACACCATTGGGCCTGCTCTCTAATACACCAGACCTAACCTACTTACTTCTGTCCTATTGTCGTTGAAGTTAAGCGACGTCACTACGTGGATAAGTGACCGTAAGTGGCATTTTTAGCTGAGCGCTCCCGTGCTTCGGAGGGCACGTTAAATGTCGGTCCCGGTTTTAAAGTCATTAAGCCATGACGGAGGCATTTAGGCGGTCTAAAAACTCCGTCACCAGAGTTGGCCACTTGCTCATACAACTAATCTGTTTGCACACTCAAAATACTTATACATTTTTGTATTTTGACCAACATCTTGTAGAGATGATGATACAATTTTGGTTTTTACCATAATTAAATGCATTTATGTGATCTAGATAGCAAACAATAATGCACAGGAAAAGCTGATAACATCAAGCATTTATCTCGCCTTTGTAATGCATATTGTCATCCTATTATGCTGTTTATAGTCATCCTATTAGGAAAGAATACCATGCAACTTTTCAAATTTAAATAATCATAAACTAGGTTTATGAATATTTGAATTTCAAGATATTCAAACCGTGTCAAAAGGTTTTAGCAGCTAATTATCATATATTACCTACAGTGGTGCAATCTTGTACCTCACTAACTATATTAAGCTGCTTATCGAACACAACTTATAAACTACAAAAATATATTCAAATAGGTACCTAATGCATTTTTCAATCTTTATTAAAATTTGCAGATAGATACCTATAACTGCTGCGCAGTTATAATACAAAAATATAATTATTTACCGTTCCCGTGGGAATACCGGGTTCAAAAGTAACCTATGTAATCCAGGATAATATAACCTATTCTAGTACCAAATTGTCTTGTTGTTGTCAAAACTACTTCACGCTCAAACGGCTGAATAAAATTAATACTTTGCCTAACTTGTCCACAAACATTATTTACTTATTACATAATTCATAAGCAATCTAATTATATAGGTAGGTATCTGCAATTACTAATACAAAACTTATTCGTTTGTTCGTTCATATGAGCAAGTGGCAAACTCTGGTGACTGAGAGAAACTTGAAAAATATCATGATGGGGTCTAAATAGAAATAGTGTTCGATTTTAGCAACAAGAAAAATTGCATTCATTTTTATTTTATTTTTTTATATTATCTTGCGATCAGTCATGTTGACTATAAGCCGATGAGGTGAGTGCTTTTTGCATTCAAATTCAAATTGCATTCATAAATTTAAAAAAACCTGTACTAAGGTTGGTCTATCGAACCCCAAACATTTTGAAAAATTAAACTAACACTGTTTCTTTTTAGAAATCGATTGTGTAAGTCTTAAGCAGTAAATGTTACCATTGAAACATGAAGTCTTAAATGAATAATAATAGCTAAACGAGTTGAATGTTGTATTGCAAAAAAAGGTGGTCATTAATAGTAGTTTACGCAACGAGGGCTTAAAAAAAGTAGTGTATTATGTAGCGGGCGCTATAATGCTGAACCCTAAGTACGAGGAGTTTAAGATCGCCCAAGACAAATACACATTTAAAAAACCAGTCAAAAAGTTTTCATGTTTTTATTTTTTTTATTTGTAGTCAGTACAAAAGAAATGATAACATACAGCCTAAATCAGAATAAAATCTCATTGCACCTACCCTTTGCACCCACCTTTTAAAACCAACCACTACATGGGTTGAATTTCAAATTCAAATCACTTTAATCTCCAGAGGAAGAAAGATATTCCATACAACATTATGTGCCGGCTAGACCGAGGAGCTGTAATGACTTACTTTAGGAAAGGTTTGCATGACACATAATATGCCATTGACGAGCAGGTAGTATAAAAAATAAATTAAAGAATATAAAACAATGCATTTTATTCATTTTAGACATGAAACATTGACTATATTCCTCGAATGATTAATTAGACGCAAAACTATTGGCCTGGGTCTAGCAAAATTATTAAAGAGACTAGGCTGTCCAATTTGAAATTGAATGTATGGTCTGGCTATTAGCACCTACAATTTTCAAATCATAAGTCCATTGCTATCAATCTCATCCTAGAAATTCAGCAGAAAATTGGGGCAAAACCGTAAATAGGAGATTTTTAATGTATACTCAGAGTCATATGAAAACTAAATGAGGTAACTAAGCTGCAAAAATATTACATACAGGTTAATTAGGAAGCAAAGAAATGGAATCAAATTGAGTTTTAGAGCTTAGTAAGTATGGTACCTACATCGGTTGGTAGGTACAACTAAATTTATTAAAGAATTTGTCTACATTGGGAATGGAAATACTTACAGTACATACGTAGTGATCATAATTTTCATTTTTTTTATTTTTTTCTTTTAGCTTTCTAAAAAGTTATGATCTTTGCTCAACTTCCTAACTAATCTTTTTCCCAATTAAAACTTTTTTTATGTGTCCAAAAAACAGTTTGTGGTAGAATTTAACGATAATTAGTGCCGCTTAATTGATAAGTAGTTACTAATTAGTTTTATCCAAGACTACGCAGGACGAGTACTTAAATGAGTGTGACCATTACAATCCGTACTTACCGTAAACACAACACAGTTTTTACATTATCCAACGGCTCCAAACTATTTGAAACACTTTGATTTCACGAGCCATGCAGTTTGAGAATATTTTACACAAATTTTACAAAAACTAACACCAACCAAACTAACACTTGGAGAAGTTGGAGAAGCAAAACTGTCACATTTTATGCTCTTTGCTGTCATTCGTTTGACTTGACTTGACATTTTAAATTTTCAATACAGTCAGTGAAGTGTTTATTTTTTTGTTGTTGACGTATGGCTGCTAGGCATGAAAATTAATGCTAATTTTAAATAATTAGAACTGTGCTATATTATTTTGTAAAATAACGTGAATTAGCATGCTAAAATTAACATACTGCTAATTTTCGCGTTAAGTCGCCACATCTGCTAATTTTGCTATTGCTACGGCCTGCTAATTTTAATTAGTGTATCGGGCAGTAGTAAATTTAGCGTTAGCGCGTTAATTCGCTACATCTGCTAAGTTTGCTATTGAATAGAAGAAGAAAGAATAGAAAAAGTTTTTATTTTCCATCAACATAAACATGGGTAACATACAAATGAAAATACTTATTGACAATCGAGTGACAAGAAAATAAGGCTACCCCTCAGCATATGCTCCAAGCAGCATCATGACTGTTGGAGCGCTGGTTTTCAGTGGCGCGCTATTGCTATTTCCTGCTAATTTAGTTAGCGTATCAGGCAGTAGCAAATTTAGCGATATCGCGTTAGTTCGCTACGTCTGCTAATTTTACTTAGTGCTGTTAATTTTAGCATTAGCTAATTAGCAGAAGCTAAAATTAACAGTAATTTTTAGTGCCGTTAATTTTAGCATCTGCAAATTTTGGAAATAGCGGCGCTAATTGTGAATTAATTTTTAACTTTCATTTTAACATGCTAATTAGTTCCAAGCCTAATGGCTGGCGTATGGCGCCAGATGGCGCCGAATTGGAAGGAAGCTAGGTACCTACTTGGTTTTGCAATGAGGTTTTGCATTTTGTGTTGTCAAGTGTTTTTATTCTCTTTCTCATAGTGATTTTATTCTCTTTGGTAACATAACACCAAAGAGATTTAAAATAATACGGTAACGGAACATAACCTCAGAAGAAGGAAAGATATACCTTTATATCTTATTATATTGTTATTGATTCCTTTAGAATGTCAATGAACATAACGCATTGCATGTTGTTCCAGCCAATCAGGAGTATGTAAATACTACCTAATCTGTGACATCAAGTCTACAACCACTGACGTGTTACCCCTTAGGCGCGGGACAGACAGAAAAGACGTAAGGCGAAGACGCGGCGCGGACAGGGCGGACTGGCGGAGACGTGACACGGACGGAAGAGACGGGGCGCGGACGCGACGCAGTGCGAGCGTGCGAGCGTGCGTGACGCGTCCGGCAGGCATGCAACCCCGCGCCCCGTCCTCGCCCCCGCCACGCCACGTCCGCACCCCGTCTCTTCTGTGTGTTTTGAACAAAAGGGGCAGACGTAAAAGCGTCGCGCCCGCGCCCCGTCTCTTCTGTATGTTTTGCGTCGTGACGCTTCTATACATTTTGTATGAAAGGGACGCGGAAGAGACAAATGTCCGCGCCCCGTCTTCGCCTTACGTCTTTTCTGTCTGTCACGCGCCTTAGAGTATAATATCTTTGTCTACAACAAAATGTTCCCGACATTAAAATTTCTATCTGTTAATATTCGTCGTGTTTTTATTCTCTTTGTCTGATACGTAGATAGATCTCTTTATAATCTGTGTGTTTTTCGTTCCAATCATTCACTCACTCACTCACTCACTCACTCAAAAATGATAGAATAGAACAACTATAAATTTTTATACCAAATAAGAAGAAGTGAAGTGAAGTGAAACTTGAAATTTATATAGGATAGGAATAGGAACTCTAGAAAGGAAAGATTCTAAACTAAACGCATTGTGTGATTCCTACAAAATGATCATAATACTTCTTTTTACTGTCTTGTTGAGCGGCTCGTTTTGTGTTGGAGACGAGAGAGTGAAGTTTGCAGCTGTGCTGTACAGGCACGGTGATAGAACACCTGTGGATCTCTACCCTACGGATCCCTGGCGTAATGAGTCATTGTGGCCTGTTAGGTTTGGAGAACTGACCAATAAAGGCAAACAACAACATTATGCGTTGGGGCAATGGCTGCGAAAACGATACTCGGTAGGTCTGCAGTCTTTTCATAAAATATTTTCAGCCCAACAATTATTACCTAGGTAAGTAGGTAGGTACCTATTATGTAGGTACCTTATTGTTTGGTTAAACTAATGCTGGTTGGATTTTACTTTACAGAACTTAAGTAAGGCAAAAAAGACTTACAAAAATTATTGTATGTATTAAACATATTAGTAGGTATTCGAACCTAGTAAAATTAGCAGGTAAGTTCTTTGCATCGTGAAGGGGATGTCTAAAGGGTTTAAACTTTTGTCAAGGTCATTGACCCCAAAGTTCAATGACTTCGCCGTTAGAGGTCAAAATGTGTCATTCAATAATAGTAGGTAGGCAAAAAAGACCTAAAAAATTATGAAGACAATTTAATGCACAATATTATGTTTTTTAACATCATGGAGCTGATGTCTAAAGATACACCTCTTGTTCAGGTCACCAACCTCAAAGTTCAATTAGTTCGATTGCGTCTCAAAATGTGTCAGCATGCGAAATATCTTTAGATCTGACACAGAGCGCCCAACATGGGTTGGTTAGGTTCATCTTGAGTGATGGATTCCACACAGCACCTTGAGTCCACAGTGTAATGCTGTAAAGGGTCTTATTCAGAGTCAGCACTGAGGGCTTGAGTATTCGCTCAAGTATAGATATTTAAGGTTTTGTTAAGGAAACTGAGTAATGAATCACCATTTGACACAATTCACTCTTGAGTATGGACTGAATACGAGCCTTAGGTATTTACAGCGTTTGGTATCAGTGTTACCTGCCCAGTACTCTCCAAAGGAGAGTTGACTGTGTGTGCATAATCCTAAAACATGTCATAGGCTCTGACTGAAGCCGGGTTAAGATAAGCCCTATTAATTTTATTTCATTGTTTGTTTCAGCATTTACTATCCCCAAATTTTGATCCAACAGAAATTTATATCAGGTCTACAGATGTTGATCGAACTCTAATGTCAGCTCAAGCAAACCTTGCAGGTATAGTGTGTAACTAATAAATTTTAGTATTAACACTATTATGAAAACTAAATTGTTATCTTTCTTTGGGCAAAGATTGTCAAAAATTGATCACTGAAAAGAATACTAGGCCCATCCCCAAACCATTTATCCTCTGGTTCCTGATTGTTTTGGTTGCAAAAGAGCAAGAGTAGACACCCCGGCTCTTAAAGCCGAGCAAGATAAGTACATGGGATACTTCAACCATTATGTTTGAAAGTGATTCCAAAGTCAAATTCTATCAAAAAACTAGAAATAAGTAACAAAAATATATGAAGTTTATTAATTTTTATTATTTATGTACTATGTTTACTACTTAACTGTTTGTTTGTTTCTATTCTATACTGTCCCACTGCTAGGCAAAGGTCTCCCCCCGAGTTAGTACTACATTCTGACTGAATAAAGATTCATTTATAAATATTATAATTAATTTCAAATGTATTAAAAAATTGCTATTATTCCAGGCATGTATCCACCAGTAAATGCTTCTGTTTGGAATATGGACTTGATGTGGCAACCAATACCAGTACACACAGTGCCGGAAGAAGAAGATGAAATACTTGCAATGAAAAAACCTTGCCCGGCTTACAACCAAGAGTTAAAGAAAGTTATTAGCTCCAAGGCATACAAGGAAAGATTGATGAAATACCAAAAACTAATGGAGTAAGTTTTGTTATTGAGCAAAGAAAAGTAAAGGTTAAAATACTTTTGCCTATTTCTCAGCTGTAATGTTTGTCTTCTTGTTGATTATTGGAATGTTTAATATTTGAACCAATTTTGTATGAAATTTGGATTTTGAATCACTTTATAGATATGTATAACGGATTTTGATGCGGTTTTCAAACCAAATAGGAATCATACGCACATACACAGTACATACTGCTTATTGCACTATCCTACTAATATTATAAAGGTGAAAGTTATGTTCGGTACGTATGTAAGTGTGTTTGTCACTCCTTTACGCTCTAACGGTTGGACGGATTTTAATGAAATTTGGTATCAGAATTGCTTATACCCTGGATTAAAAAATAAGCTTCTTTTGATCCCGGTATTCCAAAGGGAACGAGAACTATTCACCGCGGGGCGCAGCTAGTAGTAGTAGTACCTTATGAAGGTTTTTTGTTTTGTAATGATAATCAATAGTTATTAATTTGTTATCTGCATTGTTCAAGTTATTTAATCTAATCAAGCAACACATACAAATATAAATTCACTACACAGGGTGGGGCAATTTTGTAGTTAGAATGTTTAGCTTTTAGGAACTTACTGTTTAATTTCGACGAAAAAAATCTTAGCCTAACGTACCATTCGCCCAAAAAATTACATAAGTCAAAAAAAAAAAAGAAGTTGATCTTAATCGACTCTATTTCCGAAGAACGAAGATTGCCGGGAAAGCTTGTTTTTAAATAATTTTGAAAGTGTATATCTTTTTATATTATTTTCTTGGGTATAAAAGTAAATGACTTTTATTTTCATTATGCTTAATTTTTAGTTACCTCTCAGTTTACACTGGAATGAAAGTGAAGGATTATTATGACGTAGTCAGTATCTACAGTGTGTTGTACATTGAAACACTGTACAACTTTACCTTGCCTGAATGGACTTCCAAGGTTTATCCAGACGCAATGGCAGAACCGGCTGGATACAGGTAATTTCCAACAGTATGCTTAGTTTAAAGCTGACTTACAATCTTCAATAATAATCTTTATTAACACCGATAGGTTGCAATCTCTATCTATATATATAGATCTATATATATAAGTTTATATATTATAAATAGAGATTGCAACCTATCGGTTGTATGTCTTGTGTGACCTTGTATGTCAATGACAAATTATGACTCAACTTGGAATTTCTAAGTAAAAAACACTTATTTACCTTCATCGTCCTTGCTTTTACTTGGTTGAGATTTACTACTCTGAAAAAGACAGGGGCCGTTAAGCGGCCACTTTTGGTATTTCATACAATAAACACAATTTGTTTCATGTAAAATGACAACCTTTACAAAACACCTTTTTTGAGGTCATGGAACTAAATACACAGCCGGTACTCAGCCAACACTCATCTCTCTGGTTCTCTAAAGCCTCCAATACATGTTGGCCGAGCGTAGGCAAGTGAACGCCAATACCAACGATTTGCCTTGCCTTGCAATCGCTCGTTATCACTCGCCTAGCTGGCCGAGTCCAGGCAAGCGCCAAAGTGTAGCAGTCATACATAGCGAGGAGTCGCTCGCGTCCACTCGCGAATACGGTAGCACTTGTCTTTGCATCGATTTGCCTACGGTCGCCTTCGCTCGATTCGGCGTAGGCGTAGGCTCGACCAGCATTGTTTTGTAAATAAACCTTTTGCAAATTGCAGTTTCACGATCGACACCTCCAGTCCAGTACTAGCGCGCTTAAGGGCGGGTCCTTTCCTCAAACAAGTGACATCGAAGATGATCGACGCTCTCTATGATGGGAAGGCCCCGACTCGCAAGAGGCATCCCAAAGTACTGATGTACAGCGGTCATGACCTGACTGTGGGAAGCGTGTTGAATGCACTTGGCTTATACAATGACATTTGCCCTCCCTATACGGCTACTGTGTTCTTAGAACTTATTCAAGGTGAGTAATGGAAGAAAGATGGTTCTGAGATTGTTTTTTTTTACATCTCCTTACACTGTCAAATTAGTATTATATTAGTAGTTACCTCCTATACTAAGTACACATTTGACTATTCATCCCCACTTTCACCCCCCATATCTTGTAAATGGCTCAACCGATTTCTATGTTACTTTCTGCTGGGACAGATAGTTTAATGGACATCCGGCAGGTACATTAGGTTCGAATCCTGCCGAAGCTGTTAACTTTTAGTAAGATGTTTCTGTCACCATAGTTGACCACTTGCTTTACGGACTTACTAAGCTAGTAGCTCAGAATACAATTCTGAGCCTAGTAGGATAGTCAGGTTTATAAGATGATTTCATTTATTCTAATATTATTAAACACAGGTATACAAATTATGTTTATTTTCCAGAAAATGATTCGTCGGATCACTTCATAAGGATCTTATACAGAAACTCAACGGAAATAGTTGAGCCGTACATCCTGAGCATCCCTAACTGTGGCGAGCTGTGTCCCTTGAACCGTTTTATGCAAAACTACGAAAACCTCATATCCGTCAACTGGGATTACGAATGCGAGAAACAGGTAAACAACAGACTATCCCCCTTATGCATATGGTTCAGTAAACCTACTTAAGCTAAAACGGTTATTAAATCTGTTGCTATCTCTTTCCAGAGTAACAAGAAAAAACGATCTATTGACAAATCTTATTCATAAAGATTTGTCAATAGATCAGATAGAGACATATGGGTCTGTAGGGTTACCGGCGGTTTTTGTGTAGTATAGTAATCTATCCTCGCTCAGGTGTCAAGTATTCTAAATGTATGGAATTTTTTGTTCTTGCAAGTTACCGGGGGAGGCGCTGCACTGGATTTTCATACATTTGTGATACTTGACTGGATATCAAGGACAGTATCCAATACTACGGCAAACTGGCGCTAACCCCCCTGTATGTTCGTATAAAAGCTAGTGCCAACTTGCCAACTAAACAAACCGCCCAGCCACGCGCGGGCGGCCTGGAATATATCTACCTAAACAGCCGAGTGGGCTAGGCCTGCTCCTATGCAAATAACTCAACTTTACCATAGATATTTCAAGCCATGTTGGTCTAGTGGATTAGTACCTCGACTTTCGATCCGAAGGTCGTGGGTTCGAATCCGGCCGTGCATCAATGAACTTTTCGCATCGAAAAATTTATATGCGCTTATAACGGTTAAGGAAAACATCGTGAGGAAACCAGTTAGCTCTCTAATAGCGTCGATGGGCTTGCAACCTGTTACGTATGGAAAGTTAACTTCTGCAAAAAGTGGGCATGTACCAAATATGTATGTATTTGGATATACCTCTGACTACCCCCTTAGACATCTTCAAAAGGATCTAAAATTTCCTAATGATCTGAAAGAAATGTCTACCGCTCCCGGGATACAGTCGCAATCATATTTTTTTTTTTTTCATTTCAACATGTTAAGTTTTGAGTCTAAGATCAATGTTTTGTTTGATTTGACAGTTCCCGGCGCTCCTTGGGATTTCGTTCTTCATCGGGCTGGCTCTCTTTGCCACTATCTACATCTCCCACAAAGTACACTTCGCACGGGTGTCCAGGCAACACAGGTAAGAATTACCACCCTATATATACTACGCGAAACTTTATAACTTTAAATAAGTTTGATACCTTTCTCATTTCTCATACACCGAAAGTTAAGCTTGAAGTTACCGGAACATAGGGTGGAAAACAGCACTTTGCGTCCCTAGGGTCGTACATTAACGCAAAGTCCCTAGGAACGCATATAACTGTCTTTTCTTTCTTCTTTTATTAACCTGTCTCGTCCCACTGCTGGGCAAAGGTCACCCCCAAACTCTTCCAACCGTATCCTTTGCCGAGTCCCACCATCCTTCGTCAAAGGTGACGAGATCTATATACCTGTCAAATAATTTAAAATGTCAACTTCTTTCTTGACATTACTTTAGCGGAATGTGCATGTCGAGGCATTCTATACGGCCACAGCTGTATTTGAAATAACTTTATAGCAGACTTGATTCCTACTTATTCATATAAATAAATAAATAAATAAAATAAAAGTAGCCTTTATTCGCTGACCATGGTAAACTTAAATAAATTTTATAATTATATTTCTTACTAACTAAACTTGTTATTACTTACCTACTTACTTACTAACTAAACTGAATTTATTGGTTAGTTCATCAACACCTAGGTCAGGTTGTCCTTCGACAAAGGCCTCTTCCAGATTCTTCCATTCTGTGCGGTCTAAGCATGCTCTGCGCCAGCAGACTTGATTCCTACTTATTCATACATTTTTCACTAAATTAGAGGCGGATTAGCATAAGAGCCGGCCTCAACTCACCAACGTCTACTACTCGCTCATACGAATATTACATCCTACTAATATTATAAACGCGAAAGTTTGTAAGTATGGATGGATGGATGTTTGTTATTCGTTCACGCGAAAACTACTGAACGGATTAGGCTGAAACCTGGAATATACATAGTTTATGACCGGTAATAACACATGGGCTAATATTGATCTCGGTATTCCCACGGGAACGGGAACTATTGCGGGTAACACCGCGGAGCGCAGCTAGTACATAATACATTATCCTTATTACAGACTGAACATGGTGTACACAAGTCTCCAGGCACCAGCCGCGACTCCGACGTCCACTTCGCTGGGAGTGAAACCGCTCGATGACGTCTAACCATTGAGTTACTATACTAAAGAGTCACAATCTAATAGCTGACAACACTCAAAAAATGTCCGAGCAAATTCAATGTTCTACAATGACATTTGAATGTAAACATTATTTCGTTTGTTTTAATGTTCAATGTCGCAAACAGTAAAACTCGTTGCGTGTGCCGAGTTTTGGCGCGGACATTTTATTTGTCTGATGTGGCTCTATAGATTGTACCTCAATGCGTCTAACATGTATTTTATCCTATCATCGATAAATTACAAGCTGTCCCGGCAAACTTCGTTATGCTCTTGAAATAAAATCTATGACAAACTCAACTACTTTATAGTTTCTGTCATGGTATGCGGGGTTTACACGGGTGACTGCTGGTCGATTTCGTGGATTATACATTTTCAAGTCGCCTCCCAAGCCGAACACGACGAAAATGTACGAAGATCGACCGCGAAATAGACCGTCTAGTCACCCGTGTAAACCCCGCATTGAGCCCGTCACACCTAGCTATAATATACACTCTGTCAAGAAAGTACCGGGAAAAGATTAATAATTCACAAAATATTTGTTATTTATCCAAATTTTTTTTATCACCTTCAAAGTATGCTCCTTCAGTAACGATACACTTACGCAAACAAATAATCCAATCAACAAAAAAAAAAATTTAAACGCTGTTTCCGGAATTGAGTTCAGTTCTCGCCGCGAATTCTCCTTTATGTCTTCTACCGATTGAAAACGGATGCCACGAAGTGGTAATTTGAGTTTAGGAAAAAGAAAGAAGTCGGCTGGAGCCATATCTGGTGAATATGGTAGTTTCTCAATGGTATTTGTTGAGTGTTTAGGTCAAAAATTTGGTCACAGTGATGCCCTTGTGCGAAGGCGCATTATCGTGGTGCATAATCCAAGAATTTTCTTTCAAGAAATCTGGCCTTTTTCGTCTAATTTACTCTCTACTGGTACGGATCGACTCTTGAGATACAGAAAATTCAGCGGCTATCTCTTTCAAAGTTGAATGAGGCTTTTCAGTCACTATTTCCTTCACTTTTGCGATGTTAACTTCAGTTGCAGACGTTGATGGCCTACCAGAGCGAGGCAAATCTTGCATCACATCTCGACCGCTTTTGAACGCTTTGTTCCACTCAAAAGCACATGTTTTTGATTAATTCGATTCACCGTAAGCCTTCTGTAACATTTTCAGTAACTCCGAACACGAATTTCCATTGGCAATGCAAAATTTAAGACAAACTCTTTGTTTGATTTTTTTGTCCATTATGAAATTCGCAATACACACTAGATATGATATAACTAAAAACAGCACTGTATTTAATATAAATAACAGATGCAACTCAAATTCCGCCCCAAAATGGAAAACAGTTGTACCAATCTAACAACAACAGAAAAAACTAAATTTTTCATTTGGAACCATAAACAAATCATCAATTCCCGATACTTATTTGACTGAATGTATATTAATATGCCTTGCTATAATTTATATTACTATATATTATAGCTACGTGTGTGACGGGCTTTAGAGTTATACAATGACAACGAAGTCGTTTAATATTATGTCCAAGCATAACTGATAAAAAAAAATTTAAAACATTATTATACTTAATCCTCTTAGCCAATTCCGATTCCTATTGTTTGTTCTGCCTTTAATTAGCTCAGATTTTTTTTTTGTAAATCGTGTTTTTGGAAAGAAAACGACATATTCTAGCTAGATCGATTTATCGCCCCTGAAACCACTAAATTTCATGAAAATCGTTGAAGTTGTTCCCGAAATTCAGATTATAATATATACAAGAATTGTAGATAGATTAGACAAGATCTATTAGTTTCTATACCTATTTGTATTCATCAACTTTTGTAGCTGACTGTCCCTAGTCTGTAATATTATGTAGGTACTTACATGAAAGTTATGCCACATTTTCTTGATAAATGATCTCTCTATGATTCTTAGAGGCGTTAGCGCCGTAAGTGGACTTTGCAATCATTGTCATGCTCAGAATAAACTAACTTACCTACTTGTGCAGGGCTATCTAACTTGTCTAACGTGTCTAAATTGTCGCGAAATCTAAATTTGTCGCCATCACGACTGAACTGTCAAAACCGAAAATATGACAGTAAAACTGTCATTTTCGTTTACTGTAATATTATTTGACAGTTTATTTGTGATGGCGATGAATTTCGTTTCGCGATAAGTTAGGCAATAGCCCTGCTGTTTAAAAGCCAAATTCTAAGATTAATATGTTCCACATGAGGCAAAATCGTAAGATCTCTTAACTTTATGTATTTGCTATTGCTTCATTTTTAGATTTAAGTCTAAGATGAATAAAAATGATTGTAATAGGACAGGTAAATTGTATTAGATATATTGTATTAGAATAGTCTGATAAAGTATGTGTGTTTACGTATGTTCTTCATGACCAAGCGTAGAAGAATTGGGAACATACGGCTTGCGGATGAGAATTCGTTACATTATAAATGAAAAATCTTACTAAAAGTTAAAGGCTCCCGCAGGATTCGAACCTGCGTAGATACAAGCGATCGCTCGATCGGCTTAAGAGCCGAGCTGCCTGACCACTAGGCTACGGACCCTCTTAGCCGAGGCCTGAAACTATTAGTAAGATGATTTTTGTATCGGTTAAAGCACCGAGAATTCGTTGTCGTTTTCTATGTGTATGTATTTACAAAAAACAAAATGTATCTAATCTAGTAAGTATATAACAAGAACGTGGTTACAAATGTATATAAATACATATTTATACAAAAGGACTTCATGCATAATAAACTACTGTTGCACAATGTTCAAAGATCGATCTTATTTCCGCGTGTATGTTCGAAAAATGTACTGTACACAGGCTCTTAGGGGTTTTAAACAAAGTGGTTAAAAATACTTATAACACCAAAATCCATAAGCCCTCGCCATTATTATCAGTCATCTAAATCTTACTATTAACAAGTACTTCAGTATACTAATATCTTAATTAAATTAATTAAGTTCAGAAAGTAAATGACTACCGGTTCTGCCACAAGTACAAGAATAGGCAGTGTTAAGAAAGTTACCACTTATTTCTAAAGCTTAGTTTGTACTTATACATTATGTACTGTTATTAATGGTATCCATCATTACATTTTTGATATAAGTAGATAATTTTTGCATTCTTAAGATATCTGTATAGCGATATATAATGCTCAAATAAAACTATTTGATAAACTATTGTACACTTAGGGGTTTTTGAAAAATGTCCTTATATTTCAAATGATTTATATTTGAATTTATAATTATATTTACCTACATTTAAAAACCATTTGATACCTAGTATTTTAAGATACTACCTACTTATTTAAGATTTACATACTTAATCCATTTTGTAATAGTAGGTATAAATAAGCAAAGACGATTAATATCGTAACCCTATCCCGCAGTACCAGATAGCCTGGAAACTTTAAAACCTCTGTGGCGCAGTGGGCGAAAGCCCGCCTGAGACGCAGAGGTTGCGGGTTCGATCCCCGCTGCGGGACAAATGTTTGCATGATCTGCAAATATTTGTTTCGTGTCTGGGTGTTTTCTATGTATAATATGTATGTATTTACAAAAAAAAATGTATCTATGTAGTTTATCAGTCATCTGGTTACCATAACACAAGCATTAAATTGCTTAGCTTGAGACTAGATGACGCCGTGTGAAATGTCCAAGGATATTTATTTATTTATTATTATTATTTATCAATGTTATCCAAGAAATTACAATTACTTTCTAGTTAAAATTACCTAAAAAAATTGTTATATTGAATATTGTTGCTACCTACTACTAAGTATTGAAATTTCTTGGATAAAATTGATGTTTTAAAGTTTCCAGGCTATCTGGTACGGGTTACGATTTTGTGTATGGCCTTTGTCTGTCTTCTAGATATTAATCGTCTATGGTATAAGTGAACATGGTCTATTAAATAAAGGTTCCATTCAATAAACTGTTTTAACTATTGGTTTTTGCCGATTATACCAGTACTATGCTATGACCGTAATAGGAACGTCTCAGGCAAAACATTTTTTGTATTGAATATGAAACAACACCCACTAGCTAGACCGTACCGTCACTGATCAACACCGTAGCGTACCATGTCCGGACTCTCTATAGTAAAACTGTAATGAATACCACCGTGTCCACCGTGCCTGATATGGTCATGGCACAGTAATGGTATAAATAAATGGTAGTCGGCAAAGTCCTTAAATGTCATTACCATTACCTGTTTCGATCACGTGTTATGTCATCAAAATAATGACTTATTCCGAGTTCCAACGAACGGATGTCCGTATGACGGTCGTCATAGCAACGTTGTTATCTGTCAAAAAGTGTCATACATTTTGTGTCTGATAAAGACGTTGCTATGACGACCGACCTACGGACATCCGTTAGTTGGTTAAAGGAACCCGGCATCTCTTTGCCCGGCATAAGGCGATGAACGACGTTGCTAATCGTTTACCAAGTGGCAAGTCAAGCCTTGACTAATCCCCCAAGTACGAACCACAGATCATAAAATAAGGTAGAATAAACATTAAGTTTGACTACTTGGATTCTTTTATCTGTGGTTTGACGTACAACCATAGGTAACTCTTGGTAACTCTGTTAGTATAAAAACCAGTGTCGATTGACTGATAATTAACCTTTTTCAAAATGTACCAAAGGTTAAAAATTATTTGATTTCTAAAGTCTAGTGACATGGTTTTTTTTTTGTAACTTTATCATGAAGACCTCAAATCAGGCGAAAGTATACTTAGAAGTTGGAATTACGTAACTTTACTGCGTAGGCAAAAAAAATCGATCGATGATTTTGATCGAAAGCTATGTGACCTTGTCATTATTTTTTGCTACGAGTAAAGCGAAGTGGCCACTGGCAAACTTCCACAATTTCTTGCAGAAGTCAATTGACAACTGTTTCCACTAACTGCAAGACGTGCAACTTGCAGCAAGTTCGCAAAGTCACAAAAACTTGCAGGAGTGCACTTGTGCTAGCATTTACACGTTGGAAGTCGCTTGCGCAATGCGCAAGTCAACATCCGCAAATCTTATTGCTAGTGGACACTTCGCACAAGTCACGTGAGTGGTGATGAACTAGGCATAGGTACCTAAAGTTAGTTATTCCATACGCGTTTGGTGGCACGCTCTTAGCTAGTTGTGTGCCACGTATCTAATCCCTGATGAACTGAACAGTACCTACTGTGACGTTTTAAAATGTACCACGGCATTAGTGGCGATTCTGAGTGTCGCAAAAGCTAAACTAAGCTAACTAAAATTATTGCCATCCTTTTTATTTCCATCGCTATGAAAGGGACGGCAACAATTTTAGTTAGCTTAGTTTAGCTTTTGCGACACTCAGAATTGCCACTATTATTAAGTGTACCTATACCCGAAAACCATCGCCATCGATTCATCTCTCCGCTTTCCTGCACCGTTGATTACTGTACCTACCTACACGTATTGAATGGCCTTTATTGGAACTGTATTGGAACTGTATTGGAAATTGTGCACTGGACTTAAATGCATGCAATGCAAACTGTTATCAATTGACTCTCAAAAAACTTCAAGAGTTGCCTGAAAAGACATAACGTGCATGTTTTTCTTGTTTCCATTTCAACATCTCTCGACACCAAACATTCTGACTCAGAAAATTAAATTAACTCAAATTAAAAATAATATAAATAGTAATATCGTTATTTTTACCTTCTTGCACCATTCATCATAATATTTCGATGTTAGTGAGTTGTTGAATGAGAACATGTAACTTTGCTGACGAAATAGAGTCATTGCATTTATAATATTTAGGGTTCCGCACCCAAAGCGTAAAAACGGGACCCTATTACCAAAGATAATTTTAAACCCTCGTCTTTGATACCTTTGCTATTACTAAAACTTCGCTGTCCGTCCGTCTGTCTCCAGGCTGTATCTCATGAACCGTGATAGTTAGACAGTTGAAATTTTCACAGATGATGTATTTGTTTTGGCGCTATAATCACACATACATTATTTATTGTCTTTCCTGTGGATATGGCCGGCTAAGCTGAGAGGATGGTTTAGGTGCTGGGCAAGCCTATTCCATCTCAACAAAGTCCCAGGCACTATTGCCGTTTTTTGCTCGATATTAATAACGACAAAATGTAGGCGCTTTAAATATTCATAGCATGTGCGCGAGTTCGACTCGCATCAATTTTTACATATACCTTCCTAAGTACTTACCTAATGAATTCCATGCTAAGTATTTAAGTAAGTCAAAAGTATTTTATTACGTACAGCGCTTGACCTCGTATGTCTGCGACTTACCTAATATAATTCCGGAGATCATTCTCACCTATGACCTACGAAAGCGGCTAGCATCGTCGGTACCTGTTTCGTGTATCTTTAACATTCGCAGTTTGCGAGCTGGTGAGAGATGACGTACGATAAGACCATTTATAATACATTGCATCTTTCAATTCTCATGCTTATGGAGTTCACAATACCGCAGCATTAACATTTAAACATCACCTAGAGACAAAATTTGCTTATCAAATAATTAGAATGCAAGGACATTACTGAAATACAAAACAATTACCTAATTCATGAACACTTTAGAAAATGATATTATTAAAGTATTACAATCCAATACACTAAAACATAATAACAGTTAGTAGGTATTATAAAACATATGCAAACGGGTATTTATCACGAATTTTACCTTTAATATTCACCCGACGTAAAATACCCGTTTGCATATGTTTTATAATGTGTTCTGATCGCGAAAGTTAGTAGGTACCTAGGTACCCTACGTTATTTCTTAATTAAAAGCAAGTGGCCAACTCTGCGATTTCGATCCCCGCCAAAGGATACATTTTGTTGTTTGCATGTTCTGCAGATATTTGTTTCGGGTCTGGGTGCTTTCTATCTAAAATATATACCTACATGTACTTATTTAAAAATGTATAATTAGTATTTCAGTCATCTGGTAACCATAACACAAGCATTAAGTTGCTTAGCTTGGGGCTAGATGATGCTGTGTGAAATGTCCTAGGAAATTGATTTTATTTATACAGAGTTTTAGGTTGCTGAAAGGCCTAAAAGTAATTTAATTAATTTAACGGGACTGTTAAACGACATAACCCAATGCGCGTAATAAAAACCAAAGGTTTGCTAGAAGGGAACGCTCTTTAGGGTTAAGCTCTCCTTTGCCATTAGGTACCTCTCTATGTTTAAGCTCTTTTACAAATGTTTTATTTGTCCGCAATCCTACTAATAAAACCAAAAGTTTGTTAACTCTTTCATGCGAAAACTGCTGAACGGACTGGCTGACTTAGCTGATTTAGACCACAGAACTCTGATAACTACCGAGGAAATCTGAATGTTACGTAGAAAAGTCAAGGTAATTATTGAATGTTGAATCGCATTCTTGCTAAAAATACTATTCGCATGCTTGACCACTACAATTAGTTGTTAACCTGTCCATAAATTAGAGCCAACTTAATACTTTACTCATAAGTACCTACCTTAATTTATTTGAATATTTTGTAGTGTTTTGGTACGAAGTTAAACTGACCTATAAATTAGTAAAAACATGCAGGTACCAGTGTAGTGTAGGTACTTATAAAAACAATAATATAAAGATCGAATAATCCTAGTTTGTCTGAGTGTAATTAAACCAGCATTGGATGAGACGGTTTTGCAAAATCTGCAATGCATAGGTATTGTATTTGATATGCAATATTGGAAAACTTCATCAACATAATTATTAATTTAATTTAATTTCACTTAATGTCTTTAGGACAAGCAATTGTCGGCTAAGAGGATTCCTTTCCATTCCAAATGGTCTCTATATCCAACAGCTGGGACGGATGGTATTGTTCCCTTATAGAACTGGATGCATAAATAGGTTGAGCGGGCTGAGTGAAATGGCATTCCAGGCTTTTGCCTAATTAAACCGGCAATGATGATGAAGGTAAATAGTTTAAAAAGCTAGACAATCCTATGAAAGGCCACGTAAGCACCTTTCACAAGTGGGTAAGTCAAAGTCACCGTTAGAGAAATTCTAAAAAGTAATGTTGTTAACCAAATCACGGAGTGTGATGGCGACGTCACAATAGGATTTGGTCTGTTTCAGTGGTACCTACAATTGAGCACAGCTCGTGTGTAGGTACAATACAATGCGAGTTGTAGCCGAGAGTGCACCATGACGAATATAAATAAGGCTGCAAGCGGCGACCGACGGAGGCGACCCGACGCGGGGCGACGACACGACATCGTCATCCAGTTGGCGGTGCGGTGGGTCGCCGACTTACCCGGGGAGTGCGCGCTGCGACGCCAGATGAAGCGTGGCCTCCGTCTGCTGTGGACCTGCACATACCCGCTCCGCGGAGAAAGGATCGACACCAGTGTCTCTTGCGACATCCGAGGCCCCAACACATAAACATGAAGATTCTACCCCTGTAAGTCTCTTTGCATTACTTATTACACAGTCGTTGCTAGGAGCTTTCACCCATCGAGTTTTGATTTCAGATATTGAAGTTTTCTAGTCAGCTGTGCGATTGTATTTGCGATATTTTGTCATTGTGTTAACCCTATAATACAATGTTTTAGGTGGGTAACATTAGCCAATAGGGAATATTTTTGTAGTAATTCATTTAATATTATTAAAGTGCAGGAATAAACTTAAAGCTTTTATTAGAGATTTGTGCACCGCGATATTATTGAGTACCTACACAAAACTAAAATACTTATTATTTTCTATTTTTTTTATACTCATGGCAGTGTTCAGTGGTAAACATATATTTTGAAGACAGTGCAATGTAGGTAGATATCACAATAACTATTTCAAAAAAACTAATTTGCCTTTCTAATAACGTGCTCAGTGGTATCTAGGGTGCTGAGGCAATGGACAAAGAGCTAACGGCCTATTTAGTAGCACTATGGAATACTTGTGGTGAAATTTAACAAGTGTGCTACGATTCGATTAATAATATGCGGTGACTAATTTGGTTGTTTCATAATTTGTTGACTTACAAACCTCAAAAACAGAGACCACGGATTGACCCGGCATAGCAAACCAATTAATTTTCAAATTAATTGAGCGAAACCGAGAACCGGTTGTATGAATAGGTCCCATGTTGAAAGTTAGGCTCGCGACCTACGATTGGGATTGCCTAATCGCTATTATTTATATTAATATTTTAAATAATGACGTCCTCTTACAAAATTTTTTTATTGTATTTATTTGTAATATTAATACCTACTTACCTACTTAAGTATATCATTTCGTAAAATATTAATAATTATATTTTATTGTGCCTAGGTACTTGATAATGCCCATGCGTTCCGTTACCATCACATTCCCATTGCCTGGTAGTAGGTACTTGTATAGTGTTGCACCGGCAGTCGCCGGGCATGTTTCTACATATCAATAGGATCAGAATTGTTTAAAGGGCTTCGGTATGTTGACTTGGGCCCGGCCCCATGCTTTCCTATCAAAGACTCGGGACTCCGTCGTCCCGAGATCGTAAACTTTGGCAAACAAAGTAATAAAATAACATTATTTCAGGCAACATTAGAATAAGTTACAAAATGTTGTCTACGGCCCAGAGAAATATAATCTTTATAAATTGGAACTCGTTTTGAAGACGGCGACTTGTGACGCAATCGCGGAGTATCCAGTTGCGAGGCGTCACGTTAATAACGTAATGTAGGATGAATGGTAGGCACAGCCACAGCCATGGGTTGCCTAGCCAGGGGCTCTCAGCTTCTCCGCAGCAAAATAACTAGGTTGCTCGTTATGTAAACATCGCCTGTAGGTGCATCAGCATGCCTCATAGGTATACTGACAACTATGTGGCTTTACATTATGATGCGGCCACCACACATTGGCTTCAAATTGGTTTCAACATTGGCTACGAATAGAATGGCCAATGGCAATGCTCCGTTTGTGTCCAATAACCGTCCAAGATCGATCCCTACATTGGAGTGTTGGAACCAACACGTTCCAACACTGTGGTGCCCGCATGACGAGCTTTGTATGCAAAGTTTTCGATAAACTTGTTAAATTCAACATTCCACCTCGCATCTAAGACTAGCTAACCACGAGGCGCGTCGCGTCGTCAGAATCAAAAGTAGGATTAAGGTTTTACTTGCAGGTAGAGTTGCACTTTATTAGGATCCATAATGTAGGTACCCGATTCTCGGTTTACGTGATTTTACCTACTCATGCTCATCGCGGTCATATTTTTAAAGTAAAAATTATTTCGATCTAGTTGATTTTCTATATTTTTTTACCTAGATGTTATGAGGCCTATATAATTTGGTTTAGGTATTTATTATGAGTAGTGCATTCTCATGTTTGATTGGATATAAATAAGCCTAAAAAAACTATACGGCGGCATCTTGTACCTACAGCGTGATATATAGCTGCTTATGTGCATCACGCTTTAGCTCGTAAATTAGCAGACCATTAAGACGTGTTTTGGTTACATAAACTAAGTGTTTTGAAAATAAGTATTCAAATATGTGTTTAAATCTGATTTAATTTATAGTATACTATGTACGCGTAACACAAACCAGTTGCGTAGAAGTTGCGGCTTCGGCGTCTGACTACGAAATTGTGCTACTACTTTTCGTTGTGGACTTGATATCGAAATTATCATAGAATATTATGCATATTGAAACTTAGACTACTAAACAAAAACATAAAATTAAGTAGATGTGAGTAGCAATTGTGTAATAAACTGCTGAAAGTATGCTGAAGGTAAGCCTAATACCTATACCTAGTACAGGTTAGATCCGATAATTAGGATTTGTTCATTTTGCAACAGTTTGTAGGTACTCGACATTCTTTAGAGTACGTAACTACTATTAGTTAGGTAGGTCTACTTCCAGTTTGCTGGCCTCAATTAAATACAGATTATAATACTGTTATTAGTTGAGGTTAAAGAACTTGTTCAATATCTTAGTAGATTCGAAAGGTTTATCAAGTTTCACATCGGTTTACATAATGTACTACATTATCAAGCTTCTTTCTCATAGGGAGGCAGGTATCGGTTTATTGAATTAAAAAAATGTGGAGAATTGTCTATCAGTTACCTTCACGTTATACTCATTGCACGTTTACTCATGACACGAATAACAAAGGGATTGTAGGACGATGTGCTTAAAACTGCCTGCACCTTACTCAACGCCCTGGCATTACTGCAAACATGCAGTCTTATGGTAATAAAACATCGTTGTGCAACCAGACGATTGACATTTACCTATAAGTCGTGAAGAACCACCGGCGCCGGTCCGCTGGGCGTTTCATAGTTCTCTTTGAAAACAATCCCATTCCCATAATAATAGTGTAACTTTTTGGATATAATCTCCAATGACGCCCCTATATTGTCTCGTTTCGGTCATAGGTTGTCATATTTTCACAACAATCGTCGATTGCTCAACCAACAGTCATACCTGTGGTTTTATGCTAGGCTGAATTGTGAGAAGATTCATACGCGAAAGCTTCTCATGGGTTACCTAACTTATCAGGCACAGATGAATCTGACGAGACTTGTGGTGTAACCGGTTGTAATCTTTTTCGATCTTTGACATTGTTTCTGTTGGGATCGAGATGATTTAGCGAAATGGCAGGTTGTGAAATGGTGTCAGTCACATGTTGATTTTGGCGAAGCGTCCTGGCAGGCTCTAACGCGATGTCTGCAGAGCGAGGACAGGCGGGCGACAAGCCAGCGGCGCATGCAGCTCCTCAAATGCCGCATTGCATTGCGAGGTCAGTCTACTTTTTTACCACTTCTGGTTTCTGCCCGACTGACCTTGATGTGATTTGAGGTTACAATCACACACTCGTGTTGACCCCGCGCCGCATACTGGGCTATAAAATATTGCTAGCATAGAAAGTTGCTCTTTTTCTGACGTGACTCGGATTGCAATTGTTGTTTTCCACGCGAGAGACTAGGCGTAGGCAGGCATGCCAAACAGGAGGCTCGCGCTCGCTGCTTGAAGCTCCTTTCACAATAGATTTCACAAAATGCAATCGCACGGTTATCAACATACCTAAGTACAGTAAAATCTCATCATATTTTGAAATATAAACAAATTGTAATCGATGAATTGCAAGTATGTCTAGTGATCTAGACCAATGTAGAGGCCAAGTAGAGGCCGTTGCCGGGCGTTCGGCTCTGAAGTCAAAGAGCATATAACACTACGTTTATCTGAAGTATTGGATGTGGCATCTGTCATAGATATTACATAAATCAGAGAAAGCAAAAGGAAGGCGTTGCGGTGCGATGTCGGAAGCGGATACGGAATCGATCTGTCCACCTGAGGCGACCCTGTACCGACTTGTTATTCAACTATCGGTAGTAGAGCGGCAGCTGACCTTTGTCGAGAAGAGTGTCACAACACAATAGTAGCCATGTCATAGAACTGCCAGCCTCTCGTCCTACACCCACGGTGCAGGTGATCGGCACCGCGATGCGAGTATTTCAGGACACATTCAACCTTGCTCTCACTAGACTATTTGACATTTACGCTCTTTTACAACCGGGTTCACTTAGATTCTAAAAAAAACAACTTACCTACGACATGTTGGTACCTCTATGAGAGTAGGTACCTAGTTGGGTAAGTATAGAATATGTTTGAATTTTTTTATTACCTGCTGAGATTGTTAACAAATTATAAATCATGCATGAGGTAGGTACTGAATTCGTGTCTTTTAATAAAAGCTATAGGGAGAGACATTTTGTTAATAATATGGTTGTGTTAGTGTCGGAATTTGACTTAATGCAAGTATTATTGATCTAGTTTCAAATTGCACACAAGGACGGCTGCTTGTGGCACAAACTCGAATCTCTGTTACTTTGGTTTATCAAACGTTGTGTGTTTTGAATAACAAAATAGGCGCAAGTTATAAAGTTTGACATAATGATAAATTGCGCACTGTCCAGCAGTAGGTACCTACCTACTCTTCAAGTATTATCGTTATCCCTGACATTTGCATCTGCTTAATATGTATGCAGAATTGACTCCATATTATTAACATTCCACATTATAAAATAAAAAAAGATTACTTAAACAATAATATCTATCTATCTAAACTAATAGGTAGGTACTTACCTTTAAACGAGCAATTCTTGTATCATTTTCTAAAAATCAATCCTAGCTAGATTAATTTATCACCCCGTAATTCCTGTAATTTCTGCATACTAAATTTCATGAAAATCGTTGAAGCCGTTTTCGAGTTTCAGATCATATTATATAATAGGTTATATTGTAAAGTGATGGTTATTATCTAACATTGGCAATCATTGCATCGTATCTGGCATGTCAAGTCAAAAGTTTAAAACATTTAGTAACAACGTGTTTCTTGTTTTTGGTCCAACATCTCCAAAGTCAAGGTCAACAGGAAATATTTAATTCGAATAACATCAAATACCTAAATTTTTAAGAGTTATACCTATCCCAAAATATAAAATAAGTAGGTAAACGTGTTTTAAACTAAACCTAGTTGTATAATTAACCTATAAATTCAAAATTATTGAAGCCACAAATTGTACCTTATCCTAATGAGAAGTTAATGTTTTATTTTGATCATTTTAATGGAATGCAATAATTAAAGTGCCTACCAATAACTACTAGGTATAGGTATAATCAATTGTATCTAGGAATCTCGGAATTCCGTACCTAATCAATGTTTTTTTAACAAACTACATATTTCAATTATTTATTTATTATCAAACAAAGAAGCAAAAAATGCAAAAATAACCACAAAACAAAGGATTTTTTTTCCTGTTAAAATAGTTTTATTAATTATTTTCTCGTATTTTTGTTTTTTTTTGTTTCATAATAAATATAGTATAGACTAGTCGAGAACGAACAGAAAAAATTCAACCAAATACTATAAATTTATTTATTTCTTTATAAATGAAAAGTCTTACGAAACGTTACATCTTCGACGGATTTAGAACCTGCGTAACGCAAAACGCCAGGCTAAAGGGCGATCACTTGCATCAACGCAGCCTGCGTTGATGCATCGCCCTTTAGCCGGGCTGTCTTCAACCTTTCGGTTACGAAGCCTATGACACTTTAATGTAATAAAAAATATACACGGTTATTCATAATTGGTATGTTATCCCGAAAAGGGGTCATTCACCTCATCTGTGTGAACAACATTTCTTCTACGACTTTTTGAATTTCGATGTTTTTCATTGAAGAAATGACTAGCAAAGTTTCCTTCAGAAATAAACACAGAGCAACCCTATCATAATCAGCTGATCCCTGAACTTTGCCGGTGACCCTAACCCCTGGCCAGTGGCCCGTGTGACGTACGAGGGGGGGCAATGGAAATATTCAAACTTTTTTGTCAAAAGATATAACAAAAAAGTTTTTGTATGAAAAACAAAAAATTTGAATTCACAAGATTTGCACCTAAGTACACAACTGTTCATTTGCATGGTCACAAAATCCCCCTTCCGGGATAACATACCAATTATGAATAACGTTGTATAGAGCCCTAAAAAACTCACTCTCTAATTATTTTTTTCAAGTTACTTGGTTAATTTGCTCATCTACATGAGAAGCGGTTTTCCCTTTTTAGTTCCGTATTATCTGATACCGCTTATATTTATTTTAACCCTACCTAGACATCAAGTGAAATCCATCCAAGCTGTCAAACTAAAGATAATCAAAATGTAGGTATTGTTGTATCCGGGTTAGATGCAAAAAACAGTATGAGACTTAGGTATATCTTTTAAGATACAATGTATATGGTTTGTTGTTTCAGATTCGTTTTGTTGGTTTGCATAGCGTGGCCGGCGTGTGCTCAGGACGATGAGGTCCCACAAAGGGCCGCTGTTTCAAGAGCGCTTCTTAAAAGAGGACAGAACCCTCGGGGCAAAGCCACCACCACTACCACACCGGCTCCACAGGTTAGTTGCTATCTTACGTTCAACTACTGATGCATAATTATCTGTAAAGTAAATTAACTTTAGATAGTGTTACATCAGCATTAATCGATATTCTTCATTATGAAGAAACAACCGTGGTTTCTGTGACCGCTACCTTCTCAATTTAGGTAGGTATCTCAAATGTAGATGCTAAATGTTCCTCCACTCCGCTTTGCTGTGATAGAATGAACCGATCATTTAAATTAGCCAGTTGCTTTTGACAGGTTTTATGATATTGCTATCCCTTTAAAATTGAAACTTTATATACTCATACTTACTCATAAAGTTTTAATTATTAGATACTAGTGGCAATTCTAGAAATTCTAGATATTCGAGAAATGGGGACGCGGACGAGAGTTTGTAGGTATGTCTGTCTATATTCTTGTTCTTTTATGCTCCAAAAGATTCCTTGACACGCTTTTGTAGAAAAAATTAAAAATTTATAAACTGTGTGGACAAGGTGCCAACTGTGGAAACGAGATGCGAAATCAACTGCTCATGTGTTCGTAATTGGGTCAAAGATTGCATAAAATTTTATACACTTAAGTTTGTTGCGGTTGTGGGACAGATAAAAACCTTATTATTATATTATATCCCGCTAGCAATTCGATATAATATTTAATGAAAAAAAAAAAAATTAGCTAGGATTAATTTTTAGAAAATATCTTGCTTTCTATCGCACGTCATTATAGCAATCGTGCGCGAAAGAGCAGCGTGTAAAGATTTTACAGGGGAAATAACAATGGATGGCTTTCCCGCTCGCAATCCTGTACGCTCCTCGAATGCGAGATAGAGTCACCGTGTAAAGGCCGCTAATGTCGTTTTATCCATGTTTTCAGGCAATAAAAAAATAAATACCAAGCAATTATTTTAATGTTTCTCACCGAGTTTAAAATTATATTTAAAATCGGATATGTAATCCAATTTTTGAAATACCTATAGTTTAACACCGTTTGCGTTATTTCGCTAGTAAGTATACATACATTTTCAGTTTCATACTATTAGGTACTATACTAAGTAATGTCATAACAAACACGTTAAGGAAAAATAATCGATAAGGTGAAAGGGGAGCTTAGAATCACATTGTTGTCGAGGCATGAATTCTTACAAAACGAATTTTAAGGAGTTGTTTCTTAATATAGCGTTGCTACGTGTTTTGATCGGCATGTTTTATAGGTCAAGACAAGTCATTGAGTATTCCAAAATACGTAAGTAATCAGTTATTGTTATATAATTTTTTTGTAAATGTAGGAATACGTATATTATATATATACATAGAAAACACCCAGACTCGAGACAAATATTTGCACTTACAAACATTTGTCCCGTAGCGGGGATCGAACCCTCAATCTCTGCGTCTGAGGCGGGCTTTCACCCACTGCGCCATGTTTGAATATTAATTTGTAACAGATTTTTTGGTCACGTGTGTTTCCCACGGTGTGTTACGGGACGTAAAAGATTCTTGCTTGTGTAATGCGTAACAAGCTTGGCGTTAATTAATTTGCTTAACAATAGGCAATTGGGTAAGTGATTGGAAAGCGTACAAAATCGTCATTGTAATTTGTCTTTAGCGCACTTTTAACGACATATTGGTTACGTAAAGTTTTATTGTAGGTATCTAATACCTATCTATATGACCCGAATGAGTCTTTTCAATAAGTTTTCCATTAAGATGATATTATTTTTACAAACTCCTTAGTTATAGAAATATACTTGGTCTATTTTGTGACCGGTTCCTTTCTTACACTACAATAGGTAGATAAAACGTACAATATTTTTTTATATAAGTAGGTACATACTGTTGATAACACTTACTAAGGAATTACTTAAACGAATATTAATCATTAAAGTATGTGAGGAGTGAGGTAATATTCATCATTGTATGCTGAGAATAAAGCAATCATACTTTACTTCTGATCCAACGCCGAGTTTACAGACCGCAATCAGACTTAATCGAGGCGCATTTCGTTCTATTCGAAGGTTATTATAGGTTATTTAGATGACATCACACTGTTATAGCGTTATCCAAGTTTCGCAATTATGATGTGTCAGTCGGTTTGGTACCATCTGGTTCAAGGCAAGTGGGGCGAGCGTGCGATGCTCCGGTCACCTTCATGGTTGACCTTTGAGAGACCTCCCTTTCGTTTGCGGAATTTCTACCTGCATTTTGAGCTTGGTCTGCCGGCTACCGCTGAGATCCTGCTCGAGAGTAACCAAACTGGTTCAATATTGCCAATTGAAAACTGCTTATTACTTAAGTGCTGGTCATACCTATAAGGAAATTTAGATAATGTTTAGCGGTCTGTCAACACTTTGAATTCAGACAAGCCAATACATAAATATTAGCATTTTGTTACTATAAGCACTAATACATTCGTTACATAAGCAACATTAGAATAATGTTCTCAAAGATCGAAATCCGTCGTGATTTCTTAATGGATGACTCAATGGTAAGCTAGTAAGTACCTATTATAACCCGTTATTCCCATGAGGAAATGCTAACGATATAAAATAAAGAAATTTCAAGTGCTTCGTTTGTTTGCAGGAGGAAGTAGAATATGAGGATGAAGCTGAGTATGAGGCTGAAGATGCAGAGCCTTCTTCAGAGGCACCGCCTTCTTCCACTGAAGGAAAGAAGCTCGTCGGAGCTGGTGTTCGACCTTTCCGCAGCAACACCGATTTGCTCGAGACTCTGAAAAAGAGGAGACAGCAAGCGCTCGAAGGTACGAACTCAACATTAAATTTTCGAAATCACAGTCTTTCCTGGAAGTATTCCTCCTAAAATTGACACAAATAAACAAATTTATCTAATCCGACTGTACGATTGAATGTCACACCAATATTTTCCACTTGAATATTCTGTCTATCCTTTCGTGTTTTACAAAAAAAATTCTGTTATTCAATCTAAACTTTATACCTGCGTTACATAAAATTCTAAGTACCTACTTCGTTTGGTAATGAACAGTGGCTTTTAAGTCCTGTCGTAAGAATTATGCATCGAGACTTCCTTAGACTACCTCGATAATTATATTTCTTTATTCAATTTATTCGTTTTCAGCTAAATCTCGCGGTCACTCAAATTCTGAGTCGTCAGCGGCACCCGAAGCTCCCGTAGAGTCTGCCAAATCTAACTACAACAGTATGTACATCATTTGACATTTTTCAAAATTATTACAACGCAAATGATTTCACCATCAAGCTCGAATACCATTTTCAATTCAGATCAGCCACTTTTCATTACCTATATACCTAATTTATTTCAGCTCTATGATAAAAAAGATATAAGTATTTATTTTATCAATTTTATGTTTATGGTCAATAGTTTAGAATTTCTCTTTTCTTATACCTTCCTTTCCTATTATGTATTTATCTAAGTATAGGTACCTACATATGAATTACAGGGTGATTTTGTTTGGTGTTATATATATGACATACCTACTCATGTCAATAAAAAATCAATATAATTAGGCTCACTTGTTAGCCAATGGATTCACTAAAAGGATTTCATAGTGTAATATAAAGTTGAATATCAGCACGTTGATGATCAACCAGTCAATGATAAACTAGTAACAATGGCCTTACAGTTTAAACTGGGTTTGAAATTTTACGATGTACTCCTAACCACCATATTCTACACAACTTGTTTAGATTGTGTATCCAATAAAATGGCTCTGTATATTCTCTTGTTCGTTCACATATCACAATCATTGTCACCCATTATAGATAAGAAGCGCGCTGGTTTCTCCAACTCGCCAGCGAAAGAGACCACGAATGAGGAAATGCCTGCGCCCGCGCCTAGTAAGCCGAGCCGAGGGCGCTTTGGTAGGCGTAAGTAATCACCACCACCTTCATTTATAGGTACACCGATTTTTTTGTATTTACCTGTCTGTCTCTCTTCTTCTCGGTCGATTTCCAATGGTCAGATATCTCTAAAGTAGGAAGCGCCGATTGAGTCAGACCTAACATATTCATTCTAATGAATAACAACAATTGTTTGGTGATATTGTTTGAAAAATGACCATTGTAAATTGAGTTTTTCAGGAGTCTGTGATAAAAATAGGCATCTCAGTTTCACTGTATTAAGCTATTTCAGCTTACAATATTACTAGTGTTTGTAATTTGTCACAGACTGGTGAAATGTTCTTGTTTTACTTTCTTATATTATACGATTACCATTTACGTTAGTTATCATAAGCTTTGTTCAACCTTTTAATTCCTAAAATTTTACTATGTTCATTCCAATCATCCATGAAATAATTTAGTAATTTTTTGTTGTTGTCAAATGAAGCTAGCCTCGAATGCCTTTCCTTTTACAGAAATACTTTTTTGGCAGTTACCTTGCTTTTCCATGCGACGACCAAATCGATTTACTTCATATCTCGTTGTACAAGAGTCCATAATAGGCATGGAGGTCGCTGGTAAACTTCGATATGTTGACCGTCTAAAAATTTGACATCGTTGATCGGAATGTTATGCCTGGATTTCGATGGATTTACTACCCGGTTGACGTGTCGGCCGTGATAATGTATTTCATTGAACTTGTATGGGGTTTGTTTGTCAATGAAGATTATGTTTGCAGCCGCTACGCGATCCATTCAGCCTGAAGACGGGCAGGACAGCGATGCGCCGGCGCCGCCTCCGACGCCGGCTCGCAGCGGCCGAGCCTTCGCTCGCCGAGGCAGCATCTAAACCAACCCCCCCCCCCGTACCTCTCTCCCCTTCCCTTCCATTCCTAACCTCCCCCACCCCCGCTACATCCCATGAATTCCCATGCATCAAACATAAAGACTTGTATAAGTGCAATTTTAATCCACGTTACACAACGTTAAATTGCTTGTTCGACTAAATACAATTGTCGACTGTATTTATACAAAATTGTTTATAAAAATACCCGATATATTGTGAAAACAATTCAGTCGAAATTCATGTATTCATGTCGCACTGTCTGTTATGTGAAATTCCATCATCATACAGAACCCACAAAGCCTATCATAGATTAACCTAAATTGCTCTAGAAAGGATTTTTATACTTTTGTAAATTATGTTTAAGTATTTTTAAATAAAATAATATAATTAAAGAAATACTTTTATTTCTAAAATAATAGCTAGTATTTTTAACTAGCTGCGCCCCCCTACGTTACCCGAGGTAGTGATGACATCATAATAGATGACATAATAATGGTGAATAAGATACCTAACCTACTGAAAGAAAAGTATCAAAACCTTCTTCAAGAAATGAGCTATGAAATAGGTAAGATTTTTTTTCATTGCAACTTGTTGTTAACTTGTTGTTTCGAATTTTCGAATTCGACAGTTCGAAGCCGTTAGTTGATAGGTTAAACTAAAGATTTAAAATTAAATAAGAAAACTCTTCAGGTTGATTACTTTTATTGGTATAGATTTATTAGCGAGACGACTAAATCTTACGTTTTAATATTTTACAGGAATACTTAGGTATATTTATGCAAATTAATCCTACCTTTATGATTATTTTCATGCGAGTAGCATTTGCAAAACCATTATCATATCACGCGTCGTTAGAGATGACCCGAAAACGCTCTCTGCGTGAAAAGCATAAGCAATCTTGACAAATATCGTAAACTAGCCATATAAACAACTCCAATTATATAAATCTGCTAGCAACATCAAAGCCAGCGGAACATAGCAAATGCTTCAAATTTTAATAGGAAGGTAAGTGGGTAATTACACTTTTATCATTGGAGTCCCAAAACTAAATTAAACTAATTTGTCAGCACTAAAAATGTTGCCGTCCCTTTCATAACGATCGAAATAAAAAGGTTGGCATCAATTTAGTGCTGTCAAATTACTAAGTTTAGTTTAGTTTTTACGACATTAACATATATATGGTACCTAGGTATCTATTGGATCATGTAGGTACCTACTCGTATTTACTAAAAAATGTAGGTAAGTAGGTATATTTAAATAGTATTTCAGACATCTGGTGACGATAACACAAGCAAGCAAGTTGCTTAGCTTGGGACTAGACGCTGTGTGAATGTCCAAGAATATTTATTTAACCTATAACAAAAAACTTTATGCAAGTTGAATAGCTATAAATTAGACAAATCAATGTTATTTTTGTGCAACTGATATAGGTACACCTTCGCTGGTTTGCTTGTAAGTATCATGGAGCGAGTTAATGATTCAGTTGTTGAAGACACGTGTGACTTCCGCCAAAGGAGTGGCGAAGGTGCCAGGCCGCACCAGGTTGACAAGTTGCTCGGCGATTTCCGAGCCCACTCGGACCTGTGCCTCCTTCGTTGATGCGCCTGCAACAAACATATTATCAATAAAGATAAGTTTATTTGCTTTAACAATGTACCTAGGTCACATAGATGTTAACAGTATTCAGTTTCAATTCTAGATCAAATTGACAATGCTACTGGGATTGTATGTATGTGAAGCGCTCGTGGCGATCCTAGCTTAGACGTTCTGCCGTTCTCTCATTCCGAGGTTGTGTTATGTTGGCGTTGCCTAAAAAATAAATAAAAATGTCAACTGTCTAGCTATCACGATTCATGAGATACAGCCTGGTAACAGACGTACGGAAACCGGAGTCTGTAATAGGAAAATCGGTCCTTAACTGACAGAGAAATCAATGACTTAACAAAATAATACTTACATACAGTGGAACATAGAACTTCCTTCCTTAAAGTTGGTTAAAAACAAATTACAATAGATTTTTGGATGAGTTCATTCCATGGGACTTCTTTCTTGAAATGCACTTTAACAAGCAATTTTGTAAAAAAATATTACCTAAATGTGGCGTGGCAATGACTGAAGGGTGCTGTATAATCTCCAGAGTGAGGGGATCCGTTGGGGGCTCTTGTTCGAAGACATCGAGAGCTGCGCCTCCAACCTGAACATAAAACAGAGATCTGTAGTGTAGACATCGCTACGGGGCGCCGGTGCGGAAATGTCTTTCCTCAGACAGGGGACTTTGCAGGCAGAGACCACGGACCCGCTTGCTACGATCATGCCTGACACAAATCTTTCGCCTTATTCAATTTCGTTTCATTCTTCAATACAACTATCCGATGCAATTTTTTGACAATAATACCAATTTTAACTTTACCTGGCCAGACTGAAGAGCGTCAAGGAGGTCTCGTTCCTGGATGAGTCCTCCTCGACCTACGTTGATGATCTTGATTCCCTTCTTGCATTGTGACAGCACCTTTGCGTTGATGAAATCTGAAACATGAGGCGTCAGTGTAAATGTAATGCTCTTACGGAAAATGTTGTTGCCTTTTGATATTAAAACTGGCTATGGTGGCTATATTATTTAGCATAACGCTAGAATTTATAAAGAATGTAAATGTACCTACCTACCTTTATAGGTATCGATTAGTAATTTTAAAGCTACCTAGGTACCCACTTACATTAAGTACTTCAAATATAAGTTAAAAGATACCCACCAAGGTACCTACTTGGTAACAATGCCTATCAGATAAGATTTGAAATATCATACCACTCTCATTCATAAAAATAGATAATAAAAGACAGAGTAGTCAACCAATTAATAAGGTAGGTATAAGTATTTACAAAAAAGAAATCTATGAAGTGTATCAGTCTTACAGAACATCATCTTCCTGCCCTTGACATCAGGTGGTGTCGGTCGGCACAACATGTGCCGTACACTTTCTCATTCTTCCTCCATCTTCCTCTATATCAGCCATATCTTAGCATTTGTTTACCTACTCATGACATCTTTTACACAGTCCATCCATCTTTTCTTGGGTTTACCTTACTCATTTATTGACCCTTATTCATATGGCTGGCATCAAGCTGGCATTCAATGAAAAGGGGATGCTTACTTCTGGTTGAAGCGATGAGAGGCGTGTGCAGGGTGATGTAGTCAGCAAGAGGCCAGATCTCATCCAGCTCCATCTTCGTAGCGTTGAACTCCCGGCACTGCTCGGCGGTCACGAACGGATCGTAGCCGATAATCTGATACATAAATGTTTAATGATAGGTAACTATCTTGTCTTTGGATGCAGATGATTCCAGAATGACTCCAAGCTTAATAAGATAAGATTTCGAAACGGCGTAGGTACTTTCAAACTACAGCTTTCGAAACAACAAAGGACTCCCGAATATGAAGTGCAAGACATTCTGAATCTGTAAAACCAACCCTACTATCGATTTGTATAGATCATCATTAAATTAGTTAGATGCTGTTAGGTGTTCAATGTGCAAGAGTAGATAAGTTTACGCTCGAAGAACTTGACGTCAAATTAAAATGCATAGCCATGCTACACGGTTAGCTATAATGCAGATCATAATCTCAGAAAGAGGAAATCAGTTTCATGTACGAAATGCTAGATACAAGTACTTATCTAATTAAGTACTTCCAGTCTCCTTTTCATCCAGACCGAGGATGGTCAGAGTCTTGCCGTTTACTTCAATGCACTTTACTTATTGGACGGTGGTATGCACGTACCTTCATTCCAAAAGCATGCATTCTGACAGCGACCTCCCGACCAACTCTCCCCAGGCCGAGGATGGCGAGGGTCTTGCCGTTGACTTCAGTGCCGGTGTAGAGCGCGCGGTCCCAGCGCCCGGCGCGCAAGGCGCTGGCTGCCGGCACCACGTGTCGGGATAGTGACAGCGCCAGGCTGCAGGTCAGCTCACAAGCACTCATCGCGTTCGCACCGGGAGCACTGGGGAAAGTACGTATAAGAAGTATCGGGTAGGTAAGTATATCATGATTCAATTATAGTATTGTAACCCTCATAAAGAGCTAGCTAAATTATAATAATTTGACAGCACTAAATTTAATGACATCCTTTTTATTTCGATCGTTATGAAAGGGACGGCAACATTTTTAGTGCTGTCAAATTAGTTTAATTAAGTTTTGGCGACATTAAGAATTGCCACTAATAGTACCTACCTAGTGTAGTGGTAAGCAAAGAGAATAAAAACACTGCGTGGTAAGTTCGTTAGTTTTTAGAGCGGCTGGATAGTCTAATCTTAGGTAGGTACAGCCATTTCAGAGAGGTATGATTGAAAAAAGCAATATTAAAATTTTCCAAATAGAAGTTTACTATTGACTGAATAATCGCTGAACATAATTATTTTAAAGAAAATACAGTGAAACATTATACCTCCTTTTTTGAAGTCGGTTAAAAAATAGTTTTTTTTTAAAACCTTTGCTTCTCCGAGACTTACTTGATGACTCCCACGCCCATCTTCCCGGCAGCTTCAACGTCGATGTTGTCGACGCCGGCTCCAGCACGCCCCACCACTTTCAGCTTCTTGCCAGCCTCCAGGACTTCTTTGGTCACTTGTGAGGCGGAGCGGACCACAAGCCCTTCGTGGTTCTGAGAGTAATTTAAATTTGCAATCACATCACGATATAGACAAAGGTATAGGTAATATTAATACCTACCTACACATAGTAGAAACATGTCGGTATATACCTGTACCTAAAGGTACTCCCTTACCGGGAGCATTCGCCTGTATAATTAATCTTGCTTTTGTATTACCTACTACACAGATTGCACCTCTGTAGGTACTCTGTAGGTATCTAAGTACTTATATAATTTGGTAAGATAATTACTTATCTACCTTTTTTCTACGTTTCCATAAGTTATCTACAGCTGTAGATTAGATTCCTAGTACAAAATTAGAAGTAGGTAGTTACGAAGGTACTTCCTACCATTACCTTTCTAATAAGTACCTATATTTATTAATATAAGTATCATTACCATACCTAGCCATTACGTAGGTAATCTAAATGATACAAAAATAAATACTTAAGTCGTAAAAAAAAAAAGCTCATCAATAATTATGTAGGTACTTAAGTAAGTAGGTACTTAGGTAAATTGTAATCTTAATTTGCATCATGAGGACAACAACCTCGTGAACCTCGTCATGAAGAAGTACCAACTCGCGATAAGATGAATGAGTGCACCAGCACCAACCTCCCTTGAGAATAAATTATGCCACCTTTATTTATGCGATAAATTGGCAAATAAGAAAAATACCTACCTTGGTAGGTCAATTACTGCTATAAATAACTCACGTTCAAGTAAATCGTTCGTTCGTTCGTATGAGCAAGTGGCCAAGTTCAAGTAAATAATAATAATTAATTAAAGTAAAATAATAATTAAGTAATTCTAGTAATTGATTAAATAATAGGTCATTTGTTTTTTTATTGCCGTTTTTTGCTCGATATTAATAACGGCAACGGGTAGACGCTATAAAATATTCACAAAACGGTAACCCTTGGTGCATGAGTCCAACTCGCACAGGCAGATTTATTAAATTCACATGATGTTATGTTTTCTGTGTAATTAAGTATCCAGGTATACCTTTATTCTGTCATGCCGGCCGGTGTTTACAATTGAGCATTCATTTGGTAGGTCAAAGAGTGAGAATTCGCTTTTTTTATCAACTAAGGAGTTATGCATTAATGTATCGCTTGGAATGAATCCGAGTGCCAAAAGAGGGGGTTAGTGTCAAAATGCCCTTAAACATTCCCTTCAAAGGGGTTTTGGGGAATTTTAGTGTCAAAATTCCCTTACATTTAAGAAAAAGGGGATTCTGACACTTAAATTACCATTTTTTGACATGCTAAAATAATCATATCTTGTAAATTCTGTGTAATCATTCAGTGAGATATTTGTCGAAAGACATGCTGTTTCTAAAACGGGTAAGTAGATTATGGGTTAGGTACCTACCTATCTATATTATTCATAACAAGTTTCGCTATTTTTTAACAGCAGCTGGGTAGGTTTAGACTTTTAGAGTATTTTATATACTTAATTCACTCAGACTAGTAAATTTATACTTACAGGGATTTCTCTTAAAAGCTCTTCTTTAGAGATCTTGGCTTTGGTGGTGACCTTAATGCCGTGGGCATTGAGGATCTCAGCGCAGTTGGGGCCCACGCCATCTACCACCAGGACTGACTTGATATCCACAACCATTGTAAATTTCTGGAAATATTGTTGATAACTTCTTAACTGTGATATAAGATTTGATTATAATATTTTTGGCTTAAGCTCTTATGTTTAAAATTTTAAGTAGGAATAAGACATTTTTATAATATTGGGTCTGAAGTTCTAAGTAGTTAAATTATGTTATATAATTATCTTGTTAAATATTTATAAAATTGTTTAAGTATCTGGAATTCGTACGAATCTGCCCCGCTTATAGGGAATTTTCATACCTTGTACCTTCGTACAAGCAATTAAAACTGCAAAGAGAAACAAAATTATTTAATTTCAGAAATAAAATATCTAAGTACTTAGCATATTAAACGACTTTTCTTCTAGTCAACATACTTAAACGTTTTATCTTCTACTTTACAACAAATTATTTAATGTTCTTCTCGTTTACAAAATAATAAAAAAAAATTACCTAGTCTAGAACGATCAAGTATTAGAAGTAATTTAACTTATAACCAATTAAATGAATACATAAATCCGTGCCAAAATTATAGAGTTTCTTAGCATTTAGAATTCCTGTCCAACTCAACGTCCTAAATAAGAGACCCTACGTTAGTTAGTTTCTAGAATAAAAAATCTGTACCAATCTTACCAAACAACATTTATAAAACAGGCTTTCAACGTAATTGTTGGATGAAACAACCTTTAAAATCTTATTGCTATATCTATTTATAGGTCTTATGACCAATACTGACCTACTAAAACAGCGTAATAACATTATGATGATAAATAAATGGTTAATTATTAACAAAATGTACTCACAAGTGATTAAATTGTTAGCTTCAAGCCAAAGCATTGGTCTGGCACCAACTAAACGGGCGAGACTCGATTCGGAGCGTGTTCGTACCTATATAGGAACTGTGTTTTGTTCTGTGGTGTTTGTCCTGTACACAGCGACACAGTACATATTTTGCAGTACTGTAGAGTAATGTAAAACAGGCAGTTTCTTTTGTTTTCAATTTCAGACGTTTGGTACCTATCCTTTTTAGTTAACATTTCTAATTTGATTTAAAATAAGAACTGTTATCAACATTTTCGTATCCGACAGGATCTAAACCGGCATTGATCCACCGATCCTCATCAAGCCGGAGTACCTTTGACTAACTAGGCTACGGAACCCAGCTGTGACGTCAGAATAAAATTCATGATAAGATTATATTCGGTTACGCAATTTTAAAAATAGGATGTGGTTTTTAAAAACTTTTTAATTTTGCTATTAATTTATCTATTTAAAATTTTTTTTTTTATTTTGAGCAAGTGTGCATTTGTATTTTTTTTAACGTTCAGATCTAAAATCGATGGTTATTAGTGGCTATTCGGAGTGTCGCAAAAGCTAAACTAAGAGAAATCAGCGTCAATATTGACTGCTGCCTTAAAGCACAAAAATATTATAGGATATAAGTAATATATTTTTGGATATCATAATGTTCTAGTAATTATTTAACTGCGTGTAGACACTAGGTACAAAGTATATAAATAATTGAATTGTTTGAACCTTTCGGGGTTGACACCCTGAGTCCTGGGGTACCGGGATCGCGCATGTCAGAAGGCAAATTTTGCCTACACTTAGCGGGACACTGTACTTAGTACTTGGGACATTGTTGAGATGGAATAGGCTTGCCCAGCACTCTCCTCTTTGAAAAGTAATGTAAATAAGCTTCTGTAAATACCTAAATGGAGGTAGAGTAGGTTCCTACCTAATATAAGTTTGTTTTCTAATTTCTATTTGATAGGTAGGTAGGTACTTACCAAATTAGGCAAAAGTTCTTTACTTCAAAACACAAATATTTTTATAAAACAAATCTAAGTAGGTACCTACCTACTTACATAACTAGGTACAATTTCAAAATGTTTTTTTTCCGGGATGACTTATATGACCGAGTTGCAATACTTGCAATTGTTTGAGTTGAAGCACTGTGTTCGTATTCTCTGTTGCTAGTGGCTACTTATCTTCGTTGTGTCGTGTGTAATGCTAGCCAATGAACGAAAGTCATCGTGATAATATGAGCCGAGTGCCGGCCGACATGACAGTGCCAGTCGCAAAGTTACATCAGTAGGTATCATATAAGTAGCTGGGTAGGTACCTAAAGATATGATTCAACTCATCAGGTTTGGACTGTCTATATACCTACCTACTCGTAGGTTAGTCAACGGGCCTTAGCCTGCGCAGACCACTGGCTGGTGGAGGATAGGCTATGGTAATTAATAATTTGTGTTAATATTATCTGTGATCAGGCACTTTGCGATGGTATTTCATCTACCATTTTGCTAGACTGGGCCATCCGTGACTTGTGCCAACTGGGCCCTTCTGAGTCAGTCCGACCCTGGGACTCATTGTAGGTACTTAGGTACCTATACTTAGTTTATAAGTTTGTTCGTTCTTTCGTTCGTATGAGCAAGTGGCCAACTCTGGTGACGGAGTTTTTAGGCCGCCTAAAGGCCAAAGTTTATAAGTGGATTATTACCTTCATTAAATCAATAAAATGAATGACTAACTATTATGTGGGTGCTACCACAGATTATATAATACACTTAACATAGGTGTAGGTAGGTACCTAATAAAGCAGAAGAGTTTTTTGTTTGATGGCGCTAATCTCTGGAACTTAGGTACCTTTTCGGTTTCGGGTTTTCTGGTAGGTTAGGTGACTAGGTAGTCAGCGGCCCCGTAGCTAGCACCATCTAATGTTATGACAGTTTTATTTGTCTAAGAAAATATGAAATTTAGAAATTCTTCTTCTAATTTAACCTAATAAACTGTCATGAAATAATATTACAGAAATATTTATTTTATTAGGTGGTACTACGACTCCACTCTTAGGGACTCAAAATTTTGGCCCATCCTATAACTGTATAAGGTGGGTAGGTACTTACTTTACTAAATTATAAAAAAAATCCAACAACCGGTTTGTGAAATAAAAATAAAATACTTATACTTATATCCATGGACATTTTACACAGCGTCATAATAGTCCCAAGCTAAGCAAAAAAGTCCCAAAATAAGCAAAAGTGGTCTCACTGGTAGGTATACAACCTACTGAAAATATTCTGTAAATGAAGCTTGAGAAAGCTTTTAGATTATGAAAGCATTGTTTTAATTTTAGATTTGTTTTATTGTTATCGTAGGTAGAAGTGACACAGATTATGACACTAAAAATAAAACAACAAATTTGCGCACGTTGTTTGCGAGCAAAAACAGATGTGTTGTTTTGATAATATTCTGTAAATCTTACATCAAATGGATGATTCGATGATAAGAGAAATTGGTTCACGCACACACAGTTGCGTTACATTTCGTTGTTTACAACGAAAACTTTATCTATTTTTATTCTTAAAGGTATTAAATTGACCTATTGCGTGTAGGCATCCGATGAGAATGTAGCCTTTCTATTCTAATATTTCAATAGTGGCAATTCTGGAGGTCGCCAAAACTTAACTAAAGGAATTTGACAGCACTAAAAATATTGCCATCCCTTTCATATCGATCGAAATAAAAAGGATGACATCAATTTTAGTGCTGTCAAATTAGGTTAGGTAGTTAAGTTATGATGACATCCAGCATTGCCACTAATAACATGTAGGTACCTACAGGCGTAAATTAAAATAATTAGTTCCAAAATAAAATCTTAATATTAATTTTATTATCACACTTATGAAAGATACAAAACATATCACGATGGCACTACAAGTCAGTGCTTCAGCAAACAAGACGAATCGGAATGTTGATGTTACTTACAAATTATACGACTTCACCAGGCTTCTTATTCATAGTTTTCTTAAAATAAATAAAAATAATTGAGTATAATTTTGTTTACAAATCAGTGAAGTGATGTTAGAGTAGAGACAAATGATTTGCAGTTTTGGCAAGCAAAATCATACCTAAAGCATGATGGCTACAGTTTTGTTGAACATCCTTTCTCTATTATAAGAAACACTGATTACATACGAATATACGAATTACGAGAACATTAATTTTATTCAGTTTTGGAAGTATTCGTAAATTTGGTCTTCTCTGATATTAGTTAAAAAGCAGACTTACTATCACTACTATGTACACAAGTTTTCAAAAGAAACGTCCTCTATTGGTGTTAACTTAAATTATATCATCAGTAAATATTTACTACAATCAAATTTTGAAAAGAGTACCTATTGTCCTTATGTCTATAGTTTGGGGAGTAAATTGACTAAGATTAATGACAAAATTCTATGCTATGTATAGCTGATATTTGATTCAATAAACTGATATACCTATAATATTTGGATACGAGAGTTCAGGAAGGTCGAATGAATCTCATCTTGTAACAATTCACTAGTATAACATCAGAAAATTTCAGCATTATCTAGTATTTTTTTATCATCACCTAGTTTGTCTTAAAAAGTTGACTCAAATTAATAGAAAGATTGGCAGTACAGTAGTAAATATATTTCATGATCAAACTTCTAATTAGGAAGTAAATTAATTAATTTTGAGGCAACTTTATTAAGACCGGATTTAGGATAAACGTAGAATATATGACTGGAGAAAGAAAACAAATGAAAGGGGGCAGTTTTGCGGGACCACACACAGGACTCAACACTGGACTTTTTATAGACGATGCTCATCCACACGTTTAAGATTAGTCAAAATGTTATAGCGCTTCTATTCTTGCACTAAGTGACATCATTATCCGCGAAAGCATCGTTTAAAGACAATCTCGTGTCAAAAGTATGATGTGGTATAGAATACAACCAGAAACGAATGAAATTTGGAGTGTTCCTACTCGTTTGTTAAGTCACAAGTTCCCGATCTATGTCTCGTTGAGTAAGCTGTGTCCTAAGTAAGTTTATGCCTAAATCCGGAGTGAGGGTGTGCCTAGGCCCGACGGGCAGGCCGGGCGGGGCGCGGGCCGGCGGCGCGGCGGCGCGCGATCAGAGCATCCAGCCCTCTCAGTGGCGGCGCAGGCGTTGTCTCCAACACAGCAGCTTCTGTCTCCGTCTCAGCCTTCTCAGCCGATGCTGTGCTCTCTTCTACTGACTCTGCTGATGTCCTCTTCGGTGCTTCTGTGGTTGCCTAGAAAATAACCAGAGCTCAAATAACGTTGGGGATTAAGATGATTAATAGAGACAAAATAAGAGAATGCAGCCTGTTGTGTATAATTTTAATTATACCTACAAATTATTTCTATGTAGGTACGATTCTAAACTGGTACTAATTGTAGATATTATTTTGTCCGTAAATAAATAATTTCTACCTAAGTACATTTTGTTGTATTGGGCATTGGCACAGATTAAATAATACACTAGGCATTGGTGATAAAAGCTTCTTAAAGATAGCGTTTCAAGATAGCCCCTAGGAGTCTCGGTACATAGAGAAAAATCATAAAGATTTACTTCAAAATGCAAAGGTATTAAAATCTTGATGCCTTGGTAGGTTGTACCTATACCTACGTACCAAGCATCGTAAGTTATCGCTGAATTATTTTTTAATTAAAATTACATATTGCGTTTATCCCGCCACTCGATATGTTCCTACCGACCTGGTTAGCAATTAGGTAGATGTTATCATTATCATGCATGCATTAAACGTAACATAATTACCTACTCGTAATTTACCAAGTGAGGTAATTAAATTATTTTATGAAGCTGTAAAATTGTAACGAAAGTGTTAAATTTAACAACCCAGAGGGCCTAGCCAACCGGCATTCGCTATGAAGCGATTCGATTTCTATCATCGCTACACCTTTGATTTGACATTTCTGATCGCTCGAGTTTTCGTCATCGAATGTCAATTCCTATACATTTTTTTTAGTTTCTAATCGAAAGCGATTGTCGAAATGTAACATGGCTAGGGCCTCAGGTGTAGGTACTACCTACTTAATCCTTGAACGAACGAATAAACATCAGTTTATAAAGGTGCAAATTCTAGTGCAATAACTATAGTCTTACTGATAGGTACTGAATCTAACAGAAGTCAGACAAGTGAATAAACTCAGCTAATGTGAATAAACAAGAAGGGTTTCAGAACTCGCATAGAATTGGTACGGAATTCTAGTTCAAAAATGGGCACGGAAACTAATGTGTGGAATCAGCTGCTAAAAAATAGACTCTATAATTCTTGGAAAAGGCCACTTTTACTAATTTTTATTTTGTGACGTTCTAACTAAAGGACAAGTGGCTTGGAAATAGGTAGGTATGTTGTGTAAGTGACTGACTTACGGCCGAAATTAATATTCAATCTGACGGGCTATCGCGGATCTGTTGCCGTAGCAACGCTGTTTCTGTCAAAAAGTGCCATACAATTTGTGTTGTACTCGTATAACAAAGTTGCTATGGAGATAGATCTGCGATCGTTCGTCGGATTGAATATTAATTTCGGCCGTTAGCTGACGTGGCTTGCCAAGTCAACTCTATTTAAATTCGTGACTACTTCTGCAGGCTAGGATACCATTCTATGCTTTAAGCAGACGCTTAAAGACCTATTTGATTCAATTTGATTACTGCCTGTGTCCAAATGGTATGCAAGGACGATTGCGATTCTGTCTGAGTTGCTGATGGTTTGGTGGCAACAATGTCCTAGGCTGATCCTGACGCTGTAATCATCATGTAAAGGGTGTCTCACCTCTGTGGAAGGTTTCCTCCTAAGCAGAGGGTTGGGACGACGTGGCTGTACAGCGATGGCGACGCGAGGCTTAGGGGACGGTGCTAGCTGCACCCGGGTGGGACGCAGGCGGTTACCTCGACCTACCTCGACCGCCGGAGCTGGTGATGAAACCTGAACACAGATGGTGTTTAAAAACACGCAATATGGTGCTTATACTTTAAAGGGTTGAGGTTTTGGTATTCGCTATTACAAAATAAAAACAAGTTCGAGCGAAATTCTGAATAGTTCCCAACCTGCACTTATCGCTGTATATCCAGAGTAGTGTGACATTTCTTCAGATTTTCAGTATGTAACTAAAATTCTTGAATTGGTTTAGCTAAGGTCAGAGGAATTAGATTTCACAAAGCTCAGCATTATCATTAGCATCTTCTTATTGTATGGTCAATAAGGTGATCACAACATGCTTTTCCAGATTTTTTTTAAACAAAATTTTATTTATAATATAACGGCATCAGGTACGTACCTAGTTTTTAATAAATCCTGCACCTGGATTTATTAATTATTTATATTATTTAACAATGGCAGACAAGAAAATCACCTCAGCGTCAGCGTCTGTGGAAGGAGCATCAGGAGCAGAGGTTTCTAGAGGCCCTTCGGAGGTCTCGGCGGGAGCGGCGCTGGAAGGCCGCAGGCGGTTGGTTGGTCGCAGGTTCAACCTCGGGCCGGGACGAAGAGATGCGGGTCTCAGGCCTGGCCGGCTGCGACTGTCAACCAGGCAATTGATCATAACTATTGATGTATTGATAAACGTAGAGTGGCCTTTGGTTGAAGTTGTTTTAAGTTAAAACAACTTTAACCAAAGGCCACACTACGTTGCATAGAGCCCCTTTAATTATTATTACATCTCTGATATAAATTACTTAGAAGTTAGAACCTTAGCAAAAGGATAAGAAGGTACAGAGTATCTATCAGTTCAGTTTGATAATGACGAAGGCGAACCGACTGTTTAAATTGAGATGAAAATCCAGATAACTACTCCCTTTGCCATATTTGGTTAATCATCACAAATCCAAACGGTATAACGCATTTGTCGCGACATTTTCAGGTACAACTAGTAAGATCAAGTGTCTTGTGATTTTCGACACAAATCTGGGCCCCAAGAGCTCTAATATATATTTTAAATTATAGAATCAAAAAAGAAGAAAAAAATTACTGAGTTTGATACCCCTTACCCAAGAGTCCTGGCTGGTGCGATTGTAGTTTCCGAGACTTCTCCAGAGGCGTTGGGCGAGGTGACGTCCTCGGGCGCGCTCGAGGTCGTAGTGGTGGTCGTGCCTCGTCTTAGTCCAGGGCGAAGCCGGGTCCTACAGATAAAAGTTGTATGATTTCGATATCTATCCTTGTCTAAGCGGCTGGACACACAAAATTTTTGAATAAAGTTTCAGTCCATTAGACACTGAAGTGACGACGATGATGAGTGATGATGATCTAGTTAAACTTGTGAAATAAAACACATTATCAAAAGGAACGGCATTTAACGACTCTACACTGTTTTTCTTTTTTCATAAATTAATGTGTTCATAAAAAAAGCTAAGTAATAAAAAGTAGGTAGGTACAATCACCGCCAACAGCACCCAAGTCCCCCGCTATCAACAATGGCGCTGACCTCTAAACTATTGCGCTTTGCACAATGAAAGGCGGTCTAATTTTACATTGGCCTAAGTACTTGTAAAATAGCATCGCATTGTCCCGTGTCCCGTGTCGTTTAGTATGCCTGAGTTACCGGCCTCGGTAGGTAAGGAACCTACCTAACTTTAAAATATGCATAACATAATCTGTCACCATCTATTTAAGCTAATTCGCTGCATATGAACAACTAGCGACCACCCGCGACTTCGTTCGCGTGAATTTAATCCAATTTGCCCAAAATAACCAGAATAATGTATTTTGCCAGTCGTTGAAAAAAAAGCCATAAAACTGAGGTTTATGCAATTGTTACAGTTAGGTACACTCTCAATTAGGTAGGTACCTACCTAATTCTTAGATTGTTTCGCCATTGTTCAAAAGTTAATCCATCAGAAGTTTTCATTCTGGACAATATTTTCAAACGAATTGCACGACCCGTTACAAACCCTTACCCTTTTGAGGGTACTAACGTTCTATGAATCCAGCAAGATGTTTGTCACAAATAGGGGAACATTCATGTCTAAAAAAAACGACTTAGGTTAAAAAATGACTTTCTATTTTAATAGATTGTTACTTACCTGCATGCCCTCTAGCAACATACATACCTGCCTACTAATCAATGCTATGAGCTGAACTAATGACCTAGTAAACAATTGCATAAACCGATTGTGTGGCAACAATGAAACAATGGCTGACATGATAGGCGATTATGCATCAGATACATCATCTCACGGATCACGGTTGACCTCATTTTTTTTCATGATTTGCTAAGTATTTTCTAATCGATTGACAGCTCGGATTGTGGATTGAAGGTTGGGTTTGTAAAACTTACTGTAAAGAAACTTTTTTCTCCAGAGACTTTAGGGCCCGTGGCCAAGTGAGGTGAGGTAAGTACAAACGCTTCGTGTGAATTCTCTTTTTATCATCGATACCACCTAGTATTCTTTTATCTGTGTCGATACCTACCTAGATGGTTGTGAAAATTTACTGAATAGTTAAGAAGAAAAACTATTTAATTTTAATAACCAGATATCAAATGAGGAATAAAAAGTGTTTTAAAAATGGTTGTGAAAGTGGACTAAACCATTATATCTGCCACGATGCGAAAATCGTAGGTTTTAAGTCCAACAACTAAGTAAACATGAGCTCCAAATGGTGAAAGAAAACACACGAATATTGCTTTATAAAGCAATTAAGCTGGACTGAGAGGATTTTTTAGTTTCAGGGTAAGCCTACTTCATTTCAACAATGTCCCACTTAAAGATAAATTGTATAGACAAATTATATAGTACAGATGTAAAGGCCATACCTTGGCGCAGGTGCTTCACTAGAAGGCGCAGCACTGGCCTCTTCCTGGCTGGAAGCGGGAGGTGCAGGGGTCGTGGTGGGACGAGTGCGGCCTGCGAAGAGTCCTCGACGTCCAAAAGGCTGGAACAACCACAAAACTGCTAAAACTTTGCATTCTTCGCATTCTTCTTCGTGCATATACAATGGTGGACATATAATTAGAAACATGGTAGGTATTTGTTTCAGTCACCATAATTTTTATGACATTAATTGGAAGTCAAAGATACATTTAGTACAACAAAATATACACTTATATCTTTAGTTTAATAACGAGCAATAATAAGATCAATGCCATATTTAAATATAAATAAAACAACGGCTTTAAGAAAGAGTTGACAACTAATTAAAAACAAAATATGACTACGTTCAAAAATGTAATTTAAAACAAAAACATCTCGTTTTTAATGTCATTTCATTATGCATTCTGCCCCCTTTTCTAATTCAGTAAACTAGGTCACCTTCAATAAGATTTTTCTATGAAAATGTATTTATAAATGAAGGGTTGTGATGCAGCAGCAAGAAATATTGTAAATTTTAATTTCAAACAAAAATAGACTTGCAGATGGATCGAAAAACATTTAAGTGTTTCGTATTAAACGTTACTGCACATTACAACATGGAACATCCGACAAGATTCCTAGAAAAGTTAAGCCAAGGAAGGTTACAAATTAGGTCAAAGTTTAATAGGATTTTTCCTGGGTAGCATATAAGCATAAAATATAGTTAAAAATCGCAATGCCGTTCGCAATATGTAGTATTACTCAGGTAGGTTAAAGTTACCTTCGCTTGTACTGGTTTTTCAGCATTGTTGTTGGAGGCTTGTGTGGAGACTTCGACGGGAGCAGCGGGTGTCTTGCGGGAGCCACCAGGCTTGCCGAAACGACCTGCCAATAATATTCATCCATGAAGCAATCATTCAATAAATTCTACTGAAACTGCATTTAGGACTTTAACAGTAACAGTAGATAAATGTGAAACTGATACTGGCTGCTGACACACTGATAAAGAGATAGCTAGGGAATGCGAAGCTGATTTCGTTAAAGTAAATTAAATTACAAACAAACAGAACACACGTTAGCAAGTGCATTATGATACCTAATACGATGTGTATGTTATAAATAGATAAAAAACGCTCAAGCGTCGCAATCACTTTATCGGTGTAACCACGACCTAACAGTAATATGCAGTGGGTCACAGTATCCAACAAGACGAAGGATGATGCACTTAGGTAGGTACTGATTATGAAAAATCAGCATTATTAATGCTGATTTTTCATACAAGTCTATGCAGCAATTCGAAAGCATTTAGGAAATTCTAGAGCCTCAGGGTCGACGAGCAATTAGCTGGGCTTAGGATATTATGCTAACTTTAGCAAACTCGTCGATATTTATTATTCTGAATAATTTAAGTAACCATTCAGAATATTCACTGATACAAATGATACCTACTGATACAAAACTCTAGCAAAATTTAAGAGAATATCTACAATAAAAATCGTTCGTTTTAAAATCTATTTGACACATCTGATTACATCATGATGATTATTTCTAGTGCATTTCTTTAGAGGTCAGCTGTATAATTATCAAAGCAGACATGGAAGGTAGGTAATTAATAATTATATAATTCGCATAAAATTATGCACACACAATCGCAAAGCAAAAATAAATAAAACACTTTCGCTGTGCCATAACGACTGAGATCTACAGCGGGAGATTGTAACCGGCATGACTAGTCGACTGCGATTAGCAGCTACTTACAATACCAAGCCTGTTTCACACCACGACGATTTCATTCAAATGTTTTGTTAGAATTGTTGTTAGGTATTTTGTTGGTACAAACCTACTTAAGCTATGATGTTTGTACTTATAATGTTATAAAATTTATACTATTTTTAGTGAAAATGATAAGTGATATAAATACAAGCGACATTAATAGCAGTTATTATAAGAAAAGCGACGTAAGTAATGATCTTGTAGCCGCCTTGTGAGTAACTGGTCGGTAATGTAATGGTCGTGACGAGGAATCTCTAACGAGAATAAATGTAGTTCACGAACGCTGTTACGAAAGTTACAACTCAAAGCTGCTGACAGAGATGACATGGTAATTTCTCTTTGTATCGACAATATTGATCATTTTCTAGATTTTAACGAGTTTGGATTCTTACCGCGCGCTCTAGTAGATGTATCTTGAGGCGCTTCCGTGGCGGCTGAAGTGGAAGAAATGCGGGTCCTGCTGCCAGCGCGGCCCTTGAACCTGGACGGACGGGTGGACGGCGCAGCTGTGGTCGTTGTCGGCGCCTCCGTGGTAGTAGTGGTGGTTGTCGTAGTGGTGGTGGTAGTCGTAGTTGGCTCATCAGTGGTGCTGAGAGATTCCGTGGTCCAAGATTCGTCGTCGACAGTGGTGGTGCCGTCGAAGTCGACCGGCTCTGCGTTTGTTGGGTTGATGTCATTGTTAAGGTTCTCTCCAGCAAGGTAAGCGTACAGGTCGAGTGCGACTTTCTCCATAGCTGTCATCGTGGTGTATTCCGTGGTGTCCTGCTCGTACGTAGTGGTTTGTTTGTAGTCAGCAGGGAGTTTGGAGTCGTCTAAGATTTCTTGGAACCTGATGACGCTGGAGAGGCTGTGGGGCTCGCGTGCGGACTCTTTGTGGGCTATCTCTTTAGTCTCAGCTTCGGGTTCTTCAGTGGTGCTACGGCTTTCGGATGAGTATCTGCTCGGCGGCTCTTTGTACGAGGATGGAATATCACCAGAGTTGGTCTTGAAGCTATCGAGATCAACCAGCTCAGAGCTCGGGCGCCTGGAAACAAAACAAAGGTACTCTGTTAGCTCATAGACTTAAAATAGGTAAGTAGATAATAAGTATGTTGGTATAGTAGTATCATTTCTATATTATTATTCAGTTGCCTTTGAAAATTTGGTGTTTCTCATGTTTCATCAAATCAAGGGATGTTTTGAAGAGTTACCTGATATGTGAGCGAGCCCGGCTTCTAGTCTGTCCGATAGACTCATCCGCCACGCTGTCGGTCTGGCCACGGCCGCGATGCCTCACAATCTCCGAGGAAACCTCTGGCACGTAAGTAGTCGAGCTGGTAGATGCCAAGTTACGACCACGAGGAGGGAAACGAGTGCTTGAAGGTAGTCTGACACTGTAAATGGAAAGTATTATGAAATTACTCGGAATTATCAAAGATCGTGTGACTAGAAGTGTAATTGATGTTATATTATATGAAATATTGCGAATCGCTACAATTACTTTAGTTTAATTTAAGGGGCCTGAGCTATCATAGCTATTTAAATTACCTTTTCATGCTAAGCTATAACAAAAAGTGTAAAAAATTCAAAAACAAATTCATAAGTCCACAAATTCTTAGATATATTTATAGATCGCTGGTTTAATATGAATAAGTAATTTTTATTTATATAATAAGAATTTCAGTTTAGGTATTTTATATTGTTCGATTTATTGATTCTTTAGTTTTTGGATAGGTATTTTGCTTTCTACATAAAGAATATGGTCCGTATTGATTGTGTTCAATTACTGCATTTTGCCTATGACTAAAACTGATCCATATTAGTTGTAGGTACTATAAAGACACACTCACCTAATATCGTCATCGTTTTCTTCTTCAACGGGAGCAGGTGCAGGGGTGATGTTACGTCCTCGCGTGCGTCCACGGCTGGTAGACGCGGGAAGCACTTCATTCTGAGTCTCGGGACCCGCCGTGCTGGATGCCGATCGGTCAATAGTGCTGTATTTGTTCTTTGTCTTGCTTTCGTTCCCGATATGGTTGTCCCCTTCAGCCTTCAGCGGGCCATCGTGAGAGTTGTGCACGGGTGCGGCAGTACTCGAGCCAGCTTTACCTTTACCTTCCTTCTTTTCATCCTCTTCATCGTAGTAGTAATATATGTATTCGTATTCGTAGTCCTGACCGTTGGGGCCCTTTTTGATTTGAATACGAGAGTGCTGCTTTTGCTCGGATCCAGCAGTTTCCAAGTTGTAGTTGGAAGGCAACAGTCCGCTGTTGATGTCGTCAATTGTATCGAAGTTGATAGGAATATATTCGTATCCTTTGGTAGTGGCAGGCACTGCTGTTGTGAGGACAGGCTTCTGAGTGGTAGTGCCGGGAGCATCACTCAGTTTCCCGGATTCAGACATCGCTTCCAGATCGACTGCCATTTTAGGATTTGTCTCTTCATCTTTGACTATCTCTTTGATCTTTATATCTTCAATTTTAGATACTGGTACTTCGACTTCTATTGATTCCGACGCCTTGTTTTTCTGACTCTTTTTGTACGAAGACTTCTTATCTTCCTCGATTGCAACGATTCCTTCGCTCAGATGTTTCGTTTTTACTGTGTGTAACTTTTTTGTTATTTTATCACCTTCTTCGTTTTTAAGCAAGCGGTGGTTTGGATGTTTTTCGGGTATTTTATGTGAAGTTTCGAAGTTTCTAAGTGGCGTCTGTTGGCCTGAGCTGACGAGGACGTACTCCTCCCCGGGGCGCGGCTCCGTGATGATGTCCACATCGGGCCGCGCACTTGTGTACGCGCCGCAAACCAATAAACATCTGTAACAAAGAAAATTTATTGTTAGATCGCAATCTTATGAATGTTATGAAAGTTGTTTGTCGCTGCATTAGGAGTCGGCGCTGCATGAGTCAGCAATACGCAGCTGGGCGACGCGACGCGGCGCTGCCTACGGGCCCTCGTCGCAACCCCGTCAAGGAACCGTGACTCATCTCAGATTTTCATCATCACATTCCATAATCATTGTTTAGTTTGCCTTCAATGCCTGCCTACTTGATCATTGTTATTTTATTAGCGTCAATAGGAGTTCATGGCTTTTATAGTTTCCATATGCGTAGGCAATGCCGGCAAGATCACGATTTGTATACAGTTGGTTGGTACGAAACTTTCGTAACTTTTATCAATTTGCATATCGATCGATACGTACTGGGGCTATTGCCAATCAAAGGAAAGAAGTTGTGTGAAAATTAAGCTAGATGACTGCAAAACAAGCATTGTCAAACGTTGCAACTGTTGCAAACGTTGATGAAGTCGTGAGAATTTGTCAGCGAAAATCGGAGCGTGGGTGTATTACGCATGCAGATTCCGCGCTAGCGCAGTTCGATTAGGCAACGCGATGACGATCACTTTCGCCTCTGAGCCCACTCTCACGAGTCCCAGCGAACCGCCAAATTATTGATCGGCAGAGGAACCCTTCCACTCCTACTTTTAAAGAAACTTCTTTTTTTTTTATTATCTTTATCTTCGTTATTTTTCTATTCATTCCTTTGATAGGTATACAAGCTGCATGCGATTAGATGCAGCTTAACGATTATAGTGCAGCGATTATAGTGCAATGAATCATAACGCGATTGCTTTACATGGATACAATTATCGCAGTCGGAAGTGAGTGCTTCCGCAATTTCTCACTGTCTTGGACACTCACAACATAATGATCACAATGAGGGGTTCGGAAGTTCTCTTCCACCGGAAAAAAAGACTGCACCGTAGTAGATATGCAATAATTATGAGAAGAAGAAAATAATAGAATAGAAAACCTATTAGAACACTTTGGCACTGCCTAAATTTATTATCGAGACTATACGCGAAGCCTTTTATTATGATTTTGATAGAGGTATGAAACTAATAAAAATATCTGAATAGAGAAAATTAAAGGTGCCTACTTAATATTAGACTACAATAAATTTTATGATAGTTTAGTTTCACTTTTAAAACCGACCAAATAATTTGACCAGCGACGCGACGACGTGATGTTACATAATCTAAAAAGGTGAATATTTAATTCATCTAATACCTCCGCCTTATTTGCATAGCAATTTCAACTTCTCTACATTTTACTTGACAAAGATAAATATTATAAATCAAATAAAACACAAAATTAATTAAATTCAATAAGTAGTTCAGTTCAGCCTCGACGAGTCGCAGAGATCAGACCGGTTCAATTTCACTAGATATAAGGTCGAGAACGCAAGGCTAGTGAGCGGGTCTAGGGAACAGTGAATAACTTCTACTTTGACAGTCTCGGAAACCTATCGTTAGATACCTTTTCACTAGGCTTGCATAGTACCTACATTCCGGTAACGTGAGCCATAGATTCAATACAATACTGTACACTAGATGCAATTTATTAATTTAGTTAGTCTCTATCAGTATTGTGATTTCTCATTTTTCTACATCTATTGGCTTGTTTATGTTATAATTTAATCTAAATGGAAATATCGATTGTTATATATTATAATGAGGCAAGGATAGAATGTTACTTGTAGCAACAATTAATAATTGGCTAGCAACAATAGCTAATGACTAGAAAAGGTCACTAGTAATACCGGACCCCGGTAATGATACCACTTTTGATTTCATCAAATAGGTTACGCATTTAAAATAGATTTTAGCGGGACTTGACAAATTCCGTATAATTAACGATTAGCTAGGTATTTTGAAATATAAGTATATTATTAATACTACGTTACTTATTTAAAGATTCAAAACTTTGTGTGTATGTGTTGCTAACATCTGTTGAACACCTGAATAGACTTGGATAACATTTTAAATTGAAGCTGATGCCCGTAATATGAGAGAAAGAACCTCGTAAGTACGGAACTACGGAGTTCCTACTACAACATTAAATAACCGGGCGTAGATATTTTTATGTAAATACCTACTTTTATCGGCGTGACAAAAATAAAAACTATATAATCTATAAATGACAACATTTTTGCTACCGCGGCACTGCTTATTAATTGGAAGGTCCGAAGAATATAAAATAATAATAAGAATTCATACATCTATACGGACTTAAAAATATTGAGGAGTAATGTTTTATCTATCGTTTTTATACAAACCTGTTGTGTTTATCACGAACTCGATGTGATTACGATACAGAACTGTGATAGTCTAAATGCAGAACACTTATCTATAGTTTCCTTTCACCTTCCTGTAGGGCTTGAAAACTGGTTTGCAGACAATTTCCGTGGCTCGTTTTGTGTATAAGGCCTGATAAGTAAAAACTCACACGGAGATTCTTAAATATTTGTATTGCTAGTAGGTAATTGTTTTATAGTAGGTACCTGATTAGTGAATTTCTTCAGATACCTATCTGTTTTACCTCAACCTACATGTTTTAAAGAAGACTAAGGCAAGTAAGGACTAAAGAAGAAAACATCAATCAAAACTATAAAATAAGTGAAATAGCAAAACGTATCTTATATTCGAAAGTGCGTTGGTATTGTGTCATTTGTTAGTACCTGCTATTGCCAAACGGTACACTGCAAGACTACCTATGATAGGAAAGTATTTATTTTTAGTTCTTAAAATTAAGCAATAAAACGCGAAAGTTCGAACAGATGTATGTTTGTTTAACTCTCTTATGCAAAAACTAAGGAAGGGGTTTGGCTAAAATATGAAATATATATAGTTTATGACCTGGAATAACACAAATGCTACTTTTTATCCGCGTTAGTATCACACGAGCAATGTCACAGAGAAAAGCTTGTTTGTAAATAAATGGTAAATGCTTGAAAAAATGAGCTTATATCATGACTCTATCTAAGTATAGCTAATTATACTTTATTAGCATGATTTTTACTTTTAAATTTGGTATTATGAATTGGTATCAAAGTTCTAACGTAAGAAGTAGGTAAGTTAAGTACCTAATACTTTTCAAATAGTATAGGACTGCTACCAGAATTTGTTTTATGGTTAAACATTAGTGTTGTCTTGGCCAGCATCAGTGATTGTGATCCGTGGGAGCCCAAGCATAGGAGTAGGTCAAGGAGCGAGTTCATTTCTCAGACATTCAACACTCGTGTTTACGATACATTCGACACCCGGGGTGGTTATTCGCTATGTACCAATAAAACGTAACGCGACAAAACGCGATTCCTCACCGCATTATCGTATTGTGTTGCCGTGTTTTGACGCGTTAGGTTTTATTGGTACATAGCAAATAATCTCCCAGTATCGAATACTGCACTGCTGACATTACCGTGTATTACGAGATGGCATTTGCAAAAGTGTGCAAACTAGTCTCGTAATGGAGCATCTACGATATTTAGGTGCAACTCAATTAAGCAACGGAATGTTAAGTTAAGTCAAAACCTAGCTTCATTCAAAGTAATGCGCAACTATAATCTTAAGTAGGTAGGTACATTTGTTCATGGTAAGTATATAGGTACATTGGTTTGAGTTAAAAAAAAACATTTATTTTATTGTAGATTTGCACGAAAATGTATTATCCTCAACGCTTTGTAGAATTAATTTTGCAGTCACTAACAAAATGAAAACCAAGAAACTGTTGGAGCGTGGATCTGAAAGTAATAACATAAAGAAACACATTGTTTCTTTACACTTGAGTTGGAACTTTCCTTGCAAGTACACGAATTACTTTAAGAAAGCTTGTTAGGAGAAATCAAATGAAGAGTGCGCATGCGCAGGGCAGAGTTGAATCTCGTGGTTGGGAAGGCTTTCTTCAGGATATTGGTACATCTCGTGGCGGTCTGATCAAATTAATATCGAGTTTCTCCACTCAAACTGCATTTATAGGCACAGCAGTTTGAAAATAGTGAGTTTTCTTGAATGTACCTACGCTAGTTTCATTAAGTATAAGTTCTAAAAACCATCATTCTGTTCATGTTTTGATTTTATTTGAGTAATATAACTTGTCTAACTTCTACTTTTATATGTCATTATCGTTGTTAAAACTGTACTAAAGTTTGATTTGTATCTCAAGCATCATTTTTTCAAGATTCTTAATGGAAAATTGGAAACTTGCACCGAATCTAATTGTTGAGTGCTAGAATTCTTGATCAAGATTCGGAGCTCAGGCGTTCTGGTATATCGGCCGTTTGTTACTTTAAGTTCACAAGAGTATACGCTTTTAGAGTGTGATGTCAACCGCGACCTCATTGAACTTTTATAAATACACATAATGTATAATGAGTCAGAGTTAGGTATGCATGTACCCGGATTCGAATAATAATAATTTCTCTACGTGGACGACAAACTTACATAATCAACCGGTTTTTTTAAATAAGTGCTATAATAGACAAGTACCTATAGTTTTGTACCTAATATATTTAACCTAAGGTATATCTTAATGTTTTCGATATTGAGGCGTGTTGAATTGAAATACAACTTATGTACCTACCTACTTACTAACTCTTTTGTTATTTTCTATAACAACTTATGTTTATGTTATTTAACGTTTTAAAACATTAATAAGCGATAGTTGAAACGTCTGAAATTAGAAAGTCTCTTTATGTCGTATGTAGGTACCTATGTATTGTATATACGAGTATATGCATGGCATCTTCTATTCTCTCCAGTGCCTAGTAGTAGTACTTATGCATACATAGAAAATAATGGTATGGAAAAGGCAACTTCCTAAAGCTCAGTGCACGTGCGAGTCGAGGTGGTTGACGACAATAGTTGTGTATTCGGCATGTCCCGGGCCCCGGCACAAGGTCCGGTGCCAGCAATGCTCCGAGCGGCGAGGTCGCCAGTGAACGTACAGACCTAAATATATACACGATATATTATATACCACCTACCTACCGCTGTTCATACTACCTCTCTTACTCACTATATGAGCGACAAGGAGGCCGTTCTCAAACCAATTCTTAGAAAAATTATACGAACCTTCACTGACCACAACAGAAGATTTGACATTTAAACTTCGACACATTACGAGGTAGATTCCGCGATCTCATTGACCTTGTATAATAAGCGGTTTGCGTATGTTTTGCAGATGCCAAACCAAACTTAGATATAACATCATTCATACATAAAAAGAACATTCAAGTCCGACATGAAAGCGAAGTAATTATGCCAAATGAAATTGAAAGGGAAGCAGATGACGTGTTCAATTGCCTACAATTTCAATACGGCAATCAAGATCGTTTATATCAATCAACTCCATCATAAACCACCCTCGTAGATGACAGTATAATGACAGTGAAGCTCCTCGCGGGGAAATGACTGCAATCATCCCTCGTTACAGATCCGAACGTGACTGTCAATAGGAAAGGATCATTAGGCCGTGTGTCGTGAGAAACATTCTCAGTTGCAATTTGAACTAAGAAATATCTAATCAAACTACATTGTTATATTGCACCTGTAATTATAAAATTCCCCGTCAATTAATGGTTGAGCAATAGAAAATAGGCGGATCGATATCAGTGGTAGTGTTGCGGTAAGTTTTATGAATGCGTAAAGCGGTTCAGTCAAGGTTCGTGGTTAGGCCACGTTTTTTCCGAGTTTCCATAAGGCGTCGGCGCCAAGGGTAGCTGCATTCGATCGCGGAAGGAATGTCGCTCGTGTAAAACCAGTCATTGCCCTTAGATATTACGAAAATAGTCAGTTATCCGGTTCATAAGTCGTATGGAACGGGACTGTGGTTCATCAACCCTACGCGTTAAATGGTGATCACGTAAATATGAACACTTGTCCGTGCCCTGAACGCTAATGAGAGCGTGACTCTACTGCGCTAAACACTCAGTTAATAACATTAAGTACCTACATTAATAGACTTTATAACTAGCTACGTTAAAGGGATTAGGATATACCATCAGGTCAATCGGCTCTCAAACGCAAACAAGCCATTTAACTAGTAATTTTTACTAAAATTTCCAATAAAATTGTTTTGTGTCATAAGAGGATAGGATTTTTATGTATTGGCAAAGACGATAAATATCTAGAAGACAGACAAAGGCCATACACAAAATCGTAACCCTAAAAAATAGCCTGAAAACTCTAAAACATCAATTTTATCCAAGAAATTTCAATTACTTTCTAGTTAAAAATGTTTAAATATTGAATATTGTTGCTACCTACTACTAAGTATTGAAATTTCTTGGATAAAATTGAAGTTTTAAAGTTTTCAGGCTATCTGGTACTGCGGGATCGGGTTACGATTTTGTGTATGGCCTTTGTCTGTCTTCTAGATATTAATCGTCTTTGGTATTGGTAATGCCACAATGAAAGTACAAATCTCATTGTGCTGTGTTTCATTATGTAGGTATGTGATTCTAACGATATTATGATTTTTAGACGTCCGATTGCTGTTCCCATGTTGCACAAAAATATCTAAAGGTGTGTAAACCTACAGTCTACACTGAGCCAATGCATCTATTTGTAAAAAAACCGGTCCTAATGTAATTTAAATTTAACCCCGCGAAATGTCAAGATTACTTGCATCCTGCTTGCATCAACGATTTGATGATTATTGAGGTTGAGATCTTAATTTATTATGAAATATTTGCATTGATGGAGACTCTACCTAAGACTTGGCTATCCGTTGGAATGTGCCCACTTATAGTGTAATACTCAGCACTCAGCAGGTATTTCGCCGGGACATGTTTGGAATCACTAAAATGTTTTAGACACGGCCGGCACGCATCGACAGTCTACAGTATCGTGAAAATATTGCCATTATCGTGAATGATTCATGATGCAAGTTCGTTGGTAGGTACAACTTTGTATACTTAGGTGAGTGCGTAGCGATCTTATCAACTTTTGTTCTTTTTATTTACTAGTATCTTAAGAAATCGTTTCTGAAGTAGGTACCTACACGGTTTTCACATCACGTGCAAGCATTCGACATTATAGGTAGGGTCAGGTGTCCAACGTTGAAACAGTGGTACACAGTGAAACTTTGCGATATTTCTGAAATGTGACGTTACCAGATCTTGCAGTTTATCGCATAAGGAGCCCCCCTCGAACCTCATGCTATATCCCAGTTTGCGTCGATGGCGCGCGAAAGAAGATTTTTTGCGGAGCTTTTTTCAATTTTTTTACAAAAAAGTACGAATTTTCTGCTTTCTTTCAAGATTTTACATTTAGTTATGCTAGCATATCTCATATTTCTCAGGATTACCTAACATCGGACATATTTCATAGATTAACGTGGACTATAACATTTTAGTAAAATGATGCAATGTAGTAAAAATAAAATAAGATTACTAAAGATACCCCCCTAGTCAACAATGAAACAAATGCACAGTGGACACAGTGAAACAGTATTTTATATAGTAACCTACTAGGTTACTATTAGAGTCTAATTAACTAGTACCTTATGGATACCATACTATTCTTATGTTGTTATTTTGTTGTAATGAAGTATTATTTTTAGAATTCTTATAAAAAAAAATATAATAACAAATGATTTTCATTATGTAAAGAATTTTTTTTTGCACATAACTAATTTCTTTGGTCATTTACCTATTTTATGTAATTTGGAAAGTCTGATAGCGTATTAACTTTGAATAAAACCTTTTTTTATTAAATACAATAAATTTTTGACATTAATTTAACAATGATGGAAACATCCGGTACAAATTAATACGTTTCATTGTTTAATTTATGGTGTTTCATTGTGTACACGGTCGTGTACACAGTGAAACATTTCTAATTTTTTAGTTTTTATTTTTTTATGGCCTGTGTATACATAAATTGAAAAAACTATAAATGACATCCAATACTCAAATAAATAACCTGTAGTCTTTTTTAAACTTTCGCGATCAGAACACATGATTAAACATACATTTACGGGTATTTATCGCTATTTACCTTTATTTAATTCAATTCAATTCATTACAAGTCTGCTATAGCAGAGCACATAGTAGACTCAGGACCTAATCACTGGATGGAGTTACACAACCCAAAGGTCCTTGCCAACGAGAAGCACTATTATAAGCGAATGGTTCGAGAAGCGATTGAGATTAAAAAATATTCTAATTTTAATCGTGAAGACGGCTTCAGACTCTCGTCCTCGTGGAATCCAGTAATAGCAAAGTGTACTCGTCAAATAAAATCTTCTCGGTGTACAGATACTGTTAGTGTAGTGTGCCGTCCTAGTGTGAACCGGCCCTAATTAACATTTATGAAGATCAAGTGAGGGTAGAAAAATAAATGCCTTCGCTTTGCTGTGGTGTACCTCCAACACTTCAGTCTGCCCGCGACCACGGCTGGTGCAATCCAGTCGAAACGTCGGGATAAAATTAAAATTAAATAAAGGTAAATAGCGATAAATACCCGTAAATGTATGTTTAAATAACCTGTATACCTGTAAAAAACTAGATTCATATCGATAGAAACGAAAGATCTATGAGACTTTGAATTTTGGGTGTTTCAACGTTGGACACCTGACCCTACTTACAAATTTACTAATTGGAAGACCAGGGGCCGTAGCACCACCTAAGTATTAAAAGTAATATTGTAGGTTTAGTTGTGTAAATATGTAGTAGTTTAGTTTCTGTAAACAAATTATAAAAAAAAACCTTTACTTGTAATTCAATATTGTAGGTAATGTTATTGACAGTTTTCTGTCTAAGAAAATTTGAAATTTAGTACGTTCTTCTTCTATTTTAGTAAACTGTCATGAAATTAATAACATCACAGTAAAATTACTTTTATTCAGGGTGCTACGGCCCTAGGTAGGTAGGTACTTTGTTTGTATTGTATCTATTATTCATAAAATAACGTTTAAAACCGAATTGAAAACCCGTTGTTTACCTACTCGTATATAATTTTTGACGTCTAATGCCGAAAAAAAGCCGAATCGGCGTGTCAAGGGCCAACATTGATTACGTGCAGCTACTTGCCAAATACGTACGCTTCCCAAGCAGAAAATCAACTTTTACTACAATGCGGCAAGTATACCATGTTTCAATAAACAGGAACCGTTCATGCGTAGAAAACAAAGAAGGCGACGACGCGCCCGTTTCTTATAATTTACGAAAATAGCCAGCCAAAAAGCAACTTCTTTAAAGATATGCTTAAAATGAGGTAGGTATATCTACCTACTCATATTTGTTTGTAAAGCTCTCTATTTTATTCATTTAAATTTCTGATAATATTGCAAACTCCTCCAAAAGACAACTGCTGGAATGCTAGCACCTCTTATTATTCCAACGGTGTTAGGTAGTCTTAGTCACGTACAGTCAGAGGTACCTGCCTACTTTTACATTCTAGCTAAAGGTAGGTAGGTATACCTAGTTTGTCTTTCAGTATCTCGACATCAACTACTTTCATAAACACGTGGTCCACGGACGCCGGGGAAGACAAGGTCGAGCGAGAACCAGATTTTCGAGGTTACTGCTTTAGTCATCAGTGACTGTTTTTTTTTTAACCGGGAATCACATAAAGTGCCCTATGTGTCACTAGCAATTTTGAAATAAGCGTTTTGGCAAAATACACATTCCTGTTATTTGATTCACAGATCGTAGCATTCGTAGCATTCGTCTCTTTCAATGTGCGTGAGCGCAGCATTAGCTACGGATGACAGGAGGCGTTCAGCGAATGTTTTATTCATTCGTTATCTCAGCGCATTCCTCAAAAGGTCGTCGGCAGGAAAGTGAAACTGCTCGAAGCCGAAAGTGACGCTTACAACACGAAGAGTCACATAAATATCCGATTATGTGCGCTGACGGCGCGGCTGTAGGCCGGCGCCGGCGGCGGGTCAACCGGGCCTTACTGACCAGTGCCACTGATGCAACGATCTTACTTCAATGTCAATTTATTATGACACATCTCACTTAGCCTTTTCTCTGAGTGATGAGCTCCACGCGCCCTGCTGTGAAGAAACTGAATGATATAATGTGTATTCCGTTTGCGCAAACATTGTTACTCCTCGCCATCAAGTACCTGCTATTTTGTATCAACCTATCACAGTACTGCTGCTAAAACGTTAAATATAATATTAAGTAGGTATATTATTTATATACATTAATATATTAAATAAAATAATATATATATAAGGGTGGCCTAATATTTGGAATGTGGAATGTCCAGGGATATTTATTTATTTAGTATTTATTGTTAGACCGGCAACAGAAATATATATCATCTGTGAAAATTTCAAATGTCTAGCTATTTCACGGTTCATTAGATACTAAAGATATTATGTTAGAAAAGGGTAACAACGTCAGTGTTAGATACAGCTAGGTGACAGACAGACTGACAGACTGACGGACAGACAGACAGACAGGCAGACGGAAAGCGGAGTCTTAGTAATAGGGCCCCGTTTTTACCCTTTGGGTACGAAACCCTGAAAAAATGTTGGTATGTTACATTTCTATGAAGAACTAGAGTTGATTTATCTCCGCTTAGTTAGCTTAGCATTGAATATCGACATAGCTACGTTAAGGGCACGATCTGGCCGCATTCTCCGCGTAGCTGCATCTAAATACAAGCTACGTAATCGCGATGTCTTCGATTAAGCCAGCGCTGGCCACATTTAACTAGGAGAGGCACGGGCCGAGAACTTGCAAGACAAAATGTGAAGAATGTTTTCTCATTTTCCGCATGAAGCGCCAAGCGCTGAAATATTAACGTGTGTAGAGTTGCGACAGCGCTTGCAACTTTACCGACCCGGTTTTCAGGGAGCATTTTATGTTACCAGGTTGAATGGATACCAAGTACTTATATGCTCGACTAATTATTTTTGTAAGCTAAAGTGTATCGACTTGGAAATGAGCCTGACACTCTTTGACGTATTCTGGTGATGCCATAATTAATTGTAGATGGTATAAAGGACTAAGCAATTTGTAAAACATAACAAGACATAGGTACCCCCAAATACTGAAACGCTACTTAAATATTTGAGAGCGTATTAACCGCAAGAATCACCTATCATGTAAGGTGAAATTGAAGTGATCCTTGAGATCCTATCAAAGTAAACGATTTCTCTTGTAATATGTGCAAGAGAAATGTGTGTAATGTAAACAAAGTAGACAATTAACGAGGGTTGTGCAATGCAAACTCCGCGCCTGTCAGATTAGCGCCCTGAGTCGCGACCTGCCACCGACTACCCTTGACATCTGGAGTAGAGAGTGCAGATTTAAACTGACCAAAGTAGCTACGTACAGCGCAAAAGGCATTTTTCAGACTTCTCATACGTCAATTACAGTTTTAATGTTTTATCCTGTTTTAAAATCTTAGGCATCTAAATATCTATTTTACTAGTTTGGCCCGAACGACATCTTGCATACCGTTGGTTGGTGGTTTATTTTGTACCTACTTGTTTCTGACCACTGATTAAAAACTCGAAATTTAGACAACTTAAAAACTTTTTCATGGGCTGGCCCTCCTGAGACCTGATTCCCATGGCAAAAATCCAAGCAGAGGTCCGCGTACCCTAGTGGTGCCCTTGCGCATATTTGTCAAAAAATTATTCTTCCGGCGTAGAGCCTTCTGCACTCGCCAAAGCCCGGTGAAGTTATAAGGGTCCCACCGACCACTTAACATACAAGTCAATCCAAATGACGACGAGATGGAACAAGGGTAAAAAATTACGAAGTTTGTGACTTTTGCTGGCACTTTTGGTACTCTATAAAAATTTACTTCTTACCTTCGTTCGCATTTATTGTCAGCATTGTCAATTATAAAACTTTATATCCATGATGCAATACGTTTTCTATTGTATCGAGACAATTCACGGCCTTGAGAACTAGAATTGTAAGCCTTAGTAAAGTAAATTAGTAGACTAACTTGCATGTTCTTTTATCTAACACAGTTAGGTGCATGACAAATGGTACAAGACTCAAGACACATTACGCTGATCCTTAAATTAGTGACTGATTGATTACCTTCTTCTTCTTCTTCTTCTTTATTTTGGCTTCGCACGGCTTAAGCCAATTAATGTTATAGTTAATTGTCAAAATGTTATGAGAAGTGACAACAACATGACAATTTTTAAGATATGTACAGGGTTTTTTTTTAACTAAGACAGCATTATTAACATTACCATTAAAAATATATTTTATGGCCTCATGTTTATCAAAACATTAACAAAACATTTTAATTTATAGCACTCATAAAACATTTAAAATGCTATCCTTAGACTAGAATAATGTATTTCGAGTATTATTGAGCAAAAAGGAAGAATAGGTAGGTACCTCGAAGGAATTCATAACCTCAAGGAGCTTGTAGGACAAACAATGTGTTGTTCCGTATTATTTGAGGCCCAATGGCACTTCCCACGCGGTTGCGTCTACTCCATTGTTTTATTTGTTTAATGTTTGAATTTATCTTCTAATGACTTTTGCCTCGAAAGTAACTCCTAAAGGTGAACGCACACTTATCCGAACCGAACGTGTCGAACGAACGCACGCGCAAAACGAAGCGAACTTTAGAATGACTTTCCTATATTGAAATCCTATGAAACTTCACACACCGCAATATACCGATTAAAATATGCATGAACTTGTAAATTGTTTCTTTCTCGCACAATTTCATGGATCGTTTTTGAGCTTAGGTATCTAGTTTATCTACGTTTTACAAGTTGTACCTCTACATGAGTTTGCAAATAGCATTGAATTATTGGGCTTCAAGTTTAATTTGTTGTACTTATATAGAGTTTCAGTCATTCTTGTTTGTAAAAACCAGAATTTGTTCAAGTAAGGTTGATCGTGTAGCCAGTCTCTAACGAATATGTTATGTAGGTAATCTAATTAGATCTTGTGAGAACTTTTGATTTCCGGGAAATAAATAAACCTTATAGAAGTCCATCGCCGGAAATGATATTCTGATTATAATACTTTATTCTAACGAGTTAGAAACTACTCCATTTTATTGTAAAAATATTCATTAAATATAAATACATAGGTACTTAACTAAAAGTAAGTAAGTCAAGAACCTAAGTGTATGTTTTACATGCGATACCTTTATTTTCTCTGCCCTTTGTGAATAGTACCTAAATATTAAGGTACTATTCACATAGAGGTTCATTTTGCACCCTAATAACTTGTCACCAGTCACTAGCTTGTACGAACTTATATACCTACCAAGTTGGCGAAAAACCGGCAACAGAAACCAGATTCCTTATTATAAGGGCGCACACATCTGCGATTACGTAAGTGTGGTATCACTATCACGCGGGTGCTTGTGGTAGAAAGCAGACGGATGTCACATCGGTACGACAAGACACAGATTTGTCTCCATGGCCTACACAACCGTAAAGGCAACTGCACAAGTGCATGATGTCTTGATGATTTCAAATGCCTTGTATTTTATAAATAAAAACTGATGTGCGGTTTCCTTTAAAACCAATCACTTAAGTTAATGAGAGATTTTAAAGAGCTACTCATAATCATTTTATACTTAAGTACAATCGTTAGAATATTAAATCGAGTATATTAGTTGAATTTTATTTTATGGGCAATGCTGATGAATGGCAACGAGTTTGATTGTGATTAAATAAATTAAAGTTATAAAGTGAATTATTTGGATTTACTTACTGATTTTCTTTTAAAATAAGGAATAAACCAACATAATTAACGAAAGTGAATGCATGCGCAAGTAAAACATAATAGAGTAGGTACTTAACACTGCTTGCTGACAAGCAATCGATTATTCTTCATTGAGCAAAACATCGAGACAATGTGCAAAAGACACGCAACGAGCGAAGATTCACAGCAAGCGAAAGTGAAGGCCGACCAGTACCGGCCACCGTGCATAACTCCTATTTTTAAACGAAATCCTTGAAAATATTAAACAGCACTTTTGGATTTTTATGACGTGTCTCGAATCTAAATCAGATAGTGCAGTGAGAGGTGCTTGGTCACTCGACTCCTCCACGTGGTCGTTGGCGACCTCGGTTAACACTGTTTCGCTAATTTAAATCTGTCGAGATTAAGCCAGTGTCTTTTGACCTGAAACCTTTTTAAGACCTGATACTTATTTATGTATACTTCGTGCATATTTATTTAGCTAGCTGATCCGAACGGGAGACATCATTCAGTCAAAGGCACTTCGTCAGTTTGAATAGGGAAATGAAAAATGTGTGTTTTCCGTGCAAATTTTCCAATAGATTACATTTCAGATTTTATTAGTAGGAATAAAATATTATAATAGCACTACACTAGGTACCTATGTAATGCTTTATGCCTATAAAACATTTAAAATGAAGCCACCGGATATTACACAGAAGCAGTTCTGGAGAAACCAACAACACCACTGGTGTCCGGCATTTCCGTACAGCTGCACACCTGACAATTGCTCCTGCATATGCATGCCGTGTGATTGCATGCACCTAATAGCCTGCCCCAAGTCCGACAATGCCTGTACCAACCTACTTGCGAAATCAAACTTGATTTTCCTAGAGATTCACTTACTTAAATCAAACAATATAAGTTATGCTTTCCCGAAAGGAAAAGAGCGATCATTGCGCGCTAATCGATCTATAGGTGCGCGAGCTCATTCGAGATTGCGTCGGCATCAAGCTATTACCGATGTGGATTTAATAGTGTCTTATACATTGATAGTCACGCTCGAATCGCTTTCTTTTTCACACATGCCTCATCCGCAGCGGAGAAATTCCCAATCTAATTTGTATGCGAAAACAAAAGCTGGGGCAAATTTCGCATTTGAGACGACCGACGTAACATTAGTTCGCCTTCTACAGGGAAAGTAAAACAATTCCAGTAATCTAAACATGATCATACTTGAATTGCTTAAATTAGGAAGCGTCGTCAAACAATACAAATTTACTACTCAGAACACGTACCTACCGTAATGTGTGGTAGCGTCGTGATGTCAATGCACTGCTTGCGCACTTGAGAGGTGTTTAGCAAGTGGCAAGAAAGGTAGGTACCTAACTCTAGCAAGGGAGACGTATGAAAATCTTTATAACTTCAAACCTTTCAACGGTGCTTCACAGTTAAAAAATTCTTCCATCGCAACTGGTTGCGAATCCCAGTTGCGATGGCGGCCGAAGGGGTAAATCTGTTTTATTATAATAGTGCTTATGCCGGGTTCCTATATCCAACTAACGGATGACCGTAGGTCGGTCATCATAGCAACGTTGTTATCTGTCAAAAAGTGCCACACATTTTATGTCAGATAACAATGTTGCTATGACGACCGACCTACGGACATCCCTTAGTTGGTTAAAGGAACCCGTCATTAGTTATTGTCAATACAATATTCACTTGAGGATGATCGCCGCTAAACGTCATCAAACTATCAAGAAAGACTAGGCAACACCATGAGGTGCTCTTCTTAATTAAGTTAGTTTACGTAAAGAAAGTAATGCCATCGACAACAATACATGCCAACACTGATCGAGAACAATGCCGATGAGATCTGGAGATCAGAGTACCTCTTCACGGTACAGCGCCGGCGGCGCCGGGACGGGCGCGATAAAATACAAATAGGTACATTGTCATTATAAAATTAGAAAAAAGTGGCTGTATTCCACAAAAAGACAGGTACGATGTTTATAGGTACGTACCTACAGCACTTTACGGTATGTAAGTTTATTGTATATATCTGACAGGATGCACACATTGTGCAAAAGTCCCAGGTAACAGGGAATTTACTATTACTATAACATATATATTTTATGTACCTACTGAATTTTTCTTTTGTTATATGTTTGGTTTATCATGCTAGAGGATCACACAAAAGATTCTGGGTGACATTATTAACGTTGTCTCATGCATCCCATGATTCCTTTGGCATATCCTTAGTCCATGCACTTATGAAACAACTTAGGTATGTCCAAGTCCAAACTATTAAAATTATGCAATTTCCAAACTACCTATGAATAATAATTATACATTGCGCTGCGCCTCGGACAATAAGTTGATTTCTACTTCAAAATACCTAAACGGTGAGATAAACTCGTAAAATGGAGAAAACTATAAAAGCCTATTAAAAATTCGTCTCGGTTATAAATTAGAATTGGGACAGAAAATGTCAGACACGCACTCGATTACAAAGTTCACGCACGGTACACTGATAAAGTCATGTGCTTGAAACAATACCATAGCCGACGACTAAGCAATAAAAGTCAAAGTTGAGGGGCCAATTACACGGATCCGCGCGAACACTTGTCTCGGCATTTCGTAACAGAGAGAGTTTTGCATTTTTTGTTAGATAATTTATCGGAAACTGTGATATAATATCGATGGCCTATGGGACACGTGTCACGGTATTTGAAAACCGACCTAGGTCAACCAATAGCAACCGTGAGTATTTCGACACACGTTATTACTTTAACCTAATTTCATAGTTTCTATTTATAGCTTACCATGGTTTTAACATTAACTTTTAACAAATTACAAACGCAACTTGGTTGAAATAATAAATTCGCGTGTACATGTTCTAGCGTTAATAGCGTTTAAAGCAATCTTTATAGCCTTGATAAAAAAATTGCAATCAGTCTTACAAAGTGGAGAGCATTTCGAGTGAAGAAGTAGAAGCTGGAAAGATTGCAATTTTGAAAAACGTTGTTTCAATCTCTAATGGTTTGTTTACGTCAGCGCACGCGCAATCTAATTCACTTTATATGAGTCTATTGAACCTTTCTTATGATAAATAAATACATATTAGCACAGATAAAAGAATACTAGTAAATTGTTATGGAACTGAGATACAGTTTCTTAACTAGGTACTTATTTCGGAAATGTTTCATTGTTGTTGGTAAATATGTGACATTCCATTTAATTTTAGTACCTTATAGGTATTGTTTTATGGTTTTCTGGAAGAAATCGCAACAGGTAATGAGACCACCGATTGTTATTCCAAAAATAGTAGCCTCTTTAGTACCCTTAAATATGCAAAAATGTGTCCCCAATGAAGTCGGTTAAGTAATGTTGAGAAAAAGTTAAAATATTGTTTTTACATTTTATATAGTGGACACTGATTAGGTGTTGACATTTCGTGTCTCAAATGTGAACTCCATATCGTAGAGTAGAGTCGAGTTTATGAAAACCTAAACACAAAAAACATAGGAATCTAAAGGCACATATTACGCACAAAAAGAATCAACGGCAGAAAATAAGTTATCATTTCCATTACATCTGTGATTACATTATAAATTGTGATGGATTAAACAAAAAAATGACAACCAAAAACTTTTTCGGTACTTGGCATAGCATGCCGCGTGCAACTACATTAATAAGTAAGTACTTAGTTATAAAAATAAAGAGCATCAATATATTTCTATAACTTCATTTTGGTCGAATATTTTAACGCTATACTGCGACCAATTCGAACTACGGGTTTCTGGTTTTGTTTAATTGTTTTTTTATACACGATTTTAAATTTTAAGATAGGTAAGTAGTTTTATTTGTGTTTTACAACCCATATTTTTAATATGTGGTTATCATACTTTTGTGGTTGATTATACTACTCGATAATAAAGTCGATTTATTTATTGCAAATATAAAAGGTATTCCAACTATTTTGGTGTGGAATACTATGTCGTATGGTATGTAGTATTAGGATTTTGGACACGTTTGATAATTATATACAATTATATACGTTTGATGCGTACGTACTTATGATACGTTTTACTAAACGAAAATAGTAAAACGACATCAAACGATTTTTCTTTTATAGCTTTGAGTAACTCATGAAAAGACGAAAGCATTCCTATACAATGGCCGATATTATGAGCTTATAGCAAGGACGATACTTTCATCGTCCTTGCTTATACCTAATAATATTTGTTCGTTCGTTCGTATGAGCTAGTGGCCAACTTTGGTGACGCCAATATTTGCTAATGTAAAATTTCCTTATTGTGGGTATTTTCAGGATTTCATTGGACTCATTTGTATTTTACCTATGCCTATGATGACGTTTTACTTGGCCAACTTTATTAATGTACTTACCTATGTACTAAGTACCTATACTTATAGATTTTTAAAATTTTAATTATTTTCTCTGATATAATTACAGAATATAGTTGTTCGTTTGTTATTTGGCATTATGTTTGCAATTAATACGATTTTTATTTTATTGCAGACATAGAACATCTGATTGCATAAAGCATCAGTGTTGATTTAAAACTACTGTGATTTTCACCTAAGAAAACCCATGCTGCGTCTGCGCACGTGAGATTGAGCTTTTTCACTTCTACTACGGAAAGTTCGGAAGTTCGTAAGCACGTAGAGAAAAAAGGCAGTATAAATTGTAGTGTAGAGTAGGTCTTAATCTACAAGTTTTACTCGGTATAACTTAAAACAAGCAAGTTTAGTTCAGTAAGCGAACTTGTGGCGACGACGGAGGGGGACACAATATGCGCACAAATCGTGCATATTCTTAAAGCAATGTTTCGCAGCCTTCATTGAGAAACAGTGCCCCCATTCGTGATGTTGGCAGTCGTTGAGCAATGACAAATTTCCACAACCGAAATCAGATCAAATTTTAGTCACATGGAGCATGCGTTTCCGGCCATCCTAAACATCACATTACGTAAACTGCTCGCCGAGACGCAGCTAGATCAAATATGGACGAAAGTGAACGACACGTCAAGATGATTCAAAACACAACTACATTACAATTATTGACGTCGCCGTTAGAAAGTGATTGTTTAAAAATTACCACATCAAATGTAATATTCATTAACATGTTAACTATAATGAGCGTAAAATTACAAATAGAAAAAGCGTACGGTCCAAAATAATTGCACCTCGGTGGTATCAGGTGGTCGGTACTCACATTGCTATCCTGGCGATCATGTTGCGCGCTGTTGGACGTTCGCTGTGTAGTGGTGCGCGTGCGCGCTTGCCCGGCTGACTCGGGTTGCTGGCTGCAACAGAGACTCACGTCAACACACGCGCCTTTCCCAAGCGACACAAGTTGCGACAGTGATGCTCAACGAGGAAGCTGCATCGCACATTTAAATGCAACGCTAATGTCAGAGAGCGTTTAAATGCCAATAGCGACGACCTTTCTGTTCCAAGTGGAGTTGCGCAAGCGAGGATCGCCTGTGTTTTTGTGAGAAAGGCGAGTGCGTATTAGGAGGGGGTGACGCACCGGAGGGGAGGGGTAGCGGGTAACACCGCTGGCGACGCGCTGCCGTACGGCGACTAACCTCGCCGGCGCGACCGCACCTCTTACTTATAGCCGCGCGCCCACCAGCACGCGCCACCGCCGCCCTCGATCCTGCTGCGAGTGCCTGCTGGTGCCACCCTTACCTCCGCGCATCCTGAGCGCTTCCATAGAAGTACCTCAGCCTGCTCAAGAACGAAACCTCCTCACGCATAAAGACTCGTCCGGAAGTCTTTGCGCAAGCCGATTAAAATCGCATAGCAACGATCTTCGATCATAGGCGGTTTTACATTTAGTATTTTGCTACGAAATGCTAGAAATCACTTTAAAAGCATACAATAAATATTCTATTTCAACGTTGAGATTTTATGTAAACCAGCTATTGAAAAGTACCTACAGCATTATGTCACGTAAAGGTCAAATAAATCGCCTACCGTTACGAGGTACGAAAGACATCAACGCGCTCAACTCTATTTGTTCAATACATTGCATTTTTTTATCAAATATAGTTTCCACTCGCTCTATTCATCATACTCATAAGAATCCTACTATCCTATCCTACTAATCCTACTAATACCTATTATAAAGGTGAAAGTTTGTGTGTGTGTGTAAGTGTGTAAGTATGTTAGTGTGTTTGTTACTTTTTACGCTCAAACGGCTGGACGAATTTGAATGAAATTTGGTACCGAAATTGCTTATACCCTGGAATGCCCTGGATAAAAAAATAGACTACTTTTGATCCCGCTATTTCCACGGGAACGTGAACTATTCACCGCGGAGCGCAGCTATATAAATAAAATATTAAATAAAAAAAACTTCTTTGAAGAAAAAATCTGATTGATACTTAGCTAATGGTTTTTCTGAGAATATAATAAGTTGGTATGTAGTTAATACTAATACCTTTAGCAATTATAGACGACCTCTGTGGCGCAGTGGGTGAAGGCCCGCTTGAGACGCAGAGGTTGCGGATTCGATCCCCGCTGCGGGACAAGTGTTTGTATGATCTGCAAATATTTATGTACCTATGGGTGTTCTATCTTGGGACTAGATTACAATGTGTGAAATGTCAAAGGATAAGTACAATATATATTATTTATTATTATTTAATATCTCAGGGTTTCATTTTCAACGTGTCCAAGTGATGTACCTATTGCTATTGATAACAAAGCTATCGCAAGTTTTTGAGTTATTTGGGTGCAATGTACCTACAGGTACAGTACAAGTATGTACTCAAGGAAAACAGTTGTTCTGTAACAGTAAGTGCCAATAAGGTTGTCGACCGGAGCTGATGGGACCCTTTTTGAATTACGGGTATTAAAAAAGAATAAAAAAGAGTGCAAATACAATACGTGTCTATATACGAGTTCCGAGACAAGAAGTACCATATCACGAGATGAAATATATTATTCACGATTATGTTACGTACTTACGACATCACTATGAAATGAAGAAATTCAAATGAAATTCAGAGAATGTATATCGTCAGTACAGGTTGGTTGATTTGCCCGTATAGCTCGATGAAGCCTCGACTTTCGAATAAACTATTTTACTTGTAACTTATAATGAAAAATGATAATACATGTAGTTATTAATCTATTTTCTAAGGTACGGTCGGACAAGAAAGTGGTCTACCAGTTTTGACAAAAGTTTCTGCGAGATCTAATTGTCGATAAGGTTGACTTTTTCTTGCAATAATTCGAACTTGACACATGGGATGACGTAATGATGGAAAATAGTGCATTTGTCACTAATGTTATTGCAAGTGGTAATCGACCTTGTTCAAAACTGGATATCATTGCATTTCGAGTTGTCACAAAAAGTCCGTGTGATGCTTCAGTTAAGACCCACATTTTTGCTGACTCATAACTTGAAATATAATACTTATGACATGATAGTTAATGCACAAGCCGTCCGAACCCAAAATAAAGAAAAGAAGAAGAAGACCTTGTTGTTTCATGACGTTCAAATGAATCTCGTACGCTCGTAAGCAATCTTAAGGTGTTTAGATTATAAGTTTTTAGTTTTTTTAAGGTCTCATTATAGGTAAGTGAATTGTTTATGAGAATAAAGTTTAAACCGTAATCTCAAATGTAGGGTAGGTAGAGCACATTTTTGGCCGACAGTACAATCTGGAGGTCAAAAATTAGAATCTTAACCCTAGAGTAGACCTACATTGGGGGCAATTCGGAGTGTCGCAAAAGCTAAACTAAACTAACTAAAATTATTGCCATCCTTTTTACTCCCATCGCTATGAAAGGGACGGCAACAATTTTAGTTAGCTTAGTTTAGCTTTTGCGACAACTCTAGGGTTAAGAATAAGATTAGGGTTAAGATTACGCGGAATCCCAGGCGGTAGTAGGTACTAATCATCGCCTGGGATTCGGCACTCTCACCGTTTTACCGTTATTTTTCTATATCGAGCGATCGTAGCGAGTCATACTTTTCTTAACTCAGTGCCCCCTGCGACACGGTGAATAGCGGTCACCCATCTCGCGAGCTCTTGTCTTAGGCGAGTTACAGTGTTGAGTCGCTTGTGAGCCGCTCCTTAGTAGGTATTAAAGGTCATTATTTTTTTAATGTACCTACCGTGAAATCATGGACACTTTAAGGATTTAGTTGTAATATTTTGACTATAACTTTTTTATTGTTCAAGTGAATGTTGAGGTAAACATTATACAATAGCAGGATATTTACTCTACTTAATACATACGTAAAACATAAATCATCATTTACCGTGTCATTTTAATTTAAGTATTTCTAAAATACCTACAAAAACACCAGTGATGGACACCCAAACACCAGTGCTCGACAACCAATAATGGACACCTCTCCAGTAATGGACACCTAATGATGGACATCGTGTGGGTACCTAATTAGCTATGAATGTAACGTTTTTCTGGCATAATAGTTATGATTATTTCCGTTCTAAGATAGGTAGGTATTCAGTAGGGTGCTATAGGTAATAATAATATTATTATTATTATGTTTGTCAACTTTCGTATCTCGGAACTATGGAGTCCCGGACCTTTGATAGGCATGCATGGGGCCGAAGCCAACACACAGAGGCCCTTTTGACATTTTTGATCTTATTGTGTGTGATGGACACACATACCGGCGGCTACCCTGAATAACACTATAAAAATGCATCCAATAGCAGCGTCCGGTCTGTGCAGGACTATTACAGATGTGGAAAACTACTACTGGGCTATGGGAGTGTGATGGTAGTGGACTGGTTACTGGGAAACTATGGGGACTATGGCACCCGCCGACACAATGTTAACGAACATGTATAAAATGGCGGGCGGAGACTCGCCAACTCACAACTGGGCCCCCCAAAATAGTTGCAAATGTCGCAACAAGGGGGCAACATGACGTGAGTAGCTAGAGGGTGGTTGTGATGTTACCGGGTTTTAAACGACGATCACGAGCTCCCTGAGGGTCCAGCTTCACGTGCCCACTCACCACTTACGTAACACCGCCAGCCCCCGAGCAATGCTCTAGCGACTCCACTCCGTCCGGCCGGTGAAGGCAACACGGAGGTGGGGGACCTGTTCCTCGTCAGTGTTCACTCCGGCCGGCCAGTGAAGGCAAGCGGAGGTGAGGAACGGTGACCTCCCCCGGGAGCACTCGGGTCCGCGGGGTCGCTACTCCCCGACACCTCGCCTCAAAGGTGCCCTGCGCCCTTATTATTATTATTATTATTAGGGGCCCGTATCATCCCACTGCAGGGCAAAGGCCTCCCTTCCTTCTCTCCACTCCTCTCTATTGTGAGCTAGTGTAGTCCATTAAGTCCATTGTGGACAGTAGGAGTCAAGCTCGTCTCTAATAATAATATTACTTAAATAAAACCAATATAGATAGGTAGGTATGTAGTTCTTTTTATTTTTTTTAAATTAAATATCTAGCCTTACCGTAGACTACACTAAAGCTTTCGATAGCATTAAACATTCCGCAATTTTTGAAGCCCTTAAAAAACAAAATATTAATAAAACTTACATAGACCTCATCAAGCTTATTTACAGTAACAGTAACAGTACAGCGAACATAAAATTAACAACATCAGGACCTCATTTCACAATTGATAAAGGAGTGAAACAAGGTGACCCGCTCTCTCCCAAATTATTCACAAGCACCCTAGAAGGCATTTTTAAAACACTAACACGATCTTGGGAGTCAAAGGGTATCACAATCGGAAACAAGAAACTTACAAACTTGCGGTTTGCCGATGACATTATTCTCTTTGCCTCGACCGCTGCAGAACTTCAGAATATGCTCGAAGAACTGAGCACTGCAGGCCTGGAGGTTGAACTGATGATGAATCGGTTAAAGACACAAATCATGACTAACGGCACCAAACATAAGATCGAGGTTGATGGGCAAGAATTACACTATGTCGATGAGTACACTTACTTAGGCCAGATAGTCTCCTTCAATAACAGGCAGGACAAAGAAGTCGATCGTCGCGTTGAAAATGCCTGGAGGAACTTCTGGTCTATGAAACCGCTAACGAAGGGAAACCTTCCACTGTCTCTAAAGCGAAAACTCATTGACATGTGTATTCTGCCCATTCTTACCTATGGTGCCCAAACATGGTCTTTAACCGAGGCTCAGAAGTCCAAACTCAAGGTCTGCCAAAGAGCCATGGAACGCAGCGTGCTAGGGGTAAAGAGAACGGACAGAGTCAGGAATACTACTCTTCGCGCAAAGACCGGGATCGAAGACGTCGGCGAAAAAACTGCCAAGTTAAAGTGGAACTGGGCGGGCCATGTAAGCCGTATGGATGGTGAAAGGTGGGCGGGGATTGTCACGCCATGGGTCCCTGCAGATGGGCGACGAAGCCGGGGCAGGCCGAGAAGACGCTGGCGAGATGACCTTGACACCTTTCAGGAAGGTTGGTGGGACATGGCAAAAGACCGAGAAAGATGAAAACCATTGGGGGAGACCTTTGCCCAGCAGTGGGATGATATAGGTTAAAAAATAAAAAAATTAATAATTTAAAACTATTTAAGAACTAAACACAGTCCGCAAGTTAGGAGAGAGATCAATATTATTTGAGATCATTGCATGGGGATTTCACCTGATATTTTGTTGTATAAAATGATCCGCGGAACCCTAAAGCTCTTTGCTGCAGCCTCTACAGATTCTCCACCTCGTACCACCTCAATGGCAATCTCCCATTTGCTTAGGAATACTTTTTTTTGGACGCCATCTAAACAAAATAAGAAAACCAGTTATGGACCCCCAATTATGGACATAGGACATATGTACCATTATTGGTAGTTTATGTCCATCACTGGTTTACAGTAAAATATACGTACCAGTGATGTACACCCCTTCTAAAATGGTTCCAACAAATTCTAGCTTTCATCTTTCTTTAAAACTATCTGTTAAATTTCAGTTTATTTCCGTAAAATCATAGTAAAACATAATAAATCTTGAGAAATACTTTTCATAAATAAAAATGTACACTTACCTCCTTAACGATTAGCTCAATAAATCACGAAAAACTTGAAAAATAACGCCGCACAAGTTTTTTTACTTCGCCATTTTTAATTGATAAGACTAATACTGAATGTTATTTGTCAATATGTCAAATCGAAGTTTCTGCTTTCAAATTGTGGGGTTGTCATTTCCGTAAAACTATTTTTAGCATTATTTTTATGCCATTGAAATTTCATGTGTCCATGATTGGTTCTTTGTCCATTACCGGTACGTTCACGGTAGGTACTTTTTTATTATTTTTATAGTTTTTGAAATGATATTTATAGGTACCTAGGTAGGTGCCTATTACAAGGTTTTTTTTACTTTAGACAAATATAAAATTGGTAACCCCCAAGAGATGACAAAAAAGATTAGATTCTAGGTACCTATACCTACTTGAAACTTTTGCATGCAAGTAACGCTTGTCCGTTTTCGACACCAAGCATTTGATGTGTTTGTATGATGTTATGAGAATTATTTCTTTTAAATTGATTGAATTAATTTGTATTAATTAATTTGTGGCCTCCTGACGCTGTTTAAATCATAGTGAACATAATTTATTATAGTAAGAGATAAATATATTATGCAGGTTTAAATAACACTAGTCGGAACTGACTGTACAGTCAAGGCCAAAAGAACTCCTGCGCAAGAAACGCGAGTGAAGCTTTCTCAAACCTTCAAGGATAATTCTCCAAAAAACTGCTGTGTTCTGAGAAAGCGCAGTAGGTAACCATTTGACGACCTCTGTGGCTCAGTGGCTCGCCTGAGACGCAGAGGTTGCGGGTTCGATCCCCGCTGCGGGACAAATGTAAGTATTCGTATGATTTGGAAATATTTGTCTCGAGTCTGGGTGTTTTGCAAGTAAGTATAATATGTAGGTACTTACCTAAGTACTTAACTATGTATTTACAAAATATATATATATATATATATATACCTAGGTACATAGATAAAACATACCTATATAAGGTAGTATCAGTCCACTGGTTACAATAACACAAACATATTGCTTAGCTTGGGACTAGATGACGCTGTGTGGAATGTCCAAGGATAGGTATATTTTATTAGTATTGTAATTTGCTAAAGTAGGTAATAAAATTGGTAGCACGCAGAACAGATGGACGTTGAAGCCGAAAAGTTCTCGAATGGAGACCGCGGATCGGCAAGCGCAGCGTAGGACGTCCACCAACGAGATGGATGAAAGATCTGGTAAAAGCTGCAGGTTCACGGTGGTTGGTTGCAGGCCGCTTCCAACCGAAACAACTGGAGATCTATGAAGGAGGCTTATGTCCAGCAGTGCAGTGGACGTTCTAAAGCTGATATGATGATGAATAAAATTGGTAATTTTTATGGTTTACAATAAAGACTTTCCGTGGGTATTTGGGTATTAGCACAGATAAAATAATACTAGTAGTATTAGTAAAACATTGTAGGTACCATCCTTGGCTTTTTGTTCGTTTGTTTAGATTTTTTTATGTAAGTATTGTTTGTATTTGTTTGGTTTTTCTTAAAAATGATGTCGTTACAATCTTATTTTATTACCCCTTGTCTTTTTAGGCCTTAAGGCGGCCTAAAAACTCCGTCACCAGATTTGGCCACTTGCTCATACGAACTTACTTAGGTACTTACTTACCCCTTGTCTATTTTTTATTTTATGCTAATTAGCTTAATTTAATTTTAAATAAATATTTATTTAAAAGTGTCGCCGCTTTACCTAGAAATCGTTAGGCCCTAGAGTCGTAGGTATATGGGATTTTGTTTTGTATATTGTTTCATAGCTTGTTGATTTACTTAACTTATTAAATAAAACGGCTTTATGCCCCCTCCCAACTTACCTTCTTATTTATTTCCTAAAGGGTTTGGCAGTTTCAATGAAACACGATAATATAGTTTATTATAGTTATTTATTTACATTGCTTATGTCATGCGATAGCGAACATTGGTACAGAAATATTAACTACGCTTTTACGAATATAGCTTTTGAAAATAATCATCCAGCCAACACTAAAAATGTATATAGATACTTATTCAAATAACTTTATGTCATTTGAATACTACTACTACCCCCACTAAAATATATCGATTACTTAATTAAGTATTGCGAGTAGTATTAAGTAACCATTAAAAGGTTTTCATAATTACTTTATTCAAATTTGTCCCAAAAAACTAATGTACGTAGGTACACGTATTTAAGTATGTAAAGAAATACCTATTTATCAATACAAACCATATGAATAAAAAACTATCCCCCATTAGGTATTTATCATTTTTTAATTTGAAAGTTTTTTTCTTGTTACTCTTATGTCAATGAAGAAAGATAATAACAGATATAACAACCGTCTGAGCTAACAAAGCTTAATAGTCCATTATGAATAACCAGGTAAGACTTTACTTTTTTTTGGCAGCGTAGCAGTCGTGATCATGAATTTTTTTTAAGACTTACTAATGTTATAGAGATAACATTGTTTAAAGAGTAGTAGTATTTGTAAAAACAATGGATCTATTTGGATTAGGAAAATTACTTTCTGTAACATATGTTATGAGTATGTCCATCGCGGAAAGTGTAAGTGTAGGTGAAGTGGAAAATGTGCGCACAAAACTCCAGGGCGCTCAACCACTCTCATGACCACTCGCAACCTTGATGCCGGCACCACACTTTGGCTTCAACTTGGTTCCAACATTAGAATGGCCAATGACAATGCTAATGTTGCTTATAATTCGACACAAACGGAGCATTGCCATTGGCCATTCTAATGTTGGAACCAAGTTGAAGCCAATGTGTGGCGCCGCATGATATGAATTGCAATAATGACTAAACACTATTCGAAAGTCAAATTACTATAATTATCACAATATTCTTATCGCGTACAAACCTAAAATTGATTACTAATTGAACTAAATTTATGTACAATTTCGATAAAAATAAGACGCAAAAACAAAAGGTATCTGTACAAATTCAAACATCAGTTATAATAAACTAGATATAATAAATATCAGTATAGTCTATTGAACAGAAAACCGTCAAGTACAAAAACGTGTGTCAATACAAAATGGCACGAAACTTTAAAATACCTAATTGACATCACGAAAATAATTTAAATAACTAGCCTTACAACATACATACAATTTAAACGTTAAGAGATAATAAACATTTAAGATCTAGGTTAAATTTAGAAAAATATCACTGTAGCAGTGATTTATAAAATCACCCCCGGTGCTTAAACGCTTTCTATTTTACATTGAATTCAACTGTAAAGTGCCAGTGTTACATGTACCTAATGCAGTTTTATGTAAAGACCTCTTTCACACTAGGGCGGAGTTAGCGACGCACTGCGAGTCATCTAATTAGCACTCTATATTTGGAGGAGCATTCATACTGTCGACAGAACGCCTAAGTACATCGAAATTATCACCAACACATTGATTACGTCAATTTACTTAGGTTCGCTTGCGCTCTCTATCACTTAGCAGCAGATTTTTTTCTAATGTAAGGGAGAAAGAACGCAAAACAGGCTGCTAACTTTGAGCCTAGTGTAAACTAAGTCTAAAATGATTAATATGATTATATAAAAATAGTTTTATTGCTCGCGAAGTGGGCAAATCATTTATTTTTTCAAAGGCAAGGCGGTTGAATATGTTACTCACAATTTTAATCAATAAGACTCGTTGTTTGTTTTCAAATTGAAAATCTAAGTTTAACATCAAACTACTCGACAATTATTGCTGTTAAAAATATCCTAGCGTTAATTTCAGGTACTAACTATGACTGTGTTATAAGTTTTAAATTTGCTCAATTATATCACATCAAATTTTAAGAAATTTTATGTGGTTTATATAAATATGTTATATTATAAAATATACTGCAAGCCAAGGCGAAACAGCTAAACATTCCCAAAAAATCAAAGTCGATGTACTGTCGATATTCACAATCATTATTCAGAATTATTCAGAAGTGGCCACATCTTTCTCAATATTAATCACTTTTTCAAATAGCAGCAGGTAGATCATTGAGATTTCTATATTTTGTTGATCCTTTGACCATTTGGATATTTCCAAAGTAGGTACACAGGACCGGGCCACCCGCTTCCTTGCTTAGATTCGATTTACTCAAAAAGTACAATTACGTACAATTCTCAAGTTACACCATCAAAAAGTGCGTTTCAAGGTGATTAAAATGAATGGACATGGACACCCATTGGAATTAATCCGTTTTTTTAGTTGTTTTTCAAGAATTGCATTCCACTGCTCTTTAATTTCAATTCACAGCTCTGAAAGCCTTGCTGGAGCATGTACCTCTGCGCTTGAAACCCGACATTTCTGATCATCCCATTATTATTATTGTTCTATCGGATTCAAGTCCAGGTTTCGAGCTGGCCAGTCCATCGTACGAATGCCGACGTCGCATACATACTGGGTCACCATATAAACGGCATGAGACCGTGAAGTATCATGCAGCAACTGCATATTCTACCCGATATATCCTGCGTAATGCGGGCACCACACATTGGATATGTTGGAGCCAAGATAGACAATTTGTTACAACACTCCAATGTGGGGATCGAACTTGGACACAAACGGAGCATTGCCATTGGTCATTCTATTCGTAGCCAATGTTGGAACCAAGTTGAAGCCAATGTGTGGTGCCCGCGTAAGGTATCGCATGGGCCTGCGAGGATTTCAGTAAAGTAATCATCCGATTTTCCTCATTGTAGAAAAAACGTGAGTAACGGTGTTTTAGAATAAATTTTTAATCATTTTATTCAGCATGAATTGCACTTTCTTTAAAACTTTGATAATATACTTTTTGAGAAAATCGAATTAGAGTGCCGAGATAGCGGGTGGCCCCCCCTGTTCTGCTGCTCACAGGTAAACTATAGTATTTAGCACGTGAAAGTCGGGTGCCTATATTCAACTCAATACTTTGGCAGTACGATCTTGAACTCTGAACTTTTAAATATAATTCAGTAATATATATAATTATAACGTAAATAATAGTCACGACTGTATCCCTAAGTATTATAATATATTTTAAAGAAAAATTTCTGACATTATAGATCATGCATATTTTAAAAGTTTTAGTTTTATTTGGATGATGTTAGAGACACACATACATTTGGCACTTGCCCACTTTTTATAAGTAATTATCCGATCCATGTCCATTATAATAAGAACTGTTACAAACAACGGTATATATCTTAAATTTACCACGGAAGACGCACTAAGTTAATAAGTCTTTTAGTCCAATTTAAAGTGCTTCAGTGCTTGATATGCATGTGGATGGATACATGAGAGGTAGACCAAGGAAGACATGGATGGACTGTGTGAAAGTTGACATGAGTAAGAAAGAGCTGAATTTTAAAATGAAGGCGGACAGAGGAAAATGGAAGAATAATACATGTTGTGCCGTACATATGAATTTTCTTTGCCATATTATACTTATTAGTAATTATTCAATTATATGCCGCACGAGCGTAGCACCTACAAAGTAGTAGAAGTTGTCTCACTCACAAAGAACAGCCTAAACACTAATACAGCTATACCGACCGACCTAAATACTAATGCCTAAGCTTTACGATATTTATTTTTAAATATTTTGTACTTTACACATTTAGAATAGGTTAATCAAAGGCATTGTGATAATACAATACACATGTAGCAACTGTTTAAATGAGCGTTACATTTCGATAACAAGATTTTCGAAATTAATTCATCCCTGACCCCTGTTTCGCGGATGAACCGAAGCCACAAGGTCTCAAGTCGACCCCTAACAGATAACAAACGGATTTATAATAACTTCAAGTAAGGCAATGCGGAAGTGTTACTGTAAATAATACAGCAGCATAAGAAATCCGCGTTAAATTGAATAACGTTTGATCTTATTAATTATTGCATTTTAGTAGATTATAAAGATTAAATTGTTTACATACAATAACAGTAATAAATATGAATTGTAGGTGATATGACGCAGGAACACAATACTATTCGGTAAAACGAGTGGTATTTTATTGCAATCTTTAATTACCTACTGGGTGTAATGATGTCATTCCTAGAAACTGAAACAGTGCGACTGTCACTTTATCAGACCATAAGCTGAGACCAAGTCTTTTTATTGAAGCATGTCTAGTTTATGGCTGCTAAACTCTGGTTTCGACTGATTGAAATATTGTATTTAAAATTGCATTTTGGTAATGCTAAGTATAGCAGAAAGCATGATCACGAATTCAACAAGAAAACTATTAGGTACGTTCATTCAGAAGCTTGAATTCAAAATAACAAGAAAAGTGATCAGAGTATTTTACCATGTTTTTTCAAGTTTGTTTTTTTTTTACATTTTCAGTGGCAAAACGCAAATTCCAGTTTCATTTTCAGGATTACACTTATTATATTACACTCTGTATTTAAGCAATGGAGCACGTTGTCTCAGTTAACTCGATTTAAATATTTTAATTTGTAATTGTACCTGTCCTGTAATGTGTGTGAGTGATGTAAATACATATTTTTCTATTCTATTCTATTTATAACTACACAAATGTAAGTATAATTTTAAAAGCGGTGTATTAATATAGTTATAATATAATATAATATAAATATAATTATTTATATTTTACAAAAATATTTAGATAACTACGCGGTGACTTAATCTGCATTGTAGTCTTAAAATTATGTGTGCGTTAAAAAAATACTACACAACAATGATTTGTACAGTTTGCATATTTTAGGAAGTGTGGCATTTTGGCAGTTACATTATGTATAATCTACGCTGTATCTAATCATGAGGCAAAAATTGCTAAGGCTAAGAGCGTATGCACACGACGTTTTTCGAACAAGTAATCACTGCGCGCTTTGTGTAGCGCGTCTTCTGCGCGTTCGCAGCGCGATGGTAAACAAACGCGATAATGCGCGCCCTTCTTCCACATCCAATGCAAAGCAAACAAACGTGTGTTTGCAGCGCATTTTTACACGGGAATGAAACGCGCGTTAGTCCGCCGTGTGCGTAGTCTCTCTTAAATATGGTATGTAGTAACAATGTAAAGGGCGTCACAGACGGCGGAAATGCAGCATTATATCTTACCTTTCGATAAAATATTATAGCATCTGCGTCGTATGTGATGCGCTTTAAACAACTGATTTAAAATTTATATAATATATAAAATATATAGTATATTTTCAAAAGGACTATTCACAAATTACTGTCTCACTTTTTCTCACAATTGATATATTAATACTCTATGACATAAATATATATTTTGTCTGATCGTTGAAGGTGTTTCTACGTACTTATCAAAATAAGATAGATTTAGCAGAACCATTTCGTAACTGAACAAAAAACTGGAAGATTTTAATAGTAGGTATTCAAATGTTCTTTTTAACATGAAATGAAAAAAAATATGGCTACGACTGTATTCAGGGAGCGGTAGACATTTCTTTTCAGATCTTTAGGCAATTTTTAGATATTTTTTTGATGATGTCTAAAGGGGTAGTCAGGCGTCCAAATACATATTTTGGTCAATGCCCACATTTTGCAGAAGTTAACTTTCTATACGTGGCAGGTTACAAGCCCATCGACGCTAGTAGAAAGCTAACTTATAATATAATAATATTGCCTATATTTTACCATTTTTATTTGATTATAATGTATTATTCGGAATTGTTATTTTACAGCCCTTAATGAATATGGAAACAGTTATTACGTTGTCGATCCATTCTAAAAATAGTATAAGGCTGACTTCATCTAAAATTAATATGGTCAATTGATAAAAGAACTCTTGTCTCATACCTGAAAACGAATTGGGTCCAATGACTTCAAATCCTATATTGTTCTAATCTAATCCTATATAGGTTAGGACTGCTAATGGGGACAATTCGGAGTGTCGCAAAAGCTAAACTAACCTAACTAAAATTATTGCCATCCTTTTTATTTCCATCGCTATGAAAGGGACGGCAACAATTTTAGTTAGCTTAGTTTAGCTTTTGCGACACTCAGAATTGCCACTAATGTTCAACTAGGAACCGTGATTCAAATATTGTTATAATCGCGTTTTATTTCCAGATGCCGCTCTATTTTGAGCGGTTTATAAAGTTACCAATAATTTTCGATTTGTTCCGCTATTTGTGATGTTAACCAGTATAATAAGTGATATAAATCTTTACGATTATCACCTACGTTGCGTAAGGGTTAAACGGTGGTAAGGAAAGTCCAATTTATTCTATTTTATGGAAAGGAAACTCCTAGCGACACCTATCATGCATTTTTATAACGAATTATAATCACGTTTTAAAGTATTGGATGAGCGGTCCTTTTATCTATATATTGGTATAATGTTATTAAACAATCAATATATCGGTTGTCTTTAAATATTGTCAAACAAAACTAGTTCTGAGGTAGCGGGCCTTGGGTACCCTAATCTCGATTTCTGCATTTATCGAGTTTTCATCAATTGTTTTGTTTAAATAAACATAAACACCCTGCGATTTGAATTGCTTTGACAAATATATTAAAATGAACACTTGAATTCCACTTCATTCTTATACACTAATAATTTTGTTGCTCGCAGAAGATTAAGACTAAATTGCTTTTAATTATACATATCGTATAATAATACATATATAGCATAAGGCGACTTAATTGGAACTATTTGTTTTTACATTATATCTAAGAACTAACGTTTAAAGATGTATATATAAATAGTAAAATAACGCACTACATGAAAATGTATGTATACTTACATCTTAATGCAGGCAATTGTGTATTTTGAAAGTTTAATTCCGATTAATTATTTACCCAATACAAAATTCGCATGTTCAACTGATTCACTTAAAATGTGAAAACTCTTTCGTTAGCAGTAACGACCGAAACATAATTTAAATGTGACTTATCTAAAAGTAATAGGATGAAAGCGAATACGTAGCGCGCATAATTTTATTTTTGTGTTTACAATTTGCAGGACAATTCCAGGTTGTTATATTGATCAAAATGTGATTCGCACTATTTATGTATTTCAATAATTACAAACATAAGAATCATCAATACATCTCTTTAACTTATAATTGCTTGATGCATTCATGTTTATCTTTTTTTCTCCTTTTTTTTTGTTTAATGTTTTTCTGCGCGAATCATATTTTCAAGCTTATCATTTTCTTGCAAATTGCAAAAACAATAATAACAATTTTAAAATCGCGGGTTTGAAGTTCTTTTAACCTTAATGTTTTAATTAAAGCGGCAGTCGCTTTGCGGGTAGTTTTAGTTGATCTTGACCTATGCTACCCACAAACAAACGCAGCAATGGTTACACATTTAATTATAATGTTTTGGTCTTTGACCTGAAGAAAAAAAGAACATTCACATTTTAACGTTAGTCAGTGAAGAACAGAAACGACACCAACTTGGAATTAATTCATTTTAAAGTCAAGTTTGCCAAATTTTTTTTAAATCGTATATAGTGGTCAAGTTATTTAAAGTATTAAAGTTCTCACCTAAACAACTAGCATCATTTCGCCAAAAGGAAGCGAAAGAGAAAAATCCTTACATTTATAAAATTTACAAAATCACAACTTTATAGCGTATTACAAAAACTTAAACCATTGTGTTCCGAATTTCCGATGAATGCACGTTGCATGTCGGCCCGGAGAGCGCGTGCTTTATGTACACTTGTACAGTCTGACAAAAAATACCATTCACGATGTGACAGCTAGCTTATGTCAAAATCCAGAATAAGGTTGCCACACCAAAACCAATCCCATCAAAATAAATAATGAGCTAATAATGTATTTCAGAAAAAAATATATCACGATGCATCGTTTTTTGCTTATAGAGGGACAGCCTTATGACGTCAGACCGAAAATCTTGAAAAATATGATACTCATGCGCCGATAAGCGCCGAACTTGTAATATTACGATTTATAATTTGATTGGTTCTATGATTTGATTTATCGTAAAGTCCTCTCCAAATGTTAAGTCTTGAATTATTCGTGAGACTAGTTTTGTGTGCGTTGGCCCGTCGGTTGTTTACGGGCCGAGCCCTGGCTATACCCAGTGGGGTGTGTTCCAGGACTCCCGCAGGTGCCAATGTTAGGGGCGGTGGAGAAGAGGCGTGTTCTCGCCGCTCCAGTGTGCGCTTTGCTCGCGCTCGCTGCATTTGTTGCGGCAACAGGTCGACGATGAGGCGGCAACACTGCCCTGCAATTCATGATTTTTAATTTGAGCTTTTATTTAACTTGCAAACTAAAGCCCGTCACACACGTAGCTATAATATATTACTATAAATTATAGCAAGGCATATTATGATATATTTTCTATACAAATATTCAAGTGACCGCTATAATATATATTATAGCTGCGTGTGTATTTGTATACAGGGTGAATTTTTGAGACGGGACAGTAAGGGCAGGTACCTTAAACGTTCTAGTTACAGAAAAACGTTTTTAGGAGACTATCCATAAATTTTTAAAATTTTCTGAACTGCATTTACAGATTTTGGAAAAAAAGTACAGTCAGCAAGAAAATGGTCATTTTATACAAAAACTTTTTTTGATGCTAATCGATCCTGTTTCTTATAAGGATCAAAAGTCTCTACTAGACCGACTGAGGTTTGAGTACTAGAAAAGTCAGAAATCGCTAAAAACTTTTTCCATACATTTCGGTAAAAGAGCCAAACTTCAAAATTAGTCAAACTTTTTGCTATGGGTAGATCCGCTATAATCCGATATAAAGAAAAAAAAGGCTGGCTGAAAAAATAGGTGAGTAAAAAAGTTTTAAATTTCAAACTTCGAATTCGATTCGAATTCTTGGTTTGTTTCAGGTCATTGTTACGTTTGTTATGAGAAAATTCTAGATTGTTAGTTGCAATTAATTTATGTAGGTACATACTTCTTGTTTTAAAATTTAATTTTATTAAAATGTCATTTTGAGCAATTTATTTCGTAGATCATCTAAATGTAGTTTTTTTTGTCTGTGTCTAAAGTACAACATAATATTAAAATGATTTATTTTATTTTAATTGTTTCAATTCTAATGTTGTAAAAGATTATCGATGCAACTTTGATGATTTTCTACTTAGGTAGGCGCTTTTGCTTCTAGGTACAGTAAGCCACGAGGCCAGCTAGACACTCGCCATTAGGACTCTCACTAATTATCTTATGCGTATTTCCGTATAAACCGTACAATTTCGAAAAAGGTTTTTCGCGATTTCTTACATTTCTAGTACTCAAACCTCAGTCGGTCTAGTAGAGACTTTTGATCCTTATAAGAAACAGGATCGATTGGCATAAAAAAAGTCTTTGTGTAAAATGACCATTTTCTTGCTGACTGTACATTTTTTCCAAAATCTGTAAATGCAGTTCAGAATATTTTAAAAATTAATGGATAGTCTCCTAAAAACGTTTTCCTGTAACTATAACGTTTAAGGTACCTGCCCTTACTGTCCCGTCTCAAAAATTCACCCTGTATATATAGCAAGGCATATTCATATATATTATAGCTAGGTGTGTGACGGGCTTAATACATGACATGTCTTTTTTTTTTTAAACTTTAGTAACCAGAACCAAAGACGATTTATAAAAATAGACTGGCAAAGGCTGTGCCCAAACGGGAGTTTAAAGTAGATGGCAGCACCAGATAGCCTGGAAACTTTAAATCATCAATTTTATACTAAAAATTTAAATTACTTTCTAGTTAGAACTACTTCAAACTCACGTTTGGGCACGGCCTTTGCCAGTCTATTTTTATAAATCGTCTTTGCCAGAACACATTATAAAACATATAAATATTATATAAGTATAGTTATTTTAGGAAGATCATCGACACTAAGTAATAAGTAAGTTCGCGTCTTAGCAAGCTTCCATTGAGATGTATTATAGAGCCACAATCAGACAAATAAAATGTAAACGCCAAAACTCTTCGCACGCTACGTAGTGCGCAGAGTTGTTCTTTTTTGCGTACAAGCGACATTGAACATTAAAACAAACGACATAACGTCTACATTCAAATGTCATTATAGAACATTGAATTTGCACGCACATTTTTTGAGTGTTGTAAGCTATTAGATTGTGACTCTTTAACAAAGACGATTAATATCTAGAAGACAGACAAAGGCCATACACAAAATCGTAACCCGTATCAGATAGCCTGGAAACTTTAAAACATCAATTTTATTCAAGGAATTTCAATTACTTTCTAGTTAAAATTATCTAAAATTTTTTTTACATTGAATATTGTTGCTACCTACTACCAAAGACGATTAATATCTAGAAGACAGACAAAGGCCATACACAAAATCGTAACCCGATCCCGCAGTACCAGATAGCCTGAAAACTTTAAAACATCAATTTTATCCAAGAAATTTCAATACTTAGTAGTAGGTAGCAACAATATTCAATATTTAAACATTTTTAACTAGAAAGTAATTGAAATTTCTTGGATAAAATTGATGTTTTAGAGTTTTCAGGCTATTTTTTAGGGTTACGATTTTGTGTATGGCCTTTGTCTGTCTTCTAGATATTAATCGTCTTTGCTACTACTAAGTATTGAAATTTCTTGGATAAAATTGATGTTTTAAAGTTTCCAGGCTATCTGGTACTGCGGGATCAGGGTTACGATTTTGTGTATGGCCTTTGTCTGTCTTCTAGATATTAATCGTCTTTGCTCTTTAATACATGTCAATGCAAGCTTCGCCAGGAGCTAGGAGCTCACCTGCGAGAGATGCAGGTCGTACAGATGCAGCGCGCTCGCGGACATGTCCGGCTCGGGCAGCGAGTCGGCCGCGCGCTGCGCCTGCGCACTCGAGTGCGCGGCCGACTCGGCGGGCATCATCTCCTCGTCTTCGTCGCTAGTCTCGTCCATCTCCTGGATAAACAAATGAAATTAGTAAATAATAAATAAATAATAAATATAAATATCCTTGGACATTCCACACGGCGTCATCTAGTCCCAAGCTAAGCAATTTAATGCTTGTGTTATGGTAACCAGATGACTGAAAAATGAAATCAACCAGTGAGTCGCTCGCGCACGAAGGGTATAGGTCGCGCCACGTAAAAAGAGCGCTGAGGGGAAGTAGTGGGGGTATGTTTGCGCCTGTGGTCACTCGCTGACGAACCAATAGCAATCGCTAAATCAATGGTATGAAGTGCGCCGCGTTACCTCTCCACCAATCATCGACCACTGCGCAGTTTGACAGCCAGCGCTCTTTTTACGTGGCGCGACCTATACCATACTGTTTTGTGAGTATTTCAAGCGTCTACATGTTACATGTTACAAACGTGATTTTGATGCTGTATTTTGCTAGATAGCAAATCACGTTTATTGTATGGGACGGGGGTCCATCAACAAACGTGGTATAAAGTATTCACTTTAATGGGGGAAGGGGGGGGGGGCCTTCCTCCATTAAAGTGAATATACACCTTAATATTCTGTGAATATGTACCTGTTGCCGTTATTAATATGCAAAAAAAACCCTTGACGCACGGCTGGGGGAACAAAGGCATACAATACCCGTGTTAAAATGTAAATGAGAGGGATTTTACCGGTAGTCTGAACTGTGGCTTCTGTTGCGGGTAGTACGACAGAACAGCTGGCATCGGCGTCACTGCTCCAAATAAGCTCTGCTGGATGTAAGAGCCCAGCATTGTCTTGTTCTGTGGACAACACAACAAAGTCAAGGTACCGCTAGTAAATCATCTGCCTGCCCTTATCCCATGTTGGGTGGGGTCGGCACAACATGTTTTCTTCTTCCATTTCCCCCAAATCAGCCGTCATCTTAGCAGTTACACCTGCCTTACTCATAAATCGTTCTTCACACAATCCATCTATCTTTTCTTTGGCTTACCACTACTCCATCACTCAGCATATCCATCCACTCTCACACCAGCACTCGTCTATTTATATGACATTCGTCTCTTCTAAGACATGTCCATACCATCAAAAACGGTTACTCCGTATCAGTATGTAAATAGATCATTCTGGACAATTCACAGCACGGCACGTGGTGCTCACGAGGTCGGCACGGCACGTTGTAGTGACGAGGTGGGCACGGCACGGCATGTGGTACTCACGAGGTCGGCACGGCACGTTGTACTGACGAGGTGGGCATGGCACGGCACGTGGTACTCACGAGGTCGGCACGGCACGTTGTAGTGACGAGGTGGGCACGGCACGACACGAGGTGGGCACGGAACGGCACGTGGTACTCACGAGGTAGGCACGGCACGACACGAGGTGGGCACGACACGGCACGTGGTGCTCACAAGGTAGGCACGGCACGACACGAGGTGGGCACGACACGAGGTGGGCACGGCACGGGCGCGGGTACTAATACTCACGAGGTGCGGGGCCTGGGGCAGCGCGTGGTGGATGGAGTGGCGCAGGGAGCGCAGGAAGTGCCGCTGCGCCGGCTCGCCGGGCTGCCAGCCGGGGTGCCGGCACGAGAACGCAACTAGGGACAGCTCCGTCTTGCCGCCCTCGCCTTGGTCGTACTGCGTGTTACCACCTGAGCACACATTAGTAAATAATAAAATAAATATTCTTGGACATTTCACACGGCGTCATCTAGTCCCAAGCTAAGCAACTTAAGAGCGGTCAACCCGGCTCACTTTTCATACAAACGCTCGTACGTGATTATGCCGTTGTAACAGATTTTTCTTTTAAACTTTTGGACTAATAGGTATCTTGTGCACTATATCTAGGTTTCTATAGAAACTAAAAATCAAAATTTTGAGAAACAAATTCAGTATAAGCTTCCAAAAACCTGCTTTTAGCATAAATTTTACCTGAACTTTGGCCGTTCATAATGTACTCATAAATTGTAAAAGTAAAGAAAATATTGTCATAGAAACCTTGCAAATCTTATGGAGATTCTAAATGACTAATATTTATTTTACAAACTTGTAAAGCTTACTGAAAAACACGTATTTCCTGGACACCTTTTTATGAAATTTCCGCACACTATTTTTCAAGTGAGCGAGTGAGCGGCGAAAGTACCTACTGAATGCCGAGCGCAGAGGCGCTATGTCTCTTTTTTCGCTTTGCTTCTTTTTCTAGCATTGCGCTGGATGAAACAACAAGCTTTTCAGCTATGCCCGCGTCGATGATAGACGCACCGGGAAGGGCCACCTTAATGCTTGTGTTATGGTAACCAGATGACTGATATACTACATAGATACATTTTTTTTTTGTAAATACATACATACTATAGATAGAAAAACATCCAGACCCGGAACAAATATCTGTAGAAGATACAAACATTTGTCCCGTAGCGGGGATCGAACCCGCAACCTCCGCGTCTCAGGCGGGCCTTCGCCCACTGCGCCACAGAGGTCGTCACATTCATGAATGAATGAATGAATGAAAATTCTTTATTGTACACTCAAATAAGATACAATTAACAACTTAAGAAAAAACTAAGTACCTAACAATGTACAATGGGCTTATTATATTATATTAAAATCTTATCGCTAAGAAGCGATCTCTTCCAGGCAACTTTTGGATGGAAAGAAATCTTAAATTAAATTAATGTTATGTTATGAGCCTGTAATGTCCCACTGCAGGGCAAAGGCCTCCCTTCCTTCTCTCCAGTCATCCCTGTTTTGGGCCACTGCGGACCAATCCTTTAGATGGGCATCTAACTCGCCTCACTCGAGCACACATTAATAAATATCCTTGGATATTTTATACGGTGTCATCTAGTCCCAAGCTAATTATGGTAACCCGATGACTGATATACTACTTAGGTACATTGGTTTTTTGTAAACACATACATATTTATACATAGAAAGAAAAACATCTAAACCCGGAACAAATATCTGTAGAACATGCATACATTTGTCCCGTGGCGGGAATCGAACCCGCAACCTCCGCGTCTCAGGCAAGCCTTCGCCCACTGCGCCACAGAGGTCGTCACGTCACATTGTGTTATGATCAAACACACAGATATCACTTTGGTTATACACTTAGCTAATAAACAAACTGATATTTACTGCAGGTAGCTGTTGCCTGTTGCAGGCACCACACATTGGCTTCAACTTGGTTCCAACACTGGCTACGAATAGAATGGCAAATGCCAATGCTCCGTTTGTCCAATAACCGTCCAAGATCGATCCGGAACCAACACGTTCCAGCTCCAATGTGTAGTGTCCGCATTAAACTAAAAAATGTATGAGTCGATCCCGTTATTCCCACGGGACTATTAATCGCAGGTAACACCGCAGGGCGCAGCTAGTTATGATTAACTGGTTATTGGTAAGTAGAGCTTACCCTTCAGTTTTTCCCTATATTTGCCGGGTGTCTGCCAATCTGGGTGACCGTGACGTCGGATATCCAACTAAAACATATTGATTCGCTTTAAAAACAATAAATTAAAAACAATAGACAAATTCATCATATTTATTTTCAAAGCACAACAATAACATTAAACCTAATTAAAATTATTTATTTCGGAACTTTATACAAGGTACAGTCGGCAAAACACAGGCCTTTACATCTTTTTACTAGATGAGTTATTCAGTGTCAGGAGGTAATTTTGCCTACGCTTAACGGGACACTGTAGTGCCTGGGACATTTTTGAGATGGAATAGGCTTGCCCAGCACCTAAACCATCCTCTCAGCTTAGCTAAGAAAAACAATGATCAATACGTGTGGGGCTGACTAGCCGCGGGTTTCCTCACGATGTTTTCCTTCACCGTTTAGAGTTCATATTAAAGTGCATAATTTTTTTTCTGAAACGAAAAATCCATTGATGCACGACGGTGATTCGAACCCGCGACCTGACAAAAGTCGAGGTCGGCTCGGCTTATACGAACATACATACATAATTACTCGTATTCTGCTTCCAAAGTTTTGCTTACATGACTTTAGATTTGACCATAGATCGACAAATATCTTACAATAGCAAAGAAAGACATAAATAACTAAATAAGTTCCGTGCTTCGGAGAGCACGTTAAATTGTCGGTCCCGGCTTTTAAAGTCGTTAAGCCATGAAGGAGGGTTCCTTCATGGCTTAACGACTTTAAAAGTAGGCGGCCTAAAAACTCCGTCACCAGAGTTGGCCACTTGCTCAAACGAACGAACGAACTAAATAAGTAAACATACTTGCTGCCATCTTTAGATTAGCACCCTCGGAACAATAAATCCCAGAATGCCCAAAAAATTTTATTTTAATAAATAAATATCCTTGGACATTCCACACGGCGTCATCTAGTCCCAAGCTAAGCAACTTAATGCTTGTGTAATGGTAACCAGGTGACTGATATACTACATAGATATTTTTTTGTCCCATGGCGGGGATCGAACCCGCAACCTCCGCGTCTCAGGCGGGCCTTCGCCCACTGCGCCACAGAGGTCGTCTCAAATATTTTACCTGTGCAAAAGAACAGACATCTCCGATGCCGAGCACGCTGACGGTGAAGTTTCTGTAGAAATCGACAATGTCCAGCGCCCGCGCTCGCAGGGTCAAAAGCACCAAGGGGCAGAGCAGGGGAGACAACAGCTCGAATATTATGTATACCTGGGAATTCAATACAAATTTCCATTGAGATGTATTATAGAACCACAATCAGACAAATAAAATATAAACGCCAAAACTCTGCGCACACTACGTAGTGCGCCGAGTTTTACTTTTATTTATGCGTACAAGCGACATTGAACATTAAATAAATAAATAAATAAATAAATAATGTGATGAAAAAAAAAAAAAAAAAAAAAAAAAAAAAAAAAAAAAAACAAACGATATAACGTCTACATTCAAATGTCAAATGTTATTGTAGAACATTGAATTTGCTCGCACATGTTTTGAGTGTTGTCAGCTATTTGTGACTCTTTAATACATCTCAATGCAAATTTCATATCAAAATTTTTGAAAAACAAAAATATCGTCGAATCGATATACAGTTCGATATTATTATATATTGACATACAGACTAGCAGACCCCCGCGCTTGCGCGTTGTAAACGCGAGTTTCCATAATAAATTTAGACACCCTATTTCACAAATTTTTAAGGGTTATTTTGGAAAATCCTCAGATCCGTATCTATATATTTTGCATACAAACTTAAAAAATAGGCGCCAGGTTATTTTACCGCAGGTTTACCCTTTTAAAGGATAGCAATGGGATGTCAAAGTGTGTATAGTAACTTTTTAAAGGAAAGTGCATTTCGATAGAAACTCGGTTGAAATACTATGAGCCTATTTTTTAAGTTAGACCTCTGGCAATACATCGGTGCAAACTGCATTTAATTCCATTCAGTAGCTTTTGCGTGATGCGGTAACAAACAGACAGACAAAAATGTTAAAAACCATATTTATGGCTTCTGTTGCTCTAATAAAAACCCCCCATATTAGTTTTTCATTAATATCTGAAATGTAGACATCGACGTGTTACAGTTTTATTATAATGGAAAGATGTATATTGATGATCTTATTCGTAAAGATTTCTAAATTTAATATAGATTTAAAGAATGTTTTATTCTTGTTACACTTACGTCAATGAAAAGAGACAGCAACAGATTTAATATCAATTTTAGCTAAAGTAGGTTTACTAATGCAACCGGGCATTAGTAAACCTACTTTAGCTAAAACGGATATTAAATCTGTTGCTGTCTCTTTTCACTGACCTATGAAGAGAGAGGCTGCTAAAAATGCTGTTGATAATTTAAAACAATGTATTAACAATAATCGAACGTACGGAAAACCGTAGATCGATTGTCATAGCAACGTTGTTCTGTCAAAAGGTGTCATACATTTTGTGATAAAAACAACGTTGCTATGACGACCGACCTACGGTCATCCGTACGTCGAACCATAAACCAGTACGCATGAGGGAGATAGAGATAGTCTCACCGCTCTGAACTGGAAGAGCTGTTGGAAATGAGCAGCGACGTCCTTCGTGTGTGCCCGGCCTCTCCACGCGGCCGGCAAGTAATGCACATGTCCCAGCACTTGCACGAACAACTCCTCCCCCCGCGCCGGCCCCGCACACCCCCCGCGCTCCTCGTCACCAATCAACGCTCTGAGACAAGGGACCAAATAAATTAGCCAAATAGAATAGAATAGAAAAAAATTAGTGCGAGTCGGACTCGCGCGTATCAAGGTGGTAATAGAGGTTACCTGGCCGCAGCTAGAACACAACCCAGTATGGTGATGATACTGAGCACGTGTTCCACGGTGAGCACGTCTTCGTCGTAAACAGACAGCATCACGAGAACACCCAACACGCTGCCTGACAGGAATACAATGTTTCTGCAAGAAAATGAAAACATTAAATTATATGATCACGGTAAATAGTAGTGGCAGTTCTGGATGTCGCCAAAATTTAATTAAACTAATTTGACAGCACTAGAAATGATGCCATCCTCTCTATTTCGATCGTTATGAAAGGGATGGCACCATTTTTAGTGCTGTCAAATTGGGTTAGTTAAGTTTTGGTGACATTCAGAATTGCCACTTATATCAAGGTAATGCAATAAGAACATGAAAACATTAAATTATATGATTACGGTATCAAGGTAAGGTAGCCTAACCTCTAACTAACCCGACTGACATTTTTAAAAGTTTATAGTTAGTATTGATAATTTGATTATACTCGTTTTATATATTACTAGCTTACTCGCCCGCGGCTTCGCTCGCGTGGTACCTTGATGAAATATAGCCTATGTTCATTCGGAAAGTCCATGCTACACAACGGTGAAAGAATTGTTGAAATAGGATGAGTAGTTTCGGAGATTACCCCAAACATACAAACAAACAAAGAAACCAACTTTACCTCTTTATAATATTTGTATAGAAAGCAAAGTCGATGTATAAAATTAATATCCCTACGTCGGTTTTTCTATCCGTAGATAACATTCATCAGACGTGTATGAAACGAAAAAGGTCAGAGTCAAAGAGATTGTTTTGCCAGTTCTAAAGGTACAAAAAGTTCCGGAGTTTGTTGATATATTCAATTAGAATATTAGAAAACTGTTGATGTTGAATCCACTACATAAATCATACATTTATTCCGTTCGATTATTATTTCAATATATTGTAGTAAATACTCATCGGCAATTACATTTGAATCAAAATAGATGGTATTTTTAGAATGACATGTTGAGAAATGATCAAAAGTGTTTCTTTGTGCGCACTTTATTTTTGTAACCAAACAGCTGAAACGTTTTTGGCCAGTTTCCAAACGTAAATTCATAGAAAACATGCATACAATTTTGCGTGATAACAAAAATATTCCTAAATTTAGATGACTCTGATACTATTTATTTCATAGTGACCCTGAGTCAGGGCATTAGGCCTTAATTAATTTAACAAAGTTTATTGGTCTCATTCATAAAAAAATTTCAATTTAATATAGATTTAAAAAATATTTTTTTCTTGTTCGCTCACTCGTTTTTAAGAAGAAGCTAGGCTCACACCACCAGGTTCTTGCCTGATTCTTTCCCTGGTGAAGGGAGTCGCGTTGGATTAGGCATTAGAATCACCTAACATGTAAGACGAAACTGAATTGATCCTTGAGGTCCTACCAGAATAAATGATTTTTCTTTCTTTCTTTTTTTCTTTGTTACTCTTATGTCAATGAAAAGAGATAGCAACAGATTTAATATCCGTTTTAGCTAAAGTAGGTTTACTGAACCAATATGCATAAGGGAGTAACCTAGGATGCGAAACATTTTTACAGAATATAGAAACTTTTTTAATTTGTTTCTATAATATGTTTATATAAGCAGGCCTAGTAAACTGCGGGTGCGTGCAGCCGTCGTCATCGATTTATAAGACGTTGTCACGTCAAAAAAAACTGCATTGAAATCGGTCCACTCGTTTAGGAGCTACGGCGCCACGGACAGACACATAGCGTTCAAGCTAATAACACCCCTCTTTTTGTGTCGTGGGTTAAAAGAAAGTATATCCATATACATCCATAATACTTTCGCGTTCATAATATTAGTACATAGTATCATCACTTTTCAAGTGATAGAGATCAAGTAAAGTAACTATAGTCTTTCCAATCGTTTATTTAACTTTTGACAGATCACGCACATAAAGTTTTATAATAATTTTTGATACAATGTACTACAGGGAATACTGTACTGTCTAAAGATGCGCGACTATGAATGATTTCATTCGACTTAGTCGACTCCACAAATCATTCGAACCATTCGACTGGCCAAGCCACCTTAGTAACTAATATAGCTAGGTAGGTACATTACATACGACTTGTTTCGTGTCGACTACTAAGTCGGCGTCGAGTCAACTCAACGTCTAGACGACGACTACTAAACTAACCAACTAATCGGCCAGTCGACGCGACTGACATTAGTTGTGAATGAACTGACTAGTCGACTCGGCCAGTCGACGCGACGCGACGACTGATATTAGTTGTGAATGAATTCCGAGTCGAGTAGGTAACCAACTAACCAACTGTACGAATGAATCGGTCTTGAACAACTAACCAACTGTACGAATGAATCGGTCTTGAACACGTGAGATGCTAACATGGCTAAGACATCAGATAGAAAGAGAGAGATAATAGTTGAAAATTATGAATGAATGAACGTTCGGCTACACTTCGAACGAACGAACCTCGAAAAACATGCTACAGATATTTCGTTCCTTGAAATGTAGACTACAGATCGGTAGCACATTCTACCCAAATATATTTTTTTTCCATGAATCATAGCTGATTGATTATTTCATGCTTTCATTATCTCTAGGCATTCAAGAGGCACACAAAATTAATCAAGTAAATGTTAAAACAAAATATAATCGATTAAAAATCGATTATGGATATAATCAATTAAAAATCGATTATGGATATAATCGATTAAAAATCGATTATTAATAAAATCACGTATTAAAATCGTTTTCTTAAAAAAAAACGATTTGTAATCGATTATTACAAAACAAATAGGGATGTGCAAAAAATAATCGATTATGGAAATAATCGATTAAAAATCGATTTTATTTAAAAGTAAAAGTCGATTTGAATGCGTGATTTTATTTCTATGAATAATCGATTTAATCGATTAATAATCGATTTAATCGATTAATAATCGATTATTAATAAAATCACGTATTAAAATCGTTTTAACTCAAAAAAAATATTTAATTGATTATTACAAAACAAATAGGGATGTGCAAAAAATAATCGATTATGGAAATAATCGATTAAAAATCGATTTGTTTATTATTAAAGTAAAAATCGATTTTAATACGTGATTTATTTTTTATGAATAATCGATTATTAATAAAATTACGTATTAAAATCGATTTTTACTTCTTAATAAAATCGATTTTTAATCGATTATTTCTATACTCGATTATTTTTTACATCCCTAGGTACAATGTCACATCCCTACAAATAACCTACTTACTTACAAACCCGCTCCACTACTTCGTAGAAACATTAGTAATTACTAATATTAGTAGTTGTCATTCGACTTTGGATATTAGTATATTACTAATATTCAAGTCGAATGGCTAAGTTAGTAATAGTTGATTAGTCGACTAGGCAGATCATTCGCAGTCGCGCATCTTTAGTACTGTCATGGACGGGCTCCGCCCACTTAGAGATGTTTCATTCGTAATTAGTGACAACTGGTTTTGAAATAAATCGATTATCGATTATATTAAAACATACAATAAAATTATTGTGATTAATTTTATATCACATCACGTAAAAACCTTTATTATTTTGCATTAAAATGCCCTAAATGTCTCTGTTTTAATGTTTAAATAATTTGCGTAATGAAAACAGTTCCATCGTACTCTTACCTAGTAATGGGATCGAATTTATTCGCTGAAAATTAATGAATCTCAAATAATCGTTTAGACTTACTGTAGTTGGTTCAAATAAAAAACATGTGAATGAACTGCGGTATCTACTTGTAATGAACAGGTGCAAAATGTTGAAACTCATAGTAAATAATGAGTGTGTTAAATCGATTAAAACTTCTTCATGAATAAAATCGATCGATAAAATAAATCGAATCGGTAACGGGTCAGGGTATCACTATTTGAGTCAGTATTACAGCTGTCAAAAGTTAAATAAACGGTTGGAACGAGTATAACTATCCTCGCTTCCGGGTCAAGTATTTCAAATGTATGAAATGTTTAGTTCATGTAAGTTACCGGGAGCGGCGCTGCACTGGATTCTCTTGTATTTGTGATGTCAACCAGTAATAAGTGATATAAATCTTTACGATTATTACCTACGTTGCGTAAGGGTTGAAAGGTGGTAAGGAATGTGCAATTTATTCAATTTTATGGAAAGGAAACTCCTAGCGACACCTATCATGCATTTTAATAACTAATTTTAGAATCACGTTTTGAAGTATTGGATGAGCAGTCCTTTTATCTGTACTTATTGGTAACACTTGACTCGGTATCGTGGATAGGTATTCAATACGGTAAACCTTTGAAGCGTTCGTGGCGAAGCTTGCTAAGACGTTCTTGATTGATCGTCGAGGTTAAGCAACGTTCTGAGCGGTCACTACTTGCATGGGTGACCGCAAGTGGCATTATCAGCTGAGCGCTTCCGTGCTTCGAAGGGCACGTTAAATTGTCGGTCCCGGCTTTTAAAATCGTTAAGCCATGACAGAGGCTTTTAGGCGGCCTAAAAACTCCGTCACCAGAGTTGGCCACTGCTCATACGAACTAACGAATAACTAATTTTAGAATCACGTTTTGAAGTATTGGATAAACAGTCCTTTTATATATCCTTGGTAATTTGCCTCGGTATCGAGGATAGGTATTCAATACGGTACCTTAGTACCTTATTGAATACTAGCTTACTTGCCCGTGGCTTCGCTCACGTAGTACCTACTTTGATAAAAATATAGCCTATGTTCATACGGAAAGTCCATGCTACACATCGGTGAAATAATTTTTGAAATCGGATGAGTAGTTTCGGAGATTACCCCAAACATACAAACCAACATTACCTCTTTATAATATTAGTATAGACTTAGTACCTTACCTAGCGAAAACGGTGGTTATAGGTGATGTGAAGCTGTTGAGGTACTTGGTGGCAGGCTTGTGGGCGCGCGTTAGCCGGTCGCGCAGCTCGTGCTCCAGCTCGTTGAAGTGCCGGAGAGTGATGCGAGCGTACAGAGACCAGGTGCGGAGCCCTAACGAAGCGGGTGACCGCTTTATCAACTGCAAACACACATTATTGTAAATAACTTTTAATTATTGCACTTTCAAAACTATCGTGAGTTGTATTAGACATTATAATAGCTAGAAAGCTAGAAAGTGAATGAACGTATTAGCACTTTATTGTACACAGAATAAAGATACAAATTAAACTTAAAATGAATACTTCGTTGATCTTTGTTTATTAATAAGACAGTAGTGACACTATAATAAAATAATTAAAAATTTATAATAGCACACGGGAAATTACTCACGTAAAATTATTATCGTCGATTTGGATACCGACAATGTTTCGATTCTTCCGGAGAATCTTCATCTGGGTATGAGTGTGGTCAATCCTCCCGGTCGCGTCTCACACTGAAGATGATGAAGATTCTCCGGAAGAATCGAAACATTGTCGGTATCTAAATCGACGATAATAATTTTACGTGAGTAATTTCCCATGTGCTATTATAATTTTTTAATTATTTTATTATAGTGTCACTTACCCTCTTATTAATAAACAAAGATCAACGAAGTATTAATTTTAAGTTTTATTTGTATCTTTATTCTGTGTACAATAAAGTGCTAATACGTTCATTCACTGACGTTCTTTGTTAATCTTCGTTTATTAATAAGGGGGTTAGGTATTTCAAAGAAGCTGATATTTCGGTTACTTCTGATAGTTTCGCCTTCCAGGTTTCGTGGCCGAGTTATGGCAGCCCGGCTTAAGGGATCGCTTGTATCTCGCGGGTTCGAATCCCGTCGAAGCCGTAAACTTTTAGTCATATTTTTCATATATAGTTTTTATAGTTTATAGTTTTTTAATCAAGCTACTTAAAAAAGGAGGAGGCTCTATGTTCCATGGCAGGTATTTTTAACCGATTTCAAAAAAGAAGGTTATTTTCCATTGTACTTACGTATTTTTTATGTATGTTCACCGATTATTCAGTCAATAGTGAAACTATTTTGGAAATTATTATTTTGTTTGATAGAGTATACTGCCGAGGTGGCCTAAAAATACCGTTTCCAGAGTTGGCCACTTGCTCATACGAACTTATCTATCTCTATGTTCAGGTGTGAGATGAGAAATACTATTTCAAAATACCTCAGCATAATTGAAGAAGAAGTAGAGTATTTGCCAGGCTTGTATGAAGGGTGCGAAGAGTAGATTGAATAAGGCTAATAAAAGTATTTGTCTCTCGAGCTGCCGCGCCAGTAGCATTCGCTTCGAGTGGTCCTTGTAAGCTTCGCGCAGCTGCCAGCAATTCTCCCAAGGGCTCCAAGGGCTAGCTGTGAAAATTAAAAATCATAACCTATACTTGATTGAATCGTATAACCGTTTTTAGGCCTTTAGGCGGCCTAAAAACTCCGTCACCAGAGTTGGCCACTCGCTCATACGAACGAACGAACGAACGATTTCAGAATCGTAGAGATCTAGCAGCCAGACTTCATAAACAATCAATTATGCCGGGTTCCTATATCCAACTAACGGATGTCCGTAGGTCCGTCGTCATAGCAACGTTGTTATCTGACACAAAATGTATGGAACTTTTTGACAGATAACAACGTTGCTATGACGACCGACCTACGGATATCCGTTAGTTTGATATAGGAACCCGGCATTAGTCAACAGTGACTTATATGGGGTAGTCGAAGAAAATATGTACAAAATAAACCACCAACCAACGGTGCATGAGATCTCGTTCGGAGCGAACTAGGTACTAGTATTATAAGGTAAAGTTGGTTTGTTTGTATGTCTGTGGTCTCCGAAACTACTCATCGGATTTCAAAAGTTCTTTTACCGATGTGTAGCATGGATTTACCTGAACATAGGCTATATTTTATCAAGGTACCACGCGAGCGAAGCCGTGCTCGAGTAAGCTAGTATTTTATACAGAAAACAAACTTATTTATTACTAGCTAACCCCAACGAAACTGTCAAAATATTGAATCTTAGATAGCCATTCTTAAGATTTTATTTATTTATTATCTGCGCGTTGTTACCCGCGGTGAATAGTTTTCGTTCCCATGGGAATACCGGGACCAAAAGTAGCCTATTTTTTTATCCAGGGTATAGGTATAGGTATAGGTCTAGATGAGTTGGAGTTGCTGCTAGTCATTTGAAGCCACATATCGGAAAAAAAATAGTGATGTGAATTATGTAATATATTTATGTTTGTTGTAAATTGGCCATGTTCATAATATACTTACAAAACAAAAGAAATTCCAAATTCCACTTCAGCCCCCTCGACAAGTAATGGAAGTCTCCAACCAAGGGAACATGGATTTGAAGTGGCAGTAGATTTTTATTTACCATCGCGACCATGTAATTGTTTATTCTGAAAATAAAAAAGAGTAAAATCAAACTGTCAAATACCCGCAAACCTTTTTATGCCGGGTTAACCTTCGTATATCCAACTAACGGATGTCCGTAGGACGGTCGTCATAGCAACGTTGTTATCTGTCAAAAAGTCTCATACATTTTGTGTTGAATAAACAACGTTGCTATGACGACCGACCTACGGACATCCGTACGTTGCATAATAGGAACCGGAGGTTAGTCACGCATAACATAGTATGAATGTTTTCTTGTTGTACGCTTGTTAGTTGATCTAAAGTAGGGTTACACGCGTCTCGCCCGGAATTATTTAAGTCTAAGAATGATTAAGTACGTTTTACGACCAGCACGAGGCGCTTGTGCGAGCTGAACAGCAATTTCTTGTGTATCAAAAGTCGATATTTAAAATAAAGTTTTTGCGAATTGGCTCTTCTGTACTTGTATCATTTATTACTAGCTGCGCCCCGCGGTGTTACCCGCGGTAAATAGTTCCCGATCCCGTGGGAACAAAGGAGCCTATTCTTTAATCCAGGGTATAAGCAATTATGGTACCAAATTTCATTCAAATCCGTCCAGCCGTTTGAGCGTGAAAGAGTAACAAATACACTTACACACTTTCATACTTACACACACACAAAAACTATCACCTTTATAATATTAGTGTGATTCTGTGGAACTGGTGCTAATGTGAGTGACGCCGGCGGCATTATTAATAACTTATTGGATTGGAAGTAAAATTGTGAGTGTAAAAATGTGTTATGAATTTATGATTGTGACATACCTGAGTATTCTATGGTATATATCTAATTCGTTGATTTCTTGCTTGTGGACGCACATGTGATGCTCTGGCTGAGCTTCGCGGACCCTGTCTTGTATTGTGGACCAATTAATCCACGCTAAGTCACTCTGAAATGAAGTCATCAAATTACTCCCTTATTCAATAGAAAACGGTGTAGGAAAACATTGGGAGGAAACCAGTTAGCTTTCTAGAAGCGTCGATGGCCTTGCAACTTGTCACATATAGAATGCTAACTTCTGCAAAATGTGGGTAGGTATGTTCCAAATATGTAATTAGATTAGAATAGAATAGAATATTTATTTCCCCAAAAAAATGACAATGTACATGGTGCTGGATCCAGTTAATAATTAATTATGTAGGTATTTGGACATAACTCTGACTAGGACTACCCCCTTAGACATTTTCATAGGATCTAAATATGCCTAAAAGATCTGAAAGAAAAATAATATGTTAAGCAAAAATTAATTTTGCTACTTGTTATATTGCTAGTTGTTGATTGATGATGAAATATAAATTGTTGAGAACTGTTCCTGTGACAACATTGATCTATTTGGACTAGTAGAAAAAATATGACATGTATTGACAATTATTATTAAACTTAACTGTACCGTTATTAGAAACCTAATTATGAGAGAGTAGCTTACTTGATTTTAACCTAGTACAAGTCGTGCTTAATCAATCCATCCTCTATATCCGCTTCCCCTTCCTACTCCGCCCGCCCCTCCGCTATAATTTCCCCCACCATCCACCACCTGGCACCTCGAGCCTGGAGCGAAGTCTGGGCTCATTGGCTTTTTGATTTTCGACCAAGAAGGTCGTACTAGCACTGAGTCTGGCTCCCACGGACTAGGGTCAGTGTTTTTTGTCGTGCAGTGCAAATAAAGATCGGTAAGTAACTTTTCTACATGGTGCGGAATAGGCTTTATGCCTCACAAACGGCTTTGCCGTTCGATTTCTTACAATAATCAAAGGCTTTGTGTAAATCTTTGCCTACGATGTAAGAATTACATTTTATTCACTGTTATTTTCTTTTAGAAAATGGTGATGCGGGTAGTCGCATTTTATTGGATGAAAGTGTTTCTTTTTCGTAATATTTAACATTATCCGGTGTACACTGATTACATCGGGTTTATTGTGGATCTTTTTCTATTTTTAGAAATTGTTGGCGAAGGTAGACATATTTTATTCGATGAAATTGCTTCCTTTTTGTAACAATTAACATTTTTTATGTTGATTTTAGCTTTTGACATCGAGCAATATGGAAAAAGTGATCAATCCATCGGAGGATGAGCGTGTGAAGCGGAGTAGATCGCGAAAACGGAAGGTGTCGAGGTCTTCGAGCTCAAGCTCAAGTTCTAGCTCGAACGAGAGCTCAAGCGCTAGTAGTGATAACCGTGATCATAGAAGGAAGAAAACTAAACGGAGCAAACGTAACAGTAAGTTTAATCAACTACTAGCGGTCATTTCTAACCTCGACAGTAAAATAAGCAAGCGTTCTTTGAGTGGGTCAGTGGCAACAGGGGAAGATTGCAGTAGTTGCGCGATAGATCCAAACATAAGTGGGGATTTATACGATGAAGAACCATTTGACATGCAACCTGAGCCCGCTAATAGCCCTAGCAACACTGCTGCGCCCCCCTGTGACCCACAATTTGATTTTTCGGTCAGTACGAAAATAAAAGAACCTGCTGTGCCTTTGACTTCTTTAGCGTATTTGGAACATTTGAAAGCTCTTCAACACTTTGGAAAAGCTGAATGGAAGAGTGTACGCTACACGGAGGCTCAAAAACAGTATGTTCACGCTCCTGGATTCACTAGCCTCGAGTCCAACACTGAGGTCAGCAACTATGATAATTCTAAGTTTACAGCGCATATGGAAACTGCATTTTCCGGATTAACTTTTTCCTTACTCAAGCAAAGTGAAACAATACGAGATGACATGCGTAATTTCCTCAACTGGGCACAGCAAGAAGGAGAGCTAAACTATACAAAGATATTTGAGAAACTCAACGAAGTTTTCACGAATGGTGAGTACCCGAAAATTACCAGTGACTTACTTCAAATGACGTGCGGCCACAGGGCAGAGTTGATTCAATACAGAAGGGATGCCATACTAGCCTCTGTAAAAGATCCACTGCATAAAGAGGTTTTAAAAAAGATCCCTCCTTCTTGTGTCGCATTGTTTGATGAGGAAAAATTCAGTGCCGTGCTGGAAAAATCCGGAGGTGTCCGAAACTTGTTTTGGCCTAAAAACAAAGGCCGCACGACCGCTGCGCCTCAAAATAATTCAAGGCCGTCTGTAAACCAGCCAGCTTCGAGCAGACATAATCAGAAGCCATTTCGAAACCAAAATGACACCAGAAACAACACCCAACCCAAAGCCGGGCCGAGTCATAACTCGCATCGAGGCAGGGGTGGCAAATAGGGCATGAATACCGGGATCCCGGGATCCCGTAATACCGGGATCCCGGAAGATTTTTTCGGTAATTCAATACCGGGATTGAATAAATCAATACCGGACAATATCGGTATTGAGGAAATCAACATCGAATAATCAATATCGAATGTTCGGCGACTTGGGTGGGCGCAATTAAGAATATTTAATTAAATTATTATATTAATTACTTACTTAATTAATTTAATATACCTATATAAGTAATTATCAATATATATAAAACAATAAGCATTTTTCTGCAATCAACGCACAGACCAAACCGCTGAAGCTAAGAAGCTGAAATTTAGAAGGTAGCTTCCTTTTAAAACAAAACTGAGCACTAAGAAGGGATTTTTCGAAATTCCACCCCTAAAGGGTTGAAAAGGGGTGAAAACCGTTGTATGCAACTTTTTAATGCGTGAAGCGATTTTCTTCAAACTTGGTATAAATATTGTAAATGATAAATAAATTTATATGTTTTTCAGAAAATTAAAAAAAAACCCCTGAAAAGAGGTAAAATGTGGTGTCAAAGTTTGTATGGGAACTTTTTAATGGGTAGTTCGATTTGCTTGAAACTCGGTTACAACACTAACAATGCAAAATAAATATATACGTGTTTTAGGGTTTTTCGAAAAAAACCTTTTAAAAGGGTGAAATGCAGTGTCAAAGTTTGTAGTGAAACGTATTGAAGGGAGGCGCGATGGGCTTGAAACTCGGTTTGGATACTATAAATACAAAATGGTTGGACACGTGTTTCAGAGATTTTAAAAAATTACCCTAAAAAGGGGTAAAGAGTACAATTTTTTCAGCCTTTTTTAGGTTACGAAGAAATTCACGCGAACGAAGTCGCGGGCGTCTGCTAGTATATTATATAGAAATTATAAAATGTTCCACAGAAATAGCGACAAATATAAACAGCTGCAAGAGAAATGCTAGTTTAAAAACAATACAATAGGCCTAGTACTTTCGTGCCTGAGTGTTCCCATGCACAAACCAAACATACCGCCCTGCACTTCCCCTCAGAGTTCTTTTTACGTGACGCGACTTACGCGGCATTAAAATGGTCAGCGCGATTTAAAATGGTCCACTGGCCAGCCTGATGGCCAGCGGACCATTTTAAATCGCGCTATATCTTTCATCCCTTTTTGTAACCGATTAAGAAGCTCACTCTTAGATAAAATGCTAGATTCTCTTTCATTCTTGAGAACACATTTTCAAGAACAACGTTTTTTGAACAAATAATACTGTCGTTGATTATAATAGCTTTGTATAATCTTATTACGTGAAATGATTAAAAACGTTATTTATTTTTTTATGCTACCTGCATTATTTGCGTAGTTTTTCAAGTCCTTGTCTAATAGATCTTGCTAAAGTTAGCTTGAATTACCAACAATTTTGTTGTTTTAAACGAACAAAAAGTAAATTTTTGATAAAAAATCCAAAACCGGTATTAATACCGGTATTCCGGTATTGGGCTCCAGTACCGAAAACAATACCGGTATTGAGATTTGCCCCGGTATTGCATGCCCTAGTGGCAAACATTACAGAGAACAACGTGTGCAATACAAAGGTCGCAAGACCGGCTCTCCCTCATCCCACCGGGAAAGGAGCAGCCAGCACAAACGGAGATATTGACGTGATGAAGCCTTTTCGTGCCGGGCAACTACAAAATTATTACCATCGGTGGAGAATGCTGAGGGCTCCGCCCTACATTCTGAAAATGATAAAAGGGTATCGAATACCTTTCGTAATAAAACCACCTTTGCAGTTGCCGAATCTAAATTACAAGAAAACGACATACTCGCCAGAGATGTCAAGAATTATTCTGGAAATGAAATCCAAAGGCGTGGTACGTCAAGTAAATCAATCTCCGAGCTTCATCTCCACAATCTTTTTAAGGCCAAAAACAGACGGCACGTCAAGGCCAATATTCAATTTAAAGGATCTAAACAGATATGTTCTCATCGACAAATTCAGTCTGATAAATACCCGAAAAGTACTACAATTCCTTCAACCTCAAGATTGGTTGGCCAAAATAGACCTGCATCAAGCATACTTTCACCTCAATATAGCACCGAGCCATCGGCGCTATTTAAGGTTGAATTACAACAAGAATTTATACGAAATGACCTGTCTTCCATTCGGTCTGGCTTCGGCCCCGAAAGCGTTTGCCTCCGTTACAAACTGGATGGCCCAGATACTGCGGCAAAGAGGACTTCGTCTAATAGTTTATTTGGACGACTTTATGTTAGTTCATCAAGACCAAATAACTCTACAAAATCAAATCAAGGACACAGTACGCTTAATGAAACATCTGGGTTGGATAATAAACCAGCAGAAGTCCATTCTGATACCACAGAAGTCTATAGAGTTTCTGGGCATTGTGTGGAACACCTGGCAGAACATCAAGTACCTACCGGATCGCCAGACATCCAAGATAAAGGTTCAGGTACAGAACATGTTGAAAACAAACGCAACAAACTTACAATGCCTTCAAAGACTGATCGGTACATTGAATTTTGCATGTTTTGCGATCACAAGAGGAAGGTTAAACTTTCGAGCCTTGCAAGCGCATGCAAATGCCTTGTTAAAAGTACCTCCTCAATCAGTCATTTGCCTAAGCCCGAAAGCGAAAAAAGAGCTTTATTGGTGGCTGAAAAATTACCTTTCGGGATCAACGATACACAACCCTCTGCCCTCACATTACCTGACAACAGATGCCAGCGACATAGGGTGGGGTGCAACACTCAACAACTTAACCCTACAGGGAAATTGGTCCGCTGCCGAACAAAATCTCCACTGCAATCTAAAAGAAATGATCGCTATTCTCAAAGTGCTGAAAATGCATGGACAGAGCCTGACCTCACGAGCCTTGTTGATCCAATGCGACAACAAGACCGTGGTCTCATACCTGCGCAACGAAGGCGGAACCCAGTCGCAGGCCCTAGTGAATTTGACCGCAAAAGTATTTCAGCTGTTGGACCGGTTCAATATACATATGACCATCTACTACCTGCCGGGGAATTACAATACCGAAGCAGATCGCTTATCACGGCAGCGAGATCCTCCGGAGTGGCATCTGCTCCCGTCAGTTACGAGGGTCGTATTCGAGAAGTGGGGCGTACCTGTAATAGATCTCTTTGCCTCCAATCGAGCTCATGTTGTTCAGAATTATTGCACGCTCGACGTGTCCGACTCGCAAGCACAGCATCACGATGCTCTGGGGATGATCTGGGACTTCAAGCTAGCGTGGGTATTCCCCCCACCGCACCTCATTCCAAAAGTCCTTGCTCATCTGAACAAAGCATCGGGAATTTACCTTCTTGTAGTTCCCCGTTGGGAAAAGGTATTTTGGAGGCCCGATCTAAAAGCCAGAGCGTTGACCCATCCGTTCACGGTCAAGAATCTATCGAAAGTTCTCATCGATGTATCAACGAATCGTCCACCGCCCAGAGTGCAAGAACTAACACTCGAAATATGGAGATGTGGGGGTGGGATCCCTTCTTGAGCGATTGGTCAGATCAACAAAAAGCGCTGCTGACCTCTAGTTGGCGTCAATCTACACAGAACACTTACCAACCAGCCTGGAAAAGGTGGCTCGCCTGGGCCGCCAACAACGATGTCAATGCAGTAAGTCCCAATGGATCTCAACTTGCGCGCTACCTAACTGACCTGCACCAGAAGGAAGGCCTATCATTAAGAACAATAATGGTGCATAAGTCTGCGGTATCTACTTTGTGCGACCCTAACAGTCAGACGAAGCTGAGCTCTCATACACTTGTCAAACAAGTTCTAAAATCGATATCCTTAGCTAACCCGAAGCAGCCAAACCCACCGATTTGGGACATTGATATGCTAACATCCTTTTTAAGACAAAGAAACGCTGACACTACAAGTTTTTACGAAGCATCAGGACATACGGCTGCAGTTCTTCTCCTATGCTCGGGTCGTCGGGTACACGATTTGACCCTATTAAAAGTCTCGCCACAACATTTTATTCAGCTCGAGGATAGTATTATACTTTGGCCAGCTTACGGTTCCAAAACAGATACAGCAAGTCGAAGACAGTCTGGCTGGAAATTAATTCAAAACAAAGATGACAAGACATTGGACCCAGTATATTGGGTGAATCACCTAATCAAGCTATCTGAACCTAGAAGAGCAGAAGCTACCTCTGATAATTTATTCCTTAGCACATTTGGCAAGCCAAAGCCGGCTACGCAGACAATTATTTCTGGATGGATTAAGAAGTTGTTGCGACAAGCAGGCATTGAAGCCACGCCAGGTAGTCTCAGATCGGCTGTTGCTTCGAAAAATTGGACAGAAAACTTTCAATTGGATGACATCCTGTCACGCGGAAACTGGAAGTCGGCCAATACATTTCGGAAATTTTACTGTAAAGAAGTTGAACCCAGGACGGAGAACCCTGCTTTGATTACTTCTTTCTTCAAACCAACAGATTGATTGTTGATTAACAATCGTTGTCTTGAAGAAGAACTTACATAATAGTTAAAATATTTGATTTCGGTTTGGAAACAATTACAATCCATGGTTTTCATAATATTGTTCTCATATAAGTTGATTTCTGATGCTAATACTTACAGAGATACTAGATTTACTAGATACCTAATAATATAAAGCCTTGTCTTCTGTGTTATTTACTTTGTACCTAATAAATATTTACATTTCATAATAATATAAAAGTTTTATTAACCAACTCTATTTATGCCTGCAGATCAGACATAAATTTTCATAGTAGGTACCTACCTATCACATTGGCGTCACCATCACCACCAGGCGATAACAGACATCTCTCTCATAATTAGGTTTCTAATAACGGTACAGTTAAGTTTAATAGCTACGTTTTACCTGTAATTAAAACGTTTATTAAACATACTTACCTTATTAGAAACCTAATACTTTAAACCCTGCCTGGTGGCCTAGGCTTTATTGTATCAGGGAAAAGCCAATGAGCCCAGACTTCGCTCCAGGCTCGAGGTGCCAGGTGGTGGATGGTGGGGGAAATTATAGCGGAGGGGCGGGCGGAGTAGGAAGGGGAAGCGGATATAGAGGATGGATTGATTAAGCACGACTTGTACTAGGTTAAAATCAAGTAAGCTACTCTCTCAAATTTAGGTTTCTAATAAGGTAAGTATGTTTAATAAACGTTTTAATTACAGGTAAAACGTAGCTATTATCTATTTTTTACTGTAAATTGAAATGTGTACCTAAATTTATTATTTCTTAAAGATGTGAATACTGATTTATGTTCTATGTTTGCATGCTGACAAGCAGATCAAGGTTGGACTCACTCTTTTCAATGTCATGTATTTAATTACTGAAATGGTATAAATAAATAAATTATTTGCTACCATAAAGCTTACCTCTTGAATTTTCAATGCATTGTTGTAAAATAATTTTGTGTCATATGCTTGGTATAAATGGTAAAAAGATAAACATAATCTCATTATCCATATAACAGAACATAAGGCAATGAGGCTCCACCTGTAAAATATGTAAGTATTATAAAGTGTTTTATTTTATTATTCATGTATTATCTATACTAATATTATAAAGAGGTAAAGTTGATTTGTTTGTATGTTTGGGGTAATCTTTGAAACTACTCATCCAATTTCAAAAATTATTTCCGATGTGTAGCATTGACTTTCCGAATGAACATAGGCAATATTTTATCAAGGTAGGTACAATGCAAGCGAAGCCGAGTAAGCTAGTTTTATATAAGTACTTAATTACGTTTATTTATATTACAAAGTTTGGTAGAAAAAAATTACCTACTTGGTATATTTTCAAAAATAATGTATTGATTCAAAACTTCAAGCTCAAGGTTTCCCTAGTAAGGTAAACTGTAATACCAGAGAACGCTGTTTTTAACCGACTTCAAAAAAAGAGGAGGTTCTCAATTTGTTAGTATTTTTTTTTGTTTGTTACACCTCAGAACTTTGGACTGGATAAACCGATTTAAAAAAAATGTTTTTTGTTTGAAAACTGGTGCTTCTCAAAAATTTTTGAGGATCTTCAGACTTATGAACAAACATGCACCTCAAAAGTACAGAAAATTGCTCTCTCTTCTGCCATAATTCAAATCGGTTTAATACAAGTTTTAATTTTGCCACTTGTATGATTGTTGAGTAGCACTATTTTTACTACTTATTGAATACATACTATCAGGAGATTAAGTTATTAACTCCTGATAATAAACACATTGCTTGAAGATGGTGAAGCCAGCATTAAAACTATCAACTAATATGGTCAGAATGACTTGGAATGTTTTAGCTTTAGTTCATTCTTTCTTTGAGCATCTGGCCAACTGTGGTGATGGAGTTTTTAGGCCGCCTAAAGACCTCCGACACAGCTTTACGTCTTTAGAAGCTGGAACCGACAATTTAATGTGCCCTCCGAAGCACGGAAGCGCTCAGCTGATAATGCCACTTGTGGTCCCATCCAAGTTGTGACTGATCAAAACGTTTAGCTTTAGTATAAAGTACTTAGTTAAGTTAATCTATAGGTTATTTCTATTGCAACTCACCATTTCCATGATATATTGCCCACACAAACTGAAGATGAAAATATAACATCATCCAAAGTAAGTTTTTCGCTCCTATTAGCATTAGCATCATTTCGGAACAGTCTAGGATAGTCAACACAGTGTATCAAAAAAGTTGAGAACCATATAATGAAAATGAATTGAAGCAAGCAGAAGAGATCAGAAAATATCATTGGGTAAAATCCTCCTCGTACATAATATCTATACATTCTTGTGAAAAATGAATCCAGGTCGTCGATATGAGTCCATCCTCCTGAAAGAGATGATACAAATAAGTCAGCATAATACTATTTTGAATGAATTTTTTATATAGATCATATTAAAAAGAAAAATAAATTACTTACTAATAATAACAAATAAAAAAATCATTTGGTAGTTATTAAAACAGATTATGTACTTGAAATGATGATATTTCTAAATTGATTTGTTGACCTTGTGCTAATGAGTTATATGCAAACGCAAATACATCGATAGATTTTTGTCTATCAAGCGCTAATCAGTAATGAGCGGGAACAAAGACATTCGCAAGCACGTGTTTACCTTTGTTTTTGGGAACTTTGTGGATGATAACTTTGTTGGCGTCTTCGTGTTCGTGGTCCAGTGTTATGAGTGTAGGGGCTGCGGTTGCGTGCTCCACCAACATCCCCAGTGGCGGGGTGGGCTCGTTGTTCAACGCGCTGTACGTGTAGGCAACATCTCGTCTACTAAAGTGAGACATCTTCTTAATGTGTAGGTTTCTACGTCTAATAAAGGCTATATTTACTATACACGCATTCTTGACTTTGTCCCAGCTACGCGAAAAATAACTATCATCAACAAACAAAGTTTGAAGCCATACAAAGGATTTTAAACTTTTTAGAAAATAATGGCATAATTATAATAGATTTATTTAAACTATGACTGTACGTATCTTATAATAATTATTGCTTGGATACAAATAATTTAGTAGGAAGAAATTAACAAAAAATAACTTCACAAAATGAAACGACAAAAATAAACCACGAATGACAGAACTTTTACGCAGAACTCAAACAAACCAAAACAGTAACAGCTGTCAAGTCAGATCAGCTGTCATAACATTTACGAAGACAGCTCCAGAGAATGTGTTTCTTAATGTTCACCTATTTCAACAAAGAGCATGTTATTTCAACACCTAGAGTACAATAATAATTAGACGTAGTGATTTTATTCTCTTTGGGTACAATTACTGTGTGTTGATGTGTTCCGTGGATAGTAATAATCAAAGAGCATGTTGGTAATAATAATATTATACCAAGCAAAAAATTTACATCAACATAAAAATACGCCACAAAATGAAACTATGAAAGCAAGAAACTTGAACGTCGTTTTTAGAATGAGCAGTCACTGCGCGATTCTGTGTAGCGCTCACATGAATTCACATTATTACGATGGGCGTCCTGTCCTGGCATGGAATGGAAATTATTGCTACTTTTAAATAATTAGAATGTTGCGATATTATTTTGTTAATAACGTGAATTATTATTGTTTAAAAAAAACGGACAGCTAATTTTAATTAATTAAAAAAGATAATGATTTAATATCAATCATAGCAATAGCGTTTGCTACTGCCTGCTACTTTAAACTAGCGTATCGGGCGCGACGAACGCGCGTGACGGTACGTAACGCACTAGTGGGGTCTCACGCTTACTAGCTTGCCGACTAGGTACATTTTTATTTAGTTTATTAATTTTTTTTCGCCTTGCGTTATTTCGATACAAACGCACATTTTTTTATTTTACTAAAAAAACAGTCTTCTATTTTGTCCCCTGTCATATCAGCATTTTACGAAGGCAGTTCCAACTTGATAAGCCTTTGGGCCTTTGGCATTGGATGTTTTAGCGTAGGTTTTTGGGTCTGTCTTGTAATAAAAAACACAGATGGCGCTTATAGCAAAGTTTCGAGAGTGGGTACTTTCATTATTTGTCCAATAAACATAAGTAAACAATACAACTGACTGAGGCACGGAACCACAGAACATATTTACTCTGACGAGCACGGAACGGAACTGTTGTACTTACTATAATAGGTATAATATTGTACTCTCGGCTTTGAAAGACCGAGAGATTTGGGTAGTCTTTTGTCCAGCAGTTGAAAATAAAATAAGTAGGTTTAAGATTTTATCACATACCACCTACTAGCAAAATGCAAAGTAGGTACCACCTAGGTACCTATAAGCCTTCTGTAATTTTAGGTAGGTACATTACATACCAAGGACCTTTTGCCATAAGGTCCTTGGTACATAGGTACCTACGGTCATGTTTGCAGTTAGTTATGCAAAACACATTTTACCTTCTACAAAAAGTAGTAGATTTGACCGCTAACTGATACGAAATCCTCAACCAATAACATTATTATTTTTATGACAAGGCCATAAAGCAAACCTTACCTACTTGGTAACACCAAACATGTAGAAATATGTAAGTAAGTTATAAGTAGGTAGTTTCAATACTTATTTCAACTACACAGCACATCATGTTTTCACTTCAATGTTGCATCTTGCTAGTTTTCAAGTAAGGAACTATTGATTTTTTATAACACGCGCTTCAAAGAAAGAAAACAAATACTTCTTCAAACAAAAGAACATTAAAACAATTATACTGATTTAAACATTTTCTTTATTTTATTTAATAACATTTCTTTATTATTATTTATTAATATAACTGTACAAAATACAATTTGAACAAGTTGAGCCACCTAAGGATCGTTACAAACTATCAGAGGAGCTCAACTGATCCAAGCCACAGATGGAAGCGTGCCCAAGACACAGCATTGCCGCGCTGAATTTTATATTAAGTATATGTATCTATTATAATAAATAGAACGTATGGAATGTTGTAGTCGTGTTAGAAACTTAAATGTAAAATTTGGTTTGAAATGAAAATGAAAAATAAAATAACATCACGACTAGGTAGGTACCTATATTCCCAGGGAGCGGTAGATATATTCTTTTCAAATGTGAATATCACCCTGGAAATACCTCTGACTATCCCCAACACATATGACATATTCAAAGGGTCAAAAATTCATAATGATCTGAAAGAATAAGTATGCCTTAGGAATACAGTATACACACATACAATTTGATCATATTTAATTACATTTGTAGAACAATAAAAGGTACACACTTTTAAATTAGGTACTATAATATATAATTATTATCTCTTACCTATATTATTGTAGATAAAGCTACCATGTATGTATGTATGTATGTATGTATGTATGGGGACTCCCTTTTCCGCATTTAGACTCAAAGGCGGTCCTTTACCTACCAAAGCTACCATTTATTTAATAATAATAATAATCATCCTAGCCGGTTTCGGCTACGGCGACCTCATTTCTGCTATTTATTTTTACCATTTATTTGTAACTTATTTAAGTAGGTAATAAGTTAAATTTGGTGTTGATTAATATTGGTTTCAGGATTTCATAGGTTTTTAGGTAACATTATATTATTTAGGTTACTGAACCTAAAGAATATAATGTTACCAACCTAAAAATAGCAAATAAAAATATTATAAAAGTGTATATCATGTTTTAAAAGTAAAATGAAATTAACTGGGACACATTTTATATTAATACTAAAATAGTGTTTTTATACATTTGTGATCTCTGGGTGTACCTACCGTACCATTCATTGAAACGAATCATATCTATTTTTTCAGGTTCTATTGCATAGCACAAGAAACAAATGGGAATAAAAGATATATTTTAGAAGAAGACTTTAAACCGTATGTTTAGGAATTTAGGATACATATTTGTAACTATTTTATTTTACCTAGTTTTATTGTCATTTGGCAGATATAAGTGGCAATTCTGAGTGTCGCAAAAGCTAAACTTAACTAACTAAAAATACTGCCGTCCCTTTCATAGCGATGGAAATAAAAAGGATAGCATTAATTTTAGTTAGTTTAGTTTAGCTTTTGCGACACTCAGAATTGCCACTATAGTTCATCACAACAGGTATAGGTAGATTTTTATAAATTGAATGTTCACATAGCGCATGCCATTGTGCGTTCTGTACTTTTGCAGCCAAATTCATTTCACAAAACATCTGTTCTAAATTAGAGTAATCACACTAATATTATAAAAGTTAAAGTTTGTGTTTCTGTAAGTGTATTTATTATTTCACGCTCAAACGACTGGACGGATTTGAATGAAACTTGGTACCAGGATTACTTTTGATACCGGTATTCCCACGGGAACGGGAACTATACACCGCGGGGCGCATTTAAAACATAATTAGCAGCAGTTGCCATTTTCGGAAACCGTGCAGCACCTTAGCTTTTGTATGATCTCAAATTTCAGCGCCAACATTTCTAAAATAATTTTAAATTTCAGAGCCCTCTTTGGATCCAACAAATTCAACCCCGTTTTTCAAATATTCGAACATTTAAATGAAAATCATTCACAAAACGAGACAAGTCTGAATGTGACGGAGATCGGAATCGTGGATACGCCCACTGAGAGTACAAACCGAGTACTTTTCAGGCAACACGCCACTTTTACTATTGCGACGCCGACAAAACGGTGGACTCGCTCCCATGGTCGACACAATGTCACAAGGTCAGTGTCAAAACCAAGACAGAACACTGACGGTCTTTCCCAAATGAACAAGCCATAAAAACAACGTTACCTACGTCAAGGCATACAACATCAAACGAGACATTAAATATTATTAATCAATTCCGTTTTCTTAGTACATCCCAATTCTATCCTATAGTTATGTAGGTACCTAGTTATATATAAACTGTAGTTAACTATCGTTCGAATAAGAATTTCAGTTTCTCTAAGAAAACCAAAAATGGGGAAAACACTTTCGTAATACATACCTATAATACTCAATACATACTTATCATATTATTATTTAGCACTAAAGAATCTACTCTATGACTGTATTGTAAAGATCTTTTGATTACAATATACTTATACATATTATTATGCTCAGCAAATGTGCATTTATTTTGTAATTTGTGTGCAATAAATAATTAATTTATAAATAAATAAATACTATACGCCTAGTTAATCAGTAGGTAGGTATAAAGTTACAACTTATTGCTTGATAAAGTGAAATGATACCAAATGTTATATTACTAAAGCTATCGCTATCACTAATTTACATAAATAAAATTGACCGTTTTGACGTTTCAAAAGCCATTACGCACGCCAGTGCGTAATGGCAAAAACGACTGTCAACAGCTAACAAAACTATATGTAGTCAACACTACGTTTATTTTGAATTATTTTTTAAACTATGTCAATGTGGCCGCTGCAGCTTCACCGACCTTAACATAAGGATACAATTCGCGTCTCCTAAACATTCTACAATGCCAGCCGTCGACCGTGACACGTTCTCAGTGATCCTGTTGACAAAATCTCAAGTCTTTCCTTTTCCCTTTATTACACAATTACTGCCCACACGAAAACAAACTTAATTTGTCACACAAAGACACGCTGCAATTTGTGTCCTATTCTATAGTAAATGCCTCTATGGCAAAATGATGGCTTCACCCATTTGTTGTTGAAGCCACATATCCAGAATAAAGCTTTGTCCGCACTAGCTGGACACAAATGGAATACATCCATTTCGATTTGCAACTAGTACGTAGGTACATATTTCTCAAACTTTTTAATCATTCAGTTACTGTTTTGGTAGTGTTGAGGCGCAGACGTGTCATATATTTGATATCTTTTAAACTGTACCTACACATAATGGTAACCATAATTATGTCTGATATACCTACTACCAAAGACGATTAATATCTAGAAGACAGACAAAGGTCATAAACAAAATCGTAACCCTGATCAGATAGCCTGGAAACTTAAAAACATCAATTTTATGCAAGAAATTTCAATACTTAGTAGTAGGTGGTAGCAACAATATTCAATATAACAAAATTTTTAGGTAATTTTAACTAGAAAGTAATTGAAATTTCTTGGATAAAATTGATGTTTTAAAGTTTCCAGGCTATCTGGTACTGCGGGATCAGGGTTACGATTTTGTGTATGGCCTTTGTCTGTCTTCTAGATATTAATCGTCTTTGCTACTACTTAGATACATTTTTTGTACATGCATACATATTATAGAAAAACACCCAAACCCGGAACAAATAACTGTGGAACATACAAGCATTTGTCCCATGGCGGGAATCGAATCCGCAACCTAAGCGTCTCAGGCGGGCCTTTACCCAGTGCGCTGCACAGGCAGGGCTTGATTTATCGGTATTTTGTAATACCAGTTCGACCGATTTTGACCTGGTACCGGTACATCCTTGGTGTCGATATAAATTCTTTTTTTTGTTTGAGAACTGATATAATCAGACTTTTTGCCGTATTGGTAATTTCATCGGTATCGGTACTAAAATATAGTTTTTTTAGTATATTTACCGATATTATGCATGTAAATATCGGGATAAGCAGAAATATGAACAAACTGGCAAGCACGCGCGCGATACCGATATTACTGGTACCGGTATCAAGCCCTGTACTGTAGAAGTCGTCTATTATAGGAAATCGTTGAGCCTACAAGAAACAGCTAGTGCCGTCAATACATTCTGTTTCCAGAGTATTAAGAACACTAATACTAATCTTTGTCTACCTATTTGCTTCTTAATCATAATTTGAACTAACACACACGATTTATGAAAATTATTGCTTATAAATCGTGATTTAACTTTGAATACTAACATGGTTTCATTCGCTACTTTCAAACAAGTTACTAATAATATGCGCTAAACCGAACGTAGCCGATAACAGCAATATCAAGAATATTGCTCTGAAGTACCTGCAAGAAACAATAACATAAATTACTTTCTCAAACTTTTGCGATTACAAGTTACATTCACAAAGACACCAATAGACTTTTTACTGGTGTTAACCTCAAACTTTGGGATCTATAGAGCTTTTAGACATTAGGCGGCTTTGAACTGAAAGGCACAATACATCCGTACCGTACACATTAAAACGCAATTTGTACAGATGTATTGGACCGTTTGGTCCAAAGCGTTTCCAAAGAGGAGCTTAGAAACGCCTAATGTGTACTAGCTTTAAAGTTGTTAAAAAGCATCCTAAAGCTTGCACCCAGGCGAAATTGAACCTGCAACTTCCGCCTATATTGTACGTCAAGAACAAGATGAGATACCTACGCCCTTATGTTACGATACAGTCAATATGTATTTTTTCCTCAGTTAAAAGAATAGTCTTGCTAAACTGATTTTTTACATGGAATACCAGTGGGACGAAGCTAGCGAATTTAAGGCTTGTAAGATAACAAGGAAAACCCATGTCCAGCAATGAGATCAAGGATAAAATGGGGATATAGGGACTTGAAAACCTCACTTACCAAGTAAACTTGGACCTTTTCAACGTGCGTATTATACTTTCGGCTTGTACTCTAGCACTCGCAAGGTCTCCAGAGTTGTCTATCACGAAATGGGATTTCGCCACCTTATCTTCTAAAGGCATCTGAGTGTTTATTCGTTTCTTCGCCACTATCTCAGAAAAATCACTCCTTTTGCACAGCCTTTCTAGTTGCTGATGGTCCTCACTGAAACGTAAAATTAAACAGTTTAACGACAAATGTCAAAATCCATAAAAAAGTCGAATTTAAAATACTAAGCCCTCATTCGCACGAGAGCTTTTTTAACGTCCGTTAAAAAAGCGTTCAAATGACGTTAAAAAAGCTCTCATGCGAATGAGGGCTTTACGTCCAACGTCCAGCGCAGAAAATACAACACTGCTCGATAAAAAACCGTCGCGTTTAAAAAGCGCTGACGTGTGAACATATACTTGGGAATACATTTGTTCTATTTGAACGCTTTTTTAACGGACGTTATTGATCGTCAGTATGCATAATTTAAAAGTACCTCATTCCTAAAATAGGTGTGACCACAGATAGGTGTTACTAATATTTTAATGCTATATTTAGCTGTTTATAACTACTCAACCAACTTATATGTATAATGATTATAAGGTCTAATAATCAAATTAGGAGCTAGAAATAGAATAACTGCAGGGTAACATACCCGGTGCTTAACCGTGGTACGGTTATGTAGTCCGGCCAGCCGGACTATGGAAAATTTGTTCTTTCGATTGTTCGGTGACGATACTGTTTGGTCGATTGTACATCTGTAAACTGTACCTTGGTCCGGTTGTAATTCAATGCCTCTATCTATGACTAACTATGAATAAAGGAGGCATTCCTCGTAGTGCACCAAGATGAACCGCACCCAGATGAACCGCACCTAAGTACTTCCACATAGCGCACCCGTTTTGGTGCGTTTCATTCAGTAGGTATACTACACTTTCCGTTGTGAGCTCAAATGAAAGACCTTCATGAGATCTACTTTTTTGATGACAGCTGTCAAACTTCAAACGCCCATAACTCGAAAACTACTCGTCCTAGACTTTCCGTTGTGAGCTCAAATGAAAGACCTTCATGAGATCTACTTTTTTGATGACAGCTGTCAAACTTCAAACGCCCATAACTCGAAAACTACTCGTCCTAGACTTTCCGTTGTGAGCTCAAATGAAAGACCTTCATGAGATCTACTTTTTTTATGACAGCTGTCAAACTTCAAACGCCCATATCTCGAAAACTACTCGTCCTAGACTTTCCGTTGTGAGCTCAAATGAAAGACCTTCATGAGATCTACTTTTTTGATGACAGCTGTCAAACTTCAAACGCCCATATCCCATATGTAGGACGAGTATCGTGAGTATTACTCACCTATGTATAAGAAAAAAAAACTAGAAGTATTAAATAACGTTTATACTTAAGTCATTCTGTTTAATATTTATTTAATATTAGCAAGTTTTTCCAAGGCATGCCCTAACACGATTTCATGGTTAAGGCATTGCAGTTGTGCGTATCGCATCATCTTTTTAATGTTTTTTTTTTTTTTTATGTTTATATATTTTCTGTATATTTTTTATTTAAATTTACATGTAAGATTTTTATATGCGGCACATCTCCATAAAGTACCTAATCTCATTTTTTTATCTACTATTTCCTTCTCTACATATTGTGACACACAAGCAAAAAGATTACATACTGCATGTATTACAATGAGATTACTATTTTCCATGGTTCGGTTAACCGGACAGCTGAAAAAAATTTTTTTTCCTTGGACCGGTCAACCGAACTATCGAAAAAACAAATTTTCCATAGTCCGGCTAGCCGGACCACACAACCGTACCACGGTTAAGAACCGAACATACCACACAACTGTGATAATTTTATGCATAAAGTTTAGCATTTTCCCAGTCTCAAACAGCAATGGCACTTCCATTACAATGTATTTGTGCCCAGAGAAAAAGTATGCTGTGGCCATCCTCATCATAGCACTTTGTATTCTAGGATGAGTGATTGCGTTAAGTTTTCTCCTCTTCTCTATATCATCGAAGACCAGTTCGCCGAGTCTTGCGCGGTTCACTTTGCCGTCTGGGAGTAAAACTTCGTCGCCAAAATAATCTCGCAGTTCGTACCATCCTTTTGTGCCCGGTTCCAATACTGGAATGAGAAAGATAGAACTTAGTATTTAATAATGACATACTTAATAAAAAATCTTGGACATTTCACACAACGTCATCTAATCCCATGCTAAGCAATTTATTGCTTGTGTTATGGTAACCAGATGACTGATAAACTAGGTAAGGTATAGTTCGCAAAAAGTAAAGTTGATGATATTTTTGTTTTAAAATCTTAAAATGGGATCTTGAGCACCGTTGCCGTGTTGATTGCGTTAGTGGCATAACTGACACACAAACTTTCACCTTTATAATATTAGTGTGATGTGGCCACTTGCTGATACAAACAAATGAACAAACAAGTGTGTAATATCGTTGAAAGACATTTAAAGCACCAAACATTTTGATTTCTAGTAATACTCGTAAATACATAGCGCAAAAAGCTAAAATGCAAAAACAAAATCGCAAATAAAATTCTTAAAAACAAATATTATCTTAATTCTCAAAAAATAGGCTTCATGATTGAGGCATTCCATATAACGCACCCATTTTAATGCCCTTTATTCAGTTTGCTGCATTCTAAATCAATGTCTAAATTGATGGACTGAATGCGAGTGAATGTTTGTACTACTCAGCAGCACTTCTTTTTACATTCCAGTACTTACATGATTTCAGGTTATTTTAGAGAATACTTGGAAACCATTATAATATCTTAGCATAATATTCTAGGCTCTTTATCTAGCTAGTCATAGGTTGGCCTTCTGATGTTGTCCATCCATCCATCAACATTCTACTATTGTACAAAAGCTACTTTTTTCCTTACCTATATTGATTATTCTGTAAAACTCGCTTTGACATTAGCTCAAAACAGGGATGGAAAACATCATAGCATTGCGTTGCAGTATATCATAGCATCTACTCTGCCCAAACAATATCCAAGATAATACAGCATACCATTGAATAATAGTAAAGACATAAAAAAGGCATAAGTGTTTACAATAAAGCTCAGGCATATTGGCAACATAAGCTGAGGGAGCAGTTTCTTCTCAGCATTAGCGACAGGGTACATACATACATCCATGCAAAGCTACAGAAGTCATTTTCAAAGAAAAAATTTGCTATTGCAATAATAGCCTATTCTGGAAAGATATAATTACTTTTGCTAGGCTCTGAGAGGAGAATAGTTAGTTAAAAGAGGCATAGCAGTAATTAAATGCAGAAGGTGGATCATCTATTCACCATTAATCCAGAATAGAATTTTCATATTTAGTAATATATCAGATGAAATATCGCCAAGCAATAAAAAATTGACTAATAATCCATTTAGGTATAAATTCTAAATTTACAGAGAGATACTCCATTATTCAAAATGGACTAAGTACATTAAATTGCCAGACGCAACTTGCAAAGTATCGGATCAGTAAATAACCTCTTACTTTTTATCATGCCAGGCTCAAAATAATATTACAGGGTTTCAGTTATTTTGTCACCTTTTCTAGCTACTTCGTCAGCATCAATAACAGCGATTCCATGTTCCCTGAAGATAGAAAGGACTGTGCTTTTTCCCGTAGCGAGGCCTCCAGTTAGCCCGACAATAAACATTTTGCTATTCTTGTACTTGAGCCGGTGCAGTTAGTATTTCATTCAAACCCAATTTGGAATACAGATTCTTAGAAATGATTCCTTCCTAGAATAGAATGAACATAGATAGACTTACACACAGTAACAGCAATGTCTAGCTTTGCAAAAAAAGAGTCGGTGATTACCGCTCATACGCATGCACCTATTTTTCCAACAACAGAAGTAAAACAACACTTTTTTCAATAAACTTTAGAGAAAGATGTTTTCAGAGTTCAGACCATGCTCTTTGGTTCAGACTCTAGCACTAATGGAAAATAATAATAGTTAGTCTAATACCTATCTATGTATTTGATTTCAAGTAAGATACTTGCAATGCAATATTTGTAATGCCGAAAGGCCGAAAGAATCTTCAATCTACAATAACTTCTGTTCTGCTGGTCTGGAAATTATTTCCAATTTTCCAGAATCCTTAGGGTGGTATTGGTAACACTAAACTTGTTAGTATGACATTGACAACAAGGCAATTTGACATTGAATGCACAGTAAAGTATTTTTGACCGTGACGTTGGCATTCTTTTGCCATGTTTTTTTAATAGAAAAAATGATTAGCTTAGAGAAAGAAAGAAATAGAGCGCTGTACATTTCTTTCACAGTCACACAAAAACAAAGAAGAATTTAGACAACATTCTTGTGAGTAAAAGAGACAAAGCATTAGATCTTTTGTCCCTCATCGCGTGCCGCTTTTTTGTATGGCCGGAAACTTGATGCTCAATTTTGTATTACGAAACTATGGATTCATTGCAATTTTTGTCTCTCTCGGGGCGGCACGCTCACTGTTCGTCCAGGTACTAGTCCATGATACCTAGACTATAAAAAAATATAGTAAACGTAGTGTTTTTATTCTCTTTGGTCTCGACTATTACATGCTCTTTGAGTCTCGAATCGAATGGCCACCGATGGTAACAAAGAGCATGTAATAGTAATGGTAGATAGATACAAACTTAGTATTCTTTTATCTGTGTACAAACTTAGCAACACAAAAGGCGTAGAACTTACCTACATCAAACAAAAGTACCTAGGTAATACAAAATACAATACAGTGGAACATAGAACCTCCACCTAGGTATACATGTGTGTGTGTGTCTGTCTGTCTGTATACCTGTATTATTATAAAGTTTGTTCGTTCGTTCGGTATGAGCAAGTGGCCAACTCTGGTGACGGAGTTTTTAGTCCGCCTAAAGGCCGACTGTTTGTTCGTTCGTTCGTATGAGCAAGTGGCAAACTCTGGTGACGGAGTTTTTAGGCCGCATAAAGGCCGACTTTAAAAGCCGGGACCGACAATTTAACGTGCGGGCACGGCACGCTTAAAGCGCTCGGAAGCGCTCAGCTGATAATGCCAAGCACTTGTGGTAGAATTTAATATAAAATTAGGTAGTGTGATTGTGATTCTATGAGACAATTAGTACCTACCTACCTAACTACTTAACTACAAAAATCAAAAGAGGGGATCAAGCAAGTGTCCCTTCCCTACAGTTAAATTTTTAAAAGCAAGCTTCCTAGAGTTGCTTACAGTATTCATGAAGCTCAATCGAGCTTTCGGATAAAGAGGCTATAGAGGGTAATAATAGTAGCGATGAGCTCAAGTTAGCCTGGTCTGCGGTGGCAATAGGCGGAGTGAAATATGAGGGCGGGGCTTGTCAGTGATCCCGGGACCTCCCATTTCATCCCTTCGAGAGTCAGAGTGAGTTTGCCTCTGCAGACAGCGGGCGGGAGCTCTTGAACTAACAAATCAACCAATAACTAGGAACTAGCAATTGCTATTGAGAGTTTAGTTTACGGACATAGAACTGATCGTAGTCTTATGGCTAAGTAGGTTTTGGTTTTCTCGTTGAATGTGATGTAAGTTTGTTGGAGTGGAAATGTTTGATATGGACGGCAGCGCGAGTGATCAGGGGCTGTCGATGGAAGGCGCCAGCGTTGTGCCTATGTCAGTTAGCGGGTCGCCCACGTCTCAAGGTGCTGATGTATTCCTCTACGATGACTCCTCGATGTCCGACGGAAGCTTTTACGCTAGTGATCAGGAGAACCACTCTACTCCCAGTCCCAGGAAAAGGTGCGAATGTGATTCTGATTATGCTATGCTTTTACTAGATCTACGCGTACCTACTATAGGTATCCTCAAAAAGAACATTACCTAGGTACCTACCTAGGTACTTATTTATAAATTAAGTACCTTTCTAGGTAGGTAGGTAGTTAGGTAGGTACTTACTTAAGTACCTACATCAATTCTCATGTACCTATGTACTTTACCTACACCTAAAACATACTTACTTAAGTACTTAAAATAAAATACTTAGGTACAAACTTTCTTAAACCTAGATAATGTAGGTACCTACCTAGGTAGGTAACTAATGATACCTAGTGATATTTTTACTTGAGAAGCTTATTAGCCGGTTTGATAGAGGTAGGTACCTACCTAATATCGGGTTGTCTTTTCGATTAAAACTCATTGTGCTTATACCTATTTTAGTGCGTTTTTGACCCACTTGCTGAAACTAAAATAAATAGGTACCTACTTACCGTTTGCGTTGATCACACTGCCTGGATGTGAAGCAACAGTGTGGGTGGTCTGTCTTAGGTACACGAAGCACGCTCAGGCAGGCTAGAAGAAATCAATTTACCTAGGTACTCTCGATTTGAAGACACTCAAATCATATATTTCTGGAAAAACTGATTTTGGCAAGGAGTTCCACCGTGGGTGGTTTAGCATTTTCGTATTACGTAGGCGTCAATCAAGTAGTACTATCTACAACAGTGAAAATATCAATCATGTACAAATTGCGCCTTTTCGGGATTCCGGAAGTCTGATGGAAGAAAGAAGACGGCGCAACCGAAATTGTACAGTTTCTGAGCACACTCTCCGAAACTCGTCCAAGTGGTGGTCACATTTTAGCCTTTGTGTGCCTCTCAATCGGCTCTATAGTGCTCGGAGCTGTTACCTACTTGCTAGATCCATCCCTGAGAGCAATCAATCACTTCAAGGTATGCAAGGAGCCTGAGATTCAGAACCCGTTTTATGGTCTTGCAGTTACCAGCAACTACTACTTTTAGGCATAACCCATGCCTACAAATGTGCAAGCTTTCACAAACTCTACCAAGGGAGAGCCGAAAAAAGCGTGTTAACTCCGCGGAGCATTAGGTAGGAGTAGGACAAGTAAATTAGGGTTCTAATCTAAGTATTTTTTCTGAAGTAGGTACCTACTAAAGTTGATGGGAGTCATGGGAGCACTAGAATAGAAAGCCGAAAGCTAGCGAATTAAAATACTTAAATAAATAAAACCTTGGACATTCCACACGACGTCATCTAGTCCCAAGCTAAGCAATCTCAGAATACAAACTGTATTCTGAGTGCTTGTGTTGTTGTAACTAGATGACTGATAATTAATAAATAAATAAATATCCTTGGACATTTCACACGGCGTCATATAGTCCCAAGCTAAGCAATTTAATGCTTGTGTTATGGTAACCAGATGACTGATAAACTACATAGATACATTTTTTTTTTTGTAAATACATACATATTATACATAGAAAACACCCAGACACGAAACAAATATTTGCATCATATCATGCAAACATTTGTCCCGCAGCGGGGATCGAACCCGCAACCTCTGCGTCTCAGGCGGGCTTTCGCCCACTGCGCCACAGAGGTCGTCAATTACATAGATACCTACATTTTTTTTTGTAAGTAAATACATAGGTACCTACATATGTATTATACATAGAAAAACAACCAGACCCGGACGGAACAAATATTTACAGAACATGCAAACATATTTTGTCCCGGCGCAGGGATCGAACCCGCTACCTCTGCGTCTCAGGCGGGCTTTCGCCCACTGCGTGCGCCACAGAAATGTCGTCACGAATTATTGACCCTACCCACCTAGTTTAGTTTCAGTAGGTAAGTAGGCAAGGTACCTACATAAATAAATGTTATAAGTAAGTACCTTACCTAGGTAGTAGCAGTAGTAGGCACCTACCTAGAACTCCAAAAAATCGTCTGAACCATACCTACACACCACAGATATTTGAACCTATTTTAACTGTGAACCATTATTGCCTAACGATAACGAATGAAGCGCTCGTGGACCGTGGTGAAACTTGATAGACTTTCTTGATAAGTGTAGGTATAATATCTTGAAGTAAGAATTTTGATGGGTGACCGAAAACGCTTTCGTACATTTGATAGAACAATAAATTTTCGAAGCCATGACGAAGTGATGTAAGCCACCTAAAAGCTCACCAGAGTAAAGGCACTAACTTAGCTCATACGAACTTACAATCTAACAGCAACCTTTCCCTAGATCAGAGATCCGTCGCATGCGTCGTCGCTCGCGCTGTCCTCAACAACAGATCCAGCAACGACAGGCAGCGAACCTCCGCGAGCGCCGTCGGATGCAGTCCATCAATGATGCCTTCGAAGGCCTGAGAGCCCACATCCCCACCCTGCCGTACGAGAAACGACTTTCGAAGGTCGATACGCTGAAGCTCGCGATTGGATACATCAGCTTTCTTGATGAACTGGTAGGTACGTCTACTTAGTGAGTGGTCTGGTCATCTTCAAGAAACTTTGAAAGTTTTTCATTAACCAACGTGCGCGAGATCTCGTTCAGGGCAAATAACCTAGGTAAGTACCTACCGTCTATTTTTATCGTAAGCTTTTATTTTAATTTGCCATTTAAAATTCTATTTAAAGACTAGTGACTTACAAAAAAAAAAGGAGCAGAAACAAACAACTTTTTCCCAATTAAATTATGAAAACTAACGTATCAAACGCTCACGCTCAATTAGCAACCGTATGTTCAATCAAAACCGTCATTTTTACCAGTAAGTTCAAGTGGGACTGACTATAACTAGGCCTCGGGTTTTCTCACGATGTTTTCCTTCACGATCAAGACAAGACAAGTTTGGGTTGGAGTAGATGGTAGGTAGGAATACCTTACGGGCTGTAAGACAAAAATGATTTCATATTGTTTTAAGTACCTGGGTACCTACTTACATAATATGTTTTTTATTACGGCATCGTGAAGCGGTAGGTATACGAAGAGGTAACTTTTGCTCAGGCCAGTGACCCCAAAGAATGACCTTGATGCTCAAAATGTGAAAATTTCGATTTTCACGAGAAAATATTATGGGCATCGTGGAGGTGGTGTCTAACTAAAGGGATAACTTTTGCTAAGGTGATCGACACTATAGAGATCAAAATGTGTCGCTCAATTAGCAGGCGAAACATATAGATCCGACACAGATCCCCGACATGGGTTGGTTTAGTTGGTTAGATTCAATTTGAGTGACGGATCCGACGTCCAGAGTGTATAATGTACACCTATACCTATATAAAAAGCCGGAGGCGCAAAGGAAGTGCAGCTTCCGCCACCAGCCGTAACCAAGGGCAGTCACCGTGGTAGCGGCTGAGTCTAAATCGTCCTTACCGATACCCTACTCACTACATAATTGAATTTCTTTGAACATTTCTTCATTTTTCTTCCTGCATATTACCGGAAAAACCTTTTCACGCTGAAAATAAGGAGTAGGTACCTAAATCGGTTCTTTTGTTTGCTTAGATTTTTGCAATGGGGATTAAATCTGTTTCTATAAAAATACTTAACTGATGTTTTTCCTCGCCAGGTTCGCACGGACCGGAGCAGCACAGAAACCATGCTATCCGGAGTGGACAATATTCAGAACAAGAATTCACAGAAGAAAGTCATTATACGAGGTATACTACTGCTACTAAATAGTCTTTCTTAAACTTTCGCCATCAGAATATTTTTAAAGGTACCTAAGTACGTATATAGACCTAATGTTAATTATTCATTTTAGTAGATGCATGAGTGAATAAAATAAAAGTATATTTTATGTAAGTATAGGAAACGCTTAGCGACATCGTCTTGTCGTGATGGATAACTTTTATTTCGCGACAATTTAGGCAATAGCCCTGCGGCTCAATCCGACCCTGGGAGTATCCATATCTAGAGTCAGACATTGGGATTCACTATTATTAGTGTAGCCACTAAAAACCGCAATGTGATCAATGAAGCGTATCGCTACAATAGTTTAGCCCCAGTGCCAGGTCGCACGCACCCCTCGCCGTTGTTTGTGCACCTTGAACAAATTACGCAGGGTCGCCTGTCAATTTTTGTTGCCAGCACGTAAAAGATAAACCCCTATATTCACTCATTATTTTTATCAATGAATCGACAGAGCCTCGTTTAGGTATATCTCACTAGCTTATGCTTCCACTGCCTCGTTCGCTCACATACTGTTGCCATGAGAGGCAGGTCTGAGGAGGGCCAGCCCGGAAGGGGTGGAAACTGTGGAAAGTGCTTTGGCGGGCGCGGCAGGGTCGCTATCGAAAGTAAAATTTGGTACCTAAACTGGATGTCTATGGCATCATCCCCGCGTCAGCAGCGGTAAAACAAACACACACACACCAAAAATATTATCAAATAAATAGTAATAGTCCTCACCCAGTGATGAAGAATTGAACCATCATACTTTCCTGATAGATAATAAGTATTGAGAATGCCTTTACAGTTGTGACTGTCTCTGGCTCTACTCAATAAAGACGCTATTCGTTTTCGTATAATGGCTGCGAACCTTAGAGCAATGCTCTAAGCTGCGAACCCATTCACTCGAGCATCCAAACATACCTACCCGAAACGAGGCAGACCCACCAGCATTTTGAAGATGTTATTAGTATTATTGGATTCACAGGGCGCTTAGAGATTTTTTTATGGGTAGAAAACACGTTTGCACAAAACCAACTGTAATAGCTAAAAAATGTTTAATAGCTCATGGTTGTACATACCCAGTTTGCAGCATAACCCACCCTTCCCACCTTGCGTTGTTCCCTTGACGGAGCTGCGTGGTCCAGGTGCCGAAGGTTCTCACGGGCTTGCGTGATGAGCCACCGAATCCCGTGTGATAAAGGGACGCATCCCACGCAATGTCGCTTAATTACTGTCCGCGATAAATCGATTAGATCACCGATCCCACGCTGTTGCGTTTCGGCACCGAGGGCTCGGTCGATATAAAAGCACATTTTAGTTTCACAAAACTGTCTGTTTGTATTATAAACGCAGGTAGTACCTACCTACTCTGCCACAGACCCTGTCTGATGAACGCTATCTTTATGTGACTGCCATAGTATGTAATTTATCCTATGTATTGGTACCATAATGTATTTAATAAAATGTTGAAGGAGTAAAAATTTCAACTCCTATTAACTATTTTCATAGCCTACGAGTACCTAGCTACTCGTAGACAAGTCGTAGACTGAACTCAAAACATCACAAAAATCAAAGGAAACACGAGAAAAGCGAAGAACGCATGAGAGGAAACCTAATCTGCCATCTGAATACACTTGCATTAGCAAACCCCCTTTTGTAAGTATTATGCACTTGTGCCGACAATAGGCACATCTAAAAGTGTAAACAAGGGTTTGAACATATTTGCGAATCACACCGAAGCAAATTGAAAGATCTCCCTTGGTTAACAGAATCGAAGTGTATTAGAACACTATTAAGCCCTCACGACCCCTTCTCATGTAATCGAGGGGACAATTCATTCTCTGGAAGCATTTCAATGTTTTCTTAATATTATTTTCCCTTCAAACCTAGTACTTATAGTATTATATTATCTGTGCTTCAAACACAATTTTTAACTAATATAGGTAATATTTTGAAATTTTTGAAACACGATTTAATAATTAAATCGTGATAGGTGAAATTACCTACTTCGGTTGGGCCAGTTATTAGCGCGCTAAATCATCATCCCACTAATATTATAAATATGCGAAAGATTGTATGAATGATGTAAAGAAAGATGGATATTTGTTATTTTATCATGCAAAAACCACTAAACGGATTTGCCTGAAACTTGGCTTATAAATGAAATTTAGTATGCAGGCCTGCAGGGGGTTTGGATATAAATCGATCTAGCTAGGATACATTTTTAGAAAATGGTATGTGTTTTCAGGCAATAAAAATAAAATACCGAGCAAAGCTCTGCATAGTAGTACCTACCTACCTAATTGATAACATAGCACAAAGTGTTCCTGCACTTCATTAATTTCATATAAACACTTCAAAAGATACTTTATCTCAATAATATGAATGTATTGAAACTGAGCGATAAAAAAGCTTAACATTTATAGTGAGGGTCGGGCCACTAATCTCTTTTTCAATTACCTACTAACAAAGCGCTTATCAAAACGTAGGTAGGTACCTACGTAATGTAGGATTTACATAGGGTTTAGAACACGTGCGCTAGTGCAGTTACTGTTGTGTTTTTTAACATGCTCTATATAGGTACTTAATGTATTTTTAAGGTTTATTTGCGCATTTTGTATCTTTATCCTAATCTACAAGTACCTACCTAAGTATTCAAACCTAAGTATTAAATCTTGGCTAAGTAAGTAAAGATACGAGATAAGATGCGACGCGTGATCCGAGGGCTGGCACTTATTTGGCTCAAAAGATCAGCATTGCAATCCAGCGCGGCAATGCTGCCAGTGTCTTGGGCACGCTTCCGTCTGGCAGTGGTTTGGATCAGTTGAGCTACCTATAGATCGTTTGTAACGATCCTTAGGTGGCTCAACTGGTTCTAATTGTATTTTGTATAGTTATGTAAATATGTAGTAGTTTAGTTTCTGTAAATAAATTTTTTATTTTATAGTAAGTAAAGTTCGTATAAGTAGGTAAGCAAGTGCCAACTCGGTAACGGAGTGGCAAAGCGACTTTAAAATCCGGGAACTAGCTTTGTTGGTAATGATTTATAATAAGCAGCTAACTAAATGGCTAATAGTTTTAATACCTTGTTTTCCATGCAAAACTCTTTGCAAGAAACGTCATTTTAACCTCATTCTATAGTAGAGACTACTATTACTTACATGCTCTTTGGTAGAGACGTTGGATTTTTATTTCATGACAATTGTCAAGTTGAAAAGACTTTTATTAAATTTTTATTTTCTTTCGGATAATTTACAAAATTTATCTAAGTATTGGTTTTATTTGAATGGTATGATTTGAATGAATCAGCCATGCCAATCAAAATTCTACTTGCACGTCAAATATTCGATGCCACCGGTACACCAACGGTTGAGGTGGATATGGTAACTGAACTGGGGCTGTTTCGTGTCGGAGTCCCTTCTACAGACATCAAGAAACTAGCAGAGGCAGTTCAGCTGAGAGACAACATCCCCACAGAATACCAGGGTATGGGAGTCTTGAATGCAGTGAAGAACATAAATACTATCATTGCTCCAGAATTAATCAAACAAAATCTGGAGGTCACTATGCAAAAGGAAATCGATCAATTCATGATATCGCTCGACGGTACCGAGACCAGGTCCAGACTTGGGGCCAATGCCATTATGGCTGTATCTCTCGTGATAGCGAAAGCGGGGGCTGCAAAAAAGGGTGTTCCACTATATCGCCATATCTCAGACATGGCGGGCGTTACTTCTATTATACTACCTGTGCCTCACTTTACTATACTCACCGGCGGCATCCTCTCTTCTAATGGACTGCCTTTCCAAGAATATACCATCATCCCCACAGGAGCATCTTCTTTCGCTGAAGCCATGCGTATCGGTACTGAAATCTATCGCTTTGTGAAGAATGCTGTCGGTGCCAAGTATGGCCCTGAGTGCACGTACGTGAGTGATTCTGGAGGTTTCGCCGTCCCATTGCAAAGCCACAGAGATGCGCTCTTGTTTCTAACAGATGCCATCAAGCAATGCGGACACTTTGGGAAAGCCGAGATCGGTATAAACGCCGCTGCCTCAGATATGTTTAAAGACGGTGCTTATGATTTGGAATTCAAAAATCCCAACTCCAATCCGCAAGAATACATGTCTTCAGACAAACTTGCCGAAATATATTTAGATAATATGAAGGAGTTTCCTGTAGTTTCCATCGAGGATGCATTTGAATTTGACGACTGGTCTGCGTGGTCGACATTGACAGGGCGCACACCTTTCCAAATATTTGGAAACGATTTGACGCAGACCAACCTGCGAAGGGTTGGTCTAGCAGTGGAAAAGAAAGCAGGGAACACTTCAGCTCTGAGGATCAACCAAGCCGGTACTCTCACTGAGGTCATAGAGGCGTACAAGTTGCTCAAAGCCAATGGATTTGGCATAGTAGTGAGCGACCGGTGGGGAGACACAGAGGATCTCTTCTTGGCGGACTTAGTGGTAGGACTGTCTGCGGGTCAACTCAAATGTGGAGCTCCAGCACGTTGCGAACGCGTTGCAAAATATAATCAAATAATAAGAATCGAAGAAGAACTGGGAGCTTTATCAAAATATGCCGGAAAAAATTATAGAGGTCAAGTGTTATAAAATAAAGAAAATGAAAAGCGCTACACACTTTACCTACGCTTTTTTATTGGTGTGTAAATTGGTATTACATAAATATCGTCCTTGGTATTACCACAGATAAAAGAATACTAGGTATTACATAACGTAGGTAGGACTAAGATCAGGCAAATAGGTGATATTCTTCAACGCAGTGTTATGGATCAGATTTTTCTAAGTAAGTACTCTACAACCACTAGGTACAATCTTCTCACCAACAAACATTTCATTTCATTTCTCATCATCACAATGAGTTTTCACATGACGACATTCGTCCACGTACGTAACTAAGAATTCGTAACTGGTTATGAAATGAAATGAAAAAATGAAATGAAAAATGAAATGAAATATGATCACGACTGTATCCCGGGAGCGGTAGACATTTCTTTCAGATCATTAGGCAATTTTTATTTTTACTGGTTATGAATCAGTAAAAAAACACTGTTTTCTAACCAGTTATAAAATATTTTTTTACATCTACCTACATAACTAAAACCCTACTCATTCGATTCTACGACGAAGAGAGTGCGTAGGTAGTAGGAGAGAATAGTGCTCCGGAACTAATAGTTAGATTCTGGATTAGACATATTCTTGGATCCGAGTATCCGACCGATTAGCTATGTACCTACGGCAGAAAACCTTTATTACCAGTTAGTATACCTTTAAACCCCCTAGGGTGGTCACATAAAACAAATTGAGGATCTTCGGATTCATGAACAGAAATGTACCTACCTGAAGAGGAGAGTGTCTCCTCTTACGAAATTAAAGTCGGTTTTATATTTTTTCCACTTGTTGTAAGAAGTAATTAGCAGAGAATAGGTTTTATTATTGAGTGGAGCGTGACTTGGGGTATATTTATCGACAGTTATTATTATTGGGGGTTTGCAAATGCGGTATAAGTTTCGGGGTGTTCCCCTAGGTAATGCACGTGCGCGCAGTTACGGCCTTTTACCCCACAATTTGCTCATTTCCGATAACGCACGATAGGGTTGACCTGTCCTGTTGTTTTTTTTGTTCATTGATAATGAAATGAAAATGAAATATGATCACATGATCTTTAGGCATTTAGAGCCTTTGATAATGTCTAAGGGGGTAGTCAGAGGTAAGTCCAAATACAAGTATTATTATTTGATACCATGCCCAACATTTTGCAGAAGTCACAGATAAAAGAATACGCAGAAGTTAACATTCCAGTGTGGTTTGAGGTTTGACCACAGTCCCTCAAGTTTGAGCCAAAACGTGGAATTTATTTTTTACCGTAGGTATTATAGTGTAGTGTAGGGTCATGGTCATGGTCTGTAGGACATGGTTGACAAATGCTTTAATAACGGGTCTGTTGTCATGTCAACACAAAGCTTAATAATATGTAGGTAGGTATGGTACATTGTCGTACAATGAACCAGGTAAAGTTTGGAAGCCTTTAGCTTCGAGTTTCTTGGGTTTTTGTGTTCGGTTTTTTCACTGTTCGTTAGTGAATTTATCTGTCTTTCAATTTGCATTTAAATTTCTTTACAAATTTTATTAGTTTAGAAGATACATGGTTTTAAAAAAAAAATGAGATTTGGTTCAATGTGTACTCTTAGGTGTACACAGTGAACCGGGGTATTTTCCACAATGAACCACCTTATTTTGGGTAGCGTAATTATATTATAAAACATTAATAAAGGGCAATATATGAAAATACATAGTACTTTTATGCTTTTAATTGTGATATTTATGGTTTGGTAGCATAAAACACTTTTCTCTATTTTTTTTATCATTTTCCTACATTTAATCGGTCAAAAATTTACATTTAACCTATACAACATTTGAATAACTAATGGAAAAACACTCAAATCACGATAAAGAGATCAAAATTATTATTTATTATTAACCTTAATCAAAATCAGCAAGGTTTCTATTTTTTTTAGAAAATTACGCTTAGCAAGTAGCATAAAAACCAGGTTCATTGTGAACTACCTCGATGTGGTTCTATGAGAGACACAGCACATACTTTGAACTAATCTGAAAATTTCAACGGTTTAGTCTTATTATTTTAAGCTTACGTGCGGTACATGAGAAAGCTAACTAAATGTTTATTTAATATTTGTAATAAAAAAAGTGATATCTTTTATACAATTCACACAAAAAATCAAAGATGCCAGCAGAAAAAACATACTTTTTGGTTCAATTTTCAAACAAACGCTTCTCACACAGCCGTTATTAGTGGGCGACTTGCACAAACAGGTGTGCGGAGGGGGGACACATGTGCCTATCATTTACAGGTAGAAGCACAAATTGGCAACGTCAGATTTCTGAGAAATAACGATGGTTAATTGTGGCTGCCTGGTTCACTGTTGAACTACCTACCCTACCTGTTTCCTGTGATTAGACCGCTTGCCACGAATTAGGACATGGATTTTCATGATACTGGCGGCGCACGTGTGCTGTAACATTTATTTATTAAAAAAATATAATAAAAATAGTACCTAGGTAGGTACCTATTTAAATACTTAATGATAATGAAACGAATAATGACGAGACTTGGCCGTCTAAAACTCCTTCACCAGAGACTCAAGCGAACTTTTTTGTCCAACAGGTAACAACAGCCAGGCTCATTCGTTATCGTGGTCGCGTCGTGGCGACCGCCCTGCGGGAAACACGCTCCATGCCAAGATCTGGATCCCCGAGGACCCAAGGATTTTCCCCAGCTCCATCTGCGTCATCGAGAAAGAGAAGCTCAGATAAACTGAAAAACTATGCCAGGAAGCATTGATTACTTTTTGATCTCATTTATTTAGGTAAAGTTTAGATTAGGGAGGTGTGTACTTGTGTACTACCTGAAGGGCTCTTTCTCTAATGCGGGCATCACACATTGGAGGGTTCAAACGTGTTGGTTCCAACACTCCAAAGTGAGGATCGATCTTGGACGGTTTATTGGACATAAAGGGAGCATTGCCATCGGCCATTCTATTTGTAGCCAAGAGTAGTTGAGTAGGTAATATAAATATTGGTAGGTATTATAGTAGGTAGGTAACATAACTATATGTAAGTACTTATAGTAAAATTTAAGCAATAAAACCTTGCGCTAGTCACAAAAGAAGTATTTAGATATTAGAAAACACTTGAAAATTTATTCGATCGAGTGAGCGAAGCGAACTAAGATTTTGTGGCATATAACTTACTAGGTAGGCGATTTTGCTTTCGATGTAAGTACCTACTTACCTATGTATGTTTCACTTTCTTTTCTTGTGCTCACGTAACATTATCTGCACGAAACTTGGTAGGTTGGTAGGTAGGTAGGTAAGGTATATTGGGTAGTGATAGATAAGGCACTTGATAACGGTGAAGAGGTTGTAGGTAAGATATTATAAGGTTCCGAAGGTGGTAAAAAAAATTAAAGTTAATCAAATGGTACCTACTTACCTAAGAACTTAAGTACTTACCTATATTATTATTATGTGGTATAATATGAAAGGGCTTTATTTGCACATTCAAATGGTTTTAGTTTTTAAAAATTCAGGAAATCTTGTAGGTGGTCAGATTAATTATAGTCACCTATGTACTTCTATACTAATACTAATATTATAAAGAGGTAATGATGGTTGGTTTGTTTGTTTGTTTGTTTATGTATGTTTGGGGTAATCTCCGAAACTACCTACTCATCCGATTTCAAAATTCTTTCACCAATTTGTAGCTTAAACTTTCCGAATGAACATAGGCTATATTTTATCAAGGTAGGTACCTACCACGTGAGCGAAGCCACGGGCAAGTTAGCTAGTAGGTACTATATAAAGTTGGTAATATAAATATATACAATCAACTATTTACCTACAACTCGACAGTGTCGTTTAAGTATTTATAGTAGTAGTCAGAAGCAAGTACAAAGTAAACCACCAACCAACAGCACGCGAGATCTCGTTCGGGGCGAACTACTAGTACTTACTTACCTATTTAAGATAATATTTTGTTCACTGTGTATTTTATTACTTATATTTGTAGGTAGGTATATTATCTTTAAAATTATTAAATTTTTTTCCTTATCTTTGTGCTCTAAGGCGAATTTTATTTCCTTCCTAGTGTAGGTACCTACCTAGTGTTTTTTTTTATTCCTGGGTTTCTATCCCTTTGTGCAAACTGGATTTTATATTTTGGAAAGTGTTTTTTTACCACAATAACAGGTGACGTCTGCACTTTAGTCTACGGTCTACCTACACAATTATTAAGTAAGTGCTCCCTCGCCGGAAGCATTTGCCTATAATGTAACGTTACAGATTCGAGCATAGGGTACCTCCTCCACAGCGAGGAAGGAGAATCGACCATTAAATAAATAATTTTACCATAAGTAGGTACCTACTTAGCGTTTTGCGAAGCGCCTGTAGGTGTGGTAGGTAATGTAAAATGTTACATTACCAGTGAATCCTCATCAGTAAGGGAGGCAGTTATAACGTTCAAAATCTAATCAAAAATTTTTATATCATACACAGGCGGATGCTCTCGATGAGGGGGCACCTTTATGTGCTTTTAAATGATAGAGAAAAACTTGGAAAAGCGCTATCAGGTGCAACGGTTCCCAAGGGGAGTGGATGGTTCTAAAATAAAAGGTTTGAATAGAGTTGGTGATCACAGACAGTAATACTGGCGTTTAGATCTTTGCCGACTATACCTACCGGCTACCGTAAGGTAAGTAGGTAGGTAGGTACCTTACCGTATTATGAACGTGATCAATAATATGAGACAACAAACACCCACTATAATAGAGGTGGATCCGCATTCGTCCCATTAATGTTCGGCCCACATAAAAAAATCTGTTTTCGTCCCACATTCTATTCCGTATTTTGGATGTAATAGTAGGTAAGTAGTAAACTAGGTAAGTAGGTAAGGTACCTACCTACTTACCTACGACATAATTTTACATAATACCTAAGTAACACAATAATAATTATAACCAGTTGAGTGAGCTACCTAGGATTGTTACAAACGATCTATTTGTATAGTGATACCTACCTATTAGATCGCTTACATACAATACAATGCAATAGGTCTTTCCGTAGAAGCTCAAAATTATGGGGTCGCAATGCAAAATGTGCAACAATGCAGTCTGTTCATTTTGTATCTCGCATTGAGCAGGATCTCAACAATAGTCGTGGGGTGGATCTACAGTTGGGTCAAATACCTAATAGTACCTACCTACCTACCTTACCTAGATTGTTATGCAAGGGCTGAATTAAAGTGACCATTCCAATGCACGAGATGGTTTCGAATAAGTAGTTAGAGTGCATTGAATAAAAGGTCTGTATCCCGAGGTAAACACTCTGCTTTTCATTTTTCTCTGCTATTTTTTTAAAGAATTTAAAAAAGAAGATACTTAAAGGAAGATCGGACAGTTGATTTCCCGCGTTTTTATATTTATGCCGTCCTACCAAACAAATATTTTTCTTTTCGATTGTAAAAACGTCAATAGGTATAAAAAACAAAAATTCGAAATAGTTTACAGCTCCAAGCTTAGAGATTTACATGAAGTAGATGGGGAGATCTGGGTTGAAGCGACTGCGAATACTGCGATCAATATGACAGGCAGACAGGGATTGGTAGCACATGTCCGGTTCACACGACGCCTCCCTTACCTCGACCGGGTCCCTACCCTACCCTACATGGGTCGGAGTGGGGGGAGGGGGATCAAACTTTCTTCATAGTACACTACACTAGGCTTGCTTTTCAGTGTGTGCCATAACGCCGAGGAATGAGCGGGAGAGCGAATAATGTTTTTACTCGTGAGTGAGAAGCGCAGAACGATAGACACGCAACATAATTTATAGCGAAAAAACAGTTTTTATTTAATTACAAGTTAATTAAACAAGCAATCGAAAAATTAAAAAACCAGAACTAAATGAATACTTCTAGGCTATTTGTCAAAACATAAAACCAACAAAAATAGCGTTCTGTTCCTGAGATAAATAGCAAACTTTGTGAAAAACATGTATTTTTCAAAAAAATATATGATCGAGAAAACTTTTACCAATCGTGTTTCTAAAAAACCACAACGCAAGATAAAAGTTCAAAGTTTAATTTCTCCAAACATTATAAGGTGGTATCTTTCACGGATTTTGAGATCTAATACGATTCAAACCACATATTTGCTACCTACGGCCTCTTCAGAGCCTGTATTGCATTGCAGTCATTATTGCGATGACTTCCTATTTCGAATCTCTTTCTATCATTGCTTCTGACTGACCACGTGACTAGGTATGTCAGGCAACGGCACTATTTTTTATTCTCTTTGGGCACTATACAGCAAAGAGCATGAGGTAGGTATACAATTAACGACACTACCAGGCAAGCCTATTTCGAATTAATTTTAGGTAGTTTACACAGCAAAGTACAAAAATATAGCGTAAACTAGAAATTAGGTAGGTAACTGAAAAGGTTAGTAGGTCAGACCTAAGTAGGTAAGTACATATTTTCAGAAAGGTATAGAAGGTAGGTACCTACAGGAAGAGGTCTTTACTTGATTGAGATCAACTTGTTTCTTTTGACAAAAATAATTTTTCGGGCAAATCGTAACTTAAGTACTTAAGTATGTAGGTACCTTCTTTTCTTCAAAAATCTTAACTTGTAGGTAAGTACCTAGGTATACCTACCTAATATTATTTTTTTTAAATGAAAGAAAATTCCAGAAGGTTTCTAGGAACAGAACCTCTATTCTACAAAAGAAAAAATTGGCCCACCCCGTATTCCATACTACATTGTGTGTCGTGTCATCAATCTTCCTAGGTGTGTTGTATGAAGTTTGCATTCCAAGCTCACTGATGGCACAAGCTGGTGGCGCGATGAGGACGAAGCGGATATTTTTCACTCTTAGATTACAACACCAACACGCACTATTTATCTACACCTACTGCTGAACACCTCCTGCCTGGGTTGAGCTGGTGTCTTGTATGCTAAGTCACCCTTAAAGTTTTTGTTATCGTCGTTTTGACTTTTAGTGATAATTATTATAATGTACGAAAATAAATCTATTTTCGCCCATGATATTACTCAATAACGCATACCTAATGGTTGGATTTTAATTCATAAGACATTTTTTTTTGCGAAAATTTTATGTTCATGTTTTTTGTTAAGGTATCGTGGAGGGGGTGTCTAAATGGGTAACTTTTGCTAAGGTCATTGACCCCAAAGTTCAATGACTTCGCCGCTAGAGGTCAAAATGTGTCACTCAATTAAAATGCGATGACAGAAAAATTTTATGCTTGACTAACATTATATTTTCTATTAGAGCATCGTGAATGGTGTGTCTAAAGGGGTAACTTTTGTTCAGGTCAATAACCTTGACCTCAAGGTCAGTGAACTTTTTCGGAAAATCGTTAGAAGGGTGGATCAACTATTTTCTGTCATGAACCAACTTTTTGTGTAATTTTTTTTTTATCGTAATTTCGCTTTAATTTCACATAATATTGCTAAATAAATTCATGTAGTTTATAAATCTATAGCGTGCACCGAACATTTTTTTGGTTTTCATAGATTTTTAAGCGTATATTCTAAAAGTGGCTCCCAATAATGTCTCTTAGCTGACAAGTATAAATCGCGGTAAAAAGCAAATAAAAAACAACTTTTAAAACAGTTTTTCTGCTTTAATGGCAACTAACAATCAATTGGAGCAATATTAAACTATTAAAGGTAAAGTTAACCTTCTCATTTTTTTTTAAATATACCACATTGTGTCTCTGGGCTCACAAAATCAAATAAATTGTCTTAACTTTCCTTATATTTCTGTTACCTGAAATGCAATAAAGACGCAATTTTTACATAACTACTGTTAAATGTTCTTAAATATATTCTCATACAAATAATTGTGAAATAGCCTATAATTATTTTAATATCTTACTATCCATATCATAAAAGTTGGGGACAACGTCGAAGCCCGAAGACATATTTTGTGACTCCAGAGACACAATGGTATTACGATATAGGCAAAGTACAATTTGTTAAACATTATTCTTCGACGTTATCTTTATTCGTTAATTTTCAATCAAAGTCGGGCCCATTCCGAAACGGTTTGACTGAAATTTTGACAAGTTTCTACCACATTGCTCTATCCTGGGCTTGTCTCAGGGTAGCAGGTATTAGGGCGTGTAAAAACCGGGTTGTTTATAAAAACCGGTTTTTCGATTTTTATTTTTTAATAACCGGCTAAAAACCGGTTTTTCGGTTATTTTGATTTTTTTTAATGGGTGGCTTAGAACAAAATAAAACCATACATTTTAATACAAATAACTTAATATTTTAATTAGGAAGCACCGCTTAAATTAACTTGTTGAAGTTTAAATATTTTAATGACAGTGAGTCATTGACTCGAATAAAGTAATAAAATACAACATGATGAGTTCTAATAGTTACCAAGTTTTTTATTTTTTTATTTATAAATACATGTACGTTTCGGCTATGTTGCAATAGCCATGGTCGCGGGTGGACTGGAGTATGCCGAAACGTCGGGAAGTAAAGAAATAAGGTAAATAACGCGATAAAACCCCGTGTACATGTATTTATAAATATGAATTGTGATCGCGAAAGTTTAAGAAAAACTATTGTTACCAAGTTTCATTCCATTACTAGTTTTTATAAAAAAGGCCGTGTTGGCCAAGTGGATAAATACTTCGACTTTTGATCCGAAGGTCGTGAGTTCGATTCGAATCCGGCATCAATGGACTTTTCGTGTCGAAAAATTTATTATGCACTTCAAGCTTTAAACGGTGAAAAAAACATCGTGAGGAAACCCGCGGCTAGTCAGCCCCACACGTATTGACCATTGTCATTCCTGTGGATATGGCTAGCTAAGCTATGAGGATGGTTTAGGTGCTAGGCAATCCTATTTCATCTCAACAATGTCCCAGGCACTATAGTATCTCGGTAAGTGTAGGCAAAGCTTGCCTACACTTAACTAGAGAGTCAGGCTCTGTATAAATCATCAGACGACCTCTGTGGCGCAGTCGGTGAAAGCCCGCCTGAGTCGCGGAAGTTGCGGGCTTGATCCCCGCTACGGGACAAATGTTTGTATGATCTGAAAATAATTGTCTCCAGCCTGGGTGATTTATATGTCTAGTATTTACCTATTTACAAAAAAAAATATCGAAGTAGTAAGTATATCAGTCATCTAAATTGCTTAGCTTGGGACTAGATGACGCTGTGTGGAATGTCCATCCAAGGATATTTATTATTATTTGTTATAATCTAGGGCCTAAGTTTTTATTCACTTTTATTTGGTATAGTATTAAAACTCTCTTTCTCTTACTTAAGTAAAGTAGTATTCGACTCTCGAGGTTGAAAACAGTAGGTACAGTAACAGTTTTTTATTTAAGTATGATGCAGATTATTTCAGATCAAATTCAGTCGACGTCAAGAGCTAGCTTTGTCATTTATTAATACTCATAAAAAAATCGAAAACCCGGTTATTTTGCCATTAAAAAACCGGTGAAAAACCGACGTAAATTCAGTCGGTTAATCGGTTTTTCGGTTAATCGATTAATCGGTTTACATGCCCTAGCAGGTATATTGAGTTCCGTTATTGTTTTAATTTGGTTTAACCGTTTGAATGGGTAGGTAAACACCCGCAAGGATTTTTCCCTCGACATCCCTACGCAATCAGCTTTGTAATATCTGCGTGTCTCCGGGCGATATGACCAAAAATCCTTAGGATTGTGGACAGTCGGGTTCTCTCTCTCTCTCTCTTGATCTTGAGTTTGAAATTCTCCGCCAACGCCACATTTCTTAAGCCTCGCTCTTTTTTTGGTATGTTTCGCAAATTTACCTTGATTCTGAGCCGTAAAAAAAATCTAGAACACCAAGAACCGTACGAGCCTTGCCTTTTTGTGACGAGATTTGACAAAACAGGGAGGTTTCTATTAAGAATCCTTTGTCTTGCCAATTTTGGTCATACTGCTCATGGATGCTTTGGCCATCTGTGTACGTCTTCGGATCTCCTTATCACAGCCTCCTTGGTTGCTGATCGGAGACTCCAGTAGGAACACAAATTCGCTGACAAACAGATCTGGGAGTTCTCTTGCGCGTACTAGAACTCCAGCTCGATCGATGATCATGGCTTAAGTCTTTGACTTGTTGTGTTGACCAAATAGACCTACCATCTCGCTTGCCTGTTGCACTCTTACAAATACATCAGCTAGTTCCCGCTCCGATGCAGCAAACATAGTGACGTCTACTATAGAAGGTTATGCATTGCCCCAACAGAGACGTCCTTCCCACTCTTAAAGCTTTCCTCACTATGTATTCGTCATAGATGTTAAAAAGAAGAGGTGAAAGAATACAACCCTGTCAAACTCCTTTTCGATGTTTGCAAGGTCCTGATCCTGACACTACATTATTCACCCTAGCCATTGACTCTCCGACTTCATACAGATGCGATTAAAGTAATTAAGTGCCAAATAACGTCCATCTCATGGAGTATTCTTCACAAACAGTCCTATTTTACACAATCAAATGCCTCTCAGTAGTCAATGAAACACAAAAGTAAAATAATGATCATTAAACTCTTTGTTCTTCTCTATTAATTGTCTGACGTTGGCAGTTTGCTCTCTGGTCCCTCGGCCTTTAAGGAAACGAGCCTCGGTACGATATCTGCCGTATTGTATAAGATTCTAAGCGTCCATTGAATACTTAGTAGAGTAGAGCATGAGAAATAAGTGCCACTGTCCGTTAGTTCCCGCATGTTTTCGTTGAACCTTTCTTGAGTTAGACTAAGGATATTATAAAAGTGACTCTTACCAGTCCCTAGGCCACTTCCCAGATCTCCAGTTGATTGCTTAATATAGAATTCTGACTATAGTAGGCTAAAAACCATGTAAACGTGAAATCCGTGTAAGATGAATCGAAAATAGTAAGTGTTTGATGACTAATACAGGCAAATTGATGCAAGTTCAGGTTGTGTCGAACCCACATAAGACATACTCCTAAATCATGATTTGACTAATTTTAGACTCAAATTCAAAAGTTTTACTATTCTAAATTAAAAATCTGCAATGATCCTCTTTGCATAAAACACTTAATTTATTCTGCATATTATGTCGCTTGGATTTTATGCATAGTTTTGTGCAGAATATCTCTTGGGTCACAAAAATTGTCTCTTGGGTCACTGTTTTTTGTGAGGCAGTGGAACTGTGACCCATGAGAAAAACTACGGTTTTTTTAATGTTTTCTTCAACAAACACTATAAATATTACGAAATACATGCATGCAAAGCATTTCAGAACTCAATTTCACAACATAAAAACGAAAAACCTTCAAAAAGTTGATTGTTAACCGAAATTTACCGGATAATAACCGTGAGTCAGCGGATCCACAATAAAAAAACCGACTCACGCGCCGAGCCACGAACGAATTGGCCACGTCCATTATGATGGTAAGGTGAGGTTAAATGCAATCATTCGACTACCAGATCAGTTCCTTATTAGCCTAGCCGTCCACTGTCTAATTACTCACACTTTATGGTACTATTTTTGTCGTCTCCCTAGAGACAACGCGTTTTCTGTATATGTTAGGGACAACTATTCAAACTGTGTTTTTATTACTTAAAACTAAACCATTTTTATTGCAAATCAATATTTAGAATGCTGGTATATTGTAGATTTTTATTAATTTAAAATATAAAGACATGGCAAGGAAAAATTTTACACAACATCCAAACATAAATAGACAAAGTGCCTTAGGGACAACTAGAATTTGTATGAAACTCAATTTTGGTCTACTGGGTCACAACTTTTTTTAATATATTTTATCTAAAATTTTAAACACAATGATAAATAGCTATAACTACATAGGATCTGATTTAATTATTAAATAGTTAAACCAGCAATTAAACAAACACAGTACATTTCAAGATTTTTTTTATATCAGGGACACGATTTTACATAAAATAGTTGATCCACCCAGAATTATTACCTGCGTCCTGTAACAAGGCGACCCATTCGGCGAACATTTACACTTACAGCATACAACGCTAACAAATATACGTGCCACTCATCAATCTACGTGATACTTTCCTGCCAGGGTTATGCACACGGGATACTTCACTAAAACCCTAAAAGGGGGGGCGAAAAGGTGGATTTCACATCTTTGGGGATTAAGATTAAATACATGAAACAACAGTAATACGTCTTATAGTTTTATACATTTTCTTTATTCCATAATTATTAGAACTTAGGTTACAGTGAATATTATCTTATCTAGGTATTTAGTGAAGGTGGTAGCTCGCACTGTTCAAGAACAAAAAACCGATTTCATCCATGAGCAAGAGGTAGAGGGGTCAAAATCCTGATGGTAGGTTAGTTTACCTATTACGTTAGTTAGCCTCGGAGATCTTAAAATCCGATCCTGTTATGGGAAGCCGCTTGCTTTCAAATTCAAATGCATTTATTCCTGTTTGATACACAAATACACTGTACACTGAAAAGTCAAATTTTACAATAACATGAGTTACATTACCAAAAAAATTAAAATAAAATTATCTGTACGATTACGTACTAAAATCATCAGCCAGAGCTTCGTCAACCTTACCTTAACTTTATCTCTCCTCTGGAAAGCACCATAGCCGTAATGGCATAAAAGCACCGTAAATAGTGTATTATAATATTCCTCAAGGAAAGTATAATAATAGAGATTTTAGGTAGGTAATATACGTAAAATAATATAAACGTATTTGTTACAGGTACAAATATCTACTATAAATTGATATCGATTCATTGCGATTGATATAGTGCATGCTATCACCCACGCCATAACTATAAGAGAATAGGTGTTCACGTGATATTTTACACTTTAGGTAAAAGATAGAAAAGTGTTAATCGTCGCTTGGCCACCTCCACTCTGCCTTTAACCATATTTGGCAGTGAACCCAAATAAAACATAAAATCATCGCCATTGCTACAAAATGACCCAAAACGGGCCAAGAGCAGGGACTTATAGTATAAGTCCCTGCTCTTGGCCCGTCTTGGTTCTTATTCCTCGTTTAGGCACGTATAAGTCTTATACGTGCCTAAACGAGGAATTAGGATTGAGAACTGCGCATAACCAGCCGTCATGAAAATACATCAAAATTTGCAAACTATCTTGTCTTGTCTTCTTGTAAATCGAACCAAAACAACAGTTCATTTCCTCGAAGGAATGCTTTCATGATTTATTTGCTCTCACTGATATTTGGCATTCAGCTTACACATTAAGCATATTTTATTGTATTATTGTATGTTGTGTTTGTTTAGAACGCGTCGTCACTGGAAATATCACTTAACGTAAGGGACAAACCCCTGTTTTTCAGGAGAGCCAAAATAAGATTTTTTTTTTGGAAATTGATCTGTATCTTTTTTTCCTGACGTCCGATTTGAATACTTCAAAGAGCAAAGTATCTTAGCTTTTCAGCACCTTTCTTACTATTATTTCAAAAATGTGAAAAAACTTATGGTTTAGGAGATAGCCTGTCCCTTACCGTAAAATTCAATGTAAAGCTGTACCTTACGTTATTCAAAATGAAGGTGAAAACAGTCTGCGATGATGTTAGGAACAACATATTAAATAAAGTAATAGGTAAGTTTAGCGTAAGGGTCTTTTATTAGTTTTCATTTGTTGTAAGTACATAAAAACCTAGTAATATCACCCTTATTACTATCGAATTAGAGATCAAACCTTTTCGTATCTGTGTATGTGAGAAGATAATATAAATTACCTGACCAATTAGATCTACAATTTTCTATTTCGATGCCAGTTTTAGACTAATTAGGTTATAAATATTAGATAATCAGCCTAAAAATATATTTTGACACCTAGTGAGTAAACAGGAGGTTTCATAACGGCTTTGCAATTAAACGCAAAACAACAAAAATATATTTAAAATCTTTAATGGTAAGGACAAGTACTGAAAAGAGAAGAGGAATAGAAATATTGGTGAATTGTGTTTTATAAATTAAGAATTGGATATCCTAAGAGTAGAGGTAGACCAAATAAAAAAAACTGTACGTAGGTAACTGTAGTGAGAAAGAGGTGTTACCTACATCTCCTTCTCAGGACCAGTTGTGAGAGTATGAACTTGATAAATTGGAGGCTTTGCTAAATCAAGACTCGTGCCCAATGCAAGAAAAGCTTGCAGAATCATTAGGAGTTGACCAAAGAACAATTTCTATACGTTAAAAAGCCGTTGGATTCAGTCAAAAGCATGCAATGACTCCAAGTGAATTTAACGTAAGGGACAAAAAAAATCTTAAAGATACTTACAAGTCCGTTACGTTAAATATTTATGACTAATCTGTCTAGAACTTACTAAAAAAATGTGATGTAAGGGACATTTTTTTAAAGATATCAAAATTCTGAGTATGCCAGTCGATAGAGCGTCGAATTTTAGATCGAATTGCATATTTAACTCATTTTCGACAAAATGTCCCTTACGTTAAGTGATATTTCCAGTGACGCGCGTCACAGGCTCACAGCTCCGTTTTACCAGTAGGTAATAGGTAATAGCTAAACAGCAGATATACATTCGAAAATAGATAGGTACGTAGGTACAAGAGAAAAACTTATACAATATTCGTGAATCTAGGTACAATTAGATATTTTATGATAAGCAGGCAGTCCATTAGAATTTCTGGAAGCGACTATACAAAGCATTATAAAGTTATATTAAGTATAAAAACAATACTACATAGTTTATTGCATAAAAGGACATTATTCAAGTTGTACCTAATACGATTTAGTTAGGTAGTATAAATCTTATGCCGGCACCACACATTGGCTTCAACTTGGTTCCAACATCAGAATGGCCAATGGCAATGCTCCGTTTGTTTAGAATAACCGTAAACGGAGCATTGCTATTGGCCATTCTAATTTTGGATGGAACCAAGCCCATGTGTAGTGCCGCATTATAATCAAGTCATGACTTAGAGGCCTAACATGTGCAACGCGTCGAGACGACAAATGAAATATCTCGATAATGTCGAACTGCTCTAACGTAGGTACTATACTAGAGCAGGACAGAGAATTTTGTCGACGACAAGAAGGTTTGTCGTGTTGCACATGTTAGGCCTACCTACTGGTGCCATAACGCCGAAGAATGAGCGGGAGAGCGAATAATGTTTTTACTCGTGAGTGAGACGCGCAGAACGATAGACACGCAACATAATTTATAGCGAAAAAACAGTTTTTATTTAATTACAAGTTAATTAAACAAGCAATCGAAAAATTAAAACACAGAACTAAATAAATACTTCTAGGTTAATTGATAAAACATAAAACAAAAAAAAAATTGTGTTCTGTTTCTGAGATAAATAGCAAAATGTGTGAAAAAAATGTACCTACTTATTTAAAAAAATATATAAGTACCTATCATCGAGAAAACTTTTACCAATCGCGTTTCTAAAACATAACGCATGATAAAAGTTAAAGTATAATTTCCCTCAATATGAAGGTCGTAGCTTTCACAATACTGAGATAAATAAGAATTTCGACGACTACCTTGCATATGGTGATATGGCGCACTCCTAGGGCTTCGTTTCGTTATGTAGCCAAAAATGACAATCAATTTTTGCTGTGAACATTTGAGAACTAGGGAAGGTAAATTATGTTAGGTATGCAACATAATTTACTTACAAAGTAATAATAATATTATTAAAAGTGAACTAACTGACGACAGACATATTAAACACACAGCCTAAACAGCTACATTGAACGTGGTGTCTTGAAAATTCTAGACCTTTTAAGGGATTAACAAATGGAATAAATAAAAACTAATATAAGAAATAAAAAAATTATAAAGTTAACAAACATGACATCATTGAACTGTCTCCACATAAGGAGTTTTACAAAATTACTCAAAAAGGGATAAATTACAAACATACATACAAGTGAAGCTAATAAAAAGCGTTTAAAAAGGGCCATCTACTACGCGATTCATTTCAAGCTTGGTATATTTAAATAAAAGATTATTGTACTTACGCGTTTTAATCGATTCGAGTATAGTAAGCCTTAGCTAGCTAAGAAGGTTGTTGTTGTTGTCGGTAAAGGGTAGAGGTATATTCAAATGTATCTTTTTATTAAAGAACCTATAAAGTTGTTTGTTATCTAAATGTAACATTTCTAGTCTCTGGTCTAACCATGCGTTTACACTAACAAATACCTATCACAGTACTACAATAATAACAGAAGTTTAGGGCAAGGCAAGGCTAGAAAAATTAAGTGAATTGTCACCCCTAGGTACCATTTCCTCCCAGATTTGCTTAGTTCAGGGTCAGATGGTACTGAGGTTAATGTACAAAATTAGATTGGAAATAATAGGTCATCATTTAATTTAATAGATCGAGTCATTCCTCGTAGTAAAAACTTCCTTTTGCGTAAGTTCAATAATAGTTCAAGCTGAAGAATTTTGTGGTGTATTGCATATTCTGTGAAATAGTGACAGTGCATTGACATTTACAATTATGTAAACATGTGTGGGTACCTACAAACATGGCATGCAAGAAACTTCACAACTACCTGCAAAACACCAGTCTTGAATCACCAAGTAAGTTTATAACAGTGACGACGAGAATAAAATCGCGTAAAATTATAAAAACCAGTAGAATCGTGTAAATTTGTGTGTGATATAATGTCGGACATCAGATTTGAAACTTTTGATATGAACAATGGTGATTGGGAGTGTTATAAAGAAAGATTTGGATATTTTCTTTGTGCGCACGGCATAACCGACGCCATTAGACAAAAAGCCGTTTTTTTCGCATCGTGTGGCAGTGATTTGTTTAATTTAGTAAAATCATTGGTATTTCCGCAGTCGGTGAGCCAGGTAACTTTATCAGATGTAGAAACGAAACTAAATGAACATTTCAATCCGCGTCCCAATGAAATAGTCGAGTCATTCAAATTCCATAATCGTAAACAGGGTAAAAATGAATCAATGCAAGAGTACATAGCTGACCTAAGGAAAATGTGTAGATATTGCAATTTTGTGAATTTGGAACGAACTTTAAGAGACAGGTTGGTATGTGGAGTAAATGATACCAAACTGCAAGAAAATCTATTGAAGAAGGCTAGTCTTACTTATTCTACAGCAGTCCAGATGGCATTGCAAGCAGAGAAATGTGGAAAAGATCTGAAAGTACTCAATGTAATGGATATTGGAGGAACATCAGGTTTCAATTCAGCGAGTGAGAGCAGGGAAGTGGTAGCCGAGCAAATGGCAATGGATGTGAATGCAGTTGGAGAGGGGAGCAGGAGGAAGTTGTACTGTTACCGATGTGGAGGCAACCACATGTATCACAAATGCAAATTTATATCAGCTAAATGTAATGCGTGCAATAAAGTAGGCCACATAGCAAAAATGTGTAAAAGGAATAATACTGGTGATGTCAAAGAGATTCAAGAGAGGGAAGGTGAGTTTTTGAATGGACTGCACTGTGTGGGAGGTTCATTACGAGAACCTGTAATATGGACTGAAATCAAAATAAATAATAAGTTGGTCAAGTTTGAAGTTGATTCCGGCTGCTCTTATACTATCATGTCACGAGAACAAGCGGACAGGATTTGGCCCGATGGATTACAGCTGCAGGAATGTAATCTAAACTTACATACTTGGACTAATACAAAGGTGCAAGTACATGGCAGTACTAAAGTTTTTATTGAATATAAAGATTTTAAAGGCTACTTGCAGTTGGTTATTGGACAGGGGCGAGGTAATCTTCTTGGAAGGAACTGGTTTAAGCCTCTGGAGATTTCAGTTGAAGGTATTAATCATATTAATTCCCTGGAAGTTGTAAAAGATGAAACTTTGACAAAGATCTTAAAAAAATATGAAGAAGTATTTGAAGGACTTGGTGAATATAAAGGACCCGAAGTTGTAATTACTTGCAAGAAAGATGTACAACCGAAATTTATGAGGAGTAGGCCCGTACCATTTGCAATACGAGACAGGGTGTGTGAAGAAATAGACAGGTTAGTGAGCGCTGGAGTTATTGAGCCTATAGCTTATTCAAATTGGGCAACACCGGTGGTTCCAGTAGTGAAGAAAAATGGAAGTATTCGTCTATGTGGAGACTACCGCTTGACTGTTAATGTAGCAACAGAAACAGATACATACCCTCAACCAACTATCAATGAGTCTTTATCTGAGGTTGCGGGTGGTGTGGTGTTTACTAAGCTAGATTTGAAAGAAGCATACACTCAATTAAAAGTGTCAGAGGAAACCGGAATGCTTCTGACAATAAACACATTGAAAGGTCTGTATAAAATGAAGAGACTTCCATATGGATTGAAGGCTTGTCCAGGAATATTTCAACGTGTCATGGCCACAACATTGGCTGGTATTAAGGGAGTAACGGTGTTGTTAGATGACATATTAATAAGTGGAAATTTAAAGCAGCATAATGAAAGATTGGAAAAGGTGTTGGCGTGTCTGAAAGAAGTTGGATTAAGACTTAACTGCAAGAAGTGTGAGATTGCTACAGACAGAGTAGAATTCCTTGGATATGTGGTGGATAAAAGTGGAATTCACCCTAGTGAGCAGAAAGTTAAATTGATAGCCAATGCTAAGAGCCCAACCAATGTAAAAGAACTCCAAGCTTTTTTAGGACTGCTGAATTTTTATGAAAGGTTCATAAAAGATAAAGCCACTTTATTAGAACCATTACACAGACTTCTAGATAAAAATGTGGAATGGAAATGGGGAAAGAAGGAAGAAGAAATATTCACTCATGCCAAATCAACTTTGTCTAGTGGAGATACATTAGTACATTTTGACAATAACAGGAAGATAACATTAACTTGTGATGCTTCAGAATATGGGGTAGGGGCTGTATTGGCTCACATAATGGATGATGGATCGGAGAAGCCGATAGCAATGGGATCAAGAACGCTATCAAAACCAGAACGCAACTATGCGCAAATTGATAAAGAAGCAGCGGCCATTATGTTTGGTTTAGATAAATTTAACCAATATGTGTATGGAAGACATGTGGTTATATACACTGATCATAAGCCATTACTTGGAATATTCAGTCCAAATAAAGCTATACCAAAAGTGTTGTCCCCAAGAATGATGCGATGGGCACTAAAAATAAATTCACATGACTATGAATTAAAGTATAAATGTGGGACTAGTATTGGAAATGCTGACGCGCTGAGTAGATGGCCGATGGAAGCTGAACATTGGAAGCCCAATACTGAAGATATTGAGGATGTATTGTTGCTGTCTGAGACACCTAGTGCGGTGCAATATTCGGCGAAGGATATTGCAGACCAGACTGGGAGAGATGAGGTGTTGGCTAAGATAAGATTTTGGATATTGAATGGATGGCCGGACACTGTAAATGATAGTAGATTGAAACTTTTTTGGCTGAAAAGAAAAGAATTATCTATTTCAAATGACTGCATTATATGGGGTACTAGAGTAGTTATACCGCCGCCAATGAGAGAACATATGCTTCAGTCGTTACACGAGACTCACGATGGCATAGTTATTTCAAAATCAATTGCAAGAAGCTATTTTTGGTGGCCAGGACTAGATCACGAAATTGAGGCATTGGTAGCAAATTGTGACAGCTGTCAAGTAAACCGGAACATGCCAGCAAGTACAGCTCATTCCTGGATCACTCCGTCTAATCCATGGCAGCGACTACACATTGATTTTGCTGGGCCAGTGGATAGAAGAATTTATTTAATTGTAGTGGATCCATATTCTAAGTGGCCCGAAGTGAAAATAGTAAAAACTACGTCGAGTGAATGTGCTATTAAAGCATTAAGAGAAATCTTTGCTGAGCAAGGGCTACCAGAGGTTTTAGTATCTGATAATGGGACAGCTTTCACATCAGAAAAATTTAAGAGTTTTTTGAAATGCAATGGTATAAGACATGTGTTGACAGCACCTTATACACCGTCTTCAAATGGTCAAGCTGAAAGATTTGTACAAACAGTAAAAAATAAACTGAAAAGCTTGGCTGGAGATGATATGGATATTAAACTGCCACGACTTTTGTTTGGTTTGAGAGTGGCGCCAAGTTCGGTTACAGGGAAAACTCCCGCAGAGATGTTGAATAAACGGCGTTTCAGAACGCGTTTTGATATCATGCACCCTTTCTCCAAGCAACCAATTGCTGAGAGACAGATAGAAAGCAATATGGAAGTACCAGTGAGAGCATTTAGACTGAAAGAGAAGGTGTGGTTGCGGAACTATTCCCGAGGTGAAAAGTGGATTAAAGGGGAAATAGTCAGAATTAAAGGACCAGTCCGGTTCTTAGTAAAGATGGATAATGGGCCGTTAGTGACCAGACACATCAACCAGCTACGAAGAAGGGATTCTGAAGCTACAGTTGGTGCTCCAGGACCTAGTGTGGCAACAAGGGAACTTCTGGGCATACCAAGTCAGGCAGTAGTAACATATGAGGGAGATAGGTTACAAAATAATTAAATTCATTGATATAAAATTATAATTAGAATAGTTAGTTAGGTTAGGGATCAAATAAAACAATAGACTTTAAATAACTAAATCCGTGTATTTAAAAGACTATGGGGGAAGGTATGTGGTGTATTGCATATTCTGTGAAATAGTGACAGTGCATTGACATTTACAATTATGTAAACATGTGTGGGTACCTACAAACATGGCATGCAAGAAACTTCACAACTACCTGCAAAACACCAGTCTTGAATCACCAAGTAAGTTTATAACAAATTTAAAGGCATTAATTAGCGAAATTTGCATATTTATGGATAGATCAGGCCTAATCTATTTTGCTTTCTGGCTAAAAACATGCCAATTTGATTTAAGAAAAGTATTTTTGTATCTGGTTTCGTTAATGCTTGATGCCAGCACCACACATGGGCTTCAACTTGGGGCCAACATTAAAATGGCAATGCTCCGATTACGGTTAGAGTCACAAAAACATAAACATTCGATAAATTAAGCAAAATCATTTCTTCTTGCCCCGTATTTGTGGCAGCGAAACGAAATGATAACAGAAATATGATTTAATCACCAGGGTTTAAACAATTAAATATATAAATAAAGTAGTCGTTTGTCTCTGTCGAAATAGGATTGTCTTACTGTTGAGCTAAACAGACAAAATTGAATACTATACAACAAAATTTAACTTCGTAGTTTCAGTTAAAGAACGTGTGGACAGTGCAGATAATATTGTAGGCTCACTCGCACTTTCAACTCATATGGTAACGCATAATGTACACTGTATGTATACTGTACAGTGTACTAGTAAAAAATAACATTATTATGTAGTATGCGCTGTACAATTATAGTTGTACAATAGTGGCGATTCTGAGTGTCGCAAAAGCTAAACTAAGCTAACTAAAATTGTTGCCGTCCCTTTCATAGCGATGGGAATAAAAAGGATGGCAATAGTTTTAGTTAGGTTAGTTTAGCTTTTGCGACACTCCGAATTGCCCCCAATAGTTATACAATAGTTGACGACCTCTGTGGCACAGTGGGCGAAAGCCCGCCTGAGACGCAGAGGTTGCGGGTTCGATCCCCGCTATGGGACAAATGTTTGTATGATCTGCAAATATTTGTTTCGTGTCTGGTTGTTTTCTATGTATAATATGTATGGTATATACAAAAAAAAAATGTATCTATGTAGTATATCAGTCATCTGGTTACCATAACACAAGCATTAAAATGCTTAGCTTGGGCCTAAAGGACGCTGTGTGGAATGTCCAAGGATATTTATTTATTATAGTCATTTGTTATTTCAGTAAGAGACAATCATTATAAATGGGAAGGTAACGGGCACGTCAATAAGCAAAGCATGAATTATGACCCTGCATGAATCGAGATATTGCGACCACTTTTATCAAACTCATTCGCGGTCTACATCTAACTCTCTATGCCTAAAATTGAATTACATTGTGCGGTAGTCTTGCTACGAACGTGCGTACCTTGGACCAGAATCGTAACCTCAAATAAATTAGTTTATAAGCGTATCTTTTAAATAGTTAAGTGTTGGATCATTCCATCGGGATCAAGTGGGTACAAAATGTCGTAGTCTTACTTTAAATCTCCACGACTTTTAGTCAAACTCTTCTTTCTTCTGAAGTGATTAATATTTTTTTGATCGCTCGTGGTAACAATTACTGTGGAATGACCCATTTTTGGCTTATAAGATACATTTCTACGTTATATCTATTCAATTTTGGTGATTTTAAATTTCTTGATGGCATTGATGAGAAGCGGCTTATAAACAAAAGACCAGGGGACAAATAGAACGAACCCTGAGAACCACAAACTGGCGTAAACTTGCCACCATTTAGAGAAGGTCTTGAGTGTGATAGGGACGAGACTCCAGCCCATGAATACAATAGTGTACGTCTTAAGGACCGCGTATAGTACGTACCGGCCGAACTGGTTGTCCCATATATCATGGTACAGTTTCGTTCTCGAGAGAATACTTTCGAGATCTTTCTCCATGACCATAATAATGAATTCGTTGAAGAATGTGGCGTAGTACCCCGACTGTGTGCCGTGCCAGACGGCAAGGAAGAGCAAGGTGAGGAGTTGGCTGATGTTCCTGTTACCTAGGAACTTGAGGCGCTTGTAAACGTATTCGGCGGCGAAGCGGTTGGTGTTGCAGTTGAAACTGTCGATGTAGTGCTGGAACTTTGTGGCGCTCTCGAAGCGAAACGGTTTGATGTTATTGCAGGCATCCCAGGAGCTAGTTATTAGCCCTTGCTCGTTCGTCTTCTGGCCGTTGTACGAGAGGCCAAATCTTATACAGGAAGCTGGAACAAAACATTTGGAATGAAGTAGTTGTCACCCATGTTCACTTAACAACATCTACATCCTATACAGTCAAACAAAATACGATCCGTAATATGAGTTACTTGTATATCTATATTTTACAATATAATATAATAATGTTTGGTTTTGTGAAACAGAAGATCATAATTATCGCAGATTATCATATCAGCAAGCATAACTTTCTTTTATAATCAAACATTCTGATGTCTTATCTTATCATGAACTCGAAATAAGCGAGAAAACGTATGTATTGAAGTACCTGACTGTTTGTTATGTTGGACTACTACACACTTCACTCACACCTGTAAAAATCCGGCAAGGCTTAACTACTTCATGGCTGGGACCGAAAATGAAAACGCACTCATTCATGCCGCAAAATGTCCAAACTGCTCTTGGGTTCATGGTACGGCTGTCATTATATTGATAACAAATAGACTAGCTGGAATTATGCCATGTAAATTCTGACAATCGATAGATAACGACTAGTTCTGTTGCAACTATTCCGTAATTAAAGTAGACCAACTCATAAATACAATAATAAATTGTAGCATTTCACAATTGAAATCAATAGCTTAGAAAACAGAAAAATATCAATTGTCCGACATACCTATCGATTGATGATGCGTATAGCCCCAGCAATGTAATCATTTATCGTCCAATTCGTTATTAATAATTCCTAGATTAGAGCTCGATTAACAAAGACGACATGCTATAATCTCTCCTCTATCTCTATAAGCCAAAAACGATGCATCGTGACAATCATCGCAGGTCAGCTTTATGTTGGTTAATCTTCCGAATTCAGTTTCCACCAACATATTATGCTGACCTGCGATTATGGCACGATGCATCGTTTTTAGTTTGTAGAGTACACCTACTGGTATGATAATAGCAGCTATCAGGTGGATACGCTTTGCTACAACCAGGGAAAGAACATGTGAACTAATAGGATACTTGGTGTAGGTACTTAGTATTATAAAAGACTTTCCCAACTACTACGTATATACCGACTACCTCGTCATACCATGACCGTATCAAGCACAGAAAGGCCGTTTGTCCACCGCCGCCGTCACCGGGACGTCAACGAGAACGAGATTATTTCGGGCCGAGTTTAACACATTCACCGCCACTATGATTTTCTTAATTCCCTCTGAGGTGCCACCGATATTATTATGGACTCGCCAGGCGAGTCGCCGGCACTGCATACTAATTTAAATGGACTCGCTAGGCGAGTTCACTGGCATAGTATATAGGTAAACTCAATGATTTGTTATTATTGTGGCCGTCGCAGTCTGTACAACGTTTATATTGGTATCAAAAATAGTTTGGCAAGTGTTTAGTGTATTTCCTTCCACGTATAAAAATGGCTGAAAACCCATCAAATAAAAAAAGAGGTAAGTATTTTACGTAATTTATGCAGGGATTGTAAATCGTTGGATAAAATTCTATTTTTGAGGTTAAATTTTGTATTTTTATAGTTTAGTAAGTACATTATATGAAATTGATTTAAAATTTAACTCGTGCAATTTCTATTTCTATGAAAAAAGATTCCCATTTTGTAAATGTACCAATAAACTTGTGTTAAAGTGCAAATTTGGGAAAAATAACATTACTTACTTACTTACTTAACATTACCTACTTACTTTTATCTTTGCTAAACTAAAGTTGTAGATCATTACATTACCTACAACTTTGATCCTACAACTTCTATTGATTTTTTTGAGTTTTGAATGAAAAGGTTGAGAACCTGCGTCAGTGAACTCGCCTAACGAGTTCAAGGCATTGTTGAATGCTTTTTTTTCTTAAATTATAAAACTAGTTACATATACGAGCCACAGTGTATATGTTCACATTAGCGTTTATTTAGTATACATTTTGATTTTCAGTAGAAAATATGGACGCATTTTGGAAATATTGGCAAAAAACCTTGACTCGCCAGGCGAGTCGCCGGCACATGAACGAAATTTAAGTCGACTCGCCAGGCGAGTCATCGGCATTGAATGTGTTAAGATGACGTGTCGGCCTTGCAGTGGACACGCGGCTATAGTTAGTCTATGTATCAGTACTTCGGCGCCGTCATCTCGTTCTCGTTGACGTCCCGCTGACGGCGGCGGTGGACAAACCGCCAAAGGCATTTTGTATTGACGGCACGCTACGGTGTTGCTCGGTGACGATACGGTCTACTGGGAGTCGGCTCAAATTATTGAATACAAATAATATTTGCCTGGTTCCTACGACGGCAAGGAACATCAATCTGAAAGGGATGTGACCTTTGTTTCAATCACGCCACAGCGGCTGAGAGTATTTCAATGAAACATTTCTTTTAAGGATTTTACATTTCGTTATTTCAATACAGGGTTTACTTTTACCACAGTATGTAAAAAAGTAAGTAATCTGTGATTTTAGTATAACGTCTTGATAAGAAAAGTAGTGCTGCACAATGTTTAAAAGACAAATTTTACCAATCTTTAACCCACACATGACTCATTCAAAATGATTTCAATTGAATGCAATATTTTTTAGGTATAAGCAAAGACGATTAATATCTAGAAGACAGACAAAGGCCATACACAAAATCGTAACCCTAAAAAATAGCCTGAAAGCTCTAAAACATCAATTTTATCCAAGAAATTTCAATTACTTTCTAGTTAAAAATGTTTAAATATTGAATATTGTTGCTACCTACTACTAAGTATTTATAATTTCTTGGATAAAATTGATGTTTTAAAGTTTTCAGGCTATCTGGTACTGCGGGATCGGGTTACGATTTTGTGTATGGCCTTTGTCTGTCTTCTAGATATTAATCGTCTTTGGTATAAGTAATGTGTAAGAAGGGAGGCCTTTGCCCTGCAGTGGGACATTACAGGTAGGGCATGCAATACCGGGGCAAATCTCAATACCGGTATTGTTTTCGGTACTGGAGCCCAATACCGGAATACCGGTATTAATACCGGTTTTGGATTTTTTATCAAAAATTTACTTTTTGTTCGTTTAAAACAACAAAATTGTTGGTAATTCAAGCTAACTTTAGCAAGATCTATTAGACAAGGACTTGAAAAACTACGCAAATAATGCAGGTAGCATAAAAAAATAAATAACGTTTTTAATCATTTCACGTAATAAGATTATACAAAGCTATTATAATCAACGACAGTATTATTTGTTCAAAAAACGTTGTTCTTGAAAATGTGTTCTCAAGAATGAAAGAGAATCTAGCATTTTATCTAAGAGTGAGCTTCTTAATCGGTTACAAAAAGGGATGAAAGATATAGCGCGATTTAAAATGGTCCGCTGGCCATCAGGCTGGCCAGTGGACCATTTTAAATCGCGCTGACCATTTTAATGCCGCGTAAGTCGCGTCACGTAAAAAGAACTCTGAGGGGAAGTGCAGGGCGGTATGTTTGGTTTGTGCATGGGAACACTCAGGCACGAAAGTACTAGGCCTATTGTATTGTTTTTAAACTAGCATTTCTCTTGCAGCTGTTTATATTTGTCGCTATTTCTGTGGAACATTTTATAATTTCTATATAATATACTAGCAGACGCCCGCGACTTCGTTCGCGTGAATTTCTTCGTAACCTAAAAAAGGCTGAAAAAATTGTACTCTTTACCCCTTTTTAGGGTAATTTTTTAAAATCTCTGAAACACGTGTCCAACCATTTTGTATTTATAGTATCCAAACCGAGTTTCAAGCCCATCGCGCCTCCCTTCAATACGTTTCACTACAAACTTTGACACTGCATTTCACCCTTTTAAAAGGTTTTTTTCGAAAAACCCTAAAACACGTATATATTTATTTTGCATTGTTAGTGTTGTAACCGAGTTTCAAGCAAATCGAACTACCCATTAAAAAGTTCCCATACAAACTTTGACACCACATTTTACCTCTTTTCAGGGGTTTTTTTTTAATTTTCTGAAAAACATATAAATTTATTTATCATTTACAATATTTATACCAAGTTTGAAGAAAATCGCTTCACGCATTAAAAAGTTGCATACAACGGTTTTCACCCCTTTTCAACCCTTTAGGGGTGGAATTTCGAAAAATCCCTTCTTAGTGCTCAGTTTTGTTTTAAAAGGAAGCTACCTTCTAAATTTCAGCTTCTTAGCTTCAGCGGTTTGGTCTGTGCGTTGATTGCAGAAAAATGCTTATTGTTTTATATATATTGATAATTACTTATATAGGTATATTAAATTAATTAAGTAAGTAATTAATATAATAATTTAATTAAATATTCTTAATTGCGCCCACCCAAGTCGCCGAACATTCGATATTGATTATTCGATGTTGATTTCCTCAATACCGATATTGTCCGGTATTGATTTATTCAATCCCGGTATTGAATTACCGAAAAAATCTTCCGGGATCCCGGTATTACGGGATCCCGGGATCCCGGTATTCATGCCCTAATTACAGGCTCATAACATAACATAACAACATAAGTAATGTTGATAGACCGATATAGGAAGATCAGATGGTTGACATCAAACAACTTGATCTGACTGGACCAAAGGTATAAAATTGTCTTTGCCTGAACAAAAGTTTGACTCATAAAACTTGTTATGTATGAATCATTTTTTTTTTTTTTTTTTTTTTTTTTTTTTACATTTCACACGGCGTCATCTAGTCCCAAGCTAAGCAATTTAATGCTTGTGTTATGGTAACCAGATGATAAACTACATAGATACATTTTTTTTTTGTAAATACATACATATTATACATAGAAAACACCCAGACACGAAACAAATATTTGCAGATCATGCAAACATTTGTCCCGCAGCGGGGGATCGAACCCGCAATATAGTAATATCATTATAGTACTCGTAATATTGATCGTGATCGAGCGTATTCTCTAAATAATCAAATAAATATGCGGAAAATTTCTTCAGGTAATTACGGGTCAGTGTCAAAATCCCCAATTCCCCTTCAAAGGGGGAATGGTCATAAACTAAGAATACAAAGAATAAATAAGTGAGGAAATATTGAACAAACTCGTTATATCCATTACTTACACTAACATCACAATGGGGGCAATTCTGAGTGTCGCAAAAGCTAAACTAAACTAACTAAAATGATTGCCATCCTTTTTATTCCCATCGCTATGAAAGGGACGGCAACAATTTTAGTTAGCTTAGTTTAGCTTTTGCGACACTCAGAATTGCCTCTAATAAGTACTTATCAATTCTGTATCTAAATTATAGGTAAAAAAGTGGCTTTATATTTGTTTTCGTAAACTGTGTCAGTTTATCGTTCACAAAACGGAATTAGTTAGCAAGTAATTTATGAATAATGCGGCTTAAATTTACACCTACACGCTGCATAGTGCAAAGGTTACAAACTTAGCTACTTTGTTCACTTACCTACTACCTACATAATTAATATAACTAGGTTAGTTAGTAGGTAGAACAACTGGTTGTACCTACTAATTTAGCTCTGTAATCATCGCCTACTAAGCAAGAGATATTAAAAATGCAGGGTATTGAATAGATAAAATAATTAGCGTGCAGCAAACAAGAGTCAGTCGAGCTAATAATATGTAATAAAATAAATAACAGTGGAATCTCTGGTTCACAGGTTAAATGAAATTTTTTGGTGGTAGGTATAGGTAGTGAAAGTAAAATAAAGATCTCCATAGCTAAACTACACATAACCAGAAGATATAATGCTCTTCATTCAATGCACATGACAAGATTCACTACATAAAGCTTAAATAACAATGAATTATAAGTTACCTACTTGATTGAAAGATGAGCATATGATAGAAACCAACAAATGACAAGACAACTGACCTTCAGTGAGCAACCAGCAGGATATGTACTTGTAGAGGGCAAAGTGACCCCAGAGTCCACAGTAGAAGTGTCGGTAGAAAATGGAAGTCTCGTAAAACTCATCAGACATCATGTAGTTGATGCTGAAGACGGTCACTGAAATTAAAATGTTTTTAAGTAAAGGCTCTTAACCATAGTAATTTATAAAATTAGGCATTAGATAACGATTTTCAACAGACTTCAAAAAAAGGTGGATGTTTTTCAAATCGACAATATAATATTTATTTTTATGTGTTGCACATAAAAAAAAAGATTTTGATGATTCTTTTTTGTTGGAAAGAAGATATTCCAAGTTGTAGATGGTCCCATTTATGGGACATATAAACATTTTTGAGGATCTGACGAGGATCTTCAGAGTTATGCACAGAAATGCACCTCGAGAGTGCAGGAAATTGCTCTCTTCTCACGAAAATAAAGTCGGTTTTAATAAAAAAATTAATTTTGCCACTTGTTTAGTTAAACTCTTCTGACAATATAAAAATGGCAACTTTTCAGAAGGTGTTTCAGCCTTAGAAGATTTATTAGTACACCAAGCTAAGCACTGTACCACCATGAAAGTGTAATTTAATAACTATTGAATTTAATCATAACCCACCTCCAATTTGAAAAGCAGCTAAATATGCAAGTCCTTGAACTAGTCTTTTCATAGATTCTGCTTCATAAATCTTGGACTCTGTATCAAGCGGGAAGCAATCACTAACATACTCCTTGTAGCGTCTGAATGAGAAAATCGGGCCAACAAGGAAGGATGCAGGGAAATATATAAATCCAAGCATTTCTTCAATGGTGGGAGGCTGTTCTACAGCACTCATCTTACTAGTCGATGAAATCTCTTCACGCTTCGCCATTTTCTGTCCATCCCACAGGTCAAAAGTCAAGGCTATCAACTTCAACGTCAGCACACAATGAGGCATGGTCCATGTTATATCGTAATCTTCAGACTCAGTCACAACATACCCCACAAGCAGATATCCCATGTTAAAAACAAATGAGAAAATTGCATTTAACTTTCCTGGCCCAAGCACCTTTGTGGAGCAGTAGATGACCATAGCTGGTATAACATTGTGGTACATAGACAAACCAAAGTTGAAGAATGCCATGTCTGCTCCAGTCACAATGAAGTAAAGGTTTCTGTATGATTTATGTTTTCTTACATGCTCTTGGTATACCATGGCCAAAGGATAGGCCATGAGGATGGACAGCAATAGCTTAAGAGCAGGCTCTGTTGTGCCTATGATGCCGGCCACAAAAGGCAGGGGGTTGAGCCCCACCCATGCCATCAATGAAAGAGTCAAGCCCCACATAATGGCACTCCTGGAACAATAAACATATTGAACTCTTATAATAGTCTTTAAATACTAACGACGACAGACGAGCAAAAGTGCAAGTTGATCGGATATTAGTTTATAAATAACTTAACCGTCCGCTAAGCATAGTGCAACCTGACCCAATGTTTGCTAACTACCCTATTTTAGTTTTTCTTAAACTTTCGCGATCACAATTCATATTTATAAATACATGTACGGGGTTTTATCGCGTTATTTACCTTATTTCTTAACGCTAGATACAATTGCTAAATATGCACCATTGTCTCCCTGACGTTCACTGTTTATTTAGCTAGAATAAGTTATCACTCAGCAAGTTATTATTGTAATCTTTTTGAGGAATAATGCAATCATACACCGTAATTGCAATGTATAATAATTAGGGTATAATTGTGTGCCTACCTACTTACTTACCTAGAACTATACCACCTGAAAACAACCCTTTACCAGGCCTTAGACAAATCCTATTGTAATAGTGTTTTTTTATAGATTTGAGTAATTTTTATTTCTTCAGCATAAAAACCGTACGACTTACCTTTCTTGTGTCTAATAAAATCAATCAACTGCTACACGACAAGGATGAGATGGATGAACCAAACCAAATTGAAAAAATGCCAAAAATTGCCGTAAATAAAAGTGACATTTTAAAAATGACAGTGACAATTTATTTTGTGACCCTAGAATAATCATTGACATATCTTTCCTTCTTCTGAGAGAATAATCTAGTTACTTCATTTTTAGATAGTCTGTGGTTGGATGTTTTTAAAAGTTTGTGGCAGTGGCTTGGATCAGTTGAACTACCTATTACCTTTATTATAACGATTTCCTATGTGGCGTATTTTGTAGTTATGTAAATTATGTTGTAGGAAGTACTTACCTAGTTAAGTTTGTGGTAGATTCTTGCAGGGTTATTGTCTAACTTGTCTCAAGTTGTAGCGAAACAAAAATCACAGTAATCACACACAGTTTCTGGCTGATGATTACTGTGATGCGAACTTGAGACAAGTTAAACAATACCCCTGCTGGTAATAACATCCTAAAACGATGTGGAAGACGCTCAGTCCTTAACCTGACTGGATAGGGTTAAAATCAAAATAGATTGCCTAGTTATTATTTTGTAGTAGGTAGGTACCTACGTAGGTACATTAGAAAAGTTGTATGCAAGCAAATATTTTCTAGTTGTACCTAAATAGGTAATAATTTTTTACTTACTTATTTTATGTTTATGGGGGAGTTTTACTGCAGTGCAGCAAACAGCGAACTCTGCGATCAGTAGCCAAGCAAGCCAGCAGCAAGCACACACAACAAGGCAGAACAGAGTAGGTAAGGTACTTTGTAAAACAAGGGTCAACTCATAGATAATATACTATTGGGTCAACTCGGTCAACTCAAGACAAGAGACAGAAAAGAAAACGAATGATTTTTTATCGGAATGAATGAGATAAGTGAGAATGAATTTATCCTAGAGAGAGAGATAGGTAGCAACATGATAGGTAGGTTGGTGCTCCATAGAGTCATAGAGTAGGTACACTATTCCTGCTCCGCCATTGGATCCAATTCTTCATAATAATTCCTTATTCCTCTTATTGATTCCCTATTCATTTGATAATTAAAATGTATTTTATACTTACCTACTATATTCCTTACGCGCCGCGCCCCGGTTCTTGTATTCTCTTTGCTTTGGCGCCGTGTACCAAAGAGAAAATATTCACAACGTTGACCGCTATCCTGTGTGGAATGGAATGTAAAGGTATTTTTTTTAATAGTCTAGCTCTTTAAAACGACAACTTCCAAGGTTGCGGGTACCAAAGAGCGTGGCGGGTACTATTACATGGTCTTTGGTTGCGGGCACAGATTAGGTAGAGATACTACGTTGCGGGTGCAGCGGCGGCAGCAGAGCAGAAAACATCAAAAGGCGGAAAGAAAGAAAGAAAGAAAGAAAAATCATTTATTCTTGTAGGACCTCAAGGATCACTTAAGTTTCGTTTTACATGCTAGGTGATTCTAATGCCTGTTCCAACGCGGATGATGAGATGTATAACGGAAATATACATCTATTGGAGATGGATTCTGCCTTTTGGTGTAGAAACTTTAGGATCATGGGGTCCAGAGGCGTGGCTTCTTTATCGTGAAATTTCCAAGAGGCTAATAGATGAAACCAATGACCAAAGGGCTGGTGCTTACCTCGGACAGAGGATAAGTAGGTATAGCAATCCAACGAGGTAACGTTTTTAGCCTTTTGGGCACTCTACCTGCGGTCGGTGACCGAACTCTGTCTTCTATCTTTAGTTAATATTTTAGATAGAATACATAGTTCCTTTTATTTATTTAGTTGTTTAGGTTAAGAAGTGTAGATACTTTTTGTTCCTGTGTACAAAGAGCATGTAATCTGTGTGTTTCTTTGTTCAATTCAATAATAAATTAATTAATTAGTTAATATACTCTTTGGGCTCAGCTCACTCACTCAACTGTCAAGTCGAGGAGCAAAAATGTCCTGTCATCATTCATGTCAATGGTCAAAGCAAGCAATCACAAGCAATCAATCAATCAAGCCAAGCCAACCAATCTAAAATAAGATTGAAGATTGGGTTTTGTTGCTTTGGGTTTTGCTTTTGGTTGTTGTTGGTTGGGAATGTTGGGATTTTGAGATACTGTATCTTAACGATTGTGTGGAAGTGAATTGCTTTTTACGTATGCAGTAGGTACAACTACAATCATATTTGTTCCTAAAAAATTTCCTCGGTCTTGTAAAAGGTGAGTGAGTGAAGCTTTAGTTTATTTGATGCCGGTTATCACACCCAACCTACGGCTAATTACAAAATCTTTTTTGTAGAACCCAAATTAAAAAAAGGCTTATGCTAAACGAAGCCTCACCTTTGTTGAATTGATTTGCTGTGCATTCAAATGATAAAAAAAGAATAGGTACAAGGCAAACGGCGCTGTCTGAAACTGGTGGACATTCTGGAATAAGTAAGTTTGTATGACTATAGGTAGGTACCTGTTGGAATCTAAATGTTTCATCATCATCATCCGCAGCCCGATTTCACCCACTGCTGGGTATAGGCCTCCATTTCTTTATGCCACTCCTCACGGTCTTGTGCCAGCCTCATCCAATTTCGCCCCACAATGCTTGTAGTATCGTCCGCCCATCTCACAACGAGGCGGCCGACATTTCTGTAGCCAGTTCTTGGACGCCATTCAGTTGACACCATATTACACCTGTCATATCTCCGTGCCAGGTGTCCTGCCCAGCTCCATTTTAGTTCCATGATACGATTCCCAATGTCTTTCACCTTTGTTCGACTTCGTTTTAAAACATGTTAAACCTAAACTAAATGTTTAGGTTTTGTATATTAGAAAATATGAACAATACAACTTTTTAGTAGGTATATTATTAGCTGGTGTCCTTGGGTTGATATAGTTTAAAATAGAAATGCGATGGACATCAATAAAGGCCTTTTGCAACCTAATAAGTCCTTCACCAATCCTTGGCCACTCACTCATACAAACTTACTAGTTTTAAATATAACTACATAATGGTAGCAATTCTGAGTGTCGCAAAAGCTAAACTAAGCTAACTAAAATTGTTGCCGTCCCTTTCATAGCGATGGGAAATAAAAAGGATGGCAATAGTTTTAGTTAGGTTAGTTTAGCTTTTGCGACACTCCGAATTGCCCCCAATATTATTTTCTGTAATTTATATTCAGCCTCAGTAGTATTTTCCAAAGATCAATAAGAATTCTGATTACTTTACAACTACATTGCCTTTGCTTGCAGACCATGGAGTCTAGTGGGGACTGGTGCTTGATTGAGAGTGATCCCGGAGTGTTCACTCAGCTCATCCAAGCATTTGGTAAGTCTCAACTTAAGAAAGTATCTCCAAAGAAGTACCTTTCACATTCCAATCACACTCCACCAATCACATTGATCACTATTACAATGTCAATGAGTCAATAACTTACCATATTTTTGATAAGAAATGTAAAAGTCTAATATTTTTTTATATTCATATGCATATCTGATTGCAGAAAAACTAAACAAGTTACAAAATAGTATCCCTACATAATGAAAACATGCATGATTTATGAGCATTGATACATACAATAAAATCACGCCTCTTTCCCATGGGGGTAGGCAGAGACCACGGAATACAGAATACAGATCGAAGAATACGGATCTCCAGTAATATGCAACCTTTTTTCAGGTGCCACTGGCGTTCAAGTTGAGGAACTATGGACAGTGGAAGAAGATATCTTCGAAAATTTGAGGTACCTATGTGTTATGTTATGCTGTCTATATCTATCTATACTAATATTATAAACAGGACAGATTATATTTTTGATGGAACGAATAAACTCAAAAACTACTGGACGATTTTTAAAATTATTTCACCATTAGAAAGCTACATTATCACTGAGTAACAATAGGCTATTTTTTATCCTGGTATTCCACGGGAACGGGAACTACTCAGGTGAAACCGCAAGGCTTTGCTTGTGTTTGATAGTTGACTACTGTCCAAAATTTCCTTGAAAAGATTTCAAAACATGTAATATTTATTATTTTATTTTACTAATTCTATTCAAGGTTCATCCAAATTAGCAAATCAAATAAAGTGAGTACTGTTTGAGCCCGTGTTATAAATATAATATTTAAACTTATTTATTATTACATTACACATATTTAATAATTTAATTTAAAAATGCTTTATTTTTATTATTACACTTATTTAAATAAATTAAATTGTTACAGACCGGTGCACGGTTTGATATTTCTGTTCAAATACAAAGAACAGGAGCCGCCTTCTGGGCCAGTCATTACTGCGCCCGAAGAGTTGGAGAAAATATACTTTGCTCATCAGGTAACTTAGTCGATCAATATAATTTAAGAGTTCTTGTCGGTGCATTGATACAATTTCCTCCATATGGACATATATTTATTATTTATATGATTCATTAAGTCTCCTACCCTTATCCCACGCTAACTAGGGTCAGCAGAACATGTTTTTCTCTTCCACTCTCCTCTATCTATTATTTTTAATATGTTGTTGTTAAAATATTTAGGTGATGATTTATAGAGATTGCAAAAAGATACCATTTTAAAACAATAAAAGTATCAAAAAGATATTTTATTTTATTTGGTGCAGTGGGCGAAAGCCCGCCTGAGACGCAGAGGTTGCGGGTTCGATCCCCGCTGCGGGACAAATGTTTGCATGATCTGCAAATATTTGTTTCGTGTCTGGGTGTTTTCTATGTATAATGTGTATGTATTTACAAAAAAAAAAAATGTATCTATGTAGTTTATCAGTCATCTGGTTACCATAACACAAGCATTAAATTGCTTAGCTTGGAACTAGATGACGCCGTGTGAAATGTCCAAGGATATTTATTTATTTATTTCGTTATATTATCTTTCCAAAATCATTTATCATTTATCATTTCCAGACGATAAACAACGCGTGCGCGACGCAAGCTATCATAAGTCTGCTGTTGAACTGCAATCATCCGGACTTAGAACTTGGCCCGGAGCTCACTAAGTTAAAGGAGTTTAGCAGGTAAACATGCATATTTTTATCTAACTGCGCCCCGTGCCCGTGGTGTTACCCGCGGTAAATAGTTCCTGTGAGAAAACCGGGATCGAGAGCCTATGTTTTAATCCAGAGTATATGCTATCCTGGTACCATATTAATTATTTATTTATTTATTTTTATTTATTTATTTAGAAGACAATATAACATCATAACAGGTTTTTTTTTTTAACCCTAAGGCGATGGTATAAGTAAGTTAATCTAGACAATTAAAATTAAAATCCGTCCAGCCGTTAGAGCGTGAAGGAGTAATAAACATTCACACTTACACACACACCCTACACACACTAGACTTTCAGTTACTTGGTTTAAGGCGCATATAATTTTTTACCGAAAAGGCACGTTGCACGGCCGGATTCGAACCCGCGATCTTCAGATCGAAAGTCGAAGTACTAATCCTCTTGCCAACACGGCTTTTTTTATTCATCTATATTAAGCATCAATGAAATATTATTGGATGGATTATTATGCATAATGTTATTGTGAAAATTTTGATATAGACGGCAATGAACCTGCCAAGAATAGAATTCTACAAAAATGTGGATGAGTGCCAAAAAAGTATTTTGTCGTCTGACTAACGCCCTTGGATATGTACAGTACAAACATCTGAAAGTCATGATGTGATTGCGTTTTAAAAGCTTTTGTTAAAATTTGCCGTTGTCCGATTGAGAGGAATTTTGCACACTAATGCTCGGTTCCTATATCCAACGTACGGATGACCGTAGATCGATCGTCATAACAACGTTGTTATCTGTCTAAAAGGGTCATACATTTTGTGTTGTACTGTAAAGATAGATCGACGGTCATCCGTACTGATTATTGGTTCTCAATGACAAGATTTATGACAGCGAGACGAACTGATGATGGAATAAAAAATCTAAATGAATCTGCTCGAGATATCTTCTAAGATATTAAATAAATAAATGTATGATGACTACTTATGAGCCAAAAGTAAATGAAAGTGAAACACTTTAAATAATAAAAAAAGAAACGTTTTTGATAGTCGAAAACGAAACGAAAAACTTCAACAAATGAAGCTTCGCTGTCGTATTTGCCTGTGCGTACAATTTTCACTAAGTTATTAATGAGTTAATTCATTTTCATTAATAAATTTTCAATTTTGAAAGTGTTCCAACAACTTTAGGGCCCCTGAAAAAACATCTGAATTGACACTATTGTTATTCAAACTAAAAGTATACAACATTTCAGCTCAATTGGTTGAAGATATCTGCTTCAAAATTGAGTTGCAAGATTTCACCCAAATAGTTACTTATTACATACATTGCAAGTTAAATTAACCTTCTAAATAAAACTTATTTGTTTGTTGCACAGGTCTTTTGATCCCCAAACATGTGGAAACGCGATAAGCAACTCTCAAGTGATTCGTTCTGCGCACAACTCTATGGGAAACACTTATTTATTCGAAATGGACAAGCAGGCGGCTGGAAAGGTAAATTTGAACAGTACTACTTACTGCTAGTACAGTCGAGATCAGAGTGTAATGGTGATTTATTGATTGACCATGTGCGATAGAGAGGGCCTAAGAGATAGCTAGAGAATCTATCGCTATCTCTAATGCGGTCACCACACATTGGAGTGTTGGAACGTATTGGTTCCAACACCTTGGTCGGTTATTGGACACAAACGGAGCATTGCCATCGGCCATTCTATTCGTAGCCATTGTTGGAACCAAGTTGAAGCCAATGTGTGGTGCCCGCATAAGACTTGGGGGTAACTGATTTTTTATTAAGCATGTTCGGTTCGGGCATAACTTTTTTGCCTTTCGGTACATGAGTCCTAATTACTTTTATTCACAATTCCCAAAATTCCCACTTTCTTGATTTTACGTACTTTTTAAAACATTCATTAACTTAAACTCACACTTCATATAATATCGACTTCCCAAAATTCCCACTTTTTCAGATTTCTTATGCACGAGTATGTAGGTAGGTAATCCTCTTTACAATAATAACTGGCCACTTGACATATCAAAGATAAAGAACATTTGAGTGTTATATTGTTAACTAGTTTGCCTCCTCTATCCAAATCCGTAAAAAAAAAGTTCCAAGTCTTAAGATACGAAAAAGGGGGGGGGGGGAAGGGGGGAAAAAAGGGGGGGTTTGGGATTTTTCCCCAACTCACCAGACCTACCTCTATACGAATCCGTCAAAATATACCCACCTCTCATCAAGGTCTTTCATTTGAGCTCACAACGGAAAGTCTAGGACGAGTAGTTCTCGAGATATGGGCGTCTGAAGTTTGACAGCTGTCATCGAAAAAGTAGATCTCATCAAGGTCTTTCATTTGAGCTCACAACGGAAAGTCTAGGACGAGTAGTTCTCGAGATATGGGCGTCTGAAGTTTGACAGCTGTCATCGGAGAAGTGAATGTCAATGAGCTTTATGTAAACATGAAACCACTCTGGTATCATATTATGCTATCCTGGTACTTTCGAAATCCACACGATGTTCATAGGGAGGGTCGTTTTTTCTCGAGTAAAATAGTTGGTTTAAAAAGTGGAAATTTTGGGAAGTTATAATTATAGGCAGTTGTGATTGTAGATAATGGGCAACATATGAGTAGGTATTTTGGTAAGTGGGAATTTTGGGAATTGTGAATAAAAGTAATTAGGACTCATGTACCGAAAGGCTTTTTTGTATTATGTTCCGTTTTTAATGAACAATTATTTCATACATCAGGCAAACTTCGTTATGCATTGAAACTATTTGATTTGACAGTTGTCATTGAGATGGTACTACGTCGCGGACTCCCGCAGTTTACTTAATAAACTGTAAACATTACCTTTCTTTTAGATAGTCGGGTAAAGCCTGTATGTTAATCCAGGGTGTCTGCTACACCAAATTTTATCAAAACCGGTCCAGCCGTTCTCAAGATATAAGTGTTTGAACAAACCCAACTTTGTTTTATTATACAGACCAGCTTTCTCGCCCCCAGCTTCGCTCGCGTGGTACCTACCATTCTACACATCGGTGAAATAATTTTTGAAATCGGAAGAGTATTTTTGGAGATTACCCCAAACATACAAACAAACCAACTTTACCTCTTTATAATATAGACTAGAATAGAAGTATAGATAAACCGCATCAAAATCCGTTGCGTAGTTTTAAAGATTTCTTTAAGCATACATAGGGATATAGGGACAGAGAAAGCGACTTTGTTTTATATTATGTAGTGATAGTGATAGACAGGGCGAGGCAAAGTTTTGAGTTAACATTTTAATTTTAGTAAGAATATCAATTTAACGCATTTTTCCTTTGAATTGATTTGAGCTTGCCTAATGAATGTATTGGCTTGTCAGGACGACGATGTATACCACTTCATAGGCTACATGCCGATCGAAGGTCGGCTGTATGAGTTGGACGGCTTGCGCGCCGGCCCTATCGACCACGGACCCATCGCGCCCGATGCGGATTGGCTTGATGTGGTGCGCCCTATCATCCGGGCTAGGATCAACAAGTTAGTCATTATGTCTTTTAATCATGTTTTTTTTTAATATCTATTACTTATGTATTTTCACCGATTATTCAGTCAACAGTGGACCGATATTGAATAGTATACTCTATATTATTTGATGAGGATCTTCGGAGTTATAAACATCAACATTAAACATAAATGCATCTCAGGAGATTGCTGTCCTCTAACAAAATTTAAGTCATTAAAAAAAAGTCATTAATTTTGCCACTTGTTTTTGCACAATCACGTTGTTGTTTTTATTAATTAGTGTTCAGGATCACCCATTTTGTGACTGAAGAACGACAAGTCACACTGCTCACGCGTTCTATTTGGTTTCGTTCGTACAAGGTTGATTGCTTTAGGTACACAGAGGGCGAGATCCACTTCAACTTGATGGCACTGGTGTCGGAGCGCCGCTCCGTACTGACGCGGCGCATGCGCGAGCTTGCCTCTGCAGCCACCGCGGGGCCCGAGGGGGTTGCGGGGGGGCAGGCTGGTGCGGGGGCGGGGAGCGCCGAGCTCGTGCGCCTGCGCGAACTGCTCGACTACGAGGATATCAAGCTGCGCAAGTACGCGCAGGAGATGGCTCGCCGCCGGCACAACTACATGCCCTTCATCGTCGAACTGCTGCGCATCCTCGCGGAGGACAAGAAGCTGACCGCCATCGTCGCCTCTGCGCGACACCGCATCAAGAAGCGCGCCCACAAGCGCATGAAGACATAACACGCACTCTCTGCGGGGGGCCCCGCGGCGTCGGCGCCGCGCCCCCGCAGCGAGTCCGCCGCTCCCGCCCCCGCCCCCGCACCCTCATCCGCTCCCCGTAAGTCTAAGTCTAAATCTAAAAGTAAGAAAAACGTCAGCAAATCTCCGCTCGAGCGAGCAGCCCCGGCGCCCGAGCCGGTGCGCGCCCAACGCCGCGCGCGCTCCCCCCCCGCCCCCCACCCGCACTCGCTGCTGCGGGTGCACCACCCGGCACCGGCGCCCGCGAGTCCGCGCCGGCGGCCGGCGCCGTCGCCCGCGAGACCGCGCAGGCGGCCGGCGCCGGCGCCCGCCTCCCCCGACGTGCAGTTCGTGTCGGTGACGCACGTGGAGCGCGCGCCGCGCACGAGGCGGCGCACGCGCGGCGCGCCGAGGCGCAGCTCGCCCTCCGGCCAGGCCAGCCCCTCCAGACTCCTGCCGCCCGGCGCCGGCGGGGACATCCCCTGCACGCTGGGGGACCTCGACTCCATCTACCGCGACGGCGACGCGCTGCCCGCCGGCTCCGAGGTGCAGGACGCCTTCGCCATCGAGACGCGCGTGCGGGTCGTCTCCACCGACGACGAGACCGAGGACGTGGAGGTGGAGGAGCTGTCGCCGGAGAACTTCGCGCAGGTCCAGCTCTCGCAGGACAGCCTCGACGTGATCCTGCCGCCGCAGATGCTCAACACTAATATATTCGATCTGCCGGATTTCCCGGAGAATTTCCTCGAGAACCTGGATGACGACGCCCTGAACGATGCCCTCAACAACGACGACGAGCTGGCGCCGGAGCCGGCCTCTCCGGGGACCCTCGTGATCGACTGCCCCACCCACAGGGGTGCGGGCTGGGAGCGGGGGGAGAGGGGCGCGGGCCCGCCGCCGCCGAACTACCTGCTGGAGCTGCCGGCCGACGACGAGCTGGGCCCCAACATATTCGACGACGACAGCGACGAGCCCCCCCCGCCCCACATCTACGATGAGGACCCCCCAGCGCCGCACAACGTCATCGAGCTCAACATCCTCGAGCCAGATCTGTTCGCGGACGACGAGGCGCAGCGAGACGCGTTGCAACCTAACATATTTGACGAGGACAGACCCGATCAGAACTTGCTTGTGCACAATATTATCGAGCCTAACTTGATAAATGGAGATAGACTTGAGCAAAACGGTCCCGTGCAGAACGAGGCACGCGACAACGACCAGGACGATCGCGACTGACAGGCGCTCATGCTGGCTTTGCGACTGCGAGGAGCTAGCTTGGACTGATTTGAAAACGAACCAACTTCGAGCTATGTTCTTACATCTACTAGTAAAGTGTCCCACGCTGTTTCCGTTTTTTATTACTGTAGGTACTTTTTTTTTTTTTTTATTATTAACCTGTTATGTCCCACTGCTGGGCAAAGGTCTTATGTACTTTATTTTATGCAAATTATTTCGTCCTGTTTTGTTTAATGAATTAATGCTGAATGAAACTATAAAAATATAATTATCTATTTAATTCCTTAAAGTATAGACAAAGTGTTGAAAAAGTACATATCAAGCAAGTATTCAGAGACAAATAATTCTTAAATTGTGTACAATGCTCATCCTTCTTGAATATTGCTTGATCATGCAGTAGGTATTTTACAAAATAAAGTTCTTTGTTATTACAAAAGTCAAAAAATATTTTTTAAGTAACGTGAATTTTAAGAGTCTGTATTGTTCAGATAAACATTTGAAAATGCAAAGGCACACACTACACATATGCGAGGAATTTCGCGAACTTATATGCTTTATATTTTTCTTTAACATTCTATTTTGAAAGAAAGCCGTGCAGATTGATAATTAACGTAAAAAATACATGTAGAAAGTAGTTTGTGGGTATCAGTATATTGCATTCACTTACATTTTACGATCATTGTCATTTTATTTGCGTCTTCCCATCGGCGATATTATAATTATTATTTACATCTTATTTAGTACATTTTATCTTAAATCTAAATTATAAACCTAATTAACGAAAGTTTATTTTACTTCAAGAATAATGAGCAATAAATTAATGAATTTTGGGGTGATGTGGCACTTCGATAATACATAGTCTAGTCTCTGTTATTTACAAGAAGGGATCGATTACTACAGTTGTGGCGAAGGCGAAGTATTGTGACATGATTTATGAATTAGGGAAAATGTATTTACAGAAATAGGTACATAATTTGAGCGATTAGCTGCCTACTATATTCTAGGTTCATTATGTGGATTCCAGCATTTCATGTTTTTTTTTATATCACGGGTATATTCACTGTGATAAGGGAAATTACCTTGTTTCGTTCAAACGTTTGTACTGTATATCATGCCGGCACCACACATGGGCTTCAACTTGGTTTTAACATTAGAATGGCCAATGACATTGCTCCGTTTACGGTTATTCGTCACAAACGGAGCATTGCCATTGGCAATTCTAATGTTGAAGTTGAAGCCAATGTGTGTTGCCCGCATTAAGTGAATCCACGTAATGAGGGAACAGAGGCTGGTTAAGGAGTGTCACCATAATACAGGGTGTATAATACATAATACATGATCACGTGTTTGCTTGTAGTCCTTTTGGCTTTATCATCATAGTCGCCCTTTTCAGAGTGTAGTCCCAACCCCTCCAGCGGAACCACACGATACCTGAAACGATGGAAATTAAATTAAATATCTGCTTAGCTTTATTGCTAAGAATTACCATTAATTATAATTACATTCGTCACCAGAGTTGGCCACTTGCTCATACGAACTTACTTACTTATTGCTTCTTGAAGGATAAATTCGCAAGAAAAAACATGAAACAATTCTGTAAAGCTTTGCTAGAATTACGGGATAATTACATTCATTAGTAGTACCTTCAATGTAAAATTAGGACATAGTCATTAATATGTATATTAGTACAACTTAAACTTGATACAACATCTAAAAGATGTAAAACTGTCTGTTAGTAAGATTATTCCAACACATTTAGTGCCATAATAACATGAACTACTGATAGTTATGCTAAATGAAATCCATGACAATTTCATCATCTCATTTCTTGTGTTTATGTAGGTATCTATAATGTGAAGGTTTGATCACTACTATGGGCCTAAGAGTAAAAAGCAAACCCATTTGATTGTATTTCTTGATTCTAGTGATGTATCCATTTTATCTCTATGTGTTACTCAATAGCGAATAAAGTAGTTTTCTCAGTAGCATGTTCAGTAGTGCCAAATTCAATGTTCTGTGGGGCGATTCGCAATACTCGGAATGCATTCGATTCGATGATCTTTGACGTTACTTCGCTGGAAAAACGTTAACTTTTCGAATAAAATGTTCAAATGGAATGCATTCTGAGAAGTGTTAATAGCTCTACATTTGTTATTATAATTCGTAGTTCAATGTGCGGGCCAATGTAAGTGTTTTAAAGATTTGCACAAATGCTGCACAAATATCTCTTAATACTAAATATACCTACTATTTAAGTCATTTTAGGTCAAGTTAGTCGTGTTTTAGTCCAGTTCTTGCAGTTACCTATATTAACATTCGAAATTAAAGTATATCAATATTAGTAATCAATATTATTAGGTAATAGTGATGTATTCGATGTTAAAAGGCCGAATTTAACGGCGCTTAGAAGGGTCGGTTTTTCAGGCAATTAAAATAATAATCTCGAGAAATAGTTATGGCGGTCTGACATAGTTTCTTTACAAAGTTAATAGTGGCAATTCGAGTGTCGCAAAAGCTAAACTAAGCTAACTAAAATTATTGCCATCCTTTTTATTCCCATCGCTATGAAAGGGACGGCAACAATTTTAGTTAGCTTAGTTTAGCTTTTGCGACACTCAGAATTGCCCCCAATGTAACCTTAATAAGGCACCTTATTCTCATGAGCACTGGCAATCCTTATGTACCTACCTAATATTTCATTGACAATATTTCTACCCTTGCCGTGAAAATACTACAGCCAAGCTTTAACTGCATTTAATGACAATTCTTGTGTTTTCATGAGAATAAAGCCCTATTTGTAATTTTGACGAGGATTGAGGTTCGTATTATTTACGTACGACGGAGTTTTTTCAACCGATGCTGATGTGCGGGCATTTTTCATTTATATAATAAAGCGTGTTAGTCTTAAGCTGTAGTATAGTATGTTGGTACCTAGTAAATTCATTAAATTTACTATTTGCTAAATCTTTTTGAAAGGGCTTGACTGAAGGGTGGTTGTCAATGTTTGGCTCATTTGGTTGCAACATTCGCGTAGGTAATTAGTCAATTATTGATGATATTCGTTTTGATTTGTAAGAGGAAAAAAATATGATATAAGTACTTACTTAATAGTTCTCAGTCAAAGCCTTATATGTTCTATCAACAAAGTTCATTGTGCTCAAGACACTTTATCAAAATACCGTCTATTGAAATTTTTCCTTTTTTGATTTAATTTTTCTTATCTTCTTACATTTTTCCTCAAGCAGGCTATCTTAAGGATGATGGTGCTAAGTGAGTAACATATCAGAAACATTCCGAATCGTGGAGATGTCAAGATTATGTTACTCATTTCTAATCATCGAATTTTATCGATTGGATCAGTATTATTGAAGCAGTTAGCGATACAGAAAGTAGAGTCAGTTAGTTCTTTGGCACGTTATCTTAATAGTAATATTCGCGTGTTAGGCAAAACATGAACTTGATATGAATTCGCTCGTTTGCATACAATAACTAGACCTGCAATTTGACAGTTAACACTCACCTTGCCTCGCAGTAAGATCTTGCGGGTCGTGTAAATACAGTCCATTGAGTCCTCGACCGCAGGATTTCCACCACCAGCCTCCCTTCAGCATCGAAGCGCAATTCAAAGAGGACCTGTCGTTGTCTCTGTAAACGTAATCATAATCAATACACGTGTTGAAGGAAAACGTGAGTTTTATTTCTCCTTACGTTATTGTGCAGTTTAAAGATTAAGTTGAGTCTCATTTAGTAAGAAAAAGAATGCTTGTCTGGTTGTCTTTTTTAAACTTTCGCGATCAGAACACATTATAAAACATATGCAAACGGGTATTTATCACGAATGAAAATCTTCGTGATAAATACCCGTTTGCATATGTTTTATAATGCTTGTCTGGTGATGACCTTAATCTTGATTCCCATCTACCATCAGCGCGCATTGAAAAAAGCGGCTGTGATGGTTTTTTTCGAAATAATCGGTTGGTAATTACCCATCGAGAAGCAATTAATGGACCATGTACTTAATTATTTAGGTAGGTACTTAGGTACATAAAGATTTTGCTTAGGTACACTTGAACCCGAATCATAATTTATTTTATTTATTTCCTGCCTAGATTATCAAAGTTGTTCATAGATAGATTAACAGAACACTTCATTGTTCATTACATTACATCAGATAACAGACACAGAATATTTAAAATGAAGTACAATGGGTGGTCTTATCGCTATGAGCGATTTCTTCCAGACAACAGTTAGTTGTAATTTATGAAGATGACTTACCGGTTGTATGTAGAAAAGGGGCTGTTGTTGGAACCGTACCAGGGGTCGTTGAGGGAATCTCCAGCGTTTCCTTCATACCCGTCTATTTCCAACTTGTAGTATTCCGCTTCTGAGTATATCTTGAAGTGCGAATACTGCGCGAACCTACACGTGAAAGGTTAAATAAGTAGGTACCTAAGTAATTAATATCGTCCTTGGTTGAAAGGTGGTAAGGAATGTCCAATTTATTCAATTATGTGGAAAGGAAACTCCTAGCGCCCTATTATGTATTTTAATAACTAATTTTAGAATCACGTTTTAAAGTAGGTATTGGAAGAATGTAAGAGGAGTGAGTTCAGAGTTGATGACTGATAGAGGAGAGTGGAATAGAAAAACATGTTGTGCCGACCCCTCTTACCGTGGGATAAGAGCAGGAGAATGATGATGTTTTGAAGTATTGGATGAGCAGTCCTTTTAATCTATGTCGTCCTTGGTCTTAAACTGCAGACGTTACCTTTTGTTCCCGTCAAAGTCCTCAAGTTCGACTCGAAGCATATAATCGTCGTTGTTCGTCAGCATGTAGATATTCTCGTTTCCCAGCCAGAACTCTTTGCTGGTGTCCCCGAAGCCATTCTTGTAGTCACCCCAGTCTCGGTTAAAGTTCTCTGCCGGCACTCCGTAGTCGTCTCGACGGTGGATCACCTAGTTATGAAAAAATAGTAAAATAAAAGAATGCACTTTTATTTGGTTCCCAAAAAATGCAAGCTTTGTTTTGTTTGGATGCCTATGATGACCAAACTATGGACCAAAGAGCATTAACACTTGATAATGACGATTATGAATCAAAGAGCATGTATGGTATGAATGACACAAATGTTTTGTTTATTTAACTCTTGGTAGTCTCTGGTTTTTCTCTTTGTCGGAAAAACAAAATTCTGTTTATTTTGTTTTCTTTGAAGGCCCCAAAGTTTTAGTAAACTACTAATGATTATTAAAAGTCAATTAAAAGCCACAAGTTGTAAGACTAACTACCTACCTAAGGGTCCAACAAAACAGCATGCCGATTTCTCTCGAGGTTTTCTATCATATATTGATTAGTTGTTTTCTAACTTGGTTGACGTCGACGGCCACATTTCGTGCCTATGAGTCTGTAGGTATAGATGCCCTTCATCTGACCGGTTTCCGGTCTAAAACAGCAACCTTCGACTTGGCTACTTACCAACCTATCTACCTGCTAAGTAGGAATGCAGTGCAGGTACCCAAACGCATTTGCAAAAGACTAAAAATAACTTGGTGCTCAGAAGTGATGAATTCATTAAAATAAGTATCACTCGATTATTTTTATAAAATTACATATATTTTTGTTTGGTGAATGCAGGCCGCTTCCAACCGAAACAACTGGAGATCTATTAGGGGGTCAATACGTTTTTAATCAATACATTTTTGTGACTCAGAATTTTCTGTATTCTGAGTTGTGCCTCTAACTTTTTATGCGGTGGAATATTTTCTTACCGTCCATCCGCCCTCGGCGATGTTCTGCTCGCAGTAAACTTTTAAGAACCAGTAAGTAGTCCCTCTAATCTGCAGGTAGTAGACACCTGACTCCCGCATGCCGGCGTTCAGGAGATCCACGCATGAAAACCCCTGGAAAAGAAGGATAACGTTGTTAGCTATGTTAGCATGTTCGGAACCGGTTCTTTTTGTAACCCTGACAGAACCGAGAATTCGGAACCGGGAAATCGGTTTCGATGCCATAAAGGAGCTTCCTTATATATTTATTTTATTCTGTTTTTAGTATTTGTTGATCGGCAACAGAAATATCTACCTACATCATAGGATCATAGTAAGAAAATTTCAACAGTTTAGCTATCACGGTTCATGAGATACAGCCTGGTGACAGACAGAGAGCGTCAGCGAGAGTCTCAGTAATTGGTAAATAAATAAACAATTCTTGCAAGAAAAAGTCAAGCCTATCGACAATTCGATCTCACAGAAACTTTTGTCAAAACTGGTAGACCACTTTCTTGGCCGACCGTACATAATAAATAGTTTATTCGTCAAAGCATATTGACATTTACTGTAATTTTTTACTTAAGTATACCTACTACTGTTTTTTGTTAGGGGGTTAAACATGATAGCAGAGGAACTTTTAATTATCTCGTTCAGCAGTTTATTAACACAGGCATTCGGTTGCTTTGCTTGGGACTGTTAGGACTAAATTATGTGTAAAATGTCCATAGATATCTATTTTATTATTCGCTGTGTGATTTGCTTGGATAGATTATTGTTAGGGGTACACATAAAGGACACAATTGCTTTGCGTCGATCGCTGTTAGAATATAAAACGCATACTTCCATGCACTAGTTAGGTAGGTACCTACTATCTGTACTAACGACATCGTAAACAAAACAATTGAATATTACGCAACGTAACTTTCATTCTGTTGATAAGATTTATAAGTTTTCTTTGACAGATGCTTAACTATTGTGTATGAACTTAGTATTCTTTTATCTGTGGTATGAATTCAAATTTCAAACATGTCTGGCTGGATACAAACCGTTAGTTTTTGTCAAACGTTTTAAGATTTATGGTAGGTAACACAGGCAATAGGCATGTCAATTGTAAGGGATGATACTTACCTACCAGTACCCGACAGTGACAGCTCATTAGTATTTCCATAACGAGATTTGGCAAATGGTCTTTGATGTCCGAATAGTGGCCAGTCTTGTTGTTCGCAAAATAAGACTGGCCACTATTCGAACTTAATAGAAATACTTAATTACTCTTGGACTGAACTCATGGATTGCGCAAGCCATATTTGTGAAGTCTTACCGCGGTCAGTTTGATCGTGGTCCACGATTTGTCAATATTGTCATAGAAAGTTTTGAAACGTAGGTATAGGTACGGTCAGCCAAGAAAGTGGTCTACCAGTTTTGAGAAAAGTTTCTGTGTGATCAAATTTTTTCTTGCGAGAATTCGAATTTGACACAATGGCATGACGTAAATATACTTAGTACTTAGGTAAAGAGAGCAATTTGACTCTATCTAATGTTATTGCAAGTGGAAATCGACCTTGTTAATTCATGACTTTCAAATGAAACTCAACCGTACCTACCTATGGTGGTAGACCACATTTTGGCCGACCGTACCAACAGACAAGTTGTATGGAGGTACCGTTGAGTACCTTCACCAAATGAGAACTGCTTTGGCTCAATGTGTCCAATCAGAAACTTTGCAATAGGTTTATAGGTAGGTAGCTACCTACTGTCATGTCAGCACAGCACTGTTTTAGAAATATAGGTACCTACCTACAATGAAATCGCTTGGTGCATCTGCATAATATTTATTTATTATGCGATATTGTTACATATTGGGATTGGTGGTAAAGATAATATCAACTGGGGCTATAGGTACTATTACCACTGGTAATAGTATAGCCCCAGTTGATATTATCTTCATTCAATTGATACCTCGGGCCCTCAAGAAAGGAAAGTCGTTTTCCATCATTACCATGGGTTGCCTTGTCACGAGCCGACACTTCCTGCTAACTTAACTTCCGTTTCAACAAAACCTAAATGTTTGTAAGCTAAGTAGGTTAGTTTACCGTAGGTACCTACTAAGTATTATTTTATCTGTGCCGTAGGTTATAGCGGTAGGTAGGTATATTAGGTACATAACATAGGTAAGTACTTATACTTATATACTTAGGTACATATATTATAAATTAAGTACCTACCTACCTAGGTAACTAAAGCTGATATTAGAACGCAATGTTTTTGGGTATGGTACGACGCATACGGTAGAGTCATGAACGAATTTCATGGGTAGAGTGAAACGAGTTACGCGCGTTGCATCACCGCCCGACATAACCGCCGGTTCTCGTACGTTGAGACAATAAACACGGTGTAATCATCGGTAGGTATAATTGTCACTTGGTGGGAACGACAGGTTTTTGCGCGAGCCCACAAAGCGCGGAAAGCACAGCCTCTGTAAGCTAAAGTGTTCTATATTTACGTAACGGTCGACGCAACTTTCCTTGCGCGGAAATCTTGCAGTAGGTCTTTGAACATCCGACCCGCCAGGCCGAGGACGCAGCGATAAGGAACTAGTGGAATTGAGAAGTGACTGCCTCTTACGAAAACGTATCATTCTGTTTCTGCTACGCATTGTTCTAATTTATCTACTGTTGGTAAACTTGTTGATACCTACTGTATACAGCGAAAAGAGATAATACTAGAAGTCTAGAATGTAATGTTCAGTAGGTAACGTAAGTTAGCTGGTTAGCTATTACCAAATCAAGAGATTACGCTAAGTAGTACCAGAGATGAGATAAACCCAACTTAAATAACTTGATTTATTGGTCTATGGTAGTACCATAGCTGGGCACCGTTAATCAAATGGTTAACTTCGTTAATCGATAATCCGTTACAAAAAAAGTTAGCTTCGTTAAACGTTAAAGCGTTACATTTCAGAAGAATTAACGCAAGTTAACGTTAATCGTTAATCCGTTAATATGTGTAAAATTGCATCTTTATATCGTTGCGTTAAGTGTTAGAAACTGACCGGTTAGTGATATTTCGTGAAAAAATAATAAGTATTTTTCTCGAATAACTGGCACACTAAATTCGGAAAACAAACAAATTTTGATAGAAAGAAAATGACAAATGAAAAATCTTACTAAAAGTTTTAAGGTTTCGACGGGATTCGAAACCGCGAGATACAAGCGATCATCCTTAAGCCGGGCTGCCTTACCACTCGGACACGAAGCCCTTGACGTTGAAGACGAAACTATCAGTAAGATGATATTTCGGTTAAAGCACCGAAACCTAAGTGTGGTTTAACACTATAATTAATTATATAAACTATAGAAAGAAAATGTCGGTTTGACTTTGAATTGAAACTATCAATCAAATTAGCATCTCTACATTCTTCACCAATCAAAGCAGCCGGGAAAACCGGAAGGAAACAGATAAAAAAAAAAAACAAGTACAGATTAAAAATAATAAAAAAATCTAAAACGATAAGGCTGCGCCGGGCACGTCGGCGGGTCCGTACCCGACTCGAGGCTAATGCCCTGTTTAGAAAATAGTTGAATACAATTTTTAGTTTCATCTGTCTCTTCGCAGTTTTCTTTCTCACTCACACGCGCCGGCAAAATATAGATAGATAGATAGAAGATAGAAAATACTTTATTGCACACCATTAACAGATAAAAAAACATTATGAACAATAAAACACTTAAATTACTATGATATACAATCGGCGGTCTTATCGCTAAAAAGCGATCTCTACCAGACAACCTGAGGATGGATATGGACAGATTAGAAGATAATATGGGGCATAACTAAGTATATATAGTATTATTAATATAAACCTTAAATATATTTAAATAAGGTGCATTTATTAAATAAAAAATAAACAAACATAATAAACCAATATAAGCAGGCACACACACATCTACCTTCACATTACATAAATATACCTACATGTATATAATATACAATGGAAAAAATAAAAGATAATGAATAGAACTTAATAGAAAAAATATTACCATAACAAATACAATATAATAGTACGAAATGGGTTGATGACAGGTCAGCGACAACAAGACAAATAGTGTTCCTTCAATCTAGTTTAGTTTTTGTTTCACTCGCTGCCACGCGCCGCCCGGCACTTGTCGGTGCCGTGCGGTAACTATTAGGCATTGGATTAACGATTAACGGACTTCTCGCATATTAACGGAAGTTAACGTGTCCGTTAACATTTTTGAAAGTTAACTTAAAAGTTAATCCGTTAATCAAAATGTTAACTTCGTTAATTAACGATTAACGGATTAACGAGTTAATGCCCAGCTATGGGTAGTACTTACCAAACTGTCCATACACACATAGCGTGCCCAGCCGTAGCTTTTCTAAGGATCAGGACAGGGTCTGATTTAAATTCCGGCAGCGCAGTAGGTACCTTACAGTGACTGTCTCAATTGAATGATTTGTAATAGGTAAGTCGGAGGCCCGTGGTCTTTTACCATATCTTCGTCAAACTCTGACGCGGACACCATTTCGCGCTTATAATGTAGGTAAGGTCATCAAGTCAAGTAGTGACAAAGACCACACAAGAACCAAGAACAGAAGATACCTACCTACATTGGGTAGGCCTACTAGGCTCAATATGGTGTGATGATGTCTATGCGACTCAAAAGTACCTACCTACCTATGCTATAATTGTCGTAGGTAGGTGTTTTATGATCGACGCATTAACGACTTGTGAAAATATTCTTAATGTAATGGACTCACTTTCACGTCTTTATAGTTGGCGACGATCTCGGATGCGAAAGTGTTATTGCCGATGATGGGTTTGTTCTTGACACTGGGGAAGATGATGCCGCCTTTCCTGCTGGCGGGGCGGGGGCTGGTGGCGGCGCCGGCCGGCGTCAGGGTCACCGTCGCGGCTCCGCTGCTCGCACTATAGACCACCAGACCATTAGTCATCACGTCGAGCCCGCATTTCTGCACACTTACCTACACATAATGCTATAAACTCGCAAGGATACGCAGAACTCGCAATGCAAAGTACAATCGCTATGCTTAGTTAGAGATATAGAAAGATGTCACCTGTTGATGAATGAGGGCGCAGGCGTAGTGTTGGTGTTGGGGGGCGCCGTGCTGGTGCTAGGGTCTGTGGAAGGCTCGTCCACTCTGTAGCGGGTGGGCGCGTATTCCGCGAGCTTATCGAAAGTTGGGTCCAGTAGCAGCTCCGGCGGCACGGGTCGCTGGGCAAGCGTTGCTACATCATCCTCCTGCTTTTTCAATCTCTTCTCTACCATATCCAGGTTTTCTATGATCAGGTTTGTTTTGAGTCTCAAGTCGCTGTGAATCTGGCCGATGGCACGCTCCTGTCTCTGTGTCTGCGTGAGTAGCTCGTCCGATTTGGGCACCAGGTCGTCGACGGAGCTCTTGGTTCCGACTACGACGTCCCAAACCTCGTCCATCTTCTCGGAGACGCTCATCATGGGAATGATCTTGTTGACGAGATTGTCGATCTTGCTGCTCTTAGCAATGGGCGCCTGAGTGCTGGTCGCGGTGCGGTTCTTGAAGAGACTATTGACATTGATGGACGCAGCTTCGGGCTCCACGATGGCCGCGTGAACATCCGCCATCATGTAAAGCACCTTGCCCAGATTTTCGGATACCAAATTAATATGGAACTGTAACTTACGGTCCACCGTCGACATCGACGTTCTTAGTTGATCCACTTCTTTCGTAATCTCATTGACAACTTCGGAGTTGAGACCTTTAGCGATTTCTATAACGTTCAGGTTGATAGGCTTCTTTTCGCTCGCCTCGGCATTAATGTCATCGACGGGCAAAAAGTTATTGTCTATTTGTGTTTTTAAGCCGACTAATGTCGAGTCGATGTTGGAAACTTTTTGGTCTAAAGATTCTAGCTTTCTATCCAGAAGCTGTGCGTTACTGACCTCTATCTGCCTCTTAGTAGTGTTTTCTTCAGTGTCTTGTCCTAATTGACTGAATAACTTTAAATCTAAGTTTCCAAGTTTAGAAATGATGGCATCTGTTTTGTGAATGTTGTCGTTCACCCTTGAGTCAAGCGCTTCCACTCTTCTCATAAGATGTTCTACAGCTTTGTCAAGGTTTTCAATTCTCTGGAGTTTCGTTTCCAATGTGCTTACTATTACTTCGAAAACGTTGAATATGTACTGCTCCCTGAAACAATTAAAAATATTCAAGTTATTAATGTGTCCTGCCTGCCCACAATGACATAAGGCGCCGAAGCATGGACGCTCACTAAGGAAACTGTGCAGACAATGAGGGTTGCACAAAAGGCCATGGAGCGTTCCTATGCTCGGCATATCTCTGCTAGACCGAGTCCGCAATTCGGAAATACGTAGGTAGGACAAAGGTAGCGCGAGATTTAAGTGGTGCTGGGCTGGACACTTGGCCAGATTTGGTGATGGCGGGTGGTGTAAGGCCGTGACCGTGGCCGAGTGGTGGCCAAGAGAGAGTTATAGAAGCAGGGGCAGACCATCAGCCCGGTAGGTGGACGATATAGAGGCCCTATAGGGAAAGGCATGGGTGCGAACAGCAGGGCCGATTAGAGTGGCGTTTGAGGGAGAAGGCTTATACCCAGCAGTGGGCTATCAATTGAGCTGCCAATGATGATGAAGAAGTTATTGTCCGTTGAAAACTAGACACACTACCTTACGATTTCTTTGCAATGCAGAAAAAAATAATTCGATGAATCTTTGAAGTAGGTAAGCTAGAAGATAATTATATTAAACTAGGTACTACACTGATAGGTAACCATAATAAAGTAATAATTATTGACGTGAGTAGGTACCTACCTAATGCTTCTGACCTACCAAAAAAGCAAAATTAGCATTCCCGCAGAGATACCTAGAGCTAAAACCTTGGTTTTGTGTGGACAAGCGCCGCCCGCCCCGCACCGCTCTGTAGTTAGGTACTTAGTACCTCTACCTAACCTACAAGTAGATATAAAACAGGTTTTCATCAGCTTCTGTTGAAGAAGAAAGACTGTATTTCTGGAAGAACGACATATTTATTGGGTGGCTATGGATGAACTCAAATATCAAAATTTCAGGTTATGGGCCCAGAACCTGAAGAAGAAAGACTGTATTTCTGGAAGAACGACATATTTATTGGGTGGCTTTGGAGAACTCCAATATCAAAATTTCATCTGTTAGGTATAATGGTCGCGCGCGCCACGTAAAAAGAGCGCTGGCTGTCAAACTGCGCAGTAGTCGATGATTGGTTGAGAGATAACGCGGCGCACTTCATATACCACTAATTTAGCGAGTGCTATTGGTTCGTCAGCGAGTGAACACAGGCGCAAACATACCCGTACCCCATCTACTTCCCCTCAGCGCTCTTTTTACGTGGCGCGAGCGCGACCTATAGGTACCTACCTACTTACTTTACAATTTGGGCCGAGGACCTAGGCCCTAGGTAAGTACCTAAATATCATCCTCTATCTATAGGTACCTAAGTACTAATATTATTATTTAAAATAACTGTAAAAGTAACGATGTCTGTTTTTGGAAGATACCTACCTACCTATTTGAAAAAACTTGTAGAACCCATACACCTAAGGTACCTACAAAAGGAAACGGAAACGTATTCAGGATTTTTTTTAAGCTAGGTACCTACTTACTTACCTACCTACTGAGGTTAGAAAAGCAATACTTAGGTATGTAACATAGTGACAACGACAATTACTATAGTACCTACTAACCTACTATAGTATTACTATAGTACCTAGGTAGGTAGGCTCTCTAAAGTAGGTACTGTACGTAAGCCTTGACCACTGACGTGTAATAGTAAGGTACAATTTTATGGGTTTATTACGTGTATCGTAACGTAAGTAACCAATTTATTAGCCCGCGTAGGTAACATAACTCGCAATCAAACCTCCATATTATGTACAATAAGTTTCAAGACCATGAGAAAATTGTAGTGCCTAGATAGAGGTAGGTACCTACCTATTAGGTAAGTAGGTACCTACCCGTTCGCCAGTATGTAGGTAGGTTCATAACATTCCTTTCCTACAAAGAGATGCCGTTTATCAGATGACATAATATAGATTCTATATGTCTGCCTTGTCTAACCAAATTAAATCGTGAACACCTCTTTAGATTTCAACAACGACTTTGTTTCAATTGCCCACAACACATAGCTATTAATAATACTCCACTATTAACACATAAAAACAAATTCGATAAAACAAAACACAAGTTTTGGAAAATAAAACCAAAATAACTTTTTCAAATTTCCGCCAAAAGTGACCTAAATTTTAGTGACACTGACTGACATCGATCGTAGCTTGGCGTGCAGAAAGTATAATATCAATCCCAATCTACGGAACAATAACCAGACATGTTGTTTTGTTTTTGCGTCTCGTGTCGTGTAAATAGTTAACCGCGGGAAAAATAAAAAATCGATCGATAATATTGCGATCTGACTTCAATATTCTATTTGAATGGCTATAGACTAAAATTAAAAACCTATTATGTGAGTGCTTTATTTGTAAATTAAAGATTTACTTATAATCCATGAAGAATGAGGTTCGAATGTAAAGTTCGAGTAGTGAATAGAAATCCCGGAGCAAAGAGCTGCCCGTCCTACATAAAATCAACAATAGCATTGGGTAAAGAAACATATACCGACAATGATTATTTTATACTACATTTTTCAAACATTGTGAGAGGCTCGCTAAAGGGGTCCAGATTTACTAAATATCGTTTAAAACAGAACCCAACTAAAGTGTTTACGAAATGTATAAATGAAGGTAAAATTACTATATCATTTGAAGACCCTATGCATGATTTATTTATTCAGGGTGAAACTTTGCAGCTGAGTCGTTTTGTGGCGTTATTGAACTCGTGCCTTGCTGGAGAGGTTGATGTCTTGTTTACTACTATAACAGTTGAAGCTAAAGAAAGATACAATAAGCATCTGAATGAAGAGAAACAAGGCAACGAAGAAATCAAGAAAGTTAATAAGAAAAAACATCAGAAAAAGAACTCTTTAGGCAGTAAAGAAGAGATTGTTTCAACAGCTGAAGCTAATGATGAAGAACAAGGTGTGTTTGAAGATAAAAAAGATGAAAATGTTAAATCCATGCTTGAAAACAATGATACTAATTGCAGTAAACAGGAGATAACTTCAACAGTTAATGATAAAGAAATATGCATAGAGCATGTAAATGAAGAAAAACCGGACTTTCTTGATGATGAGAAAATTGAAGAGCAAACATTCCTCCTTGGTGAAAAAGTTATTTGCAGCAATCATTTGGAGAAAATCACTTCAACAAATGGATCCACAGATATACTTATGAATGTAAATGAAGAAAAACAAGGCTTGTATGAACATAAAAATGTGGAAGAGGAAAAATCTGTAAATACAGTTAATACTAATTACAGGAAAAAAAGAAAAAGAATTAGATACAGAAGATTGGAGCTTTGGTTCTCCGACTCCCTTAGATTAGCAACCTAAATTTTATAGGAATAAAAGTTGTGAGTTTTAATACCACAGCAAGACGGATATATCTGTGTTATACCAGGGTAGGTTTCTGATGACTCTGTCACAGGGTATCATAGTGTATGTTGAAATCTATTATAGTCCAGGAAAATTAGAGGTTTCACCTCGAAATGACAGGTAGTCAGCTATTTAAACTTTTTTTTTATCTTGAACCATTTTCGAGATAGAGGGCAGAGCGCAATGTATCTTATAAGTAGTATATATAAGTCATCTGGTTACCATTATCTTGCCATTATTTAACCAATTTTCCTGGACTATTACGATTATATGGTACTGTATGATGTATGATGTTTAAAATTATATCATTGAATGTACTTTAAATCTCATCTCAAGGATCTGGAAGCTCAAACAAAACAAAGATGATCTGACCACTACACCAATACCTAAATTGACAGCTAGTTAATGTCAAAGTTCAATGTTGCCAGACCAAGACCCATAGTGTTGCTTCAAATAATCATGGGAACAGTCCATGTATGTACAGTACACAGTCTTGGAATAAAAAGTTCCATCACCTTAGACTCGGTTTTCGCTTGCACTAGTAGTGCAAGAACCAATTATGCCAACATACCAGTGCTCGGAGAGCCATAGTGCGGATCATACTTGGAATATCTCTACTAGACAAAGTCTGCAACACCATTATCCGAGAGTGTTGCTTTGTGTCCAAAAACACATTAAGCCATGAGCCATTCTAACTCAGCCAAATGACAAGATAGGTCAACACTCAACATTCTATATCTCCAGTCAAATATTTGCTGCTAGGAGTGCAGGTTGCACTATAACTGTAACAAAGATAAGTAAGATACCTTAACATATACCAAAATACTAGCACTAGTTATACTTTTTTATGTATTTTCCTCTTCCTTGTTTGATAATGTTCCTTTTAAGAAGTATATTACAAAATATGCAATTTACTAGTCTGTAGTCAGTAACAAAGATTTTTTTTCTCTTTTAATTTCTGATTTTTACTCTGTATTATGAGGCTTTTAGAGTTTAAAAAGGTTTTTTTAAATTTGTGTTGTAATATTACTAGTAATACTACTAAGGTATTTTAGTAGGTTTGTCTAGTCAAGAGCCTAGTTAAGATATTATTATAAGTACATAATCTTATGTACAAAATATCCATACCATTATGTAATTCAAGCACCCAAGTAATAAGCATTACATCTAGCTAGACTATGTTCATCAATCCAACCACCACTTGCTAACAGTGACCAATTACCTGAATTATTGTAATTACTTAGGTACCTACATAATTTGAAAGTTTTGCCCAATAATCCAAAAATCTTGGATTGAGATAGTTCCTTGGAAAATACCCTAACTGTAAAATTGAATGTAATAGTTAACCTAATGTTTTAATAAAAACCATTTGTATGTCCAGAATTAGATTGTTTTTATACAAAGAGTAAGACAGTTATGCTATTCTACTATAATATAATCTTTTAATAATATTAGAAAGGAAAAAAAAAAAAAAATATATAATGGCTAAATACCTATATGTATTTATGGCTACCAGAAAAGAAAAAGAAAAGAAAAATCAGAGGGAATAATGTTCTAAGAACAATGGTAGGGAACGGAAGAGCATGAATGTGACTTTGAAATTCCTACTCGTCTTGGTCTTCTCTTGACGAAAACCATTGTTCATGAAAAACATAAAATTTTTGGGTAGGTACTTAGCAGGTGTCTTGTACTTACGTTGTACCTACTTAGATACTATTATTTAATTTAAATTACCAAAGAGAAAGAGAGCTAATAGTATCTAGTAGTTGTATGACTTTTGCTGGTACGTAGGTATAATTATATGCGCCTAGTAGGTACCTTTTTCTTATAGTAAATTAGAGTACCTACCTAAGTAGTTCTATTCAGAAACTTGCCTATAGGTAGGTACCTACCATGTATTCTGATCGCACGATAACGAATTATATGAGGCAGTTACGATCGTAATCAGTCACGGATTTTAATTAGGCGCAGCCGTTATAATCGATCAAATTCTGAATTACGTAGGTACCTACCATATTCTTTCCTGATTACCAATAAGTAAGGTATAGGTAATTTTAAATTAGACAGTAACTAAAGTCGGTTAAAAGTAAAGTACTAGTTTTAAACCTCCTTCACACAGGAATAATAGGGAATGCTCAATTCCGGTTTTCAAAAGTGGTACTTATACCGACCTACTATTTACAGATTTAATAAATTCGATTCGCTCTCTTGGTATGACCACATAATATAATACTATACCTAGTAGTAGTATGACTTGCCCAGTTACAGTAGTTCTTGATAAGATTAGATTGCCGAAGGTAGCGACATGATTGATTGATAATGCGGGTGGTAACATTATCGATGGTTGACCAATACCCAAGCTGCTTTACAACTGGCCAACTGCTGAATGCTTTCATGCTTTGAAAAAGACTTTTTATTACAACATAAATACATATTCCGCCGCATAACAAGAAATACTAAGGAACAAGATAAATAAAATAAATATTTATGGGAGGCTCCCATCCCATACTTACAACAAACGTGATTTTTGCCGTTGCTTGTTATAATAAGTATATTAGTGTCTAATGTTGTATTTATAGATATTGATAATAAGGAACCCGTGTGACTCGCAGGTTGGCTTGGCACAAACAAACAGAGAGTAGCTTACGTATACGTAGGTACTGGCATGCATTAAATAGAGATGAGAAGTTTTTTTGTGTTGGTACCTACTTATCTACATAAAACCTCTAAAAAGCGGACGCAAAAACAAAAAGTACCTACCTACCAATCATCTCTTGGTTAATATGAGTGATTCTAATTCTTACAAAATTCCTAACAATTATATTATTTAACGTTACAATACCTTCTCTACCGGGTTTGGTAACTAACCTAGATAATTATTCAGCACCATTCAAATTAAAACTTATATTATGTACCTACCTATCTACAACTTTATCGTGTGGGTAGGTATCTCCATCCCCATTTAAGTACCATCTTGGGCTCTAGGTTTTAGTAGGAAGGACCTAGTACCTAAGTAGGTTTATAATTATTGACGTTAGCATAAATTCGTTTCTCTACAGTAGGGTAGGTCCTTGGTTCCTGCCGAATCATCACGCTGAGTTGCGATAATTTTTGACATTATGTAGGTACCTACCTACTCTCATTTGTTCTATGCAACGTGTTTTTTGATTTGTACCTACAGTGGCAAAATAAAGATTAATTCCGCTTCGGTCGTCTACGAAACCGGAGCTTCGTAACCAGTTACGAACTAAACATAATTCGTCCATTCTATTCTATTCGTTGTAGGTAGGTATCGGAAGTAAACAATCTTAAAAGTAGAAAAAATAATTTTACTGCACGCTGCTGTGTTACCCGCGGTGAATAGTTCCCGTTTCCGGGAACTATCGTAGGTACCTTATAACGTACTGAAAAAAAACTATAACAAAATGGGTTCATATTCGCGAACGAACATAAAAAAGGCCCTGGCACATATGGGGGGGTAGGTTTCTTTTAGGGGCCCCCTTGAGCGCGAGGCTGCCTAGAGGAAAGAGGGGTCTGGTTCTATCTACAATAGAATGTATGTACCTACTTACAAAAAAAGTATCTAAGTATTTTCAAGGTAAGTACCAATTACAGTGTGGTGGGACGATCTCGACACCTTTGAGAGAAATTAGTCAGACATCTGGTTTGGTTACCATATCACAAGCATTATAATCTGACGAAGGTCTTTAGATGTCCTAAAACCTCCGTCAATGATGTTGGCCCTTAACCCATACAAAATTACTTTAGAATCTAATGGTACCTAGAAGCAGCTATTGCACATAATTTGCTTGTTCAGTTACACACGTTGCTATTCGGCGCATACACATTCGGCGGAGGCCATGTCAAGCAAGAACAAAGCTTACGCGACACCTAATTTCGAGGCAAAAACTGAATTAAGTTACATTTAAAAGGTCAGTGTATGTAAAATGAATGTTTATTACAATTCATAAGAAGCACCTACTCTATTAATTTTTTTGTAAGTAGGTACCTACTGATTAAATGATTAAGTTTACATTAAGTACCTAAATGTCGGAAGTTACCGTACCAAGCAGCTAATTGAAAAAATACCTAGTGTCCACCTTGTACATGAGCCTATAGGTACATAACATAAACCTTCTGTACATACTCGTAGGTAACACAGGTCAAACAGTATGAACTTAACTACCTTAGTCCTTGCCTTACTTTTTCTTGATTGACACATGGACTGGTTGCGTATTGTTTGCTCATGGAGAGCTTGTGCTAGAATTAAGTCGTCAGTTGTAGGTTCGATGCTCACCTTCCGTTTTTGTTATAATGCATGAAATCTTATATTAGTAGGAGCTATAAAGATACGCATTAAGCCGTAAGGTGGTTGTACCACAAGACACTTTTGTAAGTAGGTAAGTGTATTGTCATTTATTATCTCAAAGTTTTTGCTCGTAAAAGTCTACTTTAATACGGTTAATATTACGGCTTATTCTTTGCAATGTTTTTGAGAAAACAATGCTGGAAACATTTCATCACACCTTATCAGATGATAATAATATTATGATATAGTACGAAAGCAGCTCTACCGGTTTTCGTAATTGTAGTGTAAAATGAATTATGTAAATGTGTAGGCTTGCTTACGATTGTTATTCTTAAGATTGGACGTCAGTATACCTAATACCCTGAAACGTAAGTAAACAAGACTAAATGAAAGCGGTATGAAGGCATTAATTTAGTCTTGTTATTAATTTAGTGTTGCTCTAGATTTGGAAGAGTTTCTAGCTCTGCTCACACATTTATCACATGCCCTGGTACCTACCTACCTATGATATAAAAAATTGATTAATTCCATTTTTCTATGTAATAATATGGGTGACAGGGATAAGAATATTCTGCCTATAAGAATAAAACTTAACTCTCTCACCAAATTATCTCATTTATTGCTAATATTTTTACTCGTAAGCTTATTTTATTGTATGTTATTGTACCTACCTGCTCCAAAGTTTTTTGTGTGAATAGTTCATACACAAAGGCGTTTCGTTTTCTGATCTACTTTCTTTTCGCCACACTTTCGTTTCGCATTAACATCCTCCGATGATGTGAAATGATCGAGAAGAGATAACATTCATTAGTAGGCATTTATTCATCTTCATTTTGGAGGCCTGAGTACAATAGGACTCGAGTGGTGGGCCTGATTGTAACTTTTCTATGCTCTACGCTACGCCATGATGCAGCGTCGTTCGATTTGGCTGACTTATGTATAATATCTATGGATTAATTAAAATAGTAGTTTATGCAACAAGGGCTTAAAGTAGTGTATTATGTAGCGGGCGCTATATTGAACCCCGAGTAAGAGGGATTCTAGAGAATCCTAAGTACGAGGGGTTCAAGATCGCCCAAGACAAATACACATTTAAGCCAGAGATGCATACACTACTTTTTATACTTTCTGCGAGGCAATTGAAACTGTTATAAAGAAAGTAGGATGGTTGACCCGGTAGTTGACCAGGCACCGGTGGTTGACCACTCGCGGCATTAAGTGTAAATATTAAGCTTTCCTGCCATTATCGTTCTTCTTTATGTAGTTTATATTGTTAAATCACTTTAAACAAATCAACCTATCACCTTGCCGTGAGAATGAGACAAATAGTGTAGCCTAAAATTTCGATTTACTTCCGCTTGTCACTGACACTACTCATTCGGACGCCATTATAGTAGTGCGCATGATATGACAGGTGATACTATTTTATTTCTTTTTGGGTAATTTTTTGTTGAAATTCATTCAAATTATTGCTTTTGTGTAACGATTTTAAGTTTATATTTATGATTCTAAAGTAATTTTCAGTCTAACCACTATTTTTCTATCGTTTTTTTAACTGGTTAACTACGGGGACATGATTTGTCTCGATGCTCCTATGATGGACCAATTGGTCAACGACTGGGCTATTATGGTTTTGATTTTGTTCCCATTCTTTGACCAGTGGTTTGACATTGAGGACCACGTACAAAATATACATTGTTCCTGTGATTGACCAGCTTTTTTTAAAATACGTTTTTTTGTACGTTTAAGAATAAATAGGTATGAATATAATATTATAATTTAATTCAAAAATTTTATATTTTTGTTATAATTATTCAATTTCGTAAAAGATACATTTACTGCACTCTCACAATGTATATTCATAACTCCGAAGATCCTCATCAGACCCTCAAAATTTTTTTATGGTTTTACCTCGAGGGTATCCTCTTCTGAACTAAAATCGGCTTACTATTGAGGTAATAATCGGTGAACAGACATTAAAAAAATACATTTCTGTTCATAACTTTGAAGATCCTCATCAGGTCCTCAAACGGTTTTTATGGGACCACATCTGGAGTATTCCCTTTCAAACAAAAAAAAATACAAATACTAGAGATGATCAAATATCTTCCTTTGATCTGATTTAATTTCGTAAGATTTATTTTTATCTTTTGATTTGAATTATACGTAAAAAGCAGTTTTTTTAATTGTTTCTTCTGTTTATAGCAATGTAATATATTATTCCACTCATATAACCTGTTATAATGATCCAACTCTCATGGGTAGACCTTTAAGACTGTTTTTTAAAAATGGTTTACCTCTGGTACAAAACTTTTCAACTACTGGAGCTGGCTGGTCAATCTAGGGTACATTCCGGTTTTTGGACTTAAATGTGAAAAAATAAATAGAAAAAAAAGGATTTAAGAGTTCCTATTTTCTAATATTAACTTCAATAAAACAAAGCTTCTTATAAAACCTAAATTATCAGCAAATCTTGCACCTAACGTACATAAAAAAATGTTTTGGTGAAAATTTGTCCTTAATTGGTTTGGGACCGGGACAACCACCCTACATACCTAAAGGTGGTTGTATGCGTCAAACTGTTTAGATGCAATGAGATTTTATTCTGAGTTTTTCTGTATGTTATAATTATCGTTGCACTGCCTACAAATTAAAAAAAATATAAACTCGATTTTTTTTTACGAAATTCATTATCAAGAATTTATTCGAATGTCGAACTGACCACTACAGATTATTATTCTAACTTTAAACAAATCCTTCTTGGCGCGTGCGTGAAAATGAAGTTCGTAAAAAGTTTTCATGTTTTTCTTTTTTTTATTTGTAGGCAGTGCAAAGAAAATGATAACATACAGCCTAAATCAGAATAAAATCTCATTCCATCTAAACTTTTTTGAAACCAACCTCGGTCAAGCACCACTACATGGGTTTAATTCCAAATTCAAATCACTTTATTCTATAGGGGAAGAAAGATATTCCATACAACATTATGTGCTTGCTAGACCAAAGAGCTGTAATGAATGACTTACTTTAGGAAAGGTTTGCATGACACATAATATGCCATTGACGAGCAGGTAGTATAAAAAAAAATAAACAAGTTTGTTGTTTCCCCTGTTTTTGGCGTAAAAAGCATAGGTAGTACCTTTATCTGTGGTAGTAGGTACCTAATCAAATCATCCATGGTTCTATTATGCACAAGGAGTTACATTTTAGTAGAATGTTTATATCACCTAATAGGTGCAATACTTATACCTAACGCGCCGGAGCAGGCCTCGAAGACGCTGGAGTAATGATCTTGCTAGCTAGATGCATTCAAGGCTGGTGGTGGGACGAAGCCGGCTATCACAACGCTTGGAAGTTGATGGGGGAGACCTTTGTCCAGCAGAGGGACAGCATAGGTTAGAAAAAAAAAAGATTTATTTTACCTACTTTTACCACATAATTTAAACGTGACATGCACGAGGCAATCAGCGACTATGCACACTGAAGGTTACGAGTTAAATTAACATCGTAAAATAGTAGGTACTTATCTATCATCGCATAGGCCAATGGTTCCTTTCTGCCTCAAGATCAGCCATTCAGTTTGGTAACGCTGCCAGTGTCTTGGGCACGCTTCCGACTGGCAGTGGCTTTGATCATTTGAGCTACCTATACTTAGATAATAATACTCACTATCCCCGCCGTGGGACAAATGTTTGTATGTTCTGCAGACAGTTGTTCCGGTCTAAGTGGTTTTTTTATTATTATGTAGGTACCTAGGTACAAAAAAATAATTAAGTACCTATATAATGTAATAAGTACCTACCTACCTAAACTAAGTAAGTATTAGGTAAGTATATCAGTCACCTGGTTACCATAAGTCATAACACTGGGACTAGAGGACGATGTATGGAATGTCCAAGGATATTTTGATTAAGTATTAGCAGTAGGTATTATATATCTGTGGTACCTATTAGACATTTCATCGTTACATTTTATTTCTCATAAATCCTAATCAAAATTTGGGCTAGGCCTTGTCATTGATATTGCTGTTACCAAACGGAGTTATAGCGAAATGTTACCAACATATTCCGTTGGTCTTTACACTTGATGCGTTGACCAACGTTGTGTTACACAATTAATTTATCTTTCGGATTTATTAACTAAGCTATTTCAGCCACTTAAATGAGACGAAGAATTGATTATAACGAGTAGGTGTGTCGCTAGTCTACATAGACACCTTACGGATAGGAAATAAACTGTGCCTTTTTATCTATTGAACAAATGGGACTTATCCACTTGTTCAACTGGGAGCAACTACTCTTTGAGTTTGGTAATTTATGTTAGCCAAGTGGGTAATATTAGTCCTCCCGCGACTTTCGATCGCCAGGTCGTCAATTATAATTTCTACGGGCATAAACTGTACCTACCTACTTTTCATTAAAATTTAACACTAGCTCTAAACGGTGAAAAAAACATCGTGAGGAAAGTTAGTAGCGTCGATAGGCTTGCAACCTGTTGTATGTATGGACATAACTTGGTAGTTAGGTAAGACTTAGGATCACTAAATTACTATTATTGCCTAGCCTAGCATTAAGGAGCCTGTATGCGTGAAATATTTTATTTTATTATTACTTTGAACAAAGGTATCTTATATCACTATACTGTGTGAGGTGAGGGCGCGTTTAAATCTTTTGTTTGGAATTGGAGTACACCAATAATGTTTCTCCATTTTATTTTAGAATACCTTTCTAAGTAGTAGGTATTCCAGCATTTTCACCGGTTGAAGATGAACTTCCAAACTTAACAAAGAACAAAAGAAGTAAGTAGGTACCTACTTATATAATTTATCTTAGGTATATCTACTATTTTCTAAAGACAGAATATTGCAATTGAACCAATCCGAATGAATAAAGAACCAACATTCTCCTGAATATTGACCTAAAAATAAATTCAATTTAACTTGAATTATCCAATAGTGCGCTAGGTATTGAAAATGAATATCTTAGTCGAATAAACCCACTAAGTATTAAAACTTAAACTTACGATCCTGTCGGATCGCGCATCGAGATTTTGTCTTCGAGATATTTTAAGCACTTTATAAGATGTCATCGAACCAACGACCTCGACTCATCTTAATAAGCAATAAAATTGAAATATGAGGAAAACTGGCTCCGTGCAGGTTTGTACCGTAAAATAATAAAAATTATGATAATGTGTCAATGTACGTGTAGGTAATTAGAGCAAGTTTGTTTGTATCGGAACTGGAAAGCGGATTAGGTATTATGTGTAACCTTTAGATATTATACAGGCGTACAACTAGCGTAGGTACCTACATATTATAATGTAAGTACTTAGTCCTTGTAAAACTTTGATTTATTATTTAACATTTAATTACTTACGTAAGTACTACAATTAATTATTCTTTGATTGTAACCCACATTACCATTTAACGTCCTAAGTTGTCCCTGAAGATGTATAACCATTAGAATGAAATATCTAAAACTAGTAGTAGGTATCCAGCAGTCAGCACATTGCTGTAATAACTAATACACCGATTAGTTAGCACATATATATAGGCATAAATAGGCACTAAGCGCTATTTTGTTGTGTAACAGGCTTTTAGCAAATTGCCGGATATGGTAAAAAAAGCGGGCATTGCCGGAGGGCGTAGCTGATTTTAATAAGAGCCGGGTCAGTGTGCAACCGACGCATGGGCAAGTTTCGTAACTGCGCGGCACAGATGGATAAATCGATCACAATCTAGTAGTTACCTCGGCAGACCACTGTTTCAATGCGACTGCAGAGCCGACCACCATGTTACATGTTTAGGGTAAACTCAGGATAGATGCCTCAATAGGATAGATGCCTCGTTTTCAAAAAACACAACTTCCCGAAATCGCACATACTAATTAATAGGTTAAATAAGGAGCGTACGTGCCACACTCCTCAGGCCCAAAAGGCAGTTGAGCAGAGTATACTTTGTTTTCTTGTGTGTGCGATTATCTGCGCGGCGAACGCAGGATAACGCGTCAAAGTTTTAAACATGAGTATTCAGTGTTGCATAACTTTTAATGTGGTCATAAATTCTCTTAATTTTTTTTTTATGTTAATACTCTGGTACTTTGAGTACATACCTAGATGTCAACACCCACTCTATTGTATTTCGTTAGTTCTAAATTTAGAAAGGCACCTATCCGTATCAAAAAGGATAGTTGCCCCAAATTTTTCGGGGGATAGGTGCCCTTGAGAAAATCTATCCCCTAATACTCTAAACATGTGCAGTGTTTGTTGAAAAACATAACTATGTTGTATTATACGTCGGAAACATTTTGTTGTGTTAGTAGGTACATACATTTTAAAGTAATAATCTTATATGTACATATTTGTATACAATACCTAATGTTTGTAGGTGAACCATGCCACGAAAGTACAAAAGATAGGCAGGAGTCATTTTATGGACTTCAGAACAGCTGATACCTAATACAAAGTCAAATTCGACAGACAGAAACATTATTCTATAGGAATGCTCAAATAAAAATTGTATTTTACATTATGTTGATTCTATAGGGCATCTATCCTCCTTAGCATTTTTAAAGTGGGGCATCTATCCATATAGGTAGGCAACTATCCCCAAAAAAAAGGTTTTGCGAAAACTTAATTTCTGCACAATCAGTAATTATTAGGACTACAAAAACAACGTGTAATGCAAGATAAAATATTTAACTAGCTATATTCATAGGAATTATTTATGGTAAATTAATAGTTTAAAAATTACGAGGCTCTTTCAAAAAGTGGGGCATCTATCCTGGGTTTACCCTATGGCTACGCTAAGTCGTTGTCCCCAATAGCCTCACAGTGAGCGGCTGACAACACCAAAAGGGCTGATTTCAATAAACTCTGTCTAAATTTTTGAAATTTCCAAGAAGTACAATCAAAAGTGTTACCTACTCAAATTCATTATTTTATTAAAAATAGGTGTCTTGTTGTAGAAGTTTGAAATTTAAAAGTAAATAAAGATTAGCGAGGGGTAGCATAGTGAGTGCTTATGGCTAGCTAGAAGCTTTTAGTGAGTTCGTTTTTAGAGCGCTTTATAAGTTAAATCTTATCACGAAAGATTGTACCTATTGGATGCGTGACAAGTTTAACCCTAGATCACTACATATTAGTCTCACAGGCGACACGGTTCCCGCACATTCGCTGTTTTGGTATGTTCCCGACACTCCTCCGCCCTGCCGCGCTCAGTACCTTCCTTATTTGGTGTTTTAGTACCCTGTGCGCACGTATTACGTTTGCACGCATCTTACTTCCGGAGTTTTAGCGAATTGTTAGTCTCACAGACTAATGACTAGTGATTACGCGTGTAAAATAACTCTAGGTAAATTTTAAATTTTTAGGCCAGTATCAAAGATATCTTACAGATTGAAAATGTCGTGGCTAGTACTTCTCAAGCACAGCTAAACAAGCGAAAAATTTGCGCAGTTTGCCCATATCAGAAGCACAGGATGACCAAAGTCTATTGCTACTCCTGCAGGAAGGCCATTTGTGGCGAGCATATCATTGCTGTCTGCTCAGACTGCCAGGAATAATATTTTAATGTGTTTTATAGTTTTTAAGAAATACTAATACATGTTCTATCTTGTTACCTACTTTTTTAACTAATAAATGTCATATTTAGTAAATTACTGTAGTTTTAGTTTGTTAGTCAGAATGACTAATATTTAGTGACTGAGTAACTCGAAAATAATAGGTATGTTTAGTGATCTAGGGTTAATTAGGTACTAACTATTATGTAGGTAGGTACTTATATTAGGTATAATATGAAAATGCAATGATTACTGGGAGTGTTGAAATGCAGACCTTGATCGTGTAATATTGCTTGCGTTTTAGCTAAGTATCTACAAGATAGAAAACAATAAAAATAATGTAATACTTAGGTACTTAAGTACTTAATCTACAAATAGTATTTATTTTCATAAAGCACTAAGAAACCCCTAAAGTTATATTTTAGATATCTCTGAAGCCAGTGACGTAAACTTTGTAGTCCATAGCTAGAAATACGCCGGCCTAAAAACTCTGTCACCAGAGTTGACCACTAGCTCGTACGAACTTAATTACTACTTAGCCAGATGTAGATACTTACATACCAAAGTTATAAAATATGACCAAATAAACAAGCTATTTCCTTTAAGGGAAATGCTCGCGTTTTCATTAATTAGTACAGTCTGTCAAAACGGCTTTTATTGAGCAATGTTGATTTAATTTCTTGAGTGGCTACATGTGTGTCTTATATTAGGTAAAGCTCTTCCACAGAAGGACACGATTGAATAAAGATATAGCATTGCATTAATTATATCTAATTATTTTTCTTAAACGGTAAATTACAAAACAGGTATTTGTACCTTCGGTTCTTACATCGGGCCTGCTATTACCTTATGGTATTTAAGCAGAGTCCAGAGGATACCTATCCCTCAATGCTTATAAAAAAATATATTCAAAAATTAATGATTAAAGATTTTACTTAATAGCTAACTGTAATCTGCTATCTATACTAATATTATAAAGAGGTAAAGTTGGTTTGTTTGTTTGTTTGTATGTTTGGGGTAATCTCCGGGAGGGAGTCGCGTTGGAACAGGCATTAGAATCACCTAGCATGTAAAACGAAACTTAAGTGATCCTTGAGGTCCTACAAAAATAAATAATTTTTCTTTCTTTCTTTCTTTCCGAAACTACTTAACCGGTTTCAAAAATTCTTTCACCTATTTGTAGCTTAGACTTTCCGAATGAACATAGGCTATATTTTATCAATGTAGGTACCACGTGAGCGAAGCCACGGGCAAGTTAGCTAGTAAAGTATAAACCTAAACATAGGTAAAAATAATCTTCCTAACCGTTTTCGGCCACAGAGATTGCCTTAGTAATTGCCGTAGTAATTATAATAATGATATACTTAAATACTTACACACAGTAGAACATAGAGGTGAAAAGGAGGAGCCTTTTTTGAACTCGGTAAAAAATGCGAAATGAATTTAGTAAAGAGTGAATCTGTTCAAAAGATTCGCTTTGTTTGTCATTATGTCGATGAGATTAGACATAATTATTATGATTTGACTAAGTAATGAAGAGAAAACAAATTAATATTTCGTTACAGATTGCGTAACGGCATTGGAACAAAAAGTTCAACGTCCTATTTAACAAGAAAACCACTTTTTAAAACCAGTTCCTTTACTTGATTCTTCAGACAGGCTATATGTACAAATTAATTATGTTCATTCATACCTACTATACATGATTATATTTAGTTATATTAAGGTACCTACCTACCAGCCTACGCATTAAGAATGAGATTACTTTATGATTTCATTGACTGATTTATGTAATAACTTAGCGCAATAAATATTCCAATAAGGAAGTTGTAAATTATTACAGGAAATAATAACCTAATTTAAAATAAGATACCTCTATTTTAGTACCTGGAATCGAGAAGATACCATTATTACTCGCTTACTATAAGCAAGTTTAGGTACCTATTCGGATGATGTTAGGTCCCAACGAAATATTTCATAGAGAGGAACGATTAAGGTAGAGTTTGATGTAATTAATTTAGCCATATTAGTGTAGGTATCTGTTATGAATAAGGCTATCTATAATGCCTAGGAGCGAAAAGAACGAAAATTACTGATGAAGCTGTGTGAAAAAGTCTGAAAAAGTCAGGAACGACGGGAAAATACGAAGTGTAGGTAGTCCTAGGCACTTTTCACTAACACTGTCCTATTTGTAAGGATCCTATTGGTACCAAATTTATTTTTAGATGGTAAAAATGTATAAGACGACGTGCACATAATTAATGTTTATCCCTTATTTGACGTTTAGCCACAAACCGACTCGTTCTTCATACAATCAAATTAATGTTTCCAACATTATGGCCGGTTTACATTATTCCAGTCCAGTGATCTAGCGAGATTTCAGTCCAGTGCTGGACTGGCTCTGTAACGTCTACATTATTCCGTCATTTAGAAGCCGTTTAAGTGCGAACACTACCAGTGACAATGATTTCAAGAAGAGATCAGTTTCGAAAATGTTTCAAATGTAGAAGATCCCAATGAATATGACTGGCACTGAGAATGACAGCAGAAAACTTTGAAGAATTGTTATCATTAGTTTCGATTAATATCCAGCGTAAGAATACGTTGTTCAGAGATGCTAGGTATACCCGCAAAAATAAAATTAGAAGTCACTCTTTCTTTTTAACTAACTTTTTTAAACTAAACACGGATTTTCTCTGTAATAATGACAAACTTTACAGTTTCGTCTTCAGATAACTCTTCACCATTGTTAAATCCTTTTTCTTCGCAAAAAAAGTCCGCAAAAACAACCAACACGTGTGTACTTCGTCAGCACTAGAATGGCACTGGATTGGCCGTCTACATTATTCCAGTTGGACTGGATTGATCGCACTGGATTCAAAAGTAGACCGCGAATCCAGTTACTGGACTGGAATGCTTACTGGATTCAGTTAATTCCAGTGCCGGTTTACATTTTTCCAGTAAGCAATCCAGTACTGGACTGGATCGCTGGACTGGAATAATGTAAACCGGCCATTATTTACTTCAATTCTACGTGTTGGCATACCTCATCTATGAATAAAGGCTGAAGTTGTGGATTGTTATTTAGTGAGAGCTTTCGAAAGTGAATAATATTGCAAGTTTGTGATTAGCCGTGAATCGGTGTCGCAAGAGCAACGTCTCGTCGCGTCGCACGAAGCACTCGGCTTATTCACTGACAATGATTTATATCCCACAATTTCTTCTCATAATACAAATAATCTATCTAATCTAATACCTTTAAACGAGCAATTCTTGTATATATATGTATATTTTACTAGCTGCGCCCCGCGGTGTCACCTGCGGTGAATAGTTCCCGTTCCCTTGGGAACACCACCACCAGAATTAAAAGTAGCCTATGTGTTAATGCAGTATATCAGCTATCCTGGTACCAAAAGATAAACAACCTTCATTTAAATCCGTCCAGTCCAGCCGTTTGAGCGTGAAGGATTTACAAACATTCACACTTATATACGTAAGGTAGTGTGCATGTTTGTTACTCCTTCACGCATGTACCTAGTTATGTACCTACTTACACACTTACAAACTTATTGTGTAGTTTTTTGTAAATTTATACACACATACGTATATTATACTACATAGAAAACACCCAGACTCGAGACAAATATTTGTAGTTCATGCAAACATTTGTAGCGTGGCGGGGATCAAACCCGCAACCTCCTAAAATGATAATTATGTCTATGTCTATGTCTATGTCTCCGCGTCACAAGCGGGATTTCACCAACTGCGCCAGCGAGAATCCAGTAAATAGAGCAGATTGCTGCAACTTGCTCACTGACACTTATCAAGACTACCACTTACTGGCATATCGCACGAGTATCGAGATGTGCAATTATATCCTTATTTGCTACCGTTGTTGTAAATTCCATGCGAAATAATCATGAACAACCACTCGCCTAAGTAAGTACCTAACCAGAATAAATGCATGACTGCATCACAGTCTGCATTTGACTCTGATAGCGTTGTCAGACGTTATGCGTTGTAAAAGTCGTGAAGAATGATTTGCGAGCTTATGATTGACGCTAGTCAGTTCAAATTAATTAAGATTTATGCGTTGATACGTCAATAGTAAAAGCGCTGGAAGCAAGGTGAACTGCTTGTGTAATTAGGTGAAGCTTAATCAGCTGCATTTGCATTGATGCGATGCTGCCCTAGCCTAATTTAACAGCGAGAACAGAACATGTCCAGCTGTAGATATCGTGGACAAAAACAGCCCTTTCCTTTTAGTGAAAGTTGAGCGCACATTTAGCGGATTGCCTCATTTCGCAACGTACGATCCGTTTCGTAATACTAAATACCGGGAAAGGCATTTCACCGAGCTCCCTTTGAAGTTTCAGCTATTTTCATTTCACTTTGGCCGTCGCCCGCCGTCGGAACGGCAGATACCGTTACTTCTTTACTTTCCAGTTCTTACAGAACGCAAGATATCAGTATGGTGTCTTGTCAAGCTACAAAAAGGATTCATTTCGAAAGAAAATAAGTAAAGTAGATTTAATTGAAAGAATCTTACACCGTTTTCTGTTCGTGAGCATGGGGTGAGTTTTTGCGCGCGCACGTACCTACCTTTTATAAAGTGTAGGTATTATCTATGGCGCACGCCTTGACAGAGTAAAGTGCGACCCTGCACTATCTTGTAAATACCAGCCTACACAAAAATAACTTGTTGCTCTATTGTTCACGTTTTTTCCGAGAGAGCGGAAGGTATTATAGGTATCTCACAGGTCTCTAATGAACACGGAGAATCGCCACCGTGGCGGTGCGTCTCGGCGGGCGCGGGTAGTACACAGACAAGTGCATTGTTGTTATTTTCTAACGAGCACAGCATTGTGTTTTATGATAATATAAAACCATTAAATATTGGCCGTGGCTTCGATCGATAACATAATTACTTGTATAACCTGAACTTTTGTGAAGATTATATTAATGATTTAGGTATTATTTTGACGCCGAGAATACCGTTATAAGTATGTTCTTGATTCTTGTATTCGGTTTCGTGAGTGATATTTTATGCAAAGCTGTGAAATAACTTAAATGTTCGATAATATCGAACCCATATAGAAATAGAAATAGAAATATTTTTATTGGCCATAATATCAAACCATTTAATCCAATCTGCAAGAAAGGTCGGTAATATAATGAGCTAAATCGGTGACGGGGTTGTAAAGATATTGGGTTCCCATTCCTACTATATGGGTGTAACAAAAAACTTGGGAGTGACACGCTCCATGCTCAGATAGAAGCACCATGAACGTACCGGTAATGGATTATTTCAACACAACTGCAACCGTGCTTACCAGGTCGCCAGACTTCTTAAGTAGTGTGTTTTAGGAATTAATATTTATAGATCTTGGTAGAAGTTGAATAATACTTATTAAGTATTGTCATTTTATACTTAGGTCAATTTTGATTTACGCAGATTCGATTTACTTCCTTTATCAAGTCCTTGCTCAAATTAAAGCTATGAAAATTAAATTACTAGTAGGTAAGTAGTTCGACCGAACGAGATCTCGCGCATCGATTCTGACTACCTCTATAATCTTACGGTCTGTCTGTCCTTACGAGTAGACTTTGAAGACTTGTTTAAGTATGCTAAACAAAGTCTACTCTAACTTTTTAAGGTTTTTAGGATGATTAGACTCAGTGCCATTACCTACTAGTGCCTAGCTATTTGAAGTCTACTGCGTTAGCTCACATGGATGTTGTATGTAATAAATTTTTGAAGTCGTTAAGCCATGACGGAGGCCTTTAGGCGGCCTAAAAACTTCGTCACCAGAGTTGGCCACTTGCTCATCGAACAAACGAACGATCACCGCAAGTTGCAATGATAGCGATAGGTATCTAGTCACCAGTGTAACCTGAACTAAGTACGAAGACATTCAAATTATTTTATTTGTGAGTTTATGTTACTGTGGCTGGTCGATTTCACATTTATCGTCGTATTTCATAAACTACACCCCCTAGAATCAAAATAAAATTTTGGAAAGAAGAAATAAAGCCCTCTCTTAGGATAACCACTTAAAACATTTTGGCCGTATTTTGTTGATTACTAGGATTTAGGATTACCTAGGGCTAAAACCTAGTAATCACCAAAAAAAAAAAACGGCAGCTAAGAAAGTTCTTAAGTAGGTATCAGATTTAGTCTCCAATTCATTATTTCATAAATTTTTGAGTTTTAGACAATGTAACAGGGTTAGGTACATTGTGGTCAAATTATATTAAAAAAACTATTGCTCCTGTAATTATAGGGCATCACAATATGCGATATACTTTAAGACTTCTTAAAATTATTTCAATTCTATCGAAAGCAATGTTGTCGAAAACTTTGTTGAATATCAAAAGTTATCCGGTACAAGGATAATGTTTATTGCAGATCGTATAATATATCACTTACAACGTCTACTTTATAAACTTACCCACAGCCTCTCACATAAAAGCTGTTTAAATGACTTGTTATCTTTTATGTGGAGTAAGTACCTGCAATTAAATAAAGCTTCGATTAGATTATAATAGTTCACCTTGAAATCGAGTTTAGATTTTTTTAACCTTTTATGTTGAGCAATGTTGCATTCATTATGTCGGTAGTTATTATAAAAAATGAAACAGGTTATAAAAAAAGGTCTCTTTTACTAGATTTTTTGGCTGAATGTAGGTACAATACTTTCATAGATGATATTTTTTTAGTTGTGACATTTTTGTTGCAAATCCACGTTATGAAGGCATTATTTGTTTAAGAAACACCAGCAACAGCAACTAATAATAGCGTTGAGGTAAAGGAAAAAATAAAATATTTAGTAACACCAGTAGGTAACTCAACTTTTCCTATCTTAATGCGACCTTAAGCTTGGTTAAACAAATCCTCGTGGCAACCGCAGATTGCTTCATTCATTAAACAAATTGAATTTGACTTGTCTATGGCTACGAAGTTTTTTTCAAAAAAAAAACGGTTTTATTGTTTCTTGCGATACTAGGATTGGAGACTTAACAATGAGCACCTACGCAGTTATGAAAATTTGTATATCTTTGAAGTGACTTTATTTATCCTACACAAACATCATCATTGAAGTTAAAATAGTCTTACACTTAGGGCCGATTTTACCATTTCAATTGATCGCGATTACTTCGAGTTAATCTTTCAAAAGCTCATTGTTTTATTAGAATAATACAACGTTTGCATATCGCTACCTACTAACATTGCAGTAAATAAATAAAAAATAAAATAAAATGCGCTTTATTTTCCAAACACTCTACATTGCAGTAGGTACCTACCTATAATTTTGGCATTGCTGTACCTCATTTATTTACTTACTGACATAATCTTTCAGGCAATGAGTTCAAACAGAGTTTTTATTTACCTACCTACTATATATAATAGCTACCTACCTACTCAAATTTAAAACACTTTTAGAAATAACAGATAGCTGGCCACCCAGGTGCACGAATCACGTGCGTCATGGGTGCAGAACGTGAAAAGTACAAGATCTACCAATAGGCTAAGAACTCTGCTCAAAAGAGTGCAGATTTTGGATGACACGTCGCTTCGACCAGACGTCATGAATGATTCCCTGAATTTATTTTAATTGTATCAATCTATCTTCCTATTAGAAAAAATTATGTAGTACAAAAGTGTTTATGTGAGTGTGAAAAATATAATTTAAGTACTTAAGTATAAATATTTTGGCATGGTTAGCCAAAGGTCTCATTGTTAAAATTAACGCATAAACGCATAATACCTAATTGTATTCTCGTAATTCGATGTGAAAGTTCGCTGGCTGGGGTATTATATGTGGCATTTAGCCGCACTGGTTGTCCTACATTGCCTAACCAGGCGGTGGTCGCTTCCGCGTAAGCGATCCACATTTTAGTGGCCACAAATCAACGCCTGGAAGCTTGGTGGTTTTCGCAACCTGCCGTTGCCAAATCGTGCTTTGGACAACAAACATTACATTGTTATTTCCGTGTTTATGTTGTTATTCATAGTATTTTATCATCGCTTTTTTTAATGTGGCACAATACGAGTAGAGTTCATCTCCTGAGGCCTCTATATCGACTCTCCAACTCAGCCCCAACTCCGACTCAACCGTATACTATAACAAAGTACTTCGTGGACTCAACCAAGCGGACAAAGCTGAAAGTATACTCATACTTTCACCAACATTTTCAGAATTAATGACATTTCATCACATTCTACAATTTTAGTACCTATTAAAATTTTATTCAGAATAATTTTTAATCGTAATTATTAATGTTATCTATCACACTAATCACACTATACATATTTATAAAGGTAAAACTTTGTGTGTGTGTACCTAAGTATGCAAGTGTGTTTGTTACTCTTTCAACTGGACTGGACGGATTTGAATGAAATTTAGTACCAGGATTGTTTATACTCTGGATTAAAAAAAGGCTACTTTTGATTCCCAATAAAACTGTAAATTAACGATGCTGTTTTTGGTAGATATTTTAAAAAAACTTTTTTAGGGTCATCTACTATCGCATTAGACCCCTTTATATGGTTATCTGTTTGCCTGCTGTAACATATAGGCTATAGGATTTTTAAATTTTACCCATAAAAAGGACTGAAATGGGGTGTCAAAGTTTGTATGGGAAATTTTTAAAGGGCGGTGTGACTAGGTTGAATGAAACTCGGTTTCAATACTTCGCGGATAACGAATTTTATATGAACTTATTTTGATGATTCTTTTTTTGTTGGAAAGAAGATATTCCAAGGGGGCTCCCATAAAACAATTATAAGGATCTGATGAGGATCTTCACAAAGTTATGCAGAGAAATGCACCTCAAAAGTGCAGGAAATTGCTCTCTTCTCACGTAATTGAAGTCGGTTTTAATACAGTTTTTTATTTTGCCACTTGTATTTAAGCAAAATGAATGAATAGACACGGGTCTGAGGATTTAAAAAAATTAACCTTGAAAAGGCAAGGAATAGGGTGTGTACGAGTACATAGAAATACAATATATCGCGTGCAACGTTGCGGGGACAGCTAAGTGTATAAATATATCCATGTTATCAAAAATCATATTTTTTACGGCGAGTTAATATTTTAGTACCCTACTCGTACTCTAATGAGTTACATAAAATAAAATATAGGTACACTTTGCCAATCAATATCTAAAATACCAAGTAACGATTGCAGATCGATCATAATCATAACTCACAAAATTTGTATATCACCTATATATGAAAAGCGAAAGGTGTGAAATATTTATGTTTCCCTTCGTAGTGCAATGTGACATGTATTTCAATAAAATATCTCACACACAAGAAAATTCTTGGCTGTCTTGTTTTAGTCTTCGAAATAAACGTACCATGCAGCAAGTTTAGAGGTACCAACCGATCCATTCTACATTTGGCATTAGATTTGATCAAAAAGATCAAAAGGCGGGTCTCCAACCATGTGCTCTAGCTATTCTATTGAATATTCAACAAGCCTTGTCGTACGTAACCATGTAGGCAGCCGAAACAAAGCGTTTCCATTCACGCGAGCTCATGACATTGGTGTTTAGTCGAACTTTATTCATTGGTATAGCAGTATGCTATGCTTAGGTAACAAACAATGATTTGCCCAGGTTTTTTAAGATACGGTTGCCGTCAAAATATTATGGTAGACATTCTCTCAGATTTCCAGAAAATTCTTTACGATAATTAGGTACCTTCATGAAAAAATAAATTTGGATAGTAAAGTAAGTACTTACCTAGTTACTTTTTTTTATTGATTGCCTACGGTCAAGTAGGCAACAGTGGCTCAGTCGTATACAGTGACTCATTCAAGTTTCTACCCGAAGGAAGCTCTTGATATTGCTCTTTTTGTTACACAATAGAAGCGCACAAACCCCAAACACGTTCTAATCAATCGGAAGGCAGATCAAACACCGCACAGAGATATTATCGCGTTTTTTTTTTTTCGAGCCCCCAAAATTACTTTTTGATGTCATTTTCCTTCGTTTTCATACATCAGGTTGTGACAATTTGTACTGCTGATTATATTTGCCAATTAGTTGGTACTGTAGTGTTTTCATTTAGGTAGTTTTTTATGCTAATTATCATTTGACTCGAATGCTGTGATCAAAATTTTTAAAAATGACATGGTCGTACACAGTGGCTCAACTTAAATAGTGTAATTTAAATGATTAAATTGTTTATTCAGTAGGTGAAAAACTAACATTGGTGCTTCTTTTTTATTTTCATGTGAGTTTTTTTATTTTGAAAAAAAAAAAAAATGAAATAATTATTGTTTTTCCTTTGAGTCACTGTGTACCACCAGTGGTGAGTCATTGTGTACACCCAGGGGTACACAGTGGCTCAATTCCCAATGTTTAGTTTTTGCCCTCTCATCTTATTGTAGTAATATTTATTGTCATTTCAATAATGCAGAATTAAACTTAAATACTTTACTAACAATGCATCCACGTTTCAGATAAATACAATGATAATTTTCATGTTTTTTCGCCTTTTGAAAAAATCCGAGCCACTGTAGCCTCCTTGACCCTACTGGTTTTAAAACAAGCGTACTCAGTCATTAGATGAGTGTTAGGCTAAAGTTAGGGTATACAACCTGATGCAGCGTAAATTCCGCGACTCATTTTACGCGAGCTATCGAGTACCTATAGCTATAGTTATCTTTATCTTAATAGCTTTAGGATTCCACATTGTAGAAACTTCAAGAAAACTGATTGTTTAACAGTTGGGACATTAGACTGTCCAATTTAGAGAAAGTGGTATAATTGCACATCAATCATTAGGTATAGAATAGCCTTATTATGTAATTTTAACGAATTATTCTTGTTTTCTTTTGTTATTTCGGATGGAATAGTGAAAATAATGGTTTTATTTAGAAACTAGAAAACGCTTACTTGACTTGCAGAAGTTTTTTTGTAGGTACCTTCGTAAGTAGTACGTGGTAGTACCTAAGTATAGTAGGTACCTAAGAAGGTTATACCTTCTAGCAAGTCTATCTTTATGATGAGGTACCTACTTGTATTTTCTAAACCTCATGACACAAGGAGTTCTAGAGCGTAAAATCAGGACTACTTACGTGGTCGTGTACCTACCTACTGATTTTGGTCTAGAGCTATATTTGATATTATTTTACAACATTTTATTTCATTTAGTCAATTATTATTCAGATAAACAGAAAGGGAAAGTTTACATAATATTTTGTTTCCTAGATTTTGCATTGTCATACTTAGAAAAGATTTTAAAATGCTCTATGATAATCATGGTAGTTTTTTTCTGTTAATTCGTTTTAATTGTTAATACCTACCTAATGAAACTGTGTTAGGGACGTAGGTATAAGGATATGTCGATAGCTAAACGGACATGGAATGGATCAGTTGGAAATGAAAAGCGTTGATTGGTGATTGGTTAGTAGATATCTGTTAATTAGCAATGGTTTGGTACCTGATGTGAAGGTCTTTGGTATACCTACCTATAGTCATGCTCTGCTAGTAGAAGGTCAGAGGTAAACCATAACAAAAGCAATAACAGCACGTTTTTAGAAGCCCGTCGTTAAGGTGGCGATTGTTATGCAATAAATATTCCAATAAAAATGTTATGCCAAAACATTATGTAATTTACGCACTTGGCCTTTGTCTATACCTACTGTGGGTTCTCAAACTGAGATGTGTCGAGTCTTTGTTCGGTAATCTTGATAAAAATTCAATGAGCATTTTTTCTTTTGTATAAATCTTGAGTTATTATCGTAAATTACATTGAAATTAATTTACCTAGGTACCTACTGCATTTTATTACCCTAATCGGTCGGTAATTCATGTCTATTGTCAGACACTCACTTGTCTTTAACTAATGGTAGAGTGGCTACCAGTGAACCACATTGTAGATATTACGGTAAAGGCAATCTAGAGAGAATTTATTATTCTTGGATACTCGTATCATCCAACTCAAATTTCGCTTCGCTCGCCGGCCGGAGCATGCTCTTGTTGGTTTTATGGTTGAGTTGAGGGAGCCGTAACCGCTATATTATAGGTAGGTACTTACTAAATACTCATATCTGTGTATGCCGCAGGCCGCAGGCGTATCTTTAGATAAATTTATTGATATCGTAAATTATGTGCCAATTTATTAGTTTGCAAATATGTAATGGTTTTATAATTACTTATTCGGGTAGTTATCGCGTCAATTTACATGTGAATACCTAACCAATATTGAGAAATAACTTGAATGAGAACAGTAAAATAAAATGCTGTAACCGCTAATAAAGTCAATGTTGAATCAATGTTTTAAGAATAAATAACAGGTCATATAAGTAGGTATATATAATATATAAACTCCTGGCAAAAAACTCCTGCATTTTACAGAAGTAGGTAGGTAGGTACTATGATGAATTGGCAGTTTGTTTAATCAGTCAAGGCTATCGCGTGATTTCCACACCCATTAATTGTTTGTTCAAAATCGAATCTGTAGGTTTTTTCATCTCATAGTAGTACCTCCTACGTGTAAGAATTTTCAATTTTATTTTTTTAAGCTGCATTTAGTAGCAGGTTTAGTTTAAAATGGCAAAAGAAACGAATTATGTATAGGTTGGTACTTAGCCATACCGCCATGTTGCGAAATCACCACAACTGATTGAAACTGGAGCAGCAAATATGCCGACAATGTGGATTGCGGTTCGTAGAAAGGAAACAGGTTGATTAGTAGGTTCTAAGTTTTACTTAAACCGCGTGTAAAGGAGTTCCCTAAACTTGCCTGAAATGTACAATAGGTACTTACACAAAATACAAGTGCACAGACGAGGCGACACATAGGTACTTAGTCGTTGTGGTCAATGTTCCTAAAATGACATTAGTGGCAATTCGGAGTGTCGCAAAAGCTAAACTAACTAAAATTAATGCCATCCTTGTTATTTTCCCATCGCTATGAAAGGGACGGCAACATTTTTAGTTAGTTAAGTTTAGGTTTTGCGATACTCCGAATTGCCACTAACTAGGTACCTAGGTATACTTATTATCACAATCCACATTTCATGAAAGTGTTCCGACGCAGATTAACGACTGCGTCCTGAAAATTAAAAAAAAAGTTATTGTTTGTTCGAAGGCTGACACTTGTCTAAGTTTATTTAGATACACTTTTATTCTCTTTGGATACACCCAGATAATTTATTTCGCGTCGATCATTAAAACCTTTAATTGGCATTGGTTTAGTATTCTGCCAATCGATTAGCCACACTAATGCTTTAGACTAGCTGTCCTTACCTTTCACTTAAGTCCAATTTATTCCAATAAGTACATATATTAATACTTACTATGTAAATAATTATGTTCTAGCAGTTGTACATAAGTACTTATACCGAAAGCCCTTTTGAGTTATCTATTGGAAACTCATTAGAGACTGTATATGATTTTCGACGACCTCTGTGGCGCAGTGGGCAAAAGCCAGCCTGAGACGCAGAGGTTGCGGGTTCGATCCCTGCTGCGGGACAAATGTTTGCATGATCTGCTAATATTTGTTTCGTGTCTGGGTGTTTTTCTATGTATAATATGTATGTATTTACAAAAAAAAATGTATCTAGGTATGTAGTTTATCAGTCATCTGGGTTAAATTGCTTAGCTTGGGACTAGATGACGCCGTGTGGAATGTCCAAGGATATTTATATTTATTTATTTATTATTATTATTTATAAAAAAACCTACGTGAGTACCTACCTACCTACTAGTATACTTACTCAAGTACTTAGTATAGTAAGTAGTTTTTGCGTCGTAATTTGATCTACAATAAAAGGAGTTTTTTAAATCACTTCCTGCACAAAACATAATGCCCACAAGAATGCCTTTTTTCTGTAATGTTTGAGGATTATAAATATAATTGCTTGTACACATACCTAGAGCACCAAAGCACGTTTCATTTTGAGTACTTAGTACTTATAGTAGGTACCATAATTACTAGGTAATGTATTTTGTACGATTTCATAATTTTAATGTGTAGGTATCCATTTATGGAAACAGTGTCAATTTATGGCACCATGATTTATATACTTAAACGTTAAAGTTATTAAATACTTACTATTTTATGTTGAAAATATACAATCATCATACTTATGGCATTACTTGTTTTATTTTTTTTAAATAGGAAACTGTATACTGTGGTAGTTACCTACATAGAACCTCCCCTATGTTTGAGTCGGTTAAAAATGATAAAGCACCGGGTCTGTTCTTTCCGTGGATGAGCGAGTAACGACTCCATTCCATTTCATAACATCTATAGAGCAACAAGGTAGGTATATTATGTATACCTAAAACAAGTAACCTTAAAACTGAACGTTCAATTTCCGCGTTTAATACCGGGGCCCCGGTCTACATAAAACAATATAATACCTTGTAGGTACCTACTTCTATAGACAGGTAGGTACAATATAAATACAAGGTGTAAAAATAATATTACTTATCTACATAATTTATTTAAGTACTTACTTATTTACTAAAAACTGAGTGAAATGAGTATTCCTACTAATCTTTATACCTTTAGGTACTTATGACAACCACTAGATTAAGTATAAACTTTTTCAAAACTATTAAAAATTCAAGTTAAAAAAATAATGCAAGTAGATACCTAAACAGTGATGTAGGTACTTAGCTTGCGTTTATGATACTGCCACGGTTTGGATGGGTGACCGAAAGTGACATTATCAGTAGGTATAGAGTTTCCGGTGAGAACATTTCGGCCCTGGCTTTGAAGTTTTTAAGCCATGACGGAGGCTAAAAACTCATTAAGTATCAGAGTTTAGGATGAGTTCATACGAGCCACCTTATCACAAATTAGACTTTTATTTAGAACTAGGTTACTCGCCTGCGGCTTCGCTCGCGTGGTACCTACCTTGATAAAATATAGCCTATGTTCATTTGGAAAGACATGCTACACATCAGTAAAAGATTTTTGAGTAGTTTCGGAGATTACCCCAACCAAACATACACACAATCAACTTTATTTCTTTATAATATTAGTATAGATAGTAACAGTGTTGTTTTTTGCACACTGTACATTTATATATACCTATGTATTAATGTGCTCGGTACACGCGTATTTAATGTCGCTATTAGAAAAAACCTGTCATTGAAGTTGAACTAGATGTCTGCGTTGTGTACCTAGGTACCTATAAGAACATGCACAGCCTCACTTACAGGCAAGGCTGGCCGAGGCTGGCTCTTTACCGGCAAATACAGATCAGAAGACATTTTTAAATCCTGTCCCTTCCTTGCCGAACAGAACATTTCTTCAACGACATACATTAATTCAAAGATACACACACTCAACTCATCAAACTTTTTGGTTCTGGGTTAGGTAGGTAATTTATTATAGTTTTATATTATAGTCTTACTCAACTTCCTAAACCTGTCTTAGCCGCAAATGCAGGTAGAATGTTTTGGCTCTGCATGCTTCTGCCTGTACAAGACGAGGTAAAAACACATTCACAATGAACAAAAAAAGAATCCAAGCACAAGGCTGAGCTCAAGGCACAAGTTCTGGATGCACTGCATATCTACACATACGATTAATTCCGACTCCATTTAATTTATATGTTATTTGGGTACGCTTCAAATTTAGGACTACTTACTTACCTTAAATACCTATGTCCATTGGTATGGCAGTTTGCCTAAGTCTAATCTGGCATTAGTTATTCTAAAACAACAAGAGTTTATGAGAGATATAGGTACTTACTTGTAATTATGTTATAATATTGATGGTTTGTTTGGTATGAAATCTTAAGCTAATAATCTCGATATTTTGAAACCAAATATGTATGCTAAGGTATGAAATTCCCCTGAGTATTAAATATTATAGACTGACACCTGCCTTGTTTGAAATAATGGGATCGTGAGGAGAAGCTCAACAATTAATCGTTAGGACCAGGACTGTTCGTGACTGTTGAAGATGCGCTGCTGATTACGCAAGACAATTGGTTGCCCGAAGGTTGCTTCCGATAATTATAGCTCATGAATAATGCATTGATTAAGACACGACGAGGAACTGAATTTTCTTTTTCCCATGACTCATTGCCGACTGTTTGTTTTATAGTCGCGTTCTTGTGAGACCATTTTTAAAACTTTGTTAAAATTTAATATTAATATGGTATTGGTATTTAATAATTATATATACATTCTGTGTATTTTTATGTCCATGTATTTAATTTCATATAGGTAATGTAGGTGAGCGATTAGTGAATGTATTCTAAATAATATAAATAAATAAACAGGTAATGGGGGCAATTCGGAGTGTCGCAAAAGCTAAACTAACCTAACTAAAACTATTGCCATCCTTTTTATTCCCATCGCTATGAAAGGGACGGCAACAATTTTAGTTAGCTTAGTTTAGCTTTTGCGACATTCAGAATTGCCACTACTGCCTATCTATGGATACGCCAAACGACTTGTAAACGGTCAAGTAAAGTATAAGTAGGTAAGTCGACCATGAATTATTGCAAATCAGAAGCAAAACTGAACTATGAATGAAGTGTTTATTACATTTCAAATAAATGAAAAAAAAAATGAACTATGATCACAACTGTATTTTCAAGAGACTGTAGACATATTCTTTCAGATCTTTTAGACATTTTTAGATCCTTTGAAGATGTCTAATGGGGTAGTCAGAGGCATGTTCAAATACACATTTGGTATAGGTATGCCCACATTTTGCAGAAGTTAACATTCCAAAGGTGACAGGTTGCAAACCCATTGACGCTAACTGGTTTTCACGATGTTTTCCTTCACCGTTTAGAGCCCATGATAAAGTGCATACTTATACATTTTTCGAAACGAAAGATTCATTCATTCGAACCCACGACCTTTGGATCGAAAGTCGACCATCACGCTTAATTTATTTTTATTTCAGTGAAGAAAAAATACACTGACTTTATTGAGGTACCTAATTATATTATATTAAGCATAAATTTATTACTTAGGTATATTAAAAAAAATATAAGTACCTACTTACATTTTGAGTGTAGTTTGAGTGGCATTTCAAAATGATTGAAACTACATAGATTCAAAACTCAGCAGAGATTAGAGTTTTAATTGTACTTGAGTGTCAATCTGTAATACAAGCCATTGCCATAAGCATAAGTGTGTTAATTTAATGTAAGTATAGCACAAGCCTAAATATTTCAATACTGTTTCTGATTCATCGATTCTTCCTGCAATAGTATATTTAGCAATCCAGAGAGTCACGCAGATAGACGCCGATAGATCTAATTGTTGATAATTGACACCATATCGAGCCAAATCTGAAAGTTGCGAAATGCTTTGTTCCTACGCAGAAAAGTGACTATTCTACAACGAAAGTCTACAACATTAATCTAGCGTAGGTACTAGTGGCAACTCGGAGTGTCGCAAAAGATAACTTAACTAACTAAAAATGTTGCCGTCCCTTTCATAGCGATGGAAATAAAAAGGATGGCATTAATTTTAGTTTAGCTTTTGCGACACTCCGAATTGCCACTACTGTCTGACTATGCCATCTGTAACATCTGTTGCAATTAATTATAAAGGTAAGTAAATCGAATTAATTACATTTATTGACAGAAACTAAACTTATACCTACATATTTAAGTTTCTTTACAAATACAAAATACACTAATAAATAGATAATATACCTACATATATTTTCTTGCAGGTAATTTGAACAGCACGTGCTTTCTCAACTTAAACATATTCTCATAAAGAGCGAATGAAGCAATTACTATTAATGAATCAATTATGAGTAGGTTTTAGGCCACAACCATGAATGTTGTGGCCTAAAAGTCACGGCCCTTACTAATATTGCTATTATTTTACAATAATAATTATTAAAATTAAATGATTTTGACACAAAGCAATTTTAAAAGCCTTGAGTTGTCCTTTTTATTACAATTAAAACCATGTAGGTACATGTCTTTTAAATCATTCGTGATTGAGGCATAAGTACAAAATAAATAGATAATTACAGATCACTTAAGTAATTAAAAATTTTTGAATAACTATATTCATAAATTATCAATAACATTATCTGTTTTTTTGTCATCAAACACTTTGCTACTATAAATTGTTATTAACTTATGTTTATGTTAATTGATAGATACATAAATTTATTTATGTATGTATCTGTATGCCCGTCTGTAGCATAAGTTTGTAGTTAAATTATTAAATACACAATTACACACTACAAACTTACATTACAACCAACTTTTGCCTACGGGGTTCGTTCGTTCGTATGAGAAAGTGGCCAACTCTGGTGACGGAGTTAAAAATAATAACAAGTTTTTCAGTGACAAATCGTTCCTTAGTATGTAAGCGGTAATAAGTATCTAAGCTTAGGAACGGTTTAATGTAGGTAACCTACAGGTTTTTGGCTTACTGAAAAATGACAATTTAACGTGATTATTAGTGTTACTGCGTAATTTCGCATGAGCTTACTTGGGACCATCGAAAACGAGGTTTCGTGACAATTTTCGGGTTGCTTTTATTTTGGTGAACTGTTACGAATTCAGTATCCAGTAACATAACCTGACCCCGAAAATTGTCACGAAACTTCGGCCTCTGGTGACGGATAAAGAACTTTGCGTTGTTACATTTACATGAACTCTTCATGGCACGACAGTAGCCCTTTTAAACAGACATCTCGAAACGAGACACGTTCAACTCCAATTGTATGTGAAATGTTATGAAAGCAAAGTGACGAGTATTGACGCAACGGACTTACAGGCGTGTGCTCATATTATATCACATAAACAATAAAATGTGCAATTCGACTGCTTTAACGATTAAAATGCTTTCAGAAAATTAGCCTTTAAAAATTTAAACAGTTTAATGTTAAATGTATTGCCATTTGCCAACTACACGAAACTGTTTCGAAAATCTTGTCTGCACTACATATTTATTAATATTATACCTACGGACCCTACGAACTCACACGTTGTACAATAAATGTAAAAAAATATGCACAATGCTGAAATAATAAAGCTTTTACGTATTCGATCAATTATATTACTAAATTAGGTAGGTATAATTATTTTAATCGTTCGTTCGTTTCGTTCATAATTATGAGCAAGTGGTCAACTTTTTTAATTACTCCTCACAAAGACAAATTTTATCAAAACATATTTCATCCCCGATCGATACAATACGGTGATGCTTAAATTCAGCAGTAGCATTCTACAGTCCCATAATTTTGAAGATGAAATGTATCTTAGAACATAATATTATGTATCCTATTCTAAAGCATTTTGTTTGAACAGTGTGTTTGCGAAATCAATGCAGAACTGAATGTTTAAATGAAATACCTATGCGATTCGTTATTGAAACTGGCAATAGTTAAGGGAACCGTAAATTCACTGGATCGTGAGCCATTATTTTGTGCAAATGAGTTTAGTGCATTATTGGGTGCTTCAATACCTTAAATCGTAGTTTATTGTTTCGCAAATTTGTGTTAGATAAACAATTTAAAGAAACCCCCGGCACAGAAAAACATAACCATACAAAATCTCGCGATTGAACAATGCGGCCGGGTCCTTGTTTTACCCCAATACCCTTGGACTAATCTCCCCTACTTGTGGAATCTCAAGAAACATCTGACATAAGAGTGTCACTATATGTAAATTTTGGCGTGTCTGTTGGTCTGATCTAAAGACTACAGGTTCAAATTGGAGGCTTGTCATGTCATACAGTTTGATATGATCAGATAAATCATAATAAAAATAAATAAATGATGAACATTAACCTCCGCTTGCGTTCAGTTTTAACTCAGTCCAGTAGAACTGATAGTAAAACTTAAACTCATCAGAAACTTTAGTGGCAATTCGGAGTGTCGCAAAAGCTAAACTAAACTAACTAAAATTAATGCCATCCTTTTTATTCCCATCGCTATATGAAAGGGACGGCAACATTTTTAGTTAGTTTAGTTTAGCTTATGCGACACTCCGAATTGCCACTAGTATTAAAGTAACTGAGAGAGCGTTGGAATATCGTCTGTAATTTGATGGCATCACCTATGTAATGTAATATGCCCTTAGATGAATAGTATTAATCTCAATGGTATTCTAAAAGTAATGGCTTAACGTTTAGTAATATGTTGTTAAGTGTCTAGTAGTTTCAAGTCCGGTGGTATTTGATAAACCAAGCCAAGGTCAATTTACTACTATTATTTGGTACCTATTATTCCAAATAATATTTGAGTATCGGTTAAGACATGGTTCAATGATGCTGTAAAAAAAAACAGAATCGACTTTTATTCGATTTAAAGTTATGGACCTATTAAATTTGCCTTCTCGAAATATGTCGAACGATGCCCCTGAATACTAACGGCCAGTGTCAATAATCCTGTGGTTTTGCTATTCCGTACTAATCAAAAGTGTTGCCGTCCCTTTCATAGCGATTGGAATAAAAAGGATGGCATTAATTTTAGTTAGTTTAGTTTAGCTTTTGCGACACTCCGAATTGCCACTCATATCACGTTATTTTTCTATTGATTATTATGCTCGGGTTGTTGAACATTCGTGACGAAGTAAATTCATCACATTTTTGTACACTCCATCCATACATTGAAAGTAAATTTCTCTCAAACTTCGTATTTGTTTATATGTATCGTAAAAAAATTCGAGTAATCATTTTGGTGGTAATGAGTGCTGATAGGTAGGTACAATGGTTCCCTGAGATGAGACTTTAGATCTAAATCTTGAAAGGTCACCTCAACGAGGTGGACTGTGGATGGACTGCATATTTCGGCTCAACCTGTTTAGTAGGGTTCGATGGTACCTCCACAATCTCGAAGGTCGAGGGTTCCCCAGAATATTTCGATTCACATTTATTAAAATGTAATAAGTTAACGTAATCAAATCCTAAACCATAAAAACAATAAAGAAAAACTAATTTGTTCTAAGCATTTTCAAATGATAAATAGCTGAAAAAATTCATAGAGTGCATCACAACAGTTTTGTTTGTTTCTAATCGTAGCATGTGTAGGGGACCGTGGGGCATAACGGGGACGCGGGGCAGAACGGGGTCCCCCCCCTGTAGCCGCAACCGCAAGCGGTAGCCACGTGTTTTATCCACCGTCGGGGGACCATTTTGCATCGGCGCTCAGTACGTAAGCGATTGGCGGGCAGAGTGCATGCGTTAATTTTTTTGAGGCTATAATATTTTTTCGCGTCGTTTCATCTAATTTTGTGTCGTGACTGAATTGCTTGTAAACAGGTGAGTTTTTATGATGACTGTATGGTTTCATTCCTATGTTTTCTTAAGTTCTTTGTTAATGTCAAGTTGAGGATGAAAATACTTTACATATTTATATGATTTTGTTATTGATGATTTATTATAAAAATAAACATCGGGGCATAACGGGGACATAGCTACGGGGCATAATGGGGTACCCCATTATGCCCCGTCCCCGTTATGCTCCCTGTTATTTTAGGTAATTTTTTCTCATGTTTATTTTGTTATCTATTGTTTTAGCTATGCAAAATGGTTCGTACTTACAAGAAAAAAACTTTGAGAAGCAGTTGGTCGGCGGAAAGGATGAAAGAGGCTATTGATGCGGTTTTTAGCAAATCTATGGGCTACAGAAAAGCTGCAGTACAGTATGACATACCACAGACCACATTGGAGCGGCATGCAAGCATAATAAGGAAGGGCGAGCTTGCTATTGGCGAGAAAAACTTAACTTTAAGCCTGTTTTTTCTAAACAGGAAGAAAAAGAGCTTGCGGAATATCTCAAGGACATGGAAGCACGTCTTTTTGACTTTGATTGATCTCATACGGCCTGTGCTGGTGTTAATGATGCTGACGCTGAAGAGATTCACGTTTGCATCAATTGTGAGAAAAATTAGACAATTTTTAGGTACCCCGTTGTGCCCCATTTTCAGTACCCCGTTGTGCCCCGGGGTAGGGGCATAATGGGGTTTTAGTAAGGTTTTAGTTAATGTTTAAAAAAATATAAAATTAGATGTTATTGTTACCGAAGAATAATGCCAAATGCTTCTTGAATAATTGCCAAACAGGCTGTGATTAATGTTTTTATTTTAATATAACTTTTTGATACTTTTATCGTTGTTTTTCCTTAGCGTCCCCGTTATGCCCCTCATTCCCCTAAGTATGACCTTTGTGGAAACTTTGCTGGATTATATTAAGTATAATACTTACCTATAAAATAATATTCTTTGCATCGTAATTCTGTTTGATTTCCCAAATAAAAAAAAATAAAAAAATGACATCCTGTTTTGTTTTTTTCTCCTGTTTTACCTCTACAAGGTCCTCAGAAGTCATGCTCTGATAAGTATAAGGTCATGAACTCTAGAAGCACAGCACGTCCGCGGGTGCTCCAGGTTGCGACACGTCACGTTCTTATGTACGTTTTGACCCTAGATTACTACGAGTAATAGATGAGACTCATACTAAAAGTACGATTGTGTAAAGACGTGCGCTTACACTTGTACACATTCGTACTTGTTATTTATTTTTGTCAAGTTTAAACATTCAATATCCTAACTAATATTATAATGTATATTTCTAGAGTAATGTTTTATTATTTTTTACTATACTACACAAAACAAAGGTTCACAGAAAGCAAAATAACAACTGATAGAGTATTCAAATTAGCCGGAAGACACGGTACTTAGGTAGGTACATTGATGAACACTGGATGTAACTCAGACTCGGTAGTTAAGAGATTTTTAAATGATTATCCTATCTTTCTGTATCATTTAATTTTGATGTCTTCTTACCTGACTGTGCCTTCTTTCTAGTAGCGACTTTTATTATTATGAATTTTTGGAAATGCTTTTAAGTAATTATTTTTTTATAAGTGTTAAACCACACCTGTCCGCTAATATTCTTACCAAGAATTTCGTTCTGACGTAATATGGCTCCGTGGCTGAATTGGTTAAGCACTCCGGCTTGAGGAGGATGCTGATTCGAATACCGTTGGAAGTGAACATTTTGATAATGTTTTCATTTGAATGCTAACTTTGATGTTTTGACTAGTGTATATTCTGCTGGAGTGATTGAACAGAGGCCGCCCCGGCGCGCGGGCCGTGTTGTCAAGAAGCACGTGTACTACTCGTAGGGTGCGCTTGCGTCACGACCGCGCTGAGGTTTCGAAAGGTTACGCTAACACTGTTGCTTACGCACAGATCATTGGGTAGGGCCTTACAATCTTCTATACTTATTTAATTTTTAACTAGCGACGTTTTCTGTACCTACGTTTTAAATGTATTGCGCTATTTTCTCAATTTCCTTTCTGTTCGTACAGAACGTACCTCTACAGAACGTTCTACAAACAATAAGAATAAATAAAAGATGAATTAAGTACTTACTTAAATCGGTAAAGTTGTTCTCAAGGTATGGCGTAACTAACATATTCATTTAAATACATATAAATGAATAATTATGTTATTTACATATAAATGAATATACTTAAATCATTCTTATTGTTATTGTTTCATACTTAGTTTTAGGTGAATTTCGTTTTGTAACGAAATACGAATATTACGATACCAGAATGATAACTTTAAATTCTGCTAGCCTAATCAATCGATATCTCTTCTAAAATAGTGTTCCTTTAGTAAACAGAGGTCGAGGTACAAATGATCTACAATCATGTACCTATGTACCTTCGGCCGGAGATTGTAAGTAGGGCTTGGATTTATGTTGACATGTTGACTTTGCTACCATTCATATGTCGACATAACAATATTTATTAGAATTACGTAATCTAGTCTAAGTACCTACCTACCTTAATATTCTTAATAAGTAATAATGTATAATAATTATAAATATATTCTTAATTCTTAATAATCTTCCAGTGAAAGTTAGGGTTAGGTTTTTTTTCTGATATGATTACAGATAGGTTTATTTGTTTGAAAATAATAAACACCAAAATCACTAAAACGCCAACCGCGTTCAATTATATTTTCAAACTAGCCAGAAACAAACTGAAATATACACACAAAATTCCATTAAAATCCAGAAGATATTCACGTAATCACATAATCAAGTTCTTAATTTTTATTTAAAGTTGTAAGTAGTACCTACACGATATGTATGTTAGCACAGATAAAAGAATACTAGTAGTAATGTTAGTTAACCATTCCAGTTGTAGAACTTGTGTTATCGCCTGTCCCTATACTTTGTAATTAGCTAATCGCATTGCACAATCGACTGCCCGTTTATCGATACTGTAGAATTGGTTAAATCGATCATAAAAAATAATTTAATACAGTTATTTCTGGTGTTTATAAGTCATTAATACGGTATCAGATATGAGCGTATTAATTTAGAGTCGACGTTTCGTGAGAAAGCGCGGGTCCATTATGTAGGTACCTATTGGCAAAATGTATAATAATCGGTGGTTATCTTATGATTTAGTTAATCGCATGGTCATTGGTCAAATTGTGAATTGCTTTATATAGAACAGTGTTTTTCAATCTTTCTAAATACGCGACCCATTTACAGGTTCAAAATTTCTAACGACCCCCTTGGGTCATATTTGGCCCAAAGGTAAGATTTCAATATGTTTTTTTTTTTAAATAAACAAGCGCATTCTTTTTACTGAAATTATGTTTTTCTGTAGTGTTGAACCTTGCGTTTCTTTCTACTTTTTGCAGGTGACCCCGCGTAGCCTTACTCGGTTGGGTCTTTGAAACTCGGGGGGTGTCTTAGTGTTTTATAACACTGATATAGCACAGCACAGCACTACTCGTAGCACAGCTACGAGTAGTTCGCCGGCATCTGTCCTCTCGGGCCCTCACTTCACTACCGTAGTCCCTGGGTGTCTTGATGTTCTATGGTGACCCGCTATACCTACAAAATCGCGCAATGACTGTTCGTTCGAAAAACGTAACTTATGACTTGGCTCTAAATTAGACAAAGGATAGTTTAAAAACTAAGTACTTACATTTTATTAGTAACATTTCACGGGTGCAATAAATATAGTTAAAAATGAAAATTTCAATAATAATTAAACTGCAGTTAATAGCCTATTTCACATTAGTATGAATTGGTATACTACGTACGAGTAGTAATATGAAATAATATTTCGTACCTAGTTTATTTTAATGGCTGCAATTCTAAAAGATTGATTTTTTACACAAAATACTAAAAGCTTGTTTTCGTAGGTAAGTTTCCTTTCGCAAACTTTCTGTGCTTCAATATTTCTTCAACACTTATATAAGTACCTTCTATTTACTAAGCTGCTAATTATTCAAAATCTGAGACGAATATTATAAGAGTAGGTACAATATTATATGAAAATTATAAAAATGCATTATTTATACAAGCAATATGGTTTACGATAAATCAATGCAAAAACTAGGAAAGCTTAAAAGCTTGGAAGCTGATTGCTTTTTTATAGGCTTTTGACTCGGCTAGCTGTCAAGCCGTAATGGTTGCGCGTTTCATTCCATGTATTGTTTATTTATTAAAAAAAAAACAACAAGCGCTCATGCTAAAAGACTTCAACGCGTTCGTCTAGACTTGATGTATAATGTTTAGAATAGAATTCGAAAAGAATTTGCTTTACCATCTTTTATTATAGTGCATTAGTTACTACTTCCGGAGTAACGACTTATAAGTCGTTACATATCATATAAATATTATGTTATGGCATATTTGAAGTCTAGTTTATGAAATCTCTTGTAAATTTTTATTTAAAAATAAATGATTACTCTAAACTTTAAAAATTAGGTACAATACACATGCCCTGCATCAACATTGAGTAAATTTTATATAATTAGCTTAACACTTTCAGTGCCTTGACACGCAAGTGATCCTGATGCAGGCTGTATGCGCTCTCCTGTGGAGAGCATCATGGCTCTGGGGCATGGAATGGGTTTATAAATCCGTCTCTTATTTCATCTTACTGACGATGTTGCGCATGACTGCTCTCTTTTTGGTATCGGTTACGGAGAGCGGTACATGCCTACCGATGTCACAAAGAAACAGTTGTTAGGCCTCGGCACTGTTATAATATAATACAGGCCCAGTTTAGGTAACCCTCGTTGCGACAAATCAATTGCGTTGCAATAAAAACGAAATGCTCATGATTTGACTAGTCTAGGCAATTCTGGGCATAAAAAAATGGACGTTCTTACTTCATGTTCATTCTAATGATTACTATGTAGGTATACCTACATTACAATTACTTATAAATAATTTAGGAAACTTGTAGAGGCCTATGTTTTTATGCAACTCCTACATCTATCTATCTAATACCTTTAAACGAGTAGGTAACTAATTCTTGTATCTATACATGTGTACATTGCAGGTTTAGGTACTTATACTTAGTTTAGATAATATACTTATATTTCTAAACCGAGAACTATCCGAGTAGAACCGCGTAGGTATTTATATACGAGTATGTAGCACCAAGCTAGCTCCTACTTTAAAATAAACGTATTGATTGTACAATATTCTAGTTAAAAACGCGACACAGCACAAGGTCATTGGACAGAAGTAGAATAAAACGCATAAAGAGTATCGGCGCGATGCCTTATTGGGTAACTTGTATTTTGGACAAAACTCAAAATAGAGGCCGAGACGATTCTAATATAATTAGAGTGGTGTAAATTCAAACTATACGAATGTTATTTATGAATAGAAATGCGCAGATACTTGAAGGAGTTTTTTCTTATGTCTAAACCTCGTATGGTCTCAATATGCCCCAATTATTCCCACCATAACTAAAAAGTTTAGAACGAAATAAAAAAAATATTAAAAAAATTTGGTAAGTAGGCACTTATATATACTTACTTAGTTAATTTACCGATTTCATTCATAGTTTTTTAAGGTTTTCTAATAGTTTGTAGAAGGTTTTTGCGCAGAAATTTGGAATATTTCAGAAAGCTCAGCGCCTATTTATACTTCGCGTTTGTTAGTTCGCGCGTTTGATAAGACAGGACAATGTCTGTCGGGTCAGCTAGTTTAAATAGGATAACAAATATTCAGCAAACTCTCAACCATGCTGTTGTTGGAATATTTCAGAAAGCTCAGCGCCTATTTATACTTCGCGTTTGTTAGTTCGCGCGTTTGATAAGACAGGACAATGTCTGTCGGGTCAGCTAGTTTAAATAGGATAACAAATATTCAGCAAACTCTCAACCATGCTGTTGTTTTATATAAATGAGTATGATCAACGGGCTGAGAAACTACTGGCCTGTATCCTTGATCTTGTTATTACTTAGTTAACCGTATTGTTATGAATGAGTGAGAACTATTTAACCTTTTCTATAACAGGTTATAACACATTTCTACGACTCTACTTAATGAAAATGTTCATTGTAGTTGCTCTCACAGAATAAGCGGTATACACATACTTCGTACACGAGGGAGTTACTACATTGTTAAGATAATGCCATGGGAATAGTATAATAATACTTTAGATAAATATAAACGCTAATGGCAGATAAGCAATAGAAATAAGCAGACCTAACAATTTTCAAATAGCGATACAATCGAAATAACCTTCCTTAGCGTATCTCAGCGAACATTATTTAAGTTTTCAACAATTGCATTGTTATCGTATATATCTCAGTCGGCAGCGAGGTCGTCTACAGTTCATAACGAAATCAGCTGGTGTATTTTAATCGGCTAGGTAAAAGCATCAATATCAAGGGGCCCTTCACGTTCCACTGTTAGGCAAACACTCCGTTTGATCCGCTCTGTGCGATATAACAACTGTAAAAATTTCTAAAAACAAAGTGATCAACCAAACATAATCAATGGCAAATGTATGTTCCTACTTTAGCTGCAATTCCATATTGCCTAGAAAAATATTGTAATGACCGATAATCAATTAAAATAAAACTTAACAAAATTTATACCTAGATAGAAAATGGCCGATTGAAAAACTTACCTACTTAAAAATATAATAAGATATTACCTAGTATAATTTGGTTTAATAATAAAAAACAAAATATAAGTATTTATTTTATAGAATACAAAATTCATAGGCGTATCTGGACTTAAAGTTGTAGGAGTAATTATTAATTGAAGCTACAGTATTTCACAAGTTTCATAATCTAAGAAATAAATATCTTTGTAACTCGTAAATTTGCTTGCCTGCTCGTTAATTTGATCTAGCTGTTCCTTCACAAGCTACGTCCGTACACACAATATTCTAATCGACGAGTACAGGCTACAGACACATACGGAACCCGATTAGCACTTCATTATCACCTTCATGGAGTAGCGCGATAAAGTTCAAATTTAGTTTCTAAATAGGTACTTGTATTTTATGCTATAACAAAACAATGGAATCTACGGTAGTAACAGTTTTATTTGGATCAACGTAATGACTAGATATCTAGACGAGACGTTATTTGGCGTTGTTAACTCGTTGAATAGTGCAATTTTGACAAATCTGATGAAAGTGAGAGCTTAGTTCGATTTCTACACAACAAATATACTAATTTGAACAGTCTCGTTTCACATAATCATTAAAGAGAGCGTGTGAGATGACGCTGTAAAACTTGTGTCACGCATCGCAGCGCGCACGCAACTTATTCCGATTGATACAACGTCCAAGTTAGCAAAACTACCAGAATAACATCCTGCATCCTCCCAGGCTTCCCTATCCCCCTTCTGCCTTCCACGGTCCAGTCAAAATACGAGATTTTTTTACGAGTAGAAAATTGGATCCTATGATAAGTACATCCTACTATAATGATAATCAATATTTTACATAATTCTAAGGGATAATACATAATCCATGTTTCAAATCAAAGTAGGTATTCAGTAGGTAGTTTTCGTGTGAAAAAGTAACAAACATCCATCTAATCATCCATCCTCACAAAAATTTCCATTTATAATATTAGTAGGATGGCAATATAATAATTTTGTCTACCCCGGACATTAAGATAGGTATTTAGAACTAATAATAATGCTCCGCAAAATACCTTTATAAAACAACATTCGAAAGCGGATATATAGATTGAATATTGTTATCGACATTACACTTGTACATTAAACATTGTGAATGTTGTCCGAGTTACCGAGTATACAACCTTATGAAGGACAATTGCCCGAACGGTTTACGTGCCAGTAGCTGGCCGTATCCAGCGTGCTCTGCTCATATAATCAATGCTAATAAGTCAAAATAATAACTAATTTATTCATGTATTGCACAGGACATGATTGTATCGCTTCATAATAAATACCGTCCAGTGTTTGTAAAGCCCCATTTACACGATGCAAGATTCTTGCCTGTTGCATACAATTAAATTGAAGCAATATTTGACTTGCATGGTCTAAACAACACGTAACATTCTTGATTTATACAAGTTTTGATTCAAAACTTTTCTTGGTGTAAACAGCACAATATGCCATAATTTCTTAAGCAATTCTTGTATTCAATTATTTTATGTCAAGACTTTAATTCAATAATTTCATTCCATTATTTTATTTACTTCCACGTAAACAGTTGCTTACAATTATTGAAAGTCAATTATTGCGCGTATCTAATTATTTAATTCAATTATTGCTCTTGTAGGTAGGTACCATTTAAGAAAATGGCATCATGTAAATGGCATTTATAAAGGGTACCTAGTCCTACTGACAGAAACTTGAAGTTATCTGATAAAGATGTAGGTTGTATGTATATGTCTAGGTTACCTTACCATTATTATTAGCTTGTTTGTAAAAAATATGATAGCGCTTCGAATTTTAAATGTATGGGGCAAGTACTTATAGGTAATTATTATTATGGGTTATTTCAAATTTTAAATACTTAGGTAGGTAAAGAACTTGTGATCAAGTTTAAAATTACAACTTAAACTACCTCTTAAAATGTCTCTACCTTGAAGACTTTGTTTGTAGGTTGTACCCTGTCCTGCTTTGTTCTTTCGTAATTCAATTCAGGCCGAATTTGATTCAACATTTTGAATGAGGTCCACTTTAATATATTTGGTAGGTATTTGTTTTGTGCTTAACTGATATCATCGTCTTGTTTTATCCAGACGGCCCGGAGCTCGTTTTAAGTATACGTAAATACTAATAATGATTAAGAATACCTACGTCCTACACCTACACACTGGGCCTAATGTTTTATTTTCATTCGAAAATAATGATTCTCGTTGATGACTCATGCCCGGCTTTAGCGTTGATTCATTTCAATTATTGATTTCGCCAACAACTATAATCATAATCACATTGATTGACACATTATTAGAGATGGCACATCATGTTAAGATTAACGTGACCGAGACATCTTTCGAAGGCCTCGTTTTTTCGCAATAATATATGTACTTACCTATCTAACGTGTTTACCTACGTACGGAACAATACTTGGATAAAAGATACAACATAATGTTGCAATAGATACAAATATCATCCTGTTGTGATAAATTGAAAAGAAATCGACCTCGAACCGTGCATGTCAAGGGCACACGCACGATGTGGCCCGTTCATAGGTGAACTTGGTGAATTGAATATCACAAATAATAGAAAAATAAAAATCCGCATTTGAGAACCATCATTGAAAACGTTTTGATCATTGTACATTTTGACGAAGGTGCAATTTAACCCCTGTAGGTACGGTACAATCAGACTTACCTACTTTATATACTTTTATGTCCCTGGGCCGAGGTTACGTACCTTACCTACACTAAGCTAAGAAACACGAAAGAGTACCTAGGCTATCTTTCAATGTTGACATTTGTGACATTTCCATAATTCATAGGTCAGTCACTCACAAAACCAAACCAAATAGACACTGGTAAGAATCTTTGGTCATTAGCTAAATTCACACGCATAGGTACTTGTGCTATTGTGTAAAAGAACAGTTCATATTTTAAAAGGTCATCGGCAATAGGTAGTACTATTATTAATAGTTGACTTAAAAGGTGTAATTTTTGTACCTATTGGCACAGATAAAATAATACCTACCTATTGGTAAAGTATAACATTTCATCTAATACAAAGTGTTTATGTCAAAAAAGTTAGGTCACGCAAACAACCTTGGCGTTAGGTAAGCAGTTGACTTTTTCAGGAATCTGTAACGTAAGGAACTCTTATTATTATCGTGGATGAAAAGTAGCCTACATCATTCCCTGGGATGCATCTATAACCGTGGCAAAAGTTATCGTAATCTGGCGTGAAAAGATAACAAACAGTTACTTTCACATTTAAGTATGTTTGTTACCATACCTACTAGTATCCGCCTGAGGCTTCGCTCGCGCGGCTATCCATAACAAAATCCGTTATACAGAATTTAATTAAAATTACTACCTATATAAACACTAATAATGCATATAGGTAGTAGACAAGAGTTTTAAACAATTCAAAGATAAACAGGTGTCATTAGCAAAACAGCATTATGAAACTGGAATTCCTAGCTAGCATGTTTTAATATACTTACAATAATGTTTAGGTATATATTTCAGGTGCTGTTTTAGATCTGGTGTCTTTTATAGGTATAATATTTTTTATGGCCCATAAAATACAAATAGGCAAATAAGTTTCCTGAGAAGTTTTTTTGCACCTAACGGTTTATAATTTCTAGGTTGAAAACAGGATAAAAGCTAGTTTTGTAAGTTCACGAGTACAAAAGGCTAGAGGTTATAACCTCATTAACAGGTCACGACTGTCCAGTTTATTTATAATATTACTTATGTAACTGTAAATATTCGGTAACATGAATATAAATGCTGACACAGCGGCATCGGCACCACAAATGGTAGGTACTTAAGGTAAAGAGTATTTTTTTCTGGAATATGATTCTGAACGATCCAAAGGGAAATAAAATTATCTTATGAATACAGACCTAATGCCAACGTTATGAAATATTAGAGAGGATATTGAACCAAGTGATTAATGTATACTAAAGTGTGTTTTTGGTCTACAGGAATGTCTTCTTTTTTTTCATCACAGGACAGATAGATCCTATCCTACTAATTATAAATGCGAAAGTTTGTGAGTATGGATGTGTGGATGGATGTATTAATGTTTGTCAATCTTTCACGCGAAAACTACTGAACGGATTTGGCTGAAACTATACATAGTTTATGACCTGGAATAACATAGGTATACCTACCTAGGCTAGTTTTTATTCAGGTACCACGGGGGCGAAGCCGCGGGCGAGTAAGCTAGTAGAATAAAAAGCCGTCTTATTGTTTTATATTTCGTTTTTATATTTTTTATTTTGAGTCGCCCAAAAGTGAGTGCAGAGCGACCACACAATGTCACTAATACGCGTGTGTCAGCCTCCATTCAGTCAACATTGGTATCGAATGTAAAAGTTTAGATACTAAATCTGATGTTTGAAGGTCGTCAGTTTGGAAATATTAAATCTCCTCAAGCTTTATAAAACTTGACCGGTAACATGTTGTGATACAACTATAATTGTTAATCACGCTGTAGGTAATATTCGTAATATTACCAGTATTTTATATTTGCCCTCGTAAACGACTTACGTTGCTTGGTAGGTAAGGTATGTACCTACCTACCTACCTATTGTGAATTTGTCGTTCTCAACTGATATCAGTGAAAACTGAGTTAATACACTGACATTTGTAGTGCTTGAGACTTTAAAGAGTAGACAACAAAAGGCCAGAGAACTGAATGTAAGTATAACATTATCCGCTGCTTGCTCGTCATTCACATTGGGACAATATGTTATAGGTACCGAGAGCGCTTGCAAATGGCGCATTTGTAGAGTAAACTCGTCACGTTAGTTTTGTTTGACACTATTCTGTTGATCATGGACTCATGGCTAAGTTGTAGGTTATGAGCGGACTGTGTTTAAACAATTGCTAGCACGATTTGTCGTGTCAGGCTCTAAGCACTAGCAAGTGTCGAAATCACATTTCGTCGAACTCAATTTAAGAAATTATGTTCGGCATCATTTCGACAGGCGCGGCTGGCTGGCAACTAGGTAGTTTATAGCAGGAGTATATAGCTATTGATGGCTATGCAGATTATGAAAATTGACCAATGTATTATTCCTTATTATAATTTAAAGTAAGTACCTATGTAGTAGGTACTTATATTTATTAAGTAATTATTTTTTGTAAAGACCGGCTTATTTGAGTGTGTGAATGGACAAAAAGCGATTTAAGTAGGTACTTTTAATTAATCACAATCTACCTACCTAGGTACATACGACGTTGATCGCGTGTCGTCATGAGTGTGTTACCTTTATGCGGGCGCCACACGTGGGGTAGGCACCTATCTTGGCTCCAAGTTATACTATTGGATTAAATACACCAATGTGTAGATCGATCTTCGACAGTTATTGGACATAAACGGAACATTGCCAATGTCCATTCTATGCGTAGCCAAGCTTGGGCTTTGGAACCAAAGTCATAGCAAAGACGATTAATATCTAGAAGACAGACAAAGGCCATACACAAAATCGTAACCCGATCCCGCAGTACCAGATAGCCTGAAAACTTTAAAACATCAATTTTATCCAAGAAATTTCAATACTTAGTAGTAGGTAGCAACAATATTCAATATTTAAACATTTTTAACTAGAAAGTAATTGAAATTTCTTGGATAAAATTGATGTTTTAGAGTTTTCAGGCTATTTTTTAGGGTTACGATTTTGTGTATGGCCTTTGTCTGTCTTCTAGATATTAATCGTCTTTGGTCATAGGTAAGCCAATGTGTGGCGTGGCGCGCCGGTACCGAACGCCGGTTTACCGAACTACGCTGCACGCAGCGTGCTGCCTGCCGTGCTCTCCAAGCAAGTTCCGCTGTTGCCAATAATTGGCAACAGCGGAACTTGCTTGGAGATGTCGCGTCGCGGCCAGATGCCGCGCAGCAGTGCTGCCGCTGCATCGCTAATCACGATATAGGTACCTAAGTACGTCTACTTATTCCTCATTATAAGTATTTTTTGATATTATATGTAAAGTAATTGATAAATGGTCAAGGAAACCTCAAAATATTGAATGAAAGTCGAGTGTGCATTCCACTAGTCCAACAAAGTTCCAAAACAAATACCTACACATTGAAAAACTTTCGTCGACATTGGAACTGGAGGTTGGAGAGAGTTGTTCCAAAGGTTACGCTGTAACGTATAAAGTTTAATCATTTAATTACATTTAAACGTAGGTATAATAAAATAGTTTTTGTGTATAGAACGGTCCGAAATATTTAAATGTTGTGATTAGGGTAATTAGGATCGGACTGAGACTAAAGGACCCGGGTGGCACTAGTCAGGGCCCGAGCCTGGATAATGGAAGACTTCATCTAGTTTACGGCTCTATCCCCAAATACGGTAAGATAAGATAAGATAAGATAAGATAAGATCATTTTATTGTAAACTGTTGAAATTTTTAACAGTTTGCCCTTTTCGGACGTACAACATAAATAAAAAACTTAATAACTACTTAAGCTCACAAATGCAATCAAAATCACAATGCTCACAATACCTTCAATCACTGAAGAATTCCTGCAGATCGTAATACACTTTGAAAATAAGCCAGTTCTTAAGTCTACTGCTAAAAGAATCTACACATAGAGATTTTAAGTGTTGAGGTAAATGGTTATAAATTCTAATAGAGGAGTAGTAAGTACTCTTGTGAAACATACAATTATTAACTTGAGGAATACATATATTATATTTATATATAGTACGAAGGTTGCGTTTAGATTTATTTGCAAAGAAGTATCCCTGGTTATTTTTTACAAACAAACATGTTTCTAAGATATAAATTCCCGTAAGTGTTAAAAATTTCTCATGTTTAAATAAACCACGTAACGAATCAGTGCTGTGAAGGCCATATATAGCTCTTAAACATCTTTTTTGAACCAAGAAAGTAGTGTTAACATTAACTGAATTTCCCCAAAAAATGATCCCATATATGTTAACTGAGGGTAAACATAACCATAATATGCACTTTTTGCAATGTAGGATAAATAGTAATAATTAAATAGTAATAATTAAATACTCATTATCATTTCCTATCTCCCTCCGCCTTGTGGAGGGCCCGAACAGACTAAGGCCCGGCTGGAAAATGACACCCTACCTAACTAATATCTAGTCCGAATCTAGGCGTAATATCTAAACCTAGAATAGTAAGTAAGTAAATAATGTGTTTTATAAAGAAAGCATGCCTTGAGTCACGTAACATTATGCTTCAGGTTTCACGAAACGAGTCTTAATCGTCACATTACAGTATAAATGGTACCTTTTACAGGTAGGTAGGTACTTACATTTTTTCAAGTGATTTATGAGACAGCCGCACAGCGTCAGAAATTGTTGACTACACTTTGAACAGTACCTACAAGCTGCAGTGATATAGATGTTTGTTTTTTGTTTGAGTACTTTACACTTAAGTATGTTTTCGATTTTATTGCCAAGCTAGGTATTTCAATTACATGTTTGTTCTGTTTATCGCTGTTTAATAAATAAATTTTCTAATGAAATATTGGCGTAGAGAAATAAAAGAATGAAACGTAAACGAAGCATAGAAATAAATCATTGTAATGGTTTCCTGTAAACGTAATACTTATGTTCACAAAATACAATCGCATTTATGCTCCATTTATGTAACAAATGATCCTATTACTTGTAACGAGACGCCTACGTTTGCACTTACCGGCACTTGGTGCGGCAAATGGAAATAATGTCAAGGAGTTCATTTTAATATTATGGATCGACGATCGTGCAAACCACGATCCAGGATCGTGAGTATCGATCGATTAGCAAATTCACGGTTCGATATTTCGTAGTTTGGGTCGCGCGAGGCACATCCTCGTCCACACCAGACGTTCCTGTGGATCGCACTCCTAACGCGCACGATCGGAGCACGGTTTATAGTTCAGTGTGGACTCAGCTAATGACCATCGCATACCATGTACGTTATGGAATTAGATCTAAATTAGTCGTATAGATTTTTTTATTGTAGGTACAAACCATATTTTTCGAACATGTGCCGCGGAAAAAAACGCGTCTACACCGTTAGTTGCCTACTCGAACATTTCAATGATAGCGGGCATGGTACAATATTACCATAAGCAGGCTTCCGCCACTCCACCGTCAGCGTCGAGTCGCTCGGCGAATCTTACGTAAGTAAACAGAGCGGTAACCAACAGTTGCGATTAAATTAGCACAAACGCATGGTAACTTGATACCAAATAAAATAGATTTAAACTTTTGCTATCAATGATAAAATATATATTTACGGGTATTTATCGCTATTTACCTTTATTTATTTTATCCCGACGTTTCGACTGGATTGCACCAGCCGTTACGATAAGTTATACTCGTAGGTATATTACATAGGTACTTACATCATTATGCACATGATAGATAGAACTTCATTACTTTATTAACTTTTGAATTATTTGCAAGTAGGTAGGTACTATTAAAAATATCATCATATTATTATCTGATGCATCTATTAGTGATTAGTAAATAAAAATAATAATACTTAAGTGAACTAATTTTTATTTGCAATGTTCCTCCAAAATATTCATAGCATCGTTTATAAGTAACTGACGATTGCGTTAGTATTATTAATTAAAAAACTGAGACAAGAACTGTATAATATCACAGATAAAAGAATACTAAGATAATATCTATTTTACTTAAGTTCTACAGATGACGTGATATTCCCAGTTGTGTAATACATTAACTAGCCTTTGGCAGGTGAAAGGTACGCTACAAATAAAGGAAGTAAACTGGCCCGAGTAGTAGGTACCTACCTATCAATAATAATATAATCTACCAATAGCCGCATAGCATTCTCGGTGCTCTGAATACGTCTTGTAACGATCTATTGAAAATTCTCAATATATTTCCTTGCTTCTACCATACCGATGGATATATTTGTATGCATGTGCTGCCCAGTTATGCACTTTACTGATGTACCTATAGGGATTACAATGTGTAAAAATACGGTGATATGCGGCACACAGCCTTACCTATAAAAGGGTTACCTACATCGATTTCTAGATGCATCGCTTAAGATGGAGCTAAGCCAAGAATAATAAGGCAAAACACGAGTTGGTACAAACAAAACATAACTATTTATAGTTGTAACATTTTTGTAACACAAGTATTTTACACCCTGTAATTATAGCAGTTTTCAAGCGCCAACTTACAAGATGTGGCCATTCGTAAACAGTCAGATAAAATTCCTTATGATCGATAAATTCTTAAGTGAAGAAATGCATCTGTGCTACGGAAGCAACAAGTCCAATAAATATGCTACGAAAGTGTAGCTCTGTGGGTGATGTAGAAGTATGTCGCAAGTAAAACCACATGCCCACCAGACTATGTTTTGTAAAAAGTTGCTTTTCAGTAAAGTGTACCTACCTATTAAGCAGGAAAAAGTAGTTTTGTTAGAAAAATAACGCTTTAAAATTGTACTTATTTGAGAAACAAAGCGGAACTTTAGAATTTTATTATTGAATATTCAAGGTAGAGGTTACTGAGAATTAGGACTTCAAAATGTTCGTTTCGAGCGTTTACCCAGGGAGGAGGCGTACGAAATGGTCTAATAATTTTATACACAAATAAAAAATAAAAAAAATTGCATTAATTTACTACCTACGAAAAAGGTTTATTTATTAAATCTTATGAATAGAAATTGAATTATTGCATCCAATACTGAGATTGTAATGAGAATTAAGATGTCAAAATGTAACAAATCCTCAGATTTTTACAGATTTTTGTGAAATGGCTCTACATGGGTCCGTTAGCATTTACTCTTAAATATTCTGAAATATCCAAGTGGAAAAAAATAATTAAGTATAAATCCGACTTCAATTTCGTAACAGGAGATAAATGTTCTACATTCTCGACTTCTCAAGCAAGGTGCATTTCTGTTCATAGCTCCGAAGGCCCTCATCTTTCAAACACTGACTGTACCTACTCTTTGAAACAAAAAAATATTTTTCAAATACGGTCCACTATTGACGGAATAATCGGTGAAAATAGAAAAAAAATACAGTGACCTCCTCCTTTTTTGAAGTTTGTATAAAAATAAGGTAGGTAGTCATATTTTTTATTCTTGGTTGTAAATAAGGTATTATGATATGAACGTTGCAAAAATTGTGAGAAAAATTGAGAGAGAGAAAAATTGGTTGAACCACCTTTGAATAACTTTGTATAATAGTCATAACTTTGAACATTTGACTGCAACAGGCTAGGTCACGTCATAGCATAGGTATACTTACCTAATTATTTTATCCTAAATAACTTAAAATAGGTAATTTAAATAGATTAAATTGAATATAAGCTCATTCGTAAAATTTTCCCGTGTGCATCGTATCTAATACGTGTATGTAGGTAATACGAGTAGGAAACACGATAAAAATAGGCAGTGCGCATCTTTACTTATTCGATGACACCATCTTTTAACGATCAATATGAGTAGGCGTGCCTAACTTGTAAGTTATTAAGTGTTGGTGGAGATTCGATAAGTATCAGTTACTTGATATTTTGAATATGTAGAGGTATAAACATTTTGTTAATCTACCTACAAGTAGAATTCTAAATATTCTGCTCTTTTTTTATTGGCATTTTAAATATGAGCGAACTTACTTAATTTTTTTCACTCTTTAGTAGCACACTTTTCTTTTCGAGTGAAGAGCATTTTCGAAATTGCCTTGTTTAACTTGACAGCAGGCGGTATCAATATCTCAGCAACAAAATTTAAATAGGGAGCAACTCGGAAAGTCGACATACGAGTAGGTAGGTACCGTAACGATGCATGGATAATCTCCACATTCTTAAATTCTTACTAATTATAATATTAAACTAATATTATAATTAGTAAGAATTTAAGAATGTGGAGATTCTTAAATTTAATTGCTTAGCTTGGGACTAAATGACACTGTGTGGAATGTCCAAGGATATTTATTTATTACACATCTATTTATTTATTTTTATTTATTACAAACTTATGTTATTAATTGTTATGTTTATAAACATAACAATTAATAACATAAGTTTGTAAGGATGAATGGATATGGATGTGTAATAAATAAATATCCTTGGACATTCCACACAGTGTCATTTAGTCCCAAGCTAAGCAATTTAATGCTTGTGTTATGGTAACCTGAGAATCCTACTACGCGCTTATATCGATACAAACGCGCTGCAAAAAAATTTGGTGTGCATAGGCTCTAATAATGCTAAACTAGCCGCCCGTCATCACCCGCCCCTGCGAGCTCAATAGGCCCCCTGTGACCCGTGCGGTAACGTGTCCCCCGGAACTGCGCAAGCGCACGACCGACCTCACGACACCGACCCGATGCTGAAACCATTTATTGAACAGATAAGATACAACCTTTTAATATGCCAAAGAATTTTTGTAACAGATGGACTTATTAAAAAAAACTTTGTATTCTTCTTGTATTCACTTGTTTCTACTGCAATATTTTCATTAGCGGCAGTAGGTTACAGCAGCATGTGACATAACACAGCACCTACAAACTGGTAAGCCTTCGGCCTCGGTAACAGTAGCCAGAGCAAACATACGACATCTCGACCCTGTCATAGTACGTAGGTATTATAGTAAGCAGTGGTTAATTGCAAGCAAATAAGTAGCTATGCCGTATCCTAAGAACAATTAATAATTATCCTTGCCGGGCGTCCTTGTTATAGATACATAAACGCGAATGGCTAAGTGTCAACGGCATTGCAACGCCCAGTCACCTCTTCCTGTATCAATGTAACTCGACAATGACATTTAGGAAACCAGCAAAGCTCCGCCAACATGCGCAGAGGCCGAGTGCTCACAACTTATAATGCACATTTTTTTAACCAGCTGCAAACACAAAGATCATCCGAGATGCCTCGCATTCCCTGTGCGTCCTTGGCCGGCGAGCGTCCCTTCCAATCTTTGACCCATCAGGCGGTCGCGCAAACTACATTACAATTCGTTGATTAGCACTTTAAAAGAAGACGCTCTGGGCGAGCCACTCATCATTGTTATGTATCACACTCGCCGAGCTCTACAGAATTATTTACCTCCTGCAAATGTCAAAGTAGGTATAAATTTAGCGGTAGAATAAGTATTTGGAGTATAACAATACTGGCGAGTAACCTTGATCTCGTTTGGAACGAGTTGTGCTTCAAACGGTGCACCTATTTATCTAAGCACCTAGTCACAAAAAGACCAAGTCTTAGAAAGTGGAGTGCAATAACAAAACTAGCTAAAGACTTCATTTTGAGACGATTGCTGTTAATGGAATACTAACAGACTATAAAATTATTTATAGGCAGGCATTGCGGATGGCGCGTGCAAAGAGTATATTATTAATCTCTAAAATCTTGCATTTATTACCAGGTAGTTTAATAAGAGCAATTTGGCTAGATATTTGCCTTCGAAATCTAAGTTTCATCATCCTCCGGGAGGCTGCGTGCTTTGCTATTTGAATGGCTTAACATTACACAGTAGTACCTTCTTGCTAGGTGTTTGTAGTACGAGTACTATGTCGATGTAAATGAAGGGGCAATTACAAAGTCAGATTAGTTTAGTATGATTGGACAGCTTGGCGGTTGAGTTACAGGATATTTACGAAATTTTGTTTTAGTAATACCAGACATGAGATAAAATGACGAAATACCAAGAAAATCATAAATTCAGGGTGTCATATTTCTAATCCAGGGGTGATTGACAAATATGCAAATGTGAGTGAAGATACATTCCGACACGTTTTCGTCGTATCAAAGTACCAAGTTGCCTATGTAATTTAATAAGTTCTCAAAAATCTAACGTTTACGAAAAATTAAGAATCATAACATTCCAGTTTAACTATAAAGTTTAGACTGTCGTTGGAGTTATTCTATTCATCAGTCATGGCAAACTAAAAAAACAAAGCTTTATTGCTGGGCAACGACATTGCGAAGCTGCTCTCGTGTTTGCTCGCTTGAGCTGTAAAGTCAAGGCTGGCTCGGCTCGCGAGGCAAACGCGTCTCCACACCGCGAGGCTGGCTATCGAGGCATGCCTCACAATGTCGATACCCAGCTTATGACACTTTACCCATACTTGTAGCATCAATTGAAATAACTTTTATAGGTATTATAGTAGAGTAGGCTTCATACAAAATGTTGATATATTTTAAATTACTAATGGTTTAGTGAACCAAGGCCACCTCCGTTTATAACACTGATTTTCTAATGAAAAATGAAAACCCTTAACATTGATATTATAAAATCGTAAATACCGCAAGTTTTCAAATATGTATCGGCCAATGAGTTGGAGACTTGCCGTCTTGCAATCTTTACCTATAATTTGACACGCGCGACGATCTCAAAGGGGATCGACCAGAACAGAAACGAGTGCTAATCTATCAACTTGTACCTACCTCAACAGTTAATGGAAAATGTACCTAGAAATTAAAGCCCTAGAAATTCCTCCTCTATTGTTGTAAGTTTATTTATTGCCTAGGTACCTACTTACATACTTGGTCAGATATACTAAATATGTAGGTATAGACAAGAGAAAAAAGGTTTGGCAAAGATCTAAAAAAAAGGCAAAGTGAGCAAGTGGCTAACTCTGGTAACGGCAAAGACCTTAATATTGATAAAGACGACACAGAGCACACAGTCTCACTCGCGTATTTTATGTCATCAAAAACGTTCGATACTCCACTCCCCGCTGTATGTAGTTGTTGCAAGTGAAAAAGAAGAAAAAACGACAGCAGCATTCGGAATGCTTTAATGGCAGAGCCGGGAAAGCGCGGCACGCATTTACAATACGCAATCTATTTTTACCTATTTGTTTAATTAATGTATTTCCATTCACGTTCTTTTCTTTACTTTAATCGCCCGGTAGTTGCATAAAGTTCTTTGGTACTTCCATGACATCCATATTTGTAAGAAGAAACAATGAACCCACGATCTATACTCACTATCAATAAGAATCGACATTGATATTAAAAAAAAGAATCAGGAACACTTTTCCTAAAGTAACTTACCAAATCAAATCGTACATTATTGCAATACAATACTTAATTTAAAAAAAAATCACATACCTACATTTTAATATGAAAAAACAAGTACCTAAGTAGGTAAGTGACATCGTACTTTTCAAACGGTTCTTAATTTAAATTTGTTTCCACTTCGGCAAGTTGAGATACTAATCTATCATCTACCCTCAAGCAAGGACTCAAAAAATTTTGCTCCACCTGTATATTAGGTTAAATTTACCTATTAAATTGCTGTTTTTAATTTAAAGTACTTACATACAAAACGACAATTTTATAGTTAGAGGTAAACCTATTTTAGATGTGGTATTAAATACATGTATGCAAGTTTCTATCAAAAGACATAAACGCGCTCGTCTATAAAACTACTTTAATTTCAAATTCCATCTGAATTGTTTGTATAATGTTGTGATTTAATTTAACATTCAAGTTTTAAATTATAACACGAGATTTGAACTATTCATCATGTTTGAAAATTTAAATGAATTAGTTTATTTTAGTACTTACGAAACAACGACTTGTTACATTAAATTGAAAGCAATCAAATTTTCATTATTTAGTTTCTTGTTAGGGTTTAAGTAACTTAATTCTAAGACCCTTAGGTGACTCAACTGGATCTTATTGTATTTTGTACAGTTAGTAAATATCTGTGGTAAATATGTAGGTAGGTAATGGTTTACTTTCTGTAAATAAATTTTGTATTTTCTAGTTCCCATGTCCGTATTTAAGTAGATGACGTAGAATAATGAATACTTGTGAATAATATTATTAAGTAAGTAGGTAGGTACATATTATTATACAATATAAATAATAAACTGGGTGTTTCATGTAGTTTCACGAGCGCCAGCGTAAGGACTCATTGGAACTGATGAGTTGCCCTTTATTTTTCAAAATATAGATAGATAATCAGTCTTTTATTTTGAAATCAGTGGTCTCTCGGGGACGGGTGTCTACAGGATTGGGGTCTTCAGGGAATAACCCTATTAAAAGACCCGTGCGAGTGGCATGTACGGATGACTTTAATGATGATGTGAGAGAATCAGAAACAACCGTGTACTTACCAAATCGCCTATAGATAAAAGAGAAGTGGTTTTGTAACGCGAGAGCAAGGCTTTTCATTAATTTATTACAAAATGTGTTCCGAGATTATTTATTTATTCTTGCGCAGTCACAAATGTTTGTTTTCGTCACGAATCACGATATTACCTACCTACAATACAAGAAACATTTTCTATAGTATAATCACTCCGATATTATTGTATGTAGGTATGATATCGATCCGACCTACAGTTAATACAACATTCATAGCTAAACGTGTATTCCTATTAGTCACCGCAAAACAAAAATATCTCAATAAAATAATGTGCTAAAGTTAAGGAAACGCAATATAAATAATGCTGTTTTGAGAAAAACAACATTTATTCATTGCGAGAACAAACGTAGCAAACTACAATAATCACAGCAGAATTGGGGCGCAGCATTTCGTCGATATCTTGTTTATTCTCGCGCCAATCTGTAAGTCGTCGTACTTGACAACTTTATGCACAAAAGCTGTTCAGGCGCACCGTTGCTTAATAAGGAACGTACGCAAGCCCGTTCAAATCGATCTTTTCAGCAAATCTCTTACCATTTCATTCTAGCTATTTGCATACCAGCATGAATCGTGGGTAATGGAGAGTCGTAACCAGCGAGAAAAGGTCACAGTGACCGTGGTGACATTTTCATTGTGGGACTGACCTGTTTCTGACGGAGTTTCTCGAGGAGAGGGTGATGTTCCTGGGGGGCAGACGGGGCACTGGGGGCGTGGGGGGTGCGGGGGTCGCGTGGGGTGCGGGGGAGGGCGAGGCGGGGGCCGAGGTGCGCGGCAGCCGGCCGCCCGCCGCCGCCGCTCCCGCCACCAGCACTAGCAGCAACCATCCAGTCATCACGGTACGCACGATCAACACTCGGCGACGTACTGCGGTTAGCGTCGCGACTAGCGGTATGCGCGCGCTAAGACGTTCACTTTTGTTGTGGTAAACGCGAGCGCGCCCCACTACGATGAAAGTGTGGGCTTTCACTGCAGACCGCGGCTAGCCTGCCCGCGAGACACACTGTACCTACACCCACTCTTACTCTTACACTACTATTTTGTAGGTACCTACTAATTATTTCAGGGTGTCAACGATACAAATAAATCTAGTAACTTTAGAAAATTGATGGATATAAGTTTTAAATTACAGAAACAATTATGAATAGGGGACCCTGCGAAATTAGTGGATTCTATATTTTGTGCGACCGTGGGGTCGCATAGGTTATTGTTGTTATAACCGACTATAAAATCCTCTATAAATAATTGATCGAGCGAGCAAAGATCTTAGTAGCAACTTAGGCGATTTTGCGTTGTATGTTTCTGTGTGCGTTGTATGTCCCGGCATAACAAACGAACCAGCAACCTCTGCGTCTAAGGCGGACTTTCACCCACTGCGCCAAATAGCCTTTATTCCCATCTGCCACCGGTGAGTTTGCGTGCAATGGAAGTTAATTACCTAGTGACCAAGATGTTGTCATAATGGGTCCCAACTTCCCAAGGGCGTTCAAAATAATATAAAATTCATACAAAATTATGAAATAACTAAATTTGTGTAAAAATCGCAAACCATTCTTGAGACAGTTTCCCTGATTCTTATGGTTTTTACAGAGTTATTTTTGGTCTATAAAAATATGTCATTTTGATAAAAAATATTAATTCGAATCAATTCAGTTTCATGTAAGGATTATTTCATTGTATCAGCAGGAATAAATCGGAGCAGCCGAAGTATTAATAATAATAGTAGGTACCTAATAAAGTCCCTATAGTTTCCCGGTAATCAGTCCACTACCATCACACCCCCATATTGATTTTATCCCCGGTATTAATCTTATCATTCATTTTGTGTATTTTTATTTTGTATACAAAATGGGGTAGGTACCTACATGTAAACTTGATTTTGTTGACTTGAGATGACTTTGTTTTTAGCAAAGACGATTAATATCTAGAAGACAGAAAAAGGCCATACACAAAATCGTAAACCTGATCTCGCAGTACCAGATAGCCTGGAAACTTTAAAACATCAATTTTATCCAAGAAATTTCAATACTAAGTAGTAGGTAGCAACAATATTCAATATAAAAAAAATTTTAGGTAATTTTAACAAGAAAGTATTTAAAATTTCTTGTATAAAATTGATGTTTTAAAGTTTCAAGGCTATCTGTTACGGGTTACGATTTTGTGTATGGCCTTTGTCTGTCTTCTAGATATTAATCGTCTTTGGTATTACTAGTGCCATTTGGTAATGAGATAATCCATGGGAGATTTTATAATATGGGTTTAATCAGCCAATAAGAATAGTGGTGTCACGGGAAAGTAAAATTTCCCTTCACTCTACTAGTAGTGCCAAGCGGTAGTGCCTAAGAAAATAAAGGGTTTCCCACAGTTTTAATAGTCCTGCACAGATCGAGGACTGCCTTTGGATGCATTTCTTGTGTTTTTGTCATTATTTCACCAGAATAGTCATTTACATGCAGAATGAGTGATTATTAATTTACTAAAATAGTGGCCTGATCTCAAAGTGCCATACATCTCCCTACATCAGCGATTACTGAGTTTTGACATCTTTTAACTAAATTAGGAGAATAAACATAATTTAGGCACGGCATTACTCCACCAAATGAGCGATAAGTTTTCTCCTCTGCTGTTTATAGTTTAATTGTTCCAGAACATTAGTTTTTTTATAATTATTCCAAAAGCTATTGTTTGCTATTATCAGGGTACATTTCTTAAAACTCTGTATTTAAAAAACAACTTTTATCAGATCAATTTTAGAATTTATTAATAACAATCTTTAGAACATAAAACATAACAATGGAAATGCCAGGTAGTACGTACCTGTTGGTACATAAATATCTAAATTTTAGGGCATGTTGTCATCCTAAGGTATTTCTTTCCGGAAGGCATAGGGACAACCTTCACTCCTTGAGGAAACACCTTCTCTATCTGGTCTTCTGGAACCGTGGGAAGCACCATACAATCCTCACCCATCTGAAATTAAAAAAATAATTTAAAAAAATAAACCTAGACGTAGTTTTCGTATATTTTGTTCAAAGCTCCGCACACTTGGCGTCAGAGTTGCCCAGTCGCGACAAGTTATCCTAATAGCCGTTACGCACTGTCGACTTGTCGCCGGCGACTCGGTCACTGGCGACTGTGACTTACTACAGTTTAAATAGGTGTTTACGCACTTGGTCTTTTGTTGTTGCCTAGTCGCTGGCGACAAGTCGACAGTGCGTAACGGCTCTAAGCGCACACTGAGCGACAGGCGACACGCGACAGCTCGGCGACTATTTGCCCAGATTGCGATGCTTCTAAATTAGTTTTACTAGCTGTAGGTACTATCACCAAAAGCGTCGCTTTACCAATTTTGAAACAGTTTAGCTTGCAAGATGTTAGCTAGCTGATCCTGCCCTTTTTATTTTGACCAATCGGAGTCATAAACATCTAAAAGCAATAATTGTTTGATGACTTTTACCATTGTTAAATAAAAACTTACTGTTATTATTTGTTCTTCAAACTTTATAACAAAGCACCGAAATACTGTGTTGCTATTGGTGTTCGAATGTTGTAAAGCGGTGTAAACTGCTAGTTGCGTCACAGAAAAAGCACCCTTAAGGTGGTGAAGCGGTGCTTTGGGTGATAGTACTTGCTGTGCCCTCGCGGCGCTTCTTGAATAGGTCGCGCCACGTAAAAAGAGCGCTGAGGGGAAGTAGCGGGGGTATGTTTGCGCCTTGCCATGGTAGATAATTATAATATTATGATGACGACAAATAATATGTTTTAAGCGGTAAAGTCGTTCTCAAGTTATGACAGGACCATAATAGTGGCAATTCTGGATGTCGCCAAAACTTAGCTAAACTAATCTGACAGCACTAAAATAGATGCCATCCTTTTTTTTTCGATCGTTATGAAAGGGACGGCAACATTTTTAGTGCTGTGAATTGATTTAGTTAAGTTTTGGCGACATCCAGAATTGCCACTAATATTCAATCAGCTATAAGTTCCCATAAAACAAGGACGAGAGGAGAGATACTTATTTAGAACGCGCAGGCACTACGCATTTGTATCGATACACGCGCAAATGAAACGCGCAGTGACAGTTTTAGTAAACGGACTTCAATTTCGTAAGAAGAGAGACAACTTCACTCTCGAGGTGCATTCCTGCTAATAACTCTTAAAAATTCTCATCCGATCCTCAAATTTTTTTGGAACTACTCTTTCAAGCGAAAATTAATTTTCAAAATAGGTCCACCATTGACGGAATAATCGGTGAACATACATAAAAACATACAGTGGAAAAAAAAAACCTCTTCTTTTTTGAAGTCAGAAATTCTAGGCACATGGGCCTAGGCGCACAGTTTTAAGAGCGTGTATTATGCTATTAAGTGATTTGAATCGTATTAGATCTCAAAATCCGTGAAAGATACCACCTTATAAGTTTGGAGAAATTAAACTTTACTTATAATGTTTGGAGAAATTAAACAGACCGTTAGTAGCAAGTGGAAATACGTGATCTCTGCCTACCCCTTTGGGAAGGAGGATGTATGTAGTATGTACTTAAAATATTACCTTCCAGTCCGCAGGAGTGGCAACCTTAGCCTTGTCTGTAAGTTGGAGGGAGTCGATCACACGCAAGATCTCACTGAAACAACGTGTCATAAACTTAGACCTTTACAATCTATACTTCTATTCTATACTAATATTATAAAGATGTAATGTTGGTTTGTTTGTTTGTATGTTTGGGGTAATCTCCGAAACTACTCATCCGATTTCAAAAATTCTTTCACCAATTTGTAGCTTAGACTTTCCGAATGAACATAGGCTATATTTTATCAAGGCAGGTACCACGTGAGCGAAGCCACGGGCAAGTTAGCTAGTCACTTATATAGTTACTATTTATCTATATCGTTCTTGCTATGGTCTTTGTCCACACTCAACAGTATCGGAACGAGTACCTGCGACATTGTTAAGGCCTACTCAGCATCTAACTAAACCATCATCTCAGCTCAGAAGGCCTTATATGCAAGTAGTCAGGTGTCAGAATGTTTGTATGGTTTCTGACTACTCCTTCAGATTTATTTTAGGGACTTCATAAAGTATACTGTGCCTTGGGATACAGGCATACGTCTTAACATGTATGCAAAATGCATAAGTACTCAGAAGAGAAGACTCACTGGAGAAGACTTGGCGAAAAAATCATTTAAATAGCGACTCTTAGGCTGTGTCCACAGTAGGCAAACTGTTAGCGGCCGACTGAGTGAGCCACAAATTTGTCGCAAACTGAAAGTTGAGTTAGCTCAGATCAATTTTCGCCATATCAACCATATCGCCGCCGCCTACTGAGACAGTCGGCGCGCGTAACGCTGCAAACTGCGTAAAGTGAGCGCAAACTAGCAAACTGTGGACAGGACACTCTATTTCAAATATATGGAAGTACTAAACCGATACGCCGCAAACTCAGTCGGCCGCTAACAGTTTGCCTACAGTGGACACAGCCTTACTACAACATAACAAATTACTTTAGCTTGCACAAGCGCCTCCTGCCAATTTTTATCTTTAAATTGGGTCATATCATGACTGCTAGGTAGTAAACACTGCTTACTCAAAGTTTCTGCCAGTGGTGGCAGGGTAGAAAAGAGACAGGCGATACTTTTTGTTGGGGTCTACTACAAAGACTGCTCGGGCTGTGAGCGGCATTCCACTGGTATCCAGCTCATCTTTATCGACCATGCCAAGCTTTTTTGCTAATGCTCTCTCTTTGTCTTCAATAATAGGATAAGGGAATATCTCATCTCCGTCTTTGCCTGAAATTACATGAAAACACTTATGGTCTTATTCATAAAGATTTGTCATCACTAATATTATAAAGGTGAAAAGTTTGTGTAAGTGTGTTTGAAACTCTTTCACGCTCAAACGGCTGGACGGAATTAAATTTGGTACCAGGATTGCTTATACTCTGGATTCAAAAATAGGCTACTTTTGATCCCGGTATTCCCACGGGAACGGGAACTATTCAACGCGGGTGACACCGCGAGGCGCAGCTAGTTAAATATAGGTTTATAGAATGTTTTTTACTTGTGACAGATTTGTATATGTACCTACCTATATATTATCTGTGCTTGTTACACTTATGTCAATGAAAAGAGATAGCAACAGATTTAATATCCGTTTTAGCTAAAGTAGGTTTACTAAACTAATATGCATAATGGCAGGAGACAGTAACTCAGAACTAAAATTACTTTATAAGCTGAATGAGCATCTAATCTACTAAGCTAGCCAACTATACTTAGGGATAAAAAATACAAAAAAATAAGAAGGCCACTAGTAAGTTTGACGGCCTCTGTGACGCAGTGGGTGAAGGCCCGCCTGAGACGCGGAGGTTGCGGGATCGATCCCCGCCACGGGACAAATGTTTGTATCTTCTACAGATATTTGTTCCGGGGCTGGATGTTTTTCTATCTAGTATGTATGTATTTACAAAAAAAAATGTCTCTATGTATATGTAGTATATCAGTCATCTGGTTACCATAACACAAGCATTAAGTTGTTTAGCTTGGGACTAGATGACGCCGGCGCCGTGTGGAATGTCCAAGGATATTTTTTATTTTATTTTATGCTAACTGTAGTGACGGAGTTTTTTAGGCCTCCTAAAGGCCTCCGTCATGGCTAAACGAACTTAAAAGGCTGTCTTATCACGATGCTTTGCGTCATGTTAAGCTCAAAGCGCATTTCTAGTAAACAAATAAACAGGATGAACATACCAATGCCAGCCTCTGCCCTACAGTAAATACTTAGTTTGAGTTACACTTAGCAGTGTAGCACGTAACGTATCAGATACGGTATCAACCTGCAAGTGGGTACGGCTCCGCGTATCTAGCTACGAGCTGCCGGATCCGCCTTTGTGTTCGCAGTGAAACCGCCACTCGGCGGGTCACTGCGAGCTTACAGCGCTTAACGCGCGAGCGGCTCGCAGCGGGCTCGTGCGTACGTACTCACTTGATACCGTATGTGATACGTTACGTGCTACACTGCTAAGTGAGTACCCAGCTTATTGTGTAACTGATGCGATGAATCATCACAGTTGCTTTCGAGATGCTCATACCTGCATATTTCTTGATATCCTTACACCACTCCAGGTGGGAAGAAACAGTGTCACAAGACAGACCAATGACTTTTGTGTTTCGTTTAGTGAACTCCGGTATGAGATTTAGCACTTTTGCCAGTTCTGTAGTGCAAACGGGCGTGAAGTCCGATGGATGAGAGAATAGAATACCCCAACTGAAAAGTGTAATTTTTAAATAAGTTACTTATGAATTTTAAAATAATAACACTTGCTTAACAAGGAACCAATACCAAAACATATTTAAACTGTTTACCCATCTTATGAATAGTTAGGTAAGTATGTGTTACGTAAGGCATGTGTTTTAAGTTTTTTGTTTGTCTCAATATTTTCTCGAAGGTCATTCAAAATAATTGAAGGCCAACTTGAAACTGATGGAACCTTGTAGTTATCTCTATTTCAAACAAAAAAATAACTTTTAAAATCATATGCAGAAGTTGCGGGTTCAATCCCCGCTGCGGGACAAATGTTTGTATGATCTTCAAATATCTGCCTCGAGTCTGGATGTTTTCTGTAAGAATAATAATTTATGTAAGTACCTATGTATTTACAAAAAAAAAATTGTCAGGATCTCTTTAATCCTAAACCTATATAATCCGAAAGCCCCATCGCGCTTTTTCACTTGCTGTCTTGCCAGTTGCTTACCGAATGTCTAGTAGGAGATTGCAAGACACAGCTTTATATTTGTCATTATTAATAAAATTTTATATATAGATTATTAATAAAATTACGTATTAAAATCGATTTTTACTTCTTAATAAAATCGATTTTTAATCGATTATTTCTATACAGATTGCAAGACACAGCTTTATATTTGTCATTACCCCGGAAAAACTAAAATATTGTATTTCTAAGTTCAATTATTCTTATTATGGTGACATTTATAGATACCTACTAATGTTAAATTACAAAGCAGTAGGATTCTGCCAGATATATGTACATATTTGAGGATGCCTGTGACTTTAGACGTCATCAAAGTATCTTAAGGCGAGAATGTCTGTTTTACTTGCAACACATTTGCATACTATTACTTCAAATTCACACAAAATACAGTTAAGTACTTACCTTAAAAATTCTCTGTAAGTACCTACTATAATCCGAACGCTCCACTAATCCGAACGGGGGCAGGTAAATTTACAGATTTCGAAATGAGATGAAAGAGATGCTGCTGTATTCCTATAGTAAGTACCTACCTACCTTTATCAGTCATCTGGTTACCATTATCACAATTATTTTAATGCTTATCTTGACCTTTTTATACAGATAGATAGGTAGGTAGGTACTATGGGGGCAAAGCCGTGGGCAAGTAAGCCAGTAAAAAATAAATTTATGTAGCACTTACGAGTCACCGAGCCAGTCATGGAAGTCGATATTTCCTTGCGTAGTATTTGCGGAGAAATTGGGAAAAACATCGCCGAGTAAAAGCATTATAGGTTAGGTATTCTCGCTAAAAACTTTGCTAAAAACAAATCAATTTGCTGCTGTTGCGTCCGCAGAAAATTACATGAAACAATGAACAGAGAAAGTTGACAAATAGTAGCAATAAACACTACGTACGTTTTAGTTTAGTTCTCAATTTAAAATAGTTTACTTACGAAACGAAAGAGTAAGTTTTCGGTAGTATTTTTACTCTTTGGAAGTAAAACAAATTTCAAAAAAGTTTTTCTTCGTCTTGTCCACAGAGAAAGTAAAGTAAACAACACCAAAGAGCATGTGTTGTGTTGTGTACAATAATCCTAGTGACGGACAACCAACCAAAGAGAATAGAAACACTACGTTTACGACAACCAAAACGTTACATACAGCTGAATGATAGCCATTGACAATTTCTTCTGAGATGATAGCTGATGACTATATTGACAGTGACAGCCAATGGTGGCAGCTGTCACACCTAAACCACAATGTTTTACAGCAGACAATGTCAGTGTCAAATTGTTAAAGAGAAGGGAATTCATTATCTAACTAGCAAAGCAAACAAACAAGACTAGTTGATTCAGGACGAAGACTACACTACCACTGACCCAACCACGAATTTCGCTAAAACTAAATATAACTTTGAAAATTAAGTACTTATATAGGCTTTAAATTAGTGGAATTTATTATTTTATGATTTTTTTGTTTTTCGTAAAAATATATTACCAAGGACGATTCGTTCTAGATTAAATACTTTTAATCATAACTTATTTTCGCGATTTACTGTGATTCTTGCTTTGATACAACTTGCATACCTACAATACGATAATATAATCACGTTTCAGAATTCCATACCAAGCTCAAGTGGCTGCCAATCCGTCTCCATCGTAATTCCCACATTTTTTCTCTTCTTTTCAACATCCTTCGTGATTATGGTGTAGGAGGGATTCCTTCCTCCTACACCCGTTATGAAACGTTTTGAGTAGAACCTGCATGAATAAAATGCTCCTCTTCGTTCCTCAGATAACCTTCTCTCAAAACTCCTTTACATTCAACTAGTTTTTAAGCAGACTCCTTTACTGTCCAAGCTGTTCATCTCTGGAATGCTCTGCCATTATCTACTAAAAATTCCTATTCCCCAGCTATAACTATTTAAATCTCGATTATCATCACTCTTCTCCATCCAAAGGTTGCCTGGAAGAGATTGTTTTCGACAAGTGTAACAATCCAGGGGCAGGTACTATAATAGGAGAGTAGAATAGACTACTCATGGAGAGTAGAATAGACTTACAATCCAAGCGAAGCAAACAGTTGAACTAACAATTTATTTCACAATTTGACATCACTATTCAATCAATGGCGTCACCGTCAATGACCCAACCCGATACCTATACCGTATGTGCAATTTTTGGTTTTTCCTACTGTATTTACAAGGTGCTTTATTTGTGTTACTCAGTAAAGACACATTACACCAGTTTGTGGTGAGTTTACAACAATTAAATCTCATGTTAGCTTCTTAGCGATCTGCATGCCATTCGGTAGGATGGGGCTCGCCTCACAAAATGGACGTCAGAATGTATTGTGACGTGATTATGTAAAAAAACACGCAGCGTACATAGTGTAATACACTTGTTGCAGTCCAAAAATTGTTTATTCACTAACAATACATAATTTTGTTTTGTAATAATAGTCGGGTAAGTAAAAATGCTTCTTGAAGTTGTGTCGTTTGTATCTAAACTTCGACGAATCAGCGGTCGGTATGGGCTTCATTATTGTCATCATACAGGATAAGAAGTCAAGCCCATCCGTGCCGTGACTCGCAGTTCGTAGGTTGAGTGATGACACTTCACATACCTACCGATGTACTAAACAACTTGTGTTTAGTTTTTCTAATCCTATGCCTGTTTTTGATAACGAATGTAGTTTTACCTACAACCCTTTTAGGGTCATTGTCCTCAATCATTAATACATGGGTGCTGTGTTCTATTTTATCCCCTGTTTGTCACTATCACCTGTTCTAAATTATTGCAGGCTACAAATGTAGGTATACCTAATAATTTTGTGCTCATTCTAATAGCAGATAAAAGATTAAGGTTGGGTATTAGCCTAGAATAGTACTCATACAATAGCCATAAACATTTTGATCTATTTAGTACATATAGGTACTAATACTTCTATGAATTCACTTGTTTGATATTATCACACATCCTTATTTTAATTATTATGAGCATGAATTTGTTGTGATCTTCATTCATAAAAAAAGTAACAAGTATGTATTTTCTGCATTTGTTTTAGAATGCTTTTGCGAATAATTTTGCTAGTGTTTATATACATTGCTCTTTTTCTTTTTATCTATGTTACAACTTGATCTATTCACAATCTCAGCTGATAAGTGATGATAAAGAAGCATGTGTAATATATTGATTGATTGTAAATTCTATACACATAAGTACTCCTAAAACCAAGGTTAGAGTGTCAATGTTTCAAATACAAAACACACAAAATTTTAAAAAAAGTTAAATTATTTGTGTATTTTTGTAAATGTGTCTTCAATTAATTATGTAATTAAAGTAAGTACCAATGACCCTTATACTTGCTAGTTAGTCTGTTAATTCTCTGGGTTTGAATGAGGTTTTTTGATTATCTCATTTTTGTTGTACATACTAAAAATTATGAATAGGTACACCAAAAAAAATAATTAGTGTAATGTTTAAATGAGCAAGTTTGGCTAACTTATGGTAACGCAATTTGTGTACTGTGCCACCGATGCACATTTTGAATTGCTGTGCAGGCTGTGCTATGCCAGCCTCAGGATGACAATGAATATTTATCCTTAGGAGAATAATTATGCTTGAATGCAATTTTAAGACCTTAGGGAAAAAAAATTGATACTACAATGAAGATTAATATAAAAAGAAATGAATCCAATAGTTTTACTCTTCCATTTGCTGATAGAAGTTTTTTTTGTGTTTTCATGATGTTTGCTGTGCTGCTGTTTGCTAAAGCTGTTTCTAAATCTTAGTCCTAGATTTATTATTGTTATGATAATCTCATGGGGCTGTGTTATTGAGAAATTGTTTAGTTTTTGTGAGAATACCACCTTTCTAAGTTAGTTAAAAATATAGTCTGGGTCCCTACTCTTATAGATTTATATACAAGATGGGCTAATTTTTGTTGTTAATTATGCTAATGTTAATGAAATAATCTGAGTTCAGTTTACACCAATAAAAGCGAAACTGCAGTAACAGTATAAATACTTAACTAACAACTGAGTGTACCTAACAACTCTGCCACCAGAGTTGGCTACTTGCTCATAATGAACTGACTAACCTTCTAACATTATATTGAATTATTATGTCACCAAAATTAGAGTCTGCCTAGCTTATAAATATTTGGCTTTTTGTTATTTAAATCAGAGACTAGTCTCTGTTTAAATAAAGAAACATTTTCAAAAACAGTTCTAATTGCATTCATTGTTCTACTACAGTCTAATAAATATACATTATCTCTCTAGTTAAGTATAGTTAGACAATAGTAGATGTTTATAAATAAAAGTGACTGTTCAATTCACTAATAGTTTACCCTTTTAGTACAAATTCAATATACATTTGAATGAAAATACAACCATTGTTTTTTATTTTTAGATACCTAAATCATGCTTGGTTGTGAATGCACTTAGCATAGTCAGCCAAAATCACAGAGCTGACTCAGCTAGTGCCAAAGTCATTTGTGTTTTTGTTTTTTTTACCTAGTGCTTTGGATTATTGCAGTTTATGCTTTTAGCAATGCGAATGTGTAAAATTATATCTTAAATGTTGTATATCATTATAGTACTTTTAGTAACATTTTACTAGTTAGTGATTGAGGACAACTACCTAACTGCAATTATTTTGTTATTAGGTGCATCCATCCAATTGATGAACTAATTGATTAAATGTACCATTACTTTCAGAAAATAAAGTAGCCCCAGAGGCTATGGTCAAGACAGCTTATTGACAAAGTGGTAAAAAAAAGTTGGAACCATTTTCTGTTGCGGAGAAGAAACGATCAGCATGCAGACTATCAAGTGTGTTGTGGTGGGCGACGGTGCGGTCGGTAAGACCTGTCTGCTCATCAGCTACACAACCAACAAGTTCCCGTCGGAATACGTGCCCACGGTTTTTGACAACTATGCCGTTACTGTCATGATCGGAGGAGAACCCTACACTTTGGGTCTCTTTGATACTGCTGGTAAGTTATCCCACTGATATTATGAACGCGAAAGTTCGTATGTTTGTATAATTGGATGTTTGTTACTCTCTCACGCATAAATACTGAACAAATTTGGCTGAAACTTGGAATTGACCCATAACACGTTAGGCTACCTTTTATTCGAGGAGTACCACGCGAGCGAAGCCGCGGGCAGATGATTGTAATGCATAATTCAGTTTGACCACTTTTACTATAGTCATAACTAGACTGTATACCTAAGTGATGCCACTTTTAATAAAAAAAATGTAAATAGTGTGACTTTTGTGGCAATACTTGAATAGCTAAATTTTAACAAACAGTCCTTGTTAATAACACATAAAAACATTAAATTACAGGTTATCTGTAATTTCAAACTTATAAATTAAAAAATAAAATTAAGTATTTGTATTCTTAACAAATATGGAGGGTAGACTGCATTAATAACTGTTAATTATTTGTTGTCTTGATTCACAGGTCAGGAAGATTATGATAGGCTACGGCCGCTCAGCTATCCACAAACTGACGTTTTCCTTGTGTGCTTCAGTGTTGTGAGTCCTAGTTCATTCGAGAATGTTAAGGAAAAGGTAAGTTATTCAACATAACTTATTTACATTTACATGTTGAAAGTATTATTAGGAATGTGTGAGATCAACATGATCATGCAGTGGATTGCAGTGTCAGTTTATAACTAAATTCTTAATTACAACAGAGGAGATCAACCATTTTAGGATATATGTTAATTTGAACACTATTACAGCAACTACAATGCTGTAAATTAATAATGTTAAATAACAACCAATAATTACTTAATAATGATTAATTTACAGCATTTTAAACAACAATCTTATCTCATCAATTCTAGGGAGCCAAAACATGAAAAATTTACGTAAACATTGGTATATTTGTCAAGTTCTGACTACAATGTTATTAATTTCAGTGGGTGCCAGAAATAACTCATCATCAGCAAAAAACGCCATTTTTGTTAGTCGGAACGCAGATAGACTTGAGAGATGATGCAGCGACGATGGAGAAGTTGGCCAAGATCAAACAGAAGCCCGTCTCACTTGAACAAGGAGAGAAACTGGCGAAGGAACTGAAGGCAGTCAAATATGTAGAATGCTCTGCTCTTACGCAGGTTTGTACCTATTTGTATGATACATTTTAGGTCATGATGACATAGAGTAAATATGGTGCGTAGATACTTTTGCATGCTGAGTATTACAATTAGCGCAGTATAACGAGATCGGGCCGAACTTAGGCCCTCCGGGTGGTTGCGCATAATGTACAGTCGTTACGAAAGAGCTAATCAGACATATCTACAGTACGTAAAACAGAGATAGTGATATTTCCGACCACTGCGACTTTACTCGCAATAGCTACTCCTTCGGTCGCGCGTACCTACTGTAAATCTGCAAAGTTCTGAATTTGAATTCTTGACGTTGATTACCGAGCTAAAATGGCATAGCGGTGGCCACAAGTAGGCCGAGGTTTCGGGTTCAAATTATCTTGTGAAGTGCAATTTTATAAAAAATTCTTAGTTAAAATCTAAAAAAATACTTTTTGCGGAAACGATTACCCTCACCATTTGGATTACATGCAGTCCTTAAATTGTAAATATTCTAATATTTCTAATAATATTCGGAGCCATGATTATATTGCATGTTGTGTTAGTCTCTCTATTAGTGTTTTCAGTATTGTTTTCTCATTTCTATGTATTGTATCTGTCTGAAATGAACGATAATTCTTTATTTTTCGTTTCCAGAAAGGCTTGAAGAATGTTTTCGACGAGGCGATCCTAGCAGCGCTAGAGCCGCCAGAGCCCGCCAGGAAAAAGAAATGCCTTATTCTGTAATTGGACAGCATCCGGCGGGCTGTTGCCGCGACCGCGCCTCACATGCGCTATTTTGCATATAAATTATACTTGTAATGCCACATACGCATTGAACTGCCGCTGTAATATTCACTATATTTTTATAACTGTCAACCGTTACGCCATAATTAAAAATAATGAATATTACAGAGAGTTTAAAATGGCTCCACTGTCTTATGAATTCCATTCAATCCGCGGTCTTTTTAATTTCTGTGTAGAGAGCTAAAGACATTCAATTCATTTATTTGTCACTTATTTAATAGATATTAATTTATAATGTTTATTAATAGTCATGTTTACGTTTTATATTATTACTTTTGCATTACATGGTGAATTTTTTGAAGATCGTTTTTGCGAGGATATTCATGCAATTTTAAAATCAAGTCCTTAAATCTTGAGAGCATTTACTCAGAACTACACATGTTTAGAATATTATAATGTAGCTTTTATAGACCTTTGAATAAACTCACCATGTATAGGGTAAACGACCCAAATGTTTGCACCCCACCAATTATTGGCACTTCACAGATTTATCCTATGTAGTAAGAAAAAACAGAATATCACGGTATTGCAACTTATCTAAATTGAGTAACACCATCCTGAACAATGATACTGGCAAAACAAAAAAGAGAACAAACAAAATACAATGGCAACGGTACAATATTGAAAATGAATTTAGTCTCTTAATATTATAGCTCGTTATAAAACTAAAGATATAAGTATACATTGTGATGTACTAAAAATTTAGTACATCACAATGTACACTATATCTTTGACTTCCAATTAATGCCGTAACAAAAATGATGATATAAAAAAAAACAAGTGACTTAGTGTTTTAAGAGGCCGTAGGTAGCAAATATGTGGTTTGAATCGTATTAGATCTCAAAATCCGTGAAAGATACCACCTTATAATGTTTGGAGAAATTAAACTTTGAACTTTTATCTTGCGTTGTGGTTTTTTAGAAACACGATTGGTAAAAGTTTTCTCGATCATATATTTTTTTGAAAAATACATGTTTTTCACACAGTTTGCTATTTATCTCAGGAACAGAACGCTATTTTTGTTGGTTTTATGTTTTGACAAATAGCCTAGAAGTATTCATTTAGTTCTGGTTTTTTAATTTTTCGATTACTTGTTTAATTAACTTGTAATTAAATAAAAACTGTGTTTTCGCTATAAATTATGTTGCGTGTCTATCGTTCTGCGCTTCTCACTCACGAGTAAAAACATTATTCGCTCTCCCGCTCATTCCTCGGCGTTATGGCACACACTTAATTACATGTCCACCACTGTAAATGTGATCCTTTACGAATGTCAACTTAAAAAAAAACAGTTTTCATGATTTGTGTACGTTGTGATCCAAAAGTGCCAATAATTGGTCACTTTACCCTACCTACCTAATTATTATATGTACTGTTGCAATTATATAGTTTTGGTTGTATGAATGAATAACATTATATTCAAGGTCGTTTTATAGATTAGAGCGCTGCATAATCTATATAAATATTCAAATATAAACTTCTCTAAAATTAATTCCTACATTTGATAAAATTTGTAACATTAATTATGAAAATTAATGTAAAAAAAAAAAACTTTTTATAAAAGCGAAATAGTTATTGCTTTAGATATGCCTGATAATGATAAAATAGACTGTCCTTTTATCCTCCATAACTTCAAATGGCGGCCATTTTATAAAGGACAACGTACAACGTGCAGAAGACAAAATGTATGGCACTTGCCTTGCGACTGAGCACTAAACAGCCTTAAATTTAAAGCCTTGCAAAAGACAATTATTTTCAACAAAAAAAGTTTAAAATATCGAGTATTGTCACGTCATGAACTACTTGTACCAATTAATAGCTAATTGAATATTTGGTTAGCAATTCACTTCTGACTTCGAGCCACGGTACGCAAGGTGGGCGACCAGTTTTCATTACGTCCAACTGGTTTAGTCCAGCGTCGTTATCATAGCTCGTTTTTGTTCTGATATAGACTAAAATTTTGTAAGAAATGTTTTTATAAAATTATAATAAAAGGCGATGCGTCCAGGCGCCTTAATAAAATATGAACACCTTGAATTAAGTAGGTATTTGGTTATGATATCGTATTACAAATGGACTGAGTTGCAACTGTGCGCTAAGTAAAAAGTAAGTAGCATTATGCACAATACATAATAATGCACAGTGAAAACTTTTTCTGCATTTTTATACCTAAGCATTATACTATTTGTTTCAATTGTTTTATCAAAATATTTTCACATAATATGTTTTTGTCAGGTCTGAGTACCAAAGATCATGGAGGAATAGCTACGCTAGACCGAGATAAATGGCTTTATTTTGATTGTGTAAAATTGTACTCAATCGAAATAATAAATCACAACGATTTCTAATTATTATTTATATTATTTTTGGTAACACTGGTCAATAATTGATAAAGATATGATCAATATATTGTTGATGATTGAGTAAAATCCAACTGACTTATTCCACGCATTTACGAAGCTTATAATTATCACGTAAAAAATTTACGAAAATAATATCGGTCATGTTTAAATATTAAATACATAATTTCCAATACATCTCTGTGCGCTACTTTCCTATGTTATTATTAAAATTGAATATCATGAGTACATTTGATTTTGTTATTATATCCGATTTATTCTTATAATTTTATTGCAATAATAATTATTATGGTTTTTTAAATAGGTACAGTTGTATGTTCAGTTGAACTTCATAACATTTTCTACAAACATTTAATGGAAGTTAATTATTTTAATTCAAATACAACATTAATTGTATTAATTAGAACTTTTGTTTACTTATAAATTATTGTAAGGATTACTATAAAGTATCTTACTATTAATATAAAATTTAATTCATACGCAAACAAGGAATAAATAATTCTATTACTATTTCATCAAATACTGAACTCACCGATTTATTTAAACGATGAGCTAAAGCAATGGGTTATAATAAATTAGCTAATTTTTCATTGCTATTTGTATGCATTTACGAATTTATTGTATTTTGGGTTACTTTAGCAAAATATGAACTAACTAAGGCATGCCTTTTTTGTTGATGTTATGTGAATGTAACTTTGCGGCCCTAAAATAAGTTAAAAACTGTTTATACAAACATACATTTCGAACTCCACAGGAAGCGCTTAGACGCTTCCTTTATAACTATGTTATGTCACTATGCTTTATTTAAATTTATTGTATTTAATTATCATTTTACACAAATAACGAGTTTTTAAGCATTAATTGCGTTTAAGTGCAGTCAACGCAGACGCAACGTTTGAAGCTGATGGAAGCTACAGATTCACCAACGCATAATCACTGGTTATCTCTGACCATCGGTTATGTCTGAACGACCGTCTGACCGTACGTCCCCGTCTGACATTCAAATCAGTAGGTACTGGTGAACTGAGACGGGGCACTTCTTGACGAATGTCGTTGACTGTTAAGTGCATCACACACTAAGCAGATGCGGTAAGATCTGTATCTGAGCGCGTGTCTGTCAATATCGCTCTCTATACGAAACTCAAGGAGCAACGCAACACTACGTAGATAAGTTATATTTTACCGTTATGCATCTCTAGGCACCGACATTATCAAAAGATGGTTAGATGTTATCTGTGTATTCTGTGTTTACAAATGTATTGGCAGTTATCATCTGCTAATGCATCCGATTTCATACGATCCGCACTGTGGATCCGCACCAAAAAACAAGTTTTGTTTGACACTTTGATGGATTTCGCGTGAATGTATCATTTCATACATTACCGAATCTGCTTAGTGTGTGATGCGCTTTATTATAATAGTAAGTGCGAACGAGTAGATATAGGTGTATATTGAATTAATAAATATAATATAAACGAACCAAAATGTTATCATTATTTTATAAATGTATATGCAGTGAGGAAATCAGTTAGATTTCTAATAGCGTCGATGTGTTGCATGGAGAGTTAACTTTTGCTAAATGTGGGCATGTACCAAATAAGTATTTTGACATACCTCTGGCACCCCCTTGACATCTTTAAAGGATCTAAAGATCTAATAGAATTATCACCTCTTTTACAATTATGAATTCATCAACAATAGTGGTCGCAATTGGGAGTGTCGCAAAAGCTAAACTAAAATAAAAATTAAATTAACTATAATTAATGCCATTCCTTTTATTCCCATCGCTTTAAAAGGGACGGCAACATTTTTGGTTAGTTAAGTTTAGCTTTTGCGATACTCCGAATTGCCACTACTATCTTACTAATTGGTCACAACACACCACGAGTCTCATCTAGTTTAGCGGTAGGCACAGTAGTCTCCACGGGTGATCTTGGATAAGGTAGAGTTATATTAGACCAAGGCGTGCCGTGACCCGGACTGGGCCTGGATTTGAAATGTTACATGTATGTAGTTGTTTTATTTTTTATTATACAGTGCTTCAGCCGTGTCCTGTCCGGGCTAACGTAAGGAATATCGTCCCGGCCCCGGCCCGGCCCGGACACCGCCCGGTCCAATATAAATCATCACTAAGTACCTATTATCTCCTATTTACCTAACATCTGAAAAACAAAAATTCTTAGGTACCGGATGAACACTTGCACCACCAAGACGCAGTCTTTAAAGCGGGCAAGAAACCTCAAAACGCATGATCTATGTAAAACGAAAAAATAAGAGCCATTCGGTGTTCGTTCTTTGGTACAAATGTTAAATAACTAGGGTTAGGTCATACCTCAGAATACAGTTCTGTATTCTGAGGGTCATTATGTGCAGATTTTTTTTTATAGTGTTTACCATTATCTATGAGATCATCATCATCATCATCTAAGTTTATAGTTGTCGCGTGTCATCAGCCAGTAACATTTACCGCCATAGCTCATAGATTTTGAAGTCGATGTTTTCTTGTTCATAGATTGATATTATTTTGACAATTTTGACGTAATGATTTTTTAGTGCTTTTTACTACAAATAATCCTTTTTTAATTTATTATTCAGAGTCGTTCTGATTATTTTAAAATTAGCACGAAGTCTGACTGTGTGCTATGAAAATTTCAAGTTAATATGGGCGACGGATTAAAGATATCTAAAGGTTGGTCTAGCGCAGACTTAAGCTCATGCTCTTTCAAGGGGTCTATCACCAGTTTACCGTAGTATTGAATACTATCCTCGATACCGAGTCAAGAATTAGGTACCTACATGTACCTATGAGAATCCAGTACAACGCCGCTCCCGGTAACTTACCTACATGAACGAATCATTTCAGACATTTGAAATACTTGACCCGATAGTGACTAATAAATAACCGAGGATAGTTAACTAATAACCACACGAAAATTGATGATACGCCCACAGTAACTATACATACATGAGTGCTGTGGAGTCGTGGCGTGACCCTTCACAGTCCTCGCACTGTCCGTAGTACCTACCTAATTTATTGCTAGACACCTTTACACTTCACAAAAAATGGACCTAATTTTGGTGAATTGTCTCAAGTCAGATAATAACAACCTCAGGTCCTTGTAAGTAAACAAATCTGCTAGTGGGTAAGTGAAATCTTAAGTTACAGTGAATTTGTTTATTTCACCAAACATATAGATGACTATTCCAATACCTATAAATATATATTATGTGGCGATTGTGGCGTGATAAAAAGGAGGCTTATACCCAACAGGGGATGGAAATGGGCTGAAATGATGATGATTCCAATACTTTCTTGCATAAGTACTAAGTATACAGAGTGAGTATTTTGAGCTAGGTACAGATGGGAAGTCAAGGAACCTACAAGTTGATTTTTATTGCTTATTTTAAAATCGAGCACGTAGGTAAGTCCTAAAAATTACCCTGTATAAATAACCTACCTACTTAGTAATGAGATTTTTTTTTAATTTTCAGATAAGCGTCATAGGAGTTCGAGCAGCCTTGCCGGAGTCACTTTAGACGGAACCCGCTCGGAACGAAAGTTGGACATTCGGGGTTGGTTTAGCTTCCGATCCAAAAATGGGGTGTTATTAGTTTGTCTGTATGTCTATCAGAGAGAAGATACGGGGGGTAAAAGTGGAAATGAATAATTGAATATTTCCAAATATACCTACGCAAGTTTGGTATCAAATAAGGGAAATGGTGTGTGTGTAGAGTGCAAAACTGTATGGGATGAATAATCAAATTAGGGATGAATACCTACTAACGGGGGTAACTTAAAGTTCTTAATTTATAGAGATACCTACCTACTTTAACTTTTTGTAGTGATCCTACCTGGATCACTACCATCTGGTCATCTATAAAAATAGGTAAATTACCTACCCTTGATTAGTTTGCTTTTGGTTCCAGTCTCCATTCCGGAAGATGACCAGTTTGCTTTGGCTGAAGCACGATGCGACGACTTACAGGAAAAAATCGATTTAGTGAAGGTGTTGAAACGAAAACGAAAACTTAAAAAGAAAAGGTACCTACTTACTTAAATGTTTATTTATAACCGACTTCAAAAATGGAGAAAGTTCTATGTTTCACTGTTTTGTTCTTCTCTATGTACCTACTAGGTCGGCCAAAGATGTGGTCTATTCTATTCTACCACTATCTGTACCAGATCATTTATGTATTTTTCAGCATGACAAGAATGAATGAGCCTACCCCGGTGGAAAATATTCCTTTCATAACAGTACGGACTCAACCAAAAAAGAGTGAGTAAAGGTCTATGCCTGGCGTATAGGTACTGAGGGGCAAAAAGGCCGTATCGATGAAATCAATTCAAATATACCTACGGAATGAATTGAAAAAGGTTCCTCTCTGTCGAACTTCTCATGAATACAAAGCAATTCCTTTTTATAATTAGGTATTTAGCCATTTTACGATTTTCTTTAGAAAACTGTCAAACAGATGAATTAATCGCATAATGGCACATAATTATGAATTGTTACTAAGCGGCAATTTTACGATTTCAAAAAATTCTTATAATTATAATGAAGAGTCAGCTAAAACGGCCTTTATAAGTACCTACTTTATACTACCCCCGTACCTACCTAAACAAAGTAGGAGCATCAGGACATGGGTGTCCTGGTGCTCCTATCAGTAGGAGTTTTTAGTAGGAGCACGAGGATGAAGTGACGTAGACATACGTAGCGCGAAGAAAGAACTTTTGAGCAGATTTCACGACTTTATGCACTTCATGGAGATAAGAAGAACCTTAGGTGACTCATTGATATAATAATCGATACTATAAATTTTACCTAATCGCCATCCGTATCTCAGCACTATGGTGGGATCGCAGGGAAAAATAATTACCCACCGTACCACTGGGGGTATGGGCGGTGGTACCGTGGGTCAGCAGCGGGCAAATAAGTACAAAACGCTCACGATAACGTAGTAAGGTCGCGCCACGTAAAAAGAGCGCTGGCTGCTTGTCAAACTGCGCAGTGGTCGATGATTGGTGGAGAGGTATCGCGGCGAACTTCATACCATTGATTTAGCGAGTGCTATTGGTTCATCAGCGAGAGAACACAGGCGCAAAAATACCCCCGCTACTTCCTCTCAGCGCTCTTTTTACGAGGCGCGACCTATACAGCGTTGGGAATACCGAGGCAGTATTGCTGGTTACAGAGGTATTGCAGCAGGCGAACCCGCGCGTGCATCGACTGGAAGTGCCGCCGAACCCCGTCCGCGGGTACCTAGACCCGGCCACGGTGGAGCAGCACCGCATGCTGGGGCAGGTGCGCACATACGGACGCGCATACAAACAACCCACGCAGGAACTGGTTAGTGCCTTTTTTTTACTTTAATGTTAAGGTGCCCGTATGGGTGAAACTAGCGCCACCGCCTATTTTTTTTTATTATATCGTTGAACAAAGGAATTTAAAAAACTGAAAACTGAATGTTCAGTTTGTGAAACCTATCAAAGCTTATGATAGGTTACATACTTTTATTGAGGTAGGTGCCACGCGAGCGAAGCCACGGGCGTAAGCTTGTTATGTATATTGAATAAATAGGTACTTAAAAAGTTGTATGTTATATTTGTAGGTACCTACTAAACTTTAGTATCTAAAGTCTAAAAGACTTTAGTAACTAAAGTCTTGTTTCATTTGATTACAGAAAAAAGAGATCACGCCTTCTCTGAAACCTTTCAAACCACGCTCAGGTCGGACCCATGCCGACGGCGACGGTGGTAAGTTACGATGTACGACTATGTAAAGATTTTTTTTAATGGGACCACTTCGGGAGTGTATTATAAAATAATCATTTTTGAAATCGATCCACTATTGACGGAATGATCGGTGAACATACAAGTAAAAATGACCGACCTACGGACATACGGATGTCTAACCCGTCGTACGGACGTTGGATATAGGAACCTGGGGGTTAGTCGTTAGTGCAGGGTTCCTATATCCAACGTACGGATGTCCGTAGGTCGGTCGTCATAGCAACGTTGTTTATTCAACACGAAATGTATGAGACTTTTTGACAGATAACAACGTTGCTATGACGACCGACCTACGGACATTCGTTTGTTTGATATAGGAACCAGGCATAAGCCTATAAGTTGTCACTAATTACAGGTATGTGTGGTCAAGGCGTGCAGATTTCTATGGGCGCGCCGCTCGAGGTGGCGTGCGGAGAAGACGATCTCGTCGCTCAATACTTGGACTCGGATCTGTACGGGCAACAACAGGACGATTTGTATGTACCTACTTGCATTTTAATTCACAGTGCCGTGGTAATAAAAAAAAATACTAATCACACTAATATTATAAAGGTTTGTGAGTGTGTTAAGTGTGTTTGTTACTCTTTCACGCTCAAACGGCTGAACGGATATGAATGAAATTTTTGGTACCAGAATTGCTTATACCCTGGATTAAAGAATAGGCTACTTTTAATCCTAGTGTTCTGACGGGAACGGGAACTATTCACCGCAGTTAACACCGCGGAGCGCAGCTAGTAATAAATAAAATAAAGTTAAAGAAAGCGCTCGTGGCGAAGCTTGCTAAGACGTTCTTGATAGATCGTCGATGTTAAGCAACGTTCTGAGCGGTCACAACTTGGATGGGTGACCGCGGTGATATCAGGTGAGTGCTTCCGTGCTTCCGAGGGCACGTTAATTGGTCCCTGCTTTTAAAGTCGTTAAGCCATGACGAAGGCCTTTAGGCACCCTAAAAACTCATCAGAGTCATCAGAGTTGGCCACTTGCTCATAAACGAACGTTTATGAGCAAGTGCGTTTTATTGCAACTTACATCGACCCACTGCGGGGAGGTCTCTCCCATATCTCTTCAAGCATCTAGGCATTTCAGACTTTGCACGAACTTAAAAAACGTTCTTCTATAAAATGAATTTCTTTTTTTGTACACAAACAGAAAAGTAACAAAATCACATACTTAAAGGATTATGTTTAAAGGCGAGCTTAACCCTGTAAGAGTTTATTCCTTGTTACAGTTCAATGGTTAATCACAGCAAGCCGGCGGAACGTAACCAGCTTAAATACTCCGCTAACAGGCGAAGGAAAAGGGACGCTCCTAAAGACGGTATGAAGTATCATTATAATGTTTATTATACTGATCATAATTTGTTGTGTACGCTCAACGCTCAACGACCAAGAGGCAGACCACCCGCCCGATGGTCGAACGACATCGTCAACGTGGTTCGGCATCAGTGGATGAGACTCGCAAGGGATCAGAGAGAGTGGATTGATAAAGAGGATATACCCAGCAGTGGGTGGAAATAGGCTGATATGATGATGATGATGATGTGGTAAGCTTAAGTAGGTAAATTGTATGAGTAAGTGGCCAACTCTGGTGACGGAGTTTTTAGGCTGCTTAATGGCCTCATCGTCCTCAAAGAGCGGCATAGCTTAACAATTGTAAAAGCCGGGACCGACAACTTAAAGTGCTTTCCAAAGCACGGACGCGCTCTGCTGTTAATGCCACATGCTGCTAAGTTTATTATCACACCATCCACAGCGATCACAGCACGATTGTACCCACAGCTGGGTATAGGTCTCCCTAAGTTTGTGCTGGTCCTGTACTAGGCGTCTACTCTGCAAAACGAAAAACAAAGTTACGTGACAATTTTCGGGTTCTAATTATGTTGGTGAACTATTACGAATTCAGTATCCACCAACATAAGCTGACCCCGAAAATTGTCACGAAACTTCGTTTTTCGTTGTTCCAGAGTAAGGGCCCTGGTCGCATCTACTCACGCCCGATGTGGACATACCCCCGGTCCCTATATCCAACGTACGGATGTCCGTAGGTAGGTCGTCACGTCATAGTGTGTTGAATAAACAACTTTGTGTTTATTCAACACAAAATGTATGAGACTTTTTGACAGATAACAACGTTGCTATGACGACCGACCTACGGACATCCGTTAGTTGGCTATAGGAACCCGGCATAAGTCGTCGACCCACCTCGTTACCAGTATTTTTATGGAACCTGGAGGTATTGCTTAACTTGTCGTAAAATCAAAGTTTGTCGCCATCGCGACTAAACTGTAACAAATGACAGTAAAACTGGTTAAACATGGTTTTACCGTCAAATCTGACAGTTGTTTTCGCGATTAACTGTCATTTTTACGTGATGGCGACGAATTTCGTTCCGCAAAAAGTTAGGCAATACCTACTCCTGCATGACAATGGAACTTAAGTGGAGTTGGGCAGGACAATTGCAAGGCGAGGCTGGGAATAAGACAAAGCAGCTTAACTACTCAATAGTGGCAATTCGGAGTGTCGCAAAAACTAAACTAAACTAACTAAAATTAATGCCATCCTTTTTATTTCCATCGCTATGAAAGGGACGGCAACGTTTTTAGTTAGTTAAGTTTAGCTTTCGCGACACTCCGAATTGCCACTATTATTATTTTATGTTTTAGTTTCAAAATGGACGAATAAGCCTTTTGAAAGCCAAGCTGATCATAATTCAGAGGTTCGGCTGTCGTCGCCGGTGTACCGCAACCGTGTGCCTTACAGACACCAGAATCCAGGTAAAGCGATATATTTTAATGTACGTAATCGTTGAAGTTTCACCAATGCGGTGCTGAGGTGCAGAGAGTGGATTTTATACTATTTTGATATTTGTTTATGATTTAAAATTTTAAGCTAATAAATAATGTATGTAATTACAAAAAAAATATCGTAAGTAGTTTACCAGTCATATGGTTACCATAATAACACAAGCAACTTCCTTAGCTTGGGACTAGATGACGCCGTGTAAAAGTCCAAGGATATTTATAGATAGCAAATGCTTTATTGGACACCATTATAACAAAGAAATAACATAAACAATAAAACACACAAAAATAACTGTGATATAAAATCGGCGGCTTTATCGCTGAACAGCGATCTCTACCAGTCAACCTGTGGATTTATAGTATTGTTTGTGTTGACATGCGTTTGCAGCGAATCAGTCTGAGGATCGGCCCGTGGTAGAGTTGTTTAACAAGAGCCGTGCCAGCTCGCCGCCTGAGGCGCGCAGACCGGTGCCCTTGCCCGCCGCGCACCAAAACTACCAAACTAGGAAAGGTACGTCAGTATCTCCACTTACATCCGGTTCCTATATCGAAAGTACGGATGACCGTAGGTCGGTCGTCATAGCAACGTTGTTATCTGTCAAAATGAACGTTGCTATGACAACCGACCTACGGTCATCCCCGTACGTTGGATATCCGAAGCTGCGGGGAGTATTATAAAATAATTTTAAATCTCGCACACTAAAAATGCTGTCATACAGCTTTTTTTTAGTCTGCCAGTCAACATTTACTTAACAACAGTAATTTTTCAAATTGAAATAGGAGAAGCACTTTGGGAGTAGTTGCGTCCTTTCAAACAATATTTTTTTTTTATAATCAATACAACTGACTGAGAATTTACTGATATTACCAGTTTCAGATATTATCTCCTACATCCAAGTTTAGGAACTCGTTTTCTTATTGTGGTAGGTAAGTAAGTAAATCGTATGAGCAAGTGGCCAACTCTGGTGACGGAGTTTTTAGGCCGCCTTTAGGCCTCCGTCATGGCTTAACAACTTTAAAGCCGGGATCGACAATTTAACGTGCGCTCAGATATAAATGCTTATAGAATATGAGTTGATGGAGAATATCAAGTAATTTATCTTTAATTTTAGTAGTAGGCTCGCACTTTGACGACGCAACGACGGGTCCACTCGAAGACGTCACGCCAGCGGAATCTAAGAAGGTGCGTACACTCGGATTTTATTTTGTTGTTTGTTACAAGAAAAAAAAGGCCTGAAAGCCTCTATTTTATTATGTCTTAACGACTTTTAAGCTGGGACCGACAAAATATGTCTCCCGAAGTACGGATTTCAGGGATACAGACAGACGTTGTTCTGTTATTAAAACAACTGACAGTTTTTCTTAGAAAAGAGTATTATAACGCTGGGTCTACAGTTAAAAAAGTTTATAATAAGTTTCTGTGTAATTTACTTATTTTTTTAAATTTAAGAACCTTCTACGAACTTTTAGAAAACATTTAAAAAAATATGAATGGAATCGGTAAAGCCGTTCCCAAGTTATAGCGTGGCCAGGAAAAATGCAAAATATTTATAAATTTGCAGGAAGTGCATCGCCCACCTCGTCGTGTAAAGTACCGCAGCCGCCGGTACGAGCTTCCCACCGTCGCCTCGCAGATGAAACAGACAGGCATGCGACACTACTACGGGAACTCGAACCACACCAACATACCTTTTGTGGTCAGCAAGAGCACTGCCCCTTCACACAACATCGGCGTTAATATCCAGCAGGTGAGTCTTAATTCCATTCGAGCTTTTGTATACTTTAGGGTGGATCACAGAAGAGAAAGCTACGCCTCAAATGTTGAAAGTTACTTAGCTCTTTCCTGTGGATTGGGCCGGTTTAAGTAGGTTTAGGTGCATTCTATGTCCCAAACACTGCAGTGTCCCGTTAAGTGGGGGCAACATTTCCTCCTGGATGAATTCCTAAGTCCCAAGCGGAGGGCTAACAAAAAATTATCTGTTGCGTTGTACGTGTGTTTTGTTTATATGATTGTTTTAATTTCAGGTTTTGAACGGGTTAAAGATACAACAGCCTCTGTCTGGAATACCGCTTACCATAGCTCATCACATGGGTGCGTAGTCTACAACACACATAATTATCTTCACGACTTTATCCCAAAGGTAGACGTTCTCTCAGGTTTGTGTATAATGTACAAGCTTACCTCGCGTGGTAATGCCTGTTGCACACCTCCGCTGCGAAACTCAGATGCGAAACCGGCAATAGTTTCGCTGTGAGTTGTTAGTTCTTTGGCGGCGAAACAGTAGCGAAATTCCCTGCTCTAACGTACAACTGGCATGATGTTGTCTTTTTTAACATGTTGTCTTTTCTAACATGTTTTCGCTCATTTGCTCAGGCGCCGTCAACACATTAACCACGTGGCCACGAAGCCTATGACAACGAAGACTAAACTATCAGTAAGATGATATTTCGGTTCGAAATATCATCTTACTGATAGTCTATTACTACTTGATTTATGCTAAGTGTGAATATCAACCAAGACCTGAATGTTATTTGCAGGTTTAGGCCACGTCCCAACTTACGGAACGAAGAGTGCTACTGCTGTTAGTATGCTACCCTCTATGATCAATCTAATTGTAGATAGTACATTTTGTACAAGTCAATACCACAAGTGGCAAATATAAAAAAAATATAAAACCGACTTCCATTTCGTAAGAAGAGAGCAATTTACTGCACTCTCGAAGTACAGTTTAGTTTATCTCTCTGAAGATACTCATCAGATACTCAAAATGTTTTAAGTGGGACCACCTCGGGAATACTACTTTTTCAAACGAAATAAGAGTTTTACAAAATAGGTCCACTATTGACGGAATAATCGGTGAACATACATAAAAACATACAGTGGAACAGAGAACCTCCTTTTTTGAAGTCGGTTAAAAACAAATCCAACTTATTATTTTGATACAGATAGATATGGCGCTCTCGAAGAATCATTATTTTTATCCATAACACAACACTAGTGTTAAGGTGATTTATGAGAGTTTCCAGCGAGAATTTAACGCTATAGGCGTGATTATACGAAAACAAATGCATAACATTTATGTATTTTATATCATTTATGTATTTAATATTTTAAAAAAATGTATGTTGTAAATTTCGTCTATTCCCGTTGTCTCCGTATTCCGTGTCCCCGTGACGGGGACAGCGGGAAGTATCCATAATAAATAAATTTGTATTGTATTGCATAATGATTAGAGCAATGAATGTTTTCAGCAAAGTATGTCACTTGATAACCGAGAAATCAACGTGATAAAGCTCGGGCCCCGGTTGCTGAGGCTGCCTTCCTACAAGTACATGTCGTACAGTCGCCTGCTCAACTTGTACCGGGAGGGAGAAGGCATGGTGCCGCGGTTCCTACGCGCAATTAGCCGGCCGCACTACTTCTACACTTCTATGTACAAGTGAGTGTAGTCAGCTGCCCTAGCCATGTTACATTTCGACAATCGCTTTCGATTAGAAACTAAAAAAAATGTATAGGAATTGACATTCGATGACGAAAACTCGAGCGATCAGAAATGTCAGTTATAATGTTGTAGCGATGATAGAAAGAGAATAGATACGAAACTATTGTCAACAAATGTAACAAATGTAACCTCCATTTTATACGAGATCGTAGGAATCCTAATAATAAATGCGAAAGTTTGTATGGATGGATGTTTGTTACTCTTTCACGTGAAAACTACTGAACGGATTTGGCTGAAATTTGGATTAGGTATAAGTACATAGATTATGATTGGGAATAACACATAGCTCGGGTAACACCGCGGGGCGCAGCTAGTCATAACATAACTCGTAATAATCATATAACTCACGTATTTTCAACTCTGTTATACTCTGTTAAGCAGTCTGGCGACGAATCGCGAGGACTTTGACGGCGCGACGTCGAAGGGTCGCGGCGCTGGCGGCAGCCAGCAGGCCAAGCAGAGCCTCGCGGAGTACGCGACCTTGTACCGAGAGTACGAGCAAGTGGACAAGTGCTTGAAGGAAGGGAGCTGTGAGCCGGGCCTCGAGCGCCGCAGAGACGAGCTGTCCACGGAACTGGCGGCAAGGGAGGACCATATTCGTAAGGTACGTTGCTTGAGAAGGGAGGCTCGTGAGGCATGCCTCGCGGTGTGGAGACGCGTTTGCCTCGCGAGTCATGACTTACTGCTCAAGCAAGCAAACTCAGCAGCCTTGAAATGTGAAATCCAGATTTAGGATATAACAGAACAAACCGGAGCACTAGTTTTTTAATAAACTAGTGCTCCGGTTAGATAATAATATTTGAATTCATTAAGTTACATTTTCTTTTGTGATGGTTTTCCAACAACATTGCCAAAAACTCAACTTTACTTAATAAAAATCTTTGTTTATGTACTAATATTTTTAGGGTAGTAATTAAACGAGCTTCTTTTTAATAGCATTATTTGCCTCAGAAAATATAACTTACCTTCTAAATTACTAAGTCGGCCACAACCAACGCGCGTCTGAATAATAGTATTTTAGCCACTAGTTATTTTCTATGTAAGCCACTGTAAATATAACTCAGCATGGTGGTTATTTTTTAGCATCTAAATTTGTGGCATGCATTCAAATAGCAAACTTCTAAAATATTAATATATGACACCAAAATAGTAATTCTTTTAGCTTCTAATTTTATAATTTAGCATGTTTAAAATGTAAGTCATCCTTAGAGATGGTCGTTTTTGTAAAAACGTTTTTGAACAACGATGCTAGTACACGATGCCGGCAACGGATGCCATTATATCGAAAAACGGATGCCCGCAACACCCGATGCAAACCTGAGCGAGACAGTTGTGAGTTGACTTGACTGACTTCGCATCGCATCGGCTCTCGGCAACACGCCGGCACCACAAACCGAAGACGACCGACAACGTATCGCTCGCTCTCTCACTCTCGTTACGATCGGTGGTTGATTGATTGAATTGATTGCGTTTGCGAAAGTGTATTAACTACCTTTTCTTATTTTTTAACCTTTTCACTTTTATCATAGCTAGATATTATAATTGCAAAAGTGAGTTAGTTTGTTATTTATTATTTAGGTAAGTACCTTCCACGCGAGCGAAGCCGCTGGCGTCTACTAGTAAAAAATATGTAGGTATATGTATTTGAGTAGAAGTAGTTTCGTTAAATAGCAACAAATGTTATCATTATGGCACCGTTACCGAGTATCTTTAAGCAGACTTCAGCCGGCACCTAACTTTAGCAAATTCCATAGTCGAATCGATGCTTAAAAAAACGATGCCGGCATCGGATGCGCCTTACTTGGTAACGATACGCATCGATGTCAAAATATAACGAAAACGCCCATCTCTAGCCGGCACCTAACTTTAGCAAATTCCATAGGTAGTCGAATCGATGCCTAAAAAAACGATGCCGGCATCGGATGCGCCTTACTTGGTAACGATACGCATCGATGTCAAAATATAACGAAAACGCCCATCTCTAGTCATCCTACATTTATCGATCGATAAATTTACCTAAAATTGTCATCAAATAGTATGTTAAAGCCACTACTTATAACTTTATTTTAATAATAGTTTATGAGAATCATGTTAGTATTCATAAATTTTTTAAACACTTCATTTTGAATAAGAGCATTGTGTCTTCTCAAGCACAAGGCAGCATAGGGAATGTAACTGATTTCGATCTTGGTGGCTGATTACTTTTATTCCACATTTTATTGGCGCTTCGGCGGCCGCTGCCGCGGCACGCTCGCTACGCTCGCTCGCCTCGCGCGTTAGTGGTTACTGTTCAAACCTAACCTAACCAACTGATTTCGATCTTGGTGGCCGATTACTTTTATTCCACATTTTACTGGCGCTTCGGCGGCCGCTGCCGCGGCACGCTCGCTACGCTCGCTCGCCTCGCGCGTTAGTGGTCACTGTTCAAACCTAACCTAACCAACTGATTTCGATCTTGGTGGCCGATTACTTTTATTCCACATTTTATTGGCGCTTCGGCGGCCGCTGCCGCGGCACGCTCGCTACGCTCGCTCGCCTCGCGCGTTAGTGGTCACTGTTCAAACCTAACCTAACCAACTAATTTCGATCTGGGTGGATACAACCTAAGTAATTTCTGCTACTATTATTACATATGAACTATTGAGGACAGACATAATAAAACACGTTATTTATAAACATCAATTTGTTTATTGAAATACAATCATTTATAGTAGGTACCTAATTAAGCACGTATATTTACGTACCTTATTATAAGAAAAAGAAAACATTACTGGATTATTAATGCCGGTTGCGCTTTAGTTGGCCTTCCACGCTTTCTTTTCAGTCCAAGCGGCTGTGCTTTTGCCTCTAATGGTGGCATTACGTATTTCAGTCTGATTGCTAGGCCTATCAGATGCTTGCAGATGTATTTGCGATAAAAATCAGGACAATCACAGCAACCAGTAATCCAGTCGGTCTGATTGTTTGGTAGTGTTACTTTCCAAAATGAAAAAAACACTTTTTTATATTCATCAAAATGCTTGAATTTTTTCTCAGCTTGATTATTTTTGGGCGAGTCTTTGCCTGGAATTAAATATGTGTTGCTGTCTGGTGTTGATTGTACAACTCTAATTTTGGTAGGTATCAGTTTTAGCCCATTGATATCCGGTTGTCCAATCACATAACTGCAATTCAGGTTGTGTCGCGAAGGTTTCATCTGTCGCTTGTGACCAGCTAGTAACCATTTCCTCTGCCACCACTAAGAAACGGGCCAACGGTATACGCTCGCGGAGGGTGTTGTGGTCTTTTATAACTCTGTTAAAGGACTCGAGTGCATTGTTGGTCGCTGGTGATACTGGTGCTGCACCCAAATACCAGTTTGGGTTTCTTATCAGCCATTCTTTTTTAAAATATGTGACGAATTCTTTTTGGTCTTTCCATTTCTTCAAAAACAATTCCGAAGCAGCAGAAAACACTTCATGAGATGTAGCTGATTGCAGTGCATCAATATCTTCCAATATATGTTTTCGAATATTCTTTTTTGTCGTTTGGTCTAATTTAGTGCAAATTTTCTTCTTAGCGTGAGCCCAGCACATTTTCACAATCGTTTCTTCTCCAAACACTTCACGGAATGCGTTTTGTATACTTTTCGCAGCGTCGCAAATTAGGATTTTCGGTTCAAAAGTATTCGAAAAAATGGACAAAAGATTGCTCTTTACTCCTTGAAACATCGTTTTAAAATCAGCCTTACGTTCATTTGTAGATATTGTCAGGCAAATGGGGTAAAATTTTCTGTTTTTATCAGTAGTTCCCACTATCAATACCGGAAACCCCTGCCAAATCAACTTATATGTTGCATCTGCATGCAAAATATCAGCGACTATACATTGTTTCAACAAGTTTTTTGTAGATAATACTATGCAGAAACTAGGCGGATCACTTTCCAAAATATAGGCTATTACAAAAACTTCGTTCTCGTTATCTGGCACACTAGTGCGTTTAACTATCCATTTTTCCAATTCTCCTAAATAAATAGTGGAGGGTCCATATTTAATACGCCGGCGATCTGCTAAATAGTTATAAAGCTGCCTTTTTGTAGGTATTTTAAGTTCAGATTTTTTTTTCAAACACTCCAAGATTGATTTCGGCTTTAGGTGGAGGTCATACAGTTTGTTGATTTCAGATTTCGTTTCGTTGCAAATACCATAACCGTAGTTATCGTTAATAGAATCGTGATCATGTGCGCAATCTGTGCGATAAAGTAACACTGATTCTGTATCCGCCTCAAATAGCAAATATATTTGTGCAGCACACTGTACTCCTTTACGTGGTACTTTGTTGCATCTATAAAATCGTTTTTTCCCGTCCATGGAGTCGTGTGTAGTGCGTACTGCCCACGTATTTTCTGCACTCACGGCTTCATTGGCGGCACTTACAGTCGAAAATGTACTCATAAATATCCAGTTCTTAGATTCACCCCGCTTTTTTTTCGACGGCTGACCTTCTCCTTCCGATTCCTCGTCAGAACAGTACAAAGGTACTTCGTTGTCACTTTTAGATGTCATAGCTAATTCAAACTTTTCGAAAACTTTATTTAATTACAGATGAAATTGCATTACGAACGCACGAACGACAATAAACAAACACGGGCGGGTCGGTACAAGAGTCGAATGGCGCTCTCTGATTGGTGCAAATGGCCGGTTGCTGTCATGTCGCGCACTCGCGCCAAATCGTACAGAGGCTATTTTCACGATAAAAGAATATGAAGTATTATTTTACATGTTAAGTTATAATTATTGATGTTGTCTATTGAAGCTTGAATATTTAATTTTTGAGGAGCTTGTATTGAAGCTGTAAAACGTAAAATGGTGATGAGTTGCAAATTCCGTGGCCGACTTAGTAAATTAGTGGGCAATTTATAAATCAGAAGGACAAGTAAAATTAATTGTTGATATTGACTTGACGCTTTCTTTAACATTTTTAGTTGGCGTTGTAAAGAAGATAAATTAGTTTATTAGAGGCTATGTCAAATTCTCGATGCTTAGTTATTAAATGAGAAGTTTGGCCACGTGGCCAAAAAAAAATTCTGTGGCCGGTTTTATTATTTCTCATATTTTTATGTGTCAATATTTATAAACTGTTGGAGAGGAGTTTCATTAAAGACCAGAAGCCCCAATCCCCCAAATTGTATGAATTTGATCATTTAAATCAGTAGGATGTATCACAATTGTATTATTAAATTGCTTAGCTTGGGACTAGATAACGCCGTGTGGAATGTCCAAGGATATTTATTTATTTGATTATTTTTTTTAACTTAGAGTGTGTCCCACTGCTGGGCAAAGGTCTCCCCCATATCCTTCTACTTCTCGCGATCACCGGCCGCTTCCCACCATTCCTCCTGAAAGGCAACAATGTCGTCACGCCAGCGCCTTTTGGGCCTTTCTGGGCGTCGATATTTACGTGTATTTAATTAATTATTTATTAACAGGTTGTTCAAGAGTACAGAGCGCCAGGAGAAGGCGACCAGAATCTCCGAGCTACAGCCTCTACTGCCGAAGAGGGCTACCGGCATTCCACGTTCAAGCTCAACGTGGGCGACTAACTCCGACTCAGCGGTCTCATTGAACTTGCTGCGCTAGATTTTCCCATAAATAGTTAACCACTCAACAAATACATATAAGCATTCAAGGGAGACTAAAATTATTATACAGAATCAAACTGACTGAGTTCATGCCGTAATTTGTGACGCATGTTATAGGTCGCGCCACGTAAAAAGGGCGGTGAGGGGAAGTAGTGGGGGTATGTTTGAGCCTGAACTCGCTGACGAACCAATAGCATTCGCTGAATCAATGGTATGAAGTGCGCCGCGTTACCTCTTCACCAATCATCGACCACTGCGCAGTTTGACAGCCAGTGCTCTTTTTACGTGGCGCGACCTATACGCGCAGTTTAAAATCTTATTTTTTATGTTTAGGATCTCCACATGCGACTACACTGGTCTCTCTAGCGAGAGACGCTGCCATGTTTTTTAAGTTAACTGGTTTGAAAGGTAAATTTTAAATCATCAATTTTAATCAGATCGCGCTGGTAGGTTCATTATGTAAATTTTTCGTTAGAAATGCGGGAGTTTCAGAACAAACGTTAAATACTTTTGTATTATATTCATTGTATGAATAATGACTTTTCATATTATTTTGATTTATTTTTAACATGTACCAAGTGAAAGTATTTAGACACGAAAATAAGAACATGTAAAGTATTTAGGGATGGTCTTATTATGAGATGATGGTTTTCTGATACTTGGGTAGTCTCGCTCCTCACACGACGACGCCGTCCGATTTCTGTGTGATGATAATGTAACTAGATGATAAGGAAACGCAGTCTAGTACTTAATCTGGACTAATTTTCATTACCTAGGTTATTTTAATTAAATAAAATGTGTAAAGCCATACCATCGGCTGATATCGCCAAATTTTATTCATAGAATTGTTACGTCGAACATAAATTGTGATGTTATAATAAACGTAGTAGACAAAGTTTGAGATGCTCATAATAATAAAGATTTATTTCATACTCGGTATTTTAATTTTAATGACACGAATAAGTTTAAATCGTTGACTATTTGATGGTACGTATGATGGGGTTGCAATCCTGTATTCTGGCAGGTCCGGCAGTAGGTACTGGTGGATTCCCATTTCCCAACGAGTCACCAGATCCTGTCACAGTGTGACACGTTGGGAATTTTTTCTCCATCGAGTTACACTCTGTGTAACCAGTGTCACAGGTTGGGATAACATTTACAAAAAATTTTCATCCAGATTAAACTTTTCTTTTGAATTTTTTTTTGTCCCATCGAACTGTCTCTAGTAACAGTGTTCAATGGGAAAAAAAATCCCAACGAGTCACCCCAGATCCTGTCATAGTGTAACACGTTGTGATTTTTACCCACCGCAATACGGTTTAACGTTAAAAATGGATCCGGTGATGAAAGTGAATATGTTACGTGAAGGATTTCGAGAAGAACACTTGTCTGCTATTCATGCATTGGTATCTATTTGTTGACAAGTGTAAAAGCTGACTACCCTCTTATACATATTCAAGAAAGGATCTAAGAATTGCCTAAAAAGATCTGAAATAAATGTCTACCGCTCCCTGGGATATAGTCGTGATCATATTTCATTTTTTCATTTGTAAAAGCTGAAAGGGTATTTCGGCCGCTGGCATATTTGTGGCTCTATTATAAAAGTCGATAATCATATCTTTCTTAAACTTTCGCGATCACAAAACATAAATGACGCGATAAAACCCTGTTTATCTAAGTATATGTTTAAAAGTATCGTTTAGCAAAGACGATTAATATCTGGATATTATTCGTGACGATTAATATCTGGATATTAATCGTCTTTGGTTTAGCATAGATGACGCAATCAAAAAACCATTTATTTTCCGCGATCCTTATTCCAAAAACTTCCAGCCACAACCAACAAGCCCCGGCAAACTTGCTGGTAGCAGATGAAAATAAAGATTTTATGTGGCACATTATATCTCTTAAACAGTCTATTGTGAAACAAAAACAAAATGTCACCACATTGCAATTGCATTGGTTGTTGTAGGTACCTATTGTATGTCTAACATAATAACATAATATAAATAGTGTTTACTTCTAAAGTACATTCGTAATAAACTAATTACTAATAATTACAGCTAGATGCAACTCTACAAGGTATAACAGAAAATAGTAAACATTAGTTTATTTATTTACACACATTAACATTACATGTTTTACAAGAGAGATTTAAACATACCCTTATAATTTCATCAAAGACTAATTCGAAATAAATTAACTACAACATGATACGAACACAACAGTAAAATTGTTCGTTTGTTAGAACGATACATAGCTTTATAATTAATAACACACATTGTACCTAAGGAGGCTAAATTTGACTATTTACATAAGTTAATTAATTTTACGATAAATATATATTTTGAGATACTAATTACTAATAATTATCGACATGCTGTTGTGGCCGATGGCAAACCCCATAGGTTCATAATCCTTAGACACATGCGCGGGCGCCGTGTCGGTCGGGCGCAGATCATTACAGTTCCATTGTAAATTTAATATATCTCGTACCTATAAAGTTGAATATGTATGATGACGAATTATAACGAACTATAAATGCTTTATATTAATAGACATAACTATTCTGATATACGAGTATTTACAAACAAAACCAGTACCTACATTGAGTAACCAATGTCATACAACAAAACATAAATAATTTTGAATGTCTTGCCAAAACGACTTCACTTTTGGTTGTTCCGAAGTTTATATTCAAGGGTTACCAGACGAATCCCAGGATCCCAAGACCCTAAAATAGTTAAGAGGCCCAACAAGAAATAATTTTATAAAGCGCAAGAATGTTCTGATCTATGATGATAATACAATTTAGAACACTACCATTTACTATCATATACAATAATGTTTTGATCTCTATACTGAAATCACTATAGCAACAATTTTATACTCGTATTATCTATTATAATTGGGATAATTATTTATGTAAAGACTGATAGAGTTACCTACTTCATAAATAGCAAATAATATTTTTAAAATTATTTCAAGTCTAGTCTAATAAGCGTGGGTTGGCAACTTTGTATAGATGGTCCAAAAATACCTCACAACTCACCAAATTAATATTTACTATATTGTTACTGATATTAAAATGTAAAATATGTTTTTATTGTAACTTATCTAAGACCATACATTCTAAGTATGGAAACGATAAAACACAAGTACTTACAAATAATAACACATTCTGAACAATGCAGCATGCAGCGAATAAAAACTGTATTTTGCCCAAATTCTATATCAACATGTAAAAAACCGCACACAATTAAAATAGGCAGTTACCTATTTTATTTATTGTGTGCGGCACCTAGGTGCAAACTCAAAATAAAATATGAAGATTTAATGTGACAGAAACAAAATTCTTTAGAGGGTAATAAAAAAATAGCATGGCATATAATATGCTCTTCTGTAGTTTTAGAAAAGACCAAGTTGTCACAGGCTTAAAGATTTTAGCTAGTCACACAACTGTAACTCTATCGCTTAGGATACATATTACTCGTAACGGCAGTTAGGATTTTCTTTATTTTCAGTTCTTTCTTTACCTAAAACCAGAGTCGAGACGAGCGGAGTGGGTGTGTTTTAAAAAACCAATAGAATTACCTATGTTATTCACGCATCTCCTTTCTTCCAATGGAGTAGAAGTGACTGGTTAGTAATTAATGATTAAAAAAACACCAAAAAGATGTCGTAGGGAACAAAAGTTGCGAACTTTTCGTTGATGGTTCAGTTGCGAGAGTCTGTGGATGAAGGGATGTTTTCGCCGTCGATCTTGTGGCGCTGCGCGTGGATGTAGGCCTCCGCGGCGAGAGCCGGCCAGGCGTCGGGCGCGCCGGCGCCGGCGCCCCACGACTCCGAGGTCGTCACCTCCGCTGGGCGATCCGCCTCGCCTTTGGCGCACTCCAGCGAAAGCGGCTTCGGTGTCTCAATCCTGGAATACGAGTCTTGATGAAGGAGACTTTGTCACCGGAGTTGCGCGATAATTATTTTGTTAAGAGATATTTTGTGGCACAAAAAGTGTGATTTTTTTAAAATATTTTATTGTCTAAAACCAACAAAAATAATAAAATTATACCTAATATCAGCAATAAAAAAAAATACACATCACCATCACTTCGTCGGTCGGTTGGTCTTTTGACTGCAGACTCGTGGTCACACCAGATTGTCACACTGGTGTGACTAACAGGATTTTTTTTACTCGTGGTTACACTACATTGCTAAGGATCGCGCTTGACTGACAAAAACATAACAACAACTACTGTTTGCTCACACGCGAACAGCGCTGCTGAATAAGACCAACCAGTATGAGACGTGATGTTGGAGAAGCTCACAGAAAACACAGCCTCTTTTAAACGTATTTGAATGAATGCTAGAATAGAAGTAATATAGTACCTACCTATATATTTTTTTTGTGATAATACTATAAACACATGCAAGTAATTAAAGTGAGTTAAGATTTATTAAAAACATCACAAAATGAATAGTAAATCAAGAATGGTGCGATTACAATCATGCTCATATCAAAATACATATTTTCTGTGCGTTTATTAGGTTAGGATAAACGGTACAAGTTGTAATGTAGCAGAACTATGCATTAAGATTTTTTAAATAAGAGACACCTAGACAAAAAATACCTCACGCGTTCTGGCGATTGCATCGCGTCGTTAGTGCTCGAGATCTCGAGGTCCTCGGCGTAGCCCAAGTGCAGCTTGGCTCCTTCATTGCGCTGCTCCTTCTCTGTAACATATATTTTTTAGTAGTAAGTACTTACTTAGATGATATATTTTTTTTAAATATCATATTTCAAAATCTTTAGAATATACCTAAGTAAAATCAATTTTGGAACGTACAAACAGAGCCCTTTCATAATGACACCCCACTAAAAATATTTGCAACCTTTTTTTTCACCCAAAATCGTAAGTTGCCACTTAAATCTTGCCACTAGTTCTTCCACTAGTTTGAACTAGGTCCACTCACCATCTACGTTGATGGCTGCATCCGGCCAGCCGAGTGAATCTCCCTCCACATCTACAGGCTCGTCCTCTGCGTCGTAAGCCCTGGTCTCGCGCGGGCGCTCGTCCCGCCTCTCCTCGTCCAGGTCATAGCCGAGCATGCTCTCGACCGTGTGGTGCCGCTTGCGTGTGCGCAGCTTCAGGCGACGCTGCCGGTTAGCGCGGATGCGCTGGTACGTCTAGGTAGGGGTAATTTAACAAGTGTTTTTTTAAACTTTGATTTTGTATGAAGAGCAAATTGCTGGATGCTGCATTTCGGTTTATTAAAGGAGACTTACACAAATCGATGAACATAGGTACCTACATTCAAATAAAAATATACATACAAGGGAGCAGCTATGTACCTACCTACCTACCTCGAAGTGTTTCAACGATGCTCGGCATTTCACTATGTACCCTCTAACTGTTAGAAAGACTTACCTCCCAGCGAGCGTCTTCATCCTGATGATGCAGCACATGAGTGGGCGGGGCGGAGGCGTCTCTGGGCAGCGCGCTGAGGCTGTACAGATGCTGCAGCTCCTGCAGGAAGTGCGCCTGCGCCACGCCGGGCCCGAGCCGGGCGCCGCACACGCCACACGATGACTTACGCTCACCATCCGCTGAGTAAACAATGTCTTTTGATTATAGGTAACTTTCACTAAACAGTTTATCCATTTTTATACCACGTCGTCTATATCGTCTTGTCTCTTATCTCGTCGCCACTTCTTGTTTTTTATTTTTTTATAAGAACTTGTCTCCATTTTATCAGACAGGACACGTCTCAGATGTAAATTCTCCACAGCGGACTCGTAAGTCACACGCACGAATTTATTTTACTCACGGTCACAAAAATATCGGAATGTAGTAGGTAATAATTACCTACTTAAATAAAAATGTTGCATGTTAAATAACAATTTTATTAAATTATTATCTATCAAGGGCTCAAATAATTACTACTAATTAATTACTACTTGGTCCAATCATGAGACAAATGCTTAGAATCCAATTGACCAAGGTGCACAACGGCTACTACAGCATACCATATCTGTACTCACGCGAGAAGAAGTCATGCGAGTCGGTGCAGGTGGCGGGGGCCGGGGGCTCGTCGTCCTTGCAGGGGCGCGGCGAGGCCGAGGTGGCGGAGCCCGGCGAGCTGGTATCGTCCCGCGCCGCGTATCCGTGACGGTATAGCGGCGGGGTGCTCGTCTCGTCACGCACGCTCTGTCACAACATGACCATTGCAAATTAATCTATTTCCAAAAGTCAGTTCATACTATCGCAGAGTGAAAGCGCATTTGACACGTAGATTACGCTTGTGATATTTCAATAGATCCGAATTTATAAAATTCAAACATCAGACAATGTTTCAGTAACTGATCTTTTAATTAACAAAGACGTCTTACCCTAAGCGCCTGTCCAACGCTTTGCCCAAGAGCATATTGCTCTCCCAAGTGCCTCGCGAAAGCCTTGCCAGGGTATAAGGGGTGGAAAGCGCCCCCTATTGGCCGGAAAGCTCCACAGCCAAAACTCTGCAGTGCTGGGTGTAGGAACTGCGGTGCCATGTGATGCAGGAAACCCTCCATGTTGGCTCAGAAGCTCTGTTATGAAAGACTTGGATTAGGAACTGGGATTTGGAAATATGAACTCGCTAGCAAAATTTTTATTCTGTGGCGTTACTGGCGCAGCATGTCAACTCCCACTGCTCTGAAAGCTGGAAACCTGAAATGGGAGTGAGCGTGCGGGCACGACGTGGGCCGGCGCGCGCCGGTGGTGACGATGACGAGACTGGCTGGTTCTATATAAACATTATATTGGTCTGTTATACTTAGGTTAGGAAGAGGCCTTGGTTCCTTCCCTGCTGTATGAATTACAGGTCATTAGCTATGCCACAGATAAAAGAGCTATGCATAGTATAGGTGCCTATTCCAAGTTTCAGCCAAATCCGTTCAGTAGTTTTTGCGTGAAAGAGTACCTATCTATTAAACATCAATCTATTATAAATATATAGGTACATTCAGATATATATACATTCAGACAAAATTCGCATGGCTCAAACTTTAAAGCGCACAGCATTACTTAAATCGAACGTAGTTTAATATTTCATTGTAAAAGCAATTATTGAAAGTGGTTATAAAAAACGGCAGAAAAACAAACAATGCCCGTACGATGGATGGCTACTTGCCACAAGAATAGAAAAATGTGTTTGTTTTAAGAACGATCTGAATGCATCGGCCATACGGTGGCGAAGTGACCAACGAGAAACAATAAACAGTTTTTGTGGCACACTCGGTGGTCTACCCGATACTCTATAGTGAATCTGTAAGTGCGTAGGTAGTAGGTAGGTAGGTATAATGTTTTAACATAGGCGTACCGATGCGATACAAACTTTAGATTGATTAAATTATGAGCTTTAACATTTTAATCTATTAAAAACATTTTGATAATGGTAATTTAGTTTGTTATTATTAATATGCAAAAATAGTAGGTACCATTATTTAAAAACTATATTTTTTTTATATTTAACTATACCTAACTTGTACTTACTTAAAGTACTCTATTTAGTTTTTTTTTCAGGCAACGCGGGATTTTTAAACTACCTGCATTATAGTATAAAAATTGGATTATTTTGCCGAAAGCGGTACAAAATAATAAACGTGTAGGCAAAAAACATAGTCTAAATTCATTGAATGCCCGGGACCGCGCCTGTAACCATCACTTGTATCGTATTTCGTAAGGTACCTAATGCTACTCTTAGTTTGGTTAATGTTTTCCTAATGCCCAAAAAACGCGTCTTACCCTGTGCTACCATTGCATCACAGATATAGTTATGTAATTGCAATGAACTAAGAATGAACAATTTACACTAACAGAGACAAACAGTATTAAGGTACCTATTACCTACTCGTAATAAAGAGCAACTGATTTTCAATAAACCATAAACGAAGACAATCAGATATCCAGATAATTTTATAACACTAATTGTAGATTCAATAAAGCCTAAGATATATACCTAGCTAAGTGAATGAATAGGTTAACCTACCTACTATAATATGCCTAGCCAGTTGAAAACCGGTATTTACACTACACAATGGAATCCACTAGACGTAGAAAGTGGCATTATCGAGTGAAACACCAGATGAACTTTGGTCAGGTACGTGGTGACTGTGAGGATTTTAACTAGCTTACGGTCCCTTTATTCACAAACAACGCCTTTGGAAGGGGAAGTGGAGACGCGTTTTTCATTAATTTAATATTGCTTATTGGTTCCTCACTGTGCTTTCGTAAAAACATGTAAGAATTAAATTCATCTAGGTACTTACCGTACTACTTACGTACTTAAAATACTAGTACGTAGGGGAGAGAGGGGCATAGAGCTGTAGACGCAACTGCATCAGCTAGCCGTGCATTTTATTCACCGACAGGTGACCATGAAGATTTCAGTTGTGAAATTAGATCGCATCAAGTAGCATTCTAAGTGGCTATTTCATTCGCAGCGAATATTCGCTCCTTGCGAATATTAGCTTACAAATTTCGTTGGTGTTACAGGCCTATAGCCGCGTTCGCGTTCGTGAGATCTCAACACCGTGATGCATGTTCTATTCGGAAGGGAAAAACCAGCACCAGGCTGTGCTGACATTTCGCATGCGTAACACAAATCCGCAGTGAGGAGAAACAAACTCTAACTAGGTAGTAGGTACTACAAGGGATTTAAAAAACTGAATGTTCAGTTTGTGAAACCTATCATAAGCTTTTTTTAGGAATAGCCAAACTCTGTTTTCGCTATTCCTCCTAAACTATAGAACATGAAAGTATTACATAGGTATTAAAAAAAAGCTTATGATAGGTTTTACAAACTGTACATTCAGTTTTTTTAAATTCTTTTGTTCAACGTAATAATTTAATAAAATAGACGGTGGATTCACCCATACAGGCACCTTAATGGGATTACAAAGTGATAAGTTATAATGTAGGTACAGTCAGCAACAATAATATGTCTGCATTTCATAATTTTTTAATCTTCTCCTTCTTCGTATCGGATATAAATAATTTTGTTGTTAAAGCTTGTGCTTTCAATACTTAGCCACAGCTATAGCCCCTTCAGTGGCGGCTCAGAGATCCCTTAGAGTGCAGGCTAACCTAACCTAACAAATGTGGCATGGATTGGGGATCAGTGCCACATCCACAGGACTCCATATTAAACCCCCACTTGAAGACTTTTACCCATCCTTCTTGCAATTTATGAATTCTAATATAAATAGGTAAAAAGATGCTGCTTCTCATGCTGACTGTACGTAAAGTACCTACGCGGTTGCAAGCGTCTTGTTTCTCTAATCAATCGTAGAACCTACACCTAGGCAAACACACTTTGTTGGCTCTTGTTGCGGTTAACGGGGCGGTCAACAGACAAACAAGCCCAAAGGTCTTGCTTTGCTGTTGTTAACATAACACTGTAGGTAATACTGTAAACACTGGCTAATTTATCTCAAAATTAACATTTGTATCTTGAAATACCTAAGAATTTAAATAATCTTAAAATACTTATAAGTGGGGTCAAATACAGATTGTGCAAAAGGTGTAATATGTAAAAAACTGGTGACTGAGGTAGTCTAAATAGGGTACCTACCTAATTGAAGTTTGTTGTGCCAGGACCGTAGCAAGTAGAAGTCCGTTGTCGTAAATAAATATTAGATTTTTTTGGGTAGGTATATAAGTAGGTATATGAAATGCTTTAAAACGTTTAAACATGAACCTCGAAAAACCTCAGACAGAAATCCTAGACTAGAAGAATTCGGATGACGACATCAAACATTTAAAACCGAATAAAAATGTGGGACAAAACATTTAAAATTATAAATTACGTGGTCAAGAACAGAAAAGGATAGCAGCACCATGGAATAACATGTAGGAGGTTTCTAAGGCGGTCCTTACTGGACAACGAAACCGGATAGAACTAGATAAGTACCTAGTACCTAATGTAAGTTCCTAATATTTTTTAAATAAGTAAATTGACCTAGATTAACTGTATCAGTATTTAGTGGAAAGGAGATATAGCTATTTTTAGGGTTCCGTACCCAAAGGTTGAAAACAAGACCCTATTATTAGGACTTTGCTTTCTGTCTATCTCATGAACCGTGAGTGAGAGCTAGACAGCTGACATTTTTACAGATGATGTATTTATGTTGCTGTTATAACAAAAAATACTAAAAACAGACTAACATTTTAGAAAGGGGCCTTCCATAAAACAAACGTTATTTTTTTTCCATTATTTTGCGCGATTTTAATGATGGTTAAAGGTAGACACTTGAAATATTCACAGAATATTAAGTTGTAAATTCACTTTAAAAATAAATACATAAATAAATTAAAATAAAATAAATAGTTAATCTCATACAACAAAAGTGTATTTTTGCTCGTTTAATAATAACGATAACATGTAATTAGGTGGGCGCTTGAAATATCGGTGGGCACAGAATGGCACGGAACCCTTCGTGCGCGAGTCTGACTCGCACTTGGCCGATTTTATTATTTTAATGCATTAACATGTAGGTACCTATTGGACCGTTACCGTTCCATCGCGGAATATCGGCGACGTAATTTCGTAAAGTGTTCGTAGCTTATGCGAACAAGTGACTCGTAATATAGTATAGGATCCCTCATACAACGACCTTCACCCAGATGTTTATTTAATGAAACGTATTTTATATGTAATTTAATATGTAAATAAATATATTGCATATGGGTTGGCTAACAAATTTCAGTCCAGTATATGCTTAATTAAAAAAAATATTTTTTTAACATTTTACCGGTATAATTATTAGACAAATTCTATACCAATCGAAAGTCTGAAGCCCATAGAATATGCAAACGTTGTGTTGCCTATTCTTTTCCGGTCACAACTATTAATTTAATTAATTTAATTTATAATTTTTTTATGAATTTATTATTAATTTATTAATTTAATTTTAATTCAATAATCAGATCGGTGCAAAATGCTAATATTATTTACCTGTTTATACCTGGCTGCCCGAGAGTTGTGACCGGAAAAGAATAGACAACCCAACGTTTGCATATTCTATGGGCTTCAGACTTTCGATTGGTATAGAATTTGTCTAATAATCATACCAGTGAAATGTAATTTTTTTTTTTATAAGCATATACTGGACTGAAATTTGTTAGCCAACCCATATGCAATATATTTATTTACTTACATATTAAATTACATATAAAATACGTTTCATCAAATAAACATCTCGGTGAAGGTCGTTGTATGACGGGATCTTAGACTAATACAACTACAACACATTTATTGTATTTTGTAGTGTAGATAGGTACCTATCGCCTGTGAGCGCTTTTGCCAGGTGGCACTCGTTGCTCGTGCTATCTATTCCACTGACGCGATGCGTAAACAACAAAGAATAGTGCGCCGGCGCCGGCCGTAGGAGATAAACAAATGTAAACGTTATGAGATGATGCACGCGGTTATCACTGGAACAAAGTGTTTCACTACCGGTTTGCTTTCATGCTAAATTACATTGCATCTACCTACTTAAAAATAAGCTTAGTTGTTTTAGTGTGAATTTTTATTGCATGTTTAACTAGTAACAATTAAATTTAAATAAAAATTTCCGATATTAGAAAGAGTTCCATGATAGTCAAACGGCTAAGCAGATTCTCTTGCACAGCTAAAAGCTCTTGATTAAAAAAAAAGTTATTTTTTCATAGCTAATTAGACCTCATACGGCTGCCGAATGTTTTCATTTAGTTCCAATGAAATGTGAGTGTCAAGAAAGCCATGCTAAGCTTATTCAAAAATGGTTCGTCGATCTAAACTAAACTATTGTCACTTCATACCGTTTTTGCACTCACAGGTGCTTACCTATAGATTGTTGGGGGGTAGCCTCGCAGCCTAGGCTATTTCGTGAAGTTGAATTTACCAAATTCTGGGAATATTCATAAAAGCCTAGGATTATTTGGATAACTATTAATTATACCACTTGTAGGCGACCGACTATTATTTATTACGTACCTAAACTATCTGTTAGTTTCCCTAGGACTGTGAGAAAAATAAAAATATAATTTAGTAAGTAAGTAAGTACTAAATATATTTTTATAGTAAGTAAGAATATTTTCACAATTAAAATAAGAAAAAAAGTAAATGAAAAAAGATCACGACTGTATGCCCAAGTGCGGTGGACAAGTAATTTCATTTTTTTTTACTTCAAAACAAAAAGTAATTAAATATTTACAATTATAATAGTTAAGATATTGAACATTTCAGAATATCTAAGTAGTACTCCTCCGCTGTTGACGATGTTTTCACAAAAGCCACCCAACTACCCTCTTGCCATCAATTAACTATGTAATTACATAGTTAAATGTAATTTAATGTAATTTAATTTCAATAGCAAAGTAATTTGAGTAGCAAATCAATAAAGTAAATTTATCCTTTTGTCTGAACTAATAAAACTAATATATCAGTTTGAAGGCCAATAAGTGGGCAATAAAAGGAAACTGGGAAAGAAACGCGAACGGCCTGATTTATGCGCGGGAGGAATGCGTTCGGCTTAGCGCGGAAACAGCTACACCACTCAGAATACCAGTCGCGATTCTGGTTTGTAACCTGCCCTCTGAATAACGGAACGTGTTTAAAGGAATAGAAACGTTGATTTGAATATTGCACCATTATTTAATATATAAAAAAAATACGAAAAAACTTTGTTTTATAAATACCATGGGAAATTTTAAATATTTCTGTTTCTGACTCATTCAATTTTTTTTTTAGGGCTTTTGAATCTATTATGCAGTAGGTAACAATATAAAGAGAAATTAGTTAATCAGTTTGTATCTACATTATTCTATTGTTTCACATCATAATATATAACAGCTAATTTAATGTACGAGCAAAATTGTGAAAGTGAAGAACTGGGAGTAATTGCAGGAATGTCCACGCGCTATGAATCAGGTACTGGAGTGCGCTAGCTGTTTTTATACCTATGCGTATATTTTCACCCCACTTTTTTCAATAAGATCTGATAAAATCATTGCCTATCGCCGCGTGATGCGCAGCGGTATGCAATTAAATCTATTTTTAGTGGGTGTTGAAGTGAGGAGGCATTTGGAAAAGTAAAATCGTCCATTAAAAAGTGTTATAGATAAAAACAAATCCTACTACCCGTATGTTGGTACCAATTTGGTATTCTATTCATCGCTCTGTCCTATGATTGAGCTTCAAAAAATGTTCAGTTGGTACCTACCTAGTTTTTTATTTGTTGTCAGCAAAAACATCCAAAAATATTCAACCTTCTTAGTCAGTAGGTACCTACATAATTTTAGTTTACTGAATAATCTACCAACGTGAAATAAATAACTGGTTGTATTTTGTAAAGTTATGTAGGCTGTAATTTATTTTGTGTAAGTACCTACCTAATTATAACAATAAGTCCCCTACTGAAAAATTGCGAGTAATCAATTGTATTTTAGTAGGTAGGTACCTAATTATAATAATAGCACACGGGAAATTACTCACGTAAAATTATCGTCGATTTAGATACCGACAATGTTTCGATTCTTCCGGAGAATCTTCATCTGGGTATGAGTGTGGTCACTCCTCGCGGTCGCGTCTCACACTGAGAGTGAGAGTGAGTGTCGTGTGAGTGTGAGACGCGACCGCGAGGAGTGACCACACTCATACCCAGATGAAGATTCTCCGGAAGAATCGAAACATTGTCGGTATCTAAATCGACGATAATTTTACGTGAGTAATTTCCCGTGTGCTATTCTAATGTCTAATACAACTCACGATAGTTTTGAAAGTGTAATAGGTACCTAATTGATGTAAATTTTGGAAACTAAAAAAAAGGTCTACAATGTTCCTTCTTTATATTTTAGTTATCAGTCAAGAGGAAACGTTTTTTGGTTATTCAATTATTAGATTTCAATTAATAAAGGCGCCTATATAAAAATAATCCCTGTCTAACTTGGTCATACCATAACTTGAGAACAGCATTACGTAATCATTATCTTTTAAAAAAAAATCGAATAAGGACTTTGTAGAACGTTCTTTTGGAAAATATATTCAGAAAATTGCACGAAAAATTTAAGTCGAGGCAGCGTCTGTCAGGTTAGCCTAGTATTTATAAAACAATAGTTTTTACATACAGGAATTTGGAAACTAAACAGTTTGTTTTCTTTCGCTGTGCCACACAAGTGATCTGATTTCCCTCGCAAGTGTAATACTTAGATAGAAGTGGTATTACCAGACTACCGACATCGAGCCATTGAACCCCTTTCAATATCACTATCGGGACCGACGAACGCTGTGGAACAAATTATAAAAATCATAAAAAAACTTTAATTATAATAATAATAATACTCAAGCAATGTTATACACCTACCTAAATCTTCTTTTATAGAAAAAATATACTTCATTGCAATGAATTACGAGATTATAGTTTATATTTTACCTAGCTTCATTATTTTTTTGTACAAATTAATGAAATAATATTGATTGTGTAATGAGTAATGACATAAAACGAGTCTTCATGGCGACATACACATAGCAATAATTAATAAATATTTATCTCTCTCTCTCTCATCCATAATAACGTTTTGGTAATGTGGGTAGTAAAAGAGTTACCGCAGATATAGACAAAAGAGTAACACTTGAGTACATTACACAAACCATTCAATCTTATTTATAAGAGTAAGTATCCAAAATAATAGCCTGATAGCAACTTATTAATCAAGGAAATTAATTTAATTTCAATATAATGAATTTAGGCTAACCTATGAAAAATATTTGAACTTAATACCTAAATGTTACTCATATACAGCGGTGGACATAATAATTATAAACACTTAAGACACATGGTATTTTTTTAGTCACCATCATTTTGATGTCATTAAATTGGCATTAAATTGGAAGTCTTAGAAGTATTTAGAGACCATTAGATACCAAAGCCATATCTAAATAAATCAACGGTTTTAAGAAAGTGTTGAAATTTCTTTAGTAGGTACTGGCAGTCGGATAACTAATTAAAAACCAAGTACGACTTCGGTTTTAATGTTGGTTTTAAAATAAAAATACCCTAATGACATTCTGCCTCTTTTTCTTATTCAATAGATTAGGTCACCTTAAATAAGATTTATCTATAAAAATGGGAGAGACGAATAAAGAGGGGTGATGTATCAACAAAAAAAATTTGTAAATTATAATTTTAAACAAAAATAGACTTACAGATGGATCTAAAAACATTTCCGTAATGGTTTAACGTTATTGCACATTACAACATGGAACAGCTGACAAGATTCCTAAAAAAGTTAGGCCAAGGAAGACTAGCGTTCAAGAAGACAGACTTATGATTCGTTTGGCTAGATGGGTACCTAGAAAGTGACACTTATTACCATGCAACATAGAAACAATCGTTTAGTTTTCGCTAGATAATAAGTGACAGTTAGAAAGTTTTATTCTCAGATGAAACTAAGATAAACTTTGTAAATTGACAGTAAACGATACGTAAATTGAAAGTACTCTCAAAAGATAGTTAAGCTCAATGCGAAGGAAATATTAAAGAGTGGGGATGTTTTTCAGGATAGGTACTATGTGGGTCCCTTGAGAAAGATTGAATGATAGATCAGTATCAGTACAAATGTGTATTGAGGGACAATGATCCTATATTCCAAGAATAATTCAGCAGTGTCTTGTGTCTTGGATATTTCAGCACGACTATGACCCAAAGACGCTGCTAACAGTGTTAGAGCGTTACAGAGCGAACAATTGGGGACACTGTCAGAGTGGCCTGCTAACAGTACGGACTAGCATACTGTAAATAACTTTTTGTAGGAAAAGATCATCATCAGTTGCATTTAACAGGAGGTGTCATGAATTTGTTGAGGCTTGGAGAAATGATTTGGTGGAAACGTGTGAAAAATTTATAGGACCAATGACACATCGTTAAAGCAGTTATTATGAGCAGTTGCTATACTATCTTATACTTGGGTATCCATTAAAAAAATTTTGGTTTTCTTCAATAGGTTGAGTTTTTACTAATAGTTAATTTTTGTTTCTAATTAGTTGTCCGGGCTAGTCCATAAAGTTGCTCGTTAATTAAATGTTAGAATTTTATGAAATTACTGGCGTTAACTGGAATAATAATACTAAGTAAGAATCGATACATTCATATAAATTGATAGGACCTCCCTACACACGTTAAAAAATGTTATTATGTTGTTTTGTAAGCAAAAATATATACTCGTATAAGACTAAGTAAGTGTTTCTAATTATATGACCACTTTATAATATACATGGCAATATATTTCAAAGTCAAAGTAAATAAAAAAAAGAAGTCATAAACATAATCCGTACTTAAACATCAATGCTTGAATTTTCTAACAATACCAGCGTTTTACTAAAGACATAATATTAAATACGCTGAACCTAGAAACGAAAAAAATACTCTTTGTACTAAAAAATATATTTTAATTAAGTCCTGAATTTCAGTGCCTACCTAAGAACAATAAAAAAAAACTTTTAATTTTGAGACATTTTTAAAATCTTAAACACAAAAGGAATACTCGTAATTATCAAAATCAAATCAAAGTTCTCTGCTAGAATTTTGTGATTATTTTTATGTTCATTTTAAAAACCGCGAACTTTATTTGGCAATAAAATATTATTAGCTTTTTCAAGAATAAAAAAAACTTTACAAATGAGATAACACAAACGGTACTATAAAACATAGCTTGAAATATAAGATATAACTGACTTACCTCTAGCGTCGGGATGCAGTCAAGTGGTTCACGGATGAGCACTAGCACACGTGTTACCTCCGCGAGGTTCCAACGACGACTGCCGCCGCGGCACTGGGCGGGCGTTCGTACACCACGCCTCCACGGGACCAAATATTTCTGAATTAAACATTACCGCGGTCGGTAAAAACTTATGCAGATTTAATAGGAATGTTTATATCCTAAACTGATACATCAGTTATTCTTCATGCTAAGATAAACATTACGATTGAAAGATTGTGTTGTAATTTTAAACGATTTTAGAGTTTTTTAAATTCACTTTTAAGGGTAAAAATTAAGTGGGCTTAAATTCACATGTTATTATATAAAAGCTATCAGTAGTTTATTTTATGTTTTAATTTTATGAACAATATCCATTCTTATTTCCACTATATCTCTTTTATTTTTATCATGCTGAATTTACAGAGCGTGACAGAAAACTGTGCAAGAGAAAGAAGTAGGGGCGGGGCGAGACCACTCCCAGCCAGACTCGGATTACCAAAAACAAATTGATCCTGCGGGAATCTGCATTTTATTTTTTATTACACAGCTCACATACCTAGACACTAAGCTGAAATGGACAACAATTTTTATTTAAGTAGATTGGGATTTATTTATGTAAAGTTGAATCGTGACATTGTTCGAAATGTTTAACTTTTATGGTGAAAATCTTAACTACGAATTTTTGCACAATTGATTTTTAAAACCCCACTGATAGATCGTAAATTTATTAGGAGTTTTACAAAGAGTCTGAACAGAGTGTATTTCATTATATTAGGAGTTAAACTTAATATAAATCACTCGATATGCTGTGCTACGATAGTGCTACGCGGGGTCTACGGTGCCGCTACGGCGAAATTTACTGAGGTATTTTTTATTGGAAGTTAGTTTATATTGCCAACATAGGTACTAGCGAAACCGGGATAGTGTATACTCGGGCTATCGTGCATAACCGGTTGTATGATCCGCGCGCAAATAATGCGTACTTACGGCAAACGAAGAACCATTTGACCAACCACCTGATTCCTCGTTTAATTAATATAATATAGTGTGTAGTAAAGAGTCATGTCCAGATACATATTTGTTACATCCAAAATGTGGATGGACACATTTTGCAGGAGTTAGCATTTATATATGACATTCTATACTATAGGGTTCTATTTTACCTTTTTAATGACAGAACCCTAAAAACGAATTCATTCGCTACCAAATCACGGCATTCCTGAGCCAAAAATGTTCTATAAATCACTACTAGCTCAACCACCGTAATCATTTATTACACCACTAGAGTTGAGGGGGCAATAAAAATGAGAAATTATTTTTAATAACGTCGCGGGGTGGGTGGTGACTACGCACAATATCTTACCCCTTATTAGGGCATTCTTTAGCGGTGTAGTGAGCAATAATAGTTGAGACAGCTACTTTATGAGCTGTATGACATTGGGACGTTGCGCTGACCAGTTTAAAAGAAAATAGAAAATGGAGTATTGCTGTGGGTTAGCTTGTTAGGTAGATCTTTAAAGGAATAGCCAGAATATAAAAAGTAATGAAATTATTAATAAAAAAAAATTAATTTATAAATAACGTTTATGTGTATGTGACTTGGTCACGGAATGTGGCCCAACTTTGAACTCAGCTCTACAGGCTCGCTCACGACTACCTGAAAGCATCAAAGGCACTCGGGACACGTCTGTGAATAAAACGATTCCTCCACTCAGCATGTTTGAAGGCGAATATGTATCGAAAACCTACTTAGATTATTTTTTTTAACCTATCATGTCCCACTGCCAGCAGTCTCCCCCTTCTCCCTCAAATTTTTCTTTTATAATAAACAATCATAACTTTTTCACTTACCCTAAATAAGTAAAATACACATCGTTTCGGGCCAATTTTTGGGACATTAATAAAACGTCTGATTTGTTAATCGAATATCGACTGGTATATTGTTCGCCAATGACATTTACTACATTAATTATATCGTAAGAATGTCAACTATTAAATTAGCACTGAGACCGTAACAGTACCTAATCGAGTGGTCAATAATCAAGAACCTAGTCTCGTGGTTTTGACACCATTGTGGGAAACCAACATGCATACCCCGTCGAAGTTAGGTACATAGCATGTAGGGGTAATTTCGCTTTGACATATTTTAAGGGGGAGGTCTAGAGGACAATCAGGTTGGTTGACGAGCGGCGCGAAGCTCGGAATGTTATGCGATTATGAAACGCCATTTGTCAAGTTTTTATTGGGCACCCTAAAGCATCTATTGTTGCTGAGCCCTCCCAGCCCTCCCTCGGACCCTCGTCTGACGTTAATTTATAATTTTTCTAAGTTGTTAACATTCTGTGGATTATTCGCGGTTTCTCGGCTCCGGCTTGAGGTTGACCTTTTAATAAACAGAAACTGAGGAATGTCGAGGTCGAAACTTAGCCTTTTAACTTTTATCTGATGACCGTAGCAGTATAGTATAGTATGAATGAAGGTCGTGGGTTCTAATTCCAGTCATGTATCTATGGATTAGTTATCTAGATTTTTTTTTATTTGCGCTATCACACGAGCGCTGAACGGTAAAGAAAAACATCTCATCTCAGTGTCATCCGGGTTAGTACCACGCGAGCGAAGCTGCGGGCGGGCGGAAGCTTGTGCACTATAATTAAAAAAAACATACACCCTTCATTCTCTGCATTCTCCAGATCATTGCTAAAATGAAACTATTGGAACGAAAATTTAATTCATTATTGACGTCGAAATGAAACTCACCACCGCGTACAGTTAGCACCAGAAAATGTAGAGATAATTCATAATTTAGTTTATTTAATTTTTATAGGTAATTAGGTACTTGCTTCATTGTAGGGTTCCACATTCAACAAATCCTTATTGTCCGTCCGTTCGTCCGTACATTGAGCGTGGTCCGACACGCATAAATAAAGAAAACGGGGACCGTGTCACAATAATTTAGAAGACAGACCGCGCGTGAGTAAGATCAACATTATGTTATAAAAAAAATCTACCAAGTGCGAGTCGGGCTTGCGCACAAAGGGTTCCTTTACCTTTATCTAGACACTATGTATTATAGTGTTTAACGTTTTATGATAATGGTAATATATGAATATATATTATAACCTTTTTTATTGTTGTATGAGAGCTAAAAATAATTATTACTTTAAAAAAAATATAGGAAAATCAAAGGTCAAACTTAGAACCAAAATGAATAAAATAACCTAACACCAAATAGATATTTAAAATAAATAATCAAAAATATTGTATTTGCTGACTGTATGTTTGCGAGTGCCGCCGCTGCATCCATAACGCTCGCTTCACCGGTCAAAGCAACCGCGGTTTAATATCTGCTTCGTATATTGTTCCACTCGCTTACGCATGCTCACCATCTCGCCTCTTACCTACTCTCACGGTTTTACCTATTGGTAAGAGCAGCAGGAATAATATCTTTTCGATTTTATTTTATTTTTATTATTTATCTGGTTCCTATAAGTACGAGCTTTGCTTTGCACCGAAAGGAATACAACAATATATTCTGCTTAATAAAATTTATTCATGCACCTTACAAAGTCTTGAATCAAAATCTAAATAGGTACCTACTAAATTGCATGCATAGGTATACATTTTAGTGATTGCCAAATAATCGATATTTACACATGAAATTCTCAGAATAAACCGAGATATTCTTACTTGACGCAACCAAAAACTACGGCATAGGCGTCTAATTTTAACTATCACAAGTAGGTAGGCAATCATGCTTTCAGCACATTTATAAAATTATCTGTATTTCGAATGGAATATTAAAATATACCTAGTCTTTCATTTAATCCATTCAAAGTGCATATATTTTTTTCTCTTTTAGACGCTAAGATAAGTTTCTACTTCATGTAACTTAACTTACGTAGAAGCTTCGGTGCGTCTTCGTAGGGCTTGTCATTGGTTTTTTTTTATTTACCTACTTCAATATATGCTGACGCTGTATAACTATCTAGATTAAACTACGTTATAGGCCTTTACCTACAAAATTGACGTATTTTATACAATTTGAAACAAACAAGGCACTTTGATAAAAGATAAAGACCTATTAAATAGTACCTAAGTTTTCCTTTGTCGAATAGTTGAACGTTTATATTATTATTCGTGCTTTCTCTTCCTTGAGGGTTGGTCGCAGGCTCCGCACTCCGTGACAAGGCACTTGTAGATGACGTCACAGATGCACTTGATGTAGACCCGCGAGCACTGCGTGAGGAAGGTCAGCCGCGGCACCGGGTCGGGGCCGGAGCAGAGGAAGAACCGATGCGTCGCGACCACGCACCCTGCCACTAGGTGCACATGCCTCACGTTCGCAATATCTTAATGAAATAGAAATGATCACAACTGTATTCCCAAGGTACTAATATAGTCCGTCAGATCAGTAGGCATTTTAAGATCCTTTGAAGATGTTCATAGTGTTTTATGGGGGTAGCATACCTATGTCCAAATGTATCTACAAGGCACGTGAGCAAATTTTGCAGAAGATAAAATAAATTAGCTTAATGACATAAATATCCTTGGACTTGAGCCACACAGCGTCATCTAGTCCTAAGCTAAGCCATTTAATGCTTGTTTTATGGTAGTCTAAAAAAAAACTAAAATAACTAAAAGTAAAACTACTAGTTTAACCACTGCACCAAATGGTATCCTTTCCCGTGCACAAGGTGCATTGCAGTGCATAAGTTTGTAGGTACACACACACTTTACACGGATGACTCACGACTAAGTAGGTACAACCGTAGTGGAGTACAGTTGACATTTCCCACCCGTCTCACCCAGCAACATGTGAAATAGGACGCATGTGCTGAATATATTATAAGATGTCTCTTCTACCCCACAAGATACGAGTATCTTCAAAGAATCTTGAATATCTGAAGATCTGCAGGTACCATAAAAATCAATACAAAGCAACAAATCCTTACGCTGCGTACGCTCCGATGCAATGTAAGAGAAATAAATGAAACGAAAGAGATAATGTAATATCACTTTCGTTTACTTCTCTTACCTTAGAAAAAGTAGAGTAGTGGAGTGGTAGTTAGGGTGATGCAAAAGTTACCTTACAATAAATTGAGTAAGTGGCAATTCGGAGTGTCGCAAAAGCTAAACTAAACTAACTAAAATTAATGCCATCCTTTTTATTCCCATCGCTATGAAAGGGACGGCAACATTTTTGGTTAGTTAAGTTTAGCTTTTGCGATACTCCGAATTGCCACTATAGTTTACCTCGTCGCCGTATATTTTTGTTCTCGCGCATGGAAAACGCTACAGATATTATATCTTCTTGTATAATGTAGCGGTAGTGCTCGGTCACCTCCATCACCAGTCCCACAGCTTCCAGGAGGATTCCGGTCATGCCGACGTCAACAGCCATCATCAGCGCCTTCTCCACGTTCGTAAACATCGGTATGTGGAAATCTAGACAACCAGGTATAAACGGAATAAGGGGCTAAAAGTTATTTTCTATTAGTATAGTTTATGTTGCCGTGGTAGTTTTAGCTATTTAATTGATAGATAATTGATAATAATTGGTGTTACCTTTGTAGTTTTCAGAAATCAATTACTTATTAAAATTAATTCAATGTTGTCTAACTTTTGAAAACAGTAAATATTGTTAATACATAACAATAAATGAAAATCGATGACATACTACTACCACTTATTGTTTTTTTTAAAAGCACATAAAAAAAGCGTATTGCACACTGTCGTATTGCAATACAGCTTTTTTCATTTCATCATTTCATTAAGAAATTTGATACATAATGTTACCGTGTTGCACAATGTTGCTCACAAAACTTGACTGAGGTAGAACAATTAATAGTTTATAAGGCACGGCTGCTCACCAAGACTGGACAAGACTTCCAATTCAGCTGCGTTGACCTGCGTTAGTGTTACTTGTATGTTCATCCGCGCCAGCACGCTTCGGATCGCTTTCCCGTGCAGTTGTCGCTCGGTGCTCATCATCTTGGTGGTCAGCGCGATACACACGCTGGCCAGCAAAGGCACGCGCATTGCAATATCCTTTTTAATTTGAATCCACTGGTTACTCTCTGCAATGAGATTCAACCATTTAGCTGTTTTTGGCCTTTAGGCGGCCTAAAAACTCCGTCACTAGAGTTGGCCACTTGCTCATACGAATATGCTTTTTTTAGCTGTTTTATAGCTAGAGATGTCGTGCCGAAATGGCATTGGCCTATTGGAGGCGCTATATAGCTTTGATAATATTGTGGCCAAACCTTTGTAGACAATTATGTAGGCGATTTGTGGTTCGCTTTGTTACGATTTTGTAGCAGGGGAGAGCCCGCCAGATCCACACTACGGCACTCCATGGCCAATATTTTCACCTCAACAAAAACAAAAGATTTCGGCAATTTAAAAAGACGACATTGCCCAGTAATCGTTCGTTATAATAGTGAAAGGTTGGAAGCTTAGGGCCTTATTCATAACGGAATAGTAAACTTACGTTAGCTTATACGGTTAATAATTTTGTTGTTAGGTATCTCTTTTCATTGCCATAAGAGTAACAAAAAAAAACATTCTTTAAAGCTTTGGCAAATTGACAAATCTTTATGATGGTTATTATTGTATACTTGTAAATTGAGTTCCTTGTGGTGTGTCGTTAAGTATACCTACTAAAAGCAAGATTGATATTTACGTCGTGGTAAAAGTGAATATAGTTTCATCTTCTTGGCTAGATATCGCTCCAGAAGGCTGGCTGCCTGGCCCATCACGCCATCCGCCGTGGCCGCGTGCTGCTTACACAACCACCGTACGAAACTACGGGCATTCGTGTCCAGCAATCTTACTGGATTCTCTAACTCTTCTTTCTCTGAAATAGGACAAGAAAATATGATGTACCTTTCAAAAAATATGTTCTAGCTAGACTGTATTCACAGAGAGCGGTGAACATGCTCTTGTCACAACGGATTGGCTGGGTAATCTGGGTATAAATATAAATATACAAATATTCTTGGACATTTCACACAGCATCATCGTGTTATATTAATATTAAAATTGATGTCACAAACATTAAACCTTTATGTAGGAAATTGGTTAGAATCGATCTGAATTATTTAGGAGCTAACTTTCACACTGTTTAACGAACATAACTGCTGGAACAGATTGATTGAAAGTGAATTGAAGAAAATATACCTACACATTAAACATTCTCATCTAAAATTTATAAGAGACTTTGACTTAGTAATACCAAAGACGATTAATATCTAGAAGACAGACAAAGGCCATACACAAAATCGTAACCCTGATCCCGCAGTACCAAATAGTCTGGAAACTTTAAAACATCAATTTTATCCAAGAATTTTCAATACTTAGTAGCGTAGCAGGTAGCAACAATATTCAATATAACATTTTTTTTTAGGTAATTTTAACTAGAAAGTAATTGAAATTTCTTGGATAAAATTGATGTTTTAAAGTTTCCAGGCTATCTGGTACGGGTTACGATTTTGTGTATGGCCTTTGTCTGTCTTCTAGATATTAATCGTCTTTGGTAATACAGAAGTAGGTAGGTAGGTAGGTACTTCTTAGTATTTTTAGTCAATAAATTTTTTCAACCATTGTGGATTATTTATATATAACATAAGTTTACTTACCTTCTAACATGTCTTGCTGTAAAAATCTGTCCATCCAGTTTGGTATTTGTTGTGAAGTCATTTTATAAAATAGTTTTATTTTCCAAGATAAGTTTATAAAATAATATTTTTTATATTAAAAACATAAAGTACCCACTAGAAATCAAGTAGGGCACTGAAGCAATCCATAAATAATACAGCTTTTACTGTTATCCTTACTTAGAAGATCTACCTAAAATTAGATTTCCCTACTTATTTTGTTGTTTATAAATTTCAAAACATCACAATAATTGATCACACACAATCAATACTGAAGAGCTCATCTGACAATGACATAACTACTGAAAATTAAACTTTTTAAATTCTAAACTCTTTGCCAGTTTTAATGATTTTGAAAATGGAACATACTAGTTAAAAAAAAAATGGGTAACCAACGAGTTGCAATACAATGATCGCACCAAAGTGTTTTACAAATAAAAAAAAATTAACAGGCTAGTGCACTTTTACTGTTAGCGAGAAAAAATGGCCTACATTCGATCAGAATGTTTGTGTAAAATTATTTATTGGAGAAAATAAAAAATAACGCTATGACAGTGAATTACACAGGTACACTTCATATCAAAGATATAAATTCCTTTCTATAGAAACAAAATTATGATATTGATAAAAAAACTGCAAAATATTGATACCTCAGAATATACGCATTCTGAGGTATCCTTACCTACCTTACCTTACCGTATTCTACTGAGAGAGATTGTGCTGAATAATGCGGATCGCCTTCAAAAATCTTACAAAATAATACTTAAAACCAGCCGTAAGGGTGTTGGGCTCGCCTCGAGGCTTATAGCTACAATTCGAGTCTGACATCACAGTAGGAAAGAAATAACAATATTACTACTGTGAGGCCATATTCGAATGAAGTTTTTTTATTTTTTTTATTTTTTTTTTATTTATAATAATAACCTAATTATCTACTTAAGTACTTACTTAGAATTAAGATGGGTTTTTTTTAACGCATGTTGTGATAGGTACCCTATAATTATGGGAGCACTAGTTTTTTTATTTCTAATATTTGGCTATAAATTGATGCATGTACAGTGTAACCTATGTTGGAAATCCTTAAAATAAAATAAAATACAAGGGTTGGTCTAGGTAAAAAAAGTATTAAAATCTAATGATAGGTTTAATTCGACGACCTCTGTGGCGCAGTGGGCGAAGGCTCGCCTGAGACGCGGAGGTCGCAGGTTCGATTCCCGCCACGGGACAAATGTTTGTATGTTTTACAGATATTTGTTCCGGGTCTGGATGTTTTTCTATCTATAATATGTATGTATTTACAAAAAAAAAAGTATCTAAGTAGTATATCAGTCACCTGGTTACCATAACACAAGCATTAAGTTGCTTAGCTTGGGACTAGATGACGTCGTGTAAAAATGTCCAAGGATATTTATATTTATTATATTTATATATTATTTTTCGCTTACATGACTATTTATAAGTAGATGCTGGCGACCGTCTCGGTTTATCACAGACAACATTGAGCCGCTTCTACAGCCTAGTAGAACGAGCGCTCGCGCTGCATTCTGTTTATATTCAGACTAGCAGACGCCCGCGATTTCGTTCGCGTGAACTTCTTCGTAACCTAAAGAAGGCTGAAAAAAAAATACTTTATACCCAATTTTTGGCGTTTTTTTTAAATTCCTAAAACACGTGACTAACTATTCTGTATTTTTAGTATCCAAACCGATTTTCAAGGCAATCGCGCCTCCCTTCAATACGTTTCACTACAAACTTTGACACTGCATTTCACCCTTTTAAACAGTTTTTTTCGAAAAACCCTAAAACATGTTTATATTTATTTTGAATTGTTAGTGTTGTAACCGAGTTTCAAGCAAATCGAACTACCCATTAAAAAGTTCCCATACAAACTTTGACACCACATTTTACCTCTTTTCAGGCGTTTTTTTTTAAATTCCTTATAAAACATGTAAATTTATTTATCATTTACAATATTTATACTGAGTTTGAAAAAAATCGCTTCACGCATTAAAAGGTTGCATACAACGGTTTTCACCCCTTTTCAACCCTTTAGGGGTGGAATTTCGAAAAATCCCTTATTAGTGCGCAGTTTTGTTTTAAAAGGAAGCTACCTTCCAAATTTCAGCTTCATAGCTTCAGCGGTTTGGTCTGTGCGTTGATTCCAGAAAATGTATATTGATGATGATTGATTGATTGATTGATGATGCCTAGCTCATTTACAGAAAAAAAAAGAAAAACTTTCTCTGATATTCTTGTACAATCAAAAACATTTGCAGTTGGAAATTAGAGTTTATAGCCTCCGTTAATTCAACCAAAGAGGACTTTCTTCAAAATGAATCATCACAATCAATCTTGCAGCATTTTCTAAAGAATCAAAGCAATAAAATAGACAAATAATAACATTAAATTCGATTAACATTCTCTAAGAACGCAGCGTAACAGCGGGATCTAAAACATTTGTTCTGAGACAGGTAAAGAACCCGCACCTCTTCCATCTGAAATGGGTCTGCGCCAAAGCAATCAAATGTTACCCACACATCCGTAACCTCGACATAAACAGAAGTTGAGAGTTGGATGGGGGGGCGTGTCGTATGAAAGGCGGCATTTTTCTCTTTGACTCCGCCCAGTCGAAAACTCTCCACCCAAACGCCATTTCGATTTTCCGCAATACGAACACCAGTGCCAATTCTGTCTGCCAAATTAACATAATGCGAACAGCTATACCCGGTTTATGCTATAGAGTCTTGAGCTTCAGGATTTTTCAAGATTAGCTACATGTTCCGCATTTAGATTCCTACAGGAACGTAATAATATGTGTTCTGAAACACACGTCATGTTGACCTGTATCTTTGATGGTGTGGTTTTCAATCAGTGATTTTTTTTTTTTATTTGTTTAATGTTTTTTCTTACTACCTTTAGAAATCATATACCTACCTACCTATATTATAGAAAATAATTATTTCTAATAACTAGGTATGGATACGATTGTGGTAGTGGTGGCTACTTACATTTGGAAGTTCTAGTACGGGAGCAGTAGGTACAAATGCATATGGTCTAAGGTGAAAAAATGGCAAACAGTTAATTACCTGATTTTAAAATTATGTGAAATCTATAGGTTATCTACTAAAATTGGGTTCGTGTGCTAAGCTATGAAGAAAAACTTACTCAGGTTCAAAGTTTTATTTCACTACGGCAAGTTTATAATCAACGAAACAATATTATGTAAAACCTATTTCATAATGTCTACGATAATAATTCACATCTCAAGATATCAAAACTGTATTGCACCCCGCATCTACCCGTATTAAGTTGTGTAGGGATTTTCACGTCAACAAACTGATATGTAAATTCCTTTCGATATAGGATGCTCATTCATATTATCGATATTTATATTCTCTGTTGAACCGTAAAATATGGTAGTATGGAAATATAGGGATTTGCCATGTTATAGTTTGACAAGATGACAGTTATAGGCACAGGATGGGAGAGGGCGGGTAAGAGTATGTGAGATATAACTCGTTTATAGCCGTGTCTCACACTTTATGCGCTTATGTCGCTACCCTTTCCGATAACATTTCGTGTTATTGAATTACACAACGCGTTAAATGTACCGTCAACGCTAAAAACAGAACAGTTTCTTAATTTTTATTTTTATTTTTCTATCGAGATATTTCAAGTTTTCCCGTAGAAGAAGGCAGAGGTCACAGCAGTACTAGATCTAGAATTTTTCGAAGCGAGGCAAAAACTGAAAAATGCCTCCCAATAGAAGCCCGCCAATATTTGTACAGTTATTATCATTATCATTATCGCCATAAGACGACCAAATTATGATAGACACAGGCAAAGAACGCCCCAACCAACGGCTGCTTTAGCTCTTCTCTTTCTCTGTTTAGTTTATATTTTTGTTTTTAAGTCATGGTTGTGTTAGACCAGGGGTGGCCAAACTGGCCAACTTTATAGACCCAAAATCGACTGTGACGAATGTACAACAACCAATTTCAATGTACGTACCTATCTCAAAACGCAATATCCCGCAAACAATTTCCACAAAGCTAGGATAGTTTTCTTTGTTCGTTCATCCGTGTAATCGCATGCACAACGGTATGAGATGCCGCTACGAATAACCTACTACAATGTATTCTGTGCTCGCGCCCGTTAGGGGGCTAATGCACAAAGCAAAATGTTTCTTTTACCCTTTCTTTTACCTGGGAAATTGGAATCTTGTAAACCTTTTTAAAAACTCTATGATATCCCTTTCTTGCGATGAGACGACGAGATCCCAGGTTCATCATAGTGACTTATATAACTTGTCTGTGAAGAAAGGGCACATCGACGGAATATAAATTAAATAATAATTATGTAAATGATGAGCTACTCCAAATTCCTAAATGAATAAATAATTTAAAATATATAATAAAATAAAATAATTTAAGACGCGCAAACGTCGAGCGACCTGAGTTTTGATACCCCTGCCATTTAGGAACATTGACAGACGCCTGCTAACTCGCTCATAACCACTGCGCTAGGCGCTCACCTTAGGCCCTTTGGTGTGGACACTACCGGCGTAATCAATCGCACTGTCGACACCCGTTTTCAATGTTCGATAAACATCCTGTATTCCGCGTTTTCAATTGCGCCCGCCGACGCTACCGCGCTAGGCCGGCAGTGTGGTCGAGCACTAATAATCTTGTAGTAAAATAAACAAAAACCTACTTTATATAACAGTGACAAGTACAGATACCTACATATTTATTTCAACTACTGAATGATCCTCCAATCCTCTTCTGCGATGAGCCTACCCTGGATTGGACAGTTCGGGTGTTGCACCAAGCTTAGATACTACTCCATACTCTCAACATGGCAACAGCACAACCAATATCCAAGACTCTTCTTCCTTTCTGCTTCCTGCTTATTTTAAAATCCAATTTCAAAGTAAGTTTCTCACGCAGTTTCACTAACGATAAGGAATCGGTGCTCACCGCACGTTGTCCAACAACATCTGATAACACTTTCAGCATCTGCAATGACATATGCTTTTATGGACGCATCAATGTAACTTGAACCATAGTGTAATGCTGTACGGTGCATTTTGAGTACCATGTGTGTAGATTTACACACGTATGAAATGTCCATTTAGCAGCGAGGGTGCGAAAACTTGTTGTTATCTTGAACGAGGCCAATTTCCGTAAATGGATACTAAGTCCTAACTCGTATCTTTTTTATGTCGTTTGGTGTTCGTTCCTTTAAAATATCGGCGGAACACGCGGATGTGTGGAGCTCGCAATTTAGAAAGGATTTGCTTTACTGCCGATACCGGGGTGAGTGCGGATCTCTGAAATATTATCGTTCGATTATCTATAATTGATAGTTATTATATGAACGTGCATGGTGCATAGCAGTTATATATTCTACTTACATACCGCTTAAGCATGCCGCTGCTACACAAGCTACTCGATTTTACATGCTAGATATGATAATCTTTTCTGAAGTTGCTTTTTATTTCATTAAATGTGTGATACAAATATACAAAAAGAGTTTATCTCTGCCACTGAACAAAATACAATGTAGATCTCATACTAGTAACACTTTCAGAGACAGAGTGATCATCGGTCATCAGTCTTTCTATCTCTAAAATATGTAGCCAGATTATCCCCTGTTGACCTATACAAAAAATGTTGATCCTTTGACACTTTGGAAATGTTTGCAAGCTTTTCACGGGCTGGTGATATGTGAAAATTGTAAAGACGTGGCTTTCGGGAACGCGTACCTTCGCGCCTCGCTGCCCCGCGCCCTTTGACGCGAAACCATGCGAACCGTCATCCACTTATCAACACGATCTGATGGCGACATTTTTCCCCGTTTTTCCCCATCTGTCCGCCTCGACTCTTCCGGACGGCACGTAATTGAATCACGCTGTACAGATACAAATTAATTTGGACAGGCGAACGTTTACATTCGGATCTGATTGACCATGTGACTAGGTAGATACCGCTACAGCTACTTCTCTTATTTGTTTTTGTATGCACCATAGCGAAATAATATTATTTGAAAATAAGTAATTAAGGAAAGAAACGTTGCAAGTCAATAACTCGCTCATCAAAAGATCAAACATTCGCAGCCCCAACTGTAGCTAATTACGCACTTAAACTCAAACACGATCTCGGTCTATCTGAAGGGTATCCTCAATGCCCTACCTCTCCATAGATGTTCAGTTTTCGTTCGAAGCTGTAATTACCAAGGAACAAGTGCCTTCTATAAAAACAGTGCACTGTAAAGGCTTTGAGACAGCAGTTTCACGAAATGTAATGCAATTCCCGGTGAGAATAAAGTGAATCTTACAGATTTTGTTTCAATATTATACCTTTTTCTCTAAAATAGTAAGAACATCTACTTACAGATCTCTATAGCTTGAAAGGTATATTTGATACAGATCATTTTTAATTCCTACACTTATACTTACCTAATCAGTTAATATTCTAAAAATACAACATAGAATAGTTTTTTGTTGTAAGATTCTTAAATATGTAGTTGATGATTTTGTAAAATTATTTCGTAAAATACTCGTGCTTCCATACATATTCCAAGCTGCATTGCTGACCGCAATAATAATGTAAAATGAAAGGCGGCTTGTCCAGTTTGCGGCGGCGTTGGCAGCCGGCGCGGCGGCGTGCGGCGCGCGTTTTGCCGACGGTTTTTGCTATGTGGCGGTCATGTGCGAGTGCGGACAGGCGGTCGTGACCAACCTTTAGAGATGTAACTATGTTATACGAATTTTGATTTCAATTAAATGTTTTAATTTATTACTAAGTTCTTGGTTTGGTTGACATAGTAGGCTCAGACTTTTTATACTAAGCTTACACAACGTAACGGCTGAACGTCCGTGCTGAAGAGTGGTGCTAAAGTCGGTTCCGGCTTAGCTTATACCTACACGCAAAGGATATTTTGTCTATACTATCCATCGTTGTTTTTGACTAGGTTGTGATAAGGGATTTCATTCAACGACAAGAAACATAAAATCTATTAGACTATCAGGACTAAACTTTATTATCATCGTAAGAGTTTATAATAGTGTTTCTTTATACGTACTGCTGTTCCGTTGTAACTAAGATGACCACCAGGACAATTTAATATACCTACATTTTTTTAACCCTATTTAACTTTTCAATAAATCATCCTCTTAAATAATGCTTCATTAAAGAGCCAATCAAATAAAGCGAGTCTCATCAAAGGTAAAAAAGAGTAAAATTACATAATAACTGAGAGGCACAACAAAGTTTGAGAAAAAATAAAATAATTAAATATTCTTGGACATTTGAATAAATAAATATTACACGGCGTCATCTAGTCCCAAGCTAAGTGCTTTCAATCTAACGATATACTTATTAAAATAAGATTAAAATAACTCATCGATACGAGCTCTTTGCAGCACTAAGCAACATCGGGTGACAACGCGACGTTTGGACACTCGGACGTACGCCCAATATTCATTACTTGATGACCTCTAGTCTGGTGCGGAAATCACCTTAAATTTATATTCGAAGGTGCAAACACTTACATTATGAATAAGTATTCTATTTAAGGATACAAGAGAAAAAATACTTAAGTTAGTCTATAAAACAAGTTCTTTATTTTCAAAAATTAAAGAATAACTTTGGTCTACACGACATTTCATTGCCGAGCTACATATTTTTTTACTTTGTTCTCATGTTTATACATAACCAATTGACGTACGAGTACTTGAGGATAAGGCTAATGATTCTACAAAGTTCAATTGCTGACAAAACCGTATTCAAATTAAATAGCCCTATGGGTACTAGGCGGTAGAAAAGTGCTTATAATTTTATATTTTCACAAGCAGTTCCGATGCAGTGTTGGTATAAATTTACAGCAGTCGACTAACCGATGTAGCGGAGAGGGTTTCAGATGTGTCTCACAATCAATTCGTGGTAAATTATATAAAAAATACATTTCAAGCTTGAGCTGACTGCTAGATGGTTTCTTTATTAGTTTTGCCAAAGGCGCACCCGACGAGGGGGTCGACGTGTGAAAAAAGTCTTGGATTAAGGCCCCGTTTATCGAGCGCGCAGAGAACTTATTGCCGTAATACAATCTCTGTTATGTCGCGCGGGATTATCCGTATCAACGTGTTTTACGGAACATACAGGGTAATATGACATCTCGTGTAATATAACGCTGTTTTTAGATTACTTTTTTGACGATTTGGACTTGATGGCTGCAGCAGCTCCCGTTGACTTTATTACTTCTAGTGAAATCATTAGTTGCCAAAGCGGAACGTTTAATGTGATAAAAAAAGTATTAAATCAGTCTTTATAATTCAACGTCTGTTCAAAAGCTCCAAGTTACAAATCCCCACAAATTGAAAGCGCCATTATCGAGTCTAAGCAATTTGCACGCAGCTGGTGCGCGAAGCCGCGGATAGCTACGCCGTAGCATCAGTTACGCCGTAGTGCGTTGTGCGTAGCAAGCATCTAGCAATGAGATCCCTACCCTAGTGAAAACTTCTTTATACTTTTCATTTATCTTTAAAAATGAAGTTTAATAATTTCTAAGTAGTATTTTTATAAGTAGGTGGGTATATGTTATAATATACCCACTTACTTATGATGAGAGAGTAAAAAAAAAAATTCTGGTCAATTAAGTTTTAAATTATTTACAATTGCAACTTACTCACAAGATAGAACAAAACAAGAAAATATGTCTCGATGAAATAATACAACACTCTCATTCATACGTACTGTATAAATGTGGAATGGAAAAATTTATAAAACGACTCGTAGTCGCCGAGGCGATCCAGTCAAATGCTAAAGGAAATGTATTACAAATCACGTCTATTGCCCAGCAACTTATGGCCGTCTCCTCCTGCTCCTACCCGGCTCTCCTACCAGTTGGAGCACGAGGACATAGTAGTCAGTAGTTAGCTCATGCTAAATAACAGCACCTGGATCCGTAATAAATAACTGCAGAATATACAAACAAATGGTCCTGTCACGAGAATCGAACCAGACCTACCAACACCGGATATCTGTAGGTACAATATTATATTGTTCAAACGTATTTTTTTTTCCCTAAAACAGGATAAGTTTTCCAAACCACCATGTGCAGTCGTTACGGAGGCTCTCGTAAATAAGTGAGATGTTGACGAGCGAGCGGAGAGCGCGAGGAATTGAAAGTAGTCGGGGAGTTATGACCTACTAGTTTTTACAAACCGATGCCAGAACGCTACTTGAGTTCAAATCCTATAAATTACCTTAAATTATTATCGGGACTCCGCGTAATTCAATGATTTCATTTATATTGACGTAAAAGTACTTTTGCCGAGTTGACGAGCATACTGCATACAATAATAAAATTAAAACATGTGGGTATTCATGTATGTAATGTAAGGTACATTGTATACATTCCGAATGCACTTTACTTTGCTCTCGCAGTGAGGTGAAAAATTATTAGTTGGTTCAATATAAAAAAATATTATTAAATAAATGTTGTAGAGAATTAACCTTCTACAACATTATGAAAATACATAACAATAGCGTAAAACCCATAGGAAACGAGATATTTTGACTACTTTACGGCACCTTGGAATAGTCGCGGAGACCCTAAGATAAATATAAGTATACTTGCAATTATTTGACTTATTTTCCTGAACTAGTAGGTAACTTCTTTTAGGGCATGTTGAAAAATTAATTGTATATTGGTTCATTCACACATGTAATTTGTTTACATTAATGTTTTTATAATGTATTTCTTGGTGTCAAGTAAAAATTATACGCAACATCGATGCAAATCAGTATGGATGGGTCGACAGCTTTTTGCTTAGCGGTCAGTTTAAATAGCACTTACTGCAAATCTGATTCTGATTTGCGAGGCGAAATTAATTATTGAATACAAAAACTTATCAATGGCGATCCAGTGATCGTGCAAATATAGTATTGGGTTTCTGAAATACTATTCATGTTTAAAATCATTTATTTACAGAAATTAAACGACTACATTATTTACAGCATATCTAACTATACAGAATAGGTACAATTGGAACCGCTGTGCCACCTAAGAATAGTACAAACGATCTTTAGGTAGCTCCACTGATCCAAGCCACTGCCACTGCCAGACGGAAGCTTGCCCATGACACTGGCAGCCTAGTTTAATTAAATAATACTTACATCGATGATGTACAGTGTAGAATGACCTCATTTTTCTTCATTGGGTGTCATTGGTTCGGTGTAATACAATAATTATTATAACCTATGTAATTTATTTTACATGTACCTTACCTACCAATAATAATGGTAAACCTTGAATTTAATACCACCTATATAAAATCACACAACTTTAATAATAGTTCAGTGATATCCTTTTGAAAATATTGGCTCTCAGCACGCGCTTAAAAAGCAATGAACATCAATGCGTTCCAAAGTTGTCAAGGGTGAGTGGGGGCTGAATACTTCCGTTAATAAAGGAGTTTGGCCGCGCCGCCAATTAGATTCTCAATGATTCAAGTGGAGCGGCTTAATTGAAAACATTACGGTACTGATTCTGATAAACTTGAGCATTCATTTGTAACAGGACTCGAGAGTGTTCGATGTCTTAGAAAATACTACTTTTTATAGCAATTCAACCATTCAATGCAGTTGAAAAATGCGTTGAATAATAAAGAATATGCTTTGGTTTCAGACTGAAATTACCGCGCATTATCGCGCTGATAGCTGTAGAGTTCGAGCTAGAGTTAGAAATATGAAGAGCCAACCAAATGCAAGAATAGTCCGTTTATTACTAAACAATTATTATTAGGTACTATCTTACCTAGTCTAGGTAACACTCATTAGGTTACAAGATAAATACAGTAAGCCTTATACAGTAGGTGCACTACATAACTAATTGATATTTCCGTTCCTGATACGGTCATGGCACGATTATGGTAAATATTAATCCCCGTTTTAAACGAAATAGTTTTTTGAAAACATAAGTATTTTTAAACTTCTCTGTTATTTTTGCTTGAAACTATGCTCCTAATAAAATAATTTGACAAACAATTTATAGAAGGCTGTAAATCAGCTTTTGGAAGTTTATTAGCTATCAGCAATTTTGACACCCTTTGAGCAACATTAGCTCAACACGTCAACATTGGAAATATTAAAGCTAATGCCCTTCCCAAACTCTGACATCGAATAACATCTGTAAAACAGATTGAGTTAATGGTGTTCGGGAAGTTTCACGCTCAAATTTGGTTTCGTCACTAAAGGCTCGGCCACATCGGATTCGCTAAAGTGAAAGATAGGTGACAACACACTACTTGCTAATCTTTAGTTGCAATTTGTAGAAATAATAATATAAATCTAACGCGCCTTCGCGGCGTTATATTATAATAAAATGTAGGTACTCTACGTTCGACAAGAATTATGCTACGAATATCAAATATCGATTTAGAAAATAAATCTAATCGGAAAAGTCTTCTCAATTTATGTTGTGTGTGACCGAGAAAAATACGGAATTATTTATTTATATTTACTATTCTGGTATTTAAGCTGTTTTCTAAATATTTAAGCAACATAGGTCATTTATATAGAAGTAAATTGAGCGAGACAGAAAAACAAGACACAAAAAAGAAATTGATAAATATTTATAAAATCAATTATTTTTCCCTGATAATGTATTTCGAAATAAGATTAGCATAATATTTTACCGCGTTTTTTTAATATTATTTTGCGATGTTTAACCGGGCAGACCTTATTTATTTTATATTATGTTTGTCGCATGTTCGTAACTTCACCTGTGCAGTGTGCACAAAGCCTTATGTAATGCCACAGAGAGCCTCGCGCCCGATTAGCGGCAGCTGGCATGCCTACCTCGCGGATATGTGACTAGGAGGTACAAATGGACGAACTTCTCTGACATTAGGTACATGTTGCAACAAGTATACAGTATCAAGTATACCTACATTTTAAATTTAAAATAACCCCCGATACATAAGCGCTAAGTAATATAAGACCATTGAAACATTATATTCTGGTCATCATCAGACCCTGGTGTATAAATGTCGTGAAAATCTAAAGCTTTGTGCTTAAACATTTGTTTCAAGCCGAAATCAAGCGTGGGAACCCCTGAAAGTTAGGGGTTCAGAGAGAGGGCTGATTATCTTGGAAACGGCTGGTCTGATTTCCATCAAACATGGCTATTTAAGAACACCCTCGATCAAGTCATCTTTCGAACAAAAAAAATAATTCAGATTCGTTTATCCGTTTGGGAGCCACATGTAGTACTCTCTTTTTAAAGTCGGCAGTTAAAAAGTATTCAAACGATTCCTATTGTCTTCCAAATCGTTGAGTATTGCAAAGCCTTCTCCACGCTTCGAAAGCTTCATTGCAGTAACCACACCTGTCAGAATATCAGATTGGTGTCATTAATTTGTCACCGCAGTTGGAGAGTAACCGGTGTGCGTCGGTAAATCAATGATCAAACGGATCAAGTTTAACGTTACACACTTTTTTTATTGTTTGTAAACTTTGTGTAGCTTAACCAAAAAGGTTTAAAGGTTTAAAAATGCCCTATTACGAGTATTTGCCTAATGACAGTAAAAAACTATTAAATTATTTTACCATCGCGACCGCACTATATGCTGATGGATAGGCTATGACAAGTCCTGTCATAGCCCATCCATCTGTCATCCCTAGGTTCATCCCGTCGCATCACGACGCGAAGCTGTCAACAATCAACACTCACAGAGATAGTTTACTGGGATCCCCTGGGGGATCGGGTTAGGGGATCCTGGTAGCAGAACTCGATTGAACAGTATCATTTGCGTTCCTTTGGTCTCGGGACAAAGTACCGACAAAAACAGGAACGAGGCTCGGATAGCGCGCGATCCGCGCTTGAAACATAGCACGCAAGCCGTGTAAGTAGAATATGCGAATGCAATCTACTCTTCTGTTTCTCCTGGATTAGAAATGGAGGCCCTGAAGATATTTGAATATTATTATGATATACTCTTAATATCGATTTTAGTTTAGTCAAGTTGTCGGTAGCGGCGCTGCACTAGATTCCGTACATCTGATTTTACTAGACCGGGTATCGAGTATACTTAGTACCTATACCATACTACTTGTAAACTCGTAATAGAGACACAGGCAATGGTTCAATCAAGGCTGAATGAAACTGCCGTGAGTTGGGTACTTTCCGCAAAAGCGTGTGCAATCATAAAGCCTATTCTGAAGCAAAACCGTAGTTTACCGTCAATTTGCATCTCGATATCCGGCGGGCGCTGACTGACTTCCGGCGGCGAAGGCTACCCTTCACTTAGTACGCAAACACTACAATCTAGTCTCTGGTTGGATAAACAAACAGTAGTTATTTGGACTTGGTTCGAGAAGAAATAATAAGAACCTATTTTTCTTTAATTTAAATACATTTTTTTTCGCATGATGAAAATGGAAAAAAAACCTACAAAATTCTTTAGAAACTTCTTTAAAAAACTTAAACACTACTTAGAATAATATATTCTTGTTTGCTGACTAACTACCATTTCATTATGAATAATTATAATTCGGTATCCAATCTTGTACTTATTCTTAATTAGTATCTATGTACAGGTACGTATCTTTATAAACGTTTTATTACGGAAACTACTTACATAATTTACAAAAAATACGCATTGGCCGAGTCCCTACACGTGAAGATCACACATCATAAGAACACTGTGTGAAATGTCCAAGCATATTTATTTATTTATATTACTTAAGTACTTAGTTATTATTACTTTTTTTTTACCATTTTAGGAAAACTTACAGCTAAAAAAAAACAATAAAAGAAAGACTAAATACTAATACTAAGGGCTAATTATGTTGGTTGTCACCCATTCTTCAACGTAACAATCGAACAGAATTACTACCAATAGCTTTTTGTTTTTATAGGGAACTTGTTCATCTCATAACCCCGAGCGCTTGTCACATTTTGAAATGAAGGAATTTTGCAAACGGCCTTATAAAACGCGTTACGTGCAATAAGGCGATGTTATTGTGGGGTCGAAACTTATTCATCTCGCAAATCCGCTCATGTATGAGCCAAATCCCGCGCGGTCACCGCTGATTGCATTGTCATGTCTACTGGACACAAATTTAAAAGCACAATTTACACCTTACTGCAGTTAAAGTAGAACTCATTTTTGTACAACAGTTTGGCACGGAACTGGCTGGCCACGTCGTATCGGTTTGTAAAACAAGCGAGCCAACGTGATTGGAATGTTTTATCCGACCCTTGGAACATATGAGACCGATATGATGTATGTTTTTCCTTTTGATGTGGAATTTATCGCCCGTTTAGGTGACAATGTGATTAAAATGGATCGGTAACTTTGATTTGTTGGTTATGATCTACCTATTTATAATGCCTATTTAAAAGGTTTAACAGTTTATCAACTAAGCTAAAGTACCTAATAACTGAAAGAGACAGTGTTGTTTATAAAATTTTTCGATGAAAGAAAACAGTAAGTTTCTAGGAAAAAAAATTCCCCACCCTGTATATTAAGTATAGCGAAATCAGTGTTGTTTATAAAATTTTTCGATGAAAGAAAACAGTAAGTTTCTAGGAAAAAAAAATCCCCACCCTGTATATTAAGTATAGCGAAATCCGTGCCAAAGTTTTTGCGTGAAAGAGTGACAAGCATCATTCTATATCCCCACAAACTTCCGCATTTATAATTTAGTGGGATTATATAATTTATTGTTAAGTACCTATCTTACAAAAATTATATAGCCAATTAACCTGGCAATTAATACGGGTCCAGTCGAATGGTCAAATAGGTGATCGGTATCGGCAAATTGCGCCGTAGCCGTATAAATCGCTCCTGTCGCCGCGGCTTAGCGCCGGTTAAGCCTCGCTTGATAATGGGGTTAACACGTCCAACGGACTTAAACCATCCCTTTCTGAACTACAAAACTTTAATTGGTAACGATCATCAACTAGGTAACCGACTAATTTTAACGTTAGACTTATAATTTTCTTTATATATTTAAAAATAAAAGCAGAGAAAAAATGCACAGTAATAACATTATCTACACCATAACTATAACTACTAAGGAACTTTATTTATTTCCACCTAAAATATTGTCTAAAAATATACAGAGAATGTTTGGGAAAATTCAGAAGCATTATCCTAATATTTTTCTTATGTTTAACGAAAACATAGTTTGTATAATAAGCATTTGTTGCATACCTATTAATGTTGTCAAACATTTTAAAACATTATCACCAGTGTTATACTTATATTTGGTACATACTTATAAAAAAAACTATACCTTACTTATATATGCATCAGCCATCACATCAGGGTTACCAAAACAACACTTGCATTATCTTGTTTCTGATTAAGTAGGTACTTGACCAGTAGAGCTAAAATGTTAAATGTGTTAACATTAACAACTATAAGTAGTTGCGACAAACATCTGCGAGACGTTCAGTTATTGCACAAGTTGGACAACAAGCCGTCACTCACAAACTACGTGACTGGAGAAAAACTTCCATATAACGGCTGCGAGATGAATATTAATTTTAGCGAGCAATTCATTCCTGTTCAACCACCAACTAAGTTGAACAAGGTGCGGCCAACGCATCATTTTTTGAGTTGTGTAAAATGAGTAGCGGAATTTACGCTGGATTCGGTTTAATATCTAGCTAACTCAGAATTCAGAATTCGACGTATGAAAGATTGCCTATCCATGCATTATGTAGTTTTTTTTTAAATCACGGAAGCGTTAAGCTTTATGTCCAGCAGATGAGCGAGCATTCCATACTTGTCAGAGTAGTGTAAAGAGTATTTCGTAGCACTTCGTAGCAATTGTCTACGTACCGTGCTACGTAAAGCAGTTGTTTGATAATTGTATAGGATTATTACAATTCTAGTGTAGTGGATAAAGTCGCCACTACCTACGCAATTCAACTTATGAAATCAACTTTTGACGACCTCTGTGGCGCAGTGGGCGAAAGCCCGCCTGAGACGCAGAGGTTGCGGGTTCGATCCCCGCTGCGGGACAAATGTTTGCATGATCTGCAAATATTTGTTTCGTGTCTGGGTGTTTTCTATGTATAATATGTATGTATTTACAAAAAAAAATGTATCTATGTAGTTTATCAGTCATCTGATTACTATAACACAAGCATTAAATTTCTTAGCTTGGGACTAGATGACGCCGTGTGGAATGTCCAAGGATATTTATTTATTTATGGTTCAATCAACATTCTTATTTTAAACTGTTATTATATTAAATTCATAAAGTAAATCACACAAATAATATGCTTTGAAATCAATTTAGCACCTCGGTCGTAACGGATACTGTTTTCTTCTTAGACACTCTCTACCAGTATAGTGGTAGTAAAAGGGATAAATGTTTTTTTCTTATACTATTTTGCGTAGTTGGTGTATAAGAAACGTGAGCATGAATCTGACTCTTACTGAACCATTTGACATAGTAGTTACTCAGCTAACCACCTGGTACCAGTTTTCTTAGTGCGAGTTGGCAACTGCTCGAAATTACAATAAATTTTCAATTCACCTGAGAATGCGACACACACTATTTGAATTCTAGCTACCGTGTGTTCGGTGATCTGAATCCACGAGCCTAGTTTGGGCCTCTAAGGTACACGTTAACCAAGTTTTATTTAATATTGAAATATATAATATAATATTATTATATTATAATATAAGTCAATTATTAATAAGTAAGTCAGGCCTTTACATCTTTACTAGATAATTATTTTATACAGCGTCAGGAGGCAATCTTTGCCTACACTTAACGGGACACTGTAGTACCTGAAAATCCTTTGGAACAATTATTAAGAAGTTGTAAAATACGAGTCCTCGCTGGAGGTGGATGCTGCACAGCCACGCTTCTAATCCCCCGAACCACCAAAGCCGAGAATTTCACGGCTCTTTATTACATTAATTTAAATGTTTGCGCCTCGGATTCCGATCCCCAACACGTATAAATCCGCTGTTCTGATCAACGCAGTGCGAGCTTTACAATGTCAGCGGGCGCGCACAGTAAGTACAGTAATACCAGTAAAGTTATAGGTGATACTAGAAATCTCAGAATTATCATTATGAGTGGAAGAAAAAAACGTGTTGTGCTGACCCCACTTAGCGTGGCGTAACAGGAGAATGATGATGAAGTCTATTTTAAAGAAAGGAAATAAAAATGATTACCTTATTTTTCATTAAACTTATAGTGTCCCACTGCTGGGCAAAGATACATTTAAAGAGTTAGTCGAACGAAAAGTCTCTAAACCAAGAATGAGAGATTTTGTCATCATGTTGTGAAGTGTCAGATCGCTTGTAGGTACACACCAAAGAAGAGACACCGAGCCTATGTTAGAATTTGTAGGTAACGGTACGGTAATAGGTACCTACACTATTTCTGCGACAGTCAATAAAAAATCCTGTCGTGTATGTATGTACATGATGAATTGGTCGTATCCGAAGCAGACACGGTGAAATTTCTAAGCCTGTAGGTATAGGCGGCCTCGATGTAGGTATAATTCTCTACACGTGGCAACATCGGTAAACTTTTCAGTCGCGACGTAGAGGGATTAAGCCTTGTCAGCGCACCTGGAAGCAAAGCTTCACGACAAACGACAATTACTCAATGCTGAGCCGCCCGCGCAAACAAAAATATTTACTCCTACCTAGTGCTAACTTATTGCGATATAATCCGATCAACGCAGATCGTTTGCTCCAAAATTGTGTTATACTCGCTGTAAAGCGTTCGCAAGTCGCCGCTTTACGAGGCGCCGGGAGCATGCAAACATAAAAAAATTCTATCGGGACTAATAGGAACGAAACAAATAAAAGGATACGTAAATAGAAGCGTCAGATAAATTCCGGCGGGGCTGGAGTGTGCGTAAATCCATGCGATTTGTATCTGTGACAGGGAGGTGCGGGCCCCTCGGCCCTCTCTCCCCCCGAGCCCTTGCTCGTTCTCACAATTAATTTGACAGATATTTTTGTAACACACATTAGTGTCTTTTGATATTACTTACTCAATGTCCAAAGGCGCTATTATTGCTCACCCCATTTCCTTATCATTTTCTTGAGTTATGAAACCCGTTGTAGAACGCGGCTTTTAAACGACGGTCCTAAGAAATTATGATTTCCATTCATATGAAAAGCCTCACTGGCCTGATGTTTCCTTAAAAATATATCATCTTGTTTTAGTCAAGAAAATACTTAACTAATAGAGACTCATCTAAGAAGTTTCTAAAGAAATCCAGTTATTTTAAAATAAGTAAATAAAATAATTTAGTGTTGACAACTCATTAAAACCTTTTATTAAACGTTGAAACCACAATAACAAATGGAACAGCATGTAAACACACGTAGAGAGTCGTAAAAAGCCGGCGGCATCAGCACGCGCAGGTCACGCCTATGCAAATGATATTAAATTAGAAACGCTTAATAACAACTGTGGCCGCGCTCCGGTGAAGAGATGCAATTACACCAATCAAATTGAAATTTTAGAGCACTAATTGCGGTAGCCATGTTTTACGGGACCCTTAATCCGGTGGGTGACGTTTGTGTGACTAAACGATTCTTCAAATTTTGGAGTAGCACAGACTTAATTTTTTTTATAAAACTATACAAAGCCTCCTCCTCTACACAACAACGTTGCTTATTTTGTTCGAAAGTAGAAAACTGGTAGACTACTTTCTTCAGTTTCTTGACCCTTAAATAATTTGCCCTCCATACCTTTTGAATTTATACTAAATACCAGAAAGTAAGGTACTTATATTATTAATGTGTAAATAAAAAAGACTTTTTGAAATTTTTAATCTAATAATTTGTAACAAATATGTTCAAATTATTAGGTACGCTTTAACGTGTAGATAGACCCTTAAATAGACAAACCTACCTACATGATCAAAACTATTTACAATAGCACGCTTGTTTTGATAGAAACATAACGATGTGTGGAAATCATTTATCCGACCCAACGTGCGGTGGGGTGCTAAGTTGCTAGCATAGCGAGTTACTTTACGAATTTAATTGAATTACTTAATTCGATGTTTTTGTTTTTTCTACAGAGAACTAGCTTCATTTATATTTTATTTATGTGGTAGGTAGGTACATAGAAGAAAAAAGTCTTAGGTATGTACCTACCTTTTATCTATTTCAAGTTTGTCAATTTGGCTACCAGGAAAATAAAAAAACTATGTATGTTCAAGGATATTTACTTATTTATTTATTAGAGTCAGTCATGACTTAACCATATTTTGTAATCTTTACCTGAAAAATATGCACAGATAAAACGAGAGCCGCAACTTTACGAACGAATAATGTTCATTTACATATTGCTCAGGCGGTCACATTATAATTATGATAAATAGAACAGAATAGAAAATAAACAAGTCACCAATTGTTTGCATGAGCATGGGGTGTTAAGTCGGTGGCTTAAGCCGCAGCATGGCGCAGGTGCTTCGAAATCCCGGCTTACCGCACCAGTATTGATGCCTCATACCTACAAATACAAATGTATCCTGCAGCCTGCACTCATGTGATTTGAGTAATCACTGTTACTTACCACTCCGGGTATTACCACTTCCCATTTTCGAACTTACTGGTACCACAGAATAAATAATACCTGGAGAAGACTTACTATTTGAGTGCCTAATAATGGAAAGTTGAAAATGGTACTTTAAGATTATAAAGTTATAAGCGTAATCAAGCTTATTTCTTCTAAAAAACTATGACGTAGATACCTACACTACGAATACCTACACTTTGTTAAAATTTAGGTAACAGTTTTTTTTTTTTTTTTTTTTTATTTATTATCATTCAACAATTTACATAAAAAAGACAAATTATGACTTAGCAACTAAAAACCACTAAGGTTTGTACTATTGCTAGTTTAGTCTACAGCGAAACAATGATACAAGTTGATTAGTAAGTAGGTAGGTAGGTATATATAATTATAGATAATCTGTATGGGCTATAAATGTAGGTCAGATGACTTACCTAAGTATTTAAACAAAATTATACTTATTTGAATCAAAATCATAATACAAAAAACATCCTACTTACGAAACTAGTGAAGTATGAGCCTATACTTAGTTAATTGGATAAGTTGGCAGATTCATGATACTAATCTACCCACTTATCCAATAAAAAAAAAAAACAAAGCCTAAACAAGGTCAAGACTTGATAAAAAGTGTGACTTCAGTTTAAACTTAATGTTGGTTTTAGATAATGAGTTGATAATGTCATAGGGTAATAAATTAATTAAACGAGGAATCAGGTAGTTGGTTGTTCGTTCGCCGTACGCATTGTTAGCGCGCGGCTCATACAGCCGGTTATGTGCGATAGCCCGAGTATACACAGGATGTTCGATCTTTGTTTTTAAAGCATTATTAAAAAAGTTTTCTTTTAGCAGAGAATACTGAGCTTGAGTATGGACTGGTAACACCTTACAATGTTTAAACAGTCCTGTTTCATCATTCTGGAATTGATGTCGCACTTTGTTTGAAACTATAGTTTTTAAAATTTTTAGTTGAAGTTTATATATTAGGTTGAGGTACGTTTTATAAGTACGACCATAACTACTAAGGCCATACTGAACGTAAGACTCTGCAAGTGAATTATAAAGCATTAATTTAATTTTATACGGAATACGATTTTTTAGAATTGTGATATTTGCAAGAAATTGGCGTAACTTGCAACAAACATGATCAACATGATTATTCCAATTAAACTTATTATCAATTGTTAAGCCAAGATATGTTTGTGTTTCAACGACGTCTAAAGGTGTGCATCTGCATGAACGAAAATTGGAATGCATACATTTATGATCGTGAACTATTAAATTTTTGGTAGGTAAGCTTTTGATATAAGGTGACTTAATGATTAAAATTTTGGTCTTATTCGAATTTAGTACAAGGCCAGCATCATGACACCAGTTTGTTAAACTATTTAAATCCTGTTGCATAAGATCACATGCTTTAACTGGATCTTTATCTGCAATTATAAGGCACGTGTCGTCTGCAAACTGGTAGCATGTGCTGTAATTTACACAACTGCTCATGTCATTCACATAAGACAAAAAATGTAATGGCCCATAAGACACATAAGACAAAAAATGTAATTTATTATCTGACACGCAATTTTTACATAAAATAAAAGTTGCTTCTAATGTAGACATTTATTTTATGCGCCAACTTGGAAGACAAAGACAAAGCAAACAAGTAATAATTAGTTAGCTAGCTGCTTTTAAAATAAAGACCATCTCATCTCGTTTAAGGGCGCAATTTTACCAACAAGCGTCCTATCAGAGTTTTTTCTTAAAGCGCAAACTACGTTAAAATGATTTAATTCCCCTCAGATAGCGTTACGACGTTATTATTGAGAACTGGCCCCCAGCGGGAGCCAGTACTTTGGGGTTGCCACATTACTACTACTGTCTTGGATAGAAAAGTCCATAAAGTGGCATAGGAAGGTTTTTCTATTGAACAAAGTATTATGGTTAAGGTTATTAGTATTATGTTTACTTCAAAGGTGGTTTCATACCGGTCACACAGTCTTGTTATTTTTTTATAATAATTTAGTTACTTTTTCAATCACATGCGCAAAGATCCCTAAAATAGCTATTTAGCAATTTTCTAAATTTTTTCAGCAATCATTGATAAAGAATTAATATAGTGTGAAACGGCTACTTTTAGCTAAAAGCGAAGCGTTGAAGTTGGCTGCATTGGCTTTAGTCATTTCACGAATCCCCGCTCGGCCGAGGTGCCCGGGGCCGCGGCTAATAAACGCTTATCAACACCCTCATTATCACACCCTTAACATCGCTTTAATGTCTTGCTCTTGAACAAAACATATTTAATCACATTTTTTCCCGGCGAGGCGGAGAACTTTTTAAATTCCATAAATTCGTCGCCAAAGTTGGAGCTTGATTGTAGACCGACGGTATTAAGTTATTAAACTCGTTTTGATTCTTTATTCTTATATTGGTATCTACATCTACCAGTACAATCTCTTTTAAGAATTTAATATTTTGACTGAGTAACCTTATAACTACTTATTCCTCAGCTTAGTTTTAAGCCGCACATACCTAAGTCAATGTCGGTAGGTACCTACAGTTTGAAGTCAGTCAAGATACCATTCGTTCCTAATCCCAACGCTGATATTCATTATCACAAAATATTAATAATTTTTACTTAATAAACTGGAACTTGAGCTTATATTAATAAGTCGTTTTTCGTGCGTTTTTTCGATTCAAATTCTGTATTGACATAGAACATACGTGCTTGTGCACCAACGTACGTAGCTAACTAGTAAAAGTTATAAAGCAGATATTTATGGAAGCAATTTACAATTTATGACGCTAGGTGAAGTGGTGGCCGCTCCCTGCCTCCATCGGCCTTTGCCCTGATCTTTTAAGCCCGACTTTACTGCTTTCACGACACTAAATTATAATATAACATGTCGTAAATTCCACAAACTATCCTTTCATGACGCGCCGGACTTATATGTAATAGCCTTACAACATCTTAATAACTGGTTCAATGATAAAACATTCGCCATTTATTATAAAGTCAACCTCTAACCTTCAAGCAATGCTTTAAGCTCCTCTAGATCGTCTGCGTGTACCATGTACGCGTAATATTTTGGTATTTTTTAAAGTATTATCAAAAACATTTATAAAAATTTAAGAAAAACATAAAATTCCATACGAATGCTTTTATAACTACTATGTAGAATAAAATAACATAAGTGTTAAAATGTTTTGTCATAATTCTCGTTTACTTCCCTGCTATCATAATAATTGAGAGAACTAACAGTAAAAATAAGACTTTGAAATGGTATGCTTAAAGCTGTTTGTAGTGAGCTCAGGTGCCTGCGCCCGCTTGCCTGTCTAGGATTACTGCACTCTTTCGAATCTCCCCCATATTTGAGCACAAAATTAAGAGCCTGTAAGCAAACAGTATCGTTTGCCGGATAAAAAATATAAAAAGGGTGTCGCTCGCAAAGTATCTACTCGTTACGTAATAACAGAGAAAGAACCGAATTGAATAATAAATGAAATAATTTATGGCATATTTATCATTTTGCAAATGAGCAGTCTCACCTTAATGAAAACGTTGAATTCATTTTTTGGAATCAAACGCTGTCTTCGGTAAATTGAAAGAAGAGTTTAATTAAAATATAATTGTATTTGAAACCTGTTAAACATTACTCGTATAAGGAATCTTTATGTTTTCTAATATTTTGTAGATGGTCATGTGCATTATAAAAAACCTACCTTCAAAGTTAGGACTGAGAAATTAAAAATACTAGCTGTATGTTACATCGAATTTAAGTCAACTTTGTCCTCATTTTTGTTTATCTTTTATTACGAGTAGGTATATTTAAACAATAACAATATTGTAGTACCTAGTTACAAGTTATCCAAGTCATTGCGAAATAATAAGCGAGAGTAATAATGCACCTTATGGCAAGTGGATGAAACTCACAAGTTAATAAAGATGCGTGCACACTGCACACGTACACACTGCCCAGCTTCTTCTAACCTAGCTGGCTGTGTCGGTTTCGATTATGAGGGTAGATAGTACAGCTACATCTATAGTTTAAAATAAGACCTTATTATATCTACTGTTTTAAGTAGAATGTACTTTAGGTATTAGATCATTAAGTTGTGGCAATACCTAACATTGGAAATGTCATGCCAATATTGGCAATATTTGATCAAAGATGTTTTACTTATAATTATAACAGAGCGTCTTTGGGTTTGATGTAGTTATAGGCGGCCTGTCTGAAAATGGCAGCTCTTGTGTGCCGGGACTAAGGTTGGTGCGGTAAGGCTGCGTGCACATTAGTGGGGCTCTCGTAAATCACGCGGGATCAGGCGCCGGCTATCAGTGACGTGGACCACGACAAGTGATTCGTCACACTTGCCCGCATAATCGGGCTAGGGTTACCGCAAATCTTCAACTTTACACTCTACAACAAATATTTAATCATTTTTTATAACATTTACCTACATAAACTTATCAGCCATTGTAGATAATAAAATTATGAAAACCAGGGGGTTACTAAGTAGTTATAGAATGTATAACTATAATTAATGCGGCTTCAAAAAGGCCTTCAAAAATGTTACAGTTTTCTAGACATATTCTGATCAATTAATCATAATGCTGTTTTCTCCTGCACCTCACGACTAGCCAGTTTCTCAAAACATTTCAACAGCGCTTTCTAGCCGTCATCATCATCTGCATAACATGTGGGTTTCGACTTATTTGTGATTAAAAACTTCAAAATGTTTACTAGGTAACTTTATCTGTATGAGAATTTTACAAGGAACACAATTTAACACAAAATTGATTCGATATTTAGATACCTATCTACAATGCAACGAAATTAAATGGCCTTAACAGAGAAACATCTGAATCGTTTCAAGCCGAGACAAATTAGTACTTAGGCGAGGACGTCTTTAGAAACAACACTTAAGCGTAATATTAAAATCCAAAGAGTGGGAGGGGGAGATGAGCAGCGTCTTATCGTTGCGGAAACGCTGCGGCCACTTGTCCGATGTGCGCCCACTGAACCTGTGGAGACGCCTTTCAAAAAACAGGATCCTACTGTATCCCCAAGACACGGTAGTAGTTCTCTCAGATTTTTTAATTAGAAGGTAGAAGAAAGACGATGCAGAGAAAAACCGAGGATCTCTCGTTGTCATGTCGTAGACTAAAAGTGATAGAGATCGTACTGGGGAATTTGCATCATTGCACTGACAATCGGAGCTCTTCAATTTATTGAATTCACAAAAGTACACCCATGCATGCAGCTTGCAGACGGTATTAAAAGTTTAATGAGGTTTATATTTTAAACCACATTATATGACATTATAAATAAAAAATCTATATTTTCAAAGATTACCGCACACGGGAATGGCTAAGGTAGGTTGATTCGTCCAGATAATCTTGGTCCAGGTTCATCTGATTCTCACAGATCTATGAAATTCAAGGTCGCGGACAGACGGACGGACGATGGACGGACCTAACCTAACCCTAAAAGGGATACTGTATTTGGAGCCACGCCTAATTTTAGACATTATTTGGTTACTATCCGTCTCGGCCAAGGCGAGGCGCCTTTTTAGTTGTAGTTGTAGTGGATAAATCCATAGATAGGTGTTTGGATTTTACTCGTAGTATATATTTTTGTTTACACGTATAAAACACGTAGGTAGGTAGCCAAACCTTGTTAATAATATTAATCTTTACAAAGCTGGACAGGATCGCTGCTACACATTTTAAAGCACATGCTACGCTGCGTAGCAGTGCTACGGGGAGACGTGAAAGCTTGCAATGCGTAGATCGTAAACAATTAGGTTAGTTAGGGTAGGTACCTTAACCTACTAAACGATAATATTTATCACGTTGCATTGTAACTTTGATTGAGGTTAGGCTCAGTCAAGATCTTTAGTGATTTTTGGAAGTAGGTATCCCATAAATTTGTTTTCTATTTTGAATTAATAAAATCAAAATCATGAAGGTAAGTAGGTACTAATGTTATTTTTTAGTCTTGTTTGTTTTCTACTCCACTGCTTCTTTAGTCCAGCTACTCAGTTTTTAACAGCGTTAATAACGGTGGAATTAAAACGAGAGAGCCACGACGATTTAATTAAAGCTAACGAAGACCCCCACCTTTACCTGTCCAATGTTTTAATTTATACAATCTGTTTGTGAGAAGCGCTTTTCAAGTAGGTAGCTCACTGTTTTCCGCTTTTTCGTTTTTATAGGCAAATAAGATAAGATATACCTACCAACAAGTGAACCGTCAAACAATTCGTTTTGTCACAGACTCACAGATCATAAAAAACGTCTGAAAAAGTGCTTGACCGACGGTCAGCGCGTAGGTCCTGTAGAGTCATTCTGTAACAAATAGAACTCGAATTCACTCAAGTGACTGAACTCAATTGTCCCGTGTCTACAAGTGAATAACGGGTTTTCAGTGTCGGGGTGACATGGAAATTACCATTATTTTAATTTTAATATCGCTGGCACACTCGTGACAGGCGCTATCGAGTTCTACAGAATACGAAACTCGTAAGTCACTGCGTATTCAGCTATTCAGCAGAAAAAATATATTGGGACGCAACGTCCCAATTAATACTTTTGATTTTGTTCGGACACCATTAAAAATAGCTGCATTGTACAGTCAGACAAAAACAGGTTAAATAATAGCCGAATTCAACAACGGAATAACGGCCTACTAACGGCCGAACGTATAATTCCGAATTACTTACCTACCTCCAATTTTGTTGGAAAAAAATATGATGCGAATTTTTTAACAGGTAAAACCAATTAAATAAAACAATTGAAATAAGGGTTTTTGTGAACCACAACGTCATAGATACTGCCATCGAGCAAGCCACTAAATACCTAAGGAAGTAGATATTTTAATTATTCTAATCATTCTAATGTGTAAATAAAGTGAATTAGTTACAGAAACAAGGATAATAACATAGTTATAAACAAAGCTTGTACCTAATAATTTACACCTTTATTTTCAGTTTTGTTTCATTTGTCTGAGCGTTGCCGCGTGGGTGCGTGACGGACGTCTGATGACGCCCCGCGCCCGTCACCAGGCAGGTGCGCTCAACGTTTTGACCACAACTAAATTGCCAGTCCGCAGCCACCCTTCGCTAATTTGACTGCGCCCGCCACGGCATGGCATACGTCTGATGCAAACACCAAACGAGATGCAAAACATTTCGAAACTAGAACCTCCTCCTTTTTAAGTTTAATGATATTTACCTATTCTCAAAAAAGACAGTCAGTAAAAAATATAACAGTAAAAAAGTGAAGTTTCATTCGGTCTGTACCCTACTATAAATAGGTACCTACTTAAATTAAAATTTGTACGAATCAAAAGAAGAAAAGATCAAACAGTGGATAGGTACCTACATGAACAAGAGTTAGCTACACACTAGAATTATGAGATAGGTCAATTTTCTCTTTTGTTTTTCGTAAGTAGATAGTTTTAGTACCTAGGTGTTAGAAAGTCATAGTTAAAAAGTTGTTTTAAAATTTTATTATGTAGATCTTGCAGGCAGGACAGCTAAGTAAGTAGTTTAGTTTTAGCAGCGTTTCCCTAAACCTCTATATGGTAAAGCAAATGTGGTTTGTTTGACAGTAAGTTGTAGGTACCTATATTGTAAGTAGTTATAGTACTAGTATTCTTTTATCTGTCGTTATAGCGAGGAGTTTGGCGTGGGTGGGATACATCTGATCACTTGCATTAGTGATCCTGTGAGTTTGGAAAGTTTGGTTCGTATGCTTTCAAAAGTGATTTCCCCACGTTAGACCGTTTTTTGAAGTCGGTTAAAAATATAAACCAATGTTCAACATTTTGACATCATCAGATCCTACGACTGGATTCGCCTACTTCTACCAAGAGGTTTGGGCTGCAGCACGTGCCAAAGAAATATAGATAATAAGTAGGTACCTATACTACCTACCTAATAGGTAGGTACCTACTTAGATGATAATGGGGGCAATTCTGAGTGTCGCAAAAGCTAAACTAAACTACTTAGGTACTTAACTAAAATTAAAGCCATCCTTTTTATTCGCATCGCTATGAAAGGGACGGCAACAATTTTAGTTAGCTTAGTTTAGCTTTTGCGATACCCAGAATTGCCACTATTATTAATAATATTATGTAAATAAATAAATAAATAAATATCCCTGGACATTCCACACAGCGTCATCTAGTCCCAAGCTAAGCATTTTAATGCTTGTGTTATGGTAACCAGATGACTGATATTATACTACATAGATACATTTTTTTTTGTAAATACATACATATTATACATAGAAAACAACCAGACACGAAACAAATATTTGCAGATCATACAAACATTTGTCCCGTAGCGGGGATCGAACCCGCAACCTCTGCGTCTCAGGCGGGCTTTCGCCCACTGCGCCACAGAGGTCGTCAAAATTAGGTAGGTAAGTATTTATTTCAGAAACCTTAAATTTTAATACCATTACATCTTCTTGTGTTATAGAATCTAAAATCATCTAAGAAGAAACTTAGATTAGAAGCTTTTTTTAATACCTCTGTAGTAGTTTAATTTTGTATAGTTTAGGAGTACTTAGCGAAGTTGCACTTATTGGCCACCAAACTCTGTTTTCGCTACTCCTCCTAAATATACAAAAAAACTATTACAGAGGTAAGTACCTACTTACCTATTAAAAAAAAGCTTATGACAGTTTTCACAAACTGTACATTTAGTTTTTTAAAATTCCTTAATTAATCAAATAAAATAGGCGGTGACGCTAAGTTTTACCCATACAGGCACCTTAAGTACCTATAAATACCTACTTACCTACCTAATTTAATTTTTTTCTTAGGTAGGTATGTACCTACATAGGTAACTACTTACTTACTTATAATACCTGCCTATTTATTTTTAAGAAACAGGGTACCTATGTATGTTTTATTTATTTCGGTAGGACCTCAAGGATCACTTTGAATTCGTCTTACCAAAGACGATTAATATCTAGAAGACAGACAAAGGCCATATACCAAATAAATAAATAAAAATAAATAAATAAACGTTTATTCTATTAAACGTTTATTCTATTCTATATACACAAAATCGTAACCCGATCCCGCAGTACCAGATAGCCTGAAAACTTTAAAACATCAATTTTATCCAAGAAATTTCAATACTTAGTAGTAGGTAGCAACAATATTCAATATTTAAACATTTTTAACTAGAAAGTAATTGAAATTTCTTGGATAAAATTGATGTTTTAGAGTTTTCAGGCTATTTTTTAGGGTTACGATTTTGTGTATGGCCTTTGTCTGTCTTCTAGATATGAATCGTCTTTGGTCTTACGTGCTAGCTAGCTAGGTGATTCTATTGCCTGTAAATCGTGGACAAAATCGTTTTTGCTGTTTGTAGCTCCATCTTTTAGAAATGCTAATAACTACAATTTTCTTAGTCGAGCCACTGAGTGGAGCCCGGCACGGCATACATCGCATCGCACAATGCCCTGCCGATGCCGCGCTGCCTGCCGAGTCTCCGCCCGCAGCTTGATGGTACATTATTTGTACAGTAACTACTAGATGGCGCTGTCTGTAACTTTTGTATTTATGTGTATTATCACAGATAAAAGAATACGTAAATTGGACGCATAGACTTTTTTGATTATCTTTTGAATTTACTTACGTTTACCACATATTATAGGTACCTACTGGGGATTCGGTATTGTAGGTACCTAGGTATGATTTTAGGTAAATAGTTACCTACCTACCTACCAATATTCAGGTGTGAAATATTAGCCAACTGATTATTTTTGTTACCTACCTACGTCTACCGTAGGTAGGTAGGTATTTTATAATCCTTCCTATAAACTAATATCATAAATGCGAAAGTTTGTAAAAATGGATGGATAAAATTAGATGGATAGAGAAGTACCTATGGATGTGTGGGTGGATGTTTACAGTAGTACTGTTTCACGCGAAAATTACTCAACGGATTTACTTACTTAGCTGAAACTTGGAATATTATAGGTACTTAAACTAGGTAGGTACTTACATGAATGCGCCTTATCGCCATAACTCGAGCGACGCCCGTGCATGCCATGCACCGACTCGTTTTTAGCGAGTTGACAGACTGCTTGATATTTTCGTCGCATAAAGTACGATCAAATTGGCCTAGTGGTCACAGCCCTTGATATGATATTGATAATCGCAAGCTCAAGTCAGTGCACCCCATGTGATCTTTTTGCACTCTTTTTTTCTTTTTTTTTCTATTTGAACATAAAAATTGAGTTCCAGTTGACAAAAGATACACAAATTGAGACGTTGGTACCTACTTACCTATTACTGCCTCATAATTTATTGGAATAAAATAATTACAAATGGTAGGTATAAAAAAGGTAAGTACCTATATTTTTATTTTTTTTCGTAAAGAATGCAAGCGGGGTGGTGACAACGGCGCGCGGCGGGCGGGAGGGGGAGGTCCGCTTGGGGGCGCGCGTGAAATGTGCGATTATGAATAAATCTAACTTTTCAAATTATTAACCGACTTCAAAAAAGGAGGAGTTTCTCAATTCGCTTTATTTATTATGTTCCCCGATTACTCAAGGACGCCTTGACCGATTTGAAAAAATATTTTTATGTTTGAAAGGGTAGGTTAGGTAGGTTTATTTTCAAAAGCTTTTATTTAAATTGCACTTTATTTCTCGCTCTACCCATAATTATATCCATCCACATGCATGTAGGTAAGTATAATACCTACTTATATCAAGCACTAAGCTCTTCTATTTACATGCCATTCTTCTCTTCTCGTAACATGGCCATAGGTACCATGCCAACCAGTTACTCATTTTTTCACTTAGGTACCTACCTACTTAAATAAAGCGAATTTCACATGATTTTAAAATCTCGGGATTTAATAATTATCATTATCAACATCCCGGGACTGTAGAAGAGGTAGGTACCTACTGATTATAAGTAATCAACTTCCACACTGGTTTTTTATATAAGTACCTACTTAAGTAGGTTGATGTTGATGATGTTGATGTCGACGCGTGATCCGAGGGCTGGCACTTATTTGGCTCAAAAGATCAGCATCGCCATCCAGCGCGGCAATGCTGCCAGTGTCTTGGGCACGCTTCCGTCTGGCAGTGGTTTGGATCAGTTGAGCTACCTATAGATCGTTTGTAACGATCCTTAGGTGGCTCAACTGGTTCTAATTGTATATTGTACAGTTATGTAAATATGTAGTAGTTTAGTTTCTGTAAGTAAGTAGGTAGGTAAATAACCTACTCTATCTACCTACCTATTCCGATCACTGGTCAAACAATGATATTCCTAAATTAAACACAGATAGGTACCTAATTACGTTCGTTCATACACACATAAAAGAATACGTTCATAGTAATTTGCGTTAGGTATAAATATTATGTTCCAACTTCCAAGCAATGTAAAACAGTGTAAAACACACATTGACAAGTTTTACTGAAAAGTAAAACAAAAGATATGAAACAGCACGCAAATGAAATAGATAGCTATAATTTTAATGATTGCACTTCAAATGTTTTCTTGTGCAAAGAGCAACATTTTCTAGTTTCTCAAGCGATACTATGTATTATTTCAATGAAGATAAAGTTTAAAATTATGACACTAAAACTGCTAGCGCCATCTGGTAGTGAGTGGATGCGGCTTCAAGCCACTCACTACTAGATGGAGTTAAGAAATCTCGATTGCGGGCAAGACCACTCACTACTAGATGGAGTTAAGAAATCTCGATTGAGGGCAAGACGGGAACGCCATCTCGCGCTGACGGAATGTAAGGTTATCTGGCCCGAAGAAAATCGCCCGAAATGAAGGGTAGATTTTTTGTTCTACGTGCGGCATCTGTACTTAGTATTCTTTTATCTGTGAATTTACATAAACAACGCATCGCGCGATCAGTCGCACAAAAGCGCACGCAACCTCCTTTGAGAATTTTGAGATGCATGCACCGACAATCTATCTACCTACCTACCTATGTTATGATGCACGTGAGCTCTCCATAGTAACATACTACATACCTACCAATTTTAGATAACAAGATATTTTTAGCTCTAATTCCGTATAAATTAACTACTATAAAGTACCTACTGTGGGTGGTTTAGATCAAATCGAATTTGGTGGCTACCTAGTAAACACAGATAATAATATTATCTGTTAACTATAAACGCGCGCCCCGGCTTTAGTGTAGCTAACTGGCGTCATCTAGAGGCGAGTAGCAAAATTTAACGTCACTCTACGTTAGTTTCAACTACTTGATTGCTGAATCGGGTGAATCGGGCCATTTTGTTACGTAGTTCCAATATTTGCCGCTAGTGTACCATATTTTCATTTTATTTTGTAGAAAAAGATCTAGGACATGATTTTTGAATTTCTATGTACTAAAGAAATATAAAGAAATATGATTCTGGCAAAATTTAGGCATTTTCATAAATTTCCAGAGACTTTATTTCGAAATAGCAACACGTAACGCCATCTATTCATTTGTTTTTGGAACTACAACCATCTTATAAGGGGATGGGATACCATGGTATTATATAATCTGTGTCCGAACGCAATCTGAGGCACCGGGCACGCAAAGAGAAAGGATCTTCTTCTTCTTCTTTATTTTGGCTTCGCCGGCTTTTGCCACGCATTTAGCTTTTACTAACTTGAATTATTAAGGTAGTGCCATGTCAAAATACCGTGTCGACACCCTTGCGCTTTCACATCTTCCGGGGACATCAGTTAAGCCTGGTACTATTACATGCTCTTTGAAGCCTGGCGCGGCGGCAGACTCGGCTGAGAATCTCAAGAGGCGCAAGTATGTAAATCTAGATAGGGTTTACATTATTTGAACCTTTTGGGGTTGAGACCCTGGGTCCGTGGGGTACCGGGGCCCATCGCGTTTTTAAAATTCTATCGGGACGTCTGGTCAAAGCGACGCGTGATCCGAGGGCTGGCACTTATTTGGCACAAAAGATCAGCATTGCCATCCAGCGCGGCAATGCTGCCAGTGTCTTGGGCACGCTTCCGTCTGGCAGTGGTTTGGATCAGTTGAGCTACCTATAGATCGTTTGTAACGATCCTTAGGTGGCTCAACTGGTTCAAATTGTATTTTGTACAGTTATGTAAATATGTAGTAGTTTAGTTTCTGTAAATAAATGTCGAGACTATAATGATAATCATCAGTTAGTAAAGTCAAGTCAAAGTCATGTCATAGTCAGCGTCAGTAAAGAGGACATGCCTAGGGATCATGGCAGAAAAGTTCCATGGTGGCACGTCTGAAGTCTTGAATAGATAGAAATGGCCTATAACTCAATGTCAAAATTGACGTCGCCGGGAAGTCTGTCAAATCGGTGTTGCTCATTGGAAGTTCTCTTTTGGTTGGATGTTCGCTCGAGCGTTTCTCTCATTCATGTGTTTGATTTATTAAATAAAATAATTACCCGATGTATGTAATATTTTTTGTAAACAGTGATTTTTCTCGGCATGTTTGTGCATGATGCGAAACATTCGAGTAATCGTCGTAACTGCCGCAGGACATGTTATCAGTGTGACATAAACTCGCGTGATTGTAACCAGAAGTTTTGTAGTGAAGTAAATAACGTGGTGCTTCCATGAATTTTCTATACGCAATAGCTTGGACTTTAGATGAGTTATTGACCTGAAGAGGGTCTATTATGGGAGGAACAACGCTGCCTGAAAGGGTAGCCCAGATCTATTACACCTATGGTTTATTTTGTTCATCCTATCCTGTTACGGTGATATCCGTAGCTCTGTCGGTTGTGTTATTGTGTTGGTGAGTACCTGAACATTCATTTCATGATTACTAGACCCAAAAGCATTGAAATTCTTATGAATGTAACTGTTTTGACCTCATAACCTATGCAACATCATGTTTTCCTTATCAGACAGCCAAATTTTTTGGAAGAGGAAAAATTTTGATCAACGACGTCATTAGTTAGGTACCTAGCAAACATGCATTGACATGAAACTTTGAATAGTTGTCAATAAAATACCATCAGAACATAAACACAATGTTATTTTCTGTTTCTGAGTTATAACAAGTACCTACTCTGGCAGAATGATGGTACTTAATCAAAATCGCAGTAGCCATAAAAGAAGAAGTGAAGTGAACTAGTACCACTGGTTCCTTTAAAAACGGAACTTTTGTGCAATACACATTTTTATTCCATTTCATATTGTTTGTTACAGTTTCCCACTTCTGAATGTGCCTCTGCCGGGCAACATTCCAACTGTTGTCAACTTTCCACTGCACAACGAGCAGATTGCAAAATCTGATTGTTTTGGAAAGAAGTGTTCCCAAGGTTTGTCTATACTCTATACCTCCTTTATCAGAAAGAGTAATTTTTTTTTATATATTTAAGCATAAAATAATAATACTGTGTGCCCAACGCCCGAGAGCCAGATGACCTGCCTGCTAGTGAAATGACAATGCCATTTGAATGACCATGTGCACAAGCATATGGTTGGAATCAGTGGATGTAACTCACTAGGGATCAGATAGAATGGCATAATAAATAGCAAAATAAATCTGTGATAATTTCAACTGTCTAGCTATCACGGTTCATGAGATACAGCCTGGTGACAGACAGACAGATGGACAGAAGAGTCTTAGTAATAGGGACAGCTTTTTGGTAGTTGATAAAGGGATATAAAATATAATATCGAATTTAAAATTATTTTTACAGTAAATTTAAAACCAGCACTGTTGTGCAAACAGGTTGCAAGCCCATCGCCCACACTATTAGAAAGCTAACTGATTTACAGCTCATGTAAATTTTTCGAAACATATAATCCATTGATGCTCAGCTGTATTCGAACCCACTACCTTCAGATTGGAAGTTGAGGCACTTCCCACTCTGCCAACATGGCTTAAATGTATCATCTCACTTAACCAGTTAGTGAGAAGGGTGTTCATACACTATACAATGCATTCATCTGGGTATATTCACAAAGCCTGCTACGTTTACTTCCTCTGCTTAATGAATGCAATATCAGTTATTTGTATCAGCTTGTTTTAAGCCGGTGGCTCAGTGAATGTAATATTTTGTTTCTTCTATTCTAGATTCTGAATAATATTCTTTTGAAATTCTAGTTGATGTTTGTACGACCTTTCTACCACTTGTTTTGTAAAATACAATGAACATGGCTCAATACCATGTTTTTATTTATCTTTCAAGCCCAGAGAGGAATCAATACTTGTGGATTTCATTTTAAAAGTTGTCCTTTAACTCCGAATAAGTCAGGAACTGAGAATAACATTATCATGATCTTAATGTGGTCTCAAAGTATTGTAAAATATAATTAAGTATACTTGTATATTTAGTATCTTCATAATTGAACATGTACTGAAATGTAAATTGTTGTTTCAGATGGCCTATCTCAGCTAGATCTGCTCATAAATGAGACACAAAAGCTTCCCTACATTTGGGCGAAAGACAAGCCACTTCTATATGCTCAGCAAATTATAATGAAAGTTGGTAAGTATAAGCAATGACGATATAGATAAATTATGCACATCGTCATTAGTATAAGTTTATAAATCATTCTTAACTTCTACTGATGATGCTTTCACAACTTTTACTATATCAAGCAGAAGCTTCAACCTTTTTCTTTCGGTGTGATAATTGGCTTAAAATGCGTCTTATAGGCGCTCCTTATGCAAAGGAATTTGTGGCTAATTCAATTTGAATACAAATGATGCACTCTAGAGTCAAGACAGTCGCTCATTCATTGGCATGATTCTCGGAACTTTATGATTTACCTATTTGAGATTATAAGATCTTTGGGGATCATTGATAACATTTTAATGACTACAAAATTGCAGAAGTACTTATAGTGAAGTAAAAAATCATTTATTCAGTTTGACTTTTGGGATCAGATTGAGACGTCGTTTGAACTCAGGCTCGTATTCAGAGTCTGCACTCAAAATAAAAAAAATAAAAATGTATTTATTTAGTACAATCGTTATAGACCACTTTGACATGTCACATTGTGTCAGACTTACACAGACAGTATTTGCTCAAGTATCGATTTTTTGGCAGTTGTCTATAGAAACTGAGTGATGAACTACCACTTAAGACACGAATTACGCTTGAGTATGAACTCCGAATACGAGCCTAAGGGTTTTTTCTCATGTTATCCTTCGTGACTGGTCACCTTGAAGACCTTGAAGACTCATTCAACAAGCACGTTTTGGGGCCAGGTTTTCTTTGCGGCGATCCATCTTAAATCAGTCAAACTCCAGAGGGCACTTATCACCCAACTTTAATGACATTTAAACAACTAAAATCAATAGTTCATGTTTTGTTTTGAATCAAACAAACAGAATTTTCAATTTCAATTCTTCAGATATGTAAATAATATGTGGTAGTTTAGTTTCTGTAAATAATTTAGTAGAATACACAATATTGAGGAACTAAATCATTGGCCTGAGACTCCAGGACTATAGAAACAGTCGACAGAGGAAAGAGATGCCTTTGTCCAGTAGTGAAATACATCATCCCTACTAATATTATAAATGCGAAAGTAATACTGTCTGTCTGTCGCGTTAAACCACTGAACCGATTTTGATAAAACTTGGTACAAATATAAACAAGATCTTGGGAAAGGACCTAATGCTAAATTTTTTCCGGTCCCACTCGTGGGATGCCGCGGGCAGCAGCAGTATACATATTAAACTTAAATATAACAACAAACTTTAAATTAAAATAAAGAGAGGCGCGTTACAATTGTGACTGTCGGTTCCGCCATCAAAATGTATCAGGTTTTTGTTTTCCATAACAAAAAATGTATAATGGCAATAATTTAAAATTAAATATATCTCTGAAGATCCGAGCCTACTTTCAGTAAAAACCCACTTATTAAAGCGCCTAATTGTCGGATAACAAACATTAAAATGGCGGAACAACCTTGTTTGAGTATAATTAGTTTTACATGGCTGTGCTTGAACTCAGCTAAGCCCAGTTAAAGCGAGCTTACTTATTAGGTAAGCGTTGGAGGCAATGACTAAGGCGGTTTTTACATTGCTCCTCGCCACGCAGCGTTGTTGGTTGACGACGCTGACGGAGCTCCACGCGCACCAAACGAGAGGCGTTGTCAGCGATACTTCGGTTCAACGTTCAAAAGACGCACGCGCACCGCCGCACGGCTCGGAGCAATGTGAGACCCGCCTAAGCAAAATGCCTGGCGGGGGCTACTTTGTGAGGTGGTTTAGTCGATCAGGCTCACGTGAGCCAAATCACATCTGCCTCTTTAAAGGCAGTTTTGCGGCAGAAATTCGATATAATGTACTCTAATGTCGAAGCACAAAAACTTTGCAATTTGCTTTGCATATCAACAACCAGCCTTGCAATGAGATTTACAAAGTACATCGTCGACCTCGACGTGCCCTATTAAATAAGTTTTTTATGTAGTCGTTTAGTGTTGACCATTACAGCCCTTTCACACGGCAACATCCCGTTTTTTGCAGGTAACTGTACTGTACTGTAAATCTCATTGCAAGGCTGGTTGATTAAGTTTTTGTGTTTCCACAATCATGCTATTGTTTATTGTGAGACATGAAAGATTATGGTTTTGATACGCCTAACTCTAATAGGTATTTTCCTAGAATCTTGTTAATTAGCGGTTTATAGAACCTTTTTTATATTTTATACTACCATTTTTACCCCTTCGGCCGCTCGTAAAATAATACGACTTCACGTAAGTGACAAAAAAAACGTTCTCAATGCGTTCAGTGCCCATGACGCACGTCGCCTAGTAGCGTAGTAAATAAATATTTTTTGTTAATAAATTATTTGATTCTGTTTCTCATTCTATACCTTAAAAAACTTCCAATTTGACGATAAAAATGGAGGCTGGGATATCAGATGAATTTGTATGGAAGGTTTCTAAACAAAGTAAAATAAAAAATTTGATAAAATCTATTAGTATATCAGATAATAATAAGTTAACCCGTAACATACAGCTGTAAATAATAGACACATGTCACAGAGTTAGTTATCGAATATAATAGCTAGTGGGTCTCATTACCGGCGTCAAAGCGACTATAATATATTTCATTTTATTTCTCAGGAAAACTACGTGACCAACGTCGTATCATGTAGCTTTAAACAATAATAATTAGGCCTGTTACCGTCTTGATAACACGGAATTAAGTCACATCGTTGGTCTTTCGATAACCTAATAATTTTTACATCGCGCCGGCTAGTTGATATTCGATATTATACCACGTCCCAGTTCCTCTGATATGATATGACTCATATTAAAAAAAAGGACCCGCTAAACGCATGCCTGTTGGATTAAAAAATAAATTTTCTCGAAAATTTAGTTCATCTTGGAATTCTAAATGCAAAAGGTCACTACGGCTTCACGATTACCTGCATTTAAGTCACTGTTACTTGTTTTACGTAACCTAAACCGTGTTATTCTGATTAAAAAAATGTTTTTAAATTATTTGTCGTTCGAGTAGAAAAGTTTATTTTAAATTTCTTATAAAGTACCTTACCTTATCTCTGACTAGTGACTACCCCATTAGACATCTTCAAATGATCCAAAAAATGCCTAAAAAAAGATCCGAAACAATAATTATGTTTACCGTAGGTACCTTAGGAAAACAGTAGTGATATTTAATTCTTTTTTTTAACTTAGCAATCATTTAACTAACAGAATCTCTGATTGATTATTTGTGATGCAACCTTGAGATATAATAAAAGCATAACTAAAGCAACTACTACCGAAAATTTCATATTTTTTTATTATGGAACCGTGTTGGCATGAATTGAATCTCCCTAAAAAAACTTACGTTTCTTTATAGGATAAAGAAACGTAAGCCCCGTCGAAGTCGTAAACTTTTAGTAAGATTTTTCATGTATAATTTCATTTATATATAAAGGTTTCTGTTTTTATGTTTTAGGTGTTTCGCCATGGAACAGCCAGCTGAAAATGTGGGATGCGTTCAGAGCCCCGCTCCAGGAAGTCTTCCGGTTGCTGGAGACCATCAGGAACCACGAAGATACAGAGACGTAAGTTACCCTTTCCACTGTTTAACCTACTTAGAAAAAGAATGAGGTTCTATGTTCTACTGTATGGTTTAGTATTCCGTCAAAGGAGGACCGATTTTGAAAATTTTGTTTGAACTAGTATAAACCCGAGGTGGTTCCATAAAAAGCATGTTATAGATAGGGAAAACATGTCAGAAATGTTGTCTGTCATGTTCGCCGTATTTCTTATACCTATAAAGTATAGTGTTTTTACGAAATGTTATTATACCAGCACTAGCAGGTCATTTGAAGATGCTACGATATAAATGACTTAATACTCATATGCTGCCTCGTTTTATCGTCGTATGCCTTTGCATGTATTATATTACACACGCCATCGCTCTAAAAGCAGTTACAAACCAGGCTGCAACTCTTTGAACAACTAGTTTAAACGTTTATAAGTTCAACGTAACAACAATGAATTAAAAAATAATAAGCAGCCAGACACGTAAAGAAATAATAATTATAGTTGTTATATCTTTGAGCACAAACATTTGTTCCAAACCGAAATTAGCGCGGGATCTGTTCAAATTCAGGGTATGAACTCATATTGGAAACGGCTGGTCTGATTTCTACCAAACATGGCTAAACACTCTATCAAGTCACCTTTCGAACAAAAAAAAACTAAATTCAAATCGGTTTATCCGTTGCCTAACTCATTATATTGGAAACGGCTGGTCTGATTTCTACCAAACATGGCTAAACACTCGATCAAGTCACCTTTCAAACAAAAAAAAACTAAATTCAAATCGCTTTATCCGTTGCCTAGCCTATCTACGATGTCACGACACATACACCTCAAACTTATAAAATCCCCTTTTTGGTAGTGGTTTATAAACCGGTACTAATAACTTGAGCGTTACTGCGAGACACAACAGTACAAAATGTCTCGTCAAACTATAATTTGGTAATTAATTCCGATGTAACGATAACTGTTGGTCTTCAAGTCTACGAGCTGCAAGGGCAAAACGTGCTTCAGTTTAATCCTACAGATAGGACAAGTTTGTTCTTTTTTTGTCTTTGCCGACTATACCGTGCCAGCCAGACTTATGACTGTAATAGGAACGTGCCAGACAAAATAAAACTGTGTATTGAACTACGAAAGAACGTAATATCTGTTATTTCAGAAAATAGATTATGGTCATCTAGACCATTATCTAACATTGCTTAACGACCTTTAATGACGATCTTGAGTGAATATTTAGTTTTCTTAGAATTTCTAACAAGGTCACAGTTCATAGGTATTTGGTTTTACATTGCACGTCTGCCCGTGCAAATATGACGAGTACAATGAACGAACTACCTATATTTTATGTTAAATAGTGCTCTGATATAGGTCGCGTTACATAAAAAGAACCCCGAGGGGAAAAGCTGCGCAGTACCCAGTCGATTTTTATCTCCGAATGGTGAAAGAGTAAAGCAGCGCACTTCATACCATTGATTTAAAGAGTGCTATTGGTTCGTCAGCGAGTGTATAGGTCGCGCCACGTAAAAAGAGCGCTGGCTGTCAAACTGTGCAGTGGTCGATAATTGGTGGAGAGGTAACGCGGCGCACTTCATGCCATTGATTTAGCGAGTGCTATTGGTTCGTCAGCGATCGAACACAGGCGTAAACATACCCCCGCTACTTCCCCTCGGAGTTCTTTTACGTGACTCGACTTAAACGTTCTTGTAGATTCGAATGTAGTTCGCTTGCTCTATCAATGCAGGTAGTAAATCCTATTATTGCACGATAAAGGCTTCTTTTATCTTACATTTCTAATAAGATGTCTATCATTCACCCTTTGTTGATATAAAAACGTCAATTAAGTATAAAGTTTTAGGCAGTTTTTCTAAAATCACAAGTATTGTGATTTTGTTATCCGAGGCTCTCCGAGATCATGAGTTAAAACCCAGATAATCGTTATATTTTCTGGGTTTGCGTAATAATAAAAGTTAATTGATTAAAGTCAATTACTTAATTTTATTAACGCTCTTCCTCGGCAGACCCGATGTGTCTGGGCTTTGTTCAATTGATGAAATTATTGTCTGACGAAAGACCAATTGTAACTCAAGCCAATTACATGTCTACGAGTTAAACTAGTTATGGTAGGTGGTGGTAGTGGAATGATATTGCGTTCTCCATTACGATTACTGCGAACTTTATGCCTAATAAAATACAATGGACACGCTGATGCCAGAGATCGTGTTCCTTTCTTGCTATAGGTATTTCTAAACTGACACTTCTCTTGAAGGTTGCTCATCATCGTTAAATAAATTTTAAGCGTGAGAAATTGTACAAAGAGCATTTGTTTTGTAAAATAAAATACAGATTAATTCTCAACATTCATCGACATACTAAAGTACTGATTCTATAGGTACTAAAATTCCCAATGCCGAGGAACTTTGAAAATAATGCTAGTTTGAATTGAACAGATGTTGTCTACTTTTCGTGATTGCTTAAACATGGTATCAAAACTCAAGTATCTGGCCTTGCGTGACACATTACAAGATGCAGTCGTTCATTGCCTGGCTGAGCCGAGCTAGCCCTTCTCAGTGATTTCATGAGTCACTCTGACGTAACTGCAGGTTGTTTGTTGTAATGGCATAAGAATATTTCTAGTTGTAAAACTGGTTGATTACGCATTCCTGTTCGATCAGTATTAAGTCAGCTAAATTATAACTATGAACATTAATCTTCCAGCTGAACTAAATATTTGTGGACGAAAAAGACGGGTTTTATGACAATGTGCCACTTAGAAATATTTTTGTAGGCATTTTGTGCAATGAACAGCAAGTCTATAATAAAAAAAGAGACACACTTAATTTCAAAACACCACTTAATTAAGCACACGTGGGTTGTTTTTAAATTTATGAATAGGTACACTTTGCTAAATCTGTCCACAAATAGTTCTAGTAAAATGGTTTTTGCTATTGCGGGCAAAACCGGCTCACACAAACCACCAATTTGTTAATCATAGCAATACACATAATTTGTATCATTACTATGCATGCATGATATAAAAGCGAGTTTGGCGTTGTTAATAATATATACCTCCTCCGTTGGGATTACCGTGCTTGTGTAATGCCTAAACTTACTATCAACCTAATTTTTCTGAAAAATTTCCTGCTTAACGATCGATTTTGTTAGTTATAAATAGATTAAAAAGTAATAAATAATCTTTTTGGACTTTATCTAGGTATGTATTTTTCAAGTATAAACACGGTAAAACTTTTGTTACAAACTGTATAAAACCTCACAAACCGAGAGTAGGAAGTACTTTAGTAATGGAAATATACCAAAGCACAATAATATGACTTTTATGTTAATTTAATAAGCTTTATTAAATTAACATAAAAGTCATATCATGAACATAATAGTGGATGACAAAGGCACAGAATGGTACAATTAAATTATAGAAAGGGAGCACTACATCCAGCAGTTTTCCGTGTTATAATATGGGCTGGCAATTGCTACAACGTTAAACTAATTCATAAATGTATTGGGTGTTTGCACTAAACATTTATGCAGATTCTACGAATAGATCAAAAGGGGAATATCTGAAGTAATATTTACTTGTAACACGTAAAGTTTACCGTGTTACAAGGAAATATCACTTGAACTTAGAACTGGCATGTTATCTTGAAAGCGTGCTCTAGGGCTAATCAAATCAAACTAAGAGCACACGACGTTTTTGGAACAAGCAATTACAGATCGTTTTATGTAGCGCATCCTCTGCGCGTTTGTTGTATCGATACAAAGGCGCAGTAAAATTATACGCCGTGTGCTCTTGCTGTTCTCGTTTTTGTTCATTTTACATGATAAAATAAATAGGAAGGTCTATAAACAAACGCGATTTTAGTCGTAATAAACTGTCTTCGTTCATACACCATTCGATTGTTTCAGAAAAACAACGTTGCTGCAGCATTGCTATCAAATAGGAGGCATAAAGAGGCGAGACAGCAAGGCTAGCGTGGAAAGAGTGCTACCCGAGTATAGCTGTCTCCTTCTCTCGCCAGCTAATCTGTGGCAGCAGAGCCTTCAAACGTTCTCACTCGACTCGACTATTGTCAATACGATATACAATTATCAAGTTTGTATTTCCTTGTTTTTATACCTATTATAGAATCTATACTACCCTTATAATGTTTTCAACGAGGTCGTTTAATTGCCAAAAAAACTTCTTTAATATACGTTCAGATAATGCACCTGCGGAGCTATTAAAACCTCTTTTGCTGTTTATTTTCGTGTTTGAGTATAACTTTTAAAAATGGTTATTGTTTAAACTTTGATAGTTAAACAACTTTAGGTGCATAGTATTCAAACGTTAATTTATTTATTGTATAAGAAAGAATCCAACGATCCAAAATGGCTCTGAAATTTTGAGAAATATTACGGAATTCAAATTGTTACTAACCCAATATTAAAAGCAATTTAAACGGTTACGACACCGACGTTAATAAAATACTTCCTCTTAGATCTCTAGGCATTGATGATCTTAAGTCTGGTAGTGCTTATTTCTAGTAAATATAAATATTTTCAGAACATCCACAAAAGCAAGGCGTCGATAGCGGAAATAGCTTTTGGCATGCAACTGCGAGACACTGGCATAAAGCGGTACCCGCTGCGAGCTCGCCCCAGGGTGTTGCAGTACGCCGTCACTATATTCTACGACCAGCCTGATGATAAGTAAGCCTTTATCTCCTCTGCCTTCAACGATAACCAACAACCAAGATCCCTAAATTAAAATATTTTTTTTTAATTCTCTGTTTTCTTTAAGTAGCTCAACATGTTTCCTTTCTATAATTTCTAACGTAAATTTGTAGAATTAGATTTTGTAATGAAGAATTCGACTGTCAAGTGATGACTTCAATAAGAAATTACTTAGCAAGTAACTACTTGACTATAAATACGGGGGTTAGTATTTAATCTGTTCAAGTAATTAAACTAATTTTGCTAAAACTCGCATAATCTTGATAAGCGTCGATCAATTCAAATGATTGAGAAAGATAAAACCCACATGGTATGATGATAACGTCAGCAGTATTTACTTCTATTTATTTCAGTTTCGTGAAAACTCTCACGCAAAAACTGAGGGAAATGTACCCTCTGTACCAGGACTCGCCGTTTAGCGAAGTGGATGAAGTAACACTCATCTACTATCCGGGACAGTTCAACTACCACGAGCTCGTGCCATTGACTATCACATTCGTCGGATTATTTCTCTATGTTTACTTCTCAGTTAGAAAAATTGAATTTATAAAGTCGAAGCTAGGACTGGCGGCGTGCGCAGTCCTCACTATAGCTGGAAGTCTCTCCATGTCAATGGGAATATGCTTCTTCTTCGGATTCTCACTGAGCCTTCAGGGCAAAGAAATTTTCCCTTACCTAGTGATTATAGTAGGACTGGAAAATGTCTTGGTACTCACGAAAAGCGTCACGTCTACTGACTCCCGACTCGATGTAAAGATCCGTCTGGCACAAGGTCTTACCAAAGAAGGCTGGTCCATCACAAAGAACCTACTCATTGAAATCACAATTTTAACCGTAAGCTTCTTCACGTTCGTCCCGTTTATACAAGAATTCTCGATTTTCATGATAGTGAGCTTGATCTCAGATTATTTTATACAAATGGCGTTTTTCGCAACAATTCTCGGAGTAGAAGTGCGAAGGATGGAATACTTTCAAGATCAGAACAAGTTGCATTTGAAAGAATACTTCCATTCGAACAATGCGTTGAACTGGAGGTTCAATAAGAGTGGGTCGGAGGATATATTTTCACCGCAGCGAATGACCAAGTCGAAATCACATCCACGACTGAACGGTCTGTCTCACAACAGTCCTACAGACGTCGTAGCGAAGAGGAACTCTAGTCCGGGCCTTCAAGACAACCGAGTTCCGAAACGCATACGTTTGGTGAACATCTGGGCGCGCACGCGTTTCTTCCAGCGCGCGTTCATGGTCTGGATGATCGTGTGGATATCTATGATCATCTACAACTCCGGCGTGGTCGATTACTTTATAACGAACCCTGAGAAATCTGAGAACACAGAGATGAGTAAAAAGAGGGATACGAATGAGGTGCCGATGTATGCTTTCTACAACAATAGCGATAGAAATACGCTTCTGTTCCCTCCGATGTTGGATTTTGCAGAACCGGAGAAGGGAGCCGCCGATACGAACGATACTATAATGCTGAAGCACTCGCCGCATTCGCGGCCTTGGTCAAGGTAAGATAATACAGCGTTTGTGAGTTTTTATATAATGTAGTAATTGTTATTAAATTGACAGTTATAGATTGGCTTCTTTATCTATTAGTCATTAAACATACCTACATTCAACTTTTTGTATATGATTCTCGCATATTTCAACTTTCGTTATCTTTGCATGAACGTCACTCTTGTACTTTACTATTCTGCCGTCTAAAAACTATTTTTTTTTGTCCAGTATTGTGACATACTTAATTCGAAATCTGCAAAGGATAGTTCATTGAAATATTAATAAATAAATAATTTATTCAGTGGAAATGCTGGGAATACATTGTCATTTTGTTATTAATTTATGGATCTTTTGGGCCAGAAACACTCGCGGATGCATCGAAACTACCACCAAAATCCTATCTCCATCTGATCAATATTCTTATAAGTATAGAGAAGAAACTTACATTACAATCATGTAAACTTTAAATGAAAAATCTTACTAAAAGTTAACGGCTCCGAGAGGATTCGAACCTGCGTAGATAAAAGGCTGACTTACCACTCGACCACGGAATCACTGACAAATCAAAACTTTCTCTTTTAAGCACCGATTAACTGTGAAGTTCACTATAATAGAATAGAAAAAGTTTTTATTATTCCATCAACATAAACATGGGTAACATACAAATGAAAAATACTTATTGACAATCGAGTGACAAGAAAATAACTACCCCTCAGCATTTGCTCCAAGCAGCATCATGACTGTTGGAGCGCTGGTTTTCAGTGGCCAAATATAACAATTAAAACTGTGTAACAATTACATCACTAGCTACTTCGCTGGTTACAGCCATTGACGCATTTGAATGTTGCAGGCTATCAGCCCACCACTGGTCCGCGATCCTGTCTCACTACAACGAGACGATAGCGGGGCGGTACGCAGTGGTGCTGCCGCCCGTGTTGGTCTCCCATCGCGTGAGCCCCGAGCTGGCGGCCGGCATCCGCAACCCGGAGGAACGGGACCCTCCGCCATTGCGCTGGCAGACCCTCGCCGCGGCGTTGGATCCTATCGATGTCGTGCCAGGTTATTATAACCACTTACATTGTGTCGGCTGGTGTTATAGTGCCTATAAAATTAGTTCTTTGCCATGAATAATATCGTCTATAGATTATGTCTGAAGAATTATACATAAACCCTCTTATTATTGCAATTACCTTTATTTAGGTAATTGCTTTATTGTTATTGATTATTATTAGTTAAGTAAAATGGAGGTACTCTTATTTTAGTACTTCTGTACGTAGTAGGTACTAAAATAAGCGACTTTTTCCTCAAACATTGTGGTGTCCCAACGGGGCTTTTGTTGCGGCCAAACCTAAATTTTTAAGAACATTAAGTACCAACTTGAAGCAATAAATGAATATGAATATATTGGTTTAGTAAAGCTAAAACGGATATTCAATCTGTTGCTATATCTTTTCATTGGTATAAGAGTAACGAGAGAAACAAACACTCTTTAAATCTATATTAGTGGCAATTCTGAGTGTCGCAAAAGCTAAACTAAGCTAACTAAAATTGTTGCCGTCCCTTTCATAGCGATGGGAATAAAAAGGATGGCAATAGTTTTAATAGGTTAGTTTAGCTTTTGCGACACTCCGAATTGCCCCCATTATATTGTCAAATTTTTATGAATAAGGCCAAATGTTTAACCCTAAAGTGTCTATTTGTTTAAGATTTTGAGGTGCTTGAAGGGAAGAGTACGCCGCAATGGGGCAAGGGCTCCGAGCTACCCATCTACCCCACTACGCCAATGGAGATCTTACTACTCGCTATATTATGCACCATCAGCGTCGCTGTCATTGCTTACATGATGGTCGTACTTTATAGGTAACTAGCTTACTCGCCCGCGGCTTCGCTCGCGTGGTATCTACCTTAATAAAATATAGCCTATGTTCATTCTGAAAGTCCATGCTTCACACACTTCGGTGAAGGAATTTTTGAAATCGGATTAGTAGTTTCGGAGATTACCCCAAACATCCAAACAACAAGCCAACTTTACCTCTTTATAATATTAGTATAGATAGTATAGAGTATAATTAGTGACGTAAGTATAGTAAAGAGCAAAAAGTTCTTGCAAGTGGAAATCGACCATTTTGTTTCATGACGTTCAAATAAAACTCAACCGTAGTGTGGTAGACCTGTTTGGCTGACCGTACAATCGAGTTATGTAAGTGATTGCTTTAATAATTTGCAGATGTATTTGTTCCCGTCACTACGCCGAATGGCGAGCGTCGTGGAATGATGACGAAGAATACAAGAAGAGCATTGCCAAACAACCCGCTATCCAGGTAATGTAATATTTAACACAACTGGACGCCATCAGCAGAAATACTTAAGCTCGTATTCAGTATCTGCACTCAAGATTTGAGTCTTCGCTCAAGTATCGATTTTTTGACAATTCTCTTATTTGGATGGTCTAGGCCAGGCGTAATGGCAGTTTTTACAACTACCCTCAAATCTTCAGAATTACAATTGACTACATTAGCAGTATAAACTTTGAGGTTAATTATATTACATTATATGCCCTGCACTAGAACGACGCAGAGTAATTAATATATAACAATAATAATGCGTGTATCTCGTTCCTAGCTGGTGATGGAGGCAGTTCCTCTGGTGGTAGCTGGCCACAGCCAGGAGGTGGAGTGCCTCGTGACGGACGGAGAGAAGATAGTGAGCTCTTGTCTTCAGGGCAGCATCAAGGTCTGGGACTCGCAAAACGGGGAGATCATCACGAATATCGACCGAGGCGCGTTAGTACCCACTTCAGATTATAGCATTCAGAATTTTTTCAATACATTGTTTATATAACTTGTAATTTAAAGGCGTTATGGCACATTCTTAAGACAGTTGTCTTTTTTAAACTTTCGCGATCTTATAAAACATATACAAACGGGTATTTATCACGAACTTTATCTTTAATATTCGCCCGACGTTTCGACCAACAACGACAGGAACACTTCTGTCTGGTCAGCTGATGAAAAATGTCCTTGTGTGGTCCAACTCGTTACAAGTTTATGGTTTTTTTATTTATTGAGAATTTGAACACAAGAAAATAAATAACGCATGTTTTGTAAAAAAATGACAGTTTGATCGTAATAATTTGTTACCGGTGTGTACAGTGCGTCCCGATATCGGTTATAACGTGGTTTACACGGGTGACTAAAGTCGCGCGTTTTCAGTCGCGCGGCGAAAATCGACCGTCTAAATGGGAATTCCAAGCCCCAAAAGTTGGGTCACAACCGAAATATCATCTTACTGATAGTTTAGTCTTCGGCGTCATAGGCTTCGTGGCCATGGCAACCCGGCTAAAGGGTGATCGCTTGAATCCCGCGCGCGGGTTCGAATTCCGTCGAAGTCATGAACTTTTAGTACCTAAGATTTTTCATTAATAATGAAATAAAGTTAACACACACATTGTGCTAACACCCGATCTATATTATGTCGCGCATAACCAAGTCTTTTATATTGTTTCAGCTTCTTCAAGTTACAGAAAGAGCTATATGACAAAGTTAATCATAAGAAAAATATGCAAGTACCACTGAACGGTATGTATTGAAATCGTTCACTAAAAATAATTATGTTTTGAAAACTTAAAAGTCCTATTTCTACTTTTCCCTCTGCGAAACAGGTGTGAATATCATACATGTTTAACGTATTGTTTTTTTACAGAAACCAATCCACAACAAATTTCTCCTAAGAAAAATGAGGTAAGAACCGTTTACATACTCAGAGTAGATCTTTCTAATACTAGAACTACTGTGAATTGATTATTGGAATAGCGACGGCTGCTTATTTACAATACAATGTTCGGGCACGACTGAAATATTTTTAATAATGAAATAATTTTATGAAATGGGATTTCAATAAAATACTCTCTTTTTCATCACCAAAGCTGGTAAGGATAGAAGTGATCTTTAGTCTTACCAGCAATGGACTTGATTATGTATTATTTCAAATGTAAATTTGAGAGAATGCTTAGTTCATGGACGTAGTATAGTACCTGGACGAACAGCAAGCGTGCCGCCGAGAAGAACAAAAGATGCAGTGAATCTATAGTTTCGTAGTACCAAATTCGAAGCATCAAGTTTCCAGCCATACAAAAAAGCGGCACGCCGTGATGGACAAAAGATATAATGCTTTGTCTCTTTTACTCACAAAAATGTTGATGTTCTTCTTTGTTTTTGTGTAACTGATAATGGAATATACAGCGCTCTATTTCTCTAAGGTTTAGTTAGAAGATAAGTGTTTGTTTTGATATAGTATTGTTCTCCACAGATGCAATACATGCATCGCCTTCGCAAAGGCCTAGGGAAGCACCTGAGTGGGCTTCGCTTCCGGCATTCCGTCAAAGAAACGGCGTCCCATCTCTCCGTGGTAGAGACAACTAAATACGACTTCGCTAAGAATTACAGGTATTTAACTTTCGCGATTTTTAGACATAATTTTAACTAATTTTGCGTAATTACCTTATTTTGTTATTTTCCGACGTTTCGAGTGCATTACAGCGCGTCTACATAACTCCATCTCGTAATTAAACTATAATGTCACCAGGGACCTATACTGCAGTGAGACGCCGGACATTTACGACTGCGAGACGAAAGAAAACGTAGACCTAAACAACTTGAGCCAGAGCAAAGACGAAGATATACTATTCTTCAACGCCAAGTCTGAGAAGCTGTTAAACAACGTTCAAGAAATGAACGGCGACGAAACACCCTTCAAATGGAGCCACAAAGCTGTGAGAGAATCTCCCGTTTGGTGCATGGACTTTTGCAATGATCTTATTATACTCGGATGCGCGGATGGCAGGCTCGAAATGTGGGAAGCGAGCTCGGGCAAGTTTGTGGTGAGTCAAATTATTATTAATCTTTTGGTAAACTGATTTTCTAGGTGCTGGTCATAGCTACTTATTACTTTTACTGTGTATAGTGGCATTAATATCTGAGCGCTTCCGTGCTTCGGAGGGCACGTTAAATTGTCGGTCCCGGCTTTTAAAGTCTTTAAGCCATGACGGAGGCCTTTAGGCGGCCTAAAAACTCCGTCACCAGAGTTGGCCACTTGCTCATACGAACTTACTTACTTTAGTGCGTGTGGAACAACAGCGAGGGTATGGGCGTGACGCAGGTGCGCGCGCTGAGCGGCGGGCGGCGGGTGTGCGCCGCCTCGCTCGGCGGCCGGCTCACGCTGCTGCGGCTGGACGCGCTGGCGGCCAGCGGCGCGCGCGTCGACTGGCGCTTCAGCACACAGCAGCGGCGGAGTATGTATGCTGCATGTGCATTGTGCACCCATGTGCACACATCCTAGAATACGCTACTTCACTAGTTTCTATATTATTATTTTTTTATCAACCTGTCTCGTCCCACTGCTGGGCAAAGGTCTCCCCCAAACTCTTCCAACCGTCTCTATCCTTTGCCGAGTCCCATCATCCTTCGTCAAAGGTGACGAGATCGTCCCGCCAACGCTTCCTCGGTCGACCCCTACGCCGCCTTCCATCGTCTGGAACCCAAGACGTTGACAAATGAGTTTCTAAATACCTTATATTAATACCTCGTGAGGAAACCCGCGGCTAGTCAGCCCCACACGTATTGACCATTGTCTTTCCTGTGGATATGGCCGGCTAAGCTGAGAGGATGGTTTAGGTGCAGGGCAAGCCTATTCCATCTCAACAATGTCCCAGGCACTACAGTGTCCCGTTAAGTGTAGGCAAAGATGGCCTCCTGACTCTGTATAAATCATCTAGTAAAGATGTAAAGGCCTGAAATACCTTAATTTTCTATTTTTAAAGAAAACGACATAACGTCTACATTCAAATGTCAAATGTCATTGTAGAACATTTAATTTGCACGCACATTTTAGGACAGTTGTCAGCTATTAGATTGTGACTCTTTAATACATCTCAATGGTCGCGCCACGTAAAAAGAGCGCTGGCTGTCAAACTGCGCAGTAGTCGATGATTGGTGGAGAGGTACCTAACGCGGCGCACTTCATACCATTGATTTAGCGAGTGCTAATGTGCTATTGGTTCGTCAGCGAGTGAACACAGGCGCAAAAATACCCCCGCTATACTTCTCCTCAGCGCTCTTTTTACGTGGCGCGACCTATACCTTCCTTTATTGCAAACTGTATTTAATTCAAAAATGTGTGTGACTACGGTTATAAACTAATAAAGTATAGTCGGTGATTGATCCTTAGCGCACAAACGCACCGGGTCTGCGGACTCGCTGCAGGGATCGAGCGACTCGGCGCGGCAACGATTGCCGTTTAGCTTCGACGGAGACCTCAGCGACGGAGATGGTAAGCATCAATCTATACATCACATAATCTTCATTGATATCACTATTTGGCCTTATTTAATAACTGCATAATAGCATCCTGCTCGGTCAGGTCTATTTAGTGCGTTGTCACGCTTGTGTAGCTTGTTTAAGGTTGGCTTTCGCAAGTCGCTCCGAACGAATAACGCGCGCGTAACAGTAACAGTGTAATGGATAACTATGCAAGAATGAGATAGCATGTTTTGGGATTTTGTGATAGCATTGGGAGTCGCATTGGAACAGGCAGTAGAATCACATAGCTAGCATGTGATTCTAGCTATGTGAAACTAGCGTCTGGAGTCGAAGTGATCCTTGAGGTCCTACCAAAAGAACTGTTTTTTTTTTCTTTCTTCGACGATAAGCACTAGGCGCTTGTGCAAGCTAAATTGCACTTTGTTTCATCGTATTATGAGTCGCTTTTAAATTAATATTTTCGCGAAGTGGGTCTTATGTACTTGTTTTATAGTTTAAATGTGTCTGTAGAAGTGGTGTGCGTGCGAGTGGCGCAATGCAGAGCGCACCAGCAGCCAATCACAGAGATGCAGTGCGACGGCGGTCGGATCCTCACCGGCGGGCAGGACCACGTGCTCAAGGTGAGAGCCTGGCCACAACTAGTGATTTTTTACTATAATAGATTCTACTAGCTGCGCCCCGCGGTGAATAGTTCCCGATCGCGTGGGAATACTGGGATCAAAAGTAGCCTATTCTTTAATCCAGGGTATAAGCAATTCTGATACCAAATTTCATTCAAATCTGCCCAGCCGTTTGAGCGTGAAAGAGTAACAAACACACACACAAACTTTCACCTTTATAATATTAGTGTGATTAGTGTGATTTGTGTGATATAATAAAAACACTTTACGCCCGAATACTGACACGCAACTTAAATATTTAGGACAGTTTGCAACGTTCTTGTCAGATTTGTATAGGCAAACGTCAAATAATGTAAAAAATAAGCACCACTTATATTAAGTAGCGTTTCAGTATTCGGGCGTTAGGGTGTTTGTATGTTTTGTTTTGTACAGTGTATAATATAGACCGTATTTGTAAATTGCCTTTAACATACATACATACATAAAATCACGCCTCTTTCCCATGAGGGTAGGCAAAGATCACGGATCTCCAGTTGCTACGATCCTGACACCTCTTTCGCCTCATTCACTCCCATGCCTTGCAATTAGTAACAAATTCGACACTGTCACTTGATTTACCATTGGTTAGTTAATTTTTGAGATGATCTGCGTTCGAGAAACCGGCTGTAATAGAAGATGATAAAAACGCCAAACGCGGTTCCTCGTGCTGTTTACAACTGTCACACGTGTTATGCGTTTCCAGGTGTTCTCAAGCTCGGAGCTAAGCGCGTTATTCACGTTACACGGGCACTGCGGGCCGATCACGAGCAGTTTCATCGACCACGCCGCGCCGACGATAGCCGGCAGCGGCTCGCAGGACGGTCTGCTTTGCGTGTGGGACCTACATACTGGTGCGTACTATGTTATCTCGCTGTCATTAAAAAACTAACTCCTCAAACTAACCCCCTTATGCATATTGGCTTAGTAAACCTACTTTAGCTAAAACGGATATTAAATCTGTTGCTATCTCTTTTCATTGACAAGTAACAAGAAAAAAACATTTTTTTAAATCTATATTAAATTGACAAATCTTTATTAAAATTTATATGCGCTTTATCACGGGCTCTGAACGGTCAAGGAAAACCCCCCCGGGTGACACCTCGTCACCCGGGGGTAGTTGCCCCCGGAGTTTAAGCCGGAGTAAAGAGTTCTCTCGAGGCTCCAACCTGCCAGTCCACCCGAGGACTGAGAGAAGACCCGAGTACGTGCATAGTAGCGTCGATGGGTTCGCAACCCGTCACGTATGGAATGTTAACTTCTGCAAAATGTGGTAAAATGTCCAAGGATATTTATTTATTTTATATTTAGTTTAGTAACCGTATAACTTGACATTCCAGGCGCATGCGTGTACAGTATGCAGGCTCACGACGGCGCCGTGACGTCACTCGCGTACACGGCATCCTACGTGGTCTCCGCCGGCGCAGACGAGAGACTGTGCATATGGGACCGCTTCCAAGGGCATATGCTCAACTCTATACACATTGTGAGCTCACCTTAGTTTTGTTTATAATTCTGCTGCCCTAGCCATGTTACATTTCGACAATCGCTTTCGATTAGAAACTAAAAAAAATGCATAGGAATTGACATTCGATGACGAAAACTCGAGCGATCAGAAATGTAAAATCAAAGGTGTAGCGATAATAGAAAGATAATAGATACGAGACATTGTGTCACTTGTCTACGCACCCTGGTGTCACGGTGTTTGTGGTCGAACTCCTCCGAAACGTCTTGACCGATTTTATGAAAAAACTAGCTTACTCGACCTTGATAAAATATAGCCTATGTTCAAGTCTATGCTATGCTCCACATCGGTGAAAGAATTTTTGAAATCGGATGAGTATAGTTTCGGAGATTACCCCAAACAAGCAAACAAACCAACTTTACCTTTTTATAATATTAGTATAGAAGTATAGAAAGATAATGTTTATTTGGTAGGTATGATATTAGGACGTAAATACTTAATACCTATCGTATAAGTAATACGAAGTTCGCGGGTTCAGCTAGCATCTCTTATAATCTTATTATAATATATTTTTTACGATCCAGTCATCTTCAATCTCCAATATAATAAATTTCAGCATCTGGCAATAAGAAGATTAATATTATGTTCACAGGGTCTAAACTACATGAGTAAAATGTTACCACTGACGCACACGTTGCTTGTGATGGGCGACCGGAGCGGCCTTACCGTTTACGACCTTAGCAGCGGTGACATCATACGGCGAGTTTTATTAGGTAAGTTACAATTACAAGGTAGGTAAGTTAGGTGGTAAGGACACAAACGTCACACTAATATTATAAAGCTGAAAGTTTGTGTGTGTGTAAGTATGGTAAGTGTGTTTGTCATCTTTCATGCACGGGCAATGTGTACGCTTTTATAACAAAGTTCCAAGCGATTTGCTAAAACTATCAATAAATAAATTTAAAAACCTTATAAAACGTCATCTTTTAAAAAAAGCATATTATAAAATATCAGATTTCTTTGATGACAAAAACGCTTGGGACTAATAGAATACATTTTGATTTGATTTGATTTTTGATTTGCTCAAACGGCTGGACGGGTTTGAATGAAATTTTGTACCAGGATAGCTTATATCCTGTATTAACATATAGTCTTAACTTTTAATCCCTGAAAAGGGCAGTGTTATAAACTTATTCACCGCGGGTAACACTGCGGGGCGCAGCCAAGTTCCTAATAACCATTTCTTTACAGGGCAAAGTGACGGATGCATACTCGTCCGGCAAATCCTGCCGCTAAAAGACGCGATAGTGTGCGATTACGCGAATCAACTGCGGATAGTGCGATTCCCGCTCGTATCCAAACTATCTGATCTGAAGAGCGAGTAACAGTTTCTGTTGTCCCAAAAGAAAAGGTACTATTCTTTATAATATGAAGATCAATTTATTTTGACGTGAGTGTTTTACAAGTGTGTAGTGGTTCGAATATTTCACTTGTAGCGGTTCTAAATTGTCAATATAACGAGTATGGTTAGATTGAAAATAGTTGTGTGCAAACGCAATTTCACCAGTAAAGGCGCTTGTGCACTATCCGGTTTTATCAGTATTCCGATTTTTTCAAATGTCTTTGTCCCCTTCTTACCTATCGGAAATATATATATGTCGCATCGGACAGAAAAACAGTAAAATTCCTTGTAGTGCACAAACGCCAAGGGTGGACTAAACTGATCGTAACTTATCTATCTGAAATTACTCATTAAAATGATTAGTCTTGTGTTTGAAATTCGAATCTGTGATAGGTTTGAACAATTATTTGGAATAGTATTGTATTTTATTTCAATGTAAGATTCACTCCATTGTGATGTTTTGAAAAAACACATTTCTTCCATTCTATAAACCTTTTATCCAATTCTTGTTGATGAAGTTTGAGAGAAAAATGTGGAGTGCAATGTCATGTTATGAATATAAGGAACTATTTATTCTCAATTTCTTCCAATTTCTGATAATTTATTTTCTATTTTGTAATTTACATTGTGTATAGTACCTTCTATTTAGACATACTTCGTTCTTTCCCGTATCTACTACAATTGCAAATTGTAACGATAGACTTCTGCAGTGTCTTATTAACATAAATAAACTAGCTTCTAATCACAAATTATTAAATGTATAGGTTTAAAGATATACTAGTTAGTTTGTTGATATAGTAGTATCTAGATTTACAATGTAAATATCAATATTGACAAAATCGTTATCATAGCAAACTACATAGTTTATGATTTAGTTTCATTTGTCTAAGTTTAATACACACTGATTTCTGTGTAGCATCCTGTGAGCGAAACACTTCTAGTCCTACCTAACTAAAATAATAATCATAATAAATACATAATGTTGTTAATATATTTCACTTATTGATGTAATTTAAAACACATCTAATATGTGCTTGACAGTTAAAGGATTCTTAGTGTTATCAATTTTTTTATTGATTTATGTCTGTTTATTTAGTTAAGTGTTTCAAACATATAAGTTCCCTTCCGTCCCTATATTACATTTCAAAATGACAAATTATGAAATGCATTTTATATAATATAAAATTGTGTCTGTATCGTCTCTAGAGATCTGTATTTACCTAAATCAAATGTTTTTGTGGGAACAAATAAAGCGGTTGTTTATTGTTTTAAGTATGTACCTATTACCTATTATAGTATCATTTTTTTTTTAAGGACTAACTAACCCTGTTATTCATAATGGACTTAAAAACATCTGAGACTAGTTTTGAATTTGACAGCAAACTAATATCAAAGTCCAAAATTATATTACCAGACCCAAACCAAGTGTTGCGTACAATGAATCATGTAAAAACGTACTTTTTGTTTCTCCTACGGAAAACATAGGGTGGAAAACAGTACTTTGCGTCCCTAGAGCCGTAAAATAAATAAATAAATAAATAAATAAATGGCATTTATTGCAGACACAATGGTCCATAGTAAAGTAACGCAAAAGCCCTAGGGATGACAATAACTGTTAAATATTAATCGATGAAAATGTCTCCTTCATTCTATACAATAAAAATGCAACTATCGGTCTTCCTAAAGTTGTTTAATATTTTTTTTCTAGTAGGTAGAAAAAAATGCGTGACAGCAATTTTTCGGAGGTAAAGAATACGGAAGATGCACCACGTGTTTGTATGTGTGTGTGTCTGTTTGATTTAATGTAGTGGTTGTGATCAAGTGAATGTAAGAGTTGTGTTTTGTGAGTGAGTGGTATGCCAGCCAAGCCCTAGACTGCGCGGACCCCCACGGGCCTAGCGGGGGGTGGATAAGGAATGGTAATGTAGGTATTTATTACATTCCGATGATACCTACCTATGCCATATTATATACTAATATCCAGGCCCTTTCCAGCTCAGTCCAACCCTGTATGAGTGTATGTGGATTCTTCTGAAAAGCTAAGAGTGAGACAGGAATAGTAGAGCGGAGATAGTGATTGAGTTGAATGAGAAATTTAGATTATTTATTGAAGAGGTTTGAATTCTTCAGGAGACGTAAAGTGGCCACTTTTGGTATTTTGAACACATTAAATTCATGTAAATTGTAAATGTCAATCTTCATAAAACACCTTTTTTGACAGTTTTCTATAGAATTGGATTTAATGGTCCACCAAAATATGAAATGATAAAATGTCAAATTAGAGTGTGTGCAATGTTAGCATTAAAACTGAAAACTCCGTCACTAGAGTTTGCCACTTGAAGAAAAACAAACATTATTGTGTTCAATAATAAATAAGAAACACTAAAAGTGACTGCTCTACGGTCCCAGTTAACCTACTTCAAACTTACTAAAAAGTTAAAAACGATACATCGCCCAATATTTGCAGCACATCTAAAATTCTTTGCTTGCTCGGGTTTTAGCGCTCGCAGTAAAAATTAACTTTACTCTCTTGTTGCACAAATAACTATGTATTATGAAAGAAAGAATGGCTAAAGGGAATAAAGAGGCGTAGGTACGTTTAAAGCTTAACAAGAAGCATAATAATAATATGTTTATTTCGATCGTTATGAATGTCAAATTAGTTTATTTTAGTTTTGGCGACATCTGAATAGACACCGTCTTTGTAGGTAGGTAGGTACTATAAAAAAAAATAACTAAAGTTTTGATAAAGAAAACTGCATAGCTATTTATGTTTCATTGACTATTATTGTGTTGGTAAGTATCATTATTGTTTTCTTACGTTTTAGTTCCTATCACCTTAATGTATGTAAGTAGGTAGTAAGTAACTAATTTATTATTTTATTAAATTTTATTGGAATCGAATGTAAACTACGTAGATTATGTGAGCCGTATTGGCCGAGTGGGATAATATCTCGACTTTCGATCCGAAGTCGTGGCTTCGAATCCCGGCCGAGCGTCAATGGATTTTGAGCCGGCGGCTTAGTCAGCCGTCATTACGTGTTGGCCATTGGTTAAACTGGGAGCATCGTTTAGGTGCTGAGGAAGGAAAACCATTATGCGGGCACCATACATTGGCTTCAACTTGGTTCTAACATTGGCTACGAATAGAATGGCCAATGGCAATGCTCCGTTTGTGTATAATAACCGCCGAAGATCGATTTGGAGTGTTGGAACAGACACGTTCCAGCATTCCAATGTGTGGTGCCCGCATTAAACATATCCCCATCGCAACAATGTCCCAGGCACTAGGTACCTACAGTGTCCCGTCGAGTGTAGACAAAGATTGGCTCCTGACACTGCATAGAGATATAAAGACCTAAGTTTTTAGTACCTATTTATGTGAGAGTTCAATAAGAATTTTATTATCATCACAATAAAATAATATGATGACGTGACACTGTTCAATACAATAGTTTTATTTAAATTGTTGCGGCATCCATTTCCAGTTTACCCCTTTGTCCCATACACCCTACCTACACTATACTATACTGATCATTAAATTAAACAATTAATTACTTTGAGTCACATTTATTATCCTACATGATTAAGTATCACCTATAAAATCAATATAAATATTGTCCGAAAACACAATTTATATACACTTCTCAAATTCGATTTCTTTTCGTACATAAATACATTATAATAAAACTACAAAATTTATATTCATATAATTCCTAAACACCCAAAATAGTAAGTACTATATATTAACTACATGAATAATAATGGCTTAGGTAATGTAGTATGACGCATACCCTAAAGAGTTTTCAACGACATAAGTCACAAGACCAATTTCTGCATTTTTCCCTCTAGCTTGCAATATACCTATCAGCTGATGATCACTTGGGGTCCTGGGCACATTCCATTTCATATTTTGAGATCAGTAAAAAATAACATCATACAGTAATACTTAGGTACTTACTTACAATAATACTAAAAATCTTAACTAACGCGGAAAGTTTCAAAACAAATGATGTTACGATTACAGCGCAACACCTGACTACTTTACCTACATACAATATTGAAAACACGTTAAATTCGCATGAAGAATCAAGATGCCACCAGGCTTGCAAATACTTAAGTACCTATAGCGAACACCACGGGAGGTCGTGGGTTCGAATCCTGGCCGTGCATCAATGGATTTTTCGTTTCGAAAAATGTAGGTGAAGATATATTACATATTTTAATACACGAGCCCTAAACGCTGAAGGAAAACATCGTGAGGAAACCCGCGGCTAGTCAGCCCCACATTTGCTATTATTATAAAAAAGATGCATATAATATCGTGATGAAAATTGTGACAACTGACTATTGAACTTTTGCGAGTGTTTGTGATAAATGGTACCTACTACCTATCAGACGCTGATTTGCGCCGCAAACCGATTACATGAAAATTTATTTCGTTATACAAATATTGAGCTTTGGCCCGGAACTAATAAGGCTCCTAACTGTATCAGCAATCTCAAGACTTATTAAGTTATTACTTACATATTACAAAAAAAACTTTTTGGATGGTTTGGTACAGCTTGTGTGAATAGACCCTAGTTCGCAGCAGCATGTTCTTCCTCTTTGAGAAGAAGAAGCTGGCGTTGCAAATGCTGCAACTCCGTTTGTGTTTCCTGTGATTGCAGCTCTTGTTGCACTTGTTCCTGCATTTCGGTTTCTGGACTCTCAGATTCCTGCACTTCTTCCTCTTGAACGTCCCCTTGGTCTTGTTCCACAATTTCTAGTTGTTCCGATTGTATTTCAACTTCATGTATCTCAATTTCTTGCTCTACTGGTTCCTGTCTTGATGTGGTCCATTGTGCTTGTTGCCACCCTGACGTATGTGGCTGTTCCTCCGTCTGTGTTTCTTCATCCTCTTCGTCCTCTTCTGTTTGAACGAGAACAGTATGTACTGACTTTGGTTTCGGGACAACGCGAAATGGTTGCACGGCCCTCGCCGGCTTCCCATTTACATAGAATATCTCCGGGTCAGTCTGTGTGCCCACGGTCGAGGTGAACACCTGCATGTGGTCGTGCAGCATGAGTACTAGATCGTTGTCAGGAGATGGCGTTTTTATGTCTTCGTTCTGATAATCAACAAACGGTGCCGTCATACTATATCTTGCCCTGAAAATAAATATTGTCAGACTGGTTTTTGATTTCTTACACTTATAACTAGGTATAGACTTCTACCTCTGGCAGCACTTATCTTCATATATAATATATTTTAATACCTACTAAGAGAATGAAACATTGTTTGTAGGTATTTTTTCCAAGTTGTTGGGATCGGTTTTATAAATATGATGCCAATTGTTTGTGGGTGTTATTGTGTCGGGCAGAGGTAACTCTTGTGTTGTGTATGTTTCAGCAGGCACTCATAATTAGTAAGCCACATAAATCGTTTCAGGATTAGGAGTGGACCTCCTCTTTTCTTTTCACAGGCAACACACAAAACCTACGTAAGTAGGTAGGTACCTACCTATAAGAGAAACGTTGGTTGAGTTGCCTCGCATCGCAAGTGTGCATGACTTTTAAATTTGTCTGAGCAGAGGTTCGAACCTAAAATTAAATTGATTGATACCACGCCAGACGTAATATGTAGGTACCTACCTAGGTAGAGGCACGTACGACATTAAGGTACTTACATAGACGTACCTACAGAATTTTCATAGAATGGTCTTCTCACAGACATCTAAATCAGTTTTGACTATCAACAAAATATAGAGGTAGGTACTTAGATTATTTTGTAGATGAAGAAGAATCAAGCAACATAACAGACTAGGTCAACGTGAAATTGATTGGTTGATCCTCCATTTTATTTTAGGATTTGTATATTTCGGTACTTATACCTAATAACCTACACAGGTAACTTTAATCGGTAGGTACTTACGGTTTTGAAACAGGTTTTGCGCCCTAGTGTTACGAGATGTGGAACACTGTTTCACTCTGGTAGAATATAATAAATTTAAAGCAAGATACGTTACATCGCAGGTTTTAGGTGCAACATTACAGTACCTTCTCACAGATGCCTGACTTCGGCAAGTGACGCGCAAGACTTGAACCCACGTCACACCCCTACAAGCGAGTGGCGCATGCGCGAATCAACAGCCCTGGAGCATGCATGGGGTGCAGTTGAAGGTCACGCACGTTTTCCCTATTTGTTTGGGCCCGGCTAGAAGTAGACACGCGGCGCAGCGGGACGCTTCTTCATAAGAAATTACCTAAGTACCTATCTATATATAATATCTACCTACCTACATAGGTACCTAATATAAGTAGGTACTTACCTATCTACATAAATTTTGCTACGCCGCGTGGAGTTTTCTGATATCACAGAATTATGTTTGTTTTTAAATAAGGTTCCGTACCGTAGGTACCTCAATAGGAAATGACTCGGTTGTCTGTCTGTCGCAATCACAACCTTTACTCAGGAATGGGTAGGTTACCTACCTATATGTAGATATAGAGTTGAAACTTATACCAACAGCGGGGTTTTATAACGCCAGTAGGGTTACACCGGCGTTTTTTGTGTAGGTAGTAGGTAGGTAGGTATAATACCTACTTATAGGTAATCTATCCTCGCTCACCGTGTTCTATGGTATTTTTAGTTCATGCAAGTTACCGGGGGAGGCGCTGCACTGGATTTTCATAGATTGTCATTTGTGATACCTACTCGACTCGAGGACAGAGGCATCCAATACTACGGTAAACTGGCGTTAACCCCCCAGTTTACTAGTGTACTCACTAGTAAACTGGGGGGTTAACGCCAGTATTGGATAGGTACCTACTGTCTTACTAAGAACTCTGATGACGCCTGCAGTCCAGCGGCTGGACTGCAGGCGTCATCAGAGTTCTTAGAAATCCAGCCAGACTCACGCCGAGAACCCCCGAGAATCGTGATTCAGCGTGAATGTGATAGGTTTCTCGTCTTCTTGTTCTCGGTTTGGTGTCTGTATTTTTGCCCGAGACAAAGGATTTCTCGAGATCACGAATGAGAAGATTGAGAGTGTGGATGATTGGCTCTACTTCGAGAAGTCTCGGCGAGAACTTCTCGCCGTGAGTCTGGCTGGCTGGAGGCGCTATGAGGGAAGAAGCTGCGCAGTACCTAGTCGATTTGATTGGTAGAGGAGTAAAGCGGCGCACTTCATACCATTGAATTAGCGAGTTAGCGAGTGCTATTGGTTCGTCAGCGAGTGAGTGTACTTACATGTACCTACCCATGCGCAAACATACCCCCACAGACCACTATTACATGCTCTTTGCCACAGACCACTAAAGATGCAGCGTTCGTGCTGATTGTTTGTACGTGAAGCGTATATATACCGCCTCCAGACTCAAGCCGAGAAGTTCTCGTCGAGACATCTCGGCGGTCTCGTCACGCTCGCTTCGCTCGACACTAAATGAAAAACGAGAAGGCGAGAAACCTATCACATTCACGCTTCACGGCGGCGGCGCGGCGTGAGTCTAGATCGATGACAATACAAATAGCTATACATGAAAATTTGACTTAGGTACCTAAATCAAATTCATTGGTTGGTAGTGGTACAACTTCTGAGGGTACCTCAAGGAACTTTCGGATATAAATAAGTTGGGAACCCATTTCGTCTCCGAAAATCGATTGTCCGTAAATCACAATCAATAACAAGTGTCTCCGAAACATAGGAATCCATAATATTATGGTCCCATAACTATAGTTTATAATAAGGTATTGTTCATCCTTATGCTCCTAATCCATAAATTTATGTTACCTAATATTGTAATCCCCAATTTTAATCGTTATAAACATATGTGTCATAATACTTCTACTTCCGAATAATCATGTTTTCGAACGTTTATAATTATGTAAAACAGAAACAACTTCGGTTGTATCCACCCAGATCGAAATCAGTTGGTTAGGTTAGGTTTGAACAGTGACCACTAACGCGCGAGGCGAGCGAGCGTAGCGAGCGTGCCGCGGTAGCGGCCGCCGAAGCGCCAATAAAATGTGAAATAAAAGTAATCAGCCACTCAGATCGAAATCAGTTGGTTAGGTTAGGTTTGAACAGTGACCACTAACGCGCGAGGCGAGCGAGCGTAGCGAGCGTGCCGCGGCAGCGGCCGCCGAAGCGCCAATAAAATGAGGAATAAAAGTAATCAGCCACCCAGATCGAAAGCAGTTGGTTAGGTTAGGTTTGAACAGTGACCACTAACGCGCGAGGCGAGCGAGCGTAGCGAGCGTGCCGCGGTAGCGGCCGCCGAAGCGCCAATAAAATGTGGAATAAAAATAATCAGCCACCCAGATCGAAATCAGTTGGTTAGGTTAGGTTTGAACAGTGACCACTAACGCGCGAGGCGAGCGAGCGTAGCGAGCGTGCCGCGGCAGCGGCCGCCGAAGCGCCAATAAAATGTGGAATAAAAGTAATCAGCCACCCAAATCGAAATCAGTTACATTCCCTATGCTGCCTTGTGCTTGAGACACAATGCTCTTATGTTAAAATTATTCTCATAAACTATTATGAAAATAAAGTTATGAGTTAGTTACATTATGGATTATATTATTTATTGAGAATGATTTTATGTATTTTAAACATTAGGGATGTTGATATTAGCCGTAACTATATTATTAGGGATCCTTATATTATGGATCCTGATTATACGGGCAATCGATGATTATGAAAACCCAATTTATAGATTTTTATTTTAGGGGTATAAAATTTCGGAGACAAAATAGAGACCCAAATAAGTTCCTTGGGGTACCTACAATACACACACATTGGTACCTAATCAAACATTCTATAATCATAGCATAGTATTATTATCTGTGATCATAACCATACTTATAACGCCGCCCGTGCACAAATGCATCTTAAACTAAATTACTAACTAAAACTAAAACTTAAACTAAATTATCAAAAGATCACTTTTTTTATTAGGTAATGTTTTTAATCCGGGGCGCGGCGAAGAAAAGCGCGAATCGTATGAAAAACAGTCATACTAAATTGAAACTAATCTATGTCTTGCGACTAATGACGACGTCACACTCTGAAATCTCAGCTTATTGATTCTAATAAGTAGGTATTTATTTTTAAAAAATTATTTATTTTTATTTTAAAAAATAAGGGAAACTTCTCCAAGAATATTCAATTTAGGTCGGACTAGGGTTCAAAGAGCATGTAATAGTACTAGGGTTGAACCTTAGGAAGATTGATTGATCCTAGGAGAGAATAAACCTAGGGTCGGACAGTCGGATGAAAAAAATCGGACGTTTATTCCCAGCCTGTGACACTGACAGACAGCAACGTACTGAAAGAAAAAAGAAACGTACAGTTTTACTTCGTTCGATCGACATCATTCACTGTCATTCACAATTCACATCACAATAATTTACTTCGTTTCGTTGTGCACTGCACTGCACGGTAGTACTTGTGACTTGTGTTAAAAGTTTTACGAGTTTTTTAAAAGTTTTATTCCTAATAAACTTAATAAACACCACAATATTTATACCTAATAAAATTATTCTAATTAGTGTGAAACTTTAAATATGGCACAGTAAGTTTTCAATTCATTAATTATTTTACAGTAGCATGACTTTGTGTTTTTAATTTATTCTTTTAAATGTTCTAACTGGAATTGAAATGGGATTAATTATGATAAATATTACCTTTCTTGTATTGAACTGCTAGGTACTACTACAAGTATGGAATCCTTACGACAGAAAAAAATACTTTGCAAACTATTTTTCTGTTGTAAGTAGGTACCTACTTAGTTACTAAAATATACTTAGATATATAAAGAAGAAATTTCAGCAATAAGCTGTACCTAATATCACCGATTCAGTTGTAACATATAAAACAGTATTCTTGTAATAATTAATATACTGCTGTTAACCTATATTGGTCAAGTTAAGTACCGGACCAAACAAGGTTACTTCAAGGTGAATGTATTATGCTTATTCACTCTGTGGTTTTTCTGAAGCATTAGTAAGATTAGTACTTACCTGTAAACTTGCGCAAGCGCAAAGAGATCTAACTACAGTCTATTTCATTCAATAGACATGATAATATATTTTAGTTACCTACTAAATTATGCTCAAAATAATTTTCCTTGAACTACCAACCATTTATGTTACTAGACATAGCTCAGAATGTAACAACAGTACCTACACTCAATAAGTACTAGGTTTTTTCCCTATTTTTACTCAGCAAACAGAAAATATGTTAAAAAAAATGGGTTAGTGTTAGACACCCCTACAAAAATCCCCTTAGGTAATAAATTTTAAGTAGGTAATTGTATTCTTCTATAGAGCAAAGGCTGACATTGCCCTCATCGGATTGGCCGTGATGGGGCAGAACTTGATCCTCAACATGGACGACCATGGCTTTGTGGTCTGCGCTTACAACAGAACTGTTGCCAAGGTAATCAATTTAAACATAGCTGGATATGTAACTTATAACTTTTATTTAATAGATAAGCAATGATACCAGAAGGATATTATAGTTTCTGTTAATTGACTAAGAATGAGCTACAATTCTGATAAAAGAAGAACTTCACAGATCAAGACTGTCTAAGCAAGCTACGCTACATTTGTTAATTCCATGCATTTCATTTGGGATAGATTTAATGAAATTGAGGGAAGACCATAGCTCAGCTGACTACAAAGAAGTTCTTTTTAAAATATAAATACTTAATTAATAATAAACGAACGAACGAATTATTATCTAAGAGCTTTTTTAACTTTAAGTGTTATTTGACAGGTGGAACAGTTCCTGCAAAATGAGGCTAAAGGAACTAAAATTATTGGAGCAACATCTTTAGAGGACATGGTCGCTAAACTCAAGACGCCCAGGAAGGTCATGCTGTTAGTAAAAGGTGATCTTATTATATTGTGCTAGCTTACTCGCCCGTGGCTTCGCTCACGTGGTGCCTACCTTGACAAAATGTAGCCTATGTTCATTCGGAAAGTCCATGCTACACAGGTGAAAGAATTTTTGAAAATTTTTGAATCGGAATACTTAACATTATCTTAGATTATTATCTGAAATGTAGTTGTGTAAGATTATTTTTATATTAGCATTCTGCACATAAAAAAATTAACCATGCATAATACTTTTTCCCAGCTGGCTCAGCAGTAGATGAGTTTGTGAAGAAATTGATTCCTCTACTGGACAAAGGAGACATCATCATTGACGGAGGAAACTCCCAGTACACTGACACACAGCGCTGGTGCAAGGAGCTTGCTCCTACCGGCATCCACTATATCGGAATGGGAGTAAGTATCTGACATTACTGATTTAACTTTTGAACTGTACCTGATTGTTATTTAAAACCTTGGCTAATTTAAAAACATTTCAATATGACGTTGACTCTGATATGATAACCAATGATCGAAGCTATAATTAGGGAAGCTATTTCAGGTCATCGAACTCAAATGTTAGTATAGTATAGATAGATTATGCCCAAAAAATATTATTCATTTATAATTTGTTGGTGTTGATCAGGTGAGTGGTGGAGAGGACGGCGCGAGATACGGCCCGTCCCTGATGCCTGGCGGGCACCCAGCCGCTTGGCAACACGTCAAACCTATCTTCCAGGTACTCTAAACAAACAATGTAGGTACCCTAAACATACAATGTACCTACTCTAAACATACAATGTACTCTAAACATACAATATAATGTTTATAACATAAACATACAGTAAGCGCAATCTCAGTTGATTGGGATGAGGTATGAACATAGTTATTGCGATTAGCGTCGCAGTGGTCGGTATATAACTGTTTCACGTGCTGTCGATACGTCTGTTTAGCTCTTTCGTAACGAGTGTTCATAATGCGCGACCGCCCCGAGGGCCTATGTTCGACCCGATCACGCGGTTATTTGAAAGAAAGAAAGAAAGAAAGAAAATATTTTATTTAACACATACAAAACATAATTGGTACAACAAGAAGATACAAGGACGGACGGGAGTATAGGTACTAACAGAATATAACACATACAGTACCTAAGTAGGTAGGTACCTACAAAATAAAATGAATAATAATCAAACATACACACATTATGTAGGGGTAGGTACCTACCTAGGCACTCAGCGAGACACATTTTTTTTTTGAGTAATTAGCCCCTCCCATGGACTACTGTGTGGCTAAAAAGGTCCAATCTCAGCGTGATTCTACGTGATTTGCTCTTACTGTACTAATAATTCAAATTGAAGTATTTCCATACAGCGCGGAAATACTGCCTGTGGCACGATTCCGTCTGACAGTGGCTTGGATCAGTTGAGCTACCTGATCGTTTCTACTATCGATCATTAGGTGGCTAATAGAAGTATAGACTTACTAATATCGACTTTAGATTTTAAATTTATTTTAAAATTGGAATGTATGTTTTTTGTTATATGTGTTACCTATGTATTATTATAATGAAGTATGTGATATAAACAGCTAATAGTACCTATTTCTTATTAAATATTTTTAACGCAAGCGAAGCCGCAAATGAATTCTTACACTTTATACTAGTTCGCAAAAGTCTCAATGAATTATCATGTTATGCCAATATACTTTCACTCGGCCTTAGCTCCGTTTTTGAGGTCATTGTAACAACTCAAGTCATGAATATTACCACAGATAATATAATACTATATTACGTAGGTACATAGTAGCTGTATTTGCTCTAGAGTAGACAATATAATTATCTTGTACAATAACCTTTTTTAAAGGCTTTTACACGTAAAAAGATTTATCTATGATAGTGTATAGCATGTGAAATTTTTTTGAGTCGTTTTAGAGAGATCATCTTTAAACATAAAAACAACGCTACCTCCTTTAAATTGGTAACTAGTAGGTACTAGTGGTACTAGGTAGCTTCCGCCCGCGCCTGTTAAATCTTGAAATCGAATGTCTAATAATAATAATACATTTTATTTTAGGCAACAATAGTAGGTATATATAAAAGTTAAGAGCTCAGCTCTTGTCGGTGTAATGATGTAAACCTAAAAATATATATTATATATGAAATATATGAAATATATATTATGACGTGTAGTCACCGGCGTGTCTCGGCGCGGGGATCACGTGACAAGTGGCCTTTGAACCGCCCCGGTACTTCACCCCTTTCAGCCAGAAGTCAGGGCTTGAAGGTCTTCAAGTTTTAGTATTCGTGTTCGCATTTCGCAAGCTGAATTACAATTTGTTGCGTCGTAGTAAGAGTCGCTATTTAAATGAATGTTTTCGCGATGTGAGGCATCTGTACTTTCTATTATTTATTGTGTGGTTTCATCTTGACAATGCTTCAACCATACCAACGTTAACATCAATAATTTCCGTAGGATTGAATCAGTTGTTGTATGAGGTGTTGTTTGTCAGGCAATCTGCGCGAAAGCGGAGGGCGAGCCTTGCTGCGACTGGGTGGGCGAGGACGGCGCCGGCCACTTTGTGAAGATGGTCCACAATGGCATTGAGTACGGAGACATGCAGCTCATCTGCGAGGCTTACAACCTCATGAAGGATGTGCTTGGTGAGTACGAACTCTTTGCTCTTAGCTATGGTCCCAGCGGGCCTTATACATTATGAAAACATTTCAGAGCCCTTCAGCCCTTCAGTCGTCTATTTCGTCGGCGCCGTGGAGATGAGAGGACATAGGTGCAACTCGGCGCTCTTCGTGATGAATGCATGTAGTATAGTGTAGGTAGCTGCGGCTGGCTGATACACATTAAAAAAACCCGTAGGAACCTCTAAAGCAGTATGAAAACCCTTAAGAACCCCTAAAACATTCTAAAAAAAGAGTAACCTAAACTTACCTTGTCATTGCCCCTGAGTTACGCTTCAACCACTCAACCTTACGCTACGGACATGTGCAACGCTCGACATACCTTCTTGTTGTCGACAAAATTTCCTCTCCTGCTTTAGCGTTATCGAGATATTTCGTTTGTCGTCTCGACACTTTGCAAATGTTAGGCCTACAGGACGCTTTATTCAAATTAAATAAATAAATCTATAAGTATTTTTTTACTATGTATAAGAATCTCGTGTCACTGTGTTTGTGGTCGTACTCCTTCGAAAAGGCTCGACAGATTTTTATGAATTTTTCTATGTATATTTGGTATAAGAATAGGTCGTAAAGTATATTTCATACTGCTGGATGAATATGGTGTCCCAATCCAAAAAAATATTTCTTGCGACGAAACTTATATAAACTTTTTGAAAATTTACCTAAACGTATGTTATTGACAGGTCTTGAGCAAGGAGAAATGGCGCAAGTTTTCGAAGAGTGGAACAAGGGTGATCTCGACTCTTTCCTGATCGAAATCACACGAGACATTCTCAAATACAAGGATACTGATGGTATGTTAAACTTGAATTTGTTTTATACTCAGCTGGATTTCACAAATAGTCTCAGTTGGGATTTATAATTTATTTACTTACAAAACCAACGATTTTAAATTGATGCTTACATTGTGCAATAATCGAATAGGTAGTTAAAATATTATAATATGTATTTATATATATAGGTAGTTATGGGAGTTTTTTAGGTAAGTGCCGGACTTTTCGGAGTTTACAATAAAACGATCTATCTATCTTTCCAATCGGATGCTGCATAAATCATGTAGATGTATAAGGCTGATGATGACTTATGTAATGTATTGTTTAGGTAAATACCTGTTGCCGAAGATCCGCGACACAGCTGGTCAGAAGGGCACGGGCAAGTGGACCGGCATCGCCGCGTTAGAATACGGCGTGCCCGTCACGCTAATCGGAGAGGCAGTCTTCGCGCGCTGTCTGTCGGCTATCAAAGGTCTACATTTTTCTTATTACACGATCTCTGTGCCCTCCGTGTTTCGGAGGGCACGTTAAATTGACGGTCCCAACTTTTAAAGTCGTTAAGCCATGAGAGAGGCCTTTAGGCGGCCACAAAACTCCGTCATCAGAGTTGGCCTGGGTCACTTGCTCATATGAACGAACGAACGAAGTGGATGAAAGCCTGGCTGAGACGGAGGGTTCGATCCGCGGGCAAGTGAAAATTAGCTGTATCCTAGAATAATAATGCATAATTTCAGAGGAGCGTGTGAAAGCCAGCCAGGCCCTCCCCGGCGCGGGCGCCAAGTTCTCGGGCGACAAGAAGGAGTTCCTGGAGCATCTGCGCAAAGCGCTCTACGCCAGCAAACTCATCTCCTACGCACAGGGCTTCATGCTGCTGAGAGAGGCCGCTGCTGTAAGTATAGGTCGTTAGAGAAAGTAAGAAATAAAGCGCTGTATATTCCTTTCTCAGTCACACAAAAACAAAGAAGAATATAATATATACAACATTATTGTGAGTAAAAGAGACAAAGCATTATATCTTTTGTCCCTCATCGCGTGCCGCTTTTTGTATGGCCGGAAACTTGATGCTCCGAATTTTGTACTAAGAAATATCAGTAGCAAGCATTCGTCTTCTACATACTAATTACCGGTCCTTCCCTTACATAATCTAACTATAATGTGCCGGCAGCTTCAAATAGCATTTAGATATTTAAAAGTATTCTTTTTCGAAGTTTAGCGAATCGCTACTCTAGATGGCACTACTAGTAAGGTTTACAGTATCACTATGTGAGTAGCATCTTTTTTACAAACTGGCCTCGCAAGTCGCAATTATTTATGGTTTATCAGACGAATGAATAATGCCCAAACAATGCAACACACGTGATTCGGTGATACAGTGTGTTTATCCAAAGGTCAAAAAGATTGTTACGCTGTTATGCGTGAATTGAATAGGTACTTTAAAATCATACAATAATGTTTCTTTGTGAAGTTTTCTGTGATTCTCTAAACCTCTGATAGAATTTATACAGGTGAGTTTTTTAGGATCACTAAGGCAAGTCTGAAACCGTGAGAGTTATCGGAAAGTCATGATTTGCCTTAGTGACCCTAAAAATCATGACAAAAATAAAATCATAACTTATTTCTGAAACCGTGAGAGTTATCGGAAAGTCATGAAAGGAGTCACTTACGAGATTTATTAAAAAATAAGTTTCATACCTAAAAATACTCACCTGTAGCAAAGACGATTAATATCTAGAAGACAGACAAAGGCCATACACAAAATCGTAACCCGTATCAGATAGCCTGGAAACTTTAAAACATAAATTTTATCCAAGAAATTTCAATTACTTTCTAGTTAAAACCTAATTTTTTTTTTATATTGAATATTGTTGCTACCTACTACCACAGATAAAAGAATACCTACTACCTACTAAGTATTGAAATTTCTCGGATAAAATTATTGATGTTTTAAAGTTTCCAGGCTATCTGGTACTGCGGGATCAGGGTTACGATTTTGTGTATGGCCTTTGTCTGTCTTCTAGATATTAATCGTCTTTGCCTGTAGGTACCTATACCTATACCATGCATTTTTTTTGCCCTCTTTCGCTCCGCTCATTTTCTAGAGTATAGTAAATCTGAGTACGTTTGTAATTAGTGATAATCATTAATTTGTTTAAGGCAAACAAGTGGAACCTTAACAATGGCAGCATCGCGCTCATGTGGCGAGGCGGCTGCATCATCAGGAGCGCCTTCCTCGGGAATATCAAGGTACATCACTACCGTGGGCATAGGGCTTGTACACATAACTGCCAATTCGCATCGCATCGTAAATATCTGCGAGCTATGACTGAGCAAATATAATTATGCAATTGCGACGTCGTATCGCATCGCATCGCAGTTTTGTGTACAAGCCCATTTAAGGAATTCTGTCACGTGTTACAGTTAACTTCTGCAAAACGTATGTACTGTAACAAATATGTATATACCTCCGACTACCTTAGATCACGTCTATTCAAAAATAATATTTAACACAATGTCTACATTTTGCAAAAACACCACCCTACACTAGTGTATCTTTTCCGATCTCTTTAGGCAATTTTTGGATCCTTAAGAATCAAATATTGCCTAAAAAGATCGGAAAAGATACACTAGTGTAGGGTAGTGTTTTTGCAAAATGTAGACATTGTGTTAAATATTATTTTTGAATACACATGAATGTAATTCCTCCTAGTAACTGGTTCCTATGCGAGAAGATCTAGCAAGAGTCAACCGTTCTTATTAGCCTTATGTTATTCCTACGAGGTTAATTGTTAGTTTTATCAGTTTTATAGAATTTACCATGCAAACTTAATGTCATAAATAATACCAAACAACAGGAAAAAAGGTTCAGATTCCTTGCGTTATTTCATATCAGCATGTATTTCTATTCTTCCATCCTCAAATGTGTCACCGTATACTTGTAAATCTTTTTTACCGTTAGATTACAATCGAACGACATTATAATGTCGAAAAATTGTGTCGAATATTGGATTTAATCTTGTTAGATAAAATATTCTAATGGTATTTACAATTTTACGACGACTTATACCACCGTATAAGCACGTTATAAGTCGTCGTCAGTTCTGCGTCGGAGTTTAATATGTTATGGGCCCATGTTTTAAAGACGCGCCACGCATCAATCAAATCAATATAGTATTAGGATATGCCTCATCTGCTTCAATATCCACGGTGCCTGTACCAGGGAGGACCTCGTTGAAGCTACACAGAAAGGCGTAGAACTTGCTACCTACTGGTCCAAGACAGTCTAAATTTATTTAAATAAAAAAAAATGTTGAGTTATCGATACGAAAAGAAGAAGAAGAATATAGTATTTTATGTAACTGAAATGACCCGTCGACATTGTGATAACTTCGTCATCGTGCGTCGAGGTTGCCGTGTCACGGTCCGATTTTATCATTCGCATTCACGCGGCACGTTGATATTGATAGGCACAATCACTGTTTTCAATCAAATCATTTCCATTATCTGAAGTGTTCAATGTCTTGGACGTCTCTTACCTTGGTTAAGTATTTCGTGTTAGTCAGAATGATGCTTAGTTTCTTATCATAAATGAGGGCTAACTGAATAAGCTAATTATATAACTAGAAAGAATGCCATTGTATTAGATTTAAAAATGCGCTTTTAATATGCTGATTGCGTAGTAATGACTTCGTGTAATCGTCATAATTAGTTCGTTTGTCTTATGAGGCATGTTTGGCCATTAGAATAATTTGAGAGTTGACTAAAGTCAAAAAATACAAATCTTCTAGGAATTTAGGTATTATGACATTTATTTGCCTCTAGCGAACAGTCCCCGCTTCACATGGGTGTTATATAATATGTTATATAATATCTACTTTGTTTATTAGATATAATTATAATACATTATGTTTATAGATGATGGATATCCTAGAAACCAAGACAGACAGCTTTATTATTGTAATAATGGCACCGTAAGAATTAAAGATTTTGCTTGAGGACCACATTTATGTTGCATTGCTGTGTCGTACCTACTACGAGGAAAGGTTCTTTACAAAAAATACCATTCAGGGTAGTGCAATATTGCGTTAGCGATGGAACGTGTGAGTTTCGATCTTATGCGTTAGTCAGGAGTGGTATTCCGTACAGCACTACGGAAGGACAGATGTGAGCTCAGGGGATCGGCCATGGGGTTCCCATCGGCCGCGACGGTCCCGGCTCATCAGGTAGGCAACCTCGATCCCAAATCACAAGACAATGGTTCATTATGTTTGTCGGAAGGGCAGAAAAGTCCCATTTTCCAAAAAGAGATATCTATGAATACGAATGTTGTAGGTAGATGTGGATACGATACAAAAGAAACCCTACCCTGTTACTAAGTTGAAGGATACGTCGCCAATTATTTTAAATGCATAGACCATTTTTTATAATGGCCAGATAAGGATGAGTTTGTCATTTGAGAAATATTGCATTTAGGTAGTAAAATATTTTCTGTGGGTCAGAAAGGATAGAAAAGGAAACGCGTTTAAAATGATAGTGTTTTTAAAAAACCGCCAGGGTTATTTAAAAAACACGAACACAGTTCTCACCTTACCTACATTATTTTATCGTATTGAAAAGAAAAACGTTATCGTCTAAAACAATGATTTTATGTTCATATTACCTACTTTGCAAAACAAACAGCCAGTTATTATATTATATTATATGATTTATTATATATTTATCTTTACACATCGTAAATCGATGACTGTACTTCGGAGTTAGTAAAACTATTTGGAATAAAACCCATGTTTCCAAATAGTTCGATCCGTCAGTATAACAATCTCTGCTCCGCGATTTCGAGCATAGTGATTGGTCAATTCATGCACCGCTAAGCACCGCTCCGCACAGCTCCGCGTCAATGGAAACGCAGCCTAAGTTGTTTTTTTATTTTGTTCAGGACGCGTTCACGAAGAACCCTAGCCTGACGAATCTCCTGCTGGACCCGTACTTCAGCTCGCGCATCGCGGGCAGCCAGGGCGCGCTGCGGCAGGTGGTGGCCCAGGCCGCGCTCGTCGGCGTGCCCGCGCCCGCCTTCTCCGCCGCGCTCGCCTTCTACGACGGGTACAGGGCCGCGGTGCTACCCGCTAACCTACTACAGGTATACAACCGTGCTATAAGTCGCGCCCATTGAGCTACAATCTATAGAGCCACAATCAGACAAATAAAATGTCCGCGCCTAAACTCGGCGCACTACGTAGCGTTAGTTTGAATTTTTGCGTACAAGCGACATTGAACATTAAAAACGTCTACATTCAAATGTCAAATGTCACTGTAGAACATTGATTTTGCTCGGACATTTTTTGAGTGTTGTCAGCTATTAGATTGTGACTCTAGTACTTAAAGTAACTCAATGGTCGCGCCACGTAAAAAGAGCGCTGGCTGTCAAACTGCGCAGTGGTCGAGAGCGCAGTCGCCGTCTCCAGAGTTAGCCAATGGCTCGTACAAACTTAATTTTAACAATTCAACAAGAATTCAATTAAAATTTCACTATGCGCTTAACTCGCATTATTTGAAAATGCTGTAAGAGTGAGGGTAAGTTTTCAAAAGCGCATGCTAAACTTACAATATCAATGTTTCATTGACCATTGAATCTTCTTAATAGTGAGTAGGTATATTGATCGTGAAATTTGTATTACTACGCGGTTATAAGCAATTTGTTTGTTGGCAGGCCCAAAGAGACTACTTCGGCGCCCACACGTACGAGTTGCTTTCAAAACCTGGAGAATTCGTGCACACCAACTGGACCGGCCACGGCGGCAACGTGTCTGCCTCCACCTACAACAACTAACTCACATACACACCCGAGCATTGCGACCATCTAATAATCTTAACTTAATCTATGCTCGAGTTTATATCTAGTTCTACTTCAGTCCCAAAGTGCAGGACATTTCTCACTCGTGCGTGACCCCGATCACGAGGTAATTAGAATACTATGGGTTTTGGAAATACGTGACGCCTCGCATAGGAGTTCAAATCTATGATAATATATATGATAAAATTGTTAAGTCTATTGTTGATAAAAGAATGTAACTGTTCTGTTTTTATACATTCCTATACGTATTTAATTAATTGTAAAATACAATCATGTTGCAAATGTGGTGCTTTATATATGTGAGGTTTTAATAAACCATACTATTTTAAAACGAGTTTTATTATATGTTTATTGTTAGAACATAATAATATCTTGTCAATCATTGAGGAAAATCAATTTGTCAATGGATGGAAAAACTTAAGGTAGACCTCTATAATTTTGGAAAGTAGATAGATGGATAGGATAGGTATACCTACTTAGGTACATACAGGATGGGGCAAAATTTCTCAGCAATCTGTAATGCACTATGAAATTGCAGTACCTAAGGGCAAATACCTATAATCTATAAGTTGCAATTGCAACTATACTACTGAATAAGATGCAAAGATGTCAAGTTGTCTTTCTTGTTTTTTTTTTTCCAAAACTTGTGTTTTAGCGAATGATAATGTGTAATAATGATGGATTATTAACTGTTAAGAGTTCGTGAACGTACATAAGTGTGGGCAAATGAAACAAAATTGAATATCATTGCATTTCGAGTTCTCTCAAAAAGTCCGTGAAAAGCTTTAGTAAAGATAAAGAATACGTAGTATCTCTACCTAATCTGTGGATAAAGATCCCACATCTTTACTGACGCTGACTATGACATGATTTTGACTTGACTTTACTAATTTGAATTATTTTGACATGGTAGTGGCTAAATGCGTGGCAAAAGCCGGCGAAGCCAAAATAAAGAAGAAGAAGAAACTCAACTAAATTTAAACGTAGTGTTTTTAATTTTTTATTCTCTTTGCTCTTATCTATTTTTTGTTTGTTTTGCTAAACGTAGTGTTTTTATTCTCTTTGGTCTTTGCTTTGAATACGTTTTCCGAAATAAACGATTAATGACAACTATCTAATAGAACTGAAGTGGATTTTCATTTTTCAATTTGTAACAAGGTAAGTGTTGTGCATTTGTTTTTTGGATTATCTAGTTTTTTTTTAATGCTAACGGTACTTACATATAGTCCGCGCCACGTAAAAAGAGCGCTGGAAAAAAGTGGAGGGGGTATGTTTGCGCATGGCTACACTCGCGCACGAAAGTAGGTACTAATCCTATTGTATTATTGTAGCCGGGCGGCTCGGCTCGCGCAAGCTAGTACCTATACACCGTTTTAACACCCTGTTAGAGACTACTTTTATCAGTTCAACTGTTGACAATAAATATTATGTGTGCGTAATAAATATTTTACTCATTTCAACATTTATGTCACTGTCTTTCATGAAAAAAAATAATGACTTGACTTCACTAACTTGAATTATAATGACATGGTAGTGCGTGGTAGGCTAAGCAAAAGCCGGCGAAGCCAAAATAAAGAAGAAGAAGAAATTACATAGATGAATATCATTATTGGAATTATTATTAAAAACATGTTTTAGTCAGTGTTCATTGTTAAATTGAATTAAGTAAGTACATACAAAATTCAGGTATTGTTGATACATTGTTTTATTATCATCAACAGGATTTTTAGCAGCCTCTCTCTTCATAAAACTATGTACCTACGTCATAAATCATTTTTCTGATATTTCTATGTAAAACCATTTCGTAAGCGAAAACTTTTGTACGCGATGATATTTTGCAAACGAATTTGACGTAGTGACAGCGCGGGAAGCTAAGGACTGCTGACGAACCAATAGCATGCGCCGAATCAATGACAGCGTTACCCCTTCACCCCGCGCCGCAGTCCACACCACCAATCGGACCTAAAAATCGACTCTGCGCAGCTTGTCAGCCAGCGCTCTTTTTACGTGGCGCGACCTATACCTACTTACAAAGCACTACGTTAGCTATTTTCACGATGACATTATTGTGAATTACGTTGTATTTAGGTAGGTAAGTATCATGTTTTCTATCTCGAATACTTACCGTCTAATTGAAATGTCCTTGCAAACTATTTACGCATGTTATTACTTATTTCCAAGAATAATTCAGAACCAAATTTTTTCTTCAAGTCACAACAAATGCATAGGTACCTTCCTAATACAGTTAATTGATCTTATCCTACAAAGAGTTCTTTACAATATGCCATATTTTCTATTGGATTTAAATCTGTACTGTTAGCAGGCCACTCCAAGAGTGTCTCCAATAGCTCACTCAGAAACGCTTTTAGCAGATTCTTTTGGGTCTTATAGTTGTGCAGAAATATCCATGTCACTGCTGATTATCCTAGAATTATAGGATCATTGTCTCTCCTTAGGTATATACATTTGTTCTGGTACTGATCCATCAATCCTTCAATCAATCTCAAGGGACCCACCTAGTATCCTTAAAAACATCCCCACCCTTTGAAATGCCCATCGCTCGAGCCTAACTAACTTTTAAGTGTACTTTTTATTCAAAGCCTTGTTGATTGGTCCTCTTACGTATTGTTTACCATCAGAATACCCAAAATACCTAATCAATGGTCAAATCACGTGACAGGTGTCAAATTAGGAAAAAATTCGACACTGTCACGTGATTTGACCGTTGATTAGTTAAATTTAGAAATGATCTGCGTTTGAGAAACCAGCTGTTAGTGTTTCTAATTAAGTACATCTCCACCACTGTATATGTAATATGTTCATATTTATTTGTTTTATGACAGATGTGGAATCCTAACGAAGCCGACGCGGCGGAGATGCAGCTCTGGGTTTTATGGCGGATGCGTATGAACAGAACAGAACAACATAGCGAACCCACGGACGAGTAAGCTAGTATTAGTTATTTTCATTTATTTTATATTCGGATGCGTATGAGCAGAACAGACAGCAGGACAGAACAGAGCAGATGGAGGAAAAGGTCATTGAAGAGGATGACTTTGAGAGTATATTTTTGCCCCCCCCCCCCACAATCTTCATCATCATCATAATCAACAACAACAACAACAACAACCTACTTATACTAGTCATCTGTTGAACAGTAGTCTCCCTAGATAAGTGTTAGGCGTTTAGGCTCTTTATTTTAATAAAAAAATCATATTTGTTTTTGTTATAAACTTACTTGGTAATTCAAGACTGGTGTTTTTCAGGTAGTTGTGAAGTTTCTTGCTTGCCATGTTTGTAGGTACCCACACATGTTTACATAATTGTCAATGTCAATGCACTGTCACTATTTCACAGAATATGCAATACACCACAGTTTTAAAGAAATTTTTAAAGTTTGTTTTTTGTAGGATGCCTCTTCTGTCACCCATAGCTGCCGAATATTCGCCAGACCGCCCGGGACGCTCCCCTTTATCAGAACCGTAAGTTCTAATACTTTTGATCTTCTGTTAGGTTAAAATTTGATGAATACACGTAGGGGCCGCCTAAAGGCTTCCGTCATGGCTTATCGACTTTAAAAGCCGGGACCGACAATTTAACGTGCCCTCCGAAGCACAAAACCGCTCAGCTGATAATTCTACAACGTTCCTTAATTTCGGCGATCTCGCCACAATAAGCGCTTTCGAAATAATACCCAGGAATCAAATGTCCCAAGTGCCCCTTCCCTAACGGTGGTGCATTTATTTCAGATATTTGGACCAACAAGAGTGGTCGAGGGCGCGCTCGCCACTACCGGCTTCGTCAGAACCGTAAGTTTCAATACTTTTCTTTTATGTTGTGTGTCAACTTTTGTATCTCGGAACTATGGAGTACCGGACTTTTGATAGGCATGTATGGGGCCGAAACCAACACACAGAGGCCTTTTTGTCAGTTTTATTTAATCTTATTGTGATGGACACACAACATATGGCTTCCCTGTATTATCACAATGAAAATTAACCCCCTTTATAGGGAATTTTGACATTAACTAGATCACTGGATACTAAGTACTACTACTAAGTATTGAAATTTCTTGGATAAAATTGATGTTTTAAAGTTTCCAGGCTATCTGGTACTGGGGATCAGGGTTACGATTTTGTGTATGGCCTTTGTCTGTCTTCTAGATATTAATCGTCTTTGCTCTAGGTTTGACTCTGGCCCACCTCCTCCAAATCCAGAGACCGGCGCAGAATCCCTGAAACGCGAAGCAGATGAACATGAAGGTAATTTTTATTTGAAATAATTTATCAAAGGTCATTGAGCGTAATCTGACCCGGTCAGTGAAGCATTTTGTACGATAGCCAAACTAGATTGTAATTTTAAGTTTTAGACCACAACGCGATTGTATAACATTTTAAATTAATATTTTTGCTCGATATATCCTAACACTTTAACTCCCTTTACCTTTTTAAAAAAATATCTCAAACTTGCATTGAAATGTGAGTGCATTTGAATGCAAGTTTGAGACAATTTGCAACAATTATCAGTTTATAAAATCCTCATGAAGGCATATCTGTTAATAATACATTTATAGTAATAATATTAAGAATCCAAACCGAATGATTTAGCATTAGCGAATATTTTTACAAAGCAACTCGTCAGTGGAAAGGAAAAAATGCTAAGCGCCACTTGGCCAATACGAGTTATATATAATATTTTATATTTTTCTGCGTCGATTATTTAGTGCAGGCAAAGACGATTAATATCTAGAAGACAGACAAAGGCCATACACAAAATCGTAACCCGATCCCGCAGTACCAGATAGCCTGAAAACTTTAAAACATCAATTTTATCCAAGAAATTTCAATACTTAGTAGTAGGTAGCAACAATATTCAATATTTAAACATTTTTAACTAGAAAGTAATTGAAATTTCTTGGATAAAATTGATGTTTTAAAGTTTTCAGGCTATCTGCAGAAGACAGACAAAGGCCATACACAAAATCGTAACCCGATCCCGCAGTACCAGATAGCCTGAAAACTTTAAAACATCAATTTTATCCAAGAAATTTCAAACTTAGTAGTAGGTAGCAACAATATTCAATATTTAAACATTTTTAACTAGAAAGTAATTGAAATTTCTTGGATAAAATTGATGTTTTAGAGTTTTCAGGCTATTTTTTAGGGTTACGATTTTGTGTATGGCCTTTGTCTGTCTTCTAGATATTAATCGTCTTTGGTGCAGGTTACAAGACAATCTGACAACTTTTTGAGCGCTTAAGCATAACGTCCAGTCTCAATATCAAAGGTGGATATTGAGACTGGACATTAGGCTTAAAGCAGTAGATAAACAATTTTTTTCTGACTATCTTTTAGAACACTTTTACTTGAATAGACATTTACATCAATGTTACATGAGCTTTAGCTCTTCTAGTTTATGCAATCAACTGTCGCTACTAGAAATGTTTTATAAGGATAAATACAATTAAAAATAAAGTATTACATTTTACAAAATATAAAAGTTCTGCATTTTTTTCTGAAGAAAAAACTTTAAACTCGATTTCCCACGAATGGCATTTTGGCGCTTCAGCATTTCTTCCTTTCCAGTGATGAACTATTTTCTAAATTAAATTATATTGCTTGTGCAATGTCTGGTATTAATAAGTAAGCCTTGTGTTTGTACCTATCTATGAAAGGTGTATGAAATTCTCGATCGAGTGAGCGATGCCAACGAGATCTTAGTTTTGCGTAGTGTGTTTGTATGTTCCGGCACAACTGTCGAACCGTTAATCCAATCTTCTGAAACTTGGTGGGTATGTAGGTAGTGATAAGTAAATTTCCGGCTAACCTAATGAGCTTAATCGGTCAAGGGGTTGTAAAAACGCAAGTACCTACAAAATAAACCACCAACCAACGGTGCGCGAGATCTCGTTCGGGGCGAACTACTTGTTATTGCTAATGCTTTAATTTCATAAGGAGGTGAAAAACATGTGATAAGAAGAATTTTGGATTTATTTGTTTTAGGACGCTTTCAAATTTGCCGTACTGCTTTGTAAATCCATTTAGCTTACTCGCCCCTGACTGCACTCGCGTGGTACCTACCTTGATAAAATATAGCCTATGTTCATTCGGAAAGTCCATAGGTACTACAAATCGGATGAGTAGTTTCGGAGATTACCTAAAACATACAAACAAACAAATCAACATTGCCTGTTTATAATAACATAGAAAAACGCGCGCCTGCAGCGCTGCAATCGCGCTGCGGCCTTTATCTATATGGCCTTTATTTATAATGGATTTACAAAGCAGCACTGTGTAAAACGTGTAAAATGTCCATCGATATACTGATTTGTATTAAAACATAAATTCAGGAACGCAGCAATTTAATGCTGCTTGCACGAAAATGCGTTCCATGTTTGTATTTTTATTATTTGTGTGTTATCTGACTGCTAATGTATTTTGCTGTGCGCTCATTGACTTTATTCTCAGCCGGGCCAAGCAACGTCAAGAAAGTGGACCACACCAATGACAATGACTGCTCGTGTGAGTGCTGTGTGCAGCAATTACTCAGGTTTGATCTCTAATGATTCATCATTATCTACATTTGTTCGCTTGCTAATAATTGAAAAGTGAGAGAAAGAAAAGTAACATCCACAAAAGGTTTGTGCACAGGACCGGCGTTGTGGATGCGAGTGTGTGTGACGGGCTTTACAGGCAATGCGATTTACGATCGGAGTATCCTAAGCTTATTACATGTCATCAGGGATTTTATTGAAATTCACAACGTAGTTTGGCTACTACCACATATATGTTCAATAGATAACGCAAATGCGTGTATTTTCCGTGTCCAACTCCAAACCAACAAAACGGGTTTGCCGCCGCTATTTTCAGCAAGCTATTTTACATTACATTGGCGCGTTTGCTTTGAGCGTTTGATCTGACGTTGTGTGTTAGACAATAAATTACGGAACAAGCGATACTGTCGCGCATCGCTTCGACTTCGTGGTACAGGCAGCTTGTCATTCGTCTGTCAAATCTCGCGACTAGTGTTATTCGTTTTACAACATAATATCTTTAGTCGATAGCAGACAGACAAATTATATTAACCATTATAAAATAAATCTAACAAGGTGTGTCGGTTTGCGGTGTGCGAGTTTTGCGTAGTATGTTTGTATGTTTTTTTTACTGCAAAAATATTTAAAACCATAATGTTTTTATGTCGAATTACCACCCTCACAGATACTTACTATATTTTACAAAAACCACCAAATATTTTTTTTTGACAATTTTTTAAGTAACTGCGGGCAACACTACTGGCTTTGAAAGATAGTGACTATACAGGGTGTAAAAAGACTACTACCGAAAACTTTAGGGGGTGAAAGTACCCATCAATATGAACAACTTTTTCTAAGAAACCAACACTGTGAACGCGAAAAAAAAAACAGCTGTTTCATACACTTTAGCCAAGTAGGTATTGAACTTATGTATGGAACAGCTGTTTTTTTTTTCGCGTTCACAGTGTTGGTTTCTTAGAAAAAGTTGTTCATATTGATGGGTACTTTCACCCCCTAAAGTTTTCGGTAGTAGTCTTTTTACACCCTGTATAGTGACATGACAGAAGCAACCCGCGAAATTTTTTCTTGAAAAACATGTCAAGTGTTGAATACTTCAGTAATACATTGTAAAGGCGTTTGTCCACCGCCGCCGTCACCGGGACGTCAACGAGAACGAGGTTATTTCTGGTCGAGTTTAAGATGACGTGACGCCTTACGGTGGACACGCGGCTATAGTTAGTCTATGTATCAGTACTTCGGCGCCGTCACCATTTTCTCGTTGACGTCCCGGTGACGGCGCCGGTGGACAAACGCCCTTAATCTATGCTATCTATGACGTCATGCGCGACAGTAAAAAGTTGGCACGCTTGGTTTCAATACAAATTGTGGTACATACATGCGTTATCTATTGTACATATAGGTATATCTGTGGCTACTACTTTAGCTTGGTTCTTCAGAAAATTTAATAATCACAATATCACCATAAAGGTTCAAGTTGACATCGGACGACACGCAGAAGTAGCAGACGACACGGTCGGTCGTCGCGTTTGTCGCTACGACGACACCTCGTTACGTTCGCTGCTACAGTCATGATTTCGAAATCGACTGCAATCGGCAACAGCGATAAAAATGTTCAATTGTTTTTTGAAAAGCAACTCGCTCGACGGCCGGCGTCAGTGGCACTACTGTCCCTCTTTAATAAGCCAAGACGATGCATCGTGACAATCATCGCAGGTCAGTTATGTTGGTTAATCTTCCGAATTTAGTTCGACCAACATAAGCTGACCTGCGATTATTGGCACGCTGCATCGTTATAGTTTTGTAGAGTAGACCTTCTAGATTGTAGAGTAGATCGCTGGCGGGCGACACTGACGTCGCCGTCCGCCGCTCGACGACGCGTGTCGCCAGCTTCGTGTCGTTGACTACGGAGGTAATTTCATAGAAATACATAGAATCCAGGTAGTGTCGCTGCGACACGTCCTCTGCTGCTGTTGCAACGTCGGCTGCCAACTTGTACTTTAAGTATGACGAATGTTTATTTATGTTAAAATATTAGGTATTGCAATGATTTTATGAACTAAGTGAATTATTTCATGGAATCGGCTTTTTCTCCGATTAACCAAAGCAAACATTGCGATCAGTGGCTGTGCGAAAACTCAGAACGATTGAAAACTAGTATCGTAACGATTTTTATTCGTTACGATACTAGTTTTCGATCGTTAAATAGCAGCTTTGCTTAAGTATATTTATAAATAAATACTGATTGTGTGTAACATACAGATACAGATATTAACAAAGCAACTGCAGAACAGCTACATAAGTTAGGTACCTAACTCTTTATTTCATTAATTCAAAGTACTTTTAAAAATCAGAGAATATATGTATACCTCTTAACTTCAATCACCAAATAATAAGGAATAGTCTAAAAATCCAAACTAATTTAATTTATTTTATTTTGAAGGTGATCTCTGGATCTGCTGATTGAAACTACTTCAATTAGATTAGTACTAAGAAGTAACGTTTAATTTATCCTTGCTATAGGCTATGTTACATTTTTATTCTAGGTGTGAGCGTAGTCACATGCAGCAGCTAGTCTAAAATTGTTGAGACGCCAATATCTGTAAAATTCAACGTAACCTACCCAAGTACCCATATTTTCCAAACAATCAAACTGTATTACCTGACGGAGGTACACCGGTCCCCATCACATATTTTATTTCGTACAACATCGAAACCATTATCGCTACCTGCTGTGCGAGTTTGGCGGCATTAAAACTGTGAACGTACAAGAAGATTTTTTCCGTCCGTACAAAGGCTATCTTGTTTTAGTATTTATGCTGCGTGATTGTACTTTCGCAACCCTATGCTTGTAGATTTAGAACATACTTTACCCTCCCGCCCCGTGAACAAAGCTTCATTCTGTTAGATAAGGTCATAGAGAAAGAAAGCATTATAGAGCGCTGTATATCCCTTTCTCAGTCATCCAAAACAAAGAAGAAAATATACAAAATTCTTGTGAGTAAAAGAGACAGAGTATATTTTAGTCCCTTATTATCGCATGCCGTTTTTTTGTATGGCCGGAAACTTGATGCTCCGAATTTTGTACTAAGAAACTGTGGATCCACTGAATGTTTTGTCCCTTTCGGGGCGGCCCGCTGCCTGTTAGTCCAGGTACTATACTTACTAGGTCCATGGATAAGGTTCTGTGTGTGGGTTAGTTTGCCACCGATGCGAGCCGCATCCGCAAGTGTCAACAGTTATTATGTGAATATACTAGGGCTAGGATTATTAATACGTATATCGCTTATTTCTTTTCACATTAGTGGTGTTTGTGCTGTATTTTTAACACGCTCTTGTGATCTAATAAGGTTGTCAAAAGTTAAAATATAGTTTAAGTGTCTACTATTAATACTGAATTCGAGTGCGGTGCAATCAAACATGTGGGTTAAATTATTATTAATAAAGCTGCGCCTGAAAAAGCTGTCACGTAGCCGTTGCAAAAGTGGCTTCAAAGTGAGCTTAATTGAATAAATATGTTTGTTTCCAGGACTGATCAGCTCAATCAACAAATTGCCCGTTTGGAGCTAGAGGCCCAGCAAGCCAGAAGTGATGTAATGGACAAAATGGTTAATTACGAGATAAAAAAAGAAGTTTTAAGATCCATTTTAGGAACAGAAATTGCATCCAAATTATTGGAAGAATTCATAGAAAAAGTGAGTATATTAGTGCATTGCATAGTTATTGTCTAGGAAAATTTATTGATTGTATTTTTAAGCATCAGTTCTAAAGGTATATTTTATTTAAATGTTATAGAAATTTGCACTTTCTAAGACAGATTGCTACACACAATTTTTTTTAATTTGTAGTCTAGTAGCTATCTATCACTTCTGTTCTTGAAAGACTACCGAGAACATAAATAATTTTGACTTTATTTTATATTTAACTAGCGTAAATTTCGTCTTAGTAACGTAAAAGAAGGATAAAGAATTTGTAAAGTCCCAACAGACCAACATCTGAGTATTCCCTCCTAAACAGTAGTATGAGAAAATCATTATACTTAGGTATAGTCCGCGCCACGTTAAAAGAGCGCTGAGCGAAAGTGGAGGGGGTATGTTTGCGCATGGGTACACTCGCGCACAAAAGTACCAGGCCTATTATTTTATTTTTTAACTAGCATTTCGCTTTTTACTTGCGGCTTTGTAGATTATGGTATATAGATTTTGATTGAAAAGTATCTTCATTAAAAAAGACTAGTCTTTATTAAAAAAAATACATACTTAATCATTTATATTTTCTTGCTTCTGTTGTTCATAATGTTTTAAATTATCAACTACATTATTATGAGTCGCTTCCTAAAACAATATAGGTAGGTATTTACATTATCAATATTATTTACATCAATATTTCTCACTTTTTTATAAAACCATTTCGCAATCTAAAACTTTTATGCGCGATGCTACGTTCAAAATAAATTGCCTACTGCGCACCTGTCAGCCAGCGCTCTTTTTACATGGCGCGATCTATACATGCTTTTTAGGGTTCCGTACCCAAAGGTTAAAAACGGGACCCTACTACCAAAGACGATTAATATCTAGAAGACAGACAAAGGCCATACACAAAATCGTAACCCTAAAAAATAGCCTGAAAACTCTAAAACATCAATTTTATCCAAGAAATTTCAATAACTTTCTAGTTAAAAATGTTTAAATATTGAATATTGTTGCTACCTACTACTAAGTATTGAAATTTCTTGGATAAAATTGATGTTTTAAAGTTTTCAGGCTATCTGGTACTGCGGGATCGGGTTACGATTTTGTGTATGGCCTTTGTCTGTCTTCTAGATATTAATCGTCTTTGCTACTACTAAGACTCCGCTGTCCGTCTGTCTGTCTGCCTCTAGGCTGTATCTCAGGAACCGTGATAGCTAGAAAGTCGACATTTTCACAGTAGATGTATTTCTGTTGCCGCTATAACAAACCATTTTGGAATGTGCAAAAAGCCCTTTCAATGATATACCACATTGAATATATATTGATTTTTACCACCTTTGGAACCCAATATCTTTACAACCTCTTCAACGATTAAGCTTATTAAATTACCAGCAAGGTGCCTTAGCACTGCCTATACAGGGTGGGGCAACATTTTGGGGCCATAAGGGTAGCTACCTTTTCTTTTGTAGTTCGAAGGTGCAGATTGGATTAACGGTTCGATAGTTATGCGAACACAAAATGTCGGTTAGTCGGTAACGAAAGCCGTATAATTATAATATAACTAGCTGCGCCCCGCGGTGTTACCCGCGGTAGTTCCCGTTCCCGTGGGAATACTGGGATCAAAAGCCTATGTGTTATCTCCAGTCATAATCTATGTATATTCCAAGTTTTAGCCAAATCCGTTCAGTAGTTTTCGTGTGCAAGAGTAACAAACATCCATCCATCCATCCATAATTTGAACATTCTCCTGAGAATAACAAACACAACAAAAAAAAAGTGAAATCGGTCCAGCCGTTCACGCGTGATGGCGTGTTTAAGGGAAATAGGGATTCATTTTAGATATTAGTGATAATAGTGGCAATTCGGAGTGTCGCAAAAGCTAAACTAAACTAACTAAAATTAATGCCATCCTTTTTATTCCCATCGCTATGAAAGGGACGGCAACATTTTTGGTTAGTTAAGTTTAGCTTTTGCGATACTCCGAATAGCCACTAATATTTAGCTAATTAATTTCCTCTTACATTATTTCCAGTAGCCTCCGTTCTCGATGCGCAACGAGGCACGCCACACAAACTCGTTCAGCAGTCCGGTTAGTTTTTTTCCATTATTTGTGAAGGATCGTTTTCGTTCTTTTCCCACCCTTTAAACCTCGCCTTAACTTCCACAAATATTTCAAGATCAAAATGAGCCAAATCGGCACAGCCATTCTCGAGTATTTCTTCGTGTTATAGCGTGACACGAAGAAATAGGGTCTTTTCTTTATACTTATATATTTTACGATGTGGTCCCACAAAAAAATCTAACAAGGATCTTCGGAGCTATGAACAGAAGTGCACCTCGAGAGTGCGGAAATTGAATTCGGCTTTCATGTAACTTAAATTTTGCTACTTGTGTACCCTCCATTTTTTTTACATAAACTACAATCACTATCTGTCGCCAAAATCAACGTAAGCACGATCGATGGTGCAAATAAACACTATCGTTTTCAGTGCCAATGGCGACATACCCGAGCTGGCTGGGCCGCGACCCCTACCTTCGGAAAGCACCACGGCATGGCACTAGGGCATGCCCTCGACGTCATTTTATTTATGCTAATAGAATATAATGTAATAAGTGATGTAATGATTGATAGGTGAAATTATGATTTTAGTTTCTAATTCTGATATAAACTGATAATTATTATTATAATGAATGAATTAATGAATGTCTGCTAATAATACTGCATTTTGCTGTATGATAAATGATTATCTAATAATAACTTATATAAATTATTAATAACTGACTTTTACTATGCATTTTTTTATTTATCACAATGAATACGGTGCGGAGACGGAATATGCGTTTGGGGTTAGAGGATGTTTGTTTGTGCAAATTTATTTTGGCATTTTTCTTCAAAACTACTAGTCCTATTTTGATGCAGTTTTCAGTTATGGGTTCGTCTTTATTTCATGCATGTTCTTAGATAGGATAAGTTTGGTATCAAATGAAAGGAAATGGTGTGTAGAGTGCAAAACAGGAAGGGATAAACAATACAATTACTTTTCATCCGTCGCGTCGTAAGTTTTTCAAAATTTAGATTTTGTTGAGTTTTGGTTTTCTTTATATTGTCACAGTGAAAACAGCTAAATGTTGTATCTAAATCTTCTCAAAGAATTGCTATTTGTTTTTTCTCAAAGTGAAGATAAGCTTTAGTTAGACATTATAATAGCACACGGGAAATTACTCACGTAAAATTATCGTCGATTTAGATACCGACAATGTTATAATGTCTAATACAACTCACGATAGTTTTGAAAGTGAAGATAGCTTCTTTTTGAGCGGTCACAAATAAGATGGGTGACCGCTAGTTAGTAACTGATAGCTAAAGTGCTTTGGAATACACAATAAATTGTAAGTCTTCGCTCCGTCGTTGAACAAAAAAGGAGACTTCGCAACCTCCGTGACTAGAGCTAGAGTTGGCTAGACACTAAAGTCAGACCCATAATTAGATTCATAACTTGACAGCTGTCTATCATAGTGCCAGACCGAGACCATACTGTTGCACTTGCATTCAATGAATCATGTGAGTAAATATAGTAAATGAAAATAAAATAGAAAAAAATATTAGTACCCAATAGGGGTTGGATATCAAAAGCACAGATTGTAGAGATACTACGTATCAAAAGTTTTACAAGTATGATATTTAGTTTTTAAATCATTTTATCAGATGCCATCCTTCACTGAGTCCGATGTCGGCTTCCTGCCCGCAGCCGCACGGCCTCGTCAGAGTAATGGTTCGGCAGATATTATCATGTTATTGGATCTTATAACAAAAGGTAAGTTCATTCTTTTGTCAGATAATATTTGGGCTCACATTTTAATTGATGGTTAAGGTGTCTGTATGCGTCAAACTAGCACCGCCGCCTATTGTATTTATTACTATTGCAAAGGTATTAAAAAAAAGCTTTCACAATCTGAAAATTTTCAGTTTTTTTAAATTCCTAATTTAGTAGTAGTTCCTAGTAGACGGCGCTAGTTTGACGTATACAACCACCTTAAACAAACTTACCTACTTACCTATTACTTTTGTCCATAATTATACAAGACCGTTACATCCAAGAGATATGATAGTTTCACTTGTGCATTATAATAATCGACTATATTCAAGAGTTTGATGCTGCGATGCCCGCACATAAAAAAATAATGAAGCCAGCGCGAGCCCAATGGGCGGGCGTATTGGAGATGGTTGTGTGGCGGTATACTATGCTTTTTTTATTTCCAGATACTTGCATTTTACTGCTCTTAAAATTATGTGATGCCTTATACCATTGAGAAGTGAAAATACAAAGAAATATATAGTATTACTTTGTAGTTTCACTTCTTGGTAATACAATCATATCTAGAGGCTATAACCGTCGTAGTATAATGCATTTGTATCTTCTAAAAATTATAAAATGTGTCTTATAGTGGCTTCCGTTGCGTCAGCAAGTGGTCCGAGCGAGGCGGAGCTGAGTCTTGCCAGCTCGTCGGGCAACGGCTTCAGCCGGTTCCTGCTAGGCTCGCGCGCAGGTGGAGACGCGACGCCCGCGCCTAGCGACCCCTCCCCGCACCCCGCGCCGCCCGCGCTCGCGCACTTCGCGCCCACCAGCCGTAAGTATCTGTCATCTGCGCTACCTCCCGACACAATAGGTCATGTAGCCAAACAAAATTAAGCTTTTGGTTATCTGCAGACATGGCCAACTCTCCGTGCCCCGGCGCCGACCTGAACCAGCCACTGCGTCCGCCGATGCTGCCTAAACAACCTCAAAATAGTCCGTATTTCGCGGAGGGTAGTTACCCTAACCAGCAATATTACCATCCTTACCAATAGGGACAGGTAAGACTATTATTGTAACGGATCTCGCTCTTGCAAATTTTAACTAGCATTATTTTACAATGTATGACGTGAAAATTATCCTGCTGTGTTATCTTCATTGTAATATTTTGAATAATGTTGATTCATTAATTTCGGCTTTGCAAAGTAAATTGAAGAGTTTTAAAATGTTATATTTGGTTTAACGTTTGTGTAAATAATGCCGGACCGCTGTGATCCCTTGCTTGAACTGCGCACGTGTCGGTCGCCCTGACTTACTTAAATTACATACCTAAATAAAGCAACGTTGCTATTTCACGAACATTAATAATATACACATAGTGGGTTATACAATTTTTAAGTAGAAATGTATACTCCTAATGATTGTATTTCGTTGATCTCTCTAAATGAAATTCCGTCTATTTTTGTATAATTTACATAAAGACTGAATCTGAATAGAATTATATATATTAAAATTGAGGCATAGTATTTTAGAAAAACTTCCATTAACCAACTAATATTCTCTCTAATAGTCTCATAAAAAGTAATTAGCCTACCAGCGACTATGGATATCTATATAGCCTTCTTCGTCTAATAATCATCTCCCAGTCTTTTTATTATAATGGCGATGAGTTTGGTGTCACACTAGTGGCAATTCTGAGTGTCGCAAAAGCTAAACTAAGCTAACTAAAATTGTTGCCGTCCCTTTCATAGCGATGGGAATAAAAAGGATGGCAATAGTTTTATTTAGGTTAGTTTAGCTTTTGCGACACTCCGAATTGCCCCCATTGACTACCTAAACTATGACTAAAACTGAAAGCTCCTATTAATTTCACGCTAAAGACCAATATGTCATAGCACTCAACCAATATGTTATATGAAATGTTATTTTACCTGTACTTTTCACCTTGTTTTTCATCTTTGCGAATTGTTTTAGTCAGAAGCAAAAATGGGCTTGATCAATTCAACCCATATTATACACACTTTTATACTTTTATACACTTTAATTTTACTCAAATGAAGTAATTTTGGAGATCACTCAGCTTGTTATTTTGTTGTGAACTTTGTGTTGAGAACGTAATAAGAGCTTTCGGATTTAGGAATAATTAAACTATTCAGTGTTGCAATAGAATCGGAGCCAATATGACCCCAAAATTCACTTGACCTCAAAAGTCACTTTTGACTTCTAACAACCCCTTTTAAAAGTGCAATCGAGATAGATTTATTATTCATGCATTTTTATAGGTAGACATAATATATAATATAATGTATAATAAAAACAAAACAATTTACTTGATAAGAGAATCTGTAATGCCAAAAATGTACATAGTTAATAACTGGAATAGTCATAAACATGTACAAAGATCCCATTGTTATGTTAAAATGAAAGTCGTTCACTTTCTTTTATAATTTGAATTTAAACGTGCTATTAGATTAAGTATAAATTTAGAAATGTCGCCCAAAAAAACCTGCCTATTTATAATACTATTAGATTTAATGAGATTCTTATGTTCTCGTTTATTGCAAAGTTATAATTGATTTTATCGATTGATTAACTTATCAATACAAATAAAACGCCAGCCTTTTTCGTATTGAGATCCAACGCTTAATTTACAAAAGCTTTCGAAGTTAAACGCTAGCAAGTTTTTAACTATGATCACTTGTTGACTATTCTCATATCGAATGACTAAATAATAATGTTAGTATCCAAATAACTTAAAATAATAATTAACTCAAGTTTTTCAACGCTCTACACAGGCGACGGATTCAATCATTGCACCCTGGTGCATAAAGTTTACTAAAAGCATATTTGATGCACCTACTCTTAGGTGCATCAAATATGTGATCTCTCAGGTGAATTAAGTAAACTAGGCCGTATGAACTAGACATGATCGACATCAGTATAACTTTTGGTAAACATACTAATTATGTTTGGTGCCCGATTATAATTAAGTATTTTTTATTTTGTATATAAGCGCACTGTTGTACCTGAATATTCATTAATTTTATTTGACAAGTATAGATAAGGTTTAGGCTACGGCTTACCAACAATCAGACATGCAAGCTCCTCTTCTTTGCTTGTACACCTTACTGAATTCAATGCCCAACTCGACATTTTTAAAAGTACGCTGTACTATTAGTTGAAGTTGAGTCTATATTATGCGAATGTTTATAACATAATTATTTATTAATCGTTGATGATTCTGTCTGTTGTGCACTGACTTAAATATTGCTGAATTTGGAAAACTTATTTTTAAAATATAGCTATTTTAAAAGGCATTTTTAGTTAATATGTTTATGTTTACGTTCATGTTTTATGTGTTTTCTGTTATAACTATTTAATTAGTCAGTGTACGACAAATTTCATCTCCAATTTGAGCTATTGGTAGCTTTAGCATCTGTTTGAGTGTTGGTGAGCGGTAGCACAAGATGCATTATAATAACTTAAGCGTGACCAAAATAATACTGAATACAGAACGCTACTTTATTTAAGTGGTGCTTATTTGTGACATTAAATTGGCGTTTGTAGGTATATCAATTTGAAAGTTTTTTTTTTCACTTTTTGAAAGTTAGAACATCTGAAATAGTTAAACGCTCACATATATTTAAGTAGCGTTTTAGTATTCGGACGTAAATTACTAAAATTATATTTTGCTGTTTTATACCTAAGAGGAAAAGTATACTTACCTCTTCTTTGTATTATATGTGACTATGATGGCCCTGTTATTAGGCTAACAATAATCAGACTCACTTTAGTTATAGATGTTCTATTTGACGAAGGCCGTTTAGCCTTGGTTGTAGAAGTGAAGTGTACTGATAAGAAGATAAATGCCTGTGTGCGTAACTGTAGGTTGCGTTGACAATATTATTTAAACAACTTATATAAATATAACAACCATGCGAAAGTAATATATTAATTCAGTTTTGTGTTCTTTGTCTTCTTTTATTACCCGTTGCAGTTTTTATGGTAACCTGTAGCTTTAGCTTAATAATGTAATAATGAACTTAAACAAGATATACCTCACTACAAACAATTTTACGCTTAGTTTTAATACTGACGGTACTCGCTGCCAAAATCTGACGTGAACCCAATAGTCACTAGTGACCCGGACCGCGTCTCGGGCAAGACTTAGGTATAGCTTCTGAGCTTACGCACACTAAAACAATGTGTACACGCATTCACTATACATGTAAAGGCAAACAGTCTTCGTGAAATAGAACATTTATACCTTTTGCAAAGTACCATTAATGTACCATTTGTTATTTCTTTGTATTAATAAATGAATTAAACTCATTAAGAGTCATAGTTTTATTTTTCACTAGTATCCACTCGCAGCTTCGATCGCCTGGTACTTACCCGGATAAAAAGTAGCCTGTATGTTATTGCAGCTCCTAAACTATGTAATATTCCAAGCCAAATCTGTGCCTAGTTTTTTTTATTATCTTTATAATAGTTTTAGGATTACTTCGGCAGATCCTTGCGATTATGTATATCTGTGCACTACCATTACTGCCTGGGCTGATTAACGTCAACTAGGTCCTTACCAGTTCAAACCACTTAATTAATTCATAATGAGCTGAGTGTGGTACATTTCATGGAATCCGACGAACGATGAATCATCTTTTTGTCAGAGGTAAAAAAATCTGACGAATGTGGAATCTGGGAATGTGTGATTAAAACTCGCGAAAAAGGGCAGTAGCGCCTTAATGAGAACACGCTGGGCTGGCTGAAATTTGTTTTTGGTTCGTCTTGACACTTAATAACCATAAAAAGTTTCAAAAGTGTAATACATGCGTTATTTAATAGGTTAGGCTGTCAAAGTTAAGTTTTGGCGACATCCAGAATTGCTACTATTATCAATCTAAATAGAAAGTGCAACGTTTGAAGTAATCTTTCTTCCTTTTTTCCAAGTTGAATCTCATTTAAGTATTCGAAAGCAGAAGAACTACCATGCCACATTATCAGGCTTCGACGAAGGTAGGTACGTGTTGATGAGAAATGTGGCTGAACTTGTCACGCAGTGCAGTGCGAATATAGCGTGAACATTTATTTCTAGGGGACATTGGACAAACAGAGAGACAAGGACAAATTAATGTATTTTCTAAGTTAAGTAACTTACCTAGTGTAGTAATGATGGTATTTCTTTTAACTCCTTTGATTCCTTGAACTACGCTTTGCGACTGCTGTTAATTTTAGTGCCACAAGCCACAACGCAACTCCGCGAAGGTAAACCATTTAAGTTTGTTGTCTTAGTAGTAGGGTAGGTACATACCTACACTACATGTTTAAATTGAAATCTGCATGCTATTGTTTTTATAGTCACTACCACTCTTGTTAGCGTGTGTGATCGCTAATGTAACTATGTATTTATATTTTTCAGGTTGAGCTGGTTAAATTGCGAGAATTTGGGAATGTGTCTCATCAATAAGCGAAAAGTATTCTTCTAATGCGTTACCGTCTGCGCCTACGTCTGCTCCTACATTACTGTGACAGTGAAATCCGAAATCTTTATTCTGAATCTGTAGTACCTACTTATGTAACCCGCTCGATATGTTACGGTAGGTACCTACCTACGTCTTCAAAAGTTTAAACAAATTAACCATTTTAAGAAATGGGAACTATTTTCTTGTTACCAAAGTTTATATATTTCGATCCCCGCTGCGGGACAAATGTTTGTATGATCTGCAAACATTTTTTTTGTGTCTGGGTGTTATCTAAGGTATATTATAAATAAATAAATATCCCTGGACACTCCACACAGCGTGATCTAGTCCCAAGCTAAGAAATTTAATGCGTGTATTATGGTAACCAGATGACTGATTTATACTACATAGATATTTTTTTTTGTAAATACATACTTAGGTACATATTATACGTAGAAAAACAACCAGACCCGGAACAAATATCTGCAGAACATGCATATTTTTGTCCCGCGGCGGGGATCGAACCCGCAACCTCCACGTCTCAGGCGGGCTTTCGCCCACTGCGCCACAGAGGTCGATTATGTATTATTTAGGTACTAAAAAAATGTATATAAGTAGTAAGTATATCAATCATCTGGTTACCATAACACAAGCATAAATTGCTTAGCTTGGGACTAGATGACGCTGTGTGGAATGTCCAAGGATGTTTATTTATATATATATTTTCATCAACTTATCGCAACGTAATATTTTCGTTCTCAGATAAACAAAGTGTCCCCAGGTATTAATTATCAAATTGTAACGTCATTTATATAATCGGATTACTTACCAATGAAATCGTAAATCATTAGATGAATATAAACTTCGTTCTTATAATAATAGTTTTATTTCAGCTTCATGCTCAGTATGGAAGATCTGTCGCCAAATAAATCGACTATCGGTCCCTGATTGCGACAGGATCCGACACAGAGCACCTCGATTCCACGTGGTCTTGTGCGTGGCGCGACCCTAGAGTGTATAATAGGTAGGTACAGGTAATTAGCCGGAGCCGCGATAGGAGTGCAGCCTCCGTCAGCCGTAACCAGGGCAGTCACCACGCAAAACGTAGAGGCTAAGGCTAGTCTCCGAAGGCGACTAAAAAGTTGAAGCTGCAAAGGCGAGCAGTGGTGACTGCCCTGTTTGCTGAGAGCGGCTGATCTTCCTGCAGCGCCGGAGCCATTGCGATGCTAGGTTTAGCTTTAGGTCAGTGATCTTGAAGTCAATGGTCATTGACCTTGACCTTAGCCTATTTATTTAGCTTTGACCCTAGCAAAATTATATAATATCATTTTTGAATGATCTCTTTTTAGTAGTTTGACTATACCTACAGTTATTATAACAAACCATAGAGTAGAGGGTCGGCGGCTGATTCGGCGGCACGCACGATGCGGTCGTATCCACACCGATGCGTTTGCATTGTAACTTCAGTAAATGACCAGGTGTTTTTAATTCCTCTAGAATACCTGTAGATGGCGCTAATCGGTGCTTTAGCCGAAATATCATCTTACTGATAGTTTAGTCTTCGGCGTCGTAGGCTTCGTGGCCGAGTGGTCAATGGCAACCCGGCTAAGGGGTGATCGCTTGTATCACGCGGGTTCGAATTCCGTCGAAATCATAAACTTTTAGTAAGATTTTTCATTTATAATGAAATACCTAAGTGAGGTTTAACACTATAATGCAAAAAATGTATAAAAATCTATTTATCTGTTATGAGCCGCAGGCGCAGTGGGTGAAAGCGTGCTTGAGACACAGGTTGCGGGTTCGATCCCCGTTGCGAGACAAATATTTGTACGATCTGTAAATAGTTCTTGAGTCTGACTGTTTTCATGTAATTATTAGTGGCAATTCGGGGTGTCGCAAAAGCTAAACTAACTAAAAATGTTGCCGTCCCTTTCATAGCAATTGGAATAAAAAGGATAGCATTAATTTTAGTTAGCTTAGTTTAGCTTTTGCGACACTCCGAATAGCCACCAATTATGTATTTAAAAAATGGAACACTGGGATGATATGGGTTAACAAAAAAATAAATATAAGTAGGTACCTAGTATATGAATTACGAGTCATCTGGTTATCATTGCTTAGCTTGGGACTATGACGCTGTATGGAATGTCCAAGAATATTTATTTATTTTTCTATGTAGTAGCAAAGACGATTAATATCTAGAAGACAGACAAAGGCCATACACAAAATCGTAACCCTAAAAAATAGCCTGAAAACTCTAAAACATCAATTTTATCCAAGAAATTTCAATTATTAGTGGCAATTCTGAGTGTCGAAAAACCTAAACCTAACTAACTAAAAATATTGCCGTTCCTTTCATAGCGATGGAAATAAAAAGGATGGCATTCATTTTAGTTAGTTTAGATTAGCTTTTGCGACACTCAGAATTGCCACTACTTTCTAGTTAAAAATGTTTAAATATTGAATATTGTTGCTACCTACTACTAAGTATTGAAATTTCTTGGATAAAATTGATGTTTTAAAGTTTTCAGGCTATCTGGTACTGCGGGATCGGGTTACGATTTTGTGTATGGCCTTTGTCTGTCTTCTAGATATTAATCGTCTTTGGTAGTAGGTAAGTAGCGTTTAGGGTGAGTGAGAGGACAGGATGTTTGTTTGTGCAAATCCATGTTGGCATTTTTCTCCAAAACTCTTAGTCCATTTTGATGCAGTTTTCAGTTATGGATTCTTAGTACCTAGTTGTTGTTATAGCGGCAACAGAATATATCATATTTTGTGAAAATTTGTAATAGGGTCCCGTTTTACCCATTGGGTACGGAACCATAAATATGGTCAATGGTCATGTACCTACATTTTGAGATTATTGTTATTGTGACCAATTCTACTAAGTAACAAGCCCTGCCCTTTGTTAATACTACCATTACCTTTTGTATCATCGTCTACCTACACGATGTATTCCTAGAAATATCTACAAACCTGTTATAGTGAATTAGGGACATTTCTTGGCTACATTTCTGACAACAGTAATGAAGGCATTGTCATTAACATTCGAGGTTGCCTACCCAATGAGTCGGGCCCGTCTGTCTTTCTGTAGTAGGTAACAGCAGTATATGTATACCTACCTACGGTATTGTCACGTCAGTGTGAACTAATGGTACTTATATTTTTTTTTATTTTTAATTGATATACTTACCAGTATCACGAGACCACCGAAACGACTCGCCAGTCTCAATAACCTATCTATCTTTCGTTTTGCTTACTGTGGGTAGATTATTTGACATTACTTCTATACAAAAAAAGTCAAACATCTTTTTTTTTTCATTTTTTGTATGGAAGTAATGTCAACAAAACACAGTAAGCAAAACCAAAGATGTTACTGGCCGTTAACCCATAACCGGCCCAGATCGGAGACGATGAGTGCTCGCGTCATGGCACATGGGCAGTGACGCAATAGTGTCGATCGAGTGAGCGAAGCGAACTAAGGTCTTATAAGTGCTCGTCCACACCGAATGCGCGGTGACTTGGGGCTAGGCCCTAGCCTAGGCGTTCGCTGAGTGGAGTCACGCAAGGCCTCACGATGTTTTACTTTGCCGTTTAAAGCTCGTATTAAAATGCATGTTTTCCGAAAAGAAAAATCCATTGATGCTCGGCCGGGATTCGAACCCACGACCTTCTAAACGAAAGTCTAGATACTTACTTACCTTACCACACGGGTCAACACGGCCGTGGGCGATACTACCTAAGTAATATTATACTATAATCTTAAGCGTTTTCATCCTAGTGACACTCGCACCGGACTCACATGATCTGTTCACCTTGCCCTCGTAGGTATGTACCTACCTACCTTTAAAAAATAAACAGTTAAGTAGGTAGTAAGATTCTCATTGGGCAAGTATAACGATTAGGTAACGTTATAAATTCAATTGATTGTAGCTGTTCAAAAAATACTTACTATTTTTATCCGTAAACTGCAATAACTCCATCTGTCTAGTTTAGAATTGCACGCTTCCGTCTTACAGTGGCTTGGATCAGTTGAGCTATGTAAATACTAGCTGCGCCCCGCGTTGTTACCCGTGGTGAATAGTTCTCGTTCCCGTGGGAATACCGGGATCAAGGGTAGCTTATTATTTAATCTAGGGTATAGTATAAGCAATTTTGGTACCAAATATCATTCAAATCCGTCCAGCCGTTTGAGCGTGAAAGAGTAACAAACACACTTAACACACAAACTTTCACTTTAATATAGGTTCGTACGTTCATGACATGAGGAGGGAAAGAATCATGTTACATGTTACACGGCGAGTAATTCATGTTGGTGGGTACAGACTGGTGAAACGTAACATGAAATGTATGTGGATGAAACCACCAGAAGGGGTAGGCTAAGAATTAGACAGATGGACTGAAAATAGAAAAAGATAAAGATGTTGTGCCGCCGACCCCACTTACAGCCGGTTTCTCGAATGCTGATCATCTCCAAATTTAACTAATCAATGGTCAATCACCGTAACATAGTGTCACATTAGGAAAAATTTACGAATTTGTTCCTAATTTGACACCTGTTAGAGGTATAGGTAAAGCAAGGTAAGGCAGGGAGATGATGATGAAAACCTCTCGTGATAATCGCATCAGGTAGGTACACCAATTACACTAAGAAATTTACAGGCAGTGCACTAACATCGAGCGCAAACATCGGTATTGGGTTTAAGTTAGCCTGTCGCAATGAACGAATTAGCGCTAATTCGTTCATACCTGTCGCTTAACGTGTAGGTACCTAGATGTCAAAATTGGTACCGTAGGTCGCATTGAATCGCATTAGAAATCATTTAATAAGTTCAGTGCCCGCGCATCACAAAACCTCAGTGGATCCTTCGCCCAGAGGCGGGGCAGAGATCGTGTTTTACTGGGTTTGATCATATTATACGAGGAACGCGTATAACACAAAAAAATAATTACTAAGTTTCTTTTATAAGAAGTATTTATGAAGTACAATTAATTAATTAACCATAGTTATAAATATAAATATAAAAAGTAAAAACTACAAAACAGAAAAAAAATGCACCGCCTAAATCTACACTGGGACTGATAGATACAAAATAAGTGATTCATTAATTCAGGAGTGTTTTTGAGGAAGTCCATATTCAGATAATAATTAAAATATGTAGTACCTACCTACCTACTTCTTCGCTAATCTTAACCCAAATTTCTTCAGGATGTTCACGCTATAATCACCCCACTGCTTCGTGGAGAATACATATTTTGCGATAGTTGGTGCCTAGCGGCAAAGCGTGAACATCCTGCCTGACTAAACTTTATTTATTGGTTTAATTTATTAACACGAGTACAGGTACCTACTCCCCTTTTATCTGCACCCTAGAATATGGTTACCAATTATTGGCGCCTATCTGATTTATCCTGTGTCTGATTTAACTTATCTAAAAGTAACACAATCCTGTGGTAGGTAGTTTAGGATTGTGTTACTCAATTTAAGTAGTTATGTTGTAACATCGTAATATTCTGTTCTTTCTTACTAAATAGGATAAATCAGAGAAATGCCAATAATTGGTGGGATGCCAAAATAAGTTATAAATTTAGTTCACCAAATCAGTCTCAGTGTATATTTGGGGTATGATAATAGAATACAAATTATGTATACAGGGTGAGTTTTTTTAAGGGTTACCGAGGGGAAGTCAGAAACCCTGAGAGTTATCGAAAAGTCACCCTGAATATTATGTTGGCTGAGCTAGTCACACATATTACACCATTATGTACCTACCTAACTTCATACCTACAATAACTATATGTAACAATCATTTTAAATGTTAGATAATATAATTAATTCGCATTTGCTGTTGGCGTATATGCAAGGCGTAAATAAATAAATTATTCAGGTAAGTATTATTATTATTTTTGTATTTATATTGAATTTAACTGTAGATAATTAATATCACAGAAAATTCGTTCTAAGGTATTAAGTGTGTATAATTAGTTAGTGGGGAAGTAGCGAAGCTGAGCATAAAAGTTTGACACGAAATCGTTTTCGGGTATTAAGAGTAAGGCCACTGCTCGTAATTAAAATTGCCAATTCCAAGATTGGGTAAAAATATATCTTTCAAGGTACAAGATTTATTTATTGACGCTGTGTGAAAAATGACCAAAGATATTGACTTTTTTATAGTTATTTTTTATATTTAAATAAGCCTTTCCACAGATTGGTATTTTTCTGCTAATTTCACGTAAAGATACTGTTTTAAAGAGGTCACTACTCCATCATCGGATCAGCTTAGGTAATGTGACTATTGTCAGTAGCGGCGTTAGGGTAGGGCTAGGCGACCGCCCAGGACACCGGGTATAAAGGACAGCCGGGCTGCAGTCCCAGGAGGCGCCAAAATGATAAATACCTAGCACCCACCCTTTAAAAAAATGGGAGTCTAATCTTTATACCTTGCCTTTTCATGGAGTCGCAGCGGAGATCCTTCCCAGGTCCAATGTCAAAACTGGCTTTAACTACACTGTCGTCATACGGAGAAAAAGCCATAACTAGGATTTTTGATATACATCACATTCATATCTACCTCATAAGTTCTCTTCTGGTAACGTGGCATTCTTCTCTTCTTATAACATGACCATACCAAGCCAACCTATTACTCATCTTTTTATTCACTGGGGCCACTTTCTCACTTCCTCTTAGATACCTACTCATACCTTAATAGCCCTTGAAATAGCGACCGCTTTTTTAGCTTTCCTTTTACATTCCATGTAGGTACACAGCTCTTTTCCTTTCTTTCTCAGCATTAATTCCACCCTCCAAATTCTGCCATTCCTTAAATGCATTCTTCTTTTCTTTCAACAATATTTTGTACTACCTACTTAATTCCACCATGTACCTATCTCTATCTTTCCTTTACCTTTCGTTTCTCATCCTTTGCCACTTATACTTACTTACATGACGCTATTTCATTCCAATTTTCATTCACATGCGTTTAAAATTTTTCATTTCTATCATTTTATCTAGGTACCACTCCCTATAAACAAAACTCAAAACCATCTCCAACCGTTACGGCTTTTCTTCCTTTGACTGACGACAGTATGAACCTATATTGTTACATTGAATGGAATTGGTTGAAGAATGGTTTGCAAATTTTGAAACAGTTATTTTACATACCCATACCCTCTTAATTTACAGGTAGGTAAATTAAGAGCTTATAAAAAGGTAGGTAGGTAAATTCTATTAGTCTTCGTTTGTTGTTGTGATTGTTGTCTGCATATGCCTACCATGATAGCGTAGAACTTTTAACGCACAAACAATTCATAACAATGTTTAGGTAGGTACATTGTGAATGCTTTAATAACGAAAATAATCTAATATGAAGCAGATGAAGCAGTCCTTTGAAAAAAGAAATCATTTATTTCGGATCACTTTGAATCGTCTTACATGCTAGGTGATTCTATTGCTTGTTTCAACGCGACTCCCAATATACCAGAAAAATAATCAGACATAACCCGGTGGTCTGGGCTTAGCTTTTTTTGTGATCCATTAACAATCTAAATAATCAAGATTCAGTGGGGAACCAGTCAAACAAAGTGAGACATGTCAAAACAAGTAAAAGTAATTGTAAACACGAAGCACGAAGAAGTCCTTTAAATGTATTGCTACATTTGCTACTAGTGGCCATCCATTAATTTAGAACCGCATTTGATGTTCTTAAACTTAGACATTTCATCGAGAAGCAAACCATGGCGAAAACTAATGTCTTTTTGTCAACGATGCGCAAAATGCAAGACTTAAAACTTTAAAAGTCACCGGACAACCTGTTGGATTGGACGCATAAGTTGAGTTCCTTTTTCGCAGCTCACTTTGCGTTCTATCACAGTCTAGCGATTGGTTAGGTACTTCCATGTTCTATTTGCGTTCTACAGGGCGATCCACGAGATGAGAAGTATGAATCGCTTTACAGGTGAATGTTATTATTAATAAACAGTTTTTTTGATGAATTAGATGATATCAATGAAACAACACACTGCTATCGCATAGTCGCATTTTCGCTGCTTTCAGTTTGTGAAAATACATACCTACCTAACATAAGTTGAGTGATAGATTTTTCAGAATTAGTCATCATGACTATTGTAAGAACCTTATTCAATTTTGATTTATAAAATAGTAATTATGTATACAACTAAAATTATCATCTTACCTAGAGAAACGTTAACTTTATCATTATGTAACTTAACTAGGAACAACTATAAAGATAGATAAATAAAGTTAGGGTGTCCCTTGAATTTCAAGTTCAATATATTTTTACACATACCCTCTCAAAGCGTTCGTATTGATGATGTACCTACGTCTTACCATTATAAAAATGTAGAGGGTATATGCATTCTGAATTTCAAAAATATTTTTTTTGTCGTATATGGGACTATACATGCCTACATACTAAAAGGTAATCTTAAAATTATCATGACTCAGAATTGTATGCTACGTATATACAATATACCTACATGCAGATTTGACTGCGATTGTAATGCTATAGCAGACGCAGCCCAAGGAAAGCATCTGTGGCCTCTTTGCATATAGACATCTCTCCAGTTTCTCGCGACTTAACCACCATGACCTGAAAAATCCAAATACATAAGCGACCACGCTAACGCTAAAAATGGTGACAACGCCAAAACATTAGCATGCAGGCAGCCATTTAAACAATTTCGTCGGTAGCAATGATAAGTTTAGTAAAAGTACAAGAAAAAGCAAGTTTACCTTCGCCGTGTTGAGTTGTGGCAATTGAATAACAGTTGTCCCGCAAAGCTACGCTCATATGATCATTAATACCTTCAAAATATATATTTATACAAGAATTGCTCTGAATCTGAATCTCGGAAACGGCTTCAAAGATTTTCATGAAATTTTGTATGCAGCGGGTTTCTATGCAGCGGATAGATGTCATTTTTAGAAAATGTAGTTATATCCATGTTTTTAGGCAACGAAAACGTACATCAGTCATCCAGGTACTGATCGTTTACCACTCATGTACCTTGTAGACAATACACCCGTATAGATATTCTATACTAATTAATGTCAACTGTAGGCGTTCAAAGAAATCACTTCACAATTTGATACCAATAGAAGCTGGTTATTGGTGCTCCAACTTTGCTTTATTTATTTATTTATTTATTAAAGCAACGCCAACAGTACACATAATTACACATTGTAAAAAACATTCATATAAAAATACTATGATATGTGTACTGTTACAGGCATGCACAGCACTATTTAATAATCATTAATAATAATCTATAATAATATGAATCTACGTAGTAATCAAAAATAAAAACTAAATTTATTAAATTAATCAACAAAACAAAACTCTATACCTACATTTTAAATTAAAATACATATATAATTTCCTAAAATTCTCATAATTTTTTTTGCTTTATTTTCATGTGGCAAAATCGTTTGTGTTGTGACATTGTGTGAACCCTGCTTTACGAGCATTCATTTTTCTATCCGCACAGCACATAGCCTAAGGATATCAATCATACGTAGATTGTCCCTTGACAAAAAGTAATCACAGGACACTAGATCCTCTCTCGTGATGCTCTCAAAGGAGTCCAAAGGTCCATTTGGCATGACCGCTGATGATGTTACTAATACAGCAGGCAGGAAGCAAAAAAAAAATAAAACAAAAAAATCGCAAGGCTCTGCTGAAGTCATCAATATATTATATAAAAATAAACCGAAAATGAAATGAACTTCTGGTAGCGCTATAGCTTGAAAGGTTAAAAGGTTCGTACATTAAATTTAAGAAAACTTAACGACTTCCTTCATTATAAACTATAATTTACTTAACTAACTTATGTACCTAACTTTAGTCTCAGCGACAGTGTTATATACTTTTTGCTATGTAAGCACGTTTGAAATAACTGTCACTTGTTTGAGAGATTGAATAACAGGACAACAACTGTAGGGTCCGCTAGTAGAAAAAAAAACTATAGCTTTTCTATGATCATTAAATATTTAATTGTTCATACTAATTGACACATTTATCAGCTTACTAGGCGGAAGGCAGTTTATATATTTAACTTATCAAGTAAACAAAGAAATCTTAACTAATTAAAAGACATGAGACGAATAAAAAGTTTGGCCACCATTCATCAACGCTCAAGCAGGCGCAAGAGCACACAAAACTATAACTAATCAATCAGGTAAAAAACATTCTCATACATAAACCAGCAGCCTGTTTGATTGTTGATAAATTGTAGCCTAAACCTCGTCTGTTCTTATTAATAGTAACAATCAGGTACATCGGCGCGCTTTAACACTAAATTAATACTAATAAGGCACTATATTAGGTAATGTTGCTTGCACAAGGTCAATTTGGTTAGCAGTACTGCAACGTCAATCGTAAAATACGTTGCATCTACAATATCGTCTGCCTTGTATATTAAGACAGTCGTACAAAAGTTTGTAATTATCGTTTTTGTAATATAAAAATGTTGAGTAACCCCGAAAATGAGTAAATTTACACATATTACGTTGCCTACCAATATCATTATTCATCTTTAAAGCTTTATTTTTTATTTTTTTAGAAATAATTAGGTATACATGTTGGTTTGTCAGGTACATTTGATTTATAATGAATGACATTACCAATAATTATAACTGCTATTAACAAGAGATCGTAAGGGTACATCTTCAGACCTGTTTACATGACGTTTTTCAAACGAGCTGACGACGCGCACTGAACTCTTTTAGGACCTTTGCGTACGATTGTATCGCTACAACGCGCTGAGATACGTTAATACAAACAAAAGCGAGAAAAAGATCTAGTAAATTGGCGCTCGGCGTTGCAATCGGTCAGCCTGGTTGGTAGCATACATATTTACTGCGCTCAGCACGGCGTTTGATTGACGAGCGCTAAGCAGGGGAGTATAATTCTGGCTCAGTTCGGAAATGGAAAAGTCTACGTCCACTCCACGCGAAAGAGTGCGATCGAATGTTATGACACTGAACCGTTTCATTTGCGTTTGTATCAATAACTGAAACGGCGGCGTCGTTTGCAAAGGTCCATTAAAAACCATCTAAAAGTACCTAGTATACAAATTAGGCAATTTAATAAAATACTTTTTCTTTTTTTAATACGTTACTATGACTATTTTACAATATAAAGCTTTGGCACTATTCTACAAAACCTACTGACTAAACCTTACAAGTTGTAAGTTACAACCTTTCCAATTACATTTACAATAAGCTCAAGGAAATGGCACTTTTTTTAAAACGACTAATGCCCCATTCCTAAATCCAAAGTACGGATGACCGTCGATCTATCTCTATAAACACAAAATGTATGATACTTTTTGACAGTTAACTACGTTGCTATGACGATCGATCTACGGTCATCCGTACGTTGGATATAGGAACCGGGCATAAGTCTTATTAAGTACATTGACTATTCCAGTTATATACGTAACTTGTGGCATTATAAAAAACCACCTCATATCAAGAAAATAATGTATTTAGTGACTATACATTACGTTATTTGACTAGTTGTTTAAACGTCTTTTCAATAAGTATAGTCCAGGAAGATTGGGGCTTTCACCTAGGAATGAGATATAGTCAGCTGTAAACTTGTATTATACATTTATACATTTATTTTGGTACCCTAAAACTTATCTCAAAACCTACTTATCGTAGTGTCTGCGACTACAGATATTCCAAGGTCAAAATTGCACATACCTACCTTGTTTCCTATGGGTTTTATGCTATTTGTCGCGGACCCCACCCTACGATAAGTAGGTTTTGAGATAAGTTTTAGGGTGCCTAAATAAAAGTTTAAGTATACAAGTTTGTAGCTGACTATCTCTCATTCTGAGATACTTGCCGTTATTTGACTAAATTTCCTGGAATATAATTATGGTGAGGGTTCTAAAACAATGTGTTATAAAAATCTATACTTACGAGTAGTATGACAAACATACGAGTATGTGGTTTCAGTCTTATGATTTTCAGGTTAAAAGGATATACAAATATTCGCAAAGGCACCATTCTTTTCAGCAATGTCGTCCCGTTATGATAGCGTATACTTAATCGAATTCACATTTATTGTCATGCATAATAAATAGTCTAAATACATAGTGGTTTAAAAAATAATGACCATTCTTGGGGGGTACGCCATCATAACGCGTTATGATGACATACACACGCCGTAGTCGAAAATGACTAAATACTACTTCAACAAAATTGACGCTCATCAATATAGTGTGGCAGTAGCGCATGAGCTATACATAATTTCATAGTGGTTGCTCCTAAAGAAATTAACAATACTTTTAAAACATTCCTAGCTGGCCATGGCATGCCTGCGTACACTGAGCTTTTAACAACAACGCGACCTACCTACCAACTTGTTCGGCGTAAAATTTCACTAATTTTTGTTATGCGCGACTGTATCACAATGAATTTTGTTCCTAGAACTTTACAGACTTTTATATTGTTGTACTAGTAATTTGCATAAAGTATAACTACTAGCAGAGGCACTATTTAATACACTATTTATAAATATAGTATTTATATTAAGAAAAGCTAGCTTTCTCTTAGAACTAATACGTTATTTAATGTGTGCGCAGGCATAACGCCAGTTCGGAATGTTTCTAGAAGTATTGTTCAATATCACCTTTCCTTTAGGAGCTATCACTATGAAATTTTGCATTATTGCACTATTTATTAGGTATAACACCAATTGTGAATTCCATTATATGTACGCTATCATAACGGACACGCAATGTCAATAATATGACTAGATTGCTTAATAAAAAAACAAAAATTAATTAAATGACACAAAGCACGTACTCAATCATTTTAAAACAACGTTTACAATACGGCAAAGTTTGTAACTTTTACAACTACAAATGATTGAGAACAGCTCATAAAAACAATCTTCCAATTTGAATTCGCAAGCAGTGCTTATTTTATGTAAACAGGTCAGCAAAGTAAGCCAGTCTTCCAAGGGCGTAGCGAGGTAGGAAGGGCAGGGGGGGCAGCTGCCCCCCCACCCCTTAGAAGAGCCCTAAGGTTGGTCCCAGTTCTCGAGCTCAATTATTATTATAACTCAAAGATAAAAGAATGGAAAGAGAAGATCTACAAAAATTTGACTTTACTGATGTATTAAAAGATACGGGCACTTTCTTCCCGGCAAAGTTGCCGAAAAAACACATGCTAATTTCGTTGGCACAACCATACAATGCAACTAATATAGAAAGGTCTAGATCTACCCTGCGACGTGTCAAAACGTGGGTGTTCAACAAGTAATATAGTTATTTCTGGTTAGTAAATTATGAATTTTAATTTCCTCCGCTACTAATGCTAAAATAATGTGTAGGATTTTCTTATCTACCATCTACAAGTATATAAAAACCTGGCTACGCCCTTGCAGTCTTCTCTACTATAAATGGGGCTCAGTAAACTATCTTGATGCTGTTAAAGGGAGTTCAAGGATTAAATATGACTCCAATAATAGAGCCTAAATATTTCAAGGTGGGAAATGAACACCAAGAGATTAAAAATTACCTGCAATGGGATTTTAAAAGATAACTAAGTGCCGTGGCAAGCGGATTACTTTAATACGCGCGGTAATCAAAATAAAACTTTGTGTTTTAAATTATATCACTCAGATCCTAAACGCAGTAATAGAATATTTAGATAGTAACTTTTTTTTTTGCTATTTTAGCTTTACACGAGGTTTTTAAGGGGTACTGAAGCTAAGTCTGAATCCGTGAGAGTTATCGAAAAGTCATGATAGGATAGATTAGGTCCGCAGAGCTAGGACAAAGAATGGGTTATTTATACATTGTACAATTTCGCATTCAGTATCCATGACGCACATGCACTGCCTGTACACGCTTCCTGCGGCCTGCTCCTTCAGAGAGCGCCGCAGAGCTAGGGAAGGGGATGGGTTATACAATGTACACTATCGAGTTCATTACCCATGACGCACATGCCCTGCCTGTACACTCTTCCTGCGGCCTTCTCCTTCAGAGAGCGCCGCAGAGCTAGGGAAGGGAATGGGTTATACAATGTATACTATCGCGTTCAGTACCCATGGCGCACATGACCTGCCTGTACACGCTTCCTGCGGCCTTCTCCTTCAGAGAGCGCCACAGAGCTAGGGAAGGGAATGGGTTATACAATGTACATTATACAATGTACGAAAATTAGTACGTAAATGTAAGACAGCGATTTGATTTACAAATATAATCAAAATAACCCCCTGCCACGGTTCACGATAGGGAGGGACAGTCGATATAGTAGATAAATTCATATAAGGTGCTTGTTTATGATGGAAATATATCTTACTCTATCCTTGTGGTGTACTATACCGTCTAAATTAAATCAGTACTGGATAACTAATAGAAACAATGAATTACTCAAAAATAGAGTCTTTCTTTACTGAACCCCATTTTTATACGGATGGATAATTATTAAGATGGGGCAGGAAAACCAAAGACACCTTACCTTAACCGTTGTATCTACAAGAAAACGCCCTTAGCAGACTTAACTATTGGAGTGGATAAGTTTTATAGATTCACAGATTTCATAAAAAATTACAGTCACCAAGAAAATGCCTCGTTGAAGGCGTATGCACACGACGTTTTCTTAAATCTGTGAATTTTGGTATGTATCTTGATGAGTTAGGGACAGTCTTCCTGTAGCGCCTACTTCAAGGTTAAGGTGACCCTCATTTATTCGTCTCTAGAATTCACCCTGTATACGTACGTCATTCATTTTGGAATGTAAAATTCTAGTCTACGTAGAATCAGTCGTCATGTTCATTTTATAAAAAATGGACGGAATGTCATACAAGGAATACAAAAAACACTAAAATTAAACAGGAACATTCGAATCACATCACATAGGAACACAAATTACTTGAAATATACTGAAACAAACGAAGTTTTCTATTTTATAACCACTGAATGTGCTTTTAAAATAGAATAAAACCCCAACGCAACGTTAATTTCAGTAACTCCAGTGAGTCAGGTGACGCGAGCATGCTAAGCAAGGTATCACAATGGTTTATTATGAAATTTTGTGTCTTATTGTCCTACGCCTAGTTTAAGAGTCAATTCAAATTACTACGAAAGGAAGAAAAAGAACTGCGGCACGAAAAGAGCAAAAAAGAGCGGATCTTTAAACATTTCTCAACAGATTTAGCGTTACAGTATACAGAGAACTTTTTAACTGGGTCTGTATGGGGAAATCTGAAACTATAGAAGATAGAGGGAAACTGATTCGATCTTTTTATGTGAAAACAATTTTGACATTATTAAATTTTTGGTCAAGGGCGAGTTGTCCATAGAAAGTAGTCATTTTTACAATAAAATAATACAATGTGGACTGACTCAGTTTGTTGTAAGGATTATTTCATTGTATAGAAATAATCCTTACATGAAACTGAGTCAATCTGCATTAAAATATTTTTAACAAAATGACTCGCTTCTAAGAACAAATCGCGCTAGACAAAAAAACTAACAATATCAAAACTGTTCTCACAAAAATAAAGATTAAATGATTTATTAGACAGTTTCTTTCAATTTTCTATAGTTAAAAATACCCTGTACATTAACATGAACTCTAAAAGTGTAGAAAAACATCGCGTGAGGAAGTCTGTGGTTAAGTCAGCACCACACATATTGTCGATGTCCTTTGAACAAAAGGGGCTCAATCAATTAATTTCGTCTTCTGTTCTCTTTCTTCAGAGCTTAATTAATTTAATTCTTAAAAAACTATACGAAAAACCAAATAATTTGGCCTTGCTTATCACTGCTGCGTCACAGAAAATAATGCTTAAAAACTAAAGTTTGCAAGAGAAAACGCAGGCGGTCGACATCAGTGTTTACAAAGCCCTTACCTAATCCCTATTGGTAAGGAGGGTAGTAGTGCTGGTTAGGGTAACGACCCCCCATGAAATACGGACTATTTTGAGGTTGTTGAGGCGGCATCGGTGGACGCAGTGGCTGGTTCGGAACAGCGCCAGGGTACGGAGGGTTGACCATGTCTGCAAATAACCAACAATATTCGTTTTGTTTCTCTACTATCGGATGTGTCGGGAGGTCATGGCAGATACTTACGAAAGGAGTTGGGCGCGAAGTGCCCGTGCGCGTAGTGCGGCCTCGGCGGAGGAGCGGCGTGTGCGGGGGGGTGTACGGGGGGGTAGTACGCAGGCGGCGCGGGGTGAGGGGCGGGGTGCGGGGTGGGGTCGACAGACGCGGGCTGCGTCGAGGGGAAGTGGTGCGGCGGCGGCGGGGGGTAGCGCGGCGGGCCCGGGTCTCGGGGCGCCGGTAACGGTACACCCCCCGCGCCCCGCTCTGACAGGGAGAAAGGGGGGAGGGGACGGGCGCGCGCAGGTGGAGACGGTGGAGATAGGAACCGGCTGAAGCCGTTGCCCGACGAGCCCGCAAGACTCAGCTCCGCCTCGCTCGGACCGCTTGATGCCGCAACAGAAGGCACTGAATACGACAGAACGAATTACCTTCCTTCCACTCGACACCACCAAAACGACACCATCCGTGGTGTCGTATGGAATCTCTAGTCCATACGACACCACCCTAGTGATGTCCAGAAACGCGTGTTTTTGACTAACAGCTCCCAGTTCATTAAAATAAATAAATAAATATCAGACACCATCACATACATTGATCCGACCCCGAAAAACTTGAACTTTATCAAATGACATACCTCGTTAATGAAACTGCTTGAACTAAATTGGAGTTTTCATATCAACAACTTTGTATGTAGGTAACCTCACTATTAGTCGGTGGTGTCGTATGGACTAGTGATTCCATACGACACCACCGATGGTGTCGTTTTGGTGGTGTCGAGTGGAAGGAAGGACGAATTAAAATCAAAACAGATAGATAATCATAAGAATGTGGTATTCCACAAATATTTTTCAACTAGCTACGCCCCGCAGTGTTACCCGCGGTGAATAGTTCCCGTTCCCGTGGGAATACCGGGATCAAAAGTTACCTATTTTTTAATCCAGGGTATAAGCAATCCTGGTACCAAATTTCATTCAAATCCGTCCAGCTGTTTGAGCGTGAAAGAGTAACAAACACACTAACATATTTACAAACACACAAACTTTCATTTTTATAATTTGTTTGATATAATAACCAGTTTATATCTAGAATTAAAAACACATTACAATTCTAACCTATGAAACTTACCATTTTTTATAAGGTTCAGTAGCTTGACTAAAATGTCAGGCGAACCTTTGTTAGGGCGAGCACGCGCAGGTAGTGGCAATAGGCCAACAGGATCGTCGGAAACAGAAGAGGACGGCATCTGATAAAGTTTAATAAAAAATGAGTTAGAAGCATTTAATTTTATATTCCTCTTGATGAATTTCTCTAGCAAAAAAAGTAATAAGTATAATTCAAACTACATTAGAACTTTAACAGATAGAGACGAACAGAACAGAGGCAGCTGTTTTACAATTTCTGTTTTAGAAACATTAACTTGGTAGGTATATAACTGGTGGTAAAAAATAGCGATAATCATAATGTAAATACTAGAAACAAAGATAAACTCGCTGTTCCCACAATTAGGCTTGAAAAAGTTAAAAGATCATTTATAGGGCAATGTGTACGCTTCTATAACAAAGTTCCAAGCGATTTGCTAAAACTATCAATAAATAAATTTAAAAACCTTATTAAACGTCATCTTTTAAAAAAAGCATATTATAAAATATCAGATTACTTTGATGACAAAAACGTTTGGGACTGAACGTGCTCCGACTCAGTCTTATATTAACTTAGTATTAAGATTGGACCGCTGAAAAAAAAGCTAGGCCCACACCACCAGGTTCTTGCTTGATTCTTTCCCTGGTGTAGGGAGTCGCGTTGGAACAGGCAGTAGAATCACCTAGTTTTAAGAACGTGACATGTCAAAGTGGTCTATAAACGATCGTACTGAATAAATATATTTTGAATTTTGAATTTTGGTACAAAACTTACAGACTCCATTAATCCTCGGGTACTGTTTCCTAGAAGTAGCTCCAAAAGTGTGTTTACCATGGTTGTGTTGGTATTACTGGTCACCTAGTAACAAAATTAAATGTAAGTAAACAAATTAACAAGAATGAATTTATAAAAAACCCCGAACAATTATTTCTCGGTATAAAAAACTAACTTATACACCCTTATTTCTGCGCCAAGGGTAAAGTAATCGGACAAGCGTGAGCTAGAGCGTAAGAATTATGATTTTTTAATGTAATTAATTTTCAAGGTGAATACTAACCGGGCTGCTAAAAATGTTGGTGTTGAAAACCTCATTGCGAGGCGAAAACGGAGACGGTGATCCCTGGAAATAATATAATTGTTAATGCCACGGTCTGTAGCAGGACCTACAGACGCTATTATGAAATAATAATTAGATATTAGCTGTAGTCAAAGTCAATCAAATGTAACGCTTGTAAAGTTGTAAAGTGAGCAAAGAATCCTGAGTATAATGCGATGGATTCAAAGGCACGATATGTTAATAACTTTGATCTCATAATCACAATAAACTTTTCACCTCAGCAACGAGAAAATAATAAGAGGTCAAAAATATATCTCGTGCCTTTAAATCTCTCGCAAGACGCTCAGCAAGTGATTTTAAGTTAAAATAAGATAAGAATTTAAGTTAAATAAGAAAATTAAAATTAAGTTAAAATAAGAAACTTAAAATCACTCGCTTGCTCGGGATTCCAAATCAGTACTCGCAGCAGAAAACCACTTTGCTCTCTTGCTACACAATAAACTATTTTCATTTGATTTTATAGGAGCACTTACATTTTCAACGTAATCTTCTGCTCGGCGGTACATATCTGGGCTTGCGAAAACTGAACGCAACAATTGCTTTCGTTTTTCGTAACTATCCATTTTAAGAGACAACTCAGTCCTGGCTTGTTCTACCTCTTGTTCCAACTGCTCCGACTGCTGAGTGAACTGGTCAATCCTTAAATGAAAAATGTTGATTAAAAAAGGTATATGGCACGACCTCGCTACTTATGAAAATATTTTTTAACCGGTGGCTGCCGTATTAGAAAGAGTTCACTTTGACGCTATCCCAGGTTTACTATATTTTCAAATTAAATATTTATTTTATTGTGTAACATTTTTACTAAACCTTAGGGATAAAAAAAAATGCAGCGTTAACACGTCGTATCTTAATAAAAAAACTTAGTACGATATTTCCTAGTAATAAAAGTAAGGTGGTGGAAGGTGGTTACGGTCCTTGTCAAATCTTAAAAATGGATATAACACCCAGCACATAAATAACTAAAACGCAAAACAATATATATTATGATTTTATATATAAAAAAATCCGATTTGTATCGAATGCAGCCAAAAATTTGCTCTAATTGTCGCCGCAATTCGTGCAAGTTTTTGGGTTGTATTTTTTGTGATCTTGCCTTAATCAAGCCAAAAATTGTTTGAATTTAGAGATTATTTATTGAACTTTAAAGTGTAAGTACCTACATTTTTTCCTAAAATTTGTATATTTATGTTAATTTTTTTGTGTATATATAATAATGGTTATGCGATACGTAAAAACCAACCTTGTACTAACCATCAAGCAGAGATAAGTTGGCTATATCGGCCATATCTTACGACATGACACATCGGTGAAAGAATTTTTGAAATCGGATGAGTAGTTTCGGAGATTACCCCAAACATACAAACAAACAAACCAACATTAGCTCTTTATAATATTAGTATAGATATAGATATAGAAGTATAGATTATATTACTCTTAATTATATATGAACGATTTTTTTTATAAGTTTATAATATAAAGAAAACACATTAAGTTCAGTTTTTTTTAGTTAGATGATACGACTTTGGATGATAGTACAGTTGATGTCATGTTCTATTCGTATTTTACTCGTACAGCAAACCAGCACTCTATTATTAAGAAAGTTTTTATTTATTGCTTTTAATATGTAGGTAGGTATTATTTACTTGCAGGTTATCCGTGAAGTCATGTTTCATAGTGCTTTCTACGATCAGTTTACTTCGGTCTAATATTTGATTTTTGAATATAAATAAAATCTGTACCTACTTCATTTTTTTATTAAATGCCATGTTTAGAACATTGTTCAATACATTATTTGACTTATAATAATTTATAGTTTCACAGGACTGCACTGCACATAGAGTTTGTAGTAATAAGTTGTGCCACAGTTGTTTTATAGAAATCTAAACAATCGTAACACACAATTCAGCATTCCTAATTCTATACTTTGCAAAATTCTTTAAAATACATAATATATAAACATTATTTATCTGTAAATGTAAAAATATAAGCTACTAAAGACAAAAAATAGTATAGTAACGATTAAATTCTGAGTTCTCGCACAGCAATTGATCGTAGTTTTGCTATTATTTATCGGGAAAGCCGCACTTTACCAATAATATCAGTTTTAATTAATTTAAATATGTACTTACAATGTTTAGTTAATAATCCTTACAATACTATTTAAACATAAATGAAATATATACATAATAATACTTATAGCAGTAGAATATATTAACAAGCAGACGTTACAGCCATACTACAATGTCGATTTCTAAAAATTCGCTGAAACAGACAGGTATTAAGGTTACTCCAATCGTGAACGCGCATTGCTTGCAAAACACTCGCTTCCACAACGCCCGTCCTGTGCGCACACCGAAGTTCGTGGATGTTTCTCTTCCTTCTCTCACTGTTTAATTATATATCATGCAAACAAATTTAAATAATGATGATTCATTAGAGAGCAAACCTGCGTAATCGCCGCACACAGCACTCGCACGAGCTGTCATTGGTGACGTCCACTTTCCTGACCTTGCTTGGCCCGGCTGAGAACAAAATCAATGAGCGCATAGCAAAATACATTAGCAGTCAGTAACACACAATTGATAAGAAGTGGCAAAATTAAATTTTTTATTAAAACGACTTCAATTTCGTAAGAGAGCATTTTCTGCATTCTTGAGGTGCATTAGGTGCTCCAAAGATTCTCATCTGATCCTCAAAACTTTTTTATGGGACCACCTCGGGAGTGTATTCTTTTAAACAAAAAATATTTTTTAAAATCGGTCCACTTTTGATGTAGTAATCGGTAAACATAAAAAATACATAATCTTTTTTTTAATTCTATAAAAATTTGCAAAAAGACAACAACTTAAAAAATCAACCAAATTTAGAGATTCACAGCCGGAAAGCAGATCATCTCCAAAATTACCTATTCAAAGCTCAAATCACGTGACAAGTGTCATATTAGGAATAAATTTGACACTGTCATCACGTGATTTGACCTTTGATTAGTTAATTTTGAAGATGATCTGCTTGTGAGAAACAGGCTGTTAACGATTATGTAAATGTAACTTAATGAACAAAAATTTAGTCATAATTTTTTTATATGATAATGTGTTAAGAAAGTAAAGTAGCATAACGAAAATAAGATCTTTGCATTCTTTACATGCTATTTTTATACGGAAATTTTTCGGACCGTAGCAAGACAGATAGTTTTCTTTGCAAATATCAGAAATATACAAAATCACAAATATTTAATAATTAATGTTTATTGCAAACCTGTTGTTCATAGGTTTGAATTTATCTGGAGTTATTTTATTTCGAATCGATAAGTTTCATGTTCACATGTTTGAAAGATACCATATTAGTACTCTGAAATCTCTTCATCAACTACAAAGAGCTGATCTTGAAAGTCCTCACCAGATTTTCATAAATAAAGGTAAGAACTCTCGACAGCTATAGTAAAAAAAAGAAGTTAAAATAGGTTTATATGTTCAGAGCTGAATTGATAGCTAACACTTCAGAAATTATCTAAAAATGAGAGATTTTTTTTTATTAATTGAATGATAGATCCAGAGATTAACTTGTTAAAGCAAAAAAACATTATTATATTGGTCAAATTAATTAGCATTAAATACATCCAGAAACCCAGCAACATTTATGAGGTACATAATAGAAAATGATTGTGAAAGAAAAAAGCTGATACACTAGATAAATAATTGATTATGTGGAGGGATTAAAGTTAAAAGGTTGGATATTGATGTATTTATTTAGTACAGAGAAGTAGGCCTAAGGATAGTGTGAAGGATTGATCAAGTAACCAACTCCACTTATGCCCCTTCTAAACGGGCTAATTTTTTGTCAATTTCTTGTTGCAATTTATAGCCGCCAAATTGCTGATCCTTAGCGGTATAAGTTGCAAAAATACTAAGCTATATTTCTCAATAAAATTGCCAACTAGATGCAATTGTTATAGCCCCCTTAACTGCCCCTTAGGACAGGAAATGGAAATTAATTATGATTAATTTAATTTTAATTATAAAGATCCTATTAAACGCAGCTTACTATCAATACCAGCCATAAATACAACTGATAAAAGAAAATTTAGAAAATAGTTTTGATCAAGTTGCTTTTGTATATTATTATTCGCTAATGCTAAATAATTTGATATGACTTTCTTAACATTAACTTTAACTTTTATAATATGCCTTTATTAGTTGAGGTAATTTAAATAAACATTGTAACAGCTCATTGTACCAGGGTATGATCGATGTCGCTGAGCATTTTCGTAAATGAGGTTTGAATAGAAATCATATATTAATTTTTTTATACATTTAATTTTTTTTTAATAGTTTAATAGATAAATAAATTACCTTCATTATCATCCGCAGCGCGTTTCAGGAGGCGGCAAGGTGTGGCCTGGGGGATGGGCGGAGGCGGTCGCGTGGGGTCAAACCTTCAACACACACAATACAATCTATACTTAATGTTTATAATATTAGTGGGACAAGCTTACTCATTGTTCTCATCTGGATAAGGAGTAGCCTATCTCTGCATTATACCAGGTCATAAACTATGTACTTATATATATATTCAAAGTTTTAGTTAAACAACATTTCGAAAAGTAACAAACACTCATCCAAGCTTTCGCATTTATAATATTTATTTAACCTTATACTAGTAAATCTAAAAATCTGATATACTTAAAATAGATAGGTAATAATTTGCATAATGGGTGAACACTGAACACACATTTTAAACAAACTATGGCATTTTATACCTATTTTTTACTTACATTGCGGGTAGTGCTATTGTGGGTTGTGCAGTTTGAGGTACTGTGGGATGGTAAAAGTTTTGATGTGTTGTTAGGGGGGCTGCAACAAAACAAAATGGTAAAGTTAATACATTAATTACTTTAACAATAAATCACTCATGGCTCACGGACTTGTGCGTTGTTTATTTTGAGAGTAGAACTAAATAAATTATTTTTCTGAAAACTGTCGACTTATAGTTGCTGTTTTATATATTTAAGTGCTACATCTAACCTTGTATCTTTCCGGATATAGATAGACATTCAGAGAATTCTGGAAGAAAACACTGGCACGAAAAATAAATTTGGGGGACACGAAAAATGATTTTTTTCTCTTCTCTTAAGTCCAATAAATTACAAAAACTTTATTATAAGATTAAACCTGTAATCTTTGTTTGAAGAATTATGAACCCGTGACCCACATGTGGAGGCACGGATTTGCCATCAAGGGTGGCACTGGACTGAACTCTAAAGAAGTTGGTTAAAAAGGGCTAAGAATTATTATTCAAAAAGAAGTTTCATACCTCATTTATGCTTAAGAGCGCGTCTATGGGTGACACTAGCGCCACCGCCTATTTTATTTTAATAGAACGTTGAACAAAAGAATTAAAACACAAACTGGACTTGTAGATTTTTAAAATTCTTTTGTTCAACGTTATAATAAAATAAAATAGGCAGTGGCTCTAGTTTCACCCATAGACGCGCTCTTAAAATAGGCAGAAAATGAAATGTCAATAATTGTCAAAATGATTATACCTGTATAAATAGATCCTGCTGTCCTTGTGGAGGACACTGTTGATGTTGGAGGAGGCGGAGGCGGAGGTGGAGGCATAGGCGCCGGATTGGGCGGAGGCGGCATTGGTGCGGGCATCAGCATAGGGCCATGCAGCGGGCCTGTCATTGGTCCTGGAATAGGTCCTTGTATGGGGCCTGGCATAGGACCCTGCATGGGGCCTGGCATTGGACCCTGCATGGGGCCTGGCATAGGACCCTGCATGGGGCCTGGCATAGGACCCTGCATGGGGCCTGGCATAGGACCCTGCATGGGACCTGGCATAGGACCCTGCATAGAACTTGGGATGGGACCATGATTTGGTCCAGATATGGGGCCCAGGATGGGGGCTTGCATAGGTGAATGAAGTAGTCCAGCCCCCGCCGTCGCCGGCGTTGGGGGCGGCGGCGGCGGGGGCGGCGGCTGAGTGATGTACTCATACATCATGTGCGCCTGGGGCGGCGCACTTGTTGCGCTCTCACTAACGGGTGTTGAAGCAGGGGACGCGCTTGAAATCCCTTTAAATCTATCGATTAATACCCTCGGAATTTGTCCGGTAGCCAGAAATAAATTCTGCTCCTCGCGGCTTGTGTGCAAATACGTGCAATCTGGTCGTGTGCAGCCAGTTCTATTCTGGTGATCATGACAAAATCTTAAAACAGTTTTCATCGCCTCAAACTCGAGTTCGTGACGGTATATGCACTGTGCACCCTTAAAGCAAATTCCCCAAATGAAATCTCGACAAATGCCTCCAGGCGATTCACCCGATGTGGTCGGCGGAGAATGGTTCCGCGTTCTCGGATCTGTCGGGGGCGCTGTCTGCTGCGCCGCTGGCTGGCGGCCATTTTGCGCGTCCATTAGTTACTTACTGTTGAAATAACAACTTGTTTTTAAATCTATCAGAAGTAGGTACTTAAGTAAGTAAGTACATAATTTTCTTCAAAAGTTCAAAAAATGATTCGAAAGTTTGAACTCACCGTTTTTTGCTACCACCGTCACAAAAATGTGCTGTTTGTATGTACTTCATTCACTTATTTTGCTCCGTCGTAGCCCCTTCCTTCGCCTCCGCCTAGTTCTCTCTCAGTGCTGCATTTTCTCATGTGATTATCATCCTGGAAAGAACATAAACTGATAAACTTGCAACGATTTAGCTTTTTTTAGAGGGTAGGTACTTAGAAGGTAATACCAAACAGCCACGTGCGTTGCCCAACTACTACAACGAACATAATATCTCTAAGTTTAACAAAATTGTACATTAAATTTAACCATTATTATTTATTAAAGATAAAAAGAAACCTAAAAACTTACTTTTGATTTTGCGGGCTTTGCCTCAGACTCCTTTGTTAGTCGGCCGATGCTCTTTGGTCGGCCGTAAACGTCAAACAGACTCCACCATCTTTCTTCTTTCACTTGCGTTCACTAAGTTTAACTGACTGAAGTGAACTTCACTTCAGTCAGTTAAACAATAGTACTCTGTGACTTCAGTTCAGTCAATGAGATGAGCTTGAGCGAGGCTTGAGCGAGCTACGCAGTACGTACCACGGTCGGTGATCTTAGAACAAAAAGTTTTGCCTATATTTAGTCTGTGGGTCACAATCCAAATAGGACAGTTCCCTCCCCCTTCCTTCATACTTCTTTCCTGTCCGACCCGCCCCCTGATTGTGTAACTTGTCTCGTGTTGTATCCAAGTTGTATCAAAGCAAAAATCATAGTAAATCGCGAAAATAACTGTCAGATTTAACGATGATTAAGTAAATTAGTAACTTACCTAATTACTGTCATACCTATTTGACAGTTGTTTTCGCGATTTACTGTGATTTTCGCTTTGATACAACTTGGATACAATCCGAGACAAGTTACACAATCAGGGGGCTGGTCGCCATCTTACCCGTTCCAACCGTTTATTTAACTTTTGACAGATCTAATACTGACTCAAATAGTGATACCCTAACCCGTTACGGATTCGATTTATTTTATCGATCGATTTTATTCATGAAGAAGTTTTAATCGATTTAACACACTCATTATTCACTATGAATTTCAATATTTTGCACCTTTTCATTATAAGTAGGTACCGCAGTTCAATTACATGTTTTTTATTTGCACCAACTACAGTAAGTTTAAACGATTATTTTAGATTCATTAATTTTCAGCGAATAAATTCGATCCCATTTCTAGGTACGAGTACGATGGAACTGTTTTCATTACGCAAATTATATGCATTAAAACAGAGACATTTAGGGCATTTTAATGCAAAATAATAAACGTGATTTGATATAAAAATAATCACAATAATTTTATTGTATGTTTTATTATAATCGATAATCGATTTATTTCAAAACCTGTGGTCATTAATTTGGAATGACACATCTCTAAGTGGGCGGATCCCGTCCATGACAGTACAGTATTCCCTGTAGTACATTGTATCAAAACTATACTATAAGTGCGTGATCTGTCAAAAGTTAAATAAACGATTGGAAAGACTAATAGGTAGGTAACTAACGATACGATAACCGCCCGCCATTGTTGTTGTTGTTTAGTATTGACTTTGTGAACGTGGTTTCAAAGTTGATCGAGTGAAGTTTTGCGTTTAGGGCCGATTTTATATTTCCGTAACTTGCCCTCTCAGTTTTTGAGGCTACAATATCATCTCGCAATATGTACAACAAGTGCTGTGTTAGCTATGATATGAGCTGTGTTAATAGACGAAAGGACGTAAATTTTAAAAGTTTCCAAAAAGTGAGATAAGACTCTGAAAGTGGTTAGAACTGTGAAAAAAGACTTCGAAGACTGAGCAAAGAGAATATAAACACTATGAGCTTCAAAGATCTTCAGAAACAGTGTCGGAGACCACAGACAAAGAGCATGTAATAGTAACCACAGACTACTAGGATGCATGCTAACGCATCAGACGGGGCACTCCCATAGAGTAAAATTCTCCCAATATAGAGTTCACAAACCTTATATGACAGATCTTTTTTTTTTTAATGAAGAAGGAGGCATAGGCTGGGAATTCATACTACCAAACATTTTTTTTACTGTTTGCTCTAAAGTACTGATTTATATTTCTGAGCTGCATGGAAGATACTAGTATTAAAACACGTAATATTCTCATTTGTTTATTTTTTTATTTTTCAACTTAGTTTTGTATTTATTATATGCTTTTAATTGCATGTTAGGCAATATTTTATTATGTAGTCTATAAACATCTGTGCACAGACTACTAGGATGCTAACGCATCAGACGGGGCACTCCCATAGAGTAAAATTCGTCCAATAGAGTGCTCACAATCCCCATATGACAGATAACTTTTTTTTTTCGAAATGGAGAGAGGGAGGAAATAGGCATAGGCTGGAAAATGCATTATACCATGCAAATTTTTACTGCTTACTTTCAATCCTACTGATTTATATTTAAATTCTATGAGCTACATGGAAGACTATTACTAGTAATAAAACACGTAATATTCTCATTTGTTTATTGTTCAACTTGACAAATAGACAATTATTTATTTACCTACAACTTGGTTATGTTTTTTTATTATGCTGCTGGTGAAGAGATTTTACGCAAGGCGAAGCATGAAACCAATTCTCAAAGTATCTCCGACACATAGACTGTTTCTGAAGATCTTTGAAGCTCAGTCTTCGAAGTCTTTCACAGTTCTAACCACTTTCAGAGTCATAACTCACTTTTTGGAAACTTGTAAAAATGTACGTCCTTGCGTCTATTAGCACAGCTCATAACATAGGGTAACACTAACACAGCACTTGTTGTACATTATTGCGAGATGATATTGTAGCCTCAAAAACTGAGAGGGCAAGTTACGGAAATATATAAAACTAAAACGCAAAACTTCACTCGATCATATTACAACAACAACAATGGCGGTTATCGTATCGTTTCCTACCGATAGATGGCGTCCGGGTCGGACAGGAAAGAAGTATGAAGGAAGGGGGAGGGAACTGTCATAAAAGAATTGTGACCCACAGACTAACTATCTATAGAGGCAAAGTTTTTTGTTCTAAGATCACCGACCGTGGTGGTGCCAAACGTGGTGCGGTGTAATTTTTTAAATTTATTTTACGTCTAGGATAGGAGGACGGGACGCACTTACATGCTCTTTGGACGCACCAGGACGCACATTCAAATTTCAAACACAAGCTCTTGAAGTAAACTTTGATTTGATAATTAATATAAGCACTACTATGAGCAACAGAAATAAGGAAGAAATGGTAAGTAGTTTATAGTAGTAACATTGTTTGTAAAATACGATTTCAGGTAAGGTAGTCGAAAAGCGTGGGAACTTTGCTTTACATTCAAAAATATCGTAGGCTCTTGCGATATACATAAGCGATGTAGGTTATTATGCTGTTTATTTTGTTGGTTAAGGCTAAGCTGAGTTGGTAGAAGCCCTGCCTCCGCGCTGCAGGACTACCTGCAGCGCGGAGGGTTCGATTTACATCCCTAAATGTTTGTGGTGAACAATAGTGTAAAAAAAAACATAAGTACAAGATAATAATTGTAGGTAAGTACAAGATTTTTTTTTAAATTTACTTAACTAACTTTTCCATTTTATTAATACCCATCTAATTATAATGCTATTTTGTATTTTGATAAATAAGTGTTTTTTTCTAATAAATTCTGACCACCTCCTCGGCCTACCACAAATTTACATTAAAATAAATAACGAAATTAAACCTTTTAGAAATAACTAGGATCCTTCGGTAAAATTGGTATACTTAAGTACCTAAGTAAGTATATTACCCTACTACTTAAAGTGTATTTTGGTATTGGTATATTACTTAGGTACCTATGTTTCACAAGTTTGCCTGTGGACCTAACCAATTACCTTTTTTTATAAATGGTAATACCATTTTTAAGAGCTAAATAGATAGAAGATAGACATAGAAGAAGAGTATTATGTTGTGCGGTGACCCCACATAAAAGGGACAAGGGCAAGAAGATTAACAAAGAATACCTAAGTATTTTTTTCTTGTTACTCATATGGCATTTTATATATTTTACATTTTGTTACTACTACCACTTATGTTGTATTGCAATAAAGCTTTTTTCATTTCATTTCATTTCATTTCAATCAAAAGAGTAGCAAAAAATTTAAAAGCTGATTTAGCTAAAGTGAATTTACTAGTCTTTTATGAATACTGGGGTTAATGGATGGTTGCCTAGAAAATATATTGTTCTCTTTCCTTCTCTAACCTCATTTTTGTTTCAGTATGCGGGCAAAACACCATGGTATAGGTACATAACTGTAGAGCCTGCAATGTTCTTCTATATGATGGCATTTATGATAACTAATGTGATTGAGCAGACATTTTATGTGTTCCAAGCTTGCACAGTGAATCATAACTATAGTGCAGAAATCTGTTATAATATAAGCGATTATGAAGAAATCAACAAAGAAGTTCAGGTATCAATCCCACCTTTTTTCAATGCAGTTGGCCACTTGCTCATACGAACTTACTTTTTTAATGCACTTTAATAAGCAGTCGTTGCTTCAAGATCTTTTATAGTTTTGTAAACGCATTTGATATTTTGTCACTAAATATAAATTAATTCTACCTCTTAAATTTAATGGAGAAGTTTACTAAACTTCAAAATATTTTTTTTTTATTAGCTAAGTTCCTTTTATATGTAGTAGGTACAATATTAAACAAGCACATACTCTGCTTCCATAATGTTAGAAAAAAAAATCAAACTTCTAAGCTGGAATAATGGTTTTAGTCCGGCTTGGCGAAGAAAAGCGCGAATCGTATATAAAATATTCATACTAATTGAACTAATCGGTGCCTTGAGACTAGTGACGTCACTCGCTGTAAACTCAGCTCCTTGATTCTATTCTTTTTAAGCCGCCGTAAAAGTTGAATAATGTTGTAATTTTTCAATATATTCAAAAAATTCTTTCACCATCCTTCTTTAAATACTTAGGACTATTTATTCACATTTAAAAAAAAAGGAAACTCCATTTGTGTTTGCTTGTTAGAATATTTTTGGTCCAAAACCTGACTAGCTCTACATTTCAGGTGACAGTTTCAACATTCCACCAATGGAACGGCATTGCAAGTCACGTGGTTCCACTTATACTTGCTTTCTTCCTAGGCTCTTACAGTGACAAACGAGGCAGGAAATTCATTATGCTAGCAGGACTTGTTGGAAAGCTGTACTTTTCTCTCATGATTACTATCAATACCATGAATGGTAAGTTTTGTACAGTCAGCGTCAAATTGATATGAGCGTCTAGAGTAGTCAAAATGATCTGAAACACATAAAAGCAATTTGATATACGCAGTTCGAATCATCATATTGTTGCAAGCACCTAATAAGGTATTCAAAATATCTTACTACTTATTGTTTCATATTTATTATGAGCAGTCAGGGTGTTCAAAATTATCTTAGTAAACAAAGCTCTCAAAGTTATGAGCTTTAAGTGACTGTATTTGGTGCACATTAGGTATAATGAATATAAAGTGGTTTGTTTGCAGCATGGCCAATACAGTACATTATATACACAGCAGCGTTCCCCAGTGCAATGACAGGGGCAGATCTGGCAATATTCGCGGGTTGCTTCGCCTACATCGCTGATGTGTCCTCCCTTAGAAACAGAACACTCCGAGTCGGTATTCTAGACGTCGTTTATTTGAGCGCCATGCCTTCCGGAATCGCTATTGGTAAGATATTTTTTTAGAATCTTGTATATGTCACTATAACTTGTACGAGTCCTCAAACAACAAAATCTATTGTCATTTACTTTCATTGACTTATGCTTTATTCTACTGCTATTTTTTTAACTCACATACTATATTCATCTATCAATATTATTTTCTGTTTAAATAAAATACTTTTTGAGCGACAACCGGTGAAAGGTGATCCGGTTTCTACCTGACTAATGTGCGAGAGATTATTTTAGATTGTTAAGGAATCGCTTTTTAAAAAAGCCAGGCCCACACCACCAGGTTCTTGCCTGATTCTTTCCCTGGTGTAGAATCACCTAGCATGTAAAACGAAACTACAGAAACTTAAGTGATCCTTGAGGATAAATGATTTTTCTTTCTTTCTTTCAGAGACAACTAATCATATACTTACTGCAAACCCCGTAGTAGATACTAGCAGAATTCCGTAATAATAATAATTTCATTAAAAGTATTGTGTTGCAAAAACATTTGATTACTTTACAATCACTGTTAAAAAAATGTAGGTACATATAAAATAAAAAGTTGGCTACACAACCTAGTTTGGTTATTGTACAGAATGCTTCACTGACGTTCAGATTTCGTCCAATGACCTTTGTACCATATTGTTATGCAATTATTTTACCCATAGCATATTAAATTTCGCGGGCGTTACATTTTCAGTGCCAATTTATCACTTATCATCACATTTATGGACTCATATGGCGGGTCGATAAAATGCATCGCATTTTATCATAATGTCCCTGCAACTGAATGGCCGATCTATCGTTGTAGGATAACCGCCTTAAATCTCTATGCATCAAAAATAGAGATCGATTTCTGGTGGCCATGCCCCGGGGCTGGACAACTTTGCAACAATAACCCTTGCTATCATTGTATTTCTTCTTTCAGGAAACGTTCTATACAACAAAGTCGTAAACCGATCCTTCACAGCAATGTTTGCTATCAACACGGCTCTCATGACCATCGCTACATTATACACTTTTATATTCCTCAAATGGCAGACGAGACCGGAACAAAAGTCACTGAAGGAAGCAGGAGTGACCAACCCGATAACTGACTTTCTAGACTTTAAGAACGTGACGAATACATTCGCAACACTCGCAAAAAGGCGCCCCAATAATCTTAGACTGTTTCTATGGCTTCTGCTTGTTTCCATGGCGTTTTACACTTTTCAAAGAGGTAAATATAACCCGTTCTACCTATAATAGTTAATCATCCTAATTATTATGTCCTTACACCACTATGTGGGGTTGGTACATATTGTTTACATTCTCTATTTTCTTCTATCACTCCTCATTTCAGTACTCACTATTTTAATGTATTCTAGCTGCGCTCTGATGATGAGTAGCCTGTAAGCCTCAAATTTCTCAAGACTGAAGCTGTCGAATATAGATATTTTTTTTCATTTCGGTAAAGTCGTTCTCACGCTATGAGCAAGGGAAATAAATAGATATACCTACTTGGACATTCACATAAAGTCAACTAGTCTCAAGTTAAGCAACTAAAAAATTAACCCATTCCAATAGGGGTTATTTTTTTAAAATGTATTTATATATTAGTATTTGACCTATAAAGGTAGGTTTATATTATATAATACTCGTAGTTTAATAATATATTATAATAGGCGTACGCTATACATAATATTCGTAGTATAATCAATGAACAATCTGAATTTCCGACTGATCATGTACCTACTTATCCATCATTTATACCTAACTAAGTTAGAGTTAGAAGAACACAAACACACTCCAAATATGTTATCATTTTCCATCTTGCATCGCAACTTGCTGTCTGTACTAGGTACTACTCATATCAGACGAGATTGGGCCATTGGGCCATACCACAGATTAACTTTACTGCGGCCATGCTCCGTGTGATAAACAATGAGAGATGATGCAATAACTTCTATTGCTAGATCTTTATTCAATGATTTATTCAATTTCGTTTTGTATGAGCATAAAGTCTTACGTTGTTATTGTTACCGACTATATGGTCAAGGAACCGTATTTCATTTAGGTACTATCGCGTGACGGATGGCGGCACCTTGATAAAATTATTCAAGATAGACCAAGCTGTGATGTCTTTAAGTGTGAATAAATATAAAAATAATTAACTTCGACATAATAAAAGTTGTCGTTGAATCAAAAGAACGCAGCCATGCTCTCGGGCAGACTGTCTGGGCAGTTTTGTCGCCATTCTGTCCATTGTGTCTTTGGCATTAGGTAACATTAAATTGTCAATAACGTCACCTTTATACTGATTTTTAGTACATCATCTCTTTGCCTTTAGTTAATTTGCAATTGCTTATTTATCTATATCTCGTTCATTTCATGTTCCGTACCGAGACCTAAACATAAATGACAACATAACAACAACGTCAACTTAAACGTCGTGAATTTACAACAACCAAAAATAATTAAATAGAAGTGTGGCAATACACACTTTTTTTCGTGACGAATTTACTTTGTGGCAAATGTACAACAACCCTAAACAACATAGTCATAAACTTCGTAAATTAACGTTTGTTTTCGACATCATGAATGCTAAGTATGAATCCTCAACTTTTCAGTGTATTTTCAAAGTGAATAATACAGTATTGTAGATAATTAGTTAGATGATAAGCCGTCTGATCTCCTTTAGGCTCGTAATGGTTGTATTTCATGAATTTTTCATCTAAAGTTAAGATTAATCAATCACTCGTTCATCAATTGTCATCACATTTTTCTTTCCCTCTCCAGCCGTCTTCCAATTCCCGGTTCCTATATCCAAAGTACGGCTTTGTAAGAAAGACTCCAAAATCATTTAATTGTCTGCAGATGAGCGGCCAGTGATGTACCTATACACGTCTACGGTCTTCAACTGGGACGCGACCACTTTCAGCCACTTCAGAACGTACCTCACCATTTTGTACGTGTTCGCTATGCTGTTCGGTATCCCACTCATGACAAAAGTACTCCATTGGAGAGACACTGTTAGTACGGAAACAGCTGGGGTACTCCAAAATATCTAGTTGGCAATCAAAAATAACTTTTTCACGTTTCTTCAAAAAAAAATATCAACCAAATTGTGAACACACCGTTATTTGTTTTACCAGCCTTACTTTTGAATCCAAAGTCAATTTCAACTCATGTCCATATTGACTCATGCCCAAACTACTAAATGGATTTGGCAGAAACTTGGAATAACAGGCTACTTTTTATCGAAGTACGTCGTACCTACATGCTACGCAAGCGAAGTCACGGGTGAATGCTAGTACACTGATAATAAGTTAAAATTCAACGTTTATACTGTTCGTTGTTGTCTCTCTAATTGATTACGTTCTTATTTGCAAAGTTTTTAGGTGGTTTTTATTGTCATAAAAGCTCATCAAAAATATTGAAGATTTTCACCAAAAAACCCAAAATTATGTGTCCATATAATATAAACAGCCTATTTTCAAAACAATTGGGCACACACATCACTCTATAGCACCAAATATCATAATTGCAAATCTGACCGATCGGATTCAAAAGTAAGGTAAATGTATGACAATTATTATAGCAAAAGCTCTACAAGATTTCTTTGGAGTTACACTACAGCAGAATTTGTTAATCAATGTTGTCACCAAATCCATGATCTTCAAACCATGTCTCTCTAAGGCTATTTATTCCTAATTCTTACTAAGATATTCTAATTTATTAATGATTAGTCAAATAGGACATTCCTATCTGTTTTCAATTCTATTTTAAAACCAGTCACAAAAAAGTTTTTTTTACGTATTCATGGACATGATAGCTCCCAAACGAATAACCGATTTTATTTTGAAATGAATACCTTAGCATTTCTTATCTGCAATTACCTATTGTTCTCTTATCAAACATTTACATAATTATCCTTATTTCAATTGTCTGCAAATTATTTACACAGCAAAATACCTACGTGAAAAGGTTGGCAATACATTTATTATTACACTAGCTGCCGCCTACATGAAAAGGTTGGCAATACATTTATTTTGCCCGCGGCTTCCCACGCGTGCGACCCGTAGTAAATGTAGCCTATGCCCTTTCTCAAGGTTTAGTCTATTTGGTCGGTACCAATTTTCATCAGAATCGGTTCAGTGGTTCAGGCGTTCAGATTAGATTATAGAGATTATATACAGATAGATTCAATGAAAATGTCTAAGGGGGTAGTCAGAGGTATGCCTAAATACATAATATTAGGACATTTAGGTGACAGACAGACGGACAGCGGAGTCTTAATAAGGGTCCCGTTTTTACCTTTTGGGTAAGGAACCATAAAAAGAGTATTTACTATGTTCCACTGTACGTATTTTTATAATGTATGTTGATTTTGAAAAATATTTATATAGAGTTTACTCACAATGTGGTCCCATAGAATCGGGATCGATTGGAGAGGTTCTTCGAAGTGATGAACAGAAATGTACCTCGATAATGGAGCATAATGATCTCCTTACAACATTGAACTGGGTTTTTAAAATTTTCCAACTTGTTTAAACAGAGCATTGCTATGTCATAGCACAGTAAAATATACGATTCACGCTTCAAAACTGCGAACTCTTAATTCAAGTTTACATAATTTCCCTGCTGCTAAGTGTCTGATGGTGTCGGCATCTCTTTCTGTCATCGCTATAACTGTTGTTTTCTACAAAACCATTTTATAAATATTATTTATTAATGTCATTTTTCCCAACAGGTGATAGTGATGTTGGGCGCAACCGCACACATATGCGGGCATATGATCTACGCTCAGGCAACCACGGATAAGCTTATGTATGTGGGGGCAACCGCGGCGGCTCTGGGCCCGTGTGTGCCGCCACTTCTTCGCTCAATGACCTCGAAAGTGCTGCCGTCGAGCGAAAGAGGTATGAATTTTCTAGACTGTCTTGTGCCATGTCAATGACGTCAAAAGTGCTAGACTGTCATGTGACCGCGTTTGTCCAAACGGGACCCTCGTTTGTGCAGGCCTTTATGGTGTACAACAAAGCAACCTATATTATTATTATATTTTACCAAAAATAAGGTTGAAATTAGCTTTTTTTAGGTTCTTATGTATGACTTGCAGACGTGTTAAGTTGGGTATAGGTACATGCGATGTAGGTAGTACTTACAAGGGCCAGTACAAAACATTTGAATAAATAAACGATGTTGAAGAAAAGTAAAATGTACCTTACGGTTACTGAACTTCGTATGATTGCTAACATTAATTTACGACTTTAGCATCTACCTATTATATTTAATACTTAATAATATAATTTGTTAAGCATCTCAAAAACTAACAGTAGGTACATAAGAGTAGGTAACTAACTTAATTATCATCGTATTTTATAACCGGAACTGATATAACTGAAGTACCTACCTTAAGTAGTATATTGTTTGCTTTTTTTGTAAATGCCGTGCTAAATTTCATGTTTTGTATCTGAAATCATTGATGTCATTTTATGTATGTACCTACCTATAAAAAAATATATGATATAAATTGTGAGTAGGTTAACCTATAGGTAATTACCTACTGTATTAATTCTACCGATGCTTTGTTTTATACAACGTAGCGTAATCTTGGTTAATAGTGGATTTAGATAGACATGGTGGCAAAAACATATTAATTTCTGCCAATAATAAGACACAAGCCACTATTCTCTTCGCCAAAATAAGATACGATCCGTATATTGATCGGTCAAGGCTAAATTGATACGATAAAATTATAGATAATGTAACATACTGCGAGATAAGGACCGAGACAAATAAGACAAACTGAAGCTTATTCAAAACAGACAAGTGCTACCGAAATTAGGAATCATTTTGATGAGATGGTTTCAAAAGTCTTGTCTTGACATTAAAATGTTGATGTTGAAGCGCTCGTGGCGAAGCTTGCTAAGATGTTCTTGATAGATCGTCGAAGTTAAGCAACGTTCTGAGCGGTCACTACTTTGATGGGTGACCGCAAGTGGCATTATCAGCTGAGCGCTTCCGTGCTTCGGAGGGGACGTTAAATTGTCGGTCCCGGCTTTTAAAGTCGTTAAGCCATGACGGAGGCCTTTAGGCGGCCTAAAAACTCCGTCACCAGAGTTGGCCACTTGCTCATACAAACGAACGAACGATTAAAATGTTAAATTCCAAGCTATCACGATAATTGCCGCATTGGAGCGTTTCTTGGAGAATTTGATGAGAGTAAGGAGTGTCGTCTGAAGGAAGATCCATGATTTTATTATACTCTAATAGGTCACTCGCCTGCGGCTTCGCTCGCGTTGTACCTTGATAAAATATAGCATTTATGTTTATTCGGAAAGTCAATGCTACACACGGTGAAACAATTTTTGAAATCGGATGAGTTGTTTCGGAGATTACAAACAAACAAAGAAACCAACTTTACCTCTTTATAATATTAGTATAGATATAGACTTGTATAAATCGACGTCTAAAAAATAAAGTAGCTATAATAATTGCAAAATTATATAACAAAATTAACCAAAATTATGTCATCGAACTTACTAATTAACTAACTAGCTATTAACTTTTAGTAAGATTTTTCATTTATATAATATTGTTGTCTTTGTTTCAGGCGTAGCATATGCATTCCTCTCGGTGATGGAGAATGCTGTGGCAATGTTCGCTTCTGTCATCTACTCCCAACTGTACAAAGCCACTCTCAACTCGAACTACATCAACGCTATTTTCTACCTCACCGTAACCACGCAAGTCATTGTGTTTGTTTCTGCATTGTAAGTATAGTATTATGTTTAACCAGACTGTCAGAAGAGTTTGTCTTTTATGTTAATACTGCGCCCCGCGGTGTTACCCGCGGTAGTTAAAAGTAGCCTTATTATACATATTATTATAAACAAATGAAAAAAAAAAATGAAAATGATCACGACTGTATCCCGGGTATTAATATAAACATTTCTCTTCAATCACTCTATTTTTTTCAAAAAACCACATCAAAATCCGTTGCGTAGTTTTAAAGATTTAAGCATACATAGGGATATAGGGACAGAGAAAGCGACTTTGTTTTATACTATGTAAGTGATGATGTACATCCCGTTCCTGTGGGAATACCGGGATCGAAAGTAGTCTATGTGTTAATCCAGAATATAAGCTATCCTGGCACAAAATTTCATTCAAATACTTCCAGCCGTTTGAGCGTGAAGGAGTAACAAACATTCACACACACACACAAACTTTCACCATATCATACAGTATCCTAGCTGATAGTTGAGGAAGGACTTTTCATCATCATGATTCCCACGCGGGTAACGCTGCCACGCGCGCCAGCGTGTTCCGTCATGCTAAGTTTACACGAAGCCAACACTGGCTGCCAATAAGACTGGCAGCCAGCGCTGGCTTCGTGTAAACTATGATTTAGGGTGACAACGACAACTTCCGAAAACGTCTATTCTAAACTCGTCAATTTCAATCAATAGATTATTATTAATGATTATTATATAGTGCTGTGCATGCCTGTAATGGGTACACATAATCATAGTATTTTTATATGAATGTTTTTTATAAAGTTAAATTATGTGTACTGGTGGCGATGCCATAATAAATAAATTTAATTATAAATAAATAAATAATAAATATTCTTGGACATTCCACACAGCGTCAGCTAGTCCCAAGCTAAGCAACTTAATGCTTGTGTTATGGTAACCAGATGACTGTTATACTACTTAGATACATTTTTTTTTTGTAAATACATACATATTATAGATAGAAAAACATCCAGACCCGGAACAAATATCTGTAGAACATACAAACATTTTTCCCGCGGCGGGGATCGAACCCGCAACCTCCGTATCTCAGTCGGGCCTTCACCCAACTGCGCCTCAGAGCAGAGGTCGTCATAAATGACCACAGAATAAAATTACTTCTTCTTTTAATTATGGCCTCCGTGACAGATATTGCAACAATTCCAGGGAGGTAAATAATTAATAATAATTCATTTATTAATAAATATTAAATAAATATATAAATAAATAAATATCCCTGGACATTCCACACAGCGTCATCTAGTCCCAAGCTAAGCATTTTAATGCTTGTGTTATGGTAACCAGATGACTGATATACTACATTTTTTTTGTAAATACATACATATTATACATAGAAATCAACCAGACACGAAACAAATATTTGCAGATCATACAAACATTTGTCTCGTAGCGGGGATCGAACCCGCAACCTCTGCGTCTCAGGCGGGCTTTCGCCCACTGCGCCACAGAGGTCGTCGTCGATATTAAGTGGATGTTTTTTACAGAACCATGGAGATTCTGCTCAGAGGTCGGAAATTAGAAGCTATCATGGAAAAGGAAGAAAAGTGTATACCGAACTGATGCCTGATTCCTACTAATCTGTTTAATTCTACATTAAGATTGTTAAATGAAACTCGAATTATGTTATTATCTTTATTTCACATCAACTATTCGATACATGCTTTAACTTCTACCGTGTCGTGCCTTAGAGATAATCAATGAACTTATATTTCATAAGTTATCAACATTTAGAAAAGTACTTAAATTATGTTACTATTTATTAAGTATTGATTATGTTATAGAAGTAAAACTTCAGGTGTTATTACATTTCGTTTCATTTCATGCATGGTAGGTAAAACTACTATTACATGCTCTTTGGGTAAAACAACAGAAATTATAGTATTAAATGATGCCACCTTAATAAACTACCCTAGTGGTAACAATAAGCTCATTTTAATTTAAATAGAGATTCAAAAAAATGAGCATTACAGTCCTAAACGAAGTAGTGAGTACATAGATTTTTTTAAAATCATAGTTTAATAGGAATCATCTATAAAAATATCTAAAAGTCTTAGGATCTATCACATAATTTTGAGTCTTATATATATTAAAAAAAGTTACAACAAGAATGTGGCGAGAGAGCAAATTATATTAAAAATACACACGTTTGATAAAACAAAACATTTGGATCAATCTGCTGAGTCAAAAATCCTGAAATGAGTGTCGTTTGCAGAGATAAACAACCTACTAAAATGCCTATTGATAAATATACCTATTGATTCAAAAACATGTATCCGAATGACTGGGAATCATTGAACGGTATGTCACGAGCAACTAGAAACTGTACTTTCTTATTTTTAATAACTGCAGATAGGTAGCTATAGTTGGTGTTGTCCTCCCTCTTATAGATGACTGTATCGTAATCGACGGGGTCGGGCGGCGGGAGAGACAGCTTCTCTGCGATCCACGCGCTGATGCGCTCCAGAACCTCCACACAAGCGGCCACAGGGTCCCTGAAGAAGTCCTCAGTATTCGACTTTTTGAACTTCCTATTCAGCGTTTTATAAAGATTGTACGGATCTTTGGTCTCCTTATCTTTAGCCATTGCTAATTGCCTTTTCAAAGCGCTGTACGTAATTTCGCTTTGCAATTCGATATCCCTCTCATATTCTTCGCTGTATCTTTTGCTGCGTAATTGTTGTTCCTTCTTAAATTGCTCATAAAGGGTGTAGGGATCTCTTTTCTTATAGTAGACGTTCATCTTCCTTGGGTCCTTAGAACGACCGTCGACAGGCGCACGAAGGAATTTAGCAAATGCGAGATACTGATTTTCAAGTATTGTTCGTCTCTTCTCTTCCTTATAGTGATGGTAATTCTCATTGGGTTGAATCGGCCAAGTCCAACGATCTCCCTTCTCTGCGTCTTTAGGTATGTGATCCTTATCGTAAGAAATCTGCTCGTCTCTACGCAATGTGGTGAATCCTGTTTCAAGTACCTGTCTATAAGTTGAAATATAAAAAGCACTATCCACTTCGTTGTTATTATTTTTTCGCGAGCCCGTAGTATCGTCGTTGTGAGTATTCTTTTTGCCATCTTTAGTGTACTCACTGTACGTCTTTATCAGATTTTTGAATTCGTGGCTTTTTGGCATCCTTTCAGAAGTCTCGTCATCATAAGAGTTCATCCCTTGCTCATAAAAGATCGGGATACTCTTAGCACCTATTGGGGTACTTTCAGAACCTATTAGGGTACTTTTAGAATCTTCAGGCAAACGAATGTGTGCAAACGCGCTAAAAGTCATGAAATCTTGCTTGTCTTTTTCTGTATCTCTTTTAGGTAGAGTATCAACTTGAAGTCGTTTAAATTTTTTATCAGGTCGACCATATTTAAAATGCTCTGCAGTTATTTTTTTGAGACTCTTAAGCAAAAATGTCCTTCTGCATCCTTTTTCGGTGTTTGGCCCGCAATGGTATTTCTTACCTGGTTTTAGGGCGAGTAGGCGAGAAGTAATTGCTTTAGGGCGGGGCTTGAGGTTTTTTGAGACGAATCCAACGATCGGTAGGTAGGATTCGTAGAGTTGTTTGCGGTGGATGGCGAGGGAGGCAGACGCGGGGGTTTCTAGTCATTCGTCGAGCCAGCGGGCCAGCAGGCGGCGGAGGTCGGAGCGAGCAGCCCGCAGCGCCGGCGAGTCCGCGCCGCTAGGTGGGTACATGTTAGCGCAGTGAGCCGTGCCTGGAACAGATCGTCCACTACATCTTTATTTTACATACCGATTATTATATTATAATCTATCTACTTGTATCATATTCATTATAGACGTTGTTATCTGTCAAAAGTCTCATACATTTTGTGTTGAATAAACATTGCTATGACGACCTACGTACGGACATCCGTTAGTTGGATATAGGAACCCAGCATTAACCAGCAATAGACCTCTGGTTTTTAATTGCTAAGGAAATTAAGTCTTTTTTATAAAATTGTAAAATGTTATTAAATAAAAAAACCTATACTTTTATAATGACAATGTGGGGCAGATTAATCCGCGGGTTTCTCCAGGATGTGTGTACTTGTACCTAAGGCCGGGGCGGGAGGAATAGTGAGACAGCTCAGCCGCCAACCGCTAACATCGTTCGATATTGATGACCACAATAATTCATCTAATGGGTCGGAAGAGGGTTGTAAATACGAACCCTTGATGAAAATAGCAGGGCTATCATTGCTCAGTGACTTGGTGATCCCGAGCGCGTGCCACGGGTCGACGGAGCCGTGGACGTACACCACTCGGCTGACGGAAATGTCCAGCGCGCCGTAGTCATTGTTGGTCCAGCTGGCAGCCCTTGTGATGAAGTCCTTTGCGAACCTGCAATGAACATCAAAATCTAGCGTTGCATCTATTTGATTACCTCCGTGCCGCAGTGGTGGTGAAGGCACGAGCTAATAGCTTTGCCGGTGACGTCCGAGGCACTTAACTTTTTTTAATAACTTATTGTCCCACTGCTAGATAAAGGTATGTGTCCTTGGCGATCTCCCATCTCCTTCAACCCGTCGGGATCGTCCCGCCTAACCATTGTTCATTATAAAGAGAAACTGTTGAAAATGACGAGGAATGGGAACAACACAATTTACTGTTTTCAATAAAAAATAACCCCAAGGCATAGCTATCGTGGCATATCTATGACCTACTAGCGGGGGTTCCTAAACTTGTTTTATCAAAATCGGTGAAGTCGTTTACAACTTAGGGGTGTGAAAGTGGGGATAAATAATCGAATTTGGTATTATATGAAAGGAATGATGTGTAGAATGGTCAAAAAAAAAATCGAGGCACTTTTCCAGTACTCATATGCGTAGGCTCAATCAATCTAAATCAACCTTTAACAAATATGAAGTAAACATGTTACAAAATCAATTTAATTAACAATGTATTTGATATTATTATTATTATGTAATTTTGTAAGCGTCTAAAAGTTACACCCTCAATAATGGAATGTCCCTATTATCAAAGACGATTAATATCTAGAAGACAGACAATGGCCATACACAAAATCGTAACCCTATCCCGCAGTACCAGATAGCCTGGAAACTTTAAATCATCAATTTTATCCAAGAAATTTCAATACTTAGTAGTAGGTAGCAACAATATTCAATATAATTTTTTTTTAACTAGAAAGTAATTGAAATTTCTTGGTTTATCCAAGAAATTTGATGTTTTAAAGTTTCCAGGCTATCTTTTTGGGGTTACGATTTTGTGTATGGCCTTTGTCTGTCTTCTAGATATTAATCGTCTTTGCTATTATCATTATGTGGTTTGTGGCACGGTGGCGGTTATTATTTCCGCTGTATAAAAAGTTGAAACATACTTCTTGCCGAAGACATCCTGGCATTGCTGGGTGTAGAAGTCCACATCAAAGGAATCACCGAACACATCAATGGTGCCCGATGACGTTTGGTAGAAGCCGAACTCAGTGCAAGTCTGGTACATCCATTGCCGAGCTACAAAATAATGTTAATCTTTCAAAACTCTATTCAAAGAAACTGAACGAATTAAATATTTTTACTTTCTATACTGTATTTCATAATAAACCTAGCTAAATAAACACCGTTGAAATAAACAACTGCAGCACACTTAATACATACTTCCTTCGGGAGTGAGGGACACATTCCTCAAGCTCTGTATTTCCGAGTCGTAGCCAAAGTCCATGCAAGTCTGATTGGATTGCTCGAGTATAATAGCGTTGAATCTAGCAAGCTTCTCGTAAGCCGGCGTCGATCCTGGTTCAGTTAGCATATCGCATACCTAGAACAGATATAATGCAACTATACCACTAGGATCACTATAAACCGTTTAAGAGTTCAACTCCAGTTTTCTTGCGACCAATACTGCGAAGACCAGCATCAGATACGATTTGGGGTCTAACTTTCTTTGAAGTAGTTAATTTTTTCAAATACTAATAGGCATCTGAAAGTGTCTGTATTCATTTGAACTTACTGAACGTCAATGAATACTCACAGTATTGATAGTGAGGTTCTTGTATTTAGGATTGACAGAGAATCTATTGTCTTCATTATATTGAACTACTCCTGCGAAGTCGTCAGCAATAGAATTGAAAAAGTTCTGCATATCCTTTGGCGAAGCCTCGCTGAATGGCTTGCATACTCTGTAAAAAGGAGATATCTTGTATAAAAAATATGATTGGATATAAAACTGATTTTTCGGCCCCCAAATCTATTATGCTCGGAGTATCGCTCCTACAGTCCCTAGGTAAATTTACGCCTAACCTTAGAATAACTGGATTCATTTATACATATCATAATACCTGAATGCCTTTTCAATATTGGCCGGATTAGTTTTAATAGTTTCAGTTATTTGTTGGTGGGCTAATTTCACTTGATTCACGCAATCCTCCCCGTCTGTCTTCTCCTGAAGCGCGTTGACCACGACTTGGAAGTATTCTGAAACCAAAATACTCAGGTATGAATATTAGAACCTATGTAGAATGATTCCAAAATTAGTTATACTTTCATAATATCAATCGCTTAAGAGGAGATGCTCAAGCAGGTACACAAGTTGCTAACCACAGAGAAATTAAAACTTGGCAAAGAAAACAGATGGCAAAGTCTTACCCTTAAAATCCACTTTGGCTAGCAGAGGGCCACTTGAAGAAACAGCAGCATAGACCAGATGAGGATACTTCATTCGCACCCAAGCAGCCAGAGCTCCAGGATATGATCCTCCAAAAGCAATCCACTTGGCACCTCTCAGTCCATACTTCTCATTCATAGCGCCAATGAAATAAGCAAGGTCTGCCAGAGCTTGATAGCTCGATAAATGCTGAAGGTTCTTCACTGATAAATCCCTGTGGAATGTTATTATTTTATTCTGTGAATATTATAATTATGACAGTTACGATAAACGATGGATGTTTGTTATTCTTTCACGCAAAGAGCAACATAGTAGGTACCTACTAATAAAACTGCCAATGATAACTAGTGTTTGATGGCTCTACTGGTTCTTGCTTTACATTTTTTTATTATAATAGGATGCTGACTACCCCCAATGTGTTTCAATGGTTATTTTACCCATCTTTCTGTTCAGGATTCAGAGTAGTTTATGTAAGTCATTATGTAATTAAACAATATGACATGAAATTGAAAATTGTTATATTAGCAAAAAATAATAAAATCAGCCAGTGTGGTTTGAATTATTTGACATGAATCAATTGAAAATATCTCCCCACGTTAAACAAGGCCACAGTTAAATATAATCTAGAAACTGGCCTTAAATCATAATAACTATGCACCGGTATGAGTATATACTCAGGAAATAAAATACCTTGTTGGAAAACTTTTTCCATAATAGCGATGTTCCAAATTGATGCATAAAGCCTTGAACTGCTTAGCATAATCAATCCAAGCGCCTCTGACCATCCAGCGAGCATCAGCCGGCCCCTCGCCACCAATCATCAAGAAGACTGGACCATGATTTTTAAAATCATAAAACTTGTCATTGACAAAGTATTGCTGTAACAAATGTTTATTACATTGCTTTTTTTGTCTTTTGTTAGTCGAACAACTTGTGGGCAAAGAACACCACAGAATTGACCCCCACACGACTAGACACAATGACGTGCTTTCACGTCGTTGTGTCTAGTCGTGTCCTTTCTCATCCTAGGTATTTACCTAGGATGAGAAAGGTGTACGAACTGGATTCTCACTGTAGTACATGGTTCATTGATGCGTTAAACTCGCGAAAAGTGGAAGAAGGGAAGGGAGGTCTTGTCCTGCAGTACACTAATCTGTTTTTTACTTAAATATAAATTGAATTACAAATATTATTATATTCATAGGACTACCACAAAGCAATGTTGAACGTAAAGTAAGTTATTTACTTACTAAACTCATTAATTATGACCATAACTTACTTGCTTCCATGTTTTTTGATTCGAGTAGGTTGAATGATCGACCTTTTGCTCAAACCACTGGGGCATAGGGACGTTATCATCGGTGTAATCTCCGGGAGCACCGAGGTTACCCCCAGTTCTACGTCCGTGGCGAAACAGTTTCTGCTTCGTACAGCTTACTAACACAAACACTTGCAGTAGCAAACAAAAGAATACTAGTTTCCTCATTTTGAGAATAGGATTTTTCGAACTCTCAAATCATCGATTTAGCAAGTTTCAATTTTATTCTTTTGTTTGGGTTCTAGGTTTTAGCTTTGAAGCTCTTTTTGGCTTACTTGGAAGCTCTACTACAACTCCGAACTATGTGTAGTCGAACGTTGTAATGGTAAAGTAATGCACTTGCACCTAATTTAATTACATGCTCTTTGCTTGCACCTAGAAAAGAAAAGTGGAATCCAAACCAAAAGCACCGAACTAAACTAGTAGCCGAACTTGCGCTACGCGCCGCGGTGCCGCCGAACGAAATCCGCCGAATGAAAATTTTCACTGATTTTCACTATCATTTCATTTCAGTAGTTCATTCATTTATTGACTGACAGCGACAGTGACAGTGACAGTAGGCGTTGGCTTCATAAAACGGTTGCCAACTCAAATTCAAATCTCGTTAGATCGTGTTTGAAGCAGCTCAATTTATTTATTTCAATAAATTATCATTACAGATATAGGTACATCGAAAGCGATAATCCAGCAGCTGCAAATAGAAAATAAAAGGGGTTTTTATTATAAAAACCCCTGAATTTTTTTTCATCAACATCATCAACTCAGCCCATTTGCACCCAGTTGCTAGGCCTCTCTTTAATGCCATTCATTTTATGTTGTGCAAGCCTTATTTTAGTTTAATACTAGTGGCAATTCTGAGTGTCGCAAAAGCTAAATTAAGCTAACTAAAATTGTTGCCGTCCCTTTCATAGCGATGGAAATAAAAAGGATGGCAATAATTTTAGTTAGTTTAGTTTAGCTTTTGCGACACTCCGAATTGCCCCCACTGTAAATTTTATTGATTTACTTTTTATCTATCAAACAAAGAAACATACAGGAACAAAAAATATCTAAGTAGGTAGGTACACTTCTTAACTTAGACAACTAAATAAATAAAAGGAACTCTGTATTCTATCCAAAATATATATTAACTAAAGATAGAAGACAGAGTTCAGGTCACCGACCGCAGGTAGAGTGCTCAAAAGGCTGGCAACGTTACCTCGTTGGATTGCTATAGTTATCCTCTGTCCGAGGTTTCATCTATTAGCCTCTTGGAAATTTCACGATAAAGAAGCCACGCCTCTGGACCCCATGATCCTAAAGTTTCTACACCAAAAGGCAGAAATATATATCCATCTCCGATAGATGTATATTTCCGCCTTTTGATGTTACGCCTTTTTATTATTTTTTAGTAGGTATGTAGGTATTATTGTTTCAAATCACGAGGCCCTACTTCGATCAACGAAATGAAATCAACGAAAAAGAAGTTTCATGATAATTTTCGGGTCCGTTTATGTTGGTAAACTGTTACGAATTCATTATCCAAATTTGTCTGTTTCTATTAAAAGCGAAAGCGACAAAAGTAATATGGTAGGGGAGAACGTGAAAAGAACGGTAGATTATGCGATATATGTTTTTAGTTGACAACATTGGTTCGATATATCGTAATGTCAGTGTCAGTGTCCCCAAAAGGTTTGACACTGATAACACCATTGTGACACTGACATGATTTCTGTCATCAAGTTCCAGCGTTTGCCACAGAGCATGTCACTGGCGCATGGCGTTGATGATTTTGCTTGGGTTTTTAGGGTTCCGTGCCCAAAGGGTAAAAACGGGTCCCTATTACTAAGACTTCGTTGTCCACCCGTGACCGTTAAGTAAGAGTAGATAATTGAAATTTTCATAAATTATGTATTTCTATTGCCGCTATACACAACAAATACTGAAAACGGTATAAAATTAATATTTAAGAGGTTTAATACAATAAACGTGATATTTTGCCATTTTTTGTCTATATTAATAACTGCAACAGGTCGCTTGAAATATTCATAGAATATTTACGTACCTACCTAGTTGTAAGTTGGTACTTATATTAACTTTAAAAATAAATAATTCAATTAGAATAAAAATATATACCTACTTATGGGGAGCTCCCATACAGCAAACGTGATTTTTTAGCCGTTTTTTGCTCGATATTATTAACGACAACTTTGTAATAATCTATTTGATGCTTAAAATATTCACAGAATGGTACGGAACCCTTCGTGCGCGAGTCCGAATCGAACTTGGCCGATTTTACTTTATTTTGGTTTGGGTTGGTTTGGTTGGTAGATCTTCCTCATCCAAATCGTTCGTTTCGTTCGACTCGACGTTCGTCCACTTGCGAATGCGATCGATCGCGAGCAAGGTGTAGTGCGGTAGACAGCGCTCGGTGGGTTTAAAAAATGGCTCTTTTCAGGATTACATCAACCAAATTGGTGGAAGTGCAGGTAAATATTACATAGAATATTATTTATTAGAAATCTTACTATCTTTGCTTCATAATACTGCTTTTCAATATAATTTTTGGTCGCGCCTTTCCTAACCTACATAATCCACATTTTGGGTATAAAAAGTTATGTAATTTGTGTAATGTGAATAGTTGCTGAACTGATGCACTGAGCATTACCTATTATACCTCTCTGATGGTATATTGCCGGAGTAACCTAAATCATTTTTCGCTTAAGTTTGTGGAAGACACGCAGTAATTTTTTGGTGGGAATACCTACCTACTTATAGGTACTTAGGTAAGTACTTAAAATATTTTGAAGCTAGTTTGTAACTTTTAGTACTAAGGTACCTAGTTGGAAGGTACACGTCATTACATAACATAGTGCATTTTTTTATCTCACAATTTAATTTTAAGTATTAAATTGTGTGTGATTATTACTAAGGATCACCAATCTGTTCACTACCTACTAAATAACTAAATAATCTCAAGTTACTTTGCTCCTGACTTTGGTAGACGTACAGTACTTCTAAGTTAATTTATCTGATGAACTTAGAAGTTAGAGTTCAAATGCCTCATGTCATGTAACCTAATTCTGTATTCCACTAAAACTACTGTAGACAGAAATTATTTATTTCCAATGTGAACTTTATTTTGTAACTAGGTAAGTTTACTATTGCTACATCCAAACGCTTATACCTAATGCATTTACAGGTAGGTAATATTTACCTACTTACTTACATACAATTTTTGTAAAGAATTATCATATTTGCAGTTTTTATGGAATATTTATATATAAATAGTTATGGAATATTAACTATTTTCTGTTTGGAGAGTTATCAATTAAATGTAAAGAATACAAATTGTTATGTTAAGTAAATAATTTGCAATGTTGGCTCTAGCATTGGTAAACGTACCTAAATACTAAAATAAAGTTCACACTGGAAATACAATCTTTACTACCTTACCTACTAATTATTTACTAAATGTACATTGTACATAGCCCATTTAAAAAAAAAAGTGCTATCAACAAGGTTCATCGGTGAAAAATTACTGAATAGTTCTAGTCTAGATTAGTATTCGTCTAGATTTTTTTATCTATGTATAAAGAAGTGTGATTTATTACCTACTTTTCTCCCATCTACCTACTACACCATTTATGGACACTAAAAGGCTTTATCTAATAAAAATTACCATTCAAGTATAATCTATTTAATCTTATCTGACAGTCAGACTACTTACTACCTAGCACACTGGTTGTGATGATAACATAAGTAAATTTTTCCATAAATTTAGTACTTACTATATTTTAGTTTAGGTAATAGCTTCAGCTTGAAGATTTGCTCATGTAGTAGGTACCAATCTGCAATATTAAGTTTCATTACGTTTTTTTGTATTTTTAATTTGAAATTATACTTTTCCTTAGACATAGGCCAAGGTGGTTTTATGCAGCATAATTTTGTAAGATGTAAATAATTTGTAGTAGCGAACGAAGAGCGCGAACGCGAGCGAAGCCGCGGGCGGAAGCTTGTACATATAAATTGTACTCTTGAGGGAGTTGCTCGTAGTACAGGCTAGCTAAAAAGTCCGAATCATCACTATCACTACATAGTATTAAACAAAGTCGCTTTCTCTGTCTCTTTATCCCCATGTATGCTTAAATCTTTAAAACTACGCAACGGATTTTGATGCGGTTTTTTTTAATAGATAGAGTGATTGAAGAGGAAGGTTTATATGTATAATAAGGCTACTTTTAAATACCGCAGGTAACACCGCGGGGCGCAGCTAGTGAATGATGAATTTAATATATTTTATTTTTAGCCACTTGCTCATACGAACTCATTACATTTTCATCATAATATGGTCTAAAATTATGATTCAGCTAAAACGGCCTTTCTAGCCGCCCAGAGTGCCACCTGCTATTACCTGTTTTCACGAAACAATAGTACCTAAGTGCCTGAAGTCATGTGAGATTCGCACAATGTGTAGTATTTGTAATGGCCATGGCCATGTGTGTCATTGTCACGCGCGATGGCACTCGTTGCGATAACTGATGCCACATAGCACTGCGCTAAATACTCTCACCCTCTAATATTATGGTAGCATAAAATTACAAGATTTAGTTATACTAGTATAATATTATATTTCTTATAATTTATGCAGTTTTATCTACGCTTCATAAACGGTATAACAACGACCGAAACGTAACACAAAGGGTAATAATTTGTTATTAGTGTACGATAGTACCGGTACGTGGAAACCAATGCGGCAGCTCCACGTTGACGGTTGTTTACCGCTGACCGCGTGTGACCGAGAGACACGAGTGTTATAGTTTATGGAGATTTTATTATCAGTTGACGTATAAAATCTTCACAATGTCATTCACTGCGTGTCCTCTCTACGTCCCTACTCTAAAGATAACCGCACAGGTCAGACTCGCTCACATTTCGGGCACACGCCCAAATGGTCTGTGCGTGTAACGGTTTTTATCTTCGAAAGTTACACAATGTCACGTAAACTAAACAAACCACAAAGATAGCGTAAATAAAGTCCCGTGGTGACATGATCCTTCAGCAACAGCATGCCAAGTTTCCTAACAGGGTTGCGATGTTGACGCAAATGGTTGCGATGCTGACGTTAGTTCAGTTATTGCATTTGCTCTTTCGTTGTCCATCTGATGGGTGATTCATGATATGAATGGGATTATTCATTTCATTACAAACGCATACTTTGGTTTTCGAATTTATAAATAAGAACTAGTTACCTGACCAGCTCTGACTGTGCGGCTATGACGCACTCGTTCAGGGTCACTCAAACTACGGCTTCTCATGGTAGAATATTGTAATGATTAACGCGTTACTATTTAATCAATATTTGTTTATGCAGATTTTGGTTAAGTAGCTTTTATTCTAAGGCATTTTGTAAAGTTTAAAAAAGCACGTATAATGTATTCTGTATTTTACAATGACAAATAACGTGATAATCGTGTGAGTCGATAAGATATATTTTATGTCCTATTACAGATCTGTTCCTATCTTATCATTAATTTCATAGAAGACTAAAAATTATTTGATAAATCAACTAGGTTTAATTCTTAGAGTTCTTGCTATCTATGTTGCATGAGCGCAATAAGATTCAGTCAACGATGTATAGTAAATCATTCTTTGGGTATTGATTGAGTTCAAAATATTTTAACGTCATAGCTTAATCAGGGTATAATAATTATGTTCCTTCCATTATTATTTACATATATATATTTTATACTCAACCATCTTTTCATTTTAATCGTTTTTCAACATACATAATGATGGAGGTTTCCGTAGTGTTTTGGCGTCAAGTTTTCCTAAGTAGAGTCGAGAGTTTACCTACGAGTATACGAGTTCTATGACATCATCTCACAAGGCTATTCATATACTACTTTATTATTATTTAACTGGATTGAACGTCAATAGGTATGATGTTTAGATCCTTTTTATATCAATCATTATTAGTTTAATTTATTATAAGTAACAATAATTTAACGATTATAAGTATTTGTTTTATTCTGATATAATCTTTGAATTTAGCATTTTATTGATTTTAAAATTACTGTAATTGATCTAACTTTAAGACAAAATGTTATTTTATTAATTCTGCTTATTAATTAATTTACTTATTTAAATTTTTTTTAGTTGTTGATTTTCCTATTATGATTTAAACTACCTGTTTATGAGTAGCTAACTGAGTTATTATTAGCTACTAATCACTACGATTAGGTCGTCTATAATCGTATCTCCGTTTAAAAAAGGTTATTTGAAGGTTTTGCCGCTCTAACAAGGAAAACGCAGAACAAAGTTTTTTACTTACATAGGTAAAGAACGTTTCGACCTTATTTCCTCTGGCCTCAGCGAGCATGCGCCATGTCCTCGTTTCATTAAAATCAAAGATTATAGCTGACTCGGCTAAAAGGGATGACCCAGAACGTTGGGTTTCTAACTTGACAAAGTAACTTGAAAAAAAAAACTTCTAACTTGAAGTTACAAAACCAAGTACCTAAAGTACTTGGTTTTGTAACTTCAAAATAATATTAATCGAGCTCTAGTATAGTCTCGATTTTATAAAAAAATCAATGTATCAATAATATACAAATATATTATGACCCAGCTAGAACGTTACTGATGGTATGAAACTTTTAAAAATATTTTTTATAAAATAGGTTTTAAAATTTTCCATTAAGTATGTACAGCGTCACGTTACTGCAAAACAATTATAGGGTTTACCGGATTCGATTTTTTTAAAACCAAAAGGTTATGAGGATAATGGCAATACTTATTTCGAGTCTGTGTTTTCTATGGAGGTATACTTCATATGTATGTATTTACAAAAAAAAGTATTAGGTAAGTAGTATAAATCCAGTCATCTGATTGTCTTCTGTAACACAAGCATGTTGCTTAGCTTGAGGTGAGATACGCTGTGTGAAAAGTCCAAGGATATTTTATTATATTATTATTTACTTATTCAACGCGCCCTTTGTTCAAGACTGCAAGGTCGATAATCGAGAGTTCGCTGCAAGAAACATTTAATGGAATTGTGAGATACTCAATCGAATTGAATCTTATTGAATGATTGAGGACGTTGATGTCAAAATGATTGCCCTATGTCTCGCGACCTAACCCTTGGAACTTTGATTGCTGATCAAATTGCTGTCGTCGCTATATTAAAAGCAGGCCGACGGCAGACTTAAGTTGATAGCAATGACTAATAGTTTGTTTCATTGGTTCAGTCAGAGTACCAAAGCTTAATATATTCTGCTTTACACTCTTATTTAATACTGAAGGGACAGTTTGTGTCATATTATTATATATTATGTAGGATTCAAGGTATTTTTAAAGGACCATGCGTGGTCTATCTAGCATCATTTCAAGGCATCTTAGTATTTATTAAAAGGAGCTGTTCACCTTGAGATTCAAGTTTGATGAAAGAGTTCATTGTAAGTAGGTGTTAGGCCATGCCTGGTAACTAAATTTTTTTTAACATATTCATACTCACTCGTTCGTTCGTTCGTATGAGCAAGTGGCCAACTCTGGTGACGGTTTTTAGGCCGCCTAAAGGCCTCCGTCATGGCTTAACGACTTTTTAAAAGCCGGGACCGACAATTTAACATGCCCTCCGAAGCACGGAAACGCTCAGATGTAAATGCCACTTGCGGTCACCCATCCAAGTAGTGACCGCTCAGAACGTTGCTTAACTTCGACGATCTATCAAGAACGTCTTAGCAAGCTTCGCCACGAGCGCTTCAATACTCACTGAAAACTCAAGAACATAGTACCAAAGTCACGTGACATATCCACTCTATAATTCAAGAACCTAGTACCAAAAAAGTCACGCACGATGCCGATGTCACGATTATATTTGAAACAGAATGCAATTTTTCGCGTAAGTGAGAAAAGTCTCGCTGTCTTTAAGACAACCTACTTATCACTATAAATAATAATAATTTAACATATTGTTACAGAAAGCATGTCCCACAGCATCGATTATGCTCAGAGGCCTCAGCGCCGAAAACACCAACCTGAAAAGCGTGCTTCAGGAGAAAATTCCCAAGGAACAGGAGAAGATCCGTGAGTTCCGCAAGAAACATGGCTCCACCAAAGTCGGGGAGGTCACCGTAGACATGGTGAGCACTATTTATGTGTATATTATGTTCTATATAAATATTATGTCACTATATTATGTTCTTGTTCAATCGAGGTTGCTACTTTACTGTAAGTATTTAGTTTATTTAATTGGCAGATTAGACCCGGTTATTCTGTCGATAAGTTGACAGAGATTACAGTACACACATTGTTGTGTTTAGGTTAAGTGGTCCTGGGCCTCTTAATCATTGTTTAATTACCCACAATCCTACATAGCACGAACGCATTACCTAATCTGGTGTTCGTCACAAACCGGAGTTAGGAAAAATACCCGAGCGATTATGTACCTAAAGGTCCATTTGAGGAAGGCCAACTAAATCAACTCTTGTTTATATGTAGAATATTTGTATTTCTTGAAATATTCAAACCACGTACTTCGAAGCCATGTCGAGTAGAAATGAGTCTGTTGACAAAATACATTATCGTAAGGAAGCCTCTAGAATTCAGCCTAACTAAAAAAGTATTACTTTCGTTTGTGTAACAACGGTGCGGTCGGGGCCAGTGTAGGTCAGCGAACGCTTATTGGACCCTGCCAGAGTTCAAGAACGAGGCGGGCGATGCGCCGGCGACGCGTCCTCAATTTGTATTTCAATGTCTAGGTAGTTTTCTGGAATATTTAGCAACATTATAAAAATAATTATCCAAATATGTGCCAGATCTAGGATTACGCGTCGCTTCGACCATCTTAAAATGGTTTTGAAACATGTATAATATTTGACAGATGTACAGCGGTATGCGCGGCATCAAGGGTCTAGTCTGGGAGACGTCCGTGTTGGACCCCGATGAGGGCATCAGGTTCCGTGGGCTCTCCATCCCGGAGTGCCAGGCTCAGCTGCCCAAGGCTAAGGGCGGCCAGGAGCCGATTCCCGAGGGTCTCTTCTGGCTCCTTGTTACCGGAGATGTCCCCACCGATGCTCAAGCTAAATCCCTTTCTAAGGAATGGGCACAAAGGTAAATTATTAACGGATTACTCCTCATTCTAAATACCCATGGAAATAAACTATTTAAATAATGAAATTATGACAAACCGTGGTTGTAAGCATGCTCGCGACTGAATCAGTAACATAACATATTAGGCAGGCAACTACAGGCATTTAAAGAGTCAAGATGCAAGTACATTAAAAGATTGTATTAGTCAGGGACTGAAACCGGTATTTTATATACAGGTATTTTAAAGGTACCACCGTTTTTAGAAATACCGGTAACCTGTTAAGATTACCCAAAAACATAAAAAAAATTAAACATTTGATACAGGTTGCAAAATACCGGTACTTAACCAATACACATCAGGGCTTGGAAACCGGAAAAATTTCCAAACCGGTTTGGCCTTAAATACCTACAACCTTTTCATTACGGTAACGCTCTAACGTAACCTCTATCGTAGCGGTTAATGCGAGCGGAACTGTCCAGGCGGTTTTTGCTCGAAATACCGGTATATAACGAAAATGATTAGTTCTTTCCCTCGTAGCGAGCGTCCACGCCTGCGTCGCGCCTATCCGCCAAGATTTGCCACCTTTGAAAACCTACGCGTTTTACATACACTTGGATATACCGGTTCATTGAGGTTTTTCATTAGTTCGCGATAACGTTTGCGTTCCGAACGAAATTCATTGAAATAACGGTTTTTACCGGTTCCGAACAGGTAAATTTCAAACCGGTTCCAAGCCCTGATACACATTACCTAAATTACACGTGCCGCGGAACGGCAACGTAGCATTGTGATGCCTCGCTTTCACTTTCTACTTTAGCATCTTTTATCTCTCTCTGTTTTTCGGCTGTGATTCTGTCAAAGACAACCGTAATGGTTACACTTATAAAAAGGTAATACATTTAGCGGTAACCTATTACTCACTGAAAGGTTATCTCAGTAAAGGTTATGTAAACCGTAACCGGAACCGGAATTCATGCAAACCGGTACCGAAAAACAGAAAGGGTTTCAGTCCCTGGTATTAGTAACGTTCATTCACTTAAGTATGTACATATTATTGTACCTGCAAAGTAACTAACTTGTAAAATCAAATAAATATAACCAGTTAGAAGTGCATGTAATCCTAGTAATTATTTACTATGTATTTATTGAATATAGAAATCTATGTGTGTCAGTTAGATTTCTATATTTACGTGTTATATCTTTGCGCGTTGTACTTGAAATACCTTTGAATATAAATCATTGAAGTTAAAATACGTTCTGAGCAATTTGGATGGCTTTTAAGTCTTGAAGCCAAGATGGAGGCCTTTCAGACGGCCTGCAAACTCCGTCACCAGAGTTGGCCACTTGCTCATACGAACTTACTTACTAGGAAGGTTAGTAAGATAGTGGTTTATACATGGACCTAGTCTAGTACCTGGACGAACAGCGAGCCTGCCGCCGAGAGGAACAAAAAAGGCAGTAAATCCATAGTTTCGTAGTACAAAATTCGGAGCATCAAGTTTCCGGCCATACAAAAAAGCGGCACGCGATGAGGGACAAAAGATATAATGCTCTGTCTCTTTTACTCACAAGAATGTTGTATATATTCTTCTTTGTTTTTGTGTGACTGAGAAAGAATATACAGCGCTCTATTTCTTACTTTCTCTAAGGGTTTATATTTGTATGGTCTGTGCAGAGCCGAGCTGCCCGCCCATGTGGTGACCATGCTCAACAACATGCCAAGCAAGCTGCACCCGATGTCGCAGTTCTCTGCCGCCGTCACCGCGCTCAACAGCGAGTCCAAGTTCGTGCAGGCCTACACTGAGGGCGTCCACAAGTCTAAATACTGGGAGGTAAGTTATAGGCAAGAACAGAAAACCGACAATTACATTAATTTAAATAGCTATCTTTACTATGAGGTGTATAGTGTGCCGATCGTTAAACGTGCCTTTTCATTCTTACAGAGTTATCTATTACGTATAACTCTGTCACTGTCACACGTGTAAGTTCCGGGCGAACGTGCGAAAACCAATCCATTTTTTCTACCTCAACAGCGGAGTGGGCTAGGCCTGGTTCTAGAATGTAACTCATTTATATGACAATTAACTCTTAGCTTTTTCCGCCAGAGTTGTATCACCAAAACGGCACTTACAATTTTAATGAAATTGGAAACTATAATTACCAATTGTTGTTAATAGTAATTTATACGAACACATAGTCGATGAGTCGAGTTACGCTTACGAGTCTATTGCAATCGTGGGTAACGGTAAAATTGATTGAACAGAGTAAAACAGTTCATGGAAGAAGTGTTTTCAACTAATGTGCCTAGTATTTGAAAACACTTCAAACAGTAGGCATTGCCTACTGTTTTTAAACAAGTGATGTGATAGTGTCAGCGTCACAAGATTGATCCGAGGCGTGATTGATAAGTCCTCCAAATTACCTCAAATATAACCTTTAATTTATCCTTTAGTAATCTATCAGCCAGTTTCTCGAACGCAGATCATCTCAAAAATTAACAAATCAATGGTTAATTCACGTGAAATTAGGAACAAGTTCGGCACTCTCACGTGTTTTGACCATTAATTAGTTTATTTGTGACGACCTCTGTGGCGCAGTGGGCGAAGGTCTGCCTGAGACGCACAGGTTGCGGGTTCGATTCCCACCACGGGACAAATGTTTGCATGGTCTGCAAATACTTGTTTCGAGTCTGGGTGTTTTCTATGTATAATACGTATGTATTTACAAAAAAAAATGTATCTATGTAATATATCAGTCATCTGGTTACCATAACACAAGCATTAAATTGCTTAGCTTGGGACCAGATGACGCTCTGTGAAATGTCCAAGGATATTTATTTATTTTTGAGATGATCTGCGTTCGAGAAACCGGCTATACTGTCATCCACTTATACTGGATCGGTCATATAAATTAGCAGTTATTTTTAACCCCCGACCCAAAAAGAGGGGAGCAAATGAAAAGAATTAGTGTGAGAATGCAAAACGGAAAGTGGGAATGAATAAATAATGTACTTAGTGACGGGGGTTACTTAAAATGTCTAATCTTACAAACTTGTTGTAGCAAAGAACAGACAAATATACAGAAAAGCGCCATCGTAATACAGTAAACTTATTTGGCATGTGGCCAGCTGCCAAACAGAGGAGTTGAATGCTTTGCGTAGCCTCGGCCGGCACTATGTTGTGTCTCTCATTTTTCTTTTGAAAAGAAAGAGAGTACATAAATGTTTTGGGTTGTTTGAATGGTAGTTCGAATTGATTGATTTTTTGCGTACAAATCTAAAGCTACTTAAGTAGGTACTGATAGTATGATACGGTACTGATAAAGAAATTGTGGTCACAACAGATAATGAATTCCATTTCAAAGGCATATGACCTGTCGTTGGCATTTTTTGAGGACCGGAAGGCACACAGGAATTTGAATTAGGCTTATTTGCAAATAATGGGCAAAAAACGGCGTATGAATTATCCTTGAAAACCTTAATTCAATCACTGTCATTATTTTAACCAATCACGTAACATATCTGTTTAAATAAACATTTAATGAAAATGTGGAAGTATTTACGATAAACATATATAAGCTATACCTTAAAAATAAAGAAACGTGAGGTAAGGAAGCCCGCGGTTTAGTTAATTCTGTGTTTTTCCGTAAATAAGTCAAGTCGATAAAATCCATATTTATAAAAACACTAACTATCTCGCCCGCGGCTTCGCTCGCCTTGATAAAATATAGCCTATGTTCATTCGGAAAGTCCAAGCTACATAATCGGTAAAATAATTTTTGAAATCGGGTGAGTAATTTCGGAAATTACCCCAAACATACAAACAAACCAACTTTACCTCTTTATAATATTAGTTTAGATGGACACGGGGTTTTATCGCGTTATTTACCTTATTTCTTTACGTCCCGACGTTTCGGCGATGCAATAACCATGGTCGAGGGTCGATAATCGATAAAATCCGTCCGAAGTATTCTAGCATCGTTATATTGTCATCAGTACATCTACGAGGACTCGATGAACCTGATTGCAAAGCTGCCAGTCATCGCAGCCACCATCTACAGGAACTCCTTCCGCGACGGCAAAGGCATTGGCGCTATCGACGAGAACAAGGACTGGTCTGCCAACTACGCCTCCATGCTGGGCTTCGACGACCCTCAGTTCACGGAGCTGATGCGTCTCTACCTCACCATCCACAGGTAAGATTTCAGGTGCAGTTTTGTTTTTAAAGGTAGAATCAGATAGTTCACTTTCCGTTCATTTTTGTCATTCACTTTGAATTTTTTGCTCTAAATGAAACGTCCGAACACAAAATGAAACAAGCGTGCCGAAGAAAAACTAAGCATTCATTCGAGTGAATGTTTACTCGAGTGGACCGTCTGATTCTACCTTTATTACCGACTGTGATATAGGACGAGGTTTTATGGATGTTAGGATGTTTTTCGTTTGATGTTAGGATGTTTTTCTATCTATACTATATACCTATGTATTTACAAAAAAAAAATATCTTTATGTAGTAGGTATATCAGTTACGAGTATTTGTTAACCATAACACAAGCATAAAGTTGCTTAGCTTGGGACTAGAGACGCCGTGTGAAATGTCCAAGGATATTTTATTTATTTATGCTGTAATTTTTATATTGTAATTTTTTGTAATATTTTCTACTCTATTTTTTTTATGTTCACTGATTTCGGGCGCCGATTTTTAAAAGGGTTCCCGAAGTAATCCCATTAATATTTGGCGAGGAACTGACAAGGATCTTCGGAGCTATGAACAGAAATACACCTCGAGAGTGCAACAAATTGCTTTCCATACAAAACTTAAAAATTAAAATGAAAAAAAAAGAACTGCGCCCCGCGGTGTTACCCGCGGTGAAAAGTTCCCGTTCCCGTGGGAATACCGGGATTAAAAGTAGCCTATGTGTTAATCCAGGCCAAATTTCATTCAAATTCGTCCAGCCGTTTGAGTGTGAAGCAGTAACAAACATACACACTTACATACTTACACACACAAAGTTTCACCTTTATATTATTCATGTGATTTCCACTTAGTTCGAACAAATACGGAATTGAGCAATTCATGTGATTCCAGCGTCAATGTCTAGTGGGCGTTGGGCTCACGACACAGCAATTATTGTTATTAGTTGTTCCGCGATTTCTGGTTTACAACTCGTGATCGTTGACGACAATTTGTCTCGTCACGTAATGTCTTATTTCTTTGCACGAGCAGTGTAGGCATCCTGCTGCACTTGCCGACAGATCTATATCTTTTTGAGCTACACACACTCCTTTTACTTTTGTTATCTCTTCCATAATCCATTTTTAGCTCGGTAAGTGTATGCTTTTGAAGAAAGGATTACGTTTTATTATGCACGTGAGTGTAGTTTCATGAGCCTACTTGATAATGTAGTCTATTATTCGCCGAATAACTGATATAGCTACGTACAGAATGATTGAGAATTTACTGCAGAAAAAAAAAAAAAAAAATAATAATAAAATATGATCACGACTGTATCCCGGGAGCGGTAGTCATTTCAGATCATTAGGCAATTTTTAGATCTTTTCGAAGATGTCTAAGGGGGTAGTCAGGTATGTCCAAATACATACATATTTGGTAGGTACATGCCCACTTTTTGCAGAAGTTATCTTTTCATACGTGACAGGTTGCAAGCCCATCGACGCTCAAAAAATCAAGAATTTAGTTATTACACAACTAATAGGTATTTTATAATGCGCGTAAAGGAGGAAGCAATTTGCCATATTTAGGACTTTCGTCCGGAGCATGTTAAGTGTTCAGTGAAATGAAAATTCACATGTCTGATCTAATTTAATCATTTACAGATTTTTTTATCTTATATGCTACTAGTAGACCCACGCGGCTTCCCTTGCGTGTTGTACCACCCCATTGCAACCCTTTAAAAGGGCAAACCTGCGGTAAAATGGAGCCTATTTTTTAAGTTAGACCTCTGGCAATACATCAGTGAAAACATGCAGTATATCTCAAATGTATAGGACAAGACGTGTTTCAGTAGTAGTCTAGTTTGATATATCGCACGGTATTGTGGTAACTTGATAACACTTTAGTGTCTAAACATTCCGTACAAGGGGCCACTGTCCAACTCAGCTACCATAATCGTTAAAATGTTGTTGAACTTCGCATAGTACAGTCCGTGAATACTGAGCGCCGAGCCGCCGAGCCTTGTCAAGTCCTACTTGATAGATTGACGAAGTTAAATGCATAGTCACCAAATGTGTTATATTTCTTGGTGTGTCGCGTTAGAATAGGCAATAGAATCACCAAGCATGTAAGACGTTTCAATTTTAGTACTTCATTTATTCGCTAGAGGCACTGTGACAAGTTTTCATACATTATGTTGACGACCTCTGCGCAATTAATGTACTAGCTTACTCGGCCGCGGCTTCGCTCGCGTGGTACCTACCTTGATAAAATACAGCCTATGTTCATACGGAAAGTCAATACTACACATCGGTGAAATAATTTTTTTTATCGGATAAGTAGATCCCCCCCCGCACGGGACAAATGTTTATATAAACTACAAATATTTATCTCGAGTCTGGGTGTTTTCTATGTAGGTATAATATTATTATGTACTTATGTATTTACAAAAAAAGTGGTAGGTATTCAAATGTCCAAGCATATTTATTTATTATCTGTCAAACAACTACCTACACGTTAGCATGTAAGTATATTACATTGATTGGAAAAATGGTAAGTGCACTGTAACAAAACGGGAGATCATAATACAGCAGCTTGGTCTAGCTAGAAGAAGGCGATGTTTTTGTAACAATGAGGCGATGATAATGGATTGTGACAATGTATCTTTTTACCGATTTCCAAACAGACATTAAAATTTGTTTTCCGAAGTAATCCGATCTTACAAACAGAATTCTCCATTCACACAGTGAAAATTGTGAGAAGCATTTCCATGTTTTATAAACATTATTACACAATCGTAGTTTGCAAAACTGGTGGCGACCAAAGCTAGTTCTTTACTAAAATATATATTTTTTTGAATCTATACTACACTTAGGGATTATTTCATTGAAAATTTGAACCTTACCATTGTTTAATCACTCTGGATAGAGGATAGTTAAATCGATGCGGGTTCGAATGCCGCCTGAATGTAAAGTAGGTATTTATTAGGTTTTCATATATTTTCCTATTTTCGTCTTATATGCCATTTGTATGTAGAAAACGGCAATTTATCATAGGTAATAAAACAAAGTCAAGTTCGTACACTAATAAAATCAACCAAAGTAAATAAATGGATAAAGGGATTTCTGGATTTTTTGTCCAGAAATCCCTTTTGCTTCTATCTTGAAAAACGGGAGGGCACTTCTGGACAAAAAGTCCAAAAATCCCCTGATCCATTAATTTACTTTAGTTGATTTTATTGGTTAATCGCAGGGCATTCATTCTGGACTAAGCCTAATTCAGGGATCGGCTCGATTTTTATGGCTCGATCTTTGATTTGTTTGATTCGTCTTCGCTCCGACTAGCAGAATAATTAACATAGTAAAATACATGAAAAAAATAAATTATGAAGAAAATTCATTATTATCTCATACATTTTTGTACTGGCGCGCGGCCTTTTTGTTGATGCTTGACATTCTGAGCGATACGATGTTCACCGGGTCAGCTAGTTTTAAATAAACTTCATATTATTAGGATAGAATGTAAGAGGAGTGAGATCAGAGATGACGAGTGATAGAGGAGAGTGGAAGAGAAAAACATGTTGTGCCGACCCCACTTAGCGTGGGATAAGGGCAGGAGAATGATGATTTTACACATCGCTTTCTTTTGTGTAATCTGGCCTTTTGCATGTAGGTACAGTGCATTGCGAATTAACATCCATTTTCCCTCTGCCTATGCTGATTTGATTATGTTGCGAATGTTGCATGCTAGTATTTAATTAGAAAATGATATCGCTTGTTTCTGCCTTGACAAATGGGAAGGTAAACACAATTATGTGGAAGGCCAAAGGAAAACATCGTCATTAATACCGACAAGAATCTTATTGCCTTCGTTGCCTGTTTATCCAAAATAACTGCTGAACAATTCTATGCTAAATCAATTTACGACAAAATCTAGAGAAGCTTAGGCACAACTTTGAACTTTGCTCGAGTTCGAATGTCCAATTAGACATGCCTAATATTGTGTCTAATAGCCTGAAGACCGCTAGTTTTTCATGCTACCTTATTTTGATCAATTGTTCTAATCATCGATATACACACGCTGCGTTCTACGTAAAATAATTGCAGTATCAGAACTTGTATTAAAATTAAAGCTGAACTCGTGGCTCGTGTTAAACGTGATGACCGACAGTTAGTGCATTCCAGTAAACGTTTTACAAATCATGAGTAACAAATGGTTACTGAACGATAATACGTACGTAACGAGTCAAATAGCCTTGCTGTAGGTAGATAGTCAAAACCTTGAGTTGTATCAGAATAACTTTTAAAGAAGCGTGTGACGCGTAGGTACTTGAGTAGGTACTTGTGAATACCTAATTTGTATATGTTTATTTGTGATAGGTATTTTACTTGTTATATTTTTTAAATTATTTAAATGTATGGCACGCACGTCTGTCAAGCCAAACTGAAGGTTGAAAATGAAACTACTATTATCGAGATACAAAAATAATATTCAAGGTCATACCGCGATAAAAAGTTACACACATACTGTGCTTACGGATTCCAGATAATTATGAATTTGTCCTTAATATCACGCCACGTATTATATTTGTTTGAAGAAAAACTTGGGGTTAATTCTAGTCTTAAACTTAAACTTCTAGAAAAACTTGGAGTTAAAAGTTTCAATATTTTAACAAAATATCGTAATTTACGGTTAATTCATGCTATAACGGAGAAGGCTCTTCAAGTTGTCTCTTGAAAGCGATACGAATCACTACAAACTTCGACACTTACAATCCACACTCACAGAGATTATAAACAATATTGATCGCGTTACTTTGTCGCGGGACGAAAATGGGAACGAGGCGATCGCGCTCGAAGCTGTGAAGAATTTGCGAATGCAATCTACACTCCTGTTTCGGGGGTTGTTCACGGCTTCGCGCGCGATCTGCGGGCGAGTAAAGAGGGGCTATTACGATTTTTTAACATTTTTGTTTTTGGTTCGTCAAGAACTTTACCATCATAGGATTTGTCTGTGTTGGTTGTATGTATCATTTTTTTGTGGTGTGTGGTGATTAATGTTCTGACTGTGATTGAACCATAGTTAAATCATAATAACACTGTGATTAGAAGTTATTGTCATATTGCAAATAAGGTTAACTGAACTGAGCGACTTATTGATAAAACTATTGTGTGTTGCATGTTTTATTTCCTCTTGCATTTTATCTCTTCTCTACCTATAGCCCATTTACGTAAGTGCTGAACAAAACAATTGAACACTGCATAAACTATCTCTTGTAGGTGAAAAAGGCCATCGATGATACCAATCCATCAACTTATAAGCAAAGGATTTAGCCACTTTAAAATAAATTCTATCAGAAATAAATAATTATTGAAACAACAATTTGGCGTCCATTCGTTTCTCAAGCTATACCATAGTTTAACATTTTTACAATGTGCCTATGAGATACTGGTCTCGGCAAACGGTAGCATGCACGTGCTAAAATTAGCTAGAATTTCTTGAGAGCCGCTGTTTCTATGTTCGATATATCTATCCGACTTGGTATTACGTGCCAGCTATAAGTAGATAGAATACTTCTGTTCAACACTGCTCACTCATAGCGATCCCAGAAACGAGTGCATAAATTATTGTCGTGTAAGATTTTGAACGATAACGAACGATATGGCTCTTTAATGTTATAACAAGCACTCTGCACCAGAGTAAAAAAATCTGCGTAATAAATTATATTGTATGCTTTTTGGAACGGATTACGAAAAAAGACTAGATAATAATAATAGAATGTGTTTGACTAGAAAACACCATAATTGATGAAAATAAGGGCTATTTCCTAGTTCATAGAAACGAAAGATCGTGAATGATTTAGAAGTGACCTAGAAGCTTTCACGAGGTCAATATTGCGTAATATATTGATTTGAATGAGCTACTTTGGGATATATTTAATGGACTACTTCATTGAACGTTGTTTGGCTAGCGGTCGTCTACGAATTCAGTATTTTCCACAGATTAATAATTATTGTTTGGGACTTGTTAGTTTTTAAACTTATATAAAATTACGCTGAATTTATTATTTCTCGCAAGAAAAGGAAACATCCACCTACACAACTTATAATGTTTTTATGCTTAAATAAAATCTTATAAAACCAAGAATGAAACACTTGAACTAAAACTAATTAAGTAAATTTAACACACATTAGCAATTGAAAAACAAAATACAAACCCGTGTAACTATATTACAGAAACATACACGATAAGATGATTGAAAAATCCTTGTTATCAAAAGGCCGTTTTTTTAAACAAACATACGCATTGCTGGTGTAAAATTTTATCAAGTCCTATTTATAGTGTACTTTGCTCGCACTTATCTCACTAACTCCCGCCTAGCTAGATAGCCAAGGAGTGATAGCGATCTACATTATTGCGAAATTTACATAAAGCCCTAAAGAAAGAGTGGCAATAACAAAAAGCCTATTCCAAGCAGTGGCTAGGAAGATTCTGAAAATATTCAACATTGAAGCTTCTTAATAACGAATATATAATAATAAATATCCTTAGACATTCCACACAGCGTCATATAGTCCCAAGCTAAGCAATTTAATGCTTGTGTTATGGTATACATATTATGCATAGAAGACACCCGGACTCGAGACAAATATTTGCAGATCATGCAAACGTTTGTCCCGCAGCGGGGATCGAACCCTCAAACTCTGGTTCTCAGGCGAGCTTTCGCCCTCTACGCCGCTGAGGTCGTTAGAATAACCGTATACTCAGTTCACATTTGAGATATTTAGGCACCTATACAGAAAATTTAAAATATCTGAATTGTATCGTAAAATAAATGTTATCAGAGTAAATCTAAAGTTTAGATTTACTCTGATTAAGTTTATTTTCTAAACGGAAAATCAGCGTGCATAATGCAACTGCATGTACCTGGTTGCTTATATAAAAGTTTGTTACACTTTTATTGTACGCTAGCTGTACCCGAATATATGTGACGTGGCACCTCTTATTAGATATTTTAAAAACTCAATTCTCTCGAGTAGGCTCCCACTTTTATATACTGCATAACCAATTTCTTTCAACACTAATTTTTAATTATTTCGTAATCGGAAATCTAAGAAGTTTGCACAGCTCGAGTCATTGAACTAGCATTAAAGGTTAGACTATTTAAAATCTCGACACAGCATTACCAACTGCATGATGCATGCCATGCGTCTCTGTAGCCCGCTATATTAAGACTCAATAATGTCGACCTTTCACAGGCTTCTTCGTTGAACCGTCTAGACAGCACTGATTGAATTGTTAACTCACAATGAGCCTAAGATGCTTTCAGAGATTAGTATAAATGCATTTGTATGTAACAGCAAATCCGGGGGCAGTCATATACAAACCTACCTCTTGATATGGACAAGCGATATATTTGATTGCTATATTTTTGCTATGCGATGATTGAAATAGTCACCCAATGTGACAGTCTCGTGTGACCACGTGTCAGTCATCATATTTTTGAGCATACTTTGCACTAATTATTTAAATCTTTTAGCAAGTATTAGGTCTAGTCGAAAGAATATGCGAACTTATGAGGAAATGTATTAAAAAAACGAATCGATTAGAAGAAATTAGACATACTTCAAATGGACCCATCATACAGCTCGATCTTCCTCACGACTGAGAAAGTGATAGTCCGCTTTCTATGTCTATTTATATTTGTTCTTAAAAATATCTTCTTTGTATTCCAGTGACCACGAGGGAGGCAATGTATCTGCCCACACCTCCCACTTGGTGGGCTCCGCGCTAAGCGACCCCTACCTGTCGTTCTCGGCTGCTCTCAACGGTCTCGCTGGACCTCTGCACGGATTGGCTAACCAAGAGGTATGTACATTGTACATCCATCATGGTTGAATAGTTACAGATTTTGTTATTCACGTCATCATTTAAACATTCTTATCCTATCCTAACTCTAAAGAAAATTAAAAAAAAAGAGAAAATACTCATTATTATCAGATAGATACTATAATGATTTAACAGAGGGTTGGAACTTACAGTTTCAGGTTGCAAATGCATCGCCGCCTTGTAAACGACACACTAGTGCTATCGTTGACAATATACCGGATCGCCGCTAGACTAACATCGCGGTGTTAGTCTAGCTAGCCTATCCACATCCCCCGCGGACTGCGCGCGATGCCGATGCCGTGTGCAACCTGCGACATAGGAGTGTATATTCTATTCTCATATTGTTCAAGGCTTCGGCCCCCGATCCGCGCCTTGTTCCCATTTATTGTCGATATTTTGTCCCGCGACAAAGGAACGCGAACAATATTGTCAAATCTCGATTGTTGACGCGAAGTGTGGATAGACAAGCTATTCTATGTATCGTTTTCGGTTTTGGGATTAGGGAATAGGGCCTGAGTATGACGTGGCCTAGAACCCAACATTGCACACATGACTTCCGATACCTATTATGTAACTTTTGCTGACAAGTTGTAGTGCGCGATTACTTTTATCGCTCTTCGTCACCTCTAGATGACATGCGATAGCGCAGTAGGTTTCGCTATTTACTGCTGTTTAAACTTCCACTTATCTACTTTAATCCAGTCCTTATCTTTTGCGATATAAGACGATAAATGCAGAAACTTCTTACACGTGCGATTCATTAAGTTCAAACTGTTTTTTTACTCCGCCCCTACGCGACAATTTATGTATGTATGCATGGAGGTACATTTTATAATGTATAATGCGATAGGTTAAAACTTTAACATATATAGTCGACGAAATACTATGCTCTCTGCGTATATGGATGGCTTCATATGAGTGCATTTTAAATAGGATTTCCGCGTTCATAATCTTCTAGATTTATTGGCTAAGGAAGTTCTAAATCTTGCCCCTTCCCTCCCTCCCGTTTCTCTATTGGCCAGGATAGCAATTAACGACAGTTTATCCAGAGCCTCGTTGACAGGAGATGATCAGAAGGTCTGTTTCCTGGCCGGGATAAAAATATCTCTTTAGAAAAATGTGTAGCGTACATGATCTCGATACGGGGAGTCAAAACATCGTGTTAGTATTCCAACAGGCGGCCATGGATATCAAATCTCTGATGTAAAATTAAATTATTTTTTAAGAACAATAAGTACACAAGACTTAAAACGAAAGAGCGATGAGAACTGCAAAAGTACTAATACTGTTAATCGTTTATTATTCCAAAAAATCAATCGTTACAACAAGGATATAATGACGCATATTGCAAAGTTAAGTTAATAAAAGAGCAAAAAAACTTCAAGTAAGTAAAAAAAGCAACCAATCATTTTTATCCAAATAACCAGAGACCTTGGTTCTCAATAGTTGTTTAGTACAGTCGCCTGCACTAAGTTGTACACATCCAAACGCTCCAAAATGATGCCATGACTATCAACTTGTGCCTTTATCATCTATACATTATTTTAATGAAAATGTAGTCACTTACTACTTGACTAGTTTCAATCGCGATATAAAAAGTGTATTTTATTTCAGGCGCTTCATCGTTTTCACTATCTTAAGCCCCATTACCAACTATAGTTTTACATGTCTTATCTTTGAGATCATAATAGTTAGGGCGAGCGAGCGGCGGTAGCGGACGCTAAAGCCAGTTATACCATACCCAAAATCGCTCTTTTAACCAACAACATTTGTTCCAGGTACTAGTTTGGCTGGAGAGACTGCGCAAGCAAGTCGGCGATAACTACACCGAGGATCAGCTCAAGGAGTTCATCTGGAAGACGCTCAAGTCCGGCCAGGTGGTGCCTGGGTACGGACACGCCGTGCTCAGGAAGACTGACCCCAGGTATGTCCTCTGAGAGTCTGCTCTTGAAGATCTCCAAGATCTCCTGGGTATGTTGTCAAGTGTGTTGTCTCTTGTGTAATGTAATGGTGCATCTACACAGCTGTTACTTTCGTTTCCAAGTGATACTGAGCAAGAGCCGATAACAAAAAATAGTAATATCAAGTTAAATCGAGACTGTGTACAATGATGATGGTCAGTACTTTATTCGTTGAAATTTGAAATACTTGATGGTAGAAGAATTTTTAATTATATATTAGAACAAAATATACCTTTTAATTTAAAAAAAAAAATTGAAGTGACTGCTACGACCATAGTTACGACTCCTCGTTCTAAATAAGTGTTATGAAGCCATGACGCTTGTGTTGTGACATTAGGCTTGTTGCACGACCAAAAACACCTTTTTTTGGTTTGACATCATTCTTCACTCTCATTTTTGTTCCTGCTAAGTGATAATGTTCACTGTGAGATTAAGGAAGGATTGCATATGGAGAAACCCTACATATGAAGTGACTATTAGATTTATAAATGGCTTTTTCCTACAGATACACATGTCAGCGCGAGTTCGCTCTCAAGCATCTTCCCAACGACCCGATGTTCAAGCTGGTGGCTACCATCTACAAGGTGGTGCCTCCGATCCTCACCGAGCTCGGCAAGGTCAAAAACCCCTGGCCCAATGTAGACTCCCACTCTGGAGTCCTGCTACAGGTATATTCTATTACTACGAGTATATTGACCATAATGACACCATGAAATGACAAATGGTACTATTATAATATTATTATAATAGTACCATTTGTCATTTCAAAGTAAAAACTAAACGGGATCGCAACTGCAGCTGCAAATCATAGTTGACATTTTACTCAGATCTTTAGGCGTACTAGATCTTTTAAAGATGTCTCGTGTCGATAGGTAGCGGTACGCAAACGCCCAACATATTTCATTATGATACGAGTATAATAGCATACTTTGTTATAATATGGTACATGACAATCCGCGATCGAGATTTTTGAAAAGGATTTGCGTTGTAACTTGGCATCCCTAAACTCTTTAACAATAAGTTAAAGTTAGAAAACCCAAGTTTTCGGCTGATTTGAATTATCTCGTTGAAAAACAGTTAAAGGCATTGTTCCGGTTTGTTCATCAACCTCTCCAATGCATTAATCACACAGCAAGTTGCTCATTATAATTATTTTGTTACAGTATTACGGTCTGAAGGAAATGAACTACTACACGGTAATGTTTGGCGTGTCCCGTGCGCTCGGTTGCCTCTCCCAGATGATCTGGTCGCGAGCACTCGGCTTGCCCATCGAGCGACCGAAGTCACTCTCCACTGAGGTCCTCGTCAAACAAATCGGCAAGTAAACGCCGCGCCGCGAGCACGACTAGACAACTAGTATACAATGTTCGCCGAGACAAGTAAAGCACGATCTTAATCAAACGGGCGCGTTTCTCAAAATTCTCTTGTGTCAAAGCAGGCGTGTCATTGTGTTTTGATAGTTTTTTTAAAACACATTTCTTAATGCATAATCGGCCTAATCGGCTCAATCAATGTGCAATATCAAACAAGCAACTTGTCTTTTTGAACGGAGTATAGTTTTATCAGTTCGATCACAACACCAAGTCAATAGTCCATAACTATTTTGTGACCCTATTTTATGCGTATTAGGTAATTAAGTAAGCGTAAGTGATATTTTTATTGTTATTATTGTTGAATTGTAATGCTTTCGTACTTATCACTGTGATTTTATATGTATATTAAATTTTTTTTTATTATTTATCATTCGTATTTGTAAATTATGATTTTTTATCGTGGGTGTTTATACTTATTAAATTTGACTGCATGGTGGTGTGATTCGGCTAGGTATCACATAGTTGCCGTATAATGAAATCAATACTAACAATCGTGCATATTAAAGAACATTGCAATATTTTGTAGGATTTTTCGTAGTATATTTATTAGACAGTAGGTATGCTGTGCATACTTTTCGTCTCGGTGAATGGCCAATTAATGTGCACCACATGTGTGCATACATCAATCATTACATTACGTTACTGAAACACTTGCAGCTATTCAGTATTTACCACTCATTGGACACCAATCACAGTGATTGGTTGTCTATGCAATATTCATAGGAATATTTACGTAGTCTTGTATGGCCGCGTCTAAGTAGAAGTCTGTGGCCTCTGAAATAAAAGTAATGGAAACACTTCGCAAAACTTTCCTTTGCAACACATCATCTTATTTATTTGTAAATCATTGCTTTAGCTGTACTGTAATTTATTTTTGAGTTACCAAAGTGTTGAAGTGTGAGTAATTTTATTACTTGCACTTGTATTTATTTGTGAACGAGCTGGTTGCAATGTATTGTGCGTGAATATTTACCATTATTTTACGTTCGGCTATATTTGTATTCAAATAGTCATTAGTTTATTTCACAGTTCGTTAGTTATGTAACGGTGTGTAGGAAATAACGTGGTATGTAGATGTAGTTCGACATCGTATGGATTGAACAAAATATCACGAACGATACAATCAATTGACAATACTTAAATAAATGGTATGGTGTAGTCTACATTGTATTTAATTTTTTGAAACCTTTCCCCAACCATCCCTTACCCTCCTTCACACACATATGCGTTGGTTGAGGGAGGCTTTTAATAGGTAAGTAATCAGTTAGATTTTACTTTATAATTCGTAAACTAAACGAAAAAACGTATGCTCATGATTTCTGCTCTGATTTATAGGCTTTGATTAAAGCTATCTGTATTCTGTGGGATGAGATGCATATTCCATATTATATGTATTGTATATATATTTATACTAACTGCGCCCCGCGGTGAATAGTTCCCGTTCCCGTGGGAATACCGGGATCAAAAGTAGCCTATTTTTTAATCCAGAGTATAAGCAATTCTGGTACCAAATTTCAGTCAAATCCGTCCAGCCGTTAGGTGCGTAAAAGAGTAACAACACTTACACACACACAAACTTGCACCTTTTTATTATTATTAGGATGATCCATATATTTTGCTAATAGTAGTTAGTGTTGCTCCTCAACAAACAACCTCGAAACATAGGTAGGTACACTGTAATGACCATGAAATGACCCAATCAATCTATACGCGCTAGCGTGTAGTAATTAGACAGATTTATGGAAAGAAAACATGTCACAGCTCCTCAAGCGGGTAGATGAAGTACTAAAAATGAATATACATTATACTCGTACATATTAACTACAGGCTAGCGCGCGTGTAGTTTGGCAAGTCATGGTGTAATGATGATTGACACAGGTTGCAAGTCCTCACCAATTTATCTTTAACATTACGATGTCGCAGTCCAATTTTTAATGTAATTAATAATAATAATTATATTATTACACAGATGGACAGCAAATGAATATCAATGATGAAGTATTGAATCGAAGTTATCCCTGTATTTCAAGAGAATGACAAAACCATGTTCAATTTGCAATGTTTTAATAACAAATTAAATAATTAATTCTTACTCTAGCGTTATCACTAAGTACTAGCAGATTCTAACATAACATTGCAAGACAATATCATGTATCGTATCTATGGTGTATATCAATTGGCATTAAACATATCCTAAGACTCACCTCGATGAACACAATGAAAAGTTTTATTTTGATAGTTTATCGATACTTACTACCTTAGTAAAAGGTGATATAAAGAAACAAGTCATTTTATCGATTAAGGCTGCTGCGACGTATGAGTTTCCCATACAAACGTAATACCAAAATTATTTATAATTTGAGCAAATTTAACAATATTATGGTATTATTTGTATTAAAATAGTATTTATCAAGGTTCCTGTCACGAGCTTCATCCAAAATACTTATCTAAAGTGAAATAAAACCAAATCGCATTTGCACATTTTTACATCTTTTAAGACGTCATGTTTTCTTAGTATTTGTTTAGTATTGTATTAATAAACACTACATTTGAGTTTTATTCTGTTAAAACATAGTTTTTATGGTCTAGTAACAGAATAATAACACTGTGTGAAGAATAAAAAACCCATTCAGTCATAATTTTTGGTATTACGGGAGACAACCAAGTTATTGAATAAATAATATCGCTATCTCGTAGGCAGACGAGCGATCAAACAATCTAAACAGGATAGCTATATTTTTGTAATGCTTTCGTACTTATCACGTGCGGCGAAAGGACTTTGCCGAGCCACGTCGCCGGTCCATAAGATTGCGGTAACATTTTGGGTTCTTAAGGTAGGTACAATGGAAAAGCTACCTTTTCTTTTTTGCCTCGAAAGTTTTGATCTTAAGACAATAGTTGTTTCATTTTGAAGAAAAATATTGCCTGACCACCCCTAGTGACCCATCATTTTACCCCACCCTGTATAAGCCTAGATGTAGATGGGTACTAGGTATCATCAGCAAGTAATGAAATATAGAATTTCTTATATTTTCAAAGGTGTTTCAAACAACTTCATGCACGCAATCAAACAGATAAGTGATATTTTTTTTGTATAATATTTCACTTCACACAAACTTTGTTTTTTAGATAAGACCATACCCATGGGTAAGAATAATAATTGATATACATTTATATTTCATTACTTTCCGATGACCTTATTCCATCTACCTACATGCTATTATCTAGGCTCGGGGCATCGCTACTTGTGCCACTCGGGTCCTTCTGGCCCTGCATTAATATCATCAAACTCTGTAGACAATTGTAAAATTAACCTAACAATATATAACACTTGTAAAATTGTGCGTTTTGGTTGAAAATTCGTAGCAATTTATATCTAAAAGTGATTTATAAATACATCTAGATTGCTCTAAGTAGCCACAAATTAGGTACTGTGTTTAATTATTGCTAGTATTTACCTTCAATTCCTTCACATGGAATTATTGCATAAAACAGCGCCAAAAACGATGTAATTTAAACCCTCGATGACGCAAAAACGCCAAAACTTAACTTCTAATTATTACAACTCTTTGTACATAAAATCATAAGTTTGGTATGCACAGACAATATTTCAAATTATTATTGCTGCTCGGACGTATTAAACTCTTAAATATAAGGCTTACGTTATACTGACTGACATTATACCTACCTATATCCACGCACAGCCTAAAGTTTAGGTTTAGTTTAGCCTAAGTTTTTTATTCCTATTTCTAGGACTTATGGTTTAGGCCCTAAACCATAAGTCCTAGAAATAAGAAACTTAGAGGGTACATTTCTCTTATGATGTAGGGGTGTACAGAGATAGGAATTTTGGAAATTCAACCCCTAAGGGGATGGAAAGGGCTAAAAACGTTTGTATGAAAAATCTTATTCCTTGAGCTTACAAACAAGTCTCGTATCTCGTATTATTAAGTACATTATATTTTCAAAAACACGGGATGCAGAGGTTGTTTAAGTTTGTATCGGAATTTTTCAACGGGTCCCATTTGCTTGAACCTTGATATAAATACGAGTATAATATCAGTACAAATAAAATAAAGCTGTGTTATCATTTTCTAAAAAACTACCCTACAGAGGGGGTGCGAGAGGGTGTTTACATTGGTATGAGAGCTACTTAAATAAAAAAAATATTGAAAAACTTTAACACACAACTGCAAAGTTGGCCACTTGTTTTTTTTTACTTAAACCACCCAATAAAACTAAACTGGTCCAAAATGATGACTTAGAATGGTGGCTCTTCCGGATTGGGCATTAAATAATTTAAATAATTACATAACAATCATAATATAAAGACATTTGCAAAGTTTGCAAAGTTTAAATATAAATTTGGAAAATCTATTGGAATGTTTCTAAGTATTATTGTTTTGGTTAAAAACGCAAACTCACTTGATATCAACAGACGTATTTCTTGATACTGATTTAGTAAGAGGTAATTTCTCAGATGCCTCTGACAGATTATTTTCTGAATGCTTCAGTTCAGACTGCTCACGTTCAGGTTCTATAGTATAGTCAGAGTCACCTTCCTGTGTCTCGCTCTCAGCTTGTTCTTCGACGATATCTCCGACGGGGTGTTCTCTGTTTAATTCAATGGCGCTTTCGAATTGAAACCCCTCGTCTATCATTTTCTCGGGGATTGGCTCGACCTCTTTGCCGCTGCTTATGCGCCACTGGTCGCATATTAGGAGATGCTTCGACAAATCCCAACCTAGAAAATAAAAACGTTTATCTCTATGTCACGTCTTTCTGGACCAAGTACGAGACAGGGGAGAATGGCAGAAACGAAGAGATACCAGCAGTGGGATGAGAAGGGCTGATGGTGATGATGATGACTACTTTCATATTCTTATATTGCCGATATAAGCATATAATAGAATATTTACGAGCGTTTTGGCGTCAAACACAAAATGTGTTTTTGAAACTCAATTTTGGGCTAACAAATGTTTCTTTTTGATAAAAAAAAAAAGAGGTTTTTATACAAAGGAGACCGAAACTTAATAGAATGGTTTCGAAATTAGTCATCATGCCTATTTTAAGATCTACGAGAGCGTCATACCTGTTGCCTCGAGCCCAGCGCTGACTCTCGGCCATTCTTTCTGCACAATTTTATTCAAATACTTCATAAGTTCATATGAAGGTTCGTACGCGAATCTGCAGTCAGGTATATGCGCCTCGTAGCGGCTCCACTCAACGGATTCCAGCGTGCGGCAAACTTGCGCGAATGGCCGCTGACTGTGGTTCATAAATACTGGCTGTAAATAACAAGATTTTAGTCATGGACGAATAAAAAAAACATATCTGAGTCTAAGTCTAAGCGTCGATGGGCTTGCAATCTGTCACGTATTGAATGTTAACTTCTGCAAAATGTGGGCACCGAATATGTATGTATTTGGACATACCTCTGACTACCCTCTTAGACATCTTCAAAGGATCTAAAAATTGCATAAAGATCTGAAATAAATGTCTACCGCTCACTGGGATACAGTCGTGATCATATTTCATTTCATTTTTTTTTAAATAAGTATGGAACTATACATTTGATACTCACAAGGGGTTCGTCATTGATAGCGCAAATGATGATAGCAAGTAGAGTAGCGTGGAGATATGCGCATAAAACGTCGTCGACCGTCGCCTTTTCCTTCAGCTGAACGTACATATTTCTCCTCTGTATGTGCGGAACCAGTAAATAGTTCCTGTCCTCGTATATCTGACTCAGCTTTATCAATTTCTCTGCTTGCGGCGTTTCACTGAACACTTTGCTTAATGATTGTCCCAGTTTTATACTAAAACCGCAGAGTTTTAAATCTGTAAAAAGACAGAAATATTCATGTAATTCTTATTTTTAAAACTAGTAACCGCCTAGTAACAAAGCCGGTTTGTCGAACGTAGATCATCTCAATTTAATTTTAATGACCAAAACGTGACAAATGTCAAATTAGGAACAAATTCGACATTGTCACGTGATGTGACCATTGATTAGTATATTTTTGAGATGATCCCCAATCTACACTAGTGTTGACATTTGTGTCGATAATCAAATCAGTGTCGTCATGTCATTGTATCCTGATCTCGCGGCAAATTAACTCCTATTCGGTACTCTACCAAATTTAATTCAAATCCGTTCGGCCGCTTGAGCGCGAAAGAGTAACAAACATTCACACAAACTTTCACCTTTATACTAAAACTTACTTTACCTTTATACTATTAGTGTGATTATTAAGAGACTGTAACGTCAAACTGCAGGGCTAAGGGAAGGTTCATATCTGACGGAACATGCGTCGCGTATTATACGCCAGAACAGACAAACGTATAGAAAAACACTTTGACCGTTCACACTCAACCGATGATACGTTAGTACGCTAGATGATACGCTCGGCGTATTTTACGTCAGATATGAACCTTCCCTAAGGCCTCCCTCCTGTCTCTCCAGTCATCCCTGTTTTAGGCCACTGTGAACCAATCCTTAGTTAGATCAAAGACGATTAATATCTAGAAGACAGACAAAGGCCATACACAAAATCGTAACCCGTACCAGATAGCCTGGAAACTTTAAAACATCAATTTTATCCAAGAAATTTCAATTACTTTCTAGTTAAAATTACCTAAAAAAATGTTTATATTGAATATTGTTGCTACCTACTACCAAAGACGATTTAATATCTAGAAGACAGACAAAGGCCATACACAAAATCGTAACCCTAAAAAATAGCCTGAAAGCTCTAAAACATCAATTTTATCCAAGAAATTTCAATTACTTTCTAGTTAAAAATGTTTAAATATTGAATATTGTTGCTACCTACTACTAAGTATTGAAATTTCTTGGATAAAATTGATGTTTTAAAGTTTTCAGGCTATCTGGTACTGCGGGATCGGGTTACGAATTCGTGTATGGCCTTTGTCTGTCTTCTAGATATTAATCGTCTTTGCTACTACTAAGTATTGAAATTTCTTGGATAAAATTGATGTTTTAAAGTTTTCAGGCTATCTGGTACTGCGGGATCAGGGTTACGATTTTGTGTATGGCCTTTGTCTGTCTTCTAGATATTAATCGTCTTTGGTTAGATGCATCACCTAATATACATGGTCCCATTTGATAGAATATGATGGGTTCAGTCCGGTTGATCTCGCAAGGCGTGGCTATGACCTCGTGGCGCAGGTACTGGTCGATGGCAAGGAGGAAGCGAGGCTCGTTCAACGTGCGCAGGCACACCGCTCGCACAGCGAAGTAATTGAACATCACGTGTAATATCATCATCAACATGAACAGCAGTAGGGAGTTACTGGAAAAAGTAATGAAAAATAGCAGGCTTTACACCTTAGAGAAAGTAAGAAATAGAGCGCTGTATATTTCTTTCTCAGTCACACAAAAACAAAAAGAATTTATTACAACATTCTTGTGGGTAAAAGAGACAAAGCATTAGATCTTTTGTCCCTCATCACGTGCCGCTTTTTTGTATGGCCGGAAACTTGATGCTCCGAATTTTGTACTAAGAAACTATGGATTCATTGCAATTTTTCTCTCTCTCGGCGGCACGCTCACTGTTCGTCCAGGTACTCAGGGCCATGCTTTACATTACACGGACACTATCGCGCGCGAAAGAGCTAGCCTGTTATGTTAGAAGGGGAAGGCTAATGTAAAACGATCGCAGATCTATCTCCATAGCAACTTTGTTAAACAACACTTTTTGACAGATAACAGCGTTGCTAGGCAATAGATCTGCGATCGTTCCTCGGATTGAATATTAATTTCGGCCGTTATAGGATTAAAAATGGCATACCCAACAGTAGTGAGTATAAAGAGGGCTGCCAAGGAAGCTACTAGATTGACAGCTGTCTCCTGAGCCGCGTCCTTCGCCGACACGTCCGCGAGATTGCCTATGATGGCGTGATGCTGCGTCATCGCTACCCTTGTCGCTCCACCTGTTAAGATAGATAGATGGAGAACTCTTTGTTGTTAATAGACTAAACGAAGCCATAATAATAGGTACCCGAGGTGCGCTTAGGAGTCAATAAAACCGTGGGTTTATTGACTCCTGAGCGCACGTTTTTTAGCGTTTGATATCTTACTTGCAAATATGTACATTGTTTGAGTTAATAAAATTAAAAATGGCTGTTTGATCGAGTTTATCTATGTATGAAGTAACTACCCACCTACATTAAAAAAATTTTTTTTTCACTCCCTAGAGGCTAAAATGTCACTTTAGTCTCGCTATGATGGCGTACTTTCAGAGCATGAGAAGTGAAAACCAAATAATGAACTTAAACTAGAAAACTTAGTTAACTTTTCAACTGCAGCTTAAATAATTGTATATTATTGCAGTAATGGCATTACATTACATAAAACATAAATGTACCTAACCTGTCTATCGACGTTCATTCGATTTTTTTGGTTGATATTCTTACCTGCCACTCCAACAATAGCCTTCATCACTGTGCTGATGCACAGGGCGAACGATGTGTACACTTTGAAAAGAGGCAAAGCTATTTCAATGCACATAGCTGCGTTGTTCAAGATATCTGCGTACATTCTCCATTTTTTACTGTACGCATCTAGATATGTTCTGAAAAATAGAAATATTTCAGAAATTTAATTGAAATTATCTTTCTTATACCTATAAATGCTAGTTAGTGAGGATGGATGTTTGTTACTCTTTCAAACAAAAATTTCTGAACGGATTTGGCTGAAACTTGGTATTAGGTTACATAGTATGTGACCTGAAATAATATGTAAGATGCTTTATTTTCGAGTACTACTTTATAAATACTTCGCTTAGGGTGAAAGCAAACGGGTAGCCTTCTAAATTAAAATTTGTATGTTTTGTTTGTATAATTATTTATATTATGTTTATAATTATGGAATTACATATTTCTTGCAAGAATCATATTTTGATCAAAATACAATCGGACATTGTACCTATTGTAAATTTTGACTATTTTAGACGACCTCTGTGGCACAGTGGGCCAAGGCTCGCCTGAGCCGCGCAGGTTGCGGGTTCGATATCCGCCATGGGACAAATGTTTGCATGTTCTGCAGATATTTGTTCTGAATTTGGATGTTTTTCTATCTATATAGATTACACAGACTATTTTTTTACATTATTATTAATGTAAATATTTACAAAAAAAAATGTATCTAAGTATTATATCAGTCATCTGGTTACCATAACACAAGCATTAAGTTTCTTAGCTTGGTACTAGATGACGCTGTGTAAAATGTCCAAGGATATTTATTATTTTATTAAATTGCAAAAAAAATCATAAAAAAATATGCGGAATACCCATTACCTACTACAACACTACAGGTGCCTGTATACGTGGAACTAGCGCCTCGCCGCCAATTTTATTTTATTAGTACTAAACATACAATTAATTAAAAAAAAATTAATGTTCTGTTTGTGAAACCTATTTTGTATAGGTTAGTTAGGAAGAGTAGCGAAAACAGAGTTTGATGGCCAGGCCACCAAGTGCAACTTCACTACTCTTATTATGCCACACATTGTTTACATCCAAAATAAATTAAGAAAGATGTTTTTTACCCATGGGAGTATGCAAAAAGTATTCTCCCAATGTGACCGCAGCCATCTTTAAGGATCCACGTGATGGTAGCGGCTAGAGGTGTCGCATTCACGTCTCCCACCCCCACTCCTCGTAACACTTCTTGAGTTGCCAAGATACCTGATAAGTAAAGAATGTTTATGAAGCTGCATATTTTTAAATACACATAGGTACCTACACTTATTATGTAGGTCTTTTATTAACAATAATAATAACAAGTTACGGCCTCTAATATCAACTTATGTCATGGGTAAATCACTAATAATAAGAAAGCAAGACCCTAACTAAACCATCTTTGTTGTTTTGGTTCTTTGAATATTTAGAAACGAGAATAAAAATTACCTTCCCTATTGGAGGAACATGAAAGGTAACATTGAGTAAGGTAACATTGAGTAAGGTTACATTGCATGTGTTGGTTATAGATACTATACCTGCAATAGTGCTACAGAATGCTTGAGCAGTATCCCATATTTGATATGATAGGTAGTCTTTACTGACACTGTCCGGGTAGCCTTGTGGAAGGAATATTCTTTGGAGCCAATCATTTGCACTGTTAGTTTCCCCCCATTTCACTATAACAGTGCTTGTTTGTCCTGTAAATATTGTGTTTGTTTTTATCCAAATCCAGCCCCAGGAAAGCAATCACCCAATGCACAAGTTCATCATGTACATGGGTTAAATCAACACTTACATTTTAAAAGCTAGGTACCTGTCCAATGAACAAAGCCAACATAATTTTGGTTGTTAAATTAGGTATTTACAAAAATTACATAAATAGTAAATATGTATACTTACATGTAATAGTACCTACATGCAAAAGTAAAAATAGATTTGAATTCTTGTAAATATAGAGAAACACAGGATCTAAATAAAGTAGCTATGAAACAGAATCATATTTTCTAAGGTAAGTAAATATAAAAGTTTTCGTACCAGGAGGTCTAATATATAGTCTTTCTTTTAAAGTAGACCCAAAAGTTTCTTTTAGCACGACGTTAGAACAACCTTCATGTATTCCTAGGCTCATTTTCTGAAGCAGCGGTTGAACAACCCGCAACCCGGTTTCTTGACTTTAATAAACCGTAGTGGTTATATTATCTTTGTTTTATACAAAACAAACAACACATACGAAACAAATAGAGTTTTTTTGTGACTTTTGTGAAGTTGTGTGCAAAGAGCAGTCAAAGCAGTTTGGCAGTTGTGCAAAGAGCATGCAGTTGTGTGTGTGATGAAACCAAAGAGCATTGGATGAAACTGGCAAAGAGCATGGAAACTGGGTGAAGCAGGCAGTCTGTTTGTTTTTGCTGTTTTTAATCCAAAGCAAAGGTATAAAAGCTGTTTCCAAAGTTCCAAAGAGAATAAAAACAATACAACGTGTATTTAGTTTAGCTCAAGCTCAAAGAGCATGTAAGTTTAGCTGTTTCCATTCCATTACATGCTCTTTGGTTTCCAGCTGTTTCTCTTCTTCTTGGTGACGTTTACTTTAATAATACACATGCTCTTTGTTTACTTTTTTTAAAACATGACTTTGACATAACTAACAGTCACTGCACTGGACATTTTCAATTTTTCATTAATTGCCACCTTTATCGATGATTGCCACGCATTTAGCCACTACCGTGTCAAAATAATTCAAATTAGTAAAGTCAAGTCAAAGTCATTGTGGTCATTGTCATTGTCCTACATCTCCTATACCATTTTTGTTTAGTTAAAGAGATATTTTTAAGGTTTTTGTTGTATTTGTTATTTTTTGTTTTGTTTGAGGTATATTTTATTTTATTTTGTTGCTTGTAAATAGTCTTTTCCTCTAAGTTGTAATTTTTGTCTTTTTAGTACCTAATTGATCTCATGTTTTAGAATAACGGTGCCTGTAATGTTATTTTATGTGAAATAAAAATAAATATTGTCTAAAAAAAAAATTGTCTATCTCTTTGGTCCTGGCTGTCACCCCTCCCTGACCTGCCTGACATTGACAGAAAAATAAGTTGTGACCATTGACAATAATCTTCTTTTGAGGTTGTGACACTAAATTTTAGTAAGGATTTTTTTCCTTTTACTAGTTTTATTTAGGCCAGGCCAGGCCACTTATTATTTACCTAAATTAGGACTATACAATAGTATTAAACGGAAATTTTAGGCTTGTGTTAGTTACACACCTAGTTAGTGTAACATCTTAGTAGTAGAATTATCAGGACTGAAAAGTGATTAGAGAAATGAATAACATACCTACAGTCAAAATATTTTTTGAAATTTGTTGAAATTTTACATTTCATAACATGAACTTCCGCGATTGTGAAGATGGCTTTGACTTGCGGTCCTAGGGTTGAAGAAAATAATTTAGGAATTAAGATAAAAGGCGATCTCGGTGATTTCCAAATAGTCGAAGAAAAAAGTGAGAGTGAAGATGAGGAGGATAAAGTTGATAAAAGTTCAAGGGCGGTTAGCACTTTGTCAACGTCGCCGCAAGATCTAGTGAAGCCTACGGCCCCTGTGTTCGGCAGTGTGTCAGTCTCGAACTCGGAAAATGTGCAATTTGGTAACAACACATATTTCAATGGCCCTGTGACTATAAAACAGGTTGTTAATAATAGCTCTGAACATGACAATCCAGGATATGAACCCACGGAAGAAGAGGCGACATCCGTTCCTTATAAATCTGATTCTGAAGTACGAAAAGAATCAAGTAAGTATTATTATGTACCTAATAATTTTCCTCATGATGTCTTGAGTCACAGATTGATTATGCCAACACTTCACTCAAAAATTAAGAAAGTTGATTTTTAACATACCTAGTTGACAAACAAGAGCCACATGTGATTTTACAGTTCTTAAAAATACATGCTTCATGTTTGAGTCCGATTTGTTTTACTTGGGCCCTTCCAACTCTGTTGAGCCCTGCTTGACATCTGTATATTTTTCTTGACCTTCAATACTAAAGACTGCCAGATTCTCTGTCTAACGCTGTTTCAGTCCAATTGACAGCCCAAAGTTCTTACGAGTTCAATTTAGATGTTCAGCAATGATTGGAATAGGTAGTCTATTTACCTAAAGTTTAACTGTGGAAGTACTACTTACCAGAAATTTAAACATCATTACATAGAGGTAGGTATTATCAACCTCTAACCTGTTTAAATTCTGGAATTTCAAATTATGAAATGAACATTATATTTATACTAAAGTGTGAGTGGTGTAAAAACTATTGTTGTTTGTGTTTTTGAAGAATCATTTTATAGGGTTCCAACATAAATCCTAGGATTTAATAAAAAATAATATATTTAAATTTTGGAATGATTCTACAAAACAATTTTTTTATTGAATTATAGATAGACACATTAATAAAGCTCATTTCATAATTTTGAAAAACCCGGTATAGGTAATTATATACTCTACCTATATCGATCACTGATGATGTGAGTTCATGCTAATCAACGAGACATAATTTATAACATAACTAGAGACTTAAGGTTCGTTCGGGACAATTTAACTTTAGGTTGGTTATGTTGGGTGACTACTTATGGCATAAAGTCACCCAACAGATCAGCTTATAGTCTTGCGACTGATCGCCGATAATAAACAAAAAAAAAAAAGGTTTGTTATGTGTACTTTCAGCTACGAAGAAGCTTGAGCTGAAACTGTGGCTGAAGCTGATGTTTTCTGCAGTTTGTATAGTTGTGGTTGGAGGTATATGCGCCATTTTGTCTATAACCCTCTTAAGGCAGTCTCAGACAAATGACTTACCAGGATTTACTGATGAAGAAATAGCAGCAAGTATGTTTATTTATTATTGTCAACTTTTTTGTTGTTATAATCTTCCGACTTAAAGCTATTGAATACAGTAATTGACGATAGTTTGATTTAACAACTTGTATTTGGTTCTATACAGCCTTGAGCAAAATTCATTAAAATACTTCTTACTCCTCGGTATTATTATTATCCTTATAAATTAAAATAACTTGTTGATAGGTTATTCACTGTTATCATTTTCATTGTCTAAACATGGGTCAAAGGTTTATTTATTACTTACCGCAATTATATGCTTTTAATAAAATGTTTATTTTAGTAGTGTATGTGGCTATAAGTTTAAATGAAACTAGAATTTTGTAAGGTATAAGGCCTAATAATTATGATTACCAACTATACCTACCAGGCGATTGGGACCCCGGTCCCTTTTTCTCGCGGTCCCAAACGCCTGCCTTCTTACCTCTATACTACTATACGTTATAATATATACTACTTTGACAAGTCATTCAATATTGAGGCATTGGTTACCACCTAAAAAGTGGTAGCACTTTAGCTTTTACTACTTGTTCTGTTATTTATTCTGTGGTATAAACCACAGAATATAAGATAGATAAAAAGATAATAAAATGTGATAACCACTTCAATTTTTAACAAAAAAGGAGGAGGTTCTATGTTCCAATGAATGTTTTTTTTATATTAATTTATATTCACTGATATTTCCGACAATTGTGGACCGTCATAAAAAAAACGAAAAAAACTAATGAATAAAAAACCTACTTGCAGATAAAACATAACCGTCGGTAGTTGTTTATTATATAAAGTGACTAACACATTGTTAGGATAAATACCTACATTGATATATCAAGTCAAACTGAAAGTTACGACAGAATAATTGAAAAACATTTAATGGAAACTTTGTATGAAATTAAATACCGTGCATAATAAAACACGTCACAATTAATCAATATGTGAGCGCATTGCACTGCTTTTTTTCTGTTTTCTATACATGACATTGTTACTAAAATGAATGAAATAATTAAATAAATAAATATCTATGGACATTCCATACAGCGTTAACTTTCAGTTGACTTGGTTAAATCGGCAGATTATGTTTACCTCACCCTGATTCTATCTCATTATTTTTTCAGACTGCAAGTTGGTGGAGGGGATGTATATTGAAAACATGAAATTAATTGTCACTCTCTTGGTGGTGCTGCTAACATTTTTAGGGCTGTACAAAATACTAACAAAGGATGTGGTCGATGATAAGCGAGCTATTGACACAGCGAAGAAGCATATTACTAAAAATCGCAAAGAGTCGTATAATATCCAAGGTACTTTTGATTCTCAGAGGAATTAGTTCAACCGTATGTTTTGTCGTATTTTTGATATTTTTCTATACCCAATGCTATGATTCTGGGAGATATAAAATCAGATATTGCCTACTTATGAATATATATATAAAAAATCTTTGTTCATTGAGTTCCAGTCTTGGTGTCGTTTTTATGTCAGATACTCAACTGTATTGTCTATACACCAATTTTCTTTATTTACTGCTATTATGCTGTTTAGACGCAAAATTTGCATTGTAACATTCAGAATATACCTAAAAAATGTGGTTTGCGAATTGAAGAGACCGGCGGCATTTAAATATATGTTGATTAATCAGGCCGGACTTGTGAATATAGAATCGTACATTGTATAATGTTTTCCATTTTGAATGAAAAAACTACGCAAAGGCATTCGCCAATATCGTCATACGGGTTCGCCTATTCCTGCAAATTAGGGAGACCGGCATTAAATTCTTTGATGGATAATTAATTGATGATTTACAAGTTCTAATACGCACGATTGCGTGTGCAGGCTTTGCTGGGGGGTTAACGCCAGTTTACCGTAGAATTGGATAGGTACTGTCCTCGATACCGGGTCAAGTATCACAAATGTATGAAAATCCAGTGCAGCGTCTCCCCGGTAACCCCCGGTAATCCCCGGTCTCCCTGCATGAACTAAAATACCATACATTTAGAATACTTGAGCGAGGATAGATTATTATACTACAAAAAACCGCCGGTAATTCTACTGTAAGCTCCTGGAACGCGGGATAGAATGTCCTTGTAAAGGGATTGGTTTCCTATTTGCTTTTTTCTTCACCTTCGTACATTCTACGAAGGTTTTGACTTACTAGAAAAATAAACTTTGCTGTTTGCTAATCGTCCTACGCTTACATGTTCACCTTTACTTCCGGATGTGAGTGACATGCACAGAAATAGTTAAAGCCTATCCACAATTCCACACGTATTTTAACTGATGAGCGTTGGTATCGTTACAAACGCAAATAGAACGCGCAGAGGACGTAGGTACTACTCAAAACGCGCAAGGCTTATCTGAAAAACGTCGCGTACAAACGCTCTTAGGGACCGTCTCCACGAGCGTGAAAATCGCGGCGATATTATCGTCGCGCCGCCACGTATTTTTATACACCCTATAAACGTGTCTCCACACGGCGTTTTCATCGCGACGATTCTACGAGGGACATTGACAACCAAATATAATTCTTATGATAATCAACTTACCGTGTAAATTACCCGATGATAGGAGGACACTCGTCGCGATACACTCACCCGTGGAGACGGTCCCTAAAATTATGTTTTTCCGTTAGAGTTATCAGCTAGTGCTGTGTAGGTAGGTGATATAGTGATTTGTTTTCAGCAAACCCGTTATTGATAGCGCCGAACCACCTCCGCATAGTGGCCAGGACGGACTGGCTCGCCAAGCCGGTGGAGATGCCTCTGGATAAACTGAGGCTCCCGGCTCCCTGGGTCATCATCACGCACACCGACACCGAAGGATGCAGCAAGCAGGTAAACAGCAAGGTTCACTACTGTATAAGTAGGTATAGGTAGGTATAGTATAGGTATATTATGTGTATCAGGTATATATATTATGAAAAAAAGCTTCGAGCCCGCGGCTTCGTTTGTGTGGTACTCGTTCGTTCGTTCGAATGAGTACCTAAGTGGCCAATTCTGGTGACGGAGTTTTACAGGCCGCCTAAAGGCCTTCGTCATGGCTTCCATCCATCCATCCATCCTCGCATAATTTTGCATTTAAGTATTATAATATATGTATTACTTAGAAGAAAGTAGGATAGTAGGATGTTAACAAGACTCCAATTTCAACTTTAACTGCACAATATTAGAAAGTCGCTTTTGACATCACGCTACTTTAATTTTTGGGACCGTATTAACCATTTAAGACGTTCTTACTTGATAAGCTCCACTTAGGTAGCGTATTCGGGCGTTATTCCGGCATTATTCCGGCATCTGTTGTAATTCGTTTGCAATCAAACTGATCTATGGGTACAGTCAGCTTCAAATTGATATGCGCGTCTAGAGTATTCAAAATGATCTGAAAAACATAAACGCATTTTGATATAAGCAGTTGGAATCATCATATTGTTGCAAGCTGCTCAGGTATAGGTGCTTGCAACAATATGATGATTCGAACTGCGTATATCAGATTGCTTTTATGTGTTTCAGATCATTTTGACTACTCTAGACGCAAATATCAATTTGACGCTCACTGTACCAGTACCTAGTGTAAACCAATTCGTTTCGTTTCAGAGCGAATGCGTGTTACGCGTGCGTCTCATCCAGATGTTTCACGTGGAATCTCGCGGTTGGTACGACATTGGCTTTAACTTCCTAGTGGCTGGGGACGGCTCCGCGTACTACGGCCGAGGCTGGGACTACGAAGGCGCTCACACGCTAGGATACAACAAGTACAGCATAGGCATTGCCTTCGTAGGCACATTCAACACGAACCCTCCGCCACAGAAACAGATCGACGCAGCTATTAAACTCATCAAAAGAGGCGTAGAATTAGGCAAAATTGCCAAGGACTACAAACTTTTTGGACACCGACAGCTAGCCTCAACACTCAGTCCCGGGGACAAGCTATTCGATATTATTAAAGAGTGGCCGCATTTCGTTAGGAACGGTACAGACATATCAGAACTTGTGCCAAGTTATTGATAGTGATAGTGAAATTTATGGTTTTGATAATGCATTTATTCAGTATGTTGTAAATAGGTTTCTTCTTAGCGTTTAACGCAGTCCTTGTTTTAGATATTGAGTGGGTGATAGAAGTGTCCAAAATAGATAATTATGATTTTAATTTAACGCGGAATATCAAAATTTTCTACTGTCTTAACACTTTGACTATCTTAAGCAAGTTTTTACTTCTTTCGTGCTCAATTACTTTAATATTGGTTAAGTTTCGGTCTTGTCTAAAAAGCTAACTCAAGATAGAATGGTGTTCGGACTGATTTGATTGATTAACTAAATCGCTACTTAGTACTTATATTCTTTTTAATTTTTTTTGTTCTATCGATTCTATGTACCTAAGAACATTGTAAAATTATGAAAAATATAATTGACGACCTCCGTGGCTCAGTGTGTGAAGACCCGCCTCTGACGCGGAGGTTGCGGGTTCGATCCCCGCCGCGGGTCAAATGTCTGCATATTCTGCAGATATTTGTTCCGGTTCTGGGTGTTCTTCTATCTATAATATGTATCTATTTTAATAACTGTACCTATCTAAGTAGTTTATCAGTCATCAAGTTACCATAACACAAGCATTAAGTTGCTTAGCTTGTGAATAGATGACGCTGTGTACAATGTCCAAGGATCTTTATTATTATTTATAATAATGTCAATTATATAATTGTAGTGAATGACATAAAATAGGCAAAGTATTGATATTATGTATATAAATTTAGAAAGAAAATAATAATATATATACATTGAGTATGTATAAGTACCTAGTATTTAAAAGCAATATTCTAATCTTGGCTGCGAGTCCCGGCAGCGAGGTATAGGTCGCGCCACGTAAAAAGAGCGCTGAGGGGAAGTAGAGCGGGTGTATGTTTGAGCCTGTGTTCACTCGCTGACGAACCAATAGCACTCGCTAAATCAATGGTATGAAGTGCGCTGCGTTAGCTCTCCACCAACCACTGCGCAGTTTGACAGCTAGCGCTCTTTTTACGTGGCGCGATCTATATCAATACAGCCGCAGCCGCGTTCAGTTGTTTTCGCAGAAATCCATTTAACTCTGTACATAGATAGGTACAAATAAAGTTACTACCACAGCGTCTGCAGCCGTGATTCGAATAGCACCTTAAGCATTTTAATTGTAGTAAAAGTGTCAATTTAAATGTAACAGTGAAACAGATAGTGATATTCCGACCACTGCCGGCGACTCTAATCGCAATAACTATCGCGCTTCCATTACACTGAAATAGGGGATCTTGGTCGTATCCATAAGAGTATTAGGTTTAGGGTAAAATTTATTAGGTAGGTATAGGCTATAGGTACAATTTAAGTAAAATAATTTATTATTTACTCCCGACTATTAAAGGACGAGTCAATTGAAACTTAGACATAAGTACGTATAGTATAGAGATAAGTAACAGAAATAAAACACGGTAATAATAACTCACTGAAATAATCGTCGATTGAAGTACCTGGCAATGTATCGATACTTTGGAAGAATAATCTATCTGGGAAAAAGAGAGGCCAGGTGCAAGCGCAAAAAAATACTTTGGGGAGGGTTTAGGGGCAGAGTTTATTTAGCGTAGGTACTAGGTACATTTGACTAGAGGGGCTAAAAAGGGCCGTCTGATCTGAATCATAATTAGATCATGATTATTATGAAAATGTATGGAAAATCAATCATGTTATGATACACCTAGGTATCACCTATAATGCCTTGAACAAGTCAAAAGTTGAACATTCATGAACTATGAAGCATAATGAAACGAGACTTACAAATACCGTGTAAGTTATTTAATCGGTATTTGTATATTTTTACAGGAAACACATTACACTACTATGAAATTGACGTTTCGTACATAGGTACCTACTTACCTTTAAAACGGCAAGTTCATATGTGTATAATCAATATAAAAATAATGTAGGTACTTAATTATAACTAGAAAGTTATTTAAATTTCTTGGATAAAATTGATGTTTTAAAATTTCCAGGCTATCTGGTGCTGCCATCTACTTTAAACTTCGGTTTTGGGGCATTGATTTAAGGTTAAGTTTTTGTGCATGGCCTTTGTCTGTCTTCTTGGTATTCATCTTCTTTGGTTAAACATAGGATAAAAACAAAAAACTACTTACCTGCTGCCTACTATAATTGTGTGAATAACATATTAAATAATGTTTAAGCAGTTCACCCTACCTATAATAGAATTGAATAATTTATATTACCCATTTCTCAATAAACTTAATGTAAGGTAGGTACACCTAAGTTATGTAGTTAATGTTTGTGATTTTTACATTATAAAATAAATATATTGTAATAATATAATTATGTAGTTTTTCTTCGAAAGTATGGTTTAATCAAAACCTTTCTCTTATTTTTATTTAAGCTTTTTTACCCATATAGGTAATCTACACACGATGTGCATGGCGCTTTTTTTTTTGTAACACCAAAACGCCATGCACACCATGTGTACCACCTCTCTTAGTTTTATTTAAGCTTTTTTTATCCATTAACCTACACTACATAACAATGATTTATTATCTCAAATAACTACCTAAGTACACACATAAATACCTACCTCCACATGGTTTGCCATTCAGAAAAGAGGTAGGTAGGGTATTACCATACCAAACCAATCGATCTATCGCTGATCAATACCTAACCATCGATCGACGTTGATCGAAAAGCAGAGTGTTTACCTCGGATGAAACACCTATTGGCGCCCTCATTAGGTAACTTTTCGAATTTGTGTAACAATCTAACTAACTAAGTAATTACTAGCAAGAGTGATTAAATATCTCGTCCTTGCAAGGGTTATAGGTGCTAAGTATTCCATTGCAGAAATCGCATTGCACATTTACACTGCTGGAGATTGCGCGATGTCGAATCGTTTGAAAAGCGGCTTAGCCGCAGAAGACATCACTCACAGTGAACTTTATTGCAAAGAGAATAAATGCCTTATTGGACCATATTTATGGATGTCACATAAATGTAAGCTGGTACCGTCTCCGAAAACAATCTGGCAACACTGGTAGCTACCTACCAAAGCAGGATTTTCTAACAGTGTGTAACAAAGTTGGTTACCTACGTAGGTACCTAATAATAAAATAAAATAGGTGGCGGGGCTGTTTGACGCATACCTACAACTACCTTAAAGGACTTTCCTAAGATTATTATTTGAAATCGCTATTTTAGAAACAATTTCGGTGGAATAACGACTCCTCATTTTGATCAGTAGGTAGGTAAATAAGTAGGTGCCTACCCACTTAACACTTAATCTAATCCCTCACTAAATCTGACATGATAAATTGAATGTCTACGCCAATTACCTGGACTAATGGGCCATGGCATGCCATAAATCGTGGGAATTACACAGCCTGTTGATAGCTTTACAATGTTTAACTTTTGTAATTACCCACAATTTTATATAGAAAGCAGGTTAGTGACAGAAAAGTAAAATAGGAGAAGTAAGTAGTTAGGATTATAGCGGTACATAAGAAAGAAGAGGTGCCAAGTTACCCTTCTTTACGTATTGATTTACTAGTCACTACTCACCACTCTTTAGACTTTAATAAACTTTTAAACTTTGAACTTATGCGATCGAGACGTCTCGCCCCATTAGTGCACCCCTTTCTGAATAAGTTCATAGTTTTTTCGCATACCTACCTACCTATTATGTGGTTTAACTTTAAACGCCATATGGTATATTATATACCTACGGCACACCGATTAACACGCCTAGAGTACGGGGGTCGCAACGAGTACCTAGGTCATAAGTCATAACAGTGTGTCAAGGTAATGAACTGCTAGCCAAGCTGAGCAAATAAAACCTGTAGGTAGGTATAGGTATCTAATGTTTTATTTTAATGATAAACAGGTTATAGGTATCTAATGTTTTATTTTAATGAGACTGTGTGTAGATATACTTACAAGTTTGAAAATTTGATTATCATGTGACACAGATCCTATCATTCACGCTCAAACGGCTGGACGGTTTTTAATGAATTTAGTAGGTACCAAGAAAGCTTATATCCTGGATTAACACATAGGTTCCTTTTGATACCGGTATTCCCACCGGAACGATATTATCTTTTCACCGCCCTCGGTGCAGCTTTGCCTACACTTAACGGGTCGGGAAATAATGAATAATTACTACTAAAAAAGTAAGTACTTACTTACTTACAATTTACATAGGTAGGTTCTTTTTAAGTAGGGTTTTAAGTAAGGGAGTCGCGTTGGAACAGGCATTAGAATCACCTAGCATGTAAAACGAAACTTAGGTAAGTGATCCTTGAGGTCCTACAAGAATAAATGATTTTTCTTTCTTTCTTTCTTTCACTTAGGTTGAAACCAATCTAGGTAGGTACTTAGGTTGGTTTTGTTTCAGACAGGTTTGCCATGTAGCCAATGTAAATGCAGCTCCAGTCCTCATGTTTACATCGGTGCTCCATAGGTATTTATCATTTCCACACAAATGGCGTGATAGTAATTTGTATGATAATTTAGATCGTTGCTGATAAGGCCGTTGAGTCTGACGATTGACGCACTAACGACCGTGAAAAGTCAAAATAACAGCATGCGCCACGGGATTACAGTAATTTTATGACCTTTTATATGGAACTTTATATATTTTTAAAAATAATAATAACATTTAAGTACTTACCTAAGTACATAAGGTATTTTTTACTCTGATTTGGATAACTCTGGTCAAGAGGAGGGTATTACTGATAGCGACACAGTTTTATACTATCGCTGTCAGTATCCTTTAAATTAGCATTAAGTTTAGGCACAGATAAAAGAATACTTAGGTAAGTAGGTACATTGTTACTATTTGTTGTGTTGCGTGTTGTTTAGAGTAAAAAAAAGTACAAGGTTAATTTTAAACTTCTGCTATTTATAGCTTATGATTGGTAGGTAGGTAGGTATATATTCACATCCATAAAAATATGGTTAGGTACCTACGTAAATAATACCTCACGTCTTCATCGTTGCGATTTGCAGCCTATTTTTACATAGGTAAGTAGGTATGTTTTCGCAAATTCGTCATTCGATAAAGTGGTTTTAGAAAGGGCGTGCCCACAGTCAAAGAGAATAAAAACACTTTACCCACCAGTTAAAATATTTTTTTAAATAGCGTGTGTCAAAACGACGGCATTCGAAACTACATGTGACTGCAGTCTCCCACCTTTAACTAAGAGTAGGTAGGTTAACTATATAAGGTACCTTATTTATACCGTATAATACCTACAATGATTACACTTCGCAGGATTTGAGTTTTAAATGTGTAGGTACCTAGAGTACCTACCTAGATTAGGTACCTAGGTACTTTTAAGTTTTAAGCACATCAATAAATGTTATCAATCAAGATCGGTTGACAAACTTGCCATCAGATTAATCGCTATTGACGCATTAAGTAGCTAATAATAGGCTGATTCAATTTGCGTCAAAGCTTATCTACATGCGCATTACAATCACATTAATTCCTAAATTAAGTACCTACCTACCTAGTAGCTGGCAGCACACTTCACTGTTTTTTAGGTTTTTAAACATTCCGGGCCGCCGCGCCGCGCCGTTATGTTGGTGTAAGGTTGGTTTTCAGTTTTTAGGATTCCGAAATCATCAAGGAACCCATATTTTCGTAAATATAATAAATGGTAGACGTTACAACTAAAACGATTTTGCTGAAATTAGAGCTAAGGTAGAGATTATGGAAATATTTATTCCATAGTTAGATTCTCCAAACGAACAAATAGGTTGTAGCATTTATCTAAAAAAATCACCTTATTCGTATGTAGGTACGTATGTTATCTAAGGATGGCACAATAGGAGTTTGTGTGTGTTTATTATTTGCAAAATAAGTATTGTAATAATTTCAAATGCTGCCCAGAGTAGGTAACTATTCCAGGCGGACGAAGTCGTAACTAACAACAACAGACAACTAGGTATGCAGTTGAAAAATACTTGATTTTGTTTATACTTTAGGTATAAGTCAATGAATATCACAGAACGACACCATCATCGATATGTGGCACACGACGTGTAGTTTTGATTAAATTATTGATAATGATGTTGTGATAACGAAATCTGGTTTGTCTGATAGCCTACTGTACCTGCAATGAACATAAAAATAATAGCTCTTATTTGTGCAAGACTTTTGAAACTGCTCACCGACTCTAGACTCTAGATCAGCGTCGGACAGGCCATTTTAGGTTACGTAGCCTAACACGGGCCTTACACGGGTGATACTGACAAGAAAAATTACTACTTAGTACCTACACAGATAAGTTTAGCAATAAACCATCGGCCATGAGGATCCATGGTTTCGAGATAGACTTCTAATTAATTGAACTATGAAGATATCAAAACTTTAACAAATAAGAGCTTTTACTATTCAGCTTGGAATGTACAAATAAATTAGTTTCATAAGTAAGTACCTAAGTTCGTATGAGCAAGTGGCTAACTCTGGTGACGGAGTTTTTAGGCCGCCTTAAAGCCTCCGTCATGGCTTAATGACTTTCAAAGCCGAGAAATTTTTATTCAAAACCCCCACACAATGTTTTTTTACCTCCTCAATATCAAAGAAATCGTAGATCCGGGGCTTCATAGAACTACTTAAGGTGTCTGTATGGGTGAAACTAGCGCCATCGCCTACTAACACGTAATAATAAAATAAAATAGGCGGTGGCGCTAGTTTCACCCATACAGGGAACCTTAATAAACCTACCAATGCGAGACCATACAAACATAGAAAGTTGTTACTAAGATTTTAGTTAAGTACTCGTACCTAGGTATTTTCATTAGAGTGAACAAGAGAAGCAGCGTTCATCAGCTATCTATCGAACGTTTAATTATCGAATGCAAAACTACCACGCTCAAACGAAGTAGTAGGTCGATAAATAAATACCATTATCTAGCCGATCTGGGGTAGGTATTGTAATTATCCACTAGTGTGGCACCTGACAAATCACGTAGAGCTTTTATAAATGCCGCCAGTTTCCACTCACTCGCTGTAGACATTCAACGTTCGTATAAGTTTTTTTCAGAAAATGTATCCCTACGGAATAACCCGAACTAAAAAAGTTCAAGCTATTCAGAGAAAAGGCAGCGGTGAGCAGCAACCGACGAGAAAGGGTTTCTTCTTTCTTAAATTCGTGGAGTTTTGCAAGAGGACAGATTTGCACGGATATAAGTATATTGTGATGGATGATCTTAGCAATATTGAAAGGTAACTTGCGAAATTTCAGTCTTAATGTGCTCCCTCACCGAGAGCATTCGCCTAGCTGTAATGCTACATTTTATAAAAATAGGTACCTATAAATGAATTTAAATTGTCAAAGCCGCGCTTAGTTTTGCTGTGAATGGCCGAGGCAAGCCTTCCCCTAGCTTCCCTCGAGTACAAAAACTATACACGAGTGTGTGTGTATGTCGGATCCCAATTTCTTCTTAGGTAGCCTTATTTTCTTGTCACTCGACTGTCAATATTTCTCATTTCTGTTACCCATTTGTGTTGTATAATTATGTTGATGGAAAACAAAACTTTTTTCTATTCTATTCTTCTTTTATGGGAAATACTAAGTACTTTTTACAATAAACTCCCAGTCAGTGTCACCAAAGATCTTGGTATTAAATTGTCTTCGGTGTAACTAACCTTCCTATTCTAAGTTTTAAAACGTATAAAGAATACCTACAAGAATATGCTTTATAAGTTTTAAACCTGCGAATTCTTATTATCTTCGAATAAAAAAAGCGTAGGTACCTATCGTTGATGATTTTATTTAGTAGTACTAAGTGTACTACTACGTACACTTTACTCTAACGAAAATGTAGAGGTACCCTGAAAAATATATTTTTTATAATTTTATTTAACCAATTTGTTGGCATGGGTGTGGTATGTCCAGTCTCTGAGCAAAGCCGCGGCCGGACGGATGGACGGACAAACGGACGGTCGGATATGGCGAAATAAGGGTTCCTTGTTGATTTCAGAACCCTAAAAACTGAAATCCAGTACGACTCAATATTGAGATAATGTTATAATGTGAAATCTTTGGGATCTTTTGGAAGGTTCTTTTGAATTCTGATTTAATTACAAGTAGGTTTTTAACCTTTGTTTTACTTCCATACAGGCGTAGGAAAATCTGAAAGTCCATTAGTGAAACTTTTAACTAAAGGAAATCACAACAAGTAAAAGAACAATAGAGAAAAATGATTTATTCTTTCTTATTGTGTTGTAGGTATTTGTGTTGTATGATTGCCTATACCAATACCTAGCTAAAAGAAAACAAAATAACCTCACGAACAAAGTAATTATTCGTAATGAAATATAAATACCTACTCCCAAATAAACAATTTTAAACACGATTTAAAAAACTAAATAATTAATCTTTTTAGTTTTAAACCGACTTTAAAAAAAGGGGAGGTTCTAGGTGCCAACATTCGTGTTCACCTTTTATTTCGTCAATACGTGTTACCTACTTGTGAGACTATACTCCCGAGTATAGTCTATAGCCGAGAGATCTGACGAGAATCTTTGAAATTATGAACTGAAATGCACCTCTTACTAAATTGAAGTCGGTTTTTATAATTTTAATATTTTGCTATATTATTATGTTGTTCATTATACGAGCGATATCTTAGGAAAAATGTAAATGGTGTTGCTGCTAAAGTAATTAAGTGTTTGCATATTTCTTAATTTAGAGATTTATATATTTTATTTACATTAGATATCTTTAAAGGAACTAAATATGTCTAAAAAAACTGAAAGAATAGGTATGTCTTTTGCACCTTGGAAATACAGTCGTGATCATAATATGATGGAAATAAAATAAAATATTATTTTATTTTATTTCCATTTCTTTGAGATGTAACGTGATTTTTTATTTTCCGTAGGAGTTGTTGGGCGCTGGCTGTGGTGGTGAGCATCGCTGTCGCTGCATATTTTGTGGCGACTGCCTACAGATGGTATGCGAGAAACCCCATTGTCACGGTGAGCCCCTACACTGAATTTATAATCGGTTCACCGACTTTTTTTTGCCAATTTTTTTTGACGATTTTTTTTTTGACGATTGAACTTCGACAACTTATAAACATCAACCACAAAGGTAAAGGAGGTGGTACAAACAACAATAAAACGTAGGCTCATTTCCCTTCTAACTTCTATTTATAATTCAACTTTTAGAAGACTTATTTGAAACTGTAGCCATTGTAAACAATGGCTTCGAGATCGCTCTTAGATAAAACGAGTTAGCGATTTGAAAAAAAAAATTGCCTAATTTCGCTGTCGCTTTGCTGTCGCGAGTAAGATACTTAAACCTCCTCAGAAGTCAACAAAGATAAAAATCATAACATTTCTATTGCGTGAAACCATAGCAATTTGAATTTTTTTTACAAAACAGGCCTCCTATACCTATACTCCCGAAACTAAAAACGTGACATCGTTACAATTTATTTGTTCTTTATTGGAATAGGCGCAAAAAGCATTAAATAGTATCCCAGCTTGCTGAAGTAGACGTCATGCTTAATTTTTGGGCGATATATAATTAAGAAATTTTAAAAATGCAAATAGTTATTTCTTCAAAATAAAACAACGCTAAGGGCCGAAAATACTGGCCCACCCTGCATTATTGATTCGGTGATATTTGATTCGCCAATGTGTAGCAGCAGTTGCTGTGAGTTGATTTTTAAATCATTGTAGTTTTTTCTAACGTAGATTTCGTATTTGTTTCCATATTCCGTATTGTTTTTTAAAATAATTTTTTAAAATCTCAGGAAATATTAAAGTTTTTTTTATTTCAGGTGATAGAAAGTACTCAAGGTGCCATCTGGGACGTGCCGTTCCCAGCTGTGACTATATGCGATTTGAACATGGTTTCAAAAAAAGCAGCCATGTCGTTTGCTTCCAATATGTGAGTTCGGTTTTCTACTTAGTTCGTATAAGCAAGTGGCCAACTCTTTTTTATCCTGATATAACATTATGTACCAAGAATTGACTGTAGCTCTACGTGCGCTACGTAAGGTCTACGGTGCTACGCGAGACATGTTGCTACGAGAAAATGTTTTGAGACTATCAGCTTCTATTGTATCTGTAATACCACTACGAATTGAATGTTGATTGATGGGTAGATAAATTTACTGTGAGAGAGAATAAACATGTGAGAGATAAGTGCTGTAAAGCTGTAATGTAAAGAGAAAGGATTCAACGGAATGGAAGCTTGCTCTGAACTTACTAATTGGAGAAAAGTAAGATCATGATTTTTATTGTTTTTTGGTTTTTGGGGCGTGCACTCTCGAAGATGATATTGGCCTATTTATTATTAGTTTATATTAAATAGAGGCTAGATCAGACAGGATGTGTGACGTGATGCGTGGCGTGGAAACTCGTTTAAGGAGACCTGTCTCTCATTACGCACTGTACTCGTACACGCCACGTATCCACAGAGTCAAATACTTACTTACTACTACTTACTGTTGCGTGTGCACGTCATTTTTAAGGTTTATTAAATTGACGGTCTTTGCTTTTGGCGCCTTAACTCCTACTTTTACTTTTACTTTTACTCTAGTAAATTAAGCAGGTTCTGTTTTATGATAGGCAAAAGTCCGTTTGATAGAAAGGTGTTAAATCTTATAAGTAACAATACATAAGACACATAATTGATTAAAATTCTAGTAGCGTTTCATTTTCACTAACCCAATATATTCTTTGTATCCCAATATTGTTAACAAATTCAATTTAAGGTCTTCGTTTACTATACCGTGTTATATCGTAACCATGCTATGACCGTAATAATAGGAACATGATTTGATCGTTCTTTGTAAAAATATTTTACTCTAATTTACGGTTTATGCTTGTATGTTTCTGCGTAAAAGAGTAACAAACATCCATACAACTTTCACGTTTATAATATTTTAGTATGTTATAGGTAAGTAGGTATTGGAATTGCTAATTTTACTGTTTTCAAATTTTAAAGTCATAAAGAGAGTGAATCGTTTCAGGTCTCTCCCAGACAAAATGACCAAGGAGACTGTGTTCGCCAGCCTGCGTCTGATTCCTCTACTGCACTCGATGTTCGAGGCGACCCTGGAGCAGAAGCAGCAGCTTCAGGATTTGCAGCGCGTGCTGGACTTAAACGAGATCTCCATGGAAAACCTCTTTAGAAGCGTGAGTTGTAAATGTCGCTAATCGGTGCAACCGAAAATCATCTTAGGTACTGATTATTTCGTCAGCGGCTTAAGGGGTTCCGTGGCCGAGTGGTAAAGGCAGCCCGGCTTAAGGGCGATCGCTTGTATCATTACGGGTTTGATTCCGCCGGAGCCTAAATTATTAGTAAGGTTTTTCATTTATAAAAACTGGTCGCTGGGATAGAAACTTAAACGACCCTGCACCCAGTGGCAAAGTTCTGTTTTTTTTTTGTCATAGACTGTGCGTTGATATACAGGGTCGCAGGTAAAAATAAAAAATAAATAAAAAGGGGTCGCGGGTCGCGGGTAATGCTAAATAAATAACCATGGACTTTTTTACGAGATTGTTTTAAATTCGATATGACAATAAATAGAGCCCTGCTACCCAGAATACCAGTTATTATCCATTTATCGTTCCAACTAACGACTTTATTAAATGGAACCTATATTGCTTGACACCAGGAAATGACCTTGAAAGCAATGCAGGCCTCATACCGTCGTATCCTACGAATAAGGAAACAGACGCCACTGTCACCTTTTATTTTTTTTGCATTTTTGGAATCTTCACTATCATTTACATCTAATCAGTTCAAAAAAAGTTCAAAAATAAATTTATTTCAATAAGTTATTAAAGTTTTAAAATTCGGTTACAATTACATTGCTGAATTTCTCTCGGCGAATACGGAAACAAACGCTCTGGTAGCTGTGTTCCACGCGCGAAATCGAGTGCGACGGGCGGAGCACGGGTGATAAACGCAACTGTCGCTTTACTCGTCCAAGATTACCGTGGAGTGCGGACATGCGTGAGTGGAGTATCATGAATTTACAATGAAGCAAGCTCATAAGTTATTATTTTTACAAGCTTTTATTTAGTTTCACCTGTCCCGATGTTTGTTATCAAATCTTGCAAATTAAATTGAATCCACTTCCCGGTTACTGATTGAGCTGAAATTTTGCATACACGTGTAAATCGCGTGACAATGCAATATTATGATGAGATGGTGCTGATTTGATAATGGAGCTGGAAGGTGAAGGTGGGCAAAGGAACTTCGCCATGAAACGACCCAACCTCATCGAGTTTGGGCTCATTTGAATCGTCTTGACGAGTAGTTTGTCTTTCAATGTTAACCAGGGTCTGATGATGGAGCTGGATGGTGGTCATAGGAACTATGTAGGTAATGAAACGACGCAACACCATCGAATTTCGGCTCATTTGTTTCGTCTTGGCGAGTATTTTACTTTTAGATGGTTACCAGGGTCTGATCTGATGATGGAACTGGAAGGTGGTCATAGGAACTCTGTAATGAAACGACGCAACTCCATCGAGTTACGGCTCGTTTGTTTCGTCTTGGCGAGTATTTTATTTTTAGATGGTTGCCAGGGTTTGATCTGATGATGGAACTGGAAGGTGGTCATAGGAACTTTGTAATGAAACGACGCAACTCCATCGAGTTACGGCTCGTTTGTTTCGTCTTGGCGAGTATTTTATTCTTAGATGGTTACCAGGGTCTGATCTGATGATGGAACTGGAAGGTGGTCATAGGAACTCTGTAATGAAACGACGCAACTCCATCGAGTTACGGCTCGTTTGTTTCGTCTTGGCGAGTATTTATTTTTAGATGGCTACCAGGGTGTGATCTGATGATGGAACTAGAAGGTGGTCATAGGAACTCAAAGAAACTACACAACCCCATCGAGTTTCAGCTCATTTGATTGGTCTTGACGAGTACCTACCTACTTTGGTGCTGGATTTTTAAAAATTTAGTTCTCTTTATTAAATCTTGTTTCTAAAAAGTTTTTAAATAGGCTTGTTTAAGGCATATGCGTCATGTGACACTTAATTTTGCATAAATGGTGCTTATAGAAAAGGCTGACTGACTGATGGCCGGTTGCTAATCTATGGTTTCAGAGTAAAATTTACTTGCGAAATATTGAAGAAGCTTTCATGAAGCGAGCGCAACGAGCTTTTTAAAGCTTAAAGACATTTTATTTAGAATAAATGTGTCATGTGACACTTGATTTAGCTTACGGTGTTCTTAAAAAAAGCTGACTTGCTGTGCTCTTTTTATAATGGTCTAACACAGTTCAATTTGCTTGCACAATATTCAAAAAGCTACCGTGCAAGTTTCTTAGACATTACCCGATTTGTTTTAAGACAAATGCGCAGTGTGACACTTGATTTTGCTTACTGTGTTCTTAGAGGTTGACTTTTGGTCGGTTTCTATAATAATTATGGTCTGACACAGTTCAATTTGCTTGCAAAATATTCAAGAAGCTACCGTGCGAGCGAAGTTACCTTACGAGCTAAGCGTTCTTCGAAGCAAGAAAGCGCAGCGAGCAGATTTTTTATAATACAATTGCATCATGATGTAACACTTGATTTTGCTTAATATGGTGCTTATAGAAAAGGCTGGTAGGTTCCTTTTAACTGTGTCAGACCATAGAGTCTGACACAGTTAAATTTGCTGGCAAACTATTCAAAAGTTACCATGCGAGAAAAGTGAGCTTTGAACCAAGCGAGCGCAGCAAGATTCATAGATCGAACTTTTTTAGGACAGATGCGTCATGTGACACTTGATTTTGCTTATGATGCTTGTTGTTGTGGCTGGCTGTTGGTCGGTTTCTATTCTATGGTCTGAAACATTTAAATTTTCTTGCAATATATTTAAGCTGACTTCGAATCAAATGAATCATGCCAGCGTAGAGAGCTTTTTATACTTGAACGCTTAAACTTTGACACCGCATTTCACCTTTTTTAATAGTTTTGTCGAAGAACTCCGAAACAATGTTTGTGTCGATTTATTTTGTACTAGCTTACACACCTGCGGATTCGCTTGCTTTGGTACCCACCTTGATATTATAGCCTATGAAAAAATATGTATATAAAATATGTATATTCGGAATGTCCATCCTACACATCGGTGAAAGAATTTTTGAAATAGAATGAGTAGTTTCGGAGATAGCCCTAAACATATAAAACACAATCAAACCAACTTTACCCCTTTATAATAATTAATATGGATTACTCGCCCGCGGCTTCGCTCGCGTGGTGCCTACTTTGATAAAATATAGCCTATGTTCATTCGGAAAGTCCATGCCTACACATCGGTGAAAGAATTTTTGAAATCGGATGAATAGTTTCGGAGATTACCTACTCTAAACATACAAACAAACAAACAAACCAACTTAGGTACCTCTTTTTAATAGTAGATTTAATTATTGATCTATCTATAGTAACTATCCAACAGAGTTCAAAACACCTACCATTCATACGTTTCACTTAAAGCTTTGGCACTGCATTTCACCCTTATTAAGTTTATTCGAAAAATCATAAAAACATAAGTTGTTGTCGAAGTACCTAGTTAGAAGCACGTTCAAACATATCATATTTTGGCATATGCCCACATTAATTGTCATCAGTACCCTGCCAACTCCGGGTGAACAAGGCAACAAAGGTTAGCGTCAACAAAAATCACCGTGGAGAAAGGTTACTAAGGCGCTTTGGACCAAGCCAACCAGAAAATATTACACGGATTAAGGAAACAAGCGACAAAAATGGGGGAAATAGCAGTGTTAAATTAATTAAAAGTACTTGGAATGATGAATAGGATGTTATAAAAATAAATAAAAAAAAAATTTCATTAAAAAGTTGAAAACTCATCGAAATATTAAGAAAAAACCGCCTCCTGTAAAGTTGGTGTTTTGCAACTGTTTCCTTTTTCGTAGGATACGACGATACAGTTGCGTTGGTAGGAACGTGACATTTAAATCAATAACAATGAGCGATCTCTGTGGCGCAGTGGGTGAACACCCGCCAGACGCAGGAGGTCGCGGGTTCGATATCCGCTGCGGGAAAAGTGTTTGTATGTTCTGCAGATATTTGTTACGGGTCTGAGTGTTTCTATATCTGTAATATGTATGCATTAAAAAAATATATGTTTGTAGTATATCAATCATCTGGATAATAATATTAGTTATACAAGCGATAAGTTGATTAGAGGAATAGATGACTTACTTATTGATTGTCTATTATTATTATGTATATTTATGTTTGTAAGAGTAATTCACTACCGATTGCTCTCTTCTATGATTTTTTCTTTATATTTCCACTTGTTGTCATTGAAATGTCATACTTTATGTTTAAAAAAATAGTAGAATATATAAAAAAAAAAGATTTACTAAAAAAAATATTTTACTACCACCCACTAGGAAGCTGCTACGTGAAAAGGCTAGCTTTATAGTATTTAATTACTTTTTACGTGAACAATGCCACATGCAGAAGCTAGTTTATTATAAAATCATTTTGTTTTACATTTTAGGTATCACCAGCATATCAATGCAGCGATATAGTGCAGAAGTGTATGTGGAAGAACACGATATACAGATGCGACCACCTGTTTCAACAAGTGTTTACAATGTACAACCTCTGCTGTACATTCAACTACTACGCCGTGGAACCTACTAAGAAGGATGGGTGAGTTGAGACAAATATTAATGACTTGTAGACCCGCGCGGCTTCGCTGGCGTGATTGCAACCCTTTACCAGTATACTATTATTTTATCTGTGCCTGCGGTAAAATGGCGCCTATTTTTTAAGTTAGACCTCTGGCAATAGATCGGTGAAAACTGCATTCAATTCCATTCAGTAGTTTGTGCGTGACATTTTTTACTTTTATTGCTCTAATAAAGACCCCTCATATTAGTATTTCATTAATATCTCAAAGGAACAGACATCGACGTGTTACAGTTTTATTATATGTAGAGATATGGAATGTCCAAGGATGTTTATTCAATAAGTCTTAAATACGAGTATATCGAAGCAAGATTTTTTTTATACCTACTCGTATTTATTACTTACAAAGAAAAAGTTTTATTTGTCGCCCTACTTCTGAGCAAAGGTCTTTTCACAGGGTTCACTATGCTTTTCTAAACATATTTCAACTTGTTGAATTTCACCATGAAGACTCATTGACTATTCAGTAGATATCAGGGGTAGCTATCTTTTCTATTATAGTTAGAAACTTTAGAAAGTTTTGTTTTTAGGAACTAACTGTTTTATTTCGACGAAAAAAATGAAGAAAAGTACGGCTACATTTTCAATAATAGCAGAGTCAGTAATAGAGTCCCGTTTTTACCCTTTGGTTACGGATCCCTAAAAAACACAGGACTTTACATCTTTACTAGATAATTTATCAGTGTCAGGAGGCAATTTTGCCTACACTTTAACGGGACATTAGTGCCTGGGACATTGTTGAGATAGAATAGGCTTGCCTAGCACCTATACCATCCTTTTAGCTTGAGTTAGCAGATTTATTTCAGCTAAACATCTTAATTTTTTAAATTTAGATAATTATTTTATTTCCATCACAAAATTTTTTTTTTTTTTTTTTTTTTTTTTTCCTGCCGGAGCCTTTAACTTTTAGTAAGATTTTTCATTTATAATGAAATTTCCAATACCTAAGTGTGGTTTAACACTGTAAAATAATAAATAATTTATAGAATTAGCGTAGCGACATCTCTGCTGCCGTCCTCAAGCTAAAATGCCGTTAAGTCACAAAACCAAGTTTTGAGTTATGATCAAAAAACGCGGCGAAAATTTAAAATCAATGCCATTTGGTAACTATTAGTCGTATGACAGAATTTTTAACATTGGAAGGTAGCTTCATTATAACTCTATCGAATAGCTGTATTATTTTATTAAAGTTGCCGTTCAAAAGTTGCATAAAATACATTTTGGCGTTTTAACGCAGGAATTGTTTACTGTAATGGATGAAGAAGACTACGCTAAAAGACAGCTAAGTATACCTTAGCCGCGCTATAGTTATGTATTTGATCATAACTGCATGCAGATCCTGACATTTTCATAGCTCAAACAGGGTTAATGCACTTTAACTATGTTATAGCTTAGGATTTATTCAAAAAAATAATTTTTTGATAGATTTTATCATGAAATACATGACTAAATTGCAGCTAAATGCAAAACCTTTATTATTAACCGCTTTTTTGACTAGTATTCATTATGAAATATTGTAGAAATCTCTACCAAAATAACGTTAAGTACTAAATTAAAATTAACATTAAAGTGAATAATTTATTATTCAAACTTTATGTACAAAACCCATTGGTTTATAAGAAAATTAGGTGTATAATATTATTTTAATGAAATCATTAAGTAATGTAGCACTTTTTAATATCAAATTGACTTAATAAAAGGGATAATTGTACCTACCAACCATGATTCGTGGATTTATAAGATATTTCGGCACAGTACCATGCTGTTTGACATCCTCAGTCTGTGACCGAGGGGGCCTTCGGCTGTGAGACAGAAGGCTGCAACTTTGATTTCTGTCACTAGACATAATTATGTTTGTATGATTGGCCATAGAAATCAAAGTTGTCCAACAGCGCGATTTCTCGACGAATTCAACAAAGGCCTTTAATTTTGGATGCCTGAGGCACAGGACTGGAATAAATGGCGAAAACAAAGACAGGCCTACACGCAGAATTGAAATGATGATGATCTGCATATATATTTGTCTCACTGGCTTAAAAGTCGACTTGGGATTCGGAAAAAATACTCATAAAGTGAGAAAAGCGAGCCGAATTTTACCAAAACAATAATGCAACATGTGATACTTGTTTTTACTTACAAAACTCAAAGAAAAGGCTCCCAGTTCTTATGCTGCGGTAAAAATAGAACAATTTGATCTCAAAATACTCATAAAGAGGTATGCGAGCATTGCGAGCCAAACCTTCATACCAAGCGAACGAAGCGACCTTCTTGGTCTCTTGGACCGTATTTTTTTAAACCAATGCAAAACAGTCACTTGATTAGCTCAATGAAATGAATGAATAGCTGCTTGTCTGTTTTCACTCTGCGATCAAACATAAGTTCCTTAATTTTTTCGCAGCCTACATTATAAACCAACTTAATTTTACGGTACTCAAAGAAAAAGGTTCCTTTTCTGATAATTTTACTGAAAAAAAAAGGTTTCTTTTCTGCGGTCAGATATACCTACGAGTAGCATAAATATAAACGAGTTTTTTGCTAATCGCATCGCTCTTCAAAAAGTTTCAATACAAAGTTAAAGCTGATTCCATCACTTTTAAGGGTTGTTTTGAAAATAGTGTATTTTGCATTATAAGTATCTATCGAATCGGAGTTTCAAGCAAACCGTTTTACGTATTAAAAGTTTTATACAAACGTTTACCTCACTTTTAAACCCTTTAGTTAGGGGTTCAAGTATGATAAACTCAGCCTTAGTGGATGGTTTTACTTTAAATGGAAGCTACCTTTAAAATTTCAGCTTTCTAGCTTCAGCAGTTTCGGCATGGCAAACATTGTTGGTGTCTAAATCGACTATAATATAGTATTATATAATTTTTATGGTAATTTCTCGTGTGTTAATAACGTATTCAATAAAAAAATATAGTATTCAAATCTAAAGTTTTAACGTTAGATTTGAATACTTAAATAATTATTTTGTCTGTCAATTATAATAAACATGTTCAAAACGGCGGATGGAGACTCGCCAACTCACATCGGAGGAACAAAATCAAGAGTTCTGGTGAGATGGCCGGTACTAAAACGTTACGCACAGGTCGCAGCGCGAAAGCAGATAACTGTATTTTAGTTATGGAGAGCATGTAGCTGTGTTATAGTGTAGCAATTCTATCAAAATAAATTTTATTTTACAAACGAACCTGCAGATAATGACTTTGAAGTGTAATATAATTCAGTTAAAATTAATGAAAATAAAAGGCTAAACAGTAGTTAAGTGATTTTAACTGCGTTTAAGCATAGTATTTACCTGGTAACCCCTTTTTAGACAAGTACGGCGATTAATGTAAAATTAATAAACCATGGCTTAAAAATAGTTACGGAGTCTTAGCCACGTTTAAGAAAAGTTAAATTGGATAACGTTTTTTTAGTTTTGTATCCATCGGGCTGGTTTCAATATGATGGAGCAGTTAAAGAATGTTTGCCGTTTTATAAGTAAGTAATGCTATTTAACTGTGTTTTAGCATTGTAATTTCAAAAATAAGTGTTATTTAGCCACGTTTTTGCTTTTACTATCTCGAAAACTAGAAGCGATAGGACTACTGTTCTTAGACAGGTCGATAGAGAATTTTGAGCTCTATAAGATGGCATTTAAAAGTGAAAAATGACCATATGTCACTTAACGGCATTTTAGCTTGAGGACGGCAGTCTGGTCATTTGTGTTGAATGCAACTTCAATCAATGAGCAGGTGATATTCTAATATCCTTGTAGATGGCGCTCATCGGTGCTTTAACCGATACAAAATCATCTTACTAATAGTTTCAGGCCTCGGCTTAGAGGGTCCGTAGCCTAGTGGAGCGATCGCTTGTATCTACGCAGGTTCGAATCCTGCCGGAGCCTTTAACTTTTAGTAAGATTTTTCATTTATAATGAAATTTCCAATACCTAAGTGTGGTTTAACACTGTAAAATAATAAATAATTTATAGAATTAGCGTAGCGACATCTCTGGTCATTTGTGTTGAATGCAACTTCAATCAATGAGCAGGTGATATTCTAATATCCTTGTAGATGGCGCTCATCGGTGCTTTAACCGATACAAAATCATCTTACTAATAGTTTCAGGCCTTGGCTTAGAGGGTCCGTAGCCTAGTGGTCAGGCAGCTCGGCTTAAGAGCGATCGCTTGTATCTACGCAGGTTCGAATCCTGCCGGAGCCTTTAACTTTTAGTAAGATTTTTCATTTATAATGAAATTTCCAATACCTAAGTGTGGTTTAACACTGTAAAATAATAAATAATCTATTTTTTTTTATTTGAAATATAAGAAAAATAATTATTCGTTATTATTCGTTAATATTCGTTTTTGTAAATGAATGTCCTCGTAAAATAAGTAAATTTGTCTTATCTAATGATTCATTATAATTTATCGCTTTGGCAATATAATCAATTATTTATTACCATAACTGATAATAATATATGGCAATGGAACTAACGTAAATAATTATTTATATAAAAACATATTCAATCGGGCGTTTAAAAATATCATATTTAAGTTAAGTTTGTTTGATTAGATCTCAGTTTTTTTTACCGCAATTCTTACTTTTACTTCTACAGTTAAGCCATGACGGAGGCCTTTATGCGACCTTATAACTTTGTCACCGAAGTTGGCCACTTGCTATTTTAATCAACAAATCAGTAATGCCATTCAGCGCGGTAATGCTGCCAGTGTTTGGGACACGCTTTCGACTGGTGGCTAGGGGATCAGTTATGCTACCTTTATCTCTTTTGCTGCGATCCTTAGATTCTGATGATTCAACTGGTTCTAATATTTTTTTTAAAGTTGTAGTAGTTTCTGTAAATGAATGTGTAGCAAGTTAGTTCTATTTTTCGGATATATTTCTATACTTTTCTATACCAAAGTTGTAAAGTAAAGTTAGGTAAAGTTGGTTTGTTTGTATGTTTGAGGTAATCTCCGAAAATACTCATCCGATTTCGAAAATTCTTTTGTGTAGCATGGACTTTCTGAATGAACATAGGCTATATTTTATCAAGGTAGGTACCACACGAGCGAAGCCGCGGGCGAGTGAGCTAGTAGCCTATATACAGAAAATTCTTTGCAGAAATGGCAGAAACTACATGCTGCGAATGAAAACACCTCGGCACGTCGCATCGTGCGGCTATCAGACAGGTCTGACGGTCCTCCTCAACACAAACATTGAAGACTACTACAGCGCTTCAGTTGCTTCTGAAGGTGCATTAGTAAGTGACTACTACTAGCTGTTGAAGCGCTCGTGGCCAAGCTTGCTAATACGTTCTTGCCAAATCGACGAAGTTAAGCAACGTTCTGAGCGGTCACAACTTGGATGGGTGACCGCAAGTGGCATTATCAGCTGAGCGCTTCTATTCCCTGTAGAGATTCAAGAAGATATATATTATAACCCCTCTTTGTAAACAACTATTGATAACTTTACAAAAATTGTATATTATTATAAATTGCTTGTTTTGTACTACGAAAGGATGTGGCTGAAGCGCAAGTGTAGTTCATCATTTCCATTCATTGCATTAGTAGGCACCACGACGCGACGTAGAAGAAGAATTAATCTGATTGTTACGTCTCAGGTGTTTATAGACAGTGCATACAACGTCCCGAACCATGACTCTCCAGTCCGCATGGTGAACCCCTCGACGGAGGTGCTGATCAGCCTGTCTCCAGAGCGGACGTACGCCACCAGCGGCATCAAGTCATTCACGGCTGAACAGCGGCAGTGCTATTACAGCGATGAGGTAGGTATATACTCTCCCAGGTGTTCATAGATAGTGAGACCCTCGACGGAGGTGATATTCAGCCTGTCTCCAGAGCAGACGTGATGATGATGACATGACTTGATGCCGCTGGTGAAATCACCAGCGGCATCAAGTCATTCACGGCTGAACAGCGGCAGTGCTACTACAGTGATGATGAGGTATGCAAAATGAGAGAGAGAATTTCTTTGCATTTTATAAGTTGTTAGAATATCTTAAAAAACCCGCTTTGAACATACAGAAAATATAAAGGAAAAGAGGCTTTATTACCTTCACTGGCGCAATGTCTGAACGAGCAACTTTCACTGAAATCATAAAGTTCAATTTAGATGTTTTAATTTTGAAGGTGTTCCAACAATTTTGGGCGCATAGTATTTTATTTTTAGACTTTATAAAAAGAAGCCAATAACGCGAAAAAAATGATTAACAAAATAACTTTTTTATAATGATTAAAATCGAGCACGTGACTTCTAACATGCACTTTTCGCTAACCTCACGGTTTGACTTAGCATTAAGTCCTAAAAGAACAACTGATCAGAATCCATATCCTGGTCTGTTGGCTGAATAATAATAATAGGTATTTTATTTACAGCACAATCAGACAGATATGAGTCGGGGACATCTACAAGGCTATTTTATGAAATTGCGCTTTAGTAATGTTATTCGTGAATGGAACTGTAACAAACTACTAATTAAAAAGGTTTCCCCCAAAGGCTCCAAACAAACCTCGGTAATTTTTTTGTTTCAGATTGCTACGAGTGATTTAGGTAAATTTACCCGATACTCCCTTCACAACTGTATGGCGTATTTAGAAGTGAAGATTGTCGGCGACGTATGCAACTGCGTGCCTTTCTTCTTCCCTGTGAAACGTAAGTGGCCAGTTTTAGAGCTCTCGCCCGCGACGACTTTTTGTAGCGATGCTGTCGCGCGTTTTCGCTACTAACTCGCGTTAGTCGCATTTATAATTGCATTTATAATTTATAAATGCATTTATAGACAGAGTCGCGCAAATAGTCAAATGAATTAGGCTAAAACACACCAAAATATCTGGCGCTAATATTTTATCGTTTTTTAGGGCATCACCGAGCTTGCAACTTTGCCGATATGGACTGTTTGGAGATTGCAATGAGTAGGTAGCAAACAATAAACCAAGCATCTTATTTGCGACATTATAAGACTAGCTTACTCGGCCAAGGCTTCGCCTCCGTGGTACCAAACAAACATCCATGAGTGTTTTTGTTTACCCCATGGTAAACATTACACCCATGGATGCGACTAGCACAAGACCGTAGTGGGTGGCACAATAGGGAGATGTTGTTGATAATGAAACACCCAGACCTGGAATATATATATTATGCAGAAAATACAAACATTTGACTCGCGGCGGGAATCGAACCCGCAACCTCCAGCGTCTCTGGCGGGCTTTCACTCACTGTGCCACAGAGGTGGTCGCATGCTTCGGCACAGTAGAAAAATGTATTTAGTAGATATTACTATTTATATGTACTAGGTACTTCCTTTTTATTAATAAATCACTTGGTGCGTATTATAGAATCGGTAGACGGAGTGTTCAATAAAACGATGAATACGTGGCAGTGTCTTCCAGAATGCGAACATTTTGACTACCCAATAGAGGTGGCCATGGGCAAGCTGGCTAACCCAACCCAGTTAAAAGGATTACCTTTTTTGTGAGTATATTAATTAGGTAATTCATCCAGAGGCTAGGGGCCTCTGATCGACTGAATGAGTTGGTGAGAGATAGTGATAGAGTTATAAAGAGAGATAGAGTTGAATGAGTTAATGAGTGAATTCAATAGGTATCCACCAACGCAAGCTGAACCCGAAAATTGTCACGAATCTTCGTTTTCGTTTATTCCAAGTAGGACCTCAGACCTGTGCAAGTCTTAAATCAAATAGAAAAGAGCTAGATGATCTTTGAAGTGCTAAGAAAGTATTTTTTAAACATACCTAGGAACACACTCGATGAAAACCCCTTTCAAACAATAATACATCGGTATTCGTTCAGGACTTCGTATCCTCCGTCATTTAATTATATCTTTAATCAAGCGTAAGTATTATCCTACTTACATGAAAAACTTTGTTTTAATAAACTTAGGTATCAATCAATATCGATTTAAAACACGGTTTGTATCATTATTCACTCATATCTAAACAAACATAATTTTGTACTAAAGTTGTCAAGGTTTTCCTTTTTTTTCTCTTATTTTTCACCGTCCTCACATTTTAAATTATGTTCACATCCAAAAGTTGCCAGGAAGAGATCGCTTCAGCGATAAGGCCGTCCATTGTTTGAAGTACCCTAGAAGCTTTTATTTAGCTTTGTTTTTACTGTACCTATTTGTGGGTATTTTTTTTTATAAAGATTATATTCTATTCTTTAGTTTTTCTTCTCTTCTTGATGATGGTTTGTTATTTTCAGCTACGACGTGGACCTGAAGAACCAATCGGTCCTGAATGTTTTCTTCAACGACTTGGTATCGACCAGATTCAGACGAGATGTTTATTTGAATTGGCAAAATATTTTAGGTTTGTACCTACTCTTAGATGTAGCGCAGACTACGCGAAGTAAATAAATAATGGCTTACGCCCGAATACTCAAACGATACTATAAGGTAAAAGTGAATCTTTGACACTATTTGACATTTGTCTCTACAAATCTGACATGTTAAAATTTAGGCCTTTACATCTATGTTATATTCTATGTGTGTATGTGTAAATAAATAAATAAATAAATATTCACTAGATGATTTATACAGAGTCAGGAGGCAAGCTTTTGTCTACACTTAACGGGACACTGTAGTGCCTGGGACATTGATGAGATGGAATAGGCTTGCCCAGCACCTAAACCATCCTCTCAGCTAAGCCAGCCATATTCACAGAAAAGAGAATGGTCAATACGTGTGGGGCTGACTAGCCGCGGGTTTCCTCACAATGTTTTCCTTCATCGTTTAAAGCTTGTGTTAAAGTGCAAATACATTTTTCGACACGAAAAGTCCATTGATGCACGGCCGGATTCGAACTTACGACCTTCGGATCTAAAGTCGAAGTACTTATCCACTTGGCCAACACGACTTGACATGTTTGAACGTCGGTTAAGAACGGCCAACCCGGCTCACTTTTCATACAAACGCTCGTACGTGATTATGCCGTTGTAACAGATCTTTCTTTTAAACTTTTGGACTAATAGGTATCTTGTGCACTATATCTAGGTTTCTATCGAAACTAAAAATCAAAATTTTAAGAAACAAATTCAGTATAAGCTTCCAAAAACCTGCTTTTAGCATAAATTTTACCTGAACTTTGGCCGTTCATAATGTACTCATAAATTGTAAAAGTAAAGAAAATATTGTGATAGAAACCTTGCAAATGTTATGGAGATTCTAAATGACAAAGATTTATTTTACAAACTTGTAAGGCTTACTGAAAAACACGTATTTCCTGGAACACTTTTTATGAAATTTCCGCACACTATTTTTCGAGTGAGCGAGTGAGCGGCGAAAGTACCTACTGAATGCCGAGCGCTGAGGCACTATCTCTCTCTTTTCGCTTTGCTTCTTTTTCTAGCATTGCGCTGGATGAAACAACAAGCTTTTCAGCTATGCCCGCGTCGATGATAGACGCACCGGGAAGGGCCACCTTAATACCGTGTGTAGCGTTTCAGTATTCGGGCGTGAGATACAGTAACAGTAATACATCCGAATTGTTAGTGACGTATCTTGATAGATGTTCCAAGCAGTTACAATTTGGATGGGTAACCGCAAGTTGCATTAACAACTAAGCACTTTCGTTCTTCGGATGGCACGTCTAATTGTCGGTCTAGTCTTTTAATGACGGAGGTTTTGAATAGAATAGAATAGAATAGAATATTTTTTTATTATTTAGTTGAATAGTTTCTAGGTAGGTTTTTAAATAAATGTACAAAGAGTTTGCCCTTTTCAGACGTACAACAACAAACTAGGGCGGCCTAAAAACTCTGGCACCAGAGTCAGCCACTAGCTCAGATAGCTTCTCAAAAGCAGATCATATAAAAAATAACTAATTAATGGTCAAATCACGTGGCAGTGTCGAATTTGTTCCTCAATAATGGTCATAATTATAACTATAATCGAGTCGTATTATGTCCTTCTTCTTTTAGAAAACGGAAAATAATTCTATCAAAATCAGTGATTTGACAACTGTAAATCTTCTGTAATTGATGTTACAAAGTAATTCTTATTTTATAGGATTCTTAAAATTTGCGGCAGTTATTTTACACTTTATTTAGATACTTAAGTAAGTACGTTAATTAAATACATGAATACCCACCAGAACATAAATCGGGTATTAGTGCTACGCCTAGTCTGCGCTGGCTCTTACACATGCGATGATGGATTTATTGGTTACCTACATGACTCAAGATAATGAACAAGGTCTAAGCACACACAGAAAGCAGGTAACTGCTACCTCTCCGGAGTTTTTTTCATTAGAATTCCGGTTTATGAGCTGAATGATAAAGTAAGTTCGTGTGAGCTCTTGGCTAACTCTGGTGACAGAATAGTTTTTAGGCATGGCTTTAAAAAAAATTACAATTTAACGTGCCCTCCGAAGCATGAAAGCGCTCAGCTGTCACCACTTGCGGTAACTTATCCAAATTGTAACCACTTAGAGCGTCGCAAGCTTTGCCACGTGCTCTGAATCTGAAAAGTGTTGTTTTCACAAAGTAAAAACCCGTTCCCTGCATTTTAATCTGATGCATTAACTGAAGATCTTTTCTACTTACAATTTCATGATTTATTCATCGACAGAAGGTAACTTACTCTTCTCTTAAAGAATATTAGACTAGATAGAACTGTTTAGGCTAGATGGAATGGATGGAAGATCTGAAGGCTAGCATTAGATAAGGAAAAATAATTTAGCAAGATGGCAGGACCTTCAGTAACGAAAAGACACCGAAAAACGAACATGTTTAATAAAGTGAATATTATTGGTATCTTGTTATAAACACAAGATTCTTGTTATTGATTCTCATTTACGGACAATCACTTTTCGGAGGCGAAATGGGAACCCCTCTGCCATGTACCTACCTACTTCTGGCGAACTGAAGCTATATTGAATTGTTTTTCTGTGTATTAATATCATGTCTAGCAGGTACAACTCACGATACTTTTGAAAGTTTAAATATTTAATTGGTTTATAAGCGCCTGTAAACTGAATGTTGTGTACCTACTTTACAATAGCCTGTAAACGTATTTATCGGCCGAAATTCTGGCTTATTAATAGAATGAAATAATATAATTTGCATGAAGTCGTCGAGTTAGGTAGTGTTTTAGTTGATTGAGATAGATACCTACCTACTAAATTAATTAGGGCCAAACCTGGATACCGAAAAGTCTGAACACATAGCTGGCGACGACGCTGTGGCATTCAGATTCATCATTAAGAGCCTCAAAGAGAATATAACCACTACTTTGAGAAGAAAGAGCCTGGCCATACCACGTTTTTCGAACGCGCCGTCACTGCGCGTTTGTATCGATACAAACGCTATAGATTCTATTCCAATTGATTTCGTAGATTTCATCGTAACAGCCTTTTTAGCCCACCTTGCATAACCGCGCTGAATTGCAATGCTGATCCGTTGAGCCAGATCAGACCCTGAAAGAATTTTGAAAACCCGACGAGCCCCGTCGCCACACTGTAGAATAGTTTGTGTATTTCTTAATATTTTGTTAATGGTTGTTTCAGCTGCTTTCGGTGGCCTTCTAAGTCTGATGCTCGGCTTTACTTTGATATCCGGGATCGATCTTCTGTTATTTATGGCCCTTCGAGTCATCTACCAGTTCTTCTCGATGCAGTTTGCTAAAACGTCCACAGGAAAGGTTCACGCTAAGGACAATAGAAGACACACCGCTTTTTTGGATACAGTTGATAGTAAGGTTGCTATTCTCAAAACTAAGTGATTGAATAATTGAAAGGACATAAAATAATAAAAGAACGAACTTTCGATGTAAGAAATTATTAATTATGAATTAAATATTATGTTTTAATCTTGGAAGTTGTTTGATGACTCTGATGAAGGAAATCCTAATACAAAAATTAATGTTTGCATAAGTAAATCAAATAATATTTCCAGCTTTAAACCTGCTGGTATAAAAAGGCCATGTAAATAAAGTTTATTGGTTTGCTGACCTTTATTTCAATAGGTATACTAATTTATGTAATAATCATGTCACCAAAGTAATGAATTATGACTGATTGTTTGTTAATTAGTAATATACATTACCCTACTATTAAAAAAATAACAATTGAAAAGTATGTTTTTTCTTTCATGGTAGTTTACCTAATTATTGAAACATAATGACGATTTAAGGCTTCTGAGCTGTACGAGTTACCCATACAAACGTAATACCATAACCATTTGAAATTTGCGCATATCTTCAGCATAGTATGGTATTATTCGTATTAGGATAGCATTTATCTAGGTCTCTGCCAGAAGCTTTTTTCAAAATACTTAGCTAAAGTGAAATTAAACCGAATCGCATTTTGCATATTTTTACATCATAGAAGACATGTTTTCTTAATATTTATATAGTATTAAACACTAGGATATTTTAAGTTTCCTTCTGTAAGAAACATAGCTTATATGGTCTAGTATCAGAAAAACAACACTGTGTGAAGAATAAAAACAATTTTCAGTCATAATTTTTGGGACTACGGGAGACAAGCAAATTTCTTGCAAAATAGCTATGACAACTATACTAGTGCCAACTTTGAACGAAAACACGATTGTAAGAAATTTGCTTTCTTTTTTATGGCCGTTCCGTAACCCGTTCAAATAACGAAGAGCACTGGAAACTCTATAGAGCTATACTAAAGTAGGACACTCCGACATAGACGGAATATAGTAAGAACGAATGAACGAACATAAGAACGAAGAAGTACACCGTCATCAATCATTTTAATCTGTGTCAATTCAAAAACTTCACAAAGTCTTGTTTGTTTCGTACATACATTTTTGTTATAAAATCGCTAATGAGGGCAATTCGGAGTGTCGCAAAAGCTAAACTAAACTAACTAAAATTATTGCCATCCTTTTTATTCCCATCGCTATGAAAGGGACGGCAACAATTTTAGTTAGCTTAGTTTAGCTTTTGCGACACTCAGAATTGCCACTTATAGTTCACTAAATACTGTCTAAAACTTTAATTTATCTTGTAGGCTGTTATAGTGTTTGATCGTGAAATGACTAAAATAATGTGAACAAAATAATGTGACATGTGAAATGTGTGGTGTAAGAAAGAACATGCCGTCTGGATGACAATAAACTTATTTTATGTCTAAATTTCCATTAGATATAGATTGGTAAGCAATTTTATGCCATTTAATATCAAAATTAAGTAAACTTATGATACAATTCGTAAAGGTTTCAGTGTTTTTTGCAAGAAAATTATCCTCATAACGCATGTAAACAATACATAGTGCTTGACACACATCAACCTAGATTTATCGATATCGATATTTGGTTTTACGAAACTGAAATGATTCGTTCTAATTAATTTGTTTGATTGCTATGTTTTGTAAAGTTTTTTTTTTGTTTAGATACATAAACCATAATTTACGCAACTTAGACATTATTTTATAGGTACCTAGTAGGTTTTGCATTATATCATGTTAATTTTTTATCAAAACATTCTGATATGGAATAGGTGTCCTAACCAGTATTCACGTGATGCTAGAACGATGAAGACTAGAATGACGTGACCGACACGATGGTCGCATCGCTTACTTACGCGATAATGGCGTAATCGCGTTCTATTAGGACGGATGCATAAGGCTCAACTCACACTAAAAGAGCGGCGAAGCGAAGCGCGGTTTCAGTGTCATATGAATTTTAACTTTATTTTCATGACCTACTATATACTTATTATCGCATGAGAAACTCGACCGAGTCCGAGACCGAGCGAATTCGAATACGCGCGCCTTCTCTGCGATAATAAGTACTTACCTATTATAGTAATTATAGTAATGAAAATAAAGTTAAAATTCATATGACACTGAAACCACGCTCCGCTTCGCTGCGCTTCGCCGCTCTTTTGGTGTGAGTTGAGCCTAAGTGTTTTATCATTGAAATATTATCTTTATCTTTGATGCTTTTTAATATATTAATACAACAAATTTTGTTGCAGATAACCTATAAACCTATACAAAAAAATCGAAGCAGCATGGCGAAGCATAAACAAAAGCTTGATGATCATCGTCACTATAATGAAAGTACCTGGATGACAATCATTGCCTGAAAACACGGATAAAACGTCGTTTTCTAAAAATGAATCCTAGCTAGATCGATTTATCGCCACCGAAATAACTTTATGTTCAAATAAATTAATAGATAAATTTCATTCTTTTATTTGTAAGAAATACAAAAAATCATGAATAAGAATTATGGAATCCAGAAATCCCACCTAGAGCCGATATCGATAAATTATCGATAGTCACTAAGGTACATCTCTAGTTATAATGCTTTGTTTTTACTATCTTGGCAGTATGGCGTAGTTTGGTTTTGTAACGTTGAAAGCAAATTCCTTTTTTTCATAGATCTTTTTTTATATGGCAGTTCCGTCTCTTACTATTACACGCTCTTTAGAACGCGCGTCACATTGACTTTGCCGAGCCACGTCACCGAACTCTTAATATGTTATTTCAAAAAGTCTTGTAATTTTCAGTCATAAAGTAAAATACTTTGTACCATAAAAAATGTGGTCATACATTTTCATCAATTAATTAGCATTTTATACGTAACCTACACTACATGAAAGGTTGCACGCCAATTGCCGCTATTAGAAAGCTGGTTTGCTTACGATAATTTCCTGCTAGATGTTATTATCGAAGTGAAAAATTCATACAAAATTTTTGTATTTATATTGATTGCAGATGATCTGGAAACGTAGATACATAAATCGATCAGTAGGTATTAAAAAGCGGAAGATTATTTTTATGTGATAATGCTGTCAGTTTTGTCATTATTTGATAAGCTTAAATTTAATAATACATAGCTTAGGTACATACTATATAAGTAATACGTTCTTATTTTGTTTTCATTAATTTGCAGAATAATTTTGATGATTAGATAATTATGTAGGAAAGTACCTACCTATAGTTTTTATGCAAGCTTATTTCTAGGTCAATGATTTTTTGAATCGGAAAATGTATGTTCCTATTATAGCGTGTTATATAGGTATAAAAAAAAAGAATGTAGGTTTTAAAGAAATCCCTACTGACTTGAGTGGGCCATTGCTTCTCAGTTGCCAAAGTTGATAATAAATGCTATCTTGCGTTTCCAATACTCATTATTCATATCAACGTAAGAACTTATCTGCTGTTTTAGGTCTGTTTAGTTACATAATTTACTGAAATAATTTGCTTATGGTACGTACATATTTGTAAGTATTTATTTTATCATTTTTAATTGGTTGTCTTCCTATATTAATGGATTTTAATATATAATGAGTTAATAGCATTTTACATAGCGAACCTAAAATCAAGACATTTATACCACAGGGGTAGGTATGCGTATACCTACCCACTGGAATAATCCTATTCAAACAGTGATTTCTAGTTTTTCAGGTATAATAGATTCTATGGCATAATATAGGTATTGAATTATACAGTTTCTCTTTCACTCCTTAATGTTAATTATAGTTATCTCGATTTCTCGCTTGAGTATAAATTTAATCACAATAGCGTTTAATCTTATCAATTATAAATAAATAACAGCTTACTAATGACTGTACGTAGTCCTGAGCAGATCCACACCACGGTTCCCTGTGCCACGTCGTCATCAACAATCAGACACATTGATGTTATTGGTGTTTTTATAACTATTGAAAATTGTTTTATAAATTGACTAGTGATACAAGTATGAGAGAATACCGGTAAAAGAATTGATGTGCTTTGCAAGTCACTAAAAAAAGCTCTACAAAAATGATACGGCATCTACGAGTATATTTTGGATTTTACCTAATGGATATACCTTTGTATGTACCTACCTAATTAATAGAATCTAGTAATCGTAAAAGAGACTCTTATCAATAAGATTATCTACTTAAAACCACTGGCATTGATATATTTCCTCCAGTATCTTCATTGCGGCCATTGTGTTGTGGCGGCGAATTAAATGTAATTTATCAAAAATGTTGTTATCGGTATCAAGTTGCATGTGACTTAAGGACCTTAAACACGTAAGTGCAAACATAAATAAATTAAGATCTAGACGGTGCCTATTAATATAAACTTCTATTATAATACTTAAAAAAATCTTGGTAGTTAAGGTCTTTTTTTTTTTAATGAGGCGAATTACTGACTTTGTTGTAGGTACAGTCACTTGCACTATACGTATACATTTCGTAATTTTTAGAATAATTTCACTGTGTGTGTGAAAGTTTTTACACATCCGAAAGTTTCAATATATAAATAACGCACACGCACTGTGACATCATTCTAAAAAATATCGGAATGTATACCTACATTATTATTAGTGCAGGAGACTGTATTTTGATAGTCTAAATACATTCTGAACTCAGCAATTTGCCACTTATAATAGTATTATTGGTTTGTATCATCTAAAAGAAGATTTAATGGTCTAAATACTTAAAAAAGGTTTTATTCCGAACGTCGCTGCACGCAGCAGTGTTGCGTGTTGCGTGCAATCACGGCGGCAGTGTCAAGCTGTTCACGAGAAATTAATCTTGTTACCAATTTATTGGTCAATGTTTACGTACTATTGTTGTGGCGAATGCGTCACTACGGTCTGTCTTGGCGATACTGCTGCGCAGCAGTGCGCCGCTGCTGCAGCCGCGGCATTGCTGCGGAGCTCGGAATGTAGTCTTTGAGGGGGCTTGTGCATTATCCGGTTTTTATAGCACTCCAATTTTTTCAAATGTCATTATTACTTCTAACCCGTGGCACTTCATTCATGACACGTAAAATGCTGGTCCTTCAAAAGTTAGAAAGTGCACAGGAACCCATAAAATGGGACAAGTAGTGCTGATGGCAGCACGCTGCGTGCAGCGTTGTTCGGAATATACACTATCGAACGAGAGCGACAGTAAACATCACTCAAGTCAGAAAATGTCCTTATTCTTACATTTACGATTTTATAGATAAGAAGTTTTATGCAAATAAATGTCTTGGGTCTAGACACAACATACTCTACATTTATTACTCACAACATTCATGATACAACATGCGAGTACTCTATTCATCACTCTCTATTCACTAACATACTCTCGCATCGCTACTTTTTTTTTCCACAACAATAACAAATGCATTTAAGTAACTAAAATATTACACGGTGTTAGCTGGTTACTAGACTGTAATTTTTAAATAAAATTTTATTAAAAAACACAATGATTCAAAATAATCTAATAAATTCAAAGTGATATGATACGATGATACGATTTAATAAGTGTGACTAATGTAATGTTTTATAAATATAACTTCGAATTAGGTAGGTACTTACGAAATCAAATGGGCTCTTAATTGTTTGTTAAAACAAACACTCTTGATAAATGTAGGTATTGGCTGTAATAATGTGGTGTCATCAGCTCTAGGAGTTTCATTCCATTGATAAGGTAACATTTTGATTATTAATAGAAAATAAATCGTTTGTATAATCGTAATTTATTTCTTAAAAAAAATACAATTACAGAAACAGACATGATTAAACATAAATATATTTTCGTGTTTATTATTATATTTATCGCTACTTACCTGTATATAATTTTATTCTGACGTTTCGTCTGGATTGCACCAGCCGTGGTCGCGGGCAGACTTAATATGTTTTATCATTGTGTTCTGATCGCGAAAGTTTAAAAAAGAGAAACAGACACATTTAGATTAAAAATAATTTTGTTAGGTAATTCATTTGAAGGTACCTACTGTCATTTTCAAGTTAGTACTTACATTGTCGCATTTTAGAGCAAAAACTAAAGACAAGAGTAGTTGATATTACTTTGCAATTATGTGTGAAAAAGTGTAGTTTGGAGTGCAGGGCCGGATTTAGTGTTTATATGGTAGTGGTAGTCATGGACGGTACCACGCAAGCGAAGCCGCGATCGAGTAGGCTTGCTTTAAAATCTTTAACTTATTTATCTAATAGGCTAGATGTAGATAATTGCAAAAAAAAAAACAAATTAATTACTAAAACACAAGTTACAATGGTTATGATTTGAATCCGATCATGCACGGCTGGAATTCAAACTTGCAGTTTTCGTGCTACTACACAACAATTTGAATATCGATCGATCAAAAAGGCATTAATGATTACACAATCTAGAGCCATATCGATTATTTTTCAAACCAATGACGAACTTCAATGTTATGGACAAAGGCCATCCTTCTGTAGAATCACGCGATGAATCGCCATTTTAATCGATAATGAATGGATCATTTTTGTTGATTTAATTATTCCGTTGCGTGCCAAGGTCACACAATATGAAATGTCATACATCCATTCAACTCTACTGGTTCCATTAATAGTGTTGGGCTCACCCCCCTCCCCCGCTCTTCGCACCTACCATCTCCTTGCACCCTACCTTATACATTCGATATTGTATCACTTTTTTTTCCCAACGCTCTGTCCTAAAATTAAAATCAATTCACTTATTTTAGAGCTACGGTGCCACAGACAGACACATAGACACACTTAGCGGTCAAACTTAATCATCTCTCTTATTGGGTTAAAAATATTGTTCCTGTAATCTGTTTTTATCTTTATAAGCGTACCTTTGTTTCCCTAAAGAGATTATGAGATAATAGGTATTTCCCTAAAGAGATTAATATTTCGAAAGCAAAGAAAACAATAAATTACGCTGAGATAGGATTGATTGTCTGGAGTACAATCAACCTACTGCAAATAGTAGATTATGAATTAGTAGCTGTTAGTTATTTAGGGCAAACTAAATAAGTACAAGATAAACATTGCATACCTGCAACATTATATAGCTGTTATCGTATTTTTAATAAAATCTTTTCGTCTTTTTGACTTAACAACGTTAAGATCGTGTCCTATCGTTTAGATTAGAGAACCGAAAGGTCCAATACCAATACCTATAAATCTGTCCAAATTTATTGAGTAAAATAATTATGTAATTATTTTCTCAAGAAAAAAATTACTGCCTATTGAAATTATATAGTAAAGAATACGCAGGACTATGGACATTATTGCAGTTTATGTAGTTCACAAACAAACGATAACGTAAGAACAAGTACGAATGACTCTCGTGTCAGGAATCTCGTGCGCACGCAATCTATCTCTCAGCTCAGGTAGAAAATAGGTAATTGAGAGATAATTTGCGTGCGTAGGAGTACCTGATAGATACGAATATATCGCAGTCTTCAGATGTCACCCGATACTACTTACAGCTAAAGTATAGGTTACTTACATTATAGTATAAGATGTAAAAATGAAAAACGGTTTTGAAAAACTCATTTGATCGTTTTTTTTAATCTTTGAGCTGAAACTAACAATGAGCTCGTATAGCTTAAATTGATACTTATAATTAACGTCAATACTAAACCTATTCAGCTGTTATCTGATAATTACTCACATTCAAAGATTAGCATGAAAACTATTTTAAATTACTTATAACGAGTGCTTTTAATAAAGTAAAACTCTGAGATTTATGATATAGAACTTGGTAGTAAGTTTCATTTTATATGATATACCTAATACCATGATAAGGTTTATTCCACATTAGGTATGCATTGTTGGTCCATTATTTTAAGATGTAAGGAATGTGCAAGGAATGTTTTATTTAGTAGTTTATTTTTTAGCTTCAGATTTTGTCTTCAAAATTTGAATCTACTTGGACCGATTAAAAATGGCGGTAAGCGCTGTATACGGGGCTCTGCTGTTAGCTCTCTGCGCTTACAACATCGCAGCATTGGAGGATTTCAGTAAGTGATATTTATTTAAATGTTACTCTGTATCATTCTGTTCAAAAGTTCAAAAAATTCAAATTGGTATACATTATGAGCCAATCTAGGGTAAAATAAAAGCGAATACAGAGTGCATTTTAATCGAATTTTTGAAAATACCAATAAATAAATATCTTTGGACATTTCACACGGCGTCATCTAGTCCCAAGCTATGTGTTATGATAACCAGATGACTGAATAATACATCTAATAGTATCAACAACTGTCCAAAATACCTCAGTTTAGGCACTGAGGTATTTTGGACAATTATTGACGAAGGTGTTCAACCAGTAATGTGATGACGTACGAATATGGTGGGGCTTCACTAATATATACCTAGGCCTTATCAATAGGCTCAGAGTCGCTTAACGAGCTATGGAGAGGGCTATGCTCGGGGTTTCGTTATTTACGGGATCGAATCAGAAATGAGGAGATACGTAAAAGAACGAGAGTCACCGACATAACCAAGCGGATTAGCTCGTTGAAATGGCAATGGGCATGTCATACAGCACGCAGGCCGTCCACCAATGAGATGGACAGATGATTTGATAAAGGCCGTTGGTTCACGGTGGATGCATGCCGTTTCCAACCGAAACAACTGGAGATCTATGAGGGAGGCATAATAATATGTCCAGCAGCGGACGTCTAATGGTTGAGATGATGATGATATGAAATAAATGAGCTATCACAGAATAGTGGCTTTAACAGCTTTAGACCAATAGGTACTCGTAATTGTCTTAAAAATTGGGTCAGAATAACATAATTGTGCGGGTAATAAGCATCGTATCTACCTACCCAATTCACCTGTCGAGCGATAGATAGTTGTGCCGATATCAAACATCGATTTCCTAGTTAATTGTTTTCATGCGATAAGTCGAGTGTGACCAGAATAACTGTTACAGATGGAACGGGGCACACGTATTTGGAGCTTTCGGTGAGAGGGAAGAGTATATTGATGCCTGAAGAACTACTGAAGAGGCTGGATGAGGAGCAGGAAGTCTGGCACTGGACGCCGTGGCAGCGAACAAGGGTGGAGTACGTCGACAACGTGGCTCGGGAGTTGGTGACCAGGGACTCTATTGAAAGCTTTCCAGACAGTATATTTACGGGTGAGAATTATGTGTTTAAAGTTAAACTGATAAGCTATTGGAGCAGGTCTGAACATAAGGCATGCATTATGATTTTTACAACAAAGTATTATGATTTTCACTTGGTGCTAGAGCAAGGAATATTTATGAGACTAGTAATTTTCTGGAAGTAGAATCCAGTTGCAAAAATCGGCCACATAACCTGAATTAGTATTTATGATTCTGCGGCCTGAGGCTGACTAAAATACTTATCGATGGATGCACCGATTCTTCATAAACCAAGTACCACATGCAGTGTTGCTTTTATCGCAAGTATATTTTAAAATTCATAAAACACTAGGTAATTATTTTGTAATTTAGATGTCAAAATATTTTTTGATTATAATAATTTTATTAGATTTATAATGTCAAAATTATTGTGATATCACTTTTAAGAAATCTTGCAGTTAAAAAATTTCGTGATTAACTGACTCGTTTACCAACGTTAAAAACCAGGCATAGGATTTCAACCTTGTCAAAGAAATTATATTCGATGAGTTATTGATAATGATTTATTTATTACCCTTTATTGAGAACTGGAACCATGGAACGATTTGACCTTGCAATGTTTAATTCGCTCCGTTTTGTACTTGCTTGGAAACTAGAACAAATGTATTTATTCAGACAACTTCTGCTTTTATTTTTCTGGAATATCTATCAATAAAATCCACTTGACATAAACATAGACGGAGCACTTTATTAAGACGAACGAACGAATTAAGATGAAGCTTAAATCACTAAATTCCAAACTAACAAAATAACTAAAAGGTAAAGTAAATATTAGCCTGCAATATAACCTCTGGTTTTGTGCTACGTTATCCATAGATAATGTGGCATGATTGATTGTGTGAGTTTTGGAGCTTAATGTACTCAGCTTTGGCTTTATGGTCAGTTCACCGTTTGATAAGCTTATGATGAACTCTATATCGAAAAGAACAGGTTACAACTAACAATACATTTTAACCTTTCGCGATCTATAACAGGCCTTTTCATCTTTACTAGATTTATACAGTCAGGAGGCAAGTTTTGTCTACACTTAACGGGACACTGTAGTGCCTGGGACATTGTGTAGATGAAATAGGCTTGCCCAGCACCTAAACCATCCTCTCAGCTAAGCCGGCCATATCCACAGGAAAGACAATAGTCAATACTTGTGAGGCTGACTAGCCGCGGGTTTCCTTACGATGTTTTTCTTCACCGTTTAAAGCTCATGTTTAAGTGCATATAAACTTTTCAACACGAAACGTTCCTTGATGTAGGGCCGGATTCAAACCCACGACCTTCGGATCTATAGTCGAAGTACTGATCCACTTTGCCAACACGAGTTTTTCGCGATCTGTATACCTACTTATAAAAAATTACAGGGCTTTATCGCGTATAAATGAAAGAAAACGATCAAGATTTAAATTAAAATAAGATAATTAAATTGTTACGCAAACAAAACGAGTATTAGTAAACAATAACAATTATAAATTACTTACCTAGGTACTTAATTTTTTTCACATTTATGAAATATTTACAAGCTTTCCCGGCAAACGTCGTACCTACACCACTATTTTCGAACGCAAAGAAACGTGGTTTGCATTGTGATCTCCGGAGTTAGGAACAGAAATAAATTTTTTTATAATGTCTGTTCACCGATTATTTCGTCAATAGTAAACCGATTATGAAATTCTTTTTTGTATGAAAGAGTAGGTATACCCCCGAGGGGGACCATTTTTGAGGATCTTATGAGGATCTTCGGAGGTAGAAATGTAATGTTTTTTTACTTGTTACTTTTAATTGACAGATGATCAACTGAGAAGCGGCGGTTTCATATTGTACGCGCTATTTGGAATATACGCGTTCACATTGCTAGCTGTTGTTTGTAATGACTACTTCATTCCTTGCGTGGAACTCATTTGCGAAGATTTGAAAATACCTCAGGTTTGTACATACATAATTTTAAGCAAACATTGCTTTTGATTTATCTTTTCCTGTTCCGTTCATGAAATAAGCTGTAAATTACGAAAATGACTCAATTTTGTATAAGTATAATATGTTTAACCAGAGAATAAATAACTGTATAAGTAGTAGGTATAACCTACGTTAAATGTCCTACAAGTGCTCTAATATTACTGTACCCTTGTCGAATGCCCGGAATCTTATCGGATTGCTTTTATTTAGAATCTAGATAAGATTTAAGAAAACTGATAAAGTATATAAGCCTAATAGTAAAGATTGTGATTCTGGATATCGAACATAATGTTAGTTATCTTGAGTATGAAACAAATCACGGATATGTTAGCAAGTACCTAACTAATAGGTACTTGGTAACATATCCATCTTATTTAGGTATCTATCAAATCAAAATATACTATGTTCCTTTTTAGTAGTACGAGGAAATTATATTTCCGGCATCCAAGATTATTTCAAGATCTTTAAGTAGGCACTACTAAGAAGCAAATACAAGAACTATAATGACTATTGTAACTATAATGGTATGAGCCCACGCTTTGCTAGTAGATAGCACAATTAATGCCTGTTTCATGATTCAAGCTATTTCGTAAATTAAAATGCGGTCTACGTCGTAGACCTCTACGTAAACCCTTCCGTAGACCCCAAATTTCTGTAGCTCATTATAATTTTTTCATTATAAGGTTTTAAGTAATTTCATAATTTCATTGGTAATGGTTTGCATTAGTTATGCTCAGACAGAATAATATATTATCTATTAACTAGAAAATGATGATGGATCCTCAGGGTATTTACTAAATTTTCCTTGTTTCAAAACGTTTTTGCGAAATATTTCTCAAATACTGTATTAAAACAGGGGTTGTGAACTCAAACTGTAAAAAATGCTGTGTGTAAGCCTGATCTAGTACCTACCTACAGAGTTTAATCATAATTAAACGACCTATTTGGCGAACTGGGTCATGGGATCAGGAGGTAGCGGGTTCGAGCTCCGCCGCGGGACAAATATTGGTATGATCTGCAGACATTTGTCTAGGGTCTGGGTATTTCAATGTATAGTAAGTATATATTTACAAAAAAAGTAGGATATAAGTAGTATCAGTCATGTGATTCTGCTTAATTTAGGCTACGTGCTTTGGTCCCACATTATTGATTTATTTATTAATTATATTCCTTTCTTGTTCTAGAATGTCGCAGCAGCCACTTTTATGTCAGTGGCGACGTCTTGCCCGGAATTCTTCGTGAACACAATCTCAACATTCTTAACGCAGTCGGACATGGGTATCGGGACTATTGTTGGATCAGCCATCTTTAACGCGCTTGGAGTCGCGGCCCTCGGTGGCCTTGCCGCTATTCGGGTACGTAGAGAAGAAATTATGAACAGATATTTAAAACAAAATGAGCTTACAGCAACCAACAAGTTTAACAGTGCAAATGTCACTGTTCATGAGTAGGATAAAAATGAGAAAGTTAGGCGCAGGCCAGATAGAAAAGGGGCAGGTGGAAAGTAAGGCGCAGGCCAGATCCCGTGTCTTTTATCCAAGTAGAAAAGACACGGGATCTGGCCTGCGCCTTTTACTTGGACCTAATGCTTGCAACATTGCAAGAAAACAGCCATAAAGAAGGGAAAATAAATTATTGACAAACTAAGTACTTTCATAAAAAAAATATGATCACGACTGTACCAGGGAGCGGTAGACATTTCTTTAAGATCTTTATGCAATTTTTAGATCCTTTTGAAAATAACTACTTCCATAGACCTTTCATAGGACGAAGGAAGCCTTGGATTTAGGTTTAGGCGTATATAGTGTTTTATATAATTATGTATAAGTACCTTTATTATAAAGACCTAAGTACGCCACAGTGCCTTTACAAAAACTTGAGATTTGTGTTGTCTACAAATAGGCAACACAAATCGTAAATGAAATCGGCAATGAAACGTATGTTTTGTGTATTTATGTATGTACTTAAATAGATACAACATGATTTAGTCATAAAAATAATTTCAATGTGCGTACCTACCTACCTACTTATAGCTCTGACGTAAATATATCACAGATGCTCATCGAAATAATTATCGTAGAAGGCCGTTCAACCAATCTAATTGTTCTTGTTTTCCTGATTCTGCAGTAAAAACAGTAAACAAGGAAAATGACAATACTCGTAGTATCTATTTATTGGAAAAATTTGCTGTAACATTTACAATTGGAAATATTTGTGTGAGTAAAAAGTTGGCTAAATAGTTCTAGTTTATCAATATTTTCGATTGAAAAAAGAGCCTGTTAATTAAGATTGTAGTCACAAGTCCTAATAAGGGTGACACACTAACGATAAAAAACTACTAAAATTAAAAGATAAACATATCAAAGAAATATTATTTTGGACCTCTAAGAATACTTTCTTAGGATTAGGAGGATTAGGATAGGTAATTCTACTCGTGTTACTTGGAAACTAACACCGTGAAGAATCAGGTCAACATACACGGCCTTTCTTATTGTAGGTCCTAGGTTTATCTATGACCACAATATCGCTCGATCGGTACCTATTCCGTTTCTTTCACATCAAAATCCTTTCAGCCACGAGTTCAATGACTCGTCAATGTATTCCGTGGCTGAGCATTGACTCCTAGCATAAGCATAGAATTGAAAATGGCGAAAGTTTTTAAAGAAAAATAATCTGCATACTTACACATTTTGCCTAGACTCTTAGTTGCATTTTTGAGCGATCATAAATCCATACTCCCAGACAAAAAGTTTTATTCCAATGTATGTCAATGTGATGTTTTATTTCAGCCAATAAAAATCGGCATGCGACCAGTGACTCGTGACGTGGTGATCTACATGATCAACGTAGGCGTGTTGGTCGCCATCGTCTGGGATGGTCAGGTGGACTGGTACGAAGCCATGGTCCTCGGGATCCTGTACATCCTTTATTTCGTGCTGATGTTCAACAGTACTCGCCTGTTCCGGATGTACGATAGGCTTGTTGAGCGGTGCAGGGGTAGTGGTGGAAGCCAGACTGGTATGAATTTTTATAGTACCTAGTTTAGAATGAAACAGAAACGTTACGTACCCCCTCAGACAAAGAACTCCTTTGCCTCTAATCTGAGAGAGTGTGTACTGTTCATTGAATACTGTTTCGTTTCGTTTTATTTACAAAAAATATACAATAATGCAATCATACTTTTTTGCATTTGAAGACTATTTCTCACAAAATATATATTACACCCTCCTTTATATTGATTTTGTAATATTAAAAGTTATCATGATTTTGACAATATTTTCCCGTTCCTACTTATCTACTCAAAAATATCATTTAAAAAATGGCATTTTATTTTTCAGATATTGTAGTAGTTCCAGAAAACAGTGTCGCTGTGGAAGACGGTGTAGACAACGCAGGATTTACCGAAAATGGCGTAAAAGTTAGTCCAATTGACAAACAAGAAAATGACTTTGTTGCGGAAAAAGGTAAGAAAGAGTTGTGTTTGAAATTCAGAATGAAATGCAACGCTTGTGACCGTTCACCGCGCGTAACACCGCGGGGCGCAGCTAGTACCTAATATATAATTTCCCTGATAGCCAGTAAATAAAGCCCGCAGCCATCGAGGTAGTATTAAAGAGTCACAATCTAATAGCTGACAACACTCAAAAAATGTCAATGTTCATTGTCAATTTCAATGTTCTACAATGACATTTGACATTTGAATGTAGACGTTATGTCGTTTGTTTTAATGTTCAATGTCGCTTGTACGCAAAAAGAAAAACTCGGCGCCGAGTTTTGGCGTTTACATTTTATTTGTCTGATTGTGGCACTATAATACTACCTCGATGCCCGCAGCACGTAAATACCATTCGCGCGGTATAGGAGTTTGTGTCTGTTCTTCGCGCTCTTAGGTACTAAATCATATTGTATGAACTGACATTAAATCATAATAATTTACTTGGGCTTCCTAATAGTTAATTGTTCCACGTGGCTCCGTGGAAACTATTTGTAGCTTATAACACATGGTACGAGTAGGTTATTTTTAACTAAGGGGGAAATCGATAACAGTGAAAAATTATACATAGGTATACTAAGGTACTACACCTAGAATTAATAATTGCATTCAAAAAATTGAGATAAAGTGAGTGAATTTTCTGTTCTATAGAAACGAGCAATCAATTATTGAGCTGTTAAATTCATAAACTCTGAAAGAGTATAGGTTACATGACAGCAATTAATCGTGAGCAAGATTAAATTTTTCCAGTATTTCTTATGTAGGATATTTCCTCATATTCGAAATAATAAATAAATAAATAAATAACAATAACAATCTAATATTATGCAAATTGTTTTTACTTATAAAAAAATATGTTATTTACTTTCATTAGTTGCCTTATTTAGGTACTTTTAAACAGTTCCTTTTGTCGAATGTTTATTTTACTTTTTTAAACACTTTCAATAGCTTCAGCATCTGCTGAATATTTCATCTGCGTTATCTAAAGATTAATGATCTATCTAAGATAATAATTGATAACCAAGTAACAGTACAGAAGATTTTTGGTACTCTTTCATAATGATTTGTCAATTGAACAAGGCTATAAAGAATGTTTTTTTCTTGTTACTCTTATGTCAATGAGAAGATATAGCAAAAGATAATAACAGTCATCTGAGCTATTAGTAAGGCTACACATCCATTAAGTATAATTTCGAGCCGATTCTGGAAAATCGATAAAAATTAAGAACTACATGTAGGTAAACCATTCTACACTATTGGAACGACTGGCTTCGTTTAATAAAATTGTTTGTTTCTGTTTACAGTTGAAGGCACTGAAGAGCCGCAGAAGGCAAGAAACCTTTTCAAGTTTCCTTTCGATGAATCCGCGCTGCATATCCTAGGATGGCTTTATTTGTGGCCCGTCCGTGCTGTCTTATCCTGCACCATCCCATCGCCCATCACCTACCGGCGCTGGTACCCTTTCACATTCTTCATGTGCATTATATGGATTGGCGTGAATTCATACTTCGTATCTTGGTCTATGACTGTCATAGGTAAGTTACCTCTTATCACAGAATAAATATTAGAGCAAGTACCAGAAGACCCACTTCGCGAAACATCCATTTTAATAACAACTCATACTACGACGCAATTTTATTCAGCTCGCACCAGCAGTGCCTCGGATAGATAGTCGGTTAAGAAAAATAATTACTAACTATCCAACTAGGTGGACAGCATGGTTAGTCGGTTGGTAATAGACGGTGCCGATCGCCAAACTTGCTATTTCATTCTTACAAGTTATCAATTTTAGGAGCGCTTCAAGCCGAATCAAGTTTCAAAAAGGCGTAATCTTAACTATTGACTGGCCTCTCAGTTGGTAGCTCTACTTTCTGCGCTGTAGGTCGTGGGTTTGATTCCCACCTAGGAGAAATATTTGTGATGAATATAGATGATTGTTCTGTGTTTAATAGTTTTCTAGTATTATAATATGGTATAAGTAGTTAAATGTGTAATTGTATGTATTATAACAGTTATCTGGTTCCCATAGTACAAACCGTGTACAAACATGACAATGTCCTTGTGAAATGACCAGTGACCACCAATATTCATATTAACTTATTCTAGGATTCACTTTCCGCATACCTGACTCGGTGATGGGAATGACTTTCCTGGCGTTCGGAGGATGTCTGCCTGAAGCCTTCTCAATATTCATCATGTCACGACGAGGTATTTCATGAATTTCTATGTGCTTTTATTATTCTTAGGCCGTAGCTGTGATAAGATGAAGTGAACTCGAGTAAGGAATATACTACTTACTTGTGTGCAAAAAAAAATAGTTCGTTCGTTATCGTATGAGCAAGTGGCCAACTCTGGTGATGGAGTTTTCAGGCCGCCTAAAGGCCTCCGTCATGACTTAATGATTTTAAAAGCCGGGACCGACAATTTAACGTGCATAAAAAATACTTAGTTTTGACGAATCGCTCCCGTATTAGGTACTATTGACTTATCTTTGCGGGTCTTGTAAATATACCTTTAAATAGACCTTTAAAAGAAATACTGCTTGCGCAAAAGCCTTCCCTTATTCATCAGATAATACCTACAGCATCATCGAATGTACGCATTTGCATCTATTTGCCTTCTTCAGTTAAAAACTAACAAACTTATTCAATCACTTTTAGTATTTATTTCCTAGTGAGTTTTATTTCCTAGTCCTTTTAATGTTATCTGTGACATTTGCGATTTACCTTTGACTTTTTAGGAATGTGTTGATCAGCACTGCTGCAAAGTGCGTTGTTTACGGGTTTTGTCTTGTCGGCAAATTTATCATGTTTCGCATTGGCGACATTTTAATTAAGATACTTTGTTGTACTTTAAGATTGTGCGAATCTTTTATAAAAAGCTGTTGTGAATCACTTGTGTTAGTTTCAATAAAGAGTTGAAGATGTTAATAATGGGTTTATTTATAGGCGAAGGCGGAATTGGTGTGTCGAATGCATTGGGCGCCAATTCGTTGGCTATTCTATTTGCGTTGGGAGTCCCGTGGCTCATCAAGTGCTTGGTGAACCTAGGGCAGGGCCTCGAAGATCCGGCCGTCTTAATCAACTCCAACGGCATCGACTTCGTGGTTGCATCTCTTCTCCTCGCCGTGGCCAGTCTATGGATAGTGCTATTGATCGGCAAGTTCACACTTCGTAAAAGTGTCGGTTTCGTGCTAGCTGCACTTTACATTATCTTTATCACTTTCGCAATCCTTGTCGAACTTGAAGTGATACTCGGTGCCTGAATAACTTGCTTGTGACAGTTAAATGAAATAGTGACTTTAAAAGTTTTGTGTCCAAAAACTTTACTGACGTTTTTGATGCTAAAACGTAAGGATTGTGATAATGTAAATACTACAATAATAATTGTAAATTGCCGTAAGTATTTAAGAATATAAATTTTCATTGTGTTGGTCGTCCCGACCTAGTTGAATGTCGCGTAAAAGATTCATTGTGTTTCTGGCGATTATACATACTCATTCAATTGTTGTTTCATTATCTTTAGTACCTATATAAATCAATCTATCTGTGTATGACAGCCACTAAATAATAAAAGTAAAAGCTGATTGCAAAGTAGCTAGCGAGACTTACACTTTGTGACAATAAGATCCTTAGGATCACTCACTCCTAGCTCGACCGTCGTCGTCATCTTTAAAAACTCACACTCAGATTCTTTGTCTCGTGGGTAAGTATAAGGAACGGGTAGGTATCTGTTCGTCAAGAATCAAATTAAAAATCGTCATCAATCGTCTGAAATGAATTCAGTGCAAGGATTGATGTCCTTGCATTGAATTCATTTCAGAAGTAAAAGAGAAGTATTCAGCGAAAAGTATGCCTCACCCCTTCCACCATTTATACCGATGAAAGAACCAGTACCAAGTAATAAAAAACAGTATTTTTCCTTGATAATAAAATCAGCTATACATATAATACTCATTTATAATAAAAAACAATGAAATTTAAAAAAATCACGAATAAAGGATGGCTCACGCTACACCGGTTTGTATGGACTGGCTGATTTTCTTAAAATGTAGCTAATAGCTACATTTTAAGAAAATGCTGCTCGATGATAAAATCTTTTAAAACTATAACATATAATGAAAAGCGGTTCATTCTAGTTAGGATCTACCTTGCCTCAGAAAGACATATGCATATACAAATGCACAAGTCAGTACACAGATACACACACACTGCTAACCCCTCTTTTTCATCGGGGACAAAAACGAGATTAACATAATTATTTATTTCTTATATGTATCTATTATCTTTTTATGAACTGGTTTGGTGGATAAGAAACTGGTTTTGGAATAATAAGGAAAATTGGAAAATAAAGCAAACTCCAGCTGTGCTTGAAGATTTAATTTTAGATGTTATCTCGGTCATTCATTTCAGAAAGCATTTGTCGTTTAATTTTAGATAATCATATTTTTTTTAACTTTTTTTATTGTTATGTACATTACTTATATATTTTAGACATACATACATAAAATCACGCCTCTTTCCCATGGGGGTAGGCAGAGACCACGGATCTCCACTTGCTGACACACCTCTAGACATCAAGTTTAAAATTAGTTTATTTACAAGTTTGGTATTTTTGTGTTCTAAAGTAAACTTTAAACGGATTATATGAGATACGAAAACCGTTAAATTAAACAGTTATATGGTACGAGAACCAACAATAAATACATAGGCGTAATAAGTTACGTATACAATCACTTTACCCAATCTCCCCATTTCAATCGTTTTCATTATATTACCCTGTTACCTCTTTTACAAACCTTATCATCATCATCATCTCAACCGTAAGACATCTACATGGACATAGGCCTCCCCCCTCATAGATAACCCTAATATGTAGTTTTGTTATATATAAAAAGATATCTTATGTACATTAAGAATAAAAGATGTATGTAGTATCAAAATCTGCATGATATATCAGAAAAATTTTTAAGAGAGCAAAGAATAAATAAATAAAAAAAACCAGCTAAGAATATTAAATTAAAGACAAAGAAAAAGTTCTACAGTGCAACAAACTTATCAGGCCCAGTGCCGAAAACTTACGAAGCCATGAATGGCGTATTATTATTATTCCATTTTCCAATATTATCTCGGCGCTATACTTGCAGTGTTCGTTATTCTTATGTTTTACTCATGTTTTATTTCATTTCAACAATTACTAACTGGTCACTGGTCACACTAAAAATGCTACAACAGCGATGCTCTCGGCGGGTCAGATAAGTTTGTCTGTACTGTAAGTACCTACTGAAGGTAGGTACGTTATTTACAAAAATATTCGAGCTGTAGAAAATTGTATCTCAATTCAATGTGATTTTTATCATCTTGTTAGACTTCTGTTTTAGGTATAAAACTCATGTCTAACATCTTTTCATTTTACTTTCACAAAATGGGCTTACCTATTATTAGATTATATATTAGATTTATTATTTGATCATTAAAGATCTAGGCTAGACGACGTTATCGCGTGTATTGTTCATACTCTCTCCACCTGTAACTCCTGTGGATTAAGGACTGATATTAACCAACAGTAAAAATACTAGTAAGTTTGTATGAGCAAGACAGAATTTTAAGGTCGCCTAAAAGCCTCCGTCATGACTTAGTCCCTCCGAAGCACGGAGCGCTCAGCTGTTAATGCCACTTGCGGTCACCCATCTAAATTGTGACCTCTCAGAACGTTGCTGCACTTCATAAATCTATCAAGAAGGTCTTAGTAAGCTTCGCCACGAGGGAAAAAACTACTAGTGTTACTGTTCTATTTATTGTAAATAAATCGGAAAAATATAATGCAAAGTAGAAGTTCTGCGCAATTTTAAAGATAACTAAATTTTATTGTTATTATCGATAAACTGCTCAGCAAAAAATTATTTAATTCTCCGTCCCTCAGAAATTAAATGTAAAAAGTATTTTAATGGCAGAAAAATAAAAAGATATAAAGGTATAGAAAAATTAGTAAACGCGATGAATTTGTCACTTACTATTTAATAGTAAGTATTACCAAAGACGATTAATATCTAGGTATTACCAAGGTAATACTTACTATTTATGGCAACATCATTTGAAAGCGTAAGCGACACAAAAACAAATGATCATATCGAAATGATATAGGCGTGACGTAAAGCGAATGATGTGATTCAACATTTTAAACTGATCGGTATCTAAGTTATTTTACATCGTCATGATGCAGTGACACCTAAGCCCTAATTTTTCCACTACTCTCCGGTAAGGCAAATAATATGACTGAATGCATCTGAAATCTGTTAATCTCAGAAATGTACTGTTAAGGTATTTGACACTGTACGAGTATACATCAGTTGATACTCGTACGGTTTAATTTTTGGCTCTCTTCTAACACTTGATGTTACAAATATCGATTAAGCGTAGCTTGAACATTTACGATGTTTTTCTGCAATTTGAAGTTTTCTTAGAAAAACATCGTAGTGAATCCAATAACATTTTAGATAATTTTAGTGGCACGGTCTTTGCTTAGGTGAAGACTTAATAGTCATTATTATTTTTCTTTCATTATTATTTTTCTCATTGACATTTATTTAATAATAAATGTCAATGAGAAAAATAATAATGAAAGTTGAAACGTTACCAGTCATTGGAATTCCATCATTTCGACGTAAGGTGCGCGCCCATTGGGCCTTCGCAGCGGTGGTCACCTCGTGGTTGGTGAAGCAGAACAGAACTGACACGCAGAGTCCCTAAAACAGCAGCTACAAATGTTATCGTGCCAGAGCACATACAGAGGATGTTATTTAAATAATATTAAAAATTTGTAGATCAAGCCTTGACCAACTGTCAAATAATTAGGTATGAATTTCAATCTTCAATTATTTATTTCAATGAATTATTAATTTAGGAGAAGGTGCTTGGTGTTGACGTTTATTGTGGGCTGGTTTCAACCGAGAATGTACGAGTAGGTTCACCATAATTGGTTTTGTACCTTACTAAATATTGTTTTGTTGCCCACTGGCAACGCAACAATGATTAGATAGGTGCATCAGCATATCAGCAGTATGTTCTATTAGCTATACGTATATACCTTGTATTCGTCTTTGGCTTCGCTCGCGTGTAACCCGGATAAATAGCTAATGTTGTATTCCAGTTCATAAACTATGTATATTTTAAGTTTCAGCCAAATCCGTTCAGTAGTTTTAGCGTGAAAGAGTAACAAACATCCATACAAACTTTCGCTTTATAATATTAGTGGGATATGCACTTCTTCTTAGTCGGCCTCTTCATTGCTGAAGGTCGTGTCTAGTTAGAAACTAGATTAGACTCTCATATGCGTGCCCGTGAATAAATTAACTATTTTACCTACTTTACTTCAAACCCTACCGTAGGTGAAATAGGATAGAAAATCCACTGAATCGAGCTGTGTTTTAATACTTATAGGTACTAGTATAACCACAGTTTAACTAAAGCCACATTAACTGTGTTTCAATTGACGTTCAAAAAAAGTAACTTTGGTTTTTATGAGGTTAGGAGGTAAAGAAATACTTAAAAACGTAGTCAATAAATTGATAATAGCTTGTATCGCGGGTTCGAATCCCGCCGGAATTGAAAGTTTTATTATGTAAAGTTTTATAATGAAATACCTAAGTGTTTATAATTATATTAATTATATTTTAAATCTCTAGTAACAAAGGTTTAAATTCAGAAAAGGCACAATAATAGTGAAATGGCTTGGAATGGGCTTTTACTGTGTTCCCTTCTAAACTGAGTGAGAAGTGGACCCATGAGGTAGCTTAGTTAATGTATTCTGTCCTGGGATAAAAGTCAGCATTTCTAAAACCTGTCCCAAAGAAATCCTTCAGAATAGTAAAATATCTGATGCGTCGCTCCTTGAGAGCTGACAATACTCGTAAAATCACGAAAGTGACCTATTCAAACAAGTTTATGAGTAGCCAAGTATGTCGTCTTGCGGGTAGTTTTGATATTAACCGAAAATGTAACTTGTTAATTATAGTTTTTTGAGAATGACTAACGTCCGAATACAGAGGTGCTACTTAAATATTTAGGACCCTATGACCTAGGATCAATTACTACCCCATTTTTTACGTTCATACTTGTCATATTTGTATAGACAAACGTCAATTAATGTAATTAGTATAGCAATATAAGATAAGCACCACTTACTTACTTAGTTAAGTAGCGTTTCATATTCGGGCAAGATGGACTTCGTATTATTTTTGCATTGAAATATTTATGCACAAATCAATAGTAATAAAGTAGTATAAAAAATTATCTTCTTGTAACACCATCATAAGACATTTAATCGGCTGTTATATTACCTGCAGACTAGTCAGCAAAGCGGATACAACTTGATAGACCTTTTCGAAGGCAGAGTCGGGCGCCGGGCGAAGTGGAATCAGCACGAAGTGTAAACCGAAGAGAGGGATCTACGAAAAAACAAAATATATATAAAATAAATAACCCTGGACATTCCACACAGCATCATCTAGTCCCAAGCTAAGCATTTTAATGCTAGTGTTATGGTAACCAGATGACTGATATACTACATAGATACATTTTTTTTGTAAATACATAACATATTAGAAAACAACAAAGACACGAAACAAATATTTGCAGATCATACAAACATTTGTCCCGTAGCGGGGATCGAACTCGCAACCTCTGCGTCTCAGGCGGGCTTTCGCCCACTGAGCCACAGAGGTTGTCATAAAAGTATGTAGAGATGAGAATTTTCTGCCTTTTCAGTTATTGAAAGGGTCAACGACATTGTTCTTATCGTGTTGTAGTATTGTGTTCGTAAGCCGAATTAAATTAAAAGGGGTCCCTTTTTATGGTGTACTAGCTGCGCCCCGCGGTGTTACCTACGGTAAATAGTTCCCGTTCCCGTGGAAATATTGAGATCAAAAGAAGCATAATATTTGTTAATCCAGGAGGTAAGCTATCGTGGTACCAATTCATTCATTTAAATCCGTCCAGCCGTATATGTGTGAAGAAGTAACAAACATTCACACTTACACACACAAACTTTCACCTTTATAATATACCTAAGTGTGATTTTTTCTAAAGTTTGTGTTTCTTTTGTCAAATAATAATGATTGTAAAATTAAAGTGAATATGGAAATAATCTGGAGATGGTGTCGAGCAATCGACATCTTGTAATTAGGTATTAACAAAAAACCCTTAATTCAAATCGGTTCATCCGTTTGGGGGCAACGATTTATGATACACAAAACTTAAAATTATAACACCCTTCGAGGTCAAGTGTGTAAAAATATCACATTTCTGCGATGAAAATGATCAAAGTAGTCCCGGTAGCAACAGTAATAAAACAACGTTTTTGGTCGGTCGAGTGTAAATAAGCACACACAAGTAGACACTTGACTAGTAACCCTTGACTTGACAGCTACGTTAGATCAGTTGACACCAGTGTCACAGAATATTTCACAACTACAAATATTGTATTTATCTTTTAGTCAACATTATTCGTACATGATTGGTCATTGACGGAGTTTTCGGTGAACAGACATAAAAAAATAAACATACAGTGAAATATAGAACCGCCTCCTTATATGAAGTCAGTTACAAAGAGAGATCATAGGTGTTCTTTTTTTAATTTCAATATCTTACCAGTAAGAGAGCTGCTCTTGTAGCTTTCTTCGCAGCCAGCGAAGCTTGCTGGTTGGGTGCGGGGTGAAGCTTTGTCAGCAGGACACGTACCACGTTGATAAGGAAAACTGAGAAATAAATATCATATAAAAATGTGTATCTGTCACTATAAAATTGTAAATACCGTTAGATCTATCTCTTGAGATTGTAAACAGTCAAAATGTTATGATACGTAACATAGTGCTCACATTATCCATCTCGGTTCTGTTGCAGTCAGTGATATAAATAAATATCCTTGAAATAAAAAATAAAATAAAATAATTTACAAAAAAAAAGTATCTATGTTATGTAGTGTCAGTCATCTGGTTACCATAACACAAGCATTAAATTGCCTAGCTTGGGACTAGATGAAGCTGGGTGGAATGTCCAAGGATATATTATTATATATGCTACTTAATTTTTGTCTATGTCCTTCTTTCTGGGATGCCTGGAAGAAATCGCTTTCAGCGATAAGGCCGCCCCATGTACAATATATATTTTTAAGTTGTATTTGTATGTTTTTTATGTGTACAATACAGTGTTAATTCATTAAGAACGCGCCGACTCGCCCTAAATAAAGCGATAAATCAGTTCGATTGGACGAATCACGCAACCAATCGAATCGCGATAATATCAGTTTGACTAGCTATCAAAAGATGGCAGCACTCACGACGTCGACCGATTGCGTTGATTTATACACGGGGTCGACGCCCGTGCACCGACTCGTTTTTAGCGAGTTGACAGCCTGGTTGATATTTTCGTCGCATCAAGTACGATTAATTTGGCCTAGTGGTCACAGCCCTTGATGTGAAATTTATGATGGCAAGCTCAAGTCTGTACGCGCCATACGATCTTTTTGCACTCTTTTTTTTTTTTTCTATTTGAACATAAAAATTGAGTTCCAGTTGACAAAAGATACACAAATTGAGACGTTGGTACCTACTTACCTATTACTGCCTCATAATTTATTGGAATAAAATAATATACAAATGGTACCTAGGTATAAAAAAGGTAAGTACCTATATTTCGCACCTTTAGAATAGAAGTGACCTAATTCAAAAAACTTGAAAAATGAGTTTGGGGCAGAAAATGACCCTACACAACATTATCTACAGTTCTGTTGTTTTAAAAGCGCCACTTTTGGGCAGGAACAGGTCAAAAATATATTTCGGTCTCTTACTTACTCAAACAAAACAACCGTCTGCGTCGGGACAAAAATGCCATTTACAGGATTGTGCTGTTTTACTGTGCGAATAGAAGAAGAACAACGTTGTGCAAGTAATAAGACAGTGACCGAATTTTCATTAAGCCATCTTTCTTATAAACTTTTAGGTAAGTTCATTGAATGTTGTTTTAGTATTAAATTGACCGATTTATCTTTGGTCCTGTTTTAACTCCGATACTACTGAACATTATTGTGACTTAATTGTGTTTATGTCATTTTATGATTAATAAAAATTTGTTATATTTACTCAATCAGAATTGAGGCATTATTTTATTTTACAAAACCAAAATTTTAAAATCAAATAGTGACTCTTTAGAATTAAAATCTTTTTTTAATATAGAAAAACAATTTGTTTTTAATTATTTATTACACCATCTAATTGCTAAATGTTTATGTTCACTAAATCCGCTTAGTTTTTTAAAGATTCTTGCGCTAATTAGCAGCAATTAAAAAAAGAAGAGGATAGGGTCACACATTATTTCACTCTTTTGTCGATTCCCAAAATTTTGTTTTTTTGGATTAAGTCACTTCTATTCTAAAGGTGCGATTTTTTATTTTTTTTCGTAAACATTTTAAACAAGAATACAAGCGGGGTGGTGACAACGGCGCGCGGCGGGCGGGAGGGGGAGGTCCGCTTGGGGGCGCGCGCGCGTGAAATGTGCGATTATGAATAAATCTAACTTTCAAATTATTAACCGACTTCAAAAAGGAGGAGTTTCTCAATTCGCTTTATTTATTAGTATAAAAAAGGTAAGTAGGTATATTTTTAAATAAGTAGAATTGATACGTTGGTACCTACCTACTGCCTCATAATATAGTGGAATAAAATAATATACAAATGGTAGGTATAAAAAAGGTATATTTTTAAATAAGTAGGTAGGTAGTTAGTTAATCTACCTAAGTATTTGGTTTCTAAAACTGTTATTGAACAAATCTATCCAAGTATCTACTTAGGTACTTACTAGAAAATGTTCTTTCAAAATCTGCCGTACCTACCTAGTTCATTTCGCACACATTCCCGAATGAGAATGAGAATGAATAAGAAGAAAACAGAATAGGTAGATTGTCTCGTCGAAAGAGCGGGATAGTGAATAATGGTTGTCGCGTATTTATGGAGATGTGCAGAGAAAAGTTGTAACAATATTCTTCACTGCCAAAGCATTTTCGTCTTTGTAGCCAATTAAATAAGATCTAACTAACACAACAAGTAATCACAATGATTTTAAAATTTTGATCCTATATCAACGCAGCTAAAGACGAAAATGCTTTGGCAGTAAATGGTGATCTTTGCTGCGCTTCTTCGCCTTATGCGCCGGCGCACCATAGACTACCTAGTCTATTTTGTCTTTGGCCGGCACTGTTGGCAATGAATAAATAATATAATGTTTTTTTATATGTAAATTTCAAATTATTTTATAGGTAATACCTAGCAATTTATAATACCTAAATGGAAGAATACATGGAAAAGTTTTGACAAGTACCTATAGGTAAGTACCTAGTACTACCTACCATTAGATGAGTACATCTAATGGTAGGTAGTACTAGGTATTCGCCCATTGCGCTACAGAAAAGGTCGTCAATACCTATAGGTAAGTATACCTATACCTATAGGTAAGTATACCTATAGGTATTGACGACCTTTTCTGTAGCGCAATGGGCGAAAGCCCGCCTGCGATACAGTCGAGGTTCCGGGTTCGATCCCCGCGGCGGAACTAATATTTGTATGATCTACAAATATTTCTTTGGAGTCTGGGTGTTTCTATGTTTATATAAATAAGTATCTACTTTACCTATGTGTTTACAAAAAAAAGTATCTAAGTTGTTTATCAGTAAACCGCAAAATACAAGCTTGCTTAGTTTGGGACTAGATGGCGCTGTTACATGTCCAACGATATAATATTTATTGTATTGTGAGTAGGTAGGTATACAGTAGGTAGGTAGACCTTCATAGGCAAATTACAGTCTTACGGAAACATTTTCAATTTGAATCACATCCAGCCAAGCAGTAGGTATACGATCTCATTTTATTGATCATCTCACGTTCAGATTTTGGTAAGGTAGGTACCTACACTGTACCTTGACCTTGACTGCAGTGAAAATAAATACCTAGGTATTACGGTAGAAAGAAACTAATCGCAACAAAGAAACAGCGCCTAAATATTCCGTACATTGGTAGGTATGGTTACTTACCATACCTTTCAATATTTTTTCAACAATTTTTGGTAAGTTTTATTTTTATCATTATTTATTATTACTTATTTTTATCAACCTCTATCTCTGTCTACCCAGCTAGGTAGGTACTTACAAACAAATTTTATGATACCTATCGAAAGTTTAAATATTTCGAATAATTTTAAATTTCCCGCTTACTATTTACGCACGGCATAAATGGGAAGCGGGACGAGACAGAGCGACACGTCCACACTCTGTGACGCCTCGGCGGGGAGTGAAAAGGCAGGGACCGAGCGGATTATCTGACTGAAAACTTTCTTTGACGTTTTTATTTTATTACAAGTTAACTAATCAACCAATCGACAAAATTGAATTCCAATTTCATAGTAATCATTCTAGAGTTTTTTACAAGACAAAAACCAAACCAAACTAATTTGTATTTCTTGAGATGAAACGCAATTAGTTCAGAAAACATGTAATTTTCAAAAAAATATATTATCGAGACAATTTACTCAAATCATGTTTTTAAAATGGCACAACGCAAGATAAAAGTTCAAAGTTTAATTTCTCCAAACATTATAAGGTGGTATCTTTCACGGATTTTGAGATCTAATACGATTCCAACCACATATTTGCTACCTACGGCCTCAATTCATTCATTCATTCTGTATGTTGTGTGTGTGTGTTAGGGATGGCAATGTCTATTAGTAGTGCAGTTTTGTTGGTCTTATCTATTATTTAATTTCCAAACAAGAACAATCCATATATAGATTGTATTACTTAGTATACGATACACTCATTGCCTAAATATTGTTGTAGTAATACTGCCCTTGATCTTAGCAATTTGATATAACAATTACAAGTAAACGAATAAGGTCAAGTAGCAATATGGAGATCACTGACAAAAACCAGATGTATTGGCAACCATCCATATCAATACAATGCGGATATTACTGTAATACACTGTCTATGGAATGACTCTCTTACTCAGGGTATATTTAGGTATAAGATTATTGCACGGGAATCGAAAAATTTGAAAGAACTATAGCCTCTACAGAGGCACGCAGAACGCGTACGAAGTCGACGCAAAACTGTCATAGTTCCGCACTCGCAAAGATTTGACATTCATCACTCAGTTTCCATAGAGAACTGTCAAAAAACAACATTTAAGCGAAGACTCAGGTCTGAGTGCAGACTCTGAATACGAGCCTAAGATAGAGTCTATCTTATTCTGAAACAGAAAACGAAACTCTACCATAATGTGCCTGCATGTAACTATTCATACGTCAAAGTAACTGATTAGATCAAGTCTGATTAGGTACGAACAGAACAAAATGAACATCCTATTAAATTACGAAGAGTCATTATGTCCTTTTCTTATTTACCAGCCCCTATAATTTGGCATCCTTACTCAAGGAATAGAACCGGAGTTGACTTTGAACGGTTTTCCTTGACTATTATTGACTGTGCTATATTTGACATACTATACTTATTAATCGTGTGGGCTGGTTTGTATAAACACAAGGGTGCCTGATTTTTGTAATTGATTCGTACTTATGTTTTTATTTGTTAACTAGAATAAGGTCAGATGTAGTAGGCGTTATAACAGTAGGTAAATTAAGTATTGATTGTTGTAATTAATAGTACATTTATTCTTAAGGTTATTTAGTTCATAAGATACTGAAGAATTAAAGATCATTATAATAATAGAACAAAATAAATTTCATTCATCTATTCATCACTTACACTGAAATTGATATATTTTTAACATCTCAATACTATTATATACCTACAGTAGTTATTCAATGCTTGGGCCAGTATCTTGTCAACATAAATATAAGTTGCTACCAAGATATACTTGAGTATAAATCAATCCACTCATATTTTACTACACATTCTAAGGGTATGCACTAAGCATCACAATGTTGTAAGATCTGTGTAAAACAATTATAATTATAAAAAATAAATTAATTGGTTTAGCACACACTCATTTTAGGTATCTACATCGAAACAATAAAGTCCTTTTTGCATTCATTAAGAACATAAACTTTGTTATAAAATATTATTATCAAAGCTATCATGATGTAGTCTAGTTCACATCGAATGGATTAATAAATAAATAGAGGTGATATGGATACAGGTGTCATGCCAATAATTGGCGGGGTGCCAAAATAAGGTCAGTATACCCTATCTTTACTTATAAATTTTCTGTAACTCATTAAAATATAAGTTAACCCCAGCAAACATAATACTGTGGAAAAAACGTTGCGTTTTCACGACAAAGAGTAATTAAGAGAGAGTCTATTAATACGAGTAAATCGTGCCGGTGATTTATGGGGCTATTTTATAAGGCATGATATTACTTTCTTTAATGACTATCACATTCTTTAAATACTTCAAACAACAAGAAGCAAAATTAAAGTTTATTTCGTTTCGTAAGAAGAGAGTAATTTACTGCACACTCGAGGTGTTCTATATTTGCTAAAAAATGTTTCATCACTCTCGAGGTGGTTATTTTTATTATTATTATTTTTTTACCCAAAAAAAAAACATATTTTTATTATTTTTTTTGGGTAATTTTTGTCTATCTACTTTGTGCGTAACCCTACCCAAATACCATTAAAAGACCTCCTTTTTTAAATCGAATTATTAATTTTCTTTTTTTTTTTTTTTTAAATAACCTATACTGTGTCCCACTGCTGGGCAAAGGTCTCCCCCATCTCTTTCCACTTCTTTCGATCACCAGCCGCCTCCCACCACTACTTATGGAAGGCATCTATGTCGTCACGCCAGCGTCTTTTAGGCCTGCCTCGGCGTCGTCGTCCGTCTTCAGGCTCCCACTTGGTGACGACCGATGCCCACCTGTCGGGGTGCATTCTCCTGACGTGGCCTGCCCAATCCCACTTTAGCCTGGCTGACTTCCTGCCTACATCGGCAATGCCTGTTTTCGAACGTAGCGTGGTATTGCGAATCTTGTCAGTTCGCTTGACTTGAATAATTAATATTTAACAAAAACCCAGGCATTGATATAATTATTCCAAATAACTTATTATTGTCACATTTGACTTTATTTGAAAATTTCAATTAAAATCCATTTATTTGACCCTAATATTATTTTTGTTAATTAGCTACACAAACACATTACGAATAAAGTATCACCTTAAATATTATAAGTATATTAAATAAAACTTACTGAAAGAAGAAAACAGTGAAATAACGACGGGGATAACGATTATCCAGAATGTGTCACTCAGGTCCATCCAGCATCTATACAAATAATAAAAAACATTTAAATAAATTGCAATTTATTATTCTCAATAATATTGCAAAATTATCGTCAAAGAGCTATGGCCATAAAACACGAGGAAATACAACTTGGCAATAGCCTCAAAAAATAGCTTTTTATTTATTTTAGCCATAACATGCTTAAAATAAACACACTATTGCCAGCCGATGATTTATACTTCGCCACCGTTGATTTAAGAGCGCCACATGTGTATGTACTTTGACAAACGAGAAGGACGATTGATTAGGTTAATTACGTACGTAGACGGAGTCTTTTTACTTTTGCGTAGAGCTTCTACGGCGTAGGCAGACTCTACTCGGTTGTAGCAGATCCTCTACGCCCAGCTACAACCGTAGCAAATGCGTAGAAGGTCAAATGCTGTTTCTATAGTGATGACGCTTGTGCCTGCACAGGGCACATTCGGAAAAAAACGTGTTTGGTTTAAAAGGCATGCGACGCGTCTGTTAAGACCAAAACTACACGCTCGCCGGGCAAACGCTTTCGATCCCGCCCTAAAACATACAGCCTTCAGAGTTTTATGTAATTTAGACATGCGTGGAACTTACAGCTTGGGGTTCGTGTTAGGGCTTTCTGTTTAATCTCACGAAAATCTCTATCTCCAAGCGGAAATCATAAATTACCCCTGATTTTCTAAGCTTGCTAAAGGAACCACTATATTTACGTTTCGTTACATTTTGCGTGCGAACACTTCCCTTTTCCCATAATTCTAAATCCCTTTGTTAAACATTCGCTGAGGCTGCAGCCTAAACATTGGTATGGTCCGGATTTACTCAAAAGCTTTCGTAGCGTTCGGTTGTATTGATTACAACTGTTATGGTTCATAGCCTGGTGCAAAACTGATTGTTTTTCAGCTTTCTAAAATCACTTATTAATGTTATGCTTTGAATCCCTGTTATATTTTTGAATTTTTTTTAATAACCTACGAAAGATGTAAACTTTTTTTGCGACGGCGCAGCGTGCGTTGGTTGGTATCGTTTGTCAAACGAGTTTAATTTGAGTTTGGACAAACGCAAAGATCGTGTGCACACAGTGTGATCACAGCTTGAATACTCGTTCGTATCGCGTTTGTATCGATACAAACGCGCCGCAAAATTCACCGTGTGCGGAAATAGGCTCTAAGACAAACAGAAGTTTACGAATAAACAAGAATACATTCGGGTTTAGTGAAGCAAAACTCTCATAAGTTTGTGCCATAAGGCCTGGCCCCATTAATACACCCAAGTGGCTTTCTCACAATGTTATGTATGTTGCGGAATATATTATTACCAACTTTTGTTGTCCCTTCTTCCTATCTTTGTTTTTCTCGATCAAAAAAGATGTGAGATCTCTGAGACAACGACTTAGTTTTATTATTTCAATTTGCTATAAAAATACACCATAATTGTATAGAATAGAATAGAAAAAAGTTATTGTTAAGTCACTTTATTTTGTGACTTAATAAATAGAACAAAACATAAAATAAATAAGTTTAAACACAAGAAGTATAAGTATAAGTTGTAACTATACTACTATAATATTTATAATTGCAAAATGTGATCACAATACCATACGGTTGTCATCATTTTATTATTTTGCAAACACTTTACTTAACGTTCGCGATAAGATAGGCCTGAGATCATTGTAATTAGATAATATTTTAAATTATTTGTATAGAAATGTAATAGTAATTATAAATCCCTTCACAAGAACATCCGATCAAACTTACCACTGGCACTTAGTTGTACCTACCTAAGTAATCTGTTAAAATTATAACTAGTATGCTATAGGTACCTAGTTAAAATTACAGTTGTCATCTCTTTGAGAATTAGTTAATGTTCTCTCGTAAACTCGTCAGTTTCGTCTTTTATAAAAGCTGGAAGTTTCTCAGCGTATGCCACCAACTACCCTTACCTTAATATTCACATTCAAAATGAATAATAAGTTACCCTATTGTTCATATTGCTAAACTAATAAGACTTCAAAAAATGTCTTTATCAATTAAGAAAGTAACAGGTCCCGTCGAAGCCGTAAAACTTTTGGTAAGATTTTTCATTTATAATGAAATACCTAAGTGTGGTTTACCACTATAATACAATATATAAACTAAACTAACAGGTTTAGCAACAATTAGTGCTCTAGGTAGCTAAGTCAATTATGAAAAGCAGGATCAATCTTTACTCGCCTCTCAGTGGATCCATAGACATAGCGTACTGCAGCGTAAGCTAGGACCACCAGCAGTGATAGTCCCCAGCCCAGAGCCACAAACCAGCGCATCGCCACTTCATCTTTCACAAAAACCTGTGAAGAAACTTTCTTGCTTAGTTAAAATACACAATCGGTAATGGTAACATAATGTATGGGAATCATAGTTCATTTTCGATAAAATGCGTAGTCAGAAGTGTGTAAACAAAGTATTGAAAAGATTATATCGCTTTTTTTTTTTTTTTTTTTTTTTCGGACGGATTTTTACGTTAAGTGGTCTTCCGGACCTTTATAACTTCACCGGGCTTTGGCGAGTGCAGAAGGCATCTACGCCGTAAAAATGAATTTAAGCTAACCTACTCAAGGTACTGACCTTGGATTGGACTGTTGCCATGAGAGGCAAGGCCTGAAGGGCCTGGCCTGAAGGGCCTACCCTGAAGGGGCGACGAGTGCCCCGAAGGCGGGGTCGGCATCGGACGTTGAGCTGAAAGAAAAGCATGCAGTGCATCATCGCCGCCTTAGCGGCGATGGTGCCATAGCCGCGTTAGCGGTGGTGATGTCATCATCTGAAAAACCAAGAATGTGTCTAGGTCGACGGAGGGAGTCAGATTATATCGCTTGTCACTTGACTATATTATATACTCCACCTATTTAGCCAAGTTACATTTAAAATCTACATCAGTGTGCATCTCTCGTGTGTAGAGACCATTTTTTATGGGACCAACTCAGGAGTATACTTTTACTCAGGAGCAAAATTTTTAAAATATATCTACAATTAAAAAAAAAATACACACAGTGGAACCTAGAACCTCCTTTTTTTGTAGTCGGTTAAAAATGTACGTATCAACTATTATTTATTTTTCCCATTCAAGCTGACATCTATCGGGCCAGCTATTAAATAATAAAAATTTAACCATTTTTGAAGATTGTTTAGAAGGGTGGAAAGTACCTTTTGATGCACGAGATGGTTAGGCGCGCGAGGCTGTCATTTATAAAATGGTTCTTAATTTAATTTGTTTCTACTTCAGCAAGCTGGGATACTATTCTAAGTAGTATTCAAATAAAGAACAAAGTGATTCCCTGCAGGTGTTTGTATGGTATGCATGGACTTTATTGTGATCACTTAATATGTCTGAAGTGCTGGTTTTGTGTGGTCTTGCCTTTAAATAAGCCTGCCACCTTTTTGAAAAAGTCACGAATTGAAATTAAGAACCATCTAGCAAGTGACATCGTATTTTTCACAAACTCATTTTTTTATAGAAAATGTAATAGGGGATTTTTTTTTTAATTATTACTAAACTTACGATTTTATTTGGTAAGTTACTTTAGGAAAAGTGTTCCTGGTGGGAAATAGAGTCGATTAAGATCAACTAGTTTTTTTTTGACAAATGTATTTTTTTGGGCTTTTTAAAAAAAAATGGGAATATTTTTTCATAAATTTAAATCAGAAGGTTCCTAAGAAGAAAACCTTCTATTCTAACTACAAAAGACAAGGTAGCTTTAAGGGTGAAAAATTTTGCCCCACTCTGTATTGCTATATGATTATGGTTACCTACTAGTAGAAACACTTCACAAATGAAGATAATACCAATGAACTACTACTAATAATACATAGATAACTGTCGAGAGTAGGTTTGAGCTTAGGCTAAAGTTTGTGTAGCTTTGACTAATACGGTTTTAATAGAGAAAGTTGTTATGGGCATGTGGGCAACAGTAACTCTCATGACCATGGATTGTTAGAAATTTTCTCTAGGTTCTATGTGAGTCTGAATGTTTTTTTATGTTGTTTGGTTATTACGTCCACCACGGCTTCACTCGCGTGGTATCTACCTGAGTAAAAAGTAGATGTGTTTTTCCAGTATTACACGTTTTGGCATAAGTAAGTACTTATCAATGTTACTATAGCGAAAAATCTACGATAATTCGTAAGTTGAATATATAAACCGGCGGATAAAGGTGAATACAGACTCAACTCACCACAACAAGTGCTATGTGCAAATGCAGCCCCTCGCAGAACATCCAGAAGTAAGTCGTGACCATAAAGTAGTTTGTGATGACGTGCAGAACTTGACACCACTCCTGTGAAAACGATTAACTTAGGACACAGGAAGCACAATTATGCGTCTTGAAATGACCACACTTGTACCCACTTGTAGCGATAAACCAGGAAGCACAATTATGCGTCTTGAAATGACCACACTTGTAGTCACTTGTAGCGATAAACCTAGGACACAGGAAGCACAATTATGCGTCTTGAAATGACCCTCTATATAACAGAGTTGTAAAATGTAATTGACCGGAACAAAATTGCGCCTGACTATTCTGACCATCTGACCTTACTAAGTATTCCCTGGGAAAATAGGAGGTACCTAAACAGAGCACTTTATTTACACACCACCTGTTTGTTCGTAGTTATGCAAACATGACTAGCTTGGCCATCAGGTTTAATAAACTTTGATATTTATTTTATAAATAAACTTAGACCACACGAATTATTACCTAAATCAATACTTCGTGTCCAAATTACTTTGAATGAATAAAATCATCGAACAAATTTTTTTACTACTTATTCCGTCTTACAGAAAATTGAAAGACATCGTATTAGAAGTATCAAAAACCATCGTTTCTTCGAGTGGGTAGATTTATTCCAAAGTTTCTCAATGAGGGTGCTCCCTGGTGTATTATGTCTAGATAAATTGCTTCATAAACTCAGTAAAACCAAAGACGATTAATATCTAGAAGACAGACAAAGGCCATACACAAAATCGTAACCCGATCCCGCAGTACCAGATAGCCTGAAAACTTTAAAACATCAATTTTATCCAAGAAATTTCAATACTTAGTAGTAGGTAGCAACAATATTCAATATTTAAACATTTTTAACTAGAAAGTAATTGAAATTTCTTGTATAAAATTGATGTTTTAGAGCTTTCAGGCTATTTTTTAGGGTTACGATTTTGTGTATGGCCTTTGTCTGTCTTCTAGATATTAATCGTCTTTGGTAAAACTTAGAGACACGGTGTGAATGCAACATGAAGCAGGAATTATTTCAAATTGTGTTTCGAGTAAGTAGGTACCTACAAAATATACTGACGAAAAAGTGGTCTATCGTCTGCTAACTATGACAAATAAATAAACAATCTTAACTAGATTGTTTCATTTATTAAAAATAAACTAGTCTTCAAGAAAGCACTTAATTAAACATGACAAATTTTATAATAAACACAGTGGAGTTGCAAGCTGATATCCCAGTAAAAAGGAATTATTATGTAGCCGCATCAGAGCACATTTATTTCTCGTAATACGATATCCTGACCACGCAAAGATAAAAGCACCATTTAAGTTGGAAAACTGTAAAGGACAGTAATTGCTACAGAACCCTGTAATTGTGCTATTGGACAATTTCCGTGTAAAATGTCCAAGGATATTTATTTATTTATTTATTTATTGGAGCGATAGCATGAATGATGCTGCAAATTCAACTTTATGCAAACTTAACATTTGCAAAGTTTAGGAATCCAGATTTCTGGTCCTATAGGAGAATTACAAGAGTAAACATTCCAAGTGAGCCTCGTTCGTTCGTTCGTATGAGCAAGTGGTCAACTCTGAAGATGAAGTTTTCAGGCCGTCTAAAGGCCTCCATCATGGCTTAACAAAACTTTAAAGCCGGGACCGATAATTTAAAGTGCCCTCCGAAGCACGGAATCGCTCAGCTGATAAAGCCACTTGCGGTCACCCATCCAAGTTGTGACCGCTCAGAACGTTGCTTAACTTCGACGATCTATCAAGACTTGGCCACAAGCGCTTCGCACGAGAGTAATGCTCTGATAACTAACAAAAAAAAGAAAAAAAATTAAAATACATAGATAGATACCTAACGTAGATAAATACCCTAATAACCTATTACTTATCAGCAGAACATACAATCATTCGTCAGCGGTAATCGAACCCGCAACACATATAAAGTCACAGAAAGTCGTCACAACATTCACGGATGTATGCAGTAGGTATGAACTAAAATAGTGCTTACCCGTTCGACCCAAGATTTTTCTACGCAATAGGGATTTTGCTGCGTTCGACCTAAAACATTTGATTCAAGTTACCCGTTGTATCTAGCCACACCTACTTATTCCTAATTTCTATTGTTTGAATTCAAATAAATGACATAGTGAAACACTAAAGAACAAGGGTCAGCAGACAAAAAATGCAGAAATGTATGTCATCAAGTTCGAATTTTTGTAAAGCTCACGTTTCTGTTCTACTCGTACTTAGTTACACTGTGACTCAGATTTTTTCTTTGGGTAGAACAGAGCATAATATGTGTTTTGGTTGAACGGGTAAAAATAATATTGAGAAGAAAAATCTTGGGTCGATCGGGTAAGCACTCACAAATATACCTTATTTTCTTGGACGACTGTAACCTCGTTAACCACGGCTTTGTACCAGAAGATCCAGAGGATGTTATTCAGCGCGCACGAGAAAAATAGGTGCATGTGGATGCGAATTCTTGTGCACTGAAGTGAGCTGAAAAATAGAAGCACTAAATGATGTGCTAAATGTAATCTTGGTTAAAAAATTGCTGGGGGATAAATTACTTTTATTTAGGTGGTGCTACGGCCCAAAACAAAATAAACAAAACAAGAGACAGTCATTGGGGACGATTCTGAGTGTCGCAAAACCTAACTAAGCTAACTAAAATTATTGCCATCCTTTTTATTCCCATCGCTATGAAAGGGACGGCAACAATTTTAGTTAGCTTAATTTAGCTTTTGCGACACTCAGAATTGCCACTATTGTGGTAGTTGATTAAATTGTCTAGGTTTTGTAAGCAAACCTAAAGATGTTGTAAATCAAATAGAAAACCACGCATTTTGACTTATTATATTAAAATGAATTGTTTTTAATTCAATGAAAATAAAAACTGCTGTGAAAGAAAATAAGAAAAATCATTTATTTTGGTAAGACCTCAAGGATCACTTCAAAAGTCTGGCATCCCACGCTACACTTGGCTGACTTAAGTGCTAGTTATTGTTGAGCATTTATGACAAAGCTTATCAAGGTAGTAAAGATATTGTACACTATTAATCATCGAGGGGCAGAGCGACATCAGGCCACGAAATGTTATAATTAATAAAAGCTTCAATAGAATAATACGCTTTCTTTACAAGAATATTCTATAATGTACGTTTTGAACCTCCAAATCGGAAGGTAATACGTTGGCTGGGAGTTTATTATAAAAAAATACAGCAGTATTTCCCATAAAAGAATCATTTACTTTTTCTAGTCTAAATTTAGGCACACAATAGTTATTCTTATTTCTAGTGTTAATTTTATGCACGTGACTTTTTTTAAAGTTGTTTATATGTATATTTGTGAGTGTGCAATAAGTTTACATAAATTAATTGCGAAAAAACAGTAAGATGATTTGAATTCAATTATGTGTACGCTATCATAACGGACACATGGATGGAGATATCTGGCTGTGAAGAATACAAAAATTGTAAAATAATGGTAACTTTTCACACCAAGCTGGTAACTTAAAATAACTTAACACACGTCTGTGCGTTAAGTTATTTTAAACTACGGATTTTAATGTGGTTTTCATCAATAACTTCATAATATCGGTAGAGTGATTAAAGAGAAAGCCTAGGTTAATTTCTATAGCACATGCATATATTAGTAGAAAGAACATCCGTGAGAAGCCACGGCGGGTCGCTAAAATTATGTATAAAATTATTAGACGACCTCTGTGGCGCAGTGGGTAAAGGCCCGCCTGAGACGCGGAGGTTGCGGGTTCGATCCCCGCCACGGGGCAAATGTTTGTATGTTCTGCAGATAGGTATTTGTTCCGGGTCTGGATGTTTTTCTATCTATAATAATATTTATGTATTTACAAAAAAAAATGTATAAGTATTATATCAGTCATCTAGTTAACATAACACAAGCATTAAGTTGCTTAGCTTGGGACTATGATGTTGTGTGGAATGTCTAAGGATATTTATTACTATTATTTATTATTCTTACCGAAAATACATGAATATAGCTAAGGAGACGAGCAGCGCCGCCACGGATATCGAGTAGCCAATCACATAAATCGAATTTACATCGGTCCGAAACTGTAACACAGATAGCATTAAATTATTGGCCCTAAACATACACAAAAGTCATCATTATTTACCATTATTCTACTTCTATGGGGGGCATATAGGTACATGTTTTTATCTATTAATGTAACTCAAAAGCGTAAAAGTAAGTATTATTTTTTTGTCCACGAACACGAACTGCAGTGTCCGATTTTGAAGTCGCTCAACAGACTCCGTGCCCAAGTTAGTCGCTGTAGAAGCAACCGAGCCAGATGGGAAATTATTGACCCTAGTCAAGTCCAGTGCCAATGCGGGGCCCCCACGCAGACAATGCCGCACTTGCTTTCCTGCCCACTGTGCCCTGCACCAAAGAGCATGTAATACCCCTGCACTCGGGAGCAGCTTAATTTAGCTACCGATGATGCCCTTGACAGGGCAAGATACTGGTCAAAATTGGTTTGAGCGCCCAAAGTGAGCGGTCATTGACTCGAATGAATTAATGAATGAAATTGTTTTTTTTTTCAAAAGAAAATTTAAACAGTCAAGCTAGTTATTATTAGTAACGGTTATGATGTACGCGTTGTTACCCGAAGAAGATTTATGAAGTGCCTTATTTAAGGCCCTTTTTGATAAAAGCCCAGAGTTTCGGCCGCCTCTTAGAACCACGTACTACAAACAAACTTTTATTTGTCCCAATCAAAAACAGACCATAAATCAGTTTTTGTGTATACATTCTGTCAGCGCTTATAAACAATGTTGGATCTTCCATCGTGATGGATGGAAAGCAAGGGCAAGCGCAGTCGTCATGTGCCTTCAGGCATCACTCATCATGCTATTCCGATAACCGTCCAAAATATTATGCATGCTTACATTGAAAACATTGAAAAATACGCTTTATTCCATAGAACATAGTGTTTACGTATGCAAAGCTGCTTTGTGGTTATGAAGCTGAAACGAGTTCGGAGGCGTCATTTTCAGGCATGTTTTATAGACCGAAGAGCTACCGAGGTTTTATTGCTGTGAAGTAGGTAATACCATAGAGATTGGATGCCAGAGACTTGCTTTTTATATTAACCCTATTATATATTTTTTTCAGAAAAGCTATCAAGAAAAGCTTAGCGAAAAAGCAGACCAGGCACCTAATTGACTGCTTAACTTTTAAAGGTGTTATTAGTTCTCTCGAAAATTTCACAAGTTTTCAATAATGTGGTCTATAATTAGGTATACCTGCTTATCTGTGTAGAAAATAGTACGAGTTCCTTTACCTATTAATTTGTATTGTTTTTCATAATTCGATGATCCCACACGAAGTAGTATTTAAATATTAAGACCATGGTACACACCACGGTCCTACAACCGGATCCGGTATACATTTTTGCAAATCATGTTAAAATGTTCGGCACTGAGAGAATGAAGTCGAAACTCATGCATAGTCCGGCATCGAGCGTGTTACGCATCGAGTTACTCGAGTTACTCGCTGGTTTCCCCGTAACACGACGTACTGACTGCACGAATGCTCGCGTTGTAACACGTTACATTACGCCCCGTATCGCCGGTCAGTACCCACCTTAACACGCTCGATGCGAATGTTACATTACACCTTGTAACGTTGGTCAGTACCAAAGACGATTAATATCTAGAAGACAGACAAAGGCCATACACAAAATCGTAACCCGATCCCGCAGTACCAGATAGCCTGAAAACTTTAAAACATCAATTTTATCCAAGAAATTTCAATACTTAGTAGTAGGTAGCAACAATATTCAATATTTAAACATTTTTAACTAGAAAGTAATTGAAATTTCTTGGATAAAATTGATGTTTTAGAGTTTTCAGGCTATTTTTTAGGGTTACGATTTTGTGTATGGCCTTTGTCTGTCTTCTAGATATTAATCGTCTTTGGTCAGTACCCACCATAAGGGCACACACCTGTTACGTCATATCAATATACATCGCCATTGCCAAATCGGTGACCAGCAGTTCATAAAACATAAAAGTGTAGTGTAGGTACTAGGTAGCAATTAATAAATTTCAAGAAAAACTTACGCTCAGGTCATCAACATCGACGCAGGTGGTGTAGTTCGTCCAAGGTTTCTTCGACTCAGGAAAGTCGGGATGCTGCAACCATGTGCCATTCTCCGTGCATCTGGGGTAAAATATAGCGTCATTATTGCTTGACATGGTTATTAGTCAGCAGCACCAGCACCCTCTTGGTTTACTATGAATTGCTTTACTAGCAAAGTATGAAGTTGCTTAGCTTGGGACTAGATGACATTAAAATGTCCTAAGGATATTTTTTTATTAAGTAGTAGTAACGTTGTTTTAATGTTACGTAAAACGTTTCTTAATTTTAATATACTAGGAACAATGTAGAACAATAAGATAAAATAGACAAAATCGTAATATAGATTGTTAACGATTAAATGCAGTTTGAAAACAAACACCTGTCTAATCAATGGTCAATTCAAGTGACATGTGTCAAATTAGGAACAAATTTGACACTGTCACTTGATTAGTTAATTTTGGAGATGATCTGCGTTCGAGAAACCGGCTGTCAGACTCTCTTATGCTCAGTGTCATGCGCAAAGCCATTACTTTTACCGCTTAAAGCGAGTAATTTGTATCAGCTAAAGAATATTTGTTTTAGTGTGATTGAAAGACGTGCACCAGGTTTTACTGTTTTAATAGACTTCAAAAAAGAAAGAGATGTTTCACTTATTTTTTTTAAGTATGTTCAATTGTTCACCAATTACTCCGTCAATAGGGACCGATTTTAAAAATTATTAGGTTTGAAAGTATACACTTCCGAGGTGGTCCCATAAAAAATCTTTTGAGGATCTGATAAGGATCTATAGAGTTATGAACAGAAATGCATTTAAGCCGTGAAAAATGAACTAATTTTGTTTTTTTTTTATGTTTGGAAGAGTAGGTACCCCCGAGGTGGTCCATAAAACAAATTTTAAGGATCTTCGGACTTATGAACAGCAATGTAAGTACCTCGAGAGTGCAGAATTTTTTTTTCTTAAATTTTTAATTTTACCATTGTTACTTAATACCTACTATCTATGTAGGTAGGTATACTTACTTACGTTTCTGGGGGTCTAAGGCTGGTATTACCTACAGATTATTTTTACATGCAAAGTAGATTAGAAGTACTTATTTAGTTGCATGATGTAGTGACGATGTGCGACTTTATTTGCCGTCAAAAACGACGACTGCAAAAGCTTTTATTGAAAGCATAACAAAGTTATGGTTATTACATTTACTCGCTCAGTCCCTTCATTTGTTACCAAACACAATTTGCTTATTTTATATAGGTATTATACCTACATTTTTTGGAGTGGGAAATTCAACATTTATTTTGTCACATTGCATTTAGTAAATCTTCATCTTAGGACCGAAGAGTTAAGCTAGTTATTGTTAAACTTAGTTATTTAATTTGTTTTTTTATGACTGTTTGTTTTCCTAAGATGTAAAAATAAAAAATAAATAAATAAATTATTATAAAGATGATAGTTTGTGTGTGTGTATGTAAGTTTAGTGAGAATGGGGACGTATACTTATTCAATATATACATTTCCTATATAGCGCATTTTACGAAGCCAGGTGTGTCTAGAGATCGCGCTTACCATTAAATTAAAAATACTATTTATAAGCTCTTTTCGGTTGGCAACTAACATTTAAATAAAATAAGCATACAAATAACTAATACAAATATATTTATTGCCAAAATCAACATTTACAGAAAAAGATTGCTGGAGGTCCCGCACGAGGCGTTAGCCTGTATCGCGGGAGGCCGGGTTGTAGGTACATACACGAGTTACTACCACAATACATAATGCTAAGACAACGCAACAGAGCAAACACAAGAAAACAAAATATGAGAGCTGAAAAACATAGATGAATAAACCAAGTACACAAACAAAATACAAATAATTGTAGGTTAAGTGCCTCTTTCACCATCCTCAAGTAAAGTGTTGATTAGTTAAAAATAAAATAATCTACTTTTCGAGTAACGTTAATTGGCAAGTAAAAATTATGAGTTACTGGCCACGAGTAGTGTTACTTAAACGTCGGCGACTAGAGGTAACTCGACACTAGTATTATTTTATCTGTGCTCGACACTTTACTTGGTGACTAGCCTACTCGGAATTTTTTACTACTTTTTTTTTTTTTTTTTTAAATAAGAACTAAGTTTTTTAAGACTTTTCTTTTGGGGCTCACCAGTGGAACTCAGACCAGAATAAATCAGTTTATAAATCGAAATGTATTTCCCTGATATCAAGACCCTACATTATAAGGATGTTGATTTCACACATTCATATTTTCCAAATTCACCGGCGTTATAAAACTCTTCTATTGTTCTCCACAGTGCATGTCATCGCATCGTGGGAACAGCTTTGGCTTAACGAAAGAATTTTACAAATAGTTTAATTTTTATTTTTCAAAATATGGTTTAATGCAACATTGCAGGCAATCTAGTCAGAGCCACATTTTGCGCCACAATGAGGAAAAAACTCGCTTGGCTAATTTTTGTTCGACTGCCACAAACAGCTAAAGCAATTAGTAGGCTTAATTGTTATTTATGTAACGCTCTAATGAACCTCCGAAAACACACTCTTTGCAATATAAAATGGCTTTCAGTCTCGTGTTCCGTTTTGCTGACATTACTTTAAGATTCTTATATATAAGTACTATAATATTTTATACTCATTTACACAAATTACGTGTAGGTATGTTCTATTTGATGTTCGAGTCATCTATGAGGTTGTTAGTTGTTAAATTTGTAAGAAATTTTACCTTAGAGCCTTTTTGTAGCGATGCTGTTGCGCGTTTTGTAATCGCATCGTCATCTCTACTAACGCGCGTTAGTCGCATTTGCAACGCACTACGGAAGATTATTAAATGGGTGCATCCAATATTGACGCTGCTTTCGTTGCCCACGCTTCAGCTGATTACGTAAAAGCAGCACCAAAGACAACGTGCCTCAACGGAGTTCATCTTGTAAGCTAAACTGTACCGATCGCAGGCATTTTGTGCCGTTAACTGAATCGCGTTTGTATCGCGACTGCATCGTGGTAATGTGGGCGAGGGCACGCAACTAGCGACCACATCGCGGCTGTATCGATGCGAACGCGCAACAGCATCGCTACAAAAAGTCGTTGTGGGCGAGGGCATTTATATGTCGCGTAGACGTTGATTCCCTCGGCTGAGAAGCTGTTAGCTCCACCCAAAACGATTTATTAACATACCGTCCTTTTACTTTTGAATTATGTACGTGACAGTATAGAAAACATTTTTCGGTGCGTGACTTTGATGTCGTCTGCCATCTTTGCTAGGTAGTGTATATTAAATAACTGTCCTACGCACTTTTCAAAGCAAAAAGAGCTTTTATAAGTACATCATGATTTCAATACACAAAAGAGAGCAGAATATTGGCAATACACAAAGGTAACCTACAATCAAACAATTGCCTTCTCTAGATAGAGGGCCCTGTATTTGTACAAAGATGGTGCCATAACATCTAGATACGAAACCAATATTTGCATTGCTAATCATACAAACATCCGCTGCGAGAATCGAAATCACATCTTTTGCGTCTCAGTCGCGCCACCACACTACCGAGGTCACTACCACACATTTTGTTAATGTCTAAGGAAATAGCGTAGTAATGAGGAGGCCTGCACTCAATAGTGGGTGTAGATGAGCAGAAATGAATACTGTAATGTTATACAAAGAGCCGATAATCATCAGTATTAAATTTACATGCATTCGCTTTCGCAGTACATACCTAGGTGATGAAATACACAAAACATTATAAACTCGAAAGTTTGTTATGTTTGTTACCTGTTCACGCAAAAATTACTGAACGGATTTTTATAATACTTTTGTATAAAAATAATACATCTTATCGTCGCAGGTGGCCATAGGTAAATTTAAAAATGTTTTATGTGATGTTGTTGGGGTGATATCTAGGGAGTTGGATGACAGTGTTGCTGTGGTGACAACATTCACCTGAGCCCGTAGCCATGTGACAAACGCTTCGTTTGTATTGTCTTTCCATCATCACTATTCCTTTGATTTGACATTTTTGCTCGCTTAAGAATCATTCAAAATTGAATACCTATACATTTTTTTTCGTTTCTATTCGAAATATTTAATGGCTGAGAAGCTGGATGCAAATAACATACATCGAAGTGTTAAAGTTTAAAGATTAACTTACTTTTTAAAGACAGGTAGACGGGGATCAAAGCCGATGATGAACTCAGGACAGCGTTGCGTCGCCACTGCGCCGGCCGGCGCCGGGTCCCAGCATGAGAAACCGTCAAATAATCGTGGGCACCATTGTGCATTTTCTGTAAAGTATGGTACGTTATCTTGATCCATATTGAAGCATCTTGATAGGTTATTTGTGTTGATGTATAAGGAATCATATCTTGCAAGAATCTTTCTTTTGAAAGGTTTTGGTTAACAATGGAATTTGTATTTGAGGCTCATGACTGTAGACAACAAGAATAGAAATAGGTCTCTCGGGCATTTTAGTAAAATATACCTACATTCTTCTCAGTCAATTATAGGTACTCGTATCTACTATTGTCGATGCTTACCATCAAACTTCTGTTCAGGAACCAGCTGACTATGCGTGGTATTAGTGGAGTAATAGCATTCCCTCACCAATAGTTGAATGAACTCATATTTTGCATTCCTAGTCGGTTCAACAGCTCTACTTGAATTCTGCATCTTGATACTTAATGATATCTATTAACATCTGAAGTTGGCCTCTGCTTTGGGTATACCATTTTCTTATGTCTTCTTTCTGAAAAAAAAGTAAATATCCTTTGAACTATGGAATGCTAATTCCTGTAAAATTAAACTAGTTAGCAGGTGGATCACGTCTCTCATGGAAGACAGATGACACACAAGGGGTCTTAGGACTAGTAAGACAGATGGAATTGTTGCTGTGACCATGATTATTAATTCATGATCTGACGCAAAAATCAATAGGAACAAGGGAAATTGTTTTATGTTTTCACTACTCTAACAATCAATGTTGTTGATGATGTATACAGACTATACAGGCAAGAATTATGTTGAGAAAGAAACACCGATTGACCGTCAAAACTTAACCCCCTCACTCACTCTAATACACTCCAGAGATCGAAAGGTTGATTGCGAATACGCTGACAGAGTATTTATATTAGGATTGTTTTTTTGTGCACGTGGTCCATATAGCCGTAGTTACTTTGATGCGATAATTTTATTTTCAATCTCGCGTTTCTCATGCCCATTAATTACACTTTACAAATTTATATAATGTTTTATAATACAGGGTATTTTTTAAGGGGAAATTTTAAACAATATAAGATAAAGGAAAACTGACTTTGAAAAAAAAACCATTCTCTGTTTTTGTGGAAACAATTTTGAAATTGTTATTATTTTAATTTGTTTAAGGAGAGAGGAAAACATCGTGAGGAAACCAATTAGCTCTACACATTATATTAGCACTTTTTTTGACAATAATAATTCATGGTAATGACACTATGTACGATGGGATTACCAAATGTTTAGTAAAGTTCAAATATTTACCTATCATTCGAATAAAATGTTATCTTCCTTCCACTAGGCCACAAGTGTCATGTGTAAAAAGTCCAGTCTTTTTTTTATAAAATGTTTATATTTTTACAAACAAAATGAGTAATTTTAAATGTGAAAATAAAACTCTTCCGAAAGATTTTTGTACTTTTGCCAAATGATCTTTCATCAGTGATAAATTATAAATTTAAAACATATCGCAGTATGTTGTTATAAAACTAAACTTTTAAACATTCTTAAAAGTTTAATGAAAGCATTAGCAATATTTATAGGCCTTGGAGTTTAAATTAGTAACATAAATACCTTGCTACTATAAATAATTTAGGTACAGAAACCACAAGGTAGACCACCACTAGATTATTATGATCAAGTAACAAAACTAATTTTTTTATTATACCTACCAAACTTAAATTTTGTAGGATGAAAACTACTTTCTGTACCTACTTTTGAATATGAATTTAAAAGACTCTGATAACTCTAAAGATCCTCATCAGATCCTCCAAACACAACCTCGGGAGGAAACCCTTTCTCACAAAAATAAAAATCAAAATAGACCGATGTTGATCTATTGATAATCAGTAAACATAAAAAAACCTACATAAAAAAATACATACAGTGGAACATTAGAATCTCCTCCTTTTTTGAATTCGGTTAAAGATAGTTAATAAGATACGCAATTAATTAGGTAAATGTTCACATTAAATCGTGTGGTTTTTTGTAATGTTTGTGTCTCTTCATTTTGTATTTAAAATCTCTTCATTCTTCCGTGCTTCGGAGGGCGCGTTAAATTGTCGGTCCCAGCTTTTAAAGTTGTTAAGCCATGACGGAGGCCTTAAGGCGGCCTAAAAACTCCGTCACCAGAGTTGGCCACTTGCTCATACGAACTTACTTACTTTTTCATTTTGTAGCTATACTTACATACTTTGTTCTGTTAGTCAATTTCGTTCCTTATTTCTTTTTTTGTATTATTTGTGTGTTGAATAAACGTATTTAATTCTATTAAACGAAATGTATCTCTAACTCTCTGAATTCCAAATAATTTGGTTAATAGCATCAATAGGCAGATCAGAATAATAAACTATTCTGTATTTACATTACGAAAAAGTAAGTACTTTCATCAGCTTATCCTTGAATTCTGCCGAAGAATGATAAATCTAGTGTGAAATCATTGCTCACTGACTCAGATGTTTTACGTACCTACCTACTGCTAAATGAAAATATTTTTGTCAAGCCAAGATGAAGCAGAAAACATAATATCAAGTCAACTCTTTGTCAGGGTCTCTCAGACGCTACGAGTAGGTATTAGAGCGATTCCAAATTATCATATAAATCCGAACATTTTGTTCTATAAGATGTGAACAATTGCGGTTATTGAACACACAGTAAAAAAGTACTTACTTAGGTACGAGTACCTACTTCAAAACGAAGGAGGCATGAAGAAAGCAAGAACACGTCATAAAACCAAATTGGGTTGATTATTCTAAAAGCAAAAATATAGCAATGTCGAGTTCCTTACCACATTACTTATTCAGCCCAGGATATAAAATATTGAGTACTTCGGAATTCTCCTAATCCTATCATACTTGCAGATCAGAAAGTTTGTAGGTTTGTTTTGATGTTTGTCAATCACGCTTCACTTCAAGTCACACTGTGACAGGGTCATGACTCGTCGGGAACTAGCCCAATAAAGCTTGGACTGGATATCGTACCTATTAAATTTACTATGTGAAGTCAAATACTTCACATAATCTTCACACTTCTTTTTGACAAACACACTCATTCATTTTATGACAAAATACCTACAAACAAACTGTCTTACTTATATTAAAATCGCACTACCTAAACGTTTGTTGATTACGGTCAGTTGAAAATTAATATAAACATTACCTAACTCTAAATCTAAGTTATTAAATGCTCAGTGATAGCTTATTAATTATATTTAATGCATAAAACAAACACGTCACGTGTGGCCTTAAGCTCGAAAATAGGGAAAAGGACTATTATGTTGCTAAATCGTGAAAGTCACTTCTGTACAAACGAAAACGTCTTTTATGCTGCGTTTACACGCTTGCGAAGGATTGGCAAACCTTCACAAACCACAAGCGTCCACAATTCTCGCTTGGAATTTGGAAGGCGTTTACACGCTTGTGACTGCGTCAGTGTTCTACGTACATCCAAGCATGGCGGACGTCGATCTTGTATCGGCTGTTACCTTTGGTTTAACCTACTTTTAATTTTTTTTCCAGGTTTTTTTTAAATAAATAAATAAATATCCCTGGACATTCCACACAGCGTCATCTAGTCCCAAGCTAAGCATTTTAATGCTTGTGTATGGTAACCAGATGACTGATATAAGTAGGTACTACATAGATATATTTTTTTTTGTAAATAGGTACATAAGTAGGTAGGTACATATTATACGTAGAAAACAACCAGACACGAAACAAATATTTGCAGATCATACAAACATTTGTCCCGTAGCGGGGATCGAACCCGCAATCTCTGCACCTCAGGCGGGCTTTCGCCCACTGTGCCACAGAGGTCCTCAGAAAAATGTTTTCGAAAAGTTGTCATCAATATTTATTTTTTGGATTTTAATTCCTTTACTGGCTTTCCCATTAACTGGGCAAGACGACTTCAAGCATCTGCAACTTTTTTGATATTTTTGGTAATTTTTCAAAAACGATAAACTCTCTTCGTTCGACCAGCCACTCATTTTGAAGTCAGAACTAGACGTGCGTTCGCCACGAGATCACAGCGGCTACTAAGCGCGCGCCAGCGTGTAAACGCGACGCAATCGATTGCCGCAATCGCCCTTTGATTTGTGTTCAAAAACCGACACTAGACCCGATCGGATACAAGCGTCTACAAGCTCACGCAAACCAACACAAACACCCTCTTTACACGCTTGCGATTGCGGAGGCTTGCCAAGGCTCGGCAAGCGTGTAAACGCAGCATTACATAATTCATGAGCATAATACCAAACTAGTTACAAACAATATAAATACCTATTATTGCTTCCATAAAAAGTTCAAGTAAAACTCTTTATTAGTTTTCATTAAAATTCAGCCTCGGTGCTAGACAATGCCACAGTCCGCTGCTTTGTGCTTTCCCAGGAAACTACTGACTTACCCACCTTGAATACTTAACCGGTGTATGATCCTGTCACATGTCATCGTCGAAGTTAAGCAACGTTCTGAGCGGTCACAACTTGAATGGGTGACCGCAAGTGGCATAATCAGCTGAGCGCTTCCGTGCTTCGGAGGGCACGTTAAATTGTCGGTCCCGGCTTCTAAAGTCGTTAAGCCATGACGGAGGATTTAGGCGGCCTAAAAACTTCATCACACTGTTGAATGTTTTCGTTGGGACAATATTTACGTTTCATAGAGTAACAGTGTGACTCGAGGGGAAAAATATACTCACGTTTCACACTGTGACAGATTATGGTGTGACTTGTTGGGAACCCACCCATGTTACTTATGAGAGCTGATAAAATAGAAATGTTCAATAAGCGGCAACTTTATTGAATGAAATTTTGACGAGCACGTCGAGCTATTTGTGACTATGCCTGCTAGGGAAGAATTGCTCGGAACTTTCATTATTAAGGTAGTTTTTCTTGCCTTTTTCCGACTGGAAGGGACAAGAGAAACTCCCTTTTTTATTGTGGCTCAAGTACTTGGAGAAACTTTATGAATAGGTCAAGGTAAAGTTTATGTGACTAGTTACTACTTTTCTAGGAATTGTCAGTAGGTACTACGATATTGGTACCTACGGTAGCTACTATTATAGGTAATGATATAACACGAAAGGCAACTTTTTATCCAGGTAGTGACCAGGTAGCGAGGAAAGCTGCGGGCGGATACTAAAACCTAATATATACAAATATAAATACAAATACAAAGGACATTGACCATTTCTAGGCTCAAAGTTAAATTATAAGTACGCTAGTACAGAATTACATGAGGTTGATAATTAATATTTACAATTTCAAGCATTTTATACTAGGTATACCTAAAAATATGAAAAAAATATATGATTTTCGTTATCTTCATTTCCGCAATTTTATCAGTCGTAAGAAATGGTATAGGTCGTAGTACGGTCCATCTCTTTGGTTACTGTCAGGGGGCGTTCATCAGTTTTCGAGTGGTAACTATCCTTGCTCACGTGTCAAGTATTCTAATGTATGGATGTAAATGTATGGAATTTTTAGTTCATGCAACAAGTAACCGGGGGCAGCGCTGCACTGGATTTTCATACATTTGTGATACTTGACTCGGTATAGAGGACAGTATCCAATAAAAACTACGGTAAACTGGTGTTAACCCCCCAGGATGACAATTTGACATTTTAAATAGGGTACTTTTCGTTGTGTTTGGGAACTTTCCTTATACATATTACAAAATAGGTACGGTACTATGTGTTGGGAACAATGATTAAAAAAATGGAAAAGTAAGTAACTAAATGACGTCAATAATATAGGATTTGTAAACAAGAAACGCTTTCTAAAGTAGTAAATAATTAAACACCCTTCAGGGTTGATTGCGGTAAGTAAATAAGTACGTTAAACAGCAAATTGTTTCTAAGGAGCTTCGGCTCCAATATTTTCTGAGAGGAAAATTAAAATACTTCATCCCTGACGAAGAATCGCTTGTACACAATACAAAAAAAAACACTCGAAACAAATACAAGCAAAACAACGCTTCCGACGTCCCATGACGACAAATTTGTTTCAGAGAAAGTTGAAAACCGTTTTAGAAGGCAAATGTTATTATTCAGTTATTGAATATTATGAATGATAAAAAAATAATTTAGTTTTATTGATATTTTTGTACTACTTTTGATATTTCAATTGACGACCTTATTTTACATTCAAATCATAATATTGTGTTCATGTTTAATTCTCACGACATTCTATAATAATTTGTAATTAAATGAATAAAGATTGTTCTGTTTAAGTTTGTATGGGAACTTTTTAACGGGTTGTATTATTGCATTCGTTTGAAAATCAGTATAAGTAAGTAGGTACCTATTTATCAAATAAAAAACCTGTAAGTGTAATTTTCTAAAAACTACCCTTCAAAGGGGACGCGAGAAGGTATTCAAGTTAACTTCTTAACGGGTGGTTTGATTTGCTTCAAACTTTGTATGTATTTTCATAATCAGATGGTGGTTTGTTGGGATTTTACAAATTCTTCTGACTAATTTGGGTTACTAAGACGAAATTCACGCGAATGAAGTCACGGGTATCTGCTAGTTATCTATACACGAGCAAGTTTCATAAATCATTTTGAAATAATTGTTTATTAAAAATGTCTAAACAGTGCAGTCCAGTTTCACTGATATTTAGCTGTGAAGTTTCGTTAGGCTATGTTTTGCAATTTAAACTTTTTAATAGAATTGTGTTTGATAAGCCTATTCACCTACATGTATAAAAAGTAGTTTATGTGTTAATCCAGATTATAAACTATTATATAATAAGGAAGCGCAAATAGCATAGCTTGCTAAGACTTTCTTGAAGTTAAGCAACGTTCTGAGTGGTAACAACTTGGATGGGTGAAAAAGTGGCATTAACAGCTGAGCTGAGCATCTTACATTTTTCAATATCCATACATCCAAACAAACTCGCATAGAATAAAAAAAATGGCTGGCAGGGTTTGAAAATAGGTTTTGAGGTTCCGTACTGTTTTCAAGGGATTTCAGATTAATTTCTCTAAAAAACATGATGTTTTTAAATGACAATTTCTAGAATAATAGAGATAATGAATATAAGTCGTAGTCGTGGTCGTAGGTATCTACAAAACATACAGACTTATTGCAAGAATAGTGGCTATGAGTTGCTAAATGTTGCAGTCAAAAACCTAAAAAAACAAAACCAAAAAAGACACCTAATTAACTCGATGCCATAAAATTAATAATATGAAAAACAATAATGTAATATTCAATTAATATTTATAGGCCCGAGGATAACGTGAGTTTAATTGTACAGAGTGCCTCAGAAATACTTAAATAACACCAAAACTGCTTCCACAACGCACGAGTTTCACCTTAATTAGATGAGTAGGTACTCACCTCTAATGAAGATTTGTTTACCGCAATCAACAAAATAATTTCCACGAACAAAGATGTTTCAGCACTGTTGTTTAAAACCAATACTGTTTCACAATACACAAGACATTAAAACCTGTTTTTTAAACAATGTGTTTTTGTTTTCACAAAGTTTCACGAATGTTAAAAGAGATCACGATGAGTTTGGGCGGGCGGGTGATCTCAAAGGCGGCTGGAGACGCACTGAAACTGCGGGAGTAGATAAACACTCATTAATTCAACCAAAGTTCAACTAAGAAAAGTGTCGTATAACCTAATAATCTTAAAACCCCAAAGTGTCATCATTGGGCTCTGTATTTAATAAAATATTAGCTGCTCTCTTGGGTATATTCCGTCTGGCAATGGCTTAGGAGATCAGTAGAGCTACCTTCAGATCGTTTACAACGACATTTAGATGGTTCATGATTATAAAACGATGTAGTAAGTAGTTTAGTTTAGCTTTTGCAAGTAATCTAAGTGTTCTCTTTTGTCTAGGTAACGTAGCTTCTTTGAAATTAATTATTTCTAACACCTGACCAAAAAAGGGGTGTTATAGTTTAAGATATTATGTGTGTGTGTGTGTGTTTTTCCGTGGCATCGTAGCTCCCGAACGGAAAAATAAAATAAATTTATATAATTGATTGCAATTCTTTTTTATTGCAACTAGAGATCCGTGGTCTCTGCCTACCATAGGGGAAAGAGGCGCGATTTTATGTATGTATGTATGTATTTATATAATTATAACCGTAAAAGGGGACGTCCACCGGCTCGATGGGTAGATGACATCCGCAAAACAGTGGGTTGCACGTGGCTAAGACTAGCGCAGGATAGAGGCGAATGGCATTCACGAAGGGAGGCCTATGCCCAGCAGTGGGTTAGGAGTGGCTGATGATGATGATGATGATGAATAAGTAATAATAAAAAATCATTTTAATAACGTGAATAAGCCTTTATCAACATTTTGAAGTAATTATTGGTGCAAAGCTGGTGGCACGACGAGCAGCAAGCGTAAAATTGTTGTTCGCATCGCAGCACAAACACAATAGGTATTTCTCGCCAAACCTAACCCCTCACCATGGATGGACTTAAACTTCGTAAATGAAAACGATTTTGTTTTGGAAAATAATTGAAGTTACTCGGTTGATAATCTTCATTTTAAATTAAGGCATTTGATGATAATTGATTAATTATTGTATTGTACCTATTAACTTACCTATTGCCTATATCAAAGGTTAAATGCACAGACATCGCCTGTTACAATAATTATTGTTTATTTATCGTTCGTTCGTTCGTATGAGCAAGTGGCCAACGTTTATTTATAAAAAAGATACATTGCATTGGTACCTATGTATGTGGATTCACGAGAGATATATGAGGTTGATCTTCGTGGTCGTCAAAAGAGTCAATAGTTTTATGACAAAAGTTATTTGTCTTTAGTTATTTTAGTTTTATGTGGGTACGAGCATTAACTAGGTACATACGTTATAGATCACATTTTGAAGATAAAATGTCTATAGACCTTGGCTATGGTGTCTAGCTCAAGCAATCCAATTAAAATGTGTGTTGTGGAACACTTAATGTGTGAATGTACAAGGAGTAAGGATGCATCAATCGATTTTTCATTTCAAAATATTTCCTTTGAAAATCGCGCCTTATCACAAGCTCTAACTAAACTAAACGGTCAAGGAAAATATCGTGACGGAACCGGTTGTCTTTCTTGTAGCGTCGATGGGCTTGCAACCTGTCACTTATGAAATGTTTACTTCTGCAAAATGTGGGCATGTACAAAAATGCATTTGGACATGCCTCTGACTACCCCGTTAGACATCTTCAGAGGATTTTTTTTAAAACACAGTCTCTATTTTTCTTTCAAGATCAGTTTTTTGAGAAGTCTGAAACCGTGGACCGTGAGAGACAGTGAGAGATTTATTTATTACATGTTTCACTAACTTTATTTATTTCTTTATTACCAAGTAGTTTACAATAAGTAAACCACCTATACCAAAGATGATTAATATCTAGAAGACAGACAAAGGCCATACCTACACAAAATCGTAACCCTGATCCCGCAGTACCAGATAATAATAATAGACTTTAAAACATCAATTTTATCCAAAAAATGACAATACTTAGTAGTAGGTAGCAACAATATTCAATATAAAAAAAGTTTTAGGTAATTTTAACTAGAAAGTAATTGAAATTTCTTGGATAAAATGGATGTTTTAAAGTTTCCAGGCTATCTGGTACGGGTTACGATTTTGTGTATGGCCTTTGTCTGTCTTCTAGATATTAATCGTCTTTGATTAGTTTTTAGACAAAGGCCATACACAAAATCGTAACCCGATCCCGCAGTACCAGATAGCCTGAAAACTTTAAAACATCAATTTTATCCAAGAAATTTCAATACTTAGTAGTAGGTAGCAACAATATTCAATATTTAAACATTTTTAACTAGAAAGTAATTGAAATTTCTTGGATAAAATTGATGTTTTAGAGTTTTCAGGCTATTTTTTAGGGTTACGATTTTGTGTATGGCCTTTGTCTGTCTTCTAGATATTAATCACTTCACTTCTTATATTTGGCTTTCGCACGGCTTGTGCCACGCATTTAGCCACTACCATGTGTTTAAATTTTTAGTTAGTTTAGTCAAGGTCAAGTCAAAGTCATAGTCAGCGTCAGTAAAGATGTGGGTTCTTTACTGCAGCTTTTTACATGGACTTCTTGAGAGAACTCGAAATGCAATGATATACAGTTTTGTTTCATTTGCCTACATTTATGTACGTTCACGAACACTTAACAGTTAATAATCCACCATTATTACATATTAACATTCGCCAAAACACAAATTTCGGAAAATAAAACAAAAGAGACAACATGCCATCTTGAATTCCCGTCAAAAAGCCTAGATATTAATCGTCTTTGGTTTTTAGTTAAAACCTGTATTAATGCACTGTCACTTTGGTATTTCTTGACCTGACAAAATATTTGCTTGTGACAGTGTGATAGTGTGACAGTATCCCTATCTACTTGTGACGTTTGTGTAACCAAAATTATATATGCGTATAATATCTACATAGTTTCATTTGAATAAATCCGCTAAAAATGTCGGTTTCGCTTGACTCTGCATTGGATCCTATGGAGGAGATCCGTTTTCGCAAGAAAAACGGTGCTTTATGGATAGAAATTCAAAAAGAAACGCATTTCACATTTGATGAGCTCGAACGTAAGTTTCCTCTTTTCAAATTGCACCGGACCCCCGGGTTAGAACGGTATGAAGAAATTTATGAAAGTATAATATTAAACCGTTTTTTCACCCCTGTTATTTATCAGACTACTTTTTGTTTGAGCAACTTGTGTCAGTTCAGAAACATATTCTAACTATTCTACTCATTTCAACCTTTTGTCACTGTCATTCATGAATAAAAATATAGAAAATCACTTTTGAATCTGTGCAAAATAATTAATTTATTATAATAATTATACCTGTTCAGTTTAAGTTAAAAATCGTACCAACTCTTATTTCTTTCAGAGATTATGGTGATATTTTTCAAAATTCAGAAAAGAGACGAAAAACCAGCTGCAGCTGATTTAATATCAAGGTACGATTATATTATGTGTCTTAAAAGTTATAGGCAGGAAGTCTTTGCTGTAAAGAGTCATGATGAGAGTTGTAGCATGTTTTATTTAAATTCATCGTTAGAAAAATTAAGAAGATAATTTCCCTTGGTCACGCTAAAACTTCACAACGACTTTACCGATTTCATTAATTCGTTCTGTATTTGAAAACTAAATTTTTGAGGAAAGTTAAAGGTTCCTTTCATCATTATCACCATCATATAATTAATGCGCGGAAAACGCCGCGGGGCGCAGCTGGCTTATGATACTTATAAATAATTACAGAACACATTTTCGTGACGTGCTCCACAACGGTCTCGGAATGACGGACTCGTACATGATGGAGCGCGTGATGGTGGCGCTGGACCGGGGAACTTCTCCCTTCGTCACGATGGCCACCTTCGCCAAAGCCATGTCGCTCTACCTCCGAGGGGATCTCGAGGAGAGAATTACTTATGCTTTTACGGTAACACTTCAGATCTATTCATTATCATTATCATCACCTCAGTATGCACTCACTGCTGGGTAAAGGCCTCTTCTGTATTACGCCACTCATTCCGGTCTTATGTGACCCTCACCCACGCTTTCCTGGCAATATACAGATGTCATTGTGTGGATGGAATCACGCAAAAACTACAGAACGAATTTGGCTGAAATTTAAAATGTACCTGGTTGATGACCTGGAATAACACATGGCTACTTTTTATCCGCGCAAGCGGAGACGCGGGCGGATGCTTGCTACATATAAAATCCATCACATGAAATTACTACTATTGGTACATCATCTACGAATGTTTTTCAGTGCTACGATTTGCTCGGAGAAGGTCACCTGCGGCGTGAGACGATGTATCAATGCATGAAAAAGTCCCTGGCCAAAGCTTCCAGGGATGATGATGTCGAGGAGGCTGTCAAAGTAAGCATTTATTGCAACATCCACAAACATCACATAAACCTACTAGTAATATTATAAACGTGAAAGTTTGTATGGATGTATAGATGGATGTTGGAAAAGAAAATGAAAAGGGGCGGTTGTAGGTGTGCGGTTTTTTTTTATAGATAGTAGATAGTAGTGATTGAAGGAAGGTTTATATGTATAATAAGGCTACTTTTAACTACCGTGGGTCAGACCTCGGGGCGCAGCTAGTAAAGTTAATAAATGCTAAACTTGCAGACACGGTTTATTTTTCATTTGTAGCACCCTCTAGCGGTAGTAATTCAAACTCGCTTGAACGTGTCTGGAACGGTAAATTCCAACGTTCTGAAAAGGGCTCTAACTTGAAAATGAAAGTATAGTTGCTTCCGGAAGATGGCACAACTTGTCCAAATAATGCAATTAATACTCTGGTGATATAGGTTTCTGGTGATATACGCTAACAGAATTTACTCATACAGTGAGGCTGTGAACGCAGCAGACAACTCATTTTTCTTCGCAGTGTGGAACAAACAGGATTTTAGTATGAAACCGGATGCAGCGTAAATTTCGCGACTCGTTTCACGAGATTCACATCGCTACCCAAAAAATTACGCTAGTTTCGAAAATAAAATAAATAATAATAATTAAGTATAATGATCACGACTCTGATAATTATGATCCCAAGATGCGGTAGACATATTCTTTCAACGCTTAATTTTTTTTATTGTTTAGCCTCACCTTTAATCACAGTTAAGATATTAAGCCTTTTTCATTCAATTATTCATTCATTCATAAAAACTTCGTCACCAGAGTTGGCCACTAGCTCATACGAACTTACTCACTGATAGATAACACAAAACGATTACTAAAATGGTGGCCATTTATTTTTTATGTAGGTATGTTAGCAAATGCAGACAAAGATTTGCTTAGGTATTTGAAAGGTGCTACAGCTTTCCCAGAAGTCTAGGACCAAGACTGTATTTTGTATAAAAAATTCTGAGAATTCGGATGGAATAACTAAAACTAGCAGTTCTGCGAAAGGTTTCGTGAACCCAAACTTTTTTGCTCCACTTATTATACTACTGAAGTTATTTAAAAGTTAATAATATATATTATTTACACTGTTTTTGTATACTTAACTAAAAATGTGTAGGTATTATAACTTTGTAAATGTCCCAAGATATATTTTTATTTGCATTCCTGTGGTTTTCACACTCATTTTTTTTCATATTTTCATACCTCACTCTTCACGTCATTATAAATTTAAGGCTGATTAATCTGTTGCTATCTCTTCTAATTGTCACATAAGAGTAGGACAAGAAAAAACATTTTTATAGCCTTGTTAAATTGACAAATCATTATGAATAATGGGGTAACAATTCGTAAAAAAAAATCTCTTTTAAAAAAAGTGTACATGATATTGACAGAACCAGTACAAAAGGACTTTGGGTTGTTGAGATGTCCCAAGCATCGTAGTCCAGAAAAATTTGTCAAATTATGGCAAGTATCTCGGAATGAGAGATAGTCAGCTATATATTTGTATGACCCTTTATTTTGGCACCCTAAAACTCGTCTCAAAACCTACTTATCGTAGGGTGTCCGCGACTATAGATCATTATTTCAAGGTCAAAGGTTAAAATTGCACGTCTCGTTTCCTCTGGGTATTATGCTAGTTTATGACCATCTCTCATTCCGAGGTGAAATCACTTATTTTCTTGGACTGTCTATGAATTGAGATTAAATATGCTACATTAGAAATAGTAGGTAATTATTTTTTACCACGACCAACATAAGTTGTTAAACGGAACTAAAAAAAGTAAAAGTAAGTATAAGGATGTGGCAAACTCTGCTGACGGAGTTTTTAGCTTGCCCAAAGCCCAAAGATAATAAAATCACTACGTTTACCAAAGCCCTCAATCATGACTTAACGACTTTAAATGCCGGTACCGACAATTTAAAGTGCCCGAAACATGGATTCAATTTAATGGGAATTGGTAGGCATTTATTATGTACGAAAATTTGACAAGGATTTACCTAGTGTGGTTTGGTGAATTTTACTATCAAGATAATAGTGGCGATTCTGAGTGTCGCAAAAGCTAAACTAACCTAACTAAAACTATTGCCATCCTTCTTATTCCCATCGCTATGAAAGGGACGGCAACAATTTTAGTTAGCTTAGTTTAGCTTTTGCGACACTCAGAATCGCCACTAATGGCTGTCTTAATAGTCATACAAAAAATTTACGTCTAGTTTTATTCTATCTGTGATTTAGTTAGATATTAAACATTAGGTACTTCATACTCACTGACTTTCATACCTACCAAATAATCAAATCTACTAACTAGAATTTTGAAACTGGCTCTAGTAAGTTTTAGTACTTAAGAATTCGGTGACGTGGCTCGGCAAAGTCAATCCGCCGCGCGTTCCAAAGAGCGTGTAATAGTAAGAGACGGAAGTGCCATACAAACAAAACGAACACTAGACGATGTATTAATCACCCAGTGAACAATAAGACCAACGTAACAAAACCAAACCACGACCACAGAACATATTGACCACGACATACTGCCAACATTTTTTTTTTTTTTTTAATAACCTATAATGTGTCCCACTGCTGGGCAAAGGTCTCCCCCATCTCTTTCCACTTCTTTCGATCACCAGCCGCCTCCCACCACTCCTCATGGAAGGCATCTATGTCGTCACGCCAGCGTCTTTTAAAAATGTTATATTCTCTATGTTGGCAGTATCTAGGGATGTACCTAGTGACTATCGAAAATTTATCGATATCGATACCTATCAGCAGTAGCTAGGATTTTTGGATTCCATTAAATTATTAGTAGGTTTTTTTTTTCATAAATAAAAGAATTAATAATTAATTTAAGTAAGTATACATTTATTTGAACATCTACATAGGGTGTTTTGGGGGCGATAAATCGATCTTGCTAGGATTAATTTTTAGAAAATGACGTTTATATCCGTGTTTTCATGTAATGTTTGCCATCCAGGTACTTTCATATAGTGACGATGATCATCAAGCTTTTGTTTATGCTTCGTCATGCTGCTTCGATTTTCTGGTAGGTTGTCTGCAACAAATATTGTTGTATTATTATACAATAAAACAATATAAAATATATTATACCTAAACATAATGGTAATAGTGCCACTTGCGATCACCCATCCAAGTAGTGACATCCATGTTTACCTACTCCTAAAAATGTACATGATTCAATTAAAAACCTAATAGGTATAAAATAAAATCTAAGTTACATATAAATTATGGTAATCCAAACAAAATAAAACTTTATAAACATAGCAAACAAACAAATTAATCATTCCAGTTTCGTAAAACAAACTATCGATATCGATAAATCTAGGTTGATAGTCAAGCACTATAATTGTTTACCTACATACGGTATGAGAAAATTTTCTTGCAAAAACTTTTACGAATTGTATCATTATTTTACCAAATTTTGGAAATAAATGGCATAAAATTGCTTACCGATCTACATATAGAGGAAATTGAGCCATAAAAATGCGTTTTTGCACTCCTTCGCGGCATGTTTTTGCAAATTTCACATTGATTTTACTCATATTACTTAAACACACTATTACACTACAGAAAACTATTGAATAACAATGTTTTACACGTATCTTTATTTATGATTTCACGCCTTAGATTAAATTTTCTGTAACAAATAAATAATTGTCAAATTGTCAACAAACTAAAATTCGAAAGACTTCGTGAATTGACATGACACCACAGACAGTGAACAGACCAAAGAGAATGTAGAATGTAGCCCATAGAGAAAATACATCTTCCTTGATGTAGCCACAGACTAATGATGGATGATGGTGTACTTCTTCTTCTTCTTCGTTCTTACGCTCGTTCGTTCATTCTTACTATAATCCGTCTATGTCGGAGTGTCCTATTTTAGTATAGCTCTACAGAGTTGTCAGTGCTCTTCGTTATTCGAACGGGTTGAAGCCTCTTCAGAGTATATAGTTCTGTGGTTGTAGCAGCCATTAAAACTCCGGGGCGTTTCATATATCGTCTGTTTGAATAGTACATTCGCCAGACTGGTTGTCATAGCTATTTTGCAAGAAATTTGGTTGTCTCCCGTAGTCCCAAAAATTATGACTGAAAATTGTTTTTATTCTTCACACAGTGTAGTTTTTCTGTTACTAGACTATATAAGCTATGTTTCTAACAGAAGGAAACTTAAAATATTCTAGTGTTTAATACTAAATAAATATAAAGAAAACATGTCTTCTATGATGTAAAAATATGCAAAATGCGATTCGGTTTAATTTCACTTTAGCTAAGTATTTTGAAAAAAGCTTTTGGCAGAGACCTAGATAAATGCTATCCTAATACGAATAATACTATACTATGCTGAAGATATGCACAAATTTCAAATGGTTATGGTATTACGTTTGTATGGGGCACTCGTACAGCTCCGAAGCCTTAAGTACTTATCACACTTGATAGTTTCTTGAAGCGCTCGTGGCGAAGCTTGCTAAGACGTTCTTGATAGATCGTCGAAGTTAAGCAACGTTCTGAGAGGGCACGTTAAATTGTCGGTCCCGGCTTTTAAAGTTGTTAAGCCATGACGGAGGCCTTTAGGCGGCCTAAAAACTCCGTCATCAGAGTTGGCCACTTGCTCATACGAACGAAAGATCGCTTAGCGTTTTAGTTTATTTGTTTCAGACGACGGCAAAGCTGTAGTTAGTAATTGAATTGATAACGTGCGCGCGTATGCTGTGACGTGATCTCTTTAGTTTCATTAGTCTGCAAGATTGCCACTTCATATCGAGCTAAACTAATTTTGCGTTATAGCTAGATTATCACCGCTCAAGACTGAACAAATACCTTGTTAATTGACCTCCGTTGGTTAATAGACACTAGCGGATCGGTGGTTTCTTAGCGTTAGTGGGATCCTTTCATTGGTTCATTCATACAGATTTCTAACTTTCTAGGTCTCTGAGGGTAGGGAAAGAAACGTCTAAATATTTGTGACATCTCGGAAACGTTTTTCGTAGGTAATGTCAGCATTCCGTATCATAGGTTGTAAGACCATTGCTGTCTTATGCGGGGTTGCAATATTCAACTTACTAATAATCGTGGATCTGTCGCCATAGTAATATTGTTATCTGTCAAAAAATGTCCTACATTTTTTGTTGTCTCAACAAAGTTGCTATGGCGATCAATCTACGATCATTCGTAAGTTTAATATTGAAACCGGCCGTTATAGACTATTGCCCCCTTATTAATAAACGAAGATTAACAAAGAACGTTAGTGAATGAACGGTTATTAGTACTTTATTGTACACAGAATAAACATACAAATATTTACAACTTAAAATTAATATTTCGTTGATCTTTGTTTATTATTAAGAGGGTAGGTGATTATTTTAATGTCACCAGCAAGTAAGTATCAAGTGGCAAAATTAATAATTTTACGACTTCAATTTCGTAAAAGAGCAAATACCTGCACTAGTAGTAAAGTGCTAGAAGTTAATTTGTTAATAACCCCGAAGATCCTCATCGGATTAATGGAACGGACTCCTTTTAAATTAAATAGGTTTACATTTCCACCAACAGAGAGTTTTAATAAAATCTCCGCTTCCTAGAACTGAGAGAGTTCATTTTAACACTTTCTGTTCTTTTTGTTGAGACATTAATTGGTCCGGTCCGCCCGCGGTGGAAACCGGCCTTAAGTATGCAACAAGCGAGTGAAATGGTAGGTCTGTCTGTCAAAAAATCAAATCATAGGACTCTAGGACGCAGTTAGTGAGATATTTTATAGCTCATCTAAGTAGTTTTTTGCAAAAAAACCTAATAATACAACGTGTTTGAAACTCTTACGTTAAAACGTAAGTAGGTATATAGTTTTAGTTTCAACATTGCGCAACACAAAATAAATCCAGCGGCACTATTTTTTCTTACTAAACACGTATTATGCTTATGATCCTGATTTTTTAAAGATAAATTGATTTCACAGGAGTTCGTAGACATCATGCTCAAGCGTATGGACCGGGATTTAGACGGCGTGATCAATTTCAAAGACTTTCACGACTCGGTGATCGCTACGCCCTCCCTAATTGAGTGCCTCGGCTACTGTCTCCCGGAGCGACCAGCTGTGTACTCCTTCATTGCTACCTGGTGTCCTTTATGGGGAAGAATGTAATACATTACGTCGGGGTTTACTATGGTTTTGTTAGCTTCGTTTACAAACAAGCTGTTGCGAGAGAAATTGAAATTAAATATTCGGCAATGTATTGGGTTATTTTATTTGATATCGGTCGAGTAAGTTATGGCTAGTTCAGCATTGGTACCTACTCGAACATTGATCCATTTTAAAGTTGAGTTTTAATTTTAAGACGATAGAATAACTATAAAGTCAAGTATTGATTCAACAATCATAACTTATCTTAGTTTGAACTAAACTTAAAAGTATTTTTTGTTTTTAATCAGTGTTTCGTGTCGAACGCCCATGACGCACTTCTTTGAGGAAAACTTTGTAAAATCGTGGCTTGTGATTGGATGAATTTTTGCGATAAAATATTTATTAATGAAAATGATACCGGAAGGAAAATAGAGTCCATTTGAGATATGCGGATTTACAGAAGACACCGTAAATCATGCTATGCTGCTAAGGTTATTAGCAGCGATCTCAGACCCTTCTGACCCGCATGTTCTGACCCTATCTTTAAAAAAGTACCCGTTTGAACCGGTTCGTTTTTTCTTGTCCCGTTTGACCCCGTTTTCTAACAGGTACAGTCAATGGCAAAATTGGTTTGTCATCGTTAAGACCAATGGTCAATTACTGTCGCCAATTATTACTATTAATTATGTCAGTACCAAGTACCAGTGGTAAGTCAATGCCACCTGAACATTTTTTTATGCAACTGGTTTGTTTCAGGCAAGTGTTCTATTTTATAAGTGTTATTATAGTCCAAAATTTGTCTTAATTAGTAAAAGTTGCACTTGGTATCCACCAAACTCGTTTCGCTACTCCTAAACTACCTAACCGCTGTTTTCTCGTGGTCCCAGGATTTTGTCCCATTAATGGGACCACAAGGGAGAACTGTTTCTCGTAGTCCTATTCCTATGCTCAGTACCTAACGTATTTATTTTGATTGATTTGAGTTTGGCCATGAGGATAATTTTGTTAGTCCTCGTAGCCAAGTCAGTTAAGCTTAATAGTTCGGTCATGAGAAATAACCTGTTCATAGGTAAGGTACCCTGGAACCCGATGGACTTTAAAATACCTACCTACTTTAGATCACCTAACCTTTAAACGGTGAAGGAAAACATCGCGGCATCGTGAGGAAACCCGCGGCTAGTCGCCCCACACGTATTGACCATTGTCTTTCGTGTGGATATGGCCGGCTAAGCTGAGAGGATGGTTTTGGTGCTGGGCAAGCCTATTCCATCTCAACAATGTCCCAGGCACTACAGTGTCCCGTTAAGTGTAGGCAAAGCTTGCCTACTGACTCTGTATAAATCATCTAGTAAAGATGTAAAAGGCCTACTTAGATCCCCACTAATAATTATATTACTTAATCTTTTTTGGAAATACTTTCAAACATTTCTGAGTCTATTGGGCATTATTGATGTGGGTTTGAATTGAAGTATACAGTAGGTACACTTACGCCCGATTACTGAAACGTTACCTAAATAATTGCGGGCGTATTAATCATTTTGGACGTTCTTAATTGTCAGATTTGTATCTAAAATATCAAATAATGTCAATGTAAGCTCCACTTATTTCAGTATTCAGGCGTTAATCTGTAGCCTAGTCATAACATCGGTAAATATAGAGGTTAAACCACACGTCTTACCCTCTTATTAATAAACAAATATTAACGAAGTATTAATTTTGAGTTGTATTTGTATGTTTATTCTGTGTACAATAAAGTGCTAATTCGTTCATTCAAGGACGTTCTTCGTTAATCTTCGTTTATTAATAAGAGGGTTAGGTATTTATAATGAAATATAGGGGTGTTTTCTAGCAGCAAGACAAATTATTATTATCCTGAATATAAAAAAAATCGATATAGGTAGGTATATTAACTGACACACTACTGCCTTCTTCGAGTACATAATTATCATAGCTCTGCTTTGCTTAATAATCTCGCTTATGAAACTTATTACTGGAGGCCATCAATACCCATTATAAATCTTGCCGCATTATAAATCTACTGGCTAATAGCTTTACTAGCTGACGATGGCTACTCAACGCTCACCACCTTATGGTACTCCGACAACCACTCCGTACTCAAAAATCATGAAAACCAACCCTCAAATTGATAAAGTGGGAGACCACCAGGTACTAGTTATTCTTAAACGGAGCAAGATTCTGATGTAAATGTACCAAGTCGAATATTCAAGATTCCATTATGAAAGTACAGAGAAATTCTAACACCCTGACCTGAAGAGTCGGCTGGTACAATACGCTACGATAGGTATATGGTTTGTTGTTGTGTACGCGCCCAGTACGTTGTATTATGCATATTGTTTACACCGAGTTTCCTCACGGGGCTCGGGTCTCGTGTTTCATCTAGAGTCGCTCGATTTTAAACTACAGTTTTTAACCAAAACAGTGGCCGTTACGAGAGGCCCAGCAGATATTGTGTTACATCGACATGCATGACGGCATCAGAGAGCGAGACGTGAGTGAATATCTCTCACGGTATCAAACTTAGCCTAAGTGGCCCATAAAAAATAACACATCCTGTATTTTTTTAAGAATATTCTATGTTAGCCAAGTGTGTAGCGCGCGAACTTTTATTGATGTGCTAAATTCTAAAAGCATTTTTGCTTACTTTGACGAACCTCACTTTGTTTGACTGGCTCCCCGTGCAGCTTCACTATTTGGAAACATTTTCATACTTCATTCCCTTTTCACCCCCCTCATTATCTTTTCGACTTAACCAGTTTTAATAAAAAATGTTTAAGAATAACCGCAAAAAAAACTGCATTCAAATCGGTCCACAGGTTTAACAGCCACTTACTTATTGCTACGACACCTCTTTCGCAACTTATGCTTGTGTTTTAAAGTGACCAGTTAATTAAATATACAACTTACAGGTAGGTACACGTTTTTGTAAATACAAAAATGTATATGGAATAACAAAATAGATAAAAAAAACATTTGCCTTGCAGCAGGAATCGAACCTACCCTTCTGTATTTCCGCCCACTACGCCACATAGTCACCTGTGAGAGTGTCGATATTGCTTTCCGAGAATCAAGTGTTTTGAATAAATGCGAAGCCGCGTCATGCCGTACCTATTAGAAGATAAAATTTAATTATCTCTGGTTCATATTCCGTTCTTATTACCAATGGTAATAAACATAAATTGCATCGTGTATTACACGTGTAAGGTTGAGTTTACTAGCTCTCGCCAGCAGTTTTACTATTGTCCTACCTATACTTATATCACTTGTTTGTATCTCAGAGACCTTACTCGGGATCAACGAAAACGAAGTTTCGTGACAATTTTCGGGCTCCAATTATGTTGGTGAATTATTACGAATTCAGTATCCACCAACCTAAGCTGACCCGAAAATTGACACGAAACTTCGTTTCCGTTGATCCCGAGTACTAGGCATAGCTTTGATAGACGGCATATTGCTTGCAACATGTCACAATGATAAAATTCTTCATAGACTCGTAGAATGGTAGGTATTGAATAGGTAGAAGACTATTGAAAATAAGATATAGACAGGCGTCAAGCATAAGACACACCGCTTACATCACAACCACGCGTATTATGACCATTTTAGTGCATAGTTAAATCTGAAGCCAATAATCCGGGAGGTTATATTGTTTCACACTTATTTAAGTAAATAAATAAGTAACAAATAAATATCCTTGGACATTCCACACGGCGTCATCTAGTCCCTTGTGGTATGGTAACCAGATGACTGATATACCTACTACATAGATACATTTTTTTTGTAAAAACATACATCAATCATCATCAATATATATAAAACAATACCTAAGCATTTTTCTGGAATCAACGCACAGACCAAACCGCTGAAGCTATTAAGCTGAAATTTGGAAGGTAGCTTCCTTTTAAAACAAAACTGCGCACTAAGAAGGGATTTTTCGAAATTCCACCCCTAAAGGGTTGAAAGGGGGTGAAAACCGTTGTATGCAACTTATTAATGCGTGAAGCGATTTTCTTCAAACTCGGTATAAATATTGTAAATGATAGCCCACTGCGCCACAGAGTTCGTCAGTTATATTTTATGTTGGAAAACTATGTCGACGCTATCAATGTTCGGATGAATCAAAAAATTTAATTTTAATTTCAAATGGAAGAGTTTATTTCCAAAGACTATTGTTTCAATTGTGATCGAGCTTCATGCGAGAGGAAATGTTAAAACCGTTCCAAGGTCGTGAATTAATTTACACAAACTATTCAACGAATATTATTTTAATTATACGAATAACATTTTTTATTCAGCTAAAGGACAAAGTCAAAACTTAATTTTTGTAGAACTTTAGTAGCTTAGTCGATCGAACTGGTAAAAACTGACGCCTTACTTTTATATTATAGTTAATAAAATTCAGCTTAAAAAGTGAGTTGAGGGAATCGAACCCGCAACCTCTGCGTCTCAAGCGGGCTTTCACCCACTGCGCCACAGAGGTCGTCAAATAGGCGGGTAGGTACTCAAAAACACAAATTGTTAACATCGAAAATAAACAGAATAGCTTAGCAACACAGGTTTCTATAATAGTTTTTTTGTGATTTATGTGTCTCTAGTTTCCTACTAGACATCAAACAACGCCGCTGTTCTTTGAAGACTCTTTCTCGACCCTATGCTTGTGACGTAAGATCTCAAACGTAATAGTAGATTGTTACACAGGGGGTGAAAGCAAAGACATTGTTGTTGTTGTCTAAACTCTAGAACAATTAATAAATTTACAAAAGCTTCGTCATATTGTAGGTTTCTATACAATATATGAATAAAAAAAAATATTTTTGAATGTGCTATTAATCTAGATGTTATAAAACGCCACTAAAATATCATAATAAAAAGTATACAAAGAAGATAACTATGTAAGTATTAATGAAGGCATAAATCCTAATAATAGCCTTCAATTAAAATATGATAAAAAGTTTTTCCACACACCCGGCATCCTTTGTTTGAGTATCGACCTCCGCCAGTTCGACTCCAGAGTCGCAAAAGTTTTTTAAGGCACACGACGTCCTCAGACAAGAGTGCAGTGGAAGCAAGAAACGAACTATATAAGAGCAAGAACCCCCCTCCACTAGACTTTGTCGCTCCAGCAGAACGCCTGCCCCCCGGCCATAATCTGCATTGGCCAATGTAGAAGTCGCTTAACAGACTCCGTACACAAGTTGGCCGGTGCAGAAGCAACTTAGCCAAATGGGGCATAGGAGAAAATGACCCATCGCAAGTACAGTGTGAGTGCGGAGCCCCAACCCAACACAGAACATGTCGCACTTGTTGTGCCCTCTGTGTCCTAACAACTGTACCCGTGAAGACCTTGTTTTGGCCTCAGATAGGGCCATAAAGGTGGCTTCATATTGAAGTGAAAAAAATTAAATTCATGAGCTTATTGATACGATGAATTAATGAATACTTATAAAAGCCTGTTTGAATAAGAATCTATGTCAAGCTGCGTTCAAAGATGGTGTTCTTAGAAAAATTGCGATTGATTTAATTCAATTAGAATTCTCTTTGGTACGACGAGCAATCAGAAAACATACACTTCTTAGTACTACGTTGAAAGCTTCTGATTCATTAAATTGCTATTCAACCTGAACTAGTAGCTTCAAAGGGGAATTATGAGACTGATGCCCGAATCAAAGATAATAATAACCACTACGCCCGCGCCCGAACCGTTTCAGTACCACTTACAGTAGGTATTGAAACGCTACCTACTGTAAGAGGTGCTTGTATATAACATTATTTGACGTATAACCATATAAATCTGACATGTAAGAGCGTCCTAAATAAATAATAAAAAAAGCCTCTACTGCTTTATTTTTAAGTCATATCATAAAATTAATAACATTTTATGAAATAACATAGGCTACTTTTTATCCGGTTAATTACTAAGTGAAGCCGCGGGTTTATCATCTAGCTGACCCGGCGCATTTCTTACCGACTCACACATAACAGAATATTTTCCACTCTCCGATTTTAACAATTATTTTTTATTCGAGTCTAATACAAAAAAAAATCGGTTAAGGTGGTTCTTGTGCTGCAAAGGTCGTCATACATTAGTTCTTCAAAATGTAGTTAACCTCAGTGTTATGATACGGCAAAGTACCCTCACAAAGCTTATTATAATTAACTTTCAACTACTGGCACACACTTTGTTGTGAGAACTTCAAAGACTTATTGCAACTGTTGATGTTGTCATAGCAAAAGTTGAGTGGGGTTTTGACCTTCAGTCTTTGTAGCCAAGGTCTGTTTAAGAGTTCTCGTGGTTGGGATATTAAGTCGGTAACTGGATCTCATCACTTTTAAAACTTTCGTGAGATACCGCCCAATGTAGGTAACATGGTGTAAAGCGAGAGAGGAGTCACCATACTTATGCCTAAATGAATATTTTCCGGATGAATCGAAACATTGTCGGTACCTAAATTGTTTTTTTTTACATTAGTAATTTTCCGTGTGTTTTTATAATGGTAAGTACCTAGATAACTAATGTACTGGATGGGGCAGAATAGTCTACCTTATGTTACTACCTAAAAACATAGGCCTTTACATCTTTACTAGATGATTTATACAGAGTCAGGAGGCAAGCTTTGCCTACACTGAACGGGACACTGTAGTTACTACGTAAGTAAGTTGATAACCTAACAACATTTATAGTGACCATAGGTAATCATAATTAAAAATATTTTATGTTCTTACTAAAAAGATTGACTTGGTAATTAGCACTAAAAATCGAATATAATATAATTTGTAAATAAATACTATGTATTTAACATAGTAGTACATAATTATGTTGAACTCGATTGCCAACTTGTGACACACATTGTGTTTTCATGTAATAGCCAAGTCAATATATGTATTTCAAACATAAAAGGTTCTGTTTTTTTGTCCCGAAATATCTTTCACACTTGTGTTATTGCACCTACAACTGCTTTTTGGTTTTTTAGACGTCTTCGAAATTTTATTTATGATTTTTTTTTATTTAATAAGAAAAAACAGCGATAACATCGTGCTACATAAAACGAGTGGGCGGTTAATTGTGGCGCTGAGTGTATTTGACAGTTTGTTACAAGGGTATAATATACAATACCCCGTGCGTGATAATTATTTCCTTGTTGCAAATAGCTTACACGGATAAGAATGACAAGTTGTCTACACAGCAGTTAAGCCTATATGTTAATCCTATCCTACTTCATACTATCCTACTTCCTACTATAATATTATAAAGGTGAAAGTTTGTGCGTGTGTAAGTGTGTTTGTTACTTTTTCACGCTCAAACGGCTGGACAGATTTGAATAAAATTTGGTACTAGAATTGCTTATACCCTGGATTGAAAAATAGGCTACTTTTGATCTCTAATAGGCTACTATGGAACTATTCACCGCGGGTAACACCGCAGGGTGCAGTTAGTATAATAATAGTTACGTGTGATCTAGATTGATAAAACGAAAAATGCTTAGTGGTATTCTTAGATCCCATGGTCTAACTAGTTTTAGGGAGTTTTAGGCCGCCTTAATGATTCCGTCATGGCTTAACGACTTAAGAGAGTGCCATAACGCTGAAAAATGAGCGGGAGAGCGAATAGTGTTTTTACTCGTGAGTGAGAAGTGCAGAACGAAAGACACGCAACATAATTTATAGCGAAAAAACAGTTATTATTTAATTACAAGTTAATTAAACAAGCAATCCAAAAATTCAAACTCAGAACTAAATAAATACAACAACCAACAAACCAACAAAAATAGCGTTCTGTTCTTAAGATAAATAGCAAAATGTGTGAAAAACATATATTTTTCAAAAAAATATATCATCGAGAAAACTTTTTCCAATCCTGTTTCTAAAAAAATAAAACGCAAGATAAAAGTTCAAAGTATCATTTCCCTAAATATGAAGGACGTAGCTTTCACATTATACTGAGATAAATAAGGATTTCGACGACTAATTTGCATATGGCGCTCTCTTGATGTAAAATACTGTGACATCACTAAAAATCATGAAATGTATACTTAGGTACATTTTATTACAGGCGACTGTACATGAACAAAGCTTCAGGCAAAACTTAGTAACTACCTACCTATATTAAGCTCCGTTTCCAATCTATTTTACTCCTTTGACTGCAGTCAAAGCAAAAATATTAAATCGTAAATTGTTCCAGTGAAGCGATCGATGTAATCGGAGGCCATACGGATACGACGCCCTTTTGAGTAGGTACCTAGGTCGAACAAATGAAAGTTATGCGGCCATATTGTTAATGGACTTCAATTAAAGGCTTCTTGATAATAGCCCTAATATAAGCCCTATTATTGAGAACGTGCTATCAGTTTGCGGTAATAAAAGCTACTATTTAAGAAAATAAAAATAAAAAATCTCTTCGCACTTACGTAGGTATTTTTCAGTATTTGAGACGCAAAATTGACACAATATACCTACCTACGTAATAGGAAGGATCATTAAATTTAGTAAAGAAATAAGGTAAATTGCGCGATAAAACCCCGTGTCCATGCATTTATAAATATGAATCGTGATCGCGAATAAAAATATTCCTTGCGCTAGTTTCTCCTTTTAGTCTCTTAAAAGATGCCATGACAATTGGGAGCGTTTTGGAGCGATAAATAAGTTCATAAAAATGCAAAATAAACCATTTTAACGATCGATTATTACCTACTACTTTCTAAAAAAAAAAACAACTAGCCGATTAGGTACAGAAACTTTAAAAACAAAGAAATACATTGTAGGTTCGTCCTCAAATCAATACAAGTTTAATTAGCTTCTGACAACTCTGACATATAAATTAAGCAAGATGCTTAAGCATACGAGTACAGTTTAATTAATTCGATGGTGCGGTAATCAAACATGTTTATTCATAACATATTCTAACCTACATTATGTAAGTTGGGTTGTCTAAAACTGATTAGAAATTATTAAAAAAGGAAACTATAATTTGCAGTAAACTACACACGACTTTATCCCCGGAAACGGTATTTATTTCATTTGAGAGAACATATTTCGTCTTTATTAGTATATTTAACACATGCGTGCCTACCTTGTGGAAGTAACTAATAATTACACCCGAAAACTAAAAGCACTGCATAGCAAGCAAATTTATTTTAGTCCGACTACAAGATCAAATTCAATCATAAAGTCAATAAAAAGTCCCGGCTTTCAAAGACGTTAGGCCATGAGACCTTTAGGCGGCCTAAAAAATCCGTCACTCGAGAGATCCAAGTGGTGACATTTTGATGTAGGGTTAGGTTAAAAGTTTTCTATATAGGCAAAATGTATGAAGAATGAATGAGGCGATAGAAGACTATGTGTATCATAAGTAAGTGAAAACCTGCTCTGCCTCCCCCCTTAATAATAATGTGTGTAAGTATAGGAAACTAAAGTATAAAATGTTAAGGTGGTTGTATGCGTCAAACTGCGCTGCCACCTAGTATAATAATTAAAGAGCAAAGAGTTTAGAGCGCGCTGTAGATAAAATATTTTTCTTGCTCTTAAAAGCTCCAAGTAAGTAATTTGCCCCGAGTGTGCCACCTGTTGGCAACCGGGGCCATACACTGAATATTTTGTCACAGCTGCGAGGAATTTGACCAAAGCGTCTGGCAAGCCAAGATTCTTTTGACGCGTTCAAAAAATATTTATCAATTATGCTGTATAAAATGGGACACATTAAAATTCAAATACTTTTTAAAAACAAGCTTTTGTTAGAGTGACCTCTTTTTATTTTTCGAGTTATTCTCAGCAAGCCCTTTCATTTGATACCCTTATTGTAATAAACTAGTCCACCATCTTGGGTATTCTGCTATGTTAGATTTAGAATGACTAACTAGCTGCATTGTTATCCAAACGTATAGTATTATTTTATCTGTGATCCAAACTTAAGTGTCACAAAATTTCAGCTCAATCGGTTGAAGATAATCTGCTTCAAAATTGAGTTGCAAGATTCCACCCGAATAAACATGGTTACATACTTACATACAGTGCAAGTTAAATAAAAGCTTTTAAAATACGGGCGATCTCAGGAGGCTCCCTGAGATCGCCCGTATTTTAAAAGCTTTTATTTAACTTGCACTGTATGTAAGTATGTATGTATGTAACTGGTATTTTGTGTAATTTTAGCTTCCATTGATGTAGTAGGTTACTCGTAAAAGCTGAGGTTGCACTGGCTGCTTGAGCAAAGTGTTTCATGGCACAGTGAAGTCGATGGTTAGTTTATTTTTTTTAATCTACCATAAAATTAAACGCTTCGTGAAAAATATATTTTCTGAAATTTAATCAGGTTCGTCACGTCCCACTCTTAGCTTTTTATGTGACTTGCCACGATATCATTGCGAGCATAAATCGGAATCGACGATGTAAAAGTTATTCTCCAAAAGCTTTTTAAGAGCTGATTTCACTGATTTGCTCGAAAGTGGATTTATCTAATGAACACCATTATAAAGAATGTGGTCCAAATTTTTCTTCTTCTTCGTTTGCTTTGATTTGGTCTGACTCTGACCAAATATAAATATGTATTCAAAACCAATATATAGGATTTAAGTACTTTTAAGTGGGTTGAGAACGATACACAGTTTTTGTTTTAAGTAGATACCTAGGTAATTAAAGTCTAGTAACTGCACCGAAGCAAATATTATTACTTCATCCAATTGAAGATTTTAACTGGATAGGAAAGTGATTTGTAAATGTCATCAGGGTCTAAGCGTGAAAAAGGTAGGCCTCGTTAGTAAGATCGGCTCGGTCGACGGGCGGCGCGGCGGCGGCGCGGGAAGGGCGGCGCGCTCCAGCCTCACTGTGCCTCTGCGTCTCAGCAAGGATACACGCCCCGCTTGCGGAACTTGTGCTCGTAACTAGTTCCCCGCGAAACCTTCTTTTTCAATCTTGGTGAATTAAAACTCTCATAACATCTCCCAAAAATTATTTTTATCTAAGTAGTTGATCTCGCTCGCCGAGAAGTTTAGCCAGGAAAAAACTTCTGGTGAGTGTTTTATTTTATGTTACATTTTAAGGACACCGGTGGCGTAGCGTGAAGGGAGCGCGTAAAAGTTTCGGAGGCCCTCAGCCGAAGCGGGCTAGGCGCGGCAACAGGTAAGGAGGCTGGTATCGAGCGGACGATACGTTCACTTTTACTTTTCCCTTAAGCGGTCCCAAATCCTTGGTCCCAAACCCCGCCATTTTATCAGTGAATCGAATGACATTGTCGTCGCCACCCCGCTTCGTCTCTTCCCTACATTTTACTACTCTACTCACCCAAGTTATCACCTTTTCACACCTCATTATTTTTAGATGGAGTTCACTTTATGTTACGATCTGGCGAATATCCAATTGAAAAGCTGATGTAAACAGCCTCTCCAGGGAAAAGTTATTTTTTTATTTTACAATGTAGGTAAGTAAGTAAGTTATACTGTTTTTCAGGAATTTAATTAGATAGATACAAAATGCTCAAGAAACCCCTGCATCTATCTAATTTCTCAAATTGAATATCAATAGGTACCTAACTAAGCATGAAACGAATGAGTAATCAATGATTTATTTATCGAACCATGAAAAAAAATTATAATTTTTAATTTTTAAGTAAATATTTATACTTCAAAATTGTTGATTGAGTTATTCACACCAGGAATATTTAAATACCCCATGCCGTTATAACACTTTATAAAAATAATATTAACAAAGGTAAAACAAAGAATGTATTAGAAAAATAATGCTATTATTTAATAAAATAATCTAAAGATGGAGCGTATAAATAAATAATAAATTCTAATAAGTAATTCATTTTCATAAATCATGAGAAGTTATTGTTTCTTTCATAAAATAACAACTTCTGTTTTCATTCAACTGATAGTTTTTTAGGGCTCGGGTTCAGTTATATCAAAAGAATTTTCGGGAAAATAACACAACAACATAGGGGAGGGGTTACACTCGTAGTTATAACGCGATTTTGTTGGAATGAAATTTCAACATTAAAGGTATACTGTAAACTCTTACAAATTGTATTACAATGACAAAGCTGCAAAACTACATCATTAGATTAGTCACTTGGCTTTTACGAAGTTTGAGTCCCATCGATTTATGTGTAACACGGTCACATCAAACAGTTTTGAGAACTTGCATGATTGATGTGTGACAAATAAATAATCGAGCAAGTTGCAACATTATAAATTTTATTAAACCGACTTCAATTTCGTAAAAAGAGAGCAATTTACTGCACTTTTGAGGTGCATTTTTCTTATAGTTAATTTTTCTCAACATGTTTTTTGAAGATCGGGACCACACGATAAAGAAATTGATTTATCGCTTTCAAATAAATAAAGAATCATAAAAATTGGTTAACCCAGTCGAAACTCGAAAGTTCTGATGTACTTATACAAATAAAAAAATATAGCCGAATTAAGTACCTCCTCCTTTTTTAAGTCGGTAAAAATATTCTACCATCAGTTACCGGATAAAATTTATGATGAAATATGTCAATTATGAATGATTGATACGACAGGTGATACGACAGCGTTCATAAATATAACAAAATATGCAAACGAAACATAAGGAAATCCTAAATGGATAGCTGTAGTAGGCAAAGAGCATGGCTGTAGGTATAAACTTTTACCTATCATTTAAGACCTACCGTTCGTTGTACAACAGTTTTGCAATAAAATATTTCTGATTCTGTTTCTGAAACATTTTGCTTTTAAAACGACATTCGTGTTTTCTGAAACATTTTGCTTTTAAAACGACATTCGTGTACTTATGTGACATGCTCTTCAGCAGGACCATCCCAGAATTTGGATATGAGAGTAAATAGGAAAAAATGTACCAAAATTGTACCTAAGTACCACAGTTTCGGAGTAATCAACATACCCATACCAACATGGGTAGGTAATTAAACAATACAATCACATTGTATTATAGGGCGTGTGACAATAATCCGTACTATTCGTAATCTGTATTATTTTTTAAAGTTCTGCTGAAACCCTCGTGGCGAAGCTTGCATCTACGTTCTAAACAGATCGTTGAAGTTAAATGACGTTTTAAGCGGTCACAATTGGAATTGATGAATGCAAGTGACTTTTGCAACTGATCGCTTCCGTGCTTGGAGGACTGTTGTCCCAGCTATGAAAGTCGTTAAGAGACAGAGGCCTTTAGGCGGCCTAAAAAATATCTTTTCAGAGTTAACCAGCTCATACGAATTTACTTTTAAAAATGACTCGAAAAAAACCTGAATTTGTGACGTTATCGTCACAAATTCAAGTTAGTAATACGCTGTCGAAATTTAAATTGATTTTGGGTGCGACTAACATGTTACTCTCTATTTTTAAACAAATTACTTTTTTATCGACCAACAGAAAGTAACTACACAAAATAGAAAAATATGGTTTTAAATCTGACGAGCATTTTTACACGAAGTGTTTTACTAAAAAACTTTTTACCATCCACGAACAAATACGTTGGACAATAGATTTTCGACAAATTGCTGTTCTACTAAAATGACCAGCGACTCTGTGTGGTGACGTTTATTTTCAGTCTTCGCGTTTCTTCAAAGCGTATGCATCTTCTTGTTGAATTTGAAAAATGTTGTACTCCTTCACAAAGTTGTTAGGTGACCTTTTAGTAGCATTAGAGAAGAGCCAGTGGCGATGATCGTTTCCCTGAGTAAAGTTTCTGCTCAGTTGGCTTCTTCCTCTACTGTAAATTGGATAAACCTTTTTATTATGAATGAATAAATGACAATTCTTTATTGATAGCATAAAATACAATACAACTAGTGATACGAGTAAAACTAAGAAACAATGTACTCGTACAATAGGCGGCCTCTTCGATAAGAACCGATTTTCTATTGTATTTTATTTAGGTAAGTATTTAAAATTATTAGTAAGGGTTAATTATTAACACCGTCTATAGAAATCATATTATTAAAAAGACGAAACACAGTCTGCCTGCAAGTAGTTTGCATTTTCTTTTTTTAAAAGAACGTCACAAAAAGCGGTTCACCCATCGATGATGATGATTGTGGTGATGATGATGGTAGTGATGATGATGATGATGATGATGATGATGATGATGATGATGATGATGCTGATGCTAATGATGATAATGATGATGATGATGATAATGATGATGATGATGATGATGATGAAATGATGACGATAATGATGATGACAACCCTTACCTTATAATGGCCAATGGGCTTGTGCTATTCCAAACCAGTAGGTACCTAGGTAGATAAACATTTCACGTAAATGACAGGTAGATTTACGATTTGTTCCGTCCCTTCGTGCCCGTGACCTTTGAAGCGACTTTATAAATTACACTGATTTTCAGCACTACAATACTTTGAGGTATTGAATTTGTATAATTATCTATACTTAGGTACCTACATATAATAGTCCAGAGTACATTCAAAATCAATAGGTACCTCAAAGTTTTTAATTTGTATTCATTCGCTTTTAAAAAGAATTCTATGAATCGACGAACTAACGAGAATTTTTAAAGCTGGCTTAAAAATACAGCATTATTTTACTCGGTGATGTTTAGGGTTCCGTACCCAAATGGTTAAAACGGGACCTACTACTATGACTCCGCTGTCCGTCTGTTCGTCTGTCACCAGGATTGTGTGTTTTGTATCATGAGATGCAGTCTCATGATACAGTTCATAGCCTGGTGACTATTACTATTATATACTTAGCTAGACAGTTACATTTTTTACAGATGATTGTACTTATTACTGTTACCGCTATAACAAATAGTAAAAACAGAATAAAATCAATATTTAAATACAACATACGTTATTTCATGCCGTTTTTTGCTCAATATTAATAACGACAACATGGTAGTCGCTTGAATTATTCACAGGATTGTACGGAACCCTTCGTGCGTGAGTCCGACTCGCACTTGGCTGATTTTATTTTGTTTATAGCATGATATTGATTTTATTTTCACTACTGCTGCTCGTTCGTTCGTTATGAGCAAGTGGCCAACTCTAATGACGGACTAACTGCTGCTGCGCCCCGCGGTGTTACCCGCGCTGAATAGTTCTCATTCCCGTGAGTATACCGGGATCAAAAGTAGCCTATTTTTTCATCCCGGGTATAAGCCATTCTGGTGCCTAATTTCATTCAAATCCGTTCAGCCGTTTGAGCATGAAAGAGTAACAAATACACTTACACATACACAAGTTTACACTTTATAATATTAGTAGTAGGATAAGGTCACTAGTGGCAAAGACGATTTGGGTTTAAAATTATCTTTGCTAATGGTCAATCTTTGCAATTTAGCACTTGATATTCTGATACATTTTGGATTTATAAAACGAATTTCGTATTTTAAGAACTTGATAACGCATGTGACTAGTGTGCCATTAAAATTATAATAATGGTAATTCCCGTCTCGATACTGAATACTTGAATTCAGTCTCAGTCACTTGAGTGAATTCGAGTTAGAATTTTTACAGAATGCCTCTTGTGAAATCTGAAAATGAATGAAAGGTAATAGTGAACGCGTGTAATGCATTCATTGCGTTCATTGCCAGGTATTCTGCAATCCCGTCCCTTCAATTAAGGATAAAGACGCATTAACATTGGTCCGATAGCTTAAGGCTGTGTCCACGGTAGGCAAACTGTGAGCGGCCGACTGAGTTTGCGGCGTAGGTATCGGTTTAGTACGCCCTTCCATATATTTGAAATGGAATGTCCACAGTTTGCTAGTTTTGCGCTCACTATACGCAGTTTGCAGCGTTACGCGCGCCGACTGCCTGTCAGTTAGTGGCCGACCACAGCAAAACCGGTTCCAGTCAGCGGCGGCAATATGGTTGATATGGCGAAAATTGATCTGAGTTTGCAGCTTACTCAAATTTCAGTTTGCCACAAATATGCGGCTCACTCAGTCGGTCGCTCACAGTTTGCCTACTGTGGACACAGCCTCATGGTCCGGATTTCTATGACCTTCATCGGTACTTCGCCTTACCCAAGTACAATAAGACTGCCCGGGGCGGCCTTTTTGTTTCGGAAAACTTTATGTTCGCGAGCTATTATACAGTTACTGACGCGAAGAGTGAAAAATCTGTTGGTGTTCTAAAAAACTGGCCCAGTGCGTGTCGGGTTACGATTAATGTAGGGTTCCGTAGTTCTCGTATTTATATGTTTTGGATAGAGTTTAAAAAAATTAGTTAAAAACTGTATCTAAAGGCACTTGGATCAGATTATTAAACGACCCTGATCTCGCAACAAAGCGTGCGCTAAACTCTCCATGTAAATGGCGATTAATTCACGTTATCCTATTTGTGTAGCCTAAGTTTGGTATATCGTGTTTCAAGCATCAATTTTGAGTTTCCTCTCGATTATATTGTAGGAATCTTGCTTGAGACTAGGTTCAAATTCAAATAGAATTCTTGTTTAATTTTTATTTTTAGCTTAACGACAAAACAAAATATTTTGCTTTCATTTTATACTAGCTGCACCCTTCGGTGTTACCCGCGGTGATATGTTCGTATTCCGGTGGGAATACCGGGATCAAAAAGCTATACTGGTACCAAATTTCATTCAAATCCGACCAGCCGTTTGAGCGTGAAAGTGTAACAAACATTCACACTTACATACACACACACAAACTTCCACCTTTATAATATTATACTTAATAGTGTATTAACATCTTGTACCTACCTACTTAATAAATTTGTTTTGCCTGACATAAAGTTTATATCCTTATAATTGTTTATTGTTTGGTTTCTAATTAAAACACGACAATACTCGTAAATAAATTTCAATATCATTCCAAAAATAAATAGCCGATATCTGTTATTAAAAAAAAGTATTTGTACCTACGGAAATTAAGATTGGGTGATTTAGAGAATAATTTATTTTACAAGATCCAACGGAACTTAATTTACCTCGTATTTTTCAGCCAATCTTTTCAAATCGATTTCTAAAAAAGTTTCGAAGCGGCGATAAGAGAGTTCCACTGTATTTTTTGTTACCGAAGCTACATTATCATGTCATCTGGTAATATTTATAATACCATAATTAATAGTCCATAACACAAACATTAAATAGCTTAGCTTGGGATTAGATGACGTTGTGTGGAATGTCCAAGGATATTTATTTATTTTTTGGATGGGTGACCGCAAGTGGCATTAATATCTGAGCGCTTCCGTGCTTCGGAGGGCACGTTAAATTGTCGGTCCCGGCTTTAAAGTCGTTAAGCCACGACGGAGGCCTTAAGGCGGCCTAAAAACTCCGTCACCAGAGTTGGCCACTTGCTCATACGAACTTACTTACTTACTTACTTTATTTATTTATTTATTTATTCATTACAAAAATCGTTGTACAGCGGTTTTGGCCCACCCATGATGAATCAGTCAGTCAGGTTACGGTCTTTATAGGAATAATTTATAGGTACCTAAGCATCCTAATCAGTAAGTACTGAGTTACTGAATTTTCTCTCTAATGACGACGATGGGTTTGATTGGGCACGTATGGAATGTAAGCTTCTGCAAAATGTGCTGCAATGGCACATACCAAATATTGCATTTATTTGGACATCTCTCTGACCCCTTAGACATCTCCAAAGGATCTAATACCTACACCTAAAGATTCGAGAGAATGTATACCTTGGGAGTATAGGTACCTAGGCCTGATCACAAAAGAAAAAAAAAATTCTAGGGCCCAAAGTACAAGTAAATAAAATTAAAAACAAAACCGACTTTAATGTTGTAAGCTAAATTATTTACTACATTCTCAAGGTGTGTTTCTGCTCATCACTACAAAGAACCTCACCAAATTGTATGGGACCACGTTGGCTTATTTACTTCGATCAACAATACACCGTTATCATAGGTTATTTATTATAGTACTATCTTACCCGCCCGCGGCTATAGCCTACGTTCATTCAGAAAGTCCATGCTACACATCGGTAAGTAATATAATTTTTGAAATCGGAAGAGTAGTTACGGAGATTAGGTACTCCAAACAAACAAACAAACCAACTTTACCTCCTACTAAGTATAGACTTAGTATACTTAGATAGATAGGTACATCAGTCGCCTGCACTAAGATGTACCTACACATCCAAACGCTCCAAAATTATGTAAGTAGGTATAACCATAGACTTGTGCCATTAACATCTATACATTTTTAATAGTGTAGGTATTAGGTAGATTGAAATTGTATGGATAAAAATGGTTACAAAATTTTTGAATCAATAGTATTTATTTAACTATTCATTATTATTTTTATAAGATATATTAGGAAAAACTGTAATATCTTCTGAATAAAAGGCTTTTATTATTATTATTATTATTTTTATATTATTATAACATAATTTATTTACAGAAACTAAACTACTACATATTTACATAACTAAATAAACTAATAAAATATAATTATTTTATCACCTTTAACGAGCAATACTTGTATATTTATCGATCGATTGTAAAACAAACTGCAATTGGTTTTATAATCCTCTAAGAACGGTGATATATTTTGTGTAATTCTGTAGATTCCCATATCAGTCATACAAAAGGGATGTCCTACTTGTATTGACATCATCATTGTCAAGCCATGACAAAGAGAAGGCAGTGTTAGCCTGCGTTTCCACCAGAGATGAGCGAGGATACGTTGCAAGGAATGTGTTTGTCAAGAACCAATAGAATCGCTTTTATCTTTGAGGCTAGGCTACACAGAAACTACAATTGAAATACAGCTAGGTGGCCTAATAACTCCGTCATCGGAGTCGGTCACTTGGATTTATTCTGTATTCATGCCGGAGTTTCGGCCCACATCCTTAAAAAGCCTTTATTCGCTCATACGAGCTTACTTACTAACATTAATAATAATATGTGCTTTGTGTTACTGAATTGCTTGTTTGTTGTTTAAATGTAGGTATGCCAAGTTACCTTGGCGTTGCCTGAAGTAATATCCGACACTTTTGCAAGTAATATAAACAACACACTACAACGCCCTTCAAAGAGATAATTTACGTTGAAGTTTATTAGACTATGTTGCTAGTTTATTCTGACACCTCAAGTACACAGTCTATAAAATCCTTTGAGCAATTAATAGGTAATGATGACAAAATTTACCGAAACACCGGATAATGTACAATCGCCTTCAGAAATTACACTCCGAGCTCAGCATTTCTGAAATTATTGTTCTGATCGAAATTTATTTGGAATTTATCGGCATTCCAAAGATTTGATGTACCCCCGATGACAATTAATGCACGGTAACCCTACATGAAAGCTATGGCCAAACGTCACCAACAGAGTTCTTTATATTCCGCACAAAATTCATTAGGTAATTTGTGACACCTTTTTGCCTTGGAAATATCGACTAATATGTTGATCTCGTCGATCCGCCCGCTACCTACACACATCGCGATATAACCAGGAAACACATGAAATAGCAGTGATCTGGTTATACTTACGATTGGACCAGGACCACGATATATACATAATTCTTACATCAGATCGGAAAATTGTTACTGTTCCTTCGTTCGTATGAGCAAGTGGCCAACTCTGGTGACGGAGTTTTTTTAGGCCGCCTAAAGGCCTCCGTCATGGCTTAACGACTTTAAAAGCCGGGACCGACAATTTAACGTGCCCCAAACACGGAAACGCTAAACTGATAATGCCACTTGCGGTCACCCATTCGAGTTGTGACTGCTCAGAACGTTGCTTAACTTCGACGATCTATCAAGAACGTCTTAGCAAGCTTCGCCACGAGTGCTTATCACACTTAGTACAAAATAGGCTACTTTTAATCCCAGTATTCCCACAGGAACGGGAACTATTCACCGCGGGTAACACCGCGGGGCGCAGCTAGTAATAAATAACAATAAAAACTTTTTTCAGGTAACAGCATAAAGATGTAAAACTTAAACTCCTTCCCATAAAAACAAATAATAATAAAAGCATAAATGGTAAACACTCGTTAGCGAGGTAAGGCTGCTGCAGACTGGAGGAGTCTATCTATAACAATTCTAGATAAAGTAAAGTCCCGGTCACGGTCACGGAAAAGCTGTACTAGGAATTGAGGGAAAATACTCGCTGTTTATTTTGTTACACTTTATTTCAACAAGCTTCCGCCCTTGGCATCGCTCGAGTAGAACTTAACTGGATTAAAAGTTGCTACTACTGGACTATACATATTTCTAGTTTTAGCCAAATCCGTTATGTAGTTTTTGCGCAAAAAAGAAATAACCATCCATTTATAAATCCACACAAACTATCGCGTTTATAGTTTATGAAGGATTTAACGTATGAGTTTTTGTATTGTGTTTTGCTGTGCTATTCTATTTAAAGGGGCGACTACCTATGACGTAATTCAGGGTGGGGTAAATTTGGGCATCATAATCCATTTCTTTATAGTTAGAATTTTTTTCTAAGAACCTTATGTTTGCATACAAGAAAAAAAAATTATGTCATGAAAAATATTTGAATAAAAGTAAAGTACTTAAACAAAATAAACATTTGTCAAAAAAAACCAGGGATCTTAATCAATTATTTGCCAACACACTTATGTACCAAATGAAAGGGCAAGTTTCGAAAAAATAGGCTACTTTTGATCCCGGTATTCCCACGGGAACGGGAACTTCAACAAACACCGCGGGACGCAGCTAATAATTTCACTTTCAAAACTATATAACGTGGGTTGTATTAGACATTATTATAGCACACGGGAAATTACTCACGTGAAATTATCATCGATTTAAATACCGACAATGTTTCGATTCTTCCGGAGAATGAAGACACTCAGAGTGTGACACTCGCAGATGAAGATTCTCCGGATGAATCGAAACATTGTCGGTATCTAAATCGACGATAATTTTACGTGAGTAATTTCCCGTGTGCTATTACGAGTATAATGCAGCTAGCAATGTATATACTTACTTACCTATGTATGTATTTTAATGAAAATTGGGCATGATACTCTGCGTGGGTAGTGAGTTTACAAATTACTTTGCACCGGCCATCAGAGTTTTCTAGCGAATTCATCAAAACACAATTCAGGTGAATTTCAAACAAATAAAAACCGGCAGGCCACGCTCAATACAAGGTTCCGTAGTTGGCCATAGACGGTAGGTACTTAGAATTTAAGTAATTTTCACGTTGAATTTAGCCACGTTTTACTTGTTAACCTGTAAAGCCCACTTAGGTACCTGTATTATATAGTTTTTCATCATTCATGAAAAATTTAAAAATGGTCTTAGAATGTTGATTTATGTTTGAAAGACATATCCAACATAACTTCACACTACGGAGTTGAGACGAAAAAAATAATCACCTCCGCTTACGTGTAGGGGTAAACCTACCTTTTATAGGATTTAACTACCGCTTTGTCGACGTAATCAATATAGGTATCTTTGCCAAATTATAGTTTTATTGTATCTAAATAGTCTATGAGCAAAACCACAGACAAACAGACGGACGACAGTCGGACTGGCGAAGCTGTAAGGGTTCATTGGTGGCAACGGAACCCTAAAAATGAAACGAAAATTGGAAAAATGAATGTTACATTTTATGCGGTCTGTTATTTTGTTGAAATTTCGCAAAATTTAAATACAAAATGTGGAATTAAGGTAAAGCTATTCTATTGAGTAGGTAATCAGGCTCACAGCTATATTCGGTAGATCTACTCTGTGATATTTCATCATCAAAATCACTTAGGTACGAAGGTCTCAGATAAAGATAAGTTCAGACTTACAATTGGACATGCCAACATTCTTTCGTTCACGTCGTTCGTTCTTTAATAGTTTTCCGACTAAGACCATGCGAACTTGTGGCAGCCAATTGCAGTAAAATTTATAAGTAAATACCTATATAAATAAGGCTTTGACACAGTATTGTTATTATTATAAGGTTTGTTATATTTGTATGGAAAGAAAGATTAAATGATTGGTTTATGGTTACGAGAAAAGATAATATGCAACTCTAAATATAAACATGATATTTGTATTCCCCAAATTAATAATGCCATGTATTCAAATGGTACCTTTATTTCAGCAGCACGTATTTACAATAAGCTACCATTTGATTTTAAAATTCTTGAAGGTAACAAATTTAAAAATCAACTTAGAAATTGGCTTGTAAACAGTGTACTTTACAATCTTGATGAGTATTTTAATAGGTGATACTAAGTGGCTACCTACATACTTTAGCCTAGGTTATTTTATCACTAGGTAACCAATTATCATAATGTTGCACATCCGAAATGGATAGCTGTATAAACTTGTACCTACGTATTATTTAAGACCTACCTTGTACAACAGTTTGGCAATAAAAGTTTTCTGATTCTGATTCTGATTAAAATAAGTTTAATGGCAATTTTTTATCAAAAGATGTTCCCACACATCTGAGGAACGCCGACAACATGGAGAGGCTAATAATAACAAAATAGAGGGCAAAAAACCCCTATATATATAGCGATGGTCGAGTTAAGTCCGTCAAGTGATACCTGCGTGGAGTCACGATCCTCAAATAAGGGGAAACGATTGAGGGAAAGTTATATTTAGTAGCACTTTTATAAACGTGTGGACAAACTGTGTAGGTACTCCTACACCAACCTACAGCAATATCGTTTTGCGTCGATGAAATGTGACTAAACAAAATTCAATTTTCTTCACAACATAGCTTTACTTGTTGAGTGTTGTGGCGGGGCGAGGGTCGGGGTGTGGGGAAGGAGACACGTTCATTCTATATAAACTTACGTTTATGAGCAGCGTTGACACGATCTTACCGAGTATACTAGGTTCGGTTGATATTAGTGGCAATTCGGAGTATCGCAATAGCTAAACTTAACTAACTAAAAATGTTGCCGTACCGTTTCATAGCGATGGGAATAAAAAGGATGGCATTAATTTTAGTTAGTTTAGTTTAGCTTTTGGGACACTCCGAATTGCCACTATTATCATAGTTCACTCGGATGTAATTCTTCATTTCTTCAATGGTTTTGCATAGTCAATCAACATCACAATTGTCGCAGACTTGTTGATAGAATAGCTAAGACAGGATAAAGAGAAGGTATCTCGCAAAAGACGCATATGTGCATTGTGGTTTGCCACTTTCTTTTACTACTCGTATAATATCTAGCTCGGAATAGTAAAACGGGATCCGACTGCACTTAAATCGGATGCTGTTGTCCGAGAGCGCTCGGATCGTGTTTTTATAATGATGAGATCCAAGATAAAAGGTCGAAGTATCATTTCCCCAAACATTATAAAGAGGTAACTTCCACAGATATGGAGATACAAAACGATTTCAAACTACTAAATTGCCTATGAAATATAGCAAAATGTGATCGTGTCATCATCATCTACAGCGTGACTTTACCTATTGCTGGGCATAGGCCTCTCTAAGTTTGTGAGATGCACTACAGTCTTGTGCCAGTCGTATCCATTGACGCACCGCGACGTGGACTATGTCGTCGACCCACCTCGCCACCGGTCGCCCGACACTTCTTTGACCTATCCTCGGCCACCATTCAGTCATGGCCTTGGTCCACCTGTCATCACCTCGCCTTGCAATGTGTCCTGCCCAACCTCCACTTGAGTTCCATTATCCTGGATCCGACATCTTTGACTTTCGTCCGTCGTCGGATATATACTTTTGGAACTCGGTGATCGTGTCACCACGTCTTTATCCTAGCCCTTAATATAACCAATACTTAAATATATCGCTTTTTCTATAGAAACACAGCCAAAAATAAACATGCAGTGTCCTGGCATTCAATGGCTTTGATTCTTTAGCCAAGTTCAATGACAATAAGTCCCGTAGTGAAGAAGTGTCAAAATAAAGGATTAGCGAAGGTAGAAATAGATTAAATACGATGTGATTGTAATATGGCTACAGTCTCTGTTTACGTTGGCGGGAGAGCGACCCCAAATAATATATTATTACTGAGAGAAATTTTGGTACGGTTCATTTAAACGCCCATGTTATATTTCCAAATAAAAGGATAGGTAAGTAAAGTACTCACAATAAATCATACATTTTTCGGAAACTTATTATTTAGGTGCTAGAGCTAATAATACATTTATATTTTGGTTATACTTATCCGAAAAAAGATTTACCTCATCTGCTAGATTGTATTTACAGACAACTTAAAGCAGTTGTCTCACCGCCTGCGGCGAGGAAGCGATTAACTATGAGATAAACCAACTTCAAAAAAGAAGAAAGTTATTTTATTTCACTGTGTATTTTTTTTATCTATTTTCACCGATTATTCCGTCAATAGTAGACCGATAATGTTTTTTTTTGTTTGTACTATTAACAAATTAAAAAAAATACTTTTCTGTTCATAACTCCGAAGATCCTCATCAGATCCTCAAAAATTTTTATTCGACCACCGCGGTGATATAGGTACCTACCTACCTACATGTACCTTTATTCCCGCGGTGGAATGTCTGTTCACCGATTATTCCGTCAATAGTGTTGTGAGAAGAGTTAATACTCTTATTCACTTTGGTGGTAATCAACCAAGTTCCCATTAAAAGAATTTAAGGATCTAATCAGGATTTTCAGAGTTACATACAAAAATGCATAAAAGAACTTTGCCATGCTCATAACAACTGTTTTTTTATTATTCTTAGTGCCTCTTTCACGATCATCAAGTAAGTTCCGAGTAGGCTAGTCACCAAGTAAAGTGTCGAGTAATTGACGTAATTGACATTTGGCGCATAGAACGAATGACGTTACTCGTTAAGTAACTAATCAACACTTTACTTGAGGATGGTGAACGAGGCCCTTAGTGTATTACTTAGGTATTATACATAAGTATAATTTTGCTATTAAAATTTAATGATAAAATAAAAATGTGATTAATAATAAATTAAATCAAAAAACCTTTGAATGCAGTTCAAATTGTTTTTAAAATTAAAATGAAAGTCTTCTTTCAGTAAAATTGTCTATCTACAATATTTAAGGTACTTTCTGTATAGCTGTGGGACTCCCTGTATAGATAAGAATTTATTATTTTCGTCATCGATCTTGTGCTGTGATAATAAGTTATACAAGAAACTCAGAATACAGAAAGAACAGAAATTACCTCAAGCATTTCATTTATGACGTGCTATTTCACGGAACCAGTCATTCGGAAGAGACACCCCACAAAATCCATTACAGACACATTTACTCGTGCATACCATTTGTGATGTTTACTAGGTGTTTATTATTACTCCTCCGAATAGATAAGGTAATACTTAGGTTTCGAAATATTAATTCAGATTTATTTTACAATATTTTAAATTCACAATGTTACGCAGATTGCAAAATGTTGTGGGCCATGTGTATGTAGATTGATCTCTGAGAGTACAGCAACTAATAAGTAAGTAAGATCGTAAGAGCAAGTGACCAACTCTGGTGACGGAGTTTTTAGGCTGCCTCAAGGCCTCCGTCTGGCTTAACGACTTTAAGTGTGTGCCATAACGCCGAAGAATGAGCGGGAGAGCGAATAATGTTTTTACTCGTGAGTGAGAAGCGCAGAACGATAGACACGCAACATAATTTATAGCGAAAAAACAGTTTTTATTTAATTACAAGTTAATTAAACAAGTAATCGAAAAATTAAAAAACCAGAACTAAATGAATACTTCTAGGCTATTTGTCAAAACATAAAACCAACAAAAATAGCGTTCTGTTCCTGAGATAAATAGCAAACTGTGTGAAAAACATGTATTTTTCAAAAAAATATATGATCGAGAAAACTTTTACCAATCGTGTTTCTAAAAAACCACAACGCAAGATAAAAGTTCAAAGTTTAATTTCTCCAAACATTATAAGGTGGTATCTTTCACGGATTTTGAGATCTAATACGATTCAAACCACATATTTGCTACCTACGGCCTCTTAAAAGCCGGGACCGACAATTTAACGTGCCCTCCGAAGCATGGAAGCGCTCAGATATTAATGCCACTTGCGGTCACCTAAGTAGTGACCGCTCAGAACGTTGCTTAACTTCTACGATCTATCAAGTAATAGTATAGGATCCCGTCATACAACGACCTTCACCGAGATGTTTATTTAATGAAACGTATTTTATATGTAATTTAATATGTAAATAAATATATTGCATATGGGTTGGCTAACAAATTTCAGTCCAGTATATGCTTAATTTAAAAAAAATAGTTTTTTAACATTTCACCGGTATAATTATTAGACAAATTCTATACCAATCGAAAGTCTGAAGCCCATAGAATATGCAAACGTTGTGTTGCCTATTCTTTTCCGGTCACAACTATTAATTTAATTAATTTAATTTATGAGTTTTTTATGAATTTATTATTAATTTATTAATTTATTTTTAATTTAATTTTAATTCAATAATCAGATCGGTGCAAAATACTAATATTATTTACCTGTTTATACCTGGCTGCCAGAGAGTTGTGACCGGAAAAGAATAGGCAACCCAACGTTTGCATATTTTATGGGCTTCAGACTTTCGATTGGTAAAGAATTTGTCTAATAATCATACCGGTGAAATGTAAAAAAAAATTTTTTTTTTAATTAAGCATGTACTGGACTGAAATTTGTTAGGCAACCCATATGCAATATATTTATTTACATATTAAATTACATATAAAATACGTTTCATCAAATAAACATCTCGGTGAAGGTCGTTGTATGACGGGATCTTAGACTATAAGCAAGCTTCGCCGAGCGCTTCAACGCTTCAGAGCAACTAATTGAAACAAACGATTAACGATACATTTTTTTTGAGATTCATGTACGTACAGGTATAGGTATTACTCGTAATTCGAGTTTAAGTTGAAACGGGTTGTCGGTAATTGACCCAGCTTGCGAAGCGAACTAATCTTATCTGCTTCAAGTTGGCAATTTTGCTTTTCTCTGTCATTTTGTTGGAACTCCTCGATATGTCTTTGAACACCAAGCTAACAGTAAATAAAATCGGCCAAGTGCGTATCGGGTCACCCTCAATGTAGGGTTCCGGTAGTAACCCAATATGCGAAGGTACTTGGTGAAAAGCTAGTTTTTACAACCGAAATAACGAAATAATTCCGCAACGTTTAAAACTTTCTGTGAGTACAGATTTACCCTCTGTGCGCGAGTCTTGACCAGTTTTTATGGTGTTTGATGGTGTCTTCATCGAATATGTTGTAGCTGCGGCGTTTTAATTTTGCTTTGCTGATTGATTGTCATGAGCTCCTCGAATAGAGCTCGTGACTATAATGGAGTTAATTTAATATAATAATAAGAACACATACTTACCTAAACCAATAAAATATTTCGGGATTTTAACTTTATATTTTATATTTATTTGATGTTGAGAAAAAAATATAATGCATAACCTTTGTTCCAGGCGGTACGGAGTGAAGTATCCTAACGCTCAATGTCGTTACTGTCAAAGTGCAAGGATACGCTTGTTGAATTGTCGAACCTCGCCAACCTAACTCGCAGCAACCAGCCTAAGGAGCCGCCGCTAACGGACGATAGCAACCCGATCACGCTATGGTTCGACATTCGAGAGAAGTACACCAGTGCCGGCCCGGGCCTCATCTGGGACGTGCACGAAGCCTTTAGAAAGCAGGATGGCAAGGTCAGTGAGTTAAACTATTTCCAAAAAAAAATATTAAAGTGAATAGAGGAAAGATATTATGTCAGTATCGTAGACCTACCAAAATTCCTTTGTTACCGTTGTTTGGGCCGATAATACCCCTTGGAGATTTGTGGTCTCTGCCTACCCCTATTGATTAGCCTGCCTACCAGGTGTGATTTTATGTATGTAGGTTGGTTGACATTTAATTATTAATGTAAACCAACAACACAATCGCACAAGCGGAACTTGTTTTATATCTCACTAGTACCTATTATACAAGCGAAAGTTTGTATGGATGTACCGACAGAAGAATGTTTGTTTCTCTTTCACGTAAAAACTACTAAACGGATTTAACTGAAACTAGGAATAAGCATAAAAAACGTGATTCATAATTGGTATGTTATCCCGGAAGGGGAATTTTGTGACCATGAAAATGAACAGTTGTGTAGGTGCAAATCTAGTGAATTCTATTTTTCAGTTTTTCATACAAAAACTTTTTGTAAATCTTTTGACAACCCTAAGTTTGTCAACATTGTAACTACCTTTCCTACTAGGTTCGCACAGATTGAAAATTGGTAGGTACAATAGGTAAGTAGGTATGAACACACAATGCAGACAAAAAAAGGGCCACTGGCCAGTGGTTAGGGTCACCGGCAAAGTTTATGGATCACCTGATTATTATAGGGTTGCTCTGTGTTTATTTCTGAAGGAAACTTTGCTAGTCATTTCTTCAATGAAAAACATCGAAATTCAAAAAGTCGTAGAACATACCGTGTTGTTCACACTGATAAGGTGAATGACCCCTTTTCGGGATAACATACCGGAACTTTTTAACGGAACTTTTTAACCGGGTAAGTAACACTCTAACTGAGGATACTAGTATTAAGTAGTATTAATATACGATAATGCTTTTAGCTTTATTATGAGCTTCAAGGAGTACGTTTATCGACTAAGCCTCTTTTCATGGGCATAATCTTCAAAGTCACTCACAACGCCAGCGCAGACGGATTAAAAAGATTTGCTTTGATTATAATTGTTCCGATTTTTTTCTATGTAGGTACATCCTGTATTAACTAAATAGGTTTTTGCGGTTCAAAGATAAATATATCAACAATACTATTTTCTTGTAATTATCTAGTAAATATTCTCGACCGTAACAAATTATAAAATTAAATTACAACGAACTAGTAGTTTCTACATGGCTTCGCTCGCGTGGTACGAAATGTAGTCTATGTGTTATTCCAGGTCATAAACTATGTATACACTAAGAAGGTATCAGCCAAATCCGTTTAGTAGTTTTTGCATTTAAAAGCAACAAAGATTCATCCAAAGCAAACTTTCGCATTTATATTTTTTTGTTAGATCATTTGAACGAATATTATGGATCTTTAACGATCCTTAGATGGATCAATTGATTCTTATTGCATTTAGTAAAGTTATGATGTAAGTACCTTTATTTGTTGTTGCAAATACATGTTTTATAATCTGAAATAAGCTTAAGACTGATGCATTATACATTATTCTTATAGTTAAGTTAAGTTAAATAAAAAAAAAGTACCTTTGATAAAATCTAAATATTCTGTATCATTAAAACAATAAAAACCTTATTAAGTAACTTAATTTACTAGACGAAAACATCCGCAAGACTAATTAACTCAACAAGACCCCTTTTTAAAGGCAAATTATTTATAAAATCCTTAGTTAGAAGGCTACGTACCTACAACGGTGAATTCACTTTTAGAATCACCTTAATCCAGTTCTAGTTTATAACTGACTTCAAAAAAGGAGGATGTTCTGTTTGTATTTTATTTGGTTTAGTGTGCTAATCCAGAGAACATAAAAAATATATAAATATAAATAAATATAATATAAATTAGACGGCAAAATTACGAATGAGTAATTCGTAATTTTGTTCACTAACTTCTGTGGTATGTATGCGTCAAACTAGCGATGCCAACCATTTTATCTTATTACGTTGAACAAAGGATTTCAAAAAATATATTGTTCCGATAAGTTGCACTTGGTATGGCCACCAACCACCACCAATGCCACTATGACTAATTCATGTTTTTTTTCTTTATCTTATTATTCAAAGGCACCATAGAACCTCCTCCTTTTTGAAGTCGGTTAAAAAGTAGGTTAGAGTTAGACTATTAGAAGCGCCCTAAATAAAAATGTATTGGATATACTTAGTTTCTGTGAAGTATAACGTTGATAAGAATTAAATAAATATCCTTGGACATTTAACATAACACGGCGTCATCTAGTCCCAATGTTTATGTTATGGTCACCAGATGACTGATATACTACTTAGATACATTTTTTTTATAAATACATCTAAGTAGTAAAAAAACATCCAGACCGGGAACAAATATCGGTAAAAAAAACATTTGGTCCCGTGGCGGGAATCGATACCGTAACCTCCGCGTCTCAGGCGAGCCTTCGCCCACTGCGCCACAGAGGTCGTCGTTAATGACCGGACTTCAAATGTCTATCTTCAACCTATTTTATTTTCTTGTCACTCATTATTATTATTATTATTAGCCTATTGTGTCCCACTGCTGGGCAAAGGCCTCCCCTTGGTCTCTCCACTCATCACGGTCCTGTGCCATTTGGACCCACGCTGTGTTAAAGGCATCAAGTTCGTCGCGCCACCTCTTTCTAGGTCTGCCGCGACGCCGTCTTGCTGTCTCAGGGCTCCACTGAGTGGTAATCTTGGCCCACAGCTCATCCGGCATGCGGCAAACATGACCAGCCCAGCTCCATGACCTTATGAGCCACGTCAGCAATTTGCGTTCTGGAGCGCAGTGTAGTGTTTCGTATACGGTCTGTAAGCTTGACACCAAGGATACTGCGCTCCATTGCTCGTTGGCAAACCTCGAGTTTGGACTTTTGGGTGTTTGTGAGGGACCAAGTCTGAGCACCATAAGTTAATATAGGGAGGATACACTGTCCATGAGCTTCCGTTTTAGTGTAATTGGAAGAGTACCTTTCATGATATCTTTCATGGACCAATAGCTCCTCCAGGCATTTTCAGTCCTTCTGGCAATTTCTCGCTCTTGTCTGCACTGGAAGGAGACTATTTGGCCCAGATAAAGGTACTCATTGACATATTGCATATCCTCCCCATGTACAGTGATTTTACGCTTGGTGACGTTCGACATGACTTTGGTCTTGGTCATGTTCATTTTAAGTCCAATCTCGAGGCTTGCAGTGCTTAGCTCTTCAAGCATGCTTTGTAGCTCATGGACGGAAGAAGAGAAAAGAACAATATCGTCGGCAAAACGAAGATTAGACAATCTTTTTCCACCGACGTCTATTCCCCTTGTCTCCCAGCCGGCCGCTAGCTTCCTGAAGACTTCTTCGAGAGTGCTGGTAAAAAGTTTTGGTGACAACGGATCACCTTGCTTAACACCTCTTTCTATTCTAAAAGTGGGACCCTGTGTTTGCATCTTTATTGCTGCTGTACTGTTAATATAGATATTACGTATAAGATTGATGTATGTGGGCTCTATGTTTTGTTTGGAAAGAGATGTAAATATTTCTGAGTGTTTTATGGAGTCGAATGCCTTTGCATAGTCGACAAACGCAAGATAGAGTGGGATATGGAACTCAGAGTGCTTTTCTATGACCTGGTTTAAGGCGTGAAGATGATCAGTGGTGGAAAGGCCTCTTCTGAAACCAGCTTGTTCCGGTGGTTGTTCAAAGTCCAATTGTCGTCCGATACGGTTTGAAATTACTTTTATAAATGCTTTGTACAAATGTGAGACGAGACTAATGGGCCTGTAATTATTAATGTCCGACTTATCACCCTTTTTATGGAGAAGTATAATGTTAGAATGGCAAAATTGACTCGGAAATACTCCAGTTTTTAAAATGGTGTTAAATAGGTTAGTGATGTGCGGTAAAAGTGTGACTTCGCCTAGTTTTAATGCTTCTGTGCTTATGCCATCTTCTCCCGGTGATTTATTGTACTTCATGCTACGGAGTACAATCTGCACTTCGTAGCCAGTGATAGGGGATATGGTGTCTGGACATGAATAATCGAGCAGATGTTGTTTTGGCTTATTAGAGTCAGAATACAATGACTTATAGAAATCAGTGCAAATCTGCATTACCTTGTCCCGGTTTTGGTGTTTTGTCCCGTCTATGTCTGTTAAACTAGTAATCCAAGATTTCCCTCTCAAGATACCCTGTTTTGCAATTTTTAATGAACGGTTGTTGCTTAAGAGCGGTCAACCCGGCTCACTTTTCATACAAACGCTCGTACGTGATTATGCCGTTGTAACAGATCTTTCTTTTAAACTTTTGGACTAATAGGTATCTTGTGCACTATATCTAGGTTTCTATCGAAACTAAAAATCAAAATTTTGAGAAACAAATTCAGTATAAGCTTCCAAAAACCTGCTTTTAGCAAAAATTTTACCTGAACTTTGGCCGTTCATAATGTACTCATAAATTGTAAACGTAAAGAAAATATTGTCATAGGAACCTTGCAAATCTTATGGAGATTCTAAATGACTTATATTTATTTTAGAAACTTGTAAGGCTTACTGAAAAAAACGTATTTCCTGGAACACTTTTTATGAAATTTCCGCACACTATTTTTCGAGTGAGCGAGTGAGCGGCAAAAGTACCTACTGAATGCCGAGCGCTGAGGCGCTATCTCTCTTTTTTCGCTTTGCTTCTTTTTCTAGCATTGCGCTGGATGAAACAACAAGCTTTTCCTATGCCCGCGTCGATGATAGACGCACCGGGAAGGGCCACCTTAAGGCATTTTCTACTAAGCTGATATTGTAATTTCTCAAATCTTTTCTTATGTTTCTTTTTACTTCTCTGTCTTTGCTTCTAAAAGCTTGACTAGTTCTATCGATATTTAATGATAACCTTTCATCTATAAGTTTGTTGGTGTGATCAGATAATTTTCTTTTGTTACGCGGCAATCGTCCAATTTTGCAACTTGCATTTTTTATACTATTTTTTATGTTGTTATATTGTTCTTGGACCTCCAAACATTCCGTGTTAAGCAAGTTAAAGCTATTTTTTAATTCTAGGTGAAATATGTCTTTATTATTAATTAATGAATCTTTATCTAATTTTTTGATTTTGTTTTTAAATAGTTTCTTTCGATTTAATTTAATATTTAAGGATATTGTGACCCTTACAGGCCTGTGATCAGAGTTAAATTTTAATCTATTTAAAACATTTACGTTCTTTACAAGGCATCGATCAGAGATGAGTGCATAGTCGATTTCATTCCTTGTTCGTGAATCTGGTGCAACCCAAGTCCATCTTCGCCCGGTTTTCTTAAAAAATAAACTATTGCTAATTGTTAGTCCTTGTCCAAATGCAAACTGAATTAGGCGCTCGCCTCGTTCGTTCCTTGTGCCCAAACCGTGAGGCCCTAAAACATCTGTGTTGTCAGTTAGCTGTTTTTTACCAACTTTAGCATTAAAATCACCAAGTACGATGTTCCAATCCAACAACCTCGATGATCGTCACAAGCCTTATTAAGTAGGTCATAAAAGTCCTCTACTTCTTCATCTGAATGATTTGAGGTTGGTGCATATACCTGGATGACTGTTAATAACTTATTATTAGCAACTTGAAATTTAAGGACAGCTATTCTTTCCGAGTATGGAACGAACTCTAATATACTGTCTTTCCATTTTTTCTTAACCAAAAATCCAACTCCATACAAGCTACCGGTTTCACCATAGTAATAGAATATGTCATTATCTCTTTCGATTGTTTCTTCTCCTTTCCTTCTTACTTCACTTAACCCTACTATATCCCATTTAATTTCGGAAAGTGCGTTGTCTAATTCTAGCAACCTTTCCTCTGATTTTAGTGTCCTAACATTAAAAGTTAAAATGTTAAGCAAAGTCCCGGTGTCCTTTGTTCGCGCTTTGGTCGTTTGACGGTTGGCTCCCACCCGGAGATTCACCTGACCCCTGACTCTAGAGCTGCTCTGGTTTCCGTCAAAACCATCACAGCCCATAGAGTCGCCGGGCACTTGGGGTATCATCATGTTGTCGCTATTCATAAGGGGGTTTTGGACCATAACCCACCACGCTGGTCCAGTGCGTGTTGGCGGGTGTTTCGTCAGTTCTTGTCACTCAATTGTCAATATTTCTTATTTCTGTTACCCATGTTTATGTGAGGATACAGGCGACTGGGCCCACTAAATGTTGATGGAAAATAAAAAAAATCTATTCTATTCTATTCTATTCTAAATAGCCTTAGAAGTTTCTTAACTCTAAAATAACTTTTGACGAGGTAGAAGATTCAATGAGTTAGTAAAGATAACATGGAAGTTTGTTCTTAGATATTATTCGATATTTTTGAATGAATTTATTAAGTTGCTAGACTTGCTAGAGTCTAGCGATATAGCGAACGTGACACAGACGGGATGGGAGGACAATTTATTTTTATTCTCTACTAAACAAACATGATTTTATTACTTATATACAAAGAAACCAGAAACATGAATAATAAAATAGATACTTATCCTAAAAACTTACGAAGAAAGTCACGATGTCGTCGTAAGTGATAAAATTATCAGATCAGATCAGAAATCATCTTTTTCTTTTATTGATATACAAGCTTCCGCCTGCGACGTCGCTTGCGTGGTACTAAGAAGAACTTTTTGCAGAAGTTAACTTTCATACGTGACAGGTTGCAACTTGCAAGCCCATCGACGCTATTTCTAACTATTATGAACTAACTGGTTTCCTGACGATGTTTTCCTTCACCGTTTTTCTTCAAGATACAATAAATATAAATAGGTACCTACATTAGAAACAGTACTTCAATTATAGGATAATCAGTATAATTAACTGTGAATTCAAAATAAATAAAATACTATTCTCTGAGTTTATTTGAGCATAATTCTGTGTAATTCCGCGGCTCAGTCAATTCCACATTAAATTTCCTCAGAACAAGATTGAGCTGAAAGGATGGACGGGTTGTTGTACATTCGTCACAAAGGTAAAGCCACATTTTTGTACACTCCATACCTGCATTGAAAGTAAGTTCGTCACATACCAGCTGGAGAACCCTTATTCATTGGATACTTCAACGTAATTCCAAGTTTAAGAACTTCATAAACAACGTTTGCTAAAACTACCAATACGAATGCAAGTAAAGTAAACAAAATAAATCTTAGCCTTGAAATTGTTTATCAACTACTTAGTGCATCCATCTCACCTTCAACAGCTTTCTGGAATAGAATCATTAGTTAATTGTACTGAGAAGGCCAGAGATCAAGTGGATTATAAGTTTTCCAAGTTCATTTTATTTTTAAACTTGGTACAGTCACAAAGGCCACACCCACAATGCTTGGCTGATTTAGAGGACTCAGAGCTCAATCACTTTGAGAAATTGATACTTAGTTATGAGCGTAAAACATCGATTGTACTCTGAGTATCCCGATCCCGCAGACACCTGATGTCTAATATATATTATACGAATGTGTGACAAATTTATCGATCGAATGAGCGAAGCGAACGAAGATCTTAGTGGCAACTTACTAGGCGATTTTGCTTTCTATGAATGTATGTTTCACTTTTTTGGGCTCGCATAACTATCGAACCGTTAATCCAATCTGCACGAAAGTTAAGTTCCAATAATAGAACTACAAGTCGCTGCTTACTTTTACCCAATGCTAGATCGTTGTGTTTTGAAAAGTTTTTCTAAGCTTTAAATTTTTTCATGCAACTTTGAAGGGTTTGAAATCTTGCTCTTCTTTTTGTTTGTTTTCCAAAGGTCATGCGCGTGAGATCTCAGTTCGCGGGATGAACTACTGGTATTTCTTAAAGTAAGTAGTATATGAGAGGAAGGCAAAAAGTGGTTTGACTGTGTAAAAGAGGATATGATGAGAGGAGTGGATTCAGAGTTGACGTAACATTATTGTGCCGACCCCGCCTAGCGGGATAAATAAGGGCAACATGAACGTTTGGCTGATTGTACTTACCCTAGCTCAATCCTCAGTTACTACTTCAAGTTGTTTTTGTTTGAGCACTTTCAGCGGGCTCGTTTCCTGAAACTGGAATCCTTCTTCAGTTTCTTCTTTCAGGTTTATATTTTTAACTAGCTGTACCCGCAACTTTGTACGCATTAGTATATTGTTTTTCTATTATGTACATAGGTAATAGGTATTCCACTTTTTTCATGGTTCGTCAGTATACAACGTGATTCATAATTGGTATGTTATACCGAAAAGGGGTCATTCACCTCATCAGTATGAACAACATTTTGTTCTGCGACTTTTTGAATTTCGATGTTTTTCATTGAAGAAATGACTAGCAAAGTTTCCTTCAGAAATAAACACAGAGCAACCCTATAATAATCAGCTGATCGGGCGAGACTACCTGTAAGTACCTACATAAAATTTAATGAACTTTTTTGTCTAACTTGTGTGTTCATACCTACTTACCTATTGTACCAATATATCTGTGCGAACCTAGTAGGAAAGGTAGTTACAGTGTTGACAAACTTAGGGTTGTCAAAAGATTTAACAAAAAAGTTTTTTTATGAAAAACTGAAAATTAGAATTCACAAGATTTGCACCTACACAACTGTTCATTTTCATGGTCATATCCCGGAAGGGGGATTTTGTCCCCCTTCCGGGATAACATACCAATTATGAATCACGTTGTATAATAACTTTCAAAATATCTCAAATTAATTTACGCCATAAGCTTTGTATGATCAGTCTTATTTAAACTTTTGCGATCACAAGTCACAACTCATGCTTTTAAATTGAATTTACAGTATTTTATCGCGTATTTTAGCCTGACGTTTTGGCTGTGTTGCAATGACCGTCGTCGCGTAAAAAAAGTAAAATCCGTTCAGCCGAGCTCAAGTTATACTTTTATTGACAAACAAATTTCAGCAGGGTGTGAATTAAAAAAATTAAATAAGGAAGGTTCAGACGTGCTCACAAACTTTCAGTTATGATACTCATTTAATAATAAGAAAGGAGGGAACGTCGCTAGGTAAATAGTGCAAAACGGAATAGAAACCTCACACACAGGCAAAATTCGAGCTCTCAACTAAAATTACTTTAGAACTCCTTGATTCAAGATGAAACTATCTCTAGATCACTTGTATGTGTTCCTACATAATAGATTCTGCTTTTATAGAAGTTAAATTGAAAGGTGCTCAAACGAATACCTACTCACGTGGCGAACATTAATCCGCAAAGAAAATGTGAAAGCGTACATGCTCAAAGTGATACTGCTACTCGTATTAATATTTCTAAGATTCCGTACCAACTTAAGATGCAAAAATTTACTTGTAATGCGTCCATGTTGTTCATCAAGGCTGTTTTTTACTTGATAGTCTCTAAATGCACAAGCCGTGCAAAGCCAAAATAACGAGAAAAAAAAACTCATGCATGTCAAGAGTCAACGCAAAGAGTCAACGAACATTAGTAAAAATAGCCTAAGCTCTAAATTCATCTAGTTTTTATTCAGAATCTATGATAAGATAAGATAAGATAAGATAAGATCATTTTATTGTAAACTGTTGAAATTTTTACAAAGGTGGTAGGTTTGTGTTTAAATATAAGTGCAAACAGTTTTTTATGATATAATAATATTTTTGCATAGTTGTGTCTCAGAATACAGAAGGTTGCGTATTTTTTATTTGTCAATTTATTGAGACGGTATAAAATTACTTGTTGTACATTTTGACAAGCCTCTGACCATCTGAGACCCACTTTATGTCCCTTCGAAGTTTAGCTTTAGTTTATTGAAACATGATTACTTAAGCTTTGAACATTGAAAATCGAATACACGCCTAAAACCTTGTTGTGATTTTTTAAAGTCGTTTTACTTAGAAATTTTAAAGAATTGAGCAAGCGTAATATTAATATATATATAATTTTGATCCTTTTATAAAGAAAATCATAATTAAAACTCAAGAAATTCAGATGTTTCAAACACTAAAGTGTAAAAAAATAAATACCTTAAGTATTTATTATCATTGTATAATATTGTTGGCTGAAGTCTTAACTATAATTAGGTATTATCTATTGTTAGACGACGTTCATTGTTAGCTTTCCAATTCCAACTGACAGTGAAACTGGCCTTATGAAATAAGATATTTATCAAAATAACAATGGATTACAAAACAAATGGTATGAAGTTATTTTGAATCTAATATCAAATATCATAGTATCATGCAGTAACTTTTTATCACGTATTTCGCTTATTACTTATAATAATTATTTTCCGACGTTTCGAGTGCGTTACTCTCGTGGTCACTGGAAGACTAAAATTATGTCTAAAGATTGCGAAAGTTTAAATTATAAAAAAGTGCACTCAGAAAATATTTGGTGCGCAAATTAAAGCGGATATTATTTTGGCGGTAAATTTATTCCTTTACTGACTTATAACTTGAATTATAATATGACATGGTAGTGGCTAAATGCGTGGCACAAGCCTTGCGAAGCCAAAATAAAGAAAAGAAGAAGAAATTTATTCTTACTTATAGATAGACTGCCTTTCAATTGACGCGGCCGCGCGTGGACGCGCATTTTTTTGGGCTACTGAGGCTAAGTCTTCAAAATTTCAGAATTTCATGTTAATTACTTGCAAAAAAATCGTAGATCCAGCAATATAAGATTAAGATAATGAACCAACGATCCATGTGTCATTGATGGTCCACGTATGAACTTGCCATGATGGCTTTCATTTCTAATAATTCATTCAGAGGAAATTTTGCCTTGCTATATTTTCCTAATCGTTACAATACCTACCTATACTTTGACGACCGCGTCTGCAACGTACAAGGTCACTGTTTTTTACGCAGTGAAATCAATGATGTGTAGCAAACTCACAAGATGATATAACAACGGCTTTGATACCTACTTTGACGTTTGACGTTCTCTGTGCATACTGTAAAACTTCGTTGAGCTACGGCACCGGGCGGCGGGCGTGTATGTGATTTTCCATCGGTATGATTATGTATGATTTACAATTCACTCGCAGTATTTAACGAAAATGAAATATGATCACGACTGTATTCTCAAGATGCAGACATTTTTCAGATAGGTAAATTCTTTCAGATCTTTTTTTAGGAATTTTTTATTCTTTGAAGATTAGTAGGCATGTTTAAATACTTATTTGGTACATGCTGTGGGCTAGTGTGTAGGTATATTTGGTACATGCTGTGGGTCTAAGGGTGTTAAAATTATAAAAAGCTAGGTACCTTATCATAAACTTGGCAAGTGAGTATGTTTCTGATGCTCGTAGTTGCAGACACAATACTTAAGTATATTACTACTTATTTTTACTTTTAAATCGTACCGCCTTTGTTCCGCTTACAATTTTTACACTCTTACCTTTGTGTCCAAAGTGGAAACTTGTAGTTGGCCACTTGCTCATACGAACTTAGTCCTGTATATCGGTCATATTTTTTGTATGTAAAACGTCAGTTTGTTGCATCTAAAGTTCTGTCCTTCGGAGACGACTGTGGTAGCTGGGCCAGGAGTGGGTTATATAGGCAAAGGGACATTTTAAATTAATATTAGAGCTTGCTTCTTGTTATTTTTGAGTAAAGTGTTGCACTGTTACTATATATAAGTATATGACTAGTGTTCTTCTTAACGTTATTGCCAAGCTAAGGTAACAAACAACACTTTAATCTGTGTGAAAGTCGATTAAAATTCGTGATAGTAAATCCCAAAATGGACACAGTATAGATCAGTTTTTCTATAGATTTGCTAGTGACCCACTAACTTTGACGTTATAGTTTTTAGGACATGCTGTATATTAATCCATGTTCTGAATGGCATGTACTGCCTTTGCAGTTTGATTACTTTTTCCGTTCAATTCTCTTTTCAGTCCTCTGCGGCTCGAAATTCATGAATAGGTATGATATACGAGGAATAGTTGGATGTACCTACTCGTATTTACGGATTCTGTTATGAACATTCGATTCGGCAGTCGTTTCAATAGAATTTTCATTTCGGTTAAATATGCGCAATAACAAACGAAAATGCGAAATCTAACTAAACGGTGAAGGAAAACAACGTGAGGAACCCAGTTAGGTTAATTGCGTGGATATAGGCTTGCAATCTGTGGAATATACATAATATTAATTTATTTATTATTATATACTTACTTACCTACATTTAATATTTGTAGCAAATAATATGTTATTGGAGGGGGAAAATCAGGTGCGCAAGCAAGTCCAAGAGCTACATTCCGATGATAATCCCTACATTATATCGAAAGAGGAAGGTTAGCGATTCCCAGGTTCGAGCAAGATAGATTTTTGACTACACGAAGAAACATAAAAGTCTTAGATCGTATCAAGTCAAGAAATGAAGAAGGAAATCAAACTCAACCTCTTGTAGCCAATCAAGGATGCTGATAGTTGTGGACGCTAAACGGCGTGGCACTACCTACTGTTTAAATAAATTACCAATAAGTACCTACTTAAAATAAAAGGTAGCCATAACACAGTTTTATTTAATTAGAGTGAAAACTAATTGAATACAGTCATTCAAATTTCAACGTTAACATTCTGAAGGTTGGACATTCAAACAATGCGAGTAAATTCGCTATTTCTACAAGTAGGTACCTACGTAACAATTGCTCTCATGTTTCAAACAACAAATACTGCAATGTCGGTATAGCACTAGGTAAGGTACCTACATTCGGCAGAGTGGGTTTTGCTCGAAAATTGTTCAGTCTTAAGAAATCGTTGTTTTATTTTAAAGTTGCATTTTATAGATTTTTAACTTTTACAGTTAGCCCAAAAATAACAATTATAAACAAAAATGCGTTGATCTTTATCGACTCTAGGTATTACCTATCAGGAACACTTTTCCCGAAGTAACTTACGAAATCAAAACGTTGGTTTTTGTAATACTTAATTAAAAAAACCATTACCATGCATTTTTTATAAAATTCAAGTATGTTAGAAATACGGCAAAATATTGGATGTGTGCTGAAGCCGAACACTTTTGTACGTGTCAATACAGTACCCAAATTTTTTTTATGAAAACTAGCAGCCAGATTCCTTAAACAATCAATCAGTCAACTCAACAGTGACGTAAATGGTACGTAGGCGCAGCAAACAACATAAACCACCAACCAACGGTGAGCGAGATCTCGTTCGGGGCGAACTACTAGTATTATTACTACCAAAGCGACTATAGAAAAGTAATGTGGTTAAGAGGGCTGGAGAAAAGTTTAAATTAGCACATGCCCTTTCTTAAATTTTTGAACAGTTCTGGAAATATCCACTAAAAATTCTAGCTGTAGACTCAACGTAAAAAAGTTTGTCACATAGAAAGAGGGTCTCAAAAGTTTTAAGTAAAGTGAGAACGTTCTGTTATTTTATACCTTACGTTTACGGCTCGCATCAAAAAGGATACCTACTGTAAGGCTGCGTTTCCATTGACGCGGAGCTGTGCGGAGAGGTGCTTAGCGGTGCATGAATTGACCAATCACTATGCTCGAAATCGCGGAGCAGAGATTTCGAGCATAGTGATTGGTCAATAATAATTCATTTATTTTATTTTATTTGTAAATAAAATAACGCAGCCTTAAGGTGACCCTTCCCGGTGCGTCTATCATCGACGCGAGCATGGCTGAAAAGCTTGTTGTTTCATCCAGCGCAATGCTAGAAAAAGAAGCAAAGCGAAAAGAGAGAGATAGCGCCTCAGCGCTCGGCATTCAGTGGGTACTTTCGCCGCTCACTCGCTCACTCGAAAAATAGTGTGCGAAAATTTCATAAAAAGTGTTCCAGGAAATACGTTTTTTTTAGTAAGCCTTACAAGTTTGTAAAATAAATGTTTGTCATTTAGAATCTCCATAACATTTGCAAGGTTTCTATCACAATATTTTCTTTACTTTTACAATTTATGAGTACATTATGAACGGCCAAAGTTCAGGTAAAATTTATACTAAAAGCAGGTTTTTGGAAGCTTATACTGCATTTGTTTCTCAAAATTTTGATTTTTAGTTTCGATAGAAACCTAGATATAGTGCACAAGATACCTATTAGTCCAAAAGTTTAAAAGAAAGATCTGTTACAACGGCATAATCACGTACGAGCGTTTGTATGAAAAGTGAGCCGGGTTGACCGCTCTTAAGCACAGCCCACCGGCTCCAGCGGTTAAAAGGATTTCTTTTAAATTAAATAAATGAACTTGTTTTTATAGACCCGCTAATTCGTTTCGCTATTAATTCGTTTGACTTTCATAAATGAATACAGTATAAAGAGATAGAACTTTAAGATAAAAGCTTTTTGTCCATCGTTTGTGAAATGTATAGAATATTTTCGGTGTTTTCCGAAGCCCCTTATTTATTTTGGATTACTGTACCTACAACAGTGTTTAAATAAACAAAATTAATTAATTTAAGTTATAAGTAGGTACTTTGCGCGGTACATGCTTCAAATGAGGATTTTATTTGTTTTTGTTATTTACTTAATTATTAGTTACCATCTAAGTAGTTTGATCTATTAAAAAAAAGTAAGTAAGTAAGATCTACTTAATGATTGTAAAAACGTCCAACAAGGTCAAAAACACTTATTTATTTATTTATAATACAGAAGAAGAAACAAGGCAGGAAATGGACTAACAGAACATAGTATTATAGGTACAAAATAAAGAGACACAAACATTTAAAACCACAACATATTTTAGGCAGCTACCTATTTATAACTATGGAATGGTATTAGCTTCGCCCAAAGACTATTTTCAATCCCATAAATCCCAAATACAAGGCCTAAAACTTCCATCAGTTAACCACACTAACTCATCAAAAATTCATTCGAATTTATTTGACACATAAAGCTCGTGCTAGCGACAGTGTAACGAGCCTTTGCTCAGTTAACAGTTTAGTTAACAACATGACAAAGTAAAGAAAGGTTCAAATAAATTCAACTGAATTGAAGGAGATATCTAGTGGTATTTTCATTGCTCAATTTACAGATCGTTACCGTTCCAATGATTCAACCTTCATTACGCTGTCTGGAATTTACGTTTGTACACTTATATAAATAAAAACTAGCTGCGCCCCGCGGTGTTACCCGTGATGAATAGTTCTCGTTCCGGTGGGAATACCGAGATGAAAAGTAGCCCTTGTGTTAATCCAGGATATAAGCTATCCTGATATCTTTATTAAAAAAAAGTTTTTTTTTATTCGATGCGACATAAGTACCTATATCTATTTTTTTATCAAAAGACACATTTCTATGGATAACTCACTCTTGACCAAAAAAATTACAATGTCTAAATTGTTATCACAAATAAATATTCAATGGTTCCTACAAAAGTTTCCCTGTACGAGTTTTATAAAAATCCATTGGTATTTGATTTCCCCCTATTGTAGGTACCTACCGTAAAAAAATACTGTTTGTATATATTGCTATACCTACTAATAATAAAAATAGGATATTCTATCGCTTTTTTATGGGTTTCCATACAAATGGCAAAAATAAAAAAAAATAAAACTTACTTTAGGTTCGTCAGAAAGAGAAATTTATTTCGTAAGAAGAGAGAGAGTATATTTTTATTCTAGACTGGCTCATCATCTATTTAAGGAAATATCACAAGCTAACAACGAGTTTTAAATAAGGGATCGCTGAAAGATATAAAACTTTCCTAAAGCTATTTAAAGTAGATCTTTTTGCAGTCTAACTTTTACCCGTTTTTATGAGCACCAAAAATTTAAATAGTCTAATGATATTTTTCCACATAGGTATTTCATGTTTTATCCAAATATGTCAATTGTTTGATGATTGGTTGAATTATAAGAATGTACCTGGATGATTGGGCTTTGCTCGGTATTTTTTTTTCATTGCCTGAAAACATAGTTAAAACGACATTTTCTAAATAATAATTTTAGCCGGAACGATTCATCGCCCCCAAAACACCCTGAAAGCAATTTAAACTGCATTCAGAGAGAGAGAACCTATAATCGAACCCGCCAAATTGTAAAAAAAGTCACAACTAATATAACGATAGGTACCGATCAAAATAATACAAAAGGCTCGTAATTAAGTACTTATTATTTTTTCCAAGTAACAATCATCTTATATAAAAAGAAGACTTCAAGCGTACCTACCTACACCTACTTTCCGAGTTGGTATGAAAAATGAAAAATACTTATGCTACTCAAACCGTAGGTATAAATTTTATACGGTGTGAGGAGGCAATTTCCGCACATTTTTGAGATGAAATAAGATTTCCCAGCATCTAAACCATCCTCTCAGCTTAGTCGGCCATATCCATAGGAAAGACAATGATCAATATTATATTATACCATCTTACTTGCCCGTGGCTTCGCTCACGTGGGACCTACCTTGATGAAACATAGCGTATGTTCATTCGGAAAGTCCATGCTACACATCGGTGAAAGAATTGTTAAAATCGGATCAGTAGTTTCGGAGATTACCCCAACATACAAACATTTTTTTTATATAAAAAACATGTTAACTTAGGACCACCTTTGAGTCTAAATGCGGAAAAGGGAGTCCATATACAATACAATAATTTAAGACCTTTCTGAATAAATTTCATTTCATTTCATTTTAACAAACAAACCAACTTTACCTCTTCATAATATTAGTATAGAGACTAGCAGACCCGCGCGGCTTGCGTGTTGTATGTACCTACACGCTTCTTTTCATACAAACTTTGACAAGTAGTTACAGTAGTGTATTTGATAAGTAAAAGTGTAAGTAAAAATCAAGCTCAGATCTGGTATTTTGCTCAACCGTTTTTGGGTACCGTAGCCATAATAACATAAACAGAACCTTTATACTTTCGATCTATCCGACTGTCCATCTGTCTATCCGTGAGCCAAATTACAGTCAATTTAATCAAAGACTTTTATTAACACTAATGAAGAGAGAGAGTTAGAGAGTTAGCCACTAGCTCACACGAACTAACTTACTTTAGCACTATATTGATTTAATTTGGATAATAGATGTATTCTATACTAACCGTCATACATTATAGTGAAATTTTGATTACCTATACTATACCTACTACATAGATAATTAGATGTGGGGCTCCGTACCTACATGAAACCAAATAATTAAAAATAAATTGAGTGTAGGACGACTAAACGTAATGAAAATATTTTGATCGGCATTCGCAAGGTTCTAAAGTTAGGCATAATTATTTAAATTCTTTGAAGATGTAGGGGGTAGTCCAAGGTCTGTCCAAATACAATATTTTAGTACCTATCTATCTATATGCCCACATTTCACAGAAATACGTGACAGATTACAAGCGTTGTTGCTTAATTTAGTTTTTATTTTTGATTTCTAGGTAGGTACATATTAATGATTAATAAGTTTAGTGCTGTGCTGCATGCCTTATATGGGTGCACATTATCATAGTATTTTTACACGCTTTTTATTAGCTTCACTTGTACGAATATGTATGTTTGTAACCGACTCCTTTCGGCGCGATTTTGACCCACTTTTTAAGAATGTTTTTTTACAATGTGTGATTATTTACTTATGTGTAAGTAGGTACCTACTTACTGTTGGCTAAATAAAATAAATAAATAAAATAAGCTTATCGCCGTAACAAGAAAACGACCTACTTAGGTAGGTGTTTTCCCACCTGTTCATGCGCATAAAAACTTTTCGAATCGTAAAATCCATTGATGCACGGCCGGATTTGAAGCCACGACTTTTGGATCGCAAATCAAGCCTTATTTTGTACGTAATGCATGTGGATTAAGTATATCTACTTATTTTTTATTTAGCTTTTTAATAGTTACGTAGGTTCGTAAAACTTTTTTTAATTAGTTCAGTTTATGAAATAATTATGCATTCCTAAAGTTGTACCAAGTACCAATAATAATTGAAAATAACCCCCGATATTTTTATTTTATATTTATCCTATTCTGGTCATCATCAGAACCTGGAGTAGGTATGAAAAACTAAAACTGTTTGTTCCAAACCGAAATTGATCGCGAGGTCCATTTCAGGGTTACAAGCTGATTATCTTGGAATCGGCTGGTGTGTAGTATTTTAAATAACTTTATTTTCATAACTTTATTTTTATGTACGAGTACAAAATATAATGAACTACGTAACCCTCCACTGTGCATGGTCAAACACGTACTTGACCGGTTTATTATAATAAGAAGATTCATCTAGCGAAATATTTAAACCTCGCCTGTAATTTTCCAGGTTTATTTTCCTCAATATAAAAATGTTAATGTTGAAAATTTCAAGAAATATCCAAGATTTGACAAGAAATATCTTAATATTAGAAAATGAAAAGACCTTTAAGATAAATATCTTGATATTATCTTTTATTTTCTTTACTATTCTCGTTTAAATGCCGGATAGTACTAGTACCTACTTTGGCAAAACCCTCAAGAACGAAATTTTTCACAACTTAAAGTGAGGTAAAATTGTTAAAACGTTTGTGTAGGAAAGTATCATTTGGATTTAGAATCTCCATAGATAATTGAAAATACAAAATCTGACGTGTTTTCAGTTTATTAAAAACAAAAATTAATGCCTCGAACGAAAAACACACAATTTACCTACGGCGCTACGGAAGACCAGCGCTTTGACAGGTTCCTTGGTTCCTGCCTAAGCATCATGCTGAGTAGTAGCCATTTTTGTCATTTTTCTTTCTCTTTTTATATATAAGTAATGTGTTTTCTATAATTGTAATGACAAAATAAAGATTTTTCTTTCTTTCTTTCTTTACTTTTAAAAAGGTAAATCACGGGCTAGTTTAAAAAAGGTAGAATGAACTGGACCATAGTACGTGTGTATCACCTACGTATTTACCTACTAGATGATTTATATATTTATCATAACTTGTATTTATAGATATTATATATGTCTTACATTACATTATCATATTAGATTAGATTAGATTATAATTTGTTTTTACAGTGTCAGGAGGCAATGTTGCCGGGACACATAAAAGAGTTGTAGGTGAAAGTAGCCGCTTAGTCGCGGCCGGGCACCGCGAGGCAAACCGAAATAACCGGGCTCGCGTTGAACACCGAGGTAGACCGAGCCATCGGATGCCCTCGAGCATCCAATATTGCCAGTTATATACCCAAACAATAACACATCTGGAGAATAGCCGTATACGCTGAGGGACCTTTGAGCGCGTCCCGTTTACCGACAGCCGACGGCCTAGACTCCGAGGCGCGCTCAGTCGAGGCATCGTACTCTCACACGACCACAAGGCACGTTCGTCGTCCACAGAGGGCATTATCGCAAAAATGCCTGTGCGCATTAACTGGACTCGACTAAATGGATTGGGGCTGTTCGAATTCAACCTATAATTTTGTCGGATTGGAGGGATGTTGGAGAGGATCGAGAATCCAAACAATATCGGGCCATACATAACAATTTATTTATTTCTTTTCGCATAGTGTACAGAAACTTGATAATTTCATTTTATATTTAATTTCCATATTTCAATGAGTGTAATTCATAATGGTTAAATAACTCGCAACAGAAACATTTTACCACTTAAATTGTATTGTTAATTGACCATTATGGTGTCTATCGGAAAACTGAAAAGTAATTGTTCTACCGATAGAAGCTCACACTGAAGTTTGATTACTTGTTGTACGTAGTTACGACGCTATAATAACTTTAGTCCGGGCTTGTAAAGTCAATTTACTGCACCATACTACGTTCAAAACCGCCGCTTTATAGGGATTAAATTGTAATCAGAGAGGCGATCAATGGGGGCAATTCTGAGTGTCGCAAAAGCTAAACTAAGCTAACTAAAATTATTGCCATCCTTTTTATTTCCATCGCTATGAAAGGGACGGCAACAATTTTAGTTAGCTTAGTTTAGCTTTTGCGACACTCAGAATTGCCACTAATATTAACTGCTTGACTACTAAAGATTTTACAAAATAATACGGCGCATTTTATCATTTTTTCTTTATTTTTTGTCCTCGAAAACCAAAATTCCCATTTCTAAGACATTTTCGATGACCAAAGCCAAAAAGCTGTGTCAGTGGCTCGAGGGATAAAGACGAGACCGGCTGAGTGAGGTGTCTGTGAGGGTTTTTAAAATACAATAAAAATAAATTATGTAACCGCTGTAACCTGAGCTCTCATTCGATTAGAGGTTGATGTTTTCGTAGTTCAGGTTAGGTTAAGTTTTCGTTGGAGTTATTTCCCTTTCATATTATTCAAATGCAGTATCTTCTTCGCTTGTTTACATAAATTTAAGTTTGTAAAAAAAAAACACGACTGTATCACAGGTTTCTGATGCTTATGCATTTTTGGCTTATTCCCAGAGGTCCATGGTTCTATTGTCTTTCAATTCCCACCGGGTCCATGAAAAATATTTATAGAATTTGAAATATTCTTACATTAGTTCCCACCAGGTCCATGAGATTTAACTAATGTACAGTCAGTTAGAGAATACAAGCGAGTATTTCACTAGCTAGCGAGTATCACGGCGAAACCGACTACAGATTTGAGAGAGATAGATATTTAGGTATATTTATCAAATAAAATCCACAACCATCATCATTATTTTAGTCACTTCAAAAATGAATTTTCTTAAGCTTGTTACGGTGTGAACTTAAAAGTAGGTAAGTACTTTCCGTTCCAGTTGGAATACCGGAATCAAAAGTAGCCTATGTATTAATCCAGGATATATTAAGGGATAGGATTTATAATAAACTATCCTGGTACCAAATTTCATTCAAATCCGTTCAGTAGGTAAGTAGTTTTCACGTGAAAGAGTTGCAAATATTCATACTCACAAACTTTCGCATGTATAATATTAGTAGGATATAAAAGTTGATAATCTGCCACCTTATTATTCCTGCCAATATTTTTAACAAAGATCTAGGTATTTTTTGTCACTCTTGTTAATAAAAAAAAATACTACAGATTATAATAAAATAAAAGAAAAATGCCATAGGTTATTTGAGCATAAGGTTGATATTTTTTATGATCAAAAGAAGAGTCCTGATTTATGCAACCATTAACTTTTATTAAACAAATATTTGCCCTACATAATTATCATAACATCGAAACATTTATTGCCGACTGTACCAAACAATTTCATGGACCCGTCGGAAATGCAAATATTTTTAAAATTACAATGTCGTGGACCCGTTGGGAATTAAAGTATAGACTTACTTTTTTTGAAAACAATGAAATCGTAGACCTCTGGGAATAAGCCGCATTTAGTTGCTTTTGAAGATGTCTAAGGGGGTAGTCAGAGGTATGTTCAAATACATATTTGGTACATGCACATTTTGCAGAAGTTAACATTCCATACGTGGCAGTTTGCAAGCCCATCGACGCTTTCAGATAGCTAACTGGTTAAATTTACGTTTATATAGAAGAAAAACGTATTTTTTTTTTTTTCATTATGCAAACGTAAAACATTTCCATAGACAATTACAAGATTTACCGTAATATAATGTTATATTGCCAAAAGGTAATGCTTTCCATTTTTTGTGTCTAAATTACTCTAATTTCATGTTTTTCAACCTACTTATATTGTAGTCACTTCCGGGCAATCTGAACGGTCATAATTTGGAAAAGTAGCATCTACTTCGACCGTACACGACTTCGACGTAATTCGTAAATTTTTAAATATAAGCATTTTTTATAATGTGTTCACACTCCTATAATATGAACCGTGTAAACTTTGGCGTTCGAGAATTAATGACTAAATATGTGCAACAGAATGTTTTTTAAACTTTTGTTTTTTTAGTTATAAAAATAAATGACGTAGGTAAATCAAACCTTACCTCAAAATCTAATACCTTACGCACTGGAGAGAGTTTTTATTGACCTAAAATAAAGAACTAATAAGTTTGTTTGACCTGGGCGGATTATAAACTTCAACAGCAGCCTAATGGTCGACTGATGTTGTAGTTTATAATCCACCCAGAGGCTCTGTTCATAAATTACTCTGTAAAACTCCGCTTGATGCATTTTACAAGTTTTTATATTTTTTTTGCAAATATTTCTACTCAACGCAATTTAGCTTTGAAATGTTTGTTTCTATGTAATTTTTGCATTACTGAATGTAATGCCGAATGATCAGTGAAAAAAATATATATAGGTACTTAGCACATATTCAGATTAGCATGGTATGGTCATGTAATGAGGAGGGATGAAAGACATACATATTACCAAAATAGTTACGAGTATGAATGTGGATGGGTATACAGGTAGAGGAAGGCCGAAGAAGAAGGAGTGAGATAAGAGTTGACGAGTGATAGAGGAGAGTGAAAGAGAAAAACATGTTGTGCCGACCCCACTTAACGTGGGATAAGGGCAGGAGAATGATGAAAATATGCCTTTACTCGGTGTATACCTATTACGCAGTAGGTACAACTAACTCGCGTTATGCCTAAGTCATATCATAGGCATAACAAGAGTTAGGTGTAATGAGGCTTAGGCATAACCAGAGTGTGACATACCCCGAAAAATATGTAGCACAGGTACGAGTAGGTAGTTTTGTATAAAATATGCAACAATTGAATTACTCCGATCTGTCCAAATTATCGAAACTAGGTGTGCTGTTATATTCTCATTTTAATAATAAAAGTATGTATTACATAAATCACACTTTATAAACTCTCAATAAAAGCTAATATTGCAATTTCCACCACTGAATCGTATTTTCAAAGTACTTGAATTCAAGTGGATGCTAATGTATACCTACTCAAAGCTCATATGCATGAAGTTCAAATCCCTGTTGGTCAAGTTCCATTACCTAGTTGCGCTTAGTTCCTTCCACGGCGTTTCCATTGGCAAGGTTCACCTTGAACCTGATCATTCTACATTATTATGCATATAGGTCGATGTAAGCTGAACGCAACAGCCTTCAGAGCCTCATACTTATTGTTGACTAGAAAATGGAAAATGAATTACCTACTGAATATTCTGAATATACTGAATATACTGAATATTCCTAGATCTCTTTTCAATTTTTCAATCACACTAATATTATAAAGGTGAAATTTTGTGTGTGTGTAAGTATGTAAGTGTGTTTGTTACTCTTTCACGCTGAACCAGCTGGACGGATTTGAATGAAATTTGGTACTAGGATTGCTTATACCCTGTACTAAAAACTAGGCTACTTTTGATCCCAGTATTCCCACGGGAACGGGCTCTATATTCACCGCAGGTACCGCGGGGCGCAGCTAGTGAAAAAATATTCTATTTTATTTCTTTAATAAAATAGATAGATAGCAGACTAAATAAATACACGCTTTTTCTCGAATACGAAATAATGATATTTGTTTTATGCCACAAAACCAACAAAACCAATTTAATGCTGCATCAAATACGTGGGTTTTTGTTATATTGAGTCATAATAGCGTCCGCAGCCGCAGCGCTTTTACCAATTTTTAATAAATCAATTCATCAGCGCACACGCGTGATAAAATGTAGACAAATCTGTTTTCAACACTATAACAGGCTCACGCTGTAAACCCTAACACAAGTTTACATTTTTAGAACTATCTGTTCTATAAATATTTAAAAAAAAATTGCATTTAAAAACAATGATTATTATGATGCTTTTTTGTCTTAATTGTGTCTTAATCAAGAATGTTCGTAGCTTTGTTTTATTTGAATCAGGAGTCTCTTTAATAATTAATCGAGAAACAGCTTCTGTATTTCTTGATATCTGGCTTTTATAAAATAACAAGCTTGCCTATATAATCTGGATCAATGGTTCCAGATTAAATAGGCATGCTTGTTATTTTCAAGGACAAACATATCTTTGCAAACGATTTCTATTTCAATGGAACTATAAATCGTTTGCAAAGATCCTTGCATCGCAGTCAATTCTTGTGTACTTATTTTTAAATGCATTGTGTACTTTGCTAACAAAGTTGAAGTGTCTGTTTGTATTATTTGCAAAATAACAGCTTTTTCTAAATGTATTATGGAAAGGATATTCGATAAAGGAGATTCGCGGTGTAGGGAGTCGCGTTGGAACAGGCATTTGAATCACCTAGCATGTAAGACGAAACTGACGTGATCCTTGAGGTTCTACCAAAATAAATGATTTTCCTTTATTTCTTTCTTTCTATCATACATTATGACGAAACCCAATTTTTTAAATTGTTGTCCATCTGTCTGTCTGTTTGTTTGAGATAGCCTCCGAAACGGCTGCACCGATCTAGACGGGACTTTCACTGGCAAATAGCTGATTTTATAATATAGGGTGTAACTAGGGTCTTTTGATGCGTCTACGAGGGTTTCTGGCCTAAAAGATCCATAGATACGGTTGGCCAAGAAAGTGGTCTACCAGTAGATTTTTTTTAATATGGAGGACCTTAACCTAAAGAAAGACGAGTCCAACCAATATTTAACTAATACATCATAGTCAGAAAAGGTTTCCTCGTTATGTATGAAGCCACCAGATTCTCTACGTGATTCGATAGTTCATTTGGCTGACTCGCAGTGAATCCACAATTGTGAAGGGTCAGATCCTTTATGATATCCAATTTAATTTTGGCAGGAGTCGTTTATAAGATTTTATTTGATTATCTGGAAATATTATAGGTTTAAAAAAATTGTAAGCAATATTTTTCAGATAACTATTTAGTTGATCAAACTATTACTTGATAATGAGAATCGAGAAAATCCAGATCTAAATATATTATGAAAGTATTTTGGTGTTACTTACAAAACATCAATGCAACATAATGTTTAGTCTGATTAAATAAATAAAATATAAATATCCATTATACATTTTTACACAGCGTCATCTAGTCCCAATATAAGCAAATGCTTGTGTTATGGTATTTTTTTTGTAAACACATACATTTGTTGATAGAAAAATACCCAGACCCGGAACAAATATCTGCAGGACATTCAAACATTTGTCCCGTGGCAGGTATCGAACCCGTAACCTCCATGTCTCAAGCGGGCCTTCGCCCACTGCGCCACAGAGGTCGTCAAAACAATGTAAGAATGAATTACAAGGGAAATTATTTCATGAAATTAGATTTTCTTTCAATCTAATAGGTGCTACGAGATAGATATCCTACCCCCAAGGGTAGGAGGCGTGATTTTATATACGAGTATGTATGTAATAGGTGAACATTAAACTGTTTTATCTCAATCGATCAAGTTATTAAATATTTTAATAAGTTCGCTGATTCCGATATAACAATTCTCTATAAATTTGTCTTCAAAATTTCTAACTTTCGAGACAATATTTGATTCTCAAATAAGCCAAGAAACGTGTACACGAGTATACATACAGATTGGAGTAAAATATACCTTTTCTTTTAAAGTTAAAATGTTTGGTTCATACGAAATTATCGGTTTATTTTAAAATGAAAAATAATTGCATATTTTGATTTTTTTCAGGAGAAAATAGACCGTTTTAAAAAAAATTCAAGAATTGTGTTTTCAACATCCCCCCTACAAAAAATCCATATTAATTTTTTCATTTAAATCTTACCTAAAACGGTACCTCTTGAATTTACAATTGTCCTATGTGTCTACGGTCGTTTTTTGTCTTTTATTTTAAGTTAAAGTAGTTTTAATTAGCTATGTTAGTGTTTATAAAATTCTTTAATTTAATATTTTATTGTATATGCATAGGTACCAGTAGATTAGTGGTTTGTTTAATTTCTAGGCGTATTGGCCTTGCTCGGCTCAGAACCCATCCTAAGCCTTTTGACCCTTTTAAACTCAACATGCGCCCCGCCCAGCCCTATATTAGAGGTTCGAAAGGGCTATTTGAATTCCCAATCTCTCAAGCGTCTTACGCTTTATATTTGTAAAAGCATTATATCAACATCTAGGTTCATAATATTCATATTCATAATAATATATCAACAACAACAGGGTAGGTAGGATAGTGAATGAATTATCGGGCTTTAAAAATATCAGAGTGCCCTGGCATGGCTTCTTAATTAGAAATTTCGACTTCTTTAATTTTGTATAGGTACCTAATTATGGGACTTGAAATTGATTTTCCTTATTCAATTCGAGTAATTTGTGCAAAATCATGCGTTTGATGTTGATCAATTTACATTAATTTCTTTTCATTTTCAAGCGAATAAATGGTTATTTTGAATTAAACTGTAATTTATTTTATTGGATACTAATAGAGATACTTTTTAATTTAAAAAGCTAGCTTATGCGGTTTTATAGTTATTTGGAGTTAACTAGGTGACCCTTTATTTTTGCGGGTACCTACATGAGTAAGAAAGGGGTGAATGTTGAGATGACGGCTGATAGAGGGAAATGGAAGAAGAATACATGTTGAGCCGACCCCACGTTATGTGGGATAAGGGCAGAAAGAAGAAGAGTGTATATTCACCATCATTAAGTTTTTGCCATATAAGTAGGTACCTACATTAATATTTTCGTAAATAACTTTGGATTCACAAATATCAGGAACTGACAAAGTAACTTCATTTTAGCTGTGTTGCACAACAAGGATTGTTTACGGTTGACAACACAAAAGTCATTGGACACATAATATCGTTGTTTACATGTTTAGAATCAGTGATAGCATCCATTAACGAGTAATTCAATCTACCACCCGTTACAGCGATAAACCATTTAGTTAGTAGGATGTGTTTAGAAATATGTCTAATATTGTCTTAATTGAAATGAAGTGGGTAATGCTAAAATTTTATAGCTGATATTAAATTTCAAAGGACTGAGTGGAACTTGAATGATCAAGGTTAGTTTGTTTTATAATAATATACGAGATTAGATAAATCAATATTATAGTCTGAATGTTTTCTAATACCTAATAGTTCAAGAGGAAAATCTGAGTTTCGTTTTAATTGAGTTCTAGTAAGTTCGTTAAATAATTTTGTTGGACTAATAACGTAAGTGAAGTATGTTAGCTTTAGCAAATAAAATAGAGTTTAGTGGACGCTGACTGTCGACCACGGCGATAAGGTCTCGAAGACGTTGATGTGAGAAAATGTATTGCTTAGACAGTGAGGCTTGCAACACATTATGTAGGCGACATAATTTCGCGACCTACACTAGAACCTACATAGATAACGTTCTGGATAGTGTCACACTTCTGACACTAATTTGTTAGGATGGCAATTCGAAAGTCCTTTAAAAAAAACACATAAACCGAAAACCGTTTATTTAGTTAGAACTTACAGGATACAAGAGTCTTTAATTTACGAATTAATTTAAGTAACTTAGTAAATATTGAAGCTAATTGAGTGAGGACTGGCGCCGAAACCACATGACACGGGTATTTTATAGACTCTACGTTAAGTGGGGTGTTTTGTTGTATTTGTAATATTGTCTAATTAGTTGAATTTATAACAGTACGAACTTACTTTTTTTATTGCACTAAAGATGCGGTTCGCTATTATGATGACGTGAAAACACGACGCGATTTACACACTTCACCAAAACGGTGTATAACAACAAAAAACTTCGAAATATACTTTGTCATTTTGTTTTAATAACTCCATCTCGTTTACAAAGCTACCGTACAGGTAAGCCTGTATAAACAGAAATAGGCTTAACTTATTTTTGTTGGAGTGAAGCCAAAGCCGATGGCTAATAGATATCCAATAGCCTGATTGGATACACAATTGGAAAGTTATGTATCGGTATCGCTTACCTACTGTTTTTCATTCTCCTCAATTTATTTTAGGATTTTCTTTCAAAAACTATTAAATCAATTATAAAAAGCTGTGTAGGTACTTGTGCCGGGTTATTTTAAGGGCAAATTATATTATGTATTGTATATAGAAAAAAGCTTAATCGCTCCCGGCTTCGCTCGCGTGGTACCTACCTGTTAAAAAGAAGCCTATGTGTTATTCCAGGACTTTGTTAATCCAAGTTTCAGTCAAATCCGTTGAGTAGTTTTCGCGTGAAACACTAACATCCATTTAAATATCCATACAAATCTTCGTGTTTATACTTATAATACTAGGTAGTAGGATATTTTTCCTAATGTACATCATCCCAAGGCTAGGAGACGTCTCCTCCATATCTCTCCAACCTTCTGTGTCCTTTGAGACTTCACGCCAATCTCTCAGCGTTTCCTTGGCCGACCCCGACCTCGCATCCCGTCAGGATTTAAGTATATGGACTGAAATTATTATAAAATTGGGTCATAATTTTTGGGCCCAGAAGGTAGCTAGCTACCTTTTCTTTTGTAGTTCGAAAGTTTCGATCTTAGGAAATATTGTTGTATTTTGACGAGAAAACTTAAATTAAGTAAATGAACTTAAAGTTAAAATTATTAAAAAAACTAAAATTAACACATTTCATAAACGGATATTTAAATATGACCTCAGAAAACCCGTTTACCCTGCGAATAGTACCCTTTAGTTCCCGTGGAAACACCGGGATCAAAAGTAGCCGATGTGTTAATCCAGGAGGCTATCCTGTTACCTTCAAAACTTCATTCAAATCCGTCCAGCCGTTTGAGCGTGAAGGAGTAGCAAAAATTCACACATACACACAAACTTTCACCTTTATAATATTAGTTCGTGCGTTCGTAAGAGCAAATGGCCAACTCTGGTGACTTTAGTTTTTGTGTGTATAAATAATCTCCAAATATTTTTCTCGAGTCTGGGTGTTTTCTATAGGTAGGTATAACACCTAATATTGAGTTAAAAAAATGTAGATCAGTCATTTGGTTACCATAACACAAGCATTAAAGTTGCTTGTCCTTGTCTTGTTACTAGCTTGGGATTAGATGTCGCTCTATGATATTTCCTAGGATATGAATTATTTACCTATAAATAAATTGACATTGAACTTTACTGCAAGAGACACTTACTCAGGTAAGTTCAAAGCGACAGGAAGCAACAGGAGGGACTTATAAAGCTTTGTGAGGAACTCTTTACTATACACAGAAACAACTTTGAAAGGTAAACACTTGTTCGCAAAATTTATATAATAATTGTTGGTTGCAATTTGTAATATAAAGGTTATTATTGTGTAATCATGCCAATATTTAGTACGTAAATTTGATTCCTAGTTGGTGTTTAACGAGTCCCATGAATCTATAATTACCTATGGGGGCAATTCGGAGTGTCGTAAAAGCTAAATAAACTAACTAAAATTATTGCCATCCTTTTTATTTCCATCGCTATGAAAGGGACGGCAACAATTTTAGTTAGCTTAGTTTAGCTTTTGCGACACTCAGAATTGCCACTAATATCTACTCGCTATTTCTAAAAAAATTATTAGCCAATCAAATCACTGTGTGTTAAGCATAATTATGAAATTCAATTGAAATAAAGAATTACTTAACTCGTTATCCATAATTTTGCCAGAATGATGTATTGAGAAAATAAAATAAATGAAAATTAGAAATTTTGAATACTTCTGAATTTAAAATACAGTGTGAATTATATTATTAAATTAATTATATTATTATTAATTATATTACTATTTTTGAAAATAAATTGCTACACAAGTTGTCCACCGCCACAAAATAAACAACGTGAAACAATCATTTTTAAGTTTAAATTTTCATGGTTTTCATTGAATTTATTTATTTTCATTTAATGGTTAAGTGGAGACTGGGATATGTTAACACTTTGGCTAATTGAGCCAACACGCGTCCACTATGAAAACGTTTTACGATAAGCCCTATATTTTGTACTCAATGTCAATGAACATTAAACTCATTGTCGGCTATAACGTCTTGTTTCAGGCAGTGTAGGTATCACTTGGACTGGAATAAATCGGAAATGCAACGCGTAATTGGTATAATTGCGAAGTATTTTATTGTAAAACCTTGAAACGACACAATATATTTCACAATAAAGTATATTCATAGAAAGAAAATTACCTCCATATAAATTTTCAAGGCGTTACTTTTGCGTTAGTACCGTCAGGATTTTCTTAGAATTTCAAAGTATTCTCCTACACGCTTCTTTGAAACTAGCAAAGCAGAGAAATAAGAATATTTCTTCACCTCAATAACAATAGAAGGATTAAATTTCTGAAGGTAAAAATGAGATTTTAAAATGATATAAGTTTTTATTTGACATACCTACCTATACTATAATCAATAAGTAATTGGTTTGTTGCCTCTGCGGTCCGTTTCATGCATTGTTTTATATTATCAACATGACATGTTTGCTCCTCTTTCACGCAAAAACTACTGAAATGATTTGGCTGAAACTTGGAATATACGGACCTAGAATAACACATAGGCTATTTATTAATCAGGTAGGTACCACATAAGTGAAGCCGCAGGCAAAAGCTTGTTATAAAATAAAGAACAAAATTCCGCCACTAATTAAATTACACAGGTCGTGTGTCTCAGTATACTTAACTTGCCTCATGGGATGAAAGAACAGGAAAGCTGAAGGCTGTTAAAATTTATTTATGTCTCAAAACAGAAACTAAAGCTTTTATGTATATCTTTTACAAAAACCGTCATTTGAAAACGGTTGATAGAAGGTCATAAGAAACTGTCTACCGTATCTTTGGAATATAGTCGTGAAAATATTTCATTTTATCGGAATACAGTTGTGATACTATTTAATTTTATTTGAAAGCATAGATTCCGATGATTATATATATAATAACCTGGACACCGGCGCGCTGGCGACGTTCCTCATAAATTCTATACGGGTATGGTGTACCTCACTCACACCGGCCAATCAGGTGGTCATGAACAAACTGCCTGAGACAGGCAGTGGCCGCCAACTACTCTATTTGGCGACCTTCAGTTGCCAAAGGTGACATCCTTGTGACTACCTCGCCGGACGCTTTTATAAAGACCCACTACAATCAGCCACCCTAGCCATACATATATTTCACAATCGATTTATCTATAGAAACAGAACAAAATGTATAGTAATAATAATTGGCATTCGATAACGATAGTCTCGTGGTCAGGTAGTGTCAAATCAAAAGATTTGCGATATTAGATAGTAATCTGGGCGTCTACTCTGCAAAACGAAAAACGAAGTTTCGTGACAATTTTCGGGGTCTGCTTATGTTGGTGGATACTGAATTCGTAATAGTTCACCAACCTATTTAGAACCCGAAAATTGTCACGAAACTTCGTTTTTCGTTTTGCGGAGTAGACGCCCTGCGTTTGTAGGTAGGTAATATGGGGCTACACATGCGACCTCACTAGAAGATGTCATGATGCTGGACTGGTGCTTTGCTATCGCTGCCCTCCGGAGCACGGAAACGCTTAGCTAATAATGCCACTTGCGGTCACCCATCCAAGTAGTGACCGCTCAGAAAGATGCTAAAATTCAACAATCTATCAAGAACGTGTTAGCTTCGCCACGCGATAGCAACATTAACACAATACTTAATTATTATGAACTTTGGAATTGTGCTTACCTATATCAAAGACGATTAATATCTAGAAGACAGACAAAGGCCATACACAAAATCGTAACCCTAAAAAATAGCCTGAAAGCTCTAAAACATCAATTTTATCCAAGAAATTTCAATTACTTTCTAGTTAAAAATGTTTAAATATTGAATATTGTTGCTACCTACTACTAAGTATTGAAATTTCTTGGATAAAATTGATGTTTTAAAGTTTTCAGGCTATCTGGTACTGCGGGATCGGGTTACGATTTTGTGTATGGCCTTTGTCTGTCTTCTAGATATTAATCGTCTTTGCCTATATGTAAATAGTAGGTACCTACCTATGTATATATATCGCTGGTTAAATGCTAAACTACCACAATTCAAAATTTAACTTTTTTCAGTATTCAAAGTTTTCGATAAGGTTTTTTAAATTTTTTTGAGTAAGTCTTATTTTTATATCTATGTATTACCTATCAATCGACGCGTAATTTTAATTAGAATTTAAGTGCATTTTTAGTTTCTCCGTAACTTTAACCCAACGTCATATAAAAGCAGATAAGTGACTTTAGCATATAAAAAAATGTATTATTATACACAAAAAATATATCACCAAAAGACCATATTTCATTAAAAAATAAGGCTTATTAAACTAAAACAAGTTATTTTGAAGGTTTGATTCACAATCTAGTAGTATTATGCAATTTAAATGTTACACGAACAACAAAGTTTTATAAAGATTCTAAAAAATACACTTTTTTAAATGAATATAGGTACACCGAAAAATAATATCCTATCAAAATAAATGCTTCTAAAACCATAAACATACTAACGTGACTAACATTTTGGCTCGGTAACGGCCTTATCAATGCTCGAAGGAGCATCGTACTAAGTTCCTCCATCGACTTTGCCCATGTGGCTCTAGTACCACCCATGTTTCGACCGAATCAAAGGCTTTCTTAGTGTCCACAAACGCTAGACAGCGGCAAGCAAGTTACACCCAATGATAAATAGTTAGTATGCCATTAAAAAGATAAAGTAATTTCAATAATTTGAAGCAACTTAAAAGTTGATCTCATTATTTACATTATTTCTTACCGGATGGTTCAAGATTTATGTATGTTGTTGGTTTTAAACTCTCTTATTATTGTTGATCTTAGCGTAGAGATAGGTACTTATTTTGTGTAGGTATTTGAGGTTTTTAAAGCATTTATTTGTTTTATTAGTTAAAAAAAGGGATAAGATTTTAAGCTAATAAAACAAATAAATAAACACACAGAGGTGTGGCTTTATGTTGTTGATTACATTCTTTTACTTATATTTTTAGATAGGTTCCTACTGCTATTGTATTAAAATAGTTTTATTGTTCGACATTAAAATTAGACGTTTGACATTAGGTACTTTTAAAATGTTGTACCTACTTTACCTTACTGACTTACAGGGAAAAATATTAATAAAACAGTGATTTTTGTATGATTGAAAACCCGTTTAAAGCAAATTAAAAACAAGCACATCTCAAAAAATATTCTTACGTCCTGAAAAATAATTTTTGATTTCTTATAAAAGTTATGTTCAAGACAAACGCATCTCAAAAAGGCACTTAATGCTTTAAAAAAATATAGTTAAGTTCACGTAAAAGTTATGTGCAAAACAAACGCATTTCAAAAATGATACTTTTGAACATACACACAACGTAATATCAATACAATAATCTTGTGCAAAGGTACCACATTTCGGAATGTGGTACCTTTGCCCAAAAATAATATTTGTTTTTTACTTTTATTTATATTCAATAGTACCACATTCCGAAATATGGCACTTTAGAATATAAATTTTAGTTAAATTAAGTGCGCTTCCGCCAATCAGTCAACCACAACTGAAAAAATGGCTGTTTAGCTCTGAAATTTGGTGCCAAAGTGTATAAATGCTAAACAGACACAACTGTTTTTTGGTAGTTTTTAAAGCGAAAATTAAAAATGTCTTTTACTCATACTATAAAACAACTATTTGTTATCTCATTTTTGTAATAAAAACGATTTTCACGATTTTTGATTTGTGGTACCTTAGCATTTAACCAGCGATATGTAGTAATAGTTCGGTCTAATAAGTATATGCTTTACTTATTATTTATTCGCACTAGTCCAATAGACGGAGACGGCACAAAATCATTCGACTTAGAACACTAAGAAGGATTATCTGAGATAAGTTCTTTGTACCCTCCTTGTAATACAGTCAGTAGGTAGGTACCTTTCTTTGATAGTTTCAATCTATAAACATGACGGGCATAAACAGTAGGTAGGTATCCCGTTTAGTGTATTATAGTAGTAGTAGTAGTTCGTATGAGCAAGTGGCCAACTCTGATGACGGAGTTTTTAGGCCGCCTAAAGGCCTCTGTCATGGCTTAACGACTTTAAAAGCCGGGACCTACAATTTAACGTGCCCTCCGAAGCACAGAAGCGCTCAGTTGATAATGCCACTTGCGGTCACCCATCCAAGTTGTGACCGCTCAGATCGACGATCTATCAAGAACGTCGCAAGCTTCGCCACGAGTGTAGGTACTAGGAATTATGTAACATACTTGTTTATATAATCAGGGATAGTGAAAGGTTTCGTATTTTTTTCTGAACAAATAATTCAAACTAATTGTTTTACTCCAAATTCAATTACCTAAGTATACGTAGTATTTAAGTTCGTATGAGCAATACGTGACCAACTATGATGACAGAGTTTGAGCGAGGAGCGCTTCTCTTAGTATTAAAATATTACGATTGGTATCATTACAGGTTGCGCACTGTTGGTTCTTAACTGATGTTATGCTCAAATCTGTAATGTTACATTACAGGTGCAGGATGTATTACAAGCTTTCGGTGAGGGAGAACCTTTAGGCAAATACTAAACATCAATAGCACTACATCTCATGAAGATATAAATATAGATATAAGGTCGGATATCAAAGAAAGACTGACAAGGTTTACCGCAGAATTCCTTTCAAAATGTTTGACATGTTTGAAATGCTTACTTGGATGTTTCGATCTTTGAATTCGCACAACACAAGCCGCTGTAGCTTCTCGGTTATCTAGCGCGTATATTTAATTTGTGGAGCATGAGTATTTTCATTTTCCTGCAACAAGCTTTATATAACCTATTAGAAATGTGAGCAGTCCAGTCTATTGAAAAATTCCATTTAATGTTTATGTCATCAATATAGTAGTGGAATGAGAGCGCTACTGAATGCCGATTCAACTAACACACTTTATATCAACAGGAAAAACATTAACTTACGAGTACCTTATTATTACAAAACGGTAATGTACAAAAAAAATTGGCTTACTCTTTTTTATATGATTTTAGAATTGATAATGAAGCTTTCAGGCGGCCTAATAACACCTTCGCCAGAAATTCGAACACCAATTTACTTTTTTGAGCATAGCCAGATTAGCCAGCTTGACTGAACATAATCCACGGATTAGTAACAACAATTAACTAATTACAATAGCCGTTGTTCGACAATACAATCTGGTATATAACAGGTAGTAGGTAGTAGTATATTTACATTACAATTCAGTGCAGGTAGTAGTAGGTATTTCAGAATGCATTTATTGTTACCTTCCATTAGCTATTGTTGAGGCTGCCATCTGGATTATTCTACGCTTGAAAACATTACGAGTACCTACCTATAAAGAGCTTAAAAGTTCCAGGAAGTTCTACAAGGTTCGAGACTATTTCAAAATGTTTTAACACAGTTTGACTCGTTTCTAAAATACTTGGCTCTGGCCACGTGGTTCGACCGTCGATACCTATTAGTCTAATGATTTCACGATATTTCTTGAATGTTCTGTAATATGAGAACTGTGGAAGGTTTATGACCTTTTTATAATATTCTATTATTCTACTAAGTTGAGGTAGCCAAATAAATACCGGTGGAGTTTTGGCTATAATTATAAAGAAGTGGAAGTCATGTTTAAATAATGATGTTTAGAGATCTGCTAATTAGGTAGAAAAAAATATGTCGGCCTGTTTAGTTGGTATTCGCGCGTCGCTTCGCCCGGAACTACTTACGCGCGTGAGAACAAAGATTCATGCGAAACAAATGCGAAAGAAATGAAAGATTAAGGCTGTGTCCACAGTAGGTAAACTGTGAGCGGCCGACTGAGTGAGCCGCAAACTTGTGGCAAACTGAAATTTGAGTTAGCTGCAAACTCAGATAAATTTTCGACATATCAACCATATCGCCGCCACCGACTGAGACAGTCGGCGCGCTGCAAACTGCGTAATGTGAGCGCAAACTAGCAAACTGTGGACACCCCATTTCAAATTTAAGGAAGGGCGTACTAAACCGATACGCCGACGCTAACTCAGTCAGCCGCTAACAGTTTGTCTACTGTGGACACAGCCTTAGGCAGAATAGCGGCAGTCACGCAGAACTTGTGCGACCATCATCATTGTACTTTGTTGCGTCGTAGTAAGAGTCGGCGACAAGTGAATTGTACTAGGTAGCGAATTTTTGTGATTCTGAAATAAAATAAATAAATATCCTTAGACATTCCACTTATGGTAACTACTACTTGTATACCTACATGTTTTTTTTTAATACTTCCATATTATACATAATAAGAGAGTTGTGTTCTAATAGTGATATCAACTCTGGTGTTCAGTGTCATAATTAAATATTCGTGTTAGAAGGTAGTATATAATTTATCTGAAAACCCAGCTATTTGAGAGCAGATACGAAAATAGCAATTCTATCAACTGAGACCGTAATAATATATTCTCCCTTTATGAGTTTTAAGATGTGTATTTTTCAGGCTTCGTAAAATTAATTCTTCAGTAAACGGAACAGTAATTATAGAAGTTGCTTGGATCTCAATGAGGCATTGGCATTACCTACTTATCTACATGACTAGGTTTTGAAACCATTTTAAACCGACTTCAAAAAGGAGGAGGTTCTATGTTTATACCTGTCTAGTGTCTCCCTAGCTATATAACCGATTTAGAGGCTATGCATACGGCACCGCGCACTGAAGCGGACTGGACTAGCGGTGAAGTGGATCTCATGTCGCATTAGCCTTTAATAAATCCGTTGATGCCAAATTAACACACGTACATCTACACCGGCGGACCGCGCGGTCGAGCGGCGTTCTCGCCGCCACCGCTCCTCCGCGCGTACCACAGCGCGGAGAGCCTTGCACACAGGGCGCCGCATAACCCCGCGGATCATTGTGTGTGTAACCTGTTGCAATTAAAAATAATGGATCTCGATGTTGAAATGCTTAAATCCAACCAGGCGCGTAAACCGCCATAACACGCGTGGCACCGCTACGAAATCCGATTTACCGCCACCGCCCTCCGCGACGGTGCGCGGTGCCGTGTGCTTAATCACCATATACAACATTTAAGTGTCAAAGTTTAATTTGTCTGTACGTTACAGATGAAAGATCAAGTAAATGTTGAAGATATTACATATTTTTGTAAGAACGACAAACCTCCCGGTTAAAATATGAATCAAGAAAAGACATCAAAGAATATAATTAGAATAAGCTACACATGACTTAAAAATAAATCAGCTGAGACCATTAATTAAGTCAGTTTATATTAAAGGTATTTTTAATTGAACGTAAGTAATTCATTCTGAAATCGAGTTATCTCACTAAAGTGATCTCCAGTTTTTATTAGAACATTCCTACAGGTAGGTACTTAATGCTGGGTAAGGTTGGGTTAGAACTTAATTGTTTGATTAAAGATTGGAGGTGCAAAATCCTCGGGAGTTAGTCGATAAATCTCGTAATTACTGGGTTGAGTCTCAAAGATAATGACTAATTAGTGCCGGCAGTATGCAACTAAGTCTTTAAGATATAAGACAACTACTTTACCCACCTTGAATAGAAATAAATTTTATCGCGTTATTTACTTGTTTGCCAACGTTTTGCTGCGTAAGATCATTTAAATTAAATTAAAACGTTTCTACGTACTTACCAAAGACGATTAATATCTAGAAGACAGACAAAGGCCATACACAAAATCGTAACCCGATCCCGCAGTACCAGATAGCCTGAAAACTTTAAAACATCAATTTTATCCAAGAAATTTCAATACTTAGTAGTAGGTAGCAACAATATTCAATATTTAAACATTTTTAACTAGAAAGTAATTGAAATTTCTTGGATAAAATTGATGTTTTAGAGTTTTCAGGCTATTTTTTAGGGTTACGATTTTGTGTATGGCCTTTGTCTGTCTTCTAGATATTAATCGTCTTTGGTACTTACTTAAAAATTAACGATAATAACAGATAAATATTAATCTACCCCCTACGGAAAAAATGGATAAAGTAGTATATCAGTCATCTGGTTACCATAACACAAGCATTAAGTTTATCTTGGGACTAGATGACGCCGTTGAAAAATGTCCAAGTAGGTATTATGTGTATGTGCTGAATAAACTTATTCTTTTATTTCAATCGTTAAACAAGTATTATGTGTATGTGCTGAATAAACTTATTCTTTTATTACAATAAAACCGAAAAAAACAAAGGCTTCTTTCCCGAAGATCCATTTACATTATTCGATTTTACCGCCAGGTAGAGCCGACTAAATACTGGCCCGTCTAAGTGTATAAAAACTTTACGACCCTGATTCACCACTAAGAACATAGGTACAAACTTTCACACAAACTTTCAAATGTATGATAAAACAATATTGTTAAAGTACATTTTAAACTTTCGCGATTTTGTTTCCATAGGTCATTCAAACGAAATTTTATTTTATTTTTATTTTATTTTATTTTATTTGGGAAACAAACAATTATGGGGCTTTATTGCGTTACCTTATTTACACGGGCAGACTCATTGTCAATTATTCTCATTGTGACCACGAAAGCTGCAACGCTTCAGAAAACGTCGGGAGATATAAAATAAAATAAGGTAACTAAGCAAAGCCCCGTAAGCAATTTAGTTTCAAATAAATATTGGCGCTGATTCTGTTGTAACACTGACTTGCTAAACTATGACTTAAACCGAAAGCTCTAATTATGTTCATACTTATTATGTTATGACCAATATAGCATAGTACTGAAAATAACATTTTAAGAACAAGGTACTTCTTACCTTATCTTTCATCTTTGCGGGTTAGTTTTAGCCAGAAGCAGAAATGGTCTTGATTAATCTACCCACAATCCACATACACTTCAACTTTACTAAAATAAAGTAATTTTAGAGATGTCACTGAGGCTGTTATTTTGCGAACGAACGAAATGAGCTGTCGGATTTAGCAATAATTTAACTAGTCATGGTTACAACAGAATCAGTGCCAATAACGATCTTCCCAATTACGGTTTTCATCAATTTGTAACTAACCGAATAGGGATCAAGGCGTGAGGTGGGGGCTGGGTGAACCGAACTATTTGATCCGATACATAATGAAGACAAAGCTGATCGGTTTTAACAAGATAATTGATATAAAAAGTTTTCAGTTAGGTACAATAAGAAGTGTGGATTTGATACTTCACCCATAGGCGTAATAAGCTGTGTTATTGTTTAGCTCTCAACTAATGTAGGTACTACTACTCCTACTACTACCTAGGGATTTTGGAAATGTTAGTCTTATAATCCCCTTTATGGCGCGAAACGCATGGCTGCGCATCGCTGCGCACAGTGCGCAGCGCACGTAAGGTTGCCCGGTTATCATCTGGGGAATACGGTTCGTACCTAGTTTATAAAATTGAATACATAATGATTTACTTGTTTCATACTTTCTAGAAACACATTTATTTATTTATTAGGTTCACCCAGTTTACACATGAAAGAAAAATATTAGTTACAAACAATCGTCTTAAAACTACACTTTATTGTTGGGGTTGTTTAGGTACACATACCTACATGCATTAATCAAGGAAACTTGACGGAAAAGAAAATGATAAATATATAAAATAAGTAAAAAGTTATTGCCCAGGAACTAAAACATTTAATTTAACAAGGTTCTAGGTACAAATTTTAGTTAGATACTTATATAGATACCTACTTATAGATAATACTCGTAGTTTGTTTGTATGTTTGGGGTAATCTTCGAAACTATAGGTAGGTACTCAACCGATTTCAAAAATCCTTTCACCGATGTGTATTAGACTTTCCGAATGAACATAGGCTATGTCTTATCAAGGTACCACGCGAGCGAACCCGCGTGATTAAGCTAATATTCATACAAATACGCGAACCCGGAATGTATGATGATGTTGTTTTTATCAAGGCTTTTGGCTTTCTCAAAAAGCAATGATAATAAATATCACTGAACCTCAGTGATATTTATTATCATTGCTTTTCGTAACTTTTTGTAACTTTGAAGTTTAAAAAGAAATTGAGAAATATTCATTTGAAATATAAAAATAGAGTAACTCGAACAATCGATCTCATTCATAACCTAAAGTAAATGTTATTATCACTTGTTAATTTAAGTAGCATTTAGAGTTTTTTTATCTCATTGTAAGTACCTATACTAGTGGTAATTCAGAGTGTCGCAAAAGCTAAACTAAACTAACTAAAATTAATGCCATCCTTTTTATTTCCATCGCTATGAAAGGGACGGCAACATTTTTAGTTAGTTAAGTTTAGCTTTTGCGACACTCTGAATAGCCACTACTGTATACCTAATGTTGAGTTATTTTTTGTAGAATGTTATGACAGCCTAAAGGAAACAATATTTGAAAATTTGTGGCTAGCATTATTTAGTTTTTTATGTGTTTCTCTGTTTTATTAATAAATTATTGTTATAAATAAATGACTTGATATTTTTTTCACTCAGAATTACTGCGTTAAAATGTAAAATAAATGCTTACCGCGAAGATGACATAAAAATCATATAAGTACTTAGGTAGGTAAGTACTTAATTTTAAAACAAAATAAAATAAATTTCTTCGCTTCGCTGACTCAACAACACATTATTGAGAAGATTTTCAATAAAAGTTCATGCTGTCCCGGGAGAAACTGAATGAAACATCCACACCTTGCGTTATGTTTGAAACTTGTCGCTTCTGAGGCAAGCTTTACTTTCCGTTTCTATTCTTGGGATGTCAAAGTTATTCAATAAAGTCTGAACTTTTGTGTTTATTTGATTGAACACCATTGTATGTGTAAAATCGTAGTATGACGCATAAATGTAATGTAGCAACTAGCTGCGCCCCGCGGTGTTACCCGCGGTAAATACTCACAGCATCAGCGAATATCGCGTAGGTTTTGATAGGTCAAATGGTGTAAAAGCCTAACAGCCTATATCCACGCTTCAATCTGTCAACTAGCCACACTCACACATATTAGACAATATTGTTCGCGTTCCTTTGTGTTGTACAAACGAGAACGAGCGCGCGATCCGTGAGAGAGTGTGGAAAAAAATATTTTAAGCCTAGGCTTAAAATATTTTAAGCCTAGGCTTAAAATATTTTTTTAAATCAAAGGGAGCAAAGTATTAATGTAATCCGGCATTTTTAAAGCAAAATCTGAATGGACTCTGAATGCGTTATATCGAATTTATATTATTGAATTAATGTATTGACATCGGTCCCCGTCTTTGATACGTGTGTCAAGTTTAGTCGTCTTGCTTGATGTACCTATCAAGATCAAAGAGAGATTACCTACCTCCATTTATCCTTACTTACCTGACTTATCGCATGACTAGAAAAAAGAGCACTAAGGTTAGAAACAAGAAAGAAAGATTTGTAGACCCCTCAATGTCTGAAGTTAGAAGTTGTGAGGTTGTCGTTTTCAAGCAGTCATATTATACAACTCTTATGAAACATGCTAATATAATTTATTTACAGAAACTAAACTACTACATATTTATAAGTATAACAGTACAAAATACAATAACTCTTATTAATATTCAACTTATAAATGACCGTGTTCTACTTCTATTGCCAGCGCTATAGCGTTTAATCTTTGTGAATAAGACAAAGTTAAAACTTTTGACAGATAATAAGCGATATCTACGGTGATGCGTAAGAATACGGAAACGTGGCATAAGTTGCTTTGCTTTAGACTAGATGACACTGTGAATGTCCAAGGGTACCTATTTATTATTTTTTTTATTGTCTACAGCAATGCTCAATCTTCTTCTTCGACAAACGTGATGCAGAAAGGCTGTTCAAGCTGAAGCGCAAAGATGAGATCCTCATTAAAATGAGAGAAGGGATCTCTCGCCTGCAGTCCGGAGACTTCAAGCAGACCCTCACGGTGGTCCATAAGTTGGAGGAGGGCCCGAACACCATGGCGTTTGCTACTGAGCCGATAATGGCCAGTCTACATCATATCTTCGCTTGGTATGTAAGTATCTGAAAACAAACTTAAATGGGTATAATTTACTGTGTAATGGACTACTATTTATTCTGGCTAAGAGGTACTCAATATATACCAAGGGATTATTTCTAAAGTGCTTCAAAAAAGGAGTTTTTATGTTCACTTGTATGCTTTTTTTAATGTTGGTTTTACATGTTTAATTTTTAAATTTAATTTAAATCAGAATCAGTTACAAAATTATTTTTTATAGCATAGTCGCATTGGTGCTAATCATGTAATAAATAAACGTTGGTGCAATCAAACGCATTGTAAGTAACGTTTAAGCACCATTTGTAAGTAGTACCTTTTTGCTATACCTAGCTATGAATCAAGATCACTCTCACACCTATCTCAGAGATCGACGTTGACTAATGTAGATACTTAATTGAAAGCTGTCCGTTCAATATTGTGGTAAATCTACAAGCAGAATAGTAAATTGAATTGACAAGGATTGGTTCAAAGTGTTCATTCCATTGATTGTTCTTACATAAATATAATAACGTTTATTTTTACTATATTAAGATGCCTCGGTGCCAGAATACTCTCCCGTATATTTCGGCTTTCTTACATCATCTTCACCGCAAGGATTCCTTACAATTATTATCTCTTGGAACAATTGCTTGTAGCTATCAACTACAAATAATTCCAATGCAACGAGCACAATACTAATTGAGAACTTTCTACGTTGTATTTGAGGATATTAAATTTGAATAATAAGTAGGATTGGATCTTATATTTTGTAGTTAGAATGTTTGGTTGAACATTCTTTTCAAGTACAAAGTTTTGGTCTGATTGGAACTACAAAATATATGAAAAGACATGATAACATACCCAAACCAGCACCCTACTAATTTCGTGTTTCTTATACATCTCTTTTGCTGCAGGAATCGATGTTTGATAAGGAGCCTGTCATCCCTTGGCCACCGAATATGAGTTACAAAGAAGGCGGTAAGAAGCCGAAATACAAGAGACCGCGGCTCCCGCCATTAGCAAAGGAGTACTACTTCATGGAGGTGGAGATACGATACGGATTGCTGCAGGTAAGAGGCTGCGTTTCCACCTGATATGTGCTTGTCCAAAGTGTTCTTTGTTTCAATGAATAAAAGGTAGGTATTTTTAAATTGTAATCAAAGAACAAAAGGTACCCACTCACCCTCAAAAACAGAAGTAGGGATTACAGCGTCAATTTGTAGGTAATAAATAATAACACCTAACAAAAAAGTAATCAGGGCTGGATTTAGGCTTCAACAGCTTATGAAACATAAAGAAAAATAAGTACATTAAATATTATGTATGTAGCTGTCCTTTCGAAAATAGTACCGAGACATCATCAAAAAAGCCAAAAAGTACAAAAATGTGTAAGAAAATTAGAAACTTTCTTCATTCCTTTAATTTTTGCGATGTTATGTTATTCTGCTATTCGGAGCGGAGACGAATCCAACAAATTAGAGATCATAAAAATCGGTCCTTGAGTTATAAATGGTGTTACTGTTTTTAATTAGTTAACCTCCGACCCAAAAAGAGGGGTGTTATAAGTTTAACCGCTATGTGTGTCTGTGCGTCTGTCTGTAGCACCGTAGCTCACAAAAGTCGGTTAAGTCGTTATCAAGATATGGGGGGGATGCATAATCGAATGTGTTCAAATATAGGTACCCAAGTTTTGAAGGGAAATAGTGTGTAGAATGCAAAAATGAAAGTAGGGATGGATGTGCAAAGGATTTTGTAGGTACTTGTTAGGTGGGGAGGTTAGGTACTAAAACTATTTAATTTTATAAACTTGTATATTATTTAGATTATAATGAGTCATTTAGAAAACCGACTAGTGTTTGTTAGCTGTATAAATGAATTATGAATTATGAATTATGAAAGCGTGCAGTGATAGATCAGCGTACCTAGTTATCCCTACCGTAGTTTTTCTTAAACTTTCGCGACTACAATTCATATTTATGAACACGGGGACACGGGGTTTTATCGCGTTATTTACCTTAGTTCTTTAAGTCTCGACGTTTCGGCTATGTTGCAATACCCATGGTTGCGGGTGGACTTATCCCTTACCGGTAAATAAAAAAATGATAAAATCCAACTATTCCTACTACTAGGTAGTGATTAGTGCCTAGCTTTTTGGAACAGGGGATCACATTGCTGATCAAATGTAATATTATTATACTACTTAACATACAAAGATGTACGTGGTTAATTTTTATTGAATGAAATAATAAAATCCTTGATCCAGACCCATCCCCGCCAAGAGATTCTTCTCGGAAATAGGGAAAATCGATTAATATTTATTGAATGAAACCGACGTTTTCTCTTACAATTTCATTTCGAACATACTTGTTACTTACGTTGTTTATTTCGGGAGTTTTATTCAATAAACGAACGTGTTTTACTTTATTTGGTACATTGGGTTCCAGTATGCGTGAAACTAGCGCCGCCGCCTTTTTTATTTGATTATTACGTTTAACAAAGGAACCGAGACTCCGAGACTGGAGTCTCGGTTCCTGACGTCAGAGTTGGGAACGAGACTCTTGAGATAGTCGACATATACGTTTATCTTGGCCATGTTTTATCTTTCGGCCGAGAGTATCAAATGAAAGAAGTCACCAGGAGAGTACAGCTAGGATGGGCAGCTTTTGGAAAATTATAAGATGTTTTCAAGCCCAACCATTTACCTACCACAATGCCTTAAAACATGACTTTTTAACCAGTGTGTCCTGCCAACCATGACCTACGGTGCCGAGAAATGGCGTCTCACTAAGAAGGCTGTGCACAAAATCAGTGTAGCACAGAGAGCCATGGAGCGCGCCATGCTCGGTATTACGCTATTAGACAAAGTCCCCAACACTGAGATCCGCAAACGGGCTAAAGTCCAAGACATCACCGAGCGGATGCTGGGACGAATGGAGTTGAGCAGGTCACCTGGCAAGACGGAGTGACGGCAGATGGAGCAAAATGCTGACCGAGTGGTGGTCTAGACAAGGACACCGTAATAGGGGACGTCCACCGGCTCGATGGGTAGATGACATCCGCAAAACAGTGGGTTGCGCAGGATAGAGGCGAATGGCATTCACGAAGGGAGGCCTATGCCCAGCAGTGGGTTAAAAGTGGCTGATGATGATGAAGATGATTAACAAAGGAATTTAAAAAAATTGAACACAACTTCGCCACTTCTTCTTAAAGAAGTCTAAGGGGGTAGTCAGAGGTATGTCCAAATGCATATTTGGTACATGCCCACATTTAGCAGAAGTTAACTTAAATAGTACTTAAATAAAATAGTAAAATAATACTAAAAGTATTAAAAGTATAAAGTGATTTTTAGCCGTTTTTTGCTCGATATTAATAACGGCAAAAACGCAGACGCTTGTTATATTCACAAAACGATAGCTACATAACCCTTCATTAAGTCCGACTCGCACTTGGCAGATATATATGTACTAAATACAGCTCGATTCGCAATTAATGTTAATAATTAATAATGTTTCAACGATACCACGATCTTCTCACGTCTTACACTACAGAGACAGTAAATCGAAACATTGTCGGTATCTAAATGGACGATATTTTTACGTGAGTAATTTCCCAGTTGTTATTACAATGTTTATTACAACTCACGAAAGATGTGAAAGTAATACAGTAAATTAATCTTTATATGTCGCTTGTTTCCAATATTATCAAAACATCATCATCATCATCTTCCTGCCCTTATCCCATTTTACGTGGGGTCGGCACAACATGTATTCTTCTTCCATTTCCCTCTATCAGCCGCCATCTCAACATTCACCCCTTTCTTACTCATGTCAACTTTCACACAGTCCATATATCAAAATTATAAAATTATATTATATTATAATATTATCAAAACATGACCCAGTAATGTGACATTGCATGGTCACTAAGCCATGAGAATATCGTGCAAGGTCACAAGAACCTCATCTCCGTAACCCGGAAATGAAAAGTAGGTCGTCGTCTCTGGTCCACCTCTAAGTATCATCTTTAAAATAAAATAAAAAGGATCTATAATGCCTAAAAAGACGTGTAAGAAATACATTTACCGCACATTACAGTTGTAACACATAGAATTTTTTAAATATTTTTTAATGTTAATAAGTAGTAAGTTTAGCTTCTGTAGTAAATATTTTTTTGTTCGTGAATTCGCCAACTCATTAGAATTTATAATCAACTTTTCAAATTGAAACAATTTAGACAATACAATTAATTATGGACAGATTGGATTTTTCGTTTCATCAAAAACAACCATTGTGTTTATAAAGCTTACTGAATGTTCTTATTAGACATTTATTTAGTAGTATGAACTTAAATTTAAAAAATGAAATGGAATATGACTACGACTGCATTCCCAAGCTGCGGTAGACAAAGTTCTCTTAGATCAGTTTAGTATGTCCAAATATGTAGTATTTGGACATACCTACCTCTTAAAATGACCTGAAGTTCATTCGTAGGTACGAGTATTTGTTACATTTCAGTTGGCGTTGTCGCTCATGATAACGCTTGACTTGCTCATTTATCGAATAAGCAAACTAAACGTCACCAACGCGCTGCAAACACTACAACAGCTCCAGGGACTTTTTTCTATAATTGAAAAGGCTGCCACTCCCGCATAATACACTTTAGCCACGAACGAAAGTGTTCTTATATAATCATAAATAATTTTTAAAGAACGCCCGCGGCTTCGCTCGCGTGGTATCTACCTTGATAAGATATAGCCTATATTCATTCGGAAAATCCATGCTACACATCTGTGAAATATTTTTTTAATCGGAGAATCGGAGATTATAAACAAACCAACTTTACCTCTTTATAATATTAGTACAGAAGTATAGATTTGTTCATCAGACCTTCATCAATAATTAAACTAAAAACATTTAATTTTCACTCTCACGTGTTTTGTTTGTGTAGATTATCGACGCGCTGAGTTGCCTGCACTACGATAGACTGATGGTGCATACCAACATCTGTCCTCAGAACATCGTCATCACCAACAAGGGCGTCTGGAAGCTCATCGGACTTGAGTTCCTCAGTGAGTACATTATATTCACTCAATTGTGCTAATACGCTTGTATGCATAAGGTCGTCTTAACTCATTATGGACGATTTTACAGGAGATACATTTTTTGTACGAGCCATCGCGCCATATGTGGTAGGTACCACATAGCATAACTTCTGTCCTGCTGTTACTTTATTTCTTGAAGAAAAGTTTTGGAGAAACGAAAATACTATCATTACCTACCTTCTTACATTACTGTATAATGTCTCAAATCTTAGATTTTGTTCATTGTCGAGACACTATATTGACGTAGTACTTCAAAATTAAAACTAGCTGTGCCTAATTCATCCTCCATTTAATCCAAAAGAAATAGCCTACAACCTAAAGCAATTCTACAAATAGGTCTAGAGTCTAGAGATTAGCACGTTCAAACAAACTCATTCGCCTTATTATATAAATGTGAATTACATAAAAGCCCAATTCAAGACAACCATGGAAGAGGTTGGAAGAGGCCTTTGTCAAAAGACAAACAGAAGACACAAATATAAATATCATAAGTGTAGAAGAGTGAATTAGAATAAGAAAAACTGTAATATCTTCTGAATAAAAGGCTTTTATTATTATTATTATTACATAGAAGCCCGAGGCAACCGAAACGCTCTACAATGAGTTTTGGTAACTCGTCAAGCACTAAGTCTAATTATTGTTTTACTCAAATGATTTAGAATCCTAATCTTATTTAATAATCTTTACTTTTACTTTCCTCGCATTACTTTTGCAAAGATTTAAATACAGTTAATGAAGTGTTTTTTCGTAAAATGAAAATTAATCTCGGAATCTGTAGCAGCAATTTCATTAGAATTAGCTTTCTAGTAAGTTTTTGCGATTATAATAGATAACAGTGATAATAAGAGTAAAATCTGTTAAATACAAAACATATTAATAAATCGAGGTGGTAATAGGTTACTAACCTGACTGTGACAGAAAAAGCTTGGAAGGCATCTACGCCGTAGCAATTATGTCTACGCCGCGCGTAGCTCCTACGGGATATCATAGAATAAACCCCTCCGCGGTTCATTACAACTGAATCCCAAAATACCTGATATCAGTACCACACAATCTCAATGACTGAAACCAATAGGACTAAATTTCATAATGATATTTTATCCCGGAATGCCTAAAATTATAAATTTTAAATGAAGTCCGCCAAAATTCCACATTCTACTTTCCCACCGAGTTTCGTATAATGATTGCAGTGTCCGTTGCCTTCAAAGGCTGCGTGTAAACGCAAAGCAATATACACCTACAGCTCTCTACACAGAGACACAGATCTACTGCCTTTAGAAATAGTTACCGTTATGCTGCATCGAAATGCTGGAACAATATCCCTCCGCCAATAAGTAACCTGCAGAGTTTGTATGGGTTTAGAGTAAAGCTTCGCAATCGATTTCGTTTGTATGGTACTAGCATAATGAACGAAGTGGCTAATTCGTTCCTGTGTAGGTACTAGCTAAGATGACTTCGAAGAAAATGGTGGCCTCTTCAAAAGTCCAAAGGGCATCTTGCCTCAATAATAGTTATTTGTCTAATTACAAACGAAACACAAGAAAAAGCGAATAAAAAAAGAAGAACCGACTTTTGTATCAAAATGGCGTAAAATATCCCAAATACCTAACATGGTTAACGTAGATAACAACAAAAAATTTTTTATGTACATGGTTTTAAAAATGTATTGACCGTTGTGTCTAGAGAATGCGAACTATAGCATTTATCAGTACCTACCCGAATTTTAACTTTTTGGGGTTGAGACCCTGGGTCCATGGGGTTTTGCATGGGGTACCGCGGCCCAAAGAGGATATAATCATTACGTTGACCGCGGCCCATCGTGTTTTCACTATCTGTCCTTCTTCTGAGGTTTTCACTTACGTTATATCATAGTGGTTATATTCTCTTTGAGTTTTATCTTTCCTGAAGTTGACAGAAGCAACAAGCAACAAGCGACCTGTTGATTGTGAAATTCGATATCAAAACTTATTCGTCTTTTTTTCTCCCACACTGGGTTTCCTTACCTATAATAGGTATTTGGATGACGTGTAACTAGTATGTATGCCAGTCAGTACCCTATTATAGTCCACAATCTATTAATTATTATGCATACCTACCTACTTATCTAGATTTTACTTTAACTTATTTAACCAAACTAATTCAACCATCATTTTCAAAACTGTTTTGATTGAATATTAGTATGTAATAATTAATTATAATAAAAATTCAATAATTTCTGTTCTCAGCCTATTGTCAACTGATATTGATAATTGTTTCCCAGATGTACAGAGCATGGTCTCAAATGTGGTCCCAATAAATTTTATTAGGTACTAACAGATTCAAACTTTTCCCGTAAAACTTGAAAAACCCCTCATACTTGCACATCCTAGCTATGTATTCTATTGTAACTATTCCGCGCAGCACCGTAGCTTATGACTTACTGTCAGGTGTTTTCTGATGACGCATGGAGTTTTTTGATTTTGATAAACACTTTTTCTTTCTAATCTTTAAAACTTAATTTTATCAATTTATGTATTAACGTTAACGTACGGATATAAGGTCGTCCCTGATTTTTTCATAGATCGTTTGGAGCTCTACCATTTTTTCGTCGACTTCAGTTGCAAAAATGGTCACCACAAAGAGCTTTATTGAAGTTAGAGATGTGTTTTATTGAAAAAACAACGTTGCACTCATGTAGATAATTTTTTGAGCGTTTCTCATTACACGCAAAACAACATTATTTTATTACTCACAATGACGCGTATTTTTTCACTCTTCATGTCGGTAACTGACAAGGTCACATCCGGGTCTTAGGGGCTATTTTTGGCAAGATTTTATAATGATGATCAATTTGTTTCATGTATAATATGTGTGATATAGGAAGTCACCCTCATTTTGTTATATCAATCTATTTTATGTTACAAAAACACCATTTTGACTATTTAATATTATATTACCTATCTATAGAATTGGTTTAAATGGTCCACCAATTATGAAATGATAAATTTTAATGTCAAATAATCATAGGAATTACAAAGACCATTTACAAAAAGAAACATATTGTGTTCATATTATTATGAAATACTAGAAGTGGCCGCTTCACGCCCGCTGACGAGACAAATTGTCTCAGGAATCTGACGGAATGACGACATCACTTGAGCCAGTGAGCCACGTTCATCTACCCTGATAATGTAGCCTCACCAATAATTTATCACGCATTAATTAAATTTGAAATGGATTATGATCTCTAATGGACTCTTCTATGAACTTAATTTTATTGCTCTCCTTGACTTGAGATTTGTACAAATGAGCTTGAAAACTATGGGTGTTTGTCTAACTATCGATACGACTAATATTATAATTGATAATGCTGATTTTGTCGCTCTGCTGTTTCTACAATCATTAGGTATTAGTATTTATTTACAGAAACTAAGATGTACATACAAAATAAGATTAGATTTAGTTGTGCCACCCTTAGTGGTTAGTGGTGATCCTTAGATCATTGTTAACAACTTATTGGTATCTCAACTGATCCAAGCCACTGCCAGGAGTGTGCCCAAGGTACCACGTGAGAGCCACAGCTGTACATGAATACTCAAGCTGTGTCAGTCTACTTCATTTCAAACCATACGATTTTATTTTAACCGACTTTAATAAAGGAGAAGGTTCCATGTTCCGTGTGTTAACGGGACATTAGTAGGGCCAGGAACATTGTAATGATAGAATAGGCTTGCCCAGCACCTTTTTGTTTTCGTACGGGTTGGAAAATCTGCGACCAGACTATCCAACTACGCTGAGGGAGCGTAGCTGGGGAGTGTGGGGTTGTCAACTTGACGACCCACTAAAAACCAACCCGGTGGCGGCCTCGATGCATGTCAAGGGGGTTTCAACCTCTCAGTTAAATATACCAGGTCCACAGAGAGACACAATAAAGAATACCGAGAAATGGAGTCTCAATTGCGTGACTGTATCACCGTACAAGCTTAGTCTTACCGCACTCGAGCTATATCTCGACGAGTATGAACAATCTTTGAGTAGTTTCAAGTCGGACTGTTGTTTTCATTGTTGGCGCATATCGATATATTCGCAAGATAAAGGAGCTATTGTATCGTCAGAACACATTCTTATTTTTATTAGTGCTCTACTCATCTCTTCAAAATTCTTCAGTATAATAAGAAAATATTCCTTTTACAACGACAATAATTGAATTGAAAATGATATTTTTTTTATCTCGTTTATATTATGAATTTATTTATTTGACCGGCTAGCTGCGCCCTGCGGTGTTACCCGCGGTGAATAGTTCCCGCTCCTGTGGTAATACCGGGATCAAAAATAGCCTGTGTTAATCCAGGATATAAGCTATCCCAAACCATATATTTGGTACCAAATTTCATTCAAATTCGTCCAGCCATTTGAACGTGAAGGGGTAACAAACACACAACACACAAACTTTCACCTTTATAATATTAGTGTGATATCATGAGGCTATTGTTTTACCTACCTTGTTTATCCAACAGAACCAATATCAACGGATGATCCGAGCGCTATGATGCCGCATGAGCCGTTCTGTAATAAGTTCAGCAGCGCCTCTCAACATAACCTGGATTATTCAGGTAAGTTTTAGAAGTATGACTTAGGGTACAGATTGAAACAAAATGAGAGATATTTTTACCCAGCTGTGAAAACAGAACAAAGACCCACCATACCCATACACCATTGGTAATTTTTATTAAGATAGGTTTAAAAAATTACATATAGTCGTTTTTGAGTAGATACTACAACTTTTGCATAAATAGCTTTTATACTAACTCGTAGGTAAAATTTTTGTATTGTAATTTTGCCTAAACTAAGATGGCACTGTTGTGGCCGGGACATTGTTAAGATAAAATAGGCTTGTCCAGCACCTAAACCATCCTCTTAGCTTAGCCGGCCATATCCACAGGAAAGATAATGGTTAAGAGTCCTTGTAACCCCAGCTCAAATGCATTCTTTACCCTTTCCTAACTGCCCGGCCGTGCCGCGTATTCGCAGTTATCTCACTCGCACAGTTCATCACGCAACCGGCAGAGGTCACGCGCACGCACGAGTCGACCGTACGATAGATAGGGTATTAGATACAGATATTGTAAGTAGGTACATCTAGTTGGTAGGTAGCCTACCAACTAGATGTAGGTACCTACAATATCTGTGTCTAATTTCATTTTATTTCCATACATACCTACGTATGTACCTACCTATACATACGTATGTATAGGTACATACGTAGGTAGTAGGTGCGTATGTATGGAAATAAAATGAAACGATTTTAGAAAATTCGCTGCGCCCCGCGGTGTTACCCGCAGTGAATAGTTCCCGTGGTAATACCGGGATCAAAAGTAGCCTATTTTTTAATCCAGGGTATAAGCAATTCTTGAATTAGGTATAATTCAAGTCAGTAAAGATGTCAAAGTCAAAGTCAGAGTAAAGATGTGGGTTCTTTTTTGTTGGTGGGTACCTAGGTACTTTCTTTGTTCTATTCTGTTTCTCAACTCCCTCCTTGTTTCTTCTTTTGTACCTATTTATGTCTTGAATGTGTGTGTGCTAAATAAATTATATTCTATTCTAAATTATATTCTATTCTATTCTTTACTGAAGCATTTACACGGACTTTTTGTGAGAACACGAAAAGCAATGATATCCAGTTTTACTTATAAACGTCACTATCTAACCAAAAAGAATGCATGCGGAATGAAACTCAATGAAGACTTTTGTTTCAATCAAATCAACTGGTTGGTCAGACACGACAGGTACGCTACTTACGATTCGTTCCCAACGACCCCACTGGTGGTGTGTGCCAGTGGGGTCGTTGGGATTTTTTTTCCCAAAGACCCCACCACCAAAAAATTCCCAACGACCACACTGGTGGGGTGGGCACGTGGGGTCGTTGGGAATATAAATCATACTTACTTACCTACTTATTTTTGTAAAATTTTGTTTACAGCGAACTAACTCGATATGTGAGATCATAGAGTTCCATTCTGCACAACTAGTTGTCCTTTCAGTTGGTCACAGTGTAGCAGTCAACAGTGGAAGAACTTTTTCCGCTCCAACATCGACTGAACAGAGTACCTAAATATTTGTGAAGAATGGAACTCGAAGATTAGGGATAGGCCGGAATTCCCGAATTCAGATGACTGAAATTTGGTGTGTGGGCTAGAAATTGCATATAAACAACGTAAAAAGTAATAGAATATAATAATATAATACAAAAACACAGAAACAAACAAATAATCTATACTTATAATAAAACTATAACAGGTCCAATTCTGTACTTTGTACATAGGTACGAATGTTTCGATGTTTGGATGGATGAAAAAAGATGAAAATAGATAGACCGGGAATTGGACGGGAAGCATTTAAAACTATTGAAAAGTTGTCTACTCCCGGATAGGCATGTTCCGAGTATGTCTGGGATCGCACAGTTCAGGCAGCATGTGTAAAGAATAAAAATCTGTCAATTTCTTCTCCATAGATTGTTTCCAAAAATTATCATCTTTTTCAATTGTTTCTATTTTGATATCTCTGTCACTTCCGGACCACACCGCGAAAATACATTTACGCCTGCCAGTAACATGTAGTTGGCCTTGAACTTGTAGAAACCAGGCATGTTTTTGATTTATAACAAGTCCATCTTTAGATTTCTTCCAGAAATTAACTTTTCTTTTTTCTATGGCATCATCTATGGATGTTTTAAATGCTGTGATTGGACATTTTATTTCAACTATGGTGTCTTCACCTACAATTCCGTCGGGTGTTGCACCTAAAAACGGGAAATCTTTATCAATAAAGAGACCGCAAGGCTCAATTTTGATTTGAAGTTGCGTTTCTAACTGTTCTAGAGCAGTTGTTTCATTTTCGATTCCGTGTTTTAAAGACGGCACATGACTTAGATTTTTTGGATAGATCAGATTTTTTACTAAATTCTTCACGCTTGTAGTTGGTCGCCTATTCACCACTTTCCCAAAATTGGATGCAGTGAGAAGTTTTCTCCGAAGCTCTAACCATTCACTGGAATCTCTTTGCAAGATAGTCCTTTTTTCTATTAATTTTCTTTCTTCTACCGAGCACTGTAAGCTTTTTAAAAAATCTTCTTTGGATCTGTTATACTCCGAAGCTAACATATCTGGTTTTTGACAGTTTTCTCCATAATTTTTATCACCCGATCTCTCTTTGCTGCTGAAAAATAACTTCTTTCTGCTTTTTATATTCTTAGAAGCACGCACTCGTTCTTTGAAACGATCCCCTTCTAGTGATTGGACATTTTATTTCAACTATGGTGTCTTCACCTACAATTCCGTCGGGTGTTGCACCTAAAAACGGGAAATCTTTATCAATAAAGAGACCGCAAGGCTCAATTTTGATTTGAAGTTGCGTTTCTAACTGTTCTAGAGCAGTTGTTTCATTTTCGATTCCGTGTTTTAAAGACGGCACATGACTTAGATTTTTTGGATAGATCAGATTTTTTACTAAATTCTTCACGCTTGTAGTTGGTCGCCTATTCACCACTTTCCCAAAATTGGATGCAGTGAGAAGTTTTCTCCGAAGCTCTAACCATTCACTGGAATCTCTTTGCAAGATAGTCCTTTTTTCTATTAATTTTCTTTCTTCTACCGAGCACTGTAAGCTTTTTAAAAAATCTTCTTTGGATCTGTTATACTCCGAAGCTAACATATCTGGTTTTTGACAGTTTTCTCCATAATTTTTATCACCCGATCTCTCTTTGCTGCTGAAAAATAACTTCTTTCTGCTTTTTATATTCTTAAAAGCACGCACTCGTTCTTTGAAACGATCCCCTTCTAGTTTTTTCACGGCAGCCCTTGGACTTTTTCCTGAAATGCATCTGTGTAGAGTAGAAAGAGGTCGTTTTGTGTTAAATGCAACCACTGCAGCATTACATCTGGATTCATATCCACGGCGAAGCGAAAAATTAATTCTTTTCCCCCCAACAAATTTAGCAATAATACTGTTAAAAGACTCAACTTTATTGCTATCACTATTGTGCATGAGACTTCGAGCTTTAGACGCCACAGTGGTGACTATAAATTTTATTCTGTGCCATATAGCACACGTTTTTAAAGTCAAGGTCAAATCTTCACTGTTTTTCTGGCTACTGCAGTAATATGGTTGGCAATGTTCGTGGTTTCCGAATGCATGATTGTGTGAATTTGTGATATCCGTAAACAGCAAATTTACTTTTGTATTGAAGTCTGCGTCTTTTGAAATATGTTCAGATATTGAAGAGCAAATGACTTTTCTTATAGCGAGTATTCTCTGCGTTGTTATTTTTTTTCTAAGGTTTGATGGATATTTGGTTTCTGTACCTATACTTTTTAGCTTCTTACACATATTTCGAAAAATATGATTTTTACATTCCACCTTTTCGACAGTGCAATCAGGATAAGGACGTCCTTCCAAAATTTTTTTGTATGTACATGAATCGCCATCTGCTACCATACGTTCATAAATAAGATTGTGCATAGAAATTGACAGTTTGAATCCTTCCAACAATAAGTCCGATTCCATACCCGTAGACGAACCGCTATAATTTTTGTAGCAAACATGGTCTCCTGGCACGATGTTTTTATTGTTAGCTTTTGCACAGATGCAACAATATTTGTTCTTTACGCCAATGAACAATACCTCACCAAATCTTTTCCCAATGATAGCTGCGGCTCCAGATAGGGCGGAAAAGTTTGTGTTGTAGGAGCGTTTACTCCAGGCACCATCGGCAATGACGTCTATGCAAGCAATGCCGTTTTTATTCACCCTCCCTTCCGCAATTGCAGCATCACGTTCCCGTATACCAGCCGCCTCCATCACACTAACAGCTGTGCTTCGCCAATCATCGTATATCTGATTTTGAACTTTACTGTAATGTTTTTGAGTGAAAGATGGACAATCCATTGATGAAAATAATTCGTTAAATTGTGAAACGCCAATTCCAGTAGATATAATGCCAGATGTTGCAGCTTTATTTAAATCCAGGTTTGATTTGGGTTCTGAGTCAAGAATAAATTTTACATTGCACATGTTGCATTTTAACGTGTATTTGGAAAGTAGTCCTTTTCTTTTTTCTCCAATAATCTGGACATTATTCAATGTACATCCAAACACTTCGTTATGGCTACCTATTGTTTGAAGCGATTTAAAAAAATGACCCAAATCGATGAGTCTTCGTCCATTCATGGGGAAAATGCTCTCTGTCTCGCGTTCTCTGGTTATTTCATACCTGAAATATCCAGATTCAAAATAAATAGGTACTTTACTTATGTGACTTTCTAACTATAAGATGCCTAATTACAGCATTCAAACTTATATTTAATTTTGAGAACACCCAATTATTTTTTTTTTGTTTTTTTTTTTCAACCTACATTGTCCCACTGCTGGGCAAAGGTCTCCCCTAATTCTCTCCAACCATCACTGTCCTTTGAGACCTCACACCAAGAACACCAAGAACACCCTATATTATTCAAAAATTTTGTTTTATTGAAAAGTTTGCAATTACCAAGTAGTATTGTCGTCAGAGTCATGCTCCAAATCACCTGTTTCTGGAAGCCTGAAAAAAATATTAGAAATACAATATTTGGATAGTTAAAAAATTTATGTAAAGATATTAGTAAAATTATTTTAGATCTATAAACTCACAATTCTACAGTTTGTAAAGCCGTAAAATCCGGTTCATTTATATTTTTGGAACTAATATCATAAGTTCCGGCATCCGTAAATTCCGTTGGTATTGGCATCCTGTAAAAAAATAGGCTTCACTTCACTTTTGTTCTTGATGTATTTCCAACGACCCCACTAGTGGGATGGGCCAGTGGGGTTGTTGGTATATTTTTTTTACGCCGGCGCCGGTCCCACTAAATTAAGTGGTGGGGTCGTTGGGAAAAAAATTCCCAACGACCCCACTGTTGGGGTGGGTCAGTGGGATCGTTGGGAATTTTTTACCAACTCAATATTATGTGATTATATAGTATTGTCATCATGACAAATTACCATGAATCTACCTACATACCAACCTACTTCGTAAGCTGGATTGCGCACGAAAAATCAATATTTCATTATTTCATTCATACAAACTTACGCTGTAATTCCTATGGCATAGGTAAGGTTTATTTTTCTGTGTCTCTCAAAACTCAGAGTAGGAAAACCTACCACATGAGACTCGAAAGTAGTAGTTTGTATACTTTGTATACACTAGTAGGGTAGGTAGATATAGCAAGTTAGTAGTGGTATAAGGCCCAAGTCACACCAAAAGAGCATCGAAGCGCAACGAAGCGGAGCGCAGTTTCAGTGTCATACGAATTTCAACTTTATTTTCATATAAAGTTGAAATTCGTATGACACTGAAACTGCGCTCCGCTTCGCTGCTCTTCGATGCTCTTTTGGTGTGAGTTGAGCCTTTGATATAGGTAGGCACTCGTATAGGTAGTTAGGTTGTCTAGCAAGTTACCTAGTAGGTGCTGTCAGAAAGAGATGCGTTACTACTTTAGTGCCCTCACTCACCGGGCATGTTTTTGCGCAATCCAGTTTACGAAGTTTATACCTAGGTACCTACTACATTCATGCAAATTACTGGGATGACTACCTAACCTACCCTAATTTAGAAGTGGTAGGTGTGTGTACCTATGTAGGTAGGTACCTACATTCAACAGACAAGAGGATGGCAATAAAATTATTATGGTGGTAGGCAAGTGGTAGGTAGGTAGGTAGGTACATAACCTGCTTTGCTTAGCTGGGTGATAGGTACTCACGGGCACAGGTCCACGTCCGATACATTTTCTTTATTGCAGTCAGTATCGAGTAATATATTTTGTTTATTTCTGAAAATGAAAAATGTTAGGTTATGATTTAGTATTGTAGTGTAGGTATGATTTAGGGTTAGGTAGATATGATTACGTAACAGGTCTACTTATCTACTTTAGGTAGGTACTTACATAGGTAGGTACCTACCCATTACACTACCTACTAGGTAGTACCAATTCATTTAGGTAAGTAGGTACCTACTTATAATCGTGTTACATGTCAACTCAGAATACGGAAAAATTAACTTACCTACTGTTTTACTTTTACTCAGAAAAGCAAGATGCAAACAAACATTTTATGACTCGTACGTAGTAGATAGTAGGTAGGACTTACTTCAATATTTTATTCATGTTTTTAGCATTCTCTTTTCTCCAATTCCGTCGTTTCTTCTTCTTACACTTATTATTCCCCATTTCACTACACTTCACTTTCGGTACGTATCTAGGTAGGTAGGAACGCGAGCAAGCGACACGTGCTCCCCGTTCGAATGCCGGAGCGCGATTGAATTCAATTGATTCGTGCGGCGGCCGCTGGTCACACGCATTATTTAAGAATATAATTTCTAACAACGAAAATAAAAACATCATTTTAATTTTAAAACACATACGACCTGTATTGTACTTAGTTGAGTTTATATACAAAGTTTAATTAGTATAGGCAAAGTATTCATTGACTTCTGTGGATAAGTAGTAAATTTCAGAGGGAAGTTTGCGAATTTTTTCTATCGAGAATTTTTTTAGTAATCGTGTTACCACATCATATAAACCCCGGTGCATATCCTCAACTTTACTATATATTTTTTTCAATGTTATTGGTTAAATACTTTTATTGATATGCAGGATCAACCATGAGGGTTTCAGATACCAAGGACTCTTAATTCGTGTGGGGCTGACTAAGCAGCGGGTTTCCTCACTAACATATCAAACTTATATTTTAGCTCCCGAGGTTCAGTCGAGCTCGGAAATCAACGTGCTGTCAGACATGTTCTCCTTCGGGATGGTCATATTTGCCTTATACAACAACGGCAAATCACTCTTCGAAGCCAATGATAACCCTTTTCTGTACATGAAGCAGCTGGAAACCGTGAGTATCAGAATATAATATATATAAAATGCTTTATTACACTCCCTGTAGATTCGTTCGTTCGTTCGTATGAGCAAGTGGCCAACTCTAGTGACGGAGTATTTTACGCCGCCTAAAGGCCCGGGACTGACAATTTAACGTGCCCTTCCCTGTAGATACAAAGTAGTCATACTCTCATCAGAGTCGGATTAGCCATAGTCAAGGTCGCGTTTGCCAGTCGGGCCGTAGCCTGCGCGGGTAGTATTAAAATAAATAATTCGTGTATTTATTTACTTTTCGATAGTATCTCATCTACCATTATCGTGCCGCCCGGGCTCTTCCGTCTCAGTCCGACCATGTATACCTCCTACCTAAGTCAAATAACTATGTTATAATTCTACAATTGACTCATCTTTGAACAGCGATCTCTACCAGACTTACTATGGATGGATGAATAGACTATAAAAAAAGACTAAGACTAACTACGGTGTTTTGAAAATAAACCCATAAAAAAAATATTTTACCGATGTGTAGCATGGACTTAGGCTACACATCATTATTTTATCAAGGTACCACGCGAGCGAAGTAGCGGGCGAGCAAGATAGTATATATAAGATGTTGAAGTAACTTTCTAAAGGCAATATCCTAAGTTGCCCGGGTGTAGGTAAACATTCGTCTGACAATAATGACCTTTTTGAAGTACATCCAGACATTGTATGTAGCCGAGACCTTGAGTGCGACGGTACTCGGCACACATCGATTAGCCTGGACCAAAATTTCCAATCGGATGGACGTAAACCTATTCACTTTATTCTGATTGAGAGGATACCGGCTGATATGGAATTTTTGAATATTTAAGCTGATCGAGCTATGAATAATATCGCTCTTAAAAAGAAAATAATTGAAAAATAATAGCATTTAAAATGAAAATTTACATTGTATGGATAATTTTAATGGTTTTTCAGGGGGTAGGTAGCGTGAAATCATTCTTACCTAACTTGTTTTTTTTTTGAGTACGTTACGTTACCCCACATTTGTTTTTATAGCTTTCGTAAATAATAATTATGTTCAGTCCAGCCTTTATCGTTTCGATTTCTTTGTCTCACGTGATGTCCTGTGCAAAACCGCGGTTTCACATGTTCTTAACACTCCTTAACTCTCCTAAGCTATGAATTTAGCTTGCCCATCCGAGAATACCCGACTGTAACTTACATTAATACAGGGTCTGATCATGGCCAGAATAGGATGAACAAGAAATGGTCTGATTGTTTAGGGATTGGGTATCCTGTTGCTTTATTGCAAGAACATACCTACATGCAGCTCCGACACAGCCCCGATTGGTAGGTACCAAAACCAGAAGAATTCCTAAAATGTTGAGATTAAAATGTCCAACTCCTATATCTAGGTATATGAAAAACTAATCAATCGTGAAAATCACAAGGTATTTGTGAAATGTGAACAGTGAAATCGATTCAAGTAGCGGCTACGTCAATATGTCAAACTGTCGACGAGATTACTGTATTGGAAGCAAATGACCGCTCCAGCTCCAATAACGTGCAGAAACTAACAACAATGAGAAATCACCTGGAGGTCTAATAATTAAGAGCATATTGTAATTTTGCAACACAATAATGTAGGCAAAACTCATTATATTTTAATAACTATGATGACCTTGGTCTTGGAACACGTGCCCAAAATAATTACGGTTTGTTGAGGGCAGTTTCATGGATAATTTAAATCAGATTGTTTGATAAAGCGTTTTCAAGCTTTTAGTAGTATAATCGTTGAATGCAACGATTATATTAGGATTAGGATAGGATTAAATAAATGTTGATGTAATACGTTATTCATTGGAGATTATCCTACGAGCTGTATTTCAGTGAAGCTATTTAATAGCTAAATTAGGATCACAGGTGACTGTGGTTAATTTGAGTTATCTGGAGGACTAGGTATGCCTATAATTTCTAGGCTAAGCCCAAGGAAATAAGAGCAGAGAAACAATTCTAGAAGACCTGACTGTTAACATTTGAATGGCTACGTGTAGTTTTAATGCTGGCTTTGTTAGACTAATAACAATTGGTGACGGTTTATTCCCAATTCTTCGAATTTTCATTACAAGTAGGTCAATTATAACAGTAACCACATTTCATGGTTCACCAAATTATAACCTTCGTCAGTAGTGTGTAGTATGTTTTGATTCTATGTTAAGCTACTTATAACGTTTACCGCAAAGCTAAGATCACACAACGGAGATTGATAATTTGGGTGAGGCCTGAGCTAACATAGTGTGTACCTACACTGAGCCAAAGGCATCGGTGGCATACTTCACCTTTGACGAAATTGTAAATGTACACTTTGTCTACTAAATGTGGATATTCCACGTTAGTAGACAAAGTGTACTAGTAAGAAAAGGTGAAGTAGTTTTAACGTTTACGTCATTTACTGAATGATACGAGTATAATTAATGAAAATGCTTTTAAACGTTTTTTTCGAAGGCGCGTAACTAATGGCATAAAAATTTGCCATTTATGGCCAATCTGAAAGAAATGTCTACCGCTCCCGGGATACAGTTGTGATCATATTTCATTTTTTCATTTCATTTCATATGACAAATATAGGTAATACAAATTTGGTATTAAGTAAATTATGTTTTTGAAAAAAAAATCGGCATTTTCTAAAAAAAAATCCTAGCTAGATCGATTTATCGCCCCCGAAACCCCCTGCATACTTTTATGAAAATCGTGGGAGCCGTTTCCGAGATTCACCCCACGGTGTTACCTGCGGTGAATAGTTCCCGTTCCTGTTGGAATACCGGGATCAAAAGTATATAAATTCAGTATTTATTCAATAAATTTTATAAAAGTATATGACAAAATATTTCAAGAACTATTTCCGTCATGCATGGGGTACAGGGGTTGTTTAAGTTTGTATCGGAACTTTTTAATGGATTGTTAGTTTCGTTTGAAAGTCGGTACTAATATTAGACAGTACAAATAAAATTATCCAGTGAATAAATTTTTTAAAAACCTTTAAAAGGAGTGCAAGGTTCAAGTTGGATAACTTCTCAACGGGTGGTTCGATTTTCTTCAAACTATGTATGTTTTCTCATAAAGGCATGGTGGTTTGTTGGGATTTTACAAGTTCTTTAGCCTCATTTAGTTTATCAGACGAAATTCACGTCTGCCTTGTTTTAAATCAACTTCAAGCAATATAAAAAAAGTGATTATTTTCCCCGAAGGTAATCTCCTAATACGGAAAAGTAAATACTCGTTATGAGACGATACACGGGAAAAATATCGTCGATTTATTATAATATCAAGTACAACTAACTAAAAGTTTTAAAAGTGAACTAGGTACGAGTACCTGCTTAGAAGATCCATCAGTCAAGTCGGTATTATCATAAACTGCCTCGAGGTAAATGTTATTGTGAGAGAAGTTTATAGATGGTGTAGTAAAACTTACTATACCGCCTAGAGCAACGACCTCTGGACAGACCTTGGCCTTCCAGTCATTGATCCCTTGTCCTTGATTCATATTATAGATTTATAGAAGTGCTACCTACCTGTGTTGTTTGTATGTAGGTTATTGTGGTATTGTTCGAGTTTATGTATTTCAGGTTGAGCATAGTTTTCGAAACAATATATGATGTCATGGTGATTAAAATTACCAAAATGGAATTTAAATAATAATTATTCCAATTTTTAAACGGTTTTATACATATATTATATAAGTATATAAAGTATACTTATTATTATTATTATTATGAGCCGTGATGATCCCACTGCTGGGCAAAGGCCTCCCCCCACTCTTTCTACACCTCACGATCCTCGGCAGCTACCGTAAAAGTAAACTTAAATAAAAAAAATCAGGTGTGTTTTTTTAGGGCTACTGAGGCTAAGTCTAAGGCTAAGTCTGAAACCGTGAGAATTATTGAAAAGATATGCATTTAAAAAAATTCTTAATTTTAGTTGATGTGTTCATATATTTTTCGAGATCAGCCTATGAACTGTTACGAATTCAGTATACACCAACATAAGCTGAACCCGAAAATTGACACGAAATTCGATTCCATTAATTCCAAGTCGGGCTCCGTTATCATATCTATGTTCAGATTACTTCAAGCGTACTTGTACATTTAGAAAAAAAAAATATACCTATTATCAGACTAGTAAAGTAGGTAGTAATGACAGTAAATCTACACACAAACTTTACTAGCCTGCTATTACATGGGCGGAAACAGCTATGAACTGTCGGATTTTCGAGGTTAAAATGTGATAACTTCCTCAGTTGCTGCACCGGGTGATACGCGTACTGCCGCGAATGCCGATAGCTCTTCAGGAGGCAGCTGAGCGTATGATGCTGCGCGATTCGGAGCCGAGGCCGCCTACTGCGCTTCTACCGCTCACCAAGTACTTCAGGTAATGATGAGTATACACCGCGTAAAGGAATCTACCACACACCAAGCGCTTACGTCCAATATGAATAACAAAGTAAATGAAATTTTTTTTGTTAGGTATGAATGTGGGTTTTGTTTATAAATTAGTAATTAGACAGAAAACGGCTTTAAGTGGTCGAATGTTAGCTTAAATTTTATAGCTAACATTCGACCACTTCAAGCCAAATCTCACATACGAGAGAAATAGATATTGAACTAAAATGTAAAAGTGCTTTTTTATGTGTTTGATGTTGTATATTTCTTATAGCTCCGCAGCAGGTGACCCTGTGATCCGCGCTCTGCAAGGCTTCAATGAACTCAAGGATATGAAAGTCAGAGAGAAGATAGATTTCTTCAAATCCGTGACTCCAGCGACAATCGATCAAGTGCCTAAGGTAAAAATACTTGCAATCGATGTTTTGCAAATAAAATTAACCTTCGAGGAGATTAATATTGAAAAATATCACATAGGAATCTACAAATAATACGAACTTCCGGACTGCAATCCACTATCTTCGTTAACATCGGTCTGATCTGGAAGTTCCTTCCAGATTAGTGCTCACCTGCGAAGTTAATATCTCTTCAGAAGCCTTTTTCAAAAGTAGATTAAATTAGACGTATAATGTATGGTCCAAATTTTGGTAAATGAATGTTAAAAGGCCTACGCACAAGGGACTTTGGCACCGGTCAGCGCGCACTAGCCACATAGATTCTGTGGCATTCCGGCGGCTTCCCAACACAATAGTGCGCTGCGGCTTAGCGGTGTATTCAATGCCGAGTCAAGAATTTCGGTGCCACGGGCTACGGAATCGATTTAAATCATTAGAAATTATACCGTGTTCCTACTAGATCAGTTTAAGTCCTTTATTAAAACTTAAATCTCTCTGCCCTCCGCATGATATCGTACGTAGGCCTTAACTCGATGCAGGGATAAGCCATGCAAAACACAAACTCAGTGTTGCATGTACTGCCACATCGTGCGCCAACTGTGCTAATTAATTAGGTACCTACTGCAGCCAACAGATGTGATAAGATACATCGCAAAAAGTTTTGCGATAAATATGTTTTATTAGTTACTATGCGCACTCTTTAACATCTTCAATCGAATTTCGTCGATAATACTATAAAAAATATCAATGTTAATGTTTGCCCAGTCATTTAACTCTCATTTCCATGAAAATATTCCAAACCCCGTTAAAAATAAACTTTACGAACTTTCACCCTCCAACACACGCACAGCACAGTTATAGTTAATATTGAATTATTCAGATATTAAACCAATAACATTTCCTTATTGCTAATATTCGTGGAGATGAATTTGTATGAGCAAGCAAAAAGGAAATGGTAGTAGTACAAATTACAAAAGAGTATTTTAGACTTCGTCATAAAGATACTAGGTAATACCAAGTTTCAAACCAATCACACGACGTGAACGGAAACTTTGTACCCCGTGCAAGAACTTTAACGTCCCCTGATAAACTTTGTTTTAAAGGGATGAAGAGACTTTGACAGATAGTTTTTGAAAAACTGCAAAATATCTAAGTATGTGGACTTTTAAGCAAATATAGGTATTATTATGAATCAGTAAGTCAGTAACGAAAGCCGTACTCGTACATAAGAGATAAATTAATATACATAATGAACGAAAACTAAAGCGCTACAGCTACACCAACGTTAATAATGTGAAATGCAATATGTCGAGTCATACCCATATTTATTTTGTGTTTAAAATTTCGTGGCCATCGCTGTAAGCTCTATCTAATTAAATTAAATATCTACCTGCAGTTTCTGTTAACAAATTTCATACTTGACTGAATTATTAATCATCAGCACATTCATGTTCTGCAATATAACTTGTAGTAATGTAATGCGTCATGAAGAGCTAAATATAAACTTACAATAATGACCTGTAAATGTTTTTCCGAGCCTAGTTGAACCACCTTAACGTGTTACTAGGAAGCAACCCGGTAGCTGGCCGCCATAGTATACAATAACTATACAGGCTGCGTTTTTTTAGGGCTACTGAGGCTAATTCGTTAACCGTGAGACATGAGCAGCTAATTTGTTCGTGCCGTGAGAGTTCGAAAATCGAAATCGAGAAGTCATGTCATGACTTACGTGGTCGATTTCAAGAAAATAAGTTCTGCATTTAAAAAATATTTTATTATTTACAGTTTTTGTGAAAAAGTTATTTTGTTTTACGTATAATAAAAGAATAAATGTACTTACAGTAACTAAAACAATGTACCTAAAGTTGTTGGAAAACCTTCAAAATTTATAAATTGAATTATAAAGTTTTTAAGTTGGTACCTACTCTTTTGCGAGCTAAGATAATATTTGTGGAAGCATTTGCAATTTTATATTCATCATTATAAAAATCGGCATCAACAAAAGGTAGCTTGTAACAGTTTTTAGTCCACTGTTAGATGTAATAATAGTGGCAATTCTGGATGTCGCTTAAACTTAATTAAACTAATTTGACAGCACTAAAAATGTTGCAGACCCTTTCATAACGATCGAAATAAAAAGGATGGCATTAATTTTAGTGCTATCAAATTAGTTTAGTTAAGTTTTGGAGACATCCAGAATTGCCACTAATATATCCTACGACTAAGATTTTCCTCTTTTATTTATAAAAGGAGACGACGAGCAATTTTAATTGACTCATTCCAACAGGTTGTGGTGAGTGTCAATAAACGAGATAACGAGTGAATTAATATATATAGTCCTGCTGATTGTCAATGGAATGACATGCTAGTAGTAGTAGAAGTTATAAAATGAATGCATAATGCGAAAATATTGTAATCCACACTGCGTGTCAGTTTACCAATATTTTATTAGTAAACTTTATTTCAGGCAACAAACCTTGTTTAACTACAAGATGTTTATTTACACTAAGTATTTGTTTAGATTAGTTACTAATTTTATGAATTTACTTGGTTAGTAAAAGTAATCAATCATCATTATAAGCCCCTCTCATTCCACTGATGGCATAGGTCTCACTTTATTTCTGCCATTTGCCGCTGCCTACCGCCAATGATGTGATGGTAAAACAAACGAACCTCTAATGAAATTATTATCATTACACTTTTAAGGATCGATATTTTTCAACAAGAGAAGAGTTATGTGTTTGGTATTTCAGAAATTGCGATTCCCATTCGTATTTGAATCCATGAGACCGGAATTGAGAACCTCCGAGGGGCTGGGCCATGGCTTGGCCATGATTGTCTACATGATTAAAGATGAGCCTGACGAGATTTACACAGATGTGGTATATCCGGCTATGAAGTAAGTATTCTTATTGAGTTTACATGGTAATTTATAACGTTATTTTGTTCACCTACATCAGTCATAGGTAAGCCCGCCAGCGCAAACAAATCACAGATCATTCAAATCGATCAAACTGTTTGATGTTTAGAGCAAGTCTAACCCAACTTTGTTTTTTTGGGAAGACTTTTTAAAACCAAAATATTTATTTGTTATTGTAAAAGATTAGGTAATAAAAGTGTTCCTTGAACCATAAAGTAATCTGTAATAAAAAATTAAAACATTCAATACTTACAATAACTTTTATACTCGTACACTTCAAGCTCACATACTCTCGGAATCATTATAACTAAGACAGTTTTTTTCCAAATCTTAACGCTTTGGTAGGTACCTAGATTTTTTCCTTTCTTCGTTTATCAGTTAATGTTTGTTTCAGAAACGTCTTCACTAACCCATTTATATCCAGGAATCCTCTCGCAGTGAATGCGTATCTTGATGCGATGCACTTATTCCTGAGCAAATGCGACCAAAAACCAGAATTGCGCGAGGAAATTATACCGATTCTGCTTGTTGCGTTTGATAATAATGATAAAACAGTTCTGGTTGGTATTTCTATCTCTCTTTTTTTCTTTCTCTCTTTTATTAATTTTTTATTTTATTTTTATTAAGTAGGTATAGGTATGGTTTCCATTTGTTTTGAAACACATCTTATGCTTGAGACCTACGCGGTCACCAATCTAATATCAGCTAAACTTTCACGTTCGTAAAGCATTTTGTTATTTCATAAATTCTGATTTAAAAAAAATCGACGAGATTCGAATTAAAATTTTCATTTGATTGTATTGATCAAACCGATTCTCCTAAAGCCATTCAGCCACAGAACTCAATGACGTTGGCCGGAAAATCTTGATAAGTTCAATTTATCGGTTAAGCACTGGTTAAGTTTATTTTGCACAAACCCATAATACTCGTTTAAGACAATTCTTTCAGGTCTTATATTATTTCATAATTATGAATACAATAATTATGGCGGCTTTTAAAGTTGTTAAGCCATGACGGAGGCCTTTAGGCGGCCTAAAAACTCCGTCACCACTTGCTCATACGAACGATCGAACGAATAATTAAGTATGTTTTATTTTATAAATTACTAGCCGTCTGTCCCGACTTCGCACGAGTATATTAATGAAGTGAAAGATTGTATAAAACACCGGAAGTTTACGGCCTCTGGTCATGTGTTGATCATGTTGCCCGAAAAGCTACTATTACCTTACCGACCTTAGGTACCGAAAGCCAATTTACGTAAATACAAAACTACACCATTTTACATACATACAAAACTAAACCAGTTTTCCGTAGGGGTAGCAATCTCACTGAATCCCATTTCGACCTTGACATACTTATTTATTTCCGTGAATTGATATAATTCCTCTCGTATGCTCGTCGATTTGGCTCAGACCTGAAATAATTGTTTTCAGATAGGTATTTTACGCATGTTCCGTCGATGTAGAGTAATGGTTTTTGCCAAATATACCGTACATTAGGTACCATACTATGACCGTAGTAACATGTCAGATTGAATAGTAATGAAATCACACCACAATATAAAAGCCTCTTCGTGCCTGATACGGTCATGGTGCGGTCATACGTGGCAGTCGAAAGTCTTCTCGAAGTAGGTACATTATTATTACTTAATTCGATCAATTGGTAATTTTTAATTATATTTCAGGCAAATGCTGTTGAATGTCTGATGCGATGCATGGAGTGGCTCGACGATGAAATAGTTCTGAACCAAGCTCTCCCGCATATAAGATCTGTACTTGAGAGGCACTACAACGATTTGAAGATGAGTCTGACAGTTCTTACCCTCTTTGAGAAGATCATGGTGAAGCTCGACAGGCAGCACCTCATTAACCACGTGGTTCCGTCGCTGCTTATAATGAAACTAAACGACCCGACAGTCATGGAACGGATTGTCAGTGAGTATATTGTCAATCTCCAGTCTATTGTTATAGAGTCAAAGTCTCCTACAAGGTCACGCTATATTTGATCCTAGATTCAAATCGAACAAATTTTTGACACAATCCTAATTGTAAATGAAACATGCACTTTGTCATGACTTGTAGACACGAAGACTTTGACTACACGATAAGCTAATACAATAAACGATAGTTTGTTTAAATAATCTCGCGTGCTGAGCAAAGCGAAGTACCTAGGTACAATTATCATATGGTGCCACGCGATTTGGCCATTGCGATAGTCAACATTTACACTGCGCAGCAATATCGGCCACTAGCAGCTTAATAACATTTTGACTTGCAGGCCTCTATAAAATCATGGTTACGGATGAGAGGCTGGGGCTGCCGCACGAGTTGATGGCCACAAAGATGCTGCCATCGGTGGCCCCCCACGCGGTCAACAAGAACATGGATCAAGCTCAGCTGGCCGGACTTATGGAGGTAACGATCAGTCAAATTAATATTTTTATATTAAGCTGCAGCTGACTTTCCAGATACCACCGTTTTACAAATAGCATTATATTCTTATCACACATTTTGAGGTGAGTTTGTAAACGTGTCCGTCAGTAAGGTCGAAGGTAAGTAACGAACGAAGTAAGGTCTGATGTTTTTTGTAGTATTCCTGATAGACAGTAGTGGCAATTCGGAGTATTGCAAATGCTAAACTTAACTAACTAAAATTAATGTCATCCTTTTTATTCCAATAGCTATGAAAGGGACGGCAACATATTTAGTTAGTTAAGTTTAGCTTTTGCGACACTCCGAATTGCCACTATTAACAACTTAGCAAGTAAATGTAAGGTTAATGTAAGTTGATCTGATGGTATTTTTTTCTCTAGATCCTGCATCGTACCTTAATATTATAATAGTAGTTAAGTCGTAAGTAAATACTACGGATTATGATTATCACCCACGTTCTAAATATAACCTAACTCTAGACTACTGGTTATCCTACTGAGTTTTAAATTTGACTGCTTCACACAATCTTAACTTTATAGCATTGCTCATTTTCGGTAGATGCTGTACCACATGCTTGATTATATCGAGCACGAGCAGCGCATCGTGATTGAGGAGCACAAGAACAGGCCTCCGTCGCCGCCGTTGAACCTTGCGCGTCGACAGACCAGCATCGACGAGCCGGCTCCGGCCTTCTGCATCCCCAACCTGAAGGTAACCACTTAAATACAGGGTGGCACATTTCGATCGGTCAGTATGGGAAAGTCTGAAACTATAAAACATACGAAGATCTCTTTTTAGGAACCTTAACCTACATATAATAGCATATTTAAACAAGTGGCAAAATTTTATAATACCGACTTCAATTTTGTAAGAGAGAAAGTTCCTGCACTCTCGAGGTACATTTCTGTTCATTACCCGATGATCCTCATTCTCAAAACTTTTTTATGGGAGCACCTCGGGTTCTCTATACCTCTCTTTCAAACGTAAAAATTATTTTCAAAATCACTTGTGAACAGACATTAAATAAAATTGCATTTCTGTTCATAACTCCGAAATCCTCATCAGATCCTTAATTTTTTTTAGTGGAACCTACTACTCTTTCACTTACTCTTTCAAACAAAAAAATAATTGGTGACGGAGTAATAGATAAACATACATAAAAAAATACAACAGTGAAACATAGAGTCTCCTCCTTTTCTGAAGTCGGCTAATAAAAAGAAGAGTGAAATTAATCTGAATAATCGATTTATTAAAAACGATTATTCAGTTATATTGAATTTTGGATGACATTAATAAACTGCTTTTGGTATTTCAAAATATACCTAGATGCCACAAAATGTATGACGACAATGTCCGTATTTAGTTACTAAACAAAGCTCATAATCAAGCTTTGATTAGAAATGTCTACATTTTGATACATCGATATATTCCCCCATCCCTAACTTGAAGGTCCAACGCAAGGTATCCAGCGCTGAGGAGATGGCTCGCAAGAACTCCGTCATCGCGCCGCCGCCGAGCGTCAGCACCACCAGCGTCACCGGCAACATTAGAAGTACGTGTCGGACATAACAGAGTTTCATCAAACTTTCCTCACGAACTGTATTTTCTTATCATCATCACCCACAGCCTGACTTCACCCACTGGTGGTGATCCTGCGCTAGTCTGAACCATCGTTTGCCTGCGAAATTTCATCTGCCCATCTTGCTGCCAGACGGCCAACATTTCGGCCACCATTCAGTTATGGCTTTCCTCCAATTGCCATCGTCTTGCCTCGCCATGTGTCACGCCCAGCTCCATTCCATTTTGTTCCAAAATTCATAGGTCTACTCTACAAACCGAAAACGATGCATCGTGCCAATAATCGCAGGTCAGCTTATGTAAGTGGATACTAAATTTAGAAGATTAACCAACATAAGCTGACCTGCGATGATTGTCACAATGCATAGTTTTTGGCTTATAGAGTCTCTACTCTACTCTACTCGGCCCCTCTGGGCCGATTACAAACATCTTTGACTTTAGTTTGTTTTTGGATTTCGACGTTTGGAACTCTGTCGCGCTACACGGCTCTCTGTGCGACTATCCTGAGGTTCATAATGATAATCTCATATCCATGTTTTGCCACCGCAATTCATTGCTTAGTGCTAGTCATTTTCTCATAGCTTCAGACATTTTAAGATCCTTAGAAAACATACACTTAAGAGTCTGCCATAACGCCGAGGAATGAGCGGGAGAGTGAATAATGATTTTACTCGTGAGTGAGAAGCGCAGAACGATAGACACGCAACATAATTTATAGCGAAAAAACAGTTTTTATTTAATTATAAGTTAATTAAACAAGCAATCGGAAAATTAAAAAATCTAAACTAAATAAATACTTCTAATAAAGGTTATTTGTCAAAACATAAAACCAACAAAAATAGCGTTCTGTTCCTGAGATAAATAACAAAACATGTGAAAAACATGTATTTTTCAAAAAAATATATATCGAGAAAACTTTTACCAATCGTGTTTCTAAAAATCAAGATAAAAGATAAAAGTTCAAAGTATCATTTCCCTAAATATGAAGGACGTAGCTTTCACATATACTGAGATAAATAAAGATTTCGACAACTAATTTGCATATGGCGCTCTCTTAATGTTATTATGGTAATTATCTAGCGAGCGAAGCAAATGAAGATCTTAAAGTGGCAACTTGCGCCATTTTGCGTTGTATGTTTGTATTTTCCGGCACAACTGTCGAATGTTAATCCAATCTTCATGAAACTTTGTACGTATATAAATATACAAATATATATAATACCTACCAAGTTTGAAAAATGGTATGATAAGAGTAACGTACCTATAATATGTTTTCCGGCTAACCTAATGAGCTTAATCGGTCAAGAGGTTGTAAGGGTCATAATATGAAAGGGTTCTGTTTGTACATTCCAAAATGGGTTTACTTTCTATTTTATGATGTAAAGTTTACTTGACCTAGTTTGCTTGACCATATTCGTCAATATTTTTAACTCCCCACTCTTTTTGACCAGTCTAACGAATTCCTAATGGAAAAAAGATTTTCAGTTGCTGACGACACGGACAAAATTTATTAGGGCACAGTATCCCAATTGACACTTTCGATTTTAATATTTGTTTTACTGTCGATTCGGACACCAAATTATTAAAGCTGTTGAGTACTTCTTTGCTTTTTCCGCAAATAAGATGATGCCATGTTGTTTTACTGCTTATCTTTAACATCTGTCTGGTTCAGAAGAAAAAAAATACCGTGAAAATATTAGAATTTGTGTAGAGTAAGTGTGCAGTTTGAAATAAATTCTCAAAGTGAAAAGTACAGTTTGAACCTCGGGACTAAACACCAACTTAATATACCTACGGTTTCATTGACTACTAATGGCTTTTTTTAATCTCTTGATATAAAATATACCTACTACTATTTTTACTGAAGAAATTATTATGCGATGAAACAAGTTGATTTATAGAAAAAAAAGAAAAATCACTTCTACAAATACGTAAAACAAAACACATTTCTTCAAAGATGTTATTATAATATCAATATTGTCTTCGTGGGAAATGAAGCCCTAACTTTTGAAGGAAATGCGTAAGACGATAATAATATTACCTACCTACATATATAAATATGTCTATAAAGGTAAATACGTCTTAACGAATTCTTTAGTCACGTAGCTCAACTCCACACCGTATTTAATGAACACTAAAAAAATAAACATTATTGAATGCGGATGAGAGGAGTGAAGCGTGACCAGTAATAAAGCGCGGGTGATAGGAAGTGGTAAAGGCAATTGGCATTACATTAACAAAATTTCGTGAATCGAACGAATTGGAAATTCAAAATTTAAACAATCCATTAAAATTTGAGTACCTATCCCGAATTAGTAAAGGGACCAGATGAAATTTCAACCACTGAATTATGGCCTGCATTGTCTGTCTTGAAGATCTCACTAAACAGTGGATATTGTTTGCGCACACAAATAATATTGCAGCCAAGTTACAGATTGGAACACTTATAGGTACATCTATTACTTGTCTTGTTCTTACTCAATAAATCAAGCATCGCGATTGATTCGGAACTTATCAAAATTTCGCTCCTTCGCCACTACTAGGTAGGTTAGGGAGCCAAATTAAACCGAACTAGCTACTTATCCAAGTAAAGTGTTTTTAAACACCCACAAAATAGGGATAAGCCAGTGGTTCTTCGGGTCGAACAACTCGACCAATTCAAACAACATGAACATGGGAGCCGGACCGAGCGGAGCGACCACCTCTACCAGCGGGAACTTCCTGCGCGTGGCCAACCTGCTGCCGGGGCGACGGCTCTCCGACAACACGCTGATGGCTCCCAAGATCAGGATCGCGCCATCGTGCGCCTCCTCGCCCGGCGGCACGCCTGGCGGCTCGCAAGCCGGCCTGCCCACCCGCCGCCACTCCAGCATCGGACCGCAGGAGCGCCGCGGCTCGCACGTCAACCTCTCGCCGCCGACAGTAAGTCTCTCGACCTCTACACTGACACGCACCGACACACTCACACCTGATCGGCACTATTCGCAGACGGTGCGACGATAACAGTACACTACATCCTACCTATTTTGACAGGCTCAACACGGGCGCGGACGCGGCGCCGGCTCAGGCTCGAGCCTGTCCGTGCCGGCGCATTCCCACCCAGCCGTAAGTGACGGTGTCGCACGTTCGCGTGCTTGGCCTCGTCCCCGACCCTCTGTGTTCTCGGCTTCAACATTGTATTCTTCCGCGGTCGAGCCCTTCCGACTTCCCATGCCGACTGGGACGATATCTAGTGGCACCTCGCTCATCATCACCGCCTTACATGTCTGTCTGCACGAACCCGGTTGCCGTTCACATCACCTCGTCGCAAACTATCTATCCGCCATTAGTCCTGTCTGGCATCGCGCTGCGTCGCACTTCCGCCGCCGCCACGGGCGGGGCGGGGCGGCGCGGCGCGGGTGGACTCGCGCATGTTATGTGAGTGGCCGCAAGCATGTGCGGCGTGGCGCCTGCGCCGCAGGCTGCGCGGCGGAGCGGCGCGACCGCAACCTTCGCTCGCCGCTCTACCGCTCTCTACTACAGTGGCTCTGTTACCTAAATTGTCGTATTATAACCCAATTCTTAGCAACCCGATTGGCTATAGATGATAAGTTTGACGTTATAATTAATATATTTTCCAAATTCAACCGATTGGCATAACGACATTAAATTAAGTAACACCACTGCGAAAGTAGGTACATACTACGTTATGAATAAATGTTATGTGTTATCGAGCTAATAATTGTAAGCCAATATTTACTTCATCCATGGTCTTCGACCGTAGAAAATGTATCTAAAAATGTCGCTACTTCATTCACTGTTGCTATTGTTCTTCTACGCAGCTTGCACGGAGCATGATCGTGAGTATGGTTTCTTTTTAATAGTCACCGGCTCAATGGGACTACTTCTGATCATGATGCGCCACATAACTCATTATACTTACCTACATTTCCGTCACATACACTTGGATGTTGCCTCCGTATAAATAATAAAAAATCACCTTACTTTAAGAAAGGGAAAGCTGGGAAGAAAGACTCTCGTAGAATAAAACATTACAGTTAGTTAAGTTATTATTTAATGACCAGCCATAAAAAGGTTATAAAACTGGGATAATGGCTGGGATACACGACGACACTGACACACACAAATGTCGCCACTAGTGTCGCGGCAGTGGACACACACATCACAGCCATTACCCCTGTTTTATAACCGTTTCTTTCACTGCCCGAACCCACCGCTATCCTTTTCGCTCCGCGCACACAGTTGTCCAGCCCCAATTGCTAACTCTTGCTCCTGTCAAACACTCAATCAAAAAATTATCCAAAAATGACCCGAGAGAAGAAGAAGTCACCTCTACTAAATATCTTGGCGTCCACGTCGATCGTTCTCTTTACTAGACCCCCTACATTGAGAATACCACAGCTAGAGTGCGTAAACTGATATTTGTCTTTGAAAGCTTAACAAGTGTTGCCGATATTCAGTGCTTGAGGACATTTTACTTTGCTCTCGTTCAATCCGTCTTGAACTACTGCATAACCGCTTGGGGCGGTTCTATCAAAACCCAGGTGCGAGCTCCGAGGGCTGTCTTAAAAATGATGTCCTCTAAAGCAAGGAAATTCTCCACCAGCCTTCTTTTATCACAATGCAAAGTTCTTTATGTAAAGGCAGCTGTTTGTCATAGAAACTGTCTTGCGTCAGAACCTACACTTATTTTTGACCCTATTTACCTTATAAATAAACGTCGCTCAAACATAGTATGCAAAATTGAACGCTATAATAAATAAATGTTTAAATGTGGAATGTCCAAGGATATTTTTTTATATTTTATTAATCTCTCTCATAAGAACAAACAGAAAATGTCATAAATACAAACTTACGTTATATTACCTATACTCACACTCTTCTTACCATACAGGTTATCTTAAATAATAAACAAGTTGTACTTATCATCATCGCACTTACATATACACTCTACGTCCTACTCACTTACAACTTCACACACACACACACACCCTCACACACACACACACAGTCCTCGCATTCTCGGTATTTCCTAACATTTGTCTTAAAAAAATACTTCTACTTTTACTTTTATTTTTGTTTTATTGTTTTTCATAACAAACCTACTCTTCGTTTTGGGGGACGGCGTTGAAACTGCTTCACAGTTTATAACTTTTGCATTTTCATCGTTTTACTTTGTTATTATTGTGCACATTGTACATTTGTAAATTGTACTTGTTTTTTAGTTTTCCCTACTTTTTAAAGAGCTGTTCCTGTAATTTGAAATTTATGACAGCAAGCTTCACATCAACATCATTTAACTCTGGCAACATCTCCGTGAATATCACTTTGTAGTGTAGATTGATAAATATGCGTATTTAAATACCATACACAAAGTTTCAATGAACCCAACACGCTTCAAAGCTAAATTAGAAACATAATTTAAGGAAAAGCATGCATTACTTTAAGGCTTTTGTAATATAAGAAATACACTTACCTTCCTGTACAGTTAGTAGGTAACTACACACAATAAATTTCGTGAGATTCGATACTATAGATGGGATACTATAGGCGAGAAAGGAAATGCCTACCTACACACATTTTTCATTATGTGCCCGGCTGGCAATCGTCACTTCGACTTGGGTCAGTCTGACCCTGGAACAACTGATAGAATGTCTTTATTGAAAAATATACCGACATAATCAATTAAATACAATATCAGTAAAAAATATTTTGTACGGTAGGTACCTACTTAAAACAATAGGTGGCATATTATATCGCTGAAAACGATCTCTTCCAGGCTACTTTTGGATTGGATGGACAACAACTGATGTGCTTATTACGTAAATAGTTAATGTGTAAACTTGTGATCTTTAATATACTTAACAACTATTAAAGATATCAAATAGCTACCTGCGATCATAAAATACAATAATGTTACAACCAATATCAATACCTAATACTTTAGATAGCATAAACTTTGTGTCACTAGTACTTTTGTTTCTTTAATAATAATAATATAATATTTATTTCAGGCAACTATTGATAGTAACAAGATGTAAAATATTTTATCTAAGGCCCTTATAATATATACCTTACAGACATAAATATCATAATATTTTAATCACAACACGTTTGTTCAGCGTCGTGAGACGCAATCGCAATCTTTAGGTGCCTCATCAAATTCAAACTTCACATGGTTTTTTGATAAACTTTTCACACACCTCACTTTTGAACTTGTCTAATCTTGGTCTTAATCTGCGCTATCACGTGGCTTATATTCTAATTGAGTTTCGTACGTAGGGTGGGTCACTGCCGGGGTCCGGCACCACGTACTTGGATCCCACGAAGGCCTCTGGCTCCGCGCATTCTGTGCACTCTGCGCAGTCGGTGCTGGCCGCGCGAGTCGCCATGTCTGTGCGCACGACGCCGACGCGAGCGCGCCGCCCGTCTGGCTGCCCGCCCAGCGCCTCCTCAGGTGCCGCTGCCGCCAGCCTCCAAGGCGCAGACTTCGCTCAATGTGGCAACGCGGTAAGACGTCTCCTGCCCGAACGCGGAAGCCCTACCTTACCGAGATTCCGCACCAGAAGAACACGTAGTACATTGCGCGTAGAACGCGCCGTCACCAATATTTCCGCAGCCGTTCAAGCTCTGGGTAACTTACCCGGTAATATTATCAGAACCGTGCGCATTCATAGCTAGGAAAATTCACTAAACACCTTTGCTTTTCTTGAATTCAATTTGTTTCTCTACTGTTTGTCCACAACTGTTATTATTGAAACCGAAGTTTGTCTGATGAGCAACGATTAAAACATATACACTAATTTATATATTATTATATTAGAAAAGCAGGCGGAACCTGTTTATTTTTTGAGTCGTGCTCATCTCTGGAGCTCACCAGTCAGCGGATTTAAAAACACCTTCTTGAATTTGAAAGTTCATTTCTTATAGAAGGCTATCAACGTTACGACACGGCCGCGACCCTTAGAATAGAATAGAACCGTTTATTATTCGTGTTTCTGTTATGACGGCTGTGGACAATTGCTCTATGCTCATGATATATATACCTACTTGTTTTACGTACCTACTTGTACCCACCTACTTTTTTATTCTTTATTGTTGTATCTTGTATCCTTCGTAGTGTTTATCTATGTTGAATAATATAGGAACCCGATGTATGTTTTACTTGTGTCAACATAATTGATACTTATAATAGTTGTTTTATTGCACTCTTTATGAATGTTGTTAAAAAATGTCGTCTTGGTGGCAATGCCATGGTAAAAATAATATAATTTCAACGTACCTTCTACACTACATTGAGGCACACCTTTACTCGTAATAAATATATATCAATATAATTGAATACAAGATATTATTATAATTATAAATAATATTAAATTGTTTTTAAATAACATAACACGAGTACTTATGTAAATATTTATTTATATATTTACCTAAACTCTATATACCACCTATTTTATAATGCCATATATTTTGATAGGTATCGCGATTAGTTAGTCTCAAACAGAAAGCCATAAATGCAAGAAAAAATATTTTCAGAAACTCACTAACAAGTTATTATTTTGAGATTTGACCTCAAATTAAATAATGCCTAACTGAAGCTCAACTTATAAATGTTTTTTTTTTTATATTTCAAGTTCTTACATACACAAATTACACCCGGTAATTCGTAAAATAAGAAATGTCTTATAATAATTTAATCTTTTAGATTACCAAATTGTACATTAATTAGTTTTGCTTGTAATATTTTAAAATTTCTATTTGAAATTCAATTATTTCTTGATTATTATTAAATTTCGCCCTTTTTAACCGACACCTTATGTTTTTTTTTCACTGTTCAGCAAGAATTTAATAGCGTAGAGGTTCGTAGACGTCCGTAGAATTTCGTAGACGTCCGTAGACCTTTGTAGACATCCGTAGACCTTCGTAGACGTCCGTAGACCTTCGTAGCCGTCATTTTAATCCTGCTTTATAGATGCAATCTATAAACTTTCTTAATTTACTCTTGCCTAGTTTATCCCTAGCGTGACATCCAGTTCTATCTGCACTTATCGACGCACTCGACAGTCTTCTACAACAAATCACACATATAAATTATGAAGGTGAAAGTTTAAGCTAAGATAATGTTTTATTGTTAAACTGTTGAATAAAAATTTATCTTATCTTATCATAAACATTCACCCTTATAATATTAATGTTTGTGTGTGTGTGTGTAAGTATGCAAGTGTGAATGTTTGTTACACCTTCACGCTCAAACGGCTGGACGAAATTGAATTTGAATGAAATTTAGTACCCGGATAGTTTGTACCCTGGATCAGCACATACCTAGACTACTTTTGATGCCGGTATTTCCACGGGAACGGGAACTATTCACCGCGGGGCTTATCTAGTGTATTATAATACTCGTATAACAGATAGATGAACGAGAGATTATTACAAGAGATTATTAAATCAGTCGATAGAAATCCGTATGTGTGTAAAAAGCTGAGCGACCCAATCCCCCATATCGGTAAACAAATGATTCCTTTTAAATAATTTAACTAAGGTATTGCAAATAATAACAGTGAAAACGAAGTAACAAATAAACAATAATACTCTTTTGGGATCCTTCAGAAATATTAGATTGAAAATTTAGGCATCCCTTGAATAAATGGCCAAACAAATGGAGTCATCAGATTCTAAACAAACTTTACAATAAACAGTTACTGAAGAAATCCTGAAATCACAAACGCTTCTCGCCTACCGATTTGTTATTATTCATTGTTGATTGGTTATTTCCAGTTGTTTGCCGGGCGTACATAAATGCTGAATTACGATAAAATGGCGGCGTTTGCGTCCAGACTTGGTGCGTAAGCGCAGGTCTGTACTTATACCCCACGATTTGAGGACAGCCCGCCTACGACGCACGACATTCGCTCGCATCGCCCGCCCTCTTCTATAATGAAAAAAAATAACATCTAATTGACTTATTGAGAAAAAATATGTAATTTATTTTTGTAAATTAAAACTACCAAATTTTAAGTAAATATATTAAAAATATACTATTATTAAAATCAATGTATGTAAAAGAATTCAATCTCATATTCGCGCTTTGTGTGTAAGTAGGTATGTGGTGAATTAAAATGTGTAAACTGTAGGTTTTATCTTATGAATCTGCGAATCTATTTTCCAAAGAGACAGAACTAGCTAGGCACCTGACTATAACCAGAGGCAGTAAGTAGATCAGTCGCGCGTAGGTCGTGAACTGAGGAGGAAAGCATGAATAGCTACGGGAGGTAGTGAAAGTTTCATGAATGGAATTTTAATGCGCGTAATTTACGCTGGGGAATATCGCGAGAATTTACTACGCGATCTATCGCGAACTTTAAAGTTTTAAGAAATGTGATAGTGGGACATATTCGGTCTACCGGTAGATGAAAAACTCGATTGGTGCCAAAATATTATAAGTAGGATCTTTCTCTTGTCTGTGTTAGTTAGTCGTCAGATAAAAAATCAAGTATTATTTTTACAAATGATTGTAGGTAGATTATAATAGAATACCTATTGACTTCCCCTTCTTATTTACAAAAGCGTATCATACTTTTAGAAAGTGTTCGGTAATTTATTGTAAATATTAATCATATCCGTTGATACATATTCAAATTTATACCTATACCTATAAATAAATCGGATGAACGTCATGACGTGCTTTAAGCAGTCAAATGAAACCGTCATAGAACAGAAAGATTTGACCAACGTGATTAAAAGTCTCTAATTGAAATCGACATAAAGCCAAAAATTTTAAAAAAATTAGGCTCTTATTTTTCTAATTGAAGATTAAAATATATCAAGATACCTATTTGTTGCATAAGTCTATAAAAATAAAATCAAAATACTTAATGGAGTGATAGATAATGGATTTACACCACTTGTGTCGATGAGTTAAACATCTATTTAAGTATGAATAAAATTGTAAGTAAGTCCAGAAAGTGAGAACTATTTAATGGCTTCATAATGTTAAACGTAGATAAATATAAAAAGATTTATAATTATTTTGAAAAGTATTTATTTAAATAATAATAATAATGAATGTTGTGATTTAATCCTAATATCTATCCTATGAATAAGATTCTATCTCTGACCTTAATCTGCCTTTTAGTACGATATTGTATGTAGATATAAAAAGGTACTTTATATATACTTCTATACTAATCTATATCTATACTAATATACTATATATTATATAATATACTATACTATATTGTTTAGGTAATACAAGCTCGTTTATATGTATAAGATATTATATTTGATTGATATATTATATATTATTAATTATTTATATAAGTAAACGTATTAGATATATATTTTATTATTATTAGATAGATAGATTGGATAACTAAACTTCTTCCCCATTTTTTTGGTATAACAAACAAGGTGTTTTCTGAAACAAAAGGACTCCTAATCTTTTCTAGAAAATTTTTATCATTGTTTAGGTAATACTACTAGTATTATTTTATCTGTGGTAATACTAAATACTTACCTATTACCTATAATACCTTTTAATTTATAAGTACAATTTATTTAATATTCTTACTAAGCCATAATTCTGTGTGTGCTCATTTGTGATGAACCCTGACAAAAGTATTTATTTATTGTTGCCAAACTTAGGGCACTTTTTTCGAAAAAATTATAAACTTATTAAAAATATTTTTTCTTTAAAATAAAACTTAGTACCTAGGTATCTATAGTTTCCTAAGAACAAAACTTTTTAACTACAAAAAAAAAGGAACCCTTAAAGTGCGAAAATGTTGTCCCATCCCTTAGGTATATTAGGCTATGTAGTTAAAATTCCTACATCAATAAACGATATTCTACGATATAATAGTAGATATTTAAGTTATTTATTGCGGTTGTGGCATTGGCATATTTTTTAGAAGTAGATTGTTATTACCTAAATACGGGTAGGTATACCTACCCAATGTACCTTTACTAACTCACTTATATTCTTGTGTAGGTACTATCAAATGATCATAATTTGTCCAAATCATTAAAATAAATGACTTCATCTAGGTACCGAAATCCTAGAACTACTTAAGTTAAATCTTTAAAGTATCAGTTATTTATTCAAAGATATTTTTTATATGGAAATAATTAGATAAATTACTGGAACCAATACTAATCCATCCATCTATTGCATTTTTGCTGATTTACATTTATTTTCTGATTGTCATTATATTTTACTTTTATAGGTAAACGATACTTTTTGCGGTTTTGAGGGTAAAAACGGTTCCGGTTTTTAGACCACTTGTCTTTCTATCCAATGCATTTTTTGGCACAGTGGTTGTGTTACGCGCCTATTGGCATTTAGGCGCAAATTTTGCGCATTTTTATTGTAGTTACTTTATATCTAAGTATTTTCAAAATATCTATTTAGAAGAAATCAAAAAATTCTACACAGGGATTACAGTTTCTATTTCTATTTAACTAAGTAGGTTATTACATTATTTTTAGAATGTCCAACAAATCGGTTATAAATAACTTATAGGTTCATAAAAGCTAGGATATCCTATATTTTAATACTTCGTTTATATATAATATTTATGTATCATAATTATATAACATATTATCTTAGATACCTACTGCTTAGGTACCTACGTCCTACACCTAAGCATAATTTTAACTTACTGTGTAGTTACCTATCTACTAGATATTGAAACTGATGTACCTACTTACCGTAAATTTCCACCTAGGAGTAGGTAGTGGTGGAACCAACATTGTATGGATACTTATTAGTAATGGCATTTAATTCTTTACTGCAAGCCAACTCACAATTAGCACGAAATAAATTATTTATGCTGAATGTTGTTATATACAAATTGATGTTATTATTATATACAAATTTATTGGTGTTATTATTAATGGTTATAATCAACGTAGTCACCAAGATGTTAATTAAACTATTTATCTAATTAGAAAATATCAATAATCTATGAAGTAGACGAATGGGTATTTTTGTGAGAATTATTTGATTGGAAAAAGAAAAGGTATTTATGAAGTCATGTAGAACGTAGAAGTAACATAAGCTATACCTAACTATTTACTTAGGTAAGTTCTAATAGAATTTTATGAGTTGTATGCGTGAAACTAGCGCTAACATTAATTGTGTACCAACTACCTACATGGTGACAGAATCCGCACCCACGTAAAACAGAAAACGCTCTAGGCAATTCTGTATCTGTATGTATCCACCACTTACATAAGGTTACCTAGGTACTTATCATTTTATTGTTTTAATTTTCTAAAATTGTGTTTATCTCAATTGTTTGTAACTAGGGAGTTATACGAAAAAATAAATATAAGGTACCTTGTACCTACCATACTTACGAAATATTGGTGTTTTATTTTAATAGTTAGTTACCTAACCTAGGTATCTAAGTACCTAGGTGACCCGACGAATCTCGTATTGCCTTAGTAGAAATTTGGCCTACCTATATAATTGTATAGGCGTGATTTCGATGAAGTGAAAAACGACGAAAAGAGTCCAATAGTTTTCGGATCAATTAAATATGTTACTTATAAAAAAAAATGCATTAGGTAGGTACCTAGGTACCCTATTTCTATGGGTAGAAATACTGGGACTAGAAAAAATCTTACTAAAAGTTAACGGCACCGGCAGGATTCAAACCTGCGTAGATACAAGCGATCGCTCGCGCGCCGAGCTGTCTGACCACTAGGCTACGGACCCTGTGTACGCCGAAGCCTGAAACTATTAGTAAGATGATTTTTATCGGATAAAGCACCGATGAGCGCCACCTACAAGGATACTAGAATATCACCTGCTCATTGTTTGAAGTTGCATCATAACACAAATGACCAGAGATGTCGCTACGCTAATTCTATAGTTTATTATTTTAACTACCTAATAGATTCAGGACTGGTCTCGGTACAGGGTCCGTAGCCTAGTGGTCAGGCAGCTCGGCTTAGAAGCGATCGCTTGTAGAGAAGATCTTTTCATTTATAATGAAATACCCAATACCTAAGTGTGGTTTAACATTGTAAAATAATAAACTGGGACTGGAACAATATCGTTAAGCGATGTAGGAATGATGCCAATGGAAATATCTGAGCTCAGCTCTTGTCGGTGTAATGATGCAATTTCCTCCATATACTTATTTCCAATGTGATCTCTTTTACTTCTTGATACGACATGACTGCGACCTTCTCTTTGATCTGACTTATGTAATTAATTCTCGGTCATCACCTTCCTCGTCTTCCTTCTACTTTTCCTTCTATGATACTATATACCTACTATGATAATAAGGTAATGATGAATGTGATAAAATTCGTTAGTGATATTAGGTACCTATACCTACCTATCTGGCCTCCTCTCCAACAACCAAAACCGAAAACGAATCACAGTTCAGCATAAGTTCGTGGAAACTGAATTCGGACCATTTACCAACTAAGCTGAACTGCGATTAATGGCACGATATATATCATATCACCACCTCTTTTCTTTTCTAGTTGATGAAGGTATAGGTACATCGGGCTTGCTTTATAAAAAGGAATTCGGTGCCACGAAGGTAGAACTTTTAAATGAAACAACATTTGATTTTTCCTCTTTATTACAATTCCAAAAAACTACATGAATTATCAGGTTTATATAGTTTCAGAGTGTAAGTACGCTTAATCTAAAAGTACAACAGCCTGAAGCGGTTGTACCTATCTAAACTTCAGCCAAACATGACGTGCCATATTAGTAAACAAACTGTCACTCATAAAATTGAATTGCTTCTTACGGGTTGGTTTTTGACCGAGTCGATAGTAATTTTAATTGAAGGGAGTGGACATAAATCCTCAATTATTGTGAAAAATGTAAAAAAAATCAACGGAAAGAAAGTTATTTCTATGTTAGTATAAAAACATGGCACGTCGAATTTGGCTGTAGTTTAAGAGTATCGATAGATTGAAAACGGTGTATATAGGTAGATACTTATTGAAGATAATGTGAATTACAGACAGAAAATTAAACCTCATTTTATTGAGCGTTATAGGGGTTATAGGGGTTTCACGGATCGATTTTCGCCGTGCGGCTAGTCGCTTCACAAATCGCCTCACCAAGCCGCATCGCTAGCCCATTTACACAGGTTACTAAAATCGCATGTTGTGTAGGGAGTAGGGTGGATAGGAATGGTGTAGGGAGTCGCGCTGAAATAGGCAATATAATCACCTAGCATGTAAAACCATTTAGAGACGGTCGATTTTCGCCGCGCGGCTTTAGTCCGTGTAAACCCTATAATACTAACACAACTTTGGTACCTACTTTGTATAATAAAATAACAGAATGATTTTTACTGATAATTTGCCTAATGATTTTAATTTTAACCCTTAAGTACACATAAATTTATAAACTACTCCCCAGAGCAGCAGTTGCACTTTACAAACCGCACTCACGAGCAATAGGTAGTATTAGGTGGCTTTTTTGCACTAGTTCCCACGTTTGATTCATTCCAGCACATTATGACGTTATCTTTTAGAAAATAGTATAGTACAAAGGATCATGCAAGAAAATCACAATATTAAAAATGCCAAAACAGCTTTTCGTTTATTTACCAAATATTTCTGCCTTAATCAACGTGATGGTGATTTTATCGTTCAACATTGCTGCAATTCAAAAGTTATTTTCTACGTAGTCATTATATAGTCAAAAAACCGTGGTTTTAATTGCATTTTAACTAATAAAACGTGTCGTGTCGTGTCCGGAATAACAGAGATCTTTGTGCGATCCTACGAAACTCCACCCACATGCCTACGAGCCCTGGATGACAAATATCAACTTAATCTAGTGATAGTGTTTCATACATTGCATACTATGATTTATTGAACGAACGAATATATTTAAACACACTGATTGATTACATTCAACATCGAAGAACTGGCAATATTTTATAAACATTAGAATCAAGTGTTATAAATTGATTTAGGACATGATTTTGACTGATTTAAACAGTTTTAAAAATACAATTACCAAATTATCTTTCAAATTACGAATGGATAAAATTTTACCAGTGTCTGATTAAGTATATTGTAAGTGTGCCAACTACCGTGTGATTTACGCTCAGTATACCAACATGAGTATCGGTTTAATAAAGGAGTTGGAGTCTGAAATGAGTCCTTTTTGATGATGACGCGGGTTAGGGCCTCCCTCTCTGGAGTACGAAAGAGCACTCTGGCTCTCTGACTATGGCTGTTTATGCCATTATTAAAAATGAGAGGTATAGGTACTCGGGTCAAATAGGGATATTTTTCTATTTCTCAACCCAATCGAAATAATGGTTTCACTTGAGCGAGACTTTGCTTTCTAACAGTCAAGTAATCATACTCAATTTCATTACACGAATACTCGCGTTAAAATAGCTGAAGCTAACATCACACAGCTATTGGTCTACCTACACTTTATGGGCACGTGTCCATACAAGAGAGCGGCGACGGCAAAATAAATGATAACAACTCAAATATCAACAATATACATAATTTAACAAACAATTTTGTGAATCGGGCAAGTAACTTGACAGGCAGTGATGGTCATACTTCTGATTGAAAGTAGACTTTCAGTAGAGCAAAGGTAAATATTTACCCAACTAGCAACGGAATCCTATAATAAATGACTGTAGGTAAAATTAGACTTATAAAGCTCTTATAATGGCTTTTCTGGAGACTCTTGTGCTAATAATAGCATTGTGCAAGCATTTATACTCTCAAGAGTAAATTCACTTATGTAATTGCCTTGTAGTTTACTACTAGACTATTTTATAGGATAGTTACAAGACATATAATCTTATAAGTGCATTGACGAAGTCTAAATAGTCCTATGAAAATTGTAGTCTTATAAAGGCATTGTGTAAGATTCCCAGAATTTATAATACACTTGTCTAAGATCATTATAGGATAATATAATCTAATAAGTGCATTGACGAAGTCTAAACAGTCCTATGAAAATTATAGTCCTATAAAGGCATTGTGTAAGATTCCCAGAATTTATAATACACTTGTCTGAGATCATTACAAGTATGCAGAAATATAGTTTTATAATATACTTAGCTGAGATCAGTATAGGTAGGTGAGGCGATGTAGTCTTAAAAAAGTCGCTTATAAGATTTTTATGAGAGTAAATAATCTTATAAAGTGCTAAGCTAACACTATGAAGTCTGTTTACCAGTTTTACGTCGCCAGGTTTGGAGACATTGAAAATTATGATTTAGGTAGGTATCGTTGTTATCAATATGGATTTGCGAGTATGGAAAAAAGAAGTGGAGCATATTTAGAAGAACTGTAAATAAAAGACACGAAGAATTGGTACCACAAAAGCGATCATCTGAAGCAAGTTCTGAAAAATCAGAAACCAGCAATTTATTGAAGGGTTCCGTAGGTACATTCCGAAAATGTATTCGAAATACCTAGCGGTATTCGAAACGGTGTTTTTCAAAACAGCCTAAGTAGGTACACTTGAAATATTTTTCGGAATGGCGTGCTTCGAAACCATACAGGACTTCCCCCTGTCATAACTAAGGAAAACAAATTAAATAAATAATGTGTAGCCGTTGCAGGGTTTCAGGCATCAATCGAGGAACTCTAATTTGATTCAACATGGTGGAGAGCTATTCTTGGCTAAGAGTAAATCTAGAGTTCTTTTACCTATAACAGTCTGATAATTGTCTTCATGCAGAGCAATTTTTAAAACATGGCGAATGAGCAAAACACAATAAATAAATGCTTGATCGTATTTTTATAATAGCTGATTTTATATTCGATTTATGTAAGCGCGATCAAAAATCAGTCGAAACATGGTACACTTCTACAATAAAAATAGATTTGCCACATGTTTAGTAATTTGTAGGTAAATATTCTTAATTAATTTTAGTCTTTTCATTCAATGAAACAATAACTATAAAATTACTTACGAGGTAAAATAACACTGCACAAATAATAAAAACAAAAAAAAATGACTGTCACCAGCGAGTAAAATTTGTAACAAAAAATGAAAAACGAAGTATGTTATAAGAACATTACTAACATAATTACACTTGTAACAAACTAGAAGTAGATAATAACAGGAGTATTGGCTCCAGTAACAATCTTCTATAAGGCAATTAAAGGAGCATCAGTGCTTCCGTAATACTGGTGCAAGACAGTTACTAGACTTATTAGCATTCTGTTAGCTCATTGCAGGAGCATTACTAGAACTTGTACTCCAGTAACTGCGCCCAAATCGAGGCTTGTAGTATGCTACAGGACAGTTATAGGATAGTCTTGAAGACTGTTATAGGATCTATTTTGTTACTTGGGTAAACACCGTAGTGATAAATAGGATATACTTAACAAAATCAATAATAATGGTATAATAATCGCCTTTCATTTTGTTATACATTATAAAAATAAATTTGCAAGTTAAAACTAAGCGTTTCTCGCATATGAATACGTAACCAAGGGTGAAACCACTTAAAACATCTCATCATCATCATCATCCCAGTAATTCGAGTTATTTTGTTTAGATGTGTCAGGACAGTAAGGCTCGTGTTACAGAATGTTACTTGAGTATAGTTTAACTCTAATCACCTGATCTCTGCTTGCTTTAATTTTAAACTAACATAAACTACGTGAGTGAAAATCTGTAATACAGAGCAAAGACATGCTGTATCGCATAATAGACTACACCATACAAAACCGTTGCGAAAGATAATAACCGTAGGAAAAACTCAAATGTGGATCCACCCTTATTGTAAATGCTAGGTTTAATACAGTATAAGTGAACTACGAAATGATTATATAAAATGTTTGAATGAAATTGATATACACAAATATTACCATACCATTGACATCGAATAGTTAACGTCTATTTACGATTAAAATCCATAAAAAGGAACATGTATTTTGCAGCGTGTGCAGAACAGTGAATAATGTAAAATACTTTCTAAGTAAAATGTAGGAGCAGAGACATTCTCAGCCGACAATGTAACGCTCGTAAGATTCCAACAGTGTGGACGCGTATTACTTTAAAACATTAAAATTATAAAAACAGCCAAATAGCTACATTTAAAACAGCCAGTTAAAATAAATATAAATTATATTAAAAAATTGCATGCTTGGGAGCAATGGGGACTTTCTCAATTTGTTGTCAATTTTTGTTCAAATTCAAATACAAATTTGTGTTCCTCGCACTCATGACAATTCTCAGCTTTCTAGGAAATTTTGCAAGGGTGCAGTTTATTTTGCCCGATCAAATACCATTTTAATTTGAAATTCATGCAGTAATAATTTTCTTGTCCATGACAAAATAAAGGAATTGTATTCCGAAGAGGTAAATATTATGTCTGTCATAGGGACATGTTGGTGAACAAAGCCTAGCTTTGCATTTAGATGGTACTGTTCCTTTTTATAAATATTAAGGTAATCCTTATACACCGAAATATTCTTCACATTAATTACATGCATCTAATATTACATTAAAATTACCCCACAACTTTACAACTTATAGCTCATGTCTTATCATATCACCGCGTGTGTTGGCGCTTGGCATCTTGAATTTCAAACATATTACGCGCAAATTATCATAATCGCACTGTTGGACGGAGCTGCGCCCGTAGAAGACACTTCGTCGTGGACCAACAGTTACTAATGTCTTAAACAAGTTTGGTTGTTATCGGATTGCTTTAGTAAGCCTGACTATCTTGCAATATTCCTCTTCCAAGTCTTATTCTAGTACTTAAAGGTTTTCATGTAAATTAATGTACTCTTGAGCTGTCAAATTGCGCTCATTATCTTAATTTCCACAAGTTAGCTTTTGTCTCTTTCATTTTGTGCAGACTGGTAATCCATGACGTAGGCCTACGCGCACCGCTTCCATGTAACCATTCCATGGGTACAAATTATTAATACAATAAATAATATTAAACACTACATACGTGATTACAATATAGCTTTCCTACAACAGAGCGGACTAGGCCGCGCGATTCAATCCTACGATTGCCAACACACATGGACGTCATGGAATGAACGCACCTTGCCTATTGATCCCCATCCAACTAGTCAATTAATCTTGTAAATAGTGTGACTGAATCGCGCCGCTAAACATTCAATCTAAAAGCGTTCTAACGTGTAATATCTCTAATATAGTAGAACAAACAAAAAACTGGGGGCCGGCTTACCAGAAAGTGAAATAAGAAATTCTTTACTGCGGTGTTAGTTGTTCAACTCCTTTCAGATATACAAGGACAGTATTTTATTTTTAAGAAATCAGTGCCTAAAGGTCATCACGATTTCACTTCAAATTTCAGTTTCGACGGCAGGCCTACATAGAGCAAGCTATCGAGCGAATACTTTAGTCGCGCAAGCGCAATGCATGTAAGTAGAAGTAGTCGATTGTAGTTTAAGCCCGCGCAATGCATGTAAGTAGAAGTAGTCGATTGTAGTTTAAGCCCGTCTACTTTCTATTCGGTACAGGGTTCGCGCGACTAAAACATCAAATCAATACATTTCCACTTAACATATAAAACAAAAAATTTAATTAGCAAAATTAATAAAGGAAGCAAAATCACTTCTGTAAAGTATATTTTTACATAGCTCAGAGGAACACAGTTTCATAGCAAAGTAATCAAAAATGAGCAATACAATAACAAATTGAATCCGTAGCGTAGTGCTATGCCTGAATCCGTGGTGTGCGCGAGGGTAGTTCGTTTACTCGACGGGTTCCGGGGGCGGCTCCTCGCTGGACGAGGACGCTGTCGCTACCGGCGCAGGCGCAGACGCAGACGCAGACGCAGACACAGGCGCAGGCGCAGACGCCGACTCTGACTCTTCCTCTTCCGCTGTTGGTCTGGAAAAGCAACAACACACGAACTTAGAACTACAGATATTTGTTCCGGGTCTGGATGTTTTTCTATCTATAATATGTATGTATTTACAAAAAAAAAATGTATCTAAGTATATCAGTCATCTGGTTACCATAACACAAGCATTAGTGGCAATTCTGAGTGTCGCAAAAGCTAAACTAAGCTAACTAAAATTGTTGCCGTCCCTTTCATAGCGATGGGAATAAAAAGGATGGCAATAATTTTAGTTAGCTTAGTTTAGCTTTTGCGACACTCAGAATCGCCCCCATTATGTTGCTTAACTTGGGACTAGATGGTGCCGTGTAAAATGTCCAAAGATATTTATTATTATATTATATTATTATTAGAAAGTTAACACCTGTTACTGGTAACTAACCCTCGGAAGGAACAAAAATAACAATCGATGGCACGACTCTTGCTACAAAACTTGATAATCTTTTTAGTTCCAAGAAGAAGTCTACTAACATCCATGATCTTATACTAAAATGCCCTGACCATACTCAGTTATAGATCCTATGAGTATGGGCCACAACACTCAGCGAGACAAGTGTAAACAATGCAAGCATTAGTCATATCTGGTTACCATAACACAAGCATTAAATTGCTTAGCTTGGGACTAGATGACGCCGTGTGGAATGTCCAAGGATATTTATTTATTTATTTATTTATTTGAGTGAGATTGACTTCTCTTGGGATGATGATGATTACAATGGGATCGCTTTTAAAAAAAAGCTAGGCCCACACCACCAGGTTCTTGCCTGATTCTTTCCCTGGTGTAGGGAGTCGCGTTGGAACAGGCATTAGAATCACCTAGCATGTAAAACGATACTTAAGTGATCCTTGAGGTCCTACAAGAATAAATGATTTTTCTTTCTTTCTTTCTTTCAATGGTGTTGGTTGGGTGCATACTTGTCGGTGTCGTCGATGAAGGTGGCGGTATTCTGGAACTGTGAGTCGCTGAAGTTCTCCGGCTCGCGCTGGCTGCGATGCCGGACCAGCGAGCGGACCGACTCGCGGAGGAACTCGCGCAGCTCCTCGGTATGGAAGCCGTCCACGCCCGTCGCCCCCACACCTGGTTTACAATCAATAGCTTTAGGAGGCTCTTCATTAAAAACTTCAAAAAAGGACACTACTTAGCCGTGTGGGCCTAGTGGGATACACCTCGACTTTGGCGTTGGAACAGGCAGGTTGGATTAGATATAGCACAGTGTTTTTCAATATTTCTAAATACACGACCCCTTTACAGGTTCAAAATTTCTGGCGACCCCCTTGGGTCATTGTTGGCCCAAAAGTTAGGGTTTTCAAAATAAAGTCTCGATATGATGATTTTTCGAAAAATAAACAAGCGCATTCTTTTCACTGAAATTATGTTTTTCTGTCGTGTTGAACCTTGTGTTTCTTTCTACCTTTTGCCGGTGACCCCCCGGGTAAGGCTACGCGACCCCCATAGGACTAGCGACCCACAGATTGAAAAACACTGATCTAGCATATACAATAAAGTTGAAGTGATCCTTGAGGTCCTACCAAAATAAACGTTTTTTTCTTTCTTTCGATCCGAAGGTCGTGGGTGAATCTGGCCGTTCATCAATGGACTTTTCGTGTCGAAACATTTTAACACGAGCTTTAAACAGTGAAGGAAAACATCGAGAAGAAACCCGCGGCTAGTCAGCCCCACACGTATTGACCAATTGTCTTTGGATATGGCCGGCTAAGCTGAGAGGATGGTTTAGGTGCTGGGCAAGCCTATTCTATCTTAACAATGTCTCAGGCATTCAGTGTCCCGTTAATTGTAGGCAAAAACTTGCCTCCTGACTCTGTATAAATCATGTAGTAAAGATGTAAAGGCCTGAGTTAACAAAAAATCATAGTACATACGAGACAATATCCAGGCCAGAAAGTATAAATAAAGATCATAAATGACACCGCCCGCACGTGTACGTCCCTAAAACATACCAGTCATGAGTCCTTCAAGTGAAGGGTCAGGTCGTGACTCGTGCACGCATCGGCGCTTGCGCGACGGCATGCCCGACAGGTAGGCATCGCTGAAGGGCTCCTGCGGTCTAGTGGGCCGCGCCTGCGCTGCCTCGTCCTCCCTGAACACCGGCGCCCAGTTACTCTCGAAGTGCTCGAACACAGACTCCATCGGTGTTTGCTGAAAACACAACACTTCTAAGCATGACGACCAGGCGAGCGCCGCGAACCAACTAGAGCATGCAATGCTTTATAGTGCACAAAAAACGTTTACGCAACTAATGTGAACACGGTGAAGCTGTTATATACTGATAAATAAAGTATAAGAAGTAATTACGACAAGAAAACCATGCATCACACAACAACAATATACATTATTTAGTTATCGAAATTTGTCCAAAAAACATCAGTGATTAGGGGAATGCACAGGACCATAACAGTTTTTATTTTTATAAGGTTATTAAAATTAATTATGCCTGGTAGATTTAGTACAGTGAGCCGGTTTGTTATAACGTCTGGATAGGAGAGGGAGTAGTTATTTCTATTGGAAATAACTTGAGAGTGAGGCCAGATATAGGTTCAGAGCGTAATGTTATTTGACAACACAGCACTATAAATCAAAAAATGGTTAATAGCGTCTCTACTAAATAGAGCTCAGCGATGTATTCTAAAATTCGTGATAGCATTCATAAATAAAATACAAAATGAGGTAGCGAGGAGATATTTTTGCACAAAAAAAATCTTTCGGCAATGAGCTCGGGAAGAGTAGGTACATAAAACACAATTTAAAGTAAAGATACACCTATAGATAGAATAAAATAAAACGACAAAAAAAGAAGAAAAAATTTAAGTATAACAATATGAATTATATAATATATATAAAAATAGGAAATCTATTATAATTTTTCAACCTCATTTATCGAAATTAGGCGGGCTAAAATACCTACCTAAAGTTCAAAGAACAAAAAAAGTTGAGTCTTCCTTCCTTACTACAAAAATTTTCGGTAATTATGCCGAAAATTGGAACAATTGGTATGTAAACAACGTATGTAACAACTGGTGTGTAGATTATGTTATTTACCTCTTACTTGCATTGTTCAAACGAAATAAGCCTAGCTTAAATGTGGCTTTGTACTTTTTATATCTAATAAAGTTTTCGATGCTAAAGTGAAAAGTTATGTGCCACACGAGACCATACCAATTTTCATTACGTGCCTTAGAATGCTACAATAGGCATGATAACAGTAATCAAGAATTACTAAAAAAAAATATTACCTACTTATCTAATTAAATACGATTCATGGATCCTGAAAAACGAATTTATTTTTATAATAAGAGCAAGATTAATATTTATTTTGATAAAATAGAATTAGCGATATAGCGATCAGCTATTGTTTTATTGATTTTTAGGACACATGTAGAGTATTAAACGTATTAAGAAGACCGGTTTCTTCATAATTAGATGCCGTTTTTACTCGTTTTGGTGGTTTTGATATGTTTTGTCAAAGTATGTACATTCGTAATATGTTTTGTCAAAGTATGTACATTCGTTAATACCTAAATTCTAGAAGTAATTCATATAATGTTCATATATATTATGTGTATATGTTACGTGTTATGTATATATGAATTACTTAGTATTCATTCCATTATATTTTAGATGTATAATTCCAAAAACTAATCCAAATTTTATTCTTCTTGTTATTCTAATGTTATTTTTTATCAAACGGAACTATCTTTTATAATTTATGCGTTGGCTGGAACGATACTAGGTTTAATTTTTTGTTATGTTGTCAGCAGTGCGCGGTTGGCAACCATTTTATTTTATTACGTAGAACGAAGCGTAGCGTGTTATTTGTAATGTTGTCTACACTGGCCACCTGCCATACATTCTATTTCGTTCGTCATTACCCAAGTAACCTCCAAATTCTCGTTCTTTGTGTTTACGTATTTTCAGAATTTAAGAAGTTTATTTGGTGTTTGTAATAGTTTAACGTGCACTGAATCACCAATTATTTGCAATGAAACGCAATTTTGGTATGTTTTAACACGTTTTCCAATTTAATTTCACTATATTTTGTCACTCACTAAAAAGAGATGTTTACACTTCAACAGCCGGAACCGGAAAAAATTATCACTGACCTTTTACGATTTCTAACATAAACGATTATAGACGTAAGTTAAATAATCGCACCACTAATCCGATTTAATATGATGGCGGACTTCTCATTTATAATTAGATCGCTTTCAATTGATAAACACCTTGTTCTAAATAGTTAGATACCTACCTAGTTGGATAATCGACAACGAACTTGCGCGCACACACATAATAAGTATTATTAAAACATTCATTTTATTGTTATGTAGATGGATATTTCTGAGTCACTCAGCTCATTTAAGAGGCCGTAGGTAGCAAATATGTGGTTTGAATCGTATTAGATCTCAAAATCCGTGAAAGATACCACCTTATAATGTTTGGAGAAATTAAACTTTGAACTTTTATCTTGCGTTGTGGTTTTTTAGAAACACGATTGGTAAAAGTTTTCTCGATCATATATTTTTTTGAAAAATACATGTTTTTCACACAGTTTGCTATTTATCTCAGGAACACAACGCTATTTTTGTTGGTTTTATGTTTTGACAAATAGCCTAGAAGTATTCATTTAGTTCTGGTTTTTTAATTTTTCGATTGCTTGTTTAATTAACTTGTAATTAAATAAAAACTGTTTTTTCGCTATAAATTATGTTGCGTGTCTATCGTTCTGCGCTTCTCACTCACGAGTAAAAACATTATTCGCTCTCCCGCTCATTCCTCGGCGTTATGGCACACACTTAACGCGCGCCACTAAAGTCGAAGAAATCGTCTCGTTATTTAAGTTTAAGTAAATGTATCATGTTCATGTTCATTGTAGTTGGTAAGTAGGTATGTTCTTTCTAAAATATTGGTGATGATATTTGTTTTAGTTGAATTGGATTTCCTCTTTATGTTTAGTTTAGACTTTAAACAAAACATAAAGTGGAAATCCAATCCTAAGTCTAAATTTTAGACAGTATGTAGGTACCTATGTTTTTTAATAAATATAATAATGAATACGTGTTGCTGTTATTATCCTTAAAATAGCAATATCACCCTGGAATACCTACAATTACAATTTATGGTATATGGGCTATTAAGTTGATAGGTCTTTAAACAAAAAATAAATTTACTTAATTACTTACTTATGTAACTTTTTTGAAGTAAGTTTAAAAGTACAATCACGATTTCATTTCATAAACTATTAATCTACGCAGAGTAAAATAAATAGTTCTACTCCAATGAAGAGTTATTGAAAATATTAAAATTCATCAACATTATTACAACCAAGTGTGTGAAGTAAAGCTTTGAAGGCATTCTCACCTGATTTTTTTTTTTATTTAATATGAAAAATGCTAAATGTTTTAACCATCTATCAACTGGTTTTAATGAGACATATAACATTATAAGGCAGGTAGGTAGGTATGTATAAATAGGTAGGTACAATAAATATTTTTAAGTTCAAGTTGTTTATTTATGTTACTATTCTTTGCCAAGTATCGAAATGGATACCAGGCCACACCCTAGAGTTATTTCCACCTACCACCTACCAACAATTGATTACTTATTCCTCCTTCAGTCTTTTGGGCAAATGACCGAGTCAGTTTATTTAACGACTGACTACAACATACTTGTGGCCGTAAAACTTGGGAAATACTCGAGGTGAACAACCAAAATGACGATTTACCCGTTCTTCAAAGAAGTTACCTGAAATCATGACAGGCGTCCTTTACACAACAATACCCGAGTACGTCCCAGTTTTGTAAATCCTCTGTTTGTCGCTCTGGAACACGCGACTTTGTATACAGTCTACAAGAACATGGCCTACTTAGACATTAAACAATTTCACGATCTGTTAGGTAACCTGCGAAATCATTAACATTTGTTATCTGTGTAAAGCACCCAAACAATGTTTCGAATCTAGATTTGTACGTAAAACATTGCAGCAAAATCGCAGGTTCCAGAGTTCTTCTCAGATCCAGTTATACTTACAGCGGATGCCGTTGCCGCATCTTCATTACCAAGGTTCGAGTCTACGTTTTCGTTTTCTGTCTCAGTCTCAGTCTCAGTCTCAATTTGTGGTACAGTAGGCGGGCTTGTTTGTGCGATACGTTTGCCTTCTTTGCGGCGCAGTAAGCATAGCAGTCGCGAGCAACGGATCCCGGGGTAAGACGTCGAGGCTTGTTGCTGGCTGGCGCCTGGAAGTGGACTCGAGGTTTCTCTCGGTCTATCCGTATGGCGCTCATCCATGTCCATTATATCAGGTTCCTCCGCATCATCACTGCTGTCATCTTCCACTCGCAGGGCCTCAGGCATGGACTCGTTGCTGTCAGTGCGCGGCAACGATTGCGGCCTCGAATTATCAACATCAGCAAGATTTCTGGAAAATGGCGTCAAATATCCAGAGTTTTCGCCGCTTTCATTGGCGCGTATATCGGAATCAGAGTAACTAAAAAAATCAACATCTTCATTTGTAACGTCTTCGTTTATAATCAGACGATCCGCATCGGGCGATGAGCGGTCCTGTTCGTTCTCACTTTCCTCATAGCGGGGCATAGAGTTCAGCCTATTTCGTAAATTGTTAATTGGTACTAAAAATTCCGGTTCACTCATATCGATGTGATATATCGGATGTATAGTAGGAGAGACGGTGCGGTCCGGCTCATTGGGCTCCAGAAACTCTGGTTCTTCCGCTGTCGGTTGAGTGTTGGCGGGCGTCGAATATTCAGAGTCGGGTTCGTCGGGTTCATAGTCGTCGATGCGATCAGGGGGCGGTGCGGAGTCGCTGATGAGTTCCGATCTCGGCGTGTGTGTGGTGGGCGGGTCTGGTTCCTGCGTGTGCTGCAGTCGTTGAAGCGCGCCCAGCAGGTGCGCGTCGGCCGCTCGCTCGCGCGCGCTCAGCTCCATGGCGCGCTGTTCTATGCGGAGCTGGAGCTGGTGCATGGCGAAGGCAGTAGGATCGAAGATGCCTCGGCGTAAAGCGTGCCCGCGTCGGCGCATCGCGTCCACGCGCATGGCAGCCTGGCTGAGCTCGTCGAACGGGTCGGGCCGACCCGGGAAGTGCACCGGCACACCGTCGTCGTTCACCACGTCCACCTCCGCCTCCTCCTCTGCCTCGAGCAGGGTCAGCTGTCTATCCAGCAGAATCCGTTGCATCTCCGTGAACTCGTAATCGTCGGGACCATCGGTATCTACAAAGTCTTCATTACTCTCGTCCGGATCGAACTGGAACAGAGACGCCACCTGGTCTAATAACTGGATTATTGGTGTCTGATGTATCGGGTACTATACACACTTTTTCATTTTTAATGTGCATTTAATGTTTCTGTACTTACATAATAAGTCTTAGTTAGGCAAAAAGAAACCCTTGTCCGGAATTATTGACACACTCCAATATCTTTATTATGCTGTAAAACTATCAGGAACATCAAAATATTTACAACCGTATTCAAGACAGTTTGACTCATAAAGGTTTTTTAATTAGGTACTTTGTTAATAAAAAGACAGAAGCTACGGTTCGAAAGACTACATTATACATTGTCTTAGAATACGTTTGCTGCATAATATTGTAATCGTAACAAAATAAATACATCAATAAATAATTTCAATGTTAACACTAAATAAACCATAAAAACTCAAGTAAACGTAACGTAAAACAATAACCAACTAAATAATAACAAACATAACAGTAAAAATCACAGCTTACCAGATATATCCATTAGAGCAGCTAATTATAAATGAATCACCACGGAACACAGAATTAATAGAAACCAAATAACAATAAAAATAAACTCGGAAGCTAAAACGAACGAAAGTCTCACCTCGCTTATTGAATTCAGATTTTCGGCTAGCTATCTACATGTTGATAAATAATTCGATGAAACATCGGTGGTTTCTTGCCCGCAGACGTGATATTAGAAACTAAAAAATGCCTTGTGCTGGGTGAATAATGAATTGTAAGGTTCAAATTCAAACATTCGAAAACCAGGGCCAGGTCGCATAACCATAAGTAACTAATTATGTAAATTAGTTGACCTAGAGCTAGTGTTGTGTTTGACTTACCAGTGAAGAGTTTGATGAGGAGCCCAGTCCGATGGTGATGATTCCTGCGGGTAGAATGGGCGAGTCCAGCCCTGATACCATGTTGCGAGGCTCGGCGGGGGACGTGTCCCAGCCACGGAAGGGACTCTCGGACCGAGGGATGGTCAGCTCACCGGGCGACCTGCAGACCACGCATTCTCTTTAGGCGTCGTCCTAATACAACGCGATTGCGCGACCATCGCAAATTTTGATCGTACGAATCCGCGATCAAACATACTGATGTCGAGTAGGTGTCCTAACCGGCATTCGCGCGATGCTAGAATGATGAAGACTAGAATGACGTGACCTCACGATAGTCGCATCGCTTATTCGCGCGATAATCGCGTAGTCGCGTTCTATTAGGACGATGCCTTAAAACAAATAAAAAAAATTGAATTTGAATTGACAGCTACGCTATTACCTAAGTTCAGAAGACATCGAAGAAGAGCTGTCGCCGTCGACATGAGGCGTGGCTGGCTCGTGGAAAGGCGAGAAGGAGCCCTGAGTCTCTGCGTCTACTTCATCCAAATCAGGATCGTTCACCGTGGTTTCAATTGTTATTGAATCACCTCTGCGTTGCGGGCTATCCTGTTAGTTAATAGACATGATGATAGTAAAGAATTACTAAAAACATTCCCTCTTATGCATATTGGTTTAGTCAACCTACTTTAGCTAAAACGGATATTAAATCTTCTCTTTCCATTAACACAAGAGTAACAAGAAAAAAACATGTTTTAAACCTATTTTAAATTGACAAATCTTTATGAATAAGACAATAGTCAGAGCGCCCATAGGTACTTATTTAGTTACGTTTTTGTTTTATATCGTCACACACGGTGAAGATAATATAAAATATGTATATATACATATTATCTAACAGCATATTTTAGAATATCGCTCACCATAGAAATCCTATGAACAATCCCACACGACGAAGTTAATTTATATTTTATCTTCAGTATCTTAAGATACCGAGCGAATACGCAAATATGAAAATAATATTTTTCGTATCTTAGCCGTGTGTGATAACCTAAGATACTAATATTTTATATTAGGGCATCTTAAGATAAAATATTATAGCATGTTCACCGTGTGTGACGCGCTTTATGCTCTGTCTTTTCTAATTTGATTTGTACCATTTTTGTGTGTTGTCAACTTGTCAAATAAACCTTTTCTTTCTTAAGGGGCGCGTCTCTAAAAACGCGCGAACAGGCACTTACCATTTTAAAAAATAAACTAATGAAATCACTTCATAGAATGACAATAAAAAAGAATCGAGTTCTCAATAGATGAGTCTACACTAACACCGTGTGATAATTCTAAAATAATCCTTAATTTTTGAGAAAAAAATCGTCAAAATCCTTCAAAAACATCGAAATCGACTTTTTCTATTTGAACTATTTATGATATTATTGTTGTTATTATTGATAATATTTTTTGATAAATCGTGAGTCAAAATAGTAGTCAATACATTCACCGTGAATGTTTTTTACTAATTAAAACCAAAAAGCATTAATCTGAGCTTAAACATCATTAATTTTTTTTGCAGAATTTTTTTCCCGCCGCCATACATTTTAGTATGAAGCAGTGCCTGACGTAATTGTCTTTTTATTAGAATACACGCTGCAGAAATATTCAGAACCCGCTGGGTTTCCAAAGTGACCGCACGTCCGTCATAGATCTCGCCGAGCTTCTTTTGTTTACTTTGGACTAGAAAAAGGGTGGGTTGCGAGTGTTGGAAACTATCTGTACCTATTCATCGAGCAAGTAGACGAACTAGTAAGATACGTGACTTTTACTTTGTAGTATTTTTTCTTTTGAATAAATTATCAAACCCTAACCAATGAACTATATAGGTACGAGTTATGTCGTAACTTATTTTTTTACCTATTTCAGAGAGATATGGGAAAACGTATAGAAAATTACTTTAAACACAAAGAAATTAAAGAAGTATTAAAATAATGCAGTAAGCACCCACATATAATGCACCTACTCATCTTTTTACCCGACCGTAGCAAAGACAAAACATTGTTGTGTTTTACCTTTTTTTATTTATTTTTTTGTGGCGCAGTGGGTGAAAGCCCGAGACGCAGAGGTTGCGGGTTCGATTCCCGCTGCGGGATAAATGTTTGTATGATTTGCAAATTATATTTTGTCTCCAGTTTGGGTGTTTTCTATGAACAATATAAATAAAGCTTAGGACTAGATGGCGCTGTGTAGAATATCCAAGGATATTTAAAAAAATACAAAAATTAGGTATGGAAGAAAAGTTAAAAATGATTTAAGTACCTTGATTGTATCTCGACTATCACTGAGAAAAACAAAAAAATTAACAAATAAAAACAGGTTCAACAAGGTAATTCATTCATCATCATCATTGGCAGCTCAAATTATAACCCACTGCTGGGCATAAGCTTCCTCCCTCAAATGCCACTCTAATCGGCCCTGTGCCGTTCGCATCCATCGTAGTTCATTACAGCTAAAATATCTAAGGTTCGGGTTTCCGATTTATTACGATTATTCAACCAGTCTTACTACCGACATTCCACTACAGAGTGAAGGCCCGTCACTCATGGTCATCGTCCCCGTCCCCCCTTTTATAACTAACAGTTTTTTTTTTTACTTTATATAAATAAATAAAAAAAAAACCTGCAACACCAGGGATCGATTTTTAACATAATTGTTGTAACAGTTTTATGTGGATATCGAGTGTTCGTATTTTTGTCTCATTTCCGATCCGAGACGGATTTAATCGAAGTATTAAATAGGTATGTTTCGGAGTACCTACTGTAAATAAGTTGAAGCCGTCCTAATCTGTACATATATTCCATGTTTGTACTAAATTGTCTTATAAGTAAACAAATAATTTTGATAAACGATTTTTTATCTATTATTGCACATTTCTCATATTATTATTATAACACAGAACATTGGTTTGACAAATTATCTACAATTTCTCAAAATTTAAAATGATACCAAGAAGCATACACTGTGACCCAACCCTTTGCCGTGCTGGTAACTAATTGCAGGCCGCGTGTTGCTAATACATTGCGTGTTTTATTGTGATATTTATATACATCTCACAACGACAAACGCGTAATGGATGTGTAACTAGTGCGAAACTTCGAAAGTAGTTTTATTCGTCTTCAGGTTGTAAATGTTAATTTCGGGATGCACTTGTGTGAGTAGAAAGTGTCAATGTAGGTGTTAATCAGAAATTTTCCACGCTCAAGGACTGCAGGCTTAAATATATAAAAGAGCTTTTTGACGGGAATTCGAGATGTCAAGATGTCTTTTTATTTTATTTTCCAAAACTTGTGTTTTTAGCGAATGTTAATGTGTAATAATGGTGGATTATTAACTGTTAGGTGTTCGTAAACGTACATAAGTGTGGGCAAATGAAACAAAACAGAATATCATTGCATTTCGAGTTCTCTCAAAAAGTCCGTAGATTGCTTCAGTAAAGAATCCACATCTTTACTGACGTTGACTATGACATGACTTTGACTTGACTTTAATAACTTGAATTATTTTGACATGGTAGTGGCTAAATGCGTGGCAAAAGCCGGCGAAGCCAAAATAAAGAAGAAGAAGAAGAAATATATAAAAGTCTCACTGGTGTTGGCGGCACAGATCCATCGGCACGACGGAAGTACTGGCGCACCGTGACCTCTATGTTAGGCTGGAGGTTGTCACGTATCGCGAGTAGATTCTCACGGCTGATAGTGCGCAGCCATTCTTGCGTCAGTCTATCGAAGTTCTGGGTAATGTCGGCCTGTAGAGGAAAGTTCAAGTCACTGTCGAATGCAATAACACATCCTTGTCTCTGTACTATAATATCTAACCACACTTATATTAAAAGGTACTAATATTAAAGGTGATAGTTTGTGTGTTTGTTACTCCTTCACGCTCAAACGGCTGGACGGATTTGAATGAAATTTGGTACCAGGATTGCTTATACCCTGGATTAAAAACATGCTACTTTTGATCTTGGTATTTTCACGGGAACGAACTATTCACAGCGGGTGCGCGGGGCGCAGCTTGTATATTATTAAACAAAGTCGGGTTAGTTACACCATATACACCATCATTCACTTAAGAGCGGCTGGACAGATTTTGATGAAATTCGATGAGCGGTACTCGATGACTGGCACGGAATCGTCAAGATTTATCTATCCATCTAAAAAGGAGGGTAATGTTTTTTAGTGTACTTATCTAATAAACTTCGGGAGACCGCGACGTTGTACCATCTCAATAACAACTGTGAAATGAGTTTCATTCATTTAAGATTTTGGCATAATGTTTGCCGGGACGGTTTGTATATAAAATAAAAAAAAAACAAAAAAAAAAAACACTTACAATGAATGCGTCGTAGACAAGCAACAGCCCCTCAAATCCATCAGTACAGAAGGCTAGGAACAGCGTGCAAATATCGGTGAAGAAACGCGAGAACACGCTGTAGAAACGCGCCGCGAACATATCGCTCGACGCCTCAGACATGACACAGGCGATGATGGTCGGCAGACGAGAACGGGTCATCACGCGGACCGACGCTACTGCGTCGATGTCGCTATCGACGGAAGTGATCCTGTGCTGCAATAATAAACCTTATTTGTAACAGAGTATGGTTTAAGGCTTAAATCACATCGAAACGGCAGGAAAGCGGCAGTTTCAGTGTCATATAATTTTAAACTCTATCTTCATTTCTATAATGCGTAGTATTAAAGCGCTATGAAACGTGCTCTCGGCGCCTCTTGTGGTCGCTAGCGTTTCAAGTTTCTCAAGCGATACTATGTATTATTGTAATGAATATAAAATTTAAAATGATATGACACAAATACTGCTCGCCGTTTCCCTGCCATCTCGGTGTATGTTTAGCCTGAGTTTAGAATAGACGCAGCCTAATTTTATATAGGCCGAACCGAGTACGAATGTCAGTCGCTCATTCAACATCAGAAAAATATACTTTAAAAAAAAGATATCCTAGAATGGCTTCTAATTTATCGTTGATACAATATTAGGTACCTACTTATTGTGTCTAGCTAGATAACAATGTACAATTTTTATTGAAAACAAATTATTGAGTTCAACCCGTTTTATTAAACAGCAAATAGATTATGACTCGCGCTCGGCTCGGTCTGCCATGAATCCCTGTCTCCTTCGCAAGTCAAAGTTTTGCATCGTAATTTAATAACATAGAAGCGCAACTCAATAATTTATGATTTTTTATAAAGAGTACTTCTGTCGACAAATACTGTAGCTATTGTATACCCTCATGCCACCTACATACGCTTAAATCAAATAGATCACAATTATTTTATTCCGATTCTATTTTGTCGTACTGATTCTCGGGGATGCTTTAAAAGCAATCGTTCATCCCCAGAGTAGAACAGGAAATGCAACTTGTTCAGGTTCACGCTGCATGCAGCACCTACAAAGCTTAAACACAAAATGGCCGCCACATAAACAAAATGGCGATCAGTCGGAGCGGCCCGAATAAATCAGAGCAGCTGAATACGATTGGTTTTCTCAATTGTTAACTCCCACAACCATAGTTTGCTGAAGCACTGACCATATTGCGCAGGAATTCCGAATGTAGCTCGACGTAGTAGTCCGCTATGGGATCAAAGGCATTGTCACCTGTGAACCCGTCATCTAGCATGGCGAGATCTACCATGTGCGGCACGTGCTCTCTTGGCTGTCCAAAATCAAACAACAGTTGGCAGTTTATCCCGTCTCAACTTTTTCATAGATTTAAACTCACGCTTTACGTAACTGTTCGATTTTTGTTCATAATGAATGAATTGTTGACAATAGAGCATTCAGAGGAGAAAACAGATTTCGATTGGTGACTAAAGCCTTAAAGATGATGATTATATTATGAACACACTCTTCCATTTTAATTCATTTCTATATTCTAAAAAATCATTGACTATTTTTATTATTGACTATTTTTCTATTTTTCCACTTTCAATTCAAAATATAAACATTGAATTATAATAAAATTAAAAATGCTTCATCAATCACATTCTAAATTTCGTAATGTAAATAGTGTATAGTTGTAAAATTAAGTTCTATATTCACTGTTACTGAATAATAAACGATTCAAGTACTCACTATATTACGCAGAAAGGCCAAGTTCTGAGCGATAACACGTTCGGTGACCACTTCGAAGGTATTGGTGCGTCCTCCGGTTTCGATTGCTGTCTCGAGCATTCCCTGAATGTACTCGCGTAGTTGCATTCGAATGAATGGGAATTCCGATGGCATTGGCGTCGGATCGTTGGGGTTTTCGTTCATTGGGTCAAGGAATCGGTGACGAGCCTGAAAAAACAAATTATAACATGAACGAATATTTAAGAGACTACCAAAAAATTAAAGTTTTCTGCCTTTTTACGAACGAACGAACCGTCCTTAAATTATTTTTGGTAGTCACAAAATAGTGGTGTAAATAAATATAGTAGGAATGAACACTGGACTTACAATGGTTATCATGAACGCATTCAATTGGCCTTCTGCGCACACCAGTCCCCCAATCAGACGCATCATTGTTGCCATGTGACCCTATAACATTACAAAGTAAAACTTTAAAAAAAAATATGTTTAATGGTTTTTCTACATTTTGAAACTTACATACATCATGACCTGAAATAACACATAGTCTTACTATACTCTGTTCGCCAAGTCGCGCTAATAGGGCATGGACGTAGTAAGTACCTGGACGAACAGCGAGCGTGCCGCCGAGAGGGACAAAACATTCAGTGAATCCATAGTTTCGTAGTACAAAATTCGGAGCATCAAGTTTCCGGTCATATAAAAAATCGGCACGCGATGAGGGACACAAGGAATATATTTTTTATTGCTTTGTCTATTTTACTCGCAAGAATATTGTATATATTCTTCTGAGAAAGGAATATTACAGCTCTTTATTTTTCTTTTTCACTAAGTAATAGGGAGGAAAATAAACACAAGTGATTGGTCGTCCAAAACGGACCCAGGGCGAGTACACATTGCATTATATAACATTGGTGCTATCCACATCACATGTTTATGAGACGTTCTGTTTTCCTCAGCTACGACTAAATAGGGCGACATGCCGTCGTGCATACTACCAGTCAATGAAGTAAAACAATATCTTTAGTACAGTTCACCGGAAAAAAAATGAGAAACTTCATGTCAAATTATAGAAGGATATGCACGCACTCTTATAATTCTGTCACTAGGCCCCGCCCAACTGTCAAATCAAGCCAATCACGAGAGTTGTCAATAATTGTGCGTGCATTTCTTTTCTATACAAATGTGCAAGCGAGAGCAGCCTATATTAGCTCGTCTCGGCAAATCTCTGGCAAATAAACGTATCTTATCTTATCGGCGAACAGAGTAAAGGTACTTTTTAACCGGGTGAACGGGCGGATACTAGTAATTTAATAATGCAACGTACCGGAGTGAATCGTCGATTCCTGCTCATAAGTACTTCGAGCACGGGAGCCGGCGCTCTGGACGCTCTGAAACGCTCTTGAGATTCTGCTTGTGCTTGATAATGTTCCCTGGAATTATTTATGAGTAGTTCATTATCTCGGACATTTAGTAGGTACATATTTTAAATTGGAGTGTGTGTGGGTAGAATTAGTCAAGACCACTTTAATTTATGACTTAAACTATTCGCAAACACGAAAAACAACGTTTTATTAACCTTTTATTGAAATGTAATTTTTATGTCATGCTGTGTTGGTTAGAGTGAATGTACGCCAAAATCTGTTTCAATGTATTTATTTATTTATTATGGACACCTAACACAGGGTTACACAGTACATGCATCATCTCAATTAGTCAAATATTACAAAACTAGTGCTCCCGTAGTTATAGGGTATCACAACATGCGTTAAAGACACCATCTTAACTCTAAGTAGATAATTAGGTAATTATAATATAATTAAATCATAATTATGTAGGTACTAACCTACATTAGATTCTGGCCTCACAGTAGGTACTTTGAAGCATGTTATACTAACCTGCGCTCTTGCAAATGACGGCGAGCGTATTGGCTGTCGCATGGCAAATGTCTGTCGTAGACCATGCAGGCCATCATCAAGGAGTGCACTCGGTCGTTGCTGCGCCTGCGCGTCGCGTTGCGAGGAACTGAGGCAAACAAAAATACAGGCTCTACATGGTTTCTGCTTCAACTACAACTTAATTGGTATGTTATCCCGAAAAGGGGTCATTCGCCTCATCAGTGTCAGTGTGAACAAACAACATTTCTTCTACGACTTTTTGAATTTCGATGTTTTTCATTGAAGAAATGAATAAACACAGAGCAACCCTATAATAATCAGCTGATCCCTGAACTTTGCCGGTGACCCTAACCACTGGTCAGTGGCCCGTGTGACGTACGAGGGGGGCGGGCGATGAAAATATTAAAACTTTTTTGTCAAAAGATTTAACAAAAAAGTTTTTGTATGAAAAACTGAAAATTGGAATTCACGAGATTTGCACCTACACAACTGTTTATTTTCATGGTCACAAAATCCCCCTTCCGGGATAACATACCAATTATGAATCACGTTGTATACAATTGATGTTTTGTCAGTATGCTGGTACTCCTCTAGAGGTCGTACTTATAAGTCGCACCACGTAAAAAGAGCGCTGAGGGGAAGTAGCGGGAGTATGATTGCGTCTGTGTTCACTGACGAACCAATAGCACACGCTAAATCAATGGTATGAAGTGTAATCCGGTAATAAATAAATAAATAAATATCCTTGGACATTCCACACGGCGTCATCTAGTCCCAAGCTAAGCAATTTAATGCTTGTGTTATGGTAACCATATAATATCACAATGCAGGACAGATGAGTTAAAAGGAGTACAATAGGCTACTTTTCATCTCGTATACCACTATAACAGTTAAAATGAGCGACTAAACAGGCTTTCTTGAATCATGTCTAAGAACAGACACTTTTCGAACAAAAAAAATAAAATCGGTTCACCCATTCAGGGGTTTTTTTTACCCATATCCATCCCATATCATAATATGTACCCCTTTTTCGATAGTGATGTTATGCATTTACCTTGCCACTGCTGTCGGCGTCCTGTATTTATATTCTGTTCGTTTTGCCCCAGATTCGTACCTTAAGTAAGTTCGTATGAGCAAGGGGCCAACTCTGGTGACGGAGTTTTTAGGCCGCCTAAAGGCGTCCGTCATGGCTTAACGACTTAAAAAGCCGGGACCGACAATTTAACGTCCCCTCCGTAGCACGAAAGCGCTCTGCTGATAATGCCACTTGCGGTCACCCATCCAAGTAGTGACCGCTCAGAACGTTGCTTAACTTCAACGATCTATCAAAAACGTCTTAGCAAGCTTCGCCACGAGCGCTTCGTACCTTGATTGGGGGTTTGTCCTTGAGCGGTGTTCGGCTGATGGCCGGCGGCAGCCGTCTGTCTTTGATTCGTGGTCTGCCCTTGCGTAGTTTGCCTTTGAGTCGTATTTGACGTTTGTCTATTTTGTGTTTGGGCCCGCCCTTGATTGTTCCCAGCCAAAAGTCCAGCAAGATTCTGTCCTTGCAATAACATAGCACCTCCAATATTTTGACGGACAACATTTGCAATGACGTTGTGAAGGAACTCTGTTGAATGGGTTATACCGCCTTGGCCCGCCACTAGCGGAGTCACGTACACTGGTAATGGAAAATAGTTATCATTAGAATTATAATCTTTCAGGAGGAGAATAACATAATACACGCAATCTTAATGTGTTTATGATGTTGTATGAAACGAATATGTGCCCGCGGCTTCACTCGCCTAAACCGTGCTAACCCGGTGCTTTGATTGAAAGACTGCTTTGATTGAAATTTGGTACCAGAATTGCTTATACTCTGGATTAAAAAATAGCCAACTTTTGATCTCGGTGTTCCCACGGGGGGAACGGGAACTATTCACCGCAGCTTGTTTAGAATATATGATTAGGATGGAAGTGAGTACAAGGAGTGAATACCTCCTCCGTGTTCGTTGTCGGCATCGAACAGGTTGCCGTGTATGAAGCCGGGCATGTCCCCCATGCTCATCACCACCTCCACTCCGCCGCCCTGCGACAGGCTGCGCAGCAGGTTCTCAAGATCTACGACAAATACATTTATCTAAATAAAATATATCCACATTATAAAACAGGGTCGTGTTAGTTACTTCCGGACCGATTTAATGATCTGTGATTTGTTGGATTCGACTCCGCTCCGTATAACAGAATAACTATTGATCTATATATCTAACCAGCCGGTACCACCGACTGCTGGGGTGTAGGCCATGTCTTCTTTGAGGTTATTGTCAAGCTTTTATTTGCCTATACATACATACGGGACAAAAAGACTCAACTACCCAAAAAACTTTACCAGAAACTGCACGAGGCTCATTTTCGGTCCCTGTGATGTTCGGCGTGGTGATATCCTCCTGCCTGAAGGTGGGCGGGGCGGGGCGGGGGCGGGGCGCCGCCTGCCGGGTGTGCCTCCGCGAGGTGGTCGCGGCGGCCGGCAGCACGGACGGCATGCTCGCGCTGCGCCGCCCGCCCTCCGGCGGCGGGGTCGCCGGCTCGGACGAGTCCGACGACGAAAATGCACTCGGCTCGCGCTCAACGACCTGGGCGTACGTCTCCGGCAAGAATCGGGCCTCGGACCGGTTAATCGACTCGACGAAACTGAGCGGCCCGGCGGGTTCGGGGCCCGGAGGGCGGATGCGGTAGGGGCGCGACGCGCGGGAGGCACGCTCGGGGCGGATGGAGCGCTCGGCGCGCGTGACGGGCTCCGAGCGGGTGGCGCGCTCCGGGCGCATGCCAGCCGGGGCCGCGGTGGGCGCAGGCGGGGCCGACGCGGCCGCGGGCGCGGTCGTGACGCTCTCCGCGAGGGGAGGGGCGGAGGGCGCGCCCTCCTGCTGACCCTGCTCCGCTTGATGCAAATTAGAGGCGACGGCGGCGAGCCCGTTCAGCAAACTGTCGTCGATCGGGAAGGCGATCTGTCCCCTGGTCTCGATCTCCACCCGGAAGCGCCGCGGCGACGCCCCGTCGGCGGCCACAGCCTGAGTGAAGGAGCCGGCGGGGACGCCCGCGACGCCGGCCACGGCCTGCGTGAAGGAGCGCGCGGCGCGCACTTGCGTGCCGACGGGGACGCCCACGACGGCGGCGGCGGCGGCGGCGGCAGCGGCGTGGCGCAATGTTTCAGTTGCGCTTTCTATGTTGAGGCCCGATCTGGTCGCGGAAGCTAATGTCGCATTTGTTGGAGCTGTGACAGTTGCAGTTGAGGCGGCTGTGACGGTCGAGGTGGGTGTGACGCTGGAGGCTACCGAGACGGCAGCGGCGGGGGCGGGTGCGGGGGCGGGCGCGGGCGTGGTGGTGTTGGCGGCGCCAGCGCGAGCCGTGGTTGCTGCTCGCCCATTGCCAGACATCGACCGACGGTTGGTAGTAGTCACCACATCGATATGGGCCTGCAATTAAAACAACGTTACATTATTTTTACTTTCACGACATTTTATTGTTCTTCATTGTATTCGTTTTATATAAGACGCAGTACCTGCATCGGCATCGGATAGTGCGTGGCTGAGGGCGGCTCGGAAGTCAGCCGCGGGTAGCGATGCCCCTCGTGGAAGGTGATGTCGCTGATAGAATGGTAGGCATGTGCGAAGCTATGCATTATGTCGTTAACTAAAGTCACTGTACGTTGACGATACAATCTATCCTGTTCCGCAATCTAGATAAAAACAAAATAACCATTTAACTTTATGTCAGGCAAGCTAAAGTAGGAATAACAGTTCCACCCGACCCACACTGCAGAACAGATACTTCTTTTTCATTCTTACACTCTGTGTTCGAATCATGTTAACTGATTAATGGTCTAAAGAAGGTTTTCTGACCTGACGTGCACTAGGTGGCAACACTAAGACCCGGTCCAGGCATTTGTCCAATCGCATTATGTTGACATAGTCACGTGTCAAAACTACAGTTACTCCACCTCATTTCTTCGTTCTAGGACCAGTTTTCGCGCGTGTTGTCACAATGGATCGCCCTAGTGGTGCCAACTAGTGGCGAGAACTATCATTCGTTTGTATAACTTATCATTTAACAACATCATTATATTATGTTGATTATAAATCATCCGAGAAAAATAGATATTAAAAGGTAAATCATCCGAGAAAAATAGATATTAAAAGGTAAGTCATCCGAGAAAAATAAATATTAGAAGCTTGTAGTAACTTTGGTCGACATACCGTTTCAACACTAAGGTTGCGGAGTGTCGCAACATACTGCGCGCGGTACGGAGCGAAGTCGTCGTTAAGCGAATCGAGATCCTCAATTAACTGGCCAAGGTCACGTGGCCTGGAGGCGTACCGAGCGCGTGTCACTCCAAAGTCGCGGCTCCTAGGGAAAATTAAACAACTTGCTTTTGTTTATTGCTTAAATCAAAGATAAAAATACTCTCTATGTAGAGATGTGAGGAGGTATCTGAGATGTAGAGGTACACTCAGAAAGTAGTTTAGGAAATTCAACCTAAAACAGGATGAAAAGGGCTAAACACGTCTGTCTAAAAAATCTTACTCCGAGAACTTACAAACTTGAAACTTAGCAGTAATATTCTTTTATACCTTTAATTAAAGTCTATGCTATAAAAAACCAAGATGCAGGGGTTTTTAAGGGGTTGTTCTATTCGCCTGAAACTCAGTATAAATAAGTTGCAGTATAAATAAAATAAGAATATTAATAAACAGAAGAATATTAATTACAGACCTGCGCTCAAGAGATCCGGCACTGGGTGGATCATCGTAGTCTTCATCATCCTCATTGTCATCGGCCTGCAATCGAATATTTGTCAGTCTAGAAGCAGATGAAGATAATTAAATGATCCCAGTAAAGGTTGCAGTTTACAACCTAAACTACGTTCAGCTTAACAAGTGGCTGGCTACGTTGTATTGTAATACATAGCACTTATATCACTATTGATTATTGTTTAAGTAAAAATCAGACTGACTATCAAATAATTATAAATATTTTAATCTAAGATAGTCTTTTTTTTATATTTTAATTTTTTAATTTTAATAAACAGTTTTTTATCTTGACTCTACTGATCGGATCTTAATTAAGACAGAGGACCAGTTGACCAATGAGAAATATTTTGTTTTTATTTTAAACAACTTGTCAGATAAGCGCAATTTCGAAAGTGGCCACTTTTTCTTTCTCATCCACAGCGGCAGCTAAAACCGCTCAGCTGCCCTAGCCAGTAGCTATGTTACATTTCTACAATCGCTTTAGAATAGAAACTAAAAAAAATTATAGGGCGAATGTCAAAGTTTGATGACAAAAACTCTATTAAAAATATATGGTTTTGATTTATAACGAAATGAAAATTGTATTAGCTTTCTGACGGACGCGCGAGTCTTTTTAGGGTTCCTTAGTCAAGAAAGTATAAAAATTGTCTAAATTAATCTCTATTTTTTGCTGACTTAATTTGAATAGTTCTCTACGAGAACAAACTCGTAGCCTGCATACAATCATTGCAAACACAAACGAAAACGCTGATATACCTACATTAATAAAAAATAATATTTAGTCAAGATTTTATTGCTTTGGTTGGTACCCTACCTAGTAGGTACCTTTCATCCACGATTTGGTACTAAACTTATTTTCGTAAAATCGGTAATAAACCTTTCTGAATCATTGCTAAGTATCTACTTATAGATATTTGTTGTTCTTGAAATCAATATTCTTGCCAATCATTATTAACACGGATCAGAAATTGTTAGTACCTGAATGAGCTATTTCAATTCATACGATGCATAAATTGACGGCATCGGAAGCATTGCGCATGTACATTATTGATTGCATCTAGGCACCGAGAGGTCAGACAGACATCAGGTTCAATGCACTTTCGATGAAAATTTATAAATGTATAACGAACGTTCTACCTTTATACCTTTATCGCAGAATCAAAGCTAAATGAATTTGTTGAATTTCGATTCATGTGTACGGGAATGGCAATAGTAATTAAGTAACTTTGTCCCACACGAGCTAAGTAAGAGATTTGTTTATTTACACAATGGACTAAAACCGTCAGTGAAATAATGAAATATAGTCAGTGTATAATCACATTCATAATGTCACTAGTAGAATAGAAAATATAAATAAAAGCAAGAGATTGCGTAAAAAATCACAGAACAATGCAACCAAAAGCCAGAGCCGTGCAAGTGTTAAGCTAGAAGTTTTGTCATTAGTATGTTTTATTCTTTTTTTTTCGGTACTGCCCTCTAATCACAGTAGCAAAATAGTATAGTAAAAAATGCAGCTCTATAATCTTAAGACCGAACGATGACTACGTTTTTCATGTCGTTTCTTACCTACCTACTGCAAAGCGTCCTAAAGTAGGTATATTCACTCAAAAACTTTCTCTAAAGGCATAATTAAATCAAATAACCTGTTAATCATAAGCAGATTATGCTGTGATTTAAATTGGTAAAATTTAATGGAACTGGATTTCAATACTTATGAGAAAACTGCAGGACATACACCTACTAAGGGACCGTCTCCACGAGCGTGAGAATCGCGGCGATATTATCGTCGTGCTACGTATTTCTATACACTATCGGTATGAACGCGTCTCCACACGGATGTCATCGCGACGATCGACTTTGAGTGACATTGACAAGCATATTTAATTAAACGATAATCACCTTACCTTGTAAATTACCCGAGGATAGGAGAACGGAGTCATCGCAATACACTTGCCCGAGGAGACGGTCCCTCCCTACCCTAACGGTCGAGTTAAAATATTCCCTATTCTCTTTCGAGTTTGTTACTCGAACGCGACATACGAGTAAAATGAACACACAAGGAACACAGGAGAGCAGACAATTATTGGCACTTTTTTTTATTTATCCCATGTGTCACGCGACGGTGCTGGTCGGTTACGGGACGGTCTAGGTCAGGTAGTGGTATGGTCTAATACTTTTTTCAATTCAAATAATATTTGCCCGTATCATACCTGACCGTAATAGGAACGAGCCTATTACGGTCAGGTATGATACGGGATAGTGGACAGAAACCTTTAACAACAAAAGGAACGTCTCAATTTAACCAGTGAGAATTTTTTTTTATGCTAAGGTGAGAGTTTTCTTAATCTAATAATGCATTTCAAATACGATGTACATTGTTCTTGAATAAATGAAATGAAATTGTTTATAAAATAGCTGACAGGCCTAAGTACTAACCTTTTGAAATATAATAAAAAAAGGGTCCACAATAAATTTCTTGGTGCAAAGGACAGTAATAGTTGAAATAGCAGGTTGAATGGAAAATAACACTGGCCTGAAATATCTGTTTACCTAAAATGTATTTTTCCCAAAATGTCTGCTCTTCCGACTATTAAGTTGACAATTATGCAAAGTTCTGACACTGGGGAAAAGAAGATATTTTGGGGAAAATACATTTTAGGAAAACAGATAGTACAGGCCTGAACCCATAAAATAAACATACCTCTCTGTCGTTAGGCACCTCGTTCTGATCAGAGTCGATATCCATGGGCTCAAGTGGTGGTTCCCCTGCTTCTCCAGAACCTTCCTATCGTGATCAACATCAAACAACATCAATTACTATGCAAACGTTACATGCAGACTAGATATTAAAAAGCACACAGATATATTAAAAGGTGGATCATAGAAGTGAAGCATTCCATTCGAATAGTCCACTCGTTATGGTATGTTTAAAGTACGACACCCATATTTTTTCTACGAACACTACTTGAAACAGCGTGTTATTGCATACAAATTTGCTCGAATTTATAGAATTGGTAATCTAGAATGCTATAATAACTCACGTTCGTAGCAGTGACATATCCCAAGTGAAGTGACACCTATCCAAAATTACGTTAAGGCACTCGATAGTGTCATCTAAGAGTCTATATGCACACCACGGTTTTCGAACGAGCAGTCACTCATTCGATCATTGTTATATTTATTATTTATTAACTTGTCTTGGGGGTTCCGCACATTTTTAACCGTCAAAAAGAAGAAGATTCTATGTTACACAACTTGAATATCTCTTAAACATGGTGTTGTACTTTAAAGATTGTTTCAGATATTAAAACTACTGAATACGGAATTCACTAGGTATTGAAGTAGGGAAAATGACCTGGATAACTACAGAGAACTAATTGTTTTCCAAGATGATTTTGATATAAGACCAAGAATGTGAACGTGAACAGGTAGCGAAAATTATTTTATTTATTATATTCCATAATATATAAACTTAAACTACCACTCACTCACTCACTCATTGACATAATTGTTCTCCCTGTTGGTGGATGGGGAGGTAGGTATATTTTGACGGATTCGTATAGAAGTAGGTCTGGTGAGTTGGGGAAAAATCGCAAACCCCCCCTTTTTGCCCCCCTTCCCCCCCCTCTTTTGAGGATCTCGGAAACTAAGAGACTTGGAACAATTTTTTTTACGGATTCGGATAGAGGAGGCTCGGGGAAGTAAAAATTTTTTTCAGTGTTGCCCCTTTTGCCCCCCCTCTCCCCCCCTTTTTAGAATCTCGAAAGCCTTAAGACTTGGAACAAATTTTTTTTCAGATTCTTGTAAAGGGGAACTTAATTAGTCAGAATATTTTTTCAAAACTCACCCCCCCCCCTCCCCAACCTCCCCTATAATTGAAAGAGCTGTAACTTCACAACGGTTGGAGATATCCATTAGGTGTTTGAACAAATATTATAGTGGGTAGGCGTCGGAGGTCCTGAGTGGAGCGAACCTACGAGACCTGAGTGGAGCGGAGGGGGGAGGAGGCGAGCGAAGCGAGCCGCCGACCCCCGTAGCGTAACGAAGGTCGAGTGGGTGAGCGTAACTCAGGGCCGACGACTTGGTAAATTTTTTTCTTTTTTTTTTTCTTAATGGATAAGGGCTCCTAAAGGGTTTTCATACTGATTTAGGGGTTCCCATAGCGGTTTATTAAATATTTTAAATCTCCTATGGATTCTCAAAATTTTATAAGGGCTCTCTACCTGTCAGAAACATGGAAAAAGAAAACCGCGTGCTGCTTGCAGCACGCGCACCACGCAAACTAGTTTATATATATTTTCCTATTTAAACAATAACGAGCCATTCTAAGCAAGAGAAATGTAAGTATAGAAGATTCTTATGTTTATAATTAAGGAAAGATTTTATTATGAGCCAGGCAATAATCGACGCGCAATAAGTTTGGCAACGTTGCGCAAACTTTGTAACGCGGTAACTTTTGCCTAGTTAAATGGCTTTCAGTACCAAGCAAGCCATACAACGAAATGTATTAAAGTCGTGCAATTATCTCACTGAACCTCAAAACATTGTTGGCTGTAATCATTTAATAACTTAGCTTGGGTGGCATTTCAGTTAGATTTTTTGTAAACTGTTATTTTTATTTAAATCTCTGAAGTAATTTATTTAAATTCTGAAAATATAAAGAAATAATGCTGGAAATTTCACACTGCATTACGTAGCCCCAATGTTAGTAGAGCTTGTGTTATAGGAATCACATGACTGATATACTATACATTATATTGGTACATTTTTTTTAAACATAGGTACATGTTTTGCATAGAAAACATCCAGACCTAAACAAATACTATATTTGCAGATTATATAGATCGCGCCATGTAAAAAGAGCGCTGGCTGACAGGTACGTAACTGCGCAGTTGGCAATTTATTTTGAACATATCATCGCGCATAAAAGTTTTATATTGCGAAATGGTTTTACATAAACAAGAAATAATGATGTAAGAAAGTACCTACCTATATTGTTTTAGAAAGCGACTCATAATAATGTAGTTGATAATTTAAAACAATTATGAACAACAGAAGCAACAAAATATAAATGATTAAGAATTTTTTTAAATAAAGATACTTATCAATAAACATCATACTTAATATAATCTACATAGCCGCGAGTGAAAAGCTAAATGCTAGTTCAAAAATAAAATAATAAGCCTAATTTAAGTAGTACTTTCGTGCGCGAGTGTACCCATTCGCAAACATACCCCCTCCACTTTCCCCCAGCGCTCTTTTTACGTGGCGCGGACTATACAAACATTTTGTCCTGCAAATTTAAGTCAGTTTCATAGTCTTTTAAAATAAAATAAGTAAGTTCGTATGAGCAAGTGGCCAACTCTGGTGACGGAGTTTTTAGGCCGTTTTAAGGCCTCCGCCATGATATTAATGCCACAGTAACAAATCCAAGTAGTGACCGCTCAGAACGTTGCTTAGCAAACTTCGCCACGAGCGTCTTTTATAATTAGATGACTATTGTTAACTGGAAGGATTCGTCATCGCCATCATCTCGGTGCCTTTATTGATATTTTATGTAGTGGATAAGTTGTGTAACTACACACTGTAACAAACAACTGTAGGAAAACTTTCCTTGAAGATTACATGCTTTAAAAAATATCCTGAAAACGCAAATGCTCTTGGTTTATGTAACTTAATGGCAAATATATACGAGCTCATTACCAAAGAACTCTTGCATTCAATGCGATGACGCTGATAATGTACTATTATGATGGAAAGTGAATCGACCTACTCCCTAATACCAAGGTCGATTACCTATATCGTCTTTGTTAATGCCGGCACCACACATGGGCTTCAACTTGGTTCCAACATTATAATGGCCAATGGCAATGCTCCGTTTACGGTTGTTCGCCACAAACGTAGCATTGCCATTGGACATTCTAATGTTAGAACCAAGTTGAAGCCAATGTGTGGTGCCGGCATAATACTATCAAACTCTCCAGCCTATAAGCTAGTCAGACAAAAACTAGGCTAACGTTAGTCATTCATTCAAATCTTTGAAAAGCTCTCCATCGCTGAAAGTTCAAGACTTACCATAACCTGTACGTGCGCTCGAAGTGAGTCCAAAGACTCTCTGATTTCCGTGATCATGCGACGAATGAATTCCATTCGGCTATTTGTCGGCGTCATTGACATGCTTTGTTGCTCGAACACCAGGTCAGGCGGACTAGCCTGAAATCCGCAATTATGTTAAACTAACATTTTATCTTCGTAGAGATTCGCAAATGAATCGAATTAAACGAAAAAAGTTTTAAAATCGGATGAGTATTTACAAAGATTACTTGTTTTCTTACAAACGTTAAACAGTGGCGTGTAGTAATTATGTTGAACTAAAACGCACGATTTTATTCAAAAATATTCCGTAATATTTTTAATCACCCCTCAAATCTGATGAGAAAGAGTTCAACAATAACATACCTATACACTCAGTCAATTTCAAAACCAGAAAATGCATAATAGCTTATACCAGACAATAGAAGTGTGATAGATTCATACCAAGAAGTGTCTGATATGGTGTCGCAGGGGACTACCGCCGACATCCCTTCTAGTATTTTCTCTCTCGCGTAGTCTCTCCCTGTCTCTCTCTCTGCGCCTAGATGGCGGGCTGGGCGGTGGGCGTTGGACAAGATGCAAGCACATGCCATCAATAATACCTAAAAAATCGCTCAGTTAAAATTTACCATCACTATTCTGAAAACAAGAAAATAAAAGTAGGAAGTAGGTACCAGAATCATTAAGCTTCTGGTCATCCTGCAACACCCTTCCGCCAAAGATGAGTCTCTGTTGGTCAATCTCAAGGCTCAATGATTCCCTAATCCGATACTTGAGTTGTAGAACAGTAGCCTGAAATGGTTACAAAACCTTAGTTTTACATTCATGCACGCACATAAACATGTTTAACTCTCGTTTAGGCATTGGTAACAACATTATACATCTGATATCTTTGCTATATAATTATTCATCTCATAACTTAACAAGTAACTCTCAACTCATTACATTATGCACATACAATACGAATAATTCCTCATTATTAATAATGTAGTCGGAAAAATTGACGCCCGAATACTGAAACGCTACATAACTGGTGGCACTAGCTGGTGGTAAGGCTGGAGCAAGCGAAATTCGGGAGCGTACTAACTATTTAGGATGGACTTACTTGATACTCAGAGTTGTATATACAATGTCAAATAATGTCAAAGATAAACAAACCTTACGTTAGCGTTTCAGTATTTGGGTGTTAGTTTTTCAGTTTGATTCAAGCAACAATTATTAAATTGTATGAAAGTAAACTGTGGCTCAGCATAATTTCTGACAGAATATTCGCAAGTGTCTTAATCTTTATTGCTCTAATGTAATAAGAGGCCCTAATCGGGATCAACGAAAACGAAAATTCGTGTAAATTTTCGGGTTTTATGTGGGTGAACTGTTTGTGTGAACGAATCGATTTCGTTGATCCCAATTATCATCATCACAGCCTCTGATACAGATGTTCAGTTCAGCATATTTTGCGGTTAGCATGCCATCAATTTATTATATATTGCACACATTCATTATCCTATGCCATTCATTTAATTCGTTGACATCAAACGAAATAGTAAAAAAAATTTACAAATGTAATATCTACATAGTTTTGATAGAAAATGAACCTGTGCATAAACTGCTTTCTTTAAAAATAAACATTTAAAAATCCTCTAAGCTAACCAACTGAATCCTTTTTATTGTACAATAGTTATGTTACCCACATTCCAATATTAGTTCTTCTCGTATCAACAACTCAATTTAGTTTTAATATTACACAGAATTGGACCAGTAGCTTTGTGAGTGTTTTAGGCTATATTTATTTATAACCCGAAAATTAAAATACTTTTTCGTGGTAGTTGGATTTGCAAAGTAAGTCAGAGAAAATATGATTAAAACATATTAAAACCTATCCTGGAACAAAAGTAAAAATCATTTTGGGAGCTAACATTTGATTAAGTTTTATTATTTTTGACCTTCGGAACCCAATATCTTTACAACCCCTTTACCGATGAAGCTCATTAGATTACCAACAAAATGCCATAACACTACATAGCAACTTACAAAGTTTTGTACAGATTGGATTTACAGTTAGATAGTTATGCGAGAACATAAAAATGAAACATACATACATCAAAAGCAAAATCGCCTAAGCTGCCACTAAGATCTTTGTTCGCTTTGCTCACTAGATCGATAATGCTTATGTTTTATGCAATAGCATATGAAGTCCTTAACAGCTGATGTTAGTCAAATGTAATAAAAGATATTATTGTAATATTGATATTAAAACTTGTATACCTACTTAGCTATCTTTGGCTGTTCAGATTTTTTCTTCACTAAGTAATTAATCGAATTAAATACCTACTTACGTATTGAGTTGATCAGTTTTTTTTAAACTAATGTTTTCTATGGACAAGTCAAGCTTGACCAAAAAATTAACAATGAAATGTTGACACTGTTACAATGACATTTTCCTGCTATCTTACATGGTTTAGGATTTCAAAAAAATACCATGTAGATTTTAAAAACTTTGCTGAGGCTCTAGCGAATATCAATCCTCGTCTTGGTTTCGAAATACGTGCGAAGAACCAAAGGTGGGATCAGAAAGTGCAATCACAAAATTATCTTACTTTCAACACCCCTGATACCATGATCAGTTCTAGGAAACAAGGTAGTAGGTACATATTATGCCCAAAAATTTCGCACTACAAAAATTGCTAAGCCCGCGCACACTGCACATGAGAAATTCAACTAGGTAATAATGTGAAAATACTCACCTCCGTTTCCACTTGAAAGGAATGGTTCAAGGAATCCAAAGTTTTAACAGTTAATTTCATCATGTTTGCCATTGTAACTGGACCTCCACGTTAAACTAAAGTGCGTGCACTAAAATAAAACCAGAGATCGATATTTTACAACAGGAACCCCGACCCCGACAAAAAGTCCAAAGAACATGCAAATTTAATACCTACACATGTGAAGCACAATGAACACCGGTAATTTTAAATAAGAAATCAAAGGAAAATATGATAGCTGGGATCATTTAAACCATAAAATAAGATATTTATTACTGCAAAACAGAAACCGACATGAAAAGACGTCCCGTCTCCAGCCAGCCCTGCTACTCTGCAAAACGAAAAACGAAGTTTCGTGATCAGCTTATGTTGGTGGATACTGAATTCGTAATAGTTCACCAACATAATAAGAACCCAAAAATTGTCACGAAACTTCGTTTTTCGTTTTGCAGAGTAGCAGGGCGGGCCCTTCAATCTTCGTTCGTTCGTATCGTATCGTATTCGTCGTATCGTACTTTGGTATCGTATCGTACGTAGTTTGGTACTATTACATGCTCTTTGCTATTAGTACATTGTAGGCACAGATTATATATACACTTGTAGGGCATGAAAATTATTGCTACTTTTAAATAATTCGAATAGAGTGATATTAATTTGTTAATTAACGTGAATTAGCGTGTTCAAATTAACGGACTACTAATTTTCATAAAGATGATTTAGTATCAATAGCGATAAGTCGCTTCATTTGCTATTGTTACTGCCTGCTAATTTAAATTAGCGTATCAGGCAATAGTAAAAGTAACGTTAGCGCGTTAATTCACTACATTTGCTATTGCTGCTGCCAGCTAATTTTAATTAGCGTATCGGGCATTAGTTTAGCGTTAGCGCGTTCTCAGTTATCACTGAGTGTAATAATTTAATTCGTTTGGGTTTGGTGCAAGTTTTTTACCGTTAATTTTATCTACTGCTAATATTGTAAGTAGCGGACGCTAATGGTTATTTAACTTTGAACGTTCTTTTTAACATGCTAATAGTGGCCATTCGGGATGTCACCAAAACAAAACAAATTTGACAGCACTAAAAATGTTGCCGTCCCTTTCATAACGATCGAAATAAAAAGGATGGCATCATTTTTAGTGCTGTCAAATTGGTTTAGTTAAGTTTAGGCGAAATCCAGAATTGCCTCAATTGTTAATTTGTTCCATTTCCATGCCTAGTACATTGGATTGGGAAAAGTGGGGAAAAGCAACAAAATAATGATACTAAATTTGAATCAACCCAATCTAGTTACAAATTCAGTATCAATATCGGTACCTATTTAATTTTGTAGTATTTTAATTTAGTCAAACTGGACTGGATGGCGCTAGGTATGTGATAGCTCCTAGAAAATTGATGAACACAATCTTCCTAGGATAACTCTAATAAATAAAAAGGTTGTCTGTAGAGTACAAGCCCAAAGACTGGTATCCTAGTCCAGGAAAATCTTTTCTCTATGATCTCCGTGTCCGTGACTAGACAAGAGCTTCACTTCACTTCACTTCCTAAGTCTGCCGTACAAATGAGCGGGAAATGCTGGGTTGAATTTCGAACGAAATCAAACAAAAATCAAATTGGCGGCGCTTTGTAGAGCTGGTAGAGCTAGGATCTGCTAAGATCATTAATCTTTATAGTGGTAGGCTCTTTGAGTGGTATAGTCTCAGAATAGAGAGGTATAGTATAAAACAAAAGTAATTTTCGCCCCTATTGACAACCTAGTGCTGCCATCTATAAAATGTAGGAGAAATACTTGTGACAATGAATGGAATGACAGCTAATAAAATAACCACAGACAGACAGACTACTAGGATGCTAACGCATCAGACGGGGCACTCCCATAGAGTAAAATTCGTCCAAATAGAGAGCTCACAATCCCCATATGACAGATCATTTTTTTTTTTCGAAATGGAAAGAGGGAGGAAATAAATAGGCATAGGCTGGAAATGCATTCTACCATGCAATTTTTTACTGCTTGCTTTCAATCCTACTGGTTTATATTTTAATATTCTATGAGCTACATGGAAGACTATTACTAGTAATAAAATAAAACACGTAATATTCTCATTTGTTTATTGTTCAACTTGACAAATAGACAATTATTTATTTACAACTTAATAACAACTTGGTTATGTTTTTTATTATAATAAAAAACATAACCAAGTTGTTATTAAGTTAATAAGGGTAAGGGTGAGGCCGCCAATTTTTGCTGATTTCGAAAAAATAAATCTCCGCCCTCAGTATTTTAAAAAGTATAGTAACTATCTGATTTTCGATAACCGTGTTGGATTAAGCATCTAAAGGGCTCGGAGAGACATTACAATTACTTCAGTTAACACAGTAAACTTAAAATATATTACGAATAAAACTTGAAAAATGGTAGAAAAATCACACAATAATGGGCATCCGCCGAGGTAAAGGTACACTTCAACGGTCTCTGTAGCAATAAGTTTATGAGATATTTTGACATAGCTGATATGATATAAAAGCTTATATAAATGGCTATTATTGCTTTTAATTTGACAACGTGTTATCACAGACTTTCTTTAAAAACTTTTCTAAATAAGTTTTTCGTTAAAAACCCTACTTCAACGTCACTTTGTCAACGCTACCAATATTCTTCATGTCTAACAGGGCTGAGAGTCAAGGAGTTTAAAATCGGGAGGTTGCAACACTGAGTTTCTATAATCTATGGACAGAGAAATAGCAGCCGCCACTTTTTTGACAGTTTTGCAGTGAACCGTCAGAGTAGGCAGGTGTACACAGTTTTTTTATAGGAAGATTTTTGTGCATAGAAATGTAAGTATAAGTGTTTCACTAAAAACAGTCAGTGCATCATGTGAGTAGAAGTAAAAGCCATGTTTGGATCTATAATTCAACTCAAATCGTGCATTATTCACAGAGATTTTTAACGTTTACTTCAACGTACCGGTGGCGTACAAGTAAATATTCGCTACCGTTTGGTGCTTCAACGCTATTGGTAGCGTCGATATTGGAATGATGAATATTATCCGAAAAATATTTTTGGACCTCCTAAGTTGGGCCACCCTGTATATTATATAATAATGTGTAGTTAAATAAATTAAATTAAATAAATGGACAAGTCTACGCAGACCTAAACAATTATTCGTCACTCTTCTACGTCACCGACGCGTAGAAGTGACAACGTTACCAACATAATACTTCTGCGCTACATCAGTAAAAATTGGCGGCCTCACCCTTATGCTGCTGGTGAAGACGAGATTTTACGCGAGGCGAAGCATGAAACCAATTCTCAAAGTGTCTCCGACACATAGACTGTTTCTGAAGATCTTTGAAGCTCAGTCTTCGAAGTCTTTCACAGTTCTAACTACTTTCAGAGTCTTATCTCACTTTTTGGAAACTTGTAAAAATTTACGTCCTTTCGTCTATTAGCACAGCTCTTAGCACAGCACTTGTTGTAGGTGTAATTGCGAGATGATTGATATTGTAGCCTCAAAAACTGAGAGGGCAAGTTACGGAAATAATACTATAAGTAAAACTAAAACGCAAAACTTCACTCGATCAACTTTGAAACCACGATCACATCACTAGTCAACTAGGTAAAACAATGGCGGCGTATTGTTATGTTACGTACGGGGCGTCCGGGTCGGACTGGACAGGAAAGAAGTATGAAGGAAGGGGGAGGGAACTGTCATAAAAGGATTGTGACCCACAGACTAACTATAGGCAACATTGTTTGTTCTAAGATCACCGACCGTGAAACAAAATAACTAAACCTATACTCGTTCCAACCGTTTATTTAACTTTTGACAGCTGTAATACTGACTCAAATAGTGACGGGTCAGGCCGTTACCGATTCGATTTATTTTATCGATCGATTTTATTCATGAAGAAGTTTTAATCGATTTAACACACTCATTATTTACTATGAATATCAACATTTTGCACCTTTTCATTACAAGTAGGTACCGCAGTTCATTCACATGTTTTTTATTTGAACCAACTACAGTAAGTCTAAACGATTATTTTAGATTCAATTTTCAGCGAATAAATTCGATCCCATGGAACTGTTTTCATTACGCAAATTATTTATGCATTACAACAGAGACATTTAGGGCATTTTAATGCAAAATAATAAAGGTATTTATACGTGATTTGATATAAAAATAATCACAATAATTTTATTGTATGTTTTAATATAATCGATAATCGATTTATTTCAAAACCAGTTGTCATTAATTACGAATGAAACATCTCTAAGTGGGCGGATCCCGTCCATGACAGTACGTATTCCCTGTAGTAGGTACATTGTATCAAAAATTATTATAAAACTTTATGTGCATGATCTGTCAAAAGTTAAATAAACGATTGGAAAGACTATAGTGTCAGTCAGGTGTCAGTACAATTAGACAATTATTTAATACACTTTCGAATAACATTACAGAACTTAGATAACATAAACACTGTGGTGTCCCAACGGGGCTCTTGATGCGGCCAAACCTAATTTTTAAGACCTTATGTACCAACTTGATGAATGAATTATACTCGTTCCAACCGTTTATTTAACTTTTGACAGCTGTAATACTGACTCAAATAGTGATACCCTGACCCGTTACCGATTCGATTTATTTTATCGATCGATTTTATTCATGAAGAAGTTTTAATCGATTTAACACACTCATTATTTACTATGAATATCAACATTTTGCACCTTTTCATTACAAGTAGGTACCGCAGTTCATTCACATGTTTTTTATTTGAACCAACTACAGTAAGTCTAAACGATTATTTTAGATTCATTAATTTTCAGCGAATAAATTCGATCCCATGGAACTGTTTTCATTACGCAAATTATTTATGCATTACAACAGAGACATTTAGGGCATTTTAATGCAAAATAATAAAGGTTTTTACGTGATTTGATATAAAAATAATCACAATAATTTTTTTGTATGTTTTAATATAGGTAATCGATAATCGATTTATTTCAAAACCAGTTGTCATTAATTACGAATGAAACATCTCTAAGTGGGCGGATCCCGTCCATGACAGTAGGGGAAGACCGGTACCCTCCGTACAGCGGGAGCATTCGTACAGTCAATATTTCTCCGCGATTTAAAACGTTAGCGAGTTCATACTTAAGTGTGTGACTACCCCCTATACCCGCAAGGTACCCGCGGAATAACGAGGCAGTGCGACCGACGGCTTCGGTGGAATGAGTCGATACCTGTTTTCGCTCCGCGAAAGTATAGTTTGGGCTCATCTTTGAAAGTGTTTGCTACCAGTAAGTTTTACTTTAATTGTAAAAGAAATTGATTACAAATAAAGCACTGATGCCTTACTTTATGGTGTACGTTTTTATTTTGCTACAAAGCTAAGCGTTTTTTTTATTTTGAATTAAATATTATTTTTTTGGGTTTGGGGTACCTTCATACATAAAAACGGGGGTAGATTCGTGCATGCAAATGTACCCCGGAGTTATTTGCAGGGGTCCACGGCAAGTATTTTTTCCGGGTCTGGGTGTTGTGGTACTATGGTACTCGTAGTTTGGGACACCCACCACACAGGGAATTTTAATGTGGGATCAGATCTATGATTGAAACAGCTGGTTGTTGTTTATTTACCAAGAATTTTATAATTGTTTTGTTTCAGAACTATGCCACGAAGTTACCTAAGATCGGGAGAAAAGAAAAAAATTAATGCGTATATTATAATAAGATTTTGTAACGGGTTTTTATTTGAATTTTACGTAAAAACAGTACCTTCTATTTTTAAGGCTAATAAGTGTTTGATCTCAATTGCAAACATTTTAATAAGATAGATTATCTATGATTAGATTCGTTTTAGGAAAACAAGTCTCTTAGTTGAATAAAAAACATTTTTTAAGTATTAAATGGGTTTTTTTTAACTGTGTACGAATGCTCCCTACCATGTACGAATGTGACCCACAGTATGTACGAACCTACCCCGCGTGTGGGGTGCCTTCGTACAATTTCCATCTTTTACGAAAACCGCCATTACTCGGTTAATATGCATTGAACATATATTTATGTATCTCATTACTATAGCCAGATATGTAGGTTATCTAATAGCATTGAATTTATTACAAAATTGCAGTTAGTTTTTTTTTTACAGGGTTTAGAGTAAAAAGTGTACGAAGGGTACCGGTCTTCCCCTACAGTATTCCCTGTAGTACATTGTATCAAAAATTATTATAAAACTTTATGTGCATGATCTGTCAAAAGTTAAATAAACGATTGGAAAGACTATAAGAATAAATACTAAAGCATTATTCTACTAAGATCAATTACTAAAAAAAACTAAGTATAAATTAAATACAAAATTAAAACAACAAAAAACAATGAAAGAAAAAAAAAACAAAATATCTAGGTAGGTAAGTCCTAAAACTTAATAAAACAAAATTCTATGGTAGGGACTTAGGTAGGTAAGTACCTATACCTACTCAAGTAATTTAAATATTTTTATATCAATACTTAATAAGTAGGTACCTACCTACTTAATACCTAATACTTAACTACTCTTTGAGTAAGTAATACAATTTAGAGGATCCTTTGCTTGCAATGACTCAATAAAAAGAAACAATAAAAAAAAACACCAAGAAACAAGAACAGCATTATTAAAATCTTATTACAATAACAATTTACTTAAAAGAGCGATTTAGAAATTTATATTTAGGTAGACTTCCATGGAACTAGTAAACTAGGTTCTTCACTATAAGTCATACAAGTTCTCAATAAAGTTGGCTTGTCGGAAAACAATCACGAAGTTAGAACTAAGCAAACAGTGCATTGAGATGTCTTTACTGCTTGGGGGACTGTTGATGAGATGCGTTAGAATCCTAGTACCTAGTCTGTGGTTGATGAGCTATTGTACATCCATTCACATCCATCTTCCTAGTAGGTACTTTTGTCCGCAGTTAGCAATTTATTTAGAACTTATCATCGCGCATAAAAGTTTTAGATTGTAAAATGGTTTTACATAAAAAAGTAAGAAATAATGATGTAGGTAATAGGTAGGTACCTAATACTTGGGTAAATAATATTATGATGTTCTACCCTTTAATATATTGTTTTAGGAAGCGACTCCTACTAATGTAAGTACCTACAGTTGATATTAAACAATTAAGTATTTTTTAAATAAAGATAGGTAGGTAGGTAAGTAAGTACAGAACAAAAAACATCTATAATACCTACCTACCTACCTAGGTATGTACATACCTACCTACCATCTTTTTTACCGAGTTTCGAGTGGAATGGAAATGCTTTCAGTTAGGTACCTACAGATTCTAGAACTAACCCTGCCTGCTGCGCTGCGTCTCCTAGATTTTTTTTTAATGGGAACTCATTTTTTTGAAAATTTGACGTAGGTATGGCGATCTGCCGATATCCTTTTCACATAGGTAGGTAGGTAGGGTCAGTGGGGTCAGGTGTCCAACGTTGAAACACCAAAAATTCAAAGTCTCATAGATCTTTCCTTTCTACCGATATGAATCTAGTTTTTTACAGGTAAGTATACAGGTTATTTATTTGAGTATTGGATGTCATTTATAGTTTTTTCAATTTATGTAGGTACTTATACACAGGCCATAAAAAAATAAAAACAAAAAAATTAGAAATGTTTCACTGTGTACACGACCGTGTACACAATGAAACACCATAAATTAAACAATGAAACGTATTAATTTGTACCGGATGTTTCCATCATTGTTAAATTAATGTCAAAAATTGCTTGTATTTTTAATAAAAAAAGGTGTTATTCAAAGTTAATACGCTATCAGACTTTCCAAATTACATAAAATAGATAAATGACCAAAGAAATTAGTTATGTGCAAAAAAAATTTCTTTACATAATGAAAATCATTAAGTAGTTATTATATATTTTTTTATAGGAATTCTAAAAATAATACTTCATTACAACAAAATAACAACATAAGAATAGTATGGTATCCATAAGGTACTAGTTAATTAGACTCTAATAGTAACCTAGTAGGTTACTATATAAAATACTGTTTCACTGTGTCCACTGTGCATTTGTTTCATTGTTGACTACCAAGGGTATCTTTAGTTATCTTATTTTATTTTTACTACATTGCATCACTTTCTTAAAATGTTATAGTCCACGTTAATCTATGAAATATGTCCGATGTTAGGTAATCCTGAGAAATATGAGATAATGCTAGCTTAACTAAATGTAAAATCTTGAAAGAAAGCAGAAAATTCGTACTTTTTTGTAAAAAAATTGAAAAAAGCTCCGCAAAAAATCTTCTTTCGCGCGCCATCGACGCAAACTGGGATACCTATAGCATGAGGTTCGAGGGGGGCTCCGTATGCGATAAACTGCAAGATCTGGTAACGTCACATTTCAGAAATTTCGCAAAGTTTCACTGTGTACCACTGTTTCAACGTTGGAAAGAAAGAAAGAAAGAAAGAAAGAAAAATAATTTATTCTTGTAGGACCTCAAGGATCACTTAAGTATCGTTTTACATGCTAGGTGATTCTAATGCCTGTTCCAACGCGACTCCCTACACCAGGGAAAGAATCAGGCAAGAACCTGGTGGTGTGGGCCTAGCTTTTTTTTAAAAGCGATCCCTTAACAATCTAAAATAATCTAAATAGTCAAGCTTCAGTGGGAAGCCAGTCGAACAAAGTAAGGCATGTCAAAAAAGTAAAAGTAATTGTAAAGTTAACAAGATAACACCTCAACAAAATGTTGTCTGGCATCACACGCTACACTTGGCCGACTTAAGTGGTAGGTACCTACTTATCAAGGTAGTAAAGATATTGTATACCATCAACCGTCGAGGGGCAGAGCGACATCAGGCCACGTAATTTTATCATTAATAAAAGCCTCAATAGAATAATACGCTTTCTCTACAAGAATATTCTTTATGTATGTTTTAAACCTTCGAGTCGGTAGGTTAGTTACGTTGATTGGGAGTTTATTGTAAAAACGTACAGTATTACCCATAAAAGAACCGTTTACTTTTTCTAGTCTAAATTTAGGCACACATAGTTTATTTTTATTTCTAGTGTTAATTTTGTGCACATCATTTTTTTTCTTAAAGTTGTTTATATATTTGTGAGTGTGCAATAAGTTTACATAAATATATTGCGAAAAAACAGTAAGAATATTTATTGCTTTAAATCGCTCTCTTAAGGAGTCCCGACGTTTCATTTTGTAAATGGCACGGACAGCTCGCTTTTGTAAAACGAAAATAGTTTGAATATCTGCTGCTTTACCCCAAAGAAAAATACCATACGACATCACACTATGGAAGTAACTGAAATATACTAACTTAGCTGTTCCTTCGTCAGTAAGTTGCCTAATCGTACGCACTGCATAAGCCGCGGAGCTAAGCCTACCTGCAAGTGTTTCAATATGCGGACCCCACTGCACTTTGTAGTCAATTGTAAGACCTAAGAAAACAGTTGAATCAACAAGATTAAGTGCTTCCCCATTTAATTTAATTTTTGTAGGTCTCTGAACCACGTTAGGCAAAGTGAATTTAATACATTTAGTTTTTTTGGCATTAAGTAAGAGGTTATTAGCAGTGAACCAGTTTGAGACTTGGGATAAAGAGGCATTAACATCATCATAATTATCTTTAGACCTATCAACTTTAAAAAGTAAAGATGTATCATCAGCAAAAAGAACAATGTCACACATGTCTTTTACAAAAGAAGGAAGGTCGTTTATGTACACTAGAAACAGAAAAGGGCCTAGTATCGAGCCCTGTGGCACACCCATATCAATAACTGACCCTGAGGACTTTTCACCTCCTACTTCAACTTTAAGGAGTCTCTCAGAAAGATAAGATCGAATTAGGTTAATAGCTTGGTTTACGACACCATAGTACTTTAATTTGGAGATTAAAGTCGCATGACACACGCAGTCGAACGCTTTCGACAGATCGCAGAAAACTCCGACTACGTCTTGTGAGTTCTCAAAGGCATCATAAATGTGCTTTAGAAGCAATGTACCTGCATCGGTTGTTGATCTACCTCTCGTAAATCCAAATTGGTGCTGGTGTAAAAGTCCGTTGAGATTAAAGTGAGAGAGCAGTTGATTAAGAATTAGTTTTTCAAAAATTTTACTTAACGCAGGCAGAATCGATATTGGTCTATAATTAGCGGGGTCAGTTATATTACCAGATTTGAATAAAGGAATAACTTTACTCATCTTCATTAGATTGGGAAAAACTCCCTCGTCAACGCAATTGTTAAAGATATAAGCTAAACAAGGAGCAATATCACCAACAATAGTAGCTAATATCTTAGTCGAAATCCCCCATAAATCTTCAGTGTTTTTAATATTCAGTGTTTTAAATATTTTGACAATATTGTCTGCGTTAACATAACTAAATCTGAATTCATTATTACCCTGAGCAACACTGCATTCCAAAAGGCCGTATGCTATAGTGGCGGATGAATTTAATGACTGGGTCACCACATGTGGTATATTAGAGAAAAAATTATCAAATGCGTGAGCGACCTCATCGCTTTTAGTTAATAAATGATCATTGACTTTTAGATTTATCTGTTTGTGGCCACGTTTTGTCTTACCAGTCTCATTGTTGATCAATTTCCAAGTGGCTTTAATTTTGTTAGGTGCTGTTTCAATTTTATTTTTTAAAAACATTGATTTTGCTACCTGACATACTTTTTTGAATGTTTTAGAATAATTCTTAATGTAAAGGTTATGTGAAGGATCGTGGAGCATTAGTTCCCTTGTAGAATACAGATCATAAAGTTTATTCCTACTTCTATAAATACCAGGTGTTGCCCAGTCTGCAAAGCTTGCACTAGTTTTAGCTATACAAGTCTTTAATTTAAATATTTCCTTATGCTCCTCAGTAATTAAATTAGATAAACAGTTAAACAGCTCATTCGGGTCTTCTATACAAGGCAAAAGTGACATTTTAAGTTCTATGCAACCCTTAAACTTTGTAATACGACTCGCTGTGATAGGTCGGTAAGTGAATTTATGAGGTTCATTTAGTATGCAATTAGGAAATTTAACACTTTGACCATAATGATCTGATCCAAACTTTTTTATTAAGTTCTTACTAATTGGTTCACAACTACTAAAAATATTGTCTAGACATGTGGCTGTTGTTATAGTTACCCTAGTTGGTTCATTGAAAAGATGCGTCAGATTAAAACATTTGAACAAGTTAATGAACCTTTCAGACAGAGAATCTAAAATAATGTCTATATTAAAATCCCCGCAGATTATTAAAACTTTACTACTAGTAAAAATCTTAAGCAAAACTTCTTCCATAGTGGACTCAAACCGCCCGTAATCCGCGTCAGGTGGACGGTAAACACTCACTATGATATGTCGCTCTAGCTCAACGCACGACAGCTCAATAGTCCTCTCAATAGAGAGATTAACAACATCTTTACGTTCCTTGCATTTTAAATGATTTTTCACAATAATAAGAGAACCGCCTCTAGTGGCGTTCTTACGTTTGTATGAACTTACTATATTAAATTGTTCAAAATAAGGGAGCAACTGATTATATACAATCCAGTGTTCAGTCACACACATAATGTCTACATTACATCCCTTTAAAAATAACTCTAATGCTAGTAATTTGCTGGGGAGGCTTTGCATGTTCTGATGTACAACATGCAAAGTGCCTAGCTTACCCATTGTCGAAGCGGTCAGTTTAAATGCTGACCGGCAGTCCCTACTACATTAATAACCCTATTAGTACTACTACTAAATACAGGCTCGTCAGTTAAATATGTTATACTACTTATAACACCATCAAAAATATTATATGCTAACAATTTAGCAATTATCAATTTACTACAGCTACTATGGTACATTGTACCTCTACTTAAGCTAAAGTCACTAATAAAATTATTAGTGTCAAAATACAAAACGTCACTATGACGACATGTCAAGTTGTAAAGTAATAAATTGATTTTATATAGTCTCTGGTTTTCAAGTTCACTCAGAGACTTGGAGTAAGGGAAGGCACAAATGATTAATTTGCTCAACCCTAGATTTACCTTCTCTAACAAAATGTCAACAAGGTTTATTATGTCTAAACGTTTTATTATGTCTAAACGTTTTTTTTGGACACCTGACCCTACGTCTACCTTCCTTACCTACTGATCCGTTGACGTCACAGTAGGGTAAATACCTACCTAGGTACCCTGTTATCGTTGGGTGGGAACTAGTGCATTGAATAATAGCTAGAGGGGAGCTCACGACCTCGGCAGCTAGTTACAATAACCATCGGACAGAGGCACAGACTTAGGTACCTACTTACTTACCTACTATACCTACTTAGATGCTAACGTATAAATTAAGTATACCTACCTACCTATTTCAGTCTTCTATACCTAGGTACCTAGGTACTAATATTATAATAGGTAAAGTTGGTTTGTTTTAGTACAATACTAGTGGCAATTCTCTGGATGTCGCCAAAACTTATCTACCTAGGTACTTATACCAATTTGACAGCACTAAAATAAAATCTTACACTTTATGCATGCGGGGTAAGATCGGACATGAAGGGTAAAAAAATATATTAAATCGTAGCTACAACTCAATTTTGACAACAGATTCAATTCATTTTTTAATATGTTTTTACTTAGGTAAGTCCGAATATTTTCTTGAGATAGAGCTTATTCTAGCTGTGACAGAGGTGGTTTTATTACACAGTCCGGTCTTACCTCAACAAGGTCCGATCTTTTCCTTGCCATTCTGAAAAATTATGCTCGTTTCTATCATTCATAAAACCTTAACCGTTGTGTTTATCGAAACACTTAAACTATGAAATGAAACCTCTGTATTTTCACTTTAGTTTAGACGCTATTGCGTTAGAAAAGAATAACCAGAGGTGATACAAAAAAATATTTTCTAACACTCTTGAGGTTTTCTAAAAAATAGTCCGATCTTACCAGAACGCACCTTACCTACCTATCTACCTATTTATGTTATGGTAGGTGCTGCTACAAATAACCTAGGCATAACACATCCTGCCAGTCGCAATTTATCTGAACTAGCTTGTAAATAGACCCAGAGGGCCTAGACAATGTAACAATCGATTAGCGAAAGCCATAGTAGAAAAGTCCAAAATGTATAGGAATTGACATTTTGATGACGAAAACTCGAGCGATCAGAAATGTCAAATCAAAGGTGTAGCGATGATAGAAATCGAATCGCTTCATAGCGAATGCCGGTTGGCTAGGCCCTCTGGTACCTACTCATTTTACAAAGATAACAACACAATAGAGCAAACTAATGGAAAAAATTGCCACTAACTAGGTAGGTAGGTATTATGCGTGATTTCGAAATTACATTGTTAATTGACCTGAGATTCGATTAGATAAGGTAGCAAAGTAGGTAGTAGGAAGGAATAGTACCTAATAGGTATTCACTCAAACTATGACTTCACTAAATCTGACTCTAATCAAGTTAATCACCTGAACTTTCCTTCAGCTTTCAATCAAATACAAATACAAAAAATACAAATAGCTAGGCTCAAGGGTAAAGTAGATTTACACTTAAAACTTTATTTTTGAAAGTGTACCTACCTATTAAATGGGTGTAAGTAGGTAGGTAGGTACAAGCAAGACTTAGTTCTTTTTATTGCGATCGTTATGAAAGGGACGGCAACATTTTTAGTGCTGGCAAATTAGTTTACTGTAGTTTAGTTTTGGCGCCATCTGAATTGACACCACATCTATAGTAGGTAGGTACCTAGGTAAGTTTACCTAGTCTGTGATTGTCTCCAATAATATAATCCAATAATAATCTCTCTACACTACATTAATAGGCTAGTTGCCGATTTTTCAGAAAATAGTTAAGTATATACTTACCTACCTACCTAAGTATAGTCTAGTCTACCATAAATGTCTCGCGGTCAAAATAGGGTAGGTAGGTATAAGTAGGTATATTTTTGCTATTAATATTTCGAACGAAATCGAACGATAAGGATCTAAACATTAACCATCAGATGGTTGATGTTTATAGAAGGAATATTTTGGCGAAGATGAGGTACCTACCTACCTAATTATGCAGTTCGAATTCGAAATGATAAAAAACCTAACTATGCTTTAACAATACGACTTACCTACCTACTATACCTACATAAGTAATAAAAATTCGAAAAACTAGAAATTACGTTTACAGTTTTTTAGATAGAATTGCATTTGACTCTCAGTTCGACAAAATTTCTATTGCGCTGTGTGATACTACGCTATGGGATTTTCCAGGCCGTGACGTCATAATTTATCAATAGTGTTAAATTAAGTTCAATGTCACGTGATACCTGGGTAAAATTTCACGTAAGTATTTATTTTACGATAATATTAATATTATTCCTAAATAATAAAGACGTGTTTTAAGTTGTTCTAATGATTACTTGCACCTGTACCAACTGTGCAGTACAAAAACATGAAGATTATTCATAGTGGCAGTGGCAACTACCCTATTGTGATAGTGAGAGCAATGAACAGAACGATCAGTAACGTAGCTAATAGTAGGTATTTGTGACGCAAATTGATTCTGGAGACACACAGCCGCTATAGAAGAGCTAATCAACGTTATTTTGTTTGCTGATAACTTGTAATCAAGTAAGTATATAGGTAGGTAGTTATGAGTTACCATGGCTGACGCAAATCACCGTGGCACATTCAGGAAAATTATTAGACAAGGTACTTTTATTGAGTTATTTTCGTTTCTTACTACTATAATAATGATCAATCTATAATTATAATGATCAGGGCTTGGAAACCGGAAAAAATTTCAAACAGGTTTGAAATTTACCTGTTCGGAACCGGTAAAAACCGTTTTTTCAATGTATTTCGTTCGGAACGTAAACGTTATCGCGAACTAATGAAAAACCTCAATGAACCGGTATATCCAAGTGTATTTAAAACGCGTAGGTTTTCAAAGGTGGCAAATCTTGGCGGCTAGGCGCGGCGCAGGCGTGGACGCTCGCTACGAGGGAAAAAACTAATCATTTTCGTTCTATACCGGTATTTCGAACAAAAACCGGTTGGACAGTTCCGCTCACCGGCTCCGAACAGGTAAATTTCAAACCGGTTCCAAACCCTGGACAGTACCTCGCATTAACCGCCAAAGAGTATGTAAGTAATAGTATTAACCGCTCCAATAGAGGTTACGTTAGCACGTTACCGTAATGAAAAGGTTAAGGTATTCTTTTATCTGTGATTAAGGTAAAGGTTAAGGTTAAGGTAGGTATATTTAAGGCCAAACCGGTTTGAATTTTTTTGCCTGGTCTGGTAAGCTGATCTGGTATGGTCTGGTCAGCCCTGGTCAACATAACACCGGGATGCCAGGGCACTTTAATTATTAAAGTGACATAGCAAAGTCCGATATCCATAATGGATCAATGTTTATATTTTGCTGATATTCATTTGCGTCATTACAATCTTGTAACCAAGTCAAGTGAGTATTGTCGCTGGTGATCACGATGGCCATACATGACATGACTGAGGGGATAGAATCACAAAATAAATAATAGGACAAGCAGAATTCCGACAATTGTGATTTTTGCAACCCTTAATAAGTACTTACCTATTTATTTATTTTGAGATTAATCTAATCTTATTACTTACCTATAGGTACTTAGCTAAGTAGGTAGGGGAGAGGGGGGCACCTTCGAACACTTTTTAGGTTTTAAATTATATCTCTCATATGGCGATATAAATCAAGATGTATTGTATTTTATAGATAAGTATGGGGTTTTTACTTAATAATAAAAATTATATTTACTTATTTTGACCCATAGAAATCCAACAATTTCCATTTTAAAAAAATACTTTTTTGTTCAAATGTGCCCCTTCCGCGGGGCACATTTGAAACCCCTAGGGGCAGTTTTGAAAACCGAGGATAAAATAAAATCCAAGTAACTTGGAATATAATAAACACTATATTTAAGTTCATTGCATTATACGTTATCATCGCGCATTGCACTCTTATTCCTACACTAATAATTAGTTACGAAAATTAATAAAACTCGAAACAGCCTGGGGCAGTCTTGAACAAGATCAAATTTATTTATTTTTATTCGTTATAACATAGAGCAAAATGAATATTGTAAAACAATCATATAAAATAATCTTTATGATACCAAATCTATAAAAATATAACAAAACAGTTTTAAAAACGTACTTTAAATGCTTTAACTATAAAATAAAAAATAAAATAGCCTTTCAAAATATTTTATTCAAAAGTGCCCCAGTATTTTATTTCAAATCTGCCCCAATACCATATTTCATAAATAATCATCTCTAGATAAAAAACTTGCTTGAGATCAAATTAATTTTCATTTGATATACACGGTCTATAATATATACAACACTATTAAATAATAACACATTGAAAAATATACCTACGTTGTAACTAATTTGCTTACAATTTTAAAAAAATATTCTTTATCACTGACCATGTAAACCAACCGTTGAATTATTTTCAAAATGACACTGTCTTTGACGTTAGTTGGTAACTGACAGATGTGAAGTTCGGTGTTAGGAGTATTTCTAAGATTTCGGAGGTTAAGAAAGATAAAGGATGCATTCATAAAACCACTAATTCAAAACTGCCTCTGTTCGAAGGTGCCCCCCTCTCCCCTACCTACTTACTTACATTTATCGTTAGTTAATTATCTTACCATGGCATTGAAAGAATAAGATACCTACCTACATCCTTAACTCAATTTTATGTTTATAAAAAAGTAACAAAATCACCGAACCACCCAAATTTACCCAATATGTAGGTACCTAGGTACACACTACACGAATTCATTTTATAACTTTGATAAAAAGAGTTGCAAAGCACAGTTAAAAAAAGTTAGAAAATCGTAAAATATTCAACACCAAGTTTGTATCTATCCCATCATTCTAATATTCCTATCTATGTTATGTAATGTTATGATTATGAGCCTGTAATGTCCCACAGCAGGGCAAAGGCCTCCCTTCCTTCTCTCCATTCATCCCTGTTTTGGGCCACTGTGGACCTATATCATAAAAAAACTACCGACACTGTTTTCGGAACTTTGCACCCAGGTCATGAGGTCACCTATTAAAAAAGTAGGTCAAACTTTGACTAAAAATAGGTCCAAAAGTTTCAGGAGAGGCCTCTGCCCAGCAGTTGAATAGTAATCTTCCAAGAGCCTTGTGAATTTGTGATAAGTATTAAGTTAGTTTAGTATTACAATTATTTCCCTACATATGAAACACGGGATACATCTATCCGTTGCATGTTTATAGAGATAGGCAGACTTACCTATATACTTCAAGATAAACCTTGATTTGAAAGGCCACATTGAGAGGTAGGTTAGTGACACAAATCAGGATCGTTGAAACGTTCACTTAGCTCTACATCCTATAAAGTTGAGTCTAATACACTCGTAGATAGGTAGGTACCTACCTTAATTTATTTACTCACGTAGCGTTTATAAATAGACGCAGATGATTACTAGAATTGTAGTTGTATGTTTTATTGAGATATCGATGTTCGAAAGTCATCAAATCAGGTAAATAAGAGTTGATGTAGGTCATGTACCAAATCAAAAAATAGAAACTGCCTAGCAAACGTAAACCTGGAGGGAATATTACGTGTGGCGACAAGCAGTTTGGAATCAAATATAAAAAAATGTCATGCATCTACCAGTCAGTAATACTCAAATTGATAAGAATCTTTTTAAAACTTAATTCAGTTTTACTAAATGAAAAATCTTACTAAAAGTTTTACGGCTTTAATTCAGTTATTTTTATTTTCTGCGGCCCACCTGGCCCCTGGTCCTAATAAGTCTGTGCAACCCTGGTTTAAATCATTTATGTAGTTACCTACTTAGTAAGAATGTAAAGGCCTGAGTTTTTTTATCAGTATTTCCACATTTCTCTCTCTTCAGTATTTAGAATAATCTCTGATAATTCAGGTTATAAGTCGCTATTCTGAGTGTCGCAAAAGCTAAACTAAGCTAACTAAAATTGTTGCCGTCCCTTTCATAGCGATGGAAATCAAAAGGATGGCAATAATTTTAGTTAGCTTAGTTTAGCTTTTGCGACACTCAGAATTGCCCCCAATGGGGGGTTAGTGGTAATTAGTGGCAATTCGGAGTGTCGCAAAAGCTAAACTAAACTAACTAAAATTAAATGCCATCACAAATTGTTTCTCAAACGAAAATCTGAACACCCAAAAATAAAATATTATCATAAACTTCACATGTAGGGTAGGTATACTTATTGTTTTAATTATTTTGTAGGGTCCTAAGTACTAAACTAAAACTTGAAAAAATGGTCACATTCATATTTATCAAGAAGACAGAACTATCTCGAACGAAGCCAAACAAAAAATCAAATGCTCGTTTTAAAAAGAAAAAAATGGGCTATTAAAACTCAAGTTTTTTGTACTGCGGCAAAAAAATGCATCCCGCAACGTTCGGTCACTGCTGTTAAAAGGTTTTCTTGAATTTATTAAACATCTTGACTACTTATATGAGAACCGAGAACAACGACTGTTCTACTCTGTGTTCAAATTCAAATTCAAATTCAAAATGTATTTCTTCAGTACGATCGTCTTATTCTAATGCCTGTTCCAACGCGACTCCCTACACCAGGGAAAGAATCAGGCAAGAACCTGGTGGTGTGGGCCTAGCTTTTTTTCAGCGGTTCAATCTTAGTTGAAGCACGTTTATTAGTTGTGAGGATGTACAAGGGTATTTTTAATATCTAGTAAGTAGAGCTATAAAACAATTTGTTTTCTATTCTTATTCATATTTGAGTATTGGGGTGTCAGTACAGTAACAGCAGACGAAGAAGAAGTACCTTACTTTTTTTTTCTATGATAGAATATTACTTTTTTGAATCCAGAATGTTGTTTACCGATCTTGTAAAATCACTGCGGTTGAATATTTGTCGCAGTTAAATGTCATTGATCCAGTGGAAGCGAACAAGAATCAAACACAATGTATCACGATATCACGATTTGTTTCAGCGTGCTAGCGTGTCTGTAAATAATTCTTCTTATCAATGCGATTTGCAAACAGTAGATACTCGAGAATATGACACATATCCAGTAAGAACTGGTCATAGGTGGCTTACCTAACATTTTAAGGCTCGTAGTTTTATTTAGAATATCGGTGACTTTTGACTTTCCATTAGTCATTAGAGGAAATTAAAAGAAGTGATGTTAAAATGTTTGACTGAAGGAAATTTGGAATAAGTACAAACATTTTTAAAACCATTACCTGCTGCTCACCTACATAGAATCTATGTACTTACATGGTTTTAAAAATGTTTCTTTAAAGGTAGGGTCATAGGTGGGACCATGGAAAGTTTTTTTTCTTTGGAACACCCGTTATCTTGAGGTGGACCACCGGGCAATGGTAGGTATTCAAGAACTGCAATGGTATTCAAAATTACCTTCAGTCTAGTCGAAAGAGAGTTTGAGGTCTGGATAATATTTCAAAGTATCAAATGATCACATCCGGTATTACTACCTATAAAAAGGCAACATAACGTGGTCGCATGAGTACCTACCTACTTACAATGTAGTAAGTAAGTACAACCTACATCGTGGATGATTACAATTTGGCTCATTAAATATAGGGTACATTGTCGTACAATGAACCAGGTAAAGTTTGGAAGCCTTTAGCTTCGAGTTTCTTGGGTTTTTGTGTTCGGTTTTTTCACTGTTCGTTAGTGAATTTATCTGTCTTTCAATTTGCATTTAAATTTCTTTACAAATTTTATTAGTTTAGAAGATACATGGTTTTAAAAAAAAATGAGATTTGGTTCAATGTGTACTCTTAGGTGTACACAGTGAACCGGGGTATTTTCCACAATGAACCACCTTATTTTGGGTAGCGTAATTATATTATAAAACATTAATAAAGGGCAATATATAAAAATACATAGTACTTTTATGCTTTTAATTGCGATATTTATGGTTTGGTAGCATAAAACACTTTTCTCTATTTTTTTATCATTTTCCTACATTTAATCGGTCAAAAATTTACATTTAACCTATACAACATTTGAATAACTAATGGAAAAACACTCAAATCACGATAAAGAGATCAAAATTATTATTTATTATTAACCTTAATCAAAATCAGCAAGATTTCTATTTTTTTTAGAAAATTACACTTAGCAAGTAGCATAAAAACCAGGTTCATTGTGAACTACCTCGATGTGGTTCTATGAGAGACACAGCACATACTTTGAACTAATCTGAAAATTTCAACGGTTTAGTCTTATTATTTTAAGCTTACGTGCGGTACATGAGAAAGCTAACTAAATGTTTATTTAATATTTGTAATAAAAAAGTGATATCTTTTATACAATTCACACAAAAAATCAAAGATGCCAGCAGAAAAAACATACTTTTTGATTCAATTTTCAAACAAACGCTTCTCACACAGCCGTTATTAGTGGGCGACTTGCACAAACAGGTGTGCGGAGGGGGGACACATGTGCCTATCATTTACAGGTAGAAGCACAAATGGGCAACGTCAGATTTCTGAGAAATAACGATGGTTAATTGTGGCTGCCTGGTTCACTGTTGAACTACCTACCCTACCTAAGTACTAAGAAGTAAGTACTTAGTACCTACTAAGCACATTTTTTGTAGATACAACAAGAGAGCAAAGTGTTTTTTTGCTGCGAGTGCTGATTTTGCGAGGGATTAAAGAATACCTACTTAAATGTCGTGTGGCACACAACAATAATGTAGAATAGAATAGAAAAAAAAACAACGCATTTTCTCTAAGAATTTAAAAGAAGGTACCTTGCTACCAATTATTAAAATATTGTACCTACCTACTTAAATTGAAAAGTGAAAATTGCGTTAAAAACTCTTCTAAAACTCTTAAAAAAAAAAAAAACTCAAACCTTCTTTGCTTCAAGTATATTTATTTTATACTTTTTTTAATTATTCTGTTACATTGTCGTGATGCAAAATTAAGCAAAACCTTATTCAGTCAGTCTGTGATTCAGTCGATAGCAAAATTAGCAAACGTCGCGCGTCGCATCATTAGCAGTTACTGTAGTAATTTTTGACCGCTATGACGACCTCTTGGGCGCAGTGGGTGAAGCCTGAGACGCAGAGGTTGCGGGTTCGATCCCCGCTGCGGGAGATTAATGTTTATACATGATCTGCAAATATTTGTCTCGAGTCTGGGTGTTTTCTATTAAGAATATACATGTAACAATGTACGAATAAAAATGTAGGTATCTATGTAATGTATCAGTCATCTGGTTACCATAACACAAGCTTGGGGCTAGATGACGCCCCGTGTGGAATGTCCAAGGATATTATTACTTACCTATTTATTTTGCAACTGGTACTTAACGCCCTAGATCGGATTCTGCACTACTGGTGAAAGCATAACCGAACTCCCGATCTGATAAATTAAAATATACAATTCAACAGAATTTTACCAAACACCACATCGTGATTTACAACTTAGATGTTATATTAGAGAAACGACATCCCTGTCTCGAATAACTCGAGAATCACGACTTGTGTAGGTATACTTAGGTAGATGAGTTTTCTTTTGTTTAATATTCCAAAAAGTATTTGCCTGTGAGCGATCTCTGATGAGCGATCTGTTTCTCATGCCGCATCCAGACTCTCGCGAGGCGCCTCCTAAAGGCTTTCGGGGCGGCATGCGGCACGAGTCTTGGCGAGTGGAGGCGGCAGAGGAGTAGCCATCCACACTGTCGATTTATTCAGTTGCCCGCTACAAACGTTGTTTTAGGGTTCAACATGCCATAACTTTCAAATGAGGTAGGTACTAAGGTATCAGTGGGTGAAAGTACGTCTGAGATGCATAAGGTTGCGGGTTCGATCCCCGCCGTGGGATAAATATTGTATGATCTGCAAATATTTGCTTTGAGTCTGGGTGTTTTATATGTACCTACCTAGGTAATGTAAAAAGTATATGAGTCATTTATTTATGGCAAAATTTACTCTCTTAAATGTCAGTTCATTATCTTTCAGCATGGGTAGCTACTTTGTCTATAGAGTAATCACCTCAGATTTCAGCGGTTTTCTTTGAACTAAGTACCTACAAAAGGGAAAATGGACACCGAAATTCACCGAATGCGGTTTTACTCGACTTTACATTTTACATGCTGCTTCCATGTACTTACTTATGTTTGTGGCTAGAGTTGCAAAATATACGCTAGCCAATGTTTCGTTATACTTTGGTTTCTTTGTGAAGGTGACAAGGAACTACGAAATCACTTAGTTACGCTTTAATGCTTACAGCTTAATATAATAGTCAATTGGCTACAATAAGGTTGTTTTAGTACCTAAGTATCAAAATCCCCTTAAAAAAATCAAAGTGGATTTTGGGAATTTTTGTCTGATAAACGAGAAGTGGACAAACACTGTTACTTCTTGGGTGCCAGAGAACGGTAGGCGACGACGAGGCCGGCCGAGAAGGCGTTGGCGGGACGATCTTGACGTGTTTGAGAAGGAGTGGTGGGAGATCGCCAAAGACAGAGGTCAGTGGAGGATTTTGGGAGAGACCTTTGCCCAGCAGTGGGACATAGTAGGTTACTAAAAAAAAAACATGATCCCATTTGGAGCTGAAAGATTAGGCTGTAGGGGATTTTTTTTTGTAGTTAAATATCACAGATAATATAATTATTAATACATTTTCGGGTACTAGTATGATATTATTATTTTTCATAATGGTACCTATTTATATAAGTAGGTACTTAAGTAAGTTCGTATGAGCAAGTGGCCAACTCTGGTGACGGAGTTTTTAGTTTTTATTTTATTATTTATATTTTAACAAAATATATTGTTTTATAGAATTTAAGGAGTGTTAGTTCAGCCTCGTATTTTTAGACTTCTTTTAAGTACTTAGTTGATTTTCTGGTTCTTTGTATTCTAATAATTACAATTAGTCACGAGTTGGTTAGACATAACAGTATCTATTAACTTTACAATGTAAATATTTGTTTTTACTTTATTTTAATATTTATATTTGCATTGAGAACTTTTGAAGAAATGTTGGAAAAGTTAGTTTTTAAATAAACTATGGTTTTCTACAAGTTCTTGAGGAATAGAACTAACTTAGGTTAGGTAGGTACTTTTCTACGGCACTAGGTGGCATGGCATTCAAGAAAAATAAGCAACTTATTTACTTAATAAAACTAGCTAACTTGTCCATGGCTTTGCTCGGTACGCGAGCCTTGATAAAATATAGCCGTTGATATTAATATGTTCATTCGGAAAGTCCTTAAGCTACATATCGGTGAAATAGTTTTTAAAATCGGATGAGTAGTTTTGGAAATTACCCCAAACATACAAACAAACAAACCAACGTTACCTCTTCATAATAAAAATATATATAAGTAGGTATAGTAATAAAGATAGGAAACATACTTAATCATTTTACTAAATAGATAAAAAGTGTACCTACTTATATAATTAGAAATACCTCGCTATCTCAACAATATGACAAACATCTAATCACATCTTTACCTAATTGAATTAAATGCCGATATAATAGTTCGCATTTCTGATAACACCTACGCATACGCGCAGTTACGTTGTTTTTGGTAAAGCAATACTTAACTAAGGTACCTACCTAAAAGTTTAAATCACTTTGTGTACCTATGTTTATTCGGTTTTTAATAATTTTTGTCATTCCAACCATCTCATGCCTTTTATTAAATACAGAGGTCTGAAAGAGATCGTTTCTTAGCGATGAGACTTCCCATTGTAAAATTATTACTAAGTTGAACTAGTTACTAGTTCTTTTGTAAATATACCTACAATTAAGTATTTTTATATAGGTAATTTTATTAAGTTCGTGGCAAAACATTTTTCAAATCATAATAGATATTAAAAAATGGGGGTGTAGGTAAGTGTAAAGGAGTTCCAAACATACAACACAACAAACACTATCCAGCAGGGTAGTGTTTGTTTACTTCTAATTAGGGCAATGTCAACATCATTAAAACCATAACAATGTCGTTTAGGATAATGCACTGCTATTATTTTATGGAGCATGGATTGTTAATGGTTTACTTCACTTTCACAGCCATTTTTCACAACTAGTTATGAAGAAAGATTTTTTATTTGATAACTGGTTATTAAAATGGAATAATAGTTCCAGAGTTTAGTTAGCGAATGATCCACGGTAACTTCATGAAAAAAGAGCTTGAGAACTGGAGCTATATTTTTATACCACCCAGAATAGGTATTTTTTCTTCCTAACTGATAAATTTTCCATAGCCTAATACCTACCTACATAGTTCACGATGAGTCGCGCGACGCTTCGCACTCAGTGGTCAAAGTGGTAAGTACCAGTTAAAAGATTTTGGGACTCCAATTTGCTCTGTAACCATAATTAATATCACGAACCCTCTAATTGTCCCACTAAACAGAATTCCATACAAAGAAATGAAGTCGTGATAAGGCTATTCGGTTAGATTACCTATCACGCACACTGATCGTGCATTTTCATCTGAAATTCACCTTCAACTTTGTTAGATGAGGCGATAGCAGAAGATTTTAGAATATGTGCACATGATCTAACTAAACTAAACGATGAAAGTAAACAAAGTCTAATTAATTGTAGGTGGTGTACCTACAATTAAGTTGGTAAAACAAAATATCGTAGGTAGATCGTATCAGAGGATCTAAGAAAATGCGCATGATCGAAACGATAAAACAAAGTCCAATTAATTTACAACTCGGTACCTACTCTGACTGAATAAAACACTTAAAAGTTTGCATTCACGATATTTCGAATTAATCTTACTCAGAGGGTACCTATTGGCTGAAGGTTGAGGAGAAGAATGAGGTTAATCTTTCCACCCTATACTTATATAAGGTGCCTTCTGGTAAGATCGGACAAGTAGTAAGTCCGGATACGTCAAATAACTACGTAATTAGGCGATATTTTTAAATTATGGCAAAATCGCCTTACGCGCAATTTTGTTATGCCCCTCCCTTCAGCCTGCATCTAACTCAACGACCAGCCAGATGTGTGTTATCGTCGTTCTTGTGAAGGATGGACCAAAAGTGTAAAAAGGAGATGATCCGATCTTTTACCTCAGACTTTTACAAACAATTTGGTAAGTCATTTTTGTTTATTTTTAAAGTTTCGCTGTTTTATCAGTATGCGCGTTGTAAAATTCATTGATTAGTATTATACAATCGTGTCTAAGACGTTTGTAAACGGAGATCCGATCTTTAGCCTCGGAAATTTCAATAGGTGAAGTTCGGACTATAATCAGCCGGTCTTTCCCTTCACAGTGAATCTCAAACTTTTTTTACATGCTTTTAATTTACTTGAAAATTACTATGTAGTAAGTTGTTCGTATCAAGATTTGCTAACCATGTTTTACAAAATTTAATGATGATTGTTTGAGTAGGTAGGTAGTTAAGGCGCGAAAGCGTATCAAACAAATCCATTTTCACAGTAAGTATAATATTTTTTATGATTAAGATGTGAGGATTGTGTTCTAAATTTATTACACTTTACAGATTTGCCATGCCTGTAACATCACAGCAAGCACCGGCTCCTAATATGTAGGTCTTATTGTAGGTTAATACCTAAAAGTGAATACTTGAAAAACATAAAGTTAAAAATGATACTGAACGATATTAAATAAACGGAACGAATAAAGTGGATTGATTAATGTTTTTTGTTATTATTTGAGTTTGAAACTGCATGTTTCAAAACTGACTTCTATTTAATTAATTGCCTGACTGCTATACAACAGAATAGCTTCTACTCCTTCGTAGCTTAGCTTGCGTTAGTAACTGAATAAAAGAAACATAAAATTGCTAAGAATATTGCATAGGGTTTAATAAGCACATAATATATAAATATAGTCGTAAAACTTTGAGAAACACAAAAATCTGAGTTTTATGCATGCGGGGTAAGATCGGACATGAAGGGTAAAAAAATGTATTAAATCGTAGCTACAACTCAATTTTGACAACAGATTCAATTCATTTTTTTATATGTTCTTACTTAGGTAAGTCCGAATATTTTCTTGAGGTAGAGCTTATTCTAGCTGTGACAGAGGTGGTTTTATTACACAGTCCGGTCTTACCTCAACAAGGTCCGATCTTTTCCTTGCCATTCTGAATAATTATGCTTGGTTCTATCATTCATAAAACATCAACCGTTGTGTTTATCTAAACACTAAAACTATGAAATGAAACCTCTGTATTTTTACTTTAGTTTAGACGCTATTGCGTTAGAAAAGAATAACCAGAGGTGATACAAAAAAATATTTTCTAACACCCTTGAGGTTTTCTGAAAAATAGTCCGATCTTACCAGAACGCACCTTACAGGAAAAAGGTTAGGTACCTACCTACCTACTCAATCCTTTTAATAAAGGATTTCTCGTAGAATTGCAGATCCAGTATTGAACAATCGAACTGAGTAGGTAAGTACTTAGGTAATATCTGTCTTAGCTTGACCGATTTGGGCCACAGCGACTAATTTTGACTGGACAGGCATTTTTGTGAGGGCGTGGTAGTTCCACCTTTAGGTGCGCTCTTTGATGACTTGCATACCTCCAAGTTAAAACAATAGCTTGGTTAGCACTGCACCTTTTGGTTGTATTTTTTAAGACTCTTTTGGTACCCAACGAAAACAAAAACTTAGAACCTTGCCTAATAATAGGATTAAACGAACTTACCATAAGTGAAGTTCTATCCTTAATAATTAATTTACTTATTCTGGAATGATCACTAGTAGTACTCGCTGCTTTCGCTATATTTCGCGTGTCCAAAGTGTTGCCCTACAACTAAAAAAAAATCTAACAAAGCAGTTTACAATTATATCTATATCCTGTAAGTGTAAACGTATGTTGTCTCTTAAGCTGTAATTATCTAGAATTGATGCAAAGGCCCAAGTGGTTATCAACAGATAATGGACACCTATTTATTTTTTATCAGTCATCTGAGATTGCAGCGCGTTGCTATTCTGGGCATTGCCGCAGTAATAGCCTTGATATACAGGATGTCATCGATAGTCCTCTGAGGCTATTATCAGAAAGAACGCTGTAGGTATGTGGATAGATACCTACAGCATTCACCGATTCATTTTGGCCATGCCTAGGTACTTGACTTCTGAAACGAAAAAATCTTCACCGGCAAAAGTTCCACGAAACCAAACCGTAAATTCGCACGAAGGAACCGAAGTAGGAGCGATTTTTTTTATGGGACCACCTTAGGAGACCTACCTATACTCTTTCAAACAAAAGAATAATTTTCAAAACGGTTCTATATTGACGGAATAATCGGTGAACATACAAACAATATACAAAAACATACAGTGCAACATAGGACCTCCTTCTTGTTTGAAGTAGGTTAATGACACGATAAACTGGGAGTCTGGGAGACGCTAGCACAAGATTGCGACGTCTGGAGAGAATTAATCTGTGTGTTTATGGTAGGTAAGTACTTTTATTTATTTATTAAGTCATATTAGTACAAATAATACTAAGTATATAAAACTACTTTATTGGAATAAATAAACACACAGCTTCATTCTTTCCAGACGTCTCAATCTTGCGCTAGCGTCTCCCAGTCCAATATCGTATTATTTTATTTTCAATGTAACAAACAAGTATGTTCAGTTGTACCAATTTCCTCTGCACTCTCTACTCTCGTAGCTCTTACGAAATTGAAGTCGGCTTAATAAAATTTTGAAATTTTTCCACTTGCGTTTATCTTCAGTTTCGCTGAAATAAATGGCAATCTAATCGTCAATAAGCTTTGATGTTTACCGTTCATCGACATAACCCCGATAGAGTGTGACTGCTAAAATTACCTATCTATCTAGGGTCCATAGTAAAAGGGCGGCCTTATTGCTGAAAGCGATCTCTTCCTGGCAACCTTTGGACATAACATAAAATAAGTATACACCTACATACAGTGGTAGTAATATACCTTCTCCTTTTTTGAAGACGACTCCTTTTATTCAAAAATCTTTGAATGCAGTTTTTCTATCGAGTGAAAATATACTAGGTAATCGTGTTTTTGCTCTTAGGAAATTTAAGATAATATCCTCAACTATAATATGTAGGTACCTATGTATAAATTTCAGAATTGTATGTTGTATGTTTATTGAGATAGCGATGTTCGAAATTCAATCTTAGTAGTAAATTTTGTATGCAGTATTGTATGCGCAGCAGTTCAGCTTATTTTGGTAAATGATCCGAAATCAGTTTCCATCAACATCAAGAAACATTGCAAGAATTTCGTTGGTATTGGAGTTCCTAGAAAATTGTTCAGCAAATCCACAATTTTCAGGAAAAACGATCACAACGCAATCTGCCGGGTTCAAATTGTATTTCCACTTGCTCATCACTTGAACTTGGTCAGGAAGACCAGCTTCGGCAGGTTCCTTGGTTCCTGCCGAAGCATCATGCTGAGTAGTGGCAATTTTTGTATTTTTTCTTGTTTTTTCTTTCTCCTTTTATATTGTAATGTGTTTCCTATAATATGTACCTAATGACAAAATAAAGATTTTTCTTTCTTTAAGTTATAGTATACTTACCTACTTACTTACCTGCTAAACACCATTTTCCAACGGAATTATTTTCATACATACAGAAAGGCACACATAGAATAATTTATTATTATTATAGTAGGTACTTACCTAAAGACTGTGGGAATGTATTTAGGTTCATTAGGTAAGTAGGTAGGTACCTAAGTATTAATGTGTGGGAAATTTAAAATTATTATTGCAATCAAACTCTGATAAAACCACATCACAAGCAGTTCTAGATTTCTAGCTCTAACAGTAGAATTTAATGAATTAGTCACATCTTGGCACAAACCATTCCAATAGAGTGGAAAAGTTTAGCGAGCTCAAACTTTAGTAGGTAAACAATACCATCGCTTCTCGAAACCGGCGCGGATCTCGATCGAATGACTCTAGGTATGTGTACCTACATTTTTCTACAGGAAAATAAAGATAAGAACAAAATAATTATGTCATATCCAATAATAGATAATTTTTTGTTGACTGAACCTGAAGTTACCTATAGGTACTTAAGCCTCTGCTTCAGGAAAAAACAAAAAATATCTTACAAGTAAGTACCTACATATAATGTTTTACTTTTGTAAGTGTTTACCTAAGTAGGTACTTACCTACCTACTTATCTTTTAAGTACCTACTTAATAAAAACATTTCTATTTCTATTGTCGAAAGAGGTACTTAGGACTTACTTACTTACTTAAAATTTTTTTTCCAACATAGCTAATACACACACTTAAAAATACTACAGAGATGAGTCTTTGTTTGAGCCATCGATAGTTTGAGCTCTGTATCTCCCCCTGCTGAGCAAATTGCACCGCACAAGTGGAAGCGGGACTTGAGTTAGGAAGGACAACGAGGTGATCCTTCCCCCTTGTGAAGGCGGTAAATTGAAGTAAATAAATTGGTTAGATACGATGGATGGTTGACAGGCTGATCGTGCACCGTGAGACAGAGAGACCTCCCCCCCCACTGCGCAAGTGCGGCGTGATGCGCACGCATATATACACCAGCGCTTCGCCCGACTACCAGTTAATCCGCAGGCCGCTCCGCGTGCCGATCGAAAACGTTTGGCAGTGTCGCACTTTGCTCACGAACTACATATCGTACTACTTCGCGCGTCTACACGCACGCATCGAAGAACTGCGTCAAGGTAGGTAAAACTTTGAATTTAAAGTGTTTTTCAGGAAAGTTTAGTAAACTTTAGAGAGTTTTAGGACTGGTTATGGTTATGCGTGCGGTATGCGCATTTTTTATTTCGGGTGACCTTCCTGGGCACGTGCAGAGTGAGTGCACGCGCCTCTCGCCCGTTCCCTTCCATTTGCATCGCGAATTACTTCACACCAGCTCAGGCTAAAATAACAAGACAAACACTCAGTGTGCTCGCGGGCTAACAAAACTTTGCTTTGCGAACTTATACCCACACCAAGCGAAATTTGCTTCGAAACAAAGTAAGAGGGTTTCCAAGGTATAAATAATGAAGTGGAACTAACCAAGAACAGTAGGTAGGTACTCGTAGGTAATTAACGAATGAATCACAACTTTTATCAATGGAATTTTAATGTCGAAGATATTGTTAGTAATGTGATAGCCCTCATTTTCGTGGTCCCTTTGTAATAAAATTCTTACTAAATTAGAAACGAAAAAATCCTTTCATGGACTACTATAACTAATAGCATCCCAATTCGTTGGCAACATAGCATAGCCCATAAACTATTATTTCAATCCTCGTGAATACCTAATGATTACATAAGTGAAATGTTTGTTGTTGTGACACAAAACAACTGCATTATACCTACTGAACAAAGAATTTCTGACTAAAAATTTATAGGAGCGATTAACTTCATTCATGTTAGTGTGATGCGATAAAACAAAATAGCAATCAAAACATGCGCAAACTTAGCAACATGCCCCAAATAAAATATTAGATAGGAACCTATCAGTCTGTGATTATTTGTCTGTATAAAACTGATTAAAATGTTTTTTTTTTTATAAAAGCCCAACTTTAATTTCTTAAGGGCACAGTCATGAGGGGAGTAATTTCCTTCACTCTCCAGGTACATTTCTGTTCATAACTCCGAAGAAACTCGTCAGATTCTCACCAATTTATGGGACCGCCTCAGGAACAGAAAGAATTTTCAAAATTGCGGAAAAATCCGTTAACCTAACTTACATATTTTTTAAAGTTTCTTTATTGAAGTCGGTTATAGTAAAAACTCCCTACAAGAAGGAAAATCTGGCGCTTATAAGGAAATGAGGACAATATACATACTCAATGTCAGCATTCCTTTGTTGGTAGAATTGGTTACCTTCATTGTAAACAATGACTAAGTAGAGGAATTGAGTTAACTGAATCGAACACGTAATCTGCGGAACGACTCGATAAACAAACACAAGGCAAACTTCATTTGTAACAAAGATAGCACTACTAATAATTATAACGCGAAAGTTTGTATGGATGTTTGTAACTGTTTCACGCAAAAACTACTGGACGGATTTGATTGAAACTTGGAATGTTGTTTAAGTATATAACTATATATATACTTAACTAGTTTATGAACATAGGCAATAATTTATAATAATAATAATAATCTTCCTGGCCGTTTTCGGCTACGGAGACATTGGCTTGGTAATTAATTTGTGTCTATGGGCTTGGATGTTTAATGCAATAATTTATACTTAACCAGTTAAGTAAATTGCGTGCGAAAGCTTGTAAAAAATTAATGAGAAGTTAATAAATAATGTAGGTACTTACTTACATTATTGGAAGAGACAAGACGGTTAAATATTTTTCGACATGGGTACATCTTGTGATAAAAGTCCTTGATCGACTACCTTATTTGTAAAACAATTTTTACCTTTCTAAAGACCCTCATAAGCTGTAAGAAATGTGTCGTTCGCTACAATGTTAATCATGTAAAGTTAAGAGGCATAATGGGATAATTTATGAATCATACAAAGAGATTATATTATTAATAGATTACTTACTTACCTAGCTATGAGTAGGTACCTAACCTTATAATCTCATATATTAGCTTAATAAGTAGTACCACTTGCGATAAATGCAATGCTTACTGATTAACTCAGAAGCCAGACTGTTAACAATGAATAATAAAAATGTAGTAAGAATTTCTTTGTGTAAGTTTATGATGACAAAATAAAAATTAACCTCATTTAGTAACATAAAGGCCAGACTAGTATTGTAAAGTTTTATAATATGACAAGCTTACTCGCCAGTGGCTTCGCTCACGTATTTCCTACGTAGATAAAAAGTAGCCTATAGGCTATATGTTATTTCAGGTCATAAACTATTGATTCCAAGTTTCAGCCGAATCTGTTCAGTAGTTTTCGCGTAAAGAGTAACAAACACCCATCTATATGGACACATACAAACTTTCGCGTTTATAATAATTAGTATACCTAAGTACTTACATAATTATAATATTATTTTATCGGCCAAGGACATCTTTATTTTTTAATTTTGCAAGAAAAATTATATTTACCATGAAAACAATGGATCGTAAACAGCGGAACATTTGAAACGATAAAATATTCTGAAATCTCCAAAATTGTTCAAAGTCATTCCAAACCAAATATCTAAGCGTTGCCAACAACACGCAAACAAATACTTAGGTACTTAATTATAAAGATGGTATGGTTGTAGTACGTAGCTGTAAGGCAAATGGCCGAATTATCTACATTATCACTTCCCCATATGCACAGTCAATAATGTTGCTACGTGGACACAGTTGTGGAAACAACCTAAGCGATAGAATCATAAAAAACCTTTCTTGTTAAACATGGTTTGTTTATTACGAACAAAGAGTAAATTCTTCGAAGTAATCTTTAGGAAGATGTGCTGATTTTTCATTCATTTCGAACAGAGCTTTTGACAAACAAAAAACTAAAAGAAAAAATAAGCCTGAATAGACTTCTATGCAAATCACAACACAAAGGAATTAAGAAAACACATTGACCAAGACGCGTAAATTATTTTGCTGCTAACGTACGTCTACAGATTTTGTGTTCGACTTTTCAATGAAACTTATTTATAGCACAGCAGGCCATTGCACACGTCGTGTGATACATATCATTATACATCTCGATCAGTGCATAAAACACCTATCTTTTTTATTGTAATACAAGCTTACTCGCCCGCGGCTTCACTCGCTTGGTACAGTAGTATCTCTCTAACTCTCAGATCAGACATCATCTAAGAATCTTAAATGCTTAGAACTAAGAGAATGTTGTGTATCGTTATTTTCAATTGACTTTAAACCACGACAAAAGGGAGAAGGTTCTATGGTTCACTAGGGAGAAGGTTCTATGGTTCACTACGTGTTTTTGTTTATCTATGTTCACTGATTATTCCGTTAAGAGGACCGCATTTGAATGTTTATCTATGTTCACTGATTATTCCGTTAAGAGGACAGCATTTGAAAGAATATCAGAGACCGTATTCCCACAAAAAAAATTGAGGATCTGAAAAGGATCATAAGTTATGAACAGAAATGCACCTCGAGAGTGCAAGAAATTGCTCTCCTTCTTCTTTGAAGTCGGTTTTCATAAAAAAATTATACTACTTACCTACTACTTGTACCTACCGTCCATGCTTGTTAAATAAAATATCAATGCCGAGGGATTGCTCGAGATTCATGTAAAATGCAGGCGAATCGCTACTCGTGACTGCGAGCGATGATGTTGTGATCCGCCTCCTGTCAAAGGTCGCGGGTTCGCTTCGAGCTCAGTTGAATGCACGAGTGTTCGTTGACTTTTGAGCGCATAGGATATGACAACATTTATATTTATAGCATTTCCATAACACCAGACTTTAAGAAATCACTAGGTATTTAGGTTCGTATTCAGAGACTACGCTCAGACTTGAGTTTTCGCTCAGTATCGATTGTTGTCAGTTCTCTATGAAACTGAGTGATGAATCACCTCAAGACACGATTCACGCTTGAGTATGAACTCTGAATACGAACCTTGGAGTCATTAATGACTTGTGAGGGTTTAAAAGAGTATGCTAATGGTGTAGTCCATTATCTGTAGCCGTCACATTTCAATTAGGTTGAACCACTGTCTGGATTACGTAGTTGGGGACGTACCTACCCTTCTAAAAGACGTTTAACAAAAATTGTCTAAAATATCCTTGGCGATTCACACATCGCTTCAAGTCCCAAGCTTAGCTACTTAATTATTGTGTTAGTTATAGTAACTATAAGTAAGTACCTACCTACACGTAACTTTGTACTTTTGATAATTTTTTACATAGATTTTACATTTCATAAAATACCTATGTGTTTCACGAATTGAAAAGATACTTGATAAAACATTATATTTACGCGTATTTATCGCTATTTCCCTTTATTTAATTTTATCCCGTCGTTGAAAAGATACTCTTTGTCATGTTTGAACCAGTTATACAGACATGAGAGCCTTGGGTATCTGTACCACATATGGCTCATAATTTTGCGCATATTCCGGGTTCCACCGAGCCAGGTATTAATCGTCACATAACCATTAATTACGTCGTTTTATTTAACATTAATCGATGCCAGTGACATTCTCTTTAATACCCAGAGTTCTAGACACTATCACTTCCTACAAACTGTACTGACATGACAAACGCTAATTGGATGGAATAATAACTCATCCTTCTCAATCATCCTGTGACATTCATATTCAAAATATTTAATAATCTACATTTAACTCAATACATTCTCTTATTAGGGTAAAAAAAGTGTCCAATGCAAAAGTTTTAGATCTTTTAATTACCTACAACTTTGCCATTTGGTTTTTTTTCATAGCACTTTTAGTTTTGCCGGAAATCGAGATAAACCGTTTTTTACCCTTAAAAGCTCAACCCCATCCCCTTCCCGACCTCAGATCACCCGTAAATTATTTTTCCTTTAATTTTTAAAGTATTCTCCTCCATTTCTAATGGGTTTCATCCTACTGTGATTTAATTTTGTCTCAAAAGCTATCGACATTGGTCTATAGATACTGGTAAAACAAAAAAGAAAACAAATAGACCTTCAACGGTCAACAACGTCATCAACAACAAACGTGTCTCGACTTACCAGAGAGAAACTTTTTTTTTGCTAAGGTAAGAGCTTTCATAATCTCATTGAATCTAAGTTTATCAGTGATCTTACTTTTCTATTAGTTTTAAATGTATTCAGCAATGATTCGAGACTTCTGAGAACTAATTAAATAAATAAATATCCTTGGACATTTCACACAGCGTCATCTGGTCCCAAGATCAGATCATTAATTACTTAAATATTTTTTTGACAATATATTTATTCGTATTACTTAAGTACCTACACTAAAAAACACCCAGACTGAAGACAAATATTTGCAGATCATATTCGTCAAAGAAACAAAAATAAAATAAAATAAAGAGATCATTGTAAGAGCAGAAGGTAGAGTTACTAAGAATTGTTTAGTTGTCTCAAAAGATTCCAAAGAACTGTTTAAAGCAAAGTTAAATTATTATTTGGTTATTCTTGTGACAAACCAAAAAACTTTGTCAAAGTACAGAGTCTATTATCTAGGGCCTAGACTCTCTACTTGGACAACGTTCAAAGAAAGATTTTGAATCTTCAAAAAAGATTTTGAATCTTCAAAAAAGATTTTGAATCTTCAAATAGATTTAGAAGAATCCATTAAATAATTATGTTATTAATTTTATAATCGTTTTTGTTCATTTGTATTCTTTGGGTACTTAGGTAGGTACCTAACTGTTTTATAACGATGATTTTTTGGTGATTATACTTTTGGGTTTTCCTAATAGCTAATTGAGCTAGGTAGAGTTCTTAAAATTAATGGTTTATAAAAACCATCGCGTTAAAAACTAATTAATTTGTCAGTAAAACTACTTGTAGGTACTATTATTTTGTTCTGTGGTAGAACTTCAGTAAAGACGTACCTACTTATTTTATGAAGTTGTATCTAGTGATAAACTTATAACTTTTTGCTTTTTACTAAGAGCTAGTTTTTTTGTAGTTATTTGCAAACCCCAAAAAGTACCTATGCGAAGGTGCAAGCAAATATTTAGATGCTTCAAAATCATAAAAAATGAAAAAATACAAATTCAAATGGCAACATGAGGAAACGCATCAGATGCTCAATACAATTTTTACTCTTTCAAAAATAAACAATTTTCAAAATCGGTCCACTAACAGAATAATCGATGAACATACTTATTACATAAGTTCATAAAAACTTAAAAAAATTACATAGGTACCTACTTACTGTGGAACATATAACCTAAAGTTACCTATATTGATAGGTAAACATGAAACACGCATGAAGTGCCTCACTTTAGATTACATCAGTCCAACTATGGTTGACCTCCATCTAACTGGTTTCTCCTTATCTATATTTACTTACATCATTGATAGCACATGTAGTGGAGCACACTGCACACCTAATTAATAAATAATATCATTACAAAATTTTTAATATAAGAACAGTTTAGGTACCGGATCTTGAAACCGGTTATGAAAAATGATATTTTTTGATTAAGTAGGTGGTACTACCTATTTAATATTTTCCACCGTAAACTTAGTATTCTTTGTCCAATTTATGGTTGATCATGAACAAAGAAGCGCAATCAAGGCATCTAGGTATTTTTATATGTTTACCTAGCTTTTATAATAATATCATTTATACATAAGTACCTACCTTGATTGCGCGGACAAAGCCTATGTCCGCGAAGGCGCTCTTTCATGATAGTGAAAGCCAGTAGATACTACCTAAATCCTTTGGCGAAAATTACTGTCAAATTTGACAGTTGTTTTCGCCATTTATTGTGATTTATGCTTCGATACAATTTGAGACAAGTTACACAATAATATTACTGCAGTTGTTTTGTTTTTTATTGATACAAAGTAGAAAACAAATTTTAATTCTAAGCTACAAATAAACATTTTTGATTTGATTTTTGATGATTTGATTTGAAAACAAAGTCCATTTATAAAAAAGAATTGTATTTACTATCGTAAAAACATTCTGCACATTTCAAACATAATTAATAGGGAATATTATTCACTTACTGTCTTTCACTATCATGCAAGATCTTTTAAAACTTTTATTATTATAATTATTAAAGTTTTCCATTATTATGGAAGTGATAGTATCATTGGTACCTATCGTTTTACGCTTATCAAACTACAATGCTTGTAAGCATAATAAGTAGGTAATTGCGATGCTCCCTGACCTAAAAAGAACGTGTTCAGTTGCGTAATGTAGGTATATAACTACATAATATATAAACTTTATATTATAAACTTTAAAGGTCCCTATAAAACTAAAAGAAAATAATGAAATATAATAGGTACCTACTTATATTACTATTGATATACCAGTTACCTAAACTATTGATATTATTGATAACATGCAATGCAACCCCTCAAACTGAATACTGAAACGCTACTTGACACATTTTTGAGACTGCACCTTAGGCAAAGGCATTATACTATAACTATAATATATATAACTATAATAGTTATAGAGTATAATATCTTTGACCTTAGGAGCCAAAGACATTCTTACTTACTTGTCAGATTTATATAGAGACAAACCTCAAATAATGTCAAAGATAATTTTTAGGGCTCCGTACCCAAAGGGTAAAAACAGGACCCTATTACTTGACTGTTTTTTTTCTATTACCGACTCTGTTTAAATAAAAAGGGTATCGTTTGAATTGAACTGAAACAACAGACTTCGTTATCGCGGAATGTAATGATATGAATAGTTGAATCAGACTTTACGTCTGCGCAATCGTCATAAAAGTTGGTTATGTCAGTAAGTATAATATATAATTTCCAACATTAAGATACCTACCTACATAGGTATAATTGTATTACTTAAGCAATAAATGAACGAAACGAAATTGGAAAACGAGTTGCCGTATCTTCATAGGTCAAGACCACTTTGCTCTCGGCATTATGTATAAACATCCATTGGTATGGTAGTTTTATCTATTTTTAGTTTTATACGCAACGGTTTGTTCAATCATAATAATATATTTAGGTTAGGTGGATGGATATGAGTAAGTATTGACTAAGGACTTTAATATTTTGTTATACCTAGACAAAATTACTGTTTATTAAGATTAAGTACCTTTAGGTATCCAAGTAGGTACCTAACCTACTTATACAATACAATAAAAAATGATTTTTGCAATCTGGTGCAAGCGAAAAGTAAGGTGATGAACATTATCAAACCGTCAGTCTGTTTCATGAGAATACATGTTGTGCCGACCCCACATAGTGGGATAAGGGCAGGAAGAAGAAGAAGAAGAAGAGTCTACCTCGACTTCAATCAGGAGGTCGTGGGTTCAAACTTCAAATACTTACTTACTGGTCGTGCATCAATTTGTATGCGCACGAGTTCTGAACGGTGAAGTAAAATATTGTGAGGAAACCCCACACGTATTTGACCATTGTCTTTACTGTGGATTTGGCCGGCTACGAGGACGGCAAGTCTAAAAAAATCAACTAAAAAGGATGTAAGAAAGGGCAAAACATTTTTTATTAAGATACACTATCTAGGCTAATAGAATGTGGATAGAAATAAATCTACTGTTTGTAGATATCGCAGGTAATTCCCACCACTTATAACGTTATGCTTTGACAAGTGACAAGTTAATTCTACGGCTAAGGCAGCATTGCTATGCTGCCAGCCAGTGTCTTGGGCACGGGACTCTATAAAGTTTCGAATGCCATCGTTTCGAAGTAGGTACGACGCATAGATAGGTAGGTACGCCAATTCTTAGATGGCTCAATTGGTTCTAATTCTAATTGTATTTTAAAGTATAGTTAGGTACTAGTAGGTAAAAACCTAGTAAGTAGTTTTTTGTTTCTGTAAATAAATGAACTATAGGTACTTACTTACTTAATTGGCTTACTTACTCGGTCGCGGTTACACTACCGTGGTAGGTACCTACCTGGATTAAAAGTACTTACCTAGGTAAGTAGGTACCTATGTGTTATTCCAGGTCACAAACTATGTAAGTAGGTACTATTCCAAGTTTCAGAACAATCCGTTCAGTAGTTTTTGCGTGAGTACCAGCTAAGTAGGTAGGTACCTACCTAATAAATATCCATACAAAATAGCGTTTACAATATTAGGTAAGTAAGTAAGTAAGTAGGAAATACTTACCTACTATGTAGGTAAGTATATTATTACTTATTAAGTAAAAATATTATGACTACGTAGGTACGTATCATTGTACGGTGTAGGCACTCACACGTAGTAGGTAGGTACAATAGATCATTGCGAATGAGGACAAAGGACAAATAACTTTATCGTATCGAATGAACTTCAATGAACCGTTAACCCAAATAGATTAGACTTATTAAACAAATAAATGAATGATATTACGGGATACAATGCCAATCACATGTTTAGAACAATAAATTTTATGTACCTAGTGATAGATTTCTTGGAAACCGGAAACTCTGAATAGAATATTGCACAAATATTTTTAAAATTAAAACTCTACTTTAAACTGTTTTTAATTAAACTAAGACCAATGCTTGAGTAATAATTTCTAATACGGGCCATAAAGCGGTGAAGAAGCTTGACTTTGCGTAATCGTAGTATCGGTAGGGGTTTCACTGAATGCCATTTGGAATCGGAAATGCACCTCACGCATTAAGTAAATAAGCACCTGTTGGAGGTAGGCAATGCATGCAGGCACTGTTATGTGGGCACTGCATTATGTGATGATGTTCTTTTTATATTGCCATAAAATATTATTTTTAACTTAAGTAAGTACCTATGTTGAGATAAATTGTTGAGTTATTTTGAAGAATACTTATTAAGGGTTCTGTGGATATAATTTAAGATACTTAATTAGGATTACGCGTGTGTGTACCATCCACTAATTTGTTATCTGTTTCATTCAATTTGTCTATTACTTTATTCAATTACTACCATTTTATTTCGATAGAAAACTAAAGAGCCATAATATTCATACGAGCAGGCTGATGCTTAGTTTATAAACAGACATCGATCGAAATACTTCCGCACCACACCCCAATCTCTTATACCTATCTACCTTACCTATACCCTTGAACTTTAGAACTTTGTCCACGTGCCCAAAAGATACGCTAGGTACTATATACCCAACAATCTAAGTAGAATTCGATTTTGTTTCATTAAGTTGCAATTTTACCTACTTATGGCGCGTGTCTGTCTTACGTTACTTAAGTAAGCATAGATTGCCGTTATTTTTATAGCGATGGTCTACATTTAAAGTGGACGGGGCGCAATCTTATCAAACGATTAGGTGCCTAGTTTTATTATTGTAAACGACTGCGTAAGTCTGCGTTATTCAGGACTGTAGACCATCAAGTTGATAATGTGTCTTAGATTGACCTGTGGATATGGCTGTCTAAGCTTAGAGGATCGTTAAGGTGATGAGTAAGCCTATTCCATCTCAACAAAGTCCCAGGTAATACGATGTAAAATTTAAGTGTAGGTAAAAGTTGCCTACTGGCACTGTAAAAATCATCTAGTAAGGTGTAAAGGTCTAAGTAAGTTTTTAGATCTAGGTAGTCGACAAAAACTACCTAACTTCAATAGCTGTGATCCTGTTTCTATAAAACTTCCCACGAATTAAAATTAACAGACAAATTCATCATGATTATTTCTTATCTGGATGTGTGTGCATTGTATCGTCCGCCAAATGTGTACGTAAGTACCGACCGACGCAATTAAAAATGTTTCTTCTGGCATTTTGTTTCCTACGGTATTGAATTCTAGGTGTCAATGTAGCCAAAGCGTCTCTGCTCTACAGCCAATCTACAAATCTATGTATAGAGACAAGCGTGCCCCGTGTTACTCTAAATCAGCCCCTATAATTGTTAAATTTATATTTTATTTACGCGTCGAAACAGATTACGCGCGTAAAAAAATAAGAGAACTGACCAAATTGTCAAAACTGTTGCTCTTTTCATAAAAGTGCCTTCTAAATATTGGTCTTCTACTACTAAATAATGTGTCGGAGAATTGAATAAGGAAGCAATTGTCTCTTAGAGTTTAAGTCTGCCATAACGCCGAGGAATGAGCGGGAGAGCGAATAATGTTTTTACTCGTGAGTGAGAAGCGCAGAACGATAGACACGCAACATAATTTATAGCGAAAAAACAGTTTTTATTTAATAACAAGTTAATTAAACAAGCAATCGAAAAATTAAAAAATCAGAACTAAATAAATACTTCTAGGTTATTTGTCAAAACATAAAACCAACAAAAATAGCGTTCTGTTCCTGAGATAAAAAGCAATTGTCTGAAAAACATGTATTTTTCAAAAAAATATATGATCGAGAAAACTTTTACCAATCGTGTTTCTAAAAAACCAAGATAAAAGATAAAAGTTCAAAGTATCATTTCCCTAAATATGAAGGACGTAGCTTTCACATAATATACTGAGATAAATAAGGATTTCGACGACTAATTTGCATATGGCGCTCTCTTAATTATGTCTCGATCTGTAATGCTCAGCAACAAAATCATTTTTTTTGTATACCTACGTGATAGATGTTATAAATTATTACAATTATTTGTGTTAATAATGTATGTAATGTTAACATAGAGAACTATTAATCAGCTGTCAAGTAGCCAGTTGTGTTATTGTGTGAAAAATAAAAGTGTGAGCTTGTCTAATTACGATACCTCACCTGGTTCATTCAGGAAGAATGTACTCGACATAATAATGTCGGATCTTAGCAGAACTAGACTAAGTAGGTTCAGACTAAATACATAATTTAATATATTTTTGTGTTACATTATAGCATACTATTATACCGGTACCCTCTGTTTTTGTGTAACTTAATTTGTGGACAACGGGGCTGGTTGTACACTTAGAACTACTAGCAATACATCTTATTTATAAGTATACTTTAGCCTTAGTGTACAATTGTTTGTTGTTCCTAAAATAAATAAAATAAAAATAAATACCTACTCACGAGTTTTAACATCGCGTCAGATAAACTTCAACAACATTAAATAATTGCTATGTATCTATTCAATAATTAAATGAAAAGTATGTTTGATTGGACATGGCAGAATGATTGTTGCATTTACGATTAAATTCAATTTAATTTCAATGTCGTCTTTGGCATAGGTACCACCTACCTACACCTACCAAAGACGATTAATATCTAGAAGACAGACAAAGGCCATACACAAAATCGTAACCCTAAAAAATAGCCTGAAAACTCTAAAACATCAATTTTATCCAAGAAATTTCAATTACTTTCTAGTTAAAAATGTTTAAATTTTGAATATTGTTGCTACCTACTACTAAGTATTGAAATTTCTTGGATAAAATTGATGTTTTAAAGTTTTCAGGCTATCTGGTACTGCGGGATCGGGTTACGATTTTGTGTATGGCCTTTGTCTGTCTTCTAGATATTAATCGTCTTTGTACCTACTAATAAGTAACATAGCATTACCGCTAATTGTAGGTAAGATAAAACGTGGAGGAAAGATAAAACGGTAAATCTTCGATCAACAATACACCGTAAATTACATTTTATGTACAAGTACAACTAGCTGCGCCCCGCGGTGTTACCCGCTGAGAATAGTTCCCGTTCCCGTGGGAATACCGAGATCAAAATGCGTCCAGCCGTTTGAGCATGAAATGAAGGAGTAACAAACATTCACACTTAGGTACTTACAAACTTACACATTTACCTACACACACACACACTTTCACCTTTATAATATGAGTGTGATTAGTGTGACTATATAGCGTGATGTTTGAAATATCACTATAGTTGGCAGCTAAAAAAAAGTTTAAAAAAAAGGTGCGTTCTATCATCTGATAACGAATAGAAGAAGTCTATCGACATTTGATGGAATACAGGTTGTTTACACTAATGTTTATTGTATAATAAGTAGGTAATAATAATAAATAATGTTTATATAAACATCGTTGAACATTCACACAACGTCTAACTCGTTGTCGTAGTGTTATGGTAAATAGATAGGTAAGTAGGTACATTATAATACATTATTTAAGTACCTACTTACCTACATTAAATATAGGAATTAGCATGTAAAACGAAACTTAAGTGATCCTTGAGGTCCTACAAGAATAAATATTTTTTTCTTTCTTTCAAATAACAACAAATGGTACCTACCTACCCGAGACAAATATTTGCAGATCACACAAATATTTTCTCAACCGCAACGCAACCTTCTTGTTTCAGGCGGACGCCATGCGCCATGCGCCACAGTGATCGTCTTTTAAAAATAGTACCTAACATCATTATCAAAGCATTATATTTGATATCATAGTAGAAAAATTAAATAAAAAATTGACAAAGATAAGTCAAAGTCAAGGTTTGATGACGAGCTCAATGCAGTGCACGTACAGTACATTGTACTACTCCGTTGTTTAGCCGTGAAAATGTTGGGCAGAGTGCCAATCGATTGCGTGACATTGTCACCAAGCCTCAGTGTGATGTAGTTGGTCTACGCACTTAACGGTACGAAGACAAAGGGTAACTTACAAACGAGTGGACAAAGGTCTAAATTGTAGTATAGGTAGGTAGGTACCTACTTGAGCTAATAGTAACAGCGTAGCAACAGCCTACGGCATAATTCGTTGATTTCGTTGTACCCTTTCATTAATCTTGGTAACTGTAGGTACTTACAAAATGTATAAATGTTGTATGCAGGGGGATGGCATGGTTTCGGGGGCGTTAAATCGATCTAGCTAGGTAATGAAGTAAAATCGAAAATTTCGTTGTTTGCAGGCAATAAAAACAAGGAAAGCTCGGTCATCCAGGTTCTAAAATATTATATTATATGATCGCGACTGTATTTCCAAGGTGCCTTAACGTCAGTTTCAATAACCTATAATTTTTCTTGGTTTTGCTTACTAGGTACAAGATATTTAAAATAACCTCTTTACAAAAAAATACAAATCACAAATACCCAGAGTAAGAAAAACATTTAGGTTATTGAGACTGGCCATTTTTTTATGTTAAATTTAAATACCTAAAGAACGGTTCTTAAGATTCGTTGAAAATGTCTAAGGGTGTAAATATCCTGATACATATTTACATGCCCACACTTAAGAAATGAGGCCATGCACCAGATACCTATGTAAGTATTGGACATGCCTCTGACTACCCCATTAGACATCTTCAAAAAATCTAGAATGCCTAAAAAGATCTGAAAGAATATGTTTACCGCATCTTGTACTCATACTTATTTCATTTTTCACTTTTCACACAAAAACTAGTTTTGATGTGATATTAAATTTAATTTCTTTGTTACAGACCCAAAGCACAAAAACAAATATGGCGGACGCTGCACACGGGAAGATTGAAGGTAAATATTTAAAGCTACTTGACCCACATAATCAGTGTCAGCGATACACTAACGTGATATAAATTTATGGAAATACTTAAATTTGTAAGTAGCAGGTACAGCTAGCAAACAGACGCGTGGATACAGTAGGATACAGTATGTATAATAAGTATATGTAGCTATAATAAGTAGGTAACTTAAATTAGAAGGCATTTTTGTCTTGATTTCTTTTAAATAATTCGCGACCTGCCGACTTTGTCCGCTGGAATTTCGTCTGGAAATTCAAATTTTCTACATTTTTTTTCTTTCCTCTCTTGGTCACGCACGCATTCTCTCTTGGCATGCATGGCAAAGCAGTTGTTCTCAAGTTATGAGAACAACTTCACTTACTTACCGAATTTCGTAAACGGCCTAAGCGCCAATTTAATTGTCTTTTTTATTTTCGAGTTTAGAATCTTCTAAAATGTACCTAAGTACCTCGTAGAGGTGACAAAATTTAAGTAGGTATTTTTTTATGAGAACAGACTTCATGTTTTTAAGAAGAAAATTGCTCTTCTGCACTCGAGGTGCATTTCTGTTCATAACCCTAGAAGTTCACCTCTTTTAAAGTATGTTGACTGATTTTTCAGTCATTATAGGACCGATTTTTAAATGTTTTTTGTTTGAAAGAGTAGGAATGATCCAGAGGTACCACCTCCTCCATTAAAAAAAATTGAGGATCTGAGGAGGATCTTGGCAGTTATGAACAGAAATGCACCTCGAAAGAGCAGGAAATTTCTCTCTTCTTAGAAATTGAAGTTGGTTAACTATTTTTATTTTTATTTTACTTGTAATTTAAACATTTTGTTGCTGACTTTACCTAAACTAGTTCCTTCAGAGACCTTGAGAGCTTTAAATAGATAATACTCAGAATTATTTTTAAATGGATCTTATCCTATCATCCAACTGAATTCCTCGGATATAATAGCTCATTTACCAGGATATCTTTCCTGGTACCAAATTTCATTGAAATCCGTCCAGTCGTTTGAGCGTGAAGGAGTATCAAATATTCAAACTTATGTATCATCATAGGTAGGTACACTGGGTTATTCAATTTCACTAGACAACTGCTCAGAATAATTAGAAAAAGTTCGTGAGAAACAACACGTGGCGGTCGGATAGCACCCCTGACCCCTCTACTCACTAAAATTGGGCCAAACACGCCATGATTACTTTTTCACAAAAAAGTGTTTTTGTTGTCCATAAAAATACTGGCACGTTGCTTTTGAATGTTGAAAAAATGACATTCTGTCATCATTTTTAAAATTTAAGTTGTGTGACTAAAATAATATTAAATGTAGAATTGTAGATTGTCTTTTCAAATGTTTTGTTTAATACCTTGGTCTTCATTACTAAATTGAAATAAAACTTTTCATTGTTTTCAATGTAAAATCAATAAATAAACATCCTGATATTCGTTGGAAAAATTTTGGCTTCCAAATTGACATTGTGATTGACCTGCGCAACCGAAATGACAGATTCCATTATTGATCGACGAACGAGTTTGTAACATAATACCTACCAAAAGTTTTATTGAATCTACGAGTTATTTTTTGACCCAGCTGACCTAGTCTTATATTTACCAGATTAATTGACCGTCACCAGAGTTGGCCACTTGCTTATACAAATTTACTAACCGGATTGATCATGTTATTCAACACAACATTTTAGACTATCTAAAATAATTGTTAAAGATATGTTGTTGAGATAAAACGACGATCAATATACCTGGAACAAATGCTAAATAAGATTTTGTTCACAGATAACCCGAAGATACTGTCTGGTCCAGTTCTGACCAATTCTCCAAATGCAGTGCTCTCGAAGACGCTGCTCAGCCGCTATTATGACCTCCCGCTGCCGGCCGATAAGATCATTGCCACTTACGTTTGGATCGACGGATCCGGGGAGCACATGCGGTGTAAGGACCGCACCTTGAACTTTATCCCGAAACAACCCAAAGGTATGTAAGATCTCAGAAAAACTTGTCCTATCTTCATTTTGTCTCCTAAGTCGTAAGGGAAAAGAAAGGAGTCCTTTTCTTTGTATGCCCCAACACTGTCATAAAAATCCAAATGTCATTCCGGATTTGATCTAATCCAATACTAATAAGTAAAACTGGTTATAGTACCTACTTGGTTAACTGGCAATTAACTTTTTCGAAACTTTTTGTTTTTTCTATATATTTCTTAGCTTCAGCTATAACCCTTTTATGTGAATAGAATGTGTTTTATTCCCCTCTCTGCTTGCTTTGATCGCACAGTTTTGTCCTTGGCCACTCCTAAATCACAAAATAAACATTGCCGTAACCTTGTAACCTGAGTTGTAAACATCAAAACTCGTAAACATCTTACAATGTCTAGTCTACTAACGAGACGATGAAAGTCTTAGACCCATTCTTGTAGCATGTGACTTGGTAGGTAGTTGATTATTTAAATATGATGAAAATCAGTATCCACCCGCGGCTTCTCTTGCATGGTAGGTACTTAAACGGATAAAAAGTAGCCTGTGGTTAATGTTATTCCAGGTCATAAACTATGTACCTAGGTATTTATTTATTTATTTTTACATCTTAGGAAAGCAAACAAATAAATAGTCATAAAAACAAATTAAATAACTAAATATAATACTAAAAACCATTTAGAGGTTTATATTTCAAATTTCAAGTAAGTTTTTTCAGCTTCAATAACTGACATCGATTCATTCATCCTTACAAACTTTCGCATTTATAAATAGGAGTATTGAACAGAATGTTGTTCATATTCAGTATTGCTAAACATGAAGTGCACGGACGTGGTCGTGGCTAATATGGTACTGCATTGTATCCAGCAGCATCACCATTAGACACTAATTGACCATTTTCATGTCATGCTGCAATTTTCCATTAGGTATACAACTACCTATACAAATTGCAATTGCATGATAAAATGGTTTACCGAGTCTTTAGAGATAATAGGTAATGTATGCTAATGCGGATGATGTGCTTTGCTTTGAATGCAGGCCTCGCAACCTGTCAATCAGCCAGCAGTCATGCCGATAATACAAAACTGTTTCGCATCATTACCACTCGTTAAACAAATTGAAAAAACGCTTTAGAAATGGCCGTTATGAAACACGACACTTCTATTGAAGTTAGAGCGGTTTCATTACATACATCCTCATTAACAATACTAATTAACATACATTCGGTAAATTGTTTGGCCTTCATGCGAGTGAGATCTGAATACGTAAACAAGTTCTATTTTATAAATTAAAAGATATTTACTGCGTTTCTATTCAATTGCGACTATAAGCGAAATAAACAAATTAACTGCGTTGTATTTTACCTTCTGGTCGCACTATGAATAATGATATTTACTAGTTAGCCAAGGACTTTGAATAATTTATAGGTACGTTACGTCCCGTAGATAAACTAGCTCGACTGCTGGAAGATTTGAATGAAATCTACGTGTCAAAGATTAATAGAAACATGAAATGGAAGCATTTGAACCAGTATCTGCCGCCGTATTTCATCCCTAGGGATCTGGAGGGTGTGTTCGAAGCGCGCTGTAAGCTGGGAGACCGGGAAAACACGGATAGCTTTGATGAGAACTTAAAAGGTTTCAGAGCAAGATTGCCCTCAGCAGACGTAGAAATGTACCAGTAGATTTATCGCGCTACTCGCTAAACATGTGACTTGCTGACGATTCGGACAAAATGTATTAGGACAGTGTCCCAATTGACACTTTTGATTTTAATATTTTTTTACTGTCTATTCGGACACCATCAAATTATTGAAGCTGTTCAGAAGGTACTTAAGTCAGGTAAAACATTTTAATAATAAATGAAATGAAATATGATCACGACTGTACCATCCCATGGAGCGGTAGCAAAAAAACCTATTAGACTAATAACCACCGTCTACTATTTATACATACCTACATCTCTTTTCGGTGACATAAAGGCTGTGCCGCCGTTATTTATCTGACTGTACAATGTGGTGTCCGAATCGACAGTACCTACCTAACAGAAATATTAAAATTAAAAGTGTCAATTGGGACATTGCGTCCAATATATTTTTCCCGAATCAACAGCAAGCCAAACATGTTTTCCTTAGTTATATTTAGAGTGTATAATGCATTTTATAGTTATCTAGATGCGCCCTCGCTATGATGGTAATGACGATGATGATTAAATGAGCCTTTGTCCTTTCCTGGGGTGCAATCTAAGTATATTTTATTGCTTAAATCGTAATTTAACTGTAACAGACAGTTACCTTCACAATATAATATTTAGTATAGTAGGTAGGTAGGTAGGTATTTATGGATTAGGTACTATATTATCTTGGGGCTGAGTAGAGTAGTATGTGGGTGACTCTTTTATGAGTACCTACCTACCTACTAGTACCTATATATAAATACCTGTAGGTATGTTTTTGTAGAAACGGATAATTTTATTACACGAGCTGTTTAGTATTATGTCGATATAGTTACAGCATATAGTCACAATTTGGATGGGTGACCTCTAGTGGATTTTTACAGCTGAGTGCTTCCGTGCTTCCGCCCTCCGAACCACAGAAGCACTTAGCTGTTAAACTTTTACACGACGTTAAATTTTTGTTCCCGGCTTGTAAACTTGTTAAGCTATGAGTTAGCCTCTAGCCCATACGAACTTACTAACAGCACAGATAGTGCATAAAATAAGAAGCCAAATAGGTACTGTCAGCTCTAATCTCCAAGTACTGAACAATGAGTTGATGGCGCGAACGAATTAGCGTTCATGGATAGGTACTAAATACTTACTCCAATAGACTTCGTGGAATAAAACATCTGAAGGATTGAGATCTATAAGTAGGTACTTAGTAGGAAACGTAGTGTTTTTATTCTCTTTGGTAGTAAGTAGGTAACTAATACATTGACGTAAATTTTGCTCCATCTTATATATCTAGTGTAGCTTTAAGAGTGTGTAATATGCAATGTAAATCGTTTTAGATCTCCGATAATAGCCAAAATCGCTCGAGATAGGGCGTTATGGTGCATTCTTATGGAGTTTGCCGACTCCACGTAACATAACTCTATGACGGTGCCATAGTCTTATCTGACACGGAAATATTAATTAACATTATATTATTGACGGTCCAGTTAAGTATTGCACGCTACGGTGTTGGTCGGTGACGGAACGATCTTTTACTAATAGCTTAGGTGTCTCTAAAACGTTTTATTTTTGCTTGGCACGTTCATTCATATTAAGTGCCTACGTTGATTCAGCACGGTATAGTCGGCAAATACCTGTAGATACTGTAGATTCTTTAAAAATTCATCAAAGTACTTTCGTCTGGGCTTTCAATTACGCTAACCGTGCCTCAGTGAGCTCGGATTAATTTGCATATTTTATGAATTTCAGAACTGCCAGTGTGGAATTTCGATGGCAGCTCGACAGGTCAAGCTGACGGCCATAACTCAGACACGTTCCTGGTCGCTCGAGCCATCTACAAGGACCCCTTCAGACGAGGAAACCACATCCTGGTCATGTGCGATACTTTCAAGTACAACATGGAGCCTACAGGTTAGAAAAAATCAGAGTGAATAAGATTTAATGGTAAAACTATGGGAATTCTTTGTGTTGGCGTAACGCCAGGGATTCATTGAGTATCGAGGCTGTGACCTCTTTTTGGGGGCGTCGGATGCCATGAATGCATGATTGAAAGATATTTTAGCTAAAAGAAACTGTGTCTATGCTGCAGCGGAAAGTGCGGAAAGTAAGCCAAGATGGCTGAAGCACTTCTAAAGTAACGTGATTCAATCATCAATAGTCGAAAGGCCTTACTGACGGCACTATAAAAAATATCAGGGATCCGTATAATTTATATAATAATAACTATACCTAGTCGTTTCACTAAAATAAATAAATATCTTAGGAACGGTATAAACCTCGCGACGTTTATTACCAAGTAATAATGTCTAACTAAATGCTCTTTTCAGAAACGAACCACCGTCAGAAGTGCCAGGAGGCGTACAACAAGTGCGAGGACGAGGAGCCGTGGTTTGGCATTGAGCAGGAGTATATCCTCCTTGATGCTGACCTCAGGCCCTTCGGCTGGCCTCCCGGCGGCTTCCCCCCACCACAGGGCCCCTACTACTGCGGTGTCGGCGCCAACAAGGTGTTCGCTAGGGATCTCGTTGAGGCTCACTATAGGTATGCAAATTGTGTAATTATTTCATGTGTTGGCAGGTGCTGAGCAAGCCTACTTTATTTCAACAACATCCCTGGCAGTTCACTCACTAGCTACTGTTTATATCACCTAGCATTTCGATGTAAAGGCATTTCAAAATAAAGTAAGTTCGTATGAGCTAGTTGCTAACTCTGTGAGTCTGCCGCCTAAATACCTCTCTCTGTCATAAAGAAGTCTGTGTTAAAGTCGTTAAAAAATTAATACGTCTCTGTCAATTGCGAATAAAGTTAAAAGTTATTTTTATTAATTTCTTTCCAGGTGTTGCTTGTTCGCTGGTGTTCCAATCTCAGGCACCAACGCCGAGGTCATGCCCTCCCAATGGGAGTTCCAGGTCGGTCCCTCCGTAGGAGTGTCCGCAGCGGACGACCTCTGGATGGCGCGGTATATCCTGCATCGTCTCGCTGAGGAGTACGGAGTCATCGTCACCTTCGACCCCAAACCTGTCCAGGACTGGAACGGCTCGGGTGCCCACACTAACTTCTCTACCAAGAAGATGCGTGAAGACAACGGTATTATGTGAGTACCTATCAATATCTGATACTTAGCTTTGATAGACACGATGTTTCGGTTATTTTTATGGTGAGAACGAACGAGTTATGCGAACATTTGATGATCTCTAAAGGAGTCTATAAGCAGCGCAGATAGAGATAGAGATATTAGTAGGGATAGGGATTGTTGTCATGAGATGATGACCTCGCAGCTTATGACGACGGACGTCCAGTTTCATTATCAATAATACGTATGTAGTTTTGTTTTCTGTAGAGATATTTGTCATTTTTATTATGGAAGTAAGCACCTAATATTAAATAGAAACTGGTCATATTTGCTTAAGAACGCGAACAGATGTAACATCTTAGATTTATCAGGCATTCCAGAACATTGGATAGTTACTTTATTTGTTGTTATAATGTTTTTTCCTCGTTCTAGTGAGATCGAGAAGGCGATCGACAAACTGTCCAAGGTGCACATGAAGCACATCAAGGTGTACGATCCTCGCGGAGGCAAGGATAACGAGCGGCGTCTCACTGGCCTCCACGAAACAGCCAGTATTAATGACTTCAGTGCAGGTAAATCCTATTCTTAGCTTAATTGTGTTCCGAGATAAATATTTCTAGGCCATGGCCAAGCTGTGTTATCGCTCAACTATTTTGAATAGGACGAACAGTGTCGTTTGGCGAATCGCAGTGCGGTTTTAGCCGTGCATTTGTTTTCGTGCACAATTTGATTGCTCATATTCAATCAAATTGTGCATGGCAGTTGGTATTGTTTGATCTAAACAATACCAACTGCCATAACTAAAATTATGCCGTGTTGTCACTGATATGCGTTTTGCTTGATTTGCTCCCTCGATATGGTACTTATAGTTAATGTGATATATAAAACTAAGTGTAGGTAATCTGGACGCTGTAGTGCCTGGGACTTGCCCAACACCTAACTAAACCATTCTCTCAGCTTAGCTATCTTTCATGTGGCCATATCCTCATGAAAGACAATGGTCAATAGGTGTGGTGCTGACTAACCGTGGGTTTCCTCACGATGTTTTCCTTCGCCGTTTAGAGCTCGTATTAAAGTGCATACCTACCTATACATTATCCGAAACAACAAATACATTGATGCACGGCCGGGATTCGAACCTCGTGGGTTCTCTCCTTCTCGATCGAAAGTCGAGGTACTTACCACACGGCTCCTACTGTACCTAAGCAAATAGGTAAATACTTAACCATGATTTTTCTTGGTAGGAGTCGCAAACCGCGGCAGCAGTATCAGAATCCCGCGCGCAGTCGCCGAAGACAAGAAGGGCTACCTGGAGGACCGCCGGCCCGCATCCAACTGCGACCCGTACGCCGTGTGTGACGCTCTCATGCGTACCTGCATCCTCAACGAATAACAGCGACCCGCGCCTTCACGTGTCCACACCTGGCGAGAAGCACTCACCTCATCAGCTTACACAGACGAGCTCGCACTAGCTTGTTCTCGATGAAGCATAGGTTCTGTAGCGAGCACCACTCACTCGTCTCTGAGTGGAATCGCCAGGGACACTTCACCGCCTTAGAGGTCAATTTTTATACAAGCACCCTTGGTTAGCTAGATCAGTAATAGTAGATATATTTCGTTTGCTGATGCTTGGCCGTGAGTCAGTGTTCCTGACAGGATAGTTACAGTGGTAGATTTCAGTTAACTAGAGTCAATTTGTCGTGCCTGGCACCAGTGCCCTCTGCCGTCATAAAGCAATATGGATACCAAGTCCAATAAGCCTCGCGCACTTATTGTGATTTTTGTCATTAAGTAAATTAATTCGGTATATTTACACACTTTTTATATAGCAACATTTTTTTACAGCATCCTAACGTAATATTTCATCACGAAACAGCCTTAATGATAACTTTATATTTCTAGATAAAATTAGATTGAAACTAGGTACAAAATAGACACGTGTTTAGATAGTGCGTAAAAAGGACCATATAAGATTATTATTAGAATATAATTAAGTACCTACTACGAATATTATGTGATATTTAAAACTTTTACTTTGGTGTTAAACTAGTTAAATTGTATAATTACAAATAACCACATATCATTATTTCTAACACGTTCATCGAATGCGTAGAGTTTGGGTACATAAATGCCACTCGCACACGTAAGGCCGGTTGAGCAATTAAATAAATAGTGGGCTGTGCTGTGAGCGAGACAGCTGACAATGCTGGCAGGTCGTGAGTGCAGGAGTGGTTGTTTGTTCCTGATTCTGCATCGATCGGCAGCTACGCTCCGGCCCAGCCGTGGCACAAACGATGATCATTACGAATAAATCATTATGAATTCACGAGTTTTCGGAAGAAGTGAACTTAGAATAGTTAAATTTTAAATATTAACAGTAAATTCTTGTAATGCAACCTAAGCGCCTTGGAATTGCAACACTTATGAACATGAGGTCTAAATATTATAGAACAGATGTGTCGAGCACAAAGATAATTATTGTAAAGAATGTAGCCTAATGTAATGTTTAGTTGAATATTTTATTGCATGCATCAGAAAGTATGAACTGAAAAGTTTTAGTTATTGTTATAAAATTATATTTAGTGAATATTATGTATGTTAGATGTTAATGAAATAAAATATTACTTTGTTATAATTATAACCAACCTTTAGTTTTATTTAAGTACCTATTTAGAGGCTGATTTTCCGTTTCTGTACGTACCTACCTATACCTATGCTACGTACCAATTTGCTCAGGTTCCTACATAAAACGTGCGTGGCACGATACGATGTTGTGTTGTGAATTTTTAACATTTTCACGATACTACGACACGTCGTAGGTACCTTCAATATCGTGTTTTTGTGTTGAGTTTAGGATTTAAAGCCGCCGTCGGCATTTTTTATCATAACCAGTAACTTATAAAAAACAAAGTGGGACTATGCCTAGTTAAAAATTCTGACGGTCCAATATTTATTTCGATGATTAGATAAGACAAGGATTGTTAGGAATGATTCCTAACTAATAATTCTTAACAATCCTTGTCTTCTTTGTAAATCACCGACATTAATTATTATCTATTTATCTATAATCTCAGAGTTTTTGTGGAGTTGTTACAAGAACAGCTTGGATACATTTTTTACGTTGAAAAGGTTTTTGTTGAGATCTCAAGTTTTTGTAACAAAGGTGCCTATGAAGGTAGGTACCCACCTATTTTCGAACTTAAAACATACCTACCTGTAGGTATACCTACTTACTTCTATATAATCTATATTATTATTAACGGCCAGGTCCGGAGTACCCTAAACCGGAGAGCGTGTATGAAGAATGTAATGAGAGTGAATGAGGCGAAAGAAGTGTGTCAGGATCGTAGCAAGTGGAGATCCGTGGTCTCTGCCTACCCCCATGGGAAAGAGGCGTGATTTTATGTACCTATGTATGTATGTATTATTAACGTGAAGTTTGTAGGATGTTTGTTACTCTTTCGCGCAAATCTACTGAACGTAATTTTTTAAGTCATGAACTTAATTTTTTTTAATGATTGGTAAGTAAATAATAAATTAAAACACCTTTTAATTTTAACACATTTAATCTCTATAGAGTAGTTTTAATTATATATTATAATTAACAAAAGATGTCCACATAAAAATATAAACTGCTATGAATAAAAAAAATCACAGTATGAATGAAAAATTAATTCGCGATGTCGGCAAAAACACATAACGACTAGCTAGTAATTTTAATATTTCCATTGACTACTCTTACTTACTATCTTACTATGGTTATAGCGATACATCGTAGTGTTATGGAGTTTATACCAATACATCTTTCGAGCCTACTTGTATTGGCGACTGATGTGGACATTACGATGAACGACAGACATTTATTTCTACCAACAACGGCTAGTAAAGAGACCTCTAACACGAAGATATAATAAAGACCGTTTCCCGAAAGATGTTCCTCGGAATAGCGGTAGTATATACCTACTGGTTAATTTTAAGTTGTTTTAGATCTGTTAGTGCAGAAAAATCTTTAGAGCTTTCTTTCGCGAAAATAATTTTACTCAAATAATGGTGTTACTTCAGATGTCGCAAAAACTAAACTAAACGAATTTGACAGCACTAAAATTTACGCCATCCTTTTTATTTTGATCGTTAAGAAAGGGACAGCATCATTACATTAGTTAAGTTTCGTTTTGTCGACATCTGAATTGACACAATTGGTTACTATAAGTTTATATTAGTGTAGGTAGCGAAGAAGTCATTTGTTATTTCCACGAGAAGTTATAGGCTAAAATATATTGTTCGGTACAATTACTTACACTTGAATCTACGTTCCAACATACATAAACAGATAATTGTTATTAAAATTATAAACATAAATATATTGCTTTAATTAAACTAAATAATAATAATGCTGGACATTTCACACAGCATCTAGCCCCAAAGTGAATAATAAATATGAATAAATAAAAATACTAATTATAGACAGTGTTTCGTTACAAGTTTCCTATAACATAATCAGATAGTTAAAATTAAAACTGATTGAAAAATACACTTATTTAATCGGAAAGTAATCAGACTCCTTCCAAAAACCCAAACTGGACCGCGAGAAAGTGTAATATTCCGGACATTTAGGTACTAAGTATTACCAAAGACGATTAAGTATTACTTACATAACTTTTTTATAAATAATTTTTATAATTCTGTTTCGATGGACGTTAATTTGTAGAGCTCAATGACCAGGGCAGTATTATCGGACAATGGCTAGAAAAAAAATACTATTTCACTTCAAAATATGCCTGTAAGAGACCGCGAGTCTCCCGATGAATCGAAAATTCGAAATATTGTCGGTACAAAATTCTCGTGTTATTATAATGTCCAGTTTCTATGTTAGTCTGCTATTTTTGTATCTCAATCTCAATTACGACTCATAAAAAGCTAAATGAATCAAATTGCTATAATACTTCCGAGGAAGTTTGGATGTCCGTGCTTTAAACCTGTGGTAGAGAATCGTACTTGTAAAATAGTTTTTGGCCAGGAACAGATTAAAAAAAAAAGGATTCAGGTAGCCATGCTATCCTAGTCGTTTAATTTGAAATCTCTAATTTTGTATAAAATTAATCTTTTTTTTCCGACTATATTACAATATTTTTTGATAAACGTTGGTCTGCTCACTTGTAGTAACAAAAACTACACTTAAAATCACTTTTAAATAATACAGAGTACTAACTACGGATTTCCAATGCTTCCTAAATAAATACTTATTGAAGATACCTACTTTATATTAATATTCAGGGTATTTTTAGAGTCTGAAAGTACTACTTGAGTAGGAAATAAAGTAGAAGGTAATCTTTACAGATTACCTTATAATTTATACTCTTTATAATTTATGTACAGTAAGAAAACATAAATATTTTAACAGAAACCAATATTAAACTCAACTAACATAATTTAAAAGGTTCTTATTAGGATTAGATAGAGTAGAGAATACAACAACAGTAATTTCATTTAATATTATAACTATTAGAAAACATCATGTTATCTAGTTTCGGATCAAACGTTTTATTAGTATTATTACATCGAAAGCAATATTTTCAACTTATTTTTAACATTGATGAAGTCTACGTGACATTTATAGAATGTTTAACATCCAGTGCAAACTACTGATTTCAACTACAAGTTATTATTTTAAAGACGACATTTTAATATTCTACTTACAGCTGAACTAATAACAAGAAAACATAAGTTTTTGATTGTTCGAGAAGTTAGACATGTGTAACGTTATTTATACACAACACGATCGACTTTAATTTGAAGAATACCTAGATATAGTTTAAATTCCTTTAGCAAAATACATCGATAACACGCTAAATGTGTAATGTTTCTTGAATTGTATCTACTTATACATTACAAATTAGAAAACAACATTGTACGATCACACTAAATCGTGTGCCGGTCTGTAGCCTTACCCTTCACTTGGACAATGATTTAACAAGAACGTCTATTCAATGACATTACTGTACGACAGATATTCATGAGACAGGTAGTTATCTTTATTTCGTGGACAGTTTTTAATCAATGCAGAAAGTGGAGATGACAGCTGACATCCGGTATGCTACTTCTTATGTGCTATAACGATATACCTACCGGGCTTCACGACCCAGCAAAACCACGTAACAGGCATTGAGACCGGCCACGAGCAGCGGTTCGTCCACTACCACATAAAAAGCTGCCGTCGTTCCTGTAGCTTCTAATCTTCAACCACCTCTTGTCAAATAGGCCCGTTTCTAAAGCAAACTAAAATATACAGTATTTACACAATGTGAGTTCATATCTCGTATCACTGCGGGGAGTCGTGTTTTCTGCCGAACGCGAGCCAGCCGAGGAAGCAGCCAGCCGTGAGGACCGAGGTGAACGCGAGCGCCAGCTTCAGGCAGTGGCCGGCGGCGCGCAGTTCGTACCTGGCCTCGGTGACGCATGCGTCGACGCACAAGCGCACGGAGGCAGCTCGCTATTCGCGGCGCACGGTTTGTTCAGCGTGGGCGGCGCAGTTGTCGATGACGAGCTGCGCGAGCTCCTTCACGGAAGCGTAGGGCGCCGGGTGCGCCAGCAGCTGACGCAGCAGGCGGAGCCCGCCCTCGCTCTCCACCAGCGAGCAGTACTTCTCCGCTGGAATATCATCAGTTTTCACTTTCAAAACTATCGTGAGTTGTATTAGACATTATAATAGCACACGGGAAATTACTCACGTAAAATTATCGTCGATTTAGATACCGACAATGTTTCGATTCTTCCCGAGAATCTTCATCTGTGTGAGTGTGGTCACTCCTCGCGGAGGGAACACACTCACTTTTGACCGCGAGGACGCGACCGCGAGGAGAGTTGTCGGTATCTAAATCGACGATAATTTTACGTGACTAATTTCCCGTGTGCTATTATAATATCATCAGTTTTATTTTATTTTGTACCTATGACTTTATCTGTTGTTTTCAAACTATGCTATGGATCGACAAAAATCAATAGGTATATGTTTGTACCCGTATCACGAAAAGGCATGGAATTGAATGCAGTTTTCACCGATGCATTGCTAGTCTAACTTAAAATATAGGCTTAAAATATATTTGACCAAATATGCACTTACGGTAGACAGAGGTCAAGTTAGCGAGCGCCCAAGCGGCCCAATGTTGGCACGGCGGGGTGTGGTGAGCCAGCAGCAGGTTCAGGATCGGCTCGAAGGAGCGGTAGTTGATGTTGCGCTCCGCCTTGAGGTCCCAGCGGTTGACCGCCTCGGTCACACGCTTCAGCACCTCATCCCGAGCCGGCTGATCCACTGTCCACGCCTCGGGACCGTCGGATGCCATGTGGGCCAATACCCCGGCCGCGTTGTAGCTCACCTACAATACCCACCAGTATTATACTCGTATCGTATATTTCAAATGGATTCTATCTTTGGAGTGTTGTTTACAAATCAACGCAAAAATTGTGCTGTGCACATGTTAGCTCAGTGTCAGTTAAACGTTGATACAGTACGATTACTTTATGTTGGCGCGATTATCATTTTTCTATTGTCGTGATTTTCATAGTAATTCCTCATTTATTATTATATCTTCGTTACAATTAAAATCGTAAACTATAAAAAGTAATCGTATAGGTACTATACACGCAATATTGTAGGGGTCCTAATATTCATTTGCTATATATTAATGCAGTTTATATAATATTTATAATTATATTTAATATTCATTTCCTAAATATTAATGCAGTTTAGATATTTGACTGAAGAAAACTGACCTTATTGAAGAGTGACTACTATAGTACTACTACAGAGTACTATCTGTAGTGATTGCGATCTTAAATGATGATCTGATTGGGTAGTTCCACCGCGCTCGAAGAATGCATGCTCCGGGCTCCAAGTTTTGAATTATAGGTAAGTACCAAAATCCATCAATGTATGAACTTTAAAAGATTGAAAACAATGTTTTTGGAGACGCAGTGGAGCTACCCATCTGATTGACCCACCTTTATGTAACTGCAAAAAAGAAGCGGCAAGAAGCTGGCCTACTCGGAGTTGAAGAGTTCTTTTAACGATACTGACAGTCACAACACCACCTACCGTATGTTACGTTAAACATACTATATTTAATGATATCACGAGTACGTGTGTTTATTTTAATTCAGGTCGCAGCACTAAATCCGCCGACAACTTTCTGTAAAACTTTTCATTTAGTAAAAAGACAGCTCCCGAAAACGGCAAGAACAATGGGCGCGACAAGGGCCGTGAATGATCAACAAAGTGTAATTTAAAAAGAGGTTAAGTATAGTTCGCGGGAGTCTTCTTTTTATAGATATGTTACCCATAGTAAATGGTTCATGCGGCGAGAATAGGAAGGCTCGCAAGAACGGGGGAAGATCCAACAGATGATTCGGCATCTGAACAAGCACGTTGTGCACCGCAGTATAAAGCCCCGGTAGCCCCCGTGTTGGTTCCCGGACTTTAGACGCAGCACAAAGGAAATAAAATCGTATGAAAAAAATTACTAAACCTATCAGCATATATTATACTATTCAAGCCCTTATTTTATATATCTAGAGACAAAAGGTATATAAAAATGTTATATTATAATTATACTATCAATAGGGGCATAGGTACTGCTAGGTACTATTATAAGAATAGTATTAAAAAGGTTTAAAGTGACGAATGTGTAATATTAATAAAAGTATCAGATATTTTGGGTTTCAGTTCAAGTTTAAGCCCTCATTCGCACGAGAGCTTTTTTAACGTCCGTTAAAAAAGCGTTAAAATAGAACAAATGTATTCCCAAGTATATGTTCACACGTCAGCGCTTTTTAAACGCGACGGTTTTTTATCGAGCAGTGTTGTATTTTCTGCGCTGGACGTTGGACGTTAAAGCCCATATTCGCACGAAAGCTTTTTTAAAAGCGCCAACGCCGAGTTTTAACGCAACGCTTTTTTAGCTCTCGTGCGAATGGGCGCTAACTGTCCGAGTCCGCTGGTGGTGAAGAAAGTATGTACCGACTCTGTGCCGGTAACTACTTGTAGCAAGTGTGACTGTCATTCAGATTTATTCATTATTTGAATCATCAGAATATTGGTTGTGTGCGTCAAACTAGCGCCGCCACCTATTTTTAACAGACTTCAAAAAAGGAGGATTCTATGATTCATTGTATGTTTTTTTATTATAATTAATATTTTTCTATGTAACATACATTCACCGATTAATCCGTCAATGGTGGACCAATATTGAAAATTCTCTTTTTTTTTGTTTAAAGAATACACTCCCGAGGTGGTTCCATAAACATTTTTTGAATTCTGAACAGAAATGCATTTTTTTCCTTCAAAAGCGAACCAATTTTGAAAATTATTTTTATGTTTGAGAGAGTATAAGCATAATATAGTTTAATATTATATACCTGAGGTAATTCCATAAAAAAATTGAGGATCTGATGAGGATCATCGGAGTTATGAACAGAAAAGTACATCGAGAGTGCAGGAAATTTCTTTCTTCTTACGAAATTAAAATAGGTTCAATAACATTTTTAATTTTGCCACTTGTATCTTATAAATACGTTTAAAAAAAGAATTCAAAAAAATTGATTGCACAGTTATTTGTGCTATAATCATAAGCTTTTTTTTATACCTCTTCCGAAGTTGCACTCTATTTCACACTAGGAACACTATGAATGATTTTTTATTTATTTAATGCAATAACTTACGATTTCATCTGGTAAGTTACTTTAAGAAAAGTGTTCCTGGTGGGAAATAAAATTTGTTTTTTCTGACAAATGTCATTTTTTTGGCGAACCGTTTTTGTTTATTAAGGATCTACTCTAAATGTTAATATTTTTTTCGTCGAAATAAAACAGTAAGTGCCCCACCCTGTATATCACTTCATCTAGAAAAGATCTGATGATAGTCTTTCTTAAACTTTCGCGATCACAATAATTCATGCTTTTAAATTGAATTTACAGGATTTTATCGCGTAATTTACCTTTTATTATTTCCCGACGTTTCGGCTGGTATTGCAACAACCGTGGTCCCGGGCGTAAAAGGTAAATTACGCGATAAAATCCTGTAAATTCAATTTAAAAGCAAGATCTGATGATCTTAACTCTTCTACAATTTTTATAAAATTATGACTAAGACCTGTCTCACTGTGTTGGTTCCTGCCACTGTACTTTTTGTTCCTATCCGCCCTTGTCCTTGACCAAAGAAGACCGACCACAGAGCAGTGAGCAGACCAGCAAAGTTGAGATGAATTGGGGATGAGTGCCACGTTCACAGCGCGTCGTTTACTCCTTACTAAACCCTCACTTGCGCATATTAAGTTTGCTTGAGCTATACATTGATTAAAGTTAATGTGTTCAGGTTTCGTTGCGATTTAGTTGGTAAATGCCGCCACTCGCCCGAATACTAAAGCGCTACTTAAATATTAAAGAACTTATTATATTACCCATTTGAGACGTTCTTACTTGTTAGAAAAAACGTCACATAATGTCAAAGATTTTACAATAACTAGCGTTTAGCGTGTGGCTCAGTTAGCATTGAGTTATTTTAAAGAAATACTTATGAACATGATAAATTTTTGTTGACAAGTCCTTTGCATCCAAACCTTCGTCCTTTTTGAGCATGAGTTCCTGAGCTTAAAGAATAGAGATTTAACGCTTCATATTGGTATTTACAAGTCTATTTAATTTTATCACTTACCTATTACAGCTTACCGGATGAGTGTACTAACTCTCAAGACTAGTCCCAAAATATGGTTTCAGTTATGCAAATATGTCGAGGTTCGAGACTAAATTGAACTAATGGATTTTGACTGAATTTGAAAGATTTTTAGGAGAGCGGTGTACAAAGTAATTTAGTACAAAGAGTTTCTACAACTTTTGATCACCAATAGATTGGCACTTAGCCACTAGCCCGTGTAAACCAGCCATTAGTCAATCAAGATGTAAAAGTTTAATAAAAGTGAGTAAGTAAGTTCGTATGAACAAGTGGCGAATTTACTCACTTTATTGTTTGTCATTAAGATGCAGACAGTTTTTCCAGGTACGCGGACGAAGTAGAAGAAGCTCACTCACTCACCCCCATCCCCATGTCACGAAAACATCGCGGGCAAAAGCGATTCATTATTTACAAAAACAGCTAATAGATAACTAGTGGAAGGTAAGCCTACAATAAAACAAAGATGTGATCGGCCAACAGGGCCCTAGCAGAAAAATTTAATTCTAATTACTTTTTTTGATAGTGAGACCTAAGTGCAAAGCAATCATACAATCTAAAGAAGTTTCTTTAAATAACAAGTGGCAATTTTTTATAAACCGACTTCAATTTTGTAAGGAGAGCAATTTCCTACATACTTGTAACTCCGATGATTCTCATCAGATCCTCACCAAGTTTTTATGGGTGTACGTACAGTACATACTTAGCACCTCTGTTCTTTCAAATAAAAATAATAATTTAAAATTGGTCCACAATTGTCGGAGTAATCGGTGAACATGAATGAGTACATAAGAAAAACATACTGTGATCCATAGAACCTACTCCTTTTTTTAAGTCGGTAAAAAAATTGAAATCGGCAAAGGCTGTTCGTTTCTGGCAGGCATGGTGTGTGATCTTTGTGCAAGTGGTTTATAGAAACTGGACCTAGCATAAGTTACTTAAAAAAACTAAAACAGGTCTAATTTGACTAAAATATTTTTTGTGCCTACAATGCTTTATCGTAAACGCAAAACAGGCATTGTGCTTTAACAGTGGGGCATCTTAGACATCCTCAGATCCTTAGAAACAGTACTACGACCTTTGCTTATCTTTGAAAATACAATGAATTGACATCAGCCGGGTAAAAATAGACCTAAACCAGTCAAGCTCCACTTTCAAAGTCAAGTTCACGCGAATATAATGTTAAACGGACTTGTACAGTGACGGTTTGAAAATGTTCGTCGGTTTTCAACTTGATTCGTTTAACGAGTACGAGCACATAATCTCTTTTGAAACTTGAAAAAGGAACGTCACTGGTAAATGTTGGTACAATAAAAATTGATTCTTGCAATCTGGTGCAAGCGAAAACAGACTCTAAGGTGACGAACATTTTCAAACCGTCAGTGTACATCAGATAGCATTCAGTTGGATTATTTGTGCAACTGGTATAGAGTTGTCGCAGACACGTGACACCTTAGATGTCATTGAGTGAATAGTAATTTTTTTTTACTTGAACTTGTATGTATCAGGAAGGGACATTGATACAGTGCTTTACTTTTACATCTTGCTATCTGCGATAAAAAACAAGCATAATAAAAAAAGTGAGAATTACCGTCTCAATTAAACCTTAATTATGGCAAGGCGAGCAATTTGGTCTGGTTAATCCATAGTACAATAAAGAAGTTCGTATGTACCATGACTAAAGATCTCGGATTTCTAATGAGCGTGAATCTATGTCTATGTGTCTATCTATAAAATATAAAAATAGGCTGAATGCACAAATGGATGGCTCACCTCGATGCCATCGCTGGAAGAGTTGAGGAGATCATAGAAGACTGCGAGGAAGGTCTTGTCCATCAACTGGGGGCGGAGCTCGGGCACTTCCGCCACGTTGCCGAGCAAGCCCATCATGTTGCGAAGGAGCTCGTCTTTGTTCGGGAAGATCTGAAACTACAGTACTTTGACGAAGAAGGCAAAGTCTTTCATCACAGCCGTATATAAGGGAACCTCCGCGATTGTTGTGTTATGCGGTCACCACACATTGGTTTCAACTTGGTGCCAACATTGGCTACGAATAGAATGGCCAATAGCAATGCTCCGTTTGTGTCCAATAACCGTCCAAGAACGATCCCCACATTGGAGTGTTGGAACCAACACGTTCCAACCCTCCAATGTGTGGTGCCTGCAATACAGTTCTACGTTATAAAACATATGCAAACAGGTATACAGTCTTCCCGCAACCTCGGCTGGTGCAATTCTGTCGAAACCTAAGTATAAAACCTTAAAAAAAACCATTACCGTTATAAAGAATAAAAATCGCAGAATATGAAATACAATATGATATTTCATTTCATTTCATTAAGTGTATACGGTCCTACTAGCAATACCTGGAAAATACTAGTGTATAGTATACATTTATTAAGTCGTATATCCAGTCATCTGGTTGCCATAACACAAGTATTAAGATGCTTAGCTTGAGACTGTAACGTTGTGTGGAATATCCAAGAATACTTATTATTTTATCATAACTTAAATATAAAAAGTTAGTGCAAGGGTAACGTACATCTCGTACCTTGAGGCAGCCTAGGAAGAATTCCATTCCCCGATTCTCCAAGAACCGCCTGCAGTTGTCTGGAGTCTCGTCTGTCACGTTCCACATGGTGGACCAGGCGACTTCGAGCACGTCGTCGCAGACACCGTGCTCCAGCCTATCCGCTATCAGATGCAGCATTTTCTGTAACAATATTTACCATTTCGGAAAACTGTTCCAAGATAAACCATTCTCAGCTCTGGAGGACTTCGATGAAATCTATCTATGAAATGAATTGAAAAATGTTCTTCTCTGAGAAAGTTATTTTATGGAATCTTCTTTAGAGAACCGTGTTACGATTTTTCATAGAAAACTGTCAATCTGATAAATAAATCGCTAGATGACACTTAAATTATGAATTGTTACTGGCGTTTAAATATTATCATAACATAGGTATATAATATAGGTATTATAATTCAGCTAAAACGGTTGCGTTTTAAGTTTCTCAAGCGATACTATACTACATAATATAGTAATGAAGATAAAGTTTAAAATTATATGACACCAAAACTGCTCGCCGCTTCCCTGCCATCTCGGTGAAGGTATGTTGAGCCTAACGTTCGTTCGTCTTGCCGAGAAAAAATAATAATTTCTAGTTAGTTTCTCTACATTTTCAATATTGAGTTTTCAAACGCTAGAACGTTGCCTACAAAACAATTAAAAACAAAAAAAACTACCTAAAATTAAATTACCTACTTACCGCCAAAACGCACAGCCAACACAATCCCATCAAAACCCAAATTCCCACTTCAGTCCATTCGATGATTTCCATTTTAATGAATAGGATTTTCAATCGCGCGGTAAAGAGCATAAGAGCACAGAGCAACAGAGCCTACGCATAACATCATTTTGACGTAGAAACTGAACATCACAGCACACACAGCGGTGATGAGTAACGCACACGCGACCAGAAGGAACCCTGTTGTGAACGCGAAAACGTTCAGGATGAACCGCATGATCATGATAACGGGATGCATCTTCTCTTTCACTATTGTTAAGTACCCGGTAGAAGACAAACGTATGTAATATACTTTCGGAGTAAAATCACACTGATTTTTGCTTTTCAATAAAGGTACGCGCTCAAAGGGCAGGTATCTAGATTGTGAGAAGGCTGTCGGTCGCCCGGGAAACAGGAGTGGTCAATCGATACAGGGGGCGCAGTTGCATACGCGCAGCGCATCCCACGTCTCCCCTCACCCCTAACCACCCACTCGCCCGGGCAGAGCCACAGCTTCCTAGATACGATTTCATATTTATTGACATCGTTATTGGAAATTAATGAACGAGTCTTCAACAGAAGGCTTCAATTTTAGACTTGCTGACGATTCGGACAAAAATTAGGTCACAGTGTTCCAATTGACACTTTTGATTTTAATATTCGATTCGTTGATTCGGACATCATCAAATTATTAAAGCTATTGAGTACAGAGAGAAAATTAAGATTTTTAAAAAAGGAATTCCAAAAACCACTTCCATAGGTAATTTTAACCGGAGTCGTGGGCATGGCCAAGCTAGAACCAATTAGGGCGTTTGGGCACTATCCTGTTTTTTCCCGGTTTTTTCTTACATATAGGAAATATGTATTATACCTATCTGTCACATCGGACAGTAAAACAGTAAAATTCCTTGTGGTGTACAAACGCACTTAAGCTACTGGGCAATCGGCCGTTACAGGTGAAATTTTGTGTACCTTCCTACGCGCCAAACGCGTCGTCTGAAAGAAGATCATAATCGATCCAGCAACTCTCGAGTTATAAGTGTTGTAATTGTAACCAACACGACTTTATTTTATATTATTATAGATAATAGTGGCAATTCTGGATGTCGCCAAAACCAAAGACGATTAATATCTAGAAGACAGACAAAGGCCATACACAAAATCGTAACCCGATCCCGCAGTACCAGATAGCCTGAAAACTTTAAAACATCAATTTTATCCAAGAAATTTCAATACTTAGTAGTAGGTAGCAACAATATTCAATATTTAAACATTTTTAACTAGAAAGTAATTGAAATTTCTTGGATAAAATTGATGTTTTAGAGCTTTCAGGCTATTTTTTAGGGTTACGATTTTGTGTATGGCCTTTGTCTGTCTTCTAGATATTAATCGTCTTTGCCAAAACTTAACTAAACCAATTTGATAGCACTAAAAATGTTGCCGTCCCTTTCATAACGATCGAAATAAAAAGGATGGCATCAATTTTAGTGCTGTCAAATTAGGTTAGTTAAGTTTTGGTGACATCCAGAATTACCACTTTAATATTATTATAGATTAAGGTGGTTGTAGCGTCAAACTAGCGCCGCCACTTATTTTATCTTATTAATACGTTGAACAAAGGAATTTTACAAAATCGATTGCACAGTTTAATACATGTCATAAGCTTTTGTATACTTAGTTTAGGAAGAGTAGCGAAACAACTTCGCTGTGATTCCTAAACTAATTGCAATCATAATAAATGGCAACCCGGCTAAAGGGCGCTTGTATCACGCGGGTTTGAATCCGGTCGAAGTCATAAACTTGTAGTAAGATTTTTCATTTATAATGAAATACCTAGGTGTGGTTTAACACTATAATACAAAATATATAAAACTATCATTTTGCTTTTCAACGTCAAAGCAAAATGGCATACGCAGTAAACGCAGATAATGTTATAATAGGTCCTGACGGCGCAGCGAAGCAGTCATGGACACAAAGTAATGTATGTACATATATTATATCAGCTTTTACCTTCAACACCTTATCGGAAAATTTTAAAGTAACTCTTTGTTTTTCCTGAACTAATTATAAATCTAAATTTTGTGATTGTTAAATTAAAAGTTTATTAAATTACCAGCGGTCATATTTTGATACGCAACCATGAAAAATTATATTTGTCTTTTTTTAAACTTTCGCGATCAGAACACAATGATAAAGCACTTATTATATTTATATATTATACAACATACACCTATCAAGTTTCACGAAGATTGGATTAATAATTATGGAAGTAGCATAATTATGTGTTAATCTAGGGTGGCTAAAACGGCCGTTATAACTCAATCATAATTCGATCATAATGATGTAATCAATTTCAATTTTGTTTTAATTATAATAATTATGATCTAGCTAGGTAATTACGATCAGCTAATAATACCTACGGCCTTTTTAACAATATGTTATTTTTGCGTGGAAGAGTAACAAACATCCATCCATCGTCACAAATTATCGCATTTCTAATGTTAGTAGGATAGGACGTTGGGTTATACCCGATTCCTATATCCAACGTGTGACCGTCAATCTATCTCTATAGAAACGTTCTTTACACAACACAAAATGTATGACACTTTTTGACAGAAAACGTTGCTACGACGATCGATCTAACGGTCATCCACGGTCATCCGTACGTTGGATATAGGAACCGGGCATTAGTATAGCGCGAAGCCACGCGTGGAAGCTAATTGCATAATATATAAGTATTGTATTAGATAAAAATAAGGTGGAGAAATTAAACATGAACACAATTACATTAATTGGCAACGACACTACTAGTAGTGCCGGCACGATTCACAATTCTAAGTCAGTAAAATGAGATTGAGATATTCTCGTGGTTTTTCTATATAACTCTTCTTGTATAGATAACGTAAAATAAGAGGGGCGGGCAGTTTAGTTAGGCAATAAATTAAAATCGATTTAAAGGTCAAATGGTACCTAAATTAGCTAATAGCTTCTAATCCACATGGTGCAAAATTCATGTTTAATAGATAATTTTCTATAAATAAATGATTAGTCTATGTTGGATACACGTACTAGGATTAATTAAATACATCAAATATGAGAAGCTTAAAAGTTTTTGAAATCAGAAAATAAATATTACTAGAACACTTTTGAACACAGTTTTAGCAATTTACAAAAGTTTGCTATTGTAAAATCAAAATGATCATTATTATTTTTGACTGCACTAAAAACTTAACAGTCATTTACAGACCTTAAACAAAGGTTGACATTTTGGTACACTTCATATACACGGTGTATCTGGAGGGGTGGATCAACGCTGGCAGAGCGATGGGCGACCTCAATGGCTATCCATTTAACCCCCCTGTATGTTCCCCGATTTTCAGTCGTTCAAAAGTTATTCTGATTTTTATGAAATTTTGATGAAAATCCGATTTTATGCTTCATGTCTCAAGTGTGGCCAGGCCAAACTGTTAGGTCTAAGACCGTAATTTTTGTTTTAGCTTGTAGCTCAATAGTAGACCTTTCGTCCTACAATATCGGTTTGAGTCTTTATTTGATTAAAATCCAAATAAAAAATAATCTTTGCAGAAACAAAACCCAAACTAAATTTTTCAACTAACTTTAAAGGCTTCCAGAGAAAAAAAACTACTAGATTTTTTTTCTACAACCTATCTTAAAAACTACTACCATTCATGGAGAAGTAACCCTGAAATTTTCATTTGGCTAGTACCATGGCATCATGTTAAAAAGTGGACTTGAAAATTGTACCATTGCTAAAATCGATATTTTTCTGTCCATCAAAGGTAGGGAAAAATGAAAAAATGAAAACATGAAATATGATCACGACTGTATCCCGGGAGCGGTAGACATTTCTTACAGATCATAAGGCAATTTTTAGATCTTTTCGAAGATGTCTATTGGGGGTAGTCAGAGGTATGTCCAAATACATACATATTTGGTACCTACATGCCTACCTTTTGCAGAAATTAACTTTCCATACGTGACAGGTTGCAAGCCCATCGAAAGAAAGCCCGGCTTTTAAAGTCGTTAAGCCATGACGGAGGCGTGTAGGCGGCCTAAAAACTCCGTCACCAGAGTTGGCCACTTGCTCATACGAACGAACGAACGAACCTTTGATGGAAATGGATGTTGCGCTCGTGGCGAAGCTTGCTAAATCGTTCTTGATAGATCATCGAAGTTAAGCAACGTTCTGAGCAGTCACAACTTGGATGGGTGACCGCAAGTGGCATTAATATCTGAGCGCTTCCGTGCTTTGGAGGACACGTTAAATTGTCGGTCTAGGCTTTTAAAGTCGTTAAGCCATGATGGAGGCCTTAAGGCGGCCTAAAAACTCCGTCACCAGAGTTGGCCACTTTGATGGACAGAAAAATATCGATTTTAGCAATGGTACAATTTTCAAGTCCACTTTTTAACATGATGCCATGGTACTAGCCAAATGAAAATTTCAGGGTTACTTCTCCATGAATGGTAGTAGTTTTTAAGATAGGTTGTAGAAAAAAAATCTAGTAGTTTTTTTTCTCTGGAAGCCTTTAAAGTTAGTTGAAAAATTTAGTTTGGGTTTTGTTTCTGCAAAGATTATTTTTTATTTGGATTTTAATCAAATAAAGACTCAAACCGATATTGTAGGACGAAAGGTCTACTATTGAGCTACAAGCTAAAACAAAAATTACGGTCTTAGACCTAACAGTTTGGCCTGGCCACACTTGAGACATGAAGCATAAAATCGGATTTTCATCAAAATTTCATAAAAATCAGAATAACTTTTGAACGACTGAAAATCGGGGAACATACAGGGGGGTTAAATGGATAGCCATTGAGGTCGCCCATCGCTCTGCCAGCGTTGATCCACCCCTCCAGATACACCGTGTATATTTAATTTTATTTTGAGCAATGCGATTTACCCCCGGTTCCTATATCATAGCAACGTTGTTTATTCAACACAAAATGTATGAGACTTTTTGACAGATAACAACGTTGCTATGACGACCGACCTACGGACATCCGTTAGTTGGATATAGGAACCCGGCATTAGTGAGCATGTAGGTATAATATATAACCATCGCAACAATGCAAAAAGAGTGAGCCGCAGGCGCTGCAGCATTTATCAACTAAATTATGTTTTTACAATTTTCTTTATAAATAACTATCTAATTGAAAACTACACAAGATACTAAATCTAAGTACTTATAATAAAATAGTGGGGGTCTAGTCACGGTTTAATAGCGCTCGCCGTAAGTACCTCTGCGCAGGCAACTCTCTGTTGCATCTCACTCCTCCCGCCATAACAACCTAAAAATCGACTTCTGCATTCAAGGTATTCAAACTCAGCGCTATTAAGCCGTGACGCAACCTATTACTAAGCTAAGTAGGTAAATAATTTGAATAATAAAACACAATCAAGTACTTGTCTTTTATTTGAACTTACCGAAATGGCTCCGTGGTTGCCTAAGAATTGTTTCTGAGTGCCATCAACTTGACAGGCTAGGGAGTTGAGCAGATAGATAGCAATACGCTGGACAAATCCCTCCTGATTAGCCTCACTCACTCCAGTCAGGAGTATCAAAACGATACGATTGTATTCAAACAGCTGTGAAATTATAAATAGTTTTATTTATTGTCTAATAACTCAATTTAATAACACTAGCACTGCTATATTTAATTAATCTTTGAATAAGTTCTATTTTAATAATCACTTAATATGAAATGTGTTTAGTGGTGTATTGTGACATCTTGTATGTTTGTAGCATAATTGTGCATTTGCTAATTATGCAACTAGGTAGATTACTTCATATTATAACATAGCTACAAGGCAAACAAAACCACAGGTTGACACTAGTTGTTATGAAATGTGATTTGTAAGGAAAACACAAAGACAAAATGAGATAAAGTCGAAATTTTCCTTACAATACAGGTACAAAACTTACCACATCTTGTGGTATCTTGAACTGGCAAAGAGTGAGACATCCATTCCTCATCATAGTGTCATCACCAAGGTGAGCCTCCATTGCATCAAGCAATGCTGAGATTATCTTTTTCTTAAGTTTAATACTTATACGGTCCTTCTCTTTCCCTTTCACAATGTAGAAGAGTGTTGCACTACAGAAAATAAATCAAAGTATTTATTAATCACAGTGAAATATCCAATCATTATGATTTATTGTTGAAATTCAGTAAAAAGAGCAAGTCACTCAGTTACTGTCACAAGTGATGTTTACCTTCCAGATATCTGAATATGTTTTTCAGTGGGATGTTTCTCCATAGCTTCTAGCACTGTTGCCAGTGCGTGTCCCACATATCCATTGTTTTCATAACGGAACAGATAGTAGAGATCATTGAGAACACGGGTCAGCATTGCCGGCCTTTCCATGTAAGCTTGTGAGGCTAGTATGATCTGCTTTTCATTGGCATCTCCAGTTATCTAAAAGAGAGATAACAACAAACTCTTACTTTAATAGATTATAACAAGTAATAAATTATGTTTGCTTGTTTTTAATTTCTAAACAATCATGCCTAAATATTAAGCAAAGCCGTAGTGATCAATTTGGTAAATAACTAGCTGCCGCCCCCATTTCACATAAGTTTTTAATGAATAAAACGGGACCAAAATCTTCCTTTACAGTGCGGCCGTCACAATCATCTTCCTGTCATTGTTCAACATTATGTGGGGTATGCACAACATTTTACTCCTCTTTCATTTTTCAGTATCAGATGTCATTTCAGTGCTCACACCTTTCTTACTTGAATCATCTTTCACAAACTTCATCCATAGTATAACCATGTAATAGAAAAAACAGCAAAAACTTCAACCATAACTTAAGTCTAGACCTATGAAATCAAAAATCTCAAACGTCCGGAAAATATTTTGCATAATCATCATGAACATCACCACAGAAGAACAAAACCCACTAGTGGGTATAGGCCTCCCTTTGCATGTGCTTTGTCTCCGTAGTTACTCTAACTGCCATCACTTAGTTTTTATTATTATGATTATTATTATATTAGTATTAGTTTAATAGTAAGTTTGTACTAGTACTAATATACTTACCTATTGTAAATGTTGAGCATGAAAATTATGTAAATAAATATTTTTCTATTTCTATTTCTATAAATCCTTCTTACCTGTATAGCAGGTATGTCATGTCTCTTACAAGCTCCATGGTGAGTTCCATACAGTCCAAGGAATTGTAGAGGATTACTGACCCTGCTTACCAGTCCAGGTATGTCACATTGTACCTTGTTCATTTCAATAGGGGCTTCCTCATTAGTACCAGGAGGCTGTGGTGCTACTACTGAAGCTCCGGTACCAGCAAGATTAGTGCCAGATATATCTAAAGACTCCAACTCTGGCAAGCTTGTTACAATCTTAGCCAAAACTTCATTAGGGTTGTAGAATTTCCCATGCCTTTCATTGGCTTGAGAAACATCTAGATGCCTCAAGGAAGAGATGCAAACAATCCATTCAACAACATCTTTAGACCAGTGAACACTGTGCAGCACCAGAGATCTCAGCTTCTTCATCTCACTCAATGCCCATATGGAGCCAGCTGATGTGCATTCTGATAAATCCAGGTGAACCAAGTTGGGCAGCGGCTTCAACAGCAGGGTTGGGAAGATAGCAAGACCACGCCGCTGGATTGTAAGACTTCTCAAATTAGGGGCATTGATCACATATCCTCTAGTGCGGTATAGGTTCTCATCCTGAGAGAGAACATATGTGACCGGCCCAAACTTCAGTGAGTGAAGGTTCTCACTGTTTTTGTTGATAGTTTCTAAGGAAGCCTGGGACAGGTACTCGCACTGCACTAGCTCGAGTTCCTCAGGCTTGTGTTCCATGAAGAATCGGAGTCCCTCGTCGGTGACACGAGAGTTGCGGAGCCTGATCACCTTCAGCCGTGTAACGTCTCTATCACGGAATAAATTAGCGATGTTATCGTTCACGCGTTGAGTTTTCTGATACCTATGAAGAAACGTTTCGCACAGTTCCCTCGGCAGTGCGACGTCATCCTTGAGTTTTCTCCAGCGGCTAGTTGGATCAAGCGTAGTCATAGCATGGAGATTCTTTACAATATAGTTTAGGCTTTGATCGTACAAGGTGTCTGGGGTGTTGTGGAACATATTGAACACATCCTTTGTTTCTGCCATCCTGCTAACGGAATTATTACAGTTCTGGCAGTCTATTTCACATCACGTAAGTACGTCTTCAAAACGATGAGTTATTCATCTAGAACCACACACACTTTTGCACAAAAAGCATTTCACTAAGTCACTAGCGTCACGAAACCCATACTTGAACAATTTTTTTTCTTTTTGTCTTCCACCAAGAATCCAATTGCGATACAAATACAAAATTGTATGTTTTAACAAAACGGCAACATCTCGAAAATTATTATCCAATGCAAAGACCAGAGACAAAAATAGAGTGCAAAAATGTCGACAAATGACAGATGCACAGATAATCATCAAGAAGAAACAAGAATTTTGTTTCTATAGACTACACACAAAGGTTTTATTCAGACGATCAATAATTTGTTCAACTTACACTTAGACACAGATAAGATATTAGTGGCAATTCTGAGTGTCGCAAAAGCTAAACTAAGCTAACTAAAATTGTTGCCGTCCTTTTTATTTCCATCGCTATGAAAGGGACGGCAACAATGTTAGTTAGCTTAGTTTAGCTTTTGCGACACTCAGAATTGCCACTATTGGGGGCAATTCTGAGTGTCGCAAAAGCTAAACTAAACTAATTAAAATTATTGCCATCCTTTTTCTTTCCATCGCTATGAAAGGGACGGCAACATTTTTAGTTAGCTTAGTTTAGCTTTTGCGACACTCAGAATTGCCACTATTGTATGCTTATGTCGACTTATGGCAAGGCAGACAAACCTCGACGGTACCTACACTTTATCGATGGATTGTAACCAAAACCAAAGTAGGTAAATAAACCCAAATAAACATCACAATGCTCTTTGGTGAACATGTTTAAAATGGCAGTACCAGTAGTCTGTGCCGTGAGTTTGTAAAACCAGATCAGACATGTGACATGTCCACTAACCCACTAGGTTAGGGTACCTACCGTGTTGGCGACAGGTATATAGGGACAGGTCAGCCAGCTCGCTCGCTCCTGCATCTTTTGGTAGCAGTTACCATGACGAGTACCTACCTAGTATGACTAATAGGTAGGTAGGTACCTAGTCATGCATGTCTATAATAGCCCGCTGCTAGACCTACTTATTGGTGATGAGTAGGTATGTAAGACCAGGTCAACCATGTCCACTAACCCGCTGCTACATTAGTGTCGAGTAGGTACCTATACCTACCTATATATAGCAACAGGTTAATTTTAAGTTAGATTTAAGAAAAAAAAAAAACCTATAGGTACCTACCTCTACCTATTAAGACCAGGTCAGCCATGTCCACTAACCCTCTACTATACCTATTGGTGACAAGTGTGCAAGGACCAGGTAGGTAAACGGAAACCATGTCTGCTAGCCCGCTACAGCATTGGTGAGGAGTAGGTATGTAAGGGGAGGGTAAGCCATGTCCACTAACCCTCTACTATATTGGTGACGAGTAGGTAGGTACCTACCTATGTAAACCCAGTTCAGCCAAGTCCATTATCCCTCTGCTAGGTATATTGGTGACAAGTATGCAAGGACCAGGTAAGCCATGTCCGCTAGCCCGCTACTGCATTGGTGAAGAGTAAGTACCTACGAGAGACCAGGTCAGTCATGTCTACTAAACTTCCACTACTTAGGTAGGTATATTGGCGGCGAGTAGGTATGTAGGGAGGGACAGGTCAGCCATGTCCACTAACTCATTAATATTAGGTAGGTATATATATTTTGGTGACAGTAGGTAACCGTAACAAGTAGTACTTATTGCAACACCATGTCAGTCATTGTCTACAAATAGCCCGCTGCTATATTGGTGACGAGTAGTTATTTAGGACCAGGTCAGCCATGTCCACTAACCTACTCCTTTATTGGCGACAAGTATGTAAGACCAACACTTTATGTCCACTAGTCTGCTACATTGGGTGACGAGTAGAATCTATGTAGTAGGACCTGCCATGTTCAGTAACCTGCTTATAGTATTGGCAATGAGTATGTAAAAGGGTAGGTAGGTACTAGGTCAATTAAGTCTATTAGCCAGTGCTGGGTTTAATTTAGGTAGCGTATTTAGTCTATAATAGCAAACAACATGATGTCACGTCCTTCCAAGATTGATTCAATGTGAAACAAAAAAGACGCGATTAGGTAGGACTCCTACCTAATCGCGTCTTTTAGGACGACCTTACCAAATTAAAAATTACCTACTGGCAGAACGTTTAGTGACGTACCTTCTTTCATCTGCAGATTCTATGTAATACAAAGACCTTGTTTGTAGGTACTTATATAAAGTCTTTGATATAGGTAAGTAGGTAATTAATATCATTTCAACTTTTCAAACTTCTACTGTCACAATGGTAGGTAGTTGTGGTACCTAACCTACATAGCATCATTAAAATAAAACGTTAATTACTAGAGGTGATATTTGTTCAGCTGGCTCAGTTTATTCATACCTATAGCGTTATTACCCGTTGAAACGTATAAAATGAAACAAGTGGTTTTTAAACCGACTGAAATGCGAGCAAATGGCCAACCTAACCATGCGAGCAAAGCGAGTCGATTTTTTAAAGATAAATGCAAAATGGCGATCCTTGATTAGGTACTAGGTATAGCTAAGCTACCGAGTTCTGTGATTTTACCCATAGGTACCACAGATAAAAGAATACTAGTACTCATACAAAGTAACCTCTAGTGCACACCTTTTGGTAGGTAGTATTGAAAAAATTACATACTTAGACCTTCTTATTTAACTATTACCTTAGCTAGGTTATAAAATCGGAGCACATTGATAGGGATAGGTACCTACACGTGACGGTGGTGTGTCCCTATCACAAAATAAATAATACGGTCCATATTGTCTGCTCAGTAATAGGTATTTAATAATCAGGAATATACTACCTACCTAGTATTCTTTTATCTGTGAATATACCTAACTACCATAAAAATAGGTTTAAGTAGGTAGCTATAAGTAGCCTATTCTTTTATCTGTGCTATAGCCTAAGCTCTAAATTCAGAATATATGTTACCTATGTTAAATGAAATAATTAGGTACCTAGGTACCTACCTATATTTTTGCATGGTTGCTTTGCGTATTAAATACGACCACTGGTATAAGGAAACACGTGAAACAACAAAACGTGTTTCACGCTGACATCAGCTTCGGATAAATTTGGTCTGTAGGAGTATACCTTACCTACTAATGCGAAACTTACCTCACCCATTCCACTTTTAAAAGAAACAAAAAATTGTTTTAACTTTTATTAGTATTTGTTAATCGACATTATAAATTACGATAATAACATTTCTAAACTTAAAACATAAAAAAATACATACCTACTTACCGACATACTTACCTAAATAATTTTAGGAACCTAACTAAATTATTTCGTAAGTGCATAAACAAAAAGTTATTATGTACGTGCTTTGGCTTTTTAATGTACCTACCTACCTACCTACGCATAATTAGTTATCATTGGCAATTTATTCTATGTCAATGCTAAAAATAGGGCCCAAATTAAATTACTTAGATCATTCTCAAAAAATGCTTTCAAGTTTATTTTAATGATTTTAAAACAGATTTACAACATTGAATTACCTAATAGTTTTACAAATTACTTAACATTATTTTCGTTGAGATATATTTTTATTAGGATATATACCTACCTACTGTAACCTACCTACAGGTACCAGTGTGGATTAGTCATGACATGACATGAAACTTTAAAAGCCTCTATTCAAAATGTTTTGTTTCCATAATTATAAACGCCCGGTTCCCTTACGAATGACCGTAATATCTATTGCCTTAACAACGTTGTCATTATCTGTCAAAAAGTGTCATACATTTTGTGTTGTCTAGATACAACGTTAGGTACCTACTAATATAGATCCACGCCGGCTCGCGAGCCTATAGCAAAGCTATTGACTCGTCGGCATTAGCCGCAAGTCGGTAATTCCGTTCACAGGGTAAGTAGTACAATAATAATTTTAAAGAGTCCGTCCGGAGGTATTGGTATTAGGTACCAACGACCAATGACTCAAATCACATGGAGACGGCAGAGAAGCGGCTGCAGTTTCGTGTCATATATAATTTTAAACTTCATCTTCATTATTTTAGTTCATAGTATCAAAGCGCTTTGAAAAGTGCTCTCGGCGCCTCTTGCGGTCGCTTGTGGTCGCTTGCATTTCAAGTTACTCGAGGGATACTACGAGTACCTATGTATAATAATGAAGATTAAGTTTAAAACTATGACAGTAAAACTGCTCGAAGCCTGCCATCTCGGTGTGTCACTCTCCGTGCCCGAAAAAATAATATGAGTGATTAAACCAGATTATACCATATTTAATGCAATCGCATTTATTGCACGTAGGCACCTATGGCATTTCCTAAATTACCAAAACATATTGAGCCAATACAAAAGTTCAAAGCAACGGGCTTTGAACTTTTGTCATTGATAGTTTTGTTAAATGAGCCGAAAAATGGAGGTGGAGCGGTCGTGTTCGATTACATAGCCTGTGTTTTAATTAATTCTAACAGAATGTGATTTTCAAAATATGCAAAATAATTATTATGTAAGTACCTAAAGTTTCGTAGTTTGACACTTTTCATGCATTTTTTAGGGTTTTTTTCAAAATATGCAAAATAATTATTATGTAAGTACCTAAAGTTTCGTAGTTTGACACTTTTCATGCATTTTTTAGGGTTTTTTTCAAAATATGCAAATTAATTATTATGTAAGTACCTAAAGTTTCGTAGTTTGACACTTTTCATGCATTTTTTAGGGTTTTTTAGCTTTAAGCTTTGTATGTTGCCAGATCAAAGATACCTAATGAATTATCTATCAATGTTCTTGGGTAAAATGATAATCGTAGTTTCTAGAAAAGTTTTACAGAATTAAAGAAACTCAAAACGATACAAATGAATTGTAAAATACGATACATATGGCCATAATTATCATTTTGATGTATTTGTATTTGAGTTTGTTTTCCCAGTATAGGAACTAGAATATTTTCAATTTGTTTTGCGCTATTGTTGTTTAACTTCTTACTAATAAATGAACATACCCAACATGCATCCTTTCCGAGGCTATAAGCAGTATTAAGCACACATCATAGTGTCTGGTAGGTATCAAGTTTCCCTGTAGATATTATGGAAAAGAAGTTTAAAAGTTGCTCATCGTGACCTTAGCACCTAATTAAAAGGTATTTTTCAATTTCAATAAGTAGGTCGGTCGGCCAAGAAATCGGTCTTCCAGTTTTGACAAAAGCTTCTGTTAGATCTAATTATCGATAAGGTTCACTTTTTCTTGCAAGAATATCGAACTTAACTGGCATGACGTAAGTATAATAAAGAGAGCATCGTCACTTCATAATGTTTTTGCTAGTGGAAATCGACCTTGTTGTTTCATGACGTACAAATTAATCTCAACCGTAGGGTGGTAGACCCCATTTATGGCCGACCGTAGTTACCTATATTATAATAATAAGAAATTCGATTAAAAAATATCAGTTGCAATAACAGTATCTATGATATCGATAGGATCTCAGTGTAGGTACTTATAGGTAGTTTTCAGAAGATTCATAATTTTATATGGACCCATTTTGGCTTGAATTTATACCTACCTACTCGTAGTTATAGTTATATACACGACAATTTAAAGAAACCTAGCCATATTTTGTGATTTCATAACACATTTTTACACCATAACTCAAAAGATTTCAAAAATAAACATTGGTAGTAGTACCCTTAAGTAAATTCTTTTCGATGAAATAAACATTTCCTTTTCGCTGTTCTCCCTAGAAAACTTACTGATACGTGCTGATACTGAAGCTACGAATAAATGTGGTCAAGTCTTTTTAAAACACTAATCTAAGATAGACGGCAGTTCCTGAGAAACTTTGAAACAGTTTGGTAATTATTGTGAGTAATCTTCGGGAAAACGAGCACAATGAAAAAAAATATTATTGTATTATAATTATTGTAGTATTTTGAAACAGTGTTACCTACTGAAATATCAAGAAAAACAATGGAAATTGTCACAAAATGTACCAAATACCTACCTTATAAACTGTAAAAGTTCCGGCAAAAGTCACATTAAAAAAAAAAGAAAATTCTACAGAAAATTGATTCTAAAAATTACTTACAGTAATGATTTCAGGATCACTCCTATCAACATCCAGTACAATCATATGTTCAAACATTATTACAGACAAGATTTATAGCCCGGTTCGCGGAGGGTGCTGTTGCCGCGTTGGCCAAGAAGCGACTGTCCCTAGGGAACTCGCGCGGCGGAATATCAGTTTCAGCGCGGGGAGTCACTTTTATCCATCAGGCGCACGTGGTCCAGTGGGTGAGTGGCGGACGCATGCTCTGTTCTTCGTTCGTCGGGCCATTTGACTACGACGTTGGTTTCCGGGGTAAGGGTGATGGGAGGGTCGACGAGCACGGGCAACACGTGACCGATGAGCGCTCCCACGCGGCGGTAAAGGAGCTGTGACGGCTGAATCGGTTCTCCAGCTCGAAGCACGACCACAGGCGCGCTATCCGGCACGTCGTTCAGCTCTCGCACCAGCACGGGCGAGGCCGTTTGCGTCGCAGAACAAACCGCCACGCCAGAAACGCGCGCGTTTAGGCTCTCCAGAACCGTAATCAGTTCGTACAGCCGCTCGTCGCACAGCACCGGGTTGTCTGCAACACCATCACTTGCATTATATGCGATACACATTAAGTGCACCTAAACACTAAATTACAACTATATTATAATTATAGGTTGATAATAGTGGCAATTCGGAGTGTCGCAAAAGCTAAACTAAACTAACTAAAATAAATGCCATCCTTTTTATTTCCATCGTTATGAAAGGGACGGCAACAGTTTTAGTTAGTTATGTTTAGCTTTTGCGACACTCCGAATTGCCACTAATCTCGCGTTTGTAATTGCACGCATAGCAAGGGGTTCACTCTTGGAAAAAAAAATACATAAAATACACTAAGGGCGCGGTATTATATTTCCCGCTAATCAACCGAGTGTCATAAAGATTTTTTTCTTACTATAATGCACTTGAAAATAAGTATTTTCTAGGCGGCATACTGGAATAATAATATCAGCAGAACTAAATAATTCAATGCAGCGTAGCACAGCTCGTAGGCATTCGTAGAGCTCTCGTAGAGGTGACACAGAGCTGAACAACCAAGAAATCGCAAATGCAAACAAAATAAAAAGATTCGCTTTGTAATTTTTCGCTAAAAGAATAAGTTAGATTTAACTTAAAGTTAGTAAAAAGTAAAAAGCAGTTTAAGTGTTCATGTAAGTGAAATAGGCACATACCTTGAAGGTAGAGCTTCAAAATTCCGGGTACCCCGTTGATAGTGCATCGAGACTTCGAGACTAGATCATAATTCACACTCTGTATCTGATTGAAGGAGAGGTCCGCCATACACAAGGACGGCAACCCGTGGAAGTCCTTGTCCAGCAACGAGATATTGTTGTGATGGGCAATCAGCTCTTCAAGAGAAGGTAAAAATGTCTGAAAAACAAAGTATTGTTTACTACTGAATATCTATTTCAGAATTTTGTCGCTAGAGCACATTGAGAAATTCGCAAGGCGGTTAAGCTAACCTTCGACGTTTCTTCCAAAGTGGTGATGTGGTTATTTGACACATCTAGTAACCTCAAATCTTCCAAGCCAATAAGGTCATCTGGAGCTATTTGTTGAAGGAGGTTGTTACTCAGGTTCAACCGTAGTAGGCCACGAAGGCCCATTAAAGCTCCGCCCAAACTCAGAATGTAGTTGTGGTCCAATCGTAACTCCAGCACTCTTGTTTCCACATCCACTAAATTCTGAAAAATGTGTACAGTCAGACCTTGGCTTAACATTGATGATCGATCGGACAGTTAACGTTGTTCAGTTTATTTTAGAAATGGCATCAGTACAATTTAGCCTCTACTCGTTCAAGTTCGGGGCGTGGTTGCCTTACCATATCATACCTTAACATATCATAATTATCACATAAGTAACTTATGTGATAATTATGATAAGTGACTTACCTTGAGACTGCTCGTAGATGACGCTACGTGTCAAAGGATAATTACTTATAATCTGAGCCACATAAACGGGTCCCTTTTACCCAACTACTAAGAACCATGTGGGTCAAAAATATTATGATATATCAAATTGAAATAAACAAATACTATGATAAAACTTACGACCATGTTCCCTGATAAACGAGTGATTTTGTTATGCGACAAGTCGATAACGGACAATCGTTTTAGTCCTTTGATTTCTTGAAGTGAAAATTGAGTCATCATATTGTGTGTAAGATTCAAGTATCTCAGAGACTTGAGGCTTCTCAATGATCCGTTAAGAGATTTGAGGTTATTGTAAGCCATGTCCAGTTCTGCTAGTTTTTCCGCTTCTGTAAACTCATCTTCTGCTAGCTGAAATGGTCATATTTAGCGAATATGTTATACCAAAGATAATTTTGTTATACCTACGTATACTACTTACTTATTTTACTTACATATTTATAGGTTACATATTTATAATGTTACATATTTTTATTCGAACACTGAAAATAGTTATTAGGGTTTTTATTAAGGTGGCTGTATGCGTGAAACTAGCGCAGCCGCCTATTTTGTTTAACCGACTTAATAAAAGGAGGAGGTTCTTTTTTGAGGAACTGAAGAGGACCTTCGGAGTTATGAACAGAATGCAATATTTTCGGCCAAAAGTGAACCGTTTTGGAAATTATTTTTATGTTTGAAAAAGCGAGGTGGTCCAATAACTTTTTTTTGAGGATCTGATAAGCATCTTCGGAGTTATGAACAGAAATGTACCTCGAGAGTAGTAAACTTTCTTGTTACCTACGAAATTGAAGTCGGTTTAAATATTTTTTTTTATTTTGTCACTTGTTTTACAAACACGTTGTTGAACAAAGGAGTTTTAAAAAATTTATTACTTATTCTAATTAGGTAAGTAAGTACTTATTTATTTACGCTGTGTGGAATGTCCAAGAATATTTATTTATTTATTCCGTTTGTTTATTGATAATCTATAAAATAAAATAGGTGACGGCGCTAGTTTTACGCATACAGAGCTCTTACTTTATTTCAATAACGAAAAATATAAGCACTAGCCGAAATTATACCTTAAAATTCATAAAAACGTTGAAATACCTACGTTCAAACATGGAATGTTTAAGGATTGCTTTTACCTAAGTATTTTATTAAGAAACACCTACAAAAGAATTACTGAAATTCTTAGTAACGTGGAAAATAATCTTATTTTTCCACGATCGTAAGAATTTAACTAATAAGAATTTAGAAGTAAAAACTCAGACCTTTATATCTTTACTAGATGATTTTATACAACGTCAGGCAAGCTTTGCCTACACTGAACGGGACACTGTAGTGCCTGGGACATTGCTGATATGGAATAGACTTGCCCAGCACCTAAACCATCCTTGAATTAAGAGGTATAGGTCGTGCCACGTAAAAAGAGCGCTGGCTGTCAAACTGCGCAGTGGTCGCTGATTGGTGGAGAGGTAACGCGGCGCACTTCATACCATTGATTTTGCGAGTGCTATTGGTTCGTCAGCAAGTGAACACAGGCTCAAACATACCCCCTTTACTTCCCCTTAGCGCTCTTTTTACGTGGCGCGACCTATACCTATGTATATTATTCAAATTAGCTTAGCTCGGGACTAGATGACGCTGTGTGGAATGTCAAAGGATATTTATATTTATATTTAATTAGACTACTTACATATTCAATTTTATTAAAGGACAGTCCGATTCTCATCAAACTTCGCGACTTCTGCAGCGCTCCGTCTAGAGACTTCAAGTTGTTTTTGTAGAAGTAAAGGGAATCTAGTGATGTCATCTGTTTCAAGTCTTTTGGTAAACTTTGAAGCTCGTTGTGAGCAGCGTGTATGAGTGATATCCTCTTCGCTTTCTGGAAATAAGGTTTGTGTTTAAATATAAGTGCAAACAGTTTGCCCTTTTCGGACGTACAACATATAAATAATATAATCTAGTCAAAAAATATGACGCTGTATGAAAGGGCTTAGTCGATAATGTTGCACACATCGTGGGGTGATCAAGCAGAATATTGCTCTAGACAAGCTACATAAGAGCGATCTATCAGATTCTATTACTATCCACAGTACGCCGCACCTATTTATTAGGCGTCTGTTCAGTTACAGGGTTCATTCAAATTCATTTAATGTCGATCACGGTTTTGCGAAGTAGAGGCTTCAATGTGCATCGTAACGTAAGGTTCTAAGTATGGTACCTACCGTATAAATGTTACAATGAGGATAATTTGTAAAATTTGCTTGGTCGAATAAAATATTTCCTCAACATTTTGTAATGACTTTTAGTTGATATTTCGAAATCTGAAGCACTACGAAGTTCGCCGGGCCGTGGCTTGCTTAGACTTTCTCGTAGATGGTTGAAGCGACGTTCTGAGTGGTCACAATTCGGATGGGTGACCGCAAGTGGCATTAACAGCTGAGACCTTCATATTTTGTAGGCCCCGGCTTCTAAGCCTATAAGCCATGACTGAGGAGGCCTTTAGGGCGTTTGTACACTACACGAAATTTTACTTTTTTCCGGTCCGGAAAATTTTGTTGTCCCGCTTCTAACTTATCGGAAATAATCGCTCCAACATGACCATAATAACAACCCCCAGTCTACCTACACACTTGCTTTATCATCACATGGGGTGAAAAGCTATCAGTTCTAATGAAACCTATTAATAGATTTAATTAGGTACAGTCAATATTAAAAATTTGTACCTAACCTACGTTTGTACCTGAAACGAACGTAAAACTTACGTAAAAAAAATTACGGAAAATATAATGATGAATCAATTTTTTTTTATTTAAAAACTTGAGTTTGACTGATTTCTAGGTAAAATTAAGCCCATTTCATTTATTTTTCTGTTTGAATGCTTATACTCCCGAGGGGGTCCCATAAATATTTGATGAGGATTTGACAAAGATTTCGAATACAAAAATTCACTTCGAGAGTGCAAAAATTTACTCTCTTCACGAAACGATCACAATCCGGTCAAGTAAAGATAAAGAAATAAAGATCCTTGGTCATTTCACACAGCGTCATCTAGTCCTAAGCTAAGCAACTTATTGTGTTCTGGTAACTAGGTGACTAATATTATACAACTTAATACTTTTTTTAACACATACCTATATTGTACAAACTTTGATTGTACATAGAAAGCAACCAAACTAGATAATTATTTGCAGATCATACAATCATTTGTCCCGCGGCGGGGTTCGACCCGCAACCTCGGCGTATCAGGTGGGGTTACCCACTGCGCCACAGGGATCGTCCAAGTATTTTAAATGTATGGAATCTAGTGCATCGCCGCCATAGTGAAGCTGTAAGTATAGTAAACTATAGACGAGGATAGTTTACTATACTTACTGCTTCAAAACTTGCAATAGAGCCCCAGTAATTAAAACATGATTGAATTCGCAGGTCACAATAGGTGGCAGTAATTGCTTTGAACACCTGCTTTTGATATTAATTTATCGAATATTGAGCGGGGTAGGATATAACAGATTATTAAAAGGGACATAAACGATATTTAAATAGTAAGTAAGTTCGTATCAGCAAGTGGCCAACTCTGGTGACGGAGTTTTTAGGCCGCCTAAAGGCCTCCGTAATGGCTTACTTTAAAAGCCGGGACCGACAATTGCCATCCGAAACATGGAAGCGCCTCAGCTGATAATGCCATTGTAGTCACCCATCCAAGTAGTGACCACTGAGAATGTCGCATCTACCAAGACCGTCTTAACAAGCTTCGCCACGAGCGCGATATTTTAATAAATAAAGATGAAATAAAAGAAGTGCGTCAATATCCATTGCCCAGAAATTTTCCGTCGTATCCTGAAGTACGGTAGACATTCATTTGGATCTGTCCTGAGGGACTATGTCTAGGAGTCTTAAAATGACATAATAATTTAAGTATCATTTTATCACCTTAGAGATAATTATCATTTTAGTAAGTTTTCGAGTTCGGCAATCACCCACTCGACCTAGAATTTCTCCAATGAAAATGTATCGCAAAACCAACACGAGTCCAAAACTTAAGATAGGTAGATGTAGGTACTTACAATGGGCAGCTCGTTGTCAATAGACTTGAGATTGTTTGCGTTGATGAAGATCCACTCCAAGCCTTCCAGATCCCTGAGGGCTCCGTTCAGGGTGCTGAGCTTGTTCAGGCCGAGGTGGACATGTTTGAGAGCCCGGGGCAGAGCGTCCCGCTCTATCTTAGATATTGAGTTATCCGCTACCAGGAGGTGCTCCAGTTCTTGGATATCCTTCAAAATTACACTAATATTATAAAGGTGAAAGTTTGTGTGTGTGTAAGTGTGAATGTTTGTTACTCCTTCACGCGCAAGGCTGGACGGATTAAAGTGAAATTTGGTACCAGGATAGCTTGGAGGATTAACACATAGGCTACTTTTTTACTTTTTAGCCCGGTATGCCCACGGGAACGGGAACTCTTAACCGCGGGGCGCAACTAGTACCACATAATTTCAGATAAGAAGAACAATTCTTCGAAAAATTCTTAATATATTTCTCCTCACGTTCACAATTCACATATACTTATTTGTATTAAAATTATTATGTTACGATTTTATTAACTATATTATATATTAATTTAATATTTTATTTTAGGATATGAATGTAAAAGGAGTGAGTTCAGAGTTGACGAGTGATAGAGGAGAGTGGAAGAGAAAAACAATTTGTGCCGACCCCACTTAGCGTGGGATTAGGGCAGGAGAATGATGATTTTACGATTTTATAAACGTACCTGGAAATCGTCAACCGTCAGTTTGGTGATCTTGTTCCTGCACAGGTCCAATGTTTTCACGTGCGGTAGATGCTGCAGCACATGCCGAGGCATCTCTAGAAGCGCGTTGTCGCTCAAGCTGAAGTAATCCACCAGATCCAACTTCGTGAAGGCACTCTCTTTCAGTTCACTGGAATGCATATAATACCTAGATTATATTAAAATTAAGTATGAAGCATTGTTATTAGATAAAAAAAATATTTTTATTCTTTGCTTTATAGATAACCCTTTATTTTCTTATGCGGGCACCACACATTGGAGTGTTGGAACCTCTTGGTTCCAATTCCAACACTCCAATGTGAGGATCTTGGACGGTTATTGGACACAAACGGAGCATTACCATTGGCCATTCTATTCATAGCCAGTGTTGTGACCAAGTTGAAGCCAATGTGTGGTGCCCGCATTAGGCACTACCGTTTGGCACTACTTACCTACTAGTGGATTGCAGGTAAATTTTGTTTTCCCGTGACACTAGGTAGGTACCTACCTAATATTCTTACCTAAATCTCTCGTGGATTACCTCATTACTTACATTATTCGCAGTAGGTAGGTATTATATCAGTGCCATAATAGTAAAAATAGAGCGCAGTTACAAAAATAACAATTTTTATCTCTAGAATGTACCTACTCTACTAAGTAATTGTTTTTTATATTCAGTTATAAATAAGGAGGTAGTTATAATGTCATAGCATAATACTCATCGATACGCTAACGAGATATTCAAGTTAATAAGTACCTATTGTACTTTCCCCTACGAAAGTTTTTTTATAGATGACTCCCCGGAGAACAATTCCAGGTTGTCTTGTAAAAAGGGTAAGAGAATGGTATCACTCCGAATCCAAAAACAAAATGAAACTGAAAGACCGAATGCAAAAATATGTATTACAATACAAGCATAATGCTTTGACGCGTAGAAGCTCAAATTTCAGCAAATGATGTCAATTTTGAACATAATTATATATTTTTTTGCCACTAGGTATTAAAAGTAAATTAGGTACTAGGTACTAGGTATTGAAAATTGCTCATACGAAAAAAATATCAAGTGCTTAAGTTTATTTTTAATAATAAATCTCGGTCTTGTCCCTAAAGAACGAAAAATCGTTTAATAATATTGAGGGGTTTTTTCAACCCCATTTTTCATCTTAAATATCATTTTGTGAAATATTTTGCTTTAATGTGCTTATTTTTTGATAGAGCACGTTAGAGTTAGGTGCCCACCCATAACTGAAAATTGATTTTTATCAATGTAAAAAAAAATCTGCAGGCTCTAGGTAAGCCTATTATCTTTAGATTCTCCACTACTTCAAAGGTAAACCAATTATCGTGCTGTTCCAGTGATAACTTAACTCCTTTGTCAGAAGTTGTTTGCAGCCAATCAACCATTGTTTGCAGGAAACTTTGTGAAAAATAATTAAAAAAAAGAAAGAAATTAATTAAAAAAAAGAAAGGAATTAAAATTTTATGAAATTTGAAATTATGTCAGAACAAGATTTTTATATGATTCATATTCATATTTTCATATTTATTTATTCATAAAACAATGATTACATTGTGTTTGAATCTTAAACAATAACCTATACCTACCTAATTACATTAATTAAATTTAAAACTACTAATTGGTACCTACACAAAATTTAAATTAAAAAGTAAAATACTTAATTAAATGTCAAAGTGTGTCTGACCTAAATTCGTCTACGCCTACGGTATAAAAGCACCTTTCCAGCAAGAGCTTTTTCAGTAAATTTTTAAAAATGCTTGGACTTACAATGCTTTTCATATCGACAGGTAGAGTTATATAATCTGACTGCTTGAAAACGACAACCATGCTTCACAACCTCTAACCTCGGACATTGAGGGGTCTCCAAATCTTTCCTCCTTGTCTCTAACCTTAGTGCTCTTTGATCTGGTGATTCATATTTAGAGGGATGCCGTACTATATCCATGAGAGTCACTAGAATGTAGAGACTTGGTAAAGTTAAAATGTTGAGTGACTTAAAATACTCTTTACACGATTCCCAAGGTGGGATCCGCACCATGGTGCGAATTGCTCGTTTTTGAATGATGAATGCTCTTTTCATATTGTAAGCGTAACTGTTCCCCCAGAATTTGATACTATACCTTAGTTTCGACTCAATCAAAGCATAGTAAACAGCTTTGAGTTGTGCAAGATCTACCTCATCTCTCAGACTTCTCAAAGCATAACAGGCTGAACTTACTGAGTTCACTATGGACTCCAACTCTGGTTTCCAACTAAGGAACTGGTCGATATAGACACCTAGAAATTTGACGCTATCAGTAAATTTAATTTCTACATCCTTACAAATTATGTCAAAAGTTTCATGCCTGCGGGCGTTCGTTCGAAATAACATGGCATTAGTTTTATTAATATTTAATTTTAAATTATTTGTATCAAACCATTTATTAAAAGCCACAAGAGCATTGTTTATTTTGTACTGAAGTTCATGCAAACTAGATGCAGGAACTATTGCATTTGTGTCATCTGCATAAATAATTAATTTAATGTCAGGTATAGTATTAGAAATAAAATTTATAAGGTCGTTCAAAAAAATTATAAAGAAAATAGGACCCAATATTGAGCCCTGTGGAACTCCGCGCGTTATATTAGTCAACTTAGATTTAGTCACTACTTCTTGGTCATTAACAATATTGCTAAGTTCAACAAATTGGAATCTACCACTGAAATATGATTTAAAAATATTCAAGGCATTACCCCTTATTCCATAAAAATCTAACTTTGCAAGCAAGATTAGAATGTAGGTAAATAAATGCTCAAAAAACTTAGACAAAAAAATGAATTAAATGTTTTATAGCAGTGACGACGTAATTATGTAGATAACTAATTCGCAACAATGTAAAACATGTGAAGAGACGATGCGCATGCACATCTAGTGCATGCAACTTAGCATTTGTAGTGCATGTGAGTAGTGTCAGTTTAGTAAACACAAATGTGAGGGGTCAACGTTCCGGGGTTATCGGTACAGGGGCGGCGCCAAACGGTCGCATGGGCGCCTGGCCTGCCCGACCGACGACGCCTTTCCTTCATATTTCACACACATTAAAAACATGCCAAAAAAACAAAAAAAAAACAAACCTACAGTATCAATAGAAAATGAAAGCTCACGCTTGCAAGAGAACGAGACAAAGAAAATTAGAGAAAGTCAGTTCGAGGTGGTGGTATCTGCAATGAAAGACGGAATCTCTAACACGTAGGTAGGTACTTTACCAGGAAGGTACAAAGACCCATACATAATAACAATGTACTACGGATAGATACTGAGTAGGTACATACTTTATCAACTTCATGCAGTGATAACAGAATGTTACAATTTAAATAACAACTCATTTCTCAAAACTACAATGAAGTACCTAGGTACAAAACAATATCAGCAGGGAAACCCTCTTTTAGTTAAGTTGCGGTAAAATTGGGACAAAAATGTACCTAAAATACAAATCATTGATAGTACTTACTGCAACGGGTGAAGTCAATAAACCTATTTAAAAAAACATTAAAACATTACATCATCTTTCTTTATTAAACTTTCGATCAGAACACTTATAAAAATGCAAACGGATATTTACCGCGAATTTACCTTTATTCTGAGTCTTCAGTCTTCCCACGACCACGGCTGTTACAATTACAATCCGGTCGAAACGTCGAGCGTTTAATAAAGGTAAATCCATGGTACTTATGTACCAGCGGTTATCCGCTGGCATATTATATTTTATAATTACATAACCTTTATTAAAATAATGATGTAGGTAACTTAGTCTTATCAGATTGCATAAGGTATAAAAAAAGTAAATTATAGGAGTTATCAAAATACCTAGGGGAAGACCCTTCGTACAGCGTGCGTGAGCATTCGTACAGTCAAAATTTCTCCGCGATTTTAAACGTTAGCTAGTTCATACTTGAGTGTGTGACTACCCCCTATACCAGCAAGGTACCCGCGGAATAACGAGGCAGTGCGGCCGAAACCGACGCGCCGCCGCCGACGGCTTCGGTGGAACGAGTCAATACTGTTTTCGCTCCGCGTAAGTAAAGTTTGGATTAATCTTTAAAAGTGTTTGTTACCAGTAAGTTTTACTTTTATTGTAAAATAAATATAGTGCAAATAAAGCACGGCATGATGCCTTACTCTATGGTATACGTATTAATTTTGCTACAACGCTAACAGTTTTTTTTATTGTGCATTAAATATTTTTTGTTTGGGTTTGGGGTACCTTCAACATAGTAAAGGGGGTAGATTTGTGCATGCAAATGTACCCCGGGGTTATTTGCGAGGGTCCACGGCAAATATTTTTTCCGGGTCTGGGTGTTGTGGTACTATGGTACTTGTAGTTTGGGACACCCACGACACAGGGAATTCTAATGTGTGGCCAGAACTATGAACTATGAAACTGCTGGTTGTTGTTTATTTTGACGACCTCTGTGGCGCAGTGGGCGAAAGCCCGCCTGAGACGCAGAGGTTGCGGGTTCGATCCCCGCTGCGGGACAAATGTTTGCATGATCTGCAAATATTTCTTTCGTGTCTGGGTGTTTTCAATGTATAATATGTATGTATTTACAAAAAAAAAGTTACTTTGTAGTTTATCAGTCATCTGGTTACCATAACACAAGCATTAAATTGCTTAGCTTGGGACTAGATGACGCCGTGTGGAATGTCCAAGGATATTTATTATTATTATTATTTACCAATATTTTTTTTATTGTTTTGTTTCAGAACTTTTTTGTCAATATTGCTTTAAACGGTGTATCCCTACCAGCCTGCTCCAATTTTCGGTACCTCGGTTCTGTCATACAGAATGATGGTGAGATTGACAGGGATGTAAGAAATAGAATAAATGCGGGATGGATGAAATGGCGACAGGTCTCCGGAACAACGTGCGATTCACGTATGCCCCTTAAACTCAAGGGGAAAATTTACAAATCAATCGTTAGACCTGTCGTAATGTATGGATCTGAATGTTGGGCTATGAAAGGGACGGATGAACGAAAAATACATGCGGCTGAGATGCGAATGTTAAGATGGATGTGTGGAGTGACGCGAATGGACAGGATAAGGAATGAGTACATAAGAGGAAGTGTGAAAGTGGCTCCAGTGAATGAAAAGATGAGGAGTAATAGGTTAGCTTGGTATGGTCATGTTATGAGGAGGGAAGAATGTCATGTTACTAGGAGAGTGTTAGGTATGAATGGATATAGGTGTAGAGGTAGGCCAAAGAAAAGATGGATGGACTGTGTGAGGGATGACATGAGTAAGAAAGGAGTGAGTGCTGAGATGACGTCTGATAGAGGGAAATGGAAGAAGAATACATGTTGTGCCGACCCCACATAGTGGGATAAGGGCAGGAAGAAGAAGAAGTTTTGTTTCAGAACTATGCCGCGAAGTTACTTAAAAAAGGGATTACTAGATTTTGTAACATCATTTTATTCGAACTTTATGTAAAAACAGTACCTACTATTATTTGAGGCTAATTAGTTTTTGATTTCAATTTCAAACATTTTAATAAGATCTATTATCTAAGATTCGATTTGTTTTAGGAAAACAAGTCTCATATTTGAATAAAAAAATTTTTTTTCGTATAAAATTGTTTTTTTATACCGTGCACGAATGCTCCTTAGTCTCCCTACCATGTACGAATGTGACCCACAGTATGTTCGAACCTACCCCGCGTGTGGGGCCTTCGTACAATTTCCATCTTTTAAGAAAACCGCCATTACTTGGTTAAGATGCATTGAACAAATATTAACGTATCTTATTATTATAGCCAGATATGTAAGTTATCTAATAGCATTGAATTTATTACGAAATTGCTGTTAGTTTTTTTTTACAAAGCTTAGAGCCCCTACTTAGTGACAAATTTATTAAATTATAGGAGTTAATACCTTGTGACAAAAAAAAAGTATGCTAAAAATTGCCATCATTTGCTGAAATTTTAGCTTCTATGCGTCGGAGCATGGTTTTAATACATTATTTTTGCATTAGTATCTGGATTCGGAGTGATACCATTCTCTTAACCCTCTTTACAATACAACCTGGGTGGAATTGGGGGAGTCATCTCTTTCTCAAAAACTTTTATTCACATTGTAGGTACTCTACATTGAGTGTGGACCGACACGCACTTGGCCAGATATTAAGTTCAAAAAAATAGATAAGTAGGTACATTTATTTATTTTCCACTTTACAATGTTGTTTTTACTTAAATTTTACTTTCATGTCGTACCCACAAGAGCGATAAGCTAGATTGACCTTCTGATTGGACGAAACTCGGCTATTGAAGAAACGTTTTACTTAAATATTAGGTACGATTTGTTTTTGTAACTTGTAGCTATTTAGGGATATAAATAAATCGGCCAAGTGGGAGTCGGACTCGCGCACGAACGATTCCGTACCATTCTGTAAATATTTTAAGCATCTACATGGTTGTCGTTATTAATATAGAGCAAAAAACGACCAAAACATCACGTATGTTGTATGGGAATTGGGAGCGTCCCTTAAATATTATTTATATTCTGTTTTTAGTATTTGTTGTTATAGGCGGCAACAGAAATACATCATCTATAAAATTTCAACTGTCTAGCTATCAAGGTTCGTGAGATACAGCCTAGTGTCAGACAGACAGACGGACGGACAGCTTAGTCTTAGTAATAGGGTCCCGTTTTTACCCTTTGGGTACGAAACCCTCAAAAGATGCGAGTAAAACATAGACTAGTGAATACAGTACGCCAATACAAACCGCACTGGAGCTGTCCAACGATTCATAATTGACGTGCTCGCTTGGGCCAAAGGGTAATTAAATTACAAAACGGGACCAGCAAATACAATTAAACTAAGAGCGAGCACAGCCACGTTCGTTGGAGCGATGCGCAAGCACACACTAGTTTCGACGCTACGGGGCAGGAAAACTTGGAACTTTACACCAACTCTCGCATAGCTGGTGTGCCCAGTCTATTCTTGAAATACTTATCTTCTTTTAGGCAAGAACTCTTGCTGGACATGTTTCGTTCGTTCGTTCGTATGAGCAAGTGGCCAACTCTGGTGCTGGACATGAACAACTCAATGATAAATATATCATGACACTAATTTGTACAAAAATAATCACAAAACTATTTGATTCATGCCGAATGTGGTTTAAAACTTGTGCCTATCTGACTTCATCATTTTTTAATAGAAAGTATTAATAAAATTAATATTATATTCTTCAGTATTTTATTTTTCATAATTGCATAACCGACTTATCAGAAGCAATGTTTCTATTCTCAACATTAGAAGTACCTATTTTTATTATTTGAGATTTGTCCCGTAATGAGAATCGAACATGCAACGTTTTGCATCTCAGGCGGGCCTTCACCTATTGCACTATATAAGTCGTCTTAAATCATTTTTTCCGCCTACTGATGTTAGCGCGGGACAGACAGAAAAGACGTAAGGCAAAGACGGGGCACGGTCATTTGTCTCTTCCGCGTCCCTTTCATACAAAATGTATAGAAGCGTCACGACGCAAAACATACAGAAGAGACGGGGCGCGGGCGCGACGCTTTTACGTCTGCGCCTTTTGTTCAAAACACACAGAAGAGACGGGGCGGGACGTGGCGGGGGCGAGGACGGGGCGCGGGGTGGCATGCCTGCCGGGCGCGTCACGCACGCTCGAACGCTCGCACTGCGTCGCGTCCGCGCCCCGTCTCTTCTATATAATTTCAAAATCGCGTCCGTGTCACGCCTCCGCCCTGTCCGCGCAGCGTCTTCGCCTTACGTCTTTTCTGTCTGTCCCGCGCCTTAGGGTGCATCTTTCAGGTGAGGATTCGCCTGTACAATTTAGATTCAATTTTGAGCATACCTACTGTAGCGGGGAGCGCTCTACTACACGGTAGGTACAAGTGGTGCGCATTGATGTTACAAGTTGTATCAAAATTTTTTTTTTTTATAGGAACAAAAACGTTACATTACAGGTGATGGTCCCGGTTAGGGAGCACCTTTAGATTATACCACAGAATTAATGATAGTATGGAATCACGATTTCACTGCGAAACAAAGTTCAATTCAGCTCGCATAAACGCTTTGAGCTTACCGCTCTAAATGCCTAAATTTCCCATTTCATTTTCAAACTCATATCAACAGGCCGCCAGTTCGGGTATCAGTTAATCCAAGATATAATCTATCCTGGTACCAACTTTCATTCAAATCCGTCTAGCCATTTGAGCGTGAAGGAGTAAGAAACATTCACACTTACCTACATACTTACATTACACACACACAAACTTTAACCATTAAGTACCTACTTATAAAGGTGTAATTTTTTCTAAAACACTTTTGTTCATGTAGGTATAAATATTCATTTAAAATGTATCCTACTGTTAAAAAATGCTTTGACAATGACTTGCAAATTCCATTTTTCTAAAAACACCGGAATTGTGTATAGGTGCCGGTGTAGAACCTCCGGAATGGGGTGCCTTTACCTTATTTATTATATGTTAGGAACAAGTATAACTCGCGATAATTTTCTGTAGGAATAGAAATAGGAACTCAAGATTCAAATAAACAGTTTTTAACTAAGAGAGATAAACAAGAGTAATTTGTTAGTACACCATTAATGGGTAAATACAGTGAATCGACACAGCAATAAAGATATCATTAAATTTTACTGCTTTAGGAGCGACCCTAGATAACCCACGCAAGCTACCGAGCGCCTTCTAGGGCACGTTTGAGCCACACCAAATGCCCACAACAACATTCACATCCATCCTAAACACGTTTGAGCCGTACCAAATGCCCACAACAACATTCACATTCATTCTCCACACGTTTGAGCAGCACCAAATGCCCACACAACAACATCAACATCCATCCTCCATATTATGTTTGAGGCGCACCAACAGCCCACATGCATCCTCGGCACGTCATCAACTGTCCACACCACAACAAGATCACAATAACATCCATCCTCCAAAAAAAACACTTTGTTCCACAATTAACAGTTTTTGACATTAGGTAGGTACTTAAAAACCTGTCAACAGATGAGCTGGAAGCGGCAAGCGACATGTTATCGCCAACAAGAGGACGAATAACAAAAAGAACTATTGAGAGCGATGTAATCAAGAAGATAAACATTAATTTATTATTTTATGTGACTCATTTTGCGACGTAATGAGACGACATGTCATGCAGATAAAAATTTCGTTTATTTAGTAGGTAGGCTAAGATCCCACCTACGAGTAACATCGACCTTCATCAATTTGATAACCAGATGAAAATTATATTTTCTAGAGTAAAAATGTTTGTGAACGTGTACCAATAGGGTTGCCATAAAAAATATATTATAGGTGGGATCCTCTAGTATAGTAATTATAGCCGCTTGGAAATCTCTGAAGATCAATTGAATGGTCAATAAGAGTAGAGCGCATGGGTCACGGTCATCCTAATTGTTGCCTTGTAAGAAAAGAACCATCAAAAACTAAATAACCATAGCTTAATCATAGCACAAATATCTATAGGTATATCCTATAACAGTGTCCACGGTTCTGTAATCACTTATATTATTATTTGTTGTAATAAAACTGATAAGAGGCATTTAATAATAAGCCCATTCCGAAGGGAAATTTACTGGGAGTCAGTTGTCTCGCTCTCGTGATATGAGGACAAGCGAGCAGATTGTCTCGCCTGGTTCCGGGACGGAGAGCGCTCCTCGACCGGCTGCTGGGCAGCTGCGGCCACCGCGCGCCGGCTGCCGGCCGCGGAGCCGTAGCCGCCCACTCGCGCGATAACGGACCGATCCTCATCTGTTCGCTCCCCTTATCACTGACCTGTTGTTTTCTCACACAATGTTTTGATGTACTGTGCACGATGTTTAATACTATTGTCTGGTTGATATTACAACAGAGCTGACACGTTCCGTAAGGATGACCGGCAGATCCACGTAGCCACAAGAGAAAGAACAGCAAGCAGAATGACCGCGCTCTTCAATCATAAAACTTCAATCGACTTGCCTTAGATTGTCGAAGTTAAGTTTGAGCCTCGTGATGGAGATCCCGAGCTCGTGGAAGCTCCGCTCGGAGAAGTCCGGGAGCTGCGAGTGGGAGATGTCAAGTCCGATCTTCGTCTCGGGGCTGAACTTGTCGGTGAGGGCGGTCGCTATTTCTTGGAAGGCATTGATCCGCTGGCAAACGACGAGGATAGCACCGGTGCCGGTCTCCTCGCGACGGCAGGTGCAGGGTGAGATCTCGCGGCGCATGGCGCAGTGCAGGCTGGCTCCAGCGCCGAGCTGGCCGGCCAGCGCGCATAGCAGTGCGGCGGCGAGCGCGTGCGCGTGCGCGATCATCGTGTGTGCCTGGCGGGGCTGCGCGCGCTACTATGCGCGCCGCCCGCGCAAGCCCGCCGCCCAGCGCCCCACACCCCCCACCCGCACTGCACTTACACCACCTCCGAAAGATGCGCGTGCGATGGTGCTCCCCTCCTCGAGTACCGTCAAGTTGTCGCCTCCCAATCCTCCACTTCAGCAATTTCTAAATTTATTACAGATATAAGTCTAGTATAATTTTTGCTTCAAATTAACATAAAATAAAATGTGTCAATCCATGCCATGATTAATAGGATTTTTGTACTCACACTTTACTTACATAGGTGTACCTACATAGTAGAACAATTAACATCAGCATGTTTAACAAACATTTCAGTGTTACCCGTGTATAAAATTCATGAGATTCAGCGGGTGTGAATCTCTTGGCTTTCTTTTATAAAAATAAGTAATAGGGTAGGTAGGAACCTACATATGATGGAACAAGTTCTATATTACGAGTTTTCGGTTGATACAAAATAAAACATCAAGAATTCCAGTACAGCACAAGATCGGGTAGATAGATACCTAAGTATTTATAATCTTTTTCATGCAATTATTTTTTAGAAACTGTCGTCTGTCCTTCTTCATTGCACACAATCAAGAACGTGTATGTATACTTCGTATCTGTCGCACGGAATGTATTTTATAAGTAGGTATGAATATGACCTTTATCATCAGGCCAAGTTTGTGGAGATAAAGATGAACCCCTTATCAGAGATATTCCAAGTTCGCATTAGACTTTCATCCTAAGTATATCAATAACATATTTACCTAATAAAACAGTTTAAGGCCCCTATTCTAATTAAACTGGAACTAAACTCTATACTTACCTACCAATTTTTATACTTACTACAAAAATAAAATGCAAAATTAGTAGCAATCTACCTATTACTCAATGAAACACTATTATTTCTTCATGATAATATTCGGTTAGCTACTAAATTGATAAACTCTCGATCGGGTGGATAAACGATCGAATGAGCGAAGCGAACAAAGATCTTAGTGTCAACTTGGGCGATTTTACGTTGTATGTTTATGTTTGTATGTTCCTTCCGGCACAATCCAATCTTCATAATACTTGATAAGTAGCAATCGGTCTACTCGTTTAATGGATTATATTTGGACATACCTACCCCTGATTATCCCCTTAGACATCTTCAAAAGGATCTAAACTGTATAAAATATGAAATATGAATGAAAAAATATAATCTGAAAAAATATTTTGTCTACCACATCTGAGGAATACAGTCGTGATCATCATATAATATCGTTTTAAAACAAATAAAGCGCTGAACTCTGCTTGTTTTCTAAGAACTTAAACTAAACTCTTTAACTAACTTCGTCTTTCGTCTTTACTAGACGATTTATACAGTCAAGGCTGCACACAGTTATTTAAAAAGTTGTCCAAAACATTTTATTTAATTTATAATGTTTTATTATTTATTGGTGCTTTTTGTAAAAAAATAGGTAAGTACGTAGTTCATTTGAGTGTTGGTGTTTCGAATAAAAAACATTTTAGTTTTAATTATTTGTGCAGTAAAAAAACTTATAATTTGTTCGTTTGTTATTGGTTGATGACCGCACCGAACTGGCGAAGTTGTTTGTGGTGTGGTGTGTCACACTGATAAATTATAAGATTTAAAAATATCTCAATTCCAATTCGTTAGAATCGCCGAGAAGAGTCGGAAGTTAGAAACACTGACAGAATAATGGTCAATGGTGTAAGTCGCGTTGGAACAGGCATTAGAATCACCTAGCGTGTAAAACGAAACTTAAGTGATCCTTGAGGTCCTACAAGAATAAATGATTTTTCTTTCTTTCTTTCTTTCAAGCAAACTTGCTTTCTTTTTCCGAAGTCGGTTTATAATAATTTTAATGGTCAGCAATAAATTACCTATTATACCTACCAAGTTTCATGAAAATCACCAAACTGAACAAATCTTTATCAAATTACATCTAGGTACCTACTTAGTTGAAAATTAAATGTGGGTACCATTGATTGTTTATTTGTATTAGGTGAAATAAACAGTTGAAATATCTAAGTTTAAGAAAAGCGTAGGTAACCCAACAAAAATAGCCAGCTGAACTGCGAGTTTATCAAAACTCAATAGAAATGGGAGAAAACTAGCTACGAAGATTAATAACTATCGGAATAATCAAATAATAGAAAAACAAGTAGGTACATATCCATCTTACCTAGTGTATTGGTCAGTTATTAATAAACCAAAGTGTCATCAAGTAGGTAATTATAAATTGTTTCATTAGTTCAATTAATACAAAGTTCAACTCCATTTTTAATTATCATTATCCACTCTATTATATTATAGGACAAATCAAATACCTAATTCAATTATGCAAATCATAAAATATTATAATAGGTAATACGTATTTCTACCTTCAAAAACAAATTTAACGTTCAATAGATTCTTTGATTAAAATTCTAATTTAAATAACTTACGCGAGTTTAATATTATTAAAATGCTTCGCTTGTGGTGTTAGTTTTTGAATCCTGACATTGTCTTTAATATAAGTTGAACAGGTTGGGTTCCAGATAAGACATCAAATATTCTTTTTAATATTAAAGTGTTGAAAGCATGCAATATTCTTTTTGTAGATTGTAGCGGCGCCGCCACTGGGACTTTAGGGTAGGGCGCGTTTGAGCGACCGCCCAGGAGCCTTACTCCGGATCAACGAAAACAAAGTTTCGTGACAATTTTCAGGTTCCAATTTTGTTGGTGAACTATTACGAATTCAGTATCCACCAACGTAAGCTGACCCCGAAAATTGTCACGTAACTTCGTTATCGTTGATCCGGAGTAAGGCGCCAGGGCGCGGTTAGGCGACCGCGACGTAGCTGGTGCAACTGAGTCGCCACGGACTCGTTTCTGCAAGCTTAGTTGTTGCTAGCTTGTACAGTTTAGGAAATACCTAGGTGGTCCAATCAAAGCACTGGTCCAATGAGCGCAACCTTAATATAATTTAGTTACGTAACTATTTGATAGTTCATGGTAAGTAGGGTGTTTTATTTATTTTTGACATTTCGCGTTGATCCGGATTGAGAGAACAGGTAGATACCTACCTATCTAATAATTTCAGATTCGACTTAGAATAAAGCTAAGGTTTATTATTAGTTTTTGTAATAAAAAATGGCTATTCTATTAAATTTGTCTTTGACAGAGTTTGTGACCTCTGCCCGATTAAAAATGAATTAATGAACCGCGAACCGGTTGCTGAGATTGAAATAGTTTAGCATTATGTATAGTCAAATCCGTAAAGAATAACAACAAAATTCTTTTACACTAAATCGAATACTGGAAAATATTATAAGTATTTATATTACACGTAGGTGGCTTAGCATCCGCAAAGTTCTACCTATAGTTTATCGTAGAGGAAAATTACGTTTTTTTTTTTTTATGAAATTGATTTTTAGATACTTATTATATATAATAATGCTGTGGATTTAGAGCCGTGTTAGCCGGGTGGGATAATACCTCGACTCAGGGTTGGACAGAGCCGGTTGGGCCCGGGTGCCACACACAAGTCTGGGACACGTGCCCGAATAATGGTAGATAGGATACTATCGGAGAGTAATGAAACACCCACACAAATTATTCATTTTCATACCCTACCAATATGAAATATACCGTTCGGTCATCCGTGTACTTTTATTAAAATTTAATGTCAGCCTAATAAGTTAAAGAATATAGTCATTTGTAGAAAATTTAAAGTGCTAAACGCCTGTTCAAATATGCATAGCAATATGTGACTTCCAGCGACATATTTTGATCTTTTGATCAGAAGACGACTTCACTAAAATTAACAATTTGTGACGTAGTACCCCTTATTACACCTATGCCAAACAAGGAGGTGTTTTTATTCCTCGTCGACGCGATCAGCCAGGGGAATGATTCCAGGATGTTTAAGAATGCTGCTTTAGGACGGGTGTACCAGTGTATACAGTTCACCCCAACAACGGCGAATGCTATTACTTGCGCCTATTGCTTCATACTGCCCAAGGGCTCACTTTAGCAGCATTACTAAATTTCAAGCAGCTTGGTAAGTGATCAGCACTGAGACGACACTCTTGAGGAAGCCTGTATCAGTGACAGTCCCCAAGGTTTGTTTTCAGTGATGTTGACACTATGAGAAAAAATAAGATGTTACTTACTATCTAAGGATATTTTACGCTATTTAAGGCGCGAATCTGATCAAGAAATTTATGTAACTCTAAGGGCGTTACCTATAACTTGAAACAGAGTATATCTGGACACCGAGTGAATACCACAACTACACGACTATAATTATAAGCAGTCAAAGGTGTCCAAAAAGACAGGTCCAATTTTATTCATATGTAAATGATCACTCGATGCTGTGGCATATTGTACAGGTTTAGGTGCCTATTAGAAAAGTGCCCAAGCCGTGTCGACTTGTATTATGTTAAGTACCCGGATCACTAAGCTTTGATCGGTATTTTTTAAAACGGATAGATCGCTGCTAGATCGATTTATTGCCCCCGAAACCCTCTGTATACTAAATCTCATGAAAATCGATGGAGCCCTTACCAAGGTACATACAAGAATTGCTCGTTGAAAGGTATTATAAATAAATAAATATCCTAGGACATTCCACACAATAAGATATTAGTTACATCAACGCCTCAGTCAGAATACAAGTATAAATTAATAATTAAAAAATACTTCGATACTTAAATTATGCTTTTTGTCTCCTGCTACATTATTGTATTTGCTCACCTTCTGCCTGCCTATTCTTGATACCCTATAATGATGCCAAAAACTTAAGTATTTAAGTGCTATGCCGGAAATTGACAGAGAGAAGTTGCTCATATCCACACCCCTCAATCACCTAAAATGTGCCAAAAACGTGTAAGTTCTAATAAATCCAGTTTTATGTAATACCTAAACATTTCACTTCATCATTTTTGTCACTACAAAGAGATTTTTTTTTAGATAAGGAACCCTAACTTATAAATTGTAAACGTTAACGACCTCATTTACTTCTGGTTCCATCTGTGATGTCATTTACCAACGGAAACCTATTTATTGCTCTCCCTCACCAACCTTATGTTAAAGTTAATCAATCAACTAGGTACGTTTTACGAAACTTGTTATTTTTTCATGGATACTCAACAATTTCTCCGTCATTTGTAATTTGGTAAGAAAACTAAAAAAAAAGAATGAAACGTAAGAAAGCTACGCCACGAGTGCTGATGATTTTGAGCGCGTTTATGTCTTTTGTATGAGGCTCTGTCTGAGGTGATGGTTTTGTGTGATATTGGCCATAAATAACGCCGCCCATAAATAACCTAAGCTACCTAGTCACGAATTGAAATTAAGAACCATCTTATAGGTGACATCGTATTTTTCACATTACAGTTTGATTTAGAGAGTTACTTTGGGAAAAGTGTTCCTGGTGCGAAATACGAGTCAATTAAGATCAACTTGTTTTTTTAAAAAAAGGCGTGTTGGTCAAGTCAAGTGCATCAATGGACTTTTCGCATCGAAAAATTTATATGCGCTTTAACACGAGCTTTTAACGGTCGGTGATCATATTTCATTTTTTTGTTTTTTAATAAATGTAATTTTTTTGGCTAACCCTAGGTAAGTACTCATTCTTTTTCAAAATAAAGCATCAAAACTTTCTAACTACAAGAAAAAGCTACCCTTAATATTTTTTACCCAAAATTTTTTGGCCCACCTTGTACAGCTTGTATATGCCTACTCGTATACTTCAGGCGAAAATCCCCAATAAACGTTTGACCATCACTTTACTACCTAGGTACCTTGAAACAAGTCGATTATAATTTCAAGTCGTAAAATCCATCATGTATATGGTACACTTACAGTCCATAAAATGACGTAGGTAGATGAAGCTTCCGTGGTATGCATCAACGTCATAATTACAGCTAAAGGCATCTTCAAGATCAGCCTATTTTTGTCAGCTGTGTTGATTATGCTAGAGAAAGTTTCTTTCTTCCTTTCCAGTTGAGATCGTTTCAAATGATTTATTGGTAGCTCAATAGCAAAACAAACCTTTTCTGCTATTGAGAGTAGACTAAGGAAGAGAACACATATCACACAGGGTTGTGTCTGGTTCTATGTTTAAAGAAAGCAATATTAAACCGACTTCAATATTGTAAGGAGATATCAATTTCCTGCACTCTCGAGGTGCATTTCTGTAATAACTCCGAAGATTCTCATCAGATCCAATTTTTTTTAAAACCACCATCAGATTTTGCTTTTTCAAACAACGGTCTACTATTGACGGAATAATCATTTAATTAGATAATTGTCTAATCCCCATAAAAAATAATCGATTAGTCTGAAGCCACTATGCAATAGCATATAATAATAATCCTACTAATTATTATAAACGCGAAAGTTTGTAAGTATGGATGGATGGATGGATGTTTGTTACTCTTTCACGCGAAAACTACTGAACAGATTTGGCTGAAACTTGGAATATACATTGATTATGACTGTGAATAAAACATAGGCTACTTTTGATCCCGGTATTCCCACGGGAACGGGAACACCGCGGGGCGCAGCTAGTAGATTAATATATTTGCTTATCTTTATAGAATTTGACATTAATTTATAGTTATTAGTTAAGTACTTGTATTGTAATAGAAGTGGTCATCCATAACTAAACCGTGTTAACGAGCTGAAAGTATCCTGAAGATATCTATAGAAAAATAAGAAAGATTTTTTTTATCAAGTATCAACTCAGTACCGGCTCGTAAAAAACAAACTCATGACTCTATCCCTAAATACACTAGAATAACTCAAGATATCATACTCAAGACCTTTATATAATAATGTAAATATTATACAATATCTACATAATGCAACCGTCCTTGATTGTAATTTGAAACTAATAGATACAATTAGGTACAAATGCAAAAGTTCATTCGGATTTAACTCTATCTTTTTGCGGCAGAACAACAGAAGAAAGAATATAATTTTGCTTATAAATTCGTGGGTGTTTTTCTATTTAATTTGACATTAAAATCATATACTCGTTAACCGGAAATGTGACCTTAAAACAAAGACTACCTTCCTCATATCCTTATAAGTCTTCGTCTGAATAAGTTTGATCGCCATATTGCCTAAGACGACGTAGCGAACAGTGGATTAGGGCAATTTAGTGCACAAATCCGCCTAAATATGAAGATGTTGCCTCGCTTGGTCGCCATATTCGATAAGACAACGCTAGCGAAAAGTGGATTTGGGCAAACTAGTGCATAAATCCGCCTAAATAAACCCCAAAGACACGCTAGCGGAAAGTGAAGAAGAATAATGTTTTTAAGGCTCATTAGAGGATGTCGTAATCCGAGTGAGTTATTGAAAAGTCACATCAGTGGCTCGATTCAAACAATTAAGTTTTATAAAAAAGTCAAAATTTATGTTTATCTATATTTTAAAATAATTATAGTCCTAAATTTTCCTTCATTAATAACCGTAATTATCAGTATAAACAGTTTTGTAATAAAATATTTCTGATTGTGATTAATTTCATCCGAAAAGGCGTGTAAAGAAGTAACAAAGTATGTGTGATGTGATGACCATTGGATGTAAATATTTGAAGGTAATTATTTAAATAAGCTTACCGATCTGCTTATTGTTATCTCTAGTTTATTATTCATCATTGGCTATTTACCATTTTTGTTAGAAGGATTGTAAGACCTAACCTCGTTAGGTCTTAGATTTTCTATGCGTTCAGTCAGTCGTAATAAAAAAGATTACGCTACACAAAACACTTACTTTACTTTTAACATATCAAGTGAAGACACCTCATGTTAGAGAATATCATTAATATCATTATACATTCAGATTCAGCCAACTACCTACCACTGACAGAAATATCCACAGGCTTGATGGATAGTGCATTAAATTTGATATAGCTCTGATAACGTTACAATTCTAAGACTTTTATCTAGTTTTTCTAGTATTACAGTTAGTTAATACTAGATGTTGAATTTTTATGGCTAATTATTTTTTTTATAAAACGGTATCTACAGAATTTAAAATAAGCCTTTAGAAATTACAACAATTATGTAGCAACTAATAAAAATAGCTTAATTTCCAAAAGCTTAATTTAGAATTCTGCGAGCAATTGGTTCACTTTTGAAGTACGAATTGATCTACGAAAAAGTTTTTGAAACGCATCAGAAATATAGGTTCCTGAGTAATATGATAAAAGTGATGTAGCCAGGACAGGAGGCAACAGGTATAATTAAACATATATCATGAACATTGATATATCTATAATACGTCTTATAAAATGCTTTGTCCTAAATAATTGAAGGATCAACGCACAGCCTACGCACGCCGGCAGAGTTTGTATGAAAAATCTTATTCCTTTCTAACTCTAACGGGTTGTTCATTTGACTTAAAACTCGGTAGGTACACATTTCACAGTAGAAATAAATAAATAAACCTGTACAATAATTTTCTAAAAACTACCCTTAAAATGGGGCTGCGTGAGAATAGTTCCAATACTTAGATTTTCCTCAAAGTTTGTTTGTGGGATGCAGGACAGTTTGGATTTTGAACATGGGATTTGTTTGTATTTCATCATCAGATGGTGTCGCTACTCTTCCTAAACTATACAAAATAAAACTAAAAGCTCATCATAGGTATCACAAACTGAACTATTAATTTGGTTTGTTGGAATTTTCAAATTTTTAGTCTAATTTAGGTTACTACCAATTCACACGACGAAGTCGCGGGCATCTGCTAGTCTATTTATATAATTATCATGTCAGCTCATCATTGCTTTAGAAAAACTCACTATTAACACACCTTATTCTCGTATGAAGCGCTCGTGGCGAACTAACTACTGAAAGTTTAAACGAAAGCTTCAGATTAAGCCCATTATACAGAAACGGTACTCATGGCCCTATTAACCGTTTGCGATGTTAATTGCGATGTTCTTACTTGTCAATGTGTACAATCGTCAAATAATGTCAAAGATAAGCACCACTTGCATTAAGTAGCATTTTAGAATTCGGGGGCAAGTTTCAGTATTTTAGTATCTGACCCGATAGACTTCGTTCATTGTCTTTTTAAATACCTACAAATAAAAATCCAATAGAATAGATAGAGTAATGGATTTTTCGTTTAAAACGTGATGATGCCCATTAACAAGAGCTCTAAACGGTGAAGGAAAACAGTGGGCTTTCTATCATCAAAGGACTTAGGTACCTGTCACGTATGGAATGTTAACTCCTGCAAAATGTGGGCATGTACCTTACTTACCTACCTACCTATAATTTTTTAGTCATACTTCTGCCTGACTACCCCCTATGCCCAATTCCTCCAACGTACGGATGACCGTACGGTCAACCGTACGTTGGATATAGGAACCGGGCATTAGACATCTTCACAGAATCTTAAACTGCCTAAAAGATCCGAAAGAACATGTCTACTACTGCACCTTGGGAATACAGTCGTGATCATAATTCATTGCATTTTTTTATTAGGTATTTTCTGTTTATCCTAAGTTATCTCATCATTTCAGTTTTTACTTAGTACTCTTCTATTGTAAAGTATATAACTAATTACCTACTAAATATTAAATAAAAAAAAACTTTTACCTACTGAAAATATAAACAGTTCAGTTTCAGGCCCAGTTTTTTTTTTAATCCTATTTAGGTATTATTACTGGTTTTATTTTTTTATACTTAATTTGTTAGTCATTAGGCGACGAAGTGATTGAGACGGCTGTTTCCTTCTTTAATTTTATACTGTGCAATCAAGATTAAAACTTGAAACATTGCATTCCGACCATAAATAACTCTATTTGTTGCGATCAAAGAGTTTCATTTTGTAGCAGTTCAATTTTAAGACATATTGCATTATTACCCACTGCTGTACATAATTCAATAATTTTGTTCCGAAAAATGTTCAGTTTAATGACTGATTAAAGGTAATAACTTAAAGACAGTGTAAATCTCCGACCACAAGAGTAGGAAAGTGTCCAGAAAGAAAAAATCATTTATTTCAGTAGGACCTCAAGGATCACTTCGAAAGGTCTTACATGCTAGGATTATATTGCCAGTTACAACGCAACACACGATATATTTTATTTGCTGTATAGAGGCGTTATCATAAGAAGGTACCTACAAATGAAAAATTAGAAAATACTTAGTTAAAATATAATTTGGGTTAGGGGTCATATAAACCTTCACAACACTATATAATGCTATGTAAAATCGCGCACAAATTTTCATTGATGAAGTGAAAAAGCGTGTAGGTAAATAAATTTTTCGTGAACCCGACGGGTTAACCTTGTGGGTTTAAAGACGGGTTAGCCGGACTCGCGACTGGTATTTAAGGCTCGGAACAGGTGCTTACCTGACACTTGCCGCTTCACTTGTTACGGAGCGCGTCGGAAAGTGATCATCATGCAAGCGATTTGGGTACGTAAAATTTAATTTAAAAAATCATAGAATAATAAATTTATATTAATAATGAAATTTAAAAAAAATTGGGTGCTAAAAATATTTGTAAATAAGTTGTGAAATCAGAGTAAGTGAAGCATTTTTTTAATAAGTATTGTTTTTATTTCTACAATGCCTCTTTAGTGAAAGAATGACTTATTTCATATAATTTTGATGAAATAAGTACCTTGGATCAGTTACTACTAATAGATCGTTTAAAACGATCCATAGATGGCTTAAATGGTTCTGAATGTATTATGTTTATGATACCAAATTTCAAATACTTACCTACAGTTCGTAGTTCAAATAAAAAATTATAATCTTTGACTCATAAGTACCTACCTATTTGAAAATAAATCATAGTTCTATTTAGTTTTAGGCTCCGAAGATTTTTTAAAATGTCATTGTCATTCTCTCTTTATTCTTATTCTCATTGTAGGCACTTGCTAATTGCTATAGGTACCTATAGGTAGTATTATTATAAAATTAATTTATTATTTTATTCCTGAAATGGTCAGATAGAAAGTACAAAGTATCATCCGTTTGTAATTTAAAACTATTTGTTTCATTTTCAATCAAAGTTCATGCTTTTTTGAATTTTTTGGTCATTATCATTTCCATGACCATGAGCTTTTAAGCTTTTGTTGCTGATTATCCTTTCAGGAAAGAATATTACTTAATCATTTAGTTTTAAGCGACATTCATTCACAATGCCAAGCGATTTTTTTAGTTTTTAATAAAATATAATATTTACAGCACTATTATACCTACCTATTAATGCTGTAAATTTTATTATTAATATTGTGCTTATTAATATTTTTGTCTAAATGTGTTCAAAGTTTTAAATGAACTATTGGAATATAATTTCTTAAACCCTAAAACACTATGCTGAAATACCTACCTGCGTTATTATGTTAGACAAAATGGTAGCAATATTCTATTTTTGAACCTACTTTTGCTGTTCACTTATAAAATAACTGTGAACAAATCTGTAATGTGCAACATTATCATCGTCGAAGTATTTTCGTGATGTATAATTATTTATCAGTAATGAAATGCACATAAGTATTCTAATACCTATATTTTCAACTTGTAGCAAACTTCTAAAAACTTACGATTCCTAGCTAACTTCCGCTTGTGGTTTCGTATAAGTAGTTACTACCTACCTACCCTTTTTTTGTTAATCCCACCAGAAAGTCCCGCCCCGTTAACGGAACAGTAGGGAAAATTTGTTTCATAGACCCCGGTAGTGCCAACCTCGTCGTTTAACGGGGTGGATGTAACAGATCCAGTATCATCTATCCCGTTGAGTTTTTCAATGAGGCGGATAGCATTAGCTTGTGCAGCATACGCCCCGCGGTAGTGTTAAAGCGGGGACAATATAGTATTATTTCATTACCTATAGATCCCCACATAAAAACAAAAATAAGATTGTACATTTGTACATAGGACTGTTTTTTCGTGTGATTCATTACAAGTATTTACCTATATCTGCATTAATAATATTCAATGTTGATGTCTAAATGATTTGTCTAATTCAAATATGACACGTCCTCAGAAATTCTGAGGAGAAATTCTGATTACTTACATGACGTTCATTCTGTATTCTGACTCAGAATACAGGAAGAAAATCATATAAGTAAACAAGTACCTATGAAATATTGTAGATTTGTATTTTAATTCCTAATTAGATAAGATTTAGAAAACAAAACAAAACAAATCAACAAACAGTAACAAAATTTTCAAATGAAATATGATCACGACTGTATTCCCAAGATGCGGTATGTACCTACCTAGTTAGACATATTCTTGAGACCTTAGGTACTTTAGGAATTATAAGAGCTTTTGAAGATGTCTAACAAATATAGTTTAAAAAATTTAGTTAGGTAGCTTTATAATAGTAGGTAGGTACTTCTTATTTAAAAAACTTATCCAGCCGGTTGATCTACCGCATAACTATACATAAATGGACAATGACTGTTCTTTATCACCAACATTGTTGTAAAATCCGCTTCAACCTGCTGTCCTTGATATCACAATTTCTCCATAACACCTTAATAAAACGTCCTAAAATCTCGTTAAGCTAATGAATGACGTATTGAGAGATTTGTATTCTGAAATAAAGATTCGAATACTGGCCCCTCGGGTTTTGATTATGAATTTAAATAATATCTATTAATGACCATGGCGGAACGAATTTCACTGTACCTACCTAAATATCTATTGGCGGATCATCTCATAATTTTTTTTTTATTTATATTAAAATAAAATTGGCATATATTTTTACACTTATACCTACGTTAGAACAGGATGTAAATGATCTACAGGTGGCTCAATTGATCCAAGCGACTGTCAGTCGCAAGCGTGCCCAAGATATGACACTGGTAGAATTACACCGGTACCTCATATTTGTAGGTAGGTACTTAATCAACTAAAATACACCTCTATTTTTCTACAAAATTTCTCCTCTATTTTACTTTGGTACCTACCTACTCATATCATATTTTATCACCGAACTAACTTGTTATCTTAGATGTTTTTAATGGATTTACGATACTTACCTTTACCTCAGAAGTCAGAATACAGAAAAAACTGTATTCTGAGCCTATTACATGTTAAAAAAAAATCCGTCAAAAATGTTTATGAAGAAATTCGATTTTAGTAACCGTTTCGTTCCATTTAACTAAGTTACCTGCCGCACATTGTCATTACCATGACTTGCCAAACTACGCGCTCTAGTGTGGTGTGTAGGTAGGTAGTTGGATTATTGTGTGGTATGTACTACATCAGCTATCCGCTGAGGCACTGTGTGTGACAAGCTTTCATACTACCTTACCTACCCCGTTATTCATATTGGTAAATTTATTTTAGCTAAAACGGATATTAAATCTGTTGCTATGTCTTTTACCATTGCCATTAGAATAATTAAAATTGAATTAAGTAAATTAAATGAATAATCTTTATGAATAACGGCCTAAATCTGTAAAATTGAAACTATACTCTAGCGCGCCTACCAATACCTATTTTTTTATGAATAGTTTAATGCGTATAGTTTGATTGGGACATGTCATGGTAGGTACTTACATACACTGGTCCCAATCAATCTATACGCGCTAGACTAGTTAACGCGTAGTTTGGCTGGTCATGGTAATGACGCAGATAAAATACAGCAAAAAAACGTTTTTGGAGCTTTTAATTATTATTAGAATGCTGACCGCAGTTATTTATCCGCTTTTATCAAGCGGATGCACGTCTAAAAAAAAACAATAATAAATAAATATCCTTGGACATTTCATAATGTATTTAACATAAAGGATTCAGCCCTGGATCTAGGTTTCTTTGAACGGAGGCAAAAACTTTAAAAGTGGCGCCCAGGAGTGAGGTGCAAGGCATGGCAAAGCAGAGGCGCTCACTCATTCTCGCGGCTTCGATATTTAGGGGCGTCAAAACCATAATCGATATAAATTACCTATATGATATTTAGCTCCCCTGAACTGCCACTACTAAGCCGCCCAGGGCCAATACCCCGGTTTGCCCCCTTCCCCCCTCTCCTGATCCGAGCTTGAAAGGATTAAGGATTTAAGTATTTGAAGATATCTACCTACACCTATTAACGGAGTCATCAATATGTTCTGACCTATCGTCAATTCCAAAATTATAAGTAAAATCCACAGTTTCCTTGACATTTCATCTTTGTGGTTAGGTAGGTACCTACTCGTATAAATTTTACTAATTAGTTAGTCAAGCGCAGCTAATATATTCAGTAAATGCATTGATATTGGTCGTGACCCGTGACCAGTATTTGAACATGGTAGAGGTACCTAGACCTACCATTACGCGAGTGTTAAAACACGTGAAAATTTGTGAACATTTGGATGTATAAATTTACAACGTTTAATATAGAGTACATAATGATAAACAATTTAATAACGTGTAGGTAGGTACATGTTCGAAAGTAGGTAGGTAAGTACTTGTGTCACTGCTTAACTTTACTAATCATAATTTAAGCACCTGTTTTTTTTTTAAAAGTAGGTACTTACACCTACAGCGTAGGTATCACTAAAGTCATATACTTACCTATATACCTACTTAGTAAATACCTAATCTACTTATAGGTAGTATACCTACATCTCTATTTCTATCTCTACATCTCTTTTCTCTATCTCTATTTCTACTCTATATACTTAACTAGTAGTTCGTCCCGAACGAGATCTCGTGCACTATTTGGTTGGTGGTTTATTTTGTACCTACTTGCTTCGACTACCCAATATAAAACACTGTTGAGTTGACTTTGATTGTCTAAGAAATCTGGCTGCTATTCAATCGGGTATGCTATTCTATGAGGATCATAATTAAAACCAAAATGTTTTAAGAAACATTTTGGTTTTTCGGCAGTAAAAAAAATGTTGTCATGTGTTTGTTTGTTGTTGATGACTGCACCGAACCGACGATGTTGTTTATTTATAGTGTAGTCACATGATACTTTATAAAATTCAGAAAAATCTCTTTTCGATTAAAAATTCGTTAGATTTGTCGATTTTCCAAAATAACCCTTAACAGGTTGTGAAATAGGGTGTCTAGTTCTTATGAAAAGTAGAGTGTAGGTACAACACGCAAGCGAAGCAGCGCAGGTCTGCTAGTAATAGTTTTCCCAGCGTGTTGGCACGCTGGATCAGTGGGGGCTATGACGATTAAGTACATAAATTATATAATTATCATGTTAAATATTTTCGCTGTGTTAAGTAATGTTTAATAATTATTTAGCACTGTGACAGTGAGTCATGTTATGACTCCACGCAGTATTTAAATTATATTCAACAGCAAATTATAATAATACTTAAATTCAAATTCTGATAACATAATTATTTAATGTAATTTTAGAATACAATAAAATAGAGAAGCAACTATTTAACCACACAAATATAAAAAGGACTATTAAAAACTAGTCTTTTTTATTCACCATCGAAATGCGGATACGATTTTTGAAGTAGGTACCTAAGTATGTAGGTACCTACCTACCTACGCGCGACGTCTCGAATATCCAATGATCCATAATAGCTATGCATCATCTGCGAAGCAAATAAATTATGAAGAATTACTAAAAAAAATCCTACCTACATAGAACACAGCACAGGGTTACCTATTTCCTCGCGTTATTGATGTCCCGTCTCAATATTCAACCTACAAATGAACGTAGATCTATCAAGTATAGTGTTCTATACCCGGGGCTTAAATTATAAAAACTTACATATTATAATACTATGTAAGTTTTTATAGTTTAAGCCCCGGCTCATAGTTTCGGGGCTGTCCCGTGTCCAGGAGGGTTAAAAAGGCCGTTTTAGCAATACCTATCCTTTTCAATTTATAATAATAATTCTTAATGAAATCGTAAAATGGCCACTTAGTGGCAATTCATCAGTCCATGTATTCAATTGTGAACGCAAATGTTTAAGAAAGACTAAAAAAACATGAACTGAACCTGACCTACTGGCAAACCAAGTGGCCAACTCTGTTGACGGAGATTTTAGGGCGAAGTTTTTATTTTTATGAAGTTGTTATTGGTTGGTAGGTAGGTACTACCAAAGAATTCTGTAGAAATATAATTTCCATACAAAGAAACGACTTACGTTGAAGGAATATGTCTTGACCTCAATAATGATAAATATGGTCCTTGTAGGTAGGTATTAAAATAAACAACACGGAAATCTATTCTTATTCACTTCTTTCTTAGATATTACCTACTAATAATTTTATTATATAATTAATTACGGAAATCTATTTATGTTCACTTCTTCGAACGGTTATTTATGGTTTGATTCGGTTGATTCTGGGAGTGGGAAGAATTAGGTAGGTAGGTAAACGTACTACTTATTTGGATTTTCATAGAAAATTTATGAGATTTTTTTTATTATTGCATACCTAAACTTACAATTTCATTTGGTAAGAGCTTATAGCAGTTTAATGTTCTATGGGTAAGAGTAACAGAGTTGGCCACTTGCTCATACGAACTTACCTACTTTATTTCAGATTGTCTGAAAGATAAAGCATAATGTCATTGTATTTTCTTAATGTAGATTGTAGGTACTTACCTAAGGTATATTGATCTAAATGCCTCTTTGATCTACTTAATCTTGCTTGATCTAAGATTACTGTACGTTCTCAACATTTCATAACAAGATTAAATTGTTAATAAATACAGTTACATTACTACATCGATTGCAGTATAATGTTAGTGCACGGAAGTATTGTAAGTTCAAGTTCAATGCACTACTCGGCTCGCTGACCCAAAGCACAGTGGCAAAGCTTGTCTAGGCCGCGTTGCGCAATCACTCGCTTACCTGTTGCTTGCCACGTGGGACACGACCTTGTGCACTTTCTCTTCGAGCACAATGTCACAGAACACAGAGAGGTAACAATGATCTAAACACATCATTTATCTCATCAGAGTCATCAGGTAGGAACAATACTACAACTTTATAATCAAGAGTACCTAGTACCTACTTAAATCTGTTTAAAAAAAATTCGCAATATAGTTCAGAATCTATATTCAGAAGTAAAGCAGTGAGAAAAATAGTAAAGCATTTTATATAAGTTGGTCAAGTCCATAAAAAAACATTTAAGCGCCTACCACCTATCTACCTAGTCAAGATCAAGCAAGACTAATAAAAACATCCAAAAATGCATTATGTATGAGCTTTCACGAAACCAAACTTGAAGATCTCTCAAATTTTAAAACTGTCTGAGTTATGTGCATACCACGTCCAGTTCATTTTAAATAACACCCATTAGGTACATCTTGCGCAGTAAATAAAATGAATCTCAAGTCTGTGGAACGCACTGTTGCAACATTTCTCGGTAAAAGTATGGACCGGTCCCGTTTGTTCGACAACGGAAGCGGTACTCACCTCACGATTAACCAATTAGATATGAAATCCAATACGTACCTACTGGTGCTAAAGGAATTATTTGCCTTAAGTTTCTTGAAACTGGAAATCAACAACAGGCTTTTCTCTACCAATGTCGAGTTCAAAAACATCATTATTATTAAGCGCTCGTGGCGAAGCTAGCTAAGAAGGATGGATGACCGCAAGTGGCATTAGCATGAGCGCTTTGGAAAGAAAAAAAGAAAGAATATATTATTATTATTTTATTTAACATACACTTTTGTGTTTTGGAGGGAACGTTAAATTGTCGGTCCCTGCTTTAAAAGTGGTCAAGCCATGACAGAGAGAGAGGCGGCATGAAAAGGCATATTATTCTTTGTTTATTTCTGATATTTTGAACTAACATTTATCTGTATTTCATGTTGTATTTCATCATCTCTATTTGATTGAACAAACATTAGCTTCTTGTTTTATGAAATAATATAGTAACCTAAATTTTGTCTTGTTTAAGGTACTCGCGGTTCTCGCTTTGGCGTCAGCTGATGTCAGCCACCTTGGTTACCACTACAAAGTGCCACATACATCATATGGCGTGCCTTCCTACCAAGTAGGCAGCAGCAGCCAACACTCCGGCAGTTCTGCTCCAGGCATTTACAAGGGCGCTGAAGGCCAATACTTGGGTTCTTCTTTCAGTCATGGAGACCACGGCGTGCCTAGCCACCTGACCGGGGACGCGCAACTGTCCGCTAGCACCCTCAACGGTGGTGTACTTTCCGGTCTATACAGCGGTGCCAACGCCTATGGCAGTGGCTCCAACGCTGGTTACAGCAGTGGCAATGCCTTCGGTAGTGGTTTGAGTGGCTCTGGGTTGAGCAGCGGCCAATACTACCAGACAGTCGGTGGGCCAAGCACCGTACAGCCTATCTACTTAACTGGATCCAACCAATACCACACTACCCAATACCAATCTGGAGAGAAATACCAACAGTATTACCAAGTGCAGTCGAATGAACCCGCTCAGGTTTACAAACACTTCTACGTCCACTCTGCTCCTGAAGAGCTCGAGCTACCCAAACCCCGTACACCTATCGTTGTGCCCCCTCCCCAGAAACACGTCAAAATAATATTCGTTAAGACCCCCAACCCAGTGTCCCATTCATCTCAAATTGTGCCAGTGCAGCCCCAAAACGAAGAGAAGACCATTGTCTACGTTCTAGTAAAGAAACCGGAAGAACACCGTGAAGTCATTGTTCCTAAAGTACAGCAAAAGCCCCCAACCAAGCCCGAGGTATACTTCATCAAGTACAACAACAAGGAAGACTCTCAGGCCGTGATCAACAACATCGTAAACGATTACAACAAGCCCGGCCAGTCTGTTTCCTACAGCACGGGTGGCTCAGAAGGTTCCCCAGTACTTTCTGGCATTCCTTCCAGCGGCTACGTTTCTGACAACTCTGGACTCTCCGACGTGCCCAGTTTCTCCAGCGTCCCCGTTCCCACTGGAGGTTTCAGCACTGGCTTCTCAAAATACCCCAGCAGCTCGAACTTCGCAAATCTCCCCAGCCCCAGTATCAGCTCTATCTTCTCCAACGGACCTTCTTCGAGCTTCTCTGGTATTCCTTCCAGCAGCGTTGGCTCCACTTTCTCCTCATTTCCCTCCTCAAGCGTTGGCTCTAGCTTCTCTGGAGTTCCCTCCAGCCTTTCAACTGGTTCAAGCTTCTCGGATACTCCCTCAAGCTTCTCAACTGGTTCCACTTTCTCCAGTTTTCCCAGTAGCAGCCTTTCCAACAAGTTTGGCTCCAGTGACTCCAACACCGGATCCAGCGGATCTGTATCTAACTTAGATATTTCTAGTGGTTCTAACTCGGGTCTATCCAGCGGTTCTAACTCAGGACTATCCAGCGTATTTGGTAGCTCTCAATCCGACTCTTCAATCCAAGCGCCGATTGTGTCGTCACCGGTCAGCTCTCAGACCTTCACAGTGAGCACGCCCGTGTCCTCCAACTCTGCCAACGACGCTGGTGTCGCCGCCAGCTCCATCTTCAGTGGAGTTTCCTCTCCCTCAGTCAGCACCTCCGATGATCTTAACACCGTTTCTGGCTCTCAGGGCCTTCCCCATGAAACCTACGGAGTGCCTAAATTCAGGATAGATTAAAATCTTAGCTTAGTATTTTTTATAGCAGCAAAGTGTGGATGTGAATAAAAAAATGTAATGTAAAATGTGACTTTTAATTAAATATTTAATTACCTGTACTTTATTTCCCTGGCATGAACAATAAAATAGTAAACATAGCTAAGAGATCTCTACTAGTTAATCATTGAAGACCATCCAATTTTTTAAGACCTATTCAACGACAATCTACACTACCTACGGAGACGAGAAAGAAATTCACTCCTGCTTCACGTGTGGTGTGTGTGACCCGTTCTTTTTATCACATTGCCGGCGTGAACAATAATAATGTAGGTACATACCAGAGTTGGCCACTTGCTCATACGAACTAACTTACTTGTACCTATAGGTAAGGTAGTAGGTAATAGGTATTAATTAAAAAGATGCCAAATTAGTTTTTTTGTACCGTAACTATAGGTACCTAAGGTTTGTTTGACTACGGAACCCTAAAAAAGTAGCTAAAAAAGTAGCTGGTTATAGCGACGTTCCTAAACAACGCATTTGCTACGCCAGAACAAGCCATTTAGTTCGGAACTAGCCTGCAATCAGAGTTGGCACATTAGCTTCGGTATTTTAATAGCGACTCCATCCGCATAACTCTCTTATCTTGATGATTTACGCAGCGAAGCTTTCAGAATACCGAGTCGGCTAATTTGTTCGATGTAAATGTGTGATAGTATTTCATTCATGATGTGCACTGATCATGAATGGCTTCTATTTCGAGGCAGCGGTGTGTGCTGGAGATACCGAGCATCTCATTAGGCTATTCGCGGATGCACTCTGTCGAGGCTGGGAATGGCTGGCGCCGGCGCCGACGGGACGCGACCATTCCTTGTTTTCGAGCTATCAATAACCATTACTCTGACTGCATTCCATTTTGATTGATCGTGGCGTCTGTTTACACGTGGCTTTGTAATCTCCAGTAGAAATTTTGAAATGTTGATCCGCGTTGCGGTTGTTGCATACCTAAATACAAGGACATTGTCGAGCCAGTGTGGTTAAACACCAATCTATACAACCCCTACACCTACTTTCCTACCAATAATACAATGACAAACTTAGTGCGATAGGTAGGTACCTACGTAACAAATATAAATATTAAGTGCGAACAAAAAGGCAGCAAGTTGTGACCGTGCACACTATCCTCGCGTTTGTTCTCTCTCGCTGCGAACTAGCAGCAGGTAGGTGACGCGCTACACAAAATAGCGCAGAGACTGCTCGTTTGAAAAATGTAGTGTGCCTAAGGAAGGCTACCTACTTTATTACTGGTACCTACCAGTACCTAATAATTTTATTAGAATTATTTTCGTGATTTCCATTATTCTTTAGTTTTATTATGCACATAAAACTTTTATGCATATACAGTGTCCTAGAAAATATAAGTTTCATAAAAAGCATTACATTTAACAATATTGTGCGGTTTACATGCAACAGCTGTGCGAAACCTGAAATTTGTTGCATGGGTACTCTTATACAGCCGAACATCGTGCTTACAACTTCTTTTTGCGCTAATTTCTGTCAAATTAACAAAGGCGTGCATGTAATCCCCATAGTCAAAGTATACGAATACCCTTATCATAGAAAATACTTCAACATACAAAATGAAAACCTTGGAGAATTTTCTAATATTACCCTGGCTTTATTGGAACACAAAATGAGCAATAAATCTGTTGTGCTCAGTGCAATGGGATCATTATCAACGGTAGGGCTGAAAGTTTTAATTCCAGCATTTACTGAAAAGTCGTTGCGGCTTAAATCTACGATGATACAACGTTGTGAGAATGCGTACACGCAATCAAGTGGTTTCCACGTGTGCACTGGTAAAACCATTTCAGATTTGAAGACTTGCCAGCAAATACAAGGCGCTCCTTTACTTCTCGGTGATCGCGTAATTGGAATGTCGATTTTACACGATTGCAGACTAATGCAAAATATTTTTATAGCAGTTGGACCGACATTGCATTGGATACGCTTAATCGTTGAAGAGATAGTTCAGAAACACCAACTACCTTTAGTTTTAAGAAACGCTGAGCCAAATTCCATTGAGTTCTCTACATTATCTAAAACGAGGTGCACAAGGAGAAGAAACAGTACTGATACAGTTCCAGCTACCGAAACAATGAAAGAAATTAATAAAACCACTGACACACCTGCTACCTTACCAACTGCAGAGACTGCCACAAAACTAAAAGAATATGTAACACTTGGCGAAACACAGACTGCAACCAGTTTAGAATCAGCAAATATATCTGTATCTGAAGTACTTTCTCTTAGAGATACCCAAACCACAATTATTGAAAGCCCATCTCTGCCGTTAACTGGAATGTCATCAGAGAGCAGGGATCACACAGTAGATACACAGTCAAATAACTCAATGCCAGATGCTATGAACTGGTTCAAGTTGGAGAGAAGCAAACTCAAACATAAACCTCCATCATACCTGGTACTCACTTCAACAAGATCTTTCACATCATTAGCGAGTGAATTTGTAGACCTTACATAAAAAATAAAAAACTGTAACGCATTTTATGCTAGGGACTATACCTAAAAACAAGCTTCAGAATAGACTAGGTATTATCGAGTTTCTGGTCCTGAATCTTACTATCATCGTCATTGATGTGATGATTCATCAATAGGCATGATGACAGTATTCAAGAATTACATAAAAAAATTATTTATCAAATTATACGATTCATGGATCCTGAAAAACGTAGGTATTTATTTTTATACTAGGAGCAAGATTAATTTTTATTTTGATAAAAAATATAATTTATTACAATTCTGTAATAAATTATGCCATGTTTATTAGAAGAGCAATAAGAGCGCAAGGCGTCACGCCTAAGTAAAATAACTTACCTAGGTACTTGTAATTTAGTTTTGTTTGAAAACTTCGAACTTCCTTCTTTGGAGTGACGTGCGTGACACTTGTGCCACAAAATGTGTTTTTAAAAACTTAATTTTGGGCTAAAATTTTTCGAATGTTAAGTTAAGTTAAGTTATTATTAGAAGGTTTTTCAAAATTAATCATAGTGATTATTATACCTACAATTATCTTCTTGAGTGTCTAAGTAGGTACCTAACTGAAGATTATTAGTAGTCAGCCTGTAGGTAAGTACAGTAGCTTTAGCATACCTAGCACCTAAACCATCCTACCGGTAGGTATAAAAAGTAGGTAGGTACGTAACGTATAACCGGTAGGTACATAATGGTTACTAATCTGCTAATAGGTACCTATTCCAAACTTAAAATCTATGGGATCGATTTCAACATGACCTTACCTATATACTTGTCTCGGTTTTTTTTCTCTTTATTTTGGCTTCGCACGGCTTGTGCATTTAGCCAATATCAAGTAAGTACCTACTTAAAAACTTATTAGGCCTTCACATCTTTACTAGATGATTTATACAGCCTCAGGAGGCAAGCTTTGCCTACACTTAACAGGAAACTGTAGTGCCTGGGACATTGTTGAGATGGAATAGGCTTCCCCAGCACCTAAACCATCCTCTCAGATTTAGAAATTAAAAAATTAAAAATGTTTATTTCTTTAACTTCAGATTATACCATAACAAGGTGAAGGTCCCCTTTTAAGCAATTTGTATGCTTGTGTTAGGAAAAACCGCTCCTGGAGCGAAGGGGGGAAGGGGCGAGCGAAGCGAGCCGCGCCGACCTCCGTAGTGTAACGAAATAACAGGTTTTGTATACTAGTATTTTTACAGAGAATGTGAACTGTTAATAAACATTTTAAGAACAATGATGTCTGAGTGACAATAAAATTTAAGAAACCAATACTTACTATGTATTTAGATTATGTATGTTGGACATTGTTTATTGTTTATCTTCTCAGTTGAAGGAGATTTCCAGACGCACTCAATTGGGATGGGCTGCCTTTAGAAAGCTGGAGGATATCTTCAAATCCAAAATCCCCCAATGCCTGAAGACCAAAGTGTACAACCAATGTGTCCTGCCCATACTCACCTATGGTTCCGAGACATGGCCGCTCACAAAGGAATACATGCACAAAATAAGAGTAGCACAACGGGCAATAGAGAAGCCATGCTCGGAATCTCACTTCTCGATCACATACCCAACGTCGACATTCGACGTCGTACAAAGGTCGTGGACGTGTATGCGGATCGCGAGACTAAAGTGGAGTTAGGCTGGGCACTTGGCTAGAAGGGACGATGGAAGATGGACAAAAGCGATTACTGAATGGTGGCCCAGTGACGCTCAACGACCAAGAGGCAGACCACCCGCCCGATGGTCGAACGACATTGTCAACGTGGTCGGGAATCAGTGGATGAGACTCGCAAGGGATCGGAGAGAGTGGCGTGATAAAGAGGAGGCCTATTATACTCAACAGTGGGTGGAAATGGGCTGAAATGATGAATGATGATGTGTGTGTGTGTGTTAGCCGGCCATATCCACAGGAATGACAATGGTCAATACGTGTGGGGCTGACTAGCCGCGGGTTTCCTCACGATGTTTTCCTTCACCGTAAGCTCGTGTTAAAGTGCATACTTATAAATTTTTCGACACGAAAAGTCCATTGATGCACGGCCGGATTCGAACCTGACCTTCGGATATAAAGTCGAAGTACTTAGGTAGGTACATCTCCACTTGGCCAACACGGCTAGCTAAGTACACGGCCGTAAGTAAGTAGGTAAGTACTTAATAACTATTAAGTAAGGTAACAAAACAACCCCAATCATGGACACCTTAAGGATCTTTTTTTACATTTTAAAATTTTTCTCATCGTGTACTGAACTTTATTGCGAATGGAATGGATTATGTTTAGGTCCTATGCTTCTTTAATATAATTATAACTTAAAATCAAAGCCAAATCAATAAACAAATTAAACAATGACACTTCAAAAATCCTCTTTTTTTATCTAGTAATGGACAAGGAAAATCCAGTCATCGACATCTAATTATGGACAGGATCTAGTAATGGACAACCATTTATGGACGGACAATTTTCAGTGTTGGAAGTCTATTAATGAACGATTAATGTAATTACTCAGACACCTACACTTATTTTCAATATTAACGTGACAAAAGAGAAAGATATAGATAGATTTTTACGGGTTATAATATATTTAATCAATTAAAATAGTGTTATAGGTACTTAAATTATAAATAAATTATTGGTAAATTATTAAACAAATAATTAAGCAGTGGGACAGCATAGGTTAGATAAAAAAAAAAAAAAAAATTAAACAAATATCCCTTAGAAAAGGATGTCTAACACTTTAGTCTTCAAAATTATTAGTAATCAACGTGAGTATTTTTTTATCTAGTAGTTAGTTATTAAAATATGTAATAACAGAAGGTATTTTTTCCCTTTTTCTATTTCATCACCAACTGGCCAGAATAAATTTATTTTGATTGGAGATGGTATGATGATTTTTCTTTTAAATTTACTCTTGATGAGCTGTTTAAAACGCTGTTTTTTTTTGTTGTAGGTAGTTCGTTTTGAGTGTAGTTCTTTTTTGGCGCCATTTTCTGCATAGAAATAATAATAAAGTAAAAAAATGTCCATGTTTTATGGACATTATCCATAATTGGATTAAGTATATGAAATACCCAATAATGGACACCATGTTCATTATTGGAAGGAATACTTGAATTTGAATGGAAATAGTATATTACTAAACGAGAGGGATAGCACATCAATTAAATCAATTTAATCATTAAAGTAAAGAAAAAAATAATTTTCGACGTTTGTCCATTATTGGAGAGAATGAAAATCTCGAATCCAGTAAAGAACATCGGTCACATACGTAAAATTTGAAACATAACAGTTTGATCTAACATCATAAAACATCTCGTAAATTCACCTTATATGCCATAAAATAATGCGTTTTTTCATTTGAGCAAAGTAAATATAATGTAAATTCAAATAATTGGTACTCATGTCCTTAATGAGGGATACAATACCTAAAACCGGATTTTTTCTGATGTTGCCGCCCGAGCCCGAGCTCATATAATTTCTTCGCCATTTGCAGAAAAAATGGCCGATTGTAATGAAATGTCATAAGCCGGCTCTACACTCGTCCGCGAACCGCGGCCGTGGTTCGCGGCCGCGGCTCGCGCATTGACACGCCGCGATAAATATAGCCCTCTACACTCGCAACCTTTCGCATTAACGTTCGCGCATTTGACTAAAATGGACGTGCAAGTTGCTGCTGCTCTGACATTGTGCGCTTTAGCGAATTACAATTATGCATTTATAAAGTCCAAAAAACAAGTTCAGAAGAAATGGAGGAGATCGTTCGTTCGCGATCGTTGCCCCACTGGGTGCTCATTTTGACGTCCGCTTGCTACTGCGTCTCGCACACAACTGTGAACACAGCGCGAGTGTAGATGCGTTCACGTTCGCGCGCCGTGAACCAAGCCGCGAACCTTTGTCGCGGGACAAAAAACCGCCACCGGACGGGGAACGGCGCGAAGCGTGAACGCGAACGCGCGAAACCATCTACACTCGCGTTTCGCGGCATTCGCAGCCGTTCGCGGCGCGAGTGTAGAGCCGGCTATATTACGGAAGTGAGATAATTATTGTAGTTTGGCCCATTGCAACAGCACGCGAAATTTAAAGTTTTGACCTTATTTACGTAGTTACTTTAATTTTTTGTACATCACTGGGGTCGTGTACAACACTGGGGTCGTTACCTTACCTATTATTTCAAGATATGAGTTATAGGTAGTACTTACCTATAGGTACTTACCTACACAAATACAAATTATAATATAGGTACCTACTATTATACATACTGTATCCCACCAATTCCATCCATTGTGCCTCAGTAGGTAAAGATGTGGGGTGGGTCAGTGGGTCTTTTCTTTACTGAATTGTACTGAACCATCAGTCATCACACGGACTTTTTGTGTGAACTCGAAATGCAATGATAGGTATCCAGTTATGTTTCACTTCCCCACGCTTATGTACGTTCACGACACTCAACACTCAACAGTTAATATAATAATCCACCATTATTACGCATAAACATTCGTTAAAACACAACTTTCGGAAAATAAAACACTTGTTTGCAAACATGACTTCTCAATTTCCCGCCAAAAGAGCCCAACCTTGTCCTTCCACCCTTCTTTTTTTTTTTTTTTTTTTTTTTTGGCTTCGCACTAGTTGTGCATTTGCCATGTAATGGATCGCGAACTACGAGGACGCGGATAGGATCAGGAAAGTTGGAAAAGGTAGGATAAAACAGATAATTACATTCCTCCCTTCTTACCCTTCTTCCCACAGAGTACTACTGTTTATCTAACAAAAATACAAATACAAATACAAATTATATAGGTACCTACTATGATAATGATACATAGGTACATAAATACATAATATCCCACCCATTTCCTTGTGCCTCAGTAAAGATGTGGGTCTTTCTTTTCACACGAACTTTTTGTGAGAATTCGAAATGCAATGATATCCAGTTTTGTTTAATTTGCCCACAGTACTAATTCCCGCCAAAAAGCCCTAAACTTAAAATTTCGTTTGTCCTAAGATGGGTTTCATTCATTACGGTATCATCAAGTTCTGTACAGTACAATGCAAGGAACTTAGACCCGACCACAGAGTACTATTGTTTTGGACCCGACCGGTCGGGTATATGTTGCTTGGTACAATGTCTTTGCTTTGGGTTTCATTCATCTGGGTTTCATAATGGTTTCATAGACCGTGGTCCGTGACCGTCTAGGTGACCGTGGTACCAAAACTGCTACATTCAAATTATTTCAAATAGTTTCAAATTGACATGACATGACATTGGGGGCAATTCTGAGTGTCGCAAAAGCTAAAATAAACTAACTAAAATTATTGCCATCCTTTTTATTCCCTTTCGCTATGAAAGGGACGGCAACAATTTTAGTTAGCTTAGTTTAGCTTTTGCGACACTCAGAATTGCCACTATTATTGATCATTACACAGAAGAAGGATTAAAACATGCCGTAGTACATCATTGACACTTTCCTTCTTCTGAGTAGTACATCCATGGATCATTCTGACTGACATCACGGATAGTGACGGATAGATCAAGTTGATGTCAAGTACACAGATCCAGCAAAATCAAGCAAGTCAGTCAGTCACAGTCAGTATGTCAGTATCAGTATTCTGTTTTCTATTTTAGTTTTCGATTTCTTTAATTTAATTAGAGAGAGGAGACAGGAGTCTCGTTTTAAAGCCATACAAAGAGTCTAAGGCTATTTTATAATGCTAGCAATTGTTTTCTGTTTAATTCTGTTGCCTTAGTAGTACAACGGGTAATGTACTACCTCTACTAAACGCCTCTGCTAGAAAACTTGTCTTGAAGGACGACGACATAATTTATTTGCAAATTGGAAGCCTAATAGAGGCTTATCCCCATTTCCGGTAAAATGGCAGCTGGTGGTACTCAGAACTTCAAAGTAGTTTTGCTGGGAGAAGGTTGCGTAGGAAAGACTTCTCTACTCTTGCGGTACATTGAAGATAAGTTCAATGACAAACATCTTACAACACTGCAGGTAATAAAAAAATATATTTTCATAAAAAATTCCTCAAGTTGTGCAATTTTGTTGAATAGATAATCAATATAGAGGTGCCCATGCTTATCAATGCTTTGTTCCAGGCAACGTTTTTGAACAAAAGACTAAACATAAATGGGAAACGCGTCAACTTGTCTATTTGGGACACAGCCGGCCAGGAGAGGTTCCATGCTCTGGGTCCTATCTACTACAGGAACTCAAATGGAGCAATACTTGTGTATGATATCACTGATGAAGACTCTTTCGGCAAGGTATTTTATTTTTGTAGCAATATGAAGGCAGTAGAAAGCTGAAGGCTATGGTAACTACCAAGTCATTGCCTAACCTAGCGGAAACTTATGAGATTATGGAGGAATTATAATAATAATAATATAAGCCTTTATTCAGAGGTTTACAATTTATATATACCTACTTAGTTAAGTTACTTTAATACTAGTTGTTCCTCTGGCATAGGCCTCTTCCAATTCCTTCCATTTGCTTCGATCCCGGGCAGTTCTTGACCATAGTTTCCCAGCCACATCTCGGAAGTCATCTTCCCATCTCTTAAATGGTCTTCCACTTTTCCTTATGGAGGAATTAGCACACCTTTTCCTGACAGAATGCCAATTCAAAGTTATGATAAAACTAAATTTAATAATGATCATGACCATAATTCCAAAGTGCGGTAGACATTTCTTTCGGATCATTGGGCATGTTTAGATCCTGTAAAGATGTCTAAGGGGGTAGTCAGAGGTATGTCCAAATATTTATTTGGTCCTTAGAAATAGAAGAAATCTATTTGACCAGTGAAACAAGAAAAAATGTTTCCCACCATCAATCAATCAATCAATCAATCATTTTATTTATTTCTCTCACAAACAAAACATACAGTTTAATAAGTATAAATACAGGAAAATAAAAAAATGAATTAAAAATAAATAAATAAATGCAGTTAAAAATAATCCAAAAATAAGGTGTTGGTTCTAACTTATTACAAAGAAATGTTATGAAAAATAAAAAAAAATCCAAAAAATCATCAAATCGTGAATGTGGTTGGGAATCAGTGGATGAGACTCACAAGGGATCAGAGAGTGGCGTGATAAAGAGGCCTATACCCAGTAGGTGAAAATGGGCTGAAATAATGATGATGATCATCATATCATTTTATGTCTAACATGGTTTCTGAGTTACTAAATACGCAGTTCTGTTTTAAATTTTTTAGGTAAAGAATTGGGTGAAGGAATTGAAGAAAATGTTGGGATCCGATATTGTTCTAGTCATTGCTGGCAACAAAATTGACTTGGAACATGAAAGGACTGTGTCTCTTGAAGAAGCAGAAAGGTAACTAACTTTGTGTTTTATTCACTTTAAAAATGAATAATTAAATATTTTTTTTGTAGGCCTTGGCAGCAGGTTTGATCTCATAAGCTACTGTGTTGACTTTGAGTATGTCATGCAGCTCTGTGTTTTTAATTAACCAGGGGGCCTAGAGATGTTTTTAAGTAGGGATAATTAAATTAAAATAAAACAAATAATTATAAGGGGGGGCCATACAACAAACGTGATTTTGTGACTTTTTTTCTCAATATTAATAACAACTACAGGTAGACGCTTGAAATATTCACAAAAGGTACGGAAGTCTTCGTGCGCGAGTCTGTGTCGCACTTGGCAGATTTATTTATAAAAGATTTGAAATAATTCCAAGTATTTGCTATTTCAGTTATGCAACTCTTGTCGGTGCTAAGCATTTCTACACATCAGCTAAAATGAACCAGGGCGTTGAGGACCTCTTCTTAGAGCTTACAAAGGAAATGTCAGATAGATGCGAAAGGAATGTCCAAACGAATGTTACCAGAACATCACAAGTCCTTGTGGTGGAAGATGAAGCGCCAGCCCCGTCGTCGTGTTGTTTTGGAAGCAGGAGTACCTGAATGGTAGGCAATAATATATTAGCCGCTCTACACTCGCGCGGGGATGGCGCAGGCAGGAAACTGTCACAGTACCAGTTCGACAATATAGTTCGGAAGCCTTTGTCGTCGAATAAAAAACCGGCAACAAACGGGTATAGGTCGCGCCACGTAAAAAGAGCGCTGAGGGCAGTAGTGGGGTTATGTTTGCGCCTGTGTTCACTCGCTGACGAACCAATAGCACTCTCTAAATAAGTAAGTTCGTATGAGCAAGTGGCCAACTCTGGTGACGGAGTTTTTAGGCCGCCTTAAGGCCTTCTCTCGCTAAATCAATGGTATGAAGTGCGCCGCGTTACCTCTCCACCAATCATCGACCACTGCGCAGTTTGAAAGCCAGCGCTCTTTTTACGTGGCGCGACCTATACGAGGCGCGGATCGCGCGTGATCCCGCGAAGGACATGCCAATGGGATCCACACACCTGTGTCGCGGGTTGTTCGCGGCTTCGCGTGTTATCCGCACGCGAGTGAAGAGCAGCTAAAACAGTAGTACCATATTCTTCAAACACTTTAGGTATAAAATCCATTTTTTGTTCAATAAGTATAGCTTGTTTCATAGGTTCGTTTTCATATTTCTAGGATGACAAAATAGAAAAAGAATAGACCTTTAGGTCCTATTATGTACACATTTAATGCATTTATATCATCAACACTTTCAAATCATAAGTGTTTTATTCACAGGAGATTAGCAAGGAGGCTATCTGCTACGCTATAACATCTAAATTATTCTGATGGAGTGTTTTTCCTTGTGTACCTTTCTACTTCTTCGCACATTGTAATAATAAAGGATCCATACCGTATAAATTTTTTTAAAAAAAGTTTGCCGTTTAGACTGAATCATGCTGAGCTTTTACAGTGACAGTCTTAAATAAATTCGCAGTGTGGTACCAAACAAAACAGTGAGGCTAAGCAAATTTAAATTAATTATAATGCTGTATATATACGCCGAGGAATGGGTATCGCTGACGGTTTGTATATTAATCTAACTACCTACAATAAACATAAATTTGACAGAATGTAAGGACTTCAAAAAAGGAGGACATTTTTATGTTCCTCTGTAGGTAATTTTATATTCACCGAGTATTTTGTCAATAGTAGCAAAGACGATTAATATTTTTTATTTTATTTTATTTTATTTATTTGGGAAGATAAACAGTCATACATTATATATTTTTACATAGTATTAGGTAAATATAGACATAGTAAACGTATGACCCACAACATCGTCCACAGATTGATCTAAAAAGAATTAACGTCAACAATAACCTAAATAATAAAATTAACATTCATAATGTGAGACAAGTAGGTTATTTTTGAAAGAAAAGGGTAGGAACAAGTTTAATGTTGAACTAAATAAATGAAGTTGCTTATATGTTTAAGGCTAACAGTTAAATAGTTGCCAAATTATTAACGAATACTTAATTTCTAATTCACAATTACTTAAACAAAAGCCCATAACACAAATCACACAAAAACAAAAGCGTGTTAAAATAAGTAGATAAGTACTGTAGTTGCAGAAGCCAGTCAGGAGTTTAAGTTAGAGTCCAGACCCCCTGGAATGAAGACTTTAAGTGCTAAGTTTTTAAATTTGTATAATGATAAAGAAAATATATCCAGGTCCACAAAAGTGGTGTTATACGTGTCAACCAAACGCCGCATAGGTGCACGCTCCCCAGCGATTGACTTACAATGATTTAATGCAAATAGTTTGCGCGTTCGTATTTTGCGCCTATGCACTGATCTAGGAACGACATAGCAGATTTTGTTTGTGAGATCCATACAGTCGAACCTGTTATTACATATACCGTGAAGAATAGTAACATCCAGAAGTAAGCGTCGAGAATGCAGTGTCTAGAAGACAGACAAAGGCCATACACAAAATCGTAACCCGTACCAGATAGCCTGGAAACTTTAAAACATCAATTTTATCCAAGAAATTTCAATTACTTTCTAGTTAAAATTACCTAAATTTTTTTTTATATTCAATATTGTTGCTACCTTACCTACTACTAAGTATTGAAATTACTTGGATAAAATTGATGTTTTAAAGTTTCCAGGCTATCTGGTACTGCGGGATCAGGGTTACGATTTTGTGTATGGCCTTTGTCTGTCTTCTAGATATTAATCGTCTTTGATAGTAGTGAAGCGATATTCAAAAAATGTTTTTTGCTCGAAACCCCCTAGGTGTCTCATTTTTGAAGATCTGATGAGGATCTTAGTTATGAACAGAAATGCACCTCAAGGGTGCAGGAAACTCCTCTCATACGAAATTAAAGTCGGTTAAAAAAAATATTGCCTTGTTATGGATGGATTGGTGCACGGGATACAGACGTCCAGACGAGACAGGACCAATGACCGTCAGCAATGGGTTGCAAGGATGCAAGTATAAGTTGGTCCAAAGACCAAACATTGAAGTCTTATGCCGGCACCACACATTCAAGTACTATAATGGTTTTAGACTAAAAAAAAAATAAGAAATATTTTTTTTTATGCCAAAAGAAGTCCTTCTTCGTCGTATAATTTAAGGTCTTCAAGTAAATCATTGAGGTTTTTTTATGGTCTTTTAAAAAAATTCATTAATCTTCATATGATATTAAAATTTTATGTTGGTTATTTTCATTGGGAATTAAAGAATGCATTATAATTATTCAATAAGACAATAATACATGGGTAATGTTTTGCAGTGGTAAAATTTAATAATTAAATTGAAAGAGCTAATATACCTACTTATCTAGGGCAGATCTAGTCGCAATTATAATTTGCCGGATAATTGATTGATAATGATAAGTGATAATTATGTGTGATAATGTTAACTAACGATGACGTTTGAAAAATCAGCCCGAAAAATCGATTTTGGACCATCAAAAATATATTAAAATATTTACAAAAACAACTGTCAAATATGACAGTAATTAAATTACTTAGGTAGCGTTAAATCAGACAAGTTTTTTCGAGGATTACTGTGATTAGGACAAGTTACACAATACCCCTGCCGCTGTCGCATCAATTTTAAAGTGTTTTTGCATCATGAATCATGATTCATGATGCATGAATCATTTTTTAAATTTTGTATTGTGAACGTGCGAAACGTGTAAGGGGCGAGCGTACTAATCATTTAACTCTACATACATACATACATTTTTGCCCGATGATGTTAAGCTAAATAGGCTGTGAGTTATTATGCGGAGATCTACAATTTAGAAGGCTTTACGCACTTGCCTATTTTCAATTAACCTGAGAATAAGTTATATTATATTAATGGCCACTTATTAGCTATTAGAGACAATTCTAAATTAATATAAGAATTAACTACCTACTTGTAATTTATAGAGTATCTACCTGCCGGTTATATCTTTTTGTAGTTAAGTATAGGTATGAAGTATTGTGGACTAAGTGTTGACTTTATCCATAGAATTGAAGAAATCGTAAATAACCATTGATTTACCCCAGCTTTACACAAGCAAAGCCGGGTTAGATTCGCTAGTTGTATAACTTTCAGTTTCAATAGTCATCTGTGATTTTGCTCACTGTGTAACCTTACACGTGAAATGTGGGTAGTTTTTTCCTCGCCTACTTCTTACCTTAGTGTGGGCCTTCGTTAGATTTTTAGTAAGTACATAAGGAAGTTACCTATGGGGCATTTCACGTGAAGCGGACAACGAAAAAAAGTGAGGTTCTGAAATTCGTTCATATTGGGCATATTTGTACTTCTAGGGAATATGAACGTGTACACTTAATATTGATTTCATTTGAGGTTTAATTATTAAGCTATGGAGGTCTGAAAATTGACCAAATTGATGGTAAGGCTTTTTGAAAACATTATTTTAATAATGAAATTATTTGTTATTAAATAACATTTGTAGTGTTTTGCAAAGATAATTTACGTATCTTTATTAGTTTTAAATAAAATTTTAATAATATTTTTTTTTCAAGCTGTAAACCGGAAGTGAATATTTCAAAGTGATTTTTCGATAAGTTCGCCTAACAAATTTTTTCGTTTTTTTTCCATAAAAATAAAGCTTAATGTTTATTAAATATGGTAAAAAAAACTTAGAATGGGATCTCAATTAGTTTAGGAGATATATTCATTAGAGTAAGTACATGTCGCTCTTTGCGTGATACTCCCTGTTGTTAATGTTGACATTATGTTATACCTAGGCATAAATATTCTAAAACAGTTTTACACTAACACTTATTATGATTGAAATTGTAGCAGAATATCTCAATCAACATGAATGAGTTTGTTTATCGCGTTCAGGCAGACACACATAGGTACAGACAGACGCAGCGGGGGACTATGTTTTATGTAGTAAGAACCTAGTTATAAAATGAAACAATATTGGTTATAGGAAAAAACTATTTATTCATAACTTTTACAATTTTGCTTTTGCAATCAACTCTTAATTACAATACCTTCAGAATTTGGTAGAAAACAGTGGTACGATTTTGTGCCTGGGATGGTTACTGATAATTGAAAACGTGGTTGAAGAAAAATTCTTTGGCGTTCAATGTCTTCTTTTGAGCAGTAATAAGTGGCTGTTTGAGTCAAATTTAAATTAGCCCATTCATATAATCGCATTGGCGTAATAATTGCTCTGTTTGGAGGTAGTTGCAAGCTTGCACGTGTCGCCAAACGCTTCAGGTTGCCTCCAAGACCATCACATGGTCCCTTTCCGTGAGATGTTGCGTGAAAATGGAACTCTGCATTAGTATTAAAATCTTTGTTGTAATTAAATAGATTCGTAAAATTATATTTATTTTTAAAATGTAGGCTATATGTTACCTTTTTATTAATGAATAATTTATAATAAGTACTATTGTAATACAACTAAATAAAATTAACATTTTAATATGTTATTTTATCTCCGGTTTTAATAAGGCAATATCGCGCTCAGAGCGACATCTACTTACTCTAATTAATATATCTCCTAAAATAATTGAGATCCCATTCTAAGTTTTTTTTACCATATTTAATAAACATTAAGCTTTATTTTTATGGAAAAAAAACGAAAAAATTTGTTAGGCGAACTTATCGAAAAATCACTTTGAAATATTCACTTCCGGTTTACAGCTTGAAAAAAATATATTATTAAAATTGTATTTAAAACTAATAAAGATACGTAAATTATCTTTGCAAAACACTACAAATGTTATTTAATAACAAATAATTTGATTATTAAAATAATGTTTTCAAAAAGCCTTACCATCAATTTGGTCAATTTTCAGACCTCCATAGCTTAATAATTAAACCTCAAATGAAATCAATATTAAGTGTACACGTTCATATTCCCTAGAAGTACAAATATGCCCAATATGAACGAATTTCAGAACCTCACTTTTTTTTCGTTGTCCGCTTCACGTGAAATGCCCCCTATGTCAAATAATGATCTTATACCACAGTAAGGAAAACCACAGATAGATTAAGATAAGTTGTAGAGACGCCGTCAATCACGCATAGCAAGGACGATATATTAGTATCGTCCTTGCTATTAGTGGCAGTGCTGGTTTCTACAGTAGCCACGAAAGAACAACAAAATTTAAGTTTCCGCTCAGAACGTTGCTTATCTTCATCAATATGCCAAGAACGTCTGCAAGCTTCGCCACGAGCGCTTCATATAACATTACCAGGTGCCAAGTTGTTAGGTACCTATAGTTTATTCCCCTTCGGCCGCGTACGAAACTGGAGCTTCGTAACCAGTTCCGATTAAAAACTTTTTTGTTTAAGTCTATAGTTTCACTTGATTTAACTTAAAATATTCAACTTTCGTGACTGACTCTAACTAGTTATTCTATCTATTCTATAGGAATAAAAAAAAAATTATGTAGGTACTAAGTAAATCAAATTCTAAATTATGTATTTGACCGAGTGGTACAGTCAGCGTTAAATTGATATGTGCGTCTAGAGTAGTCAAAATGATCTGAAAAACATAAAAGCAATATGATATAAGCAGTTGGAAACATCATATTGTTGCAAGCTGCTCAGGTAGGTACAGGTGTTTGCAACAATATGATAATTCGAACTGCATAAATATATCAAATTGCTTTTATGTGTTTCAGATCATTTTGACTATTTTAGACGCACATATCAATTTAACGCTGACTGTACCTATAGGTAATTTACTGACGTCGGGTGACATCGTTATAAACTGTAGTTATCGCTGTCGGTAACATAATATTTTAAGAGTGAACAATCAAATGTAACGCTTTAAATATAATTTTAAAATATAATTTGTTTTTTATTTCAAACTATCATTCTAATTTATCCTTTATTGTTTTGTTCCCGCAGTTACGTTAGCACCGATTCGCTAGATTCAAGATTGATAATTTTCTTTTTGAACCGACTTAAAGAAAGGCTGAAGTTCTGTGTTCCTTCTTGGTTCCACTGTAATTTATTTTTTTATAATGTTCCCCGGTTATTCCGTTAATAGTAGATTGATTTTGAAAAAAGGACGATTAATCGTCTTTGGTATGGTATTATACTACCTACCCCCGGGGTTTTCCCTTGAAAGTGCAGGAAATTGATGTCGGTTTTTTAATAAGATTAATCAACATCCTACTCATATTTATGAATACATGGACACGGGGTTTTACCGCTTTATTTACCTTTTCTTTACGTTCCGACGTTTCGGCTATGTTGCAATAGCCATGGTCGCGATAAAACCCCGTGTCCTTGTATTTATAAATATGAGTAGGATGTTGATTAATCTTATTAAAAAACCTTAATAGGGTCTTAACACTGATGTTATGTTAAAATTTAAGGTTACTGAAATAAATAAATATTATTATTTATTAATATTATTATAAATATGAATTGTGATCTAGAAAGATTAAGAAAAACTATAACATCCTACTCGTATTTACACTAAGTGAAAGTTTGTGTGTGTGTATGAAGTGTGAATGTTTGTTACGCCTTCACGCTCAAATGCCTGAACAGATTTCAATGAAAAAGGCTAAGTACTTTTATTAGCGGTATTCCCACGGGAACGGGAACTATTCACCGCGGGGCGCGCAGCTAGTAATATCATAAATGTGAATGTTTGTGAGGATGGTTATGTTAAGGTATTGCATACAACAAAAAAAGAGTCTGTTAACAAAGATTTTTATTGTAACTACTAAAAATAATAGCTATATCTAAAAACTAACTGTAAACAATGACGCTCACTGTCGTACCTACATATGGCTTCATTTATTCTCTTCTATTATTGTTGATACAACCACAAAATACCATAGTACTTAAGTAACATATTCACCCTTTTTAAGCCCCACAAAGTTTAATATAAATTGGTTCAGCCATTACGGCGTGATTTGAACCACATTCTCACTTTTCATTGATATATCTACTTATATTTGTTTTTAATTACCAGAATAGCAAAATAAATATGTAAATCAAAGAAATAAATGCACACAATGGTATTGTGCTTATAATAATGAGACATTTATTCAAGAGAATTTTTCAACCTTTCTGATTTCAATTATAATACATTTTCCAAACATTCGAATTATAAACAAACATCCAATCTATGGAAATAGGAATTGAAATATTAAGTATTTCTCAAAAACGCATGAAATATTGCGAAATTGAAATATTCCGCTACTCTACATCAGTTTGCTTGAGCTTGTATCTTCGAACAAATAACAATTTTAGACATGAATAACAATAAATCATAACATAACGCTAAGGAACACAATAAAATAAAAACTGAAAGAACTATAGCACTTCACATTGGTATAAACAACATTCAATTCAACATTTCAAGTAACTTCTTGTGATAAATTAATTGATAATTTGATCAGTATTTAAATTATATTAATAATTTTGATGTCCTAGATGTTATTTTGTTATGATCAACGATTTTTTTATAATTTAATAAACTTAGAAGTTCAGCTACACTGTTAGTTAGTAACTCACAGATAACTAGCTAGTATATTTTGTTGTTTATTGTTGATCAGAACTATCTAGGTGTCAATTATTTCTGTTGTACTTGTTGAATTAAAACACTGATCAAACAACACCAACATAAATACAACCGTGAGATTATATAATTTATTTTGCAAGCATTTTCAATTATTCAATATAAATCTAATTTATTTATCAATTTGAGGTAATAGTTTGTGCCTACTAGTACATAATCAAACTTCAAATGCATCGCCTAGGCGAGCTTTTTGTCCTTACATTTCATTTTATTCCTTAGAATTAGCTGACGAAGTATCTCCATGTCTGAGTCAGTGAACGCAAGAAACCTTTTTGTGTTGGACACTTTTAGATCATACAAGAATTTGTGGTTTTTATCACAGTTCACTTTGTATGCGTCGGTATTGGAACTTGGTAAGTTTTGTTCTGTCTGTTTCAGTACTTGGTCAGCTGGGAGACTGGGTCACTTCTCCTTCTCGATTTCTTTCTTCGCCTTGGGGGACTTTGATTTGATTGGCTCTTTGGTTTCTGTTATCTCTGTGACTGTGGCTTTGTTTGAGCCCTCAGGGTCCAGGGGTGGCAGGTCCAATAGATAAGGCATCATACTGCGGGACTTTTCTTCTTCCGATAGCCATTCCATCTGTGATAAAGTAATTGGTTATTTATTGAAAATTAATGTTTGCATGTTTGTCCTCTATGCATTCCTAAAACATTGATAATATTGTGATGAAACTTTGGTAGGGTCTTCTGAGGACACCCGCGAGGGTTTCTGTCCCAAAATATCTATATATAAAATACGCGCTATGAATGGCGCTACGAAGTTCGCCGGGTCGGAGTTTTTGCGGTCACCCATCTAAATTGTGACAGCTCAGGACGTCATTAACTTGAACGATCTATTAAGAACGTCAGCAAGCTTTGCGACGGGTGGTTATTACATATTTTTTTATTAATCATAATGACTTTTACCGGCCATATTATTATTTTACTACCCTCCCAAAGTTTATGAAACTAGCGGGAACGAACCCTACACTGGCAGAATTGTGACAACACTAGTCACAGTTGCCACAAAGAAGAAGTGAAGTGACGGGCGCTTATTTTTTTTCTACAGAACATAGTAACTTGTTAGCTAACCTTCTGTCTGTGATCGTAAACAGCATCATCGCAGATCTCGATGCACATTTGCTCCGTGAGGCGTCCGTCGTCGGACGCGTAGGCGGCGGCTTGCCACGCCACACCCAGCTTGGAGAGCGCGCGGCCGGACATGCCCGCTGTCCGGGCAGCGAGAGTGCTACATAGCGCGCCGTAGTCAAACTGGTCTACACTCAGACGCCTGAACAAACAAACAATATATAGAACTGGCCGTTGCTGCTGGTACTAAAGACTTGCAAATACTGATTTCAAATCTACACTCTAGTTATTATAGATAGATTATTTTAAAGATTTATTGGCTTCAAGAGTTTAAGAAACATGTTTAGTATTTCAAGACTATTATTAGATTAGTCTTTTTTAAACTTTCGCGATCATAATAATTAGATTTGTATAAACCCATAGTGTTTATATTTATATACCCATAGTATTTAAGATAGAAAGGTAAGTAAAAATACTATGATATATACTCATGTCAAATGCTTCCAAATGATACTGGAAGAATAAATCCTAGGATTCTAGCTAGAAATCCAATACAAGCGAAACAAGATCACAACTATATACCCTGATGAGGTAAACATTATCTCTGATCTTAGGGTCTCAAGATGTCTATAGGGGTAGGTCAGACAGGCATGTCAGAACATTATATACCATTAGTCTTTTAACCAAGAGAACAACAGTGAACACTAATAATGAGAGAAATGGAAATCAAAATATTCATACCTTTTCCCTTCCGATGCGGGCTGCAGGACAAACTTATCGAAGTACAAGCGAATAAGGCGTTCTCTCTCCTCGAGGCCAGGCAATCCGAACTCTATCATCTTGTCCAGACGGTCGTTTATCGCAGAGTCAAACTGTTGTGGCGTGTTAGAGGCTAGTACGAGCATGATACGGTTGCTTTGGTCGGAGGTTCGGTAAAGGAATGCGTTGAGGGCCGCTCTGAGGTCTTCGCTGATCCTTTCTGAGGAACGTTTGCGAAGAAACGCATCTGCCTCATCGATGAACAGTAGGACGCCTAAAATCAATTTTTTTTTTTTACATTTTACTATAATTTTTGTAGACTGTGATTTTTGAAATTAAACTATTTATTTAATATAATATAATAATAAAAAGGTAAATGTAATTTACTCTTATTATTATTTTTTTAACTGTGCGTGTTTGAGACTTTTGGCTTTTTGCGTGTTTGACTTTGTGCGTATTTGACCTTCCACGTATGATCAGTACATATTATAGATATGAAAAGTACTTCAATGATGTAGGATTCCGGTGCATAAAAGCATACGGGCCAATTCTATTGATGAAAAGCGTCGGGATAAAAATAAATAGCGATATATGTACCTATATGTTATGTTTAATTAGTTTTTAAGTCGGTTTTAGACTTCCAGCACTAGCGGCAACATACAAAAAAACCATATTTTTTTTTCTAAATGTTGATTAAAGTAGTTGAATTATTAAAATGTGCACTTACCCTTTCTGCTGGTGTTGGCCCAGTCGAATACTTTATGGATGGCTGCGACGGCGTCTTTGCCCATGGGCGCCACGTCGCCGCCCGTCAGTATTGCGTAATCCATGCCGGAATGTTTTGCCAGTTTCTGAAATGTAACAGTTCCATTGATCGTCTTCAAAAACTCTAACGGCCAGTCTCAGTAACCAATCTGTGGTTTTGCTTACTGTGGTAAGATATTTGACATTACTTTCATACTAATAATCTAACCACAGTAAGCAACAGATAGATGGGAGACGTGACATAAGAAGTATCAGATTGTCTTCTAATTCGAATTCAAGATATGAGTACAAACGTTGAATGAAATAAACTTCGAATGTTTGTCAGTGAGACGATGTTGCCGAAAGTGGCAACGTACATTTGTTACTCAATACGTTTCATATTAGAGCGCAATCGAAGACTAGCTTTAGAGAAACACAGATAGCGCATATAGTATTTAGTATTATAATCAGTACATATTTGAAAACAATGGAATCAGGTTATGGGTTCCTAAATATACAATGACCTAAAGTAGTAGTAGAACTTTAACAAATACATTCACAAAAAGTCTTACCTTAGAGAACAGAGTTTTTCCTGTACCAGGCGGACCATACATAAGAAGATTTCTATAGAACCCTTTGTTGAGACGCGTGTTCTTAGTAGCTATGGCGATATCGCGGAGTCTAGTCTCAAGGGTGGGGGCCAATACAACCCCAGATAGAGCATCAGACGGCTTTCTGAATGCCGCAATGGCTTTGGACACTGTCAGTATAGGATGTTTCACGGCTTCCAGTATAGAGAATCTTGATGTTTCGTTGACAAGAGTCGGCTTGCCTGTGAATAAGGTAGTGGAATTCATAACTATGTTGATATGTGAATTTAAATGATTTAGTTAGGAGTTAAGGAGGACTCGTAAGCTTTTTCGCGCCGAAACAGTCGACCACACCGAAAGCATCTTCCGTGCGGAAACTATCGTTTACATCGGTAGATTCGACCGCATCGTCCGCGCCGAATCTGACGTAATTCGAACTCGTCTAGTACTTCTGGAATTCTTCCAGATTCCGAATTCGACGCGGGCCGGTGTACAGGTTTGATAGGATTTAGTATAGAATTCTAGAGTTTGACGGTTCATTCTAGTACTCCTGGAGTACACTATTGGTAGTAGTCATGAATAACCGGCTTAGTTTCTTACCGATACGAGCTTCAATGAATCTCGCCGTGACAGAGGTGGCTCCCTTCGCGGTGTACACTCCAAGAGCAAGCAGAGACAGTCCACCCGCGGCCGCCAACGTCTTGTCCCAGTCTGTCACGAGGGCGTTCAGGCCGGTACCCAACACGCTGCCTGCAGTCCTGAAAGTTCATTTCAGTTCAGTGAAATGTTACTGTTTTTGTTTGTTTTCTTTTAGGGTCAATTCACACGTACCACAACCACACCACGTCGCAGCGACATAATGTGGTCAAGCTGTGGTTACGTGTGAATAGTGCCGCAGCGGCTTTTTGCAGTTGCGTTGTGGTACCGACAAAATGTCGATGTGGTTGCGTTGTCGCTGTTGTTGCGACGTGGTAACCACACGTGGTCATGTGCAGTAGGGTCAATTCACACGTACCACAACCACACCATGGCGATGTGGCCGCGGTGCCGCCGCCGTTTGGCGGCGTTGCCGTCGCGATGTGATTGCGATGTGTTTGTATTACACAGGTGGTCGATAACAACGTCAAAATGTGGTAAATTGTAATATTCATTTTCAATACAAAATATACGCCCGACCACATGGCGTTGTTGTGGTGTGGTTGTGGTACGTGTGAATTGACGCTTAGACTGAATTGATTTAGTAAAACGAATGGGGAAAAAAATAGCACCAGCAAAGTCTTTACTATTTGTGATTCTATTGGGAAGGAAATTCCCAGTAGTTCTACTGGTAAGAATACTGCGAACGGATCATACAAAGTTGGACCTACTACTACTTACATTCAAGTGTTAGAGATTGGACAAGTAACAAGGCTAGCGAACGGATTAGCGTTCTATCAAGTACAATTACTTACTTTATACTCTCTAGGATGGTGGCTCTGTTCTCGGTGGCTTTTAGTCGGATCTGTTCGAGTGTAATGTCTCGGTTCTCCCTGTCGGCCTTGGCACGCGCCCGGGCCTCCGCTTCGATCGCCTTCAGTTTATTCTTCTCACGGAGTTCCATTTCATGCTCAATAGTGGCGCGCCGCAACGCTTCCTGCTTTGCCACACTTTCTTCCTGTCTGCAATATAAATAAGAGATTAAGTAGCACAGGGTTTGGAGCGAGTCAGATAATAACAATAAAAATCAGCCAAGCGCGAGTAAGACTCGCGCAAGAAGGGTTCCATCACGTTTGTTGTAATGGTGAAAATTGTAAATGGGTATAATTTTCTTCATTATTTTCTAGTGCATTACCACAGAAGCCAGCCATAGAAAAGGTAAATGGAAAGTAATTGACTAGTAACTTACTTTTTCAAGATCTCCTCCTGTGACCTCTGCTGTTGAACCAGTTGCTCGTCATATCTCTTCTTTGCAAGCTGATCTTGGTACTGGGCCCTCATCTGATGCTGCTTTGTCTCTTCCTAAGTAATAAAACAATGAAGATATAGCATTTAAAAATTATTTGATACTTGCTGTGCCCCGTGGTGAATAGTTCCCGTTCCCGTGGGAATACCGGGATGAAAAGTACCTAGCCTGAATATAAAATATTTACTGTGTAAAAAGTAAATGCTATTTGTATCATCGACACGACGAAGAAGAAGACTGTGTCATGAACAGAATGTGATCCCATTTCATTGTTTCTATGCTAGATAAGACCACAAACCTGCAGTGTTTTACGTCTCTCCTCATGGTCAATCCTCCTCTGCTCAACTTTTGATTGTTCAATGGCAGCTTCATACTCTTTGATCTTTGCCATTTGCTCTGTCTGCTTGGTGCTCTCCTGCAGTTTACTGAGCTCCAGAGCATCTTTTGCATGTCCTATTTAGAGAAAATACCTATTAGCAATATGCATGAGCTGGGTTAGATAACTGGTTTTTGTGATAATCAGAATAATTTTCGTGTACCTACTCAAAATCGGGTATTGTAAGAAGGTACTTAGTAGAAGGAGAAAATAGGATGACCATACACTTGCAAAAAAAAACTGAAATTTCTTTATAAAATCGCTTTGAGTTTGTTCGAGAAATTGTTTATTGGTGAACGATAGGGTGTAAGGTTATGCGGTCGCTTATGCAATACCGCGCAATGTGACTGATATTATCTTTCGATTTTCTACTTACTTGACGTTTCCAGCTCCTTGGCGGCTTGAGCAGCCCTCTCAAGGGCGCTAGAGTCGAAGCGATATGCTTCCATGGCCTTCTTCTCAGACCTGGAGAGGTTAACCGCGGGTGCGGCTGGAGCAGAGCCACCTCCATCGCCAATAGGCTCCCCAGTAGGAGGCTGAGGAGGTTTGGAACTGTACCCAAATAACCAAGACATACTCGCGATCAAAATTCACTAAATAAAAGTATTATCGTTTTTGCTGTACATAAAACAATCACTAATTTCAGGCCATGTAAGTTTGTGGGAAGAGAAGAAAGATCACAAAATCCGAATTAGCTGCACGGCACGCGACGACCTCTCACGGCTGACAGTGACATGACCAAAGAGAATTGACAGGACAGACACATACATGCAAAAGAAAGAGCATGTGACAGACGAAACGAATGAATGAATGAAGTGAATAAGTTTTTTTTTTGTTTTGGCTTCGCACTAGTAGGCACTAGTTGTGGAAATGAATAAGTTGATTGGTGACATACGTGACATTTTTTTTTTGGCTTTGCACGACGACCAAACGATGACATTAGATTTCTTTGCGTGACAGCCAGCATCTTTTAGCCAACGCCCGCCGACCTGCCGACCGACACGGTAAGTGCTTTGCCACACTAGACCGAAATTCCGTCGCCGAACTTCGGCGGCGGAACGCCGCGGAAGATCGGTCCAAAGAGCATGGATCGGTCGTTCCATGTAGTGTGCCCGTTATTTGTATTTTATATGCAATAACATGTATTGGCGTTCCGCCGCCGAAGTTCGGCGACGGAATTTCGGTCTAGTGTGGCAAAGAACTAAGGATCTGTCTGACTGAGCAGATTTAAAAATAAAAACTTCTCCAATAGTTACATTAATATATTATTATTATCAATTTATTAAAATACAAAATTATACTTAGGTACATACATCTATACTACGGTAGAAATTACAAAACATCATGTTTCTATTCTATGCGCCAGAAGATTGTAGGTAGGTAGGGTAGGTACCTACATCCAATTTATGTTCATTTTGTAAAGGCAACATTCCCACGGAATAATTTGGAACAAGAGTGAAGCCGAAAATGTCCCCCACAGCCACAGCTTAGAAATTTGTAATACCTACTCGCCTTAATCAATAATTCAATCTACGATTAAAAGGTGTCTAAGAGAAAATCGCCAATTAAGTACCACATTGATGGAACTACCGCAGTTCAAAATGTACCTACCTACTAGTAATTTGAATTCATGAAGTCCGCTTTGTTTGTTGTAGCGCAGCAATGGCTCACGCTCACTAAAACATTGTACCTAGGTACCTACCTACCTACTTACTTATGTACCTGTAAATGCATTAGAATACAACCTCCAAACGGTACAATCACTGGTAAAAAAGATTACCTGTAGGTAGGTACATAAACAGACATTACTAATTAGGTCAATTGTTTTGTAAGCATTTTATTAATTGTTCGCACAATTTTCACTTCCGGCGACTAGTATTGAAAACTAAACTTTAGCCAAATTTGACGTGCCTTGTTTAAAACAAACTGTACTCATAAAATTGTATTGCTTCATATTATGGGTTGGATTTTTGACCGAGTTGAGAGTAAATTATATTGGGGAGTGGTCACAAATCCCCAATAATTCAGAAATGATGTCTAAAAATCAACATTAAGACAAACTGAAAATACTTAATCTAAAAATCACTTATTTTTAGGTACCTACCTATTGATTGACAGTTTACTTACAAGCTGGGGCACATCGAATTTGGCTGAAGTATTGATACCTACAAAATACAAAAAGTGGTCAATACAATAGTTGTCATATCTAGGTTATTTATTATACAATGAGTATCAAATAATAATTTGAAATGTATGTCCATTTATTATTGTGCTATAAAAATTATGTGAAAAATAATTCTGAATCTAGTTTAGTTCTAGTGTTGTGTTCACGATCCTCTCGTGACAAGGTCTGTGGCAGTGTATAGCATAAATAATTTAAATTAGGTAATAGTGGCAATTCGGAGTGTCGCAAAAGCTAAACTAAAATTAATGCCATCCTTTTTATTCCCATCGCTATGAAAGGTACGGCAACATTTTAATTTAGTTAAGTTTAGCTTTTGCGATAGGTACTCCGAATTGCCACTATTAAGTAGGTACATACAGCTTTGTTTTGGCTGTAGAATTAAAAAATAACCTACTTAACATAAAATAGTAAATCTACGAGAAGCAATAAGAAGCCAATATTTAAACACATTTTGCACGATAATCTATTGTTTTAGTGAAATTAGTACAATCATTTAAAAAAATTTAATAGTAAGAGAGATGTGATGCATTTTTTTCCATTAAAATAAGTTAGTACATAATAATGCTTGTATTAAATCTGTGACCGAACACAGAATATTCCTAATCATAATAATCAGTAACTGTTATCATTGCATTGTAAACAGATCATACAAACAAAAATATTGCTATGTTACCTATAAAAATAATTGTAATGATAATATAGCAAAAAAATATGCTATATTTTCAACTACATAGATAAACTAAACTTGTACTTAGTCGTCACATATCCAGAACTCAAAACGATTCCTTGTCTATTCATTAGAATGCAGGTTAGAGCGTTCGGCAAATGAAATATACCCTGCCTCCTTAGCATGGCAATAACTTTATACATTATATACCTTCCCGTGGGAACACGGGAATCAAAAGTCAGTTTCGGGTTATAAACTATCCTGGTACCAAATTTCATTCAAATCCGTCCAGCCGTTTGAGCGTAAAGGAGTAACAAATTTAATAAACATACACACTACACACAAACTTTCACCTTTATAATATTAGTGTGACGCATAAAATGACATGTATTTTATTTATCCCTTTATGAGAGAGCCCTTTTTCTGTCATGCGTATTTTCGCCGCGCGGATTTGTTCGGCATGCAGGCTGCGTCCGCGCGCACGCATGGTCATAGGAGTCATACGAGTTTAATCACCGACTTGGCGACACGTACGACACTGCAGCGGCAAACGTATTTTGTCCAGCGTGTGGCCAGGAGCATGCTATCACCCTCCGGACCAGATCCGTGCACTGGCGAAAATACGCACGACAGGAAAAGAGCACTAAATCGCATTGAACGATAGAGATATTTTTTTGTTTAGGCTAATGCTAAGGGGCAGTTACCTACATGATTATAAATTCTTAGATTCTGTCAGAGGTGCGCCGAGCTTTTTAGCTAAAATAGACTAAAAATTGACTAAAATTGTTATAAAACATCCATAAACTTGATTGATCACCCGTAAAGTAACATAGGTACACTCAGCGAACGACGCACCTTGCGTCATCACATCAGGAAATAGCCCTGTTTAACTCGATGGACGCCCACGTCAATTTTGCAATAATACCAACTGAAGGCATCGTGGGACAGACTACAAATTCCATAAAAGTCTCATCTTAATATTGGTCGTATTGGACAATAGATTCTCACTGGAGCAATCTCAAACAATCGGCGTAGGAGTACGAAGGCTTTATAAATCATTATAGTGACTTATTAGACAAAACAACTCCATTGAAATAAACCTATAACGCACAACAAATAAATACATTAATATAAGCTTAAAGTTAAATCGTGATTGTTAATTATAAAACATTAGAAATTATATTAGAATTATTTTTAAATTTAATTCGCTGTCCACTAAAGCTTTGTTGACTCTATAAAATGATTTGCATGTGGTGCACGATAACAAGCTTTAGTGGCCAGAGAGCTTTGCTGGAGGTAAAGTGAATTATTTTTCTAAACAACTTGTCTAAAATAGTAACCAATAAAACCAGTTCCAAACGTCTTTAAAAGATTATAACTTAGTGGAGTGAAAAGGTAAAAATAGGCACACCTAAATCGGCCATGTTTGAAAACTTTGGTATGGCAATTCCAGCAAAAGTATGTATTGTTATAATGCTCCCGAAAAACTAGGCCCGGTAGTAACACCGTCATCGCGTTGTTATATTACCTTTATTATCTGTGATATATATCGCTCAGACTTTAATAATAAGTGTTTGATGTGCACCATAGTTCTTCTTAACATTTAAAGATGATATTTTCAGACTGAGTAAAACTATTAAACAGTTGCATTGTATACTAAACTGATCTTATACAATTGTTTACGTTTAAAACATAGCAGTAAAACATAATTGATCTTTGATATAATTTAGTCTAAATTACACTGATCTTATTCCACTACTAATACAAAACGATCAGTTTGAGGCTAATACAAAAAAATAAATAAAAAAATGCAATAGCAGCTACCTTACCTTCAATAAAGGTACACTATAACAATAAATTACGTTACAGCTGCTTTGAGATTTTTGTAGGAAATGAGACAAAAACCTTGGATGGTTCATCACAAAAATAACACTTTTGAATTAAAATATTACATAGAAACTCTTGGAAGATCTTTCGGAAACCATAAGACTAACCGGCATTTTAAGGATCGAACCACACCATGTTAGGGTCCCAGATGTCTGTCTGCACGGGGATTTTTTTTTTTTTGTATGGACCTGTTCTCACATATCCAAATCAGATGTACTAAGCCAGCAGCGTATGAAAGTATTTATTGAGACCCTGACATGTGTGGTAATCAGTTATCACCTTAAATTTTAAAGCAGTTAAGTGATTTATCGGCGGAAACGTCCCAAGTAAGCGTTGCAGTGAGGACACTTGTGATGGACATCCATGCAGCTGTCAATGCAGCAAGGAATCAGGCAGCAACCGCAGATGCAACTGAAAAATAATTGCGAAATTACACATTGCAGAAATATTTCCAAACATTAACAACAGCATGTATACCAAGATTGTTTAAAATTTTGGACGTAAAGAAATGAATAAATAATGCTATTATAAGAAATGAATTAATAATGACATTTCATACATCATCATGAAGCCCCAAAGAACCCCAAAGTAAGGAACCAGATCACAGTAGAACTAATAAGCCCGAATACTGAAATGATACTTAAATATCAGGGAGCGTATTATATATATCTTATCTTATCTTATCTTTGCCTACACCTAACGGGACACTGTAGTGCCTGGGACATTGTTGAGATGGAATAGGCTTGTCCAGCACCTAAACCATCCTTTCAGCTTAACCGGCCATATCCACAGGAAAGACAATGGTCAATACGTGTGGGGCTGACTAGCCGTGGGTTTCCTTACGATGTTTTCCTTCACCGTTTAAAGCTCGTGCATATAATTTTTCCGACACGAAAAGTCCACGAAGTTCCACGACCTTCGGGCAAAACATAACACACTAAAATCACAGGTGACAAGCACCTGACAGTGTTAGCATCCCTGAGGGCCTAGCCAACCGGCATTCGCTATGAAGCGATTCGATTTCTATCATCGCTACACCTTTGATTTGACATTTTTGATCGCTCGAGTTTTCGTCATCGAATGTCAATTCCTATACATTTTTTTTAGTTTCTAATCGAAAGCGATTGTCGAAATGTAACATGGCTAGGGCCTCTGAATAGTTTGCTATCAGTATCCCTGAGAGGTGAATCTCATGTTGGTATTGTTACTGTATGAAATTATTATTATTATTATTCAGCATCGTCCCACTGCAGGGCAAAGGCCTCCCTTCCCTTCTGTATGAAAGGTGGCTCTAAATAATTACCCAAGTAAAAAGATGATGGCACCGGAGATGTAAGCAATGAGACCAGGCTTAGTCTTAGTTGCAGTGTCGATTTCGGCATGGCAGCTCGGGCATATCATGTGTGTGGGGTGTGGGCCCACAGGGACCACTGTTGTGACTATCTGAGGGCCCGCTGTAAATACATTTAGATTTAATACATACTTAAAAGTCGTTCGTTCGTTCGTATGAGCAAGTGGCCAACTCTGGTGACGGAGTTTTTAGGCCGCCTAAAGGCCTCCGTCATGGCTTAACGACTTTAAAAGCCGGGACCGAGAATTTAACGTGCCCTCCGAAGCACGGAAGCGCTCAGATGAAAATGCCACTTGCATGGGTGACCCCATCCAAGTAGTGACCGCTCAGAACGTTGCTTAACTTCAACGATCTATCAAGAACGTCTTAGCAAGCTTCGCCACGAGCGCTTCTTAAAAGTAAAAAAGGGTGAGTGCTGGTTTGACGGCTGATAGGGGGAAATGGAAAAAGATTCATGTTGTGCAAACCCCACGTAATGTAAAACAATACAAATCTTTATCTCAACCTTCTGTAGGTTTATACTTATTATGTTTGCATTTATGAAGTTTGACCTCTTACCCAACCACATTGCAAAATGACCTTCACACATTGCTAGTAGATGTGACTGATACAACTCATAATTTGAATAATATGGAGGTCAAAGTCTAACCACTACAACAATTCCAAACCAGACAGTAGAAATGCTGCTACTTTTCCGAAATAACTTTACAATGGTCTTGCAACCTTTGGGCCTTTGCGAATAAATAAATAAAATATCCTTGGACAATGGAGTTGAGTTTGCGTTTGCTAATAAAACTGGCTGCATAAAAAGATTAGTTTATTATTGACTTTGTGTTGATACCTTATCAACACAAAGGCAATAACTAACATTGTTGGTAAAGGTAGGTTTTGAAACTATTTATTATTTTACAGTAACTAATTTACTACTTGATGATTTCTAGGAGTCACGGTGAACTCAAGATACAATTTAAATTGTGTAGATGTGTAGTATAACATAAATCAAACCATCTAGGTGTAAAGGTCAGTTAATGTTTCACAACAGTGAAAAAGGACTAATGCTTATTAAATGTGTATAATATGCATTAGTTCTTTTAGATGTATCCAACAATGGCGAATCTGACAAAAGGGGTCTAATGCATCATTGTTATTTTAGACAGCTTGTGGTTTCTATGTAGATAACAGATTCTTAGAAATGTGTCAAGGGCATGAGATGAGTCAACTCAGTCAACAGAAATAGTAAAACTGATTGTATCAGAATGAGACACAAAGTGAGAACATACTACTGCATCTTCAAATTCAAATAAATTGCATTATTAGGCAGAAAAACATTGTATCTCACAAAAACAAATATTTATGCAAGAACCATCAAACTATGTAGGTAGGTAAATAGTTTGATGGTATTTTTGTCACATTGCCAATGAGGTCATTTGGCTGTTCTACATTTTGAGTACCTAGGTACTTACTCGTCTGGTACTGAGGAGTGTAGGGGCTGGATGGGCCTACTCCTCCTACGGCTTGCGAGTAGCTCGGGGGCGCAGCAGGCGGAGGCTGCAGGCCTGCATTACCCCAACCATAGGGAGGAGGATTACCGCCGCCTTTTTCCATTGTTTATCTACAAAATAACAACATATTGAAATTCAAAAAGCCACAATAAAACCAGTCGTGTGATGCAATGCAATAGTCAAGCTATTTTTAGGTATGACTCCAACCACCATACTTATCACACCAATGGCCTGTGTTCATCAAAGTGATTCTAGGACGAAAATTAAGAAATTGGTACTCTTCTACTTACCGAGATAAATATGCTTCTTTATTACAGTGTTTTCTTTAAGACAATGATTGGGTTTTTAGTTGCTTTTATTAGCAAAATACACGAACCAAAAACACCAAAACACTTTGCTTGCAAAGTGAAGTTACAAACAGTGTTGCCAGTGGCAGGTAGTGAAATATAACATGAGACAGGTCAAAAAGTAACATTTTTACTAGAAAAGTTACATTACCTTCAGTTTTGCATGACAAAGTTATAATATATTATTTAGAAAATATTTTGAAGATAAAAGCAACGTGGTTTTGCCTATGGTCGGTTTTTACATTGCGCGGAACGATGCGAGCGAAGCGAGCAAAATTTTTTTGAAGAAAAAAGCGACGTGACTTTTGATATTGTGTATGGTTGGGTCGGATAATATTGCGCTAGAATCGGTGCGAGCGAAGCGAGCAAAATTTTTTGAAGAAAATTTGTTGTCAATGTACTAAAGCTGATAAAACGCGTGCTAATCGAGCTTTGAACCAAGCGAGCGGAGCGAAGAATTATAATAAATACAAGTGACAACATTAAGAAAGTTATTAAACCGACTTCAATTTAGTAAAGTGGAGAGCAATGTTCTGCTCTCTTGAGGTACATTTTCTGCATTACTCTGAAGATCCTCATCAGATCCTCAAAATTTTTTGGGACTACCTCGACTACTTTTGTATTTCCGCGATCGACTGGACTCATAGCAGCGATTGACTGGTCGATCGGGTCGGGATCGACCACCCCTGCACTATAAGTACCTACCTACACTCCACTTAGATGCTTTTTAAAATCACAAAAACTAATACGTTTACACTTTATGGTTCATTGATTAAATTGACTGCAGGAAATCAGCACGTTAAAATATAAATACAATTGAGAACTTAGCTTCCTATTTAATTTTAACTGCGTTCACCTTTACTTTGTCATCAATAAATATGAAAAACGTCATCTTAATAATGAATGGAGACAGGGTAGCTAATTTGAACTGGTAGTTAAAGTTTATTTTGAATTACCTAAAAGTAACACAAAAGTAACATATTGAGTCGTGTAACATGGAGGTAACATGAGAGGGTCAAAAGTAACGTAAAATGTTACAAAAGTTACATTCTGGCAACGCTGGTTACAAATCAAATCAGACAGAGCATGCATAGGCTAAAAATTATTTTAGTGAGTGAGTGAACTAAATAAGAGTGTGATCCACAGATTTACATGCTCTTTGCCACAGATCAATTACTAGGTGAGTGCAAAGACCCTTTATGGTGTGTGTGATTGTGTGTGATACATGATTCATCACACACCACACACAGCGGGCACAACACATACATTGGCTTCAACTTGTTTCGAACATTGGCTACGAATAGAATGTCCAATGGCAATGCTCCATCTATGTCGAATAACCGTCCAAGATCGATCCCCACATTGGAATGTTGGAACCAACACGCTCCCGCTCTCCAATGTGTGGTGCCCATCGTAGTGTCATCGGAGCAAAGATGTTATAGTTAGAAAGGGGTAACACGTCAGTGCATGCTCTTTGGTCAGTGCATCGGAGAGTCAAACAAATTTTCATTGTTATGCACCTTGTGCAGGTACAACAGATGATCAATAAAAAATTTATAATCCTAATTATTTTACTCTTTGTCCTAATCATAACTAAAGAGAATAAAAACACAGAACAGACAAATGTATAGAAAAACCTCAGAATAGAGAAAAAACTTGACCGTTCACACTCAACCGATGATACGTTATACGCTAGATGATACGCTCGGCGTATTTTACGTCAGATATGAACCTTCCCCTAAAGTTGAATAACTTTGTCATTTTTCAAGATATTCTTTCACCACATCACATTATAACATTTGATCTTGCTATATAATCAAGAAATCAAAGAGCATGTAATAGTACAAGAAATATTGGATTTTGTCATATAAGAAACTTCTCATCTCATTCAGTCAGAGTAAAATACTGATCGTTCGTTTCCTTTATATTGTCAATGGTTCGTTCCAGTGTTATATTCTCTTTGGTTCGTTCGTTCATGCCGTGTCAGTCAGTGTCATGTCAGTAGGCAGTCATTGTCAGTGTCAGTCAGTCTCGTCTCAGTGAGTGAAGTGAAGTGAGTTGTGACTTGTGAGTCAAGCAAGCACAAGCAAGTAGGTCAGAGTTATTTATAAAATAGATCGGAGAGAAGTAAATAAATCCAGGTTTCAATAAATTTCTTTACACATAATACAATATCATCACTAAAATCAATTTTTAAATACTCTATAACAGTTATTCTAGCACCATTTGGAGAAACATTTGGTGAGTCATAGCTAAACCTTGTTTTCCTTCTCAGGGTTTGGCCAGGAAAATGTCGTCACCACGCCCAAAGTCCCCTCGTACTCCCGTTTTGCCCAAAAAGGATGACAAAGAAGAGTCGTTCTGGGATAAGATTGGGACTATTGGACGCAAGAAGCGCATAAAGGAAGGTAAGTGCTTGTGTTCTTCTGTTTTCAAAACAGATTGGTTTTTGTGTGGGATGCTTCCTCCTCCCATTGAATGACCTACTAAATACATTATTATTGTGTAATATTTTTTTATTTTAGTGCAAGATGTACAAGCTGAGGGCAAGTATGCCATTGACTCACCAGGAAGTCCTACAGCTCCAGAAATTCCACCAGAGGAGTACAGTTTACGTAAGTGCCTGATGTTGTTTTTATTAGCTCACTTAACATTATTTGAATGATCCTAAGTTAGTGAGAAAATTTTAATACTTCAGGATTCATAATTGCTGCAAAGTGATTTTTTAAAGTAAGTATTTACTTATTGAAATCAAAAGAAAACAGTCAACCAGTTAGGTAGGTATACATGATAAGTTAGGTAGGTAGGTACTCAGTTGGACATTTGGATAGCCTGGAATCCTGGATTAACAAACAATTTCAAGGTACAAGGTACAAGGTAGGTACAAGTATAGTACTTACTTATACATACATTTCAAAGATTGATACCAAGTAATAATAATAATAAATATCCTTGGATTAAATAACACAGCATCATCTAGTCCCAAGCTAAGCAACTTAATGCTTGTGTTATGGTAACCAGATGACTGATATAATAAATAAATAATAAATAAATAATAAATAAATAATAAATAAATATTAAATAAATAATAAATAAATAATAAATAAATAATAAATAAATAATAAATAAATAATAAATAAATAATAAATAAATAATAAATAAATAAATATCCTTGGACATTCCACACGGCGTCATCTAGTCCCAAGCTAAGCAATTTAATGCTTGTGTTATGGTAACCAGATGACTGATAAACTACATAATACTTAGATACTTTTTGTAAATACAAACATGTTATAAATAGAAGAATATCCAGACCCGGAACAAATATCTGCAGAACATACAAACATTTGTCCCACGGCTCCACTCTCTGTGCACATTGAAAACCAATAATAAATATTTTCAATACAATCATAATCTACTATGAACATTATCATTTGCAGAAGTGACAAATCAAGTTGCCAGTTCAACTAATTAAATGGGTGTCTGTGTCTATACTTACCCAAACTTCACCAATCCACTCACTTCAACTATTATTACAGATGACAATGAAGAAAGAGCTATTATTGAACCAAGATCTCTAGAAGACCCTAGGGTAAAAGAACTGATTCAAGTTCTTATTGATTGGATCAATGACGAGCTAGCTTCACAAAGAATCATAGTGCAGGACATTAGCGAGGACCTTTATGATGGCCAAGTACTTCAGAAGCTTCTGGAAATACTGACCGAGAAGAAGTTGGACGTTCCTGAGGTCACTCAGTCTGAGGAGGGACAGCGCCAGAAACTTGCAATTGTTCTACGTGCAGTGAACAAAGTAAGACTTCAACAGAGTTAGCCACTAACTTATACAGACAGACACACTTAGGCCGCGTTGACACCATAAGAGCCTGCTCGGACCTATTAGACTCAAATACATAATTAATACACTCGGACGACGGCGTCCGATTCGTGTAGACTCGGATCGTGTTCTATTTTTCCTAGCTAGCACGTGTCATCATCATTCTCCTGCCCTTATCCCACGTTAAGTGGGGTCGGCACAACATGTTTTTCTCTTCCTCTAGTCAATTGTGATCTCACTCCGAGCTAGCACGTGTACGTGTAGGAAATAATCTTAGATGCCTACTGCGAAGCCAAAATAAAGAAGAAGAAGAAGAAGACACTGGCCGATAAAGATCTAAGAGAAAGTCTTGGAAGTTGTGACCATGATTTTTGTTTGACTATGTTAAAAAGTAAGTTTGTATAAGCAAGTGGGCAATCTATGTTGATTATCCTTGATTTAACAATTATTTCAGGTTCTGTATGGCTCAGCAAAACCAGTAGCCAAGTGGAGTGTGGATTCCGTACATTCAAAGAACATCGTTTCTATATTACATCTGTTGGTTGCTCTCGCCCGTCATTTCCGAGCTCCAGTCCGTCTCCCTGAGAATGTAACTGTGAATGTTGTTGTTGTGAAAAAGGACACGCCCCATCAGCTTTCACATAGGTAATTGTATTGTGCTAAAACTGCGATATCTATTGTTCCTGTTCATTATGCACCCCACTGAAACTTAGCTATTTTATAATTTCAATTTAATATTAAGTACCTATTCAAATAGAAAAAACTAACAAACATGCTGAAGTTTTCAGAATTTTTGTTGGCCTAATTCGTCCAAATCACAATACTAGGCTAGTATTAATAGTGACACCGAATGAAATTTTATTGTTTGATTTTGGTATACTTATTTTTGCTTATGCCCAGCAGTGGGTCACAAAAAGCTGAATATGATGATGATGATGATGATACTTATTTTATTTATTAATAAAAAAAAAATGTACTAAGTAGTAAGTACCTATGTATTTATATAACTCGTGAATTGCAGAATAGATTCTTAATTTGTTATTGTCGTAGCATCTAGCGCGCACTTATTAGCTAACCAAAATTTAATCGCAATTAGATGAATAATAGGTTTTTAAATGCGAAGAAAAAACAAATCCCCATAGGTACATTCCATATCAACAGGAAAAACATGCATGTGCATGACCAAGCTGTGAGTTACACACCATATTTAATTTATCCTTGATATTGAAAATAAAAATTTAATTTAAAAAATAAGATATTGAAAATTCCAGAATATTTAGTACTCCTCCGCTAACGTAACTCCTTCCGCTACGAGCGACGAACAGCAAGGAATTGCTGTTCGACGCTCGTTGGCGGAAGGAGTTACGTTAGCGGAGGAGTACATACTAGATATTCTGAAATTTTAAACATCTGAAGTCACGCCTGAATCAATTAATTATTCTTAAAAGTTAACAAACTGTTTGAAAACTCATTGTTGTTTTTCTCTATTAGCTACAAAAACTGTATTTCCAGGACTTTCATCGAAACCATAACTACAACCTATGACGACCTGGGTATAAAATGTGAGCGCGATGCGTTCGATGCACTGTTCGATCATGCGCCTGAGAAGCTGCAAGTGGTGAAGAAGTCTCTGATCACCTTTGTGAACAAACACCTGAGCAAGGTCAACCTGGAAGTCATGGATTTGGACTCGCAGTTCCACGACGGAGTATATCTGGTACTGCTGATGGGACTTCTGGAGGGATTTTTCGTGCCTCTGTACGATTTTCACCTCACTCCTGAGGACTTTGATCAGAAGGTCCACAATGTATCGTTTGCCTTCGAGTTGATGCAAGATGTTGGTCTCGCCAAGCCTAAAGCCAGGCCTGAGGGTAAGATTTATATTAATACTAGATGCGCCCCGCGGTTTCACTTGCGGTAGTTCCCGTTCCCGTGGGAATACCGGGATTAAAATAAGCCTATAAATAAGCCTTACCAGTCATAATCATTGTGTATTCAAGTAAGTTTCAGCTAAATCCGTTCAATAGTTTTCGCGTGAAAGAGTAACAAACATCCATCCATCCATGCTTACAATCTTTCGCGTTTATAATATTAGTAGGATATATTAGTATATTTTTTTATTAATCTTCAGTCTTGGAGTACCTACATTGTATTACACTTTCGTGGACTAGTGTGAGTTTTTACCAGAAATGAGCAAGAAAGTAGTGTGAAATTAATTTCTACATAGCGATAAGGCCGATTGTACATTGTAAACTCGTTTTGTCATTGTATAAGTTCTATTTCATTATAGAGGTTGGCACATTTAGATCGGTCAGTATAGGAAAGCCACCTTGTAATCGAAGTACGAATGACATAATTTACCTACCATCAAAATAATAAAGTCCTTACATTTTTAGCACACATACTTTAAAATTCATTTTTGTTTTCAGATATTGTGAATCTCGACCTCAAGTCTACGCTACGAGTTTTATACAACCTGTTCACTAAATATAAGAGCATGCCATAAAGTATATTTTATTTTAAATAATGTACTTACTAATTTTATTTAGAAATATAAAAAATGTATTTTATTAACTTTATTACTAAGCAATCTACCATGTGGTGCCTAATCTAATTAATTTATAGTAAATATTTTCTTACTAACAGAAATTTGTTTTATTGAAGTTAGCCCTATGTATGTAGGTAAGGCAAAGAGAATAAAAACACTACAACCCCTTTTATAGTGTACTTTTAGTAATTTTTCTTAAACTTAATCGTCCTACTACTGGGCAAAGGTCTCCCCCCAAAACTCTTCCAAAGTATTTTAGAAAAAGATGTGATAAAATACGAATTTATAGTATAGTGGGTTCCCAACGAGTCACACCTCACAGTGACTCGTTTACAAGTTCCTGTAAAAGAGCTTTTTATAATCTGAGATCACAGAGTACTATTGTTTATCTGAGATGGAGGGGTTGCTCGCGAGATATGTTTATAATCTATTTCATAGCTCCAAGTTTAGAGCTATGAAATAGATTTAGAGTCTAAACGGTGAAGGAACACATCGTGAGGAAACCAGTTAGCTTTCTAGCAGCGTCGATGGGCTTGCAACCTGTCAAGTATGGAATGTTAACTTCTGCAAAATGTGGGCAATGTACCAAAATGTATTTGGACATAAGTACTTACTGACTCCCCCTTAGACATCTTCAAAGGATCTAAAAATGCCCAAATATATGAAAGAATATGTCTACCGCACCTTGAAAATACAGTCGTGATCATATTTTTTTTGTTTACTTTTTGGTTTCTACTTGTTAGCGATCACAGCCAGTACACTAGGTAATTGATTGGTTTGGTAGGTATAGGCACAGATGATAATATAATACTATAGGTACTATACGTATAGGTAATCATCACCCCACATAAATTAAAAGACTTGTTAGTTTATTAATACATGTATTTCGCTATTCAATATAATACCGACAAAAATTAAGCCACATTATTTCGAAAAAAAAACATGAGGTCATTCACTATGATAATAAAAAAAATATAATTAAAAATTACAGGTGAACATAATGTAGGTACAAAATGAAAAGAAACAGAAAAATAGTGTAGAGTAAACAAGGTAAGGTAGTAAAGTACCTAATATTCAAAGTAAAAAAAGTGAATAATTTTGGGTTACAACAGTCCACCGCGCCTTGGAGTAGGTACAGGGTGGTTATTCTCTATGCTGCTATGACCCAACAGAACATAACGCGGCTCGCGTTATTAACGTATTGAGATCGTTACGTTTTGTTGGATCATAGCGAATAACCACCCAGTGACTATGTTTCGTTTGGTCGTTATACCTAATTATTAAAAATTATTATTCTATTATTCTACTGTGCAGTTTTTTATACCTACAATGAATTGAACTACAAAATACTCGTACATATTATGTAACAAAAGTAGGTACTTATGTGAAAATTTAATGAGCCAGGAAAATAGTTTTATCAGTCATTCACAATCTTTTCTGAAAAATATCAAGTTAGCTGCCAAATGTATATGTGGCACAAAGTGGCAATGTTTAAAACTAATTAAACAATAATAATGTTATTAAAATAGGTAATTAAATACACTTAATGCGATTAAAGTATTATTTCATTAATTCTGAGATGACAAATTAATAACTACTTATTTGAAGATACCTTTTAAAAATTAATGCTTCAGAAATAATTAGCATTATTAATTTCATATCAATTCACCGCCTCCCAGTGTTTAAATAATTTCTTGTTTACAGTTCAATTTTATTTTTCTTATACCCCAATAAAGAATCTCTATAAAAATAAAAGCTTGAGGCATGTACGTAATAATAATTCCCATCAGCCCAAGTAATGTAATTTATTTAAAGAACTTATTAACTTATTTTTTAATAAAAAATAAACAGGTTCAGCTGAATTAATCTATGCACCTATTTCTAAAATGAATACTGAAAGATAAATTATAAAATAATTAACAGAAATTAATATAATGTAGCTCTGGTGTAAAACTGATACATATTTTTGGCTTCTATTGCACAATTATGTTTAATTTTGTTATATAAAACTATTGAGATGTATTATAGAGCCACAATCAGACAAATAAAATGTAAACGCTAAAACTCGGCGCACGCTACGTAGTGCGCAGAGTTTTTCTTTTTTTGCGTACAAGTGACATTGAAAATTAAAACAAACGACATAACTTCTACATTCAAATGTCAAATGTCATTGTAGAACATTGAATTTGCACGCACATTTTTTGAGTGTTGTCAGCTATTAGATTGTGACTCTTAAATACATCTCAATGCATAAAACATTACTTATTTACTTATATTCAGTAAGTAATAAAATAGTCAACATAATAAAATTTATTTAAGGACAGACAGCAGATACATTTAATTATTATACAAGAGTTAAAATTAACTCATAGGTTTAAATAAGCATTCGTTAAACATAATTAAAAACAGCTAAGTACTTAATGGTGGCCGAGGATGGTCCAAGGAAGTGTCGGCTGCCAGGGTCGACGACATAGTCCAAATATCTGTTTTCCTAAAAAAATATTTTTTAGGAAAACAAATATCCCAAAATATTTGCTTTTACGACTATTAAGCTGACATTACGCAAAAGAGCTGACATTATGATTATGGTGGATGATAATGATCATAAAGACCTTTTATGCCGATTACAATTTTATTGGTTTTGTTAATTGAGCTGTTTTTTCACAGTACTTGCGAAACAGGTGTGAACATTTTGTATAATCTTGTTTTCGTTTTTCGAAGCATTATGGGTCATATTTACTTTTACATTATATTTAAAACCAAATACGAATAAAATAATTAATTAATATGTATTTGTAGCTGGTAATTACAACTAACCAAATCTTAGTAATATGTTTTTTAATCATTTTGTAGTAATTTTACAGTAGGTAGTCACGTCACGTTGACAATAAATCTAAAAATTCGTAGAAAAAAATGAATTCCACCAACGATTGCACTTTGTAGGCAATTTGAATACAATTGACTTTATTATTTAGACTAATTTTCATAATGTAGCCTCAGTAAGTATCAAAACAGATCTAATTGGATCCGAGATTAGTTATTTTGTATATGATTTATATTTAAGTATTTAATTCATAATCCAAACCACATTGTCACACCGATTTGTTTATAATTGAGTATTTTTATAATTTATACATGTAATGATACTTCGCCTAAAAACTAATAAAACTTTAAGCATAATTTTAATAAGGCAAAATAATTGCTTCATATTATTCACAACTCTATATCAAACAATTAAACCATTACTATATCGACACATAAAAATATCAAGGCTTAATATTTACCAATAAATAATAAAATAAATTGGAATGTTAATATTTAAGAAAATTGTGTGAACATTGCCATTTCAATCAAAACTAGGTACTAAAATAAAATGTAGCAATAAAATAGATAAATATTTTAGATTTTAACTTTTTTAAGAGTATACTGGGTATCGTACAGTTAAAACACTTCTAGAAAATATCAAAACAAATAAATAATCACTAGAAACGTGATGTAAAACAAAATAAATATAATATAAACCATTTTAAGGGAGGAGTGTGCAGCGATTTCAAATGAGCTGAAAATTATATAATAAGCAAATATTAATCACGCACTTCAAGAAAATGCTCTGAAATGTATACTTACTCTACCTGTTATAATAAACTACAAACATACAAAACGTGTGTATTTCAACAATCAGAATTAGGAAGCACAAAATCATTGGAAAAACCTGATTTTCCTTATTGCGAACATTATCTTTATTCCATCTCACTATTTTCATTTTCGTATCGAATGTCGAGGTACCATCTCACTCGGTCAATACGGCTCTTATATTTATATATATAACGTGCCAATTTTTGAAGTTCAACTTATGTTGGTGGAAAATCATAAGCTGAATTACGAAAATTGACAAAATACGATCCTTGTTTGGAATATATAATAATAGTGGCCTGAATGCATGCCACTATTCCTTAAAGTTCTTACTGGTGTTAAACTACTCCTACTGTCTATTTAATGCACTAAAGATTATACTGCCTCGATATCTTTAACTGCCCGCTTAAGTATTCCAACTCTCTCATAGTGTTTCTAGGAATTTCAGATATTCTTGGAAAATGCAGTAACTATTTCGATCACGGATATTTCTATGCTAAATGTGCATGTATTCTGTTGGCAACATGAGTTAGGTATCTATTATCTAAATTTGAATTAAAAAAGCTATTTGACTGCAGTTCAAAATACAACAACTTAGTAGGTTTATTTTTCTAAGAATAGACATTCGTTTGAGCACAATCGCACCGGTTTAGTGACGATGTGGCCTAAAATGGAGGCACGACTGAATATGGAGAAGACATATTCAGTCGTGCCTTAAAGAGACCAAGATTATAGTCTTCAGGGAAAACAGAAGCCAGCTACCTTTGAAACCTTTGAATTTAGACAGCTTTATGCGTCGTATTGAGGTACAAATCTATTTCCGCGGTAAGATGTGAGAGATTTTTTTTGATGCATAACTTTAATAAAACAGTCAAATAACCTTTGGAAGTGCTGATTATGTAGAGTTGATTTAAATCTATTATTTCTATTTATGTGTATCATCATTTAACACTATTACGTTACACATACTATTATATAGCTTTCTAGCGGCTAGTAACCTATATAATAGTAGCTAGAATCTAGCCAAACTAATCAATAGTAATGTGAATAAGAAACTTCGTCGTTAACGTCAAATAAGCGTGATGTCTAGAAGTTGCGCTGCGCATCCCTGGATGATAGAATTGACTAAGTTAAAGTACATTAATTCTAAATTCGTTACAATATGAAAATACATAAACAAAACACTCTAAAATAATGTACGAGGAATCTGATTAGGTGCGATTATGGGTTTACTTTTTAACTTCTTCGCATAATATTAAAAGTATGGCCGATGGCAGGCACTTGTTCATGTTAACATGTTATTCAACCAAATTACGGAGACAATCAGATTCCTCATGGTAAAAAAACGAAATAAATAACTGGTCAAGTGTGAGATGTACACGCACGAATTCGTACCATAACAAAACTTAAGGTCGGTTTTACAGTATTAGAACAACGGTAGGAATATAATGATATAAATAAATTGCTATTATAATATTACTCAATTAGATTGTTTGTGGTAAATAAGTTAGGCCGCGGCGGCACAAAACCCTGATACTTCAGTGAGACTCGCACCTGACCTTTTCTATTTTTCAGGAATCTTAAAAAACTAGTAGAATCTATAAGTAGTAAAGTTGCGTTCGTAAGATCACAATTAAATGTCATGATATAAAATATAGAATGGGTAGAGATAGTCTCCCAAAATTCGAATATGTATTACCTATAAGTTCACAGAATAAAAAAAATACACCCTGTGATCTAGGGTGCGTCCACACTGCTGTTATTTTTAAGCAACTAATACAAATGGTAGTGTGCTACATTTCAGTAGCAAATTGAATGTTTTAAATGTTTAATCGAGCAAAGCACCTAGTAGATACTTGAAAGATTGCTGCCAAATTACAAAAGGGCATTTCCTACAGAAGAAAATAAAAATATGAGAAAAGAAAGTGAACTCCGCATCGACACTTGTTAGAAAAAATATCATTCGTATAGGTCGCGCCACGTAAAAAGAGCGCTGGCTGTCAAACTGCGCAGTTGTCGTTGATTGGTGGAGAGGTAACGCGACGCTCTTCATACCATTGATTTAGCGAGTTCTATTGGTTCGTCAGCGAGTGAACACAGGCGCAAACATACCCCCACTACTTCCCCTCAGCGCTCTTTTTACGTGGCGCGACCTATACAGGGTGAATTTTTGAGACGGGACAGTAAGGGCAGGTACCTTAAACGTTATAGTTACAGAAAAACGTTTTTACGAGACTATCCATAAATTTTTAAAATTTTCTGAACTGCATTTACAGATTTTGGAAAAAAAGTACAGTCAGCAAGAAAATTGTCATTTTACTCAAAAACTTTTTTTGATGCCAATCGATCCTGTTTCTTATAGGGATCAAAAGTCTCTACTAGACCGACTGAGGTTTGAGTACCTACTAGAAAAGTCAGAAATCGCAAAAAACTTTTTCCATACATTTCGGTAAAAGAGCCAAACTTCAAAATTAGTCAAACTTTTTATTATGGGTAGATCCGCTATAATCCGATATAAAGAAAAAAAAGGCTGCCTGAAAAAAATAGGTCAGTAAAAAAGTTTAAAATTCCAAACTTCGAATTCGATTCGAATTCTTGGTTTTTTTCAGGTCATTGTTATGTTTGTTATGAGAAAATTCTAGATTGTTAGTTGCAATTAATTTATTACTACTTCTTGTTTTAAAATTTAATTTTATTAAAATGTCATTTTGAGCAATTTATTTCGTAGATCATCTAAATGTAGTTATTTTTGTCTGTGTCTAAAGTACAACATATTAAAATGATTTATTTTATTTTAATTGTTTCAATCCTAATGTTGTAAAAGATTATCGATGCAACTTTGATGATTTTCTACTTAGGTAGGCGCTTTTGCTTCTAGGTACAGTAAGCTACGAGGCCAGCTAGACACTCGCCATTAGGACTCTTACTAATTATCTTATGCGTATTTCCGTATAAACCGTTCAATTTCGAAAAAGGTTTTTCGCGATTTCTGACATTTCTAGTACTCAAACCTCAGTCGGTCTAGTAGAGACTTTTGATCCTTATAAGAAACAGGATCGATTGGCATCAAAAAAAGTTTTTGTGTAAAATGACCATTTTCTTGCTGACTGTACATTTTTTCTAAAATCTGTAAATGCAGTTCAGAATATTTAAAAAATTAATGGATAGTCTCCTAAAAACGTTTTCCTGTAACTATAACGTTTAAGGTACCTGCCCTTACTGTCCCGTCTCAGAAATTCACCCTGTATATTGCGGTCAATTGTTTCGTTGCTCAAAAACAATCGCTACGTGGACGTGGAATGGGTGTTTCGCTACGATGTTTTGCGCGGTGTTGCCGGCAACTCCAGGGATGTTGATGACTCGCGGCGCAGGATTAGCTTCAGTTTGTCGTCCTCCTCTAAATCTTCCTCGACTGATATGGCGCGGCTGAGCTCGGTGTGTCCGAGCGCACGCGACCGCCATGCCTGCAGCTGCATCACCTGTTTATTTCATTACCATGTTTTTTAGATAGACATTCACACGGTAATTTATAGCGTAATTACAGTACGGCTAGTGAAGATCGCGCTTCGACAGACGAAATAACGTTTACACAAAATCTAAACATGGAGGAATGATTTTTATTGTTAGTAGGTAATATTTTTTATAACTTGTATCAAGGACGATGAAAGGTCATCGTCCTTGCTTGTATGTTCCATGTGATAAACTAATATTCAGTGTACTTACTTACCATGACATTTACCAATCATTCTACAGTGCTAACTTGTAGTTATTTGACAGATAATGTAAGAAAAACTTGTCACAGTGACTATAGCGGATAGATAGGAACATTATTTCTACTCTACGCTAGCGCGCGTGTAGATTGGCAAGTCATGGTAATGAACTGAGCGTTATTCACTCGCCAGCCGTATTGTACCTCATTGATCATTTCGACTATAATGCAATAGCCGTAGTAATATAAAATATCGGCAAAAGTTGCAACAGCTGTTGCTTCATAGTCGTAAGAGCAGAAATTACGCGATAAATTTTCGTGTCAGTATGCATCTAAAAACAGTTGAAAGACTTTTGAACACAACAGTTTAAATAATACCATTCTATTATAGCTTCTTTAATTTCTACGGCAAAAAAGATTTGAGAGTTTCTTGACCAAAATATCTGTCAAACAATACGTATGTATTATTAGTTTACTCAAGGGCTGGAAGAGTTGACACTGTACAGATGTGATGAAAAATATTAGTAGATTTATTTCAACAAACCTGATTAGTATTATTTCATTCGAATTAATTCAAAAAGGTAAACTATAAAATTTTGAGACACATACTTTTGGATACACACTTCCGGTCAACAAAAAGATAGGGAGAAAAAAGATAGAGAATTTTCTATATCTTTCTGTTGTTGACGAAAGCGGTCGGTTGTAAGTACCAACAAGCTAAAAGTAATTAATGATGTATGAATGATTTCCTCAATAAGTAGGTAGAGACGTAAGTTTGCGTGTTCCGACTATAGACGTATTTTTTCATCAGAGCAGCAGAGAGATAGAAGATGTTTTCTCGCTCTTCTCTTAGCTTCCTCACACATTGCAGAGGTTACTTCTCTTTTCTTTCAGCTTGTTCATACTTGCAACTACAACATAGGACGCACAAAATACTGTGGGCTATTATCGTTTTTTGTTTTTTAGTAACAAAATTGTTCATAAGATAAGATTAATAATTTTCATGCACTCATACACATTAATACTACTATTTTTTCTGTAACTTAAGCAACTACAAAAAAACTTACGATTAGAATCGGAAAACTTAAGATAATGAAAGAAGTACTTGAATTTTCGTGAATCTTTCAAAAGAACTAGCTCTCAAAAATACCTACAACTCACAACATACGCACAAACGATTAGTACAACTTCTAGTTTTAACACGTTAAGTGGTTTTCTACTACAATGCTAGGAGATGGAGTAATGAAATAAGTGGAAGAAACGTACATAATTATGATAATCACATACCTCAAATCAAATGTATTAGATTTATTTATTTTTTTTTGTAGGAAAATGAAAGGTTTGGTTTTACATAGGCTTTTTTTTTCACCAGATGCATTCACGATAACGTATAAGAGAACTTAAAAGTGGTAGTTTTATGGATCGTCATAAAAGCTTCGTGGAATTTGCAATCACACTGAGGTTTATTAAATGTCGTGATTGCGTCCGCACCAATTTTTTAATCTTAGTGAAATATTTATTGAATTAAACAACTTTAAAACACCGACTCTAATGTTGCAAGGAGAGCAATTTCGTGCACTCTCGAGGTGTATTTCTTCATCACTAAGATCTGAACTAAATTTTTATGGTACCACATTGTATTTAACTCTTTCAAATAAAAAAATAAAATTTCGAAATCGGGCCACAATTGACGGAGAAATCGGTGAACAAACACAACGAAAATACATACAAGAAGTGGAAGACAAAACATGCTCCTTCTTTAACTTGGTTAAACGATACATACATATTTGTTTATGAATTTATAAACGCGTGGCACTCGGTTTTCAGCTGACCAAAAATGCACTCATTATGACAGTAAAATATCTGATATTAACATTATTTTTTTTAAATGAAATTATTATTTTTGTATATTACCCCTTTTAATTGTTTTCATGAATAAAAACGAACACACAATACCATGCATAGTGTGTAATGGTGGCCGGCCATACACCATCTTTCCTCAAGTCCAAACGGCATGTCGCTACCGATTGGACCGTATTTGAACGTGGATTGATTGACAGCAATTGGGTCTTCAAAAAGAAGAATAGATCGCTCTGGTCTTCAAATGTTGTATTTCGAAAACAGATAGGTATATAAAATTAAGTGGTCAAGTCTAAATGAAAATAAACTTATTTAGATAAGCCTCTTTTCATGCTGTAAAATAGAACAGCGGTAATATCAATATAAAAAAAATTAGCCATGTGCGAGTCGAACTCGCGCACTATGGGTTCCGTACCATGTGCGAGTCGAACTCGCGCAGTATGGGTTCCGTACCATTCTGTGAATATCAATCAAGCGTCACTATTGTCGTTCGTTATTATAATATCGAGCAAAAAGTTCACGATTGTTGTATGTGAATCCACCTTACCTAAGTTATATTTTATTTTAATTTAGTTATTTATTTTTATTCTGTGAATATTCAATATTCTTGTTATCCCGTTTTGACCCTTTGGGTCCAACTCTAAAAAGCACCAGACAGATCAACCAATTACGCTGATTTTGAAGAGTGACCCAACTACTGTCAAACCACACACTATCGAAGCGGTTGGACAATAGACAAGATGGTGTATGGCCACCACAAGCATCAATGTAACCAAGCAAGCAACAATGTAAGAATAGCGTGACACTCTCAAAAACAAAGCAAACATCAATGATTCTCAATATTCGCGTTTATAATACGTTAACATGAGGCTGTAGGACATTATGTTAGTAAGTAGTTATGTTATCACATTTTAAGTAGATTTTCGTATTAATGTTCAATTATTTAATATTATTTAGATAGTTTAGCCGTGGTAGCGGGATGACTGGTAAAATTCGTGATAAATACCCGTTTGCATATGTTTTATAATGGGTTCTGATAGCAAAAGTTTAAAAAAGACAATAGACTACGTAAGTTTGTTCCTATCGTAGATCTATCGTAAATTCGTAAATAGAATACGAAAGTATGTCTTATTTATCATACATATTTTTCGATTGCACTAACAAATAATGATATAAATATATAAGTTTGTAGGCCCATGTTAACGCATCAAACGATGAGTCCAGATTGATCAATAATTGCACTTACTCGAGCCATTTCCAGGGCTCAGTGTCCGGCGAGGTGATAGGTGTCGGAAACTGTGCAGTGCCAAACAACACGAGTCAGAATTTATTATCCAGGTAGAATTTATTATTCAGATTATTTTGTAGGCGTAGTTACTAGACATATTTATACTAGTCCATTTTAGATGCGTTTAAGGCATCGTCATAATAGAACGCGACTACGCGATTATCGCGCGAGTAAGCGATGCGACCATTGGGTGCTCACGTCATTCTTCTTTATCATTCTAGCATCGAATGCCGGTTAGGACACCTATTCCATATCAGAATGTTTGATCGCGGATTCGTACGATTGAAAATCGCGCGGACTTGCGATGATCGCTTAGTCGCGTTCTAATAGGACGACGCTTAATAAAGCACAACAACCATTTCACAAATGGACCGTTCATAGATGCTAAAATCGCAGGTAATTGGGCATTATGACAGAATGTGCAACTTGTCTTTGTCACCTGCGTTATGTTTTTGCTAATGTAAGAGCATATTTTGCAATGTAAATAGACCTATATAAATGTGTCATTAATCTTTCGAATACAGAAGGTAGTAAGTAACGCGTTATGTAATGTAAAGTAGCTAAAGTATTGATTATAATACAGTGAATAATTGCATAGCGGATAGTTTATTCCTTGATCATAGATATAGATATAGAGTGAACAACCTAGTTGAAAAACATAGTTTTGGACCATTTCAAATAGTTCACTTAGAAAATTTAAAATCGGCAATTAGAATTAACTGAACAATACTACGCCCCGATTTGTAACTGAACAATACGACGCCTACATAAACAACCAACATTTTCAAATTGTACTTTTAATAAATATAAATTCAGTTTCTTTCCAGGCAAAGTAATTAAAATGGCGGCTAGTGCAAATGCAAAACTTCCGTCATAATGTAATTCATATATAAAATTACCCCGTTTTTCATAATGGACTAGTATATACTTAATAGATAATATACTTTAGCTAAACCGGCTATTAAATCTGTTGCTATCTCGTTTCATTGCCATTAGAGTAACAAGAAAAAAACATTCTTTAAGCTTTGTTAAATTTACAAATCTTTATTAAGGCCTTTATGATGTTTACCTCAACGGTTCAACCGGTATGACGTGAGTGTTGTGAGTAACTCACATTGCGTGGTTTCTTTATGTACACGTGATTCCCAAAGCAAAGAAACAATGACATAAGCGTCGTTTTTGTGAAACACACTGCTGTGCGCATTCGCCCTCATGAAATGACATTTTGATTCTGTTATATCTTTGCAAGCGTTATTATGTCTGGTTAGTATATTCCATAGGTATGAATTTATGATGTTATTTATCATTAAAATATTAAGTTCTATTATTTGTCTTATTTATCATCAAATTGTATGAAACAAATTAGATTGATTTGTGCGTCAGCATGCGTTTTATGACGCTCACACAACCTGATACAGACCGTGAGTGATTCAATGCGTTTACGGCATCATATTGCCGATATAAACATTAAGAAAATAGTGTGTGAAGAAGTGCATAAATATGCTCTAAAATTATAGCCTATTTATGCACATTATGTTTTGCGTTTGTATTGATATAACTGTAGCAATATCAAACATAATTTCATATTTTACCCCCTAACGCATAATTAGAAAACCTACTTTAGCTAAAATGTATATTAAATCTGTTGCTATCTCTTTTTATTGACATAAGAGTAACAAGAAAAAAAACATTCTTTCATGCCCGGTTCCTATATCGAACGTACGGATGTCCGTAGGTTGTCATAGCAACGTTGTTATCTGTCAAAAAGTGTCATACATTTTGTATTGTATAAACAACGTTGCTATGACAACCTACGGACATCCGTACGTTGGATATAGGAACCGGGGGTAAATCTATATTAAATTGACAGATCTTTATGAGTAAGACTATTAGTATGTACCTCGGCTTTGAGTTCGGCGACTTGCTCCTGCAACTCTCGAACGCGCTCTGTGTCGTCATTGTTGTTACGAAGTTCCCCTTCAGTCACCATCACTTCGTTCTAGAGAAATTCAATTAAATATAATCACGACTGTATGCCAGAGGCCCTAGCCATGTTACATTTCGACAATCGCTTTCGATTAGAAACTAAAAAAAATGTATAGGAATTGACATTCAATGATGAAAACTCGAGCGATCAGAAATGTCAAATCAAAGGTGTAGCGATGATAGAAATCGAATCGCTTCATAGCGAATGCCGGTTGGCTAGGCCCTCAGGGAGCGGTAGACATAGAAAATATAACAGTAGACACACTATCAGATCTTTTAGACAATTTTTAGATCCCTTTGAAGATGTCTAAGGGTAGAGAGTGACCTGCCATGCCAGAGGTATGTCCAAATACATATTTGGTACATGCCCAAATCTTGCAGAAGTTAACTTTCCATACGTGACAGGTTTTTTACAGGTATTAAACCTCATTTCTTCGTTTCAAAGCCCGATTAACGTCATTCAAAGAATTTGATGTGTTTTACAAGCGCGCGTTGTCACAATAGAGTTAGACCAATCGAACTTGTGGCAAAAATTTTTCTCAAAACCATTGAGATGTAAGTATTAAAGAGTCACAATCTAATAGCTAACAACACTCAAAAAATGTGCGTGCAAATTCAATGTTCTACAATGACATTAGACATTTGAATATAGAAATTATGTCGTTTGTTTTAATGTGCAATGTCGCTTTTACGCAAAAAAGAAAAACTGCACACTACGTAGCGTGCGCAGAGATTTGGCGTTTACATTTTATTTGTCTGATTGTGGCTCTATAATACATCTCAATGCTCAAAACGCTCATTGTATGAAAATAATAAGAACAAAACATGATCGGCTGTATTTAGAAGCCTCGTTTGTATTGGATCTTTCGCGTTAAAAACGTGCTTTAAAACGCTTAAATGTGTTAAAGCAGTGAGTTGAAATCATCGCGTAGAGTACTCACTTTAAGTTTATATTCAGAAACTTCAGTCTCGAGCTCGGCTATCCTTTGAGCATCCTCCATGTTTCTTATATTTGCTTGCATGGACTCGTATTTCGCCTGAAAACATTATTTTCAAATTACATAAAAACACTTATTATAAGTATTATGTATGTACTACGTACGTCGTACACTCAGCAGAGGGATACCACAGGTTATGGAGGACAATAATGATGACATGTAAGAAGAAAATATACGGAGAGATAGAAAATATATATAAATATATTCCCAAAAATCTGTACCTTATTTGTATGTTCCGAAATAAATAAATATTATTATTATTATATTATTATATATATATATACACCGAACTGCGCTCTCAAACACAAATCGCAGACGTAGCTACGAAGGCCGCCAACCTGAAGTGGAGTTGGGCTGGACATGTCTGTCGTATGCCAACTGAGCTGTGGGCAAAGGTAGCCACCGAGTGGCGCCCTGACCCAGTGAGAAGGCGACGCGGCAGACCGAGACGGAGGTGGCGGGACGAGCTCGACCAATTAACAACCGACTGGGAGACTATAGCACAAGATCGCGACGTCTGGAAAGAGTGGGGGGAGGCCTTTGCCCAGCAGTGGGACACGAACGGCTGATATAAATAAATAAATAAATTATTATATTATTACTGAACTCAGTCAAGAAACGTCAGCCCGAAGTCTTGATCATTTACCTTGCTCTCCAGATCTGTGTATTTGTGCTGGAACTCCCGTTGCCGCGACTGCAGCGCCCTCTCCCGCTGCAACGTCTCATCAAGCGTCTCCCTCAGCTGCCGCGTTTCCTCATCCTGTCTGCGGAGCTGGTTTGTCGAAACTTGCACTTGAGTCTCCAGCTCCATTACCTTTAAAAAAATAAACAAAATAATGATAAATGATAATGATAATGATAAATGATTTATTTGTAACATACACCAAAGACGATTAATATCTAGAAGACAGACAAAGGCCATACAAAAAATCGTAACCCTAAAAAATAGCCTGAAAACTCTAAAACATCAATTTTATCCAAGAAATTTCAATTACTTTCTAGTTAAAAATGTTTAAATATTGAATATTGTTGCTACCTACTACTAAGTATTGAAATTTCTTGGATAAAATTGATGTTTTAAAGTTTTCAGGCTATCTGGTACTGCGGGATCGGGTTACGATTTTGTGTATGGCCTTTGTCTGTCTTCTAGATATTAATCGTCTTTGCATACACACATAATAAAAACAAAAAAATAGATGAAACACAGTTGGAAATGTTACAAAGGTCTGACTCAGCACTATGTTGCGCTTATAAAAACACAACGCTGATCTTCCGTCAGAACCAGGGTACACTATACTTACACAAAACTACAAAATACGACATTATTTAACAATAATTATGTCCAATAATAAATATCGTATATATCGTATAGTATCAATAATAATATATCCTTGGACATTCCACACAGCGTCGTCTAGTCCCAAGCTAAGCAATTTAATGCTTGTGTTATGGTAACCAGATGACTGGATATACTACTTGTATACATTTATTATTGTAAATACATACATATTATAGGTACATAGACTACTTTAACCATTAACTTTGAACTTTACGAAAGAACTTCGTCCATGAGCTCAGTAGGGTTACCGGCGGTTTATGTGTAGTATAATCTATCCTCGCTCATGGTGTCAAGTATTCTAACGGCTAGTCTCAATAACCTGTCTATCTTTGGTTTTGCTTGCTGCGGGTAGATATTTGACCTATCTTCCATACAAGAAACGTCAAATAGCAACTGACAGTAAGCAAAACCAAAGATAGATAGGTTATTGAGATTGGCTATAAATGGAATTTTTAGTTCAAGTTACCGGGGGAGACGCTGCACTGGATTTTTATACATTTGTGATGCTTGACTCGGTATCGAGGATAGTATCCAAAGACATTGAACATTAAACCAAACGACATAACGTCTACATTCAAATGTCAAATGTCATTGTAGAAAATTAAATTTGCTCGGACATTTTTTGAGTGTTGTCAGCTATTAGATTGTGACTCTTTAGTAGTAACTCAATGGCCGCAAGCGAAATCTTGTGAAGCATTGTACCTACAATAAATTACCTTCAGTCTTAACTCTTTCAGTTCAGTGAGTGCTTCCACCTCCTTAATGCGAGTGGACATGAGTTCCTCCTCGATCTTCTGCACGTCGGTCGAGCGTCCCTCCCAAGCGCGCAACAGCTTCTTCGGTGTCGCCATTATGTCGGACACAACATTCGACTGCACCGGAACCGATGGAACTTCTTGTTTGTGCTCCTGAGAATACGAAACAAGTGGCAAAATTAAAAAATATATTAAAAAGTAAGTAAGTTCGTACGAGCAAGTGGCCAACTCTGGTGACGGAGTTTTTAGGCAAAAATATATGAAACCCACTATTATACATCGTTTGTAACGATCCTCAGGTGGCTCAACTGGTTCTAATTGTATTTTGTACAGTTATGTAAATATGTAGTAGATTAGTTTCTATAAATAAACTTAATACATCTTCTAAAGAAACCAAAACAATATCCAAGTGACTTACTTGAAGATGACGTTGCCAGCTATCAGAGAGCTCTGACACGTGTTGCCTCAACTCTTTCAAAGAAAGGTTTGCTTCTGCCTCGCGTAACTTCACAGCAATTAGTTCGTCCTGCCAAACAATACATAGATAAACACCTAACAATGACAAAAATACCTATTACATTTTTAAGTTATGTATCGCTAAATATTGGGTCCCAGTGAAAGCAAATGAGAATTTCCTGAACTGAAACTAGGTGGCAGCACTTAGACGTCAAGTCCAGGCATCTGTCAAATCGCATATTTTTTTTGTGAAATCTTTTTTATATCTTGTACATATAAACAGGTAATCAACTGCATTTCTTCGGTTCAAGACGGAATTATAGTAAGTAAGTTCGTATGAGCAAGTGGCCAACTCTGGTGACGAAGTTTTTAGGCCGCCTGATACCAGCAACGTTGTTATCTGTCAAAAAGTCTCATACATTTTGTGTTGAATAAACAACGTTGCTATGACGACCTACATACGGACATCCGTTAGTTGGATATAGGAACCCGGCATAGAATAGTGCCACTATGAATATTCTTTAATGTTTTTGCACCGCACAGTTAGCATACACTGTGGCCTAATGTCATTATTTCGCCATCTCTTTCTAACCTGTAAATGTGCAACATTGTTGTCAACATGTTGTCGCCGCAGACTTTTGTTCTCGTTCTCCAGGTCCGCAATGCGCGCGCTTAGCTCCCTCTCCGCCGCTTCCCGCTCGGCTGCGTGCAGTCTCGCGCGAACAAGCTCGCGTTGCAGACATCGGGCCAACTCCTCGCCTTTTGGCGACGAGTTTTCTCCACTCATACCTTCCAGAGATGATTGCCGCGAGTTGTTCTGTTGATAATGTGGGTTTAAGATTGTTAAGGGATCGCTTTTAAAAAAAAGCTAGGCCCACACCACCAGGTTCTTGCCTGATTCTTTCCCTGGTGTAGTCGCGTTGGAACAGGCATTAGAATCACCTAGCATGTAAAACGAAACTTAAGTGATCCTTGAGGTCCGACAAGAATAAATGATTTTTTCTTTCTTTCTTTCTTTCTATTGCGGTCTTACTTGCCAATGTTTAGGAACATAAATACTGGGTATCTATAATACTAATATTATAAAGAGGTAAAGTCGATTTACTAAATAAATCATAAATAAATATCCTTAGACATTCCACACGACGTCATCTAGTCCCAAGCTAAGCAATTTAATGCTTGTGTTATGGTAACCAGATGACTGATATATTACATATATAATATTTTTTTTGTAAACACATATTATACATAGAAAAACAACCAGACTCGGAACATATTATATCTACAGAACATGCAAACATTTGTCCCACGGCGGGGAACGAACCCGCAACCTCTGCGTCTCAGGCGGGCTTTCGCCCACTGCCCCACAGAGGTGTTTGTATGTTTAGGGTATCCTCCGAAACTACTCATTCGATTTCAAAAATTCTTTCACCGATGTGTAGCATAGACTTTCCGAATGTTAGATGACGCTGTGTGAAATGTCCAATTGTATTTATGTTTATTTATTTATTCTAAGCCCTGATCACCCAAGTTACATACGAAATTACGACCTCACCTCCATTAAAGAGTCATAATCTAATAGCTGACTCAAAAAATGTGCGTGCAAATTCAATGTTCTACAATGACATTTGAATGTGGACGTTATGTCGTTTGTTTTAATATTCAATATAGCTTGTACGCAAAAAAGCAAAACTCCGCGCACTACGTAGCGTGCGCCGAGTTTTGGCGTTTACATTTTATTTGTCTGATTGTGGATCTTTAACAGGTTAGCTGTCCGATGAGGCACATGTGCCTCATGGGTGATTGCACTGGTACGTCCATGAGGCATATGTGCCTCATGTTAGCTGTCATTATTTACTACGAGGACGTGTACAAAGAAGATCGAAACTTGCTTCGGGACAGCTAACCTGTTAACACATCTCAATGCTCACCTCAGCTATAGTCATCTCCAGGCTGCGTATCTCGTCTTGGGCGAGAGCCAACCTCTGCTGTGAGTCGAGATGCGCTCGCCGTAAAGCCTGCACTTCGCGAGCCAGCGCGAATGTTTCCTCTTCCCCCTCCGCCCGGTCCACTTGCCCCCGCACCAGGCGCTCCGCGAGCGCTGAGCTTTCCTTCTCCAAGAGCTCTACTCGCTGTTTTAGTAGACGGTTCTCTTGTCTCAGACACTGAGGTACGGAAGGAAATATTAGAAATACTAGGGATACAGACAGCTATTAGTGGCAATTCGGAGTGTCGCAAAAGCTAAACTTAACTAACTAAAATTGTTGCCGTCCCTTTCATAGCGATGGGAATAAAAAGGATGGCAAAGTAATAATAATAATAATACTGTCTTGGCCGATTTCGACCACAGCGACTGTTTGGACTGGATAGGCGTATTTAACTTTGAAAAGTACTAGGGATACAGACAGCTATTAGTGGCAATTCGGAGTATCGCAAAAACTAAACTAAACTAACTAAAATTAATGCCAGCCTTTTTATTTCCATCGCTATGAAAGGGACGGCAACATTTTTAGTTAGTTAAGTTTAGCTTTTGCGACACTCCGAATTGCCACTATTATAGCATTTATATTTTTTACACTCTCCATTTTCTTGGATAGGAACTCTACTTTGGTTCAAATTGATCTCTATTTTTTTTCCCTTCTCTATTTATCTTTCTCTAGTTATTTCATGCTGCTTCTCTGATATCGTAACTCCTTTTTTTGGACCGACTTTTACGCCGTTAAATTATTCAATTCAAATTTATGCTAAAAAAGATATTAATCACCATAGCACAGGCCTTTCTTTTTAGTAGATGATTTATGCAGTGTCAGTAGGCAATTTTGCATACACTTAACGGGACACTGTAGTGCCTGGGACATTGTTGAGATGGAATAGACTTGGTCAGCATCGACACCATCCTCTCAGCTTAGCCGGCCATATCCACAGGAAAAACAATGGTCAATACGTGTGAGGCTGACTAGCCGCGGGTTTCCTCACGATGTTTCCTTCACCGTTTAGAGGTCGTATTAAAGTGCATTTTTCAGTAACGAAAAATCTATTGATACACGGCCGGGATTCAAACCCGCGACCTTCAAAACGAAAGTCGAGGTGCTTACCACACGGCCAACACGGCTCTACACTCGGAAAATCAGACACTGGTCACCATAACCTAAGTAAATATTGCACTTACCCTCAACACAGCTATATCTCCTTGTTCCTTGGTTTTGATTACTGTGTATTCCTTCTCAAGCTTCTTCATTTTCTTGGGGTTGACTTTGATGGAATACGACAGGTTCATGAAGCCATCCGGGTCGCCTTCCACTTTTGACGGCAATTCCTTTTGTATATACTAAAAGTATCATAGGATTACTTATTTAATAGGAAATAGGAATTATTATCATAGGAAAACTGTGTATCTATAGTTTATATATTTTATTAGTGTTAAACCACACTTAATTTCATAATATAATTAATGTATTTGGTATATACTTATTATTTTTATTTTTTATTTTAGTTTTGCTTATAACCTGACAATATGTAATGCTGTCTTCGGCGTCATAAGGCTTCGTGGCCGAGTGGTTATGGCAGCCCGTCTAAAGGGCGATCGCTTGTATCTCGCGGGTTCGAATCCCGTCGAAGCCGTACTTTTACTGAGATTTTTCTTTTTTAACTGTGTATCTGTTTGATAAATTGTCGGCAAGACATGTGTCTAAATACGGTTACGACGTGCCTAAAGCCCGTCACACTCGTAGTTATAATATATATAACTATAAATTATAGCAAGGCATATTACGATATATTTTCTATACAAATATTGAAGTGACCGCACACGCAGCTATAATTATTATAATTATGAATATAATGTAAACTTTTTTCAATAGTGTAAAGTGTTACCTTCAAAATACTCTCCATATCAAGTGAAAGTAGGTCGTTTTTTCCTCTAGTAAGCATCGCTATAGCTACTTTAAAAACAATCTCGATGCCTTCGGAGAGAAACACATCCATTATCCGACACGCGAGCGGCAACGAGAGGGTAGTCGTGAACAGAGTCAGAAACCAGCTGCTAGCGTATAGAGATGTGCTAAAGCTCTGCAACAAATAGTCACAGATATGGTCTTTGCTGGCGAGCCATACAATGACCGTGCTATGACCGTATGAGGCACGTAAAGACGGATGTCCGGTCGTCATAGCAACGTTGTTCTGCCGTGCTAAGGGTGACAGCCGTAAGCAACATTTTTTCTAAAATTGAGTTAGTACCATATTCGGAATCCTCGTGTCGAGATCTATAACTTTCTCTTTGACAGTTTTTTAAATAAAGTCTCTAAAGGCTTTTTTCAGTTGTGCTAAGCGCCGTAGCTGCTATTAATTTTTTTGATTTCTTAAAATTACAGCCGTAAACGTACATTATCACTATCCTGCCCTAAACTTCTATAGATAAAACACATAGAGTGCTTACATTAATCGCTTTAAAGACTTATAGAGCAATTACATGTGGATGCGCATTTCAATCGATAAGTATTTTTCTTACGTTAAGCGTGGTAACTACCAATTACGGCGGTCAATGAAGTTTTTAGGCGGTGAATTTAGTAAGTATTCCTTAACATGACAGCCGTAAGTTGTGCAGTTACGGCGATTATGCTTATAATAAAAGAATTCAATCACTATGTTTCTCTATCAAAAGCGCTTTAAAGAGTGTCCCTTACCTAAAGCGCGGTATATGTGTTGCTTACGACGCTCATTGTAAGTATTCGTCTATAAAATAAAGCAGGCTTCAACAGCATAACGAGTATTTTGATGTTTTAATGTAGTAATAATTGTAATCGGAGTTTAATTTTAAAACGTATAAAAACTACATTATTTTCTTTATAAAACTGTTTTTTCAGATTTAAAAAAAAGTTAATTCTTTAGACGCAATTGACAAAAACATTTTAAAAACTTTACGCGCCATTTTCTCGAAACTAGTAGACATGCAGTTACGGCTGTCACCTTTAGCACGGCAGTGTTTATTCAACACAAAATGTATGACACTTTTTGACAGATAACAACGTTGCTATGACGACCGACCTACGGACATCCGTACGTTCGATATAGGAACCGGGGGTAAGGAGATAGATCTGCGATCGTTCGTCGGATTGAATATTAATTTTAGCCGTTAGTGTGATAGAGAGAAACGCTCGTGGCGAAGCTTGCTAAGACGTTCTTGATAGATCGTCGAAGTTAAGCAACGTTCTGAGCGTTCTGAGCGTCTTGGAACCCATCCAAGTAGTGACCGCTCAGAACGTTGCTTAACTTCGATGATCTATCAAGAACGTCTTAGCAAGCTTCGCCACGAGCGCTTCACATAAGTTATTGGAGCTATTTATTATTATGTCGAAAAAGTTGATCCCCGATGATAGTTAACTTTACATTATAAAAGATGGCTTTTAAAGTCGTTAAGCCATGACGTAGACCTTTAGGCGGCCTAAAAACTCCATCACTAGAGTTGGCCACTTGTTCATACGCCGCAAGTGGCATCATCAGCTGAGCGCTTCAGTGCTTCGGAGGGCACGTTGAATTGTCGGTCCCGGCTTTTAAAAGTCGTTAAGCCATGAGGCCTTTAGGCGGCCTAAAAACTCCGTCACCAGAGTTGGCCACTTGCTCATACGAATGAGTGTGATAGAAGATTACCTGGGATTGAAAATGTACGTGCAGCTCGGGAAGTAACTCTTGAACTAGATTCTCTAGTTGGAACATGCAGAGACCCAGCTCTGCCATGCTGGGCTTGAACATATCTCTCATGCGGTGCTGCTGCATTATCTTCACGAGCACAGCGAACGCTTCTTCCTCGGGCATCTGTTGGATAACGCGTTACTTATTATTACTTTATAAATGAAAAATCTTACAAAAAGTTTTACGGCTTCAACGGGATTCGAACCCGCGAGATACAAGCGATCACCCAAAGGCTCAACTCACACCAAAAGAGCGGCGAAGAGCAGCAAAGCGGAGCGCAGTTTCAGTGTCATATGAATTTCAACTTTATTTTCATTACTATAATACTTATTATCGCATGAGAAACTCGAACGAGTCGCGCGGATGCCCGCGGCGCCGCCGGAATTTCGGCGAATTCGAATACGCGCGCCTTCTCTGCGAAAGCTTTCTTCCAGTCAATCTTTTGGGGGACATAATATAATTTAAGTCTTTTAAGCATTGAGATGTATTATAGAGCCACAATCAGACAAATAAAATGTAAACGCCAAAACTCGACGCACGCTACGTAGTGCTCAGAGTTTTTCTTTTTTGCGTACAAGCGACATTGACATTAAAACAAACTACATAACGTCTACATTCAAATGTCAAATGTCATTGTAGAACATTGAATTTGCACGCACATTTTTTGAGTGATCTCAGCTATTAGATTGTGACTCTTTAATACATCTCAATGCTTTTAGTCATTAAGCCATGACGGAGGTATTCAGGTTTAAACTAACAGGTGGAATTATGCACCTTAGACAAACCTTAATAGGTTTTTAAGGTGTTTATTACTAAGTTTGTAATTTATCTTTAATTTTGTTAAACTAGTAGTTCGTCCCGAACGAGATCTCGTGCACCGTTGGTTGGTGGTTTATTTTGTACATACTTGCTTCGACTACCCCATATAAGTCACTGTTGAGTTGACTAATTGATTGTTTATGAAATCTGGCTGCTAGATCTCTACGATTCAATCAAGTCTTTATTCAAAGTCCAATCTCAATTACTCATTAAATTAAATACCTATATCAAAGGTCGTATTTTGATACGCAACCATGCAAAAATATAATTATTGCGTAAGACATAGATTCTGATTAAAAACTCTATGAATTTACCTTTTTTTATGGTATAATACTGATGTTTGTTGACACTTCCGAGTTGCTAATGTCATGTCAGTGGCTACCTTTCTTCAAAAAAGTGTTGCACGGAGCTATTAAAAAATATGGTCAAAATTCATCTTGTTACAATTTATATTTCTTTAGATAAATATTTCATGGTTTTTGTAAAAATATAGTTTCTGTGAGGATGTCAATTAAAACAAAAATGTTTTAAGAAACATTTAGGTTTTTCGGCAGTAAAAAAATTTTTGTTGGTGTTTGTTCGTTGTTGTTGGTAGATGACTGCACCGAACCAACAAAGTTGTTTGTAGTGTCACATGATACTTTAGAAAATTCAGAAAAATCTCTTTTTGTTTAAAAATTCGTTAGTTTTGTCGAAATGAAACACTTTAGGTTGGAAGCACTGAAAAATAATAGATTTTACATTTAACGATGTATTTTAAAAACAATACATCTTTGAATGAAAAGTAATACCATTTTAGAATGTACAAACAAAACCCTTTCATATGACACCCCCCTCAAAGTCTGTGGATAACTTTTATTTTTTTTCACCCCCTTGTGATCCTCATATCTTTACAACCCCTTGACCGATCATGCTGATTAGGTGAGCCGGGAAATCCCGTATCACTACCTATATACTTACCAAGAATCATGAAGATTGGATTAACGGTTCGACAGTTATGCCGCGACATACAAACATACAAACATACAACGCAAAATCGCCCAAGTTACCACTAAGATCTTCGTTCGCTTCGCTCACTCGATCGATAAAAAAAAAAACTCGACCAGACATCTTAACGTACCTGCATCAGTAGTAGTCCAACAATGAATCCTGATCCCTGACAGTAGCCAACCTCCCGATCATGAAGGGAATATGCCTTCATAACGTTAAATAGCGATTCTTGCCCCAGTCCATCTTTCTCCTTGAAGAAATCATGCTCTGGGTAAGTCCGGGCTATGTCTCGACGGATCACCTTTTCGCAAGCTGATTTTGCCTGAAAATCGTTAAAAATTATTTGTTTTGTAGGACCTCAAGGATCACTAGCAATAATACTCTTAGTAGACTTCTAGCTGCACATATATTAAACCAAATAACGCCTATAATCATGAAAGTGTACCTTAATGTAGGAGGCGTAAAGTTTCTTTTCAGGTGAACCGTCAACACCCGCTAATAGCTGCCATACTATGCCTCTAAAGTGGTGAGGCACTCCTTGTCGGACCAAATCTCTTATAAACTGATTTCGCCTTTTCCATTCAGTCTCCCAGTTCGTAACTATCCGGCCCCAAAGACTCCATAAGTCCTCTTCGCCATTACTGCTGCCACTGACCCTCGCTTCAGTCTCATGACTCGAACTTGTCACTGAAATAAAGGAATAAGGTATATTTCAAAACAATATAAATCTTTTTAGTAGGTTCATTCACATATACGCAGTTGATAACTTGATATCGATCAAAATGATATAAACACAAACAAGTTTATATTGCAAATATAAACCGCATTGTGCGATTTTTTTTCGAATTGTTTTTGGCACTAATTCGACTTCTAAATGAGTCATGGTGCAGGGGCCTCATAAAACATAATGAGTGAGATTATTACGTACATAATGCAACGTTTTCCAAAACGATCGACCGATAGAACTCTATCACACTTCTAGTGCTGAATAAATCGTTTAATTCGTCCATTTTACAACAAAATCACAACTTTTTTGTTTTCCATAGGTGGGTAATACAATTCAACGTATCTGCACTATCACGTTTCGTGACCGACTGATAAGAGATAAAAGCGTATCTGGCGTGCATTAGTTTCGAGTTCTACACGGCACTATTTATAAACACCGAACTCAACGAAGAGCACGGTAAGTAAAACTTGAGCTAATTTATGTCGTAAATGGTATGATTGTGTAACAAGTTACAGTAGGTAGACGGAAGATTTCACGTTCACGACGCGCTTGAGGTATGTTTGACGATGCGTTTAAAACGGTGCGATCTCTTTTTACACACAATTTCAGTTTAATATTAGGTTCGTGATAAGCTAGACATTTTAATTGCTGTACAGTATTAAATGCAACTGACCATCTACTTACTTAAAAGTATTTGATGTTTTATTACAAAACTTTTGCTTTAAATGTTCATTATGAATTATAATCCACAAAATGTCGACCATAATATAAATATTTATTATAAAACAATGGGTTTATCCCTTGAAATAATATTAATGAACAATAATAAGTAAGCAGAAGGTAGAACGACTGTCAAATAAGTTGTGAGGCCATTCGACTTTTCAAATAGAAACGATACATTTTTAACGTATTTAGAGAGTAAGTTTAGTACACAGGTCGCACTTACCAGAGGCCAAGGATATCTGCGACGTGTCCGAGCTTTTCCTGCTGTGCACATTGGTGAGTGAGGCGCTCTTTGCATCGGCCTCGATCCTACGGTTCTCCTCCTCCAGCTTGGCGAGCAGCACCCGCTCTGGCGTCGGAATCACCTCGCACGCTGGCGTACGCAAGTCTGAAGAGAACAATGCATTCTTACGCCCTATAATAATGCTGACAATTTCAATACCAACGCAATAATCCGAAACGCCTCTTCCAAAACCAAATTTATAAACGTTGTTAGATACAGCCCCCTACTGGATTATTGATATTTTAACCGTAAATCCCGTAACTAAAAGTAAAGCCGTGAAACATACTATCATGGATATTGAAAAAGGACAAGAGCATAAAATACTCAGCGATTTCGTAAAACGACACATTTTATTTACTTAGTTTATACCTAATACCAGTTCTACTTAAATTTAGAAAGACTAGCCACACTGATTATAGTTATTGAGGTTAGTTTTAGTTCTACATTAATGCATTGTACGTAGTGTAATACTGTGTGCCTAGAGAAGATTTTTATTGGCGGCAGTAAGACTAGCCTGAAGCAGCCAAATAGTAAGTGTTGTGACTCTGTATGAAGTTAGCATGCTAATTGTAATGTGAGTAACGATGCAAGCGATTATTTACAAGTGATGAGTGTGATATTAGTGATAATCCAACAAACCGTCTAAGGATGACACAGGTGATTCTGTATTACTAGCGTTGGGGGTCCCGGGCGTAGCGGCCGGCGCGGAGGGCGCGGCTGGCGCATCTTTCACGTCCGCATCCACCTTCATGTCGAGACGGGATCTGCCATATAGAGCCCTCCCTTCGCCCTTTTCGCGGCCACTGCGCGCGCTCCTCTCTGCACCAGACACGCGCGTCATGCCATCAGCACCACTCTATCAAAGGTGCAACGCCCCCTACTCTACGTGCCACTCAACCGTACACATACTCCCTTAACCTGTACATCGTATTCCAAGCTCTTTATATTCTCTGATGCAGTGTAAATATAGAATGTAATTGGAATATGTAAGGCAAGGTTATATGTAGGCATGATTTTATACACGAAACTAAGGTAATTGTGGAAAAGGAGAAATGTTGCTATTTTGAATGTGGTAATGAATTTGTATTTTGGTAAAATTAGACATGCTATAAAATTAATCTTTATGAAAATTTAAAACATTAAATGAGGTTATTATTATGAGAACAACCATAATAATGTTTACGCCCTTCCTTTACTAATGGATAAAAATAATGAAAACTAGCCTCATTCCATCAATCATGCACAATAGGCCGATAAACGAGTGTTTATGAAATCATGAAAAATCTTGATACAACACTCCCAGTCACACACGATGCACTACTATAACAATAATTATTATTATTCACGATTTAGACTGTATTATGATACAATTGATGAGTGTAACACCGTTCCAATTGCGTAGTTATAAAGTTTTGTTTTGATGAAACAGCGTCCGCAGCAGGTGAAAGTCGGTGCGGCGTGATCCGCGTCCAGCCGCCCACTAAGCATGAAGGCCGCTCGGCTCTTCATAACATAGTTTTTGTGTCACGAGCTAGACGCAAAATGCTTGCATAGGATTTTGAATTTTCGAATCAGATGCGATAATCACATTTCAATGCTCTAACACTGCTATATCAGCTGATATAACCAACACAAAAATATTGAATGATTGCTTACAAGAGCGTCTAAACAAGACAAAGAAAATGACTCACTAGTCACTGCATTTTTTTTCTGATGAGGTAATACGTGACCTATGACTAATCCACTAAATAGATACTATAAATATATGACACATAGTTTGTATGTTGGTTTGGCCAATATCCTTTCACTTTGTTTTGAGTCAAATCCTTATGCCATAAACTATCCTTATAGATACTATATTGGGCAAAGAACCCTAGCGGATTTTTTATTTTATTGCTGAGTATGTATGTTATTTGTCATATTTTAATTTAATAAAAGTAAATGAAACAATTGCGGTGAATTAAATAGGCTATGTAATCTTCATTGACGACATAATACATTAAGGACTCGGACGAGGGTGTGACAGTCCGCGACACAGGGCGTAGTATCCGCATTGAGTTACTAAGTATAGAATATCGGTCAACGCTAGTATTTTTTTTACCTCGGCAGTATGTGGAAATCCTTTTATTCATTTTGACTAACTGCGACTGTTAACATTTTTTTCTTCCGTAATATAATAATCCGAAATTCATAATCCTTACATAAAACCAAAGACGATTAATATCTAGAAGACAGACAAAGGCCATACACAAAATCGTAACCCTAAAAAATAGCCTGAAAACTCTAAAACATCAATTTTATCCAAGAAATTTCAATTACTTTCTAGTTAAAAATGTTTAAATATTGAATATTGTTGCTACCTACTACTAAGTATTGAAATTTCTTGGATAAAATTGATGTTTTAAAGTTTTCAGGCTATCTGGTACTGCGGGATCGGGTTACGATTTTGTGTATGGCCTTTGTCTGTCTTCTAGATATTAATCGTCTTTGCATAAAACTAAGTAAAATATTTTTACATTAAAATTACTAATTTTATGGATAACTCGCGCGAAAAACTAACACAACGTCAACATTGCTGTTTTCACAAAAAAAGATCCTTTAAAAAAAGAATTCCGATTTCCCCATACTGTCTCTATACTGATAGCGTAAAATAAAGTGTCTCCGATTTTTATTTTACAACTTTATTTATATTATGTCATGACTCATTATTTTTTATGCCAAAAAAAACTTCTAGTTCTCTTCATATTTCAAGTTTAAGACGACTAAAGTTTAACGCACGACTTTATTGTCCAGCAATATGAGATTGAATTTGTAGGTTTTGTTTGGCTGACCTGCAACGGTTTATAATATAATTGAATATTTGAACAAAGATGATGTTATTTATACTTTGCTGTATTAGTAATTCTCTTTACTGTTTGGATTCATTACAGAAGCTAAAGAGGATGTAGATAACGCACAGCTTCATTAAGCATCTACAGCATTAATTATTCGTAAGAGGAGGCTGCTCTAATAAAACGCAGTTTCAATGCAGGCTCTTCATAGCCCGTTTCGTATAAAATATGCAACGGCACGGCTGTCTAGAGTGCCCCAGACGTACCGTACTGGAAACACTATATTTAGCAAGCGTAGGTTATTTTTATTCCATTTCATCTTCATTAAACATGTTCATATAATTAACGAAAAATATTTTTTATTAATATGGGTAAGTATACTTATTTTGGAATCATTCTAATTTGTAAGTAAAATCATAATTTATTCAATTTTAAGTTATTACACGGCTCTGAAACTAATATTTAGTACGCAATAATGAGCAAGAGATTAAGAAATCAATATCACAAGAAGAGAATAATTGTCAAATTGAGAGTTGAAATAATAACCATGTTTCCTATAAATCGTTGTATTAGATGGTGCAGAATTTAGGGATATAGTCCGTGTTGTTGTATTTTGTACATCTAAGCCTGAGTTTTTTTAATTGATAAGTTAATTAATTCGCCCTTAACCTATTCCAATCAAATTTGATACTCCTTACTTTGTTGATTTAGCCGAAAAAGCACTCAGCTTAGCCAGGGAGCTCCGAGTGACAAGCCCGCGACAAGTTATGTTTGCTTTCAGCTAGGTACTTCGTTAATAGCAAACAAATCAAATTACCTATAGATTTACTCTCACTAAAGGTCAACCTTACGGGGAGGTGTTGGGACATTACCGCGGCAGGGCTTAACATTTTATCTTAATTATAAATTTCTACAATCATTTATTAGATTAGCTCTATACCTATAACTTCGTTCCCGTACCTATAACTGAAAACTGCATCAAAATCTGACAAGTGGTTTTGAAGAAAAAAGGCAAAATCGATTTGCACAACCAATAGTGGCAATTCTGGATGTCGCCAAAACTTAACTAAACCAATTTGACAGCACTAAAATTGATGCCATCCTTTTTATTTCGATCGTTATGAAAGGGACGGCAACATTTTTAGTGCTGTCAAATTAGTTTAGTTAAGTTTTGGCGACATCCAAGAAGTGTGAAGAGTTTTACCAAGAAGTAGCCAACCGAAAACTGAATTAAACGCGGTAGGTTGGTTGACACTTCCTTTAATGTGTTGACTAAGAATCGATTCTGCAAAAACATCAGCAGCGAGTAAGAGATCGATAGGACCAGGGATGTCGAACCCTGGGTCTGCTAATGGTAACGATTTGATATGTGACCAACCTGATGTATTCAACTTAGCGATAGGCTGGTCACCGCATATTTTTGAGAGTACGTGCATATCTAGATTGAACATAATCCGATCCTTTGTACCGATGCTACAAGTGACTTCACCAATGATTGACGCAATTGCCTCACCGAGTCCACTAATATTCGCAATAGTGTTAGAACAGGTCAAGCGTAAACGATTTAGAGCTGATTCGGTTATAAAATTGCTTTGACTGCCTGTGTCGAACAAAGCGCGGAACGAGAGCATGTTCCCAGTCGCATCTCGAACCTGAACGATCGCCGTCGCGAGTAAAACGGTTGTGTTCGATGGAGATCTCGACACTAACGACGATGTTGACGATTGGCTTTGTTTATCGCGATGGAGAAGTGTGTGGTGCTTCCGCTTGCATATGCGACATGAAAACATTGAATTGCAATTTTTTAATTGATGAGACGGCTTGAGACAGTTATAACACCAATTTTTATCAGTAGCGAATGATACACGCTCATCAATTGACTTTTTAAGAAAGTCTGGACAATTTACGATTGAATGAGCACCATCACAAAAGGTACATTTTTGCTCTTTAACAACGATACTATTTGTATTCTCCGCGGCGGCAACAAGCGTGTGCGTGACGTGAGTTCGGTTCGAGTGATGCGGCTGCGACGCGGGAATAAACTTATGTGGGGGAGGCTTATTCGACTTAATTGAATCCATAAAATGGGTATCACGCATTAAAGCCTCGCATTTAGACTGCAAAAATGACCGTAACTTTTCGTATGTAGGTATCTCTAAATCTGAATACTTTTCTTCGAAATCACGACGCAAACTGGTATCTAATTTCGATAAAACATGATACACTAACACAAAATCCCACTTATCGATAGGTAAATCTATTGTTTTTAGAATGCATAAATTTTCATCAAACATGTCTAAAGATTTACGAAACTGAGACGGAATTTTCAAGTTAAAGTCAACATTTAAAATATCTCTCCAACAAGTAAAAGCTAGTTCGCGTTTATTCTTATAGCGTGTGATGAGCGCTTTGTACGCATCGCTATAATGCTCGTGAGTCAAAGGAAACGTTTTTATCACAGTTAGTGCATCACCGCTTAAAATAAGATAGTGGAACTTCTCTGTTTCACTTAGTGAAGTGGAGTTGTGTATGAGTGCATTAAAAGTATCGAAATATTCAGGCCATTGTTTAATATTGCCAGAAAAAGATGGAAGTGTAATCTTTGGTAACCGTATGTTAGATGAAGAAGAAGTAGTGCGTAGATGGGGCGTTTCAGATTTAGTTAACTGACGATGAATGGATAAAAGTTTAAAATACATTTCATCAAACTCTTCTTGCATCGCATTGTCTTCTGCATCTACTTGAATGCTTACTTAAAAGCGACATGTTTACTTACTCAATTTATAATTATCCGATTTAAATATAAATCTTGCCTTAGTGTCCAGTCTACAACAAAATACGTTAATTACTCTTTGCCGATACAGTTTTATGAGCGAGCAACTGATAAGGAATTGAATAAAGACGTACGGCGTAGGTATAATTCGAATAGGCTTTATAAAAAACTGTTGTTTACGAGCATAAATTAAATGTACATATACCTACAAGTGCAGTAGACTGACCGATGTATAGTAGACAGCGCGAGATGAACACGACTAAAAGTACGAGTTCCGAATTAAATGTTCTACTATACTATCTAAAAAGAATGATTTTGATTGTAACAACATCAGTAAAATATGTAAGAGAAAATAAACGATGTGTTTGGTTGTTGTACTTAGGTTTAGCAAATCATCAAAATCAAAGTTAAAGTTTGACCTTTGTTCTCGGGCGTAACTCGAGCCGTTGGCGGAATGATTCACTCCTACCTTCACAATTTAATAAAAGTGAATTGATTCAAACTTTCGAGAATTATGTTAGATTTTGTGATTTTATTGCTAATACGATAATAGAAAGATTTGGATGAGAGAAATAAATAACGATAGGTAATTATAGTAAGCCGGATGAGTAAATTAAGCACCGATAAATTTGAATGAGATTGCTTAATTTGAGTTCCTACTATAAAGAGATTATTTATTTGCGATAACTACTTGGTGGTGATTATACGGTAAAAGCCTCGAAAAATGAAATAATACTAGACGCGAAATCTGATGGTGATGGAATAGTTAGATATAACTTAGAACCGATAATTACGAATTGAATATTCTAAGCTACATATAAACTACCCTCGATAAACCAGAAATGCCACGAGTATTCGATAAGAAAAGATGGAGATTCCCTGGTTTCGGCACCAAAAAGATGTAGCATTCGCACCACACCGAAATGCAGTGGTGGCTTTCTGCTACACTGGGAAGACCTGGATGAGAGGTCTGACGAGTAACGAAGATAAGATCCAAGTTCACACTTTGTACTAGGCAGCCAGCAGTAAAGATATATGCAAAGTACGTACCTCAGACTGCAAGCTGACACTCGATGAATTTCCACCTTCCGATTGATGTGAGCTGATGATGAGGCTAGGGTTTCACGAAAGACACAATAGATGATGATCACACGCGACAGGGTTAGATTCAACTGCTTTGAAAGGGGTCGCGAGGTGCGCGTGCGTTCCGGTCGGTGTCCGTTAAGTAGCTGTCAATTGCTCTGAGCTTTGATGTATACGCACAATGCATAACTACCAAAAGGTTGGCGTTTCGTTACTGCTAGTAAAGCCCAGAGACAAAGTGTGAAGTGTGTTGAAAATGAGGTTTGATGGGAACGAAACACTGACTAAATTATTAGTTTTACAAACTACAAACCGACATAGTTCTGCTTAAAAAGTTTTATATTAACATTAAAAACATAACTGGTTTTAATATAAAATAATTTGTTATTATCCTTTGCATATTAAGGTACATTAATGCCTATTTCAAGTATTAAAACGCATCAAGTTGAATCAATTACAAACGTATCAAGGGCTTGTCTTACTAAATATAGATAATTTGGACAGCTACTTGTAAATAATCTGACGGGAGTTTTAAGGATTATTTTAAATTAAAACTCAAGTGCATCTAATAATACGTTTTTAAAGCTCTCTTATTGCATTTGCATTTCAGTGCATCTTCAAAGCAACAAGACATGTAAAATGCGTATTTTTCTATATTTTTATGCAAAGGCATCTGACTGAAGCAGTTTTATCTATACTTATAAAATGCTTTGTCCTGAATGACTGACTGACGGATCAACGCACAGCCTAAACCGCTGATCGTAAAGACCTGAAACTGGGACTGTTCTTTGTATGACGTAAGCATCCGATAAGATTTAGATTTTTAATCGATTCGAAAAGAAAAAAGAGGGCAAAGTGTGTATGAAAAAACTGATTCCTTGAACATACAAATTTGAAACTTCATTTCATAAATTTCTGTGACAAAATATTTCCAAAACTACTCCCGCAACGGGGTACAGGGGTTGTTTATGTTTGTTTGGGAACTTTTTCTGTATAATCATTTTCGAAAAAGAGGTTTGCGGGAGGGTGTTCAAGTTGGTATTTTACAAATTCTTCAGCCTCTTATAGGTTACTAAGACGAAATTCTGCTAGTACCAGCTATAATTCAATCGGTCGTGTCATTTATTCAGGAATGTGCAAGAATAATAAAAAAATAAATAAATTGCATACGACGGTAAAAAATCAATATTATTAAGAATTAAAAACTCTACTAACGCAAATTAAAAGATACATTTATGTAACGCATACCTTTAAATTTAGTAAAGTTTGGTGAACACGACGCAACGGGAACTGGCTCAAACATAACTGCAAAAGGAGAAAAAAGAAGGTACATCATCTGAATTTTACTTTCTCATTAGCTGGGAAAATTCAAAGAGACGAGAAGACCCGATAGGTAGACAATACCTGACCAAAGGGAAAATTAAAAAAAACTCGACAACATAATGTGCGCACTGAGCCGAAAAACAAAAATTATAAAAAAATTGTCAAGACTAAAATTTATTTTCTGATCGACTACTGGAAGATGCGAGTTCAAGTAACATAATATTATTTTGAACTGATTTATTTAACCAACTATAAACTGGTTCAAACGCTTGCTAGAGGCTGTAATTTGATTCTTGTAAAAACGTTCAACCAGCAGTGTATACCTACAATAATTATAGGTTGGTGTGTTTTTGCTATGACTTAAAATAGTTAGAGAACTTTATACAACTTCGTTTATTGCAGAATTTAGAAATCTTTTCTTAATAAAAAAAATATAAAATATAATGGCACGTGCGTTCATGGCCGTGCCGTGTGAACTCATTCGATGTTTTCCGGCCAAGGTCTTCAAAATCATAACTATGTATACAATTTCTGCGATGATCCCCGAAATGACATAAATAAAACCAAGTGGGCCGCGTGCGATAGTGGACCATTCGAATCCCGAAAAAAAATATTATTCTTATCTGTCACACTGGTAACCGCCTTGGGGGACAGATGGGAAACAAAAGTTAAAACATTAGTTAAATTATTGTGTTGTTTTACATTTCCAAGATACCGAAAAACTCGCATTTGCTCAAATCAGGTGTTTAAAATAACAGAACCGGTTTTTGTATTCCTAGAGCATAGCTGAATGGATTTCGCGCCGCAAGAGTCAGGGCAAACGACACGCGCACCACGTGGGTAGCAAAGTGACTCATAGTGAACTTCAGCGACAAGGTTTACCGCCGAACTATAGCACAGGGCACGTTTCATCAAATAGAAGCCTTCGAGCGATAATAGTGGCAATTCGGAGTGTCGCAAAAGTTAAACTAAACTAACTAAAAATGTTGCCGTCCCTTTCATAGCGATTGGAATAAAAAGGATGGCATTAATTTTAGTTAGTTTAGTTTAGCTTTTGCGACACTCCGAATAGACACTATTAGCGATGTTATTTTAGAAGTGAGGGAAGCTTCAAAGCCTTTGATCACTTTACCTACTGTTAGCCTTATGGCATTATTGGCGTGCAGAAGCACTTTCAATGTTAAAACAATATAAAGTGGTACATTGTTAACTAAGATTATCATAGATACAAAGTTCTGGATCTGGCTGAAACTTGGAATATACATAGTTTATGACCTGGAATAACAAATATCTAGGCTACTTTTTATTCAGGTAGGTACCACGCCAGCGGAGCCGCGGGCGAATAAGTTAGTAATATTAATAATTCTTTGCTACGAAGTTTATGACATTTTGAAATAATCGCGTTTCAGTTGTTACAGTGTGACAAAAGATATACAGAAATTATTTAACTTGATTTTGCATTAGATACTCGTAGATGAAAAGGATAAATAATAATAATAAATATCCTTAGACATTCCACACGGCGTCATCAAGTCCCAAGCTAAGCAATTTAATGCGTGTGTTATGGTAACCAGATGACTGATAAACTACATACCTAGATACATTTTTTTTTCTTTTTTTTTTGTAAATACATACATATTATACATAGAAAACACCCAGACACGAAACAAATATTTGCAGATCATGCAAACATTTGTCCCGCAGCGGGGATCGAACCCGCAACCTCTGCGTCTCAGGCGGGCTTTCGCCCACTGCGCCACAGAGGTCGCCACGCATAAAATGACACGCGTTCGCAAAACTGCCAGTAAACCGGGATAGTTATATAAGTGATGACAATGTGGATATTGGATGTTACTTAGTGTCTTCAAAATTAATGAAGATGTGCACGTACCTCCCGTCAAAATATTAGAAATGTATTTCCCAAAGGCAAACTAATAGTCATTTATTAAGCGTAATTATTTTACACAAAATATCACCACAAAGTATCAAACATGCCATTTTCGTTATTGTTAGATTTGAGTAACCTCGGTGAACAATTTAATGGCTTGCTTGTGAAAATCATTGTGGTGCCCCGTTACTTCCTACATGCGCACAATTAAATAGTCAGGCAGCGTGTTGAAGTGTAACACAGTTCCATTATCATGAGTCATAGCTGCTCTTGTATTGATACGGATTGTGGTTTTGAACTTGTTTGACCGCTTTACTGGCAGACCCCTATTAAAAACAAATACTTTTACAGGCAGGAGCGTCAGTCAACAAAAAAAGAAATACTTACTTATTAGCAAGTTTATTCGGAGGTGTTTATGTAGGTATAAGTTTCAAATCGAGCAACAAAAAATTATACTTATGTACTTATATAGCAAAATAGGAATTACTAAGAATGTGGGCCGAAAAACTCCTGGCCTAAAATCGCCTGCAGATAAACAATTGTACAAATGATAAGTTGTAAAACAAAACGTTCGCAAAGAAAATATAAAAGTTGCAGTATTGCTTGTCATCACAGTCGCTATGGCAAATTTTAAAATAATTATAGTAATTAGATAGTTCATGCTTCGAGTAGATCAAGATGAGCACGTAAAGGTGGGTACTGACCGGCGTTACGGGGCGTAATGTAACGTGTTACACCGCGAGCATTCGTGCAGTCAGTACGTCGTGTTACGGGGAAACCAGCGAGTAACTCGAGTAACTCGACGCGTAACACGCTCGATGCGAATGTTACATTAAACCTCGTAACGTTGGTCAGTACCCACCTTAATACTGTCGGGTACATCGACCGAATCGTTCCGTCCCGTTTTTATGTGCGCGAGGCCAACATCCTCATCGCTAAATCCGATGAGCAACTTTATACGCTCAGCTTCACGGAAAGCGCTACGCTACTAGCGTTGCGAAATGTTGTCACTATGCACAACGCGACGTCATACATTTTGTTTCCCCCACAATCAATTAAGGCCTTTATACCGAGACACTTTACTAAAATATTTCCTACTGATATTTTAAAGCGCGAAAGTTAGTATAGATGTCTATGATATATTATGGTAAAACTACTGAACGGATTTGGCTGAAACTTGAAATATACATAGTTTATGACCAGGAATAACACATAGGTTGTTATCAAGATAGTAGCATGCGATATTTAGCTTAGGATAAGTACCTCTAGCGTATAAAGTGACTAGCATTAGAGGCTATAATCATTTTTACGAAATCGGAATGGATTGGAGGAGATTAAGAAGTTTTATTTTGTTCTTTGATTTTAATATCGGTGCCACATATTATGGCACTGATTTAAGTTCCTAGCTTCCGAGTTGATGTGTTAACTTGTGGACCTTGGCTTAATCTAACAATTTATTATTGAGTTTTTCTAAGCTGATTCAAATTACCGCTCACTTGCTGCTCTACTCGCTCACGCAACTGTTAAACAATATAATTATCAAGTGTATTTTATGGAGACAACAGTCGACACACTGAACGTCGGCATAGCGTTCTACTAACGGTCCCCGTCAAGAAACACATTTTCTCAATAAAGTATCCACAATGGCGTGATTATGTCAGTAGATCTGTTATGTTATGTTATGACATATGAGGAACATTCTTCAAAAAAAGTTGTTCTCAGTGGTCTGCTATCTAGTGGAGATAGCAGACTACTGTTTATTGTGCAGCGTAAGTCGCAAGACTTTCTTTGAAGTTGCGTTCGGAAATAGAAACGCAGTTATTGTATGCTTGGAGGAACTTCCCATAGACTGAATAGGATAGAATAGAATATTTAATTTGTCAACTGTTATGTTGAAGACACACACCTACATTTTCATCTAAATTCAGTCAAATAAACCTTGTCACCATATTCAAGTAGTTCCTGTAGGTACTCGAGAATAAATTACGTAATAACTTCACAGAATCATAGTTCGTTCGTTCGTTCGTTCGCTCGTATGAGCAAGTGGCCAACTTTGGTGACGCGTGACGGAGTTTTTAGGCCGCCTAAAGGCCTCTGTCAAGGCTTAACGACTTTAAAAGCCGGGACCGACAATTTAACGTGCCCTGCGAAGCACAGAAGCGCTCAGCTGATAATGCCACTTATACTTAGAATCATAGTAAAATAATATCTTAACCCACAGAATACAGATAGCTTAACCTTCCCCTATAAGTTAAGTAAAATTAAAACATTTTTTTTTTCATGTGAGGAGGCGGTACCTAACCGTACAATAAAAAACGTAATTACTAACTTATAGTTACGTTAAGTATGGAGTATGTTGCCTTACTCTACAAATCGATATCGGACAACTATAGCATTAGCTACGTCCACACTGTGCCCTTTTTTGTTCATCAAAGGCATGCGTCACAGCGCAGTCAACAGCGCACGTGAAGCATGCCCTTGACGCTTGCGCTATGACAGTTGAAAGCGTAGCGCGCGCTGTGATATTTGTCTTCCCGACGCAGATGGATTTCTGTGCCTCAAACCGGTCAACAACAAGATGGCGGACGCAGAAAAAGAAATTACGTTGAAGTTTATGGAAGATTACAGAAGCATTCCTCAACTTTGGGTTCCAAATAATAAACTTTGCACAAATAAAGTAAAATATTTATTTTTCTGGAATTTCTTATGATCACGAAAGCCGTATTCCACCAAGTGAAATGTTGTCGTCATACCATGTTTCATCAAGCTTACTGAAACTACGACTGAACTAAATGATTATGTTGCGTTCCTTGACGCATTCAATTATTGATTGCGCCAAAAGAAAGGAGAATAGAAAGATGACGACGAAAGTTGAAGATGATAGGGCACAGTGTGGACGTAGCTATTAAATTGCTTAGCTGTGTGGAATGTCCAAGGATATTTATTTATTTATTGCGGTTCCACTTATATTGGTGTAAGTTGAACTCTGAATATTTCACTAACACTAGCTGAGCTACGAAAATTGGCACGATTGGACTTTAAGAGTATAAGCCTTGAAGACACAAAACGATGTTTTTGAATTGTATAATGCGATTGTAAATCATGTAATATCCTCGATTCATCACCGATACACCTAACATGCCCAACATGTTGAGACAAGAAAACAGATATCTCGATAATCTCCTAGGCTCTTTTTTTAACCCAATAGTTCTTGCTTCAATGAGTTAGGTATAGTTAGAATTTTGTTGAGATATTATGGTGATGGTTGATGTGAAATGCACATGGTAAGTTTGTTCAGAAATGCTTTTTACTTAATATAAGTTGGCTGGGTGGTGATTGATCATACATAGTGGACGTCTATCATCTATGGGTTTACAGTTAAATGCTATTTGTAAAATCCATAGTGTTTTAATATATCCTATGAAGTATTTAAAGTATTTTTAGATATTTTATGGACATGAATTAATCAATTTTATTGTTGATTTGTGAAATATTTTATCAAAAATGTTTAGTCGGTTTAGTTGACAGATTTGGATGAAGCTTGTTACCTACCTAATGCCGGCACCACACATTGGCTTCAACTTGTTTCAAACATTAAAATGGCCAATGGCAATGCTCCATTTGAGTCGAATAACCGTAAACGGAGCATTGCCATTGGCCATTCTCATGTTGGAACCAAGTTGAAGCCCATGTGTGGTGCTGGCATAAGATTGTATACCAGGTATTTGAAATGTTTGTAATCATATTATCAGGTATTGGACCTCAGTTGTGAAACCTTAAAAGAATATTAATATTTAAAAAAATATAATATCAAAGACGATTAATATCTAGAAGACAGACAAAGGCCATACACAAAATCGTAACCCGATCCCGCAGTACCAGATAGCCTGAAAACTTTAAAACATCAATTTTATCCAAGAAATTTCAATACTTAGTAGTAGGTAGCAACAATATTCAATATTTAAACATTTTTAACTAGAAAGTAATTGAAATTTCTTGGATAAAATTGATATTTAGAGTTTTCAGGCTATTTTTTAGGGTTACGATTTTGTGTATGGCCTTTGTCTGTCTTCTAGATATTAATCGTCTTTGATAATATGAAGAAACTGAAATATTGCAGATGTGGATAAAATTATAGCTGTGTTTTTAAGTGTTTATAATTCCTTGTATGTATTCCTTTTATTCATTATTGACAACCAGTGCATTTAAAAAAAAAAAAACAAGTCGTTGCACTTTTGTGATGGATTTCGTTTTATCTTCCAAAGATCCTACTCAGTTAAATATTTTTGGGACTAACCAAACAGGCAGAAGGTATACTGTTTTCATCACTCACTTTAAATTGTTCATTACTCTTCACTGTTTTAAACCAGAGAATCAATTAATATTTAAAACATGAAGGTAGTAATGATTACTAAATAAACATAGAAAAATGTAGGTCTTGATATAGGTAATGAGTTGCTACTGGACAGGCAACCAGGAGGCACTCACGTCTGTTCATTCAAGCTGATCGAAACATCTATGTGGCCATACACGGTAATAGGTACAAAAAAAAAATCCTCTATACAGTTTGCATGTAAATGGCATATGTAGGTACATTTTAAACAAAAATATTAAACGTTTATAATTGTCTGATAAGGAAGCTAAAGGTATTATTGATTTTATTCGACAGGTAACAATAATTTACAATTACGAAGCTATCAAACAAAACTGTTAGGTGAAGCATACTTAGCATTGGTACTTACATTTTGCTGTTACTTGAAAGTGAAGTGTTAATGTCTTGAGGTCCTTGACCGAAGTTTTATTGGATATTATGCTATTTTATATAAATCACCAACATCTCAAGTAGGAATTAAATTTAATTACAAAAATACAAAACTCGGAACCGCCCAGCTGGCAAAATTTACTCCACAGATACAAACAAAGTAAAGTGAGTGACAGCAAAATAAATGCTGCGTTCGACTCATTGACAAGTGTCAAACAAACGTGATGGCATTCTCGTTCCGTTCTCGATCTCGCTCGGTAGTACACCAGCGAGAACCATGTTGCATGTGTCGAGAATGATCTTTCACCATTGTGTTTTTCACTATGATTCAGATTCGGAACGTACTCAACTTTAAGCGGGAAATTTAAATTCAATGGAAAGAAAATGGTATTTTTTATTTGATGATTTTTAGGGAATAATGGTACCTATGTATGTATGTACCCTACCTAACTATTCTCGTGATGGTGGTTTGTTGGGATTTTACAAATTCCTTAAGCCTAAATTCATGCGAAAGAAGTCAAGGGCATCTTAATAATAATAACAACATTTTAATAACATTTTGTTTGTTGCACAGGATAGACAAAAATAGAAAGCCCGGAGTCCGGGAAAAGGAGTACCTAGTTGCCCTAAATCTAATCCATGATTTTAGGCAGTTAGAAAACAATCGTTTACTTGTTCTTTTTATAATACCTAGGTACCTACATTACCTACTTCCTACCTTCGTCCATCCTACGTGTTTCGGTCGCCCCTACGGCTCCGTCTAATAGAATCAAAAAAACTCTCCCTTTGGTAGGTACTTATGCAAATATCTTGTTGCAACAACGCAACAGTGGGGTGTGCTGCAGCTGGATACCCATCCGTAACCCGTTTAAATGTAGCTTACTGACCTGACTAAGAAGCCACCTGGCTATTATTCACTTTTATGTCCTACCTACTTACTTACCTACTACTTACCTTAAAAAAAATCGCACCTAGGTACCTAGGTACCTACCTACGTGAATATTATGTTAGATACATCTCCTAAAACGAATTACCTAGGTACTTACCGCTGAAAAAAGTTATGACGCTTAAAATGTCGACTTATTTTCGTTACCTACCTAATTATGTTGATTTTCTATCCAAAGAAGATACCTACTTACCTAATTGAATTCAATTTAGGTCACCTGGCATCGATATAAATGTAAGTTGTAGGTACATAACTAAGTCGCCTGGAGGCTGGGTTGACAAAGACCCAGGCTGATAGATAAGTAAGTAGGTATTAGGTTAGTTCCTATGCTACGGTATAATGATCAGTTCTAGAGAAAATTGTAGGTAAGTAGGTAGAGCTTGAAAAAGTCAGCGGCATTTTGTAGGTGTGTTTGTCGCCCAACGAAGTGGGCACAGTTTTCATTCATTCATTCATTTTCAGCCTGTGTCAACCCACTGCTGGGTGTAGGCCTCCTCCAATGACTGCCACTCGTTCCGGTGTTGAGCCGATCGCATCCAGGTCTTGTTGGCGACCCTTACAATATCATCCACCCATCTAGCAGGTGGTCTGCCAGCACTGCGTGTATTCCCCCTGGGATTCCATTCTGTTAAGGCCCTACTCCACCTGCCGTCACCACGTCTCGCCAAATGTCCCGCCCACCTCCACTTCAGTCTCATGATCCGGATACCAACGTCTTGGACCTTGGTCCGTCTCCAATTTAGATAATTTATTTTTTACGTCATTATCTTTCCTTTGTTTATTGGCTACATCAGCTGAGGTTACTACCTACATACCTACATTAAGCTCATGTAGCAGCTTAGAAACTTACCAGTAGGTATGACATACCTACCTACAACAAGCTACTAGGTATGTTATGTGCTCACAAATGAACAATGTCGGCGTTCCAAACTTTCCCGGCCATAACGTGTCTCTAATTAGGCAGTTAGGGCAGTTTTACTCACAAAAGAGACATTTTCGCCGCGTCTGACTTGCCGTAGTTTTTGTCCGATTCGTAGGTTGCGGTCGTGATTACCTTCTCGTACCTACACAAATTGGTGCAAAGATAGCTTGCTTTTTGTCAACTCCCGTGTGTGTTATCTAAATTATAACTTAAGTACTTATAATAATCAATTTGTAGTAGTGGGTAGGTAGGTATTTGTGTAGTTGGTACTATCTGTTTCATCAGTCGTACTCCCAATTTTACAATCATGTCATTGTCATATTTCTTTATTGTAGGTAGCTACTTCCTAGACCTACTTATAAGTACCTACCCAATCAATGAAAATTAAAATATGGTTGTTCATAACAGATGATGTAGGTAAGTAGGTACTTAAGGTAAGTAACTACAGTTTTTTTTTAACTAAAGAGCAGTGCCACATAAAATGGACCCTTTGTCGTTTCATTTCAGTTCTGACAATAATCTGCACGAAAAAGGAAACACTTCTTGCTACTGTAATAAGTAAAGAGATAAGGTAATATGATAAGTGTAGAGTAGAGGGTAGAGCGAGTCACACAACATAGCTAGAGGAAGGCGGCTAGCACTGTTGTGGGAAAGCTGGGCCAAAACGGTAGGGATAATAAAATATTGGGGGATCGAACAGAAATAAATTAGTGCCTCGGTACCTACGTGGTACGCTATCATAACGCGTTATGATAGCGCAGGTACATACACGCCAACGCCATACTCGGAAATGGCTATTACTACATCAACGAGATTCACACTCATAGGTAGTGCCATAGACCACCTAATCTCTGGTAGTGCTAAAAAGTAGTGCATATGAGCTATGCAAAATTTCATAGTGATTGCTCATAAAGGAAAGGATATATTGAAAGCTGGCGTTATGCCTGCGTATGTAGGATGGTTGACCCGGTAGTTGACCAGGTACCGGTGGTTGACCACACGCGGCATTAAGTGTAAATATTAAGCTTTCCTGCCATTATCGTTCTTCTTTAAGTAGTTTATATTGTTAAATCACTTTAAACAAATCAACCTATCACCTTGCCGTGAGAATGAGACAAATAGTGTAGCCTAAAATTTCGATTTACTTCCGCTTGTCACTGACACTACTCATTCGGACGCCATTATAGTAGTGCGCATGATTTGACAGGTGATACTATTTTATTTCTTTTTGGGTAATTTTTTGTTGAAATTCATTTAAATTATTGCTTTTGTGTAACGATTTTAAGTTTATATTTATGATTCTAAAGTAATTTTCAGTCTAACTACTATTTTTCTATCGTTTTTTTAACTGGTTAACTACGGGGACATGATTTGTCTTGATGCTCCTATGATGGACCAATTGGTTAATGACTGGGCTATTATGGTTTTGATTTTGTTCCCATTCTTTGACCAGTGGTTTGACATTGAGGACCACGTAAAAAATATACATTGTTTCTGTGATTGACCAGCTTTTTTTAAAATCCGTTTTTTTGTACGTTTAAGAATAAATAGGTATAAATATAATATTATAATTAACTTAATTCAAAAATTTAAATGTTTGTTTTAATTATTCAATTTCGTAAGAGATACATTTACCTACTGCACTCTCAATGTATATTACTGTTTATAACTCCGAAGATCCTCATCAGACCCTCAAAATTTTTTTATGGTTTCACCTCGAGGGTAATCCTCTTTCGAACTAAAATCGGCTTACTATTGAGGTAATAATCGTTGAACAGACATTAAAAAAATACATTTCTGTTCATTACTTTGAAGATCCTCATCAGGTCCTCAAAAGGTTTTTATGGGACCACATCGGGAGTTTTCCCTTTCAAACAAAAAAAATACAAATACTAGAGATGATCAAATATCTTCCTTTGATCTGATTTAATTTCGTAAGAATTATTTTTATCTTTTGATTTGTATTATACGTAAAAAGCAGTTTTTTTAATTGTTTCTTCTGTATATAGCAAGGTAATATATTATTCCACTCATATAACCTGATAAAATGATCCAACTCTCATGAGTAGACCTTTTAGATTGTTTTTTAAAAATGGTTTACCTCTGGTACAAAACTTTTCAACTACTGGAGCTGGCTGGTCAATCTAGGGTACATTCCAGTTTTTGGACTTAAATGTGAAAAAATAAATAGAAAAAAAAGGATTTAAGTGTTCTTATTTTCTAATATTAACTTCAATAAAACAAAGCTTCATATAAAACCTAAACTATCAGCAAATCTTGCACCTAACGTACATAAAAAAATGTTTTGGTGAAAATTTGTCCTTATTTGGTTTGGGACCGGGACAACCACCCTACATTAAAATATAATAACGTATTAGTTCTAAAAGAAACGAGCGTTTCAATATAAATGCTAGAGTGCCTCTGCCATGCCAGTAGTCATACTTTCTGCTAATTCCTAGTGCAATAATATAAAAAGTCGATGTAAAGTTCTAGAAACAATATTTTGTACAGTCATGCACCCAGGTGATTATGGTGAATAAAGTTTAAAAGTAATTTTAATGCACTAAAAGTGTATTTAATACACCTAGGTGAATTAGCTCAGGTGAATTAAATTAAGTTTACGAAGCGAATAATTAACTACTAGTGAAATTATAACTAGGTACTGGTAGGTACTGGTGCTAAGGGCTCTACATCACGCGCCAACACCGTAGGTACCTAGTTAGGCCGCGGCCTCCGCGCCGCGCCGGCCCATTCGCGGTTTTTTCTTTTTCTCGACAACTTCCCCTTGTGGAACTTTGTGTACCTAATCCTCGCAAAGTTGTCGTATAAATACCTACTTACCATTGTTTTCTAGTATTTTTTGTGCCAAAGTGCCAGTTATATTCGAAAAAAAAATATGACTTATTTAGGTTCATTAGCAAGCAAATCAGGACGTTCTACGAAAGCTCGTAGCGTGTATCCGGTAGGTAATGATGTCTTCGGAGACGAGACATCCGTTTCTAAGAGTCAAGAAAATTAAATAATGCCTCCCTATTCACTACCTACTATCCAATTAAGTAGATACCTACCTTTAGAGTTTGTTTCATTCAAACAGTACTTAATTCTTATTTTCACTCAAAATGGCAGGTAAGTAACTAGGTACTTACTAGATTAATAAGGTACGGTCTAACATACTTACTTGAGAATATCAGTTGCAGCCGTTTTTCAGAGATTACTTTTAAGTAGTACATTACATCGCGTTGACCTACCTAATAAGGTTCGCCCAACCTTTTAAGGGTGCCGAAGTCAAGTCCGTACGTCCGTCCGCAGCTTTGAAAACGTAATTTATTTGTATTTTAATTCAGTGTAAATAATATAAAATGTAAATACCTTCGCATATTTTCCAACTACGCCCTACGTTGAGCGTGGTCCGACCGACACGCACTTTTTCATAAAAAGTTTTTATGCATTATACTCACGGACAGAGCCAGCGGTTCACTAAATCTACACCTCCCCCGAAACTTTAAAATTAAAATCATAAATTGTTTTGCGACTCTGTCACCTCAACACTTCTTATCTTCCCTAAATCCCCCCTGGCTACGGCCATGATACTTTTGTAGGAGTTATTGGCTTTACGACTAATAACTCATTGAAACATCGCAGGCATGTTTCCGCCAGTTGACATCCTCATCCTAACCAACCTACAGATTTGCAATTTATTTCATAATAATAAGCTACACAAAATAATTAAACGAACGATACCTGAAACAGAGCACCGACCTACAGAAGTTTTACATAAAACAACACATACCTACCAACATACTTAATAAAATAACAGTCTGGTATACAAGAATATTTTTAAAGCCCTGCTAGGCCGGCTCAGGGCTCTAAAAATATTCTTGGGAATCTTAGTAGTTACCTACCTAGGTATTTATAATATTGATTTAGCTTGTCAGGGCGAAATACAAAGTGTAGTGTTGTAGGTACTGTGCATGTACGTATGTATGTGGGACTTAGGTGGGAGGTGCACAGCTTGTATGTCGCATTGCATCAATGTCAGGCGGGATCAGAACAGACGTTCTGAATAATGGCTCGCTGAATTTTTGTATCCTTCACCTGAAGAAACTATTAAAAGCGCTCTGTCGTTATATAAAATAACTTTATCGTAGAAGAGTGTTTTTTTAAATTATAATTACCTTCTTCTCAAGAAGTTACTCGCGAGGTTTAAACGTACCTAATCCGATTGATTTTTACCAAATTCGTACCTAAGATTAACGTAATGAATATGCATCAGCCTTTCAATTAAATCCGGTGCAAAGTTTTGGAACTATCGACGACAGAAAAAAAAGGAAGTTTGACCGCCTGAGAAGGCTTCCATAATCATATTCATAAAAAAATAGTCATCTGCGCCATGGAATATAGGTGCCACTAACGGTCATCCATTCATATCGCAATTTAATAGCGACAAACGAATTCAATGATTCCAAAAATCTAGATTAACTAAGCTTGCACCATAATCTTACTATACTTACGAAAGAACTAAGGTATACCTAAGTACCTACTAACAATTATTTACTTTCCTGTGCGTGTTAGAATTTGTGTTATGCCGTAACGTGACAAAACTTTCTTTGTCTCTATTTTGACAAAAGCGGGCACAAAGGTAGGTACGTGAGTGGTCCCTTCCCGACCTAATCAAATCATGTATTCAAAGTAGGTAGATACGAGAAAATTCCCGTTGTATCCACTGTCAGGTGAATAAGGATGCAATGCACTCCCTGCGACGTGACATAAATTACTATGTGGATAATTTGTTACTAGCTCTGGCGAGCTGCTTCTACAGAAGCCAGCACATTTTATAAAGATTAGGTGTACCAAATCTAATCTCAGACATATTCTCAGACTCGCGACTGTAACCCATAGACAGCCAGATGAAGACTTTAAAAGTCCACTGAAGATGGAGGACATACAAGTACCTAGTAAGTAGCCGACTTCAAAAAGTATGAAGTTCTATGTTCCACTGTAGGTACCTATGTTTTTATTTTTGTTCACCGATTATTACGTCAAATAGTAGACCGACTTTGATTTTTTTTTTGTTAGAAAGAGTTTACTCCCGAGGTGGTCATAAAAAAATAACGAGGATCATCAGAGTTACGAACAGAAATTCCCCTCAAGCTGGAAATTTCTCTATTCTTACAATATTTACCTAGTCAGTTTAAAAAAACTTGCCACTGTTTGTTATGCTTGTTTTCACTTGATAAGTAATTATTATTTTAAATGAATAATATCCTGTAAGAAAATAGTAATTATTGTTAAGTATTTCTTACCCTACTATGCGTTTAGAAAAAGGTATCGATGTTATCGTTGTTGACCTTGTCCGCTTTGTATGAATAATATTTTCACTAAAGGGGTTTTAAAAATGCTAGTGCCGTGAATTTGATCAAAAGGCGGAACAGACCTACATCAGTAAGTACCTACTTATAGTATCATTGTGTTTATCATTCAGTATTCTTTTATCTGTGGTTAAACGTATAAAACCGTTAAAAACTTTTTGCTAGGGCTAGTACCTAGGAAAGAAACGACTACCACCGACTACTAATCCAATAAAACTGTCCTAAAACAAGTAGGTAGTAACTATCTCTACCGACAAAATTAAATGTTATTAACAACAATTATGTAAGTATCATCACAGATAAAAGAATACGTATCATCCAGTTTTGCACAACAAACGTAGGTATAACCACAGATAATATAATAGTATACTGTAGTACCTACCTATAACTCCCGTACGGTGACCGATTCTTAGAAAACGGCAACAGAAAAGTTAATTGTGGCGTTGACGTCTCTCCGTATCCAATGATACTCTAGAGACAGTTTTGCCGCTCGCTGGTGTCTATTCCATTTAAGATTCACCGAAGGCGTGAGATGTCAGCAAATGGCGTTGATAAATGACGTCCTACTTTGGCAATTTTCCACTTTCACCACATTCCCTCCCCTCTTGATTTGCTCTAATCTTTTGAAGAATGAATTGTTTTGAACAATGTTGCCTTGGAATTTGCATTGATTTATGTCGGACTGTAAACTTGTAAAGTGCAGAATCTGAATTGACGCGCCCCTCTCCGATAAATAATTAATTGGGTAGGTCTGACGAAGTAGCAGTAATGTCAAGCGATTATGAGTACCTACCTAGTAATTTTTTAAACAATGTTTTAGTGAGCTTGTAACTGCGTGGTAAATTGACATTATTTATTATGCCTAAGACGTTAATGTTTAACTGTTGACATTTAAAATAGGTCTGCACTAACTAACCATTAATGCCGGGTTCCTATATCCAACCTACGGATGCCCGTAGGTCGGTCGTCAAAGCAACGTTGTTATCTGTCAAAAAGTGTCATACATTTTGTGTTGAATAAACAACGTTGCTATGACGACAGACCTACGGACATCCGTACGTTGGATATAGGAACCGGGGGTAAGTCAAGTGCACGCTCTAGCTAGACTTGTCAAAGCTGTATGGAACATTGAAATTAATATATTTCGTAGCCGTAGCTTCAATAATGCTTGATACCTACTTTTTGACAGTGGACAATCAACCAATAAAAACCAATGAGACTATCTCTGACGGTTGTAGGTACCTAGGTATATTCTTTCAAACTAAAAAATTATTTACAAAATCGGTCCACTCATGACGGAGTAATTGGTGAACATACATAAAAAATACATACAACGGTTCATAGAACTCCTCCTTTTTTGAAGTCGGTTAATGACAAATAACCTCTGAGCAAAAACCTCTGAAAATCATAGATGCGTTATTGCGCCCCTCATTGTGTGAATACCAGTGAATACCTACCATGGCATTACCACTAACTATGAGCTAAAATCTATAAAATAAATAAATTGAGCATACACACAAAAAAAAATCGTGAAAAATATTATACATACGTATGCACGTGCAAATAATATTTTAGAAACGTAAAACTCATTGATGCACCGCCAGAATTCCAACTAAAAACCTTCAAATCAAAAATGGAGCGAATATATTTTCTGTAAGGCTTTAATTATTTTATGTTCGTCCTGTTTGTATTTAAATACTAACGAGTAGATATTGGATAGTTTTTTATCATTTATTTCACGGAATTCGTAACGGAATTGAGATTAATATTTTGAGCTACTGAAGCGGAAACTTTAATCCCTTTGATGTCCCTATATTTGTCTAGATTTCTCACTCGTTGTGTTTATCTCGGCTTCTAAAGTCGTTAAGTCACGAGACGGAGGCCTTTAGGCGCCCTGAAAAACTCCGTTACCAGAGTTGGCCACTTGCATAGGTACCTTTGTAAGTATGCAACTGCCCAAGTCTGTTGTGTGAACAATGTAAACTGTTTAGGTTCTACCTGCATTTACTTACACGTTCTGTTCTGTGTGTTGTTTTTGGTTTACCTATAAACTTTGGAAAAACGGGGGCTCCTACTTAACATTTTAGCCTTAAAAAGTGGGAAAACAACTCGTTTCTTTCCTTTTAACTTGGCTCTGTTCCATCAGATAAGTTGTTTCTTTTAGAATTAGACATTGCATGTTTTCATTGCATAGACATTTTGCACATAAAGGTTTGTGATACGGACAAAACTCTACCTAGGTAGGTACCTACAAATAAAAATCCATTAATACATTTTTTTTTGAAAAGCTTCTTGATTTTCAACTTATACTCGAGGGGCTTAGGTATTTATGTTATATATGCGCGTCTCAGGCGGGCCTTTACCCACTGCGCCACAGAGATCGTCAAATCTCCGAAACTGCTCATCAAAAATTATTTCACCGTGTAGCATGGACTTTCCAAATGAACATAGGCTATATTTTATCAAGGTAGGTACCATGCAAGCAAAGCTGCGGGCGAGTAGCTGCTTTATATTATTTGTGGTTGTAAAAGGTAAACAATAAAGTAATATTCAATTCTATTCAATCAGGGTTTATAAAAGCTTTATTTGTGTAAAAAAAAACTACAATTGTAATAATACATTGTAGAGAAACCATTTTCTGTAGTAGATTTAATAAAAGGTTTGTATTGGTTTCTTGCAGGTATGTACTTTCATCGTGCCATTGTTAGCATTCGAACGGAGGAACTTAAGGCTCAACTCTCATTGACGCAGAAACGAAGCAAAGCGACGTCAATCTTCAAAATTAAACTAATTTTTTCAGAAATAAAAATTGCAGTCTTCGCTCAAAGACGCGCGACGACGCGACGCGCGAATCTGGTCTTTATACTGGTCTTTTTTCATCTCAGAAAAAAAATGTTTCGTTGTGAAGATGAGAGTGATTTTGCTGTGTGACGCGTCGCTTCGATTCGACTTGGATTTAAGTTGTGCCTTAGGTGTCTGAGTGTGCTCTGAGTTTGTATTTTTTTACGCTCTTCTTTAGCCCTGACGGAAAAGAGAGTATTATAAGTTTGGTGTGAGTTATCTTTGTCAGTCTGAGACAACATAATTCCTGTAGAATTGATTATTTATGATATTATGATCAGACTCTTTTGTATTGATAACTACATTTTTTTTAATTTTTAAATATTTAGTGGCAAAGTTATTCTTTTATAAAAAACCGACTTCAATTTCGTAGAGCAATTTCTTGGACTCTCTGGTGCATTTCTGTTCATAACTTCGAGTTCTCTCCCCGCTCAGAAGGGTATGCAAACATATTCCCTCCGTAAAAAAAAGACCCCTCTACTGACAAATGATATACAACGAGTTTCGCAGCTACTTTCGTGGTACAAAATATGTCCTTGTAAAAAGGCTTCAGTAGCGCACTTTTCATAGAGCTTCGTTCGTTCGCTGGCTCTACTTTTTTATTTATCATCTTCAACAATTTCATCTCCAATAGTATTATACGTGAATTGTCGGTCCCGGCTTTTAAGTGGTATGTACTCGTATGTACCAAAGACGATTACTAGTTCTTGGCTAAATCTCTGACTACCCGTATACCTAGGTATTTGATGAAATTAAAAATTCATTCTGCTGCATGTCGGACAACTTGGGCAAGACCGCAACTGAATCCAACGCAAAACGTCCGTGTGGCAGACCACTACCGAGATAACGAAATGAGTTAGTTGTGCATCTTCCAGATTGGCCAACTGCGGCCAGTAATAGAAAAAGCTGGTAAAAGAGGGGCCTAATTCATCCTATTTCATCTAAAAATAAATAAATTATAAAAACCCATTGATGCACGGATGGATTCCATCCCACGACCAACCCACGACCATCGGATAATTAGGATAGAGGATTTAAGATCGAAAATTCCCATTTTGCCAACACTGCTCTTTTGTCTTTGGTCAACAATATTTAAAACTGCATAGATTGCTGTCAAAGTCAACGGAGCCTTAATTGGTGCTGCAATATCTTGTTTCAGAAACAACGTTTTATTGTTCTTGTAAGTAGCTATTTAGTAAGCAATTATTTGTGCGAGAGCGCTGAGTTGGAAACGAGAGGTTCTAGAAATGAATGAGCAAATTCCAAGAGCAATCCTTAGCGTAGCGCGAGGAAGTTCTAACTCCCGCAAAAATCGATGCTTGACTGAGCTGAGACTCAAGTCTGAGTGAAGACTCTGAGTCTTCACTCAGACTTGATACGAGCCTAAAAGTTTGTATTAAGAAAGTAAGTAAGTTCGTATGAGCTAGTGGCCAACTCTGGGGACGGCTCCGTCATATTGTATTATTATATTGTTTAACTGATTATTTTTACTTTAGACTTTAGATTAGTAAACCTTAGATTTTAGATTCTATAAAAGAATGAAAACACGTTACTTTAAAATCAGAAGTGTTTTAAAAGTGTTTTTGACGCAATTTTAACCACTTTCTGACACCTTTAGAGGCAGAGCCCCTATACCTAATGATGTACGAAAAATAAAGAATTTTATAAACTAAAATTATTGTCCTAGGTATTAAGTAGCGCAGCTAATCAATTAAATCCGCGAGGTGTCGCTCCGCTCACGGATTCTTCAACTAATGGTTGTTTATTCATAGGGGATTATTATCAATGTGGCCAAATGATAAAACATAATTTCGTATCTCCATTTAAAAATCTTTGGTGAATCCTGTACCTACTTATTCAAACAAAACAACGTGTAGGTAGGATGGTTGACCCGGTAGTTGACCAGGCACCGGTGGTTGACCACTCGCTCTTTCGAACTAAAATCGACTTACTATTGAGGTAATAATCGGTGAACAGACATTAAAAAAATACATTTCTGTTCATAATTTTGAAGATCCTCATCAGGTCCTCAAATGGTTTTTATGGGACCACATCGGGAGTATCCCTTTCAAACAAAAAAAAATACAAATACTAGAGATGATCAAATATTATCTTCCTTTGATCTGATTTAATTTCGTGCGAATTATTTTTATCTTTTGATTTGAATTATTTATGTAAAAAGCAGTTTTTTTAATTGTTTCTTCTGTATATAGCAAGGTAATATATTATTCCACTCATATAACCTGTTATAATGATCCAACTCTCATGGGTAGACCTTTGAGACTGATTTTTAAAAATGGTTTACCTCTGGTACAAAACTTTTCAACTACTGGAGCTGGCTGGTCAATCTAGGGTACATTCCAGTTTTTGAACTTAAATGTGAAAAAATAAATAGAAAAAATAGGATTTAAGTGTTCTTATTTTCTAATATTAACTTCAATAAAACAAAGCTTCATATAAAACCTAAACTATCAGCAAATCTTGCACCTAACGTAAATAAAAAATATTTTGGTGAAAATTTGTCCTTATTTGGTTTGGGACCGGGACAACCACCCTACATACAGAGTTTTATTATTCATAAACGTTGTATTGTAATACTGTGTGTTTTTTTATTTTACGGCATTTTTACACGAAATAGGTGCGCTAACAATAAAAAGCCAATTTGATATACGCACGTCATGTCACGTTTTGCGTATAGCTACGTACCTTCTTGCCGTGCTTTACCTGTAGGTAAAGCAAAGGTTAGGTTAGCCTTCAATCTATCGTTCATGATTTATTGTGTGCCAGAAAGCCTACAATGCCACACACACGCCACAAACTTCTTTGGACCTGTTGGTCGAAGGTGGAACTAACGAAACCATCTTTTAAATAAAAAGGGTGTAGTGTAATATTATTGTTATCCCATTATTATTTACTATCTCTAGGCGAATTACTTGCAGTATGCATTATTTTCATGTTTTAACAATTTAATTGCATACATTTTAACTAAGTGGTCCACACTAAATGCTACAAGAGGACGCTCACAGCGGGCCAGCTACGAGCACACTTCGTTTCCGAACGAGCAGTTACTTGTAGATTTTGTGTAGCGCGTCACCTGCTAGTTCGCGGCGCGTTTCACAAGCTTTGCTTAACACGCATTTGTTTCGATAGGTACAAACGCGCAATCACTGCGCGTTTCATTAGCGTTTGTATCGAAACAAACGCGCAGTGCTTGCGTGTTCAAAAAACGCAGAGTACCTATGCAGATCATACAGGCACTACAGTGTCGTTAAGCGTAGGCAAAGCTGGCCTGAGTGATTGAGTGATGCAGATCATAAAGTATAATGTAGGTACTTACTTATATTCCAAGTTTCAACCAAATCCGTTCAGTAGTTTTCGCGTGAAAGAGCAACAAACATCCATACAAACTTTTGCGTTTATTAATATTAGTTGGATTCATGTTGAAATAAAAGTACATACACGTACGTAATACTGTGTAAAACTACATAACAAGATAAGTTTAGTAAATGCACATAAATTGCAAGTTGTATCAAAGCTCACTGTTTCTATCCTGAATTTGACTGGTCTTTACAAATACGAAACTCAGGGAAGTTTGGCTTAATAGGTAAGTTTAAACGAACTAATCGCATTGAAGTTGTTTGAGAACTTGGATGTTGGTATCCATCTACGTTTGGTACCATTGTAGATGTAGGTTGATTGCAAGTAACTTGGCTTAAGCCCTGCTGAATGATTTTCTAAGAATGTATGCCGTAGTTCCGGGCCGAATACGGAATTAATCATTACACCAATAACTGATCCGATTTTTATGATGATCTTTGATTTGATATTTTTAATGTATTTTCGTAAAAAAAGCTAGGCCTTGTGTTTTTGCCAGATTTTTTTTCTTTGTGTCTCGCGTTGTAACCGAATAATTATAATTAAAAATGGCAAAATAAATTTGCACAAACAAACATACATCCTCTCACCCCAAAAGCATATACCGTCTCCATTCCGTTGTGGGTTAAGACATCAGGTTTCAGTTTTTACTCTATTCGAGACTCCAATACGAGTAGGCATAAGCTGTTATTTCTGACACAAAAGATATTTGTCGGTGACCATTCATATCGCATTGAATGTAATAAGTATTGAACATGATTAAGTATTTCCTGAGTTCAGTAAACCCAGACGATGTTTGTAGTTTTTATTTGTAGCTCTAGCCATTAAATCGGTGAAAATGATGAATGATGAAATCATCAGATAATATTGCAATAAGTTTTCAAACTAAAGTAAAAGTACCTACCTAAATTCGTATGGAGCTAGTGACTAACTCTGGAGACGGAGTTTTAGGCCGGAGTTATTTTTTAAATAGGCACTTTAATAGTCGGGACCGACAATTTAAGGTGCCCTCCGCAGTACCGAAGCGCTCAGCCCATCTACTCTATAAGCCAAAAACGATGCAGGTCAGCTTACATTGGACCGCTCAGAACTTCAGTGATCTATCACGAACGTATTATACAACCTACGCCACAAGCGTTTTAAAAATGTAAATTCGATAATTCGCGCATTACTACGAAACCCCATGTCCGCTGTACTGTAGTGGATACCAAGCCTTAGTGCATCGATAGTACTCAATAATCATTCAATTTATTAGCTTGCTTTGTTTGTGCCATCTTCGAGAAACATTGTGGGTCTACGAACTTTTCAAATCAATATTTCACTTGCAATGATTTGAGTCGCAAACTGCTGTAGGAAGTTCTCATGCCGAATCAATGATGTTTTTTATTTTTGAAAGCAATTCCCAACTGCAAGTTTTTTATGTTTTTTGGGCCTTACTTTGGCTAACTAGCGTTTTAATGACATAAATGCGAAAGTTTGTGGTTCAACTCTTGTTCAACAATGATTTAACGTTTGGGTAAGTTTTGTTGGAAATTGGATACTTTATATTTTGTTCAAGTACAGTCGCCTGCTGGATGAATAATGATGATACATCCAAAGAATCCAAACGCTCCAGAGTTACGTTACCATCAACTTGTGCCACTAAAACGTATGATAATGGCTCATTATCATCTATACATTTTCAGGAAATGTATAGATGGTAATGGCACAAGTTGATGATTACATTTTCAAACCATACATTATTTTATTGAAAACAAGCTGTCGCGGCAAACTTCGATAAACCCTTGAAATATAACATCAATAAAATGTATGCCAAACTCTCAAAATACATAAGAGAAAATGTTTCATTTTATTATAAATTTATAGTAAATTTATAATTTGTTAATGTTTTATATCCTATATGCTTTTCCGGACGAAGACAAATCCAAAAAACAAAAATCATAAAAATCGGTTCAGCCCTTCTCGAGTTTAGTATAAGTGGTGTAACGAACACTACTTTCTTAAAAATATCCTTGGACATTCCACACAGCGTCAATTAGTCCCAAGCTTAGCAATTTAATGCTTGTATTATGGTACCAGATGACTATGCTATACCTACTACATAGATGCATTTTTTTTTGTAAATACATACTACTAAACACCCAGACTCGAAACAAATATTTGCAGAACATGCAAACATTTGTCCCGCAGCGGGGATCGAATCCGCAACCTCTGCGTCTCAGGCGAGCTTTTATCCACTGCGCTACAGAGGAAGTTGAATCACAGAGGGTATATTTTTCATGATAAAAAGAAAGAGTTATGCTACAGCCAATTATAGGTATCTAACTACATAAAGGTCGAACGGCTTTGTCGATGAAAGACTTCGAAGCTTTCTTTCCCGATTGTCCTTGTTTGTCTGCACTCGATCTTATCCGATTCAAACTTTCTAATTCCTTGAGATAGGACACAAATCCGCAATTTTTCCGTGGATTAGATGTAGAACAAAGATAACATTTAATCAGTAGACTTTTATACAGTTTAAGAAGCAAGTCTCTTTGTGAGTTTAAAGCCTGGGCTGAGCGTTTATCTTACAAGTCTTGCGAACTTGGATAATTGGAGTGGTTTTCAATTTTCCTGACTTGAAGCTTGTTATTCGCAAGCCGGATCCTGCTTTTAAGCTGCAAAAATTGTTGCTGCACTTTTTTTTACTAGTTAAATATTTGTTGCGTCTTCAGTCACTCTTAATGTAGTTTTTGTATCGATACTTTTTATATATATATATTTTAGCATGGCAAAGCTGCAATTGTCTTGAGTACGCTTCCGTCTGGCCGTGGCTTATGGATCAGTTGAGCTACATTTAGATCGTTTGTAACGATCCTGTGTCCGGTGGTTCAACTGGTTCTAATTGTAGATATTTTGTACAGCTTTGTAATATGTATTAGATAGTTTAGTTTCTGTAAATAAATGCCCTCAGCGATACTTATTATTCAGTAATGTTACAGCTGAGCTGAGTATAATAATAACCTGGATGATGTTATTTGCAAAAAGTGAGCGTATGAAAGGGAAGGTTTTTTGTACAGGAAGGTTTTATGAACCTACTTGCAGAAGACCGCAACGTTGTTCGCGTGAATTTTGTCTTAGTAAACTAAAGGGGGCCGAAGAATTTGTAAAAATCCCTTTTTTCGGGTACCTAGATATTATGTATAATGATTCTGATTGTATGATATTTAACAAGTTTCTTTGCGTCAAAGTCACTTGCAAAGAGAATGTAACACAAAGGAAACAGAATCGTTCCTGTGTGTATATTTCCATGTTAAGTTCAGTAAAGTCACTCAGATTGGGAGTTGTAAGACATGCAGGTTCATTTGAATACGGTAAGTTTAGGTTAGTTTAGTTACGTTAATAATATACCTACTCATCTTGTTAATTGAATAAGTTAAGTTTAAGACTACGTTTAGGAGTTTTCTCACGATGCGCAATGATTTGTTTTGTATCCTAATAATAATGTTAAACGAGAAAGTTTGTATGAATGTATCGATATATACGTAGTCTATGACCTACCTTTATCCAATCCCCAAAATTTACAAATTATGTCGGATTCGCAGAAATATCCTCAAATATACAACATGATAATGTCGAGTTGACAGCTCTATGTATCATGCCACAGGTAGGTGCTAGGGGTAGGTGCCACGCGAGAGAAGCCGCGGGTGGTGCTGTTTCATTCACAGCTTTCCTAGTTTTAGCCAATTTGAAACTCAACTCCTGTTTGTTTGTTCTCTACTAATGTATTTCGAAATGCAGCAGGAATATTCCCAGAATATTTAGAACATTTTAATGAACATTTTAATTGACGACCTCTATGGCGCAGTGGGCGAAGGCCCGCCTGAGACGCGGAGGTTGCGGGTTCGATCCCCGCCACGGGACAAATGTTTGTATCTTCTACAGATATTTGTTCCGGGTCTGGAAGTTCTTCTATCTATAGTATGTATGTATTTACAAAAAAATATGTATCTATGTAGTATATCAGTCATCTGGTTATCATAACACAAGCATTTAGTTGCTTAGCTTGGGACTAGATGACGCCGTGTGGAATGTCCAAGGATATTTATTTATTTAATGTTGCTATTATGTATTTTAGTACCTATACTGTTTTGTGCTTATATCCTTGGTGATTCTGGTCCAAATCCGTACTAATTAAATCGAAATAATGTAATATATAAAAATTAATTTTGTACCATGAAAGGTTTAATTCCGTTAGGTAGGTTTATTATGTGATTGTCTGTGTAATACGTCCTCGAATTCTGTTCGGAAATATAGATTTTACTAGCTGCGCCCCGCGGTGTTACCTGCGGTGAATACTTCCCGTTCATGTGTGTTGAATACATACAATTTTTGAATCCAGGGTACCATAAGCAATTTCATAATTTCATTCAAATCTTAGGTAGGTACACTCACAAACTTTCACCTTTATAATATTATTGTGATTAGACTTAGGTAAAGTATAGGGTCGCGTCACGTTAGAAGAACTCTGAGGGGAAGTCGCGGGGGGAGGGGGTATGTTTGCGCATGGGTACACTCACGCACGAAAGTACTAGGCCTTGTATTATTTCTAACTAGCATTTCACTTGCGGATATTTACATTAAAAATAAAGATAAATTTAGATAGAGCTTTCATCATCATTTGAGTCTGAATCATTATACCTACCCTACGTGTACTAATAATAAATGTTTCTGTCAAAATGTCGACTAAATAATCGCTTCAATAATCGGCCTCTTCTATAAATCAGTTCTTTAATTCATGGTACACATCAAATAATAGCTCTTTTGTGTTGACGGTCAAAAAATTAACATTACATTTCCAGTTAATCCTACCGACAGGGATAAAAGAAAAAAAACAACTATCCCTCTCAGTAGGGATACACGGAACAGGAAAAGTATCTTGATTTCCGTACTAAAAATAAACTAAGACTTCATAGCATCCGACTGATGGTAAAAAAACATTTTCTTGAAAATAAAATGTTGCTCTAATAGAATTCAACCCATTGTGCTTTTAACCCTTTACCTATAAGTACTTGTACTATTGCTTATTCTGTGATTTAAGCTAAGATTTATTGAAATGCCCTGCTAAAAGGAAAACACTCGCAGACAGAAACGTGAATCAAACAAATAGTAAGTAGTAGGTATCAGTAACAAGCTATCTATAATCATTGTTGATCATAAAGTGACAATAGCGGGCTTACTTATCCGTTTTTTAGGGTTCCGTACCCAAAGGGGACAGACTCTGCTGTCCGTTTGTTTGTCTGTATGTCTGTACGTCTGTCACCAGGCTGTATCTCATGGACCATGATAGCTAGACAGTTGAAATTATCACAGATGAGAGATGTATTTTTCTTGTCGCTATAACGACAAATACTAACAACAAATAAATAAAAAAATTAATTTTGCTACTTGTGTAGCAAAATTAATTTTTTTATTTAAACGACTTCAAGTTTAGGTGTAGCCAGAGGTAAGTAATATGTCCAAATACATATTTGGTACATGCACACATTTTGCAGAAGTTAACTCTCCTTAAGTGACAAAAAAAATTAAGTAAGTAGGTATAAGTACGGTCGAATTGAGAAACCTCCTCTTTGAAATCAGTTAAAAACAGTAAATATTTAGGATTGCAACAAACGTGTTTTTTTTTGCTGTTTTTGCTTGTTATAATATAAAGTGTCTTAGTAATGTTGTTTAGGTATTTAATGGTACGGAACCTCATGTGCGCGAGTCCGACTCGCACTTGGCTGATTTTTAATGCTTACCGTCCTATGTCCGGCAGAGAGTAATGCGAGGGGGAAGGTAGGGCTCGCGATGCTGAGGGGAACGCGGCAGGTGCGGGGGGTGCACCCTCAGCGAGGCTTGCCGCTAGTCGAGTCGAACCCCTGCGTATCGTTCAGTCTCTCCCGATCTGGCGTGCGGTCGACCCGCTTTGCTACGAGCTCGCCTTGCGCTGAGCTGGCCATGCGTGCGGTCAAAGTTTATTAAGACTTTTGAATAAATAAATTGTGCGAACATGAAAGCGCCGAAAATCAAGGGCGGCGCCTGCCGTTGGAAAAGGTTTGTAAATTTATTTATTTATTCTTATTATTATTTGTTTAGTTTTATTATGTTAATTCATTTTGACGAAACGCAGTAATAACTTTCGTTGATACCTAAAATTTGCAGCGATTAAAATATATATTTCTTTAACGTAATATTTTATTAATTTGTTGGTCATTTTCACTTGCCAGTAGCGATTTTGACTAATTTATTTTGGCAATGCAGCTAGCTCGCGCCTTTTTAAAGTTGTAAATATGATTTATCAAATATGGATTTTTGAGGATTATGTTGCAGTTATAATTTTCATGGATGGGTAGTTAACGTACTCGTGCGTTATTTATTATGACTAGCCATTTATAACGGTTGATTTGGCGCGGGAAATTGCGCAATGAGAATGGACCTCCATATCCTCTTCCCTCGGAAACAAATATTGATGGACTCACGATAATTTTTAATCGAGACCAAATACATTTTCCGACAAGGATAATATTTTGTTTGTTAGATAACGAGAATGTTCAGTTTTATTTAATGGCATAGAAACCCCACTTTATGTGGGACAAGGCCAGGAAGATGATAATGAACGATACCTAATTTTTTAATTAACTATATAAATAATTAATATGAAAATAAAATAGTAAAAACAATGTCGTATCTAATAAAAACTTTTAAGCTCTGTTTGTTGTTTTAAGCTCTGTTTTATTTTGTGTTTTTAAATTATTTTGCTTTTTTTTTAAATTGTACCGCATTTAAAGCAGTCAACTTGAAGAGAAGCTTTGAATATTTGATGGCAGATTTAGGTTTCTACGAGTTTCTTCACGGCAGGTTGTAATTTTTCATAAGTAAACTTGTTTTCTACGTAACACCTAAAAATATGAAAAATTGGCAAACAAATGTATAAATTAGCCGTAAGCACTGCTTAACTTGCCACCGGCACAGGTTAAAGCCAGGTAGTTTAGCCTGTCGTCTCGTTTGCATTATAATTAGGCTTCACGTCTAGGTAATGAGTTTAGTGGTGGTCGCTCCCACCACGCCTAGGGAAGACCGCCCTCAGGAGTCCAGGCACGTACAATGAACGCATTCTCAATCCTAAACTTTGAAATCTCTAATAATCGTTCGTTCGTATGAACAAGTGGCCAACTCTAAAGTTAACTATCACCGGGGATCAACTTTTTCGACATAATAATAAGTAGCTCCAATAATTTGAGTAGGTACCTAATAGTGGCAATTCGGAGTGTCGCAAAAGCTAAACTAAACTAACTAAAATTAATGCCATCCTTTTTATTCCCATCGCTATGAAAGGGACGGCAACATTTTTAGTTAGTTAAGTTTAGCTCTTGCGATAGGTACTCCGAATTGCCACTAATATCGATCTAAGTAAGAATGCTCTTTTTGATGTCAAATATATTATTGACAAGGTACCGCCCGCGGCTTCTCTCGCGTGGTATGTATTATTCCGGGTCATAAACAATGTACTCTAGCCAAATCCATTCTGTAGTTTTTGCGTGAAGGAGTAACAAACCTGTAAGTATACAAACTTTCGTATTATCAGTTTTTTGATTGATACAAGTCTGGTTGAAGAAATGTAAGTTCACTGGGACAAACACACACCGGTACATTACACACAATCACAGCACATAACGGGCAACTTGTTATATCAAATGGAGCAATATCAGGTCGTTATTTGCTTCGACTTTCATATATCTCAAGAACAAAGGGACCCGTTATCATGATTACCGAAATAACTCCAATAAAACAAATCTATGCTTTCATGAACTTCAGGAGTAGGTAATAGTAAAAATAAAGAATTCTTGAAATATGATTAGGTACTTCTTTCTTCTACTTATTAGTATCATCAAAATTCGTTACAGAACTCGTTCGATTTTATTTGAGTCGACCTTAATAATATTAGGAAAATAATCTTAGCGTTTTCAATCACAGACGCGTAATAATAATAAGCGTGACAATTTGAAGTATTCCTAAGTGAGCACCTATTTTTTGAGCATCTAAGCATTGAGCATCTAAGCCTAAGCTATTCCCATTTGAGCACCTACGTATCGGCAGCTTCTAGTGATGGGGTTTGTAATAAAACATATCGATAAAAATTGGCAAATCTTATATTATGATATCAATTAAAGAAAATTAAGTAATTATTATCAATTTGTTATCTCTTCGTTGGGACTATTATCATTTAATAACAACAGTACTGTTAAAACGCGCAAAAAATAGAAAGAGATACCCCTCACCCCTAGCTATGTCAACGAGTGTAGACAAGTATCTACACTCGCTTTCGCTATAGAATCGGAAAATCTAGGAATTGGCATTGAATGCCAAATGCCTAGAAATAGATTTGAAACGAAGGGATTGTAATAGGTAATAGGTTACCTACAGGCTCCTTAAATAAATCTCAAGAAATAGAAATTCACGCTCTTAATGCAGGATTTGGTCAAATGCTCTAAGATTTAATTATATAGCTAACGTTGTAACGTAGTACCAAAGACGATTAATATCTAGAAGACAGACAAAGGCCATACACAAAATCGTAACCCGATCCCGCAGTACCAGACTTTGATTTAATCATGTCGCCGTTTATAATAAATACCTAGGTAGGTACCTAATCTGATATGGTATAGGTATATTTTATCTGTGATATGGTCACGCGAGGGTTACAGTTACAGATGTTAGGCGCGGTACAGACAGAAAAGACGTAAGGCGAGGACGCGCGGACGGGTCGCAGACATTTGTCTCTTCCGCGTCCCTTTCATACAAAATGTATAGAAGCGTCACGACGCAAAACATACAGAAGAGACGGGGCGCGGGCGCGACGATTTTACGTCTGCGCCTTTTGTTCAAAACACACAGAAGAGACGTGGCGCGGACGTGGCGGGGGCGAGGACGGGGCGCGGGGTGGCATGCCTGCCGGGCGCGTCACGCACGCTCGCACGCTCGCACTGCGTCGCGTCCGCGCCCCGTCTCTTCTGTGTGTTTCAAAAAGTCGCGTCCGTGTCACGTCTCCGCCCTGTCCGCGCCGCGTCTTCGCCTTACCAAAGACGATTAATATCTAGAAGACAGACAAAGGCCATACACAAAATCGTAACCCGATCCCGCAGTACCAGATAGCCTGAAAACATTAAAACATCAATTTTATCCAAGAAATTTAAATACTTAGTAGTAGGTAGCAACAATATTCAATATTTAAACATTTTTAACTAGAAAGTAATTGAAATTTCTTGGATAAAATTGATGTTTTAGAGTTTTCAGGCTATTTTTTAGGGTTACGATTTTGTGTATGGCCTTTGTCTGTCTTCTAGATATTAATCGTCTTTGGCCTTACGTCTTTTCTATCTGTCCCTTATGTCGCCTTATGATGTAGATTTTAAAATATTTCATTACATAAGTTTGACCGCACGAAGTATTGCGCAATATCTTGATTCATTTTAAAATCGTAAATTCATTTTTTATTCATGGGCTGTATTCGTATGAAGCTCGGTTTAGTTGTTTTCCTGTGGTATAATTTGAACTGAAATAAAACATAGCTGTACAGACATTTTACGAAGGCATGAAACGAAGTTATATGCTTTCTTGTGAAATTAATTTCACGTTCAGAGAAAACCAGTTTCATAATACATTATGACTTTAGATTTAATGCCAGGCCATTTTTTCCTTTTTGATTTGATGTAACCTATAGTTGTGCACATTATTACGAAGTTTTTTGAAGAATTTTTATTTTTTCATAAAATCATGAAACAATTTTGAGATCACTTTTTATATCATAACTACAGTTAATTTTCACGTTCTTTGAGAATTTATGAAGCATTAAATTGGTTATTAGTTTAAAAAAAAAATCTGAATTGGGTCAATGGGTTTAAAGTATTGGCCACGAGATGATCAAAAGCTTTAGAAAATATTCGAGTTCAAGGAATTAAAAATGTTTATCTTCCTTTGCTGACTTTAATTCTCTTACTTTTATTTAATTCTTGGCTATGGTATTCACTGCAGAGAGACCAAAATTCTACAAGTATCACGTTATAAGTTAAGCCTCTACATTATGCGTAAGCATCTTTAATAGTCTGTGCTCTACATAAAGGAGAATTGGCGTTCCATAGTTCCAAGAGTGGACACTGGATTTTTCAGTTTTCAGAAACTCCGTATAATTGGGTACTTGGTCGTTTCGGACCACACGCGGTTCGAACCACAGTGCGAAAAACCCAAGCACTTATAAAAACATCTATAAGTACGTATTCATTATCTATTGGCATTATTTGAAACTTCTAGGGACCGTGAGTGTTTTTCTACATCTTAATAATAATAAAAACTTAATTGTAAGTACACGATATAAAATAGAAATAAAAAGTACAATATTCGACCTTATTGCTAAAATCAATCTCTTTCAGTCAACCTTTGGATGTACTGAATAATTATACAAAAAGAGGCATCGGAATAACATAAAAATAAAATATAAATATCGAAAAAACATAAGTACTTATATATTTTAGTGTGACAAAATAGGTTAAAAAAAAAAGTTTTTTTGCGTTATTTCCGTCATAATATAAGGGACCCTAGCGTTTTATATTCAGTTACTTTACCAACTCTGCCTTTTTACCTGGCTTTATGTTTTCGTTCAGAACTCCACTCGTTTATAACGGTCTAAGTTTAGCAACAAATTTAACTTCAGCACAATAATTACGAGATTATTATAATTTAATTATCCTACAAAAGTTTGTCTATTCCACGTTCTATCTCACAGTTGCCATTAAGTTGTCTTTTGCGGCCATATTTCAAACCTTGGGAGGACCCTAGGCAGGACCATCCGGTGCCTAATTTAATTTGAGTCTATGTAAGGGATTCAGGTTATTGGCTCTAGATCCCTTTCAAAAAAAGGACGACCGACCGCAGTGGGCGAAAGCCTGCTTGAGACGCGGAGGCTGCGGGTTCGATCACCGCCACGGGACAAAAGTATTATACTACAATTATTTGCTTTGAGTCTAGCTTTTTATGTATGTATTTACAGCCTAGCTTTTTTTATGTATGTAGGTATTTACAGCAAAAAATGTATTTAAATCGTATATCAGTCATTTAATTACCATAACACAAGCATTATAAATAAATAAATAAATATCCTTGGACATTCCACACGGCGTCATCTAGTCCCAAGCTAAGCACTTTAATGCTTGTGTTATGGTAACCAGATGACTGATAAACTACATAGATACATTTTTTTTGTAAATACATACATATTATACATAGAAAACAACCAGACACGAAACAAATATTTGCAGATCATACAAACATTTGTCCCGCAGCGGGGATCGAACCCGCAACCTCTACGTCTCAGGCGGGCTTTCGCCCACTGTGCCACAGAGGTCGTCAAGCATTAATTATTTATTTAAATGGATTTCCTAGTCTGGAGCTAGGAGTTATTATTTTTTTGTGAAACGAAATTACAAACCTACATTTTATTAAAGCAATAGTGGCAATTCGGAGTGTCGCAAAAGCTAAACTAAACTAACTAAAATGAATGCCATCCTTTTTATTTCCATCGCTATGAAAGGGACAGCAACATTTTTAGTTAGTTAAGTTTAGCTTTTGCGATACTCCGTATAGCCACAAATATGTAATTTAAATTTAGTTTTCTTTAAATTGCTTTTGGAGATGCACGTTCTGAGTTTTTTAATAATTATGGTTTCCTCTGAAACTACTACATTAACGTGTAATCATAATGCATCATGTTTCTTTTCCTATTTGATATGTATCTCGTTACTGGATCCATGTTTTATTATAGTTTTCTCTGAAACTACTACGTACATAGAAAGTTTTAATCATAAAAGCATCTTGTTTCCATTCTCATTTGATGTTATTCTCATTACTGGATAAAGTCAAAGCTTTTGCTACGACCCCTGTTTTGCACTCTGCTACGACTTTTTCACCTGAGAGGAGAGAATGTAGACTGCACCCTGGTGTCTACATTCGTTTTAATCCTCATACAATATCCACGTGTAGATGATTTTATTCATTTTTTCTATCGTAGCTTTCTACTTAACAATTTACCTGTACCTACGAGTACAATCATTATTCGCAGGTTCCAGCATTTTAATATTGCTGCGTCGGATACGAACCCTATTTGAATATAAATATGATATTGCGTAAGCAACTTTATAGGTTTACAGAATAAAGTCAGATTATGGATAATTTAATTAAAAATTCTGTCCTGATGATAGCATGGTTATTGAATTTTGGGCATGAAACGCGCCACACTTTCGGGGTACTTGAAAGTTTAACTTTACTGTCGCTTCGCTTACTTTGTATCCAAATCAAAATAAAGAGCAATGTACTAATATACCATACACGCTGTCCGCAACTCAAACTGAACTACATAATATAGCTTAACGTAGTTTGAAAAATATCTCGATTTTTTTATCAGAACGTCTTTGAATAGAAATAATAGCACCCCTCAAAAACACGAATCACTGCAATGCAAGCAATTCTAAAAAGTCCATTTAAATAAATACTCTCGGGTCAGTCGAGTAATAAAACGTGCCAAAGAAGAGTCTTTATATCGATTATTTTGAGTCACAGTCAGATGCAGAAGCACATACCCCTGTCTTTATGCAAAGCCACCCCTATTCTAATTATCGAACCCCAAATTCTGTTGCAGACAGAGGGGAAGTTTTCGACAAATCAGAATGATATTTTATGTCAGTACGAACGCTCAAAACAAATGCAAAATCTGAGAACATCATTATTTCTTTTATTTTAATGAATCACTCTGAAATTACCTTCGCTCTACCTTGGAGTTTCTTGACATTTATTATTATGACCGAAATTATGTTCACGTTTAACAAAAACAGAAATCTCTATTTAGTTTTATTAGTGATAGAGACAACAGCAATAGTTTAAAAGATGGATTAAATTATGCGGCATTTTTGATGATGCTATAAAATGAATAGTTTTGTCATAAACCGTGGTTTAACAACAGTTGGTTAAAGTATTGTTCTATTGCCAATATAAATGGGAATTAAACGTTATTTATGCCCTTGTTTTCAATTACACGTTCTATCCATTTCAAGGCGCCTTGTAAAGGCGAAAGCTTCGTCCTCAGGGATCACTCGTTTGTCATAACTTTGGAATTGTTTGACGTATTTGTAGGTGAGATAACATTGAATTGAAACAGGCTTATGGTGTTTTGGCGCTATTTCCCCACTGCTTAACTAGATTGCTCAACTATTTTAGCAGTTGAGAAATAGGTCATACTTAAAAATAATCCATTATAAATACAATCAATCTTTTAGTGCGCAATCACTCAAATAAACAGTTAAAAATTAACTGAAGTTATTAATTAAAGTTCTACAAAACTATGAAAACCTAAAAAAATCAAAGTCTTTAGAAATGTTCCCTTCGTCCACGTACGTAACTAAGATTTCGTAACTGGAACTTTCGCTATGAAGCAGTGAAAAAAAATCACCGCTTTGTATCCAGTAATTAAACAAGACTTGTTTTCCATCTAGATTAGTAGAACTTCCTAGTTGGTCTAGACAGGGTCATGTTCAATTTGCAATCAATAAATAAATAAATATCAATAGTTACCATTATACGAAAACAACTGATTTTGTTCAACGAACAGGTTTGAAATCCACGGCTTTTGGATAGAAAGTAGAACATCCCATAATATTAAGTTATAATATAACATAAATACAGGATCCTGTCTCACTAAAACAGTAAGATACATATTTAATTACATAAGCAAAACATAGTAACAAAACACACATGCGACTTAGTACATACTTAACCAGAATTCTTCTTAAATAATTTAAACTTTACAGTTGACGACCTCTGTGGCGCAGTGGGCGAAAGCCCGCCTGAGACGCAGAGGTTGCGGGTTCGATCCCCGCTGCGGGACAAATGTTTGCATGATCTGCAAATATTTGTTTCGTATCTGGGTGTTTTCTATGTATAATATGTATGTATTTACAAAAAAAAAATGTATCTATGTAGTTTATCAGTCATCTGGTTACCATAACACAAGCATTAAATTGCTTAGCTTGGGACTAGATGACGCCGTGTGAAATGTCCAAGGATATTTATTTATTTATTATTTATTTAGTTATAAACAACTTTATATTATTTGTATCTAAAAAGACTGACTATCTTATTTATGTGTAAGTATTAAAATAACTTTAACGATGCAGGCTCTTAAAGTTTCTAAGAAAATAATTGGTTTGTTCGTACCTAGCTAGCTTCTTAAGAGAGCTTAACCTCTGCATTGCGTGAACCTTGAGCGAGCAGAAGGTATAATATAAAATAGTAGGTATTTCTCGGGTTTCTTTAAAAGCTTCCCGAGTATTATATAATATACTTGAATGCTTGCGTATGTTTCTGTTTGCTTAGACTAATGAAGTTGCTTGACTGACAAAGATTAGAAATTCCTTGGGTCATGTGATAACTTTGAGGATTATTATAATTTAAAATAGAGACTGAAACTGTACCAAAATTATAAGACAATAATTTTGGTACAGTTTCACTCACAGTCTCCATTTTACAAAGAAAGTGTTTTCATAAAGAGGAAATAATGTAATTACTTTTTATACCCCGTCTTAATTTGTATTGTTATCGAAACCACGATTAACTTTATAAAGTAATTTTGAACAATTTTTTCTAAGATTTAAAACGCCTTACTAAAGAAGAAACTTTGTCGCCTTTTGTTAGTTTTGTAATTTAATACTAAGTGTTTTTTTTTAATACTAAGAAAATTAGGTAGATTGTATAACTAACTCTTAACAATTTTTGTTCATCTCTATGGAACTATAAAATTCAAGAATGGTTTCAATTAAATGTATTTTAATTAGCAAAAGTCAATCATTCTTAGCTAATGATTAAAGATAAGATTATGGAACCAAATATAATGTTAGGTAAAGATAAAGAAATGCGATATATTACGTAGGTACCTTCAAATCTCCGAGTGTGAGAGAACACAGATGTTAACACTTATTTACTCACAACCGCACGGTTCCGGATTTGGATATAAAGACAATATCTAGTAGGTACCTACGAGTACAATATAATGAAAATGTATGCCCAACAAGCGTAGTCTCCAGAACTTACTAAACAATATCTTCTCCCAAAGTTTGAAACTGTTGATGAGTAGAAGTGGCGCTGTTGGGTAGTTAGTAATCAGGAAACAAATTGTATTGTTGGTCTTTTGTCAAACAAAACAAATACTGCTAACTATGGACCAGCAATGAATTGGGTTGAATTTGTTCAAGAATTTCGTATATCGTAGAAAGTGGCTGCTGAACATGTTTTTTTGCCGCTTTCAAGTAGGAGTACCTTAGTGTGTACACACACATACTCGATACCCTAACAAAGTCATCGGTCCAGCGGCTGTTATTCAAGAACCTTAAAAACTCAAAAGTTTTTGCTGATATTTTTAGGGAGAAATCAAAAAACATAATTAGAAAAAGTTAATAAGTTATAAATTACTTTCTATTTACAAAATCATATTATAATTGATATTATACAAACCCTTTTCTAGGCACCACTTTAAAATTTTCAAAAGAAGGAATTTCTTTTTACTTTTTCTTATTCATAGGGTATAAAGATTTTTTAAAGTTTAAAATAAATGTTCTATACATTGTATGAATATTTCAAAGAATCTTTAAACCTTGTACTTACATAAAATTTAATTTAAGTCTGAAAGGTCCACTTTGCTTCCGACTGGGTGGTAAAATCCTACTAATATTATAAAGGTGAAAGTTTGTGTGTGTGTGTGTAAGTATGTAAGTGTGTTTGTTACTCTTTCACGCTAAAACTACTGTACGGATTTGGCTGAAACTTGGAATATACATAGTTTATGACCGGGAATAACAAATAGGCTACTTTTGATTCCAGTATTCCCACGGGAACTGAAATTACCGCGGGTAACACCGCGAGGTGCAGCTAGTTTCAAATAAAATGAATTAAGTCAATTGCTGTGCAATATTGAGGAATTGCTAGCAGTTGCTGTATTTGCGAATAGCGAGAAGAATTGTTGAGAAATGCAATTATTTACGAGTTTGGAGTTTAATTTAAAATATTTGAATTTAAGCGGCGATTAATAGTCAATTGCCTAGGATCAGTCTAGATTCATGATATTGTTTAAGTATGGAAATACTGAATAACATTTGAAAACCTTTAAAATTTGCATAACGTACAAAATGCATCACCAATTGTTTGAGTCGAAAGATTTTCTGCAATTTGTATTTAGAGAGCACGAAAAACTACGACTAATACTTACATTACACGACTAATACTTACATTGCATTACGAATGAGGCATGATAAAAATAAAACCTGCATCCCCGTGGCTAGCAGATACGAAGACGGTGGTTTCTTTTACGCGAGGTTGGCCATTCTCTTTGTCTCAAAGCTAGTGTTTTAATTTTCAACTCGGATTGTTTAAAAGCTTCTTTTCTTACGAATATAAATCTCCAAAGAAACTGGAGCGCGGCATAAGGAGGTATAAGTTAGTATAAGGTACCAGTAACTGCGCACCCAGGGGAGGGTAGGTAAGGTAATAGTGTGGGTCCGATTTCCCATTTGTAAAGAAAAAGGAGAAAGAAATCGGTCGGCAGTCCGTAGTCTGTTAATGTCGGGCCATCCTGCACCGATCAACTCCGGGTTACTTATCTAATATCGCTTGCTCCATTATTAGCAAATCGCAATAAAATCACTTTTGCTTTGTGTTCGAGTGGTTTGTTTCATGCTGTAAACGGTTGGATAATCGAGTAGACAGGGTAAATTGCTTTTCAGCCACCTGATAATAGAGAGAGCTGGGTCCGTTCCGACGTCGTTAGGGACACACGGCCGTGGCTTTCGTCAATCTTTCCGACTCGCTGCTCTTGCCACGTTATACTTACATTAATTAAATTACAATTACCGCTTTGAGTGGAACTCAGCCTCTGAAGTTGAGTATAACGGTAATCGCGGGGATATAAGTAAGGTGCGGGGTTGTGAAAATGGTTAAATCATTAGTGTGGTTGCAACTTGCTCATTACTGGAACGAGAGGTGAGATAGGCTTATCCCGAGCTCGAAGTCAGTGTAGCATGCTTGAATAAAACGCGGCATCTGGGCAATCTTCGTCCACCCCATCTGTAATGTAAAATCGGTATTACCTAGTCCTATTATTTCTTCTGTGGATTAAGTTAAAAGCCGAGATTCTTCCGCGGCGATTCATTCAGTTAGTCTTTAGGCTCTTTGTTAGTTATTGGGCTTGTATGCTTGCGTGCGTAAATGTTTCCTGGAAAGTAGAGTTAAGTACTTAATTGATTTTTATTGTTTAGAGCACTTTATAAAACGTAGCGGACATCTTTTGAATCTGTTTATTTCTTGAAAAGCATTATGTTTACGGTGTTAAAATGAGTTTAATATTATGATGAGGCGTGTGAAATTCGCTACTATAGATTATAATGCAACATCAAACCAGCCTCCCGACTGGTTGGATTATTTTATGCCGTAATGGATTTTTAATTTCTATTGCATTTTATATCTTTATGTCTATATAAAAAAAGCATAATGTATATATCAACAGATAATCAAAAGTACCTACCAAAACAATATTATCTTTGAAATCAATGTGGTTATCTTCTTAATGGCAAATTTCTCTGATTTACCAAGTTCAAAGTCACTACACTAATTATACGTTTGGTGTTTAGCTAACCCTCGACACCTAGTGTAGGTACACACCAATTTACAGCATCTAATTAATTCATGGAATCCCTACACGTTATTTATAGAGGAAAATTACGTTGCTCAAAGGGTAGGGAACTTTATGAGTATACTGTGTATACCTATTCAAATCAAAATCAGACAGTCCTATTCAATGAAATATCATATTCTATAACTGGTTTTAATTATCATTATCATAATATACTGAAACTTTGGAAAACGAATTGTAATGTGTTATTTTTTGTCAATTCTGCAATTTCAGAACATAGCATCTAGACTTTATCTACCTTTGTCTTCTTATACACATAATACCCAATGGGTGTAGGCCATAATTTGCCATTTACCTACACACATTTCACTCCAGCTGTTCCTTGGATGTCAGAGTACCAAAGCATTTGCGGCCTGCATGTCTCGTCCCATTAAGTTATCGTCAGTTATCCAGTTATCTATATTCTAGCCGATGTACGAGTATAAGCTATACATTTGATTGACACTAATTGACATAAAACGATGGCAATCACTGTGCCATAAATATTAGTGTTGCATGCGTGAATAATAAAATCCCACTTAAAAATAATGTTGACATTATCAACATCGTAAACTAATCGCAACCTCTTGAAATACAATCGAAAGTGCCAATCATTGAGAGGGTTTCAACATTAGCACATGTTCCCCTTTATTCTCACTCCAAAATTAAAATGAATGTATATAGGGGAGATAGGTAGGTACTAGGGCTAGGAAGTTGTTTTCACAACATCGGACATCACAAAGTATGCAAAGCAGGTAATCGTTTTAGCAAATGGTGTGAGTAAAGCACTGGGAAGCCCATTTTGTTCTTCAAATCATTGTCTATTACCAGAAACATTTAACCTACAGAGCTTTTCGAGTCCGGCATAAAATATTAGCGCCTCTACCAAAAGATTTAACACAAAGGTGTTTTGTTGCGATACGTTTGGGAAATACAACTTTCTTTCACTGAAATTAGAGTTTACATTCACTACACACAATTATTCTCATTTTTTGGTTCACATTTTATAAAAGTATTATTTGTGTTTGAGATTTAAAATTCTCTTAACTACACTTTGAGTGCTTCCGTTTTTCGTGTTTGAAAAAGGAAAATGAAAAATGAATGACCTTCTCCTATTGCCAGTTCTTCTTGTTACGTTGGCAACCGCTAAGATACTTAAATCAGTTCAATAGATCTTGAAGCTTATATATACACTGACTAACCGTAAACTACTTAATAAAAAAAGTCAGACTGATGCACAATCTACAGGGCAATGCTCAATTTTTGACCTCATGTGCCAGTTTTCAAACAAACCAGAAATTAGCAGTAACAAGTAAAATCAAACAATCATCAATCATCATTTATTTATTTTCTCTCACAAACAATACATACAGTTAAATAAGTATAAATACAGGAAAATAAAATGAATTAAAAATAAATAAATAAATGTAGTTAAAAATAATCCAAAAATAAGGTGTCGGTTCTAACTTATTGACAAAGAAATGTTGTGAGAGACTGGTGCCTGAAATAGGTATAGAAAATAACCTGCGTTACGGGTCACCAGTGCCCTACTTCACTGATTTGCATAGGTAAAGAACCAAAACAATAAGTACAATTTTGAGCAAGAGATATAAAGTAAAGAACGAAATATTAAATATTAAAAATGTTAGTAAAAGTACTAGTATTCTTTTATCTGTGGTAAAAGAAGCCAGGATCCTCACGCTGAAACTTTACAAGTGTCTCACGGTGCACGGATCTCGTTTTATCAATTTGCACTTACAGTTCAGACTCAGTTCTATCGCAGGAATTTAAGACGGACCCTGAAATAAAATACGTTGTTAAACGTACAGACCAGATACATAGAGAATAGAGCAATTTTACAAAGAGCTCTTATCTGGGGGCCCAACTGATTTTTAGTACTTGGACTTCGAAAATAGTATAAATGATTTCGTAAAGTTTTCCATATTTGTAATAGACCTATATATTTTGTATCCACGTGCCCTGCGTTTGACCTACACTTACACTTCGCTATACACAGGGTCGCCAGAGACTCCATCTCAATAACAAAAAATAATTGAAAAGGGTCACTGTGTGTTGGCTTCGGCCCCATGCATGCCTATCATAGGTCCCGGACTACATAGTCCCGTGATGTTAAACCTTGACATACATAATAATATAGGTAATAGTAATCAAAATAAATTAGATTTGTTGGCGATTAATAAAGTAGGCACATACCAGGCCTTTACGCCTTTACTAGATGATTATATAGCGTTTGGTCAGGAGGCAATCTTTGCCTCCGCCAAACGGGACACTGTGCCTGGGACATTGTTGAGATGGAATAGGCTTGCCCAACATCTAAATCATCCTCTGAGCTTAGCCGGTCGTATCCACAGGAAACATTAGGAAATACCTGGGTCTGACTAAGCCGCGGGTTTCCTCACGATGTTTTCCTTCACCGTTTAAAAGCTCGTATTAATGCGATTCATCATCTGTTTCAATACGTGGCGTATAAAATGCAGCGGCATGCTGTGAGCACACACTATTTGCGCGTTAAACGCGCTGCGAACTAGCAGGTGACGCGCTATATTAAATCGCGCAGTGACTGCTCGTTCGAAAAACATGGTGTGTATCATAAATACATAACGCTTAGTAAGCATAAGTCAAACTGGCACTAACGATGATGAACGTTAATTTGCCACGACAAAGAATGTCGAGGTACATTGTGATTTTACTACGCAATTTAGATACATAACTTAATTTTCTACATCGATAATAATGTCAAGATTATAACGAAAGAAAATGTATAATACCTATATCAGGGGGTCGCAGGAGAGTTTGTATTGGAACTTCTAATCGGTGGTTCGATTTACTTCAAACTTTGTATGTATTCTCGTAGTCAGATGGTGATTTGTTGTGATTTTACAAATTCGTTAGCCTTCTTTAGGTTACTAAGACGAAATTCAGGCATCTGCTAGTGTAATAGGTATACTATCATAAATTGCATGTTTCTTAAGTGCAATAAAAATCATTCATTCGATTTGGTTTGGAATGAAGGACTAACCTTTGATCAGTATAATAAAGTCAATCAATGTATCAAGTCTCAAGTGGCACTGCAACTACGACTTGGAATAAAAATAGTATTGTAAGTCCACTTGTATCAACTATCAAGTTGCTCAAGATCGCTGTGGTTGACTTGTGGTTTGATTCTGACTTCACAAAGAGAATAACATTACAAAGAGTTACCCTATCCAAATTACTTTTCTACAATCGCTTTTGCTATAGAAACAGAAAACATGTAGTTATAGGAATTGGCATCGATGGCGATAAGTCACATTTATCGATGGACGAGCCTCTGACCAACCCCTTAGATATGTTAAAAAAGGATCTTGGATGCCCAAATTATTAGAGACGGTTTTTAAAAAAATATTTATTACTTATGATTAAATTTATTATAGGGGATAAAAAGGTATTTTCGATGAAATCTACGAAATCAATTGAAAAATGTTCCTCTCGGAGTAACTTCTTAATTCTTCTCATTTTACGATTTCTGATGTGATGTCTGACAAATAAATGAAGAATTGTCACTAAGGGCATTTTACTATTTTAAAAATGTATCATTTTATGATCTCATTATGAGCTTAGCAACGAGCTCATTGGAGCTCGTATGATCACTAAAGATTTTTAAAAACCAAAAATCCATCGATGCACGACCGGATTCGATACTACGACATTCGGATCAAAAGTCGAGGCACTAACCCACTCAGCCAACACGGCTCCTGAAAGCTCTTGAAAGCTATACCATATCCGGATATTTTGTTCTGGAACGTGATCGGTTGAGATGGTGTTAAACATTCTTGCTTTATTAGAAGCTCCGTTGAAACAATCTCGGAAACCAAAGCTCTATTTATTTAGTCGTGAATAATGCTGTCTGTTTCATAGAGTAGGTACCTTTTAGCTCTACTCAAAAGTGCAGAGTAGCTTTTAATTTTTAATGAATTTTTATGTTACAAAAACTCTGGCTTTGATATTATAATGCATGTTTGTTCGTATGAGCTATTGACTAACTTTTGTAACGGAGTTTATAGGCCCTGTGCAGGCCTCCGTCATGGCTGGGACCGACGATTTAAGGTACCTTCAGCACGCAAGCGCTCAGTATGTCGCTTAAATTCAACAATCTATCACCATCGTCTCAGCAAGCTACACCGTAAGCGATTCATTCGCTTTGATCTCATACTTCTAGTACTTATACCTACTTATAATCTACTAGGTACTTATACATCTCTTAGTACTTATGATTTACTTCAGCGCTAGGAGGCAACTTGTGTCTGCACTTGACGGGATGCAGTTACGTCTGAACAATCGTTGAGGTGGAGTAGGCTTGCGCAGTACAGTAGAACACTAATCACAATGTTTGAACTCAGATGTAAAAAAATATAAATAGTCATTAAATATCTATCAAAAGGAAGACAAGGCAACAGCAAGACAATCTTTGCGAAACGGGTGTCAATATTAGAAATTTAACTTATTATGTAAAAATAAATGTGTTTTGTAAGATTGTTGAATAAAGGCTTTATTATTATTATTATGTAAGTATGTCAAGGTTTACCATCACGGGACTATGGAGTCCCGGACCTTTGGTAGGCATGCATGGGGCCGAAGTCAACACACAGAGGCCCTTTTGACAGTTTTGATGTTTTTGTGATGGAGACACATACCGGTGACTACCCTGAATAACACAAGAAATGCATCCAAAGGCTTATTATTATTATTATTATCTACCTATCACTAAGTGGGGTCGGCGCACCATGTTTCCATCGTCCATTTTCTTCTCTCACTCGTCATCTCAGACCTCATTCCTTTCACACCTAATAATCTGCATTCATAAAGTACATAGGCAGGTATCATAGGTATAAAATACCTCCCAAAGTATGCAAAGCTAAATAATAAGGCAGCCTATAGGCATTAAGATCGTAGTTTTGTAAAAGGTCGCGTCGGACGTTCTAATTTACAAGAATCCCTTTGAATTTTGATCCACTAACCGAAAGTCATCCCAATATCCATTATTTATTCAGCCTCATTTTGGACAGAAATTATTAGTTTTATTATTCCATTCCGTTTGTTCATCTATCTGAAATTCTATCTCTAAGATATATATTTGAATACTTTAATTGAACGGAAATTAAAACTTAAAAGAAATATAAATAATGCGGATTCGGATGTTTCAGAAATAAATTTACTTGCTTCGGACACGAAGAGCTTGTTAGTAAAACGTTTAAAGTTTAATTATTTTTCAGTGAGAACGTCCGTTGCTTCTTTTAGATTCGAACAGAAGAATTATGTCACACCAATATACAAAACACGCTCAATGGAACTGAATCGGCTGTTCATGGAAACTTGACGTTGTTTAATATTCTCAGTAAATAAAATTACGAAAAAGGCAAAATAAAACACGCCAAAGTCAATTATTTAAAGCAATTGATGAATACCCTGCATTACTTTGATGGACTTTTTAGGCTTCAAAAAGCACATGAGCTGAGAGGAAAATAAATAACCAAATTGATTTGAATGAACATATTTCACAACGCTAAGTACCTAAATGGTAAAAGTTACAATTTGCAGCCTTTTGTTGTTTATTACCTGTTTATTTATTTCCATCCATATTTTCCTGTTATGGGTCTATTGGCCTACCAAGCTTACCTACTTTCTTGTTAACCAGGCTTATCCTTATTGAAAATACTTATGTAGTCATTTCATTAATCTGGATTTTTAAATACTCCTAAAATATACGCCATAAATACGGATTCTCAGCTTTTCTAATCTCATTAATTCACCATTCTCATTTACGTACCAGCTACTTTTCGCGTAGGTCGTCGCTACGCCAGTTTGTACTTTTATTAAATCTACTGCCAATTATAAATTGTATCAATATTTTCGCCTTTATACCTCTGTAAACTAATATACCTAGAAGCCAGTTTTCAATACAAATTGCTAGCGATGCTTAAATTAAAATTGATTCATACTTTTGATTGAATCGAATATATGAATAGAAATTACTTATGCCTTTTGCTACATAATATTTTCGAAGAAGTATGGACTGTTTATTAGTAAAAAAAATTACCTGAGGAATCAAATAGATTGGATCAGTTCTACGGCTTTTTTTGATTAATGAGGCATACCTATAATATTGCAATAAAGAAGAAATAAAGCACAAATCAGCTCAAAGGAGAAGGCTGAGTCTTTCGTTATAGAATCTGTACCTACTACCTAGTAAAATTATTTTAAGTCTGTTCTGGTTTTGTTGTGGTAGCTTCCTTTAATTTATTTATAGTAAATCTGACAAGTAGTTCCTTATAAATGTAGACACTATTTACATATCCAACCGAAACTCAGGATCTTGTAGGTACTCACTTATAGTATGGGTTGCATCGGGAGTTATTGACAAGTCATATTATTATTTTGATATTGTAAAATTAGAAACAAGATCAAAAACAGTTCAACTGGGCCTTAATACTGACCGTCGGAATTTTACGTCAGTTTTATGAAGGTCGCAGCTTCTTCGATAACGCTTAAATATGGCTGAAGATGGATTTGTGCAATACGAGCACGACTTATGAGTTTCTGAACTTTGCTTTCGTATGCAGAGAATATTGGTTCGATTGCTAACCTACTTAGTTTCATATTTCTTCTTGAGTACCAAATTTTCCTTTTAGCTTAAGTTATAATAGTTTTATGAGTGTGTTATTTTAATTCCACATATTTTAAGGAAACACTACGCATCGAATATTAAGTAGGTAGTGCTAACCATTAGTGCAAAGGCTTAATTATTAACACAAAAGTTTTTTCATTTATGGACGGCAATGCGAATTTATATGAGCAAAAGGTTTATTATGAAAGGTCTAGTTTTATCGGATTGTAATAATAAAGTTCTAATGGCGAGTAAGCACGGCCTGGGTCTGGGGCAGATTGCAGTTGATAAATCCTCAGTAAACCTTTCATCACATTTGTTGTAATAATAACAAACGCACCGCCAAAACAGCCCGATTTACCTTTTTTAAATCGAAGTAATGAATGATAAATTCTACTTAGCAGCCGACGTCTTTTGTTGGTTCCCCCATTTCGGAACAAAACATTATTTTTAAACTGGTTTGTGTAAATAAGCATCATAATTGCGATATTCGCTGCCTCCAGCCGCCAGCCCCAGCCGGCCACAATCAAAGCGACCTTCAGAAATTGCGACTCGTTGCGATACTGATGTTCCCCATTTCTCTTGTAATGATAAATAAATATAGCGACGCAAATTCGCACTGGGCTCGATACTTGCTGGGACAGCTGCGCCGTGGATTCATTCCTTTCATAGTACTCTCGGCGGAACCGGCTTAGGGGTTAGAACGACTTCTATACAAAAGAAATCACGTTTTAACACAAATATACAACACTGAACAAAATAACACAAAGACATAAACTAACGCAATAAGAAGTGACGTTAACTCGTGCTGAATGCTTGGATTAACATTAGGTACTTATGATCATTCGTATTCGCCGTTTAGTAGTACAAAAGATTTATTTTAAATATATAAATATATATAATATGTCTAACACAAGAAGCTAATAGGCGTACATATAAGTGCTTCTAACAAAGTTTATCCCATAAATACTTAAGATAAGTTTCCTGAATTTTTATTACCCAGCTGAATGTCATTTTATAAGTGTTATTACAATCATCTTAGAAAACTGTTTCCATTAGGTACTTTTTAGGTGTTTATGCATAGTTTTTCAAATCTACAGATTTTAGCATTAGAATTACGTGTTTTGGTAGCAGTCTAGGAAGCAAATTTCAATCAGCAACTAGCCCTCTCGCTTCTCTTTCAATATAAACGAGTAAGTAGCTACATAGGTACTTCCCCTCAATCACAAAGGCCGTACCTACAATACCGTTTGCTATGACGAAAGCTACTACAAATTCATTGAAGCGTGACTACGTGTTTTTATCAGGCCCCTATCCTAGGGGAGCGAGAGAAATCAATTTGTTCTGCGACTCATGTAAAATAAAGGGATGAAGAGAAGCTCCTACAAATGTGTTTCGGAGATAAATAATAACGATAAAGACCCTCGATTTGACCCGCGAAAGATTCTTTATGTAACGCCTTATCTCATTGTGCTCAAGAATAGCGCAAAAAGACTTTGAAAAAGAATTGGCAAGCCTTTGTTATTCAAGGATAGAATTTGAGAGTGTGGGCAACTGGGCATACATTCTATGAACAAAACTACGCACTTTGCAGTCGCGAAGTTTAAAGCGCAGTTTCAGAGAATCCTGAAAGGCAGCTGAAGTATTTTTAATACCAAGCGTTAGGCGTGCTAACAGTCAAATCAAGATGAAAAAGTTCGCTCTTGGGATCTAAGCCACGCTTACATTTTCAGAGTTCCTCAGCGTACCCTCTTAGAATATAGGAAGTAAAGATATTTTCAAGCCTATGCATCTTTTGTTGCCGAAGTTCAATAGGTAGTCGAGCTTTGTGTTACCTACCTATTTTTATAGATGCTCAACTTCATAGATTTAGTAAACTGGATTGTAGAACATGAGCTCTTGTTTATATAGTGACCACTCCAATTTACCACGCAGAATCTCCTTTGGGATAAGACGCCACTTACTGTAAGGGTATTTGGAACGATCCTTATTTCTTTCGAAATACATTCCTTTGTGTTAAACAACAGCAAAATGGGGTCAAGCGCGACACAATCAAGCTTGCTAGCGGCCCATTATAAGAGTTGTTCGATTTGTATGGCTCGACACAACGAAGAGAATACTGGCCCTGACATCCTAGTACATTATAGCTCAGCATTTGAAAGAAACTGACACTGGGATCTTAACTTGAATGATTACAGATAGCGGTTAACTCATCAATAAAAGTGAAACATGAAATAGGGGCAGGTAGTCCATCAAAAGAAATACATTTATCAGCGTGTAGATGAATGCACAAGACTCGCGGCGTGTAAGTGCGCAAATATATCGCGTGTCCCTTTCACAGATCGCTTCCTAAATCCCTAAAAGAAGTTGTCTGACAAATTACATTTTTGTTGGGGTGTCCCGGAATCTGAGCATAAAAGGATCGTAAGTCTTGTAATGCATTTTTCATGCTTGGTCAAGCTCGTAAATTGATGACCTGAGTACGGTTTTCGTACCTATAAATTGTCGTTATTGTATCAGTCTTCTGTAAGAGCACTTTTACTTTATGAGCTTGTTTGTACTATCAGTTGGATCGGGGTTTTCCAAAAAAACAAGTTTATATTTGCCTGTTTTTTACTGCTTTACTTTATTTACTCTGATAAATCTATGCGCTCCCAAAACTCGTAGATGTTCGATAATAAAGTCATTACCAGCTGGTTTCATTTGCTGCCCGTCAATTAGTTATCGGCGGTTAATCGAAGTTCGTATCTTAAGTTCATCAGTACCTAGCACCTATCGCTAGAAGCTATGATAACTTGAATCTGTTGAGTTCAAACTCTTGAAACTAAACTAGCAGTATTTACTTCGTTGCTTCCTAACAGTTGTGAAATACAAAGGCAATTCCATGCTGGTATTAATTTGCGTTTACGTCGTGTGGTAATATAACGTCGGACGGAAGGGCCATCACCATTAGTGTTCGATGTGATAGGCAAGCGGGCTTCTAATTTAACTCTCCTCACGTAATAAGGCGGAATAAGATTTGTCCATCAATCGGTTGTAAAATTGTGGTATCCTATAGTTAGGTAGTGTATCCTGTTCCCATTATCCATAAACGGTTTGAATATGTGAGGCTCGTGCCTGGTTTCCCGGCTTTATAGTTACGTGAGGAGAGACTACTTTGCTGTACGTGACCCCATCACTTGAGAAAGCTCGCTCATACCACAGATAATATAATACTATACTAGCTCATACACAGATACCTGTAATAAATAAGAAACGTTATTCCTTTTGCTGCCATTCAAATTAGGTAAAAAAATGGGACGGCGCTTTTAGGAATTTCTTATTTCATTAACTAGGTGGTGGGTGCTTATGAGTATGTTGTGTATTACAAAATTGTAAGTTTTGCATAGGTTCGTTGAAATTAATTGTGTTTGAATAATATTATTCAGCATTTGTCAAGATTTTTGTTATATTAAAAGTTAATTTGTAATGAGCTTCCTAGCGAATCCTGCAGTTATCTGCAATCAGTTTGACATCAACTAACATTATAGTTAAACCAAAGACGATTAATATCTAGAAGACAGACAAAGGCCATACACAAAATCGTAACCCTAAAAAATAGCCTGAAAGCTCTAAAACATCAATTTTATCCAAGAAATTTCAATTACTTTCTAGTTAAAAATGTTTAAATCTTGAATATTGTTGCTACCTACTACTAAGTATTGAAATTTCTTGGATAAAATTGATGTTTTAAAGTTTTCAGGCTATCTGGTACTGCGGGATCGGGTTACGATTTTGTGTATGGCCTTTGTCTGTCTTCTAGATATTAATCGTCTTTGGTTAAACTTAAAAAATATTTGTAGGTTCAAATGTGATGTAGGTATTTTTATATTTTATATTGTTTTTACCCTTGGGTAATTTATGATAAGAGTGGCACGGTAGCACAAAATAAACCTTCGTTCGTGGTTTAAAGTGTTATCCTAATAAAGTAAAAAATTATTTTCTGTATTTGGCAATAAAAAATCCCAATCCTTTTAAAATAAGGGGGGCGGCGGTACATACTATGTATTTTTTTTAGTTTTTGATTGCGGAGCGTATTCATGTTTTTCCGCAGTGTTGTTATTTTTGTTGTACATACTCGTATTGTTTCTGAAATAATTAGAGGTAATCAACTAGCAACAACGAATCCAATTATAATTATTAATAATAGAGTTTTGAGTAAAGGCGGCGCGGGGTTATGCCTTTACTGATTTAATTCATTAACATGCTATGTTTAATAACTAGACGAATACAAGCGAACAGTGTATTACAGTAGTAATCATCTTAATAAATATTATCCTTTCGTTACATCGCATAAAACCGTGCCCTGTCGATTCTTAAAATTTTAGATAATAGCTACGCTCTAAGAAAATAATGATTTTGTATATTAGCTACTTGATCAATCACTACTAATACGGGTAAATTAAGAGGCGATAACGGTTATAGAGACAGTTGGTGAAAAATGTGATCATAATAATAAAAAAACTCCGAGCTGGGTTCGTAATGAGAAAAGTTTAGTTGGAGTTACTAAATTAATCGAAGTTTTTAGGGTACCGACGGCTGACACAGGATGACCACCGGCCCAATTACTCTCGCTTTTCGATTACTCGCTATTATACGCCATTCATAATTAAGCAAGGCTTGCTAGAAATTAAAGACTAGGTCGTATTCATTGGTTTAGGTAAAACTACTTCTATAAAGTCAACAATAATGACCAAAATATAATTGAAGATAGCAAGAAGTTATTTATCATAGAAATCAGTTTTTCAACCGTTGGAACGTAAGTTGCTGGTGTGCTTTGTTAAAATTATTTATCTGCGAGAAAATATCCTTCAATAATTTGAATGTTATAGAAAATTGTTTAAGTATAACAAAAGTTTATTCTTTGAAACTGGCATTTCTTGGAATGTAGAAGAATTTTTTAAAACTCGCTCAATAGATATTCAAGAGACGCTGTGTTAGCATATCTAACCGTGGGATTCTTGCTATTTCGTAATTTTGTCACGAAAGAGAATCTTTTTATTATTTATTGAAACCATTGGACAGACTTTTTAAAATTCTTTAGAAGAAAGTAGGTACTATAAGATATTCAAATAAGTACGGAGTACGGAAATGTCAATATAAAAAGTTGAGCCATTTGTTTAACTTGCATTCACTAAAGTACAAGTAGGTCTTTTCTACAGGAATTAGAACCACCTATTAGCATGTAAAACGAAACTGAAGTGATCCTTGCTTGAGGTCCTACCAAAATAAACGATTTTTCTTTCTTTCTAATTTCTGAGTTGTATTGAGATAATTTTGTATTTTCATTTAAACTAAATTGTCTCGCAATTTATTAACCAATTAACTAAATAAGTTTGAATTATTATAATGGTACTATTGTCAGTGCTAATGGCATAATACGCTATTCAGTAGATGTTAACAAGTATAGCAATATTAATAAAATTAAGCTAACGTTAACAAATACCTAATCTACAGGTTCATTACGAAAAGTATCAAGCCCGATGCCTTTTCAGCCTTATACACGTGATGCGAATCTTAGACTCCAAACCTTCAATTATTCACTGAATAGAGGATAAGTCCCGCTAAACGGCCTGATAATTGCATACACGGGGACCGTGTAGACGAGTTCCACAAATGAGGCATGAAATCCCATTTCGGGTACATCTGAATAGGGGCATTACGGTGCTTTTCCGCGATATGCCTAATTATATACCCGATTGATTCGGATGAAACGGCCCGCACGTTTCTGGCAGGTTCGGCTCTACAAGGTACGATTACTACATCTCAGTAACGAAGCACTATTCAAAGCTGTCTGTACCAGGGATGTTACGGATCTGGATACGGATGGATACGGATATAGGAATAATATTATACGGGTTTCAGATACGGTAGTAAACTACACTCGCCCGCAAAAATAAAGGATTACCTAGCTAACTCCAAATAAGAAAATGTAATTATGCATAAAATAAACTACAGTTTGATTCAAAATAACCATTTATTCATTCGAAAATGGTAAGAAAACGTAAGTTGGTCAACATCGTCAAAGGCATGATTTTGCACAAATTACTCGAATTGAATCGAGATGGAAAATCAATTTAAAGTCCCACATATTTCTACAAAATTAAAGAAGTTGATATTGAAAAATGAATAACAATAAAGTTTTTACTTACAAAGCATTTTTTCTGCCATTACCTACAGTAAAAAAGGTCTTTTGTTTTAATTTCATAAGCAAAAGAAGTTATCTTGATCATTTCTTGAATAAATTGCTGTTTTCAAAGGTGACTCTTTATTTTTGCGGGCGAGTGTATTTTAGAAATAGGTTACAAATTAAAAAATAAGTTACAAAATATATTTCGTATTGTCCGTTAGTTTTGGTTAGTTTTAGTTACGGATAATTAGTTCTGAATACCAGATTGACTGACTATTTATGGCTAAGCATATTAAATTGTGAGGGAGTAGTGTGTTGGCTCGACCGGGCAAAAATATATCATAATGTCTCATTTCAACTCCGTCCGTACCTATCCGATTCACACTAATATTTTAAAGGTGAATGTGTGTGTTAAAGTGTGTAAGTGTGATTGTTACTCTTTCACGCTCAAACGGCTGGATGGATTTGAATGAAATTTGGTACCAGGATTGTTTTTTTTTTGTATGAGCAAGTGGCGAACTCTGTTGACGGAGTTTTTAGGCCGCCTAAAAGCCTCCGTCATGGCTTAACGACATTAAAAGCCGGGACCGAATTGCTTATACACTAGATTCAAAAATAGGCTACTTTTCCCGGTATTCCCACGGAAACGGGAACTATTCACCGCAGGTAACACCGCGGGGCGCAGCTAGTATCCCGTAGTTTCGGTAACGGTTACGGAGCTCCATAACAACTCTAGTCTGTACCGCCAAAAAGATTACATAATATTTTCTTTTTGCTCTACAACTTGACTGGGTTTATTAAATGTCATACAAACGTCCCTTTTGAACATCAAAGAAATAATGTTCCCCCTACTTCAATTTTTTACATTACCTACTTAGGTTTATTTTAACGAAATAATCCTATTTCTAGAAGCTTAGAGTATTAATGGTATGTTAGAAGAGATTAAGCTTTCAAACAAATATTTAATTTTGTTCAAGTAGCTTAGTCTAAAATACTCTATTTGAGGTAAATACACTATTTTAGGTTGCTCTCGCACTTACATCTTGTTTACATTTAATTTTGTTTCTAATTCTCAATAGGTACGTTAAGTTTAACCTAGCCAACAAATATTTTACGTTGCACGCAATCAGTTTCATGACATTGTCCATTGACGCGGAGCGAGCTGTCGGAGCGGAGAAACGCATAAATATTTACCAAAAGGATCGCATAAAATTTCTGAGCGAAGATTTTATTTATTTTATTTTATTTTATTTTTACAATTTTAGGAAAACTTACAGCTAAAATAAAACAATTAATTTATGTAATCCTATTGGTACCTATTTATCAATTTTTCCGCTCCGCCAGCTCACTCCGCGTCATGGGACAGGCAGCCTAAGATTCAGGATCGTATTACAAAGTGTCATATCTTCGTTTAAATACAGTTTAAAGCTGAGTTTTAACTTGAACCGAGAAAGATTTCAAGCAAAAATATCATTTTAAAATTTACGAATTTTATAACGACATAATAATCCATAGAGTTTGAGTGGCATTTCATTCATATAAACATAAAGCTCAAGCAGTGATTACTGGTGATTGGTTAAAATTATACGTTAGTTAAAATCTTTTAAAGATTTTAACTAACGTATATACCTATAACGTAACGTAACTAACGTATATATGCCTGTAACTATAATACGAGTATAACGTATATACCTAAATTAGGTAATATGCATGAGCCTAACATTATTACAATATTCAACAATTAATACCCTAATAGTAGTTTTGTGTGAATCGTCATGTATTTAAATGCAACACTAAGGTAACACAGTAATTGGATTGCAGTGCCAGTTAAGTGTGTGCCATAACGCCGAGGAATGAGCGGGAGAGCGAATAATGTTTTTACTCGTGAGTGAGAAGCGCAGAACGATAGACACGCAACATAATTTATAGCGAGAAAACAGTTTTTATTTAATTACAAGTTAATTAAACAAGCAATCGAAAAATTAAAAAACCAGAACTAAATAAATACTTCTAGGCTATTTTTCAAAACATAAAACCAACAAAAATAGCGTTCTGTTCCTGAGATAAATAGCAAACTGTGTGAAAAACATGTATTTTTCAAAAAAATATATGATCGAGAAAACTTTTACCAATCGTGTTTCTAAAAAACCATAACGCAAGATAAAAGTTCAAAGTATCATTTCCCTAAATATTAAGGATGTAGCTTTGACATATACTGAGATAAATAAGGATTTCGACGACTAATTTGCATATGGCGCTCTCTTAACGCATGCACTGAAACTGAAATTCTAGTATGGTGTTATTGCCAATAAATTCACTTTTCAAAATTAATTGGCACGTCGGCGTAGCTACGGATTGTCTGTACCCAGTTTCCAAAAAGTAGTTCCTATTGGAATGTTGGATAAATGCGAAGATTCGTTATAATTATTATATTCGTTTACAATTCGTGACAAATCAAATCAAATCGTTTATTTGTTTCTCTCACAAACATAAATAAAAATTATATAATAATTTTAACCTGTTTTGTGAGAGACTGGTGCCTGAAATAGGTATAAAAACCAATTATTGTTTTTGAAAAATTATATCAAATAATACATGTGAATCAAGATTTAAGGTTAAATTTAGTATAGTGCAAGCGGGCTTTCGCCCATTGCGCCACAGAGGTCGTCAAAATACATACATACAATAAAAACACTATTTATCCAAAAATTACAAAACCGGCTTTCGTTCTAAGTCGCCAATGAAATTCAATAAAGCCCAAATTCATTAACAAGGGATAATGCAAAACTATTACCAACCAGTGTAACCGTAACCTCACCAACAAGACCGTTTAATGGTGATGTAAATTAAATTCCCAAGTTGATGTTTAGATAAAGTGAGTTTTATTCTTCTATACTATAATTGCCTGCAATTTTGTCCGTGTGAAGGAAATTGTAACTCTTCAAAAATGTATTCAGCTTTAGCTTGTGCATAAATAATTTAACTAACACTGGATCCAAGCTTTACATGATACTATAATAGATGAATAACAGATATCAATGACATTCATATAAATGATATAAGTTACCACTAATAAAAGGCTCCTGGAATTTTAATATAAATATTGTAGGTATTGTATTCTCTTTTAATTTATTTTAATTCATACTTCGAGCTGTCCAAATATTTCTATTTTTAACTTCCATCATTACATATATATTTATTTTGTAATCATGTCACCATCGACCATATTTGAATAATCCTAGGTACCTACTTGATAGATTATTATAACACTTCCATGATTTTCTTCAAACTGCGTTCAAGTCAAAGCGACTGTGTCGCAATAACTAGTACGATAAAACCGGTCAGGGGGCGTACGTGAATGACTCCTTATTCCTTCCATTCTCTTATTGATTGCTAGGGTCCGGACAAAATCTTAAAGGTATTTTGCGCACTGAATTCCGTGTAATGAATTTGTCTCAGAAATCTGAGAGGATTTTCCACCTTGAAACAGGGTTTGAAACTGTAACATAGATAATCAGCACGAGGCGTTTATGAACGGAATTTTGTTGAGATTTGTGTGAACCCTAAAATACACTCACATGGAATATAATTATTGTTTTATTATAACTCCAAGTTATACTGTTAGACCCAAACACACTAATGTGTAGATCGATCTTAGACAGCTATTGGACACAGACGGAACATTCATCATCATCATCATTGACAGCTCAAATTATAGCCCACAGCTGGGTATAAGCCTCTTCCCTCAAACGTTACTCTAATCGACCCTGTGCCGTTCGCATCCATGCCATTCCCTCTATGGCCTCTATATCGTTCACCCACCGAGCTGATGGTCTGCCCCTGCTTCTAAAGCTCTCTCTTGGCCATTACGATGGAATCAATCCATGACGGAACATTGCCATTGGCCATTCTATTCATAGTCAAGCTTGGAACCAAGTCATAAGCCAATGTGTACCGCCGGCATTAGGTGGAAATGTTGTTTCTTTCGGTGGTGATGTTTAAGGGAGAACTCTCTGCTAAGTTTTCCAGAACTTCTAAGAAATCAAAAAGACACGACACGCGGTTCCCACGGGCGGCGTACGAAAAATAATTATTTTGCTAGAATCAATAAAAGCGTTGAAGAACGGTTGTGGCGTGAATACGAATACATGCGATGATTTTCGAAGAACGTGTTACATAAAGTAAACAGGAACACAAACTAAATAATTTTGCAGGGTATATTTCGAGAAAGATATTGGTATTAAAAACTATAATTCTAAAGTTTTCAGTAGATAAATACGTTTCCTCGTAAGATCATATTTTCTTTCGTAAGAGGCTCTATATCATACGATGTCAATATCAGTTTATTTATAGGCAAGGAACTTCCGATCTGAAATGATATTATATCTTTGATATTAAAGTCCATTCGATATTCCTGATAAAGTTAGTTAGGATGAGCTAGTGTCAGTAACTCTAGTGACGGAGTTTCTCCGTCATGGCTTATCGACTTTAAAAGCTGGGACCGACAATTGAACGTGCCTTTCGAAGCACGGAAGCGCTCAGCTGTTAATGCCACTTGCATCAATCACAGATATCAATCCAAATTGTAACCGCTCAGAACATCGCTTAACTTCAACTCTATCAAGATCGTTTAAGCTAGGTACGCCACGTGTTTAGTTATTATTACCTACTACGCGCAAAAATGCTACCGCTAAGTAGGTACTGGATCTTTGCTCTTTGTCAGCCAAAATGTAACATGTAACCACATGTAACAGAAAACTTAGCCGAAAAAAGAACAAAACAAACGATAGTTTTACCGAGGATTTACCTAACCTACAAAGGACATAATAATCTAGTGAGATAAAACAGTGAATAAATATTTTGAAACTTTCTGAAGTATTTTGTTATATCCGCCATTCTACGCGTTATTTTTCAAGAGCGTAGCCGCTGACAAAGCGCTCGCATATTTCAAGTGGTTATCTCATAGTTGGGATTTAAACCTTTCCTACATTTTGCTGCGTTGATTGCGATAGATTTATTACAAAAAAAAATATTCTGTTCCAGTTGTGAGCTAGTTGTCAACGTTTATTTTCCCATGAACGTTTCAAGTGTTGGTCTTCATTTATTTTCTGTCCTAAATAAATGGTGTGGAACCTTTTTTTTATATTAATTGGTACATTCCTTTAAAAATTAAGCGTTTCAAATTGCTTGCCTTAAATTTGCTTTTACCCAGTTGGATAATAGTTAACTAACAAAAGTTTATAAGCTATAAATATCATAAAGTTACCACCAACAGCCAAATGATTGACAATACCATTAAGTAAATGTAATTTCTTTTTCTCTTTGTTGCAGTTATTTCAATTGGCAGTCGCTGCTGCTTCTCATCCTCACTTTGGCGAGCTGTGTCCAGGCCAACATTGACAAAAAGAAGTGTCCTAAAGATTGCAAATGTCGGATCGTGATCGACCTTGAATTTGGTTCTGTACTACGCGTGATGTGCCTGCATGGAGACATGGACGTTATCCCTATTGATCAGATTGATAGAAATGTTTTCAAATTGGTTATAGGAGCACCGAAAGATCATGAAAATCATCTGACCATCGGCCTTGTTTTCACTCAACCAACTCCTTATCACAATCTCAGAGAGTTACATATCGTCCACTCCAATGTACCATTAATCGGCACGCACTCCTTCTGGGGTCTTCTGAATCTTAAAGTGTTGAATCTTACTTACAACAACATTACCAGTATTTTTACGGACAATTTTAGAGGACTCATTAGTCTTACTGAGTTAAACCTCTCTCATAACAAAATCGTCGACATGGCCAGCGAGTCCTTCCGGCATTGTACTGCTCTGAAAACGCTCAACTTGTCGTACAACCGCATCTATGTCCTGATGCCGAGACTGTTTAGAATGCTTGGGAAATTAAAGACCCTCGACCTCAGTGGAAACCCTATAGACGATTTGAACCCAGAAGTGTTCAGGGATGTTCAGTTGTTGACCATATTTAGATGCAGAGATTGTTTGCTGGTGAGAATCAACCCACAGATTTATCATTTGGTTCCAAATTTGGAAGAATTAGATCTTGGATATAACCAATTGAAATATGTTCTGATTGACGATTTTACTAACCTGAAGAAACTGATAAATCTAAAGTTAGATGGAAATCAGATGTCCGTTATAGTGGATTATGTATTTGGCCAGAATCAAAAGTTGGAAATGTTAAACCTTGCATATAACAAACTGGCTTTACTATCTCCAATGTCACTTACAAATATGAGTAGCCTTGTGCATCTCGATATCAGTCACAATAAAATTGACCGCTTCCATCTACAGACTTTTGCTCCGGTCATTGATTCGTTGAGAACCATCATATTTAGCGGAAATAATATGCCTCTAAATGAGCTTGCGATTGTGCTGCAAATCTTACCGAAACTCAACACTGTTGGACTGGCTAATCTTTCACTGACAGATATACCCTATAACTTTTTTCTTTACAACGAGCACCTAGCATCAGTTGATCTATCTTGGAATAAATTCACAAAATTTCCTCTCATGCTTCTGTCAAGGACAAAGTTCTTGCATAAATTGGATATCTCGCATAACCACCTGACCGGGCTTGAGGAGGCGGATCTGCAACGACTTGAAGCGATTCCGTCTATCCACCTATCAAAGAACAGATGGCAGTGCGATCAATGTTCGACCGGTATGATGCTAGTGTACATGAGCACTACGGTCCTGAACGGCTCTATCAGGAATCTTCGTTGCTACTCGCCGATGCGACTGCGCGGGACACTGCTCGGAAATATGAGCTTTGACACTCTGGAGGCTTGCTCGACATCGTACGAGGCCCAAGTGAGTGTGGTCGCGGGGCTGGTGCTGGTGCTGGTGGCGGCGCTAGCGGCGGTGACGGGTGCGCTGTGCTGCACGCGGCGCCGCGCGCAGCGATATTACACCAATGAGGAGAAGCGGCTGGAGCGCGACCACGAGCACCCCGAAGAGCTGCTGCCGCACACCGAGCTGGGCACACTGGCCACCATCCACGCGCCTTTAGACGCGCTTGGTGAGCACAGCTAGCGCCATGCTCTCACCCCGACTCGTCGGGTGGTGCGTGTAGCGCACAGTGAACTCTCGGACTTTCCCCTCTTCCCGATGACACCAGCTCCCTTCCCGGTATTCGAAGATATTCCTATTCACTATTTGCGCCCACCTCCAGGGTTCGAGAATGAGGATGATGATATTATGTGATACGAGGACTATCCATACGAAGAAGATCTAGTGTAAATGCACCAAAGATCTAAAACTAGTACTCTTTAATTTATAAATTGTGTTTAAAACATAGGGACATCGAGTGAGTTTAGTAATGTGTTACTGAATAATGGACTTGTTATGGTAAGAGAATAATATATATTTTTTTAAACCATGAAGTATGTAATTAGACTTTATATTCAAAAGTTTTTAGAATTAGGGATGGCCGTATCGTATAGGGATGGACGGGCTCAGTTAAAAACATTAAATGTATTCAAAAAGATCTTATTGCGCTTGTAATACCTATGTGGGATTTGAAAAGGGAAGTAAGTAAGTTATGTGATATGGAACGTTTTGAATGAAGGGATGAATGGAGTGAGGGAGAATGGGAGTGAGTGGATTGGAAAAGGCATTATGGCTGCCGCCCTGTTTTACGCTGCAAGTGATAAAATAAGGAATCATAAGAAATAAAGAAGACGTGGATAAAATAGTGTTTCTGTTTGCTCCCCCCATCCCACATTTTGGGGGCTCGTCCGGGATCACAATTGAAGACGCTTGGTGGATGGGCGCGAGGCAGAAACCAACGACGAAAATTATACCGCAACGTGCTTGCCGCCATAATCGCCGGTTCGACACATTACCTAGGGTGTTTCCTTACGACGCAAGAACATGCCTAGGTCTAAAGAAGAAAGACGGAAGAGCCGGCAAGATGACTTTGAAGACGCTGGGGATGACTACGGCGCGAAACGCCGTGATGCGCCGTCATCATCCGCTCACAATATGCTGCAAATGGCCGCAGAACTCGTGCCGAGTTTCAACGGGAAGGACGGGACATATCCAGTTGCGCAGTGGGTAAACGACGTTGAAGATAACGCTGAAATCTTTGGGTGGACCGCCCTCCAGCAGCTATTGGTAGCAAGAAGATCACTCAAAGGAACAGCGGCACTCTGGCTACGTGCAGAAAAAACACATAAAAGCTGGGAAGAACTCAAGCAAGCTATCACTAAGGAGTTTCCTGATACGGTAGATATCAAAGCCGTGCATGAAATGATGAGCACCAGAAAGAAGAAATATAATGAGAGTTGCCTAGATTATATGCTAATTATGAAGGACCTAGGCAAACGAGGGAAAATGCCTGATTATGTAGCCATAAAATACATTGTCGATGGCATAACTGACGTAGAAACTAATAAAATGATGCTGTACGGCGTAACTTCTTACAGTGAATTAAAAGAGAAGATTAAGATTTACGACGCAATAAAGACGAAAATGATTAAAAAACCTACAGAGAAAGAGCCGGCGAAGAAGGACAGCAGTGAAGTTAATAAGCAGAAAATCAAGCGTATTCGTTGTTATGCCTGTGGTGATCTTGGGCATGCATCATTCGATTGTCCTCACAAAGATAAAGGCTTGAAATGTTTCAAGTGCAACGAGTTCGGCCATGTTGGTTCTACCTGTATGAAGAGAACGAGTGAGCGAATGAAAAGCTCGAAAAAGCCAGAAGAGGCGTTCGGGATCAATCGGCAGGCTTCGGATGACTCCGGAGCAAGAAAACGCGCGATGTTTGGTACGATGACGGCGGGACCCGCGGTTGACTTCACCCCTGCCCAGGATCGTGCTGAAGATTACGTAACACGGAACGGCGCCGGCGCTCCCATAATGGCGGACTATCCGAGTGACAACGAAAGTGAACTGTCAATGTCCGTTTTGTCAGACACGGAAAGTGAGGTGTTGGTAAACAATGTGAACTGTAAGAAAAACTTACGAAAAACAATGAAAAAACCGATTGTGTGTACAAAAATCGGTGGTAGATGCGTGAACACACTGATTGATAGCGGTAGTGAAGTAAATATAATTTCATCGGACTTTTATCAATCGCTCGGGATGCCGGAATGCGAAAGTGATAGCGTCAAACTTTCCGGCATAGGACTCTCTACAGTTCGTTCCATCGGAAAGTGCCGATTAAGCTTTTATTTCGACGGACAAATGTTCGAGAGTGTGATATTTCATATAATTTCGAAAGATTTCATACCATATGATGCCATAATAGGTCAGGAGTTTTTGAATGATGTTGCGGTGATTATTGATAATGGAATAGTACGGCTGGTCTCGGATGAATGTAGTCTGAATGTTTATGTTAGCGAGATGTGTTTCTCTGATTTCAGCATAGGGCCGATGACTAACAATATCTTGAAGGAAAAGGTAAAAAATTGGGTCGAAACCTACAAACCGTATTCGCCTGTAAAAGAGCCACCTCTTCAATTGAAAATAATACTGAAGGATGAAGTACCGGTATCTCAGCGACCTCGGCGATTGTCACTAAAGGAACAAGAGTTGGTGGAACTACAGGTAGCTGAATGGTTGGATAATGGCATCATTAGGGTAAGTTACTCTGAATACTCTAGCCCCTTGGTCCTGGTGAAGAAGAAGGATGGATCTACCAGAGTTTGTGTAGATTATCGTGCTTTGAACAAAAAGATAGTGAAAGATGAATTCCCATTGCCAATCATTGAGGATCTGATTGATAAACTAAAAAATGCTAAAGTTTTTAGTGTACTTGACCTTAAAAATGGATTCTTTCATTTGAAAGTAAGCGAAGAGTCAGTCCCGTATACATCATTTGTAAGTCATCACGGCCAATTTGAGTTTGTCCGTGCTCCGTTTGGATTATCCATTTGTCCAAAATACTTTATGAGATTTATCTCAGCTATATTTAGAGAGCAGCTGATGAGGGGGGAAGTAATTATTTTCATAGATGACATTTTGATTCCAGCCAGTAGTGAAGAGGAAGCTGCTCAGAGGCTCAAAAATGTGCTTGAAGTAGCAGCACAGTATGGACTGGAAATTAATTGGAAAAAAGCTAAACTGGTATGCAGAGAAATAGAATATTTGGGACATCTGATTAAAAATGGTGAGGTAAGGCCGACCGAGGAGAAGATTAATGCTGTAGTAAGGTATCCCACCCCAACCAATAAGAAGCAAGTACACAGTTTCATAGGATTGACTTCCTACTTTAGAAAATACATCCAGGATTTTGCATCAATAGCTAAACCACTGACAGATTTACTGCGGAAGGAAGTTCCTTTCAACATTGGAAATGAAGAGTATGTTGCTTTCAGTACCTTGAGAAAAAAATTAAGTGAAAGCCCGGTTTTAAAACTGTTCCAGCCTAACCTACAAACTGAAGTGCACACTGATGCTTCTTGTATTGCTTATTCCGCCATATTGTTGCAGCTGCATTCTGATGGACTACACCCGGTGTACTACATGAGCAAGAGGACAACCGAAGCTGAATCCAGATATTCAAGTTATGAGCTGGAGGCCATGGCGGTCATTGAAGGAGTGAAGAAATTTCGCGTGTACCTGTATGGAGCTCAATTCAAAATTGTTACGGACTGTCAAGCATTTGAACAGACACTGAAGAAAAAGGATGTATCTGCTAAAGTGGCCCGATGGGTGCTGTTCATGGATCAATTTGACTATAAAGTAGAACATCGGTCAGGTTTTAAAATGAGGCATGCAGACGCACTAAGTCGAAATCCAGTAGTGGCCCTTATAACCAGCACCCTACATGACCAGGTGAGAACAGCTCAGTTAAATGATGAAGGACTCAAGGCTATCAGTGAGCTGTTGAAAGTTGGTTCATACTCTGATTACTGGCTTGATGATGGACTCTTGTACAAAGGCGATTTAAAGCAACTTGTTATACCCAAGTCAATGGAAAAAGAAATTATAAAGCAGGTGCATAGCAATGGACATTTTGCTGTGAAGAAGATGAAGGAGCTCATTGTTAAAGATTATTACATCAAGGACCTGGATAAGAAACTACAAGACTTTGTCACCACTTGTATACCCTGCCTGCTAGCTACGAAAAAGTCAGGCAAACAAGAAGGCTTTCTTAATCCAATAGAAAAGGAAGGTATTCCATTGCACACACTTCATTTGGACCATATTGGACCTCTTACTGAAACTAAAAAGCAGTACAACTATATTTTGACAATGGTTGATGCATTTACTAAGTTTACATGGATTTTTCCTACCAAAAGTACGACAAGCAAAGAAACCTTGGACAAAATGAAAATTCATCAACAGCATTTTGGCAACCCTTTAAGAGTAGTAACAGACAAAGGGACGGCTTTTACCAGTAACGATTTTAGAGAGTTTTGTGAGGCAGAAAATATCCAGCATGTCACCATTACTACAGGAGTGCCTCGTGGAAACGGCCAGGTGGAACGAGTCCATAGGACCATTATCTCCGTGCTTACAAAGCTGTGTATAGAAAACCCAAGCCTGTGGTACCGACATGTAAGTCGCCTACAAAGAGCCCTAAACAGTACTTATCAACGTAGCATTAACACATCTCCATTTCAACTGATGATTGGTGCCGGGATGAGATCAAAAGAAGACTTAGAAATAGTACAGTTACTACAGCAAGAGGAGGTGGAGCAGTATGATAAGAAACGTGAAGAGCTTAGGATAAAGGCAAAGCAGCAGATACTGAAGGTGCAGGATGAAAATCGGAGAAACTTTGATAAATGTAGAAAGGAAAGCTCAACATATGAAGTAGGAGACCTAGTGGCTATCAAAAGAACGCAATTTGGTGCTGGACTCAAGCTTAAGCCAAAATATTTAGGCCCCTACAGGATTTTAAAGGTTAAACGAAATAATAGATATGATGTAGAGAAGGCTGACGGTTGCGCTGATGGACCACTGAAAACTTCCACTTGTGCAGACCAAATGAAAAAGTGGCCCTCATTAACTGAAAATGAAAGCTTGGATGACTGAGATGAATGAACCTTGCTGGAAGGAGTATGTAAAATGTTGTAGGTGTGCTAGGTTTAAGATTAGGTGTAGCTTAGATTTAAATCTATATTCTTTCTATTTACTACTGTAAATTGAAGCTGAAAATTGTTATAACATAAACTTGATGTAAGTAACTCTATTGCTGTATCATTTGCGGATACTGCAGTAGGAGATATTTACTTAAAACATGTTACTTGTTAGTATGCTATTTATCAAAGGGGTGTAGGTGTCTAGCTGTTAATAACTTTTATTAGGTAAATGATTTTGTTTGTACTTCAGACTATGAGTCTTTTTGTAAGGTAAGAATTAAAATTAAAACAAATAGGTAGGTTGAATAGTAACATTTATTAAGAAATGAAAAGTTTAAAGTATACCTCTAAAAGATTGTAATTGTTGTTTCTTCCTGAACATTCAGGTTTCTGGGTACTGGTAGCGTTGTAAAGGAGAAGGGCAAGAATGTATGAAAGGGATGTTGGATGATGAAAGTAGTGAGCGGAGACTAGCATGCCTGGGGACAGACATGAATGCAGGTATGGCCGAATGTGGGATTTGAAAAGGGAAGTAAGTAAGTTATGTGATATGGAACGTTTTGAATGAAGGGATGAATGGAGTGAGGGAGAATGGGAGTGAGTGGATTGGAAAAGGCATTATGGCTGCCGCCCTGTTTTACGCTGCAAGTGATAAAATAAGGAATCATAAGAAATAAAGAAGACGTGGATAAAATAGTGTTTCTGTTTGCTCCCCCCATCCCACACCTATATCTCATGTTTAAGAAACAAGTACGAGTAGGATAAAAAACGAGCTTAGTATTAAAAATTATATCACAGCATTTTTGATTAGGCCATCCATTAATGACGTGAGGCTTGAAATAAGGGGGGGAAAATCACGGGGGGGGGAGGGGGATATAGTAAAATATCATCAGTGTATTATTTTTTTTCGTCAAACGCGCGTTTTCTAAACCGAAAAGACTCTATTACAACAAAAAAGTTTTTTTTCGAATTGACTTTTATTTTAAGTTGTCGTTGGGACCTTTAAAATAAAATTTTACCGGGCTTTGAGTATTTAAAGATAAAATTTTAATTTTATATGTAAGTATGACCAAAGACGATTAATATCTAGAAGACAGACAAAGGCCATACACAAAATCGTAACCCGATCCCGCAGTACCAGATAGCCTGAAAACTTTAAAACATCAATTTTATCCAAGAAATTTCAATACTTAGTAGTAGGTAGCAACAATATTCAATATTTAAACATTTTTAACTAGAAAGTAATTGAAATTTCTTGGATAAAATTGATGTTTTAGAGTTTTCAGGCTATTTTTTAGGGTTACGATTTTGTGTATGGCCTTTGTCTGTCTTCTAGATATTAATCGTCTTTGGTATGACTAAGGTTCTTTCTCGTTGTTAAAATACACGTGATTTTGGGTGAGGAATAGTCTTAAACCTTACCACGTGTCACCTCGGGTTAAACAATTCTAAAAAAAAACATCACGTGATTAATGGCCGGCCTCTTACTGCGCAGTAATTGATAAATTTTATATTTATTGATAATTTGCGACTTCATGTTAAATTTGTACTGGATTTTTTATAATCCAAACAATCGAACGTTTAAGTTATTTGAAAATGTGTTTCAGTCACACCCAGATTTAATAAAAACACTTAATTAACATTACAACACTACACAACAACTAAATTTATGATCTTTTGACTGCTTCTGTCATTAAAAACGTCTAATTTAGCTTTTTAAATTCTGTGATATATATACTACTACTTATATTTTTTGCGTAATAAATTTTAAATATTTATTGAAAAGCCACGTCGGTCTGTCCATGAATTGTAATTAGTAATATCTCTTAGATATGCATTTATTACTATTTTTAGATAGTGTGCTATAAAAATGGCGCTGTGCCAAGATAATTATATAGTACTTACGGCAGTTACCTTATCTTCTTAGTTTTAGTTTTTAGGAAGTGATGTGGAAGACCTAAGATGGTTTAATTTATCAATTTGCTTACTTTCATAACTCTCACTTTGCCTTTAAGTAATAACTTTAAATGCTTATTTCATTATGTTTTATTCTTACACTTTTAAGTTGCTACCATTTTAAACTTTTTCATTTAGTGTAGTTTTATTTTTTCTGATTTCTTCTGATCTTCTGCATAACTTAGTATAGTATACTCACTATCTGTGTTTCGCATTTCCATGCCACGAGTGAACTGACTAAATATCTACATTAAAATTAAAACAAAGATCTAATCACTTCAAGGTTTCACGGACGTCAGACTCTCAATACATTTTGCAAATTAAACGTTTTTTTGCAATACGAACGATTTGTAAGATAGAAAGCTGGAAGTATAAAGAAATATATTTTCCTACAAAACAATAAAAATACCAAAAACAATTTAGTGTAAACCGAGATACTGTATCACATTTACATTTTTAAACATTGTAATTTTTGTAAAGTATTTATTTTTTTCGTTATTTAAAATTTATTGTTTCTAAATTTTAATTTAACTTTGATTTTCTGTTGTTTGTCATAAAATTAACTTTCTGGTGTATCTACACGACATAAATTTTAAACGCACTTCCATATTCTCAGACTTTTAATATTTGTTTGAGCAAGTGGCTAACTCTTGTTGCGGCGTATTGAGCCGCTGCTTGGCCTCCGTCAAGGCTTAACGACTTAAAAGCCGGGTCCAACATTTTAAAGTGCAATCCAAAGCACAGAAAAGCTCAGTTGTTAAATGCTAATGCCAAATTGTGACCGCTCAGAACCTTCCGGACCCAAACAACCAGTTGGGATCAGTACTTGTGCCGTGGGTACTTTTGAAACATCAAACAATCTATTAAAATAGTCCAAGTAAGCTACATCATGTACGCTTATAAACTGAAACGTTAATAAACGTTTATAAGTGTAGATATTTTTTGTTCCTGTGTGTTTCTTTGTTCATAAATAAATAAAAGCGTAGGTATGCTTAGATACAATTTAAAATTAGAATTTACAATTTTCTGCTTTAACCATATTGTTTTATAACCAGTAACGTGATCCAGTATTTCTCGGTTTATCATTATTCTAAGCAACTGTACATTCTGTTCACATTGTAAGGGCAGCAACACCAATTGAATATTAAAATATACATAATAATTATTATAAAAGATGTCTATGTAGAATTTCCTACGAGTAGCTATAGTATTTTATTAAATGGGGAGACAAACAAATAAGAACCTAATTGATCTGATTCCAAACTGCATAATTTAGTTTTTAGGAAAAACAGTTTTAATTATTTCTAGTAGATTTTTCATAGGAAGTACTTTTCACATTCTGATCAATGCAAAGATAATATAAGTAATCACATTGTGCCATTTGTAATTGAAACAACCCACATCCCCACTATAGAGGACTAATAAGTCTTTTAAAAATGTATTTCATAAATGTTTACCAAAACAATTTGTGTAGTATTTAACCAAACTTTTAAACTTAGTCAGTGTGTTAGATCCTAGAGAATATTGAATTACTCACAGTTTTGCGTTAGTTTCGCATAAGGTACCATTTAATACTTTATAACTTTAGTATTTACCGAGTGTTTGAAAGAAGTATACTGATGGACAATTTATTGGTGACGATGAAACTTAATACAATGATGGTTTTTGTAATTATCTTCATAGTAATTTTGTGTATTCGTGTTATATAATTAGTGCATTTAATCTGGATATTTATAGTTACAATATGAATAACTTATAAGGGATTGTTGTGGCGTCGGACATTTTGGAAAGCAGAGATTGTTCAAGTACAGAAAGAGTAGAATCGTATTTATGTAAAAAACGTAATTATTTATGTTGCGTTAGCATATTTGTGTGCTTTATTCGCTGTTCACAAACAGCGTAAGATATAGATTTAAGAAGTTTGCATACCAATGCCACCATTACATAAGACTTATTTGATTAAATATTTTACATTACTTATTCTGTCCTCAACGGACATCAATGTATAGACATCAATGTATATATGCTTTTAATTAATTTGAAATGAATCCAAACAAATTTTTGGCTTTTAAAACTCCTTTTTGGCACGAATCAATGTTTTTTCATGAATGTGTTTGAAGAATTATTTGCTTGAATATGTAATTTATTGAATTAGATTATAATTGTACATTGCATCGTGCATTCCTGTTGCCTCTAATTTACTTAACTTAGGTCCCATACCAGGCTTGGAACTTGCCTGAGATTCCACCACTTATTGTTCATTTTACTGTTAGTAATTTCCTAGTGTGTAGTTAGGTTCTGGATTTAATCATAGTTTTTGCAGCATCCTTTAATTTTAGAACACTTAAAACAGACATTTGTCCGAAAGTGCCTAGATTTTTGTGTTCTTCCAGTTCCTCTTAAAGCGCTTAGATAATTATCATTATAGAATGAAGTAATTTAGTCAACACATTTATTAGATTCGAATGAAAACAATTGAAATTAATGATTTAATCGAAAAATCAATTTAATCAACATTTAATTTTGTCTTGTAATGCAAATTAATAATAAAACAAGATTAAATTTACATCATTACTTATCGATAACTATTAGTTTTCTTGTTCTATCTTCTGTACTTAAGCTTTTTATAAACTTTTGTTTACCGAACCCTACTCGCACTCAAGCTTTATGGATAATCAATAATTACCATACATTTGAATTATTTTGTTGTTACTATAGGTTTCAAATGCATGTACTTTACGGAAAAAAAATGTTTATATCGATGTGATAAATTACATATCGCTTTTATGTACTTAATTCAAAACTGTAATAAAATGGATTGACATTTTGGACTTTTAGAAGTTATAACTGAATATTACTCGCAAACTTCAAAAACAATTTTCATAATTTCTATAATAAGATACCTAATTGTTGTATTAAACTGCCGTAAGTACTTAGGTTAAGAATATAATTTATGTGATAAGATAATCTGATTCTGATACCTACTTTATTACACTTTACCAAGTATCTACCTAGTAAGACAAGGTATAGTTCGTGGGTACTTTCTTAAAATTATGTAGGTACCTATGATTTAACAAAATTATGTATTAACAGGACATCAATGAAATGTTTTGAATGTAAACTGTAAATATATGAAACGACGTTTCCGTAAAAGCTACTTTAAGTTAGGGGTCATTAAGATTCACACTACGTCGGTGTTTGATGTTTATAACATATCTGTGTTTTATCTAATATGAAAATAAATGTTAGCCTTTATAATTGATGTCTATTTATGTACTAAATACAAACAAGTAAGCAGCATAACATAATCTTGAACATAACATGATCTTTGCAAATCACTTTTAATTAGAAGAAAAACACAAAAACAATAAAAAAAATGTAACTGTGTAACTTAACTTAAACAAAGTTTCAACCAAAAAAGTAGGTAGGTACATTATAATGTGTAATTTTTTAAAAATACAAAAATTTAAAACTGGAAAAAAGCTGTAGTGAAGAACACTAGCAAAGTTAATTCTTGAAATTTATTTATTTTAATGATTGTCAATATTAAAACTACTACTAGGTACAACTATTAAAAATCATGTTTATTTGATACTATTAAAGTATAATCTTATGTTAAAATTGATGTTCGTATTAATATTTTATATTAGTGAAGTAATAATTGTGCATTTATCCATTACTAGATCTATTTAATGTATTTTATTTATAAAATAATAGGTGTGTAATTATGTTATAATCCAGGTCATTTTCGATGTACTCGTACCTACTACAATGAACCAACTACCCTACTCCATTGGATGAACGGTCTGACCTTATGTGTTCAGTTATTTAGGTTTTCGTCCGATTTCTTTAAATTTAAAAGTTCTTTCTTTCTTTATCGCGTTTCTTTCACCATTTCCGTGTTGTTCAATTGATGACTTTCTGTACAACGGAAATTGGTGGTAACAAAGAGGCAAAATTAAATAAAATAACTGGTCAAGTGCGTGCGGCCACTCAATGAAGGGTTCCGTATTTGCCCAATATGCGGTATTTACTCGCATTTAGATGTATGATGGAACGGGAACTATTTACCGCGGGTAACACAACGGGGCGCAGCTAGTAATTAATAATGATCATGCGCATATAAAGATCCATAATGTCCTTATTTTAACTGATAAACGGTATAGAACAAAAATATTAATATCTTTTATTACTCTTGAGCAATCTACCCGATACCTACCCGAAGAGTAAAAAGTCAAATCGTTTGGAAGCCTATATATGGAAATGGAGAAAGGGTCAGATCATTCAACCTTTCCTATAAATGTTTAATACAGTGTTATTGAAATAGAACAAAGTATTATATTCGTAGATTTCTGTATTTCATTTATAAATGTGTAAAAAAAACAAAATACCAATGACGCCTGCTTTTTGTCATTGTTTTTCACAGAACCGTATTCTTGATTTTAGGGTCAGCATAAATTTAAGGCTGTTATAGCCTTAAATTTTTCCTGGAGAATATTTTAGGGCAGTCATGATAATGTAGGCAGAGCAGGCACGATATCTACATATAGCATCGTCGATTAACAATTTGGTGGCGGTATCGAATATGCAATCGATTGCCCTAGTTGCTTCGCTGACTTTTTATTTAGATTTGTTTCAATCCTACAATGCTGCTGGCTACTTGGATGGGTGAACGCAAGTGGCATTATCAGCTGAGCGATTCCGTGCTTCGAAGGGCACGCTAAATTGTCGGTCCCGACTTTTAAAGTCGTTAAGCCACGACGGAGGCCTTTAGGCGGCCTAAAGACTTCGTCACTAGAGTTGGCCACTTGCTCTTACGAACTTCCTTTCTTTTGAAGTCTAGAAAGCATGAATTAAAAATCACGGAGTTAGTTAGGATAAAACTTCCAACTCTTTTATCAAAGATGTAAAATTTATCATGCGCGTGCTGGCCCTAAACTATTATTAGGCAGGCTACTTTACATACCCAGTACATCTAGATAAATGTTAATGGAGGAAGTGCATTATCATAATGATTTAGACGTGTCTTACATGAGTTCTCTAAACAGTTAGACTGTTCGTGCACAGTACTTACATGTTAATAATTTGTATAATTATGTATTATGTGCCAAAAAATGCAACGTTTCAGACCGAAATTTGTCAAATTTTATAGATATCTATTACTTCCAATTCTGAAGTCACGAAACTAAACTGAATCCAGACTAAAATTCTTAAAATTAAGTTTAGACGCTCATTCCTATTCACTTGGCACCAAACTAGGCTAAGATAAGATTAAAAATTTAAAACTCTTAAAATTTTACTCGACTTAGTAAGAACTGCTAGAGTGCTATTCTAATGACACAGTTTTCTAAGTTAATATTTTTAATTAAGAGTTTTAGCTTGTTTAATCAAAATTTCTGAATCGCCCCTATTAATTCAATAATACCAATGGAATCATAATACTAAGTGATTATCTTGTCCTGATGGACTGTGAAGGGATCAAGGCAAAATATAAGTTATGGCCACAAAAGAGGCCTCATTTTCCGTTCCGTATCCATCTTTAGTAGATGATTAGGTACAGCTTTAGAAGACAAATAATTACACCTGGGATTGTTGAAATAGAGTAGCACATCACATAAACAAATCTTCTCAAAAATGAAATTTAACATATTATCGGCCTCACGCTACACTAGCGACTCTTGCGTCGACATCATTTGAGATTGTCATGGGTAGATCACTTCATTATGTCAGTATTCAAAAAGAAATAGATTTAAAAACAACTAGTTATTTCAATTTTACAATTCAATACGAGAAATGGAAATCAGAACTATCATACAACCAACGGTGTTTTACATCTAAACATAAGGTCGTTTAAAAAAAGCTTTAACGAAACATCGGGTCTTGTTTAGTTCCCTTTCAATTAACATGTCTGTGCACGAACTATTGGAACTACTAAATAGAGATCTATAATAAAAAAAAATTTACCATGAATGCCTTTTGTTCACCTTGAGTTATCTTGTTTTGGCCCAAAAAATGTTGATGTATAATTTGCTTCAAATAATTAACCATGCTCAATTGCTCAGCCAAAAATGTGTTTTTATTCAGTTAACGTATTTTGTCAGCTGATCTAAGTATATAATTTAGAATCTTTATTATATTTTTTAATAGTTTAAACAAACCCTATCACTGACGTTTATTATATTTTTTCTCTTTTTGTAATAAAATTTCGTCATTGGAATTTTTGTTTTATTTTACCTGCAAAACTGTTAAAAACTAACCTTTTATTGAACTTATAAGCTCTCATATCAGTTGCAAAGCGAAATAATTTTATGGTAGAAAAGTATTTGGGCTTATGACGTAAGAATGAAACATTTTACATACCTAAACCCACATATTTTATAGGAGTATACTTAGTTCTGAGTCATAAATATTATTATTTAAAGTGCCCATGATTTCAAATCAATACATTTTCTTAGAAAAATACTTTTCAAATATAGTACCTATACCAAGTATTTTATGTACCTAATATATAACACTTACTCCTCAAAATTCTAAAACCATTTTGAATTGTAATTCTGGCCGTGACTTAAATTTTCCAGTGGAATTTGTACTACCCATATTTTACAGGCAATGTTCCGAATAGTCAAAACATTATGAAACTTTACACAAAGTAAAGTGTAATGACTGCAACAAAGCCTTAAGGAAACAAATTACCAACCAAAACTCCCGCTATAAGATTTTCTAAATAGTTCAGAGTGAAATAGGCGAAACTGGCGATGAAACGGCAGCCGAGGGGTAGTCACGAAGTTTCATTTCATTACGTTGCCATCGTAGATTGTCGAGGAGATAACTTGGAGGTGAAATGTTAATCTAAACTGTTAGCCATACTCATTAGGCGAAAATAAAGGAAATACTGACGAGTTTAACTCTATGTTAGTAATTAGTATCTAATCAGATGGGACTACCTCTTCCTGTGTAACCATACTGTGTAGGTACTACTAACCATAATGTGCAAGGTATGCTATTAATTTTTTTTGATAAAAATTTAATGTCGACAATCACATGTATAGTAAATTTTGGCTGGTAGATAAAAAAATGCGTGATAGTATTTTTTCATGTGCGAGATTTAAATTTTCAAGCTTGTATTTACCTAGGTATTTTCCTCATATTCTAAATGAAAAGCAGAGTGTTTACCTCGGGAGAAAGACCTTACAATGCACTTGAACTAAGTAGCGCTCTCGTGCATTGAAAAGGTCACTTTCAACGCTTGCATAACAATCTACTATTATTTATTTTTGACAATCGACGACACAATAAAAAAAATATAGTAATACAAATCTAAATAACAGTAAGTAATCTTAAATACCAATTATTGGAGCTTCTTTGGAATTTATTTGATTACTATTTTAGTTTGATAAATTCTCCTTAAATCAGTCATTTCTGTACCAACGTTAAACGGTGAACCTGTTGTATTTGTGTCTCGCCTTTCAGTCTGGAATTAAGGGTTCGACTGAGAAAAGGAATGTGAAGCCAATCCTAATGAGCAAGGTGCTACGACTTATCTAATTTCACTCAAACCTCGCACCGTTTCACAACTAATTGAAAATCCTTTGAGTCTTTAGCTCCTCATTTTCAATTTCTTCCCTCATCTATCCACATCGTGTCCGTAGTGATTCAGGATCGATTCCAATCATATTATTATGTTCAGCAGCACTTTGGAGCCTTCCGAAAAGAAAATATGAAAACGTAGAGATAAGTGTAATAGAATTTCACGGTAGCTGTTCGTGTTTCGTGTATGTACCTATTGGATAGAATACTCGTAGTTATTACTTTTATTCCATAACCCTTGTTTTATACAAATTCTAAAAACTATTTTATAGGTACCTAAGTACTTCAGTTTTCCAAGGATTTTGTTTCACTTTTATTTTTATGATCTCGATGTTTTTGGTGTTTTATGTTAGACTTATTCTGGGTATACTGGGTATTTGTATATAAATTATTAATAATTATATTGAGGTAGTAAACAGTTCTTATCAAATATTTATTTTAATTTATTCATTTTATTTGATACAAGATTTCACGTAGAATCATGGAAGTAAATCTTAGTCTATGTAGGTACATTACACCTTATGACCTATAGGTACCTAAGTATGTAAAGTATGTAGGTACTTACTTCATCAAACATTAATAATTTTAGCAACCAATAAGGTTTTAATAATGTGTAGATATTTAAAATTATTAGATATTTTATTTAAATCAGAACGGTACCTAACAACATTGACATTGAGCGAATTTTTAGCAGATGCTTTAAACCATTAATTAATTCAATTAATTGATTTGATTGGTATTAACTGTTTGATTATTGTCACAAAACTCGCACTACTTTTTTTTTTCAAAACATGGCAGCACTCCTGTCAAACTGTCTAATAACTTGAAATTATTATAATAGCCAGATGATGTGTCTTTATTGGTCAAATGTACAAGACCGCAAGGTTCCAACAATTTTATACTTAACGTTCTGGATCATAATCTTACCAAAATAATAATATGTTTACATTTTTAAATGTCGGCATTTCAATACTTATACTTTCTGGGTTATAGACATTTTTACATATTGACATTTGTAAATATCGTCATTTCTATATCTCGGCATAAATAGCCTTCGACAATTTAATTTACTAAATACGACATTAAAAATGTCGAATTTATTAAATTAAATTACCTAGTCGTTATTCCTGATAGACCTAAGTCGCCAAAAACAAAGCTAGTGTTTTAGGCTGAACAAATTTACAGCCGACAGCAAGGAGTCGACAAAGATCGAGAAAAGGTAAGATAACATCTGAAATTTTATAAAATTGTGACAAAAGTTTGTGAAATGTAACAGACATACGATTCTTGTCTACTTATCAATGGTAACTAAGTACCTAAATAATCGATCGAGCGAGCGAAGATCTTAGTGGCAACTTGGACGTTTTTGCTTTCTATGTTGTATCCACAGATATACATTTACAAAATCTGTGTATGTATGTTAGTGTGTTTCACTATTTTGTGTTCGCATAACCAACTGCACGAGACTTGGTAGGTATAAATAGTGTTATGGCAGTTGGCTGGTATAATCTAAAGATATTAATCGGTAAGGGATTGTAAAGATTTGGGTTCACAAGGGGGTCAAAAATACAAGTTATGCAAATCAAGTTATGCAAATATTTTGAGTTATAAAATGAAAGGGCTCAGTTTGTACTTACATTCGAACTACTAGTAATTTTACACATTAGTAAAGTTAATGACATACCTACTCGTATATTTGTGATCATATAGGTACCTACCTACGTCACTATAATTATAATATTACTCTTTTCTTGTTATTTTACCTTTGTCAACAAAGCAACTACTAACTGGTAATACGCTAATTACCTAACTCAATAAATAAATAAAAATATTTTTCTATGTTAATTCTAACTAACTAGTACCTATAATAGATGCCTGTACGTTCACTGTTATCTACCTTAAGTTTTAGTGATTCTCATTAAGTGAAATGTAAATTTATTTTGAGAAATAAAGTTCTTTAACCATATATTACGCAAATTGTCGTTTCGTAGATCCTTTTATGTGGAACCCTAAAAATTGTGGGTTGCTGATAAATGCCTGGACTCTACCACCGGCTTTTTATACTCGACGAAATTACTTCGAATATAATCAAACTTTCATAACAATTTCGCATGGTAGAATTTTATAGATATGCGCAAAAACAGCCTTTATTACTTAGATGTAGATAGCCTGAAAGTAAATATAACTATATTAGTACCTACTTTTGCACAAACAACTGCCATATTTAGTAGTGCCATATTTTTTAAGGCTTAACAACAATGCCAATTTTTTTTAGTCTGATTGTAAATTACTATACTCGTTCCAACCGTTTATTTAACTTTTGACAGCTGTAATACTGACTCAAATAGTGATACCCTGACCCGTTACCGATTCGATTTATTTTATCGATCGATTTTATTCATGAAGAAGTTTTAATCGATTTAACACACTCATTATTTACTATGAATATCAACATTTTGCACCTGTTCATTACAAGTAGGTACCGCAGTTCATTCACATATTTTTTATTTGAACCAACTACAGTAAGTCTAAACGATTATTTTAGATTAATTAATTTTCAGCGAATAAATTCGATCCCATGGAACTGTTTTCATTACGCAAATTATTTATGCATTACAACAGAGACATTTAGGGCATTTTAATGCAAAATAATAAAGGTTTTTACGTGAATTGATATAAAAATAATCACAATAATTTTATTGTATGTTTTAATATATTCGATAATCGATTTATTTCAAAACCAGTTGTCATTAATTACGAATGAAACATCTCTAAGTGGGCGGATCCCGTCCATGACAGTACAGTATTCCCTGTAGTACATTGTATCAAAAATTATTATAAAACTTTATGTGCATGATCTGTCAAAAGTTAAATAAACGATTGGAAAGACTATAATCAGTAATAACATGTTTTTTCTTTCAGGCATCTTGAAGAAGGTTTTGATTCAATCTGACGTGTGCTTAGCAAGTTATGCTAATCTAGGGGCGGTCTAGTCTACCTGTCTGAACCCTAGACTATTACTCCAGAAATATCCAATGAGAACAGGTGAATTACTTAAGTAAAGTCCATCAGGTTAGACAACATGGGCCACCGCAAAGTTTTCATCCTGAGCACATTATTATAGCGATCGAAATTCCTCTAAGAAAGGTAATTTTAATATTTTTGCCATATTAAAATGCTAATTAAAAAGACATTCTTTTAAAGTCGTTAAACCATGACGGAGGCCTTAAGGCGGCCTAAAAACTCCATCACCAGAGTTGGCCACTTGCTCATACGAACTTACTTACTTACTTACTTATTCAGACGAAAACGTTGTTCGCTATCGCTGTAGGTAGCGAGCAATACCGCATTTCCTTAGGCATATACTTGTACTTGTAGGAATATTGCATCTCGGTTTCCTACCCACAATGGTAGTAGGTAAATGACGAGCCTATTATGAAGGGTGGCGGTACCTACTAAAATATTAAGTGAGCGATATAGTATTTTAATAGTTCTTCTCCTTTTTTCAGCCTACTTAAAAAAAAGAGGTTTTCAATTCGACTGTATTTTTTTAGGTTTGTTACCTCAGAACTTTCGACTGGGTAAACCGATTTTGGTGATTATTTATATTTTAAAGCTGGTGCTTCCCGCCTGGTCCCATACGTACCTACGTCAAGTTAGTTTGTCGTATCAAAACGCTTATATAGGTAGGTACTTCAATTTCATTGCAATAGGTACAAGTTTAAAACCAAAGTTTAAAAAGGAGAAAGAAACACTGCCACCTGTTCCTGGATAGATAGGTAATGTTCTAATTTGTATTTACGAGTGCAAGGACAAGCAAATGCATAGGTTCTACGACAAAAAATACGTTAGTATCAGTTATATGAATGAATGAATGAATGAAAATACTTTATTGTACATTTACAAAAGAAACTTAAGAACTAGTAAACCTTAAGAATAATTGTACAATGGGCAGTCTTATCGCTAAGAAGCGATCTCTTCCAGACAACCTTTGGATGGAATGAACAAGAATGAGATGTGATAAGTGGATTATGAGGAAATAACCCGAGCACACCGTAATGTTAATTATGTGTTGGAATAACCCGATGTATCGTGATTGCTTCGGCCGTCTACAAATCCGGAGCTTCGTAACCAGTTACGTACGAACTAAACATAATTCGTCCTCGTACAATATCAGTTACGAGAAAACACATATTTTTAGTTACAGGAAACTAGGTTTCGTAGAAAGAAACTTGTAGTGAGTTACGGAAGGATACTTTTTAATCTTCGAACATAACTAGACGTCATGGATCGGCGTGGTAGTAATTTTGCTGCGATCACAGAACCAAAGAAATAGAAAGCCTAAAAATATATTTTTCAGTGTTATAGGCAACCTAAATACCTAAGCATGGAAAATATTGTAGTCTTATGGGACTTTCAACGCGAGTGCATACGTGGGCTGGGTCTAAGTTTCATTTATTCTGTGGCTTAATATACTTTATGTGCATTAATAAAAACGTTGGTTTTACGTAAAATTTATAGAACACTCAAAACAAAAACTCATTTTACGTTTTCCTAATTACGTATCTAAAATGAAGTACACTAACGGAATAAAATTAAAGATTAAAAACAGTAATACCAAAGACGATTAATATCTAGAAGACAGACAAAAGCCATACACAAAATCGTAACCCTAAAAAATAGCCTGAAAACTCTAAAACATCAATTTTATCCAAGAAATTTCAATTACTTTCTAGTTAAAAATGTTTAAATATTGAATATTGTTGCTACCTACTACTAAGTATTGAAATTTCTTGGATAAAATTGATGTTTTAAAGTTTTCAGGCTATCTGGTACTGCGGGATCGGGTTACGATTTTGTGTATGGCCTTTGTCTGTCTTCTAGATATTAATCGTCTTTGGTAATACTAAAGATTGCTTGATTTTAGTCTAAATTATTATATATATTCTAGTTTATAGGTGGCTTAAAATTAACTAATAACATGAAAGCTAATATTGAACTATAAATTTTTAAATTTATATTTCGACGTAAGTTAACTACATAAATAATTAGATAGCAGTTTCTTAATTCCAACACAGGATTCTGTAGCGGTAAATGAACAAATCACAGCGAACTCAAAGCTTACATTTTTTTAAGAACTTTAAAAATAAGTGGAAAACAAAATGTTTATAAAACGTAATCGCAACAGATTATATTGTAAAAGCGATAGGCGCCTGCTCGTAGCTATTAGCATAACGACCAGCTAACGAGTGGAGTGATGTCGTGCCGTGACATTTTGTAAGGCAACACCGTAACACCCCTAATGCTGTTTCAATTTTGCCATAACTGTCTGAGAATTGGTGTCTAATATCCATAATTCTAATAAAATAAGTTTATTTCTTGTAAAAAAGAAACTTTGTCTGAAACATTGTCTGAACTGTTTAGTCAAAATAGCCCAAAGGAAATAATAATAATAGCCTTAGTTAGCATCCTCGCAGGAATTAAACATTAAACTGTCAGTCAGCCTTTACCTACTCGAACTTCAGAAACTAACTTTGAAACTACTTCAATATAAGCTTGTAGGTAGGTACCAGATGGTTATCTTTGTAACAACACCATTAAGTTTTTTTTTTAAATAATCTTACGCACTTTTGATAATTAAGTTTCACACAATACCTGGAATTATCCCAAACAGCTACCAAAATAAATACTAGCCCAAACGTACGGTACGGATACTGCTTATACACCGGCACCGGTCTGAAATCTTGGACCGGTTGGATATTATTGTCGTAGACGAAGGTAAGTTACTCGTACCTAAGGTAGTGAAACTTTTGAAATAATTGTTTTCAAAAATCTAAAGTTTGATAGGTAGGTAGGTACTCCTTTTTCTTCTAAATAAACCTGGGTTTTTAAGACCAAAATTTTCCAACTACAAAATAAAGATATGCAAAACGTAGTTATTTTATTCTCTTTGAAGATAGGTACGTCGGCCATGAAAGTTGTCTACCAGTTTTGACAAACGGTTTCTGTGAGATTAAAAGAATTATCAATAAGGTTTATTTTTTCTTGTGAGAATACAAACTTGACACATGGCATGACAAGACCTACTTGCTATATAAACCCTCGACTTGATCGCTTTAAATATCATAATCCCGATCGAGCAGCATTGGTCAATCCCATGATTGCATACACTCCGACTTTCGATGCGAAGGTCGTAGTTCCCAGCGTTGCATCATTGGATTTTTCATTTCAAAAAGCTCTAAACTGTGATGGAAAACATCTAATGAAACCAGCAGTTTATTCCGCCCCATACATTAGCATTGTCTTTCCTGTGGATATGACCAGTTAATGCTAAACTGATTACGAAACTGTAATCTTTAAGCATCGCTTTTTATCAGCATTATAAAAAATGGTTTTAGAAGTATCCTATAGGTATACTTCTAAAACCAAAGATTTATGACATAAATTTAATCTTAATCTTAACAATTATTACAGTCTGCATACTCATTTTTATATTTCTTTTGTAAAATACCAATAAACTTACCCTAAAGTAACTAAGTCGCTGCTAGCGATGGCACCAAAACGAAGGACGCGATATCTGTAGTGGCGCAGAAATGACCAAACCAGGACTAAGTTTTAAAATATTTAACATTTTGTTAGAGTTGAGTAATATTAAAGCATTTTGAAGTGCATGAAGACAGCAAAGTTAGTTCGCCGAATACTTAAAAGCTCGGACCAGGAGGCCATAACAGCCACTTTTAGTATCAGTTTGTGCTCAATGCTTAAAGCAAAACGGCATTTCCCTTTTGGCATTTTGAATGGCTTACCGCAGAGCAGGCCATGTCGAGTCCTCAATGCACAGATGTTCTAGAAACATGACAACAAGAGAAAATCATTTAGCCGTGGTCGATATAGTTGAGTAATATTAAAGCATTTTGAAGTGCATGAAGACAGCAAAGTTAGTTCGCCGAATACTTAAAAGCTCGGACCAGGAGGCCATAGCAGCCACTTTTAGTATCAGTTTGTGCTCAATGCTTAAAGCAAAACGGCATTTCCCTTTTGTCATTTTGAATGGCTTACCGCAGAGCAGGCCATGTCGAGTCCTCAATGCACAGATGTTCTAGAAACATGACAACAAGAGAAAATCATTTAGCCGTGGTCGATGGACTGATTGCACCTATTGTTCGTGAGACAGGTTTTATTGAAGTATCAAAGCTAGTGGATTAAAATATAGGTACAGTGCAAATCAAGCCGCTTTGTACTACTGTTATTCTGAAAAAGAAGCAAGTCATCACCCATTTAGGTAGTCATTGGGTACTCATCAATTACATTTACCTTCCGTTTTTGAAGTACGATAAGATGCAAGCAAAACCAAAGATAGATTCGTTATTGAAAACGGCCGTAAGTGGGGTCAGCATCACTGTTTACTCTCTCCATTTTCTTCTATTACTCTTCATCTGACTCATAAAGCTGGGGATACACATGCCAGTAAATCGGGAAAGTAGGTGGCATGAAAGTTACAGGCATGTACGAATAACTGGCACACTGCGGATACATTTGCAAGTAATACTGGCATGCAGACTGCGCCCTGGCATGCCAGTATTACCCTTGCGTATACACAGGACAGTTCGTGAGAGTATTTCGTACCAATTCTTGCGACCAAGACTTTTGATTTTATTTTTAATTTCTTTTTCAGTCAGATTTAATTCTTCTTGTATTTTGCTGTAGGCATTGCCACGTGCTATTTTGTTTTTGTAAAGCGGGCTAGTCGGCTTCCAAAGACATTCGTATTCTCTGTACAAATGAATGAACTGTATAGTTTTCTGTCGCCCCATCGTGCCATGTTAAATACAAAAACCAACAATAGAGAGAAAAACTATTGCACAACAGCTACTGGCATTCCCGTAGCTGTCGCGTCTGTTCACACGTGCCAGGTTAGCAGCCCCCCGCGTCCCCTCCCCCAACGGGCATGCAAGAAAATCAAATGTTGTGCTAGCTACTTGCAACTAGCTAGCTTCCAGTTACAGGCATGCCAGTAAGTGAATACACATGACTGTAGCTGGCACTTGCATGGAGCTGGTATGCTAGTGTGCAAGCTACGGGCATGTGTATCCCCAGCTTAACCTCTAATGTTACATGCAAGTTACATGTATCCTCATTTTACAGAGATCGTACTATTATAGGTTCTATTTTTTCCAAAGATTTTATACTCTATATCAAAGACGATTAATATATATTAATCGTCTTTGCTCTATATCAAGGGGTAACACGTCAGTGATTTTTTCTAACACTGCTGTGAAGCTGACAATCGTGCTTAAAATCGAAAAAGGCCGCTATAAAAATCAAGTCAAACTTTTCGTTGACATCATTTCAGTTATTGTCATTACGCGTCACACGTCAAATGCCTTTGAAAGCGCATGACATGAGCTGTTGGTTTCACTGTTTTTTGTGTAGACAAAAATCTGAAAAACAACGACAAACTGTATTATTAAGGCATTGAACAAACACCTGCCGCGCTTTGTAGTGAGTTCTGGATCATGTATTTAATAAAACTTTCAAAAATTCTGTTACCATGGCGTGGAATAAAGGCGATGGATTTATCAATAGTTCGGAATAAAGCTGATGATTGTTATCCGTGCAATCCGTGCGCGCCGTCGTGCCCGCCGTGTCCGCCGTGCCCGCCGTACCCGCAGTGTGCCGCGCCGCCCTCCCCTCTGTATCCGCCATACTTCTGCTGCCCTCGAACCATGTACGATGTAAAGTTCGTCTACATCAACGACAAGCCTCCCGGTACCACTACAAAGGACTTCTTCGATCGCGCCGCCCAAATAATATTCTGGACTGAACTTGCCCGAGGTTAGCTCTTGTTTCGTTTTATTACGGTCAGAGAAAATTCTCGGAAAATACGCCGACTTAACTAAATCGTGGCACGCTTCAGTTACCTTTCGGTGATTTTACCTGTACGCCCTGACACGAGCGATTCACCCTTATCCACGCTCGAATAAAAGTATTCGTCCCGCTGTTACCTGGGCGCGGTAATTGTTAGTTCACCGAATACCATAATTATAAAGAAAGAAAGAAAGAAAGAAAGAAAAAGTTTTTATTTTCCATCAACATAAACATGGGCAACATATACAAATGAAAATACCTATTAACAATCGAGTGACAGAAAAATAAGGCTACCCCTCAGCATTTGCTCCAGCAGCATCATGACTGTTGGAGCGCTGGTTTTCAGTGGCGCCAAAAGCAGTTGCGCATCAACTGCTGTGTGACACGCGCATACAAGTTTATTGGGTATAGGTACAATAATGATCATAAAGAAAAGTTATACACTTCAGTAGATAGGTACTAATATAAATTAAAATAAATATGATACGCAGACATAATTTACACACTTAAGTAAGGTAGGGTGGGTGATTAACGCCCGCTGTTTATTAACGCCCGGGTAGCAGAAAACACACTAAATATCGTATTATTCAATTGACACACGTTTATCAATATTGGAACAATGCAAAGGATTTAAATCCATTATTCATTTTATTCCATTAAGTATTTACCTACGTACTTGCTGCTGAGAAGCAAAGCTTTAAATACTTTTAGACAATGTCATTTGTTATATTACGACGACATCTGTGGCGCAGTGGGTGAAAGCCCACCTGAGACGCAGGATTGCAGGTTGGATCCCCGCTATGGACAAGGTTCTGCAGATATTTGTTCTGGGTCTGGGTGTTTTTCTATATAAAACATGGTATTTATTTATATAAAAAACTAACACATAACATTATGTTTTATAAATTATCTGTTGAGTTTGAATGTCACAAGTTTGCAATACCTAGCTTTACAAATTCTGACAGATTCATTAAAATTGCAATGAATAAATAATTTTTGAGAGCAGATACTATCCAGGGAGAACTGAAGCAAGAGCTTCATGCAAATTATTTTAATTTCTTCATCTTTTAGTTTAGTTCAACTACCAACTTCGGCAACGTTTATTTTCATATTTGCGGCGAGACTCATAAATAATAATTCTCTGCTCGTTAGCTGTTGTGGAATTGAAGTTGCTATTGGATACGGAAATTCCAATCACGCTAGTATATTACGCGTATTGTGTGATATATGAATCGCCATGCATTCAAAAAGTATTGTAACATGAAGAATGGCTAGGAAAACCGTAACAACACTCGGCAACTACGGATTTAGGTTCAAATAATGATTTGCTTACATCAGGTAGGATTGGTCTGGTGGAATATTTTAAAGTGACAAAGCCACTGAAGAAAAACGTAACAATCCAGCCCGCAATGTTTTATGGCCTGACCAACACAATTGATTTGTGGTGTTTGAATATCGTTATGACTAAAGATCAGACTATTATGTTAGTCCTCGTAGCCAAACCAGATAAGCAAAATAGTTAGGCCATGAGAAAAAAGCCACAATGAGTCAAAATCAACTTCATAATCTTTTTATCAAAATTTGATACCTGACATTATAGTTTTCTGTGGCTAAGTTAGTTCTGTGGTTAAAGTACTCCGGCTTGAGGAGAATCGTTTTAATCATTGCGGGTTCCAATCCCGTCGGAATCGAAAATTTGGATGAGAAGTTTTATTTTCGATAAAACAAGTGTGGCTTAACTAATTAAAACATTCAAAACTCCTTTTCCAGGTTTTGCCGTCACGCTTGGTCATATATTCAAAGAGCCAGCTACAATAAACTATCCTTTCGAGAAAGGTCCGCTGTCGCCGAGGTTCCGCGGCGAGCATGTTCTGCGGCGCTACCCGTCTGGCGAAGAGCGCTGCATTGCCTGCAAGCTATGCGAAGCCATCTGCCCCGCGCAGGCCATCACCATCGAAGCCGAGGAACGATGCGACGGCTCCCGGCGCGCCACGCGCTACGACATAGACATGACCAAGTGCATATTTTGCGGCTACTGCCAAGAAGCCTGCCCCGTCGACGCCATTGTCGAAGGACCCAATTTTGAGTACAGCACTGAAACCCACGAAGAGCTACTTTACAACAAAGAGAAGCTCCTTTCGAACGGAGACCGCTGGGAGCCGGAGATAGCGAGCAACATCAAGGACAATCATCTGTATCGTTAGATTTAATTTTGGGTTTTAGACGATTTTATTGTACCAGGAAAGCACCCAATTACATTTTCGCCGGAAATGTAAACATCGTTTGTGAATAAATTGAAGTAAAATCATGACTGACAACGATAAGTTTCCTAAACCGAGGTATTATTATTCATTCTGCAAGCAAACTCCTAATTGAATTTTAACCTGATAGATGATATCGGAATCCAATTTAAAAATGAAAATAATTGTGTTTGTTTAACAAATCTAGGTCGGGTCGCTTCATAACTTTTTGTAATTTTACAAAACTTTAACTTATTATAATTCTTTGTGTTCGTAAAACCTACACGATTTGAGATGAAATACTATTGTTTGTTTTTATTTTATTAGTCCCTTGTTAATTAAATATTAATTCATTACATACATTGTTGAAATGGCATAGGCTTGCCAAGCATCTAAACCATCCTCTCAGCTTTAGCCTGCCATTTATTAAAGTGCTTATACATTTTTCAAAACGAAAAACCCCGACCTTCTGAACGAAAGTCAAGGTACTCACCCCTTGGCTGGACCCACGACACAAGCCACCGAAATTATTTTGTCCAGGCACTCATGTTCCAAACGATAAGGCAATCAATAAAGTTCAAACCAGTTTGGTTAAATAGTTTGACTACGGGGAAGGACCGAGCTTCCCATGGCACAAACCACCGAAATTATTTTGTTCACAACAGTGCTTTTTGTAATTATCAGATTGCTACGAGGTGCTACGAGGTGCTACGTGCGCCTACGCGTGGCTACGCGCTGGTTTCAAGCCACTAATATCATTTCTACTTACGAATTTTTATTCAGAAATCTCTACGTAAAGCCATAAGTAGAATCAGCCATAACCAGAATCTGTCCTTAACCGAATGAAGAGTATTTTCCATGTTCATACTAATGAGCTGTGTAAAGGCTCTTTTTAAACCACAACACAAAAATAAACTTTCAAGCTAAAACTACTGAACGGAATTGGCTGAAACTTAGAATATGCATAAATTATGACCTATAATACTTATGCTACTATATATCTAGAAAAGTACCACTCAAGCGAAGCCACGGGTGAGCCAGCTAGTAATTGATAAAAAACCTATTGAGGAGTTTTAAGATCATCAGCTCTTTTCTAGTTGATGAAGAGATATTATCGCCCGAACTGTTCTATAACAGTCACTCTCCACATAATATTATGATGTTTAGTGGTTTAGGTATGTTAATAAACCTGCAACAAGTGTATAAAGGTTAGGTAGGTACTAACGAAATGAATTAATTTAGGTACGACAGCGACCTTCAATAATCTGATAGAGATTTTCATGCTCGCTTCGCTTGTTAAAAATATGTAATGTATTTCCCAGTGTATTTTAGGAGGGATCCTGTGAGTTTTTATTTTGAACAGTACCTAACTAATGTAATTTTCAAAAAAAAAAAAAATATCAAATTGCAAAAAAGGTACTATTTTAAAACTACAAAAGTATCGAGGAAATTTCTATTGATTGTGTCGCTAGAAAAAACTTTAAATAACCACATTATTGAAGTTCTATGTTGATGGAATAATTGGTTTACTTACAGTTTTCATTCAAACAACCACAATGTTCTAGGAGCCTTGCCTTAATTTTATTACCTAATCGTTGCAAAGCAGACCAAGCCTTGAATAGATTTTTGAGTTTTTAGGCCGCCTAAAGACCTCCGTCATGGCCGGGACCGTCAATTTAACGTGCCCTCCAAAGCACGGAAGAGCTCAGCTGATAATGCTACTTGCGGTCACCCATCCAATTAGTGACCGCTCAGAACGTTGCTTAACTTCAACGATCTATCAAGAACGTCTTAGCTTCGCCACGCGCGCATCATTTGCTTTGTAATTTTTATGAATAAAAAGTTAATTCTCTTTATCATAGAAGCTGACATTGTCATAATCTCACTGAATAGATTATTTATAAGTCTTAAGTGTACCAAAGTTAAGAGCGCATTTAAAACCTTACTTATTCGGTTCAGGGCCAAAACTTATGCTTTCAAACAGGCGGAACAGGGGCACCAGAAGTTTGTAAGAATAGAAAATGTGAGTAACGCATTTATTTTGTGCAGTATAAAGATAATCCCCAAAACGTAGTACCTACGGCCACGTCTGCTGTCGACAGTCGTATTCCGCGCCAAAACTAAAACAATTCCAAGCAAGGAAACTTATTTTAGACCATACTATACGTTTCCTAAGATTTATTTTACGATGTCGATTTTGGCGTTGCGTCAAAACTACTGGCAAGGAATTGACAAAGTTTGGTGGAGACAGGCAATCGTATTGCGTACTTACTTACCTACAACATTGTACTTTTAATTAAGAGCTGCATTATACGTTGCAATTATGCTACGCAATGCTTGTGCGCAACGTGCAGTGCAGGAGCATTGGAAATGTAATAGCCTATCCTCACTCGCCCGCGGCATATCTCGCGTGGTACCTACCTTGATAATATAATATATTATCCATGTAGGTACCATGCGAGGGCTATAGCCTATGTCATTCGAAAAGTCCATGTTACACATCGGTGAAAGAATTTTTGAAATCGGATGAGTAGTTTTGAAGTTTACCCTAAACATACAAACAAAAAAAACAACTTTAAATCTTTATAATATTATTATTATTGGTATAGAATAGATTAGTTAATCTATTAAATAATTCTATTAAGACATCTGGGCCAGTTTCACGTACTGTGGTCGTGTTTTTCATGTGTGTGTTGTATACATTAGTACAAGTGCCACTGATGATGAGTATATGTCTTGGTTTTGTAAAACTGAATCTGTTATTGACAATCTTAAAGGGCAAGTAATTATATTGGGGGATCTGAATTTGAACAGTACATCCCTTAGCATTGTAAATTATTACTGTTACTTTCTTTCTTTCTGTGGTCTGACGGACTATAATCAGATTATGAATTCAAGTGGTGGAAAGCTCGATGTTGTGTTGGTTCGGGAGAGTGTTAGCGTGCGAGAGGTTCTAGTTTCAGTATCTGAGGGAATAGTACCTATTGATAAGCTGTATCACCCAGCATTAGATGTCAATTTCGATGTAGAGTTGGGTCGTAATAACTCTCATATTATTCAGCCAAGTAACATTAACCCGGTAAATGACTGGAATTTTAATAAATGCAATTACGACAAATTGTATCATTTGCTCTCTGGTGCTTCATGGGATAGTGTCTTACAGTCGAGTAATTCAACTATGGCTGCAAAGTTATTCTACGATATTGTTTACGAAATCTTTAATACCTCCATGCCTAAGAAACGTCGCGGAAAAAATCTACAAAAGCGCTATCCGGTCTGGTTCACATCAGATATCATACAAGACATAAAGGTCAAGCATAGATTACATGCTACTTGGAAACACAATAACTCTAAAGAAAATTATGCATTGTTCTCTGAGCTCAGGCGCTCCTTAAAGTTCCGGATTGCAGGTGCTTATAGCTCTTACACAAGCCGCATTGAAAGCAACATTAAAATAAATCCTCGTCAGTTTTGGCGCCACGTGTCCAGCTTACGATGTAGCGGGGGCTTTGAGCCTGACGTTACCTACATGGGCGAAACTTTTACTGGCGTTGCTGCTGCAAATGCTTTTGCTAGTTTTTTCGCAAGTGTTTTCTCACAAGATGTCCCTCTACTTGACGCAGAAATTGCAATGAATGTTGACGAGAGCTGTAACGGTAATTATGTCAATGTTCTTGAATTCACGTTGGACGATGTTGTTCATGGGATCAATAAACTTAAACGTAGTAGCGCGATCGGGCCTGATAATATCCCGCCGGCCATAATTAAACATGCAAGGAAGTGTTTAGGTATTCCACTTCTGCATATCCTAAACACATCTTTACGCACTGGGCACTATCCTTCACAGTGGAAGATCTCCCGAGTAACTCCGATACCCAAGAGCTCAAGCAAGTCAACCGTCGAGGAATATCGCCCTATCGCTATACTCTCTGCACCTGCAAAGGTATTCGAAAATGTCCTCCACCGGCGTATATATTTGCAGGTGGAGAAATATCTCACAAACGCACAGCATGGTTTCAGATCGAAGAGATCAGTTAACACTAACCTCCTAACTCTAGTAGAGTACATCTCCGCACAGCTTGAGAGGGGGCTACAAGTGGATGTCTTGTATTTCGATTTCCAAAAGGCTTTTGATAAAGTAAATAACGATGTTCTTCTTGCAAAGCTCAGCAGCATCGGATTCGCACCAGATCTTCTGAGACTTTTGGCAGACTATCTGCGTGATCGCCAACAATACGTTAGGCTGGGGATTTATCAATCGTCAACCTATCACACGCGCTCTGGGGTGAGTCAAGGCTCAATCCTCGGACCACTTCTTTTTCTCCTTATGATTAACGACTTACCGACTGTTCTTAGGCATGCCGAGTGTCTTATTTATGCTGACGACGTGAAACTCTATCTTAAAGTCGGTTGTGAGGCAGACTGTTTGGCGCTCCATGAGGATATTGGAGCGGTTCATGAATGGTCCATCAAAAATAAAATGAACTTTAACCTTTCCAAATGTTATGTTATGACTTTTGGTCGAATGCGGCGCCCAATAATTTTCGACTACACACTTGGCAATACTGTCCTATCTAGAACTACAGCAATGAAAGATTTGGGTGTCAAATTTGACCAAAAACTTACTTTTCATGACCACATGGCCGTGGTTGCTAAAGAATCCTTCCAGCGGCTTGGCTTTGTGCTTAGAAATTCGCGAGACTTTAAGAATGAGCACGTAGTACGCCTCTTATTTAGTGCCCTTGTGCGAAGCAAGCTTGAAGCCAGCTCTTGCATTTGGAATCCCTATGAGAGCACCTATCAGCTGTTACTGGAAAAGGTACAAAAAGCCTTCCTTAGGTACTTGTATAAGCGCAAATTCGGTTATTACCCATTCATGTATCCCACCAAGTTCCTCCAGGGCTGTCTTAGTTTCAACTCACTGGAGACTAGACGAGCGAATGATCAAATTATTACTGCTTGTAAAATCCTTCGAGGTAAGATTGACGCTCCTGACATTCATAACAAGCTGGCCCAATTCTATACCCCTGACAACTATTTACGGGCTCGAAAACACAAACTGTTCGCGGTCCCCTCCTGTCGCACTGTAGCACGCGCTAACTCGCCCTTGCCGCGCACCCTTACCGCGCTCAACCAACTCCTGGCACTGCCAAGCAACGCTAACTTTGACTTGTTCGCAGACGAATGGACCAAAGTCCTTAGAACCTGTCTGACGTTTTGTGAAAATTAATAATTGTGTAGTAATTTTTATTTTATCTTGATTCATAATTATGTATTACTTACTTGAAATTATATTGACGTTTGACATTGTATACCTACCTAATCCATATTTTTTGTTTTTCTCTCTTTGTTTCTGAAGCATGATATTATAATTACTGACTCCTGTATGTTTTTATAATTAGCGTAATTGGTGTTTGTAACCGTGCTAGTTAATAAATAAATAAATAAATAAATTAATCATTGACACAATTATGATGGTTAAGGCTTTAGGTAGTCTGTCATAATTTACTTGTGCATTAAAGGGAAGGAAGGAAAACGGATCAAGCACTGTGATATTATATGAACTGTTTCATACAAAATCTAACTAACGTATTAGATCCGTGCCCCGTCCGGATTACGTACATGATACGACACGGCCCGGTTTAATATAAATCACCTCTATTCCTCTGCTTCTTAGAATACAAATTCTTTCTGGATATTGAAAGTTTGAAGCCTTACAAATACTCAAGATCTACTGAAGTTGAACACAATGAAAAATCTTTCCTAATAAATATCGAGTTTCTAAGATCCACAACTACAGAACTCTCCACAACCAATAATCTCAAAGGAGCTTTCCTATTGGTATGATGCAATTGATATTTCCATGTACGTACCCTACGTGATGCAATATTGCAAATATAAGTCAAATAGAATAGGATATTGGAAATCCACTTTATCGAATACTCCAAATTTCACGTGTACCTATTGATATAAGTACCTAGTTGTTCTATTTCACGAAATCCGTTGGACTTTAAATGTTATAGTGAATGCATGTACACTGTACAGTTTTAGTGTGCGTAAGCACAGAAGCAATCAGTCTCGCCCGAGACGCGATAGTGTCTATTGTGTTCACGTCTGATTTTGCTAGCGAGTACCGTCAGCATCACAACTAAACGCAAAGTTGTGGTTAAACGGCATTCGTGAGATAGAACAACTATACCAGACTAAGAAAAATGTTTTTCAGAGAAAGTACTCAATATAATCGTATCAGTCCATTCAATCCGGGTACAACATTTAAATTGGCAGATTGGTCTGATTTCGTTACCGTATTATCTCTCCAAGTCTCCACTATATTTTATGATGGACTTTTGCAGTTAGCGTGCGTATCGAGTTTTTCAATAGAGCAAAAGTAATAGTTATACCAAACTTTTAATAACACTATTAGTCTGGGTTTGCTAACATTATTTTGAACTTTAACTTGATAGCTGAGCCACAATAATTCGATTCTTGACTTGATGTGAATTGAATTATTTTGGTTCAGGCTTTAGATATTCTGTCATAATTTACTCGTGCATAAAGGAAAATGCCAATAATATTTTTGATTTTGATTGTGATCAAATAATCTGTTCCAAATTTCCGTAGATACTTAGTTTACCCTAAGTTAGGTAAGTACCTACATACTTAGTTCCTTTTAAAAGCTGTCAAAAAAAGGGAATGCTCCGATTTCCAACTCTACTGAGTAGTACTGAGTAGTAGAGTAAGTAAGTGCGAACACTAATTACTTTTTTTAACACTACTAGGTAAAAGTCTACCCAAATATTCAATTATCTGTGTATTTTGAGGATTTCCTCTCTTTCAATATTTTATCAACTGTCTAATAAAGTACTATAATTGCCACGACGTCAGTCAGCGCTGGACCTTACGTTTTTATCCACCAAGACTGCGTCTTTCGTACGTTAAAGCTTGACTTTCACCACAGATAAAATAATACAATACTAGCTTTCACCAATTTCTCTGAATTCATGTTGTAACTTAAGGGCCAGCGCTGACAGACGTCGTGACACGGCACGGCACGGCACGGCAGGGCGTACTTCGGCATGACGGACCAGGTCACGTCGTCAAGGCATCCCTAAGAAAGCCTCAATATTCAACCAGATTTGCTCTGCGTGGATCCATAGTTGGTTGTGTCGTTAGAATTTATCTGGGATTTTAGCAGTTTTTCTGATGAAGATGAAGAGAAACAAATACGAACTTACACGTTGAAGAAAAACAATTCTGGGTACATAATTTGTCTTTAACCGCTTTAAAACTTATTTTAATTCGTTTAACTATCATAATCCAGAATTAATTTGTGACACGCTGCTAAATGCAAAACCTTTTCTGAGAAGTATTAAAATGTAAATTTTAATTATATTTCTCTTCAGGTGCCAGTTGTTCATAGTCCTCTCTAAAACGATTGAATCGATCGACACGCGCTCTCTGAATGCAATAATTTATCGGTTACTAATTACACAGTAGCGTGTGGCGATTTCCTCATTATGGAAATAGATTTAGATTGGAGGAAAGTTTAGTTATCAATTTGTGAGCAGTGGCGATGTAGGAACAATATTAAATGCTCTATAAGCTAAATATACTCCCAAAGTCCATTAAAAAAATTAAGGATCTGATGAGAGTCCTCGGAGTTATGAACAGAAATGCACCTCGAGAGTGCAGAAAATTGCTCTCTTGGAAAGAAGTCGGTTTAACAAACATTTTAATTTCCCACGTAAGTAATTTAATTTTGGTCGTAATTGCAATCAATTATATGGTCGAAACTATTAAATTACCATTTAGTTCATTAATAATTGTACCAACTGTGATGCTGAGTAAATTCCATGCAAACATGAAACTTAATTCCTGCACAGATGACTCTTTTTCCTATAGCACATCGGACATAAAGGAAAGATTTGGTTTCATTTCCTCCATTTGTACGCCCGTGCGAAACCGGGGCAGGCCGCTAGTTGAAAATAAAATATCCTTTGTCATTCACACAGCATAATCTAGTCCCATTTCAAATATACTAACCGACCAACTAGGTGGATAGCGTGGTTGGTCGGTTGGTAATAGACGAAATAAAAGACAATGTAATTTTCAGGCAGGTTGAAGTGTGGCAAAGCTTTGTATACACGTCAGCCAATTTGTTTACTTTGTTTTTCTTTGGGCTGCCCACAAAAGACTAGTTTCAAAGCATATCGTACAATAGAATTTTGCATGCACGGAAATAATCGAAAATTTTCGTGGAACATTTTTAGTTGAAAGCCTGAAAATATTCAGCGATACCTCTCTAGAACGTTTCAATCGTAAAGGTGCACGGTACATTTGGTTTAGACAATAAACTGTCTTTATGCATAAAAAAACAGCGTTGATTTGGTGCTGCGTTAACTAAAACGTATCTAAAAACAAGTTTAACTTTTACAAGAATGATGTTTTTTTTTAAATCCTATAGTGAACTGCGGTTACCTCGTGCTAAGTGGATAGATTTTTATATGCTTATGACACATTAAAAAAAAAACCGAAAAATTTTCAGCTCGGAAAAACGAAATATTGTCGGTACGCGGATAAAATTATGTAGGTAAGTAAGTAATTAAGAGTAATTAAGTATTTAAATACTGTGTTTAAATAGTGAAGACTCGCCCAGTTACATCTTATTGTGTGAAATGTCCAGCATTATTTATTAGGTATTTACTTTATAATTATCTCCGAAAAAATAATAATAAAAATCCTTGGACGTTCCACACAGCATCATCAAGTACCAAGCAAAGCAACTTAATGCATGTGTTATGGTAACCGGATGACTGATATAAAACCTTTATGCATTTTTTTGTAAATATATACATACATAATTATAGATAGAAAAACACCCAGACCAGGAACAAATGTCTGCAGAACATACAAACATTTTGTCCCGCGGCGGGGATCAAACCCGCAACTGCCCCGTCTCAGACGGGCCTTGACCCCTTAATTTGGCTGTGAAAACTTTAACCAGCTAAATGCTCAGCAAGTATGATTTGGAAGACATTTGCGTTTGTGTATAAAATGTAGAGGTTTATTTACAGTTCACTATTTGTTCAAGCTCAGTAAACAAATAGGTAATACGCAACGTGGTATCCGGATCACAGGTTGAAAAACACTTTCATACAGGTACAGAGATGTCGTAAAATAAATATTTTGTGTACATACCCAATAATCTGAGTTACTAGAAGTTTATCGAGAGAATGTGGAAAGAATAATATACTTATTGCGTTGCGGCTTACATTCATAAGTACCTACCTACAGAAGCGGCAAAATCAGACTCGTATAGGTGAGTCCGCGTGTCTAATGTAGCGTAAATTATGTGTAGTTACATAATGTAGCATGTTGATGGAATATCATAACTTTTAGGCCGGCCTTACACCTGTGAGTTTTACTTACGTAAGTCACTTACGTCAGCTACTTACGATAAATTTTCAAGTGTAAACACTCATTGTAAGTCACTTACTGCAATTTTTTACTACTTTCGTAAATTGGAAAATTACAAGTCTAAACATGTTTGAGTTTGCTTATGGAAGCGACTTGCAGCTTATTGAACTAAATTGATAAGTTGAGAACTTACAGCCTACCTACCTGTAGCCAGAAATCGAAGAGTCAAGTAGATTAGTACCTCTACTTTCGATCCGAAGGTCGTGGGTTCAAATCCGGCGGTGCATCAATGCACTTTTCGCATCGAAAAATTTATAATATATGCGCTTTAACACGAGCTTATAACGGTGAAGAAAAACATCGTGAGGAAACCAGTTAGCTCTCTAATAGCGTCGATGGGCTTGCAACCTGTCACGTATGGAAAGTTAACTTCTGCAAAAAGTGGGCATGTACCAAATATGTATGTATTTGGACATACCTCTGACTACCCCCTTAGACATCTTCAAAAAGATCTAAAATAATTGCCTAATAATCTGAAAGAAATGTCTACCGCTCCCGGGATACAGTCGTGATCATATTTCATTTTTTTTTCCTTCTGCCATTCTATTTTCTAACCAAGGTTTTACCCAGCATTTTCTTTCAGTATTATTTTTCTGTCGCCTTTTATTGGTTAAAATTATATACGCAGCAGCCGCTTGAACGTAGCGTCTACGAGAAGACATTTTTATTACTGATTTGAATGTAAATGGGCTTGTAATAACTTATGTAAGTTTAAACTCACAAAAATTACGAAAGCATTATTTACTGTAAGTTTATTTTAAGTGTAAATGCAACCGTAAGTAAGTTACATAAATATTACGAAAGTAACTCACAAGTGTAAGGCCGGCCTTACAATAACAGTGATATTTTTTCCACAAAGACAATAAAGTTTATTAGATTTCAATATCACGTATCCGGAAAGTTTTGATCGTCACCCTTCGCGTGTGACAGTTGCAAAACAAATAGGAGGGATCGGCTGGCCCGCTCAAAATGTTTTTACTGCGCAGGCTACGCTGTATGGCCTTATTAGATTAGCCCCTCCAGTCGTATTAAGGAGCGTCTAAACGGGCTATATTTTACGACAATTTGTGGCTGCAATTATTGGCAAACATTGCCCAGCCATCAAAAAACATTTTACTTAGTGCATTTTATGGCTGAGCAATCAATTGCAGGCAACATGTTGCAATATTTTGATTCAGAACAAGATTTGCGAGGCGATCGTTCGGCCACACGCCGGCTACACATAAAAACATTTTGACATACCAAAAAATATGTGGCTATAGTGCCGGGCCATCCTTAAAATATTGCATAGTGTGGCTGGAATTGCTAGCAATGTTGCCAGCCACAGTATTGCAGCCACAAATTTTACGTAAAATATAGCCCGTTTAGACGCCCCTTTAGGTAACTACATTTCTACAATTTATTTCGCTATAGAAATATACTAAATATAGGAATGGGCATTCGATGACTTTAATACGATAAAAAGTCTCAAGTCAAAGTAATAACCATGATATAAAGAATCGATACGAAGCGTTTGTTAGGCTACAAGCTCTGGTGCAAAAATCAAGGTATAACAATATTGTTGTATAAGTAATATAAATTATATACCTACAGTGTTTAAAACTGGGACAGTATTGGGAAATCTATAACCATTTTTGTGCCTACTGACTATTATATTTCACATGCGTTGCTCTGTTGTGTGAGAAAATTATTTTAGACCTCATGGTTCCTAAGATAATTTTCTTGTATCTTCTTTAGATTCTTATTTCCCTATACCTACTGTCCCCGTTAAAAACAATAGTATGTACCTTTAGTTATAACAAAGACGATTAATATCTAGAAGACAGACAAAGGCCATACACAAAATCGTAACCCGATCCCGCAGTACCAGATAGCCTGAAAACTTTAAAACATCAATTTTATCCAATAAATTTCAATACTTAGTAGTAGGTAGCAACAATATTCAATATTTAAACAGACTTTTTTTAACTAGAAAGTAATTGAAATTTCTTGGATAAAATTGATGTTTTAGAGTTTTCAGGCTATTTTTTAGGGTTACGATTTTGTGTATGGCCTTTGTCTGTCTTCTAGATATTAATCGTCTTTGGTTATAATTAGGAATTATAACCAAACTATTTAATCCAAAATGTTAGTATTTTGTTGGATCAGACATTTTCAGAATCTCCACTTTTTATAGAAAGAAACGGATAATTTCACATTTTTTCTTTCCTCGAAAAATTTCCAGCAACTCGAGCGATATGGGGGTAATATGATACGCGACAAAAAAGTTGTCCGGCGAAGTTAAACTCTGTCTCGCTCTTTGGCCTTTGTGCATCCTTGTCATGTGATTTTCCAGAGAACAACATGATGTTTTATTTGGGTCATTTCAGTACAAAGATAGACGTAGTTCACATGGCATTGGTCTGCACGTTTTTCTGCAGTAGGTATACCTACCTACGTTTTAACTTTGTAATATTTTTACCTGTACCTTTAAAAAAGACTATAAACATGTAAACTTTTAGTGTAATGAATTTTTTTGAATAAATTATTATTATTATTATTAACTATAAAACGGAGTATGATTTTTTGCAGTACGTACCTAAAAAAGACGTGTGAATGATTCTATACACAAGTGTATGGTCCACTTAATATACTTAATGTATAATACACAATTAGCGGATCATACTGTATAAAGAACCATTCACAGTCGTAGGTCACACCGTTAAATAGTAAAGACGTATACCTACTTACCTACTACTTAAAAACTGCTGGACAATGCTGTGTGAACCACGTCATAGTTGTTCAAGAGCGCATCTTTTATCACCTACGTAAAGTTAGGATGTTGTTCTTTAAAACACTATTGAGCTGCACACTAGGTATATATTAACTTGGTAATAACAGACGGACGGGCAACAAAGTACCTACTTTTATAAGAATCAATTCTTATCTTTCGCGCGAAAACTACTAAACAGATTTGGCTGAAACATTGGAATATAAATTATTCCAATTATATAAGTACCTAAGTCGGTAGGTAGTCGAAGTAGGGGAATATTATATACTTATCCAAGTAATTAGTTAGGATAAATTTTCATAAAACAAAACAAATACATTTAAAGCGCCATTATGTGTATTGATATAGGCAGAGATAAGTTAAATCGTTTTTTTAAGTTAAGTATAATTATAAATATTTTAAAATTTAGGGGAAAAAATAAAAAACTGTCACAAACCAGGCGAAATTACTCAGTTCTACGGTAGTAGGTACCTATATAAACGTTTACTTCAACGTAACTTAGCCATCAGTTTATTGTACCTAATCCATTTTTTTGGCTCCTACTCAAGCGAGGTCGAGGGTATCTAAGATCTTTTATCAGGGATCTGATATGCCCCAGCGACTTCTACTTACGCAGCTATCGAAAGGTTAACGTGCTTCCTCAGCCACAAATCGATTGATTTCTCGTCCGTACATAACAACCGATCACTCATAATTTTGACTTCTACCGGAATTAAATACCTATAAAATACAAAGCCTTCAAAAATAATGAAAAGTAAAAGAAAATAATAGTAGGATGAAAACCATTGGAAAAGAGGAGAATATTATAAAAATTAAAGAAAAAATATTTTACGGGCGATCTGAGGTCGGGAAGGGGATGGGGGTGAGCTTTTAAGGGTAAAAAACGGTCTATCTCTATTTCCGGCAAAACTCCTAATCCTATGGAAAAAAGTCAAGGCAAAGTTGTAGGTAATAAAGTAAGCAAATAAATAATAAAAAATAAAATAAGCAAATAAGTAATACAGTAAGCCACTTAGGTACTTATACGAACATACATATTGCGGTACCCGTTATTTTGTCATTTACTAGCTGATTATCGTCACTTGGCTCATTCTCATAAAAACGGGTTTTGTGAAATAGAATATTGTTACCAACTGTAGTTTCTGCTCACCTGGCACTTTTTCTTTCCCTTCTAGTTGAAGATGATAAAACGTGCCTATGTTTCAAATTTTCTGATTCTGATTTTCTGTACGTGATAGAAATCATCTAGGAATCTCGAAACTCTACCCAAATGTTGTCAGAATTAATCATTATTATTTCGTCGATTAAACTTGTTTTTATTAAACTTTTTATCTGTTGTGGATGTGAGCTTAGAAAATGTGGAAGAGCCATTGCTAGAAAATCCCTTGTTTTTTAAAGCGTCTTTTCAACTATAGTCACTTATACTCGTACTTATACCTATAGGATATTATTTCCAAAATGTGTATGGCAAATCAATATTTGAATAAATACGGCTGACTTTTTATAAGTCACCAAAGACAAGTACATAGTCCACAGTAAAATTATAATAGTTTTTAATAATCTGTAGGGCTTTTGATATTTCTTCATTATACCTCCAAAACATTTAGAAAATGGTATTAGAAAATCCGTCTTGTGTCACCAAAACTTCCAGTTTGGATCTGAACGTGCTCTCGCATGAATAAAACCAACAATTTCGAGTTTAAATTTCCGTGCGCCGTCCATTTCATTCTTCGCTTTTACACAACCCAGAGTACCTATTTGTCAAGGTATTGTGCAAATATCGTGAAGTGGGGGTAGATGGACATAAAAGGTTAGCCAATAAAGTGATGTTAGGTCGGAATAGAGACTATTGAAATAACGAAGCTCTTCAACTGGTCGCATGATACAGACTATCGAGCTTTCGCTAATTAATGGCACGGAACTAATAAAGGAATGGAGCAGAATAGCTATATTTCAAGTTCAATTAACGGAGAAGACGACTGCACATCTGTTATTTTCATGTCTTTATGTATTGTTCGATTAGGTCACAGTTCTGTAGATTTTGCATGAAAGAGTATACATCCGTACAAACTTTCTCGTATTTATTATGATTTGTAGAACACACGGCTTTTCTGGCACATTTAAAAATCCATTCTATTCAAAAATCTAAGTATTCCAAGTTTAATTTAAATTAATCTATCTACTAAGGCGTTATTGAAACATAAACACTTTTAATGTATAATTAGGAAGAAGGTCACTGATTATTCTAATTTTTTGCACTTGTATTATTCAGTAGGTACTTATAACATTTAACTATTTTGTTGCCACTCAATATTCTCGAGAATGGCTGGACCGATTTGGACATTTTTTTTAATATTTTCTAATAGTTCGTGCATTAAAAAAAGTGGTGGTACAAAGTACGCCGGGTCAGCTTTTAAAAGCAGTTAAGTGCAGTAAGCAGTTTAGGCAGCTAACATTTATTTTTATTTTTTATTACTTTCATATCCTATTAGTCGAAAGTATGCAAATTAAACTATGAAAAGTTACAAGAGTAGGTACATTATTTTAATTAGGTACTGAAGTTGCATAATACCATTGAGTTCCTGTTCTGACAGAGCATGATCTCATTGCAAATAGTTTCGACGTAACCAGGATGCTAGATTCACTTAATACGAAGGAAATTTTACAAAATACGTTGCAGCGGATGTAAACCATGTCATTCTCTCAGTAAATAGCCTGAAACTATTCAGCCTAATGTAGGACAGACTGCACAACCTAATTGAAACATAGTCGGTATCTAAATCGATGATATTGTTACGTAAGAAATTTCCCGTGATAATGGCTAGTACAATTCACGATAGTTTTGATAGTGAATTACATAAAAAAATCGTTCAAAATGTTAATTTTATTGTGCTTTTTAAATAGACAATGCCCGGGTATCCAGGATCATTGTAAGCGATTTGTAGATAACTGATCCATATCTTGCCAGTTGAAACCAACCAAGATGCGGTTCGCATTGCCTTAGGCAATTTGCCTGTATATATTATTAACAAAGACCACACAGTAGTTAATGACCCGACATTTGGTAAGGATTAGGTAGCTCTTTTACATGAAAATGACCGTGGAAAGGACGCATAGAAATTACGCATTTATGAAAGATCCGGCGCGAGTAGTAAAAAGGCCGGGTAAAAAAAGGTAAGATTGGTACCTTGTGAAATCAAAGCCCGCTCCGCATTACTCATAGAAAATTTTATTCCGCTACAAATAGTATCGAAGAATACGAAAGCTAGAAAATGTTCACGACGATATTGATAAACTGTATTTTCTCGGAGTGCTCTATCGCCAGACAAACAATATTACATTGTGGCGTATCTATTCGTTATGTAACGTAGTAAAATGTACCTGGACTTTATCCCTTTCTTATCTTCATTCTTTATGGTGTACCCTTAGGCGTTTAACATGTTTATATTTTGATATCACAACTTTTATTGGAACATGCTTTAAATTCCCAATTTGTACTAGATTGAGATAGTTTTCCGTATATTAATCCGCTTATAATCCGACTTTTATACCTAGGTACTCTACTAGAATTAGAATAAACAAATTGATTTCTTTACAAATTATTTAAGAAGAATAACTTTTAATTCCATTTTAATAACCAGTTATCAATTAAGGAATAAAAGTGTTTCTTCCTAGTTGTGAAAAATGGTTGTGAAAGTAGACTAAACCATTTTACGGAATAAAGTATGAGTAAATTCACCACAGTTTTATTTTTGTGAAATAAATAATCTATTTACCCCGTTATTCATATTGGACTATTTTAGCTAAAACGGATATTAAATCTGTTGCTATCTCTTTTCATTGCCAAGTAACAAGAAAAAAACATTCTTTTAAATCTATATTAAATTATAATAAAAGCCTGTACACTGTACCTACGCTACACCCCTTTATTTATTAAGTATTTTCAATTTAATATAGATCTATATAATATAGTGCTCTCAAATATGACAATCTTGATTATTTCAATTATAAAGTCCAAAAGTGCCAGAATTTTTTACCTCAAAGTAAACATTTGCCTAAGCTTTTTGTATACCTACCTACTTACCTACTTTATTCTGTTCACTTCAATCTTGGGTACTATTTACCTTTGTTTCTCTGCAGTTATAATTTAAATTCTGTACTCCGTTAATATTTCGGGGAAATAATTTATTTATGTCACAGAATATCCGAGGCACAAATTAAATGAAAATTACGTAAAATGTTATGGCTGACTAATTTTGTCTAACGTACATCCACACCGCAGTTATTTTATGTTGATAAACGTTTCCAAATGTTACTCAACAACGTCTTATAACAAAAAGTTATTGAATTGACGTGTTCGTAAATGTTAAGTACCGTTGACCAACTTTTAAAAACAGTTAACATTCTACATTATGTTGTGGCGGTTATGGACGCGATTAGTAACATCCAACAAATAGTAACAAGTAGCCACAAAAGATAGAGATTGTTATTATAATGTTACCGTGTTGCAAAGTGTTGCTCAACAAAAAATAACTGCGGTGTGGATGCACCTTTAAGCGGTCACTTTTGATCTTTCATACATAATGACCACGTAATGTTTCATGTTAAATGACTGTTTTGTGGCGTGAAACATTTTCACACCGAACCTTTTGTTTGACTGTTTTCTATAGAATTGGGTTAAAATTGAATGGTTCATCAAATATGAAATTCCAAAATGACAAATTATAGGATGTCCGCAATTATAATCACACTATCACACTAATATTACAAAGGTGAAAGTTTGTGTGTGTGTAAGTATGTACCTAAGTGTGTTTGTTACTCTTTCACGCTCAAACAGCTAGATGGATTTGAATGAAATTTTGTACCAGGATTGCTAATATACCCTGGATTAAAAAATAAGCTAAAATTTCGTTTGATCCTGGTATTCCCACGGGAACGGGAACTATTCACCTCGGTTAACACCGCGGGCGCAGCTAGTATAAAATTAAACAATTATTGTGTGAATACAATGAAATACTTACCAAATATTACAGCTATAATGACTTTGTGTCTCTCAGTATTGGTCTAACTAAAGCAAAAACTAAAATGGTTTACTAGATGATTTTTATACAGAGTCAGGAGGCAAGCTTTGCCTACACTTAACGGGACAATAAAATAATAATTAAAATGGTTTAAGAGCCAATAGAATGAATACCATAACATTTCATTTTTACTGTCATCATGCCTATAATAACATGCGTTAAAAAGACAATTACCAACTGAATTCTAAGTAGCTGGTACGATATTAAACCACCATAATTTACTTGTAACTATGTGGTGTGCTGATAATAATAGTCTTGTATGACTTACTCTAAGCTTAGAAGCTTCAGATAAGTGCATTATCTCTGCTCAAGGAAGGAAGCGTAGGGGCGTGTTATTAACACAGTGTGATAGGGTAAGGCGGAGATATACCTACTTAACTATCCGCGTGAAGGAAAATCTATTTAAAGCTTAGAAATTGACTAGTACTTACAGATAGACACACCTTTAGTTACAACAAAGTGTACCTATAAATCCATAATTTTAGTACTTGGAATCGGCCCTTAGAAATACCTACTCTCATCAAGAAATGATTCTACAAAAACAGAAAACTCTGAAGGAATGTTTTATTTACATAGAACTTACCTACTTGGATTAGCCGTGTTGTCCAAGTGGATTACCTGAACTTTAATCCGAAGGTCACAGGCTCGAATCCAGCCGTGCATAAATGGAGTTTTCGTTTCGAAATAACTTTTTTTCGCGTTAACACGACTCTAAACGGTGAAGGAAAACATCAGAGGAAACCAAGTTAGCACTCTAATATCGTCGAATGGCTTGCGACCTGTCACGCATGGAATGTTAACTTCTGCAAAATGTGGATATGTACCAAATATGTACTTGGACATTATCTCTCACTAACCCCTAGACATATATTATATAATATATGTATGATCCCTATTATATGATCTAAAATTACTAAAAAGATCTGTAATAATTTTTCTACCGCACCTTAGGAATACAGTCCTGATCATAGTTTTTTTTTAATTTAATTTATTTTGTTTGGCTTGATAGCATGACTATTTTTGTAAACTGTCTGTATTACAAAAATGAATGGTATAAAAATTTAAAAAATTGAAAATTTGCTTTAACTGACAGTTTGCTGAGCACTCAATGCGTTCAGCAAACTGTCAGTTAAAGCGAGAAGAGTATCGGATATCGATATTGACACACGCCTATTTATTGCATATTATAATCGCTCGGTATCACACACGCGGGTCGTAGGTTAGTATTTGCTTCAAAAGCTTCTGATAATTATATAAGAAATTAGTAGACACTGACGGTTTGGAACAACCGGACTCTAAGTTTTTTAGAATGCTAAAAACCTTAGAGTCCGCTGTGTGGAATGTCCAAGGGTATTTATTTACCTAATATTATCAAGCTACTTATATTACCAAGCTTCCATATAATTTTGAACATCTCTTACAGCCCAGTGATACAACAGTCGTAGTTTAATTTTTTAATTGTTGATGAATCTGATAAGTAGACCAAGCGTAAGATCTTGTACAACAGTTTTGCAATAAACATTTCTGTTTCTGAAATAGTAATGTAGGATTTGTCTGCGCCAGAAGATATAACAATCTACTCGCAAGTAAAGGATTATTATATAAAAACTTGTTTCGTAACTATTCTAAAACAATGCAAATAAAAACATGTCGGTATGAAACTTAAAAAGCCAATCTTCCAGGGACATTCTGAAACCGCCAAATATATACCGGCAAGACAAGTTTGCCGCCTAAATGGAAAAAAGTTTCGGCTGGCATCCGTGATATTGGCGTTGTCACGGCGCCGGCGTACCAACCAACATGGCAAAGCAACGTTTATGATCCAGCCCATTATCGACAGCTGCCTGCTTCTATTTCCGCTGTATAAGTGAATTTGTTACCTTATTACATCAGCATGCGCTAGAACAAAGCAGTCCAGTGTTTATTTGATTAGTATTTAGATTTACACAGTTTTCAAATTACTTGCTCCTACTGCAGTGTAAACAAGTTCAAATAGGGTCGTGCACTAGATGCATTAAGACGCGAAGAGTAGAAGAATGGAAGAAAGGACTATTATTTGTCCTATACTTTCACTGTATATACCTAGGTCGTGCGGGCTAGTGGCAACAGGAGCTATTAATCGATCTCCTCTTATGTACTTAAATCGATTCTGGTCATAGTGTTCTTAAACCAAATAATCTTGTTATTTTAATTCAATTTTCAAAAAAACATTGAAATAAAACCAGCACATTATGTTGTGTTCGCGGCATTTACACTGAGAGCGAATATGATGGACTAACAAATAAAACGATTTCACAATTATTGCCAATAAATATCAGCGCTGTAGCACGAACGCAAAGTTACACGTATCACACGGAAATAAAACTCAGGGGTTGAAAAAACTCAAATAAATGCATAATTTTATTACAATATCACGCCATTCAAGTGTCGACATCGTGGATCTAAAAGGGAACAGCAAAAATGGTAATGCTTTTATTTTACGATATATTTATTCAAGGGTTGGAGTTTATTATCACTTTTAAACATGTCGCAGTAATCTGATGATTTGTCCTAATTCGTACCATGCTGCTATACCTACAGATTTGTGTATTGTTGCATCGTAAGTGAGCACTTAGAATCGGTTAATCTGATGAGGATGGTGGTTTATTTGGAATTAGGAGGAGATTTCGCCGACGAAAAGGAGGTCGAACGATGTTAGGGGAGCCTCGAAGGGCGTACGATCGCTCTACAAACACAATTATCCTCACTTTAGCTGTGATCTACTTAAGTACAGTCTTGGAAAGAATAAAGTTTCACTAATGAGGTCTTCATCAAATCATTTTTTTGGGGTCTGCTCCAGGGCAAGCAATTACCACGAGTTTTATTTAGAGGGGAAGCAATTACCACGACTTTTCTAGGTGATTTTTAGTTATTTTGACAACTTCAGTGGCGCAGGGGGTTGCGGGTTCGATCCCTGCCATAGGACAAAATATGTCTGTATGTTCTGCAGAATGTGTTCCGGGTTTGGGAGTTTTAAGAACCTGACCCCTTTTTTATCTAAGTATATTACAAAAAAAAAGTTACAAACGGGGAAATTGTTCCAACAACGAACAGAAATATAGCAACCTCGTATTCAGAATTATTATTAATTATTTTATGAATTATATTGATATTATGAATTTACCTACTATACATTCAATTAATTACCCTGAGTAGAATTATGGTCACAGGAGGCACTGGATTCAGTGCCGAGTTCCACCTCGACAAATATAATTTTTAGACCGATAGGGAATTACTCAAAACGCTTTTCATTGAAATGTGTAATAAAAAAAATATTATTATAAAAACTTTTAGTTAGGTACTTAGGTACCTACCTAAGTACGTAAACAATTTTATTTTGTAACATCACAATTTACGATCGGCAGGTAACTTTAAAATAATAGATACTTAAAGTTAAAAATCTATTAATGATTGAACAACCATTTTCATTTTAGATTATGTGCGGTCACACTGTGGATGGGTGACAGCAAGTGGCATTAACAGCAGACCGCCAGAGTTGGTCACTACGAGTTTTTTTTCTTTAATTGGATATACTTAATTCAATCATTCATGTATCAAACTTTTTTTGTCGCTCAAAATATCGACGTAGTCTTTAGAAATTAAAGTAACTTAGGTACTAAACCTTTTTGAGGTCACCGTTATGACCACAATTGACACTAAGCAATGAATCCCAGAATGTCTCTGGGGAAATCAAAGACACAAGATGAGCCACAATAAGCTCTTACGACTAGAATAAAAGTGGTGCGTGCAATATTAAACTTCTGCCAATTCTGTTATAGAATATTTTCTTACTAATTTTTATATGTAACGAGAGGTTGTTGATAAAATTTTATTTAGGTGTATTTTTCCCTGACTAAAAAGAGGAATGTTACAAGTTTGTAGTATGTGTTGATGTGTATGTCTGAGGTAACGTAGCTCCTGAACGAATGAACCGATTTATTTATCTTTTTTATTAAAAAACACTCGATAAATATACCTAGGGTTTTAACGTAGTATCATAGTATTTTCAGCTATGTTCGTTTAGTACGTTCTGGTTCATGAATGTTAAAAAAACGTTCTAATTCTTAAATCCAATTGTTTCAATTTCAAGTCAATGCCCCATAACACGAAACACACACTTTTCCAGATCATTTCCTTTCCGTAGTCAGAGATTTTGTTCCTTTATTGCGAATAAAGCCACATAAAATTGTATGCAAAACCATAAAGTGACCCAATACAGAACTTTTCTCTGAATGTGGCCCAGGGCATTAAGGTCTAGTTTACGCAGTAGGTGGCATCATTACAGTCATTGATTGCGAATAAAGGGTGTAGCGGGTTCGATTTAGTAGTTGTATACGTGCGGTTTGGTGGGTATTAGCGGGGTTAAGGAAACTTCAAACGCGGAATGTTTAGTGAAATAGACCCTTCAGGAGGATCCTGCGGCGCCAGCTGAGGCCAACGCGCCAAATCTCTTTGACATCGGACCGCGGATTTCCTTTACGACAGCCGACTCAAAAATTATACCTACATACCGCTTTTAGCTAAGTATTTTCACTAACGTTATAACTTGAACTAAGTTAATCTTACATTGTTAGGACTAAAAAATCAACATGGTATTTAAAAAAAATCAACAAGGTGCAATTTTGTTCATAACTTTCACATTTAACGGGAACAGATTAAAAAAAAATGAACAAAGGACCTAAATTTAGCGTGAGCTGCATGAGCATGAATTTTTTAATAATTAATTCGATCCATTATTTCTTGTCAACCTGTAAATCCCAACTGGCTGTAATGGTTTTCCTTTTAAATTCATTAATATGCACTACTAATATATACGTTTCACATTTATAAATACGATGGTTTGGCACTAAAGTAAATTAACACTTTATGAAGTTCAACATTTCACAAACAATTTAAATTGAAAAGTGGTCTCAGGCGATAAGTAAGCACACATCACCGCGCACCGCCGCGCCGGCGCCGCGGTAGACGGTGAGAAGGATCTCATGTAGCATTATCATTAGTAAGATAATTTTTCCCTGGCTAAGCAATTTATGCTTGTATTAACTAGATGATTGATATAGTACATAGATAGATGTGATTTTTTTTATAAATACATACATAATATTATATTGGCCTCTATTCAATCCGTTGCCTATAAACACGTACACCGACCAACCGCACGGTCGAGCGGCGCTCTCACCGAGACGCCCTCCGCAACGATGCGCGGTGCCGTGTGCTGATCGCCCTTCCCAATATATTTGAAAGACCTGCCTAACCAATGACACCTCACAATAAGGAGTAGATATATAAGGAGAGAGCAATTTCTTGCATTTCTGTTTGTAACTCAGAAGATCCTAATTTTTTTTAATGGGACTACCTCGGGATTATTTTCTTTTAATTAAAATCGATCTAAGTACTTAGTAAAAAAAAACAAACTACAGACAGTGCAACATAGAACCTTCTACTTTTTTTAAGTCGGTTAATATTTCCAATCTAGGCAATTGCAGAGCTACTTCTAACAGAAAAATATTTAATAGTGTTGTGAATTTTTTGAACAGCTACCTCGTAGAACCAATCAAATCCATTGAACTAACATTTCAAACTATTAATTAACAACTCGCTCTATAATAATATTATAAACTGATTTTATAGAACAGATACAATATGTATGTGATTATTTTATCTTTAAATCTTATTATTATTATTAGGCACAGTTGGAGAGATATAGGGGAGACATTCGACGGGCAATATTTTTTGACAAATAAAAAACTAGTTAATTTTTTTAACCGACGTTATAAAAGGAGGAGTTTCTATGTTCCACTGTATGTATTTTTTTTAGTAGTGACTATTTTGTTAACTCATAGGATTCTGATGACATTATTTTGAATTTTTACAAAACTTAGCGGGCTGTCAAGTTTGTAATAGTGGTTAGATTAAACTATAAAGACGATAAGTTTCAATGTGAAAGTTCAGCTAGGCCAATCACATGTAACGTAGCGAGATGTGCTAACAAGCCACGGGTTTGTTTGTCTTCCAATTATACTAATTACACTTGGATGGCCGCAGAAAGCAATTGAGCAGGAGCACAAACGGTCCGTGCTCGCGCTAAATGGCCCATTATTACGTGTAAGTTTTTATATCGCAGTTGTTTGCTTGCACTTCTACCTAAGAAATTATTATACGAGTTATTTAAAGTTATACTTAATAGTTTTTTTTAATCTCTCGACGTGGCATATTTTTATATGACTTTTTGATAGACAAAGATAACAACGTTTTCAGCGGTAGCAATTTTTGGGTGTAGGCGCGAGATTATCAAGCGAATGCAATGGGATCACCCGTTAAGGTGACGCATTGATAAACAATTATTTAAAATCGGGCAATCAGTTCATACTCCGATAATTTAACGCGGTATCTATCGGGCGCTCGGGCCCGTCTCGCGTCGATTCGGTCGTAACGAAAATCCATACAAACATTAACAACCCCTGACCTTTTCAAAACTGCCATTAGAAATATGACAATCTAACTAACCCCATCATAGTGACGGGGTTAGTTATTAAAATGTTAGGGGTAGAATTACGAGAAATTCTTTTTTTGCGATGTCTACGTCATAAAAAAACATAAGTACCTACTTCACGATCAGCGGTTTAGGCTGTGCGTTGATCCGTCAGTCATTCAGGTTATAATAAGTATAGATTGGCACTATTAAACCTATCCAAAACAGGAAAAAAGACGAGTTATTTTTACCGTACATTTTTTATTTAACGGATCTCAAAGATGATACAAATTTAATTAGAAGTATCGGAACCGATCGCCATGACACGCCCGTCTTTAATGAAGGCACGGCTGCAGCTGAAACGCCTTTGAGCTCGTGCAAAACCGTCAAAATCAGGCTAGGTTGTAGCAGAGTCTCCATTTAACCTGCCGTAGGCCTAGGCGGCCACTCGAGCCGAGGCTGCCTCTAGAGTCTAGTGCATACCCAGTTTTAAAACGGGTTATATCCCGGGATTAGACAAGTGTACTCCAAATGATTAGAGCTATCTAGAAGTGTAAAAGAGAAACCAAATTTCGAACCAAGTTCCGGAGATTATCTCGCTCAAATCAACAACTTTATCTCATAAATATATGTAGGTACATTATTTGTGTATCGTTTTTGAGCAAAATAACTTTAATGGCCCAACTTAACAAAATGCTAACTTTACTTTTTATAAATACTAATATAGATGAAAGACGCTAACAGGCGAACAAGTAAAGAAAAATATTGATGTTGGGTTTAATTAATGAAGCCCACGTTGTCTTCCAACGTATATGTCTTATAGGCTTAAAGTTGCCTGGCAAATTTCTATTTCAGACTCACGTCATGAGTTATCAATAAGACAATAAGAAGATACATTTACAGAAATACATTTGCTTGAAATTTATTTTATACGTTATTTACAGCTTTGTAGGCTTCAAAATCAAACAACTGAGCGTGAAAAATAATACCTACATTTCGCGTTTCGAGTAAGTATAAAGTTAATTTGAAAATATATTTCTATTGTGCTAGCCAGAAAAATAAGAGAGAGAAGAAAAAGAAATGAAGCCAGACAAAGAGAAAATATAAATTCTTGCAATTATACTTAGTTCAAATCAATTTTACTGACCAGTCCGGTATGGCGGTTTGTGATGCAGCCAAATTACCTATAGGTACCTACAGTTGACTACGTGTATGACTTTGTATGAACTACATTTATTGTCGGTAAAAATAAATAAATATTATTTTACATGCACACTGCCTACTGAGGCACACGCATTAATTTGCTTAGTTTGGGCAGTCCCAAGCTAAGTAAATAATGCGTTTAGTGTCAATGAAGCGCTTGGTGATGGTACGTGCAATCGACCACAATAGCTGGGCAGGGTATACATAGGTTATAAATTAATACTTGTGTTATGGTAACCAGATCACTAATAAGACTACTAAAATCAATTTGAAATATTTTGCAAGTATTATTAGTATGCCCAGCACTGGGACACAAGAGGTTGAAAAAAAAAATATTATGTTACCTTGATATTTCTTCTATAACTATGAGCTACTTTTTTCAAGTTACATGAGGCATAATTGCATTATCAGCTGTCATTAATGCACTAGTTGAAACACAAATCACATGTGATGTCACTCACAAACTTTCACCACTAATAATAAAGGTTTATTTAGTGCACTAATATTATAAAGGTGAAAGTTTGTGAGTGTGTAAGTAAGTATGTATGTTTGTTACTCTTTTACGCTCAGCAGCTGGACGGATTTAAATGAAATTTAGTACCAGGATTGCTTATACCCTAGATTAAAAAATAGGCTACTTTTAATCCCGGTATTCCTACGGGAACGGAAACTATTTACCGCGGGTAACACCGCGGGGCGCAGCAAGTCTATCATAAAGGGTAGACGAAGTACCTAATTACTTGGACTTGGACGGTCTTAATGCCTTGCTTTAGTGAAACGTCACGACTTCGGGAGCTACTTTGGAGAACAACATCTTAATGAAAACAGAACGAAATCTGCAAAGTATACAACTTCTGACACAAATGTCTTTCTGGAAAATGATAATATAATTTCTAAAAGAAAACATTCTTAGACTAAACGGCAACTCTAAATAACTAGGAAAATGGTATTTTTATAGCAAGCGTTTCTATAGTTTGATAGCCTATTTTATATTCTAGATTATTATTTGAGATTCTAGTTGTCGTCATGAAAAATTTTGCTCGCTGTCAAAGTTAACTAGTTAAAACTTTTTTGGAATGCTAACTGAAATCATTATAACGTTAGGCGAACGGGTTGATCTGACTGATATACCTACTTTCTTTTTTTGTATCTACAAACACAATATAACCACAGACACGCTGACCCGGCGCAATTAGTATCATCCAAATCGGTCCAGCCATTTTCAAGTTATTGAGTGACAACGAAATAGGATTCATTTCTATATAATATAATAGAAAAACACCCAGACCCGTAACAAATATCTACAGAAACAGACAAACATTTGTCGGATCGAACCCGCAACCTTCCGCGTCTCAGGCGGGCCGACACCTATTGCCTGAGGTCCATTTTAGTGGGCTGGCGTTTTCATTGTAATTACTCCATGTTTTGGTCGAATATAAACCTTGAAAACTTTGTGATAGATAAGATAAGTAAAAAGAAAGAAAGAAGGAAAGAAAAATCATTTATTCTGGTAGGACCTCAAGGATCGCATCAGTATCGTCTTACATGCTAGGTAATTCTAATGCCTGTTCCAACGCGACTCCCTACACCAGGGAAGAATCAGGCAAGAACCTGGTGGTGTGGGCATAGCTTTTTTTTTTAAAGTGATCCCTTAACAATCTAAATAGTCAAGCTTCAGTGGGAAGCCAGTCAAACTAAGTAAGGCCAGTTTAATAACAATGTTCAACGCTTTATGTGATAAACGCGCACATAACTTACAATGACTTCCTGGAACGAAGCGACTCATGCTACAAGTAATTTATGAAAAATAAAATGCACCGTAAAACCTTAGAAAAATGGTAAATGCGGAGATGATTAGTGAACGGTAAAAATAATAAACAGGTTTATCAGCCCCCTGACTGTGTAACTTGTTTCGATTGTATCAAAACAAAAATCACAGTAAATCGCGAAAACAACTGCCAAATATGACAGTAATTAAGTAAGTTACTTACTAATTATCTTAAGCAGCGTTAAATCTGAAAGTTATTTTCGCGATTCACTCTGATTTTTGCTTTGATAAAACTGTGATAAAATCGAGACAAGTTACACAATCCAGGGGCAGCTACGACAACAGAGGTAAAGTAATAGGTGAATTAGAAAAATATGATGTTCGGAATTAACATTTATAATATTCATGCATGTTGCATAGTGGTTTTTAAACCAACTTGTATTAAGAGAACCAGATTATAATTATTAGCTTAGTCATTTTTGTAAAAATTAATATATACCTTCGTACATCAAATACCTACAATTATAAATAACACTACAATGGTGGCAATTCTGAGTGTCGCAAAAGCTAAACTAAGCTAACTAAAATTGTTGCCGTCCCTTTCATAGCGATGGAAAATAAAAAGGATGGCAATAGTTTTAGTTAGGTTAGTTTAGCTTTTGCGACACTCCGAATTGCCCCCAATACGGGTCTAAATCGTCCTTTTTTAAATTTCATGTTATGAACACAATATAGGTTTAGGGAAGGATTCATAGAAAAACCGAAACATTTGATCACCATGCCGATAAACAAAATATTTGATACAGAGGCATAAGCTTTGTAAACTGTAAAGGTATGCAAGTAGTTACATACATCACCCTACTAATATTATAAAGTGAAAGTTTGTGTGTGTGTAATTAAGTAAGTGGGTTTGTTACTCTTTCACGCTCAAACGGCTGGCCGGATTTGAATGAAATTTGTTACCAGGATTGCTTATACCCTAGATTAAAAAATAGGCTACTTTTGATTCTAGTATTCCCACGGGAACAGGACTATTCATAGCGGGTAACATCGCGTGGTGCAGCTAGTTTAAAACAAAAATGTGTCGAGTATTTGGAAACATAAAACGATTTTTACCTACCGATCTGTTATTGGCACTGAACTGAATAGGATTATTCTGGTTGACCTAGTCTGATAAAATAATGTATGAAATCATGTTTTACGATCAAACAAAGTTTCTGGCCGTTTTCGCCTGCAGGATATCCGCCCATTGTATCCGCCCTGTCAATTTTTGATATGGGGCTTTATCAAATTGAACGGCGGTGGCGTGTCATGTTGGATCGCCATACGATTATCCGAATTGATAAATCTTTTACTCGATTAGGCTGTGTCCACAGTAGGCCGCTAACAGTTTGCCTCCTGGGGACACAGCCTTAAAGTGGCAAAGGGTGGGCTTCTCAGCCGTGTCATGACATCTTAGGCTTTGAAGTTCTTCACTTGATGCTACTTACATTTTCTTCTCACTATCGTGTTGGTGCCTGATTCTTTGTTTGGTGTGTCGAGTTGGAACAGGCTGTAGAATCTTCTAGTATTAAGACGTGTCCAAGTGAACTATTATGATTCAATGGGATAAATAAGTTTTGACTTCTGCCTTTCTTAATAAGGATAACTACGATGATAGAGATATAATCGTACATAATTAGAATAAAATTTAGTGAATTTTTTTAAGTTTTCACTATTTGGAGGCTGTAGCCAAGTGACAATCACTATTCTTTTGATTTGATCTTTCTGATCGCTCGAGTTTCCAGGTGAATGTCAATTCCTTTACATTTCTGTTAGTAAATAATAACTCTTTATTTCAGACACAAGATCCATCGATTTACACAAACCAAAACTAAAATTGAAATATAAGTACACACAAAAATGTACACAAAAATACCGTGTACGATATTGTTGAGCATGGAATATAGTAAAAAATAAGGCATGGCAATGTTAAAAACCTACAAAATAATATACGTTTCAATTTATAACGCGGTCAATATTTATTTCAGAATAATGAGCGTTTTCATTTCAGAATCAGGAGATTATGGAAGCCATAGTTTGATCAATAAAAAATAATTTATTTAATGAACGTCTTTTCTTTGAATTGCTATTACAGAAAATTCTACTACTCATCTGCTGCTCTTTGAAATAAATCTAATTGGATGAAGCCTCATAAAATGGAAACATAATGAAGTGCTTAGGTACCGTTTAAAATTATATATTTTTATAAAGTCCTCCAAAAGCACGGCAACGTACGGCTTTCAATGTATGCTGTTGTACTCGTAGCATCTGTTTTCTAAATACGCGGTACCTTTTTTAATACTCACCATGGTGAAAACTTTTCTACAACGAGAATCTTTTAGCTTCTGGTGGCGACACATTACCCGTCTACTCAACACGTTGCAAGCATTGCGTTGCGGATTTTCACCGCATTCTCTAGTTACAGGGCTCAGAATCGCCAAATACCCTCTTCCGTTTCCTGTTCTTTTTTTATGTATTTACACACTGCCACATCTTATGCAAATTTTGGGACAGGACAAAAATTATCAAAAAGCTATGTAAAATATATCGCTGGTACATTTAACGGACCCAAACGAGCGGTTTGTCTACAATTTTACAAACATTACCTCTTAACTTTACAATATCAAATACTTTTAGAAAGAATCAGACTGACTATTAATTTGCGACTCTATGTTAGGGATTTTGTAATATTCTCTCCAGATTTTACTGTAAAATTCTTAATCATTTATGAACGGTGCCATAGAAAGACACACAGACAGACAGACACAGACACACAAAGCGGTCATATTTATAACACCTAACAACACTTTTTGTGTTGGAGATTTATATTCTAGTCCACTTAAAAACCTAGGTAAACAGCAAATAAAAATTTACAATGCGTAAAGATGCAATAAGGTTTTGATGAACACCTTTGAAAACAGAAGGGGAGAATAATTGGAGATCATATAGGTACTTACCTAACTAAGACAATGGAAGGAAAAGTTTTTATGAAGACGAGGAAGGGGGAGACCACAGATTTGTAAATATATATCTGTGGGGGAGACCGAGAATTAATTACATAAGTCAGATCAAAGAGAAGGTCGTTGTCATGTCGTATCAAGAAGTAAAAGAGATGGCATTGGAAATAAATATTTGGAGGAAATTGCATCATTACTTTCAAGTTTCAAGTGCTCAGCAGCTTTTAAAATTTAAGTTTAGAAAGATGCAATCTATAGGAAGGACTAAATCATGCACTTTACATGAATGTCACTATCCTACTTCCTACTAATATTATAAAGGTGAAAGTTTGAGTGTGTGTGTAAGTATCTAAGTTGTAAGTTTTACTCTTTCGCGCTCAAACGGCTGGAAGTGTTTCCAGAATTACTTACACCCTGGATTAAAAAATAGTCTACTTTTGGTCCTAGTATTTCCACGGGAACGGGAACTATTCACCGCGGGTGACACCATGGGGCGCAGTTAGTCTACTATATTCTAAACGATTGGTTTAGAATATAGTAGACTAAGAGTTTGTTAAACTTAAATTATAATAATAGGTAACCATAAATATTCTTACTTAGGAATTTATATTTCATAATTGTTATCCTGCGGTCGGCACCGGTATAACCTCAAGACTACGTCGGCATTGTTTAAAGACAAAAGGTGTACAAACACAAAGTTATTTGAAGAAAACTAATTAAAACTGCTTACGAGTTCTGGCCAGGAACACAGGAATGTTCTACAAGCTTATTGACTGGGCAGATATTTTGGCAACAATCAAATGTGATTTAGAAACATCTTTCTATGTATTAGAATAGTGTTTGTTGAAAAGCGCTAATGGTTATAACGATTGTGTACTTGATGACGTAATTAAAATGTTATAATTGTTAAGTAGGTACTCGTAGGTAAGTCAAATTGAAATAATTGCCTTTAGAAAATTGTAATGTGATTATGTTATGCAATTTTTGCTTGATGTCTTTTGGCTAAAATGTGTGCTAGTCTAGTCAGGGAAAAAGTAATTATGCTTACGATTGATTTTCTTACAGTGTCTAGCAAGATGCAAAGATATTCAAAGTCCTATAAAAAAATGAATTAAGACAGAAGCCCGTCATAACAAGACTAAAATATTATTGTTACAATATGGCTAATGACTATGATGTTATTATGTTCTTGAATATTACATTATTCTCTTGTCAGGTAAATAACTGATATACCTACATCGAGTTTTTTTGCTATTTTTCTTTTACTGCAGACTTTCTTACAAAAAATATATAATTGCCTTAATACGCCACAATTCAGTAGTCTGTCTGCGTATATCAACCCACACACATATTACATTTACTTTCCAGTAGGCAAAATATCTAGCAATTTGCCATGAAAAACAAGTGAGAGTTTTCGGAGCAGGCAGGCACTACACAATGGCCGCCGTCCATCAATGCTCCAGCTCAATCTGTCCAAGTACAAAGGACGTTCAGCCTTCTGACTTCAGATAAAAAGTAGAGTACGATTATCTTTTGTGTAAGAGCTTTATTTACACAGTATACAGAAGTTGCTGGCTTGTTGGTCCGCAGTCTGGACTTTGAATAACGGTCTAACTCTAAACTAAGCTGCACCGCGACAGGCCAACCTCCACGCTCTACCGGAACAGACTGAAACAACAAACATTGTTCGTTGGCATTTAAAATTAAATTCACAATGTGAAACCGTAGGCAAATTAATTTTGAATGCAAAACTTATCTTTGCAGAGACAGAGTAAGTTTGTAAGTCTTTTATAAATGTAATACGTTAGGATGTGCTCTATATTGTGGTGTTATCTTTGTTTCACCGACACAGTTTACAGTCGCGGCTCAAGACAGTGCGGCATTATGCGGTCCCTCTATTTATTTTTACAGCCTCGTGTCAAGTCCACGCCGCGAACATTTGTCTCGTGGCCTATTATCTCTGACATAAGAGGTGAAGCTGTAACTTTACAGCACCTTGCGCGTGAATCATATTTGTGGATGAATGGGACGGTTTTGCTACAAGCTACTTTGGGAAAACAAGACTACAGATAGAGGTTTATACAACGAAGGTTTATACAAGAAAACTTTTTATTTCAAATCGATAACCTACACACTTATCTTATCCATCTAACTTTAACATAAAAAGGGTTACTTCTTTGCTTTTATATCCTTTCCAACTAATATTACAAATGCGAAAGTTTGTGTGCATGAATGGACGGATGGATGTATAATTATCACTTAAAAAACTTACAGCTAAACTATAATCGTTTCTATCCCAAAGCGATTGCAGAAGTAGGTTGTAAATGTAACTTGGCTAAGGTCACCCATCCAAGTTGTGACCGTTCAGAACGTTGCTTAACTTCAACGATCTATCAAGAACGTCTTAGCAAGCTTCGCCACGAGCGCTTCAAAACTTTGGGGTGATAGGACATAATTTAGGGATTTGAAGACATCTTGTACTGGGTGTTCAACAAACATTTTCATTATCTTTAATAACTTACCAGAGCTTTACAAAGATTTATAGATAACAAGCTAACGCGGATAAATTAGTATTGGCTAAAACTTGGATTATACATACTTAATAATCCAAGTTTCAGCCAAATCAGTTTGGTAGTTATTGCGTGAAAGATCAACATCTATCTATCTATACATCCATACAAATTGCGTTTTTATATTAGTAGGGTGAGTACCGTGTGAGTAATTATGAAAAATAGTTTATATCGATTTCTTTCTTCCGATAGGTAAGTACAAAGAATTAATCCTTATATGAAATTAAGTCGATCAGCATCACGAGCTTGCTTGACTAAAAATTAACAAAGTAAAAATACTTTTGTCGAAAAAATAACTAGGTAATGGTTCTTTAGTCGGTTTTCCTTTATCACCTATTATACAGTTTCTTTCCCTTTACTGTCCCAGATAAAAAAAGACTCCTGAATTCATATGTGCTAACTCTGTCGTCGCAGTTAGGTATAACGCTTCAGTTCTTCTGTCTTGGCCGAATGAACGTGGTCAAATTACCCTCCGAAGCACTAATTAAATTGTCAAGTTAATAATATGGGGGTTAGTTTTCGGTTGTGATCATACGCCCACTGTTGAACACAGGCTAGTTCCACTCGGAATGGTCATCACCATCGCGGCGATAAATTGTGTGTGGAAGCCACGTCTAGCCAAAGTTTCCCCATTTAATGGGTCGGTCGAGTGCATTAGGGCGTCGCTTCACAACGGCCGATCCCATCTCGATATTAACGTAGTTTCATCTTTACCAGCATCCTGAACTTACCTATCTTAGGACTCGTTTAAAGTTATGTTTCGTACCTATTTCATATAATTGTTATAAAACCGATGCACATTGTTGCTAGGCAGATATTTTGGCGACCTCTGTGGCTTAGTTTGTGAAGGCCCGCCTGAGATGCAAGAGGTTGCGGATTCGATTCCTGCCAAGGGACAATTGTGCATGTTCTGCGGATACTTTTTCCGGGTCTGGATAAATGTATGTATTTAAAATGTATATAAATAGTATATCACTCATCTGGTTACAATAATACAAGGATTAAGTTGCTTAGCTTGGAACTAGATGATGCTGTGTAAAATGTCCCAGGATATTTATTTATTTATCTTCTCAGCTTTGGACATTACTACTTAGTCATAGTAGTCAGTAGTAGTGAAGTGCTCACAGCAAAAATATTCAGTTTGTGAGTGACTGACATAATTTATTATCATATAAGTCAATACCAGATTACCTGATTTCATGCACGTGAGCACCATAATTGTTATGGTGCTCACGTGCATGAAACGCATGAGTTATTTACTTATTATAAGTAAATAACTCGTACGATTCAAAACGATTTAAAGTTCCAAATTTGGCCCGAAACTCCGGGCCGAATACGGAATAAATCGCGAAAATGTATATCAGATAATTATCATTCATGTTGTTGAACAATATTAACACATCGATGGCTTTTCCAGTCGATGTCGAGTCGGCAACTTTTACGGTATCGTTCATTTTTTAACCGACTTCAAATGAGGAGGAGGTTGTATGTTCACCGATTATTCCTTCAATTTGGTGTGCTGAATTCTTCATTTTGCTGTCCTGTGCTAGAGCTTGTAATACCTACCTGTTTTCATTACCTACGTTTTTTGAGTCCAACCCACAAAATAATCCTTTCGAATGATATTAATTTAATTTAATTTGCATATTCAAATTACATAAAGTTTAAATCAAAATAAATATACTTAACACAATGTATGTTAAACGATTAAAAAATCAGTCATCAGACAGTAGCTAATTATAATGCGTGATTCTTGAATAATTCAAAAATCAAAATCAAAATCAAAATTCATTTATTTGCAACTATAAAGGTTGATACAGTATTTCAGATTAGACTTCTAAATATCTAGGCAGGCGCGCGCGGCAAATAACACTTACAAGTAGATATTCTGATTGTTAGTATCATTTTAGCGCAAATTATGTAAATATCTTGTTACTTGATTAAAACTACAGTAATATAGTATATAGACTACCTATGATCATCATGTTGTAAAATTACTAAAGTAGGTAGGTAGTTTCAATTTATTAATAATTAATTATACCAAAACATTTAAATACTTACTATTCTTCAATTTTCTCCACCAAACTTCAAATCATATTCCATAAAATGCATCAGACCAGTATTAATTTAGGTATCTGCAACACAATGACGATGCTTTCTGATTTCTGATTTCCTGGTACAAGAGTGCTCGTGCCGTGCACCGAGCGAAGGTCTCCTGGCTATCACTGCGTATCAGTCCACACTTGAATTAAAACAATATTGATATCACCAAAGAATACATTTTTAGTAAGTACAGATTCGGCAGTCTCTGCTACTCTCTAGTTTAAATACCTTATCAACATATTTTTTATGTAAATAGTTTTACATTTTTTCAATTGTTATTATTCAGCTTGTACGAGTACCTACTCACAGAGATGGTTACCATTTGCACTTATCATACTTCTTTGTTTATGAGTAGTTTACCAAGTAATTAATTAAGCTCATTAGGGACCACAGAGCTAATGAGCACCAATTCGAGAAGAATTACCGTTGGCATAAAATTAAACAAAAAAAAAAAAGATAAGGTTCGATAACTTCGGTCTTGTTTCACTCCTAGAAAGACACGAAGGTTACCTAGTCATATTTTTTATTGTGATGAATATAACAGGACAGTGATTACCATACGGTCTGCCTACGGTTTTGTCTGGAGATATTTGAATTTGTAATATAGTCTGCGATATTGCTTACTGAATTTTAGGTATCACGCAGTAGGGTCAGGGTAACGACACGTCAAGAAAATGTTCTTTGTCCTGCAACTTACTTGCACTGTCGAACGCAAATGCTATCGACAACTTACCTATTTTATCTGAGTGTGTTGTTTGGATGGGTGCAAAGAACATTATTTATATTCGTAGACACAAAATAGTTTTCAGATATCTTTTCAGATGCCATTGATATCGATATGGGTAGACACGGGTAGATCTACGTTACTTTAATACTTTAGACCAGTGTTTTTAAATCTTTCTAAATACACGACCCCTTTACAGGTTCAAAATTTCTGGCGACCCCCTTGGGTCATTGTTGGCCCCAAAGTTAGGATTTAAAAATAATGTCTCGATATGATAATTATTCATAAAATAAACAAGCGCATTCTTTTTACTGAAATTATGTTAGTATTGAACCTTGCGTTTCTTTCTACCCTTTGCCGGTGACCTGCCCAGTAAGGCTACGCGACCTCCTAGGGGTCGCGTAGCGTAATCTGTATGGAACTTTAGGTTCATTGGTAAAGCTTAGCAAATTTACCTACGGTTAATCTAAAAAGCTTAATCGGTTTTAAAGATAATGGGTTTCCAGGTTAAATAAAAAAGTTTATAAAATATACAGTGGGTTGTCATAGTAAATAGGTCTTTATTTGTATATTCCATATAATAATATATGTTTATTCACAGGTGTATAGTATATGAAATACGTTTGTATTATAAAATCAAGAAACCGCTGTAACCTGAGCTCCCATTTCTAAGAGTTTAGATGTATTCCCAGTTCAACGACCAAAATCAATGTGGCTACATTATAAACTGTATTTCTTATTAGTAAAATATACTAATAAGAAATACAGTTTTCTGCAGAAATTTTTCAAACCTACGCAGTATTCTCTGCCGCTGTGGGAAGCGAAAATCCGCCGGTAACTTCATAGAAAATACCTGCGCGGTATTTTCGGTTCCCACAGCGGCACCGAATACCACGCAGGTCCGAACAGGCCTTTAATAGTCTATGTGACTCAAATTAGGTACTAATTATAGTCCCAAACACTACGTACCTAACTAAATAACTTACAGGTAAAACTAAATCAACGCAAGTAGGTGTTTACTTACCTAAATTATTATTAGTTTTGTTAAAGCTGGCAGGTAAACCTCAACTCAACTCACAGCACAACCAACCACAACTCAAAAGAATTTTAGAATTATTTTACTATCAGCAAACATATTGATACCGATACTGGTCAAGAGTAAATCTCATAATATTGCATATCCCAATCCAATTAATGTGTGTTATTCGAGTACGTACCTACTATGAGTGGGTACTGGGGGGCCTGATCGAGACGATCTTTCATTACTCTTTTATACAACGTTATTCATAATTGGTATGTTATCCCGGAAGGGGAAGTTTGTGACCATGAAAATGAACAGTTGTGTTTTCATACAAAAACTTTTTTGGCCAGTGGTTAGGGTCACCGGCAAAGTTCAGGGATCAGCTGATTATGATAGGGTTGCTCTGTGTTTATTTCTGAAGGATACTTTGCTAGTCATTTCTTCAATGAAAAACATCGAAATTCAAAAAGACGTAGAACAAATTAATGTTGTTCACACTGATGAGGTGAATGACCCCTTTTCGGGATAACATACCAATTATGAATGAATAACCGTGTATAATATGAATAGCGGGGTTTGTAAAAAGCAATGTTTATGTTTTAAAATTTAAAATCACGAATATGAAGTCTGTTGTGTAAAAAAAAAAAATTTGCTACTTGTTGCTGTCGTAAACTCTTTCAAACTATTTTTAATAGTTAGGTATCTAGATGCATATCTACAGCATAGGTACAGACTTCAAGTTTTAAGTATATTCTAAACACTTTCATTTATAATTTTAACACATGCTTGCCTACCTAACTACATTGAAACAAGCAGGGCCGCGCCGCCCCTGTGTGCGAAGTGTGCGGTGCACACAGGCGCCAAGACAATGAGGGCGCCGCCGCGGCGCCCATATCCGCCACCTAACTTCTTATTTCACCGCGGAATAAGAACCGAAAGTAAGCTAAATCAAGTGCTTTTATCTTCAAAAAATTTTGCTCGCTTCGCTCGCGTACTTTTTCGAACCGACCCTAAGCAAAAGTGCCACGTTGCTTTTATCTTCCAAAAACTTAACTCGCTTTGCTCGCGTCGTTTCTCCCAAAAATATAAGCCGGGTTTTCATAATTAAACTAAAGAACATTTTTCTTTGCGTCAAAATTAACAAATAATAAAAAAAATACGTTGAAACATGAAGATTCGTAAAAATAAAATGCGCTTCATGGGTTTCGCACCAGGCGCTGTCGGGTGTCGTGTGTCGCGGCCCTTGAAATAAGATAAACTTAAATCCTTTTTTATTTAATCAGCATTAACCTTGTGTGATATCACATTAAAATGCATGTCACTTTCGAGCCAAGCTAAAAGTTATCTTTAACAGTGAGCTGACTGAAGAAAATTACAATAATGAAATCATGAGTGAGACCTCGATATAGTTCAAGTTGCGATAATGTGCTATGATTAAATGATATCCTGGTATCTTGAGGCCGTTTTTGCAACATTTGCAACTAAAGAAAATCGAAATGAACATAACCTTGGCGTGAATCTAATTTGTATTGTTTCTTGACAGGAAACTTGAAAATTAAAATTTTGAAAGGGTTTACACTCTTCATGTAGTTGGGTAAAAAAATGGTAAAGAACTTCCGAACTACGAACATAAATGTACGAGTACCTCGACAGTGAAAATTGCTACTTATTATATTATTTAAACAAAAAGCTTGCTTAGATTTTGACTGATGATTTGGTTTGCAATAGATAAACTATTAATTCTACAGTATGGGTAATTTATATGCAAACCTTGGCCATTTATAAACCGAAATAAATAATTTAAAAAAAAGGTAAGTTAATGCATAATATATAATATACCTAATAACGTAAAAGAAAAATTTTAGGAATTATATCAACACGAAGTAGCTATGTAGCTGTTTTTCTAAAAGCAAAATAGCTTTAATCTTTGATCTTAGGTAGCCTAGCCTAAGTTACATATCGCTAGGCAATTAAAATTTAAAGGGCAGCCGACACGTGTGATCTCTGCGTGCATTTTTACACGCAAACTATCTGTTGAACACTAGGAGCGCAGCATAATGTAGAAGATGTATTCAAGTCAGTCTTGAATACATTTGCTAGCTATTTGACAGTTATTTGAAAAGCAATCTTGTTGCTTGCATGTTACAGTCAAATATTACTTTTAACTCACTGTTCTTCGCAACGATGCTAGATTACGGTAAGATAAATAGCACCACTTTGTGGTACAATGTTGCTCATAGGTCATAGGTCTACTCGTAGATTAGGGAAACATTGTGAAAGTGTAGGTATACTTAGTATTTTTTTTTGTTATCAAGTAGCGACCTGCCACATCTTCGCATGGGTGTTTTCTGTACTATAGTAGGTACATTATATAGGTACATGGAAGCAATTTTGGTTTATACTTACTTAACTTTAGTGGTAGTGATGTTAAATAAAATGATTAGTATAGCCGAAGATGAATTAGTTAATTAGGAAATACAAACACTTGCAGTAGAAGTAAATATTATAATCAGTATTTTTGATCATTATGCCGGCGCCCCACATGGGCTTCAACTTAGGGCCAACATTAAAATGGCCAATGGCAATGCTCCGTTTACGGTTATTAGACACAAACGAAGCATTGCCATTGGCCATTTTAATGTTGGCCCCAAGTTGAAGCCCATGTGGGGCGCCGGCATAATGATCAAAAATACTGATTATAATATTTACTTCTACTGCAAGTGTTTGTATTTCCTAATTAACTAATTCATCTTTGGGTTTTATTATATACCTGCAACTTTCACATTTAATTTTTTTGTTGAAGAATTAACACTTACAAGTAGTTTTTGCGTGAAAGAGCAACAGATGGATAGATGGATTATCTAAAGGTAGGTATATACATCTCTACAAACTTTCGTTTTATAAATAAGGAGACTGAACAGTAAACTTTACCGTCTCAAGAAACGAGAATAAACATTCTGTTAATTTATTTAATACACATTCAAGGTTCACTGAAACAACCTTTACTTGAATGAAAAGCGGGAAAAGTATTATGTAAGTAATTACATAAGTGCCACAAACATTCAGCATGCAAACCTGCTCTCAGCTTTTTGGAGCAAGGCAATTTAAAAGGCTGACAGGAAATAGACTTTAAAGTTTAAACCAAATATTCTCACTTACCTATCTACAATTTTACTCGCTTACGAAATTAATTATGACCACGACTGGACTACTCTCGAGGTGCGGGAACCTATTATTCTATCTTATATTTTAGTCATTTAAGATCCTTTGCCTATTCTCACTTATGGACACTTATGAACATGACCTCTCACAAATGAGCACATGTATACATAAGGGTTGCTCATAGAGCCATGGAGCGGGCCATGTTGGGGTCCATCTCGTGGACCGTATACCTACCAAACGTCAAGATCCGACGTCTATGAATAAAAAGTGGATCTAAAAAAGTGAATCTCAGTAACTATATCAGTCATCTGATTACCATAACACAAGCATTAAGTTGCTTAGCTTGGGACTAGATGACGCCGTGTAAATGACCAACTCTATTTATTTAAAGGATTTGATTCTAGTGGTTGCTATCGAAGGCACACAGACACAGGTTCCTAAATGTATTAATTTTGCATAGACAATATTGCAAACTGTAGGGCAAATACAAACATACAGGTAAATAAACAATGTCGTTACACAGTGTCTGTGCAGAGCAAAGCAAAGGTAATATTTGCTAACTTGCTAAATCTCTCATGTGAGGAGACAGTGTACATTTGCTCTCTGCCATGGCCAGGCCATGTTATATTTCTACAATTGCTTTAGAATAGAAACGAAAAAAAAACTCGTCAAGTGCAAGTCTTACTCGCATACAGTAGGTTTCCTCGAAACGGAGTTTATAAATTACTAGCTTACTCGCTAGCGGCTTCGCTCGCGTGGTACCTACCTTGATAAAATATAGCCTATGTTCATTCGGAAAGACCATGCTACACATCGTTAATAGAATTTTTGAAATTGAATGAGTAAATTCGGAGATTACCTCAAACATACAAACAAACAAACTTTACCTCTTTATAATATTATAAGTAGGTAGTTATGTAAATAAGTGTAAGATTATAAGTATAAGTACCTATAGATAGTAAATTATATATCCAAAGCAATGGACAAATACTCAAGTAGACGTTATATACCTTGACTAGCAGACCCGCGCGGCTTCGCTCGCGTGTTGTAGTACATACCTACCCGTACTGACTTGCCATTTTAAGAAAAGTGAAATAGAAAGAAAATTAAAGAAATAAGAAATATTTTCACGACTGTATCCCGGGAGCGGTAGTCATTTATTTCAGATCATTAGGCAATTTTAAGATCTTTTTGAAGATGTCTAAAGGGGTAGTCAGAGGTATGTCCAAATACATATATATTTGTTACATGCCTACTTTTCCAGAAGTTAACTTTCCATACGTGACAGGTAGCAAGACCATCGACGCTGTTAGAGAGCTAACTGGTTTCCTCACGTTGTTTTCCTTCACCGTTATAAACTCGTGTTAAAGCGCATATAAATTTTTTCGATACAAAAAGTTCATTGATGCACGGCCTGATTCGAATCCCACGACCTTCGGATCGAAAGTCGAGGTACTAATCCACTTGACCAACACGGAGAAAAGTGAATCTTGATAAATGGAGGTGTACCTACTTAAAAGGGATTTCTAGAAATTAAACCCTTAATAGAGTGAATGAATGGAGTAAAATCGAATTTATATGACTGACTATACAATACCACTAAGCAAATTTGGTAAAAATGTCTCACAAAATTTATTTTCAAAACTACCTCTCAAATGTGAAGGCATCATAGGTTGTATTAACTTGTATTTAATGTGGTTACCTACGTTGATTTTGCTTACGGTGCTCATAGAAAAAGCTTACTGTTTGTCGGTTCATATCCTTTAATCTGGCACAGTTCAATCTGCTTGCAAAATATTCTAGAAGCTATGGTGCGCGCGCAGCTAGCTAAACTTTTTAAAGACAAATACGTCTTGTGTCACTTGATTTTGCTTACGATTTTCATAAAGAGGCTGACTGTTGGTCGGTTCCTTTTATGGTCTGACACAGTTCAATTTGCTTGCATACTATCCACAAAGCTATGGTGCGAGCGAAGCGAGCTTCGAACCAAGTACTTCTTTGACTCGGAAGTGAGCCTAATTTTTTTAAGACAAATGCGTCATGTGAAACTTGGTTTTGCTTGTGGTAGTATGGTACTCATAGAAAAGGCTAGCTGCGATAGTTGGTTGGTTCTTAGTCTATCGTCTGACACAGATAAATTCGCTTGCTGAATATTCAAGAAGCTACCATGCGAGCGAAGCGAGGTTCAATGTTTGCGAGCGTAGCGAGCCAAATTTTTTTTTGGCAAATGCGTTACTGAAGCTGGATTTTGCATATTCTACTTATAGAAAATGCTGGCTGTTGGTCGGTGTATATTCTATAGTCTGGCATGGTTTAATTTGCTTGCAAAAGATTCAAGATACCTGCGAGCGAAGCGAGCTTCAAATTTTGCGAGCGTAGCGAGCCGAATTTTTTTAGACAAATGCGTCACTGACTCTTCATTTTGCTTATTCTGCTCATAGAAAAGGCTGACTGTTGGTAGACAAATGCGTCATTGACTCTTGATTTTGCTTATTCTACTCATAGAAAATGCTGGCTGTTGGTCGGTGTATATTCTATAGTCTGGCATAGCTTAGTCTGCTTGCAAAAGATGCAAGATACCTGCGAGCGAAGCGAGCTTCAAACTTTGCGAGCGTAGCGAGCCGAATTTCTTTTAGACAAATGCGTCACTGACGCTGGATTCTGCTTATTCTGCTCCTAGAAAAGGCTGACTGTTGGTAGACAAATGCGTCACTTACTTTTGATTTTGCTTATTCTACTCATAGAAAATGCTGGCTGTTGGTCGGTGTATATTCTATAGTCTGGCATAGCTTAATCTGCTTGCAAAAGATGCAAGATACCTGCGAGCGAAGCGAGCTTCAAACTTTGCGAGCGTAGCGAGCCGAATTTTTTTTAAACAAATGCGTCACTGACGCTGGTTTCTGCTTATTCTGCTCCTAGAAAAGGCTGACTGTTGGTAGACAAATGCGTCACTGACTCTTGATTTTATTCTAATAAGTCAAATTCAAGCACCACTGCCGTGCGGCCATATGGTGGTGTCATGCCAGTTTACGCATGCCTGCATATGGTCGCGTGCCAGAGGAGGGGTCTACTCATAGAAAATGCTGTCTGTTGGTCGGTGGTGTATATTCTATAGTCTGGCATAGCTTAATCTGCTTGCAAAAGATTCAAGATACCTGCGAGCGAAGCGAGCTTCAAACTTTGCAAGCGTAGCGAGCCGATTTTTTTTTAGAAAAATGCGTCACTGACGCTAGATTCTGCTTATTCTGCTCCTAGAAAAGGCTGACGGTTGGTCGGTTTATATTCTATCGTCTGGCACTGTTAAATCCGCTTGCAAAATATTCAAGAAGCTATCGTGCGAATTTGAACCAATCAGTTTGTAATAGTATACAAACCGAGTTTCAAGCCAATCGCACCTCGCTTTATTACATTTATCTTTAAGCTTTGACGCCGCGTTTCACTCTTTACAGGCTTTTTATTTTGTATTTTAAGTGTTACAACTGATTTTGTCGTACAAATCGCTCCACCTTTTAATACGTTTAAATTCACTTCAAACTTTGTCACCGAATTTCACTCTTTATAAGGGGTTTGTCGAAAAACCCTAAAACAATTGCCCATTTATTTTGTAGTATCTATACCGAATTTCCAGTCAATCTCATCTCGCTTTAATACATTTCACTTAAAACTTTTAACATCGGATTTCACCCTTTTTAAGTGGTTTTTGGAAATACCCTTCAACGCGTGTCTATTTTTTTTGTTTTTTTATGTATTGCAACAGAGTTTCAAGCAAAAAGCTAAGCCCGTTTAAAATTTTCCATACAACCTTTGACACCACTTTTTACCCCTTTTTAGGGTATTTTTTGGAAATTCCTGAAACACGTGTCCAACCATTTTGTATTTATAGTATCCAAACCGAGTTTCAAGCCAATCGCGCCTCTCTTCAATACGTTTCACTACAAACTTTGACACTGCATTTCACCCTATTAAAGGGTTTTTTTCGAAAAACCCTAAAACACGTATATATTTATTTTGCATTGTTAGTGTTGTAATTAAGTTTCAAGCAAATCAAACTACCCATTAAAAAGTTCCCATACAAACTTTGACACCCCATTTCACCCCTTATCAGGCTTTTTTTTTTTTAATTTCTGATTAACATGTAAATTTATTTATCATTTACCATGTTTAAACCAAGTTTGAAGAAAATCGCTTCACGCATTAAAAAGTTGCATACAACGGTTTTCATCCCTTTTCAACCCTTTAGGGGTGGAATTTCGAAAAATCCCTTCTTAGTGCTCACTTTTGTTTTAAAAGGAAGCTACCTTCCAAATTTCAGCTTCATAGCTTCAGCGGTTTGGTCTGTGCGTTGATTGCAGAAAAATGCTTATTGTTTTATATATATTGATTTCTACTTTCTATCAATAAAAAAAATACTAAAGAGATCTGAAATAATTTGTCAACCGCATCTTGGGAATACAGTAATGATCACATTTCATTTTTAATTTTTGATCTTTAAGTATAAAATCTTTAGCCTACTTTCTACCCAAGGGTTTTTTTTATCGTGTTTGTATCATTCTTGTACTATGTTATTATCCTCAGCCTTCATTTAGATTAAATATATATTTTCTTTTTTACATACCCGTTTGCAAAATATCCCTTCTCGACAAGGTATATACTTTGTTATCATCAAATTGATAATAATGCATTTAGTGATCCGTTTTGTTTTCAACGTTTCCGAAACAAAAGTAAGAGAGATAAAACCTTACTAACCTTCACTTTGCTATATCAAAGTACCTACGCAAACATAAAAAATGAAAAAGAATATTACAAAATCTATTTTGCTTAATAAACGTCAAATGTCCGCTTAGTTAAAAAACCGCGGCTCTGCCACCGTGTTTATTTATCCGGTCTGCAACAAAGAGCTACAAAAAACTCGGTCAAACCAGGCTAAGACTCCGCATCCTTTTGGGTTTGTCGGTATGCAAAAACAATTATTTATCGCGGACGCGCGCCGCTTCGTCCCGGGACGAAGCGGACGCGACGCCGCCGCTTCGTCCCGGGATGCTCTTCCGCTAGCACTTGAAATGATTTATATTCGCATAACTGAGCAAAGAACTTTCAGACCTACAACTTTAACTTTGTTTCTTAAGCTTTGTTTGTCTTATACGCCAATTCTAAATTGCACACACTAATGTTACAAAGGCGTAAAGTTTGTTAGTTTTAATGGTTGCGGTAGGTAATCTATGACATTCGATTACAAAGATTAGTTATTTTTTTTTGGGTAACAAAATTAAATACAATAGTATTTATATATTATGTATAAAAGATACATAGTAAAATTGGTCTAGTTAAGTTATAAATGAGGTAATTACACGACATTATTATCTAAGTTAAGGTGTCTGTATGCGTCAAACTAGCGCCGCCGCCTATATTATTTTATTATTACGTGGAACAAAGGAATTTTAGAAAACCACTATTTTTATGTTAAAATAATAGCCGGTTCAAGAAGTAGAGAAAGCCCGTGGCCTTGTTTGTGTCGTGTCAGACCGGACTTGTTACCTTGTTACCTAAACAAGGATTATACCAATTACGTACTGTCGACTGGTCGCCGGCCACTGTGACTAGCCGTAGTTTCTAGGAAACCTGATGTGAATGAATTAAATACGCACGAGAAAGCCGGTCGAACCTTAATAACTTTAGTCACCGTAGACCTAGTTGCCGGCTACCAGTCGACAGTGCGTATAAAATAATCTTAAATACGGTCCGGCATCGGATCGGCGCCGGCGCGGCGCGTAGCGTAAATCATAAAGTACTTACGAAAAGCTAATAATCACGCGACGAGCATTATTAGTACAATTAAGTACATAGGTACAAGCTATTTTGATTCACAATTGACATGCTAACAGCAAATTAAATCCTTTCGTGGCATTGTAATAAATTATTTGTTTTTTTATCATTATCAGTGCTATACTTACATTGCATTGTTTAGTAAGACGTACGGATTATTATTTAATCCCTTTCGGTGGCAGCTAGCTTTTAGTCCATGGTAGGTTTTTTCGTCTTTTTCAGTACCTATATTTTGTACTCAGAATAGTTTTTTCTGTATTCTGAGATTTTGTAGAAGAAAGTGTAAATTATTCTATATCTCTTCGAAGGTAAATAAAACCAGTTTCTTTGCGTATTGTTTTTTTAGTGAATATTTTGGTTTGAATAGTGTGTGGGTGGAGTCGATTGTAAACAATAATTTGTAATGTAAATTGTGATGTTCTTTTACATGGCCACCGAATGAGATAAATTCGAGGGTTTATAAGCTGACAACGCTGATGGTACCTCTTCTAGGGTGGATAATAATAATACTAAATAAATAACCCCTAAAATGCTCACCTTAGAAAATCTAAGCAAGAATGAAACCATTCAGTTTCTACATGAGTTACTAGGTACCTATACCTATGTAAAAAGAGATAAAGACGCGAAGGAAAGCCTTCGGACAAAGTTATCTTAAAACTTGTGAGAAACTTCGTACTTATGTATGGAGACGTATACTACAAAAAAACGTGCAGGACAATGCCGTGCGTGTATAAAGGATCAGAAATCGATCCGTTTCCATTCACAAGATACGAAAAATACGAAATAGAAATAACATCTCGCGAAACTTATTAAACGCGAAACCATTATTTAGGATTCGACGAATAGGTACCGCCGAAATCGCCTGTGGAACGATGCAAAAACACGAATCGTTGGGAGCCAAATCAGCAATCAGATTTATCGACAGCTTTCAGTATCGCGAAAACTGCACTTCGTCGAATGTAAGCATGGAGGACTGGCACTATGCCACGCGACGCTGGCCACGCCTGATACTGCGAGCGAGACACGCCAGGAACGAATCGAGGACCCACTAGGTCTCAAGCGTTTTGTATTTGATAATTATTATGAAAACAAAATGTTTCGTTCTGTAAATTGTTAAAACTATCTTCATTTTGCAATGTGAAGCGTAACAGAGCGTTATTACCTATTTCTTAAACCAAAAAAAAACTCAGGCTTTTACATCTTTACTAGATGATTTATACAGAGTCAGGAGGCAAGCTTTGCCTACACTTAACGAGACACTATAGTTTTTCTTAGAAATTTTATTAATACATTTCTTAGAAAGCATGTAGAACATCAGTGCGGGCTTAAACCATGGCGAAGTTTAAGCTAGCATTTGAGCAAATTTAAGGAGCTTAAAGATTGCCAAAAAATTTATCTTAGTTGCCCAATAGCAGCAGCTCACGCTTAATTATTTACCTTTTAAGTTCCAAGTAGGTTTTAGAAAATGTCCCTAATTCGTCTCTGTGACGTTACGCAAATCGGATCTTTCCTATGGCAAAATTAAATTTTCATAACATTATCATAATAAAGTAAATTAATGTACGTAAGAGATGAAGTTCTATATTAATTAGATACGTTAATTAAATCAGTGCCTGTAATTAAGGGGTTTTCGTGACTAAACACATTGAGAAAAACTCTGTCATCAGAGTTGGCCACTAGGTACAGCTCATTCGAACTTACATAGGTACCTACTATAAGCAAGCCGCGGACGGACGGACGGACTTGGCGATAGACTTCGGAACCCTTAAAAAAGTAAATTTTGAACTCATAATAAAAATAAATAGGTAAGTTCATAATTCTCAGCAAAGCAAGTGACCAACTCTGGTGACGGTCTTTTTAGCTCCGCGACATGGCTCAACGACTTTAAAAGCCGAGATCAATGGTCAAATCACGTTACAATACAAGTGTCGAACTTGTTCCTAATTTGACACTTGTCACGTGATTTAACCATTGATTCATTAATTTTGGATATGTTTTGCGTTGGTTAGTAAACCTTTGTTAGTCATTATTTGCTCTAGTTAATGTTTAACCCTTTTTGACAAAAATTATAAATAATTATGAAATTTTTAATGCTTATGCATTAACCTAAAATTATGTTACGTCCGCCCTGATTGAAATGGCATTCAATGAATTTGCATAGGAATAAAATCTCCGGGGATCTTGTCTCCTGTATGCAAATTAGTGCATCGTCGATCCATGGTAATGTCCATTGGCTTAATCAATAAAGTCAACTGCCTACAAGCAATTCGTAAAATTACCTTTATAAAACACAAAATTTTAACGTAAAACAAAAGTACTTTAATAAAACAAAAGAAAATCCACTTCAAAAAACAAAAACGACGAAGGAACTTAACCGCATTTCCTCGTAAATTGAGTTATGGAACTTGATTGCAATTTCATATTTTCTTTAAAATTTATGCTAAAACTGAGTTTAAAAATTGACAGCTTGTTAAAAAGTTAAAACCGTAAAGAACAAAGGATAAGAGAGAAAAACTTTGAAATGCAAATATTTCTGCGAAGATTCTTTGGTAGAAGCAAACAAACATTTCAATCTTATTTAATTGCATTAGAGAATATATTTTAAAACAATCTTAGTCGGCCATTAGCATAAACTAACTGTACCTATCTACTTCTTTCATTTATATTCTATTGTAATGATAATAGTAGTACTAAGTATCTTAATCATTTCCTGTTATTCCAGATCACAAATTACATAAATGTATATTAAAAATTTCAATAAAATTAGTTTTGTAGTTTGGCATCATAGTCTTTGATGCAAAACTACAAAACTAAAAGCATTACAATAATAAAGTATTATAAACATTTATATAAAATGTAAGTACATTATTTAAAAAGTGTCTAAAATACATTCGCGAATGAAGCTAATTACGAGTTTCAATTTTAATTACTATCAGTTTGCTTGACCGTCCTGCGAACCATTCCGATTATCTTGAAAAAAAAAAACGAAACATCAAAATGATCACAAGCTCAAGATAAAAATGATGCCTTTGCGCGCCTCATGGGAATGAACACTGCTTCACGACCTAAGAATTTTATTATCAACACCCACGCAACATAGCAATGAACACGTTATCCTGAAAACACTCCCGGGATTGGTTCTGAAATAATTATTTTAAAATCATAACAAGACTCGAGTTTTGAAAATTGAAATGGAAAATGTTCAGCATTATTGAAACTCCGTTGGGGTTTGAATAACCAGCCGTCGACGGAAGGCAATCTGTTGCACAGACACACTGATTGTGGGTTTGTTCGTGGATAAAGCTACCGTTGAGAATCAGATGAGCTCTTCATTGTGTAACGGCCAACATGAAATATCTCGTCAATCTATCCACAAATTACAGAACCATGGCATGCTACTAGAGCTTGTACACTTAGAGGCGTTTTGATACGCGCGTTTTAAGAACAAAACGGCCCAATACATCCGTTCCATTGAAAACCGCACGTTGCACGATTGTACGGATGTACTTAGTGACCTTTCGTGCTGCTTTGCTGCGTGGTAACAAAATGTTCGTTTAAACCGCCTATTGTGTAATCCTCTTACTCCTAACTGAAAGTGATACGCTTACGGATGCAACTTCCTAAGATAAATATGGAAATGTGACACATTTGTAATTTAAAATGTCTTCGACTACCCCCTGAATGGAAATTAAATAAATCGAAAATATTTGCATTTACAAAACATTGACTTCGCTTATTTTAAATAGAGTTTAGATGGCAAATTTTAACGCTAAAAACAAACATCTCGTTAATAGGAACCCAAAAGCTTTGGTGCACAAGTCGACCAGTACTTGAATGGTGGTGTTATTGTTTACGATAGGGAACGCAAAGAATAAATAAAAGCCACATTAGCAACCTACAGTTCTGTGATCGTAAGCGGATATAACATACATCAGTTTGTAGTTTTGGCAAATTGGATGAAATAGATTTCATGCAGAATTATCGTAACTCAAACATCGGGCTCTTTCAAATTTCTTTAATTTGGCAATTATCCAGCAGAGCTCTACACTAATTACAGGCTCCCTGGCGCGGCTCTTAAAGCGTTCATTACCGAGTGGCTACGTTGTTGCTTGGTAGCGTAAATTTCTGCGTATGTACTTAAAATACACTTCGGTCCTTCTTGAGTTATATTCACTAATATTTTCTTCAAAACAGTTCTTTCGAAACTTTTGACTGATTAAAAAGGGTACCTAAATAATTAGTGTACTTTAACTTTGTTCCTAAGACTCTGGGATAGTCTGTGTTGTTTGTTTATAAATATTTCGACGACGGCGAAACAGGAAATCAATAAATAGTACTACAATACCACAACAATATGTAAATAATCCTAATATCGAACCAAATAGTATTGTACTCCAATATCTGATTAACTCTGCCTCCCTAGCAATATTAATTATTTACAATCGCTTTCGCTATAGAAGCAGGAATTGACATTATAATGACGCTAGGACACGTGATCGTTCATCAGAAGAGTCAAAACAAAGGATTAGCGATGATATAATTACGATACGAAGCGATTAACATAGCTACATGCTCTGGCATGCTGAGATAAATAGCCACAAACTACAACGAACTTGCAAACTTGAATATGAATTTGAAATTTAGTTAGATGAATAGACTCTCTCAGTAATAGTAGTAGGTGTATCATGCGGCGTTTATTTCCGGACAAAGCAACGAACGGACGGATGTTGTTGGATGCAGGCCTATTGTATATGTAAAATTAGTATAGGATCCCGTCATAAAGCGACCTTTACCGAGATGTTTATTTAATAAAAAGTATTTTATATGTAATTTAATATGTAAAAAATATATTGCATATGGGTTGGCTAACAAATTTCAGTCCAGTATAATATTATGCTAAATTAAAAAAAAAAAATTAACATTTCACCGGTATAATTATTAGACAAATTCTATACCAATCGAAAAAAATGAAGCCCATAGAATATGCAAACGTTGTGTTGCCTATTCTTTTCCGGTCACAACTGTTAATTTAATTCATAATTTTTTTATGAATTTATTATTAATTTATTTTTAATTTAATTTTAATTCAATTATCAGATCGGTGCAAAATGCTAATATTATTTACCTGTTTATACCTGGCTGCCCGAGAGTTGTGACCGGAAAAGAATAGGCAACCCAACGTTGCATATTCTATGGGCTTCAGACTTTCGATTGGTATAGAATTTGTCTAATAATCATACCGGGGAAATGTTAAATTTTTTTTTTTAATTAAGCATATACTGGACTGAAATTTGTTAGCCAACCCATATGCAATATATTTATTTACATATTAAATTACATATAAAATACGTTTCATCAAATAAACATCTCGGTGAAGGTCGTTGTATGACGGGATCTTAGACTAAATCTATATACTATACCTACAGGGCGTCCCAAAACTATGTGACATGAAGGGAAAGCAACTTAAAATATTGCAGATAGGATATTTTGCTAATTTAATTAATGGTGTTTCTGCATGGTTATTGGTTATGTATACTATATTGTTTAATTAAACCTTAAGATTTACATAATTAAAATAAAGAGTGTTTATTGTTCACAATTATTAATCAGTTCGATTCCCAGACGTAAAAAAATTGCAAATTTTTTTTATAACTAACTTTTTAAAATAAAATAATGTTTCCATTCAACAAAATATCCCAAACTTATGTGCTTCGCAATCGGGAATCGAACTGACTAAATGTAAAAAATATACATGCCACAATTTTTTTGAAAATCTTTGATTACAGTATAACCATAACTTTTATAAATAAAATAATGTTTCCTTGCAGCAAAATGTCCTATCTGCAATAATTTCCCTGCATGTTGTTTAGTCTTGGGACGCCTTTATACACACGGGTCGAGTTTCAAGGTGCTCCCTCACCGCTAGCTTAGGATTTAGTTAGTTCTCCAATTTCTCAATCACCTCGTATCCATCTCCAAACTCGAGTACTGTCCATTGCTATTATCTACAAACATATCGTTTAATTAAACAGCGGTACAACGTTATGTAACGAGTGTTTAGTTAGACAAATGAGTTGTTTGTTTACTGTGTGATGCGGCAGGCCTATTAACTAAAATTAGGAGTGTCTGTAGTCTCCTGAAGATCTGTACCTACCCGCTGTAAATGGCTACCAAATTTATTTTTTATTACTTTAGGTAACTATACGATACTCGTTTTTTATGACCTTCAAATTATTTTTAATTGGAACACTCAACTAGAACATATAGTAGGAAATTCTCGATCAGCGATAATTGGTGTCATGCTCTTCAGCAGGGCAATCCCAGAATTTGGATATGAGAGTAAATAGGAAAAAATGTACCAAAATTGTACTAAATTGTAGTGCTTTCAAAAAAATTGTACCTACCACAGTTTCGGAGTAATCAACATACCCTATGGTCCTGCTGAAAAGCATGCTTTTCAGCAGGACCCATCTTGAAATCGGCATTGTTTCACGAGTTTTGCGCATGGATTTTTTTTTATGGAAATTGTACTCTGATAATATGTTAAAAAAACAGCGTACACTTTCTTTAACAAGGAATTATAACAATATTAAAATTATTTTTCGCGGTACGCCTTATAGAAAAGACATAGCACAAATTTCTAAAATGGTTAATCGGCATTATTTCGCAAAGTTTATTTGTCTACAAAATAGCATGGAAATTGTACTAAAATATAACGTTAAGCTTACAGCATACATATTCTTGTACAAATTACAACATTAAAAAAACCTCATTTTGTACCTGAATTACTAAATAGCAAATACAACTCTCGATTTCAGACATGTGTCTGCTATATAGTTTTCAATAGGCGCTATTTCAGGTTTGTAGAGAGGCTTGTAAAGCAGCAAGGTAGTTACTGTATTTCTTCAAAATTGTACTAATATACAGGAATCGTGGTAAGGAAGACGGTCACTGCTTATACATGGCCGTAGCGACCGCCGCTTCGAAAACAAACCAATGCCCTGTGATTGGACATACACAATACGTATAATCCAAGGCTTTTCAGCGGTATGTGCAGCACCTAGTAAGTTCGTGAGGGGCTACTGATCACGCTTACACCCCACAAATACGGAGGTTATTATAAAGCCCATAATATAGTCAGGTTTTTTAATTACAAAGTCGAACTTATTTATTGTAATAATTTAAGTATCCTAAGATGACTCTATAAAACATAGTATTATAGAGTAAGGCTCATACTAGCTGGCGTTCGTATTAGAAGATTGTATGGTAATTAAAAAAGTCCTTGAGGGTCAAAGGACTTTTTTAATCGACGAAAAGTATTTAATACCTGTTAAGGGCTGATGGGAGTGAAGAATTCGATATTTAGTGCTGTCACAGCAGCGCGCGCAAAACTTCGCTCGGACCTAGCAAAAGTGAACTCGCATGACATGCTCCGGTGTGTGCAAAATAGAAGCAAAATAGAATAGAAGCCGCTGGAGCATACAAGTATCTCTATATTATTTTGTGAGTTTTGAGCGTAATCAGATCCCTTACAAACTCACTAGGTATTGTAGATACCTCTGCAAAGCCTTGTATTATACCAAAGACGATGATAACCAAAGATTACACGTATTGTGTATGTCCAATCACAGGGCACTGGTTTGCTTTCGAAGCGGCGGTCACTACGGCCATGTATAAGCAGTGACCGTCTTCCTTACCACGACTCCTGTATATTAGTACAATTTTGAAGAAATACAGTAACTACTTTGCAGCTTTACAAGCCTCTGTACAAACCTGAAATAGCGCCTATTAAAAACTATATAGCAGACACATGTCTGAAATCGAGAGTTGTATTTGCTATTTAGTAATTCAGGTACAAAATGAGGTTTTTTTAATGTTGTAATTTGTACAAGAATATGTATGCTGTAAGCTTAACGTTATATTTTAGTACAATTTCCATGCTATTTTGTAGACAAATAAACTTTGCGAAATAATGCCGATTTACCATTTTAGAAATTTGTGCTATGTCTTTTCTATAAGGCGTACCGCGAAAAATAATTTTAATATTGTTATAATTCCTTGTTAAAGAAAGTGTACGCTGTTTTTTTAACATATTATCAGAGTACAATTTCCATAAAAAAAAATCCATGCGCAAAACTCGTGAAACAATGCCGATTTCAAGATGGGTCCTGCTGAAAAGCATGCTTTTCAGCAGGACCATAGGGTATGTTGATTACTCCGAAACTGTGGTAGGTACAATTTTTTTGAAAGCACTACAATTTAGTACAATTTTGGTACATTTTTTCCTATTTACTCTCATATCCAAATTCTGGGATTGCCCTGCTGAAGAGCATGACACGATAATTGTACAAATAATTTGTCGTGAAGCTATTGCGCGACTGATTGCTAGACGTCAAAAATAAACGGTATAACTTACGAGACCGACAACTGCTCGCAGATTTTTGGATTGAATTTTTGCGACGGAACTAGCGCCATTCGCAATCAAGTAGCAATTAGTGGAACCAAAATGACATAATTTTCATGACCATTATTACCCCATTACCCGATATTATATTCACCAAATTGTACCAAGAATGAATACTTAATAATAACTAGTAGGTATCCTTATAAAAAGTAGCTTAAGTGTTATAACAGGTTATAAAATATGTTATTTTCAAGTTACGTTCCGAAGTATTTGCGTGAAAAAGTAACATTACCTTCCATCCTCAGAAATTTTCGTATTTTTATTAAAATGAAATAAAATAGTATGACGACTGTACTAAGGTGGCGGTACACATTATTTTCAGATTATTAGTTAGTTATTTATCAATATGTATATCGGGCTAGTTAGATGTACAGTATGTTAAAATACGTTATTTAGTACTTATATACAAGTAGAAAAAACGGTCCATTGATTAGGTACTCGGTTGATCAATACCCGACATGTCTTCATGCAATCTCATTCCATTTGGGACCGGACGGCGCTTAGTTAATTAATTTGCGCCACTGGGTATTGAAGGACCGCATTATACTGGATAAGTAGCATTTGAGCTTTCTCAGATTTTCTTAGATATACCGCTATAATATGTATATAAACCTTAATCATGTGATGACTCTTTCACCAGAGTTGACCACTTGCTCATACGAACCTACTTACATCAGTAGGTATTTTACCTAATTTAACTTTTTTGACCTTGTGCTTGTTGCTTGTGCTTGTCAATAGAAAAATAGATAAATAATAAAAATAAAATAAATTAATAAATTTTAAATTAATTAATATACTTAAATAATATTGTCAATAGATGTATTAACATGCAAAAATAAGTTTTGGCTCCGACTACCCTAACTTGATAAGTTACTGAACCTGCCTTCGTGAACTTGTTACTTGAAACTGCTTCTGATTATTCTCTATAAGTTAGCGCTAACTAATCAATAACTTTTCCTTATCTTTTAATATATGATCTCATGTAATCTTTATAATATACATATAATACGACCAAGAGGACGAAGCCCTGAACGATGGGTCAACCAGGTGTCGGAATATCTGCAGCCCGCATTCACCGGCATCTGCAGATATTCCAACAGGCAACCGAAAGAAATTCCTGGAAGAGAATACTGGCTATGCTACGTTGGCAGAGTCACGATCCTCAGCATTGAGGGACCGATTGAGGAGGAGGAGGATAGCTACATTTATATGGCTCCCCAGCCATATCCCCAGACATGTTACGAGTAAAAGCACAAAACATGGCAACTTAAACAGTATAGTAGAATACTGGCACATGAAAATCTTTATGAGTACCTACACACGACAGCGGTAACATTTTTCATTTTTAGTGTTAACGTATCGAGCGATATAAAAATACCGTTGGTATAATATGTACAATAATCAAGACCAGACATAGACAATAGACCTGACGATTTTATGTTTATACAGCGAATGGTCAAAACCGGGATGCCGTAAGAGTCAAATAGAGGCTTAAGAGTTCGGTGACGTGGCTCGGCAAAGTCAATGTGACGCGCGTTCTAAAGAGCGTGTAATAGTAAGAGACGGAACTGCCATATAAAAAAAAGATCTATGAAAAAAAGGAATTTGCTTTCAACGTTACAAAACCAAACTACGCCATACTGCCAACATAGTAAAAACAAAGAATTATAACTAGAGATGTACCTTAGTGACTATCGATAATTTATCGATATCGGCTCTAGGTGGGATTTCTGGATTCCATAATTCTTATTCATGATTTTTTGTATTTCTTACAAATAAAAGAATGAAATTTATCTATTAATTTATTTGAACATAAGTTATTTCGGTGGCGATAAATCGATATAGCTAGGATTCATTTTTAGAAAACGACGTTTTATCCGTGTTTTCAGGCAATGATTGTCATCCAGGTACTTTCATTATAGTGACGATGATCATCAAGCTTTTGTTTATGCTTCGCCATGCTGCTTCGATTTTTTTGTATAGGTTTATAGGTTATCTGCAACAAAATTTGTTGTATTAATATATTAAAAAGCATCAAAGATAAAGATAATATTTCAATGATAAAACACTTAGGCTCAACTCACACCAAAAGAGCGGCGAAGCGCAGCGAAGCGGAGCGTGGTTTCAGTGTCATTTGAATTTTAACTTTATTTTCATTACTATAATAGGTAAGTACTTATTATCGCAGAGAAGGCGCGCGTATTCGAATTCGCTCGGTCTCGGACTCGGTCGAGTTTCTCATGCGATAATAAGTATATAGTAGGTAATGAAAATAAAGTTAAAATTCATATGACACTGAAACCGCGCTTCGCTTCGCCGCTCTTTTAGTGTGAGTTGAGCCTTATGCATCCGTCCTAATAGAACGCGATTACGCCATTATCGCGTAAGTAAGCGATGCGACCATCGTGTCGGTCACGTCATTCTAGTCTTCATCGTTCTAGCATCACGTGAATACTGGTTAGGACACCTATTCCATATCAGAATGTTTTGATAAAAAATTAACATGATATAATGCAAAACCTACTAGGTACCTATAAAATAATGTCTAAGTTGCGTAAATTATGGTTTATGTATCTAAACAAAAAAAAAACTTTACAAAACATAGCAATCAAACAAATTAATTAGAACGAATCATTTCAGTTTCGTAAAACCAAATATCGATATCGATAAATCTAGGTTGATGTGTGTCAAGCACTATGTATTGTTTACATGCGTTATGAGGATAATTTTCTTGCAAAAAACACTGAAACCTTTACGAATTGTATCATAAGTTTACTTAATTTTGATATTAAATGGCATAAAATTGCTTACCAATCTATATCTAATGGAAATTTAGACATAAAATAAGTTTATTGTCATCCAGACGGCATGTTCTTTCTTACACCACACATTTCACATGTTATTTTAGTCATTTTACTTCCACGATCAAACACTATAACAGCCTACAAGATAAATTAAAGTTTTAGACAGTATTTAGTGAACTATAAGTGGCAATTCTGAGTGTCGCAAAAGCTAAACTAAGCTAACTAAAATTGTTGCCGTCCCTTTCATAGCGATGGGAATAAAAAGGATGGCAATAATTTTAGTTAGTTTAGTTTAGCTTTTGCGACACTCCGAATTGCCCTCATTAGCGATTTTATAACAAAAATGTATGTACGAAACAAACAAGACTTTGTGAAGTTTTTGAATTGACACAGATTAAAATGATTCATGACGGTGTACTTCTTCGTTCTTATGTTCGTTCATTCGTTCTTACTATATTCCGTCTATGTCGGAGTGTCCTACTTTAGTATAGCTCTATAGAGTTTCCAGTGCTCTTCGTTATTTGAACGGGTTACGGAACGGCCATAAAAAAGAAAGCAAATTTCTTACAATCGTGTTTTCGTTCAAAGTTGGCACTAGTATTAGTTGTCATAGCTATTTTGCAAGAAATTTGCTTGTCTCCCGTAGTCCCAAAAATTATGACTGAAAATTGTTTTTATTCTTCACACAGTGTTGTTTTTCTGTTACTAGACCATATAAGCTATGTTTCTAACAGAAGGAAACTTAAAATATTCTAGTGTTTAATACTAAATAAATGTAAAGAAAACATGTCTTCTATGATGTATAAATATGGAAAATGCGATTCGGTTTAATTTCACTTTAGCTAAGTATTTTGAAAAAAGCTTCTGGCAGAGACCTAGATAAATGCTATCCTAATACGAATAATACCATACTATGCTGAAGATATGCGCAAATTTCAAATGGTTATGGTATTACGTTTGTATGGGGAAGTCGTACAGCTCAGAAGCCTTAAGGATGATTAATCTAACAAATAATGTTAATACTAAAAACAATGGTTAATTACAGTTAATAAACAGACCTGCCGAACTTTAAAACTATTTTTTTAAGCCGACACAATAATACTTAACTAAAATACTCGTATCAGAATCCAAATGCTTTTCAATCTCATGCTCAGTCGGGTTCCAAGGTTTAGCCGCAATATTTCGTGGAGCTGGACACATAAAACTGCTATAACCTAAGCTTTACCTCGAAATACATTATAATTATTTAGTTTCGCTGTACATTCATAAAACCATGCGGCCTAAACCCGTTAGTTGAACTTTACAGTTAAGCTGGGGATACACATGCCAGTAAATCGGGAAAGTAGGTGGCATGAAAGTTACAGGCATGTACAAGTAACTGGCACACTGCGGATACATTTGCAAGTAATACTGGCATGCATACTGCGCCCTGGCATGCCAGTATTACCCTTGCGTATACACAGGACAGTTCGTGAGAGTATTTCGTACTAATTCTTGCGACCAAGACTTTGATTTTATTTTTAATTTCTTTTTCAGTCAGATTTAATTCTTGTTGTATTTTGCTGTAGGCATTGCCACGTGCTATTTTGTTTTTGTAAAGCGGGCTAGTCGGCTTCCAAAGACATTCGTATTCTCTGTACAAATGAATGAACTGTATAGTTTTCTCGTCGCCCCATCGTGCCATGTTGTATACAAAAACCAACAATAGAGAGAAAAACTATTGCACAACACCTACTGGCATGCCCGTAGCTGTCGCGTCTGTTCACACGTGCCAGGTTAGCAGCCCCCCGCGTCGCCTCCCCCAACGGGCATGCAAGAAAATCAAATGTTGTGCTAGCTACTTGCAACTAGCTAGCTTCCAGTTACAGGCATGCCAGTAAGTGAATACACATGACTGTAGCTGGCACTTGCATGGAGCTGGTATGCTAGTGTGCAAGCTACGGGCATGTGTTTCCCCAGCTTTAGGTTAGGTTAGTAATTATTTCAAAACCCAGTCTTCGGATTTCAAACTTACACAATAAGTTGTAGGTAAATCACGAAGAATCAGCAAAACTCTATAGATATTTTAAATTATTCTACAACAAAAATAAAAAACAAGTAAAGGAACCGCTTATCATTCTAATGTTCGGCATCGAGTGAAATAAAAATAGCGAATATTGAAAATGATTTTTAACCGACGTCAAAACAAAGAAAGTAAACAATATGTTCTATGTTCTAATGATAATAATTTTTGTTACGTTTTATTTTTAACGATTATTTCGTCAATAGTGTTTTTAATTTCAATGTTATTTTGAATGTATGTTTGAAACAGTATATCAAGATGGTCGGTCCCATTAAAAAATTAGGATCTGACGAGGATCTTCGGAGTTATGCACAGAAATGTGAGTGCAGGAAATTGCTCATATTACTAAATTTAATTCGGGTTTTAAAAAAAAAATAGTTTGCTGAATATACTTTTTTTTTTTTATGAATGAAAACAAATATCTAAGGGCTTGTACACATAACTGCGAATTCGCATCGCATCGTAAATATCTGCGAACTATGACTGAGCAAATATATACAATGCGACGTAGTATCGCATCGCATCGCGGTTTGTGTAAGAGCCCTTGGGCTTAGGCCATCTATACAATGTCGTACAGACAATAAGGTGGGAGTAGCTAGGGGTCTTACGTGACACCTCGCCTAATAGACAAAATCAATTTCGGCATCGAGAACGACACTGGGCCCATACGGGATCAGATAATAACCTTCATTATCCAACGGGTGGACATTCTATGAAGCACTTATGACAGTTAAGAGAGCCTATGCACACGCCGTTTTTTGGACGGGTTTTTTGCGCGTTTTTGTGTAGCTCGTCACTCACCTGGGACATTTTTCTTGTCGACTTATGAAAATACTAGGAGACCCACGCGACTTTGCTCATGTATTATACATACATTCCTTAACCGCTGGTCGTACAGACTTGCCATTTTAACATAATGTTAATCTTGTTAAGTGGAGATGTATTTTGTTTACGGTGATCATAGGCTTGTTTAATAATTTTAATTAACGAGTTGTGATGGAATCGAAGCAGAATAAATATATATTTCACATATTTAAGGGTTGTTGGTTGTTGAAAATTCCTGAAAAACTTGTCTTTGTATTTATAGTAGGTATTCAAACAGAGAATGGAACCAATGGCACCTCGCTATAATACGTTTCACTTCAAACTTTGACGCTGCATTTACAAGGGGATTTCTGCAATTTAGTAAAAATTATTACACTATTATATTACTTTCTATTCATTTTTTCACTGTTTATTGAGGTCTATACAAACCTATGCGGTATTCGCTGCCGCTGTGGGTAGAGGTACAAACCGCGCGGATTTCGCTCAGGTATTTTCTATGACGTTCCGCGGCTAGAGCGACCATCGATATTCGTTGCCGCTGTGGGTAGAAGTAGAAGTAGCGAAGCTCAAACGCGGTATTTTTACCAACCAAGGATAACGAAATCCGCTTTTTTTTAATAATATTATTTTTATTTCAGGCGACTATAAAAGGCTCATAATAATTATATACCTTACAGACATAAATATCATTATATTATTTTTCTTTGGTGTGAACAGTAATAATTAATTACTGCATATTTGAATAGGCCTAGTTTTATTTTGTTTTCGCGAACAGAGAAAGATAGCGTTAGTTTATAAAGTATAGATAAAGTTAGTTCTTTAAAAAAATCTTTTGTATACAATAAACAAAGGAATAAAACAAATAATAAAGCCTTGTTATTGTCAATATGTTCGCTACTATTATCAGAACTCACAATACATCCAATGACGCGCAAACAAATCCTGAACAAAAACTTTCTATCTGTGTGCGAATTGTAGCAGTTGCTGCTGTGTTAATGAGAGAAATATCGAACATCAGGACACGCTGTACATACCTACAGGGTGTCTTATAAAACTATCAAATAAGATAAAAGTTTCTGGGCGAGATATGGAATGGGTATGGAAAGTTTTATCTAAACCAGCTAAATAATTATGTAGGTAATTGTATAACGAATCATGATTACGAAAGTTTCTATACGCTTGGTTCGGTAGAAAATGTTTAGTTTATAAAAAACTACAGGACATACTTGAAAATATTTTCACTATTAAAATACAAATTATCCCTGAGTAACATAGGCTTTATTTTATAACTAGAAACAAATATTAAACCCTACTAAAACTTTAATAATGTAATCCAATGTAAATGTATCTCTTTATGATACCTCTATGCATGTATCTTAGAAAACTATCGTGCAAAGCAGAGGTGAGTTGCTAATATCAAATAATCACAAACATACCAATCCGATAGGCAATATTCCACGGTTTGTACTCAATCTACAAAATATGTAAGTAATAGTACCTCAAACCTGACGATAAAGATCAGCAACCCTATCAAAACCACGCATCCGGTACTTATATATGTGGCGCTAAATTATGGCCAGATTACTAACTTATCTTTTGAAGTAGACACCCTGTATAGCCGATAGATCACCGCCCCAAGTCGTAACGATCAAATGAACAGAAAATAGTGGAGTGGAATCAAATACATAGAAAAACGTGAGGTTGCTTGGTTCCATTCGCAAATAGCAACGTGTTTACTATAGACAATTAATAATAATCATATTAATCATAAAACCCCACATTCATTATAATTGGGCAATTTCCTTTTTTTTTTATACTTTTTTCTCAATGAAAAAAGCAATAGATATAACAGCCATCTGATCTAAAATAAGCTTATAAGTTCATTATGAATAATAGGTAATATGTCATGGTTTTCATTATCCTCCTACGCAAAGCGATAAGACAAACAAAAGTTTATGAATTAGGTACATTACATTTATTTACAGAAACAAAAAAATATAATTTTACTAACATTTTATTTTGCTTTGGCGAGTGCAGAAGGCTCTACGCCGGTTTTACTAACATATTATTGCTTTTCAAAACACAGAACCAATTGAGCCATCTATGGATCGTCGTACCTAGATGTTTTCATTGATCTAATAGATGTATTGATCGTAGTAAGTGGAAATAAATATCCCTGGACATTCCACACGGCGTCATCTAGTCTCAGCTAAGCTAAGCTAAGCTATTTACAATAAAATAATAAATAGATTGAAAATGAAACCATCAACTTGTGTCATTATTATCTACAAATTTTCAATAAAATAATGTATAGGTAGATTGAAAATATATAGATGAAAATGGCACAAGTTGATGGTTACATAATTTTAGAGCGTTTGGATGTGTACATCTTAGTGCAGGCGACAACGCTCACTTCGTTTTTTTTTTATTGTGTAGACAAGTTTGTACTGACTTTGTTTTATATGTAAGTATAGATGTATAGTATTTAATAGTCCATGCCTTAATTTAAATAGACGTTGTAATGCCTGTTGAAACTAAAGAACACTATGTAACTCTCAACTTAATCGGCCTTAAGAAACACACACAGCAGCTGTGTAGCACAAATATCTCACAGCAATGTTCCTACAAATGGATGTAGGTATTGTAGGTAGAATGCATCAATACAATACTACCTACACTTAAGAGTTACTGCAATATGCAGGCTTCCATATAGGTTTTCCCTAAGCCTGTTTTATTTTCTGAGTGGACTTCTTTCGAGTCCCCAGGGCTTTCAAGCTTCTATTTCGTTATCAATTTATCAATAGGAAAGCTTTTAAGGTTGCGGCGACGTATACATTTCGCATACAAAAATGTATTGCAAACGTACCTAATACAAAAATTGATTGTAATTTGAGCATCACACTAATATTATAAAGGTGAAATAATGTGTGTAATTGTGAATATTTGTTACTTCTTCACAAATTTCCTTCTCCCTCTTCTTTTTACCACTTTTCAATAACTGCTTAGGGAAAGAGCTACTTAGAATTAAGCTGATGTCTTTTAACGCATGTTGTGATACCCTATAATTACGGGAGCACTAGCATTTTAATAATTGACCAATGATTATGCATGTACAGTGTAACCCTGTGTTGGGTGTCCGTCCATATTAAATAAATAAACGAATTATAAGAACCTTATGAAAGGTAACATTAAAGTTGTATTGTACATTGATTTGTTTCTAGAAACCACGATGTAGCCAAGTTCGCGTGCACTGTGTGGTCGAACGCCGACCTGATATTTGATTCAAAAGTACCGCAAGGATCTAATCTAAGTTACCTTCTTGTTCTGGTGAATTTATGAATGAAATTACTACGTAAGGTTTAGTACGATCTTTATTCAGAGCGGAAACTTTCTTACCTTTTGTTCTATTTATTTTGCGTTGCAATAACGTAAAGCAACGTTAATACGATATTTTCAATTTTGCTCTGACGGTTAAGTATACCTACTGTACTGATACAAAAACAATATCATGTATTTCATAGTGAAACAATTATATAAATAAAATAAATAAATAAACGATCAAATCACATGCTTTATTTTAATCATTATCAGTCACAGACCGAGATCACCCATGACTGCTGAGATTCATTTTTTCATCTACATCTACATATAATATTTGAAAAACAATAAGTAAAGTTTTACTTATGCAAAATGTACCTGGACGACTGACCCTACAAGTTTTATCTTTCTAGTTATGGTGCCTGTATGGGTGAAACTAGCGCCAACGCCTACTTTATTTTAATGATACGTTGAACAAAGGAATTGTAAAAAACTGAATGTAGGTTTCACAAACTGTACATTCAGATTTTAAAAATTCCTTTGTTCAACGTAGGTAATAATAAAATAAAATAGGCGGTGGCGCTAGTTTCACCCATACAGGCACCTTAAGATTTTGATATAAATATCATCTAGTGTGTAATGTAAACGCTTATCTAATTCTTTAATTTGTTAACTAGACAACCTCAATAATAATAACGTACAGGGGTCGTTTATCCGGTTTTAGCTTTAAGTTTTAAATTAAACTCATTATTTTATAACAGCAGCCCAATGGGGCCGGTGCCGGTGGCTGCGTAAAATAATAAATTGAGTCCCCTGACAATCACCAGGGATGGAAGGCAGTCCATAACGCTAATCAGGTCATGGACAGTCCTGTGTAATTTCAACTAATCGCTAGATTTGTCGCAACTGTAACTTTCCCAGCTAGTTATGGGTCGCGCCACGTAAAATGAGCACTGGTTGTCAAACTGCGCAGTGGTCGCTGATTGGTGGAGAGGTAACGCGGCGCACTTCATACCATTGATTAAGCGAGTGCTATTGGTTCGTCGGCGAGTGAACACAGGCGAAAATATACCCCTGCTACTTTCCCTCAACGCTCTTTTTACGTGGCGCGACCTATACTTACCTACGAGACTATTACGCAGTGAAGTGAATAGGCGGGTAATGTTCTAAAAAGTATTATATCCAATATCTTTGTCTTTGATTGTAATCTGTCCATCGGTTAAGTAGTGAAAAGGTGACAGACATAGGGTTGGTTATGTTTGACTAAAAATAGTTTTATAGATTTAGAAATTCAGGTTTGTCCACAAAACTTTTGTTAGTACAAAACATGTAGGTATTTAAGTCATATAAAAATGTTATGATTATTTTTATTTGACGTTTTTTGTATGGAAGAAATGTCAAATCTCTACCTGCAGTAAGTAAAACCAAAGACAGATAGGTTATTGAGACTAGCCGTTAGTCGCTGCAGATAAAATACAGTAAACAGGCCTTGTCAAAACCGGTTTTTTTCCGCTGGTCGCCCTATAAAACATCGCTCGATTTATGTGACTAAAGTGTCATTTACATGCAAATATTCTTGCCTGTTGCATAAGTACAATTAAATTTACTGTCATCTGACTTGCATGGCCTAACAAATAACAGTTTGCTTACAATTATTGAACGTCAATTGCATTCAATTATTTCTAATGCATTTAATTATTGGTCTTACGTTCAAGAAAATGGCATCATGTAAATGATACTATAAGTATGCTTTCCCTATATACCTGGCTTCCAACCCTACCTATTGGTGGGATCAATATGATATACACTTCGCTTCGCCTGGCTCATCTTTATCAGAAACAATAAATGCACGCCCGCGCTTTCACACATCTACATAATCATATTCTAACTAAGACAGAGCACGCACTACCTCAATCGATGGGTCTAGAAGTAAACTAGTTCGCAGTTTCCTGATGTAAAGTAGGTGAGCTATATAGAAGAATATTTTGAAATGGAACACCTTTAGGTACATTATACCTACTGGTTGATTTATACAGCGTCAGAGAGGAATTATTTGCCTACGCTTAACGTGACACTGTAGGTGTTGAGATGACTTTTTTTTTATCACACACTGTATAATCAATTTTGTAGAATTCCTTTGTTCAACGTAATAATAAGATAGAATAGGTGGCGGCGCTAGTTTAACGCATACAACCTAATAAGTTGTTAAGTCTCTTTATGGACTTTGCTAATTCGATTTTTTAAAGTTTAGTTCAAAGTTTATAAGTACATCAAAGTAACACATAATATTGAATTGGAAACAACAATCTATTGTTAAAATTCTAAGAAAACAAGTAAGTAAGATAAAGTTAGGGCGTGGGTAAATAATGCTTTGTATTGTTACTACCTAAGGTTGAAAGTTTATATCATAACTAGAAGCCAGAAGAAATCTCGAAATCTCAAATTTTCTCGGTATCTTTCATTAGCCGACTTAAAAAAAGGAAGAGGTTCTATGTTGTATTTTTTTATCCGTCAATAATGGACCTATTTTGGAAATTAGTTTCTGGTTTGAAACCTGGGGTAAGTTTCAAACCAAAAACTAACTTGCAAGTGAATAGGACAATTAAAAAAATTGAGGTTCTGATGAGGATCTTCGGGGTTATGAACAGAATGCACCTCGGGAGTGCAGGTTCTTATAAAATTGAAGTCGGTTTTCATAATTTTTTTATTTTGAAACAATTATCTTCAATAGACTGGCACAGAATAGGGGAGGTTGGCACAAGCGAAGAGAGGCCCTATGCCCAGCAGTTGGATGAGACGGGCTGCACATGATGATGATGATGGTGATCAGATCAACAATAAGATCTCTAAAACAGGGATCGGACTGATTTTCTAATAACCGGTTTACAGTTGTTACAATATTTTGAACGACTAAAGCTAAAAAGAGGGATAGTCAACAAGAGACCATTATATTTAGTTTAACCATGTCCGTCTTTACCCCGCGGCTTTGTTCAGAGAATATTGATACTAGAATATTGTAAATTAACCGATTTTCTTAAATATATATCTCGTTATTGGGCCGTAATAGTTTTCCAATTGAATTCATTAAAATGTACCTAAATAACGCGGTAAAATCCTGTGATCGGAAAAATTTTAAATGCTATTATCCCGATTGACTGACTAACCAACTAGATTAAAATGTTTCGGTTAATGTATTTTTTTTTCAGTTAACGCCTGCGGCTTCGTTTGCGTGTCCCGAACCCGGATAAAAATTACCCTATGTGTTATTTCAGTTCATAAACTATGTATGTACATTCCAAGTTTAAGCAAAATTCGTTAGGTAGTTATTGTGCGAAAGAGTAACAAATATCCATAAGTACAAACTTTACGAGTCGTAGTTTCTCTAGCAAAAATATCTTATAAGAAAAGATTTTGCAACACGTAACGGAGAAAAGCGCTAGTCCATTAACTCAACTTTGTATGAAATTGTATTCCTAAAACTTACAATCTAAACATAGCTTATTTCCATACGAAACCCAAACGCGTGGTACGACTTGTTTGAAGTTCAGTTTTAAGTTTTTGTTAAATATACGATTTAACATGAAAATGAAGCGCTCGTGGCATAGTGCCACGAGCGCTTCATTTTGATCTCTGAAGTTGAGCAGCGTTCTGATTGGTCACATTTGGATGGGCGAACGTAAGTGGTATTAAAAGCCGAACGCTTGCGTGCTTCGAAAGGCACGTTAATTGTCGGGCCCGGAGTTTAAAGTCGTTAAGCCATGACGGAAGCCTTTAGGCGGCCTAAAAACTCCGTCACCACAATTGGCCATTTGCTCCCTTCCAACTCCTTCAAACTTCCAACTGAGGAAACATTATTGTTGTAAAGATAATGGGTTCCGGTTAGGTTAGGGAGTCGCGTTGGTTTTAAATTTTGTTCTAGGATAAATAGGAGTGCTTACCCGTTCAACCCAAGATTTCTCTACCCAATAGGTATTTTGCTCCGTTCGACCCAAAACTGTTGATTCAAGTTACCCGCTGTACCCACAACTACTTTTTCCTAATTTCTATTGTTTGAATTCAAATAAATGACACAGTGAAACACTAAAGAAGCAGGGTCAGCAGACAAAAAATGCAGAAGTTTACATAGTTTTCTTAAATATGATAAAATAGGCAAAAAAGTCCCCTGAGTGTGTGCCAGCAAAACCGTCGTATTTGGAAATTGGAAAAAAATTACAGTATTTGTGCCATAGTGATTGAACAAACACACACACAACGACATCAATCCTTGGGATTGCTAAGTAATTTAATGTTTGTGTTATGGTAACCAGATGACTGATAATAGTACATAGATATTTGTTTATATATTTTTTTAAATACATACATATTATTAGAAAACACCCAGACTCGGTACAAATATTTGCAGATCATCCAAATATTTGTCCCGCAGCAGGGATCGAACCCGCAACCTCTGATTCACCTACTGCGGCACAGAGGTCGTCAAAGAGGTCGTGGATCAATTAGCAATAAAAAACTTCTAATAAAATTGTAGTATTCGTACTTCGATTCAGTTTACAACTGTTTAAAACATCATTGAATGTATGTACATTTAAATACAAATTGTAGTATTCGTACTTCGATTCAGTTTACAACTGTTTAAAACATCATTGAATGTATGTACATTTAAATACAAATTGTAGTATTCGTACTTCGATTCAGTTTACAACTGTTTAAAACATAATTGAATGTATGTACATTTAAATACAAGTACCTTTACATATTGGGCAACTACGGAACCCTACATTGAGTGTTGGGGAACACGCACTTGGCCAGTTTTTTCTATTAAACCTGGATATTCAGAATTTTTACGTTTTCATACTGTTTTTTCTAGACGGCTTTATAAGACTAATTGGATAAGTATGTCAGCAATGGTCTGGTCAGTCCATCATCCTTCCATTTTGCTAATTCATTGTCAGACTGATATGCCGAGTGGTTTTATTACCGTGCCACGCCGGCAAATGCAGACTGGACTAAAGTAATGTTGAAACTGATGCATTAGTGTGCTTTTTTAATTTTATTATAAATGTCAGCGACATAAATGTCATTGAAGCGCTCGTGCCGAAGCTGATAGATCGTCGAAGTTAAGCATCGTTCTGAGGGGTCACAACTTGGATGGGTGACCGCAAGTGGCATTATCAGCTGAGCGCTTCCGTGCTTCGGAAGGCACGTTAAATTGTCGGCCCCGGCTTTTAAAGTCGATAAGCCATGACGGAGGCCTTTAGGCGGCCTAAAAACTCCGTCACCAGAGTTGGCCACTTGCTCATTCGAACTAACGAACGAAGCGACATAAAGAATTCATGCGAATGGGAAACGCACGTGATTTCGGCGTATTGGTTATGCAAGTTTCTTTAACTATAATCATAGGAATCATTCTTATACTTATAATTATCATTCTTAGAGTCATCATACATCTATTTATTTATCACCAACCAAAGAAGCCATAAAAACAACAATATGCAGAACTTATTTCTTTTTTAGTCCTAATATGACTCTAAATAATCGGTTTCAGACTTAGCCTCAGTAGCCCCCAAAAAAAACTTACCCGTATTAAGTATGTATTTACAACAACAGAAATGTATTTAAGTTCATCTGGTTATCTTAAAACAAGCATTAGAATGTTTAGCTTGGGGCTATATGACGATGTTTAAAATGTAAAAGGATATATTTTATTTTTGTTTAACAAAACTTTTTAAATAATTTTAATATCTTACTGTGTCATGGTATCCAAGTATACAGTCGGGACCAAATTTAATTTACTTGTCATTCACAAACAACATTTTATTTCGAAATATTCCACATGGCTAGTGTGTAGGTAGTTTGCAAAAGTTTATATAACTAAAAAATGATCTCACCATAAATAGTATATTGCCATAAACTTGCTACGGGATTATTGAAAAAGGATTGGAAGAGGTTTCTTAGTAGTTTCTGAGTAGTAGTCTCACTATAGGGCTTAAAGATTCCTTGAAGATATCTTATGAGGCTAGAGCAACATCATTATTTGAAACCCTTTAAGAAGTTTTCAATGATAGGTTTTAAATCTTTGCTGCCAAAATATAATCTGGTTTTCTCACGATGTTTTCTTTACGAAGCGCTAATAACGCAGCTTGCATACGATCTTGATAGATCGTTCAAGTTAAGCGACGTTCTGAGCGGTCACAATTTGAATGGGTAATATTTACCTGTATTTTGTGGCTTGTTAATTTTCATAATTGTAAAACAATAAATACTTTTAACACTGATTGAGCCTTCGTTATTATTCATTTGTTCAACAACTGTCGAGTTAGGCCGCTGGCAGGTAGACTTGTAAAAAAAAGACAAGGTATATGGTACACTGGGGCAAAATAATATAATAAACTCTAGAGAATTTAGAATCTAGAGAATAAGAGGACAGGCGTTATTTTATTAATATACTCTGCATTTTTCTAAATAATAAAAAAATAACCTTGGAAATTCCACACAGCGTCATCTAGTCCCAAGCTAAGCATTTGAATGTAACTTAATGACTGATATAATACTACATAAATATTTTTTTTTAAATTATATAATATTATATATTATACCTATATTAATATTATATTTTAATAGGTATATTAATATTATATTATTATTATTATTATATATTAATATTATTATATACCTATATATTAATATTATACCTACATAGAAAACACACATCACAAATCACTGTCATGACAAATATTTGCAGATCATTCAAACATTTGTCCCGCTGCGGGGATAGAACCCGCTACCTCGGCGTCTCAGACGTGCTTTCACCCACTGCGCCACAATAATGTAACCTTCTTGGATATAGTAGATAGAAGTACCTAACAGGCTGAAATTACCTTCAAAGTAAGAAGGTAATTACAACAAGCTTCGGCTACCATTTACCCGGCTTAGTATCACGTTCGCGTGGTACTAATCCGGATAAAAAGTAGCCTTTGTCAGGTCATAAACTATATATATTCTAAGTTTCACCAAACCCGTTCCGTAGTTTTTGCGTGAAAGAGTAACTAACAACTAATATCCAAACAAGCTTTCGCGTTTAAAATATTATTAGGTTGCACACAAGTAAAAAATATACCTACCTTAAAAAAAACTATTGTGGACAGAAAATTAATAAAAATCTTTCTGTAGATAAAAAAAAAGTACTTAATTCCTTTTCTAATTATTAGATGGATCAGTAATTATAATATTTTTTGTACAAAAATACGGAATGAGTTTGTCTAAAGGTAACTTAATAATTATTTCTGCCGGTCGTCGACGCTTGGTTATTTCGCGAAAGCTCCAAGACACTAAACAAAGGTCGAGTTAATGAGCTCTGCAATAAATTAGCTTCTCTATTCTCCTTATATTATAGGGGCTTATAATTTGCCGTAAATTGTGTAAATTGTTAGAAAATAAGCTCTGTGATTCTAAAAACATCCTTAATGACTCAAGAATACAAGCGAAATTCGAGTTGAAGGATAGGTGCTTGGCAATAAGGCTATTATATTAAAATGTGCATGTATCTGAATAAATTTGGCAACGAGGGATGATGGTCGGTATTCAGACTTTAGGAAAGCACCTGGGTTTGCTTTAAGCAGCTTCGTCTCTAAGGTCGGCCCCTTGGGGTCTTTTAGCTTTTTGTCCCTAGCATTGTACACGTTTGTGGCACCTCATTTATTCATGGACGAACGGTGAGGATTGCAAAAATTCAATGCGCAGTAGGTACATTTTATCCGGATTTGAATACATTCATCTAATTGAATTCATTTAAATATAAAATTCCTTTCTATTTCAGAATTGCGGCACAAACAGTAGTTTTGTATAAACTATCATCGGTTGTGCAATCAATTATAATAAATGTTTTATATTTATTTTGTCAGTGGAAATAAAATTAACAAATATTCAGTCAGCAAACACTAAAAGCGAAGTTAACTGTATAAAAAGTAATTATTCTTGTTTTTCTACGAAAACGAAGACTGCCAATAATTCTGACAAAGGTGATAATCACCATCACGATATCTCGCCATTCATCTTGGCATCTGCCATTCAGCCCGCATCGCTTCCGCCGTAGGCTGACTCCATTTTGCTTTTTTAGGAGAATCCAGATGTGTTGAATTATAAATTGGTTTCGCAAAGCGAAATGCATTCAATTTTCGTATTCTGTGTGCACAGTGATTGGTCCGATGGCCGCTCGGGAGCGATCATAAACTGGATGAGCAGAATTGTTGGCGCACTCGTAAATCTCTAATGGAACCGACGATATAGGTGGAAATAACCGGCTTAACCCAGGTTCACAAAATAGATTACAACAATAAAGCCGGTGGTGTTTCGCAGCCGTCCATCAAAAGAGGAAACGAATGGCCTCCCTGAGAAGGCTATCCATTTATCACGTTTATCTAGATTTCGCACTAGACCGCATCATTTACTGTGAAAAAAAAATCTATAACGGGCACATTTCAAACACGATTATAGTCGTCGAATAAGCATTTTGTTCCAATGTGACCGCGCCGCGCTTTTAACGGCAGTGCACACTCTGCGACAGGCGACAGCGACTATAGACGCGATGATAGGCTGCGGTTGAAAATTTTCATATATTTTGTTCAAAGTTAGTAGGAGTTCCGCACACTTGGCCGAGTCGCCCAGTCGCGACGACAAGTTAACCCAGGCGCACACTAGGCTACAGGCGTCAGCGACGGCGACTAGATGCGGCGACTAGAAGCTGCAACTTGTCGCCCAGTGTGCGCTGCCGTTTATGGCTTAGGTATTTGCATTTTTTTATTAACTGACCTGAATTTCATTCGAGTGCTAATCTGGCGAGCCAAACTGGTACGGAATATAAAAGGTAGGTACTTGCTATCATTCGACGGATACTACGATCGTAAACTCATCTGAAGTAGCTTCGTCAGATACCAGGTGTGTACTTTCCAACCGTCATGAAACCCTCAGTATTCTGGAAGCGTGCTAGCATAAACTTAGCGTTATGGCTATTTGAGGTTTACCAATGAAATATTTTGGACTTTTAACCCAATAACATTCAAAAATGAATTATGAAGTTTGGGATATAAATACAGATACTGGATTTAAATTTGATGAGGGAGCGTTTTGTGCTGTAGCTCTCTACTCTCTGTGAGTATCTAATACAGACATACTATAAAATACTAGTAATAAATAAACGCGAAAGTTCGTAAGGGTGTGTGGATGTGTAGTATAGATGTTTGTTGCGCTTTCACGCGAAAACTGCTAAAAGAATAGGGCTTAAACTTGGAATGTACTTACCATGTTTGATGACCAGGAATAACACATAGGCAAATTTTTATCCAGATAGGTACCACGGGGGCGAAGCCGCGGCCGAGTAAGCTAGTTTAAAATATTTTGAATTTCGTTTAAATCTTTACTGTAACAGGTACCCTTTAATATACTTACTTAGAACAAAAGCAAATACAAGAGCTTGCACTTTTGAAAGGGTGCGGTCAACCCGAGTTGGTCCAGACAGATATTTTGAACTGACCTAGTCTACATTCAAAGTTCAAGAGAACAGGACTTCTGTTCACGAATTATGAAGCTTAGTTAAGTCTGATGCGGGACAACTTGTGTCCGACGGTTTCATATTCATATTCATTTATTGTTTCAAGTTGGTACATAAGGTCTTAAAAATTAGGTTTGGCCGCAACAAGAGCCCCGTTGGGACACCACAATGTTTGAGGAAATAGTAGTACGTAGTACCTAGATACTATACAATAACAATAATGCCAACAAATTGTCCATCGTTTCACCTTCCATTTGATTATGTCCTAATTAAAATATATTAATTAGGCATGGGTAATCTTTCTAAAAATTTTAGAAATAACTATTAAATCAGTCTGGTTCCAAGAATTTCCAAGTTCCAAGAAAGTGCTAATCACTTTGAAATAAACAAACTTTTTCTTATTAAGATTAGTTTACTGTTACATAATTATACAGTATACTTAGTGTATATTGTATTAAGTTATAGGTAGAAAACAGTATTGTACAAGTCCCTAGGGACGCAGATAACTGTCAAACAAATGAAAAAGGCACATTCTATTTCGACATTAGGCCTTTAGGCGGCCTAAAAACTCCGTCACAGAGTTGGCCACTTGCTCATACGAACGAACGAACGAACGGACATTTTATTTTGAGGCATGTCGAGACATTATTAACAGCCACACCTACATTGGAAAATTCCATTTACCTTTACTCAAATTTTGAGGATTGGTGGTATAAAATATTTAAATTTTTGTAACACGACTTACCAATTATTTTACTAATTATGTAAATGAACTGCTTCTATGTTTTTATAAGTACATTATATTGGCTTAGGTATAAAAGGTAATCCGTTTTTATGTTTGTCGTATGACTAAATCCAGTAATGGGTGGGTAGGAGCATGGGCGACGCAATCAATCATCGATGACTATCGTCTAAGGGAGGTCGGACGTTCCGCCATTACGGAAAATGAGGTAAAGTAAGAGGTAGGTAGGTAAGTTATTCTACAAGAGATAATATTGGAAAGCTAAGATTTTTAAACTAAGCTGTAACTTATAGCAAACTTGCAATTGGTAAATTTATATCGGCATTTATATTTAGATTTTCCTAAAACTTTATTTCATCTAAACATTCTAAACCAAAGCGCTCGTGGCGAAGGTTGCTAAGACATTTTTGATAGGTTGTTGAAGTTAAGAAACGTTCTGAGTGGTTACTACTTGGATGGGTGCAAATGGCATTATCAGCTGAGCACTTCCGTGCTTCTGAGGGCTCGTTAAATTGTTGGTCAGTCGGCCAAAAACTCCGTCATTCATCCTCCGCATAGCAATATCTAAAAAGTGTGTGATTATCAATTTATATCCTTTGGTATACAATGCTGTCTGATAAACTCAGTTCGTATAAGCTAATCTGGTGAAGGAGTTTTATGGTCACTTAAAAGCCTCCATCATGTCTTAAAAACTTTAAAAGCCGGGACTGACAGTTTATAAACTTAAGAAGATAACAATATTTCTTTCCTTTCTAGTGCACCTTACATTTATTTCATTCGTCACCGCTGCCGCAGTTTCACATTTAATGCAATTCACCGCACATTAAAGTGTTCAACTTCAGTTGTTCGTATAAATCGGAAATGAATCGAACCACTGTCGTTCCGAAAATCGGGCGAGAACATTACTTGTTTATCCTAATACCTTCATTTGAACCGACTTCTAGCTTGCACTGCATGATTTTTTTTTGTATGTTCACAAATAATTCAGTCGTGTGTGTGACATGGATCTTTGGAGTCATTAGGAAAAATGCTCCTCGAGTGTACCTACAGGAAATTGTTCTCTTCAAAGCAATCAAAGATTAATAAAAAGTAAAAAAAAAAGTAATTTGCCACTTATTTTCACGTTGCAGAAGTAACTTTCTACACAATGACATGATAGGTAGTAAGCTCATCAATGAAGACATCAGAAATCTAACTGATTTTCTTCATCGTTGAGAGCTCCTTTTAAAGCTTAAATCGTGGGTGAAAATAAATGGCTAAGCCGGCTAAGCCAATCTAACGTTATCTAGTATTTTTTTATATTTTAAATCTTTGAAAGAGCTGTGTTGGAGTGGATTAATGCTTCAACTTTCAATCCGAAGGTCGTGTGTCCAGACCAAAATAAATAATAATCAATAAATATTCTTGGAAATTTCACGCAATCATCTAGATGACGCTGAGTAGAATGTCCAAGAATATTTATTTATTTATCTAATCCCAAGCTAATCATGTTATGGTGACCAGATGACCAATATACTTACTACATAGATATATTTTTGCATCAATGATGTTTTCGTTTCCATCAACGATTTTATTTCATTTAGATTAAAGTTCAATGTTTCCAAATCTAAAAAAAATACTACTAAATACAAATTTTAATTAGTTCATAAATTAAACTCGCCAACCGAAACTTTGTCGACTATTACTCGTACATCTCGGCTATTACGAGTAAGTAATAGTTCCAAAGTGATAGGAGTTGAGTAAGAGACTAGAGCTTACTCCTTAAATGCAGGGGCCAAGAGATAAAAGCCTTCTGACTGACTTACACGTTTGTTCTTTTAAACTCCTTTATTTAAGTATTATGTTTCGAACCAGTTACTGTTATAGTTTCTTAGTTGTACAGCCAGGATTTTAGCGTACCTAGTCATTCCAAACTGAATTTTATGGCATAATAATATGCAATTTAAAAAGATTACCTATGGACTGCAATAAAATAACTTTTATGAACAACCACTACTGAAGATTCAAGATGAAGAACAAGCTAAAGAAGCCAGATAATAGTTATATTTTATCTTTTATAATTGTTTCCAACTGGTGAGTTAACAAAAAAAACACGGATCTATATTTTCTGTGATTGACATGGAAGTGGAATACAGGTGCCATGAATAAAATACAGCCAATTTCATGCAAACAATAAAACATTGTCAATTACATGGCAAATTGTTATGTTGTAGCACCGTAGCGGCTCGTAGCTCTCTGTACCAGCTCGTAGCTCTCCGTAGCAGTCGTAGACTGTAGCTGGCATAATTGTTAAACCCCGCCGTACCATGTTACCAACGTGCCAAAATGTTTCCTTTGTATTTTTAGCTACTAACTGAAATCCAATACCTACCGAATCCGGTATTTAGTGTTTTCATGCATCAGACAGAAACTATACAAAACCTTTAAAAACTATCTAATCCGAAACGAACATGCAGAAATTACATTTAAAATATAAATGTATTCATTCATTATCATAGAACTATGATTAAAAGTTATTTTAATTTCGCACTTTTGTACATTTATAAATTAAACTTATTTATTTTGTCTTTTTTTTTAAATTAATTTTTACAACCATGTTTTAATAACGTCAGTTCCAGCCAAGGGTGTTTTTTATATTTTCGTCAGGATAAATAATACGAGTAAAGGACAATTGATTAACTGTATTTTCAAGGTGCGGTGGCCACCTCTTTCAGATCTTAAGGCATTTTTGAGACCCTTTGAAGATGTCTAATGGGGTAGTCAGAGGTATGTCAAAGAGGTTTATTAGGGTTATTTACACATTAAATTTTTTAAAGTGATGCCTAAATCCAATTTCTGTCGATAGGTACCTAACCTAGCTAATAACACTTTAACGGATTGAACAGGGGTTTTTATTACACACTGTACTGCACCTGTGCATAGGTTATACATAAACATAATATTTATTTTTTGCTTTTCACAAAGTAATAAAAAATATTTGCAAATGTATAAAAAACTCAACACTTTAAATATTCATAAAAGCTCAACTGACCTAGTTTATACGTTACTTGTTACTGGCTATAATCATCCTTACTAAAACATGAAACACTGCCCCTCTATCTAAATTACCTTTCTACAATCGCTTTAGAATAGAAACGAAGAAAATATAATGAATTGATGTTCGATGACAAAAACTCGAGCGAACAGAAATGTAAAATCGTCAATTCTTATACATTTTTAAGCAACTTCAAAAAATAAGGAGCTTCTATGTTTCAGTGTATGTATTTTTATTTTTTATGCATGTTCACTGATTATTAATTTCGAAAATTGCTTTTCTTATGAAACTGTATTCGGAAATTTTATAAAAATTTTAATTTTGCCACGTGTTATTTCAACTAAAATAAAAACATAGGTGCTGATAGCAGCCGCAAAGCATTTTAAAAAAAGCTTTCATAATACCCCCCCTATTTCATAATAATAAAATTTAAAATTATGTATATTTATGTATTTTTATTCCGAGAAAATTGCAGCAATTTTATATTTTATTTTAGCACTATGCTCACTTAAGTTGCTTTACAAGAATATTTTCTACTTGCTTAGCAAAAAAAGGGATTCCTTATATTGCAAAATCTATTCCACTTTATTTGCCAGGTTTTGTTCTTTAACATTGCCCTGGGCAGAGTGGATGGATCTACAAGGCGAAAAAGGATTGCACTTCAAAACAGAAACCAAGGTACCGATTTTCAAAGTCGCTAGTCATTTCCCACTTCACTAGATTGCCTTAGCGAAAATCGTATCAAATTGTAATTATATAAAAAAAAAATTATGAAGAACAAAGTACAGGGTGAATAATTATTACAAAGTAAAAAGATTAAACAACAAAATTTATAAACTGGAAGCAGTCTTTAGTAGAACTATTTTGATCACGATATATCGGGATAGTCCACAATCTCAAATTAAATCCTTGTTGACTTAATGGAACAATGCCTCTTAATACCGTGGAAGTATTCGAAACGGTGTATTAGTGATTTTTTCGTTTTGTCTAATCTTAAGCACATTGAACCGAGCTTTTAGCAGTGAAAAAAAACTCATAAGAAAATTAGTAAGTATTGTATGTAACACAAATGAAACCTTCTGAAAAATATATGTAGTTATTTTAGTGGTTAGCCAGCTTTATTATTTTAGCCAGTTAATTTATTTCAGGTGAAATTAACTTGTAATTTTATTATAATAACAAAAATAGTTACTGCGTAGCTTTGACCTTTTCTCCTACGCTTTGATGTAAACCCACGCCGTTTGTGTTTTCTATTTCTCTTATTCTTCTATTGCTTTTTACAAGTTAAACAAATACCAATCAGTACAATAATCCTATTACTCAGAGTAATTCCAACAATTATTTCCAAAATAAAATTTAAGACACCTTAGGTTTCTAAATCAATCTACCTATATTGTTTTTTATATATTTTTGTACTACAGTGTTAAACCACACTTAGGTATTTCATTATAAATGAAAAATCTTACTAAAAGTTTATGACTTTGACGGGATTCAAACCCACGTGATACAAGCGGGTATACATATACATAGTACCTATATGTACATAGCTTTAACATATTTTAAAGTTGTCGTTACAATAATAATAAATAATACTCTTGGCATGCTAGTACGATACAATGTGACATAGTTCAATAATAACGTTTTGTAAATTTAATAAAATTATAATTGAAAAATGTAACAGTAGCCTCAATAATTGAAACAGCGTGTCGCAAACGAATGCATTCAGGGCTTGAAATATTTTTTGTAATATTCCCCGAAACTGATTGGTTTCGTTTTGTAGCTGTTTATACACTATTTTTATGATTTTTTGATACTTTATTTATACATATTGTACGTCAAATGAAAAATATTTTACATCCTCTATATTTCGCGATAAATAAACAGAGTGTAATATTTTTTTAATAAACATCCCAAATGTTGTTTTAGTTTTCATAGTGTTGTACCACGCCTATATTGTGTGTATGTAATTTGTGTTTAAATCTTTCTCTTTGAAAATCACCAGGAAGCAAGATCTGAAAGTCTAAAGTAAAACGAGTTTTGAGGAGTCATCATTTTACACCTTTTATTTCGACAGTAAATTAACGGTTTATTGTGTTGTAGATTATTTTATTTGCTAATGTGCATAATCATATTTTAAATGAACTTTTTTTGCTAAACAAAAGGTGTCGTTTTGTGGATTCCACCCTCTGTAGGGTGGTGTTTCCAGCAGCCACTGTAAACAGTGACCTAAGTGTGCCGATCAGATAGAACGTCATGAAGCAGGTTTTATTCCTGTTTAGCTTTAGGCGATTCAATCGGAACCACATCTCAAGGCTCTGCACTACGTTGTTCAGCTTTACCTCCAGTTAATATTTTGTAAATAACTTATGATAATCTAACTGTGAAAGAAAAGGGTATTGTTCGTGCATCTTTTGTTATAAATCGGGTCTCGATTATGCAATTCTTTTGTTCACCGGAGACCGGTAAGCAAAGTTGGCTTGGGTCCGAAAGATAGTTAGGCAAACTTAGTTAGTGATAAGTTGACGCAGCATCTTACAAGCACAGAAAGTTTGAGGCTAAACGTGCCTCTATTCTTTCCACAACTCACAACAAACTGTATCCGAGATCACGGCGGATAATGGAGTTGGTGTAAAAATTGTCCCAACATAAAGAATCCCACAAATCTTGAAAAACTGATTACTTAACTTTAATTTCTTAACTCTATTTTACTCTTACACTACCAACAACACAGACGTTGTTACCTCATAACGCAGGCACTATACCTCATCACATTTTTAGCGATTGAAATAGCAAATGGCGGTCATACCTATGGTTATTTTTAGGGTTCTATACCTTAATAGGAAAAAATTGAACCCTTATAAATATCTATATAATTAGGTACAGATTAATTAATAAAAATTTGAGAAAATATTCGCATTATTACGAAAAGATTCTACTTATTGTTTTATGGGAAAAATCTGTACCACGTTGAAAGTAATAAAACTACCCACAACTTTGATTATAACTTCAGCAAGTTTAAGATGGTACGTGATCTGTAAGAGGTCAAGGTCTTTGTTTATTCAAGACTGGATTGGCCAGGCTCTCAATAAACATGCTTATAATCCTGAGCCTGTCAAACGTTTCGTATCGATTCTTTTTCCATTACCGCTAATCCTTTTTAACCCACTTCAAAAAAGTAGGAGTTCTATTTTTCAACGTTTGTACTTTTTTCTATTTTTACCGATTATCCCATCAATATGATGTATAGTGGACCGATTTAATTAAACATTTTTTATTCGAATAATTACACTCGCAATTTGATTCCATTAAAAATTGAGAATCTTAGGGGCTATGATCAGAAATGCACGTCGAGAGTACAGGTGATTGCTCTGTTCTTAAGAAATTGAAGTCGATTTTATAACAAAAATGTTTTAATATGCGATAGTTTTTACAGTGTAGTGTAGGCGTAAGCTAAGAAGCTTAGATATTAAAATATTAATCTTATTGCAAAGACGATCGAATTAGCGAAGATTTTAATAGCAACTTGAGCGAGCGAGTTTGCGTTGTATAAGGGTAGGTCAGGGTCTTATAGTTTTTGAAATACGGCGCTAAAAATAAAATTAAGATATCGTAATCCGAACCCTCAATTGTAAGAGTTTCGTAATTGCCCACCCAATATGTGTTAATTCGTTAGATTTTTATCAAAACAAATTAGAGGAAAATACTTTATCGATTCGGAATTGAGAAACAGTTCTATGCTCTTATTTAGAGCGTAGTTGCAGTATATTATAACATGGTACTTACCTTTTATAGTTATCGTTTTCGACCGTCACCTGTCTAAAATAAATAAACTCCTTCCTTCTCTCATATTTCGGGCTTAAATATAACGGCAAAGTTGGTCAACAAAAAACCAGGCAATAACACAACGTTATCTCATGGTCAGCCTCATGTTATTGTAGTTTTTGCTATTCCGCTTGTTTACACACTCATGGGGCTCTTTTTGTAGGAAAACTGTAATAGGAGACGAACTACTCAGATTACATTATAAAGGCATACCTGCAATAAATAAGTATTAAACAAAAAAAATATTTTATGGGATTTTCAAACAAAAGGCGCATGTATTTTATTCATTTATAAATGTAATTGTAACTTTTTTAAGAAAATTTAATTGATATTTTGTCGACAAAAATGTTGTAAATATTTGTTTCACTATAGTTGAAAAGTATTATTATATTTTTGAATATTTGAGTTATTCTCAAATCAAAATAACAATATCCTAGCCTTTAAAATGATTATATTAAAGGAATTAGTAAAGCTGAATCTCATTGAATAATCCTTTTTACAAATACGAATACAAAACAAAAGTGAGTGAAAGAGCCTAAAAATACTCGTGATCATGAATTATAAAAATCCCTCACATGTATGTAGGCTTTAACTTTTGATGGTCCCCTCAAGGTTACACTACATATAATTTCAATTTCAGCAAGCGCAAATTTCAGCATTAAAAAAAAATATACGTCCAACCGGACTACTACTTAAATTCAAATATTTTTTGTCTTTTACTAATATAATTTTAGAAGAAATTCAAAAGTAAAAGACAAAAAAACATTCAAATTTAAGTAGTACCTATATAATCAGGTTCGAGAGTCGAATTATAAAATTACCGAGTAGCTGTACGTAGATGAGCGAACTAAAAGCATTATTACCACTCGGAATGAAGTTCTCTGAGAAGTAGGTACCTAGTGGTAAAACATTTCTATTTCAAATCGTTGTTTGTAACTGATAAATTTACGTATTTCTTCGTGAATTACGGTTTCTGGTCAAAAAAGGTTTATCATTTGATTATTGATCACCTCAATGGCGCAAATCTACGCGCAGTGTGAATAAATTCCACGGTACTGAATCTGGTTCTTATTATTTGTTCCTTATAATTCCTTATAGGTAAAGTCGCTGGAGCATCTCATACCTTGTAGCTCGACCCTAATCCGTGGCCGTACGCGTGTACAAAGAGGCAACTCTGTGTAAGCTGCGATTTTGTCGGCATAAGTGCCCAACGAAACAACTGAGGGGAAGAATAGGACTGAGCGTGCTTTTGATACCTTTATGGAAATCGATCCGTCCGAAAACGAATGAAACTTCTGCCAAACCCTTTTTTAATATAGAATGTAATGAGAATACTTATAGGTGTCAATCGTAGCAAGTGGAAATCTGAACCTGAATGCAAATTACAATAGCTTCGTAACGAATCAATTTCATCATTGAATTCCAATGCCTATACATTTTCTCTGTTGGAAAGCGTTTGTAGAAATCTAGATAATAGTGTAATTATGGCTAAAGGGGCCGTGAAGTCTACTTCTAAAAAGTGGTTCGGAAAAGGTGTGATTATAGTATAACTGTACCTAGTTAGTTCATAAAATGTATTCGTTACTTTGATAAAAAACCTATTAGGATTGTGAACTAAAACAAGTTCACATCCAGTCAGTAAAAGCAGCACTCTGATCATACAAGCAACTATGAAGATTTAGGGGTAGGCTATACTGTATATAATAATGCTGTGTATGTGCCTTTACATTTGACACAAAAACAGCAAAGTCTAAAGTTAAATCATTGCACATAATTATCAGACAGTTGCAGACGGTTTTTCGAACGCAGATCATTTCGAAAATTAACTAATCAGTGGTCATATCACGTGATTTTTTATTATTCATTAGTTAAAAAGTTGTACTTCTTTTTTATTCGACATTGTCACGTGAATTTTTTTTTTTAAGTTGGTTATTAAGTAAATAAGTTTGTATGAGCAAGTGGGCACTCTGGTGACGGAGTTTTTAAGCCTAAAGGCCTAAAAAGTCGGTTAAAAAATACAGATGAATTGAGAACCTCCTCCTTTTCTCGTAGCCGGATAATAATAAGCACAAGTTTTGTAATAAGTAGTGCCGCGAGGGAACAGAGGGCCTAGCCAACCGGCATTCGCTATGAAGCGAATCGATTTCTACAATCGTCATCGCTGAAGCGATAGCGAAGATCGCCAAATACCGCGTAAACGAGTGTTACATTCTCTTTGATACCGCACTTAGTCTATGGTTGTCGATATCAAACGTCAAATGAGTCATCGCTTATTTCGCAGTAAATCTGTCGGGTTCGTGGCTTAGGCCCCCAGTGGTCGATGCACCTGTGGTTGACGCCCCCGATTCTACTAATTGTATTATTATTATGATTTGCACTTTTGCACTAGTACAGTAAATGTCAAAAGTGTATCTTACCTCAAATCAAATCAAATCAAATTGTTTATTTGTTTCTCTCACAAACATAAATAAAAATATACCTACATACCGTTTTAGAGATAAGCTCACATGACTTTTAAGTAATTGTACTTTACCAATAAAATACTTCTGTCTTTAATCTTACTAATATAATAAATGCAAAAGTTTGTAAGTAGGGATGGATGGAGAGATGAAAGATGGATTAATGTTTGTTACTCTTTCACGTAAAAACTTCAGAATGGATTTTTGCGATTGGTCTGTTGGTATGAGCTGACTTGGGTGATAGGGACTTTGATCCCGATTAAATGCTCCCTTGGGAATATATATTACAAGCTTATGCCTTTTATGCCTGCCAGTACATTTGATAAAAAAAATCTTTGGATTAAATTAAACTGACCGGGGGCATCTTATGATATTGTTTCGGCAGCTGTTTATAAAATCGCCATTTTTTTTCGATATCTACAGGGTCTTAGCGTTCGCTAGCGTTTCCATCAGAGGGCCAACCGGCATTCGCTATGAAGCGAATCGATTTCTACAATCGTCATCGCTGAAGCGATAGCGAAGTTCGATTGGTAGACAAAGTAACCTTCGCATAGCGATCGCCTTGTCTATTCGTCTGATCGCTAAATACCGTGTAAACGAGAGTTACATTCTCTTTGTTAGCGCGCTTAGTCTATGGTTGTCGACATCAAACGTCTAATGAGTCTGTCAACTTTGATGAATTCGGAATCCTATTTGAATTATTTTATTGAGATTTATAAAGATAATGCAATCAAGAGCACGAGCCAGCGGTGAATAGTTTCCAACTCTTTTGGAGTCAGCGCCGGCGGCAGCTGGCAGCGCCACTGGGGCCGGCGCGGCACGGTGCTCACCGACCCGAGCTGCCAGTCCTCTCCCGCCTGAGCCTACCACGTTCACCCCGCTCCCACCTGTGCCTACCACCGAATCCTAGTGTTGCCTCTCCCCATCGTCGACATTTGAGAGCGCGCCGAAGACGAGCGCTAACTCCATTTGACCGAGCGACGAGTGAGTTCGTGGCTATCGAGCAGAGACGCCTTCAGTTGGAGGAGAGACGGGCACAGACTGAAGCCCGAAGAGTAGAACTGAATAATGAGCGAAACAATGTCCTCAACCGTTTCACAAATATTGCTGAAGCTTTTCTTCAACAATATTTGAGTAGGGACAGCGATGTCACGGTATGGCTTGATAGCGAGTGAGTTTGTGTGATACCTTGAGTATAAGTGTAGACAAGGTGAGAACGTGCAGTAGCGCATATAAGTATACATACACAGACAGCATGTTATGGACGGTTTTGTTTTAAAATAAAATATATTTGTAACTTAAGTACTTTTATTTATAATCCACTTAGAATTCTCATTTTCATGCATGAGTTAATTATTAGGTTGTGAGGTGTAATCATCACTGCCATCATTATTTGTGCCATAGCTAAAACGTGGTGTTGGAAGCCGAGCCTTTACTGCAATGTTGTGTAGTACACAGCATGCAAGTGTTATCCTGTTAGCTACATAAGGATGGTAGTGAAGAACTCTGTCTTTAAGCAAGCTTCTCCAACGAAACTTCAGCAAACCATAGCAACGCTCAATACAGTTTCTGGCTTGTGTATATATCTTCTCGAGACCCAGGTGCAGCATTTAAAACAGGTGTTATCAGCAACGAAACTTCAGCAAACCATAGCAACGCTCAATACAGTTTCTGGCTTGTGTATATATCTTCTCGAGACCCAGGTGCAGCATTTAAAACAGGTGTTATCAGCCAGGGTCGCTTATTAAACACATCCAATGATATTCTTTCTACAGCTGTTTATGAAATCGCCATTTTCTTTCGATATCTACAGGGTCTTAGCGTTCGCTAGCGTTTCCATCAGACGATTCGACTATTAAGCGAAATCGACTGTCAAAAGTGCAACTTGGCTAGGCATTTGTATGAAGTAATCGTTCGATGTTGTCGATTCGTTTGGTGGAATCGAAATGCTAGCCATATTACATTTCGACAATCGCTTTCGATTAGAAACTAAAAAAAAATGTATAGGAATTGACATTCGATGACGAAAACTCGAGCGATCTGAAATGTCAAATCAAAGGTGTAGCGATGATAGAAATCGAATCGCTTCATAGCGAATGCCGGTTGGCTAGGCCCTACGTAACAGATCACGTGACATATCGAAGGCATATGTCAAACCAATACATTTTGGACTTTTCTACTATCGCTTTCGCTAATCGATTGTTACATTGTCTAGGCCCTCAGATGATATAAACATGCCTAAATACTTAAACCTACGGTCTTATTACAAAAAACGACTTGAAACTAGGTTTAAACCAGAACTATATAGTCTAGGGTTTAAAGTTAGACAGAGGTCTAAACCGTTTCTTATTACAAAACGACGAGTAACGAAGGTTTTCTTAAACCTGAGATCAACCTAGGTTTAAATAATATGCACAGATTAAACGAAAACTTATGTAAAACCATTCGTTCATTTCGGTTCGCTGGCCACGTCTGAAGCTATTTTATGTCAAAAATGACAGTTTCTCTGTCAGTGTCAGCTTAAAATAGCTATGCGCGCGAAGTCTGAAAGTACCATTTTACCCTAAGAAGAAGGATTTTACCCGGGGTGAAAAGAAGTGAAGTGAAGCCCGGGGGTTTTCCCCGTAGCTTCAACTAAAACCTTTGCTCTACCAAGATTCAAGAAGAAGAATATCTAAATAAAATGGATATACTAAAAAAAACGAGCTGAAAATTGAAAAAAAAAATTTTATTTGTTATCTCATCTTAGATAGTAGGTAGGTAATAACTAATAAATAACACATCATTACATACATCATATTGGATTTTATTACCTGTACATTAATTGAAGAAAATCCTTTTCTATTAAGTACCTAATATAAACTTGACCACCATCAGCATTTATTTTTTTACTCTAATGTGAGTACAGTCATAGCGCCAATGACTGTTGGAAAATTCGCTATTGTGCGGAACTTCCCCATGGTCTCCTCTTGTTGGTTCGAAGTTGCAGGCATTTTTATCCATCTGTGAGACTTTCGCGCAAGTATTTCTGCAACTTTTTTGCAAGTTTTGCTGACTACAGGTTGTGACACTTCATGTAAATCACCAGTATCGTCTTGAATCTACCAATAAAACAAGGAAGTATCAGTAAAGTTGTTATTTTACCTACCTTCTTCAATAGAATAATAAGACATAACTTCTACGTACTTCGTGGCGTGCCCAGTTGCGTAGCGCGCAAACTACTTGCAATTCCGGGCTTAGGGGGCATCCTCGAGGATCCTGCGACAAGTTCTCCCGCAACAGGTCCACGATTTTTTCGCCAAAGCGTTTTGTAAATCTATACTTATAACGGAAATCTTCGTCACTCATATCAAAGGGATTGATTCTATGACGATGAGTATGGGGTCGTCGTTGTATGGGCGTCTCCAGCATTTCCAAATCAATGAGGTCAATCCTGTCCAAATCCATTTTTATTTAAAAATCACAACACTCACTTTACATTACAACAAACAACAAAACAAATTTGACATTTTGAGGTTAGTACCAAAGATAAACTAGGGGTCTCGGAGGTTTATCTCTAAACCACAGACGAACCATGGTTTAGTGCTAAAACTTCGTTTTGGAATAACGTTTTTGTTAGACCATGGTCTATACCGAGGTTTAAACCTAGACTATCTTTAGACCTTGTTTTGGAATAAGGTAGAGATAGACAGGCAGCTTATCTCATAAATCCTTTGTAGTGAGGTAAAAAGCGGGAGATTTTGAGCTTGGTAAGTGGTTAATAACGAGCATCATACAAGATATTATTTATGAAAAGAGCTGTTTTACAATATTTCAGAGGCTTTTAAGCTAAAGTCTAAAATGTTTCTTGACTCTTTAAAGATTCTTAAAATTTTAAAAGGTTTTCTATAAAACATATGTATAATTCTCACGAGGGCAACGATTTAATTATTAATGAACTACACGGGTCTTTTTAAGGTGACTTTCAAATCATAGGATGAATCGTTTAAACAGACTTAAAAAAAGAGTAGGTTATTATGCTCTATTGTTTGTATATTATTTTTATGTATAGTCGAGGGCTTCTTTAAATTTCATATAATTTTTAAAGATAGTTAATTGTTTCTGGAACAATATTTAGTCTAAATGGGCTTGTTACAATTCTATGCCATTCACTCAGGCTCCATTACCAACTGAGAAGAATAAACAAACACACTAAAGATAGCCTGCAAGTCTGCAAGTTCTTTCTAGAATATTTCCAACAACAACAATACAAAAGGATTACGACGACAGTAACTATACAATACATAGTTATACAAGGGGCAGTAGACATCTCTCAGATCCAAAGAGAATATAACCACTACGTTTACTCAGATCTAAAGGAACCTTGATCTTGGATAAAACATATTTACTTACTTACGTGTATTTATCGCTATTTACCTTTATTTAAGAGTGGGCATGTGCCAAATATGTATGTATTTGGACATATCTCTGACTACCCCCTTAGATATCTTCAAAAAAAATATAAAAATTGCCTAATGATCTGGAAGAAATGTCTACCGCTCCCGGGATACAGTCGTGATCATATTTCATTTTCATTTTTTACCTTTATTTAATTTTATCCCAATATTTCGACTGAACTTCACCAGCCGTGGTCGCGGGCAGACTCTAAAGGTAAATACCTAACTGCGCCGAGAAAGTTAAAGCAGCGCAGAGGTAGGTTCATCCCATTAAACACCAAACAGGTTTGTAGCCGAAGACAGTCCATTAGTTTCCAGTCGAGATAACAGTAAACTTAGATGAAATGCTGACCACCAGTTTCGCTAGCACTATTACATGTATCTACAATTTAAGTTAACGTTAGTCGGAGATCAGTTTGAACGATACAGGAGTTTAGGGTAAACTAACTATGGTAGTGATGTTGTAGTCTCAGACATTATGATTATGTTTGTATACAAGAGAATCTTTATCAATTGAATTTCCTTATGTTTAATTAATTACCTATTATTTTATCTGTGCTATAACTAAATCCGAAACCTCTTAGTTTCTTTTGTATTTATCTCAAAATGTTGTTACAGCTCGGCACACCTTGTGTTTTTATCTGATTCTTTTTCTTGGTGTGTCGCGTTAGAACAGGCAAAAGAATCACTGAGGTCCTAATGAATATAAAATGTTTTTTTCTTGTTTTCTTTCTTTGCCTGCCTGTTTTAAATTTTTTTTTTTTAAATAATCAAAAATAGGTATTGTTTTTTTTTTATATCACACTACATACTCGTATACACAAATAAAGACATGTAGAACGAGACGCAAAATTACTGGTCACATAATATCATAAACGATGCCATGAAATGAAAAATGTAAGATAAACTTCACTTGCGATTTCTTCACTTTATATTAAACTATTTGTACCTTTGTTCAATTTAACTTAGCATTAAATAAAACACGATAATAAGTCCTACACAGAGATGCATTTTTAAAGTAAGTATACGAGGACGAAGCGGTTTTTCGCTATTACATAGGAGCGGTTAAATGGTCGCCGTTTGTGAAGAATTTGAGAATCGGCGACCTTTCACTCGTACATGGTCACGTTCGGCTAATCAATCAAGTTACCAAATAGCTTTATGTAATACAAGGTGGGCCGTGCAAAGTACCGAAGGTCGGATGTGACCACAAATCACGAGTGACTCATCAGTCAGTGGACCGCGGCTGTACGTGGCTATCCTACTTATCTATCTATTAAACTCTAGACATTATAATAGCACACGGGAAATTACTCACGTAAAATTATCGTCGATTTAGATACCGACAATGTTTCGATTCTTCCGGAGAATCTTCATCTGGGTACCAGATGAAGATACTTATTTTACGTGAGTAATTTCCCTTGTGCTATTATAATGTCTAATACAACTCACGATAGTTTTGAAAGTGAAATATTAAACTCTAGGTATTCATAATTATTATTTACTACTTACCGAAACTAAACTGCTACATAATATTTAAAAAATATATAAATATGATCAAGACGTCATCATCGGTCAGTCGTGATCATATTTAATTTTTTTTTTTTTTTCAATTATTTTTATTTTTTAGAGATTCTTGACGCTATTAGAGTTAACTTTTGCAAAATGTGGGCATGTACCAAAACCAAAACCAAAGTGTTTTTGTTGTGTTTGTTATTGTCAGGAGGAGGTTATTATGGAAGAAAAAAATTAAAACCTACTTTCGATCCCGGTATTCACCGGAACTATTCACCGTGGGTAACACCGCGGGGCGCAGCTAGTCTTTTATAAATAACTATGTTCATGGTACGTCCAAAACCAGCGAAGTTGACTATTGACCGTGCCTGCTGAAGCACAGAATGTCACTGCCATTCACTAATCCATTTTGTGAAAGCTTCGTACTGTGCCTATTTATCAAAAAATCAGCCAAGTGCGAGTCGGCCTTGCGCACGAAGGGTTTCGTACCATTTTGTGAATATTTCAAGCGTCTACATGTTGCCGTTATTAATATCGAGCAAAAAACGGCAAAGTAATCACGTTTGTTGTATGGGAGCCCCACTTAAATATTTGTATTTTGTTGTCTGTTTTTAGTTTTTGTTGTTATAGCGGCAACAGAAATACATAAATTGTGAAAATTTCAACCGACTGCTATCACGGTTCATGAAATACAGCCTGGAGGCAGACAGACAGACGAACAGCGGAGTTTTAGTAATAGGGTCCCGTTTTTACCCTTTGGGTACGGAACCCTAAAAAATAAATGACAAAATTACGCCACTTTGAAAACGGCAAGAGTCACGATAATAGAAAACCAATGTCCTATTAGTGTCTCGTCGACCGCCGACATTCTGGGAAATTGGTTGGAAGGTACGCAGGCTAACTCTATTGTCAATACCACTTCCATGTCATCGTACAATAGCACAAATAGAAGGTACGTAGTAGAAATATACTCGTTTTATTCTTGGACAGAAATGGAAGCGTCCTTTCTAACTTGACTATAGGTCACGTAAAAAGCACCCTGCTTGTCAAGCTGCGCAGTAGTCGATTCGGTTTGAATAACATCGCATACAAAAGTTTTTGATTACGAAGTGGTTTTAGATAGATAAATAAATGATTTATGATGAGGAGAGAGGCTGATAAAATGCAGCTGATGTAATTTAAAGAAGAGGCCGATTAATTGTAAAAGCGATTATCTATTTTACACAATATGATGACAAAAACATTTATTAATCACGTAAGGGATGATGATGATTAAAGCTTTATCTATTTTTTTTTAATGTATAAAGCCGCAAGCAAAATGCTAGTTAAAAATAATACAATAGGCCTAGTACTTTCGTGCGCGAGTGTAACCATGCGTAAACATACCCCCCGCCGCTTCCCCTCAGAGTTCTTTTTACATGATGCAACCTATAGGTATAATGCGCGATGCAAGACAACGGTACGTAAAATATAAAGTTTAATCATAAAGCCAGGGAATATTTAACATCTAAATATAAGTAGAAGTCTATTAACCCATTCCTGGCCCAGCTCCCACGGTGCTGCCAGAAGAGCGGTAAAATATACAGCGATAAAATTTTGTAATCGTCGTCACCATTATTATCAGTTAAGTTATTGCGATTCAAAGTTTTAAATGAAACTCTAAATATACCTTGTAAGAGTATTTCGTAACGTAAGCTTCTAATTATTAGTTAACATTTTGAGCTACATTCAAGCCGACGCGAAACGAAGAACTTGTTGCGAACAATGTGAATGAAATGTACCTTCAATATTAATGCTAATATAATTCTACGAGTATTCATAAAAATTTGTTAATTTAAAAGTCAAGGCTTTAATTTTTTTTCTTGTTACTCTTATGCCAATGAAAAGAGATAGCAACAAATATAACAGCAAAATTAAATAATTATTAAAAAAAAAATCGAAATATCCTTTCCTCAACTAGAAAAGCTCTACAGCTTCAAACGGTTAAGCAAATTTTCTTGAAACAGAACTAAAAATGAGATTTTTAATCGGGTGTCTGTGGGTTCGGGGTACTCAGGGAGTACCTCTAAGAAGACAGCTTCCAAACAAAACAAATCTATATAAATTACTAGTATTCTTTTATCTGTGATAAATACTAATTAATCCTATTTGTTGCCACTCAATAACTCGAGAATGGCTGGTCTGATTTTTTTTTAATGTTTCCTAATAGTTCGTAGATTAAAAACAAGGACGTCGGTGTGTCTGAAGCTTAAATCTTTAACCTCAAGATAGGATAAGTTTTAGACTCATCAGCAGCGGCTGACTAGCTCGCGGTTATAAACTCATCTCGACAAAACTGAGTGCTTGTTATAAGCGTCAGAGCTAAGCGCTACTTGATATGGGTTTTAGTTTACACTCACGAATTCTCGCCTCGGGGTTTACGTTGTCAGCTGACTCAAGTTTGTTAAGTTTGAAACTCTCGGCGTTGACTATAAAACTTAACTTCATATAAGTTGACGTAGTCATTTATTTTGCTTTCATAGCTCCCACTTGGATCGACAATTTGAAGTATAACGAGGCAGAAAGTGGAGTTCAAAAACACGGAAATACAAGTAGCTTAGTAGCTTTTCACCCCACCAGACAAGGGCCGGTATGCCAAGGCGCAACTAGAGTTGGATTACAAGTCAAGTAAGTATTTGTTACAAGCATTTACTTAATGAGTCAGCACTACATAATTTCTGCTTTCGCTCCGCTAATTAGACGTTTAGATTTATTCCAGTAAACCTATTTTATTGCAAATTTCAGTGTGAAGTTAACATTGCATTATAAACACTGTACACCGTATTGTTTTGACTCATTTCTGTTTAGCATTAATTTCTAAAGCATGCAGTGGTCATCTACTTATAGGGTCCACTTTTAACAGGTTGTGCTTTTTGCGGGTATTTGTATTTTGTTTTCATTTCTACCTCAGTCTTAGGGCATTTGTGCACTATCCGGTTTTATCAGTGTTCCAATTTTTTTAATTGTCTTTGTATCGGTCATATAAATATCAGTCACATCGGAGAGTAAAACAGTAAAATTCCTTGTGGTGCACAGACGCCCTGAAAGAAAGAAAAATCGTTTATTTTGGTAGGACCTCAAGGATCACTTCAGTTCGTCTTACATGCGTCTGAATGTCTCCCCACTCAATCATACCTTGTCTTATAAGTCTGCTTTCTTACAACACTAATAATTAAATAGATCGGACTAACTTACCAAGTGACGTCCGATCCTCAATTATGGGAAATAATCTCGTCCTCATTGAATACTATGTAGTTTGCACCATTTGCATACTTGCTGTCACAATCGTTTAAAGATGAACGCTTCTAAAACAAAAATATCTGAACGCAGCCTATCTTGTTAGGCTACCGTCGCGCCACCTGTAACTTTTCATTATTTCAAAGTATAACTATTTTATGTACCTACACAACTTTTTAAAGGGGGATTATAGAACAGGTTCAACATCCTTAAAAAATCTGTTGCCTGTATTTTTATTATATCCGGGAAGGGTTGGGACCTATGAGGACGAGATTATTTCCCATAATTGAGGATCGGACGTCACTTGGTAAGTTAGTCCGATCTATTTAATTATTGGAAATAATCTCGTCCTCATTGAATACTATGTAGATGTTCAAAGAAAAAAAGTTGTGTTATTATCCAAAATGAACATCCATATATTTATAACAAAATTAAACAGGTACATAAACCCAAATCTCTATCTCTATCTTACAATAATACTATAATCACATAGATATTAATAATCATTTGGCAAAGTATCTAGCATTAATCAGTCCTACAATAGATATAAAACCTTAGGTTCCATTAAAAATCTTAAATTGAAATAACAATTATACATCTATAGAACACACAGCATTAGCAAAGGCACTAGGAGCACTGATAATTGGTCTTTTATAAAAACGAGCAAATGTCAATGAATTAGCTGACCAACCAGCAGCTTTCCTTATGACTTCAATGTTAATGCCACTCTCAGAAGCCTTTGAAGTAGATGCATGTCTGGTGCTGTGTGCCGAGAATATTGTAGTATCTACACCACTATTAGATAAAATCTGTTTTATCCACCTACTAATTGATGCTGTGGAGGCAGCATGATTAGGTTTCTTGATGGTTATAATTAATGTTTTACAATTTTTCCTTAAATTTTTGGTAATTTCTAAATAACATTGCAATGTTGTAGCCGGACATATGCTGATATTTTCTGTAAAGAAAGGTAATATTAAAATAGGCTGAACTCTGCCTGGTGCAGAAGTTTTGATCAACTCTGGTATTTTTATCTCAATATTATCCTTGTTGACAGAAATATTTTCTATAGAAATTAAAGATAATGTTTGAGTTCTATGTGCGGTTACTAAAGCCAAAAGCGTAACTAGTTTCTTTGTTAGTAACTCAACACCAAGATTTTCATTAGGAAACAACTTAGACAAGTAGTTTAAAACAGTATTGGGATCCCACACTACATCATATTTAGGTTTCTTTGGTCTTAACTTAAATATACCCCTGAAGAACCTTGTCACTCTCTCATCTGTTCCTAGCTGAGGTCCTAGGATGAGAGAGATTGCTGATCTGATACTGTTAAGGGAACTATAAGATAGTCCTTCATTAAATTTAGCAGTTAAAAATGACATAACCATGGGAACAGAATATAAAAGAGGATCCACATCTTGGTTTCGACAGAAGAATATCCACTGATTTAAAGCTGACTCATATTGACTTCTGGTTTTGTTTGACAAAGAAGCCAACATAATGTCTATGGATGCGGGTGGAATTCCCTTTTTCAAGAACGCACTCCGGATAATTTGGCGGCTATCAGTGTGAGACTCCTGTGAAGTGGATGTGGATCCCTGCAAGGAGACAATAATAAATTACGACGAGGTTCTAGTATAATCTTATTAGATACTATCATAGACTCAAAAAGTGGGTACCATGGTTGCGAAGGCCACCATGGAACCACAACAATGCCTATCACTTTTTCTCTCTTTATTTTCTGTAACATTCTACTGATAAGTGAAAATGGAGGAAAAGCATAAAACAACAAATCCCACTTAACAGTGAAAGCATCTATAGCATATGCATCTGGATCAGGAAACCATGATATATACTTCTGACACTTGGTGTTGTAGTTATTGGCAAATAAGTCAATTTGTGGTTCACCAAACTGAGTAATAATCATTCTATAAGCCTTTTCACATAGTTCCCACTCAATTTCCGATTTTGAACGTCTAGATTCCATATCAGCAATGGAATTTTCTTTAGAACTGATATAAGATGCATAAACCCATAAATGTCTTTCTTCACACCATTGCCACAATTTTCTTGCTAGATTATTTAAATGAGGAAAACGAGTACCACCCATTTTATTAATATAAGCTATGGCAGTTGTGTTATCTATTCTTAGTAGAATTTCACATTTCCTCAAATTGGATGCATAGATTTTTAAACCTATAAAAGCTGCTTGTAACTCTAGATAATTTATATGAAACATTTTATCTCTATCTGTCCAATAACCATGATTTCTTATATCATTACAGACTAACCCCCAACCAGTTAGTGAAGCATCTGAGAATATTTCTAAATGAAAGTTATATTGTTTTATCTTATTGCTGCTATTTTGAACATTAAAAATCCACCAGTCTAAATCCATGTGAATTTCTCTTGGAATGGAGAGATGAGCATTATAATCATCACTTTGATTCAATAATGCTTTTGTTTTATGATGTTCCATGACTTTGGTATAAAGCCAGCCATATTCAACAGCTGGGCAGGCAGCAACCAGAGAACCCAATATTTGAGCAAATTCTACTATTTTACATCTCTTTTTCTTTCTAATACTTTTTAGAACTGCAGTTAAACTATCTACTTTTGACTGAGGTAGTGAAATTGATAATTTCACAGAATCTAGGATAAAACCTAAGTATTGACAGTCTTGTCTAGGTTCCAAATGACTTTTAGCTCCATTTATAATAAACCCTAAACTCTCTAGAAACTTCTTAGTGGTTGACACATTTTCTAAGCATTGTTCATAAGAATCAGCTAGGAGTAAGAAATCATCCAAGTATACTACAGAGAGAAAACCCAAAGATCTCAGATAATGAATAACAGCTTTCATTATTTTGGTGAAGACATATGGGGCTGTAGAAAGGCCAAAACATAGGCATGTAAACTGATACAGATTTCTTTTAAATATAAATCTTAAGTATTTTCTGTCTGACTCGGCTATTGGCAAAAGATAATAAGCATTTTTTAAATCAATTGTGGCCATGTAACATCCTGGGGTCATAAGTTTAGTTGCTGTTCTAAGATCTTCTAATTTAAAATGTGTAGTACAAATAAACTTATTAAGATTTTTGAGATTCAGAATAAATCTCCAAGTGCCATCCGACTTAGGGTGTAGAAATATTCCAGATAAGAACTGTCCATCAACATCTGAACATAGCTCTATAGCACCTATCTGTAATAATTTTTCAATTTCTGTAGATAGTAGCATACTTTCCTTCTCAGTAAAACTGTTATTGTGTGGAACAACTGATTGAACAGGATGGTCACAGAAAGGTATAGTATAGCCTCTTATCCAATTTAGTATGGTTTGGTTTGTTGTAATATTATCCCAATTTTTTGAGAAATATTTTAATCTACTAGTCTGTACCTGATCTAGCGACGATCCTGGCGGCGGTAGTGGTGCCGGCTCTGCGGAGAACGTTTCGACCGTTGTGCTGTCTTGTATGCCGGTCTCCTCATTTTTGGCTTCTGCCCACTCGGACGTGGCATCTGAGGTCGTTGTGGGCCCCTGAAGTTTAAATGCTTCTGCGTAGGTTTCACAGGAGGCTTGGCTATTGCAGGAGTATTTTTTAGCTCTAAGCCAGATTTCTTCACCGCTTTTATTGCATTAACTTTATCTTGTAATTTATCTCCAAAAAGATGTTCCGATATCTGAGTCTGTTCCATTAACTCTTTCATGTCTTTGTTTAGACCTGGGAGAATTAATGATCTCCTAGTTATGCAATTGTCATGGTATACATCACAAAGCAGTCTGGTTGAGTCACTCAAAGTTTCAACAAGATGAGCATTTTCTATCTCTTGAGATTTAATCAGATTGTTCAGAACTTTACCAATGCTAGTTATAGCTGCTCCCAGTGTAACTTGTTGATCTACAATCCGTTTGTCTCTTTTTAGACCACTCTCATTCATTGCGGCAGCTACTTCTTCATTCAACTTCGGAGGCACTAAGAGAGTACAATTGTTTGGAGGATCATACTTTTTAATAATTTTTGATCTGGTGTCTTGATTTAGGCCAGTTTTAATGATCGCTGTCCAGCGTGTAGCTAAACTATCATGTAAATCAAACGAGTTACAAGCCGGGGGGGCACCTTCCTCGCCCAGTAATTCTTCAAAAGTATTTGACGGCTCCGCTTGTAGCAACTCCTCTTGTGGTAACTCCTCTTGTGGTAACTCCTCTTGTGGTAACTCTTCTTGTGGTAACTCGACTTTATCGGCCCCCCCCACTTTTTCTAGCTCATGGTTAGTGTCGTCATCGGATCTAAAGTCAGATGAGAGGATGCGGTGCCGGCGGCAAGGAGATCGACTTCGGTAACTATGTCGGCGACTTCGCTTTGAAGAACGAGAACGACTTGATTGACCGTCGTCACCATCTACGACAAACGATTCTCGTAAGAACTTAGATTGAATTGGTATCCAGAGCTAACCTCTCGTGAAAGCTTTGAGGATAATGTCGTAGGTAGGTGGTACTCCACAGGCTAACCTCTCGTGAAAGCTCATTTTGTGGGTAGGTATGTGTCGCAGATATGTAAGTACATTCGTTCTCATGGTTAACCTCTCGTGAAAACTCTAAGAGACTTGTAACATACATAGTAATCTATCCAAAATAGGTACGATCGAAATTCAAAAACTAAAATCAACGAACCAGAGAAAAACTTACCCGAGTATAGCCGCTTTTCTATTCTAAGTAGACGAGTGCATAACTCATCCAGCACTTCCCTGCTCTTCTTTTTGTGTTTTCCCATTATAACAGCTTCCACTTTATCAAATTTTAAAACTTTCTAAAACTTTTGGAAAAAATTCGCAGTGACAGCGCGCGCACAAAAAAGTACAATGAAAAGTTACAGGTGGCGCGACGGTAGCCTAACAAGATAGGCTGCGTTCAGATATTTTTGTTTTAGAAGCGTTCATCTTTAAACGATTGTGACAGCAAGTATGCAAATGGTGCAAACTACATAGTATTCAATGAGGACGAGATTATTTCCAATAATCTAAATTTAATGTAGGTAGCTGTTTTCCTTTTCAAACTTGTATGGCGTTACAGTCATTCGTCACAACCGGATAACTTACTTACCCACGACCGGATCAAAAATATTAAAAAATAACCATAAAACACATTGTCATTGTGTTTTGTACAGTTATGTAAATATTGAAGTAAAATATGATTTGTAAATAAATGACTATCAAATAGACATTCAAACTTCAATAATTCGTATAGAGCAAAAATATGATAGGTACGAATGTTTGGAACACCTACTAAATAAGATGTAAAATGTTCCCATCAAGCCTACATTGTGCCAAAAAAGTCATTCAAGGTTCGTAAATATGCATATTTTAGTCAAATGGTAAGTTTCATTTTAAAAATAATGTTTTTATTTTATTAAGTACTAACAGCTAGTTGTTAGGCTTGCTGTAATATTACAAAGCAAATGTTATATTAAGTAGTATCTATTCTACGTCTGTGGCGGGCTTTTATCTATAGCTGTATTGGGTCTTTTGCCTTTGAGTATAAATGACAAATGGGTGACTTGCCTTCCTACAACAATCCAGGAAGGCTGAAGAAAATTGAAAAGCAGAACGGGCAAACTACAAAGAGTTTTTTTTCTTCTTACCTACCGCGGTTCGTTCGTATGAGCAAGTGGCCAACCGCGGTGTTTCGTGTCGGATGTTCGGATATAACATTTTCAAGAATAATTTTCTTAATTCGCATTCATGCTTAAAAATAAAGCATATTGTGGAGATTTTATCGAAGCTCGTTTTCGGGTTCCGTTACTGGAAAATGAAAAGGTTAGCTCGAATCTTTTTTGTTGAGCAGCCAGTTTCAAATTATAAAGTCTAAAAAACCAGTGATCAAAATAAAACGACTGTAAAACTGGGTGAGTGACAGAATCCCCTAAAATCTTAGGGAATTTTAGTATCATAAATCTAAAATCTGAAAAAGATTAGCATCGTGAAATTTTATGTAGGTACCTACTTTTTTCTAAATGGTACATTAGTGAATGAATTATTGTTCGTGCTTGACAACAATTACTTTACTTTCGCGTAAGTATATCATTTATTTTATTTAAAATTATTTTCTCCATCATCATCATTTTTCAATCCACTGCTGGGCATAGACTTTATCTTCGTTTTTACCATTTGCCTCTACCCTGCGTCAATCTTACCCATGTACGACCTGCGCATTATGTTTTACCTTAGGTTCTTACTATTTTGCAATACCAAAATCTTAAAAGCCCCTTCTCAAAAAGCGCGACATCACGACGTATCTTCTGACGTCAATAAATACTCGTCATGTTAGCGACGTCATTCCTGTCACGTCACGTCATCCGTCCCGTCATGCCGCGTCACTGCGAGACTCAACTCCTAGACGCGTTGTTGACTTAGGTAAATTGCTTTATTGTGATGAGAATGTGATTTTTGAACGTAATCCAATTTTCACTTGCAATCTGAACCCCAATAATGACGAAAATCAATGATGGCCTTTATTTTGTTTTGTCCTCGAATCACAAGCAAGAGTCAAAAATATATATCTTAAAATATTAGGTACTTACATTTATTCGTAACGACGAAACTTCTCAGTCACTAGACATTAAACGCTACTTTCGGTCGTTTAGTTTTCCGCCTCATTATGTGACCTTAATAAGTATAATACTCGCAGATACCTCAAGTAAAAATAATGGCAGAAAAACGTTACGCGAGCAAAAACATGTTTTTCGGTAATGTCTGCGCTTTTCCTTAAATACACTTAATTGCTCTAAGATTTAACAAACCTCTGGGAGTTGTGTCTTTGCATTGAGGCTGAATTTTGTATAAAGCGACCAGATTTATACGAAATCTCACCACAATAAATTCAACCAACAAACCTATTTATCTAACCTAGTTTATGTAGGTATATTATAAATAGTGTTTATTTTTTAACTGGGGCCAATAGGGAAATCCGAAACTATAGATTCTATATTATAGAAGATAGAGGGGAAAACTATCTTATGAACCATTTGATATTTTATTGTGAATTTTAACGTTTGTCATTTTTATCCCAAGCGTGAGTTTTCTATAGAAATAAGAGTCATCTGTTTTTTTGCTTTTTTTATGCTAATTTATAAGTTTTGACAAATCTTGGTGCAAGATCAAGTTGCGTTTTTCATACAATTCTCTGCAGTCTCTAGCTAGAGCATCTAAGGCAAAGCTCGGCTCGTAGAAACCTAGGTCTTCGAAATATATATATTTCGTATACCTTGTGTACAGACAAAAGCTTAACATCAGACTATACAAAATAGAGTATCTATCTATACAATAGGGAGCAAAATTATGAACACCCAAAGCAATGATAATGTAAATTGCTACAATGTAGTATGGTTATTTACTAGGTATAAGACCCTGGTGACCGCAATTCTGCTGCCATAAAGTAGTTAGATAAAGACCTCACGTAGATGACGCTGACAATACTAGTATAGGATCAAGGCTTAATATTAATAAGGGATGATATCATTAGGCGTGCCATTAAACTAATGACAAACGTATTAAGGTATAGGCCTGGGCCCTTACTCCGGAACAACGAAAACGAAGTTTCGTGACAATTTTTTTGGGTCAGCTTATGTTGGTGGATACTGAATTCGTAATAGTTCACCAACATAATTAGAACCCGAAATTTGTCACGAAACTTCGTTTTTCGTTTTGCAGAGTAGACGCCCTGTATGCGTGATGCTAGCACCGCCGCCTTTTTTATTTTATTATTACATTGAACAAAGGCATTTTAAAAACAGAATGTTCCATTTTGAATCTCTCAAAAGCTTTTTTTTGATACCTCTGTAATAGTTTTATTTTGTATAGTTTAGGAAAACTAGCGTAAACAGAGCTTGGTGGCCATAAAGTGCAACTTCGATACTCCTCCTAATAATACAAAATAAAACTATTACAGATAGGTGGCGGTGCTAATTTCACGCATATAGGCACCTTAAAGGACTGATGCCTTCTTTGAGGTTGAGCTCTGCGTTCGTTGTTAAGTGGTACAGAGAAGTAGACATAGAGGTTTGCACAGACTGTATTGTAAATCGTTCTTTAAGTAAGTAATATCTAAGGTTGAAAATAACGACTTATTGAAGTAGTCCTACGTAGATGTAGAACTAGACGGATTTTTTTTCTTAGTAGTCATACACATGTAGAACTAAGTGTATGACTAGACGGAACAAGCCTACAGATACCTAAGAAATAAATAATGTTCACAATTATATGTTAAAATGGTTTTATCATTATCAACTGTGGATGATGATGGAATTGTGGTTTCAAATAAATACATGAAGGGCTTTCCTTAATTAATCGGTGTTCTAGGTACAAGCCTAACATGTTATTATGCTAGTTAGAACTTTTAATTTTTAATCATTATAGGGGTATTAAGTAAGTATATTGTTGAGGTGTTATCTTGTTAACTTTACAATTACTTTTAATTTCTTTGACATGCCTTACTTTGTTCGACTGGCTTCCCACTAAAGCTTGACTATTTAGATTATTTTAGATTGTTAAGGGATCGCTTTTAAAAAAAGCTAGGCCCACACCACCAGGTTCTTGCCTGATTCTTTCCCTGGTGTAGGGAGTCGCGTTGGAACAGGCATTAGAATCACCTAGCATGTAAAACGAAACTTAAGTAATCCTTGAGGTGCTACAAGAATAAATGATTTTTTCTTTCTTTCTTTCTTTATAATCTGTTTGGTTAGCAGATAGAAAATATATTATAATGAAACATCTATATGTAACTATTCTGCACTCGTATTTGCGAGAAACTTGCCATAACAATGTCCCATTGACTGTTCTGCGATATTGCAGCTTAACCTGTTAGGCGTTGTCTCTATTAGACTCACACTGAGCTGCTGACTGTTTGCCTCTAGTTTGCCTCCCTATACACTATATTATATTCTAAATGAAGTGTCCATACAGCGCATACTATACGCAGTTTGCGGCGTTTCGGTTGCCAACTCGATCAAGAGAGTTGAGTTGCGGCGAAAGATGCCTGTGGTCGGTGGCGGCTCAGTACTACGCCGGCGCCGCTCAGCGTCAGTCAGCCGCTCACTATACAAAATAAAATAGGTGGTGGCGCTTGTTTCACCCTACAGGCACCTTAATGGGACAATACCTTAATCCTGCCATTCTGTTAGTTTCAAGAGGAGCGCTGTGATTTAATTGGTACTCCTTGAAGACCTACTGCATACCTAACATTGCATCGGGCATTTAGCGTCAATACAAACATTTAATCTATGCAAGCATACTTGATTGACTCGACGTAATAGTGGTTGTGAATTAAAATTCAGATTCGATTTACTAACTGTATTTATTTATACATATTTATTTACCAATATAAGTAGGTATTATTATTTATTTAAAGCCTTTGAGGCTAAGGATTATGAAGATGAAAAACAAGTACGTTTCCTGCGATGGGATAAAACATTCACAATTTTAGTGAAAGATTTTAAACGCCCGAACCAGAGTTGTATCTTGATAGTTAAACTTAAAATACTGAGAATATAAGGTGATGTCACCGTGCTTGTAGATACAGTCGTAAAAGTTTGTGTAGTCATGAATTTGGTTTACCAAAGATTCATGGTTATTTAACACCGCCACGTTAATTTTAAACGGATTGGTTTTACGACTGATCGATGTGTACCTACATTAAACTCCCGCGTATTTGCATACGTAATAAGTATTTGCTCTCACACGTTTTAATTAACAGGTTATATAGCGCAATACTATAATATTTAAGTTGTGTAGTGTAGTTTTAAATAAAAAATTTAAAATTACATTAAACAATGGTAATTTAGGGATTGTCATTGGCGGATTAAGATCAACACAAAGACTCGAGACTAATATTTGCAGATCTTACATACATTTGTCCCGCAGCGGGAATCGAACCCGTATTTCTAAGAATTATTTCACTTGACTAATGCTAATTGTATAATGATACTAGAAATAATCAAATGGCACGCTAATTATCCGGTCGACAAAATTAAATGCTCTTGATAACCGTAGAGTGCTACGCTTGTAGAACTTACCGACGTAGCTATATCTACGCCGTAGCACTACGAGTTCTGTTACAAGTGATACGGAGTCACTCCGATTAATTATTGCATAAGGAATAATTTAAACGGTCAAATTAAGGGTAGTAAGGTAGTGTTGTTTATGTCGTGGCTGGTGGGTAATTGACGTAATTGCAGAGTAGGGTTTATAGTCTTACCTTTACCGCCGCTTAGCAGTTGTTAATAAGAATGTTTTTTTATAAATCTACTTAAGGAATCACTTCTGTTCTGAACAAATTTAAGTAAAAATATAAAAGCAAACAGATGTTAACGTGACATTAGCTTTGATAACGTGGTGGACGATGAAAATTTAATATTTCCTACGGAACACCCAGGTAAACAAAGGTGAAGCGTTGTTAAAAAAACATCCCACAGTTCCCCCAGGGGTCTCAAGAGGTGTACTTTTGGTAAGCCCTGAAATAAGTAGCAACCAACAGGTTCTCGTGCTTATATTTGACTCTTAGTGGGTATTAATATACTTACCCCCTTATGCATATTGGTTTAGTAAACCTACTTTGGCTAAAACGAATATTAAATCTGTTGCTATCTCTTATAATTTTATTGACATTATGAGTAACAAGAAAAAAGCATTCTTTAAATCTATATTAAATTGACAAATCTTTATTACTCCCATTAGTAGTTGCATGATATGCAAATATTAAATTGTGTTTGTTATTATTGATTACCCAAATACTTTTCTCGCTGCAGCAATCAAATCAGAATTAGGTCTATTTTATAGGTATCTAAGTATTTTATGCAGGTATTATTTAGTTTGTATATGATATTGTAGTAGGTACATGTTTAATGTTTAGGTCAGTTTGCGATTGTTTAATTAAAATTTATACTTTTTGTGCACCCCTGTCATTCCAACCATCTCATTCTTGTTGATTCCATCCAAAGGTTGTCTGGAAGAGATCGCTTCTTAGCGATAAGACCGCCCATTGTACAATTATTCTTAAGGTTTACTAGTTCTTAAGTTTCTTTTGTAAATGTACAATAAAGTATTTTCATTCATTAATTCATTCAAACCAATACGTTGATCTACATTATACTATAAAGAGGTCAATAATTATTCCAAGTGACACTTTTAAAACAAAAAACATTATTCTACAATGCAAAACATGACACATGCTTTTTTTTAAATCTGATAACGGCAATGAGAAAGTTTGCAATGTAAAGTAGATAATAATCGATTACTGAGTCGTTCGCCGACGGGTAAAGTGTCGATCGCAGTCGGAAACGACGGCAACTCCAACAACTGAAATTAAAACTTTATTAATGACAAATTCACTTAGTTTCCATGAATGAAATTGGTGAATTCAATTTACAGTTTACACCCGCCGGCGAGCGATTGTCAAAGTTGCCCTGTGATTGACTTAACTGGATTTTGTGGCTTTGTCTAACAGTAATCCAGAATCCAGAAGCCGCGTATCACTCCTATAGGTTAGACTCTAACCTAGTGATTCGCGGCTTCGTTACTCTCGGACTGGGTACAGATCGGATACAATCAGACCCGTTGTTGTTTTTTAATTGTATACGTAGGTGGACACGTCAGCGTCTCGAAGAGAAAAAAACGCCCATGGATCCAGGGTCTTAACCCTAAAAAGTTCATACTGCTCATTATATTCTACAACTCACGGGGAGTTTCATTAAAATTCTAAAGCGGTAGTCGCACTGGTATACAGCGACAGCATCACCAGTGATTTCGTTTAAACATTTCTATACACAATGACGCTAGTTGCAAACGACGCGTCGCGAATATATGAGTCTAAACCGCCAACGCAATCTTCCCCCACAACAAACAAACAATTTGGCCCCGGCCAATTAGTTTCTGAGTGAATAAATTAAATCGTATTCATATGTGGCAATTTTATATGGTTTGTAGTTGTAATTGGTTTTGTACTGCACCGTATAATTATGTTCTGTTCAATTAAAACAATTTTTATTGTACGTGTTATCCAACTTCGTATTTAAAACCAGCACTACTTAAAGTGAGTGAAGAAAAAAAACTAATAAAATGCTTAGCAAGATGTGAATGATATTTAAAATTTCGTTGTCTCTATAACGTGTGAACGCAGAACGCAGACTCCACTATGAATGTGAATTTGTATTGATAAGCACATAAATATCAGATAACATTTTTATAACAATAAATCTAAGAGTTATGTTGGCTGCGAATCTGACCGTTTATCAGTGGATTTTTCGACCCCAAATATTAATATGCGCATTAACACGAGCTCTAATCTGTGAAGTCAAATATCGTGAGAAAACCATTTAGCATTCAAAAAGCGTCGATGGGCTTGCAACTGTCACATTATGGAATGTTAACTTTTGCAAAATGAAGGTTATGTAAAAAACATGTATCTGGACATACCTCTGACTACCCTCTTTGACATCTTCAAAGGATCTAAAATGCCTAAAATATCGGAAAAAATATGTCTACCGCAGGTTGAGTACCTATACAGTCGTGATGAGTCGATGAGCAATATTTCATTGTTATTTAATTTCATAAATCCAATCACTTGTTTAGGAATCGGCCTTAGGATTTTTGTATTGAATATTTAAACTGAAAACGGTTCTATAGAGCTGTCGATTCGGACAAAATATATTGGGACGCAATGTCCCTATTGACACTTTTGATTTTAATATTTTTGTTACTCGTCGGACACCATTAAAAATAGCTGCATTGTACAGTCAGATAAAAAAAACAGGTTTTACCGAGGTGCGGCGGCGGCACAGCCTTTATGTCATACAAACAAGATGGATAGACGGTACCTAGGTTATTAGATTTTTTTTTCTAACGCGAAAAACACTATCTGTCACAAAAACGAGATGGGTAAACAGTAGGTTGAGGTTTCTTTTTTGATGAACGCGAAAAACACTTTTCGTCATAGACGTTTAACAACTTACATTTTTTTTTACCTGACTGTACCTACTCTTCAGCTTCAATAATAAGATGGTGTCCAAATCGACAGTAAAAAAAATATTAAAATCAAAAGCAGTGTCCTAATAAATTTTGTCTTTTTCATACAAGTTCCTTCTTATGTGCCAAAGTCAAACATGCCTCTGACTACTCTTTTTATCTCTGACAACTCTTTCTTCTTCGAGCATTATGAATAACATAAGATCTGATTGAATATTTACGATTATTGTAGACATAATGTGGATCATGATTATACCCACAAAAAGAGTTTGTTTTATGAGTCTCAAAAACAATTGTCACAATGCTTGTCATTAGGTACAATGTTATAAAATTAGTAACTTCGATTTATAACAATACTGCTTATCGTACTCAGTGAGCAGTTCGACAGGCTGTGGCGGTATCAGTTAACCATAGCGGTCGCCATCTTTAAAAGACGTTGGCAGTAACGATGATCGATGGGCTGGCACTTCTCTTGTATTATCCGTCGAAAAACACCCTGCATAAACTGCTGTTGTTAGAGTCAATAACGCAATGAATGTTAGTAGGTAAGTAATTATAATGTTACTAGCTCACCTGGCGAACTCTTTCTTTTACAGTTATTTAAGGAGTTATTATACATATTAGGGCTAAGTAGGTTTGATTTAAATCAAGAACTAAAAATTCGGACGAATCAAGAAAACTATTTATTGGGATGAAAAATCTTGGGATGAACCGAGAACCTCGTCATGAGTAGATTTAGAAACAAAAACAAATCTTGCTTAATCTAACTGACTGAACTACTACATGTTAACATAGCTTTATAAAATACAGTTAGAACCGGTTGAGCTATCTAAGGCTTAATGTAAACGATCTATAGGTAGCTCAACTGATCCAAGCCAAGCCCAAGACTCCGCGCTCAATGGCAATACTGATCCATTAAGCCAAAAAGCTGCCAGACTCGAATCACGCGTCGCTTTGACCAGATGAGACGCCCTGAAATAATTTTGAAAACGCGATATGGGCCCAACGGACCCAGGCTCTCAACTCCAAAAGGTTAAAATGTAAACCCTATCGATATTTCCATATTTGCGCCTGTTAAGATCCTTATATTGGCAAATTAATATTATGAATAATGGGGTTAATGTTTACTTACTTAGATCTTCCATGGATTAGGTACTTATACTTACCTACAAACGGCATCAGAAGCCTGTCGGGACACTTTAGTGCTATGTTTGGATGGATTAGGCCTAGCACGTATACATTCCTCTTAGCTAATGGAATGGAGTAGACCGTCAACAGGATCTGTTATACTTTCTACAAGCGCCTCTTGAGATCGTAACCAATAATATTCGGGACCACTATTATTTTTGTCATAATTTATATCTAAGATAATTGTTTTATCCAATAACTTATGATGTGTTCCTTCCTACTTGGTATATTTACATAAAGAAATCATTAATTTTAGGCATAAAAGTCAAAGTGCCGGCTAACCAAAAATATATCCTTCCCATTTGGAAAGTCAGTAAGTAAGTACCTAATATAATGGCTGGTTTACACGGGCTTCGTAGCTAGTGCTTAGTACTTGTCGCTTAGTAGGTAATTAGAAGCGCTCGTGGCGAAGCTTGCTAAGACGTTCTTGATAGATCGTCGAAGTTAAGCAACGTTCTGAGCGGTCACTACTTGGATGGGTGACCGCAAGTGGCATTTTCGTCTGAGCGCTTCCGTGCTTCGGAGGGCACGTTAAATTGTCGGTCCCGGCTTTCAAAGTCGTTAAGCCATGACGGAGGCCTTTAGGCGGCCTAAAAACTCCGTCACCAGAGTTTGGCCACTTGCTCATACGAACGAACGAACGAACGAGTAGGTAAATAGATCGATTTCTAATTCACTATTCACAAAAACTAATATCAGGGACAAGTACTAACTTAAGTATTAACACTTCGCTTCTAAGCCCGTGTAAACAAGCCATAATGCGCATTAGTAGCGGACAAGCAACCAACTAAAAGGCCGCCGGATTTTTCTACCTAACCTTCCTTTTACTGCGGAGTGGGCGAGGAAGACCTGGTATATTATGTGAGACAAAGAATGTCGCAACTACCCCTACCTCGATTTATAAGAAAACTTATGAGACAAGCCACTAGGTATGTGCATTTACGTCACAACATTTAGTGACAATGTTGTTACGTAAATGCACATACCTAGTGGCTTGTCTCATAATATATTACCTACAAATATATTTTACGGTAACGCTTTGCCCAAAAATCGTTTGCTATTCAAGTAACCGTAAGTATCATCTATTAATGAATCTCAACGAGAATCTATCTGAAAAGTGAATTGCTCTTGACTCAAAGTTTCTCAGCTCCCCTTTAATCTGCTAAACTCTCAATCAGTGTCGGTACTACAAGTATATTAAATTCTAACTATGTGAATAGACCGAAGTAGCTATACCTACCTGCTTGTTGGAATAACCTAGTTAAGTTAACAAACAAACATCAAACTTGGACGTTGACACTGGAACACCGAGTACCAGACATCTGTATTTATTTATTTATTTATTTTTACATCTTAGGAAAACAAACAGTCATAAAAAAACAAATTAAATAACTAAGTATAACACTAAAGACCATTTAGATCAAAGCCAATATTATCAAAATTATACTCGGTTATGTAGTAATGAGGATGTTTTCACGTCGCCGTCGACAACACGGCACAGGCAGATATTTTCACTCGAATGCCGAATATTTTTTACCAGTTTCCGCTGTTCTAACTTTTCATGTCTATTTTGTTAGATTAGAGAGATTGTACCTACTCGAATAAAAGTTAATGATTAAGATGCATTAAAAGTGTGTTGTCTCAGTTATCATTATTATTTGATCGATGTTTAATGATTATTCTACAAACATAACATCTTTATCTATATTTACACTAGAGCACACACACCTAGTGCAGTAGGGGTTTTATATGTAGGTCGACACCTAGTACCTACGTATATACCACACCATGTAAGAAACCTCTTAGTATGAAATATATTTTCATTATTAATCTGGTCGATCGAAATATTCCACTAAATATTCCAATCATATTTCCACTAGGGTAAGTCATAATAATGTAAGTTTATGTTTCCTCGACCCGAATCGCATGGAGTTAAAAGCTAACCACACTACCCAAGTATGAAACACCAATGGAAAGCGTCTGTTCGTTTGCCAATGTGATGGCGCTGGTCCTAAAACATCAAATGCGCTTACCCTGTCTAGTGTAGGTACAAGCTATTTACATCTGCTTAACTATAGATAATGCATAGGACAAAGAGGTTCTGCGATGATGTGTCGTTTCATTATTTTTAGGGGGACCATTGTAAATCAACCAATAGAAATGAAAGGACCCGAGGCTCTAGAAAACCACTGCCGTATTATTTGGGAAGACACCAGAGGGACGGATCTATGCTCTCGTTTTGTGGGTTACATGAGAATCACCGTGTAAATGCCTATGCATTGGAAACGATTTCAATGATTTTATCTTTAGGTACTGAAAATAATGAGGAGGAAACTAGATCTAGGAGACGAGTTTGTAAAGTTTTATGTTATTACTAGCTGCGGTCGCGATGCTACCGCGGTGAATAGTTCCCGTTCCCGTGGGAATACCGGGATCAAAAGTAGCCTATTTTAATCCAGGGTATAAGCAATCCTGGTACCAAATTTCATTCAAATCCGTCCAGCCGTTTGAGCGTGAAAGAGTAACAAACACACTTACATACTTACACACACAAAGAATTTGTCTACCGCACCTTGGGAAAACAGTCAATCATATTTCATCAGTTTAGCGGTTTATACGTGAAAAGGCAACAGACAGACAGATCTACTTTCGCAGGTATTTATAATATTAGTAGGGAAATCCTTATCTATGGATTTTAATTCCTCGTAAACTCTATAATTAGGTAGTTGTTACAGTAAACCGCGTTGCACTGGTACCTACTGTGTGAACGGATGCTAAAAGTTAGCCAATAATACGAATACACCTAAATCCTCTTTGCTCAAAAATATCCTTTGTGCCGATTAAAGTTATAATGAGATTTTTCTTGTCCAGAGATTAGATAGATACTTCGGTCAGTAAATCATAACTTTATCACTCGAAAACGAGAAAAAGATTACGAGTAGTCCGACCCATTGGAGTTTTTTATTCGAGTTTTCAAACTTTATCCAGTGAGCCAGATATTACGATAACACTTGAATCCAAAGGTTTATGATACCTTGATGCATCTATTCAAAAAATAAAGATAACGCTGGTATTTACTATTCATATTATAATAATGCCTTAGTTTATTTTAAAATGATAATATCATCTATGTCTATGTCTGCTTTTCACGACGTAACTTTATCTTTCGAACGTATTTAGGTAGGTAGGTTTTCCACTATTCGGGTGAGCTAGAATAGCTAGAAATGACGTACGGTAAATATTATGTAGGTACTTAATATTATTTTAGTAACGATCCTTAGGTGGCTCAACTGGTTCTAATTGTATTTTGTAAAGTTATGTAAATATGTAATAGTTTAGTTTCTGTAAATAATTTTTTATCAAAATGTGAAGCTGTATTTCAGTTGGTATAATATTTATATTTTGTTTCCTACTTCCTCCAAGCCATTTTAAAGTATAGTAGGTAACCTATCGCATAAGAGTGTCGCGGCTAAGAAAAGCGTGTATCAGACACTTCGAAGATAAAATGAGCCCTGTCAAGAGTGTCATATCTTCAATCCGAAGTTAGGGAATGATAAATGATGCAAGAATAAATCAGATTCACTAAAAAGTTCGCTAATGACACCAAAATTGTGTGAACTTCAGCCGGATGCACACATAACGAAGTAAAATGCGGAATATGATTAAGTACTGCCACAGAAAAGTGCACGCTGCATAAATGAGAGGGTTAATTTTAAAGCAATGTTAGATAACTCACTAAAATATTTAATACAAAAGTCCGTAGGTATTGATTGATATAGTTATGTAGGTATAAATATTAATTGTATGTAAGTATGTATGTTGTATGTCTCCTCTCTGAAGTGATTTCGATGTTTTAATTTTATTTTGACATCTCTAGACTTCCATCGAAATCTTTTCTATTATAATAAAAACAAAGAACCACATATACAAAATTAAAAGAGTAAGTAGGTAAGTATTATTTGTGCTAAGAAATAAATAACTTTGACCAAATTTCAAACCAAATAGTCAGAACAACCACAAAGCCCGCCCTCGTTCTAAACCACTATCTAACACTGTGACCCAAGAAATTGAGTGAAAATGTTGTGTTTGGAAGTTTAAACCACGTGTGTTGGGATTTTAAATTCATGGTTGTTCCGAACATGTCTGTTGCTTTAAAATAGAGCTGAGATAAATTATGGTGACAGGCAAGTGCTGGCTGCCAACTCTCTCGATCTTTTAATAACCTGTGACGTGATACGAATTCCTAGTATCCGCCCGCGGCTTCACTCGCGTGGTACTCGCATTAAAATCGCGTGGTATTATGTACGATATTACGATTAGTTACATTGTCTAGCACTACGTGGATATCAACACCATAGAGATCATAATTGGTATGTGGACGACTGACGTTTGAATTAAGAATACATTCCTTTTGGCTATAATTCTATACAAACATGATTTTAGTCTGAAAGCGTTGCTGAGTTGCTGAGGCGTGCCTACTTAATAATTATATGTTTTTCAGTAAGATAAATTGTATTTCAGGTAAGAGGTGTCATGATATTAATGGTCTGGTAGGTATTTTTAGTGCCAATACCTAGTGTCTTAGAAAATTATGTTTCGGTCAAACAAAGGTAGTTGGCATCCTAAATTTTACAAATATTCTCTTTGTTATCGCTTAGGCTGCTTTTTAACAATACACAGCATTTTTAGAACTTCTTAGGGGCTCGATAGAGCGACGCGTCGATAAACAATTTAATAGGACCATTGCGGTAGGCATTTATGGACAGATATCTAGTCTCCGGCCGCGGGACTAAAAAACTATGAGTAAATTATTAGAGCCTAGGCACACTACGTTTTCCGAACGAGCAGTCACTGTGCGATTTTGTGTAGCGCGTCACCTACTAGTTCGCAGCGGGTTTCACGACGCGAATACTTAGTGTGCACGGTCACAGCTTGCTGCCTACATTTTGTTCGCCACGCGTTTGTATCGGTACAAACGCGATTTGCCTGCGTATAATTCAGCTCGTAACGTAACCCATATGTTTTCGATATTCAAATTCAAAAGTTCTTTGTTTACAAAATTCAAAAACTTCACAGAACAATTCCAAATCAGTTCAGTTAATAAATAAAATGTGGGTATTTGCTTTATGTAAAACACATAAAGCAAATACACATAAATGTACAATAAAAAAAGGAACTAATTAAGATAACAATAGAATAGAAATCCAAAAAAATAACATTACTCGTTTTTACAATAAAATAAAATAACATGTGGTATTTGCTTTATGTAAAACACATAAAGCAAATACACATAAATGTACAATAAAAAAAGGAACTAATTAAGATAACAATAGAATAGAAATCCAAAAAAAATAACATTACTCGTTTTTACAATAAAATAAAATAACAATGTAGGTACCTAGGTACTTGTAAACACTTATGAGATCAACATGACAGTCTATTTACACATTTTTACAAAAATAGAATAGAATAGAAAAAAGTTTATTTTGTGACTTAATAAAATAAAACAAAACATAAAATAACTAAATTTAAACACAAAATGTAAACCCAAGCGCTCTATCTCCTTCCATCCATCTGCAAACACATCTAGCTGAGGATGTACGACCATGAGCTCGTTAAGGTTGCGCTGCGAACGGGACACAGGCATTATTATAATCTAAGAAGACTCTCGAAAAGGTTGACCCCGTACATGCCCCGTACTTAAGAAATGAGATACTTCTTACTTACCTACTAGGTATTTTTGGCAAGGAGACAGTAGATACCTCCTACAAGATTCATTCAAGCCCATATAAGTAACATTGCGGTGCGGGACAAGTAGTTTGTGAGAGGCTGTAGGTACTGTAGATTATGTAGTTTCACAAAAGAGGTCAAAAAGATCAATTAACAAAAAACAAGCGTATATACCTAAGTTATATACCTAAGTATCCTGACCAACTAAACTGGTTTCCTCAAGCTAAATATCATCTCGATGACCAACATACTTAATTATAGACCGAATGCCGTCAAAACAACTTAGGCTATTGACATATACCTAAGTACTTACATAGGCTTTTCATTAAGTATATTCTATACTACCTATACTATACCATCTGACCCGAGTCCCGACAGACGTCTTTACCTTAACTGTACAAAATACAATTAGAACCAGTTGAGCCACCTAAGGATCGTTACAAACGATCTATAGATAGCACAACTGATACAAGCCACTGCCAGACGGAAGCGTGCCCAAGACACTTGCAGCATTGCCGCGCTGAATGGCAAAATCCTTTGAGCCAAATAAGTGTTAGCCTTCGGATCACGCGTCGCTTCGACCAGACGCCCTGATAGAATTTTGAAAACGGAATGAGCCCCGATCCTTCACAGACCCAGGGTCTCAACCCCAAAAGGTTCAAATAAGTAAAACCTACCGAGATTTACATACTTGCGCCTTTTGAGATCCCCGACCTTTCGAGTTTAGTCCAATTAATTAGGTAATCCTTAGTTAGGTTTATAAGAACTTTCGGGTTTTCTTTAATTTTTTTCCTAAAACGTTTCCACCAGAGATTAGCGAGGATGCATTGCGAGGAATGTGGTTGTCAAGAACCAATAGAATCGTTAGCCTTAGCCTAATCAGCTAAATCTAATGTAAAAACAATCGTAAATAGCGATAAATACCCGTAAATGTATGTTTTATCATGACGTGTTCTGATCGCGAAATTTTAAACAATCAATACCTAAACTAGGGCTTTCTAAGCTTTAAAATATTTGTCTTCACAATCATTAACTTTTTAAGGATGACTCACGCTACACCGAGCCGGGCCCGAGCCGAGCGCCGCGCCGGCCGTGAGACGGTCCATTATTATATTTTGGAGAGAAGGAAGGGAGGCCTTTGCCCTGCAGTGGGATGATTCAGGCTAATAATAATAATAATTATATTTTGCTAATATTATAAAACCGGCTCGAGACCGTGCCCGGCCCGAGCCCGGTTTGTATGGACCGTGCTACGGTCGGCGCCCGACTCGATGTAGCGTGAGTGATCCTTTATCCTCATTGATTCAATTGACTTACTCCCGGTTCCTTTACCTATTCAACTTAGGAATGACCGCAGATCTATCTCCATAGCAACTTTGTTTATACCAACACAAAAATGTAAGACGCGACCATTGATTATGTTATTTTGGAGATGATCTGCGTTCGAGAAACCGGCTGTAAGGATTGTATTTTTTGCCATTTTTTATAGGATTAATTTGGCCCTTTCCAATAAAACAAATAATTATTATTAACATCGGACTACTCTGTAAAAAGTTAGGCGCCACACCTACATAGGTAAAACAAGTTTGTAAGTACATATCCCGTCCCTGAGTATGCCGAAGCAGAGCCCCTCGTGTCTAAACACAAGTTATTACTTAGTTAGAACGAGGAGTAGACGCATTGATAGCACACAGGTTTTTTCTTACTGGGCAACCTCAGAATAGAGATATTCTGAGTGGGCAACATAAGCTGTAGTATTTTTTCATAGATATTCCACAGTTAAATAATACTATTATGTATTAATTATTTTTTTTATAAAAGCATTAAGTAACTTAAGCTAGTTATAATTTACGCTCTGTAACCTAAACCTTTCGTAAATAAAGAAATTTATTATTTATTTATATTTTAAAAAATATTGTAGGTAGACCCGGTACGCGTCGACTTTGCCGAAAAACGGTAAGAGCCTAGGTTACTTCGTTTTTCGTCGGTTAAAAATTGCAAAAATCTTCTAGAGATTGTATCGTGAAATTATTGTATCATGTATCTATATGTAGGTAGATGTACCTACAGTGAATATCACAGGTGTACTTATTAAAAATGAAAACTTAGGTAACAAAAACTACACACACTATTTCTTGAAATTGTCTGCTCTACGGCGTAGCCTTCGTAGCGTGAAGACTACGCGGCGTAGACCTAAAAGTCTACGAAGGTAGATCATTATTAATCTAATCATAATGACACCATAAATACAAGAATATAGATACTACCTACTTAGGTACTTACAAGTAATGCAAACGCAATTCTTGTCTACAACGCAGTCTGTGTTTTTTTTACATTTAGGAACTTTTTTCTAAGCAAATAGAAAATAAAATGTCTACTTAGTAGAAAATATATTTTTACTACTTAGTTAAGTATATCGTTCTTACTTAGACACCTTTTTACCTGGAAAGTAGGTACCAAAACGTTATCTAATTTTTAAAGTCAAGTAGGTTATGTATCTAGGAAGTTGGATCTGTGCCAAAATAAGTGGTTAGGTTAGATAATGTTTGCTTTCGAAGCAAAAAGTTTGTAAGTACCTAGCCAAGCACCTACTGAACATTAAATAATTAAGCCCTACCTACCTACCTAATTGTATTTACCTACCGTTATAATTTCAAGGGTTTCAGTTAAGTAAATTATTATATGCGAAAATTTTGCCTGGAATCTGTCATTTTTCCTATCTTCCATCTTTTATTGATTTTAAACGCCTAAAGACTTAGATAAGTAGGCAAGGTACATACTTAGGTACTAACCTAAAATGGATTCTTCGTAGTATGGACAGTACCTAACTTTTGGTTAAGGTTTTGAGTCTGTTTTGTAAAGGTAGGTACTGAGGTGATAAAACGTCTGAAAAAGGCTGAAAATAGAGTAGGCCTATTTCCGGACCTGCGTAATTTGCGGCATATTTCATACTACGTACAATAGTATCTACCTTCCTACCCCACTCTATTATTACAGGCTATAGCAACCACAAGAAAGTCCCAGCTCCTAGAGATTAGGCCAGCAGTTTCGTTGGGAACTCACAACGGAAACCGGGCCAAGACACAGCGGGAAGTACCTAGCTGTGGTAGGTACAATGATTAACAAAAGTTGATCAAAGTTAGATACCTATTTAAAGCTCTGTCACGTGTCGGAATAGGAAAGAGATGCAAATCGAAAGCAGCTTAGCTGGGTGAAAAGTTTGAACCGTTAGAAAACAATTATAGCTTTTATGAAAAATAGTAAGTACCTACCTACCTACTTACCTACAGATTTAAAATCGGGCCTGTGCAATTTATTGATTTTGCTTGATACCACAATTAACTCAACAAGATCTCAATTAGAATAAGTAGTAGGTACAGTAGGTAACTAGGTACCTACTACTTACATACAAAATATTCCTCACAGGTTCCTATTATGTTTTGCATTGCATATTGCACTGTGTGCATCTCTTTAACTAATTAGCTTGTTAGCTTGTAAAAAATAAAGAAAATGGGTGCAGCTCAAATTTCATAGGTTGCTGGATAAATAGAGTAGGTAGGTACTTCCTTTAGTACAAACAATAGTTATTATCACAGCTCAGTTTTTAGTTAATAATTTATTTCCCTAAAAAGTATTGGGCTAGTTTCCAAGAAAGCTTTAAAGACTTTTAGAATTCAAAATGTTTGTCAAATTCTATCACTGAGTGTACATCCGGTGCTCCTCTAGCGGCGTCTATATTTCGGCTCATTGTTGTTAGATATTTACTTAACCCTAGAGTGGTCGCGTGGATTACATATGTAATCCACACGTACTAAATTGTAAAATTCTCAAAAACGGCGAACGTAAATTACGCGCGCTTCCTGGTACTCTAAGTTTAATAGTTGACGAACGCGCTCAGTGCTGCGCAAGCGCCGGTCGCACGCGATTCTGTCACAGGGGGTCTGAAAAGTCGTTGGATTACAACTGTACGCCGCGCGACCAATTACGTAAGAATTTTGAATAAATGAATAAAAAATAAATAAAAGCACAAAAAAATAAAAAATAAATAAATAAAAGCACTAGAAAACTGTGCAACACGTGCAAAAAGTTTATTTGTGGTGATCATTCCAGGATTGTATGTCTGTCTGGTTTAGAAAACACGAATTAGAATTTTTGATCTCAATCATACCAAACTATGTGATTTTTTGTGCCATTTTAGAGGTTTTTTTGTTTTGTTGATTTATTTTATACTCAGAGGTTGAGATTCGTTTTTGTTGATTTTTTTTAATAAGACAATACTTTAATAATACTATTACAATAAGAATTAAACATAGTTGAAGCTCAAAATGTGTTTTTTTTAATTTATAAATGGCATACAATAGTAATCCACGCGACCAATCAGGTCAGGTTTTGGTACGCGACCACTGTAGGGTTAAGTAAATGATTTATGAGCGAGGGCTTTCTTTGAAGGCGAAAACATAAAATTGATGAGGGAAATAATAAAACTCTACGTTTATCTACCTGTCCAAATAGTCAGTCGCTATTTTAGCTCTTAAAATTACATCTTAAATTTTTTGTTCTCTTTTTTTCACTGTGCTTAGAGAAGATCATTAATTTCATTGATGTTGATGATGAATTCTATGTAAGTAATAAAAATAAAGTTCGTAGACTGACTTGCATAGCAAAAAACAGACAAAAATCAAAGCTCACTCTAAAATAAAAAAACTTATTTGAATATTTTGTTAGGTACGCACCTACCCTACTAAACTAACTCATCAAACAAAAGAAAGAAAGCTTTTGTTTGTTGGTACTATGTATTTCGTATTAAAATTTTGAACTTTGCCGCAGTTTTACGCGGTTATTTTATTAGTACCAACGCGGTTGGTACTAACTAATTGTCTCTGGTTACAAACAGAATCAGAAGAGAACGAACCGATACTGTCTCTCTCTTGACATGACATTGACTTTATTGTAGTGTTGGAATGGAATATTCCCTCAGATGATTTTCCTTCGTCTGAGGGTACTAATTGAGGTATTAACATGGTAAGTAAAATAATGCAATTTATATTATTGATTTGATGGCATAAATTTTTGTGCTGTCAAATTAATTTAGTTTGTTTTTGCGACATCATTGATGGATGACACCATTTTTATTATTGTTTGTAATTCGCGCCATTTTCTTGCCGGCCGTCAGCGTCACGTCAGTCAAGGTCAACACGAACTACGAAGTCAAAGTCACTAGCATGATTTATATTAATGCTACTTTTAATAATCAGAACGGTGCGATATTATTTTATAAATTAACGTGAATTAGCGTGTTATAATTAACGGACTACTAATTTTCATACAAAGATGATTTAATATCAATCGCGTGAAGTCGCAACATTTGCTATTGCTACTGCCTGCTTATTTTAATTAGCGTATCGGGCATAACAAAATTAGCACCTTAGCTCTCGTGCGCTCGTGGCGAAGCTTGCTAAGACGTTCTTGATAGATCGTCGAAGTTAAGCAACGTTCTGAGCGGTCACTACTTGGATGGGTGACCGCAAGTGGCATTTTCATCTGAGCGCTTCCGTGCTTCGGAGGGCACGTTAAATTGTCGGTCCCGGCTTTTAAAGTCGTTTAGCCATGACGGAGGCCTTAAGGCGGCCTAAAAACTCCGTCACCAGAGTTGGCCACTTGCTCATACGAACGAACGAACCTTAGCTAAAATTTGTGACGACGCACGTGACGTGCCGTAAGCACTCTACAACCTGAAGAACCTTGCCAAACGGGAGTTTATCACTATGCAGGCTAAGGAACAGGTTAATTGTAGCATCTGCTAATTTTGTAAGTAGCAGGCGCTAATTGTGAATTAAGTTTTTACGTTAATTTTAGCATGCTATTGTTAATTTGTCCAAGCCTAAAAAAAATCACACAAACAAACCATACCATAGAGTAACATAATTATTCTAGAGCACAAACAAAACAAATCATTTCATTTCAGGCATGCTCTTTGATTTCAGGCACTGAAATGAAAACTGTAGTAAAACTGAAAAATCAATACAAGAAGTGTTAAGCCTAGAGACACTTTGTATAAAATACTGGAGAGTGGACCTGGAAACTGAGGAAAGAGGCCGCGCGGCAGGCGCTAACCACTAGTCCACAACTAAAATTATTAGAGAACAAGGTATGTGATGTGACTCTAATAACTTAATAGTTTTTAATATAAATTAAAATACCATAAAAGATTTATATTGCATCTGTTTATGAAAAATAGTAAGTACCTTCAGATTTAAAATCGGGCCTGTGCAATTTATTGATTTTGCTTGATACTTCAATTAACTCAACAAGATCTCAATTAGAATAAGTAGGTACCTACAGTAGGTAAGGTACCTACCTACTTACATACAAAATATTCCTCACAGGTTCCTATTATGTTATGCATTGCATATTGCACTGTGTGCATCTCTTTAATTATTAGCTTGTAAAATATAAAGAAAAATGTGTTTCTCAAATTTCATAGGTTGCTGGATGAATAGAGTAGGTACTTACTTTAGTACAAACAATAGTTATTATCACAGCTCAGTTTTTAGATAGGCTGTTACCAGACCAATTGATCCATCGTCTATCAATGCAGAATTATTCAGTCCACGTCGAGTGATAGTTTTTAGTGTAGTACGTACAATCTTCAACGCCTTGTATAATTTAATACCAAGCCAAACCAATACCTCTTGTCTTCAAAACTGCAACTTAAAAAAAGGGTGATAGCCCACCTGAGATGCAGAGGTTGTGGGTTCGATCCCCACTGCGGGACAAAATGTTTGTATGATCTGCAAATATTTGAGTCTGGGTGTTTTTCTATGTAAGTAAGTATATTTAATGTAAGTACTTACAAAAACAAATTAGCCTACTTATATCTATGTTGTAATATACAGTGCACATTCACCTTATACACCTGTTTAGTTAAACAACAATCATTAATTCTCTATATTCCCAAACTCTCATAACATACTTGATTGGTTCTCATCTACATCTTCTTTCACTCCACACCATTCTCTAATCAAATAACAACCCAATATCTGTAGCTATCATAGGTACCTGGATAGCATCATGTTGAATAGTTATTAGGTCAGAGTTCAATGACTGAAATCTAGGTTGCTAGGTTGTTGCTTTATTGATTGAGCTATCCTCATACTTGAATTGAAGCTGTATCTCAATAAATATTCAATGTGAGTAGATATTTCAGTTACTTTTTATTTATTGTTAAGTATAAATAATGATAAAAAAATGATGTCCTAATAATAGGTAACTATAATACTTAATAATAAATGTGTAGGTAGGTAAGTTGGTACCTAACATTTATTTAACATTTAAAGGGTAGTATAATATACCTAATGTAGCTTAATAAAATTATAAATGAAATTTTTTAAAAAATAATTATATCAATTGATTTTATAATGTACTAGCAGATGCCCGCGACTTCGTTCGCGTGATTTTCCTTTCAGTAACCTAAATTAGGCTAAAGAATTTGTAATTCCCAAAAAACTACCATTTGATTATGAGCATACATATAAAGTTAGTAACAACATTTTTTCTTTCAATTAGAACAATCCAAGATGCAGGCCCCACAGTCGTGCGACACTTTTGTAGTGCTCCCTCCGTTCACTGAGGAGGGCAGTGTGATCTTCGGGAAGAACTCTGATCGCCCGCAGCTCGAGGTGCAAGAGGTGGTTTACATCAAGGGAGGACTGCGTCCTCCCAAACTGAAGGTAAGACTTTCACAGAAGAACAGCCCCTTTACTCTATAAGCCAAAAACGATGCATCGTGACAATCATCGCAGGTCTGCTTGTGTTGGTTATTTTCCGCATTCAGTTTCTACCAGCTTAAGCTGACCTGCGATTATTGACACGATGCATCGTTTTCGGTTTGTAGAGTAGACCTATAGCTTCCGTCAACGGCGCGTCTCTATTATGTTGTGATACTCGTACCTGTATTTTCTTTCACACAGTTATTAAGTGGACTACGCACAGTTAGCGCCAAATAAGTTGACCGAAATAGCTATTATATTAAATGATTATGAATAGAATAGAATAAAAAAAAGTTTATTTTGTGACTTAATAATATAGAACAAAACATAAAATAACTAAATTGCGAGTAGCGTCGCAGTGGTTGAAGCGAACTATAAATATTTGCATTCTTGTTGCCTACCTATTTCCGTACTAGAAATGAAATTCCAAAGAGCACTATAATGCCACATAGCCCCATTTTACGTTCTCTTTAAAGGTTCTTTCTTGCGAGATGCGTATCTTTTTGTGAAACGAGATGCGAATCTGGCTGCCCACGTCGAGTCGAGCAAAATAGCGACACGGCCGTACCATCCTTTTCTCGAAACAGTTCAGGCCATTTTCGATTTATTTTCGATAACTTCGCAGTGGATAAAACTAGAAGCCTGAATTTTCAGTAACCAAGCAGGCATTGTATAAACACAGCATAATTTTTAATACTGACTGACCGATCATCAAAACTCAAAGGCTCTACGCTGACGTAGAAATTTCAAATTTAGAATACAATGTAGGTAGTGTATAAATCTAGGAAAACCAAAATATCTTGCAATTTCGGTCCAGTTTTTTAGATACACCAACTGCATAAATAACTTTGTAATCATATAAATATAAAGGATTACAAAGTTACAATTGCAGACCGTTGTTGGTATTCAAGAAGTAGAAGGTACTTACCTACCGTAAAGGAAAAATGTTGGATTAAGTATCTAAAAAAATAAATGAGATACCATCTCAGTTCTTCTACTGTAAAAAGTAGTGAGATCCTTGTAAATACCAAGTCTTTTTGTTATTTAAATAGATTGACTTGGCCTTTACAAGTCATGTTTTGATGGTATCTTTTTGTGAAACGATCACTGATTGCAAAAATTTGTTTGTATTCTATAGAATCTAAGCAATATTGTAGGATCTTGTTTGAATAGCTGTTTACCTTTTGAACTTTTGGATAGCATTCAGTTAAAAAAGGCGGATTTATTAATCGCCCACCACAGGCAGAAATCCCACAATCCTAATCTTTGGAGAGGTACCGAAATATCTATTTTTAAAAATGAGCTTTCAAAGATCTGGGAAAATAACGCGTAATTTTATTTAATATAACGTCTGGCTCGGGTGTGGGTTGGGATTTTGGCCTCGGACTTTTTGTGATCAAAAATGTATTTTGATTTTAGTGCACGTACCTAATGATTGATCAGCATCCATCGCCGATCAACAGCGTGATTCTGAGCAAGCCTGCTTGGATGTGGGGCGCCGAGATGGGTTCTAACGACAAGAACGTGGCCATCGGCAACGAGGCGGTGTGGACCAACTACAACGATAACGACGGAGATGGAAAGATCAAGCGCCTGCTTGGAATGGATTTAGTCCGGTAATTGAAATTACCTATTAGTTTTCGGAAAAAATCGACCTATCATTACTTCATTATAAATAACTAACTTACCTTGATAAAATATAGCCTGATGAACATAGGCTATATTTTGTCAAGGTAGGTACCACGGAAGCGAAACCGCGGACTAGTAAGCTAGCTCTTTATAAAATAGCATAGATAGTACTTATAGAAGTATAGACTAGATTCAAAAGATTTAAATGAAATACAAGTAACATATTGATAAGCAATAAATGAATATGAATATGAATATGAATATGATTTCAGCTTGGGACTGGAGCGCGGCAAGACAGCCGACGAAGCCCTGGAAATTATAACCATGCTTCTCGAGCGCTACGGCCAAGGAGGCCCTTGCTCTGAACTCGACGATCATCTCTATTACCATAACTCGTTCATCATCGCCGATGACAAGGGAGCCTGGGTTCTGGAAACCAGCGGCAAGTTCTGGGTCGCTGAGAAGGTGATCGGATATAGGAACATCTCTAATGGGCTGACGATCTCCACCCACTTTGACAAGCATTCCGCTGATCTGCATGAGAAGACTAAGAAGCTGGGTCTTTGGGATGGGCAGGTACGGTCCAGTGAACTTTTTAATTTTGATTATTAATTATGATTTTTTTTATCAACCTCTTGTGTCCCACTGCTTTGCAAAGGTCTCCTTTCTTGCCGTTAATCTTTGGACGCACCCCTGCTTATTTTTGTTAAAATTTATATGTTTGGCACTGAATCTAATATTCAAATAACTACTTTGTGCTTAGGTTAACCTACCTAAGTGATTACACTTTTGTATTTTATCTAAATGAATCTTGCTATTGTTCTATCAGGGTGTCTTCGATTTCTCCAAGATCTTCGCCTCTGGCGGCGACACAGAGCGTCAAAAGGAAGGTCTTCGTTTGCTCGAAGAAGGCATCTTCAACAACCACTTCAATGTGAAGAAGATGATGCTGGTGCTGAGACAGAAAGATCACAACATCTGCCGCGGCTGCGAGGATTCTTTCCCTACAATGGGCAGCCAGGTATATTTTTCAGCCATTTTGTACGCACTGCTCGACATAAAAGCCTCTTTTGTTTCTGCCATACGCCTCGGTGTTGGGCTATAGTCACACACTGATACTGAAACGCTAAATAATTATTTTACCGTGCTTCGGAGGGCACGTTAAATTGTCGGTCCCGGTTCGTGCTATGCTTCAGTAAAGACCCACATCTTTACTGACTCAGGACTCTGACTTTGACTGGACTTCTTTACTCACTTGAATTATAATATGAGATGGTAGTGGCTAAATGCGTGGCACAAGCCGTGCGAAGACAAAATAAAGAAAAGAAGAAGAAAATTGGCTTTTGAAGTCATGACCTAAAAACTCAAACACCAGAGTTGGGCATTTGCTCGTACGAACTTACCTAACAGAAAACTTATTGCGAATTGTATTGTTAAGGTGTCCCGCCTGTCTTCGAAGATCAGCGTGCATTTCTTCACGGCCACGCCGGATACAAGCTTGTCTTACTTCAAGCCGTTTGTGTTCACGGCAAACGCTGCCATCTCCGAACACACTATTAGCAGCGATGAGGTATCGTGAAATGGACAATACTAACAAATAATCTGCCAAGGGAATAATGAATAGAATAGAACAATTTTTATTTCCATCAACATAAACACCATACAAGCTTGTCTTACTTCAAGCCGTTTGTGTTCACGACCAACACTGACATCTCCGAACACACTATGAGCAGCGATGAGGTATCTTGAAATGAAATGGACAATACTAACAAATAAATCTGCCAAGGGAATAATAAATAGAATAGAACAATTTTTATTTTCCATCAACATTAACAGAAATGAGGAATATTGACAATCGAGTGACCAGAAAATAAGGCTATAAGCATTTGCTCCAGCAGCACCATGACTGTTGGAGCGCCAAAAAGCCAAAAGCCAAATGATGCTGCTGGAGCAAATGCTTGGGTAGCCTTATTTTCTTGTCACTCGATTCTCAATTATTCTCATATCTGTTACCCATGTTTATTCTGATGAAAAAGCCGTGTTTGTGTGGATTAGTACCTTGGCTTACGATCCGAAGGTCGTGGGTTCGAATCCGGCCGTGCATCAATGAACTTTTCGCATCGAAAATTTTATATGCAAAGCGCATATAAAATTTTCGATGCGAACACGAGCTTATAACGGTGAAGGAAAACATCGTGAGGAAACCAGTTAGCTCTCTAATAGCGTCGATAGGCTTGCAACCTGTCACGTATGGAAAGTTAGCTTCTGCAAAAAAACTATTTGGACATACCTCTGTCTACCCCCTTAGACATCTTCAAAAAGATCTAAGAATTGCCTAATGATCTGAAAGAAATGTCTACCGCTGCGGGTAGTATAGTCTGTATAGTCGTGATCATGTTTCATTTTTTTATTTCATTGTTTTTATTTTCCAGCCGCTGCGCGAGCACTACTTGTACAGAGTGCACCAAGATCAGATCATTAAGAAGGGCGACACGGTTCGCGCTCGTGAGATGTTCCACATGGAGCTGGAGTGCGTCGCCGACCTGGATGAGCGCATCGAGAAGATCGAACAAGGAACCATGGACATCTCCGTGCTTGATAATGTGATGAAGGAGTGCGTCGACGCTGAGATCACTCAGTATATGCTGGCTATTGACATGGCCCGCCTCAGCATCTAAGCGATGCAATACAAGGTCTCAGGGTTGAGCTGTCTTGCCTAGGAAATAACCTCTTGATTAAGTCTCCCCACATTTATCGACGCGTGTGTATCACCATTCACCACACTACTCTACTTAATCGATCAGCTAATTAACAAACGGCTCGTTTTGCCGTCGTCCGAGCCGAGCCGATGCGAATGGTATTAGTAACACCCTTCTTTCGTAGACATAAAGGCTTTTTTGACCGGTGCTAGCCAATGCCGCGTCGATAAATGTGGGGAGACCCTTATGAAGCTAGTAGAGCGGTTTGACGAGTTTGAGAATTTTCTATCTAATTTTATCTCCACGGTTATTCAAGAGCCGTGTTGGCCGAGTGGGGTGTACGATCGGCCAAGTGGTCTACCACTTTTGATATAGGTTTCTGTGATATCTAAGAATCGATAAGGTTGACTTTTTCTTGCGAGAATTGTAACTTACGACACTATAGCGTGACGTTATAGTAAAGAGAGCATTGTCACTTCATAATGTTATTGCAAGTGGAAATCGACCTTGTTGTTTGTTGTTATGAAACTCAACCGTAGAGTGGTAGACCAAATTTTTAGCCGACATACCTCGATTTTCAAGTTTCAAAAAAAAGTTTCAGAACTCGGTTTTTCTAAAACTATTTCTCAAATCTCAAGCTTATACTCAGACTTGAGATATCTTAACATCAGCACTAATATTTACCTACCTATCACTGGAATGAAAGAGTGAAGACTCGTAGTTTTTGGGCAAGTTCAGTAACTCTGAGATCTCAGAACATTTTTTCTCATTTATCTCGTCGTTATTGTACTCTCTTGATGTTCAATATAAATGTACCGTGTCATCCCAAGCTTATGTGATCCCCCAAACTCTATCTCTTACCATAATATAGGATCTTCTGAAGGATTATCATACTCCTTTCTAATCAAATTCAATAATTATATTCAAAGTTCACTTCAGTTCCCTAGGTTTCCTAATATCCGTTATTTTTATCGAAAATTTTGAACAAGGTTTGACGAGTTTAAGTTAAATTGGAGAAAGAGGAAGAAATCATATTGTGTGATTTCTTACAAGGTTGTAGCAAACGGCAGGTATACTATAATCTCCGTAAACAAGTCGCTAAATTCGATCACTGATGCTGAAAGCAACAGAGATTTTCATACTTGTGCTATATTAAAACCAATATCGCGACTGAATAAAAACGTCGATAACGGACCTATGGCTACCTATGGCTTTGCAAAAATCTTACCTGCCGTTTATGCTTTTTAAGCATAAGATAGGATACGAGAGATGAGAACTGAAAAAGCTTTAAAAGGCGTCTTCATTGTCAGGGTTTTTATATACAGTTTTTTTTTGTTGGTTATTTGGTTCTACTTTATTTTTAATTTATTTATTTTCAATGCACCGGCAACTATGATATTGAGATCATAATATACTACGAGCAAAGAGTAAGCTTTGACGCAACATTTGGTGATAACGAATAGAAAAGTATACGTATATTATGAAATGCCAAAGTTCATATAGTTTACAAATGGGACTTCGACGGTGCAATCGGTATTTAGTCATTAGGAAGGCCAGGTTTTTAGATAAATATTTTGACGTCATATTTATTTTATACTGAATATATTGTAGGTATTGCCTACGCTCATCTTTACCTAAAGCTTAAATGTGATTATGTTAAAGTAGTATAAGCATTCAAGTTTATAAGCATTTATATAATACATGTTTTGGGGTAATCTGTTTTTTAATATTATTTACAATTATGTTGGGTTTGTTATTTAAGTATTCAAAGAAATATGTTGAAGGGTAATTTTCCGTAAATGCTTTAAAAACCATTGTGTCATATTTGTTAGTATTATTTTATAAGTTCTCATGTATAGTGAATAAGGGTATCATAATTTATTCTATGTAGTTACTCTCTGTCTGTTCCTGTACGCACATCTAAGCATAAAGTAAAGTTACAATTAACGTTTTATCAGTGTTGGATGTTAAACCTTAAAGTAAGTGTAGGTAAGTGGTACGCAAAGTATAGTTGCCCCACACAGTTCTAGATATAACTCTATTTACTTATATTTATTTAAATACAATTATATATCAAGTTTCGAGTAACTATTATTTAAGTTTGGATAAAATATTATGTAGTTACCTACCTACTTGTTAAGTTTTTTATTTGTAAATATGTTTCAAATTAGTTTAGTTTGTTAAATAAGTATAATCTATCTAATTAATTATGTTGGTTAAAGTTTTTTTCAATAAAGATATTTGACAACAATTCTCCAGTGCATTCAATTTTATTTAGCTCCGTTCCACTAATATTATTGACCTGGAGGCAATGTTTGGAGGGTTAAAAAGCCGTTTTAGCTGAATCAGCAGAATTGGTCGAAACGTGTCAGGATGGCAGGTTTTTTGAACACGGCCTTTTTCAAGAGGGTGATTTGACTGACCTTTGAGCCTTTCCAGAATTCGCTCCATCTGGACAAGGTACCTATTTTTTGTACGCGGCTTTGCTCGCGTGGTACTATACTAACCAGGACAAAAAGTAGCCTAGGTAAGGGAAGGCTACTTTGTGTTTATATGTCGTGAAGTGGGGGAAGGCCTTTACCCAGCAGTGGGATCATCATGACTTATATAATAATAGGTGTCGGCGATGAATTCCAAATTCAGAGGCTTATTTTATTAGGTAAGTACAAATCCTTCTCAACTAGCTAATAATGATTAAATAATAAATAAAAGCAGTTTGGTGAACTGCCAAAAGGTATCGGTTCAACAAAAATGACTAGGCTAAATAAAATATAATAAAACAACTTCGTTTTCAGAAGAAAAGTTTATTATGTTTATACACTGCTTAGATATATGTAGGTATTTATCACATTTTTCAAAAACTATGTAAGTAGACAAATATTTAAGCTACTCTACTACATTATAAAGTGTCATACACACTATCATGTAGGTACCTACATGATAAGTTATTTTTGAGATTATTTACATAAATGCGACGGTCCGAATAACATAAACACTAGAACGAAAAATACAACAATTTATTTTTTTCATCAAAAATAACACAACTACCATAACAACTATACCTACCTACCTACAATATTTAGTACAAAACAATTTCGAATAATAATAATGTTAAATTAATTTAAACCTAAACGCATTACGATGTGGTTCCATTATTGTTACATACTATTTAAAGGCCTACCTACCAGGAGCACAAGAAAATTGCATGAAAGAATTATTCTTTATAAAAAAACTCGCTGCTGCCCGCGATTTGTCCGCGTAAATTTCGTCCTAATAGTCTAAAGGGAATTAAAAAAAAACAGTCCTGCTCATTTAAAATTTGCCACAAAACTTAGGTAGGTACAATATCGATTACATCCAAATCTGAAATTATTTTAGGCTCAGCCCATTAGCAACTCACCAAAATCCAATAGTTCAAGTTTTTACTATGAAGAATATCCACTGCAACCAGTTTCAAGGGTTGTTAGAAAATATTTAAAACTTATTAGGTACATAGACCAATATTAGGTACCTATCGAATCTATAAGTTTATTTCGTACTCCTGAAAAATAAGGATTTTCAAGTTGTAGCCTTATTCTAATGGAAGCGCGATGGCGTTATGGCATAACTATTATGTTCTCAAACTTCTGCAGGCAACAGAACTAAGTACGTTATCGATTGTTAAAAGCTATCGGATGTTGGATAGTAAAACTTGGAAACGTTGTTTTACAAAAACTTACTGCGGTGTGGACGCACCCCAATAGATAAATAATATTGAATTCTTGGTACTCGATAGGTTAGGTATGCATATTATACCTCCTAGTGCTCCTGGTGCTAGTATCCTTATATTTTTCATTTATTTCAGAGTCATTGCCATTTTCAATACGAGCAACTAACGTAAACACTAGGACGAACAGACAGACAAAATAAGTATAATCTAAGTACTTTTTATTAAAAACTGCTACTGACTTTCAATGTAGTACATTATTATGCTTTACTGATAATGGCAGAATCTACAAAATGAAATTTAAATATTTGTCTTAAATTTTTACAAGACAAATCCAATTACAATTAATGAGATCTTATTTTTATAACATTTATGCATTTATATCTAAAAAATACATAGGTAGCAAGTCTGGTTGATAATAATTGAACTAGTGCCTATTTATAGCCGATTTCTCGATTAAAGATCATCTCCAAAACAAATCAACTGTCAAACGTGTCACGTGAAAATTTGCATCCAATTTGACACTTATCACGTGATTTTACCATTGGATTAGTTAATTTTAGAAATAAACTGCGTTCGAGAAACCGGCAGGTAGGTATCGCATAAATTATAAGTTTTAAAATGTTTTGCACAAAAGCCATATCCAGACAAGTCTAGTGATATTATTAGGTCCAAGAGTCTGTACACACCAAGATTTCACACAATTGACACGCGTAGTGACTGCGCGTTTGTATCGACACAAACGCATGGCGAACAAACGCAGGTTGTAAAACGCGCTGCAAACTAGCAGGTGACACTCTACATAAATCAGTGACTGTTAGTTCGTGTGAAGCAGGCTTTTATTTATGATTTTAAAACAATCCTTCTGTCTTGTGTGGAGATGGCTTCACATAAAGTTGGTTAGTATAACGTTTGTAAGTACATTATAACGGTCACAAAATAAAAAATTATTTACAATATCGTAATGAATGAAAAACAGTATAACTTTAGAAGGAATTTTACGAATGTGTAATCGGACATGAAATAGCTGTTGATAAGTCTAAGGGCTAAGCACGAGTTCCATTAAAAGTACGAGTAAGTATAAATATGTTTGTTAAAAATCGAGGATTATTATTAGTTTTGTAGGTACCTAATCGAGCCAACATGGTGTTTTCTGAATATAGAATATCTATAATAAAAAATAAAAAATGCTCGACACGATGGTGGACGTCAATAACATAGCTGTAATTTGCAAAATTAACTTAATATTTATTAATTGTAATTTTAGATTACATACCTAAACCAGCTCCAGTTATTTTTTTATTTATAACTGGATAAAAGTGATAGATATTTCCAAAAAATATGTAGTGGTAAATATAAAAAATAAAGTGACGTGTAATTTATTAAAAGCAGTAAGAGAAAAATTAAGACAAATTGTATTCTTTTCATAACTCCGAGATCCTCATCACATCCTTAAAACATTTTTATGGGACCACCTCAGGAAAGTATTTTTTCAAACAAAAAAAAAAAATTCAAAATCGATCCACTTTTGACGGTGAACGTACATAAAAAGATGTGTACAGTGAAACATAGAACTAGTCCTTTTTTAAATATTTTTGATTATAGTGTTAAACCACACTTAGGTATTTCATTTTTAAATGAAAAATCTTACTAAAAGTTTTACGACTTCGGCAGGATCCTTACTCCTTTTTTGAAGTCAGTTAAAAATAACAACTCGATTATGCACTACCACAGAAAACACCAAAGAGCAACGAGAAGCGTACCACTATTTCTATTTTATTTATCTAACATAACTGATTTACGTATTAAGTATTATTACATCCATGAAGAAACTACGTAAGTTATCGGTAATTCATTCAACGACGATGTTTACATAACTACTATCTATATTTAATTGTGTTCAGAAGTTTAGTCATCATAAAGTCATCATAAATTCCTACATCCGTAACACTTATTTTAACGGTACACAATCTTCATTTTTATGGTTAAATATAGCAAACATGATTTGAATACATTTAAATCGACGCTTAACCGAATGAAGTATATTAATTATACATCTATTTATACATAAAAACATCTAAATTTCACATTTAAAGTACATAAATAACTATAACTATCTAATAAACAAGGAAAAATATTCGAAATGCCGAAACTAATTGAATATTCTTTGGGAACAATTAGCAAAGAAAAGGAAACAACAAACACAGCTGTCTTAAACGTGCCTAACAGTAGTTTAAGTATCATTTAAATAATATTTAATAACATTATGGCATAGATTATTTCTTAAAATATTACTTACCCAAGTTTAAAAAGCAATTGAGGCGATATTTGTAATAACTTAAGTATTTCATGTTATTAATTATGATTGAATCTTATATAATTCCAGAAACCAACTCATTGTATTGTCTGTATTGTAGGAATACATAGTATCTAATTAACTCTCTACACCGAAATACGATTAAATATTCAAACTACATTAATTATATTTTAACCTCATGACTATATGAATACCCTCTTATCCCAAGTAACATTTTAGTTTCTGAAATGGTTTGAAAAAGGTTTTAGAACCTTTTTAGAAAGTCTCAAGGTTCTGGGTGATTAGTCTCCAGATCGTTACAATAACCTTCTCAATTTATCCTGTAGTCCAAAAGGGCCCAACATACAGAACCTCCGCACAACGTTTTGGCGTTAAGTGGTCAGGATAAAAAAGCAAATCCCAGAAACTAAATTTAGACTTCTCAAAACCCAATGGGCCTTGCTGAGTCTTTAACAGAACTTACATGCAAGCCTTGAATTAGACTCAAATTGACATAGAAAAAGTCTTGTAAGTCCAATTCAAGTTTTAATTGAAGATCATTTTGAGATCAAATTGGATTACGAAAATATAAAATAGGCTATTTTGGGATTCATAAAGATTATATTAGGTTTATTAAGACTTTAAAAGACATGTGAATAAATAAAATGATGGCGACTTTAATTCGTAGTGATTTTTATTGAGACAGGTTATTATGATACTGTTATCACTGAACGTATTGGTCAGTTTTACTGCGACGGTTACTTTGTCGATGAAATAGGTCTCGATACCCAGTATAAAACTTACGGGCCCTCTGAAATACGTCATTTTGTATAATTTAGGTACAATAATTTATTAAAAAAAATATTTTTTTTTTACAAAAAAATACTTAAAGGATCAGAATTTTAAATATATTAACTATGTGTATCACAAAACTGAAATTAAAATCTTATTATAGCGAAAAATGTTAATTTAATTGCTTACGAAATGAGATTTTAATGTAATAAAATGGCCGACTTGATACCAGAACCTAAAGGTTTGAGATTTAACTAAGTTATGATAAAAAAGCCATGGCTCTAGCTCTTTTGCACTTAAAAATTACCAAAAGGACTTTCAATATACTAAACTAGGAGCTACTGGTATATTTAAAGGCTAATTCAGGATTTTATAGTAATAGTCAGGTCTAGTTGGTTGTTATTTAGTCAAATGTAATCTATGTTATGCCTATTAGCCTGCGATAAGCTTTATTGGCCTAATTAACAACTTTATGCGGCTACTTAGATCAGTGTCCAAAGCTTGCTGAAACCATTAGGTATTACTCATTGTGAGTGATTTCTCCATATAGGATGTTTAATTTTGGAAGGGGTTCACTACTTCTCATCTAAATGAATAAAAATTATTTACACTTACACTAAGAACAGAATTTAAACAATAACAAAAACATTTACAATGGGCGGCCTATCGCTAAAAGCGATATCTTCCAGGCAATCCTTGGATGTAGAGGAGTTACATACAACGAATGGAAGATTGGTCAGGTGCATAAAAATCAGGAAAAATAAAACTTCTACAAAAATATAGTAAAAAACTTACTAAAGTAGGTACCTAATAATAAACTACATAAACGAATAAATTATTGTAAAACTAACTTAAACCTACACAGGTCTAATGATAATTATATTGAAATAGAGATAGGTATGTACATACAAAATAAATCAGTAGGTAAGTAACTGAACGATTCCAGGTGAACTCCTACAGATAGGAAATTACTTTAGTAAGTTTTTTACTACGTTTTTGTTGTTTTAATTTTCCTGGTTTTTATGCACCCGACCAATCTTCCATTCGTTGTATGTAACTCTTCTACATACAAAGATTGATTGAAGAGATCGTTTTAAGCATTTCAGATCCTTTGAAGATGATACAAAGTAAGTTCTTGTTAATGCTACTAATTGCATCAGACATGACATCTACCGTAGCCTGCATATACATTTGAAGATCGCCTGTATAAAGGTTGTACGAAGAAGGAAGAAGATTTGAATTAATAAAAAGTGCGAGAAAAAGAGGAGATAAAATGCCACCCTAAGGTACACTGGCCAACATAAGGCTCCAAGGCGAAAAGGTATCGTCAACTCGAACTCGTTGCCGACGACCAAGCAGATAACTGCGAAACCAGTCAACCACTGATGAAGTTATGTTATGCGAGCGTAATGAATCATATTGTATTGGTCAAAATCTACAGTTTTGAAAGCATTACTGAAGTCTAGTTATTTCAAGTTAGTCAACTGACCAAGTTTTATCAAGTTAGTCAACTGACCAAGTCTAGATATTTCAAGTTAGTCAACAGACTGGGCATAATGCTGGATAGAGCCCTTTCATATAAATCCCACTGCTTCAAAGTCAAGCAAACAGTAGGAACTCGGAACAATCTCCTACGGCGCCTCACTTCCACGAGGTGGAAGTGAGGCGCCTGAAGTCTTGCGGACGACCGGTTTATCTCTGTCCTTCTTCGCAGGTGAATTTACTTGCCCAGTGTGGCACCGCTCTGCTCACGCAAAAATGGTTGATGTAGCACTTAACGAAACGTGCCGCTTTATAACCGGATGCCTTAAGCCCACGCCTCTAAAATTGCTTTATCCGCTGGCAGGCATTGCCCCTCCTGAAGTTCGTAGAGAGGTAGCGTGTTCTATCGATAAACGAAAGCAGGAGACAGCCAGGCGAGATCCACTATACGGTTATCAGATGCCTCCAGTACGGTTAAAAAGCCGTAGGAGCTTCTTAGGGCTAACCTCGCCTACGGAAAAGAATGCAACAGCCGCTCGATTGGAGCTGTGGATTTCCTCTGGCGTCGCAGATTTTATTACCCCCAGCCGATCAGCTACCACCTGGCCTTGATCTGACATGGCCAATGTGGAAAGCGTTAAACCGACTCCGAACTAAAGTTAGCCGTTGCAGAGAGAATTTGATAAAATGGGGATTCCGAGACGCTACACCACTCCAGTGTGATTTTGGAGCTGCCGCTCCGGATATGGCGCATTTACTTGTATGCCATAAATGTGCCCTACCAGCTGCATGCAACCAAGAGGACCTAGTAAACGCCACCGATATACAGACCATGATAATTTAATTGTTGATACATCGAAACGATAGAAGAAGAAGAAGAAGACTGACCATTCTCCATTCCAGATCTTACGTCGTCAGTGATCTTATAACAAGCGCTGTAACAGTGCTATGACCGGGACGGATACCAGATTGGAGCGGATTGAGAAGGTTATTTTTGATAAGGAAGAAACTAAGCTGACCACGAACAAGACGTTTAAAAACTTTGGAAAGGAATGGAACAATGGAAGTTGGATGCAAATCGGTTAAGATGCCTATAGGGGTGAAACTAGCGCCACCGCCTAAAGCAGGCGTAACCTATCATAAGCTTATTTTTAATACCTATGTAATAGTTTTATTTTGTATGGTTTAGGAGGAGTAGCGAAGTTGCACTTGGTGACCACCAAACTCTGTTTTCGCTACTTCTCCTGTTTTCACAAACTGTACATTCATTTTTTTAAATTCTTTTGTTCAACGTATTAATCAAATAAATAGGCGGTGGCGCTAGTTTCACCCATATACAGGCACCTTAAAGAGCAAGTTTAAGAAGAATAATAATACTTAGGCTTCTTTCCATACAGAAGCTTTATAATACTGAAAAATTAAAAATGTAAGTTAAAATAGTACCTATTAACTTCATGGATAATCAAAACGATTATTCACCGATTACCGATTACCCAACCAATTTATTACTTCCCATTTTTTTTTTGTTTTTTTTTGCATAATAACAAACACATAAATAAAAAGCTCTTCTTAACGTCACATGCGGTAAATGGACTAAAAACTAATACATTTGATCAAACATTAGTTGCTCGAAAAAGTACACAACTGAATTATCCATGACACCTATATGAATCGGTAAGATTTATTGTTTGCCACGTCGATATATCAAAATCCTTAAAAAATCAATAATGATCAATTACAATAAGCATCGGTCTGTCTGTCGACCTAAGTATATTACTGTTGTAATAATTACCTATGTATTAAATAAAATGTTTATACCACTGTTGATAATTTTTAGCCAGAACAACCTGTATAGTTGCAAAGTGATCCAAAACGCATAAAAAAAGTCTTACAACGCTCTTCCTTAGATTTTAGGACTAGAAACTATCCTCATAAATACCAAAAAGAATTTTAAAATTCCAATTAATCTTAACTTTTGCCAAAGAGACTAGAATTGATCAACAAAAAAACCTAAAAGCCTTGCAAAGGTTTTGAATTACTCTTACGAATATCAGCAAAATGTGTTTCTGAATAGGCCCTGGTTGGGTTGCATCTTCATCATTGTACAACCAACTAGCCATACTTTAGCATGATGGAGTGCCAAATTAAAACTAAGACAGAACCATTTTAGAACCATAAGCTCTTAGAACCATTTAGCTAGTATGCTAACTTTATATTAACCTCTTTTGGAAGCCTAAATGGTTTTTCAAACAACTATTCAGGCCTAGGAGCTGATTGCTATTGAAAAAACTAAGTTAGAACTTGAAGTTAAATCAAAAACTAGAATATTACCATTTGAGGACTTATAAGCATATTTCAAAACCAAGGTGTCGAAAAAATGTTACTTGGGATCCTCTCTTTCCAAAATACTTCACGTAATTATGGCCTTTCTTCTAAAAATTACACTAAGGCTCGTATTCCGAGTCCATACTCAAGCGTGAATCGGGACTCAAGTAGTGATTCATCACTCGGTTTCAAAAAAATCGATACTTGATCGAACACTCAAGCCTGACTCTGAATAGTAGCCTAAGCATCCTTCTTTCACTTCACAGCAGACCCAAAATAACAACTTACGCCATGTATAGGTAACACGCTAACTATACTTGAGGTAGCATGTAAAACTCCTTAACTCATTAAATGTATAGCATACACCGATATCTACATCTACACTACTGTTGTATTGAAAACACTGGTTGTCAAATCCGTATTTTAAATCGTTCCTCGTTTATTAATAATGTTCCTTTGACTTAAGAGAGCAATTGTTGTGATGATTTAATCTAACATTTATAAATATAATAAGATCGTATGTAACTGATCCGAGAAGCGAAATATTTACAAAAAAAAAAACAATATACAATAGCGCAAAACAATATTATCTACATTTAATTATCGGCATTTTGGGACTTATTTTGAGACAACGTGGTAAAACCCGGTAATTCGGAAGACGATGGAGAGACGGCCGGCGGACGCGGCGCGGGCGCGGGAGAGTTTTGCAGCACGGGTTGCAGCACGGGTGACTGCAGGTGCGCGCCGAGCACGTGACGCGGGATCGTGCGGATAATGTGGCGCTGCACGCTCACCGCCCCCCCGCCCCCCGCGCCCCCCGCGCCTACCGCGCGCGGCGGGAACGCGCGCCGCGCAGAAAAGTAAGCGACCGGACGACGGATCACGACCCTCTCGGCGGCGGCGGTGGTGGCAGTGGCGGCGGCGGTCGCGGCCGTCGACGTCGGCGTAGACAAGTTTTTAAACACGGTAGTCTTATAATGCGGCATAATAAGAGTCGTGCCGGTCGACAGAGTGAGAGTGCTCGTTGTATGGATCGAGGACGACGCGACTTCTGAACTCCCCTGCGCGGGAGCGGTTGGAGGTTGCTCGTTTTGTGATTTGGCCACAGCGACTGCTGCATTCGCGATACCCTGCAGAGTGGCCGGGGTCGAGGCGCTAGAGGCCGCACTCCGTATTATCAGGCGGTGATGAGTGCGCGCGCTCGGCTGAACAAGCGTGTGCGTCCCGCTCTGAGACTGAGTAAGTATGGTTTGAAGCTGCGCTGGCGATACTGTTTGGAGGTGTGCTTGAGGAGAAGCTTGGTATTGTGCTTGCGAGAGGGCCTGGAATTGGGCCTGCGAAGTGTTTTGATGTGTATGTGTAATGCCTTGCGGCTGTGCCTGAGAGACATTGGGAGTGGTTTGCATTTGGGATGTCGCTTGAGGTTGAGCCTGTGATACTCCTTGAAATTGCGGATGTGAAGTTGCTAGAACTTGCACGTGCGACACTGCCTGCAACTGAGCCTGCGAGGGTGCTTGTGAAGTAGTTAATACATGAGGTTGCGAGATCTGTTGGAAATCTGTCCGGAATGGGGCTTGGAGCTGGGCTTGTAAAACAGAATGTGTCTGTGCCTGGGTGTTAGTAATATACTGAGCTTGGGAGACGGCTTGGAACTGTGCTTGAGAGGTGGTTACGTGTTGCACTTGTGAGTTGGTTTGGAGTTGCGCTTGTGAAGTGGCTTGGAGTTGAGCTTGAGAAGTGGCTTGGAGTTGCCCCTGTGAGAAAACCAGAAGATGCGCCTGGGGGGACTGTAGTTGCGCTTGGGATGTCGCTTGGAATTGTGGTTGGGAAGCGATTATGATTTGCGCTTGCGTAGCGGCTTGAGGTTGCGTCTGTGAAGTCTCCTTTACTTGCTCCTGTGAAGCGGTTTGAAGTGGCGCTTGCGTGGTGATCAGTTGCATTTTAGAGGCACCTAACATTTGTGCCTGCGAGGCGGTGAGGAGCTGCACATTTAAAGTGCCCTGTGGCTGTGAGAGAGCTACCGTTTGGAGTTGTCCAAGCGAGGTTATATGAAGTTGGGTCTGCGATGTGGCGGGGAGATGGGATTGGGCGGCTTTGTTTTTAGTTTGGTGTAGTTTGAGGCGCGCTTGTGAGGCGGCCTCGAGTTGCGCGTGCGAGGCGGCCTGGAGCGCGGCGAGCGAGGTGGCGTGGAGCACGGCGCGCGAGCCGCCGTGCACCTGCAGCGCGCGCAGCTGCGCCTGCGACTCCGCGTGGTGCTCCGCGTGGCGCGCCGCCTTCTGCTGCGACTCGGAGGCTTGCTGCGCCGCCCACTCCGCCGCCTGCCGCTGCAACGTCATGCTCCGCGGCCCGAGGAACGTCCAAGGCGGAACTCGACGAACTTGCGGTATCTCCCCGGGCTCCAGATGCCTAGACCTGTAACCCGGGACGGTGTTGCGGGCGTGACCGGCCCGATGGACGACGGGCGCGACGGACGTGGCGACGAAGCCGCGAGGACCCAGCATCGTGATCCCAGACGGGTTGGTCTTGCGCACGTTGGGACAGGCGGGCGTTCTGTTCCCGACTAGATTATGCGTCTTGGTCAAGGTGAAGGCGTGGGTCGACTTCACCGGGGTTCCGTCCTTATTAGACGCGCGGAACTGCGGTACAGGAATGTAAGTTTTGGTGTATGTAGGGAAACTAGTAGTACGAGGTTTCGGTGTCGGGGTTGCCGTAAAAATAAACGGTTTAGCCGTGTAAGTAACGGTCGTGGTGACCACCGCGCCCGTGCTCGTGTTGGTTAAAATCGGGGCTATAGAGTAAGCCACTTGAGATGCCATTGTCATTGGAGTGGTTATCGCCGTAGTGGTGGTCGCGTGTGTGCTGGCCACGGGAACCGAGATGGGCTTGCGAGCGGTGAAATCATTCCCGGTCGAGGTTCTAACGAAGGCGCTCCGGGTACCAGCGCGTTGAGCCATATCTTTTACGAGTAAGTTATGGGTTATTGTGGGTCGCACGGCCATTACCGGAGTACCGTTCCTGACGATAGAAACTGGAGTGGAAACGTTTACGGGCAAGTTGAGAAATTGCGGCTTTCCTGTCGGGGACTGCGTGGAGGCGCGGATGATGAAGCTCGTAGACTTCGGCGGCGCCGGCCGCTGGACGTACGGGCCAGGAGTGGACTTCTGGGCGAGCAACGCTTTTATAAGCTGATTTTCATTGGGGTTAGAAGGTCTTGGCTTCGGTTTTTGTTTAGCCGGTGGCTTCGTATATGTTATTATCGGGAGCGGAGTTAAGAAGACAGCGTCGTCCTGTTTAAGTTTTTTCGGTGGCGAAGGCACCGACGTGATCGGCTCCGTCCGAGCTGTAGACGGTGTCACTTGACACGGCATCGGTGCGTCTGTAGACACCGGAGGTACATTCGCTACGGTGACTTGCGTAGTCGTCACGATACGATCATATTGGGACGTATAGCAAACGTTCCCTTGAGTCGCGTAAGTCACCCGAGTGACTGGCGTCGCAGCAGTAGTAGTAGTAATAGTATTTTGCAATAGAGCGTACGTGAGCTCTGAAGTGATAGGCGTGAGCGCGTCCGCCGTCGTCGCCGGAGGCACGACGATCAGGTCCGCGGTCAGATCGGTAATATCGTGAGTGTTGTCGTTTGTCGGGATGATCTTTACATCGTCTAACGAAATAGTCTCGATGTCCATGACGTCGGCAGATGAAGACTGCGCGACCAAACCCTGAGGCGCGAGTGGCGCCGGCGTGCTAAGAGAGGCATCGCGCGTGAGCGCTGATGGACCGGGCACCCCACTCGCGGGAGCCGACGCGCCCGCGAGTTCAGGGTTAAGCAAATGTCAGTGGAGCGTCTTCGAACGTTTCGATATCTTCTGAGCCTTGGAGGTCTTCACCCACGGCAGCACGAAGTCGCTGAAAATACGTAACAGATAAATATCGATTGATGAATAGCGAGTTGGCGTTTACCAAAATAAATTCAAGTTAGAGATACAAATTCCTGGAAACTGTTTTTAAAAATATCTCGATTAAAAAGATGGCAATTTGTATTTTTTACTGTTATTGAAACTTTACGCGGTTTTTGTACATGACCTATTCCAATAATTTTATGGGGTACAAGCCAGATCTTGCAAAATCAAAATATCGCATAAAAAGAACCGCTTACCGCAAAAAGTGTTATGTAAGTATAGTAATTGCAATGAGTCAATATCGGATAGCATACTCACTTCTCCGGTAGATTTGGTACGTGTTCCCCGAACGAATGGACGGGTAACGTATCCGTGATTTCTATTTGCTGGAGGTCCCTTATTGGCGACGGCCAGACCGTGTAGGTAAGCGGTGTGTTGTGGGTGCTGACGGCCGAAGGGTCGCGCTGACGCATTCGAAGACGCTCCACATGGCGCTGCTCTCTCACCCGCCGAATATGCCATCTGAAAATAACGATTTACATTGTTAAAGTAAGAACGCTAGCTAAGCACGGATAAGTTAACCTGTCTTTGTTGCTCCCGCGTAAATATATTGCCATCTTGCTTGCACAGATGGAAGGACAGGCCTCTACAGAGTTTTACCAACCAGAACCAACTCTGATTGTGGCTGGTTAATTCTACTACCGACCGGACTTTAGCATAAAGCGACAGCAAAAGATGTGGAGCCAACACAACTCCCCATATTATACTCCACATTTTCACATTTCCATGAAGCTTTAAGACGTTTTTGATAGATAGCATAATTATCGATCTTATCTACTATTTTTATATCTTTACTCCATTTTGAAATTGCATTCTGGCTTAGATCATGCGTAATAGTGATATTGTTGTAGTGTGATGACTGTCAACTTCTAACTTTTCCTAAGATTTTTCAGACGCACGAAGAAAGTTTGATTTCAAATTTTCTGCTCTACTTGTTAGGCTGCGTTTCCATTGAATCTCTGCTCCGCGATTTCGAGCATAGTGATTGGTCAATTCATGCACCGCTAAGCACAGCTCCGCGTCAATGGAAACGCAGCCTTAAACAAGCATAAAAAAAATCCGCAAAAAGGCGACTCATACCAATATACCTACCATCCCACTGAAGGAGCTCGACGTATCTTACCAAAACAAAACGTTATACAACGTAAGATTAACTAGTGTATCCCAAATATCACAATACTCTCTTACAATGTAATACCTAGTATACCTACCTTAGTTGCCGTCGCTCTTCAGCTTCTAGCTTCTGGTGTCGCTTTCTGTACACCTCGTCTTCTGTATTTTCCGTTCCCTCGGGGCTTGCCAGGCTCGTAAATTCCATCGTCCTCCAACACGGCACCTGGAACAAAACAGATATATCAAATAAGAAACTATTCTAGCACTCGCTACAACCATACACATTACAAACGCAGTGTTTCACATTCCTGCTGTTTGTGTTACTTACGCTTTCTTTACTTAAATAAATAGAAATTATGTATAATATCCTGACAGTTAACAGCGTCATCTAGTCCCAAGATAGTCATAGTAGCCAGATGACTGATATTCCGCAATTTTTTTTTTTTTGTAAATACTGTGTGTATTTATGGTGTGTTTGGGTGTTTTTCTATCTAAAAAAAAGTAGGTATCTACTATTATAGATAGAAAAACACCCAAACCCGGAACAAATATGCAAAACGGCCAAAAATTTGTCCCGTAGCGGGGATCGAACCCGCAACCTCTTGCGTCTCAGGCGAGCGTTCACCCACTGTACCACAGAGGTCGTTGAACGTCAGCGTTATGGATTCCTAAATGGTCTTTCTAGTTTTTAAGCCAACTAAACTAGAACTCAGAAAATAGAAACAATTACTTACTAAAAGTAAACATTTTATTAGCATCGGAAAAAAACTAATTTATTACATTAAATATTCGGTACCTGGTTAGTCAGCTGTGCGTTTCCTTCGATTTCCTTGTAACCCTCTCACCTCCATAGAGGAATTGTTAATTTCAAGATGTCAAGCGTGCATAAATCGCGTGCACTTCTGCATTTTACTATGCATACAGTGGGTTCCACTTACTATATGTATACTGTTTTGGCTCGTCACTGAGTTACAGTTCTAATAAATATACTGTTCTGTTTCGTCTATACAGTATTTCGGACGAAGAACCAACCCAGTCCATAATTGTATTAAACTTTAAATAAACCATTAGGGTTTGAGGGTGATAAAAACGCAAATTCTGTTATTATAATATTTATTTTGATGTAAACTGCGTTTTACAGAACCTGTCACGACGATATTTAATTGTAGCGATATAAAAGATAATTATAATTAAAAAATTACTATAATATTAGATAGAAATATACGCTACAATTAAATAGATCGGAATAATTTACCAAGTGACGTCCGATCCTCAATTATCCGATCCTCAATTATGGGAAACAATCTCGTCCTCATTGAATACAGCTTTCCTTATGACTTCAATGTTAGTGCCACTCTCAGAGGCCTCTGAGGTAGAATAATGTCTGGTGCTGTGTGCTGAGAATACTGTATTATCTACAACACTATTAGATAAAATCTGTTTTACCTACTAATTGATGCGGTGGAGGCAGCATGATGTTTCTTGGTGGTTATAATTAATGTCTTACAATATTTCCTTAACCTTTTGGTAGTCTCTAAATAACATTGCAAGGTTGTAGCCGGACATTACTGATATTTTCTGTAATAAAAGAAAGGTGATATTAAAAAAGGCTGAGCTCTGTCTGGTGCAGAAGTTTTCATAAAATCAGGAATTTTTATCTTTATATATTATCTGTATTGCCAAAAATGTTTTTCATAGAAATCACACTAATATTATAAAGGTAAAGGTTTGTATGTATAAGTATGTAAGTGTGAATGTTTGTTACTTCTTTATGGTCAAACGGCTGGACGGATTTGAATGAAATTTAGTACCAGGATAGCTTATATACTGGATTAACACATAGGCTACTTTGATCCCGGTATTCCCACAGGAACGGAAACTATTCACCGCGGGGCGCAGCCAGTAAAAGGTAAAGTTTGAATTCTATGGGCGGTCACTAAAGCCAAAAGTGTTACTAGTTTCTTTGTTAGCAACTCAACACCAAGATTTTCATTAGAAAACATCTGACAAATAGTTCAAAACAGTACTAGGATCCCTGGCGGCAGAGGTGTCGACTCTGTGGAGAACGACTGGGTCGTTGTGTTGTCTTGGGATTGTATGCCGGTCTCCTCACTTTCGGTATCTCTCACTCCCACTCGGACGTAGCATCTGGAGGTCGTTGTGAGCCCCTGAAGTTTAAATGCTTCTGCGAAGGTTTCACAGGAGGTTTGGCTATTGCACGAGTATTTTTAGTTTCAAGCCAGATTTCTTTACTGCTTTTATTGCATTAACTTTATCTTTTAATTTATCCCCATAAAGATGATCTGATATCTGAGCATGTTTCATCAACTCTTTCATGTCTTTGTTTAGTCCTGGGAGAATCAATGACCTTCTAGTTATGCATTTGTTGTGGTACAGATCACAAAGCAGTCTGGCCGAGTCACTCAAAGTTTTAACATGTTGAGTGATTTTCAATTTCATGAGATTTAATCAGATTGTTCAGAACTTTACCGATGCTAGTTATAGCTGCTGCTATGTAACTTGGTTGCCCTACAATCCGTTTGTCTCTTTTAAAACCACTCTCATTAATTGTGGCCGTTACTTCTTTATTCATCTTCAGAGGCACTAAAAGAGTGTAATTGGAGGATTATACTATTTAATTATTTTAGATCTTGTATCGTGATTCAGACCAGTTTTGATGATAGCCAGTGTGTAGCTAGATTATCATGTAAATACGAGTTTCATGCCGTAAAGTATTTGACGAGGTAACTCGACTTTATCGCCCATGAAGATTAAAACTAGTAATTTTCCTTTAATGTTGTTTATTATGTATTAAATTTGAGGAAGAAAATAACATACTAAATAGATACATTTATTTATGTGGAAAACTAATAAACAATTAGTCTACTAAATATATAAGTTATACATTTATACAATTTCACACAATCTATGAAAATCAAACATTGAAAGGTAATTATATAAAGGTGAAAGTTTGTGTGTGTGTAAGTATGTAAGTGTGTTTATTACTCTTTCACGCTCAAACGGCTGGACGGATTTGAATAAAATTTGGTACCAGAATTGCTTATACCCTGGATTAAAGAATAGGCTACTTTCAATCCCGTTATTCCAACGAGAACGGGAACTATTAGCAGACTTAAATTTTGATTTTTTTGTTTTATTTAATGCGCCTGAGACTTGTCAAATGTCAAATTAATAATATTAGTCAACGTCAAAATATCAAATCATTCGTTCATACTGAAAATAACTGACGGCAGCCACCAATAAAGTTGTCGAAACTGGCAACACTGCGAATTCAATCATGTTATATTGGATTTAAATTTTGTAAATTGTTACCAACTGAATAGCATTTTAGGAATTCCTATTTAAGTTAGGATTTTTAATTAAGAATTTTGGCTAGTTTAGTCAAAACTTCCGAATCGCCACCAGCATTCAATGAGGACGAAATTATTTCCAATAATTAAGAGACGAGAAGTAGTGTCACCAAAACCACCCGGGGTTGTTAGTGGAACCCGATATTAAAACCTGGCTACCCCCGTGCTGTCATAATAAAAGTGATTTGAGGTCAGGATAGGATTGGTTTCTCTAAATATACAAGCAGGAAAGGCATCGTAACTCAAACGAGTAGTTGAGACGTGTTTGTAAAACACTTTCACTAACTACAATTACTTAGCATCATTCATTACTAAACTAGTGCATATTATATGGTTTGGATATAATGATTAAATATAATATTTGAAAACCCGTAACTTCAAATGAGCGTTAATCTATTACACGCGAATTGTAGGTATATTTATGGAGTACCTCAACATTGGAAGATGTGTTCTCAGCGAGTTGGTCAACATCCTCTTTCTTGACGTCCGGGTCATGGCCAAGGTACCAAGAAATGTCAGGGTGACCCAACGCAGTGTGATATGGCTTTCTTGTAGTCAGGGGGGGCACCGCAATCCACGAACCGCGCTTTCCGCGATAACCACCTAAAATATACATTGTACAGGACGTGTTTTTCATGGGACTTCTTATACCTAGATGCACAAAAGCGTGTATTTTAATGTGTACAAACTTCGTATACTATTCGTAGTATTTGTAAGCACTAATAGAAATCAGACGTGAAACATTTATGAGATTTGAATTACTAGCCAAATAACTGTTTAAAAGGCAGCTTCAATGGCTAATTCATTTGCTTCATAAATAAATATTCTCAGTTTTATGCATTTCTTTTAGGTATTTTTTAGGATTGGGGCTTTCTCAGAATTAACCCAACAGATAGAAACATTCACGGGATCTTGGGTATAATTTAAGAAAATGCAGACAAACGAATTAATAATAAAGGTCATTGGGCACGGTAATATAAAAAAAGGTTATTTATCATTGCAAAATGAAGACTACGGTAAAGTAGGTACGGTAAAGTATGAAATCAATCCCCACGTTCTAGACATAAAATAGGGCGAGATAGAAAAATAAACGTCTTGAGTTTGCAATGGTGTCGCATTATTGTGCTTTCTGTCTGTAAAGTCGAAACAAATTAATTTTGATTTGATATATTTTTTGCTTTGAGCTCATGAAATATCATTTATTAATGTAATCTTCTATAGCTCTTTGAGCGACAAGTGACAGGTTTAGAAGAGAGACAACATAAATCATATACTTACTGCAAAACCCGTAGTAGATAAGATACTAGCAGAATTCCGTAATAATATTAGTTACTTAAAAAGTAAAGGGTATTATGTTAGGATACATTTTACAATCATGGTTAAAAAATGTAAGTAAGTACAGAAAATGAAAAATGGGGTACAACTTAGCAATTACAATCTAGTTTGATAACTTTATATTTTTATTTTATTGCGAGAGAAATAAATAAACAATTTGAACTTGAATTTGTTCAGAATGCTTCACTGACCGGGTCAGATTTCGCCCAATGACCTTTCACATCAAATGCAATGAACCACCAAAAAGCGAAGGGAAAAGAAACAAGACGAATTACGAAACGAAGTATACGAAGTTTGTTGTGCTTGATGTTGTTAACTTAACATGCCATTATATAACCCTCACAGGTAGGCCGTGAAATTACTCTCTTCTTACGAAAAAGTCGGTTTAATATTTTTTTTAATTTCACCACTTGTTTTGTTATTATGAATTCATATTTTTAAATAAATAAATAATATCTGTTACTTTAAAAATTATGGATTGCTATGTTTTGGACATACTTAATTGTTATTGATTGTGATTTACGGACAATTGTGATTTACGTACAATTTATTTTCGGATACGAAAAGGGTGAATCTAAAATTGCCTAATGAGATTTCACCTGAGTAAAAGTCTACCGCTTCCTGGGAATACTTCGTGATCATATTTCATTTATTTCATGCATATGTACTGTATTGTAGAGAATATAAGGACTCTTTGTTTTCCCAAGACCTATTTTCAATTACCTGATTATTGTCGTGTTTAGTTTATTTGGAATGGGCAGTCAAGGATATTAAATGTTAATATTTTCAATTTTTTTTTATATATTGCCAAGGAATAGTTGGGTTGCTCTTTATTAAATACTATCTTAATCACCCGCGGCTTTGCTCACGTGGTACCTACCTTGATCAAAATATCATAAGTTCGTTCATTCGGAAAGTCCATGCTACACATCGGTGAAAGAATTATTGAAATCGGATGAGTAGTTTCGGAGATTACCCCAAACATAGAAACAAACCAACCTTACCTCTTTAAAATATTATTATTATATTATTAGTGTATTAGTATTACTATAGATTGGATAAACAGAAGAGAGAATAGAGCGCGAGTGTGAGAATGTTTCTAAGCATTCCTAAACAATTACCTTTTCTTATCAGGCATTAGAATTACCTAGCATGTAAAACGAAACTTAAGTGATCCTTGAGGTCCTACAAGAATAAATGATTCTTTCTTTCTTTCTTTTTTATCGGAAAACAAATATTAAGATAATGAAATACGATATTTTTAATTGTTTAGCGTACGATTTTGCCCCAATACGCATGTTAATTTAAGTTTTTCTCATGTAAGTGAATTTTATTCATAACAGAAATAAAACTCTTTAACCAGACATAATAATAACTGTAGATGAAATTCCTCGAATAATTGTCCAATCCGTGAACGAAGCGTATCAAAATGTATAATAGTTATATTACATTTCAATTATTAATAAATTCTTTACTTTCTGTTTCAATAGTAAATGAAAGGTGAGGGTACATTGAATAAAATCTCTGGTACTCCTAATGAAACTGTAGATTAAATGAGAACTTACCAGCATTGTACATCATTTGTCACATAATATGTTGCTGTCAATCTGCAACTGCTAAACTAACATAGCAAACTACACACCAATAATGAGGAAAGAAAACAGATTTCCAACTGAAAGTTGTTCTTCAGCTTGCATTGATACAGAAAGTAAAGATCTATTGTTTATGGTATAAGTTCACTGACTAGAAAATGTATTTTAAAATGTAAAGCTGTGTTATATATTTTTTCTACTTTAGATGAAATACTTAGACCTTTGTTTCAATATTTCAGATGATTTCTACTCCTGTCGTGATTATATAAAAGATATCCATGCCATGCATAATAAATAAATATAATATAATTAATATTTGGTTTGCCTTATTTTCAACTGTCAGTATAGGGGTCCATCTCTTGGTTATTTTATGTTTTGCTAAATGATACGCTGTTATAACAAGCTAAGCGTCTTAGGCGTCTGTGTAGAATTTAAAGTGTGTATTTGAGAAAACATTGACTTATAAACAATTCGATATTAAAATACTCATCGCTCAATGTGTCATGGTGTAACCCTTATTTAAATTTTAGTACTTATACGTAAAGTATCGAAGCTATCGATTTTTATAAGAATTGTTTGTTGTTTACTGCAATGGTTAGATTTTGTGAACAAATAACGTGAAAGTGTTTTACACTTTCGTCTCAACAAAAATATAAATATTTTCCGTAGTTAAATTCGTAAAAATATTGTTTTTACCTCGGCCCCTGGCCGCGCGTGGTTTAGGCGGGGCCTTCTCTCGTTTGATGCCGGACGCAGACGAAAGGGCGCGCTTCCTGCCTCCGCGCTTGCTTTCCACGCCGTGGCGACTATCGCTAGTAGCGTCCTGTAAAATATAATTCACAAGTTAATAATACAAACAATAATGCACGTAATATCTAATATTGAATGTGATAAAATGTAGTACAGACCTCGCCAGCAGTGGATGAGCTCGCAAGACTGTTCGTCCTTACGTCCCATTCATTTATCCCCGGCCCGACGGCGTCGGCGGTGGTTCTCACAGCCACAGCATTATCCGGCTCCGAAGGAGTCTCTAAAACCTCCACATTCTCATCACCAGACGCTTCCGGCTCGAATATATCGTTATAGCTCATTTTGGTAATATCCATCTTCTCCAACTTGCATGATGAATACAAGTCTATATTTGATGATGAGACTAGAGTGGCAGACGGCAAGTGGTTTCCCGAAGTCACAAGTTCGCCCGAAGGTATGACGGTGGACGCGGTCAGATTCGCAGAAATCTCGCCGTACGAGAAGTCGCCTAAGCTAGACGGCTTGGATTTCTTGCAGAACGGTTCCCACGGTTCCTCCTTCTTGATCACGTTGCCAAGTTCCGAAGCGGTGGTGGTCTTGACAGTGTTAGTGGTCACTGTGATCGGAGCAGCGGACTTCCGCCGGTTGGTTTTGACCTTGGAGGCCTTTTTTTTCTTGGGCTTGGGTTCCGGTTCGGGGTCGTAGATGCGCCGGTTGGTCGCGACGGAGGTAGGTGAGTTCGTGAGAGTTCCGAAGCCCTCTCCTGTGTGGATTCTGACGCGGTTATTCTTGGGAAGCACGAGCCTGGGGATGGGGGATTGTTCCCTCATCTCGGCTTCGCCGATCTGGTAAGGGTCCTCCCCGGTGGGCGTGGTGTCGATCAGCTGCAGCCGGTCGGACAGCGACCCAGCGTACGGATACCGCAAAGAGTTCACTTTGCCTTTGCCGTACGTTGACATCTTTGCTTTTTTATTTACATTGTAGATCTCGCTGTCGTAGATTGTGCCTGAAAAAAATGAATTTTTAATGACTTTTTTCCATAAATTGAATAGCATTTTCTTACGTTTACGATTTCCATAAATAAATGTGATGGAGACGTGAACAATATGAAGTAACTATAAGTGCACGTTGAACGATTCAAGAAAAATCGAGCGTTATACATATTTACAATATCTTAAAAACTAAGACGGTTTAAATTGGTAATTTTTATTTTTCACACAAATTTCTTAATTTTATTAACTTTGGTGAAAATTACCGATTAATTATTAAGTTTTTCTTAAACTTTCGCGATCACAATTCATATTTATAAATACATGTACACGGGGTTTTATCGCGTTATTTACCTTATTTCTTGATTAGTAGATGCAATGCACGTCGTAATATGACTTCTCGGTGTGAAGATACTGTTAGTGTGGTATGTTGCGGTGTAAATGCAGCCGATCCGAATTCTGAAGATCTGTGAGGGTAGTTTTACCAGTGATATAAAACTACCCACCCGCTACACAACGAAACTCAAATGGAAGCATACTCCAGTCCACCCGCGACCATGGCTATTGCAACATAGCCGAAACGTCGGGAAGTAAAGAAATAAGGTAAATAACGCGATAAAACCCCGTGTACATGTATTTATAAATATAATTATTAAGTATCGGTAATTTTCACCTATTTCCTGATTTAGACACGGCCCAAATGGAAAAGCAAGCTAGGCCCACCGGTGGGTTGTGTGGCGTACGTATTAATAAGATTAATTTAATACGAATTTCAACACAATACTTACTGGGTTCTGGTTTTGGGGTCTTTGGCATTCGACTTAGACTTCCTATGCACGAAAGTCTCTTGCGGTTTTTGGCTTTATGTATGATCGGGATCCCGCTGAAACTGTGAATGGTAATATCAATAAGAAAGATAAAGTAATTCATTATATTATCTTGTATGATTAATGTAATAGAACCAGGCTCTAAAAACGCGTCAAATTTTATAGGATCATAAACATCATTTACGTAGCTGCACAAAATAAATTAGAACAAACTGAGTGTTGCAAACGATCTATAGGTAGTCCAACTAATCCACAGGTCTGAAGCGTTTTTTTTCATTAATACTCGGTATAACCGACCAGACCCAGTGTTGGAGACACTCCAAAACTCCCCAAAAAGTTCAAATCGCCGTGCAGAATCATTCGCAAATCCTACTGAATAAATGCTGATCGCATCCGGGATGCAACACCGGAAGGAGTAGCAGAGAATGAAAGAGACTTACACCCAATGGGTTGGTTGACCTAGCAGTGGGTTGACCCACGTTGAATGACTTCTGCAAAACAGTGGGTTGCACGTGGCTAAGACTAGCGGCGCAGGATAGAGGAAGGGAGGCCTATGCCCAGCAGTGGGTTAAAAGTGGCTGATGATGATGATGAAATGCTTTTTTTAGATACCTGTTGGTGGTGATGGTGTAGTTTGACTCCCGATTCGATGATTCTGTCGTCGTCACCTCCTTCTTGACGGGCGGCAGGCAAGGCACGCGCTCAATCATGTTGAAGTCCGAGTTCAGCGGAGTCAGAGAGCTGTCGAGGATCGACGGCAAATCTGTTGGCATGTACTCGGGCAGTTCTGGAACTGAACAACATAATACAATAACACTGGGTCTGGTATTAATTCATTTTTGTCTTATAGGTAAAGTTCAAGACAAAATTAAAATGATAAATAAATTGATTAGAAATAATTTGATTAATATTAATACACTTTGGCGAGTTATTTGCCTTTGTTATGTATTTTTTTTTTCTTAAAATTGCACACAACTCCAAATTACTATGAATAGTTCATTCCATGGCTCAGTTACATTAAATGGTACCAAAGACGATGAATACCAAGACGGTACTAAAAATAGACTTCAATTATTTGTTTTTTCAACACCAGAAGAGGCATTATATGGATTCAGACATCTGGTGGTCATAATGTGTGACAATTGCCTCAATTAGCCCAAATATTTAAATTCACTTAATAATACCATTGCCATAAAGTCACCCAACAGATCAGCATATAGTCCTGCAACTGATCACCGATAAAAAAAAAAACAAAAAACTTAATAATACCCTTGAGTCAAATAAAAAACTTACGTGCTTCAGATGGTCTGCCCAGATCAAATGGATCATGTCCGAATGGTTTCAGTCTATCACTGCTGTAGAGATTCGACTCCGACCCCAGTATTTCACTAAACGAGCTGAACAGCACCTGTGAATTTAAAAGAATAATTTGTTTCCTGAACAAGAAAAATCAATCTGCCAAGTGCGAGTCGGACTCGCGCAAGGATTCCGTACTACTGTTGTCTACCTGTTGCCGTTATTAATATCAAACAAAAAACGGCAAAAAATCACGTTTGTTGCATGGGAGCCCCCCTTGTTTATTTTATTCTATTCTATTTATTATTATAGCGGCAACAGAAATACATCGTCTGTGAAAATAACAATTCTCTAGCTATTACGCTTCATGAGATACTGGTGACAGACTGACAGACAGACGGACCGCGGAGTCTTCGTAATAGGGTCCCGTTTTTACCCTTTTGGGTTTGGAACCCTAACTATTATACAAATATCATTTTTTATAGCCACAAATTCTGTTGTTGGTATTTTCTGTTTAACGACATAGCCTATAACCACACTTCTACTTGTTCAACTTGTCCATACGCTAATATGTAGGGTACATATAATTTATTTATAAATTACTTAGAATAATTTAATACTGTTTAAAATAATGCAATGCACTGCATGCCTTTAAATTTGTAAGTACTATTTAAAATTGTGTGGTTAGTGTACTGGAAACTAAAACATGTTGGCTATAAATAAAACGAAATAATGTACTATAGTTACCGGCCGAACTGGTGCAGTATCACCCTGGCTGGGGCTGACGGACGTGACAGTGCATGTGGAAGGCACATGAAACAGGGGCGGCGGGTTCAGATGTCTCTGAGCCAAGGTCTGGTGCTTTACAACAGGCTTTTCAACTGTTTCTTGGACCTGAAGAGGTATTTACATATTATTGTTAAATGTGATTATTTTATTTTTTCGTTCCAATGTTTTTATATCCTATTCCGGACGAAGACAAATGCAAAAACAACAATCATAAGAATCTGTCTAGCTCCTTGAGTTAAAAGTAGTTTAACTAACACGACTTTCTTTTTTATTTATGGCCAATATCGCAGTAAGCAGTTAAATATTGACAAAATGTAGGTATATGTTAACAATTTTAGATTAAAATTTCAAAACAACCAATGGATACCAATTCTCGGGTCAATCAGACCATTTTCGGTTGTTTATCCTTTTCTGGCATCCGAATCTGGAGTATTAATATTGTTAAAACCTAAAGCTTTAAGCTCAAACATTTGTTCAAGTTCCAACCTAAAATTAAGCTGATAATCTTGGGACACCTGGACTGATTTCCACCAAATCATAAATCACAATGTGTTCATCCATTTGAAATCTACAATGTCATGACACACACAGACACACATACGCACCATAAACTTGTAACACCCCATTTTTTGATTGGGGGTTAGGTTAGGACTGATGCAATAGTGTTTTAATAAAATATTAACAATAAACCTTCTAAAATAAAATCGAAAAAGTAGGTACAGTTGTAAGTACCACTTGAAAATTGTCTGCGCAGAAGAGAACAAGTTCAACCCGAATACCAACACCGTTGAATTATAGACTTTAGTGCGTTGAGTTAAGCTTTAAGTCAACAAAAACAGAAGCTCATGCTATCTCGCTTATATGGTATGTCACAGAAAGAATGGCACGTAGGCAGCCAATAGCAAACTAACACGTTTCGCTCGCATAGGCATAGTGTTCATGATTGGCTAGGATTATTTCCCGCTTGTCAAAATTAGACATCTGCGCAGGTACATCTGTATAACTTATAAATGTGGTACTACTGTACTTAAGTATGGTAGCTAACTCTGGTGATTGAGTTTTTAGGCCACCTAATCTATCATACAACTTTAATAACCAGGACCAACAATTTAATGTGCCCATCGAAGCATGGAAATGCTTAGCTCTTAATGGTTAATAAAATTTGTGGTCACTCATCCAAATTGTGAGTACTCAGAATGTTGCCAAACTTCAAGAATGTCTTAGCAAGCTGTGGCATGAGAGGTATCATAGTAGGGTAGGTATTTGTAAAACTAATAATGGTGTTAATTCAGATGTAGCAAAAACTAAACTAAACTAATTTGACAGCACTAAAAATGTGGGACTGCAACATAACGAAACAAAAAAGATGGCATCAATTTTAGTACCGTCAAATTAGTTTACTTTTGCAACATCTGAACTGCCACCTCATTGTCAGGGGGCCTATCACGAGTTAACCATAGTATTGGATACTGTCCTCGTTAGCGAGTCAAGTATCACAAATGTATGAAAATCCAGTGCAGCGCCTCCCCCGGTACCTTGCATTTTTTTTTTCTCTTAATGATCTGCAATCAGCCCTTGAAGCTTTAATCAGATTTGTATGTCTGTCTATGTAGCAGTTCGAGATTCTTCGCATCCTATGATGTGTCATCACTTTGTTTGTCAAAATTATATTGACGCAATTCGCTTTCTTTTCAGTCTTTAAGTAGACTCTGACAACTCTAGACTTGCATGAACTAAAAATTCCATACATTTAGAATACTTGACACGTGAGCGAGAATAGTTAACTATACCAGTCGAAAACTGATGATAGGCCCCCCTGTTATTTTTTCACACTCAAAGTGAAGTACAGTTTGCACTTTGAGACTAAATGCCAACTTAATATACCCACGGTTTCATTGACTCCCTCACAAGTCATGTTAACTACATCTCTGATAATCAAGACAATTAAAATTGAACCACAAAAATAAACTATGATCTAAAAGATATGTCTGCTCTGTGCCTTCACTTATACAATAAGATTTAGCTTTTTCAAAGAATTAGATTGTTAATAATTATTGTATTGATTAAATGCAGGCCAAGGCATGCTCTAAAATATTTTTTAAATATAATAAGAAATCGCTTAGTGTCAAACATATCGCAGAATTGCATTGCATTGGCCAAATTTTTGTGTGTAAATAATGAACAAGATTCTCTAATTAAACTGTTAGAACAGCTATAAGGTACGTAATAGTGGCAATTCTGAGTGTCGCAAAAGCTAAACTAAGCTAACTAAAATTGTTGCCGTCCCTTTCATAGCGATGGGAATAAAAAGGATGGCAATAATTTTAGTTAGTTTAGTTTAGCTTTTGCGACACTCCGAATTGCCCCCAATATCTGCAATATTGAATTAAATAAACAGACCCTAATGCATTATTACCATTATTCCAAAGTATTAACAACAAGAAACTCACAGTGCTAGTGTCTTTTTGTACAGTATTCAATGATTTTTCTCTGTTTGTAATCACATCATTTTGTTGTTGAATCAAATCCAGATGGTAAACAAGGAGTTCTTTCAACTTCTTATTTTGCGTCTTCAAAGAAAGGATCTCGGCATCCTTCTCCTGGATAGTTTTATCCGGTTGCACGAGACAGTGTGTTGATATCTCCACATTCTTGTCCAACGTGAGTGACTGCCCGCAGTCGGAGCTTTGCGAATGACATGCGTATAGGTGATCAAACGGAAAACTAAGTAATGGTTCTTTGTCCAAGGCGTTTAAAGATGCAAGATCGGGCGAAAAATTAACCAAATTCGATTCATTTACACTGCTACGACTGTTCATTTTGTAATGCGCCGATCTTACGAATTTACGACAAGCCTGCCGGCTGTCACTGACAAGCCCGCGGCCACTCGTCTTAATTTTACTGCACTTCTGTTCGTATCATCACATTAGAACTTCTCCGCTACAGTTTATCACACTCTTGCACCAACATTTCTTGCCCATTTACGAGCATTACATAGTCAAAACAGCGCTAATCTACAATCTGCTGTACTTTTGTATTCTGACACTTCTTCACGCGCATGGAATATGGTAAAAGACGCATTTAACGATTTTTCGTCCATAGGAGCGAGAAACAAAATGGATTCTAGAAAGATTCATTGGTAATTATGTACATCTAGTTGGAAATAACGAAATCAGTATTGATTCGGAATAAATAAAATAATCAAAAAACAGCAAAATTCAATTCAATCAATTCTTGACTTTTTTGAGCGTCAAGTCAAGGCGTCAACCGTAGACACTTTTGTTTTTTTTTTTCGCGATGATTTGAAAGATGCTTTAGTGACCACAGACTAAAATAAAGTAACTCGATTTCTTGACAGTGACAATGTCAATCGTTCGATGTGAGGACCGTAGCGTGTAACGAGCGAGAGACCAATTTTTTAAGGTTCCGTATCCAAAGGATAAAAACGGGACCCTATTTTACTAAGACTCAAGGTACAGTTTTTTTCTGGAAAATATCATATACCTAAGGCCGTATACAGAAAGAAAGCTGGAAACTTTTAAGCGCTTACCAGCTTTTGACAGCGCTGGTAAGCGCGCAGGAAATATATGAACGCGCGCCGATAAGCACTGAACGGTGCCGACAAGTTCCCACAAGCTTCAACACGCGCTGGTCAGCGCTGGGCGCTGCCATTTAAAATTAATATAAAACTGTGCTTCAACATGCTTCCTTTGTGTAGAACGGACCAGCGTTGTCAAGCGCCGCGCCGGTAAGCGCTTATAAGTTTCCAGCTCTCTGTATACGGCCTTACTTATCTATTATTGCTTGCCAATTCATTGTTTGGCCAAAATGGCGCCATAAGCATTTTTATCTTTTCCACTGACATTAAGTATGTAAGAATTACTCGTTTATAGGTAGACAAGTACCTAAATTAATTAAATAGGTAGGTAAGTACTTACTTAGTATATAGGTATACGAGTAGATACCTACAAACATCGGCTGGCTTTGGCTTCCGTGCTAGCTAGGTAGTATTCTAATTCCTTACTCGCCCCGTGAACAACCCGCGAAATATTTGGTAGGTACCGTACCTACCCCTAGCTAGGTGAATATTACCACCTACGTGTCGAGTCGAGAAGGCAAAAAGTACGAATAAGCTCCTCTCGTCCGATGTCGGCTGTCCCAAACCAAAACCTAGAACAGTATTTTTTTTCTTTAAGGTGCCTCTATGGGTGAAACTAGCGCCACCGCCGATTTTATTTTATTATTACCTACGTTGAACAAAGGAATTTTAAAAAACTGAATGTACAGTTTGTGAAACCTATCATAAGCTTTTTTTCAATACCTACCTATGTAATAGTTTCATTTTGTATAGTTTAGGAGGAATAACGAAAACAGAGTTTGGTGGCCACCAAGTGCAACTTCGCTAAAACTTCTAAACTATGCAAAATGAAACTATTACATAGTAGGTATTAAAAAAAGTTTATGATAGGTTTCACAAACTGTACATTCAGTTATTTTAAATTCCTTTGTTCAACGTAATAATAAAATAAAAAAGGCGGCGGCGCTAGTTTGACGCATACAACCACCCTATGCAAAATGAAACTATTACATAGGTATTAAAAAAAGTTTATGATAGGTTTCACAAACTGTACATTCAGTTTTTTTAAATTCCTTTGTTCAACGTAATAATAAAATAAAAAAGGCGGCGGCGCTAGTTTGACGCATACAACCACCTTCAGCCGCGTGTGTGCAAAAAAACACACGGTCCGAATTCCTATCTCATTTAGAACCAAGGATACGGGACCCATTAAAAACCTAGTAACTTCACTTGCACCCTCTCCAAAATCAAAATCAAATCCTAGCATGTAACACTTTCAAATTCAAAAACCTCGTAGGTAAATGGTGTCATTCCATAATACTTAGGTAGGTCACCTACTTATGTATTTGAGTTAGGAATTTCAACTTACGTACCTGCTAGGTTTGTCTTCGGGATCAAAGAGAATATACCTAAGCACTAGGTAGGTACTTAGGTACGTTTAATTTATAATGACGAACACTAAATTCCTAGTAGGTATGATGATAATGATACCAAGCTAGGTTTTTGAATTTGGTTGTGTGTGATAGCTGTCTGAAAATAATTATCTATTATGTCTCCTAAAACATGTACCTACTTAGGTACCTAGTCAGGTCCTACACCTAATTACCTACATATAATTATGCGCTATATTATTGTAGAATTGTAGAATTTGTAGAATTTTATTCTCTCAACTAGGTAGTAGGTAGGTACCTACATAAGTAGGTACTAATCTAAGTACCTATCAACAATTATTTAGTATAGATAGGTAGGTAGGTAGGTACCTACTTATACTTAGTTTATTAAAATTTTATATTTTAAAACATTTTATTCATCCTGTCATTTAACGGCTAATTCTGTCGAATTCTACCTATCAACCGGCGGAACGACCCCGGGGTCGTTGGTACCTTTTACAGAAAGTTAAAATAAAATATTCAAAATTAAAAATTTTAATTTAATTTTAATTTTTAATTTTTAATTTTTAATTTTTAATTTTTAATTTTTAATTTTTAATTTTTAATTTTTAATTTTTAATTTTTAATTTTTAATTTTTAATTTTTAATTTTAACTTTCTATGACTTTTTAAGTTTTAGGTAGGTAATCGCTTTTTTAACCGATTCAGATTCGAAATATCGAATTTTCGAATTCGACGGAATTAGCCGTTAGTTAACGTAACGACCCCGGGGTCGGTCGTTCCGCCGTCCGTCGCTTCTCTTGAACATTTTACAACATGGCTCTTACTAGGTTTTGGTGTTTGGGACAGCCGATATAGGTACTTACCTACCTACATACCTTTGATGATCATCACGTCACTGTAGGTAGGTACTTTTCCTTTGGTAGGTATTTACTGTAGGCTTGCAACGAGTTCCTTGAGCGTTGGCATTTGGCATTACCAGTGGCATTCAATACCTGTGGAAAAATACCTACTAAGTACCTACATTATTATTATACCCACTTACCTAAGTGTAGGTAGACTATCTACCAACTCCATCCAAAATATCAATAGGTCGCGTCGTAGGTAGGTAGGTACCTACACTTGAAATGAAGCGTGTTTCGAACCGAGCGGTGTTAGGTGTCATGCATGGCGACGAATTAGGTACGAAAATGGAAAATATGTAAGTAGGTAAGTACCTAAGTAGGTATAGGTATAGGTAACCTACCTACTTAAACATTATCTAGGTAGGTAGGTTATTATTAACCCTCGGCATGCCTGGTAGGGTCCTACACACCCACATACGTAGAAAAAACGTTGTAGGTAAGTATTGTATTCAATTTTGAATTTTGCGCTGTATAATCCCTGTTGTTGTGGTCGTTATGTAATAGGTGTAGGTAGGTACTTACAGACTGATGAAACGTTGTCGAGGCATAATTATCTTCCACAATTTTTGCTGGTTTTTGGGCGTAATTTATCTTCCACATTTTGGTAAAATTCGTTGAAAGGAGCCACTTTGGCAACGCTATTATATTGTCAAGCAATCAATACAATAGGCATCTGATTCTGAAAATGCAATTTTAGGTTCTTTCAGTCACTGATATTACCTACTGTAACCTTTATGTATTGTTAGTTAGATAGGTAGTGGTAGGTACCTATGTCAGTAATGGTTAGAGATTGGATATTCGGATGCATTAGAATTTAAGTAAGTAGGTACCTACTTACTAAAATTTGAAAAAATTTTAATCCCTGGAGATCAATTTTTTTGTTACTTACTTACCTAGTCCGTTAATGTACCTACGGTACCTACTTACTTACTAAAATATAAAAAAATATACTCAAATAAATATGCATCCGAATATCCGATCTCCTACATAAAGGAAATTTTTTGGTTTATTGTTTATGAATTATATAGGTACCTACCTACTTACTTAGTAGGTACTAGGTAGGTATATAGGTACCTACATAGAATAATAATAATAGGTACTTACCTACGTTTGTTTGTCCTACTTACTTACCTACAACACTAAAATAAACTTGTAACGAGGAACACAACACACAACAAGTATCTAATAAATTGTATGTTTTTGTGCGACTGTAGGACGTACTGGTAGGTATGTATCTAAAATATAAATAATGATTTCTAGAAAATACAAACCTTAATACCCCTAGGTATCTACCTACCTAAGTACCTAACTGATAATCCACAAAACATGAGGTAGGTACAGTTAGTAGGTAGGTAGGTATAGCTATATACCTACCTACCTAAGTATATAGTTTTTATTCCTTTCTTTTCTTAGGCACTACCGCTTGGCACTCACTAGGTAGGTACCTACCTAGTAGAGTGATGGGAAATTTTACTCTCCCGTGCCACTACTATTCTTATTGGCTCTACGTTAGAGTTAGAGTCGTGTAGGTACTGTCCTAGACGTGTGAGTGCTTCCTTGACCCTCGATAGCAACATTTTCACGTGGTCTCTCAAACCTATATTTGCGCACTAGCAGCTAAAACTGATACTGTTCGGACTGCTAATGTTCATACTAGGAACCGTGATTCAAATAAGTATTGTTATAATCGCGCTCTATTTCCAGATGGCACTCTATTATGAGCGTGTTGTAAAGTTAATAATAGGATTAAACGAACTAAAGTGAAGTTCTATCCTTATTATTTAATTTGCTTATTCTGGAATGACCACTTAGTAGTACTCGCTGCTCTCGCTATAAATCGCGTGTCCAAAGTGTTGCCCTGCAACTAAAAAAAATTTTTGATGCCTGCAACACAACCAAATCACATCATTACGTTCAGAGATAAATAAATGAGTAGACCCATGGGAAGAAGCTATGCGCATAATAGCTTTGGGATGGGTAGGGAAATTCTCATTCCAGAATAAGCAAATTAAATAATAAGGATAGAACTTCACTTTAGTTCGTTTAATCCTATTATTATTTTGCTTTGCTTATTCTGGAATGACCACTTAGTAGATGTTTAGAGTTAAACCTTAAAAACCCATTCAATGTAGTAACATTATACCTAAGTACTTAATTTATTACAAATGATACTTCCATATTAAATCACCAAGGTAAGTAGGTAGAACATTTACTATGGTTTCTACATTATACTGTTAACTAGAGGCACCCCATATGCCTTAACAAAAGAAACTTGAAAATCTTTACTATTTGAAGAGTTCTCAACTAATACCTACAATTAAATTGCTTTGCAAACATCCATTATCAAGAGGTTCACCCTACTGACTTAAAAACGCTGTAAGGACTTGTCCCAGCGAGACCTTTCTACTGATAAACTAGGATGTGGCTCTCTTAAGAGGTCTCTTAAAAAGCAATTTGTAATTAATATTTTAATAGTTCATCATCACATCTTAGTTGTTTAGTACCTATTTACCAATCATATGAAAGATATTTTAAAAGACAATAACTGGCTTGGCAAGATACATCTGCTCCAAGCAGTTGATTTCTTAACTAGGTAGGTATTAACAAAACAAAAAGAACTCTGTTATAACTGTTAACATTTAGTGTTTGGACTCTGCTATGTAGGAGTCCAAAATTAAAGCAGTCTTTTTAATCAAAATTTTCTTATTATGAGAATGCCACTGTCTTATGAAAAACAGAACCATAATGTGGCTCCTATGCTCCCAATCCCAAGTGGCTTTATATTTTGGCACATAGGTTTTATTCTTAAAATTCCTTTAGAACCACGTTTAAGGCGACCATCTGTTTCAAAATGATTAATAGATTATGTATTAAAAGTGACAGACAAAGCTAAACAATTTGCAGTTTAAGAAGCACCTTTAACAAAGACGGTCATTAAATAACAAAATTAAAAATAAAACATAAACACTATTTTCTGATTTCCTAACTTACCATACCTACTGCCACTATTTTTCGAATCCTAGTTTTTATTTTTACTTCTATTGCGCTTTGTCCTACCATTATTCCCTTCATAATTATTATTGCCTAATAACAAGCCCCCTAGGTAAGAAGAGTTGAGTTGACTTTGAATAAAGATTTTATAGATTTTCACAAGGTGCAAAAATGTATCTAAACACGCTTGATTACTCTTGAATAGGTACCCATACCTGAAAAGGCCAAATTAGAAACAATAAAATACTTATCTTTAACTACCTAATAGGTACCTTAAGCCTTTTATACCTTTTAAGTAACATACGTAATCATTTTTAAAGTGACATTCACTTTTTTAAAACATGTAGAAATGCATTAAAGAAAAGTTTCTTTAATTCAAAGTAGAAGCACTACCATCCAAGTAAAAGGATTACCATGTCAAGCTATAGGTACAATCGGTATATTTCTCACATTTTTTATTTAGCCTTAAGCAAACAAATAAATGTCTGGAGGACCAAGTGTCCACAATCCTTACAAAAATGTACTGGCTTTCTTACTTCTCATTCTGTATCTTGATTTGAGTGACAAGATTCAAATTTAGTTTTTGTATTGTCTAGATATCTATGTTAATACTGAAAATTGCCAGGTAGGGTCATTAAATTGAGGAATTTGACTATTTGGATGAACTTACTTAATTTTAACCATATTTTTAAGTATGTCTCAACCTCTAAAATGCATAACACTTCCATGCAAAAAAATAATAATAACAATAATACCTAATATTGCTTAAAGGGACCTAAGCTACCTTTCGCTTTCATAATATTTCATTACAGAAATACATCTAAACAAACCTAACGTAGGTCAACTTTTTTCCTAGGCTAGCAAAAACAACTACCAACTATGTTCTGATCTTATTCTGCCAAATAAATAAAAATAAAACTTTGCTTCATCGGTTCGGTTATTTTCATTAATCTACTATCATAGTACCCCCCCCCCCCCCACAACGTACCAAAGCTATGAAATTTTATTTTTACAAAACCATAAGAAAATATTCACCATAATATTTTTATTTGTATAATAAAAGTAGGTACCTACTTAATTAACAACTTTATTATTGATATTATTTAATGATATCCAAGGAAATCAATTTCTTTAAATAAATAACTACTCTAGTAAGTACCTTGTTCTCTCATTATGTTCTATGACCCTCTTGTAAATGTAAACCCATTACTAAGAAAGTATAATATCCATTTATTTGATTAAATATTTTTATAGTTTGAATTAATTGAATCTAATTAGTATGATTTTCCAATTCTATTTTACACAAAGTAAAACCAATTTTAATTAGCCTTGTGTTTAAAGTAAGAAGTTTCAACAAACTTAGTTATATAAGTTTAAACTCATCTTAAAATAAAGCTACAGGTACCTAGTGTCCATCCTTTTTTGGGGATACTAAATCATACATTATTACCTATGTACTGGACCAAAATTAATCCTATTCAGCTTTGCATTCTGATATGACACAATCATTAGGTATTTGATTTAAAAGTTTTATTATCCCTTAGGGAATATCAATTTTTTAGATTTGGTTACATAATTATTATTATGTGGCAAAGTGATTGTTCAGGCAAAGCATGAAAAGTTATCCTTTTAACCAACTAAGATAGTGGAATCTTGTGCAATTCTGTCCCATCCAGCATCCATAATAAATAAATACATACCTTAAAGCACACCAACAAAACAAACCTCCACGGATATTTGGCCCAGCTTTTGTTGGATAGGTCTGGGTGGTGGCATAAGCCCGTCGTTTGGCTGTTCTGGTACTTATGTTAGGGCTGTTGGTAGTTCTTTATTTTATAACCAACCATTTTTATAGAAAAGCTTCCTAGCTTTTATAGGTCATTAGTATAATTAGGGCCAATTCTTATACAGCTTCTTCCTCTAAAAAATGTAATAAATACCCAATGTGTTCATTGGTAATCTCTTTCCAACGGAGAGAGTGCCATCTTGCCTTTGAAAGATATTTTTGGCCCAGTTTTGTTTCATGTTGACTGTCTTATTTTTGTTTTATGTTCTTGAAGAAGTCTATGTCATGCTTTTGCTGTTAGGTTCAGAATACCTGATAATTCCACATTTAACTTTGGAGCCTCCCACAGTTTGCCCTTTCAAGGGGTTTTTATTTCATTGTTTGTCAACTTTAGTCCGACTTTTTATTAGTAAGGATTCCATTTGAAAGTCCTTGTTTTAAAGGCTTTCCCGAGGCTTCAGCTGTTGTTACCTCTTTACTCTGAGGTTTTAATCTCAAGCATTACTAATTCAAATTTCAAAATTGACCGTCATAAGTAAGATTAAAAAATCTAAGTTCTTCAGAACAAGCATACCATGTATGAGCTGTTTAAGTCACTCTCTGCCACGTACAATTGTAAAACACACAATTTGTAGTCACAATAGGTAGTTAGTACTTTAATGTTGGTTCATTTTTTAGATTTCTTGAGTTCAACCTCCTCAACGGAGAGGATTATTATATATACATATTTTATTACATGTCATGTTAGGAACTGTTTGCATGATTCTCTTAGTAGGTGCACCACCCCTCCACCGGAGGGGATACATATTGTACCACAATACATATTTTATAACATTATATCATGTTGAGAACCTTATTGTTTGCTTGTTTCTCTTAGTAGGTGCACCACCCCTCCACCGGAGGGGATACATATTGTACCACAATACATATTTTATAACATGTTAAGAACCTTAGTGTTTGCTTGTTTCTCTTAGTAGCTACGTGCACCACCCCTCCACCGGAGGGGATACATATTGTACCACAATACATATTTTATAACATGTGAGAACCTTATTGTTTGCTTGTTTCTCTTACTAGGTGCACCACCCCTCCACCGGAGGGGATACATATTGTACCACAATACATATTTTATAACATGTTGAGAACCTTATTGTTTTACTGTACAACCCTTTCAACGGAGGGGATATAATATTGTTATGTTCCTTATATTTACTTGTTCCACTTTATGTACAACCAATCCAACGGACTGGATACTTAATGTAACACAAAAAGTATTATTTTACGTGTAAGGTAGCTACTAAGGATTTTCCCGAAAAAAGCTCACGATGTACCTGGAAAACAAAAAACAAATCGCCCAAAAACGTTGAACTTGAAGGTTAGGCCATCAAGATGGCGATCGGCCTTGCCGATTTCACAGCCAGCCACGGTTGGTGAATTTGAAAATTTCTTGGGAACAATGAGACAATCGTTATTATTGAGACTTTTTGATAAATAAGTAGATGTCTTACCACTCCTGTGTGGATTGTATAATAACGTAAAAAGGGATAAAATAGCCCTTAGCTTCCATTACTTTCATCCTTGCGCCTTTCCAATTTTTCCAACATCTTGGCATTTTGCCCAGCTCTGGATGTTATCCACACTTTGCAAATGACCACTATAACTTATTAAACCACTACAACACAAGTTTTCGGAAAGAAACTATAATTTCTTTGCTTTTTAAAATTTTCGATAAAAAATCGACGACACCGCGAGTGAACGCGAAAGAACGAATGATGTGATTTGGTTGTGTTGCAGGCATCAAAAATTTTTTTTAGTTGCAGGGCAACACTTTGGACACGCGATTTATAGCGAGAGCAGCGAGTACTACTAAGTGGTCATTCCAGAATAAGCAAAGCAAAATAATAGTAATTTCGATTTGTTTTGCTGGTTGTATTTGAGATGTCAACCAGTAATAGATACCTAATTTATGTGATACAATTATATAAATCTTTACGATTATTACCTACGTTTCGTAAGGGTTGAAAGGTTGTAAATAATGTCCATGTTATTCCATTTTATGGACAGGAAACTTCTAGTGACACATTTGGTGGCAATTCGGAGTACTTATCGCAAAAGCTAAACTTAACTAACTAAAAATGTTGCCGTCCCTTTTATAGCGATGGAAAAAAAAGGGATGGCATTAATTTTAGTTAAGTAGTTTAGTTTAGCTTTTGCGACACTCCGAATTGCCACTACCTACTCATGCATTGTAATAACAAATAAAAATTTAGAATCACGTTTTGAAGTATTGGAATAGCAGTCCTTGTAGGTGTATATTGTAATTGTAGGATTGTAGGTGTATATTGTAGGAAAATACTGTGTCTAGCATTGAGAATACATCTCAATTTTGTCTAGCTAGTCTTTTCATGGTCGCTAAATTAATACTTAGATAGGTACTTACAGATGAATCGTCGGCCGCGCCGCCGCCGTCGGGTGTTAGGCATAATCTAGCCTCGATGCTTCCATCAAAATTGCCGTAGCTAGGAGCCCATTGGTCAACTATGTTGTCGGGTGCATTGAGTGTCTGCAAAATTATAATATTACTTACACCTTTTTTGTCGTTAGATAATTATGTGCAATGCCGTCTCGGTGCGGCGTTCACCTAACACCCCTCTTTTTGAGTTAGGGGTTAAAAAAGTTACATACCGGGCTACATGCCGGGACAGCATGCCGGCCGTCTGTCTGTGCCCTGTGGCACCGTAGCTCCTGAACGAGTGCCGATTTGAATGCAGTTTTTTTTATTTAGGTATAACAGCTTTTTTAGCGGTGATTCTTTTTACAGTAGGTAGGTAGGTAGCCGTGGTCGCGGGCAGACACGTCCTAACAATAATCGGCCTCTTTTATAAATTACAACAATTTACTGCCTCCCATCCCACCGCCCTCCTCATAAAATCTAAAATTCGTCCAAAATCCCATTAAGTAGGTAAGGTAGGTACTTACCTATCTGATTTTTCGAATTATTAACCGACTTCAAAAAAGGAGGTGTTATACCTACCTACTTACCTACCTACTCAATTCCTCGATTTTTTTTAATTAGTTAAGAAGGTACCTAGGTATAATTTAGATAGGTAAGTATACCTACATAACATGAACGAATTAGCCGTAACGTAGGTAGGTATGTTCCCCTTTTAAGAATAGGTATGGGTGTTGAAAATAATTTGAATAATAAAGTGTGACGTCATGACGTCACTCTAATAAAAGCTTAATACTTACTTAAATAAAACAAAAGTTCCTAAAAATCAAAACTTATACCTACCTACATGAATTAGGTACCTACTGTCCCATAAAAATATGTTGTGGCTCTGACGAGAATCTTCGGAAGTCATGAACAAAAATTAGAGCTAATACTGCCGTGCTGAGCTTAAACCGCAGTAACAGGCTTTTGGTCGGTTTTGAGATAAATACACAGCTTGATACCTCATTTCAATACCTACATACCAAACTATTTTTTTTTTCGTAAAACGGTATGGAAGTATTTTATTTTATGTTTTTAAGGAAGAAGGAAAGTCAAAACTGCAACAAATTCACGCAAATTTTACAATGTTTCCCAGCTAAACCGCAGTAAAAATAATACTGCACGAGATTTTGATGTGTTTCCTTACTAAAGTGCAGTATTACATAACATTTTGTCGTACTTTAGGTGGTTGTTTGATCTAGAAGATTAAAAGATAAAACTAATTAAAATGCAGTATTATTTCACTCCATACAAGTTGATTTTACTGCAATCTGTAAAAATATTATTTTTTACTTGTATTCCCAATTAAACTGCAGTATTACACACAGTATACTGCAGTCTAACTGGTAAATGATTTATAAATGCCTGTACCCATACCAAGTAAAACGCAGTTTTAACAAATAATACTGCAGTTTAGTAGGTATTGGTGCTTAAAGTTATAAGGCAAAAACCAAAGTATTCACAATATTGATACATTTTACTGCATGTTAGTTAGTTTTATGTAACTGATTTATGATAGCTCATTTACGTAAAGTGAAGTAATATTCCCTTAATACTGCGTTTTAGTAAGTAACCTTACGAAATAATTAAGACTGGCTCGCAAAATACTGCGAAAAACATCGCCAAACGACACAGTTCTTCAGTAAAGACAATCAATAATTTAACGCGTTCAGTGCCCATGACGCAAATGTGAATGATGCCTCGAAAGTTCCGGATTAAATTAAAACTTTGCATACTGCACACTTATTAATGATCGATGACAGACAATACAAATAGTTAAACATGAAAATCTGACTTAATGAATACCAAGGTATAATTAACAGTGGTGTTTGTTAAAAAAGTGTAACTTACATAATACCAAAGACGATTAATATCTAGAAGACAGACAAAGGCCATACACAAAATCGTAACCCGATCCCGCAGTACCAGATAGCCTGAAAACTTAAAAACATCAATTTTATCCAAGAAATTTCAATACTTAGTAGTAGGTAGCAACAATATTCAATATTTAAACATTTTTAACTAGAAAGTAATTGAAATTTCTTGGATAAAATTGATGTTTTAGAGTTTTCAGGTTATTTTTTAGGGTTACGATTTTGTGTATGGCCTTTGTCTGTCTTCTAGATATTAATCGTCTTTGATAATACTATGACTGAGTTTAATTAATATGCAGCATTAATAACTAGTTATGTTAGTCAAAAAGACAGTCATTTTTTATTAGCACCTACCTACCTCAGGGTATTTGTATCCTCAGGGTATAATAAATATCTGTAAGAATTTGTCTACCTTAGTGAGTGCAGTCGTGATTAAATTTTATTTTATTTCAATAACTTTATTATAAAATCATACAAAAAGCCTTTCATTTCTCTTTTAAAAATCTAATCTTAATCTTTTTTTTATTCATTGTCATAGATAATTATTTAAATGAGATAATGTAGAAGATTATGAAACTTTATTTTAGATGAAGTCGCAATCATTAATGCTGAGATTATCAAAAAAACTAGGTTTTTAATATTTATGAATTCTGATTCCTATAATTATTCTAAAAACGATGTTTTAATAGCAGTTCTAAGAGAGAATAAACATTTTTTTTATATTAAAGCTAGTTTTTATTTTACTGCAAGCGAGAAACTTTAGAATTTTCCTATAGAAAACCGCATTAAAATGAAGTATTATCACATGAATACTGCACTTTAAATAGTAAAATGACAAAAAAAGTGGTCCAAAATGCAGTAATAGGAGATTTTACTGCATTTTAGTAAGTTTTTGTTCAGAATTCTTGAAAAAAAAGTTTGCAGTAATAGGGGCTAAAATCAATTAATGCCTATAACTATTTTATTTTAAAGAAATTATATTGTATTATTGCATCTAATGATAGTTTATAAATTTTCCTTTCACTTTGCATTATTTTTTTTGTCAAATATCTTCTTTGAGATTGTTTTTTATGAAATCTAAACTTTAAACGCCGTTTTCTCAAAACCGCGTTTTTGCTATTACTGCGGTTTAAGCTCAGCACGGCAGAATATTAGCTTTCCTTACTAACTTCGGTTTTCATACAATTATTGATTTTATTTTACCACTGTATTTACTAAAGGTAGGTACTCCTACCGCGACAATAATGGCAATTCTGAGTGTCGCAAAAGCTAAACTAAGCTAACTAAAATTGTTGCCGTCCCTTTCATAGCGATGGGAATAAAAAGGATGGCAATAATTTTAGTTAGTTTAGTTTAGCTTTTGCGACACTCCGAATTGCCCCCAATAATGGGGCACAAAATTTCAAATTGAACGAAACAAACAAATTGGACGCGATTTATAAAAATGATGACTAGTGTTAGACGCATATAGGTAGGTACAATAAAGTAAAACTAGGTATAATAAGCAGGTATCTATCTACCTAATATCACAGATAAAATAATACTATACAGTAGGTACTATAGCTAATATAAAATAATCGTCATTAAACTCGTAGTTTCATAACGTAGGAAGACGGTTCTTAGTGTTTTATGCTATTTATCTTTACCTAATGGCTTCGTTTGTTAGGCAAAACTACCACTCAGGAAACCAGGAGTCAAGTGAGTACCTTAGGTATATACCTACCGACATTTACTGAGTACCTAGAGCGCTCTTATACCTACTAAGATCCCATGATAAAATTATTGTAACGTTTTGTAAAGTGTTTTATTGGATCAATGTCGACCTCTATAGTTGTGGTTATATGGAGAAAGACTTTTGGATCATTGCCAATTGAGCCAAACATAACTTCAGTTTGCTTCCATGGAACGAACGTCCATGAACAAATTCCGCAGTAACGCGTTTAGATAGAAACTCTCGAATCTGGTGATTGTGTCTAAACAACGTTGATTTTGGAACTGTGTAAAGCTGGCTCATCAATTTTGGATTTCCTATCACCCACCTACTGGTAAGGTCAGCGAAATCAATGATACTATTTAGGTAGGTTAAATATCCAAAATTTATTATTGAAGAGGATCCGTTAAGAATCATGATGAGGAGTTATGAACATAAATGCACCCGGAGAGTGCAGAAAATTGCTCTCTCCGTAGTTGAAGTCGGTTTAACAAATGTTTTAAGATTAGGTACTTAGGTAAGTACCTACTTATTTAAAACAATAAAATAAGTAACATTATTTTTGTAAGGAAAAAAAAGTTGGATCTAAGACTACATTGACTATCATTGACTACATTTATTTCAATGATAAGTGATTGATTAATGTACCTATACCTACTCATTAACACCGGTAAAATAAAGGTTTAAGTAGGTACTAATTAGAAGACCTCGATGGAATGCTATAGTGTTAGGATGCAAGGGTGAAAGGTCTATTCCTAAAGGCGGGTCGAAATCTAAATACTTAATAGTGGCAATTCTGAGTGTCGCAAAAGCTAAACTTAGCATAGGTACCTATGTTTAAGATCCGAAACTGTAATTTTTACACTGTTTACATTATGTTTAACGGCAGGAGGCAAACACACCTCCAGTGGTGATGAAACACCCCCCATACCTGAGGAAGAGTTGGAGCAACAGAAAATTGAACATGAACGTCAAGTTCAAAAGGTAGGTAATATTTTATGAATACCAGAATAGCACCCGAGATGGCAGGGAAGCGGCGAGCAGTTTTACCGTCTTAAAATTTTAAACTTAATATTCATTAATACATAATAGGTAGGTAGGTACTTACCTTCTTATCGCTTGAGAAACTTGTAACACAAGCGACGACACGTGTCGCTTAGAGCACTTTTCGAACCGCTATAATAGTAGCTATTCGGAATGTCGCAAAAGCTAAACTTAACTAACTAAAAATGTTGCCGTCCCTTATAAGCGATGGAAATAAAAAGGTTGGCATTAATTTTAGTTAGTTTAGTCAAAGACGATTAATATCTAGAAGACAGACAATGGCCATACACAAAATCGTAACCCTAAAAAATAGCCTGAAAACTCTAAAACATCAATTTTATCCAAGAAATTTCAATTACTTTCTAGTTAAAAATGTTTAAATATTGAATATTGTTGCTACCTTACCTACTACTAAGTATTGAAATTTCTTGGATAAAATTGATGTTTTAAAGTTCTCAGGCTATCTGGTACTGCGGGATAGGGTTACGATTTTGTGTATGGCCTTTGTCTGTCTTCTAGATATTAATCGTCTTTGGTTTAGTTTAGCTTTTGCGACACTCCGAATAGCCACTAATATATACCTAATATATTACGTAATGAAGATAAAGTTTAAAATTATATGACACTGAAACAGCAGCCGCTTCGCTGCCGTCCCGGTGTGATTTGAGGCTTTATTAGTGCGTATAAGCTAGTGGCCAACTCTGGGTGACTCTAGTGACGGAATTAATAGGCCACCTAAATCAAAAGCCTGGAACGACTAGAACTGAAGCACGAAAGCGCTTAGCATCGTAACCCATCGAAATGTTGACTACTTAGAATCTTCAACTATCTATCAAGTCTCCAGAAATATCTTGAATGCATAGAGATCGAAGAGAATAAAGAAGAAAACATTCTCTAAAACCGTGCTAATTTGACAGTTTGGTACAAATGTGAGCATGTTCCAAACGTCTGGCCTTTTACTATAATCTAGATTTAGAATGCGTGTAAATCATAGAAGTAGGTAGCATCTGTGTCTAAATGGCATATAACGTAACTTACTGCAGCGTAGCTTTAGATAGAACTAAGTATCTAGAAAATAAACAAGAAATAGATACCTACCTGTAGGTATCTACGTCGATTAAAGTTTCAATAAGGAAGTAGGTACCTAAAGCTCATGTTCGGGGTTTTGTTGTAGGTAAGTACCTAGGTACCTATAATGAATTCATCAATAGCATAATTCATAAACTAACGAATAAAACGGCAACGAAAATAAATCTTGCTACGACGTAGCATTTGATGTTGCTTGCTACGGCGTAAAATATAAATACTTAATGCTTATTGAAGATAGTGCCTACTAAATTGATTTATAAAGTCTGTTTTCCAGTACGATACTAACTGGCATACTTACTTATTTAGTTTCATTTACTTACTTTCCTTTCATTCTCGATTTATATAGTATTTAGGATCAAAATCAATAAGTAGCATTATTTTCGTATTTTTAGATGTAAAAACAAATATTTTTCTAGGAAAAAGAATGTCAAGCGCGCGAGGCCGAGGAAGTGGCTCAGCTTGACATAGAGCTCCTGCATCAAAGAGCCATTGAAGCAGAAGAAGAACAAAAGAGAGAGGTAGGATGGCACTCTAATGTAATTCATTACGTCGTACCTTTATATAAGTAAACCATAAAATACCATACTTGCCCGCGGCGCGCCGCGGGAATTCCGGCGAATTCGAATACGCGCACCTTCTCTGTGATAATAAGTATTATAGTACCTAATGAAAATAAAGTTGAAATTCATATTGACACTGAAACTACGCTCCGCTTCGCTGCGCTTCGCTACTAGGTACTTCGAAACAGTTTCTTCCAAGTTTAATTTATATACTTAGGAGGTTCTTTCAAAAGTTACGTATTAAACTAAGACAATACTCATATTTTTGCTTTGTATTTGTCAATACTTGATAAGAAAGCCTGTAAAGTCCCTGGTAATGCACTGATAAGAAAAACTTCTGGTTCTGTTTCCACAAACGGCACAATTTGTTGTAGAAATTTATTGCGGATCTATTTGTACGAGTTTTATGTGCCTACAAAAGGATGTTACTCGTAGCAAGAGCAAACAGAAATAATTGTGTCTGTTATGATCTCAGAAAAATTTCCAGAGCAGAAAAATGACAAAGATAGGTACTACCTATTATTAGAATTTACAGAGCAATTAATTATAGATCTAAAGCGGCTTATATAAGTAGGTATTTCATGATATTCGAACGCATTTATTTTTTGTTGATAATAAATATATTTTATGTCAACCGTTGATTTATTTTTAATGAATATAATACTCGTAAGTACCTACCTATACATTCTTTAGAAATGAGTAGGTAGGTATTAAATATGAAATTCTGAAATGAAATTTCAGCCCTTACAAAATGAGTTTTTACAATGAGTACCAAATGAGTAGGTACCTATCTGTATTTATAGATTGCAGAAGCAGTTGAAGAACTGCGAGGAATGAACACGTCGTGGTCACACCACCGACTATGTGATCTGCAGCGGCAGGCGGCAAGATGGAGGCACAGCAGACCATCTATTCCTGACACCAGCAGGCCTTATCGTGTAAGTATTTATTTTAAAAATAATTCCGGTAATGAAAGCCATTTACTCAGATTCTGTGCGCGTTGATCTTTACTTGTAGATGATTTTAACTACGCATGTATTTTTTGTGTTTTATTTATTTCTAGTTGTACCTGTAGGTACTCGGCATAGGCTACGTTGCTATGGCACGTAGGTACTCCACGTAGGTACCTATCTAAAGTTATAACAAAAGTTATATACTTAGATACAAAAATCGCGATTAAAAATGGGAGGTTGAAAATTAATTAGGTAATTGACGTCGTAGATTGTTGGATTGAAAATTGTGAAAGTTGATAAGAAAGGGGTGAACTCTGAAATGACTCAGCTGAAAGAGGATCCGGTGTAATGTAGGACAAGGATCGGATGATGATAATAACATTTTCTACATTAGTAGGTATAACCGTGCGAAGTCGGGACGGGTTGCAAGTTAGGGTGGGTAGGTACCACCTATATTTTTTAGTAAAAAATCGTCTGTGCATGATGGACATTCAGAATATTTCAGACGATTGAAACCAGTGCATATTTAACAAACAACCACCCTTTGAGAGCTTCAGAGTATAAAAAACAAAATAAATATGGCATCCTCTTTTTTCGTTTCAGGCTTTCGAACGAGTTTTGTGGTTGAATTTTTGATTCAGATTTTGTAGACAGGACTAGGTATTAATATTCGCGGCTTTAATTAATATTCAACTTCATAGATCAATCGGGAGTCCTATGTAGATTCATGACGTCGAATGCCGTCGCGCGTATTTTTCGACGCGCTCGCTGGTTAGAAAAATTTTCAGGTGTTATAGTACGCCCCATTATCATCGACAAAGAATATTCGCTCGAATTCTGTTCAAGGCACTTACCTATATGGATTCAATCGCTTCAGATGATTTACAACATGATTGTACCATCTACATAAACAAACATAAAGATATTGATGACGCTGTGTGGAATGTCCAAGGATATTTATTTATTTTATATTTGATTAATTTAAAATTAAATATACCTACTTAATTATCTAAATATTCATAGTTTGATTATAGCTGCCTGTTCTTTACTCTACATCGTTCAGTTCATATTTAAAAACACATAATAGACAAGGGATTTTATCGTTTTATCGTTCTGACGTTTCGATCCATGGTCACAAGTCTGCCCGCGACGCGATCAAATAACGCGTACGGTAACGGTAGGTAGGTACCTACCTCAAAATGTACCAATATCACAAATCTATATTTATGTTAGACCAACGTAAAGCTATGATGTTTGTACGATATTTGGTTTTATTTTCTAGGTATATTCGGAATATCGAATGTTTGTAGTTTTGTAGTTTGTTTGTTAGATGCAAAAAATAACACTAAATTAACTTACCTCTTCTATAGCTTCCACTGCCACTATTAACCAGAAGTCGGGAAATATATCGAATATTTGAAATAGAACGGGTAGAGCTAATTCTGAAAAAAAAAAATCCACATTATAAACACTGTCATTCACAGCATCAAATCAAACAACTATTAAAAACGGGTACCACATAAAAACATTTCTGGACATTATAGATTCTTAAGTAATCATAAATTATGTCTCTGCAGGCTAGATAAAAACAAAATTATCTTTTGGCATAGTGATGTGCACGTCATGTTATATCGATAATCGAGTCGTTTACTTAATTAAATTAAAATGGTTCTTGTAAAGCGCATACCTAATGCAATTATTTTATCTGAAACTTTCTTAGTACGTTTGGATGAGGTGGCGGCTAACTCTGATGACGGATTTTTAGGGCGCCTGGAGAGGCCTCTGTAGGCCTAACTATTATTAAATAAGTGCAATGTATATTACTGAATCTTGTCAAAGGAACTGCAGTGCAGCATAGCGCTCCTTAATTTCTGGCGCCCTGGGCAATCGCCCAACCGCACCCTACCCTAACGCCGCTAATGGTAGTTCACGCAATTGTCTTAGTACTCCTTCTCAAAAGCTTTTATAGTCAAACTGCAGTGTGAAATGTTGTCTTACGAAACTAACATAAATCTTTTAATAATCAATTAAATAGTTGTAAGATACCCAATAAAATGTTAAAAACCCTGTTCTAAGTAAGTATACGATATTTGCGTTGCAATGGATGTTAAATGATGACAAAGTTTAATATAAATTGTGGTAAGGGCTTTCGTATTAGGAAAACAAGGAATATTATTAGCCCTCGTATGTGTTAGTGTTAAAAATTTTCGATTTTGTGATAACATCTACTTAGCATCACTATAATTCTGTTTTGTATTGTCAAGCTAAATGTTATTTTATATATTTTTACTATTTTAAATGAGAAATCATGATAAGGATGCAGCGTTTTAGAAGGTCGGAGCGAGACACAGCCGTGAGTTAATTATTTTAAAGTACTTAGGTGTTTTTAATAATAGTTAAATTCTTACTGTCCTTTTCTATGATGGATAAGGCAAGGCTAATCCGCATGATGTAAGCCAGCGTGTAGCGCTAAGCGCTACGTATTGGTCTTTCTTCTTGAGACGACAGTCTTAGAATAGCAATCCACTTCCTGACCACTTAACCGCTGACGGAAATTGTTCGTTCACTTCTAGTTCACTTTTCACCATAATTAACTGTTATATTTTAGTATGTGTAATATTTTATTTAAATTGGTTAACAACACACGCGATCGACCACTCGTCGACGAGCATGACCTGAAACTAACTGATTTTACAGCTACCTATAGAAAACTCCCTTGCACATCCTTTCCCAGAAACAGGATTGAAAGTCCCTCCCACCCGATTGACGTCATAGATATATAACGTTTATTATGCAGAATACCAGTAAGGTTACCGGCGGTTTTTGTATATTAATCTTTACTCGCTCACGTGTCAGGTATTTTAAATGTATGGAATTTTTAGTTCATGCAAGTTACCGGGGGAGGCGAAGAACTGGATTTTCACATTTGTGAAACTTGACTCGGTATCGAGGACAGTATCCAGTACTACGGTAAACTGGCGTTAACACCCTGCTATTTTTGACGACCTCTGTGGCGCAGTCGGTGAAAGCCCGCCTGACACGCGGAGGTTGCGGGTTTGATCCCCGCTACGGGTCAAATGTTTGTATGATCTGCAAATATTTGTCCCCAGTCTGGGTGTTTTCTATGTATACCTAACATGTATGTATGTATTTACAAAAAACAATGTGTTTAAGTAGTATATCAGTTATCTGGTTACCATAACACAAGCATTATATATTGCTTAGCTTGGGACTAGATGGCGCTGTGTGGAATGTTCAAGGATATTTATTTAGGTATGCTATGATAATGATTGTGGGTCAATTTAGTTCGGACAAAACTACGATTTTAATAATTCTATTTTTGTTTGAAAGAGAATTTAATAAAATGTATTGTATGGTAGTCCCATAAAAAAGTTCTTCAGAGTTATGAACAAAAATATACCTCAAACAAGAGTGCAGAAAATTGCTCTCTTTTCTTACGTCTTTTCTTAAATTGAAGTCGGTTTAATAAAAGTTTTAATTTTTTGTCATTTGTTGTTAGAAACAAATCTCAAGCAACTTACCATGCCTTTTTTGTTGACAGAGTTGTCTCAAAAAGGCTTGCAGCGCTCAATTAACTAAACCATATTCAAGTCAAAGTATCGACGGTGACGGAATATTTATTAATCTTTCAAGACTGGGCTCGTGCAAAGGCAAGTTGACAAATTAAATGTTTTAACCGAGTCAATATTAAATATGTTATATTATAATATTTGGTAATAGATGAGTCCATGGACAGCGTCAGAGGCTGTGACGCTTCAGGATGCAATCCGGAAGGTCGAGCATGGAGAGCATCTGCCAGCGACGTCAGCCCACAAAGATGCATAGATCTCCCACGAGCACCCTCATGCCCAGGGTACGTAATCAAAATATGCCATAAATATTTTATATCACCCACGGAATTAACTAATCGAACTCAGAAAACAGCAGAAAAAATAGCATTGAATTAGTTGGATAAATAATTTCGTACGCGACCAATTGGCACGGCGTGTCCCCTGCGGAGCGAGAGTACGGTGCCACCTGTTGGTTCTTTGGCCGCGAGAGCCGGCGAACTAATTCGTCGTCGCCCAATGACTAGACACTCATAACCAATACATACATACGTCATAGAACCAGCCTACACATCTGACTTATTGATTTAGTGCAAATGCTTTTTCATATTAGGTCAGTTAATTACGTGTTATAATAATCTTAAAATACTTATGAAATTAACCTAATTAAATATATTATATTATTATATTTTTAATAGCTCTTCCATTTTGGCTATTTCATCGATAATGAAAATTAGTTTAGGTAGTTTGATCTCTGCCAGATTTCCTAATTCTAAGAGCTGGATCTAGGTCGATCGGGTGGCGAGGGGTTGCTTGGGGTGGTGTAGGGTGGTTAGTATGCGCAGGTTTGGCGCGCAAGCCGTCAGAGGCAGCGCGCGCAGCGTGGCCCCCCGCGCCGCAGTCCCCCCCGCGCAGCCGTCACCCTGCCTCCTGCGCCCTGTTCGCAGCCCGCAGTAAGCCGCCCACAACTTTGTTCTATTTTTCCGCATCGCAACAGCTTGTATGATCAGTGCGTAATTCCTTGAGCTGTCCCGGTGAGTGTCTTCACGTACCGACGAACTGCACTTTTCCCATTTCCCCTCCACTTAAAGACGTTCGATTTACATTACCGCTAGAATTAGTATTTTACCCGTTTCTTGGTGTCGATCGTGACCTCACCTCTAGTTTCAGTGCTTAGATGGTTATTCTCATCGTGTAATACATAATGTTGCGATAGCCAACTAGAGGGCAAGCTGTTAGCGATAGGACATGCATGCTCCTTTGTTTCCTCTTTATCCTTGAGTGTGTGATTGCCCTTGTGTACCCACCCAGTGCGGAGTGTTCGCGGGCCGGTCGGGAGCCGTGTGAACGTTTCGTTACAGTTAAGATGATAGAGAGTTAAGATCCAGTGATAGCGTAGGAGCGGAATGAGGAGACAAGAGATGCAAGGCAGGGGGGTGGACGTGGAAGGCGGCAAAGAGGGCTCGCAGATGTCCCGCAGCGAGTCCACCATCAGCCGGTGCACTCCGCACACGCCGCTGGGGCTGCCGGACAGCGTCAGCGTCGACTCCAACCCCATGCCCACCATATATCGGTAACTTGACCTTAGAGACCACCCACAATGCGGGAGAAGACGTTCCTCAAACAAACATATCATTCACAATGCTTTACAAACAAACTCAAGAAAACTTATATAACTAAAAGCACCGCGTCATATAAAGTCAACATGGTAGTGGTTACGCAACTATGCAGTTAGTTTTATAGTTTTAAAGTACCGTAGATGCCGTTTCTAACAGAGCTGGCTATTCTGATGTGGTGGTTGTTTTTGACCTGACATCTTGTTATGTCTTCTCCCAACGGCAAGTAATGCAGACAGTACCTAGGTCCACTTTACAAACCGAAAACGATGCATCATGCCAATAATCGCAGTTACGCTTATGTTGGTGGAAACTGAATTCGGAAGATTAACCAACATAATCTGACCTGCGGTGATTAACACGATGCTTAGTTTTTGGCTTATAGAGTAGAGGGGCAGCACTCCGCCGCATCGGCCGCGCACCGCGAACGTCGCATGCGAGTAGGTGTTAAAAATGTATGATCCAAATCTACGACTATTGCGAAGAGGCCTCTATTCGTTTAACTTTGCAAATACTTATTAGAAGTTTTATTATCAGAATGAAGTGTCTTCACAATGGCTAGTAGATTGTCAAACTGCAAGGTACGATGCTTGGCTTCTCATGCTGGTGTTCGGGTGTGCGGCGATAGCCAGCTGCCGAGTAAAGGTACCGTGATATCCTTTGTAGGTACACCTGTCGCTTTTGTCACTCCCTTTCATTACCGGAACATCACCCGATCTTGTCTACTGCACTCAACCTTGTGATCTGTTATTCTCAACTATTGAGAAACCAACTGATAATTCTTATGTACTTTATAGCTATGTTTACTTGTGTTAGGTACATACTTACTGTACAATTACCTACCACTGGTCTTATCCAAGATGCAATATTTACTAACAATAGAAATTGAAAGTTAGATAACTTGTATTTTTTCCGACAATTGACTCTAACCAAAATTTGCACTTAAAAGCTAAATTGTAGGGATATTTACATTGAAAAATGCTCGATAATTATCGTAATTCTGTTAGGCCTCAACCATTTTGTTATGATAACCCTAAAAATCAGCTGTTTTCTAATGTTTGTAAATAATGCATCTCCAAAATGGCTTGGGTACCTAGGTAATGTTTGCTTTAATGTAACCAAGCCTTCTATAATGAAAAACGATTTGATTATCATTCTATTAGACGGAACAGTTTTGCATGAATATTAATTTGAAGCACAGGTAGTTGTGGAACCTACAGAAAATAAACTACCCAGTAAGTGCTCGACCAGACTGCCGGCCAGTGCGGTAGCGACTGCGGCAGCGAAATATTAAACTTATTATATTATGAAATAAATAAAAACATAGAAAGAAACGGTGAATTTATTCCGTTGTATGAAGAATTAAGATTGTAACCATAAAATATTCTTTAAAATATATTTTAACAAATAAATAATTTCCTTGTAGGTAAGCATTTAAAATTCTTAAATGATAAATAATTCATATAAATAATATAATAGAAAATAATTAAAGACGCGCAAACCACGAGCGACTTGAGTTTTGATACCCCTGCCGTTTATGAATATTTTGACAGACGCTTAATTCGCTCATTACCACCGCGCTTCACTGTGGACACTACCAGCGTCTTCTTTATGTTTGATATTTCGCACCCGCCGTCGCTACCGCGCTAGGCCGGCAGTGTTGTGCGAACACTTAGTCCCTAGGCCTAGCCTAGCCCCTAGTCACTGCGCATTCAGTGTGGACGCACACTTAGAGTAAATACTTAGGTGCCATAATTTCTAAAACACCTAGTGGAATCATCTAGAATCATCACAAGACTCGACAAACAATCATCTTACTAAAATAACTTTCACCTATTATTGAGACCCTACTGTAATAGTATTAGCGTAGGGTCTCTAATATAATAGTATTGAGGTATTAGACTAATACCTACCTCAAATTTCGTGGCATTGTTCGTAGTTCAGTTTTTTGGTAGATACTAAATTTGTAACAGTTCACCAACATACCTAAGCCGAACTGCGAACCTAAGCACGAAATGTCGTTTTCAGGTAATAGAGCTGGTAATGGCCTGCTTCTTCTTCCTGCATAGCACTAAGTGATTTGGAAGTCACATATAGCTATGCATATTTGAACAGGCGTCTAACACTTTCAATTATCTTTAAATGACAATAACCTTTTTGTCACTATTGGGATTGGGAGTTTGATGCTCTCCTAAAAATGTAATCAACAATTTTGAGTACATATCTACCTAAATGATTTTTAAGTAGTAGTAAGTAGGTAGTAAGTATAAGTAGGTAGATCATAAACTTTTTATGTTTATTTCTATACGAATACCTACATCGAAGAACAAAATTAAGTTCAACTTCACAAATCATTAATAACTAGTCTAGACTTCAAATCATATTTAATTAATATTGAATAATACTTATAGTCATAATAATAATATGTGTATTCATAGGTAGGTATCTATAATTAATTTTAAGAAAACTTAACTATTTTTTCTTTGATTTTAAGCAAGTTATGAAATTTCTAAACATCAATTGCTTAGTTTTGCTACGATCGCTGACATAGAAATGAGAACAGAATGAAAGGCATCATCAAACTCGAATGATAGTGTAGGAAGGAATAGTAGTTTATATGCGTAGGTAGGATAATAGACAGTGGCGCAAATGTAGGTTATTAAAATAGAAAAATATCTGTATTGTTCAGATGTCGTGCTCCGATCGCATCGCTGGATTGTATGGACGATTTTAGTGCTCATTCCCAGCAGATGCTAGATCAAGGTGAGTTGATCTTTTATTTTTACATACATTTATATTATGTTCCTATGTCCTATCTTCTTTTAGGAGCTTCTAAGAAATTTTGGCGAATAAAACATTAAGAGGCCGTAGGTAGCAAATATGTGGTTTGAATCGTATTAGATCTCAAAATCCGTGAAAGATACCACCTTATAATGTTTGGAGAAATTAAACTTTGAACTTTTATCTTGCGTTGTGGTTTTTTAGAAACACGATTGGTAAAAGTTTTCTCGATCATATATTTTTTTGAAAAATACATGTTTTTCACACAGTTTGCTATTTATCTCAGGAACAGAACGCTATTTTTGTTGGTTTTATGTTTTGACAAATAGCCTAGAAGTATTCATTTAGTTCTGGTTTTTTAATTTTTCGATTACTTGTTTAATTAACTTGTAATTAAATAAAAACTGTTTTTTCGCTATAAATTATGTTGCGTGTCTATCGTTCTGCGCTTCTCACTCACGAGTAAAAACATTATTCGCTCTCCCGCTCATTCCTCGGCGTTATGGCACACACTTAAATCAAATAACTCTTATCTAATAAATCTTTGGGCACGCAACCATTACGCAACAACTTCCTATCTCGCAGACATTCAGTAACTCTATTGTCTATTTTACTATTTTGTGTAGGATATCGTCATACTATTGCTCAAATCGTTTGTTATATATAATGTGTATCTAGTTTTAATAAATATAAGTATTATGACCAAGGTCTGACGGCGGAGCTGCTTTTTGGAGACTTTCAAGACAAAGGTGATAAATATTAATTACACTTTACATTTTCTCACTGCTATTCAGTATACAAAAAACATTTAAAACATAATATTTTTATTGAAGATAAGCTTTAATTAATACAGCGAGCGCCTACACAAGACAGCTAAAAATAAAATTCGTGAGTGTCATACAAATACAAACTTTGTAATTTTGCTGTAGCAGGAGAAATGGCATTGACTCGTCCGATGTGCACCGTTTACACTGGGCACCCCTCAGCTGTGGCCTCTTCTGTGACTCCTGGCCTACGGTACAAGAGCTTAGGCAAGTCAGGGCTGCGGGTGCCTAACGTTGGCCTCGGGATATGGACCCTCATGAACGAAGACAACGCCGAAGATGTTGTCATGGCCGCCCTTGAAAATGGAATCAACCTTTTCGACCTTTCTGAAGCGCATTGCGGTTAGTTATCTTGCAATCGCTCTATATCTTTCTAAAAACAATAATACAACATATTTTTATATCTGCAGCAAAAGGTGAAGCAGAACTTGGCAGAATTTTAAAAAAGAGGGGTGTAAGGAGGTCCAGCGTTATAATTATAACAAAAATATATTGGAGTACAAAGTAAGTTTGCTTGTTTTTGGGTTCTCAAAATTCGACATGCAAAGGTCTTAAAAAGTGATATTTGAAATATTAGGTATTTGTTTAAATTATAAAAATTTACAATGAACGTTGTTTTAAACCTTTGAATGGGAATATACCTACTTAATAGGGACCACCTCGGGAATATACTTTTTCATACAAAACTATCTCGGGAATATACTTAGGTACACTTTAAAAAAAATATATTTAAAATCAGTCCACTATTATTGACAGATTCATAATCTTTGTACTGTATACAATATATATATATATATATATATGTATATATATAAACATACAGCGGAAAATCTAATCTCCTCCTTTTTTGAAGTTTACTTACTTTTACTTTATCATGCCAACGGATTTCTGTGTTCCTTTTCTGATAATTATGTTTTACGTAGTAGCCAGATTAAAGGCTTAATATTTCAATTGGATCTCGCCATTTTTTGTAGAAAGCTTTTCAGCGCTTCATACATATAATACTAACCTTAAAAATCATACTTGATAAGTTCTTCCAGAACAAAACTTGTTCATTTAGCACTTTTTATGGTTATTGTAACCACTTACATTATTATTTTGAACACGCTGGTTTTTTTAGGAAATTAAGTAGGTACCTACCACTATATTTACCTACAGAAATTGTTACACATTTGCTTGTAGTACCTACCTACACAACATTTATTAGGTATTTTAAATCGAAATTCAAGCTTATTTTATGCTGCTTAATTTATATACTTGCTGTTAGGTATATAGATGCTATTCGATCTCGGCTGCGAGTGCAGCATGGAACGATGACTGTTGAAGCTCCCACTAGGGAGCTTCATGAACTCAAAAGTTTTGTATGATCCTACTGGGATCACGAGGGTGGAACCATAATGGAATAAGCCAACAAAAATGCAGCCGCAGCCGCGTTCAGTTGTTTTCGCAGAAATCCATACAACTATATATACATAGAAACAAATCAGTTTCCACAGCGTCTGCAGCCGAGGCTCGGCATCACGAGCAGCCGAGATTCGAATAGCACCGTGTGTCAGAAATTAACCTTTAACCAACTGTCATTTTCAGTTATAAATAAAGATAGATAGATTTAACCATGTAATATTTATTAGTTTTAGCACATTGTGAAACATAACAATTTTACCATGATCATATTCGGCACAAGCTCATCATTCTCTGGATCAAAGTTCGTACAAGACCCCAATAACGCTTCCTCATTGCTATAAATACAAATCTACTCCTCTGTTTGAAAAAGATGGCGACGGTAGGCAAAACATTTGCTCTACTATTAAAAAATGAAAAGTTTTAACACAGGCTAACTATATTTTTATCATTATACTGTGTTTTTGTTCTTCTGCCTCCTACCTACTCTCTTAAAGGTATTGACGTTCTTGGGAAGATGTAAGATGTCATGGCTAAACCAAATGCTCTAGGTTTTCCTACAGTCGCCGCTTATTCTTACATTATTCCATGGAACCTACATCCTCAGCTTATCGCTATTGCAAAGTTACTAATCATTTTCCAACTCTTCATTTACTAGGTGTGTTGATAATGATAACAGGTCGATTGAGCGAGGTCTCTCTCGTAAGCATATATTTGAAAGCGTAAAGGCGTCTCTGGCCAGACTTCAAGTCGAGTACATCGATGTTGTGCTCTTGCACAAGGTGGATCCTTTGTGCCCGATGGAAGGTTAGTGACTTTTCACTTTTTATTAAACAAATCAGGTATGTTATTGTTGGTATAATAAGTTGGTTAAGTTATGAATAAAATAGCTGAAAAGAGTTGGGTGGTCATAAAATATACGTTTCTTGAGAGTTTTTAGTTGGGATTTCATAGGTTACCTAACAGAAAATGTATTTGCAGAGGTAGTCCGTGCTATGAACTTCGTTATCGACAAAGGATGGGTGTCGTATTGGGGAACCGCTCGCTGGTCTCCGTCTGAGGTATCACCATATTTTTTTGATGTTTTGAGTTTGATAATCTTTTAACGAGGGGGTAACAAATAATTTTATTTCGTAGATAATGGATGCCTACACAAACTGCAGACAATTCAATTGTGTGACGCCTATTGTTGAGCAGACAGAGTACCACATGTTTTGCCGTGAGAAGGCGGAGTTATACATGCCAGAACTTTATCACAAAATTGGCGTAGGTAGGTAACAAGATAAACGTATTTAAAAGTGTTGTAAATAACACAGCAACATTATATAAGTTTAAGTAGGTATATCCACAGATAAAATAATACGACAGTATGTATACCAGAGTTAAATTGTGTTTTCAATGATTGATAAAAAATTTAGTTTTGAAGGAAGTATTTTGTTAAATATATTGAAGTTTACAATGTATCTTTAGGTTTGATGGTGTGGTCAGCCTCTACAACCGGAAAGGGCTTGGGCCCCGATGACGTCACAAGTCTTTTTGCTAAATCAAGGTTCAACAGAAAATACAGCACTTTCAGTTGGTGCGAAGATGATTTGGCTTTGCCTGAAGTAATTACTTTATTATATTTATGGAAATTATAACTTTTACTAGTCTTTAAAATGACGAGTGACTTTCTTTAAATCAATTTAAGAAAACTTTTTCGTGCGCTTACTTTACTTCATCTTAGGTAAAATGTGTTTTGTTTTTAGACGTTGCCTACATCCAGTAGCAAGGAGCAGGTAGGGGTGCCTGTGGAGGAGCCCCGCACATATGGAGACAAACTTCGAGATCTTACTAACTTGGCTAGCTCTCTTAGTAAGTTTATGGTGAATTAAAGCAATGAAGATTAAAATCATAGCGGATTCGAAAATCAAAGTACATATATAGAGAAGAGACAAAATAAAAAAAAATATAAAATTATTTAAATTTCGTAAAATTAGAGCAATTTTTAATGGGACTACCTCGCGTGTATAATATAGGTATAATAATATAGGCCTTTTTTCAAACAAAAAAGGAATTTTTAAAATTGGTTAACTATTGACGGAATCATTGGTACATTAAAAAAACAACAATGGAACATTAGAATCTCCTTTTTTTGCAGTCGATTAATCATTTTTGAACTTTTATCAATTATATAGTATTGCGTCTGCGTATCCACTCAATTAGTAGACCAATTTCGTTATACTAATGGACGTACACTCAGTTGCTCTTCATTTTATTTTCTTTAATTTAAAAAAATGCTCTGATCTTTGCTAAAATGCCTAAAATACCTAAGTTCTTAAAAAACTTTCATAAAAACTGTCCTTTTATACAATATGATTTGTTATTGTAATTAGAAATCTAAATAAATAGGTACCATTTTCGTATTAATTGAAATGTGCATACGTTTATTACAAATTGTTTAAAACCAGATTGCTCGATAAGCCAACTAGCTGTGGCATGGTGCCTCAAGAACGATTCAGTGAACTGCCTCCTCCTGGGTGCTACGAGCGTAGACCAGCTACGAGAAAATATTCACGCTTTGCAGGCAAGTTTATTATAATTTGAGATGCGAATATTACGAAAATAATTATCGTTTAATTGACTGTAATTTCTTCAAAATATTATTCTTTGGATGCTTTTCGATCATATCAGACTTTTAGAGTAGGTACTATATATTATCTAGCATATAGCAGTTCGTTTGTTGGACAGATTGCTCCTCAACTGACGCCGTCGGTGCTGTTGGATATAGAGAGGGTGCTGGCCAACAAACCACTAAGGCCACCAATGGTCTCCACGCTTGCGATGCGGAACCAACAGAACAACACCGTCCGCATTGATATGACGTTTGTATCGATTATTTACGAATACCAATTAGATATTTTTATGCTAAGTGGTATTACTTACTTGTTAATCTCTCTTAGCATTTTATTTTACTTTCAGTTTCAAAAAAAACTTATCGACGGTATTATGCTTCGTATATGTTTTAAATATGATATATAATATACCTAGTAAATACAATTATATTATAATTATTTGATTTTTTTGCTAATACAAATAAGTATCTGAAAATATTACAGTTTCGTTAAAACTTTTGTGCAATCTTGCACCATAAGTAATATGTAACGTTATTTATGTATTTATTTAGAACAAATAAACATAAATGAAAAGTTACAGGTCTTACACAGATGACAAAATATAGTATAGCTCTTTGTAGAGAGTTTGTAAACATAGTTGATATTCGCAGGGGTGCAACATCAGGCACAGCTTCGCCGAAGCTTGAAGGTGACGAGTGCGCCGGGACGGAGGGCGAGGCCACCACACCCGCCAAGGAGGGCGTCGGGCGGTCCTTCTGTGAGATCCAGTGACTGTGGTGGAGAGGAAGCACTGACTCTGCTTCCAAATCTAGCAAATCAAAGGTAACATCAACACTTTAACCTTCATAGATTCTAAGAAATTCCTCAACCAATAAAAAAACCTTCAACGTTTATTTTGTGCATAATATTTTTTTATATTTCAAAACAGGAATCAAAGGACGACAAAAAGGACGAACCGAAAACCAGCTTCTTTTTAAACAACGCCGGTGAAGTCATCCGTCGCGAAGGTAAGATTCAAATAATCATATCAATTGTTTTATGAACTGCTGCTCCGCTGTGCTGAAGCTCACAGGTTTTTCTATTGTCTAGAACACGACGGTCGCACAACCGACGTAGTCGTCTCAATTTCATCTTTGAAGAGCAAACAACAAGCAGCGGCTGCTGCCAAACAGGCTAAGAAGAATCAGGCTGAAATGACAGCTCGGCCCAGGTCGGCTTCTATCCAGAAGTCCACCTCGGGGCAGAACCTCCCGTCCACCAGCCGGGAACGCCGACAGTCTAGATTCGACCTCGGGTCAGCCACTGATCTTTAAGCCGTACACAGGACACTACGACACTACAATGATGTCGTTGTTATAAAATCAGATTTAAATTCTAAATTCTGATTAATGAGACTTTAACCCACGGTGAATAATGTGATGTGTATCTTATAAATTATTATAAAGTAAGGATTTAAATTGTATTGTATAACATCGGAACCAACTCTTAGAAAGGTCAAGAAAATGTGGTTTCGGGTTTGTTGATCGAGATGACGATTTTGGTGGCCCTCAAGAGACTTTACTAAAAGGGTGGCACACCAAGATGCAGTCAAGCCAAAGTACGATCTATTTGTAGTAGTTGCTATTAGGTCACAGTATTTAGATAATTTGTAGTCGACAGTAGGACACGTCATTGCCACAGACACCTTTTGTATACGCGGAGGGGATTTTTAAGAAAGACCTTGACATGATCTGTGATTCTAAAGTGATTGCAGGTGAAGTAACGTCGGTGAATGGAACTAGGCTCTTAAGAGTAGCTGGTATCTTAAAACATAAGCGTAGCAACCAGCATTAGGAACGTAGAGTCACACGGAGGGATAGAATGTTAGTGATTGAGATCCCGACAGGGGTTTTCACTTCTTTAGTATGTATCAAAATTATGAATAAGGAGGATTATAATCTCTAATTGATAAAGTGTAAATTTATATGTGACTTTGAATAGCACGACTATATTTTAAGGTTTTCTCGAATACACAATCGTCATCTTTGTAGTATTTTGTAGTAGTCGTTAGATGTAGATGCGTTTTTCTGAAAGCAGAGGTAACGTAGTGACAAAAGTGATTCCTTTGGATTATTAGGTTCGGAAACCATTTAAGTAGTAACAATTTAGAATGTATTCTGTACTGCTTTAAGAAACTGCACTTTTTTTAAATCTAGCTTAAAATATAAACTCTATAAAATACACCGCTTTCTGGATGACGACTAAATAATAAAATAATAAGTTCATAAGAAATAATACGCAAAAGTTGAATAGGAAATTACAATAATGTTAATAAGATGAGGTTAGTCTTAAAATAAGTTTATGAAAAATTCTGCACTGCACAAATAAGATTTACAAAGTATACATGCAAAAAGTTTAAAGTATGTAATTCAAAATGAAAAGATCACTTTTAAAGAGTATTATCCACTACGTTTTGTAATGTTACGGCCTATTGTAGAAGGTAGGTACTTTAGCGGCCAGCAACACAATAGTACTTATTTAACGATGTGTCTCGGCACTGCACCGATCTAAGGCACGGATTACAAGTGAATTCATTATTTTGGGGTCACTGGAGCTAAACCCACGTTACTTTATTATTATTTAGTACAATTTTGGTACATTTTTTCTTATATTTTACTCTCATATCCAAATTCCGAGATTGCCCTGCTGAAGAGCATGACACACTAAATAAACCAGGTTAAAACTAAAGATTAATCCAAAATAAGCTAAAATAACCATCTGGTATAATTATAGGTAAGTACTACTTACTCTTTATCAGAATTGAATATTGGTCTTCTCTTCTAATAAAGTGTTTGTTTTATGAGTTTGAGTTGTCATAGTTCTCCGACCTAAGAGCATGCGCACGATGTTTTTTTAGCGGCGCGTTTGTACTTATCGATACAAACGCGATATGGAATACCGACACTTTTTAGCGAATACAAGACAGTCGGACTAACCGTCCAACAATCCGTCGAAGTGGACAGCCTGGTTGGTCGGTTGGTTGGTAATAGACGGGCAAGCTAACCCATGCACATGATATTCGCGTTTGTATCGATACAAACGCAAAACAAACGCGCTGCACAAAAACTACTGCGCGTTCTTAAAACGTCGTGTGCATAGGCTCCTATTATATTCAAAAGTAACGAATACGTTCTAAGTAATAGATTATTATTAACAAACAAATGATGCAACACAGAATATAAATTGAATTTTAAAAATAAGAGGTACTTAGTTGTACTTATAGATAGAGTTAAATTTACGGGTGGTAGCAACATATTGCCTCTAAGAATTAACAAAATATGAAATTTGTATTATGAAGCATTCACTTTTATCGCAAATATTTATCCAAAAATATAAATTTTAATAATATTAATCTCAATTTATTAAAACTAGAAATTGTAAGTAATACATTACAATCATTTGGCCTAGCTTAATAAAAAATAATGAAATTAGTTATACTTTAGAAATAAAATATATATTTTTATTAAAATTATACGTTTCGGTGTTAAATGATATCAATAATTATGTACATTTTGTTTTTACAAATTGGCATCAAATTATTATTGCATTGCATTACTGAATGAAAACTATTATTAGATTAATGTCTTCTATAATAATGTAACTAATGTAAAATATTCTTAAATTATAACTAAATTATGGATCAGAGTTCAGTACCTTAAAACGTTACATTGTTAGATTGTATTACTTATTTCTAATGTAATCTAAGAAGTAAGTATGTAATGGTGTGAATTCTGTTCTTCATTGTCCTAAAACATTTAACAGTTCTCAAACTATACACAGCCGTCCCTGTTTTTTCGATCTACAATAAAAGAGGATTATCAACTTTCTTTTACTTTCAAGGAGGTTGTTTGACAGAATTGATACCAATTTGTTGTGTTACGAAACGATTGGAACGAACGAAGTTTTAGGACGAATAAAAAAATATTTATTTAGGGAACTTATCTTAGGCTGACATAGAAAAGCGCAAGTAAAATTAAAATAATATAATATAATAATTAATGAGTATACTCATATATTATAATGAGGTGTATAGTATGATCGTTTTACAAATAATTACGATCTTTTTATTATGTTGAGTAGGTACGTATTAATGTAATTAATATTTATATTGATGTTATGTTAGAATGTAGATAAAACAGTAGATATTACTAATATAGTTCGGACCAGACTAATTCGGAAAGTTATAATGGTGAACATACCTTTATTATAATATAATATGTATTTATATTATACGAGTACTTCTTGTATCGGAAAAAATATTAATTGTTTGTTCAGGTAATTTTGAACAACCTAATACATTAATTAATAATAGATTTATTTATATTTTAATTAGAAAACTTGGTCATTGACGCTTCACTGCACTTATAGTATCAATGCTACACGACATAATATTTATGTACAGAAACTAAACTACTACATATTTACATAACTGTAAAAAATACAATTAGAACCAGTTGAGCCACCTAAGGATCGTTACAAACGATCCATAGGTAGCTCAACTGATCCAAACCACATTAAGCTAAACTAATTACCTAATAACTTTGACAACACATTATAATTATATTGACGAACTCTGTGGCGCAGTGAGTGAAAGTCTGCCTGAGACGCAGAGATGGCGAGTTCGATGCCCGCTGCGGGACAAATGTTTGTATGTTCTGCAAATATTTGTTTCGTGTCTGGGTGTTTTCTATGTAGGTATAATATGTATGAATTTACAAAAAAAATTTACCACTTATCTATTTGTTTTTCAGTCATCTGGTCACCATAACACAAGCATTAAATTGCTTTTAGGACTAGATGACGCTGTGCGGAATGTCCAAGAATATTTATTTATTTGATTTTGTTTAGGTTCTTTCGGATATTTTTTGATATGTCAATAATAATAAATAAATATCCTTGGATATTTCACACGGCGTCATCTAGGCCCAAGCTAAGCAACTAATGCTTGTGTTATGGTAACCAGATGACTGATATACTACTTAGATATAATTTTTTTTGTAAATACATACATATTATAGATAGAAAACATCCAGACCCGGAACAAATATCTGTAGAACATACAAACATTTGTCCCGTGGCGGGGATCGAACCCGCAACCTCCGCGTGTCAGGCGAGCCTTCGCACACCGCGCCACAGAGCTCGTCAATATCTAAAAAATTATCTAAAAGAGATAAATATTGCACACATTAGATGAAATGAGGTCCATTTGGGTGGATTTTTTATGTGGTGTTTACATACTCACTGTTCTAGCTTTGCACTTCCAGCTATTTGCTCATCAGTTTACCCACACTAAAACCAGTGTGCATAAACAATATACCTACTAAAGTAACAAACATAACCAAACTAACTTAGGGATAAAACAAAATTTGTAGCACTTGAAAAATAATTACACTTTACAACTCGTATAAATAATTATAAACATTTGAATGTTTTAGCTGAATTATGTACTTATTTAAAATAAATGTTATCAATATCAAATAATGTTTTATTATAGAGCCTTTATTTTGTTGACTTGACTAACACCCAGTTAATAATGTCACATTAGTTTGCAATGCATGATGGAGCGCCTAAGTAGCAACACTGTCAGAGGGGAGAGGTGTTATATACTACATGGAAACTTAAACTTTCTGATGATCATCAACATCATCAGCTATTTAGTATCCACTGTTATGTTTGCAGTTTAGTCACATTAATAAGTACTTTTTAGGAGGTACAAAAGAAAATTGCTTTCCTAAAATTTGTAGGATTTGTCGAGGAGAGTATTTGAAAAACTAACGGATAGAAAGTATTTTGAATAATCGAGCGAAAAAAAATTGCCCTGCTGAACTGCGAATACATCGAAACTCTTTGAAATGGGAGTTTAAGTTACAGCGGTTTCTTGATATACATTTATTGAGGTATTTCGAAAACAAAACATCCATAATAACCATATTGAAATATACAAATCCATTCTTGGTTGGTAATTGAGGATAAAATTATATTTTCCGGAATAAAATGTGCAAGAAATTTATGAAGATATTTTACAGTGATATTATTTTGACCGAGATCAGTGGTTTCAGATACAAAAATATAAATACGATTTTTCTCACGAACGCGCTTAACTCGCGAGCATGAACGAGTGAGCAAAGCGACACCGTTAACTGTTCAATTAACTAACCTCATCCCTCCAACGTGTCTGTGCGAGATCCTAGCAACCTAAATATAGTATCATCCTAGCTGCTTATTCCGCTCGGTAAATGCCTATTGTGTACCGAGATGGAGTTAAAGTGCCACGGAGGACGGTCGCGATACATCTCAGTGCGACACATAGCCCTCCAAAATGACTGTGGTTTACTTCGACTGGCTCGACTACCTGGTCTTCGGGACCATGCTGGCTCTATCGGCTCTCATAGGAGTGTACTTCGCGTTCTTCGCGAAGAAGAAGCAAAACACTACAGCCGAGTATCTCATGGGGGGAAAGGCCATGGGCATCTTTCCCATTTCGATGTCCTTAATAGCCAGGTAAAGTACCTAACTTTAGGTATTCATTATAAATTTATAACTAATCATATTGGTTCTGTTATTGCAAAGGTTTTTGTTTATTTACTTACAGTTATATATCTGGGATATCACTGTTGGGCCTACCCGCGGAAATGTATACATATGGAACACAATTATGGACAGTTGTTCTGTCGGAATGGGCAGTTTCACTTACCATTGCTATCGTTTATCTCCCAGTTTTCTACAATTTACAGATAACGTCCACATATGAGGTAGCCAGTTCCTTTTAATAAAAGTCACTTGACACGGTTTCGTTTATTGCGATTTGTTGATTCGAGTATAGGTACTCGTCAGTTAAGATGTGTCGAAGCGCTCGTGGCGAAGCTTGCTAAGACTTTCTTGGTAGATCGTCGAGGTTAAGCAACGTTCTGAGCGGTCACAACTTGGATGGGTGACCGCAAGTGGCATTATCAGCTGAGCGCTTCCGTGCTTCGGAGGGCACGTTAAATTGTTGGTCCCGGCTTTTATAGTCGGTAAGCTACGACGAAGGCCTTTAGGCGGCCTGAAAACTCCGTCACCAGAGTTGGCTACTTGCTCATACGAACGAACGAGTTGAGATCTTATGATGGAGCAGATAATCCTAGATTCAGTAATCGTAGCCAAATACATTGATAAATATTTGCTTATTTGAGGTTTAGTATAGAAAACTTTCAAATTTATTGAATTTTTTCAGTATTTGCGTCTGAGGTTCAACCAAAAAGTGAGACTTTTGGGATCTGTGATATTTATTATAAAAATGTTACTCTACATACCCATTGTCATTTACGTACCAGCTCTTGCGTTCAGTCAGGGTAAAAAAAATTTTAATACAATAAATAAATATCAAATAGTACAATACCTAATTGATTATTAACACTTCAGACAACTTATAGTTTTCACTTTTTATTTCAGTAACGGGTATAAATATCCACATGATAACACCAATCGTGTGCATCGTTTGTATATTTTACACAACTCTCGTAAGTAGTTCAATTTATTTACTTATAGGGTCTAGTATTCCCAAAAAATTAGACATAGCTAAACCTACCTGTGACGAATTGAGGTCAAGTAAATCAAGATAAACTGATTTTAAATATGAGCGATTCAGCAGTTTTGACCTAATTTTCTGAATTTTAGTCTGGTTTAAGTCTAATTTCGTGCTACCAGAATCTCTACAAATACCTATATGAAAAGTTAGTGGGTAATACAAAAAGGATCAAACATTAAACTTTTGCATATATCTCTAGGGTGGACTCAAGGCTGTGGTATGGACAGACACTCTGCAAACGGTTCTCATGTACTTCGGCGTTATATTTGTTCTTGGATACGGAACCTATCTGATTGGAGGTGTCGAAAACGTCATTGAAATCAATAAGAAAGGAGACAGATTGGATTTTTTCAAGTAAGCTCACACTCAAACTATTCCGTAAAATACGGGCATCACACATTGAGTTCAACTTGGTTCCAACATTGATTACAAATAGAATGGCCAATGGCAATGCTCCGTTTGTGTCTAATAACCGTCCAAGACCGATCCTCACATTGGAGTGTTGGAACAAACACGTTCCAACACTCCAATGTGAGATACAGGTTATTACCAAGGACGATCTTTCATCGTCCTTGCTATTATTTACCTATTATTTACAAATCACAAACATTTTTTTTTCATAATTTGCACTTCTAGTATGGACCCCGACCCGACAATTAGACACACGTTTTGGTCGACAGTCTTTGGGAATTACTTCAGCTGGCTGGCATCTTGTTCTGTCAACCAAGCTATGGTGCAGCGGTGCCTTGCGTTGTCTTCTTTGAAAAGGGCTAGAATGTGAGTACCGTTAAATTAAATTTAAATTAGGGAAAATTAAAATATAAAAGTCATAGAACATATATATATTCTGGACATTTCACACAGCGTTATCTCACCCCAAGCAACTTGCTGGTGTTCATCAGATCAGATGACTATACTGCTTTATATACCTACTTTTTTTGTAAGCACATGCATATTATATATAGAATCAAGACAAATATTTGTAGTTTATACAAATATTTATCCCGTAGCAGAAATCGAACCCGCAACCTCCGCGTCCCAAGCGTGCTTTCGCCCACTGCGCTGTAGAAGTATAACTTATTCTAGTCGAACTAACATCAAGAAGTGTTTCTATTTTTTATTTTATTGTTATTTTGTATAAGTTTTTGCGTGAAATACAAACTTTCACATTTTGTATTATTAGTTGGATACTTTCCCCCTTATTCATAATGGTTCAGTAAACCTATATTAGCTAAAACGGATATTAAATCTGTTGCTATCTCTTTTCATTGACATAAGAGTAACAAGAAAAAAACATATTTAAAATCTATATTAAATTGACAAATCTTTATGAATAAGGCCATTTATCTATACCTAGCACTTACCTATAATAATAGAAAACATTCGATGGTATGTTTAAATTAAAACTTAGAATAGCCAGGCCAGGGTTTTCCAAGTCTTTTCTAAAACCCTATGCCCGGTTCACAAGGTCAAGGACTGTGGACAGTAGCGAGTACAGTGAACAAAAGGTGCTCTAGTGTAAACCGATCGGATAGTGGCGAGTCAACTATACTTTCAAGTTGCCTTGCAAGTTGCTCAAAATAGGAGTGCTTTCTATTTTTTTCAAGCGCTTGACAAGTCTCGATTTTGCAGTGAAATGCCACTTGATTTGCTGTAGTAAACAGTCGCTGCCCAGGTGCTTGTTACTTGCCACTTCTACTTGCTGCTTGCCACTGTCCTTGACCAGTTACGGATAATAGTCAGTTAGTGTATATATATATATAATATATATGTACACGGATAATACTTAGTTAGTTAGTGACAAAACAGTTGCAGATACCTTTATATTTTAGAACAATCTACATAATGGCTGTTGGGATTTTTACTATCCTTTCATTATGTTGCTACACGGGGCTGGTGATCTACGCAACTTTCGCCGACTGCGATCCCCTGTCCACCGGCGCTATCAGGAAAAGTGATCAGCTTTTGCCATACTTTGTGATGACAATAACAGGATCTATACCAGCTTTGCCTGGCATATTCATGAGTGGCGTCTTCAGTGCCGCGCTCAGGTGAGATGATAAAATACCTTCATGATTTATTGCAAGGTGGAAACTTGTTGACTAGCAATAAAGACGAATAGCCAAACGGTTCTGGAGTTTTTACTTGGTTGTCAATTGTAAGTTTTTATTAAGAAGGTTATTATTATTTATAATTATTATAGTTATTTATTATTTGTTATTTACTTTTTATTTTATTTTTTACCTAAAGGGTGTTTTGCCCATCACCTTGCCTGGTTTCAACGTTCAACTTACGAATGACCTAAATGATTTAGGTCCTTTGTAAGTTGATTATTGAAACTCTATCATCAGTGCACCTTTCATTGTCACCAAAACTATCATGTTACAATATTTGTACTAAACATTATAACACACGAGGTATACCACGACCTTTAGACATCATTATAACTAACTAGCTGCGCGGTGTTATTCACGTTCCCGTGGGAATACCGTGATCAAAAGTAGCCTATTTTTTCTTTTATTAATCCAGGGCATAAGAAATCCTGGTACCAAATTTCATTCAAATCCGTCCAGCTCTTTGAGCGTGAAAAAGTAACAAACACACTCCTACATTACACACACACAAACATTCACCTTTATAATATTAGTGTGATTAGTACAACCAAAACTAAAGTCAAAGTCGCGCTGAAAGCTTTGAATTGTGTTACGAGTAAATTTTTAATGATAGCGACTCTTCTTATGTTTTAGCTCTATGTCTACTGGACTGAATTCTTTGTGTGGAGTAATATTTGAAGATCTTATAAGACCAGCTTACAATAAACCCATTACAGAGAGAACAGCTAGTTTTATTATGAAAATGATCGTAGTGATTATTGGTTTGTATTTTTTATTTTTATCTCTGCATTCGTTGTTACATTGCCTAACTTAGATTCATGATCACCATGGGCTCATAATAGCAGCACGATAATAAATAACCAGCTGTCCTTGGATCACACATAAAATAATACTATACTACCTTGGATGCTTTTGTACTGTGTTATACAAGTATTAGGTCTACCACAATCCAAGCCTCTGTATGTTGACTTCGGCCCCATGCATGCCTATCAAAGGTTCAGTATTCCATAGTCCTGGAGATGTCAAATCTGACTTAGGCTGTGTCCACAGTAGGCAAACTGTTAGCGGCCGACTGAGTTTACGGCGTATCGGTTTAGTACGCCCTTCCATATTTGAAATGGAGTGTCCACAGTTTGCTAGTTTTGCGCTTACGTTACGCAGTTTGCAGCGTTACGCGCGCCGACTGTCTCACTGACTCACAGCAAAACCGGTTCCAGTCGGCGGCGGCGGATATGGCGAAAATTGATCTGAGTTTGCCGTCTCAAATTTCAGTTTGCCACAAATTTGCGGCTCACTCAGTCAGCCGCTAACAGTTTGCCTACTGTGGACACAGCCTTACAATAAGATTACATAATAATAAGACTTTTTTACATTCTAACAATTATTTTCAGGAGCGATTTGTGTTGCCTTAGTATTTCTAGTAGAGCATATGGGAACTCTGGTGCAGGCTGGAAAGAGCCTAGCAGGCATCACCGCTGGGAGTTTGCTTGGACTATTTTCGATGGGCCTATTTTTACCATGGGTGAATTCTACAGTAAGTTAAAATCAGTATTAATAGAAACGACGATTTAAATTTAAATCTAACGATTCCAAAAATGTATAGGTTTTTATTATAAACCAACTGTTGTGGCTTATCTGGTTCCCAATAGTTTTCTTGAAATCTTTGCTTGTGGTTCTTTAGCTAAACAAGACTGTGTCGTTTTTATAATAATTATTTCCCATTCTTCCTTATTTTTATTCGCTTACAAAACTCTTTTGTATGTATTCGTTTTTTAACGTTAAACTTGTGACATGGTTATGAACAACGTTTACTTTTAAGAATATTTACCTACTTAATTTTAAAATTTGCATGGCAAACAGCAATTTGCAACGTCTTTTATGGATTTTTGGCATAGCACTAAGATCGAGATACAGAAGGTGGGTATTATTAAATAATGTCACTCAAAGAGCCGGACCCGCAGTACAAATTGCAACATCACAATTTATACTGCGACCCTATTTTCATAGTCTGGATTGACTGTTCAATCGCATTCACTTGGCACCTACGAAGTACTTCTTGTTCCTAAGTGAACTCGAATGATCTTTGAATCCTGGCACCGTAGTGCACCGAGGTTATTCGAATGATACTGAATGAGTCGTGTTGAATGACCTCATCATGCGATACCGCAGTTCCTGGATATATACATAAACTCATGTCAACGTTCTGACCGACCGTTTTTCTATAAAAGTTTTATGTTTTTTTATGAGATTACGAGACATTAGATAAGAGATTTTGTACGAGAATTTGAGATTCTGATTAACTAATCTCTGATCAAAATTGAAATAATCAGAAATCACAAAATCGTAACCCTAAAAAATAGCCTGAAAACTCTAAAACATCAATTTTATCCAAGAAATTTCAATTACTTTCTAGTCAAAAATGTTTAAATATTGAATATTGTTGCTACCTACTACTAAGTATTGAAATTTCTTGGATAAAATTGATGTTTTAAAGTTTTCAGGCTATCTGGTACTGCGGGATCGGGTTACGATTTTGTGTATGGCCTTTGTCTGTCTTCTAGATATTAATCGTCTTTGCCAAAGACGTTCAGTAGAACGTCTTTGGTTAAAGCAACCCATTTGACACTTGTCACGTGATTTGACCATTGATTAGCTAATTTTGGAGATGATCTGCGTTCGAGACACCGGATGATTATACATATAGTTGGACATCGCACTTTCCATCTCCATATTTTTTTAAGAATGGTTTTATCTGGGCATTACTGATATAAAGTAAAGTTAGTTTTACTAATATTATAAGTCGAGCCAGTTACAAACTTCATCAATTATTTCATTTCGGGCGATATCTTCCAAGGATGATTATTTATTATTTCTTTATTTATCTTGTTAATGCTTCAGAGAGGTTTATTATAAAGAAGCCTCGTGCACGTCAATTGTAATTCCATGAGTGGGTTGAGCAGCAGTAGGCTCCCACGCACTTAGAAAATATATTTTTAATCATATTATTTTCTTTTCGATTGAGAATTTATTAATTTATAGCTTATTCGTCAGAATCTAGAAAAGGCGATGGAGAGAAACGCACAGGACCAGACTAAGTGGCGTAATAGGGAGGAAGCCCAGACCCAACAGTGGGTGCAACCGGTTAAGATGATGACAGCTAACCCAAAAGTCACCTGACTATTACAATCTGAATCTCGGAAACGGCTCCAACGATTTTCATGAAATTTAGTATGTAGGGAGTTTCGGGGGCGTTAAATCGATCTAACTGGGGATTCATTTTTAGACAATGTCGTTTTATCCGTGTTTTTAGGCAAAAAAAAAACTGAGCGAACTTGATCTTCCGTGTCCAGTGATTCCAGTTCATGCACTAACTGAACGACATAATTTGAATAAATCGATTAACTAACAATAACAATGAACGAACGAACCTAATTACTGACTGACTTTTACTTAAGTAAATTATTTTTTTTCTTACCGGTAAACTATTTTTTAATTTTTTAACTGTTGTAATTTTATTTCCGTTTTAATTAAAATAATTATATTTCATAATTAAGTCGTAAACTATCTATGAGTGATTCCAGGGAGCTTTAGTCGGAGGGATCCTTTCGACGCTCTTGGTGGGCTGGATCTCGCTGGGCACGCAGGCAGCCATGCTGCGAGGGGAGATAGTGCTCATGCCCAAGCCAGTCTCCGTAGCGGGCTGCCAGGCGAACTACACCATGCCCACATCACACTTGGTGCTGAACGCCGCAGAGTTCAATAAGTAACTTGACAATTTTTAAATACAAAAACTAAACACACCAAGTCCTACTTCATAACTTCATAATTTAATCAAAAATTATGTGTGACCGAGGTCACTGACCTTTGGTTTATAAATGTTTGGCGAACGGGAGACACAAAGGGAGGCCTTTTCCTAGTAGTGGGTTCATATAACATCAGCAAAATGGATAAGGATAAATCCCCACCAGACGTAAATACCTACAAATTAAATGAAAGGCTGATATGATGATGACATGAAATAAGTAATACTTTAAACATTTTTTTTTAAATGATGTTATTATTAAAATATACAATAAACTCACGTCTACCCTCTAACAACTAGATACGAGTAATCCACAATGTATTGAATTTAATAGAGTTACCTATATATAGCATCTGATCATTTGTGTTTGCTAACAGGTCAGGAACGTTCTTCCTGTACAGGCTGAGCTACTTGTATTACACGCTGGTCGGCATGATTGTGTGCGTGATTGTAGGGAGCGTCACTTCTTACTTCACTGGCCCAAATGACCCTGCTATGGTAAGAACCCAAGAATGATATCCACTCACCTACTTATAACTAAGTCCTAGCCAGACCACATAGTAGGGTTTTTTGTCCAGATACTGCCACGCGAGCGTCGTAAACACTTTTTTTTTATAATTGGCATACTCGAAAAGTACAGTTAAAGTTACCTGAACATAGGGTGGAAAACAGTACTTTGTCGTCCCTAGGGCCGTAAAGTAACGCGAAATCCCTAGAGACGCAAATAGGTAACTGTCAGTTAAATCAAAATGTCGCCTTATAATATGACATTTCTTTTGAGGCATGTCGAGACTTTCTAAGCAGCTCACTAAGCTCACTACCACTACGCCGGCGCCGCCTCGTTTAAAGTGATTCAGCGAAAAGTCAGCCACTGTGATCCTAACGGGGACAACGATTAAAAAAAACATTCCTAGGTACACCGTGACCTGCTGACTCCAATCGTCCACCGCTGGCTGCCGCCGCAGCACCCTCACTGCGGGAGGCCTCGTCTGACGCACCACGACATAGAACTGCACGCTCGAGAGTTGGAAGACCTCCGGAATAATGCTCCGTACTCCGTAAGAAATGTATAATTCTAATTTTATCGGAGTCGCCGTCATTGAAACCAATGAGAACTATACAACGTGATTCATAATTGGTATGTTATCCCGGAAGGGGGATTATGTGACCATGAAAATGAACAGTTGTGTAAGTGCAAATCTTGTGAATTCCAATTTTCAGTTTTTCATACAAAAACCTAACTTCAATCTTTTGACAAAAAAGTTTGAATATTTTCATCGCCCGCCCCCCTCGTACGTCACACGGGCCACTGGCCAGGTTAGGGTCACCGGCAAAGTTCAGGGATCAGCTGATTATTATAGGGTTGCTCTGTGTTTATTTCTGAAGGAAACTTTGCTAGTCATTTATTCAATGAAAAACATCGAAATTAAAAAGTCGTAGAACAAAATGTTGTTCACACTGATGAGGTGAATGACCCCTTTTCGGGATAACATTACCAATAATGAATCACGTTGTATGATAAGTATTTACGGACATAAAATCATTAGCAGCGTATTACGTACGTAATACAATACGTAGGTAGGTACTTACTTATTATACAACTTACTTATTAGTAGGTAAGTGTGCTGAGTGGGGTTAGGTACATCGTTACGAAGTTCGAAACCCTTAAAATCAAGTGAATTTTGTCATATCTAATCCAGAAGACCTTCCTTTAAAAAAATATTGTTTCAGAAGACAGCCAGTGACAGCCGATGTGACCTGCTTGCTCAACAAAATAATAATAATTCATAATAAAATCTTATATTTGTAATAGTTTATTTTAAACAGAGATGAATTTTGACATCTTATTTTAAATGGTGTAAGAATTTTTTATTATCATTGTTTTACTTTTACTGCATTCGCAATAGGTATTTTATCAATAAATATATTTTATAAATGAATTATTCAATATAATAATCTTTGTTCTTATACCAGTTCAACCAATATAGACTAATTCCATGCACAGTGGGTGGCCAAATTATTGGGACAAGACCGTGATTTAGTATTTTCTAGTTTAATTGATTTCTCTATTATTGAATAGCTATAAGGAGATGACTCTCCGGAGAACAAATTCTATCCTTAAATTTGCGCCTTAAATACGTTTATCGGACTACCAAAGCCTTGGAACTATCAAGTACCTACCTATAAATGTATTTAACTACCTAAATACAATTATATTATTAGACATACCTCTGACTACCCCCTTAGACATCTTCTTTTTGTAGTAGAAATGGGATCCTTTAGATAATAATTTATTATTGAAATTTGGGCACTGGCATCCTTCGATATCTAGTGAGCAAGATAAACTATAGGTTACCTAAGATACAAAATAAAACAAAAATTATGTACGACATAAAAATCTATTGATAATAAAATATTTAATTATTCTTAAAGAAAAGTAAAATTATTTATTTACAACAAAATATTTTAAGATTTTATGTAAATGAAATTAATAGTCGACGTACATTTTATTTTCTGCAATAAAAATTATGTACCTCGATATCCGATCACGAAAAATAACTTTCGCTTAACAACGAGATAGTTAAATCATGTACAAATAGATTTACTAAGAAGGTAAGAATTGCATATCAACTATCTTGGTATTCAATAATAAATTGATACTTAAGAGTCGACAATAGTGGCAATTCAGAGTGTCGCATAAGCTAAACTAAACTAACTAAAATTAATGCCATCCTTTTTATTCTCATTGCTATGAAAGGGACGGCAACATTTTTGGTTAGTTAAGTTTAGCTTTTGCGATACTCCGAATTGCCACTAATGTCCACTTAAATTAGAATGGTCCGTACTTTGTATTAAATATATTCCAATATGTCAAATGATTTTTACTCACCCTGCAAATATTCTGATTAAATAAATTGTTAAATAAAATTACGCCTGTTTTTGGTAAAAAATAATAGGTGTTCAAATTTTAACCTCGGGCCAAATTTTGATAACTTTGTATGAAAACATCCTGAGTATTCGAATAACGTACAAGTCAGAACTGACACATTATATACCTAACAAAAATAGAAAGGCTTCGCTCTCCGTATGATCTAATCAGATTAAATAGATTTGAATCTACGAGACGTCTACAGCTAGAGAGGCTCTTAAACTGACACAAAAGATTTAACTATCAAACCTTACGGTACATTAAACTAAACACTCGAAGATCATGAAAAAATTAGGTACTAAAGAGGCGTCCACAGCCGCCTGCCTGATAATGTCCGTTCACAGTTTGGGTATGAGTTCGTCCCGGCGGCAGGTGCGCACGTTCACCGGGAAGAAGACATTTAGTTCGATGAGTGTTGCCAGAACAAGGAACATGGCGTACATGGCGAGGCAGGCGCGCCCTACGGCTGCGTCAAGTCGGAACTTGTTGAACCAGAACGTGAGGTACAGCAGCAGCAAAGTTGACAGGAGAGATATAGCTGAGTATTCCAGTCCCATTGAATTTATTTTTACCTGGTAACACACAAAACATTAACTCTTTTATTGTTCTATTGACATTATACAATGCGTTGTCTAATTATTATACTGTTACTATTGTCATATAATTAAATAATGGCATCAATAATCAAGCGCGTTCTAACTCTAGTCAAGTTATCGGATAAAATATAGGTTTGTATAATAGACTACATAAACTCTATTTATACGAATACACCAGTTGAACAGTGACCTCCTAAGAAATCTATCAAGCCAAGCTTTCGCATAGTGCTTATCAAGACATATAGGTTCCTAAAATACTATCTTAATGATCAACTTCAACCTTGTCTTGTTCAATTAATAAAATTAGGGACAAAGTTACCAACGATGTTATTTTCCACCGCGTGCAGGTAGAGTGGACACAAGTGTTAAATGCATACAAGACTTAGAAAACAATTAGTCACAGTTTCCATTACATTTGAATTTCACACAAACAGCTAGGGTTAGCCGACTCACAGTTCGCTAGGCCATTCATAAAATTCGCATTTTGACAAAACTAATTCGCAAATAGCTGATTGTAGAAGTTAGTTCGTCTCACCCGGTGAAGTCCTGGCTCTGTAGGAGTCAGAGACGCCTTGATGAGCCACGGCAGGCCCAGGCACAGCAAAATATCAAAGGTATTTGAACCGATCGAGTTGCTGATACCCATAGAACCATGGCCTATAATCAATGAAATATCAATTAAATTTATGAATTAACTCACACAGTTTTAAATGATACAATATTGATTACCTTGTTTTGCGACAATGACGCTGGAAACAGCTTCGGGAACAGAGGTTCCAGCAGCTAAGAAAGTAATGCCCATCACTGAATCAGGGATCATTAGAGTGTCGCCTGTAAAACAAAAATATGATTAATATGATGAATGTTTTCAATATAAAACATTCAAAATATTGAATTTCTCACCGATAATAGTGATCATCCAGGCAACTACATAAGAGAGGGATCCAATCCAAACGATACACATCATAAAAGTGACGGGGAACCAATTTCTAAAGCGAGGTTTCTCGCAATCCGGAATGGTGAACAAAAACACTAAGTGGATCGGCCAGGTTACTATCCATGTCGTCTGAAAGCACGTAATTGTGTTATAAAATTGTATATACAAAAGTGCTAGCAAAATCTGTGATGTTCCATCAATACATCGTGCATTTTAACAGTAGGTACACATTATTTTTGTTCAGATACTATAATGTATCAATAAACAAACCTTAGTAACCCAAGTCCGCCCACTTGGCCATTTCAGAAGCGAATGAACGTACGGCTCAGGTTCGTTGGCAACGGGTGGGCTCTCCACATTAGCGGCAATTTCCAGTTCATTGCCCTTTACTTCAATCTCAACATTAGCATTCTTAGAGTAGTCCCCTTCAGGTGACTTGTCTAAAGGAGAGATGTTAGGAGAAGCGACCCTCTCAGTCACATCGGAATGGTTGGGCGAGGCACTAGTACTCTTGATGCTGCCATTCAGCTGGGGAACTTCCAGGGATAGTGATAGTTCGTTATTCCTTGCGGAGGAGACCGGTGATTTCACTTCTTTAGTTTCTGGAAAGAATATTAAGTTATCCATAATATATCATTCAAACTACAATGAGAGAATGAGAGACCTTGAACATCTTACCTTCGTCATGCTTCCCATCTTTTTTCAGCTTATCAGAGACGCATTGCCAGCTGCCTGTAATTTTTCACAAGCATTGATTTATTATGTAGATACCATACCATTACTGAAGCTGATCATAAGTACAAAAATTACAGATATCAACAATCAGAATCAGTCGATTAACTTCGAGAATTCACCAAAGATGTTGTAATATTTTTATACCTAGAGTTTATCAAAATACGTTCGTATTATGGACTTTAAGGCGCGGGACAGACAGAAAAGACGTAAGGCGAAGACGCGGCGCGGACAAGGCGGAGACGTGACACGGACGCGACTTTTTGAAACACACAGAAGAGACGGGGCGCGGACGCGACGCAGTGCGAGCGTGTGAGCGTGCGTGACGCGCCCGGCAGGCATGCCACCCCGCGCCCCGTCCTCGCCCCCGCCACGTCCGCGCCACGTCTCTTCTGTGTGTTTTGAACAAAAGGCGCAGACGTAAAAGCGTCGCGCCCGCGCCCCGTCTCTTCTGTATGTTTTGCGTCGTGACGCTTCTATACATTATGTATGAAAGGGACGCGGAAGAGACAAATGTCTGCGCCCCGTCCTCGCCTTACATCTTTTCTGTCTGTCCCGCGCCCTAAACACGCGTATCTAAAGTAGGTATGCAAATTGTATTGTAGCAGTAAAGCTGTTCTATCCTACTCGTATTATACTATCCTACTCTTCCTACTATTACGAACGAAAGTTTGTGAATAGATGAATGTATCTTTGTTACTCATTCTCGGAAAAACAACATAACGGAATTGGCTGAAAATTTGAATATTAATAGTTTAAGACCTGGAACAACACAGGGCACTTTTTATGAGAGTGAGTTTCAGCCCATAATAAGCCCAGGATACTAGTTCATATAATATCATAATATGATATTATATGAACTAGTATGATATGATATTATCATATCATATTTTATTAAATAAAACATTGTAAGTACACACAAATACAAAGAAATTACCTTTAGCGAAGTTCTGGATCGACTTATCGTAGTACATAATGCAGATGTATACTCCATATAGCATCACGAGCAGAAGAGCCTCGTACCACTGCACATACTCATCGTGCATGATGCAGATGAGAATGGACACTGTGATGCCGTACGCCAAACAGTCCCGGGTCAGTGGCCACCAGTCCAGAGGGACCACCTATAAACAACGTTAGGTACTATTCATCAATTTTATACCTACAGAGTATTTTTTTAACTGGGACAGTATGAAAAAAATGCGAAACTATAGAGAGAGAGACACTGTCAAAAACTTGTATGAGAAAACCTTTTATTCAATTGGACTAACTGGCTTTTTCAGATTTTTTCTTCAGATAGTAAATAATAACTCTTACATAAAATATTATTATGTATGTTAGTGTGTAAGGTATTTATTATTTGGGCCTTAGATTAAGTGTTTAACATCTTGTTACTTATCTTTAGTTGCCTGAAATAAAGATTATATTATAATATTACTATTATAAGATTGGGTCACTGTGCATGATTGTTTTTATATCAAAATGACTCCTATGTATGGATAACTTGAGCTTGACAAAAAAATCAGTTAGTCTGGATGTTTGTTAATCTTTTAGGCAAAAAAAACTACTGTACGTATTTGTCTGAAACTTATTAATAAAAAATATAAAAGTTCATGACCTGGAATAACATATAGGCTACGTATTATCCGGGTTAGTACCTACCACGCTAGCGAAGCCGCAGAAGCTTCTCTTCTATAGTTTCGAATTTCCCCATACTACCCCAGTAAAAAAACTACCGTGTGTGTACCTTGCAGAAATCGCACTAACGAATGTACCTATGTTCTGAAGAACGCACGAAGTGAGAAACAAAAACGTAATTCAACAAAATATTCTCGTCTACTAAGCACTTACTCAAACTGACGTTTCCTTCGTTACTCAGTAATATTCATCCACAGATTCACCCTAAAGTACAAGTATAAAGTATTAACATAACTATATTATACAAAATGAAAATAAAAAATATATAATAATAAAATAATTATAGCTAACGTCTAATAAGCATTAATTTCATTAAAAAATTCTTACCTTTTTCCACTGTTAGCATACACAAAATAAATGTTAGTATATTTGTTCGTACATACACACTGGTTTCAACTACTTTCAGGAAACAGATTTATATCTGGTGACGGAGTTTTTAAGCCGCCTAAAGGCCACCGCCATTGATTAACGACTTAAACCCAGGAGCGACACGTGCCCTCAGACGCAGGCTGTTAGTATAACTTGCTATCCACAGTTAATTTAATACTAAAGCTATCACCCAAATAGTGACCGCTCAGAATGTCGCTTAACTTCAACGATCTATCAAGAACGTCTAAACAAGCTCCGCCACGAGCTATTTTAGTTTAATCTAGTTTATAAAAGGCATGAGATAGAAAAATTAGGAAATATTACTGGTATTACCTACCAAACTAGACAGAAAAAAAGGATCACAGATAGAACATTCAACCGAGATACCTAGCTAAAGAACATACTTAACAATAGTATGCTTGAGCCTGTAGCTAAATTACAAACGATCCATAACGATTCTCTATGTAAGAACGACAATCCTTCAATTTGTATTCTTATAGTTTCAGACTTTCCCATACTAACCGATCTAAATGTACCACCCTGTACAACGAAAGCGATTGTAGAAATGTAATATGGCTAGGGCAGCAAAGATATCATCGTTATGTGGCACGAAATAAACAAGTTAAAAGACAACTCACCATTCCCGCCCCAATCCCACAGCAAGCCGCCACGGCCAGGATATTGAAGACGGCCGACCCGACTATGGTGCCCACACCGATATCACCTTCAGTAATAAAGGTTCCGATCACGTTGACGAAGAGCTCAGGAGCTGAGGTAGCGGCAGCCATGAAAGTGGCCCCAGCTACGTCATTTGTCATGTTCAAAGCTGAAAAGAACACATTCTTAACTCGGTGGGAGGCGCTACCGGGTATAATTTACCACATAGTGCATAATTTCAAAAATATTGTTTTTTCTGCTTATTTTTGTGCAGTGTTATTTTAGGTACCTTCCGACAGAAGTACGACAGACCAAAAGTTTGAATAAATATCTAATTGGCACATACTGGTTAGTTACAAAAAAACATAATCTTTTACAATTTCTCCCACAAACATACAAAAGCATAAATAATAAATTCAGTAAAAGACAATCCAAAACAATATGTAGGAAACTGATTACGTAAACCTGTTTGTGAGAGACCGGTGCCTGAAACAGATTTAAAATAAATCTGTGCTATGTTATCAGTACTTCACCTATTTAAATAGATAATACCTAAACTACAAAATGTTTTATCACGGGCTCTAAACGGTGAAGGAAAACATCGTGTGGAAACCAGTTAGCTTTTTAGTAGCTTCGATGAGCTTGCAACCTGTCACGTATGAAATGTTAACTTCTGCAAAATCTTAGTAAGTATGTACTAAACATGTATTTGGACATGCCTGTGACTAGGTACCTAAAGGTACATAAGACATCTTCAAAGGATCTAAAAAAATGGCTAAAAAAGATTTGAAATAAATGTCTACCGCCTTGTGGAAATAGAGTCGTGATAAGTTGCTTAGCTTGGGACTAGATGACGCCGCGTAAAATGTCCAAGGCGCGTAGACAAGTGACAAATGTTTCGTATCTATGCTCTTTTTATCATCGCTACACCTTTGATTTGACATTTCTGATCGCTCGAGTTTTCGTCATCGAATGTGAATTCCTATACATTTTTTTTAGTTTCTAATCGAAAGCTATTGTCGAAATGTAACAGCAAGGATATTTATTAACGTAAAGAGTGAGCAATTTTCTGCACTCTCGAGGTGCATTTTTCTTCATGATTCCGAAGATCCTCACCGAATCCCCAAATTTTGTGTCATAAAGCTCACATTTTTATTTTCTAACCCAACAATAATGTAAAAAAAAAAGTTACCTAATCCTACTAAAATTATAAACGCGAAAGTTTGTATGGATGTTTGTTAGTCTTTCACGCAAAAACTACTAAACGGATTTGTCTGAAACTTGGAAAAAACATAGTTTATGACTTGGAATAACAAATTGGCTACTTTTTATCGAAGTAAGTACCACGTGGGCTAAGCCATGGGTGAGTAAGCTTGTTAATAAATATAGTTTTCTCACGTAGCACTTTGTAGCACTTGCTACGACGTAGGTATGAAGATTTTTGAGGATACAAATTGACAACTTGAAACATGTTTGCAAGACGATTATGCCTTCGCTGTAATTTTACCTGACCTTAAAAAAAAAGAGGTTCTCAATTCATCTGTATTTTATTTTTCATGTGTTTTATATTATCTCAGTACTTTCGAATGGGTGAATCGATTTGGATGATTCTTTTTTTGGTGCTTCCCGTGTGGTCCCATAAAAAATGATTTTGATGATCTGATGAGGATCTTCAGTGTAATGGGCTAAAATGCACCTCAAGATTTGCAGAAAATTGTTCTCTTCTTACGAAATTGAAGTCGGTTTAATATTTTTTTTAATTTTGGCCCTTGTTTATAAATGACCAAGTGTTAGGTTACGAATTACAATTTTCTGACCGATTACAATCGGATTTAATTTCATTAGATTATAATCTAACGGCATTTACAATTTTACGGTGATACTAGGTATGGAGAGAAGGAAGGGAGGCCTTTGCCCTGCAGTGGGACATTACAGGCTCATAACATAACATAACTAGGTATTACTTTATATATTTAGTGCCTGGATGACCGAGCTTTGCTGAATGCTCGTTATTTTTTCTTGTACGTAAATCGTATTTTTTGAAAATAAAATGTCATTTTCTAAAAATGTGTTCAGTAACAGACACTGAGTGCGCTGATTTTTTTTTGTAGTTAAAAAATAGTGGTGTACCTTTAGACAAGCAATTCTTGTAGCTATATAATACAAGAATTGCTTGCCTAAAGGTATTAGATTTCATTATGATATTTGGGTCAACTATTTCTAATGTCTAACTAAACTAACCATGGCATATTCTGTCGACCGCTGGCACGAAGAACTTTTCGCAGACCACAGCGAGCGCCACGAAGAGGTACAGCGATATGAAGGCATGGATGACGATGGCTCCGTGCTGACGCTGCAACTCCGTGAAGAAACCCGCCGGGAAGTCATCGATAGCGGGCGGCGTGCAGTTGCGCATTAACGCGTCTACAATTAAAAACATACAATCGAATCGTTAGCTTATTCTTCTTCTTCTACCTTTCTTTGGCTTCGCACGGCTTGTGCCACGCATTTAGCCACTACTTTGTCATATTATAATTCAAGTTATGAGTCAGTAAAGATGTGGCTTGAAAACTGTCACGTATGAAATGCAAACTAACAAAACGTTGGCAATGTCAAATATGTATTTGGACATACATCTGTCTACCCCCTTAATTATTTTTAAAGAATCATAAATGCGTAAGATATGAGGGCATTCCACCGCGCCTTGAGGATTTATTTTTCATCAAACAAAATTCACAGCTCTCAGTATTCACAAAACAAACTTAATTATATTTCATACAGCCACTAACCGATTTTTTTTTTGAGTTACACTTTAACTTCTAGGTCTACCCGTTCGCTTTCACCTTAACGGTCATTGACCCATTTGACGCCGTTTTTTACGTGACTTATCTTCTGAAAAGCTTTGAATTTTTTGTAAGAGTGGCAAAGTATCATAATATTATAATTATGTGCTAATCCCAACATAATTTTACACAAATCTAAATTTCAATTAAACCCAATCATGCTCATGCTAGTTCTCAAATCGATTTTCACTCTCGATACTGTCGAAGGGACAAAGTTCTTGATCTTTGATTAACCTCACGTAATTGATATCTAGGCCTTGAAATAAACAAATTGTTAATAGTTTGTCATCAAATTGAATAAAATTGTCAAATTTCTTAAAACTTAATTTCTCATGCTAAGTAGTAAACTACAAGATAACCCGGAAAAAAAAAGTTTTCTTAATGTTATTATGGTTGGTGGGAAATCTCGAATGACAGAGATGGTTGGACTAATGAATGGATTTCTCTAAAAATTTTATATTTACATACATTATGACCTGAAACAACACATAGACTACTTTTTATCCAGGTAGGTACCACGCGAGCGAAACCACGGGCGAGTAAGCTTGCATGGGTAGGTATATATTTATTGGGATAACATTTCGAGAACAATTAATTAGTGTAACTTTCCAGTTTTTCTTTAAATCGTTGAACAAGCAATAAGAATATTTTCTTACATTTTCTCGGTACATTCAATACAAATGTAGTTAGGTAATATTTCTTTTCAGCTTGTTCATTCGACACAGTTTGAACTTTTTCTAATTAAAAAGTATTTCTAAGTTATACCTACTTCAAAGAAAAGGTTAAATGTCAAGAAATACCCAAGATTTATTTGTTTAAAGTTTACGAAGAAAACTTCTTATGAAATTAAGTCTTACTATTCCGAAGCCTTAAAGGTACCTACTCAATGTTTAGCTGTGCAAGCTTCAATTTACTAAGAGTATTTGCAAAGTATATAAAGTACATATATTATGTAACGAACACCACCCAGCACTTTAGAAATTAGCACTATGGCAATACCTGACGGGATTAGTCTCACTACTGAACATGCTCCGACGCAGTTTAAATTTATCAAGCTTACTCGCCCGCGGCTTCGCTCGCCTGGTAACAAGTAGCCTATGTGTGAATAACACATAATAATGCTACTTGTTATCCAGATACCAGGCGAGTGAAGCCATTAACTATGTTGACGACCTTTGTAGCGCAGTGGGTGAAAGCCAGCCTGAGACACAGAGGTTGCGGGTTCGATCCCCGCTGCGGGACAAAATGTTTGTATGATCTGCAAAATTTGTCTCTAATCTGGGTGTTTTCTGTGTATGATATCTATGTATTTATAAAATTTAAAAATATACATATAAGTAGTATAGGATCTAATAAAAATATAATCTAATATCAGTCATTTAGTTAAATGTTAACACAAGCATTATATTGCTTAGTTTGGAACTAGGTGACGCGTCCAAGGATAATAAAATTAAATAATAAATTTTTTATTCAGAACAAAGTACAAGGTGCACAATAATATCAAAGTAAAACGATGAAACTGCAAAAGTTATAAACTGTGAAGCAGTCTCAACGCAAGGATATTTTATTTATTTTATATTCATTCAAGTTCCAGCCAAATCCGTTCAGTGGTTTTCACGTGAAAAAGTAACAAACATCCAACTATACCTACTTACATCTTTTCATACTTTTACGTTTATAATTTTAGTAGGGTAGCACATTGATCAAGATCGTAAAAGGATCGCTGAAATAAAAACTACTACACTTTGTGTTGTGTCTGATTCTTTTCTTGGTGTGTCGCGTTGGAACATGCAGGCAGTAGAATTCCCTAGATTAGATGCTTAAGATGCTTCAAAGTGTATTATGATAATAATTATATTTTCTTAATTTGAAACAGAAACGCAATTGGGCTATATAGTAGAAATCCAAACCCACGACATAAATTGGGTGAGATAATTATATAGATAATTATATAGTTAAATGTCTGAGTTAGCGATTATTATTGTTGTCTGGATATGGGTGGCATTTATTGTGAGATGTGTCTGTCAATTACAAAAAAAAATGATTCTTATATGAATTCCGTAACAATAATAATTACTTAAAAAGTAAAGGGTATTGTAGATAAGACTTTCTGCTAAAAGGAACTTTTTTTTTTTGAAAGATAATACCTAAAACTGCATTTAATGATTTTCTAAAAAATGCGTGCTTGCTGAATGTTTGTTTCTCATTTACGTAAAAACTACTAAGCGGATATGGCAGGAACTTGGATCTAGTACATGGTTAATGGCACATAGGCTACTTTTTATCGGAGTTTTGAAAACCTGTTGACAAATAAAATGTTTTTATTCAGCAAATAGGTTTAAGGTAGGTACTTCTCCTTCATGTTGCATAGCTTTGGGACGCTCTGAGGTAGGTATATAGAGTTGTACAAATAATTTGGAACTGTTTAAGAAGTACCTAGTGGAAATGTCGTGTCGTTTTACAAGTTCATATATCACTAATAGCTACATACCGGTAAGAACCGGCATTTCGTAGATGATTCCACAAGATGCTTCCTGTGTTGCTCCACTCCAGCAAACAGCAAAGTCAACAAGCCAATCGCGAGTAAATTGTCTCAAATGACCGCAGCACTAACTTATTTAACCGAATTAACTGATTTCAGAAATACGACGTGTCAGGGCCAATGTTGTTCCGACACTCATCCGACTGATATCTTCATGTCGACAAAATTTACGCTTAATTGTGCGTGTCTCTCCTCGTTGAAACTTTGAGTGCACTATCAAGGAAATTGACAGACCAAAGAGGGCAGGAAGTCCACATTAGCGTTGCATAAGTTGTCTTTGGATCCGCCGCTCTCCCCGCTACATTGTCCTTTTACAGAATGAATACTGTGTCGTGATTCTGATAGTTTGTGGGAGATTGCTATAGTCGACTGATTATCGACTGAGTTTTAGCAAATTGATACTGGTGGGCGTGATTTTGGGCAATGGCACCGGTAGGTCACGTGAAGATGCGGATTCAACCTTGCGCGGCGACAGCCCTGAGCCGACGACGGCCAATTGACAATTTGCGCGAGGACCGACCGGATGAGGCGCCGAGTGCTCATGCCTCCCCCTTCTAACTTCACGAACGTGTCGGCCTAAATCACTGCAAATAGCTCTAATGGCAAATGTACTTAATGAGATCTTAACCGGCCGGCTGATACCCATGCACACTCATGAGCATTGCGTAGCTCTAATAAAGGAAGTTTGTAGTTCCCCTCAGCTTGGTACTATCATGGGCAGTAAATGGTTCTGAGATGGTAATAGATAATTATGTCATTTGGTACGGTATTTTTGGCCGGGGGCTATAAATATATACATAATTCCTTGCAGGCGGAGATCTGGTCTATAAGTAAACCTTCAAAGGGCTCATCATCGATTTTACATTCATTATTTATTTATCGATTGATTTGTTAAAAATAGCATGAGATTTGTTGAATAACTTATAAAATGGTTCTGAGATGGTTATAGATAATTATGTCATTTGGTACGGTATTTTTGTCCGGGGGCTATAAATATATACATAATTCCTTGCAGGCGGAGATCTGGTCTATAAGTAAACTTCAAAGGGCTCATCATCGATTTTGCATTCATTATTTATTTATCGATTGATTTGTTAAAAATAGCATGAGATTTGTTGAATAACTTATAAAGTTATTGTGACTTTCACATTAATAATTAAGTACCTATGCATGAATCACCTATTTTAAAATGCAGAAATGCATAAATCATTTATATTAAATTAATTAAAATAGTGTGGTAGGTCAGCACTGTTCCTCCCAATAAGGTGCGGTTTTTATGTACAGCGATGCCCTTGTCATTATGTACTCTAATATCCACTAATTCGTTTAAAGTTAGTCCATAATAGCCATCGAAAAGGCATCAACAGCCACGCCCGTTTTTTGTTAACTTCAACAATTGTGCCCATGAGTAGGTACGTATGGAGTTGCTAAACAATACAATTCACTTACTATAAGCCAGGAATAGCATTTGCGTCGCTTTATATTTGTTGAATAAAAAAAATAGAAACATACCTGTGGTGTTCGCAGCCATGGTGCTCAGCTCATGTCCGTTACTTACGAGTGAAGGAGCCAGGAGGAGCCGGCGGTGGCGGCAGGCGGCGGCCGCGGCTAGACTCCGCTCAACACTTCATTCACTATCAATAACCGGCACTGAGAATGCCATCTCCTCCGCGGCTCCATTTGATTCATTCGCAGTAGTGAGTGACCTGGCTGAATACCGAGAATTGAACGCACTTCCGACCTCTTTTTGTATAACCTTGTTATGTAGGTACGCGCTCTCTTTGACAGACTCCATCGACCGCAGAACCTCTTAAAACTATATGAAATCGACAGTTGAGACGAGCCTTCGTCCGAGGCATGTGACCGTACCTCGCTCGGGGTACACCATGTCGGGAGCAGCGCGAGCCAAGCGGCCGAGGACGTCACCACTAGCGTCCGAATGAAAGCGCTCGCGCTCATGCGAGCATAATGGACCCGCCGGAGTACTCGTCAAAAGACTAGAGTCAATTACTTATTTGGCTATTGTTGCTCACGTCGTTCAGCGCTCGGGCGCAGTGCAAGAGTGATCTCGGCTCGGCGCTGCCCGGCGCGCCGCGACTACGCCCGCGGATCTCATAATTGCACTTTACCTCGCTTTTTCTCCATAACTATTTCAAAAAATAAATCAAACAATTGCATTTTTTTTTGTGATGTCTATTAAGCGTTTGGTTTTATTTAACTTCATGATGTCCATGATGATATCTATTTGCGTAGATATCGATTGATTTAAACTTTTATATGAATAGGTAAGTACCTACTTGTGCCATGCAGATCGTGGACATCATCATAATGGCAGGGGTTAATTGAAGCGAATCTCTGACACCAGTGGCGAAGTAGTTTATCCGTCCGTTTGAAACTAATCCTATTCATTTGAAAAATCCGTGAGGTCAAGTGTCAATTTACGAACCCTTCACGCCACGCGACGTTGATACTCTTGCAATTACAATTCATTAAGAGGATTTGAGCTCGGTAAATTAATTAGAAGGTGACTCATAAAGTGAATTTAACGTAACTTTTAACTGCAACGAGTATGTCGGGATATGGTCGAGTAAATAACGCGATAAAATTCTCTGTACGAGAATACATGAGTACGAGTATTTCTAAAACATGAATTGTGATCGCGAAAGTTAGAGTTTATTTTATTTTACTTACCTAGTATATTTACGGAAATAGTTGACATCTTCTCATAGGTACCTACCTATATTATTTAGGCCTAGAGATATCCATATCCTTTGATGGTGTTTATCTGGCCTGCGCCTTAATTAATAAATGAACTCTATAGAAATATCGGGGGTAGTGGTGAACAATCTCTTTATATTATTCTATACCTTTGGAGACCTTCGAGTTCCAGATTTGGCGCCACTGTAACACATGTCTTCCGAACGATCGGAATAAATGAGTGCTAGCGTTACCTACTTTAGCAGTAAGTTTATTACAAGTAAAAAATGAACTACTTCACTTCTTCTAAAAATGAACTAAATTGTTGTGATTCAAAATGAATGGCACACACATCACATCACGCATAAATTTACACGGCTTTGACAATTGACTTTTAATACGACTTGTCACTGTAGACAGATTCAAGGAGTATATAAATTTATCAATCTTCTTAGTTAGATAAAACACTAGAGAAACTTGACTATTTATGTTGTACAAGGAGACTGATTTTTTGTCTATTCCTAGGAAGATTAATTATTGATCCTAGGTCTATCACATTTTCATAGGGGGTTGTGCTCTTTGGGGGGTTGTATACCAACGTCAAACTAGCGCCGCCACCTATTTTATTTTATTACAAGCTGTCCCGGCAAAAAATTAGTTATGCCCTTGAAATAAACTAGATGTACTTATACAGCGTCAGTAGGCAATCTTTGCCTACACTTAACGGGACACTGTAGTGCCTGGGACATTGTTGAGATAGAATAGGTTTGCCCAGCACCTAAACCATCCTCTTAGCTAAGTCGGCCATATCCACAGGAAAGACAATGTCAATACGTGCGGGGTTGTCTAGCCACGGGCTTCCTCACGATGTTTTCCTTCTTATTACGGGACTTGAAATTTATTTTCCTTGAATTTGAGTAATTTTTACCTTTGACGATGTTGATCAATTATTATGTTTTCCTTTCATTTTTAAATGAATAAATGGTTATTTTGAATCAAACTGTAGTTTATTTTATGCATAATAATTACATTTTCTTTCAGATAAATTTAAAGAGCTAGCTTACAAGTAGGTAAGTAAGTTGTTTTAAAATTATTTGGAGTTAACTAGGTGACCTTTTATTTTTGCGGGCAAGTGTAGTTGCTTTTAGGTTGAAGTTTTGTAAAAAATCGTATCGTAGGTCACCTACGTTACGTTTTTTTACAAAACTGTGTTTCATTTATGGAGTCTCTTACACCTACAGTAGGTCCATAAATGAAACACGGAGTATTCTGAAACATATAATTTTATAATAATGTAATTAATGTAATTAAAATAATTATTTTATTTTATATTCATGTAAGTATCATATTTAATCTTGTATACACTTGCCCTTCTATGTATCATACTAGCAGACGCCCGCGACTTCGTTCGCGAGAATTTCTTCGTAACCTAAAGAAGGCTTAAATTTTTTTTCTTTTTACCCAATTTTTGGCGTGTTTTTTAATTCCTGAAACATGTGACCTACTAATTTGAATTTATAGTATCCAAATCGAGTTTCAAGCCAATCGCACCTCCTATTAATACGTTTCACTTAAAAGTTCGACACTGCATTTAATCCTTTTAAACGTTATTATTGTATATTTATTATATTTATTTTGCATTGTTAGTTTTGCAACCGAGTTTCAAGCAAATCGAACTACCCATTAAAAACTTACCATACAAACTTTGACACCACGTTTCACCTCTTTTCAGGTGTTTTTTTTTTAATTCCTGAAAAACATGTAAATTTATTTATCATTTACAAATTTTACAATATTTATACCGGTTTATTGTCATAATCCCCACCAGTGGGGATTATGACAATTTTCAAAAAACTTTTGGCGTTTTCCCAGGTTTTCCCCACCAACGCTTTTTATCCTTACCGAGTTTTGAAGAAAATCGCTTTACGCAAAGTTGCATACCCGTTGTATGCAACTTTTTAATGCACCCCTTCACCCCTTTTCAACCCTTTCAAGGGTTTGGTCAGTGCGTTGATTCCACAAAAGTGTTTATTGCTAAACACTAAATGCTAAGGTAGGTACCACAAATCAAAAATCGTGAAAATCGTTTCTATTAGGTACAAAAATGAGATTTAAAATAGTAATTTTATGAGTAAAATGACAAATGTTTTCAAACTACCAAAAAACAGTTGTGGCTGTTTTTAGCGAGTGATCGTCCCGTCCGTCGCACTCGCTCACTCGCTTATAGCCCAGCGATAAACCTACCACTCGCTTCCCGCTAATCGTTAACTCGTTCCTAAGGTTCTAGTTCTACTCGTACATCGTTTCCGATCGGACAAGTGCCTTGTCTAGTTGATTTATGTTATAGTGGGTTTGGAAGTAAATGTTATGAAAAGGTCAGAGCGTCATTAGTTGTGTCAACATAACTACGAAAACGCATTCTGTATACTCGCAAAGATACCACGAGCTGTTTACAAAATAATTGTTGTTGATGGATGACTGTGTGTTCAATGTTCGTCGCTTAGCAACTCCGGTTTTATGCAGTTTTTTCTTGAAAATATCAATACTAGCTGCGACTTCGCGGAGTTACTCGCGTAATCCTTATGAACGGTAAAAGTTTGTGTGTTGGTGTGTAAGTGTAAATGTTTGTTACTCCTTCACGCTCAAACGACTGGACGGATTTGATGAAAAAGATGAAATTCGGTACCAGGGTAGCTTATATCCTGGATTAACACTACTTTTGAACCCGGTATTCCCACGGGAACGGAAACTACCTACTCACCGCGGGTAACACCGCGGGGCGCAGCGACTATATTATGTATGCTGTAAGACTATAGGTAGGTATATTACTAGTAGTTCGCCCCGAACGAGATTTCGTGCACCGTTGGTTGGTGGTTAATTTTGTACCTACCTACTTGCTTCGACTACCCCATATAAGTCACTGTTGAGTTGGCTAATTGATTGTTTATGAAATCTGGCTGCTAGATCTCTACGATTCAATCGAGTCTTTATTCAGTAGGTAGGTACACCATCAAACTAAGAAAAGTTAGTTACTTAGGGCATGTCATAGGTACATAAGACACGAGGGATATGACCTACTTCAACTGATTACCTACGATGAGAAAAGTAGCCGGCGTTGATGTGTTGATCGGAAGAAGAAATCTTCGTTGAAGAATATCAAAGTGTAAATGATAGCGAGCGCTGTCGAACAATTTCGCCTCGTTAAAAATTGTGAACAATATGCCATTTTGACTGCCAATCTTCGCTGGTCGGAGAGGCGGAACCCTCCAGTCTATTTTTCATATCACCAAATCGAAATATCAATAGATTTCTATTTGTTTTTGATAAATCGTGTCGTACCAAGTGTAAGTCAACAGTGGAAAGTTACTACCCCGTTCAAGTGGACTATAATCAGTTTTAATAAATAATGGAATATTTTTAATCGCTATCCCTGAATTAGGATTAGGTACGCGCGTGACACAGATACAATCAAACATGAATGGTAATTTAAAATTAGTTCGGTAATCGCACAAAAGATTACACAATCTTATTTTTGCAAAAGAGATAAAAAGAAAATTTGCAAATTAGGCCCATTTTATCAAATTAAAATGTAAAAAGTAGGTAGGTACTTAATTGTTTTAAATTTTAGGTAATCTTTTTGAGAATGTATTTTTACTTTTTGCATGAAAGTATTTTAAATTTCCTATAAGTGTGTTTAATGTGTATCAAATGCATTATTAAACATATTTTTCTAGGAAAACTAACACAAAAGTGTGTAACAGTTGAGTAAGTAGTTAAAAAGTAGTTAAAAGCTTTCATGACTGGCCAGTAAACACTGTTTTAAATAAATTTAAAAATTTGTTTGCGATAAATTTATATAGGACTAGCTTACTCGCTCGCAGCTTAGCTCGCGTGGTACCTACCTGCATAAACAGTAGCCTATGTGTTATTCCAGGTTATTAACTATGTATATTTCCAGTTTCAATCAAATACATTTACTTAATAGTTTTGGCGTGAAATAGTAACAAACATCCATCCTCGATCCGCCACCTTTGTCTCGGTCTGCCGCGTCGCATCTTGCCGGGTCGGGGCGCCACTCTCGTCCACAGTCAGTTGGCACACCTAAGATAGACTACCCATGTAGGTACATACCTACTGCCCAATTCCACTTCAGCAGCGGTCGTCGTAGCTACGTCTGCAATTTATGTTTGGGAGCGCAGTTCGGTATTACGGATCCTATCCATTACATCATCTTGACATCCAAGATAATCCATCGCATGTAAAATCTTTACTTTTCATCAAATCTCCTCTCCCTCGGGCCTCGGTCCAATAGTTCCGCCACGCAATCTCAGTTCAACGAGCGTTTTTTTATCGTGTCTGGAATTGTATGTTTATTTTACAAGGAGACAGACAAAGTTATGTAAATGACAATCGAAGGAGTCTTAACTATACAATATAATATGTATACAAGGTGGGGGAAAATGTTGAGTCCAGGACTCCGGGTATCTTTTCTATTGTAGTTAGAATGTGTTTTTTTCTAATTATTGCAAAAACTTACGAATTGATTTGGTAAGTTACTTTGAGAAAAGTGTTCCTGGTGGGAAATAGAGTCAATTAAGATGAACTTGTTTTTCTTTTTTGATAAATTTCATTTTTAGGCGAACACCGTAGATATTTTTTAAAATTTTCTATGCTAAGTAATATTAAAGTGCTAAGTAATATTTTTTCGTCGAAATAAAACAACTGGCTCCTAAGAGCAGAACTCTACCCTAAAGTTAGCTAGTCATAAGGACCTTAAGGACCAAAATGTTGCCCCACCCTGTAATTAAGTACCTACAAACAGCAACTTAGATAGGTAACTTCTGCTTATGTCGCAGCAGCGATGCATCAATCTGACAAGTCATTTCCGCGTTTCTTTCCTCCGTACATAGGAAATGAATATTTAAAAGATAGCAATGACATTCTCCGATTTTAGATCTTATCACGATCACATGCAACATGCCCTTATCTTGCTAAGTGCATTGTAAACTACACGATATGCAATATTTAATAGGTACAATAATAGTTTAGAAGGAGTAAGGTACCTGCGTTATCTATCATAAGCTACCTGTAATGATCAAAGCGTCAACAATATTTACCTTCCAACCGATAGCGTCGATAGCAGTGTTTGCGATACTGAAGTAATAATAATTTGAAGATAAACGGTTTTCTTGGAGCATTCAGAGAATCCTCGGCTGCAGTAGCTTTCTTTCTTCCAGCGACTAAGCAAGTCTATGCTGATTTATGTCCACCTTTTGGATTTTTTCGCGCTAATGCTATTGCGCTGTGCATTCAGCAAGATATTTGACTTCTTCATTTGATATTCAGTCATATTCAAAAAAACTGTTTCGTAACAAAATCTAGTCACTCGTTTATAATTATTTAAGTATTTTCTAATGGCAAACAATATGTTAATACGGACTAATCGCCTTTCGCGCAAGTATAGATTGGCAGTTTATGTGAGAGTGGTTTTGTTCCTCGCGATACCATCTGTTTACTTGTTGGTGAAGGGTGGAGATCTGGTCAGTGATGATATCGATGCCCACGATGTTGACTATCCAACGGGTATGTCAATTTTAAGTATTTGACGAAGTATTAAATACTTTTGTAAATAATATTCTGTTTAATTTTATTGTTATATTTATGGTACATATGTATATTATTAGAGATATTGTTATACTCGTACGAACGAACGAACAGATAAGTGACAAAATTAAAATGTATTTATAATAATATAATTTGATATTGGTTTGATATAAACCGACTTCAATTTGTAAGAAGAGAGCAATTTTATACACTCTTGAGGTGTATTATTATTGATAATTCTGAAGATCCACAGATCCTCAATTTTTTTTTATTAAACCACCGGGTTTATACTCTTTCAAACATGGAAAAACTTTTAATAATCAGTTTACTATTGACGGAATAATCGGTGAAAAAATATGAAATAACTGCATTTCTGTTCATTACTCCGAAGATCCTCATCAGATTCTCAGTCTCGGGAGTAATAGTATTTAACTTTGTGAAATGGACTAGTATTAGGTCTGGTGTGCTTATAAGGACGTTTTGCATTCAACACACCATTTCCATTCATTTGATACCAAACTATACCTGCATTACATTTGGAAATATTCTATTACTAGCTGCGCCCTGCGTTGTTACCCGCGGTGAAAAGTTGCTGTGGGAATACCGGGATCAAAAGTAGCCTATTCTTTAATCCAGGGTATAAGCAATCCTGGTACCAAATTTCATTCAAATCCGTTCAGCCGTTTGAGCGTGAAAGAGTAACAAACACACTTACACACACACAAACTTTCACCTTTATAATATTAGTAGGATTCATCCACACTTTCAAATAAGGGGTGAACTTGTTTATAAAAACCATTGCAAGAAAATCTGCCTTTAAATAAAAAAACTACATTCAAATCGTTCCACTCGTTCGATAGCTACGGTGCCACTGACAGACTCACAAAGCGATCAAACTTATAATACCTACCTCTCTTTTTGTGTAGGGGGTAATAAACGACATAAAGTGTCTAATCTCGGAGTATGAGCTTAATTATGTTGGTGGACACCTGAATTCGTAACATTTTACATTAAAGTTTTGGGATTAAGTTTGTTTCGTGTTTTTCGTTTAGAAAGGATTTAAAGCTAACATAGTTTAAAACGCCAACAGAGAGCTTTGCTGGTCGGCATTTGTTAGCAACTTTGGAGAAGCAGTACAGGAACTGCACCCCCGCTGCGATTCTCGAGTTCCCACACGATGGATTAACTCGTTTTCAAAGACAACATGTAAGAACATTTTAGATTTAAGATTTTAATAAAATTGTTACAAGTGTACCTAAGTGCCCTACTGTTTCACTATATTTAAAGAAGGACCTTATAGGTTGGGACAATTTTTTTTAATCCTTAAGCGCCTTTTCTTTTGTATAATACCTTTATAGAACTTCATAAGAAATACCTGCGCGGTGTTTTCGCTTCCCACAGCGGCGTAGGTCGAACAGGCCTTTAAGAAAACCCCAGACAAATGAAACATTGCTAAGAAATGTACCATGCTACCAAATAAAACGCATCAAATTTCAAATTAGGTATCCTTTCAAGAGCTATGATGCCCCAAACACTATATGCTCATAAAATCGTGTAGGGCCCCTATTCACTTTGTTTTCAGCATTCACTCGCCTTTCAATATCCGCCTCGTGCTTTCCATCTCTCGTAAACAAAGTCCCCAGATATATAAACTTATTCACTTGTTCTACTTTTTTCAATTCCGGCGTAGAGGCCTTTTGCACTCGCCAAATCCCGGTGAAGTTATAAAGGTCCGAACGACCACTATATCTAAGAGAGATTTAACATTAAAGAAATAAAAAAATGAAAAATGAAATATGATCACGACTGTATCCCAGGGAGCGGTAGACATTTCTTTCAGATCTTTTAAGCAATTTTTAGATCCTTTTGAAGATGTCTAAGGGGGTAGTCAGAGGTACGGCCAAATATATATTTGGTACATGCCCACATCTTGCAGAAGTTAACTTTCCATACGTGACAGGTTGCAAGCCCATCGACGCTATTAGAGAACTAACTGGTTTCCTCACGATGTTTTCCTTCACCGTTAAAAGCTCGTGTTATAGCGCATATAAATTTTTCGATGCGAAAAGTTCATTGATGCACGGCCGGATTCGAACCCACGACCTTAAACATTAAAGAGAAACCGAAAAAAAAACTTTTTTACCACCAACTAATCATAATATCACACGCTGGCTATAAAAGATGAATGTATGCCAGCGGTATCACTGGCATACATTCATCTTTTTAATAAACCATAATTTTCTTCGTCTTACTGACATTAACTTTCATTCCCTTACGTTCAAAATTAAATAATTTTGAGCTAAGCATTAAATCTTCAATTAAAAAAATAGTGAATACAGTTCATAATATTTTTTTTACAGGGGTACATTATAATACATTGTTTATTAGCAATATACTGCTTCCTATTACTTGGGACCGTATGTGCGCAGTACTTTGTACCGGCCATCGAGATGATTTGCGATCGTAAGTTTATTTTGTATTTTTACTTATGCAACATTTAATTTGCTACAAATATTGTATATTTGTCACAAAGTAAGTTTGTCACGGAAAAAGTATGTGTAAATACGTAAATACGTCACAGTTATTTTTGCATACTTAAGTACCTACTCAGACATAACGTACCGTAGTTATTAAACTTGAAAAAATAATTTACATTTCTAAATTTAGCGAACTAGGTATGCATAATATTTCACGCAAAAAAAATTATTATTCTTGTCATTGAAGAATATCGTATAAAAACTGTAATTTTATGGTGGTGTATTGGCCAACAGAGTTTTAAGTCATCATTCCCCAGGTCTGGAAATGGAGGCTGACATAGCTGGTGCAACGTTCATGGCAGCGGCTAGTTCTAGCCCGGAGCTGTTCATAAACTGCGTGGGCACTTTCGTGACGGAGGGGGACCTAGGGGTGGGCGCTGTGGTGGGCTCCGCGGTCTTCAACGTGTTGGCGGTGCCGGCTTGCTGCGCTCTCTTTGCAAACAGGGTAAGTACATTTCAAAAATAAATACTTATTGCTTTTGCTTGTGGTTAGCCGGCTGAGACGCATGAGGTCGCGGGTTCGATTCCCCGACTAATCTTTGTGTGTTTTGCAGATATTTGTTTCTGGTCTGGGTCATTATCTATATTAGTTATACTCGTAGGTGCTATAATTATAATAACAGCATCATTCTCCTGCTCTTATTATCGGTACACATTGTAAATCATTGCAAAAAATAACACTATCTAGTATACATGGCGTACGACAAGTTCTATCACTGGTCAAAAATGAATCGAAGATACATCGTAAAATTGTTTCTTCACACGTCAAACTAGCGCCGCCGTCTATTTTATTGAAATAAAGGAATTTAAAAAAACTGAATGTAGTTTGTGAAACCTATTACCTATAAACCTTTTTTTAATACTTACCTCTATATTAATTATCTGATACAGTATTGCTACGAAAACAAATTACAGACTAAACAAATTTGAACATTGCAGTAAGTAGGTATAAGGTTTTACTTAGCAAATCACTGAAAGAGAAGGTGAATTATGTAATTTCAAGGGCAGGAGTGAAGCGCTGGCAATCTGCCATCAGGATTTTCCCTTACCTATATCAGTAGGTAGGTACTCCACTTGTACGGATTGACCGCAATCCGCAATTAGGGCGCAAATATTCAATACGGCGAAGGAAAATACTGTGAGGAAACCAGTTAGCTTTCTAATAGCGTCGATGGGCTTGCAACCTGTCTCCTAGACGTCTTCAAAAGATGCTAATCCTTGAAAAGATCTGAAAGAATGACTACCGCACCTAACGAACCGATGTAGAGTCGAGTGTTCAGGGTAATTGCTCTCTTATGAAATTGAAGACAGTTCATAAACAAATAATTCAAGGGCTCGTGGCGAAGCTTGCTAAGACGTTCTTGATAGATCGTTGAAGTTAAGCAACGTTCCAAGCGGTCACTACTTGAATGGGTGACCGCAAGTGGCATTATCAGATGAGCGCTTCCGTGCTTCGGAGGGCACGATAAATTGTCGGTCCCGGCTTTTAAAGTCGTTAAGCCATGACGGAGGCCTTTAGGCGACCTAAAAACTCCGTCACCAGAGTTGGCCACTTGCTCATACGAACTAACTTTTTAACAAATAATTTTGTCACAATTATTTTAGTTGATTTTGCTGGCGTAGCTATAGGAACTTTCTTCACATTCAGGTTATAGAGCTGGACTGGTGGTCGGTCTCCCGCGACTGCATGATGTACGCGGTGGCGGTGGTGGCGCTGATCCTCACACTGCTCGACGACAAGGTGTTCTGGTACGAGGCACTGGCTCTTGTGCTCATGTACACCTTCTATATCCTAGGTAGATATACTCGGTTAATTAGCTTTCTCCACGTTGGCGAATGTGGTTTGGAGATGTAGAAGGGAGGGGGCGGGGGGTCCGTAGACCCAACTAAAGTGTCTACGGACACCCCGCCCCCTACAACCCTTATAAAATCATAAACAATGTTTAAATAAAGTTACCGTTGTTAAAACTTTGATCATCAACTGTTATCAGAAGCTGAAGTATTTGTTGCAAAAATATTGTATCCCTACAAGGATGAGTTTTATTTAGTTTTTTTCTGAAATAACATAAATAATAGGTATACTTTGATGACTACCACGTATCATACCATGACTGCCGTGGCCGTATCAGGCACGGAAATATTAATGCTTATTCATTAATATTTCCGTACCTACCTACCTACCTACTAAGTTTTATTATTGACGGTCCGAGCATGGCATGGCACGCTACGGTGTTGGTAGTACTTTATTCAAGACAAATAATATTTTTGCCTGACACGTTCCTATTAGCGTAATAGGTCATGGTATGGCACGGTATCGTCGGCAGAAACCAACAGATATCAATAAAACGTTTCCTTTTTAGCAATGGTTTTCAACCAGAGCATGGGCCGCTTTGTGAGGAGCGGTTGCTGTTACATCAACAAACCTAAGGTTTACACGGAAATAACACCTCTTTTAAGTAAAGGTAACTGGCTATATTTTTATTTTATTGTACATTATTAGAGATAGGAATACATTAATCATCAATTTTTTCTTGCTTAATTTATGTTTACGGTCGGATTAGAGCCTTATGGCCATTACGTTTTTCGAACGAGCAGTGCGACTTTTGCGCATCTGCTAGTTTGCACAGCATTTTAAAAACGCGAGGATAGTGCAAATAAAATTTAGGTTAGGCGGCAAGCTGTGACCGTGGACACTATCCTCGCGTTTGTTAAACGCGCTGCGAACTAGCAGGTGTCGCGCTACACAAAATTGCGCAGTTACTGCTCGTTAGAAAAACGTAGTCTTCCTAGCCTCTAGTTGTTAAGATTTGAATGTGATTAGCTAGGTGATTAGTAAAATCATAAATTATATAAATTGGAAACAAAATTAACACTTCACTTTTGTTCGCCGAAGTAGATACATAATATTTTGGATAGAATACAGAGTTCCTTTTATTTATTTAGTTGTTTAGTTTAAAAAGTGTAGATATTTTTTGTATCTGTGTTTGTTTCTTTCTTTGTGCATAAATAATAGTTTTTGTTTTATGATACATATAAAATTTTAGAAAATTAGAGCTTGGAAATGTAACTTTACCTATACATTTTTTTAGAGAAACATCCTGCAGCGAAAGATTCGCGGAGAGTTAGTCGTTCTGCGCTACGGAATGACCCGGAGCTAGGCGTGGAGATGTCTAGGCGCCATGACTCCACGGGATCAGGTATTTCTTTTTATAGGTTTGTTTGGACACCCACTGTGCCACAGAGGTCGTCAAATTAGTTGTTGGCGGTCGCCCACTTGGACTCTTTGTAGCGATGTAGAGCCTTTTACTCCCAAAACTTGCATCTGTCTGAAACGCTACATCCATCGTGCCAATCAATAATCGCAGTTCAGTTTATGTCGGTTAATCTTGATTATTGATTGGAACATCAGTTTCATGCATAAACTAATGCAATTTTTGGCACGATGTATCGTTTCTGACGCGGGTCTCGTGAGGGCGCATTATACATCGCTAGTTTTGACGTGCAACTGTATTGATTTAGCATTGCTTCTCTATCGATGCAAAGGCGCGACTGTATTGATTTGATATTTTTTTTATTCATTGATTGATTTTATGCGCGACCCACTCTTGTTATTAGGGTGCCAACCCTGGTGGGGTAGCATCAACCAAAGTCTTAGGCTAGTGTGACCTGCCCCTCTAAAGCTAATTAGTTGGGCAGATTACACACCAAAAAGGACATTCCACTTTGCTTCACCAGTGTGGCGCTGCCTTGTTGGGGACTTGGGGAGCAAATTGGAATAATTCATATATTGTTTAATTCTTAAACGTTGTTTTAAAACCAATAATAATGTTATTTTATAATAAGAAGACAAAAAACAAAAGTAAGTAAAACTATAAACATGAAATGTTTGAGCTTGCGAGATTTTACTTTTTGCAGGATTCTTATTTGATCAACATCAAACACAACAAGCAAAATGTATAAATTATAATGAATACTTAATAATAAAGTCTAACTAAAATACCAGTGGGCGTATCATCACCTTCATTGTCCAGTCCAAGTGGTAGGTATGTGGTAAGATATCTCACGGTACCGAGTCAAGTTTTCAAATGTATGATTATTAGGTATTAGTTCATGCAAGTTACCGGGAGCAGCGCTGCACTGGATTTTCATACATTTGAAATACTTGACTCGGTATCGAGGATCGTATATTCTGTAGCAAGGTAAACTGGTGATAAAGCCTCTGGATATTGAACGGAGCTATTTCCATGAAAAATCAAGTCAACAAACATGGATTGGAACAACAACATCATAAAACTACTAAACCAAACAATTATAATAAATTATCTTTAGAAAGAGTGCTACGCTATCATTGTAATACCTACTAAGTACTCGTATCCATGCTTGCAATTATTCGCTTGGTCGTTGGCTAAAAAGTAACTTGTTATTCATCATAATAGGTATTTTCACTCTCCATCGGTAGGTAATGGGGTGAGCACATGATGCGTAAATCGTTAATTGATTTCAAACTTTTCAAAGCGCGATCACGTAATAGTCATTAGTAGATCATCATGATAAAATATAAATGGTTCTCACTTCGTGATCACGCAAAAGGAAATGGGCAAGCACAATACATAAAATATATTTACTTGTCTACCTCAAGCCCGTCATTTGTGCTAAGTTTCTGGTTTTCTCTTATCATGACAGAGACCTCACACGAGTTATCCTCATATACTCTTACACAAGTACAATACATAATAAAATTATAGAAATACTCTATTTTTATTAGACAGTAGAGTCTTTTTTTACATTAAATTTAATTTAATAACTTTTGCAGCTCTCTTCGTTCTTTTTGTAATCTGTCTCATGTATTTGTTCTGAATAAATAAATAAATAATCAAAAATGAATAGAAAGAGATTAGAGTGTGCCGCTGTGGTTTTCGCATTGAAATCCTGGAATATCATTAAATTAATTCACATTACAACTTTTACAAATTGCAAAGCTAAAACTATGTCGCTCTAAAAATTATATGCTGTCTCTTTTTGCTATACCTTCGAATTTCTGAATTTCTTGTGAAATCGTAGATACAAGCTCCAGTCACGTTTGGTCGTGGCCAGGCGAGAAGAGCTCGTTTTTCGGGAAGGTGTTTTGGGTCGTGACGTGGACGAGTAGCCTGCTGCTGTGGCTGACCATCCCGGACTGCCGGCGCCGACCGCGGCTGTACCCGCTCACCTTCATCATGTGCGTTCTCTGGATCGGGGGTGTGTCGTATCTCGTGGCCTGGATCATCACTATATTTGGTACGTTTACTTTTAAACCCACATACAATAAAAGGGGTGTTATAAGGTAGAGGTGTGTGTTGTGTCCGTCTGTGTGCCTGTCACGTGGCTTCGTAACTCCCTTTCCTTTCCTAACTTACAATTTAGTTTTTTTTTTATTGGAAGAGGTGTTTTGATAGATGATGTTCTTAGCCATGTTTGGTGGAATCAGACCAGACATTTCAAAATAATAAAGCAAAAGGCTTGGAACAAATGTTTGAACTCAAAGCTTTAGGTTTGCACGATATTTCTCCAGAGTCTGATGATAACCAGATAAGATGAACAGGAAATGGTACCTACTTACCTAATTGATTCGAGATTAGGTATCCTGTTAAGTAGTAGGTACTTCGTTCGTGTCGGGGGTGATGAAAAAGCAATGGTATAATATACCTAAGTGATCGCACCAAAAACAAATCCTTACAAAGCAATGCTCTAAGTTACAAAGCAATCGCAGTTATATTGCAGTGATACTGATAAATTAACGAATGCGTTTTCCTCATTTATATACTTATATATATCACGCACTTTCCGACCACCCGATGATATTTCCTTATAGATTAAACCAATTGTAAGAGGTAGGTAAGAATGTACCTACCAAAGAGCTATTGTTTTCATTGTCACAGGAAGACAACGAACAATAAAATATAGGTAGGTAAGTACCTACCATATAAAAAATTGCATTTAAGTACCTACTTAGATCAGCCAGCTAAAACTCAAGTAAATACCGATGAGGAAAGCCGTAAATTATCAAGTAGCGTAGGTTCGTAATTGGTTTTGTATTTACTGAAGTAGAACCCGTGCTAGAAATAAAAGAATAGAGAGACATACTTATGTAACTTAACAAAATGCCTATCTAGGTACCTACCGTAGAACCAGTTGAGCTGATAAAAAGATCTAAAGATCGTTGTGAACGATCTATCGGTAGTTTAACCTTATGCAGTATCTACAACGTTCAAAAACATGTAACAATTCAAAAAATTACTTAATTCAAACAATAAATTATTATGATTATGATTTAATTTTGTGGGAAGATCCTGCACTTTCGAGGTCCATTTCTGTCCATAACTACCTACAAAAAAAATAGGAATAAGTACCTACCTAAGTCTAAGTAGGTACCTATATCTTGGAACCCTGTAGGTACCTACTTAACAAGAGTATCGTTAACTGAGTAGATGTCCAAGTTCCTTAACCTTTGATCCAGTCCTATCTTATTGAATGGACAGATGCGAAGTAGGAAGTAATAAATGATGCTCAACGCGTAAGGTACCTACCTACTGTTTAGCTCGCTTATGTATTTTCTTGTAAATGATACCGTGTGTAGGTAACAGGTAGTCGAAGTACTTAACTCCACCAAACTCATACTTATTAAAATTATTCAGATTACTATCCTACAGATATACAGAGGTAGGTACAGTTGTACAGATCCACTTTTTTTTACCTCGAGAGACTCTTTCAGATAGTAAAATAATTAAGTAAATACTCGGAACAAACTTACACATAAGAAAAAAAATACATAGGTACAGTGGAACATGAACCACCTTCTTTTTTGAAGGCGGTCAAAAATTTACCGTCTGAATTTTTTCAATGAAATTTCTCGCTATCAGCTTCAGTTAGGTATATTCAGACTATTCCTTCGCAAAATGGTTATCTTTTGATGGAAAATCCCACAAAGCACTAAAACCACGTGCACTAGCACAGACTAAAGGTAAATTGTGTAAGTACCTATTTATTCAGCAAAGTCAACAGTGAAACAAAGACACTACTAGGTAGGTAAGTTTAAAGAAGCTACTTACCTACATAGGTACAAAATTTATGGCGGTTATAATCCAGTTTAGAGCACACGCGATGATGTAAGTACCTACCTTGGTACTATAATAAGTGCAATGATTCAATAGCTCCAAGATACCTACCTACCTGAGGGGGAACCAAGTTACGTCATGCCTTCGTGGCTTCCCAGACAAGTGTGGATCCGATCCTTGCTTTACTTCAAAAATGTTTGCAAGATCAGCAAATATTTCTATCAGATATTACATAAGGTACCTATTCGTAGCTTATGACACGTAACCCCAGTATGGAATCAAGAGCACTACGACTGATTCAGCAAAGAGTTATATTTTGTTCTTCGCTTGGATGCTTGGGTATCGTCATTCGAACTAGATTACGAAACTCTTATTTTAGGTAATAGTGGTAATATAATAGTTGACTTTGAATGCTTATTGACGAAGTCCAAATACCTCGACTTCCAATCAAAAAGTCATAAGTTCGAGTTCCAGACACTACACAAGCTTAGCGTCCCGTAAAAAGTAGACATGCGACGCTGCGACGCTCTTAAACACCTATAACATATTATTATCTACAAAATTTGGTCGGCCAAGAAAGTGGTCTACCACTTTTGACAAAAGTTACCTATAAAAAAGAGAGGAATTGTCATTTCTTATTGTTATTGCAAGTGGAAATCGACCTTGTTTCATGACGTTCAAACGAAACTCAACCGTAGAGTGGTAAGTAGACCACATTTTTAGCCGACCTTAGGTAGGTACTAGATAGGTAAGTAGGTAGGTACTTATTATTACCCTTCGTCCATGTCATCATAAGTTACCCGCTTAATATGTCTGAATCATACAACAACAACAAAAATATCTTGTTTATATTAGGTGACACCCTCAACCTGCCAGACAGCATCACAGGGCTGACGATCCTTGCAGCCGGGACATCTCTCCCCGAAGCCGTCTCCAGTGTACTGGTCACCCAACAAGGTATTACTACTTATAAGTACCTACCTACGGAAGTGTTGTTATTTTTGTTTCTTTGATCGTGGTAATTATGAATCAGGAACTCTCAGGAACGAGCTGTCAGTTTAAAACAGTTCTGAAATAATTAAGTACCTATCAATTATTGATAGTTAGTTATTGGACAATTATTATTTTACTGTAGGTAGTGGTACCTACAGTAAAATAATAATTGTGTGTACTTAATAATAATAATAGTCGTGGGACTAAAACCCGAAAACGCACTAGTTTTTATTAGCAACCAGAATTCAGCATTTGCAGCGCAGCTTGCGCTGCAAATGCTGAATTCATCTCTTTTTATTTTATATGCTTACTAGGTATTAGTGGCAATTCGGAGTATCGCAAAAGCTAAACTTAACTAACTAAAAATGTTGCCGTCCCTTTCATAGCGATGGAAATAAAAAGGATGGCATTAATTTTAGTTAGTTTAGTTTAGCTTTTGCGACACTCCGAATTGCCACTATTACCTAAATCAACAAGTACAGGAGAGCGGTGTGACTCGTTAAGATCCACCCTATTAGATACTATAAATATTTTTCTACTATCTCTGAAATCAATGAAGATATAAATTGCTCTTATTTCGGGGCCGAAATAAAGGCTATCCTATTCTGTATATCTGTCTGTTGTTCAAATTGTATAGAAATGCTACAATGCAACCACGCTAGACACAATTAAATAGCTACTTAATACTGCCGCGTGTTTTTTCAGGTCACGGAACAATGGGCATCAGTAACTCAATAGGGTCGAATACATTTGACATCCTATTATGTTTGGGACTGCCGTGGCTGATCAAGGGACTATTTTATCCATCCTTTCCTGACAACCATTGGGTGGGTAACAGGGTACATTTCTAAGTACAAACATTCTAGTAGGTGGATAAGACTATAAAGAAAAATAAATAAGAGTATAAAATTGTGGATGGGTATACAAGTAGAGGAAGGCGAAAGAAGAAGTGGATGGATTGTGTGAAAGAGGATATGAATGTAGAGGAGTGAGTTCAGAGTTGACGAGTGATAGAGTGGAAGAGAAAAACATGTTGTGCCGACCCCACATAGCGTGGGATAAGGGCAAGAGAATGATGATGAAGACTATAAAGAAAAAACTATTCAAGATCAGGTCAAAAGCATAGTAACAGATTTATCACGGTCGCAGCAAAAGAAAGTCTGAGGATTGTGCCACCACAAAGTGATTTTAATATACCTAGCTCTATTTATGTTATGAAACGACAGACCTGCTTCCATAACTACTGGTTAGTCATATTTATTTTTTCAACAGGTAACAATTAATTCTAGCGGCCTATCATACAGCGCAATATCTCTACTATCCACCCTTCTCAGCCTATACGGGTGCCTTGCGTTGAACAAGTTCCAACTGGACTGGAAGATCGGAGTGACGTGCATGGTTGTGTACGTTGGCTACTTGACGCTGGCGGCTCTCATAGAACTCAATGTTTTCTTTGTTGTCAACTTGCCTGTGTGTCCACATTGATAATTTATTAATCATAAAATGCAGACGAAGTTAACTTATTCAACTTCCGAATGACCGTCTACATTTAGTCTATATTTTATCGCGCTAGATACCTTAGTACCTAACATTTTTTTTTACTTTAAGAAGACTTAAAATGAATATTTGATAAGGCTATTCTAGTAAGTAAATGCAACATAACCCTGTTATAACATTGATATACCTACCGTAATAGGGGAGAGAGGGTTCAGGCACCCATTGTTACTCGAATTGTATGGGAGATTTTCTTTTTCTTCCATGGTTGTTTAGTTTAGTCACTGACTACACCACTAAACCTAAAAAAAATATATTGACGAATCCCGGCTCTGCCGATCATAGTCAAGTTTCAAAACTTGTTTAAAAAAAACTTCAGCGATTGCAGAGTATGTTTATCTCGAATGATAATAAAATTGAGCTTTGCATTCAAATGCATATTTCCAGCAAACCATTAATAGAATGCAAAATAATATAGGCAGGCTTCTTTTTAACCGGGTAAGTAGGTAAACTTACCTACGGACAACCTTACCACGCAAATAAAGCTAGATACCTACAAAGTAGTGTTTTATAAATATTGATTATTTAAGATGTACCTAGAGATAACTACTTACCTAAATTAAAGTTTATACAGAAATTATCAAACTCAAGATTATTTCTTCATGTCGTTCTAAGATTGATAGAGCTCTGCTTTGTTCAATGGTTGAATGTGATTTTTTTCACCCCCAGAGTTACGAGTGACGACCTAAGAAACACATTGTTCAAATCGCGATGAGCGAGTTAACAAAAACAAACTTTCTCTTGTGATTCTGTGTTGCGTTGTGCTGAGAGTGTAGTGCACCGACGAAATGTGAATGCACCGATGTCATGCCGATCAACATATTCAGCTGCCGGCGGCAGTCGCATTACTATCACAAAAATATTTTATTACTTATTTGGATTATTCTGATAAATATCAATCCAACCAGGTAAATATTTATTATACACGTGTAACGTTCTGGAAATAACCTGGGGCCGGAGGACGCCAACAGAGGTCAGGCTAGATGAGAGAAGCCTCAGATTATATATCGTGCTCGGTCTCTCTATCGATCCAGCCTCCCCCTTTTCCTGCAATACTAGAGCCGTGGGCCGTGGGGTGCAGGCGTAGGCGGGTGCAATTCATACCTGCGTAGAACGGGACGGAGCCGGGGAGACGGGGCACCCATATAATCTGCCCTAAAAAGTAAGAATGTAAGGTATAGTAAGTCCATGTATCTGCACAACGCATGCATTTCGCATAGGTTTGTTAGGTTTTGCAGGAAATAAAAATTCTTTTTTTAATTGAATACCTACCAAATTGTTTTATTATTATTATAGGTAAACAGAGCAATAAAAATATAATTTAAAAAAAAACATGGATGACTCTATCTACAAAAAGTTATCCAAATCACACAGTATCTACTGTAGTACATACAGTACACAATGATGAGTAGGTACAGTACCTACCTACTCATAATAATGTCTAGCACAAAGACAACCATTCCAATAATCTCTTGATATCTCAATAATCTGTTAGAAACGAAATTAATCAAAACATTTATTACGATACTGATACTAATGATATCATTAAACTCGTAAACATATCATCGATACGAAATGCCTGACATTTATTAGAATTAATGGTTTTCTATTAAGCGCACACACACACTAACTAAGCAGATGCGGTAATAATTTATCTGCTTATAAAAACTTCGGACCTGAAAGTATCACACACTGCGCAGACTACGAAATTATACATTCCCGCGAAAAAACAAACTGTCAAGATTTGTTTTTTGGTGCTGATCGTATAAAATTTGTTGCATTATTTGTACCATACACAAATAACATCTTCAGAGTGGTAAAATGATAGAGAGCGATATTGACAGATACGCGCTCAGATACCACCTACTATATCTTACCCCATCTGCTTAGTGTGTGATGCACTTTTCAGATCAGTTTGCCGATGCCGACTTATGCAATTCCAAATGCTTACAACGCTTGTTTTTGTGACTCGAGAGACAGTTACGAACCTATCCGTGGGAATAACAAGATAATTGCTTATGACATAAGCCACAATGAAAATTGTTAATTATTTCATCATAACGCAAAAGCCGTTCAACTTTTCCATTCCGAAGCGTAAAAGTGTAAAAATAATACAATACATAATCGGCACCGTAATTAGAGGTACCACACGCGAACAGCGACTTCAATACACGCAACATGTGTCTCCTCTACTTACAACTCACAAGATCGACGCGACACGCCTCGGAGCGCGTCTACGCCAGGCCAGTAGCCACATAGTGCAAGTTGCCATTGCAGAATACTTGAAATCTACTAGCATGCTGCAGTGCACAGTTTAATAAATATTACGCGACCTCTGAACTGCTTCTACTTCAGACGGTGAGACTAGTTGCCTCATAGTGCAACATGCCATTGCAGAATATTTTAAATCTACTAGAATGCATCTAAAGTTAATTTCTGCAAGATGTGGGCATGTATATGTATTTGGACACACCTCTACCTACCCCTTTAGACATCTTCAATAAAAAATCTGAAAGAAATGTCTACCGCTACCTGGGATACAGTCGTGATCATATTTCATTTTTACTAGCAAGCTGCAGTGCACAGTTTATTTTCTAAAATAATAATAACACCTTAAAACGAGCAATTTTTGTATATTATGTACCTAATGTACCTACCTATATATTATTATAAGTACATAAAATCTGAATCTTGGAAACGGTTCCAACGACTTTCGTTAAATTTAGTATACAAGGGGTTTCAGGGGCGATAAATCGATCTAGATAGAATTCATTTTATTTCAGGCAATTAAAAGTTTTCGGGTACTTACCGGGAAAATGGTACCTATTATTATAGTTATTTGTCAACTTGCACTATGAATTATCGTTTCAACGTGGCTTTATAATGCCATTATTGAATATATTTACCATAATTAAGTATATAAACAATAATAATTATAAATTACCATTATATGTTGTAGTTTTATTTGGAGTTGTAACAATTTCATTGATTACGATGGTGGTTCACAATTCAAATCGAGAGTTCTCATTCCCAAATAACAAATGTTTTTAAATGAAATACCTAAGTGTGGTTTAACACTATAATCAAAAATATCTAACAAATGTTTCTTACCATTTAGGTAGGTACCTACGTGTTAACATTGCATTTAACTACCTAACTTACCTAATATTATACTAGCAACTAACATCTATAAAATCACTTTAATTTTATACTAAGAGTGAAAATATGGTGCATCTATCTGGGTATCAAGGTTTTTATTAGCCTTTCCCATAGCGTTGGCCGTCGAGTGGTGGTGGCTAGTGCCATCGTCGGCATGCACACTCGCAATGGCTTCTGGGGAAAGTCCTGCATCACGAATGGATACGGGTGCCTCAGCAAAGGTGACCCCGTGGTACCCACTAAATTAATAGTGGATTTAGGAAAGGTGAGCGGCTGACTTTTTACAGTTTGCCTTGTGCTCGCCCCGCCGAGCAGAATGATAGGTATCGAACTCGATTTTATCGGGTGCGTATGCACCGGACTTGTTGGTTTAGGTGGTGGTTTCGGCGTTGTCGTCGACAATGTTTCTATTATCTCGTGGAATACAGACTCGTCGTAATCCCTGTTGTCTTCAACTAGTGGTGCTACGAACACCATCTGCTTTAGACTGTTGATATCCTGTACCAACTTGGCGTGTTCTTTAATAATGTCGTGCTTTAATGGCAGATGGTAATCGAATCTTCTTGTCATGACTTTGTTAAAATTGAATCTTTTAACCGGTAATGAAGAGAATGATCCTGCCATAATGTTTCTTAACGCTGATTTTTGGGAACGCCTTTCTATTGGACAAGTAAGTTTAAAATTAATATAATATTCAATCAAAACAATTTAGCAATATGACGACAAATGTCCTTAAATAAGTAGGTAATTATATAACACACAAACAGTGTATGAAACGTGAAATAACAATAGTGGCAATTCTGAGTGTCGCAAAAGCTAAACTAAGCTAACTAAAATTGTTGCCGTCCCTTTCATAGCGATGGGAATAAAAAGGATGGCAATAATTTTAGTTAGCTTAGTTTAGCTTTTGCGACACTCAGAATCGCCCCCATTATGTAATTAAAACCTTAATAAATAAGACTTACCATCATTTATTGCTCTGCCAAACCTCTCAGTGTTAAACTTGGGATATTCGTAACAATTCATCTAAAATAAAAAAAAATTAAGTTGGTATCTATTTACCTACAAAAATATTATAACTCTACCTACTTAACGTAGGTACGTTAACTATTACACGATTGGTTGGGAGACTGCTAGTGATTCTAACTACTGAGCGCTCGAGCACGTTGAAAGGACTTCTCCAAAGGACAAATGACAAAACACTGGTCTTTACATCTTTTTACTATGTACTTAGATGATTTATGCAGTGTCAGGAGGCATTTTTGCCTAAGCTGGGACACTGTAGTGCTTGGGACATTGTTGAGATGGAATAGGCTTTCCCAGCACCTAAACCATCTTCTTAGCTTAGCCGCGGCCATATCCGCAGGAAAGACAATGGTACGTGTGGGGCTGACTAGCCGCGGGTTTCCTCGCGATGTTTTCCTTCACCGTTTAGAGCTCGTATTAAAGAGCTTATAAATAAAAAAACAGAAAACGGCAAGGCCAACACACAGTTTCAGCCAAATCCGTTCAGTAGTTTTCGCGTGAAAGAGCAAAAAACAACCACACATCCATCTATCCATCCATTTTCACAAAACTTCGCATGTATAATATTAGCAGGAGTAGGAAGTAGGATATGATGTACCTAGGTAAGTAATAATAACTTAAGGTAAGTACCTACCTACTACATAACTAGCTGTAGTTGGTAATGAACCGAATTAGAAAATAAATTGTGGCTATCATTTAAAAAAGCGGAAACAAGGTGAGCTAGGCTAGCGTGACTTGCTACACCTAATTTTATAAAAGTAATAATTAGAGTCGTATGTAGGTACCTACCTATCTACATCATGATATCAAAGGTAGGTAGTAACAGACTGCAATCTTTCATATTGCTTGTCACTAATAAAATTAATAAATCTAATTATCGTAGGTATACCTACCCAATTAATCATTTTGTCATGATCATCATACATTATGAGGAGTAGAGTAGGCGAACGAAACGTCACTTTTCTATTTCGGTTTTAGTTTATTGATTCTTAGGTATAACTTATATACTTATTATTATTATTATTATATATTATACTTAGGCTAACTTGAGAGTTGACTTGAGAGTCTCAAGTCAACTCTCAAGTTAGCCTTCTCAAGTTGAGACACATCGTTTGATGCACGAAAAACTCTACAAAAAGTATTTCTTCAGGCATTAGAACCACCTAGCATGTAAAACGAAACTTAAGTGATCCTTGAGGTCCTACAAGAATAAATGATTTTTTCTTCTTTCTTTCTTCATTTACCTACTTGTAGGAAATCGACTTTAAAATACAAATAGGTAAAGTACCCTATTTTTATCTATCACCCTATGTATGTCTTTGACATTAGGTAGTACCTACTTGACACCTACAAAATTATAGCTATACCTACCTAACTAAGTTTGTCTAATTATACCTACAAATTTGACAAAAACATCCAAATATTCAGGTAGCGCTTCACTATGTTATACTTATACTTAGGTACCTGGATAAAAAGTAGCCTTAGTCATGTACCTATGTGTCAGGTAGGTACCTACCTACCTACCTCCCTATTGATTAGGTAGGTACCCACGCACAATAAAACAAAGATATTATGAATTCGCTATAATCGCATAGGTGCTTGTTTAAGTTAATTGAGCTAAGCTTGTCGTTATATTCTCAACAATCATGAACAAATAATGATCTTCGTGAAACAGAACAATGTACTTTTTATACCTACCACAGTGTAAGTAAACACTAATGGCCTTATTCATAAAGATTTGTCAATTTAATATAGATTTAAAGAATGTTTCTTTCTTGTTACTCTTATGTCAATGAAAAGATATAGCAACAGATTTAATATCCGTTTTAGGTTTTAGCTAAAGTAGGTTTACTGAACCAATATGAATAAGGGTGTACGTTTATAACTACCACAGACCAGTAAGGGGTATGATAACTACTAGCTGAACCGACAGACGTTGTCCTATGATGTCATATATCAATTCTGCTAAGCAAAAGAGCTGAGAGAGATAACGCTGGAGGCCTGGGGCTAGGTTATCTACATTAAAAAAAAATCTAATAAAGGTACGGTAGTCTTTAAGTTTTTATTTATTTTCTAAGTTTCTGCGCAATTTTAATATTTTTTTTAAGAACCTTCTACTCAAGTTAGAGCGTGAACAGAATAAATAGGGGTTCATTTTTAATAGACTGAGCTTCAAAGATGCAATTCGTATGCAGTTATCGCATAACACAATATTGATATTAAAGGATAATGAGCGACCTACAACCGGACCTACCAAAAAAAAGACTCGGCAAACTCGGCAGAGGCGATTTATAAAAGGTACTTTGACCTTACCCTTTAGACCAGCCCTTAATTAGGTAAGTACCTAGAAATTTACAATGGATCTTCAGAGATAATATTTACCGAGCCATACCGATTGGTAGGTACTACCATAGATAAAATGGTACTACCTAATCATGATTAGTTTTCGTTTATTTTCAACAATTTCGCTCTGGGGACAATCCAGTAATTTCATCGTCCATCTTCTTTCTTCAACGTAAAATGTATGCAATAACGGCGACAGTCTAAGATAAACATTTGGACGGATGGATGGCACGTTAGCACATTTCCAAATATCCTACTTTAAAAAAATATGCAACTAAGACTACGCGCTAGCTAGATAGGTTGAAAAGGAGTAGCTTACCTGTGACGTCGGTACATATTTCCTGTTTTGGGTGAAGAAGTTGATGTCAAGAGTACCTGTCACTAAGATCAGGGCAGAAGCCTGCCACAGTACCGTCCAAAGCCACATCTTTACACTACTAACCGCTGCGGCCTCGCTGCAAGCAGGGACACCCCACTACTTGAGGCCTACCACAATGTAGTAACTTAGCTAATTGCAACAATATACCAACTATTACTTCCTTTTGTCAATGCATGCGGTAGGTAATTGTAAAGAAATAAATTAATCTTAATTAACTGCATTCTTTTTTAGCACGGTTTAATGATCTCGAAGACAAGATTTATATTGTTAAGCAACCAGATTTTAGAACATGCATTGAATACGTCTTTTTTGGTATTTGTTTCAAAAAACATTAGTTAATATTGTAATGGTTGTGTTCCTAAACTGTTATTTTATGTTACGAGTACAGTAGTACAGAGATAGGGATGATGGATCAAATTTAAATCAAGTAGTACTTCCCCTTGATTAGAATTTGAATGTTAATAAAAATATTCCAAAACTCTATTATTGAGGGGAAAACACATTTTATTTCTACACAGACATCATTTATAAACATTTACGAGTAGTATGAATTGTAATAATATCTACTTGACTAATAATTTAGTAAAATAACATTTACTTATTGAGAACTACAGAAAATAAACCTTTAAATAATAAAAAACACAGATAACGGTATGGTATCTTTATTACAAAATTAAATGGTATTTTATACGATACCCAAGAAAGTGATGTACACAAAGTAACAAAAATATATTACAGTGGGTGGCCAAATTATTAGGGACAAAACAGAGATTTAGTATTTTCTAGTTTACTTAATTGATTTCTTTATAATTACTCAGTGATAATCCCAATAGAAAAAAAGGCTAAAGATAAAAAGATACAAATAATTAGATTACCTACAACCAATCACTAATTAGAGAAATCAATTAAAATAGAAAAAAAACTAAATCTCCGTCTTGTCCCTAATAATTTGGCCACCGATGGTATAATAAACTTCACATTATGTTCAAGAGATGTTATTTTCTTAAGACACCCAAAAAGCAAAATGTTCACAATCTCGCTCCCACTCGATACCGTATGTAATAAATTATTGAAAATATTTTTACGTTACTAAAACATAAACAATTTACATAGTTACGTGCTGCGTTAATATTTATAAACAACACGCAGCGCACCGCCAATACTAATAAGACATTTAATAGTTTAGGAAAGTGCTCCTAATACCATTTTAATTTTAGGTATATCTTGCAGCAAAATTTAATCAATACCGAAGGGTAATAAAATGTAGCTCGTAATAGTTCGGTTCTATTACGCTACAGGTAGTAGGGTAAATGACCCAATTATTCGCACCCTAGAATTGGCTACCGATTATGAGAGGTGCTCTCTGATTTATCCTGATTTAGATAAGTTGCAACACCATGATATTCTGTATTTTCTTACTACATAGGATAAATCAGAGAAGTGCCAATAATCGGTGGGGTGCCAAAATAAGGTCAGTTTACCCACTATTACAAAACAGTAACCACTCATGCTTCAAAACGAATTCAACCTTCTAAAAAATCATCGGAGACCACAAAATAATGACAAGGATACTTGTTGTTTTTTTTTTTTAATTATTTGATATCCTGAGTGGGTTTCCAACAAGCTGTGCTTTTCTCTAATCTACCAAAAAGTGTGACGTGTTAAACTTTGAATCGTAACGCAATCGTAAGTTAAGGGTTAAGCTGTGTAAGTTTAACTGTAAATTCGTGTAATTTTTATTCGTAATTTCGGAGCCAGTCCTTTTTATTATTATTATAATATATAAACTTATTTATTTATATTTTTAAATGATATTGTTTGATACAAAAAACTCCAAACATAAATTAAAAAGGTACTTAATTAAATTACCTCAAAAAAATCGAACACTAAATATTATTCTGGCGATTTCTGGAAAATAATATTTGTATGGTACATTATAATCACCACAATAATTATGCCTTACATTGAGCGTTCAAAAATAGTAAAAATCACAAATTAACAGTTTAGTTTGGTATGTAGGTAAAAGTAAATAGTAAGTAGTACTTATATCAGGCAAGAATACGAACCGCTTTGGAAACTCTCACAATTATCGTTTCACAACTTCGGGAAGCATCAATGCAATTTTTTTTTAATTAAAAAAACCATGTGGCGCATGGCGATGTTGTGTAACCTGTGACCTAACCTGTGTGGAAATACAGTCGTGTTCTTTGTTTCGTTCTAATAGACACAGACTAGAGAAACACAAAAAAACAGTTTTTTTAAATGGGCACACATTTTGTCCGACTGATTTTGTATTTTGCCTTTCTACTCTCTAAGAACATAAAGCTGATGAGAAGTGTAAGTATTCATCAATTCAGAAGTACCTAAACACCATTGTTTGTCCTGTCAAGAGAATGTTATTTTGCCTACATAAGCATTTTGAAGTTTATTATTTTTTATATGGTCTACGCTACGGCGTCTTTGGTTTATTTTACTGTTTGATAAAAAACACAGTGCTTTGCCACTAGACCGAAATTCCGTCGCCGAACTTCGGCGGCGGAACGCCAATACATGTTATTGCATATTGTTTAGAATACAAAATGACTCATTAATCAGCCAATCTGTTGCCAGCGCTCTCACTATGATTGAAGATGGGACACTACAATACAGACAGACAGACTGGACCATACGTGCGGAGGCCTGGACAGACCTTAAAACGAGCAACTAACGCCATGGATTACCATGTCTTAAAGCAATTTAAAAAACCAGCCTTAAACTGCATTTACGACTACTATTAAGTGCCCTAGAGAAAGTGCGCAACGTGCGGGTAAGTGAACGAGAACATGAGACGACGGTTGAGTGTAGTTGTGGTCGAGGTCGTACGTACTGGCCAAAGTTCCAAAACTTGATGATAGAAGTCATCGAGAAGCCAGATTAGCATTTGCTCGTTGACACCGTGATGGGACCAGCCGCGTTTTGATCAGTGATAACGTATGTATAAATGTTGTGGGGAACGCTGCCATCCAGTGTTTTATGATCTGGCGAGGTATGCGTTTGGGAGCTTGGTTATTGTAGAAAATGGATCTCTACAGCAATGCGTTATGTCTCAGATATTCAGAGACATCATTTATTGCCTTTTGCTCCATTCATAGCGAACGTTTAATTTTTATACACGCTAATGGCCAGACAGTTCTGCAGACATGGATCCAATCCATAGACTTAATACAATCAAGTCACTTAAACTGTGACTGTTGCCGTAAAATAAAGTTGAAACCAAACTATTGTGGCGTATTCCATTTTCCCCTCTGAAATGCCCTCTAAAGGAGAAAAGCAGAGTAAAAAAATGATGTCCAGAATTCCTTCCTATAAATCCCCCCTCGGGGGCAAATTTTAACATACAAATAACTAACAACGGTATTTTTATGAACATTCACGACTAAATGTATATAATTAGTACAAAATTAACAGACATTCAAAGATCTAACTTTTATTACATTTTGCTTATCTTGAACGGAGAACGTTTATGTTAATTATTAGTAAAATATGTGGATCACTTGTAAGAAAGCTTAGGTACTTAGTAGGCTACCTACAATGCTCTCAACAGATATTTGTCTAACTAAAGTAAGGTGCAACAAACGATTTTCCAAGTTTGTACCGATGTAGGTATACAATAGCAATAGATGCAGAACCGTTTCTATAAATCGCTTATTCAAACGTACATTTTTCTCGTAAATTGAAATGAAAGAACCCCTAAATATTATTTTGGTCCATGATAAATGTATTTTGTTCCTTTGCGGCCTGACTGACGTTCGACGGACCTAGTATAAGCTTTAGAGCTAAAAGTAAACTCTCAACTCTTAAGAGTGTGCCATAACGCCGAAGAACGAGCGGAATAGCAAATAATATTAATTCTCGTGTGCAGAGCGATAGACACGCAATATAATTTATAGCTAAAAACAGTTTTAATTTAATTACAAGTTAAATACACAACCAATCGAAAAATTAAGAGAGAATAACGAAATAAATACTTCTAGGTTTTTTGATAAAACAAAAACCCAACAAAAATAGTGTGCTGTTCCAGAGATAAATAGCAAAATTTGTGCAAAACATTTACTTTTCAAAAAAATATATTATACTTAGAGAAAACTTTTACCAATCATGTTTTTAAGACACATAACCCAAGATAACAGTCCGAAGTATCATTTCCTCAAATATTAAGGTCGTAGCTTTCACACATTCTGAGATAAATACGGATTTCGAACTGGTAAATTGACTAAATTGCATATGGCACACTCTTAAGCTCATATTCAAACTTGAGATGTGTTTAATATCAACAAGAAAATTACAGAGAAGTCTTAGTACTATAACTGAGAAAGGTATTTAAGGATCTGCCCCTACAAAGTGCAACAGAGTTTGTTAAAATTAAAAAAAATAACTCCACGCGAAAATGTCGCAGGTACCCTAGTAATGTAGATAAAAAAATTAACACCAAGTACCTACTCACATTTAACTACTTAAAATAACATTAATTATAATTAAAATTAAAATATACTGGTAAAATATATTCTCTCAGTGAATAAGGCTCAACTCACACCAAAAGAGCGGCGAAGGGCAGCGAAGCGGAGCGCAGTTTCAGTGTCATATGAATTTCAACTTTATTTCCATTACAATAATACTCATTATCGCAGAGAAGGCGCACGCATTCGTATTCGCCGTAATTCGCAACGGCGCAACTCGTTAGAGTTTCTCATGCGATAAGAAGTATTATAGTAATGAAAATAAAGTTAAAATTCATATGACACTGAAACTGCGCTCCGCTTCGCTGCTCTTCGCCGCTCTTTTGGTGTGATTTGAGCCTAAGGGTTTCGTCGAATTTGGGCGCAATTAAATAATCAGAACGGTAGACGGCAAGATAAAAATTAATAACTAGATACTATTCAATCGAATGTAATATACATATATATACAAAAATGTATAAATGTAGTATTGAATAGGTACGTCTAAGTTATGTACACAAGCGGTCATTAATATTAATGTACTTAAATATAATCTGCTGTAAAATAAATAGAAAGTTATTTCTATTATTTGCAAAATATAGAGAAACACGTTAACAATTAAATTGGATAACATTGATGTCTCTACCTCAATGTTATCACGACATATAACTTAGATTTCGGTTAAAACGCGTGAGTATACATAGTAATAAACGTGATTCCCGACGGCATATTGTAAACAGACACTCAATCTACTGCTCAATCATAAATATCATAACAAATGAGAACATAATCTATTGGTTAAATAATGAATTGTTTTGGTTTATTCATACGTTCGACTAAGTCTTTATTTTTTTTCGTTACCTACCTTGAGTAACATTGTAAGAGACCATCGTAGGCGATATATACCACCACCCCTCAGGGCAGGTTAGTAACGGACTCGTGTTAGTCCATATTTGCTCTTTACGAAGAACATTTTTCAATAGTTTACAAAAACTATCCCAATGCCTACCAATTGATGATTTTTCATCATCGTAATAAAACAAGTCCTTTAAATACATTCCAAGTACAGAAATATTCTTCAATTACAGTAGAGGTGCCCTATACTAACCATCTCGTAACCGTTGGTTGATGTAACGATCACTAATATCACTGGCTTCGCAAGCCAGGACGGTGACTTGTTCATAGGCATAACTATAGTGATCCTACGTAGTCGCACGAGTGACGGTACAAACACACATCACTGTGAGTAAGTGAGTAAGCATAATAGGCATGATTACAGTAATCAAGAATCAAAAATTATCTAATCAAATACGATTCCGAAAAACGTATTTATTTTTGTAAAAAAAGCAAGATTAATATTTACTTTGATAAAATAGAATTAGAAATTACAGCATTCCGCCATAAATATTATGTTAAACAGCAATCAGAGCGCATGAAGTCACGCCTAAGTAAAATCACTTTCTTGTCGATTAGTTTCGTTTGAAAACTTTGAACTTCCTACATAAACGTGACGTCACGCCTAAGTAAAAAGGCGAAGTGACTCTTGCAAGCGTTTTGGCGTACTCTAAAAACTCAATTTTAGACTAATATTTTTTCGATAAAAAAAACGGGTTTTATACAAAGGAGACAGATAAAAACTAATTAGAATGGTTTTTCAAAATTAGTCATCATGCCTATTATGCGGGTATAAATAGAAGAAAGCCTTAGTTCTAAAATTTCCGTGTGTATGGAATGTACACTAACATAGGAGCTGGGTCACTGCGCTGACGCCACGCGGCGCCTTCTGAAACAAATCATCGGCATTTATAATACGATCAAATAAATATTTTTCATATGTGGGCTGAGTTAACTCTAAGCGAAGATATAACCAAATTTCGTAGTGTACATTTTGGCTAGCCAAAATACACGATCAGAAAGTAACGCGGAATTAGATAGGCACAAGAAAACATCTCTTTTAGCTGTAAAAAACTATTTTGCATATTCGCTTGCGCCTGATTGCAGTAGCGATACGGTAACACTCGTAAATAGATTGATCGCTCAGGCAAAACAATATAAATGCAAATACGCTTATGCGAGCACATACATCACACTAGCTGTCGAAAACATTAAATCACTAATTGAGAATGCCGTAATTACAATTTATGGACCGGTGCATTTATTCTCGACAAGTGACATGTTAACGTTCTTTGTGATATTGAGAGCGTTGTACAGTTTAACTGTTTATAGTCTCGAGGATGATAGTGAAATGAAAACTTATTAAATCAAATTTTCATTGGTAGGCATCTTGTGTACAACACATTAGTAATAAAAAATTCTATTATCATAGCCATAAGTACTTTCCATAACGGTAAACTATTAGTATAAGTAAGGCCTTTTATGTACAATATTAAACAAGCATATACCCTGCTTCCATAATGTCCAAAAAGAAAAAATGAAAAACAAACTTCTAAGCTTGAATAATGGTTTTAGTTCGGCGCGGCGACGAAAAGCGCGAGTCGTATGAAATTCTTTCATACTAAATTGAAACTAATCTGTGTCTCGAGTAGATTGACGTCACACGCGGAAATCTCAGCCTTTTAATTCTATTATTTTTAAGCCGTCGTAAAAGTTGAATAACTTTGTCATTTTTCAAGATATTCCAAAAATTCTTTCACCGTCTTTATTTAAATGCTATTTATCCACATAAAAAAGGGAAACTTCTCCATTTGTTTCTTTAGACGTAGTACAGAAAAAAAATTTATTTTTTAAACATTTAGGTTAAGAACAAATGACTTTTAAACTGGCGACTTTAAAATTAACCATAGGTATTTATTAAAATTTGCGAAATCAGCAGTGGCTCTTAAACAGTAAATACGTCAATTAAAAATGGTTTATTTTGAAAACATCCATGTTTAGTGGTAAGTGAGTAAGTTCGTATGAGCATGTGTTCAACTCTGCGGTGTCGGGGTAGTTGTAGTAGGTACCCCAACTTTCGTTCAGAAGGTGGTGAGTTCGAATCCCGGCCGTGTATCAAAGTATTTTTCGTTTCGGAAAATGTATATGCCCTTTAATACGCTCTACACGATAAAAAACATCGTGGGGAAATCCGCGGCTTAATCAGCTCCAAACTTATTGTCCATTAGATACGGCCGGTTAACGGCTGAAATTAATATTCAATCCGACGAACGATCGCAGATCTATTGCCATAGCAACGCAGTTATCTGTCAAAAAGTGCCATACACATTGTGTTGTATAACAAAGTTGCTATGGAGATAGATCTGCGATCGTTCGTCAGATTGAATAATAATTTCGGTCGTAGGTCGAGAGGGTGGTTTAGGGCAGGGTTTCCCAGCCTTTTTCGCATTGTGCCCTTCCAGATTATAAAGGTATTTCCATGCCCCCCTAAATTTTAAAACGACATAATATCACACGAAAGTTGAATGACTTATTCATTTAGTGTTACAAACACAGTATAAAATATTTAGAATTAATTTATTGATAATTAGTTTAAAATATCAGAACACTCTCTCTATGCCGCCCCACGGGACACGCTCCACCGGTTGGGAATTCTTGGATTAGGGGCTGGCTGGGCAAGCCTATTCCATCTCAACAATGTCCCAGGCACAACAGTTGTTATGTGCCGTTACGAGTGTCGAACAGCAAGAGATGTGCTGTTCGACACTCGTAGCGGTAACAAGCGGAGGAGTACTAGATATTCTGAAATTTTCAGTAAGTTTCTTAACAATATTTATGTGGCGTTTACGAAGGGAAGCCTACGCCCAGCAGTGGGTACCTATGGGTTGTGAATGATGAAATAATCTTACCTTATTTGCCTTTCGCAGCGGCCGCCTTAGCCGGCTGAGCGGTTATAGTAATCTCATCGTTGATAGTCAGTCCTCCGGGAGCAGAGTTTTTCTTGGCAGGTATGGTCTTGTCGATAACGCGTTTGGCCACGACACTGTGCGCCGAATACACGTGATTCTCGAATAGCTTGTACATGCCGAAGGTGGCGGTGCAAACGGTGCACTTGTACGAGAGATGGGCAGGCTTCAGCGTCAAGTTGTGGTCTCTGGCCACGTGGTTGAGCAACTTCCATTGGAACACCTGCATTTATATAGTAGCTATAATGATTTGGAATTGTTTTGTAATGTTATAGTTAAGTTTAAGTTTTGTAAATAAATAAATAAATAAAAAAATATTAAAAATTTGTTTAGTACGTAATGTCTTTAAACGAGCAATTCTTTATTATATAATCTATGTAGCATCTATTTATCATTTTCATTCTTTCTTCTTTTTTAGTCTGTGGTCTTCTACGAGAAAATTCTTTTATTAAATTGTTTCATAGCTGTGAAAATTTGTAATTGGCCTTCATGTTCAATATGTATTTCTTTACGTATTGTTATTATATAACTGCTTTTCTTTGTGCATAGCTGTAAGTTTTCCTAAAATTGTTAAAATAAAATAAAATAAATTAATCGGAAACGGCTCCAACGATTTTCATGAAATTTAGTAGGTATGCAGGGAGTTTCAGGGACGATAAAGCGATCTAGCTAGGATTCATTTTGAGAAAATGTCGTTTTATCCGTGAAAAACATATCATCTAGGTACTTTCCACAATATAACTTGAAAGAGTAATTTTCTAGGTATTTATATCTTTAGTAGATTATTTATCATCTAGTCCCAAGCTAAGCAACAATGCTTGTGTAAACAGATGACTGATATAATACTTAGATACCTTTTTTGTAAATACATACATAAATACATTTGTAAATAATACATACATACATACTACTCAGCGTGTGCTGCTGCAGCACACGCTGAGTGGCGACCTATTTTGTGTTTATATTTAGTTATTTTATGTTTTGTTTTATTTTATTGAGTCACAAAATAAAAAATTCTATTCTATTCTATTCTATTCTACTAATATATTCACAATGTTAAGCACTGATCTTCAGTGTTTGAATGGAGCTCACCTTGCCGCAAACAGGGCATCTGCCAGCGTCTTTGCTTTTGTTCGCGGCTTCCTGCATCGAGCTGGTGACGAGACCGTGCGAGCCCAGGAGGTGCCGCTCCAGACCCTGGTCTGTGAAGAATCTGAACACAGGAAAGGAGAATTAGAATTTGTGAGGTTAACGTACGAATACTGAAACGCTACGCTATAAGTGGTGCTTTTTACATCATACTGATATTATAAACGCGATAGTTTGTAAGTATGGATGGATGGATGGATGTTTGTTACTCTTTCACGCGAAAACTACTGAACGGATTTGGCTGAAACTTGGAATATAGATAGATAGAAAATACTTTATTGCACACCATAATTTACAAATACATCAATATACATAAAAAACAACAAAAAAACTTTCCTATGACATACAATCGGCTGTCTTATCGCTAAAAAGCGATCTCTACCAGACAACCTACGGATGGATAATGGACAATATAAAATAGTATAATATACATAGATTATGACTGGGAATAACACATAAGCAACTTTTGATCCCGGTATTCCCATGGGAACGGGACCTACCGCGGGTAGCACCGCGGAGCAAAGCTAGTCTTATAATAAATACAACATACTCGTAGTATTATGTTGTCGCAGGGAAATGAAGATACTAGGAATTTCACGAACTCTCTAAGATACCACGAAATCATGGTAGATGTCGAATATTGTAGTTTGTCCCATTCACGGCCCAGCTCCTTATTTCTATCGATAACACTCCCAATATTAGTGTTAAGATGATCTATGACTGAATTTGCAGGAGTGTTTAACGCGACTATAATGCCGGCACCACACGTTGGCTTCAACTTGGTTCCACCATTGGCTACGAATAGAATGGCCAATTGCAATGCTGTGTTTGTATCCAATAACTGTCCAAGATCAATCCTCACATTGGAGTGTTGGTACCAACACATTCCAACCCTCCAATGTGTGGTGCCTGCATGATGGTTTCAATACGATTCTTATTACCTGAACTGACACTTCTGACAATTGAGCGGGGGTCTGTTGTAGATCATCTTAGGGTGGATCTTGACTTTGTGGATCCATTGCATATGGTTCCTCAACTGGTCGAGATCTTTAATGTAGCCGTCGCATATTTCGCAGATAACGAAGGTGCCCTTCGCATTCTGTCCCGCTTGCACGTGCACGGGCGCCGGCTGGCGAGGCAGTGGCGTTATGGAGATCGAAGGCTGATGCACGGGCTTTTTGGGAACCTGGAATAAGTTACACAAATTCAAAAAGTCGTAAAGTAACTGCTATCATCAATCCCAAGCTAAGCATTAAAATGCTTAGCTTGGGACTAGATGACGCTGTGAGGAATGTTCAGGGATATTTATTTATCAATTAATATTTCCTGTCTGATTTTTATACAGGGTGAATTTTTGAGGCGGGACAGTAAGTACCTACCTAACTTAAATGTTATAGTTACAGGAAAACATTTTTAGGAGACGATCTATAAATTTTTAAATATTCTGAACTGCATTTACAAATTTTGGAAAAAATGTACAGTCAGCAAGAAAATGGTAATTTTACACAAAAACTTTTTCTGATGCCAACCGATCCTGTTTTTTATAAGGATCAAAAGTCTCTACAGGACCGACTGAGGTACTAGAAATGTCAGAAATCGCAAAAACCTTTTAACATGTATAGTAAATAATATTATATGGTATGGCCACGTGAGAAGGAGGCCGCCTGAATATGTGGGAAATTTAGCACTACAACTCTCCAGTCCTGGCCGCAGATCTAGGGGTAGACCCAAGATACGATGGAGAGATGTAGTGTTAAAAGATATGAGAGTGTCAAGTTTCCGAAAACGACGTCGAGGACAGAGCGAAGTGGAGAAAATCTGTTAGGAAAGCTGACCCCGCTACCATGTGGGACACATAGCTTGGAAGAGAGAGAGAGAGAGAGAGAGAGAGAGAGAGAGAGAGAGAGAGAGTAAATAAGATTATAGTAAACTAATCTCGTTTAGATCATAATCCTGCGCATCACTTACCGCCATAGGGAAGTTAACGATAGGCGTATTCTGCCTCAGCATGCTGCAGCCGCGGACAATAGAGCCGCCGGCTTGCACGGGCCTCGTGCCGGGCGCGGGGAAGCGGCCGCGCGGCATGTAGCCCATACCGGGGATCACACCGGTCACTATCGGCGGCCGACTGAACGCACTGCCCACTTGCTGCAGGCCGAACGTGCTCGCTGTCCCCGTGTAGGGGGAGCCTAACATTGTATTCCGCGCCTTTGCGACCTGCAATGTTTTAGTGTGGGTTTATGAATTAATTTGACAAAAGTGATTTTAGATTTTGTTTAAAGATAAGAATCATTTATATAAAGTAACTAAACTACTACATATTTACGTAACTGTACAAAATACAATTAGAACTAGTTGAGCCACCTAAGGATTATCACGATCTATAGGTAACTCAACTTTTAGATTATATCCCTCACTGATATTCAATTTCAAAGTTAAGAAAATTGTTCATCATTCCAGTACCTTTGGTATCTTGGCTGGAGGCTCCCATTCAGGCGGTGGACTGAGATTTAGTTCCGGTTTGAATTTTTTAGCGCAACTCACAAGATGGCGCGCTAACTTTCCTTTGCCGTTGTCCTCGAAGGGGCAGTTGGCACACTGGTGGTAGGCCGGCGCCCGCTCCAGTTTTCCGCGCACATTATGTTCCGCCTCCATATGGAACAGTATATCGTGTGGACTGCGTATCTCGAACGTACAGAAATTACACTTGTACATATTGTTCTTCATGTGAGGTGTTTCTAAGTGCTGTGCCAGAACTAACGCAGATTCCGTTTTGAAACTGCAATGTTCGCATTTCAACTGAGAACATGTGTACGGTTCATTGTTCTCTTTGCTGAGCTCCAAATTCTTCATGAGCAGAGAAATGGAATGTTCACTCGCTGTAGTGCTTTGACCAGATTTCTTTTCTCGTTGTAACCTTCGCTTTTGCTGTTTCAGTAGATCAGACTGCACATACTCTTCGACCAGCCCCATGCCAATGTTCATGAAGAATTTTCCAAGAGAACAGTCAAAATAGTTTTCAGACTTGGTGCCAGGGGCAACAACTAAGTCATCCTTGATTGCAACCGAGTCTTCTTTGTCATTAATTGGGATAACTGCACCTTCCTCGTCACTTATATCATCCGATTCTGATGACTCCGAACCATCCCATGAGTCGTCATCTTCCTCTTTTCGGCGACGTCGTTGTTCTGAAATGAAATTATAGTTGTTAAATCGGAATTTTTGTCTTTTTCTCGACGTATTTATTGATCATGTAATTTATTTATTATTGTAAATTATACTGTTTTAATTAATTTAACAAGAGTCTAGCAGTAAATAGTAGGTATAATACCTTTCCTTTCCATTCTCTTCTTTTTGATTTCCTCTAGCTGAGCTTCATCCTCAGAATTTTCTACTTCTTCCCCACGCTCCCTCTTCTCTTGCCTCTCCTTCTGACGCAAAGCTTTATCTTCTTTCTTCTTTTCCATCAACTCCTTCTCAGCCTTAACCTTTTGTTCTTCAAGCTCTTTTTCCAACTTTATAACGAATTCCTTGAATGGCCGGATAGACGGCTTCTCGTAAACATATGGAACAATGAATGAGGGAGCTTCTACAACAAACATGTCGTCGGTTAGGGAGGGTAGGATGGCGGGCGCGGCGGGGGTGGGAACGGGCGCGGGGGAGGGCCGCGTACCCACCGCCACTGACTGCTTGCTAGTCACCGGCGTCACAGTCGTACCTCGAGCTACGATGCTCTGGTACAAGCTAGCATTCAAACTTGAGCCCATGTGTTTAGGCATTACATTTCTAGTTGGATTGGAGCCAATAAGCACCAGCTGTGGTTCCTTCCTCTGAGCTGAAGTAGACCTCGCCGCCTGTTTGGCCGCTATCTCTACTAACGATTTAGTATCATTGATCATAATCGGCCTAGACTTCCGTTTCAATAAATCTTCATAAATAATTTCTTCTATATCTGATTCATCATCTATATTCTCGTAATCAAAACAATATTTTTTACGCTTTATTGTTCTGCTACTGCGGCGTAATTCGCTGTTGTTGTTAGCTTTCTTTTTGTTTTCATTTAATTTCTTTTCAACAGTTTTGTTTTCTGCCGTGACTATGCAATCATCGTCTTCATTGTCACTGACAATTTCATGGACTTCTGGGATCTTCTTTCCGTTTTGGGTTGGTGGCCCATCATTTTCTAAGACTATTATGTCATTACTTTTCTCATGAACACTGTCTTGGGAAGCTTCGTCGTTTTCACCGCCCGAGATAATGCTAAAAGTTTCCTCTGTTTGAGGATCCAGATCTGAGCCGATTTCGTCTGAGGATTCATCAGATATTTCTAATTCAGATATCTAAAAATAAAGAAAATTTTTCAATTAGATAAGAGCGTTAGCGAGGGCGCTAAAATTCGGGTGCATTTATAAAATCGCCCCAGGTAAAAACACTGCTTTTCATCTCGAATATCAGGAAAGTACCTAAATAAATACTTGAAAATTTAAAACTTGCAAACGTGAAATTGCTAACACGCATTTTTTTAAATCCAGCTATACAATGACGGGTAATATCGGACCCACTCTTGTAGCAACTTGAGATCATTGGAAAATCTTTAAAAATCGCTGGTTGTCAGACCTGAACTTCACCTTTTAAATACAAAGCCACCTAAAGTTAAAAATATCACAGAAATAACAATCGCTGGTTTATCATGCGTTCTAGAATACTAGTCTACGCTCCCTCTTTGTTATTGTAATATACGTATTCTAACTTTACTTTTTTGTTCTTCTTTTTTATAACTTGTCAAGCAAGCTCTAATAATAGCTTCAATTTGTGAAAACCTCTAAATGGTCTTTAGTATTATGTTTAGTTATTTAATTTTTTCTTTATGACTGTTCCTAAGATGTAAAAATTAATAAATAAATATTTTTTTATTGTATCACAGCAATTACTAGATCTCTCCGTATTTCGATTTTCTTCATTCGCACACAAACACACAAGGTCTCAAGTTGCTACAAGGGTGGGTACGGGTACGGGGTCCAAACAACATTACGCATTGTTCTTTACAAAATGACTGAAGATTAATGATAAAAAAAAATCTAAATGGTAGAATGCCACAAAAAAGTAGCACCAGTATTTTTTTTTATTCATGAACACTAATTTAGTGAAAAATACTTAAGTAAGTATGTATAAAGTCTGATTTTTTTAATACAAATTACTAATCAAAATTTCAAATACAGCTGTATGTAAAAATGCCTTGACTTGACATGCCGCAAAAGAAATGTCGAAATAGAAGCTAGAATGTTTAATTATTTGACCACATAAATGTTTAATTATTTGACCACATTTCTACTGGTACTGACATCCATCAGTCCTTCAATCTTTCTCAAGGGACCCACCTAGTATCCTGAAAAACTTCCCCGAAATTTTTTCCGCTCGAGTTTACTTTTGTTTGAGTATACTTTTTACAAAGCCTCGATGATGGGTTATCTTACGTATCGTTTACCGTCAGAATTTACAAAGATTATCCAGTTTCATCTGAAAATAAAACTTTCTTTCATTGATGGACAGTCAACGGCTATTATTTTCTAGCGCAAACCACTAACCTATTTATATGTTGCCTGTAAGAAGTGGTACTTTCCTAGCAAGTCTTCCAAACAATTTTTTTTCCACCGACTGCCTACAGCCTAGTTTTAAGGACTTGTTTTCAGTGTCGTCTAGTGCAGTATCGTCGGCAACTTTTTGAGTCAAAAAGTCAAAAAGTTACAGATTAAAAAGCCTTTTTTTTCTTGTCATCAATAAATAAGTAGTATTTACCTACTTGCATAAATAAAGTTTTTTGATAAAAAAACCTAATCTATTTAGTTCTAAGAAAAAAAAACTATTTATTCATATACTAGGTGAGTTTTTTTTTTTCGAAGTTTCACTTTTTCGTATACTTAATCTATTAATATTTTTTATTTTTAAGTGAAGCACTTCACTATTTACACTTACTTTACACTAACTCGAACACGTTAGTCCTATCCTAACATGCCTTTTCGATAACTCTCACGGTTTCAGACTTAGCCACAGTAGCCTTAAACAAGCTCAATTGTGAATGTTTTTTTTGTGAAAGAACACTACTAGGATAAGTGAATCACACCTGGCGAAGCTTCCTAATAAGTTCTTGACAGATCGTTGAACAAACAACGTTCTGAGTGGTCACTACGCTACTTGGATGGGTAACCGCAAGTGGCATTATCAGCTGAGCGCTTCCGTGCTTCGGAGGACACGTTAAATTGTCTGCCAATTATTAAAAAATTGAAAAAAGCCAGGAGCTTTTAAAGTCGTTAAACCATGACGGAGGCCTTTAGGCGGCCTAAAAACTCCGTCACCAGAGTTGGACACTTCCTCATACGAACTTACTTACGTACTTTTAAGGATAAGTAGCGCTTTTTTACTACAAATCTAATTCAATTCAAAATTATGTATGCAAGTAGTATTATCATCTGAGAGCTTCCGTGCTTCGGAGGGCACGTTAAATTGTCGGTCCCGGATTTTAAAGTCGTTAAGCCATGACAGAGGCCTTTAGGCGGCCTAAATACTCCGTCACCAGAGTTGGCCACTTGCCACTTGTCTTGGAACGAACGAATTCAAAATAATTCTATATTCTCAAACTTTCAAGAGAAATATTCCTCTACCCCCGATATTGTATATTATATACCTAGTATCAAAGACGATTAATATCTAGAAGACAGACAAAGGCCATACACAAAATCGTAACCCGATCCCGCAGTACCAGATAGCCTGAAAACTTTAAAACATCAATTTTATCCAAGAAATTTCAATACTTAGTAGTAGGTAGCAACAATATTCAATATTTAAACATTTTTAACTAGAAAGTAATTGAAATTTCTTGGATAAAATTGATGTTTTAGAGCTTTCAGGCTATTTTTTAGGGTTACGATTTTGTGTATGGCCTTTGTCTGTCTTCTAGATATTAATCGTCTTTGCCTAGTATATAAAAAGTATTAATAGATCATCATCATCATCATATTCAGCTTTTTGTGACCCACTGCTGGGCATAAGCCTCCTTCCATAACCGCCAATAGTAGAGCTGATTGGCGGTTATTAATAGATAATCACCTAAAAATTCAAACAATTAAACATTTATTACTTGTACTTCAATAACAAACAAATTCAATGGGACTTTATGGCTTTCCATGGTTATTCAAGTAGAAACTTTGAACTTTAATAAACAATGTACGTAACTTGTAAGAACTTAAAAATAAATCCAACGTGAGGGCCGGCTTTGCATGGTTTCTTTGAAAGTTTAGTAGGTTAGTAGGTTTGGATAAATTGCCTCATAACTTTTTAATAAAGTTTCAAACACGACTCTAAATTTAAATTTGTTAGTTGGCATCTTACTTTACTCTTAATTATATTCATGCTGTCACATATGGAAAGTTAACTTCTGCATGATGTGGGCATGTACCAAATATGTATTTGGACACATACCTCTGACTACCCCTATAGACATCTTCAAAAGGATCTAAAAAATTGCCTAAATAGATCTGAAAGAAATGTCTACCGCTCCCTGGGATACAGTTGTGATTATATTCCTTTTTTTTTTCTTTTTTTATATTCATGCAAGATTACGCTTGCTTGCACGAATATGTCGATTCAAAGATAGTCAGCACTCCTAATGCCAACTTCTTCACCTTACTGTAGCAATCTCGAATATGTAATGTTCAATGCGTCGAATATAAGAGAGATAGAAATGGTGCATTCTTTTCATTTATCAATTCAGAGCGATTTTAAAATATATTTTTTTAATAAATAAATATTTTTTGCGTAACTTGCCGACCCCTGGCACTAGTGAAATCGCTTTAATTCGTATAACATGAGAACCCTCTGTTGCCAAACAAGTATGTGTCCTAATCTATTGAGTAAGAGAAGGGGGCAGGATGCTTAATAATTATAACCATTGTTTTATTTAAATATTGCATTGTCTATTAAATATTATTGCTCATTATTAAACATTGTGAATTTGTGATGTACTAAATTTATCTTTGACTTTCAATTAGTGGCATCAAAAATGATGGTGAGACTACCAAGTGACTTATTGTTTCTAATTACAATATGTCCACCACTGTACCTCTGACTACCCCTTGGACATCTTCAAAGGATCTAGATTCTAGATTCTAGAATGACTAAAAAGATCTTAAAGAACTTATTTACCGCACCAAGAGAATTGTGATCATATTTCGAACGAAAACAATGACGGTGAAGGAAAACATTTTGAGGAAACATGCGGCTTAGTCAGCCCCACATGTAGTATTGACTTTCCTGTGGATATGGTTTGTTAAGCTGAGAGGATTGTTTAGGTGCTGGACAAGCCTAATCCATCTCAAAAATTTCTCAGGCACTTATTAGTCTCCTGTTAAATGTAGGCAATGATTGCCTCCTGACACTGTATAAAATAATCATGTAATAAAGATGTAACTTGATTTGATTGTTAATAAAAAATAGTTATTGTATGTACACACCTTTTTTTCTTTTTTAGGCCTTTCATTTTTAGTTGCATCTTCTGTTTGATAGTGTAATAAATGGTTAATAAATATTTGTTCTCCATTATCAATTGTATCAATTTCATCTTGGCTATCTGTTGTGGACAGCATACTAGAATCTTTGCTATTATTATAGATTTTCTCTGGAACACTGTTACTGTTTTCTAACTCAGATTCAGGTTTGGGACATATCTTTATGTTTTTATTTTCACCTTCAGTTATTTCTAATCCATTGGTAGAAGTGGTGGGGGCTCCCTGTGGGCCTTTCGGGCAAAGTCCTTCCAATTTTTTGACATGAATCGGTACTTCTCTATCCTTGACATCCCCAGCAGAAATGTATCCACTGGGATTTTTTTTTCCTTCACTGACCGATGTACTAGAATCATTTTTTTCTTCAACCTGTACACCTTTTTTGCCCATTTCAGGTACAGTATCTGATCTTTCACCATCAGTTCGTTCTTCCTCTGTACTACATACAATTTGTTTCTCTTTTCGACAAGATCCTTTGTTGTCCGATAACTGTACATGTCCCGATACCTCATTTTTACTTTGTTGAAGGGTTTCAGTAGTTTCATCCATTACTTCTCCATTCATATCATGTGGAATACACCTGTAAGCAATAAATATTTTTTATGAGGTTATGTTTTGGTTATCCATGATCATGCAGATCATGAGAACACAGACAGAGTTCCACAGCGTTACATTTTTTATAAAGAACAGCGCCCCTCCCCGCACCTCCTCACCCCCCTGGCAAGGCACTAACAATCAAAATGGCGGTTCCATGGTATATGTAGCTGTAGCTACGTGTACATGTCCCTTTTTAGAATATTAGACTCGTAAAATTATTAAATTTACGCACTTAAACATTACAAGCATTATTTTGATGCACTACCCTACCACATTCTTCATAGCTACACAATCAAAACAAACAACCAATGCGCTAATTGTAAATTTCGCTCCAAGAGTTCAGGCTATTTTTCTTGTCGAAAAATGAGGAGCAAGATGTTTATACGTACCATTTTTTTTCATTGAAGATGCTGTATTTACCTACGCATTTGCTTTTATAAAGTGAAACTAACACCCGTAAAAATTAACCAATGGTTTGTAAACAATTCGATTCGATACCGGCACTGGCTGTATTCACAACAAAAACAACGAATAAAATTCAAAATTTCTGTACTCACCACGGCAAAAGATTGATTTTTCATACAACGATAACCAACTTTCAGTCAGGTGCACTGTTTCCGAACCTTTTCTGGGACTGCTCAATAGTACGAAGTACCTACCTACCTACTTGCCACTTGGATTTCAATGGATGAACCAGTGTTACTAGCTCTAAAATTTAGCCGATGGTAGAATCTAGCAAAAATTATGCTATGTTCACGAAACAACTTTGTTATGTTCCGAGGTTATATTGCAGTTTTTATCTACAATACGGTAACAGATTACAGCAAATAATTAGAGGCCAGTATATATTAAAAGATAGCCTGGCATGATGACAGTAGGTATTAAAGAATTACTAAAAAAATTTATTATGTAGGTAGGTATAATAATACCTTTACCTAAATAAATAAGTACGATTTACGGATCCTGAAAATCGTATTTATTTTTATAATCAGAGCAAGATTAAAAACTCAATTTTGGGCTGCTAGATAACATTACTAACCTCGTGAAATTTAGATATTTTCACAATAAGGTAGGTACCTACCTACCTACCTAAAAACTACAATTATTATTCCAATTACGGTGTAATTTGCTACCGTAGATACCCATCGAGTGAGCGAAGCAAACGAAGATCTATGTGGCAACTTACTAGGCGATTTTGCTTTCGATATACCTCACTTGATGTGTTCGCCTAACTATCGAACCGTTAAGCGTTAATCAAATCTGCACGAAACTTGGTAGGTAGGTACCTATTATGTTAGTATTAGCATTATGTACCTATCCTAGTGCTAAAGTAGAATGCAGCTAATGAGCTTAATCGATGAAAAGGTTGTAAAGATACCTATTGGGTTCCAAAAGTAGTAAAAAATTAATACATAATCAAATAGGTAATGAGTAGGTATGGTAATTTAAGAACTGAACCTTATTATTTCTAAATGTCAAGTAGGTAATGACTTTTTCTATATCAGCTAGTCTAATGGAGAAGTTTCCCCTTTTTTTTTTAAATGTAAAAATATTCCTAAGGATTTAAGGTGCCTGTATGGGTGAAACTAGCGCCACCGCCTATTTCATTTTATTATTACGTTGAACAAAGGAATTTAAAAAAACTGAATGTACAGTTTGTGAAACCTATCATAAGCTTTTTGTTATAGGTCATAAGCTTTTGTATAGGTAGTTTAGGAGTAATAGCGAAAACAGAGTTTGGTGGCCACCAACTGCAACTTCGCTACTTCGCCAATCAATTTTTTATTTGTAGGCATCTTATGTACCTACAACGCATATTAAGTAATCAAACATTCTATAATCATAGCCATAGGTAAGTACTTTCCATAACGGTAAACTATCAGACCGCCCGCGCATAAATTCATCTTATAATAAACTAAATCGTCAAAAGATCATTTTTTGTAAGGCCTTTTATGTGTACAATATTAAACAAGCACATACCCTGCTTCCATAATGTCTAAGAAAAAAAAAACTTTTAAGCTGGAATAATGGTTTAGTCCGGGGCGCGGCAAAAAAAAGCGCGAGTCGTATGAAATTCTTTTATACTAAATTCAAACTAATCTGTGCCTGGAGACTGTGATGTCACACGCTGAAGTCTCAGCTTTTTGATTCTATTATTTGTAAGCCGCCGTAAAAATTGAATAAAGTTGAGTAGGTAATTTTTCAAGATATTCAGAAAAACTTCTAGAAAGACCACTTACAGTTAAATATTTATGAGAAATATTGACTCAGAACTCACATTTCATAATCACATTATATTTTAAATAACCCTACGGTAGGCGATAGATCTTCGCTAAATACGGTGAATCTACCGTTATTACGGTGTAGTTGGCAACACTGGGAGAAACCCACAGAGTAATGTATACGTATTCTGTGCCAAAAGGAAAAGATTAGGAAAAGAGCTAGGAAGATTTAAATACATCTGTGGAAAAGATTGACCACTTAATCAAAAACAAGGATTACCAAGTAAGTGCTGCCATCTGTGAAAGTTACAACTAACACTAACGTTGCGCGAGTGTACACCTCATTGACACTTTATAGGATCTTACTTTATCTTTCCTTTATCTTTATCTTTATTTTTTTTTTTTCTTTATCTTTCCTTTATCTTACTTTATCTTTCCTTCTTCTGAGGTACACCTACATACAGCGTTTTCACATTATCCGATCCGATATCGGTGTTGAACGACGATAGCCGACACCATGGTGCTATTTTCACAAAATCGTTCCTTTACGGTAATTTGATCTATAGCTTATCGATAGATCTTTACGACACTCATAAGTAGTATGACACGGTAGTGGCTCAATGTGTGGCACAAGCCGTGCGAAGCCAAATAGACAAAAGAAGAAGAAGTAATAGTAGTCTATGTCAGTCATGCATGTCTGATTGTCAATTTGTCAGTTGATTGTCAGTGGAACGTAGTGTTTTTAATTTTTATTCTCTTTGGGTAATGGAGTTTTTAAACGTAATGTTTTTATTCTCTCTTTGAGTTGAGTGGAGTGGAATGTGGAATAAAGTGGCACAGCTAAATTAATAATTTTTAGCGTCAAAAGTATTCTTTAGCGAAAAATAAACCAAACAACTAAAATTTTTCTAAACACTGCGAAACACGACGGAGTTCTTTAAAACAATATCTAGTCATTGGAAAAACGATTGTGATCATGGGTCCTTTATCCTCATATCGAGTCCTATTAGTCTTAATTTTAGCAATTATATCAGTAAGGACTGAAGAAGAAAGTTCTGCATCCAAGATGACAAAGTTGGAGAGACTAAATTTGAAGTAAGTATACCTTTGGAGTGATTTACGAAAGTATGTCCACCTTTCCTCAGCTTCACAACTTGACGATTGTAATGACGTACCGATTGTTTTTATTGTACCTATCTAGTCACAATTCTGCCTGCTTTGTGAAAAACAATGCAACAGAGTGAAGTTGCACTTATTATACTTTGTAATTCCAATTTTAGGGAAGAAGCCAGAAATATGTTCTATCATGCCTACCATGCATACATGGACAATGCATATCCAGCTGATGAGCTTATGCCTCTGAGCTGTAAGGGTCGTTGGAAAGGCATCACTCCTAGCCGAGGAGATATGGACGATGCTCTCGGGAAGTAAGTATGGTATTATCATCCTTGGCTACACTAAGCATTATGTTCTTGGTAAGCAGTACTTGTTGAATATAAAGAAAGCAAAGAGTCTCACAAGTTTTAGAATTCAAACTATATTTCTGCAATCTTAAACTTAAGTTTTGAATGAACAACATCCTTACTAAAGTAAGGGTTGAGTGTCATTCATTTCTGTAGAGTTGAAATACTGGTTATAGAATCTTCAAACAGCTCAATGCACTAACAGAAAAGTAGTTTAGAGAAAGGTCATGTAGACTTACGTTACGCCTCAATACTGAAATATTTGGGGGTGTATTAAAAGAGGACTATTTATTATGTTATGATACAAGTGTGTTTTTGCCCATTTTTGGTGTTCTTATTCAGAGAAACTGAAACTCTTCATCAGTTTGTGATTTATATTATGGTGGAGAACAATATAACAATAATATAAATATTAATTAAAAAAAAAAGTTATGCAAGTTATGCAAGTTATCAACATTTAACATAAAATTACTTACTTTTTGATATCAGATGTTGCTGAGTAACATTGGAAATGTGGATCAACAAAAAATAACAGCAGTGTGAAATAATACAATAAATCTGTGACACAATACATGTTTCAAAACCGTTAAAAGTTAATGTGTTTCCTTTTCATTTCCAGCTTCTCTCTCACTCTTGTGGATAGTCTGGACACTCTAGCAGTCATGGGGGATTTCTCTGAGTTCAACCGAGCCATCAAACTCGTCATAAAGGATGTCACTTTTGACCATGACATTGTTGTCTCTGTCTTTGAAACCAACATACGGATACTGGGGTAATTTTTTTATTTTTTTATTTTTAGTTTAAACACATTTATTTTCGATTTTTAAGCTATTTTGTATATTTTCTACGTTCAAAATTGATGTTGAAGAAAAAACCACAAAACTTATAGGTCGCGCCACGTAAAAAGAGCGCTGGAAAAAAGTGGAGGGGGTATGTTTGCGCATGGCTACACTCGCGCACGAAAGTACTAATCCTTTTGTATTATTGTAGCCGGGCGGCCGGCTCGCGCAAGCTAGTATACACCGTTTTAACACCCTGTTAGAGACTACTTTTGTCAGTTCAACTGTTGACAATAAATATTATGTGTGCGTAATAAATATTTTACTCATTTCCACATTTATGTCACAGTGTCACTGTCTTTCATGAATAAAATTAATGACTTGACTTCACTAACTTACCTTGAATCACTTAACTTGAATTACTTATAATGACATGGTAGTGCGTGGTAGGCTAAGCAAAAGCCGGCGAAGCCAAAATAAGGAAGAAGAAGAAATTACTTAAGTAGATGAATATCATTATTGGAATTATTATTAAAAACATGTTTTCGTCAGTGTTCATTGTTAAATTGAATTAAGTAAGTACCTACAAAATTCAGGTATTGTTGATACATTGTTTTATTATCATCAACAGGATTTTTAGCAGCCTCTCTCTTCATAAAATTATGTACCTACGTCATAAATCATTTTTCTGATATTTCTATGTAAAACCATTTCGTAAGCGAAAACTTTTGTACGCGATGATATTTTGCAAACGAATTTGACGTAGTGACAGCGCGGGAAGCTAACGACTGCTGACGAACCAATAGCACGCGCCGAATCAATGACAGCGTTACCCCTTCACCCCGCGCCGCAGTCCGCACCACCAATCGGACCTAAAAATCGACTCTGCGCAGCTTGTCAGCCAGCGCTCTTTTTACGTGGCGCGACCTATACTCCTTATTGCCCTCATATAAAGTATACAACTGAATATTATAAACAGAAACAGCTACACATAGCAGCTGTGCTAACTTACCAATTACAAAATGTAAATACCGTTATCTATCTATCTAATACCTTTAAATGTCTTGTATAAATATTGTATTTATATAGTCTGAATCTCAGAAACGGCTCCAACGATTTTCATGAAATTTTGTATGCAGTTTCGGAGGCGATGAATCGATCTAGTTAGGTTTCATTTTTAGAAAATGTCGTTTTATCCGTGTTTGCAGGTAATAACACCCGAGCAAAGCTCGATCATCCAGGTACTAATATATTATTTATTATAATAATAATACATTTAAACTAGCAATATGTACTTGTATTTATCTGAATCTCGGAAACGGCTCCAATGATCTTCATGAAATTTAGTGTGTAGGTAGGGGATTTCGGGGGTGATACATCGACCTAGCTAAGATTAATTTTTAGAAAATTTCGTTTTATCTCCAAAAAAACACGTTTTCCAAAAAAAAAAAATCGGTCGTGCCGTTTCGGAGAAGTTTGACCACTAACACCGTGACACGTAATCGTGACTGTATCATATCATATCATTGTTGGGTATTAGCTTGAACGTAGTTAGTTAAAGTAGCTTAAAAATCAATCCAAATCTACCTATATCTTCAAAAGGATCTAAAAATTGCCTAAGAGAATTAAAGAAAATGTCTACCGCTCCCTGGGATACAGTCGGGATCATATTTCATTGTTTTTTTTTAATGACTGAATGTTTTTATTAATTAAGTTGTATGTTTTAGTGGCCTTCTGTCAGCTCATGTGCTCACAACTTCACTGATGAGTGAGGTTACTATGCTACAGTGGTACAAAGGAGAGCTTCTTCAAATGGCAGAAGATATTGGAAAGAGGCTACTCCCCGCATTTAACACATCGACGGGCATACCGCATGGCCGGGTAATAAACAGCACAAACATACTTTTTACCTAAGTTTCGAATGTATATAAACGGCTGTAACAAGGAATAAGTAAATGTGGTTGTTAGTACTTTGTGCATTGATTGTTGCACGTTGTGAAGTTCAGCCTGGTGCCAGGCAGACAGACTGACGAACAGCGGAGTCTTAGTAATATGGTCCCGTTTTTACCCTTTGATTACGGAACCCTAAAAACTAACTCTGCCCTCGCGGCTTTACCCGTACAATGATGGTATCTATAAATATATAAAAAAGGTCGGCTTAAAGTTACCTCAAACAAACAGACAGATGGACAAAACATTTTAAAATTTACTTTATTCTGCATTTGGTAAACAGCTGTTATTTTGACAATACATACAGACACACACTTTTATTTATTTATTAGAAAATATTACAAAATTCTAAAATTTATGTGGGTACCTACATATTTTCAGATAAATCTACGTCATGGTATAAAAGGTTTGTCCGAGTCTCGTGAGACGTGCACCGCTTGCGCGGGAACTATGATCCTAGAGATGGCAGCACTGTCGCGGCTCACGGGGAACCCTGTATACGAGCAGAAAGCACACAAGGCTATGGACAGGCTGTGGAAAATTAGGCACAGGTAAGTCTTAGGCTGCGTGTCTACCGTAGATGTGGCTAGCGGTACGAGTAGCTGCGAGGATGCATACCGATGATGCTGTGACACGATATGAGCAAGAAGCGGCGCGAAAATGCTTAGCGGGGTCTTTTTTGGTTTGCAAACGATTATTTGCGCCAACACATAACTTTCCGCTACACATCCCTCGCAACGCGTTCCTCGCTCACATTCTTCGCAATAAATCTGTAGCACACATTCCTCGTTTGTTTAGAATGTCCAAAAGCGTCAGGTTAGTTAAGCGATTATAATGGTGCTAAAAATACAACTTTGCTACGCATCCTTGCTCATCTTTGAAGAGAGAGATTTTACATAGACACTTATATTATTACTTATATTGGAAACAGAAATTAGTTAGATTAAATATGTTTTTTGTACAACTGAGGACAGTGATCATTTATGTATTTGTACATTCTAGGACATCAGACCTCATGGGAACGGTTATAAATATCCACTCGGGCGACTGGGTACGAAAGGACTCAGGCGTCGGAGCGGGAATAGACTCCTACTATGAGTATTGCTTGAAGGCATACATTCTTCTCGGCGATGAAAAGTACCTGGCCAGGTTCAATAGACACTACAACGCGGTTATGAAGTACATCAGCCGAGGTCCGGTTATGTTGGACGTTCATATGCACAGGTAAATATTTATGAGGAGTCAAAAAAATCGTAAACCTTTATTTATCATAGCTATTTGACGAGCTCTGTGGGTGAAAGCCCAACAACTTAAGTACCTATACTACATGTATAAGAAAGAAAGTGTTCACAACATATGCCATTCTAAAGCGACTGTATTGCAAATTCCATGATTAGTAAGATGCTTTCTGACCCGATTTTACAATTGACAGGTAATAAAACCCAGAGTCTGAAGAAAGTTAATGCCTTTTATTTTACTAATGAAAAATCAGGCCTTAAAATAGTCATATTATTTGCCATCAGCGAAAGCTTATTTTTATACCCATATTCTTAGTCATTTGATTTATAAAGCATCTCATGTTTCCGGCTGACACTTAGCTGCAAGTTTTATGCCTAAATGAATCCATGTTTTAAATAAAAATAGGCTTGCCTAGCACCTGTCACTTTTTAACCTAATAGATGTATCAATAGGACATAACACGTAATGCTCGGACGCTAGTATCTTTATGATGTATTCCTACACTGTTTTAACCCATTCCCTGCCGCTGCTCTAGAGAGAAAGAGAGCGCGGCAGCTCAGCTCGCTCGCACGAATTGCATGTCGCTATTTCCTCAGTGTGGATTCATATTATGTTTATTGTACTTTCAAAAATAAAGCTATGCATTGTGTCGTTGAATATTAAACTAAGCTAGAATGGTGTTTCTGCCTGGCGATTTAAGATTGCAATTGCAACTTGATGCAAAGACTATTTAATATGCTTCACGAGCTCCTTAGGTGGTTCTTATAAGCTAATAAAATATAAGTACCGTAAATTGAATTTTTTTATTTGTCTCTCCGTTACGTCTTTTACTCTCGGGAACAGACAATAATTGTAAGGAAATAATTAATCCTTTTGGTACAAATTTCATCCAAATCCGTTCAGCCATTGCAGCAGAAAAAATGGCAATCCTACATAATGAAGATACATTTATTGAAATGTATGCTCAGCTATCAGCTATTAGCTGCGCCCCGCAGTGTTACCCGCGGGTAACTATTCACCGCGGTGAATAGGTCCCGTTCCCGTGGGAATACCCCGGATCAAAAGTAGCCTATTTATTAATCCAGGGTATAAGCAATACTGGTACCAAATTTCGTTGAAAGAGTAACAAACACAACACACTTACATACTTACACGCACAAAGTTTCACCTTTTAATTAGTATGATAACATCAATTACAAATAACAATTGAATGCTTTCTCGCTCCAACAGGTTTTAGTCGTGGGTATTTTTTAATTTCATGTTTTGTTACTTATTAATGTTTATCAACCTTATTGTTACTGCCAACGCGATAGGCAAAAGCCGATATATACTGATAAGGCTCACCTAATTAGCATTGCTTAGATATACTTATATGCGCACTTCGCAATCGTTAAAAATATCTGAATGGTGACGAAACCGATTAGCGAATGAAAGATATGTTTGCGCCAAAAACTAATTATAAGTATAAACAGTAGCCGTGGCCTTATTATTTAGGTCGCCTGGCTGTTAGTAATGCTATTGCGCAACTAAATAAATTAACTACTCACTTAGGCTTTTATATCTTTGTTAGATGATTTATACAGAATCAGGAAGCAATACTCCTTTATTCTTTCAAATCAAATCATTTATTTTGCAAGACAAGGGTTAATTAAATAGATGACATTGAGAAGAGTATGTACAGCCTTTATCTGCTTGATCTTTTATTTGATCTTTATAAAGCAGATTCGTGTTAGGACAGAAAAAGGAAGTCATGTTCTCAATTACAACTACACTTAACGGGAGAATGTAGTGCCTGAAACATTCGTGAGATGGAATAGGCTTGCCCAGCACCTAAATCATCCAAACAGCTTATCCGGCCACGTCTACAGCACATAGCATGGAATACCATAAAGGCTATTATTTTAGTTGGTAACACGCGAGCGAAACCGCAGGCGGTAGTAAGTTCCATATCATAAATGGTTTGTTTGGATGGCACTATTTCTTGACTTTTGGTCTGAAGTTAGACAGTTTGACCGTGAATGTCTTGTTACAGACAATAATATACGAACTAGTAACCGCCCGAGGCTTGGTCCGTGTGGTGCTTACCCGAATAAAAAATAGCCTAAGATGTGTTATTCCAGGTCATAAACTATGTATATTCCAAAGTTTCACCCAAATCCGTTCTGTAGTTTTCGCGTGAAAGAGTAACAAACATCCATCCATACAAACTTTCGTGTTTATAATAGTGAGATTAACACGAGCTAATCGTCAAAAGAAAACCGCAGGGAGACGTGCTCTTGACTAAACCTCTTGCTTCATATTCATAGCTGGGCATTAACTCGTTAATCCGTTGATCGTTAATTAACGAAGTTAACATTTTGATTAACGGATTAACTTTTAAGTTAACTTTCAATATAGGATTGTAGGGCTAGCTGCCCCGGCAAACTACGTATCGCCATAGCTTTTGTTTTTAAGTGTTTTTTTTAACTTTTTTTTCTCATCGTTTAAATCCTGGACTTCCACAAATATTTTAAGATATAAATTAGCCAAATCGGTCCAGCCATGCTCGAGTTTTAGCGAGACAAACGAACAGCAATTAATTTTTGGTACTATGTATATAATATTAAACTTTTAATTATAAGATTATAAGATATATTATGTATTTAATTAATATTTATATTGAGACCTAAGAAACTATTAAAACAATCTTCTAGTTAGTTTTGAATATGATATTATTATTATAATGTATTCTTTGTTTATGAATAACACGGTATTTTGCGAAAGTTAGTGCAAAATTGTCTACTTTCCAGCATCAGCATAGCGATCTTTACCCATCCTTTAAATTTATTAATGAATGGATTCAATATTCAACTTACAAATGACCGTAGATTTATCGTATTAGCAACATTGTTAATACAAAAATAACTGGCCAAGTGTGTATCGGGCCACGCTTGAAATATGAACAGAATGATACGGGACCCTTAGTGCGCGAGATCGACACGTGCTTGGGCTGATTTTTAAAGTTAAGCTAAGCTCAGAATTGGTCAGAAACAGATATAGTTATAACCAGAAGTGGGTATAGTAAGAGATGGACAGATAAAGCAAATGACTTAAAAAGAACTTGTCCTATATCGTCAAAACCAGTGTGCTTTGTTGATATAATACTGACGAACAGTTTGTGAATGTCAGGTTGGTGCCTGAAGTGCAATAGTATGCCTGCTGTAATAATAGTTGATTATAAAAAATGTAACGGTAGCCGTATAATTTCATGATAAGCAATGCAAAGTTTCATCTCGTTCAAACCCTCAAATTTGGAGAGAAAGGATATGAGAGATGGTGCCCCAAATGATCTGTAATGTAGATTTGCATCACAGATTATATAATACACTAGTTGCATAGCGGCTAATCTGAATTCTCAGTTGTATTGGTTAGATACTTCCTGTTTGATATTATAATTTAAAACACAAAATCTCTCAGCAGCAATTGACTCCCTTGCAGCTTTGGCATTGTTAAGTTATACTAGATAGGATTAGCAATATGTTTTTACGGTGCGTTACCTAATTTCAAGTAAATGATGATTAGAATGAATATTTTAACAATGCGTCTCCCATCCCCTCGTCCATTTTACGCGTATATGATTGTTGAGTATTTATTTCCCGTTTAGGCCGCACCTCCAATCTCGGAACTTTATGGACGCTCTGCTGGCGTTCTGGCCTGGACTTCAGGTCCTTCTCGGTGACGTCAGACCGGCTGTAGAGACGCACGAAATGCTGTTCCAAGTTATGCAGAGGCACACTTTCATACCGGAGGCGTTTACTTCGGACTTTCAGGTACAAAAAATAAATTATAAATATGAAAGTTGAAAAAATATACGATTGTACATCTAAGAGGCGGTTGACATTCTCTCAGATCTTTAGTATTTTTGAATAGAAAGTTCCTCTGAATATATATTCACGACAATTCGCGGTTCTGTGTTTGTTTCAATCTGAAATTGTAGAGAGTTTCACGTGTAATTATCTATGTAGGTCCACTGGGGTCAACATCCCCTACGTCCGGAGTTCCTAGAGTCGACTTACTTCCTCCATCGCGCTACCGAAGACGATCACTATCTCCAAGTCGGCAAGACTGTACTAAAGGCTCTGCAGCAGCACACCAGAGTGCCCTGCGGATACGCCGCGGTCAATGACGTCAGAACCAGACAGCATGAAGATAGAATGGACTCCTTCGTACTCGCAGAAACCTTCAAGTATCTCTATATGATGTTCAGTGAAGACGCCGACTTGCCTATCAAGCTGGAGAATTATGTACTGACAACTGAAGCGCACTTCCTGCCGCTCTCGCTTGCGACGTTCGGGAAGAACTCTACTTTTTATCAGATGAAGATCGACGATGAAGATGAGGATAAGTATAGGAAGTAAGTATTTTGTATGCTACTTATTATTAATTTTTTTGTAGATATATTTTCTGTGGGTTGTTTGTTGACATTATGCACCTATGTTTAAATATCTCGGGGTTTAACGTTAACGTTAGTAAGTAATAACTAAAATACACAGATATTATGTTGTGTTCTTAAATTACATCGATCTCATTTTGAAACAATCTTTAAGTCATCATAACGGAAGTCTTTGAGCGGTATAAATGATAAACTATATTATACCTATACATACATACATCGTATATTTCACTAATCGAAATTACATTTTGTCAGGTTCTTGTCTTGTGTCTTGTATTGCTTGTCATTATCGCTTTAATATCACACAAAACAGTAGATTTCCCGGCCATTGCAATAGTAGTGTAGCACATCAATATTTAACGATCTTGTAAAACCTTTGGCTCTACAGGACGTGTCCGAACACAGCGTCGCTGATCGCTGAGAAGGTCCGTCAGCCGCTGAGGCAGTTGCTGGGAGCCACGGCGGCGCGACCGCCGGCGCGCCTGCGTCCCATCAACGATCCGAGACAGGTCCACGCTCTCGCCGATATGGGCATATCCGTGCTCACTTTGCCCGATGGCAGAGTGCAACTCTTGTATACAACCTCTACGGTACGTGTAGACAACTTAGATACAGTTTTTATGGTAAGTTGTTTTCATTGTTGTAGTATTTGATTATACTGAACGCAATCTCTCGCTGTCAGTTCTGGTTATAAATGAGCATTATTGTGATGCTGATCTTGCTATGTATATGGTGTACAGCGCACTCGGAAAAAATACACTATGCGCTTTACGAGAGCTATTTCATATTGCAGTGCGTGCTTGTCTGGCACCACACTTTGTAAAATATGATTTATGACCCCAACTGCAGTGAGGTATTGTGATGACTATGAATAGTTCGTACGCATGTGATTACTGCTATTGACGAGCGCATTGCGCGAAAAATGTCACGTTGCCACCGAGTACGTGTTTAGATAAATAAATTTTCATTGATTATTCCTTAGTGCAGCTATTGTATAGTAGTGTATACTTTAATAAAATTTCCGGCTAACCTTATGAGCTTAATCGGTCAAGGGGTTATTGGGTTCCCAAGAGGGTAAAAAAAAAGTTAGCAAATATTTTTAGAGGGTTAAAAACGATTTAACGTTTTGCATTCATGTTTTTTTCTCATGTGAGCTAGCTAAAATGTAAGCCATGAATTAACGGTACGACATCTCGTTCAGGGCGAACTAGAGGTATAAGAATTTAGTATCGTCGTCACATGTAATTCAGATCATACCGATACCTCTTTCAAAATCTCATTTTACTTCACTCATGAGCGAGACAGATCACAAAACAAAGACTAGTTTATTCACGTTCTCTATTCGCATTAAAAACAATTGAATTTCCAGGCAAAGTCTGCAAAAGACGCGGCGGAGGGTCTGACGTTCATGCGCGAGATGTCCAAGTGGAACTCTATGAGCGACCAGGAGAACGGAGTCATGCCGGCGGGAGTGGCGGCAGGAGCGCGGGTGCTGCCCGCCGGGCCCGCGCACTTCGGCACCGAGCTCAGCGGGGACGTCAGGCTGACGGGCCAGCTCGCTATCGTCAAACCCTACGACGCATGCACCCACATCACGAACGATATCAAAGGAAAGTTCGGAATTGCCGAGCGCGGACGGTGCACCTTCGCTCAGAAAGTCAGGAACATGCAAGCTGCGGGCGTCGACCTGGCCATCGTATTGGATAATGTAGAGGACTCTTCGCACGAGAATACAGCTATTTTCGCCATGTCCGGCGACGGGAAGGACGATATAACAATACCCGCTGTGTTCTTATTCTCGAAAGAGAGTGCTTATCTATTTGAATTGTGGAAAAATGATGATATGTTGTCGGTCGTGGTCGGAGAGCTGAAGTCGATGAAGCGAGAATACGAGAATGAGTGCGGGGCTGAGAGCTGCGAGGCGGCCGCGCAATTGGACTCTGCCACGCCCTCGCCTGCCGACAAGGAATCCTTTGTGCACCTCAAGAAAGTCTTAAGCCAATTGGTCGCTCAGTTCGAGTTAGCTGGAGCGCACGACCTCTCCGAGACGGAAAGGTCTTGCGATCAAACCGTTCCAGACGCTTATCTGTCCCAGAACAAGTTCATCAACGAGAAAGGTGCCGAAGGCCCCATCCACAAGTCATCAAATGTTTGCGCAATCAAAAGCGAGCCCGCCGCCCCCGTCTCCGCTCTGGTCGAGAAGAACAGCCAGCTCCTAGAAGCCGAAAGGAACCTAGACGAAGCCTGACGAAGGTTTATTCAATGTGTACAGCAGCCCATTGTAAAAGTATTCAATGTGGCTGAAGAGAGACTTGATGAAATTAGGGGTAATTTAATAAGATATATTCAGAAGCAAAATGTAGAATATGATAGTATAATAGATAGTGACTAAAGGATTGTTCCATATTTATTTAAATCGATGCGGTATTTGTTTCGTTATAACGTATGTCTTCCTTATAAATTGCAGTAACGTTATGTTATGTTATTAGTGTGAGTCTAGTGTTCCAGCAATAAACAAGACTGGCAGCCGGTTTCACGAACGCAGATATCATCTCCAAATCCAACTAATCAATTAAATCACGTGACAAGTGTCAAATTAGGAACAAATTCGACACTGTCACGTGATTTAATAATTGATTAGTAATTGGAGAAACCGGCGGTAGGTATGTCCTGTTTGACTATTTCATAAAAAAACAAACGTCAACGAAAGCAAGTTCTTTTCTAAAGTCTGCTAAAAACAACATTATTGTCATCTATTGACTTATTTTTAAAGACATCACAGGTTGTCTTTTGAGTGATGTCTCTTTTTATTGCAATACATAGGCTAACCTATGATTACATTGCAGAGTTCTTGCTTATATTTGAGACTTTGTTAATTTTTTTATTATGTTCAGATTTGTATGTTTCTATATGGAAATTGAGTAATTATTTATCGATTGAGACTCAACACCTGAGTGCGGGCTCTTAATATATGTAACAACTGATTTATAAAGTTTATAACCTCAGATTCACATGTAAATAAAACAAATTACCTGTTATTTCACTTAAGAATAAATAGTGTAATTAGCATGATATATTGTAAGTTGTGTAAACAACCACTTTATGTGCCTTTCAACGATGGAACACCATTCCTAAATTGTAAGCTTTAGACCCCCAGCCATAATATAAAATGGGTTACATAATGTCTAATTTATATTCTACTAATATTATAAACGCGAAAGTTTGTAAGTATGGATGGATGGATGTTAGTTACTCTTTCACGCGAAAACTACTGAACGGATTTAGCTGAAACTTGGAATATACATAGATTGTGACTGGGAATGACGCATAGGCTACTTTTAATACCGATATTCCCACGGGAACGGGAACTACCGCGGGGCGCAGCTAGTATTATATAGTTTAAATGACATTATGTAATTTATTAATTATGTATAGTGACATTGTGCCACATATTATGTGACTCTGCGGACGTTATTGTAAAACTAATGAATGAAGTACTCTGGCTTAGTGGTAAGTTCGTACGATTAAAGAATATTAAATCGGCCAAGTGCGGTACGCTCAATGTAAGGTTCCGTAGTAGCCCAATATGCGAAGTATTTAATCGTATTTAGATGTACATTCAATAATGTTTTATAAATTTAAAATCTTTACGATTTTTTTAATATTTAGTTGATCTAATTAATGAAAAAATAGACTCACAATGTGCGCAAGCAAGTTTCTTCTTAAAAAACTTATGATACGCCCATTGTTGTTAACTATCGTTTTCAACCTCCGTTATTATTTAACTAATTTTGATCTTGGTTAGATCGACAATTTATAGTGCCTTTAAAGCACAACGATGGTCTTTTGCCAAAACCACTAGAACGTTCATGTATTGATCGCTTTCCACGATCTATTTATCAACGTCTAGGTACGCAGTTTTATCACGAGCACTTCCTACATTAGGTTACGTATTTTAATTATATTCACTAAAATTTTATTAATTAAGATTAACGAGGAAGAAGATACTTATATATAAAGCTAATTCACGTGCACTCTGTGTAACAAGCGATTCAAAAATAACTAAAACAGCTACCCGCATATTATCATTAGAATTTATAAAAATAATATAAAATATTTTCGTACACTAATACTACAAATTTTAAGATATACCTAGATATATGTAAATATTACCAAAAAGCTAAATTAATTATATAAAAGTTAGTTAAAAAATGTATTTGTGCGGGGGCGGTGACATTTATGCAAATTGTAAATACCTTTTGTAAAACTTTTTTCATTGTTATTAAGTAAGTAATACATTTTGATTATTTTGTAGATAAGTTCAGATAATATGTAGTTTAAATATATTAGCAAAAATTTGTCAATAGTTCACTATGAGAATTGTTTTTAATATTCAGTAAAACAAGTCAATATGTGATTATGTTTTAATTAAAAGTGCAAAAAATATAAATTAACTTCACTAGAACTGGTTACATCCTACCGGCTGCGCCAACGTATGCGCCATCTTGGTTACATGTAACCAGATTTAAGGGCAGACTTGAGTCGGCGGGGGGAATGTGGGCTGTAGTCTGGGGCAGGCACGGGGGGGGCTTGTTGCCACGGGTCGCGGCGCCACTGCGGCTCCTGCGACGAGGAGGGCGCTGGTGACGTCACTGGCTTCAGCGGCACCGTCCGCCGGATCTCGTCCATGTAGGAGAACGGACGGGACCCGTGGTGCGGTGGCTGGTGCTGCCACGACTCCGAGCGGTTGAACGACTGGTTCGAACTGGGGAATCAAACATTATTGTTACAATCGTAAAACAGACAGGGTGCTTTGATTTTTTAAATATTTATTCGCTCTCAAATATTAAAGTAGCGATTCAGTGTTCGGGCGTAAGTCTGTCAATCAATGCTTTACATGATGTTTTTTCTTGTTACTTTTATGTCGACGATGAGAGATGGCAACAGTTTGAACACACCTCTAATAAGTCCGTTGCTGAACAGATCGTTGTAATTTAAATGTTATTAAAACCGTCATAAAATAACTAGAAGTTGTAAATATCAGAAGCATCCTTTAAATAATCTTTCGGACAAAAAATTGTTAGTCTGAGAATATGATGAAGATCTTCGGAGTTTGAACAGAAATGCACTTCGATACTGCAGGAAACTGCTCTCTTACAATAATAGAAGTCGGTTCAATCAAAAAATTAATTGTTGTAAAAAAAATATAATTTTGCCACTTGTCAGTAAAACACGGCCGATATTGCTAATTTCGAGTGCGGGTCTTTATAAAAACCTACAAATGTACCTATATTGTAACCTATGTACTGTGTAGGTACCTACCTACCTATTCAAAATAAATTGTAATGTCTGTAAAATGATTGTATTATAATGCTGGCTCCGGGAATCATTTGTCGGTACTTAAACCTCTAAAACTTGTCTGCATAGCGTGTCTATATTCCTATTTAAAATAAAATGTAATGTCGAAAGAAACTTACTCGTATGTAGGTACTGCATTTGATCTATTATGTTATGTATATTGGTATCCCAAGTAGAAGTTGAGCCGTAATTGTGATTGAACATACATCGTCAAATGCGAGTTAGATTCTGTATTGCGTACCAGTAATAAAAGAAAATCATGTAATTTTTGCAATAAACTTCTTATTGAAAACGTAAAATATGTAATGTATGAATGAGTAGGTTGATTCAAGTTGTTTTGTACTTACGACAACAAAAGACTGATTAAAACTGATCGTAACATCGTTTCGTGATCCCGTGGAATGTATTTCTTAATTACTGGCAATAATACACTCTTTATGCAAAAACATGTTTAATTGGTTTATAACTAGGCTGTAAAACTGTTTGTTTTCCAAAAAAATAAAATAAAATAGGATGAAGTGGAGTGATAGTGAATACTTTGAGGAACCTACTAAGTACCTTACTACTTACCTACTTTGAATGGATTTATTTTAGACTTACGCATGTCTCCTTTACAGTAGTTCTACCATATCGTGTGTTTTTATTATTATTCAAATAAATTACTTCAGTTATTATTATTTAGTTTACATTTCTTTTGACTACTAATAGTACCTATGTAAAATTTTTAGTAATTATATTACTTACGATAGTAAATGGTCGCTACGTGGAAGGCTTCTTGGCTGGTCATCATTCATGTACATATTGCTTGATTGAGTCGACATCCTGTAAATCAAACTATGTATGTACCTACTTAACACAATTGATTACTGATTGGTATTTTAACAGGTTAGCTGTCCCGAAGCAAGTTTCGATCTTCTTTGTACACGTCCTCGTAGTAAATAATGACAGCTAACATGAGGCACATATGCCTCATGGACGTACCAGTGCAATCACCCATGAGGCACATGTGCCTCATCGGACAGCTAACCTGTTTATAAACTAAAAAAATAGTAACCGCAAGGCCTTTGCCCTGCAGTGGGACGCTACGGGCTCCTAAAAAAAACCTCAACCTACAACCTAAGCATTCGACCATTCGCCCGCGTGGTACCTATCTGGATGAAAAGTAGTTTAAGTAGGTATGTGTTTTTCGAGGTGCTAAATTTTAGCAGCTAAACTATGAACTTATATTCCAAGTTTCAGCCGAATCTTTTCGGTAGTTTTTGCGTGAAAGTAACGGAACATCCATTCATACATCTATACATTGACGACCTCTGTGGCGCAGTGGGCGAAAGCCCGCCTGAGACGCAGAGGTTGCGGGTTCGATCCCCGCTGCGGGACAAATGTTTGCATGATCTGCAAATATTTGTTTCGTGTCTGGGTGTTTTCTATGTATAATATGTATGTATTTACAAAAAAAAAATGTATCTATGTAGTTTATCAGTCATCTGGTTACCATAACACAAGCATTAAATTGCTTAGCTTGGGACTAGATGACGCCGTGTGAAATGTCCAAGGATATTTATTTATTATTTATTATTATTGACAATTTTCCTTAAAGAGCCTCCTATACCTACAAACTTTCGTGCGGTCCTTCTCCGTAGTCAAACTATTTAGTCTAACTGGTGAGTTTATAGTAGTAGTAGTAATATTAAGTAAGGTACCCGCGATTATACGATGCGTACGGACTTGTAGACTCCGGCGGCGGCGGCACCCAGTTGTCGACACGTCTAGGTTGACTGTAAATAGGAAAAATATTTTAGAAACATTAGGTACTAAATGTACCTATGCTTTGAGCAGGTTCACTACCTAATATATTATTTAGTTTCAGTACATATATAATAACTATTTACTAAGTAAACTACTCACTCAAATGCATTTATAGATCCCACCTTATGTATCGAGTGCTGAAATAAAAATAAGTGTTAATTTATCACTTGTGGATTTCTCCTAGTTGCATAAATAAGATCACAGGTGGAGAAAGGCACACAAAGAATGTCCTTGAACTATATTAGAAATATCTAGGAACTTATTAATAATGTCTTGAAAAGTCTTCTACTGAACCGAAAGAACTACGTAACGTTTAAGGTAAAACTTAATAATAGTCGCGACTCTAGAATAGATAAGTGAATAATATTAGATAGGTACTATAAAGGGAGGATTGAACAGAATTTGTATTTATCCAATACAAATTCTGTTAGCACCACTAGATTAGCTGGAAGGAGAAGGTTAGGTACGTATACGAGGAAGATTTGATAGTAGGTATATTATTTACTGAAATGAATGAGGATACTGAATATGGGCTTCTCTTCGATCTTTCAACCATTTTCTCGTATTGATTTTAACTTTCCTTGGACACTACACTAGGTACATGTACCTAAGATTTACCTGCTCTTGTTTGGAGACCTCCTGATATTGACATAAGAAGGCAATGAGTAGACTGATGAGGACCGTGTTTATGACGATCGTCACGTACCCTTTCAGTACCACAGACATAAGTACAAACACACCATGCCTCAAAGTGTCTAAAACAAAGTTATATTCGGTTTGCAGGCCCTAAAAACATAAAAACATTTTTAGGTAAGTACCTACCTACGTATTAGGTGTTTTTCTAAGTTTTCTTCGTAGTAAAAAAGGTGTATCTTTCGTGTTGCAAAGACCTCAGAATCATCGAATTCGTACAATACGTCTGGCACACTTTATTTCATTAGGAGTTATATTTTCACGTGAACATTATCCTTTGAGTTTTCAGAAATAGGTCAAGTAACAAAGAATGATGAATGTAAATGTGGATCTCGCGCATTATGCAAATAGCTGGGTCCACCCACACCGGACGATCCACCGCGCTCCGATCGCGCATCAGGAGCGCGATCCAAATGTCAAAATGCCTGCATGTGCAGGCGATGCCGATGGGGACGTTTGGATCTCACGCAGCTAATAGATGATTCACGTTCCAAGATTCTGGATTACGGATCGTGGGGTGGGCTTTTGAACTTTAACAGAGGTAAAGTGAAATATTTTGGCTTTTTAAGTAACAGGATATTAGTAAGCTTCTTTTGGATTATAACATGAGTAACGTACCAACTGCTTCGTTAAGTACCCATAGTCCATACCCAGGAGGACAGCAAGCGTGAGGTCAATGGCCAATGACCCCACCCAGCATGTGATGTAAACAGGCACGATCACGTTAAGATGCTGACCCAACTGTTTGTTATTCACACCTGAAAGTTTCATAAAAAATTGTAGGTAAGCATCTAAAAAGGCATAGGTAGGTAAGTAGGTACCTATGTTTTGTGTTGTTCACTTGTAAAAAAATAATAAAACTACCCAAAATAAAAAAAAATATGTGAATTACTACTACCGGCGCGGCGCGGCGTTTTCATTATGTTCGATATTTCGCGCCCGTCTTAGCTGCCGAGCTAGGTTCGAGTGTAGTCGAGCACTAAAGTTTACGTTTCAGCGGTTGAACAAACTTTAAAGAAACTTGAAATAGATAAAGCCTTGTGATCTAGAATAGCTTTTATCTTTTGTTAGCATGGGTGCAATGAAGAGTAACCGCAAGCGAAATTTGGCTATTATATTGCATCTCTGATTATTCTGTGATATATAACTTGTTCTCTTATTATTTTATTCTGTGTACAAACCAACGGTCAAAAGGATGCTTGCAATGAGAGTGAGAACGGAGAAACACAACGTCAGCAATGCCAGTATGAAGACTGTATGCGATTGTGTTACGTCTTCAATTGGTAACGCACTATCACAACCTGCATCTGAAAAAAACAATTATTCGTTTCACAGTGGCAAAGCAATGTACCTACCTCCTTATTGTGATTTAGATAGATACCTACTGATATTTTTGACATAAAAACATAACAACCAGCTATAGAGGGCTATAGTCGGTTTGATAGGTACAAACTTACTTTCTTTTTCTTATCTCTTATCACAGAACTACTGGGAATTCATTTCCCATTTGTTGTGTGTAAATCCTCTAGTAAAGATGTAAAGGCCTAAGTTCTTTCCAACGCGATATACCTGATATACCTTACATTATATCATGTAGACCAAGATCGGGATTGAAGGGTAGTTAAGTGCTCTCAGTGCCTACTCGTAGCACAGCGTAGACCCTCTACGGTAATTTTTTTACGGTTGATATTTTTTAATTTACTGTAGGTACCTACGTACTATAGCACCTAAGTTGAACATAAAATTAGTTACTAGGTATTTAAAATATAAATGTAGTTCGTTAGGACCTTGTATGTTTGAAGACTTGAGAGATGTCTCTGTCTGTTTAGCGTATGGTAACATATAGGTACTTACCTACACCGCGTTTTTGTATTAAACAATGCAGCAATATTCATCTAACTAAGCGATATTAACTTCGAATAATTGATAGGTACTTTTTTGGGTAGCGGTACCAAGTGGCCACTGGCCAGTACCGCGAAAAGCGGTTTTCTTTAAGTAGAAAAGCGTTAAATATTTTACTTACTTTACTTTACTTACTTGTACTTTCATAGTTTTTTTTTCGTGATTTTTTTGCAAGTTTTTGCCCTTTTTTCATCGTTTAATTAAACCTTCCCTGAACTTCCATAAATATTTCAAAATCAAATTAGCCAAATCGGTCCAGCCATTCTCGGCGATTAATTTTTGTAAAGAAGATCGTCGGACGTCCAGCAGCGCGATGGGTCGACGATATTATCAGCGTCGTGCGGCAGTGGATCAGGCAAGCGCAGGACCGGGAGAAATGGCAAAACCGAAGGGAGGCCTACACCCAGCATTGGAAGAGATCGGGCTGTGGATGATGATGATGATGAAGAGAAGATCACGGGCGCTTATTTTAGTCTTACCTTGAATATATACTCTGTAGATTAAGTTCCATGTAAATCGCGCATTGTCAGTCTCATTTACTGAGCTCCCATCACAAATGAAGCGGTATACCAGAGCTATTATAGACAGAATTATGTAGGTTACCGAAATTACCTGTAACATAGAGGTTAACATAACATTAGAGACATTATATACTTAGAGACGACCTCTGTGATGCGTCACAATGCGTGGATGAACGCCCGCCTGAGACGCAGAGGTTGCGGGTTCAATCCCCGCTGTGGGACAAAATGTTTGGATGATCTGCAAATATTTGTTTTTGAGTTTGGGTGTTTTTTACAAAAAAAAATGTATGTGGTATATCATCTGGTTACCATAGGACAAGCATTAAATTGCTTAGCTTGGGGCTAGATGCGCTGTGTGGTATGTCCAAGGGTATTTATTATCGTGAGTTATAAACTCTACCTACTTTAAAATAGTTTACATTTTTTATGAAGCTTCTGTGATGGCCGCAGGTGTAGGCATAGGTACCTACAACCTACAACCCAACTTCCCCGGCCGGCATAGGTATAAGCTTTTATAAATAGATCTAAAATAAGTAAATTTAGATGAATAAATGTTTTTAAAATGTTGATTGATAAGTAAAAGCCAAGCATTATCTTTTCTTAAAAAAGTATTGCGTTATCTTGTAAATAAAAATAAGTAGTAGCTAGTAAATAGGTACTTAGGTAGGTAGGTTAAACCTTACCTACTAGTTACTTTAACCTAGGTTTGTCATTTCAATTGTTTTCTATTTAAGTATTTAGGAAACCGATCTGGCCGAAGGTTTAATCGTTAAAAGATTGTTCTAAAAATCTACAGGCTATAGCGTCGATACAGTTATTGAACATACATTTGTTTATTACCAAAAATGTAATAGATACTTGATATTTTTACTTGTATTGGCAAGTACATAGTAATACCTGTATTAATCCTTCAAAAAGACTACCTACTTATAATACCTATCTGCGTATTTTCAATGGTTCAGTCAGATAGATATTATGTAGGTTACGTAGGTACATTCAAGGCAAATGATAGGGTGTTGTACATTGTTTTAAAATGACGAATATTTTTGACTATTTTCTCAATAGAGACGCTGGGAACACTACTTATAAACTTAATTACTCTCATTATCCTAAGCGATTTTGACAATTCGGGGACTTGTGCTAACGAGCTTAGATACTGTTAAAGACATAAAACCTTAGGCACGTGTTACAGTATTTTATTTATATCATTCGCATTACGCCTTAATGTCTATTTGACATTATACCTAATTATCAATTTTTACTCACCCCTGTGATTCCACTGGATAGAAGGGCAGTCAATGCGAGATTTGGTGGCACTTTCCTTTCATTTTCACTGTTCACCGACATAATTTACGATTAAAAAACCTTATTAATAAATCGAATATCCTTATTGATGCGTCATTCCGGCTTAGTGGTCGTTTATGAAGGAACCAAATGAGATATCGCTGCGTTAATCATCTCTGATAATTGTTATCGGTAATAATGTCCATACTATCTGAATGAGTGGTTGATAGAATCAGCAGCTCACGTCTCACTTCGGGCCTCTATTTGCTAGGTTGGCTTGTGTCGATGTTAGGTTTTAGCGATTTTAGAATTGACGAATGAAAGAGATGAGTAGCAGAAGAGAACTTGTTGTGCCGACCCCACTTGGCGTGGGATAAGGTCAGGAGAATGATAATGCTTTTATTTAAAAGCGCTTGTTTTACCAACTCTGATTAAGGTCCCTACTAAGCTAGTTGTCAGTTACAGTAAGTAGTAATCCGTACATGGCTATTACCATCACTGAGTAAGTAAGAAGCACTAACGGCCTAAAACTCCGTCACCTCACTTTCTCAGTAGCACCAATCGTGAATCGAGCGTGCCCGGCTCGTGCCGTGGCAGACAAAATAATAATTAATTAGTGTTTTTATTAGCCAATTAACTACTATGTCAGGCTATTTACTAATCAAAATTATTGATCAATGGTGGCCTATAACTGTTCAGATTCTGAGCGTGTTTGGACAGAAACCACTAGGCTTCTAAATAATGGAGGCATTAGAATCCATTTCGTCTAAATTTCCTAAACTTCTAAGTAGGTGGGTATATAAATAACAAAATACAATTAGAACCAGTTGAGCCACCTAAGGATAGTTACAAACAATCTATAGGTAGTACTGATCCAAGTCACTGCCAGAGTAGTTATAGTTTAAACTATGTATTACCGTTTACCTAAACTATCGACGATAAAGATTTTAAGCTGTGCTGTAAATCAGCCTAGGTACACCAGGAAGTTATTATTTAGGTATCCACTGTTATCTATACCTACATTCTAATGGCATCAAAGCTATTCGCTAGCAATATGTCACGATAGGGATTTGGAAGCAGTAGTTTAAAAAACTTGATGGTGGAGGTAGGTAGGTATTATAATATCATCATCTACAAGGAAACACATAATTACATGCTCTTTGGAAACACAGTGACATGACTTTTCTTTTGCAAGTTAAGAGAACTTTTTCGATCTCTACAGATCTTTACCTTTTGCTGAAATGTTGAAGAGAATAGGTACTCAGAAGAAGGAAAGAGATTCATTTATATTGTCAATGGCCAGAATATAATTATGTGACAGAAATGCCATAGTCAATTATTATCAGCAACCAAACCAAAGCAGCTCTTTGAACCAAAGTTATTTCTAAAAATATACAAAAGATTTCCAAATTCACAAAAAATCGTAAACTCATCAAAACCCAAACACAATGTACCTAATGTGAATATTTTATTCAAAATATGACATGTTATGACAAATCCTGAAGCGTTTCTAACAGGATTACTTTATTTCTTTTGGGTATGGCGGATCGCAAGTTTCTTATACTCAAGCTACTCAGTTTCGGAGACCGTGACGCCGTCGTGTGCTGGTACCGGCGTGAAACTCGTCGTCATGGTGTTATTGATGTCCAGCTCTTTGGCCCTCCACCTCGTCCCGCTAGCAGAGTTTCCCCGCCTCAGCCTCGCAAATAGGATCATCAGCGTGCCTTCGCAGATCAACTCGCTCTGTTTCGTGCACCGATACGTCGGCCCCACACTCGACAGCAGGCGAGTCACCGCCATCCTGTGTATCGTTTCCGTACTGTCTATAGTTGAAACGATGTATATGATACATGTCGATTACAACAGAATAGTATAAGCTTTCAGCGGATCTTAGATCTTTATATTCAAAAGTACCTGTCCGAACAGTCCCTTAAAAATATGATGTATCTGTTAAGTAATTTCTGCTCACTAAAATACCTACAAAATAAAACAATAGCGTACTTATAAATGTGTATTTATTTACATAGCAAAGTTTACAGAGAATATAATACGTGATTGGGGTCAAATTTCTTGATATTTAGTTACTCGAAATCTCACTTGTGAATGAGATACGAAAACAATTCTTATCTAGTGTCCAACTTGCTTCTTGCATGCGATCCTCGCAGTGTTCTAATTTAACTCTTTATTACCTTTATTAAGTTTACTCAACAGAAGTTTCGATTACAACACTGATTTATGCACGGTAAATTGGCCACTAACATAATATCAAATACATAATTCTAAAATCCTACATTCGTCTGAAGAACTTTGCACAATTTAAAGTAATACCTAGTAGTTAGCATCGATAAAAACTTACAAAATATCTAACTCTAGCTAGCCTAATTCGGAAATACATTTTAGGTTTACCTATCTATTAAGATTTCTTTCTTATTTTTCTTCATACTAAAAGTCCATCAAAGTGTCTTCTTGTAATTTCTTGATTCACGTTTAGATAAATCACTGTCCCGTAGCATAATTGCAGATTCTTCCATCTCCAGTATCAGATTCAATCAGATTTGGTTTCAGGTTCTAGTACAACACATCAGAGTGAGTTAGAGTAGCTGCAATAAATGACAACAGAACAAAAATAAATCAGGCTAAGAGTTTTTTAACTATATCAGATGATATAGTTAACACAGCAGGAAAAAATTGGACGCAAATAGCAAGGGACAGGGAAAGATGGAAAATGATGGAGGAGGTTTTTACCCAAGGGGGCCACACAACAAAGGAGATTTAAACATAAATATTAAATGTCATGTGATAATAGTAGTTATGTGGAAATAATGCTTATAAATAAATAAATAAGAGTTTCTTAGGTTAGTAGATACCACTAACGTGAGCCATTCGTAACAGGAATATCATATTAAGAGGCCGTAGGTAGCAAATATGTGGTTTGAATCGTATTAGATCTCAAAATCCGTGAAAGATACCACCTTATAATGTTTGGAGAAATTAAACTTTGAACTTTTATCTTGCGTTGTGGTTTTTTAGAAACACGATTGGTAAAAGTTTTCTCGATCATATATTTTTTTGAAAAATACATGTTTTTCACACAGTTTGCTATTTATCTCAGGAACAGAACGCTATTTTTGTTGGTTTTATGTTTTGACAAATAGCCTAGAAGTATTCATTTAGTTCTGGTTTTTTAATTTTTCGATTACTTGTTTAATTAACTTGTAATTAAATAAAAACTGTTTTTTCGCTATAAATTATGTTGCGTGTCTATCGTTCTGCGCTTCTCACTCACGAGTAAAAACATTATTCGCTCTCCCGCTCATTCCTCGGCGTTATGGCACACACTTAAGCCACCGTGGTGACATCAAAACTACCTACTTGAACTTTTAAAATATGTTGTGTTTAGAACACAAGACACGCTGGACAAAATAGTATAACCTACTTTCTGCGAGACACTTTACTGATAAACGGACAGAAATAGCTTGCTCCAAAATGTTTAGGGATATCCCGTTTGGTAAAAAACTTTAGGCTAAAAGGTAGGCAGTGCCTTAATATTAATTATTGTTTAATTTAAAGTTTGTTATTGTCTTTGGAAACGTAGTGACCTTAATTGTGTTAACAAATCAGATTATTAAAGTAGCTGGCCCACTGACCTGGTCAACATTTAGATACCTAGCTTTGCCAGCGATTTTTACGCACAATATCAATATCGAAATCCTACATGTATAATTTATATTACGAGTAGTACCTAAAGGTATCACGGATTTCAATCAAGGATTTTTTTTTTCAAGTTATATGATATCGATCCACTGGTCAAATACAAACAAACCTACAATCTTTCGCATTTGTGATACGATTAGACATGGCACCTGTATAGAACGAATCAAACATAATTATTGTAGAGTGTAGTAGATGTATAATAGCTCACTTACGTCGCGTGGACTGCCATGCGTAATCTCTCTTTTGTGTCAACGTACTAAGACTCGAGGTTGCTCGATGGACGGCTGAAACAAAAGTATGCTACTATAAACAGGTGGCCAATTCTGTTGAAGAAGTATTTGTCATCTAAAGACACACTATGGCTAGGCTAAATAGTATACTGAATGTGCCCTGTGAACGGCTCTGGAGTTATTTTGCCACCTGTTGTTTTTCTTGTCGAGTGATTGCGCAAGACGTTGCTTGTTGCCAAAGAGCATGTAATAGTACTTGTTGCTTCGTTACAAAGGCAACACCATAAAAAAAATCCAGAGTCCAAAAAAATTGATGAATTTAATAATGATAATACCTTTATACATGTCCTTTCTGTGTGTATTATATTTATATTATGTGTTTTTGTGTACAATAAAGAATAAAGAATAAAGATAATGAATTTATGAATTCCATATTGAGGGTTTTCCACATGAACAAAGGGTAACTTGCAAATTCTGATTTGGAATTATGATCACTCATTTTGAAATCCGACGTTATTTACTTCCTCCTCGGCATTTCGTGTTTCTGAGAAATCCCATTGTGTTTCTGAGAAATCCCATTTGGTTTCTCGGGTGGCACTTTCAAACTTTCATGAGGATTCTCTTTGTCAGGAGTGAGTTTCTCGATGCACTGAGACTTGCTTAAAGAAGGACATAACATAAATGTGCTTTCTTGAGTGGTTCTTACAGGACTTCCTACATAATGAGAAGTATTTCTCATGCGGTAGGACGTGTTAGTAGAGTGGGGTAGTGCCTCGACTTCAATATACGACTTTAATATATCCACAAAGCTTATTTGTCCGCGGCTTTGCTCGCGTGGTTTCTAGCTGGGTAAAAAAGTAGCCTAAGGTTATTCCAGGATATAAATGCGTATTCCATGTTTCAGCCAAATCCGTTCCGTAATTTTCCGGTGAAAGAGCAACAAACATCCACACATCCATACAAACATTCGCGTTCATAATATTAGTGGAATGAATATTAAATACCAGCTCCAAAGGCTATGATAAAAATTGTAGCTGTAGCTTAGTCGGCTCCACACGTAATTAAGCGTGTACCTACACATTGGATTTTTAAGAACAAACTACTCCAATACATCCGTACAAATTTAAAAGCGCTCTTTGAATGCATTTCAAAGAGCATTCTGAGACGCAGAGGTTGCGGGTTCGATCCCCGCTGCGGGACAAATGTTTGTTTCGTGTCTGGGTGTTTTCTATGTATAATATGTATGTATTTACAAAAAAAAAAAAAATGTATCTATGTAGTTTATCAGTCATCTAGTTACCATAACACAAGCATTGAATTGCTTAGCTTGGGACTAGATGACCCTGTGTGGAATGTCCAAGGATATTTATTTATATTATTTCAATGTGTAGGTACGTATGTATTGAATGCATTCAGAGCACGTTCGTATACATTCGAACGCGCACTGTGAATGAATTTCAATGTCTGGGTGTTTTCTATGTAATATAATATGTATGTATTTACATAAAAAAAATATCTATGTAGTAATATCAGTCATCTGGTTACCATAACACAAGCATTCAATTGCTTAGCTTGGGACTAGATCACGTTGTGTGGAATGTCAAAGAATATTTATTAATTTAGTTATTAATGAGTACGGATGTATTGGGCGCATTCAAAACGCCTAATTGCACAAGTTGTAAGTTTGTTCTCGGTACTGACATGCTTTCCTGAAGGAGGGTATAGCGGTGTAGTCAGGCAGCGGCACCGGCGGCCGGTCTTCGCCAGGTGGAAGCTCTTCGCGCATGTGGCTGGCCGGCGCTGGGATGTACGCCCACGGCATCTGGCCTGGCAGACCTGCCGTGGTTCCTCGCCGTCTGCAAACATAATGGCTGCTTTTCTACTTGACGGCACGAGAGTCAGCCGTGCCGTGCCAAACTCTGGTCGCGAGCATGGAGTCGAGGCGTTAGTTCTTGTCTAACCTTTCAGTCCAACATTTTCTTAATATTGTGTTAATGCGCATACATTTTTGAATCGAAAAATCCGTTGATGCACGGTCGGGTTCAGACCCATGATTGTAGGATCGAAAGTCGAGGCACTACGGCCAGTCTCAATAACGATAGGTACCTGGCGATGGCATCGGTCAGTGGGACCCTAAGGGACCGTCTCCACGAGCGTGAGAATTGCGGCGATATTATCGTCGTGCCACGTATTTCAATACACCCTCTATGAACGTGTCTCCACACGGCGATTTAATCTCGACGATACTACGATTAATCGTCTTAAAGTGTAAATTACCCAATGGTAGGAGGACGGAATCGTCGCGATACACTCGCCCGTGGAGGCAGTCCTCAAGGGCTTTGGATGGTGTTGATGATAATGATTAGTTTGGTTGAAGGTTTGTAATTACCCTTCAGAAGGCGCGGAGTCGAGCTGAGGTAGGGACTGCGAGGCGCGCTGCGGGCCTTGGGGCGAGCGACGCCCCGCGGTGTCCACGCCCGCGCGGTCCAGCCGTCGCTGCTGCTCTGCGATCAAGTTCTCCAGCCGCTGCGGGAGGGAAAGGCTCTCGGGGAAGTTCACTGTCCTCTTCTCATTCTTATCCATCATGCGCTGGGCCGGAGGCGACCTGGGACGTAAAGCGGCTAACATTTAACATTTTTTTTTTTGGTTACCATAACACAAGCATTAAATTGCTTAGCTTGGGATTAGATGACGCTGTGTGGAATGTCCAAGGATATTTATTTATTTCAAACATTCCTAAAGGTGATAACAAATTTTGATAAGTGGACTTCGAATAGTGAAAAATGCACAAAATAAGGCAAGCAGTGGGACAGTGTACGCTAAAGAAAAATTATGTGAAATCAGTACCGTTCTGGAGAAGCCTCCAGAGAGTCTGTGTAGAATCGGCTGCGTTCATGAGTTGGTGATTTCCTGAACAAGAGTGTCTTCATCCTGCGGAAGGAGTTGGTCAGCCCGGGCCGCGGGATCCTGCTCGACTGCTCGCCTGCTCTGCGGGCACTGATCATGTCCACTATTGAGCATGAACATTTCAACTGCACTAATCGAATTCTAGAGCTAAACTAAAATGATGTTATTCTAAACGAAACAAGGTTTTAGATACAAACAATAATGTTAATTTCATTATAAATGAAAAATCTTACTAAAAGTTAAAGGCTCCGGCAGGATTCGAACCTGCGTAGATACAAGCGATCGCTCTTAAGAAATTTCCAATACCTAAGTGTGGTTTAACACTGTAAAATAATAAATAATTTATAATAATGTTAATTACACGCTTAATGGCTGTACTGTCTTGGAATCATTTGTATGTAAACCGTGTGCATGAGAAAGATCTGAAGGATTAAGATAGACCCCTTAATAAGATATTTCCATAGTGTTTCTTGAAATGGTGGACATTGCTTGGAAAAAAAGATTCTGTTCTATCTGGCCTCGGACAGCCCCATGAAGCCTGAAAATAAATTGGCTATAAACTCTTATACATGGTACTTACAACACACATACCTACACGTAATAGTAAGATAATTTCATACCCTTCAGAAGTCTCCAGAGAGTCAGGAAGACTAGACCGGGTGAGCCGTTCAGGAGAAGGTGACCTTTTGAACAGGATTGTCTTCATTCTGCGAAAGGATTGGCTGAGCCCGGGCCGCGGTATTCTCTCCACACTGAGCGTGTCGGCCAGTTCTAGGTCCACGTCGTCAAGATCACTGGTCTCTGTGGCTACTTCGTGGCTGCGTTTGACAGGAACTTGGACAGGAGCTTCTACTGGAGCTTCCACTTGCTAGAAACAAAACAAATTACTTAATTAAAATGTAAAATTTAACTAGAACAACTTATAGTGTAGGTCTACATAGAAAGAAATACAGTTTATCAGAAACTAGACATTCAACGGATGGAGCAAACTTTCATGACAAAAATGCGGTGGTTTTCATTATTGAATAAACATATTTTTTAATAGCAATAAGAAATGTGTAGATTTTGCTTACTGTTACCGTTTCTTCAGTGTCCTTCCTCTTGATATTGCATTCCACCACCATACCGATGACAAGAAATATGTTGAGTACAAAGAGGACCCCAGCGCGCGAGTACAGTATCACCATAATCCAAGATGCCCAGGTAGTGCTCAGCTCCATGTTGCCGATGCCGCTAACTGTGCCGCCGATGAAATCCAATATGTCCGACAACGTCTGTAAAATAAAATTTCAATTTACCTTGATAAGTACCTACTTGCCTTTCGAATAACAAAAAAAAACTGGAGTGTGTAAACGTAATCCTGTATGGGATTTTTTTTAACCCCTATTACAAACATGATTGTATAACCAATACAAATTAGATTGAGGTGGTATATGTATTGTACCTCGGTGTGTATTGTAGGTAGGTATAAATATGTAAAGACATGGTTGTATATTATGTGTCTGTAGACCTTTGATCATGCTGAACCTATTTGGATGTACAATGTACAATGAACATCATGCAAATATTTAAATTGTTTTGCTAGACAAAATACTTTGTGTATAATATCGAAGTCCTAGGCAGCAACTAACCCTCGTATGAAAGGAGTCGTTTGCGTAGGTGACAGTGGCCACTATATCGACAACGCACATGCAAACCGTCACCACTATCCATGGCCATCGGACAGATTTAGACTTCTTGTTTCTCGCACCACCCACTGTGAACATAAATCATTACCTCTATAACACAGGTGAAATTAAATAAATTCACACGTATTCTTTACCTACATGGGAATTTATTTAATTAAATAAATCTACATGTAGGTATTCTTTACCTACATGTGAATTTATTTAATTTTCAAGTCTAGAGCAAAGACGATTAATATCTAGAAGACAGACAAAGGCCATACACAAAATCGTAACCCTTAAAAATAGCCTGAAAACTCTAAAACATCAATTTTATCCAAGAAATTTCAATTACTTTCTAGTTAAAAATGTTTAAATATTGAATATTGTTGCTACCTACTACTAAGTATTGAAATTTCTTGGATAAAATTGATGTTTTAAAGTTTTCAGGCTATCTGGTACTGCGGGATCGGGTTACGATTTTGTGTATGGCCTTTGTCTGTCTTCTAGATATTAATCGTCTTTGGTATTACCTACATGTGAATTTATTTAATTTTCAAGTCTAGAGGAATCAAATCTTTAGATACTTAGAAGGTATAAAAGATGTGAGTTCTGAAGCTGTATTTCCCAATTTGACGTTTAGGAGAGCATAATTGCCTAATACAGGAGCATCCGCCAAGTATGGGTTATGGTAAAGATGATCTAGATGAAAATTATTAAAAAAACCTATGGAGTGTTTAAAAATCCACACATAAGGCTACGCGAAGCTACGAAAATGAAGCGATACTATTGATAGTCTTTTTTACATCTGCTTTGACACTGGAATTCGCAATAATCATCCTTTAAACTCACGTAATATAATAACACTGGTTAATGCCCAGAACACAGCCAGTCCTAGACTAACAGAGTTGATGATGAAAGTTCTAAAAGCGGTGAAGGGCTCATTCTGGAGAAGAACGAAGGCCTGCGCAGCGACGCCCTCGATGGCTTGGCCGATACTGATCCGCGGGCCGCACGTGCTGGGATCTGGAGAATAAATATTTAGTTAGTAGTAAGTAGTACAAACGGTAAATTGAACCTCAGCTATTGAAATGCAATGTTTTAGCTCTCGCACGACAAGGGACAAACAAACATACATTTATGCCTTTCATAATATTTTAATCGAAACCTAGTAAGAGTAACACAATTACAAATTTACAGTTTTACAATAAGGTAAGTAAGATATTACTTACAAGGATACGTGGGTAAGGACCAAATTTTTTGCATCGTTGCACAACGGAAATCACAGCTGAAAGTGTCACAACGGAGCAAATGTAGCACAACGGAATTTGTTAAGGATAGTGTACATAGGTCTAAAAATGATCACAATGTTTAGCATAATTAATTACATTCATATTTTTCTCAACCTTGGAAAAATAAATTAGGTACCTACTTACTTAAAACCCTAAGTTATGATTTATAGTTTAATTATTCTATTACTTACCTATTACTTTATAGATTGGGATGTTGTGGGTAAAAAAAAAACAGCAGACATTAGTGTTATATATTGAAAAAATATATTTAAATAGGTACCTACCACTATTTATTAATTTTAATATCACAGATAATACATATTGTACTACCTAAACAAAATTAATATATAAAAAACTACTAAAAGAAGACCTACATGAAGTAATATTGTGTACCTATCTTTACAATGTTCCGTTGTGACACGTCACACAATTTCGTGACGTTCGTCGCATACAGGAGTAAAAATCTCCACGACCCAGCAATAAAAAATTCTCACTGCAAAGAATAAACACCTATAAGAATACTCATCAGAGTTGTTCAATAGTAGACAAAATAAGCTCATAGAATCAATAATGCAAAGTAGCAAAAGTTAACACAAAACACTTTAAAAGTCTTACTGAAAATCCGGATTTTTAATGGTACGCATGCACTTCAAATACGTTTTTTCAACTGAGTGAAAAACAACATGGCGGAAATGGCCTGAATTTAGTCACAAGTCAGATGACGGTGTTGCCATTGCAATAAAGCATTATTTGTTATCCAATATTGCAAAGTTCTCGAGTTATGCTGTTGCACAACTGAATCGCACAACGGAACGAAATTTGTGACAGTCATTATGATTATTATTATTAATAAACTATAATGTTTAACGAGATCCTAATAATAAAAACGTAAAGATAATTATATATTGGTGACTAAATAAAACAGAAAGTCCGCGAGAAAGTTTTTATTTTTAGAATAAAATTGCAATAACCTAGAGGAGTCGGAGATGTGACATTCACATTTTGTATGAAAATCGAAAATGGATGCAGTATCTTGATTTTCCTAAAATGAATTTTACAGAAATCTAGTGAAAGAAATCTTTATTTGAATTAGGCACAGGGTGCACAATAAGTTAAACTTTAGTAATCAAGTCTTAAAACTCACCTAAGTTAACAACTTTTTTTTATGTTATGATTTCAAAGTAATGTGACATCGTTCCCTCGCACAAAATGCAAAAAATTTGGTCCTTACCCACGTATTATAAGAGTAAGATATATTTTTTAATATTCAAGTAATGAAATAAAGTTTTATCACAGACATTTTAATGTGATCCAAGAAATTTGGATTTGTTTTTTTTTTTCACCGATAAATAACTTACGTTTGAAACTTTGAACTTTGTTTACAGAAAACAAAAGAAAAATTAACTTACTATGAAAATACAATATTTTAATATAGATGAGAAGCGGGAGTTCCTGTAGAAAGTCTATCAAGCAAAAGTGCTGTGCCAATCCCAACGACGCGAAGATCATCTGTCCCAATGCTTGTAGCTAAACAAAAGATTAGAATAAATATAATGATAAAACATACATTTACGGGTATTTATCGCTATTTACCTTTATTTAATTTTCGACGTTTCAACTGGATTGCACCAGTCACGGTGCCCGTGACCACGGCTGGTGCAATCCAGTGCTCTGATCGCGAAACTTAAAAAAAAGACTAGAATAAAAATAGGTGAAGTATACAGAAACTAAGCAACTATAATATTTATATTTACAAAACAAAATACAGTTAGAACCAGTTGAGCCACCTAAGGATCGTTACGATCAATAGGTAGCTCAACTGATCCAAGGCTCTGTCAAAAGAAAGCGTGCCCAAGACACTGGCAGCATTGCCGCGCTGAATGGCAATACTGATCCTTTGAGAAAGTATAAATATAATTTGGTAAAATATAATTCTTTGTTAAAGTTAGAATAAATACAAACAACTCAGACCTTTACATCTTTACTAGATGATTTCATTACAGCGTTACGAGGCAATATTTACCTACGCTTAACGGAACACTGTAGCAACTGGGACATTGTTGCTTTACCATCCTCTCAGCTTAGTCGGTCATATCCACAGGAAAGACAATGATCAATACGTGTCTGACTAAGCAGCGGGTTTTCTCACGATATTTTCCTAATTTTTCAAAACGAAAAATCTCTTGATGGCCGGCAAGAATATGTAAAGTACCTACCAACAACTGCAAAAATTCGAGTAGTTTAATAATCAATAGTAGGTATTATTCTATACTATTACACACGCTTTTATCTAGTTATTTCGTAATACATCTTATCAAAGGCATTCCACATCGAATTCTTTTTAAATTCTCAAGATATGAAGTTGAAATTGATGGTGACGTACCTAGACGAGACAGGATCTAGAACCTGGAACCTGGGATAGGAATGTCCGGGTCTACATTTCTGTTTATTATTTTTAACCGACTACAAAAGAGGAGGAGGTTCTATGTTCCACTGTATGATTTTAGGGTTCCGAAGTCAACAAGGAACCCTTTTCGCTATGTCCGTCCGTCCGTTCGATTCCCACCGCGGGACAAAATGTTTGCATGTTTTGCAGATATTTGTTCGGGTCTGTGTGTTTTTCTATGTATAATAAGTTATGTATTTACAAATAATGTATCTATTAGTTATCTGGTTACCATAACACAAACATTGAATTGCTTAGCTTGGGACTAAATGACGCCGTGTGAAATAATAATAATTAATAAATAAATATCCTTGGACATTCCACACAGCGTCATCTAGCCCCAAGCTAAGCAATTTAATGCATGTGTTGAAATGTCCAAGATATTGATTTATTTATTGGTATGATTCCATTTACCAAAGTCGGTAGGTACAATATTGAGTTAAAGTTATAGTTAAAAAAAACACCAAAAATAACAAAAAAGAATAGTGTGGGCTCTCCGTTGAAACACACATAAAAATCAATCTAACGATCACACGATGTCCACGCTGAAAAAAACGTTATCAATGTCATAAACTCTCGATTGATAAAGATAACAGATAAATTTCTACTATAATCTTATTACACAGACGAATTTGTGACTTCGAGCCTATCTATGTCCTAGTTCCAAATATTTGGGTTACTTGCCGTGCTATCCTGGGATCAGTTATTTACGTTGGTTACGAATTTATTTATACAAAAATAATCTCAGGATTGTGAATACAATTTTATTTAAATTCAATAGCTATCTATAGCAACAAGTGTCCAGAAATATGTATACATACAAAATTTCACTTCAATGTAATATCAAGAAACATAAAGTTATTAACGAAAAGTTTAGTGCCTATTTGAAATTGAATGCACCGTTTTTTCCCATTGTATTGCATACTAATAGAATACTACTGTTTGATCTTTTAAATTCACAATATTTTAGAAATGTTGAATCTTAGGAAAATAGCGTTGATACAGTAATTCTGCAACAAAGTTTCAGGAGGTAGGTATTATAGGTCACGTCACGTAAAAAGAAGAGAAGTAGAATAAATGAGATAGATAGAGTATGCTTGCCCAACAGCTTATACTTTAGGGCTAGACGATGCAGTGTGAAACGTCTAGCAGTAGGTATTTATTTAATCTCAGGAAATACAATACATGGTCGATACAATAATAGTTCATTCAGCCACGGGTAGTATCTACTGACGATTTGATATCACGCCCTTTTACAACCTTCTCTACCACTACCATTAGTTAGAGAAGACAAGTGAATTTAGACAAGATAGCAATGATCTTGTCTAAAATCAGCTCTAACTAATCTTCAAGAAATTAGCTGAATGGCAAATAAATGCAGAAAGAATTTCAACAGCCAACAGCCCAGTTCAGAGATTAGTGCGCTCAAACAAACAATTTATTAGACCTATTAGCACATCTATTTGTATCGTATCTACGGATCACTTTGACTAGACAAGATTAATAGGATAGAAAAAGTGCCTTGCATTGCATTTATTCGGAGAATATGTTTGATTTAATTTTGTCTGAAGTAGGTACCTGCTTGCTTTACCATGTATATTTGTACACAAATTAAACAAACAGCCAATGAATAAAAAAAACTCCTTTTGTTCCTTTATTTATGACTCGTGGTACTCTGACAAGTTATTTTCATGTAGATATGAAAAAGAAAATAAACTTCGCTTTGCAATATAGAATAGAGGTCAGTATACACAATACATTAAAAATATACAACTGCACGTAGGTACATTCGAAATGAAGAACATTATATAATAACTCACCAAAGTACAGACCCCAGAAAAAACCATTGCTTTATTGACAGTCATTTTGAAGGTTTGTAATGAGTGTGAGCCCAAGCTTTTAACCTGGTTATTGGATACACACCACCTATACTACCAACTCTATCACAGGCCAGCATCACACTGAGCTGCACCTCGGTAGATAAAATATAGATAAATATTGGAGATCAGCCCGGCACTTGAGAAGATTCGACAACTCTGATAGTGTTTCTAGGTAGGTAGGTAGGTGTTACTTATATATCAAGTCAGGTGTTGATACTGATTTTATGTCTACTACGACAACAGTTACTGCTGTAATCGGATTATCTATATTAGAAAGAATTAGGCAGGAACGAAATTTTCTATGAGTCCATGGCTTTTTTAATGGACAGGTACCTAGTATATATATAGGTATACATCTAGTCTTATTTAGTTTGTGGAAGCTAAACAATGTTTGTATTTGTCATGTTAGTATTAATGAAGATGATTAGTAACTGTTTACAAAATGCCACTGTAACGCTAAAAAGGTACTGATGGTTCAAGATGGTTGGTATATAAATGCGATTAAGTGCACACTCTGTTTATTCTATCGTGTAGTGCTCCAACTCCGGTTTGTCTCTGCTTTACGCAATCATGTTTAATTTTGTAAGTTTATTCTATTGCTATTTATTTTTATACTACTTTTTCTTCATAGAAGGCATCAGGTAAAATTGTGCGTAAAAAATTTCACGAAGGATACATACGCGATAGATATTTGCGCGGAAAGACGATTGCGCGTATGTACAAATGCGCGAAATCCCATTTGAGCGAAGTTCCATTTGCGTTGAACGATATTTGAGCGGATGGCCATTTGAGCGGAATTTTTCGCAAGTAGTGCTAACTCTGGATCTTAACCTTGGTGTCGCAGAATCATGCCGTTTTCAGCATAGTTTAGGTGATTGTCTGTTGCATATTTTCAGTGTACAATAGTGTACATGTACATACACTATTCTACCATAATAATATTGCCGTCCTTCTTAAATCGATAATATCACATTTTCCGTAGAACTCAGCGTAGAGGGTGCTACGGTGCTTCCGTAGCAAACAAAAAACTTCAACGCGCACCTTCCCTGGAATGTAATTAGGTTTTTTTATAACCCGAAAAAAAGCGCAATTGTCCTGATACCTCATAATAGTATTCTTTTTTAGATCTCTCTGTGCATAATGTGGATGGGGCTGACTATAAGTACGAACGGTCAAATAATTCCCAAAACCTCAGGAAATTCGTCTAATCCCAATAAAGACATGTAAGTACTCTGCATCAAGAGCTACTAAGGTATCTATTTATGTCCTGTAACTTAACGATATTATGTTTATTTTTCTATTTAGGTACGTCATTCATGCAACAGTATACGAAGTCGGTATCCTAACAAATAAAACGGATAACAGAACTAGCAATTTGAACACAACGTGAGCAATATCTATGTATTTATTTCACAACACTAGTAAGTAGGTACATCAATTATTATATTTCACCTTACACTATCATGACTATAAAAATCGAAGTAGGTGCAGCAACCATGCAGGCTGAATAAGCAGATAATGTTTTCATTCGTACTGATAGGTACCACTGCCGTGTTAAGTACAGAAAAGATACCCATCGATTTTTTTTTTCTAAATTGGTGTATAGGGTACCTAGGTACATATTCGGAATCAGCATAATTTTGAACCAAATGTTAGATAGGTGCATTTTCTATAACTGACAGTATAGACCTAAACCTACGCCCCAACGACCAACTCACGTCTCAGCTTTGCATGCACCTATTTACTACAGTTATTTTTGTATGTTAATCAGAGGGACTCAAGAGTCAGTAACGTTCTATCAGACAAATGGCACCCACATGGACCTAAGTCGTATACCTTCGCCGTTGCTGACAAATGTGACAGCTCAAAGCATGGTAGGGGTTGCGCCTGTGGGAAACAAAACTCTTGGATCTTGGGAGATGCTGGGACAGTCTACTTCCTTGCCAAATGCAGCAACTGCGGATCCTTCGGGTTTGTACTAAAACAATATTATTATACCTACCTATCTTATTAAAATTACTATCTTATTTTAATTGATAATAGTTAAGGCATTTATGGTCTCAGCTATTTTGTTTTTATTGATTTGTTTAATTTATGACGGTTTTTCTTTTCAGTGAATATTAATAGTAATATTAATAGCGCATCGCTCGATTCATCTAAGTTTATAAACAAACTCTTTAAAAGAGACACAAGTACCGCTCCGGTTAAAGTGGTCAAGGGAACAGCAGTAATACCGCCTGCCATAGGACTACAATCTATCAGCCTGCCTCCGCTACTATCTCTCAACAACAAGCTCTCTGGCATACCGGTCCCAATACCTAATACTGCAGTTGTAAATTATGCTAAAGTTAATACGTTAGTGCGTACTCCGTAAAACTTATCATATAGGTACTAGAAAATTATTAGTGTAGTGTAGATTATTGGAAAATAGTATTACAAAATACTTAGTAGGTTACATTGCTTATAATCACTAATCTGTATATTATTGATCCAGTCATTCAGTAATCGGTATCCCTATATACGCAAATCGAGAACCTTCTTGTTGAGTCTTGTCATTTTGTAGAGTCGGTTAAATGACCTCAATGATTGTGTACTTCAGAAGATAGTACTCATCCCTTTTATTCATTTGAAGCGACGCGCGTGACTGTTAAGGCGGTTGTTAAGACGCATGCGCGCTTTGAACGATCAGTCTCGACTAAACACCCTTTGCCAGTCACCCTCATAAAATCGCGTGAGCTAACACAAACATGAATATCAATAAGAAAATAGGTATTAGTGAAAACGTGTCTCATTCGATTAACAACGCAGTATTAAATATAAATTAACGAATAATCAACGGTCACTGCTATAACTCGCAATGAGTTCCCCTAAATTAGGCGAGAGATGTCCGAGCACGCTGGGCAATAGCAAGAAGCTTCTTAGCAATGATTCTAAGGAGGACTCCTTAGACAATTCTGTGAGTATTACTACATACTGTTACTACAACAATAGAAAATTATAAACTCTGAGATTTATTTTGTTTGGCCTTGTAGATACGAGAATCGATAAAATCTGAAAGACCGGGTAAAAGCGAGGAAGACTGGCGGAGACGCACTATCATTGTCGAGAAAAAAAATGGCAGCTATGGGTTCACACTCCAGAGCTACGGGATACACTACAAAAAGGTTAGACTATTGATTATATGTACAGCAGAATATTTCCTAATAAAACGTGATGTAGAGTATTAGACCATTTCTAAGAAAACAATAATTAATTTAATATTGCCTTTGCCGTTTCAAACCAAATAAAATTTTAACTAAGCTAAATTAACACTAGGTATCTACTTATTAGGTATACACGTACACAGTTACCCCTTATGCATATTGTTTTAGTAAAACTACTTTAGCTAAAACGGATATTAAATGTACAACATAGATTAACAAGAAGAAAACTTTCTATAAATCTATATTAAATTGTCAAATATTTATGATTATAAGACCATTAGTATACAATAAGTACTTAATAGTTTTAAAAAGATTAGGTTACGACGAAGGTAAATGAGGCAAAATAATGAAATATGCAATATATTTTCCAGGAGCAAGAGATAGAAGTGATCACATACGTGGACCACGTGGAGGGCGACGGCCCGGCGGCGGCGGCCGGCATGCGCGAGGGCGATGTCATCCTCTCCATCAACGGCGCCGACGTGGAGCGCGCCGAGCACGCCGCCATCGTAGATGCAATCAACAGTTGCGATTCCCGCATGCGCATGGTCGTCATCTTCGAAGATTGCGTCCGAAAGGTGGAACTGCATCTCAAATATATCAATATTCAACGCACCATTCAAAACAAGATGCGAGAACTCGAACAGCTCACTGTGCGCGAGAGACAGCTTTTCGACTCCAACTGGAAAACACACAGTCTCCCATCGCAGAAAAAAAAATCGTCTCCGTCCGATGTCATCTCTGACTCTGAGGATAATATCACTAGTGAAAACATCAACAACGCGTACTGCAGACCCACACTTTCTAGTGAAAATGTTACGGCAGCGAAGCCACCGCAATCCAATGTTTTTATGTATCAATATCTAGACCCGAGGTATGGTACATGCCTCATACAGCCAAACTTGCGCACAGGTAGCTTCGTGATTACAGTTGGGTCGCCGAGAAACAGACGCGACTGTCACCATTATGTAGTGAAGGCTCAACAAGGTGAATGCCATCGCGCTTCTGAAACCTACAAGGCTACAAACACAAAGCATAGCAAGGGGCATAGAAGTAATCACAGTCATAGTTGCGCTCCATGTATGCCAGCATATAACAATCAGGACGCTAACAGTTTGGAAGCTTATGATCTTGCGAGCCCCTGCTGCGATCCGCACTGCGTACCTAATAGCAGAAAAAAGGTAAGGAGGAAAAAAGAATGCTCAAAGGAACACAAACTCAAAGAGAAATATCAACAGGTCGATAAATCGACACAAAAACCAGATAGTGCAAGCGGACCTCACTCAAGGACCAAAAAAGTATGCCCAACCGGACACTGCTCCGGTCGGTATCGATACCTGACTACCGAGTCGACGCAAACTAGTCAATGCAGCCTTCAGTCGTATGCGACCAGCAACGCAACAGTACAATGTGATAACTCTGCTTCCAGTTACAGTACATCTCTAAGCAGTGATACTCTTTTCTGGGACAACGATCGTTCTGAGGCCAAATCCTCACCGAAAATACAATATCAGAGTTCACATCAGCACGTAAAGCCGAAGTCTTGGGACAACTTGACGACCAAGGCTTTTGGTGGCTATGGTTTTGGATATGGCTATTTGGATACTGCTAATAAGCAGGCTAATAATAGATCAAAGAGCCATGGGCGCAGCCACAGTGGTCGGACCTCACAGAGCCATCACGAGTATCAACACCACTCACAGGAGAAGCACACCCATCGACAGAACACTGTGCCCCACAACCATTATTCTGTGTACACTAGAAGTCACAGCCACTGCGCACCCACTAAATCCACGGATAGTTTGATAATGGTTCCCAAATACCAACTCGAAAGTAGCGGTTCTGAAAGTAGGCTGGCTTGTGACTGCACCGCAGAGTCTGTGGAGTACTATCGTAGAGTCGGCAGCAGCAAGAGTCCCGCAGAGACGCATGCAAATGCGTACTACTCTCAACATTTTATATACCCTACCCATTCTTACAAGAAAAAAGACTCGAATGTAAGCTCAGAGATCACGAGGTTGTAATTATACTTATAGAAAATGTTAGTACTGATGCTCATCATCAATGTAGGCCTATGTTATAAACAATATTTAAAATCTTTTTGTACTCGCTACATTATTTATGTCGCATAATACGTATTGCAATCTAACGCTATAGTGAAAATTACTTGTTGTTTTTTAAAATAAATGTTATCAATCATTATATGTACTTATTTCTTTAATTTTATCATACACCCTGATAAAGCTTTTATTACAAAGCCCATATTTTGTGCACATGACCTTATAGAAAAAAAGTGCAATTTATTCCATACATACAAGCTTTTTCACTCGAGTCCACATTTTTGTGGCATAAAAGAACAAAATTGGAATTTGGTATTTACTAAATTTATTAGGGAATAATTTAGTAAAAACCAAATTCCAATTGTGGCCACCACATCTTGGAGTGTTGGAACGTGTTACGTGTTAGTTTCATCACTCTAAGTGAGGATCGATCTTGGACGGTTATTGGACACTAATGGAGCATTGCCATTGGTCATTCTATTCGTAGCCATGTTGGAACCAAGTTGAAGCCAATGTGCCCGCATAAGATTGAGATGAATAATCACGACATGGTAGATGACAGTTGTTAGTTCTTTATCTTGATGCTGTAGAACCTTCCCACGAACTTGTTGCAAATAAAATATTCTCACAAACACTAATGTCTATTTTGCCTAATGTCATTTTTACCCACGACGGAACAGAGACGGCATAATGCTTTTGGGGTGAGAAGATGTTTGTTTGTTTGTGCAAATTTAATTGCCAATTTTCTCCAAAACTACTAAAACTGAGTTTGGTGGCCACCAAGTGCAACTTCCCTACTCTTCCTACACTATACAAAATAAAACTTTAATTACACTTAACTATAAAAAAAATGCTTATAATACCTATGTACTTATCACAAACTGTAGGTAAGGTACAATCAATTTTTTTTAACTCTTTTTGTTTTATTTTTATTTTATTTATTGATAAAGGCAACACTAACGTAATCGTAATAGTTAAAAATAGTTGTCACTCAATAGTTCGAAAATGGCTGGATCGATTTGGATAATATTTTTTTTAATGTTGTTTACTATTGTAGATGGTTCGTATAGTTTAGTATTACAGTAAAAAAATAACAATGGTGAAACGAAGTGGTCAGCTTGTAATTTAAGATAAAATAAGTGGCGGCACTAGTTTGACACATACCTACAACCTAAATAAAGATCCGTATCCTTATTTTCAGAGCTATTTCAACAGGCCTTGTGGCGCAACGGATAACGCGTCTGACTACGGATCAGAAGATTCCAGGTTCGAATCCTGGCAAGGTCGAAGTTTTTTATGCAATTCAACAGTTTTTTTATTATTTTGCTTTTGTTATGCTGCCCATACTGCTATGCCGGAAGAAAACTTTCGTATTCAATTTATTTGAACTACTTCCTAAACATTGTGGAAATGCAGTATTTTTTATAATTCGAGGAACAAGCGAAGTATCTACTTACTTAGGTTAGTTATTGTTGTAATGATGTGCGATGGTTACGTATGACAATATAATTTAGCACACTCTAAAGATAACATTATCTCAATTTGAGATACCTACTTCCTCATTATTCTAAGTCAAACTGTAGTCAAATCGGTTCGCTATCTTCGAAATTGGGTGGGTGAACTTAAATGGGTTGCGGGTTCATCTTGGGTTAGCCGCGGGGCCGGGTCAGAGTGCGGACAGTGCGCCTGGCAGCTGCGGCGTCGGCCCGCGGCAGAGCGTCCTCGCGCACCATCCGCATCGCATCGCTGTTAGCTATGCGTCGACTCGCGAGCCCAGCGCTAGGGCCGTCGCCAGCGTCCCCGCGACCACTTATACTTCTCCTCACGGCTTGTCTCTTGATTTCTGTTCATGCGCAAACTTCAAAAAAAGTAAGTTACTTAATTAGTTTTCTTACACATTTAATCAAACTTTTGTTTAACGAACCCGTTAACTGTTACCGTAACTATGAGCGCTGGGATCGCAAAGGCGACCTACATTTTAGGCACTGAAAAGGTGAACTTGTTGAGTGCTTGTGATGTTCAATAAATTGTGGACCAATATATTAAAAGACTCTGTATCGATTTCAGATGTACCTCACTTGCAAGTTACCGAATTCGAAATGGTGCTCAGCCTGGCCGATTAGTCAAAATGATGCTAAGGATTTGATTCACAATTTGTATCCAGGCTCCGACTTAACCCGTTTTTGTGGTCTTAGCGATTTAAAACCCGTGTCACCACGACATAAGTTTATAATGGTAAGTTATTTGCCCTACAATGTTACCATTATATTACTCGTAACTAATTATTAACGTAATATTGCTGTGCGATTTACTTTTAGTTTAGGTGCATCTAGACAGAACTCATTGCAGATAAAACAATTAGCAATAACCACTCCAGCTGTGCGCTCTCACAAAACTGCAATCAGACCGTGCATTTTCGATGCGAGTATGAATGGTCGTCGTTCATGCAACGAGAATAAATGCATCATTCAATCATCAATCATTCATCTTTTAAATACTGTTGTCTATTTAACATGTAAATGTAGAGAAAATCTCATCTAAGATCAATCCCAGGATAACATGCTGTTTGAGAATACCTATCTAGAGTTAGCACAATGGGTAATTAGCGATGCACTTTATCAGTTTTAATAGTTTGGCTGACTATTTCCTAATACACAATTTATTTAACAATTTACTATTTTTTTTTTCGGGTAAGGGTTTTTAAACATTTTGGGTAAAAGGTGGAACTTAGGTACGGGTAAAAGGAGGGAGGTGTTAGAATGCCCCTAGCATATACTAACCTATGTACCTAGTAGCACAATACATTTTTAAGTACTTATCCAAAAAAAGTATGCTAACAAAACTAGCGCCACCGCCAAATTTTTTATTACTAATAAAAAAATAGGCGGCGGCGCTAGTTCTGTTTTGTCGAACAAAGGGAATTAAAAAATATATATTTTTGTACAGTTTAGGAGTACTGAAGTTGCACTTGGTGGCCACCAAACTGTTTTCGCTACTCTTCCTAAACTATACAAAGTAAGACGTATTAAAAAAAAGCTTACGATAGGTTTCAGAAACGAAACAGTATTTTTTTTTTAATTTCATTGTTCAACGTACCTAATAATAAAATAAAACAGGCCGGCGGCGCTAGTTTCACGCACACATCAGGCATCTTAAACGCACATTGTTTGGAAATGGCTCTAAACTTTGGACTTTTATGAACAGATTTTATTGTGTTTCAGTAAACGTGTAGTCTATTTGAATTTTTAAGTTTGCTTAGGTAGGTACTTACCTACGTAGCGTTAAGATCAAAATAATATACCTAATTAAAAAATCTAACAAGTAGGTACTACATATTTATAAATTTAACAATTTATCTCTAATTATTAAGATAACTTCTTTTTGTCAAGGTCGACTAAGTTTCCTTGGCCCATGTTTCACAACTTCTTGCATTATCATAAATAGAACAAATCCAGTAATTTTTTGTGTCAAGGTAATCTTATTCTTATTGTACAGTAGTTGCGTTGTAACTTAGGTACAATTTACTTCCATTGTTCTAATAATAGGTATATATTGTGTTAAACAGGTAAAACCATTCAATGATAATGAGTCGACCAAAGAAACCTTCTGCAGAACTAGTGACGTTATAGTTAAAGATGAACATGCTATTACATCCAATTATGCCGTTTTGGGAGTATCAGAAACCATCAGAACACGTCGTCAAACGGGGTACGCACCAAGAGGTCGGTTTCGAGGCCAGACTCAATCACAATACTTGGCTATAGACCGCGGCAGTGGTAAGGATGAAGGAAAGGCAGAAGCACACTCAGACGCAGATACTTCAAGGGCAAGCGTTAGTTAGTATATTTATCAATAATGATGGTATAGTTTTAATTATTATTTCCAGGAAATTAATTAATTGCATTAGTTTCAGGTGGTGGTGGTGGCATGGGGCAGGCGCAAAGTCAGTCAGTTTACGATCCCAGTTGTGATGAGTGCCATGGTCGTTCTGAATTCGAGGCGGAAAATTTAAGAAGACCATCACAAATCGGCGCTCCAGGGACGTCAGTAATTTTGACTAATGCATTTTGATTTATTTATTTGTAAACTTATCTCAAGATCGCCAGTGGCGTAAAAGCTCTATGCCCAGTAGTGGGTGTTGTGTTACATGCTTAGATAAATTGATAAAAACTGACTGATCAAAAACTTAAGTAATATATTTTGGTTGTTTTAGGTCTGGTAAAGGTCCATATGCTAATCAAGGAGGTGGCCCTGGAAGTGGGTACGGACCCAAACAAGGTGGCAACGGGGCGTATACACCTGACAGTGGCTCATATGGACCGAATAATGGTCCGCCAGGAAGCACTAGTCATGGTGGTAATGGTAATGGACCATATGGGGCTGGAGGTAATAATAATGATCAAGTAGGCGGAACAATAGGCAACGGAGGTTACGTGCCAGGCCAAAGTGGGGGGAGCGGCGGTCAGGTCCCTGGAGGTAATGGTAGATATTTGCCTGGACAGACTGGTGGAAATGGACGACAGATACCTGATCAAACTGGTGGAAGTGGAGGATATCAGCCTGGTCAAACTGGCGGAAATGGACTACAAGTGCCTGGGCAAACAGGTGGAAGTGGTGGATATATACCTGGACAATCCGGCGGAAGTGGAGGATATCAACCAGATCAAACTGGTGGAAATGGACTACAAGTGCCTGGGCAAACAGGTGGAAGTGGTGGATATATACCTGGACAGATTAGTGGACAGGCACCAGGACAAGCAGGTGAAAGTGGAGGATACTTGCCCAGACAATCCGACGGAAGTGGAGGATATCAGCCAAGCCAAACTGATGGGTATGGACTACAAGTGCCTGGGCAAACAGGTGGAAGTGGTGGATATATACCTGGACAAGCAGGTGGAAATGGAGGACGCTTGCCCGGACAATCCAGCGGAAGTGGAGGATATCAGCCAGGTCAAACTGGTGGGAATGGACTACAAGTGCCTGGGCAAACAGGTGGAAGTGGTGGATATATACCTGGACAATCCGGCGGAAGTGGAGGATATCAGCCAGGTCAAACTGGTGGAAATGGACTACAAGTGCCTGGGCAAACAGGTGGAAGTGGTGGATATATACCTGGACAGACGCCTGGACAGGCAGGTGGAAGTGGAGGATACGTGCCAGGGCAATCCGGTGGAAGTGGAGGATATCAGCCAGGTCAAACTGATAGGAATGGACTACAAGTGCCTGGGCAAACAGGTGGAAGTGGTGGATATTTACCTGGACAATTCGGCGGAAGTGGAGGATATCTACCAGGGCAAACTGGTGGAAGTGGAGGAAATATTCCTGGACAAATCGGAGACATCGGCGGTCAGCCGCCAGGACAAACTGGTGGTAACGTAGGAAATAATGGTTTTGTACCCAGTCAAGGTAGTTTTACTGGAGAAAATGGTGCGTATGGTCCTGGACCAGGTGTAAATGGAAATGGTGGTAATAGTTTAAATCAAAACGGAAGAACAGGATTCAATGGTAATATTCCAGGAGCTATCCAGAGGGGAAACGGAGTTTACCAAGGAGGAGCACCAGGTATATCTGGACCGTTTCAGGGGCCCAATGGACTTCAATATATTTGTTGTGTTATTGATCCAAGTAAAAATCCACAATACTTGAAGCTTGGTGGCAGCACCAATGGATTTAGTCCTAATATGCCATATGGTACAGGTACAGGTGGAATCAATGGACCGTTAAATGATCCTACAGGTTCATACGGAAATGGAAATCAAGGAATTTCTGGACCTACTAATTCAGGAACCTTAGGAGGTTCTAATGTGGGATACGGTCCTGGAGGTACCTCAGGCAGGCCCAATGCAGGCTATGGGCCTACAGGAATATCGGGAAGTCCTAATGCGGGATACGGACCTACAGGAACATCGGGTGGGCCCAATGCGGGCTACGGACCAACAGGCACTTCAGGAGGGCCCAATGCGGGCTACGGACCTACAGGCACTTCAGGAGGGCCCAATGCGGGCTACGGACCTACAGGAACTTCAGGAGGGCCCAATGCGGGCTACGGACCTGGAGGTACCTCAGGAGGGCCCAATGCAGGCTATGGACCTATTGGAACTTCAGGAGGGCCTAATGCGGGCTACGGACCTACAGGAACTTCAAGAGGGCCCAATGCGGGCTACGGACCAACAGGCACTTCAGGAGGGCCCAATGCGGGCTACGGACCTACAGGAACTTCAGGAGGGCCCAATGCGGGCTACGGACCAACAGGCACTTCAGGAGGGCCCAATGCGGGCTACGGACCAACAGGCACTTCAGGAGGGCCCAATGCGGGCTACGGACCTACAGGCACTTCAGGAGGGCCCAATGCGGGCTACGGACCAACAGGCACTTCAGGAGGGCCCAATGCGGGCTACGGACCAACAGGCACTTCAGGAGGGCCCAATGCGGGCTACGGACCTACAGGCACTTCAGGAGGGCCCAATGCGGGCTATGGACCTACAGGAACTTCAGGAGGGCCCAATGCGGGCTACGGACCTGGAGGTACCTCAGGAGGGCCCAATGCAGGCTATGGACCTATTGGAACTTCAGGAGGGCCCAATGCGGGCTACGGACCTACAGGAACTTCAAGAGGGCCCAATGCGGGCTACGGACCAACAGGCACTTCAGGAGGGCCCAGTGCGGGCTACGGACCAACAGGCACTTCAGGAGGGCCCAATGCGGGCTACGGACCTGGAGGTCAGGGTACTTCAGGAGGGCCCAATGCGGGATACGGACCTGGAGGTCAGGGTACTTCAGGAGGGCCCAATGCGGGATATGGACCTGGAGGTCAGGGTACTTCAGGAGGGCCCAATGCGGGATATGGACCTGGAGGTCAGGGTACTTCAGGAGGGCCCAATGCGGGATATGGACCTGGAGGTACCACAGGAGGGCCCAATGCGGGATATGGACCTAGAGGTACTTCAGGAGGGCCCAATGCGGGCTACGGACCTACAGGAACCTCAGGGGGGCCCAACGCGGGCTATGGATCTACAGGAACTTCAGGGGGGCCTAACACAGGATATGGACCTGGAGGTACCACAGGAGGGTCTAACGCGGGATATGGACCAGGAGGTTCCACAGGAGGGCCTAACGCGGGGTATGGCCCTGGAGGTACCACAGGAGGGCCTAACGCGGGGTATGGCCCTGGAGGTACCACAGGAGGGCCTAATGCAGGATATGGACCAGGAGGTACGTCAGGAACCGAAGGAGGGCCCAATTCAGGCTATAGACCAGGAGGTACCTCCGGCGGGACCAATCCAAACTACGGATCTACAGGTATTCCAGGAGGTCCTACTGCGGGATACGGGCCTCCAGGAAACTCGGGCAGTACCAATGCGGGCTATGGACCTACAGGGACATCAGGAGTAACAAACAGTGCCGGTCAATGGGTAAGGAAAAATTCAGATTAATGTGAATTTTCACCAGCTCTGTCTCTATGAGTAAGAAACCTTTTCTTTTTTTCAGAACTCTGGACAAGGCGGGGATCATTCAGGTAAAATCTGTTTTATGCAATTACACAAACGGAACACAACCATTCGGCAGATATTAAAAGAATAAATAAATAAATAATAAATAAATAAATTTATTTTGCATTTCAGGAGTACCACAAAACGTTATAGATCCAAACATTATAGCAACCGATGCTGATGAAGATGATTCACAAGCAGAAGCAAGTGTCTCTCAAAACACCAACGGGACCATAGCTGCTGCAGCTTCAAAAGGCGGTAATGACAAGGGTCGTGCACAAACACAGGTGCAAGGCGCATACACAGGCAGTGGCTCATTTTCGGCGCAAGCTGAAATCACCGGAGATAATAAAGCAGCTTTAAGCGAAGTAACAGGCGACAAAAAAGGAGCATCTAGTAACGCCCAGGGAAGTGGTCGAAATAATAAGTCACAGGCTAATGTCCAATTGGGTTCAGAAACAGGTTCAATCCTAACAGGATCTCAGAGCGAAGGTACAATGCACTCGTCCAACACACAAGTACAAGGCAGCATCAAAGGAGGTATGGCAGATGCTCAAGCCAAAGGCCCAGGCAGCACCTCCTCCCAGGCACAAATAGGATTTACACCCTACAAAGAAGGCGACAAATCACACGATTTACAGAAAAATCCATTTGTCGGTGGAGGTACTTCCTCAGCCCAGTCTAGCGGTAGAACTGGCATGTCACAATCGCTTCTTCGAGGCACATTTAAATACGGAATCACATACAACGGAGCAGCTCAGTCCGGAGCAAGCGTTGACAAAGATGCCGTGTTTCCAAATAGACTACCCTTCGATAAAATAAATGTGTATGATGAAAGTAACAAAAATATAAACGTTGACATTCTAAACACTGAAAAACCTGAACCATTACCTGAAGTTACCGATGACGCCACTCCGTCGGATGTTATTCCATCTACTGATATACCTTTTGATGATAGAGTAACCACTGAAAGAATTCCGGATACAAGCAGAATTCCGGATACAAGCAGAAATCCTGATGATCCGTATAGTCTTCATACCCATTCAGACCACCACAGGACGGAAACCGAATTAATTAATCCTACCCTTACCCCATCAGAAGAAAACAGGCGGTCATTTCAACCAAATTACAACACTAATAATGCTGATTACGATTATAATAACGCAGTAAAGGATCTACCGGAAGATTATGACATAGATGACGGCTATGGTAATGAAGGAAATGATGCTCCTGCGCAGGACCAGGGTGAATACAACATTTATAATAAAGTATCTCGAAATTCAGAACCAACACACCAATCGTTAAGCAATCCGAGACGAAAAGAGGTAGAGGTCAGACAAACAACAGGTGGTAACACACAACACATTTTACTGGGATCTCTAAATGAGCAGGACGCTGAAATTACCCAACAGAATTCCGAGCGACCTGATGAAAAGAAAACTTACCAGCCAGGAGAACGCATCCCAGGCACTGGAGGCTACACAATACCTGTTGGATTCACGGGAAGTGTGAAATCAGTCGCGTCGAAAGATAAGACTTATGTAGTCGGATCAAAGGATTCGCCGTCTCAAGCGCAGACAGTAACATTAACACCAGGGACTGGGAAAGTTCAATACACGAATCCATCATCTTACGGGAGAAACGTACACCCTAAAGATTTGAGATCGCTATACAGTCCAAAGACCGACGATAATAGATACGTATCCGTATCTAAATCAGTAACACGATCACTAGACGATGAAAACAATATAAGAAAACAATATTCTCACACGTACTACACAAAATCATCTTCTTGTGGCTACTTTACGTTTACATGTACGATGGTAAGCGGCTCGGAAGGTAGGAAAAAGATTTGTAGGCCTAAAATTCCCACTAATCCCGATGGGAGTCCTATGAGGTGCTAAATTATCTTGTAGATTTTGGGTTCAGGGTTGTGAGCATATAGATTCGTTATCAGATAAAAAGTAACCAAGGCATATCGTTTTATTTCATATTTTAAGCTCTCCTGAAAAAAACTTTGAGAGATGATCGGACTTCTTCATGTTGCATCTTATTACCTATTGTGTTGAATAAGATCCAGTCTTAAATATTTAAGTATTTTAATTTTAGTATTGTGTACATTTAATATCTACCTATACTTATTATAAACTACTGTGCTACCACATAGGAATCTACTCTGATAAAAAAAATAAGTTTATTATGTAATAAGCACTACTTATCAATTAATAATTTTGTAATTATATCATTGGTGTGTAATAGAATATAAAGTACTTACTTAACATATTTCGTAGTTTTCCTTTTTTATTGTAAATGGATTTGGCTGATTTTTATTTAGGTAGTTAGATTTGAGGTTGTATATGATAATGATGAGGAATAAAAAAGACAGCCAATATGAACATTTTGTCGTTCCTAGACAAAAGATGAGTTGAGTTCTAAAATACTTAAATAAAATATCCTTGGACATTTCACAAAGAGTCATCTAATACCAAGCTAAGCAACTTACGGCCAGTCTCAATAATCGTTCATCTTTGGTTAACAAATTACAAATAACTAGGTATCGACTTTAAGCAAAACCAAAGAAAACATTAACCGCCAGTCCCAATAACCAATCATATTGGGACTGGCGGTTAATGTTTTGTTACGGTAATCGGATGACTGATATACTTCTTAAATATTTTTTTTTGTAAATGCATACATTTATACCTACATAGAAAATACCTAGACTCGAGACAAGAAAAGTATTTGTAGTTCATACAAATAATCGTTCCGTGGCGAGAATCGAACCCGCAAAATGGTCATCGATGTTTCATGTAAACTGTAAGCTACCTATCTAGTAAGCTGTCTTGAAAATCAGGGAACTGGGTAATGTATAGGTTCTTTATCGAATAAAGAATCATTTTTTTTGTCATACCAATTAGAGTTTAGAAAAACACCATGTTTATTACAATGACAATTTAATATCTCGGATAGTTTGTATAACATACACAATATATTATATTTTAGTTGACATTTAAAAACGAAGTTGAACTGTCATTGGACGACATTATGTGTCTTTAAAAGTAAGACTTCAAAAGATATTACTATAAGTTTGAGGGTTCTTACAGTGCATCCACAACCTAGTTATTTATTGTTGAGCAACACTGTGCAACACAGTAACATTAGTTAACTTTCTCTAACTTTTATGGCTACTTATTCGTTAAAATTTGATGAATGTTACTCATCGCGTCCATACCGCCAATGACACAATGTATTAGAATTTTGACTGTTTTTAAAAGATAGGCAACGCTGCTCAACATTTACTAACAAGGCAACACACATATAATAACTTTTTGCTATCAGATGTTGCTGAGAAACATTTGGAAACGTTGATCAACAAAAAATAACTGCGGTGTAGATGCACCGTTCGATATAAATCTTCAACATGCCCATACAAATCATTTCAAACAATGGTAAATCAACAAAATTAATCTGTAAGATTGCATCAGAATTAGAAATACTAGTTGCTTTTCTGGATCACAGCAATCACATACCTACATATTTTTTAGATACGAGATTCATTAATTATTATTTACAGTACATATTGTAGAACAATTTACTTGTTAAATTAATATTAATAAGGTTCAGTTAGGTTGATGATTTGATTTGGACGCGAAGTTACAAGTTATACAACAGTTTTTATATTGTTAGTTTCATCGCCATAACAGATTGTAAGCAATCAATAAAACTTTAATGAAATAGATAACAAATTGTGCTGTCATTTAATAAATCACATTTCAGTGTAATTATTTAGATCAGAGTAATAAATTGCCACACAGTGCAAGGTAAATCCATTTTAGGAACGGTTCTCATCTGACGAAGTGCGTCTTATTAGATTAATAAAATAATTTAGTATACTTTTTGTATAATATATATTAAACTTCATACTTATAATTCAATCTCTATAGTTATAGTATTATTAAGCGGGATGCATGTTTGTGGAGAGGTGTCCTGAAATGTGTGCATATAAATGTTCTCTAGACAATTGAATATATTTGCTTACAGAATTATTATGTCGAACTTCGTCAAATCAGAACCGTCTATACTGACGTGGTCATAGCTTTAGAGAGAGGTTCTCTTACAGTTAAAAAACTATACTACAGGGTCTATCTATAGCCTTTCTACATTCACTCCAAGGTCTATTGTTTCTACCTTTCCACCATTTGCTAATGTGACTTGACACAAATTAGAATGTAACGATAAAGTTAAATAAACAATTAAAGCAGAAACCAATACTGTTTACACACTACATTAACTAAAATATCAAAGATTTTGTACATTACAAATAAACTATAGGTTATTTTAGATACACGATTCAGTCTATTAAGTTGTATTGGAATGTACTCATAAGTTAACGAAGCTAATATCAGCTGTTTGTGTAATTCAGAATAAAACATAATATTCATCAGACTACTTTAAAACTACAGAATTTCTAAGGGCCTTTTGTTTGCATAAAAATGAATAATTTGCCTGTTGTGTGTTTTGCATCTCTGGCTTAAATTTCTAAAAAAAAAATCTAATAAGAATAAAACAATCCAATTTCAAGATTTGGTTGAACTGAGCTTAATGGATATGTTTTTTAACTTAAATACGGAAAGGCATATAAAGGCAAAACTGGGGCTACGTATAAAAACCTGATTTCATTGTAGAATAATAGAAAAACTGTATTTAACTTGATAGAAAATTATAATGCGAAGCGTTTACTATCAATAAGAGATGCGGAAGTTGACTTGCGGAGAAGCGACTTTCAACGTATTCAACGCACGCGCAAATGAACAGTTTCTTTTAGTTGAAACAGCTGTCAATTTGACTTTCGCAAGAAATTGTGGAAGTTACTTGCCAGAGGGCACTTTGCATAAGGGAGATTCAATAATAATAAGGTATTGTATTATAATCGATAAAACAGCTATTAAAAACTTGAAACTAAAGGGAACTCACTTCACAGTTACAGGTACCAGACAACGTGAAAAATGGATAATTACTAAACACTTTTCTAGAAAAGTATTATTTTAGGTTTAGAGTTTAATATTATACCATTGCTACCATTTGACTTATAATAGATTACCAAATAATATTATAAGTAGGTTCTAATGATATCACTGAACGTTTTTGTAAATAAGAAGTAATCCAGTTTTGATGCTGACTACGTGAAGTTTAATTGAACAACAAAATATGTATAATAAATTAAGAACAAAAAACCTAGCTACCACAAATCAACGAATAGCTTCAACAAATAAATTAAATCGGTGTTCACTAGCTAAGTACTACATAATAAATCGGTGTTTTTCATAGTGTAATCACTATAGCGCTCGTGGCGAAGCTTGCTAACGGCTAGTCTCAATAACCTATATATATTTTTCTTTAAACAAACATCGTAAGCTAAGAACAAAACTTTCTAATAAAAGGTGAAAAAAGCCAAAATGATGCCCCCCTGTATAAAATGTTAGCTAATTGAAATCAAACCATACATTTATTAAAAAAATATGACTATATAGTTTTTAGACTATTTCAACAAAGAAATGTTTAGTATTTTAACAGTTAAAAATTAGATCTTGCTTGTTAATGATTTTTTTGTTGTTACAGAAATCATAAAATAGTGCGGGTGAACGATGACTAAACCTGTACTGTACGTCCAATGTCCATATTGAATATATTTACTCCAACACTTAATTCAGTGCCCATTGCCCTACAAACTAAAACTACTCAATTAAAATACTTTAAACTAATCTAAATTAACATGGCATTAAATACTTGTTACATTAATACTAAAAGATACAGATATTTAATCTAATTAAGTACATTAGTTGAGAGATACGCCGAAACGTGTAAGTAAACTATTTAAATTACGGAGTTTGATTATTGAGCTGCCCTGCCATTTTATATTATAACTAGCATACATGATTATCATGATCCTAGAAGTGAGGCGGATCAATCGATTGTTGAAATAATCACCTACCTATCCCTTAAAATCCTTAAATCATGAGGGCCGAAAAACGAAATCGAAAAACGAAATTTAAAAAAAGTAGGTATAGGTCGCGTCACGTAAAAAGAACCCTGGCTGTCAAACTGCGCAGTAGTCGATTTATAGATCTGAGTAACATCGCACACAAAAGTTTTTGATTACGAAATGGTTTTACCATAGAAACATGATTGATGACGTAATATTTGAGGATAAAATGCTGTAGAAGAGGCTGATTTATAAAAGCGATTATTTAGTAGACGTGATAACAGAAACATTCATTATTCACGTAGGTGATGATGATTGAGACTCAAATGATAATGAAAGCTCTATCTAATTTATTTTAATGTAAACAGCAACAAGCAAAATGCTACTTAATAACACAATAGGCCTAGTACTTTCGTGCGCGAGTGCCACTTCCCCTCAGACCTATACCTAAAAAACTATTGTTTTTGGCTTTTAGTGTGTTACACGAATACGCACGGAAAAAGTCTCAAACCTAAGCGATTTCAAGCAACTATTTTCTTTGAAGTATTCCCGTTTGAGAACCTATTATTTGGGCACTATGCATTGAGCGCCCAAGGTATTCTCATTTGAGCACCAATCAATAATAAATAATATATATAATGGCCACTTGCTTATACGAACGTACGAACCAATCAATATTTTAACGGGGTGCTCGAGATGTGAAGAAAAAGTGTAGTTGTTTATTTTGAGTAGGGTTTCGATAGGAGTGTTGGTTAAGATTCGCCCGCAAACGTGCTGACTGGGGAAATTACCGATGAAGTAAAGTTTTATTTTTAAGTACCAAAACGGACTTTATTATTTTATTTTTGTAATTTTCATTATTATTCCTTTAGTTGTGTTTATTAGTTTGGTATTTTTAAAGTTTAGACTCAATCCATGTCTATGAGTGTATGATAACTTCTCGAATAAAATAAGTAGGTTTAACTAAATTATTACGATATTTAAATACTAAATTTGAATCGAAACACTTCCGGATGTATCAAACCCGTAAACCACATCCATTATTATAATAAATTGTAAATACTCTGTAGGCTTACCTCTACACAAATTCAACATGAACACTGACATGACGAAATATAATTTAAAACCATTAATGAGATCATTTTTGAGTAAGTACATAATAGTTATAAATATGTTAAAAGTAATATCGTAACTATCCTATATTATGAGATACATTAAAATGGCGAAACATTAGTAACATGTAAATACTGTTGTGTAAGGAACTTGGATTTAGATGGCCTCATCAAAATATTTTCCGATTTTATATTACAGAAATAAACAGTTTTACTACCTAAATATACAGTAGCAAATTCCATAACTACATTTAGATTACATCAATCCACAATCGTGACATTATACCTATATTCAATTACTATTTTATTTTAAGTATATTAATTTAATTTCTGATATATCATTTAAACGTTTAACATTTTTAAAGGGAGTGATATTTGAAACTGTGGTATATGAAAAGAACTTGCTAACTCTAGAACATTTTTAAATACTTTTTATTTAACATAGTACAGATTTAGATGAGTATCCGAGTGATACTTCCAACATCAAAATACGGAGGACTATAATACTAACGTTACATCAGCTCATATACGAGTAAATAAATAAATAAATACATCCTGTATTCAAATACAAGCTACAACGTTAAACATGAACATACATTTTACAATAGGTCCAATGTTGAGTCCCCGTGGGGGACATTATATATCGTCTGGGCGGACGACATCGTAATATTATTTTATATATTTTGTATTAAGTATAGTGTTAAACCACACTTAGGTATTTCATAATAAATAAAAAATTATGCTGAAATATAATTATATTAAATCATTTATATTGAAATATAATTCATATTATCGTGGAAATTAATCATCCAAACATATTGAGCATTTTTTTATCGACTCAGACACTTTTTGCGACTCTAGAGCATTCTTTATTTGTTTCAAAATAAACAAACCATAATAGCGGTGTTCAGAAATACAAGAATCAAATCGCTCGAATATTTATTTTCTCTACGTCTTTGTTCAGGTAAATTCACGGTCGGAGTACTTTAGCCCCTGAACCTTTTTTACTGTAAAATTCTCATGAAATCTGCAGAGGTATTGCCTTACGTGTCGCAAAACAAAATTGATCGCCATCAGAAAAAAAAACACAGTAATTCGCGAAAACAACTGTCAGATTTAACGCTAAGTTAGTAACTTACTTACTGTCATATTTTACAGTTTTGTCTTCGCGGATTTTTTTCTGATAGCGATCAATTTAATTTCGCGACAAATTAGGCAATACCCCTGCAAGTGTATAAACAATTACCGCCCGTAATACTTTTACGTAAACTAAATATGGCAACCAGGCCTAACATAGTAAAGAATATTGTATACATATAATTTGTAGAGAGCTTTTATACAATAAGGGATCCACTTGAAATTGGAACACATAATGCGATTGGCCCTGCCGGAGTGGAGCTACTTTGTCTGTGTGAGAATACCGCATAGAATATAAGGAGACTCACAGTCTTAGCTCGAGCCGCGGAGTCGCTTAAGTCGTTCCTTCTCTAGGTGGTCGGCCGGCGGTTCGCGCTCGAACGAACTTAACTCCACACCTGGAAGTAACACTGTTTTTACCGACTAAAAAAAGAGGAGTTTCTCAATTCGTCTAGTATTTTTTTATGTATGTTATAGATATTATATATATGCTTACTTAGTTACCTACGTTTTTGTTTTAATTTTTGGATTTGTACCATTTTTGTGTGTGTTGTCAATAAACCTTTTCTTTCTTTCTTTCTTTATATTCTATTTCATGAAGTCCGTTGGGTTTTTAATGTCAAAGCGAATGCATGTCCACAGTAGTGATCAGAAGCAATCAGTCTCGTCCGAGACGCGCTCCGGGTCACTAGTGTCTATTGTGTTCACGTCAGAACTTGGTAGCGAGTACCGTCAGCATGACAACTAGCGCAAAGTTGGGGCTAAACGGACTTCGTGACATGGAACAACTATTATCGTTAGAATGAGCAAGTGGCCAGAGTTGGCCACTTGCTCATTCTAACGAACGAACTATATATTATCCGTCTGGCAGTGGTTTTAATCAGTTGAGTTACATATAGATCGTTTGTAACGACCCTTTGGTGGCTCAACTGGTTCTAATTGTATTTTGTACAGTTATGTAAATATGTAGTAGTTTAGTTTCTGTAAATAAATATATTTTTCACTATACCTGTCTCAGTGAGCGTAGGCCTGTCGTTGAGGTACCGCCAGACGGTGTGAAGGGGGGTGGGGGGCGCGGGGGCGGGGGCGGGGGCGGGGGGCTCCTCGCTCGTGAGCCGCCGCGCCGCCAGCTGCGAGGTCACGTGACGCGCCAGCAGCGAACACTTCTCGAAGTTCACGCGGTTGCCGCCCACTCTGAGAACACACCACGTAGGCTTTTTACTCCACTCAAAGGTTGCCTGGAAGAAATCGCGATAAGGCCGCCGATTGGACTTATTACATTAGGTACTTTTTAAGTTAATAATTTACCACGTAGACTTTTTACTACACTCAAAGGTTGCCCTGGAAGAAATCGCTATAAGGCCGCCGATTGTACTTATTACATTAGGTACTTTTAAAGTTAATAATTTACCACGTAGACTTTTTACTACACTCAAAGGTTGCCTGGAAGAAATCGCGATAAGGCCGCCGATTGTACTTATTACATTACTTTTTAAGTTAATTTATAGTACAATAAAGAGTTCTTTCGTTCATTCATTCACAATAATAATTCACTATTAAAATACGTGGAGCTTGCTTGCACGGGGTCAACCTCGGAATGATAGATAAATTAAATTGAATATAATCACTACTGTAAACCTAATGTGCTTCGGAGGGCACGTTAAGTTGTCATTCCCGACTTTTAAAGTCGTTAGGCCATGACGGAGGCCTTTAAGCGGCCTAAAAACTGTCCACTTGCTCATACGAACTTACCTACCCAATGTGCGGTAATTATAAGATTGAGATTTCGCTCCGTATCAGAAGGTCTATGAAGGAAAATGACGTAGTTTACAGAACGTCTATATATAAAAACGTCTATATGGTGGATGTCTTGAGTGGCACAACGACTTACTAGTAAAACGTCCAAAATAATATCATTTTTTTTTCGTCTTTGCCTATCAAAGAGCTAATACATTATTATGTTGATACATGATAATGTATTAGCTCGTTCATAATCGTGTCAATTTTTCATTTTGGACGTTTTACTACTTAGTAAGTCGTTGTGCCACTCAAGACATTGCCACCTTATAGACGTTTTAATATATCAATGTCTGTAAACTACGTCATTTTCCTTGATAGACCTTCTGATACGGAGCGGGAAATTCGAACCCCTAATTGTACTGGACTTTATTCCCACTCATACTCTCTCTGGCTCTAGGACTTTAAGTCCAGCATCGACAAGATCAATAACATCAATTAGGAAACGCATGTTATCTACAAACTTACTTGGAAGGAGATCCTTGATTGGCAAAGTGGAGGTCTCGACACGTGACGGACAGCAAGGGAACGGCCGTCGCTGTAGGCGCGGCGGCTAGGGCAGCGCGGTATCTGACAAATTCATTTTTATAAATAACTGAAATGTTAGGTATTTTTGACGGGAATTTGAGAAGTCATGTTGTCTTTTTGTTTTATTTTCTGAAACTTGTGTTTTAGCGAATGTTAATGTGTAATTGCTTTTCGAGTTCTCACAAAAAGTCCGTGTAATGCTTCAGTAAAGACCCACATCTTTACTGAATCTGACTCTGGTCTCTGAATTTGACTTGACTTGACTTATTTACTGACTTGAAACTTTAATGACATAGTAGTGGCTAAATGCGTGGCACAAGCCGTGCGAAAGCCAAAATAAAAGAAGTGAAGTGTTATATACACGAAATGAAAAAACTGAACGTTTTGTCAAATTAATTTTATTTACGTAAAACCGAGTTACAAATAATTTGACAAATGTTTAAACAACACACCGAACAGATACAGCAGAATCAGATATTCTTATCAGGCCTTCAAGCATTTAGAGCTTTAGTGTAAGACGCAAAAAAAAACATAAGTACAGTCAGCGTCAAATTGATATGACCGTCTAGAGTAGTCAAAATGATCTGAAACACATAAAAGCAATTTGATATACGCAGTTGGAATCATCATATTGTTGCAAGCTGCTTAGGTATAGGTGCTTGCAACAATATGACCCTACAATGATACCTACAATGATACATATATAAATGATACCTACAATGACCTGTAAAATCTAAACCTTTTACAAATAAAATACTATTGACTATTGACTATGATGATTCGAACTGCGTATATCAAATTGCTTTTATGTGTTTCAGATCATTTTGACTACTCTAGACGCTCATATCAATTTGACGCTGACTGTACATTTGGCATAAGTTCATTATTTGTAAGTAATAGAGTAGTTATTACCTTGCATGATTCCCGCTCGGCTCCACACAGAGTTCGAGTTGTCTTAGTTGTTGGCCGCACACCCCTGATGTCCGGCTCCACTGTTAACAAAATAAACAATCATTAACAGAGCCTAGTTAAGTAGTGGCAATTATGGATGTCGCCAAAACTTAACTAAACCAATTTGATAGCCTATCCATCCAAAGGTTGTCTGGAAGAGATCGCTCTAAGCGATAAGACCGCCCATTATACTAATATTAAGTTGTTTTTACTGTAATTGTATATTCCTATTGTTGGTGTAATAAAGAGTTCATTATTATTATTATTATAATTATTGATAGCACTAAAAATGTTGCCGTCCTTTTCATAACGATCGAAATAAAAAGGATGGCATCGATATTAGTGCTGTCAAATTAGTTTAGCCAGGATTTGGCGACATCCAGAATTGCCACTAGTTAATCTCGCTATAAATCTGCGTGCACCCGAAATTCTGCTTAAATCTAGATGGCGTTGTTTTGCCAGCCATAATTTTGATGAATATTTTGTCACAGTTAATCATTATAGTGTTAAAATATTTTATTTAGATGCTGCTAATGTATTCCAGTTAGTGTGTGTAGGATCTCTATCCTACATGAAAAATGTATTTTTTTAATTGAATTTAACCTTTTACAAGCTACTTTTAATTTTGCTCCTCTGCATCATTGAAAGGCATAAATCACTCTTACCTAGTTTACATTTTACTTATATTGCAAATTGAGAGCATGTGCTAGATAATGTGGTTTGACGTGAGCCTGACTACTCACATAAATATAACGGCCGAAGCAATGAAAGACAATAAAAAACCTCAATAATTATTTTCAAATATCATTTAGTGCATTATAAAGATCAGAGACTAAAATAAAGTAATCTTAGTAATCTTAAAAAAAATGTTAGAGCTTTTTTCGAGAATCGTTATTTAATAATTAGATGACGAGATGTCGCTACGTGTAGCAAACGGGTATTTATTTACTAATTTCAAATAAACTGACGCCAACTTTCCAAACACTTGTAAAAGCTCCACAGATGGCAGTGCTATTAAACAATGGAAGTTTAACTGGGTTAGTTACCGTCTTTTTCAGTCTGGATATGGGCGCCATATTCAGAGCACTGATGATAGCCATCAAAGAATTGAAGTTTCCGAGGTTGAAGCACTCTCTGGCGGTCATCACCCATTGTTCAATAACTCGCGCTCGATACTTGCTTTTCGTAGGCTGAAACCAATTTTTCAATTTAGCTTAGTTGTATTGTATCATACGTACCTTGCTATAGTTTCTATGTCATCAGGTTCAGAAATGAGTTTAGTGTTGAGCTAATAGGTCAGTGCAGAGTGGGATTTAGGAAGCATTTTTGAGCAAGGTTTGTTGAACTATCATCGACGTATGATACAAAAATAGCCGTGTCCAGTGGGAGGTTTCGACTGTTAGAAACAAACATCTAATTTACCTTCACAATATCAGTAGCCACTAAGTAACTGAGTCGGTTGAACCAATCCGCATAGGCCTCCAAGTTCCGAGTACTTTTAGTCTCAATATGGTGGAGATTAATTGATCCTTTTGCACACGCAGACGAGGCCTGGGGCGCTTGAGTTGGTGCAAACGTCTGCACAAGCTCTTCAGGCCCGACGAACGAAAGCCGGTGAAGTTCCACTATTGTGAGCTGGTTTGCCAACTCGACCGGGGTCAAACCCAGTGTTAGTATATCTCCCTGAAATTTATGTTCTGTTACTTAATGCTTAATCCAGCTAGGCTAGGCTTTGTTTCATAAACAACTAGCAGCGCCCCGCGGTGAATAGTTCCCGTTCCCGTGGGAATACCGGGATCAAAAGCAGCATGTGTTAATTCAGGATATAAGCTATCCTGGTACTAAATTTCATTTAAATCCGTCCAGCCGTTTGAGCGTGAAGGAGTAACAAACATTCACACTTACACAGAAACTTTTATCTCTATAATATTAGTAAAAAAAAAGTTAACACCCAATCTGACCAATCATTTAATTACCTGCGCTAATTGGTCCACAGAGCCCACTTGGAGCACATCTACCAAGGTTTCCTCATACTGTTCCAAAGCAGTCAGTTTGTCCAGTAGTTTCTCTAAAGTAGTCGACATTTCCACTCTCACTAGAGCCATGTGCTCTGCAGCACACCTGGAGGCAAACTTAGCATTAGACTAGAAAACGAGAAATTGTCATTTTGGACAAAGGCAGGTCTGAAGCCCTAAACCGAAGAGCGTGTATGAAGAATGTAATGAGAGTGAATGATGCGAAAGAGGTGAGAGGTGTGTCAGGATAGCAAGTGGTATCTGCCTACCCCTATTATAGGAAAGAGACGTGATTTTATGTATGTATTTATTTCAAGAATTTTTTGCTAAACATATTATTTTGTAATAGTTTTATGTTATCCAGAAAAAAACGGGTGTAAAAGACACTCATTTTACCAAAAGCCTCGAGGCTTATGGTAATATTAGTAAGTACGGTAAAAAAGTAAAAACTATTTTGTTCACCTTTGTGTGATACTACGCACTAGCGCCATCACTCTGTCGTCGCGGAAATCGTAGGGAAACATGCCGGTCCACTGACTGAGCACCCGCACTAATGCCGTCATGTCACTAAGCTCCTTGTCCACCAAATCCTTCACTTCTGATTTACCCTGCAAAAATACATACCAAAGTTGTAAAATCGCTTTAAAAAAAATAGTATTTTTTTTTAAAACAGGCTGTTAGTAGAGTAACTTCACTTTGTTTTACGAGTTATTCTCAGAAAGCCCTTTCATTTGAAACCCATATTAGAGGAACGCATTATTTTTCTTTACATATTTAAGTACCATTTCTTTTTTTTTCATTTATTCACCATTTTAACATTAATAAATCTTATACTTCTGACTACCCTACCCACATGTTACCCACATGTTGACATGTTAAAAAAAGGATCTAAAAATTGCCCAAATATCTGAAAGAAATGTCTACCGCTCCCTGAGATACAGTTGTGATGATATTTCATTTCATTCAAGAATTACTTGTTTATATGTATTAGATTAAACACTTACAATCTTATCATAGGTTTTGAAATACTTCTTGCAGAGTTTATTCAGCAGCTCATGCGGCTTGACAAACAGACGCGAGCACAGCAAGAAAGTGAATGTGAATGACTTGTTTGCCCCCGGTCGTAGCATATCAACCAGCGCTTCCATAGTGGCACTGACTATTTGTCCATCTCTGTATTCCACATCATTTTTGTCAGGACAGTTTACATATGGCGGAGCTGCTATTGGCTTCACTCCAGGTTGTATTACTGCTGTCAGCTGAAACAAGAAGATAATCATTTTATACAATACTTCGACTGTTATTCTTCGGATGATGTGTTTGTATCTGATTTCATTTTATGGACATGTACTCTTGTATAGCTGCAGCTTATATGGTATTTTGAAATGCATTATAAAATTAACTCACAATAAAATAAAGTAACAACTGCTTACTTATTATTGTATCTAAGTAATACAAAACTTAATAATTTGGAACATATTAATTATTTTAGACAAGTCATGAAGTGTGTTTCTTATAACATATAACTGAAGCAGTTATGTAGGTAAGGTAGTTATTATGTTGTCATGAGCCTTGAAAATACATTAAGATTTGTTTTATTTTAAAGTCAATAGGTAAGATAAGTGTATGATTGACACACTGGTAAAAATAAATGTATGAAACTTATTTCTGTTGTGTTACCTGTGGTGTATCGACTCTCTGAGCAGGCACAAAGTTGATGCCTCCATTCATCACAATGTGTTTGCATGCACTCTCTGTCATGAATTTATTTCCTCTCACCATGGAGTAGTAGTCATCATTCTGAAAACAATAAAAGTTCATAAATAATAATACATAAATCCTACTAATCCTACTATCCTACTAATATTATAAAGGTGAAAGTTTGTGTGTGTGTAAGTGTGTTTGTTACTCTTTCACGCTAAAACTACCTAACGGATTTGGCTGAAACTTGGAATATACATAGTTTATGACCGGGAATAACAAATAGGCTATTTTTTATTCCGGTATTCCCACGGGAACGGAAACTACCGCGGGTAACACCGCGAGGCGCAGCTAGTAAATAAATAAAAGTAGCCTTTATTCGCATAATAATACATACCTACTACATTATTATTAACTAGTTAAACTGAGAATAAGTAGAATTAAGATGTTTATGCATAAGTCTTGAATTGAATGAGACAATAGAAGTAGCTCCCAAAATATACTTGTACTACGAACAAAACATTATACATTGAATCATAGACAGATCCTTTTATGGTAGGTGGATGTGGAAAAACAAATCAAATTACAAAACCAATTTGGAATGTAGTCATTAATTTTACAGGCAAGAATCTAGCAGTAGAATTATTATTCATGAATGTAACAACATGGTATTCATAAAGCTGGTTTATATATCATGTACCTACTGGTAAATGTAACATACTGTCGCCTTAGCTGAACATTACCGTATACAAGTTTCCTCGATACAGGCCTAGCCTAGTGAGGAAATTGGCGGGAATCTCATTTCTATAGATTAAGTTTTATTCTGTGTAATCAGTTAAATTAAGTAACCTGTACTTGTAGCTATTCTGTTCACTGTAATCAATTATTTTTCATTTTCATTTTTCATATGCTGACCCATTTCATATTCGATTCCAAACTAGACAGCTAGCTAATTTTTAAGTCTAAAAAGTGTTGTGTTCATTTAATCATGGTGATTCACTCAAGCGTAGTCAATTATCAAGTATAAAAAATGTATTTGGACCCAATATAGTTTTTAATTTGTACTTTGAATAATAAAAATAAATAAAAACCAATAAAATTTGTTTATTTATTAACATAAACTCTTATTATAATTATGCGCATATAATAAGGGTTTAAATATTACATAAAATTGGGTCTGGATGTTTATCTATCTATAAATTATGTATGTATGTATTTACACAAAAAAATTATCTAAGTATTATATCAGTCATCTAGTTAATTTATCCAGATGGTGAAATTATTTATTTAACAAACAAAGAAACACACAGGAACAAGTGGTTATAAACAACTAGTTACCATAACATTAAGTTGCTTAGCCTGGGACTAGACGACGCCTTGTAAAATGTTCAAGGATATTTATTTTATTTATATGCCTTCATTAACATTAACCCTAACTATAGAAACTCACATCATAGTAAGAAAGTCCCGTGCCATGGAGAAGAGACGTGTCTGGTGGCAGAGGAGCATGGTCAGAAGGGGCCGGTGGTGCGGGTGCTGGCTCTGTTGGAGCTGGTGGCACTTTGATATTGCACCCGCTACATGATGCCTCATTCAACTTGCTTGCGTAATAATACATAGCCATTCAATTTCTCGAGGGCAACTTACACTAGTGGCCTCTAAGCTGGTGGGATTAAATCATGGAATCCATTGGATTTTCTGCAAAACATTTTCTGCTTTTATTTACTTAATTTTTAAATGTATTTACATCAATATAGGCATAGCTAGTTTGCTGACATGGTTACTATAATAATATACATTTTGATTAGGTTCTTTACATGCCAGTTATTGTTTCAGACTAATGACCTGTAAGACCTATTACCCATATCCCAACTAGCAATAAAGATAATAAGTTGAATCAATTTTTAGGGGTGAACGTCACTCAGATTTGGTCGATGATAAATATTTACTTAGTTATTATTTTGTAGTTCCCATAAATGTATTCAAAACTTATAAAGTGATTCAGGTAAGTAACCTTCTGCCTCAAGCAAGACATGTGCAAAATGGGCACTCACAAGTTCATTACTTCAGGAAAGATTGTATAGCACTGTTGCATCTTTCAATAAAAAAACTAATAACATCTCATGTTTTACCATCAAGCTATTTAGACTGCGGAGAGCATTGTGTGCTAAAGAAGTATATACCTATTAAAAATCTAGCGCTACGGCTAAGGAATTCACATTGCACACATGCGTTAGGTGCAAGCTGTTCTGTGGCAGTCTTATGAAGAGCACTCCAGCAGCAGGTCAGGAAATGTGTTAAACAGAATCAACATTAACAATGTGAGATGCTTAGGTATATAGTTTCAAAATAAAAATATATATTAGAAAAAACATAGAAACATCTTTCTAAAATCTTTAACAATTATTTGCTTTTACAGAAAATTATGCAAACTAGCGGTAAGTAGGTTCTGGATTCAGATAATATTTAATTATTCAATAAAATATTTCAAATAAGACAGTCATAGAAATAAAAATCTTTTGAGTCTTAGTAATTATTAGAACCACCTGGACTTCTAGATATCCTCAAGAGTGCATACTTAATCACATAATGCACAGAAATTGTCTTCAGCCCCAACAATGCACATCTAGAGATAGCAATCAATAAATAGTACCTACCTATGTTATTGTTCTGCAAAGTACACTACAACTAGTAAAGTAGATGTAAAATTCAATATTTTTATGCGCTTTTAGATACTACTAAGACGGTACACTATGTGTTATTGAGTACAAATACTATGAAATACCTAACGGCGAAGAAAGGTGAAAGTTGTCTTCCATTGGATGGAACAAAAATTAGTTACCTGGTTGGTAGCACTGGGTTTGGCGTTGCTTCAAGACGACAATTATTTTACAAAAAGAGCACACTTTTAATACATTGTACACATAGGCACATATGTGCTAAATGTTAAATTTTACGTAAATAAAATAGCGCGAAGCGCGAATTTAACGCGCACAGTAAAAGTCAGTCAGGCAAAGCTATCCATCCATAGATATTTTTGTTTCTCTTTTCATTTTTTTTAATGTATGTTTTTACATTGCCAGAAGTCAAAATAATTGTATCGCATTCTCGCATAGTATACTTTTTAGGATTGTTTGTGGTTGGTGTCTTATTGGTGGGTATGGCAAGGTACTATACTCTGTGGGTTTAAGTATCTATTATGGTATGGCGCCAAAAATCAAATTCTAAATTCTCCTCTGCTCATAACTAAACCAACTAAAGCTAACCAGTGTGTATGCTTTAGATATTATTGACTGCTCATTTTGTCTATTTATTGGCTATTTACCTACGAGATTAAATAAATATTATTCCTGTATGACTTTAGGCGGAAGCATAGGAATACCCAAGAGAATAAAATCACTATACTTATACTATACTATACCTACTTATACTTATACTTACGTTTAACTTTTATTTGGTTTCCTAGGGAACCTCATTTCAGTTTATTTGTCAGTTTATGATTTTTGTGACAGCTGCTTGTATTTACCAGTATTTACTTACATACATTTCGGGACTTGTTTTGATTTTGTAAATGTAAAATAATTATGAATGAAAGCGTAAAACGTAGAATAACATCAACGACGCTGCCAGCTATTGACATTTTGCAGAGAAATGTTCAAAAAGTACCAACGTATCATGTGAGGTAAAGTCACACTCACAGATATTTATAATAAGTAATTACATTGTACTGTCACACCTGTATTATTTGCTTTAATTATGTACCTACCTATCAGTTCATTTCTTCTCTACTTTGCAAGTAGGCACCTAGGTACCTAGTTACCTACCTACTTTAAGCGGTGCTAATTAATTATATTAGGTATTTGACAGGTAAGAGCGTCCTAAATAATTAATACGCTCCCAAATAAATATATAATAAGCGATCTTGCATTGGGGGTTAGCCGTCTATGTAGGTACCCTAGGTAGGTACCTATTTACCTATTTTAAAATTACATTATTAGGGACTTTATTTTTGCAGTTGCTTTATTTATCCTTGTTACTTACCCTTCAGTGACGTCACAGAGATCCCTCAGAGATTCACTATTATCTACATACCTAGCTACATTCAAGATTTATACATGACCTTCATTTACCTACTTAATAAAAATGCGATTTATTTGCAGAAAACCTCGTGATATCCCCTTTCATTTGCCCCACAAGAAATTGCTGGAAAAGATTGAATATGTAAAACGAGAACCGGAGCCATTGGTAAAGTATTGAACTAAATAGGTATTTAAATTTTTTAACCGTTAATGTCCCGATCCATCGTTTACTCACGACTATAATATTGATATCGTGTGCCCATCTTGCTGCCGAAAGTTCAACAACAATCCTTCTGTCCTCGGCCACCATTCAGTTACTGCTATTATACTTATTCCATCTGCCATCACCTCGGCCACCATTCAGTTAGGTACCTACCTACTGCTATTATAGGTACTCTCCACTTGCCATCACCTCGCCATCATAATAAGATCATGATAGGAATGGTGCAGGATCGTGGCGGTTTTCATAAGCTAGGGGAGATTGCTCGTCCAGGGTCCCTTTTTGTCCAAATTTGGATGACCAATCAAAAATCCCCAACATCATAACTTTTTAGTCGTTAAACCTGTACCTACTGTACCTACATACCTACATAAAGTTTCGGCTCGGAAAATTAAGACACAAGTGGTAGGTTAGGTACCAACAAGCTGACAAACAATAACAAATTCCCGTGTTAAGTTTTTGAGTTCATAGGCAGAGACACTTCGTTCGCTTGGTCAAAAATAACACTCAACGTTAATTTTTTTTTTATATTTTACTAGTTATCTAAGGTCTACTGGTGCTTCCATAGTTAAGATTACCTATACCTAGGGTTATTTAGAACCTTATATAGGTCTTACTGATTGTGTTCTTTTCAGACTGGTTTTACAGAAGCCCAAGAGGAACGATACCGAAATGAGCGAAAGCCAGCTAAGTTACAACTGGAGCCAATAAATTTAGAAGAACCTATAGGTAACATTGTTTTATAGTAGAACCTAGGTAGGTAGGTACCTATTCGTGCAATTTTACTCATTTGGGTTAACGATGTCTTTAAATATGATTCGTGAAGAAAACAAAGATAACAATTAAAGAGGCGTATCACGGTCAAATTTAACATAGGTACATTCATTGTTATTATGTGACCACTTTGTAAAGCCTTTGTAAGCTTGGATAACACTCCGTTGACGTCTTAAATTATTTATAGGTAAGAAAAAAAAAACTCTAAAGATCCGCGAGTCGAGTGACGCTGAGTTAGACAAGGAGTTTTTTACTTCGGACCCGTTGAAAGTAAAGCCTGTGGTAGCGTCACAGAAGGAAGTCATCGCTCAAGTTAGGAGGGATCCGTCCGGTGGCTTTCTCTACATGGTGTATGCGGTTCATCCGGAAAACGTTTACTTTACTCCGTATTATCTCAAGTATGTTTCAGGCACTTTTTATTTAGAACTAGAAAAACCAACAGCTAAAGTAGACAGTAGGTAATAGATACAATAATAGCTCTAGAAAGCCGTTCCGCAGGTTCTAACTATTTTAGCGAAGCTCTGGTTAAGCTTCGATAGTCTATCGATTAACATCGTCTATCGATGATAGATCGTCTAGCGGCCGAAATTAATATTCAATCCGACGAACGATCGCATATTTTATCTCCATAACAACTTTGGTAAAACAACACAATTTTTATGGCACTTTTTCACAGTTAACAGCGTTGCTATTGTAATTAGATCTGCGATCGTTCGTCGGATTCGTTAGTCATAATAACTCACATGAACTTGCTTGCTTATTGTTTTTATTTGATAGACAATATCAGGTAACTTCTATACTAATTGTTTATACCAACTTGCCCGCCTACACAATCGTATCAAAACATTTTAAACAGGTTAATCTGCTAATAAAAACAAATATAATATTAAATTACTCAATGTTGATGTTGTTTTGTCTATTGCGTGGTTTATTAAAAATTAGCTCTAATTAGGTAACTCTCTTTTGAAATAACTTTCTAAGTTGCTATTTACTTTATTTTAATTGTTTTATATCTAGGCTGTAAAACTGTTTGTTTTCCGAATAAATATTATTAATAAATAAATAAATAAATAAGGTCGTGTTACCCAAGCAAATCGGGAAGGAACGTGATTGTGTTTTGCTTTCATTTCTATTTGTGACACCATCACAGTTTCCAGTAGTATGACTTTACAATCGGAAAGCTGGCAAGCTGGCGTAATTTTGTGGTGCCCACAAAACTTTGACAAGTTTATTAAAGATAAATAATAAACAATTCTGATAGTGCCATTATTACTAGTAGGTAGCATAGTTACAACATATTGGTGTAGTAATATATATTTTTTAATTTTACAGAGTTGTTCCTTATGAGGAAATTGATAGACATAATTACTTGACTATAAGCCCGTGTGGGGTGACCCATTACACGAGTGAAATGGTCTTCACAAAACTTGCGGCTTGGGAGCAGGAGTACACCATCTTTGTGAAACTAACTGATGTAATTCCGTTTGTGAATAAATAACTCTATCTAATGAAACAACATTTAAAAACACAACGCTCGTAGCGAAGCTTGCTAAGACGTTCTTGATAGATCGTCGAAGTTAAGCAAAGTTTTCAGCAGTGGATGAGCGGTGGATGGCACAACTTGGATGGCAAGTGGCATTATCAGCTCGTGTTACGGAGGGCACTTTAAATTGTCGGTTCTAGGTTTTAAAGTCGTTAAGCCATGAGGGAAGCCTTTAGTGCGGCCTAAAAACTCCGTCACCAGAGTTGGCCACTTGCTCGTACGAACGAATGAACTTTTAAAAAGATAAACAAATGGGAAAAAATGGACTTGCTTTTATGCTATTTTAAATCACTGATTTAGATAATTTATTTTCAGATTAAGTTCTTCAGAGTTTATAGGTACTGGAAAGCTTTTTACGTCTGGCGAAAATCGATACTATTTAGAAAATACAGTAAGCTTAGGAATAAGCTTGCTAAGAATCTATTTATATTGACCCCAGTCCTTGGCAAAGCTTTATTGAGCGTTCAAGCGATGTGCTGCGAAATGTACATGAAGAGCTTTGCCGATCTTTCCAGAGATATGGATACGGCCTTCTTCTACTTCATTGAAGTTCAGGTAACGTCTTTGGAAATAATGTTGTGAAACAATTTTTTACTCCAGTTTCACCCCAATATTTATAACAAGCTGTCATTTTAAAGGTTTAGGGTGTATTTCTTGTCAATCAGGCGGCATAATTACTCCGTCACCAGAGTTAGCATCTAGCTGATACGAACTAAACTGACTGAGCCTCTGACATGTCTCTGCTAATAGATGGCTAATTAGGCACACGTTTGGGCTGTAGAAAGCTTAAATACCATTATATATAACAGGGTTATCTTTATTTACTGAATAATAATAAAACTAGCACCTACCTTTATAAAATATTAGCTAATGTTCATTCGGAAAGTCCATGCTACACATTTGGTGAAATATTTTTTGAAATCGGATGAGAAGTTTCGTAGATTGCCTAACTAAAACATACAAACAAACAAAACAACCAACTTTACCTCTTTATAATATTAGTATAGATATAGATATTATAGTAAAGTAGGAAGAGATTAATAAATAAAATAAAAATAAACAAGATAAGACCTTATATTTTCAGATTATACAAAAATGTGTACAAAAATATATGAAAAGTACTACATAATATTATTTACTAAGGTTTAATTAAGTTTTAATTTTCTTAGTTAGGTATGTAGGTTATTAATTGTTTTCCTGGAACCCCCCTTAGGTAAAGGCCTCCTCCAAAGCGTGCCATTGCGTTGCATAAAAAAGCCCATGATCGCAAGAAATGGCACGCTTTGGAGATTAATATTCATACAGTATTCTTTATCAGATGAAACGAGTGGAATACACAAGGGAAAAACTAAAGGAGTTTCGAGAAGTAGTGCTAGATATAATAGTCACAGCGTGTCACACGGCGCTCTACCTGCAAGGCTTTGTTTTCGACGACAGGAACATACCGCCCTTCCAGATGATACGTGGGAAGCCCACCGGTGGAATGTCTTATACCGAGAAAGCAAATAAAAGAAAATACTGCGAGCGACTTGCTAGGTAACTAATTGCTAATTAGAAAAATACTGATAAACTTGATATGTTTCTGTTTGATTTTAAATAAGAAATGTATTTTATTTACGAGTATATTTATAACAACAAAAGGTTATAACACTCACTTATCACAAACTACAAGTTTAAAATTTTGTAAAGGGTTTCTTTTAGCACGTATGTGCTTATAATATTTATATCGTGGTACAGGCAAGCTAATTCAAACCATTATTAACGTAATATTTATTTTAGCTACATAAAGCAGAACGATTACATGACAAACTACATGCTGTACCGTCTTACAAAGAGGTCCAATAGCATGATGGCAGATATGCTCCGTATACACGTCGGTTTCACGCCCGATCAGGAACTCTTACTCGGGAAAGAAGTTGATGAGGTCTTGGAAGTGCTTCCTAGGCCCACCGATATTTGTAAGGTACGGATACTTGCGCCTACTATATCTATTTTTGGGGGTTTGTACAAAAAGTCACAGTGCTGATACATTTTTATATACATTTATCCTGATATCATTACAGTGGGCGCTTTTTCAAGTAGACGCGTATGTCTTACCTAACGGCGAAGTTGAGCTGAACCCCAGCGAAAAAATAATGACAACTTACATAGAGAAAATAACAGACTACTGGGACCAATATGTTCGCACATTCCATAACTTCCTAAACGAAGAAGTGTTACAAGTGTTTGTTCAGCCTTCGATAATGGGGAAGCAAGTAGAATGGTCAGCTGGACAGTCCCCTAACTTATACTTCCTGATGAATCAAGACAAAAAAATGCTAGAAGATATAGCGTTTATCCCGTACTCTATCAAAAATGGATTTGATAGCGTGTGGATGTTCCTTGAACGCATGAAGTGTTTTATGAACAACTTCAGAGACGCTCACGAGATGGATATCAGTATAATCAAGGAGGAACGTGATGTGATGGCTTTTAGAAAGCTATGTGAGAAATTCGTGAAGCAGATGGAGGAAATTGAAGATGTGGTTAGCTATCAGCCACTTGGCATGCTGTTCCTGTGTCTCTGTCCATTCCAAGAGTTGTTCAGGCCACAGCCGAAACGTCTGTTTGATGTGGTTTTAACAACTACGCCAGAGTGAGTACCTAAAATACTTTTTTGCATAGATTTTTCTTTACCTTGTCCCACTCCTGGCTAAAGGTCTCCCCCAAACTCTTCCAACCGTATCTATCTTTAGATAGGCCGCTTTCTCGTGTAACTTCCAGTATTGCATTCTACAAAGCATTTTCCTTCATTTGATACTAAACTTGTGGGTATATTTGGACACATTTGATTATTTATCCCCAACTTCATCCCCCATATCTTGTAAACGTCTTAACTGATTTTGATAAAACAGGTTTAAGAACCACCGCTAGAAAACATACCTGTAAATAAAAAAACTGCATTAAAATCGTCTTGTGAGCTCTACTGGTGAGCTACGGTGCTACAGACAGAACCACAGACATACAGACACACATATTAGCTGTCAAATTTCCCTCTTTTTGTGTGTGGGGCATTGAGATGTATTAAAGATATATAATATATATAAGATATATAATCTAATAGCTGACAACACTCAAAAAATGTGGAAGCAAATTCAATGTTCTAATGACATTTGACATTTAAATGTAGACGTTATGTCTTTTGTTTTAATGTTCAATGTCGCTTGTACGCAAAAAAGAAAAACTCGGCGCACTACGTAGTGTGCGCAGAGTTTTAGCGTTTACATTTTTTTTGTCTGATTGTGGCTCTCTAATACATCTCAATGGTGTGGGGTATAAAAAATAAGAATTACACAGTGACAGATACGTTCTGCTTCCTATTAGACACTGATTCATATTATGCCACGCGCGTTTATGTCTTCTGTATAAAGTTTTAGTATTAGAGGTTTGTGTAAAAAAAGAATTAGAATACTTCGAGATTATTAAGTTTAAAAATTTATTTTAATGTGGAAACGTATTTTAATGCTAATAGTTCGCACTTATATAATTCTTACTGCCAATTAACCATAATAATCATTATTATTATGGAAATATGTAGAAGTTTAATTTCTGTAAATAAATTGCGACGAAACCTAAACCTTCCAAAACTACTTGTCGGACATGATCTAATGGTAGGTCGTATCAATATTGGATTTAAAAATACGGGCATGTACCAAATATGTATTTGGATATACCTCTGACTACCCCCTTAAACATTTTCAAAAGGATCTAAAAAAATTGCATAATGATCTGAAAGAAATGTCTACTACTCCCTGGGATACAGACGTGATCATATTTCATTTTATTTTTCATTACATTTTTTATTTTACAAAATCTTGCTAGGTAAAATTTTTCAGAGAATTTTTTATCTAGCCCATAATTACACATACTCTATCAGCCCTTCCAGGGGAAGACTGAGAATTAATTACATTAGTCAGATAAAAGAGAAGGTCGCTGTCATGTCGTATCAAGAATTAAAAGAAATTGCATTGGAAAGAAGTATATGGAGGAAATTGCATCATTACATCGACAAGAGCTGAGCTCTTAAGTTTTATATATATTGCCTTATTCCAGCATCGGCCGTGATTGCATAGACGAAATTCTCTCGGGTGTTGATAATATAACCGAGGATATTAGTAAAGAGCCTGAGAGTGCAGGTGAATTAGTTGCATTTAACTTCATGTTGGATGGATTGGAATCTCGCGTCGCCTTCTTGGAAGAACGCCTGGAGTACCTCAGGGAACTGTACGATCTTATGGGCGAATTCAACATCCCTATACCGCCGGACGATATGACTGAATACTTAGGTATCTATCTATCTATCTATCTAATCAGCCGGTAACACCCACTGTTGGGTAAAGGCCTCTTCTCTATCACGCCACTCTTGGCGGTGTTGTATATCTTAGGTATATCTGTTTCTATTTACTTATTATTAACACAGATAAAAGAATACTAGTAGTAACTAGCTTACTCACCCGCGGCTTCGCTCGCGTGGTACCTACCTTGATAAAGTATAGCCTATGTTCATTCGGAAAGTCCAATTTTTGAAATCGGATTAGTCGTTTCGGAGATTAACAAACCAACTTTACCTCTTTGTAATATTACTAGCTTACTCGCCCGTGGCTTATGTTTAGGGTAATCTCCGAAACGAAATAATAAATAAATATCCATGGACATTCCACACAGCGTCATCTAGTTCCAAGCTAAGCAACTAAATGCTTGTGTTATGGTAACCAGATGACTGATTTATTACATAGATACATTTTATGTTTTTTTAACTTTTTTTTTTAAAACTACTCATTGATTTTAAAGATTCTTTCTCCGATGTGTAGCATGGACTTTCAGAATGGATATAGGCTATATATTTTTATCAAGGTAAGTACCACTTGAGCGAAGCCGCGGGCTAGTAAGCTAGTTTATGTATAAAACTTTGTCAAACCAAATATCCATTCTTAATTAGGTAGACCTACTTGTAATAATATTATATACTCTGTGGTAATACTTTTAATTGTATTTTTTAGGTCTAAGTGTGGCTCTCGGTACACTACGAACCAATGTCGACGCTCGCCTGGAGACGCGAGGCAAGCTGGCCGGCATGTTCGCAAGTCGCATCGGCAAGGATATAATGGAGCTCATGTTAGATGTCAACAAGTTACGAGATGAAGTTGCAGTAAGAAACTTCATTTTCTTCTGTCCTCCTTAAATCTTGACGGAGATGAGTTTTTGATGAACTTAAGTTTCGTATAGGACACTTGCGTGAACTGTCTTGTCACTCAAACTGCACAAACTGGCATCTTGAACTAAAATATTATTTTTTACTTCTTTAGGGAAGGTTCATATCTGACGGAACATGCGTCGCGTATTATACGCCAGAACAGACAAATGTATAGAAAAACACTTGACCGTTCACACTCAACCGATGATACGTTAGTACGCTAGATGATACGCTCGGCGTATTTTACGTCAGATATGAACCTTCCCTTAATCAGAACTAGCATTCATCTAAAACGCTTTAAGTGTTCGTTTTCACAAAATAATGTGCTTGGCCATGTTTAAGTTTCCCTTTGTTTTGAAGCAAAGAAATATTCGTATTTGTTTGGAATTATTCTACAGTAGGATAATAGGATTTCTTTACATTCTTTACAGCAACAATGGTTGTATGACGAGAAGTCTGACATTGAAAAAGTTATGGAAACTCTCGACGAACTTTTAGAAAAGTTGATGGTTTGTTTCGCTAGAGACAAACAAATAAGGGAGTGGCAGAAAATATTTAAGGTAACATATAAAATTAACATTTCTATAAATTCTAAATTTTTAAAATTCGTTGCCTATTGTTTTTTACTATTTATTACTTTTGAATTCTGTTTAAAATGTTTGTATAGGTAGATGGTACAAAATAATCAAGCAAACTATGTAATTCAGTTTTGTTCAACAGGAAATCTATTTTCTTTAGCTATAAGCGAAATTAATGTTTGGTTGTACGTACCGTTTAGGTGAAAATTAATTAATTTTGCTGTTTTTTTGTAGATACCACCAGCTAGGTTGGAGCAATTGGATGAGGCTATCAATGATGTAAAGCTCAGACAATTACTGTGGAAGTCTTCTAAGGAATGGAATGAAATGTTTTTGTCATGGTAAATATGAGACCAAATAAAAATGTTAACATTTTGTTAGCTTACAATAGTATCTAATGAGTCATAATCATAATAAAACGCTTTATTACCTTTTACCCTTGTAAGAATCTTAAAACATAGACTTTTATGCGTGAGTTTTACTAAAAAAGACGTTGGTTACATGAGTCTGGTTCACGCCTCATTTAGCTGGCAGAAAGCAGTTCCTTGTACCATCATTTTATGATTTTACTAGCTGCGCCCAGCGGTGTTACCCACGGTGAATAGTTCCCGTTCCCGTGGGAATACCGGGATCAAAAGTAGCCTATTTTTGAATCCAGGGTATAAGCAATCCTGGCACCAAATTTAATTAATATCCGTCAAGCTGTTTGAGCATGAAAGAGTAACAAACACACTTGCATAGGTACTTATTCACTCTCACATAAACTTTCACTTTATAATATTAGTGTGATTTCAGGTATGAAAATCCGTTCAACACTCTCGACATTGATGATATACAAACGACTACCATCAATTACGGAAAAATATTCAACCAACTTGATAAAGGATTGCCGGCGAATAAAATAGTACCTAAATGCAAGGAGACGATAGACATTATCAAGGAGAAGGTATGCCTTCTAAAATTAAAACATGTGACTGGATAATGTAAAATTTCTTTAGATTCTAATGCGGACACACATTGGAGTTGTTGGAACATGTTGGTTCCAACACTCCAATGTGGGGATCGATCTTAGATGGTTATTGGACACAAACGTAGCATTGCCATGCCATTGGCCATTCTATTCGTAGCCAATGTTGGAACCAAGTTGAAGCCACGCGGACACTGTGAATTATGATTGTGTGTGTATTATCTTCCTGTTCTTGTCCCACATTGTGGGACTTAGTCGGCATAACTATCACACATTCTTCTACTTACCTTTATCAGTCATCTTTCAGTACACACCCCCAAAATACACGTAAAATTTCAAAAAGTGTTTGTTTCAAACAGCTACCGGTTATGTCATACTTGCGTAATCCATCACTCAAGCCGCGGCATTGGGTGAAGATCGAAGAGATACTGAAGACTCGTTTCACTCCCGACATGGTTGTGACTCTGAAAATGTTAGAAGAACTCCAAGCGTTTCAGCACGCGGAGGAATTGATGGAGGTGGCTGGCCAGGCCAGTTCCGAGGCTGGACTCGAAGGGCTGCTCAAAAAGGTGCGTGATTTCAAATACCACCTTACATTTTAGCTAATACAATTTATTTACAGAAACTAAACTACTACATATTTACATAACTGTACAAAATACAATTAGAACCAGTTGAGACACCGGATCCATAAGGATCATTACGAACGATCTATAGGTAGCTCAACTGATCCAAACCACTGCCCAAGGCACCACTGGAAGCGTGCCCAAGGCACTGGTAGCTTGTCTACAATAAACAAACCCCTATTCTTTCCAAAACTCTTAGATAAACTAAACATTACACACGGGAAATTACTCACGTAAAAAATATCGTCGAATTAGATACCGACAATGTTAACTCTTATTGAAATCAGGTAGAGGAGATATGGGCAGCACTGGAGTTTCCCGTCCTCCTGCACAAAGACGCGAAAGACGTCTACATAATATTGAAATCCACAGGTAGAGGAGATATGGGCAGCACTGGAGTTTCCCGTCCTCCTGCACAAAGACGCGAAAGACGTCTACGTGCTCGGCGGTCTCGACGAGATCCAAGCGGCTCTGGACGAGAGCAACATCCACATCGGCACTATCCTTAGCTCAAGAAACTGTGGCCCTATCAAGAGTAGAGTGGAAGAATGGTCGAAGAACCTTGACCTGTTCTCTAAGACTCTTGTAAGTGTTAAAATGGTATTTCATGGGCAAAGTCATTTCCTCTCGGAGCTTTAGCCATCGTAGACCCTTTTATGATTATTTCAAGGTTACTCATACTTGTCGCAGTAGCTATACTATGACACCATCACATTGTGGAGTCTACTTCATACCTACTCTAGTGACTGAGTTTAAATACAAATACAAAATGATTAAAATTTATCATCAATTTACACAAAAGTAACAAAAAATCTACGTACAATGTTGAAATAAAAGGAGTTGATTCAGCGTAAGCTGCATGTAGCCTAAGTTATCAAAAACAGTTTTTTTTTTCAAATCGGTAAGGGAAATAGGATTTATTTTGTATATAATACAGAATATACAGATTATCCTTGACCTTTGGTTATCATTGTCTTTGATATTACTTATTTTACAGGAAGAGTGGTTTGGCTGCCAGCAAACGTGGATATATCTCGAAGTTATCTTCTCTGCCCCGGACATCCAGAGGCAGCTACCCAATGAGACCAGGCTCTTCACCATTGTCGACAAGTCATGGAAGGACATCATGAGGAAATTGGCCAAGGTTTGTCAACTTTTCATCATTAACAAAGAGTTACCGTTTTATTTTTAAACATTAACGGGTTCGATCCTCGCTGCGGGACAAATGTTGTTTGTAATATCTGCAAATATTTGTCTCGAGTCAGGGTAATTCTATTTACAAAATAAATCTATTTATGTAGTACATCGGTTATCTCTCGTATTTGGACATACCTCTGACTACTCCATTAGACATGTTCATAGGATCTAAAAAACATCTGAAAGAATATGTCTACCGTATCTTGGAAATACAGTCGTAATTATATTTTATTTTATTTCATGAATCATCTGTTTACCATTAAATTGCTAAGCTTTGACTAGATGACGCTGTGTGGAATGTCCTAGGATGTTTATTTATTATTTAAGTATATAAACAATTTATTATTATTTAATAGGTACCTTTGGCCATGCCAGCAGCGACGCAACCGAAACTTTACGAAGAATTTGTAAGAAACAATGAAATGCTGGACCAGATTATGAAATGTCTGGAAGCGTATTTAGAGACGAAGCGAGTGGCTTTCCCGAGATTCTTCTTCTTGTCTAACGATGAGCTGCTTGAAATTTTAGCTCAGGTGATCCACTGTAACTGTTTATTTGGAATAAATTTAAACGTTTTTGAGTTCTGTAACAAAATAATAATGATAATTCACGCTCATAGTAACCACATTTCTCATACATCCAACCAAAAAGGAGTAACAAACGTACACACAAACTTTCACCATTATAATATTAGTGTAATTTTTTAGTGAGCTTTCGATTTTGGTTTTTATCGTGATATAGCATATATTTGCCTTGCCCTTGTCTTTGCTCAAATCATTCACAATTAATTTCGCAAGCTTTTGTTTGTTTTCACTTGGTAGACCGTTTCATACACAGCTAATCTGAATCTTACTTGCCTTACTTTTAAAACCTCTTCTATAAAAAAATGCTTGTGATGGAGCATTATCTATGTTTCTTTGTACAATAGACGCGAAACCCCCACGCTGTCCAACCACATCTACGCAAATGCTTCGACGCGATAGCCAAACTGGAGTTTGGTGTTAAGCTTCCCGAGAGTGAGATGGAGATAACAGAGGATGGGACGTTGGTAGAGAGGGAAATGTCTTTCCAAACTAGAGATATGCTGCAAGCTAAACTGGCGAAGTCTGCTAAACCGGAGGACCTTACTACGGATATTATTGCAATGCTCTCGCCGGAAGGAGAGCGTGTGAATTTAGGCAAGGTAATCAACATGGTTATTTTATGAAAATGTACACCATCATTCCTAATTCATTGCTTACAAATAAGCAAACCAACTCTGGTATCGGAGTTTTTAGGCCGCCTAAAGGCCTCCATCATGGCTTACGATTAAAAGCTGGGACCAAGAATTTAACTAGCTGACTGATACACTACATGTAATTATTTTTTAACAACATTCCTAGAGTTAAAAAACACCAATACCATCATTGGGGCTTTTTGTTTTTATGTTTTTAAACTGTTCTGGCTAAAGCCAGAAATGATCACAAAAACAGTTAATCATTTGTAGATGTGTTTCAGGGACTAAAAGCTCGCGGAAATGTTGAGGACTGGCTTGGTAAAGTGGAAGAAGCCATGTTTGCGTCTGTGAAGCGTTGCATGAAATTTGCACTCAAAGATTTCATGGCCCGCCCAAGAGTGGAGTGGGTCGAACTGCATCCGAATCAAGTAAGTCTATATAAAAAAAATCAAACTATTTTTTTGTATTTTTTTTAACACTGTGCTACCTGTTCGCTTTCACCCTTCAACATTCTCTGATTATATTATAGGTTGTGCTGACAGTTTCACAAATAATGTGGGCCAAAGGTGTCCACGAGCTCTTTGATTTGGAGATTCCACTGCGTATTGATACAAGCTTGCTTGAATACGAGAAGATATGCATATCGGACCTCAATGACTTAGCAGCTTTGACGCGCAAAGATCTGACGTCACTGTTCCGAAAAGTTCTATGCGCTCTCATCACGATTGATGTGCACGCTAGAGATACTATCACTCATATGGTAGAGAAACATGTTCAACGCGCGTGAGTATTTTTCTACTTATGCCGGCACCACATGGGCTTCAACTTGGCGTCAACATTAAAATGGCCAATGGCAATGCTCCGTTTACGGTTATTAGACACAAACGGAGCATTGCCATTGGCCATTTTAATGTTGGCCCCAAGTTGAAGCCCATGTGTGGTGCCGGCATGACTTGTTTTTTAGAAGCGCTTGTAGTGTAGCTTGATTGTTCTTGCTAGATCGACAAACTTGGTGGTTAAAAAAATTATAGTAGAAATAATTACTGGTCACCTTCCGGCTTCAATCTTTATCACCTACTAGCTTACTCGGTTCTTCGCTCGTGTTTTTGAAATCGGATGAGTAGTTTCGGAGCTTATCCCAAAAATACAAACAAACCAACTTTACCTCTTTATAATATTAGTATAGAGTATGGAGTGTAGAAGTATAATAGATGAATCTGCAAGCGGCATTGAACCTTAGGGTGATGGTAAACCAATTTCTTAGCCCTCTGCACTGTCCACTCTTGTAGGACTCACGGGAACAAAGTTTACTTATTTACTTACTTATGTTGTAGGCACCTACCTACATACTAAAAATATTGATTTCAAATCACATCGTTTTACATTGTAATTAATAGATGAATGATGATGAGGCTTGAAAGAGGGCATGAATAATTAAACGTGTCCTTATTGTCAAGGGATAGTCAAAAATTTTTATTTTATATACTCGTATTATTGTCTTTTTATTTCCAGCTTAGGGAACAGTGCATTTCATCAAAATTGGTTCTGTAGTTCTTAAGATCTGTACGTTCGAGGCGACGCCGGAAGCTTTAATAATAGATCCGGTCGTTCCTGCAACGTTTTCTATCGTATTACTCTCTTTTTGTATTAATAAATAATTTAGACGAGTTTCCTGTTGCACTTTACAAATAAATTATCACGTCGGAATCAATTGCTTCTTGAGCTAACCTAATGTGCTTTCATCACGCGATGTTGTACTGCGCTTGTAAATTTAAAAGTAGGTACATAATTTTTATCATTAATTCAAACTACCGCTGCGCCCTTTAAATGTTGAGTTTTGTAAATTTTCCTGAACAACCCACTGAAGTTTATGAGTATTTGATGAGTAAAGTCTCTTTGTATGAGTAAGGTCCTGCTGAAATTGCGAGTTTTATTATGATCGATGAGCATTTCCATAAACAAAAGATAATCATGTAGGTACAAGGACAATGCAAGATATTCGAATAATTTACAAAAGATAATTATGAATCTACTTTAAACAAAGTTTAGGTAGTTGTAGAAATATTAATGTATTAAGTATGTGGTTTAAATTATAGAACACAAGATTTGGGTGAATTGCCCCAGTTAAATTAAGTGTATACATACCGCTAAATTAGGACTATCTTGGGCAATTCACCCAAGTGTACCTACTGAGGACATAGGTAGGTACTTAGTTTGAAAACATTAAAAAAATTTCCGAGTTCACTGGATACACTAGCTAGGTTCTTAGTATAGACACAATTTATACTTGCTTTAAAAATGGGTACTTAACAATTACAGTACTTTTACGCTTTAATAAATCAATCACTATACTTTATCATCAATTCTCAGAATGTATACAGAGTGTTATGTACTTATGATAATATTATTATATGTCTTTTGAATTTTTGTATCATATGTTTATTAAAATAAATTATTATTATTATGTTTGTCAACTTTCGTATCTCGGAACTATGGAGTCCCGGACCTTTGATAGGCATGTATGGGGCCGAAGCCAACACACAGAGGCTCTTTTGACAGTTTTGATCTTATTGTGATGGACACACATACCATTATTATTATTATTATTATATTACAGTCATACGATTTTTTTTTACTTTTCAGGACCGACTTTGAATGGTTAAAAATGATTCGCTATTATTGGGAGGAGGACATTGATAACTGTGTTGCTAGAATGTCTAGCGCCTTGTATATTTATGGACACGAATATTTAGGAGCTGGAGGTATATACTTACAACACCCGCTATAGCATACTTTACAATATCAACCACAAGTCTATTCCTTATAGGCATGTTGCTTAGCTTGCTAAGACGTTCTTAATAGATCGCTATAGTTTTAAGCGACGTTCTGAGCGGTCACAATGGCATTAACAGCTAGACATGTTGCCTCAGACAGATAATCAATAACACAGATTTCGTCGGGGGTTAAAAACAGAACATGAGATAACCAGTTAGCTTTCTAATAGTGACGATCATCGGGTCGAAACTTGTCAGTGTTAACCGAACTATCGGGATATTTTCTGGCACTAGTTCTGTGACTTAAAAACTACAGCCTTATACAGAACTACTGGGATACCTATTCTCTATTATAAAACATATACAAACGGGTATTTATGACGAATTTTGCCTTGCCGTGGTCGCGGGAACTGAAGTATTGGAGGTGCCGCCACAGCAAAGCGAAAGCGTTTATTCAACTACCCTCACTTCTCTCACTGGTTGTGTGATTATATATCAGACAAACAAAACACATAACTCTATTGACTGCTTGCTGCTACCCTTGCTCAAGCTGACAAACAATACAAAACTCCATTAACTGCTTGCTGCTACCCTTGCTCAAGCAGACAAACAATACATAACTCCATTAACTGCTTGCTGCTACCCTTGCTCAAGCTGACAAACAATACATAACTCCATTAATTGCTTGCTGCTACCCTTGCTCAAGTTGACAAACAATACATAACTCCATTAACTACTTGCTGCTACCCTTGCTCAAGCTGACAAACAATACATAACTCCATTAACTGTTTGCTGCTACCCTTGCTCAAGCAGACAAACAATACGTAACTCCATTAACTGCTTGCTACTACCACTTTCTCATAGGTGTGTTGGTAATAACTCCGTTGACGGACCGTTGCTACCTCTGCCTAATGGGCGCGCTGCAGCTGGACCTGGGCGGCGCGCCGGCCGGGCCCGCCGGCACCGGGAAGACGGAGACCACCAAGGACTTGGCCAAGTCTCTCGCTATACAGTGCGTCGTATTCAACTGCTCAGAAGGTATGTTATTGTTTGCGCGGCGCCGGGAAGATTGTGTCGCGTTTATAATATTAGCGGAATGAAACTAAGATTACAATAACTTTATATCAAACATTTTTATGTTAGAGCCTAGGTGCACTACGTTTTTCGACTAGCAGGTGACGCGCTACAAGAAAATCGCGCAATGAGATTTTGTGTAGCGCGTCACCAGCTATTTCCCTTTCGGCCGTCATCGCAACTGTGATTCGCAACCAGTTTTGCAGCGCGTTTCACAAACGCGAAGATTGTATGCACGGTTACAACTTACCGCCTACATTTTGTTCACCACGCTTTTGTATCGATGCGCGTTCGGAAAACGTGGTGAAAACACAGCTTACATCCACGACAAAAGTGAGATATACTGATACCTGCAGCTAATTATCGCGTGTGCCCAGGTTTGGATTACAAAATGATGGGTAGGTTCTTCTCCGGACTGGCCACGTCGGGTGCGTGGTGCTGCTTCGACGAGTTCAACCGGATTGACATCGAAGTACTGTCTGTCATCGCGCAACAACTCATTACCATCAGGAACGCTAAAGTTGCCAAACAAGCTAGGTGAGAAATGGGTGTCATTTATTGATTTACGATATTGACACAAACTTTTAACATTGAAATATAAACTAGGTTTATGTGGCCAAACGACAACACTAGAGCTAGCAACTTACTCAGACGAACTAACGTACTTTTTATCGGAATGATTAGTGAGTTGTTATTCTAATTGGCGGTAATTGGGCTTGCAATTGCAACCTGTCGATAGTTTATTAGTCTCTATATCTAGTCATGACTATGCTATGCACCTATCTACGAGTAAATACAAAATTGAACATGTTCCTGTTATGTACTTAGCTGATTACCCCTTTAGATATCGAGGGATCTTGAATGTCTAAAGATCTAAGAAAATGTTTACACGGCCGGGTTGATATACGTGTTCCGTACACAAGCATACCTTGGTTGCGTCATGCGTCCGCCTTCTGAAGAATGAAACTTCAGCAAACAATGAGGAGAAAATATTTTTCCATTATTGCATTGTGCTCAGATTATTTATTAATAGACAAGAACGAGCTATGACCTTTTCATGACAGCCTAAGTATCTTCTCTGTCGAGTTTATAAAGTCTGGAAGCTTCTCTAATAAAAAAATCTAAAAACATTTTCTATTTTCAATTTTGTCAATAATAATTATGTCGTTAATAATTATGCGCTTTCGTACTTCGGAGGGCCACTTAAAACGTACTGCTATAGCTGTGTGCTATAATCATTTTAAAGTGAAGTAGCTAGACAGGAAAAGATGGCGGGACGATTAGACAGTCTTACAAACTGGTGCAGTTTAGCTCCAAAATAGTGTGGGAAAAAGATGTGTGGCATTTGTCCTACATTGGGATGAATGCTACAAATAAGAAATAATACATAGCATGTCACTTTTCACTTTCAGGTTCATGTTCGAAGGCAGGGAGATAAAGCTAGTACGCACGTGCGCGGCTTTCATCACCATGAACCCAGGCTACGCCGGCAGGACCGAACTACCCGATAACTTGAAAGCTCTGTTTCGCCCTATCTCCATGATGGTGCCAGATTATGGTATAGCTACCGTGACTTCTTCACGTATACCGTTGATATATTATTTACTAGCTGCGCCCCACGGTGTTACCCGCGGTGAATAGTTCCCGTTACCGTGGGAATACCGGAATCAAAAGTACCCTATTCTTTAATCCAGGGTATAAGCAATTCTGGTATCAAATTTCATTCAAGTCCGTCTAGCCGTTTGAGCGTGAAGGTGTAAAAAACATGAATCACACTTTAATTGTCTTACTTAAACAAACTTAACTTACTTCTTTATAATTAGTGTGATTTGATTCAGCCACACACATATTAAAATACTTACAATAAGCAGTATCTTCAAAGAATCTTAAGTAATATATCTAAAGTTCGAAAGAAAATATCTACCGAACCTTGACATTGCGGCTTCGATCCCCGCCGCGGGACAAATTAATGTTTGTATGATCTGCAAAATTTTGTCTCGAGTCTGGGTGTTTTCTATAAGTACTTAATACATTTTTCAAGAAGTTGGAAATACAGTTCGAAAAACAAGAATAAAACAACAATCTTATTAGAATAAAGGTAATCTTAAAATTCCTTACAAAACATGAATATCAGGTGTAATACCTACTCCAGAGCATATTTGTATAAGTATCTATGAAAAACAAATTGAGTAATCCCATTCTGACCCAATTAGCAAATACAGCGTTTTTTATCCGGCTTGTTATTGTTTTAATGCTTCATAATATTATTTTTCACATAAGTTTTATTTATGTGAGTACTTACATTGTTTTTCTTACAAAAAATATAATAATTGGTGCGTGAAAATATGGAAGATTTTTTGTTTTATTATAGCTTTGATTGCGGAAGTAATTCTATACTCCGAGGGATTTGAAGCTTCAAGAGGATTAGCGAAGAAAATGGTGCAAATGTACAAATTAGCGAGCGAACAACTTTCCAAACAGGACCATTATGATTTTGGCATGAGGGCTGTGAAGAGTGTGTTGGTAATGATTAATTGATATTTAAACTCTACCAAAAGGCGCAATTTAACGTAGGTTTAATATATTTAATATCAGTGTTATTTTAAACTAGTTTCTGAGCGGTCACAATTTGGATGAGTGAAGTGGCGTGGCAAGTGTATTAACAGTTGAGCGCTTCCGTGCTTCGGAGGACACTGTCAGTTTTGGCTTATTGAGACCTATTTACATTACGACCGTGTTTTTTACCATTTTTGATGTTTTTATTCAGGAAAACAAAACTCTTCAGCAGTTCTGACTCAAATTAGAACAGGTCCAATCTAAATAAAACCGTTTCAAAATAATACTATTAAGATACCTAATGTTGGCTCGGGCCTACTACGCAAGTGGCATTATCAGCTGAGCGCTTACGTGCTTCGGAGGGCACGTTAAATTGTCGGTCCCGGCTTTTAAAGTCGTCCATGCCGTAGGCCTTCAGGTGGCCTAAAAACTCCGTCACCAGAATTGGCCACTTGCTCATACGAACGAACGAACGAACGAACTACGCACATGAATAGTATCGCTGAGAAAAGTTTTGCTATTGATATAGCAAAATTACATCAAAATTTCATTAAATTCAATTATAGGTTATGGCTGGAGCGCTAAAACGGGCAAGTCCTGACCAGCCGGAGGAGATGACGCTCATGTGCGCACTGAACGACAGTAACCTGCCCAAGTTCTTAGCGGCTGACGCGATTCTCTTCGCGGGTATACTGTCGGATCTATTCCCTGGCGTCAGCTTACCTTTCAGAGACTATGGGGTAATGGAAGAAGTCATTCGTGAGTGTCCTACTATCGATTATATATTAAAACTTTTTAAACTATCGCGACTTGGAAACATATTTTAAAATATTATCGGGACTTAATCGCGTATTAAAAACAATATTATTTATTTACTCGCGACCACGGTGACTGTAATGTCATCGAAACGTCGAGGTAAATAAATAATATTGTTTTCAATACGCGATTAAGTCCCGATAATATTTTTAAATACGATTATATATTGTCTATTATGTTTAATAGTTGTCTGGTAGACTCATCCAGACCAGAGATTTAGAGAGTTCAATTGAAATATTCCGTTATAATAGATTAGTTACCTATTTAAAGTAATATGGACATAATTCGTATGTTTGAATCACGGCTTTACTGCTAAATTTATTTGAATTAAACATGTATGATTCCGATTGAACGACAATTATAGCGTTTAAGCAAATTTTTAGTACTAGAATAATAAAACTTGACGAAGCGATATAATCCGTGAACGGAAGCTGACTATTAAATGAACTACATGTTTAGAAAAAACAGTAATTACACTTTATCTTTTATATACAGGAATAATCATTCACGAGAAGAAACTGCAAATAGAGATTTGTCAGATTAAGAAAGTAATTCAGCTGCATGAAACTATGATCGTGCGATGGGGCGTGATGCTTGTCGGACCCACGGGAGGCGGGAAGACTGTAGTTTTACATGTATGTTATACTAGCTTACTTGCCCGTGGCTTCGCTCACGTGGTACCTACCTTGATAAAATATAGCCTATGTTCATTCGGAAAGTCTAAGCTATAAATTGGTGAAAGAATTTTTGGAATCGGATGAGTATAATTACGGAGATTACCCCAAACATACAAAAACAAACAAACCAACTTTACCTCCTTTTAACTTTACCTTAAATTAATGAATATTTTTTTACGTAACTAATGATTATTCAATAGTGATTCTATATGATAAGTCCTGTAAGTTCGTTTAAGAACTGAAATTGAAATCATGAGTTCGTCACTAGCTCTACGAACTTTAAACCTCTTTTATCGCCAGATACCCTACTAACAAAACTATAACACCAAAACACCATGACGTATGGTTTTGAACTTCGTCCATGGATTGACTCTAAAGTTTATCATGTGGTCAATGTAAATCATTATAATTATACGTGTATCTATACGTATTTAGGTTTTGGCGGATACTTACACCAGACTACACGAGCAAGAAGTGCCGGGGACCCAGAACCAGATTGTGCATAAATACATCATGAATCCCAAGAGTCTGACCATCGGCGAGTTGTACGGAGAAGTGAATCTGCAGACGCTAGAATGGCATGACGGGATTCTACCGCTCAGTTTGAGAACTGCTGTGCAGGTGCGTATGTCGTTACAAATAAGAATAGCCACTTACTTACACACTCACACTTACTATAATATAAATATATATTAATGGAAGAGCGGGATCCTCTAATACAGGTATTTTCATACTTAAAAGGGGGTCCCAAACCCACGATATGTATTTAACTTTTAAGTTACAGAAATAAAAACATTTGATTTGATTTGACTATACATCATCATCATCATTTTTTGAATTCTTATGATAACATGGGTTGCACAATTTGCACATACTAAAAGCGGGATCCGTTTCCAAAAATATTCTATGTAATTTTTTGTAGCCACGGATACCGGGATCAGTGGATAAAAATATTTAATCATTTTTAATTGGAAACCGATCCCGGTATCGGTGGATAAAACTTGGCGGTATCAGTGGCCAATTAAATCTGATCCCGGGATCCGTGGATACAAACCCATGACTAAGGCTAGCGCAGGACCGAGCTAAATACCAGACACGAAAAGAGGCCTATGCAAAATCTCTGATGACATTTTAGTTAATGTAAAAAACTTTTAACTAAGTGATGCGAAAGTAATTAGCGGTTTATTCTAGTGTGAAAAACCTGATCATCAGTGGTTGATTTGTGACGGGCCTGTGGACGCCGTTTGGATCGAGAACATGAACACAGTTCTTGATGACAATAAAATGCTTTGCTTATCAAACTCTGAGAGAATTAAACTAACGCCATACGTGCACATGGTGTTCGAGGTAACTTTGTAAAAATATTTTTTCTGAGGTCTATCTATAATCTTTAATCTTCTGTCTAACTAAAATCTATAATCTTTCAGCTTACAATGTGTTTTTTGATCATAGAGTATGTTAAGTAGTGAATTCTTCTATATTGAGACTTTCCTACGGATGGAAGCGAAGTCATTTTTAACCGACTTCAAAAAAGGAGGAGGTTCCATGTTCATCTCTTTTTGTTCATCTCAATTATTCAGTTGGCTGAGTTATACCTCGTTTGATAGGTACGAAACCCGTTAACACTTTGTGTGGGAAAGTGTTTTTTTTTTATTTAATTTTTCGTAAACTTTCTATCCTATCCTATTCCGGACGAAGACAAATCCTAAAACACAAAAATCATTATTTTTTGAAATTCCTAGTCCTCTTCACTTCAAATAAGTACTAAGAATACCACCCACGCAGGTGTTAAACAAATAAAATCTTAACCTTATACTTCAAGTACGTTTCAGATATTTCAGTTAAATTATACTCCTGTTTTTGTGACAGGTGGCCGACTTAGCTCAAGCTTCACCAGCCACTGTATCAAGATGCGGTATGGTGTACATAGACCCTAATGAAATGGGATACCTGCCTTATGTCCGGTCGTGGCTTGAAGCGGGAGTAGAAAAGAATACATTCAACCAGGAGAATTCGGATTTCCTTTACGAACTGTTCAAAATGCTTGACGTTGGTGTGACGCATGTTAATACAAAGTGCAGTGTTGGAATTAAACAGGTATGTATGTATTTTCAAGTCTTGATTAACATTTGTGTTAATCCTTTTTTTGCTCTCAAAATATCAAAAACTAAAACGAATAATCCCAAAAGTTAATTTAATACTGTAATAATGACATGTGTCTTCTTCTTCCTTTCCTTATCCCACTAAGTTTCCAAATAGTTCGATTCGTCAGAATAACAATTTGGAAAAAAAACATCTAAACAGTTCGACTATCGAACTACTGGTAGGACTGGATGGAATAAAGGGGCACAACATGTGTGTTCTTCTTCTATTTCCCTCTATCAGACGTCATCTTAGCACTCGCTCCTTTCTTACTCGTGTCATCCCTCACACAGTCCATTCATTTTTTCTTTGACCTCTACACCTATATCCATCCATTCATATCTAATACTCTCCTAGTAACGTGACAATAATGACATGTGTGTGTTTGAAAATGTAAAAGTCAATAAAAGGTTTTATGTTCATATTTTCTGTTTGAATCAATACCACAGGTGGATATAAGCAAAGTCTCGGCAATATGCTATCTCATGGGTGCTTTACTATCAGAACCTGGGGAAAGGTTTTCCGATAAAGCTGCAATCAAAGTGTACATCGCTCACTGTTTCATATTTTCCTACGTATGGAGTATCGGTGGAAACATTCTAGAAGCCAATAGAAAGGGCTTTGAAGAAGTCGTCAAACGTCAATTTGAAGAGTTTGAAGAAGCGGAATAGTAAGTGAATTCAAGAAATAAAATTGCAATAAAATTATTATGACGTTTATACGGTCGATCAAAAATGTGGTCTGCCACCCTACGATCGAGTTTCATTTGACTGTCATGAAACAGCAAGGTCGATTTCCACTTGCAATAACATTAAGAAGTGACAATTGCTCTTTTTACTATATATATGTCATGTCATGCCATGTGTCAAGTTCGAATACCCGCAAGAGAAAGTCAACCTTAACGACAATTAGATCTCACGGAAACTATTGTCAAAACTGGTAGACCACTTTGTCGACCGTACGTACGTCCAATACAATGTGCGGATTATTTTAAATGTTCTAAGAATTCTTACAACCCGTAATTCCGTAGACAAGTGCTACGTGTGCTACGAAATGTCGTAGCAGTTGTCTTATTTCTGCTACAACGCTTCTGCCCTACGACTATCGTTCTAACAATATAATAACACTATATTAATATTTTAAAGGTGGAAGTTTGTGTGTGTGTAAGTGTGTTTGTTACTCTTTCACGCTCAAACGACTGGACGGATTTGATTGAAATTTGGTACCACAATTGCTTATACCCAGGATTTTTTTTTTATTTATTTTTTTATTTTATTATATTAAATAATTCACAAAACAGATTACAATCCCAGAAGCTTAAAATCTAAAACTAGTTATTTTGATCTAGATTGATATCAAATATGTGAATATGACAATTTTAGTGTTGCATGCATGAATGTAAAATTACCCTAAGACTAAAAAAAGAGAAAAACGTACTTAAATGCTATAATTAATTATTGTTTAAAAACAAGGCTTTGCGAACGCTCCACTTAAACCTACCTTCAGTTTTATCAAATATATCTAGATTATAAGATTTAGCCAACTCATTATATAGACGACACATATTAGGAATAGGAGTGTGAGATGAAACATTATTTCTGTATACTTGCACAGCAAAGGTTGCAGGATTACGGAATCTGTGATTAGTGTTAATGCTGATAAATGCCAGCAGATCTGGACAATCTATGGTTGAGTGCAGAAGTTTGTGTAGGTACACAAGATCAATGCAATCTCTTCTAGTGGCCAGAGAATCGACCCCAAAGTGCTTACATCGGATGTTATAATCTGACAGTGTACGTCCCATTTTGTGACGATAAGAGACAGTCTTAAGACATCTGTTCTGAACGGCATCTATTCTTTTCATGTGATTTGTATAATAAGGAGACCAGACGGGGCTGCCGTATTCAAGGACAGAACGAACGAGACTTTTGTAGAGATGTAGAACACTGTCAGGTTTTTTGAAACCCTTTGTGATTCTTGATATGAATCCAAGAAGCCGAGAGCTTTTACCCACCATGTAGTCATAGTGATCTTTGAAAGATAACTCCTCATCAAAAATGATGCCCAAATCCCTTGCTTTGCAATTACGGTTCAATTTGCTACCAGCTATTGAGTAATCAAACATAATTTTACAACGTTTCTTAGTAAAAGTGGTGATAAAACATTTACTTACATTTAAAAACATGCGATTACGGTTGCACCAATTAAGGATTAGAGAATAGGCTACTTTTAATCCCGGTATTCCCACGGGAACGGGATCTATTCACCGCGGGTAACACTGCTGGGCGCAGCTAGTAATGTACAACATTTTGTTACCAGCTTCCCACAAGGTTTCAACTTCTTCGATATGTATATGGACACGAAATTCAGAAAGTTAAAAGTATGGGCGGAGATTATTCCAGAATTCATTTATGACAGCAACAAACCTTTCTTTGAAACTTTAGTGCCCACTATTGATACCGTGCGCTACGGATATTTGTTTGAAAAGCTTCTAGGCGCTGGGAAGCCTGTCATGTTTACTGGAAGTACGGGTAAGTTTGGTTATGCATGAACCTTAACCATTGTATTGTTGCTTGGTATCAATTTGTTATAGAAGTTTTACAACAAAACTAACTTTTGTAAGCTGTTGTATGCGCCGGGAAAGAAAAGCTGCAAAGGCTTAAAAGAAATAAATAAAGAAAAGATTTATTGACAACACACAAACATGGTACAAAACAATATACAAAAGTCTTTTTCTCTTTTTAGGGTTAAGCTCGCTTTTGTACATGCCCTTACTATCTGTATTTTTAATGTATTATTTTATTAAGTACAATAAAGAATAAAGAAAAGTCTGAGCATAGAGCAACAAAGATAAAACTAAAAACGTAACTAAATAAGTATCTACGGACGCTCTGTCTGACCAAGGGCGTTGTCAAACACATGACTTCTGATGAATTACAATATAAGTAATTGTATCTACGTGAATATTAGTTGCGACTAAAATAGTATCAACTAGACTGACTTTTTACTATTATTTTGATTGTTGTTTGAATTACAATTTGGACGTGTTTGAAGGGCACGTTAAATTGATAATCTCGGCTACTAAGTCGTTGAACTATGGCGGAGGCCTCCGTTACCAGATTTGGCTACGAACTTACCTACTTTTACTTAACGATTCAGATGTAACAGCCCAGCTCTTGTCAGTGCAAACATAGAATTTCCTTCATGTCTGTATGTCTGAGGATTGTTCAAAGAAATCCGTCGATCCACCTTAGTACCGAGGTGGATCGACAACATAGTAATTAATAATTATCTCAATACAACAGGGGTTGGCAAAACTTGCATAGCAGCGGAAATACTGAACCGTATGTCAGCTACTGGATACTACATCCCGGTTATATTGAACTTCTCAGCGCAAACTAGTTCGACCCGCACTCAGGTATTTGAACATCTAATTGGACATTCAATTTGAGTACATACAGTATCATAATAGCCTGTAAACTTTAGACATCATATTATATTGAATACGTGAAACACTTTGATAACTTATCCCTTATAGTTCCTTCTATTTATCAAGCGAATATGAAAGAAAGAAAGAAAGAGAGAAAAATAATTTATTCTTGTAGGACCTCAAGGATCACTTAAGTGTCGTTTACATGTTAGGTGATTCTAATGCCTGTTCCAACGCGACTCCCTAACTAACAATATACATCGTTTATGACCTTTAAAACTGAGCTACATTATGACCGGATAAAAAAAGCAAGTGAAACCGCGGGCGGATACTAATAGTGAGCTGTTTACTAACTATTATGTCCGCCCGCTTCTTATTGCTTTTCTTATTAATATTGTATTTTAAATTCTCTTAGGAAACTTTACTGTACTTACGCTTGAGTGGGCCGCTCCTTACGTTGAACGGTTCTGATAAGGATGTCCGCGCGATTATAGAGCAAAAAGAAAAAGAAAGTAGCAACAATTCTTGTAATTGCTTTATATCTTCGATATTTTCTTTTTCACACGACTAATCAAGTCAACACAGGAAGCGCAATTATTTTCTTAATAACTTCCTATAAAATAATTATTGTATCACCTTGCGCTGTATTTTGATGATATAATAATATGTTTTAATATGATGCGTACACTCACAGACTGAAAATGTTTGCCAGTTTTCATTTGGTAGGCTCAAACGGCTGCTAAATATGTTGCATTTATTTTATTGACAGGTTTAGATTTTTTTTAAATTTAAGTAATCAATGGGGGCAATTCTGAGTGTCGCAAAAGCTAAACTAAGCTAACTAAAATTATTGCCATCCTTTTTATTTCCATCGCTATGAAAGGGACGGCAACAATTTTAGTTAGCTTAGTTTAGCTTTTGCGACACTCAGAATTGCCACTAATAATGGGGTTCATGTTTAAAGAACAATAATATACCTTACCGTGTTTTTATTTTTAGGAAGTAATTGAGTTGAGACTGGATAAGAGACCGCGCAAAGCTATAGGCGCTCCTATGGGCAAGAAAGTAATCATATTTATTGATGACGTGAATATGCCGCGTTTAGATGTTTATGGAGCTCAACCTACAATAGAGTTGCTCAGGTGATTATCTTACTTATTTTATTTTAAGATTTTTTATAGGTACTAACTTATTGTGTCCCACTGCTGGGCAAAGGTATCCCCCAAATTTCTCCACTGATCCCTTCTCCCACCTAACCTACTTAAACCCGTCGAGATCTTCCCACCAACGCCTTCTTGGCCGGTCTTGTCGTCGCCTTCCGTTCCCAGATAAATTACTACATTAATTTTAATAGAATTAGGGCAAAAAAAAACTGTCGCTAATTCTTTTGTCGAACTGGCAAAGTCTTGAAACTGTCAAGGATAAATCTATATAACTACTGAAATCCATTTAAAGACATAAAGTCGCGGGCACTTCCTGATTTGGTAAAGCAGAGGACTCCGGATTATGTGAGTGGGTACCTAATGATGATGATGACAAAATTAATTTAGCGGCAATTAAATCAGATGTCGTGCATGTCACCATTTGAGTTTTACTATGTATAAGTGTTTTAACTCATACGAGTGCACTCACGTTATTATTGCAACGCGTTTTTCCGATAAAAAGTTAACAGGCAGTTGATAGGCAGTTTTTATAAACAATGACGTTATTTCACAGACAATTTCTAGACTTTGGCGGTCTTTACGACAGAGATAAGCTTTACTGGAAAGATATCCTAGACGTGGTTCTGTCTTGCGCCTGCGCCCCGCCTGGTGGCGGGAGAAATCCTTTGACGGCCAGATTCGTCAGGCATTTTGCTATGTTTTATATATCTGCGCCTAATTCAGAAGCAATGAAAACTATATTTAAGGTATGTTTTGATGAAATCGCTAATTTATATCTGTGGGTGCCCAAAATATTGGGGACAATACCGAGATTTAGTAATTGGTAGGTATTTAATACATTACATTTACATAAAATCACGCCTCTTTCCTATCGGGGTAGGCAGAAAGCACGGATCTCCGGAACTTGTTACGATCCTGCGACACCTCTTTCGCCTCATTCACTCTTCATACACGCTCTCCGGTCTAGGGTACTCCTGACCTGAAAGAACGGTATCGAATGCTTTTTTTATTTGTATCTGTATTCTATTGAGATTATCTACGAAAAATGTTAATGCTAAAATCATAATATATTATGCTTAAATTTAAGCTTTTCTTTTTCTATGCGTCGGAGAATTTTTATAGCTAAACAAGATTTTAATATGCGATGTAATCAAACCTTTGTTTTTACTTATTCTGCGTACTTATATATCAGTTATGAAATAATATAAAAAATACCTTGTATTTGAAGATAGTATCAAATGATAAAACATATATTTACGGGTATTTATCGCTATTACCTGTATTTAACTTTATCGTGACGTTTCGACCGGATTGCACCAGCCGTGGTCGTGGGAAGACTTCCCGCGATCAGGGCTGGTGCAATCCGGTCGAAACGTAATAGCGACAAATACCCGTAATTATACGTTGTATTTATTCAGATCGCGAAAGATTAATAAAGGCAAAAGTATAAAATCAGACTATTTTTAACATTTTACCAATAAAACAGGCTTCTTAAACTTAAAAGCATTTTGTGCTTATTTTTATTAATTAACTTACTTTAGTGAAAATATCTTATCTGAATTTTTACCACCATAAACATAAGCTCAGGAAAAAATCCCAGTAGTTTTGTCAACAGAACTACTCAACAGAACAGGTGGGAGTAAACGGAGTACGTTCAACTAATTAAGTAAAAAAATACATAACAATAACAATTGACTGTAAATAATGTTTATTATAGTAATCTAATATGTTTATTGATGCTACACTCATTATAATCATTTGTTTTTGCAACCACCAGAAGCTTCACATTACCTTCTACGGCTACGCTCGTATACTTATAAATCATAAATATACAATTTCTTCATATTATGTTTCTCAAATTCCTTTGTTCTACGTAATAATAAAGTAAAATAGGCGGCGGCGCTAGTTTTACGCATACCTTAATGTGATTTTTGGTATCCTAATTCGTTAGTGCAAAGTTATCGCAATGTCCAGCAAAATAATAACTATGTAATTTATTAAATATGCGACTTCACTCTCGCGGAGTCTCGGTACAATAAAATTGACCCTAAGGCTGCGTTTCCATTGACGCGGAGCTGTGCGGAGCGGTGCTTAGCGGTGCATGAATTGACCGATCACTATGCTCGAAATCGCGGAGCAGAGATTTAACGCAGGAAATGCAGCCTTACCCTGCCATATGCCATGATCTGCACTTATTCCAAGTTGCATTTAAATCGATCGATTAGTTAAGGCGTGATTATGTCAGAAAAAACTCTCATTATTTACGTTATTAATATAATTTATGAATTCTAATTATGAATTATTATAAACAGGCGATTTTAAAAGGTCACATGGAAGATTTCGTACCAGAAGTGTCCTGTTTAGGCGATAACATAGTGAACGCAGCAGTGGATGTGTACCTTAAGATATGTGCCGAGTTGTTACCTACACCAGCCAAGTCTCACTACGTTTTCAACTTGCGAGACTTGTCTAAGTCCATGCAGGGAGTTTTACAAGCTGACGCAGCTTATATGCGTTCACCTCAGGCCATGCTAAGGTAATATTCCCAACTAACCCGTTACAAACATTACAAACATTATGCAACCTACTCGTATTATTCAACAGTAGAATATGATTTGCTGCTGATAATAACGACGACACTTCAAGCTCTTCGAAATAACATTCTAGATTGTTCTACCACGAATGCCTTCGTGTGTTCCACGACCGATTGATTAACATCCAAGACAAGAGTTACTTCCTCCACCTGATGAGTACTGTGTGCCAGAAGAACTTTCAGCAGCCGATATTAGAAGTGCCGGATGACGCGGTTATTGAACACCCACCGCTGCTTCTGTTCGGCGACTTCATAAACTCTGCTGTGCCCAAGGAAAACAGGGTTTATGCGGAGATTCCGGATATGGCGAAGTTGATGATTGTTTTAAAGGTACTTGATCATAAAATACGTGATTGACTTGTCACTGCTGGTATTAGGCTGTGTCCACAGTAGGCAAACTGTTAGCGGCCGACTGAGTGAGCCGAAATTTGTGGCAAACTGAAATTTGAGTAAGCTGCAAACTCATCAATTTTCGCCATATCAACCATATCGCCGCCGCAGACTGGAACTGGTTTTGCTGTGAGTCGGCCACTAACTGAGACAGTTGGCGCGCGTAACGCTGCAAACTGCGTAAAGTGAGCGCAAAACTAGCAAACTGTGGACACTCCATTTCAAATATATGGAAGGGCGTACTAAACCTATACGCCGCAAACTCAGACGGCCGCTAACAGTTTGCCTACTGGGGACACAGCCTTAGAAAGATATATACAGGGTGCTGTTTTTTTTATGCGTTCACAGTGTTGGTTTCTTAGAAAAAGTTGTTCATATCGATGGGTACTTTAACCCCCTAAAGTTTTCGGTAGTAGTCTGGTAACACCCTGTATAATGACGAAGACTTTTCCTTCTCATGAATGAATGAATGAATTAACACTTTATTGTACACAGAAAAAACATACAAATACAACTTAAAAAATAAATATTGTACAAGGGGCGGCCTTATCGCTGAAAGCGATTTCTTACAGGACTCATCCGCCAACTTTGATAATCTCAACTTTTCTAACTAACTTGTCTCATACAGGAATAGGTACCTTTTCTTTAACCTACATGTCTCATATTCCCTAGGAATACCTAGAGGAGTACAACTCAACGGCTCGAGCGGAGATGCACCTCGTGTTGTTCCAAGACGCGGTGGAGCACGTTGTGAGAGTCGCGCGAGTTCTGAGGGCCGAGCGCGGGCACTGCCTCATGGTGGGGCCGGGCGGATCTGGCCGGAGGAGTGTGGCGACGCTGGCCGGACACGTTAATGAGTGCAAGTATGTATTATAGGAGTTTATGCCACAAGGGCTTAAAGTAGTGTATTGTAGCGGGCGCTATATTGGACCCCGGGTAAGAGGGATTCTAGATTCTCCCGAGCGGAGCGAGGTAGTTATGGCTAGAATCCTGAGTACGAGGGGTTCAAGATCGCCTAAGACAAATACACATTTAAGCCCAGTCGCTTAAATGTGTATTTGTCTTAGGCGATGCATACACTACTTTTTATACTTTCTAAGAATGGCTTAAGTTAAAGTGGTGACTTGATTTTACATTTATCAACATATTTCAAAGTCGATAAGCCATGACGGAGGCTTTTAGCCGGCCTAAAAACTCCGTCACCAGAGTATGCCACTTGCTCGTACGAACGAACGAACGAACGAACATATTTCAAAAACTATACACTCAAGAATAAACATAAAAATAATTTTGGATCGTCAGATATAACCCTTCCTTATGACATCATTAGATTATGCGTAAAAAAAAAAGCCTTTATTTTAATTAATCTTAATCTATAACACTATGTTAATATTAGCAAGGTCCCCATGTTGGGTAAAGGCCGTATCCGTAAATATAAAGCACTATCTATAAACTTACTAAGATTAGTGCATATCATGCTAAATGAGTACATACATCGCAATAAGTAGGGCATATTAATATGTTTCCTTCCATGTTTACTTAGTTTGCAAACGGGAAATACTCAATATTTGTGTTGAATGTACATCTCTTTGACCACAAATAAATTACGACGTTCAAATACGGGTTTATAAACACTGTCAAAGCTATGTTCATTTCAAAGCTGCATAATCCAACTTATTTAATGCGAAAGTTTGTATGCGTGTTCGGAATGTGTGAATGTATGGATATGTGTTGCTCTTTCACGCGAAAACAAATAACGGATTTGGCTGAAACCTGGAATAACACATTATGCATTGAGATGTATTATAGAGCCACAATCAGACAAATAAAATGTAAACGCCAAAACTCGGCGCACGCTACGTATTGCGCAGAGTTTTTCTTTTTTGCGTACAAGCGACATTGAACATTAAAACATACAACATAACGTCTACATTCAAATGTCAAATGTCATTGTAGAACATTGAATTTGCACGCACATTTTTTGAGTGTTGTCAGCTATTAGATTGTGACTCTTTAATACATCTCAATGACATTATGCTACATTTTATCCAGGTAGTTAGTACCCACGGGGGCGAAGCTGAGATGTATAAATGAACTTTTGTGTTGATGTTTGTATTTTCTACCTTACCAGCCTAACGTCATAATTCTTTGTAATATTTTCAATAGTTGGACAATCAAACAATAAGATCAAATAAACACTATATAGGTAGGTACTCAGTCTCATTAGTAATATAGTGTGTCAAAGCTATCTAGTCTCAAATGGCTTCATCTTGAATAGTCGGATGTAGGTAATTAATTAGTGTAGTGCAATCCGATGATTACAGGTTTGTATGCGGCCTGGTATCAATGCTTTCAAAGGTATACCTATATATATGGTATCAAAGGTATCAAAGGATACCTAATATACCTATATATACCTAGTAATAATAATTAACTAGCTGACCGGGGCTTTGCTTGGGGCTGTATTGTATGTGATAGGTGCCTAAGGACAGCGTAGATATACCATAGTATTGTATTATCTGTGGATATACCTATGAATTGATATTTAGTATGTACTAGAGAAGGCAATAATGTTTAAAAATATTTATTGATTAACTTTACGTGATAAGTATTTTTAATGGTTGAAAATATAAGTTAAAATTCTTATTTATTTGTGAATTTTGTTGAATTGGATTCTTCGTGTTAGTGTTATGAAAATTAACGAATTATTACTTCGTCAATGGTTTATCGATTTTAAATACTTTTTTTAATTTGAGGAACTGACGAGGCTCTGCTAAGTTATAAACACAAACGCACCTCAAGGTGCGTTATTCTCGAGAGTGCATAAAATTGCTCTTTTATTACGAAGTTGGAGCAATATTTTAATTTTGCCATTTGTACTGTATCAAATAACTTAATGATTTTATAGGTGCATGGGAATGGAACTAAAACGTAATTATGACACGCCCGAATTCCACGATGACCTCCGCAAAATGTACATGAGAGCTGGAGTCAATTATGAGGATACAGTATTTTTGTTCACGGACACGCAAATAACCAAGGAAGGCTTTCTGGAAGATATCAATAACATGTTAAATTCAGGTGAAATCTAGAATCCTGTTTAGATTACAAATTTTAATATAAAGTACAACAAACACGAATTACAATTCAGCTTTTATAAAAATAACCTTGATTTAACTATGTAGTTGGCAAGAGTTAAAGAAACATCCAAACTGAAGCCGGAAAACGCCTTTTCATAATAAGTCATCAAATCAAATCTCATTCATTACTTATCAGGTGAAGTTCCAAATCTCTTCGAAGGTGACACTTACGAACAAGTTCAGACTGGATGTCGCGCTGAAGCCGGCAAGTGTGGTATAAATCCGTCAGACAGAGATGCCGTATACTATTTTTTCATCAACAGAGTAAGAGGGAAATTACATCTGTGCATATGTATGAGTCCTGTAGGTGAAGCTTTCAGGTTCGTATTTCTATTTAAACGTTTCATGTAACTTTTTTAATTAGCTGTCGCAGTAAGGCTAAGCTCTAACGTTACTATTTTCATAGTTTATATATTTTACAGTGTTAAACCACACTTAGGTATTAGGTATTTCATTAAAAATGAAAAATCTTACTAAAAGTTAACAGCTCCGGCAGGATTCGAACCTGCGTAAATAAAGCGATCGCTCTTAAGCCGAGCTGCCTGGCTACTAGGCTATGGAACCTTCACGCCGAGATCTGAAACCATTAGTAAGATGATTTCTCGGTTAAACCACCGATACACTACGATTCATCTTACTAATGGTTTCATCTCAGTAGTCAGGCAGGTCGGCTTAAGAGCGATCGCTTGTATCTACGCAGGTTCGAATCCTGCCGGAGCTGTTAACTTTTATTAAGATTTTACATTTATAATGAATTTACTATTTTCATTTTAACTGTTAAATTCATATTACACTATAAGAGAACCAGAACAAACTGGACGTCCGATGAAGAAGACCTTTTTTGTTTTAATTTAGTTAGAAAGGAATTCTGCCTCGAGATGGTTTTAGTTTTTTTTTTTTACCTATTTTGTCCCACTGCTGGGCAAAGGTCTCCCACAAACTCTTCCAATCATTTCGATCTTTAGCTGCGTCCCACCATCCTTCATCGAAGGTGGCGTGATCGATGGTTTAGTTAGAAATTTATATTTTAGACGACGCTGTCGGATGTTCCCTTCCCTTGTAAACTGTTGTACAATCGACTGGTTTACAAAATGGCCACCAGAAGCTCTGTTGTCTGTGGCGCAACAATGTCTACAACCACTTGGAAATCAAGAAATTATCGAGAAAATATCACCTTTATGTGTGACGATGCATGAGGTACGATTTTAAGGCTTTTGTCACGCATGGATTTAAAATCTGCGCTTTACTTTTTTGTATGGGATTCTCGGATATTGGTTGAGAATGATGGACGCTTACCTAATTGTTTCGGAACTGGATGTGAGTGACGGGCTTGCAACAGGCTTGGATGGTGAAAGGCTCTGATTGAATTTTCACGTTCTCTGATTCGTGTTTTCGAATAAACCATAGTATAGTAAGTACGCATGAGTACGTGCACAAAAATACTAGGTATGCCTTTTGTTTTATTTTTGAACTAATATTTCACTCGCGGATTGTATATGAATGTATTGGTTATTGGAAAATTCATTCAAAATTAATTATACAGAATATTTATTAATTATTTTGTCCACATAATTATCAGTGTCTCTTTTCAGAAAACAATTATAGTTAATCACACCACTAGTTATTATAAAGGTGAATGTTTGTGTGTGTGTGTGTGTAAGTGTTTTTGTTACTCTTTCAAACTGCTGGGCGGATTTGAATGAAATTTGGTACTAGAACTGCTTATGGATTAAAAAATAGGTTACTTTTGATCCCGGTATTTCCATGGGCACGGGAACTATTTACCGAGAGTAACACCGCGGGGCGCAGCTAGTAAATCATATAAATCACTTTTTTATGTAAAACCATTTCGTAATCAATAATTGATTATTATGCGATGGTATTTTGAAAATAAATCGTCAAATGCGCAGCTTGGCAGCCAGCGTTCTTTTTACATGGCGTGGCCTATACTATTAGCTTATTTTCCACTTCCTAGGACGTGGATGCAATGACTGACCGTCTGTACAATGAAATGAGACGTTACTTCTACACTACGCCTAGCAGTTACCTGGACTTACTGAAACTGTACCTGCAATTACTTGATAAAAAGCAGCAACAAATCATACGAGGACGGGACAGGATATCTTGTGGATTATTCGTAAGCATTATATATCTATTCCAATCTTTTAAATAAGTAAAGTTGGTTTGTTTGATTGTATTTTTGAGGTAATCTCCGAAACTACTCATCCGATTTCAAAAATTCTTTCACCGATGTTTAGCATGGACTTTCCGAACGAACATAGGCTATATTAATCAAAGTACCACGCGAGCGAGCCGCGGGTGAGTAAGCTAGTAATATATAATACACAAAACCTAATACTTTACTCAAGTTAATTTGCAAAATTTGGGCATAAACCAAAATTAGTTTTTTACACGCTTCTAACTTTCCCTTGTCTATCTTCAAAAAATCTTAAATTTCTTTTAATCTACTTATATCCACAGTAAATGTATTTAAAGCGTTTATGCATAGTAAGTAAGTAAGTAAAGTTTGTATGAGCAAGAGACTTTAAAAGCCGGGACCGACAATTTATCACAAAGTTAATAAGAAAGCACTTTAGTAGAGCTACATTTTCTTGCATGTAAAGAATCTATGCAAAGTGCGGGTAATTAACAAGATTACTGCAATATTGAAGTTTTAACTTTAAAAAGCCTATTTAATCATTCTAATTAATAATAGACATATTATTCATTCTAATTAATAATAGGCCTTTAGGCGGCCTAAAAACTCCGTCACTAGAGTTGGCCACTTGCTCATACGAACGAACGAACACAAACGAAATACAAGAAAACAGAGCACCCTCAAAGCTACGGAATGCACTATATCCAGCGTTTCTTATAGAAGCGCTCGTGGCGAAGCTTGTTAATACGTTCTTGATAGATCGTCGAAGTTAAGCAACGTTCTGAGCGGTCACTACTTGGATGGGTGACAGCAAGTGGCATTTTCATCTGAGCGCTTCCGTGCTTCGGAGGGCACGTTAAATTGTCGATCCCGGGTTTTAAAGTCGTTAAGCCATGACGGAGGCCTTTAGGCGGCCTTAAACTCCGTCACCAGAGTTGGCCACTTGCTCATACGAACGAACGAACGAGCATTTCTTATTAACTGTTGCCGAGGCGTTCTTGTAGAAACTGTATGAAACTTACGAAGTGGTCGGAGTGATGGAGCAACAAGTGCGCGATATGGAGCCGATCCTGGCGAAGAAGGCGGAGGAAGGTATCGCGCTTGTCAACCGACTTAAGGTCGAACAAAAGTCCGCGGATGAGGTTAAACAGGCTGTTATGAAAGATGAAGCTGCTGCTAAGGTATTTCCAAATGACTGTCATGCTACATTGTCAGTGGTGTCAATTCAGATGTCGCTAAAACGCAGTAGCCACAATAAAGAAGTGAAGTGAAGTGAAACTAAACTAAACCAATTTGACAGTAATAAAAATGTTGCCGTCCCTTTCTTTGAAATAAAAAAGATGAGATCAATTTTAGTGCTGTCAAATTAGTTTAGTTTAGTTTTGCGACATCTGAATTGACACCAGTATCTATTTTAAAAAAAAATCTTTCATATTCTTATTCTCTCACAATATTTGCTGAGTTTAGGACCAGGGTGAATATCCAAGAATATTTTCTTTATTAGCTTTAACACCATAAAGGTCGTGGGTTCTTCTCCCGGCAGTGGAACAATGGATTTTTCGTTTTTTTCCAGTTGTTTTGTTTAGTCGAACCATGTGTTCTTAGATAGTTTAGATGCTGGGCAAGCCTGATCCTCTCATTTCAAACAATGTCACAGGCACTTCAGTATACCCTTAAGTGTAGGCAAAGATTACCTCCTGACGCTGTATAAATCATCTTGTACAGATGTAAAGGCCAGACAGCACCTTGAGGACGTCATCGTACGTTTCAGGTAAAAGCAGAAGAAGTGAAGCAAATCGCCGACGAAGCAAAGGCCGACCTGGCCCTAGCCATGCCTGCGATGGAGGCTGCGCAGAACGCGCTAAAAGCCTTGAACAAGGCTGACATCAACGAGCTGAAGGCCTTCCAAAAACCACCCGCTCTGGTGCGCTTCGTAATGGAGCCTATCTGCATACTGTTCAATTCAAAGTAGGTACCTACAACAACTAAAGTTAGTAGGTACATTAAGGCCTTCATTTACTTCGTCATCAGAGTTGACGTTATAATATATCAATGTAAAAAGTTTTAAAAATAAATATAAGAGCTAACAATATAATGATTTTGTTTAGTTACGACTTACTCGTACATTTAATTTGTTCAGGTCGTTGATACATGATTACGACGTAATATTTCGCAATAGTAAGTTCTAGAGATAAATAGTCAAATTTTGTGTAATTACCCGATATTTGTACTGCCTTAAAATTAATATTTAACAATACAAAATTGTAAATTCCACCGTCATAAAAGCGAAATATTATTTCATAATGCTACGAGCCAACAACATTGCTACGACCGTAGCAGCATTGCTACGGCAGCGCTACGAGCTACGTTAAAGTTATTTAATTTTGTTTACAACAGACCAGATTGGGATTCCACAAAGAAGCTGTTGGCTGACGTCAATTTCATCGGAAAATTAGAAGAGTATGACAAAGATCACATACCCGATGCCACTCTCAAAAAAATTAAAGTTTACCTGACACACAAAGACTTCAACCCCGATACAGTGGTTAAAGTCTCTAAGGTATGTCAACATAATGAGAGATCTGGTACACTTCCGCGAAAAACATTTGCGCAAGCGACACATGCGTAATTGACGTTTGCGTAGATCGACACTAGTTTTCAAAAGTAGGTTTAACTTTGGATCAACTTTGAACTTTGGACACGTCGGTCGTAAAGATATGCTGTTTTTTGTTTCATGAAGGTGGTTGTCTTTTTCATTTTTTTAGCGTAGGTACGTATTGCCATCCTTCTTAAAATCGATATAACATTTTTCGTAGAACTCAGCGTAGAGGGTGCTACGGTGCCTCCGTAGCAAACAAAAAACTTCAACGCGCACCCTGTAATACAATAAATTTTTCGATTGTGCTACGTTTTACAGGGCAGTGCTTTCGTAGTAAACAAAAATTTATAACGTGTACCTTGAAAATTTTTGTTTACTACGAAAGCTCCGTAGCACCTTCTACGCTGAGTTCTACGGATAATGTTATATCGATTTTAAGAAGAATGGGAATAGGATACGGTAGTGTCCGTACGCTGAAAATATGAAAGAGACAATCCTACACAAGCAAATAAAAACAAAACAGCAGCGACAACGTCTAGAATCAAAGTTAAAGACACTTTAATATTTTTTTTATTTAAATGTTGATTCGCGCTAAATGAACATCGCTCAAATAAGATTTCGCGCAAGTGTACTATATATTATTTAAGTTAAATTGCCCATACTGTGGTACAGTACAGGCGGTACCTATCGGAAACTCTACTTAGCACTAGTCATAAATTACGAGTTTAATATCTAATCTATAACTATCTAAAATACTACATACTCGTAGTAATGTTAAATTGCTCATTTTGTTTTCAACGTGATTTTTTCTAGGTGTGTCGGTCGATGGTTTTGTGGGTGCAAGCTATTGACATGTACGCCAAAGTCTTCAGGATTGTGGAGCCTAAAATCTTAGCGTAAATATAAAATTCAATTATTTAAAATATCAGTTATTATTGGTAGCTCAAACATTCTTGAACGCTCAAATCTTAGCTCTATTTTATTTTCATAATTATGATGTTTGTGTAGTAAAGTAAATATGACATCTCATCAGTCTCGGACAATTTAATGTCTAGCTGAAAATGTGTCGCATATTACCAAAACAGCAGGTACGGTCGGCCAAAAATGTGGTCTACCATCTTTCGGTTGAGTTTCATTTGAACGTCATGAAATAACAAGGTTGATTTCCACTTGCAGTAACATTATGAAGTGACAATTGCTTTACTATATTTGCGTCATGCCATGTCAAGTTCGAATTCTCGCAAGATAAAGTCAACCTTGTCGATAATTAGATCTCACAGTAACTTCGTCAAAACTGGTAGACCACTTTCTTGGCCGACCGTACTAAAGCGTTATTTAATAAGATATTCCAACGGATGCAAAACAAGCATTGTAATTATACTGATAAATTTTATTTCGATAATAGACATAAAGAGGCTGCTGGTATTTTGAAGAGCGTTATGGCAGTGCTGAGGGCTAAACAGAAAGAAGTGGAAGCGATCGAAGCTCAGCTCGCTAAAATGTTGGATGAATTAAGAGTAAGTAAAATAAATTTAGATACGCACTCTGTCACTTCGGCTCTTGTAACATAAGAAAAATAAAACAATAACCTCCTGGCTTTATTTGTTACATATTTAAAAGAATGATGCCTAATTTTTGATTCAAATGAGACTTAATTGTTGTAGATTAAAATAGTGTTGTTTGGTGTTCTTCCATTATTCAAGATTCCACTAAAAGCAATGATTATCTGGCAGAGATTGCTTCTTAGCGATAAGGCCGGCTTTTTGACATTGTTATATAGTTTAACCTTCACTGGCTCCATTTTATTTCTTAGATACTTCTTACAAACAATATTCAACTTACTAATAATCGTGGATCTGTCGCCATATTAATACTTGTTATCTGTCGAAAAGTGTCCTACATTTTTTGTTGTCTAAACAAAGTTGCTATGGCGATCAATCTACGATCATTCGTAAGTTTAATATTGAAACCAGCCATTAATAAACTTACATCTAGAGCCAAAAAGTTTGCAAGTCATTTAATAACATAGCTGACATAGAAAGATAATATAACAAATATTAACAAGTTCAACTCAATAATACACAAAGATAAACAAATAAACTAAGCTTCATGTTGAACACATCTACATCTGGTCCTGAGCAATTGATATGATACTGCAACCTTTGGTCTAAAATAGAACTAATACCTAACCTGGAACGTCTGCTGACGTTCGTGTATATTGATTAGCCTTGTCTAGAGGTTGAGTTTGTCTATTTGTAAACCGACCGTTTGGGCTGTCATTGTAATACTTACACAAATTGTTACAAAAGCTTTGTTAATTTATAAATACCTAATATTATTAAAGTAATGTTTTAACATTAGCTATCACTATTCATAAAGAGCAATACATTTTTTCTTCTAACTGGTCCGATGCACTGGAGCTTTGCAAAATAATCTTATTTTTTTTTATTGACACAACCATCGACGACCTCCATAACGCAGCGCTATAATAAGTAGTATAATCGGTCCTTTGGCGCAAAAATAGGTTATATCAGCCATATGTAGGCTAAACACCCAAGCCCATAGATACTCATTTATTACTAAGCCAATGTCTTTGTAGCCGAAAACGGCCAGGAAGATTATATTATACAAATATATTTATATAAATAACGTATAATCAGTCATCTTATTACCATAACACAGTCATTTATTTGCTTAGCTTGGGATTAGTGTAGTCTGGGTGATTGCGATACATGTTTTCTATGTATAATTATGATGTTTTTAATACTTAAGTAAATGAGTAATATAATCTCGTATATTATTATATCAGTCGTCATATTACCATAACACAATTATCAATTTGCTTAGATTGGGATTATGGTGGTGTGTGAAATGTCCAAGGATTTAATTTTATATTTAATCTTATTTACTATTAAACGACAAAATATTTCTTACGAAAAACTTGGCTACAAAATTTCGTTACGCTAAATTATTTTTCTTAGAATACATTTTGAAACTGCGACACAAAAAGAGGGGTTTTATAAATATTACCGCAATGTCGGTCTGTGTGTCTGTCTGTGGCACCGTAGCTCTTAAACGAGTGGAACGATTTGAATGCAGTTTTTATAGCGGTTGTTTTTACGTTTAGAAGACCACCCTCCGTGAAAGGGGATTTATAATTTAATTTTTCCAAAATATACCCAAGTTTGGTATCGAATAAAAGAAAATGGTGTGTAGAATGCAAAACTTATACCTAGTTTCATAGAAAACAATTGAGACATTTACAAGATATTATGACGGGTGAAACTGGGATGAATAATCAAAATATGTACTTGGGTTACTGTCAGAGGTTACTTAAAATGTTGTAAGCTTTGACGTTGCTTACGATATATAATTGTCATAGGTTGTAGAAGATGAGCGAATAAAGCTGCAAGCGGAGTGCGATCTGGCCGCGGCGCGACTCTCGCGCGCCGGGAAGCTGACACAAGCGCTTGCAGACGAACAAACAAGATGGGAAGACAGCGTCAAGGTTACTTCTAACTTTAACCGTAACTTGACTCTAAGTGCCTTTTTCACGATCTTCAAGTAAGTTCCGAGTAGGCTAGTCACCAAGTAAAGTGTCGAGTTATTGACATATTGACATTTGGCGCATAGAACGAATGACGTTACTCGTTAAGTAACTATATAATCAACATTTTACGTGAGGATAGTGAACGAAGCCCTAAACCTAATATAATTTGTTTATGTTTTTGAAGGGGAGGCCTTTTCCAAAAAACACGCAGTACACAAACGAAAAAGAATACTGAGACACGCGACACGTCCGTTTCGTATGCAATTAGGTATATATTGTGGAAACGATAAGCCGACCACAACGTGCAAATTGTCAACCAGTTATCGAAGTAATTATTTGCAGTTGTTTGATTCGAATAATCCGCTACCTATTTTACAAATTCCTGACATTGCACATTATGAATTAGTCATAAAAAAATACATGTCATATTAAGAGCTAAAATGACAATTAAATATAATCGACCATTATTGTACCTAATAATGTCTAATACATTATTTAAAATACCTAATAGTGGCAATTCTGAGTGTCGCAAAAGCTAAACTAAGCTAACTAAAATTGTTGCCGTCCCTTTCATAGCGATGGGAATAAAAAGGATGGCAATAGTTTTAGTTAGGTTAGTTTAGCTTTTGCGACACTCCGAATTGCCCCCAATATGCTTATGAAATTTTAATCATAATTTCTTGACACTTTAAATCTAAATAGTTTTGATAATGAGGTGGACTATTTATATTGTATTCTATTCTAACCGTTGTTGAAAAAAATTGTTACCCAGGTGGTTTCAAGAAGTGTACGGTGGGTAAGTTCCGCTAATTAGCACCATGCACTACCCACGGGTATTAATTAGAGTAAGGACTCAAATTAATATCTGAACAAGAAATTTTGTGATGATGCTTAAAAGCTTAACTTCAAACATCAGCACATTGGTGTGCATAGGCACCATGTTTTTCGAACGAGCAGTCACTTACTGCACGTTTTTGTGTAGCGCGTCACATGGCTAGTTTGCAGCGCGTTTTACAAATGCGAGGACAGTGTGCATGCTGACTGCCGTTTGTTAACTACGCGTTCGAAAAGCATGGTGTGCTTAGTGTTGGTGGATACTAAATTCATAAAATTTCACTAATACAAAGCTGAACTGCGAACCTATCAGGTATTAGGCCGTTTGTCTACCGGCGCCGTCACCGGGACGTCAACGAGAACGAGATTATTTCGGGTCAAGTTTAAGATGACGTGACGGCCTTGCGGTGGACACGCGGCTATTTACAGTTAGTCTATGTATCAGTACTTCGGCACCGTCATCTCGTTCTTGTTGACGTCCCGGTGACGGCGGCGGTGGACAAACGGCCTTAGAGTAGGACCCTGGTCCGGTTCCGAGAACTAAATTTAAGCTTAAATCAATACCAAATATATTTGCGTCCAGCTCTATTTCGTTTGCGTTATGCGGTAAGAGCTTTGATAACAAATTCCGTGTATGATTTCTGTTAGTAAATGTAATATTTGATTGAATCAGAACGCGACGTACCAGCTACACTGCACCACAGGAGATATAATAGTTGCCTCCGGATGCATTGCATACTTTGGAGCTTTCCCCTCGCACTTCCGCCGCGAGCTCGAGCTAAAATGGATACAGCAATGCTCCGAGTTGGAAATACCTTCCTCTGATACGTTTGAGTGAGTATTTGAATAACGTGCTTGTTAGAGAATCGTTCATAGTATGAGCGTTACGGCCGACACGCGGGTTAGCCTGAATTTACATTTGCTAGACCTAACTATATTAACGGGTTTGTCGACTAGATTGCAATGCTTTGAAGCCGATAATTATATCTGTTTTCGATTCATTGAAAGCATACTTAAGGCCTGTTAATAAGCCTCACGTATGACATTATTTTTAGTACATCCGGCTCAAAGGACCATAATTATGTAAGAATCATTTATTAAAAATCCAGACGACGTGAATTGTAATTGACGTTTATTGGTAGAAGAACGAACGAGCAAGAAAACAAGAAATTGGTTTTGACATCAATGAAAATTATCTTTGCTGTTTTTATACTTTTTTTATATACCTCATGTTAGTCTATAACTTAGCACACTTACTGAAATCCTTCATTTTCACACGTCTTCCATAAAGTTTTCATAAATTTCACTGTGAATTCTATTTTAGTAACTGTAGAACTTGTTCCTTGTTGACAAACTTTTGCTTCAGGTAGCAGCAGGTAACACGATCAATAGAGTAAATATTTTCATACTGAAAATAACTTTAAAATCCGTTTCAATATCATGTGATGAAAATGTACTATGTTATCTTTAGTGTTGTTGTAAGCTCTCTATTGTCCCGCTGCTCTATAAACCCACACATCACAACGGCACGACGCACGTATCGCAATGTAAGGACGTCCATTATATAAGAAAGGAAATAATATTTATCTAGAGTGTTCCATATTTAAAATAAAAAATGCTACCATTACCCGTAACGTAACAACAGAAAATAAAATATGTTTATAACGCTTTACCATCGTACGTTGACACGCCGTGCCGTTTTACTAAAACCGCGCGGCGCCGCACCGTTTTTTTTTTTTATTTTAATGTAACTAATTACCTTTTTGATTAGAAACAGTACACCTTAGGCGTTTCGAATCGCGCGTTTTGTTAAAAGAACCGAATGTTCCGAACCGAAACTCTTCATGTGCACCTACGAGCACTAGCTCTTACCAAGCCCCATAGGACTTTTTATAGAAGAGGTAGAAGCCCCTTATCCAGTATTTAATGTATAAAATAGTAATAATTAATTTTCGTTTAGTTTGATAGCGATAATGGCGGATTCGTTCACGGTTCGTACGTGGAACTCGCAAGGATTACCGCGAGACGCCATCTCTACTGAGAATGGTATATTGGTTACAAGGGCCGGACGCTGGCCGCTAACTATAGACCCACAAGAACAGGTAACATTTCTGCACACATAGACATCCTCTTAGATATAAAATGTACCTTTACCATCTTCTCTTTGTTTAACATTTTTTTAGTAACCCTGCATACTTTATTTTAAAAGGTTTAGTTTAATTGTGAAGTTTTGTGGTAGAAGGGTCGTTAGTAAACATTAGTGTTTTTTGAGAGCTTTAGGCAAAGTTTGAATAAGAGTTGTCAAAAAGTCAATGATAATAGTCACGAGTTTGATTTAGAAATAGACTCCGTAATAGATAAATTGCAGCATAAAATTATTCTTTATTAAATTAAGGATATTATATTATTATTTAAATAAAAAAAAAATCTATTCATTAATATGAAAAATATTGATTCTGCTTACTGGAAGCTCTAAATCAAATTAACATTTCAGGCTAATCGTTGGATAAAAAATATGGAGCGCGATAGCGGTCTTCAGATTACAAAGCTGAACGATCCAAGTTACTTGCGCGTTTTAGAGAACTGCATTCGCTTGGGTTGGCCAATGCTTATTGAAGACCTGGGGGAGGCTTTAGAAGCAACTCTTTCACCTGTACTCCTGAAGCAAACATTTTTACAGGTATGAAATAAGTTCACAGGTGTAATATTAACAAAATATCAATATCAACTCAGGTTTCGTTGCCAACCGTACCTAACGAATGTCACCTACATCTGAATAGAACTTTAAATAGCATTAGTAATTGCAAAGCAAGGTCATTATTTCATAACTTCAAGTTAAAATAATTAAATTACATTATGAACTGTAAACAGAAGATGAGGCAACCTAAAATAAAACATAGTTGGGCGTGGAATTTCATCGCGTTCCTACTTACAAACAATTTCAAACAGTTTCCAACGGTAGTTAAACCACAATACTCAATCAAATGCATTCCTTGCAAACCCAAGAGTAACATCAGATTGAATTAATTGTACTGAATTTCTATCTTCTAATTATTTGGAAGAGTTTGGGGGAGACCTTTGCCCAGCAGTGGGACAGAATAGGTTAAAAACAAATGACAGTTCGGTAAACGTATTTAGCGACAAATATTGTGTTGTGCAAACACCCTTAATAGCCTAACCCCACTACGCTGCAGTAATCCACACAGAGATTTGACAATATTGTTGCGAACACTTTGTCGCGGGACCAAATACCGACTAAAACGTAATAGAGGCGCGGATCGCGCACGAAGCCGTGAATAATATTCTAATGCAATTCACACTCTTGTGTCGCGGATTTTTCACGATTTTGCGCGCGTTCCGCGGGCGAGTGATAGTCTTTTACTGTGGTAAGATATTTGACATTACTACTTACAGAGACATAAGTAGTGTAAGTAATTGGAATGTTCCAGGCGGGTCGTCTTCTTATCCACCTGGGCGACAGTGATATCGAGTACGATACCAACTTCCGCCTTTACCTGACCACGAAGCTCGCGAACCCCCACTACCTCCCTGAGATATGTATCCAAGTAACGCTGGTCAACTTCACCGTGACTCTGTCTGGCCTTGAGGATCAACTTCTCGCGTTAGTTAACACTTTTGTAGCTCCGTAGCATATAGTTGTTCAAAGCTCATGCATACTCGATGTTATCAAAACTATTTTCAAATGGAAAATTCTGTTCGAAATGTAAAGTAGGTTTACAGTAACTTTTATCATAAACAAGCTGACCCGGCGCACTTCATAACACCATAGTTTTTTCTTTTTTTCGCTTTTATTACCGTTTTAACCTTCCCTGAACTTACACAAATAGGTATTTAATTATCGAAATTAGCCAAATCGGTTTAGCCATTCTCAAGTTATAGCGTGAGATAAGAAATAGGTGTTCATTTTTTATAATAGATAGAATTATAATCTTATAGAATGTCACATGATCACATTATTTGAATTATATATTTTTATCTATCTATCTAATGTAATACCTTAAATACGAGCAGATCTATAATATTATATAATTTGAATTTCGGAAATGGCACCAACGATTTTAATGAAATTTAGCCAGCAGGTGGGATTCATTTTTAGAACATGTCGTTTTATTTCCAAAAAAAAATACGGTCATCCAGGTACTTTAATAAACAGAGCATTCGTAAACCTTCAAGTCACAAAGAAGGCAAGAAAGACATACAAAGTATTGTTTACCTTGACAAATGAAAGATAAATAAAATACCCAACGTTAAACAAAGGAGAATGTAGTTTTAAAACAGTGAAATTTTTCAGACTGTTAGTCAGTTTTCAGTTAGACGGTGCAGTTATGTGTGTGTGTGTGCAACTGCTTTGTACTATTATCGTTGCGCTTGGGCGGATCAATTATTGTCACTCGCTGCTAGACGAATATTATATATTTCTGATAATAAAATAAAAAGATAATAAAACAACATTGAGCTGAAACTATGCGCTTTAAGGTTTTGATATAAAAGCTTTCAAGATAATATATCACTATCCAGTATTCTTCAAACAAATCTACCTTATTAGTTCGAAAAGTTAGCTTCGAGGCAAACGTAATGCAACACTTTACTTTGTTTAGAGTTTGTTTTTGCGTTGATACTTGACTTGGCAGCTTTAAATTAGGTTTTTTAGATGAAATTTTGAATTACTTAACAAGAATGTAATACATTAGTTGTTGTTGGTATAATCATCTTCCAGTCCACATTGCGTGGAGTCAGCACGACATATTTTTGCATTTTGTATCCCGTCGCCAGCACTTACAGCTTTGGTACTCATGACAATTTTCACATTGATAAGTATTGTTTCACTAATTTTGGTTTTACACAAATCACAATTTTTTCAGTGACGTGGTGAGACTAGAGAGGCCAGATCTTGAAATTCTCCGAACAGAACTTATAGTTCGCATCAATACTGATAAAGCCACGCTACTCGAAATTGAAGACAAGATTCTGAGGCTTCTGTACGCATCTTCTGGAAATATTCTGGATGATGAGGAACTTATAGAGACCCTCAACGAGAGTAAGGTAAGAAGTGAAAGCTTTTGGTAGGTACCTAATTATGTCCGCCTTTTATCTGTAGTTTCTCGTATACCTATTTACGGACAGACATTATCCGATAATGTGAAGTGATTGTATATTTTTCCAAACGAGGCTTTATCTTGCTTTCCTACTTTAGATCAGGGCGGCATATACGGCGTTGTTATAGAATTCATCGCTCTTATGTTAGACTAGATTAGTGCGAGACCGGCGAATGGCAGAAACGAAGTGAGGCCCAGCAGTGGGATAAAAAGACCTGATAATGATGATGACGATTCTAAAGTTGACGCTTATCACTTCATTATAGTTTAATAATTTGATCAGGAAACATCAGAAATTATAAACGCTCGCCTAGAAGAAACGGAAGCGACGGAGATCAGCATATCAGCCGCTCGTGAGAAATATCGCACCGTCGCCACCCGTGGCGCTGTCTTGTATTTCGCGGTCGCACAACTGGCAGACATCGACCCCATGTACCAGTTCTCACTCAAGTATTTTAATCAGGTATTTACTTACTAACTATATAAAAAATGTTGCTGATTGCTTAGCAATTTTCTTTTGAAACAGTGTGACAGCACATCCATGTACCTATTTGTTCCAAACTACGATATCAACGCGTTAAATGTCACAATAGAGCGGCGCCCTCAATTATTCCGGAGCACTATTCAATGAAACTACAGTTGGGACACAACAGGCACAACAGGTCTTGTCTACAATTTGGTATATGGGATATGGCTATATTTTGTTCGCGTCCCACGCGTGAGAAGTCTCGAGCAGTAGCTAGTAAATACAAAATAATAAGTAAACGACCGCCAAGTCTCCGAATCCGAACCAACTAGTTATCCATAAAGAAAAACATTAATAAGATTCTAGTTCTTTCATTTTTATTGAAATATCTAGAAAACCTAAGAAAGGTATTCTACTCTTAATTTTCTGTACAATTTATGTTTGGTTTTATATTTCATGCTTGTAAATTTCTGATCTGTAAATGATAGGGAAACTAACCTTTACAATACCTGTGGCCCCACCTATAGGTCGATAGGTAGTTTAGAAACTGTACATCAGCCCCTGAATACCGTACGTAGGTACATTATTATGTAGCTGTAATCCTATCGATCCGTCCGTGCAGCTGCAAAACAGATTGTCCACTGTAGGATGCGTTTAAATCCACCATTGAAATATCACGTATATATGAGAAGATTTACTGGACTTATCACGAGCATGGTGGTATAAGTAATGTAAAAATATTATGGCAGCTCAGCTCATATGTGTTTCAAAGCTAAGCATTTCCTCTACAGGTTTTCAATCAAGTGATTGAAAGGAGTGAAAAATGTGACGTACTCGAAACGCGACTTGATATACTTCACCGTGAGATCACGCTGTCGGTGTACCAGAATGTATCTCGTGGTCTGTTTGAGAGACACAAGCTAGTGTTCAGCTTTTTACTGAACATGGCGATATTCCTAAACGCTGGTTTGGTGACGCCCGATCAATGGAACTTCATTTTGCGTGGACCAGCCGGAACCAAAGTGGTGAGTACTCAGTCTTTTTACGTTTTTACTTTTAAGTCATCCTACAACATTTATAACCATATACATGTCAAACAAAAATCGAATGATTGTTTAACGACCTACCCAGATAAACTGCCGAGTTTTCCTCATCGCTAATGATTTAATAATTATGGTATGTGAACTGCAGTAGCAAAATCAAAACAACTGATGTATACGCGGCTAATACAGCTGTTAAATAGTATTTATCCGCTTTGTTTGGCGGTTTCATGTACCTATAATATTGGTAATGACTTCAATTCAATAATTATAATATCAAAATAAAAGACTTGGAGATTATGTATTGCATTCTAAAGCATTACGTGGGATTGCCATTTTATTCGTGGAGTATAAAGATATATTAGCATACCACTTTATGTATCTAATCTATTAGGTACATAAATGAAGTTGAATGTGTGAATAATATACTTTGTAGTATTATACTGTGATACAACGCGAAAAGAGCCGTGTTGGCTGAGTGGGATTGTGCCCCGACTTTCGATTCGAACGTTGTGAGTTAAAATCCGGACGAACATAAAAAATTTGTTTCGAAAACTATTAGCTGAGTTTTTTTGTGAGTTACTGAGGGGAAGTCTGGGACCGTGAAAGCTTATTGAAAAGTAGTGTTAGAACTTACGTGCTTGGTTTAAAAAAAATAGTTTTATTCTGATAAAGTTGTTTTTTTTTTCACTTTTCGCATAGCCCCATAAAAACTTTACTGGATATGATGAGCTTTAAACAGTGAAGAATAAGTGTAGAAACCCGCAGCTTAAAAGGCCCTCCCAGCGGTCTTTCTGTGTCTGTCTTTTCTGTGGATATGCTACCTATGCATACCTATGCTGAGTATGCTGTGGTTGATTTGATTTAGCTGAGACAAGCCTATTCATCTCAACAACATACCAGACACAGTGCCCCGTCGTTAAGTGTGATTGCTTTCTGATGCTGTGTATCGGCCGAAATTAATATTCAATCCGACGAACGATCGTAGATCCATCTTCACAGCAACTTTGTTATACAACACAATTTGTATGGCACTTTTTAATGTGATCTTCTTTCGGATTAAATATTAATTTCGGCCGAAATCATCAAGTAAAGATGTAAAGACCTACCTACATTTAGGTAAAACGCAAAGGAAACGAGATATTTTAAATTATGACCTTAGAATATCTGTAGTCGCGGACACCCTACGATAAGTAAGGTTTTAAGACAAGTTTTAGGGTATTAAAGTAAAGGTTTATACAAGTTTATAGCTGACTATCTCTCAGTAGTTCCGGGCGACTTAAAAACCGACTTTAAACTAAAACAACCCTAACTACACAAGCCGCCCGCGGGTGACCCGGAATTTTTCTACCAAAACAGCGGAGTGATACACGCCTGGCATAACATTCAATTTATTTAAAGGTCCCTCCTAAAAAACCTTTTGTGGAAACTTTAACGGATGCGATGTGGCTATCGACAAACCACTTGGAAGAAACAGACGAAAGCTTCAAAGGCCTTGTAGATGACTGCCTGAGGAAGATACCTATCAATCTTGGCTCTTTCAGTGTGGTACGTGGTTCTTTATGCTGTATAAACTATTTTACTGATTGAATATTCTGTTATCTGAAAGCAAAACTAACAACTATATAGTATTTGCTTTATAAATCAAAGGATTAGTTATTTTAAATAAATAAACCTGTTTTCACCCTTTGGGTACGGATCCCTAAATATAGATTCAATTTAATCTAGGTGTTACAGAATCTCTGTCTACATCCCCTAATCGAAATATCTTAAATTTAGCACACCAATCACTTCACGAGCTAGTCTATGTATATTTTATAAATAGGACTGGCTTTAAAATAGCCCAGACAATGTGGATACAGTGAATCGCTTATCCCTTTCTTAGAAAATTAAATATAATATACCTACTTAATTAATATTGATGCTTGTGACAGTTTAATGTACTTGTTGACTCGGGAGCTAGTTATCACAAATTCTCGGCAGTAAAATTATTTACTTATATATCTTTTGCCTATGTATACTTTCTGTTTTTTTTTTACAAAAACTTTCCTGTTTGTTTTGTCTAGGTACCTTGTTTCTCTTTTTTTAGGGTTCCGAAGTCAACAAGGAATCCTTACAGTTTATCTAGTAAATTCCACGTTCTATGCTTTTAATAATGATCCAAGTGGTCTTATTGAATAAATAGGTACTTACCTACAGCGAAGTAGACTTTACTGTCGTCCTTAAAGTTTTTTTTACTTTAACTATGATGATTTTCTACTTATGTAGGCGCTTTTGCTTCTTGGTACGGTAAACCACGAGGCCAGCTTGACAAACCCTGTATTTCCGTATAAATGTATGGAAAAAGTTTTTCGCGATTTCTGATATTTCTCGTAACCTACCTATTGTGTGGAACTACTTAGTATTCTTTTATCTGTGGTTGAACGCACATTCTACACTCAATTATTTTCGTTTTAAGTGACCGTAATCGATAGCTGGGTAGCTGTAGCTGTTGTGGTAAAAGCTTTTTCTACTGCAAGCAAACTAAAGAGATTCTGTCCAACTGTCCGTACTCTGTCAAATTAAGCCCCTGCACATTATCCGTTTTCCATTCACACTTCAAAGTGGGTAACACTGGGTAGCAGATATTTATACTTACTGGGTTTTAGTTCTATCTTTTAAACATAGGTATTTCATGTCAAAAAACATTTTTTTTTGTAGTTTCTACATAATTTGGTTTAACAATGTACCTACCAACCTACCAATCATGAGATGCAAGATTAATGTTAGCAAGTTTGAAAAAATCCCAAGGCGTTAGTCGACCATTTTTTGAAAACATATACCAATTGTTTGAAAGTCCTAAAATCCTATAATAGTGAGTGTTTATGAAAATTGGCCATTAATCCAATGTTTTACATACTTTACTGCACGACGGCGATGCACTACGTCAAGATAAGATCGATTTGTTGTCACAACTTCTCTCCGAAATCGACACTTGACCAGACGTCCAGAAGTAGCTCAGACAAGTTTGATGGAGGGCTGTGAGCGAGTGGACAGTCAGACGAAGACCTTGACCCCAAAAGGGCCAGCCAGTTTTTTCGCAATTGTCTGCTTTGTAACAATTTATTGCAATTGTTTTATTTCAGGATATCCACGTGAACAAAAAGGACAAATCTCCACCGAATATAAACTGGGACAAGAAATTATCCACCTTTGAAAAGTTAATGATTATAAAGTGTTTGAAGGAAGAAAAGTTGGTGTTTGCGATAGCTCAGTACGTCAGTATCAGTCTTGGCTCTGTGTTTATAGAGAGCCCTACTGTGCAGCTCAACACATTGTACGTGACTATTATAATTCACTTTGTCATTTATTTTTTTCAATATAAAACAGATGGTTCCTAAGAACAAAACCTTCTAACCAAAGAAAAGGTAGCTAAGGTACCCTTTAGGGCCCAAAATTTTGCACCATCCTGTATATGGATAGATATAGATGATTATGATTTACTAGCAGATAAAACGCAGTGTTTTGGGGGTAATTCTGTGAAACCTGAATTAATTCCACTGAAGCCGCTAATAATACGACACTATGAAGTTATAAGCTACTTGAAAAGTTCGACTTATCATCATATCTCAACATTCTTTCTGCTTTCTATACCTTGCAGATACGCCGACACAACAAATATAATTCCCCTCGTGTTTGTTCTGAGCACTGGCTCGGATCCGTTTGGAGCGTTCCAGAAGTTCGCCACGGAGATGGGCGTTCGAGATCGAGTGCATTCTATATCTTTGGGCCAGGGTCAGGGACCTGTGGCTGAGAAGATGATCAACGCAGCCAGGCCTAAGGGAGACTGGATATTCTTACAAGTTAGAATAATATCTTAACTTTGATTACTTTTGAGCTACGAATAGATCAGTATTATTTACCTAAATCGTTTTGTAGAATATAAATTATCGAATTTCTTTCGCGCGTATCACACAAGTATTTCGAATTTTTGTGCATATTGATTCCACATTGCGATGATGTATCTGTACGGTAGAATTAAAATTTCTTCAACGTCATGGTTGGATGGGTGACCGCAAGTGGCATTATCAACTGAGCGCTTCCGTGCTTTGGAGGGCACTTTAAATTGGTCGGTATTCGGTCCCGGCTTTTAAAGTCGTTAAGCCATGACGGAGGCCTTTAGGCGGCTTAAAAACTCCGTCACCAGAGTTGGCCACTTGCTCATGCGAACTTACTTACTTTGTAGAATTTAAATTATCGATTTTCTTTCGCGCAAATCACACAAGTTTTTCTTCTTTTTGTGCATATTGATTTCACATTGCGATGATGTAGGTACGAGTATCTATAAAGTAGAATTAAAATTTATCCAGCGTCATGTAAAGTTAAAATTCAAAATGAAATTTCAGAATTGTCACTTGGCAGCATCTTGGATGCTTAGCCTAGAGCTGATAGTGGCAAACTTGGGAAGCGACAGCGGCATGCCTCACCCCGACTTCCGGCTCTACCTCAGCTCAATGCCCACCGCCAAGTTCCCAGTTTCAGTCCTGCAAAACTCCGTGAAGGTCACTAACGAACCTCCTAAAGGACTCAAGGCGAATGTGAAAAGAGCTCTCATTGAAATGGAGGAAGACTTTTTTGAAAATCACAGTATGCTCTATTTATTTGTCTATAGTTATTAGGTAATTTTTTGGTAAAATGTTTCCGGGATGAGTTGAGTAGAACGCAAACTAAAACTGCTTATTAATCATCATATTTAGTAACATTTATTTAAATATAATAAAAAAATTGTGTTTTGCTTCTGTATGGGCTACTTATAGAATGATACATCAGAATAATTTGTTTGTTTGTTTGAAAAATCAGTCTAATTTTTACTGCATTTCATTTCTTGTGAAAGAGGCTATTCAAGACTAAAACCATTATTTAACTGCTGTAGTTTTTTGTAACCATTATTTAACTACTGAATACTGGGTATATTATAATACATATTACTATTATAATTACTATAATAGTACCTACTATATTAGTACCTACTATTATAGTAGGTACTATTAAGTACTCGTTATGTGTTATCTGAGTTTAAATTAAACAACACTCCTAAAACAGTTTTGGGGCAAGACTGGCGTACAATGCTCTTCGGAATATGTATTTTCCACGCCATCATCCAAGAGAGGAAGAAATTCGGCCCACTCGGCTGGAACATCACTTACGAGTTCAACAACAGCGACCGCGAGTGTGCCATGTCTAACCTCCAGATGTTCTGTGAAGACGGACATATACCCTGGGATGCGCTGGAGTACATCACTAGTTAGTTCTCCTACTCTTATCTTCGTATATGTAACAATGAGTTCCAGGAACTAAGTAGGTAGGTAATCAACTTTATATTTACATGGGCAGCATTTCCAAGCGGCGCCGCGACTGGCTCTCCAACTTGTTAAGAACCCTACTTTTGCAAAAAGTTTAAATGTAGGTACAATGTCGTCGCTATTGCCCGGCCTACTGTATGTGCTAAAATGAGGAGCTTTTTCCGCGAACATTCATCAACATAAAAATACTATACTTTCTATACAATATAGTATTATTACAAATAATTATAAACAAAACGTATTGTATAGTATAGTAAGTATATAGCCCTGTTAGGAGTCACGGCCCTGAAAAAAACTCACGCTGTAAAAACCCAAAACTTAACCACAAGTGATACGAAGCACGTGACTAAGCTCCACCCTCACAAGCGTCCGTCCAACAGGTTCTATAACTTACGGCGGCCGAGTAACCGACATGTGGGATCAGAGATGCCTGACTACAATACTGAAACTATTCTTCGCTCCGCCCACATTAGAAGAGGGTTACACGTATTCAGAGTCCGGGACATATTATTGTCCTAGAGCAGATAAGTTGGAGACTTACAAGGAATACATCGAGACTCTGCCGGTTATTGAGGACCCTGAAGTATTTGGCATGCATGAGAACGCTAACATCGCTTTTGAGGTGGGTTCCTAATTAGAATAAGGGCTCTTAGGGCCCGTACACAAAACTGCGAATCGGTGCGATGCGATTTCTCGTGACAAAAGATAGGACTGGATGGATCGCAGACTTTTGCGATGCGAGCGTCGCATCACAGTTTTGCGTACAAGCCCTTACACAAAACTGCGATGCGAAGTTGCATCGTATAGGTATATTTGCACAGTGAAGCTTGCAGATATTTGCGATGCGACAAATTCGCAGTTATGTGTACAAGCCTTATCCTACCGGCGAGATTATTGAAGAATGTAGGTAATGAGAGTGAATGAGGCAAAAGAGGCGTGTTAGAGTTTCAACAAGTGGAAGTCCGTGGACTCTGTCTACTCCAATGGGAAAGAGGCGTGATTTTATGTATGTATTTAGGTTTCTTAAGAATAAACATTTTTATTTTACATAAGAAGTTCTTAAAGGCAGTCTTTATACCTACTGCCACGCACATTATACCTTTTTATCTAGAAATTAAAAACATGTAAAGTACCTACTTAGATATATATAATTAAAAATTAATTGTCAGTGAATTGATAGTTTCGACAGCAATGTTACCAACCTTTGCACTATAATTTTAATTTTACTGGTAGGGTACATAGCCCTAAGTGGTTAGGTATATTTCTTATCACTTGATAACCTATTTGACACGACTAAAAACTGACCTGTCGATCAAGTTTGTCACCTTGGCTTTCAAAACCTGTCTCGCACTTTTCGTTTATACTTTACGTCACCGAAGTAGAGGTAATTCCGTGTTAGTCATTTATTTGTGTGCGTGGGATTGGTCAACTTGCACTGCGTTACACATACAAACGAAACCTTGGCTATATAGCACTGATACGGCAGGAATTAGAAAGTAACTAACAGTTCATTGAAAACTAACAGCCATGCATTTTACCAAGGACGATTATGTACATACCTATGTATTTTATTCTATTGATATATAGGTAAGGACTTCTAATATTCATACTAGGAACCGTATACTAGGAACCGTAATTCAAATGGGTCTCTATTTTGTCTCCGAAATTTTATACCCCTAAAATAAAAATCTATAAATTGGGTTTTCATAATCATCGATTGCCCGTATAATCAGGATCTATAATATAAGGATCCCTAATATAGTTACGGCTAATATCGGCATCCCTAATATTTAAAATACATAAAATCATTCTCAATAAATAACATAATCCATAATGTAACTAACATAGCTGGGCACCGTTAATCAAATGGTTAACTTCGTTAAACGTTAATCCGTTACAAAAAAAGTTAGCTTCGTTAAACGTTAAAGCGTTACATTTCGGAAGAATTAACGCAAGTTAACGTTAATCGTTAATCCGTTAATATGTGTAAAATTGCATTTTCTCGACCAACTGGCACACTAAATTAGGAAAACAAACGAATTTTGATAGAAAGAAAATTACAAATGAAAAATCTTACTAGAAGTTTTACGGTCTCGACGGGATTCGAACCCGCGAGATACAAGCGATCAGCCTTAAGCCGGGCTGCCTTACCACTCGAACACGAAGCCCTTGACGCCGAAGACGAAACTATGAGTAAGATGATATTTCGGTTAAAGCACCGGAAGAAGAAAAAAAGAAAAGTGTGGTTTGACACTACAATAAAAAATATAAACTATGGAAAGAAAATGTCGGTTTGACTTTGAATTGAAACTATCAATCAAATTAGCATCTCTACATTCTTCACCAATCAAAGCCGGGAAAACCGGAAGCAAATAGATGAAAAAACCAGTACAGACTAAAAATAATAAAAAAAATCGAAAACGATAAGGTTGCACCGGGCACGTCGGCGCGTACCCGACTCGAGGCTAATGCTCTTTTAGAAAATAGTTGAATACAATTTTTAGCTTCATCTGTCTGGTCTGACCGATGATTAGGTACTGACAAAGGATGTAGATAATATCACGAGCTATTGTTTAGCCAAAACAAAAAGCTGCTACTAATATTTATTATAATTACTACACTGCACAGTACACTTTTTCTATCTAACTAAATTACACTGCACTCTGCAAATGATCAAACGAAACAAATCTCTTCGCAGTTTTCTTTCTCACTCGCACGCGCCGGCAAAATATATCTAGTTTAGTTTTTGTTTCACTCGCTGCCACGCGCCGCCCGGCACTTGTCGGTGCCGATGCTGTGCGGTAACTATTATGCATTGGATTAACGATTAACGGACTTCTCGCATATTAACGGAAGTTAACGTGTCCGTTAACATTTTTCAAAGTTAACTTAAAAGTTAATCCGTTAATCAAAATGTTAACTTCGTTAATTAACGATTAACGGATTAACGAGTTAATGCCCAGCTATGGTAACTAACTCATAACTTTATTTTCATAATAGTTTATGAGAATAATGTTAGTATTCATAAATTATTTGAACACTTTATTTTGAATAAGAGCATTGTGTCTCAAGCACAAGGCAGCATAGGGAATGTACCTAACTGATTTTGATCTGGGTGGCTGATTACTTTTATTCCACATTTTATTGGCGCTTCGGCGGCCGCTACCGCGGCACGCTCGCTACGCTCGCTCGCCTCGCGCGTTAGTGGTCACTGTTCAAACCTAACCTAACCAACTGATTTCGATCTTGGTGGCTAATTATCTTTATTCCACATTTTATTGGCGCTTCGGCGGCCGCTACCGCGGCACGCTCGCTACGCTCGCTCGCCTCGCGCTTTAGTGGTCACTGTTCAAACCTAACCTAACCAACTGATTTCGATCTTGGTGGCTGAATACTTTTATTCCACATTTTATTGGCGCTTCGGCGGCCGCTACCGCGGCACGCTCGCTACGCTCGCTCGCCTCGCGCGTTAGTGGTCACTGTTCAAACCTTTTTTTTTTTTTTTTTTTTGACGCTGGGAAAAATGCATTACGCATTCCCCCCCATTGGGGGATGGGGGGGATATGTGGGACTCCCCGGTCTAGACACCGGTATACCCACTAAACGACCCAGCGGCTGTCCTGCATCGTCTTTTTGGAGGAGGACTGGGAAACCGGCAGAGCCTTTACATCCAGTCCCCCGCCGACGAGCCCCCACCTTTACAGCGGGGCCAGCACACCCCTCCCTAGAAGGAGGGGCCCGGGAACGACAGAACGGCCGTTCCCGCCCGACGGAGGTGGTGAATAGGTGCAATGCGGGAGAGGGCGCCCCCGCGCCTGTCTCCCGCTATTCACCACCATGGGGCGAGGGAAGACGATTATGATCGCCTTCACCCACCCCTTCTCGGCCTTCCTCTCCTCCTCCTCCGCTGCGGCGCAGCGAGAGGATCCTCCTCCCGCGCGCGCTCTGCCGCCTCCTTCTGTGACATCACCTCCTCACAGAAGGAGGCGACTGTTGCCCAAGCCACCTCGCCCCCCAGCATGGAGTTGACCACGCTGGGAAGCGAGAGGTCCGGCCCGACAACCGCTGTCAGGCCGCGGCGCGGCTCGGACCACGACGGGCACACCTCGAGGGTGTGCTGCGCCGTGTCCTCTACTGCGCCACACTCGTGGCACAGCGGGGCTTCCTCCCTTCCGATCCGGTGCAGGTACGATCCGAAGCATCCATGCCCGGATAGCACCTGCACCATACGAAAGGATAGGAAGCCGTGGGGCCTCTCGAGCCAATCCAATAGGACTGGCCCGAGAGCGTCCAACGTTCGGCGGCCAAACGCGGCGGAGGCGAGGTCCTCCGTCCAATGTTGGACGATCGCGTCCCTCGCCTGCCGCCGAACGGCCTCCCGCTCTTCCGGGGCGACGCGCTCTCCGAGCGCCCTTCGCCCCGCCGTCCACTCGTACACTCTGGCGAGCACCCACGCCTCGAGCTCCCAAGGAGGAGTGCCCGCCAGAGCGCACGCCGCCGCGAACCCCACCGACCGGTAGGCCCTCGCCACCCGCTGCGCAATGGCCCTTTGGGGCCTACGGATCGCGGCGGCGTTCTCCCTCCTTTGGAGGGAGTCCGCCCAGATTGGGGCCCCGTAGAGGGCCATGCTTTTCAAGATGCCGGCATATAGCTGCCGGCATCGAGCTTTTGGCCCTCCCAAGTTCGGGAGGAGCCAAGAGAGAGCGCCCGCGGTCTTCAGCAGGCGCGTCGACAGCCCGCTAAAGTGCGGGCCGAAGCGCCACCTGCTGTCGAGCACCAGGCCCAGATATTTCATCTGGGCCTTCACCTCGACCCTGACGCCCTCCACGACTATGTGGGCGTCAGTGGGGACGCGCTGCCTAGGCCCGTGGAAGAACACGGCCTCGGTCTTGTGCAGCGCGACCCCCAATCCAAGCCGACGGATCCTTCCCGCGACCAGGCATCCGCCGGCTGAGGCCAAGCTCGCCGCCTCCCTAAAGCTCCCCCCCCGGGCAGTAAGGAGAGTGTCATCCGCATAGCAGATGACACTCGTGCCACGGAGGAGAGCTCCCCGCAGGAGCCAGTCGAAGCCGATGTTCCACAGGAGTGGTCCTAGGACAGACCCCTGTGGAACACCGGACTCAAATCAAATCAAATCAAATCAAAATACATTTATTTGCTCCGCGCCGTACCGCCGCATCTGGCCAGCTTTATCCACCAGGAGGCCTGCTCGGTCTTCCAAGTAGCTGGCCAGGAGGCCCCGCAAGTACTGAGGCGCTCCATGGTAACGGAGCGCCTCAAGGATTGTGGAGTGGGGGACGGAGTTGAACGCGTTGGCTATGTCGAATGACACAGCCAACACCCCGTCACCCACCTCCACGGCCTCCCTCACCTGGCCCTTGAGCCGGGCCAGCGCGTCCACTGTCGAACGCCTTCTTCGGAATCCAAATTGGGCGTCCGACAGGTTCGGCCCCACCTCCAGCAGGAGGCCATTGAGCCGGCTGGCGACTATCCCCTCGAACATCTTACCGACCTCATCGAGCAGAACGATGGGCCGGTATGCCGAGGGGGAGTCCGCCGGGCGTCCCTCCTTTCGGAGGAGGCACAATTGCCCCTCCTTCCATGGTTTCGGAAACCTCCCAGACGCAAAACACGCGCTGAAGAGGTCCCGAAACCTGCCCTCCATATGGGTGGTGGCTAGAGCCACCACCCGCGCTGGCACGCCGTCTGGCCCGGGGGCCGTCTTCTTGGCGCGGAGGCGAAGGACCTCCGCAGCCAGCTCCTCCACCGTGACCGGAGGGACTTCCTCCTCCGGTGAAGGAGCACCCTGCGGGGGGTCCATTACTGGTGGGGTGAAGTTGGTCCCCGGTGGAAATAGGGACCGTACCAGTGGTACGGTACCCCTGGAGCCGGCATTGCTGGATGGGGTGGTACGGTACCACCCCATCCAGCAATGCCGGCTCCAGGGACTCCGTCAGTGGGGGACCAAAGGGGCGCAGCTTGTTCCGCGCCGCCTTATATGGTCTCCCGTACGGATCCCTGTCGAGACCCTCCAGCATCTCGGCTCGCGCTGCATCATCTGCGGCGGCCATCGCTGACTTGAGGACCGTCTTTGCCTCTACATAAGAGGCGTAGAGACGGTCCTCCTCTTCGGGGTCTCGCCGGCTGCGCCTTCTACTCCGCGCATACTCCCGCCTTGCGGCCACGCAGGCGGCCCGTAGCCCCGCCAGTTCCTCCGACCACCAGTACACGGCGCGTCGGGGGGGCGGACGGCGAGACCGAGGCATGCTGGAGTTGCAAACCTCGGTCAAGGACCTCCGGAGTTCCGCCGCTGCGGCGTCCACGTCCAGGACTTGAACAGGAGGCGTGAGCCAGTCCTGGATGAACGCCGCCTCCCTAGCCGCCTCGCGGTCGAGGCGGGTAAGGGCCCACCGCGGGAAGGTCGATCGGCCTTGGGAGGCCGTCGTCCGGGGGCTGGGGGTGATGGAGATGTCGAACCGCACGTATCGGTGGTCCGACAAAGTCTCCATCATCTCCACCCGCCAGTTCACGACGCGGGCGGCCAAGATGGGGGTGGCGAACGAAACGTCCACTACTGACCCTCCCCATCGCCGCACACACGTCTGAACCGTCCCTCTGTTGAGGAGGGACACACCGGACGACGCCGCCCAGAATTCGACGGGGCGTCCCCTGACGTTGTACGTCGGGTTGCCCCAGGCCGTCGACCAAGCGTTCAGGTCGCCCAGAACGGCGACCTGGCGCGGCGCCGCCCTTCCCACAACCGCCGTTAGGACTCCGAGGAAGTTCTCGAAGTCCTGGAGAGGGCGGTTTGGGGAGAAATACACGCCCACCAGGGCTATTTCTCCCCACGCGGCGGCCACGTATCCCGGTCCCCTCTCTAAGAGCGAGAGGGGAGGGGAGTCTGTGGAAGACCGCGACACCAATGCCACCAAGCCGTCCCGATCACCCAGCCAACGACTGGGGACCGAGTACGGCTCGGCGACCACCGCCACGTCCACCAACCATTCAGCCATGACCTGCATTAGCAGGTCCTGGGCTGCTTTGCAGTGGTTGATGTTCGCCTGGAGGATGCGATGTTCGACCCTATCCATCAATCGGACATCGCACCTCCCTCGTCTGCCGCCGAGGTCCCTGCTTCAGGAGCGGCGGTCGCAGCAGCAGCAGGCGGGGTCGGCGCCTGCGCTTTGCCCCTCTTTGGGGGAGGATTGCAATTTCTCCCCTTCATGACGTGGCCCGCTGGGCGACCGCTGGCTGCGCACACAGCACAGCGCGGCGTGGCGGCCTTGCAGGAGGCGGATTTGTGCCCCTCCTGGCCGCAGCGGTAGCAGCTGTCCGTCCTATCCACCTTGGACGGACAGAGGGCCCGTGTGTGCCCGATCCCGAAGCACTTGAAACAGCGCAGAGGCTGATCTTCAAGTGCCCGGACTCGGCAGGAACCAAATCCTACGGCGAGCCGTCCCTTGGCGACGACGGCTTTGGCAGTGGCGACTGGGCACTCCAGGCGGATAGTGCCAATGCCACCAAGCCGTCCCGATCACCCAGCCAACGACTGGGGACCGAGTACGGCTCGGCGACCACCGCCACGTCCACCAACCATTCAGCCATGACCTGCATTAGCAGGTCCTGGGCTGCTTTGCAGTGGTTGATGTTCGCCTGGAGGATGCGATGTTCGACCCTATCCATCAATCGGACATCGCACCTCCCTCGTCTGCCGCCGAGGTCCCTGCTTCAGGAGCGGCGGTCGCAGCAGCAGCAGGCGGGGTCGGCGCCTGCGCTTTGCCCCTCTTTGGGGGAGGATTGCAATTTCTCCCCTTCATGACGTGGCCCGCTGGGCGACCGCTGGCTGCGCACACAGCACAGCGCGGCGTGGCGGCCTTGCAGGAGGCGGATTTGTGCCCCTCCTGGCCGCAGCGGTAGCAGCTGTCCGTCCTATCCACCTTGGACGGACAGAGGGCCCGTGTGTGCCCGATCCCGAAGCACTTGAAACAGCGCAGAGGCTGATCTTCAAGTGCCCGGACTCGGCAGGAACCAAATCCTACGGCGAGCCGTCCCTTGGCGACGACGGCTTTGGCAGTGGCGACTGGGCACTCCAGGCGGATAGTGCCCATGCCACCGCGGCCGGGCCTGATGTCCGGACCTTGTACCGCTGCGGTGTCGCAGCCCCCAATGGCTGCGATCGCCGCCACCACCTCCTCTTTGGTGACCGAGTCGTCCAGATCGGTCACCTCCAAGGCCGCCGACTTGACAGGCCGGACCACCTTGGCCGCGTCCGCGATGACCTCTTGCAGTTTGCCTGCGAAGAGGTCCGCGTTGGCGCAACCCTGGGCCCCTGGGAACTCGAAAATTCGAGCCCCAGCTTGGGTCCGGCGGCACGTGACGGCTCCAATCCCGAGCTGGGTGGGATCGGCGTTTGTACGAGCCCGCTTAAGGACGGACTCGTACGTTTCGCCACGTTCCGCGGCCTCCGCGGTGAGCGTCACCACGACGGCCGCGGTCTTAGGAGGAATCAGGGGCTTCCTCCCACCGGCGGTGGCCCTTTTGGCTGCGGGGGCAGCGGCGGCGGGCTTAGGGGCCGACTTTTTCCCCTTCCCCTTTCCCTTACCCTTGCCGGTCGCCTGGGACGGGCAGGAAGGGGTGGCGGCGGGGGTGGCAGGGGCGGCGGCGGCCTTTTTCGCCTTTTTATTGGCCTTGCCCTTCCTATTGACCACTTCCGTCCACGGCTGGTTTGACGGAGTGGTCGAGGGGAGTTGGGCGTCCTCCGTTTGGGAGGATGGCCCCGGCCGATTCGGCCTCTTGTCCGCGGCTAGTGGCGGTCGGAGGCGCCTTTCCGGCAGGAGTCTGTCCTCGATGCCATCGAGGCAGGCTCTCGTGAACGCCCTTTCCTCCATGACAACCTTGCGGATGATATCCTCCAGGTTGGAAGAGGAGGAGGAGGGGCCCACAGCCGCCGGCGTCGGTTTGGGATCGGCCTTTGTAGGCTGGGCCGTGGCTTCAGCCGCCGCCGGTTGTGGGTCAACCTGAGGAGGCTGGGCCGTGGCTTCAGCCAGCTTTGTATGCAGCTGGCTGACTTCCGACTGCAGGCGGTCGACTGTCGCCTGCAAATGCCGCGTCTCGTCCGTGGCAGTGCGCTGCACCAGCTCACGGACGATGCCGCTCATGCTCGCGGCCCTGCACTTTAGGGACTTCTGAAAAGTCCCCTTCAAGTTGGAGGACTTAGAGGCGACCTCCACTATCTCCCTCTCATCCTCCTGCGCCATGCGCTCCAGCTCGGCCAAGGAGTGGTCCTCGTACCGGACGCAGGATGCGCCGTAGCCAGCCTTGGCTCGCGCAGCACGCGCCTGCTGCTCCTTAGCAGCGACCTGCTCTTCCAGGTCCTGCTGGAGCTGCGCCCGACGAGCCAGGTTCAGCTGGCGTTGTGCGTCGACCAAGCCTACCTCGTGGGTATCAGCAATGGCGACCCGCTTCTTGCCCTTAGCTTTGAGCAGCTTAGGCTTGCTCCTCGACGTCGTCGCCGACTCCGAGGAGCCAGATCCATCCTTCATGAAGGCCCGCTTTCTCGATTGGCCCTCCGTGATCGCCACGAGAGGGCCGCCCTCCGACATCGAACTGGCGTCCGACTCCGTGTCCGACAAATCGCCCGACCGACCACATAGGCCAACCGCCTTTCCGTCGTCGGGTTGGCCCTGAGAAGGGCCTTTTAGGAAACGCCCGGAGGCGTCCCGCGCTGGTTTTGGCAATTTAGGCATTGCCTCCGTCAATGTTGTAGAACAACGCAAGAGAATCTACAACGCACAGTGCACTTTAGCCGAGCCCAGTCTGCCACTCCGTTACGGTGGTCAGAACTGGGGATCGTTTCCAGGGGACGCGACGTGGACGCAAGCACTGTGGGGGGTCCCCCTGTTCAAACCTAACCTAACCAACTGATTTCGATCTGGGTGGATACAACCTAAGTAATTTCGGTTTTACATATTATAAACGTTCGAAAACATGATTATTCGGAAGTGGAAGTATTATGATTCTTTATTATTATGACACGTATGTTTATAACGATTAAAATTTGGGATTATAATATTAGGTAACATCAATTTATGTATTAGGAGCATAAGGATGAACAATACCTTATTATAAACTATAGTTATGGGACCATAATATTATGGATTCCTATGTTTCGGAGACACTTGTTATTGATTTTGATTTACGGACGATCGATTTTCGGAGACGAAATGGGTTCCCAATTCAAATACTTATTGTTATAATTGCGATCTATTTCCAGATAGCGCTCTATTTTGAGCGTTATAAATGAGTAAGGTCATGAAGGTCATACATTTTTTTAAACAAAACACATCAGATATGGATTAGATCTAATCCATCGCATAGGGTTCCAAATGTTATAAACCCTCGCGGGCGTCATCAGAAGCCCTACTTTTTTTAACATTCTGGTCAGTTGTTTACTGACAAAGCTAGGGCCAGCCCGACCCTGCCTAGGCTACGTTATATTCAGATACCTACCACGAGAGCAACGCCGCGGGCAACCGCTAGTAAGTAAGTTCGTATGAGCAAGTGGCCAACTCTGGTGACGGAGTTTTTAGACCGCCTTAAGGCCTCCGTCATGACTTAACGACTTTTAAAGCCGGGACCGACAATTTAACGAACTTACTTACTTACCGCTAGTAATAAATGTAATGTCACTACAGAACAAAGAGACGACGACTCTTATCCAAACGATAGTAGACGTTCAACCACGAGCGGGCGGTGGCGGCGGCGGCGAGACCCCCGACCAGATCGTCTGGCGCATCTGCGACCAGACGCGGAGCTCGCTCGTCCCCAAGATCGACCGCTCGCTCATCAACCCTTGCCTTATGGAACCAGATGATATGGGGCAGCTTAACTCGCTCACAACTGTCTTGCTTCACGAGTCGGAGAGATTTAACACTCTGCTTGGACTCATACATTCCTCGCTCAATGAACTCCAAAAGGCTATTAAGGTACCTACTGTGTTTTTGTTGTAGATTCTCCTCATTATAATTTACAAGAGTACAGTTAGCGTCAAATTGATATGAGCGTCTAAAGTAGTCAAAATGATCTGAAAAACATAAAAGCTATTTGATATAAGCAGTTCGAATTATCATAATTATTGTTGCAAGCTGCTTAGGTATAGGTGCTTACAACAATATGATGATTCGAACTGCGTATATTAAATTGCTTTTGTTTTTCAGATCATTTTGACTACTCTAGACGCTCTTATCAATTTGACGCTGACTGTACCAAGTCAGATTTGAGAGTCATTTGTTGTTTTCTGAAAAAAATACTTATTACTTAGGTATTTTATTGAATTTGTTTGCTGATTTTTGCAAAGAATTGTTATTTTCCAGGGAGTAGTTGTTATGTCCGAAGAGTTCGAGGCAGTGTTCAATGCCTTCTTGAACAATAGAGTCCCGCAAATGTGGCACAAGAAAGGATACAACTCGCTCAAATCGCTCGGCAGCTGGATACACGATTTGATTCTTCGCATCGATTTTGTAGAGGTAATTTTAATTTACCATTTGTATGATAGAACAGATGTGTTATAATAGTGCGCCTATACGCTGCTGCCTATTTTATTTAATATACCTACGTTGAACAAAGGAATTTAAGAAAAAATACAGTTCCGTTGTTAAATACCTAAGTATATCATAAAGCTTTCTTTTAATACCTCTGTAATAGTTTTATTTTGTATATTTTAGGAGGAGTAGCAAAGTTGCACTTGTGGCCACCAAACTCTGTTTTATACGTAATACTCGTAATTCGATAATTTCACCTTAAGATAACTTACTTTGTTTGTAGAAATGGCTTTTGGAAGGTCTACAGCCAAGTTCCTGGGTGTCCGGGTTGTTCTTCCCCCAAGGTTTGCTGACGGGCTCGCTGCAGTCGTACGCGCGCCGATACAGAGTCCCAATTGACGCGCTCATGTTCGACTTTGAGCCTATACCTTTCTTCCTGTCTCAAGAAGATGTCTATAAATACAATAAGAAGAAAAATAAGGTTGGTATACCTACTACAAATATAATTTTGAAGATTCTGACAAACGAAAATTCTCCATCCGTATAAATATGAGTGTATACCTACATACTTACCTATTATAGTTATTACATGAAAGAAGTCGATCGATACCCACTAAAATATTTTTTCATCAAAGTGCTTGACCAAGCTAGAACAAAGTCAGGAAAACAGTTTCCCTCTAGCAGTGTTTTTCAAACTTTCTAAATACGCGACCCCTTTACATGTTCAAAATTTCTGGCGACCCCCTTGGGTCATTGTTAGCCCAAAAGTTAGGATTTTAAAAATAAAGTCTCGATGTGATATTTTTTCAATTTTTTTGCAAAAGAATGCGCTTGTTTATTCAAAAAATAAACAAGCGCATTCTTTTTACGGAAATTATGTTTTTCTGTAGTGTTGAACCTTGCGCTTCTTAATACCTTTTGCCGGTGACCCCCCGAGTAAAGCTACGCGACCACCCTAGGGGACGCGACCCACAGATTTAAAAAAACCGTTCTATAGTTTCGGATTTCCAACTCGCGACCCACAGATTGAAAAACACTGTTCTATTGTTTCGGATTTAAATACTGTCCCATTGTAAAAATTTACTATGTGTAACGTTTGATAATGGCGCGCCAGGAGGAGGGCGATGGGACGGTTTACGGCGAGTTGGAGGCGCCGGCGGACGGCGTCAACATCCACGGCTTGTTCATCGACGCGGGCCGCTGGGACATGCAACACAACTGTCTCATCGACGCTATACCCGGTATAACACATTTTAATATAAGTAATTTATAGGGTTCCATAGTCAGAACTATTGATATAGTTGTTCCATCTCACGAATTCCGTTTAGCCCCAAACTTTGCGCTAGTTGTCATGCTGACGGTACTTGCTACCAAAGTCTGACGTGAACACAATAGACACTATAGTGACCCGGAGCGCGTCTCGGACGAGACTAATTGCTTCTGAGCTTACGCACACTAAAACTGGGGACATGCATTCACTTTGACATTAAATAGGTACCCCAACGGACTTTATGAAATAGAATATCTATAGATTCTTACCTACATACCCATTTTCGAGTTATTGAGTGACAACCAAATAGGATTCATCTCTATCTCTACATATAATAAAACTGTTACACGTTGATGTTATTTGAGATATTAATGAAAAATTCATAACGGGGGTCTTTTTTAAAATGTTTGTCTGTCTGTATGGATGTTTGTTCCCGCATCACGCAAAAGCTACTGAATGGAATTGAATGCAGTTACACGTTGATGTTATTTTAGATATTAATGAAAAATTCATAACGGGGGTCTTTTTTAAAATGTTTGTCTGTCTGCATGGATGTTTGTTCCCGCATCACGCAAAAGCTACTGAATGGAATTGAATGCAGTTTTCACAGACTTTTTGCCAGATGTCTAACTTAAAAATTAGGCACCATTTTGACCACAGGTTTACCCCTTTAAAGGGTTGCAATGGGGTGTCAAAGTTTGTATAGGAACTTTTTAAAGGAAAGTGCAATTAGATAGAAACTCGGTTGGAATACTATGTATGCAAAATAAATAGATACGGGTCTGAGGTTTTAGCCGTGAATTCGTGTAAGATTATTGAATGTGATTAGGTATGATGAACCCACCACTCCCCGTGGTGTGGTTCAAGCCGGTGCTGGAGCTTCCGAAGCCGGACCCTCGCTACGACGCTCCTCTGTACAAGACGTCGGAGCGAGCCGGCACGCTTTCCACCACGGGCCACAGCACCAACTTCGTGCTGCCCGTGCTCCTGCCCGCCAGTCGCCCGCCGCCATTTTGGATCATACGAGCCACCGCCCTACTCACTCAGATCACCGACTGACTTATCACGTCACAGCTAGTCGAGTGCTACTGACATTGTCGCACATTTTTGACTTCACGTGTATCTAGCTATACGAGTGCCACGATGGCACGTCACACATTTTTGACTTGTGCAGGTTTTGGTCTCTCTTCAGAGGACTTTTCACAATTTATTCGCATTGACGTTGTTTCATTCAGTAAATTTTTATCGTCTTATTCATAAAGATTTGACAATTTAATATAGATTTTAAATTAGGTATGTTTTTTTCTTGTTACTCTTAAGTCAATGAAAATAAATAGCAACAGATTGAATATCCGTTTTAGCTAATATAGGTTTACTGAACCATTATGCATAAGGGGATTAAGGGGGTTAGCTTTTACGGATTTTTTTGCAAGTGTATTTATGTAGGTACTTCTCTATTATTTATTTCTAAATTGAATAGGCTTTATTGTGTACCGTACTTGTAATGCCTAGGGTACATTGAATACAGTATGTTATTAGTTACCTACATTAATCGCCGTATCAAGGCAAGGGGGTGTCAATATACTTACCCTCCTCCACATCTCTCTTCAATACAAAACAAATAAACCAGGGTTTCAAAAACGAATACTAAACAAACGTGCAGGACAATGCCGTGTGAACCCAGCCTAAGATTTCACCAGTAGGTAATTTGTATTAAACCGGGCCGTGTCGTGTCCCAGGCACTGCAGTGTTCCATAACGCGTTAAGTGCCCATGTAAATGCGCCTCAATTTGTAAATTCTTTAACTACCTAAACAAATGAATAAAGGTGAATTAGTCCTAATGTAAACTTAAAACTCTGGTAGCTAAAATACTTCATTTTCATGTAGGTAACTTACTATTTTTTAAATTTTGAATTATTTGATTTTGATCCTAAAACTGATTTAGCTTATTACTCTTCTGTTTTAGATTATCTCGTGTAACGTGTTACAGGTAGGTAAAGGATAATAAAACAACACAATATGCATTTTATTTTATTTCATCATTTCTGATCTACTTATATCATAAATAATTTAATACATAGTAGTTTAATATTTAGTATTAACTTGTCAGTGTTAACTACCAAAACAATGTTGTCAATTCAGAAACTAATGTCGCAAAAACTAAACTTAACTAATGACAGCACTTAAATTGATGCCATCGTTATGAAAGGGACGGCAACATTTTTAGTGCTATCAATTTAGTTTAGTTTAGTTTTGGCGACATCTGAATTGACACCATTATTTCTTTACTAAGTAGATAAACAATTGAAATGGTTATAATGCTTATAATATAACACGTATCTACGATGAATATGAATTGAATCACATACGTTCGCTCGTTCATTTGCATACATTACGGTGTAATCACAAATTTTACTCAACTACCAATGTTCATTCACATCTGGCTTAGAAAATTAAGAACTTGGGTACCACCCTGTTCACATCAATGACAACAACTAACTCGATAGCCTGTACAAACTCACTTGGGATCCATAAAATATATCAGAATTTTAGAATCGTGGTAAATTGTATTTAAGTAAATTTGCTTCATAGCATTTGTATAAACTTACCGATCTTTATTATCAATCTTTCTTCAACTCGCACTTTACGCGTATCGTTACTTAATATCACTATAAAATAATTAGGTGATTATACATATAGTGTAATTATAGTGAAATAAACCAATTGTGAATTTTAATACATTAATTGTGAATTTTATATTTAATACACCCATTGTGAATTTTATATTTAATAAACAACATTTGACTCCAGCAAATTGCCAATTCAATGTTGGGGTGTCAAAAACACAAGGTCAATTGTTACAGCAGCTGTAATAGCTATAATCATCGCTGATAATCGCTGTAACTCTTTACTTGCGTTTGTTTGATTTTCAAAAAACATTCTTAGAGTCCCATGCGAACTTCACCTGAGCGGTGGAGCAGTGGTCGATAGCGTTAATCTCGTCCGGGCTCATCTGGCAATTCAGTTGAATATTTTCCGCAATGTGTTGCGGATTGGTCGATTTCGGAATAACTGCGACGCCTTTCTGTAGGGCCCATGTGAGCAGCACCTGAGAGGCGGTCGCCGAGTGGTCGTCTGCTATTTGCTTTACCACGTGATTCTTGAGGAGCAAGCCGCTGTTGCTGGTCCCGCCGAGACTGTGATACCCCTGCAGCTGTATGGAGTTCTCGTTGCAGAACTTTAGGAGCTCTTCGTCGTAATACATGGGATGCCACTCGACCTGTATAACAAAATAACCTACCTTTAGTCGTCATAGGTACTGCTACTTACCTATAACTTCAAAGTATTGCTGGATCTGTCTATCATAAAAAATGCGACTAAGTAAAAGCGCAAACTTAACACGTTCCCTGTCCCCATACAAAATGATTTGACAACTTCATACGTCCAAGTGTGGTTCTATTGTGTGTGGGGCCATTAAAGTTGTGAACCCATAGTGAAGCACGGACTCCTGAAAAAAGCTTCATGGCCCCACATTGGGGAAACGTGTGAAAGAGGGACAGTAGGAACACAATGTTCTCTCATCATAGAAGGAAGTGCTAATTTTTAAAACTTTATACCTAAGTTTGATCATTGACCTGAAAAAACTACGCAAGGTCACTGGGTGTTATTACCTGATTAACGACAGGAATATCGCTATGGAATACTTTTAGCAGATTATCGAGATGATTTACTGTGAAGTTAGACACTCCGATGGAGGGAATGCGGCCGGTGTCGTACAGAGCGACCAAACCACCCCAAGCGCTGTGCCGCTGCGCGCGGTTCTTATGGTCGCGCGGCTCCAGCTTAGCAGAACCCGGGTAGTGGATCAGATACAAATCGGGGGTGTATCCAAGATCCTTCTCTGTCTTTTCAAAGGCGTTATATACACGCTGTGTGCTGCCATGTTCCGCGTTACCTACAAATGTAATAAGACAGTAGGTATGTAGGTACCCATTCGACAAAATAATAAGTGGCAAAATTAAAATGTTTATCAAATCCGTTTTAATTTCGTAACGACATAAATTTCCTGCATTCTCGAAGTGCATTTCTGGTCGTAACTCCGAAGATTTTTATGAGACCACCACCGCGGGTTTGTTTCAAACAAAAAAATTTTAAAATCGGCCCACTATATTATTGACGAAAAATCGGTGAACATCCATTAAAGCAAATAGCAATTCTGTTCATAACTCCGAAGATCCTCATCAGATCCTCAAAATGTTTAATGGGACCACCTCGGAAGTATACCTACTTACCTACCTACTCTTTCAATCAAAAAATAATTTTCGAAATCGGTCTTTAGGTAGGTAAGTAGTAGGTAGGTACTTAAGTTTTTTTGTGGAGTCTGTTATTGAAATCGATTAAAAAATTATTCACAATCCAAGTCCATAATACCGGACGATACTTACTTAATTTCGATGTGATATGCACATCTTCGCGATCCAGATCATATTGAGGTAAATACTTATGAAGAGCATCACCAATGTGAATCTCATTGGCGTATACTGCCGCCGTATCTGAAACATGAATCATTAATTAATCATTTAATAAAACGTAAAGTACCTACCTAACTAATAATTAAATGGAAAGTTGGTATGTACCTGCCAGACTTTTTTAAATAATAATTATCATTAAGTCTTACCAAAGGAGCGGTAGCCACAACGCAAGGCTGCATCCACCACCGAGAAAATCGTCTCGCGGTCTTTTATTCTAAATGTGCCGACTGAAAAGGTAATGAAAATTGTACTTAGTAAGAAAAGTAGTGTGATTTTTATTGATTAGATAATAGGTAGGTTAGGTAGGTATAATAATTATTTAAGCAATTAAAAATGTTGAGGCGTAAAATTATTTAAACATAAATAATTCACTTTCTGTAGCAAGCGGAAATAAAGAATCCGTATCTTACGTCCAATGGCCGGCAAGTCTTGCCCATTATGAAGCTGGAAAGGAGGCCAGAAATGTTGTGGCGAAATCGAAGACGCCATTTCCTTAAACAAACATAGAGTTTACTAGTAGATTGTTGGAAGGGCTGAAAGGATCTTTCCAATGCACGAGATCCTAGCGTTACCTTAGCGTTTACCTCGGTAGAAAAACTTGCAATGCACTAGAACTAGGTAAACAAAATACCAAACTGAAGGAAGATCGAATAGTTGCATTCCCGCCTTTTTTTTGTGGCATTCTATGTTTTTTTTTATGATAAAGTTGAGATTTTAACTAGGTAGGTACTTGTTTGCATATTTGGTTTCTTTGTTTGATAATAAATAAATAAATGTAGGTAGGTAAGTACAATGATTATGCTCCCAAGTTGTTAAAATTTAGGTAGGTAGGTACCTAACACCTTTAAAATTTAAACAGTAGGTAGGTATTTTTTACAAAAACAATATTTTAATTATTATTTATCTAAATGCAGAACCCAATATTTTTTAAATCGAGCAAGAGAATCGAGATGTCTCGCCCGCTTGCCGTGCCGAAATCAGCCAGGTAGGTATAAAAATCATATTTTTAATGCTTGTGATACGATAACCAGATGACTGATATACCTACCTACTACATAGATACATTTAAGTAGGTATATATTAAAGAGGGCATGTAACAAATTAATATGTAGGTATGTATTTGGACGTACCTCTGACTATACCCCCTTGGACATCCTCGAAATACAAATTGCCTAATGATCTGAAAGATATGTCTACCGCTCCCGGGATACCTACAGTCGTGATGATATTTCATTTTATTTAAAGATGATTTCGATTCTCCTATTAAGTAATAATGTGAAGACTCCGGTAGTACGGTCACATTGCCCGCATTAGACTTTAACTAAGTAAGTAGGTACCTAGCTACCTATTTATAAATAATTAACAAATAATATTAACAAAAAAAATATTTTAGATTCGGTCTGATTTAAAAAGCCCACGCAAAGTCTTTTTAACTCTCGAAAAGTTACAAAGACCTAAATGTTTTTATCGTTTTTATGTCTTGTACAGCTCTCTTACCTTGTTGCTTTAGTTTCCTTTACTTCTAGTAGACCGCTTCGCAGCTTTGGTTCATATCACTATTAATTCTTTATATAAACAAAACTGTTTGTTCTTTCAAACTAAATTTATTCGAAAACAAGCCGAAAGCTCTTGCTCAAATAGAGTTACACGTCCAACCACGATCGGGGACGGTGAGCAACTGAACTGAAAGTTGAAACTGACCGAGTCGGTCAACCAACTGCTGACTGACTGACAGTGGTGACGTCGCGTCGGTCGGCGCGGCGCGCCGCGCGGCACAGACAGAGTAGATTATCTAAACCAAAAGGTACAGAGTACAGATTGCTACTCGATCAAAAACAAGGATTACGTAGAAAGTGCTGCCATCTGAGAAAGTTAGTTAGATAGAACTAACACCACTTAACGTTGGTGAGTAAACGCAGGCTACCTTCACACTCACTCACACTCACTTACCTACATATTTATCGCCGCGCCGCGCCCCCCGCCCTGCCTGGCGTTTTATGAAATTTGTAGGAAGAGTAGGTAGGTACCTACCTCATCATATAAAATCATTAAAATAAAATGTAATGTAAAATGTTTATAGGTAGGTATATGCAGATTGATGCTCATACATTGGGGTTGTTAGAACACTTTCAACAGACAATCAATCAATTATCTTTGAACGAGATGGACGGCAAGTTCACGGTCCATGCAGGCCGCTTCCAACAGAAACAACTGGAAATCTATGAGGGAGGCTTATTTCTAGCAGTGGACGTAGGTAGGTAGGTACAGTCAGCAGCATAAAGATATTATGTAACAGGTTAGCCAAAATTATATTCGAGTCACAAATTCAATTTTATATGGGTTGTCAGAATAATCATATTATTGTAACCATCAAAATGGTCAATAATATCTTAGCAACAGTTGGCAATTTTATGTAACGCAACAAGATGTTCAATATTATGTTGGCGTATGAACTATTCAATGGTATCTACGCACCAAACTTTCCAAAAATATCTTCGCATGAAAGAAAAATGAACTCTAATGTCTCAAGTCACAGTCTTTTATTCGTTATTTATTCAAAAGTATCATCGTCCATTCCTTTTTTACGTGTGTAATAAACCATCTCTATTTATCTCTTTCATTTCGTGCATAACGTCATTGACTTGTCTTTTGTTTAAAACTTAGTAAATTTATTAAAATTGCAAGAAGACAGATTTTTGGTACAAAGTTTTAGCGAGTCCCGCGGTTTTACTTGCTGTCTTAAAGAAACTGATTTAAATAATATTGCATGCCTAGAATAATATTATAGAGTAATTATTAAGCTTTAAATAGAGAGATGAAATAAAAATCCGATAAACTATATAAGAATGATATTAAATTAATTACTAGTAAATTAAAATTAAAAACTTCTCTCGTTACGGCGTAAATTTCCTTTCATGTCAGTTACGAATTACGAAAAGAGGAATCAATAAATTTATTTATTCAAGTGCATACTTACATCCTCGATTTCGTTCGCGCAGATCAGAAAAACGTAGAGAAAATTTAATATTACCGAAAACCATAATGACAAACAAACTATCGCACTTACAACGTATTTAAGAAAAAACTTTAAAATTAGATAGGTATAGTAATAGAAACTCTTTAGATTAGAAATAGTCATTGATAGAACTCGAGATAGATTATCATTTACCTCCTTGGAGTTCATTATCATAGATTACAAACTACGAGTGTACGTAGTTCAAGTCAATTCTGACATTCGATTTATCGTATTGATTACTTACATTAAATGTAATTAGAAATATATCGAATACCTATACATATATACAGTTTAATAATGGCTACATACCGAATAACTGAACTAAATAAGCATCAGATTATAAATTTACATAAGGAAGGCGTAAGCAATACTGATATATCGGATGAACTTGGCATAAGTGTAAGTATCCATCATCTCCACGGACCATCTGAGCAGGAAATGGCGAGATTGATATTTCTTAACGATAACTTTTTTATTTTTTAGACAAATACTGTAAGACTTTGGATTGAAAGATGGCGTCAAGAGGGAGACGTGGTCAAACACGTCTCTTTCGGACGACCAAGGAAAACCAGCATGGTCCAAGACTCTGCCATTGTTGGCACAGCGCGCCAAGACCGCTTTATTAAAACGTCGGAGTTAGCAGTCGCAAATGAGGTGTCGCAAAGCACCATAAGACGCCGACTCTACGAAGCTGGTCTGAAACATCGGGTGCCTGCAAAAAAACCTGGCCTAACGCCGAGGCATAAACAACTGAGGCTACAATTCGCTCTTCAATATTTAAATCATAATTTCAACCAAGTAGCATTCCTTGATGAGAAAGTTTTTACGTCTTCGGCTCACGGACGTGTATCTTTGTGGCGAGTCAACAATACTAGATACGATGAGGCAAACGTTCGGCCCAATAACAGAAGTGGCCGCATCAGCGTAGGGTTCTGGGGATGGGTGTCTGCGGCCGGACCCGGTGAAATAGTAGAGATAGGGGGCCGCTTAAATGGACGGGGATATAAAGAGATTTTAGAAGAATCGTTCTTTCCTACAGCAAGAAATGTTTATGATGATGAAGAACCGATTACATTCATTCATGACGGTTGCTCCATACATAATTCCAGGGTCGTGAACGAGTATATCGCTGGCAACGACGATTTAATTCTAATAAGATTACCTCCCAAGAGTCCGGACTTAAACATTATTGAGAATGTGTGGGGTAAGATGGTTCAACTGTGGGATCACACTCAAGCTCGAACTTCAGAAACATTGCGTGCGCATGTCACACAAATATGGGAATCCCTGCGAGGTGACCATTTTTGTTACAATGCTGTCCGGTCAATGAGACAACGCCTTTTAGATGTTATCAATGCAGAAGGAGGATACACAAGATATTGATTTTATTTAGTTTTATTCATGAATAAGCATTTTTGTTCGGTTTTAATGATGTGTTTAGTTTTTTAATATAAATTTTATAACATAATACCTAATTATATTTTTTTCTTAATTTCCTTTCTATTGCGGTACATAGCATGCTACATATTTAGGATCCTACAAAAATATTTTTAAATACCTAACTGATCTTTTAAGTCTGTCTCATAGATTAAATTTGTCATAATCATAAGATTTCTTGAAGGTATCAAGACTTTTATGGAAACGAATAAAAGACTGTGACTTGAGACATTAGAGTTCATTTTTCTTTCATGCGAAGATATTTTTGGAAAGTTTGGTGCGTAGATACCAATGAATAGTTCATACGCGAACATAATATTGGACATCTTGTTGCGTTATATAAAATTGCCAACTGTTGCTAAGATATTATTGACCATTTTGATGGTTACAATAATATGACTATTCTGACAACCCATATAAAATTGAATTTGTGACTCGAATATAATTTTGACTACCCTGTTACATAATATCTTTATGCTGCTGACTGTACTATGGTTGAGATGATGATTACTATAAAAACAAAAGATAAATATAGACTTTGGATAGGTATCTGACTATTTCGTTATTATTACGACCATAAACAAAGAAAACCCACAGAATTTCCATTTAATTATTTCACCTTGCTGGTTACCCTTAGGAGTTACTTAAATTTACCCTGACTGATTGATTCAGGGTTCACAGGAACTATAAATGATTATCAACCGGCTCCCTATGGAGCCCTATGGCTCTTACACAAAAACACGATACGAGACGTCGTCGCGTCGTACCATGACGTACGACACGAGGTCATCCTTCTTAGTGCACTCCATCGTTACATAGGTCTCCAGCAGGGGCGCGCGCCGGTCCATTTGTACCATGAGGCAGTACCATTGATGGTACAATTGGCACCAATTTTTTGTCACGCTTTCAGTCGCGCATGGGTGAGGTAGTGAGCGTCAATTCATCGCGTCCACAAGCATCGCGAAAGTCCAAAATACTTAGGAGAGTAAATTGCATGTATACACTTCGCCAGACTCTCGACTCGCACAGAGTTGAGATAGGTACTGGAGACACCTTGTTGCGTCCTTTACACGCGAACTTCAAAGCGAGTGCACTATCAAAGGTCAATGGAGCGCCAACATTTTGCCGAATGCTCGCGCGTTGGTACGCATCCTTGTGGACTCAACGATCGCGCGAGAGAATCGCTGTGAAATTGCCCTTTCTGGACAAGCTCTTGGTAATAAATTAAGATCCATTTTTCAAGGGCAAATCACTTACTGACGACGCGACGTCACGCTACGATTACGGCATCGTTTCACGATGCGTTGTCGTGTCGTGAATGTTGAATGGTGCTCCGGATCCTGCGGGAAGGAAACGTCGCGGTCGCGCGAGTCTATAGTGCGCTGCGTCGAGCGAGTTTATAGTACGCTGGGTTGCTCGAGTAAATTTCCACGATACGACGTCAAGGGCCACAAAACTGCGTTGCGGCGTCGCATCGTAAAAATCATTATTCCCATTGTATTGCTGTGTAATTTTTGCGATACGACGCTGCAACGCATTGTTGGCACGTCGTAGCAACGACGCGACGTCGTATCGTGTTTTTATGTAAGAGCCCTAAAGCTGGTTTTGTTCCAAATAATATTGTAACAACTCGGCTCACCATGTTCTGCCTAGCGGTAAGGGGGATAAACTGGTTGATCAGTAACTAAATTATTTTGTGGTATCATATTTAATAATAAATTAAACTATGCTATACACAATGCCATGTTTGGTAAATGTAAATAGAACAAAATAACAGGTTCACAGACTGATACGACTTTTGTTTCTCAACGGATTTCTTTATTTTTATATAAGTTGAACAAAATAGAGAAACAGACTCATTGAGTAGTTATTTAAATTGAGCTCTGAGTGGAGGCGACAAACAATCGCAAATTATTTACTTATTATGCTAAGTTTACGGCGGGCGGTCGGAGAAGCATGCGCGCGCAGCTGGTCTCGCGTCTGTCGCGTCCCCATACATACTACATACATACAATACATTATACATAATATAGACCTGCATTGTATTGCATATCAGCTCAACACCTAACACCACACAATTAAATTAATCATACACAGCATACACTCCTAACTATTATATTATAATTATGATCTCCACACAGAGCTTAATGAACATTTATATGTGAAATTGAATGAATATCACAGTAATTCTGTAAATTGATTATTTATTTATGCAGAGCTTGAATATTGAACACTACTAGTAATCCTCCATGAAACAATAAGTGCAAACTTGGTGAGTCCAGTCAGGCCAGTAGTCACTGGAAGGTTTACATACATCTGGCGCATCAAGTTTCAATATTCCATCTATCTGTGCTTTTGCTTACTTTGTTAAGATATCTGTCATTTTAGTACAGAAGTAATGTAATGACAAATATCTAACCACAGCTTACTTTGGTTAAGTTTACATTAATCATACTTATATAGAATATTGAAACTGGCCGTTAATCACAGATTGAGCCCTGCGTTCATCAAATCAATGCCACACTCAATAATTACGGGAAATAAAAGTCATAATGTTAAAACTAGCTTATGACAATTATTGCAAATTCAATTTAGAAAACTCACGAAGACAAAGAGCCTATTAAAGTACGTAAATATATCTAAGAGGCACGATTTGCCTCAACATGTATTGTTTACCCTTCTAGTACTGCGTTAAGTGAAAAAAAAAAGCTAAGAGCGGTGTCTGAATTGCCTATCTAACGATTGCCTAAAGGTCGGTACTCACATACGGTATTACTCGATCGAGCTAAACTGTCGAGTAAAACCCATGGCATGGGCTTTCGTCCACACATTGAGCATTGATCTATCGAGTGAGGCGCGCCGTTCAGTATTCACGAAGGAAATTACTTTCATTTAATTCCATCGAGCCGGCTCGGTGCGAGCCTTCGAGCTGTGAGTTTTGCGGTCCACACGTTGATTTTTACTCGTCTTCGAGTAAAACTATCGAGTAATACCGTATGTGAGTACTGACCTTAACGTTATCCTCAGAGAAGTGAACACATTGTCCTGAATGAACAGTGATATAACCTTGGCTTCACAAAGCATTCATTATGTATTCAGTTAAACATTATTACAGATTATACCATTTCTTTATAGAACCAACTAATATGCTACTAAAGTTCCAGGTTACCATTTTATACACCACTATTTTGTAGCTACCATTAAAATTAAGAGCAGTTGCAGCAGATGCTACTGCTAATAATAGCACCGTCAGAAATTGATAATATTTATCTATCACAAAGTTATCAAGGTTTGTATTTGCCCAAAATATGGAGTAGGTAATTTTATGATAACGCCGGTGCCAGCACGTTAGCGAGGCGGCAAGCGATGAGTTACGATAAGATAAGAACCATTCATGATTATGAATGGATCTTATTGGAGTTACACATCAGTAAGTAGTGTAAAAATAGTGGTGTATAGGGGCCGCCAAGTCATATGTTTATCAGAAAAATATATAAGAAAATCTTGTTGTTATGTTATGTTATGAGCCTGTAATGTCCCACTGCAGGGTAAAGGCCTCCCTTCCTTCTTTTCATTCATTCCTGTTTTGGGCCATTGTGGACCAATCCTTTAGAATAAGAAAATCTTATTTTAGAAAAATTACAACCTGACCCGGCGCACTTCGTACCACAATATATATATTTCTATTTCACTTTTCTCACCGTTTAAACCGTTAAGTATATTAAAATCTAAAAATTCCAATATTTTTGCTTAAAAATAAAACAGAAGGTAACTTTAAGATGCTAATTCGAGTGAGATAGAGAAATGTGAGCGAGATTGAAAGCCTAATTCCAGATAATCCAATGCACCACCAGACCATTGATTGATGACTCACACTAAACTTTTTCCGTTAAGAGTTGGGTCTGTTTTTATAAAATTTAAATAAAACGACAATATTTGGTATTAATTAAGATTTATTAAGTTAAAACAAATTATCAAACTGGCTTCCTCCAGCGGAAAACAGGCTCGAAATCTTACTAAAAACGATCGGGCATCAGACTTTTTACTTGGAAAATGTGTGACTAATTAACGACCCGTGGTGCCTTGGACTATCCGAAAGCTAGGCCTACACTTCTACATCTCACTTGAACAAGGATCTTAAAGTCACGCCCTTGGGTAAAATTGAATAATTTTGTTAAAATCTGGGTTGCTTCACATACATAATGTCCAATAAATAATCAAGCAAGTGTCGTACCATTTTGGATTTCTCATGAAATGAGCCACGACAATTTTCATTAATTTTGTTCAATGCTCCGCAAAATTGGCGTCAAAGGCCCAGTCGCGACAAGATAACCTACGCGACAAGCGTCAGCGACAGTTCGGCCACTAGACGCGGCGATTTGTCGTGTCGCCAAGCGTGCGCTGCCGTTTAAAGTTATTTCCCAAACTAGCGTAGTTCATATTTTTTTTCAGTTCAGCACAGTCGTGCGAAGTTATAATTTTGCACACTTCGTTGGACAAAACGTGTCCTCGAAACTAGAGGTGGTCTTAAATCAAAGGCAACAATTTAAAGTAGCAACATTCCGGATAACAAGGTTAGAAAAAATAAAGATTTGTAGTAACGGGAGTACAAAGACAATGGTGTAGATTTTCTAGTTTATGCAAAATACGTAAATTTTTAAAATACACGACTTTAATTTTATTAACTGACTCACAGTTCAGTCGTGGGCATGTGTCAAAAATAGAAAACCAATCACTTAGGTGTTTGTTGAGTTTTGTTGAAAATGACAAGTGTCCGCTTAAAACACTTGCACTTCTCATAGCGCCTCCAGACTCACGGCGAGACTTGTCGAGGAACAGCTCCACACTCTCAATTTACTCACTCGTGATCTCGAGAAACCCTTTGTTTTGGGAAAAAAAATCGACAACGAACCGAGAACGAGACGCCGAGAAACCTATCGCATTCTCGCTTCTCGGGTGTATTGGGGGTTCTCGCCGTGAGTCTGGAGGCGACTGTATAAATATCAATTGACAAAATACAATTTAATCATATAATCGCCTGTTCACACAGCGAGAAATCATTCGATTTACTACATACTTTACTGTATCCAGTAAAAACACAATGAATTGTCGCCTATTTACTGTATCTAGTAAAACCGAGGAATTCTATCGGATTGGTACTGTTTACTAGATTTATTTCTAGATAATTGTATGAAAATATCCTCTTATTTAATTTTAAGTAACGTTAAATTTAATTCTAATGATCAGTAAATCTCATGAGGGCTTCGGTGTGCAAACATGCGACAAGGTACATAGAAAGAGAACGGAATGAAGTTTGGGGGTTTGTACGGTCGAGTTAAGTAGGGCGAGCGTAGCTGGTCCCGCGAGGCTGGCGGGAGGAGGGGGGGGAGAGGGGGCGCGAGAGGGGGGGGGGGGCTCCTATTCATCCGACATGAACGAGTTCTGCGACTTTAGCTCCTCCAGCCGAGAGATCTGCTGCCGCAGGTACATTATTCTGAAAACATATAACTTAGATTTTAACATCTGTTACAGAGATCTTCTTTTCGCATAGCTCGCGTGATTACAATATATATATCACTATAATAATAAAATGTCATCATTGGTTAACACTTTCAGAGAGGTACATACGCTTCGGGTACAGTCTAGGCAATTTTTGCTACGTACCTTACTTTCAGAAACAGTTGAAATGGGAAAACAATAAGTAGGTATGTATTTTCTTGCAATTTATCTCTTCATCTACCTAACACAATTTTTTTTTTTAAATGTCATATCGATACAGAATTTCGGAGTTTTGCGCTCAGCAACACATTAAACAATTCATTGTATTTTTATACATTAATTGAATATCAATTTTAGATATTTATCTAAAACGGGTCCTGTATAATATTAATACAAGACTATAGAACATTTTACCATAATTCATTTCTTTATGTTCTAAAGTTTTAATCAAAATGCAATGCATGCCAGGCTTATAAAAAAATTAGTGATATATAATCTATAATTTTAAGGAGTGACGTTGCAAAATATCACTTCTTGATATCCTTATGAGCGCAGCAGCAATGGTCCTATACCATAGACTACCAGAAATCTGGCGAGAATCGTTATGGAACAACGCCTAAACCAGAATTTCGATAGATTTGTATGGAGATTAACTTATATAACATTAGTCTTTATTTATTTACTAGTCTCTGCCTATACTAATTTGTTTGGTAGAATAACATACTTTTGTTCCTGTAAAGTTGCTTGTATCTCCGTCTGGCGCACGACAGAGCGCGAACACTTGAGCTCGGCAGACACCCGCGTGCATTGCAGACACCCTAGCTGGTAAGCTTCTTCTGTGAACTTGTAAGCCTGTAAAGGAAATCTAAATTAGAAAAATGAACGCACTTATTCAATTAGACTACTGAGATATCTTAAAATTATCAGAATCAAAGCAAGAAACACGTTTTTAATTGACCTTTGACTATGTTCACGCCACTGTGAACAGTTACTGAACGTAAGTGCACCGTGAAGAGTCTCGGAACGCGACTCGACGGGCCCCGCCCTGCGCCTGCGACCCGCGAGCTACGGAGTTTTTAGGCCGCCTAAAGGCCTCTGTCATGGCTTAACGACTTTAAAAGCCGAGACCGACAATCTAACGTGCCCTCCGAAGCACGGAAGCGCTCAGCTGATGATGCCTCTTGCGGTCACCCATCCAAGTAGTGACCGCTCAGAACGTAGCTTAACTTCGACGATCTATCACGAACGTCTTAGCAAGCCTCGCCACGAGCGCTTTGTTATGTTTCATTGAAAACAGACTAAATCCAGATAGGCAAAGCCTACGTATTTGATTTTTAAATGTTTGCTGTAACAATTTTATTATTCTGTACCCTGATGTTACTTATTGCGTTGATTCGTGTAGGTTCGTTCGTTCGTTCGTACGAGCAAGTGCCAGTGGCCGGTGGGAAGACGTGAGTCAGAAACAATATCTTCCCGCGACCACGGCTGGTGCAATCCAGTCGAAAAGTCGGACGAATAAAAGGTAAAATTCGTGATAAATACCCGTTTGCATATCTATACTTCTATACTTCTATACTAATATTATAAAGAGGTAATGTTGGTTTGTTTGTTTGTATGTTTGGGGTAATCTCCGAAACTACTTAACCAATTTCAAAAAATCTTTCACCGATGAGCAGCATGGACTTTCCGAATGAACATAGGCTATATTTTATCAAGGTAGGTGTTTATTTGTTTGTATGTTTGGGGTAATCTCCAAAACTACTCAACCGATTTCAAAAACTCTTTCACCAATGTGTAGCATGGACTTTCCGAATGAACAAAGGCTATATTTTATCAAGGTAGATACCACGTGAGCGAAGCCACAAGCAAGTAAGCTAGTGTTTTCTAGAACAATACCTGTTTCTCGAGAATGTCCGCGGGCCAGCCTGAGACGTGCGTGGTGAGGTCGGCTCGCAAGTAGTTCTGCAGCGACGGCGTCAGCATCGGCATCGTCGCCTGCAGCGTACCGCCCACAACAGACGAGTAACTGCCCAAGCATTCCACTGTAACAACACTCTTCAATTAGCCACTATTCGTTTTAATAAAGCATCATCGGTTCATAAGTTGCTCATAAGTTGCTTGGAAGAGATCGCTTCTTAGCGATAAGGCCGCCCATTGTACATTGTTCGTAGTTCTATCACTGATTCAGTATCATATGAATTTCAATTTTATTTTCATTACTATAATACTTATTATCGCAGAGAAGGCGCGCGTATTCGAATTCGCCGGAATTCCCGCGGCGCCGCGGACAACCGCGCGACTCGTTCGTTTTCTCATGCGATAATAAGTATTTTACTAATCATCATCATCATCATCCGCAGCCCGATTTCACCCACTGCTGGGTATATCGCTGCAACATTGACGCGCGATACATTATACTAATATACTAATGAAAATAAAGTTGAAATTCATATGACACTGAAACTGCGCGCCGCTTCGCTGCTCTTTTGAATAGTTACTTTTCCTCGGCAGTGGTGTGTCGAGATGCAGAGGCGGCGCGTGAGGGTCCGTATTCTCAGAGTGCGTGGGCGTCGGCGGGCCGGGGTCGCGGCGCGGGGACTCGCCGTCAGCGCCGTCAGCGGCCGCCGTCGGCGCCGTCAGCGTCGCGCTCACGATGCGAGGCAACGCCGCCGCCAGCAGCGACCCGCTCTGTAACAAATAAATAAATAAATATCCATGGACATTTAACACGGCGTCATCTAGTCCCAAACTAAGCAACTTAATGCTTGTGTTGGTAACCAGATGACGGATATATATATTTTTTTGTAAATACATACATACTCAAGATAGAAAAACATCCAGACCCGGAACAAATATCTGTAGAAGATACAAACATTTCTCCCGTGGCGGGGATCGAACCCGCAACCTCCGCGTCTCAGGCAACCTTTTCGAAAATCGTGACCCGTCAAACGGCGCGGGGCCGCTGAGGGGTCCAGCTTCGCGCGTGCCGTTATAAACCGTTTTTTCACCCTTTTGGAGACTACTTTTGTTTGAACGTACTGTACTGTTTGAACGACTTGTGTTCATTCGAAAGAATGATAAATATTCTACTAATTTCAACCTTTATGTTACTGTCAATAATTAATGAAAATATAGAAAATCACATTTGAATCTGTGGGTGCCACTTTGCGTGGTTTTGATTGATGCCAAAAGAAGCCGCATCGCTAAATTCATGTCTAGAGTTGGCACATGTAAAAATATTATTGCTAGTGTGGGTGAGGTCAGTGAGTGGATGATGATACTAAAAAGTAAGTAAGTCCGTATGAGCAAGCGGCTAACAGCTCTGGTGACGGAGTTTTTAGGCCGCCTTAAGGCCTCCGTCATGGCTTAACGACTTTAAAAGCCGGGACCGACAATTTAACGTGCCCTCCGAAGCACGGGAGCGCTGATATAAATGCCACTTGCGGTCAACCATCCAAGTTGTGACCGTTCAGAACGCTGCTACTTCGATGATCTATCAAGAACGTCTTAGTAAGCTTCGCCACGAGCGCTTCATGATGATACCAAAGACGATTAATATCTAGAAGACAGACAAAGAAAGTAATTGAAATTTCTTGGATAAAATTGATGTTTTAAAGTTTCCAGGCTATCTGGTACGGGTTACGATTATGGCCTTTGTCTGTCTTCTAGATATTAATCGTCTTTGATGATACTTACAGGTTGGTTGGAGTTGTCGAGCACGAGTATGGGCGGGCCGGTGCAGTTGTCGGCGGCGGCGTGACGCGCGGCCGCGTGCGCCAGCGTCTCGCGCGCACCGAACGAGTTCTCCGAGAGCGGCGTGCTGCGGTCCGGCGATATATCCATGTCCTGCATCGACTGCCCTTCTGACAACACAAACACTACATTTACAGGATAAACTGTCTATTTTGTAACCATTTAATTTTTAGCAAAATGTAACCTTGTGCTCATATTATGAAAGTTTTATGAATTATGAAGTTTGGCGCCACTGAAAGCGCTCCAACAGTCATGATGCTGATTGGAGCAAATGCTGAGGGGAAGCCTTATTTTCTTGTCACTAATATTGTCAATAAGTATTTATCATTTGTAATAATGTTACCCATGTTTATGTTGATGGAAAATAAAAACTTTTTCTATTCTATTCTAAATACCAAAAGTGACCGCTTTAGGGCCTCAGAACCCAGTAAAACCGCGTTTTTAGTAAGAGAGACTTCTCCCCGTGTCAGTATAGTCAATTAATAAATTAATAAGATTACGCGTGGAGAGAGAATATGCAAGTTATGTTTACAAATGTAAAATAGGCAAAATATTTATGCAATGTGCGAGTGCACTGAGATGAATATACAATTTGGAGCAACGTTACTATTTTCCACAATTTCTAAAGTTCAAAATTCAAACAGCAAATGAAAAATAAACATCAAAGGAACAATAAACCAGAAAGTTCCTAAGAAACCACTACGCAATCCGGTATACTAACAATTGACGCAATTAACCTTTGAAGAACTTTGTATGACTTGAATCCATATAAAGCACTGAAACATCGTTTGCATTACGTAAGTAAGCTTTACTAAAAACAAGTAAAATTATAAAAAGTAAAACAGAAATGGACTACATACTCGGCCTACCTTTTCCTTCGTGTGGACCCGCAGAGTGTTTTGGTCTGGTCCTATCGTGCGTGTCGTCATCGCGGCTGCTGTTCCAATACCTGTCCGAGGTGTTATTGCTCCTTTTACTAGATTTCTCTGATTCCCGCCTGTCTGACCGGGATCTTGATCTCTTTTCACGATCTATGAACACAATTTTTATACTTTGTAGTTTTATAGTTGGTATTTGACTTAGAAGTAAGAAATAGATAGCTGTTTATTTCTTTCTCAGTCACACAAAAACAAAGAAGAATTATATACAACATTCTTGTGAGTAAAAGAGTAAAAGCATTAGATTTTTTGTCCCTCATCGCGTGCCGTTTTTTTGTATGACCGGCAACTTGATGCGCGGAGTTTTGTACTACGAAACTATGGGCAATTTTTGTCCCTCTCGGCGGCACGCTCACTGTTCGTCCAGGTACTACACTAGGTCCATGGTATTTGATCAAAAGTGCTGCCACTTTTCAGTTAACAATTATTAGTGATGTTGATTGGATTGAATTGAATTGAAATTTTCGAACATCGATGCAATCAATCAATTGAATTATTAAATGGTTTGACCAAACCTAACCTAACCCAATAAGAATGCTATTACCTACTTGTTTTTTTTTGGAGATACATGTTTATCTCTCTTTAATCTTGTTTGAAGACAAATACAAATTATTTAAACACCAAGCAAGAGCCTATGCGATACGGACGATCGCAAGGCAGCCGCCAAGCTGTAACCCACGCAAACGCGCAGCTGCAGCGCGTTTCATTTGTATTGAAACAAACAGTTAAAGCGCATTTTAGATACAAACGCAAAGCAATCTGCCAAAACGCACTGCAGGTGTCCGACTGCGCGTTCGACAAACGTCGTTTGCATAGGCTCTAATGAGCACTAATTAATTTCTCTACTATTACCATGTTAGTACATTGACTATGTTAACTCACAAGAATTTTTTCACTAAGATCATGATTACATTACCTTCCTTTAGTCTAAATGGCTATTTATTCTGTTGCTATCTCTTTTTATTGAAATGAGAGTGACATGAAAAAATATTCCGTAAACCTTGCTAACTTGACGGGTTCTTATGATACACAACTACTCGTAGTTTGCAATTGTAATACTCCTAACTAGGACAAATTGAGATTACAACTCAGGCCTTTACATCTTCTACTAGATGATTTATATTGACTTTTACTAGATTACAACACCAAGCTGTAAATTTAAGATGCAGATTCAGTTACTTACTGCTTCTGGTTGAATATGATGAATCTTTGGATGATGTCCTTCTCAAGTCGAAATCTCTTGGTTTGTCCCATTGTGACACTTCGGTTAAGCAGTTGTAGTAGTAAACCTTGCCGTGCGAGCTAATGTGTTCAGACCACTCGTGGCCAGGTGGGACTGAAGTGCTCGGGGCACTGCGCTTGTCGTATTTACTACTCCTGCTGGCGCTCGGGTTCATACCACTACTCCTACTACTCTTTTTCTCTTGGCTCTCATTTCGTTCATGATTACTTCGTTCACGTTCAGTTTCCTTGGTACGTTCTTTTGGTGATCGGGCACTTTCTGTGATAAATATTGTGTGATGGTTAAAAAAATGCGTCACCCTCCAGCTAGACATCTTAAACGAGTTTCAAATGTAGTCTTTAAAATGGGATTGTCGAAGGGAATTTATGAAATAAAATACCGAGCAACAAAAATATCACAGTTACACATAAATAGACAGTTGTTTACTAGTTGTTAAATGATAATAATTGCAGAGAGAAACATAGTTCTACTTAGTAATCACATCAACTGCCACTTAGTAAATCACATCAACTGGGACACAATCAATAGTTATTATTAACTTGTGTACATTATTGAAAAGATATTTCCGAAACGTTTCCATGGATTTTTGCTGAGTCTTGCTCCTTATTAGAAAAACACCCAGTCCCGGAACAAATAAGTAATAATAACAAATAATATATACATACCTAATTGTAATTATTCTTCATAACTTTCGTAGGTACCTACGAACTTTCTAGTTGAATTCATATTAAAATATATCTCTTTCATTGTTACAATGACTTAATTTCTATTTACTTGAATTATTGTGTTGATTCGATATTTTATTTTACGTAGAAAGTTTCTATTCATACATAGTTACTCAGAATTAAGTTGTTGTCTAAGATAGGGTCAGAACATGCGGGTCAGAAGGGTCTAAGATCTTTTTAACGCATGTGATACCCTTACAGTGTCGGCTAATATTATAAAGAGGTTGGTTGGTTTGTATGTTTGGGGCAATCTCCGAAACTAGTAATCCGATTTTTAAAAAATATTTCACCGTGTGTAGCATGGACTTTCCGAATGAACATAGGCTATATCTTATCAAGGTAGCTACCACGCGAGCGAAGCCGCGGGCGAGTAAGCTAGTAATAAATAAATAAATATCTGCAGAATCTACAAACAATTGTCCCGTGGCGGGGATCAAACCCGCAACCTCCGCGTCTCAGGCGGACTTTCAAACAACAGCGCCACAGAGGTTGTCAGAGGTCAAGTTCTTGCTAATAGTTTGCAGTAAATTAACATAAACCAAAAATTTTTTTCAATTTGCCTGTTTATTTTCCTAGACATGATCAATGAGGAACCTGAAATTAATGAGTCTTTCGTACCCTAGCACAATGTTTACTCAATTTTATCTTACTAATATTATAAACACGTAAGTTCATGGATAGATGGATGTTTGTTACTCCTTCACGCAAAACTGGAAGCTGTAGTCTATCCAACATAGGATATTTATGTCCAAGGATATTTTATAACAATGGTCTCCATAGAATAATTGAATGGTTAGATATTGTATGTATGTATCATAAATAAGTTAAGTTAATTAGATAGAAGACCTAAAATGCTTACTAAATTTATTATAAAAAAAATTATCTAGTTCTTATATCTTTATCCAGTTTAGAGCTAATAGGGAGAACAATAAACGCAAGTGATTGGTCGTCGAAAACGGACCTAGGGCGACTTTACATTTCCGTATGTAACATACTCTTATATAAATGGTTTCTTTACACGTTAGTGAAGTACCTATGTACCAAGTTTTGTGGACAACACATTCGGCCAGCATATTTGGCCAATATTGGAGAGGTATCCACTCGATGATGAGACTTTCTGTTTTCATCAGCTACAACTAAATTGGCAGGTATATCGTCATACAAGACAATGAATATCAAACAATATGCTAGCTAACAGCTGCTATTGCTGTTTAGCTATGGATGGATGGATGGGGGACTCCCTTTTCCGCATTTAGATTCAAAGGTGGTCCTTTATGCGTGGGGATGCTGTTTACCTATTTTCTGCATGTAAATAATACCCTGAGTTAAGTAATTTAATGTGAGAAAAACTTTTGTGTATAAATTAATTGACTAGTGTAATTAACAGGTTATTTTTATATCAGAGTAAGTAGGTACCAAGAACGAAGCCGCGGGCGAATACTAGTTTTAATAGGTGAAATAACTAATACACATGCCGTCTTTCTACAGCTTGTTGCAATGCAAAGTGTTGATGCGACTATTTATATGGTGCAACAAAATCGACACTTTTCGTAGTATTGTACCAATGCATGGCCAATACATTTGGTAGCACTAGAAACATACATTCAACAACGTGTAGAGTGCCTTTATATAGATTAGGTATTTAGATACTGACACATAATATTATGTATGAAAATTATTGAAAACATTTTATTTTACTGAATCAATAAATTGACCAAGCAAGCACAGCCTCTATTTTCTAAACTAAGATTACAACTTATAGTATTGTTTTGTAGCCGTAGATTGTTGGCAAGTAAGTTCCTATTTAAATAACCATTCTGTGCATACAAACAAATAAACCGACTGCATGGTATGTTTTGGCTCTGTTGAATATGTTTACTAACAAACAGTCCTCTCTTACCAGTGTCTATAAACTGAATAGCATACATAAAAAAGCTAAAAATATAACTAAGAACAAACATTTAAATCCCACTTAAATTATAAACGCGAACAAAGTTTGTATGGATGTATAGATGTTTGTTGTTCTTTCACACGAAAACTACTGAACGGTTTGGGCTGAAAGTATGAATAAACATAGTTTATTAGTTGACCTGTATTAATAGATAGGCTTTTTAGCCAGGCAGGTACCACGGGGTGAAGCCGCGGCTGTGTTAGTGTTCTATACAAATGGACATGTTGTATTGTACTGGAATACATAATTTAATACATTGTTTTCATTACTAAATGTAAAAAGTCAGTTTTTAATAATAAACAATCCATGTTTTTTATGGAATTTGGGATTGTATTCTTGTAGTTGTGTGTAACAAAATAAACTGGAAATGTTTATGTTATGGAGGAAACATAAAAAGACTCACCTGTGTACTTATTTCTAGAGGATTTGTAGTCTCTATCTCTCTCCTTTTCGGAACTTTTTGGCAGATAGGAATTCCTTGGTGTTGCATATCCTCTATCATCAGCCATGTGTCCGTAGTGATGGTGGGCATGGCTCGACTGCCCCGTGTGCGTGCCATGGCCGTGTGATGTGACATTGCCATTCGGGGAACGAAGGGGAATGTAGCGGTTGTCTGAAGATCCATAGTCATTGGTGGCTCTTCGGTCACTCTTTGAACTATATTTCTGTATAAAGAAACACTTATTTACAGAAATGTTGCAATTACATTATCTAAGTATAAGTTAATTTATTATCTAGTCCAAACACTGTACTTATAATCAAAGTTTTGCTATTATTGTAAAGAGTACCTATATTTCATACTTTTTTTTGCTAAAAATCGTGAGGCAATCTTTGTATCTCAAGTAATGGTTATCTAGAACATCATACAAACTGGCCGAGGGAATTACAATACATTTTGATGTAGGTATTACTTACAGTAGTTTCATTTTTACACTTTTCTTTTACCAAAATGCTAAACATGGCTCAATCTAAACAGGAAAATAATACTCAGGAGCAGATATTACGTGCTGAAGTACCTATTAGAGACTGCCTACTTTAGTAAACTAAAATCATAATGCCATGATCGCTAGATCGCTAAACGTTTTGATACAAAACAAACATTTGAGTTATTTTTTACCTGATACGGATGGGCTTGATGCTTCTCAAAGTACCTGTAACCAAACAAAATTTATAATTCTTCAAAATGAGATTACAGAAAACTAAATCGGCGACCGCCATGTACGAGTACGAGCCGAGTTGGTAAGCCGAAGCATCAGAAGCCATAACATACCCATCGCTTATTCGCTTTAGAGGTTTCCTTGCATGCATTACCATCAATGCAAATATACGATTTGTAACGGCCTCACTAATAAATTGCAAAATCAGACCACTGTCATGTAAAACAGTATTACAGAAGGCCGTGATATATCTTGATGGACGCCATGTCACATTCAATTCAAGCAAGACAAGACAGACAAGCAAGACAACTCAAGAGTCAGGAAAAAGAGCGAGATCAAACATTGATTGTATTCTCTATGGTTATCAACTCTATAGTCTGTGGTATCTAAGGTAGAGCCACAGACTACTAGGATGCTAACGCATGGTAGAGCTAATCTAGTTTCTACTGACGAAACTGCGATTTAAAAAAATAAAATTTAAAATTACCCTCTGGACGGTCTGTTGCGCGATCGCTGTTAATATTGAGATGGTTTTTATTTTAACGCAAGTTGTGTTAAAAGTTTTTGAGCACTAGTTTTTGTTTTCTACTAATTGGCTATCAATTGATGCATAATGTACAGTGTAACCCTATGTTGGGTATCCTTAAAAATAAAATGAAATAAAAATATTACAACCCCTCAAACTGTAATTTTTTGGCATTTAATATGTAGGTATTATGTATTACACTAATAAACGATGGCTGGGATCGGGTGGATCCTTTGGTGGTAGCCCGCGAAATTTAAATGTATTGCGTACTTTGCAATAAAGATCTAACCTTCTTTGACGTAATTCAGTACCCGGTTGGTGGTAGTACGTAGTATTACAATATGCTCTTTGGTGGTAGTATTCAAAGAGAATACAGCACTACGTTAGTATTGTTCTACAAAGATAATTTAACCACAACGCTGAACCACACATTGGGCTATGTTGGAATCAAGATAGACTGTTGGTTCCAACACTCCAATGTGGGGATCGATCTTGGACGGTTATGGATAGGACTTAATAAAACAGAGCATTGCCATTGAATATTCTATTCGTAGTCAATGTTGGAACCAAGTTGAAGCCAATGTGTGGTGCCCGCATAATTATACAACTCTTGTAAAAATACTCTTGACCTAATTATTCGTTTAATTGGAAATGGGCTTGAGTTACTATTGATACTTTACAAAGACTAATAGTAGCTAACGCAGTCACTTGAATCACGTTCATCTAGAAGTAGATAAGCAAGACACTAGGCGTAGCGGGCAACAGAATAATAAATAAATAAATAAATATCCTTGGACATTTTACACGGCATCATCTAGTCCCAAGCTAAGCAACTTCGTGCTTGTGTGTGTTATGGTGACCAGAGGGGTGATTGGCGAACTTATGGAGACAAAGTTAGTCAGCGCTTTCCATCAAATATGACAGTAAATCACGATAAATCTGACAGATTTGACAGTCCAGCGATCAACGAACGCCTTGAGAAAGCATTGATGACATTCAGCAAATTCTTTGCAAGAATGATGTAACGGCCAATAGAAAGGCCATGTAAACGTGATTGTGGAGCACATTCGCCATGATTTTTTACGCTGATAATGGCTGTCAAATGGAAACACCTCGAAGGCTGTCTGCAAGCGCGTCTTGCCAGCTAAAAACTTATGTTTTAGAGCAAAATTGGCAAATTATTGTAAAAAAAGTGTTTGAAGAAGTGCGAATTCGAATTTTAAAATGGAAACACCTCGAACGCTACCTATAGAACAAGATCAAGATTGTTTTCCTGCGTCTTGCCCAAACTTATAAAAACAAAATTTGCAAATTATTGTACAAAGAAAGTGTTAGAAGATTTCACGGCAAGATACCTATCGGCTCAACAAAGAAGCGTTCGCGGGATGTAATACCTTTGCTTTCCGAACGTGTCCGGCCGACAGTGATTAGGAGTGTTAACAAGGTAAGTTCTTTGTCCAAAGTTCTCTAGCTCATCAAAGACTACTTGTAGGTTAGGTATGATTTTGTAGAATAGGAGTTTTAGATCAAATGAACCTACTGACTCTGTATTTATTAGTTAGGTTAGTATATTTTCGGCTTTGCTCATACCAACATGGCATGGCCTGAGATGTGGTCAACCATGCTCTCAATTCCGCAGAAGTGTTGAGGAAGTACATAAACTTCCCTACCCGGTACCCCCTTCTTTATAATATTAGTGTGATTACATTGAGTAAAACTATGTTAAATAAGAAGTGCACTATTATTTCATAATAATTATTTATTCACATTGCTTATTACTTGTTACAGGAGATTCTGACTATGCACTGAAGCCGTTTATGATGAGGCCTATTTTAAGAACTGCTGAAGAGTCACCTGAGGAGTTCTACACCTAGCCTGGCATAGTAAGGCTTAGCTATGGACAGTGGTTTTTGTGTGAACATCCTGCGGAAACTTATTTGATATAGGTACCTATACATTGGCGGAGAAGTACTAGATATTGTAACTTTTTTAAAGTACTTAATACAATATCTATGCTTCCTGAAAGTGTGTTTAGCAGTGAATGTGTTTGTCCCTGTGCATGTTAATTATATTTAATGAGAAATTTTAATTGTGTAGCTCTAACTTCCATCATAAATTTGCTTTGGACTTATTTACTGCTCCACCTCATAATGTATCTAATAATAAAATGATAAAGGTATTTTGCATTTAATTGTAATATAAATATATACCTTGTTAATGTTATTTAAATAATAAGACTTACAATAAAATTACATATATTCAGTGGAATCCATTCAATTGTTTTATTCATGACCTAGATAGAATACCCTATTGGTGAATTAGGATGCATTTGAAATATAGAGAACAAAAATAGATGTAGGTAAATAATAATATTTTGTATATAAAATCCAGAGATCAATTCTTTTACAAAATATAAATGTTTGACAGAAAAAACTTCTATGTTATTTTAGCTCATGCAAATATATAACTCCTGCAATGCTTCGTGCCTTAGGGTTGATATCGGTTACATCATTCACCATCTGCTCTTCTATTTCTATTCGCCTCCAAATTCCTGGCCCAGCAAGGTGCATCATTATGATCTATAAAAAAACAAGAAAATTGAAAATAATAATACCTAAACTGTGAAATCTTTAGTTCATTTATTTATATTATTTATTTGAGACTTTTTAAGTAAATAAAATCTACTTGCTCAGACTCCCACCAGTATCGACAACTTATCTACCATTGGTTTAGCTTACTGTGGTTTGATATTTGTCAATATTTCTATCATAGAAATGCTAATAGCTTACCACGGCAAGCCAAATGGTCATTGAGAATGGCCATTAGTAATATTAAGGAGTATACCTACTTTATTGATAGTCAAAATATTTCTATGCACCTACTTTTATCAATGTTCATTCTTACCATGTGACGAGACCATTTCAATGATTGTGACTGGTAGGTAGGCATAAGGGTCATCCGCCTTCCTTTTGTACAATAATTATGGATTTCTGAAAATTTACGTATACTTTAATAAAAGGGTTAAAATTAAAAACACTAGGCACTTCTTCATATTTAGTATAATTTGTAACCACCCGATTAATTATGTTATATTATTAGGTTTGTTTTTTAAAATTTTTCAAAACAAACAGTAGGTAGTGTACCTAGTGTAGAACATTATCAACCAAGTTTTATCCCAATTATTTGTTGGTAACAAAGCAATTGAGTTATTATAACAAAAAGGAGCCTTGCAAAGTTTGTTATTTTAATGATAATTTAGGTATTAGGATGAGTGAATTTGTAAATATAATAGAAATTAAAAAAACATGCAAACCATTCGATCCAGCCTCCACCGTCACGACGACCACTGACCGCCAGTTTTTAGGAGGCCCGAGGCCGTCACCCACGCCTTCGAGCTTGCGGGCACAATCTTCCCATGCCTTGACAGCCCTTTGTTGCACGAAGGGCCGCCCGCCCGCCCCACTATTGAAGTTGATAGCTCGATTGCCTTCAACAAACTCAATGAGTAGTCGATTCCCAAAGTCAGGTGGAAAACTGGCACCAAGCTTTGAAAAAAATCGTTTGTAGATGGATGAACTTGAGAGAGTTAAGATAAAGGATGATCATGAAGGAACAAGAACTTGGAAATGCGAAAATTACACAGTTGAAAAACGCCGGCAAACAAAAATATTAACACCAACCACTACGCCTGCCAGCAAACTTTTTTATCAGTCAGTCATGCATCATGCATGTGTCAGTGTCATTGTCATGTCAGTCATTTACACAGCACAGACCACAGAGCAAACAAGATTTTTGAGATAATGCTGTTGATTTAAGTTGGTTAGACATTTCGTACCCGGTCCTTGCTACAATAGTACTTCGGAAATAAGTCGGGTTAGGATGATTTGCAAACAACTTCACGTTGTAAAATTCCGTAAGTGACAACTTGATGACCAATTGATGACAAGACAATAGAATGATCAAACGAACTGCATGATCCCTCTCCAAAAAATCTCCAAAAAACTGTTTCATGTTGTCATGATCTCGATGATAAAATAGGCAATCACCCCTCAGATGACTGTTAAACCTACTACTTTTATATATGTTTTTTGTAAATACATAGGTACATACTATAGATAGAAAAACATCCAGACCCGGAACAAATATCTGTAGAACATACAAACATTTGTCCCGTGGAGGGAATCGTACCCGCAACCTCCGTGTCTCAGGCGAGCCTTCGACCACTGCGCCATAGAGGTCGAATAAATCGAGAGTCTGGTGTGGTATGGGTGGATGGTTAACACTCCTGGCGCTCCACTCGCCAAGACTCGGCGAAGGCCTCTGGATAGAAGGCGCTTCGCGAGAGTGTAGATGGAATGGAGCATGACAATGACAATGACATGACAGTGACATGACTGACTGGCAGCAGACGGGGAAAACCAAAAATATCTTAACCTCAAAAATAATCAAGAAAAATTTAACTAAAAAATATTAGAGCTCTTACGCATTAGTCGTTGAAAATAAACGAGATTCAACAAAAGTCTGTGAACTAACGTTTTCAGCATTTATAATCAGTTTCATAAAGGTACAAAATGTCGAAACCAGTTGACCTCGAATTGAAAAAAGCGTTTTTGGAACTGCAAGTTAAAATGATTGAAACCAGCAAGAAAATTCATGAAATTGACACAGAAAAGTCTGCACTGACTCGTCTACTTGAGCAAGTTCAATTGAATTCACTTGGAATGGCTTCTGTTACTGAGGGAACTAAAACTTACGAAGCTGTGGGCAGAATGTTTCTCAATAGAGATGCAGAGAAACTAAAGAAACGCTATGAAGACCGCAAAGGGGAATTAGGTGTTATGATTAAAGATTTGAATGACAACAAAGAATATCTGGAAAAAAATCTGAAAGAAAGCCAGGATAACATCAGGGAAATGGTGCAGCTACGAAAAGAACAGAGTGAAACTAAAGCTAACTAACTTTACATGTAACCTAATAATTTGAGTTTCTCCTACCTAACTATTACTAATAAAAATGAAATGAAAAATGAAATATGATCACGACTGTATCCCGGGAGCGGTAGACATTTAATTTTAAATTTATTTAAAATTTCAATTTCATTAATGAATAAGTGTTGTTACATGCCTAATTTACTATTTATAAAACATTTCAATGAAAAGCACTACCCTTGAGTATAATAATAAAAAGACCTTTGTTCAATATAGGTACTAAAATGTAACATCAAAAAGATAAATCTATTCTAAGTAGAATAAGCTTTCTAAATAAAACTTTGCTTCAAAAAATACTTTCATTTCATTATTGCAACAACTACCTACCTATTTATTCTCATTTTATCAATGTTTCTGATTCTGACTCATTGTCTGAAGCACTAATTAATATTACTATACTAGCTGTGCCCCGCGGTGTTACCCGCCACAGTTCTCGTTCCCGTGGTAATACCGGGATCAAAAGTAGCCTATGTGTTATTCCCGGTCATAAACTATGTACTTATATTCCAAGTTTCAGCCAAATCCATTTAGTAGTTATCGCATGAAAGAGTAACAAACATCCATCCATACTTATAAACTTTCACGTTTATAATATTAGTAGGTTAAACGGTCCCGACTTGCATAAAGTAAAGCTACTGGCAGAGGCACTATTTAACGCACTATTTTTTCATATAACGTTTATATTATGAAACGCTCGGGTTTCGGCGCACTAATTCAATGAAAAATGGGTACGCTGGCATAACGCTTGACTGTTATTTTTTAAAAAGTATTGTTCAATATCTCCTTTCCTATAAGAGCAATCACTTTGAAATTTTGCATAGCTCAGTCACTAATTATGCACTATTTTTGAGTGTAAATTTCGTCGCTGTAGTATTAGCCATTTCTGAGAACAAGGCATTAGAATCACCTAGCATGTAAAACGATACTTAAGTGATCCTTGAGGTCCTACAAGAATAAATGATTTTTCTTTCTTTCTTTCTTACGCTATCATAACGTTATGATAGCGTACCCATAAAGAATGGTCATTATCTCTTGAACCAAGGAGGCACTATTTTTTTCAGCTTTGCCCTAATTATGCACTATTTACCTATGCATTATTTTTTGGGCAGAAAAAAATGTGAATTCTCTCGTGTACGCTGGCGTAACGGACACTATAAACGTAGTGTTTTTATTCTCTTTGGGCGTAAGATTGGCGGGCGACGATTCATTTCAGGTATATGAAAAAAAATTAAATTATGATCACGACTGTATCCCGGGAGCAGTAGATATTTCTTTCAGATCATTATCAAAGAGAATATAAACACTACGTTTAATCATTATGCAATTTTTTAGATGCATCGCGCCCACAAGCGTCAGTCAGATAGAACCAAAAATAATACGTCGCTTTTGGAAGTTTATTTTGAAAATCTTTATTTTCATTTTTACACAAGAAGAACTGTTTCAATATCTCTTATATCAACTTTTCTTAATATTACAATCATGAATAATAGTAATTCTTACATTTAAAAATGCTAGAAACACTGATCGTTAATAATATTCGAATATATTTACACAACAATCTTAAGTAGTTAAACAATAAAATATAATAATTATTAGAAGTATCTATAACAAATAAATTTATATAGTGTGACCTTACAGAATAAAGCAGTAAGAGTATAATGATTTATAAAGTAAATTAAAGCTAATAAAAATAAGCTTACCATCGAAAGTTTTGCAGGTAAGTAAATTAATAAAAAAACTATTTATATAACTATGTATAAGTATTATGTATTAACATTGATTTATTTCATAATGCTATATATAAAAATAGCTGGTGATATAGCAAGACTGCCTCTAAAATCAGTAAGCATAAAACATAATTAGGTAAACTGTACCTATGTGTTACATCATATTTTACTATTTTAACTATTTATTGATGTCAATGTCGTATATTAGGTAGACTTTATATATGTTTGGTAGATCTGAAAGATGAGCTTAACACAATTCTAACATTTAGTTCATCTATTCTAAAGTCATTCTAAGTAATTGATGCTAAGAGTCGACACCAATAACAATTGTTGTTTATGCTACATACTTGATAAAATATTGATAAAATTTTAACAATTAACTAAATTATTTAGCATTTATCAACTGTGGAGGAAGTTTGCACTATAATATAATTATATTAATTTAAAAAAATAACAAGTAACAAGTGTAAACCATAGGGAAGCAGTCTGGACTACAACAATCACAGGCTAAAGTCAATACCATAGTAAACACAATAAACTATCAGTAAATCATTCGTCACAGACGAACTAGTCACATTTTCATTATTCATGTAAACAAGAAACATTTACACAAAATCTACTTTGTTCAATCTACATACAAACAACATAAATTACAGATTCCTATTATATGTAATAAAAAAATAAAAAAAATAAAAATGTTAAGTTGTAATAAACAAATAATGTGTTTAAATGTGTGGAATTTTATTTTCACCAAAAACCAAAGGCTCAAGTAGGCAATCTAACAAACAAATTAAATAATCTCGGGCGCCATGCCTACCTGAATTAATAAAAATAATAAGTACCTGGATAAGTCAACGAAGATATCGAACCTTTAATCACAAGGCCGGGGGGCTAATAAAAGATGGTATGAATTTCAATTTTAGTTTATTAAGCCTAATAGTATGTATGCCCGTGGAAATCTGAATCTTGAGAATTGGAGGTTTTGTACGGAGAAGCTAAATGAATTTTTAACCAATAGATCTTACAATCTACTGTATCTAGGATCTAAACTAAATAAAGTGGCTGACTGTCGTTATTGCAATCCAATGTTAATTAAAGTTAAATTAGCTGAAGGCTATAGGAAAACATTTTCAAAGTAAGAAATGTAAATTCTAACTAGAATCTAAATAAATTTAAACCAGGCAAACCCCAACTGGAAGTCTTCCTCCTCAAAATGGGTTTCCAATAAGTAAGTTGTTCTAATTAAATCCTAACCAAATGAAAGAAGTTAAATTTAACCAAAATAAAGTTATTATAGCTAAGCCCAAAGAAAAATGCAAAACAAAAAGTCAAAACAAAAAGGTAAACAAAAAAAAAGGTAAAACAAAAAAAACCCGTTCATAACTGAAACAATTGAGAACAGAAATTAGAATTTTGTAATTATTTATGTAGAATATCTAACAATTGTCAAGAACTTACCGGGAAATAATGTTCAAAAGTGCATTACGCCGATAACCCTTGCAAAATCTGTGAAAAATGCAAACAATTCCTATAAAAAATGCGATCACTCACGCGTAACAATGATTTAAATTCCAAAGACAAAATTACTCACCAAAACATCAAAATATTAGGGCCGGCATAAGCACAAAGCCACTGCAAACGAAATTTAAAACCACAACATGGTTTTTCTAATAAAATTTGGCTGATTAATTCAGCTAAACAAATTTGTAATCAAAAAGATGTGTCCGTCATTTTGCAGACCGGGAGAAAAGTAGTGAAAAACAACAAGGATGGGGTAGAGGTCCAGATTTTTCTAATCAATCGATAGGGATGTCAATAACAAGCAATCGATCATGAAAGCAAATAGAACTGTCAGTGTCAAAATAACGTCAATGCCAAAAGAAACAATGTTTACAAACTTGTGTAGCATAATCCAATTCATGCTAGTGCCCAAAAATCCTAACAAATTCACCTCCAAAACTGAATTCGTGTAACGTGACCAAAAGCATCGTTACATTACATCCTTTCCCGAAAAAATAAAAGAAAGGACTCTTCCTTTTATGCCCAGAAGATAAGAATTTAAATTGGCAAAAACACTAAAATTCAAAAAAATTTACTACTCAGACTCTACCAAAAACTCTACAAAGACTCTACCAAAAACTCTACAAAGACTCTACCAAAAGACTCTATAAAAGACTCTACTAAAGACTTTACAAAAAGACTCTACTAAAGAACTCTATAAAAATAATTCTACCAAAAGACTCTATAAAAAGAAATCAAACAAAACAACAAAAAAGTGTGATAGTTCTACTACCTTGGGAAATCTAAACAAAGAATGTTAGAAAAACAAGAAGTGAAAAATACACAAAATTTATCAAAATACTAAATCTTGGTAAGATCTAAACAAGTTAGACAAACAAGAAAAGTTTGAAAATTATAAACTCTCAACAAAAAAGAACTCTTCAAAAATTGAGTTAAGTACAAAGTTAAAAATGTTTATGCAAAATAACAAACTCAACAAAAGTGTTGTAAAAGTGCGACTGGACAAAACTTGTCGTCGACTCAAGCTTGAAAATTTTAAAACTTTACAAATTGAAACTTAAAATTGAAATTTTATCAAGTGACCTCAGAAGATCATGAAGTGCGGTTGGACTACTTACGTCACCGACTCGAAGTGATATCATAACAATTTCATTACAAATTTATAACAAAAAATATGCAGTAAAAATTTGACAATTGGCCATTCTGACAATATAAGAAGTGCGGTTGGACACCTACGTCACCGACTCTGTGCAGAAGGTTACAAAAGTTCAACAAAACATGCAATAACAATTTAACAATCCGACAATCTAAGAAGTGCGGTTGGACACCTACGTCACCGACTCTGTACGGAAGTTTACAAAAGTACCAAATAAAAGGTAGATTCTCACATGGGAAAAATGTGATTTCAAAAAATATGTTATACACAACTAAGCGTGCAAACACAAAAACATTTGTGCATTGTGATCGGAACAACTCCACCGAACTACCGGGCACAATGCGACAAAAGGAAAAAATACAGTATTCAAACGGAAAGGAGTGAATAGTGCAAATATGTTCTACACAACAAAATGTGCAAACACAAAAAACGTCTGTGTATTGTGATCGGCGCAACTCCACCAACTTTCCGGGCACAACACGACAAACAAAAACGTACAATATTCAAACGGAAAAGAGTGAATAATGCAAAAAATATCAAATGAACTGTGATCGGCTCAACTCTACCAACTTTCCGGGCACAGTCACATTTGGAAAAAATGGTTGTGCATATTGTGATCGGCATAACTCCACCAACTTTCCGGGCACAATACCACAAAATTAACAGAACCAGAGGGAAAATCTGAGAACCGTTCCAAAAAATGGTAGGAATACAATTCCAAAAAATGTCAAATCAGGGTGGTACCAAAATGTCAAGTCCGAGAACCTTAAATGTAAACTTATCTAGGATTCAGACAAATACAAACAAACGACAAAAATGACACAAAAAGTGACCAAACAAATATAAGTCCAAAAAGACTACAAACAAAAGTTTGAGAACAACTAACAAAGTTCTCCAAAATTATACAAAATGTACATAAGATCTTTCGATGTTGAAAATATTACGAATGAAGCAAAAAGTTAAAAAAACCAAAAGGACCTAAGTTAATTTCAGAAATTTTAAATTCAAGGAATAGTTAAGTAGTTTGGTATCCCTTCATTCTTCCTCATACAAACAGCTATACCCTAACATACATCAATCTACACTCATCATCTACAAAAGCTGAATCAAACCAACATAACAGAACCAAGTCAAAAGCCAAAAAGTGTGAAACTAATTTTTAATATTTAATTATATCTTTAACGTGATAACGACCAGAAGTGTTTTTGTTAAGGTCTTTCAAAAGGTAAACGTTGTTAGAAATCTTTTCAATAATTTCGCATTTAATAAACTTAGGTGCAAGTTTAGCCGAAAAATAGGTAGGAGCATTAGACTGAACAAAACTTCTCCTCCAAACAATATCACCTACATCAAAAGAAATGACTTTCCTCCCTAAATTATAATATCGCGCATTACGCTTATACGCTTTTAACAAATGGGCTTGAACTTTAACAAAAATATCACTAAGTGATTTAATAGAAAATGCGTAAGAATTTCTTTCACCAAATTCAAGTTGATCTAAATTATCCAAAGAATTACTAAAACGGTGTAAAGAAGCATCAAAAATTAATTCTCTCCCAAACATGAGAAAATTAGGTGTGAAATCTGTAGCAAGATTTTCACTGTTATTCAAAGCTAATTGAACATGAGGCAATAATTTTGACCAAGTGCGTTGATCATTTTTAACAAAGCACGAAATACAAGTTTCTACAGTTTTATTATATCTCTCAACAGGATTATTTTGTGGAGTATACAATGTATTGTAAAATATTTTTGTTATATTGTAACTCTTCATGAAATCTACAAAATATTTGGCAGTAAACTGAGTTCCATTATCACAAACTATAATTTTAGGACAACCGAATTTAAGGAATATCTCTTTCTCAAATAATCTACAAATGGTTAAAGTTGTTGCTTTTATCATAGGAAATATCCAACAATACTTAGTAAATACATCTACAACCGAAAGAATATATTTATGTCCAGAATAACTTTTAGGCAAAATTCCAATAATGTCTACTGATAACATAACCATGGGAAGATCTACTTTTTTAGGATTTACCATAATACCAAAGGGTGGAGACGTAGTATGTTTATAAGCTTTACAAATGTCACAAGATTTTATGTATTTATGGACATCATTGAACATACCGTTCCAAACATAATGTTGTTTTAGTTTCTTTAAAGTTTTATGAATACCAAGATGACCAGAATTAATATCATCATGATTTGACTTAATAGTATCCAAAATATGTTCCTTAGGGATAACAATTTTCCAATTTAATCTACTATCAGGATTGAATTTATTCTTACAGAATTTGTATAAAGTTTTGTCATCAACTCTGTAATTTTTATACCTACTAGGAAATTTCTGACAATTAACAAATACTTTTTTATACCAAGGATCATCAATATCATCATCCGGTGCAATGATTTCAATAGAAGAAACTAAGATTGTGGAAACCGCAATTCGAGACAAAGCGTCTGGAACCAAATGTAAAGAACCTTTTTTATGAATAATTTGAAAAGTAAACTGAGAAATTCTAGCAGCCCATCTAGCAAGACGTCCACTAGGATTGTTTAATTTTAAAAGCCATTTCAAACAAGCATGATCTGTAATAACTGTAAATTCCATTCCTTCAATATAAGGTCTAAAATGTTCTATTGAATCTAAAATTGCTAATAATTCTCTTTCTGTGGTACTATAATTTTGTTCACATTTATTAAGAGATCTAGAATGCGATGGGATGTTGTTCTCCATTGTCATCCTCTTGACTCAACACACTACCGATTCCAACAGAACTAGCATCACAATGTAAAAAGAAAGGTTTACTAAAGTCTGGGCAAATTAAAACAGGGGATGAAATTAAAGCTACTTTAAGATTTTGAAAAGCCTTTTCAGCGTCTTCATTCCAAACAAGAGATTTATTCGAATTTTTACTACCAGCAGTCAATCTAGTAAGTGGTGAAGCAATATCAGCGAATTTATAAATGAATCTACGATAATAAGAACACAAGCCAAGAAAGCAAACCAGAAAACGAACCGACTAATAAATTTTCAACAAAATTTTTGTACAAAAAAGTACTCTTCAACCTGAACAATGAACTCTCTAACACAAGTTTTTCCTTCAAAAACAATTTTACTTCTTTTTAAGTCAGGTAGCTTTGAATTATTATTTGAAGAAGACAAATTCTTTTTAATTTGATCATTCATGGTGTTGAACGAAGGTAAGTTGGGTGCACAAGCAGAAGAAGTGTGAACGGGTCTATCAACAGTACAAAAAGGATCCGGAACTCCAGTTAAATTCAAAACATGACTATGAGTCTCTTCAGGCTCAGTAATAGTAGCACGACTATCCTTATCAACAGGTATCGGTGGACATTGAACTCCTTTATCCATGATGAAAACCGTTGAAAAAAACCGCAGCAATCAAAAGATTAAGTTTCCAAAATTAAAGTTTTTAAAAGTTTTTCAAAGTCAAAAGTTTAAGTTTAAAGTTTCCTAAATAAAGTTTTTTTTTTAAATGTTGAAGTTATCTTATAAAGTTTTCCAAAGTCAAAAGTATTTTCTAAGTTTTAAATCCAGGATTGCAGTAACCACTCACAAAATTGTCATAACCGTATCAAACTATTTTTCAAATTTGTTATAAATGTTTAACAATAAAGTCACCAAATATCAAAATATGTTTTAACCAAATCACTAAATTCACTAAATTATTTCACAAATTAAGTTTTAAAGTTTTAGTTGTAGTTCAATATTGAAAACATTAAAAATATAATGTTGAAAACACTTGTTAAATTGTTTTACAAAGTAAGAAGTTTTTTAGTTTTAAATGCTTGTAGAACACACCAAATTGCTTTACAAAATAAGCTTTTGTATTTTAAATTATTACCAAATGGTATTATATTGTTTTACAAAATAAGTTTTTAACATAAATATCCATAAATGAGGATACAAAATGAACCGTAGAACTGTATTATTTTGTTGTTTGTCAAAGCAGAATAAACAATATCAATGTGAAAAAAAGGTCACATTGATTAAAAATATTTCAAACAAATGTTCCAAATTTTTAAACAAAACCGCACTTAGTCTAACACAATTAAATTAAAAGGATGCAATAACGAGCAGTATCAAAGCTTCAGAAATCCACTAAAAGTCCCTGAACGCTGGCGTCAATTGTAATAAAAAAATAAAAAAAATAAAAATGTTAAGTTGTAATAAACAAATAATGTGTTTAAATGTGTGGAATTTTATTTTCACCAAAAACCAAAGGCTCAAGTAGGCAATCTAACAAACAAATTAAATAATCTCGGGCGCCATGCCTACCTGAATTAATAAAAATAATAAGTACCTGGATAAGTCAACGAAGATATCGAACCTTTAATCACAAGGCCGGGGGGCTAATAAAAGATGGTATGAATTTCAATTTTAGTTTATTAAGCCTAATAGTATGTATGCCCGTGGAAATCTGAATCTTGAGAATTGGAGGTTTTGTACGGAGAAGCTAAATGAATTTTTAACCAATAGATCTTACAATCTACTGTATCTAGGATCTAAACTAAATAAAGTGGCTGACTGTCGTTATTGCAATCCAATGTTAATTAAAGTTAAATTAGCTGAAGGCTATAGGAAAACATTTTCAAAGTAAGAAATGTAAATTCTAACTAGAATCTAAATAAATTTAAACCAGGCAAACCCCAACTGGAAGTCTTCCTCCTCAAAATGGGTTTCCAATAAGTAAGTTGTTCTAATTAAATCCTAACCAAATGAAAGAAGTTAAATTTAACCAAAATAAAGTTATTATAGCTAAGCCCAAAGAAAAATGCAAAACAAAAAGTCAAAACAAAAAGGTAAACAAAAAAAAAGGTAAAACAAAAAAAACCCGTTCATAACTGAAACAATTGAGAACAGAAATTAGAATTTTGTAATTATTTATGTAGAATATCTAACAATTGTCAAGAACTTACCGGGAAATAATGTTCAAAAGTGCATTACGCCGATAACCCTTGCAAAATCTGTGAAAAATGCAAACAATTCCTATAAAAAATGCGATCACTCACGCGTAACAATGATTTAAATTCCAAAGACAAAATTACTCACCAAAACATCAAAATATTAGGGCCGGCATAAGCACAAAGCCACTGCAAACGAAATTTAAAACCACAACATGGTTTTTCTAATAAAATTTGGCTGATTAATTCAGCTAAACAAATTTGTAATCAAAAAGATGTGTCCGTCATTTTGCAGACCGGGAGAAAAGTAGTGAAAAACAACAAGGATGGGGTAGAGGTCCAGATTTTTCTAATCAATCGATAGGGATGTCAATAACAAGCAATCGATCATGAAAGCAAATAGAACTGTCAGTGTCAAAATAACGTCAATGCCAAAAGAAACAATGTTTACAAACTTGTGTAGCATAATCCAATTCATGCTAGTGCCCAAAAATCCTAACAAATTCACCTCCAAAACTGAATTCGTGTAACGTGACCAAAAGCATCGTTACATATAACAATCGTGACACGAACAATATTGCATAACATTTATTTTTACGGTAAAAGTGGAGTAAAGGATAATGAGTGTCCATTCGTAATATTGCACTTTACAAGTTAATCAACACTACGTACATAGCTTGTGAGATTATCACGGGGGGATGCCATTGTCATAGCAGTAAAGCAGATATCAGAGCCATGAGTGTCTGTTCATGTGAATGGTGTCGTAGGGTTGTGAGACGCCGAGGGAGGGTGGATAGGGGGGCGGGTAGAGGCCCATGATCTGCGCGCCTGTCTGACGGAGCAGTTCCTCCTGGCGCTGGAGATACTGCTGATAGAGTGGTGAGCCGGGCTCCACGCCGCTGCCCACGAAGCCGTACGAAGGGCGCACCTGGCCGTGCCCGAGGAAGGGGAAAGCGTCGCGCGCCGCCCCGTGCGCCTGCTTGCCGAGCTTGTCGGCGCTCTCTGCACTGCTGCGCTGTTGGTGGGCCACGGCTGCGACCATGTAATTAGCTGCCATCAGTTGATTCGCGGCAGAGAAGCTGGCGTTGTCGCCGTATATACCGCTGCTCAGAGCCATGTTAGTTGCCATGTTGGTTGAAGTACCAAAGTTGAAAGAACTTGACGGCATCATCCCCGATTTAACAGAAAGCATCTCTGCAGTGCACGATGGTGGGTGATAAGACGGCTGGTTCGGGGTGATCTGAGCCGATTTGCTCTCCGAGGTCCTCTTCTTTCGTTTTTGTTTCGGCTTAGGATCCGGCTGAGGGTTAGCTCCGTGTGATGTCTTGTAAATGGAAGTATCCTTGCTGAGGGACATCGATGGTTGCGAGTATATGCTGGCGCTGGAAGACGGAATCTCTGAGGCCATGCTCTTGTTGAACATTTGGGCCATTTGGAACTGTTTGTCATAAAGAGCAGAGCTGCTGCTTGCAAACGAAGATAGAAATCTTTCCTCATTGGTATAGCGTTCCAACATTTGTGGGATATTTTGCATGTTTCGCAAGCTATCAAGTTGAAGAGTCGGATTGGTGTATGGCGTTTTGTATGGATTCGAAGTAACCAATGGATGGTTTTGTACCAATTTCTCAGCTTTGTGATTTTTAGATGAGTTATCATGTTTATTTGCTGCGTCCGGATCATTAACGGCAGCGGAGGTAGTCATATGGTCGTTCTTAAGATGGCTGCGAGGGTTTGGAATCCTCAACTCGGAAGGCAGACTTTGCTGCAGCTCTTGCGTTCTTTGTGCACTGGCCCTCGGGACATTGTACATATTGTATTGCTGCTGCAAGTTTTTGTTGTAATTTGAAGACATCATAATATCTTGCTTGTGTTTCTCGTTCTGGTTGACGCTGTGCTGGTACGCGGCGGAGTAGTCGGAGGGGGTCAGCATCTCCTGCTTGCGCATCTGGCTGAGCTTCCAGTTGCCATAGTCGATGGCGGAAGCGGGGCCGGCGGTGCCAGCGTACAATTTTTTGTTAGCGAGTTCGATGTCGCTCATGGAGAAGTTGCTAATAGCCTGACCGCCGCTAAGATGATCATAGTGGCTCAAGTGGTGTGAGTGCGCCGCGTGCTGGTTCACATTCATATCGACGTGCGGGTGCGGATGCTGCGAGTGCGCAGGCAACTGGTGCTGGGAGTGCGCCGGCTGCGCGAGCTGGGAGTGCGCCGGTTGAGAGTGCGCCGGTTGGGAGTTCGCAGGAAGCTGCGAGTGCGCCAGGTGTTGCGGGTGAGCCAGATGTTGATGCGTGGCCTGATGAGAATGAGTTGGTGGCAGAGAATGAGCCGGCGGCTGAGTGTGGGCTGGCTGTGTGTGCGCGGGCTGTTGTGTGTGCGCAGGCTGTTGTGTGTGCGCAGGCTGTTGTGTGTGCGCAGGCTGTTGTGTGTGCGCGGACTGTTGTGTGTGCGCGGACTGTTGTGTGTGCGCGGACTGTTGTGTGTGCGCGGACTGTTGTGTGTGCGCGGACTGTTGTGTGTGCGCGGACTGTTGTGTGTGCGCGGGCTGTTGCGAGTGCGCGGTCTGTTGCGAGTGCGCGGGCTGTTGCGAGTGCGCGGTCTGTTGCGAGTGCGCGGGCTGTTGCGAGTGCGCGGTCTGTTGCGAGTGCGCGGTCTGTTGCGAGTGCGCGGTCTGTTGCGAGTGCGCGGGCTGTTGCGAGTGCGCAGGCTGTTGCGAGTGCGCGGTCGGTTGAGAGTGCGCGGTCTGTTGAGTGTGCGCGGTTTGTTGCGAATGCGCGGGCTGTTGCGAGTGCGCGGTCTGTTGAGAGTGCGCGGTCTGCTGAGAGTGCGCAGGCTGATGCGAGTGCGCGGGCTGTTGCAAGTGCGCGGGTGGCTGTTGCAAGTGCGTGAGTTGGGCGTGGTTCACCGGCGGCTGCGAATGCACCCCCGCTGGCATCGGAGTCTTAGCCAATGTCTTGTGCAGAGGCTGGTTGTTAATGCCTAAGTTTAAGGCGATTGTGTCTACATCATATACTTTATGCTGAGAGTTTGTACTAGTTTTAGGCTTATCTCGCGTAGCAGAATAGTCACTCTCTCGAGTTTCACCGCTGATTCTGCGCTCGAAATCGGGGTTCATGTAACCCATGTTGACCATGTCAATGTTATCTTGGCTTGGAGTAGCAAAAAGTTTGGTTCCGTTTGTATTGGCATCTTTTTTGATTTCACGTTCGGTATCGACTTGCTCTATTTTAGCTGTATCGCGTTCTTCATTGTTCCGTTCGTTGTTGGTGGCAATATCAGCAGAGTTTTTGTCACGTAACTTGGCGAGTTCAGATTTCTCGCTCAGGGCTAACGCTATGTCGTCGACAGAGGCAGGCGGTGCCGGTATCGGGTGCACCAGTTTGGTTACTTCGCTTTTGTTTTGCGCCCCGTTAGCATCTTTTATTTCGGTCACCTTTTGCGGCGACGTCATGGATTGCTCGGGTTCATTGTACATACGTTTCTTCATCGGAAAATTTGCAGATTTAGCATCAACAGTCACAGGGGACATATTAAAAGCAGCAGTATTGGAAGAGATAGATTGCGGCGGATTTTGCACTGGAGGATAGTTGGAAGACGTTTGAGTATAGGGGGAATAGACTGGAGAATAAGAGCATGGGGTTTGATTCTGTTGGAAGGCTTCAGACCCTAGGGCGGTGTAGTCGTCGTGGCGCCGCTTGGTTGCGGCGGCGGGTTTGGGCGCGTCGCAGTACGGGGGCGCAGTTTGTGGATACGTGGGTAGAGGACTTCGGTTGTGATCCACGAAGTAATGCGGCGTGGCCGAGCCGGCGGCGGCGGCGGCGGCCTGGTTGCCCGCGTACACGTGCTGCTTGTACGGCGAATAGGGTGACGCGAGGCCTTCACGCGGGCTACAGCTCTTCTCGGGGCTGCTCCGAATGGAAGTAGTGTCCTGGTAGAATCCAGCACGAACAGATCCATTGATGATAGGGTAAGTGATCTTTTGGAAGTCATCGCGAGGGGATGCGGGAGAACGCAGCAGCGGCGATGTGAGTGACATTTGGTGTCGGGGAGAGTCCAAATCTTGGCTGAAGGAAGATCGTTCGGAGACTGAGCTGCCGGTGCTGGTTCGACGTTGACGCGGCGTGGCTGTGGGGTTGGGTAGTGGGCTTTCCCCTCCTTCCGGGTTCGGAGTGTCAGGATTAGTGGGACTCGTGGCTCGCGGTTCTGGGGCTGCCGGTTCGGCTGGCCTCTCCTCTTCTCCATCTTCGTTCTTTTTCTTAACAGCGCCCGGAACAGACGGGGTGCTCTTCGGAGCGCCGAATGCTTTGAACCACGCGCTAAGATTGGGTGTGGCTTGGTTGGGCTTCATAGGAGTTTGAGGCTCAGTTTCGACCTCAACATCTTTCTTGGCAACTGGGGCAGGTACTTCATCTTCCTTCTTCTCCACTGGGGCGACCACTTCTTTTTTCTCGGAGCACTCCTCTTGTTTGACTTCTTCTTCCGGCAACGGGATATCTTCAACAGCAGCTTCTGCTTCTACTTGAGCTTCTTTCTTGTCAAATTTGTGATCTTTGCCAAGTGTAAACTCGACTGTTGGTAAAACGGATCCAAGGCTTAGCTTGGGGCTAGCTTCTTCAGATCTGCTGGTTTCACGGACTTTGCTCACAGCTCCAGGAGATGCGGATTCTTCTTTTTCTTTCTCAACATCTTTCTTGATGACATTTGTGAGCAGGTTGCCCTTGCTCTTGCCGGGCTGCAGGCGATCGATTGTTCTTTGTATCTCCCTTCTCTTCACTACTTTTGGTTCGCGAGAGGCGTGGCGCTTGCGAGTCGTGGTTGTGTCCCTTTTGTGGGAGGATGGCCTCTCGCTTTGCGATAGTTCGTCATCTTGCCGGCTGTCTTGTTCCTCAGTGGAGATGGTCTGCGCTGGGCTGTCGTCGGGCGAGCTGATCGCGGATTTCTTAGCGCTGACCTCAAACCATTTGGACATGTCCTTGACGGCCTCTTCTAAAGCTTCGGTCGCTGATTCATTTTTAGCAGAACTTTTCTTGGGGCCTCTCTTGCTAGTGGACTTCCTCTTGGTAGGTTTCTTTATTGGCTCATCATCCTCGGCAGAGTCGTCATCATTGTCTTTAGGTTCTTCTGGTTCTTTTTCTTTCGACTTTAATTCTTTCAGTTTAGGTTCTTTTGATTTCGATTCCTTGGGTTTAGTTGCTTTACATTTCGGCTCCTTAGGATTGGGTTCCTTGGAATTGTGTTCCTTTGATTTGGAAACTTTCTGTTTCTTCGATTTGGTTTCCTTTTCTTTTACATCTTTGTCCTTTTTCTTCGATTTCTTTTGATTCGGCGTGAACAGTTCTCCGGAGGACGAGCTGTCCCTGTAATTCTCAGTATTCTTAGCTTTGAGCTTCTCGATGGTCTCCCGGAGCTTAGAGTTCTTGTCCTTCTCGGGCGCGGGGAGGTTCTTGAGTTTTTCGAGCGCGCACTTCTGCTTGTAGTCGAGGAGAGACTCCCACACATCCTTGGCGGCGCCGCGGCGGCGCTCCTTGATCTTGTCGTACTTGTCTTTGAAGAAGTCGGGATCGGAGAGCTGGTCGTCAGGCTCGAACTCCGGCGGCGGCTCGTCGGCCAGCGAGGGCGGCGGCGACTCGGAGCGGATGGAAGGCAGAGGGCTGGCGCTGCGGCTGCGGCTGGAGCTCTCGGCCGAGTCACCAGCTAGCAGTGGCAGCGGCAGCGGCGGCGGCGGCGGCGATGGCGACGGTGGCGGAGGGGAGGGCACCGCCGGCTCCGGCGGCACGTGAAGCTTACTCTTCTTCTTCTGACGACGAGATTTTTTCTCCTTATTCTTACTTTTCTGCTTTTTCTTCTTTCTCTCCTCTCGCTCCATATCATCTCCCTCGCCGGATTTGGATTCTCTCCTTTTCTTGGAGTGCTTGCCGCGGCGGTGATGACCTTTACGCTTTTTCTTGCCCTTTCCATCCCTACTCTTGTGAGATTCCTTAGATTTCTTCGCTGGTGGTTCAGAAGCTTCCAGCTCGGATGCACCCGCGCGCTCCGGCACCAAGTCAGATGAGCTGGACTTCGGTTCTGAAATTGATAGTATTATAAATTTTATACCAAACATTTCAGAAAATGGCGGCGCCTTCGGGGGAGGAGAGTTTAAAACCTAATATGTAGTAGACATTTTATTTAATTATTTTTTATTTATTTACTAGCTGCGCCCCGCAGTGTTACCCGCGGTGAATAGTTCCCGTTCCTGTGGAAATGCCGGGATCAAAAGTATCCTCTTCCAGGGTACAAGCAATCCTTGGTACCAAATTTCATTCAAATCCGTCCAGCTGTTTGAGCGTGAAAGAGTAACAAACACACTTACATACTTACACACACAAACTTTCACCTTTATAATATTAGTAGGATGTACTACAGGAACATACACAAGGACAGTTTTCACAAAGCAACTTACCAAATCAAATCGTAAGTTTATGCAATATTAAAAATTAAACCATTTCCATACATTTTATATGACAAAACGTTTATTGTTATTATTTATTCTAAGGCAATACCTGATTCAGAATGAGATTTATGTTTCCTCTTCTTGTGCGGTACTTGCGGAGATTCGCTGTGCTTTAGCTTGTGCTTGCGCGAGGGTGTCGGGATTTGAAATTCCACGGCAATTTCCTCATCAGACGACGAAAGTCGATGCATATACTTCTCCGTGAGACGATCGAAGGCTGCAGCTAGGCTGTCCACCATCACTGTATACTCTGAAAGTTATGGTACAATAATTATGTTTATATTCCATACAAAATAATTACACTTATTGTTTATTTTGTAGCTATCTCTATTGTGCTCAATTTTGTTCACTTTGGTTCATCTGTGAATACTCGTTACACTCTTTTTGTAAAATGTTTTTATGTGCTGTCGTTTTCTAACAATAAATAAAATAAAAACTAGAATGTTAATAATTAATCTTCTAAATAGCAGAAATTTTAATTTTAACTCACCATTGTCCTGTCCATTGTACAAACGACAGTTGTTCACGATCAGTTTGAAGTCCGCTTTGAACGCCGCGAAGTCCCTATAGTGTCCATTATCGAGTCGCTCCTCCATCTTGCGCAGGTCCATGGGTCGGCGGATGACGGCGTAGTAGTTTGGCGCGTATTCTTCCTCCACGGGGTCCATGAACGGCCACGCGTCGTCGTGAGCGGTAATCTGCTCGAGGACTTTGTACATGTCCGTTTTGATATCTTCTTCAGATCGACTGAAGCTGAAATGTAATTAAAGTCTTATATCAAGAATAGAGTGTGACGATGTGTACGCCGAAACAAGTACATATTTTAGAATCAAAATTGGAAATAAATACAGGGTGAATAAATCAGCTTGCTTTCATTTGGGTACAGCAAGTGAAGGATAAAAGTAAGTTTGTATGTGCTAGCTCTGGTGACGGAGTTTTAAGGCCACCTTTAAAAAGCCTCCGACATGGCTTAACTTTATGCACGGAGAAGCAAGTTAAGTTAAAATTTAAATCTTGCTAAGTATTTAAGTTTTAGATAAAAAAAACTAGTTTATTTTTGTATCTTTGCTGACAATATAACAATATCAGCTGTAATAACGCTTACATTTGAGAAGTCTTGAGCTTCTTTCTAGTGCTGCTGGCCGGCTCGTCATTGTCGGGAATGACAATCTGGCCGGTGGCGGACGCGAGAGAGTTATTCGTCTTTCTTCCGCTTTTGACCGGCGGCTCCGGAGGCGGTTCGCCTTTGTTAGTAGCAGATGAGTTTTTTGAACGTTTGTCCTGGCTTTTCGTGCGCCTCTTGGCCACCTTTTGTGGCATTTCTTTCGCACTCTCCGAGCTGGATGATGATTCAGATTTGGATCTGTAACAAAGGTTAAAAGTTACGATGCTAATTTGTTAGGGATGTTCGATCCGGGTGCGTTGTATCGATATGGATCGTAGCGCGTTGCAACGCGTTACGATCCTGAGGGCCCAGACAATGTAACAATCGATTAGCGAAAGCGATAATAGAAAAGTCTGAATATGACATATGCCTTAGATATGTCACGTGATCTGTTTCAACGTACGCTTCATAGCGAATGCCGGTTGGCTAGGCCCTCAGATCACGTGACATATCTAAGGCATATGTCATATTTGGACTTTTCTACTATCGCTTTCGCTAATCGATTGTTTCATTGACTAGGCCCTCTGGTATCGATCCAGTGTCGTTTGTTTGTTGTTCAATACGATATTTTGGATCGATACAGTATCGTATCAAGTCGAGTATGTAAATAAATAAAATATGTATTTAGCACACCAAAATCTGTGAATACCGAATTATTGAATAAGTACTTGAGCCATCTAAAGATCGTTTTTTCACACCTCACATTAATTTAAGATCTTTAATTGGTTATAAAGTAAAAATAAGGACATTAAATTGTAAAAAAAGACAGTAAATCAGTGGTTTTTATATTAAACGCGCTGCCTGCTGGGATATAAGTTGGAGATTCGAATATAAGTCCGCACATTTCGGTGAGAAAGCAAGTTCTCTTCACATTTTCTCATTTGCCACACCTCGACCCCTGCACCAGCTTACACTATTAGTACCGGTGTGTTAGTACTGCTCGCTCCCCCCAACATCAGCTCCTAAAATACAGTCCACGGCCGAGGAGAAGAACTCGAACACAAAGACAATTCAAAGGAACTCCACATCGATATAAATGTACTATAATGACTCAATTGAACTTAAGACTATCTTCCTTCACAGGACACCGCAAAGGATGGCAGTGAACACGTTAAACACTATCACGTTCCGTGCCCGCAACCCGCCTATTGTGCCTGTACGAGCTGGCAGTGGCTTAGTAGGAGTTTAAATCAATCAATTTGGTGGGACAATAGTGGCAATTCAGAGTGTCGCAAATGCTAAACTAAAGTAACTAAAATTAATGCCATCCCTTTTTATTCCCATCGCTATGAAAGGGACGGCAACATTTTTAGTTAGTTAAGTTTAGCTTTTAAGCAGAATTGCCACTATTATGGTGGAATTTGAACTCAATGTTAAACCTTACATTTTCGATCGAGCTAGCGAAGATCTTATTCGTACCACCCTCTTCAGCACAGGCCTATTGCATTACCTACCTACCTTTTTATATTATTTTCCTTTTTGTACTATTCTGTGTTTAGTTAAGTTCTTCTACTCTGTAAACCTTTCCATCTGTGCTGAAATGTGTGTGTGTGTCAATAAAGTATTTATCTATCTATCTATCTATCGTAGTTTTGTATATACGCATACCTTATCAGATTGCGTCTCTTGGCGCGGTTGGCCCGGGCACCCGAGGAGCAGGTGGGCTGTGGCTCGTCGTCCGCTGTCTTGTTGTCATCGGTGCTCTGTTTGCTCTCCTCTTCCTTCTGCTTGATCTTCTGAAGGACGCGGTTGGATGTGCGCCTCGGGGCTGTTTCAAGCAACCTTCAAAATGTTCCACAAGGTTAGTGTAAGAATCAGATGAAGTTTAGTTAAAACTGTTGCTATTGTGATACTGTTGCAGTTACTATATTATTTTGCCAGATACTTTTTATAGACAGTTACTGCCATCAACTTATTTACGATAACATGCGTGGGAAACAATTATTTGCCTGGCGGCCGGGCCCGGTCCTCATTAAACTTCTTTATTTTCGTTTAAGTCAATCAACAAAAAGTTGCCTTTTCGCATGACAACAGAAGTTCACAGGTGTAATAAATATAAAGAGAATAAACCCCCCCATTAAGAATTTAATACTAAAATCATAAAATTTGGCGGTTTTGTAGTGCTCTCAGCAAAATATATATATAACCAGATGATGCTCTCTTCAAAGCATGTTGAATGAACAAACATTGCACCACAACCTAAGCAGAGGACTCGGCTTAGATTTTTGCATGGGGTGTTTGCAGTAAACATCTTACAATACACAATAAATACTAGCAACACGAATCGCAATGGCATGCAAAAGCATTTTGAATATCACAATATATTCATAAGAATTGCAAAATAAAATTAAAGCATTCGTTTTCATTAAATAAAAATAATAACTTATTTCTATTCTATTAGTATGAATAAACTAAGGTACTTAATTAACGTGGCAATGGGCCTGATTGTGCATTCGCTGTAAGCTTAGCTAAAGATAATCACCGATCGATGTAGTCTATCTAACAGTTTACGGTTTTTATGTTGGTAAAAACATAATACTAAACGCATCTATGATTCCATATTCTAAAACAAAAAATCTGTATTTTCAAGGTGCGGTAAGCTTATTCTTTCAGTTCTTTATAAGGTATTTTCGTTCCTTTGCAGAAGTCTCGCGGGTAGTCCGAGGTACGTTCGAATATGTATCATGTAGTGTAGATGTCCATATTTTACAGAAGATCAAGGGGTTCGACCTTCGAATCTAAAGTAAAGGTACTAATCCACTAGGCTAACACAGCTCTGTATTCAGCTACATTATTTATGTAGGCATTTGAAAAAAGGCAGCCTAATATTGTTAAAACAAACAAACATACAAGTAAAAAAACAGGTTTCAATTTTTCACTACCTCAGGTCAGAGGGTCTTGATAAGTAACTAAGACTCTAGCTAAGGAGTAGTTACTTTTCACAACGTAAGTTTTGTAAATTTTGTGTTTGAATGGTGGTCTTAATGTAGAGTTGGAGTTCACAAATTAAAAAGCAGGATAAAAGAAACTCGCATTTCAATATGATGAGAGCTGCTGCAAGAAGCATAATGTATTCGCGGTTAGTTCCATAGCATTGCTATCATCAAAAATTATTAATTTAAAAGTTATGGCTTAACGACTTTCAAAGTCGGGACTGGCAAATTAATGAGTCCTCCGAAGCACGAAAGGGTTCAGCTGTTAATACCACTTGCGGTCACCCATCCAAGTTGCAACCGCCTAGATTAGAGTTAGTAACTTCAACGATTTAACAAGAACGTCTTAGCAAGCAGCGCCACGAGCATTTCTTCTATACCATTGCGTAAGGTTGTAAATGAGCTTTATATAAAAGCCTTGCGTAATTTAGCGGAACTAACGTAAATCTATCAAATTATCTTACTTGTTGAAGCCAGATGTTTTGTGAAAAATTAAATTTGCAGTGCTTTTTAAATTTAACTTCTGATTGACACAAGTATCGCCGAAGGCAATAGTGAAGTACTTATATAATCCCAGTAGCCTCCAATAACTATAGACAAAATTTATATATGCTAAGAGCGAGTGATATCGTAAAATAGTTTTGGTAAATGAATAACCATTGACCCATTTAGCAGTAGCATTGGTGAAGCAAGGCAGTGCCTCTGGTACATCATTTCTTTCGTAATTAGTTATATTGTTAATCTCATTAGTCGGTAGTATGGTATAGTTTATTGTTTAAAATTTCATTTTAGTCATATTTTAGCAAGTTTTCACATTTATCACACTGATATTATAAAGGTAAAGGTTTTTGTGTGTGTAAGTGTGAATGTTTGTTACTCCTTCACGCTCAACTGTCTACTTTAGCTGTTGGTTTTCCTAATAATAAATAAGTAAAATTAATATTGTAACCAAAGATATTGTAATAATTCGTAAAACTGCTCTTTTTGTATTTAAGTATTAATATTGTCTACATCTCAGTATCCATTGAAACTTCCCTTTAGAAACTTAACATTGTTGAAGGTACAAAATTATGTATACATAATTAAAAAATAAGCACAAGTACAGAGCATACATAACATACATTTTGCAAGGCCCTATTGCAGTACATTAACATAAATATAATTACATATATCATTTAAAACAATCGCATTCAAATGCATCAAGCTTACTTGTGTAAGCCTTAAACTGAGCTTACAGGCCTCAAACACCTTTATTAAACAGTGGCTTTTCCCAGTGACTTTAGTACTTAATTCAAATTCTATAGAATCCCATTAAATCTAAAATTATATTCAATCATCACATAACAAATCACTTCACTGTAGAGGTAGGCATAGATCACACCTGTATAATAAGAAGCTAAACTTAAAATCTAGTCCACTCCATTAGAGAATGCTACATTTACAAAAACTGGTAAGAATTAGCCACTTTTCTTTGATTCTTATAAAACACAAGTGACTGTTCTTAAGGAACCGCAAGCAAGCATAAGTTTCATGCAAGCAACATTGATATAGTATATTGAGTAAATTTAGCTACCTTTTTCGTTGAAGTCGTTCTTTTTCCTGAAAAAGCCTTGGTATTTCTGGCAAGAAGTTTTGTGAAAGTGAGCGATACAACTCTTTCTCAACCTTGCTGGTAGCTTTTCGGAACCTCTCTGTCAGGTGAATCCAGTCTGCTTCCGTGAAACAGACCACTTGCCATACACGCTCAGTATCGTCCTCATCAAGATAGTCATCACCATAGAACCAGCACTTCCCACTTTCCTTTTTTTTCCTCTTGTGTTTCCCTTTTTTCTTCTTCAGATCTTCACGATATAATCTCGTGCCATAGAAGTACCAGTATGCAGAGCAATCATCATCAAATCTGTAAAAAGAAGGATTATTAATATCTTGATTATTCAAATGATATGTTTAGGTATGTAAATTCAGTTACCTACCCGAGAGGTTCTACCCTTAAGCTTTCAGCTTCAAGATTTTTAAACAAATCCAAAACATCTTCTGCATCTAATCGAAAGTCGCACAAAGCATACAAGATTTCAACTTTAGTGCGCAGTGGTAGAAATTGGAAGTCAATATCAGTATTGAATGGGTTGTAGCGGCTTGTTTCTTGACATTTTTGCCTGAATATGCGCCTCAAATACATCTGTAATAAGGAAAGTAAATAATTACATTCACAATAATAATTCACTCTATGTAATTGATAAAATAAATATAAGTACTTGTTGCTAATTTATTACCTGATAATTAAATGCCGAGATGTCATTGTTGCCCAAACATCCATTCAGAAGGCGCACGATAAGTTCAGTCAGGAGAGAACTAGCTGACTCCTCCAAGCCATCTGCTAATAGAGCTTCCTCTAGTTCCTGGAATAACAGTTACAAAACCTGTCACAGCTTCTTTACGGAGCAAAACAACAAACTTCAACAACGCAAAATTGTTCCCACTCACTTCGATGTCAAAATCCAAAAGCTTGAATGCAGTTCTGAACAGGGAACAAAAGTATGCAATACTGGGCACTTCCCACCATGATTGAACCGTAAGAAACTGTGAGAAATTCATTCAGACATCACTTTTAGCTTCACGGACTTTGAGAATAACACGCAATTAGGTCCCGTCTTGTTGAAACCTACATAAAATTCCAATAAAAGATGGAAACATAACCTAAAATCCTTTCACTGACTTAGATTCTCAATGCCACTACAACAATTCTTCTTAGTTGTGTTATGTATGTTTTTTCACAATGTTTTTGGTAGATTTTTCGTGTTTTCTTGTTATTTTGGGGCGAGTTTAGCTTTATGCGTTGTGTTTATCGAACCAAACTGCCATAACAGTTTACCTGTTTACCTATCCTACAAGTCGTTCGATGAATCACTTTATACTTTTTACGGTTTTTCTATTAGTATATAATGAAATACATACAGATAATTTCAAATATTAAAAAAATATTAATTTATTGTTATATTATAGCAATGCAAATGTTTCTGTTACTTTTTAGGTGAATTTTAAGTTCTTTAACGACTGAAAACATACAGGAAGTATATTTATGTGTTGGTAACATGTATTCCGTATTATTTTATCTGTGTCAGTTACGGCTAGCTTGCCATATAACAAAAATAGGAACTAGGGCTTGGCTCGCTCTGGCTAGCTCAAATACGCTGGACAAATTATGATGTCGGGCAACTCTGTAAAAGAATCAAGTCAAATTGAGTCAATCAAACTTGGAAACAATCAACGCCAATCTCAGTAGATCGGTCTATCTCTGGATCGGTCGATTACATTGACATTATAAAGGAATGGACTTGCTGTATACATTACTTTAGGAACAATCTCCCTGAAGCCCGTCGCCCAGCCAAGTTACATGCTCTTTGCAGCCAACCACAAGTTACATGCTCTTTGACCTGAGTACATCAGTTGTCATCGCGACTTGTTATTTTCAGTGTTTTTATGAAAATTTAATATTAAACGCGAAAATTTTGCTTCCTTGTTGTATTAGAAGGTGCATAATACTGCATCTGTTATGGGTCGATGCGGTGTGTTGGGCTGCCGCATGCAAAACAATAAAAAACATTCCATTAGAACGTTACACAGGCAAGTAACTTAGTTCATTGAAAATATCTTGTTATTTTTATTATTTTGAAAGATTTTGCTATTTGTGCGAAAGTTTAAAAAGTCAATTTTGCTTTTCTGTAATAATTTACCTACTGTTTTACTATTAGTATGTGATTTTATAAGAAAACATTTCGTCATTGTAAATAGAGTTTCGGTAGGGACGTCATTTTCATTAAGTATATCGATATCGATAGCTTAGCGACAGGTGATTATTTATGAAACTCATTTCTATTTTATAATTGTAGATTGTCAACATCTAAAAAAATTTAAAAACAGTGGCTGGATATAATTGGTTTGGAAAATTTAAATAAATCAACCAAATATCTTTTTATGTTGTATATTGTTAACAAGGCTGCGCGATGATGCTTTGCCTTCAAGTGAGTTGTTGGTAAGTCTAAAATAGACAAGTTGTGCGGCTGGTAGTGTCGTTGCCAGAAAATGGTTTAAAGTGTCCACAGCTTCATAAATAAATAATTATACCTAAGTTATTTTTTTTAATAACCTATTGTGTCCCACTGCTGGGCAAAGGTATCCTTTACATTTAAGTATTAAGTATTATATTAGTAACAAGCTGACCTGGGCGCACTTCGTAGGTACCACCGTAGCTTTTTTTAAATGCTTATTATAAGTACCTACCTAAGATATTTTTTTTATTACCTATTGTGTCCCATTGCTGGGCAAAGGAGCTATTGAGTGACATCTAAATAGGATTAATTTTTATATGTAGAATAATAGAATATTTATTAATAAAAAACAAGTACCTAGGTACCTAGGTATATTGCAAGGCCGCGGTGGCAACTGGGATTAAATTGGGTAAAATTACTTTTATTATGGACATACTTGTACAAGTAGGTACTTACAGAACAAAATAAAGAGGTTGCTAAGCCTTTTATGCTGCCAATGTTTTGGACAGAATATTGTTTTTGAAAATGAATTTTATGAATGAAACACGCCCCTTTCATTCATTAATTTCATGTTCATGAACTGGAATTGCACTTTCGAAAATTATTTTCTTTTAGCGTTCTTCAGTTTTATTCTAAAAGAAATAATTTTCGAAAGTGCAATTCAAGTATCGATATCGATAATAGTGCGTGCGCACAGCTCTACGGCAAGCCGCCATCTTCGTGCCCGGCTGCTTCGTTTTTTCGTGGTTATGTCATTTCTATATCTTTCCTTCTTCTGAGGTCGATTAACTCCACATTCTCCACTCCACTCCACTCCACAGACTAGGTAAGGTAGGCAGGTTAGGTACTCGTCGGAAAAAAAACACATAGCCGAATCAAACAGGCAGATTCCAGATTCTGTCTGTGTGCTGGATATCCACTCACATCTCTACATATTTTCATTTCACTTTATTAAAATTGTTCGGCCATTGTAAAATGTAAATCATAGTCTAAATAATCTAAATAACCTACTGTGATGAACTAGCTATTGTAGCTAGCTAGACGAAGACGAAGGATTATTACAGTGCAGGAGTCTATGTGATTGTGTTACCTTACTCAAGATTATTTTGTTGAAAAAACGTCACGGAGTCTACTATCTACTACACAATTCCGATAAATGTTGGTGTCTGCTACATTCTGATGGTTAGTACTGTGATTTAGTGTAGTTGTGGTGTAGTTCATTATTGCTTTCTGTTCAATTAGGTATTGGTACCTACATACCTAACAGATATTATATACTTTGCTCTTGATGTTATGTTCTGTAAGCATAAAAACCCTGCACCTCACTTTTCTAAGCTAAATGCGAATGTTATATTACTGATTTTATATCTAAAAAAAGAAAAAAAAAACTAAAAAGACCAGTGACTTGATATTTTTAGGTAAGTAGGTACATGTATCTTTTTATTGTTTTCTGCCAGGTCCTATATTGGTGAAATACATATTATGTGAATAAATAAATACATAATGTACGTACATGCATACTTTGTACATAAGCTGAATTTATTTTATAACTATAAACAGCTAATAAGTCAAAGTGGGTCTTGAACATATTATTATATAAAAAAAATTAGATCACAACTGTATTTCCAAGTGTATTTATTTATTTAATATGGACACCCAACACAGGGTTACACTGTACATGCATAATCTCATTGGTCAAAAATTAAAAAACTAGTGCTCCCGTAATTACAGGGTATCATAACACGCGTTAAAAGATACCATCTTAATTCTAAGTATCTTAAGTAAGCACATAATTAGGTAAATATTTAAGTAGAAACTTTGGTAGACAAATTAAGGACATAAATAAGAAATTCTTGATAAAATAATCTACTATCACTATTACATGAACTTTTCATTCAAACATCTTGGGTTTCAATACTTACTAATGTGTTCCTGTTGTTTTTTGTAGAGTCAAAGAAATAATGTACCATAGGAGATACCATCATGCCAAGGGATATATTGAGTGATAGTCTAGCAGTGCTGCGAATAGTGGAGGTAATATTTTCAATCTACTTTATTAGGAGAGCTTTGTCAAGTTTCAACCGTGTCTGTCCCATAGGTCTTCATTCTTAGTCTCTTTCACCATCCTCAAGTAAAGTGTTGATTAGTTACTTAACGAGTAACGTCATTCGTTCTATGCGCCAAATGTCAATATTGTCAATTACTCGACACTTTAATTGGTGACTAGCCTACTCGGAACTTACTTGAAGATCGTGAAAGAGGCACTTAGACTTTAATATATTTTTTTGCATTTACTTACAACTCTAAATAATGTTGTTCTGATTACATCGATAGCATGAGGATGAGGAAAATTGGCCTCTTGATGAAAAGCCTCCATGCAAACAGAACCACAAAAAGCAGTCCAGCATTCCTCTGAATAGTCAACAGCCATATACAAAGGACGACTGTGCATGCTACTACAATTATGCGTAAGTTTACATCTACATCATGTTCCATAGTCAACATGTGTGCGGGCACCACACATTGACTTCAACTTAGTTCCAACATCGGCTATGAATGGAATGGCCAATGGTATTTGTGTCCAACACGTTCCAATGTGAGGATCGATCTTGGACAGACACAAATGTGGTGCCGGCATAAAAATTTCGCCTTGGACATAGCAAAACCATGTCCATATATCTGTCCACCTGCCCGTGTCTTTGCTTAGAGACTATTTGATATTAGAAAAGTGACTTGGCATGGAGATACAGATTGATCATGCAGGCAAATTGATAGAGTAATACTTAAAAATAAGGTTTTTAGTTTCCCACATGTAAAGTTGGGGTGATTTTTTTACATTTAGTCCATAGTGTGCTTGTGCAGAGTACAAGGATGATGAATGAATTAATCAAATCTAAATACACTTACCCGCAAAAGCATTTGCTCTTGTGGGTAAGTGTATTTAGATTTGATAGATTTAAATATTTACAGGCATGGTGACAATGGTACTGGTCGTCAGAACGATCCTGTCTATCAGTACAAAACAAGCAGCTTGCCTGCCTCATCCTCAATGAATCAGTCGTGGGATAAAATTGTTTGCTCAGCGCTAAGACTGACGCCGGAGGAAATCGCGAATCAGCTGACTTTACTCGACTTGCCTTGCTTCAAGAACATTCGTCCGGAAGAACTGACAACTTGTGGGTGGAACAAATTGAACAAATTGACTGTTGCACCAAATGTGGTGGCATTTACGAAAAGATTTAACAGGGTCAGTATAATTGTTGATTATTTTATTATGATACCTTCATCATTTTTGCAGAAATGGCCTAATAGTGCAGGGGTCGGCAAACTTTTCAGCTAAAAGTTCCTCTCGCTATCCCGCTCGCATACCGAATCCCGTGATATTTTTTAAGCTCGTTCAACTGTCTTCTGTTTCACTGTAATTTTTATATGACGGACATTTTATATTTAAACTAAATTTTTCTGTGTATATATTTTCTTTTATACAAACCATGTCCTGTCGATTACTAATACAACAAAAAGGAATAGCCAAATCAGTCAATCCGTTATTTTTAATAATAGTATCCTAAGAAGTAATAGTATGGACGAAAGTATGGTAATAGTATCCATATTTTTATTTGCCAAAAATAAACTTTAGGTAAATGCATCCGAATATCCGATCTCCACTCATAACTCCTAAAAAGAGTATCAAATATTGTATGCCTTATTTGATGTCCTAAATATTTTTTTCTAAGGATGATTCCTTTTTTTTTAAATCAAACGTGACTTCTTCTCTTCGCGAATTACCTTAATTACGCTTTCGAAACGTCGGGAAAGATGTAAACTAAAGTAATTACGCGATAAAGTCCCGTTTGATTTCGATTAAAATTATGTATACGGATCTCGAAAGTTTAAGATGTACTATCCTCTTTTTTCTTGACATTCCATTTAAGTATGAATAATAATTCTTATTACCTCATTTTTATGTAAATGAGATCCACATTAGTGGGCTTGTTATAATTACTGTATTCATTTAATGATACAGTTGTTGACGATTCCTTATCATCTATAAATCCCCAAAGACAGGAAATAACTGTTTATTCTTGAAGCTTATCTATACTACTGCCGAGTACTTATGCATCGGGACACTATTAAATATTATGATGATTAAACAAATTCCTCTTTGATAAAAAGCGTATTTTGCAGAGACGTATGGTAAAGTCCGCACTGTTGCAGTTTCAAGCTATAATTCTGTACTCAATTTCTATAGAAAATAAAAAAAAACAATGTTTAAAAGCCGAGTTAAGAAATAGTGGTAGGTTCAAAATAGAAGTCTAGACTATACTAACTATGTGCTCGATTATTGTTGGGTTATACTTTTTTAACCTTTAACTGGTGACGTGGTATTTGTGTAACGTAAGTGGTGACGTTAGGCCTGACAGGCCTCGGTTGAATATACGTATAATTCGCGATGTACATAAATATTAGTGACTGTAGCTTACCTATTTGTGTTAATTTGGATATTGAGGTATTAAATAAAGCGATTATGTATTTCTAATTATCACATTTATTTAGGAACAGACATATTAAAATTTGCTCTCGCATTGTTAGAAAAAAACGACATGAGATCAACATTTAGTCATAAAAAAACAAAATCAACATTCTTATTTGAAATAATATTTTTAGATCATAGAATAGACTTCAATCATCTTATAAAATAACATAAATCTCTTATAAAATTTATAATTACAAAACTGACAAAGGGTAAACTTGACAATTTTTTATTGACACTCAGGATACAATTATTTCGCGCACTGCAGGCATACATGCTTTTTACACAAAACACAATGGTAATAAGATTACCGGTCCAGCTTAGGAAGACAGGTGGCACATCTCTTTAGCGTCTTCTGCGTGATTTGTGGCTCGGGTGGCAAATCTGAACCCAAAATTCGTCAGATGTTCAATCTTATTGTTCAATCTTAGTGGCATTTGCGAGTTATAAACTCTGCGTTTCATGTGCTGTAAAATCATTCCTCTGGCCAATATTTCATGAAAACCCCTCTCTCAATGCTTCTTTTCTTTTCAAGAACATGCGCGTTCACTGTAAGTACCTACTTATGTCCAGTATGCGATAAAAGATCACCATGGGCCATCTTCGTGTACGGTGACTGCAGGTTTAGATTGAATTTTTTTTATCAATCTCGTCCATCCTCCCTTGCTAAAATTGTAATATGCTTAATCATTTTAGGCTTTCCGATTTGCTCTGGAACATAATTTTCTCCTAAATCATCAGCTTTAGAACCACTGGAGTCTTCACTCCACAACCATTCTTCTTATTGAACGACATTTTAACTGGTTCGCGATAAAACTTGTCTACTAGTAGGTAATTGGAACTGAATTTCTCTGCTCCAGTACTGTACGTCTTTTTCTAGGAGGTTCTGTATCATCCATCCTTTATGTTTGCAGGTACACGCTATAATAAACCACAAATAACAATTTTATAACACTAACAAAAAAGTAACGTAAGAAGTGACGTAGGGCCTGAGAGGCCTCAGTAAAACTTTAAATACGCATAACTCACCGAATTTGCTCATGTCGACACTATTATCTCTGTCACGGCTTGGGTGCAACCAAACTTGAAGCTACTGAGACGCACAAACCCGGGACGCGCAGGGAAAGGGGTGAAATAACGTTTTGTTAGTGCTCTCGGGCCTGTGAGGCCCGACGTCACCAGTTAAAGGTTAAGTGCAATTTTAAAATGAATAATTTTTTGGCAGGTGAGCTTCTGGACTGTACAAGAAATACTCAATGGCCAATCGGCTAAAGCGAGAGCGGAGATTTTGACACATTTTATAAAAGTAGCTAAGAAGCTACACGAACTCAACAATTTGCATTCTCTGTTCGCTGTTATATCAGCTTTGCAGAGTGCGGGTATATACAGGTAAATATTTTCTTATTTTTTTATAAAAAAATTCAGAAGGGAAACGAAATATCAGCAATGTCACCAATATTCGCAAATGGTAGTATTCTGATTCGCACTCAAAATAATATTAAAGAAATATAAAATATAGCTGCGCCTCGCGGTGTTACCCGCGGTAGTATCCGTTCCCGTGGGAATACCGGAATCAAAAGTAGCCTATGTGTTATTCCCGGTCATAAACTATGTATATTCCAAGTTTCAGCCAAATCCGTTCAGTAGTTTTAGCGTGAAAGAGTAACAAACACACTTACATACTTACACACACAAACTTTCACCTTTATAATATTAGTAGGATTATTACGACTGTATATCCAAAAGGCGGTAGACTGTTCTTTCAGATCTTTATGCTAGATCCTATGAAAATATCTAATGGGGTAGTCAGGGTATGTCCAAATACATAATAGTGTACATTTCCATAGGGAACCTAGCATCCGAAGAACGAAACTGTTTATATTTACAACACTGTCTGACTTACCTGTTTAGTAGAAGAATAGGCAAGCACGTTATTAGTTTGATCATAAAACAATTTATGTGAATGTGTTTCAGGCTGACGAAAACTTGGACCTGCATATCTAAGAAGGATAAGCAGCAGTTTGATAAACTGGCGGAGTTATTCGGAGAGAAGGACAATTGGATTGCGCTTCGGGAATATTTGAGATCAATCTCGCTGCCATGTATACCATATCTAGGTAAGCACATACTTATGAGTCGGGCAATTGGAACATTCATTTAACGCCTCTATCCCATAAGGGCAGGCATGAGACCACTGATTTTAGGGAGATGACTTTTTTTGTTAGGCAACCGGGTCTGGGTGTTTTTCTATGTATAATGTTTATGAATTTACAAAACAAATGTATTTATTCTATGTAGTATATCAGTCATCTGGTTATCATAACACAAGCATTAAATTGCTTAGCTCGGGACTGGATGACGGTGTGTGGAATGTCCAAGGTCCAAAGTTTATTTATTTATTCTTTTGATCTAATCATTTAGTTAGATGACTTTAGATTTCTACTTTACTTTTTTCTCTTGGATTGATGCTATGTCCATGTCGTAAAAAAAATAATTGATACCGTACAGTTCTCGTCACATCCCTTGGACGATAAGTTAATAAACAACGTCACGAGGGATTCTGTATTGCACGCTATCATGTTCGGGGCCACGTCGACGAGACTATCTTAATGTGCCCTTTCTACAAAACTAATTAAGCATCAATATTGTTCACTATCTCTTTGTTCCTCCGTTAAGTTTCTGCCCTTTTTTCTTATTTTTTTTAATGTAAGAACCTTCTACGAAGTATTAGAGAAACATTAAAAAAAGATTAATGAAAGAAAGAAAGAAAGAAAAATCATTTATTCTTGTAGGACCTCAAGGATCACTTAAGTATCGTTTTACATGCTAGGTGATTCTAATGCCTGTTCCAACGCGACTCCCTACACCAGGGAAAGAATCAGGCAAGAACCTGGTGGTGTGGGCCTAGCTTTTTTTTAAAAGCGATCCCTTAACAATCTAAAATACTTAATCTAAATAGTCAAGCTTCAGTGGGAAGCCAGTCGAACAAAGTAAGGCATGTCAAAGAAAGTAAAAGTAATTGTAAAGTTAACAAGATAACACCTCAACAAAATGTTGTCTGGCATCACACGCTACACTTGGCCGACTTAAGTGGTAGGTACCTACTTATCAAGGTAGTAAAGATATTGTATACCATCAACCGTCGAGGGGCACAGCGACATCAGGCCACGCAATTTTATCATTAATAAAAGCCTCAATGGAATAATACGCTTTCTCTACAAGAATATTCTTTATGTACGTTTTAAACCTTCGAGTCGGTAGGTTAGTTACGTTGATTGGGAGTTTATTGTAAAAAAGTACAGTATTTCCCATAAAAGAACCGTTTACTTTTTCTAGTCTAAATTTAGGCACACATAATTTATTTTTATTTCTGGTGTTAATTTTGTGCACATCACTTTTTTTCTTAAAGTTGTTTATATATTTGTGAGTGTGCAATAAGTTTACATAAATATATTGCGAAAAAACAGTAAGAATATTTATTTCTTTAAAACGCTCTCTTAAAGAGTCCCGACGTTTCATTTTGTAAATGGCGCGGACAGCTCGCTTCTGTAAAACGAAAATAGTTTGAATATCTGCTGCTTTACCCCAAAGAAAAATACCATACGACATCACACTATGGAAGTAACTGAAATATACTAACTTAGCTGTTCCTTCGTCAGTAAGTTGCCTAATCGTACGCACTGCGTAAGCCGCGGAGCTAAGCCTACCTGCAAGTGTTTCAATATGCGGACCCCACTGCACTTTGGAGTCGATTGTAAGACCTAAGAAAACAGTTGAATCTACAAGATTAAGTGCTTCCCCATTTAGTTTAATTTTTGTAGGTCTCTGAACCACGTTAGGCAAAGTGAATTTAATACATTTAGTTTTTTTGGCATTAAGTAAGAGGTTATTAGCAGTGAACCAGTTTGAGACTTGGGCTAAAGAGGCATTAACATCATCATAATTATCCTTAGACCTATCAACTTTAAAAAGCAAAGATGTATCATCAGCAAAAAGAACAATGTCACACATGTCTTTTACAAAGGAAGGAAGGTCGTTTATGTACACTAGAAACAGAAAAGGGCCTAGTATCGAGCCCTGTGGCACACCCATATCAATAACTGACCCTGAAGACATTTCACCTCCTACTTCAACTTTAAGGAGTCTCTCAGAAAGATAAGATCTAATCAGGTTAATAGCTTGGTTTACGACACCATAGTACTTTAATTTAGAAATTAGAGTCGCATGACATACGCAGTCGAAGGCTTTCGACAGATCGCAGAAAACTCCGACTACGTCTTGCGAGTTCTCAAAGGCCTCATATATGTGTTTTAGAAGCAATGTACCTGCATCGGTTGTTGATCTACCTCTCGTAAATCCAAATTGGTGCTGGTGTAAAAGTCCGTTGAGATTAAAGTGAGAGAGCAGTTGATTAAGAATTAGTTTTTCAAATATTTTACTTAACGCAGGCAGAATCGATATTGGTCTATAATTAGCGGGGTCAGTTTCATTACCAGATTTGAATAAAGGAATAACTTTACTCATCTTCATTAGATTGGGAAAAACTCCCTCGTCAACGCAATTGTTAAAGATATAAGCTAAACATGGAGCAATATCCCCAACAATAGTAGCTAATATCTTAGTCGAAATCCCCCATAAATCTTCAGTGTTTTTAATATTCAGTGTTTTAAATATTTTGACAATATTGTCTGCGTTAACATAACTAAACCTGAATTCATTATTACCCTGAACAACACTGGATTCCAAAAGGCCGTATGCTATAGTGGCGGATGAATTTAATGATTGAGTCACCACATGTGGTATATTAGAGAAAAAATTATCAAATGCGTGAGCGACCTCATCGCTTTTAGTTAATAAATGATCATTTACTTTTAGATTTATCTGTTTGTGGCCACGTTTTGTTTTACCAGTCTCATTGTTGATCAATTTCCAAGTGGCTTTAATTTTGTTAGGTGCTGTTTCAATTTTATTTTTTAAAAACATTGATTTTGCTACCTGACATACTTTTTTGAATGTTTTAGAATAATTCTTAATGTAAAGGTTATGTGAAGGATCGTGGAGCATTAGTTCCCTTGTAGAATACAGATCATAAAGTTTATTTCTACTTCTATAAATACCAGGTGTTGCCCAGTCTGCAAAGCTTGCACTAGTTTTAGATATACAAGTCTTTAATTTAAATATTTCCTTATGCTCCTCAGTAATTAAATTAGATAAACAGTTAAACAGCTCATTCGGGTCTTCTATACAAGGCAAAAGTGACATTTTAAGTTCTATGCAACCCTTAAACTTTGTAATACGACTCGCCGTGATAGGTCGGTAAGTGAATTGAGTAGGTTCATTTAATAAGCTATTAGGAAATTTAACACTTTGACCATAATGATCTGATCCAAACTTTTTAATTAAGGCTTTACTAATTGGTTCACAACTACTAAAAATATTGTCTAGACATGTGGCTGTTGTTAATGTTACCCTAGTTGGTTCATTGAAAAGATGTGTCAGATTAAAACATTTGAACAAATTAATGAACCTTTCAGAAAGAGAATCTAAAATAATGTCTACATTAAAATCACCACAGATTATTAAAACTTTACTACTAGTGAAAATCTTGAGCAAAACTTCTTCCATAGTGGACTCATACAGCCCATAATCCGCGTCAGGTGGACGGTAAACACTCACAATTACATGTCGCTCCAGCTCAACGCACGACAGCTCAATGGTCCTCTCAATAGAGAGATTAACAATATCTTTACGTTCCTTGCATTTTAAATGATTTTTCACAATAATTAGAGAACCGCCTCTAGTGGCGTTCTTACGTTTGTATGAACTAACTACATTGTATTGTTCAAAATAAGGGAGCAACTGATTATCTAAGATCCAGTGTTCAGTCACACACATAATGTCTACATTACATTCTTTTAAAAATAACTCAACTAAATTAATGCTAATAATTTGCTGGGGAGGCTTTGCATGTTCTGATGTACAACATGTAAAGTGCCTAGCTTACCCATTGTCGAAGCGGTCAGTTTAAATGTTGACCGGCAGTCCCTAGTGCATGATCAACCATATTAGTACTACTACTAACTACAGGCTCGTCAGATAGTTGTGTTGTACCATGTAAAACACCATCAAAAATATTAAATGCTAACAATTTAGCAATTATCAATTGACTTTTACTACTATAGTACATAGTACTTTTAGTCAAATTTAAATCACTAATAAAAGTATTAGTGTCAAAATACAAAACGTCACTATGACGACATGTCAAATTGTAAAATAATAAATTACATTTGTAGACCTGCTGGTTCTCTTTTGCAGTCAGGAATTTAGAGTAAGGAAAAGCACATACAATTAATTTTCCCAACCCAAGTTCTACTTTTGCCATAAAAATGTCAACTAAGTTGATAATATCTAGACGCTTAATGTTACTACATTTACCTAAATGCAATACCAGAGTAGTATTGCTGTCAAGTGATGTATCCGACTTTATACATTTAGTGATATAGTCAATTGGGGCATTTGGGAAACAATTATTTACAACATTTTGCTTGAGTTGGCCACCAAGCCGTAGACCAAACCCTACACCGATTTCATCAGTATACAACACAGTTCTCCGGGTCTGCCGACAGCCTGTAGTCTGTCTAACCGGGGACTGGGTAGCTTGTATCTGTTCTCCTAAGACGGGAACACAGGATGAAATTTGTTCCATTACCGGTGTCATTATAGAAGATACATCATCGGCTAATAAGGGTGGGTCTGTCTGTGTAAAACTATTACATACTTGCACATATATACTATCATTGCTGACTACGTCAACAATGCTGTCTATCTTTATCAGGTTATCTAAAACCTCCTGTTCTGCTTTTTTAAACTTACATGTCATATCATGCAGTGATCTTTCAAGGCCTACTATTTTCTCAGCCATGTGATCCAATTCTAATGAGTGGCGGCCTATTAAATTATAACATGAGGTTAATTCCTGCTTCAAAATACATTTTTCTTTGCACAGTTTTGCATGATCAAAGACTTTTCTTTGAATTTTCAGCTTTTTCTCTGACTTTTTAATGAAATTGTTTATTTTTAAATATTTTTTAATTTTGTTGCTCCCTTTCATTAATGACTTGTTATTGCAATTTGGTGTAGTGGCCTCATTCATAGAGAAACTAGGCACACTACTCGAAAGCTCAGTCTGTAAGTCCAGACTACTAAAGTTAATAGCTACAGGTGTTTTCCTTAATTCTAAATTGTCTATCCTTAATCTACACTCGGATAACTCTTGCTGTAAGTCCTTGTTCAGCTGCAGAGTCGCATCATATGTCTCATGGCAGTGGTCCACCGACTGCAGTGATGACTTCAGGTGATCCATCTCTTCCAGTACATCTTCATATTTTGTATGAAGCTCGGCAAGTTGTTTTTTCAATGTCTGATTCTGACCAAGGATCACCAGCATCTCAGACTCACTCTCCTCTTGCTCCTGTAGTAGCTGTCGTCTAATCTCATTAGATTCCTTGAGCTCCGCTGTAGCCATCTTCAGTTTTGCTTCCAAATCGCATGCCTTCCGAGTCATGGTCATTTTGGTTTAGTCTGAAATGAACGTCTAGCAAGTGAGTATGGTATTGGAAGATTGAGAAGGAGAGTAGGTGCTTTAGAGATATAGAGATAAATTAGTTGGAGGAGAACAATACTAAGAATAAAAATAGGAGTGAATTAGAAATAGAAAACAAGAAACAATTGTAATAAAACAATTAGAAAATTAAATGAAATGAAAATATAGGCTTGCTATTCTGAATTTCAGATGTCAATTAGATCTAGGTGGGTATACCTACTTTATTTAAAAATAATAATAATAATAAAAATTGCCACAATTTATAATTTAAATGTTAATAATTTACACAGAATGTAGTAGGGAACTGATAATATCAAATGTGATAATCAAGTACCACACCAACACAGAATTTACAGCTGCTAAGTATTACTTAGGTACTTACTTACTACAAAAATACTTCAAAGAACTCTTTGCACTCTAATGTAAAATAAGAAAAAACAATAAGCAAAGACAGATCCTTGTGAAGTAATTTGAGTTCTGTCTGACTGAATCTAGTATGATGACTAATGATGACCATGCAGCCAAACAGTGTGAATGTCAGAGTAGGTTGCGTTAATTTGGGAGTGTAAAGTTTTCTTGTTGTTTATTGTGTGTGAGGCAAATGTTTAGGACTTCAGTTCAAGCTTCCACTAATTGTCAAGCTGAAAGAGTTGTAAACGGGGCCTGTGTAGTGTAGAATGGCAGTGACTCATCGATCATACGATCTTTGAGCGTGAGTATAAAATGTTGTGATGTGTTCGTACTGAGGTTAGTATGAGATGATAAAAGGAACACAAATACTCCCCGGGTTTATCGAATATATCCAATTCGTCAGCTTAGTACAGTATTGGCGCCCTGTACTGGTTTTTGCAATGGATATCGTAACCGTTGCCGTTTTGAAGTCCTCAATTTGCAGTGTCCGTTGGTTACAGTTTAAAACTTTGGAGTCTGTACACTGGTTTTAACACTTATATTTGATAATTAACACTTCTATTTGATAATTAGGCTTAGTTGCACACTTTAACACAGTCTTTTAAGCGTTCTTTTTAACAAAATTTAATTAAAATTGAAAATTAATTACGAGCAGCTGATTTACACGTCCAACTGCCAGTGTTGCCACACGGCACATAATGAAATCGAAAAAGCCGTTCTCAAGTTATAGCGTGACCAGGAGAAAGCTGTTCATTTTAATATATATAGATACATTAACTGGAAATCACGGAACACCTGAATAGTTGTAAATATTGACATAAAAACTGTGTCTTTCCAGGTATATTCCTAACAGATCTAGTCTACATAGACATCGCACACCCGGCGGGTTCGCCGCACCGCGTCGCCAAAATGGCGGTCGTTCTAAAGGCTTTAGAAAGATACCAAACGTCAGAGTACGACTTCAATCTGCTGCCCCACGTCGCCAACTATCTCAACAGCGTGCGTTATATCGAGGAACTGCAGAAGTTTTTAGTGGATGATCAGTTTAAGTAAGCATAATTGTGTCTTGTACTTATAAGTTTAGTTCGCCTAGTATCGGTAGTCCGATGATCGGACTGATGCATCCACATTGCAGCAAAGCAAGTGTAGCTCAATAAAAAATAACAGATTTTTTATTGAGCTACACTTGCTTTGCTTGTAAAGATAATTATATGGAGTCTCTTGTGTTAATAGATGCCCCAAAATTTTCATTTTCTCAAAAATCTTCCAAAAATAGATATCGTTAATTTACAGTTTTAATAATAAATATTATTATACATAGTAGCGCAGCTAGTTTTTAATAAAATAAAGTACTTATTAATTAATTTCCCATTCATCAATTCATTAATTAATTTCCCATTCATTAATTAATTTCCCACTCATTAATTCATTAACACATTAATTTCCCAGGTTGTCATTGAAACTGGAGCCTCCGTCTCCAATCGAAAGCTGCGCGGGTTCGAAGGAGTCTGTGAAGGAAGGCTTGTCCATAGCCGCGGCCGGCCCGCTCCACGAGTCGCCGTCAAAAATCGGCTCGGGCTCCCTACGCCTGCAGGGCTCCTGTCACCAGGGGCGGTTTGTGCCAACACACCGGAAATGTCGCTCTTTAGGGTCCAAGTAAGTAAACATAAACTTTACATTTCACACTCGCTATGTCTGGGTAGTTTCTAACACGTTTTTCAATGAAAAATTAATTAAGTTACTGGAACAATGAACTTTTGGTTTTATTGGTAATTGTGCAATTCGCAAATTAAAGTCTGGGAATAGTTGTCATTTGGATTTTCCATGTGATATCAAATAGACAAGTACACTATTCAGATTAAGTAATTCAAAGTAATTTAGAGTACCTATAACTTTTTATACGCAACCGTTCAGTGTACAAGACTCGTCACGTAAAAAGAACTCCGAGGGGAAGTGGCGGGGGTATGTTTGCGCCTGTCTTCACTCGCTGACGAACCAATAGCACTCGCTAAATAATAGTATGAAGTGCGCCGCTTTACTCCTCCACCAATCGGACCTTAAAATTTTTAAAAATCGACTACTGCGCAGCTTTTCCCCTCAGAGTTCTTTTTACGTGACGCGACCTATATCAGCACCGATTATGCTTTCCAAACTATAACTTAATTAATTGTTCATTTCCTCGTTCTGGAACATTCTCTTACTGACACTGTCGACTCATCACATAATTTTGTTCAAATTTGTAAGCTCAATTGGCAAATGATGGTTCCGATACAAATCCCCGAGACATAATCATGTTTTATAAACATTGTACTATACATTTTAAAATTGGTACATAGGTTTCGTAGCGCGAGCTTGCCAAGAAATTTTCACAAGGTCAATTTTGGTGTTGGGTGAGTTGTTTTAGTGGTTAATGAAATCGAAGGCTTGTATTGTGTTGTGTAGACAATTATGTATATTTAATAAAATTAGCAAGCGATGGAAATTTGGGAGCATGCTTTGTCCGTGTTTGGGAATTCACGATTTGGATGAGAGCATCTTGGGCTGAGACTGACCAAGAACGAGTAGACTTGTTGGCTAGACTAGACGTATGCCAGACAACCTCTGGGGTTCGAAGCGTCCGGTTGCTTGTAATATAAAATATGTTCGAGATCCGATCACGTATTTATAACCGACTTCAAAAAAGAAGAAGATTCTATGATCACCGATTATTCCGTCGATAGTGGACAAATTGAAAATTTTTTTTTGTTCAAAAGCGTATGTATCCCGAGGTGGTCCCATAAAACAATTTGAAGATCTGATAAGGATCTTCGGAGTTATGAACAGAAATCAGTCATTCCCCATTTTCAATTTTGTTTTCTCGTGGTCAAATGATCCTGAAATGCACCTCGAGAGAGCAGGAAAATTTCCTCTTACGAAATTGAAGTCGGTTTCATATTTTTTTAAATTTTGCAACTTGTTTCGGACATATTTCGCTTAGAGTATTTAAAGATTTCTGCTTCTATTCTGGTCTGCGCCTACATTATGACTTGGATTGATGAATGTGCACGCAGTATGCAGCAATTATAACACAACAGCAGATGTTTCAAACTTGCCTTTTAAGTGTAGGTTAGAATTTAACGATTGTATTAGTCAAAATATTTTTATTTGCGCTTTTTGTAATTAAGGCAACGGTGTCGAATCGGAATGTTACTAGGCAATATTTTCACTGGAAGAGACTTAAGAAAGAGGTAATGCTATGTCACCCCTGCATAGTTTTGACCTCACAGTCCAGTTGGTAGTGTTCTGCCGTGTGCGCTGTCGGTTATGGGTTCGATTCCCACCCAGGACAAGCATTTGTGTTGGTTATTACTCTTTTCATTATAAATGAAAAATCTTAATAAAAGTTAAAGGCTCTGGCAGGATTCGAACCTGCGTAGATACAGCGAACGCTCTTAAGCCGAGCTGCCTGACCACTAGGCTACGGATCCTCTAAGCCGAGGCCTGAAACTATTAGTAAGATGATTTTTATCGGTTAAAGCACCGAAATTAAATAAATAATGAAATTTTCAATACCTAAGTGTGGTTTACACTGTAAAATAATAATTTTACAGTGTAAACCACACTCTTTATTACTCTTTGTTGTGGATCAATATGTATTGACAAAAAGCAATAGCTACAGTTCTTCACAAATTTTTTTAAAATTTTTCTTAGGGAGTCGCGTTGGAACAGGCAGTAGAATCGCCTAGCTTTAAGGACGTGACATGTCAAAGTGGTCTATAAACGATCGTACTGAATAAATACATTTTGAGTTTGAGTTTCTGAAACTTTGCTTAGGGGCTACTGTGTGAAATATCAAACAAGTTTTTTTAGTATTTTCACAAAAAGGCACAAGCGTCCAAACTTGCTACTTATGAAAACTTAATAGACGACACACGTCTCGCTTTACTATCTTCCATCTCTTGCTGCGGAGATACGCTATTATGATTTTATAAAATGCCACAGAGACTGGTGACATGAAAAGTATTCTTAGAAAATAAACATTTACAGTTGATTTAGATAATAATTATCAAGTACCTACGAGTAGAAGTGTTTTAAATTAGCCTAAATTACAAATATACTTTCTTAGTTTACTTAAATTTTTTAGTGACTAGTTACTTAATAAATACTATTTAAGTTATTATAATTATCAGATTTAACTATTTTAACTCGATTAAAATTATGATTCTATACTAGTTATAAATAATGAATTTAGTAATTAATTAATTATACAGTTGAGTTCTAATTATAATATCGGATGTTTTTAGATAATTACCTGGAATAATCATTTTTCGTTGAATAAAACTGAATAACCTAGTGTTAAAGATGATTATGTCTGCTGGATTATAAAAATTAAATGCTTGCATGACGTAGCTTTTAACACGATCATGCACAAGACCTCATAGTTTACCTTCGTCTGATCTCCATACAAATACTTGACTGAGCAAGAAAACATGGACAATGTACCTTTTATGAAAATCCACAAGAACATTCTCATAAACGTCTTTGAACTCGAATTAAGTGGAAGTATTTTGTGGTACACCTAGTTCATCAGACATTTAGCTCACACGACACTAGCAGTAGCGTAATTAGCTTGTATTGTCTAATTTCTTGCCTTTTAGCTGCTAGATTTATTAAACGCACCAAATAACACATTGATAATTATGGTTCTTAACTAAGTTTATGAAATAATTATATTTAATGACTTCACGGTGGTATGCTTGGCTTTGTGAAAAAGCACATTAATGTTGTTTAAATTAAAAATATTTGTAAATCTTTCATTTAAAAATAAAACTTAGACCTTTACATCGTTACTATACAGGGTGAGTTTTTTTAGTGTCATTACCATGACTTGCCAAACTTCGCGTCTAGCGCACACGTGTAGTTGGGTTATTGTATGTACAATTTTGAACTTCATGAATCCGCTAGAGAGTGACAAATTTTCATACATTATCTGTCAAATATTGAGTGGGACATGTCATGGTAAGTACACAGGGCCTAGGAAGTCTGAAACCGTGATGCCGGCGCCCCATATGGGCTTCAACTTGAGGCCATCATTAAAATGGCCAATGGCATTATATTAGATATAAACGGAGCATTGCCATTGGCCATTTTAATGTTGACCCAAGTTGAAGCCCATGTGTGGTGCCGGCATGAGAGTTAGAAAAGTCAATATGAAGTCACGTAAATAATAAAAAAATATATTCCAACACCAGTTTACCGTAGTATTGGATACTGTCCTCGATATCGAGTCAAGTATCACTAATGAATGAAAATCCAGTGCAGCGCCGCCCCCGGCAACTTGCCGGAACTAAAAATTCCATACATTTAGAACACTTGACACGTGAGCGAGGATAGTTAGCTATACCACTCGAAAACTGATGATACGCCCCCAGATAGTAATCTTACCTACACTAAAAAGGAATGCTGTTAGTGCATAGGACTTGTTATAGTGCACTAAGTACAATTTCTTAGACCCACGTATCGACAGCACGTGTAACAGTGATAGTGATATTTCCTACCACTGCACGCAATAACTATAATGCGAGTGCAGCTGCGGAGCCCTTGTTCAGAGCATGGAGCATCTGCTCTCATGCCCTGTCCGACCACCTGCACACGAGAGGATAGTCTTTTATAGGAATACTAATTATATTTCTTTGGATTAAAACAATACAAAATTCTAATTTTTCACTTGTACAGAATATTACAAAACTAGCGCGGAAAACTTAAATGAGTATATCAGACCATATGAGCAATGTCCCGAGAAAGATTACCTCGAAAAACGATAAACTAGTCGTTCTCCGATGATATATTAATGCCGGGTTCCTATATCCAACTAACGGATGTCCGTAGGTCGGTCGTCATAGCAACGTTGTTATCTGTCAAAAAGTCTCATACATTTTGTGTTGAATAAACAACGTTGCTATGACGACCGACCTACGGACATCCGTTAGTTGGATATAGGAACCCGGCATTAGTTATCCGAATCCACGAGTTCAAGACACAGGCAAAACATGCCTAGTTTGGGCCTCAAAGTTAAGCTCAATTAACCAGGCTTTTATTATATAGCTAACTGTACTCTTGTTTAAATGTCGATAAATCTTCAAAAAAAATATATTCTTGTTCTATTCTTATCTCGTAGTACCTACTATAAAAATAGTTTTAAAATTAAGGTTTCTGTTTGTTATAAGTGTGTATAATTGATTACAATTAACATGTTGCTATGGCGCTATAGCCATCGTAAGTTTAAATTTGAAACCGGGAATCGGCCATACTGAATGGTAAATCATGAACTCGATTCGAGAAAATAATATCTTAATTTTAGGCAATACTGAAATGAGTTACTAACTCTACGGCTAGTTGACAGTAAAAACAAGTCGTGCAAGCATCTTTTTAAGGCTGGAATGAAATACGAAGTGGCATGAAACACCGAGCTTTTATACACTAGTCTATAAAAGTGGCAATTTTGAATGTCGCTAAAACTTAACCAAACTAATTCGACAGCACTAAAATGTATGCCATCCTTTATATTTCGATCGTTCTGAAAGGGACGGCAACATTTTTAGTGCTGTCAAATTGGTTTATTTAAGTTTTGGAGACATCCAGAGTTGCCTACTAATATTGACTTTATTTCATACGTGTTTAAATAACGATGGTCTGAACGCACTATTTCAGTTTCCGGGAGTGGTCTAGTAAACCTAGTATGTTAACTAACGCCCGATTCCTATATCAAACGTACGGATGACCGTCGATCTATCTCAATAGAAACGTTGTTTATGCAACACAATGTATGAATCTTTTCGACAGATAACAACGTTGCTATGACGATCGATCTACGGTCATCCGTACGTTGGATATAGGAACCGGGAATAAGTAAAATAGTATGATGTTACACAATTTTTGTGTTGCAGCATTTTCGGCAAGAGCCACACGGATGAGAAGATGGACGAGAAGACCCCAGCGGGGTCTGTGAATCTTCTCGACGACACGCTGTTGGAGTCGCCAGGTTCGGTTTCTGGCGACAAGCTCTCTAAGACGTTCCCGCCTAGGTGAGTAACTGCTACGGTTCGGTGCTCGGGTACGGGCAGACTGACAACATACTGAATATACTTTGGCCCATCCATACAGATGCTTGTGTGAAAAAGTATCTTCAGTTCGTTCTTATTATTCGATAGGTTACTTTATTAAATCTTCGTCGTTCTTATTCCGGCGATATTCAAAACGATGATATACCCGTACATACATATATGTTTTATAATGTGTTCTGATCACGAAAGTTTGAAAAAGACAACATGTCAGTTATTATTGACGACCTCGTGGCGCAGTGGGTGAAGGCTCGCCTGAGCCGCGGAGGTTGCGGGTTCGATCCCCGCTGCGGGACAAATGTTTGCATGATCTGCAAATGTTTGTCTAGAGTCTGGGCGTTTTCTATTTATAATTATGTATGTACTTAGGTATTTAAAAAAAAATGTATCTTTATCAGTCATCTGGTTACCATAACACAAGCATTAAGTTGCTTAGCTTGGGACTAGATGACGCCTTGTGGAATGTCCATTGTCCAAGGATATTTATTTAGTTATGACAGTTTAAAGTTTTCCTGTTTAAAGTTTCATATTGTTGCAGTAACTTGTCAAAGCTGGAAGATTTACCGTGTGATTACCAAGGCTTCGTGCGGCGGAAGACGCTCCTCAAAGATGGAAGGAAGATATCCTTATCGTCATGGCAAAGATACTGGCTGCAGATGTCGGAGAATATACTAGTGTTCTTCGCTTCCAAGTCTTTCAAAGGGTACGTACAAGATTATTGGACCTTTTTTTTTTACACGGGGTCATCTAGTCCCTAGCTAAGCAACTTAATGCTTGTGTTATGGTAACCAGATGACTGATTACTACTAAGATACAATTTTTTTTGGAAATACATACATATTATGTATTATGTGATCGTTGAAGTTAAGCAACTTTCTAAGCGGTCACTACTTGGATGGGTGACCGCAAGGGGCATTATCAGCTGAGCGCTTCCGTGCTTCGGAGGTCACGTTAAATTGTCGGTCCCGGCTTTTAAAGTCGTTAAGCCACGACGGAGAATTTATTGATAACTCCATAGTTACATGTACATGTCAAAATAAAAATAGGTTACACATTACGAGTTGATTATACTATAGTATAATACGAGTTCATTCATAGACAATAATTATATAAAAATTGTGTAAATTATAAGTATTCAATTAAATAACAGGCAATTCGTAAAATTCATTGATTTTGTAAAAAACAGAGTTAATTAGCCATTTCTTTAGTCTTGTTTTAAATATGGGTGTGGAAGCTGCGCCACGAATCGTCACTGGAAGTCTTGCTCATACGAAGTAACTTTATCAGATGCACTCGTGGCGACTTCCGTGCAGAGCGATGCAAGGTCCTGCCATTAGAGGGCTGGCGAGCCAAGTGGGATGCCGACGCCCCTGACTCCTTCCAGCTGGTCAACCACCGGCTCGGCACACTCTACAAGTTCAAGTGAGTTTGTACATTACTACTGCCCTAGCCATGTTACATTTCGACAATCGCTTTCGATTAGAAATAAAAAAAAATGTATAGGAATTGACATTTGATGACGAAAACTCGAGCGATCAGAAATGTCAAATCAAAGGTGTAGCGATAATAGAAAGAGAATAGTTACGAAACATTTGTCACTTGTCTACGCACCCTGTTGCCATTACAGCTCAACGGATCACTGTCATTAGGGTAATGCTGTTAAGAATTTAAAATATTCAATAATTAAAAAAATATGTATTTGGACATAGGTACCTCTGACTACCCCCATAGACATCTTTAAGAAGGATCTAAAAATTGCTTAAAAGATTTGAAAAAAAAAATCTACCGCTCCCTAGATACAGTGATCAATTATTTCAGTTTTTTTTCATTAAAAAAAAATATTAAGTAAGTACTTGTAGAATACTACTTTTTATGTTGCATTCTTTCTACCAGGCAGATTTTTATATCATTTTGTTTTTATTTTTTATGCCTGGAAAGCAGCTATTTGATTCTTCATTTGTTTAGTAACTTTTGGCTGGTAGCTAAAAAAATTGCATAACAGCATTTTTTCGTATTTCGATGCATACCAATTTCTACATGAAATCAACAATTCTACTGCTAAACCTAATCGTGTCGTATGGTCCGAAGTGCAGACGAGTTCATTTACACCGAGTAATTCTGTTTTAATATTTTAACGTTACCTATCTCCCCATTGGGAAGGCCAAGGCTTCAATACAATATTGAGCGGGAATACTCAGAACCAGCAGCTTTGACCAAGGGATTACAGTCGACATTACAGTGAAATGGGCTTTGAAGCGTATCCCGCCATTGAGTTACTATACTAAAGAGTCACAATCTAATAGCTGACAACACTCAAAAAATTACCGAGCAAATTCAATGTTCTACAATGACATTTGACATTTGAATGTAGACTTTATGTCGTTTGTTTTAATGTTCAATGTCGTGTACGCAAAAAAATAAAACTCGGCGCACTACGTAGCGTGCGCCGAGTTTTGGCTCGGATATTTTATTTGTCTGATTGTGGCTCTAATTTGTACATCAATGTATTCCGCCTATTAATCTCATTGATTGGTACGACCGAAGTACTATTACCTATATTAATAGGCATTGATACTAATGTGATTCAGCTAAGCGTGAGCCTATTGAGCTATTGACCCAGTGCTTGGGTCAATAGCTCAATAGGTGATGGTATTCAGATTATTAGGTGTTGTTTTGTACGATGCAGCTTGAATAGATTGAATGCGAGTGTAATGTATGATTAATTATATTGATACTATGGTAGAGTTGGGGTAAAATGTAAGACCTCACATAAACTTTTGTCAAAACTGGTAGACACTTGCTTGGCCGACCGTACAACATTGACGGATTTTAAGAATTACACCCGTCATGCTTCAATGACATAATATTATTATTCGTAGACATGAATTATGGCGCTTTAATTTTTTATTTTATTTTTTCGTTTTTATTTCAATGACTAGCTTACTAGCCCGCAGCTTCGCTTCCGTGGTACCTGCCTGGATAAAAAGTAGCCATATGTGTTATTCCAGGCCATAAACTATGTATCTTCCAAGATTCAGCCAAGATTTAAGTACTTAGTTGTAGTTTTTGCGTGCAAGAGTAACAAACATCCATCCATACGGAATTGCCACTTGATCAACAATCCGTGAACAGCATAATGATTTCTCAAAATATAAATAAATAAATAAAATAAATAAATATCCTTGGACATTCCACACAGGGTCATCTAGTCCCAAGCTAAGCAATTCAATGCTTGTGTTATGGTAACTAGATGATATAGGCTTAAGATTGTTTTTTCTACGATAATAGGCATCCTAGGACCCTAACTAACCCCGATAAATAGGATAAAACCAGTGATTTAGATTTTTTTGCTCGCGAACTAAAAGGTTTAAGTATTAACTTCTTTGGTCTTTGAAACTGTCTTTAAAGATGTAGGTATAGTAGTGTCACGGGAAAAAAATCCCTTCACTCTACTAGTAGTGCCAAGCGGTAGTGCCTAAGAAAATAAAGGGGTATTACAATGTTCTTAATTTTGCTCTACCGCATATTATGCGACATTCGTGGTCGTGGTGCAATGCAGGTGCCGAGCACAGTCGGGGTCACGGTGTCCGGGAGAACTTAGGATGCATTCACAGATTAAAAACTAAATCGAAAACTTTATCTAGATGGCGTCACTGGCAGTCTCGAATAGCATTTCAATGTAGTTTCAATGAAACATTTCTGTAAAGCAACTTTGCACTTTGTGCCGCTTCTCTATACAAGTTGGAGCAGACTTGTGTTTTTCCAAGCAAGGCGTACTGGGTACTAATGACTTCTCGTGAAAACGAATAGTACATTTTAAATTTTATTGTTGATGCGTACCGAAACTAAATCGTCAGTTTATTCCCATGTGTGTCCAGTTTGTGATTTAGAAGTGTTTGAATGGCTTAACTTAGAAAAAAACTACTATGTGTAATTGTGTATTTTTGACCATGTTAGAAGAATCTATAAATACGTATTTTTAAATCTTTTCTACTCGTTCTAATGCCTCAAACGGTATTTATGATATATTATCTAATGGGATTATTGGATATGTAAAACATATAATTTACTACGCAGTCAGTCAGCACTGCTGGATCACTTTGGAATCATAGTCTAAAACTTTGGTTTGATTTTAAGTTAGTCTTTAGTCAGTTGGTTATTAGTCTTTTTACACCCATACGACACAGTTTGATAAAGTTGAAAGTTGAGACTCAGGACAAGTTGCTTCAAACATGTTGCTCGCATAAAAGTACCATACATGCATGAGAAAATACTGAATGTATGATTTTCCTTTGCACGTTTGCTGAAAAGCTACTTAAATATTTGGGAGCGTATTAACCGTTTAGAACGTTTTTACCTGTCAGATTTTATTCGCTGAGCGACCACATCAGCCTGTCGGTAAACATAACAATCATATTGCAGATAACCTGTCAGATTTGTATAGACAAACGGCAAAGAATGTCATGGTTAAGTACCACTTACATTAAGTTAGCGTTTCAGTAGGTAAGTTCCACACAGCCACTGCGTGTGGTCCACGAATCGATTGGATGCGTGCTCTATTTTTATCTTTAATGAACATAGTCATACATTTTCGAACATCGCATCGTTTTGATTGCATACTTTGGTTAAACATATTTTGTCTTTGTATGAAAATTTAGAATCCAGTAGGCCTAACATGTGCAACGTTTCTAGACGACAAAAAAAATATCTCGATAATGTCAAACTGCTCTAATGATAAAATTTTTTCGACGACGAGAAGGTTTGTCGTGTTGCGCATGTTGGGCCCGCTGATGACAAATTACTGTTTTAATTTTTGTTATAAGTACCTTCAGTAAGTAGTCTGATTATTTTCCAGTATAGCAAAAACTTTATATAGAAGTAGTCAACGTGTTTGTGCATCCATACGTACTTGGAATGGCTAGACCAATTAGAAGTTTTCCATCGATTTCTCGTTAATTAAACTTTGCTTTCTTAAGAGAAGAACTTCAGATCGGTAGCATGATTAACTAAGTAAGGCTTAGATATAAAAAGATATAAAGCTATATATAGCTCAGAAGAATAAAAAAGTTACACTTTATTGAATATAGATGCCTCGAGGCCATTTTATATTCAGTGATTGAAAAAACGGAGTTAGATATGACAAGAAGATATATATATGATATCACATGGTCATAGGTTCATAACGAGTGAGAGACAAAACACAGTGGAGAAAAAAGAACATTCCGCGTCAATGTAGGGAAGGTATGATGAACTCTTTAGGCTGCGTTTCCATTGACGCGGAGCTGTGCGGAGCGGTGCTTAGCGGTGCATGAATTGACCAATCACTATGCTCTAAAATCTTTGCTCCGCGATTTCGAGCATAGTGATTGGTCAATTCTGCACCACTAAGCACCGCTCCGCACAGCTCCGCGTCAATGGAAACGCAGCCTAAGATACCCTTTCTAGTATCAATAGTCTCTGAGCAAAGCCGCGGACAGACGGACGATCATGGCGAAACTATAATGGTTCTTGTTGACTACGGAACTCTAAAATCGGCGAATAGGCATGATGCCCAATTTTGAAAAACACATTCTATTAAGTTCTTATCTGTCTCCTTTGTATAAAAACCCCCTTTTTTATCTAAAAGCAACATTTGTTAGAGTGTAAATCGAAATGTGAGTTTTTAAAAACACATTTGTGTTTGACGCCAAAACGCTTGCAAATGCCATTTCGCCTTTTTACTAAGGCGTGACATCACGCCAAGGTAGTTCAAAGTTTTCAAACGAAACTTAATGACAAGAAAGTGATTTTAATTAGACGTGACGTCATGCGCCCTAATTGCTTTTTAACATAACATGGCGGAATGCTGTAATTTCTTATTCTATTTTATTAAAATAAATATTATTCTTGCTCTTATTAGGTATAAAAATAAATGCGTTTATCCATGAATCGTATTTAATTAGATAAATACATTTTTTTGGTAATTCTTGATAACTGTCATCATGCCTACTAACGTAGGCACTGATTGGAAAAGTTTTCATCAATAGTATTTTTGCAGAACGGGCTCGGAGCCTGCAGCTAAACAATGGGTGACGAAAATTGAACAAATCCCGAACAAGACAATGAAACCACTACCGGCGAATCTCATGTCATTCGAATAATGAAGTGGACGCACGTACGTATGTTAGTTATCTCATTCGATGTATTTATTTACAATCTCATGTTTTACCGTATCGACAGGTATATTATTCTATATTTGACTGCATTATAAGCTTATAAACAATGTTGGTTTTGTAGTTAAAAAGGTAGCTTTAACTCTGTAAACTTTTGTTATTTTTTTATGTTTCCAATGTTTAAAATGTGTAGTGTTCCTTGTCAACATTACGGTTTGATACAATTCCATATTTTCATTGCAATTTCCACATGTTATAAAAACTCCAGTAAGCAGAGTTTTATATTTTTATGTAACTATTTTATCAGAGATCTGAAAAATGTAGAAATATTTCGTGTTAACATATCTGAGTCACAATGTTTTAGCTGTATTCCTTAGTAAAAGATATCATGGTTATTTTAGAATAACCTTAAACATATTAAAGCTTTCTCAAATAGAAATAGGAGTCGTAGGCATATTTATGTCAGACTGAAAATTACCCAAGCAATTTAATCTAAGTGTGTAAAATATGACATGTATTAGAATTTCGATGGAGCTACGAATATCATTAAAAAAACAGAACAAATCCTTAATTTCTATAAGCCTTTCCAAGATGCTTTTGATCAATTTATTTCCGTGTCAGTATCATGATTTCTCTACTTTTTCTCAGGGTTATAATTATAACGTTCTCTCTCTCTCTCAAAGCCGTAATCCCTCTAGTTATCTGTCCCAAGAGAGATCTGGAGTTCCACGATGTGCCATAACGATCGAAAACAATTTTAATTACAACTCATGTTACAAGCTCGGTATAAACGTATTCTGCAATTTTATACATTATTATAGACTATTAATTACTATCAAGGTAATTTCTTATCGAGAGAAACATACTCATATCATATAATATGTTTATCTCGATTTTTAACCAAAATATCGTTCTTTTGAATCTTATCCTTGGTCTATCGATTAGTCGTATATGAATATTACTTAAAACATCGAAACAATACCTGCGGCTAACAAGCCACGACAATGCGTACACAAAATAATCAAGAATTGCAACAAAAATTATACTATACCGAACTTTTTCGGATGTTGTTAGGATAGCTACCAATACTGAAAAACCAATTCTACATCTTTAATATACCAGTACTGCGTGGTTGGAACCCTGGAAATTTCCGGCTTTTTTTAGTTTTCGGCTTATAACGGATAGAATGTGCAAAAAAAAATACTTAAACATTTGTGTATTTACCTTTGAGCGTAGCTCTGTAAGAGTAACCGTTCTGGGGAGCAGAAGTTGAATTGCTCTTGTTCAGTTCAAACTCTTTAAAACGCCGTGTTCTAAAATTACAGTCTTAATTAATTGTATACTTTCCACGTGTTAGATGCACACGTCGACGTTTTTCGACCGAGCAGTCACTGCGTGTTTTTATGTTGCGCGTCTTTTGCGCGTACACAGTGCGTTTGTATCGACACTAACGCGATAATGCGCGCGCGCTCATCCATATCCCTTTCCAATACAAAACGTGCGCTAGAAGCGCGTTTGTATAGATACAAACGCGCAGTAAAATTACGCCTTGTGCCTGTGCATAGGCTTTTAATGACATTTTTAAAGGTAACATTAAATAAAGAATAATAAAGAATCTTAGGAAACAACAAATAAAATTATATTTTTTTTTTATTGGCATGGGTGCGATAGAACCATTCCTTTTTTACAACATCCGTGGATAGAGACCACTTTGAGAGCAAATGCTTCATAATATCTTCTTGCAAATCTCCGATATGAGTATTGGAACGGAAGTTTGCAATTTCGATGTGAAGGCAATTTGAGCTGGGCTTTCAGATGCATTCGGATGTGAAATTTCCAACTAAACTAAAATGCAATATGTGCAGTGGAGCTTGCTTTTTATAACGATCGATCAACATTTCTCAGTGGTCGGCCGCGACCGGAACCTTGTTTACTTTCCACAAAATATTGTTTTCAAAAGCGTTGAAATGTTAAAAGCGTTCGGCATAAAATTGATACCACCAACCAACTACAAATTGACGAACAAATATTTGAAGTCCGAACAAATAAACGGAAATACAAATTCCAGTTGCAATTACACAAAATGTGGTCGCCTCAATCTGTGCCATCAGCCACGAAAACGGCATAATCTGAGGAGATTATGTAGTTTTAGTGGGCTTTGGATTTGTAGCTTTGCCTGACTGAATTTGTTGCAACAAGCATCAATATACATGGTTAATAATAACAACTTTGCATTTCAAAAATACAACAATCGCCAACAATTTTTGTTTTCGGGTTTCCGAGCTCTGTCTCTACCATGTTTTTAAAAGTACATGATTACTATTTTAACCTTTTTGAACTTGTCAACTTTTGTAGCTGTAATAAAATTGTTCGGATAATCCGTCTGATAACAACCAATTTAACTGTGCCGAGTGTCAAACTGGCCTCGTGGCTTACTGTACCTAGAAGCGAAAGCGCCTACCTAAGTAGAAAAATCATCAAAATTGCCCTTACTGTCCCGTCTCAAAAATTCACCCTGTATAAGCGGAGTTTTATGCTAGTTTATTTTCTTTTAGCACATAAATAAAATTATGCCAACTTGAACGAGAATAAAATAAACTTCTCGACGGGACACCACACAGTAAACACACCGCTACGAGCTAACTCAGCTTAAAAGGTCGTGGTGGGCAATTCAGAAACTCTACGAGTTCGTAAAAACTTTTAGCTTAGTGAACTTTTAAGATATAATGACAACATTTATCACCTTAAGTATTAAAACGAAACAAATTAGGAAAAAATTATTAACAGGGACGTATCTCGCAAAATAGTAATGTTTACAACAAATTATAATGTTTATGTATTAAAAAAAACATTGTTTGAATTTGAAAAAATTGGACGTGACGAGAATCATGGTATCTGACCCGAAAATAATGCAATGTTTTGTAGTTAATTTTTGAGTAAGTATTAGACTGGTATCCTGATTATGACTTAGTCCTGTTAGCACTCCATAACACTGCGCTATTTATCAATTCAGCCTGGTGCTATATAGCTATTATTGATTAATGTTAATATTTTTCGGTTCAGTTAATATAAATTACAACTAGTAATAAACCTTCTCCGAATTTTAAGTTCTAACACTCTAGAACCAGTTACATAATTTTGACCTCTTATCACTATTAACTGTATATCTTATATATTTATATATAATTGTATTGGTTACTTGGTAACCAAAACTATGAATAAAATATATGAAGTTTATGCAAATCTTGAATTCTTGAAAATATGAGATGAGCATCTTACTTTAGGTATCCAGTTTAATTTCAATGTAGTTTCAGCCTCAAACGCTTTCGTTCTCTCTTTATTTCATAGGTGCTGTTATATATTAAACTAGTAATATAATTATAGTAATTTGTATTGACTGAACCTTAGAACTTTTGTTGGGATATCCCATTACAAATCATGAGTTGGAGTAAAAGTAGACGCAAAATGACTTTTGCTTGGATGTTTATCCAAGGGCCGATAGGGTGCCGTCGAATTCACGAAAATAAGAGCAATAATAGTGACAGTATCACAATTCACAGTGATAAAAATTGTGTTGTACACGAATACGAAGATGACTCTTTAGATATGCTATTTCTAAACGAAGGAGCTTTGATTATGATAAACAAAAAAGACGTGGCATTCATTCCCCCATTCTTGTCATTCCAGTTGCTTAACGCTAATTCGGTTCTGGCCAACGTTGCGTTCAATTATATTTGTAATTAATAACTGTTATGTATTACTTTTCTCATCCAATTCAAAGTAGCTTCCTTTCCTACTTTATTCATTACTAAATCATAAAAAATAGTTCTAAAAGATTTTCTATTTTCAAAACAGATACTACTTTATAGATCTCATTACAAGTCAGTCTTGTTTAGCAAAACAAGTTAACAGACGTTTCTTAGGCAGATAAATAATGGAATTTATAAAAATCTAATCGATCGCTTATCTATCTTTATTCATCTAACAAAATTGAGCTGAAATCATACATCGATCTGTATTCTGACTGTTAAATCTATTAATTTTTCCAAATGTAATATTTTTATTTAGAAATACTTTTACACGGGTTTTTATCGTGGTATTTACCTTATTTACATCCCGACGACACAAAAGCCATGGTCGCGGGCAGACGTTTTATATTGTAATTTTTATATGAATGAACACAAGTTGTGATTAAACATTTATTCATTCTTGCTAAGATGACGGCTGTTGTTTAGCAAAATTGAGAATATTGAACTATTCACCGCGTTTCACGAAATGAATGCCAGCCGTTAATCTATTCTGAAGTACATAAAATCTATCTCGATTAGTTGACATAGCATCATCATCATCTTCCTGTCCTTATCTCACATCAAGTGGGATCGGCACAACATTTTTTCGTCTTCCATTCTCCTAATTTAAATTAGAATTATCTTATAAATTATATGAAATAGCATATCAATCATAAATTATTTGTTTCCTGAACTGGATAAGTAACTGTTATCTTTGATCTTGAAGCATCATACCTACACACTACCAAAGCTACTGTATAACTATATTACTGTATATCTTTATCTATCTTTTACAATGTAATCTTTTGTATAGTTATTAGTGAGGCTATGATATTCGACTGATATTGAAATTGTTTAAAATTAGATTCAGTCATTGTAATTATGTATGTATTGAGGCAAACAGTTTTTAGTCTAGTTGGTATTTAACTATAGAGACGTGAAATACACCTCTGAATTAGTTTCGAGTTGGAGATGTCACAGGGCAAACACGAGCTCTCAGCGAGGCTGGCAAATGTTGCAGGATAGTTTCCATTTGCCGAGCGAACTATTCGAACCCAACTTCGGGGTTATACTCACACGAACCCATCTATTCAAATGTTTTATCTGCCATTCATCTAATAGATTATAAGGAATTTTGTTTTTGTAGCTATAAATACTTTTTATGTTTATGTTGTTGAAACTAGACTATGACAAGGTTATCCACCGTGTCGATAGACGTGCTCTGAAGTCAGCACGATTTTTGCCATATGAACTACTCATATACGCATAATTTAAGGCACTCTGTGCTCTTGTGTTCAATAAAATTCATAAGAAATACAAATTGCCCTGGATTTTTTTTTATATTCTATCGTTTTTATGTTCTCAGTTTTATGATTAATCGAGTTCCTTATTGACCTTATTTTAATAGTGATCTGGTGTGATGGTACTAGTGATTTAGAAAGTACCTACTAGTTGTATATATAATATATAATCTAAGATATGTAAGGTTCGATGTTACTAATTCCACTCGCAATGGCGTAGGAAAATGTCGCGTAAATCCTTCCGTAGCACTTATCTAAGCTGAGCTTAGTGTCAGTAAGTTTCTAGCGCCCTTTAGTCGCCTATACCGTTCATATATAATATAAATATACCGTTCATATATGTGAACTAAGGTTTATTGCCGATTACATTGGCGCGTATTTGAACCAAAAGTTAAGAGACGTGTATTACGTTTAACCCGTATCATCCCAATTCCAGCTACCACTACCACAACCAATATCACGTGCGCCATAAACACTGAACGCGATAGTGTCGTGATTCAATGAACCAAGAATATGCAGGAACATGAATAACTTGCAAAATTCATAATAGGCATAATGAAAAAATTCAAAGATGGTTTAAGAAAGCAATAATTTAAAAAAAAAATACTAAGTTTTATTGAAAATGTCGAGATTGATAGATACATATATAAGTAAAAAATACTGCAATTGGCCTTGTTAACTGAAACACCAATCAGAGCGATTGGCGTCATGCCTCAGTAAGTTTCACAAACGCGAGGATAGTGTGTTGAACATATAATATTATGTTCAACACACTATCTAGGCGGCTATCTACTATAATAGGCGACGGTGCTAGTTTCACGCATACAGGTACCTTAATGGCTTCATAACACAAACAAGTAATAACGTAATGCAAGACAGTTTAATAAACTTTAATCATCATCATCATTGGCCTGTATACATCTTTTGCAGATGATTTAGGTGACGTCAGTCAAGTTACAGAACAGTTATTTAATAACGAACACTTTCGTTCGTGGCTAAAGAGGCGGCTGAATTCTTCTCGTTTGCCAAGACAAACCCTGTTAGCGGAAATAGCTGACGCAAAAAGACCTGTCGGCCGACCAATGTTGCGATTTAAAGACAGTGTGAAACGTGACATGGCAACATTTAAACTTTAATACATTTGTGAATAAAAACGAATTAAGTATCCAAACCTTAAAGGCTTTATAACACAAACAAGTAGGTAATAACGTAATGCAAGACTGTTTAATAAACTTTAATACATTTGTGAATAAAAAAGAATTAAGTATCCAATATACAGGGGGTATTTCATATTCATAAATGCTAATGCTAGCTACGTGCTACGTGTCCGTGTAAAATGCGAATGGAGTGGAATCGCTGCAAACGAATTTAGATTAGCAAATAGACCAATCTCGTAGCGCGGAAGCCGCTCCTATGTTTTTTTATCTATATAGGGATAATTAACTAAATTGTATTAAATAATGTTCTGCTATTATTTAGTTTATTTAAAAAAAAAATACCACGGTATTCCTAAGGTGCGGTAGACATTTTCTTTCATATCTAAAAAACAAATTATTCTCATATTAATGTAAAATAGATACATAATTTGTAAAATATTAATACTTGTACAAAGTCCGGTAAGTTCGATAAAACTTCGTCTAGCCCATTTTGTATTTCTAAATTCCTTTGTTCAACAAAAAGTACTTACTTTGTTCAACGTGATAATAAAATAAAATAGTTGGCGGCGCTCGTTTCACGCATACACCTTAAAATCCCTAGTCTAGTACCTTAACTCGAATAAGTCCTGAAAATCCCTGGTCTCAGTTCTGGGCGAAATACAGCTATCCCACAGGTTGTTCAACACAAACGTTGTATTTGTTCACACGTTATGTAACTGTAAAAAGCCGTGTTGGCCAAGTGGATAAGTACTTCGACTTTCGATCCGAACATCGTGGGTTCGAATCCGGCCGTGCATCAATGGACTTTTCGTGTCGAAAAATTTATATGCATTTTAACACGAGCTTTAAACGGTTCGTTCGTTCGTCGTATGAGCAAGTGGCCAACTCTGGTGACGGAGTTTTTAGGCCGCCTAAAGGCCTCCGTCATGGCTTAACGACTTTAAAAGCCGGGACCGACAATTTAACGTGCCCTCCGAAGCACGGAAGCGCTCAGATGAAAATGCCACTTGCGGTCACCCATCCAAGTAGTGACCGCTCAGAACGTTGCTTAACTTCAACGATCTATCAAGAACGTCTTAGCAAGCTTCGCCACGAAAACTTTAAACGGTGAAGGAAAACATCGTGAGGAAACCCGCGGCTAGTCAGCCCCACACGTATTGACCATTGTATTTCCTGTGGTTATGGCCGGCTAAGCTGAGAGGATGGTTTAGGTGCTGGGCAAGCCTATTTCATCTCAACAATGTCCCAGGCACTACAGTGTCCCGTCAAGTGTAGGTAATGCTTGTCTCCTGACTTTGTAAAAATCATCTAGTAAAGATGTAAAGACCTGAGTTTATGTAACTGCATAATATATCTCGTTACGTCCATTCAGAGCGGTTCCGTTCTACATGTGAAGTTTCATGTTAATTAATCTGATTAAAGTTGTATATTCCGCGTAATTCGAAACATTGTCAGTATCTAAATCGAACAATACTTGTGTGTTCTTATTATCAAGTAACACATTGTTGTTTGTATTACAGCTCGTTAATTACGTTTATTACACGTACTAAACGAAATGTTAGTTTCAAATGTCTTGTCTCCTTATTTCCGATGAGTTAGATGGGGACGAAGACATTTTCCGGACTGGAAAAAAGTAAAATTCCGTGTAGAGCACAAAAAGAATTCAATGTATGGTTGTGTAAAAGTATGCTATGTGCTGGCTATTTACACATTTTTCTAGAATGCTTAAGGTGAAAGCGAAAAGGTAGCCGTAATTCAATTTGTCTTGCGTTTATCACGATATTGTCCTGCCAATTGAAAAAACGGAGGATAATTGGAATATCCTGGCTTAGTTTTTCTTAAGCCGTAGCGAGCTCTACCTCATTAGCGTCGCGACCCACACTAAAATCCCTACTTCCCTACTATCCTATAGTATAACTGCGAAAGTAAATCTGTCTGTCTATTACGCTTTCACGATTAAATCACTGAACTGATTTTGATGAAATTTGGTACTGAGATAGACTATAGACTTTGGGAATGGACATCTGGTATCGAATAAATGCACAACAAATAATTAAACATACCATCCGACCACGTGAAATAGAATAATTCCATTTTACTTCTGGAAGTATGTTTCAGTTCTGAAATGTATGTCTCTCCACTACGAAGGTGCGCCAGCTGTTTTAATATGCCTCATTAGTCGTGGAAATATTCCGTACTATTTGCAGTCAAATGATACCATAATAGCTGCATCAGACCAGCTGACGTTATTGTGGAACAAAAGAAGCATTTGCCCTAAGATTGCCCTATTCAACCTTTTGCAATTTTGCAGCGTCAAATTCAGAGTGCGAATATCTAATATTGGTGCTGATTCGAATGAAACAGGTACCTGAATGTACATGTTAATCAAAGCAGAAGATAATTCTGCGGCTGTGATAGAAATGTGCGCGGAATGCTTTTCCAAGTGGAACATGATTGGACGCTCGGTCGGTAGCGGCGTTGTAGACAAGTGTTTGATGCATAGGTTGGAAATTGAGAATGTATTCGTTATATCGGATTAAACAAACACTGATTGAATAATTTTTCATCGAGTTTGAATGTACCTGAAAAAACTGTAAGGGTCTTAGCCCACTTATACTCGTACAACTTCGCTCCCACTCGACAAATAAAATATCATTCAAATAAATGGGCTGTCGTAAGCGCTGCCTGTTTCCGCTACTCCTCCTAAACTATACACAGGTATTACAAAAAAGCTTATGATAGGTTTCACAAAACACAACATTCAGTTTTTTTAAATTTCTTTGTTCAACGTAATAATAAAATTAAATAGGCGACGGGGCGCTTGTTTGACGCATACAACTCCACCTTAAATAGGTAACATTGTTTAAACTCATGAATAAATAAAAATATAACGAAAGGTAGTGCTTTGAAAGAAATATATTTGGTTTTTTAGTAAATAAACACGAAACTGTAAGCAAGTGTTTTTGCTTGTTATTGAAACGAGTAGACGAAGAGCATCTTAGCGTCATAACGGTGTGCAAGTTGTGAAACTACAAAGTTAAAGTTTGATTTAAAGTTGGGCTGTGAATGCATCGGCATGTAGTAATTAAATAAGCGCTGTGGGGCGGCACGGCAGCACAGGGATGCGGTACGCGCGCCGAACCCGCCATGCCAACGCGGCAATGGATCACTTGTGATTCATGGAAGGCGTGTTCCCCTTCCATGAATCACAAGTGACCCAATTCAGAGACTGCTTTAGTTTTGGGGGTAAAAAGTGGCTAAACGTAGAATCGATGGGGTATGTGTTGCGGAGGTGGGGTGGGCCTAATCGGGCGCTTGCGCGCGCCTCTCCGCAACGAGAAGCCAGCCGCGACTGCCTGCATAGTAGACAACCGGTACGATACGGTCGGAGGTTTCGCACGATTGTACGCACCACTACGCCTCGCATTCCACCGTGCTCAACTCAGACCTGCCTTCCGGACACCCGACGGCATCCCACCTACACTATGTAAGTACTCTTTTAACTTCTATTATAATAGTTTAATTTGTTAATAAACAATTTTGTACTTTCAAAACTTTATGTAAGTAGTGCGGTTCTTTAAGTTGTGTCGGCATTCGTTTCCATGGTAGTTAAGTTAGAATGTTGACAAATCTAGATAAAAGTAAGCAAACATATAATATAGAAAAAAACCATCTGAAGCAGAAATACAATACTATAAAACAATGCTTTTTCAAAAGCTAGTGAAATATTATAAAATCAGTTAATAGGTATAATGCATCCTAGTAATTTAGTGAACAGTGAAGTCGGCGTACAATGGTCACAATTAAGCAACCCTAAAGCAAGTAATTTGGCTGCGCAAAGACAGTGTTCTTAAATCCGGTGCGCAGACAGATTTTTAGAATGGCATAATTATATGTAAAGGTAGGTACAACAACGGTATAGATAGACAGACAACTACGAAAAAAAATTTAATAGATTGTGTCGTAGTTGTCTGTAACTTTAAACCTCGTATCTTAATTAAGCCTAAGTAATAACTATGTGTATAATATAGTTATTACTCAGGCTTATTTTGTAAAAAAGCGCTCTCAATATCTGTTACTAATCACATTTATGAATAAAAAACTTAAAATAATTAGTTAAAAAGAATATCTCCAAAATAACAAAATAATTAGTTACATGTTCGACTTCGGTTCGATCCATTCATAAATCGCTTGCCGTTTCGCACAAGCGCCTTTGAGGTCGCACGGCGCGCCGTACTTTATGACTTGTATTGTCGAGTACTGTGCCCATTAAATAACGCCAGATTATAGACAAAAACAAACCTTTATAATTTTGTGATAGATAAATAATAAAAATTTCTGAATGTAGGAACCATTATTACTAGTAGCATCTTCTGCAAAATTTTTTTTTGGTAGTTACAAAATAGTGTTGTTTATGTATTGTACTTATGCGAAAAATAATAGTAGGAACATTTTGTTTGGATGAATGTTTGCTGTTTTATAACGTGTTCCAGCTGTGCTTGAGGTTCGTAGTGTCTAAAAACACTATGCCGAAAGTACGCGACCGAAGTTCGACAGTTGACTTTACGTTCCGGCATATTCGGCTGATATGACACACCATAAGTTACGCGGCAGAAATTCAGTTGCGCAACTTTGTGTGTTCAGTGTCTCAAGCGCTAGCGAATACGTTGCCGCCGAATTTACGCCCTACCGAAGTTCGGTTGTACGCCATAACGCAACGTAATTTCGGCATAATTTGTCGTCAGTAATTTAAATACGAGTAGCATTGCAGGTGTAATCTTGCCAAACTTCGATCGCGTATCTTCGGCAGTGTGTTTAGACACTTCGTTTTCAACAGCAGATGCTATAGATGTACGGTCGGCCAAAAATGTGGTCTACCAACCTACGGTTGTGTTTCATTTGAACGTCATGAAACAACAAGGTCGATTTCCACTTGCAATAACATTATGAAGTGACAATTGCTATATTTACTATATTTACGTCATACCATGAGTCAATTTATAATTCTCGCAAGAAAAAGTTTACCATATAGATAATTCGATCTCACAGAAACTTTTGACAAAACTGGTAGACCACTTTCTTAGCCGACCGTACCTACCCCGTTATTCATATTGGAATATTAAACTTTATTTAGCTAAAACGGATATTCGTAGTTGCTATCTCTTTTCAATGCCATAATAGTAACAAGAAAACAACATTCTTTTAATCTGTATTAAATTGACAGATCTTTTTATGAATAAAGGCTCGAAATATCCAGGTATATCTTTTCTATGGCGAAGGTCTGTCTCGGCTATTTCTCAGCTTATTCTACCAAGGTATCAACAACTGCCTATAGCATTCAAATCAAGATGTTGATTCAACTAGTCAAACAACAACCAGCTTTGAATCTTTGATTGTTTGGACTGCGCATCAATTGATTTCTGCATGTCTGTTACTGTTATTGTTTGAAACCGTAACATGTCCGTTTACAAATACAATGCGATCCATGACTTTGGATTATTCCCGCTCGTCCTCACACTTCGCCCACATCGGGGATGAACGGGAAGGATTTTCTCTCTCGTCTGAAAAAGCACGAAGTTTCAAGTAGCATTAGTCCCCACTACGATACAAGGATTATTTACAAATCACAGTCTTCGGAACCTATGAATTTAAAGTGATCTAAATGACAAATTCGTTGACGACAAGGAGCTAAGCCATCGGGACAAAATCCCCGAATTATAGTCTTTAATCCAATCTAATAGTTGTATGGTATCTTGAGTATCATACGTTAACTCTAGGTACTAGGAGCAATAGGATTGCTTTTAAAACTGAAGCAGTAAATTATGCACCCTCGAGGTGCATTTATGTTAATAACTCCGAATATCCTCTACAGATCCTCAATTAATGTGTTTAGGTAGGTACTTTGGGAGTATACTTTTTTAAAAGAAAAAATATATTTTTAAACCTACTATACGTAGGTAGGTAATAACCGGTGAACATACATAAAAAAGTAGCATTTCTGTTCATAACTACGAAGATGAGTGTACTCTTTCAAACAAAAAACAAATCACTAGAATATCATCTTATTTTCGAATAGGAAAGAAAGATTTTGTTCAGTCGAAGCAACATCATTAAATTTCTCACGGATATGCTTCCTTCACTTGCTACTCGTATAATGAGTAGGCAATCACATTTTGCTTGCATTGAAGCAAGCTAACGTAAGCAGATATACTTATCGCTCTGTGTATACTTCTATAAAAACATATTGGGACTAGATGACGCCGTGTGAAATGTCCCAAAGATATTTACTATTATTATTTATTGTATGCAAACGGGTATTTATCACGAATTTTACCTTTAATATTCACCTGACGTTTCGACCGGATTGCACCAGCCGTGGTCGCGGGAAGACTGTACTACTTATATATACTATACTTCTATAGTTCAGTTCAGTAGGGGTAAAAGTTGGCCTGGCGCCAAGGGGTTGCCAGATGCAGATGACATCGCAATTATTATAAACACCGCTACGTCGCGGCGTCGGTCGACTTGATTTGTAGTTTACTATAGATTCGAAACATTAAGGAACTTTAATTTATACATACCAAGACATTGACTAAAAAGTACCAATACAGAGAAGTACCTAAGCAAATATACTACCATCTATGCGGAATTGAGGTTATAGTTAGTCTGTTTAATAAGTGTAGGTAGGTATTACCAGTACTATAATTTATAAATGTAAAATTTCATCTCTTCTGCTCTTGATGTTACGTTACTATAATATATTTTTCAAAATCATTCCACTTTTGACGTAAGTACCTACTTAATAATCGCAGAATACACATTAACAAAATGAATTTTGCCTTTGAACTTGTATCAAAACCCAAAACAACTTTATGGTGCCTGGATGTGTGAAACTAGCGCCACCGCATATTTTATTTTATTATTACGTTAAACAAAGGAATTTAAAAAATATATTCTTCCGTCTCTAATGGAGAGAGTGGGGGGAGGCCTTTGCCCAGCAGTGGTACACTGAGGGCTGCTAATAAATAATAATATTCTTCCGTTTGTGAAACCTATCATAGGCTTTTTTTTAATTTATTGTTTGGAAAGAGTAGCGAAGTTGCACTTGGTGGCCACCAAACTCTATTTTCGTACCTACGTATAAAATAAAATAGGCGGCGGCGCAGTGACACGCATACAGGCACCTCATTAGTCTTTCGCCGAATTTCAACGTTGAACACTCAGTTAACCAATGAATTGCCTAGTGGCGCTTTTATATCGTGACGTGAAAAGCTTTTATGTACCTAAGTACGTATTAATAAATTGTGAATCTGATTCATTAAAATACTTGTATAGCGAGTGACCCAAAATATCAATTAACTACATAGTTATACTTATATTGTATTCTGTATATTCCACCAATATTGAAAATGTGGAAGTTTATGACGTGGATTGATGGATGGATAGCTGGATGTTTGTTACTCTTTCACGTAAAAAGTAGATACCTACGGAACGGATTTGGCTGAAACTTGGAATAGACTAAGATTTTCAATTAATACTGTAGAAAGAAAGCTTAAAGCCTCTCCACACTTGTACGTGGATCACTGTGTGATGTCGCGGCGAGGATCGCAGTGCAAATCGCGGTGCAAAACTGCCACAGTTGCACCCTCGCAGAGGTATAGTTAGTTAGACATTTTTTTATTTACAACTTAGAATAACACTAATTGAATCTAAGGCTTTATTATAGTGAGATCAATTACCTATATTAAAAAAACTAATATTCGTTTTTGTTCGCGCCTAGTTCACGCTCGCGAAGCCTCTGTCGCGAGACAAAAAACATAAACGAGGCGCGAACGCAACGCGAAACCGCGAAGAATTATGCGAATCGGATCTAGGAATACACTTATGGATCGCGGGTGGTTCGCGGCTTTGAGTGTGGAGAGCCTATTAGAGATTGAACAGAAAATGGAGCAAACTATTTCAATTAGATCTTTCTAGGAAAACTTTGTTCTCTTTTGTTCGTTTATTCAGTCGATACTTTATTTCCAACAGTAGGTACCTACCTACAACAGTCCAAGATAAAATTGAATGTAAACAAGAGAAATGGCTTTCCTTCAACGGTCGTCCCAGTAAAATACCTAGGTATAGTCTTTCCAATCGTTTATTTAACTTTTGACAGATCACGCACATAAAGTTTTATAATAATTTTTGATACAATGTACTACAGGGAATACTGTACTGTCATGGACGGGATCCGTCCACTTAGAGATGTGTCATTCCAAATTAATAACCACAGGTTTTGAAATAAATCGATTATCGATTATATCAAAACATACAATAAAATTATTGTGATTATTTTTATATCAAATCACGTAAAAACCTTTATTATTTTGCATTAAAATGCCCTAAATGTCTCTGTTTTAATGCCTAAATAATTTGCGTAATGAAAACAGTTCCATCGTAGGTACTCGTACCTAGTAGGTAATGGGATCGAATTTATTCGCTGAAAATTAATGAATCTAAAATAATCGTTTAGACTTACTGTAGAACTGTAGTTGGTTCAAATAAAAAACATGTGAATGAACTGCAGTACTTAGGTACTTGTAATGAAAAGGTGCAAAATGTTGAAATTCATAGTAAATAATGAGTGTGTTAAATCGATTAAAACTTCTTCATGAATAAAATCGATCAATAAAATAAATCGAATCGGTAACGGGTTAGGGTATCACTATTTAAGTCAGTATTAGAGCTGTCAAAAGTTAAATAAACGGTTGGAACGGGTATAGGTATTATACTACATGACCTAAAAATAGATAGGTAATGTAAAATGAGTTGCGTGAATTGAACCCAACAGTTTTGCTAAATCGGGTCAGTGAGTTTTTTTAATTAGAAAACCTATAACCGAATAATCGAACAAAATCAAATAGAATCATGACAAAAGGGTTGTGGCAATCTTGAGCATTCTGCGCCAAATGCAAATTCATAGTAAATAATGAGTGTGTTAAATCGATTAAAACTTCTTCATGAATAAAATCGATCGATAAAATAAATCGAATCGGTAACGGGTCAGGGTATCACTATTTGAGTCAGTATTACAGCTGTCAAAAGTTAAATAAACGGTTGGAAAGGGTATAGGTATGATATTTAGGTTTACGGGCGTTGCCACTATCACTCGATCGCCAACCGGTTCGTATGCCATCACAGAGTTTTGTAGATGCTTGGGAAGGATGAGTGCAACTTCATGGTCACTGCTACTCTCATTCCCAGAAACGTAGAGTGCGTTTGTGTCGGTGAGGAAATGTCCATTGCCTCTCCAATGCGTTTCGCTTAGACCGCAGATCTCAATGCTCGTTCTCTACGATTTTAAGTTTACCGGGCTGAAGCAAGCCTCTTACATTTCATGTGCCTATCTTAATCATTATCTTTATAAATATAAATAAAATACATACTATGTAATAAATTACATGCCTGTTGTTTTCAATTTTAATTGACCACTGAAATCGCCCAAAATGCAGCTGAATGGTGTTTTAATAAAACAATTAAATGAATAACTTATAATGATGCCTCTCTATATTGGTTTTTCCTGGAACGAAATAAATTGGTGATTGTTTATTGTTGTGTTTTATCAAAATTCTTCGTATTAGGTAATTTGAATTGAGGTTTTTTTATTTTAGTCAAAATGTAATTATCACTAAGAATCATTCGGTGCTTCGGAAGGCACGTTAAATTGTCGGTTGTCGGTGATCGGTGTCTCCGTCATGGCTTAAAGTCGTTAAGCCATGACGGAGGCCTTTAGGTGGCTTAAAAACTCCGTCACCAGAGTTGGCCACTTGCGCATACGAACGAACGAAGGAACGAACTGAGAATCGTATATATTATAATCTGAATCTCGGAAACGGCTTCAACGATTTTCATGAAAGTTAGTACCTATGCTGGGGTGTTTCTGGGGCGGAGCTAGGATTCATTTTTAGAAAATGATGTTTTATTTAAAAAAAAACACGGTAAGTACCTAAATAAATAACAAATCACACAGTGTGATCAATATGCAAACAGTAGGTAATCAGTCAAATGTTGAATCGAACCTTAGTTATCACAAAAGAGAAACAAAAATATTCTATATAATGTACTTACTACTATTTATTCTGTGGTAATACCACATACTTCAGACAATTTCTTTTACACAGTGTGATCAATATGCAAACAGTAGGTAATCAGTCAAATGTTGAATCGAACCTTAGTTATCACAAAAGGGAAACAAAAATATTCTATATAATGTACCTACTTACCTACTACTATTTATTCTGTGGTAATACCACATACTTCATTAAAATTAAATCATTGATGCGCAAACGGCCGCGTGAATGTTGTGAAAAAAAATTAAACAAGTGGCAAAGTTAAATTTTTTTGTTAAATAACTTCAATTTCGTAAGAAGAGATCAATTTTCTGCACTCCCGAGGTGCATTTTTGCTCATAACTCCTCATCAGATCCTCAAAATAGGTACTTACTCTTTCAAACAAAAAATAACTTTTAAAATAGGTACACTATTGATGATGACGGACTAATCGGTGAACAGCCTCCTCCTTTTTTGAAGTCGGTTAAAAAAAAACAAAACAATTAACATTTAGAACTGAACACCAACCCGAACGAATGACGTTACGCCGCGAACCTTGTAGTTACGTGTATCTCTACCTTATTACTTATTTCGTTTCATTGCGTTGGAACATTTTCTGAACAAAATCGTAACAAGTTAATAATTTTACCTCTCGAGGGCCGGCAGTGGATCAAGCAAGCGTTTGGCTGGCAAAAATGGCAAGAACAAAATGAAACCTACCTAGCAGTGGGAAATATCGGGCTGAGGATGATAATATTGTGATATATTATTATATCCTAAGCCAACTCATCTCCTTTTTTCAAGGTTTTTGTTTATTAGGTATACATAAATAAATATCCTTGGACATTTTTCACAGCGTCATAACTGATATTTCCATAGTTTATATATTTTATTATACTTAGTGTTAAACCACACTTAGGTATTTCATTAGAAATGAAAAATCTTACTAAAGGTTTTACGGCTTCGACGGGATTCGAACCCGTGAGATACAAGCGATCACCCTTAAGCTGGGCTGCCTTACCACTCGGCCACGAAGCCCTTGACGCCGAAGACGAAACTATCAGTAAGATGATATTTCGGTTAGTTAAAGCACTGATGATAGACATCTACAGGTACTAGAGGAATTAGCAACACCTGCTCATTGACCGAAATTGCATTCAGCACAAATGACCAGAGATATCGCTAATAGCTAATTCTATAGATTTTATTATACTTAGTGTTAAACCACACTTAGGTATTTCATTACAAATGAAAAATCCTACTAGAATACCTACCTCTATAGAATACCTCTAGAATACCTGTAGATGTCGCTCATCGGTGCTTTAACCGAAACACTCATAATTACAATGAAGAGAAGAGATAAATTTAGTAGATCGTTTTGAAATTACGCCTAACTATTCCCGCTAACAGTTTTGTATTCATCGATTATAATAACAGCACCAAACTGCAATAAAAACTTTCTAATAATTAAACCAAAAACGGTTCGAAAGTTCTCATCGAACATCACGTATACAAACGATCGATATCCGGCGTTATCTCTGACACCTCGCTTTACCCTCAAGTTGCGACAACTCGCCCCCCAGTAGTTTTTTTCCCAGGCCCCAGCCATATAAGTATTGTAATAATAATAACCTGAGAAAAAGCATTACCTACATAATTTGTTCAGCTGGATGCCACTATGCTTTTTTAACTCAATGGCACCGCTAAAGGCAGGTGTTATCATTGAGCTGATATTGATTGTATGGAAGGTTGTCAGGCGACCTTGGGTGCCCGGCTGTCGGGTAGCTCCACGAGGCGCCCTTGATTCTGCACACCCCCCGCACCAACAAAACACCCCGCGACGCGCGCGCTCGCATCTCTGCGTTAGTACGACGCGAACCCTCGCCTTCTAAATTTCTCTTCAAATTATTGCCTAAAAATAGACTGGATCCTTGGCTGTCATGGAAAAGTTCCAAAATGGAGGGAGTGATTGATTGCCCCAGGTAAGTTTTTAATTCAAGTTTATCCTAAATGTATTGCGTAAAAGGTCTCTTGTTCGTTTCACAGTAGATTATATTGATACTGTATCTACTAGTTTAAGGCTTTTATCAGTGTTTTGTATTAGAAGTGGTTTTCGTGAACACTTAAGAAGTGGTTTTCGTTCTTTGGTATTAATTATGTTATTGTTTATCTTATATCGATTGCGAATATACATTGTACCGGCCTCGAGCCTTGCTCGACCTTGAATCGGGTTCGACCTTGGACTTGCATCTGCGCGTTGCGTTACCTTTACACCGCATTGCTGGAATTACTCTGAGATTTAACTCTTAGTACTTACATCTAAAGTTTACTAGCTGAGTGTAAAGTATTACTGTGCTTCAGTTTGTCGACTGCAGCTTGAACTGTGAGTACAGTTCGTGACCCTTGAATAACCTTTGAGGATATCGATTTCGACATTATAACCACTTTGCTCCGTGACTGCACGCAACATTTTGCTAATGTCGCGTGCGTCATGAGTATTGAACGCCTCTTTTAACTGGTCTGTGGCCAAAGAGTAAAAAATAATTTCAAAACACAACAAATTACTGGACATGCTTTTGGTGCTCAAATGTCACTAATTGACTCGCTGTAGTATTTATAAACAGTCGCTGTCCAGGTACCTTGCCACTGTACTCGTACTTCTACTGTCTACTGGCCACTGTCCTTGTTCAATGTAAACTGGCTATTATAGCCAGGCTATAAGGGTCTCTTTTCGCTAAAATGTAGGCGTCAATTTAATGAAAGCTTTTTTTATGGTAATACGGTAATACTAATAAGCTGACAATACAATAATATTTGATCAGTTATCAAACGTTACGTACATTTACGTAACACATTTTGTTAAAAGAATCGATTGAGCGCGGCGTAAGAGAATGGTGTTATCGACTATCTCTTGGTAGGTACCGAAGTGAGAAACGCTCCTGTTTATTTTTCACTACTTGGATGGGTGACCGCAAGTGGCATTATCAGCTGGGCGCTTCCGTGCTTCGCAGGGCACGTTATTATACGTCAATTGTCGGTTCCGGCTTTTAAAGTCGTTAAGCCATGTCGAAGGCCTTTAGGCGGCCTAAAAACTCCGTCACCAGAGTTGGCCACTTGTTCATACGAAAATTACTAATTAGTTATATATAAATTACTAATTTTAATGATCTGTGATTTGTTGGATTCGTCTCGGCCTCATAATAAATAAATTACTTATTTATATACGAAAAAAAATAAAAGCGTAAATTTTAAAGAGTAGAACTCCGCCATCTTTAAGAATTTTATGAACAGCTCAAGTCAATGAGAATGTAACACTACCTACGTTTAGCTCAAGTTGGCTCAAGTTTTAGCTCAAGTCACGTACTTACCTACTTATTTGTTTATAACATGACAGAAACGAAAGTTGATGGCAAAATTTGCATATAGACCGACTTCAAAAACGGAGGTTCTATGTTTTACTGTATGTATTTTTTTAATGTTCGTTCACCGATTAGTCTGTCAATAGTCGACCAATTTTGAAAATTATTTTTTTTGTTTGAGAGAAGATTACACTCCCGAGGTCCATAAAAATGTTTTGAGTATCTTCGGAGTTATGAAGAGGAAACCTCGAGATTAATGGATATTTCTTTCTTCTTACGAAATTTATTAATTTTGCCACTTGTATGACGTTTTATTTCAAGGGTATAACCATGGCTTGACGAATTTTTCCGGGACAGTTTTTCAGAATGTTGTTTATTTTGTAAGCCGAGTCTACTTTTATAGTATTGACCTGTGAGTGTGTACCTGTACTGTAGCCCTGTAGGTCGCCTGCCGACCTCGGCCTTGTACGCGGCTCGTGCACACTCTGATGTTTACTGAAATTTTACAGTGTCCTTGGATTTTTCATTAACCGTACCTACACGTTGTTTTATTAGCTTTACTTGAGTAGGAATTTTAGAACGTGATTTTGACTCACCTAAAAAGTTAGGATTAAATTGATTTGCTCATTTATCAAGGAGTATGAAGTTCCGCGGTGTGACATTTTTGCTTCCCACATACCGCGTAGGTCCGAACAGGCCTTTTTGTCGTGTTCCTTTGACTTCCAAAATATACTCGTAATGTAATTGTATTGTACGAAGTAATTATAATGGAGTGGTACAAAGTGTCGCACACACCCTGTCGTGTAATTAAACAACATTTTGTTTGAGCACGCTTTTTTCGTCTACTTGGAAACGGTACACTAATTTTTCAGTGTTTTATTTGTCAATAAGCCTAAAACTATTGTAAAAAGAAGGCTTTTTTTGGTTTGTAGTCTTTATGTGTGTAAATTTATGTCAGTCTGAGGTCTGACCCACCCTTATTAGCCGATGATGTATCTTCTATAATGACACCGGTAATGGAACAAATTTCATCCTGTGTTCCCGTCTTAGGAGAACAGATACAAGCTACCCAGTCCCCGGTTAGACAGACTACAGGCTGTCGGCAGACCCGGAGAACTGTGTTGTATACTGATGAAATCGGTGTAGGGTTTGGTCTACGGCTTGGTGGCCAACTCAAGCAAAATGTTGTAAATAATTGTTTCCCAAATGCCCCAATTGACTATATCACTAAATGTATAAAGTCGGATACACCACTTGACAGCAATACTACTCTGGTATTGCATTTAGGTAAATGTAGTAACATTAAGCGTCTAGATATTATCAACTTAGTTGACATTTTGATGGCAAAAGTAGAACTTGGGTTGGGAAAATTAATTGTATGTGCTTTTCCTTACTCTAAATTCCTGACTGCAAAAGAGAACCAGCAGGTCTATAAATGTAATTTATTATTTTACAATTTGACATGTCGTCATAGTGACGTTTTGTATTTTGACACTAATACTTTTATTAGTGATTTAAATTTGACTAAAAGTACTATGTACTATAGTAGTAAAAGTCAATTGATAATTGCTAAATTGTTAGCATTTAATATTTTTGATGGTGTTTTACATGGTACAACACAACTATCTGACGAGCCTGTAGTTAGTAGTAGTACTAATATGGTTGATCATGCACTAGGGACTGCCGGTCAACATTTAAACTGACCGCTTCGACAACGGGTAAGCTAGGCACTTTACATGTTGTACATCAGAACATGCAAAGCCTCCCCAGCAAATTATTAGCATTAGAGTTATTTTTAAAAGAATGTAATGTAGACATTATGTGTGTGACTGAACACTGGATCTTAGATAATCAGTTGCTCCCTTATTTTGAACAATACAATGTAGTTAGTTCATACAAACGTAAGAACGCCACTAGAGGCGGTTCTCTAATTATTGTGAAAAATCATTTAAAATGCAAGGAACGTAAAGATATTGTTAATCTCTCTATTGAGAGGACCATTGAGCTGTCGTGCGTTGAGCTGGAGCGACATGTAATTGTGAGTGTTTACCGTCCACCTGACGCGGATTATGGGCTGTATGAGTCCACTATGGAAGAAGTTTTGCTCAAGATTTTCACTAGTAGTAAAGTTTTAATAATCTGTGGTGATTTTAATGTAGACATTATTTTAGATTCTCTTTCTGAAAGGTTCATTAATTTGTTCAAATGTTTTAATCTCACACATCTTTTCAATGAACCAACTAGGGTAACATTAACAACAGCCACATGTCTAGACAATATTTTTAGTAGTTGTGAACCAATTAGTAAAGCCTTAATTAAAAAGTTTGGATCAGATCATTATGGTCAAAGTGTTAAATTTCCTAATAGCTTATTAAATGAACCTACTCAATTCACTTACCGACCTATCACGGCGAGTCGTATTACAAAGTTTAAGGGTTGCATAGAACTTAAAATGTCACTTTTGCCTTGTATAGAAGACCCGAATGAGCTGTTTAACTGTTTATCTAATTTAATTACTGAGGAGCATAAGGAAATATTTAAATTAAAGACTTGTATATCTAAAACTAGTGCAAGCTTTGCAGACTGGGCAACACCTGGTATTTATAGAAGTAGAAATAAACTTTATGATCTGTATTCTACAAGGGAACTAATGCTCCACGATCCTTCACATAACCTTTACATTAAGAATTATTCTAAAACATTCAAAAAAGTATGTCAGGTAGCAAAATCAATGTTTTTAAAAAATAAAATTGAAACAGCACCTAACAAAATTAAAGCCACTTGGAAATTGATCAACAATGAGACTGGTAAAACAAAACGTGGCCACAAACAGATAAATCTAAAAGTAAATGATCATTTATTAACTAAAAGCGATGAGGTCGCTCACGCATTTGATAATTTTTTCTCTAATATACCACATGTGGTGACTCAATCATTAAATTCATCCGCCACTATAGCATACGGCCTTTTGGAATCCAGTGTTGTTCAGGGTAATAATGAATTCAGGTTTAGTTATGTTAACGCAGACAATATTGTCAAAATATTTAAAACACTGAATATTAAAAACACTGAAGATTTATGGGGGATTACGACTAAGATATTAGCTACTATTGTTGGGGATATTGCTCCATGTTTAGCTTATATCTTTAACAATTGCGTTGACGAGGGAGTTTTTCCCAATCTAATGAAGATGAGTAAAGTTATTCCTTTATTCAAATCTGGTAATGAAACTGACCCCGCTAATTATAGACCAATATCGATTCTGCCTGCGTTAAGTAAAATATTTGAAAAACTAATTCTTAATCAACTGCTCTCTCACTTTAATCTCAACGGACTTTTACACCAGCACCAATTTGGATTTACGAGAGGTAGATCAACAACCGATGCAGGTACATTGCTTCTAAAACACATATATGAGGCCTTTGAGAACTCGCAAGACGTAGTCGGAGTTTTCTGCGATCTGTCGAAAGCCTTCGACTGCGTATGTCATGCGACTCTAATTTCTAAATTAAAGTACTATGGTGTCGTAAACCAAGCTATTAACCTGATTAGATCTTATCTTTCTGAGAGACTCCTTAAAGTTGAAGTAGGAGGTGAAAAGTCTTCAGGGTCAGTTATTGATATGGGTGTGCCACAGGGCTCGATACTAGGCCCTTTTCTGTTTCTAGTGTACATAAACGACCTTCCTTCCTTTGTACAAGACATGTGTGACATTGTTCTTTTTGCTGATGATACATCTTTGCTTTTTAAAGTTGATAGGTCTAAGGATAATTATGATGATGTTAATGCCTCTTTAGCCCAAGTCTCAAACTGGTTCACTGCTAATAACCTCTTACTTAATGCCAAAAAAACTAAATGTATTAAATTCACTTTGCCTAACGTGGTTCAGAGACCTACAAAAATTAAACTAAATGGGGAAGCACTTAATCTTGTAGATTCAACTGTTTTCTTAGGTCTTACAATCGACTCCAAAGTGCAGTGGGGTCCGCATATTGAAACACTTGCAGGTAGGCTTAGCTCCGCGGCTTACGCAGTGCGTACGATTAGGCAACTTACTGACGAAGGAACAGCTAAGTTAGTATATTTCAGTTACTTCCATAGTGTGATGTCGTATGGTATTTTTCTTTGGGGTAAAGCAGCAGATATTCAAACTATTTTCGTTTTACAGAAGCGAGCTGTCCGCGCCATTTACAAAATGAAACGTCGGGACTCTTTAAGAGAGCGTTTTAAAGAAATAAATATTCTTACTGTTTTTTCGCAATATATTTATGTAAACTTATTGCACACTCACAAATATATAAACAACTTTAAGAAAAAAAGTGATGTGCACAAAATTAACACTAGAAATAAAAATAAATTATGTGTGCCTAAATTTAGACTAGAAAAAGTAAACGGTTCTTTTATGGGAAATACTGTACTTTTTTACAATAAACTCCCAATCAACGTAACTAACCTACCGACTCGAAGGTTTAAAACGTACATAAAGAATATTCTTGTAGAGAAAGCGTATTATTCCATTGAGGCTTTTATTAATGATAAAATTGCGTGGCCTGATGTCGCTGTGCCCCTCGACGGTTGATGGTATACAATATCTTTACTACCTTGATAAGTAGGTACCTACCACTTAAGTCGGCCAAGTGTAGCGTGTGATGCCAGATAACATTTTGTTGAGGTGTTATCTTGTTAACTTTACAATTACTTTTACTTTCTTTGACATGCCTTACTTTGTTCGACTGGCTTCCCACTGAAGCTTGACTATTTAGATTAAGTATTTTAGATTGTTAAGGGATCGCTTTTTAAAAAAAAGCTAGGCCCACACCACCAGGTTCTTGCCTGATTCTTTCCCTGGTGTAGGGAGTCGCGTTGGAACAGGCATTAGAATCACCTAGCATGTAAAACGATACTTAAGTGATCCTTGAGGTCCTACAAGAATAAATGATTTTTCTTTCTTTCTTTCTTTCTGAGGTGACCGATTTTTCTTTTTTTCTTTGAAAGGTGATTTAATCGCGAGTGTTTAAAAAGAAAATATTAAAAAAACTGCTTAGAGGTTTTCCAGTTGATAAAGGGATATAAATGGGGCTCTGTATAAAATTGCTAGTTAAATTTGTCATAGGATGAAATGACTTTGCGTGTCTATCGCGCTGTCTCTCTCATGGGCAAAATATTATTTTACTATCCAACTCAGATTTTGAAATGCCCTCTTTTCAATGCTGTAGATTGGTGCAAACTTTTATCAAAAGCCGTCGTACGACGTGCAAACAAAGTTTAAGCACACAATTTACACTTTGGCATCCATGTTGGTTCAAACAACTGAAGTTTATTTTTCGTCTCGTTTGTGAGAAGCGAGCTTTTTATTCTACTTTGGGATAAGATTGCATAACGTTAAATATATAACCAGGGTTTATCGTAGATAATTTGAGGTGAATTTAATTGGTTTATTATGATGTTACTATGGGATATTCCATATTGACTTTATAATTAATTTATTATTTGCTTATGATTTATATCAGTTCAGCCTCTTTAGCATGACAACATTTAATTTTCTTCGGCAAACAATACTGCGGCGCAGTGGGTGAAGGCCCAAAGGAGCAGGTTCGATCCCTGCCGCGGTATACAAATATGTTCTGCAGATATTTGTGGTCGAGGTCTGTATCTATCTTAATTATGTATTATTTTTAGTACCTGGATAGTATATTAATCATATTCATACCTCTGACTACCCCCTTAGTCATCTTCAAAGGATCTTAAATGCCTTAAAATCTGAAAGAATATGTCTACCGCACCTTGGGAATAAAGACGTAATCTTGATTCATTTTTATTACGGGGCTCCGTTCTTCTTCAAGGCTACGACCAAAGCTCTGCTACAACGTAGCTAATATCGTTAGGTTCGTAGAGTCTCTACGAAATTTTGTCTGCTACGAATTTTATATGAGTTGATGTTTATTTGGACTCAGTAGGCATAAAAAAATGACCATTCAGTGACTGTTAAGGAAAGGTCGTGTAGTTAGATGTTTTAGCACGCCATTTGTGCAATAACACATACAGACATGCCAATGGTTTTCATCTAAAAGTTGTCGTTTTTTCAGCGAAGAACCGTGAAAGATATTCGAATCGGATGCATTCCGCATACAGGGTGAAACAGCTATAATTGACGCCAACTCACTAATTGATAGACTTTGATGGATATAAAACTAAATTGTTGGTTCTTGCGTGAAAGAATAGCAAACATCCATCCATACATCAATACAAACTTTCGCGTTGATAATATTGTTATTAGGATTGAACCCTAGTTAGAAAACTTATCGCAACCGCAAATTACCCAAAAGGCTAGAAGCGTGACCTCATTCAATTGTCGTAGAAAATAATTTCAGAAGTCATATTTTAGGAGAAATGGAGTTCAACGTGTTTAATCGAATGCCTCGGAGCATTGCTCTTTGGGAGTATTGAGCACGAATATTAGGTTACTACTGCACGTTAGTTGCCTACACTCAAACCCTCCCCGTATTTGGTTTATCGAATGTTGATAAACATTGACAACGATACGAAAAGATCAAGCAGTGCCCATGTAGCAATACTTGCTTTATTTTATTTTAGTAATCTCTTATGTCAAGTTTGTATTTGTTCATAATTTACGATGCAATAGAAAGACCAAACATATTCTAAATGTTGGTTCAGAATTCAGCACAAGTCTCATCATTTATGTATCCAAGAGATCTGTTATTTCAGAAATTCAGGTCATGAGAGTGAAAGTAGCAGCTCTGTTTGAGAAACAGGCCAAGGTGTAGAGTGCAAGTCAACGACCGTTCTTAATAGGAAGGCTGGTGTCAGCCTATTTTAAACAAACTACACTTGCAAGCTTTTAACTGGAATCGCTTCATGGCGGGTTGTTCAAGACAATTTTTCACTATTTTTAAATTGTGGTATTGCAAAATTTCCTTTCAAATCATTTGAAAGGTAATTTTGTTAGCTTTCAAGTGAAATCAAGAAGATTTAGAATTAATTATTCCACAAAACAGCATTGTGCGAATCGCTCTCCCGGTCTCCTAAAACATTGGACCAATTGTTTCGTATTATTACAAAGTACTCTGTGCCAATTTTCATTAACGTCCACTTTTATAGGATTTAATTGAGCAGAAATTGTAAAAAAATGTCTTAATAAACTCGCGATAAAGCGATTCCAGTTCAAAGCTCGCGAGTATATTACGTCACTGCAGCGCACCACCACTTAGCAATCTTAATGAATTGCTCTGTGAAATAAAACATGTTGTTTTATAATTATGAAGAAAATAAATATAAATTGCACAGAGAAGTGTGAATGTCGCAATTAATGTCTGTGGATTTATTGAAAAGCAAGTTCGTTCGTTCGTTCGTATGAGCAAGGGCCAACTCTGGTGACGGAGTTTTTAGGCCGCCTAAAGGCCTAATTTAAAAGCAAGTGAAAACAGTTAGTATTTTTAATATAGTATTTTTTTATATAAATGCGAATATACCTGGGTATTTTAAAGTGATCACATAGGGCAAACACAGCATAAAATCACACTCATATTATAAAGGTGAAAGTTTGTGTTTAAGTGTGTAAGTATGAATGTTTGTTACTCTTTCACGCTCAAACGGCTGGACGGACTTTAATGAAACCAGGATAGCTTATATCCTGGATTAACACATAGGCTACTTTTGATACCAATATTCCCACGGTAACTTTCACTGCGGGTAACACCGCGGGGAGCAGCGTCAGATTAGCGCGAACAAACGCAAGACACTGTATGTCTGTGCGTTTGTTTGCGCTAATGTTCGTAATAATTCACCAACATAAACTGAACCCGAAAATTTTCACGAAACTTAGGTTTCGTAGATCCCAAGTAGGGCCTCTGTTTTTTCTGAACATGGTTTGTCGTTATCGAATACTTATTCAAGAAATAAATGAACCTATAAGAAACGAAACTACTACATTATTTACATAACTGTACAAAATACAATTAGATCCAGTTGATCCATTTAGGGATCATTACAAACGATCTATAGGTAGCTCAACTGATCTAAGCCACTGCCGGAAGCGTGTCCAGTGAGTGCTTTCCTGTGGTAATAGAATTTTCTTGTACAGGTCAAACCCGGGATCATGATGACTGTGCGTGGTGCCAACTAGGAGTCATCAACATCCAACTTCGTACAACAGCACTGGTGAGTCAAATTTCGAGCCTCACTTTGTTCGATCAGCTCCTCCCTCATCGAAGAAAAAACCAAACCAAAACCATGATTGTAACCCTAGTTCTTAAGGAATATGAGTTTAATCACCTATCCCTTCAATGGTATTTTAAGTTCTTGATCTTAATGGATCGTTGAAATGCAACGTTCTGAGCGGTCACAACTAGAATGGGAACCCATCACCCCCGTCTGGTGAATCTAATAGTCAAGTTTATCTGGTGCCTATAGGGATTTTATATTCAGTCTGGTTCAGAGCATGGAGCACCTGCTCTCATGCCCTCTCTGTCCGACCTTCTGCACACGAGAGGACCTAAACCAAGCGTCAGAAAGGGGCGTGAGAGTTGCCGAGTACTGGGCAACGAGAATTTAAGGTCTAGCCATTGACTCGAGAGAAGAAGAAGGGATTTTATAGCCCTAGCTGTCACAGCCTGCACCATAAATTGTTCTACAAATAGATGTTGCAGAATAAATAAAGCCATTGGCTGTGAATGCGAACTCCCGGAGAAATAAGATTTATGTTTAGAAATAGAAATAGAAATATTTTATTGGCCATAATAAAAGATAAAAAAAAAATCGAGACTGTATCCTGGAATAGCGTTTTGATTTGTGTGTACCAGTATATCCGATCTTCCGATGTGTCTTACTTTTGTTGTGTAATATAAACAATTTTAACGTTGGTAATTTTTTGGTCAAACGCGAGTGGCCCTTAATAAACAAATAAATGTTTTCTCATATTATTTATTAAATTTAACTAACTTCGGCGGTTCAGACTTATTTTTTTTTGTAAGGATCCATATACTTTTGGCAACGAAGACCACAAGCAACTATCTAGACTTCATCCTCATAAAACTTATCCTCCCCGATATTTTGCTCAAACAGACGTTTTACAATGAAGGCTATGGACTTAACCCACTTTTCATTGTCAGTTAAGATGCCGGCTAGAATGATGGGCTCGCGAGGCGCGGGTGGCGGCTCCGAGGTGTCGGTAGCGGACAGCCCCTTCGCCACGCTGGAGTCACTGACGCAGGCTGCTGTCATCGCTTGCATGGGCATTGCCATCGTTGTCTCCAACCTACTTATCATCGCCTCATTTCTAAACTTCAAAGGTATGTCAAATTATAGAAACATTCCTTAACTTTCATGAGTTGCACTTAGAAGTACGGTACGGCCGTAGTACGCCCATTAACAGTAAACATCGATATATCTAGGTGATAACTTGTGCGATCGCCTTAATTATTACTTAAATAAATAAAGGCCATTTATTTAATAATATAGGTGATCGCAATATACAATTTTTTTCACTCTCAAAATTAACATTCAACGGCAAAATTTACTATACAATTTCATGAAACGTTTCTGATGGTATATCCAATACACGTCGTTAAAATTCTTTGAATTCGTCACACTTTTGTGCAGTTAATCCCGAGCGTGAATTCAATTCTGAAACCCAGTAGCCTTTGTTCCCGATACCGTTAAAACAAAAATGAAAAATTGTGAAAATCCTTTTATGCTTTGTATCAACAGCATCATAACTGCTAGCCGGAAACAATAAAGAATAGAGTGTTTTATTTTATCTGAAACGCAAGTGCCTAAGCTTGTTTCAAATAAGCTCAATGTATTTTTTTAAACTGTTGGTAAGTGGCAATAAACGCGTTCACACAAGCCCATTAATTTCTTTAAGGATGTAAAGTGTCGTCATGACTAAGGTTGTTGATGTTGACTGATTGAAGGTAACTCCTTGGATCTTTAGCTCGTCGTTCTCAATCTTGAATGTTATATTCGAATTTATTAAATAGGTATATCTTCAATGCGGAGACTACTGCGCGAATAAATTGAGAATAAACTGAGTTGGATTACGTTCAGTCCTAATATATAATAAGTATTTAATTAGATATTTTATAATATGATTTTTTTAAGATGACGTTAAGTGAGGTTTTTAAATTGGTTTATTGATATTTTTTTGCAAATCGCTTGGAACTTTGTAATAGAAAGAAAGAAAAGGTTTATTGACAACACACACAAAAATGGTACAAATCAAAAATACAAAGACAGAGCTTAAGGCAACAAATATTAAAACAAAAACGTAGTTAACTAAGTAAGCAAATAGCAGCTTATCTGTTTATAATATAATCTGTGTTCTATTGTAATCATAAATACTACGAAAATATATGCGAAACTATTAGTTTATTTTCGTATGAGCAATTTTAAATAAATAATTTCATGTCGTATCAAGAAGTAAAAGATTGCATTGGAATGAAGTATAAGGAGGAAATTGCATCATTACACCAACAAGAGCTGAGCCCTTAAGATATAATAGTAACAGAAAAATAAATGCTTAGAAATGCCATAATCTGCTGCAAAAGCTTCTATGCTTTCAGCATACTTTCAATAAATATTTATGACTTATTTTTTTGGATTAGAGTTGTGATGCAATCCTTTTAACTCTAATATATTTATAATTGTGGATATGATATTATGATCCTTAGGTGGCTCAACTGGTTCTAATTGTATTTTGTACAGTTATGTAAATATGTAGTAGTTTAGTTTCTGTAAATAAATTATTATCCTATTGTGGAGCAATACAATCTGGATGTAACTGTTCTCTAGAGAGTCATCTAAAAAACTGCTTACATAAAAAAAAAATAGGTAGGCACCAACATAGGTATTTGGAGAAGCAAACGTAATTATTAGAATACACAGTAGAAATCAATTGCGCTATTCAAAAAAGATAAACCATCTCGACTGTCATATTTTAATGTTGTCTTGATTTGATTTACGACCGACTTTGAAAAACCGGCGATAGTTGCTAAAGCCCTCGGGAAAATGTGTGGAATGCAGTGACAACGTTTGAATATCTCCACATTTTCTTTGAGAGGGGTCGTAATTCTTGCCCATTCTAAAACTGGAAAAATGGACTTAGAACTCTACTTCGAGTGGTTGAAAACTAAAGTAAAATTTGAATACGAAGCTGCAAAAATACCAGCAGTAAAATACGAATATAGGTCTTCGTTTTGCATTGCTACAAAAAATATGCTATCACACTGGGTAAAGCTCCGGCTACAAACACGATTCACAGTGATTTTTAGATGAATATTACTTTTTATTGCAGAAATATTTTACAGTTCACACAACTCAACTCAATTCACAGCTCACATCCTATTGGAATCCCTTTTACCTTTAGTTGGTACAGTCAAATAAACAACATATAGGGATCAACCTCGGAGTGAGAGATAGTAAACTTGTATAAAGTTTTATTTAGCTGTTCTCAAAGTTCTCATAAGAAATCTATATGATTAATTTTTTTATTCTAAGTGTTTCTGAACATTAACGATACAAGTGTAATCAAAAAACTGCGCTCTCTGCCTTCCACATCAAGAATATGAAGCGCATGAAAAAATGTTTAAAATAAAATTGTCACAAATATGTTTTGTTGTTTGGTAAATATCACTGGAGCTATGAAAACGTAGGCATTTGCGTTAATCCATTTTTTGTGATCCTAGGATAACTTACGACGTTGACACGAAATTATAGAATGGACACTCCGAGCACGAAGACTCCCCTTAATTTGACTGTACTACTTCTGTTTGACGTGAAAACGACAAAATAAAAAATATTGCATATTTTCATGAAACTCTTGGCTTTACCAGCTTTACAGTATATTCTCGGCTACAGATTCATCTCGTTTTGCTGGCTTTTTCTTGTTATGGAAAGATTCAAGACTAAAAAACTCGTAAAAATCATTATTAATATACATAAATGCAGGGTTAACTGTTTGTACAACGCAACCAAGAGGTAGTTTGTAACTATATTAAAATATATATATTATTATGTTTGTTGTTACTTTAATCTGGAAATTGAATTTAGATAGGATTAGAACTAAGTACGTTAGTATTGCTATAGAAACCGAAGCGAGGAAATTCGTAGATCATCGACATCGTTTTTGGAGCTTGACTTAGCCAACTTGAGACGAAGATTGCTCATAGAACTTATAATTGAATAGCGTTGGACAGACCCCATCTATTTTTCTAATAGGATAGGTTTTCTAAGTTTTATATAAGGTCAAGTAACTTCAACTTTTGTTTTCAGGTCTCTCGAGCGAAGTGATAAACTATTACTTACTGTCACTAGCAGTAGCAGACCTTCTGTGTGGAGTGTTTGTGGTGCCACTGTCAGTGTACCCGGCTATAACGGGCCGCTGGATGTTCGGGGACCTGATGTGTCGCTTGGCCGGCTACGTGGAGGTGACTCTCTGGTCCGTGTCGGTGTACACCTTCATGTGGATTTCCGTGGATCGTTACCTCGCCGTCCGGAAGCCTCTGCGCTATGAGACGGTTAGTTCGACGGTAGATATCTTTCATTATCTTTGTTATCTCCTTCAGCTTCATACGTACATTCAGTAAGAACCAATCCCATCCGTAGACGGCGGACAGTTCCCTCGAGATTTAAAGTTTAGAATAGATTCCGTCCTTACAAGCACTCACATTTGTAAATTATTCGACTTGACCATTTGCATTTCGATTAAAATACTTTTTCCTTTATTACTTACCAATCATAAAAAATTAGCTCAGCATGGTTTTTGAGAAGTAACTTTTCTAAATCGTAGATAGAGTCAATTTCACATTTAGAGTGGTGTGATGCAATGCTTAAAATTCAATTTAAATACAATTAACTTGAATACTTTTAAAGAATACAATGTACGTATAAGCTAGGTCTTCGTCGCTCTGGCAGATATAACGGTGTTTGTTCGATGATTGTGACTCAGGTACAAACGCGCACGCGCAGCCAATGCTGGATGGTGTTCACGTGGGTGTCTGCTGCCATGCTGTGCTGCCCGCCACTGTTGGGCTACAAGAAGGACGCCTACTTCGACAAGGAAACGTTCATATGTATGCTAGACTGGGGCACCACGTACGCGTATACGGCCACGCTCGCCATTCTCGTTCTGGGCCCTAGCGTCATCTCCATCGCGTACAACTACTTCTACATCTTCTCGATGAAACGTCGCTTGCACAGCGGCGCGCCCATCCACGACAAGGAGTACGCCACCGCGCTGGCTGAAAACCTCAGCAACCCCAGCCACTGGATGAGCTTCGTGCTCGTCACCACCTTCTGGCTGAGCTGGATGCCGTGGGCTGGCGTGCGCCTGTACGAGTACGTGACGGACCGTGAACTGAAGGTGCCCATGCTGCATTTCGGCGTCGTATGGCTCGGCATCATGAACTCCTTCTGGAAGATCATAATCATGCTCACGCTGAGCCCGCAGTTCCGACTCGCGTTGCGCATTCTGTGCCTGACGGCCTGCTGCCGCACCAAGGGCCGCCTGCAAGCGGAGCTACTGGGCATGGACAACGACGACTGAGATAGACTCACCCGAATGCCGTTTAGATTTTTATAGGACTATAGCGACCCCGCAGTTCAAAGTGTCAATCAGAACGCCAGGCGGTTCCTGATCGAGGAGGAGGAGGAGGAGCCGCCGGCGCCGCGGCCGCGCAGCTTTCGAGTCGGAGAAGCCTTCGTCTGACTCGTCTGACTCGTCTGACTCGCTCGTTCGCCGACCGTCAGCGTCGTGAGTGTCGATGATGTGACGCATGAATTGCAAGTACCTAAACAGAATACGTTTCAATGAAATGTGTCACCAATAGAACAATTGTGTTTTATATATTTGGTTCGAACGGCAATTGGTGGCCATTTTAAAGACAGTATGCATGAGCCATATTCAAAACAGCCAAAAGGCGTTAATTTTGATAGACAATTTAAAATCAAATCTGGTACAAAGGGGTCGCTTAAAAATAAATGTATAGACATTTCTTACGGTTAATTTTTAAATTCTCTCCTGTTCTTGTTCTAAAACTCTTTGCATGTTGTTAAATTTAAAATTGTAATAATAAGAATAGTTATAATCAAATGTTACACTGTCAAAAATATTTTATAATTATATTACCGATTATAAAGTATGGAACGATATTCTAAGAATAAGTCAGGACATCTTGAAGTGCATCAGATATGGATTTAGTCGAATACCGGTAAACGGTGAGCCGGTGATAGGCATTGTGAAGTGGACTGGACACACACTAGCGGACGGATCTCCGCTCATGATATCGCTATTGTAGTTTGTTGTTGGATGTGAGTGCGGTTTTCTCAAATAAGACTTCTTGTATTTAGTGTCGTTTCCGAAAGATATTGTTTATGAAAAGCAATTACTCAGTCTGTGCTCGCCTAGCTGATAAAATTAAATGTACAGTGGTCACGAAATTATGAATTTGTGAATTTTCTGACAATAAATTGTTTTTATTTAGCTAATATTGATGCAATAAAAAAGTGTAATCATATCAATTTTAACTGTTAATTAGAACTCTCTAAACTTTTAATATAAATAAGTGTATTTGTTAAAATGCATACTTATTATGTAGGTCTCAGCTGATGTTTTCAATAAGATTTTAATTAAAAATTGTTTATAAAGTTGGAACTGACTTTTAACAATATTGTGGCGGATAAATTTATTGTTTGTTTTTCATTGCTGTTTTTGTGTTTCGTGTTTTAGCGAAGCATAGACTGTGAATGGTCGGACTTAAGTTACATTCAAACGTAAATATGGATTTTTGGATTACCTATCAGTTGAGCCAAATCTCCATTTTGATGTCTTACTATTAATAGTTAAGTGTGGATGAACGGTTGTTAATGAGATAACTTAGAATATTTTCTTGTCGTGTAATTTATTTTAGATAGACATATTTATATATTTTTGTAGAATGATTGAATTATAAATTATTGTAAAACGTGTAGCTGGCAGTAACAAATAGGTACGTAGTATTTAGTATTTTTTTAAGCGCACATATTTTGTTCAAATTTCTTTTTTGTTAATAACTCACATTCTTTTGTAATACGAGATGGGAAGTTCGCGATCATGAGCTTTCTTATTTAGCTCCTGTAAACTGTATTTTTTTAACGAACTTTTCGCAAATAGTTCGTTACATCGCGTTTTCTTATTCAATTTAATCGGAGCTAACGCAAACATTAAAACAAGAAAGGATTTGATCGAAGAAGAAAGGAGTGAGATTATGCCAGTCCCACTGGATTATGTAAGTAATTCATTTCTCTCGTATTACCATTCCGAAAAGACAAAAATGATGCTAAGTCTAAGTAAGGCTAGCATAAAGTTTAAATATCCATTTAAATATATTTTTTTTAATTTAACCATTTCACGTTACTTTTCAAAATGTCTCTAAGTATATTATTTAAATTAAACGAAGTAAATGACTATAGAAATAAACAGTAATTGTGACTCCAAATATTTACATGAAGCAGGATAAAAAGAAAAAAAAAATTTTTAAATAGCAAGTGTAGAAAATAATAATTTATTTATTTTTAAAAAAAGTAAATAGGTAAAAGTATTATTTAAATACATAGTATAGGTAGTAATTATCTCTTTTTAACTTATAGACTTACGAATCATTTGCTTTTATATTCGTGATTTTGATACTTACTGTTTAAAAAAGTTTTTATGAAGTTTAGTGTTACTTGGCTAAGCGGTACTTGGCAGCTTCCCATCTGGTATGTCGCGTTCAACAAGAAGAGAGTAACTGTCACGCCCAGAGAATCTACTTAGGTACACTAAAAATAATTAGTTACTCTGTGTGCGGCAGCATGTTACTGGTTTATCTACTACTTACCATGCGCAAATTGTCATTCCTCAAATCAAATGGCTGTGGTTAGATTAATTTTATTTATAAATATCATTTATCATCAAGAGTTTGGTAATTTAAATAGATATAGGTGCGCGGGTGATAAAGATGTTTTTTCTTACTTCATCGATGTACGTTACATTTTGTTTTATTGGACCTTCTTCAGGTCTACAACCTTAATTTCGCAAATTTTATCTAAGTACTTACCACAAGTAGATAAAATTGCGAAGTTGCGAATGAAGCCACGCTACAAGGCTATCGAAACATGCGGCACCACCCGAAGTAGGGCGCGTGCGGGAACCGCCATCGGCTTGGAGATAATCCGATTACTCACAGAACTTTACATCGTATACCAACAATCGCATTTTGAACGAATCATTTAGATTCCAGCTACGAATACAATTTCTTTCTTGATTACAAATATGATAAATAAATAGAATAAATATTCTTGGACATTTCACACAGCGTCATCTAAACCCAAGCTAAGCAATTTTATGCTTTGTTATGGTAACCCGTTGACTGATATACTACATAGTATTTTTTTTTGGCTCGCGTTTTGTGCATACCTTAACCGCTGGTCGTAGGTACAGACTTGCCATCTTGAGAGAAGTATTGAAGGGGTTTTCTAGAAACGCGTCATGTGACACTTTATTTAACTTACGGTGTTCATAGAGCGGCTGACTGTTTGTCAGTTATTCTATGGTCTACAGTGTAGACCATACACAGTTCATGCTAGACATCTTGGTTCATAGTAACATTTACCTACTGCTTAAGACATATATACAATCGGTATCTAAATAGAAAAAGTGTTTTACATTTTTTTTTTTCAGTATTTCGGGTTTGATTACCAAGAAGAGTTCAAGTTTTTTTAAATGTATGATTGCAGTTTTTCTTGTTACTAAAATCGATGACATGGTTCCTAAGAAGAGATCTTCGTAGGTACCTATATATTATAGTTCCAGACTTTCCCATACTGACCGATCTAAATGTGGCACCCTGTATATAGATTAGGTAGGTACTATTCACAAAATGTAACTAACTAGGATTTGTATAGTAGGTTCATGATGCATTCAAAGAGGTAGGTACCTACATAAATTACATAGTAACATTAAAACTAAAATTTTAAACACAAAGAGCAGGTTTTTTTCGTAAAATAATTAAAGATTAAAAAAGAAAAACATATTGTTACATTACACATTTGAAATCTCAAAATGAACTCCCCAGTAAAAAGTTTTTGACGAAATTTAAATCAAGCCAACAAATTCTGTGAGAAATTGTACCATAAACGGTTCTAAAATCTAACCAGAACTGTCGGCAACATTGAGGTCACCATCCTGAAAGACAATGCTCAGCTGAACTTAGGGTCAATGGACCCTTCCGGCCCAATCCGTCACTCGTGGGTGGCACAAGTCCGGGGCCTGATAATGGGTAATTCGCCTGGATAATGGTAAATGGGATACTATCGGAAACGGAAACTAACGAAATACAAAAATTATTATCAATTACTGTCAAACTATGCTCGTGCAGACTAGGCCCCGGATGGCAAGCGCCACCTCGACTTTATAGCCAGCCCCCTTTGTGATTGTGTAACTTGTCTCGGATTGTATCCAAGTTGTATCAAAGCAAAAATTACAGTAAATCGCGAAAACACAGTACCAATTACTGTGATTTATACTTTGATACAACTTGGATACAATGCGAGACAAGTTACACAATCCAGGGGTAGTTCTACCCTGGCTGAACCAAGCAGTTAGCGGACACACGTCATCTCCAGTTAACCATTGGTATGTGAACGTATGCTCTGTTGTGAACGCAATATAAGTACCTATACCTACACTACCATCCATATTGTTATGTACAATACATAAAAATGGTTTTAAAAAATGTACCTACCCTAAATGTTAAATCTATAATTTAAATTGCATTACTCCTCTTATTAAAAGAATTTTCCATTCCTTTTATTTCATACTCATAAGTATTTGGACATATCTCTGACTACCCCTAAGACATTTTCAAAAAGGATCTAAAAATTGCATAAAGATCTGAAAGAAATGCCTACCGCTCCCTAGGATACAGTCGTGATCATAATTATATATTTTATTTCAGAAATAATCATTTGTGTCATCAATAATCGTATAAGATCAAATATACCTACCTAACCTAAAACAACATTTATTCTGAAACGGTGTCTAAAAAAATGAATAATAATGTGTCTAATTACACAAAACAAACAATCTCGAATGTTTTTGAAAAAAAAATACTTAAGATGTTAAGGAATTTCAATATCGATATTCCATTAGTTTTCAAATAAAATGCGTTTTCTCTGAATTACTGAGTATTATTATGTGTTTACCTTGTTCCCGTTTCCAGCAACTTTAGCCTCTTAAAAGCTCTAAAGATTATTACCTACTTGCCTAGCTACGAGTACGTCCGACCTCGATGCAATAGAAAGCCCTGCCGCTAATCGGATTGCGAGTCCTTGGATTTCAAGGAGATTTATTGGAGACTTTTCAGTGAGCTCTTGAATTAGATTTAAAAAATCGTTGAATTATTATTTATTATCCTACTTACGCCCTAATACTAAAGCGCTACTTAATGTACTTAAGTGGTGCTTATCTATGCCATTCGTCATCATCAACGTCTCAAATTGTTAATACGCTCGCATCAAATACTTAAATAGCGTTTCAGTATTCGGGCGTTGGAGATGACAAATTTTGCCCATTTTGCCCAACAATGGAATAGGTTTTTGCTAAATAGAATGAGTCTGAAAATGTTAAAGTTACAAAAAAAAACTCAGGACTTTACATCTTTGGATACTAGATGATATAGACAGCGTCAGGAGGTCTTTGCCTACACTAGCGAGACAATAATGGCATTGAGACGTTATTGAGATGAATAGGCTTGTCCAGCACCTAAACCATCCTCTCAGCTTTAGCCGGCCATAGGTGCCACCTATCCACAGGAAAGACACACTCAACTGTCTCAACATTAGCAAAACCTGGATAGCTACTTCAGTGCGGAATTCGGAAATGTTTAATGGTATAGGTAAGTTTACTTTTATTTGGAAAGTGTTTGCACTAGGTGCTATTTAAGCTCTGTGGTATAAAAAGTCTGGAGTACCTACAACTGTTTCGACTTTGTTTTAAATTTTTTTTAATTTTAAACGTTATGTTAATTCGCAACAAGATAAATAACTGAAATAAAACTGTATAAAGATAAAACTGTTATTGCATTTAAGAATTAACATGCAAAAATAAATTGATTAGTTCAGTTCACACTACAATTACGCAAAATGAGCCAAATGGAGCGCATGGCCCAGGACATAATTAGCTTTAGTAGGTAAGGTACTATCACCAAAAGCGTCGCTTTACCAATTTTGAAACAGTTTAGCTTGCAAGATGTTAGCTAGCTGATCCTGCCCTTTTTATTTTGACCAATCGGAGTCATAAACATCTAAAAGCAATAATTGTTTGATGACTTTTACCATTGTTAAAAACTTACTGTTATTATTTTTTCTTCAAACTTTATAACAAAGCACCGAAATACTTTGTTGCTATTGGTGTTCGAATGTTGCAAAGCGGTGTAAACTGCTAGTTGCGTCACAGAAAAAGCACCCTTAAGGTGGTGAAGCGGTGCTTTGGGTGATAGTACTTACCTACGATACCTACACTTAGAAACAACATAATTTAACAACTTTGTATATTATCAGTTGAGCTACCTATAGATAGTTTGTAACGAGCCTTAAGTGGCTCAACTGGTTGTAATTGTATTTGTACAGTTATGTAAATAGGTAGTAGTGTAGTTTCTGTAAATAAATTATACCTACTTTAGGTAGGTACATATTATGGTTTAATGAAGGTAAATATTCTTAGGACTTTATTACAGATTTGCATGCCAAAAACTTTGGTAGAACATAGTTTGGACTAAGTACCTAATGTATTTAAGACCACTTTATTGTAACACATGGTGTGTTCGTGCAAATAAATGTCATTTATCTATCATTTAATCATTTTCAATCAAAGAATTAAAAAAAAATCCTTGGACATTTTACACGGCTTCACCTAGTCCCAAGCTCAAGCTAAATATATATTTATATTAATAACTGCTTTTATAATAAGGTATAGGTAAACTTCATTAGAAGTTAGAAGTAACTCATACAAACGATAGTTGGTTATTGCTAGTTATTACTCAGCGTTAAAAGCCCCGTGCGAGGCTCCTTTTAACTAATAATTACGTAATTACTTTATAGGTATCCATTATACAGGGCGTCCCACAGGCTGTGGGATTTATTTATAATATAAGTGTGATAGTGTAATACTATTAAATTTTTATAAGCGAGATACGAGTACCTACTAAACGTTGCCACGGACTGCAAGTAGGTACCTGCTCTAGTTAATACATTCTCTGTTAGTGCCTAAGACGATTTGCATCCCCGAGTAGGTCTTACTATCAAAGCTCCTTACCTATATAATACTTAACTATCAATGCCATTGTTAGTGATTGAATTTACAGTTAGATGCATGCAATACAGTATCTAACTAATATTACAATTTATCATCATTCTCCTGCCCCTATTTCATGCTAAGTGGAGTCGGCACAACAATGACATGTTTATCTCTTCCACTCTCCTCTACCACTTATCAACTCTGAACTCACTCCTCTTACATTCATATCCTCTTTTACACAATCTATCCACTTCTTCGGCTTTCCTCTACTTGTATACCCACCCACATTCATACTCATAACATAACTCGTATTATTATAAAAATAAGTCATCTATTTGACATGGTAGGTTAATGTTTGTATTGGGATACAGTCGTAAGAGTAAATAATTTTTTGGCTTACCTACTATTTCTTTACAGAAACTAAACTACTACATAGTACATGTTTTTTTTACTTGGCAACGTCAGGTTACTAATTATTCAAAGACCGTTTATAGAGACTAGAGACGTATATCATTTTATATACTAATTTAAAAAAAATTCATAATATCACAGTAAGCTTACTGTAATTCGTCTGTAGTAAGTCTGTAATTTGTCCAGCTCTAGGACAAATTACAGACTAGAAAGTTGGAGTGCTGTCACTTTGCGGAAAAAAATATTTATTGCTTTGAATTTATGAACAGCTACAACCAATCACATCAATAAATTAACCGACTTCAAAGAAGGAAGAGGTCTATTTTCCACTGTGTGTATTTTTTTATTATACTTTTATAATCGACTTCAAAAAAGGGAGAGATGCTACGAGTATGTTCCACTGGTCAATGGTGGACCGATTTTGAACTTCTTATTTAATTTAAAAGAGTTTATGATTACTTACGCTTGCTTGCTCCCGAGGTAGTCCCATAAAGTTTTGTGATGATCTGACGATTTTTGGAGATAAGAGATGTACTTCGAGAGTGCAGGTAATCGCTTTCTTCTTACGAAATTGAAGTTGGTTTTCATAAAACTTTTAATTCTGCTTTGCTTTAAACTTTTTTCTATAAATATACCTGTTGAACCGTATTTTCTGAGTGGAATGTTTTCCTCGATTCTTGATCCTAAGGTGCTGTTCAACTTTGGTTTTTATTTCGTAATGTTTATAATATGCGCATTAAAACGAGCTCTAAACGGTGAAGGAAAACATCGATAGGAAACCCGCGGCTTAGTCCGCCCCACACGTATTGACCCATTGTCTTTCCTGTGGATTTGTGCGGATTGTGATTGTGAAAAATTATTACATAATAATTTTTCAATACCGAAGCTATTGTAAAATGATTACTCATATACCTAAATATGTTGTTACGTTCGCAAGACGCGTCATATCTAAGAAATCTTGGGTTACTTTGAGTGGGTTTTTTGTAAACATCGAGTATGTTTACAAAAAAAATTACGTAATTAAATAATTACGGATTTTTTTTGCTTAGAGGTTGATTTATTACATCATTATGAATTCAAATGGGTTAGAGTCGCTATTGATTTATTGAAATAGGTAATGTATAGAATTTATCGATGAAATGCGAGTTTAAGCGTCGTCATGGCAAAATCATTTGTATATAGATAGGTAACCAATAGCATATTTATTCAGATTCTAAAATGGAAAACATCATGAAAAATCATGAATTAGCATTTTAGTAGTACCTACATCATATCGGAGAAACCGCGTGCGTTTTTTTCCACCATCCTACCTTACTAATAGACATGAGCGCCAAAAACGTAACAATCGAATTTTTTACTGTTTTAAAGTACCTACCTTTTAAAAATTTTTTTGTAATTATTGCAGTTTCATATTTTTCGGAAATAAGAACTACAACTATAAGCACAAGGCATTCCGATTCATCGAGCTAAATAGTTTAGCCTTTGTCCAACGGCCATTCCAACTATTTCCAACGATTGTCCCACAATAGTTGGAAATAAACAACTAGTAAGTATTTGTTCTTCTGTCGGATTGGATTCCCTACGTCGGCGTCGGTCGCGCCGATCTTGGTCAATAACTTCGCATTCATCGCACACTTGTGGGAGTTTCTGAAATATTTTAGAAAAATACGCCTTTTGTTTTATTAAAATAATTTGACACTTCTTTGTTATTTTTATGCGCAGTATAAAGTGCCTTCACATGTTGTTAAAAGCAGGCATTATAGGTTTTTCCAAACCGACTTCAAAAACGGAGGAGATTCTCAATTCGACTCTATTTTTTTTTTCAAATTGACACGAATAGATAAAAAACCAATCGGTAATAATGTAGTGTAAATAATTATTCGGTTAACTTCTGTGTTCATTTTTTAAATCACGTTTCCAACAGTCCTTTTAATATTTAGGCTCGGGACATGGGCTATGGCTAATTAACTAGTTTTCCACTGTTTGTGCTATAGTATTTGAGTACGAGGTCATTCATTCTACCACTATTATATTGGTGTACCTACCACGTTGGGTACTTTCTCATAGGCTTGGTTTGACGGACCTTTTTTGGTCACTTTCGTATGGTACCTTAAAAAAATAGTTCCATCTATTTTGAACGAAATATCTAGTGGTGAATGGGGTTTATCAATGCGCGGTAGGTACTACACTCTCATCTGCTACTTCAACACTCACCTGTTGCACCTTTTCATTAACTAGTACTACGTCAAGCTTATCTATCTCGTTGTATTCAATTAAATTACAGTAGTTCAGTTCAGATAGAAACAAAAATATTTTTTAGTACTTATTAACACTTACACTATGTATTTAGGTTTAAGTCACCTAGTATTTAAACGTTGGATTTATTGAGGACCCTTGTGAAATTATCTTCAGCTTTACAGAACCAAGATGGAGCATTCTCTGTCACGATCAAAGAGAATAAAAACTGGTCACGATAGCTAAGTGAAGCCACAGATAATATAATACTATATATACGTGAAGCCCACAGATCTTCTCCGTGGCCCGTTTCTAAATCTTGCCGTCTGCGGATGACAATTTCCGGTTTTGTAGCTAGCAATACTCCTCCGCCTAGAGATATCCGTAAACGTAGTGGTTATATTCTCTTTGGATATCCGATGTTTCCTCAGCATGTTCCATCCATGTGGACACATATACAGCATAAAGATGGTGTTTAATGTTTATTTGTGTCTATTCTTGCATCTCCCTGGATAACTGTGTTTCGGCTCCTTGGGGAATCCAGTCCCTTAACGCCGTACCCACCGGTTATAGGTAGGGCGTCATCAGGTCTTTGAAAGTATTATCGGGCACTGCTGATCCTTTCAATGAGGCAAATATAAGTAGGCAATTATTATGATATTTCTCTCAAGAAGAAGATATGAAAAGTAATAGATCGTTCGAGTTTACCCATCTATCGTATTTTATATAAATAATAAAAAATAAATAAATATCCTAAATAAATAAAAATCCTTATAAACATACATACGTTCCTACTTTCATTATATGTATGCAGGTCAAAAATTGTGTTGAAATAAAGATGCCAAACACACAAGGTAATCGTAAAAAAAATAGGTTTATTTTACAACACCATTATTTCAATGTACGCTCAGCGGCCAAGAATTCAAGTAGCTACGAATTTAATTAAAACTGAATTATTAATAAAACCAACGATTTATATGCTCAAAAAATACAAAGGAGTAGTAAAAAGCGTAGGCTTTAATCGAAAAAAATGCACCGAATTAAGAGTAGTTATTTTATTAATATCCATTTATTTTGATATTAATTAATTCACGTGTGGAGCACTATTTGTTCAATTTGTAATCAGGCAAAGCAAAAACAGATTTTTTGTTTTAAAAAGGTACGCGTCCTCGAGGCTATAATTTTTTGTTTTAATTCTTATTATTTACATAGGTACATACTTACCATCGCAAATTCATTTTAAATATAATTGTTTTTTATTTACTGTGCAAAGTAGTTCGCGTATATATCAAAACGGAGCATAACATGCTTTGTAAATCAACTAAGTACTTGGTAGGAATTCTATAGTGAACTTCTTAGAAAAACTATAAAAGAGGAAAACTTAAGACTAAGTTTTTCCAAGACACTTTCCTTTCATGATACAAACCTATTGAGGGCTTCAAGCGGATCAAAATAGAAACTTCAGTATACTTTGTGTAGCACCGTAAGGGTCGGCGTAGCACCGTAGCATACCGTAGCATATCGTAGCACATAGCGCATGGAATATATTTATTTTATAACTGTTCTTTCGCGTTGTTTATTTGAGTTCACGAGTCGCTGTCGCGTCATGACGTCTTATAGTATAGGATCCCGTCATATTACATCAATTAATAGGAGCCGACCACGAATCACGAAAAAAGCAGCCATGGAAATAAGGTCTATATGACTATTTTAGGAAAGATGTATGTTTACTTCAAGATAAAGCTACAATGTGTTTAATTCATAGTATTATCCATAGTTGCGACGTTTCATCTTTTTAACAATCTTGAAAAAATAGATTCCGTCCCGAAACCACTATGTTTTGATGCCAAAAAAGAATCAAGCCATATTTCGATACCTGGTTCGGAATCTTCCAATCAAGGCATTCTGCATCGAACGAAATAAATAGTACCTTCTTAGAAAAAGCAATGCCTAAGCTATAAAGCGTGGGCCAAACGTGGGCACTATTTTCTAAATAGACTTTAACTCGTAAAAGAAAAAATATTTTTTAAAGAAAACTATCACAGCCAAGTAGGGTTTATTGGTTGACGAGTGTGTCAACAAAAATTTCGTAGAATAATAAAAATTATCCTTTGGACATTCCACACAGCGTCATCTAGTCCTAAGCTAAGCAATTTAATGCGTTTAATTCTTACAATTTAATTATTGTGTTGCGAGATGACTGATAAACTAGATAGATATTGGGGGCAATTCGGAGTGTCGCAAAAGCTAAACTAACCTAACTTAAATTATTGCCATCCTTTTTATTCCCATCGCTATGAAAGGGACGGCAACAATTTCAGTTAGCTTAGTTTAGCTTTTGCGACACTCAGAATTGCCACTACTAACTACATTTTTTTTTTGTAAATACATAAAGAAAGAAAGAAAGAAAAAATCATTTATTCTTGTAGGACCTCAAGGATCACTTAAGCTTCGTTTTACATGCTAGGTGATTCTAATGCCTGTTCCAACGCGACTCCCTACACCAGGGAAAGAATCAGGCAAGAACCTGGTGGTGTGGGCCTAGCTTTTTTTTAAAAGCGATCCCTTAACAATCTAAAATAATCTAAATAGTCAAGCTTTAGTGGGAAGCCAGTCGAACAAAGTAAGGCATGTCAAAAAAAAAAAAAAAAACATAAGTACATAATAATATTATACATAGAAAACACCCAGACGCAAAACAAATTGCAGACTATACAAACATTTGTCCCGCAGCGGGGATCGAACCCGCACTCTCTGCGTCTCAAGCGGGCTTTCACCCACTGCGCCACAGAAGTCATCAAATGGGTGGAAATTGCTTTATTCTAGAGTATTGAAGCTACGTTATTACCTGAAAGCACAGCCGCGAGCGGATTTGAAATTGAAGAAGGTATCATTAGACAAATATTGCATAAAACCCGTAGCATTATTTATTCACATGTGACAGTCAAACAGAACTGTGTCGTTTTTCTTTTTCTCCTGTTCTCTCATATCCATTACAACTTGCAATATTAATTAAGTACTTTATCTTAAATGTGTTCGAGTCATTAGACGTCTAGACTTTTCTAGACACATTCTCATCTAGTCACAATCTAACCAACTTATGCTTGTGTTATGGTAACCAGATGACTGATATTCTAAGTACCTACATAGATACATTTTTTTTAATAAATACATAATTATACAAAGAAAAACATCCACACTCGATACAAAGTAGGTAGTAATGTAGACTGATGGAAACGACTCAGTCAAACAACAAATGTCAATTTTTTTTTTAAACAAATTCAATTACGTGAGCAATTTGTTGTAATCTCGAAGTGTATTTCTGTGCATAATGTGCATGACCTATCATGACTATATGGTTGTCATTATCAATTCACAGAAACAACCACGCTTTCTAGGCTAACTCGATGCCGCTGACATTCAGAAATCCATTGTTCACTGGTAAACAATATTTTATATTTATAACAATGCTCTACATTTTAAATTACAAAGTAAGCCCTTTATAAAAGAAATGGGTCAGTAGAATGATTGGCAGTTCAGTAAAGTTTCCATGGAAAGTCGAAGGCTTGTTATGCTATTTGCATTCATAATAAAGAAGATAATTTCCATTCATAATAATGTCTCTGATTTCTGTATTGAGTTACTGAAGGTTTTTTGTTGCGATGTGCACTGGTTGGTCAAGGCAAGCTCGGCCTGAGCATCTGGTTTAGTCACACAAGTAGGTATTTTTGTATATGTGTAACTGGTATCATGACCAAGTAAGTTTCTATAAACATACATGCAGTGGTATAGGTCAGAAACAAAGGAGAACGGATACAAATGTATGTTATGTTCATAGCTACTTAACCGACTTCAAAATAGGAGCTTCTATGTGGGTAGGTATTCTATGTCAGGTATTTTGTATGAAGCTTCGCTCTAGCCGCGGAACTTCATAGAAAATATAATTCCTTGCGGCATTTACCGCAAGGAATTATATTTTCTTTACGCTATTAGACGGTTCACGATGTTTTCCTTCAACGGTAATAAAATAAGTAATAATAAGTAAGTAATAAATATCCTTCGCTATTTCACAGTGTCATTTTGTCCGAAACTACAACTCAATGCTTGTGTTATGGTAATCAGATAAAAATCTACTTATATGATTGATTGCGTAGTAGTCCTAGAAAGTAGCCTATGATAATCCAGGTCAAAAACTATGTATATTCCAAGTTTTAGCCAAATCATCTTACTCTTCAGGACTCTTCACCAGTTCTAGCAAATGTTATAAACTCAATAATAATGAGTAATCGGGTGTCCGATAATGTTATGAGTCATTATCATTATCATCCACGGACTTCAACCTCAGCTGATTTTGCAATTAATAATAACAAGCTTCTACTAACGCTAGTTTTTGCTTGAAAGTGTAACAAACATCCATAATTTCAGCAAACAAAAAAAATTTAGTAATCGATGAGCATCATTCTCGATTTGTAGAGTAGGTAATGCGTGGCATGGCAGTCCAACCATTTTTTACTCTGCAAGCTTATTTCGTCCGTATATTTTAGCTGGTTATGAAAGTTTCACGGTTGTAAGTAGTATTACATATATATATATATATATATAATATATATTTTTAAATAACTAGTACTTAGTTATCAATAAGTGAAGAAAAAAATTTCATAGGTTGTTATGAAAAATACTTAGTTATGTAAATGGACCAAAAGGTTTAGTCACCTGCAAAATCAGTACTAGCTGCGCCCTGCGACAAATAGTTACCGTTCCTGTGATAATACCAGGATCAAAAGTAGCCTATGTGTTAATCCAGGATATAAGTTATCCTGGTACCAAATTTTATTCAAATCCGTCCAGCCGTTTGAGCGTGAAGAAGCAACAAACGTTTACACTAACGCACACACAACTTTCACCTTTATATATTACTAACTGAGCCCCGCGGTGTTACCCGCGGTCAATAGTTCCCGTTCCCGTGGGAATACTGGGATCAAAAGTAGCCTATTCTTTAATTCAGGTTATAAGCAATTTTGGTACCAAATGTCATTCAAATCCGTCCAGCCGTTTGAGCGTTAAAGAGTAACAAACACACAAACTTTCACCTTTATAATATTAGTGTGATTAAGTGTGATTGTTTATGCTATAGGTATTTGAAATAGGAATTAACTTGATATCTTCACCAATCTTTCAAAATCTTTGCATTGACACCACCTAGGAAGATTTGTTTATAGATCCTATAAACAAATCTTATTATCTTTATTTTTTTTTATAGATCCTAGGACACCACAGTTACTTTGAACAACGTTTCCAAGTGTTATGTGCAACATCAATAATATAGAATAGAAACAAAAAGTTTATTGTTTCTATATGTTGCCGTGTTAATAAACGAGTATGTTATTGTAATGTTACCTAACTTTTGATAATCAACATGAGATAACATTGTTGAAAAGTTTGAGAACATTATACGGCATAATTTATGCCGTGCAACTCTCTGTTATATCTTGTTTATTTAGGTTATTGGCGGTATTATGGACGCGATGAGTAACATTCAACAAATAGTAACAAGTTGCAACATAAGTTACAGGTTTTTACCTAAAGTACCTACCTAAAGTTACCGTGTTGCTCCACAAAGTCAACTGGAGGTGTAGACAGTGTGGATGCACCATAAAATATTGATAGGATAGGATGTTAGGACATTTAATAAAAAACGACACTTTTTTGCTTTATATATATATATACATATATTTATATTATAATACTATACTTTATATTAGTAATTTACAACTATAATATGATATTTAATTTGGAGATGTAGTAATACTATAGTTATATATGATATTGAATTGAAACCGTGCGTTATAGAACGTATACGTTAATACTGCTATTCCTTACGCTAACATAATACTTTAATAGTTGTGAAAGTGATATAACATTATATTTTATCGATTATTAAGTATATTGAGTTGTACAACATTTAAGAATTTACGACAGGAAAGTGAAGCGTTGGATGAAAATAATACATACAATGTTTAATAAGTTCGTGTGTTCGCTACGTTTTAAGATGACTTTAAGTTTGACTAGAAAAACAAATACTTAAATAGAAACTATAACTAACATGATTTAATGAGACTGCCTATTTTTGTTTATAACATAATTTGTACTGATGACTTAAAAACTAAATAAAAACAATTTAAAAATACAGGTAGGAGTTACAATTGTGCAGTTTTATCTAAAAAAAACTGCCATTATGACATTAGAATGGGGAACATGCAAAGTACAATTCTTTTATCTTTAAGTTATGATCTAGTAGAGAATGAAAGAACAGTCACACTAGTAATAGTTGGTAATAGCAGTATATTACTTTTTTTATTATTACAATAGGTACCTGTGCATATATTTGCAGATATACTCGTAGACGTCAACAAAGTTTTTTAAAACAGTTTATACTGATTCTAAGATAAAATGTAAACATGATTTGTTAAAAAGTTTTCAAATAAATAATGTTAGGCCGAGTTTAAATCAATTTGAGCGAATGCTTGTACAAAAACCTGTCAATATGTTCCATTCCATATAATTTTCGGTTTGACACGTCCTCAAAGCTCTATACATTATTCTAACTAAGTCCTCCAGAATCAGATGGACAGTTTAAATTCTATCTAAAACATCATTCCACGTACCCAGGGTTTAATCATTATCACAAGCCAGTTTTTATTCCAATTCTCAGCCCTTTAATCTACCTGAGAGAAACAAAATCGAAAATATCGAAATTTTAGTACGGCAATATTTGAACACACAGGTTTCATTCCTCGGTCTTTGATTTCCGGAACCGGATAGCGAAAACGGAATCCTGATAAAAAATTGTATACCTTTATAAAATTTTGATATCGTAACGCCTTGGAAACAGTTTGCAGTACCTAACATTTTAAATAGATGTATTAATGAGATCAATGAGAATAACGTAGAGACAACATGGAAATCCAGTAAAGACGTGACTGTGAATTATGTTGGTGCTACGGAACACTCAATATCGAATTACTCCTTTGGCTGGGGTTTCACCAACTCCACCTTGCCAGGGGTAGCTGGGGTCGGCTCCTCGTTGAATAGCGGGTTCTTCACTTCCATATCACCAGTCTGGAAAAAAAATAAGTTACTCTTAATACGCCATTTTAGACTTTCTATTTCACAGCAGGTAAAACAAAATCTATTTATACTACCACCTCGACTAAGGACACTTAAGTCTCTCTAACATTAGAGAAATAATCCTATTATTCAAAATTAGCTATACCTGGCGGTATCAAGTGCTATTTAAGTACTTACAAAATTCTGAAATAATTTTACATCTAAAATAGACTAAGTACTTAATTTGTTTTTTGTAAATTTATCTTATTCTTGGGATATTATTGGAAAAGCACTTTATAGCACGGTAGCAGCACAATAAGCCTAAAAAGTAGTTATAGCTCACCGTAGCGAATCCAGGGCACTCATACACGGTGTAATCACCCTCTTCATTTTCCTCCTCAGATTCTGGGTCAGAGACGGAGCCGTTGCGTTGATCCTCATTGCTCCTAAACAATCGAAGGGTTTGTATTAAAAAAAAATGTAGATTAGTAGCTAACCAAAATGAAAATTTCGAAAAAAAATAACAATAGGTATGACATACTGTTATTTGTATTTTTTCGGATTTTATATGATTGTGTCATCATATCAGTTAAAGAATGTTGTTTCTTTTATGTCTAATGAACTTTTTGAGTTTAGGACACAAAGGAGCTTGACAAGAACTTGCTCTCTATTTAAACTATCACTGTATAATGTTCCTTAAAACATGAATGAAAAAAACACAGTGGTTGGACAGAATCAAGAGCGGATTCAGGTTCTTTTTCTGAGAGGAGGGGCAAACGGGCAATCAAATTAACAATAACTGTTAGGAACAAACTTAAAGAATTACATACTTCAATTTTCTTTCTACAAGTTCAAGAATGTATAGGAAGGTTTATGGAAGTGGTAAAACAATAGACAAATTAAATGGTTAATAAAGACGGTTTCTTTTATGTTTCCTGCTAAAGATGACAGAATTTCATTAGCGTTCATTTTTGCCGCAACGTCTTAATGGACATGCATTAAAGCCAATCCATTCAAACGCTTTTCTATCATTCTGTTGCGAAGACGTAAGGTAAAGAAAGATCACACTGTTATTTAATTCATATATTATTTTAAAAACTTTGTTAATTTGATTTGCTTCTAAGAATGTACTGTGATGGAATCTCCACAGTACACAAAAATACCATCTGGGGGAGGGCACGTGCCCTTGTGCCTCGTAAGTCCGCCCTTAGACAGAATGCCTGGTCTCAAGAGAATATTTAAAGGAGGATTTATTTTAAAAGAATATGAAGTTCTATATTCTGCTAATTAATTATCAGCGTTTTTTCCTGTTTTCCTTGCTATAGGACAAGATTTTTCAAATCTAAGTGAACATCTACACATGGCATTAAAATCAGCCGACAAGACAAGATTATAGAGAGAATAATAATAGATTTATACAAATTATATACAAAGTAAAATGCTTAAAAAATAAAGCAACATTGAAGGAAAATGTAACACAACGACACAAAAAGCCTTTAACTATTTAACTTAACATCATATCAAAGACAAACATAAAGAAGTTGCCTAACACATACCTAATTTTAAGACATGAATGACAGTTCCGATGAGAAATCAATGTTGTCTATGTTTTTGAATGATTGATGGGAATTCGGAACATCCGTTTACCTTTCCATGGCAATTATTTGTTGTTTCTGGTGCTGGTAGTGATACATCTGTGCGGAATGCGCGAGTTTCCGGTCGCCTGAGGTATCCATGGTTGGTCCGGTGACCCCGTACGCGGGGTAGTCCACGTCAGCCGCAGTTTTAGCGCGCTTTGAAAGACTGTCAAATGACCCCAGGCCAGATAAAATTTTGAATAAAAAATAATAAAATATAAATAAATTAAGTATGTAGGTTAGTATTTTATTTCTGAAAACCGAATTGTTTTCCCTAGCTTTACAGTTAATATTTAGTCTCAATTATCTGTATCTCGCTTCGTTTGTAAGCAGTACGTTTTAATTACATCGTTCAAGCCGTATTAATGATTCCTTTGTAATTTGCATAATGAAAAGTATTAAATAAAACAGTATTTTGAATAAAACGAATCTGTTACGTTACTTTTAGCTACGATATGCTCTGCAGTATGTTAGTAAGTATATTTGACACATATTGAACTTAACGAAACTGAATGAAGCAAAAAAATTACGCAATAATCCACATAGGTATTCAATTTATTGCGAAGACAATGTTTTATTATAATCTCTACCGTGCTATAGACAACAACATTTCAAAATAAAACAAAATTTCAAGTAAGATAGAAATATTCAAACTGTTGGCAATGAAACAAAATATGAAACAGGTCATAGGTGTATTTGTTTATGTTTCCAACAGTATTTACTTTAATTATTTATTACCTATATTTAAAAAATAAATAAAAAATAAAGTGGGTAATGTACATTGTTCTTTTTAAAGTAAGTACTTGAGTGAGTCTCTCTCTAATTATGAAGGTTTGGACATATTCAGTGAGTACACGAAAGGTGCCACAAAAATGCTTTTGAACTCGCTTGATTCTAAGTAGGTATCTATAGGTATGGCTGGCACAATGAGGTCGCAAACAAAGAGACAGTAGGTGGGTACTCAAGTATGCTACGCGCTATTTAATTGTGTTGTATAGAAACAAATATGAGGTTGCCTAAAAGTTTTGTCATTTAGTATAAAAAATATTATTTAGATGCCTTATTTATTTTATTATCAACTAGTTGAGCCCCGAGGTGTTTATACCTTCCGTTCCCGTGGGAATACCGGGATCAAAGAATGTTAAACCAGGATATAAGGTATCCTGGTAACAAATTTCATTGAAATCCGTCCGCCGTTTGAACGTGAAGGAGTAACAAATACATACACACAAACTTTCATCTTCAAAATATTAGTGTGTTGTGTGGGGTATAAGTTAATTTGCTATCTAACATCACTCCTAAGTCTCTGATAACGTAACGTAGCTGAAATTAACATGACCTAGATATTTATTAAATTTTAGTGCCTCAATCATGCCTAGACCGGATTCGATGACCTGTTCCCGACCTTTCCCCCACCTGTGGAGTTTCACATTGGTATTGGTTTCAGCAGCCTTTGAAAGAGACATTTAATATCTAACGTAAGCCAATAGGATTCGAGAATTGAATTGGAATATTATATTATCTTGTATACCTATAACCTTTTCATATGTAGTAAATTTACTAAGTACTATGATAATATTCTATGTTTTACCTATCAGGCTACACGTATTTACATAACAACTTCGTTTGATTAGTGCTATATTTATTGACTGAAAACTGATATTTGAACGAAAGTACGATTCTGTTTAATTCATATTTTAAATTGAAATACTAATTGGTATACTTCCTCGTAATAACGACGCGTTGGCTCCAATTATATTTGCGTATTGGGTATTCAATTAATGTCAATACGCATTAGTTGAGTGTAATATATTTGACTACAGCTTACATTCAAGTTTATTTACGAATAAAATTAGGTAGGTACATAATATCGACAATATCTAAAAATTAGATATTATCAACTTGCAACGACATCATTAGGTATTTTTATTTGTGTAATGTAAAATGTAATGTAGGTAACTCTTTGAATACAACGTAACGCTATAGCTTCGAATACGCTTCGAAATTCTGAGCACAGGTAAAAAATTTCTGTGATCCTTGAGGACCTGCTGAAATAAATGATTTTTCTTTCCAAGGCTCTGAAACCAGGTTTTCGATATATTTCGACAAATAAACTCTATAACAAGTTAAAACGAGCAAAGCGCTCTTTGGTTTGACCTTTGTACTTTGGAGAGATACCCAGCCACCTAGCCAAGTTAAATTTAATATACATCTACAATAGCTTAATAAATCTGCCAAGTGCGAGTCGGACTCGCGCACGATGGGTTCCGTACCGTTTTGTGAATATTTTGTCAATATTTCAGGTAGACACCTGATGCCGTTATTCATATCGAGAGCGACAAAAAATTAAGTTTATTGTATGGTTTGCTGGTAGAAAACTCTTTTAGGGTTAAGCTCGCCTTTTTACATGTCTTTTTTACTGTCTTATTTGTAATTTTTGCATTTGTGTTCAATAAAGAATTACAAGGAAATACAATAAATGTTTATTTTATTCTATTTTTTAGTATTTGTTGTTACAACAGAATACAACCTGGTGACAGACAGACGGACAGACACACAGACAGATGGACAGTGGAGTCTTAGTAATAAAAATCCCGTTTCTACCCCTTGGGTACGGAACCCTAAAAATAAAAACGAACAACAAGGGTACTACAGACATTCGATGACGAAAACTTGAGAATTTGAGCGATAAGAATATCAAAACAAAAGAATAGCGATGATAAAAATAGAATAGATACTACTTCCTTCGATAAACAATGATCGAAGCCTACTTCACTTCATTTCACTTCATCTTTATGGCTACTGCTTCGATCAACAATAAACTGTTGATTGAAGGGCTACTGCGACTCTTGGTTGTCACAATTTTTTTTCAGTTTGATTTTTATATAAAGTGGTCGTTGATTCTATTTTAAAACGGTTGTTGAAATAGGTATTACCCACTTGACTAGGATGTTATGTTGCTTTTATATTAGGTTTCAAATTCTCGGTGTAGTATTCTCTGTGTAGTATTCTTTGATTGACCAATAACCAATTCTGTTTCAGTTTAGTACCTACAGTCCGTTTTGATTTACCACGGCATTATCAAACGATGTTGCTACCGCGAAATTAATGAGTATTGCAAAATTTGTTCCGAGATCTGATTCCATATGACCGCATTGTTATCTAAAATAATTGTGAATGTAATCTGTACCTTGGTAATACTTTTTTTTAATTAAACCCTTATTAGAGTGAATGAATGGAGTGAAATCGAATTTATATCACTAAGCAAATTTGGTAAAAATGTCTCTTCAAATTTATTTTCAAAACTACCTCTCAAATTATAGGTATAATAGAAGTATATACTCACGTGTACCATCCAAAAACGAAGCCAAGTATAGTCAAGATGATGGCAGTTCCCACGCCAGCAGCGATGCCTACTACGTATACCATCCCTGTAGCAAAATCATTTCCAAGCAATCGGATGTGACGGGGTTTTTTCTTCGAGTCATCAGCATCTGAACCACTGTGACATAACAAAAAACTATTATACCTACTACCTAAAAATACGTATATCAACACAATAATGTTATTATAGCAGAACACAGCAACAGCTAATAGAAAAGTTATCATTTAAAATTGTATTTATAATTCAAAAGTTTATGTTAAAGAGAATTTTTTTTTAGAAATACATTACATTTCATATTCACGCCAATGTAATTTGTAACCCAACAGTTTTCAATGTTGTACTAATATATAATTCCAATTATTTATCAGGCCAGGTGTTAAATTCTCTACATTTATTATTTAATTTATGCTATTGTTTTAATAGATTGTTATTTTAATTAACTTTTATTGAATTCTGTATGATTTTTAATTTTCTATTTACTATTATTATGTATTCCTTGATTTGGTATTATTGTTACAGATTATTTTCTGATTATGATTTGATTAGTTATTTTATTTAGATGTGACTTATCTATTGCTTGCATATTGTTGTACATTTTTAAATTAAATACAAAAAACCCGCTTATGCTAACCAAACTAATCTTTTAAAAATCCTCGTCATATTAGTTCTTAAACATCCTAAACATTTTCACAATTAAATTGATACAATTCTATCAGCTGTTGTATTATTTTCAATCTACATCATCTACAATACAACACACAGATTAGGTACAATGCCGCAAACATTCTAACATCACTCACAACACTGAATAAGTCCTCTATTGCCGCAAACAATAAAATAGTTACGATAAACAGTAACGCAATAACGAATCAATAAGGGGCTTGTTTCGTTTCATTCTAATGAATGTAGTGAATTAACCTACTCAATGTTATGTATAGGTTTTTTTCATTTCTCATAAGTTGTACCTACATGGAAAGTACGCTAGTTACCGGGGAAAATGTAGCGTTTGTGCACTACACTACACGGAATTTTATTTTTCTTCGGTCGGTGTTTAACGGTGAAAAGTTCACGTGGGATTACCGAGATCAAAAGTAGCCTATGTGTTAATCTAGGATATAAGCTATCCTGTTACTAAATTTCATTTAAATCCTTTTGAGCGATTTGAGCGTGATGGAGTAACCAGGTAATGCGAAGACAATCCTTTTCAGGCATCTTGACAATGTTATTTGGTATACTCGTACTGGTCAGATATTTATTTACATTGAAAAAGGTTTTTTTTACTCTTACTAAGCTTAAAGCTTTATTAATTTCCAACGTTACTAAAATGTGGGCTGATAAATTAACCAACAAAAACGCGGGAAAGCAATTTTTGCCTTTTCGAGTAAGTACTTAATTTAGGTATTAAAACATTTCAATTTTTAATGTTATTTTTGAAGTTTTTCGACTTAATTTCCCTAGATTTGAAATGTTTGTGGAAGGTAAAAAACTTATAATGAAAGAACTCGCACTATAAGCGTCCTTGTTACCGCCTATGCGCCAAACCATTTTGAGCATTATTAAGTTCTTTCATCCCTAGTGTAACAATCTACTATTGATCATGCGTCCAGTTAAACGTACCTTTTATTGAAATACGGCACCAGTTTTTAAAAAAACACCTACTTAGGAGGTCAAGCTATGAAAACAAAATTCTAATATATTTTCTAAAGCTACTTATGAATGTCATGCGTAAAAAGTGATGAAGACTTTATATTCTTTAGCTTTTTGTGTAACTTGTGTAATTTTCACCAACTTGAACATTGTGACCCTCGAGAATGCAACGCGTAAGAACAGTACAATATCATGTCTGTCATCAGTGCAACTTTGAAACACAGTTAAGCAACTTGGAATATTTTTCTGCAAACATTGCTTCAGTTCTGAACATTGCAATAACTGGAGAATGAGATATTTTAAATAAGCAAAAATATTAAAATAGCAACGCATCGAAAGTGAGAGGAGTGGTGCATTTTCACACAGTTAGGACAAGTTGGCACAACTAACTCCTAGTGCTAAACACCCTAACATATAAAACTAGCACAAGTGATACACTGCACTCATGTTCAAACAATAGGACCACAGCTTACTAAAGTAGTTTCCAATGTGAGGATAGGACAAAATTAATATTCCATGCTCATCTAAGGGCTTTGTAACAAACAGTATTCTAAGTACATAATTAAAGTTATTTCTTACTTTAAGTTATTATTTACGTCTTTGTACAGTTTTAACCAATTAAGGTTCGTTGGTATCAGTGATACCGGAACGCGCATTTGGTGTTTTGACCTGGAAAGTATATAAATCTTAGGTCTGGACATTTAAGAGAGCGCAAAAATAATGGCCTCTGATACTTTAAGACGACTACATGAAGAGAATGAGAGTACCTATACCTAATGAGATTCTGCAAGCCTCACTACCCAGTTTTTCTTGATAGGATAGGTAGACACAAGATTGGGCTAGAAATGACTGGAAAAATATGGCATACTATATGCATTCAATTTTTTCATTCAAATCAAAGATGTAATACGTAACACATCACAAAAATAAGTAGGAGGTATTGTTACTAACGAAATAAAATACTTACTGAAGACACGAGTAAAGTGAAAAGTCAAGTACTTATCATGTGTTACACAGTGGTCAGTCTTCTCCTAATTAGTCGCATTCACGATTACAAGTTACAGCCAATTAAGATCTTTTTAACATATAAAAAGAAAATAAATACATTAAATAGAGTTCATTAAGCTCAAAAATAACATAAAACAGTCGATGCAACGGCCACTAATAATAGGTAATGCGAAGTCAATCCATGACAATAGGCATCTATGACAATATAATTTGTTATTTAGAAAAAATAACGCGGACTACTCTACTATATCAATAAAAAACAACATAAAAAAATACCTACCGTAAAATTTTACCAATCTAGAACGTTCTGGAACTTTTCATATCTAACCAAGAACTTTGCTAATTTTCTGGTTTTTAAAATTAATATACCTACTATCAATATCTCGTATCCAAAAGAAAAGCTTCAGACAGTTCTAGCGCTTTGTGCTATTTTAAAAGGAGGTCTCGGTATAAATAATAAAATTGTTATTGTTGGGACGTATTTGACGTAGAGTGCCTACTCCCCAGTTAGATATCGAACAGAATTCCACAAATAGGAATTCTGTTACTGCAGCAACAAATTGATGTGAAAACAATGAATAGGTGTCAATTACGAGATAGCTAAGAATAAATAAGACCGGACTGAGTTATTATTTGCAATCACACTTACACGCCATCTTTAAGTTTATCCAGATCATCAGCGACAAGGGTTTTAGTGCGGCTGATAGGATTCTGACGAGTTTCACGACGTGGGCCCAAATCCTCTAGTTCCTCATGCCCACCACCCTCGTGGGGACCTTCCAGAGTATTATTCATCAACTTACCTAGAATAAGAAGTTAGTACATACCGTTGCCAACGTATTGGTTTCATTCAAAAATGTCTCGCATTTACTCACTCGTCGTATTTTCTATGGCTTCGAAGTATCCTGGATCTTGAGGAGTGAGCGCAAAGGTCGTCTTGTCCTGTGGGTTCACCTCACTGAACTCGTGGTCATTGGTAGTTTTTTTTACTTGGTGTAAGACTTTGGCGTGTTTGCGAGGTACAGCGGCAGCAGCCATTAGTGCCTTTGATGGGAATAAGGGATAGTCGAAGTAGGGGGATACGTGTCTGCGGGTTCCGTAGGATTCTACAGGTCCGAATATAATGCGCTTGAAGGGTTCCGAAGCTATCCACGAAGGCAGCTCAGACTTGTACGGCACTAGTTGAGGTACAGGATCCTGCATTCGATTGATACGGTCGATTTCCTGTGTAGACATTTTGTTTATTTACCTATAGCACTATAATGAGGATCTCTATTACATAACACAAAAATTATTTGCTATCTGGTTTCGAATCCGGCCATGCATCAATGAATTTATCATTTAAAAAAAATTTGAAATAACAACAATGATGGTAAACATTGAGGAAAGGAAACCTGTTTGCTTCCTAATAGCGTCGATTCCTTGTAACCTTTCACGTATCTATGAAATGTTAACTTCTACAAAATGTGCGCAGGGTATATACCAAATATGTATTTAGACATACCTCTGACTACCCCCTTAGACAGATGTCTTTAGTCCTTTTTAATTTGAACTTAATATCACTGGGAATACATTCGTGATCTGATTACTTAATTTTCATTTTCATTTCGATTTATTTGGTGAATTTCTAATTAATTTATAATTACCCTACGAAATCAAATCACCTATTGTTTCATAAAATTGAATGTGTTGTGTTGTATACACACAACATCACGAGATAAAGAACCACGCGGGACCATGTACGTGACCTACTTACTGAGGTCAGGGAATTGACAAACAAAAAAGTTGCAGAATTAGCGAATAGAAAATTGTGATGATGTGCTAAAAGCTTACAGGGTTAAAGGTCTTTAAAACAGGGTTTGAATATTTAACTCAAGAGTAACCTAACTATGTATTAGCATAAATAACTGTAGATAAAAAAAGAATCGTTTTTTGACTATTTATCTAAGACTTTTTTTCTCTATTAATAACTGTCATTAGAAAACCAGCATGGAAAATTATATTTAATGATGATAATTCTAATCTTATATAGCACATTATTTTGTATCTATTGCATCCCAGGAAAGGACTACTTTAACTCCCTTTAACAGGCGTAAAATACCTTTTATATAGCGAGTTTACAGCTAGTTTCTATAAATATAAATCTTGAATATTGGATGCGTCGTGCTTACCTCGTTCAGCCAATCAGAGGCCGGCATCTGAGGACGCGGATAGGGAATGCGAACGCGTTTTTCTCCCGGCACGTACTGGGACATCAGGTATCTCGGGAGGAGGTAGTCACGGAGCGCCTTGCGGTTCGGAGGCTCCGACGCCTGGGCTCCGTTGCGCAAGATGTTACTGGTCAAGTCATCGTGCATTCCTAGGTAGAAAATACAACTGTTACAATGACTTCTAATTAACGTGTGTTGGGACTTGCTCCTGCTTTTACGCTGGGCTACTTACTTCTATTATTATGATTAAGTTATAAAATTAGAAAAAAAATATATAAAAACTATAAAGTTATAAAATTAATAATTAAATGAAATGAAATAAAAAAAATGAAATATGAGCACGACTGTATCCCGGGAGCGGTAGACATGAAATCTTCAATTGTAATCGTGACATCAAAATTGATCGTCACTTAAATATCTAAAATATTTTTTTTACTAAATTCAATTTTATTTATTTGGAACAAATTACATGGTGAAGTACAACAAGAAACGTTGACTACCGCAAAAGTATAAGATATAATGAGATAAAAAAAAAAATAAGTTTTACGTTTAATAAATAGCCTATCCACATTTCGAGAAGCTATCAACAATCCACCCACACTCACAGAGATTTGAAAATATTGTTCACGTTCGTGTCGCGGGACGAAATATCGACAACATACGGGAACTAGGAGCGGATCGCAGATCAAAGCTGTGAAGAATATGCGAATGGAATCCACGCTCCTGTGTCGTGGGTTGTTTGTGGCTTCCCTGTGGGAGAATGTGTAGACCCAGGACGACTACCTATTTGAAAGCTATTTTGCGAAACTAACAGGTGTTTTTAGAGAGCGTTTAGGAATAAATATTTTTACAATTTCGTAGTTGGCGGTGGTAAGTTATTCCAACATTTCGTAGGAATTTGTTTCAAACTAAGTACCACAAAAAGTACTCAGTCGTTCTGTGTCGTGGACAAACGTGACGGCTAGCAAATCGTAGCAGTCGTACAGAAAATTATAGTTTTTCATAGAGATAAAACAGAGTGCCGAAGTACGGCGTACGGCGTGATTTCATCATTCAAAAGACTGTTATTAATTACATATTATTGGCGCAATATAGTATTGAGTTTTGGTAGAGGGGTTTAACCGTTTGTAACACAAATGCTTTACAAAATAAAGAGTTCCGTCCATTAGCAAACCTAAACGAGTTTCGCTTACACGATAAAAAAATTACCCACAATTACTCTAGGGTAAAAAAACTACCTACTATGTAATTCATTTGATTGGTTATTTCTCGTGACTTGTCACTGTTCTTGCTTCAGGATATCAGAAACTTTTTAGATGAAAATTGTAAATGCATTTTATAATTCCTCATATTTTGTAAGAGAAACATGACCTGGTTTTCGCTTCAGGTATGGTATGGCGCACTCGAAGTTCCTCCGTGCTACAAGATAGCGGAATTCTGTGCGTTGTAATTCTTCTTGACATTGGTATTCAGTTTCCTACTACAGACGAGAAAAATGTGTACTATATAGGTACACATTTTTGTCACTCTTATTAAGCAACCAATATCAAAATAAATGCTCTGATTTTTAAAGATGCTTGGTTATGGTACATAAACGAGAGAAGAGTATTTTAACAACAGTGGAAAAGGTAAGCGACTGAAATATGCAAAAATTTTAAAAGGTTGGTTTAATGTAAATCATGCATGGCGAGGAAACCTGTTCGCTTTGTAATAGTGATGATCTCCTTGCTATCTCTCACATGTAGTATTTTCTGCATAAGTGTGCATGGCAAATGTACCTATATTTTTATTTGGACATACTTCTGAGCCCCTAACTACCATGTATTACTGAACTGACTATCTCTCTAGCTAGATAGACACTTCCAAAATCTTTATCTTAATAAATATAAAGTCGGGACTTATTTTATAACTCAAGAACGGCTGGACCGATTTTTAAGATCTTAAATTTTTTGGATTCGTCACCGCTCCGAATAACAGGAAGTAAGAAAACAAACAAATTCATGAAAATAAATAAACGGAGTATTGCCATTGGCCATTCTAATGTTGGAACCAAGTTGAAGCCAATGGATCCGTATCACATTGGAGTATTGAAACCAACACGTTCCAATTACTTTCATAAACATTTTTGTACGGGGCGGTTTTTTTTGATTATGCCTCAAATTCAGAGGCGGTACGATGTTCTCAGGGTCAGCTTATATAGTAGTGGTAATTCGGAGTATCGCAAAAGCTAAAATTAACTAACTAAAAATGTTGCCGTCCCTTTCATAGCGATGGGAATAAAAAGGATGGCATTAATTTTAGTTAGTTTAGTATAGCTTTTGCGACACTCCGAATTGCCACCAGTAGTTTCTTATAATCTATCTATAATAAAAAATATCCTATTGTCGTTGTCACTCAAGAGCTCGAGAATGGCTGGACCGATTTGGATAATTCTTTTTTTTAATGTTTTCTAATAGTTCGTAGATGGTTCGTGCATTTAAAAAAAACCTAGTGGTACGAAGTGGAACGGGTCAGCTTGTACACGATATTTTTGGATGTGACATGTCATGTAACTTAGTTATGTCTAAAATGGTAGGTATATGATGTAGGCGGATTTTAAGCGCTTTTAGGATACCCATACAGTTATGTTTAAAGTCATCCATATTGAATAAGTGCACGAAGTAGATAGCTTAATGGCTAATTAACTAGTAGTTCGCCCGAACGAAATCTCTCGCGTTGTTGGTTGCTGGCTTATTTTGTTACATGCTTCCTTGCTTCTGCCTAACAATATACCTACCTACGACACTGTCGAGTTATAAAACATATGCAAACGGGTATTAATCACGAATTTTACCTATATTCGCCCGACGTTTCGACCGGATTGCACCAGCCGTGGTCGCGGGAAGACTGTCGAGTTGTTACTAATAATTGATTGTTTAAAATACGAAAACCGACTACAAGATTATTACTTACCTACATCGAGTTTTTAATCAAAATCTTATGTTGAATCATTAAAGAAACGAGCAGCCTATTTTATAGGCAACCATGCAAAAGAAAACTTATTTTCGATTTGAACTTCGCCATGAAATTAGGCGACAAAAAAAATGCCGACCGATTATCATTGTTCATAAACTCTTTCAAATAAATGAAATAAAAGGTGTTGCCGCTAAATATTTAAAATAATTTGTGTTTCAAATAACATTTCCGTAGAAAAAATAATTCTTGGAATTTGAAGGAGTTTTTTGTAAAGTTAAAGTAAGTTGCTTTGAGGGTGATGTTTCATCAAAATAACATTTTATTAATTCTACAGATTCTTATTATGATTCAAAAGACCTGTTGTCCAATTGAAATTCGTCATTTTTTCGAGAAGAGACAGAAGTTAGAAACACTGACAAAATATGGTAATAGCCTGCTGTACCTATTGCAGTACATAGGTCAAATTATTTTAAAAACTATACCTACTTATATATACTATACCCTTGATATATAAACTATTTTGGAATGTTCAAATAAAGCCCTTACATATAGGTACATAGAGTTCAGTAATGATACCGCATTCAATATTTGACTAACTTTTTTTAACCACCTTTTTTTGAAGGGGTTGTAAAGATACTTAATGGGTTCTGTTCCGAACCAATAAGTATCCTTACAACCCCTTCACTGATGCATTAGATTACCAGCAAATTGCCATAACACTACCTACATACGAGCACCTACCAAGTTACGTGCAGATTAGAGTAACGGTTCGATAGTTATGCGAGCACAAGAAAGTGAAACATACATACATCGAAAGCAAAAAATACCTAAGTTGCTACTAAGATCTTCGCCCACTCGATCGATTATAGTGAATATATTTTAAATCGGTCACAGCTTCATAAAATATTTTGCATTCTGCAAGCTTTCATATTCTTAGTAACAACAAGTGGGTCAAACCTAATCTAATATTGAACCCCGTTTCAATTATGCAAGTCTACCAGGAGTATAATTGCATCTTAGTTAGCAGTGGGGCGTAGTGACGGCTATAGACGATTACTGCTTACCCATTTGTTTGTACCTAACTAGGAGGAATATTTTAAATAATCCTACTAACCATACTCATATTATAAAGGTGAAAGTTTGTTTGTGTAAGTGTGAATGTTTGTTACTCTTTCACGCACAAACAGCTAGACGAATTTGAATGAAATTTGGTACCAGGATTTCTTATACCCTGAATTATAAATAAGCTCATTTTGATCCCGGTATTTCCACAGAAACGGGAACTATTTACCGCGAGGCGCAGCTTAACAAAAACTTAAAAAATATATTTCTAAGAAATTTCTCATATACCTACTATTACCTATACTATCTATATCTACTAATCATGATTAAAATCAATTATCTTTATCTGTGTACTGGAGCATCGAACATACATGTATTTTTGAACCAATATTCAACAAACGCTGGTGCTTGTAAATAAATCAAAGCACTCAACGAAATACATGAAATTGCAAATCAACCCGAGCGAATTGAGGTTTTCATAGAAAATAGCAGTGTGCTTTACAACATGTCCTTCGATTAGTGAATATTCCAGTGGGCAGTACCGGCATTAGGGTAGGGCGCCAGATGTAAAGAGTTTTTTTTAATGTGCGCGCTTACACAATATGCTCATAATACCTACCCATAAGTGTACTTATTTAATTATACTTGTACAATTATTATATTATCTGTGTTTACAATATTTCATTATAGTGTTAAACCACACTTAGGTATTTCATTATAAATGAAAAAAAATTATCGGTGCTTTAACTGAAATATCTAGATGGTAGGTATAGATAAATGGGCGTCAGCGTGTCTATAGACGTAAAAATTACAGGTTTTAGCCTTGCTCTATAACCGGCACATGGGTTACCGTAAGGCGGGTCAATAATGGTTTGAGATGGTATAACGTACCGATCTTGTCGTCATATAGTGTGAATGCCGGATCTGAAATATTTGCGCGAAGGATACATGCGCTATAGATGGAAAGACGTTTGCGCGTATGACCATTTATGCGAAGTTCCATTAGCGCGGATCGACATTTGAGCGGATATTTTTCCGAGGTTGTGATAACTTTGAATCTAGACATCGTTGAGACATGCTGTTTTCAGCATCATGAAGGTAATTGTATGTTTTATATTTTCAGAGTACGTACACTACCCTACGCTATGCCATCCTTCCCAAAATCCCAAAATAATATTTTCCATAGAACCGGCGTAGAGGGTGCTACGGTGCTTCCGTAGCAAACAAAAAACTTGAACGCGCACCTTCCCTGTAATGCAAATTTTTCGATTGTCCGATTGTTCGATTCAAGTAATCTGATATCTCCTAATTAAAGTGTTTGATGCAATCATCATAACGAGCAAGTATAGTATTGTTAATGATTCTTGATTAAAACTTAAATAGTACTTTTCAGGTGGTTATAAATAAAACAAATAATACCTACTGTCGACATTTACAGTAAAAGCAAAGGAGTTAAACAGGGCGACCCACTGTCCCCAGTTATTTACAGTAACCCTAGAAAAAGTGTTACGTCGCTAGAAGAATTGTGGGCTAAGATTACCACTGAGGGACCCCAGTCCCACAAGGCGTTAAACGGCCTCGATAGCGGGACGAACGCGACGACTACTACATCTACCAGCTGGCTGACAGAAGCCTTACACAGTAGCGAAATGAAAGTAGGGAAAGGAAGGCCTTTGCCCAGCAGTGGGCTTTTTAATTAGATAGATTAGATTAGAATACCTATTGTCTATCCATCTCTTTTCTGTGACATACAGCATTTTTTGGGTTGTTATTAAAAAATCTAATAACCTGTCTGTACTGTGAATTATTGAATTAATATTTTGTCCAAATACATATTTATTTGGTACATGCCTCTGACTACCCTCTTAGACATCTTTAAAAGGATCTAAAAATTGCATTTAGATCTGAAAAAAATGTCTACCGCTCCCTGGGATACAGTCGTGATCATATTTCATTTTTTTTCATTTCAATATTTAACTTAGGTACTTAGTACTATTAATCGGTATAAACTAAACAGATCGGTTGGTATTCATTGTCATTTCCTCTGTGATAACCATAATTCTTTATTGTTATTACAACTGACAGCTAGATAATCTACGAGTACCTTGCTATAACTGACGATAGAGCCGACTTGTTTCTCAGACACATGAACATGCCTGAATCGATGTATTGAATAGCTTAACTACTTAATAACTATTAGGCAAGTACTTAGGTTGTTTTTGCCTAGAAATAAGCTCTTGTATTGTATGCACTAGTTAGATAATTAAGTCGGAAAACTTTCTAGTTTTCGATTGAGTTCTAAGCTTAGTTTCGCAACTTCAACGTTAGTCGAACATCGATGTTTTTAAACATTAATGATGTTAAGGTGCCTTTCCAGTTTTCCACCAACCATTAGTGTCATCTCCAATAGGAACGCTTGAGTTTTATTGTTAAGCTTCGCAATATTGGTGGGCTTTAAATGGTTTTGAAAATATAGCCCATGCTATAATAATTATTTATATATTAATAATTACTTATGCAGTCAACTGTGAATAGCCAAAAGAAAGATCTAAAGTTGCATTTAACTTTCCACATTAAAAAAAGCATTATATACAACAATGGTTATACATAGTGTAAGTATATAAAGTATGTTTTATTATATTTCGAATTTAACTTAAAGTGATTTTACAATATTGAAACAACTTAGAATAGGTACCTCCCTAGCAGCGTTGCCAGACGTCCCGATGTTAGCGGGAAAGTCCCGATTTTAGCAAAAAATTGAATGTCCAATGGTCCCAAAAAAGCGGAAACTAGCATTAGATGCCTTGCATTTTAGATCTATATAGGTACGCGGCAGCATGTTCTGTGTGTGTCCTTAATATTATGATTTAGAAAGGATATTGCTGAAACGTCCTTGGTTAAGCCTCCATACAAGTTCAAGCAAAGCGAACGGGCGACGAAGCCTTGTGTATACCAAACAATACCCAAACCATAATTTGGAGGCACTTTTGATCCCAACATAACATAACTTAAAAATCTATAGAACACAAACACGTGAAATTTTGTTTATTTATTACGTAAGCTGCATTAGACTAACTAGAAGCCCATAAATATAGCTCAAACGGTTTTCGAGTTTATCAACATCTATAAATCGTTTATATATTTTATTATAGTATAAACCACACTTAGGTATTTCATATTCGAGTCCCATCGAAGCCGTAAAACTTTTAGTAGGATTTTTCATTTATCTATAAATCGGCATTTTTACTAGAGAGATAATGCTAGCTAGAGATAGTTCAACATTTTGACGCCTTTGTAGATGACAATAGGAAGCTGCAAAAAAATTGTGTGAGATAATAATAATTATACAAAAGGAATAAATCTGAAAATAGCGATTTTACAAGATTCGAAAGAAATATCGAAACATAAATTTTTGTTAAGAGGCCTATTACATTACGAGTTTATGACCGTGTTTTTGCCCAGTTTCTGTGATCTTATTCAAAGAAACTGAAACTCCTCAACAGTTTTGACTTAGGTATAATATGGTGGAGAACAGTTAGTTTTGTCCACAATATCTTCCCAAAATGAAAACAGTAAATGGTCAGTGGTGAAAACTATTCAATAAATGTGAGCTCCTATTCATTCTAAGTTATCATCGTAATTTCATGACTATTAATATTACAGAATTTGACACCCATTAAGATCTCAATTCTTTGTCGGCAACCACGCAATTCCTAATAATTATTCTACTTGGTTCCTTCATTTTCACATTGATGTTTTTGTTGGGATAATATGACATTTCGATATAGGTACGAGCAAAGAGAATAAAATCACTACGTTTAGGTACAAGTAAATACACCCACGATAAAATAATTTAGGTAGAGATTTCAATTCGCTAGAGAAAATATTTGCAAGCCGATTAAGTTTTAAGCCTTTTCAACGTGAACTCATTACAGCATCTTAGCTGCTTTAGTTATTAGTCCATCTTGAAATATAAAAAATTGTAGAGTATTATAACTAAGTATTATATTAATATTTTATTATTACCTACTCTAAAATGATGTCTAACGCACCATGGGAATAATTGGGAATACAGTCATGGTATATTTAATTTCATTTTAAGAGTTCTAAATTTCAGAACTTAACCCTCTTGTCCCCTCGCATCTGTATTTGACAAGGCGTTTCGTGCGTGAATGAAACTAGCGCCGCCACCGTCGCCTATTTTATTTTATTATTACGTTGAACAAAGGAATTTATTAAAAAATGATTGTGAAACCTATCATAAGTTTTTTTAATACCTCTGTAATAGTTTTATGCTGTACAGTTTAGAAGGAGTAGCGAAGTTGCACTCGGTGGTCATCAAAATCTGTTTTTGCTACTCTTCCTAAACTATACAAAATCAAAGATTTACAGAGTTACAAAAACTATACTCTTTTCTACCTACTCGTAGGTACATATAAAAAAATAATAAGTAGGTAGGTACCAGAGCTAGGCTCTGCTAAGCCTAACTATTATCACACTTAAGTGTGATGATTTAGTTTTTATTTTTGATTACTACGTACGTAGATTCATATTATTATAGATTATTATTAATGATTATTAAATAGTGCTGTGCATGCCTGTAATGGGTACACATATCATAGTATTTTTATATGAATGTTTTTTACAATGTGTAATTATGTGTACTGTTGGCGTTGCCTTAATAAATAAATAAAATAAAATAAAAATGATATAGTCATAGTCGACACTATACCTACACACTCACATCTTCACACACACCCTCACACAGTCTACCTACACAGTAGTCGCATTCTCGATGTTTCAAAAGCTTTCGTTTAAAAAATACTTTTATTTTGTTTTTATTGTTCTTCATAACAAAGCTACCTACTTGTTTTGTAGGTGGGCGTTGAGACTGCTTCACAATTTATACCTACTTTTGCAGTTTCATCGTTTTACTTGTAATGTTTGTGCACTTTGTAATTTTGTACTGAATAAAAATTTTATTTAAAAAAATAGCATGGCTCTAACTCAATTCTGGTTACTTTTTATGTCGAGTTATCGAAATGATTACCTTAGATATTAAAAATAAAACAATTAAATTCATTCACCGATGTGTAGCATGGACTTTCCGAATGAACATAGGCTATATTTTATCAAGGTGGGTACCACGTGAACAAAGCCGCGGGCGAGTAAGCTAGTACTGTATAATATCTATACTAATACTAATAATCTTTAATTTATACTAATATTATAAAGAGGTAATGTTGGTTTGTTTGTATGTTTGGGGTAATCTCCGAAACTACTCATCCGATTTTAAAAATTATTTCACCAATTTGTAGCTTAGACTTCTGAATGAACATAGGCTATATTTTATCAAGGTGGGTACTACGTGAGCGAAGCCACGGGCAAGTTAGCTAGTAATATTATAAAGAGGTAAAGGTGGTTTGTTTGTTTGTATGTTAGGGGTAATCTCCGAAACTAGGTACTTATCCGATTTAAAAAATTATTTCACCGATGTGTAGCATGAACTTTCAGAATGAACATAGGCTATGTTTAATCAAGGTCTGTACCACGCGAGCGAAGCCGCGGCCGAGTAAGCTAGTCAAATATAAAGGCATAACTCATCACATGATATTCGATAGTTAAAATAAGTGGAGTTGATTCATTTGTATTAGTAAGTATGTTTATAAGGGAACATCTCCATTTGTTGCCTTTGCTTTATTACAAACAGTCAAACACCGACCGTAAAGAAGTTACGAGTAGGTACCTAATGTTCTCAGAAGATATAGGTAGCTACTATTTACCTACACATTGCACTATATACATTCCTGCGTTGTGAAGTTATTACCCTATAGGCACAAATACGTAAAAACCACAGTGTACACAACGGTTGGATGGACACGTTAGATGGTTTGGACGTTTCATCGTTGGCCTGTCTCTAACAGCCTTAGTAGGTTCCATCTTGATTTTGATTCATTCAAAATTATTATTTAAAATTGTAGTTTTTTTTTTGTTTATGTTATAAAGTCGCTCAGAAAATTTATTTAATTTTTTTTTAACGAAAGACCTAAAGAAAAAGTTATTTTTGCTCCTTGATATTTTCTGTCTGAAAACCATTTTCTATGAATCTTGTAATTTTGCACACTCATAGTATTTTCAAGTTATAATTTTTTGTGTGGTCTAAACGTCTTTGGTTCATTTCACTGTTTAATTTTTATAAATACAATTGTTGCAAATAAAAAAATTCTGTTCTGAAAATTCTGAGCCACTCTGTTGCAGGTTCTCTACGACGAAAAACGTCACAGCTTCCAATCAGTTAGTCGCGCGCTAAATGTTTCAATATCAATAGGTAGGTAGTACCTATACTGCAATGTTCAGCAATATAGACAGACGTGATGAGGCCTAGACAAAGCTAAAAACGAGCTACTAGCTCCGCGTCGTGGATGACCGTTTTCTAAGGGAATAGACTCTAAAAAACCGGCGTTAAACTGCATTTACTAAGTATAGTGTCTTATAAAAAGTGCGTAACGTGCAGGTAAGTGCACACTAGTGTGGCAAGGTTTGTGGTCTGAGAGGTCGTACGTGCCAGCCAAAGCTTCAAAACTTGAGAGAAGTCGTCAGGAAGCCAGATTAGCATTAAATTCTGTTTATATTCTGATTAGCATGCTCGTAGACACCATGATGGGACTAACGAGTGGAGCCGAGTTTTATATACTTAATGTTTTATATACATATATAATCCTATATTTATGGTATATACCTACTAATGTTTCTTGGAACTTGACATGTTTTTCACAAAAAAGTGTTGCGGGTTGCTTTGCTGCTGTCATGTGAAGTGTTGCACAAATACCTATTGTCAAGAATCATTTTGTTTTAATTTATTTTTCTTTAGAAAAATATTTTTTGGTTTTTGTAAAAATATAGTTTCTGTGAGGTTTCGACTTAAAAACATTTTGGTTTTAATTATTTCTGCAGTAAAAAAAATCTTATTACGTGTTTGTTCGTTGTTTTTGGTTGATCATCAAAAGTCATAGAAATGGGAGCTCAGGTGGAGGTCATGATTTTTTACATTTATCGATATTATTCAAAATCTTTACCACCCCTTGACCGATTAAGCTCAACATTTACTTATCACAACCTATATAAAGGTACCTACCTAGTTTCATGAAGATTCGATTAACGGTTTGTCAGTTGTGCCGAAACTGAGGCCGGAACATACAAACATACAACGCAAAATCGTCTCATGTTGTCACTAACATCTTCGTTCGCATCGCTGACTCGATCGATTATTCAGATACTTACCTACTTAGTTAACACGATTAACCGTATTAATATATAAAGCTCTATTTTCATTTACAAACAACATTGAGGTAACTACTTATTTCAATAAGTTCGTGTGATTGAAGATTATGGTTGTTTGAATGAAAATTGATACTTTTGTTGTTTTCAAATTTTTGCACTTTGATTGCATTTTCTTAAAAACTACTTTGGTTACTGTTTAAAATAAATAGGTACTCACAGAAAGGAAATACACTTCATCAGTGACTGGTTAAGGCTAAAATTACCTAGACCGGCTATTTAGAATCTCATAGTTAAATACAAATTGGATTTTAGTTCACGTCCTATTTTAATCTATTAGCCAAATTCCGGGATGGTCCTGCTCAGGAGCATGTCATAACGAATGAGGTCAAACGTATTATTCGAGATTCAACCACTTAATTAGATGAACGGAACACGTATATTATTTTATGCACGTTCTAATTAATAGACAATGTCAATCAGCATTTGCTCATTCGCCCTAACAAGTCTGTGATTCGCCGGTCAGGCGCCATCAAAGAAAGAACAGGCCAAACGCGCCTAAAATATCCATTTAGAAAAAAAATTGGAAAAGTAAGTAAATAAATTATTAAGGACAATAAGAATTTGAAAACTTTTTATAAAAATATACCTACTCGTATGAATGTTAGGTGTATAAATAAGTACCTACCTACAACTTAATCATCACATAAATAATAAAAAAAAAAATATGTAAAAGAGTCTCCATCGGATATCGCGAATCGATGGTTTGCGTAGCTCAAAGACGATTAATATCTAGAAGACAGACAAAGGCCATACACAAAATCGTAACCCTAAAAAATAGCCTGAAAACTCTAAAACATCAATTTTATCCAAGAAATTTCAATTACTTTCTAGTTAAAAATGTTTAAATATTGAATATTGTTGCTACCTACTACTAAGTATTGAAATTTCTTGGATAAAATTGATGTTTTAAAGTTTTCAGGCTATCTGGTACTGCGGGATCGGGTTACGATTTTGTGTATGGCCTTTGTCTGTCTTCTAGATATTAATCGTCTTTGGCGTAGCTATTATATTGTGATATTATTTATTTGAGCCAAAAATTTATTGTTTAACTGCTGGCTCTTAAAATCGAAGAATTAAAAGTATTTATCACTACTAAATACTAATAGACGATTTGTTTTCAAAGTTTTGCTATTCAGGTACTAGTACTTATGCATTATTATTCTCATCACAAACAAATTTTTAATTAAATTGCTAATAAAAGCGTTTGTTTAATGGAAAAGTACTCCAATATAGCGCTCCAAACGTTCTAATTTTGTAGGTACTTACTCAGCATGATATCACGCCTTTCACATAATTGTAGGTTTGAAAGCAACGCGTAGATAAACAACTTGCGTGTAACAGGTGGTAGGTATGTAACTTGCTATCACCACGACTTCGTACAAAAGATGCACTGCATAATGTTTTTATTAAACCGTTGATCATGATCGCACATGCTACGGCAACATCATTTAATCACTTACTTCGCAACGACAATTTAATGCGGGAAGCTCTTATCAGTCGCGATAAGGATGTTACATGGAAATATTGTATAAAAGTAAAAATATTTATTAAAACTAAAAAGTTTTTAAACAAAAAGTTTAGTTACCAGGATGTGCGATGGCACAGGCTGTAAAAGCGGCAACGGCGAGCGCGAGTAAGGTGTGCATCGCGATCGCGAGCCAGCCGTTTGGCCGGAGGAGCGCTGCTTTCTGTTTAGTAGCGACACCGACGGCCAGCGAGTGGCCTGTAGAGCGATAGGCGAACACGCACCCCGCTTTACACTCTGAGCGCAAGCAGGCGCGCGTCGATCGATACCCCGCCCACATCAAATTGCTCCCGCTTGACTCCAAAAAGACTTAACTCCACTTCGCAAACTGTACTTACAGATAAAAACTACATGGATACTTTTTCGTCGCCAGAACTTAGCAAGTGTAATTTTTTTCAACAAGTTACTACTTCTATTTAATTTTAAAAATAGTTGCAATTTAACCTATGAACTCTAGATTGGTATAAAATTAAGCAGCACTTTAGTAAACTTTGTTCAAAAGTTTTTAAAAAAGTTTTCAAGTCAAATTCACGAGAATTAAGACGCGGGCTGTATGGTATGCAAATACAAAATTAAATTTAAAATTATACTTAGGTACTTATAATTTTAATTATAAATCTTACCTCAAAAGTGTTAAAGCAGAGCATTTAACATTTCTTAATTTTCACAAAATGCTGCTTTTTTTTATACCAATCTAGAGTTCATAGATTTTATATTGCAAATATATTAACAAAATGGAAATAAAAATAATAAGTAAGTAGGTACCTAAGGTAGGTCTTACCAAGGACGATAATAATGGTCTTACTTATTTTTTTTTAATTTATTACATTAATTTTTAATATTAAAACTTGTCCGAAATAGCTGATTAAATGCACCATAGTAATCTCTCTACAAAACTTTAGGTGCCTAATGGGCCACCCACCACCGTGTATTTGTAGTTTGTAGGGTTGTTAAAATTGGTAGCCTAACTTTTAGTTATCCTATTTACGCGAGACTGGGTTTGCTTTAAATATTATAATTACAAGCTTCCGCCCGCAGCTTTGCTCGCATGGTTGTACCTACCTGGAAGCGCTCGTGGTGAAGCTTGCTAAGACGTTCTTCATAGAGCAACGTTCTGAGCGGTCATTATTTTTAACTGTATTTATTTTAAATTTTTTTTTTTTTTTTTTTTTTTTTAAACCTATAGTGTGTCCCACTGCTGGGCAAAGGTCTCCCCCATATCCTTCCACTTCTTGCGATCACCGGCCGCTTCCCACCATTCCTCCTGGAAGGCAACAATGTCGTCACGCCAGCGCCTTTTGGGCCTTCCTCGGCGTCGCCGCCCGTCTTCAGGCTCCCACTTAGTGACGATTGATGCCCACCTCTCAGGGTGCATTCTCCTTACGTGGCCTGCCCAATCCCATTTCAGCCTAGCTGACTTCCTGCCTACATCGGCAATGCCTGTTTTTGAACGTAGCGTGGTATTGCGAATCTTGTCAGTTCGCTTGACTCCAAGCACGCTACGTTCCATTGCCCGTTGGCAAACCTTGAGTTTGGATTTTTGTGAATCGATTAAGGACCACGTTTGTGCACCATAAGTGAGGACGGGCAGAATACACCATGTCGATGAGTTTGCGCTTAAGTGACAGAGGAAGGTTGCCCTTCATGTGCGCTTTCATGGACCAGTAGCTCTTCCAGGCGTTCTCGACACGGCGGACTTTATATTTTTATATTTGTGTGTTGTGAGAGAATTAAATAAACAATTTGTATTTGTATTTGTACTACTTGGGTGACCGCATGTGGCATTAATATCTGAGCGCTTCCGTGCTTCGGAGGGCACGTTAAATTGTCGGTCCCGGCTTTTAAAGTCGTTAAGCCATGACGGAGGCCCTAAGGCGACCTGAAAACTCCGTCACCAGAGTTGGCCACTTGCTCATTACAAACTTACTTTTTTACCTACCTGGATATTCCAGGCCATAAACATTGTGTACCTACCTAGGTACATTCCTATATAGTTTCAACCAAAACCGATTAGTAAATTTTGCGGTGAAAGAGTTAGGTACATGATCTGTATCTACCTAAGTACATCCATACAAACTTTCTCATTTATAATATTAGTGGTACAGTACCTTACCTCGCGTGGTAACCCGGATTAAAAGTAGCCTATGTGTTATTCCAGGTCATTGACCTTTATGGTTGACATTTTTAATAATCCTGAATTGTTTCGTTTTATTTTGAGTCAAGAATTTATACCTACTTAACATTTTGACGATCCAACTGTCACCATTTTGTAGGTACCTACCTAAGTATTAAAAAATAACCTCCTTACATCAACTTGACTTCTATTTAATTATTAGTGCCTACGGCCTAAACGGAACCCATATGCTAAGTTTCAGCTTCGTAGCTCCTGTAGTTACAGAGATTTGATGATATGGTCAGTCAACTAGGCTGACTCTTTTATATATATAGACCTAATGTAAACACATGTAAACACTATTTGCTTCGATTAACCCACAAGTTCCTTCCTACCTATACGCCCGTACTGGTAGGTTGATCGAAACACTGCTTGGTACTTAAGTACCGCGGATTAAAACTAGCCTAATGTGTTATTCCAGGTTATAAGCTATAAGTACCTAGGTTTATTCAAAGTTTCAGCAGCACCCTCACAAACTCTCAAATTTATAATATTACTAGCGGTTGCCCGCGACTTCGTCCGTAGTAGCATAGGGAGACTGAACAATAAGTAAATAAAAAAAATTTTAGTCTCTAAGTTTAACCACCTTCTTAGTCTATCCACTCGATCTTCTTCTTCTTGCTCGGTACACTCTTGGCAGAGTGGTCGTGGTCATCAGTGTAGTTCTCCCTTTGTGGCTCGTTTGACAGCGCGCTTCCACTCCTCCCTGACAGCTGCTCTTCTTGCACACTCATGTAAGGGACCGTCCATCGCTGCCTTTATCTGGTCTGTCCACCTCATGGATGATCTGCCTCGCGCTCGGGTACCTTTAACTCTTCCCTGCACCACCAGACGCTCTATGGATACACCTCCACGCCGAGAAACATGCCCGAAGAAGGTGAGAATGCGAGCTTGGACGATGGAGGATAGACGCTGCTTGATGCCGAGTTCTCGGAGTACGGAAACATGTGTACGGTGTTCGGTCCACGATATCCCGAGCATTCTTGTCCAGCACCACATTTCTAGAGCATCTATCCTCTTTCTCTCACTCTCCGGCAGAGTCCATGTCTCAGCGGCGTAGAGAAATATGGGGAACACAAGCGCTCTAACGAGTCGGATTTTTGTAGCTTTTGTGATGTTACGATTCCGCCATATTTTTCGCAGCCTATCCATAGCCCATCCATAACCACTCGATAAGAAGTTCTTATAGCTTGAACAACCTCTCGCACCCCCTTGAAGGGTAGTAGTAGAAAACACTGATTTTATAATTTGTTGTGTAAAATATTAACAGTTTAACAGCTCTGTGTATGAAAATCCCGTCTAAATCAGTCCAGAAATTTCAAAGAAGGTCCTTACCGAAGCAAAATAAAAAGTATATTAGATCAGTAGTAGGTACTAATTTTAACATTTCTCAGTCGAGATAAGTCCCTTCAATAGTTTCGAAGATGTTCCGTCATTTGAAATCCAGTTCCCGCGGAAAAATTAAAAGTTGCATGATTCCTTGTGATATAACAGCTGAAAGTCTAGCCCATGGTTTTAATTTTGCAAAGCTGTTATGGTAACCAGACTGGAATTAGGTATTTTGCATTAAGTAGGTACTACTTATTTATTTTTTATTTGTAAATACAAAATACACAAATACAAATTACTTACCTAGGTAGGTACATAGAAAACACCCAAACTCGAGACACATTTTGCGACAAGAATATTAATTTCCCTGAGTACCTATCTACTTAAGTTATATGTATTCCTGTTATTATTAACCCGATGGTATTGAAATCGGAACTACTTACATACTATAAATTGTTGCTGGAAGTGCATTAAATTCCATTCCATTACAAAGTTACCTTTATACCTGGGTGCAGTTAGCTAATGGCAAACTTTGGAGTTGCAGTGGATCAGACAGTGAGCAACGGGATTAGACTTGACTTGTAGTGTTAGTATTAAAGTGGTGTATGATTTTAGACTTTAGAGTGTAATTTCAAGAATAATATAAAAATATGCAAAATATCTAAGTAAGGTCAACGTGGGGAAGTCCGGCATAGTATTCTTCAACTCAATTTCAATTTAACTTTATGAATCGAGAAACGCTTTCTAAGTAACTTGAGTTAGCGGAAAATATTGGTAATATATTAATCTACTCAAAATAGGCCGAAAACAAGGTTAATTATAATTAACCCAATAGATAAAGCATTTTTTTTTAAACTCGGCGTGTAGACGGACTTCCCAAGCAGTTTGAGGTAAGTCCGTCTAGTCATTTCATCTCGCAATAAAATCGTAATTTGTGAGCCAATATGTATGAAAACAGTATCAAACAAAGATGAAAAACTGCCGTTGCAATTTGTGTTTCAAGTATTTGAGAGTAAGGTATACTTTTCAAAGAAAATAAAATTATATCTAACTAATAGACTAATTATATCTAACTATCTAACTAGACCGGCATATTTTTGGTGACAACGTGATTTCAGTAGTTGCAAACATTTTTACGAATTACTTCCCTCAGTATTTTTTTTATAAATAAAACATAAAAAAATAAAGGAATCTTTATTTGTGTAAGAAATTGGAAATGATAACTACAAAATCATCCTTAAAATCCATGATAATCATAAAAGGGGTTCGAATTTTATTCAAATCCTGGCATAACCTATCCACTACCTAACTCAAAATGGCGAAATTATAAAAGAAGAATCAGATCTATGTAATAATACGATCATTGTTTATAAAGTCCGTGCCAATTCCAAGCTGCTTGCTGTGTAAAATTATCGAAAATAAAATAAAATAGGTATGTGCCTAAACATTCACAATTTGTAAGCAAGGACAGTTAAACGTAATGCTAGTGATAATGCAAACATTCCTGTGCATATTCTTCAATAATTACGTAGACAGGTGTATAATAAAAAAATACTACACTTCTAATCATACTATCTAAAATAATTTAAAAAATGTGAACTATTGAAAAGGTTGACAAAATCTGATAAAAAGGCAAGACCGGCATATGACGGACTTGCCTTATCCATGGTAGACGGACTTCCCAACTTGAAAATTTGAATGTAATATTTTTTCAATCGGTAATAATTACTAAATTAATGCCTAATTATTGAATCGAACAGCAGAAATCAAATCTTGGATCTGCAAATGCCTTACGTTATCAAAGACAATCGTAAATTTCCTTAGATTTTCCGCTTTTTTTTTTTATTTTTCGACAAGACGTCAATCTCCAACTTTGTGCCAAATTCGCGCAAAAAAATGACTGTCAAGTTTCTTCCAAAATATAGATATTAGGCCATCTATGATCCCAAGTTCGAACGAGCTCCATGATGCTGTTTTACCCACCGAGTTATAGGGCTCTAGCTATTCAAATATGGGAGTTATTGCCACTAGACGGACTTAGAGCCTAGACGGTGTTCCCCACGTTGACCTTAAGTAAGTACCTACTTACTAATAAATTCGACGTACTTCTGACGGTGCGTTTTGCAAAAATAAGCAGCGTAATTATTTTTTCTTACAAAAATACATAATACACGTAAACACACTTACCTAAGTAGGTACCTACATATAAAAGTTATCAGTAGATTATCGCGTCAAACTAACGGCGCGGCGCCACCGACCAAGTGCAACTTCGCTACTCCTCCTAAACTAAGTAGGTACCTGCCTATACAAAATAAAACTACAAAACTGAAAGTAACATAGATATCGGTTTTGTTAAACAAGATGGGGGATGAAAGTGATACCTACCAAAAATCCAAATATACTTACTTAGGTAAAAGGTACCTAGGTACATAGAATGATAATTAATAATTTACTTACCTACAAATCGTAAAACTGAAAGTTACATTAGATAGAGAGCAGGTTTTTTAGCACTTAACCTACCTAAGTACCTACTTAATAGTGCAATTCTGAATGTCGCAAAAGCTAAACTAAGCTAACTAAAATTGTTGCCGTCCCTTTCATAGCGATGGAAATAAAAAGGATGGCAATAATTTTAGTTACTTAGTTTAGTTTAGCTTTTGCGACACTCAGAATTGCCACTAATGTCTGGGGTGACTAAATATTTATTTTTACAAATCTTCAAACGACAGTACTTATCTCTACAGCTTTGACTCAAAGCATATAGAGTTATTCAAAGAGCTGACTGCAATTTCCGAGAGTGAAGCCCAGTCAAAGCTTGATGTTACTTACTAGGTTCCAATTCCAGATATGTAACTACACTCAAAGCAATGAATGGGAATTATGTTTGTGCAGCAGGGAATGATTTGAAGTCAATTAATTTAACGGATCAGCATTGCCATTCAGTTTCAGAGCGGTAATGCCATCAGATCCAGAACAATAGATAGTTAGGGAGGTACTTACCTAATGCTGCCTGTGTGTTGGCACAGATAAAATAATACTAGTGTGTTGGACACGCTTCCGTCTTTCAGTGGATTGAATCAGTTGCTACCTGTAGATCGTTTTACAACGATCCTTTAGATGTCTCAACTGGTGGGTTACCTACTTGTCATTAAAGTTTCTATTAATTTATGTAGTAGGTAGGTACTTACTTATGTAAGTTAGTAGGTACTTACCTACCTACCTTTTATAGAAAATAAAATAGGTACCTACCTACTTACTTATGTACTTAAGTGCATAAATTAATAAATCAGGATCAGGATCCATGAATCATTAAAGTGTTATGCATCTTTGACAAACCTTATGGACTTACCTACCTATTAGTGGCAATTCTGAGTGTCGCAAAAGCTAAACTAAGCTAACTAAAATTGTTGCCGTCCCTTTTATAGCGATGGGAATAAAAAGGATGGCAATAGTTTTAGTTAAGTAGGTTAGTTTAGCTTTTGCGACACTCCGAATTGCCCCCATTAGGTTTATAAGGTGTTTTTTTAAGAAAATACATCCAGTGGCACACAGGACCTCCTCCTTCCTTGAAGTCAGTTGAAAACTGTGATTACCTACCCTACCTACGTATCAAAGTTACCTACTACCACAGATTATATAATACCAAATTTTGCTTTTTGAACCCTGCAAACTATTCATAAACGACGACTACTGGTCGGACAAAGTTCGAAAAATAAAGCCGCGCAGAACTGCATGCAGTTGTTGGTAGTAAACACTACTTAGTACCTACTTACCTACTTACGAATATGCACTTACCTATTCATTGGCAACTGAAGTAACAGCCCACCGCTGCTGTGTCTAGCTAGCCTCGATTCGATCTACTAGCTAGTTGTTCGCCCCGAAAGAGATGTGCTCTTCTAGCTAAGTATCTTTTAGTATTAATTAACCTGAACAAAGAAGACATCGATATCCTCAAAAATGGATCATCGGTTTACAAATGTTACTAGTTTCATCTTGCTTCAAAACTATTAACTATTAGGTACCTACTTAATACAACCTGGAATAAATTATAAAACCATTTTGGAATTTATAAATAAAGTCCTTTCATATGACACCCCATTACATAACTAGGTACGTACCTATTACCTATAGGTATAGGTAATTTAAGGGTAACTTTGTTTATTTTTTTACCAATTTGGAAACCTAAAACACACAACCCCTTCACTAATTTTAAGCTCCATCCATTACCTAACTTATATATAGGTAGATATAAACCTACCAAGTTTCGAGCAGATCGGATTATCGGATCGATAGTTACCCAAGTAACATTTTTTCGACACCTTGGTTTTGAAATATGCTTATAAGTCTTCAAATGGTAATATTCTAGTTTTTGATTTAACTTAAAGTTCTAACTTAGTTTTTTCAATAGCAAACAGCTCCTAGGCTTTAATAGTGATTTGAAAAACCAATTAGGCTTCCAAAAGAGGTTAATATAAAGTTAGCATACTAGCTAAATGGTTCTAAGATCTTATGGTTCTAAAATGTTTCTGCCTTAGTTTTAATTTGGCACTCCATCATGCTAAAGTATGGCTAGTTGGTTGTACAATGATGAAGATGCAACCTAGACAGGGCCTATTCAGAAATACATTTTGCTGATATTCGTAAGAGTAATTCAAAACCTTTGCAAGGCTTTTAGGTTTTTTCGTTGATCAATTCTAGTCTCTCTGGCAAAAGTTAAGATTGATTGGAATTTTAACATTCTTTTTGGTATTTATGAGGATAGTTTCTAGTCCTAAAATCTAAGGAAAAGCGTTGTAAGACTTTATTTATGCGTTTTGGATCACTTTGCAACTATACAGGTTGTTCTGGCAAAAAATTATCAACAGTGGTATAAACATTTTATTTAAGACATAGGTAATTATTACAACAGTGTGTAATATACTAAGGTCGACAGACAGACCGATGCTTATTGTAATTGATCATTATTGATTTTTTAAGGATTTTGATATACCTATCGACGTGGCAAACTATAAATCTTAGCGATTCATATAGGTGGCATGGATAATTCAGTTGTGTACGTTTTCGAGCAACTAATGTTTGATCAAATGTATTAGTTTTTAGTCCATTTACCGCATGTGACGTTGAGAAGAGCTTTTTATTTTGTGTTTGTTATTATGCAAAAAAATAACAAAAAATAAATAAATGGGAAGTGATAAATTGGTTGAGTAATCGGTAATCGGTGAATAATCGTTCTGATTATCCATGAAGTTAATAAGTACTATTTTAACTTACATTAATTTTTCAGTATTATAAAGCTTCTGTATGGAAAGAAGCCTAAGTATTATTATTCTTCTACCCAAAAAATCTTAAACTTGCTCTGTAGGGTGCCTGTATATGGGCGAAACTAGCGCCTATTTATTTTATTATACGTTGAACAAAGGAATTTAAAAAACTGAATGTACAGTTTGTGAAAACAGGAGGAGTAGCGAAAACAAAGTTTGGTGGCCACCAAGTGCAACTTCGCTACTCCTCCTAAACTATACAAAATAAAACTATTACAAAAAAAAGCTTATGATAGGTTACGCCTGCTTTAGGCGATGGCGCTAGTTTCACCCATATAGGTACCTAGGCACCTTAACCGATTTGCATCCAATTTATATTCTTCCATTCCTTTCCAAAGTTTTTAAACGTCTTGTTCGTGGTCAGCTTAGTTTCTTCCTTATCAAAAATAACCTTCTCAATCCTCTCCTCCAATCTGGTATCCGTCCCGGTCATAGCACTGTTACAGCGCTTGTTATAAGATCACTGACGAGTCTGACGACGTAAGATCTGGAATGGTGAATGGTCAGTCTTCTTCTTCTTCTATCGTTTCGATGTTTCAACAGGTCTATATATCGGTGGCGTTTACTAGGTCCTCTTGGCGCATTTACTTGTATGCCCTATGTGCAGGTAGGGCACATAGGGCATACAAGTAAATGCGCCATATCCTGAGCGGTAGCTCCACAATCACACTGGAGTGGTGTAGCGTCTCGGAATCCCCATTTTATCAAATTCTCTCTGCAACGGCTAACTTTGGTTCGGAGTCGGTTTAACGCTTTCCACATTGGCCATGTCAGATCACGGCCAGGTGGTAGGTGATCGGCTGGGGGTAATAAAATCTGCGACGGCAGAGGACATCCACAGCTCCAATCGAGCGGCTGTTGCATTCTTTTCCGTAGACGAGGTTAGCCCTAGGAAGCTCCTGCGGCTTTTTAACCGTACTAGAGGCATCTGATAACCTCTCTACGAACTTCAAGAGGGGCAATGCCTGTCAGCGGATAAAGCAATTTTGGAGGCGTGGGCTTAAGGCATCCGGTTATAAAGCGGCACGTTTCTCATTTTTGCGTGAACAGAGCGGTGCCACACTGGCAAGCAAATTCACCTGCGGAGAAGGACAAAGATAAACCGGTCGTCCGCAAGACTTCAGGCGCCTCACTTCCACCTAGTGGAAGTGAGGCGCCGTAGGAGATTGTTCCGAGTTCCTACTTTTTGCTTGACTTTGAAGCAGTGGGAATTATATGAAAGGGCTCTATCCAGCATTATGCCCAGTCTGTTGACTAACTTGAAATAACTAGACTTCAGTAATGCTTTCAATACCGTAGATTTTGACCTATACATGATTCATTACGCTCGCTTAACATAATAACTTCATCAGTGGTGGACTGGTTTCGCAGTTATCTGCTTGGTCGTCGGCAACGAGTTCGAGTTGACGATACCTTTTCGCCTTGGAGCCTTATGTTGGCCAGTGTACCTTAGGGTGGCATTTTATCTCCTCTTTTTCTCGCACTTTTTATTAACTTCATTTCAAAGCTTCTTACTTCTTCGTACAACCTTTATACAGGCGATCTTCAAATGTATATGCAGGCTACGGTAGATGGCCTGTCTGATGCAATTAGTAGCATTAACAAGAACTTACTTTGTATCATCTTCAAAGGATCTGAAATGCTTAAAACGATCTCTTCAATCAATCTTTGGATGTAGAAGAGTTACATAGGTACAACGAATGGAAGATTGGTCAGGTGCATAAAAACCAGGAAATTAAAACAACTACAAAAACATAGTAAAAAACTTACTAAAGTAATTTCCTATCTGTATGAGTTCACCTGGAATCGTTCAGTTACTTACCTACTGATTTATTTTGTATGTACCTATCTCTATTTCAATATAATTACCAATCTTCCATTCGTCTTCCATTCGTTGTATGTAACTTCTCTACATCCAAAGATTGCCTGGAAGATATCGTTTTGAGCGATAGGCCGCCCATTGTAAATGTTTTTGTTATTGTTTAAATTCTGTTCTTAGTGTACTTAAGTGTAAAGAATTTTTATTCATTTAGATGAGAAGTAGTGAACCTCTTCCAAAAGTAAACATCCTGTATGGAGAAATCACTCACAATGAGTAATACCTAATGGTTTCAGCAAGCTTTGGACACTGATCTAAGTAGCCGCATAAAGTTGTTCATTAGGCTAATAAAGCTTATCGCAGGCTAATAGGCATAACATAGATTACATTTGACTAAATAACAACCAACTAGACCTAACTATTACTATAAAATCCTGAATTAGCCTTTAAATATACCAGTAGCTCCTAGTTTAGCATATTGAAAGTCCTTTTGGTAATTTTTAAGTACAAAAGGGCTAGAGCCATGGCTTTTTTATCATAACTTAGTTAAATCTCAAACCTTTAGGTTCTGGTATCAAGTCGGCCATTTTATTACATTAAAATCTCATTTCGTAAGCAATTAAATTAACATTTTTCGCTATAATAAGGATTTAATTTCAGTTTTGTGATACACATAGGGTAGTGGCACCAAAAGTTGACTGACCCCCAAAAGTTGACTGATAGTACGAAATTTCAAAAAATAAAAAATATTCCGCTGCGTACATATGTGCAGTATTTTTTTTCGCATAAGGTAACATTTTGTCGTCCCTTTTCAATCAAAACATCAACAGTTTCTCCACGGAAGTGCTCGTGACCGGTCTTTGCGCGACCAGATCCCGCCAAAAACCAAATTTCTATGGAAAGCTACTTAGGGTAAGTGTCTTCCAAATTTAAGCATTTTGTCAGATTAAAGCAAGAATAAATAATATATTTGATTGGTTGTTGTTCTGAATTAAATCTTGATGTATTAAGCTTTGATTGTTTTGATACAGATAAACAATATTTAACGTATTTTAAAAGAAATTTACTGTTCAAGTAATGGATTCAATTATAATTGCTTGACCCAATAAGTGACTGGTCCCCATAGCCCGTTCAACTAATGGAGAAACGGCATAATTTTACAGGCCGCTTAACTCAGAATCTACTGCTTAAAGACAAAAATAAAACCACACAAGTTAATTTTAGTGAATCTATGAAGTTAATTACCAAAAGTTGAACATGTTTTTATTCTTATAAGTGTTTTATTTAAAGACGAAATCTTGTACTGTTCAACTTTAGGTTTCTTTCATGCCCAAAACTTGAACTAAGGATTATGTTGACATTTTATTCGTTCAACTATTAGGTTTCGTGTCTAAAAATGAACGTTCATTTTTACCTAGTTCAGATTTTAGTTCTTTGCTTTAACATGGTGAACGGATATTTGTCCCACAATATTGTGGACAACAATATTGTTTCTTCTTGATAGCTAAGTTATTTTTTATAGATGCTGTCAACTCTGCGAAAAAAGAAAAGGAATATAATGAGCAGTGCACTCTTGAAAAAGCTGTACGGATGGTCCAAGCGCAACAGATATCCCCGAGCAAAGCCATATTGATCTCAATTATGATTATATCAATCCTCTAAATATATTTTTTCATGATTTGTGTTAATAAACAAATTTATCACCTACATATTTATTTATTTCTTACAAGTAGATATAATAATTAGAACCTATGTAACTAAAATGAAGTGCATTAATTCCTATTAAAATATTAGTTCAACTATTGGGTACAGATTGTTCATAATAAGGGCTCAGCGTTCAACTATAGGTGAAAAATACAAAATTTTCGTTAAATAGTAATTTTACAAAAAAATTGTAGATGTAGGAGGCATTTTTCTTGCATAAATCAAATCTTGAGTATTTATTTAATGCACAAATCATACCGGCAAACGACAATATCACGAAGTAACGGAGAAAAAGCTATTCAAAGTTGTCAAAAACCCTTAATCGTTCATCTTTTGGTGCCACTACCCTAGTTAATATATTTAAAATTCTGATCCATTAAGCATTTTTTTGTAAAAAAAAATTTTTTTTTTAATAAATTATTGTATCTAAATTATACAAAATGAAGTATTTCAGAGGGCCCGTAAGTTTTACACTGGGTATCGAGACCTATTTCATCGACAAAGTAACCGTCGCAGTAAAACTGACCGATACGTTCAGTGATAACAGTATCATAATAACCTGTCTCAATAAAAATCACTACGAATTAAAGTCGCCATCATTTTATTTGTTCACATGTCTTTTAAAGTCTTAATAAACCTAATATAATCTTTATGAATCCCAAAATAGCCTATTTTATATTTTCGTAATCCAATTTGATCTCAAAATGATCTTCAATTAAAACTTGAATTGGACTTACAAGACTTCTTCTATGTCAATTTGAGTCTAATTCAAGGCTTGCATGTAAGTTCTGTTAAAGACTCAGCGAGGCCCATTAGGTTTTGAAAAGGTTAAATTTAGTTTCTGGGATTTGCTTTTTTATCCTGACCACTTAACGCCAAAACGTTGTGCGGAGGTTCTGTATGTTGGGCCCTTTTGGACTACAGGATAAATTGAGAAGGTTATTGTAACGATCTGGAGACTAATCACCCAGAACCTTGAGACTTTCTAAAAAGGTTCTAAAACCTTTTTCAAACCATTTCAGAAACTAAAATGTTACTTGGGTACCTATGGGTAGGTACTACACCAACATACAACTTAAAATCGCGAAACAACAAGTAGGATTTAGTTGGTTAGGATGCAACCCAAGCACACAATGCTCTTTAGAGATAGATAGTTCACAGTATTCGTATAGAGTACTAGGTAAGTACCTACCTACCTAAGCTAAGTATTAAATAAGTACTTAGGTAGGTACCCTAGTCTAGTAGATTGTTATAGGTAGGTACAGGAGGAATTGCTCCCTTAACATCACCTCACCTTTTCTATACAGTTAGTTTTTAATAATTCGTGTTTTCTTCTTCTTTGACGACCTCTGTGGCCCAGTCGGTGAAAGCCCGCCTAAGACGCGGAGGTTGCGGGTTCGATCCCCGCTACTAAAGCAAAAATCACAGTAAATCGCGAAAACAACTGTCAAATATGACAGTAATTAGGTAAGTTAAGTACCTACTTACTTAGTCAGCCAATAATCTGACAGTTATTTTCGCGATTTACTGTGATTTTTGCTTTGATACAACCCGAGACAAGTTACACAATCCAGGGGCATGTTATACCACAGATTATATAAGGTTAGGTATACAAAGCACAAGGTGTCTAGACATTAGGTATCCATGAAGCTATTCGAGTATTCGGATACTTGCCTACTTACACTACACGTGTCTTTATTGAATGACGCAGTCTATATGTATACATGCGTAGGTGCACGCCCTAGGTTCAAATCTCCAATATTAGATCAGGCTTTTCACTTTTCCACTCGACTGGGTACCTAGGTTTTCTTTCAGTTGTCAAAGCCTGGAGTTAGATCGAAAATTCGTAAGTAGGTACCTACCAGTCGTCATGTGTTTATAACACAAATATTCGTCACCAACACTAAATAAGGGGTTAGGTAAGTAAGTAGGTAAGTACCTACCTATCATTTGGATTTTAAAGATAAATAAAAATGTAGGTATGTAAGTAAAAATGTTTGAGATAAAGCATGGTCTAAGGTAAATGTAGGTACATGGTACATGTACTCACGAAGGACGTTCTCATCTCACATGAGTGTAAGTACCTAGGTAACTATATGTTCGAATAAGTCGTTACTAACTCGTACCTACAAAAAGATACATAAGTACCTACTCAATTATTTATTTCAATAAATTATCATTACAGATTTAGGTACACAACTTAATAGCTAAGGGGGGTAAAAGACTACCTATACATTCCACTGACTTTAATTATATGGTACATATAGCTCGAAATCCAATGTTGTTTCATCCCCCAATACAACACAGTTCGAGGTTTCGAACTCTCGAAGAAAGAAACACAAAAGACATTCAATTTCAAATTCCCGCTATTTCACCCCCAAAAATTCAGTGTTGCATGATTTTATTTGGGTTCGTAATGCTTTTTTAGGAGGGCAAGTTTTTTAAATTCTAATGTCAATGTCATTTCTTTTGATAGTGACTTTTCATTTGACACTGACATTGAAATGTCCTTTCATAACCTGAGGTTGTCACTGTCACAAATGTGTAGGTTGTGTTTACCACAGAGTAAATATAGTAAACATCATAATGTCGATTTATTCTATTCTCTTTGGGTTTACCTGCTTTTTGTTCATTTTTGTATTTTTGTTTGCTTGCTGGCGAATGGCGATGCCGGCGCGGTCCGTCCATCGTCGATCGATCGAGCAAACCAGCGCACAGTGCGCCGCGCACCCGGCACCTGCCTGAGTGGATGTAGCAGTAGCAAAACGAGCCCTAGCTACACCTATAAGTCGTGTCGGTCTGGAAAACATAGCTGTGATGGACAATGAAGCCCGTGTAATGTGCGAATAAACGTTTCTGCTTTGGTGTCAAGTCAGAAACGATGATGACTCTCCATCGAGAGTCTAATTTTTGGTGTACGGATGGTTGAGACCGATCGAACAATGAATAAGTTTCATAGAAAATGTGGCGACCGGGTCACATTGCTGAACCAAAATCTTACAGCTATTAGAAACTTCGTAGAGTTCAATCATGGTTTGATCCTGAGTGCCGACCCATTGACTGACGACGTCCTTTTCGAAGTGCGCATCGATAGGAAGGTTAGTGTAATGTAAATAGTACCTAACACTTCGATTGTCCATCCCTTTGAAATTTTCAGACGTAAGTAAATAGTTTTTCCTAGTGGTAGTAGGCACTGGCCTGGGTATAGTACACATTAATAGGATTATCCTCAAACTTTACACATGGGCTTTACTTTTATGAGGCAAGAGAGATTTTGCATTGCTTACACTTAATTTCATTTCTCATCAAAAATAAAACATGCTATGCATGCCTGTTATTGGTGCATATACCTACCTACTTATTATAGTAGGTACCTATTTTTTTGTATAGATTTTTTTTACTCAGTATGTCAAATAATTGTAGGTACTGCTGGTGTTATAAATAAATACAAGACAATGCCAGGCAACTATAATATTTAAGACCATATTCATCATTATACCTATGAGATCCTGCTAGATAAAATATAGCCTATGTTCACTCGGAAAGTCCATGCTACACATAGGTGAAATATTTTTTTTAAATGAGTAGTTTCCAAGATTACCCCAAACATACAAACAAACCAACTTTACCTGTATAAGTTATTAGTATAGATTATAAGTTTAGAAACGTCAAAAATAAGCACCACTGACATAATATTTGGGTGTTAGTGTCCAACATAATAATGTATAAGACTTAATAGTATAGTGGCTGAATGCACAAGCCGTGCGAAGCCAAAATAAAGAAAAGAAGAAGAGACATAATAGTAGAATTAACATAATATTTTATCATCATCATCTCACTGTATGGTTGTACCACTGCAGGGTAGGTATAGGCCTGTCCATCACACCATTAGTGTGGTCCGGTCAATGCTCATATTTCACATAACTTTGTCACTGGTAAATGCTGCAAATATTTTTAGGTGAATGTTTGGAATGGGAGTCTGGAGATTGGAGTTACTACATTAGATCCAGAATTCTTGGAGCTTCCTGCTACAGCAACAAAGTTGCGAAACACTGCTTGGGTAAAACTTTATGAGATTAAACATAATACTTTACTATCATCGTCGTTAGCCATAAAATATGAATTTCACAATGATTTGTTATAACAAAAGTACTAGGAAACCAAACATGAGTAGGATAATACACAGTATAAACTAGTACTTATATGTATTTTAATGGTACTTGTGAGCCATAGTAGTGTCACTAGTAACATTAATGGTACAAATCAATGGTACTATCGAGACCATGCCAAATTTTTAAGTAGGTAAGTCCGATAATCTGTTATTTTTGCTTGTCTTACTTTATGAAAACTGCAATAGGTGAGACGCTTATTGCACTTATTGTTAGAACATACTAGAAAATATAGTAATAAAAAATATAGTAAGTACCTTACCTACCTGCTACTCAAACCTGAAATATTTTGATTTGCTAATGAAAAGGGCAATAACCTACTTATTACGGTAATGAAGGACTAAATTTTTTTTTTCAGATATTGTCAGGAAACTCAATAGTAAAAGATGGTGTCACCATTGTTAATTTTTATGGACCTGAACTAGATTCTCTCAGGGAGGGGGATTGCCTTGCTGTATCTCGTTCCAGTAAGGTAACTAATCTACACTTAATTGTAGGTGTAGTTATTCATTAGTTCCCCCGTTAGTGAATGCCAGTTAAGATGGGAAAATAATTAGGTAGGTATAGAATGCTAGTTCAGTTTGCGTTTATTCATATGAGCGAGTGGCTAACTCTAGTGATAATTATAGTTAAAACACAAGAAACAAAACAATTATGTTTGTTCTAGTCACATACATAGACAATAATATATTAAATCTAGAGACGTTCCCTGCTTTAAATAGTCTTTCATGAATTATAACCATACACTAAACTAGTCTTTGCTAGAATAATTTTAAACATTAAGAAGTCTGCTAGCTTTTTGCTAGATAAGGACATAAAGCAAAGTGGTTTTAGACTTGCATCCGATTACCTACGGAAAATAATGCAATATTCAATAGATATATCATAGATCATTTACATTTAAAGTCAAGTAATCTATAAGATTTGGATAAAACAAAACACACTGGTGGCTATTCGGGATATCGCTAAAGCTAAACTAAACTAATTTGACAGCACTAAAATTGATGCCATCCTTTTTATTTTGATTGTAATGAAAGGGACGGCAACATTTTTAGTGCTGTCAAATTAGTTTAGTTTAGTTTTGGCGACATCCAGAATAGCCTCCACTATATTACTTGCTTTCTAAAGATTGTTTAATTCTTGGTTATATTTTTTTTAAATGGAATGCTTTGTTTACAGGGAGAGTTGATGTTTTTTATCAATGGCCGCTGCTTAGGCATTGCTGCAAAAGACTTGCCTGCAAGACTGTTTGCAGTTATAGACTTATACGGGCAATGCGTCCAAGTTTCCATCATACATTGCAACTACCCAAGACCTATGACTGAACAGGTTAGTGGGCCTAGATTTCACATAGTACTGATTTGCTGATGGTTACCAAATTTGTCCTGCTTGTTTAGTATAAGTCACAGCATTTGTTAAACAATTATACAAATTTAAAAAAGTCGACTGAAAAAATTAAAAACTCTTGAATATTTCAGGCATGTGCGGGCACTAGCTCCGAGGCAGGAGCTTGTGCTCTAACGAGGTCCCATCGTGACACTCACATTCAAATGCCAATAACCTGCCCACTTGGTGAGTACAACTTAATTAAGTGTCTAATGACTTTGAGGAGTTTCACAATCTCTGAGCAAGGTCCCAAGTTATCAAGCTGTGTTTAAGTGTATTCAATAACTTCACCATAACCATTCGACTCTGTATGTATTGTATACCCAAGACCTCAAATTTATAGTCATTTATGATTCTAAGACCAGCGTGGAAAAAAGTATATTCAAATAAGTACCATTAAGTTGTGATCTAATAATAAATCAATATCATGTTTCAGTGTCTCAAGACAACTTGCGTTTCCATCCTAGATGTGGAATTTTAGTGAAGCTCTCCAATAACAATAAGTAAGTGAATTGGAAAACATTTCTAAGTGTAAATTGGAGTCTTCTACATATTTTCTGAACAGAGTTGTGCTGTGAGCGGGTTTTGTATTATTCAGTTATTTCAAACAATTGAGTGTATTCACACCTTTTATAAATATGTGTGTATCAACTGTTATTTCGCAGTTTCTAAGTTACTTGTTTTTGATACATTATGGTGTCAATGAATCTTTCTAATGGTTCAAGCTCTTAGACAGAGCAGAATAACAAATATAATATTATTATTTTTTTATAAACCGACCTTAATTTCCTAGACATTGCAAATTGCCTGGACTTTGGATGTGCCTTTCTGTTATACCTAGCTCCGAAGTTTACCTTTATTTTGTGATTTAAAACATCCTAATAAAGGAATGTAAGCATTTACAAGATTAAATAGTTTGTGTTCTGTTATGAAATACCAAAAGTAGCCGCTTTACGCCCACTGGACATTTCGCTCGAATCTCCGCGCGTATTGTTTGGTTTTCGTATCGATTATTCTATTTCAGAGTTTCTTGTTGCAGATCGGCAGAGCGGGCGCGCCCTCTCGACGACTATAATAACGGGGTGGTCATGACCCATCGTCCACTATACGATAATGAATTCTTCGAGATTCGCATTGATAAATTGGTTGATAAGTGGAGCGGGAGCATTGAGGTAACTTTTGTTCGGGAACTCATAGAATACGTTTGCAGATATTAATGGAACTAGGTACAGGATGTGTAATGCAAAATACGGCAAAAAATAATCACGTTTATTGTATGGAGCCCATTTATTTTAATTTTATTAATAATTTTTAAAGTAAATATACAACTAAATATAATGTCAATATTTCAAGCGTCAACCTGTTGCCGTTATTAGAGCAAAACACGACAAAAAAAAATTGTTTGTTGAATGGGAGCCCCCTTAAATATCTATTTTATTCTGGGTTTAGTATTTGTTGTTATAGTGGCATTAGAAATACCTACATTATCTGTGAACATCTGAACTGTCTAGCTATTACGGTTCTAGATACAACCTGGTGACAGACAGACAGACGAAAAGCGGAGTCTTAGTAGTATTTGTTTGTACAAAGATTTGTTCCGTGGCGAGGATCGAACTCGTAACCTCCTGCGTCTGAAGTAAGCTTTGACCCATTGCACCACAGAGGTCGACTTGAGTCGACTTTAAGTCTTACAATAATCATGTCAAGGAATTCTTGTGTGACTGTATCTATTATAATTTACAGTTTTACAACTAAATTATAATAGGTTATGGGCCCAGTACGCTTCCACTGCGTGCTGTAGTATCGTGACCTATTCCTCAGTGATCCTATCAGTGCTGGACCTAAACGCTTACGTTAAATGTAGTACGAATTGCAGGTGGGTGTGACCGCGCACAATCCTGCTACTATACGGTTTCCGTCAACAATGACTAATATGGACACTGGCACTATTATGATGTCCGGATGCAAAGTGCTTATGAATGGCCAGGGCGCTTGTATGGAGTACGGGAACTTTAACTTGGACGAATTGAGGGTTAGTACAATGTTATGATCTCACTGAGGGAAACTTCCGTGGTATTTAAGGAGAAAGAGGATGGTATATACTCGAATGAGCTTATTGCTCTGGTGACAGAGTTTATAGGCCGTGGGGATCGATCTTGGACGGTTATTGAACACAAACGGAGCATTGCCACTGGCCATTCTATTCGTAGCCAATGTTGTAACCAAGTTGAAGCCAATGTGTAGTGCCCGCATTATAGAGTAGAGGGCCAGAGCTGAGATGCGATTCTGTCTAACTTACCAGGTATATTGTTGCAGGAGGGAGATACAGTGGCCATGATGAGGAAGGGCAATGGAAAGCTCCACTATTTCATCAACGGAGTGGACCAGGGTATTGCTACTGACAAAGTGCCACAGCAAGTTTGGGGCGTCGTCGACTTGTATGGCATGACTGTCAAGGTGAATTTATGTTTATTATTTGTTATATATTAGATAAACTAATTCTCTTCCATTATTTTATTGGAATATTAACTTTTAGCAGCAAGGAAGTATTGAATGAGACTGGCACAGGATCGGAAATAATGAAGTGAAAATGGGGCGGCCTATTTACTCAGCAGTGGGTAGATGTGGGCTGATTCTAATTATGCTCAAATGCGAATACCTTGGGAATACTTCATATTAACTTTTACACTTACTTGTACTTGTACTTGTTTTTGTATTATTGTTTCTGTATCTTTAAATAACCTTTTAGTAGAAAAGAGTATTCTAAGAAGGACTTTCCCTTTTTAACTCTTTCTGCATGAATCTTGATCTTGAATTCCTTAAAAATCTGGGGAATATCGCTTGTACCAACGTACAAAGTACCTACAACGTAGACAGGACATTTGATACTAATCTAATGTCCTGCAAGCGTATGCACCGACGACTACAATGCAAATACTTTGCAGGTGACCGTGATAGATCCATGCGAGGACATGGACAGCAATATAAACGCGATGCCGCGAATGCTGGCTACGCCGGAAGTGACGACGTCCTCGCAGCCGGCAGATGGCGCGCCGGTCGCGTCTGTCGCGACGATCGCGTCAGTCGCGTCGGGGCTTCCGGCCGCGGCGGTCGCGCTCGATGTCGACGCGTCCGACAGCTCGCACGGCTCGGTGCAGATGCCGGCAGAAGAACCGCCGGCACAGCCATCGACAAGTAAACTTTTATTTAAATAAAAATTATTGAACTTTTCACACAGCGCCATCTAGTCCCAAGCTAAGCAATTCAATGATTGTGATAGTATAAAGTAATCAGATGACTAAAATGCTATATAAAATACATTTTGTGCTTGACGTCAAAACGCTCGCAAGTGTCATTTCGCCCATTTACTAAGGCGTGACGTCACGCCAAGGTAGGAAGTTCAATGTTTTCAAACGAAACTAAATGACAAGAAAGTGATTTTACTTAGACATGACGTCATTTAGACACTGATCGCTTTTTAACATAATATGGCGGAATGCTGTAATTTCTAATTCTATTTTATCAAAACAAATATTAATCTTGCTCTTATTATAAAAATAAATACGTTTTTCAGGATCCATAAATAAAATTTAATTAAGTATATATAAAACTTAAGAGCTCAACTCTTGTCGGTGTAATGATGCAATTTCCTCTAATGCTTCTTTCCAATGCGATCTCTTTTACTTCTTGATACGACTTATATACTTAATTAAGTAGATAAGTAAATAATTTTTTTATTTTTTTAGAGTGGAAGAGGAAAACATGTTGTGCCGACCCCACTTAGCGTGGGATAAGGGCAGGAGAATGATGATGAGTAGTTCTTGATAACTGTCATCATGGCTATTGTTTTGTTCCAGGTTCGTACGAGCCGCCGGGTTGCACCGGCATGTTGGACGAGCAGGAGCTTTTATTTCATACGCTGCGTGATTCGCATGTTATTATTATTAACCATGGTAGAACTGCTCATAGGCCTAAGTAAGTATTGTTTTATTTAGACTAGCTTACTTGCCCGTGGCTTCACGTGGTACCTACCTTGATATAATATAGCCTATGTTCATTCGGAAAGTCTAAGCTAGAAATTGGTGAAAGGATTTTTGAAATCGGATGAGTAGTTTCGGAGATTACCCCAAACAAACAAACAAACCAACACACCAACATTACCTCTTTATAATACCTATTAGTATAGATAGTATAGATATAGAAGTATAGACTACCAGTTCCTTGCGGTTTTACCTGCGTAGTTCCCATTCTTGTGGGAATACTGGGATACTTACTTTTTTTTAATAGAGGAATATTATTAATAGAACTGTTTTTCGACAGCGCTTTCGAAGTCTTCAATAACGGATTCGTAATGACGAACCGCACATTGAAGACGAACGAACTGTTCCAAGTGCGCCTTGATCTAGTGATACCGAAGTGGGCGGGAAGTATCGAAATCGGGGTCACGCAGCATTCATCAAACGATATAAGATTTCCGTTCCGAATTACCAACGCAACGTGAGTATTGAAACCACTTATTGTGTATACTTATTAGTTTTGCGATAGTTCCTGTGGAAATACCGGGATCAATACTACCTATGTGTAAATCCAGGATATAAGCTACCCTGAGGCCCTAGCCATGTTACATTTCGACAATCGCTTTCGATTAGAAACTAAAAAAAATGTATAGGAATTGACATTCGATGACGAAAACTCGAGCGATCAGAAATGTCAAATCAAAGGTGTGATGATAGAAATCGATTCGCTTCATAGCGAATGCCGGTTGGCTAGGGCCTCAGGTACCGAATTTCATTCAAATCCGTCCACCCGTTTGAGCGTGATGGAGTAACAAACATTCACACTTACACACAAATTTTCACCTTTTTAATATTAGTGTGTTAGTGTGATGTGATGATGTATTTTCAGATCTGCCACCTGGGGGATAACAGGTGAAGACGTCATTAGAGATGGCGCTATTATAATACCGCAGTACGTCCGTAATCTCAGCAGACTTGTGGCAAGTATCTGCTTTGCTATTAGACCATTGAGTTAATAAACTAAAGAGTCACAATCTAATAGCTGACAACACTCAAAAAATGTCCGAGCAACGTTCTACATACCTATACAATGACATTTGCTCGAATGTAGACGTTATGTCGTTTGTTTTAATTTCAATGTCGCTTGTACGCAAAAAAAGTTGTTTTGGCTCGGACATTTTATTTCTCTGATTGTGGCTTGGCTAGATTGTACCTCAATGTATTAGACCCATTTTCCGGCCCGTTTCCAGTAGTCTTACCGAGTAGTTGTACAAGTAGGAAGCGCTCATGGCAAAGCTTACTAAAACGATCTTGATAGGTCGTTGAATTTGAGCAGCGTTCTGAGCGGTCACTACTTGGATGAGTGACCGCTAGTGGCATTATCAGCAGAGCGCTTCCGTGCTTCGTAGGGCACGTTAAATTGTCGGTACCGGCTTTTAAAAGTCGTTAAGCCATGACGGAGGCCTTTAGGCGGCCTAAAAACTTGGTCACCAGAGTTGGCCGCTACCTCATACGAACTTACTTACTAGTAGAACTACTGGTAATTTTCTTCCCTATAAAATTATATTAAAATATATTGTAGTGGCAATTCGGAGTATCGCAAAAACTAAACTTAACTAACTAAAAATGTTGCCGTCCCTTTCATAGCGATGGGAATAAAAGGATGACATTCATTTTAGTTAGTTTAGTTTAGCTTTTGCGATACTCCGAATTGCCACTTGTATCTACTTAATTAAATTATTAAAAAACAAATTGTTTGGATGTATAAAAACTGTATTTTAGAAACTCAGAACAAATGTTTTTGTTTCTCAGGAGGGTGATACCGTGGGTGTAATGCGCAAAGACATGGGCATTTTGCATTTTTTCGTCAACGGAGTTGATCAAGGCCCCGCGGCGTTTAACATTCCGGAGCATGTCTTTGGTATAGTAGGTAAGTACATTTTAACCCCTTTGGTTTTATGGCCACTAAGACCTCGAAATAAAATAACTAAATATCAATAATATTTTATAAAAAAAAAGGTTAATAAAGGTTAATTTTATACTAGAACCTCTCTGTGATTATAATTTTTAATTCATCGTATCGTACCTTAATGCTATTAAATACTAACTGCGCCCGTTTCCGTGGGAATACCGGCATCAAAAGTATTAGCCTATTCTTTGATCGAGGGTATAAACAATTCTGGTACCAAATTTCATTAAAATCCGTCCAACCGTCCAACCGTTTGTGCGTGAAGAGTAACAAACACACCTACTTAGATATGCTCTCTTCTGGTAGTCCACTCCCGTCCTTGTTTCTTCTTTTGTACCTATTATGTTTTGTGTGTGTTAAATAAAATATTTCTATTCTATTCTATTCCATTCTTACACACTTACATACTTACACAAACACAAACTTTCACCTTTATAATATTAGTGTGACTGTACTTGCAGATTTGTACGGTCGTGTGGCGCAAGCAACTATAGTTGACTATTATACACCTCTGCCAATCAGCTCGCCTGAATCACCGGTCTCTTTCGATTCTAACGCCACTGTTCTTCCGTAAGTATATCATTAAAATAAATAAATATATGACTAGCTGCGCCCCGCGGTGTTACCCGCATTAGTTCCCGTTCCCGTGCGAATAACGGTACTTACATCATAAATATTATTTACATTATTTCTTACTTTTTTATGTAAAACCATTTCGCAATCTAAAACTTTTGTGCGCGATGATATGTTTAAAATAAATTGCCCACTGCGCAACTTGCAGGCAGTCATCAGACAAATAAAATGTCCGCGCCAAAACTCGGCGCACGCTACGTAATGCGCCGAGGTTTACGTTTTTGCGTACAAGCGAGATTGAACATTAAAACAAACAACATAAACGTCTACATTCAAATGTCAAATGTCATTGTAGAACATTGAATTTGCTCGGACATTTTTGAGTGTTGTCAGCTATTAGATTGTGTCTCTTTAGTATAGTAACTCAATGCAGCCAGTGTTCTTTTTACAAGGCGACCTATATCACGGTAACTATTACCTAATCCGTGAAGCTGTTCTATTTCATCTTCGTTAATTATTTAGGGCAATCGATCGACGCACTGCATTTTAGATGCACTGGTATTAATTAGCTAGGCTGCTTAAAACACGCAAGCTTAAAGCTTAGTACGAATCGGACTGTGCTTTTGAAAGCGCGTCTTTGCAGTTCAATTCAAGTATCTTTAGTTTAATTGGTTTTATCTAGTTTATTTTAAATAACGTTTTTTGTTAATTGTTCTTCAGGTGTGATACAAAAATAGTAGCCGGGTTTTTCTCATATTTGTAACTCTCTAAGTAAAAGGGCAATGTATTCGAATAGTTGTGCCTTTGCAAGTGCTTGTTGGTCATTTTCTTACGATGAGTAAGTTAGCACTGGTTTTCGTTGATAAAATAGACTACGATAAGAATACAGAAAATGTATGAATGAATAGAACGTCGCATATTATTTTATTACAAGCTGACTCGGCGCACCTACCATAGCTTCATTTTTTTTCACCATTTAAACCTTGCTTAAACTTTTACAAATATTTCAAGATCAAAATTAGTCAAATCGGTCCAGCCATTCTTAAGGCTCAACTCACACCAAAAGATAATAAGTACTATAGTAATGAAAATAAAGTTCAAATTCATATGACACTGAAACCGCGCTCCGCTTCGCTGCGCTTCGTTGCTCTTTTGGTGTAAGTTGAGCCTTAACTATAGCGTGACACGAAGAAATAGGACGTTTACAAGATATATTTGGGGTGAAAGTGGTTAATAATCGAATGTTTCCAAATATACCCACATTTGGTATCAAATAAAAGGAAATTGTGTGTAGAATGCTAAACTGAAAGAAACAGAAATCGATTGACCATTTACAAGTGGGGATGAATAAATATCTGATTTTCTGTTGCAAAAGGTCTCGTTTGTGCTGTCCCCTTCTTTATCTATACTAATATTATAGAGGTAAAGTTGGTTTGTTTGTTTGTATGTTTGGGGAAACTTCCGAAGCTATTCATCCGATTTTAAAAAATCTTTTACCTACTTGTAGCATGGACTTTCCGAATGAACATTGGCTATATTTTATCAAGAAAATGACTTTTTAATAATGTTTACGTGTTTACTTACCCACTTTTTTTTTCGTTGCATAACGTGTTAACAATGTGTTCGCACTTCATAATTTCGCTATTTAATTTGTCTACTCGTGAAAACCTTTAATTAGAAACCTTTAATTAGCTATATGTTATTATTAAGTTATCTATACCTATGTAACCTCCTGCTGTTGGTTTTCCTATAAATAAATAAAAAGGTATCACGCGAGCGAAGCCGCGGGTAAGGTAGTTTTAATAAAGAAGACATTAGTGGCAATTCTGAGTGTCGCAAAAGCTAAACTAAGCTAACTAAAATTGTTGCCGTCCCTTTCATAGCGATGGGAATAAAAAGAATGGCAATAATTTTAATTAGTTTAGTTTAGCTTTTGCGACACTCCGAATTGCCCCCATTGATAACCGTTTCTGTGTTTTGTGTGTATGGTCTCAAGGTGTTTGTGTTATTGCAGAGAGATGTGTTTCCACCGAGTACACGGCCACAACGCTCGACTGTCTCGCAGTCGTCTCACCGCGTCACGTGCTACCGTCTACTCTGAGTTCAACGACGCCATTCTCTTCAGCTCGCGTCCTCTGCGGGAGTGTGATATGTTCGAGATACGCATCGACAAGATGGTCGACTGCTGGATCGGCAGCCTTGAGATTGGTGAGTGAGCTGTCTAGATAAGGCTAAAGATGCGACTGTCTTTAAGGCCGTATACAGAAAGAAAGCTTGAAACTTATAAGCGCTTACCGGCACTTGTCAACGCTCCGTTCTACACAAAGGAAGCAGATCGAAGCAGACCCAGCCAAATTTCGGACTCATCGGACGATGATTTGGCATTTTTTAAATGGCAGCGCCCAACGTTGACCAGCGCGTGTTGAAGCTTGTCGGAACTTGTCGGCATCGTTAACTGCTTATCGGCGCGCGTTCATAGGCTGGTAAGCGCTTATAAGTTGCCAGCTTTCTTTCTGTATACAGACTAACGCGTAAACGCGTAACGAATGGGACATCTGGAAGGGGAAGACCTAGGCGAACATTATTTGGGCCAAATTGGTGACATTTTGTGGTGACACAGAAAGGCCAGGTCTGAAGTACCCTAAACCGGAGAGCGTGTATGAAGAATGTAATGAGCAAAACTTAAAGTGGAGATGGATAGTCAAATGTGTACATTAGTGTCGGGGGTTACTTAAAATTTTTAATTTTATAAACTTGTTTTGCTGTACAGGATAAGACCTGGATGCAAAAGGCCCAAAGAGAGATTGGCGGTTATGGAAGGAGGCTTATGCCCAGCAGTGGGTCACAAATGAATATGATGATGATGATAAAACTTGTTCTGGTATTAACTTGGTTACGTGAACAGAGTATAGTTTTATACTAAAACTAGCTAACTTGCCCGTGGCTTCGCTCACGCGGTACCTACTTTGATAAAATATAGCCTATGTTCATTCGGAAAGTCTAAGCTACAAATTGGTGAAAGAATTGTTAAAATCGGATGAGTAGTTTCGAAGATTACCCCAAACATACAAACAAAAAAAACAAACCAACTTTACCTCTTTATAATCTAAAAAAACTCCGTCACCAGAGTTGGCCACTAACTCATACGAACGAACGAACGAACGAACCTCTTTATAATATTAGTATAGACAACTTTTAATTTGGCAGGAGTGACAGCGCTCCGGCCTGATGACTTGGACGCAAACGGTGGCCTCGGCGCCTTGGCCGGCACCGCCACCGACCTCTCCTGGGACACTTACATCCTCAGCGGGTCCGCCATGATGAAAGATGGAGAATGCGTGAGAAGCGGCTACCCCCTTGACTTGGACACCCTCACTGTCGGCAGCAGAGTTGGTTAGTTATTATTATTATTTTTCTTGCTATGACGTTCTTGATAGATATGCCCGATGGTCGAACGACATTGCCCACGTAGTCGGGAATCAGTGGATGAGACTCGCAAGGGATCGGAGAGAGTGGCGTGATAAAGAGGAGGCCTATACTCAGCAGTGGGTGGAAATGGGCTGAAATGATGATGATGATGATGATGATGATGTTCTTGATAGATTGTCGAAGTTAAGCAACGTTCTGAGCGGTCACTTCTTGGATGGGTGACCGCAAGTGGCATTTTCATCTGAGCGCTTCCGTGCTTCGGAGGGCACGTTAAATTGTCGGTCCCGGCTTTTAAAGTCGATAAGCCATGACGGAGGCCTTTAGGCGGCTTAGAAACTCCGTCACCAGAGTTGGCCACTTGCTCATACGAACGAACGAACGATTATTATTTTCAGCTGTTCGTGTCCCACTGCTGGGCAAAAGCCACCTCACTCTTTCCAGACGTCGCGATCTTGTGCTAGAGTATCCCAGTCGGGAACTATTCACCGCGGGGCGCAGCTAGTTGTTTTATATTTTCAAAAACATATATTGCCACTGATGTTAGTATTTGTAAGGTCTTAAAGCTTTCTCTACATTATTCTCTATGTTTACGATTTAGGCGTAAAAAAAGGGTTTGCCAAGAAATTTGAAAGAAAGAAAGAAAGAAAGAAAAATCATTTATTCTTGTAGGACCTCAAGGATCACTTATGTTTCGTTTTACATGCTAGGTGATTCTAATGCCTGTTCCAACGCGACTCCCTACACCAGGGAAAGAATCAGGCAAGAACCTGGTGGTGTGGGCCTAGCTTTTTTTTAAAAGCGATCCCTTAAGAGTCCGGCGACGTGGCTCGGCAAAATTCAATACCCCGCGCGTTCAAACATCGACACACGACAAAATCTTGGTCTGCTTGTCATTTTGCATCTGTGTGCGTGAGCGTGCGTGACACACGCACACAGACGCACTATTAGAAAAGGTTAAAAATGTATTAAATGTAAATGCATGGCTATTTTGCAAGGAATTTGCTTGTCTCCCGTAGTCCCAAAAATGATGACTGAAAATTGTTTTTATTCTTCACACAGTGTTGTTTTTCTGTTACTAGACCATATAAGCTATGTTTCTTACAGAAGGAAACTTAAAATATCCTGGTGTTTAGTACTATATAAATATTAAGAAAACATGTCTTCTATGATGTAAAAATATGCAAAATGCGATTCGGTTTAATTTCACTTTAGCTAAGTATTTTGAAAAAAGCTTCTGACAGAAACCTAGATAAATGCTATCCTAATACGAATAATAGCATACTATGCTAAAGATATGCTCAAATTTCAAATGGTTATGGTATTACGTTTGTATGGAGAACTCGTACAGCGCAGAAGCCTTAACAATCTCTTGATGTGTTGGTATTGAGAAAAAGCCGTGTTGGTCAAGTGGATTAGTACCTCGACTTTCGATCCGAAGGTTGTAGGTTCCAATCCGGCCGTGCATCAATGAACTTTTCGCATCGAAAAATGTATATCCGCTTTAACACGAGCTTATAACGGTGAAGGAAAACATCGTGAGGAAACCAGTTAGCTCTCTAATAGCGTCGATGGGCTTGCAACCTGTCACGTATGGAAAGTTAACTTCTACAAAAAGTCGGCATGTACCAAATATGTATGTATTTGGACATACCTCTGACTACCACCTTAGACATCTTCGAAAAGATCTAAAAAAAATTGCCTAATGATCTGAAAGAAATGTCTACCGCTCCCGGGATACAGTCGTGATCATATTTCATTTTCATTTTTGGTATTAAAAAGTAAGTAAGTTCGTATGAGCAAGTGGCCAACTCTGGTGACGGAGTTTTTAGGCCGCCTAAAAGCCTCCGTCATGGCTTTACGACTTTAAAAGCTGGGACCGACAATTTAACGTGCCCTCCGAAGCACGGAAGCGCTCAGCTGATAATGCCACTTGCGGTCACCCATCCAAGTCACTGAAAACCAGCGCTGTAGTTGCTACCTCAGCTTCTACAGCAAATGCTGAGTGGTGACCAATTTGCTTCACTCATATTTCCTACAAATAATTGTACCTGTACCTACTGTAATGTGTGTGAGTGAATGTAAATAAATATTTTTCTATTCTATTTCTAAGTTGTGACCGCTCAGAACGTTGCTTAACTTCGACGATCTATCAAGAACGTCTTAGCAAGCTTCGCCATGAGCCATTTTTGGTATTGAGAAGGTTATTTCTGTTATGTATGTATTTGGACATACCTCTGACTACCCCCTTAGACATCTTCAAAAGGATCTAAAATTTCCTAATGATCTGAAAGAAATGTCTACCGCTCCCTGGGATACAGTCGTGATCATATTTCATTTCATTTTTTTTTTTTCAACAGGTATGATGTGGCACGCGGACCGAAGCCTGCATTACTATTTGGACGGCATGGACATGGGCAAGGCATGGTACGTGCCTCATCTGAACATTTATGCCGTGGTCGACCTCTATGGTCAATGTACTCAGGTAAATACTATTTCTAAATAATAGTGGCAATTCTGAGTGTCGCAAAAGCTAAACTAAGCTTACTAAAATTGTTGCCGTCCCTTTCATAGCGATGGAAATAAAAAGGATGGCAATAGTTTTAGTTAGGTTAGTTTAGCTTTTGCGACACTCCGAATAGCCCCCAATGTCTTTCTTGAACTTTCTTTGTTGCCGTCCCTTTCATAACGATCGAAATAAAAAGGATGGCATCAGTTTTAGAGCTGTCAAACTAGTTTAGTTTAGTTTTGGTAACATCCCGAATAGCCACCATTGTCTTGGTATTCATCGTCTTTCATTTTTGGTTAATATGAAATACAGAATCGTGTAAAGTGTATCACATCACACTAATCACACATATTATAAAGGCGAAAGTTTGTGTGTGTAAGTATGTAAGTGTGTTTATTACTTTTTCACGCTCAAACAGCTGGACGGATTTGAATGAAATTAGATACCAGAATTGCTTATACAGAATACAGAATACAGAATTTATTGATAACTCCATAGTTACATGTCAAAATATACCCTGGATTAAAAAATAGGCTACTTTTGATCCCGGTATTCCCACAGTAACGGGAAAAATTCACCGCGGGGCGTAGCTAGTATTTAATATTTAAATTATTGTACAGGTAACAATACTACAGAACGAGGAGAGGGCATTCAATTACAACGGGTGCAATACAGATCACGGCATACTCACTAACCCAGGGGCTGTGCCGACACCGCCTCCGCCGTATTGGTAAATACAAGTTTGTTATATTATTAAGTTGACCCTGATCCTGACCAAATATCAGTTCATATAGCTCAATACAATTATACATACCACAAAATTGTAAACTTAAATACATGACGAGAATCAGATGTTACACTAACATTATTAATTAAGTTTAATAACAGTTAGTTTTTGTTAATTGATGTTCTTCTTTTTCAATAAATGATTCTATTCTATTCTTCATAGAAAAGATCGTTGAATTTTTCATCTATTGCAAATTTTTTGGAATTTCTGAATTTTCACCTTTTAATTTTATTCACATTCACATTCTCATTCACAGGAATTAGAATCACCTAGCATGTAAAACGAAACTTAAGTGATCCTTGAGGTCCTACAAGAATAAATGATTTTTCTTTCTTTCTTTCATAATGAGTACTAATGCAACATTCAAAACAAACGGCTATTTTTCTTGAAAAAAATTGGCGCAGCCTTTTTTAAACTATATAACTTTTTTTACTATCTATAAAAACAAGCGCATAGTTTAAAAAAGGCTGCGCCAATTTTTTTCAAGAAAAATAGCCGTTTGTTTGCAAACATTTGTTCCGTGGCGGGCCACGGAACAAATGTTTGCATGTTCTCTGAATGTTTTCTATCTAATATGTATGTATTTTTTTTATTTTATTTTATTATTGCTTAGCTTGGGACTAGATGACGCCGTGTGAAATGTCCAAGGATATTTATTTATTTATTTATTATTTGCAAAAAAAATATCTAAGTAGCATATCAGTCATCTAGTTACCATAACATAAGGATTAAGTTGCTTAGCTTGGGACTGGATGACGCCGTGTAAAATGTCCAAGGATATTTATTTATTTAAGTATTTATTTATTTATTTCAACAGGAGCTTCTCTGAGTATCACGGTGACAATGTGTCGCTATCGAAGGACTACACGGTCGCACGACGCGTCACTCCCGACCCTATGGGTGCTCTCGTCTTCAGCTCTGCTCATCTAGTCGACAACGAACTCTTTGAGGTGAGCATTATCTTATGTGATTCCTTTAAACCAATATGATTGCAAATTCGTTTTTAAATATAGACATTTAAAATTTCAGGCGATTCGGGACAAATTCGTTTTAAAATATAGGCTTGTTGGTATCAGTCATTGTGAGATTAAGTCGTACCGATATCAGACATTTTGGGATTAAGTTCTTATGGACCGGAAGCGTATACTAGCTTACTCGCCCGCGGCTTCGCTCACGTGGTATCTACCTTGACAAAATATAGCCTATAATGTTCATTCGGAAAGTCCCTGCTACGCATCGGTGAAAGAATTTTTGAAAAAGATGAATAGTTTCGGAGATTACCCCAAACATACAAACAAACAAACCAACTCTCTATAATATTAGTATAGAAGTATAGATAGATACAGACAGGGTGGGGCAAATTAAACTACTCAACTCAAACTCAACTAAACTCAATTTGGCCCCTTAAGGGTAGCTACCTTTTCTTTTGTAGTTAGAAGGTTTTTAGGAACCTTCTGTTATATTTGGGGAAAAAATATAATGCCATGTTAAGATAAAAAAAAGTACCTACGGTTCGCCCAATAAATTACATTTGTCAAAAAAAAAAACAAGTTGATATTAATTGACTCTATTTCCCACCAGGAACACTTTTCCCAAAGTAACTTACCAAATAAAATCGTAAGATTTTGGAATATTAAATAAAAACCACTCCCATACATTGTCATTTTTAGAAAATGTCGTTTTATCTGTGTTTTCAGGCAATGAAAAAAAAATACTGCGCAAAACTCACTCATTCTGGTACTATATTTTAATATTATGCTCTGACGAGCAAAAATATTTCCATAGGTCTCGCCAAATATATACCACCTCGATCACAACAAGATAAATACATATCTTTACAAAAAAACCGGGTAATAAAATCCAAAACGTAAACAATTTATCTGAATAGATTATCATTAATTTTAGAAAATCAGCAAAGTTCGAGTCGGACCATTCTGTGATTATTTCAAGCGTCTACAATCTACATGTTGTCCTAAATATCGATTGAGAAACGGCAAAAAAGTCACGTTTGATGGATGCGGGACCCCCTCTTAAATATTAATTTTATTCTGTTTTAGTAATGTTGTTTTAGTGGCGAAGTTTAGAAATACATCATCTGTGAAAATTTCAACTGTCTAGCTATTTATTTCTAGAATACAGCCTGGTGACAGACAGACAGACGGACAGTGGAGTTTTAGTAATCGGGTCCCGTTTTTACCTTTTGGGTACGAAACCCTAAATACAATGTTTGACAATACAGACTAAACAACATGTTTGTTCCAAAAGTTCTATAAATTTCGATGCACAGAGGAATATTTAAAAATTTATTGCAAAGAACACATGGCATGACGTGTGTTCTTGCAATAAATAATATATTGCAATACATTGTGCAATAAATTGTCGTCATAACCATTTGCTTAGGGTTCTTCGTTGAGATGCTTGCAATAAAATTAATATTATTTTAATTAAAAATATTTCCGGTCATAGGTAGACCTCGCACCTCGCCAATAACATATTCCTTAGTGGACTAGTTTTTGTATTTTGTTTATGTAAATATATCGTAATAAGAAGCATTTTTGAGGCCGGGAGGCCGGTGTCGTAGCAAGGCAAAGTCAATAGGGTAGTTGCCGCTATTACTGCATAGTTGGAAGAGGTTCAAGTAATCATTAAAACCACTGAAAACTCTTTAATATTTAGGTTTAATTAATGTTTTCGTAAAATATATTTGAGAAATTATGACGTAAAAAAATGATACTTACGTTCCTTACCGTAAGTATCACGTTCACGCAATATGCCGTTCGATCTCAAAATCTGTAATTTCTAGTTTCTCGATTTTGATTAAAGTATTGTTAAGCATAGTTTGTGTTTTGTTAGAGGTTTTTTATCTCATATTTCGAAATATTTAAGTACCTCATTTTCGTCAAAATTTTCCTTACGTTAAGTTATGCTTCTAATAATCGATATCACAAAAGACAGATGTGAGTGTTTTGGTGCGAAATTTAAATGAGTTCCTAAAAATGCAAAATAAACCATCTGAACGTATGATTTTTACTGAAATATGAAAAGCAAGGGTATATCGACTGCGAGGCACACTATAAACTACTGTCTGAAAAAATAGCAACCAGCCTATTTACGCGTTCAAAAATATCGCTATCCCTGTTTAGATCGTTTGTTCGCTCGTCTGCCCACGAGATAGCGATCTTTACGAGATGGAAAAATGGCTCCTTATTGCCTATCATATTAAGGCGCGTTATTTCAAAATACCCGACTCCAATAAGTAAACTGCAAGTTGCGTGGTTTTATATTCAGTTTAAATCAGATTATTCATAAGATCACCTCATTCTTCATAATACAAAATATACGAGAGGTCCGTCCTTCATATTACAAAACATACGGTAATCGGTTGATTTTTTTGATATCTGCGTGAAATGTAAAACGTGTATGTTGTCTGTAACGAAACTTATTTCACAGACGTCGAAAGCTTTTCTATTGGGTCAGGCATTCAGTAGAAAAAGCTGCCCTGAAGAGAGCGCCGGTAATTATACGTCAGTTGGACTTCTCGGCTAGGAGCAACTGGCAGACAGGAGAGTGTTAGTGCTTTTACGTTTTGCCGATTAAATTAATTAGGTAAGCGAGCTAGCCATCTATGATTTGATTACCGGTTAACTTTCAGTCTCAATATCCTATCTATCTGGAGTTTGCTAGTAGTTAGATGTATCTGTAATTGTTAGCATGGAAGTAATGTCAATTATCTCTACAGTAAGCAAAACCACAGAAGTTGTTGAGACTAGCCGTGAAAGTATTTATCTCTTTTTAATTATCGGAAATATTTTCCATCGTCTATTTTTAAAATGTTATTGAAATACAATACCTAACTTTTGTGAATCTATACCTTCGTTTCGCTGTTTGTTTTATAGATATTGATATGGACGCGACATTTGTTGTGTTCCTGCTATTCTAGGATACTAATTAGTTAGTTAAACTAATAGTATGTAGGCTATTTTATATGCAATGTTTGGTTTCATGTACTGCTATTTTTAATTGTATTATTCGAATAGTAGGCATTGTCTTATTAGTTAACCGACTTCAGAAAAGGAGAAGGTTCATGTTCGACTGTTTGTATTCCACCGATTTTCCGTCAAAAGTGGATCGATTTTTAAAAATCTTTTTTTGTTAGAAATAGTATACTCCCGAGGTAGTCTATAAATAATTTGGAGAATCGAGAATCTTCGAAGTTATGAACAGAAATGCACGGTACCTTGAGAGTGCAGGAAATTGCTCTACTATGAAATTGAAGTCGGTTCAATAAACATTTTAATTTTTCCACTTGTTACTTGTTGCGTTTCTCAGATGCATCCAGCCGTGTTACTTCAGAATTTCCTAAGGAAACTTATAATTTCTGAGATAAAATATAGCTATGACGTTCAGGATTAACGAGACTTCTATCAGTGAAATTGTTTTGCAATCCAATTAGTGATTCTAGCGATAACTATTCTTACTTTAAAGCTTTGTACACGTTAGGCGTTTAAACGCGCAATAAACGCGCGCTTTGCTAACGTTCTTTTAGACAACCGCATGTTGTACGGGATCGCGCGCGTTCGTGTAGAGTACAAACACGTTTACTAACATTTTGTTAGAATTTCTTGACTTATATACATGAAATACAAAAGCGACCAAATATTTAGGTTTAGAATGTATTTATTTCTCATAAGGATTAACAATAATTCACTTACAGAAAAACGATGTTATAGGTACAAGTATTATCTTAGCGTAGTACAGAAATAATTATCAGAAGTAATTTTTACAAAACAAAATGTGGGTAGAACTAGCCGTAAACAATCGCCGTCGGATCACCATTCACCAACCAAGCGAACACGGATACAAAGTGTACGACAAAACGTTACTTACTAGAAGTGGCATCCATGGCAGTTTAAGATTATATATTTTTAGCATAATAAATTTGAGATTGTTATTTGTTAAAGTACTTGTAGGTATGTGTTAAATGTTTTTATTATTCGTAGGTACTTACTTATTTTTTTTTAATTTTTTTTTTAGTTAATTATATACTTTTTTGCCTATTTTTGAAACCATTTAAGTTTGTAGTGTCTTTTATATTCGTAGGTAATCTGTTGTACATTTTAACACCTTCAAATTCTATATTATTTTTTCCATAGTTAGTTCGTGGAGGACGTGCAACTAGATGATTAGAGTTTCGTAATTTAATTTTATGTATTTGATTTTTTCTAGTAAATGTTAGAGTACTGTGAATTTTATTATTTAAAATTTTACGTATTATTATGCACGTGTAGTACCTACATGTAAGTTTGTGCTATGTTCATAATTTTGGTATCATTTGGGAAATGGAAAGTCCCAAAGCTTGAATATTTTGTGAATCTAAAGATTGTTTGGAGAAAAAAACTAATAGAGTGCGCAATGCCACTTTAACGTAATTTTTTTTTCGTATTTTTACCTACCTAAACCTAATAAGGTTTGTAAAAAACACAAAAATCACCTCACATCTTTACTAGATGATTTATTTATTTATTTATTTATTTATTTATTTATTTACAAAAACTTAAACTTAACTATAACATTACAGAACAATTCCAAATCATTATAGCTACTATATAAAATGTACACATAAGCAAATATATCAATAAAACTAAGAACTACTTAAAATAAAATATTTACCATTTAATATATTTATACAGTGTACAGGCAATTATACCTACACTTAACGAGTCAATGTAGTGCCTGGGACATTCTTAAGATGGAATAAGCTTGCCCAGCATATGAACAATGGTCAATGCGTGTGGCGCAGACTAGCCGCTGGTTTCTTCACGATGTTTTCCATCACCGTTTAGAGCCATTAGCCACCTAGACAAACAAAGAATAATATAATCACTGCAAAGTGTGTGTGTCAACTACGTACCTATTTAGACGTACCCTCTTTTTTGTTATTGCGTATCCACACTCACAGAGATTTGACAATATTGTTTGCGTTCCTTTGTCGCGTGACAAAAGAAGACGACAAAAGGGAACGAGGAATAATATGCGAATGGAATCCACACTCCTGGGCCGCAGGTTTTTCATTGCTTCGTGCGCGATCCGCGATGGAATTTGGGTAGGCTATTAGATACAAAGTACAAGTTAAAATGCTAAGTACACGATATTTTTTCTCCTAATAGTTATTTTTATTGTGATTATTTTCATTCAAATCAGTTTATTGATACTAGGAAAAAGGCAACAAAAAGCCATGGTTTGAGGTTGATGTATGAAATTCACAGGAACTTTATTTGCACATAAAATGAAAAAGATATTTTCAAAGAATAATCCTTTTCATGTTATTCTGCGTATTCGTTAAAATATCACACTGATTGAGTTATAATATTCCGATCATATTCATTATTGGTTTTGCATTTATATTTTCGCTTGTATTTATATTTAATATAATACACTTAAGAGCAATGAATCTGGGTCACTTAAAGAAACGTATAAATCTCGGAAACTAAGATTTCTAGCTTATATATTGTATAATAGACAATTAAATATTCAATGAAGGTATTAAAGTTTCTTAGGTATTGTAAAGTTATGTTATAAAAATATAACATTTTGCTGAAGAATGCACCAGAATTCTCACAATTCTGGAAACCGGCCGGAGTCAGCGCGATATAACCAGGACTGTTGCTGTGTCGCTGTCACCAGTACAAAGAGTTCTCTAACTTTACGAGGAAACTGGCTCTAACCTACGCAAACCAGGAGTCAGGCGTACCACAGCACGAGAAGATCGATACTTGGTGAACACCATGATCGTCATCGCTCACAGAAAAAAATAATAAATAATAATAATAAATAAATATCCTTGGACATTCCACACGGCGTCATCTAGACCCAAGCTAAGCAATTTAATGCTCGTGTTATGGTAACCAGATGACTGATAAACTACATAGATACATTTTTTGTAAATACATACGTCATACATATTATACATAGAAAACACCCAGACACGAAACAAATCTTTGTAGATCATGCAAACATTTATCCCGCAGCGGGGATCGAACCCGAAACCTCAGTTGGGTCAGTCGGTCAGTCAGCAGTTGGGCGAAAGCCCGCCTGCGCCACAGAGGCTGAACTTACAAATCAGTTTCAACGCCTCGGAGGAAATAAACAGAATAAAGACACATAATGATTAAATTTAACTATAAATACATTCAATTTTCACTGTAGACGCCGGCAGACTGACTGCGAAATGAGAAATCAGAGAATGTTTGCTTTTTATCACGTCTTAAAAACTTTTTGGAAAATCTTTTAAATACTTACCTGCGTCATCGGGACATGTATGGTAATAAATGGGCTACATCTACATGTTGGTAAATCTTTTGGTAGAATTTTGTTTCTACTTTTTACACCATCTAAAAATATCTCAAACTATACGCGCTTATTAATATGAATACACGCTAACGTGTAGTTTTTTGACAGATAATGTATGAAAACTTGTCACTGCCTCTGGCGGATTGATGAAGCACTAAAATTGTACATGTATTATTGAATCTACAGGCAAGCGCGCGTAGTTTGGCAAGTCATGGTAATGACATTTTCAATTTAAATTTTTCGACAGTTTACGTTGTTTATTCAACACAAAATGTATGAGACTTTTTGACAGATAACAACGTTGCTATGACGACCGTCCTACGGACACCCGTTAGTTGGATATAGGAACCCGGCATTAATCACGTTAGATTTATATTCGAATGGTTCTTAATTTCACATTTCCGGTGATGAGGTACTTGGTTTATATAGCTCAGCTCGTCTTCTGACGGAAGTACGTGTTTCAATATCAGGCCCACTATGTTCAAGAACCTGAAGCTTGTGGAGAAGATCGGATCAGGAATGCTTTTGACAGCCGTGACGGTGACGATGTAGGCGATGGCGTCGCTGGAGGTGTTGGCTGCGGCGATCGATGGGGATGCCGATGGCGATGGTGGAACCACAGATTCCAAGGAGTTGGCATTACGACTATGTTCACTGTTCCGAAGATCTACCCTCTAAACCGCATTTCTGAGCTAACCGTATTAATCAATGATTCCACAGCTTGATCGCTGCCGGGAAATCAAAACGAGCTTCAACCTTAGTGTTGTGACCTACATAAATGATACCTTAGAATCGTCAATTTTCGGTGGCCATTCATTCGAAACTAAATCTTTTACTATTTTTAGAATTGTATCATTCTTTGTTTTGGTAAGTAATTTCTCCAATGTAATAGGCATACTTCCATCTACTGCAAAACAAACATTAGTAGTTCAGGGGGCGTATCATCCGTTTTCGAGTGGTATAGTTACCTATTCTCGCTCACGTGTCAAGTATTCTAAATGTATGGAATTTTTAGTTCATGCAAGTTACCGGGGGCGGCGCTGCACTGGATTTTCATACATTTGTTATACTTGACTCGGTAACGAGGACAGTATCCAATAGGTACTATGGTTAACTCGTGATAGACCCCCTGTCGTAACGTAAGCTACTTCGCAGTCGCAGCACCGGCACTGTTCGATGCACGAATGCACGCTGCGCCGCAAGTTCGCGCGAGATAAGAAATCAGCAATGTTATCAGCGCTGCGTATAATGTTCTATAGATATTTGTAGCTGCTAAAGGTGCGTCCATAGATTAAGCGGCAAGTGTGCGCATCTGCCGCGCGCGGTGTGCCGCGGCATGATTGGACGGTTGCCGCGCGCGTCAGCCGCGTGTTTCATGCCGCGCGCAAACATTGCTCAGTATCGTTCGTTTAGACTTTAGACATTCGTCGGATTGTCCTAACTAGAGCGCGGCAGAATTGTTTCCTGACCATGCCGCGTGTTGCTGCCGCGCTCTTGCCGCTCAATGTTTGGACGCACCTTAAGAATAATGCGTATCGTTGCAACCTATTTGCTGACAATTGAGGTCTTCCCATAAATGGCCCAAAAATAGACAAAAAGGGCTTATGATCAGTTCGCAAGGTAAACGGTTGAGATCTGCGCTATAAGTACTGATGGAACCGTCGCACGCCGGTTGTTCCAGTGCCATCTACCTACACCTTCTTGCGAGAACTGCGCCTAGATCGCCTGGTGAAGAATCTACTTCTACTGTTAATATAAACTTTGAGTTCGGATCATAATGTGCTAGAACCTGATCTGACCTAAAAGCCCTTTTGTGCGATTCAGACCAATTCCATTTGAAGCCTTATTGAGCAATTCGTACAAGAGGCAGAAAAAATAATTAAAATTCCTATAATAATTAATTATCCCTAAAAATGACTGTAATTGATTTACATTCGTAGGCGTAGGAGCTTCCACAATTTCTTTAATTTTTTCCCAGTGATTTCTTTAGTTATAATATACCCCAGATAACTTACTTTTTCTTGAAAAAAAACTACATTTCTCCTTTTGTAAGGTCAATGATTTTTCCCAAAGTTTTTGAAAATAACTTTGAATATTTCCGTTCTAATTCTTAACAAAAGAATATGAATCAGCACAGTAGTTAACCGGTGTCAGCTGTATGTTAAATAAAGATAAGAAATCCCTATCTAGTAACGGCGGGCCTCCATCGCGTACCACGTATAGAATAATTGCATGTGTTGGTGCCGCGTAAGACACCGGTAGCCGGATTGTACCTACGTGTGCGTTCCTGTGGCGTAAAAAAAGCAGTACAAAAAAACATTCTATAAAATAGGTACTTAAACAAAATTATAAAAAAATCTTTACCCTAAAGTTTGTTTGTCGTCGCCCCTAAGTTACGCTTCGCTTACTCAACCCTCGTTACGCTACGGAGGTCGATGGCTCGCTTCGCTCGCCACCACCCCCTTCGCTCCACTCGGTCTCGCAGGTTCGCTCCGCTCAGGACCTCCGACTTGCCATAACGGTTAGAGATAGCGACGTTGCAGTCATTTCAATTTTAGGGTGGAGGGAGGGGTAAAGGTGGAATTTTGAAAAACTCAGGGCCCCTTTATTATGAATGTGAAAAAAAAAATGTTCCAAGTCTCTTAACTTTAGAAATCCGCCTAAAAGGGGTGAGAAGGGGAGCAAGGGGGACAACTTTGAAAAATGATAACTTCCCGAGCCTGCTTTATACGAATCCGTAAAAACCAGAACATGGGTCTCTTAGTTTCTGAGATACGATAGGGAGGGGGGAAGGGGGGCAATAAGGGGGGTTTGTCATTTTTCCGACTCAATTTGGTCCGAGCAAACTCTGATCGTGTCAACGCGGCTTTATCCAGCTTTATATTATATTTTCGTAAATAAGGAACACTTCTCATTTGAACTCTACTTATACATGAACGCAACATTGTCGCTGCATTGTCGGTACGACATCGATAATATTTCACGTGTTCCTTCACAATGTGTTTTGTCACCGTCACTTCAATGAATAGAGTAATCTGTAAGATCATCAGTAGTTTAAGATGCAGTAGACGTATATTAGGTATATACCGGGGTTGTTCTTCCACAGATCCAGATATTGGAATGCAAGCACTCATACGCCGGCAGTTTTCGTATGGGGATTACTGATGTCAACGTACTGAACGCCAATATTAACAGGCATCTACCGCTCTGCGCGTCTTGGCTGCCGCATTTCACAGCCTATATCGACGGTAAGTTTTTTTTTTCTTTTACTTTTAGTTGTTGGACTTTTGGTGCTTTTGTTTAATGATAACTTTTGATGAGTACTCATCTAATCATTTTTATTTTTTTTAAGTATGTTTATGATAATTATAGAGCTGATAGTTCATACAAGTCGTGAACTAAGTTCAAAGGATCTAAAAAAGCCCAAAGATCTGAAAGAATGGCTACCGCACCTTGGTAATACAATCGTGATCATATTTTAATCTTCAACTAAGTTACATTTATTTCTATGATAAAAAGTGCCCGAACTACTTCATGTCAATATTTTCATGAATGTTTGGCGGTACGTACATTTATATTTTGCAGGCTAATTATACGTTGTAATGTGCTCAAAGACTAAAAAAATATGAATAAGTATAGGTCGCGCCACGTAAAAAGAGCGCTGGCTGACAAGCTGCGCAGAGTCGATTTTTAGGTCCGATTGGTGGTGTGGACTGCGGCGCGGGGTGAAGGGGTAACGCTGTCATTGATTCGGCGCTTGCTATTGGTTCGTCAGCAGTCCTTAGCTTCCCGCGCTGTCACTACGTCAAATTCGTTCGCAAAATATCATCGCGTACAAAAGTTTTCGCTTACGAAATGGTTTTACATAGAAAAATCTGAAAAATTATTTATGACGTAGGTACATAGTTTTATGAAGAGAGAGGTTGTTAAAAATGCTGTTGATCATAATAAAACAATGTATCAACAATACCTGAATTTTGTAGGTTAGTACTTACTTACTTATTTAAATTTAAGAATTAACACTCACTAAAACATGTTTTTAATAATAATTCCATGAATGATATTCATCTAAGTAATGCATTTAAGTATTTTATTCATGAAAGACAGTGACATAAATTTTGAAATGAGTAAAATATTTATTACACACACATAATATTTATTGTGTTGACAAAAGTAGTCAGATCAACTGTTGACAATAAAAAATAGGTGTTAAAACGGTGTATACTAGCCTGCCCGAGCCGGCCGCCCAGCTACAATACTACCTACATTATGATTAGTACTTTCGTACGCGAGTGTAGCCATGCGCAAACATACCCCCTCCACTTTTTTCCAGCGCTCTTTTTACGTGGCGCGGACTATACCTATATGTTTTCAGGTAAATATTTGAAATATTCGCGACCCGATCAATCTGGAGAGAAAGATTCACATTCCTTTGTGCCGTCTTTCGAGTGGCTTCGGCCAGGCGATAGAATCGGATTGAAGAGAACCCCTGATTCGAAAGTCCTCGTTTACTACAACTCTGAACTACTTGAGGTTGCATTCGAGAAGGTTCCTGATGTAAGTATACTCTGCTGTTTAGTTTAATGAGATGAAATATCATGGGTAGATTAAAATGGGATTGGGCAGGTCACGTCAGCCGCATGTCGGATACGTTGTGGGCTAAGGTCACTACCGAGTGGACGCCTAACAAAAACCGACCTCGCGGCAGACCACGCCGTAGATGGAAAGACGAGTTAGATGCCCATCTAAAGGATTGGTTCACAGTGGACCAAAACAGAGATGAAACAGGAGAGAAACAAATAAACGATTTGATCTGATTAGATTTGAATGGAGAGAAGGAAGTGAGGCCTTTGCCCTGCAGTGGGACATTACAGGCTCATAACATTAACAAGTAAATTACAAAAAAAATATTATTTATTACTTACATTAAAAGTTGACGGGACGATTTAGTCACTTTCGATGAAGGATGGTGGGACGCAGCTAAAGATCGATATGGTTGGAAGAGTTTGGGGAAGCCTTTGCCCAGCAGTGGGACAAAATAGGAAAAAACTACAGCATATTTGGTTAGGCATGTGATGACTGTGAATTTATTTTACTTAAAACCTTTGTTTCATTGTACGTATTGTTATTTGTTTCAGAAAGTTTATGTGTTGATGGAATTGTATGGTACAACAACAAAGATACAAACCGTATCTCGTGGCACCAACGTTGTTCCTGGCAACCAACAAACAAGTAATATAATCTACTGTCTTAGCCCTATTCGAACCTACGCGGTATTCGCTGCCGCTATGTGTAGAGAAAACCGAGTGGGTATGCGGTAATATTACTTTACACCAAAGCGGATTTCACTATCCTTGTGGGTAAAAATACCGCGTTTAAGTTTCACTACTTCTACCTCTATTCTATCGCAGCGAATACCGCTCAGGTTGCTCTAGCCGCGGAACTTCATAGAAATACCTGAGCGAAATCCGCTCGGTATGTACCTCTACAACGGCGACGGATACCGCGTAGGTTTGCATAAGCCTTTATAGAGTACTCAATTTCATTCGTAAACTAACTTAAAAAACCGTACATGTTCGCGTACATAGAATGTCATCCAAAACTCCTTTGAAGTCGGCTAAAAACATAAAATAGAAAAGTATTATTATAAATTATCATTATCTTGTTCATATCTTGTAAAAAAATTTAACCGACTTCAAAAAAACGAGAAGTTTTTATGTACTTTAATTTAATCTAATAAGTACCCAATTATATTTCTTCCAAAATAACTAGCAAACATTTTCAGTTCCGAACGACAAACCGGAGAGCCAGGCTAACACAGACGCTCCAAGCGCGCCCACTATGTCTGAACCAAACAAGGTCCCGACCGTGACCGAAGTGGACCAAACAGAGGCCCGTGACGAAACGGACGAAGCGCCATCTCCCCCGCAAACCGACCTTCCCGACGAAGCTGATAATTCCCAGCATCGTACGAATGATGAGAACGCATGCGCGTCGCCTGAAGACGCGAGCGAGGTTAAACCGGAGGAGCCGGTAGCGTCCACTTCCTCCGGCTCGGGAATGATCGAAGTGCTTCGACAACGCAGACCGGCTTTGCCGTACACGTTCCATTTCATAACGGGAAATAATATTCGCCTGTGCAGCTCTGGTAAGCCTTAATACCAATTTACAGTAAGCGCAATATAACGTGACCGGGCCGAGCTTAGACCCTGCGGGCGGTCGCGTTATGGACAGTCGTTACGAAAAAGCTAAACAGACTTATGCCTGATTCCTATATTCAACGTACGGATGACCGTCGGTCTATCTCTATAGAAACGTTTTATACAACACAAAAAGTATGACACTTTTTGACAAATAACAACGTTGCTATGACGATCGATCTACGGTCATGCGTACGTTGGATATAGGAACCGGGCATTATTGACAGCAGTGAAACAGAGTGATATTCCGCTGCGGCGCTTATCGCAATAACTATGTTCAATCCGGTCAACTTAGTTTGCGCTTGCTGTATTTTCCTACTTATTTTTTCATATTATCCCCACGTCGCCATATCTGTGCCTTCCTCACATTCATATAACACTAGCTGCGCCTCGTGGGAATACTGGGATCAAAAGTAGCCTATTCTTTAATCCAGGGTATAAGCAATTCTAGAACCAATTTTTATTCAAATCCGTCCAGCCGTTTGAGCGTGAAAGAGTAACAAACACACAAACTTTCAGCTTTAAAATATTAGTAGGATAGTAGAATTACACCCTCGCCTGCCCAACTGCCGTATTTTCTAACTTCAATATGTATTGAAAGAGAGAAAGAAAAATCGTTTATTTTGGTAGGACCTCGAGGATTACTTCAACTTTGTCTTACATGCTAGATGATTCTAATGCCTGTTATTCCAGAAGACCACAAGAATCAATGAATTTGTTTTCTCTTTCAGACACAGTGGCGCTGCGTTTCCGCGGATACAGCGACGCGGTCGCCGTGGCTAGCCATCCTCTGCGCCGTGGCCAAGCCTTTCGGGTATGCCTTCACTCATATACAACGTGATTCATAATTGGTATGTTATCCCGGAAGGGGGATTTTGTGACCATGAAAATGAATAGTTGTGTAGGTGCAAATCTTGTGAATTCAAATTTTCAGTTTTTCATACAAAAACTTTTTTGTTAAATCTTTTGACAACCCTAAGATTGTCAACACTGTAACTACCATCTAGGTTCGCACAGATTGAAAATTGGTACAGTAGGTAAGTATGTATGAACACACAAGGCAGACAAAAAAGTTCATTAAATATTATTAGGTATATTATGTACTTACAGGTAGTCTCGATCAGCTGATTATTATAACCCTATAACCATTGCTCTGTGTTTATTTCTGAAGGAAACTTTACTAGTCATTTCTTCAATGAAAAACATCGAAATTCAAAGAGTCGTAGAACAAAATGTTGTTCGCACTGAAAACTGGTGAATGACCCCTTTTCGGGATAACATACCAATTATGAATCACGTTGTATACCGGACCTACCTAAATACCTGTTGAAACGCGCTAAACTTAGAAACTATCGGATTTGTATTCTTTCTGCATTTGATAGCTCATTTCTTATGAAAAGCTTATCCAGTTTTCTCGACTTATGACTATAGCGCGTGGCTCGATAACTAACCAAAAAGTCCTGAGCTCCTACTTGGACTAAACGAAAAATGAAGTTTCGTGACTATTTTCGGGTGCATAGCTTATGTTGGTGAACTGTTACGAATTCAGTATTTACGAACATAAGCTGAATACTTAGTTTTCGTTTATTCCAAGTGGGGCATTTGTACTAAAAATTCGTAGTGTGAACGTAAACTAATATTAGGCTCTAGTTGCGAAAGATATTTATTTTGCTTGTTATTATAATATTGCCTACTTACTGGATGACCGATATTTTTTTTTGTAATTATAGTGTTTTAGGAATAAAACGACATTTTCTAAAAATTAATCCTAGCTAGATAGATTTATCGACCCCGACATATTGCATACCTACTAAATTTCATGAAAATCGTTGGAGCCGTTTCCGGAGATTCAAATACAAGAATTTCTCGTATAAATGCATTAGATAGATAGTTTCTGATTCAAACTGTAAATTTGCGATGGCATAATGTATTATTGCGTTGCTAAGCAAACACTTTTTTTTACTTCGCTGCTACTCGCGAAAGGTCTTGTATTCGTTGCACGCGCTCATTCCTAAAATCACAAATAGTGTAACCCTATGTTGGGTATCCTTAAAAATAAATAAATAAATAATCATTATGGTTCTTTAAAAATAACGACAGGGATAACAATTAAACTCATTAATTTGAAAATTCAGACATTTGTTTGGCATTATGGACCCTTAGCGATTGTGTTTGCCAAGTTTTACTATTGATAAACCTTGAAAATTTTTTTTAGATTATTTGAATACCTAATAAGAGTTTGTATGTTTGCAAATGCGAAAGTATCGTGTAAATGCTAAAAGCATCTTATAACCAAGAGTAACAAGTCTTACCCCCGGATACTGAAACGCTACTGTACGTAATGCCTAATTTTGACATTATTTGACGATTGTCTATCTTTACAATCTGACATGTAAGACCGTCTCAAATGGTTAGTACGGTCTTAAATACTTAAGTAGGGTTTCAGTATTTGGGTGTTAGGCTCGTACTCAAGCGAGAATTTCATTCATCACTTAGTTATAGATATACTTTAGACTTAAGTCTCAGTGCAGATTCTGAATACGAGCCCTAAACACCTGCTGTGCTAACCGCACTACTATCAATAGTATTATTTTGAACGGTACCTATGCTTGTTTTCAGTTCCGCGTGGACAAGGTGTCGGATGATTGGGAAGGCACGGTCTGCATCGGCGCACTAGCGATGCTGCCAACAGAAATGCCACCGGCTACCGCGCTACACTTCGCAATCCCTTGCTGGGTGATTAGTAGCGATGTTTTATATACACGGGGCGTATACGTAAGTGGAACACCCACGCTATCTCGAGCTTACAACGCTAGAACCGCTTGCGCGTTATAATACTCAACTACTAATAACATTACTTTCCAAATTAAAATTTACGTTAAATTGTCGGTCCCGGCTTTTAAAGTCGTTGAGCCGTGACGGAGGCCTTAGGCGGCCTAAAAACTCCGTCAGAGTTGGCCACTTGCTCATACGAACGTACTTACTTTTTTACTTTCCAAATACAATTAGAACCAATTGAGCCATCTAAGAAACGTTGTAAACGATCTAAAGTCAGCTCAACTGATCCAAGCCACTGCCAGCCGGAAGCGTGGCTTGTAAACTGCCAGCATTTCCGCGCTGAATGGCAATGCTGATACGCAATATAAAAAAACGGTTTATCTTGCTTCATCAATGGATAGGCCTACCTACCTAAAGATAGGCTTACCTGGGGTTTAACTTTTAAAATTGTAAAAGTATTTCTTTCGTGAAGTATGTCTTTTAATTTTTGGATTGTTTGCTTAATTAACTTGTAATTTAATAAAAGCTGTTTTTTCTCTATAAATTATGTTGCGTGTCTATCGCTCCGCACGCCTTACTCACGAGAAAAAATATTATTTGCTATCTCGCTCGTTCTTCGGCGTTATGGCACACTCTTAAATAAAATGAAGCCAAACGTCCTAGAAGGAAAGCAGACAATAAATAATACAAATAAAGTTTCGAGTTTTGGTCATTCATTCATCTTTGGTCGGGTTACAAGAGACGGGAGGTTAATAAACATGGCGCAATGACAATTATATTAGCACTAGCTGCACCCGCGTTTGCATGAGATTACCGGGATCAAAAGTAGCCTTTGTGTTAATCCAGGATATAGCTTATATCCTGGTACCAAATTTCATTCAAATTCGTCCAGCCGTTTGAGCGTGATGGGGTAACAAACATTCACACACACTTACACGTATACTTTCACCTTTATAGTATTAGTGTAATTTGTAAATACTTAACCTGATTTTATAAACTCTGTAGATATTAATTAAACTCTGTTGATATTTATTTAATAGTAAAGTAGCCGAGTATTCGCACAAGTGGACCAAAATATCAGAACCTGGTGGCTGTATGCGTCAAACTAGCCGCCGTTTTATTTATACTTTTAAATAGAAATTTACAGGATTTTATCGCGTAATTTACCTTTTATTATTTCCCGACGTTTCGGCTGTGTTGCAACAATAAAAGGTAAATTACGCGAATAATATTAAAAGTATGAATTGTGATCGCGAAAGTTTAAGAAAGACTGCCGTTTTATTTTATTATTACAATGAACAAAGGAATTTAAAAAAACTGAATGTTCTGTTTGTGAAACCTAAGCTTTTTTTAATACCTATGTAATAGTTTCATTTTGTATAGTTTAGGAGGAATAGCGAAGTTGCACTTGGTGGCCACTAAACTTTGTTTCTTTTGTTCAACGTAATAATAAACCGTAACATACAGACACCTTAAGTTTTAATTAAATTTGGCCCTTGCTGCGGTAATGCATTTATCAAGCATTATCGCAGCAGCCCTTAGAGGTGGCCCGGCGATCTGATATGCTCGAAAAAGCGTGGGTTCAATTGGATCTCGATGAACTCTTAGGTTTTTGCTAAGCAGAAACATAATTTTAAAATTATGTTTTTATCAGCTCCTTATCATTCAGTTTAAAAACGAGTACTTACCCGTTCGACCCAAGATTTTTCTACACAATATTATTTTTACCCGTTCAACCCAAAACTTATACTCCGTTCTACCCAAACCAAAAATCTGAGTCACAGTGTAGAACAGAAACATTGTACTTATTTTAAAAAAAAAACTTGATAATATAAATTTCTGCATTTTTTGGCCCTTGTTCTTTAGTGTTTTCACTGTGTCATTCATTTAAATTCAAAGAATAGAAATTAGGAATAAGTAGGTGTGGGTACAACGGGTACCTTGAATCAAATAATTTGGGTCGAACGGAGCAAAATACCTATTGGGTAGAAAAATCTTGAGTCAAAACTCTTAATAAATATCAAATAAATCAAGACTTTTTCTTCAAAATTGTTTTGCACATGATTTTCTTTTTTAGATCTTTTGAGAGTTCAATAGTGAGGCTCCACAATTTAGTGCTTAGCTAACAAATGCATTATAAAGCTTGCGCATGCGCATAGTATACGTTAAATGTTATAAGTTTCTTGTTCACTTGCCGAGTCCTAGCTGAACCATATTGTGCTAAAATGTACCTACCATTTATACTTCCTTTGTTGCACGGTAAGCCAGTATGAAACGGATCAAATCCTATTCGTTCACGGAAATTGTCTATAGTACCAAACATCTTTTGTGAGTTATCAAATGCACCGGGGTGGGCTTCAGTAACGAAATTACGTTTTAATGATATCATTTCAATGAATCGTTTACCAGACTCAGTGATCAGTGCCCCCTCAGTGAACTCTTTTAAAAATAGACTGGACAAATATTTAAAGCGCACTGACTAATAAGATATACACGCATCAGCTCTAAGAGCTGCCTGTGTATTATAAATAATAATAATAAAAATTGTTGCGACATGTGCAACTATTTTGGGGGGCCCAGTTGTGAGTTGGCGAGTCTCCGCCCGCCATTTTGTACATGTTTGTTAACATTGTGTCGGCGGGTGCCATAGTCCCCATAGTTCCCCGGTAACCAGTCCACTACCATCCCACCCCCATAGCCCAGTAGGAGTTTCCCACATTTTTAATAGTCCTGCACAGACCGAGGACTGCCTTTGGATGCATTTCTTGTGTTATTCAGGGTAGTCACCGGTATGTGTCTCCATCACAAAAACATCAAAACTGTCAAAAGGGCCTCTGTGTGTTGGCTTCGGCCCCATGCATGCCTACCAAAGGTCCGGGACTCCATAGTCCCGTGATGGTAAACCTTGACATACATAATAATAATAATAATTTCGGATCCACCAACCTGACCCCGAAAATTGTCACGATACTTCATTTTCGTTGATCCCAAGTACGGCCTCTGATCGGACTGTAAAATAATTTTCGTTTGAAATTGCAGAACGAATAAGAACCGTAGACTTGTTACGTATCTCGCGATAGCAAAACTACTAAACTCAGGCCTTTACATCTTTACTAGATGATTTATACAGCGTCAGGAGGCAATCTTTGCCTACACTTAACGGGACACTGTAGTGCCTGGGACATTGTTGAGATGAAATAGGCTTGCCCAGCACCTATACCATCCTCTCAGCTAAGTCGGCCATATCCACAGGAAAGACAATGTCAATACGTGTGGGGCTGACTAGCCGCGGGTTTCCTCACGATGTTTTCCTTCACCGTTTAAAGCTCGTTTTAAAGTGCATATAAAGTTTTCGACACGAAAAGTCCATTGATGCACGGCCGGATTCGAACTCACGACCTTCGGATCGAAAGTCGAAGCGAAGCACTTGGCCAACACGGCTAAACCGTGTTAAACTACTACGACAGCGATAATGAGAATGTTTTGCTTTTAAATCGCTGAATCGTATTATCTAAGAGCGATAGCAAAGCCACTATAGATTGCTTGCAATCAGATATTACGAATTAGCTCTTAGATCATACGAATTAGCGATTTAAAAGCAAAAGTTACACAATTATCGCTGTCGCGTTGCGGTCGCAGGATACGAAATAAACCTGCTGTTCGTGCGAATTTGCGGACGAAATTCAGTTCGTCTGTGTTCGTCGGTCCGCGGTTGGCCTACCTCACATCAAAACTAAGCTTCAACCTAAATGTACTACGTTCAACTTAACTACGGATCATCATGTTGCAATGTTCTTTTCCAGACTCTAAGCGAGATCGGTAGAAAGTTGGAAGAGATCACTGAGAACTCAGTGCTGACGCTGCATTTCCGCTTCAGTAGCGAACTGACGCTGGAGATCGACGGCGTTCTACGCGGGGTCATTGCCACCATACCGCGCGGCTTCAACGATATCTACCCCACTATCGATCTCTACGGACGTATTGTGCAGGTAATATCGACACGAATGTTATACACCCGAACTCGTATACCTACACAATATAGCAGAAAAAATATTGAGTGTCTATTATTACGATTTGGCCCAACACTATTGTTGTTGTAGTACAACAATATTCTTGATCTTTATAGTCTTTTTTATGAAACTGATAAATCCACGAATTCTGAATTAAAGTTCCCAAAGTTCAAACTCAACAAAAAGAACTCTATGCAAAATATCATCTTTTCGTCCTGACTGTAACCAAGGAGGATAGGTACTACGATTTACCGTTTCTTATGACTGCTAAGAATACGGAAAGAAAGAAAGAAAGAAAAATCATTTATTCTTGTAGGACCTCAAGGATCACTTAAGTATCGTTTTACATGCTAGGTGATTCTAATGCCTGTTCCAACGCGACTCCCTACACCAGGGAAAGAATCAGGCAAGAACCTGGTGGTGTGGGCCTAGCTTTTTTTTAAAAGCGATCCCTTAACAATCTAAAATAATCTAAATAGTCAAGCTTCAGTGGGAAGCCAGTCGAACAAAGTAAGGCATGTCAAAAAAAGTAAAAGTAATTGTAAAGTTAACAAGATAACACCTCAACAAAATGTTGTCTGGCATCACACGCTACACTTGGCCGACTTAAGTGGTAGGTACCTACTTATCAAGGTAGTAAAGATATTGTATACCATCAACCGTCGAGGGGCAGAGCGACATCAGGCCACGTAATTTTATCATTAATAAAAGCTTCAATGGAATAATACGCTTTCTCTACAAGAATATTCTTTATGTACGTTTTAAACCTTCGAGTCGGTAGGTTAGTTACGTTGATTGGGAGTTTATTGTAAAAACGTACAGTATTTCCCATAAAAGAACCGTTTACTTTTTCTAGTCTAAATTTAGGCACACATAGTTTATTTTTATTTCTAGTGTTAATTTTGTGCACATCATTTTTTTTCTTAAAGTTGTTTATATATTTGTGAGTGTGCAATAAGTTTACATAAATATATTGCGAAAAAACAGTAAGAATATTTATTTCTTTAAAACGCTCTCTTAAAGAGTCCCGACGTTTCATTTTGTAAATGGCGCGGACAGCTCGCTTCTGTAAAACGAAAATAGTTTGAATATCTGCTGCTTTACCCCAAAGAAAAATACCATACGACATCACACTATGGAAGTAACTGAAATATACTAACTTAGCTGTTCCTTCGTCAGTAAGTTGCCTAATCGTACGCACTGCATAAGCCGCGGAGCTAAGCCTACCTGCAAGTGTTTCAATATGCGGACCCCACTGCACTTTGGAGTCAATTGTAAGACCTAAGAAAATTCAAGATATTATACATTGTACTGGCAGAGACCACGGATCTCCAGTTACGATCCTGACATACCTCTTATGCCTCTTTACTCTCATTACATTACATTTTTTAAATGTCATTTATATTGATAATTTCAATTTTGTCATCTTTTAAATGTGTTAATTCTTCCAAATCCAAAATAGTTTAAGTATTATTCAAATATCTGTGTATCAACTATTAGTTTTTGTTAATTATAGTTTATAGGTACATCACATTTAAGTTACAATACGATAAGTTTTTCAGCTATTTCTTATCGCTTGTAGGTATCGATTCTGCTGCATCCCCACATGGTCTTGGGCGGTACCTCTCTAGACCTGCCCATGATCGAAGAAAACGGCGAGGTGTCGCCTGAAGACGAAGCGTCAGCGCTTCTCGAGGATCCCGACACGGACTCCGACGCCGACGCCGACGTCGACCCCTATGCCGACGTCGACCAAGACCCGGACTACGAGCCCAATGAATTAACTCCATCATCGGACGAACCAGATGACGACTTCTCATACACAAATAACCAGGATCTTATGCGCTCTCGTGGGAACAACGCGAGCGAGCCAATCGACGACACCGAAGAGAATGACGCCGACCAATCCGGCAACATCGCCGACGACGACACCAACCCCACCGACGACGTCACCAACCCGCACGACAGCACCGACCTGGTGGATGAGTACGAACCGCTGCCCGGCCCCAGCACCGCGCCCGACGGCCCCGAAGCCAGCGCTAAGGACGCCCGAAACTCAGAGATAAAAGCTCTGTCGCAAGATCGCGCCTGGCCTCCCAAGGCTTCCATTCATGAGAGTCTGCTACTGCGCAACGAATCCACGATCGCGGACAACGACCTCGCCGCCGAGTGCCGCGGCCTGAAGAAGAGCCAATCCACTCAGCACCTGTCTCCCGGGCGAGCGCCCTCGGACGGCTCCGACGACTCCAGCTCCGAAGACTCCATGGCCAACCCGCTCGGTCTCGGCTCGCACATCCTCGACGAGTCCGATGATAGTTCGGATGAGGTCGAAGACATCTGCGATACCAACATCCGTCACAACGATCGCTACCCGGAGGCCAACGAGATCGACTCCAACGACGCGAGCGAGGCAATCGATGACAATTTCGAAAACGTGTTCATCGACGCGATGTTTCTGGAGACGAGCAACATGCCGGATCTGAACGAGGAGCAATCGCTGTCCGTAGACGAGTCGACCACGACGCGGCGCGACGATTACTGGGCAGATGGGCTGAGTGTGGAGAACTTGCACTACCTAAACGGCATTATCTGCTGGGACCAGCGCGTGACCGGCGCGCGGGTGGAACACCGCGACTGGGTGTTCTACTCCGAGACGAACGGGAACTGCGAGGTGATGCACCTGGCTCTCAAGTTCTGGAACCAGATCGTAGCGCCATATTCGGACATGCGCGAGGTCGTCACCGGCGGGAACGTGCATTGCTTCTGCACCAATTGCCATCCCGACGCGGACTCACTTTACACAGGTATGTAATGCCTTTTCTTATTTTAATGTGCAGTTGGTTCTCTTTCACTGCAGCATATTCTTCGTTATTTAAAATATATATAATGTCGTTTCTTTTAGTAATTCTCTAACACAGCTTGAAACATAGCAGACGGAATAATGATTGCATCTCAAAACTATGAATGCTATTGACGAAAGTGATGGTATTTCTAGGCTGGGTGCGCATCGAGCGCGCTAAGGTGGCAGAGGTGGCGTGCAGCCAGCCAGTGCGCATGTACTGGCACGTGACCCGCGCCGCCATCACCTCCGCGCTGGCCTTGAGCGACGCGCCGAGGGACATGCGTCGCCCACGCCAACTTTGCGACGAGCCATCCACGTCCCCTGCCTGCGCCGACACGTGAGTACCCCCTAACTAACACAATAAGTAAATAAAAAATAAATAAATTGAACATTTCACACGGCGTCATCTAGTCCCAAGCTAAGCAACTTAATGCTTGTGTTATGGTAATGGTAACCAGATGACTGATATACTACTATGATACATGGTTTTGTAAATACATACATATTAAATTTATATGCGCTTAACACGAGCTACGGTGAAGGAAAACATCGTGAGGAAACCAGTTAGCTCTCTAATAGCGTCGATTGGCTTGCAACCTGTCACGTATGGAAAGTTAACTTCTGCAAGATGTGGGCATGTACCAAATAGTATTTGGACATACCTCTGACTACCTCCTTAGACATCTTCAAAAGGATCTAAAAATTGCATTAAGATCTGAAAGAAATGTCTACCGCTCCCTGGGATACAGTCGTGATCATTTTCATTTCATTTTTTTTTTCACATACATATTATACTTAGATAAAAAAACTAAGGATATTTATTTAACTTGATTTTACTAGATAGCAGTTATGACTACATCGCTTATAATGCCTGCCCGACTTAGATTTCCTAAAAAGTAAGTCAATTCGTATGATTAAGTAGCCAACTCTGGTGACGGAGTTTTTAGGCCGCCTAAAGGCATCAGTCTTCGGAGGTTACGTTAAATTTAACGTGCCTTCCGAAGCACAGAAGCACTCAGCTGTTAATGCCACTTATTTGTACGCGATATAGTTCGCGCCACGTAAAAAGAGCGCTGGCGGTCAAACTGCGCAGTGGTCGATGATTGGTGAAGAGGTAACGCGGCGCACTTCATACCATTGATTTAGCGAGTGCTATTGGTCCGTCAGCGAGTGAACACAGGCGCAAACATACCCCCGCTACTTCCCCTCAGCGCTATTTTTACGTGGCGCGACCTATACTATTGGTATGGGTCTAACATTATTATTTTCGACAATGACATTACCTAGCTTACCTAGCTAAACAGTACGATTGCCAGCACGAAACGTATTTTGCTTTGTCTTGAAATTTACATTTTTTTTCTTTTCAGATGGATCGACGAAGAGGGCAAGCCACACCAAGCTGCGTTGGCGATGGACGTCGATGTTGGGTTAGTTTACTTCTATTATTATGGTTTTGAAAGTTTGTCTGGATTTTCGTGCTACAATTGTGCAAACTGCTGAGACAAATTAAATGACAGATAGGAATATTGTTAAATGCGGTTTCCTATCTATTGAATTTCAAACACAAAAAAGTAGCTTGCAAATTGCGCATAATGAGCATACTAGTATTTTTTTACTACATACGTTATCATCACTTCAGAGGGCACTTGTCGGTCCCGGCTTTTAAAGTCGTTAAGCCATGACGGAGGCCTTTAGGCGGCCTAAAAACTCCGTCACCAGACGCCACTTGCTCATACAAACGAACGAACGATCACATTAATTTGACTGTAGAGTGTAGACCATAGTACCTACATACAACAGCCGAGCCTGTTCCTAGAAATGTTAGAAGACTGCCAATTAGGGGTAGCAGGTACTTAATCCTAATTAAGTACCTACTTTTTTAAATAAAGACCTACTTACTACGATTCTACACTTTTATTAAATGATAAAAAGCTGTACAGGGGCCTAAATAGCGTTTTTATAAAACCGGTTTTTTTTTTTACGATTTTATGTTACTTGGGACTCAATAGTGCATTTTTAGTGATAGCCACGGAACTCAGTAGAACTAATATTTGCAGCGGGCAAGAAGTGGAGGGCGACCGCTTACTCGCTTACTGGATTTACTTGAGATCGCACGCATCGATGATGCAAGAGGCCGTGGAAGACATCGAGGACACCGTCGGAGACGCCTTCGACGACATACTAGAAGACGCGGCAGACATTGTTGAGACGATGTTGGATGACAACGATGGCTTCGGGGAAGTCGCTGTAGCTCTGATGGATGACACTCTCGACTCGGATGAAGAAAATCCTCTTTCGGAGCCGGGAACCCACGTGTAAATACTAACCAAAAATCATCCTTTTGACATTCGAAATACTGAATATGAGTAAACTTTACAATACATTTATCAATTTAAGCATTTTATCGCTATTTTATAATCCTCTACACGCTGCACTTTTCGCAGACGAGAGTCACACTTTTCTGATAAAATAACTTAAACCAATAAGGAGTTTGCCCTAGCATGTTCTTGGTACTTACAATAAATTTGAGACAATTCATTGAACTTTACTACAATAACCCAGCGAATATTGACGGCATGTAGAGTAACTTATATTTTGATTGATAAATTGTATGGCGTATGTTGTAAGACGAAAGTTCACCAACACGCGTTCTCTAAAGCCTAAAATCGTTGGTTAAAACTAAAAATGAAAAAAAAAATGTGCCATAACGCCGAAGAACGAGCGGGATAGCAAATAATATTTTTTCTCGTGAATAGGGAGTGCAGAGCGATATTGTTGGTTGTTACTAACATCTCAGTCGATTTAAGAATACTGTACTGGCTGTGTTGGTGAACTGAATCTGAATCGAGAAGACAATATAATATAGATACCTACACTTAGTGCAAGTTTTATATCTAGTCGATTGCCTTGTTTAAATGCAAAAATGAGCAGCATCTTCGATCGATCATAACAAAATGCATAAATAATGAGAACAATACAAATCGAAGTAACCGAGAGAGCTTGAGTAGGTTTCTAAACTCGCTCTCTGAGTATTTGCAACAGAGAATGAACATTTTGCTGTTTTTTGACAATGTACAAATGTACAAAATGTACAAATGTACAAATGTACAAAATGTACAAATGTACAAAATGTACAAAATGTACAAATGTACAATATTACAAGCAAAAATGAGTCGTACTGAAAAATCTTTGCAATCGTAGAGGTGGTAAGGAACGAGCGTGCCCTGGAATAGTTATGAAAAAAGAATCGTATTTGGATTCATTTTGAAGCGCTGTTTACTTTAAAATTAAAGCGCTTTATGCAAAAGTACGTAATTCCAAATTTTATCTTAAATTTGCCTCCAGGGCTCATTATATCTTTCCATCCCGTATGAATTGTCACTAATAGGATAGAAAACAGGAATCTTGACTGACTATTGGAAATTGAATTAAGGTAATCGTATTGGCGTAGCCAGGTATTGGTAACTGATAGCCTCACAAGGCTGGTTTGAATTTTATTTGCTGGATACTGTTATGATTACTGGAATGGAATACGCCCAACCTTTGACCGTTAAAATAATCAAGATATATAGTGGATATTATACACGTGATTGATGTAAATCCGTAGTTTTGAACAAAAATGTATACCTACTTTTCTATCTTTGACCGTTAAAATAATCAAGATATTGTACACGAGTTTTATTGATGTAAATCCGTAGTTTGAATAAACTTTTACCTACTTTTCTATCTATAGCAAACCTTTCACCGTTAAAATAATCAAGATATATAGTGGATATTATACACGTGTTTTATCGATGTGAATCCGTAGTTTTGAACAAAAATGTACCTACTTTTCTATCTATGGCAGACATGAAACTGCAATTCCTATAACCATCGAATTGATTTAGATATGATCAATTAAGCATGTCTATATCACTATTTTAGTATTCTATATTTCCATATAATAAATAAATGTAAACTTCAATTAAATTAAATGATCAAAGTCATAAGTGTATTGGTAGATTGGTGTATTGTAGTTCCAGTTACGATTATCTGTCTCTTTACCTTCTCCTTCTATAGGATTTGATGTATCATCCCATTACTCTGTCTTTATGAAATTGTGTTTTTATTGCATTAAAGACGGGTTAGATAATGAATTGTGGAGCTTTATTTATCCTACAAGATATTTTCTTTACAAAAAAAATACTTACTTTAAAAGTAACACATTTTATTAGGGGCATTTTGTTTGAATGTTCTGTAAAACTTGAGGTGACATATCCCAACTTTAAGGTCTATTCAGACCTACGCGGTAAACGCTGCCGCTCTGGGAAGCGGTAAATGGCGAGTGTACTTTGCATATTTTGACACGAGTTCGGCCACGAGGAAATGTTTGTCCTCGTAGCCAAATCAGTTAGGCGAATTAATAGTTTGGCCACGAGGAACAACCCGTAAATACCGCGCGGATTCAGCTTAGGTATTTTCTATAAAGTTCCGCGGCTAGAGCGAAGCTCCGCTTCCCAGAGCGGAAGCCGTTTACCGCGTAGGTCTGAAAAGACCTTTATAGCGGAAGTGAGGTTTATTGGCTTGATTTTTTAAATGGGTAAAACAATGACAGCTTGGTCCTTCATAATATTTCCGAATATTTAGTAACATAGGTACATACTATAATCGATGTTTTATTATAATGTAGTTTTGAGTAATCTACTTACTGTTTACACAGTGCAGTATAGTTATGTTACACACTGGTCAAAGGTTGTTTTTTTTATATTTAACACAGAATGCACTATTATTAGCATTCATTATACAACTTCTATAGATAAGTCATAGATGTTATACTACTATTAGTGTTATTTGATATTGTAGGACACAAGAAAGTTGCGTCTAAAATATTTAGCCGTAAATGATCTTACATGTCGGATGATAAAGTTTCAAAGAAGTTTTCAAGAGACACGCTGCTCTGCGATAAAGCGAAGCGATTTATTGGTCTTCTATCGAGGAAACCTCGAAGTGAAGCATGCGCAGTCGTTATTGATTAGATCGATGTAAGATGACTTTCAGCGATGTTAGCAACTAAAGTCCAGTCTCAATATCTTATCAATATGTGATTTTGCTTGCTGTGGTTAGATATTTCTCATTTTTAGTACCTACCTATGAAAATAGGTAATCACACAGTAAGCATAACCACAAAAGATAGGTTATGGAGACTGACCGTTAATGTTTGAGTCGCTTGACAGATTAAGGCTGTATTTGGTATTCAACCGACGGACGCCGATGGTAATCGCTGAGGTCGGTCGAGCGGTGGTTTATCAATTAAAATGTGTGAATGACTCCAGTGTTGCGCTGATGAGTTGCTGCGCCTAAGGGAAGGTTCATATCTGACGTAAAATACGCCGAGCGTATCATCTAGCGTACTAGCGTATCATCGGTTGAGTGTGAACGGTCATAAGTGTTTTTCTATACATTTGTCTGTTCTATCGTATAATACGCTACGCATGTTCCGTCAGATATAAACCTTCCCTATAGCTATTTGCCACGACGACTAACAACCTATCGACTGACTATCAACGCAGCGGTTCGTGGTGTCGTTATGTCCATCGGTTGAGCACTAAATAACCTGACAGTTCAGACATTTTCGTGATCTGCGGGATTTGGTGAGCCTTTAAATTCAAGTGCATAATGTGGGCACCTGAATTGAAGAATAATTGAAGAACTTTAGTAAATAAAGTCGTCAGGCCCTAAGAAACTTTTCGAATACCTTCAGTTTTTTGCAGCAGCTATTCGTTTTAGCCTGGAACAAACTAGTCATTAATTTTATTTAAATCTACATTTTGTACCTATTATACGTATTTATACTTCACGCATGATATTTTTATGCTAAGTTGATTCTGATCTCTGTTAGTAAATAAGTTTTTTACGTAGGCTTGTATGTAACTATTATTGATATTATGTACCGAATAAGTTAATATCTACTAGTTTTACTATAATCTCTTCGAACTTCCAACCTAATTAATATAGCTGTACTTACTTATTAACTGTTAGCGAAGAACTTTTAATTCAAAATTAGAAATCTCTTGCGGGGGGGGTACCATTAGTCGAAATATTATGTGTTTATAATATCTCATAACCAGAACAAACTTTTGAAGCGTAACAGCGAATTAAAAAACGCTTTATGTAACGGATAAATCGAACATTATGTAATACATTATATACTTCCTAGATCTTTTGACCTAAATCTTAATTATTTTTAAATTATAAAACAAGAAAGAGGATGCGTGTTCACTATCACAGGTGATAAGATTTGATTCGAACTACGTCTTACGGCTTAAGGCTTTTGGTAACCAACATAAAATTATACGCGTATTAATTCATCATCATCATCATCAGCCCTTTTTATCCTACTGCTGGGCATAGGCCTCTCTTCGCTTCCGCCATTTAACGCGTATAATCCAACTAGTTTCAAGCGTATCGGCATTAGTATGCACGCCGCGCCCCGCTCCACTGGAAACGGTTTTAAACAAGTTCTGGCGTCTAATCGGTTGTACCCTATTATTCATATTGGACAGTAAACTTATTTTAGCTAAAACGTAAAATGGATATGTTGCTATCTCTTTTCATTGCCTAAATCTACAACGTGATTCATAATTGGTATGTTATCCCGAAAAGGGGTCATTCACCTCATCAGTGTGAACAACATTTGTTCTACGACTTTTTGAATTTCGATGTTTTTCATTGAAGAAATGACTAGCAAAGTTTCCTTCAGAAATAAACACGAAAGCAACTCTATAATAATCAGCTGATCTATAAACTTTACCGGTGACCCTAACCACTGGCCAGTGGCCCGTGTGCGACGTACGAGGGGGGCGGGCGATGAAAATATTGATAGATGATAGATTTACCAAAAAAGTTTTTGTATGAAAAACTGAAAATTAGAATTCACAAGATTTGCACCTACACAACTGTTCATTTTCATAATCACAAAACATACCAATTATTAATCACGTTGTATATTAAATTGACAAATCTTTATGAACGGTATATAACGGTACGGTATATATTGTAAGGATTAATAACCTGTAAGGCTGTAACCCCTACAATACATACCGTACCGTGGTGATTTTTATTTTAAACCGACTTCAAAAAAGGAGTAGGTTCTCAATACGACTGTATTATAATATAATAAGTTTTATAGTAATGGAAATAAAGTTAAAATTCATATGACACTGAAACTGCGCTGCTCTTCGCCGCTCTTTTGGTGTGAGTTGAGCCTTAGTATCACGGCACTACCGACCACAATCTCCTCTTTCTTGTTGCCATACGATACTAATATAGTAAACGATAAGTAAATGTCCGAATTGGTGTTGTGTAATAGGATGTCTTTTCAATTGTTTTATCGGTGTATGATCCTAAATGTTACACAAGTAAGCTTGGTAGACTAATTAAAACTATCTGGGATCTGCGGTAGGTGCCCGATGCGGTAAAATACTGGTTGTTTATTTTCCACATTTGGTTAGTTCGATATTAGTTTTTTTTATTTTTATCGTGGTAATTCTATGTATTACTTATTTTTAAAAATAAAATAATGTCTCCATTCAGCAAAATATCTTAACTACAGTATTAAGGGTAGGTACTTTCTCCTTCATGTTGTATACATGGCTTTGTGATGCTGGTATCAGCGTTGCCAGATTCTTCGGGTTATTTACTAGTTTTTTGTTTGAGATTTTTCTATCCCAAATAATGAGGACAGAGCCTGTCCCGCGCGGGACATTCTGTTTTCGCTAAAAAACCGGGACTATCCTGCTATAAACGGGACGTCTGGCAAACGCTGCCTGTAGTACGATTCATTGTAGTTTTCTGGCATCTGACAGAGAAATCTGTCAACATACAAAAAAATAAACATGTATAAATGCGGAAATTAAAGTACAGTTGCACTCTTTACGAAATTGAAGTCAGTTTATGTAGGAATATTATTTTTAAATTGCCACTCGTAGGTACCTAATTCATATAAAACTTTGAATTCTCTTCGCTTCGGCATTCTGCCATTTATTTTGATGACCTTTGATTCTTTAGTCAACATTACGACCGTACAAACAATATCGCTCAATGAAAATGCTACTTTGCTTATTATTAGAGATAGGAGTAGGTACCAACAGTGTTGGTATTGAATTGAGATAACGACATTCAATTTAAAATGTAATTTCATTGTGATGTTTTATCATAAACACATTCAATTACACATGTAGCTTATAGTACCTACCTAATTAATATAATCTACTACCTACGTAAGTAGTTATTTTATCTTAACATTATTGTTTTACTGTTTACGGTTGTGACAAACGAGTATTTCTGTAAATATTTATTTAATTCAAATAAAGTGACGAACTTAAAACTTGTTTCTTGTTGCTTCATGTATATTTGTATGGCTTGGGGAGGTTTTACAGTGTTTTCCGACTTAGGGTCTTTCTATCTGAGTTCTTAGGAATTATTCTAAATGAAAAATGAAACGTTCTTTGTCGATATAAATGGTTTTATTTGTATTTCATCGAATTACAACAATACAATTGTATCCAAAACATTCCTTAACTGCATAACTCTAATCTACTAAGTCTACTAACATTAAAGTTAAATTATCACTGTTCGTTTCATATCCACTTAACGTGCGATTCGATACAGTACAAATGTAGATAAAATTTAAATAACTACGACCGCAGAGACAGCGCTGTAAACAACTGTAGAATGTATCAATAGTAAAAAAATATAAATTATAAACAATTAAATTCGAATAAAAGATTTATCGACAGACTGTCACTGCGACACTTAATAAATATTATGTAGGTATGACAGACTAACACAATTGTAAAAGCTGTTTCCGAGAGACTGCCTTATCTATCGTGCACTAACTGCATTGTGTGAAAATTATTTACTTAACCAGATTGTATTTAGGCATAGCTAGGGGTATTTTACTTCCATACTTACTCCTGCAGGCTTAGCAGGTAATGTTTTTTTGTCATTATTTTATACCCGTTGAATAACAAACGTTTTGTGCTCAGTCTAAATTCTCACCCAAAAGAAGCTTCAATTTGCGTTTAGCTGAGTGATCATAATAATAGGTAAGCACCTACTTAATAAAACAATAATCAACTAATCTATGTACAACATCGAAATGTGACACCTAACATTCATTTACTTTTACAACTTGCACTAAATCGGAGTTGGCCTTAGCTGTCGTTGCTCGCCTCAAATGAATGTAAAACTGTTAAAAGTGGTTACGACATACGAGCGTGCGTAAACAGAAGGTCTACCAGACTTTGCATTTTCCTGCCGGATTCATTGGTGAACCGAGTGGGCAGTTGAAGTCGTTGGCGAACTCTTCCATGTTGGACATGGGGCCGATGACGCGGAAACGGCCGGGCGAGTGGAAGCCGGTGGTGATGCGCAGCTTGATGGCTTCGTTGCGGTACACGGCACACCACGTGTTCGCCGCGCTCAGCCAGAACAGCTGGAAAGGAAATAACTCTTAAAAGGTACCCTACCTAAGATATGCCTTCTGCGCTGCAGTGCAGTGTGTTAATGCCGAAAGGACCTAATGTAGGTCCTTTTGGCAATTGACACACTGTGTGACAGTAACCTATAAACTTCATCATTCTCCTGTCCTTATCCCACGCTAAGTGGGGTCGGCACAACATGTTTTTTTCTTCCACTCTCTATTACTCGTCAACTCTGAACTCACTCCTTACATTCATATCCTCTTTCACACAATCCATCCACTTCTTCTTCGGCCTTCCTCTACTTGTACACCCATCATGGATCTAAATTATGATGAATCAAGCATCACTCAAGGTCGTTTAGACAAATAAATCCAGAATGTTGATGGCCTACAGTATGTACTTAGGTACCTACGTAATTTTTGTTGCTTTCTGAAGATAAAAATATTTACCGGTGGGATAATAGGGTCAATTTAAATTGTTTTACCTTTGTATATTGGACAATTATGTTTTTTTATTACTTATTATTAAAGATAAAGATCATTTATTTGCATAAACATGTGTAAATATGATGATAAAACTGGGTATAGCCGCAACATGTTTTACCGATTTCGGTGTGCAAAGCGAGAGAAATAAAAGGAAAATAATCGTCATGAAACGTTATTATCGTGCATTATTTAAGGTACCTATATCTATTTATAAAATGATGTAACGCGGGTTGCCCGCGAAATTCCAATTCAATTGCGTATTTTGCAATTTGCAATTGGACACATAAATGTGACGGTAGGTACCTGTCTTGGGGTGTACTTCTCAAGGCCGGGCAGACGCGGTTCTTCCCCGTGGCGCTGGATCCACGCTTGGTACGCGTAGTATGCCTCCTTGATGCCGCCGTTATCCGCGATGTTCTCTCCTTGCGTGTTCACGCCGTTCAGCTGCCAAATAAAATAACAGTGGTGACATTGAAACCAGCGCTTCAGCCATGTAAAAATGCTGACGAGTAGGTAGGTACCTAGTTATTTTCGTAAAATAATCCTAATATTGTGTAAGACTAACTGCGCCCCGCGGTATATACTTAGTTCCCGTTCTCATGGGAATACCGGGATGAAAAAAGTAGCCTATTTTTTAGGGGTAAGTAGGTAAGTACTTAAGTATACCTACTCTAAATTAAAGAATAGGCTACTTTTTCATCCCGGTATTCCCACGGGAACGGGAACTATTGCTTATGAGCAATCCTGGTACCAAATTTCATTCAAATCCGTCCAGCCGTTTGAGCGTGAAAGAGTAACAAACACACTTACACATACAAACTTTCACCTTTACACTTTCACTTAATTTGTTGGATACCATACTACTAATACACTATTAGGTACCTACACCAAAAAAAAGCAAAAATCATTTGAAGGGATCAAGAGTGATTTCAGGAAGGAAGCCTAAACACTGTTGGCATAATGCTAAAAGGTGTTGCATTTCACAATAGGATTCCATATAAATATCTGCTTCAGCCTGAACTTTCAACTAAGTAGGTAGGTACTTATAAAGGGGATTACAAGACTAAAATTCCCATTAAGAGCCTAACTCAGTGAGGTCATTAGTCTCTGAGAGTATCCTTTACCTACGTGTGCCACACGGACCCTTCCGGCTTAGTCCGATCCTGGGGTCACATTATGATCTTACCTTGAGTGCCACTTCATTGACGGTGTAGTTAGAGTATTGGTTGATGATGCACATAGCCCTCTCCAAATACTTCTTCTTGGTCATCTCCTGCCACCAGTCGACGAGGTTTCCATTTTTGTCGAATTGACGACCCTATAGACACAAACAATATTTATTATAGTCGATCCACACTCGCACGCGAATCGCGCGACGAAGCGCATACCGAAACTGTCACAGTATCCTAGTTAGGTATCATGTCGCGCAACTTAGTAGCCCTGCCTGTAGCTACGTATTCTTTTATCTGTGCTGTAGCGTTTCGTATCTTTTTTCATTCGCTAAGTAAGTAAGCTTATAACTAACATTTTAAGTCATTTTAAAAATCTAAATTTTCTTGATATACATGATTATTTTCATTCATTCCCATACACTACCCATAGGATTCAAAATTGCCCCACCCCGTAGGTAATCATCAGCCTATAAAAACACTGTTGCCACGCCGCCAGCGCCATACCTACTAGCCACTTCAATAAGTTGCCAAGTATATTTTTTTTGTCCATGTTATATCCTACTAATCACCAGTAAGTACCTACATACCTAATCCTTATAAAAACATCGCGCATTGGTATACCTACCTATAAGGCGCCATCGCTATTTTATATACTTACCTCCGATCATAAGTAGATTTTTTAGAGGTAGCTTTATTTTATTCGAATAGCAATCACCTGGTCATCGAAGCCATGCGTAATTTCATGTCCAATAACAAAGCCAATAGCTCCATAGTTCATGTAGGCAGGGCGCTTGGCCGAGAAGAAGGCTCCTTGCAGGATACCAGCGGGGAATTCTGAGAGGAAAACATGTATTTTTACAACAACACCCAATAGCAGTTTGTCCAGTGGAAACCGGTCTGCCGGCAAAAGCCCGCAAATATGAAACAGAAATAGACTCTGCAACGCCAACGGTCTTACAAAAATCCCCGAGCTCTAGTTGTAAAAAAAATCACGATAATAACAAACAAACAAACATATTATTATTTTCTTATCAGCTTGCTCTGAGCATATTTTATTTGATAAAATATAATTTTCATCAATAGATAGAGATTTAGATCTTGGACTCTAAGTAGGGACTTGTCACACTTGGTTATTATTATTGCCGTCGGTATTTTTTAAGGCTAAAGAGGAGCAGCAGTGGTAAGTTACTCACGGATACTGTTCTCTATTGAGGAGTAGAACGCGTTGACGACAGCTGGTCGGCCGTGAGTGATCCAGTCGGTCTTGTTGACAGGGTCGCGCAGCTTGCCGAACAGATACTCTGTACCGAACAGGGTCAGGTTCAGCACCGACTCCATCAGTTTGTCTGAGGACATCTCCAGCTACAATGATAGAAGTAACCTACTTTAGATTTCAATTTCGGAATAGGAAGCTTTTTTAGATCAGTTGTTGTGGCTTGTATCCTTTACCTGAAACGTCATTTTGTTTTTTCGTAATAATTTAAAAGTTATAAATATTAAGACACCTATAATAATAGGTGTCTTAATATACTACTTTATTATAAGGTAGGTAAGTACTTAAATTTATTATGACACCCTACCAAAAAGTTCAGATTTTATTGCTTTCCTTGAAACTAGCTTTGAATTCCTTCAAACATAGTGTTTAGATAATCTCTGAATTCTACTCACCACAATTCAAATTCAAACTCAAAATATATTTATTCAATAAGATCATATTAAGTAGAGTCTTTGAAACTTAAATTCCTTAAATACTAGGAGATTCTAGTTCCTGTACCAAACGCGACACACCATCCAAAGATTCAGGCTACACAACCCGATGGTGTGAACTTTTTTTCAGTGGACTAAACTGAGTTATAAGTTTCAGTGGGGAGCCAGTCAAACGAAGTGTCATGTCAAAACTAGTATTAAAAGTTAATTGTAAAATTAATAAGATAGTGATTAGTGGTGTCATTTCAGATGTCGCAAAAACTAAGCTAATTTGACAGCTCTAAAATTGATCCCATCCTTTTTATCGATCGTTAATCGTTATGAAAGGAACAGCATTAACACCTCAACGCAACTTTGTTGTCATCATATGACACGCTACACTTGGCTAACTTAAGTGGTACCTACCTACATAGTTATTATTCAGCTTTTATGGCGAAGCCAATAGAGGAAGTAAAGACATTTGTACACTATCGTGCGTCGAGGGCAGAGCGATGTCAGGCCGCTTATAATGTTCGTAATATTCCCTCCAAGTTGTTCAGAACTTACCCCATCGTAGAAGAGAGTGAGTTTGTCGTTGTTGAGCAACTCAGCGGGATAGGCTATGTGAGACGCCATGGCGTCTGCTTTCTCTAGCGCCGCGTTACGCGTCTTCTCGTCCATCCACTCCACCTCGGTCAGGGTCTTACGGAACTGTTGTCTATTGAACATTTTAATTAGAATTCTTATCTTCTTAATGGGTATTGAACAACCGGTTTAAGGAACTGATCGGTAACTAGTTAGGTAGGTACTTTTAGAATAGAAACACAATGTTCGTTGTCCTGCCTTTCAAACAATTCATCCTAAAAACAACCGCATTAAGTAAGTATTCTATAGAGTTTGTACCTGAAAGAGGTGGTCCCATAAAAGTTTGGATCTGACGAGTATCTTCGGAGTTATGACATGCATTTGCACATCGAGAGTTCAGGAAATTGCTCTCTTATTACGAAATTGTCAGTTTACTTGAGTTTTTTTTTAATTTGGCACTTGATTATTTATACGTTTGATTGATTTAGGTATATTATTGATTGGGTCATGTCATGAGGTAGGTATCTACCTACATCATACACAGGCAGTCGCGTCGTTTGACGCAAAGTCAACGAGCTGCAGCGACCAGCGCGGCGTGACTATGCAAATTTACTCACGCAAGTTGCTAATTTAAACGGTGTTCTGATGGCGTTTTATCAGTGACAGAAAACAATAAGATATTGTAAGGGATACCTGATATCCTGGACCATCTCGAGAGCGTTGGCCTTGGAGTTCTCGTTGAAGTATTTCCTGATGTAGAGGGCGCCTACTGCGATGGACATGCTGTGGGAAACACATTCTTAGAACACAATGGCAAATTTCATGTTGCCGTGCATTTTGCGTGGTCACCGGTGCCATAATGTTTAGGTAGCACACTATTTATTAGCTTCACCTGTGCTATAACTATAAGTAAGTACCTACTTACACAAACTACTAACTCATCCCAGAATGAGTATTTAAATAATAAGGATAGAACTTCACTTCAGGTAAGCTCGTTTAATCCTATTATTATTGCGCCATTTAATTTTGACTGTTAATAATTAAATTAAACTGCGCGGCGACTAGTGGTGAACTAGGGGGCTAGGCCTAGTGTTAAAGTCGTTGTCTCTATATAAATTGAATGCACAGAAACAAACAGTCAAAAGGTGTGCTATTTTTTGCAAAAACCAATTCTTTGCCCTTTAGTGTAGGTAGGTATGTACCTGTTAAGCTGAAGTTCCCAGATGAGGTGTTCCTACCTAATCTTCTTAAAACTACCACAACTTCAATGATTATGCTTTATATTGTTCAAATACGTACGTAGAAGCAATTCGTGCTTAGCACAACACAACACCTAGCGTAGTGGAGACAGTTACAACTGTTAGGTGCAAGTTTAATGACGGGATCCATGGTTTAGTTAGACAATTAATAAGTAGAGTTAGGTTCAAGAAACAAACTTACACAATTTGAGTAATAACAAGGTGCAAATATTTGACGAATTACATGCAGATGGCCCAAATTATGTTACCTAATAACTTAAGTAACATAATTTGGGCTTACATTCTCCAAAATCTCTATAGAGGTAAAAATTCGTATGAGCTAGTGGCTAAAATCTGATGATGGATTAAACAGATTGCAAGCATCCCAGATACAGCAAACCACTTGTTATAGTCTGGTTAACATTTATACTGAATCTTCAAAACTTACCCATCTCCACGTAACGGAAAGCTGAGGGAAGTTTCTTTTTTAAGAAATCTTTATATTGGTAATTCTTATTTCAAGGGCTGTTTATTTTGCTACTTTCATGATCTAGGTAGGTATAGGTCTCGTACTAGACAGTTGCAACAATATCCTTATATTTTTTACTAGGTAAATACCTATTCAGTTTTTGAATCATAAAAACCTGAACCGCTGCATCAGGACAAAAAAAATCGTCACGCACGATGCAACAATTGCATTTTTATGGGATACTGGTTATAAGCATTTTTGTTCTTTTGTAGGAACTGATAGGTACTCCTACTGTAGGATACTATACTGTCATGTGGGCTGGGTGACACCAATTCATTCTATCTCACCCTCTCCAGGAAACGGAAAGCTAGGGAATGTTTAGGTTTTAGCTACTTAAGTAGTTTAGTGAGGACCTATTCAATAAAGTGAATGCTCGCTCCGGCTTTTTAAGAGAGAATGTATCTCCTAGTCTAGGAGATTAAGAAATACGAGCAAACTTCAGTCTTTATTTTAATTAACATTTACACCTTCTTTTACCGTTACCTTCCGATTTTGATGTTATGAAGAGAACAGTTTTTATATTCGTTCTAGTGCAAAATTCCTGAGACGTAATTAATACTTTTAATAACTAAATAACTTGCTCGTAATCCAGATTGACACACTTTGATTTAGAAATGATACAATTGCTTTTAAACATCATTATTGTCAATCTTTTGCTGTTTTTAAAAGTAAAAAAAATCTGCGCCTCCTAAACTTATTGGAATAAGAGAAATAAACATTAAACTTGATTTTTTGTATGCCTTACAGTCTTACTATACCTACCCTTGCTTTGCTACATCAACAGCCGGTTTCTCGAACGCAGATCATCTCTTAATCAAACTAATCAATGGTCAAATCACGTGACAAGTGTCAAATTAGAAAAAAATCGACACTTTCACGTGATTTAATCATTGAATAGTTTGATTTGGAGATGATTTGCGTTCGAGAAATCGGCGGCAAGTCTCTTATCACTATCTGCCAGCATCTTAGGAGATAAGTTTACCTAGCGCTGGTGGTGTCAGTGCACTCCTTCCAGCGACTCTCCCGCTCCGTCTTGCCGGAGAGAGTGGTGACATACGCCAGCTGCCGGCGACGGAGGCTCTCTGTCAGGTAGGAGACCGACGCGCCTGCCACTCGCCACATCACGTAGTTAGCTTGCACGCGCTTCGGGGTCGTCTCCAGCAGAATCTATAGTTTAGAAATACCTTATAAAATGTGCCCTTTCTACCCCTGAAATTTGAGACTTGAATGACCGGTTGATTGAAATTAATTCAAGAAATCGATTAAAAAAATAAATTTAAAGAGTAGGTAGGTAGGTAAGTACTAAGTAAAAGAATATTTTAACCTACAATCTTATCTAGGTAGGTACTTAAGTACCTATGAGAATCGTTATAATATAGGTACAAACCTCTAGGTCGGAAATGTATTTTGGCACGCTCACGATCGTCACTTCATCGAGACCAACTGTCACATGTGGCGCCAGCAGACGGTTGATGTACCGCAGCCATGGTATCCTAAGACACAGATAACATGGAATAAACTATTAAGAAATAAATACCTAAGTACCTACTTACATTGACAATAATAATTGTACCTAATACAAGTGGTAAAATTATTTTATTATTAAACAGACTTTAATTTCGTAAGAAAAGAGCAATTTCCTGCACTCTCGACAAAGACGATTAATATCTAGAAGACAGACAAAGGCCATACTCAAAATCGTAACCCTAAAAAATAGCCTGAAAACTCTAAAACATCAATTTTATCCAAGAAATTTCAATTACTTTCTAGTTAAAAATGTTTAAATATTGAATATTGTTGCTACCTACTACTAAGTATTGACATTTCTTGGATAAAATTGATGTTTTAAAGTTTTCAGGCTATCTGGTACTGCGGGATCGGGTTACGATTTTGTGTATGGCCTTTGTCTGTCTTCTAGATATACATCGTCTTTGACTCTCGAGCTGCATTTCTGTTCATGTCTGAAGATGCTCGTCAGATCCTCAATTTTTTTCATGAGACCAACTAAACAAATATTCGAATTTTCAAAATCGGTCTATAAAAAAACAAAAATAAATAAATACATTCAATGGAGCATAGAACCTCCTCCTTTTTCGAAGTGGTAAATGAAAGGGAACTTACTTAGGGAACTTCTGTTCCAACTCAGCGATGGTCATAGGATTGTAGAGGCTGGTTGCGTTGCGTCGTTTCTCAAGCGGCAAGGAAATCTGCAAAAAATACCCAGATAAGTATAAACAGAACTGCGATAGTTGGAGAAATAAAGGGAGTTCTATGACCAGCTGTGGGACACGATGGGCTGATAATACAATACAATAACAATATAAATATTAGGTACAATGGTTATTTGTAAAATAGGTTTTTTAAAGTAGGTACCTACCTAGTTGCCTACCTAAGTAGGTACCTACTAGAAAAGACTAGAATATTAAAATATTAAGTAAATGAATAAGTAGTAATATTTTACCTACACTTAATCTAAGGATGATAAAATATCCATTTTAATGAAACCACGTTAAATTGTATGGCAGCAAAATTGCGAAAATGGATATATAGGCCTTGTGACACTGTCGTATAGAAAATTAGAAAGCGACGTAGGCGCAGAACATTAAATTCGAGCGCAATTTAGGTGCGACACGTAGGTACTGCTACCTTTCAAATCTTGCAAAATATTTGTCACGCGAAATACATTTTTGCGGTAGGTACCTCCTACATACATTGTGCCAAAGGCATCCAGAAATATTGCACACTTTTTTGAAAAGCTAATTTTAACTTGTTCATTCGACAGTGGTCTAGATGGTTATTCCACATTTTTCAAAATCACAATCAAAAATCTATTCCACAAACCTCCCCAACACCTAAGTACTTAGGTACTTACTTATTTGTTTCTATTTTATGTTTTATGTAAAACGACTAGCTACCAGCATTTTGTATTAAAAAAACATTGAAACAAAACCATAATCATAATCATGTCACAAACCACCTTTTTACGCAAAAAATAAAATTTACGAAAGAAAAATGAATTTTAGACAAATCAGAGGAATTTACCGCTTTATATGATACAAAACCAAAACCACAGACCAAAACACTGCCCAAATTTTGTGACTGGCAAACAAACAATGTTTGGCGTATTTTCATAGATTGATATTTCGTATGGGATTATATTAGGTACTTAATGGTAACATTTTGTTCACGTAACAAATCCCGTCCACACAATCACAGACACACGGCTATGTCACGGTCACGACGTCACGGTGCTTTGTTCGGGGAAATGACACTAATGTGTACGCACCTTGAATTATTTTCATTTGCACGTGTCGTGTCATCAGGGCAACGCAACGAGCTAGGCCACATAAATGATTATTCGTAAGGTTGAACATATTTAACGGAACTCGTAATTTTAAGATAACATTGGGGCGATTCTGAGTGTCGCAAAAGCTAAACTAAGCTAACTAAAATTATTGCCATCCTTTTTATTCCTATCGCTATGAAAGGGACGGCAACAATTTTAGTTAGCTTAGTTTAGCTTTTGTGACACTCAGAATTGCCACTATTGTAACAAAATTTAGTGAATAAGCTAAATTGCAATTGAGCATACACAATAAAGACAATTGAAAAAAAAATGCTAAGTGTAATTCAAATGACCCCAAACATGGATGTTATAAGTACTGTTATTCACTGAGAAGTAGTTTTCCACTGAAGCTCTTGAAGTCCTTACTACATCATCAGGGCGTTCCATTGCAGCTTTCACCTTAGAAAACTTCCGAGTTTCTTCTTTTATCTGTGGTTTCATTCAACTCAATCGCTGTATTTACCTACTGAGGAGTTCTGTTAAACAGCTCTTGACTCCATCATCAGATCAGCACGCATTGTCGCCGAGAATTTAAAAGTGTGCCAAAAAAAGGACACTGGGAAGTAGTCAGCAATAGAACAGAATAGTTTATTATCACACAATCACATACAAAGCAAATAGGTACAGTACCTATATATGACAATGAAATGTATGAGCTAAAGCTTTGTAATAGATAATTATATAAGTGCGCTGAGAGAAGGACTAGATTTTCTGTATCCCGGCACCGAGCACCCCCCTACGGACACAATTACGTTAAGAGAAAAATACATACATACTTAAAATCATGCCTCTTTCCCATGGGGGTAGGCAGAGACCACGGATCCACTTGCTACGATCCTGACACACTTCTTTCGCCTCATTCACAAGAGAAAAATTAGTAGAAAATGTATATTTATTTTGAAATTATTATGTAAACCTAAATATTTATATAAACCCGAGAATTGTTATCGCAAAACTGTTGTGAGGTTCTCTGTATCTGTATCTATTTTCTTTATCCAGCGCGGCAATGCTGCCAGTGTCTTGGGCACGCTTCCGTCTGGCAGTGGTTTGGATCAGTTGAGCTACCTATAGATCGTTTGTAACGATCCTTAGGTGGCTCAACTGGTTCTAATTGTATTTTGTACAGTTATGTAAATATGTAGTAGTTTAGTTTCTGTAAATAAAAATTTTATTTTCTCTGTATCATCATACTACAGTTCCTGAAGCCACTTTTTGATTGTGTTGCGACAGTTATTATAATTCAGTGAGTGTATGGACAATGATTTATTTAATTGGTTGCCATGGATTGCCAGGAAGCCGAATTGTTTCATAAATTCTCTCTTATGAAAACTATTCTGCATTCTGTGTCTCCTGTGTGTGTGTGATGGGTGAAGCGGATTTTTTTATGGGTTCTTAGATGTAAAGTTGACGAACTGTAAGTAGTAGGTAGGTACTTTACAGTATATAATAATAGTAACAGTATATAGTAATAGTCTTTACAGTATATGGTAATAGGTAAATTAATAAATAAATAAATATAAATAAATATCCTTGGACATTCCACACGGCGTCATCTAGTCCCAAGCTAAGCAATTTAATGCTTGTGTTATGGTAACCAGATGACTGATAAACTACAAAGATACATTTTTTTTTTGTAAATACATACATATTATACATAGAAAACAACCAGACACGAAACAAATATTTGCAGATCATACAAACATTTGTCCCATAGCGGGGATCGAACCCGCAACCTCTGCGTCTCAGGCGGGCTTTCGCCCACTGTGCCACAGAGGTCGAATAGGTAGGTATTTATAAGCAATATAATGTGATGTATGATTATGTCGCAGGCTCCGGGACCTTGGCGCTCGGTAACCCGTTATGGTCAACTGGACGATCCACATAAAATAGTTCATTGCCTTCTGGCTGATTTATTTAACATCAAAGTCTCAGTGCTCGTAAAAAGCGAGTTCCTAGTGCCCCCATAAAGCTTGGTAACGGGGGCCGATGAGGTGAACTTTTAATTTCATCTGTGCTGTATTTTACCTGAATATCAAAGGGTTGGACGAAGTCGTTCCTATCGTAATTTTTAAACTCCACTAATAATAATGTCTCCTAAATTTCTTGTAGTTACCTAAATATTGCGGTACGGCTGTGCTATACCTAGAGAGAGAAGAAAGATAATACGTACAGGCAACAGTAGTAAATGAGTCATGCCAAAAGTTCAAAAAACAAGTCTTGGAGTACCATTAAAAGACTTAATTATTTTTTTGTTTTTTATGCATAATTAGGTATGTTCACCGATTATTCCGTCGATAGTGGACCGTTTTTGAATTTTTTTTGTTTATTTGAAAGAATAAACTCCCGATGTGGTCTCATTAAAAAACATAGGATCTGATGAGGTTCTTTGCAGGTTTGAACAAAAATGCACCTTTAGAGTGCAGGAAATTGCTCTCTTCCTACAAAATTGAAGTCGGTTTATGTGTGTGTATGTAATTTTTTTTTTTTTTACCACTTGTTATTGCTCACGGGTCTAAACCTTGCTGTTATACCGTTATAGGTTCACATAATTTCTACTTGGTGAGAAATGTACGAGCACAACATCAAATGATTTCGATTTCTTGAGCAACAAGCAATGCATCATAACATTTCTTTTTATATTTTTTGATCATGTAGGTAGCAACTGTACGATGTATCAGCATATCAGTATTGAACATGCGCATAAGCTCTAACCTAAAAGTCGATAATAGTACAATAATAGCTCTTAATTTGCATTGGGTCTCTATAAATAACTGGACAACACATAGGTTACACTGGTATAGAGTCGAGATATATTCGATGTTTTGGTTTCTGCTTTGAGATCGTAAGCAATAACTCATGCTGACGCCACAGTGATGCTTACGTTCACCAGTTCGCTAGAGGCGGCTAACCGCAGCGTCTCTTGAAATTCTGCTTCAAGCTCGTCTTCAGGCAGGGGAGTGACGTCTCCCGCGTCTGTGTCGTACACCTGGGCTAAAATACTTTAGTATCCTAATTCTTAGCCAGCTAAATATATACCTACCACTGCTCGTCTCGGCCTATTGATATCGACAGCCAAACCTATCTTTATTTGGAGCTTGCGTTTGATAAGCAATCTCCTGTCGATACTTGCGAGTCGGAAGTTGATTATCTACTGTGTAGATTGCATACTGAGATCTACTCGTACTATAGTAAGGTATAGGACGTTGTGCAGAACACTGCATCGAAAGAACGGATATTAAACAGGTGCTGGGCTGGGAAATGAATTTAGCCTGCCTGCTCACCGATAGGAAACTGAACACAAGGACAACTTTACAAGGTCGTCAAGGTTTCAGTAATTTTCCATGTAGGTAGATTGAAAGTTCTGTTATTAAAATACGTAATATAATAACTTCTCACTAGCTTACAGAATCTTGCTATTCATAAACTTGCCTACATACGTTTGCAAAAAGCAGTTATACTAAACACTTTGCATTGTCAGGAATTTTTTATCCCTTATTTAACCAATAAAACCAAAAACAATTTCTCGTTTGCTCAAAAGTCCGCGAAAATTGTAACACCCTCGTCTTTTTAAGATGTAAAAACCTTAAATAATAATAAATATTATTAAACATTTAACACAGCGTCATCTAAGATAGTGTTATACATTGAAGATTTGCCATATTTTACATCGATGTTTGGGATAATCAAGCAATGCATCCTTTTAATCATTGAATGGTTAAGTCGCAATTTACTGTTTATAAACAAATTATACTTTATGTAGTTACCTATACGAGTAGGTATATAAGGTGTTTTGATTTAAATAAGAATTTTTATCACTCACTCAACCGCTTTATTGATCGGGGGTTGGTGGGTGGAAGATTTATATGAGCCCTGAAGGGGAACTAATTACTTTATTTCCTTACTTAGCTTAAAATGTTTATTGAATGTTAGACAATTTTTATCCTGAACAATAATCCTACTGATTCGCATAATAAAATAGCGAGGGTTTTTTTTTTTAGTCGGTTTGATTCTCTGGTAAGAAAACACATTTTTAGAAGAACTCTGCGTCTGCATGCAAATTTGTTTCTTTTTAAAAATAAAGGAATGTTCCTTTCAGTAAAATGAGCTTACTAAAAGAAGGTAGGTAGTCCCATGATAAAACGTATATTTAAGTACGTGTATTTATCGGTATTTAGGTACCTACCTTTATTTAAATAAGGTAGTCTCTTCAGGGCCCATAGAAATGTTGTATATAATATAGGTACCCACATAAGCTGATAACAAAATTACCAATAAGTGCTAAACTGGTTCTATCGGTTCATTAATGATTCAAACCGCTGGCTGCAGCGTTTTATTGATCGGTATTGTTTCTGGAATCTATGTCTATCATCGCTAACTCTCGATTTTGATACTTCTGAGACAGAAGTTCTTACCACAGCACCGTGGCTTATCGTCGTTAAATGCCAATTCCTGTAGGTACAATAGTGGCAATTCGGAGTGTGGCAAAAGCTAAACTAAATTAACTAAAATTAATGCCATCCTTTTCATTCCAATCGCTATGAAAGGGACGGCAACAATTTTTAGTTAGTTTAGCTTTTGCGACACTCCGAATTGCCACGAATATATCTGTGTGGAGGGGGGAGGGAGCTGGTGAGTGAGATGAGATGTGAAGGATACTCACGTTGGCAAGTTTGATCTCAAATTGGAGAGACTCCTTAAGTTCAGCTTCGACTCTCGACCGCTCGCCGCCGAGGAGGACCGCTATGTCCACCATGTACTCGTAGTAAGCCTGCACCAGCTTGTCGCTTGGTCCACGGTTCAGGTACTCGCGACTCAGCCCTAGCGAGGCTTGGTCCAGCTGTAAGCGATCTACGTATTGTAAACTCATAACATAAAGAAGATTGGACAAGAAAGCTCATGCCTTGAGAAGTTAAGACACAGCTAGATGATGGCAATGCAAATTTTATTGGAACAGTTGAATATTTAGTTCGCGTATTGCTACTTGAATCAGGAAGTTGTATCGGTCAGTATCTATTTAAGTACTGTTTTTTACTTGCAAGTTTTTTTGGCATTACCTAAAAAGCTGAAATTAATGCCGGATGTCTTGCGCAGACCAAGTTATTCAACGAATAGAACTTTTTATATAGTGGTAGTCAGAAACCAGTAGGTACAAATGTAAGCCACCAATATACGGTGCGCGAGATCTCGTTCGGGGCGAACTGGTTAATGGTACCTATGTGTTATTGAACTTTGACACTGTCCACAACCACAGAATACAGAGAGCAACAATAAAGTGTTCGCTGAACGCAAAATGAAAGTTCGCTGGGCACAATCGCTGGCACTTGCTGTTAGAATATTGTGTAATTTAATAATGTAAGTATCTAGATTAAGATTACATCTATTGACCTGGTTAGTGAAGTAAGATATGACAATAAAATTGATATAAAATATTTAAAACTAATAGGATTAAAGTAGATACTGGGGGCTATTCGGAGTGTCGCAAAAGCTAAACTAACCTAACTAAAACTATTGCCTTCCTTTTTATTCCCATCGCTATGAAAGGGACGGCAACAATTTTAGTTAGCTTAGTTTAGCTTTTGCGACACTCAGAATTGCCACTATTGTATGAAACATTAAAATATAGTAATTATATTTTAATGTTTCATACAATAATAATACTAGGTAGGTACTAATCGCTATTGCAGGAGCCTTTATATAGTCACCATTACACAATATTGTAAAAGTCAACAGACAGTTTATTAAGTGTGAACAAGAAAAACAGACAAAATGAAAAACAGCAGGTTACTTACATCAATGATTCGTTTTGTAGAGTTCTTCACATCAACGCTGATAGAGAAGTCAAGGAAGTAATCGACGGAGTAACCAGCTGCTCTGAAGTTGTATACCGACTGCTCCCAGGTGAAGGCCTCTTGGTTCCAGGAGTCACCTTCGAGCACCGGCCAGCCGCCGAGGCGCTTCATCATATCCAGTAGGGGTGCCACTCCACGGGCTTCAATTGCACCTAGAGCAGACAATAGACATAAGTTAGTAAACAAATCAGCGTTGCCAGAATGTAACTTTTGTAACATTTTACGTTACTTTTGACCCCCTCATGTTACCTCCATGTTACACGACTCAATATGTTACTTTTGTGTTACTTTTAGGTCATTCAAAATAAACTTTAACTACCAGTTCAAATTAGCTACCCTGTCTCCGTTCATTATTATGTTGACGTTTTTTCATATTTATTGATGACAAAGTAAAGGTGAACGCAGTTAAAATTTATTAATAGGAAGCTAAGTTCTCAATTGTATTTATATTTTAACGTGCTGATTTCCTGCAGTCAATTTAATCAATGAACCATAAAGTGTAAAGGTATTAGTTTTTGTGATTTTATAAAGCATCTAAGTGGAGTGTAGGTAGGTACTTATAGTGCAGGGGTGGTCGATCCCGATCAACCAGTCAATCGCTGCTATGAGTCCAGTCGATCGCGGCAAGCAAAGAAATACAAAAGTAGTCGAGGTTGTCCCAAAAAATTTTGAGGATCTGATGAGGATCTTCAGAGTAATGCACAAAATGTACCTCAAGAGAGCAGAAAATTGCTCTCCACTTACTAAATTGAAGTAGGTTTAATACCTAACTTTTTTAATGTTGTCACTTGTATTTATTATAATTCTTCGCTCCGCTCGCTTGGTTCAAAGCTCGATTAGCACGCGTTTTATCAGCTTTACAAATTTTCTTCAAAAAATTTTGCTCGCTTCGCTCGCACCGATTCTAGCGAAATATTAACCGACCCCACCATACACAATATCAAGAGCCACGTCGCTTTTTTCTTTAAAAAAATTTTGCTCGCTTCGCTTGCATCGTTCCGCGCAATGTAAAAACCGACCATAGGCAAAACCACGTTGCTTTTATCTTCAAAACATTTTCCAAATTATTATATAGGTAAGTTTGTCATGCAAAACTGAAGGTAATGTAACTTTTTTAGTGAAAATGTTACTTTTTGACCTGTCTCATGTTATATTTCACTACCTGCCACTGGCAACACTGAAACAAATATAGTACCAACTTGTGTTTATATTAGCAATTTGCCAAACTGTAGTGATTTGTGATATTAATACGAGTGTGTACGAGGGGCTTTCAATCGACCAATAGTTGATTGAGTTGGTCTGCACTGACTACAATACAAACATAATTAATTGAACGTTCGAAATACTACCACGGATGTTTGCATATAATATAGGTAGGTACCTAGTGCAGAGTGCTTCATTGTTTAAGCTAACAAAATATTCACTTTCGCCTGACGCGAAATATAAGGTAGGTTAGGTAGGTATATCGATGGAAATGCAATTTTCGTAACAAATTCAAACTCTAATATCGTAAAATTCACTATGTAGGTAAAGGTTACATTTATGTAATCGAGTTTAAAGTTTAAACACCTGTATATTTCTAGCTTCATCACTCAGTTATAGATATTAAACTCGGTCAGTAAATAGTAAGCCACACGCGAGAGAGAGAGCTCCATGGTCTATCTTAAATATTAACACCCATTGTAGAATAGACCACTACACATCTATCACTTACAACAGGGTTGTGTAGTGCAAGTACTTAGGACGAAATGTTGCACTTTCACTTTTTATCATGTCAACACAGCGACAACACAGTTAGGTAGCGCTGGTCATAGTTGTGGCAATTCTTATGCAAGTCCTATGACCTATCCTCATATACAAAACTAGGCTCCACTTATGTTAGCGTTTTAATTTGTTGAGAATATATGCAATAATGTCATAAATAAAAAAAAATACAATTATGTACCTACAGTTAAACCTACTGGCTTCGATATCTACAAAACATTAAATTACACAAACACAGGGGCTCGTCAGCATGCAACAACATAAAAAAAAAAAAATTCGGAATATCACAAGATAACACGATATTTCATTGATATCCGCAATGTCTGAGTCTGACCGAACATCCATCCGAGAGGGGAAAATTGAAAAAACAGAGCTACATCCATATGCAATACTAGCTGAATCCCTTTTGTTTTTTACGATAATGTTATCTTTGTTTCTTTTATTTCATCTCTTATTCTTAAAAACAATACTTATACGATTTTTTATTTTATTTATTTATTGATTACGAAGGACTTTTTGAAACAGTGAACTAGGAAGGTTGGATTGAAACTTGTAGTTCGACACAGCGATTGTTTTATGAGAAAGACTTACTTCTGTTCATGCAGGCCTGGTACAGCGTCTTGGCAAGAGCGAACGGCTTCGGCTCCTCGGGGGCGATGGGCTCGTCCAACAGCGCACGTATCTGCTCTTGCAGCTGGTCCGTGATGATGGAGAAGGTGTTCACAGAGGTCTTGTCATCAGGGATGCGAGTGCTCTTAACGAACGAGCCGCACGCAAAGTCATAGAAGTCGTCACAGGGGTCCACCGAGTCATCCATGTTCAGAAGTAGCTTTGAGGCTAGAACAGCATTATTAGCTATATTTAAAAATGCATTTAATTTACTGCTTATTACGACTATTGAAATATAAATTGTTTGAGTATTATAGCTATCTATAAAGGAAGTCTCATTCACTCTGCCAGATACAAGAGTAATGGAAGCCATGAAGCTCGAGTTTTCTAAGAAATTAATTTAAAAAAATATGAAATGTCTTCAAGCTAGTAAATTAAAGAAAATCATCAGACCCTTACCGTTTGATTGAATTTATTTATAGAAATTCTATGTTAGAGGAAGTAAAGACAGAAACTAGGTAATGCTGTTGCATAGTAGGTAAGTACCTGTGTGAACACATCCAGGGGCGCTGCACAGGGTGGGATCTGAGGCGCCTTTAGCGACAACAGCAGGAGGCATGGATGAAGAAAGTCTCAGTTCACTAGTTTGTGGCATTTCTAAAATGCAGATATAAAGCTGAATGTAGGGAAACGGCACAAAACAATTAGTGTGAAACCCAGAACACAAACAGACTAGATCAACCGTTTCTGGTATCCTAGAAGTAACATAATAATATCGACACATGCAGTTGATACGAGTATGTTTGTGTTCTGGGCTGTGTTAATGCCCCCATGATTCATAAAGATTTGTCAATTAAACAAAGTTCTATAGAGCTTTAAAGTTTTTTTCTTGTTACTCTTATGCCAATAAAAAGAGAAAGCAACAGATTTAATAGCCGTTTTAGCTGAAGTAAGTTTACCAGTCTATTATGAATAACGGGTACAGATATAGTATGTATAATAACGGGGTTAAGGTATATGATAAAAACAAAAATGTTAGTGAAACAATGAAACTGCCATTTTGTTGCAATAACTACACATCCAGAAGAACAAAATAAATAACAAAGTTATGAATGTACAATGGGAATTGTAGACAAACTTTCAATGCGTTTGACTGCCGCGTGTTAGCGAATTCAAAATATAACTTTATAGCGAAATGATTGTCAACAACAAAAAGCTTGCGGAAAAACGCGATGCACGGAAAAACGATTCAACGGAAGCCGTCTAACAAATTCCTAAGATTACTATTTTTAATACACTCTGTCTACAGAAACTAAACTACCAATTTTAAGCAATAAGTATATTATATACCTACCTACATTATTTACGTAACTTTACAAAATAGGTATACAAAATACGAATTTCATAGTGTTTGCTCTTCTAATCTTAGAAAAAAAAGTATTTTACTTGAAAGCGAACACTTTCTTACTTTGCCTGATGGTTCTGTTCACTTTCCTCCATTAAAGCTCGACACGGGATGACCGATCGACCTTAGGGAAGTGAAAGTACCCTCGCTTCTCGGAATAGGAATCGAATTACCTACATAATTTTATTTCTCTCATTGCTGTGAAGTGGCTGGTTAATCATGACCCAGTTTTTGCCTGAACTTGGCCTTTTGAACCACCGACCAACAAGAGGAGTGTTATAATTTTGAGGTGGGTGTGTGTGTATCTAGTGGCAGCGGGGCTCACTAACGTATGAATGAACAGATTTGAATTTTGTTTTATTTTCGTTCCAAAGGCCAAAACTCTTACTTAGCCATGTTGTTTAGTCAAAATCAGTCCCACCGTTTCCAAAATAATTATCCAATCTCCGAAATTGAGAGCCTGGAAGAAATGTTTTAGGTAAAAATGCTTTTTTGGTGCTTTTTACATGATTCTACGTGCCGGGGGTTATTTTAAATTTATAATTGTTATTATTATAACAACAACAATGACATAATTTTAATTTCATTTGATCTGTATTCTACACTAAAAGCTGCTATATTGTTTTACTTGGAACCTGCTAATTATTTTCTTAGTTACAGCCTTACAGGTCATACAAAAACATTACGAAAACATTTATGTAAAGTAGGTAACGTCTCATTCATAATTTCTGGTATTACTTTTCATAAATATGAAATACCTAACATTACCTACAGACCAGCAATAGCCTCAAACAACCCCAACAACCTCCATTGCAATTATGTACCCACCGCTAGGTACTACTGGACCGAGATATTATTACGTGTTCTGTTATTTATTCTGCGGTATTACCTATTGGAAAGAAAGCGTTTATTACGCTCTATTAAGCAAATATCTTTTTATTGTAGAGCTATAAATATGACGGTGTTCGATACAAATAATAGCTAAGCTTACTCGACTGCAGCTTCGCTGGTACAGTCGCCCGCGCTAAGATGTACCTACACATCCAAAAATCCAAACGCTCCAAAATTATGTAATAACCATCCACTTGCAGTTTTTATTCATACATAAGACATTTTTTTCATGTGAACTATCAACTAGCGCAGTACTTAGGTATACATAATCTAGACTAGACAGTAATATGGCACGTAGACCATAGTGGTAGTCATAAGCGTAAGATCTCGTTCTGATCGAACTACTTAGATACTTGTAATATTAGTAAGTACCTAAGTAGTAGCACAGATAAAAGAATACTAGTAGTAGTAGGAAGTAAGATGTTTAGTATTGTTGCTTGCCTTGTTTTGTACAGCACGGACCTCTGCGACTAAGGGCGTTAGTGCACTTCACGGAATTTTACTGTTTTACTGACCGATTTTTTACGGTCTGATGTGGCATATTAAAAACGGAAGATTCGCTTGATCCGGTTTTTTCAGTAGTCCGATTTTTTTAAAGACACACGCAACAGTTTTTATTTTCAAATGTCAACACGAATGGGCTTAAAACGTGCATCGGAGCATGAAAGTTGCAACACAAGCTAGAGCAATTGAACATTTTGTAACACCACTCGTAATAAGTAGTGTTACACTTCCCAACGTTTCGGTAACCGCCTAACCGCTTTTTTGTAACTAAATTGATTTTCTGAACGTTTCGGCGGATGAATCTTGCGCAGTGATGTGCGAATTTCAATAACAACTCTGATCGTGTGCTTTATAGCTACAAGTTTCCACATCGTTGAATTTAATTAAACTTCGATTAATTCGTCGAGTAAAACATAAAATAGACATCGCACCAACATCGCACTATCGTTTGTGAAAATGCATTTTTACAGTTTTTTGTTTTTTGTTTTTTTAAGTTAATCTTGCTTTTCTTTGAGTTTGTTTTCTAGAGTTTAGTACCGAGATCTCAGTTCGGGACGAACTACTACATAGTTTTATGTGATCCAGAATATGCTCCTCGCTCGCGAGATACTAACCCGGATAAAAAGTAGCCTATTTGTTATTTCAGGTCATAAACTATGTAGGTACTTACCTACCTACCTACTTAGGCACTTAGGAACATTCCAAGTTTCAACCAAATCCGTTCAGTAGTTTTGGGTAAAACATTCCAACCATCCATGCAAACTTTCGCGTTTTAATTTATCAGTTACAGTAGGTATAAATTCCAATCAATTTAAATCTATGGCACAGCTGATATTGTTTGTGACATTTGTATTGCAGCAAAATAGCAAAACGTGATTCTATTGTTGCTATTACAAATTGTGCGTGATGAAATGTGCTTTGAGTGTAGCTTTATAAGTAGGTAGGTACCTACCTATGTTTGTATAACTTTCACCATCGGTAAATGAATAAAAGTTGAAATATTTAGCTGTTACCTAATTTCATTTAGCGGGTCACACCGCGAATGAGACGCGAATCTGTCATCAACAATCAACATTCACAAAAATTTGTCAATTTCGCGCGCGATCCGCGGCAAGTGGGCTCATTTGAGGCTCATTTACAAGCCAACGTCAGTCATTGAACAACGTTTTTTGATAGCAACAGGCAACAGATGCTACTGAGGGTTTTCAACGAAATGGTGGCAATGGCAACAGTGGTTACAGGGCCAGGCATGGCATTAGTCTTATTAGATTAATGTTTATTTTCTACATTGTCGCGCGACTCGACAACAAGACAATTTTTTGGTGAGGCCCTTGCCACGTGGATTTCTTGTTTGTCGCGTACTATATTTACTTACCGGTATCATTGCCTTGACATTTGCCAATCTAGCGCATGGCGTGTCGTGTTGATTGGAATAATGTAGGTAAATACTGTACAAATTTAGTCTTTCTTAAACTTTCGCGATCACAATTCATACTTTTAAATAGAAATTTACAGGATTTTATCGCGTCATTTTGCAACAACCGTAGTCGCGGGCGGAGTTCGCCCGCGACTACGGTTGTTGCAACACAGCCGAAACGTCGGGAAATAATAAAAGGTAAATTACGCGATAAAATCCTGTAAATTTATAAGTATTTAAAAGTATGTACAAATTTAATACTTCATTTATTCGCTAAGGGTACTGTGACAAGTTTTCATACAACTGGTCAAATATCTACGCGTCTTTGATTGGCAAATGTCATGCATGACACAGATAAAGTTTCGCAAGTACCTACCTAAGTACTCGTAAAACAAAATGTTGCAAAAAGCAGTGTAAGTGCGAATGAAAAATTAATCGGGAAATGCGTGGCTTCCAATGCAGTGGTAAACACCTTTACTATGGAAAACATACCATTTTCATCTAATTTCTTGTTCATGACCACGCTGGAGATGAACGCTATGAGGAAGATGCCGGCCAGCAGGCTTGCGATGACCGAGACCACCACCAGTCTCTTCTCCATCGCTGTCCTTTTGTTCCAAAACGTGGGTCTGGGAAAAATAAATCAAATAAGTTAGGTATTTGTCTCAACAAAAATGAGGGTAGTTGGTTATTCGCTATGACTCTACATTACGTAGGTACCTAACGCGACAAAACGCGCAAAATACATAATATAACGAGTTTCCCCCTGATCTAACATTAACATGGGTTAGTGCCAAATCCCTTTCAAAGGGGATTTTGGGAATTTTAGTGTCAAAATTGTCTTTAGAGCAAAAATTTCAGGTCAAGGGGATTTTGACACTTAAATTACCAAAATCCCCTTTGATGCTATCATAATTTGTAGTAAATTAAGCAATAAAAATGATTATCAGTCATTTAGATACATTACTACAACATAATCTATCTGACTTGGGATTGGGACTAACTGACACTGTGTAAATGTCCAGAAATATTTCAATTATTTAAGTATTTATCAGAACTCCATTTTCCCTACCTATTTCTAAACATTGTCTCTGTAGGGTTTGGTACCACCTTACAGAGACTACCTTGAAAGATTTTAACTGTGCACTCGTTTTGTTTTACGTCGGTTCCAAATGGAAGAAAGAACTCGTAGTAATGTCTTTTGCGATAACCCGCGAGTCATAACATTATAACGATATTTATTATTTCACTTTCACACAAAACTGTAATGAGTTGGTACCATTGACATAATAATAATGAGTGTGAGACGCGATCGCGAGGAGTGACCATACTCGAATCACTCTCATTCATCTGGGATGAAGATTTTACGGAAGAACCGAAACATTGTCGTAAGTAAGTTCGTATGAGCAAGTGGCCAACTCTGGTGACGGAGTTTTTAGGCCGCCTAAAGGCCTCCGTCATGACTTAACGACTATTAACATTGTCGTTCACGAAATAGACGAAATGTTTAAGTTCAAAATTTTACAAAAATATTACGCAGGTAGATTTATGGCTAGTTTACACGGGCTTAGTTGCTAAGTGCTTAGTACTCGTCGCTTAGTAAATAGGATCGATTTCTGTTCACTTGCACTATTCACAAACACTAATCTTACACAGTTCACACATTGGGACTTAGTATTAGTGACAAGTACTAAGCATTTAGCTACTAAGCCCATGTAAACCAGCCATAAGAGAGGTCTGTACCTACTGTGAAATACCTACTATGAATATGTATAAGGAGATTCATAGTAATTTTCATTTGGGTCTAATAAGAGTGAGGCAGGGGTCCCTCGCGATTTCTTTTCGTGTGCCACCAAAGTTGTGAGTATACAAAATTGGGTTACCAAAACAAATTGAAAATTTAGAGGTAATTTTCTCCACGAAGAAAACGAAGAAAACTTTGGAATTCCTACAGCAGTTTGAAGAGTTTTGGTTAAAATTAAAAGTATTTTTTTATGTAGATTGTAGGTGCATAGATTTTTGACTAAATCATCGTTGTAAATTAAATATTAAAAGTTTACAATAAGTACCTATATGGTGTTCCTCCAAAGATTCTCATCAGATCCTCAAATTTTTTTTATGAGACCACCTCGGGAGTGTAGGTACTCTTTCAAACAAAAAACCTTCGTTCGTGAGTCCGACTCGTAGTTGGCTGATTTTTTTACGATAAGTAGGTAATTGAGACACTATTATAAAGTTTTTTTTTGCATAAGTAGGTATCTATTCTACTTATATTTTCAATTGTATATTGAATGATGATTGATTATGATTACACAGAATAATAAATATAATAATATGAATTTAACATCAATGGGGATTTTAGTTATTTGAGTGTCAAAATCCCCTTGATCTAACTACTGCTCTAAAGGGGATTTTGAAACTAGGCGGCCTTCGCCACGATCACTGCGATAAAATATTGAGCCCTTGGCAATGTAGTAAAAAACAGGTAGGTAAGAAGTTTTGTTAACGAAACAATCATTGATACAAAAAGATTTGGACGCCACCCAACTTTTTTATAACTGGGATTTAACGTTACTTATAGTTTGTTTTTACATGGCAGCGATGTGTGCTATATTTTTTAGTTGTCATTCCATCATTGATGTCCTGAGTAAAAAGTTTTTATTAAATCTGTTGTCGATTAGCTGATCTCATGACAAGATAAAGCTTTTGATCCCATCATCAGATCAACTCCTGAGACTATGATTTAGATCTGCAGGGGTATTGTGTAACTTGTCTCAAATTGTATCGAAGCAAAAATCATAGTAAATCGCAAAAACAACTGTCAAATATAACAATAATCAGTTATTTTCGTATTTAGCTTCAAATCAGACAGTTGTTTTCGCGGATTGCTGTGAATTTTGCTTCGATACAATTTGAGACAAGTTACATGTAGGTACCTATAGGTATATGTAGGTAGGTACAATACCCCGGCCTGCAGCTCGATTGTTTAGATTAGACATAATTATGTGTCTACCACAGCCCAGCCCAGCCCAGCTTCCACCGAACGCACGCAAGATCAAAGCTCTTTTTTTAAGATAAGTAGGTAGGTACAATAAAATATAATTACTTTCAGTAACAATTAGTTTTATTCTAGCCCTATCGGTAATTTCGCAAGAGCCGTTACCTGCAACATTATATCTACATACCTAATCCCGTTTTGTGTATTATCAAGGACGATGAAAGCATCGTCTTGTAGGTACACCTCTTAGCCTTGAGTCACTACCGAAATAATAAAATTAAATAAACTTTTAACACATAAAAACTCTAAATAATGCTTTATCGACTCAAAAGGGGCTGAAAATGTCAAAGTGTCAAAACGTTTAGAGCGGTTTGATTAGGTTGAAACTCTGTTTGAATACTTTGAATACTATTCAAAACAAATAGACACGGGTCTGAGGATTTTCAAAAATAAACCTTGAAAAGGGATGAAATGGGGGTGTCAAAGCTTAACTCTAATAAGCAGGCTGCCTGCGTCGGGCCGGTAAGCGGAGTCTGCCAGGGAATCTCACGTTGCGAATGTTAGGCCGGCTGATGATCATACTTAGCTAAGTATCTACCTATAGGTACACATTTGACGTATTCACATCACACTAATACTCGAATTATAAAGGTGAAAGTTGATGTGTAAGTGTGTTTGTTACTCTTTCACGCTCAAACGGCTGGACGGATTTGAATGAAATTTGGTAAGTACCAGAATTGCTTATACCCTGGATTAAAGAATAGGCTACTTTTGATCCCAGTATTTATTTATTTATTTATTTTCCCACAAGGCATTAAACGGCCTCGTGGTCGGCCCAAGCGGAGATGGCGAGACGAACTCGACGATTACTCCACCAGCTGGCTGACAGAAGCCCTACACCGAGGCGAATGGAAAAAGGAAGGGGAGGCCTTTACCCAGCAGTGGGATCCAGTGGGCTATTTAGATTAGATTAGATTAGATTAGATTAGATTTATTTATTTATTTATTTTTTAAGGATTCCCAACATAGGGTTACACTGTACCTACATGTTGATAGCCAAATATTAGAAACTAGTGCTCCCATAATTATAGGGTATCACAACATGCGTAAAAAAAAAATCATCTTTATTCTAAGTAGATAATTAGGTTATTACAAATTAAAAATTAAATTAAAATTAAAAATTAATTCGAATATGGCCTCACAGTAGTAATTATTGTTATTTCTTTCCTACTGTGATGTCAGACTCGAAATGCTAACATTTAAATATTTTAAGGAAAACACAAAGTAATAAAAATACAGTAAAATTCAAAGTTAATAAATATAAATTTAGTTACATATATAGATAGTGAGTAATATAGTATATAGTAGAGATAGTGTATAGTACATGGATACATAAATAGTCTATAAAATAAATTTGTTATGTAACAATTTCTTTAAGACGTTTTCTAAATTTTGATAGTGAATCTGATATGTCCAAATCATTATTATCATTTAATTTTGAAATGTGATTGTACTGTTTACAAATTCTTGGCAAAACGGAGTGTTTGCCCAGGTATTCCCACGGGAAGGAAACTATTCACCGCGGGTAACACCGCGCAGCTAGTACCTAGATCATAAAATGCAGGGATTATAGCGTAAATTAATTTGAGATATTTTGAAACTTACTATTATTATTATTGACGAACCAGGACAAAAATGGAGTACTACATAGGTACCTAGATAGAAAAGCAATAAGTAACGCGTACCACGTTGCGGGTAGGCACTTACAGCTACTTAGTTATAAACACTATTTTTCGTCGAAATTAAAATGTAAGTTTTATTGTGTACCTACCTATTTAAAGTGACTTATGATACTATCATTGCAAAAACTTTTTGCCATAGGTACCAATAAATACGAGTGAAATATAGCCTCTGCAAATAAGACGCCTGTTTTGTTGGTTGAGGTCAACAATGTGTCGTGACGCCTCGACTGTGTGTGCTAGTGCTTGTTCAACAATATTTGCAAATAATTTGTACAAACTCGCTAGTCCACACAAAATCTACTTCAATACCTACCTAATCCTTCTTATGTAAAAATGAAAAATCAAAAGTTTGTTTATGAACGTGTAGCTGGATGTTTGTTACTCTTTCACGCAAAAACTACTAACGGATTTGGCTGAAAATTGGAATATACCTAGCTACATTTTGCTAAGGACCAGCCCTCTGATTGTGTAACTTGTCTCGGATTGTATCCAAGTTGTATCAAAGCAAAAATCACAGTAAATCGCGAAAACAACTGTCAAATATGACAGTAATTAAGTAAGTTACTCACAAATTTACTTAATTAGCCTTTAATCTGATAGTTATTTTTGCGATTTACTGTGATTTTTGCTTTGACACAACTTGGATACAACCCGAGACAAGTTACACAATCCAGGGCTGAAATAAAACAAAGACTAGGTACTTCTGAGCGAGTGAAGGCGCATGTGGATACCTACTAGTACCTACAAAATAAATAGTTTAAGGAAATTACCATTTCTTAACAAGCACTGGAACGGAAATTGTGATGATTTTGAAGTTTGTTTAAAAAACAATGTCCATTGGTCTACAAAAAAAATGCTTAGGTACAATATTGTGACCGACACTAAAGTTCATTTCCTCCATGTTGTATAAATAATATCAAACATTAATGCTGTGAAAATATAGGTCGTGAGCACGGTTCTATGTTGTCATAACATTGCTTTGTTGTTTGTGACATTAGGTACTTAAACAACGATTTTACACCCCCAAGGATTTCCCAAAAAATATGAGAATCTAATGAGGATGAAGATCTCTTATTATTATATATTAGATTAATTATTATTATTAGATTCTCGTATTTATAAGAGTAATAGACAAGTAGGTAAGTACCTAAGTACCCTCAAGAGTGCAGAAAATAATTAGTTAGCTACTACGAAATTTAAGTCGGTTTAATAAAGCAAATTTATTTTGCTGCTTGTTACTTTACAAATCTCTGCTACTATAATAGTTAGATTATGACCCACAGGCTACTAATCTTATTTCATTATTTATATCATAAAACATTATTAAGTACCTAAGGCACTTATCTCAGAATTTATGTGGTAATAATGTATGTTAGTATAATATACAATGCATGTGGGTATTATTAATACAATGCATGCTATATAATAGCCTCTACAAAAGATTTCTCAGAGATGATAGGTAGCTAGTAGGTACTTAGGTACTTATATTACTTTTATACCTGTTTGTCTCATAACCTTCGGACAGATAGGTACCTTCTGTTAGAACAAATACCAATGAATCACAAAAATCATGCATGCTCTGCTCTAGCAAGGGGTAGCTGGCCTAACTTCGGCTTTTCAGATTTTCTTTCGTTCCTTAACCAGTACATGAACAGGACTTACCCAGTAGCTGAATAAAATCCACTTTTTAATGTATTAAAAGAGTTACGTTTTTTCTATCGTGGTGGAATATTTTTTTCTTAGTGCAGTGCCTATTACTGTTTTTTCTATTTGCAATACTTTTTTGGCCATCCTCCAAGTGCAATATAATACTGGTTTCAGGGTGCTGATGGGATGATCTGATCCGCATCAGGGATGTTTGCAGTTGCCAGAGTGCCTGACTTTAAAGCCCGTCACACACGTATCTATAATATATATTACTTACTATAAATTATAGCAAGGCATATTACGATATATTTTCTATACAAATATTCAAGTGACCGCACACGCAGCTATAATATACATAATTATATTATAGCTACGTGTGTGATGCGTAGTAGGACTTTATCCCTGATGCGCCGCACTCGAGACAGGTCCTAGCAGTATGCTGGCCGTTGTGGCCGAATTCTCTGCGTATAATTCTGGCATCATGGCCCACTGGGCTATTTAAACACCACATTCCCATAGCTGAACTTGTAATGCAATGACATTTTTATTCTCATATTATTATTATTGTTAATTTTTATTATTGTGGAAAGCTTTGACATCTGACTGATTAGAATTAATTTGAATAGAATTATTATAAATAAAAAACTTTATTAATACCAAAGACGATTAATATCAAGAAGACAGACAAAGGCCATACACAAAATTGTAACCCTGAAAATGGCCCAAAACGGGAGTTTAAAGTAGGTGGCAGCACCAGAATAGCCTGGAAACTTTAAAACATCATTTTTATCCAAGAAATTTCAATTACTTTCTAGTTAAAATTACCTACATTTTTTTTATATTTAATATTGTTGCTACCTTACTTTGTTTAATGCCAACTTCTAATCTCTCACCTCGCCATCTATTGATAATCATAAGCAACTAACAACAAACTATGTGAAATATTATCATGAAATATTGTATTTTGAACAATATTCAATATAAAAAAAATTGTAAGTAATTTTAACTAGAAAGTAATTGAAATTTCTTGGATAAAAATGTTGTTTTAAAGTTTCCAGGCTATTCTGGTGCTGCCATCTACTTTAAACTCCCGTTTTGGGCCATTTTCAGGGTTACGATTTTGTGTATGGCCTTTGTCTGTCTTCTAGATATTAATCGTCTTTGTTAATACTAACACATTTATATTGTAGTTTACTAACAAAATGGATTATGTTGTCTGAATAAATATATTTTCAATTTCAATTTCATACAACGAACGCTCAGTCGCTTTCTCAAAGCTCGATAGTTTGTGTGGACGCCTTGATGCTGAATATGCTGATATCGGTTTGTATGAGAAACGCTTAGGGAGAGTGAACCGCTATCGTAAGCTTTTATGTGAATTATCGTTTGGTTGTTAAATATCAGCCTCTAATGATGCATTTCCTGATAAACTAGCTAGACTATCATCTTAAGTAGAAAATCAAAGAAAGTGCCTAAGTTATTTCTCATCAGGTTTTTTAGTAAAAGAGCATTCGACTACTGGTAGGTACAGCAACACACATCATATAATCTTAGTAATGAACGAGCATTACCTCCACCTCGTAAATCTTGTTTTAACATTGTGGTTTATTTAATAACTTTTAAATGAGTTTTTTTTCTCTTTATTTTGGCTTCGCACGGCTTGTACATTTATCCACTATCAAGTTATAATATGTACCTATAAATTCAAGTTACAGTTATAGATAGGTACCTACACAAAAACATTATATATTATGATACAAACATATTTATACATAATATCCTACCCATTCCATTGTGCCTCAGTAAAGATTTGGGTCTTTACTGAAGCATCACACGAACTTTTTGTGAGAACTCGAAATGCAATGATATCCAGTTTTGTTTCATTTGCCCACACTTTATGTACATTTACGAACTCTCAACAGTTAATAAATTATTATAATAAATGATGCGAACATTTTTCCGTCCATGGGAAAAGAACAGGTTTTAAATGCATTTAATGAGCAGGTTCACTGACCAAGCATCAGAAAGAAAATAACTCGCAGTCCGTTTTTCTACCAGGTAAAATGAAATAGTTATTAGAACTGCTAATAGTGCTATCACGTAAGAACTTTGTGAAATTACCTTACCAAAATCAATTTCTTGTAAAGTCCGATCAAAATTAAATCTTCTTACTTGTGTCTTTCTGCAGAAGTTTTATAAATGTACCTCAGAATAGAGAATTTCTCTATTCTGAGAAATGTATCTATCGGTTTGCAACTCACTAACTTACCTATATAGAAAATTTGAACCGGTAGTGCTTTTTTAGGCTGTGGAGTGTGGTCAGAGAACCTGTGATGTGATGGTAAAAATTTTTACTCCAGAGTTGACCACTGACACTGACTCATGGTACGAAATATATATTCTTTCTGATGGTCCTGCCTAACTTACCATCAGAAAGAATAAAGGTGCCTACACAAGTTCTTGCGACTTACGCGCGGATTCAGCTCAAGTATTTTGTTTGAAGTTTTGTTTTAGCTGCAGGGCGTCTAATCTGCAAAACGAAAAACGAAGTTTCGTGACAATTTTCGGGTTCTAATTATGTTGGTGAACTATTACGAATTTACTATCCACCAACATAAGCTGACCCGGAAAATTGTCACGAAACTTCGTTTTTCGTTGTTCCAGAGTAAGGGCACTGAACTTCATAGAAAATACCAGGGCGCGTAGACAAGTGACAAATGTTTCGTATCTATTCTCTTTATAACATCGCTACACCTTTGATTTGACATTTCTGATCACTCGAGTTTTCGTCATTGAATGTAAATTTTTATACATATTTTTTGGTTTCTAATCGAAAGCGATTGTCGAAATGTAACATGGCTAGGGCAGCTTAGCAGAATCTGGAAGAATCGCACGATCCGCGCTATCGCGCCTCACACAGCGGCAGCGTTTACCGCGTACGCCGGCGTACGTAGGTCTGAATCCTATCGGATACTTACCTACTAGTGAAGATTATTTTTCTGTCACAAGAAGACCGGTTCCAAGAACCGCAAAGTCTTGAACGGATCGTTGTCTTCGTCGAAAGGTCAATAAACCATTTTGACCAACCTGACCCTGGCCTGGTATTCAAGAACGGTCTTGTGTGGGAAGATCGTAAAACAATCGAATTTAAATACACAGTTTTTTTACGGAGGCATTGTTTATGTACGTACTACCTACCTACCTTACATAAATAAAAGCAACGAGCGTTCGCCGTTTTGTTTGTCATTCTCGCTTGTATTTACTTGATAAAAGTACTTAACATTCAATAAAATTCGTTACGAATGAACGATCAATTAGTGTAACCCAACCCTTACTTACCTACTTACTTTATTATAATTATCTAAGAATGCTTGCTGTCGGACCATAAATATCAACATTAGGTATCTTAATATACCCCGTTGGAAACCTGTTCCATGTAGTTTTCAATTAAAATACATGAACTTCAATGTAAGAATTTCAATGTAGTTTTCAGGCTTTCAAGATTCGTGAGAAATTATTACTTATTATGTTTAGAAGGGGTAAATCCCATCTCTATATCAAATAAAACTGTAAGTAACACATGTCTGTAGGTATATTTGAGATAATAATAAAAAACTAAATAACGAAGTAATGTCTTTAATAGAGCAACAAAAGCCAAAAAAATGATTTTTAAAATGTTTGGCTGTCTTTCTGTATGGATGTTTGTTCCCGCATCACGCAAAAACCACTGAATGAAATTGAATGCAGTTTTCACCGATGTATTGCCAGAGGTTTAAAAAATAGGTTTGGGGTGTCAAAGTTTTTATGGAAAGTAGCGTGTACAGTACAACACGCAAGCGAAGCCGCGCGGGTCTACTAGTCCTATAACAATAAACCTATTCATGGTTTATTGTTATCTGATTATTATTTGACAACATACTAAAACCGAAGAAGAAACAAGTTAAACTTACCCGTACATGTTATAGGTACCTACGTAAACAATCTACTTATAGATTTTCAAACACTCGTGACAACTCCAACGAGGCCGAGTATCGTGATAATAAACAATACTTGGATCTAATCCAACTACTGAACAATGCCCCCAGCTTTCTAAGGACCAAGCGGTTTTAAATGAGGTTTGTCAAATGCGATGTGGTAACGGTACGGTACAAAGGCGGGTGACACTCGGGGCAAGCCATAGCAAGCTATCTATATCTATAAGTAGGTATTAAAGACCTACCGTTAGCTTTGTAGGTTCAAAAGTTGAATGAACTGTATTATACAGCATGTGACATTTAAAAGACTGGATAAATTACTGATCGCTGCATTTTTATTATAAAAAAGTTACATAACAAGTATTGGTTCCAGATCATCAAATTGTATTAAGTCCCTACTTGATAAACTAGAATATTTGAAGCTGAATCCTAGGTATTACTTGGTTTACTTATTATATTATCTTTAGTAGCAATGTGGTGGATGCTTTCTTCATACTCGTTTAAACAGGGCGCAATTTTTTTCTGGGCCCTGGAGGGGAACTACCTTTAGCTCATTTTAGTGAAAGGAAACATTCCTTTATTTTTAAAAAGAAACATAACTGTTTTTAAATATTTTCCAAAATTTGCTTGCATCAACCGGGAATCGAACCGTTTTCGTTACGAAAAATGTATATGCGCTTTGACACGAGCTTTCGGTGAACATGATATGGAACGTAGTGGGCATGTAAGTTCCTACCAAATATATAGGTATATTATTTATTTATTTATTACCTCTGACTACCCCCTTAGACACCTCAAAAGGATCAATAATTGCCTAAAGATCTGAAACAGAAATGTCTAACAGTCGTGATTTTTGTCCCGTATCGGAGATCGAACTCGCAACCTCCGCGTCTCAAACAGGCCTTCACCCACTGCGCTACAGCTACAGAGGTCATCAAAATTATTATTTCATTATTCATTTAATTTTGCCTAAAAGTGCTAAAAGTTGATTTCCTTGGTACCTTTTATATCCCTCAGTATCTTCTGGCAAAGCTGGCTCATACATCTTGAGGTAATCGCAACGATATCCATTAGGACATCAGAAAAATAATTACCTAATCAATCTTTATTACATTTTGTCACTCATATTCAAGGCAAAACACTGAAGTGTGAGACGTAAAATGGTATTGTTTAGTTTTCTCATAAAGTTGGTTAGCATGTCGAGTATATCCTGTTAATGTTGGATCAAGATAGTAGTACCTATTCAAGATCGTTGTAGCTATGGATCGCATATTTTCAAGTTCAATTAAATAATATATTATAAAAACGCACTATTAAATAATAAGCCTACTCACCAACTTTAATAAAAAACTACACATTTAAAACTAATTAATAGATACCATTGGTTACAGTTTAAGTACTTATTTATAATCTTCAAAGGTCATAATGATAAAGGCATTGTTATTTAATTTGTCTTGGTAAGTATATCTAAATGAACGTACAAATAGTGTAGAAGCACATCGTAAATAAATGATAATTGTAGCGTAACCGTAATTCTAAGGCACATAACGTGTTATGATCTAAACCACGCAATCGTTATTTCATTAGTGGTTAAAAAATCTCCTTCCGCGTTATCAATAAAACAATTATAACCTAACCTAACCTAAGTATATGAATACGACTAAGTACTGCTGATTAATCATGTTGACCAATAAAATTGGTATTCAATATTTTACATCTGCCAATAGTGGCAATTCTGAGTGTCGCAAAAGCTAAACTAAGCTAACTAAAATTGTTGCCGTCCCTTTCATAGCGATGGGAATAAAAAGGATGGCAATAATTTTAGTTAGCTTAGTTTAGCTTTTGCGACACTCAGAATCGCCCCCAATGCCTTGTGATAGTTTACCAATTAAAATTAGATTCAATGCAAGATGCAAGGCGGTTTTGGCGTGTTCACTCTAAAAAAAACTAAACAGAAATATTTTTTCATTTTGGTAAAGTCATTCTCAATTTATGGCTAAGCGTAACCGAGGGAAAATGTAGGTATGTGTATTTTTTACCTATTTTTAGGGATCAATAATCTGGAGAAGTAGGTAATGTTACTTTACCAACCCTATTACAATATTCGCCGAAAATATATTCTTTATACGTATGCCGCATATATCAAATAACGAGCATAATGTCCAATATTTTTTCATATTTTATTATAGAAAATCTCGGGCACCATTGATATGATTCTAAAAATAAATTATTGTCCCAAAAAGCTACACCTACTAAGTAATCTTTAAATAGAGAGATAAGATGCTTACCTACTCCCACATGTTATTAAAGGTGTTCATACTTTTTCCATAAATCCATTTTTTAGTTCGTTCATTCATAATTACTAGCTGCGCCCCGCGGTGTTACCCGCGGTGAATAGTTTCTGTGGGAATACCGAGATCAAAAGTGGCAAAATTCAAAATTTTATTTAAACCGACTTCATGGGACCACTCTTGTAATATCTTCTTTCCAATAAAAACAGAATCATCAAGCGAACACACATAAATATTGTCAAATTGAGAAACCTCCTTTTTTGAAGTCTTTAAAAATGTATTTGAAAAACTTACTTCACGTTGTTTCTCATGTTGTTGTAGTGGGTTGGGCTGTACTCTGCGTCGCCACTGCAAACAAATAAAATGTTATTACTTATTACAATCAAATTACGTGAAGTGAAATAGACATTAAAATAGTGAGAATTTGGAGGTTTTCTTCCAAACATTTATTGAAATTGGTTTGTTCATCTATGGTTTTTATACTATTAGTTATATACGAAGGAAGCTTGGCCTATACCCAGTAGTGGGAGAGATCGGGCTGCTAATAATGATGATGATGCTTTGTTCACATAAGTACCTACTTATAAAAAAAGACACCTACTTGGTACTACTTATAGAAAAAAAACTGATTTCTTCCAAATTGAGTAGGTAAACAACCTATTTACTGAAAACAAAGAAACCTCCAATGCAAGTATACAGACATCAGTCTATTCGTTCAATTGCTAACGAAGTAATGACTAATGCGCCGCATGAGTTCCCCATAACGTAATCCCACAATCATTTGTAATTTGAGCATATCTTCATAATAATATGCTATTATTCGTATCCTATATATAATAGTAGGTATATTTATTTATCTAGGTTCCTGGAACAAGCTTTTTTCAAAATTCTTGATTTACAAAGTGAAAAATGAAATATGATCACGACTGTATCCCATGGAGCGGTAGACATTTATTTCAGATCAGGCAATTTATTTATTTTTACGTACCCATCTACGGTTCCTTGACGGATGGCTTGATTGGACTCCATTTCACACACTAAATTATTATATATATTATTATGTATTGAAATAAATGTTTTTTGCACTCCAAGATATTATTATGCTATATAATTATGCGACCCCTAAAATTAAAAGTGGAAAAGTTACAACATTTACCTACTTACATGATGATTCACAAACGACAAGTTTCTATATTTTATCCATCTATGGTTTCTATATAATTTTATTGTGCTTATTTATTTTTAATTTTTGGATGTTATGTGGTAAGTAAATAGCTTTGAAAATTACAATAAAAGCCAATTGAGCTATCTAAGGATCGATGTAAACGATCTATAAGTAGCTATACGGCTAGTCTCAATTATCTATCTTTGGTTTTGCTCAATGCTGGTTGATATAATTTGACATTTACATCCATACAAAAAAATACAAATAACCACAGTATGCAGAACTAAATAATTGTTAAGTATTGAGATGCCGATACACCACTGCCGGACACCAGCGTACCCAAGACATTTAGATGTATAAATATTAAAACTTAGATAGAAGTTATAAATATAGAACATAATTATCAATTAACTTAGGTAACCACAAAATAGATGTAAGTAGGTACCTAAGAAACTGGTCGTTAATGAAAAAGTAATTGACACAATTGCATCGATTAATTAATCAGGTAAAATACTACCTAAGTAAGTAAATATCTGAGTTTACGCACTTTTCTTGGCCGCCCTCTTTGGAGCCTCCATCGAACATGGCAGTAAATTAGAATGAAATATTATTGAGTTTTAAACAATAGAGCGAATTGGAACGAGTAGCGAGCGAGTGGACAAGCGCCGCGCTGCCGATTGACTGTCGACCGACACGTTCCTATTATTTTAATTCAGAAACAGGTGCTACAAACACACACATAGTTAGATAGTGATCTAGTTGTGTGTAAATATTTTGACTATTCCGCTCGGATGTGAGCGTTAGAATTAGTAGGTACGACTAGAAAATGTATTAGGTTATGCAATTGCATTTTTTATGTGCTTTAGATCATAAAAAAAATTTTGCATTTTTAGAATTTTTCATGCATATTTTAAGGTTTTTTGCTGTAGATAATCCGGTGTCTTGTTATTAGTTTAGTTAGGGCAAAACAATTATTTACCGGAATTTACCTAGGTTCATTCTGAACGCTATAAAGTCTTGTTTTAGTATTTATATAGGTAAGTAGGTACTTAATAGACAAAAACGCGTAATCCGACGCGACGACGTCTGGCACCTATTTGGCTCAACGGATCAGCCCCATCTACTGTAGAGAGAGACTCACTGCAAGCATGCTAGTATCTTGGGCACGTTTTCGTCAGGCACTGGCTCGGATCAGTTGAGCTACATTATTTAGCTATATAAATAGATGGTAAAAATAATCAACTGTGAAACACGCAAAACGATTTCAGGAAATGATACCTATTCTTAGGTAACAATGCGTTGAAAAATCACATTTTATAAGAAACATCAGGTAGGTGTACAATATTTTCGTCTAGCATTCTCAAATACTTAATACCTAAAAATTATATGAGTTTTCTTTAAAAAAAGAAAAGAACCTTTGAAAATTTATACGCAGTAGGTACAATTTACGACTACTTTGTGTAAGAACGTTACCGACGTAGGTGGACAAACAATTTTCATTAAGATAGTAAGTACCTACTTTTGTGGCGTCTAAATTAGGTCAGTGTTATAGATCAGTGCTCGGATTAAAAACTGAGTCTAGCCAGTTATATGCATAAGCACTTAAGAGGCCGTAGGTAGCAAATATGTGGTTTGAATCGTATTAGATCTCAAAATCCGTGAAAGATACCACCTTATAATGTTTGGAGAAATTAAACTTTGAACTTTTATCTTGCGTTGTGGTTTTTTAGAAACACGATTGGTAAAAGTTTTCTCGATCATATATTTTTTTGAAAAATACATGTTTTTCACACAGTTTGCTATTTATCTCAGGAACAGAACGCTATTTTTGTTGGTTTTATGTTTTGACAAATAGCCTAGAAGTATTCATTTAGTTCTGGTTTTTTAATTTTTCGATTGCTTGTTTAATTAACTTGTAATTAAATAAAAACTGTTTTTTCGCTATAAATTATGTTGCGTGTCTATCGTTCTGCGCTTCTCACTCACGAGTAAAAACATTATTCGCTCTCCCGCTCATTCCTCGGCGTTATGGCACACACTTAAGTACCTACATTAATTTATATGGGATGGGTATATGCAACCTTCCGTCTGGCAGTGGCGATAAATTGAGTTATCTATTAGATCGTTTACAACGATCCTTAGATGGGTCAAAGGTTCTAATTTTATTTTTAACCCCCGACCAAAAAGAGGTATGATTGGCAATTCTGAGTGTCGCAAAAGCTAAACTAAGCTAACTAAAATTGTTGCCGTCCCTTTCATAGCGATGGGAATAAAAAGGATGGCAATAATTTTAGTTAGTTTAGTTTAGCTTTTGCGACACTCCGAATTGCCCCGATGATGTATACATTATTTAAAATTAAGCTAAGCCCTCTTCAAAATTAAACAAATTATGTTAATAAAGTTCATGATTAAATGACGAATGACGACGACCCCGAGGCCATGATAAAATCATTAGGCATTCGAGGTGATTTATGAAGATTTCTTAAAAGGTGGCTATAATTATTATTTTTTGTATAGTTTAGGAAGAGTTGAACTTGGTGGCCACCAAACTTTTTTTTTGCTACTCAGCCTAAATGAAAAATCTTGGGATGAACCAAAAGCACTTATAAAAAGGCTTATGATATAGGTATATCACAAACTGTACAATATGTTTCTTTAATTCCTTTGTTCAACGTATTAATAATAAAATATACTTATAACAAAATGTTACTTTGGCGACAGTCACGTTAAGTCTGATAATCTTAGGGGTGTGGAGGTCAATCCTCTCATCCTCCATCCATCCATAACATATGCCAGTTCCTTTCTCAACCATTGCGAAGTTTTTACTCAAGCATGACCGAATTGACCGACGTTCTGTACCACTTTTTTTTCCTTTACTCTAGGTGGAATTGTATGGCCGTATGAAATTGCAATTAACTAAACAAAGGTAGCAGGACGGGCTAAAACTGAAGAATTGTTTTATTTGTAGGTCAGAGAGATAACTTGCCTTCTGTTCTGGCTAATTTAGTATTATAGGTCCCTAAAGTGAGTTGCTCTACTTGTCACAAATTAATAGGTAGGTATATTTTTTATGACAAATAAAATAATGAAAATTGGCCAACAACCTTGCATCTTTCTTAGGCTGCACAGTCATGAAAAGCAAGCGTAGGACTTTTCTTCATCTTGCGGTAAAAAGTTCATATGAACCAGTGGCCAAATCTGGTGACGGATGTCTTAAGTCGGCATCGAGCCATCCGTCATGGCTTGGCTGAATGACTTTAAAAGCTGGATCGACTATTTAACGTGCCATTTGAGTTCACCCATCCAAATTGTGACCGCTAAGAACGTCGATTAGCTTCAACTAAGTGTCTATCAAGAATACCTTCGCAAACTATGCCATAGCGTTTCTTCCATGTTGCGGTTATTCTCAAACAGAAACTATATTTTTTACCGCCATTTAACATTGCAACTGCGTGAAAGAATTAATAATTTCTTGTTACAAATCAATCAGAAAGCTAGCTTACTAAGCTCAATATAAAACATCGTGGTAACGCTGCAAGTTTCCCGGATACACTTCCGACTGGCAGTGACCTGGATCTGTTGAGCTAGTTATCTATCGATCATTTGTAATAATGTGTTATCGATCTATCTTACTAGATAATAAGGCATACCTACTTACTTTAAATAACGACCCTTATATGGCTCTACTTGTTCTAATTATGTAAAGTTACCTAATGTGTAATGCACTTAGGTACCTACCTACTTACCTAACTTGTATTTTTGTAAATTATAAGTATTTTTGAGCAATGGCAACACCCGCTCCAGGTTAGCCAACATACTTAATTTAAACAAATTCGCCATTTAGTTTTCTGTGAAAGTGCTCGTCAAGGAGTTCGGCGCTTTTGTCTTGGGACTATTTCATATTTTTCACTGAGAATATGCAAGGTAAAATTGACAACTTATTGTATTATTAACTAAGTATTATTTGTATTAGGTACTAACTTATTGTATTATTTTAGGTTACTTACCTACTTTCACAGTTGTTTTTATTCACGAATGATACCGTGTGTTACTAATGTGTTAGTACAGCATATAAAATTAGAAATTATCTAAAGGTTTTTTAAATTTGCACAGTAGATATGCGAACCTATTTCTCTATAAGTAATTAGTTTTTAATTGGTTTTTCTTTTCCATTATCTAGGTACCTACCTATTTTAAAATGCTCGTTTGCATATTATTTTAATCAATGGAAACATACAAAATAAATAAAGACATTTACCTACTTGCTCACTCGGCCGCGGCTTAACCCCCGTGGTGTACCTACCTGCCTAGATAAAGACAACGAGTCGTGAATTGTTTACTTCTTGTGTTCCCGTTTGTCCCCCGTAGATTCGGCGAACGGGGACACCGTTCGCCGAATCTACGGGGGACAACGGGAAATAAATTTAATCACGTCCCGCTGTCCCCGTGACGCGGACATGGCAGCGTATGGGGACACCGAGAAGAGAGACTATGTTATTACCTACTTATTCCACATTTTTTCAGTAGTTTTCACGTGAAAGAGCAACAAACATCCATAAATACCTACAAACTTTCGCGTTTATAATAATGAGATGCATTCAACACGTTAATTCCTAAAGCATGTCTGCATAATATTCTTGTTAGGACACGCGTTACCTTTCCTTAATGGGCCGTTTCCTACTTTACTTCGATAGGTACGACACGGTGGCTCAGATTCTTAAATAGTTCTGTAACTAGTGCAAGCTGGTGCGTTTTGTACCTAATTGAGGAGTGCGTGATTGTGTTCATAACTAGAAATTATGAACCACAAATTCTTCATATATAACGCACTCATCGTATTCGTAAATATAATTTGCACTAGGTAAATTATTACATAACTATTATTTATGAGCTGGAAGAGCGCGGGTAGCAAAAGACTTAAGGGTCTCGGGACCTTTTGTTACCCGGGCCAATTCTTCTTGATAATGGTAAATGGGATACTATTGGAAAGTAATGAAATACAGAAATTATTCCTCACCTACCCTCCGCCAGGCCCGTAAGGTGCCCGCGCAGGCTAGGGCGCAGCTGGCAAACGCCACTGCGACTATTCTATATACATAATATTCTTAGCAGTCGCAAGCAAAAGTAGTACGGTCTACCTACCCATCCTTTTTGGTTAGGTACTGTCAGGACGACAAGTTGACATTTTGAATAGCGAAAAGTAATACGACAAACGCACCGTTTCGGCACGGCAGCCGTCCAACACGAAACGTCTAAATTGAAAGCGCCCTTAAAGTTCAAGAAAGCAACATTTCAATGTTGTACAACAGCAATAATACTGGGCCAAATAGCCACATACACCGGTCAATATCCTTTTATTTATTTCATCATGCTCATCCAGCCTTTGCTCGGTATAGGAATGTATAACAACGTAAAACTGGTTACACTGACACTGGAACCTGTAACGTCTAAGCATTTAAAAAAATAATTGATACGTCTTTTTTCCTTATGCGAGAGAATAACTTGTTTTATTAATTATTCTGTGCTGTGCCAATACTTATAACAAGGTCGGATCGCGTCGCTTTCCTCTAGCTCAAGAAACTACTTTCTATGGCTAATGAAGGAGTATTATTTATTATTACTTGAAAGTATCTTGAAGATTATATATATAGATGAGATAATCTATCGGTCTCGTGGGAGCTCTTGGTGAGCTATTGTTACTAGGTAAAACCAGTAAAACTAAATTGGTCGTGTTAACTTATGTCTGAGTGACATCGAATGGATCTAATGCGGCCACTTTTGGTATTTTATTATAAGTATTTGATGTCATTTTTACTTACCTATAAATATTCAACACACTAATAAAACACAAAAGTCGATGCTGATTCCTTTACCAAAGTCTCATAGAAGATGTAGAAATATAATAAATTTCCTTACAAAGTAGGTCAATTGGTAAGCACAATTGATTTTTACGACCTGCATGACGTTTTGCGAATACTCAGCATCGGTGCTTCTTGTCCCATAGTCTCTCGATACCGACTGGGCATTATGTCCATGAACTTGTGTAGTCAAATAAATGCAAAGAAGTACCTATTAAAAGATGTTTTATTTGTGTACCTACTCCATGAATAAAATGGTTCAAATGATTTCTGGACACCTGATCTCCGAGATATAGCATAGGTTTTATAAGAAGAGATGGATGAGGAAGAATAAGTAGTAACTTTAATTATGACCTTAAATATAACTGTGAGGCTAGATGTAAAAGATACACCTCTACCGCTTATAGTGTAAAGGATAATTGTCGAGAGCTCCACCACCTTAAAATCGTACAGTCCCGTATTCACTCCCCACCATCTTCTTTCTCTCATTCGAATGTTTACGATGTAGGGGTACTGGGGTACCTTGTAATTAGTATAAAAACTAGTAGGTCCACCTGGGTACTTAATGCTATTAATAATTTATAAATCAAATAACTTGAATAAAAAAAATTGTTAAAAGCTCTTATTCGATTCCATTTGATCGTATTTTGGCTAAACCTGGAGTAACTTATTCTAGTGCTACTTTTATCCGGGTAAATATTTTACGCGAGCGATACCAGTAGGCGGATGAATGTGTATGTAATGTACACTTACCATAGACATCTAAAAGGCATATAATATGCCTTTATGTTATGCTACTCTTTACCACTCAAATATAAATGTTTGCGCAGGAAATCTTGTACGTTTCACCTCAATATGGCACAATTTGTGAAGAATACATTGTTAGACGAGGCTTACTCAGTTCAGGTCGTGTTGAATAAGGTAAATATTCCAACAAGTTTTGTCAAACCAAAACTCGTTCACTAACTACGTAATTTATTTACTAACACATAATCTCGCCTGGCACTCTCCTATACTACGTAATTGCATTATTGATTATGTTGTCTACCTGAGGTGTGATCATGAGGTGTGATTACTTAGAATGATAAAACTTCTTATGGCAGTATAGTGTAAGTAATTATGTCTTTTCTATGACGATTTTCAAGTAATACCTACTTGCTTCATTGGAAGATGAATTGCAGGAGATGGTAAAGTAATGCGAGAAACTCTTGAGCGTAGCGTACTTAAATGAAAGTTATGGTTTTTGAAAAAGATTAATGTATCTATTTCAGCTTGTGAATTAAACAAGTGGAACAAAACAAGTGAAAGATATTGTAGGTGTAGCTGGGGATCTTGTTTATGAGAGATGGAAAGTACGAGGATGATATTGAAACCAGAGCTGGATTCTGGAAACCGAGTAAATAAAAAAAAACACTACACTTCACGATTTTAATGTGTAAGCATAAAAGGCAAGACTGGTAGTTCATAGAGGAGAGGTAGTGGCGACCATTAATGATAGTGAAATTTGGGTATGACAGAACTGATATCAAAGTAGAGGGAATGCTGTTAAAATGAGAGCGTTGCATTGCGTAGTAGTACCAAGGACGATATAGCACCTAGTAGTAGTAATAAAGAAAAAGTGTGGAGTGAAAAGAAAGAAAAAAAGAAAGAAAAATCATTTATTCTGGTAGGACCTCAAGAATCACTTCAGTTGCATCTTACATGCTAGGTGATTCAAATGTTTGTTCCAACGCGAAAGAAGTTTACCTATGTAAGGATTCGAGTTGAGAAGGGCATGCATTTAGAGACGATGAATTAAAGTGGTTGTATAAGGCGAGTGTGAATGGGATATCTTGTAGGGGAAGGCCTAGCTGGGCGAATATATTTACACCGAATTGGTGACATTTTGGAGAAAATCCAGGTCAAAAGTACCTACCTATAACCGGTGAGCAAAATAGTAAGGCCACTAACTCATAAGAACTTGCGTGCTTTTAGCATACTAATAACACATACCAATACATAGTTCATAGTCTGGAATAACACATAGGACACTATTGTGTGTGTTTGGTTCGTTCCTACCACGCGAGAGATGCCGCGGGCAGCATAATACAAAGTAGATTAATAATTGGCTATAATTAATAGTTATACCGGTTTCTACAACATGTACTGCATATTTTATAGGCATTTAATAGCTTGTGGCTTGCATAATATCGACTTGTTTGGTTGGTAGTGAGCTCTACCTACGCAGGAGAGCATCAACTAAACGAAAAAATCGTCTTGATATTTCTACGACAGATTTGACTCCAAACCTGAATTTTCGTAAAATACTGTTTTTTATAATAACTACGCTTTTACATGTAAAAGCCCCGGACACGATAATATCCCGGCCGAAGCCATAAAAATAGGAAGGTTAACCTCTTGAGTGGCCCCTAACCATTTTATTTAAGATAAGTATTGGAAAAACAAGATTTTCCTAAAACCTGGGCGGAATCAAGAGTAACTTTACTAAGTATACAAAAAAGGAATCTCCTCAGATTATTAACAATTACCGCCCGGTCAGTCCACTTCTAACATTTTATAAACTTTTTGCTTCCTGTACTTACAAAGAAAAGAATACTTAATGAAAAATATCGAGAAGGCTCAATAAGTGCAACAAGCTTCCGCTACGGATTCTGTACTATCGACCACATTGACACTAGAGCAGATAGTGGAAAAGTTTCAGGAATTTCACAAACCTATTTATCTCGCCTATTACCTATTGACTACGCAAGGGCGTTTGATTCAATATCCCACGAAAGTATATGGCAGGCACTGAGACATCGAGGGATTCCAGATATCTATATAAATATATTTAAAGATACATAAACATAGTAAAAGTACGAGTAGGGTGCGGATGATTTAGTACCTTTCTCAAATACACCTAAACAGATTGAAACAATGATAAGAGTACTACTGAGCACTGCTAGAGAAAATATCGGCTTTAATAAAACTAAACACCTCCAAGACGAGTTTCCAAGAACTGCACTCAACCAACGATTACTGTATTAGTGCATCAATTGAATGCGTGAACGACTAATCTGGCTTGGGAAGCAGATCTCTTTGACTGGCTTCCCACTGAAGCTTGACTATTTAGATTGTTAAGGGATCACTGTAAAAAAAAGCTAGGCCCACCACCAGGTTCTAGCCTGCTTCTTTCCCTGGTGTATATGGAGTCGCGCTGGAACAGGCAATAGAATCACCTAGCATGTAAGACGGAAGTCGAGGTGATCCTTGAGGTCCTACCGAAATAAATGTTTTTTTCTTTATTTCAAGAGCTCTAGACATAAGGACGAACTAGACCGCAGAATAAATACCTACCTGGAGAAAATACTGTTAAAAAAACTTCCGTAAGGATTCCTGCCTATTATCATGCCTGTCATATGGAGCACAAACCTGGATTTTTAACAACTTCACCAGGACCAAAATACAATCCTGCCAACGCACAATGAAGAAAAGCAAAAACGAATATTGTACCTACCAACTCGATGCAGCGGCTGAAGTGGAAATGGGCCGGTCACGTAGTCAGGTATAAAATTCAAATATGAAAATATGATGATAATGTAATTGCGAACAATATGTTTTATAGGACAGGGAACGCGGATGCTTTTAGTGCCGCGTTATTTTTACGATTATGGGATCACTCGGAAAATAGAAATTTTTATGATCACACTAATATCACTTATTAGTGTGTTTTTTTAACCATCGTAGATACTGTAATCTAACTTTTTTTAACACATCTCATCCTAAACTATCGTTGCAAACAAACATGCATTACGATGAACCTACTGTGGGTAGATATTTGACATAATTCTTATTTGCTTGAAAGGTAGGTATTTGTCTCCTATTCTTGCAAAAACTATTTGTGTTGGTATCCGACATTCTCTGGTCAGGTGCAAAAGATTTTATTTTATCAATTAGGTAGGTACTTTGATAGAGATATCTTACGTCGTATTCCGCTATTAAGGCATTGAGTCAATCCTTTATTAGATACTTATTGTAGATTTTATGATCAGAAAAGTGTGGAGTGTTAGCTGTTTGATGTATCTCAGCTCAGGGGCATTGGGTGTAAATAGAGAAAACACGATTGGTATATTTGTAGGACTTTTTCAATGACTCGAATGTGAATCAACAAATAGAAAACTAAACGATATTACAATAACAAAATATTAAGTAGGTATTACTTATTATAGTTTGTAGACTTTGTAGTATTTTTAAAGTGGCTTTAGTGTGTATTAATTAATATGATGAAGATGATGATCATGAATGCCTTAGCCTTTTTGTTGCAGTCCTTTCCAGGGATTCAATCTGATCAATGTGACACCACACATTGGCTTCAACTTGGTTCCAACATGGCCAATGGCAATGCTCCGTTTGTGTCGAATACCCGTATAAATACATTTAAATACCAAACGGAGCATTGCCATTGGCAATTCTAATGTTGGAACCAAGTTGAAGCCAGTGTATGGTGCCCATTAAAGTCGCCTTTAAATTGAAGGATCGTTTCTGAAACTGGGTGCTAATCTGCTCAGCAGTAGGGCGTGAAATTACATAGGATGAAGTGATGAAACAGATTGGTCGCCGTATCAGCTACTATATCGTCCTGGTACCTAACAGTATTCATATATTGCTTCAAATTGGTAGGTAAGTACCTACATAATTTAATTCTTAATGAAATATAATCATAAGTAAGTAAGCTTCTAACTGGCAAAGATTCGGATCTACCTGTAGATCTTTTTCAATGAACCTCAATGGCTTAAGTTTATAAATTAAAGTAGGATAAGAGTTTTACTAATTGGAAGTTTGAGTTCTCGGGATACAATTCACTAGTACTTAGTGTATTTTTTTTATCTGTGGTATAAGGTACATTTTAGTAGAATACGACTCATTTTAACTAGTGGATTTCCGATTCTGATTCCGATTTTGAAATTTCTTTTTATGTTTGAAATTGTATAGTAGGTACCTATAGGTGCATCGGAGGATTTATTTTATTTCTCTCCACTAAGTAGTGGGTCAAAATATTTACATTTTTCTTACAATTTAAAATGAATATTGCCTAAGTACCGCATTGGATGTATGTTATTTGTTGGGCCGCGGAAATTCATATAAAAGACAGATATAAATGAGCAGAATCCGCACAGTAACAAGATTCATTAAAGTAACAAAACACCCCCGATGAACGTAGGGATCCAGCAGCCAGATAGGCAACTCAACAGTGACGTAAATGGTAGGCAGCCGAAGCATGTAGTTACAAAATAAACCACCGGTGCGCGAAATCTCGTTCGGGGCGAACTAAATACTTACCCCTAATCAACAATCTACTTGTTCAATAAATATGTAAAGTAAGTAAGTAAATAAGTTTTTATACCTCCAGCCTTGAATATCCCAAACTTTTTGTATCGAAATTCATTAGGATGCCTGTCGCCCAGAGATAAGTTTCTATGTAAACATCTTTGAAACTTTTGTGGCGAGGGTAAAGTTTACTTAAGTAGATAAGTACCTTTTGTGTTCCTTTTTTCATGCAAAATAGGGTCATTTTAAAACAAAACAGTTTCATACCATAAGAAAGTTGATTGTTTTGTTACAAAGATACCGACTCGTCCAAACAAAAAGTAATCTTCCTTAACATTATGTAAACTTATTCAGTAATTAAACAGTTTTACGATGAATAGGCAACACTGTTATTTGATTACCTACGCTAAAGTTGATTCGAATACTTGTTGCACCACAAACTAGAGATTTATTAGTTATTACCTATCAGTTGCATTGAGATTGCCTTTTTTCTTGTTTATGGCCTAGTTGATTAAAAAGTTACGTTCATTTGTTTTCATGTGAGTAGACGGACGTTACCGCATATTCCCACGTTTCTGATAAAATCTACAACGTAGATGTTTTTGAAATACCTAAAGTCCATTTCGAATGATATATCTGAGGAGTTTCCTCTTGTCATTACTGCCGATAAACCTATGACCCCACACTGATTTTTTTAATACGTCAGTTTATTTCCAAGAAATACCTACACTGGGATTTTAATACAACATTCCCTGAAAATAACGAGAAAAACGCAAATAAACGCAATGCAAAATATTGAAAGAAAAATAGGATTTAAAATAAAATAGTTCAAGACTCACCTCATCGAGTCGGGGTTCGAAGAAATTGTTGTCGCGAAAAGTTAAGTCTGGCGGCATGCAGCGCAGCGGCGCGAGCGTGTGAGAGGACGCGGGCGCGGGTCGCGAGCGACTGGCGGACTGGCGAAGTGGCGGAGTGGCGGGCGGTGCCGACTTGCCGAGCCTTCGGGCTGCGCGGCGAGCTGGGTGCACGCGCTCGTCTGTTCGGACCTGTCGATGCGGTTCTGGCTGCGTCTCGACCGTGCTGCTGTGCGACTGAGTCGCACGAGACGCCGCCGTTCACTTTTATATACTTAATCCTCCATCTTGGAGGGCTCAACAGTTTTACTTTCTGTGACAACTTACGGGTTCTGGATATCGTTGACCCGTGACGGTTGCACTATGCGTAGTGCCGGGTGTTAGGACATTGTCTTAAAGGAAATGGTCAGTCGAATACGCTCTACGCCAAAAGTTATAGGTACTTAGCAGTATTAAATGATTAGCATTTCTATAATTACCACTAAATATAACTAAATGTGTAGTTATTAGGACAATACAATCATTAGACTTTAGGCCAACGGATCAAGCAATGATAGGAAGGTACTTTAAAAACATACATGAACAGCTGGTCTGTGATCTCTCTCACTGAAAGAATAAAGGCACATTAAAAAACATCCATGAATGATTGTTTATTCCGTGTTTCAAGGGTCGATGATCGATATCAACTCATAATTGAAATATGTTTTAAGAGATAATAATTAATACGGGCAGAGTTTCCAAATAAAATGAAATATCGGTTATTAGGGTAAGGACCAATTATTGCGGTACACGAATCATGAAAAATGTATTGGTTATGTCTAGCCCATAAAATAAAGTAATACTCGTAGAATAAAAGAGAATTCAAGTTTTTAATGCATGGGAAACCCTACCATTTTGTGTTTGTTTTTTTGCGTTTTATTTATAGAACACGATTTTTCCAACTATCAGGAATTGTGCCAAGTCTTGGCACCCCAATAAAATAACAAATAGACAAATCGGATCTCTAACATTTTAGTTATCACTAGGTACATTAGCAGTTCAATCGGGGGAAAATCGCTTAACACGGACAAAATTGAGTTTCGTGCCGTTATAAAGTTCCTTACCAAGCAAGGAAAAACACTTCAAATTATTTTGAAAGAAATGTCATTTGTTTACGGGGACTCTTGCCCTGGAAAAACAATTATTTATAAGTGGCATAGTTTATTCAAGCAAGGCAGGGAGTCGCGTCGAGTGTTCACGCGAGTTTTTGGAACTTTGTAGCGAGAACAAGGACGAAATTTTGAACCGGATTGTTACTGGAGACAAAACTTGGGTTCATCAACATGAACCTGCATTAAAATAAGAGTCCATGCAGTGGCAAAAAAAAGGTGCAGCACTAAGAAATTCGAGGTGTCTCAATCGGCCGGAAAGATTATGGCCACTATTTTTTGGGATTCAGAAGGGATTTTGTGGATTGACTACAAAGAAAAAGGATTGAATATCACAGGAAGATACTCGTACTATACTCTACTATAAATAAATAAAATAATAAATAAATATTCTTGGACATTTCACACGGCGTCATCTAGTCCCAAGCTAAGCAATTTAATGCTTGTGTTATGGTAACCAGATGACTGATAAACTACATAGATACATTTTTTTTTTTTTTTTGTAAATACATACATATTATACATAGAAAACACCCAGACACGAAACAAATATTTGCAGATCATGCAAACATTTGTCCCGCAGCGGGGATCGAACCCGCAACCTCTGCGTCTCAGGCGGGCTTTCGCCCACTGCGCCACAGAGGTCGTCGTACTATAAAAATTAAAAGAAGCCATCAAGGAAAAAAGACGGGGAAAATGGACTCGAGATGTGCTGCTTTTGCACGACGACGCACCCGTTCACAAGAGCCATGTTGCAATGGCTGCCTTGCAAAAATGTGGCTTGGCTACGAAATACTTAACCACCCTTCCTATAGTCTAGCTAGATCTAGCTCCGCCTGATTATCATTTGTTTCCAAAACTGAAAAAAGAACTTCGTGGAAAAAAAATTACAGACGATGAAGAAGTTAAGTCGGCAATTTCGGCTTAGGTTCTTTGAAGGCCTTGACAAAATATTTTTTATCGAAGGTATAAGAAAACTTAATGATAGATCTGAGAAATAGGCTTAGGGGAGAATTATATTAAAAAAATAAAAATGCGTTTAATTTATCCCCCTTTCCCTGCCATTCCGCGAACTTTTTGGCCTCCCCTTATATAATATGCGCTGAATACATTTAGAAAAGTAAGTTCACCTAATAAACTTAAATTCAATAATATTTACTAAGTATGAAAGCTCTCCTCAGCAAATAAACGGCTGAAGCGAATTTTATGAGTGGTTAAGTCAAGTCGAGTAAGTTAAGTTAAGTTAAGTCGAGTCGAGATACGTTCCTTTTGTTGGCATACCGTTGCCATTGTCTTTGTTTTTTTGTTTTGCCAGTATGGCAGTTCAGGATTGTGTTACTTAATTTAGATAAGTTGCAACACCGTAATATTCTGTTTTTTTCTTACTACAAGCAAAGACGATTCATATCTAGAAGACAGACAAAGGCCATACTCAAAATCGTAACCCTAAAAAATAGCCTGAAAACTCTAAAACATCAATTTTATCCAAGAAATTTCAATTACTTTCTAGTTAAAAATGTTTAAATATTGAATATTGTTGCTACCTACTACTAAGTATTGAAATTTCTTGGATAAAATTGATGTTTTAAAGTTTTCAGGCTATCTGGTACTGCGGGATCGGGTTACGATTTTGTGTATGGCCTTTGTCTGTCTTCTAGATATACATCGTCTTTGCTACAAGCAAAGACGATTAATATCTAAAAGAGAGACAAAGGCCATACACAAAATCGTAACCCGTACCAGATAGCCTGGAAACTTTAAAACATAAATTTCAGGGACAGGGTTACGATTTTGTGTATGGCCTTTGTCTGTCTTCTAGATAGGTATTAATCGTCTTTTCTACAAGTAAGAAGTGCAAATGGGAGGGTGCCAAAATAGGGTCAATTTATATCCACTTGCAACAATCATTATTGAAGTGAAGCGAGCCATAGATTACGAACGTATTATCACAGAATAGTTAATAGTACTATCACCAAAAGCGTCGCTTTACCAATTTTGAAACAGTTTAGCTTGCAAGATGTTAGCTAGCTGATCCTGCCCTTTTTATTTTGACCAATCGGAGTCATAAAAATCTAAAAGCAATAATTGTTTGATGACTTTTACCATTGTTAAAAACTCACTGTTATTATTTGTTCTTCAAACTTTATAACAAAGCACCGAAATACTTTGTTGCTATTGGTGTTCGAATGTTGCATAGCGGTGTAAACTGCTAGTTGCGTCACAGAAAAAGCACCCTAAAGGTGGTGAAGCGGTGCTTTGGGTGATAGTACATAACTACCTACAGTAAGGATTAACTCATTTTACGATTGTATACCTATTCAACTGAATATGAAAAGTTCATATTTCATTTTAGACTGAATATTGTAAAACATTTTGTTTTTTTATCTGTACTTCTAGGCAATTATGGAACTTGATCAGAATAAAATAATGTAGGTAGGTACCTACTTACCTAGGTACTGTTGGGCAAAATTGATAGGAAGAAAGGGCCTACACTGCTGACCTTATTATATACTAAAGTAGACTTCATTTGCTGGAAGGTTATGAATATTGTTTGACAGAAAAGCTGATCTTCCAGTTTCGATCATAAATGATCCGTTATTCGAATTTAACTCCTATCATAGCAAAAATTTGTATTGTAACGGTGAATATACAGTTGCGCATTACCATAATGAGAAACAATGGCTGGAAAGTATTTGCTTAACACGTCAAGACCAGGATAATTTATTCCAACAACAGTTATACTGCAGGGTGGGGCAAGACTAGCGACATTTAGTGAACACAATGTGTTGAGCATTACCAGCAGGCAATAGAATCACCTAGCATGTAAGACGATTCGAAGTGATCCTTGAGGTCCTACCAAAATAAAGGATGATTCTTCCATTCAGCCAGAAAAAATTACTTACTTAAGTACTTACTTTTTAAAAAAAAATCAAATATTTTTTTACTTTATAAATTCAAATTTTTTTACTTCTAAACAAACTAGCATATGAACGATGAAGAAAATGTTGATCAATACCTTTACATAAGCTTGCTTAAAAGTTCACCTATTTATAGTTCATAGATAGTGAAAATAAAAATAAAGCTTACGTTTTTATTACTTATATCGAACTTTCAATGTACGAATTATAAGGCTATATTTGTTACAAGCAGCGCCCTGCAGTGTTACCCGCGGTGAACAGTTTCCGTTTCCGTGGGAATACCGGGACCAAAAGTAACCCTTGTTGTTATCTAGGATATATGCTATCCTGGTATCAAATTTCATACAAATCAATAAAATATCGATTGTCTAATAAAATAAATAAACCACGTAATATTTGAAACTATTGAAAAAAAAATCCAATGATCAGAATCCGAACACAATATGATAAAACGATATTTTTTTTATGTCTAAGTACAACTTATGTGTAAGTATATAGTACAGCTGTACACCGCAAGAGAGTTAACATTTGCGGAACTTCATTATGTGCTATTAGGTATGTAAGTAGTTTTTTCTTGTTTTTATTTCCACTTTACCTGCTGACGTCAAGCATAACCCACAAATGTGCCTGACCTTTGCGGTGTCGTGACTTATCAAATTTGAAGATGGCAATTGATTGGTTTATAAATTGCATACCAATTATGGATAAAATCAATTAAAATGTTCTCAATTTCTATTTTTAGGTGCATAAAGACCGTGAACACTATGTGTTTAGAACGCTCAGTCACTGCGCATCACTGATCTATAGGTACAGCTGTAGGAAACCTACGGGACACTGTATAGTGCATGGGAAATTGTTTAGTTAGATGGAGTAGGCCTACCCAGCACCTAATAAACCATCATCTCAGCTTAACCGACCTTATCCACAGGAAAGAAAGACAGTGGTCAATACGTGTGGGGCGAACTAATCCATAGGTTACCTCACGATGTTTTTCTTCACCGTTTATAATTTTTAACAAACGAAAAATCTGTTGTTGCGCTGCAGGGAACTGAACCGACTATCGGATCTAACGTTAAGGCTTTCACTTTAGATTTCACATTTAACATTAACGAATCTGAGCAGGGTGCGTTTTTTTGAAGGCTACTAAAGCTAAGTATATCTCAAAAAAATCTCACCTTGTATTGCTTTGCTTCAAAAACGCACATTGAAAAGCATGGAAATTCAATAGACCTACGCCTTAATTTTTTCCCTGCATGTATTTCAAAGCTGCATGCGCTTCCTCGCTATGTATATATATATATACAATACATATATGGTTACATCGATATTGACGATGATTCTGATGAACACTGACTAATTATAGGCTTTCAGTTTTGGTGGTAAGTACCACTTTGTATTTAATTCAGCGGTAAAATACCATTATAACTAAAAGCTTTTACTCCGTTATGTTAAAGACCAAAACAGAATGATAGAAGAGTAGTGACATTTACAAAATGCCTTCTAACTTCTGAGAACTGAAACAGAAGTTTTTTGTCCGAGAGGGTTACATGTACCTGCTGCCTAATTTACTCTCCTATGCTAAGCCAAGACCTGGATAAATAACTACAAAAATGCAGCCAAAATATATATTAACGACCTCTGTGCCGCATTGGGTGAAGGCCCGCCTGAGACGCAAAGGTTGCGGGTACGATCGCCGACGCGGGACAAATGTTTGTATGTTCTGCAGATATTTGTTCTGAGTCTGGGTAGGTATTTTCTAAGAAAGAAAGAAAGAACGAAAAATCGTTTATTCTGGCAGGACCTCAAGGATTACTTCAGTTTCGTCTGACATGCTAGGTATTTCTAATGCCTGTTCCAACGCGACTCCCTACACCAGGGAAATAATCAGGCAAGAACCTGGTGGTGTGGGCCTAGCTCTTTTTAAAAGCGATCCCTTAACAAATAAAAAAAAAAGTAAAACTTCAGTGGAAAGCCATTCTATGTACTTATTTACAAAAAAGTGTACAGGTAGGTATATCAGTCATCTGGTTACCATAACACAAGCATTAATTTGCTTAGCTTGAAGCTAGATGACGCTGTGTGAGCTGTCCAAGGATATTTAGTTCTATCATCCCATCCCATTCAAAATCATAACATTTTTAATAAATTGTTTGCACTATGACCTGATTCGTTGCCTCGTGTATCGGAGATTTTCCCTTCTTTTCCCGACCTTCACAATTTCCCTGTAAAAATATTATAAGAATTTTCCAGAACTCTTCTACATTTTACACAAATAAATAAATCTGTTTACGTCTTGTGTACCTGGAACTGAAGACACGAACTATTTAGATCTGGACTTGCTAGTTCATATTAGCGTGTGTAAGTATTTTTACATTACTAGAGATATTATATCACACTAATATTATAAAGGTGAAAGTTTGTGTATGAAAACGGCCGGACGGATTTGAATGAAATTTGGTAACAGAGTAAATTATATCCTAGACTACTTTTGATCCCGGTATTCCTACGGGAACGGGAACTTTTCACCGCGGGTAACACCGCGGGGCGCAGCTAGAAAATTAGTAGTTTCTAGCAGTTACTTCTACGCATCAACTTCTATTGAGTATGTTCAATATAGGTATTATGTGCGTCGTACATGTAATAAGAGTAACTAGGTAAGTACCTACCTAACCTACTTCTTGCGCTCCAGTTGCGTTACTTCTTGGTTCTTGGGTCTCAATCTCAAACGATCTTGAATGCCTGAAGATTCGAGAAAATGTCTGACATACTATGAAAAACTACCTTATAAAATAAAAATCAAGCCTGTTTGTTGCGTTTTATACTTAAGTACCTCAAAATGTTTTGTAAGACCAGCGTTAATCTTCTAAATATTAATCTTCTTACGTTACGTTACTTACGACTTATAAAATCGTTGGAATTAGGTATTTACGATACAATATAATAGAAGTGGGATCTTTTTTATGTTTCAAGAAATTAATTTAATGCCCTCTAAAGGTACATTTCTGTTCAGAACTTCGTAGGTCCTCAACTTTTTTTTAATGGAACTACCCCGGGAATAATAGGTACTTATTTATTTCTTTCTACTATAGGTTAAAATTATCTCTTAGCGTAGCGTAAATTAACATAGTAGGTTAGGTATATAAATTGGACCAGAGCATGTCGGACGGAATCAAACAAAGATTATGTAAGTAGGTATAATCCGTCTTTGGTATACCTATTAATAATTAAGTATAGACAAGAAGCATTTTTTTTTTATAAACCAACTTCAATTCTATAATCATAGTTCATTTTTGTTTATAACTCCGATGATCCTCATCAGATCCAGAATGGCCGATGGCCCATCAATAGTGGACCAATAAATAAATAAAATAAATATAAATAAACATCCTTGGACATGCCACACCAATGTTGAAAATGCTTTATTTTAAAGAGTAGGAAAATGCTTTATTTGAAAGAGGATCTAATGAAGATTTTGGGAGCTATGAACAGAAATGCACCTCGACAAGACCTCGAGTGCAGGCAATTCCTCTCTTGTGAAATCGATTCTATAGTCAATTTTATAAATTTTTAATTTTTCCTCTTGGAGTGTGATAAAACGCCGAAGAATGAGCGGGAGAGCGAATAATGTTTATACTCGTGAGTGAGAAGCGCAGAACGATAGACACGCAACATAATTTATAGTGAAAAACAGTTTTTATTTAATTACAAGTTAATTAAACAAGCAATCGAAAAATTTAAACACAGAACTAAATAAATACCTACTTCTAGGTTATTTGACAAAACATGAAAACAACAACAATGTTCTGTTCCTGTTCCTGAGATAAAAAGCAAAATGTGTGATGATAATTTTCAAAAAAATATATCATCGAGAAAACTTTTACCAGTCGTGTTTCTAAAACACATAACGCAAGATAAAAGTTCAAAGTAAGTATCATTTCCCTAAATATGAAGGTCACTTATACTGAGATAAATAAGGATTCCGACACTAATTTGCATATGGCGCACTCTTGAAAACAAAGCTTGAAACGTACCTCTCCTTAGTCAGTGATAAATTACAGCACGTTACATACAATAGGAAGTAGAGGAAATGGAATTAATAGGATGTTTGTACATAAACACCGGCCGCGGCCGGTTGGATGTGTTTTGCGGAAACACGATCTCTGCTCATTGACATGCGAAGACCATCGTTCAATAGCCTTACCTTCCTAAACAGCTGTGCCACCTGCATTAAGGTTGCTTTACCATCTCCTATTGTTTAGGGTAATCTCACATCTCAAATCGACGAAAGGTAGAGAGAGACATCGAAGTGTTGAAGCGGGATATAAAATTAAATGATCATTGAAAGATAGAGTAATAGTTATGAGTACGAATGTGGATGGGTGTACAAGTAGAGGAAGGCCGAAGAAGAAGTGGATGGATTGTGTGAAAGAGGATATTAATGTAAGAGGAGTGAGTTCAGAGTTGATGAGTGATAGAGCAGAGTGGAAGAGAAAAACATTGTTGTGCCGACCCCACTTAGCGTGGGATAAGGGCAGGAGAATGATGATGATCGGAAGAGTTTGAAAATATAGTGTAGGTACCTAGGTACCTAACTCACTTCTTTTTCAATCGAATACCATTAATTATAATGTAGCATAATTAATTAGTCTACATGATAATTATTATATTCTATGTTAGGTATTCTCATTAGGTACACAAAGACATTGATGAGACGCCAGCGTGGCCTCAAGTCTCAACTCTTTCAATCTTAATTTTATAGGTAGGTACTTACCTAGGTACCTATAATCACAGGAAATACATTTCATTATTCCTCAGGTTTCTTCACTATGTTTTCCGTCGTAAGTGTTCTGAACGTGTTTTTACGCATGGTATACATAGTAACTCAAATACTTAGTTTATATGACCACTGAGAAAAATAATAGATTTTACATTTACCTATCCTGAGCATTTTTTGATGTAAGTAGGTAAGTACCTAAGTATTTTAAAAACTTTACATCTTTGAATAAAAAGTAATACCATTTTAGAATGTACAAACAGAACCCTTTCATATGACACGGTACCCCCTTCAAAGTATAGATATGGATAACTTTTTTTTCACCCCCTTGCGATCCTCATATTATCTTTACAACCCCTTGACCGATCATGCTCATTAGGTGAGCCGGGAAATCCCGTATCACTACCTATCCTATATACTTACTCAGTATCATGAGTTCGACAGTTATGCCGCGACATACAAACAAACATACAACGCAAAATCACATAAGTTTCCACTAAGATCTTTTCGCTTCGCTCACTCGATCGATTAGGTATTATTTAAAGATGTTGGTTCTAAATCAAAACTATGAACTATGAGAAAATTTATATGAACTATGCCAACCATCAGAGGCTTAAAAAGGCCGTTAACGACATATTAAGAATAAGATGCTAAATTTATTGTTGGAAATTAAAAAATTACTTCTATCAGCAGAATTACTCAAAACGATCATTTTAGCCCGGTGATCGATAACGAGGCTTCTCCCACCGGCTTTACTAGGCAACAGCCACACTACCGTGATATATGCAGTTGTCTCTGCCATGTTCCGTTGGCGAAGCTAGCATCTATCGGGATATCTATTCTATTCTATTCTATCGCAATGACATTGCTGACGGTGACGATAGTATGATATTGTAGTGTAGATAATCAAGTGGCGGTACATTAAAGGGATGTATGTTTTGTTGCTGTGTCGCGCGGTCGCGGTCACACTTCGGAGATCGAACCCGTAACCTCTTTCTTGTGTCACAGGCAGGCGACCCACTGCGCTACAGAGTTCGAGATTAGGTACTTTTTATAATACGTCAATGGGTATTTTAACTAAGTCCAATGACAGTGGACAATGGTTGTGAAATCTGCATAACAAACCTATTGTTTAAAAGTTCAGGTTCCAAAAGGCTTTGTCATTGCACCCCTGTAAATCTTAATGAAAAAAATTTGGTACCTACAAAGGCCAGTGGAACAGTTCACCGACATTATAACTGCAAGTTAGTTTTACTAATTGTTCTATTATTTATTCTATGGTTTTACCATGCATTCAGAGTCAGTGATTCGACGATACACTTGGATTCCATTTTTCGTAGTGCCTCAACAATCACCATAAAATAAAAGTTAACTGGATCAGTCAGTCCAAATTAATTAATCAGTTATTGCTAAATGAATTTGCTAAAAATATTCTGATTTCATATTACATCGAGTGTCAATCGAGCGATTGGTGTAGAACTAAATCTAGTTAACTTAAAGTTGACTTAAAGTGTCTCTAATAGCGTCGATGGGCAACCTGTTACGTAGGTATGGAAAGTTAACTTCTGCAAAAAGTGGGCATGTACCCACTCAAATATGTATTTGGACATACCCCTGACTACCCCCTTAGATCTTAAAAAAAATCTAAAAATTGCCTAATGATCTGAAAGAAATGTCTACCGCCCCCGGGATACAGTCGTGATCATAATTGCACCTAGCTAGGTGAATTAGCTCATGTCAATTAAGTTTACGGAGCCTCATAATATTATGTCTCATATAGTATATAGGGTGGTGTGGTAGCCAGTGAATCAAGTGTACTCAGTGAACCACAGGGCCTACAGCCATAACGTGACGTTGCCAGCTTATACATTAATACACGTTTGAACCGCCTTCTGATGCTAACCTGTCACGTCTAGTCGCCGGCGAACTGTCGCCCGAACCGAGCGAGTTATGAGTAAACTTCTGTTTTCAAGTGCAAAAAGTAAGGAAAAAATGTCAATATATTTTTCTCTTTACTCAATTTGTTAAAGTCCTAGGAACTGATGTGTTGTTTTTATCTAAAGAATAGATTAATTAGCATGGTTTAGATTTATGCTCGTTATCCAATCGCGTTCCTGATAACTGTAAATTTTTTTTAAATATTTTAATAGGGGTATGGTACACAGTGAAACGTTTTTTTTTAGCACTCAATGAACCATGGTTAATCGCGTACTACTTTAACAATTTTATATAAAAAAACCCTATTTCTTCTGGTCACACTATAACTTTGGAGATATCACTTAAGATAATTTTTATGATATAAGAAATGCTAGATTAATGATCTTAAAATGATAGAAGATCATAATATAAGAAATATTAGATAGGTAATAAATAGATCATTTAATAACGATAAATACGCCAGAACTAAAGCCATAAGCCAGAAGTAAATGCTAAAAAACATCTTGATTTATAAATAATTAATAAAAAACACAATTACCTTTATAATGTAACATCCTTCTAGGCTTAAATCATTAATGGTAGAACAACGTTTTATTGTGTACCACATGGTTTACTGACTACCCACCCCCCACCCCAGTTCATTGTGTCCCCCTAGGAGTACACAATGAGCCATTTCCCTCTTTTTTTTTAAAAGTCTTTTTGCCAAGTATTTATCAGCTAAAAGCTAAAAATACAAATGCAATTTCAAAGTCATTGAAATTTCCTAAGTCATGGGCTAAAAAGTATTGTAAATATGTTACAGAAAAAAAAACTACAGCTCTCTAAACTTTTGGTGGTTCAATGGCTACCACACCACCCTACAACGTGATTCATAATTGGTATGTTATCCCGAAAAGGGGTTGTCTAAAAATTTAACAAAAAAGTTTTTGTATGAAAAACTGAAAATTATAATTCACAAGATTTGCGCACCTACACAACTGTTCATTTTCATGGTCACAAAATCCCTCTTCCGGGATAACATACCAATTAAGAATTACGTTGTATACTTTATTAAAACGGCCTATTTAGGCCCTCTGTTGGCCCTATGGAGTCATAAAGTGAAATTATTTCCAGCTGTGGGTGAACTCCGGCTTATGGTAATGACGATGGACCAACGGTTATTATGACCGTTCTGTTTAGAAAGTTCTGAAAAAGCGCGATGCTGATAAGCCACGCTCGGCGGGATTAGCCTGAAAGTTTAATTTAATAATCCAATTCGAGGGAAGTCAAGGAAATAAGTAAATCATTTCATTTTGTATAATTAATGGGCTTTAAGAGATCTAAAGTTTATAAATCAAAAATATGGACATTGTTAGTACCTATAGGTAGGTAACCTAACAGAGAGATAAAATCTGCTTTTATCTCATGCTGCATGATTGAAATAATGTATTATAGTTATAGGTACTTACCTATTAAAGACACGCAGTTCCGACAGATAGGGCTGCATTTAAACCACATTATATGATATGTTTGTATGAGTCATCATAACATAACAATAATCATAAATTATGACAAGTGGCAAAGAAAAATATTAAACCGACTTCATTTTCGAAAGAAAAAAGCAATTTTATGCAATCTTGAGGTGCATTTTTGTTTATAACTCTAAGATTCCCATCAGATCCTCAACCTCAACATTTTTTATGGAATAACTTTACAAACAGAAAAAAATCAATATCGGTGAACTATTGACGGGAAAAAACATGCAGTGGAACCTGTGGAACAGTAGCACACTTCCTCTTTATGGATGTCACAACTTGAATGGGTGACCGCAAGTGGCATTATCAGCTGAGCGCTTCTGTGCTTCGGAGGGCACGTTAAATTGTCGGTCCCGGCTTTTAAAGTCGTAAAGCCATGACGGAGGCCTTTAGGCGGCCTAAAAACTCCGTCACGTCACCAGAGTTGGCCACTTGCTCATACGAACTTACTTTTACCTCCTCTTTATTTAGAAAAACCGGTCAAACTGCCACCGTCCAAGTCTCATGTGAGAGTACCTACCTATCGTCCTTACTTGCTTGAACTAAACTGAGCACACAACAAATTTACCTACTTATTTGTTGTGATCAATATTACCTACTTAGGTACTTATTATTATTATTTACCTGAAATCAGGCGAAGTACGAGTAGTTTGTTGTCTATAAATAAGTACCTAAACCTACTTTATTACTTAGTAACGTTCGTATTTAATTTAGGTAGGTACCTACCTAGGTACCATAATACACAGGGTTAATTTTAAACCAGAAAGCTCTCGGCCCGTAGGTAATTCCTAGCACTAGTACGTAGGTATATTCTACGAGTTTTCGAAATTTCATAGTTCAGCTTTTCAAATATTTTTACGTCTTGTATCTAGGTACCTACTCCTACTCTGTAAAATAATTATATCATTGCCCTCACATAATGCGTTGCCAAACCGAAGTAGGTAAGTAACTTATGGGTAACATTTTATCGATGGTGAGACTGGTATTTGATACATGTAGCGCCATCTATATTTTAGCCTATAAACTAAATCGTTACTTTGCCTAAAAACTCAGTGGCAAGATGGCAGGTTTTGCCATCATAAAACATTGAGCAGTAATGTCGGTGTATTCCTACAGATGGCACCTGTAGTATTATGTAAAGCTAGTAACTTACATAATTATACCATTTCAGTAGGTATAGGTATATCCAGGGAGGCAACATGGGACTACGTTTGTATGGAGAAAGACCCTGGCGGAGCCTATCCTCTTATGAAGCTGACCTGCGATGATTGGCACGTCACATCACGATGCATTGTTTTTGGCTGATAGAGTAGACCTCCAGTATTCAGGCATCGAAAAGTCACTGTACCTTCCTGAGGTACTTATTTAAACGCACGTTATATTGAAAAAAATATAAGTAAGTAAGTACTTATTTAAAACAGAAAATGTATATTCTGACACAATTTTGGTGTTTACATGAATTTCCAGAGACATTGGTAATTCGGAGTACTTATCGCAAAAGCTAAACCTAACTACCTAACCACAAATGTTGCCGTTCCTTTTCATAGCGATGGGAATAAAAAGGATGGCATTAATTTTAGTTAGTTTAGTTTAGCTTTTGCGACACTCCGAATTGCCACTATTATTTCGAAATCGCAACACGTAACGCTATCTATTATTATTTTTTGGGGAAATGGTACCCCATGGCACAGATAAAAGAATACTAGTTAGTATAGTACCCATGGTAAACGATGTAATAGTAGCAATTCGAAGTATCACAAAAGCTAAACTTAACTAACCAAAAATGTTGCCGTCCCTTTCATAGCGATGGGAATAAAAAGGATGGCATTAATTTTAGTTAGTTTAGTTTAGCTTTTGCGACACTCCGAATTGCCACTATTATACCTATGTAATTATTATTATCGCCTTTGGGCGATGTTCACGGATTCCTCAAAAATAATTGTTAGGTAAGTACCTACTTAAATATTAGGTACTTATAAAAGTGAATTAGCGTGGCGGGCATTTTGACTAAAATTAGTAAAATTTTAACTCTTGGTTTTGTTCCAGAAATCCAGACAGTTCCACTTCCAGCGGATAGTGTGTTTGTGTTGAATAACCATAAAAAACGATAGATGGCGTTGCTAGAGAGTTGCGCTGCGCACATATATCCGTAGATTGTGTATAGCACGCGTTTCCGCCTACACTACTCAACTCAGGGTAGTAGGATCAGTGTGGAGCGAGACGTATCGTGTTGCCAGTCGCCAGTCGTGAGATACCGGCGAAGCGTGCGCGTTCGCCCGCCGCGATCGCGCGCTTAGTGCGAGTTCACGGAAATCAACACATTCAACATTAGTCACACTAAGCATTCATGCTTAAATCAGTTTTGATGTGATAGTGAACAATTTTGGCGTGGCTGCACTTGGATTGCCGGCATCATCTGTGGTGAGTTACTCGAATTAGAAGAATAAACGTCCACCGTGTAGTTAAGTAGGTAGGTATACACGTCTTCTATTGGGCTTGCTTACATACTTACATAAGGTCAACGTGGGGAACACCGTCTAGGCTCTAAGTCCGTCTAGTGGCAATAACTCCTATATTTGAATAGCTAGAGCCCTATAACTCGGTGGGTAAAACAGCATCATGGAGCTCGTTCGAACTTGGGATCATAGATGGCCTAATATCTATATTTTGTAAGAAACTTGACAGTTATTTTTTTGCGCGAATTTGGCACAAAGTTGGAGATTGACGTCTTGTCGAAAAATAAAAAAAAAAGCGGAAAATCTAACGAAATTTACGATTGTCTTTGATAACGTAAGGCATTTACAGATCCAAGATTTGATTTCTGCTGTTCGATTCAATAATTAGGCATTAATTTAGTAATTATTACCGATTGAAAAAATATTACATTCAAATTTTCAAGTTGGGAAGTCCGTCTACCATGGATAAGGCAAGTCCGTCATATGCCGGTCTTGCCTTTTTATCAGATTTTGTCAACCTTTTCAATAATAGTTCACATTTTTTTAATTATTTTAGACAGTAGGTATGATTAGAAGTGTAGTTTTTTTTATTATACACCTGTCTACGTAATGATTGAATAATAATGCACTGGAATGTTTGCAGTAGGACTAGCATTACGTTTAACTGTCCTTTAAACGCTTACAAATTGTGAATGTTTAAGCACAAACCTATTTTATTTTATTTTCGATAATTTTACACGGCAATCAGCTTGGAATTGGCACGGACTTTATAGACAATGATCGTTTTATTACATAGATCTGATTCTTCTTTTATAATTTCGCCATTTTGAGTTAGGTAGTGGATAGGTTATGCCAGGATTTGAATAAAATTCTAACCCCGTTTATGATTATCATGGATTTTAAGGATGATTTGTAGATATCATTTCTAATTTCTTACACAAAATAAAGATTCGTTTATTTTTTTATGTTTTATTTATAAAAAAAATACTGAGGGAAGTAATTCGTAAAAATGTTTGCAACCTCTGAAATCACGTTGTCACCAAAAATATGCCGGTCTTGCCCTTAGTTAGATATAATTTTATTTTCCTTGAAAAGTATACCTTACAATCAAATATTTAAAACACAAATTGCAACGGCAGTTTTTTATCTTTGATTTGGTACTGTTTTCATACATATTGGCTCACAAATTACGATTTTATTGCGAGATGAAATGACTAGACGGACTTACCTCAAACTGCTTGGGAAGTCCGTCTACACGCCGAGTTTAAAAAAAAATGCTATAACTAATGGGTTAATTACAATTAACCTTGTTTTCGGACTATTTTAAGTAGATTAATATATTACCAATATTTTCCGCTAACTCAGGTTACTTAGAAAGCGTTTCTCGATTCAAAAAGTTAAATTGAAATTGAATTCAAGAATACTATGCCGGACTTCCCCACGTTGACCTTACTCGTACCTACAATACCTACTTACCTACCTACATCATATCATAACACTTTCCTAAGAACTTAAACACAAGCATAGCTACAAGCACACTAAGTACCTACTTACCTACACAATTATATTATCTAGTAAGTGCCTAGGTAGGTACCTAGGTACCTACTACCCTTAAGTATAAGTAGGTGGGTAAGGCCGCCAAAATTGTCAATTATATCACAAAAGTAACACAACAGGTTTTGTGTTACCGTTACACAAATGTAACCCAAAAGTAACACATATTTTGAGTAAAGGTGATTTCATAATGGTTAAATAAATAACCTAAAATAATGCAAGATAAACTTTTCTTTTTTACTGTAGGTACCCTTAGGCAGAAAAACACAAAAATACTGCCTATATTTTACTAAGGACAAAATAGCTTTTTAATTTTTCTCGATCTTTGTCGTTCTGGGACAGTTAACGGCATTAAAATAAAAATGTACAGTTACTAATGCACATAAATAGATTAATTATAATATTATTTCAATAGAAGAAAACAATTGGCCGCTGGATAACGTTAGTAAAACAAACTTAACTAATTCGATGCTCAAGAGCCTTTTGTAACAGTTTAACTGAACACTTGGAAGGTTTTCAATATTAAAATGTAAGTACTGCGTTTGTCATACCTACAAAATCACACATTACACATTACTTTCAAAAATCAGTCCAAATACCACTATGTTTGCGGCTTTATATATCTACTGTGTTACGTAACACATACATTTGTGTTACAATAATAAAAAAGTGACATAAATGTAATACAAATGCAACACAAAAGCGAAATTTTTAAAACAATTATAGGTCATATCTCGGTTATTTATTATAATTAGGCCGTAATGGGCGATTTTAGGTATACCTTTGACCTCATTGCTAAATAATTTAATACAATAACATTCAAAAATCTGTTTCTTACCTCAAAAATCACAAATAAAACTTTTTTTATGAACACAACCGCAAAAAGTGACGCGCACTTTATGTTCCTTCACTGGCGAAATAAAAGAGCTGGATTTTTTTTTTCAATTGTTTGGATGACAGTGTTGCCGTATTAATACTGTGGTTTGCACTTTGGTAGTTTAAATAGTAGCTTTGGGATAAAAACGTGTCACACAAAAAAAAACGTAACACAAAAGCAAGAGACATTTTTTATTTAAATTATTAATAAAAAATGTTATTTTAAGGATTTTTGCAAAAATATTATTAATATAGCAGAGGTCTATCATCTATTTCTTCGACGGTATACCTATAATTCAGGTATACTCAACAATTTATTGAATATTTTAACCATAAGAAACTGCAACAAAAAACGACAAAAAGTCACACAAAAAAATTGACAATTTTGGCGGCCTTACCCAGGTAAGTATATTATTACTTACTTACCTACTATAATCCATATATTATTAAGTACTTATAGGTACTTACCCTTATTGTTGTGTGTGCAGTGTGACTGAACTAGGTAGGTACCTACTTAGACCTAAGTACCTAAAGTAAGTAAGTAGGTACTATACCTCCCTTAGTCTTCTTCAAAATCTCTTTTAATGCTATTTTTTCGGGGTGCATAACTCTGAAGATCCAAGTCAGATCCTCAAAATTATTTATTATATTGAAATAAGTAAGTAGGTAGGTACTTAGTAAATAATTGAGTAATTATTGGGACCAACTCGGGAGTAGGTATGCGCCTAGGTAGGTAGGTAGGTACCTACGTTTACTCTTTTTGACCAAAAAAAGAAAATGTAAAATCTGTCCACTATAATTATTATTTACGGAATAATCAGAGAACATACCACTACTTAATTCTCTAATTTGAAGTCAGTTAAAAGTTACCTAAGTACGACAGCATAGCACAGCCGTCGACCGACGGGCTGCCGTCCATTGACGCGCAGCTAAGCGAGCTTGCGATGGCGGAGCAGAGAAACGGATTTATAAATATGATTGCATTAAAATCTTCCAATCGCAGGCTCTTAGTACAGCAACGGAAATCCACTTGTTAACGCCAATTTTCTTATTAGAATTTATTCGCAATACCTACTCCTGTACTGTACCACGCAGAAATCAACTTGGCACCTGCGTGGAATGTGCTTCAGCTGCGACAAAGTTGCATAATGTACCTACCTATAGGTAACACGATGATTGATAGGTACCCATTTGAATGCAACTTTATCATACTCGTACACCTAAAAAAATCTGTTCCGTTTGACAAATTCAGACTTCTGTACCTCATTTCATTACATTACCTAGGTACCTACTTTAAACGAACTCCCAAGGATCTGTTCTGTTCAAAAAGAATCTAGGTACCTACCTACTTTATATTTGTAAAGCACAGGAACCAGTTGAAGACTCAGGTAAAATGTACTTAGGTACTTTGACGGTTTTTGCTAAATAACGTACGGCAGTTTGTGGAACGTTGCAAACTATGAATTGTTATTTGTTCCTGATTATTATCAGTTGGAAACAACAAAGACAGGCTAAATTGCCTCGCTGGTAGCAATACTGATCACAATGATGCAGCGTTCCTGCGCTTTTTACACAGTAATGGACAAGCGCAGCATGGAAACAATCATTGCAGGTAATTAGAACTAGCCTACGATTCTAATGATTACGAGGCTTTTATTGTTGTAGACTCATGTGTTCCTGCCTTAGTCTTGTTTTTTGTTTCTTATTGGGGGCAATTCGGAGTGTCGCAAAAGCTAAACTAACCTAACTAAAATTATTGCCATCCTTTTTATTCCCATCGCTATGAAAGGGACGGCAACAATTTTAGTTAGCTTAGTTTAGCTTTTGCGACACTCAGAATTGCCACTAATTGGGGCAATTCGGAGTGTCGCAAAAGCTAAACTAACCTAACTAAAACTATTGCCATCCTTTTTATTCCCATCGCTATGAAAGGGACGGCAACAATTTTAGTTAGCTTAGTTTAGCTTTTGCGACACTCAGAATTGCCACCATTATCTAACTAAATTGTACGTAAATAAATAGCGCATTACATTTGAAATTAGGTACTTAGCTACGTCTAATTCAGAGGACGACTCTCAATTTTCAATAGCAGACCATCTCTGAAAATAAAAATTAAATACGACTGAAACTTTTTTGAAAATCTACTTTTCCTAAAGAGGCTTTTGCCTATATTATAGAGTTGCATCACTCTTTGCCAATAATTCGAAAAATAGTGGTTTGTTTATCTGAATCAGAGAGTGCTATATTCCTTCCAAATCAAGATGAACCAAAATCCACGAAGAATGTGACAAGAGTGGAAGAACAAACTGTGTCAAGATCGTAGTGTACAGGCACAGATAAAAGAATACAGGCAAGCTTTTTGTACATTCCCACATAAAAATATGGTTTTTCAGTAATTTGGTTCCAAGCCTTGTTTACGTCCCATCTATATGACTATGTGCACAATATGGTATGATTAAAACAGCTGTTTAACATTAATGGCGCAATGTTCGGTACTTCCTATGTAGTGTAGGTACTTACACGGCTGTGTGACCAATTGACAAGGCACCACAGCCAGATGCGTTTATTTACATTGCGGAATATTTTTTAGGTCTAGAAATAGAAAGACTAATTTTATATAAAACCGTGCTCAGTTTAGTTATTAAAGGGCATTGTGGGACTAGGTACCCATAAAGTTGAGGTGGAGTTTGTTGGCAAAATAAAATTAATGATCCACATTTTGAAAAAAATAAATGAAATATGATCACGACTGTATCCCAGGGAGCGGTAGACATTTCTTTCAGATCTTGATGCAATTTTTAGATCCTTTTAAAGATGTCTAAGGGGGTAGTCAGAGGTATGTCCAAATATATAGCCAATTTTAGACATCTTTGATTTCTTACTATTTATATTTCTGATGTAGGTAGGTAGGTACCTACTTACCCAATAAAAATAACCTAACATTCATGCCAATATTCAGCTTTCTCGCAATTTTTGCAAGGGTGGATTCTATTTTGACTGGGCTATAAAATATGCTGCTTTGTTTACAGCTACAGTTTCTTACACCTTAACCTCTGGGAGCAATAGATTTGTAATATTGGGACGTTTTTGATAAAACGTAAAATTTTGAGCGGTCACAATGTGGGTTGGTGACCGCAAGTGGCATTAGCAGCTGAGCGCTTTTGTGCTTCAAAGATTAGGCAAAAACTCCGTCGGAGTCGGCCACTTGCTCCATTCGAACTTACTTTTTATCGCAACAATAAACATCATGTTAAGATCATTTTGGCGGCTGACTCACACACTTTCAAAAGTCATTTTTGGTCAATGCCAACGGATCTGAAATCGGGTGCCAAGTTGAAGCTTTTTATTTAGAGTAAAACATTTGCTCGAATTGATGCAACCATTGGTTGGTGCAACTTTGCAGGATTAATTATCTCTCCAATACTGAGTGAAACCAGAACTGATTGCTTAATTGATCAAAGTAAATACGTCTGGCGCCTTAGCGAGCGAGTAGCCTATTGAGCACTTGCTGGTAAACTTATTGACTCGCGAGCTATCTCGCTGAATATTTTGAGTGTTACAAATTGTCGGATTGAATAGAAATTTTCTCTCAGATCTTTTTTTTTTATTTTTTTAACCTATAATGTGTCCCACTGTTGGGCAAAGGTCTCCCCCATCTCTTTCCAGATCACTCTCTCAGATCTTTTAAAATATTTATAGATCCTTTAAAGATAAGGGTAGTCAAAGGTATGTCCAAATACATATTTTACCAAATGGTACGTACTAAGTACATGCTATTTTACCAAATGGTGCCACGTTCCTACTACATGCTTACATTTAGGAGAAGTTAGCATTTCCTATGTGGCAGGTTGCAAGCCCATCGCTGCTAGCCGCTTTAAAAGAAAGTCAACCGGGTTTATTACGATGTGTTCCTTCACCTCGTGTTCATGCTAAACTTAGGAAGAAGGTAAAAGACAGTTCAGAGTCGGTACTAGAGGCTACCGGCGACGGGGACCACAACTAACTCGGACCGCGCAACCATCAAAATGGGTCCCATCAATTTTTTATAGTATTTTACCTGGATGGGTTTCCATTCTTGAAATCTAATCCGTTTGATCAAACATTAGTTGCTCGAAAACGTATAAGTCCTCGATTATCCACAAGACCTATGAATCGTGAGCTTTAAAGTTTGCCACGTCGAAGTAGTACCTACCTATCAAAAACCCTAAATAACGTGTGATCTGTTTTTTTTTAAATGAAACGACATTTTCTAAAAATGAATCCTAGCTAGATCGATTTATCGCACCCAAAACCCCCTTCATACTTTCATGAAAATTATTAAAGCCGTTTCAGATTTTTGCATAGGTTAGGTAGGTAATACAAGAATTGCTCTTTTTAAAAGTATTATGTCATATATTGCTCGTTTAAAGATGGGATTAGATATATTTTTATGTAGTATAATAATAGTCAACATTGCAGAAACTAGAAACTCTACGATAGTACCTATTTTGTTATCCATGAAAGGCCTGCATCATGTTACCCAATCCGCAAAATGATCTTGGATTACGAGACCGCGACCGCGTCATACGACTTCGGTTTTCTATTGTAGTTGTAAAGTCTTTGAACCTAATGTTTTGTAAAATCACGTAATTAGACTTTACACATCTTTACTAGTTGCTTTACAGTGTCAGTCGGAAGCTAATTTTTGCCTACGCTTTACGGGACTGTAGTGCCTGGGACATTGTTGAGATGGTTGCCCAGAACCTAAACCATCCTCTCAGCTTAGCCGGCCGTATCCACATGAAAGACAATTATTAGTACGTGTTGGGCTGACTAAGCCAAGAGATCAATCCTGAATAATGTGAACTATCTAAGTATTACGAAGCTACAGTGCTTCCTAATAGATAGGAAGGTACTGAGAAATAGAAGCGTCTTTTTAAAAATATCATTTCTTTGGTGCGTAGGTTTGGTGCTCAGGAAGTGTTTCGTAAAATTAAAATGTATGATGGCAATGACATTCTGTGTGAGTCATTGGGCGTAGCTGCTCCCGACACGCGGGCTGGCTCACGTTAGGGAGTGTCCATCGCCCCAGGCACCCTCCCTACAAGAAAGGTCGTAACTATTCTAACAAATCGTCAGCAATAAATCAATATTACGAAACTTTAGTCATTGAATCAAACAAGCCTGATGTTTGGATGTAGTTGACTGACGCACTGATTTAGTAGTCTAAAAGATGTCGATCATGATAATGAAATGTAAATAATGGTGTAGGTACTTTTATTTTTTTATATTAAAAGGTAATTTATTTAGGTACTTACGGCGGCGCGGCGCGGGCGGCACGTAATTTAAGCTGGATGAGTTGATTCACGCAAAATCCTTACAAGTTCAATATATTTTTACTTACTTTATTTTGGTTGGTTCATTTCATGCCCACATTTTGCAGAAGTTAATAGTAGTTAATAGGTACGTGACAGACAGCAAGTCCATCGACGCTACTAGAATAAATAAATAAGTACGCATTATCTCCTATTCTCTAAAAAACTGATTGTGCCGTTTAAGACGTTCATTCACCCCGGAAGACTGCGGGTAAGAAGGCGCCCGCCCCCCCCTTGCTAAGGGATGGGCGCCCCCACGCCGCAGAATACGCTGTAGTTTAGTCGGCTATACTATATAGTAACTAAACTACAACGTATTGGCTAATATTATAGGCTATAATATTAGCCCATTCGTTGTAGTTTTTATATAATTTATTGCCCTTATTAGAGTAAACCGAGTAGCTTGATGCTTAGTTTGGTTTAGTACTTTGGATCATTGCTTTGCTTTGCTCAGCCCCCTGATTGTGTAACTTGTCTCGATTGTATCAAAGTTTTATATATATATAAAACTTAAGAGCTCAGCTCTTGTCGGTGTAATGATGCAATTTCCTCCATATACTTCTTTCCAATGCGATCTCTTTTACTTCTTGATACGACGTTTAAAGTTTTATCACAGCAAAAATCACAGGTAAATCGCAAAAACAACGTACAACAGTATTGTTGACCTAGGCATGTTACGTCGTCTCTATTCTGTTTTCCAGAATTTCTCTACAAGATTTCCATAATTTTTCCCTGAAACCTTAAAAGGAAAATATAGCGACCCGCCCCGGCTTCGCACGGTCGCAATGCTGATACTTAAATATACTAAGTACATAATGTCTTTCTATACAACGTTCAAAGTTTTTTTTGGTCGTTCATCATACCAGATTGAGGCTCGTATTCAGAGTCTACACTCAGACTTCTTCTTCTTCTTTATTTTGGCTTCGCACGGCTTAAGCCACGCATTTAGCCACGACCATGTCAATATAATTATTCAAGTCAAGTCAAAGTCAGAGTCAGAGTCAGTAAAGATGTGGGGTCTTTACTGAAGCATTACATGGACTTTTTGTGAGAACTCGAAATGCAATGATAATTATCCAGTTATATTTCATTTGCCCACACTTAATGTACATAATGTGTGGGCAAAGAACGTTCACGAACACTCAACAGTTAATAATCCACCATTATTACCTACACGACAAGTTTCGGAAAATAAAACAAAAAGACAACATGACATCTCAAATTCCCGTCAAAAAGTGCTTCACACTCAGACTTGAGTCTTCGCTCAAGTATCGACTTGACAGTTCTCTATCTATGGAAACTAAGAGGTAAATCACCGCTTGTGACACGATTCACGCTAGACGTATGGACTCTCAATACGAACCGAGTTCTTAGCAATTTACAACTGACTTCACTTATCTTCTAACGTAGGTAGGTACCTACTCTACCAGAGACCGGACTTTACTTTCTCTTGTTTATAAACATTTTGCAACGCTGTGGAGAATACGCAATATATCTTAACATCATACAAGTTCTACGTTATTGATGTGGATGACAGCGGCGCTCGCTTATCGATACTCGAACAATAAAACCACAGAATAAATACTGGTGTTACTTTGTCTGTGCCACTGGGGTTGATCTAATTATGCAATCAATATAATCAAATTAAAAAAAAACTTTTACAGATAAATAAATATCATTGGACATTTCACACAGCGTCATCTAGTCCCAAGCTAAGCAATTTAATGCTTGTGTTATGGTAACCAAATGACTAATATAATACTTATATACTATTATTTTTTTTGTAAATACATACCTACATACTGATAAGAAAAACATCCAGACCCGGAACAATTATCTGCAGAACATACAAACATTTGTCCCGTGGCGGGGATCGAACCCGCAACCTCCGCGACTCAGGCGAGCCTTCGCCCACTGCGCCACAGAGGTCGTCATTCGATGGTAATAGGTAGTTTAGATTTTTTTAACAAGTAAGCAACGTTCTGAGCGGTCACTTCTTGGATGGGTGACACGTTAAATTGTCGGTCCAGGGTTTTAAAGTCGTAAAGCCATGACGGAGGCCATAAGGCGGCCTAAAAACTCCGTCACCAGAGTTGGCCGTATTTTTCGACATTTTTATTTGAGAAGAGTTGATACGGACTGCCTGATGTTATAAAATAGACCAGTGTATAAGTAATTTTGTTCTTTGTGGCAAAGATTATTTTTATCATCGTCTTTGTTTGTGGATAAATCACAAGTTAGATTTAATTTAGGTATAAAAAGAATCCAAAACTGGTAAGTACTTACTGAAAAAAGTGGATCTTTCTTGCTCTACCTTTGTGATTGTGTACCAAGTTTGTACCGTAATATTTAAACGTATTAGTACTGTGTAAGTGGCAAAGGCCAGATAAAGGGCCAACCCTTGACCCACCAGCGTTCGTCATAAATGCGTCTGCGTTCAGATCGCCGGAAACATTCCATTAAAAGTGCGTAAAGCGTCCCTATAGATGATGGATCGCTAACTCACAGTGATACCGAAAGTAAGCAGCTAATTTCCGCTGCGACGTCAATGCAAAAGCATATATTTTGTGTATTTTTTCTAAAGTTCTTCGAACATTTTTCTCATCAACTCTACTGGATGTATTCGAGAATAAAGAAAAGTAAAATCTAGAGAGAGAGAGGGGGTAGTCATAGGCAATGGCATGTTTGCTTATAAAGACAAAACATAGGGACTCACCTTTTTTCAAGCATCACCGAAATATTATCACAAAAAATATTTGATAGTACCTAGCTTACTCGCCCGCGGCTTCGCCCCGTGGTACCTACCTGGATAAAAAGTAGCCTATATGTTATTCCAGGTCATAAAATATGTTACTCCAAGTTTCAGTCAAATCCGGTCAGTGGTTTACGCGTGAAAGAGCAACAAACATCCATACATCTATACTCACAAACTTTCGCATTAATAATATTAGTAGGAAGGATAATTTCAATCAGTTACAGTTTAAGCAGGAATTTAAGAAATTAACAACATTGTTTTGCGCTTGCAACCTTGTTACACAAGAGGCCAGCTTTAACCAGCCTGTTATTAAATCGTAAGTGAAGATTGCGGTCGCTTGGCTCAGGGGAAATGTTCCGACGGGACACAGAATAACATTTTATATCAAGTACGTACCATAGAGACCGGCACGAAGTCGTTGTCACGTTTATTACAAACTAACTATACCGTAATCTAGGGCTTTGTATTCTTGCTTGGCACAGAACATGAGCTAGTTAGTTCGGCCGGGCGCGAGGCATGTTCGCTACCGGAAGCCACTTCCGCCCGCAGACATGACTCAGATCGCGTACAAATAAGTAAACTTTCTTGGATGGTTGCCGATGCCGATTTTTCCAATAAAGATTCATGGTATAGATTCATGCTTTTCATGGTAGCTTGGAGCACAGCTCTTTGTTAGTGCACGTCTCAGAAGAACCCGCTATACCTTCTTATTGTTCGCGAGCAATAATAAATTTACATCATCCTGATGTTATTGTTAATGAATATGCTCATAACCGACTTTTCAGGCATTTGGCAAGGCACGCTTAAAATCTTTTTCGACCACTTTAAAGATGATCCATTAATAATTTTGCCCTAATAAGCGTAGTAAGTACCTACATAACATAATATTCTGCACAAGTCACTAATACCTAGGTAGGTACCTAACACACACGAAGATGGCGAGATTACGTACCAGCTTCAATCCCAGGTATGGGACATAAGTTTTGCAAGAAAACTTATCTGATTTAACTTTATTGCATTCAATATCACTCTGACGGGAGACTTACTAAAAAGTTGTCTCTTAGGCGTCGTCCCCACTCGACGACTCAACCGCTCATTGAATGTGTCGGCGTCGGCGAGTGAAACGCCACAAACTGCGTAATGCCGGCGCCCCACATGGGCATCAACTTGGGCCAACATTAAAATGGCCAATGGCAATGCTACGTTTACGGTTATTATTATATTATAAGTGAAGACCTATCGATAGAAAAGAGATGAGAAGAGAAGAATTAAATAGGGAGTCGAACTTGAAGTAAATAGTCAGCCGCTCACTATGAGCCGAAGGGGACAACGCCTAAATGCGGAACGTTCCAGCCGCTCACTATGAGCCGAAGGGGACAACGCCTAAATGCGGAACGTTCTATTAATATCTGAAATGTTCCATGTATGTATGTATTTTAGTGACGAGTGGCATCGCCTCGTATGACACGTACTTTCGGAACTTCTCATGCGAATTATTTTGGAGATTTTTATGTTTTTAACGTTACGAGAAAGAAAGTAAGATGGAAGTGAGAGCTTATATTGCCACTAGTACCATTAACAGTTCCATGTTGGAGCTAATGATGTTTTTTAATCACTACCTACTTAGTTCCATTTTTAAATAAGTTATCAGAAAAATGGAACTAAATGTTATGTAGTTATATTACTAACCTGCCTTTTTTACACACTTAATAAAACTTACAGTAAGTATATAAAACCTATAATTTACTAACATTACTCGGCCGCAGCTTCGCTCCAGTAAGTACCTACCTGGACAAAAGATAGCCTATGTGTTATTCCAGGTTACTTATATAATATATTTATATAAGTACTTATATAAATTATGTATTTAAGTTTCAGCTAAATCCATACATACATACAAACTTTCGCGTTTACAATATTAGAAGGATGGATGACATCATGGAATAGTTACAACGGGTCAATACGACACGAGAATATTTTGATAACGAGACATTTCGTAGGTACATAAGAAAAAAATAAACGGTATATCGAAGTAGTCGTAGTGGTATAGTTATATCGAAGCAATCAGTTGGTACCAATTATATAATGTGTACAGGACCACGATAAGCGCGGCGTCGTCGCCTCGACGTCGGTCGGTCCCAAGATAGACAAGGGCGTCGACCGTCGAACGAGGTCGCCAGATAGTCCTTTTCCAGATTCTGATAAAGTCTGTAAGTTGTGTAAGTAGGTACTTACTTCACATGCCTCACCTAAATCATACCATTCCGCATGATTGAAATTATCACATGAACTTTTAGAACCAGTGGCTAAATTAATATTTTTCATAACCGATTGAATTATATTTTTAAGCCAAAGAGATGGATTAAACTGTGTGTATGCAGATTACGTGTGTGAAAGGAGTGAGTACTGAGATGACGAGTGATAAAGAAAAATGGAGGAAAGAGACATGTTGTGCCGACCCCAATTAGTGTGTAAGATGATGTAGTATAAGATGATGATTTAGAATAAGGAACGCTTGACGCGGTAAAAGCTAAGAGAAAGTCATATCTGCTAAGTGCTCTATCTATAGTTTAGCACGATATTTGTCACACTGCAATGATACGAGTAGTAATTTAGTATGTTTATAATTTATTGGAGTTTGGATCCAAAGCTGCTGAAGAGCTTTTGATGGTTCGACGTAATGAATATTGGTTAATTACTCAAACGTCGCTTACGCCATGATTGATACACTAACTTTGAATAACTAACGAGTCGAATAACAGTTTAAAAGATGATTTTTAACGACCTCTGATCTTCTAGCTAGACCAACTCGGCAACTTCTAAAAAATCCGCTTTAGGCGAGACAAATTTATGTAGGAAAGCTTTCAGAGAAACTTTAGCTGTTGTTAGAATTTTAATTCAAAAGATCTTCTATTCTAAAATATCTCTAATATTACTCCTGTTTGTCCACAAAATCCTGCCGGAGGCTTAAAAATTCCGTCACCAGTGTTAGCCACTAGTTCATACGAACTTACTTTCTTTACTTCTTTCTTTAAGTTCTGTGTATTTTTCCATGTACCTATATTATATAATGACATAAAGATTTATGATAAGACTAGATGTAGGTAGGTACAGCATGAATTCGTTATAGAGATATTTTTTTGTTGGTCGAGTCAATTCAAACTCACACAGTAGGTACCTTTTGTTTTAAGATTGTTGAAAGATATAATGTACACCAATGTCGATAATGTGCTCGTCCACACCGAATGCGCAATGACAGGGGCTACGCCTAATGACTAAGCCTAGGCGTGCGGTGGCCACACCGAACGAGCGGGAGCTTGAAGCATTTTAACGTTTTACCGATATTGCAACCCTAGTACATTTATTTTGTCAGACGCTTGAAGTTGTCAAGCGTCCGCTCATAGTCACCGCGCTAAGCAACCGCCTTATAGGCCCTTTGGTGTGAACACTACCGGCGTTTTCATACGTTCGATATTTCGCGACCGCCTTCCACCGCGCTGGCTCGCAGTGTGGTCGAGCACATTGTTTCGTTCATGTTCGTGGACGTTGGGTACCTAATTGACCCAATCGATTTTTCAATACAAAACTGGTTAAACAATAGGTGATGTAACATGATAATGCTTCTATTGTTTAGCTTGGGTTCCTAAATAAGTCGCTACTCAATTTTATAATTAAAATGTTACTGCAACACTGTTAGCCGTTTCATTTGTCAATTGTGTCGCGAACGCTTTTATGTAATTCCTACTGTAGAAATAAACAGTAGACAAGTAATTTAACGAATAACGCATTACTGAAATAGTTATTGTCGTATTTGTAAAAAAAAAAACGGTCGAAACGTCGGGCGAATATTAAAGGTAAAATTCGTCTTAAATACCCGTTTGCAATTATGTTATATAAGATTTTATATAAATTAAAATTGCGGCACTGGAGCGGCAAAATGAAATTTTTATTAAACCGACTTCAATTTTGTATAAGACAAATTTTCTGCACTCCTGAGGTGCATTTTTATTCATAACTCTAAAGATCCTTATTATATCCTCAATTTTTTTATGGGACCACCCCGGGAGTATATCTAACCTAATACCTACTCGTTCAAACTAAAAAAGAATGTTCAAAATTGGTTCACTATATTGACGGGAGAATCGGTGAACCTACATAAAAAAATACATAGGTACTTACAGTGCAACATAGAACTCCTCCTTTTTAAAAGTCGGTTAAAAATCACGACTCACACACCATGTGTGGTAAAAAAAAATCATCTAAATTAGGCATTCAAGATCCAGATGTCCAAACACATATTTTATGAGTATGATGGATTGATGATATATGGGCGTAGGTATATCTGATTATGCACATTGAATTGAAAGTGGAGCCGATTATCAGGGAAGCGATACGTGATAATTGCGCAGCAAAACATAATACCTCCTATAAAAACTATTAAGATATTCACTTCACAGCATGTCAGAGTTCAAACTAACGATTAGGATATGAGATACTTTCGCATCCTGTAGCGTTAACGTTGTGACCTTATAGTAACAGATTATAATGGAAAGGTCTGCAATGTACAAGCCTAACGCTTTGTGAAAGGGAATCGACTAGGTGCAATGCAGCCGTGGGCAGTACAGCACCAACGCTGCAGCCCGTGTGGGAGGACCCGTCTTCTCTACTAGGGTGCACCGACACCGCTCTGCACTTCAACATAATACGGGATTAATGTAGATATTTATTTATTTAAGAAACAAAGAAACACACAGGAACAAAAAATATCTACACTTCTTAACCTAAACAACTAAATAAATAAAAGGAACTCTGTATTCTATCTAAAATTCATAAGTATTTTAACTAAAGATAGAAGACAGAGTTCAGGTCACCGACCGCAGGTAGAGTGCCCAAAAGGCTGGCAACGTTACCTCGTTGGATCGCTATACTTATCCTCTGTCCGAGGTAAGCACCAGCCCTTTGGTCATTGGTTTCGTCTATTAGCCTCTTGGAAATTTCACGGGATTAATTCAACCAAGTTTTATACTACCTTTATCTGGTGGATTCATTCATATCCGATTTATTTAGTTTTGCTCGGCTTTTAGGGTCGTGTCCAGTTAAAAAGCAAACCTTCGTCAATAAACGAGCTATTAAATTAAAAGTATATTTTCAAATCGGACCAGTAGCATTCCAACAAAGAAATAAACTGTTTCGTTTTAACGGTTCCGAAGTCAACAAGGAACCCTTATAGTTTCGCCATGTCAGCCTGTCCGTCCGTCTGTCCGCGGCTTTTCTCAGAGACAATTGATATTAAAAATCTGTAATTTGGCATGAAGATTGGAGATACGTATTGATGACGCCAACAAAATGGTAAAAATAAATCTTTCGTTGGGCAACTACGGAACCATAATTATATTGAGTGTGGCCCGACACGCACTTGGCCAGTATATTATATTGTATATAGGTTACTTCTATGTAATTGAAATACAAGGCTACTAACCATAGGTAAAAGTAACACAATTATTTAAAAACAAATAAAAAGTTAGTCTAAACACCCGCCTAGCGCGACCGACGACGATGCGGCGACCGGCGACGGTTGAAATACCAAGTAATTGCCGTCCTCTTGGTCACCTTCATTGGAATCCGCCATGGTGAATTTAGCGACATAAAAAGAGCCGTTCATTTCCCCAACTTTAAGTAAAACATATATGTACCTAGTGTACCTACGACAATATAATACCTATAACTTAATCTGGGGCCGGCCGGTGAACTGGCTTGACTTTGCATTGCAGACGTGTCTTATCGTAATCTCTGAACACACGATCTGTTACCGAGAAACTACAGTCACGGACGTAAAAATAGAAATTAAAAATACCTAGACCAGTAGACGTAGTAACGTATTATAACTGTACCATATTTCAGGTATATAAGTGAACTCTTACCAAGGACGAATCTATATAGTCCTTGCTCTAACTGAGACATAATGCTGGTTGGTATTGCTTTTTAAGTAGGTATTTCTGCTTTAGATAAGATTCACCAAATGTTGTTCTCCAGGTTAGTATACTAATACCACTAATACTAACATAAAAGCTTCAACTAATCATTACAGACGTAGGTTTTATTACACAATATTTAAAATAAGTACAGTAAACTTCTCCACTTAATCTGTGGTTGAGTTTTAAATCCAGTCCTCAAACCAAAATAAATGTGCTGTAATACGAGATTGAAAGGGTAAATTACAATAAAATGTAAAATTGTTTAAATCTTGTTTGTTAATATTAAAATTATGGTTTATTTACCCTTCGACTGTGATAAAAACGCCAGTGAGATAGTCCACGATAATGTTATTAGTGGCAATTCTGAGTGTCGCAAAAGCTAAACTTAACTAACTAAAAATATTGCCGTCCCTTTCATAGCGATGGAAATAAAAAGGATGGCATTCATTTAAGTTAGTTTAGTTTAGCTTTTGCGACACTCAGAATTGCCACTATTATTGCATTGAATGCCGTGCACGCGTTGCACCTTAGTAACATCCTTCCGGAGCTGCCTGTTTCGGTGCCTGACAATCCGTTACAACGTGCCTGGACTGCAATGGACACATTATAAATAACAAGCTTATGCCCGCTGTTTCTATTATCACGGGCTTCAGTATCTATCTGGATAAAATTAAATACTTAAATAAATATACTTATATAAATATCCTTGGACATCTCACACAGCGTCATCTAAGCTCAAGCTAAGCAATTTAATGCTTGCGTTATGGCAAAGACTATACCTACCAAGATTATCTTTGGTTATGGTTTGACGATCTCTGTGGCGCAGTCGGTGGAAGCCCACCTGAGATGCGAAGGGTGTAGGTTCGATCCCCGCTACGGGACACATGTTTGTATGATCTGCAAATATTGGTCTCGTCTGGGTGTTTTCTACCCTACTTCCACGTCTCGGGTTTTCTATGTTGTCAAACAAGCGATGCTGGGTCCGTTTTCAATGCCGTACAGCTTCAGAAAAGATTAATTCGATTCAAACTCCTACATAACTAACCTTTATCTTGCACTGCGCATTCTGCACTTGAATGTACTGAATGCAGTGCTTCACATAGATACTTTTACTGCCTTACTGTCACGCAAGCTATAATACGTGGGGTGTCATTTTAAGTTTCAGAGGATTTTGGATTGAAACTCCCAACTCCCCAAACTCCCTCTATTCTACACTGCGCAATCTGCACATTGCAGCTTAACTGCAAGGCTCCTGTCTGATGTTAATGATCAATGTGTAAATCCCTTCGAGATTATCTCCGAAACACAAGACTGAGGGCGTAAAGCGGCATGTTTTTGTATTAGATACCCACATTATTATTTAATATTATAACACAATACATACTTCATTTTGTAAATCTTAACACTCATCTATTTAGATTTTTATTTGATAGACCATTTAAACGAATTTTATGGAATAAGATACTGAGAAAATAAGGTGTAAGTTGAATACGTAGGTATTTTTCTTGCAGTTATAAAATAATAAACTAGATGATTGTCCTCCTCCTCCTCTTCGGTGCTAATTGTGGTTTTGATTTCACCACAAATCATTATATAGGTACAATGAAAACGTCCCCATGATCCAGTTAGCGTACAGACTGCCTGTAAAAGTAATTAAAATAGTTCCTTTTATATTGTTGCTAACGCAGCCAATATGCAGTAAATACAAAACAAATAAATAAACTAAGTAAAGTAAAAAGTATGAGCAAGTGACCAACTGTGATGAGTTTTAAGGTCTCTAAAATGCCTATCCTTCAAAGCACGGAACCGCTCAGCTGCCACTTAGGGTCACCCATCGACATTGTGACCGCTCAGAACGTTCAACGATCTCTCAAAAACGTGTTAGCAAGAGTCGCCACGATAAATACGAGACCACGATGGAGGAAAACTTAAAGAAATTGAAAACTTCATGACATCAACAACAAGTCCTTGCTTTTATTAGAATATAAATAAAGTAGTTATGATATAAATCGAATATTTTATCTTCATGATTCTGCGCTGCAAACATACCAGTATAACAATGTTTATGGCATGACGTAGACGTAACACCATGTGCCTTCATTTTAAGTTTAATAATCGCCGACCAACACTCAATTGATTCACTGAACTATGCCGTATTTGGTACAAGGGCACAACGAAGTAGATTGTTACTAAATAATTATAACAATTCAGTAAAATGATCGTCTAATGCGTTAGCTAGATTACAAAAAATATAAGATCACCAGAGAAGTTTTGAAACGAGCCTTACAAAAACGACGACGGAGAAATCGGTTAACTTTACAAAAAATTAGATTTAAAAAGTCTTACTGTAGAGTGGAACATAGAACCTAACCTACTCCTTTTTTGAAGTCTGTTACAAAATAATAAAAACTATATTTTAACTATTTATTTTTATTTATTTAACTGCGTTTAATAGTCAAGCTTTTACATGTATGATTGTATTGAGATCATCACGCTGTGATGTCATGTCATTATGTGTATATCTCTGATAGTGATAATGCTGTTATTCTTACATGAGTAATGTTTAAACAACATTAATTAAAACAATAATTTAAGTACCTACTTAATTGTTTATTTTGCGCAAACACAAACCAATCTAATTACCTACTTAATGTTTGTTTATATACGTTTCACTATGGTTATAAACGGACAGGACAGTATCTCGGTAAGAGTCAAGTGGCAGGGGCCAGCGAAACGGTCGTATTTGGAATTTAAAGCTAATTTTTTTTAATGGTGTAAAAAATCCCTAAATAACTTTGAAAGACCTATCCAACGACACCCCACACTATGGAGTAAACGTCTTTATTTAGTTTAGTTTTGGCGACATGGCGACATCTGAATTGACACCAAAATCAACGTTAGTGTAGAATTTAAATTCGATACACATCACAATAAAGTATTACTAGCAAGTAGCAACTGTATAAACTTCACTAATAATAATAATGTAAGAGTCACATCACGCGTTGGAAAAGTAAATTGAAGCAGTCTGTATACTGCATACCATAATTATGGCAAGACAAGTGGAGGTTACCATTCATGGAAGTCTGATAAACATTCAAAGCAACCAACCAGTTCAGCTACGTAAATGCGGAGAGAAAAATAAATCGATGCAGCTATGGTGGCGCCTTTAGAAAACAAGATTTATATAAATAAATTCATTTCTAAAACGCTGAAGTTCAGTCTAGCTAGATCTCATTTTTCTAAATATTTCAAAATGGTTTGTATAAGTAGGTAGGTACATAAATGACTACCAAAATGTCCATGATATGATGTGTAAGTTGACAACATAAATATATTTTTTTCTATCATTGATTTGTTTTATTCATAGGTATTGTTATTTACTAGCTGCGCCCCGCGGTGTTACCCGCGGTGAATAGTTCCCGTTCCCTTGGGAATACAGGGAGCCTATTTTAGCCTATTTTAAATCCTGGGTATAAGCAATCCTGGTACCAAATTTCATTCAAATCCGTCCAGCTGTTTGAGCGTGAAAGAGTAACAAACACAGTTACACACACACATTTTCACCTTTATAATATTAGTGTTATTACCTTCGTAGGTATATTGAGAACAACTCTACAAAACAGTTTAACGCCATGACGCCATCTAGAACTTTGATATGTAAATAAATACTGTTTTTCCAAGAGCTATTATAATCTAGGACCCGATTACGTAAACTACTTTTCAATAAAACATAAAGCTGAAGCAGATTTGGAAATAAAAGTCTATTATAATACTCGATTTATACAGCAGGCAAAACATTTGCAATAAGTATGATTTTTCAATGATTGTGGGTGTTCAAGGTCAAAGAACGGATTTCCGTTGGATTGACGCTGGTGGACATCAGCGCAGAAGATAACACATCCTTTTGACTTTTATCAACAATTTGTCAAACATTATTTTAAGCCTCGCCAACGAAATGATAGAATGAATAGACAAGCTGATCTGACGTTATCCATTCCGATCACATCATAATCACATTTTCACATTGAGGATTTTTCATGTTTGCTTCTCCTTATTTTTCTTTAACCTAATCGTCCTGCTGCTCGGGAAAGCTCTTATAGGTTATCCTATATTTTCTAAATAGGTATACTAATCTCGAATATGCTACTAAACTAAGCTTTAGGAGGAAGGATGGTCTGGAAGTCTAAATCGGTCACTTTTAGTATTTCATCCTCTGGATACTGAACGCGTAGGAAGCAATCGTTTAATAATATGTATAAGATCGTTTGTTTACACATTAGTATCTGCAACAGCGTTCTCGAGCGGAAATGCCAGGCCTACACAAACGCGCCCGCACACCTTGCCTTGCTGCGATGGCGTGATGAATACGTTTATTCCTACGAAATCACTACAGTCAAGTAGGTGTCGAGAATTTAAAAAGTAGGCCGCCTCCAAATACTAACGATTTGATTGATGCCGGTCACTTTCGCACGTATGAACCCGAAGTGTAGGATGACTACACGCGGATGCTGCTAAGATTTTTTTAAACAATTGTCTGTTTAAAATAGTTTCAAAAGTGACCAGTTGACGAACCACTCATACATCAACAGACATCTCATTTGTCAGAAACAAATTAATGAACGTGTCACAGTGTTGTGAAAGTCTTAAGTTGTGACCCTGCGTGAAGTACCAGATGTTCTATTTCACGAAGTACTTTATCCGGGTGTGTTGTTTTGTAGTACCTGCTTACAATAATCTACATCGGTTTGAACTCATAGTGGTTTTTATGGAACAGTATGGAGAAATTGAAACCATAGAATGTACAGAAAAACTAATACTAAGCTCTTTTTTTGTGAATAAAAACAGGAAATTTAGATAAGCACGAGTTGTCCTTAGAAATGTTACCATTGTGATATCAAAATTAACGGATCGACTCAGTTTCATCATGTAAGGATATTTTTTTTACCTAATTGTATCGGAAGAAAAAGTAGATCCCATATATTTTAAAAAGGTGCCGGCTTTTTCTATTCTGTCCCAGATAAAAACACTCTGTGTAAAGCATCAAATTTATTATGTAATTTAATTATTAATTAGTAATTGGTTCTCACCTTACACACACTTAGATATGCACATTTTAGCAGATATAGGTACCTAGCTAAATAGGTATAATTGCGTTTGTTGTATTAAAGTTATTTCACTATGACATCTAGATTAAAAAAGTAGGAAGTAGTTTCCGTGACTAGTTACCTCACAGATATCAGATTAGATCAGTTCACTATAAGATTTCGTAACTAAGAATGCGTAGGATATCTACCTGTTTCTTCCCACTCTCTTTAGCAAATGCAGTAACTTAAAGCTGGTCGTAATGAAATCGCTACCTCTGAGGGTATTTATAGCATTTAACAAAATTACCCCAGAAGTTTCACCTATAATCCCACAAATAAAAATCCTACTACCTATATAATATAATTATACTTATATAAAATATTTATATAATATTACTGGGGGTTGAATTTCCAAAATTCCTTTGGAAATTCTGTATGATTCTTTTCTATAAGAGGAATGTACCCTCCAAGTTTAATGTTTTCCGGACTTATGGTTTAGTTTAGGATGTGCGTTGATATTTCAGTCAGTCAGTCAATCAGTAATGAATGAAATCATTGCGACATCTGAATTGACACCTCAATACCTAAATATTTTTTTTTTTTTTTCGAACGGATTTTTATGTTAAGTGGTCTTCCGGACCTTTATAACTTCACCGGGCTTTGGCGAGTGCAGAAGGCATCTACGCCGTAAAAATGAATTTAAGCTAACCTACTCAAGGTACTGACCTTGGATTGGACTGTTGCCATGAGAGGCAAGGCCTGAAGGGCCTGCCCTGAAGAGGCGACGAGTGCCCCGAAGGCGGGGTCGGCATCGGGCGTTAATACCTAAATAGCGCATCCTATTTCTATTTATGCAGACTTTCAAGACCCATAGAAGATGTTTAAAGGGAGAGGCACAGCGATAGACTCTGATAAGTTAGGTAAGTAAGTAAGTTCGTATGAGCAAGTGGCCAACTCTGGTGACGGAGTTTTTAGGCCGCTTTAAGGCCTCCGTCATTGCTAAGTTAGGTATCCCTACGTGAAAATTTGCAAGCCCATCGCTCGTTACATCAACGTACACAAATCATGCATATGTGCATGTTATCTACGTACTAAACCTGTTTTCTCTAAGATAACCTTTGCAGTTGAATATTCCAATAATTCATATTAATTCAAAATTATTGTTATAGATGACAACTGGAGCGGAATTTGAGTGAATAACAAGAAGGGTAAGTACATATTTATTTGTAATTATTATACGAGTACCTATACTTACTTATTTCCACTATATTTAAAGGTTACTGCTATGCTAGGTAAATTTTTAACCGACTTCAAAAAGGGAGGAGGTTCTATGTTTTACCTAAGTATGTTTTTTATGTACTTACTTACTTAGATACTTTGTTTGAGAGCTAATACTCCCGTGGTAGAACCATAAAAAATTGAGGATCTGACGAGGATCTTCGTAGTTATTTTTATTTATTATTTTATTTTATTAGGAAAACAAACAGTATTACAATCCATATGAAGAAATTTAAAAAAGAAAAACTAATTACCAATTATAAGTAGGTACCTATGTTTTCGCATATACACTACTAAAAAAGTTTGTTGACAAATAAAAAAAACAATAAAAGACACAGAGATAACATGAACATTTCAATAAATTATGAACAGAAATACACCTAGAGTGTTGGAAATTGCTCTCTTCTTACGAAATTTAAGTCATTTTTTTTTTTCACCGCTTGTGCAATAAGTCTATAATACTTATCTATTGTTGATATGTGAAGTAGGAAAATATGTGTTTTGAAATCTGTTAAAAATGATTGCCTTTTTACTTACTTACCTACTTATATTGGTGAAAGCTTAACTAAACATTTCAACAACTGCTACTTACTTGCCTAAACTTTTTTAGTTTCAAGAGTTAGGGTCCCGTAAGGTCCCGTTCATCAAAAACGATTATAACCTGTGTTATCGCATGCACAGCACTATGGTCTCAACATCAAGTCAATTATGGGTATGATGTCAACTTATAAGAATACTGGATTGTTGTGGTGACTAATACACCTTGAGAACATAACATTTATGTTATCCACTCATTTTAATGAACTCATCAATAATATTATTATCTTTTATAGATAGGTGTGGTGCATTAATATCATGATTATTGAATGAGTTCACCGACTAAGTAGGTACCTAATCAATGGATATTGTTGAAAACTTTGATGAGAAGGTTAAAATTCTAACAAAATGATAGAGGTACACAAACATACGCACCGCACACGCGCACATGCGCCTCACTAGGGCTTGAAGCAGGTAGTGCTTGGTTTTTCCGGAACTCTTCAGCTCTCCAGCACACAATGTGATGTTATCAATGCATTAGGAGTACCTACCGGTAGTATGGACTACTTCTAATATATCTTACGACATCTCCCTTGCGTCACTTGCATATCAAGACAGCCGTAGCTGGTATTCTTACCTATTTTATCTATGAGTGTCGAATAGGGCTCTTCTCAATACCAAATAATTAAGTTAGGTACCTAAAACAGATGTTCAGTAATTAACGTTAAGTCATGTTTGCTTTCTATAATGCGGTTAGTACCAGTTTCGGCTGCGACGCTCATCGATATGTCACATCGTGTTGTGTGCTTAACTGTGCATCGCAGGCGGCGCGGCGCGTTTGCATCGAGCTGCATTTGCCGACTGTAACGGTACATCGCCCTTTTTAGGCGAGAATAGGCTGGACTGCACTCAGTGGCATGCGCCTCTCCCCATTATTGTGCCTTCGGTTGGGTAAGTTTGGCGTGGCTTGCCGCTACGCTAAAACATTGTAAAATCGATTTTCGCTACACGACCGAAACCGTTGTTCATTCAGGGTGGGCGCGGAGTGGCGAGAGCTGCGGCGCCGAGTTGAGCAGCCACGCGCATTCGGCATCATTGTTCTGCAATAAAGGATTCATTTCGTCAAACAATTTAGTTGGTACGTTATGCAAACAGAGGGGAGAAACTGTTTCAGTGAGAGCTCTGCCATCCGGTCTAAATATAACCGGGCGGAGACAGCTGGCGAGGATGCGGGGCGAAGGGGGCGCGTGCCCAGGGCGACGACCCCGCCAACCCAGACCTTGTGCGCAATGCCGGAAGGAACGACTTCCAATTCGCACCATTGTCCTAGCTACGGGAGCACCCAGATCTCTAGCCACGAGTGTCATCTTACTCCAACAGATGTCTTTACTAACGCAATACCACCTTGCCGTTGGTAGTAAATGATACGATAACCGCTGAGAACCACTGTTATGTCTTGCAGTAGATTTGTTTGAGTTCGGTACTTATAGGTATCCGGATAAAAATATCCATGCTCTACATTTCAAATCAAGTATCACAATCAATCCAATCTCTTTTCTTAACTTCTAAACCCATTCATCTATTATTCGCCCATTATGGCCATACTTATTCAAATGTAAACAAACAAATTGCTGATACTAACCGGTACTAACTGAACAAACGTTCATCTTGCGTGCGATAATGAGATAAAGTATAGTAGGTTCCTAATTAATGCTTGATAATTTCATGTGATTACTAAAACACATGTGTTTATGTGAAAATGATAAAAAAAATAACTTAAATAAAAATAGGTACCTAGGTAAGTAAGTACTTAAGTATGTGGTTCTTCCTATACGAAAATTTACCTACTTTAAGTTCCTTATCTAGAATCAGAAGAAGGGTATCCATCGTGCCAATTAACTAGGTACTTGTACCTTACCGAATCCGTTTAGCGGAATCAACGAAACAAGGATAGAGCAATTTGAAGCAATCTGCGGAGGAGAACCGCGGTCAGTTGATCAGGATGGAGCGTCACTCACTATTAGGAGTTGATGGGTGATTGTGTCGATATGAAGCCCGAACTGGCGACTCGTTATCGCTCGATTGCGCTCACACGAAGATTCCGAATCCGCCGCCAGGTCAATAGCACCGTTAGTTGAAGGTCTTGGTCGGCATTCGCGCCTGAACTGCGGCCCTCATCCCATACCATACTTTGCTGCCACCCACCCACAATCGCCTATAAACTTTAGTAGCCAGACTTCACAAGACGCCTTGCTTTATTTATTTTTTGTTCTGAATAGCATTCTGCTTAGACTAGGTTTCTATTTCAGGTTAGGCCGTAAACCTAATTCGGTAAAGTTGCGTTGAAAAACTTCAAAGCGGATCTGTGGTTTGTATAAATATGTAAGAATAACTAGAAAATGTAAATCCGAATAAAATGAAAGCTTACGTGCAGCTTTATTTTATTTGTTACAGTTGGCGTGTCCATTTCACTACCACTGGTTCCTTTCAGCGTCGGTAGGATGTAGGTAGGTATCTGTAGAACGGATTTAGTCGTGTTGTTTTCTTTTTAAAGATTTTTTATTGAATAACGTCTGAAAACCATTATTACAATCATGTGTTTCAGAGATAACCTTTGGTAGGACTACTCAATACCGCCTAGAAAAAATCTATACTCCAATAGTCCAATTGTTCTAGAACAATATGGGACAATTGTAAATGAGAATTAGTTTTTACTTAATACTACTATAATGCACGTGAGCTATTCAAATGCCTAAGTTGTTTTCATTGTTATTAGTTAGTAACCTAATAAACAAAAACTGTCATAGTTACTTCCGCAAACAAAATCTATAATGTCGAACAACACAGAAAATTTGATATCGTTCAAAATTAGCTACAGGCTTTGAGGCTTTATCGTTAGGAAATTGAGTTTCCTAGTTGCAATCCCGCAGGCAGGTAATGCAGGAGGCTTCGTCCTCCCGCGATCAATAGCCCCTCCCGCCCGCCCCACCACGCACCCCCTCCGGGAATCGAACGGCCGCCAACCACCCCTCAATATTGGGACGGCATAATATAATTCTATAAGCATTTATTCGAAATTCACAAAATACCTGAGCTTTCCCAATTAACCCATCTGAACTTCGGACAGTACTTTGACTATTTGTCTTCCTTTTACAATACTTTTCAACTTATTCTTGCATAGTAGTATACGAATACTCATTTTCTTCTAAAATTTATAACACAGATTATAGCATCTAAATACCAGCCCTAATGAGGACCTACATATTCTAACGAACGAGCGAAGCGAGCTAATAAACCAGGTGTAATAAAGTCAGTATTTCTATCTTTCGACAAGTCTTATGTATGAATTCTAAATGAAAATCAGACTTTTTCTTACTCCTAAAAAGTATCAAGTGACGGTGGTTTTATAACATTTTTACACAAGTTTATTTTATTTGTACTGTCAAATAAAAATATCGGTAAGCAAGTTCTTAAACAACATTTGTACCTCGTGGCGGAGGTAGTTTAGGTTCATTTTGTCATTGAATTTTATTAAATGTAATTAATGCTAAGTTTCAAGTTCGTAAGTTCAAAGAATAACATTTTTCATACAAACTTTGCCCATCTCTTTCACCCCCTTAGGGGTAGAATTTCGAAAAATCCTTTCTTATTGGATGCCTACTTAATACAAAGAACATACCCTTCAGATAGAATACGAAGCGTTTCTCACCTGGCTGGCCCTACTAAAGTTTAGTACTTACCTACTACCTTGGTATGTTTAGTGATCCAAAACTTTATATTTACACCACTTACACCTAGGTTTCAAAATAAAATCTAAAATCACTTGCCATTTTCAAAATAAAATTGACCTTGAAAGCGTTATGAATTGCATTACCTATAATAGTCATTTATTGTAAGCGAATCGAATTTTTGCTCGGAGATATCGTGACCAAATGGTAATTAGCGATTTGGAAGTAGGCAAAAATTTTCACAACCGTCATCCTAAGGCGGTATCGAAAGAGGTTTTATTGCATTTTATTGTCTTGGATTCGTGTTTGTAAAGATTAATGCAGATACCCGAACACATCTAGGTAGGTACTTAAGCGCCGCCTGAAGTAATACAAATAATTCTTTATTCTTTATTGTACACAAAAACACATAATATAAAATAATACACAGAGAAAGGACATGTACAAAGGCGAGCTTAACCCTAAAAAGAGTTTTCTTCCAGCAAACCTTTGAGGCAAGAGAGAGACGATAAAAAGCGCAGGGTAGTGTACAAGAAAAAACATAACGTAAAAAATAAAAAAATAATCAAATTATCGGTCAGACTATAGTGACAAATTCTGGTGACTTAGTGATGAGACCACCTGGAAGCTCTATCATAACAAACGATTTTATAGTGGGGACCGACAATTTGATGTGCCCACTAAAAGCACCATGCTAAAAGCAGCATGCTACACACACATCGAATGCTGGCTCTATGTTTGGTGTTCGCTCTTCAATTCAAGAAATTACGAAGAAATTACACTTTTGAGAAACATAAGATAAATTACATAGAGTCGTCAACGTTACTAATTAATTAAAGTCAGTCATTGTTTTAGACTTTTACAAAGATCCTATTTTGTCTAAGCGATAAACAAAGAGTTCGACGTTGGTGGCATTCGCAGTAAGTTTTTTTTAATTTTATAATGTTGCACTTTGTTATGAAAACATTCGTGCCAGCTAACCACTAGAAGAGGAAAGGAAAGTAATTTAAATTTTAAAATACTATTTTGTTAGAACTTTTATTTTTTTCTGTGGAACACTGTGTGTGTGAAAAGAAATACTTAATAAATAAAGCAGATGAATTCCTGGTCATGGTGAACGTACCTCTTTCTGTTTTTAACATTTCACGGCCATTTGTGTGGCATGTCCAAGGATATTTATATTTATTTAAACGAGATGGCACCACCAGTTTTGATTCCAAATGACCTTACTTTCCTCCACATAATTCAAAATAAATAAACTGTTGTTTGTGTCAGTTACTAAAAAAATGCAAAAAAAACATCACCTTTTTCTCCAGGGCGAGGTAGACTTTCGCATAGTTGCTATATCAGAGGCACATCCAATCCAAATACATCTTTGGAACTTGCCTGTTTTAGCAGAAGCTAGCATGGAATAAACCTGTTAGACACAGGTTTCTTAATTTTCTTTTACCATTTAGAACTCGCGTTAAAGTGTATGTAGGTATATATTATATCGTATATAAATTGTCCGAGAGAGTTTACTGACGAGATTTATCTTTGATCTTCGTTCGGAGCACAAGCCACTCGATCATCCCTGTTCTTCCAGGACCTATACCAAAATTCCAATACGTGACTTAGCGATAAACGAAATCGCTAAGCTTTTGCCACTTGACGCCCCTTGAGTCTGAGGGTGGCGATGCTGACGAGCTAAAATATGCGACCTCACGCATGTTATGACTACCGCCACTAATGCGTAGGTATGTATAATTCTATACAAAGACTTTATTATACTACCACAGAATAAATTATTATTACAAGATACAGAAGCTCAACTTTGCGAAAACTTTAGTTTAAATAGAGACTTACGACGCAACAAAGTGCAATTCAGCTAAAACAAGCGCTTCGTGCCTGCCTCTAAAACTGCCTAAACTTGTAATTTCAAACTAAACTAAACACTGAAACGAAAGACAGCACTAAAATTGATGCCGTCCTTTTTATTTCGATCGTTATGAAAGGGACAACATCATTTTTAGTAGGTACTGGGGGCAATTCGGAGTGTCGCAAAAGCTAAACTAAACTAACTAAAATTATTGCCATCCTTTTTATTTCCATCGCTATGAAAGGGACGGCAACAATTTTAGTTAGCTTAGTTTAGCTTTTGCGACACTCAGAATTGCCACTACTGTCAAATTAAAAGTTTAGTTTTGTCAAAGATTATTTTGTTATGGTGACATCTTAATTGACACCAAAACAAACTTACACAGCCCTATTTTTTTCGGTGGTTAAAAAGTTTTTTTTTTAGTTTGAGTTTGACAAACTTTTACACATCATAGTTCATTGATACTGTAAAATAAAATTATGTTATACCTTACCTACAACAATAACAATTTTGATTCGCATTTGCAGTGCACCGACAAGACAACGTTGGGAACCGCACTAGTGAATACAAAAACAGCCAATTGTGTTACAGCCACAATCAATTAAACACATCACAGTTTATATTTAAATAAATCAATTCTTTAACCAATGTGCAAGTTACGACGAAGTATTCCCGTTTCAAGTGCTCAAAAAAGTGCTCAAACGGGATTACTTCGATATACACATATTAGTGTACCTACACGAAATTCTTATATCCATAAACTTCAAAACATTTAAACATTTGTCGTTATAGAAGGTACGTCTTTAATACATTTTGACTTCTCTTCTTCTTCAAAAAACACAATTCACAAAAAACTTAATTTATTATATGATATGTGTCAGGACTCAGGAGGTAATCTTTGCAATCTCATCATCATCATCATCATTTCAGCCCATTTCCACCCACTGCTGAGTATAGGCCTCCTCTTTATCACGCCACTCTCCGATCCCTTGCGAGTCTCATCCACTGATTCCCGACCACGTTGCAATCTCATAATCCTATTAATCTATTAAATGTAGTGGATTATAGGATCCAATTCTATTAACATAAATCTAGATACCTACTACAATAGTAGTATAATCGAATTACCTACAATAGCTAGTAGGTAGGTATACCTATTTGATATTACATTTCTGAGAATAGTGAATCACGAGCTATTAAGCCCTCTCCTTCGGAAAGCACCGCGGGTCTAGGGCAGTGAATTAGTTAAGAGTGGACTTCTTCAGGAAGTATTTGAGGAGCACTAAAATAGCTTTGGTTGCAACGCAACGAGGTACACCCGCGATGTTTACATTCAAATGCAGTTTACGGGCGAAACTGGGGCTATTTATACTTATGTGGGCTTCTCAACAGAAACCAATGTTGCAAGCAATATGTACTTTCTTATTTTTACATATTAAAACTCTACAGTGATCATTGTTGGTATCCTAAATTAAAACATTGAATAAGCTACAAAACTACTTATTAAATAACCTAGTTGTATTTCTAAGTAACATGAAGTGTAATTTGTAATAAGTATATATTCAATTAAATTTTGTAGCCAATATCAGGTCTTGGAAACCGAAAATAAATATTGAATCCGGTTTGGACTTACAACCTACAACCTCCATTCTTTCGGTTACGCCTACCCTCAGAATACAGTTCTTTCTGTATTCTGAGGCTCTACCATAACCTTTATTGCGAGCGGTTAATGCGAGCAGAACCTCTGAGAACCGAAAATTTCTCTCTCATTAAATTGAAGTCGGTTTTTATGTTTTCATATTGATTGCTTGCATATCTCCAACTTGAGACGACTGTCTATCGACTAGGCGTCATCGACTGGCGCCATTTCATACATGTGTGTGTATGTATAATATGTATGTATAGAGACTAACACATAGAAGGTTATAGAATAGTAACTATTCTATAACCTTCTATGTGTATAGAAGCATTATTTATCAGCACATATCGATAAAAGACAGCCGTTATGCACATAACTTGCATAGCAGCAATCACCGATAACATAAAATTGCTCTTAGGCAAGTAGATACCTACTGGCGTTATGTGGGTAGCGCATTTAAGTCTTTACACATAAAATTATCGCCGGTGTACTTCACATAATTTCGTCCAACGTCTTACAAACAACTTGACCAAATCAAAAAAGATTTTCAACATAAGATCGCTGGGATCAACAGACTGAGTTTGATCAAAAGAAGAATATGGAGGTTTTAGGCCGCCCGAAGGCCTCCGTTATCATCTTTCAGACGGCCTAAAACATTATTTCATTTCTGCTAAGTACACAGTTTTATTAACCTTCGCAGCTCTCTTCGTTCCTTTTGTAACCTGTCATTATGTGTTATGTTCTGATTAAATAAATTATTATTTACCTACGTTTTATATTAAAGTGATAAAAAACTCTTCATAAAGTGCAATTGCTCTAATACCTTCGCAATATGTTGAGATAAGAAAGAATATGCAAGTACTACCTTGTATGATGGATAAAGATAAAAAAGTCAAAAATCGGTTGAGATACGAATAAAAAAAGCTTTGAGAAGTAGAAATAGGCAGCTAAGTTAAATATAATTAGTTAGTGCTAAGCAGAACAACTTTCTAATTCGATACCTACCTACTTGAATTACAAAGTGTAGGTACTTTTGCGATAAGATACTATCAGGTTCGCCAACGTTTAATATGCTGTACTATGATTAGAAGTGATAATTGGCCTAAAATTATAGCTAGCAAACTTGTGGCCGGTATTTACAAATTAGACGTTACAAGATTTTAGAAATAAAAGTACTTAGTCTTAAACTAGCCATGTTTTTTTTTGCAACATTTAGTTATGTGAGACCAAAAAAGTAAAATATACATGGTACATCGAAAGCAAAATCGCCTAGTAAGTTGTCAATCTTAGTTCGCTTCGCTCACTCGATCGACAAGCTCTAAAGTTTAGAGCTTGTCGATCGAATAAGCGAAGCCTGGTAGATTCTAAACGGTGAAGGAAAACATCGTGAGAAAACCCGCGGCTAGTCAGCCCCACACGTATTGACATTGTCTTTCCTGTGGATCAGACCGGCTAAGAGGTTAGGTGCTGGACAAGCCTATTGTATCTCAACAATGTCCCAGGCACTACAGTATCCCGTTAAGTGTAGGCAAAACTGCGTCCTGCCTGACACTGCATTAATAATCTAGTAAAGATGTAAAAGCTCTGTTTTTTTTTATATCTCAGGAAATTGGTTGTGCATATGCAGTGCAATGCATTTGAGTTCTTGACACACACTTATTCTTTTGATAAGACCCGCATCGCATCTCTATGCCCGCTCACATCAAATTGAAGTAGTTAATTTATTTTAACAAGTGCGCTACACTTTCCCCTAAGTTAATGGAGCTGTATATTTTAGGAGAAAGCTTTATTAGTCTGATGCATGTCAGAGGCTATGAACAACAGTGCGCATCAGCCTGTTCTCTACGTCTCTGTTCAATCAGTAGGTACACTCAGGTTCGGAGATTTTTCTCGCTTGATTTGATCTCCGCTTAAAGATAAACAAAATGTACCTAAAAGATAGCGTCTCCACTCCATTTTTTCAAAACATTCGGTATAACATATAAAGATACAACCTATGCTTTCGTATGATAAAATCAAGCAATATCGTATGTGCTAACTCATAATAATATCGCTTTCAATGTAAAAAATAATGTTTGTATGTAGGGTATAGTTAGAACCAGCTGGAACCCGTGGTAGAACCAGTTGACCATGAGTAGACTACATCCCCTTGGTACAAGTACAACCAGTGGAACTTAGCAGTTGTACCACGGGTCGGAAGCGGTTCTCTATGCGTTTGATTTATGGGCTTGATCGGGTTGTGATGAACTTTGGTACTTTTGGTAGGGTCCTACGGTTTGGTATGCCCGCGAGGCTATCTGGCCGGCGTTGGCGGCAAGAATTTCGTGGCAGCTAATAACTGGTAGGTAAATATTTAAATGAAAAACTGCTTTTTCTATTTGAACATACCTACCTACCTGCTCTGACCATGCTCATAGACATCCTCAAAGAATTATGCCTACAGATCTGAGAGTGTATGTCTACAAAAGCCTTTTGGAATACATTCGTTATCAGTATAGGTAGGTACATACATAATAATAAGTAGGTACCTACAGCTTCAATATCTGACGCCAATCAGGAATAGTGTAGTTTTCTAGCTAAAGCTAAAAGCCAGACCTTGTGTTCTCGCAATGACACAACAGGGACAGGCAATGGAATAACCTAGCATGTAAGACGATTCGAAGTGATCCTTGAGGTCCTCCTACTGAAACAATTGGTTTTTTCTTTTTGTTGTTTCTTTTAAAAATGCAATATTTTAAATCTATCTAGGAAACATAATATGACAGGAATATAATGACAGGAACAGAGGCTATCTTATAAGTACCTATAAGTACCTAAGCAAACTACAATCAAAGTACCTTGCAAATTGTAAAAACCTGCCACAAAGTAAAAGATCTAAGATAACGTCAGCCATCTTTGTGAATACAGGTCGTGTCGTGAACACATTTCCTAATTTTCTATTGTTAATCTGGATCTTACAGTCACGCCGCGATCTTTTGTATGTTATATTGTCATATTGTTATAGAACTTTCTGTTACGTAAATATTACATCAATCCAACTTTCCTACCTGGTAAGTTATGATAGCAAAAACGTAACGAAAGGGCCTGTCGATGTGCCTCAATGACCGCCAATAAGCAAATAACTAGTGTATTTTATGACATCTCGGCGCATAAAATTATATTATCAGTTGTCTTATTACTAAATACCGGATTGTATGCAATTGCATATTGCAATCTCTGCATTTGTATCTTTATCTTATTTTTATCGATTGTTGCTTCATCATCATCTTATCTCGCCTTATCCCTCTAAGTGGGGTCGGCACATGTTTCCTTCCTCCCTCAGCACTCTCCTTTCATTAATCGATGATGCTATATTATTAAGTTTTTCTGGGTCTAGGATCTTTTTTTTCTAATTTGTGACATTCATTTTTTTATAGTTTTTTATTATTTTTACAGTGTTAAACCACACTTAGGTATTGGATAGTTCATTATAAATGAAAAATCTTACTAAAAGTTAACGGATCCGGCAGGATTCGAACCTGCGTAGATACAAGCGATCACTCTTAAGCCGAGTTGCCCAACCACTAGGCCACGGACCCTTTAGGGTCCGTGGCCTAGTGGTTGGCCTAGTGGTGGTTGGGATCCGTTAACTTTTAGTAAGATTTTTCATTTATAATGAACTATTCATTTTTTTATTTTATTAAGTACTTTTTTTGTAATTTATAATTTATTGATTCAAATACGATTTGCTGTAAATTGTTTTATGAATAAATGAATTGAATTGAATTGAATTTTTTATTCTGTCTTGTCGGCACCTATTTGGATGAACGGATCAGCATTGCCGCGCTGAATGGCAATGCTGATCGTTAATTGTTTTTTTATGTATTTTTGCGGCGACGGATTATGATTATTATTATCCTCATTGTTTATGAACCGATTTTGATTATTCTTATGTTGTTATATTCTAAGAGGGGTCTTTTAAAAAAATTATGAGTATCTGATGAGGATCTTTGGAGTTATGCACAGAAATGCACCTCGAGGATGCAGGAAATTGCTTTCTTCTCACGTAACTGAAGTCGGTTTTAATATTTTTTTTTAATGTTGTCACTTGTTTTTATTACCAGAATGATCTTTTTTGACTCAAAATATAGAAAATGTGATTTTGACATTAAAAAATCTATTGTTTTTACTATTTGATGCGGGTGTACCACACATTGGCTTCAACTTGGTTCCTACCAACACGTTCCAACCCTCCAATGTTGTGGTGCACACTTTTCATGCATATGTAAAGCTACATGCTGCATTATGTAATCCCGTCTACTTCACTAATTTCCACTGTGGTTTTGTTCCTCTGTTTTTGAAAATTCGGCTCACTTGGGCTTAATAGTCGTGATTTACATTTTTCGTAGACTTCATAGTGAGGAGACTGATTGGTTTTAGATAAGTTTGTTACCTGCCAGCTTCGTGCACTTTCTAAACCACTATTTAATTTCCTACGTCTTGATTTATGAACTATAGAACACAATGGAGCACGATACCTTGGACAAACTTCCGAGTTCCGAACGAATCAAATAAGCTTCACAATGGTGGCTTGGTAACTGTATTGGTACTGTGTACAAAGGGTAAATGCAAATCGGTCTTAGATATTTTAGATTTTCTAATTTTCTGCAAACTACCAGATTACTTATGTGGTAAAATTAATATTCGAACTTTTTATTTTGATTTCATTATTTTGATCAGAATAGAACATGATTGGTTTACTTATCAGTTTTTTTGTGCGAGTTGGGAACTCTTTGTCCCATTCCCAGCCTAGCAAGAGGATGTAAGATCCGTATGTGCGTAATGGGCAGTGAACGCGATAGTTATATAAAGTTGTCGAACAAAAACACTGGAATTTATATTTTTTTGTTTTATTTCTAGTAAATACAGGCAATTGCGCACGAAGAAGTCGGTATCTATAGTATGTACGGCCGGGCAAAATAGGATCCAAATTGTGACCGCTCAGAACATTGCTATATTTCAGTAAACAAGCTGCGCCGCGATATTTATATATTTTTTTATATAATGATTTTTTGTTCCCAGATGGCGCTGGTTGAGGAGTCATGCGCGGGCGCCGCCTCCGATGACCCTGAGGCCCTTCTCAACGAGTGGCTGGGAGAACTAACTGTCCTCACCGCGGTAAGTCATCGCCAGTACCTCTACCACGACTTCCCAAACTACGCATAGTAGGTGTATAATAGGTACCAACACAGGCTCCACTTCGGCCATCGTAATTTTTTACGACATTTTTAGTTGATCCACTATTACTTGTCATCCTATAAAGCCTAAAAAGGCCTTCACAAAAATATACTTAGTTGCTTGAATGTGCCAATATCTCAATCAAATATACTTAATGTAAAAGTTATGTTATCCAAGGATATTTATTTATTTATGTTGTGTTATGTAGGTGGTAGGTATATGTAGTAGACTAGCTAATAATACAAGAATTCTGCTCAAAAGAACCAAAAATAGGCTTGAGTTTGGTTTAGTTCAATAGGCAACGAACAAAAGCCACAGATGCTACCCCATTCCACGAAAAGATTAAAGACCTTTTCACGTAGCAAAGTGTTGGAACGGCATCAGCAGTTTATCTAGAAAGCGATTGTTATACTTTTTTCTACTAGAATTAGGTAATTATATCCTAATAATTCCAGCAACCGATGATACGGCTTTAGCACTCAAGCATTCCATTAGAAATAATATTTCTAGAAATAAGTACCTAGGTACCTCTAGGGATTTATGTTTTCTGAAAAATAACAATGCCTATATGTCATATCTCTTTCCCACCATTCAGTAACTGCTTCAGTCCATCCGTCGTGGTTAATTCTGGCCAACTGTCCCGTTCATTTCAATTCGTATACCTACACTACATCTTCAACTTTGATGCGGCGTCGAATGTTGGCATTAAGCATACGGTCCAAAAGCGGATATCTAAATACAATAAAGTACAAAAAATAAAGAGGTTGGAGTGATGCTGCGTCACGGGCGGGACACGTGTGGCTTGCAGCCGGCGCCGGCGCAGACAGGTGCCCGCCACCATATGGCTCTTTACCAAGATTTGGTATCAAATCGTGCGCTTCAAGCATTTACCTCAGCTACGCACGCAACTCGATTATCAACAGACCTTTTGTTGTATACAAGACTACAAAAAACATTTCACAACCCGACCCAAAAAGTTTAATTTGTTTTATTTAATCGACAAAGAATCGAATACTTATTGTTGTGCAGAAAATTTAGGTTTATCCTTAGCAACAAGACGGCTTGCAAAGTTTGTTATTATGCCAGATTTATTACAAGATTTCAACATCCATATTATAGTAGAGACTGCCAAAGAGAATATAGATAGATAGATAGATAGAAAACTCTTTATTGTTACACCAAGTTATGCACTAAAACTAAAAAACTTAAGAACTAATACAAGGTGACACAATGGGCGGCCTTATCGCTCAAAGCGATTTCTTCCAGGCAACCTTTGGATGGACTGGACTGAAAGAACGTGAGAGGAGGTGGTGTTACAATAGAAACATAATGATGAAATAAATATTAAGTAAATACAAGACTAAGAATAAAAAAATAAAAAAACAACATTGCAATACCTACAACAGGTCTGTAGGTACATTAAAATTTAATTAAAATGAACAGTTGACAATTAATTTAAGGTAGTTGACAGAAAATGTTTAAAGACCTCGTTTTTGAAAATTGACAAGGATTTTGCTTTTCTGATGGAAACAGGCAAATTATTCCACAATTGGACAGCTTGCACCGTAAACGAATTACCAAAAAAGCGGGAATTATGAACTGGAGTACTTAACTGAAGAGTAGAGGAAGAACGCAAGTTACGAGGATATAGAGAATATAACCACTTGGAGACTGCTTATATCGGATTTGCCAATGTCAAAGCTTGTAAGGCTTACATTATCTGATCGCGAATACATAGTACCGCATATTTGTACCTACATAGTCTGATAATTTCTAGCAACCCTTAACGCTATGGGGAATTTACTACATATAATCATACTAGTACTTAACAAAAATGCGACAGTTTGTGTGTAAGTTTGTAACACCCGCAAAATCTACTAAACGGATTTGGCTGAAGCTTAGAATATACGAGTAAGTTACCTGGAATGACATAGGAAACTTTTCATCTGAGTACTAAACTAATTACCACGCGAGCGAAGCCACGGCCTAGCGATAATAAAGATTTGATGAAACGTGGTATAAGAGATGACGGCAAATTATTCTAACGAAAATGTAGGCGAAAACCAGACCAAGGAAGCGACAAAAAGTACCTAGTCTAATTCAACAAAAAGTTTCCGAATATTGAAGGGTGAAATCAGACTGATGATGATGATGGTTATAATACGGAGCCTTATTCTCCATTGCAGGTACTACGCACAAGTGTAATTAAATAACCGTGTAGGTACCACAATGGCAGACTGCAATAACAAGACACCTGCGCTCATTACCGTTCACTTTAATTTTGGGGCTTATTTTATTCGTACAATACTTGGTAAACGTAGTCAGAACAGTGATTATAAGGCAGGCAGAGTAGCTTGGGATCAACAAAGTATCTTGCACATCTGTCGTTCGATCAGGCAGGTGTTTCCTGGCTCCACCTGTTTCCCTTTTTTTGTGCATCAATTTTAAGGCAATGAAGGTTTATCTGCTTTCGGTAGGTAGGTACGGTATACTAGTTTTCGCGTCGGGTTCACTTCGTATATTTCCTGGTGTACTACATTAATACTCTAACTTTTCTGATATGATTCGAGCGGACCTAGCAACCTTCTGTTCTGGTCCTTGACCAAATTTTATCTCCTGCTCTAAAGTACCTAGGTTTTTAGAGAATTTTGACATTATCAAGATGGCTCGTTTCTCGTCTCGACATACTTTACTAGGCCATTTAAAAAATGAACACACTAATAATTAAATGATACAAAATAAGTTACTATTCTTAAACATTCTCAAGGAAATTTATTTATTTTACTCTTTTAGTATAGTTCCTGGCATTCGTTTCATCGGCCTGATTGGAAAACTAACTACTAGCTAAATAGTTTTTAGTCTTTTCAAAAGGATTTTTTTATAAAAAACCAAACATCGTCAATAAAACTTTTATTGGCTAGTCATTACAAAGGTTCAAGTAGAGCAATCATTAAAATCACATCACATTACGTGTTGTTTATTTTTTTACAAAATTAAGTTGACTGTCATTCTGTACAAAAAACCTTTATACTTACAAACTTGCATCTGTCTGTACTTTGTTAACACATTTCAATTTCAACTAATGTTCAGACCGATAATATCTACACGTAACGACATCTTGTGGCGGCTCGGCGCATCACTTCAGCAACGCGAACATCGTATGGCTTCGCTCCGAGATGACAGCAAACGTCAGTTATGTCATACGTTTATAACTAACTTCTCTCGCTTTCTCTCATTCGGAAAGGAACGACACCTCTGTAACCATTATTCGTTAAATAAATAAATTCGTTATAAAATTCAAAAATACAAAGACTTCATTGAAGACACCCGACAACGCTCCCGTAGGAAGATCGTAGGCTGCAACATTGGTCCTCCGGAGCCGGAAGAAGAAGATTTGCGTTGCGCGGCCACGTTGTCGGTTGGCGTTCCCGTGTTCAAGAAGCATAAAGAAGCGTTGGAAGAGGACCTGGAGTAGCGGCGAGCATAAACGGTCTGGTCATCTCACCCCTCCTAACCTCTCCCGTTCCAACAATTTGCGTTAATTGTGCCGTTTTCGTATTTCAGTCGTGCGTTCCTTTGTGCCCCGCATCGTTCGAGTTGGTACTGAAGAGGAAACTGTAAGTACTTTTGCCTTTTAATCTGCCAAAATGAGTGATGATGAGGTTTATCAGGTAGCATCGTTGCATCCTGATCCTGGTAGTAAAGTTGATAGGCCCAAATCCCCCCGGTTACAAGCTAGCACAGTAGTTAATAACCGCCTCGCTGAATTTAAAAAGCAGCGAGCTACGCTCAAATGTAGATTAACGTTATTTGAAAAGTATATTGCTAAATTCCAAAATGAAAAGGTAGAACTAGATCCTAATGTCGTGGCTGAAATCGATTTGCGGATTCAGTCACAGACCGTTATTTTCAAAAATTTTAATGACATTCAAGGTCAAATTGAGCAAATCGTTTTAGAATCTGACCTTCCGTCACAGTTAGAATATAGAGAATCATTCGAAACACAGTATTTTTCTATAATGGCTGCTGCAAAGTGTTTATTAAACGTTAGTGAACATCAAAATGTTAGTCAGGATTCTGTAGGTAAGCCTTTGTCGATTAAGCTGCCACAAATTAAGTTACCTGCCTTCGACGGTTCGTATGATCAATGGCTCGAATTTAGAAATTCTTATCTTACCATGATTCATAATCGTAATGATTTAAATGCAATTCAAAAGTTTCACTATTTAAAATCCTCGCTTAGTGGTACTGCTTCTCATGTTATCAGTGCATTGGAATTTACGGCTCCCAACTACGTTCACGCGTGGGATTTACTAGAAAATAGGTTTCATAACAACCGTTTACTTGTTCAAAACCATGTGAAATCATTATTTACCACACAGTCGCTTCAAAACGAGTCTCCGTTACAAATAAGAAAGCTCATAGATTCAACGTTACGCAATTTACGTGCCCTTCAATCATTGAACGAACCAACTGATTCCTGGGACACATTAATCGTTTATTTAATTGTTTCAAAACTTGACCCGTCCACTGAGCGCGAGTGGGAAACCTATAAAGGTTTACTTGTTTCCAATAAAAATGATTCCGATAGCAAAAATACCATTAGGTTAGACGATTTACTTACTTTTCTCAGAAACCGGGCTGATATGCTGGAGATGATTAAATCGAATAACAATAGAACCGTCTTCACTCCAAAGCATAATGAGTCGTATAAGCCGAATTCATATCAACATATCAAGAGGCACAATAATCAGAACTCGAACCCGCTACCTCAAACGCATTCGTACACGGCACAAAAATTTAGTAATTTCGACAAAACTAAACATAAGCGCGTTTGTGTGTTATGCGGCAACGATCATTATTTATATTCGTGTGCAAAGTTTTTAAATATGTCCGTGCAAGATAGGCTTAATATTGTCAGGGATACAAAACTTTGTCAAAATTGTATTCGTTCAGATAGCCACGTGCCAAATGATTGTTCATTTGGTCCTTGTAAATTATGTAATTCTAGACATAATACGTTATTGCATAATAATTATATTCGTTCTAGTGAAGGTTCACGCGCGGTCGCGTCTACGCATAATTCGCTTCCTAGTGATAGCCTTTACAAATCAGCTGATGCGCAGGTAGGTCCCGAGCGTAATGTACTTACCTCCCATGCAGCGGTACAGCCAGTCTTGTTATCGACGGCACTTATTGATGTACCAGATTCGTTAAATAATTATCACACCGTTAAAGCTCTTCTTGACAGCGGAAGTCAGAATTGCTTCATAACTGAAACGTTAGTTAATCGTTTACGTTTACCTATAATACAGTCCACAATTCGTATTTCAGGTGTGGGTCAAGTCGTTTCACAAAGTACTCACACTTGTAAATTAAATATTCGTTCAAAGGTCAGTGACTTCAACACTGACATCCAGTGCTTGGTACTCCCAAGCATTACATCGAAAGTGCCATCGATAGACGTTGACTGCGAGAGTATACGTATACCTAGCCATATTACGCTCGCAGACCCATCGTTTAGTGTTCCGTCCGATATAGATATACTCCTAGGCGCGGATATATTTTGGGAACTACTAAATGAAGGGAAAATAAGGCTAAGTTCGGGACCATACCTCCACGATTCGAAAATCGGGTGGATCATATCTGGCCCTATTCGTAACAAATATTCGTTTAAAATTGACCGAGTTCAATGTAACTTAATTCAAATCGATTCTCAATTGCGTAGATTTTGGGAGTTAGAAGAATTACCCGACTTACCTTCTGCGTTGACGAAGGATGATCGGTATTGTGAAACGTTATTTACAGAAACTACAAAACGTGACGAGTACGGTAGGTTCTCTGTTCGAATTCCTATGAAGGAATCAGCTGATTCGTTAGGTGACTCATTCACCATGGCTAAAAATCGTTTTTTAGCTTTAGAAAGGAAGTTAGACCGTACGCCCGACTATAAACAATTATATTGCGATTTTATGCGAGAATATGAATCTTTAGGTCATATGTCCCCTATAGCAGAAAACGTTATTGAGTCGGGTAAACCTTATTACGTTTTGCCGCATCACGGCGTTTATCGTGAAGGTAGTCTAACAACTAAATTACGAGTTGTATTCGATGCAAGCGCGAACACAACTACTAATAAATCGTTAAATAATATACAACACGTAGGACCTCCACTTCAAAATAGCATTTTTTCAATTTTACTCCGATTTAGGCAGTATAAATACGTTGCTTGCGCAGATATTAAAAGTTTTTATAGGCAAATTCTTATACAATCGGATCAACAAAATTTACAACTTATATTGTGGAGGGAAAATCGTGAATTACCGTTACAATTGTATACTCTAAAAACCGTTACTTATGGTACTGCATCAGCGCCTTTCCTTAGTATGCGCTGCCTGAAACAATTAGCTCAGGAATGTGATGACGATCTAGTATCTAAAACAATTAACAGTGATTTCTATGTTGATGATTTGGTGTTAGGTCATAACAATAGCGATTCGTTAATCGAACTGTGCAATAAAATAACGAAAGTATTGCGTACAGGTTGCTTTCCATTGCATAAATGGACTTTTAACCATAAAGTTAATCTTGAGAGTACTAAAGATTTAAACATAGGAGAACATCATTTGTCTAAAACTTTGGGGTTAGGCTGGTCTGCAGAAAGTGACGAATTACACTTCACTACGCAGATAACACAAAGCGAATCAGTACTAACAAAGCGAATAATGTTATCAATCATTTCACAAGTTTATGACCCGTTAGGTTTATTGGCTCCCGTTGTTATCACAGTTAAATCGCTATTACAAAATTTGTGGCTCCATAAGTTAGATTGGGACGAAGAGGTACCTTCTGATATTGCAAGCACTTGGCGTAGGTTTATTTCTAGTTTTCAGAGCCTACACGATATTAAAATACCTCGTTATGTAACATCAGTTGAATCTCAATACCTAGAACTTCACATTTTTACAGACGCTTCTCAAAACGCTTATGGTTCTTGCGCATATATTCGTTCATGTCTTAATAGCAGTGAGATATCTATAGCTACATCCGTTCATTTATTGTGTGCTAAAAGCAAACTAGCTCCAATAAAGGCAGTTAGTATTCCTAGGCTTGAACTATGCGGCGCGTTAGTAGGTGCAAAACTATACAGTAAAATAAAGGATTCTCTACGCCTTACTTTCGATAAAGTGTATTTTTGGACAGATTCTACCATAGTACAAGGGTGGCTTCGCACGTCACCACATTCGTTGAAAACGTTCGTACAAAACCGAGTTGTACAAATTAATGAACTTACAGACGATACGATTTGGCGTCACGTAAAGGGTACGGAAAACCCTGCCGATCTCATTACGAGAGGCGTTAGTCTAGATTCATTAAAATACGATAACAATAATCTATGGTGGAATGGTCCAACGTTCTTGCGCGAACCTAGTATACATTGGTCTAGTTATAGTGAAAAACCTGTGTGTACGACAGATTTACCCGAACTTAAATCTCACACAGTGAATCTAGTTTCGTTTCAAATAGATTCATTATTTAAATACGATAATTTTTCGTCATTTATGCGTTTACGGCGAGCTTGTGCTTATGTATTACGTTTTATAGATAACACTCGAGCGGCCGCTGCCGGCTGCATTCACAAATGCAGAACCGGTTTCTTATCTGTGAGTGAACTCGATCACTCATTGATTCAGTTGACGCGCTTAGTGCAACAGGAATCGTTTCCTAATGAATATATTAATCTGAAAAATGGTTCACCATTATTGTCTAATCAAAATCGTAAATTCGTTAATAAATTAAATGATTTAAATATATTTTCAGATCAAAACAATATCATTCGTGTTGGTGGCAGGTTGTGTAACGCGAAAGATTTTAACTTTGAAAAAAGACATCCTGTGCTACTCTGTGGTAAACATCGTTTTACTAGGTTGTTATGTGAGTATGAACATACACGTTTACTTCACGCAGGACCTCAGAATCTAGTATATTCCATGCGTGAAAAGTGGTGGGTGCTAGGAGCTCGAAACTTAGCTAGGCAAGTAGTTCATAACTGCGTCACATGTAAACGTATGAAGGGAAAAACGTTGACCCCTTTAATGGGGAACTTACCATCTGAACGATTAGAGGCAAGTTTTCCATTCATGCGATGTGGTGTTGACTATGCCGGGCCTCTGTTTATATTAAATCGTAAAGGCAGAGGTGCTCAGTTAATTAAATCGTACATTTGTTTATTTATATGTTTCACAACTCGAGCGATACATTTAGAGTTAGTAGGTAGCTTATCGACACAGGATTATCTTTTAGCTTTAAAACGTTTCATATCACGTCGCGGCAAGCCTTGTCAAATATTTTCAGACCACGGAAGGAATTTCGTGGGTGCTGAAAAAGAACTATCCGTTATTTTCGATAATCCTAATGAAATTTCAGATTTTCTTAGTAATAACCAAATTCGTTTAACTTTTATTCCCCCATATAGTCCTCATTTTGGTGGGTTATGGGAGGCGGGAGTCAAGTCCTGCAAGTACCATTTAAGACGTGTGCTGGGCAACGCAAAGCTAACGTACGAGGAATTCGGAACGGTTTTAACGCAAATTGAAGCCGTCCTGAATTCCCGTCCCTTGTCCCCTCTGTCCTCAGATGCAAACGATTTCCTGCCATTGACTCCAGCGCATTTTCTGATCGGCCGACCGTTAACTGCGCCAGCCTGCAAAGACCTGACGTCAACAGCGCCGACGCGACTGGCACGCTACGATCGGGTGGAGCAGCTGAGACAACATTTCTGGACACGTTGGTCCAAGGAATACGTTTCTCAACTTCAACAACGTACGAAATGGAAGAAAAATAAAGAAGACATCGCCCTGGACAGCCTGGTACTCATCAAGGAGGATAACCTTCCGCCCCTCAAGTGGAGAATGGGTAGGATAGTGCGTCTGTACCCTGGTAACGATGCCATCTCCAGAGTGGCTGAAATCCGGACGGCGACTGGCGTTATACGACGGGCATTCTCGAAGATCTGCCCGCTCCTCGCTGAATCGTCATACCAGTAAGAGCTCATCGAGTCCTACGTATTGGAAGTCTGGACCTGATACTTCCAAGGCGGCCGGCATGTTCAGACCGATAATATCTACACGTAACGACATCTTGTGGCGGCTCGGCGCATCACTTCAGCAACGCGAACATCGTATGGCTTCGCTCCGAGATGACAGCAAACGTCAGTTATGTCATACGTTTATAACTAACTTCTCTCGCTTTCTCTCATTCGGAAAGGAACGACACCTCTGTAACCATTATTCGTTAAATAAATAAATTCGTTATAAAATTCAAAAATACAAAGACTTCATTGAAGACACCCGACAACGCTCCCGTAGGAAGATCGTAGGCTGCAACAACTAAACTTATTTTTGGACAGGCTTTCAAAAGCTTTTGAAATAAAAAATGAAGCCCGGCTGGGCACGTGTTTGTTTCACATTTTTTGTATAAATGGAGACAGGGTGGTTTTGTCCCTAGAATAGCGTAAACCTTATGGTTTAAATTCACATTTCTTCACATTCGGTCACATTTGTCTGATATAATAATAATAATATTCAACTAAATTATTTCGATGTAGTTTCAGTTTATCATAAACTATTGTATTTTGTACAGTTTTGTAAATATGTAGTAGTTTAGTTTCTGTAAATAAATTATAATTGTATATTATGTGTTTTCTATGCATAATGTATTTACAAAAAATAATATATATTTAAGTAGTGTATCCGTTATCTGGTTATAGGTATTTACCTACTTCATGGTTTCTACCTATTCCAAAATGAAAGTGGTATGAGTTCTTGTATTATCTAGTTATGTACGTTATAATTTCATAAATATACATAGGTACTCTCTATATCTACCTACCTATATGTAGGTATATCCAGCAAGTAGAGCTTTCTATCTTAAAATGACATTTCTGACATAGTTTAACATTTTGCTCTACCATCATTGAGATGTATTAAAGAGTCACAATCTAATAGCTGACAACACTCAAAAAATGTGCGTGCAAATTCAATGTTCTACAATGACATTTGACATTTGAATGTAGACGTTATGTCGTTTGTTTTAATGTGCAATGTCACTTGTACGCAGAAAAGAAAAACTCTGCGCACTACGTAGCGTGCGCCGAGTTTTGGCGTTTACATTTTATTTGTCTGATTGTGGCTCTAATACATCTCAATGTCTACCATAGAATAATTTTACTAACTTTTAGCTGTCATATATACATAAGTACCTACTGCCAATTTCGTGAAAAAAGAAGAAGTAGTAATTATGTGTCAGTCAATAAAAGGTTTTTTGTTTTCACAGATATAATTTTGTATTTGTTTAAATAGGTAACTCGGCCATCTATTTCATTACTATTTTACATGCATATTTTTTTATATACTTAGGTACAATAAAAGAATCCCTATACATTCCAAATTACAAGAACATTAATTAACCTTTTGACCGTCAGAGCTTAAAAACAAATCGTTTTAGCCCCCCTTTGACACCGATTTTGGTATATTGACTTGAGATGCCCCTCTGTGAGCCTCGAAACTATGACTGGTAGTGCAAAAGGACAAAAAAAACCATAAAACTTTATTTACACAGATAACCACATACATATTTATTTAAAGTGATAGTGGAACCACGTTTGGGATTGTCCTAAAAAGTAAAATCTAAAAATAGATGATGCTGCTTTTGGCTTCCAATAAAAATAAGTGTGGGTGCGGCTGTTTGCGGCATTCTAGGACGAAAAAAATAAAAATGTAGGTCATACTCGCCGGTAATACAAAAGGCACAACAACAAAAAAGCTCGCACCACTCTGTAAACTAAAAGTAAACTGTACTTTCATCAACATCCCAATATTTTTGACCGAATACTTAAATCTAAAGTTTTGATTTGCCGCCGTTGGAGCTTTTATCTCTTAGCTGTAAACACTGAGTACCTACAGGGGGGGGCTTAAATTTAATTTAATAGACCTAAATTATTTGAACATAAATTAATAGGTTTTACGTCATTGGGTCTGAAGCGAGTGCGTGAAGCCTAGCGTAGATTCGGGTGCGTCACGCGCTGTCCGCGTCGCGACAAGTACGAGGGTGAGGGTAAGGGTAGTAACTTCGGGACGAGGGGAGCGTAAGCGTCACGCACACAAGCACAAAGCCGCCACTTCTTGTCAATCTGGAGAAACATCATCGGCCTCGTAGCGTAACGGGGCGCACAGTCGCACACACGTGCGCGTTTCACAATACGCTCGCCTGCCCCCCCCTGCCCTGCCCTGCGGCCTATGCGACCGACTCCGCGTTCATGGCTCATTTTGTAATATAACTCACTTCACTTTGGTCTACTCCGAGCCGACTAGTAGTTGTGGTCGGGGCTGCGGAGGTTAAACGCGTTTTTATCGTCGATACAATAATCGAAAGCGTCCTTTGTTGTGTTCGCAGTGTCGAGTTAGTTCTGTGAAGGTTGTGTGCGAAAAGTTTTAGTTTAGTGAGCGGACTATTTTATTTTTTCACGGACTTATGGGTATGTTAACTTGTCAGTGGGACCTTTGTAACTTCACCGGGCTGTAGTGAGCGGACGAGGTCACTCACACTGTTTTATATTGTTCCGAGTGCCCGCGTTGGTGGCGCAGTCCCGCGCAGACTCCGAAGTGGCGGAACTTTAAACTCGTTATCGTACCCCCTCACGTGCATTGCAACTGAAGATTAACATTCCAGTTTAGTTAAATTCATCTGACTGGACAAGCGCAGGTCGTTTGTCGTGAGCGTCAATTGAGAATGAGTATTAAAGTAAAGTAGAATGCGCAACGTGTGGCGCCGGCCTTTTGGCACACTTTGCTAATAGCGTGAAGAGCTGGTTCGTAATCGTGAGTCATCGGACGTTGCATCTGCAATGTGAACGAAATAAATGATGGATATACGACTCTCGGAGCCGATCAAGTGGCAACGCGGAGGCTTTCTGTCTTCGCTGAACAGGAGCTTTCGATTGACTGGAGGAAAATCTAAAAGTGTAAACAATTCGCTTAGCACTAAAACAATGGAACAAACTTTGGATGAGTCGGCAATGGTACGTACCTAAGTACTCGTATTATCCACAACATTTATTCAGGGACAATTAGTACCTATTTAAATAAAATATTATGATATATAATGTACTTATATTATTATTATATAAGTACCTACCTTACAGTAGTCTGTAAGGTAGGTATATGTATAATAATGGGCCTTAGATTATCTTTAGTTGCCTGAACGAAATATTGTATTGTACTTATTGTATTATTGTTGAGGCGAAGGTAGGTACCTATATGTACTATAACTTAACAATGTAACAATACCTACCTAAATCTGAATATTGTATCATAATTAATTTCTGAAGTTTATATGGCGAGCACAATACCATAACGATTGACTTACTCATTATTTATTCAAATAATCTTTTATTTATAATAATAGTGAGTAGGTATGTAGGTACTTACTAGGTACCACCACCTACCGAACAACCGAGGACATTATTATCAAGTTCATTGTTCCTCCAATTCATTTCTATTTCTACACTTGAATTAAAATGTTAAATGTAAGTAGGTACACTATGTACCCTACGTATACCTTATTCAACAAAACTGATCAAAATGTTAGGGTTCTGGTTCTGGTATAGGTAAGTACCTAATAGGGTTAAAACATTATATTTTCGGAAACTCTTTACGTAATAACAATGATTTATTTATACACCCATTTCGAATGCATGGTGTTTTTTTAACCCATAACCAAAAAGAACGGTGTTGTAAATTTCGTTGACACCTTTAAATTAAAAATTTATAGGTAGGTACCTATTAGTGGCAATTCTGAGTGTCGCAAAAGCTAAACTAAACTAACTAAAATTATTGTCATCCTTTTTATTTCCATCGCTATGAAAGGGACGGCAACAATTTTAGTTAGCTTAATTTAGCTTTTGCGACACTCAGAATTGCCACTATTATAATACTTAAATAAAGTTTTTTAATTTTATAAATAAGAAATTTAATACATTTAAATATTTATAAGTAGTACCTACATAACATAATATATTCTGATCCTAGCTAGAGTATTTCTTCAAATTGACTAAATCATTTCCGAATCACTCCTGGACTGGTGGCCCAAAAGTTGGTATTTGTTCCTACCACTTCTATTGAAATGCGCATAATTACGAGTCTCTTCGAACGCAGGATTTCCGGTGAAATAACAGGCACGTGAGATATCCCATCTTGCCAGGAAAATAAGGATGGCACAAAATTTTAATGGCTAATATAAAAATATTTTTTTTCATAACTGTGTAATAGTTTGGAGTCTGCACACAGTATCATCAAAATAAATGGAAATCTAACGCTAGGTATATATAATATTTATATAATAGATTGCTTCAAAAATTCTTCAAAATAAGCATTTTGGTAGGTACTTACTTATATTTTTTCTGTTATTTATTCAAACTGTTAGGTATTTTTACAGAGATTTTGCAATAAATTATCATACTAGCAAGCTTCGTCGATAGCTACTGTTGGGTACCCATTTCTCGTACCCAATATGTACGTCATTCCTCTTAATCTTCCTTTTTTGTGATAGCCTAATGAGTAGCACAGCCTATGTTACAAACCGAACGGTCTGTTAGCCTACCCCGTATCCCCGTAGCAGACACGCATTCTCTGGCTACGATTCCGCCACTGACAGCTTCCACTGGCCGCCATACTATCTAATTAAAATACTTACCACTAGCTTCTAAAATATCCTTTTTATATTTCAGGGTCTCAATTCATCAGGCGACGTAGCATCAGCGATGAGGCCGTTAGAAATAGTTGCCCCCCGCATTGACTCGTATCGGTTCTCGATGGCCAATTTGGAGGAAACTCAAGATGCGGATCTAGACGCAATCCTAGGGGAACTCTGTGCTTTAGACTCTGAGTATGATGAAGAAATATCCAGAGTGTCGGCAAGTAAGTTGACTTATAGTATTCTTTAACAAAAAATAACTAGAGTTAGTAAGAAAGGATGACTCAGAAAATATGTCCTTATTGTTATTGCTAACATGAAAATTTGAATGTTTTCTATGAATATTTGTAGTTTAATAAACCAACTTTTACATGTCCATAGTAAAGAAGTTAGGTACTTAAAATATATCAAATACAATAAATAAGTACCTACTTAACTACCATAAACAGAATAATATGTACTTACCTGTTTTTCTACAGAAATGCTATGATTGGTCTTATAAGATAAAGCAATAAAAAATAACGTAAGCCTCTTTTACTAAACGAGTGTATAAGGCAAGTGTGAATAGAGCATCTAGAAGGGGAAGGCCTAGGGCTTTATTTTGGTTCAATTTGGTCTGAGTAAGTTCGCCTAGAGCCTAGGCGAACCTAGCTCAAAAGTGCCCTAAGCCGGCGAGCTTGTATGTTGAATAGGTAAAATGAGAGTGAATGAGGCTATAGGGTGTGTGTCAGGATCGCACCAAGTGGAAATCCGTGGTCTCTACCTAGGTACCCCCATGGAAAAGAGGCGTGAATATAAATATGTATGTTATAATGTAAATAACGCTGTCATGTCGTATCAAGAAGTAAAAGAGATCGCATTGGAAAGAAGCATATATAGGAAATTGCATCATTACACCGACAAGAGCTGAGCTCTTAAGTTTTATAATAATGTAAATAATATGTATGTATGTATTGTATGTATGTTATAATGTAAATTAATAAAGCAAAGTCGTCGTAAAATATGCATTTTATTAAATGTTGTGGCGGTTTGCGCTGCTGCCATCGCAGCCCGTGAAATAGGATCCTACTGCATTATTTCTCGGTGAAGCCGGAAATTGAAAGAGCCTATGGCAAGACATTCGTTCCAAAGTTTATTTCCGAACTTACCTGGTGAAACTCAAACATTTAACTGTTATAGAAAGGGAATCTGCCGATGAACAAAACCATGAGAAGGAGACCAGCGACGGAGCTTCCAGTATAGCACGCACAGACTCTCCGGACAACGACTCGGCGTTTAGTGATACTGTATGTTCATTATTCTCAATTAGTTATATGTGGCAAAACACTTAACAGTAAATTTTAACAAAAATTTCTTTAATTTACAGGTATCAATGCTTTCAAGTGAATCGTCTGCATCCAGCAGCACCAGTTCTAAATGTAAAGCCATCAAACTAAACATACATCCGACTCAAAAGGTAGGAAGTAACTTTCATGTACTTATTGCTGTAGGAACTATAAATTGTGTGAAATTCTATATTCCTAAACAAGAAAAAATAATTTCCAAATCTCTGTTGCTACACCACTCGTGTTCCACAGGATGCGAGTTTCCAACAAAAAGCGGACAAAATAAAGTTAGCTCTAGAACGTATGAGGGAAGCCAATGTGAAAAAACTTTTTATCAAAGCGTTCTCTATGGACGGCTCGTCTAAAAGCTTGTTGGTAGATGAGAAGATGACTTGTGGGTATGTTACAAGACTGCTCGCTGACAAAAACCACGTGACCATGGAGCCAAAGTGGGCCGTTGTAGAGCACTTGCCTGATCTTCACATGGGTAATATTGCACTCTATCGTAATTTCAACCAGTACATCCTCTTCTCATTTAAAATGGTGGCTATATGATCGAACATCGCTTTTTTTCAGAACGTGTTTACGAGGATCATGAAATGTTAGTCGACAATTTAATGCTTTGGACGAGGGAATCTAAAAATAAAATACTTTTTGCCGAGAGACCTGATAAAATATCATTATTTCAAACTCCTGAAAAATATCTTCTCGCAGACGATGATCGAGGTAATGTTGTTGTTCGAGTTTTTTTATGCTTAGTCTACAAAAAACATTTCGCTTCATAATGTTTTTAATTTCAGGGAGATCGAGTGAACATGACGAACATTCACGCCAGGTCATTATAGAAGAGTTTTTCATTCAAAATGGAGTTCCAATCACGACATCATCCGTGTCTGGACACCCAGTGCCACCCATGGAGGGACCTCTCTATCTCAAAAACGATGCCAAAAAAGGATGGAAGAAAATCTACTGCGTATTGAGGCCGTCTGGTTAGTAATGAATGCTGGCGCCGTGTGGCCACACTCTCTATTCCTGCCGAGCGAAATGCCCATGCGAATACATTTTCTTTAATTGCACTACCAATTTGCTTTTACTGCGTAAACGATGCTATAAATGTTTTAATTTGTTTCCATCATAGGTCTATACTATTCGCCAAAAGATAAAGTGAAAACGTTGAAGGAACTGATTTGCTTGGCGACGTTTGACAACAATGAAGTCTACATAGGATTGAATTGGAAAAAGAAATACAAATCTCCTACAGACTACTGCTTTGCGATAAAGCATCCGAGGCTGCAGCAGCCAAAGAGTGTCAAGTTCATTAAATTTCTGTGTGCTGATGACCAGCGCACGCTAGACAAATGGCTTACAGCCATGAGGATAGCCAAGGTGATTTTTCCTACTGCTATTATCCTAGTTACAATATCGAAAGACGTGTTGGCCGAGTGGTAATAAGTGCCTTGATAATATAAGCATTTTTATACGAGCTTTAAAAGACGAATGAAAACTTCGTGAGGAAACCTGCGGCTTAGTCAGCCCGACACGTAGGTATACAAAATGTCTTTCCTGTGGATATAGCCGGCTTAATACTGAGAGGATGGTTTAGGTGCTGGGCAAGCCTATTTCATCTCAACAAAACAGGCACTTCATTGTCTATCTGATGTAAATCACAATAGAAATCATTACGATTTACAAAAAAATAAAAATCCATGTTTGTTTACTCAACCCTTTATGTTTTATATCTCTTGCTCACGGTTCCCTACTAATGCTTGTTATGAAAATATTTAAATTCCACAATAACTTATTCTATTGCAGCATGGAAGGCAACTGCTGGAGAACCACCACACGTTGGTTGAGGAACTAACACAAGAGGACCTGGACCACCTCGCACATGCCCGCTCTTGTTCGGTTCGTATAGAAAAATGTATAATATCCTTGGACATTCCACACTGCGTCATCTAGTCCCAAGCTAAGCAATTGAATGCCTGCTATAACAGCTAGTACCCCCTGTACTCCCTGTCTCCAAGTACTTAATGTTGATTTGGTTTAGTATCGTTTGATTTAAAGTAAATTAACGAGATGGAGAATCAAGTGGTAAGGAAAATTTTGAGAAGAACTATATAAATCTGAAATTGTAAAAAGTCTCAGCAAAATTAAATTGATCTAAAAGTACTTCTCACTGGTCTTTTTAAAGGAAAATGGTCACGCGATGTCAAATGCGATCTTTAAGTTGGTTAATAGGATTGTTAGTTACTATGCAATATGTTAGGTCCTACTCTACAATAATGTTTACATTTGCACAGATTACATCGATCCCTACGAAGACGAACATCAGCAATCCTGTTTGCACAAGCAATATGCCTGCGCAAGGAGCATCCTGTATCGTCAGTGCTGCCAATTCTGATATAAGTAGTGGCAGGTCAGTATTTTAATCCAGTTGGAATAAGAGTAGCTCTACACCCTTTCTTCCGCATGTCTGATGACTTGTTGGCAAAAACCGTCCTAATGGCGCGAAAGACTTGGCAGACCACCACGATCGAGCTGAATGTGGCTACCAGACTGGTCAAGGGCTGAAATGAAATAAAATAATAAAATAACCATTATGATAAAATAACCATATACATATATATATATTATAATGCAATTTTTTATATTCATACTCATCCATTATTCACCACTCTAATGGTGATTCGAGACTACAACTCAGCCCCCTGATTGTGTAACTTGTCTCGATGGTTTCAAAGCAAAAATCACAGTAAATCCGAAAACATGTAAGTGACTTGCTTAATTACTAATTTAGATATGACCTTTGACCTACAGACTTTTGACAATATTCATAAGACCATAATATACACTCGCCATCGTTTAAAAAACTAGGTGGTACTACTTGTGTTCGTTCGCGACCAAGTTCGTGAAGAATCATTGTATACATTGCATGACATGTGTGACTATTATTATTTTGTTGTTATTATAAAATGCGCATATTATGCAAGTTTGTTGATAATTTTAATAGATGTAAAAATAATACGAAAAGAACTAAATAGGTACCTAATTGTAAGTAAGTTCGTATAAGCAAACTGCCAACTGTGGTGAGGAGTTTTTGGGCCGCTTAGGCCTCTGTCATGGCTTAAGAAGTTTATCTAACTTTATCGACTTATACCCGGTTCCTATATCCAACGTACGGATGACCGTAGATCGATCGTCATAGCAACGTTGTTATCTGTCAAAAAGTGTCATACATTTTGTGTTGTTTAAACATCGTTTCTATAGAGATAGATCGACGGTCATCTGTACGTTGGATTTGTGCAATAGTTTAAGGATGCAACTTTTAATAGTCCGATTTTGTTAGCAAAATTACTTAGGGTTTTGGGTAAAGCTCCCAAGATGCGTGCTAGCCGCTTGCTGCTGCGACTTTGGCATTTATCTTACCTACAGCAAAGACGATTAATATTTAGTTGCCTACAGTAAATCTGACGATGTAAACTGCACTCAATACAGAAATACAGATTATAGTTAATTTGTAAAAATGTGGATTGTTATCGGTTATTAGTTGAATTGAGTTCAGTTTATATTAAAACTACCTAGTAGAACTTACCTTCTTTTTAGCCTAAATCAAATCTAAATTTATTTTTATTATTATGTTTTTACTTATATCCTGTATTTATTCTTATTGTTTTGTTGATAGTTGTAATACAAGTTATGAAGTTGGTTTTATATTATTGGTTATAACCAACGCCAGAAACTTGTTTTGGTTTTATTAAAAGTCCCAAATTGTGTCTTTTAACACAATTTTGTGTAGGTAAAACCTTTCCTTAGAAGCAATGTTGTGAACACTTTATTTTATTGATGATATGTTATGGTCTCGTTATTGAACAGACACTCACGCGCGTCCTCTTCGAGCTCGAGCGGATGTCTCTCCGATGGCGGCACCGCTTCCGAAAGCGCTTTCGACTGCGAATTTCCTATGGGTAGGTAATTACTTTTGCTGTTTATAGAACAGTACCTACCTACTTTTCGATTCTATTTTCTAAGTCAACGTTATGATTTTGGAATAGTGTTAGCTCAAGTTAATTGAAATCAAATCCTAACCAAACAAAAACAAATATCCTCGGACAGCACAACTGCTCATCGTTTCACAGCTTGATGCGCATCCTTGCAGCGCTCCGTTAGTCCGTTACCAAGCACATGGTGATAAAGCAGCATAAAAATACCAGAAATTGATTTTTATTCTGTTGTGTAATTAATTTCAGGCACAATAAAACGCAAGCCCTCAATGAAACCAAATATTCCCCTGACGTGGATGACGCGCCAGCTGAAGGAGATGGTGGAGAAGGACGGCGAGGGTGCCGAGGGGGACGAGGAGGCGGGGGGCGACTCCGGCACGCTGACGCGCCGCCCGCGCCCCGTGTGCTCAGATGACTCCACTCTCAAGCGGCATCATACATCAGGTAAACTATTTCCTCTCCTTTTCTATCTATTTGGCCTTAATATTGATATGTAGGCATACCTACAATGCCAGAAGTTAAAAGACGGCTTAACTCGATATTCAGTAGTCGGCTTAAAACGCGCTCAGGCAGGTTACAGCAAATTGAAGCAAGGAATGTACCTATCTAATACAATATTTTGTACGGCAGATTGTTCGTCCAGCTCCGCGCTGGAAGAGTGCGCGGTTGCGAGCAGCCCGGTGCGCACCCCCAGCTCGCCGCAGCACGGGCTCTATGAGAGCATCTCCCGCGAGTCCTTCCGCGACAGCAGCGACAGCGGCAGCGCCAGCGGCCTCTACGGCTACTCCAGCATCTACGACACCATCCAGAGGGGGCCGCGCGGCGCCGCGGCTGAAGCTGAGGCGCTGCCGCCGCCGCCGGCCGAGCTCGCCGCCGACGGCATGTTCAGCTCCACGTTGAGTCTCGACTCGCTGCCGCCGCCGCCGCCACCCGAGACGCTGGAGGAGCTGTCGGGTTCGCAGCTGAGCCTGCCGCCGCCGCCGCCCGAACACGCGCTCGAGTCGCCCGTGCGCCGCGTGCAGGACATCGTGAACCAGCTGTCGGCGCAGCAACACCGCGCGCCCGCGCCTCCCCTAGCGCCCCTCGCCCCGCTGCCGCACGCCTTCCCGCGCCAGCTCTCGCTCGACAGCGTCGCCTCGGAAGCCTCCAAGACCTCCTCCTTGCACTCCGACAAGAGCATCTACGGCCAGCAGAACGTTGCCTACGGCGCCTGTCTCGTCGAGCTTCAGAACAAGAAGCTTAGCAACGGCAGCCCCTCCGGCCCGCAGAAGCTCGGCTCGGAGGTCATGAAGGAACGCACCGGCTCGATCAAGAAGGTGAACTTCGCGGACGAGCTCCCGACGGGTTCCGAGAAGAAGCAGAAGAAGATCTCCTTCAGCTTGGCGGAAGTGCCGCCCGCGTCGCCGCGCAAGCCGACGCCTCCCAAGCGTAACGAGAGCACACGACTTTCCTCGCCGAAGAAGCTGGCGGATTCAAACAGCAACCCGCCGAAAGACTTTTTGAAAGATCTGCAGCGTGTAATGCGCAAGAAGTGGCAGGTGGCACAGAAGTGCAAGCTAGAGCCGGCCACCACGCCGCACGAGGTGCTCGGCTTCCGCGAATACCCGCTCTCCGAGGACTACAAGGAGGCCAGCGTCTCCATGTGGGTGCAGGAGCACTACGGCAGCGGCGGCGCGCTCGACGACCCATTCTACGAGAACGTGTACGCACGCTGCGGGCCCGCGGCGGGGGGGGCGGCTGCGGAGCCCCCGCGGCGCGCCGAGACGCAGCCGCTGCGCGCCAAGCGGCCCCCGCCCGCGCCGCCGCGTCGCAGCGACTCTACGCACCTCTCCACGCACCCGCACCAGCACCAGCACCCGCAGCCGCAGCCGCAGCCGACCGTCTGAGAGGAGGCCCGGCCTCAGCGGCCGCAGATTGTTATGAATCATTCTTGGGCACGAATTTTGTGCTGTGATTGGACCACTTGCAAGAAGAGTAAGCGTCATAATCTTTCGATTTTCGATGTTTAGCCGGTTTTGCGTATGTATTTATCTCAGCTATATAGATGCATTTTGTAAAACCAGGTGCCTTCGTGTAGGTAGGTATATTAGTAAAAATGCAGTGAACAAAAGTGCTTAGTCAGAACGCTCCAGAGGCAGGCGAAGATAGGCGTGAGGACGGCATACATAGTGTATACAGTGCAGCGAGCGGGGCCCGACCCTGGCCAACAAGTGAGTTATGAGTGAGCCGTGAGCCGTGACTGGTGAATGACCAATTTAGAAATTGTTATCGTTTTCGAGGATATAATAATTATAAAAACAATGTTAATCTTAATGGCGGTGCTATTTTGAAATGTATTATGATAAATATACTATGTTTGGGTATTTGCAGCTGGTGGAGACGCGTTCATTGGAGACACGACTTCGCCAGTGAAATTGCAAAATGTATTTAGTAGTATGTTAGTTGGAGTTTTTCTATTTTATTATGTTCCTGTTTTAAAACGTGTTGCGAAGTTTATTTAAATTAACGCCATTGTAGCTGTTTTTATAGATATTAGGGGCCTCTGACTTTCTCTAGATAGGAGATCAACCATCACACATTTGTGTATAAGAACACTTTTGTGTGTAGTATAAAACGCTTTTAGGTTTGGTTAAACTTATCTACAGATAGTTGTAGAGGCGCCAGTTAGAAAGAATATATAATGCTCGTATCTACATTGTATTTTTGGTAGGGAATAAATTAACATTAGATAAGTAGGTATCCTCGCGTGTGAAAACTTTAAGCTTTGCACACAGATTGCGAGCATTTCATCTATATACCCGCCATGCTAATTCATATAATAACATGCATTTTCTATCTAATCTATGTAGTTACAAGAACTTAAGTAAGTATGCATTTCAGAAAGATTTCTATTGTAGTCAATTTTTTACCAATAGTTTAAAATACCTATAACCGTAATTTACGGAAACCCAGGAGAATAAACAACCCAATGTCATATTTAGATCTCTTAGCTATAGTTACGATTCTAGATATTTTTTCATTTTGGTACATCTACCTACATATTTTTGTCGTAAGATAATAATGACCCAAATTATTGACCTATAGCTATAGGTGGGAACTATAGCTCCCAGCCTTTTATAAGGGCTATGTGAATAGTTATCAAAGCTGTTAATATTTTAACCTAATATAATTGATATCTTACATTAATCTGTATATTACTATTTACTTAGGCAATTCCTTATTATGATTTTATGGTAATTGGGATGATACTTTTGTTATTACCTACTTTATTTTCCTGTCTTGATCAAAATTTGCGTTCAAGAGAGTGAGGCAGCCGTCACCAAGAAAACTTATCCTTTTTGTAGGTACCTATATGATATTTAATATGTATTATGATAACTTCAATATCCATGTGTTAATCTCAGGGATTCAAAAAACTTTACTTACATAAATTAAGTAGGTACCTAAATCAAACCTTTTTTGCCTTGGATTTTGTTCTAAAAATCAGAACTCCATAATTAGGTACGTGCCTAAAGATACTAGTTGGTAGCGGACGTTAGGAAGCCACGAACGACGCGGCGACCGACGTGTCGCAGCGACGACGCGACGTTACTGGTCTCTATGTGGGTATTTCTATGAAATTGCCTCCGTAGTTAGCGACACAAAGCTAGCGAGAGCGACGCGTCGTAGAGCGGCGAGAAGGCTGTGTCACCCGCCTGCAGATCTGTACGCCGCTAACCCCGGATTAACAACACGTCGCGCTCGATGTGTTTCTTTTCATCTTTTCAAAAACAATTGAACATTTTCATCTACTGTTGCCGATTACAGTAGAGTTCGAAATCATGACTGCAGAGACAGGACTCCCGAGTTCCCGACAATGTTTAACTTTTTTACAAATGAGTAGGTACCTATTTCTCATAAATATAAAAGTTCATCCCCTTGGGAGTAGAATTTGTAAAATCCCAAGCAACCCACATCTTTTTACTAGAACACATAAAAGTTTGACTCGTACCGTCCTCTGAAGGGTAGTTTATAGATAATGATAACACAGCCTTCAAATAATACCTGAAAATGAATTTTGCCTACCAAGTTCGCCACTAGTATATTCTTTTATCTGTGGTATAGCTCATTAAATACGAACAGCTTTAGCTTTTTGGTATTCCAAACATACAGCTAGCATAAATCTAAAACCTTAGTACATACGTAGTAGGTATCTCTACCTAATCTGTGCTTAGTACCTAGGTACCAACTTATAATTCCATCCAACAGTCACTGATCACAAAGACTGAACGTTTACATTTTAATTTGACGTTGACAATACTATTTCGTCCAAATTAAGATATATCCAATAAATCAACTAAGGTCAGTCTAACACTCATCCAAGTTAAAACCCTTTTTATCGATAGGCTCTTGCATAAATCACCCCATTGTACTTATGTAAAGTACCCCTATGTACCTACCTAATACGAACGAATATTAATCTTGTCATTTAACTTGTAATGTTCTGCCTCCGCTGCCATAATATAACCTACTTTTCTACAATCGCTTTCGCTATAAAAACAGAAAAAAGAATAAAAGCATTCGATGACGCTAACGACCGGGCGCGCGCGAATGAAACTCTACCTACTAATGTAAGTGGTGCTTATGTACTCGTATGTTCTATTGACGTTTGTCTATACATACAAATCCTACAGTTAAGAGCGTCTCAAATACCTAGTTAAACGCTTTCAAATATTTAAGTAGCGTTTCAGTATTCCGGGATAAGTCACGTGGTCAAGGTGTCAAATCAAAGGATTAGCATAATCAAAGGATGATAATCGATACGAATCATTTGTGTATGTTACAAATGATTTGAATTCGATTGTGTAAGGTACCTACAATGTAAAATACAGTTTGATTTAAAGTTTAGTTGCTGTACTGTACCTAGGTAGGTACCTACCTGAAAAGTTACGAAGGGGGTGATCCATTGGCGAGAGAAACTATCGCCAATACCTAGGTACCACATTCGAGAGCTCCAATGGATGACTTTCATAGCACATATTTTTTATACCTATTCAAATTAATTACTTAAGTAGGTACCTTCTTTAGTTGTCAGATTTAAATCAAATTATTTGGGAAGTCTATCGTAATAATTGTTAAAAGTAAGTGAAATTATTGTTTTTGTAAAAACCGACTTCTATTTTACATGAACAGAACCAAAAACAAAAATAAATTTTCAAAATCTATTCACAATAATTTTTGATACAGAAATCGATATGAAGTACTTACTCGTACATAACGTAGGTAGGTGCTTACATACTAAAAATATAAATAAAAAAAACAGTGGAACATAGAACCCCTCCTTTTTCGAAGTCGATTCACGATTGTAAATAGACTCAATAAGCGATAAACTACCCAATTACAAAAATAGATCTCAACCTCAAACCAGATTATGTATACCTAACTACTGTATAAATATTTTAATTTAACACTAGGTCCATTTACATAATCTATCTTTACTGTCTTATAGTTAATACATTTTTATTGTCTCTACCTACCAACTATATTACAATGTGTCATGTCACCTAACCATTTATAAATAATGCATTTATTAGTTTAATTTAAAAATGTAGTAAAAAATTGTACAGAACAAACCATAAATTAATTCTTTGTATATTTTTTCAAATATAATGAAATTCCATTGACTGCTTTTTTATTTAAGTACCCACATTTACCCTACACCAACTAATACATGGGGCCTTCGATCATTATACCCCATGGGGAAATCCAATAGGTAGGAAATAACTAAAATAATTTATTTTAGTTACTTAATTTATATTTTTCAGTTACGAAGGTACGTGGTGTGTGTTTCAACTGAGAGCTCTCAGTTGAAACACACACCACGTACCTTCTAATATAAATTTATGGGCTAGCCCATATTATTTTTTTTGTTAGTTTTGATGTTTCTTATCTAAAACGTTTAGTAAAAGTTCTAAAGGAATTTGTAAGATGCTTATTGGAATTTGAAAAGACTTGATTAAAATGAAAACGATCGAAATAAAAAGGATGGCATCAATTTTAGTGCTTTCAAATTAGTTTAGTTTAGTTTTTGCGACATCTGAATTGACACTAATTACTACTATTACATGCTCTTTGCTAATTACAACGAGATTTACAATCTAACACCTGTCTAATCACTGTCAGTTTACAAATTGTTTATTTACTACTATAATTTTTTACTTCCTATTATAATATTTTATTTTATTGACAAACGTAGATAAATCATTTAAAGTAAAAGTAAATAAAAAACAGAAAGTTAAAAATGACCACTGATGGTAAGTTTAATACTTAAATACTTACCTAAGTAGGTAATTCAATATGGATATCGATGCTCTGAGAGATGAGTACTAAGAGAAAAAGTATGGTAGGTACCTATACCGTGAAGAATAAGGGTAGGTACCTAAAACCTTTGTTTTTAACTCGGTTTGGGGCCAAACCAAAAGTGAAGCTTGAGTGGGACTCACATCGAACAACGTGAGGTTTATCATAGTAGGCTTGGAAAGTCAAAGGACTATAACCATAAATAATAATTTAAAATAAGTAAGTACCTAGGTATTGAACTATTCAGATGAATACTTATTTTAAATTATTATTTATGGTTATAGTCCTTTGACTTTCCAAGCCTACTATGATAAACCTCACGTTGTTCGATGTGAGTCCCACTCAAGCTTCACTTTTGGTTTGGCCCCAAACCGAGTTAAAAACAAAGGTTTTAGGTACCTACCAGTAAGTACCTAGGTATTGAACTATTCAGATGAATACTTAGCATTAAATATTTTCATGCAACGCCTTATAGGTAGGTACCTACTTAAGTGCAACATAATCATCGTCTTCATCACCTCACCTGGCCATCACTTAAGTTGGTATCTATTTATCAATCTGATCACATAACACAAGCATTAAATTGCTTAGCTTGGGATTAGGTGACGCCGGGTGGAATGTCCAGGGTATTTATTTATTTATTAAAGTTGCTTTGTATTGTGCAGAAGAAGACTGCAAATGCATCAGAATCAGTGGGCACTTGGAGGCGGTGCGCTGGCTTCTCTGGCCGAGACCGTACGAGCCTGGTTCCGGCTACCTCTCCCTCGGTGACTGGACGCGCGACCCTCACATTTGGCTGCACTACGTCGAGAGTACGGACGGCCTGCTAGCTGATGATGACGTGCTCTTGTAAGCTGATTACATCTTGCTAGTTGATACCATGAATATTGTGCGCATGTCGAATATGTACGGTTAGGTCGATTAGATCACAAATCATACCAGAAAAAATCCTGGTCTGCTTGGAACTTTTCAAGATTCGCCCTTGAAGTGTAAACTAGTTTTTCTATTGTTCCTCGGTTAACATTCTCGATACCTAACGCGCTTTCTGTTTTAGGTTTCAGCCTAGCTTAGTCAACTGGATATTGATAATATTTTTTGTTTCTCTGATGTACCTACCTACACAGGTCGCAAAGGCGGTCCCATTTTGATTACAGAGAAAAAAATATTTGGTATTATTGGACGATTGGACGACCCCTGTGGCGCAGTGGGTGAAAACCCACCTGAGACACAGAGGTTGAAGGTTCGATCCCCGCTGCAGGACAAATGTTTGTAGCCTACCTACATATTGTATAATATGCAAATATTTGTCTCGAGTCAAGGACTGCCTATGTCAATGGACCGATCGACGGCAAAATACGGGTGCCTAGTAGAGAAGGGAATAATTATCATTTTGTTATATATGTAGTTAAATCATGATCAAATGTTATAATATTTTAAAACCGCATAGGTACTTAACTGATTAATTCTTGTTTATTTTTGCAGAAGTACTGACACTCGCTATTGGTCAATTCACGATGTGCAGCGATATTTCTTTGGAGACCTACATTGTGAAAAAGTGCTTTTTACGTATCAGTATCCGAATTTGAGGATGCCTTCTCGTCTGGGCAGCTACTTCTGGAAGGAGAACATAGCTCTGAAGCTTCCACCTGCTCTTTATCAGAAAGAGTTTAATCGGTCCCTTGAAATCACTCTTAAGGTTATCAGAACTCTATGATGTTGCGCTACACTATTTCATAATCACCATCATCTCAGCCCGGTCGCTGCTGCTCGGTGAAGAACTCTCTATTATCTATGCCACTCAGTCTGGTCCTGTGCGATACTTCTCCCGCTATCCGGTAGCATTTACGATGTCATCTAACTATTGGCTGTCGGTGGTTGTCTGTTTCTTGGTCGTTGCGCCCATTACTGAACAAACGAGAAAAGAAATCTCACTAGTCCAGTCGACTGAACAAACGAGAAAATAATTCTCACTAGTTCAGTGAACTGAACTGGACAACTGAACTAGTGGGAATAGACGTTATTCACTACTGCATACCAACCTACAAAAAATTATAAAATTAAAAAAAAAACATCTCTTCAGTAACTCGGTTGATAAGTACCTACAAAATCTAGAATGCTTGAACCATTAAATATTCATTAAACTATAAAAATTAACTATCAACTAGTGTATTATATATATATATAATCTGTGCTATCAATTACCTACCTGATTTCTACGATGTCTACGGCGTAGAGCGTAGACAGTCTACACACAATCCAGCTTGTCTAATTAATAATTACTTTTATTTCAGAAACTAGAAGCAACTGAAGCTCAAATGAGCCGTCTTATGATCTCGGATCAATTGATAAAACTAGAACGTCTTGATCATTTTAAGAGAAAAACCTTCTTCCGTATCTTAATGAATATAATGAGGTACCTAGATCATTGAGTTACTTGCTTATGAATGAACGAGATCACACAAACACAACAGTAGCAATTATAGTTTTATATAATACTAGCTGCGCCTCGCGGTGTTACCCGCGGTAGTTTCCGTTCCTGTTGGAATACCGGAATAAAAAATAGCCTATTTGTTATTCCCGGTCATAAACTATGTATATTACAAGTTTCAGCCAAATCCGTTCAGTAGTTTTAGCGTGAAAGAGTAACAAACACACTTACACACACAACAAACTTTCACCTTTATAATATTAGTACTTAGGATAGACGAGACGTTCATCAAAAATATACGTAGGTACCTACTTCTGAAGCGAACGTGACTTTTGTATGCGTCAATCTAGCGCCGCCGGCGCCGCCTATTTTATTTTATTATTACATTCAACAAGGGAATTTTAAAAAACTTAATGTTCAGTTTGTGAAACCTATCATAAGTTTTTTTTATTACCCCTGTAATAGTTTCATTTTGTAATAGTTTATAATTTAGGAAGAGTAGCGAAAACAGAGTTTGGTGGCCACCAAGTGCAACTTCGCTACTCCTCAGATCCTTTCCCTCAGGCCTTTCCCCGCACCCAAATCGTCCTCTCAGCTTATCCGACCTATCCACAAGAAAGGCAATGGTCAATACGTGTGGGGCTGACTAAGCCGCGGATTTCCTCACGATGTTTTCCTTCACCGTCCACAGCTCGTATTAAGTGCATATAAAATTCGATATAAAATTTGAAGCAAATTCTTATGCATTAATACAAGACCAAAACAGGAATAAGGGTAGGTACAACAAAAGCCAACGGGCCGGTGCTGTGACGAAATACTTTAGTTTCCAGGATCGTCTTGAACTCGTGTCGCTGGAGAATCTCTGCTGCAAGCGGCTTGAAGGAGTCCGTCTTATTCAACAACTGGCGTGCTTTAACGCCCATACCCTCAAGTACTTATTCTTGTGGCGGTTTGTGCTACCCAATGAAAACCCTCTGTTAATAAACTACTCATATCTTACTGGTTTGTATTCGCGATTTATGAATTAATTTCATTTGTATAGGGGCATAGGCCTCTTTCTTAAGGTACCTACGCGCTGCAATCGCGATAAACCAAGCTAAGCAAAATATGCATTGAGCTAAATGCTAAACTTTATTTCTAAAACGTCAAGAAATAAGTATGCTAAATTAAGCACTAAAGATGCTGAAAAGGCAACACTGCAGTTGACACTGCAGGAATTTAGATTATGAATTCAGAGAGCTTTTCCGGATGTGTGAGGCCAGCCTTATTGTATGGTAGTATTCCAAAACGTATTGTTTATATTCTCTGGGTATTCCGGACTTTCTGAATTAATTCAAACTCTTTTATTCATATTGATCAACTTGACGTTTATATTTTTATAGAAAAATCGTGTAAAATCCCTAAAAACTCTCCAAAAATTCAAAATTCAATTATAGGTACCTAGTTTTTAAATCTATTATATTAGCAATGGCTGATTTCACGCCCATACTGTTGCTGCTGCCTAGCATAAAGTTGTTCTGCATCCTGCTGCCCCTGGCCGCCCTGCTCATCACGATGGGAGTGTACGTAGGGGAAGTCTTTTCACGAGTCAACAACATCACTTACACTAAACTGAATAACTTTGTGAAGACCACATCGTTTTGAAGTAACAAAACAGAACAGAACCTAGAAAACTCTTTGCTAGAAAACACCACGATTCAATGAAACCCCTTCATGCTTGGTTACGGCAGGTAGGCATGACGACCGCCCAAGTTTATCAACAAACTGCGAACTGCCAAGACCCCAAGCTTTCTTCATGTCTATTACCGACGAGGAAAAGTCCCGCATTGCGAAACTTTTACAAGGTTTAGAAACTCCTGAAGTAAAGTTATCCGAAAGATGCTCGGAATTAATTAAGGATTTTCATCAGAAGTTTGACAAAGAAGTCGAAGAAGAGGCGCTGGCCAACCAGATGGATGAATTAGTTCTGGAGAACCCCTACCGGGTTGATCGACAACTTTTAGAGGAAAACGAAACAAAACTACGAAAATTGCTTGCTGAATGCAAGAGGTACGACTTACCTACCTACTAGACTAGACCCATAATTTTACATACAATCTGTTCAAGGAAAAAGAAGTTGTGTACTTACCTACCTAATTCCTATAGCTGGTGAAATGTAATAGGTAGGTAGGTACTTAGGCCGCGGCCGCACCGCAAGTATAACGTCAAAGCCACATGACCCACTCAGCGAGCAGTGGGGCCGCGCATATTAACGTGCCTTGTATTAGTTTACTACGATGAGTCAACGAAGCGATGCTAACCTCTTGCCACTAAGCGTTACCGCCAATAGGCAGCATTTAAATTATTCTTACTTGCTTACAGAGATAAAAGAGAATGCACAGAAGACGCAACCAAAGTAGTTTCTGATCCTAAGCGCCCGTGGAGGACTAACACTAATAAAGAGAAGTTAGTTCGGATCGACAGTGATCTCAAACAACACCTCGATAAAGCTACCCAACTTATAACTCCTTTGGTTGATCAAGAGATGCAGGATCTAGTGAGGAAGTGTCAGGCAGAGACTTCTCTAGCACCGCCAGTATCAGGGGATCGGCTTAGAGATACTGTGGACGCAGCAAAGAAAAATTTAACTAATTTTCAGTACCGTAAATTGGAAAATACAACAGCAACTGCTATTTTGCCCCTGGCTCATGAGATTGCGCTTATAAAAGATGCACAGGAAATTACTGTTAGACCTTGTAACCAGTAAGATGTTTTAGATATTTTTGTTTGATTTTGTGTATTTTTTATTTAGATAACGATGTGAAATAGCTGATAAAGTACCGATACAACCTGTAAACTGACTTTTATCATTCCATTGCCTCAAAATAACCTTTATTCCATCCAGTCCTATAAGATCAATTAGGTAGGTATTTAGTTGTGTTTAGGCACCTACCAAAGAGAATATAAACACTACGTTTAGCACCTACCATAATATAGGTAGGTAGGTTCTTGTAGATTCTGCCACCTAGATAATTCCGTTGCTGACCCACCGTACCACCGGCTTCTAGTGTAAGACCAGGACTAGGTACGTATCTAATGTGAGTGTTAATTATTTCCTTCGTTCGGTTAGGACTATCTGACCCGGCGAACATTGCATCTTGGCATATTCTTATAGATTTTATTTAATGGGCCAGAACCCTCGAATAGCCACGGAATCCTATAGGTAGTACCTAACAGTTAGGCGAAATAGTTTGGCCACGAGGAACAACCCGTCCTAGGCTGCTCATCCTCTGAAGCAATCAGAAATGACGAGAAATGTCGCCCTAGTAATGAAGAGCTCCACACACGCTCTTTCTCCTTAAACTTTACAGGTAGTGGACAGTACATTCCGCGGCCGGAATCCAGGCATTGCTTCCTGAGGAGCCTGGGGGTGATGCAAAACTTGAGGGTCCTGGCGCTTGAGTTCTCCCATATTGCTGATGGAACTGGCAGCGCGCTCATATCGCTGTTGCCCGTTATCAAAAGACCACATTTTAGATTACAGGTAGGTACTTACCTTGAATATTCCATTATATTTATATCCTAGTACTAAGTAGTTAAGTACCATGGACGAAATGTTAAATACTAGCTGCGCCCTGCGGTGTTAGTGTTATAGTTTCCGTTCCTGTTGGAATACCAGGATCAAAAGTAGCCTATGTGTTAATCCAGGATATAAGCTATCCTGGTACCAAATTTAATTGAAGGAGTAACAAACATTCACACTTAGGCTGCCTGTCCATGAAGCGGAGCGAGCTGGCGAGGGTAGGAAGCAGACTTGAGACTATAATTATTAGGTATACTACATAAAACATTTGTCCCGCAGCGGGGATCAAACCCGCAACCTCAGCATCTCATGCGTGGTTTTCCCACTGCGCCACAGAGTTTATCGTATCAACAAAATGTACCTAAGTAGGTAGGTATGTCAAAGTTCTCAGACTCAGCCGCAAGAGTATCTTACCTAGTAGGTTAGGTATAGTATGTAGCTCATATTTATCTTTTGATAGCTTATATGCCGTGAGGAGCAGACGCCGGGCCGCGCTGACGCAGCCCTTGGCGTGGGGGGCTACGGCATCCCCGACACCGCGTGGAGACGAGTCAACATCGCCTGCCCTGAACTTTACCTGCATATGGCATTCTGTTTGTTGTTCCCTTACCTACAAATCTTATAGTATTATATGGGTAGAGTACCTAGGTAAGGTACCTACCTAATTCAATATACTTAGGTAAGTATATATTATAATACTTGAATAAGTAAGTAATTAAGTATTACCTTATTATGTATAATATATTTAATTATTGGTGACTTTTCGAAACATATATGGATGTTTCTTTATGTAAGTAGGTAGGTAAATGGTAAATAAGTTAAAAAAAAATTGTGACTTCACCTACAGTTAGAATACGTGACTACGACCATATACGCCGGTTCCTGGTCCCTAGCATACCATTGCGAGAGACTCATCTGCAGCTTGGTATTGATCTGAAGATGAAGCAAAGACAAGATTCCGATTTAAGCTGCTTCATCCGCCACGTCGCGTATCGTTATGCTGACACTTTGGGTTAGAGATTCTTAATCAGCTGTTAAGTTACCTGATAAAAGGGAGGTGAACCCGTTAGGGTAGACCGCGAAACAGCAGAATTTAAATTTTCTATAATTTTTGATGATTATTAGTTAGGTACCTATGGTACAATAAAATCTGCTTAACCGTTTGAGGATCATCACCTCTTTTCTAGTTGAAAGGGATCTTTGAGAGAGTTGATAGGGAAATCAGTTGCACTGAAATGTATTAGCATTAAGTATTTTTATATAATTTTATTGTTAATAGTTTCTCTGAGTATTCATCAGTGGCGGTTTGCGGTATTCCCTCTGCGACGTGTCTTCGAGCTCATGCCGAGACTAGTTCGGTTCCACTACATCGGTAGAGTAGAAGATGACGTGGATCTGAAACGGATGTTCCTTATTTTTTCCTGTGGTGTTTGCGACAGTAAGATGCTAGCTTTATCTTAACAGGTTAGCTGTCCCGAAGCAAGTTTCGATCTTCTTTGTACACGTCCTCGTAGTAAATAATGACAACTAACATGAGGCACATATGCCTCATGGACGTACCAGTGCAATCACCCATGAGGCACATGTGCCTCAGCGGACAGCTAACCTGTTAAGAACCGGCTTTATCAAACAAGGATATAAAACCACTTAATAATGCCTGTTCGGTAATTACTTATGTTTGATTCATGTTGTACCCGCTGTTTTCTCGTGGTCCCAGGATTTTGTCCCATTAATGGGACCACAAGGGAGAACTGTTTCTCGTAGTCCCATTCCCCTACCTCCATTTAAAATATGTAAATAAAATGTAAAAAATAATTTAAAAAAATCGTTTTCAGAACTCAAGCAAGTTAATATTCAAATACAAGATGAAGGAATAAGGCGAAACTATTGGCGAAAAGTTGTTGATTCTCTAACAAACGAATATACCGATATTATGCGACTATATAATGTCAAACTTTGTTTAACAATCTACAAGAATTAAAGTTATTATACATTTACCTAATTCATGGATACTTTTAGTTCCTAAAAACTCCTAAAAACCTTTTTAGTAGGAAATGTTAAAAATAGGACAATCAGATAGAGTAGGTTCGGGCGCGGTGGCCTGTAGTGTAGGTACATTTGGACGTGCCTATGTGACTACTCCCTTAGATATCCTGAAAAAGCATCGAACGCCTTAGTAGACTTCACATTTCTGCTAGCCTTCTTTAATTGCGGTTGCGCCGATGCGTAAGGCTCGGTTCAACACACACACCGAGATGGAAGGAATGCGGCGAGCAGTTTTAGTGTATTATAATTTAAACTTTAATTTCATTACCATAATACATAGTATTTATCGCTTGAGAAACTTGAAACGCAAGCGGCCACAAGCGAGAGCAAGCCCGAAAGCACTTTTCAAAGCGCTTTATAAACTTTACACTGAAACTGTAACCGCTTCGCTGTCGTTTCGGTGTGATTTGAGTCTCATTTCATTGTAAACATTTGTTGCACAACTGTTGCTCAACATCAAAGTTTCTGGCAACTATGTTTACAGCCATACTTCCCGTCCACAATCCAGACTGCATCAAAGTGTAACAAATGCGTGAAGGAATGTGTCGCAACTGTTTCGCGAGTTTTGCGACACATTCCTTTACAAATTAGGAGTCCGAGATATAAAAAAAAATATTGTACAGTATCTGATACACATTAAATATAAGCATTATCTTGATACCTCTGTAATAGTTTTTTGTATAGTTTAGGAAAAGTAGCGAAGTTGCACTTGGTGGCCACCAAACTCTATTTTCGCTACTCTTCCTAATATATTCAAAATAAAACTATTACAGAGGTATCAAAAAAAGCTTATGATAGATATGTATCACAAACTGTACAATATTTTTTTTTATATTCCTTTGTTCAACGTAAGGTAAAATATTAAATGTATAACAATCTCTTATGCTAGTTCCAAGGTAGCGTCACAGCAGCATTAACTCTTGAACCATTTTAGAAAAGGGGATCTAGGATAAACTAATTAAAACAACAATTTTATGTACAAAAATCTCTACAGAGATTTATTTCATTTGCACGACTAATGTCAAAAAAGAAAATTGACCAAATCCAATGTCCAAAAGTAATGTCCAATTAAAAAAAATACTAATTATTAAAATGACCAGACATCCAATTGAAAAATGTTCAATTAAAAAAAGCCTTTTTTTTAATTAGGTAAGTACTTACTTACATTTTTTGCATGGCGTTTCAATTATTTCATTTAGAACAAAGACGATTAATATCTAGAAGACAGACAAAGGCCATACACAAAATCGTATCGGTATTTGCATGACAATACATTGAACACGAATTGGAAAAAAAACTTTATTAATTATTATTTATATAATAATATCATCAATAAATTATCAAGTACAAGAGAGAAGATAGAAGTTTGCATTGCATTATCTTGGACGTCTATAGAGTTGGTATTTTTTCTGGTTGGTTATTTCTATTCTTGGTCAGTTTTCTAAAGGGCATTCTTTGTATCTGGTTATTTTTCTATTAATCCTTTTTTAAACTTGGATGTTTTTCCGATTGGGCGATTTCATAGTTTAGTATTGATAAGCTCCTGGACATTTTTCTTTTTGGACATTACTTGTGCAAAAATTTATTTTTATATTTTTTTATAAAGTTTTTTAATAAATAAACAGAGTGTTAAGATTATAATAATGTAGGTATATTATGTAACCGTCTATGAATACCTACATATATTTTAATGGAATATAAAAGCTCTGTTTCTATTTCTATTACTATATTATCAACAAAATATGTATGTAATGATTTAGGCTTTTATAATTCAGTTCACATAAGGTTTGCAGATCACCCTTTAAACAGTTTTCTAAAGAGAGTATAGGAATATTTAGTAAAGATTGAATTGTTTTAAATCCTTTATTTACATAACATGCGTATATATAACTGAAATGTCTCTAAAGTATTAAAAATAAACCCAGTAGCCGTTACAGATAACAATAGAGCTTGCATGTGTGGCAGGCTGTCTTATCGCACATACCTCATCCCTTACCTCATCTCGTCTAACCACCCTCTGACACGGCTGCCATTCCATTACCCATCATAGTGCACGTTTTTAATTTCAGAAAATTCACACTGCAATGCTAACTGAGTTACTATCGTAATTAAAACTAAACAATAATAATATATCTATGAAAAAAGAATTTATTACAATTCAAATAAAACAAAGTGCAATATTAGAAAATATTTGATGAGTTAGGTATACCCATGTGAAATGGCTTCAGCACTTTATTTCAGACATTTGCAACCTTATTCATAATAGTCTCGCACTAAAATGATTGATAAAGACGTCATTGGAGAGAGAAAGACATAAGCAACATGAAATATCATTATGAATAAGGTCCTCCAGCATTTCGTGAAATAACACAAGAGTAACAGCAATAAGTAGATAACATAATTAATAAGGTACTTATGTAACTGTTGTATATTTATATTAATGATATATATATATATTAAACAATTGGCTAGTGTCAATTTTCTATTTTATTGCCTGTATCATTAGATAACTACATTCGTTTGTTATGATCAATCGATACTTTCCCCGTTATTCATACACAATGGACTAGTAAACTTACGTTAGCTAAACCGGGTATTAAATCTGCTGCTATCTCTTTTCATTGCCGAGAACAAGAAAAAAAACGTTATGTATAGCTTTGTTAAAATTTACAAATCTTTATGAATAATGGGGTAAGTAATTATATTAATTTGAAAAAAGAATAGAAAAAGCTCTTTTTTAACATACGCCCAATACTGAAACGCTATGTACTATGAAGGTGGTGCCTAACTATGACAATATTTGATGCTTGTCAATACACTGACAAGTAAGACAGTCCTAAATGATTAATACGCTCCCAAATATTTAAGAAGCGTCTCAGTATTGAGGCGTTAGGTAAACGGAGCTGACAAGAGTTTTCAAATAAGTTAGCGGCTGAACACCAAAATTATAGTTATCCAGTTGAATTAATTAATTAGCTCAGGCCAGATAGTGTTGCTCAGAGGACGTGCCGCATCGGGCCGCAGCGTGCCAGCAAGAGTGCAAGTAAGAATTTGACTAGTCGTTTACTGTCAGCCTTATATGCTCTTGTTTGTAAATTAAGTATCTTAGCGAGTCCATGAGATAATTGTTATCTTGAATGAGTGCAATGCTGCCACGCGACGACGGTATGCGTGTAAATCCCGTGTCCAGTGAATAACAAATGTACATGGAAGAAATACCAACATTACATAAGTTTATGTTTAGGCATCATTAGAACGATAACAAATTGCCATGGTGCTGGCCATGAAGTATGCTAATTTGCATTAAAAAATCAGAACAACATATCTATCGAATCATAGTTTGAAAACAAACTCATTTATATCAGGTAAATAGTTGATCTATTATAAAATTCATTTTAACCGTGATTCATAACACTCTCTTCATCAGGCAGCACCATAAAACATAATGAAAAGAAAGCATATATAAGTACAAGAAAAGGTAGGAATAATAACAACAGTATTTTCTATAATATTATAACACGAAAATATATTCGGTAATAAAATAAGACATACTCGAACCCACAGCATACGATTAGAGAGATAACATAAGATATTTAAATTATTCAAAAACAAGAAATGTACAGCCAAACAATATAATATCAGCATACAAAATAGCTCTGTATTTACGATAGGCATGATAAATAGATATATTCGTTTCACTATAAACAATTAAACCACGTTTTGTCTGTCGATTGTATGAAAGCCGTACGTTGGGGATGAGTTTAATACATAATGAATGACGAAAAGAGATGGGGATGGGGAGGCGTGGTGCGGATGCGGTGGCATCTGGCGCGCGCGCGGCGTCGACGGGGCCGCCGCCCGGCGCCACCCCATGATTCGTCAGTCCTCACTGCCTGAGTCCTCATTGTCCGCCTCTTTGATGTTCGTGAAGAATGACGTAAGCGCTTTAAGCATCACACCTGCAACACACCAATAAGTAGTGTCACGTAAAAAGAACTATAAGGGGAAGTGGAGGGAGTATGTTCGCCAATGTTATTATTTTTGAACTAGCATTTAGAACTAGCGATTGCGGTTGTTTATATGTGTTGCTTATCTTTTGGTATGCGCCAAGGGGTCGCACATCTGTATCCGTCGTTTGCGGCAAAGATGGCGCGTTTTTGAACGGCAATGTATAGTACTCGGATTTTATTGAATATTTTTAATAAAATGTTTGGTAGTAATCATAATATTGGTATAATTTGGTAGTTAGATAACCAATACATCTATTTACGTTCAATTTTACTATCAATTCATTCCTAAATTTAATTTATTTACGGGCAAATGTTACCCAAGGCGATTCCTGTACCAGTCATGGAAAAATTATTCAAAATTAATATTATTCAAAATTCTGAGACATATTCTGTATTTATCTTTTACTCACTTTAAATTTAATATTCAGGTTCTATTTATCCCTCAAAATCAATCAAATTCTAGTAATACATCACTCTGATAAACTATTCCGAAAATCACATATCACTTCAAACAAATCAGCTGTGCAACTTCATTTCAACCAACTTTCATTTCACTTTTCAACAACTATGGAAGTAATATTTTGTTTGAACAAGTGTGTTTTTAGTTGAACATAATATTTATTTCGACTTGAAAACTGATACTTCTACATAATTAGTAAAATTATCCCTAAGTTTCAGCCAAAAACCAAAACAACAAGTAGTTTGCTAGGCTAGTTTTCATTTACAAAATTCAAGATGCTAAACGATCTTTACTCTATGGAAAGAACTGTGTGATGAAATATAAAAAACAGGCTTTCGATTGGAGGACAGACGGTGGTACCACCCTATAGATAGTAAATAATTTAGTAAAATGTAAAAGAAAACAAAGATAAAATTTCACACATTGTTCACTAAGGCATGTATGTGTGTGTGTGAACGGTCAAGTGTCATCTGCGGAAGCACCTATCAATGCTCTCATAGTGTCACTTCAACTGCGTAAGCACTGATCTGGATCTCTATACAGGACGTTTTATTTTCTGTTCTTACTATTTCTAGTTCTACATAATCCTGGATTTAGTACATCCTACTAATATTATAATCACGCTTTTATCGGTTGGCCTCTTCAATCGGACCTCTCAGTGCAACTGTTTTTACAATTTTAAAGAAAAAAAAACGACATAATAAATTTAATATTCCATGTCCAAATAGTTTGCGTAGCATAGGTATAGGTATTTTATGAAAATTCTTCCGTAATATCACAATTATAACAAGTAGCAGAAAAAGGTTAGTCAGTAAAGGCGTGGATGTCACCAGCGGTCAAACACAAAATAAGTTAAAATTACTATGCAGAACTGATAAGTGCTTCCGCAGACTACCAATGAAAATAAAACAACATGTTCTGAACACCTACGTGGAAAGACGCCATGTTGGCTTGTGTATGTGTGTGTGCGATTAGGCTCGTTGTTCAAAATATTACGTTTTTTTGTAATAATTTACTACTTTTCACTTATAACTACTGAAATTTTATATTCTCAGATAATTTGTTGTTATAATCAACACCTGCTAACATTACGAAATAGGTAAAAAACCACCAAAATAGCATATTAAAAAAAAACGTTACGTACGACAAAACTTTTATAGTCTTTCCAATCGTTTATTTAACTTTTGACAGATCACGCACATAAAGTTTTATAATCATTTTTGATACAATGTACTACAGGGAATACTGTACTGTCATGGACGGGATCCGCCCACTTAGAGATGTGTCAATTGTGTCATTCCAAATTTAATGACCACAGGTTTTGAAATAAATCGATTATCGATTATATTAAAACATACAATAAAATTATTGTGATTATTTTTATATCAAATCACGTTTATTATTTTGCATTAAAATGCCCTAAATGTCTCTGTTTTAATGCATATAATTTGCGTAATGAAAACAGTTCCATCGTACTCGTACCTAGAAATGGGATCGAATTTATTCGCTGAAAATTAATGAATCTAAAATAATCGTTTAGACTTACTGTAGTTGGTTCAAATAAAAAACATGTGAATGAACTGCGGTACCTACTTATAATGAAAAGGGGCAAAATATTGAAATTCATAGTAAATAATGAGTGTGTTAAATCGATTAAAACTTCTTCATGAATAAAATCGATCGATAAAATAAATCGAATCGGTAACGGGTTAGGGTATCACTATTTGAGTCAGTATTAGATCTGTCAAAAGTTAAATAAACGGTTGGAACGGGTATAGTGATAGATAATTCAAATCTGGTGAGGTAGTAATAGTCAAAGTATACATAAAACAGCTTGGTATTGCGTACAGAATAATAAAATGTATAATAACTTAAGGTTTTACTGGTTATTTCACAAAAAAACGCAAAATTTACGGAGCACTGTGAGTCCACCGGCGCCGAAACTCAAAGTGGTCGTCATTCAGTTTCTAAAGGTTTTATTTACGAGTGAATGTCTCTATCTCTTCGTTCGATTTGTTCGGTATAGGAAAATAAAGAAATTAAGACCTTATTTTCAGTAGTTTAATGTTAAAATCGAGTATAAGTGGTGTAGGTGCAATGAGCACTTATCAGTTCTTGCGCATACAACCTAGGGCGCACTGATCAGAGCTTGCGCATATCAAAGGTTATTGGTGAGTGAGAAGTATTATCTTGCGATCAGTCATGTTGACTATTAAGCAGATGAGGTGAGTGCTTTTTGACGTGGAGGGCGCTATTCTACTCCCAGCGGAAGCGGAGCGGTGAGTTCATTAAAAAAAGTTTTCATTATCGTTCGAGTCTGAACTATCATGAACAATAAAATAATAAATGTTTCTGTCATGGCGACAAAATAATCGCTTTTACAATAATGGGACAACATACACTACATACTTAATACAAACACATTTACTGGTGACAATTATCACCAAGTACCTACATTCTGGAGTCACAGATTTATTATTTGACAGCTCGGTTATCTACGAGTCATTATAAGAAGGACATCAGTCATTTAAGTCTTGGAAGTTACTAACCTTTTCCTTCAGGTTCTTTCTCACACTGCTCCCACGCTAAGAATCCCTCCAATGAAATTAGATATTGCTCGTGCAAATATTGGAATATCTCTAACGTTAGCCCTGAAATGAAAATAATTACATGACATTGAATAGTAAATACAACGATCGAAAATATTATCCATGCATAACACAAATTAACACAATGTTGTCATAATATGACCAGTAAAGGAACATGCAAGGCAAAAAATAATTAATTTAATAATATGAGACAACGCAATCAACGGTCATCTGTACCTTGGATATAGGAACCGGGCATTATAAGTCCAGTTACAACGTATATTATAAATTATAAACCAATAATACATACCTTGTGGGTGCTCTAGCCTGTGTATTAAGTGTTGGATGCCAAATAAGCAATTGGCCTCTCTGAATTGCTTGGAGACGCCAAAATCGTGGATAAGGCCGGCGTATTTGCCCATGCGGTCCTGGTTAAAGTGTGCGACGTCACGGTTTTCGTTACCGCTCAGCGCGTGCTCACATATCGCCTGGATCAACGCTCGCATGAACCAATCCTCATTCGATGCTTTACCAAGTTTATCCTGCAAGCGCATTTCAATAGGCATGAGTACCCGCGCGCTGTCAAGAGAACAGTTTCGCGCTCTTGAAAAAAACTCGTAAAATTGTGCAAAACCCGTGTTTTAGTGCAAGAAACTTAGTAAAAGTGTAGTTTAGTGTGTAGTGAGTCTGTGTAAACGTTATCTTCACGCAGAGTTTCCGATTTACCTGAAATCCAAACTCGACAAAACTCATACTAGGCGAACTTTTTTAAAATCCACCCACATGCCCACACAACACAAACTATAAATTTTTTCCCAATCAAAATCAAATGACATTTCGCTTTCGACTTTGACAAGTGAAGTGACGTGACAATAGTGTTACCAGTGCTAGAAAATATTTTCTACCAAAACGAATTAATACCAGTGTGAAAAAAATTTCCACTAATGTCGGGAAAATGTCGGGGGAGTCCTCCCAAACCACCCCTCATGCATCCGTTAGCCAAACCACTACCAACTCCAAGGGAGTTCAAAAAAAACTAATGCAGCAAGTTTTTCACCCGGCCCTATTAACTAGGAGCAATTCAGTTGGACCCTCAACTGCCAACTCTGAAATAACAACTCCTACCCCTCAACAACCGGAATGGCAAACGGCGCCAGCCATGGGGAACAAGAAACGCAAACGCAACCCAGAATCGCCTCCGCCCACTGCGACCAACAACAGCTTCTCTCAGCTGCCGATGGACGATGCTGGAGAAGATGTTAACCCCAAAAAATCGAGCAAGCCCCCGCCACTAATCCTGTATGGGATACAAGATATTAACAAATTGCAACAGGCAATAGAAACCACACTGAACAAAAACGACTACACCATCAAAATTATGTCGAAAGATCAACTGAGAGTTTGCTGTAAATCAGCGGAAATCTACAAAAAACTCATGTCTCTAGTCAGGGAAAAGCAGATTATTGGTCACACATTTACACTAAAAGAAGACAAATGTGTGCGAATAGTCATAAAAAACCTGCACCACTCAACTCTGCACAATGAAATAGTGCAAGATATTGAAAAAACTGGCAATTAGGTTAGGGGTGAAATAATCAACGCCAAGATAGGTCCTGAAAAAAGACCCTCATCTACATTTTTTGTAAATCTAGAACCTGGCCCCAACAATAAAAAGGCAAAAGACTTACAAATAATCTACAATACAGCCATCACCATCGAAGATCCTAAAAAGCGCACCAATATTGTACAATGCATTAGATGCCAACAATATGGGCATACTAAAAACAACTGCTTGCGGCCCTACCGCTGTGTAAAGTGTGCAGCCTCACATAAAACCTCCGAGTGCCCAAAAACGGATCGGAACACCCCAGCAACATGCGCGCTCTGCTCGGGTAGCCACCCAGCCAACTATAAAGGATGCGAGGTTTACAAGTAAATCCTTAACAGAAAAAAACCAAAGCGAAGCATGATTTTTGACCAAGCCGGTACATCATATGATGTTCCAAAAAAAGACGAAGTAGGTAAACAGCCTTACATGGAGCCACCACAAAACCTACAACAACAGCAACAACTAAAGAAGCAACAGCAACACCAATCAAAACTAACGGCACCGGCCACTGAACGGCAGCCAGTAAAACATAACAGAGGTAGGGGGAAGTCCCGTAACGCCGGACGGCACCTAGGTTCGGACACACGTACTATCTCGGCAAGTCGATACACGTTCGAATAAAAAACGGGTGAAAGGGGCGCGGGAGAGCGTATAGACACCCGACCGCGGGATTCGGTTTGCCGGGGACGCGTGAGGCCACGGTGGGAGAGGTTGTTTGCGGATTTTGGCGGGAAAACACTGCGTCATATAAGATCTAAGTGAGTGTTATTGCTATGTTTTTGTATTTATGTGTTTATAATAATTGTCATTATACTATGTGATCCATAGATATTCGATATGCATTATAGTTTTTGTTGATTTGTAAAGAAGTTTTGACATAACACACGTAATTTTGAGGAGCCTTTGTCCCCTGGTACCGGACACAAAGTCGTCCCCTAACAAAAAAATAGGGAATATGTTCAAAACAGCGATAGAAGAGAAAGGGAAATCTATAAAAGGTGTAAAAGCCAAAGGAAAACGTGAAGAAAAGCTAAGGAAAAGCAACCGCTGATTGAAACACTTAACACAAAAACTACTTGCGTAGTGTGTTTAGAAGTCCATGACGAGCACTGGATACAATGCTCAAGCTGCCGTGGGTGGGCTCACGAAGCTTGTGCTTTCATACCCGAATGTTCAGAGGCCTACATTTGCGATCGATGCATGATTTTGTGAAGATACCCGGTGCTGGGGGTTCGAAGTTAGTTCCGTCCGGTACTAGGTGCCATTTGCAATGATTGCATTTTTTTAAACCAAAGTTTGATTTAATTTTTAGTTATTTGTTTAATTAGAGGTTACTTTTTTGTTATTTTATTTTGATTTCAAACTTTATTGGCGTACGTAATTAATAAATAGAAATACATTTTTTGATACTGTTTTATTTTTATTGTCAAAAAACCTTAGGTGTCCGCCACTAGGGGACTTCCCCCTACAATGATTCAGCAACAACAATCTTCATCCGAGCAAACCCCAGACCCAAAAGCTCCTTCAATGGGAAACACCGAAGGTACCAACACCAAAGCTTCCTACGCTGAAGCAGCCAAACAAACGAACACATCACATTCACTACCTCCTAGAGAGGTGGAGCCAACTCAGGTCCTACAAAACCTACTCATAAAACAATCAGAAAAAAATGATTTTCTGCTACAGCAAATAAGCTCTCTAATGAGTCTTATAGTCGCTCTAGTAGAAAAGTCCCTCAAGTAAGAACCCTTAAGCTAGCAACCTGGAACATCAATGGCCTAGCTCCCAACAAACAAGAGGTGGAAACGCTGATAAATTTGCACGAGTTGGATATCTTACTAATATCAGAAACCCATCTTACTGACAAACACTCAATAAAAATACGCAACTTTAATATCTACAACACTAATCATCCTGATGGCACAGGTCATGGAGGTGCGGCAGTAATAATTAAATCCTCAATCAAGCACTACTATCTCTGCAAATTCCAAACAGACGAAATTCAAGCAGCTACAGTAACAGTAGAAGACAAAAACGGCAGCTTCAACATCTCTGCAATATACTGCCCTCCTAAACACAAATTCTCTCAAGAACTTTTGGATGCTTACTTTTCATCACTGGAGAAACGTTTCATATCTGGTGGTGACTGGAACGCCAAACACACACACTGGGGCTCCAGGCTCATTACAACTAGAGGAAGAGTACTAAAATGTAACATGGATGACAACAACCTTACCCACCTCTCCCCAACTGAACCCACACACTGGCCGACAGAGTCATACAAACTACCAGACGTCATAGACTTCTTTATAAGCAAAGGACTGGCAAAATACTCATTCAACACAGAAACCAGCTTGTTTGGTTCGTCCAACCATGTACCTGTAATACTTGAAATGAGTACCAAGGTCCTACTAAATGAAAAAAGATTACCCCTTTACAATAGGCATACTGACTGGGACTCATTCCGTGAATTAATGGAAAAAGAGCTGAAACTGAAAATAGCCCTTAAAAATCCTGAAGATGTTGATAATGCAACTATGCAGTTCACAAATACTATACAGTCAGCCTGCTGGAAATGTACTCCACAGAAAAATGAGCATGAAACAAGACACAAAAGTGTGCCTTGGGAAATACGAAAAAAGATACAAGAAAAAAAAAGACTACGTCGGGTATGGCACACCAGCAGGTGTCACCCAGACAAAACAGCTTTAAATAATGCTGTAGTGGAACTAAAAACACTGATAAGTAACGCAGAGGAGGAAAACACGCAGAATATCCTAGAAACACTAACTGCTACTAAGGTGCCTAACTACTCTCTATGGAAGGCAATGAAAAATAATGTTAATACACCGCAGAAAGTAAATCCACCTATAAAACTCCCAAATGACAAGTGGGCTAGATCAAACAAAGAAAGAGCTGAAGCATTTGCAGATCACTTAAAGAAAGTCTTTACGCCAAATGAAACTGATCCCAATATTCCGCCGATAGACATAAAGGGTACACTAAACCAAGATTTGCAGCTAGACTTACCAATCAAGCCAGTAACACCGAAGGAAATTGCCCTCGAGATAAAGAGCCTGAAAAATAAAAAGGCACCAGGTTTTGACCTGATCACAAAAGAAGTTCTACAGCAACTTCCACAAAAAGGCATTGTATACCTGACTACACTTTTCAATGGAATACTTCGTGTGCAACACTTCCCATCACTGTGGAAAGTTTCTCAGATAATTATGGTATACAAAGAGGGTAAACCAGCAAATGAAGCTAGCTCATACCGACCTATAAGCCTACTTCCAATCTTATCTAAACTATTTGAAAGAATATTATTAAAAAGACTGTCTCCAGCCCTGACAGACGGAAAGGTCGTCCCAGAACACCAATTCGGTTTTCGTCAAAGACATGGAACAACAGAACAGGTCCATAGAGTCTACGACACTATTCGAAGTGCTCTGGAGAACAAGGAATACTGCTCCTCTGCCTTCCTTGATATCCAGCAAGCATTTGACAAAGTCTGGCTCGAAGGCCTGCTGTACAAAATAAAAACATATCTGCTGCACACCTTTTACACACTTTTGAACTCCTACCTTCACGAGCGTATATTCCAAGTCAAAGAAGGCGAGGAAACATCTGCTTTCTACCACATAACTGCAGGCGTTCCACAAGGGTCAGTCCTGGGACCTGTACTCTACACCATTTTTACAGCCGATCTCCTTAAAACACAGAATGTTACCATAGCCACCTATGCGGACGACACGGCAATCCTTGCAAACAGCAATAGTGCTACTGAGGCATCTGATCTACTCCAGAAGAGCCTTAATAAAGTGGATGACTGGTTGAAAACATGGAGAATTAAAGCTAGTGCCACAAAGTCAGTCCATGTCACTTTCACACTAAAAAGAGGCGACTGTCCACCTGTTAATCTGGGAAATAACCCTCTCCCACACAGTGACTCTGTCAAGTACCTGGGCATGCACCTGGATCGCCGCCAAACGTGGAAGAAACACCTTCAAACCAAAAGGGACCAGCTCAGTCTAAAATAAGGAGGACTCTACTGGCTACTTGGGAGGAACTCAAAACTGTCAGTAGATAATAAGCTACTCATCTACAAAACTGTACTGTAGCCAATATGGACTTATGGCATCCAACTGTGGGGATCAACTTGCGCCTCTAATATAAACATCATACAGCGCTTTCAAAATGGCTTGCTGAAAAACATCTCCAGTGCACCGTGGTTCATAAGAATTACGGAATTTCATGACATCCTGAAAGTAAACACAATTGCTGAAGAGATCAAAACCTCTGCTCAAACATATCAGGAAAAACTAAAATTCCATCCAAATCAACTTGCAAGGCAACATACAAAACCCTCCTACAGGAGACGGCTAAAAAGAAAAGATGTCCTGACATTAGATGGTTGTGACTAATGAAGAGTGCTACTGGTGAGAAAAACCAGGAGTGAGCTCTACCCGACACGGCAACGACAAACAATCTGCTCATAGAATGGAAGTACTGATCGCAGATGAAACTTGCGAGAAAAAAAAAATCCTGCAAGCGCATTTTAATAGGCATGATGACAATAATAACGAATTAATAGAAAAATATAGTTATCTAATTAAATACGATTCATGAATCCTGAAAAACGTATTTATTTTTGTGATAGGAGCAGGATTAATATTTATTTTGATAAAATAGAATTAGAAATTACAGCATTCCGCCATGTTATGCTAAACAGCAATCAGAGTATTATAATAGTTTCGTTTGAAAACTTTTAACTTCCTGACGTCACGCCTAAGTTAAAAGGCTAAATGACACTTGCGAGCGTTTTGGTGTCAAACACTAAATGTGTTTTTAAAAATACAATTTTGGGCTATTCAATGTTTCTTTTCGATAAAAATGGGGTTTATACAAAGGAGACCTTATTAGAATGGTTTTTCAAAATGAGTCATCATGCCTATTCTAACTTTTGCCCAACTTCATTGTCACGTATACAAATATTACATTTAACTATATTACCTGCACCCATCCTTTGACGCAGTCGCAGTTCTCGTCAGAGTTCATTAGTTGAAGTAATCTACTTTGTGTCTCCGCTGGCGTTAATATCTTGGCTGATTCATCACAAGCCTGAGAGCCTCCCTCAAGGAATTCAAATTTGTTATCAGCTATCCATTTCTTCACCTATTTCGAAATAAAATGTTATAGAAAATAGATAAAGATCACTTAACCTCTACAAAAATAAATCTGTAATGTAATCACCTGTTCTTCAAGCATCCATTGACTTAGCTGCATACCAGATTCTTGCCATTTACTCTTTACAAAAGTAGGTCCCATACTCTCATTCAAGTTATGAATGATTGCCTTCAGAAGAATATGACCTTGGTTTGCTAAGATAACACTCTCGGAAAGGTCAAATATCTTTTCAAGTGTGATATGCTGTAAAAATCATTAAACATTATGTTTTATTAGATACCTAACCTACCTGTCACATATGGAATGATAACTTCTGCAAAATGTGGACATGTAGCAAATGTGTATTTGGACATACATGCCTCTGACCCCATTAAAGGATCTAAAAATGTCTAAAAGATCTGAAAGAATATGTCTACCGTCTCTTGGGAATAGTCGTGATCATTATTTCATATATTTATTTTATTAGATTTAACAATATTATGTATTTTTAGAATTACAATTGTTAAATACATTGATACGCGTAAGCGAGAGCGGATCATGATAGTTATCTCAAATAATGCACTAGAATTAAATTGAACTGGATTGTTTGCTGGTAGTTCCCAGCCAGGGTCCATATATTTTTACCACCCTGTATTATTGGTATAAATAAAAGCTTTGATTGTTAAGAGTTTTAACTTACCTTCTTTTCAATATGAGGCGCTAATATTTTTCCCAAGTTATTGTACAACATGGGAATATCAATGAATAATTCTGGTCCAAATTCAAGAGTTTCCTTTATTCCCTCAGTAAAATATTCAGGTGCAATAGTGTTTGTTGCTACCAGATGGAATAATGACTTGGCAATCATGCTAACTTCTTTAACATTCCTGCAATAATAAATATTGTTGTTGAACACTCACAATAATGTGCCACACAAGCTTTATAAAACTAGTCGGCCCTGACCAGAATTTACGAGCAATCGCCATACTCATTAAGAATGGCAAGTTATGTCAACTACATTTTCATGGTGGGCTTATATTTAAAACTGAAATGTTTTAAATCTAGAAAGAAACCAACTATGGTGGACTCTATCAATACATTTATTAACTGGATCAAAAATGGAAGTTCAAATACGCATTAGGTCAAAGACTCAAAATGAAAAGAGGAAGTTTTCGCAAAATGTAATACGCATATTGTCAAACTCTTTTATCGAAAAGAACGCCAAATGCTAAACTCGTAAATTGTCAATGTAAGGCAAAGAGTCGTCGAGAAAACAAAGAAATAATTTCAGATGATTTTAAATGAGATGTGAGAATAGAGAATATGGTTCATAATGAATTAATCATATCTCTGAGTGCAGACAGCAGTGATGACGATGATAACACTAGCAATTATTCAAATAACAACTGAATAAGTGCATTTTTTTGTTGCAATATGTATTTGTTTTATTCTATTTCCATAACTCACGATAGAAAATCGATCGATAATTTAATTTAATCGATCTTTCTAAGCAGGTCACCTCACTATGAAGCTAAACAGACAGATGTCAAAAGTGACCTATTAAATTGGCCATACTTTATAAGATTTCGTAACTGGTTATATGTATCAGTGGAAAAATCTGTTTTGTAATCTACATAAAATAAAACTGTAAAACGTCGAAGCTCTGTTGCAAAAAATAAGGTTTTTTAAATTTTTGTCTGTCTGTCTGTATGGATGTTTATTCCCGCATCACGCAAAAACCACTGAATGGAATTGATGGCAGTTTTCACCGATGTATTGTCAGAGGTCTAACTTAAAAAATAGGCGCCATTTTACCGCAGGTTTACCGCTTTATAGAGTTGCAATGGGGTGTCAAAGTTTGTATAGGAATGTTTTAAAGGAAAGTGCAATTAGATAGAAACTCGGTTGGAATACTATGTATGCAAAATAAATAGATACCGGTCTGAGGATTTTCCACAAAATAACCCATAAATTTTGAAATAGGGTTTCAAATGTTTTATGGAAAGTAGCGTGTAGGTACAACACGCAAGCGCGGACGCGCGGGTTTGCGAGTCTATACTAATATTATAAAGAGGTAATGTTTGTTTGTTTGTTTGTTTGTTTCAAGTATGTTTGGGGTAATCTCCGAAACTACTCATCCGATTTCAAATTTTTTTATTATTTTTATTATGTTATTATATTTTATCAAGGTAGGTACAACGTGAGCGAAGCCACGGGCAAGTAAGCTAGTCAGTTATAAAATAGGACCTTTTTCCATTAAAATAACTAAAACCTACTCATGTATGGTCTCCTGGTACTTTCGTAATAACGAATTCATATTTTATGGCACACGACGATGACAGTAAATGTCAAAAATGACAATGAATTGTTGATATTGTTAATGACAAATTTTGCGTGTTTGACTTTATGCGTGTCTGCCTTTTTGCCACCAAATCAAAAACGCAGTCGCGTAGATGAACAAAACGTAACGGCATTAGTTGTGTCTGTTTAGTTAAGAGTGCAAGAAGTCTAAGCTAGACACAATACGTACGCGGTTATCGCGTCGCGTCTGGTTAATGTTGCGAAACGAGTAAAGAAACTTGCATCAAAAAGCGCCCTTACTTTTCTAGAGCTAAATTGACGATTTCACCAATAACTCCAGCGTGATACTGCGGCGCGAATAGATGTTTCACTTCAGCCACCAGCTCGTCGTCATCCGAGTTCATGAGTGACATTTCAATGGTGGATTTGACCTGATTCTTCATCTTGGCACCACAAAGAGGCTCCTGGGGCACGACAGACGCAGGCGCGCTGGCCTCGGGTGCGGCGGGCGCGGGAGACTGCGACGTCGGCCGAGCTATGCCAACACTGCCCGAGCGCCCACCACCGGACGCTGAAACATACCATACTCTCAGCATCACTCCCTATCACAAATAAATCTACACTGTTTTCTAGCTGATTAATTACTCACGAAAATCTCCCCTCGAGTTGAACGTTGACCGTTCGATTGACGCACCCTTTGAATGATAAGTGGATGACGTATCCCGGTTACCTGTAACCATGTCTATTTATTACTTTTATTGTAGTTTTCTGTTCCAAAATGAGTCCTAGGCAGAAAATGTTACCTCTAAGAGAAGTTGGCTCTCCTTGTATATTCCCAAGAACGCTATACTGGTTATGGCTAATTATATTAGGAGCGGCTTGAACCTGCTGCGGCTTGCCGCCTGAAGCTCCTAGGTTCCATTGTGGAGGAGCAAGTCTGACGTCGACAAGGCTCTAAAAATATAAAATATTAGTGATTATTAAACCCTAGTAAGGAGGTAACTTACGTAATTGGATGTTTCATTTTATAGTTTTCTTATCAAGTTTCTATATAAAATTACGTATTCACGCAATGACGCAACAATATTGGCTGGTAACGCTTGGGATACCCAGCGTCATCGTTTATATAATCCTCTGATAACGCAGTGCAGGTAGGTAGGTAGGTACTACCTTTATCAACGTACATTCTAATTCCGTAGGCAGCAGCTGTTCTTATGATATTATATTATAATTTATTTAAAGAAAAGTTATACAGAAATTTAATAAGTGCAAGTTAAGAGTATAGTGAAAGTTTAGAATAAGTGAAGAGCTACATTATACTGAATTATGTTTCAGCCTTGTTGACTCCGGGTAAAAGTATGTCTATGATATTGATTATGAGTTTTTTTTACCTTAGGCGCAGCAGCAGCCTTAAATTTAGAAGCATCTATGGTAGGCCTTGATCGGGTTGTGTAGTTGTCCATGAAATTCGGTCGCCGATTGTCGCCGCCGCGCTTGCCTCGCCCGCCGTCGTCACGGCGCGACGATCCGCCGGCGCCGCCGCCGCCGCCGCCACCACCCATGTTACCCGCATTAATCAACTACACCAAACAAATATACTTATTACTATCTTATAATACAGTTTTATGTTTACATATAAGTACCTGGATGACCGAGCTTCGCTTGGTGTTTATTCATTGCCTGAAAAAATGGATCAAACGACATTTTCTAAAAAGGAATCCAAGCAAGATTAATTTATCACCCCGAAACCCGCTGCATTCTAAATTTCATATTAAATCGAAATTAAGTATTGAATTAAGTAAATAAAAAGAAACCCTTAATTTTATCGCTATTTAAAACATGTCAACCCTGAGAAGACAGCATACAATATAAGTTACGGCAACGGTTCGCGCCGCGACCGCGACCGAGACCAGAGACCGGGACAGGAGATCGCGACCGTGGCTAGTAAGGGTCTCAGGGTAAGCGGTGCAAATATTTAAATAATATAATTCAAATGCAAACAACAAACCTCAATATGACGTTGCTGTTGTTCAGCTTCTTTTTGGATTTGATCCATCATCTTGGGTTGAGAATCAACAACACTTTTGATAATCCATTTTCTCCTTCTAAGATCTATTACATCTTGGATCATAAACTTGACACGGCTGTTGATCTTGTTAGATTTACGATCGACGATTTCTTGCATTTTTTTAATTGTGGTGTCGAGTTGGGCAGGCCCTTCACCTTCGAACTGTTGGCCGATGGTAGTGAGGAGTTTGCATAGGCATTCAAGTTTTTCTTCCTCCAATTTGTCTATCAAATTCTTCATACAATAATCCATAATTTTGTAGGTCAGCATTTTTAATTTGTACAGCTCACCTAAGGAGTAAACAAAAGAACCGTTACAAACCCTAATTCAACAACCAATACCATTTTCAAGGACAACAGTAACATTAAGAATAAAATCGCTGGGAACATAGATTTAAAGTGTGCAGAGCATGATATAAGGCTGCGATTGGTGTTGAACTCATAATATTGACGGCAAAACTTTATTCTAAATTAGAACTTATTAAAACAAAATATATTAAATGTTCTCTAAAATGTCTTCAACACCAATTACTGAGAATAACTAATATAAAAATGAAATTTGATTGAATGAAACTAAAATGTGTTCGCAAATAGGCAAGCTGCGCTAACGTTCGTTCGCATTGCAAAAAAAGTAATGTAACTTAAAATTGAATGTAAAACTCCTGATACATCCTTTCATCAACTAGAAATTCAGGAGCTATGTTGCCTTAGACTCAAGCGTATGACAGACCTCTTTTTTGTCGGTCTTAAAAATATGTATTATGTTCAATTTCATATATATTAGAGCCGTGTTGGTCAAGTGGATTAGTACCTCGACTTTCGATCCGAAGGTCGTGGGTTCGAATCCGGCCGTGCATCAATGAACTTTTCGCATCGAAAAATTTATATGCGCGTTAACACGAGCTTATAACGTTGAAGGAAAACATAGTGAGGAAACCAGTTAGCTCTCTAATAGCGTCGATGGGCTTGCAACCTGTCACGTATGGAAAGTTAACTTCTGCAAAAAGTGGGCATGTACCAAATATATATACCTACACTATTTGGACATACCTCTGATTACCCCCTTAGACATCTTCAAAAAAATCTAAAAATTGCCTAGTGATCCAAATGCTAGTCACGAATGCTAGCCGTATAGTCGTGATCATACTGATCATAATTCAATTTATTTCATTTTTTTAAATTTTTTTTATATATGCCAGTGGTTAAGTCAGGTGAGTTATTAGGCCGCATGAAAGTTTCAAGGCGGCGACGTCATGGCAAGAAGAACTTAAAAGCCGGACCGACAATTTATCGTGACCTCTGAAGCACAAAAGCGCTCAGCTGTATAGGCCACTAGCGGTCCGCAAAACAAATACTGAAAACGTGCATATAGCAAGCTCTTCAAAGAAAAGGTAAAAATAAAGAAGCAACAAATGATTCGAAAATATGTGGAGCTGTAACGGTTATTATTATTAGGGATACGGCAGAAGGAAAATGTTGCGAGGTTAACAAGCTTACATTCGCATTTACAAATAATTACGGCCTTTTGTTGCCAACCAAAATTTAACGCAAGTAGCTCTGTCAAAGAGATCGAACGCGACAAAAGGCCTACACGATCGATTTTGGTTGCTAACAAAGTTGCGAAATTAGGGGGCTTCGGGTGTAATACGGCTACTTATCATATTCCATAGTATGATTACAAATGCTCCATGTTTCACAAAATTGTGATACGAAACATAATCATTTCACAAAAAACCAAAAATGTTATCATCAAAATGAAACATTTTTGTGTTCATGTCATGAAATACCATAAGTGGTCGCTTTATATCCCTTGGGTGTAATTGCCGTCCACCAACTTTGGCAAGATCATCAGTTTCCTCTCTCAGATAACATCAAACAGTTTTCACTCTCAAACAGTAGCAAGGCCAGGTGTATAAATTAATATATTAACCTTTATAGGTTACAGAACAAAGATTGTTATCCTGATAGTTGTGATGTGTAGGGAGGGATACATAAATCATACTTTGAACACAACATCAATAACCACGTGATTGTTCGTCTCGGAGATTTCCACAGAACCAAAGACGATTAATATCTAGAAGACAGACAAAGGCCATACACAAAATCGTAACCCTAAAAAATAGCCTGAAAGCTCTAAAACATCAATTTTATCCAAGAAATTTCAATTACTTTCTAGTTAAAAATGTTTAAATATTGAATATTGTTGCTACCTACTACTAAGTATTGAAATTTCTTGGATAAAATTGATGTTTTAAAGTTTTCAGGCTATCTGGTACTGCGGGATCGGGTTACGATTTTGTGTATGGCCTTTGTCTGTCTTCTAGATATTAATCGTCTTTGACAGAACACAACAGGGTTAAAAGGTTAGGAGATCGTTTAGTATGTCAATGGATTATTCCTTTCGAAATTTTGTTGATTCAATAAGAAATAATCACCTAGCTCTTAGATGATTTTACGTGATCCAAGGGTAACGTAAAATCATCTAAGACCTAGGTGATACCACTCCTTTTCTTTCGCGCTCATTACCGTGATAGAGAAATGATAAGGTCAACTCACCAATAAACCGCACATTGGCCACGGCTCTCAACCTTATTTTTCTGTTTTCTTCATTAATCATTAACTGCAACTCCTTCTTTTTGTTCTATAAAAAAATGTTTAAAAATTAGCGAACATGTTTTTAATAAAAAAAAAAAAATATTTCAAACTTTACAGAGTTCTATTAAGTTCATTCCCATCTATTTTTCGCTACTCTGCTCCAGGTTTTGCCAGCGATCTGGATTATGTCGTCGGTCCATCTTTTGTGTGGTCTACCCCTTTTTCGTTGGCTTTCTCTTGGATACCATTCTGTTACAGTTCTGCCCCATTTATTTCTGCCTCTTATAGTGGGCAGGCCACTTCCACTTTAGGCGTCTTATCTTCTGTGCTATGTCTCATTCGATTTTTAATATGTACTTACAGGTTCAGTCGTCTCTGCTAATTCTTTCTCCATCTTATTAACTTGTTCATCAGATTTCCCAGTTTCAAATTGAGTTTGACATTTACTAATGATAAGCCCTCTAAAGTTGACATGCTGTTCAGGATTACTGTCAGAGGGTACCTGTAAAATAATTAACTTTTTAGTGTCTTATGATGGTTGTAATGATAAATCTGCTGAACTGCTAACAAGGTCGGTATCTGAAGCTCCATAAAAAAAGTATGGAGAGCAAAATAAAAAAATAATGTATTTTCTATTATGTTGAATAGTTTCAATGCTTTTGGAGCAGTATTTAATGCAGAAAGGAAGTCTAACTTAAAAATTAAGGTTTGGTAAACATTTCGAATTGGCAAATACCTTCAGTGAGCTGAGCTTCCAGCACATGTTTGCATAGGCTTGAGAGAAGTTGGGCTCTTCAATAGCCTTCTCAAACAACAGATCGATCACACCTTCCATTCGTTTTTGATTGTTTATATCGAGTGACTTCACTTTTGCTAGTAAGGTATCAAACTTTTGTGGAGTCAGTTTGTTCAAAATACCTCTGAACTGCTTGTATAGTTCCTAAAATACACAATAATTTAACAAAGTCTGTGTTACAGGTAATAAAGATAATGTTTAAAATAATTTATTTTTAAAATAAAAAACACAATTTCTAAAATGAAACTTTACCTGTGTCTTGACCTCATCTTCAGCTAGATTTTCCTTCCTGAATCTTGCTGGTTTCCAAGCTGAGTCTACCTGATTGAGTTTCACATCCTCGCGCAAGGACAGTGAGACATGAATAACTGGTTTGTGCGAGCTGTTGTTGTTAGACGAATTTAGTTTTACACTCCCTTTACCTAGCAAAAAAAGTATGTTTTAGAGCACTATAATGCTTAATTTGAACACCATAATGCATTAAAAACTCTTAAAATCCAGTTATTGCTTCACAGAATGTTCAAGAGAGCTGAGTGAGTTACTCATCACTTTCAAATTTATTACAAATAAATTTATAGGTCCAATATTTCTGTACATATTTAAATTTATTCTGTTCAAGGAATAACAACTGTGATGCTAAACCTCTCCATCTAATGGATAATACATCGGAAATTTACCAAAACACATTAGGCTGTGTCCACAGTAGGCAAACTGTTAGCGGACGACTGAGTTTGCGGCGTAACGGTTTAGTACGCCCTTCCATATATTTGAAATGGAGTGTCCACAGTTTGCTAGTTTGCGCTCGCTATACGCAGTTTGCAGCGATATCATTGATATGGCGAAAATTGATCTGAGTTAGTAGCAGATTTGCATAGAGAGAAGAGAGCTGTGCAACAAGGAAGCTCTCTCAATAAATAAAGCCAAACCTACAGACTCAAAGTTGGCCAACCCATTGGCTTATTGTCTTAAAGACAGATTGCCATGAAGCAGAAAGAACAAAAAAAAAAAAAAAAAATTGATCTGAGTTTGCAGCTAAGAGCGCGTTCACATATAACGTCCGTTTTACAGGTCCGTTTAAACGTATGTGTTATTAGCGTATGTAGTTGCATGAGCCAGTTCACACCATAATACAGTATTCCGGATCCAGTAAACCGCGCGAGGCTTGGCACGCGGGGGTGCGCGGGGTGTGGGGTGCTGCACACAGCCGCCATTTGCCGGTTTAATTCCCATTCCCAGATCCGTTAAAAAGATCCTGTAAATGCTGTGTGAATACTATCTCCAGTAGCGATGGATCCGTTAAAAAGGATCCTGTAAATGCTGTGTGAATACTAGGGCATGTAAACCGATTAATCGATTAACCGAAAAACCGATTAACCGACTGAATTTACGTCGGTTTTTCACCGGTTTTTTTATGGCAAAATAACCGGGTTTTCGATTTTTTTATGAGTATTAATAAATGTCAAAGCTAGCTCTTGACGGCGACGGAGTTTGATCTGAAATAATCAGCATCATACTTAAATAAAAAACTGTTACTGTACCTACTGTTTTTAACCTTATTTGAGTAAAAGAGAGTCGAATACTACTTTACTTAAGTAAGAAAAAGAGAGAGTTTTAATACTATAACAAATAAAAGTGAATAAAAACTTAGGCCTTTACATCTTTACTAGATTATAATAATAATAATAACTTAGGCCTTTTACATCTTTACTAGATGATTTATACAGAGTCAGGCGGCAATCTTTCAAATTCAAATTCAACATAGAATTTACATAGAATAGGCTTGCCCAGCACCTAAACCATCCTCTCAGCTGTCGGCCATATCCACAGGAAAGACAATGGTCAATACGTGTGGGGCTGACTAGCCGCGGGTTTCCTCACGATGTTTTTCCTTCACCGTTTAAAGCTCGTGTTAAAGTGCATATACATTTTTCGACACGAAAAGTCCATTGATGTACGGCCGGATTCGAACCCACGACCTTCGGATCGAAAGTCGAAGTACTTATCCACTTGGCCAACACGGTTTCTGATTTCACACGGTTTGAGATTATAATAAATAATAATAAATATCCTTGGATGGAAATTCCACACAGCGTCATCTAGTCCCAAGCTAAGCAATTTAGATGACTGATAATTATACAACTTCGATACATTTTTTTGTAAATAGGTAATATCAATAAATAGGTAGATATAAGGTTCATATAAATCACCCAGACTGGAGACAAATATTTGCAGATCATACAAACATTTGTCCCGTAGCGGGATCAAGCCCGCAACTTCCGCGTCTCAGACGGGCTTTCACCGACTGCGCCACAAAGGTCGTCTGATGATTTATACAGAGCCTGACTCTCTCGTTAAGTGTAGGCAAGCTTTGCCTACACTTAACGAAATACTTTAGTGCCTGGGACATTGTTGAGATGAAATAGGCTTGCCCAGCACCTAAACCATCCTCTCAGCTTAGCCTTATCCACAGGCATGACAATGGTGTAGGGCTGACTAGCCGCGGGTTTCGTCACGATGTTTTTCTTCACCATTTAAAGCTTGAAGTGCATAATAATATTTTCGACATGAAAAGTCCATTGATGCCGGATTCGAACTCACGACCTTCGGATCAAAAGTCGAAGTATTTATCCACTTGGGCAACACGGCTTTTTTAATAAAAACTAGTAATGGAATGAATCTTGGTAACTATTAGAAGAACTCATCATGTTGTATTTTATTACTTTATTCGAGTCAAAGTGAGTCATTAAAATATTTAAACTTCAATAATTTAATTTAAGCGGTGCTTCCTAATTAAAATATTAAGTTATTTTTATTAAAATGTATGGTTTTATTTTGTTCTAAGCCACCCATTTAAAAAAATCAAAATAACCGAAAAACCGGTTTTTAATCGGTTATTAAAAAATAAAAATCGAAAAACCGGTTTTTATAAACAACCCGGTTTTTACACGCCCTAGTGAATACTATCTCCAGTAGCGACGGATCCGTTAAAAAGGATCCTGTAAAAACGGACATTATATGTGAAAGCGCCCTAACTCAAATTTCCGGTTGTTTTTTTTTTCATTTTTCAAATTTGCGGCTCACTCAGTCGGCCGCTTACAGTTTGCCTACTGGGAACACAGCCTTATACTGTTACATAATACCTGTCACTGCAATATTTCTTCCATCTTTCTTGGCATCTCTAGGTGCTGCATTTCTAGAACCTCCAACACTGCCTTTCATGAAGTTGGGGAAGACTGGTTCATTGAGGGGTCTTGAGATTGGAGTAAAAGTCATGGGTTCCTGCATCGGTGCAGTCTAATAGACAAATTTAAATTAAATTTTACCTTGTTTTATAATGTGAGTATTTTATAATAAAATTTCAATATATTTTAATTATACTCACCCTAATTACATTACATGCTTCTAAAAGAGGTGCATTAGGCTTGTTCTTAGAAAGAGGATCCTCCTTGATTTGCTTGAGCAATCCAATATCATAGCACTTCTTACCAGATTTGTTCAGAGGAGACCATTGATCTACACAAAATAAATTATATCAGCGTTTAGGAATAATCAACATCCCACTAACACAAGAAAAGAAGTATGTAATTAATGTTAATCTCAACAGAGGAATTAATAGAGGGATAAAAGATAAGTCACTTGTACATAATATGAATCCTTTATAAAACTGAAAGTTTGAATGTTTGTTACTCCTTCACGCTCACAGGGCTGGACGGATAAGAATGAAATTTGGTACCAGGATAGCTTATTATTCTGGATTAACACAGACTACTTTGGACCCCGATATTTCCAGGAACAGGAACTATTTACCGCGGGTAACACCGCGGGTCGCAGCTAGTATACTATAGTTTATGACCTCGAATAACACATAGGCTACTTTGATTTCGGGTCAGTACCACGCGAGCGAAGCAGTGGGCGTATAAAATTCTTAGAAGTGGCAGGTAGGAAAATATTATTTAAGCTGTCTGTAGAAGGTCATGTAAGGGGTGACCAATGATAGGGTCATAATAGAGGGACATGTGCTGAATTGCTGATGAATATTGAAGATGATATTGAAGATAACTTACCATCTGTGTATTTGTACTTGGGAACAAACACAGCAGGAGCAGATGGTGTTGCAGCTTCATCGGGCTTATCGTCCAACTTGTCTTCAGGGACAGTGACCTCTGCCTCATCTTGGGTCGGAGTGACCTCTTGCTCTTCATTTACTACTTTATCAGTCTCATCTTTGCCATTCTCACATGTTTCTACATCCTTCACAATCGCCTCATTATTAGCCATCTTGGCAGCTTTCTTACTATTATTCTTAGTATTCTTTACAGATTTCTCATTCTTATTAATATCTTCCTTAACAGAATCAGTTTTAGTTACTTCAGTGGCATTTCCATTGGCAGTGTCTGGATCTATGCAACAAAACCATTAATTTAATTCTAAAAAAACAGGCTTCATTTCCACCCACATAAATTGATTAAAAGTAATTGCATATAAAAATGTATGAAATACTAACCTGTAGTCTTACTGTGATTAATATCTTTCATTTTAGTTTCAGATTGCTGAGCTCTACAAACACTTGATATACTTTGTGTTAACTTAGCTTGTGCTTCAAATGCACTTGACTTCTTTTCAGGAACTTGTTCCGTGGTTAATGAGTGCTCCCTGGCAACTTTCTCGATGCCGGCAGACAAAAGCTCAGTGGCAGTTAATGTTTGTTCTGGGGCAGGAGTTGCAAGCTCTGTAGGTACTATTTGTTTTGATATAGCTTGTCTTTTTGTATTAGCACCTTGATTTAGAATGGTTTGACTAGTTAGAGGATTGATAGCTTGTTGAAAACTATCAACTGAACTAATCGCTGTAAGAAATAAAAGGTCTTAGATAATTAAACCAAATCTTTATGTAATGGTTCAAATGAAATTGTTTAGTTTTTACCAAATCTTTAATTTACCAGCTTTGTTTTACCAAAAACAAATCTGATTTAAACAAGGATATAGGCTGTTATTTATGGCACTTTCATTGACACAACACGAAACATTATGATTTACAATACAGCAAACATTTCCATAAATTTTGTTCATAATTAAAATGGACACTATGTGTGACAAAATTTAAATTGTATTTAAACCGACTTCAATTTCAGAAGAAGAAAGACATTTTCTGCACTTTTGTTCATAATTCTGAAGATCCTCAAATTTTTGTACAGGACCAGCTCGAGAGTACTCTTTTATAAGTACATAAAAAAATTATTCTAAACCCGTTTACCATTGACAGAATAACCGGTGATCATAAATTAGAAAAAAAATGCATTACTGTTCATAAGTAACTCTGAAGTTCCTCAGAGTTCCTTAATTTTTTTATAGGTCTACTTTGGGAGTGTACTCTTCTCTCTTCTCTCAAACAAAAAAATAGTTTGCAAAATCAGTCTATTGACGAAGTAATCGGTGAACATACATAAAAAAATATACATATACCTACAGTGAAACTGTTGTGTATATCATGTGGGTAGTTATAGAAACATAGTAGTAGTAGTTGAGGGTACTTAGGTATATATTCTTACAGTTCATTGTTACGTGTCGTTTGCTACATAGCTCAATAAACAGATTTACATAAATCTAGACTTTTAATGAACATATTAGAAACATAGAATCTCCACCTGTTTTGAAGTCGGTTAAAAATGTATATGATAAAGGCACTGACTGAATTTGTATCAAACTCTAAAATACATAACCCACACCGATAAATTCCTCAGAGTGGTTGCTACGAAATGGTGAACCTATGTAGACAAAATGACACAAAGCAACTAATAAAATACTTTATAAAACATAACAGCAGACACTATTCTAAAATACATTGGTAATAATATAAAATAGTAGCTTTTCGATCTCGACAATCAATTCTTGCGAACCAAGTTCGGGTTCTAAAAATAGAGACGTGAGGTATTTCCACGTGGGAGTTCTCGCACAGTACCTGATTTTCAGCCTTTATACGATGTGGCACTGATAGCTGTATTATATCACAGTTTCTAAACCAAAAAATCTATAAAATAACTTCATAAAACTCGATTATTAGACACGTAAACGTAGCAATATGGATAAAGAAAGTCTATCCGAAAGGTCACCCAAGGATCTAGAATGTCTGACTTTTTATGACACTTAGAACTCGAACCACATTACTTATTTTAAAACTTAATAAAACTGTATCACTAAAAATGCTAAAATAAGATGATTTTTTATGTATAAAGATAGTAGTTACAAAGATTTAAAATTAAAACGCAGCCATGGTCAAAGTGACTGTGAAGTAAAAGCCGCCATTTTGGATCTTTCCATGCGGACGACAGACGGTCGGCCTAGGGCAGCTAGTGATGTGCGCAGCTCTACCATGTGCGCAAACCGAAACGATCGATTATTCGCGTTCGGATACAATACCAACTTCAGTAATGTACCGTTCGCCGGGTCGAGCTAGGACATGGATAGGTAGGTAGGACGCATTTGCCAATGGAGAAGTTTCCCTTTCATTTTTTTTTATGTGAATAAATAGTCCTAAGCATTTAAATAAAGATGGTGAAAGAATTTTTGGAATATCTTGAAAAATGACAAAGTTATTCAACTTTTACGGCGGCTTAAAAATAATAGAATCAAAAGGCTGAGATTTCCGCGTGTGACGTCACTCGTCTCGAGACACAGATTAGTTTCAATTTAGTATGACAAAATCTCATACGATTCGCGCTTTTCTTCGCCGCGCCGAACTAAAAACATTATTTAAGCTTAGATGTTTGTTTTTCATTTTTTATTTTTGGACATTATGGAAGCAGGGTATATGCTTGTTTAATATTGTACATAAAAGGCTTTACTTATACTAACTAAAAAGTGATCTTTTGATGATTTAGTTTAAAAGAATTTAAAACTATCGAATAATCGAATCGAATTTCGTTTAATTAATTATTTTTTCTTTTTATTTTTTTTCTAACAATTTTTTTTTATTTTTTTTATTTGTTTTTTTACTTTTTTTTTTGTCGGATTTTCATGTTTAACTATTTGTATTGTCATTGCATACCTACTGCACACTTATTAATGATCGATGACAATACAAATAGTTAAACATGAAAATCTGACTAAACGCGTTCAGTGCTCATGACGAACATGCAGATGTTGCTTCAAAAGTGCTCCTCCTAGACTTTCCGTTGTAAGCTCAAATGAAAGACCTTGATGAGATCTACTTTTTCGATGACAGCTGTCAAACTTCAAACACCCATATCTCGAGAACTACTCGTCCTAGACTTTCCGTTGTGAGCTCAAATGAAAGACATTGATGAGATCTACTTTTTCGATGACAGCTGTCAAACTTCAAACACCCATATCTAGAGAACTACTCGTCCTAGACTTTCCGTTGTGAGCTCAAATGAACGATCTTGATGAGATCTACTTTTTCGATGACAGCTGTCAAACTCCAAACGCCCATATCTCGAGAACTACTCGTCCTAGACTTTCCGTTGTGAGCTCAAATGAAAGACCTTGATGAGATCTACTTTTTTTAAGTTTGACAGCTGTCATCGAAAAAGTAGATCTCATCAAGGTCTTTAATTTGAGCTCACAACGGAAAGTCTAGGACGAGTAGTTCTCGAGATATGGGTGTTCGAAGTTTGACAGCTGTCATCGAAAAAGTAGATCTGATCAAGGTCTTTAATTTGAGCTTACAACGGAAAGTCTAGGAGGAGCACTTTTGAAGCAACATCTGCATGTTCGTCATGAGCACTGAACGCGTTAAGTCAGATTTTCATGTTTAACTATTTGTATTGTCATCGATCATTAATAAGTGTGCAGTAGGTATTCAATGACAATACAAATAGTTAAACATGAAAATCCGACAAAAAAAAAAAAAAAAAAATTGTTAAGAAAAAAAAAAAAGAAAACATAATTAATTAAACGAAATTCGATTCGATTATTCGATAGTTTTAAATTCTTTTAAACTAAATCATCAAAAGATCACTTTTTAGTTAGTATAAGTAAAGCCTTTTATGTACAATATTAAACAAGCATATACCCTGCTTCCATAATGTCCAAAAATAAAAAGTGAAAAACTAATATCTAAGCTTAAATAATGTTTTTAGTTCGGCGCGGCGAAGAAAAGCGCGAATCGTATGAGATTTTGTCATACTAAATTGAAACTAATCTGTGTGTCGAGACGAGTGACGTCACACGCGGAAATCTCAGCCTTTTGATTCTATTATTTTTAAGCCGCCGTAAAAGTTGAATAACTTTGTCATTTTTCAAGATATTCCAAAAATTCTTTCACCACCTATTATAGATTCTTAAGATCTTGCTAATACAATTAAAAAAAAAGGATTTTGATGTTTAGGAAACTTCTCCATTGGGCGGGGCCTAATGACAGAAGTATAAGAGCGCGTTCATATTGATAATGTTCTTTCATTTGACATGAAGGTTTTGTATGTTGTTCCGGTAAAATGTACTAAAGACAATGTTGTAGTTCATTGATGGGTACCGCCCACTTATTGATACACCCATGCACCCGCCACGTATAACAACGAAAATCAAAAATCGTTTTTGAAATTAAATTAATTTACCGTATAAAAATAAACCTCTAGGTAACTCTTTTATTTTCTGTATACAGAAAGGGACATACTTTAATTTTTTTTTAAATCTAGTAATAGCAATATTTTTTTCTTCTAAATAAAACAGAAGGTTCCCGAGTAATTTTCAAAAAAGTTGTACATTGTGACACAAAATAAACACAATGAAATTGTTTCATAAAATAGTTATAAAGAACCGGTCTCAATGTTTTTTTAACCTACAAAATTAAAAAAGCAGGTACAAAAGGAAAAGTCAGTAGATTATTTATTTATTTTTCGATATTTTCTTTTTCAATTTTAGGTAATTCTGACGTCACGCACGTCACACAAAAGATGTGTAACGGATTATTGTTACACAATGGAACGAAATATCAATGTCAAACACAACAAAAAATCATTAAAAAAATATACCGTTTTTTAATGCAAAATAACATCTTTACCATAATAACTACTGAATAAAACTTTATACACAGCAGTATTTTTTATTATTTTTATTAAAACTTACCAAAATATCACGTAACGTCAGTAAAATCAAACTCCAGTGACACTATGTTTTGTTAAATGACAGATAAACTACAATAGCTACGGTATATTTTGTTAGGTTGGCAGCTCCGTACAGTGATACAAGGTTTAAAATTGTGAAAACGTTCACTACACGCAAAATATCTCCGTTACACAAAAGAATTATTATCTGTGACCACATCTTAAAACCTTATTTATTTTTATTTCATTGATTATTTTTATTACCGTTTTTTAAATAGAATAACATTTTAACTGGTTAATTAAATCTTAAAATTTCATTTATTTTTATTTCATTGATTATTTTTATTACCGTTTTTTAAATAGAATAACATTTTAACTGGTTAATTAAATACTTTTTTTAGTAATTTTTGAAAAATGTATTAATTCAAGCGTTGACAATTTTTTGCCATTGTACAACCCACTATACAACGTTTTGAAAAATTCCTAAGAATAAAATGTCTATTACTACAAAAATAAAGGTATATATAACCCTTAAGGTGTCCAAAAATTTGCCCCACCTTATTAAAACTATTACAGTCTGGCTAATGAAAATAGACACTGAAAAATCGCGACAAATTAAAAAAATCTTAGTATGGCAACCCTTTGCAGAAATTCAGGATCCTTTCTTGCTGCTTTACTTGATACTTTGAATGAAATAATAGCTTTCACTCTCCACTGTTTTATTCAATACAGTATTACGTTAATGCGAACTGACATCAGATTATACAAACAAAACCCGCCCGCCATTTTGTAAACATTGTGTTGCCATACTATGATTCCTATTCTCCCAAATTTTTAGGAAAAAACATCGCCACCCCCCTGCATTATTTTATCTTTTCGGGTAGGTACACTTAGAAAAGAAACGCAAGCATAGTGCAATTTTTTTTCCATTATTTTTTATCTTGTCATTTTTTGTAACTTAAGTTGCTAATGTCATTGTCAATTTCATTAAAAGACCTCTCACGAAAGTTTGTAAGTATGGATGGATGTTTGTTACTCTTTCACGCGAAAACTACTGAACGGATTTAGCTGAAACTTGGCATAAACATAGTTTATGACCGGGAATAACACATGGGTACTTTTGATCACGATATTCCCACGGAAACGGAAACTAACGCGGGTAACACCGCGGGGCGCAGCTAGTAGTTTATAAACATAGTCGTGTATGATGAATGATGATTGATGAACGAACATAATAAAGGAGTACATGAACTCTAAAAAAACACCCTCGTTTTTTAAAGCTGTCGTGAAAAAAAATAATCTTTTATTTATTTATTTTATTTATCTAGCTAGATAGCTATGTTGGCCAAGTGGATAAGTACTTCGACTTTCGATCCAAAGGTCGTGAGTTCGAATCCGGCCGTGCATCAATGGACTTTTAGTGTCGAAAACTTTTTATGAACTAAAAACTTTTTATATACACACGAGCTTTAAACGGTGAAGGAAAACATCGTGAGAAAACCCGCGGCTAGTCAGCCCCACACGTATTGACCATTGTCTTTCCTGTGGATATGGCCGATTTAGCTGAGAGGATGGTTTAGGTGGATTCTATATCAACAATGTCCAAGGCACAACAGTGTCCCGTTAAGTGTAGGCAAATATTGCCTCCTGACGCTGTATCATCTAGTAAAGATGTTAAGGCCTGAGTTTTTTTTTTATTTATCTAGGAGCTTGTTTTTATCAATAACTACAAAATTATCATTTTATATAATGGTTATATCATTTGTCTGTCCAATTTCGATTTTAATATCGATTACTGATAATAAGCTGTACGAACAACACTAGTCGCGAGATTTGATTTGACAGACGAATGACATGACAAGTTGCCTGTACCACGAAGCGATGCGCGATTTTATCGCTTGTTCCGAAATTCATCGTCTCGTAAGATCAAACGCTCAAAGGAAGGAAACACGGCAATGTAATGTAAAATAGCTTTCGCGGAGGTCCGGCTGCAACAACAGACGCGCGCGGACTGCAATGCACTGTAAATAGCGGCGGCGCCGGCGCTGGCGGCGGCCAACACCAGTGTTTTCGGTGTTCGGAGTTTCGGACACGAAAAGTACCTACACGCATTTGCGTTATTTATTGTTATTGAACATAACCTATGAGACGATGAATTTTGGAACAAGCGATACTGGTACTGGCGCGCATCGCTTCGACTTCGCAGTACAGCAAACTCAAACTCAAAATGTATTTATTACGATCGTTATGCCACTTGACATGTCACGTCCTTGGGGATTCTACAGCCAACTTGCCATGTCATTCACCTGTCAAATCTCGCGATTAAAGTTGTTCCTTTCTTTAATCGCGAGATTTTCGCAACTTTAATTCTCCTTTTTATAATGTATCATTTATAAATCATTTATAAAAATTTTTTGTCGTTATTGATAAAAACAAGCTCATAAATTAATTAAATAAATGTTCTAATTTTTGACTACAGCGTTTAAAAAACAAGGTTTATATTCATGTCCCTTTTTATTATGTTCATGTTTATCCTACTAGCTGCGCCCCGTGGTGAATAGTTCCCGTTACCGTGGGAATACCGGGATCAAAAGTAGCCTATTTTTTAATCCAGGGTATAAACAATTCTGGTACCAAATTTCATTCATATCCTTCCAGCCGTTTGAGCGTGAAAGAGTAATGCCGGCACCACACATGGGCTTCAACTAGGGGCCAACATTAAAATGGCCAATGGCAATGTTCTGTTTGTGTCTAATAGCCGTAAACGGAGCATTGCCATTGGCCATTTTAATGTTGGCCCCAAGTTGAAGCCCATGTGTGGTGCCGGCATAAGAAACACACTTACACACACACACAAACTTTCACCTCTAAAATATTAGTAGGATGGGATAGGATGTTATACGTTTATGTTTCTAAACTATTGTATTTAAAAAACTTTTTGTTTCTCACACGACCCAATCATGATGCCGGCGCCCCACATGGGCTTCAACTTGGGTTGAGGCCAACATTAAAATGGCCAGTGACAATGCTCCGTTTACGGTTATTAGACACAAGCGGAGCATTGCCATTGGCTATTTTAATGTTGGCCCCAAGTTGTTGGGCGCGCGCCGGCATGAAAGACAAATAGATTGCGGCCACGCACGGGACGGAAAGACTGGTTCACGACTAAACACAGTACTTACTTACCATTGAAATCGATGGAGGAACTCAACACTGAACTAGGTACTCTGAAGGGTATTTTTTAGGAAGCGGTACAGTTACAGGTATTATTCATTTCTACTGATTAATATTCATACTGAGTTTCAAACAAATATGACCTATTTGTTACCCCTTAAAAAATCCAATACAAACTTAAACAACCCCTGCATCCCGTTATTAAGCAAAACAATATTGAATTGGGTAGTTTTGAAAATATATTTTCAAAACGTTATTAGCCCTAAGGTTTTCACCCTTTTAGGGTTTGAATTTCAAAAAATCCTTTCTTAGTGCACCCCTACATTATGAAGGGTTCTTTCTAGGACTTATGGTTTAGACTGTCCCTGGATATAATTATGGCTGTCAGTAACGAAAGCCTTATTTATTAGAGATGTAGAATACTCACATATTGAGGTCGTTGGGCCATTCTGTTTACTCGGAGCGATGATGATTTCCTTGACAATTTTATGTTTTTCTTTTTCCTCGGATTTTTGGTGTCTCTCCCGGGGCGCCCGCTGGGGCTGCGACGCGGGGGCGACGGGCGCTGGCGGGGCGAGGGGGGCGGTGGGGGTGGTGGGGGCAGCGAGCGGCGCGTCCGCTTCTGTGACCACAGGCTCACCCGTCTCAACCACCGCACTCACTACTTCTTCATTAGATATATCTTTCTCTTTATCTACTTTCTCCGTTGGGAGAGCAATATTGTTTTGCTTAATTTGCGTATTTTTACTTGTATCTATGACAATGGACTGCACAGTCGTTTCAATCTTCTGTGTGGGTTTGACATTTAACGTCATTTTAGGCACTATGACGGGACTGTCCGATATCGCCGAGACGACTGGCGTTTCGCAAGGCGCTGCGGCAACATCGACTCCCAAACATCTATTATCATTTAAAATTACTAAGTCAGACTTTATAATATTATTATTAATAGAGCTCAATGAGCTTATTGCATTCTGAGGTTGAGCGGTACTCCTGGAAGATACAGGTATTTCAACATTCTTAGGTACGAAATTATTTTTTATTGCATTTTCAAGGCTCGGCTGGTTAACCGCTTCGTTTACCATCCTGGTGAACTCTTCAGCGATACTATGTGTCGGTGGTTCCTGAATACAACAAAATAACATTAAAAATATCATATTATCAATGTAGGAAAATACATTGTTGAATGACACACATCTACTTGCGTGTTGCATTGTTACGATACTTACCGGCGTTTGTCGATCGTTTTGTTCCCCACTTAAATCATTATTCGTAGTATTCGAAAGGATATCCTGTCCTGCAAATAAAATAACATAGGTATGTCAATGAAATGTTTTCTTTATCCATACCTACTATTTCTGATATATTATTGTATTTTAAAACCTTTGTACTTACGTGTAACAGGATGTATTATGGGTAGCCTGTGACTACGTTTGGGTACTGAAGCAGCACGTACAGCTAGACAAAAATTATGTGATTCAAAAACATATGAACTGTAGCAATAAGGTGAAAATAAAATATGTAGGTACATAAAAGTTTGGCGTTTTAAACTCATAACAATTATACCTACAAGCTCGACTGTAGTAAAAAAAATCTTATTAGGTACTCTTTGTTTTATACAAACATACAACGCAAAATTGAAAGCGGCACGAGCTAGTGTGAATCATCCCTAAGACCTTCACTCGCTCGATTATTCCTAAAGCTGGGGATACACATGCCCGTAGCTTGCACACTAGCATACCAGCTCCATGCAAGTGCCAGCTACAGTCATGTGTATTCACTTACTGGCATGCCTGTAACTGGAAGCTAGCTAGTTGCAAGTAGCTAGCACAACATTTGATTTTCTTGCATGCCTGTTGGGGGAGGAGACGCGGGGGGCTGCTAACCAGGCACGTGTGAACAGACGCGACAGCTACGGGCATGCCAGTAGCTGTTGTGCAATAGTTTTTCTCTCTATTGTTGGTTTTTGTATTCAACATGGCACGATGGGGCGACGAGAAAACTATACAGTTCATTCCTTTTACAGAGAATACGAATGTCTTTGGAAGCCGACTAGCCCGCTTTACAAAAACAAAATAGCACGTGGCAATGCCTACAGCAAAATACAAAAAGACTTAAATCTGACTGAAAAATAAATTAAAAATAAAATCAAAAGTCTTGGTCGCAAGAATTGGTACGAAATACTCTCACGAACTGTCCTGTGTATACGCAAGGGTAATACTGGCATGCCAGGGCGCAGTATGCATGCCAGTATTACTTGCAAATGTATCCGCAGTGTGCCAGTTACTTGTACATGCCTGTAACTTTCATGCCACCTACTTTCCCGATTTACTGGCATGTGTAACCCCAGCTTAACTGAACGAACGGATGCCCTCGATTTTTGATTCGAAAGAATTCCACGTTCAACTCTTTTCACCTTTCCTATTATTTGTTCGATAGAAAAAAGGTTTAGGTAAGTAGTTGCCTACCAGAGCAGGACTAAAACTAGTGCCTATAAGTAGAAGAAGTAAGTTCATAAGTCATCAGAGAAAGTGGCCATCTCTGATGACGGAGTTCTTGGGCCGCCTAAAGGCCTTCCGTCAGGGCTTAAAGCCGCGACCGACAATTTAACGTGCCCTCCAAAGAACGAAAGCGCTCAGCTGTTAATGTTACTTGCGGTCACCCATCCAAGTTGTGACCTTGGCTTCTAATCTATGAGTATTTACCATCGATATAAGAATCTGTAGTTATGGTATAAGTCGCGCCACGTAAAAAGAGCGCTGGCTATCAAACTGCGCAGTGGTCGATGATTGGAGGAGAGGTAACGCGACGCACTTCATACCATTGATTTAGCGAGTACTATTGGTTCGTCAGCGAGTGAACACAGGCGCAAACATGCCCCCGCTACTTCCCCTCAGCGCTCTTTTTAGGTGGCGCGACCTATAGTAATCGTGAAAGGGTTGTAAGTTACCAGGCATGGTTTGGTGGTGGAGGGAAGGCTGTTGGTGCGACAGGGAAGCTGGCGGCGTGGCGGGCGCGGCGGGGGAGCCCTGCGGCCCGAGCGCGCTGGCCGGCCGAGCGCTACCAGACGACAAGCTCGGCGTCGGCAGCTGCGGGCTGTTCGTTGCGTACCCGTAATCTAAACAACAAATAAATATAAATTAATATGCGCTTTAACACGAGCTTATAACGGTGACAGGAAACATCGCGAGGAACATAGCTCTCTAATAGCGTCGATGGGCTTGCAACCTGTCACGTTAACTTCTGCAAAAAGTGGGCATGTACCAAAAATTTTTATGTATTTGGACATACTTCTGACTACCCCCTTAGACATCTTCAAAAGGATCTAAAAATTGCCTAATGATCTGAAAGAAATGTCTACTGCTCCCTGGGATACAGTCGTGATCATATTTAATTTAATTGCAATAAATAGAAAATCCTTGGACATTCCACACAGCGTCATCTTGCCTCAAGCTAAGCATTTGATTACATAATAAATATTCTTAGACATTCCACACAGCATCACCTAGCTAAGCTAAGCAACTTAGTGCTTGTGTTATGATGACCAGATGACTGATGTACTTACTACTCAGATACTTTTTTTTTCTTCTACACATACATTATAGAATAGAAAAACGCCCAGACCCGGAACAAATATCTGTAGAACATACAAACATAATGTCCCGCGGCGGGGATCGAACCCGCAACCTCTGCGTCTCTTAGAGTAATACATAATAATTGAGTCAACTTACATGGAGTTGTGTGACCCTGTGGGTTGTTATATCCTATGTAATGTCCCATGTGATACTGATAATACCTGTAAAAAATTACAAAAAATATGTTATTTATTTGATAATGGGTTTCAGAAGGTGCTGCTTTTGTTTTCTTGTTTTTAACCGACTTCGAAAAAGGAGAAAGTTCTATGTAAGTATTTTTTTAATTTATGTTCAAGAGTGGGCCGATTTCAAAAAAAATATTATTATTTATTTATTAGAAACAATTACAACACCATTAACAGTACGAAACCAAAGCAAACCAAAATAAAAGTTATGCAAATATTTTGAGTTATAATATTATGAAAGGGCTCAGTTTGTACATTTAAATGGCTTTTATTTTTATTCTGAGAGGTGTAGTTTATGAAATACGACGATAAAGGTAGAATTATATAAATTACTTGAAGCTGGCTGAATGCAAAAACCGTGCGAAGCCAAATTAAAGAAGAAAAAAAACCTGTAACTCCCTCGTTGCAGTTACAGGTTTCTTTTTCTTGTGTAATATGTTTAGTATAAATGGTATATTATAGTATTGGCGGGACGATCTCGTCACCTTTCACGAAGGATGGTGGGACTCGGCAAAGGATAGAGACGGTTGGAAGAGTTTGGGGGAGACCTTTGCCCAGCAGTGGGACGAGATAGGTTAATAAAAAAAAATGGTAGAAGCCCACTCACCCCGGAGACCCTGATCTAGGTTGCTGGTAGGTTTGCACGCCCATGTGCGGCTGGAAAAGTAACGTCGGGTACATGACGGGCCCAGTAGATGATGCTGCGCCAGGAATGAAGGGTTGTTGTTGCCTGTAAATAAAACGTAATCACACTAATATTATAAAGGTGAATGTATGTGTGTGTAAGTATGAATGTTTTGTTACTCTTAAGGTGGGTACTGACCAAGGTTACGAGGTGTAATGTAACATTAGCTTCGAGTGTGTTACGCATCGAGTTACTCGAGTTACTCGCTGGTTTCCCCGTAACACGACGTACTGACTGCACGAATGCTCGCGGTGTAACACGTTACATTACGCCCCGTAACGCCAGTCAGTACCCACCTTTACACGCTCAAACGGCTGGAATAATTGGAATGAAATTTGGTACCAGGATAGCTCATCCTGGATTAACACGTAGGCTGCTTTTGATCATGGTATTCCCACGGGAACGGAAACTGTCCGGCGGGTAACACCGCGGGGCGCAGCTAGTATCTTAATAAATAAATATCCTTGGACATTTTTATTTTATTTCATAAATTGACATCTTCTTAATTAACTGAATTTGACCCATTCCCGGACCAAAATCATAAAATAGCAATAGGGTGAGGCAAATTCTAAAAACATTTATTCAGTGAGACCTCAGTAGTTTCTCAGAGGAGAACACATTGAAACCTCTTAAAATCTGACCAACACCGTTAAGAATCCGGGCTCCTACCACGGAATACAACAACAAACGCGCAGTTGCAGCATGTTACAGTAGTACAACATTTATAAGTTACACAGATGTACTTGCGCAGATGTCCTAATTTTGATAGGCGCGAAAAAATCCTATCACTCATCATAACACTCTGCCTATGAAACGTGTTTGATTGCTATTGGCTGATGCCTAAGCGCCGTTCTTCTTACTTTTCTGTGTACGTATCAAGCGAGATAGCATGAGCCTCTGTTTTTGTTGACTTAAAGCTAAGTCTATAATTCAACGGCGTTGGCAGTCGGGTATTCGGGTTGAACTTGTTCTCTTCTACGCAGACGAATTTTCCGCTATGCTATAAAAGTTGTAAAACTATACTTGCGTTTGTATCTTACAAGCACGTCACAAAAACAAGGCGTGTGCATAGTCTCTATTCTATATTCATTAAAAATCTTGTATATTTCATAATTTTCGTGTAGGTGGCTGTAGGTAGAATACAGAACTCTCTCGATTTTAGTTATCTCTTGTTTTTGTTCGTATAATCATTGGAATTGGGCTTATGCCGGTGAACTTAGCTCATTAGCTATAGATATTATTTACCTAGGATGTGCAGTAGGCCTGGTGCCGTGTTGTGTCGGTCTGTATGGCTGGAAATTATACTGCGGTCGCGGTTGCGTCTGTGACTGCGACACAAAATTATGGTTTGCCTGAAAAACAATCAGTTTTTAATTTTAACATAGGATGCATGTACTTGTGTATTGTTCGTGTTTTCTATTTGTAAATATATTTCAACATTTTTAAATGTTGTTCATCTAAGTAAGTTTGCATTTGTACGGGCTACTAGGGTGTGGGAGTTCTTAGGCTGTATGAAGGCCCCCGACATGCATGACTTAACGACCTACAAGCTAGGATCTACAGTTTAACGTGCTCTCCGAAGCATGGAGGCACTCTGCTATTAATGCCACAGGCGGTAACCCATTCAAATTGTGACTGCTGGGAACGTCGCTTATTTCTACGATCTATTACTCTTCCAATTTCAAAATTCACTCATTTCAAAAAAACTCCGTCACCAGAGTTGGCCACTTGCTCATACGAACTTACTTACTTTACTCCTTACAATCCGTCCAAAGCAACCAACAGTTGCAAAACAATTATTTGTATTTATACAAACATTACATCAGCATTATGATGCCAATTATGCATTTGAACTTTATTCTTTAAAATTCTAGACTTCTTCATAGATCTTTAATAGATGAGTAACTGAAGAATGTCTAAAGTACTCAAAAGCATCCATCACGATGCAGCAGTCATTAGTTTGTTTTTGTTCGAGGCAGAGGTAAATACAATAACTTTGTTTCCTTGAGTATCCTTGTCCATCTGAATGATAGTCAATGTAGACCAGTTCGACTTTACTGATACCGCAACCAGCTCACAGCCTCTTAATTCTATTTTCCTAGCAGTATAAGTGCGTATACAGAAAGAAAGCTGGAAACTTATAAGCGCTTACCAGCTTATGAACGCGCGCCGATAAGCACTGAACGATGCCGAAAAGTTCCGACAAACTTCAACACGCGCTGGTCAAAGTTGGGCGCTGCCATTTAAAAAATGTTATATCATCGTCCGATAAGTCCGACATTTTGCTTGGTCTGCTTCAACATGCTTCCTTTGTGTAGAACGGACCAGCGTTGACAAGCGCCGGTAAGCGCTTATAAGTTTCAAGCTTTCTTTCTGTATACGGCCTAATGTACTAAACCATACCATTGTTGTTTTTGACAGGTCCTGTTGCGGTGCCGGGGGCGCCGACGGTTGCGGCGGCGTCGGCTGCACCCTCAGCGAGGTCTGAGACGAGGACTGTGTTCCGCCGGTGGAATTCGGCATGTATGTGGCCGCGGTAGCTCCACCCGAATGATAACATTCTACCGGTCCTGAAAAGCAACAGCCATCAACAACAGGACAAACGCAAAATTTCTGGTATTTTGTTGCGATATTATGGCGTGTCTCTTCATCTGAAATAATGTACTTTTGGCCTCAGAGGCAAAGGAGCACGCCTGATATTTTAGAATCGTCAACTTTGCCCGACTGTTGAAAAGGTTGAGCAGACTTGATTTATACAATTATTACTACCCGCCAAGGCAAGTTAAGCACGGCTGTGCTAATGAAGAAAATAGGGGCGACGTAGACGCAGTAATAGTGCAGACAGGAAAGTTTCGTTTGACGCAAAAATAACAATTGAACCTGCCCTGCTACTCTGCAAAACGAAAAACGAAGTTTCGTGACAATTTTTGGGTTCTAATTATGTTGGTGAACTATTACGAATTCAGTATCCACCAACATAAGCTGACCCCGAAAATTGTCACGAAACTTCGTTTTTCGTTTTGCAGAGTAGCAGGGCTGAGAAGTCCACGTGTTCCGTTTTGCATGATATCGCACATTTTATTCGTCAATACCTACATAGCAGTATGATTGGCTTTTGCAATCGGTATGATTTCCTTAAAACTACCGATGATGCACTGCATCCTTGTTGCAGATTTTCGGGAGCACAGGTAAAAAAAACGTAATGAGAAAGCGTAAGGTTTCGATACTTCATACTACACTACACACTCGTGCTTCGACAAGCTCTATTTGATACGAGACAAAGAAGGATACAATTTTAAATTAATCACAGATTTATTTATTTATCATTAATAACATGTAAGTGAAGAAATAATTTAAGTTTCTCAGAAATTATTATTTACCTAATAGGAAGGTTTCTAATCTAATCTAAATAGCCCACTGGATCCCACTGCTGGGCAAAGGCCTCCCCTCCCTTTTTCCATTCGCCTCGGTGTAGGGCTTCTGTCAGCCAGCTGGTGGAGTATTCGTGAAGGAATGTTTTCCTTCGCCGTTTAGAGCTTGTGTTTATGCGCATACACATTCTTCGAAACTAAAAATCCATTGATACACGGCCGGATTTGAACCCACGACCTACGGATCGAAAGTCTAGATGTACTTGCCCATAACGGTTTTTTCTAAGATTCAATACAACAGCATACAATTAAAAATTAATTTAAAGTATAAGAGATCAGTTCCGAGGTTCGCTGCAACGGATATAATATAACATAACCATGACTAACGACAGACTGATAAATTGGACTTCACTATAACTATTTAATTGCTGTAAATTCATCTTGCATAATAGTGCAAGTTATTTGTGCAGAAAGAGAGCAAAGTTGATTTTTGCTGCGAGTGCTGATTTGAATCCTGAGCGTACTGCGAGAGATCCAAAGGCACGAGATGTGAATAACTTTTAACGTTTCATCTCGGCAGCGAGAAAATATTATGGTGAAAAGTATAACTTGAACTTCTTGAAGCAAAATTTAACGCAATTTTGTTACCGACTTCAAATCAGGAGGATGTATGTATTTTTTTATGTACGTTCTCCGATATTCCGTCAATAGAAGACTGAAAATATTTTTTGCTTGAAAGAGTATACGTACTCCATTGAGGTACAATCTAACTCGATGACGTACTCCCGAGGTCCCATTAAAAAAAATTAAGGATCTGATCTTCCGAATTATAAACAGAAATGCTATTTTCTTTAAAGGATGTTCACCGATTATTCCGTCAATAGTAGACCGATTTTGAAAATTATCTTTTAGTTTGAAAGAGTACAATCCCCAGGTGGTATTATAAAAAAATATGAGGGATCTGATGAGGATCTTCGAAGTTCGGAGTTCATCATCATTCTCCTGCCCTTATCCCACGTTAGGTGGGGTCGGCACAACATGTTTTCTTCTTCCACTCACTCCTATCACTCGTCAACTCTGAATCCACTCCTCTAACATTCATATTATCCTCTTTCACACAGTCAAACCACTTTTTCTTCGACCTTCCCCTACTTGCATGCTCATCCACACTCATACTTCGAAGTTCGGAGTTATGAATAGAAATGTACCTCGTGATCGTGAGTGCAGGATTTTTTTTTCTCCTTACGAATTCGATCGTTCGTTCTTACGTATTTGAAGTCGGTTTAATAAAAAAAATTATTTTGCCACTTGTGTAAATTATAAGTTAAAGTTTTGTTCAGGAAACTTACGTGACTTCTCAGGAAGGAAAACTAAGGGCATTAATCACTTGTCTCAACTCTTCGGGAATTAAATTGTTGTTTTCGGCGCTGGTTCTATCTTTAGGTTTTTTAGTTTTTAATTTAGAGACTTGCGCCAAAATGTGCTGTCTGTTCTAAAACCGCACCGGTGATTCTATCCTATTAGGTAATATTATAAACACAAAAGTTTGTATGAATGTTCGTTGCTCTTTCACGAGAAAACTACTGAACTGAAATGGCTGAAACTTGGATTATACACTTTGTGACTTGGAATAACACATAGCTACTTTTTATCCAGGTATAGGTACCACGCGAGCGAAGCTGCGGGCGAGTAAGATAATCATAAATATCCCTGAAATTTTAAAACTGTAAATAGTTATCTACCTACGTAAATCATTAAATTAGTCTTATTTATAATTACAATTATTCTTAAATTAAATAATGAAATACCTCTAACAGCAACCATGATAAAAAAAATTCGCGTTTAAAATTTATGTTGTTTTAGACTGCATTCCGAACGCACTTTATTTTGCTAACGCGACTTTGATCACTGTCACGCAGCAACAGTAAACAGTATTACTTAGAATTATGTAACTTACTAAAGAAATAATTACTTACTATGTGGTGTGGAAGCCCGAGGATAACTGATGTTGTGCTAAGGATTTAAATTGTGAAAACAAAAGCTGAACAAGAAGGGAATATTGCAAATAAACTCCAGCATCTGTTGCAATAGTACGCATAATATGATTTTATCGCTAATACAGAAATAAAAACAAGGGGGGGATACAACAATAATCGTAAAAGAATAAAATAAGAAAAACAATTTTATGATAATTCAGTTTAAAAAACAAATAAATTTGACAAAAATATTTTTTATAAGCTAAAATGTCCAAACACAATCATTGGTGTCAATTCAGATGTCGCCAAAACTTAAATGTTGCCGTTCATATCGACGGAAATAAAAGGATGGCATCAATTTAAGTGCTGTCAAATTAGTTTAGTAGTGACACCATTATCATTCGATGAGCGGTGTTGCAAATATTAATTTGTAGTTCAAACATGAAACATAAAAATTTCTCCTTTTTTGAAGCCGTTTTAAATTTTAAACCTTGACGACCTCTGTGGCACAGTGGGCGAAGGATCGCCTGAGACGCAGAGGTTGCGGGTTCGATTCCCGCCGCGGGAGAAATGTTTGTATGATCTGCAAATATTTGTCTCGAGTCTGGGTGTTTCTATGTATACTATGTATGTATTTACAAAAAAAAAAGACTAGATGACGCTGTGTGGAATGTCCAAGGATATTTATTTATTATTATTTATTTATTGTTTAATAATTATTAATTATGTATTATTTTTTATGTAAGTTAGTAAGTATGTAATTTCTCTTAGTTATAAAAATATTTTTTTGTTGAAAGGGTACTTATACTCTCTTTTTGGTTCCTTAACTTCGGAGTGATGTACAGAAATGCAAATCGAGTGTCAGCAAATAGACTTATGCCCGTTTTCACCAACAAATCCTAAATTTTAAGTGACACCTATCTCATTTTAGGGAACACCTAAGAAAGAAATGGTTTTCACCACTCCCAATCCGTCACCTAAAAGCTTTAGGTGTTACCTAAATTTAGGGGGCCGAAATTCGGGGTCTTAAAGATAGGTGACAGTTGTATACAAGCTCTTTGGTTGTATCCAAGGTTGTATCAGTTTGTGAATGTTTGCTAATATTTATAATATTTAAAAATGAGTGATTTCATTGATGTTATTGAGGCTATAGAAGTGATCACAGATCGTGTATTATGGGATCGACCACGTTTATTTCGTGAGAGAATTGATTTCTTCCAAAAGTTTGATGACGTGGACTTTTTTCGAAGATTTAGGTTAACTAAAGAAAGTGTCCTTTTCCTGTTGACAAAAATTGAATCAAAAATTAAGTTCCAGGACAATAAAAAGTTCAAGCACACGAAATAACAATTATCATAAACTCGAAACGCAATTAATGTCATACACTAGGAACAATACATCTACTATTACATGCTCTTTGAATACATCCATGGTCACATAGCAAAACAAACGTGTCAAACAAACACTATTTATTTTTAAAGCATAGACAATCAACATAAAGCCTACATGTTGACAGTAAAAAACCAGAAATTGAATGAATGAAATTGAATCGGTAAAATACATCACTTATAGTTAGGTAGTGGTTCGCTAGGGGTCACTTAGCTTGGTGAAAATGAATTTAGGTAGGAGGGGGATTTAAGGGATCACCTTGCTTAGGTGATACTTAGTAAGGAGACTGTTTAGGAGTCGTTGGTGAAAACGGGCATTAGTGCCTCTTTCACGATCTTCAAGTAAGTTCCGAGTAGGCTAGTCACCAAGTAAAGTGTCGAGTAATTGACGTATATGACATTTTGCGCATAGAACGAATGACGTTACTCGTTAAGTAACTAATAAACACTTTACTTGAGGATGGTGAACGAGGCCCTTAGCCTAAGTAGCCCAAAAAAAAGCGATATAGATAGGTAGTCTAATTTTGTATGTAAATGTTTTATCATAAAATGAATTGCAAGAGTAGATTATAAGAAAAATTATCAAAAAACTGCTAATAGGCGCCATTATAATATTAGCATACGAGGTGGCAAAGTTGAAATTCGAAAAGAGCACATCGAAATCTATAACCCAACTACAAAACTCCCGGAAAACTTTAGAGGTAACCTTATATTTTAGTGGAACCAAATAACTGGACTTAATGTGGCCATGAAAAACCATCTCCCCTGTATACATGAAAAAATTCAATCATGATTACCCGTTTTAATGTAGGTTAACAATGTAACTTATAGTGAAATGGTCACTTACTGCAAGATTGTTTCAACAGCTGATACTGTAGAGCTTGCGAAGACAGAACGCTGCTCGACGATGAATACCGAGATGTTTCAGTTTTATTCGTGTTGTTTTGACTGGTAGCAATGCTTAGATTTTGTTGACTACCATTAAGGCTTTGAGCTGTGTTCAGGGCCTGGCTGCCGATTTGATTGAGGTTCAAGTTATGGCTGCCGCTCAGGCTGTGGCCGTTATTCTGATTCACGTTGCCTATGAGGCTGAGATTACCGTTGCGGCTAAGACTGCCACCAATAGCTGAGTTAAGGGTATGGCTCCCACCTAGCCCAAGATTATTGGCATGGTTGTGGCTACTGCTGTGCCCAAGATTGCTACTATGGCTCTGATTTCCACCAAGAGAGAGCCCATGATTGCTGGTATGGCTGTGATTTCCACCTAAATTAAGGTTAGAGCTATGGTTTAGACTTCCGTTTGTTCCAAGATTGTTGTGGCTGCCACTTAATCCCAGGTTATCATTGTGGCTGTGACTTCCGCCAACCCCAAGGTTGCTACTATAAACGTGACTTCCACCCATGCTAAGATTACCGCTGTGACTGCTACTTAATCCAATATTGCTGCTGTGACTGCCACTTAGTCCAAGAGTGCTGCCGTGATTACCACTTAGACTAAGGTTGCTGCTGTAGTTGTGAGTTCCACCTAAGCCAACGCTAGTAGTATGGCTATGAGTTCCTCCTAGGCCAAGGCTTGAGTTGTGGCCTATGGTGAGATTGTTAGTATGGTTATGAGTGCCGCCCAGACTTAGATTGACGTGGCTGTGATTTCCACCTACACCAAGGCTGGTAGTATGATTATGGCTGCCACCTAGGCCAATGTTACTAGCAATGCTGTGGTTTCTGCTTCCGCCAATGGTAACTTTGTTGCCTAAGCCAATGTTCGTGCTATGGCTGTGACTACCGCTTAAGCCCAGGGTGCTGGTATGGCTGTGATTGCTGCCTAAGCCAAGGCTGTTGCTGTGATTGGTATTGAGGTCGAGGCTGTTACTATGGCTGTGACTACCGCCCATTCTAACACTGTTTGTATGACTGTGACTGCCAATAAGACCTAGGTTGCTATGGACAGCATTAAAACCTAAGCTATTAGTATGACTTTGGTTGCCACTTAGGCCTTGACTGTTGGTATGGCTGTGACTGCTGCTTGATCCAAGACTGCTGGTGAGGTTGTGACTGCCGCCCAAGCCCAAACTGTTGACATGATTATGACTCAGGTTGTGGTTAGAGCTATGGCCGTGGTTACGGTTGTGGCTGTGATGATTATGAGAGCCAGGATTGACAAGCGGCGCTGGCGGTATAAATTGTAGCGACACTGTACTCATGGATTGCATATTGATTTGATTCGGGTTCAAATGAATGCCGGCCGGACTCGCCATAGTCAGCGATGTTGGAATATTCAGAGTCAGATCAATACCTGTAGGTTGCCCTGTATTTCCATGGTTGGCACATGTATGTGAAAAAGGACTATTTGTATTGTTTCCTCCTCTTAGTCCTACCATTTTAATTTCATGATACAAGTCTTTCAAAAATTGTATGAGCCAAATATTGAACCATTCCCAAAACAAAGGTGGCACTATCATCGGCATAGGGTTCGTCATTCAGTTGACCATACCGTTTCAATATTTAAATGCCCATCTGGGCATCCATCTAGTGAACACAATGTAGCTTCTCTTCTGATTGAATCTATAAACGAGTGTACAGTCACGTAAAAACACCAATTATAAATCACCAAATCAAATCCCAGGATCCATCTCGAATCACGCGAAAACCACGCGTGTTGTTAAAATATTTGCGGACCGTATTCACTACTTCAGTAGTAATTTAATGCAGCACAGAGAAAATCGATAAGGAAACCGCGCGCTCCATGCTACATTGTCGTTCGCTCGCACTTGAGTCAGATTAATGGCACCGTGTCAACTTCACCTTTCCAAATCGAACTATAACTTTAAGATTAAGCTTTTTCACATTATTTTGTTTGATTCTGAATATTTAAGACATCAAAAAACCAACTCCGAACCGGAAAATTGTCTGATGACTGATCACCCTGCAAAGTGGACTAGTAAAGGATAGAAACGAGAGAAAGAGATGGACGTATATTAAAGTACACCTTCCCGTTTTAGGGCGTTAACAATCGTGCTCCGTACCACGTTCAAAGTCGAACGACTGAACAACTGTGCAACGTATACATTGCTGTGGAGAATTTGAACCTTCTTGCCATCTGCAGGTTAGTAGTCTGCCAAAAACAGCAATGGATAGCGTACAAAATGTTTTCTTTGAAAGAGTTGTTACGTATTATTACGCAAAACGAAACGCACGTAGTTAAAGACAAGGGGTGAGTGAGATACGAGGGTTGTTCTCTGAGCCGACCGAACGACGACGGCGACGGCCGAATGCATCTTTTTACATTCGACACAAACCAGAAAGCGAACGATTATTTGGATTTGTAACTAGTATTATAACTTTTAGGTGTTGTACTATTTATTAACATTAATCATTTAAGCCGCAATGAAAAAGATAACAGCTTTTGTAATGTTTGATAAATGTGTTTATTTTAACAGTACCTAAATGGGATAGTCTATAAACAGGTCCGAATCGATTTCGGTTTCGATACTAAAGTCGATAATATGATAGGTCCACTACAACAATTATCGAGACGATTTATCGTCACGGGGCAACGAATTAGTGACTTCTTGATTATGACGATTTACTTACATAACCGTCACGAATATTAATAGATATTGGGTGATATTCCGATATTTTAAATAACATGTATGTACTTATTTTGATAATTGCGTAAATTTTTTAAAATATACAACATTGTTAATAGATCCTCAACTTTTGGTTCGGATTTTTAGTCAGTTTTTAAGTATTCAAGAAAGTATGTAAGTAAACTTACATAATTAAGTACTTTAGTAGTCAATGATACTATAATTTTAATTATTTACAAAAAACTATATAGAGGGGACTTTAAAAGAAGGTCATAGTGATTGGAAATGCACATTTAAATTTTTCTAAAGTAGCTTAGAACCGAAAACGTGTTATGACTTATGATAGTGATAATGTATATAGTGTATTTTTTTTAAATAGTGATTAATACTGTCAGTAAACTATTTTCCTATTAAATGAGGGTAGTTTCTGAATATAAAAAATATGTCTCATTAATAAAAATTCAAAGAGATATTATGTGAGTTATAGCTTTAAAAAAAAATCACCTACACATAAAATACACCTCCTTTTTAGGGTTAGAAAAATAATAAACTATATTTTAGTTTCTTTAGATAAGTAAATGAGTATTTTCTACTAATTAGGAAAACCAACTATTAAAACAATAAAATTTTCATTTAAATTTCATAATTATATGGTTATTGCTCAACCATGGGTTTCATTTGTTTCTATAATGAACTGAGTTAAACCAACATTATTTTTATTAAATTTCTTCTAAAAAGACAAAGGACCTTATTTATTTAAGAAAATTAAATAGTCTCTAATTAAAAAGATATTCATAGAGAAGGAACAAGGTGCTTTATACATATTTATTTCCATGCCTGATACAGTCATGGCATGGAGACATGGTAAAGTAGTAGTCAGCAAACTCTTTAATGCAAAAATCCAAAATGGCGGTATAGCATATAGTTATACTTCTCTTTTCTTAGATGAGCAACATGTACAGTGTGAGCACTACTCGCCTAACAAAACTGAATGGATACTAAAAATCAGACGTTCAACATAACTATTTGAAAAAATAAAAACCGGTTTTAAAAATCAATTAAAAAACGAAGCAACACAGTAATAGGTACTTCAAAGTTTGCATAATTTCGATGCACTAACACCCATATTCTTAGTCGTAACTTTACCTCCAACTCCACTCGACCTTCACTCAAACTCATTCGAGATCCCTCGAAAGTGCCTCAGAAACTACCTTATGTTTGGTATTTTTAGACGTTATTTTAGAGTCAAATCAATCTACCTCGAGTAAGGAAAAATCAGATCAGTCAAAGGTAAATTTGATCAAACTTTCTTCAAGCCTAAGGAAATGTGTAATCTGTGGTGATTAAAAACGTCAAAATCAGTCGAATTTCGTAAACACAAAATGTAAACAAAGAAAACTTTAGTAAAGATTTTATAGTTTATCGTGCTAGGACCTTGAAATATAAGTTTACAAAGGATGAAGACTTGTGGTGATCCTTTGAACAACAAGAGCTTGGTTGCAACGCTGTATTAGCAAAGGCGTTGACAAACAGCAGGCAAGAAACACATGGAGCTCTTTCCTACTAAAACACAATACAGGAAGAAAGGCTTCATAGCTTCAGAGAAGGCAAAGGGGATGCATGATGATTGCATCAGAAGATTCTAACAAAAAACGGAAAATAGAAAAAGAGGTTGCTGAGAAACTTTTGTGCAACCCAGCTAAGCGGAAAAAAATCTATTAAATTGTTTATTTTAAAAAGTCAGGTCACATTATAATAGGTTTAGGGCCATATAGCCACTACATACGAACGAATTAGCCACGGACTACAGTACAGGTAGGGTATCCTTGATAAGCTGATATTTGGAAAATTCGACCCCGTCAAATAGTTCCAATGGGTTTTCTGCATCCCAATATCCCGTGATGCGTTGTCGTCGTATAAAAATTTAGTAAATTCTTTTGCACATTCACGTTTTTACACTCAATTATTCACACTAATGTCCTAAGGAAAACTCAAGGTAGCTCGCGACCTACCTTACGTTGACAGCTATTTGACAAAACCTCGAGCGAGGATTTCCTTGAGGAATTCTCAAGTGAAGGATGAGTGAAGGTGAATTTTGATGTCTATAGATACCAAATCACGATTTCAAGGCTGAGTCGAGTGGAGGTGGAGTTAAGGTTACGACTAAGAATATGGGGGTAAGTTATAAAGTAATTTTTTATGTTTCAGTAGCTGGACTAAGAAGCCCGTGAACGCCAGACATTCGTGATTTTATTAAGGCTGAAACTTTGCCAGCGCATGCTCCCAACACAGGTAAGATAAGAATAATGGTCCATTATGAAAATTGGGCTATGGTGGCTTTGTCAGTAGATGGTACTTAAGGTGTGAAAAGTCATTCTAACCATGAATCTCGTCTTTATATTAACATGCTTGTCTGGCAAGGGGAATTGTCAAAAATGTCTGACTGATGAGGAACATGTCATCATCTTATTACTACCCAACTATTATATAAAAATCAGCTTTTAAACTATAAAGTATGTAGAATTACTGATAATTTATTGAACTAAGGGTGCCTGGCTACGACTTACGGGTTGCCACCATGCTAAGTGGCAGTTAGCTTGGTGGTTTCTAATAATATTCTGAAGGTACTACCTAAAAATAACGCTTTATACCATCTACTGCCAAAGCCACCATAGCCCAATCTTCATAGTGGACCATCATTCTTATATTACCTGTGTTGGGAGCATGCGCTGGCAAAGTTTCAGCCTTAATAAAATCACGAATGTCTGGCGTTCATGGGCACTAAGACTATAATTCTGGTGATGGCTTTTAATTTTTTACTCAGTTTTCCAGGTAGGTTAGGTAGCACAACTGAATACCTAAAACCATAATGCCCTTTCATGTAACAGCTGATTAACTAGCCTTCAGCCTGTGTCATCTCATTACAACATAGCAATTTTGCCATGATCACAAAGTTAATTTCAGTTATTTCATTGAAACAAAGAACATTCGCAAATAAAATAACAAATAAAAATAAGATTAGTACAATCAAATGTTATGTTAATGTTAGTCATTGTAATTTGAAATTGTAAACAAAGTACAAACATAAAGGTGCGTTACGCGTACAAATTACGCGCGGCTGCCACGCGAGCTGGTGCGGTGTTCGACCGGAGAACACGTTCGTTTGCCGCGCGAGCCAATAATGTTGATACGCATCATGCCTCAGCGATGCATAGTGGTATTGGGAGTAATTGCTGATCCACAACAAATTATTAGTATACGTTATTTATCGCTGTCCATTCTAAGTATTTACCGCGCGAGCCAATTCACAAAAACGCCAACCGTCCCAACTGCTCGCGAGCGAACGACTGAAGCTCTTTGATGCGATAAAACTTTTTTAACTACCGCGACTTGAAAACATATTTAATCTTTAATATCTCTTTGATGTGGTTTCAAAAACCAACACCAAACGGAGCGCCGCGCGGCACGTTCGAGCGCGGCAACATTCGAGCTACCACGCGCGGTGACACCTACATAGCGCAATATTCGAGGGTTTACCGCGCGTAATGATGAGTACGCACCTTAACATCGTTTTGATGCTTGCACATTCTTAAATACAGGTATCATTTATAAACATACATAGTTATGTAAATAAACTAAGTAAAGTAAGTTCGTATGAACAAGTGGCCAACTCTGGTGACGCAGTTTTTAGGCGGTCCTATGGCCTCCGTCATGGCTTAACGACTTTAAAAGCCGGGACCTACAATTTAACGTACCCTCCAGACAATTTACAACTTGTATATTTTCATTTTATTCGTTTTTAGAATTATATTATGAATATGGCTATATTTAGAGATCTTATATTTAATTATACTTGCTGCTTAATTTTGGTTAATACAACTTAATTTTATGATCAGGTGGCTGAGCAAGAATAAGTAAGTTATATAAACTCATTTGGAAGTGCTTGTGGCGAAGCTTGTTAAGACTTTCTTGATAGATCATTGAAGTTAAGCAATGTTCTGAGCAGTCACTACTTGGATGAGCGCTTCCATGCTTTGGAGGGCACGTTAAATTGTCGGTTCAAGCTTTTAAAGTTGTTAACCCATGATGGAGGCCTTTAGGTGGCCTAAAATCTCCATCACCAGAGTTGGCCACTTGCTCAGATGAACTTACTTATATACACATTTATTTACAGAAACTAAACTACAACATATTTACATATAGTTAGTTTATTTATTTATACAAGTTTATCTGAAAAAGTAATAAATTAATAACAAGGATCCACTTAGTTTTACACATTTAAATGTCTAGAAAAACACATTTTTTTGTCTATAGTTTACTTACATGCAATAAAATAAAATATGCCAAATCATCTACTACACCATGCTTAGTAAATTAGAGATGCAACCGAAACAAATAATATTTACTACTCAGTAATAACAGCCAGTGTCCTTGGTCCATATCCATATTCACCAAATATTGAAATGACAATGAAACTGAATACACCACCCAAATTAACTATGATTTGTGTTATATTGAAAGTTAATGTTTCATTATACAACTACCCTCAAAATATTAACAAATTAGTAGGTATTCAATTAAATCACTATCTATTGTGGGATTATAGGTGTAGGTGCCAAAATTGATAGTGGTAGATACTGATGCCACTTTTATTTCTTTTAATGGGTCTATGAGGTAACTGAGATAATAACATTTTCTATGTCAACTTCTGTAATACTTAGCTGCCAAAAATATTCTTGATTTTCAGATACAATTTTACATGTAAGTTCATGGTAGGTATGAGTGTTATTAAGAATGTTATTATTGCATCAATAATGTTTAATTGGTTATTGTGTGTGCAGAAATAAAAAGAAGAAATAATGCATTCACCTACACAACATAATATTTGAATACTTACATACTTTAATGCCACACTATAGGACAACATTATTCATTCCTAAATTAATTGATATGAAATTAATTATGAAGAAGATGATGATGTAAAGAAATAGATTTCGCTCAGAATATAAGGTTCATTTATCGCATTTGCAAATCATACTCTGAATCAAAACATTTATAACTTACCTTTTCTTTTGGATAGATACCAAAAGACCTTGTTTATGAACTTGTACCTATGTAAATGCAAACAATGAACTTTGACAAGATACCTACTTTGTTAGATGCATCTCCTTTATTGATCATTACTCCCATAATGTTACTACAGTTGTTGAGGAATAAGGCTACCTACATTTGATTACCTACTGTTGCTGAACAAATAAATAAGAATAGTGAAGATAAACAAAATTAGTAACGTTTACTGAAGTAAGTAAATATTGTCAACAAAGTGCTAACATAAAACTTTTCTCAGAAAACGAAATAAAACAAAAACTACATTTTCGCAAAGCGGCACAAACAGATGCTGAAGTGGCATAAAACATTACGTAAATATTAGTGATAAAAGAATTAATTAATTTAGTAAAAGGATACGGTCCGGGACCTCGCTGACTGGGTGCCAGCGGCACCTGATTCCCGTTGCCACTCATATTCTTGGCAGCATAGGTATCGGGACACGTACACCACTCAAGGTGGCACGTAAATTCGCCCTAAACGATTGTAGGACACATCCGGCACTTACGTAGAATCTAATAAACCGACGTCAGTTTGACAATTCACACAATTTAATTCGTACCCACTGTGAGTAAAGTTTCCAGTAAAAACATTGTACACCTCCAGTTATAACACAATAATATGCCTTCCGTGAAATGTTATCAGTATCACTAGGAATGAAAGCCAGTCATTAAACAAACGACAGTACAAAATGGCGGATGTTAACCAATAAACAAACGTGACTGTCAACTGAAAATATGCTAATTTCACAGGTATAATTTCGTTGCGGCTTGGAAGTTTCGTTTGAATATAAATAAAAAATATGTAAAAATATATTATTTTTCTATAACAACATCAATAAATATTTTCTAATAGTAAAACTGTCATCCGAGTGTTCACGTATGTTCAAATCATGTCACGCATTGCATGAAGTGAGTGAATGACGGTTGAAGTCAAAAAGTGTTGGGCTGACTTGAGCTTGCTGGTTTGCTTGTGCTTGTTTGGCTCACTAGTCATTTTTTTTTTAAAAAGACCTGTTTTGTTTTATTTATGTCAAATATGTATTCAACTTAGAATAAGAAAAACTGTAATATCTTCTGAATAAAAGGCTTTTATTATTATTATTATTATTATGTATTCAACTAATGAATCACAGACCACTACATGCTAACATTTGATTTAATACAAGTCTTGGCCACTTGCTCTGCTCATGTTCAAATCATGTCAGTTTGCTTGCTTGCTAATAATACATGCTCTTTGCTTGCTTGTTTGGCTCGAAAGTTTTTTTTTTTTTAAAAGACCTTTTGTGTGTTACGTTTTGTAAAATATTCTACCATTGATCACAGACAACTACAGAGATGCTAACATTGAATCAATACAAGTCTTGGCCACTTGCTCAAAACATGTCACGCATTCATGGACCAAGTATAGTACCTGGACGAACAGCGTGCATGCCGCCGAGAGGAACAAAAAATGCAGTGAATCCATAGTTTCTTAGTACAAAATCCGGAGCATCAAGTTTCCGGTCAAAAAAACGACACGCGATGAGGGACAAAAGATCTAATGCTTTGTCTCTTTTACTCACAAGAATGTTGTCTAAATTCTTCTTTGTTTTTGTGTGACTGAGAAAGTAATATACAGCGCTCTATTTCTTACTTGCAAGCATTGCATGAAGTGAGTGAATGAATGAGTGATGAGTGATGAATGTAGTGTTGCGCTTGCTTGGCGCTTGCTTGTTTGGCTCGTTTGCAATTTTTTATTTTTTGTAAAAATACCTTTTGTGTGTTACGTTTCGTTAAATATTCTACCATGACTACCATTAAATCAGTACAAAGTCTTTGTTATATCAATACAAGCTCATACGAACGAACGAACCAAACAAGTCTTTTGGAGAAAGTTGGTGAATTTTTATTTCCTTCAAGAATTGAGGATTTATTTTTACGGATTTCTCAAGGTCGTCATAACATTAGATTAATTCTAGTTTGAGTAAGTGAAACTGAAAGCATTATATCCAGGTATTTATAAATAAACTCCAATCCAAGGCACCAGCAGGCACCAGGGGCCTTTAATATACCTACTTACCTAATTGACAAAAAAACATTGAGTAATTTTAGAAGAAGATTCATGCATGCATTGCCACTGGGAGAAAACCAGTTTAGAACATTTGATATAAACTTGTAAAATTGACGATAACATACTTAAAAATAGGAATCCCAGGTTAACCGGTAGGTAAGTTCTGTAGGTAATGTTATTCGAAGGTGTAATAAATAATTGTCTTTTTGTAGTGGCAGCCCTGGGCTCTAAAAGCTGAAAAACCTTGTATCCAAATTAATTTCTCCAATCAAAAAAAAACCGTTTGTAGAAAGAGATGTTTTGCAACACCAACCGAATATTGTTGTTTTCGGTCGATTATTTATATCGATTAATTAGTCAACGATTATAAAACACGGTCGGTGATCTTAGAACAAAAAATTTTGCCTATATTTAGTCTGTGGGTCACAATCCGATTATGACAGTTCCCTCCCCCTTCCTTCATACTTCTTTCCTGTCCGACCCGGACGCCATCTAGGTAGGTAACGAAACGATACGATAACCGCCATTGTTGTTGTTGTTTAGTATTGACTTTGTGAACGTGGTTTCAAAGTTGATCGAGTGAAGTTTTGCATTTTAGTTTTATATATTTCCGTAACTTGCCCTCTCAGTTTTTGAGGCTACAATATCATCTCGCAATATGTACAACAAGTGCTGTGTTACCTATGATAAGAGCTGTGCTAATAGACGAAAGGACGTAAAGAATCATGGCAGTTGTTTATGCCGACTTTCAAGAGCGTCTTAAAAAATCTTCATTTTCAAGTAGATTTATAATTATTTTTAAGGTTTTTACCGATATTTATGTATTCTAATATACCCACATTAAAAAATCATAATAAAAAGTTATGAAAATGTGATTTTTCTTCTACACTGCAATATTAGTATTGCCAATAAAAGCCCCTTAGATCTATTAGAAGTTTTTGCTATTAAATGGCCCTTTTCAATTTGTGGTATTTTGATTTGATATTTTGTAGTAAGTTAATTATTATAATTAAATCATGTAAAGAAATTCAAAATTAATGTAAATTAAAATATTATTTACAGAAAATACTTCTATGTAAAGCACCATAATAGTAAAAGTTATAATTAAAAAATTGGCAATACCCATTCGACGTTTTCAATGTCATGTCAAAGATCATGTGTCATGTCATTGTCATGTTCTATTTTGGCTAGATATTAGGATGTTCTGTGGCGATGTTACGAACATAATTCTTATAAAACTACTTTTTAAAGTACTGATTTATTTGTAACGTCGGTGTATATAAATATTTTTTTTGATGATATGGTTTTAACGACTTCTGTGGATTGTGTATATATTTTTTTTACACTAAGACGCGAGATTTTTATGTGAGCTAAAACAATGTATGCCGAACTGCCATTGTTCTTTTAAAAATTTCCAAAAAGTGAGATAAGACTCTGAAAGTGGTTAGAACTGTGAAAGACTTCGAAGACTGAGCTTCAAAGATCTTCAGAAACAGTCTATGTGTCGGAGACACTTGAGAATTGGTTTCATGCTTCGCCTCGCGTAAAATCTCGTCTTCACCAGCAGCCTCAGAATAGAGAAAATGTTTTTTCTCTATTCTGAGCCAGCAGCATAAAAAACATAACCAAGTTGTTATTTTAGGTTGTAAATAAATAATTGTCTATTTGTCAAGTTGAACAATAAACAAATGAGAATATTACGGTTTTATTACTAGTAATAGTCTTCCATGATTGTAGCTCATACAATATTAAATTAAATATAAATCAGTAGAATTGAAAGCAAGCAGTAAAAAATTGCATGGTAGAAAGCATTTCCAGCCTATGCCTATTTCCTCCCCTCCCTCTCTCCATTTCGAAAAAAAAAGTTATCTGTCATATGAGGATTGTGAGCACTCTATTGGACGAATTTTACTCTATGGGAGTGCCCCGTCTGATGCGTTAGCATCCTTAGTAGTCTGTGATTTGATTATAAAACGATAGTGCATACCTAGTGTTTCGGTGAAAGGAGGCTGCTAGACTACGTTCATCGAGTATTTATTCAAAATGTAACTCTTAAAAATAGCAGTGGTCGTATTTTGTCAAAATAATTTTTGATACACCACCGGTCCATGCAATAATATAATTATTTCCTACAACATAGATTCTGATTAAAAACTCGATCCTTAGCCTAGAGGAAGTAAAAAAAGAGCGCTGTAGGTATATTTCTCTCTATCCCACAAAAACATTACTTATAGGTATCTTACCTAATGTAGGTATGAGGTATGTTTTTTTGAATGAACACTTATTACCTACATCTGCTACATCCATACAAACTTTCGCGTTTATAATTTATAGGTAGGTAGGGTCCTACTTGCCTGAACAAGTAGGATAAATACAGGCTGATTTATTTTGAAGGGTAGGTACTCTGGCTAAGTCTGAAACCGTGAGAGTTAATGAAAATTAATGTTAGGACTTACGTGCTTGATTTGTATACCTAAATAATAAAGTTTGTAATTTGTCTGCAAACTATCACGGTTTCAGGTAATTAGTCATACTTATAGGAAACTAGCCCTAAAAAAATATTTTGATAAATAAAAACTACTAAAGTACCTAGATGTTTTAAAATTTATTTCCAAAAATCACAGTTAAAATGCAATAGACCAAAACGTGCCAATAACGTCCTATTAATTATGCTTATTTACAAACGAACCCCCATCTATGGCAAGATTATCTAAACCTACCTAATTAGTAAACATGGTCAGCGTCACGGTATTAGGTACCTACCTACCGAATAAGTGGACGTGCTTCTGATAACCTTAAGGCAATATAATACCTAAGGCATTTTCAAAGAACCATAGATCAGACTTGATCAGTGGGATAGGTCAAGTGTCCAATGGACGCTTGACCTATTTTATAAATTCTCGCCAAAGTAAAATTCGCCTTATATTATATCTAAGTAAAGTACCTAAACCTATTTCCTATTTTCGCAGTCACTTACGCCATTTACTTTAGGTAAATGGCACCTACCTACCTACTCAATGCTATCAAATTTGTATTTAGCACTACCAGCACTGGGTTTTGTTTGGCGTCTGCAACGATGCTACATTTTATTTTCCATTATCACCTTCGTACGACATATTTGTGGCTCCCTTTAAATCGTCCATTTTAGATATTTCAGGGTTCGGCCGCCTCTGTGAATAAGAAAAGTGAATAAAATATGAATTATGTAGGCATGTTTACAATAATGGATAACAAGGTGGACCGGAAGGCCATGCTTATTCGAAGGCCAATAATTATTAATAATCGTAGGTAGTTAATGATGATTCCTTCTATTCTACCCATTTCACCACACTAGTACCCATCGGTGATTCGCTATCGCCGTTATTTCGTTTCGTTGACTTCGGTCGTCGAAGTTGAAATTGTATTTCGCGCTAACAGCAAAATGTATATGTACCTAGGTAAGTACTTACCTACCTTTTTTGTATTTTTAACTTATGTAGGTAGGTACCTACATTTAGGTATGGCTTTACAAGGAACGGACCCATTAGTAGGGAACACCTACTTCAACTACATAAAAAGTTTTTCACCTAGGTACTGGGTAGGTAGGTATAAGTAGCTATTTTGATTGTCACAATGTTCGGTAGTTTTAAGTTAAACGACATTATGTTATGTTATGTATTTATCACCCATCACACTTTAATAATATTATAAAGGTGATTATGTACCTAAGTAAGTGTGTTTGTTACTATTTCACGCTCAATCAGCTGGACAGATTCAATTAAAATTTGGTACCAGGATTGCCTATTTTTTAATCCAGGGTGGATTAAAAAATAGGCTACTTTTGATCCCGGTATTCCTACAGGAACCGGAACTATTCACCGCGGGTAACACTGCGGGGCGCTGCTTGTTAATTATATCGGCCTTGTATAGAATAGAGTCTTGTTCCTAATAGCAAGGCCGCTTGGAAGAGTATAACAATGGTAAAACCTACTTATATTAAAATAGTGAATAAATTTGCAATAAAAAAGTGATTACAATAGTTTACCTAGAAATTTGGGGGAGACCTTTGCCCAGCAGTGGGACAAAATAGGTTTAAAAAAAAAATAGTTTACCAAAACTGGAAAGCACCTCACCTTTGATCGGTACACTTTATTGCTCAGTTTTCGAATACCGGCAAAGTGATTTTCTATTTCGTTGAGTTTCTTTCCTTCAGTTTCAGGTAGGATGTAGTAAAAGGTCACACATCCTATTGCACTGTGAAAACAAATAAAAAATACAACTCTTTGCGCCTTTAGACATCTTACCATCTTAGTTTATTGTTTTGTTTGAAACTCTACTACCTCGATTGCAGTCCGTAGTAGGTAGGTACCTACCTTACCTACTGTCAATAACTTACTATTATCAGAGCTATAAGAGGTACCAAGGACGATTTCCAATAAAATCATTTAAAGTTTTCCTCTCACAAACATTAGTTAGTTTATCCTACTACATTATCAAAGGTTAAACAGGTTGTCTGGAAGAGATCGCTCTAAGCGATAAGACCGCCCATTATACTAAGATTAAGTTGGTTTTACTTTAACTGTGTTTAACTAATGTTGGTGTAATAAAGAATTCATCTATCTATCTAGGTATATCGTTCTTACAAAGCAACACTCAATTTGTTCTTACAAAAGACATCAACGCGCTTCTGAATTCAGTCGCAAATGTCTTCGTAAAAACTACTTTAGGATTCTTACCATATTAAGCCGTACAAGCCATACGTTCCCCAAATAGACATACTGTCTACCATGCTGATGTACATTTTGTTTGTAAGGAATCCAAAGATATATCCTACAGCACTAGAAAGTCCAGCTCCTCCCGAACGAGTCTTCGCACTAAAAATCTGTAAAGGATTATATATTGATATTTATAGCAAAGACGATGAAATAGGTATGAAATAGAAATAGAAAAATATTTATTTACATTCACTTACCTACACACATTACAGTACAGTGCAGGTACAATTATTTGTAGGAAATATGAGTGAAGCGAAGTATAAGAAGTATAGAATTATATGACATAAGATAGCATGTTGTATAGGTACATGCACTAGAGACTACGTGAAAATGATGACATCGTGAGAGAATGTGCTAAGTTCATCGAGTTACTATAATATGTACCTCAATGGCTAAGTTAAAACCAGCCAAGTGCGTGTCGCACATAATAAAGAAGTAGGAGAAACTCACCTCCCCAATTAAAATCCACGGCAGTAGCCTTATCCCTGTGTGCGTGATCAAGGCAAGCAACATCAAGAGTGTGGTTGGCATCCATGCGTATGGATTTTTCTGAAAAAAAAATGCTTTCTATGTTAATGTCTATTCCTATTCGCTGCCCCTGTAGCCTGTAGGTACAATCATCACGAAAGCTATGATCATTTTAGCTTATTGCGCATGTGTGTGTACCTAAGGAGTGCTGGTGCTGTCTGAAAACTTTCAACGTATAGTAGGTATGTAGTTATGTACTTAGGTACCATTGTTTCAAACGTAAACCATAGTGTTTAGATAAAACTACTTATTAAAGGCTTAAAAACACTACTATTACTTAACAATGTTTGAATCATGAAGTCAATAAATATATCTAGATAGATAGATAGATAGAAAATACTTTATATCACACCATAATTTACAAATACCTACATAAAAAAACAACAAAAATAACTTAACTATGATATACAATCGGCGGTCTTATCGCTAAAAAGCGATCTCTACTAGACAACCTACGGATGAATATTGGTCACATATCTATTTATCTTGGTATCTATCTATCTATTAATAATAGCTAAAAGAAAAGATCAGGGATTGTATCTCAGAAATAAACTTTCAACCAAGTCTAGAAACGAATTACAAGACTAAGCTAGAGTGAAGGTGGTCTACTTACGAACACAGTCTGCACAGCTTCAGTAGTGAGGTCGACTGCAGCTGCTGTGGTATTAGACATAGATGCTTCTACGTGATACTGTAAAAAATAAACAAAAATACTCACATTAATTGGACCTGAGCTGGCAGTAGGTACATCATCTTTTTTTATCTTTTATTTATAAATTTTATTTAGTTACTTAGGCCTAAAGCCTAAGAGCATTGTTATACCGGCATTTATTAAGTATTCTTCTTTCTTAGACATAGTTTCAGCTTAGTTATTGAACTCTTATTTCTCTGTCTTGAACAGCTCCAAATAAATAGAGAAAGGGAAGGGATATTAAAGGGAAACGGTGATTTTGACTGATTTTTCCAATCATTTTTTTTTTTCTCTTTCTTGCTCTCTCGTAGAACACTAGTAACTTTACTAGTCTCTGCTCTAGAGGAGGGGATTATGAGACTAACATTCTCAAAAGGGATTTTAAAAATTTTAATCTCATAACCCCCTCTATAGCTGAAAATTCAGATCAAGTGGAGTTTTGACACTGGAATATACCAAGTTACATTTTGTATATAAACATCGTAGACTGCCACCAAGAGGCAGCAGACTGCGCCTCCTGCCGTGGATATGAGAGTAAGTGGACGTTTGCCGGTGAAGTGTACCAGCAGCACGCAGACCCCGGCGCCAACTATCTGCAGAATGCCGAGGATGAGCGTAGCGTAGTACTTGTCTATCGGCGCTTCTAGCATCTGGAATATTGACACTGCATACGTCTGCGGACAAACAATGAAACTAAACTGGAGTGATCTGTTTGTAGGTAAATGTTCTTGGTGATACATAAAAGGACATATCAAAGACAATTATTCAGTAATACCGTGAATACCTTATTATTATACACTCGAGAGCAATTAATCCGGGTCACATTAAAGAAACCTACTTATATAAAAATGACATAAAGAAAAAACTGCTGAACTGCTCGCCTTAAAACAAAAATAGGAATTATGTAATATTTGAACAACATTACGATTTTATTGTTCTTATAATTATTGCCTCCTCGTGCTTTCATTACTGCGTTTGCGCGGTTTGGCATGGCGTGTACATCAAGTTCCTTAAATATACCTCTACACAATTTTGGGGAATAGGTATGCTCCCATTCCTCTGTGAGAGCAATTTTGAGCTCACGAGGCGTGATTGTCGGTCAAAAAATGGTTTCTTATAATTTATCTAAACGGATTTCTCTCGTCCTTGAGGTTCAGTTATAATTATTATAGGCAAGTTCAAGTAAATGGTGAAACTTTAAATGTATGATTTAAACTAAGCAGCATTCAGGTTTTTCCGCACTGTGAGGGACCTTAACCCACCTGAAGAGTAGTCATCCCACTGAAGTGGCCGACGAAGAAACTAAAGCACACCAAGAAGTATGGCACCAGGAAACTCTTTCTGAAGTAGAGCGCCAGTTCCTCAACGAAACTCTCTGTTGTTTCTCCTTTAGCTCCTGCAACTAAAACAAAAAAAAAAGATGAAATGAAATGAAATGAAAATTCTTTATTGCACACCTTAAAAATATAAACAGAGAATAAAACAAAATGTAGTAAACATGTACAATTGTCGGCCTTATCGCTAAAAGCGATCTCTTCCAGGCAACCTTTGGATGGAGAAGAGAGTGATAACAAAATGGAAGATGGTATTTTTTTTACCTATGTTGATAGAAGTTAGGTAGGTACTTAGAAATAACTACTATGATAACAGTCTCCATACAACAGCTCGAAAATACTTAATCGTCTTTGAGTGTATGTTCTAACCTTTTTTAGATTCAAACAACGCTTGAATCTCTTTCAGTTCTTGTTCAACTGCTTCAGGTGTAGTCCAGCCACGCAGCCATTGTAAGCTCTGAAATATAAATAATGCTACATGAAAATCAGAAGGCTTGTTCAACCGACGAAATTCACACGGGATGTCATGTCAGTTACTTTTTTATAAAAAGGCATGAATTTGATGGGTGGAAGCGTGTGTTTTATAAAAAATACCTTCCTAGCGTCTTCGTAGCGTTTTTTAGCCACCAACCAATGCGGAGACTCTGGGACGAAACAAAGGGTGACTACTGCCAGAATCTGTAGAATAAAATATATTGAAACTTCGCTTAGCACAGCAAGCTGATTAGTGCATAAAAACGGCTTAGTGTCAAAATCAAAATCTACTCGTGAAAACCGTTAATTAGCTATATGTTATTATTAAGTTATCTATATGTAATCTCCTGCTGTTAGTTTTCCTATAAATAAATATGTAAAATCCCCTTTAGATATCCCTTCACAGGGCAAATTCTTAAGGCTATTACTGTGTAGTAATAAATGGTTTAGTACTTATTAAAAGATTTTTTCTATTTTTTCCAATTAGGCTTGTGTGAAAAACTTACTCAACACATTTTAATCTCTATAGAAATTATAGAGCAACAGTAACCATAGCAAACTATATTATGATGGGTAATACCTAGGTATATAATTGTTGACTACATGTCTTTAGACTTGAGGAGTGGAAGGAAATTATAAATATTAATTGTTCCGCATACTGATTTATATTCCGATTAGGTACGTTAGTAAAATAACATGACTGAGCCTAGCGAGCGAGAAGGTAGGTCCTACCTGACGACGCGACACGCAAAACCTCTGTGTCAGCCCGTTTGCTTGTGGCTACCTAGCCATCACATAAGTATAATAACCTAAGACAAGAAGACTCACCGTGAAAACAACGTTGACAATCGCTAACGACCGCCAATACAGGAAAAGACCAAAGAGGAATTGAGTGAAAACCCCTAGGATGATACTCATGGAGCTGGTGGCTGAGAGGAAGCCCCGAAGATGCGGCTGCGTTATCTCGGCCACGTAAGTTAGAACCTGCAAGTGGAAAAGTTTAGCTATGCCTCAATTCAGCACACTCATTCCATTATAATAATAATAATAATAATAATAAAAGCTGGACCCTCAGGGAGCTCGTGATCGTCGTTTAAAACCCGGTAACATCTCAACCACCCTCTAGCTACTCACGTCATGTTGCCCCCTTGTTGCGACATGTGCAACTATTTTGGGGGGGCCCAGTTGTGAGTTGGCGAGTCTCCGCCCGCCATTTTATACATGTTTGTTAACATTGTGTCGGCGGGTGCCATAGTCCCCATAGTTCCCCGGTAACCAGTCCACTACCATCCCACCCCCATAGCCCAGTAGTAGTTTCCCACATTTTTAATAGTCCTGCACAGACCGAGGACTGCCTTTGGATGCATTTCTTGTGTTATTCAGGGTAGTCACCGGTATGTGTCTCCATCACAAAAACATCAAAACTGTCAAAAGGGCCTCTGTGTGTTGGCTTTGGCCCCATGCATGCCTACCAAAGGTCCGGGACTCCATAGTCCCGTGATGGTAAACCTTGACATACATAATAATAATCCTCATTCCATTAAGTAATGTTAAACTCGGACACCAGAGTTGGCCCCTAACTTAACTCATACGAAATTGAACTTTTGAAACGGATTTGGCTAAAACTTGGAAATATCAATAGCTTATGGTTATGACTAGGGTTATGACTATTGTTCGCTTATGGAAAGATACAGAAATATAATATCGGTAGGTATTCGTACGTAGGTAGTTCAGAGACGTTAAACTTGCAGAATATAATGCAGCAGTCAGCAGTCAGCCATATTTTGCACTAAGTAGAACGATGATTGCTTTATTCCGTGGGAAATGCGGAGGCCAAAAAAAACTGCTGTAGGTACCTAATCATAACTAAAGACTCCCTATACCATAGATTTCGTTCATGCCATAGATGTTCTATTATTTATACAAAATGTAATTTGGCGAATGGCAAACACGAAGGCCAGCAGTGGATTCAAAATGTTTTTTTAGTTTTCTATGTAGGTATAACATGTATGTATTTACAAAAAAGAATTAGGTAGGTATATAAGTAGTATATCAGTCATCTGGTTACTATTAACACAAGCATTAAATTGCTTAGCTTGGGGCTGGATGACACAAGTGTGGAATGTCCAAGTTGTTGTTGCTGTTTTTTTTAATTTATGTTTATTTATAAAAAAAATGTGGCTGATGATGATGATGATTACATTTACCATACGAACTTACTTAGGTACTAACCTACTCACTGAAGTAGACCGGGATACTGATCCCGGTCGATGAACCGAATAGGGTGCACCAAAAGCAGGCGAATCTGGGCTTTATGGCAATGCAAATGGCATGCTCCCTGAATACTATAGAAGTTGGACGATAGGGGAGCGGTAGATGTTTCCCAATATACGAAAAGCGAGTAACCTACTATGACTTAATTTCTACAACCTAGTGGAGCAGTGTTTCTTTTGCTGCAATGAAGTATTATGACTTAGTTTTCCAAGAAAGACTATCCATGAATAATTGTGAAGTAGGCAGGCACCCCTAACATCTAGCTAAGAGTTTTTATTTTCGATATGCCCTGCCGTGTATACCACGTATTATGACGACCTCTGTGGCGCAGTGGGTGAAAGCCTGCCTGACACGCAGGTGTTGCGGGTTCAATCCCCGCCACGGGACAAATGTTTGCATTTTCTGCAGATATTTGTTCTGGGTCTGGTTGTTTTCCTACTTATAATTATGTTTGCAGGTAAGTACCTATTTAAAAAAAAATCTATGTAGTAAATCAGTCATCTGGTTACCATAACACAAGCAAGATGACGCTGTGTGAAATGTCCAAGGATATTTATTTATTTATAAGCTTTAGGTACTACAAAACACTTTGAGCCTCATCCATTACTGATAGCCTCATCCATTACTGATTCTTTGCTGCATCTGACGACGCGGCAGACCCAAACAAAATATGGAGAGATGACAGGATGCATGCTCTACAAGGCCAGATATGGGATGGACTGAGATACGTAAAAGGGAAAACCTGTGCCCAGCAGTGAAATTAGGTTAATGGAAAAAATAGTGCAAAGTGTAGTTACTGGTGCTTCCAGCAAGCCCCCAGCCAGCCCCGTGAGGAAGAGCGCGCCGTACAGATGCCCTGCGCTGCTGGAGAAGTAGAACATCAGCCACGCTACGAAGAACGGCAGGTTGACCAGTTGCATGGCTCGCCGCCGGCCGATCGGGGCCATCACGAGGCCGGACAGCGCGCATCCCACCGGCACCACTATCAGGTTTATTGAGCCTGAGAAAGAAATATCTACATTTTAATACCGGGCCCAGTTAGACCTCGTAGTATTGTTGGAAGTAAATAATAAAACCGACACTTTCGTTTTAAAGTTTATTCATTGTCACTCGCGCGTGCATTCGCCGCGATGTCGTAAAAGTGCATTGACTCAGCTAATGGACATTTTTGCAGACTTCATGTAATTACTTCATTGTACAACCTACCTAGAGTTATTAATTACAATTTAAGATTTTTTAACAAACATTTGTTATAGTCTTTGTTATTTAAAAAAAATTTAATATGATCACGACTGGGAGCGGAGACATCTCTTTTATCTTTTTTGTTTTTAGATCATTTTTGAAGATGTCTAAGGGTGGTGTCATATTTTGTTCTTACATGCCCACATTTTGCAAAAGTTAACTTTCCATACGTGACAGGTTTGCAAGCCCATCGACGCTATTAGAAAGCTAACTGGTTTACGCACGATGTTTTCATTCACCGTTAAAAGCTTGTGTTTAAAGAGCATATTATTATAAATTTTTCTACACCAAAAGTCCATTGATGCACAGCCGGATTCGAAGCCACGCGACCTTCGGATCGAAAGTCGAAGTTCCTACTCATCCACTTGGCCAAGAAGTACTATCCACTTGGCAACACGGCTTTAAAATAAAATGTTACTTTGTTATTTAAATTTTAGTTTATTAACGCCACGTTTTACACAGTTTACCCCCGTCAGCCTGCCTAATGGAAAACAAAACATGGTTTCAATGTGATCGTTTCGCCAATTCATTTTATCTGCATGAATTCGTAATACAATTATATCCACTTATTGGTACCAATTCTGCACACGCCAAACTAAGCTAAAATCATACTAAAATTCTTAAATTTAGGTTTAGAGACTCAACCCTATTCAGATGGCACCAAACTAGACTAAAATCTGATTAAAATTTTTAAAATTCCTAAAATTATAGTTGGTTACTCAACTTAGACCAAAATGCTAAAGACTTATTCGGCGACAACCATTTTAGTATTTTTCGCGTAAATTTAAAACTTTATCCTAATTTTAGAGAGCATGTAAAAAGGTGTTGATTAAAATTAGTAGGTAAAGTGCTAAGATTTTTGTTGTGAAATTGGAAGCTATTACAGTGCAAAATCAAAGTAAATTATAGTAAAATGTATAAATAACAATGGTGTTTGGTAGAAAAGTGTTGTTTTAGTGTTATAGTTAACTAGAAATACCTACTGGTGATAGTGGACTTTGTGGTGGCTGCCTGTGATGGATTTTTCGGAAAGGTTTGTGTTTTTGGTATCTTCTTTAGGTACTACGTAGTAGGTACGAATAATTTCTACTAGTAGTAGTAGGAATCATTAGGTAGGTAGGTAGGTAGGTACATTGTAGTCCTTGTTGTTATGTTGAAATAGGTAGGTAAGTAGGTTGTTCCTACTCATTATTATCTACCTACTATAAATGTGCAGTGAAGCTTTCTCTTCACATCAAAACTCAGGTGGGCTACTTACCTACCTACCTACTCATCATTATCTTTTTGCCCCTATTCCTCATTGCGGGGTCGGTAAAACATGTTTCTTCACCACTTTCTTCTATCAGCATCATCTCAGTGCTCAGCTCACTCACATTTTGTACAATTTTTGAATCTCTAGCGGTGTAGGGTCACATTTATCCATCAACAATCACATTCATTGTTTAGTAGACCGTATCTACCTACCATGTCGGTAACATGACTCATTCCTCTTTTGATTTGGCCAGCCCATGAGCCCATGCCAGCAAAGAGCATGTAATAGCATACCAGGCTAGCCTTGTTCTCCTCAATTTATCAGTTCCAGGCATTATCTTCAATATTCCCCTGATCTATACACACACCTACTGCTATAAGTAGTTAAAATGTAACCTGCAACTAGGTTAGGCACCTAAGTAAAACCTTTTGAAAGAAATATTACTTATATCTAATGAATTGCCTACTATATTACAGGTGACAAGGGCTACCGTTATATCTTGGTTGACAACATCAAGAATGAGCCACACAAAGGACCGGAGGACCACTGATAAACTGAATAAGTGTCTACACCCCCACGGACCCTGATTATAAGCCCAGACAATGTACAAAAATCATAGTTGCATAACCTAAACCCTGGACAAGATTATGTTTATGGATAAAGTTCTCAGGCAAGGATAATACTGATTATGTGCTCACATCTCTGGTGTCACACTAATTATAATACTAAATCATGGTTACTTTTTGCAGATACACTGGAAAACCATGCCCTAGAAGGTGATAATACTAGTTAACATTCAAGAAAACAAGCAGAATGATATTGAGCTTGGAATGGACTTCCTTTCCAATGCTCGGGCTATTAATCAGTCAAATTTAAACATTTCTTGTTATGTAAAATTAAAACTAGTTATTTTAATTTTGTTACTTTTATTAAACACCATAATTTGAGGAAAATAACAGTACCTACTAGATACATTTATTTAAGTTAAAATATAACCAATAAATCGGAAGGTACTACTATAACAATACTAGTTACATTCATTTGAGCGAGCAAGGATTGATTAGGATTGTTTTGTAACATAGCATGTGGTGTAGGTACCACTTTGACCAGACTTCTTCTACGGTAAGGGAAACTCCTGGTTCTGTAGCTTTGAGGTTTCTTTGCGAATGGTGAGGCAGTCAAAGGTAGATCCTAAAAAGAAAAATTGTTTTAATTACAAGTTACTTTAAGAACTTACAAATAACCATTTTAAAAATTGTTTTAATTAAGTACCAGTTTGATGTTCTGTCTTCTGAGGCAGTCGGAAAATCTTAAGAACTTTGTTGCTATTTAGGTAGGTATATGTTGTTGTTACTAATGTAGATCCACTCGAGGTGTCATCTGCATGTTCCTTGAGGTGTGGATCTGAACTTTCTATGCATTTCTATCACCCAGTTATTCAAAATCTATGAAAATAAAACATTGAAAGTTAAAATAAAATACAAGTCAAAAAACACTTTAAAGTAAGTAGGTAGATTTTTCTTATAAAAAGGTAAAACTTACATGTTTGTTTGTGACCCTTTACAGAAACTATTATTATAGAACTTTCAAATAATGAATTTATTTCGCCCTTAGCTTGATTAGGTATCTGAAACAAAGTCATTTAAAAATTAGTTTTACATACATACCTCAACCTATGTAGGTACTTTTTATACATAATACAATATAGAATCACGCCTCTTTCCCATGGGGGCAGGCAGAGACCACGGATCTCTACTTGCCAGGTACACTATGTGAAACAAAACAACATTTTTCACGCATTACTGTAATATCATTTTCAAGATCAAAATTTCTTTATCTTCCACTACTAACCTTTTCAAATTAGCATGGTATGAAGTGACCGATTGGTCGTCCCAAGTATCGGTGGAGCGATAGGATGGAAGCTGACTTGCGCGACCTCGAAGCCAACAATTGGCAAAAGACTGCAATGGACAGAAGAAAGTGACGAGTTCTCGGATCGGAGGCCAAGACTCACTTTAGGTCACTGAGCCAGTGGAGTAGTATGGTATGAAGTGAAGAAGACCTAGGCTCTATGCCTCAAATAGAATCTTTTTGAGAAGATAAATTGAATTCGAATTAAATTTTGTTTGTTTGTTTACTTTGTTTTTAGTTTGATGCGCTTGTGGCCTGTCAAAATTGTCAAATGTCAAATAAATTATATATGTCAACGTCAAAACATTAAATCATTCGTTCATACTGATGGAAACTGATGTCAAGCACCAATAAAATTTTCGAAATTGGCAACACCATGAATTCAATTTAAAAACCAGACTAGGCATGCCAAATCGGTTTAAATTTAGTATGTTGTGCTGTGCGGAATGGCCTATAACGCATTTCTAAACTTAGCTAGGATTTTTAACTAGGATTTTTAGTTAAAATGCGGAATAGCCACCATTATGTAACTAAGAACCAAACTTATGGAGTTAAGTACAATGGCGCTGATTCTATTGTAACACTGGTGGCTATTCCGCATTTTAACTAAAAATCCTAGTTAAAAATCCTAGCTAAGTTTAGAAATGCGTTATAGGCGATTCCGCACAGCACAACATACTAAATTTAAACCGATTTGGCATGCCTAGTCTGGTTTTTAAATTGAATTCATGGTGTTGCCAATTTCGAAAATTTTATTGGTGCTTGACATCAGTTTCCATCAGTATGAACGAATGATTTAATGTTTTAACGTTGACATATATAATTTATTTGACATTTGACAATTTTGACAGGCCACAAGCGCATCAAACTAAAAACAAAGTAAACAAACAAACAAAATTTAATTCGAATTCAATTTATCTTCTCAAAAAGATTATATTTGAGGCATAGAGCCTAGGTCTTCTTCACTTCATACCATACTACTCCACTGGCTCAGTGACCTAAAGTGAGTCTTGGCCTCCGATCCGAGAACTCGTCACTTTCTTCTGTCCATTGCAGTCTTTTGCCAATTGTTGGCTTCGAGGTCGCGCAAGTCAGCTTCCATCCTATCGCTCCACCGATACTTGGGACGACCAATCGGTCACTTCATACCATGCTAATTTGAAAAGGTTAGTAGTGGAAGATAAAGAAATTTTGATCTTGAAAATGATATTACAGTAATGCGTGAAAAATGTTGTTTTGTTTCACATAGTGTACCTGGCAAGTAGAGATCCGTGGTCTCTGCCTGCCCCCATGGGAAAGAGGCGTGATTCTATATTGTATTATGTATAAAAAGTACCTACATAGGTTGAGGTAGGTATGTATGTAAAACTAATTTTTAAATGACTTTGTTTCAGATACCTAATCAAGCTAAGGGCGAAATAAATTCATTATTTGAAAGTTCTATGATAATAGTTTCTGTAAAGGGTCACAAACAAACATGTAAGTTTTACCTTTTCATAAGAAAAATCATATACCTACTTACTTTAAAGTGTTTTTTGACTTGTATTTTATTTTAACTTTCAATGTTTTATTTTCATAGATTTTGAATAACTGGGTGATAGAAATGCATAGAAAGTTCAGATCCACACCTCAAGGAACATGCAGATGACACCTCGAGTGGATCTACATTAGTAACAACAACATATACCTACCTAAATAGCAACAAAGTTCTTAAGATTTTCCGACTGCCTCAGAAGACTGAACATCAAACTGGTAATTAAAACAATTTTTAGAAAGTTATTTGTAAGTTCTTAAAGTAACTTGTAATTAAAACAATTTTTCTTTTTAGGATCTACCTTTGACTGCCTCACCATTCGCAAAGAAACCTCAAAGCTACAGAACCAGGAGTTTCCCTTACCGTAGAAGAAGTCTGGTCAAAGTGGTACCTACACCACATGCTATGTTACAAAACAATCCTAATCAATCCTTGCTCGCTCAAATGAATGTAACTAGTATTGTTATAGTAGTACCTTCCGATTTATTGGTTATATTTCAACTTAAATAAATGTATCTAGTAGGTACTGTTATTTTCCTCAAATTATGGTGTTTAATAAAAGTAACAAAATTAAAATAACTAGTTTTAATTTTACATAACAAGAAATGTTTAAATTTGACTGATTAATAGCCCGAGCATTGGAAAGGAAGTCCATTCCAAGCTCAATATCATTCTGCTTGTTTTCTTGAATGTTAACTAGTATTATCACCTTCTAGGGCATGGTTTTCCAGTGTATCTGCAAAAAGTAACCATGATTTAGTATTATAATTAGTGTGACACCAGAGATGTGAGCACATAATCAGTATTATCCTTGCCTGAGAACTTTATCCATAAACATAATCTTGTCCAGGGTTTAGGTTATGCAACTATGATTTTTGTACATTGTCTGGGCTTATAATCAGGGTCCGTGGGGGTGTAGACACTTATTCAGTTTATCAGTGGTCCTCCGGTCCTTTGTGTGGCTCATTCTTGATGTTGTCAACCAAGATATAACGGTAGCCCTTGTCACCTGTAATATAGTAGGCAATTCATTAGATATAAGTAATATTTCTTTCAAAAGGTTTTACTTAGGTGCCTAACCTAGTTGCAGGTTACATTTTAACTACCTATAGCAGTAGGTGTGTGTATAGATCAGGGGAATATTGAAGATAATGCCTGGAACTGATAAATTGAGGAGAACAAGGCTAGCCTGGTATGCTATTACATGCTCTTTGCTGGCATGGGCTCATGGGCTGGGCAAATCAAAAGAGGAATGAGTCATGTTACCGACATGGTAGGTAGATACGGTCTACTAAACAATGAATGTGATTGTTGATGGATAAATGTGACCCTACACCGCTAGAGATTCAAAAATTGTACAAAATGTGAGTGAGCTGAGCACTGAGATGATGCTGATAGAAGAAAGTGGTGAAGAAACATGTTTTACCGACCCCGCAATGAGGAATAGGGGCAAAAAGATAATGATGAGTAGGTAGGTAGGTAGGTAGCCCACCTGAGTTTTGATGTGAAGAGATAAAGCTTCACTGCACATTTATAGTAGGTAGATAATTATGAGTAGGAACAACCTACTTACCTACCTATTTCAACATAACAACAAGGACTACAATGTACCTACCTACCTAATGATTCCTACTACTACTAGTAGAAATCATTCGTACCTACCTACTACGTAGTACCTAAAGAAGATACCAAAAACACAAACCTTTCCGAAAAATCCATCACAGGCAGCCACCACAAAGTCCACTATCACCAGTAGGTATTTCTAGTTAACTATAACACTAAAACAACACTTTTCTACCAAACACCATTGTTATTTATACATTTTACTATAATTTACTTTGATTTTGCACTGTAATAGCTTCCAATTTCACAACAAAAATCTTAGCACATAACCTACTAATTTTAATCAACACCTTTTTACATGCTCTCTAAAATAAGGATAAAGTTTTAAATTTACGCGAAAAATACTAAAATGGTTGTCGCCGAATAAGTCTTTAGCATTTTGGTCTAAGTTGAGTAACCAACTATAATTTTAGGAATTTTAAAAATTTTAATCAGATTTTAGTCTAGTTTGGTGCCATCTGAATAGGGTTGAGTCTCTAAACCTAAATTTAAGAATTTTAGTATGATTTTAGCTTAGTTTGGCGTGTGCAGAATTGGTACCACTGTTAGTGCTATTTAGCATTGTATATTATTGCTATATATAGCACAACGTATTAAGAGTACCTACGTTACGTAATAAAGAGCTTTCGGTTTTAGTCATAGTTTATCTAGTCAGTTGTGTCAATTCAGATGTCGCTAAAACAAAACTAAACAAATTTGACCGCACTAAAAATGTTGCCGTCCCTTTCATAACGAACGAAATAAAAAGGATGGCATCAATTTTAGTGCTGTCAAATTAGTTTGTTATTCCTTTGTATGATTCAATGAAATCGTGGTGATGAATGGGATGGAGCCACTACTTTCGATCCAAAAGTCGTGGTTATAAACGTCGTGGATCAGTGGTTTTTGCGTTTTGGAAAATTAATGTGCGCATTATATAAACGACCCGTAGTAGTTACCTAAACTGTAACTAAGTAGGTATGTTTAAAAGTTCTGCTAAATCGACATTAGACGACCTCTGTGGCGCAGTGGGCGAAAGCCCGCCTGAGACGCGGAGGTTGCGGGTTCGATCCCCGCTGCGGGACAAATGATTGCATGATCTGCAAATATTTGTTTCGTGTCTGGGTGTTTTCTATGTATAATATGTACTTATGTAGGTATTTACAAAAAAAAAATGTATCTATGTAGTTTATCAGTCATCTGGTTACCATAACACAAGCATTAAATTGCTTAGCTTGGGACTCGATGACGCCGTGTGGAATGTCCAAGGATATTTATTATTTATTAGGTATAGGTACATTGTGCTAAATAGGTACCTAAGTACTTAAGATTACTACTTCAGACTAGATTAAGACTAGATTAGCTTCATAAGGTTTTGGGAGGTAATACTTCAGTTCAGTCGTAATCCTTGTTTCTTTTACTGATCCACTTAACACATTATTTATCACTTGTTATCTTTTAATCCACAGTATAAGCAATCCTGGTACCAAATTTCATTCAAATCCGTCCAGCTGTTTGAGCGTGAAAGAGTAACAAACACACAAATTTTCACCTTTAGTGTGATTGACAACAGCCTATTTGAAATGCAGAACGCCAAATTGATAAAAAAAAATACAAGTCAATTTATAATTTATCCCAGGGTTCGGAAGATAAGTGGCGTCTGTAGGACCTTATTTATCTTGCTAAGACACGCCGGCGCCGGCGCCGTCTCAAGCTAGGCCACTGATAGGGCGCTTGCTTCAAATGGTATGTCAGCTGACCCGGAGTAATCACTAGGTATCACAAGATAAGGGCCAGCCGGTGTGAACTGCCTTGAACATAGCTTTACGGTACATGACTTTACGGTTGCCAGTTGGCAGCTGTATAGTAAAGAAGGTTAACTTCGGGATCACTCTTACGTGATTTTGATGAAAATGTATGAATAATACGAGATCTACATTCACAGAGATTTTACAATATTGATGAAGAGGGATATCCGCGGCTTCACGAGTGATCCGCGGACGAGTGTGGATAGGCTATCAGGCAAATTAGTTGACTTGCATTACAATCTTTCATGGGGATTTGTTATCATGTAATGTAATAGGTAAGCGGGTATATAAGGCTTTATTATTATGATAATCGTGCGTATGGACTTGCCACTACCTACTACTTAATTCATAGAACTTGAAGGGCATAGAGGAAGGGAGGGGAATTTGGAAATTTGGTAGGTTAGTGACTCACTTGACTTGAGGATGTAGTGTAGCCTATTTGAGTTCTTCTACTTACTGATCCATGATATTTGAGACTTCTCCAGATAGAGCACTTCGCCATTTGATGGATTACTGACAGCTGGCATCAGTATCGTAGGAAAGCCCAGGGTCATTCCATATCCTGAAAAACAAAACACTAAATGCATAATCTTTCAACCCATGTTTTACCAACATAGAAATTGTCTTTTATGACATTTTCTGGGATAGAACGTAACCTATATCAAAAGCACTCACGCTACCTTTATAAGTTCTACATGCGCTTATCTTCTTCTTACCTCTTATATAAAAAAATCTGCCAAGTGCGAGTCTGACTAGCGCACGAAGGGTTCCGTACCGTTTTGTGAATATTTCAAGCGTCTACTGAAAAATAACGTTTGTCTGTGTGTCATCGGCTGTATTTTCATGAACCGCTATAGACAGTTGATTTTTTTACAGATGATATAGGTATTTATTTTGTGACTATAACTACAAATACTAAAAAAAATAGAATAAAATTAATATTTAAGGGGGGCTTCCATACAACTAACGTGATTTTTTCGCCATTTTTCGCTCGATATTTATAACGGTAGGTAGAGGTATAGGTACACGCTTGAAGTATTCACAGAATGGTACGGAATCCTTCTTGCACGAGTCCAACTGGCACTTGGCTGATTTTTAGTATTAGGTACTTAAGCTTAAGTATAATTAAATGACTTACGTATGAAGTTAGTAACTTAACAACCATCAGTCACTAACATTTACACGAATAGATAGATAGATAGATAAACACTTTATTGTACACCACATGGACATTACATAATATAAAATATGTATATAATATGAAATGAATACCTATATAATATATATAATATGAATATGTGAACTCGTAATGTTTTCAATAAATGCAGGATGATAAAATTTTAATTACTTAGTTAGATAAGTACCTAACTACCTATTTGAGATGAAAAGTGCAGTGTATGAGAAAATGTAAAAATGTAGAGACCAAGAGCATAGGTACGTACCTACTAAGATATCGTGCAATGGGATCTATGAGTATTTAAGTTTTAATCACTCCGTTTCCGCATATTTAGCACCGGTCGGCATGAAGGTGCTGTTATTATGGCTATTTGGCTATAGTGCTTTGCGTGTCTATGCCTTCATCATCATTACCTACACTACATCACGATAAGAGCAATGGTTACATCGCAAAACAACTTATTGCTGTTTTCATACAGTCACTTTGCGGAGCTTGGTGAACATTTCTTTGAACTAGTCTTTTATATCATCTGTGCTTTGAATAAGTCTTTGAATAAAAGTACTTCAGTACTTACCTACATTAAAAAACAAAAAAAATAGGAAGTTAGTGGAACATGTACCTCGTCCTTTTTTGAAGTGAGTGAAGAAACACATTGTTACGGCAATAGAGAAACTAAAGCAATAAAATCAAACTCTAGCTAAGTAAGTAAAAAGTTCATATGAGCAAGTGGCCAACTCTGGTAATAAGTAAGCTAAGTAATATTATAATAATCATTAGGAAAAAAGGAAGATGCCTATTGCCTTTGCCCTGTACCTAGTGGTACAGTCGGTAGGTACCTATCTATAGGCAATGGTTGAAAAAATTAAATTTATTTAGTAGTTTGATAACTGATAGATAGAAGGTACCTCCTACTGACTTTCTTGACTCGTCTTTGAAAAAATGTCGTATTTCTTGAGACTAAAAAAACAGTTTTCCATACGTCTATCGATTAGCAGACCTATTTATCAAAATAAACTACGTTCCCAAACCGGACTTAAACCTTTATGACCTTATTTCTCAATTCAAACAATAAACATAAACAAGAGCTATAAAAAAGTACATTTACATTGCCGTGTATATCGCGTCGGGGTGATGATAAAGTAGGGCGTGATAGTAAGGGCACCAGGCGTGATCTTGTTCTTTCAGTCATAAAGTAATTATGAAGTAGGTACATACGATAATACCAATAAAAAATGTATCTGTGTCTCCATCACAACAACGCCAACATTGTAAAAAGAGGGCCTCTGTATATTGGCTTCGGTATGCAGCAGACCTAGAGGATTAGCATTAGCATTACCTACTTATTCAGACGAATGGCCTAAACTATTCGTTGGGTAGGTTCTACTAGTACTTAGTTCGCCCCAAACGAGATCTCGTGCACCGATAATTGATATAGGTAGGTACCTACGTAAGTAATTGAGTTACAAGTTTCCAGCTTACTTATCTCTATCTCTCATTCCGAGGTTAAACCCCTAATTTGTACTGCCCTAGATACCTACTTACATAGAGAATGATAAAAAATATATTATTATCTTAAGGCTAATTAGCAGACGTGTACATTTTGAATAAGTAAGAGTCTTTCACCCACGAGGAATCTATGAGTTAATCTTCGTACATTTTCGTCATGCAACTTGGGAGGCGACTTGAATGAAATGTAGTCACCCGTGTAAACACCGCATTAGGTAGGTATCTTCGTTTGTTTTTGCTAAAGGTTCGAAATCCGTTCAAAAGGTATGACATTGAAATCACGGCTACGTTCACCTCGCTTTAAGACACCGCTCCTAAGGAATGTAATGGTTCGGATCAAAGAACTTAACGAGCTAATAAATTATGGCACAGCTTAGATAGAACAGTTTATCAAAAGCAAACAACGCAATAATGTTTTATTTTAATAAACAAATAGAAATTTAATTGAAGTACCTACCTATGTATAATATAAATCGAATATCAAACAGAAGAGTACCCATAGTAGGTACTTACCTTACACGAAAAGATTAGGCAACAAAATTATTTATGTGGATATGTGGGTAATATATAAAGTCCATCGTTATTGTTAGACTCGGCGATTTCAAGGCAATCAATACCAACTCAATCAATGAAACCTTTCGAATCGAAAAATCAGTTTTTTTTTGTTTTTCAATATTAGTACTTACGTAGGTAGGTAAGTACTTATGTTACATATCAGCTGCCAACTACACATGCTTGGAAAATGTTGTTAGTATATGGTCATCAGGAGCTAGATCTCCTTGAACTTACCTAGGAGCAGCAGATTCTTTACGCTCACGGCCAAGAACTGAGGCAGCGCCGTGCGGAAATCCTTTTTGTACGAGAAGTGACCATCTCGGTCGGCACCAGCTTCCTTCTCGTGAATCATCTGCAAGTCAATTATTTACATTATAACTGACGAAAAGGACGATCCGAGAAAATTTTACCTACTACCCAAGCAACACATAAGCAGGATATTGGAATTTAATATGTAGATTTACAGCCTAAAGATGAATTATGGTTTTATAATGGTTTTGTTGAAGTGTTCTGGCTGGCCTATAGTATTTAAGGAACTTAGAAAAGCCTTCAGCTGTATTATAGCTTTTGCATAAATAATATCAAGCTATTAAGTCTATAACAGTTTCAAAAAAATCCTTTGTACAGGTTAAGGCTGTACTTTTTACAGCAACTAACATTTCTTAAGAATGTTAGTTTTATAGTATAATAAAATAAGCTTTAAGCTGTAAAACAGAATCAACAGAATATGTTTTAAAACTCTAAGCTTGATAATAGATTGTCATAGAGTAATGGCTGTTTACTAGTTTATATCAAACCCCTTATAAATCCAGCTTTATAAAGTCCTAGATCAAAACCATTTAACGGCCTTTTGCTGTTAAAGTAAGACAATGAAGAGCGTTAGTAATAACTACGCTGTAAATACGGCGATTCGTAAATCCATATACAGAAAACTTTAACCAATTTCACATTTGCGTACTGTTTGTGTTCGCAATCATAGATCGTAAATCATGGAAATACAAAAAAAGAAGTGGCGCAATTAAAAAAAAGTTTTAATAGAGTATTTAGCTATTGAAAATTAGAAACATAATCAAATAAACCCAACTAACAAACTATGCTACTCCTAGTAACTAGGTATTCTAGAAACTAGGGTTTTTCTTTTTATACATTGAGCCCTAAAACTTTAGAACATTATAGATTAATAATGTATTATTGAGAGAGTTTTACTCAGCAAAAACCTTACTAAAATCTCTCTTGTGGTCACACACCAGCCAAAACCCTACTAATATAATATATTAAGCCTTTATAAAGCCAGTGGCTTTAAAAGACCTATTTTGAAGTATTATAGCTGTCTAATATTTAGACGCCATTAATAGATTACTCATGGATTACCAAATTCTATTTTTACAAACATTGAGTACAAGAATTAAGCTGAAAATCACTCAAAACTATTTTACCAAAAACTGATATTCATGAGAAAAACGAATATTGGGTGAATCGTCGCAAACATTATTATAACCTACAATTTTTTAAAATTATTGTCTTTCAATTATTAACTTTTTTTCTCTAAATGAATTTCTTTCACGAGCGCTTGAAAATTTCAAATAAAATACATATATACTTTTACAGTAAACTGATTCTCGCATCCATTTCACTACGAATTGTAGACGAAAACAAACAATACTTATCAATATTTAATAACATTTGATTGATTGGAGTGTTATGGTTTCCATTAGACAAAATATTATCTGCAAATAAATTATTTATTTTATCAAGACTGTAATAAGTTCTTTATATGTCCAAACAAACTTATTTAAGTTAAATATCATACTAAAACCCGCATAAGAGATTTATAATGACTAAAAATAGAGTAAAGGCTAGGTAACAAGCCATTAACCAGCTTTTTTCCAGCTAATAATCAGCTTTTGTAAAGACTTTAAACAGCCTTTCTAAGGAATAAGTCTGTTTAATATGGTCCTCTTTTGCACTTACAAGTGCTGTTGAAGCGCTTATAAAGTACATTATAAAGCATTTAAACCAGCATAAAGAATTGCAAAAATCTATTTCACAGCTCTTTTAAAGCTAGTTTGTGTTGCTTGGGTAGTAGTTCGCCCCGGACGAGATCTCGTGCACCTTTGGTTAGTGGTTTATTTTGTACCCAACCTACTTTCTTCGACTACCTACCATTTACGTCACTGTTGAGTTGACTTTGTTTACAGAATCTGGCCGGGTACTAGATCTTTACGTTCATCGAGTCTTTATTCTAAGTCCAATCTCAATTGTCAAATTAAGAATACCATACCAGTATACCAGTGGTCGTATTTTGATACGCAACCATGCAAAAATATAATTATTTCATAATATATTTTTTTATTCTGATTAAAAACTTGATGAATTTAACTTGATCTAACTAAGGCTATAATATAAACCTTTTTACATAGGTACATTGGTTGGTAACACAAGGCATGTGTGCATAGATTTGTCGTGTTGCAATACTTGTAATATGAGCGTGTTTATTTCGTTTTTATTGATTTTTGCTTCTGTGTATAGAGAGGTGAAGGGCCACGGTTTGCTTCTGCTGTACCGTCCCCGGGACATCACCAGTGAATGTGCATTTTCAGAGCAACTGCGGTACGATATATCCTTCGGCATGGGTATGTCCGACACAATGACTTTGGTTTGTATTTATAATTATGGTGGGTACTCAGAATACAGGTTTTTTCTGTATTCTGAGGGTGTGTATAAAGCCCATCACACACGTAGCTATAATAATATAGTAGGTAGTAATATAAATTATAGCAAGGCATAGGTATTACGATATATTTTCTATACAAATATTCAAGTGACCGCACACGCAGCTATAATATATAATATGTATGCTGCGTGTGTATTTGTATAGGTAAATAAAGCAAGGCATATTAATATATATTATAGCTAGGTGTGTGACGGGGTAGTAAACAAACCTGACCGGAACGGCTTTCTAATCGTCAGTGTAATAGTATGAAAATCTGAGTTGGTTGATTGACTTTTCATAGGTAGTAGGAATCAGTAGGAATGGTCCGATTCTTTTTTTTATTTGCAAAGTGTGGCATTTTTTGAGGGAAAACTTACCTAATTATTAGTGGCAATTCTGATGCCCGTTTTCACCAACAAATCCTAAATTTTAAGTGACACCTATCTCATTTTAGGGAACACCTTAGAAAGAAATGGTTTTCACCACTCCCAATCCGTCACCTAAAAGCTTTAAGTGTTACCTAAATTTAGGGGGCCGAAATTCGGGGTCCTAAAGATAGGTGACAGTTGTATCAGTTTGTGAATGTTTGCTAATATTTATAATTATTAAAAATGAGTGATTTCATTGATGTTATTGAGGCTATAGAAGTGATCACAGATCGTGTATTATGGGATCGACCATATTTTTACAGATATTTTGTGAGAGAATTGATTTCTTCCAAAAGTTTGAGGACGTGGACTTTTTTCGAAGATAAATCTTAACTAAAGGAAGTGTCCTTTTCCTGTTGACAAAAATTGAATCAAAAATTGAGTTCCAGGACAATAAAAAGTTCAAGCACACGAAATAACAATTATCATAAACTCGAAACGCAATATGTATTTTATTTATTAGCCTTTATTACAGATAAAAATGTACATGGTTTTTATAATTAAGTAGGTATGACATCGACAATTATTCAGCACTGTTATCTGATTGCCCCGTCTTGGCAAAGGCCTCCTCCAACTTCTTCCAATTCTCCCTATCTCTTGAAATTCGAATCCATGTTTTCCCTGCAAACTCCTTTAATTCGTCTTCCCACCTTTTGAACTGTCTTCCCCTCTTGCGTTTATTGTAATTAGGAAACCAAATTCATCACAGTTTTAATAATATGTATATAGCAAAACAAACATGTCAAATTTGATGTCAAACAAACACTATTTATTTTTAAAGCATAGACAATCAACATACAGCCTACATGTTGACAGTAAAAAACCAGAAATTGAATGAATGAAATTGAATCGGTAAAATACATCACTTATAGTTAGGTAGTGGTTCGCTAGGGGTCACCTAGCTTGGTGAAAATGAATTTAGGTAGGAGGGGGATTTAAGGGATCACCTAGCTTAGGTAATACTTAGTAAGGAGACTGTTTAGGAGTCGTTGGTGAAAACGGGCATGAGTGTCGCAAAAGCTAAACTAAGCTAACTAAAATTGTTGCCGTCCCTTTCATAGCGATGGTAATAAAAAGGATGGCAATAATTTTAGTTAGCTTATGCCCGTTTTCACCAACAAATCCTAAATTTTAAGTGACACCTATCTCATTTTAGGTAACACCTAAGAAAGAAATGGTTTTCACCACTCCCAATCCGTCACCTAAAAGCTTTAGGTGTTACCTAAATTTAGGGGGCCGAAATTCGGGGTCTTAAAGATAGGTGACAGTTGTATCAGTTTGTAAATGTTTGCTAATATTTATAATTATTAAAAATGAGTGATTTCATTGATGTTATTGAGGCTATAGAAGTGATCTATATATTATGGGATCGACCACGTTTATTTCGTGAGAGAATTGATTTCTTCCAAAAGTTTGATGACGTGGACTTTTTTCGAAGATTTAGGTTAACTAAAGAAAGTGTCCTTTTCCTGTTGACAAAAATTGAATCAAAAATTGAGTTCCAGGACAATAAAAAGTTCAAGCACACGAAATAACAATTCTCATAAACTACACTAGGAACAATACATCCATGGTCATACACTTTGGTCATACACATGTTGGTCAAAGAGCATGTAATAGTATGTTGGTCATACAATCAAAGAGCATGTAGGTAATTACATACAATATAGCAAAAGAAACGTGTCAAACAAACACTATTTATTTTTAAAGCATAGACAATCAACATACAGCCTACATGTTGACAGTAAAAAACCAAAAATTGAATGAATGAAATTGAATCGGTAAAATACATCACTTATAGTTAGGTAGTGGTTCGCTAGGGGTCACTTAGCTGGGTGAAAATGAATTTAGGTAGGAGGGGGATTTAAGGGATCACCTAGCTTAGGTAATACTTAGTAAGGAGACTGTTTAGGAGTCGTTGGTGAAAACGGGCATTAGTTTAGCTTTTGCGACACTCAGAATCGGCCCCATTATCTAATATCGATCTGTCAAAAGAACTAATTTTATGGCGTTTTAAAAAACAAAGACTCTTGGAGGATTGGAACTTGGCTTGGGCTTGGGATTTTTATTCTCCTTGGATGAAAATCGTTTTCCACCAAAAGTCATTTTTTCATGTTTGGGAACAGAAAGAAATCACCAGTTTAGCCGTTACCTACACGACGACAACACTCACTTTCCTATATTTTTGCAAAATCCAAGTGCCCATTTTTTTGAAAAAAATTGATTTTAATTTTAAAATTTTACAGATTGAACTAAAATTTATTATTGACACATTCTAAAAATAAAATAAAAAAATAATCGGATCTTGCCCTCGTAAATTGCCCTCAAATTACCGAAGTCAACATTTTTTAAAGATAATATTCTGGTAGAACAGGTGTGCCGGAAACTCGGAACGCTATATTGTCTTGAAATTTTTTGGCATTGAATAAATACCATGTAGGTACTTAGGTAGGTAGGTAAAGGTAGGTACTTTACTTATTAAAAAATTGTCACAGTTGACAATTAATTTATACCTACCAACTAACTTAACCTAACTACCTACTTACAACTAGAAACAAACATTTTAGGAAAGTGTTCCATGAATGTCCACTTGTCTCAGAAACGTTGTCATTTGTAGCAAAGCCGCGGACAGACGTACGAAAAAAGGTAGGTACCTACTACGTATTTTGAAAGGTAGATAAGTACAAAAATTGTGAGTAAGTAGGTAAGTAATTGTCTCTAGTTTAATTTTGCATAAGTACTTAACAGCTTTTACCGTAAAAAGAGTCTGAAAAGAGATAATACCTATTGAAAAAAACGCCAAACAAAATACAATAATAAGTACCTACCTACTTACAATTTGGCGGCGCGAGTGGAAAAAATACGAGGTGGCAAGAGCACATGAAAATCTATTTGTTATTCTAAGTATTTTTAACCAATTTTCAAAACGTCCGGAAAACTTTCCAAGTAGGTAGGTACCTAACGTAAAAGTAGGCACAAACACAATGAAAGTGCCCACGGAAAAATACAGTTGAAAATGTATGTAATGTAATGGCATTCATTCAAACGCTATTGAAACGATGTACTTATTCGTTCGTCTAACACTGTACGCTATGTACCTACATTACATATTGATCTGCACTGAAACTATTTAACTTTATTCAACAGGTGACAGACTAGCTAACACGACCACGAACACAACCTGAATGTTATTACTATCGACAGTAAGGTAGGTTGGTACCTACATGACTTTTATTTTATTCATTATCATGTTAGGTATAGGTAGGTACCTAGGTATTTACCTACTAATCTAAACTCCATAAAACTGTGGAAACGGAAAATAACTAGAATGAAAATAAACAGATCTTGATAGAACCGTTCCATTCTAGTACTTATTCGTGAAATTTGGTTCAGGTACGAAGGTTGAATGCCGCAGGCCCCTTTTTCCACTCGGCACTTTGGTTGGGGCCCCTAAAAGTCTCCCTACTAGAGACGCCGCCAGCCGCCACAATGTGGTCTAAAATCCGGTACCCCATTATCGTAATAGGTGCCCCGAGGGCCCGGGGCCTCCAAAAGGAGACGGCCCGTAGGCTCATTCTCTAAACTCACTTCGAAGTTCGAACCTCGCTAAGCTGAATCTGCCGTAAGATTAAAATTTCGTATTATGTAGAGCTCGATAGCGCCTGTGACGAGTGCTTGGTAATTTCCAAGCCTTCCCAACACTGAAAACCCGAATTCACATGTCGACAAGGGACAAGTGAGTTCAGTCACTAGAGTGAATTCGAGTTCGATTTGTCACCGAATTACTCTACTGATGCCGACGCAGATTCATCTGATAGGTAATAGGCGATAAAAAGATAAGTAACTTATCTTTTTTAGATGAAATCTCTTTGGATCGATCTGCAAGCGTAACTGTTACGCTTGCAGATCGATCCAAAGAGAATGTAACACTAGATCGATCTGACAACTTCTATTGCCATCTTTATCCGATTTGATTACCTATTGCTATTGATAAAGATGATAATGATAATGTATTGGATTGACAGCTGTTATTGTTTGATTTGATGAAACCAATAACATCGTTAAATCAATAATCATAAATACTTACATCTTTAAATAACCGCGAGTAATAAAGACACTAATTTTCTAAACTAATAAAAAAAAATTCTGGAATCGGCCCAGCTGTTCTCGAGTTATGCAACAATTTCGTTATTACCTAATTATTATTATCACATTAGTGGCGATTCAAAAGCTAAACTAAGCTAACTAAAATTGTTGCCGTCCCTTTCATAGCGATGGGAATAAAAAGGATGGCAATAGTTTTAGTTAGGTTAGTTTAGCTTTTGCGACACTCCGAATTGCCCCCATTGTCAGAAAATGTAAAAAAATGAACATAAAACTGTTCTTTACTTGGTTACAGCTAAGCATAGTTAGTCCAAGCGACATTTTCAGTTTTGTGGTTGACTGGAGATTTATATTTGCATTTTCTAAAAAAATCGATGTACTTAAGTTTATGTATCGAAACTTCTAGGTAGGTTATAATTTTTTAAATATTCTAAAAGAAAAAAAAAAAAACCATCTTTTGATGTAAGGTTTTTGAAATACCTACAGGTCTTCCGTACCCTGACAGAGAACGACTACCAATGCGCAGTGGACATCGTCACGGAACCTTCCAACGTGTTCATCATAACAGTGATCAAGTTCCCCACCAGCATCAGTCTGAACTGCAACATGAACCCTGACGCCTTCATAGTGATGAAGAAGTATCGCTGCATCCGCATCTGCGACTCTATCGCGAATAGGGATGTGCATTCTCCATACTTCGTCGCCGCTGTTAAAGGAAGAATGCGATTCCAGTTTCTGAGCAACAGCAGCATCAACTCTGACATAAAAGTTAGTATGGATTCTTAAAAATGGAATATTTTTCGTTCTTTTTTAAACTCACGCGATCAGAAAACATAATGATGTGGTCGCGCGGGCAGACTGAAGTGTTGAAGGTACCTACCTAAGTATATACCGCGGCAAAGCGAAGTCGTTCTACCCCATTGAGGTAGGTAGTACCTCAATGATCTACCCTCTTTTTGATCTTCTTAAATGTTAATTAGGGCCGGTTCACACTAGGACAGCACACTACACTAACAGTAGGTAGGTATATTATACCTATGTTTTGTCATATTTTTCGTACGTTTGTGTGATGATGATGATTCTGAATTTTTTCGTTTTAATTCTAGTAGATAGGTACTTTAGCTTTATTTTGTAAAATTTTAGTATGACCATTACCACTGCTAGACGATGTCTTTCAGGCTAACTTGTACCAAGTGACCGTAACGTCCGCGCGAGAGAAACCGACCACAGGCTGTTCTGCGTTGAACGAGACCATCTGCAGCGTCGGCGACACAGACCTGTGCTTCACCACCGGGGTGGTGTGCGATGGCATCAACAACTGCGGAGTCAACGACTGGTGAGCGATTTTCAAGCGGTTTTTAGGGTTCCGAAGTCAACAAGGAACCCTAGTTTCACCATGTCCGTCTGTCCGTCCGTCTGTTCGCGGCTTTTCTCAGAGACTGTTGACTAGAAAAGTGTAATTTGACTTGGAGATACCATATTGACTACGCTAACAAAGAGGTACTTAGAATAAAATTGTAAAATAAAATTTTCTCAAGGTAGGTGAAGCGAGGGTGAATTTTTTTTCTCGTTTACTCCATACCTAGTGGGGGGTGTCGTTGGATAGATCTTTTAAAAATATTATGGGGATTTTAATTCATTTTTAAATTTAAATTCAGTAAAGGAATGCCTTCGCTCGAACAATTATGATTTTTGCGCCCTTTATATCTGGCGCCCTACCCTGACACCTACTGGATAGATATCATAAAACCCAACAAACAACTACCTACATAATACTTAGGTACTATATTGTACAACTCTTTGAATTCTCGACATAATTTTTCTATGTATCATCAAGGTTCGATGAACGAAAATCAGACTGCAACCTTCCTATTGAGAAGCTCGGCATTGCGCCTGTTGTGGCCGTCGCAGCAGGTGTTGTTTGCACGCTTCTGGCGGCTGGCCACATCCTGCTGCGCTATCTACCGCCCTTGGCCAACTCCTTCTTCATCTTCAACGCGAACGAAGACAACAGGCTGTGTTTGGACCCTGTGTTCGTGTCCCCGGGAGGTCGGCCTGGTAGCATGGACAAACCTAATCGAATCTCCCTTATCCCAGTAAGATACTTATAAATTAATCATCATTATTATCAGTCTAATGTCCATGCTGTGTCTACCCCTGTTATGGTTGTAATAGCTTAGTGGACTGAATTCTTTTCCACCACGAGTCGAAGACAGTAGAGTAGTAAATTTTCATAATTGAGTTTGTTTGTACCTACTAGTGCGGCTCCCAGATTTGCCCTGCCTAGCCTGGCATTAGTAGGTATCTAAGGCTTAGCTGTGGATAGGGGGTGGGTGGGTGGTCTTTGTGTAAACATCGTGAGGAAACTTATTTGGTTTAGATTAGCGGAGGAGTACCTACCCACTAGATATTTTAAAATGTTCCATATCTGAAGATGGACTTCCGCAAAGAACGCCTGAATGAATAACGTTACTATTTTCATCACGATTTTATTATATTGCATAAATACCTACCTAATCAAAACAGCGGGGAATGACACGGCTCTTTGGAGAGATCATTATAAACCATCAAAGTTGAATGGCTGAAGATTAGAAACCTATCTAACCAAAAAATATTGAACTAGTGTACCTAATCCCAAGACTATTGTGCTAATACTATTACTTGCATAGGTCTCAGAGTCATCGAGCAATTCTGAAATCCATGAGGAGCCAGAATTGGGGACGAAGCCGAGGAACATGGCCATTGAGGAAGAAACGCCGTCTTCACAGGTTGTTTTATTATAGCTGGTAGCATTAGAGAGTGAAGACAAGAAAAAAGTTTTTTACTTTAGTAAATTACACAAAAGACAAGTAAAAAGTTTTTTACGCTGCTAAAACCGGAATTATTTTCTCCCGGATATGCCATTATTATACTACTAGCTTCCACCTGTGGCTTCGCTCGCGTGGTACATACCTATAAAATAATCCGTATAAAAAAATAGGGGTTCATTTTTATTACCTAGATTTCCAGATTTCCAAACATAGGTAGGTCTACTTAATTATAACCTACATACCTACCTACCTTCTTACATACCTACAGTGAATAGGCACGGACAGACTCACAAATTTTTACATTTAGGTAAGTACTAACAATAGGTACTCGTATTATTATGTGGATAGACTTCAGCTTGAGTAAGTTGAGTAACACTAGGTTTTGCTTTCGCAGGAGCATGAAGAATTGCAGCGTGTACCACCACGAAAGAGTACCATCAAAAACATGACAGAAAGAATACAGAAGAAGTTTCGTTCTAAAAAATCTGTTGCAATTATGCATATTTGACTCAAATTTAAACAAACATTCGGATTAAACCAGTATCCCAAGTAGCCTACCTACCTAATACCAACGTCCTTGCTAATCTACAAAACAAAACAAAAATCTACAATAGGTAGGTAAGCAAACAAGTACTTAGCTACTTAAAGTTTGATAACTCATTGCTTCAGTGGTCACGCTATCTATATAGATGTGTCCCAAAATGTAGTCTAGGTACCTTTATACCTACCACGGACGTTACGCATTCGGAAAAATATAAGACAAAGGAACTATCGTATAAAAATAAGACAAGACCTTAGACTTAGAGAGGATTAAGTAGTTAAGTAGGTAGGTATATTATTATTATTTTTAGGATTAAGTAGGTAGGTATAGGAAATAACATTTTTAAACTGCCAAATCCAAAGCAAAAAAATAGAAGAAGTGCATTTGTGTTTGATATTGAACTAGAAAAGTATCATTTCAAAAATATGTAATTAATGTTATTAATTTTAAAAATGTCTCATATTTACCCATTTTTAATTTTTGTACCTCACTTCTAGCTTAATCGCATACTTATTCGATTAAATATTTGTTTCTAATTGAGATCTCAAATTAAGTAGTAGGTAAGTAAGTAGGTACCTAGGTACTTACCTATAAGTTTTGAGGATCTTCTAATATCTTCTGTACCTACCTACCTAGTTATAATTAAATTTTGAATTTTTTTACTGTCATTTTCTAGGGATCAGCACATTTTCAAGATAAAAAAAACGCTAGTACTTTTCTTTCTATAGGCGCGAGCAGAAGCAACAGTTTGTTACAAACAAAACATGTTAAAATATTCTCGAAAATATTGTGTTGTAGAATAAAAGGTACACCTACCTACCTAAATAAAAACGTCGAATTAGATTCCTAGAAAAACTATTATGCAAAGTTTGCATTACCACGGTATGCTTAACGAATTGTGAAATTATACCTAAGTAATTGAAAATTGCATTGTTATCTATTCAATTTAAATTAATAAACAAGAAAAAACATAAAAAATCAAGTACCTTGGTAGGTAGGTCATCATAAAGGTAGGTAAATATTTACTTACATTCAATTCAATAGTGGAGTTTGGTGCACAGCACACGTGATGTGCCTTCTGTTCTGAGAGGCAAGTGGTGGATCGTGACTGGGCGTCTGCCACCACCACCGCGCCACACCGCCGCTCACTGTGCTGACTGTTGTGTGTCAAGGCAGTGAACGGGGTGGCCGGCCGCGCGGTGACGACACAATACACCAATCAAAGAGAATAATAACCACTAAGTTTAACACCGATCTCGCACAGAATACTGTAGGTAACATATTGCGAGTAGCGTCGTGAAGTGGTCGGAAAATATCACTATATTATAACGTGCGGTCAATATGAATGACCTCTTGGAAAAATATGTAAAGAAAATTAAAAGTGTGCTGCAACCTGCAACCAATTACATTCAAGTTAGTTTGTTATTGTCCCACTGACCGGGTCAGATTTCACCCATTGACCCTTTTAGGCGCAAAAAGTTAAAGGCAATCTGCTCACCAATTTCCTCTCTCCAACCATTTGTTTAGAATTTTCCTGCTGGAAGAACGTTACCCTGGCAGGATACGTTCCATTCCACTGTAATCGTTTTCATTATCATTATAGCTAGGTGTGCTACTACTTTCCTGGTCACCACTGCCAATCAAATCAATAGCACCTAGACTCTAGATTGGCAGTATTAGGTAAAAGTAAAGAAAAAATTAATATTTTTTCTCTGCCTGCATCTTAGAGCATATGCTCTGAGGCCTGCATGCATTCTCGAAAGAAAATACTAATTTTTCTTTAGTTTAGTACCTACACCTACTGCGTTTAGGATTAAAAAAAAAGGTAGATTACAAAAAAAGACAATATTCACACAGGTAAAAGAAATTTAATGCTTTCTGAGAGTGTTCAGGACAGTCTGTATTCTATTACTATAACATTAACACCATTTCATATGAGAACCAAAAAAACACATACCACTGATACTTGTATGTACATAACCACACTTAATTTTTTTCATAAATAAATAAATATTTAATCACCATAGTCTTGGGGCACTGGAACCTGCACCATCATTTCTCAATAACAATGTATGTAATGCATAGCTTTAGTTAGCGCACAATATGCAAAGTTGTTGATTTAATATATAAATATAATTTACTTCATAGTTTAAAAATACTATACACAATCTATAAAACTTTTTAAACTATCATGGTTTTGAACATTATAAACACTTTAAACGGGATATTTACCAAGATTAGTAGAATAATGAGTTTCCTGATATTTACGCACAGTTGCATGCGCCATGATCGCGGTCAACCAAAGTTTTTGCGAGTATGTAGGTAGTCACTGGCAGTGGCAGACGAAACGGTCTACCCTCTTCCATTTTCCGGTTAGTTGATCGTGATCATGGCGCCTGCAACTGTGCCGAAATATCAGGAAACTCATACATCTACGATCATGGTAAATATCCCGTTCCAAGTGTTTATAATATACACAATCTAGTATACAACCAAATTAGTTAAACACCAAACAATATAATATATTACTTTCATAATAGTAATTAAAATATCACATCTTTGATCCATGATACTATGCAGTTCCATTTTTTATAGTTCCCCTCTTCACCACTTCGTCATGACTGGTGTAAATACATTGTTCTTACAACATTAGTGTGACGCAACAGTAAACACTCTTCAGATGAACGGACGAGACGCGGTGTCGCGCTCGTGGCACTGCTACAAATAACTTGAACTACATTAGAGTGTGCCACGGCGGCCGAGTCCAAGCTTAGTGTGTCTCAGGCTTGGCTCTCGTTGATGGTGGTCTCGATGGTGGTGCCTTGGGGCTTGGCGGGCGCCTTGGGCTTGACGTCTACGTCGGTAGGCGGCGCATCCTCGCCGTTCTGACGCGGCGTCTGGTTGTCGGCGCCCTGCGTGCGCGGCTTTCCGCGACGGAAGCCACCGCGTCCCATGGGGCCCCCGGGCCCGCCACGGCCCCTGCCTCCGCGGAAGTTGCGCCGGAAGTAGCTACGCTGCGGCGGCGCGGCGCCTCCTTCCGCCCCCTCGTCTCCCTGTGCACCCCCTGGGTTGAGCGGGGGTCCACGTCTTCCCATTCCACCCCTGCGTGGAGCTCCTTCACCGCCTCGTCCGCCTTGACGAGGATAGTACTGGCGGTGGTAGCCGCGGCGTTTGTCGGCTGCGTATGGCGAGCCCTTTACCGGCTCACCGCCGGGCCCCGTCACGCCGGCCGCTTCGAAGCCTTTTTCCCCGGCGACCACGGCGAACTCCACCGCCTCTCCGTCGCCGACCGAACGCACAGCCTTGCGGGGGTTGTTGCGGGCGATAGCGGTCTGGTGCACAAACACATCCTCCTTGGTGTCATTCCTGCACACAACATCATCATAGTCAAATTCTTAAAACCATAGCATTTTTTGAAAAGACTAGTGCGTTATTTCTTATTATCATTAGTTATGTATATATTTTTAACATGATATCCAGGTTTTATTCAAATTGTTGCCTTAGCAAGCAACACAACACAAATTAATAAGAATGATAAATCTTGTACTGACTGAACAGTGGCTGTTTAGCTCAGTCATTGACCAATTCTATCCCTACCGGTCAATTATGTCAAGTCAAGCTGTTAATCCTGAAATAGCATCAAGGCTATCGCTAGCACAGCCAAACATCCTGCTAACTGCATACACTGCACAAATGCTATAATTGCTGTGGTATTTGAAGAATTGTTTGTATTTGTTTAATTATTTTGAAAAAGTACTAACTAAAAACGAATCACAATATGAATTAAAACATTACAATAATATAAAGAAAGATATTTATGTGAAAAAGTAATGCTAAATCTTTATGGATAAATAAAAAAATGTATGACTATAATACTACAAGACGTACCTGTTTATGAACCCATATCCGCTCTTGACATTGAACCATTTGACAGTACCAGAAACTTTTTCAGCTGTAACAAGGAAACAAAGCATCTATACTATAACAATTCCAATCAGAAAGGTGACCTTAGCCTATCTTATCCTCAAAATTAAACCCATGCTTTTTGATAAATCCATTGAAATGTACTGTAGAGTAATCACACATAATATTAAAAAGGTGAATGTTTCTGTGTGTAAGTGTGAATGTTTGTTACTCCTTCACGCTCATACAGCTGAATGTTGAACATATTATGAAATTTGGTACCAAGATAGCTTGTATCCTGGATTAAAACATAGGCTACTTTTGATCCCGGTAGTCTCACGGCAATGGGTAACTATTCACCGCGGGTAACACCCTGAGGCGCACCTAGTACTGCATAATCAAAGATGTTTAAAAATCTAATCATCTGCCCACATAAATTCATAAACTTTCATGTCTACCCGCCAAGAACCTCTGCATCCTACAAAAACATTTCAATTCTTACTAAATAATAATAAACCCTACAGTATGATTTCAATGTTTTTTTTTTTTTTTGTGTGTTGTTCTTTCTTTTTCTTTTTGTAGCGAAATAGGATGTAAGTGTAAGTGTTCACATTTATAAGTTTTTTAATTTGTTACTATAAGTGAAAACCTTTAATTGGCTCACTATTTCTATCTTGTTTTTTAAGGACACTTTGTAAAAGCTGTTGGTTTTCCGAAGATAAATAAATAAATAAATAAATAAATAAATTGTAATCAAGTTAGAAGTAAAGTAAAAGATCTGTACCCACAATGACCCATGAGCGCCACACATATGCATATATATATAAGACTAGGATCCTAGCTTGGCTACAAATAGAATGGCCCATAATTTATAAACAAGGTTGCGGTCGCACATTGGCTCCAATACAAATACAATACTTACAATACAGTTGCCCCCCCGCCTACACCATTCAGTCACCTTCATTTTCACATTTGAACTTGCACAAAAAAACCGACACATGAAATGAAATGAAATGAGTAGGCGAGTAGACATTAGCTAATTGAAGGCAATGTTCTGTTTATGTCTATTAACTGGCCAAGATCAATCTACACACTGATGTATTGGATCCAACAGTATAACTTGGAGCCAATATACCCCATGTGAGGTGCCTGCATGAGACATGAGAACATGTTTGGGATGTTTGACCACATAATAAACAATATAAAATCTAGATTTTTGAATGTTCGATAAAACCGAATCATCTTGGAATACCTACTAGGCAATTGTTGACACTAAGAATATTCTATTTGGGGATTCATAATAGTATTTTCATTCACTCTGTTTTATAACTGTGTGTACCTACCTACTTAAGCACAATTACAACATTTTGTTATAATTATAGGGTAGGTTAGATAAAAAAAAAAAAAATAGGGTAGGTAAACAAATAAGAAGGTAGGTATTAGATTGGATCCATTGTTGCTTCATCACAAAAATGTCTAATGCAGTGCAGATTAATAATTGGCGATGATCTCAGCGGTATTTTTACACATTGAATTGATAGGCGTCTGATAGCTGGCCACTTACAGAAGTGAACTTGCTTCTCAATTGAATGCATAGTCAAAACGATTAGGTATTCGTAAAAACAACTTCCTCTCGGCAGCAATTGTGCTGTGCATAGGGGTTCGCAAACTGCGCCATTCTACGACGCATCTCCTTTCGCGCGGCTATTGATTTGTTCCGCGTGACACACACAACCAACCAAACGCTACCTACCGGGGTCAACACACCGATCAACTCTAGGTATAGTAGGCCAATATGCATAGTGGAAGCTATGCACATGGTATATTTCCAAGTTTCATTTGGTTATTTACACGCTACGAACCATTAAAGGTAAGAACATAAAGGGATTCCGCAGTTTTCAAACCATGTGCTCGCAACCGATGCCGGCGCACGCAAAAATTAAGATGGCGTAGCGGCACTTACCAATGACCTGCTTTTGTTTGGCTGCCTGCTTGGTTGCTTGCGGCTGGGATGGTTGTTGAGGGTCCTCTTGCTGCTGCTGTTGGGGCTGTGGCTGCGGCGCCTTTTCGGTATCAGCCATGGTGTAATTGGCGAACGGCGATGGTGGCTAGATGGTAAAATCCTCCACGACCTCTCCTTGATGTTCACTGCTTGCTCTCCGTCAGTGCAATTGACAGTAATGAATGCTAGTGAGGCATCAAAAGAGATGTGACATGGCACAACACTCTGAGCATCTATCGATAAATAATCGATTCCAACTGGAATCGAGTCGTCATAGCACAATCTATCAAGAATGATGTGTTCTATCTAGCTGGTAGGGTTCCTAAATAATAAATGAATGATTTTTTTTATGTAGGTACCTACCTACTAACTAAATTTTCGTTGTCAGTAGGTAGATTTAAAAACTTCATTCATTAACAAGCATTATCAAACCTAAGCATTACGAAAAACAATGCTATGTTAGTTAATGCTTAGGTTTGATTGTTCGTAGGTTTATTCTTTGAGATTCTACAAATTAATTGTCCTTGCAGAACATTCAATTACGAGGGTTTCGGTTTCGTCGAACTTTTAATGTATTGTAAATAGCTACACTAAATGAAATTGAGACAACACTGAGTCATTTATTTATTATACCTACCTACCTAATACCTATTATTATTATCTAGAACTAACATCATCTAATAATTATAACAATAGAAATAAAATTAAATTAAATGTAATCTTGTGGGCGGTAGACATTTTCTTTTTAGATCTCTAGACAATTTTACATCAATCAATAATTACTAATTAGGTACTTACACTGGATAGGTAACTAAAGAAGCTGAGAGGATGGTTTAGGTGCTGGGCAAGCCTATTCCATCTCAACAATGTCCCAGGCACTACCATACCAGTGTCCACTGTCCCGTTAAGTGTGGGCAAAGTTTGCCTCCTGACTTTGTTTAAATCATCTAGTAAAGATTAAGGTAGGAATAGCTAAATGAGTAGGTACCTACCTAGATAGTTTCTTATTCAATGAAAATTGTAGGTAGTAAAAAGTAAGTTCGTATGAGCAAATGGCCAACTCTGGTGACGGAGTTTTTAGGCCGCCTTAAGGCCTCCGTCATGGCTTAACGACTTTAAAAGCCGGGACCGACAATTTTACGTGCCCTCCGAAGCACGGAAGCGCTTAGGTATAAATGCCACTTGCGGTCACCCATCCTTGTGACCGCTCAGAACGTTGCTCAACTTCGACGATCTATCAAGAACGTCTTAGCAAGCTTCGCCACGAGCGCTTCTAAGGTAGTTCGAGTTCGAGGTAGTTTCCCTTCCCATGTGGATGTTCGTCATTTGCCCAGTTGTAACTAGCGATAAACAAAATCGATTCCAGTTATCGATAAGATAGTAAAATGGGTGCATTTCTTTCGGCTCTATGGAAACGCACTCGTCGGGGTTGCCAGGCTAGGAATTACTTGCCATTATAAAAAAAACGCAATAGTCGCGCCACATTTTTCCGCGTCTCAATCAACGGGCGAGCACGCGTCCTTTATTTTTAGGTTAGCAAATTTTTTAGTTACATTTTCTTTTTGTAGGTAGGTACACTAAGCTCGAGTTTTAAGTAAATAATAATATTTTTTAAGGAATTGACTAGAGCTCAAAATAGTATTAAGTACATACACACATCTCACACTGCCATCTAGTGAAAGTATCAAATACTAACTAAGTAGCTAGCTAGCGTCCTTGGTATCTACTACAGTACACAGTACCTACTCTAATACAGTTGGGTAACCTTATTTAGACCCTATTTTCGCTTGGAAAGATGTTAGCTAGCTGATCCCGCCCTTTTCTATTGTCTTTTTATTTTGTCCCCAAAAAAACAGCTCTCTTCTACCCAGCAAAGAGAATAAAAACACTACGTTTACTACCCAGATTCTCAATACCAAACACACATTTTATTAACCCGGTTTATTACCTGCCAGCGCGCCGCCCGTCTTGTCTGTGTCATGCATGTCAGTCATTAGAACCATCTGGCTGGTGACTGGTGTGGGCTACCTGGTGATCTTAGTCCATCGCATGACCTCTAAATATGACTTTAAAAATAGTTTGTAAGTAAGTAGGTAATTTCAGTAAGTATAACTTTCTGCTCCCACAAGTCCAAAATAGAGATAGTGGAAAGAGGGTACCTAAGTAGGCATTTGCCCTTCAGAGGGAAACATTAGAATATGAAATAATTAATAGTGGCAATTCGGAGTATCGCAAAAGCTAAACTTAACTAACCAAATATGCTGCTGTCCCTTTCATAGCGATGGGAATACAAAGGATGGCATTAATTTTAGTTAGTTTAGTTTAGCTTTTGCGACACTCCGAATTGCCACAATGATATAAAAACCTAACCATACTCAGAATATTTGATAAAATGTTTAGCTAGCTAGGTAATACCTTAGTATTCTTTTATCTGTGGTAATACTAGACAGTTAGTGGCAATTCGGAGTAGGTAGGTATCGTAAAAGCTAAACTTACCTAACCAAAAATGTTGCCGTTCCTTTCATAGCGATTGGAATTATTTGGAATCAAAAGGCTGGCATTAATTTTAGTTAAGTATACTTTAGTTTAGCTTTTGCGACACTCCGAATTGCCACTAATGAGTACCTATTGGTAGGTACCTATTGGTTTTACTTAAGTAGGTATTTTATTCTTCTCGACCTGCGCCTCATACATGCTCTTTGCTGCGCCTGTGGAGAAGATTAGCACCTACACAACTGTTCATTTTTATGGTCACAAAATCCCCCTTCCGGGATAACATACCAATTATGAATCACGTTTGTATTATCTTTTATCTGTGGTATTATATACCTAGTACCTAGGTATGTAGGTAGGTACTTCATTCATTCTGTGGTACCTACCAAAGAGAATATTATAAGTTATAACACTAGGTACGTTTTAGTGGTACTAGAGTGGTACCTAGATATTCCTAGAGTGGTACAGTCTATCTACCACGGATTAGGCGCGGGGCTGGGCGCGCGGCGTAAACTTAAACTCAAAGGTAAAACTAAAACGTAGTGTTATATTCTCTTTGCGGGGTAACGTATATACCGTATATACCGTAACGTATATAGGTAAATAGGTACAATAATAAGTAGAGGGCGCTCTGCGCAGAGGAACCTCTCTGTCGCTGTCGCACAGCACCACAAATCAAAGACGATTAATATCTAGAAGACAGACAAAGGCCATACACAAAATTGTAACCCGTACCAGATAGCCTGGAAACTTTAAAACATCAATTTTATCAAAGAAATTTCAATTACCTAGGTAAAAAAGTAAACTAAGCTAACTAAAATTGTTGCCGTCCCTTTCATAGCGATGGAAATAAAAAGGATGGCAATAATTTTAGTTAGCTTAGTTTAGCTTTTGCCACACTCAGAATTGCCCCCTTCTAGTTAAAATTACCTAAAATTTGTTTTAAATGATAAATGACTAATTTGCACGAACACATTGTGTTACAGTAAAGTGGTCTTAAGTGTGTGCCATAGCGCCGAGGAATGAGCGGGAGAGCGAATAATGTTTTTACTCGTGAGTGAGAAGCGCAGAACGATAGACACGCAACATAATTGATAGCGAAAAAACAGTTTTTATTTAATTACAAGTTAATTAAACAAGCAATCGAAAAATTAAAAAACCAGAACTAAATAAATACTTCTAGGCTATTTGTCAAAACATAAAACCAACAAAAATAGCGTTCTGTTCCTGAGATAAATAGCAAACTGTGTGAAAAACATGTATTTTTCAAAAAAATATATGATCGAGAAAACTTTTACCAATCGTGTTTCTAAAAAACCAAGATAAAAGATAAAAGTTCAAAGTATCATTTCCCTAAATATGAAGGACGTAGCTTTCACATTATACTGAGATAAATAAGGATTTCGACGACTAATTTGCATATGGCGCCCTCTTAAATACATTACTTAGTCCAAACTATGTCCTACCAAAGTTTTTGGCATGCAAATCTGTATTAAGGTTCTTATTTTACAATGTAGGTACCTATTTAATTATATTATCAGTAAGTAAATTAGTAAGTCGGTAGGTAAATTAGTAAGTCGATACTATATTGAGTAGTGTTGCTACCTACTACTAAGTATTGAAATTTCTTGGATAAAATTGATGTTTTAAAGTTTCCAGGCTATCTGGTACTGCGGGACAGGGTTACGATTTTGTGTAAGTATGGCCTTTGTCTGTCTTTTAGATATTAATCGTCTTTGCCACAAATAAATAATACCACCACCTCCTCCCGCCGGAAAATCGACTTCTGCTTTCAGATACCTACCTACGCACTATTACTCTGTGACTTCTGCAGAGTTCATGGTAGGGTAGGTACAGTAGGTAAGTATAGGCAATAGGTAAGAAGGTAGGTAAACAATCACGTAGAAACACGCACAAAATTAAATCACAACACGTTAATCATCGGATAAGGTGGGTAGGTACCTAGGTACCTACATTATTTAAAGTCGATTTGTTGGTAGTTGTTAGCAGATAATTAAAAAGTAGGTAAGTAAATAATTATGTTATAGTAAGTACCTTACCTTACGTATTATTTTATCTGTGGTTAGGGTAGAGAGAGACCTATCCGGGGAAACTGGGGACAGTTGATCCCCTTTTGTGCTCATTTAGCGAATGTGTTTTATTTAATCAAAAGACGTGGAATTTCACTACCAAAACTGATATAGGTACCTACTTATTATCTATTAACTTGCATTTCTAAGATATGCAATTATTATACAAAAACTTCAATTATGAAAATTCCAGCTTATGTCATAACGTCGTCTTATTGTTATAATTAAGCTGCTAAATTATTGTTCGAATTTAAAACATGACTTCTATCAGCAGAATTGCTCGATACGGCCATAGTTTTAGCCCCCAAGGTCGACTTCCACTTACATACCTAAAATTTAACATTATGAATTGACAATTATTGCTTTCTTTACTTTATTTACGTCATACGGTCATACCAAAAACGATTGGTCATACCTACCAATGATGTCATTACCTTACCATATGTATTGGACAAATTGATTTACAGAAACTAAACTACTAAGTACCTAACCTACCTACATTTTTACATAAGTAACTGTACAAAATACATGTATTTAGTTAGAATTCTCGCAAGAAAAAATAAAAGAAACTTTTGTCAAAACTGGTAGGTACTTAACTTAGGTACTTACTTACTTAGACCACCCACTTTCTTGTACCTACCTGCCTGCCTAGCAATAGGTAGGTAGGTAGGTAGGTATATATTTCTACGGTAGGTAGGTAAGATGTGGGATATGTTTGCACATGGTGGTAAGTAGGTAGGTACCTACTTAGGTACAGCTACGGTGCGCGAGATCTCGTTTGGGGCGAACTATAACGCATCCTGAGGGCAATTGCCGATGCATATGATGGAGTGTTGCTGTATATAAAAACTTTAACTTTTAATAATATATTAATATACCTACCTACTAATATTTTATACTCCTAATGCCCGTTTTCACCAACAAATCCTAAATTTTAAGTGACACCTATCTCATTTTAGGGAACACCTTAGAAAGAAATGGTTTTCACCACTCCTAATCCGTCACCTAAAAGGTAAAAACTAGGTAACTAGGTAAACTAGGTAAACTAGGTAACAAATATGGATCTGTGACATCTGAAAATAAACGAATTATTATATTATTATTATTATAACTAAGTAGGTACCTACCTACCCATATAGGTAGGTATTTGTTTGCATCGATCGACCGATGTTTACCTAATGTGATAAACATATTGACATATTGACATAACAGCGACATATTGAAATGAAAATAGTACCGTGAAACATGCCAACTTTGCCAACATTTTTCGAATAATTTCAATTTTTGGATAATTTTTCTATGGGAACGTAAGTATTTTCTTTTAGCATCTGCAATTGAAAGATAATGAGCATGTATTATTTTATCAGATTTTATTATTCATCAATATTTAATTAAGTATTTTATTCATTTTGATGGCGGGCAAAGTTATCTGGACTTTTTGCCAACATTACCCACATTGATTTTTGACGCAACTAAGGCCTCTATACAGATGGCACAAAGTCCAATACAAGAATTTTGGCAAAAATGGCGTTTACTTTATAAATGAAAACGATACCATGAAAGGTTTCCTACCAAAGTGGCTGGGCAAAGTTACCCTAACTTTTTTCCTCTTTTTCATACAAACCGCATTTCGCTTTTTAAAAGTACTAGGGTTGGCACATCTCAGTAAACTGATCTTAACGTATTTTTCTTCTTTTTCTGCAAAGTATTGTAATTCGCTTTAAATTTTAGGCAGGAATTCACATTTTACCTACTTCCTTGAAGTTTAGGCCAATATAATCTACCTATTCCGATCACTGGTAATACTATAATAGGTACTATAGAATAATAAAAATAATAAGTTTCGTAAGTGCCAACCCTAAGCTTATTTTGATGGCGGGTAATGTTGTCAGTAGTAGATCGCAACATCACTGGGTAACTTTACCCACCATTATAACTTTAGTTTTAAAAGACCTTCAGCAATGATAATAAAATATAATACTCTTAAAGTGTTTTTGCATAACTTAATATAAATTAAACTATCCTGTGTTTTCGCCATCACGCACAATTAACTTTAGAACTTGTACTAAAATTTGCCCGCGAAAATACGCACCACATTCTACAAGTTCTAAAAAGTGACTGAGTGAAGTTAGCGACAAACCTGATAGACTGTGTTACTAGACACATAACCTACTTTCTATCTAAGTCAATAAATGTTACTATAGTATTCCGATACTTTTGGAATTTAAAGATTTGTTTAAAAATTGATTTTCGGGCAAAGATACCCTTGGTGGCAAAGTTGGCATGTTTCACGGTACTACGAAAGAGAAATAGAGAAAAAATCAGGCTAGGACATTGTAGTCTTAGGTGAACGAGGAAAAAAAAATGTGATAGAAACCTAGTAAATCACTGAACCATTTTCTTGGAAATTGGACTTCTGAGTGAGAGGGCCTTAGTTACTTACATTTTATAATGTCTCAGTACCTACCTACCATACTTTTATTAAAAAGGCCCTTGAGAAGATGAACTATCTAGGTACCTAACTAACCTTAAATACTTAGGTAGGTACTATACCTACCCTACGTACCTATACCTACCTACGTACGTAAGTAGGTACCTAGTTTAGTTTCATTATGTATTATATTTATTTAGGTACCTACTTACTTAGGTAAGTACCTACACCATTTTAGATAACTAGGTAGGTACCTACTCGGCGAATATAATTTTTATTTTTGTTATTGTAAAAGCATCTGTCTGTGGTTGTGTTATCTAATCTTAATGAATACTTAGTTAGTGGGTCATAATTTCAATACCTAAACAAGTCAACAAGTTCAACCAAGTCATGCATGACAATGACCTTTGTCCCAGGTCAATCTACAGGTTAACAATACATAAACAATATAGCAAATGTAAGGAAGGTAGGTTTTTTAGAACTATTTTTTATATTGAACTGCAGGGTTACCGGCGTTTTTTGTGTAGCAATAGTAGGTAAGGTAACCTATCCATCTCTCTAACTAACTAAATGTACCTATGGAATTTTTAGTTTATGCAAGTTACCGGGGGAGGCGATCACTGGATTTTCATACTTCGTGAAATCGTGATACTTGACTCGGTATCGAGGACAGACATACCCAATACTAGGTACGGTAAACTGGCGTTAACCCCCCTGTCAGTAGGGGAAGTTACACATGCTCTTTGGAAGAAGTAGTAACGTAACGACTAACGTTATGAGACGATTTGAGCGGTCACACATTGGATGGGTTTGACTGCAAGCGGAGTTAACAAATAAGCGCCTATGTTAAAAATTGACATCCTACAATACCTGGATGGGTAGGTACTCAACCTACCATGATTGAAAAAACCCATGAAATAATGAATTTAAATGAATTTCGCGTACAACCCGGGCGCTTTCGCCTGTACCACAGAGTACTTTTGTACTGTACGTTACGTAATACATCCATGGTACGTTACGTTTACGTAGGTATACAATGTACGTAGTATCTTTACCTAATCTGTGGTCTAATGCCAAACAAAAATAACAAAACAAAATGGTAAATTACTTACTTACTACTGTCAACGTCAGCTTTTTGTTTTTTAATGTAGGTAAGGGTAAGGACCTAGTAGGTACATTGCATTGGTGTAGTGTAGAGGTAACGCGGCGCACTTCATACCATTGATTTAGCGAGTGCTATTGGTTCGTCAGCGAGTGAACACACTGCGCAAACTAATGCCCAGTCTCAGCCTTTGGCGCAAACATAGCATAGGTAGGTACCCCCGCTACTTCCCCTCAGCGCCAGCGCTCATACGTTTCTCTACTCTACCTAATCTGTGCTGTGCAGCGCTCTTTTTACGTGGCGCGCGCTACGTAGATTACTCTTGTATTTATTTTGATGTATTTTGAAGTTTAAGGCCTGTATTCAGAGACCTTACTCAAGCGTCGATCTGTGCTTGAGCGTCGATTTAAGTATCGTTTCTTATTCAAGAACGTTACTTGAGAGTAGTTTTGCTGATCAGAGTTCAGCTGAGTCGAGTTCAGCTGAGTCGAGTTCACCTGAGTAATTCCTTATTCAAAAACCTCAATCAAGTGAAATCGATGCTTGAGTTTGACATTTTTCAAAGGAATCTGAGTAAATGCTTGAGAGTGGTCTGGACCACGCTTGAGCATTTACTCAGATAGCATTTTTGTTTTGTTTTCAGTAAAAATGGATAAATATTCGATTCGTTGTATTTTCGAGGTCATCTAAGCATGCTAGAATAACGGACACACAAGACAAGACTTCAAAATATGCATGGGGACCTTGTTTCTGTTTCATACAGACAAATGTTATAAGGACTTGTGAATTTATAGTTATAAGCACAGATAAAAGAATACTATTAGTTTAGTCTTGGTAGGTAGGTACTCATAAGGATTACTTACCTACTTTATTTATGTCGAAAATTCTACCTAAGTACATAACCTAAACACATTTGGTTTGGCTGGGGTAAAATAAAAAATATATTGACAAAACTACCATAATGTTTTTATTTAATATTTTACACACACTTATTTAAAACGTATTAAATAAAGTTTATAGGAGTCACGGGAAACAGCTAATCGTTAGATCATGTCCAGGCTAAGCTTGTTGAGAGAGATCCTTCGTGTCTCGTCATCTTCAACGAGTGCTGGTGCTATCTTCCACAACGTTTGTGTCTACAAACACTACATAATGCATCAGACCAGGGCAAGAAGCACTACCGCCGATAACCAAGCAGTATTACCTGTCTTTGGTCAAAGCGTAAAAATAAATTCATTGATTTCACATTTTCATCCCGCGATTTGGCGATTGTTGAAATTTGATTGACTTGCTTGACGACTGACGTATGAATGGAATGAATTTGTCAGTTTTCTAAAGTCGTTCCGTTACACGTTATTTTTACATCACTTTCGAGAGTCGCCATTAATTTTTCATCCAGGCATTTTGAATTTCTGCGTATAACGGAATGGAAGTACAAAATAAATTAAAAATGTAAATGAGAACAGACTGAATTCATAAACAAAAAGGAATCGACACTTGAGACTCGATTTAGCTGAGCATTTACTCAAGCAACGTTCTTGAATACAAACGATACTTAAGCAACGAATCAATGCTTAAGCAGCGTTCCGCTGAACCGAGTTCAAATCGACGCTTGAGTCAGGTCTCTGAATACCGGCCTAAGTTTAATTCTCTCTCTATTGCTCGCTTGCTTTGTTTTGTATTGTAATCATTTAAGCTGTAGCATTTTTTTGTCTGTCTGTAGGTAGGTACCTCGGATCAATAATTAGCTTAATGTTTTATGTATTATTGTTCCGAGGTCTGTATGTACCTAACCTATTGTCTGACGGTGCCGGTGGGGTGGTTGTATCTCGCTCGGTCTTACTTAACTAGAGGTATAATTCCGCGCCACGTAAAAAGAGCGCTAGAAAAAAGTGGAGGGGGTATGTTTGCGCATGGCTACACTCGCGCACGAAAGTACTAATCCTATCCTATTGTATTATTGTAGCCGGGCGGCCGGCTCGGGCAGGCTAGTATACCTACACCAGGCCCTGGATTGTGTAACTTGTATCACATTGTATCCAAGTTGTATCAAAGCAAAAATCACCGTAAATCGCGAAAATAACTGTCAGATTTAACGCTGATTAAGTAAATTAGTAAGTAACTTACTTAATTACTGTCATATTTCACAGTTGTTTTCGCGATTTACTGTGATTTTTGCTTTGATACAACTTGGATACAATGTGAAACAAGTTACACAATCAGGGGGCTGTTTTATCACCCTGTTAGAGACTACTTTTGTCAGATCAACTGTTGACAATAAATATTATGTGTGTTATAAATATTTTACTCATTTCAACATTTATGTTACTTTCTTTCATGAATAAAATAAATAAATTACTTAGATTGCATTATTGGAATTATTATTAAAAACATGTTTTAGTCAGTGTCAATTGTTAAATTTAATTAAGTAAGTAAGTAGGTAGGTACCTACAAAATTCAGGTAGGTATTGTTGATACATTGTTTTATTATCATCAACAGCATTTTTAGCAGCCTCTCTTTATAAAACCATGTACCTACGTCATAAATCATTTTTTTATGTAAAACCATTTCGTAAGCGAAAACTTTTGTACGCGATGATATTTTGCGAACGAATTTGACGTAGTAGTGACAGCGCGGTAAGCTGGACCACAGAACATATTTACTCTGACGAGCTAAGGACTGCTGACTAAAAATCGACTACGGCGCAGGTTGTCAGCCATGAGCCAGCGCTCTTTTTACGTGGCGCGACCTTTAAAAGTGTTATCATGACATGTGTTATCAAGACTAAACATAAACACCATCAAAGATAATAATGTACCTACTACTTACTTGCCTACATCCACTCATCCCTAAAAACTTTCGCGTTTTTAACTAGGACTAACTAGGTGAGAAAAGCTAACAAACGATTTATGTAAGTAGGTTGTGTTATTTTTCATTTTAATGCATTGCTTTCTTCATGTGAGAGAATTGGACAGTAATATAGTAGACCGTAAGACACCTACTTGAAATAGGTAAGCTCAGAACAGAAGCTCAAGGACAGAAAACCAACAAAACAAGTACAAAAAATACAAGTCACTGTACTAATAGGTACCTACGTCGTAGGCATACGACGTGTTGGTCACCGGTTGCACTCGTTTCGTGTTGTTTATCATAAGAGTGGAAATTCTATAAAAGGAGGGCCGGAGGCGCCGCTGTTGGTATTTGCGCTCACAGAGGCGTCCAGTGTGTCGTTTCGTTGTTTAGAGAGTGTAGTCTGTGACAACAAAATGGCCTCAAGGGACCCTTCTTCTGATCAACTCGTCAACTTCAAGAAGTCAGTCAAGGTTGGTTCACATGTTACTTTATCAAAGAAAGTTCTAGATTATTTCTTGATTGTTACAAAACCCTTAGGGGATATTGTAAATCTACATTCTTCATAATGGCTGGTTGTTTTTCTGTCGTTTCAAAAAGTTTTTTTTAGTCAGATGATTCTGATAATATGCAATAATTTCAGGTGTTTACTTACTTAAGTACCTACTTATATATAGGTTGGTACCTACTTACCTGCTTTGTTTAATCAATTTGTTCTTATATTTTAACCACTGTTTTGCTCAAGACAAAGTTGATAAAGAAGGAACTTGTTTTGCTAGATAGTCAATTAATTAAGTCACTGCTATGTGAGTGAAGCTTTTTTTACGGTCTTTACAAAACTTGTATAAAAAGTTTTCTATGAACTAACAATCTTACCCAAATCAGGTCTTGAAAATCTTAACCCCCTAAGCATAATAATATTAATAATAATCATCCTAGCCGGTTTCGGCTACGGCGACCTCATTTCTGCTATGTACTATGGATGGACTCTGAGGTAGAGTAGAGCTAGTAGATTTAAAGTCCCCGTAAGCATATTGGTTTAGTAAACCTATTTTAGCTAAAACGGATATTTAACAAGAAAAGAACATTCTTTAAACAATCTTTAGGTGGCTCAACTGGTTCTAATTGTATTTTGTACAGTTATGTAAATATGTACCTACCTAACTAAGTAGTAGTTTAGTTTCAGTAAATTATAATGAAATTAATTCTTTAAATCTATATTCAATTGACAAATCTTTATGAATAGGTAAGGCCATTAAAATCTCTGTGTACCCGTAAGATTTAAAAGACTGACAAAAGTTTTTTAAACAAGTTATTACCTATAATATGTAGGTACATAAAGTAATGAATTATTTATTTATTATCATTTTATTTTACTATATTCAATGCTAATTTTACACAATATAAAAAAATACTTAAAATAAAAATAAGAGTAGATAAATGTGCATCCATAGGCACAGTATAATAAAAAAGCATTTTATAATGTCTTCTTCTCTATTGATTCTTTTGCTTATTGGTGTCAACATAAAGTACCTAGTCCTTGTGGAAAAAAATGCAACATAAGTAGTATTTCTTTAGCCGGTGGAAAAAAATGCAGCTGTTAGATAATTAAGTAGGTAGTTAGTACTAGTGTGCAATGCATAAGTGATTATTGTGTCTGTACTTTGAACTTTGCTATGCTTGTTATCTACAACATATAAAGTTTCTAGACTCCTTTGTCATGTATATCCTGCTATGCAATGTATATTATATTAAGCAGCGTTGTTGATTTGACCTTTGTCCTTTTGCTGCTTAATATTCATATGAAATAAGTTAATGCATATTGAGCACCTTTTGAACTCATACTCAAAATGTATTTATTCAGTATGATCGTTTTTATAGATCACTTTGACATGTCTTTAAAACTAGGGGATTCTACTGCCTGTTCCAATGCGACTCCCTACACCAGGGAATGTTTGAAGTAGGCAGATTTTAAAAGACAAATGACTACTATAATTGGTACTTTTTATTTGATTTAGAACCTTTAATAGCTCTTTTTTGTAGGTTATTCTGACATTAACACAAATTTAGTTTTAGTATATCAATACCTAATAGGTATCATTATTAAGTCTTTAGCATATTATTTTTAGAGTTCAAGGACAAATTGAAACTACATAATTATCATTTTACACATTAGTCCATATTCATATTCTGTGTATAGTGCTGTATAAGCTTATCATATTTTTATCTTGGTAAATACATTCCACAATAATGTAATGAGGGGAGGTCTAAGATAATTTGTTGATAAATAATATTTGATATTGGTGATTGCTATTTGTAATAGGTACATAATTTTAAAAGATAGGTAAATGTTTTATTTTAAACCAAATGGCTATTAGTGGCAATTCTGAATGTCGCCAAAACTTAACCAAACTAATTTGACAGCACTAAAATTGATGCCATCATTTTTATTTCGATCGTTATTTATGGGACGGCAATATTTTTAGTTCTGACAAATTCGTTTAGTTTAGTTTTGGCGACATCCAGAATTGCCACTAATGTTTACTTATGAAAAAAACTTAAGTAGGTACAATGTTAATATGAAAAGATTTTTTTTTGCAGTTTTAGAAAAAAGTACTTATGTAAAAAGTAAAAGTAAGTAAGTAAAAGTAAAAGTAAAAATAATACTTACCTACATTAGGTAGATGCAAAGATTTAAATAAAACAACAAGTTGATCTTAATAGACTCTATTTTCCACCAGGGACACTTCACTACAAAATAAAAGTTGGCACAAAAATGTTGCCCCACCTTGTACCTACTTATATTTACAATTTCGTTTTTTAATCACACCTCAGTTACTAAACTGATTTGATAATGATATTTACAAGGTTTCATATAAAAATTAGTCAGGCTAGGCTAGCTTACAGACTACCTACAACAAATATGTGATACCAAGCAGACACACCAGACTTCTTACACTACCTATGTAGTAAAGTAATGAAGAACCTTTATTATAGCATAATTATTTATTCTATGTTCACGGATTATTATTTATTTATTACCTTTATTTTTAATTCCAGGGCTCAGCCGGGTTTATCACCACTAAGTCTGGTTCACCAGTCGGAGTGAAGACTGCAATCCAAACTGTGGGAAAAAATGGCCCCGCTCTGTTGCAAGATGCAAACTTCCTCGATGAAATATCTTCATTCGATAGAGAGCGAATTCCGGAGCGCGTTGTGCACGCCAAAGGGGCCGGAGCATTTGGCTACTTTGAGGTCACCCACGATATATCCAAGTACTGCGCAGCAAAGGTATTCGAGACGCTTGGTAAAAAAACACCTATTGCAGTCCGTTTCTCAACCGTGGGCGGAGAAAGTGGTTCCTCCGACACAGTGAGAGACCCCAGAGGATTCGCCGTGAAGTTCTACACCGATGACGGTAACTGGGACCTCGTGGGCAACAACACCCCCATATTTTTCATTAGAGATCCTACTCTCTTCCCAAGCTTCATTCACACCCAGAAGCGTAATCCTGCGACCCACTTGAAGGATGCCGATATGTTCTGGGACTTTTTGACGTTGAGACAAGAGAGCGCCCACCAGACGCTGTACTTGTTCGGAGACCGCGGGATCCCCGACGGGTACAGGCACATGAACGGCTACGGCTCTCACACTTTCAAGCTCGTCAACGCCCAAGGCGTCGCGCACTGGGTCAAATTCCATTACAAAACGAACCAAGGCATTAAAAACTTGAAAGCCGAAAAGGCTGGGGAAATAGCGTCGCAGGATCCCGACTATTCCATCCGGGATCTGTACAATGCCATCGGAAAGGGCGACTTCCCGAGTTGGACCTTCTACATTCAGGTCATGACAATGGCGCAAGCGGAGAACTGCAAATTCAATCCATTCGACCTGACTAAGATTTGGCCGCACTCCGAGTACCCGCTTATCCCAGTCGGCAAGCTGGTGTTGGACCGCAACCCGAAGAACTACTTCGCCGAGGTGGAGCAGATAGCGTTCAGCCCCGCGAACCTGGTGCCCGGCATCGAGCCCTCGCCCGACAAGATGCTACAGGGCCGCCTGTTCTCGTACAGCGACACGCACCGCCACCGCCTCGGCGCCAACTACCTGCAGATCCCGGTGAACTGCCCGTTCCGCGTGACCGTCGCCAACTACCAGCGCGACGGGCCCCAGGCGCTGCAGAATCAGAACGACTGCCCCAACTACTTCCCCAACTCGTTCTCCGGGCCGCAGGAGTGCCCGCGCGCGCAACGCCTGCAGCCGCGCTATAACGTCAGCGGCGACGTCGACCGCTACGACAGCGGACAGACCGAGGACAACTTCTCGCAGGCCACAAATCTCTACCAGAAAGTTTTCGACCTGGAAGAGAAGAAGCGCACCGTGGCGAACATTGTCGGCAACTTGAAGGATGCGGCTGGGTTCATCCAGGAGAGAGCTATCAAGATGTTCACTCAGGTGCACCCGGACCTGGGCAGTCAGATTGCTGCAGGTTTGGCTCCGCACAAAAAATACCATTCTAATTTGTAAATCACTCTTTGATGTAATAACTAGTTGAGGTGCTAATGTGGTAGATTGGATTTAGATAGGTACCTATTTATATTTGTAGGTATTGGTAAAATGAACTGAGAACAGGTAGGTAGGTACTTGTTTGTAACTTGTACTTCGCCTACTTACTTTCTATTCCGGTTGTGTTAGAATGGAAAGCTAGTAGGTATGTTTAAGTATTTTATGGATTTTACAATAACTTATCAAGCGTAACTTCAAACGTAAACTTGAAAAAAAAAATATCATGTCATGTACCTACTTACTTACCTATTTAATCTAACTAAAATTATGATTGCACTTTTAAACATCTTAGTATCTTAAATACAGCGTTATCACATAATAGGGATACCTGAGATGTAGTACCTATTTGCATTTCTTCTCTAATTTTGTTAATTTTACTACTTTTACTTGCTTTGGCATGGCTTTTCATTTGACTGGCTTCCCACTGAAGCTTGAGCTTATTTAGATTGTTAGGGGATCGCTTTTTAAAAAAAAAGCTAGGCCCACACCACCAGGTTCTTGCCTGATTCTTTTCCTGGTGTAGGGAGTCGCGTTGGAACAGGCAATAGAATCACCTAGCATGTAAGTCGAAACAGAAGGGATCCTTGAGGTCCTACTAAAATACTTAATCAATTTTTCTTTCTTTATTTCTGTTACCTGATTCAAGTTATTTATAAAAAACATAAAATAAAACTAAGTACTTTTATTTTACCCCAAACCCCTTAAGATTTTCAAGAGGTTATATAGGTACATAGGCATTTTCAAACTACATAACATCAATTACCAAAGTGTGTGTTGGGCTACGTTCAATGTAGGGTTCCCTAGTCGCCCAATATGCGAAAGTATATTTTATCTACCTACCTACATTCGAATTTAAAAGGTTGATACAGTTAAAAACTTAAATTGACAGTTTATGATTACGTTGATTAGGTAGGTAAGTAGATACTTTAATAATATATATTTTTTTGTATTTTAATTAAGTTTGTTAAGTAGGTAGTTGATCCACTTTTACCTACTTGTCAATCTGTATTTAATAGGCATAAAACATTACAGGATTACAGGCTGTAATCCTGTAATGTTTTATGCCTAATAAATAGGTAGTGCGTAAATAGTGCATATTTAGTGTAAAACTGAAATAGTGCCTCTTTGGTTCAAGAAATAATGACCATTCTTTATGGGTACGCTAGCATAAAGGACACCTAACTTGGCTGTAATATTAATTAGGTACTTTAATAAATTCACTATTTATGTAAGTAGGTACAGGTACCTACCTAATATTACTACTTTTTCGATTCTACTCAAACATAAATTCAACGTAGCGCGTGGTAGGTAGAAAGTAGGTCAATTTAAAAAGCCTGTCTCTTTGAGTACCTACGTAGGTACATAGCTATCTGTACTGTACTGTAGCTAAATACAACTTTATGCAACTGACTAGACTAGCTCATAGGTACAACCCTATGTATATAGTCGTCTTTTTACACCCTGTCTACATTAGACACTAAATAATATTGCAACAAGCATAAAACGACATAAATCACGTTTGTTGTATAGGGGGCTCCCCTTTAATATTTATTTTATTTTAAATTAAATATTTATTTTTAATAAGGTCCCATTTTTACCCTTTTCGTACGGAACCCTAAAAACTAAGAAAAACATTAGTTTCAGGTTATAAAATTTCAACAGCGCCATCTTTTGACAAACTACAGAACAAAGTATGACACAAACGATAACATAATAAATGGTAGGTACCGAGCTAATATTGTACCCTAGTTCTAGCAATGTCGTTCTATATTTGTAACATAGATAGCGCAGCGCTATCGAAAGGGTAGATTTATAAAATATCCAAACATTTTTTCATATATTGTGTTCTCCTGATTAGATATTAGTATATAATATTAATTAATAGATTTTTGTTAAAAAAAATACGTTTTATGGTTAATAATGGGGGCAATTCGGAGTGTCGCAAAAGCTAAACTAAACTAACTAAAATTATTGCCATCCTTTTTATTCCCATCGCAATGAAAGGGACAGCAACAATTTTAGTTAGCTTAGTTTAGCTTTTGCGACACTCAGAATTGCCACTAATAACTACTTAAAAAGTGATCAATCTCTCTCCCCTCTACAGGTTTAGAATAATCTTTGCCTCTACCAAAGACGATTTAATACCAAGTAGACAGACAAAGGCCATACACAAAATCGTAACCCTGAAAATGGTAATGGATTGGTATTAATCGTCTTTGCCTCTATCAATCTGCTACAATGGACTCCTCTATCTACGATTCAATACACAGCCTATTAGATTATCAGATGCTAACGCATATCAAGGACGAGGTCCTTCCTTGCACTATTCAATACCATTCAATACGAATCTCCTCGATAGACAGGTAGGAACTTAGATATTAGACTCTTTGCCTGTACCTACCCACCCTACCTTTCCTATCTGCTAATGTCTCTCTCTGTGACGCATGATTGATTGACATAAAGATGGGACTATAATAAATATTTGTTTAGTCATGTAAAACTAGTTTAAAACATCTTAGCCATAAGTTTTTGATTTTTTTTAGTAGTAGGTAATTGCTTCCAGTTTTATATGTGAGATTTACCTATGATATTATGTACCTATCTATGACCAATAAAGTGGAATTAAATAGAAAATTTCGCTAGCAGCTGAAGTTGGTACAAACAGGTTAGTATTGTAGCTAGGTATTAGGTAGGTATAGGCTAAACCTAGAATGTTAGATCAAGGGTTCGAATCCCGGTAGAAAACTGGTGAATCTCTGTAGGGAGGGAGGGACTTCCCTACCTGGTAGTACCTAGCGTTATATTGTAAACACTGCGCAACCAAGTCCCGTAAAGAGCATGTACCTACTTACTACTTACTTTACATCTCAGAATATAGAAAAAACATATTCTGAGCTTTACATACTCTTTGGTTCACATGACTGAACGTCCAAATGATTTGAATAAGTAAGTAGGTACTTACCCACTATAGGTAAATGTCAAAATAGGTATAGGTACAAAGTCTAATGGTATGATAAAAGTTCACATTGTATTTGTATAATCATGCATTTGCTACTGAGCTTTTTTAGCCGAGGTAGTATAGGTACCTAGGAGGTACTAGACTAGGTACCTCGACTTTTGATCCGAAGGTCGTGGGTTCCCGTGGTTTTCGTGCATCCCAGTCGTACATCAATGGGTATTTTGTTTCTAAATATTTACCTTTATTCGCTCGTGCTCGGTGAAGGAAAACATCGTGAGGAAGGAAACCCGCGGCTTCGTCAGCCCCACGCGTTTAGTAGTAGCGAAGATGCACATGGCCAGTGGCCACCAAACTCTGTTTTCGCTACTCTTTATAAACTATAAAAAACAAAACTATTAGGTACAGTACCTACCTACCTACAGAGGTACCTATAAAAAAAGCTTATGTATGATAATGGTAGGTAGGTATCACAAACAGTACAATTTTTTTTTTAAATTCCTTTGTTCAACGTACCTAAGTACTTACTAGGTACCTAATAATAAGATAAAATACGAGAGCTAGTTTGATGCATACAACCTATTAAGTGATTGATCAGACTTGGCTATTTCTGCTTGCAAACTAATCAGAAAGTTTCTTTTTTATGACAAATTCGTCATTATGCTGAAGCTAGGCAATCTAAATGAAAGAGAAGGTAAACGTCTGTGACTAAACTAAACTGATAAATTAATACTATGAAATTGTTCTAGGATGATTTGCCAGCGTTGTCAGCGGTCTCTTCGAAGCAGTGACGGCATGAAATGCAGCGTGTGCGAGTCCAAGTTCCATTTGAAATGTATCTCCGACAGCACTAAAGATCTTCGGGAGAGCGGCGATCGCGGTTACCAATGGAAATGCGCTCTATGCCATACTTCTCCCAACAAATTAACAGAAACTTCCAAAGAAAATCTAATAAATGCTCTCTCTATAATCACAGAAAAATTTGATATCGTCAGCAAAGTTCAACTACCGCAAATAAACAACGAACTTACACAAATAAAATCAGTCACCGATCGAATCGTGAAGCAGAATGACGACTTATTGCGGAAGATTGACGAGTTTGATAAAAGAAAGAATTACGAAAAGAAGACAAGCGGGTTCACTCAGAGCTACCGCAAGAGAAACTTAAATTTTATTCAGAGATCGAAGAGATCAGTGGAAAGTAACGATTATGTGCCTTTACCGGCGTCAGCCCCTAAGACGGCGCGGTATCACACACGGAGGAGATCTTACCTCCTCAACACAATGTTTCATCTCCTCAACAGGAAATCAAACAGGACTACTGCGACCGCACCACGAAAAAGATAGATTCCTTAATTAAAAAACGTTTCCACGATTTTGGTCTTTATTTATTTTTGTAATAAAAGAGATATTATACGAGTATACTGTCGTGATCTGGTTATTAATAGTTTTATTTTGTACTAGCTGCGCCACGCGGTGCTACCCGCGTGAATACTCGTTCCCGTAGGAACACAGGGATGAAAAAAAGCCTATTTTTGAATTCAGGTTATAAGAATTTCATTTTAATCCTTCCAGCCGTTTGAGCGTGAAGCAGTAACAAACACACACACACAAACTTTCACCTTTGCAAAAGAGTAGCTAAAACAGAGTTTGATGACCATAAGTGCAACTTCGCTAAACTTATACAAAATAAACAACTTAAAATACAAAATAAAGCGCGGCGCTAGTTTGTTCCGTTTACAACAGTTAATACTTACAACATTACGAGTTAATCTGCAAATCCAATATTCCAATAGATTAGGCCTTTACATCTTTACTAGATGATTTATACAGAGTCAGGAGGCAAGCTTTGCCTACACTTAACGGACACTGTGGTGCCTGGGACATTGTCGAGATGGAATAGGCTTGCCCAGCACCTAAACCATCCTCTCAGCTTAGCCGGCCATATCCACAGGAAAGACAATAGTCATTACGTGTGGGGCTGACTAGCCGCGAGTTTCCTCACGATGTTTTCCTTCACCGTTTAAAGCTCGTGTTAAAGTGCATATAAATTTCTCGACACGAAAAGTCCATTGATGCACGGCCAGATTTGAACTCACGAACTTCGGATCGAAAGTCGAAGTACTTATCCACTTGGCCAACATGGCTGTTATATCCAATAGATAGGTACCTAATATTCATTAAACTGAGAATTTATTTTTAGGTACCTACTTAGCTAGATTTTATAACGATCAGGAAAACAATGAACCGTTTTTCTACACTACAACAGAAGATTTGGAAAAGCCGTTCCGCTCATTGTTTTTATTTGTACTTATAGTAGTAGATTAGGTACCTACCTAATGAGAGAGCTGCTCTTAGATAAGTTGCGTTAGAGTGGAGGCACCTAGTGTATAGTTAACCTTTTGTTAGTTCACCATCATTTGCCTGTAATCCGTTGGATAGGTAACTAATAAAAAGCCGAGACCCGAGCGTCAGTCTTCATTTCGTCTGTTGAGGCCGGTAGGATGACGATCTCCGTCATTTCAAACTGGTTTTTGCGAATCGCAAACGAGCAATGTGTTAAAGTTGTATTTTTGTTTTTTGTATTTTTGTGTGTAAACGATGTGAAGAGTGACCAGCCAGTGGTCAGTACGCCTTTAGGAGATGTCAGTGGGTATTTTATGAAAAGCAGAGGAGGGAAACAAATTTCTGCATTCACAGCTCTACCCTACGCCGCACCACCTCTAGGAGATTTGAGGTTTAAGGTAGGTACCTACTTACCTTTCATACGCAGTTATTATCATCATCATCATCATATATATAAAACAATAAGCATTTTTCTGGAATCAACGCACAGACAAAACCGCTGAAGCTATGAAGCTGAAATTTGGAAGGTAGCTTCCTTTTAAAACAAAACTGCGCACTAAGAAGGGATTTTTCGAAATTCCTCCCCTAAAGGGTTGAAAAGGGGTGAAAACCGTTGTATGCAACTTTTTTATGCGTGAAGCGATTTTCTTCAAACTCGGTATAAATATTGTTAGAGATAAATCAATTTAAACGATTTTCAGGAATTAAAAAAAAAACGCCTGAAAAGGGGTAAAATGGGGTGTCAAAGTTTGTATGGGAACTTTTTAATGGGTAGTTCAATTTGCTTGAAACTTGGCTGGAATACTAACAATGCAAAATAAATATATAGGTACGTTATAAAACTTTTTAAATATATAGGTACGTGTTTAAGGGTTTTTCAAAAATTGGGTAAAAAGTACAATTTTTTTAGCCTTTTTTGGGTTACGAAGAAATACACGCGAACGAAGTCGCGGGCGTCTGCTAGTATAATCTAAATACATTATCCTACTTAAGTTTGCAAATTATACTATATAGTGCGCTGAATGTTTTAGTTGTTGATAAGTTTCTTTCTTTATTTCTAGTTTAAGTTTCAAGGTAATTATAAGTCACGTCACGTAAAAAGAACTCTGATGGCAAGTGGCGGGGAGTATGTTTGCGCATAGGTACCTACACTCGCGCACGAAAGAATTAGGCCTCAAAACTCCTTCAATAGCGAAATGCATGAATTAACATGAATTAAACATAAAGATCATTTATTATTTATAACAACTTCAAAAGCATTTCGCTTGCGGCTGTTTACATTAAAAATAAATTAGATAGAGCTTCATCATTATTTGAGGCTGACTCATCATCCCCTACTATTCAATGTTTCTGTCATCATATCGACTAAATATCACTTTTACAATAATAGGCCTCTTCTTTAAATTACATCAACTGCATTTTAACAGCCTCCCTCCATATATTACGTCATAAATCGTTTATCTATGTAAAATTGTAAAATCAATTCGTAATCAAAACTTTTGTGTGCGATGTTATTCAAACCTATAAAAAATAATATAAATAATATAAATCGACTATGTGTGTATCGTGCGATATTTTGTTGAGGTGTTATCTTGTTAACTTTACAATTACCTACATACTTTTAATTTCCTTGACATGCCTTGCTTTGTTCGACTGGCTTCCCACTAAAGCTTGACTAGGTGTTTAGATTATTTTAGATTGTTAAGGGATCGCTTTTAAAAAAAAGCTAGGCCCACACCACCAGGCTTGCCTGATTCTTTCCCTGGTGTAGGGAGTCGCGTTGGAACAGGCATTAGAATCACCTAGCATGTAAAACGAAACTTAAGTGATCCTTGAGGTCCTACAAGAATAAATGATATTTTCTTTCTTTCTTTCTTACTACTGCGCAGCTTGACAGCCAGTTTTCTTTTTACGTGACGCGACCTATACTAATTGTAATGTAATTATATCGTTTAGTTATAGCTTTATCATATTATACTTTATCTTAATTATAAATACTCCGCAACTGTGCCTAATTCGGCGTTTGTTAAATTTGGCGCTTGGACTAGTTACTTATGCATAACTGTATCCAATTGTAATGTAATTATGTCGTTTAGTTATAGCTTTATCTTAATTATACCTAAATCTTAATTATAAATACTCCGCAACTATGCCTGATTCGGGTTTTTTGTTGTTACCTCAGAACCATGAGAAAATAATTTGCTAGGTGAAGTGGAACTGATGAGTAAGTAAGTAGGTAAGCAAAATTATTATTTTTATAAAATCGACTTCAATATCATAAGAAGAAAAAAACTTCCTGCACTCTCGACTCTCGAGGTGCATAAGGTGCATTGATAACGAAGAATAAAATCCTCAATTTCTCAACCACGGTACTCTTTCGAACTAAAAAAGTTTTTTCAAATCAGTTCATAATAGAACGGAACATAGAACTTCCTCCTCTTTTAAAGTCGGTAAAAAAGTGGGAAAAGTCTAAAAGAATACGTTACGTATAAAATAAACAAATTACCTATCTATAACAATGCACATAATGATATCTCTGTATTGTTGAGGCCGAAGTCGTTACATTGCTGTTTACTGATTTATATATCTCGGAACTAAATACTCTAGAAAATCAACTACTTATAACATTAGACTTTCTTGTAAATAATTAAAACTATTAATTGTTTATTTGTGAAGCTACGACCAACTAAGCAAAACAGATCGTCAGAAAATAATTTATAATATAGTAGGTATAGTATATAGTACTAATATAGTAGGTAATAACCATAGATAACAGAACCTATGGGAGAAAATGGAGATATTTGCCCAGCAGTGAGACAGCCCACTGCATCGGCACGATCTGCACGGCAAGATCTGCATTTTCTACCTCCACGTATCCTGGTCCATTCCTATTTCCAGCCATGTAGAGTCAAATGTTATGTTAACAAATCTATTTAATCATTAGAACATTAAAATTGAAATAAAGTACCTACCTAATTGTGCCTACTCCTGCCATGCCAGAGGGGTTCTTTGAATAGTAGGTATCTATAAGATTATAAGGTTTCCTAAAAAGATAATAAACTGAAACCCAAAAAATAGGCGCTGTTAGGCAGAACATTACCGAATAAATTCTCCATACAAAAGATTTGAACGCGCGCATAATGCGGGCGTCACTCATCAACACAAATACTGGGGTAATGTTACCCCATGTGTGGTGCCCGCATTATGCGCGCGTTTAAATCTTTTGTATGGCCAACTGTATTGTATTGGATTGGAGCCAATGTAAGGCCGCAACTTTGGTTACAATTATTGGGCATTCTAGTCGTAGCCAAGCTTGAAACCAAGCTTTTATTTTAGGGTTTTTTCCTTATTCAATGCTTTTTATAATTAATAAATTGGAAGTAGATGTACTTACACAACACAGTTCAGTGTGACATGAGTGTTGACCACAGTGTTCTGCATTATTTCACAGGCACCTGTCCCAGTGTCTCAGTGGGAAGGTAACTTTAACGCCACTAAACAGAGTCCAGCATGTGTTCAAAGGAACCCTTACACTCGTCAGAAGGAAATCGTTGGACAAGAGGATTGTCTGTATTTGAATATTTATTCGCCGGCCGCAGATAATGTAAGTAAGGGGGCTGATCTGTTTATTAAATCATTTTATTAATTATTATCTGTGATATCATCAATAATTATCATACGATTAAAGTGAATTTTAGATTTTGTGATCATTATCATCATCATCATCCACAGACAATGACATCCCATTGCTGGGTGTGGGCAATATGGGCATCCCTTCGTTAACAACATTCATTGTGGTCCCTGCCTCATGCAACCAAAATTTGTGGTCTCTTTTGATGTCGTCGACCCATCGCGCAGTTGGACGACCTCGATTTGTATGACCGATTCTTGGCTGACACTCGCTCAAAGCCTTACTTCACTTGCCACTACTTCGTCTTGCCAAGTGTCCTGTCCATACCATTTGAGTTGTTAGTGGTAGAAAAAATAATGATAATTAAAAATGCCTCCGTTTTATAAGTAATCTATTTAACCTAATAGCTGTTGTTTATCATCCAAGGTAAGCAGCTAAAAATATGTATTCACAGTAAGTATAGAGAAAACTCAAACGCAATGACCAATACAAAACATTTTATCGCATCTCGATACTGCTATGCTGTTACCCTAAGATTGTTTTTCTTCGCCGTTTTACGGTAAAGTTTCAATATCCTTTTGTTGTTTATTAGAGTTAAAATTACAATTACCAGAAGTTATTGGAAAGGTTAATTTAAAAAGAAGATGATGAATACGATTAATGATAGAAAGTAAAAGCAGTAGAATCACATAGCTAACTGATGAGTTTTAAAATCATAGTGGTCTACTTAATTGAATTAATTCTTACTTATTTTGTTGCAGGAGTTGCGTGGAGACGGCAAGCTGCTGCCAGTGATGGTATTCATCCATGGAGGCGGGTGGATGTGCGGAGACTCCTCTACCGGCATGTACGGACCAGAGTTCATTCTAGACCGAGACGTTATTTTGGTCACCATCAACTATAGACTTGGTTGGTTTTAGTCAATAATCTATTTAATAGGTTGCTCGTGGCTATAATAATCATTATATTTATGAAGCATCATAGATAGGTGAAGTTTGCGTCATCTGGGTTTGTCCCATATCAAGGTAGGTATGCTTGCAGCCTTTATCTCGAGAGATTAGGTTGAAAACTGAAAATTATTGTACTAAATATCAAACTACTCATCTAAAATGATTTCCAGGTCCACTGGGCTTCCTCTCAACGCAAGATGAGCACTGTCCCGGCAACAACGGCCTGAAAGACCAACAAGAGGCACTTCGGTTTATACAAAAAGTGATAGAAAGCTTCGGCGGTGATAAGAAATCCGTCACGTTGTTTGGAGAAAGCGCTGGGGGCGCCAGTGTTCACTATCATATGATATCCAAAACCAGTGCAGGTAAGGTATCTTTCTATGCGTCCATCAGGCTTATCCGCAACGCAAGTGATAACAAGCAGGTTAAGCCCTATCCGCTGAGAAAGTTCGTGATAGATCAGTTCCGCCTGAACACGGTAGATACTACATTTGAAGCTTATAATAATTACTCATTCCTGCCATGCCATTTCATTTCCATGCAAGTGATAATGATTAACATAGCGATTACTAAGCCATTTATTTACAGAACTAAACTACAACATATTTACATAACTGGTACAAAATACAATTTTACATAGTGATATGATGATGATATGATAATACATTGTGTTGTGATTATGCCTTGTTGAAATTTAATTTAAGATGAAATAAGCCTGCTGTGAACAAGGGTGCTGAATGGCTAATACGGTACTACGGTATTACGGTATCAGAGTTTAGGCCACATGAAGGTCACCGTCATGAGCGTCTTAAAAATCATGGCCGTCAATTTAATGTGTGCCCTCCGACAAGGAAGCGCATGTAGCGTCGCATGCGGAAATATATGATTTTTGCCTATAATGCCTACGTGAAGGCGTGATTTTATTTATTTATCAATTAACCACGCATCTATTCAATTGCATCCGTGGTACAGGTCTATTCCACAGAGGAATTTCGGAGTCCGGAACAGCTCTGGTGCCTTGGGCGGAGGCGCCGCCTGGCGAGCCTCTGAGGAATGCGTTCCGCCTGGCCAAGTTCCTGGACTGCCCGCAAGCTCCCTCCGAGACCATGCTCGCCTGTCTCCGCAGCAAAGACAGCTACGAAATTATCAACACAGAGTTCAAATTCTACGTAAGTGTCATTCATGTCTGTTTGTCTAAGTTGTCCCACGCTAGGCAAAAGAGTTTGACCTTTCTGTTTTCTCGATCGTAGGCTAATTTGTCACTGCCGTTAGAAAAGATGATTAAACTATAAAAATCAAATACCTACTTACATTTATCTTGTATGATAAGTTTATTTTATCCACCAACAGCAGTTTTCAGTCGATACTGATCTATCGGTACCCAAATCACGATTATTAGCAATTATTATCATGACTGATTTGAAAGTAAAAACACTCCAAATTCAAATGTTATATATGTATTATGCTGTGTTGTGCACAGGAAACTGAATACTAAGCAATACTACTTGTAATATTATTATTTATTACTTATGTAGCAAACCTACTGGTCACTCATGAAGAGCAGCTCCAAAACGCACCCTTGCCGTGCCGATACACTCGCACTCATCATACAAAATACGTTTTTCGACCAGTCACTTATTCATGTCCGTTAGGTCTTTAACCAGACTGTTAATCTCCTTTCATTTTCCTCTTTCACTCGAAATGAACCGTAACGACGTTGAAAACTAGGGTGAACATTTCGCCACACTTTTACTTGAGCGGACGTTCTCTTGAGTAACCATAAGTGCTAGTCTATTTAGCCTTATCTATTAAAGAACTTTAATTGTAGAGTTTATCGTCTCTCTCCTAGATTACCTAGGTACGAGTACTTACTTACATTTTTGCATCCGTTTTTTACTATCTCGTTAAAGCGTTAGGTAAAATGTGGTCCGCCACCCTACGGTTCAGTTGCATTTAAACATCATGAAACAACAAAGTCGATTTCCACTTGCAATAACATTATGAAGTGACCTCAGAATAGAGAAACATTCTGAGGAAGTGACAATAATTGCTTTCTTTACTATATTTACGTCATGGCGTGTCAAGTTCGAATTCTAGCAAGAAAAAGTCAAACTTATCGATAATTATAAAACATATACAATACCCGACCCGTTTGTATATGTTTTATAATGTGTTCTGATCGCGAAAGTTTAAAAAAGACAATTATCGATAAGTAATTATAACTAAACTGGTAGACCACTTTCTTGGCCGACCGTACACCTTGCGAAAAATGTATGATATTTGTGCGAAGGTCTCAAATAATAACTACCTATATGACTCTAACTTTATACAGATATGGTGATATTAGGTCCAAGACCTAGGGATCTGCATTATTCAACTCAAAATGGAGTGCCGTAACTAGAGCAGTACCAGCCACAGCAATCGCTAGACCAGGAATAGTTTTAAGTAGGCAGAAGCTCGCTCGCAATGATACGGCACACATTACGACATATTGTTACAACTGAGAAGTTCGTGTTGTAAATTGCAAGAGATTTCAGGAGTGGGACTACGAGCCGATGACCCCGTTCAAGGCCGTGGTGGAGCCGGACCTGCCCGGCGCCTTCCTGACGAAGAGTCCGCGTCACGTGCCAGACGTGCCGGCTGTTCCTTGGATGACTGGCTTGAACTCGGATGAGGGCTGCTTAAAATCTGTTTGTAAGTAGTCTTTATGACATGTTACATCAATATCATCCACATCCCGACTTCATCAACTGCTGGGTAGGCCTCCCTTAGCTTGTTCCACTTCTTCTTCGCTCACGCACCAACGTACGTGTATAGGTATTACTTAGATAATAAACAAGAGAATACTCGTCCCGGCTGGAAAGCCATAATGGAGCTTCTAGTCCTGACGACTTGTCTTTGGTCACTGTTTTCATTAAATATTACCTTGGTTCTTTCTTTGCACATTGTTAGCATCGGTCACTGTTGTATGTATGACCAATGGTAATAATCTAGTCTAAAGGCCACAATCATCTTGCCCTGGAGCTTGCTCGTTAGGCCTCATCATTATCGAAATTACAAACATTACCAGTATGAGGTATTATTAATACCTACTTCCGCTATCAGTCATCCTACATGACGGTAATGATGAGGCCTAACTAGGCTAGCTAGGGCATGATAAATCAAATAGATACGAGTAACCACGATAATGCCCAGTTATCTAAACCAATGCAAAACACTACACAATAAAGCAAAACACTTTGCTATACGGCTTTATAAAGTGTTTTGCTCACACGCTTTCTTAAACTCACTTTGATTAATGTAATGATTGTAACACACAAATAAATGTTAGTAGTTTCCTACTTTTAAGAAAGTTAGGTGACATAATTATGATTCTATTAGTTTAGTAGTTCTATTAGTTATCTATTATATTTAGTAGTATAGATATTTAGTAGTTCTATTAGTTATCTATTAGTTTAACGCGCACGAGGTCTAACTAAACGTAGAATGCCAACATCGTGAGGAAATGCGTGGCTTCCCCATTCAGCCCCACACCATATTGACCATTATCTTTCCTGTGAATAATGCCGCTAAGCTGAGAGGAGGGTTAAGTTCCTGGGCAAGCCTATTCCATCTCAACAATTTCCCAGGCACTACAGTGCGTAGGCAAAGATTGCCTCCTGACGCTGTTAAAATCATTTAGTAAAGATGTAAAGGAAGTTTTAATATGAACCATCTATTATAACAGTGGAATTCGTTAATTGATATGAGTCTTGCAAGCCCATTTAGACTGATGATAATCTTTGGGATGACTTTAGTCTTTAAAAGATTTACGTAAGTAGGTACCTAATTGTAATAATTGCAACGCTACCTGCAATGTGTAAGGAAAAACATGAATCAATGTGTAAGGAAAAACATGACGACCTCTGTGGCGCAGTGGGCGAAAGCCCGCCTGAGACGCAGAGGTTGCGGATTTGATCCCCGCTGCGGGACAAATGTTTGCATGATCTGCAAATATTTGTTTCGTGTCTGGGTGTTTTCTATGTATAATGTGTATGTATTTACAAAAAAAAAATGTATCTATGTAGTTTATCAGTCATCTGGTTACCATAACACAAGCATTAAATTGCTTAGCTTGGGACTAGATGACGCCGTGTGAAATGTCCAAGGATATTTATTATTATTATTAATCATTTTATTTTCCTTATAGTCACTTGTTAGTATTCTGTGGTATGGTTTGGGTAATTCTACAAAGATATTATCATTTTATTCTGCATCATAATTTTCCTGTCGTATTTCTGCAGTGTGTGGGGTTTGTCCTTCTTACGTTTTGCATCACTCGTCATTCTAAGAGTACAGTATTACCGCACCAATCCGGTCATATGCCATCGATCGACGTTGATGGAACTCAAGAGAATCTGAACCCATCATCGATCAATGGGATCGGATTCTCGGATATCTATATACAATCGATCGATGACTTCGATTGACGAACGATCGATTGCATGGTCTGGTAACACCTACTCTTTTCATAGCCATGTCTAAAGATCTGTGCAGATGTCTTGCTTGACCGACCCTGAGTAAAATTCGTGAGATTTTTTTAATGGTAACTCAGTTTGTTCATTATATTTGACCTTTTTGTTTTTGTATATGTGCGCCTATCGAACCTCTTAAAGGTATAATTGTGTGTGTTTCTGAACAAGTCTTTTTAACAATTATAATCTCAGGGTCTCCCTTACATGACGAAGTCTGGTTGGCAGACTTTTGATGCCTATTTTTTCCCTGTCTTCAGGGATTACTGTGAACTCCACGAGATTTGAAGAGTTTCTCTCCGGGTTCAAAACTATAGCGCCCGTGACGTTTTACTACGATAACTCTCCCTATGTCGACTTGATAAATCAGAAGATTCAAGATAGGTATTTAAAGGATGCAAATAAAGAGATGATCAAGCCTAAACTATTGGAGGTGAGTTAAGTGTACCTACTTAAAAACATGTCGGAAAAACAGGCTTTCGTGCGGCTCTATATTTGTTTACGAAAGATTTCTGGTGTGATCGACAACTGAGTAGTCCGACATCTGTGTTTAAGATCATTTTTTTAGTAGGTTCAATTTTACGTGTATTCATTTAGCTTTAAGTTACTGATAGGTGAGGCCATAAAGAAACAGGTAAGGTCGAAAACGTCGTGATCCCATGTTGGTACTTTTAATCAACACTGATTCGTTATAAACTTAACTTAATACTTAAATAAAATTGTTACCTACCAATTCAATACTTGTAATGATACATTTCGGTCACCTATCATTTTAAACACAAATGTGTCAATTCAGATGTCGCCAAAACTAAACTAAACCAATTTGACAGCACTAAAAATGTTGCCGTCCCTTTCATAACGATAGAAATAAAAAGCATGGCATCAATTTCAGTGTTGTCAAATTAGTTTAGTTTAGTTTAGTTTTTGTGACATCTGAATTGACACCATTGTTGCTTAAAAGTTACTTGTTTTATATTTTTTTTTAGATCTATTCGGATTCATATTTCGACTACCCCGCTGTGGACGCGGTGGAACATATTTTCAAGTACACCAAGCAACCGGTCTACTTGTATGAGCTGGCTTACAGAGCTACCAACAGTTTTTCTCAAATTTTCGGTGACCCAGACGGTGACTACGGTAAGGCATCTTCGAACTTTTCTTAATCAAGCGATTTTTGGATCAAGGGATGATTGCAAGAAGAAAACTATTGAAGGCTTATTTAAAAGAAGCAAATCGCTAGTCTTATTATTATAGGTTTGCTACTGCTCATGCTGCAACTTAGCAAAATCATTTTTGAAGGTGAGTGAGGTACCTACCTTCATCCAAACTCTCAATTTTACTTCTTTAAAATCTTAGTAAAATTTATTAAAGCCTTTCATACCGAATATGAATAATGGTGCTAATGATTCGACTGAGACAATAAACTAATCATTAGTCAACATTATATGGCATGATAACATTTAGGTAGTTAGACTATATTTTAAGAGCTCTCGCACACTGCAAACATTCTATCGACCGATAGTTAGCTCGAGAAGATTAGTACAAAATATGGCCGATACAGAATCTAGAAAGATTGAGTGTCTAGCTAGAAAGAGTGTGTGCACGTACATTTTTAGGCCTGAAAGCTTCCGTCATGTCATGGCTGGTTTTTTATAAACCGACTTCAAAATGAGTAGGTTTCGCAATTCGACCCTATATAAGTATATATATATATAATATTATACGTATACCGTATGTATATATTCCTCGAGAGTGCGGAAAATTGCTCTCTTTTCGCGTAATTGAAGTCGGTTTGCCACTGTCTGTTTAAGTATCGGCCGATGGAAACGTTTGCAGTGTGTGAAGAGTCTTGGCGTAGACCTTGAAACACACAAAAATATATAAGTACCTATCACCTATAACCGATTCATGTTAGTGCGCGTGAAACGTGTGACTACTTATTTTGAATATCAATAACTGTCCATTTCCGGACGTAGCCTTGGATGTAAATGTATTATAATTAATTATTATTTTGGCAATGTATTGTCACCAAGCACCAACCAAGGTAGATTAGATTAGTGATGTAATGATGTTTCGATGTTTATTATTTTTCAACCGACTTCAAAAACAAGGAGGAGGTTCCGCAATTCAACCGTAACCGTATAAGTACCTATATATATTTTTATATATAAATACATGGACACGGGGTTTTATCGCGTTTTTTACCTTATTTCTTTACGTCTCGAAGTTTCGGCTATGTTGCAATAGCCATGGTCGCGTAATAGCCCAAACGTCGGGACGTAAAGAAAAATGAAATGAAATATGATCACGACTGTATCCCAGGGAGCGGTAAATAATGTAAATAACTCGATAAAACCCCGTATTTATATAAATGAATTGATCGCGAAAGCTTAAGAAAAACTATTCTAAATATTTTTTGTGTGTTCGCGGATAACTTCGTCGTTTAAGAACCGATTTTGATGATTATTTTTTTGTTGGAAAGAAGATATTCCAAGGGTGGTCCCATCCCATTAAAAAGGATTTTTAAGGATATAATGAGGATCTTCGGAGTTTTGCAGAGAAATGTACCTCGAGAGTGCAGAAAATTGCTCTCTTCTCACGAAATTGAAGTCGGTTTTAATAAAAATTATAATTTTGCCCTTGTCCAATCATCAACAAGCGGGGATTTTTTAAATTGGATGCGGCAAAATGTTGACCTTCTATTTTGCAAGAAAATATTTTATAAAAATGATTAAATATTTAAATTAAATTATTCTTCTTGAGCAGATGAACCGATTTTGATGCAGATTGTTTTTGTTCAAATCTTAGTAGCTATGTTTTGTCGCGGGTTTCTTTAAATGTTTATTTAATTTATTTTATCAATATTTCAGGTGTCTGCCACGCTGACGAGTTAATGCATCTGTTCCCAATACACTTCCTGTTGAAGCCGTTCTCTGCTCAGGACATTATTATTAGCGAACTTATTATTACACTCTGGACCAACTTCGCCACCAGTGGGTAAGTAAACAAGCGCTCTGCGAATGCCGCTATAAATGCCTAAACGTGTCATTTCATTCTAATGGGTAGCTTTGTATAATTATACTATAACTCTGTTACTAAAAAATATTTTTGATTTTGAATGTACAATTCATTCAATAGGTACCTATACATTTCATTAATTATGACACCGTACTCAATATGCTCTTCACTTCAGTAAAATGTTCATAGCACTATCATATAGCGACCCACCAGGTTTCATGCAGATTGGATTTATAACCGGTAGGTAGGTACGATAGTGATGCAAGAACCAACATTTGCTGAAACATATACCGCTTTATGGGCAAAGTTTTCCAACATAGTAGCATATAAATCTTACCTAACTCGAAGACAAATACCTTCTCTAATTTAGCAGGGCAAAATCAAAATACCGAAGATTCATTAGTAAATTCGTACAATCAATATTGTTAATTGAGCATACATTAATTAAATTTGAAAATCATTTAAGTGGAATATACGCACGTCATTAACAACCTGTTTGATACTTAATTAAGGGCGGTATTACACTTATCAAATATCTTTGTTCAATTATGATGTTCAATATTTGATAAAATTTCTTACAATACATTTGATGAAGTCGTCCAATTTCTTTGATCAATTGGATGGACCAATATTTGATAAATGTAATACCACCCTAAGTTATATATACCACCCTATATTGTCCCAATTAGACACAATTGTCCCAATTAGACACAATTGTCCCAATTAGACAGAAAGGAAAATGTTCATAACATTTAATTTAATTTAAACCAATATTTCGCAACTTCTTCCTTCCAAGTAGCTTCGACAATATGAAAGAAAGACGTTGTTTTGTTGTGAAGTTCCTTCGATAGGTCACACTAAAATTGTATATTTAGATCTCACCTGAAACCCTACTAGGATACAAAGTAGCCGATGACAAAATTACGAGCAAAGTTATTAACTAGTTCATGATCACAGTAGTTCAATTGTGGGATTATTAAACACATGCTAGTGGCTTGCATCGAGTTCAACTGTCCCAGTGATAAGTTGTTAAGGAAAGTAAATAATGTAGTTGTTATTTTCAGGAACCCGAATAAACCTATCAAAGTCCCAATGAAATGGAAGCCTGCGACGAGTGGCGCGAAGATGGAGTATTTGAAGATCAATAAAAAGTCAGAAATGAAATTAAACCTCGCATCTTCGTCCCGGTTCTGGGGAACCCTCCCCCTTTGGCACAATATACCTAAATATAGGATCACTGACGAGCTATAATGCCCTACTGGACTTTCCTGTTTATTAGTGAAACTGGGCTTCTGTTTTAGTAAATATGGGACTAGCTGCGCCCTCGCGCGTAAATTGATGATAATGATGATGAAAAGCAGTCTGGGATGCAATCTATATCCATAAGTACCACATTTTATCGTAGTCTGTTCAGCGGTTAGGGCGAAAAGGAAACAGTAGTAGGTACAGAATTACTTTCACTTTTTTAATATTTTTAGTATGCTAGTAATTGTAAATATTTACGTGTAGTACGTTGTTTGATGCGATAGGATATTATTATATGAACATACTTCTACTGCAGAACCCTATTTATTAAAGTGTTCACTAATTAAGTTTTGTTTTACTGGAAACTTATGTTCCTATGTTCAAAGAGATTTGACGATATCAAGTTTGTCTATAAGGGTATGATACTAGACTGTAGACTCTATATGGACATCTAAAGCTACCAAAATTCCGCTAGTCCACTCTTATATTACTTATTTATTTTTATCGTAGTTATGTAGGTAATAGCCGTAAAAGTGGGATTCGACAAAATGTCTTTCGAACATGAGTGAGTACCCTAGGTACGAAACCTGGTAAGTATAGACAATTGCTTTTGCATGAAAATGAATACTGCCTTGAAAAAGCAATAAAGGTCCGCTTTTTTTGAACGAAACAGAAGTAGGTTATTCAGGTAGGTGCGTAGTCAAAATCTGGCAGTTCCATTATTTTTTGTTTCTCCATCCACCAACTGCTGAAGTTGTGATATACATTTTGTGACGTCATCAATGTTTTGTTGTTTACCATCGCACAGAACTTGCAGTAGTCATCGGTCTCGGGTGCCTCATGTTTGAAATGAAAGGAATAATGCTTTTTCCACCTAAAAAAGTTGTAGTACCTCTCAGGGTCCTGAATTATCTCATACATCGTCCGTGCTAACTTTTTCGGTCTTAATTTTAGCGCATCCAAATAGGTGCCTTTTGGAAGGAATCTGTAACAGGGATGTTTTTAATATTACTTAGGTACTTTTAAAATAACACTGACTTGCGCTGTAAGTAATTATTATAAATTAATGATATAACCAACCTGGAATAGTTAGCACCGCCGTACACGACAGGCACAGCGTCGTTTTGGAGCGCATACACCACCTTTTCTGTAACGTAATCGTCGCTCAATGCATTTTCAAATGCCAAGTAAAAATAGTAGTCTCTACGCACCATGTTGAGACAGCGATGCATTATTTGTTTTGGACACTGACTCGGCCCACATTCGCCGTATACATCAACACTCATATTGTAGTTCTTCAAGTATTGTTGTAACGAGTCCACATACACCTCCCTGCGACTGCTAGTGAGACAGTTTGAAGAGAACCAAGCTGCTACATTCTTTTTACTCTTCAGTTTATTCTTTAGCTCCTCGTCTATTGGTTCCATGCTTTCCACACTCATCCAGTGCATGTCCTGCTTAGGACCAATTACATTTTGGTTAGCGTCTTTTATAACGAAGTATCCCCAGACCGCATCAGAGTTCAGTTTGTACGTCCATGTCCAGTTAAAAAATCTTTCGAATCTATCTGTGTGTATTGGATAGTTTTTTGCAGACTCTATGTTGGCGTAAACAAACTTTTGGTGACTGTTTCTCTCGTTTGGTAAATCATTGATGTGTAGGATGGTCGATATCTGCGGTCCATTGAAGGCGATCACATCGAAATCTGTATACTTTTCTAAATAATTTCGGTTACTAGTCACGTAACAGTTTTGAAATTTGCATTTTTTATTGATAAATACTTGATTTCCTTCACCAAAGTAAGCAAATGGGAAACATTTAGGACACGTCCATAGAAGGATGTACTTAGCAGAAACATTTGTTGTACTCACATAATCATACAAATTATGTGCATTCACATTTATTGAACTTTGCAAAATAACGGCTGTCTCGTCTTCCTGTATGCTAATAAGACCCTGCCGTGTATTTATAACAAAAAACCAGATGATCACTGACTTAATTACAATAAAATAAAAAATATATCTGGTTTTACCAAAGAACTGTCTGTATATATTTTTGTAGTAGGAAACCATTTTAGAAGCCACACTGCATTGTCTAAATCACATCGTTTGAGAACATGATTGAACGAATCGTGTTTGGGTGTAGGTACCTAAGTAATGAATGATTCAAAACACCTGTGTGTTTGTAAACATTATTATTGAAGACAATTTCTACATCCTGTATTTTGTTGTTTTTGCATTTCATGTAGAATGTGTTGATACATTATTGCGCAATTGCGATTTCAATCAAAATGATGGTGCGAATACAGAATAGGCTCTATGACCCTGTACGACGACGGGCGAGCTTCACCGCGGTTTTATGCCTTCGTCGGTAAAGTTCGCTCGTGTAAGACAAAACCGTGATTTTATTTTACCGACGAGCCAAGCTTGCGGCTCGTTATTTATTTATTTATTTTGTTGTTTTATTTTGTATTCGGCGACTGCTTTGCTTCCTAGATAGTCGATCAGCAAGCACCTTGATGTGTTGACATGACAGTAGGTCGATCACTCCACTGACGTGTTACCCCTTTCTAACGATCACTCTAGCGATTGTCTTCTTGATATTGATTTTATTGAATGCGCAATTATGGCGAGTGATATTTCTAAGGAGTGTAATGCTATTTTCAATGCAGTGAGTTCACAAAATAAAGTAGCAGTTTTATTTCCTTCTATCAGGGCAGATAGAGATAATTAAGAAAGATTTCCAGAATCCTTTATCCTTAGTTTTTATCGTCTGTATTTATATATATATATATACCACGGTAGCGAAGCCGCGGGCGAGTAAGCTATAGTATTGTATAAATACCTACCTACTTAATTTTTTGCGTTACTCTCTAGTAGATTTAGTAGCGTCCATTTGCGAACCGAAGCTTTATAAAAACAAAGCATTGTGACTATTTGTGACTACCTACATAGATTGAAATTGAAATTAAATTCTAAGAAATTACTGAACCTAATCATTGTTTCAACATATTTTGTTGTTACGAAACAAATAATACGTTTATCAAGTCACGATAAATCGTTATCAGTACCTGCCTACGCTAATTAGGTAATTAAGTACCTAAAATATATTTGTTATTTTCGACATTCGTTACCTACCTACAAAACAAAATCAATGGTACATTTGAATAACTTAATTCTGCACTTCAATAGTGGGTACTTATAGGCTATACAAAGTCAATAGGTTAGTTAGTAAATAAATAATTATTTATTGTTAGAAGAAAAAAAACTTATTACCCGAACATTGTGCTTGTGCCACCACGGCACACACTGTTCGTGTGTGCCGTGGTGGCACAAGCACAATGCATAAACTATAGTTAGGTTTTAAAATTGTTAAGTACCTCAATAAAGTCACTATATAAGTTGAAATTAATTCTGGTTTAATAAAGTAAAAAGTAAAAGAAGCTTCTTACTTTTACTTGAAATTTACAGATTCCGACTGGCTAGGATGTGAAATTGTATTACTACCTAGCAACCTACTCATTACACAAAGAAACATCGTGTTTACCTTGATTCGTTCACCTAGAGAACGAATCAAAAAATCTTTGAATTCCTAATTCCATATTTAAGATTCATCTAGGTAAGTATACATTTTTTGTAGATCAACGTATTATCATGATGTGTTAACCTTCAAAATAGTTTAAATCAATCAAAGGTTACGTCTACAACATCAGCAAGAACTAGTATTAGACATTTTTTTTGTAAAGTTAGGATGTAAGTAACTCAAAATTCTCAGGTAAATAAAGATCGTTAAAGCTAATAACAATTTAATAGGACGGTTTGCACACATTTTCTTCAAATAAATAAAACATAATCCTATCACGGATTCTCTCGCTTGCACAGGGAGTGACAATATAATTTTAAGAGCCTTTTTGTTGGTGCATATTGGAACAAGCTGGATTTCTGGAGTGATGAGGGCACAGCCTCTTGCAGTTAGCCCCAGACCTTGACTCCCTGGTCCCAAGAGCAGCTAGTCAGAGCGACTCCATTGGGAGACATTGCAATAGAGGTGACTCGGTTTTCGTGACCATTCAGGGTTCCTGTAAAGCATTTGAAGGGCCAATTAGTGAATATTGTGCCATTGTTGGACAAACTCTATTTATTTATAAATGTAAAACATATCTTATCAAAACAAAATTTTCAATGGTTCATTGTACATATTACACTCCATTCCGCCAGCCACTACGATAAGTACCTAATTGGATAAAAAATACATTTTTAGCTCATGTACCTAAGTACTATTATAATTGCATTTATATTTGGTAATAAATTTGCTGTAGATTCATCTTAGAATTAGTCGGAAGCGTACCTAAAGGTTTATCCTGAGGTATAATACCTACTGTATTTCTAGTTTCAGCTGAAATGTTATTTCTTGATCATAGAATAAATAATTTAAATTGCACATTTTGCATATTGCTGGGTAAGCAGCAGGTGGCTTATTATAGTGAAGTTATAAGTAATTTAATCGATCAATTGCGGTATTTATATTAATGTACCTGACCTCGCATTTATTGTTAGGCATATCAACAGAAATCAACAGAAATTAGGTATACAGAACTTTTAAAAGCTTATAACTACCCGGTCTGAATTCAATAAAATTAAAATATCCCATTTCACCTACGCGTTATTCCACTCAAACTGAAAAGAGACCAATTCAATAACAGCGATTAGGTACCTACTAGGTACTGTTGTTTTATAAGTAACGGGTTTATCCTTAGACGGCAGCACCAAAGCAGCACTTTCATTTCATTTCGACTGAATTAGATTAGAGCTTGAATCAAAATGGACTGTAACAGCACTGTAATGTATAGGTACTTAATATACAATAAGCAAATCTCCTACCTACGTACATAGGAGTCTTTGCTTCAAAGGTTCAATTCAATAATAATGTACCTACCTACCTACCTAATAAAATTCCAATCACATCTTACTAAATATTAGTTGTTGCCTATGCGTTGAATTTTAATAGCAGGTACCTAATTCTAAGTTTCTACGTAGTTAAAGGGGCGTCGCATCGTACTGATATTTTAGGTGTCGGTAAATACAATGAGTTTAAAAATTACTACAGAAGGTATTGAAACAAGTGCTCCTTTGTCTATAGTACCTATAGACTATAACTATCTATACTTATACCTATTAATTATTATAAAGAAGTAAAGTTGGTTTGTTGGTTTGTTTGTATGTTTGGGGTAATCTCCAAACTTTCCGAATGAACATAGGCTATATTTTATCAAGGTAAGTACGATAAGCTAGTGTTATTTTTTAAAATGTTTACCTACCTATTAGCATGCGGTCTTACGGCTAGTCTCAATAATCTATCTATCATTGGTTTTACTTACTGCGGGTAGATATTTGACATTTTTTCAGTACAAAAACGTCAAACAGCTACTGATAGTAAGCAAAACCAAAAATAGATAGATTATTGAGATTGGCTGTTATGTTAGTTATTTACCTGTGTGGTTCACTTTGAGGGTATCCCAGGAATGGACTGCGTTATCATCAGAGCCGGCCATTAGGTACCGTCCGCTCAGAGACAAAGCTGAAGAGAAACATTGAATTACAAACAAGGTAGGTATTTGGAGAATTGAGAGACACGTCCAAAGTCCAAACGTGTTAGCACATCTTGCGTCGTTAATTTTTTCCGAAATTCATTTATTGCTGGGATTCGAACACACAACTTATGGAAAAGAGTCGTGATTTCACCATTTCAAGCTTTACTTCTATTTGCAATGATAAATAAATAATATCCTTTATTGACCTTGGACATTTCACACGGCGCGGGACAGACAGAAAAGACGTAAGGCGAAGACGGGGCGCGGACATTTGTCTCTTCCGCGTCCCTTTCATACAAAATGTATAGAAGCGTCACGACGCAAAACATACAGAAGAGACGGGGCGCGGGCGCGACGCTTTTACGTCTGCGCCTTTTGTTCAAAACACACAGAAGAGACGGGGCGCGGACGTGGCGGGGGCGAGGACGGGGCGCGGGGTGGCATGCCTGCCGAGCGCGTCACGCACGCTCGCACGCTCGCACTGCGTCGCGTCCGCGCCCCGTCTCTTCTATATAATTTCAAAAGTCGCGTCCGTGTCACGTCTCCGCCCTGTCCGCGCCGCGTCTTCGCCTTACGTCTTTTCTGTCTGTCCCGCGCCTTGGACATTTCACACGGGGCGTCATCTAGTCCCAAGCTATGGTAACCAGATGACTGATATAGGTACTACTTAGATACATTTTATTTGTAAATACATACATATTATAGATAGAAAAACATCCTGACCCTGAACAAATAATATATTGTGGTGAGCGTACTGACCGCAACTGGTGAAGCCGCCGGCGCCGGGCGGCGTGTAGTGGCCGAGCTGCTGGTCGCTGCGGATGTCGAACATGCGCGCCGTCTTGTCCTCGGAGGCGGTCGCGAACGCGTGCCCGCTGGCGTGGAACTGGTGCCGAATGGTTACGCCTTTAGAACACTTCATCACTTCTCAATAATAGACATCTCATTTACTGCACTCTAGCCACAGTGGCTAGAGTGCAGTAAAAGTGCAGTCCCTACTTTGTACCGTACCGTAGAGTGACTCTAGGCCCATATTGAAAGTCCGGACTCAGGTTTTTTATGGATTCCGATGGAAGTTGCGCTAAGTAAGTTCAGTTTTTTAAAGTAGGTAAGGTAAGTTTGTATGAGCCACTCTAGTGACGAAGTTTTTAGGGCGCCGAAAGACCTCCGTCAGTCACGCACGACTTCAAAGGTTGCGGACATTAAGATTTTTTTACATAGCAGTCAACAAGGTGTTAAGGAAAACAGAATATAGAGGTCTCTTAGGTAACTTACACACACGCTGTTGACGTCCGCCTCGTGACCGAAGAATGTTTGTTTCGCTTTCTCATCCCTGACGTCCCAGAGCTTGCAGGTCTTATCCACTGATCCCGTTACGTACGTTTTCATATCTATAATACAAAGTTAATCATTTTTATAAAAGCGGTAATAATTTTTACAGTTTCTAAAATTAATACATAAAACTATTGTGCATCAGCAGCTAAGCCTCTTCCTTAACACAAACAACCTCCTTGACCCCTTTCAGTCCGGTTTTCGTCCAGGTCATAGTACTGTCTCCGCCTTAGTCAAAATTACTGATGATATGAGGCATGGCATGGAGGAAGGACTGGTTACTGTTCTTTCTTTACTTGATTTCAGTAACGCTTTCAATAATGTTGATTATGATATTCTTTTAGCTATCCTACGCTCTCTTAACATTATCTCCAACAGTAATTGACTGGTTTCATAGTTACCTGTATGGTCGCCGGCAAAGAATTCGGATTAATGATTCTTATTCTTCTTGGTGTCAACTAAATGCTGGTGTACCTCAGGGCGGCGTTTTATCTCCTCTTCTCTTTGCAATCTTTATTAAATCTATCTCTAAACAACTCTCTTCTTCCTACCACCTTTACGCAGATGATTTACAAATCTACACCCAAGCACCAGTGGAGTGGTTAAGTGAAGCCATTACCTGTATAAACGGTGACCTAGACAACATTTTTGAGTGGACTGAGTCCTATGGACTGGTTGTAAATCCCAATAAAACTCAAGTGATAGTAGTAGGTAGCACTAGAATGTTATCTCGCGTAGATTGGACAAGCTTACCTAAAGTAGTGTTTAATGGTACTTTCATTAAAATTAGTGAGGTAGTTAAGAATCTTGGTGTGCTCATTGACAAAAATTTGTCTTGGGGACCTCAGGTTGCGGCAGTTAGCCGAAAGATCTTTGCTGCCTCTGCTTCCTTGAGACGGTTGCGAAATTTCCTTCCAACTGCTACCAAAATTGCGCTAGCTCAATCTCTTTTGCTTCCTCTTTTAGACTACGCTGATTCCTGTTTTATTGACTTAACTGAAGACCAACTTAACAAGCTTGAGCGTCTTCAGAATTTTTGTATTAGGTTTATTTATGGCTTGCGAAAATACGACCACGTATCTCTATATCGTAATCAGCTTGAGTGGCTGCCAATCCGCCTTCGTAGAAATTTGCACATCCTTACACTTCTTTATAATATTCTTTTCCTTCCTTCGACTCCTCTTTATCTAAAGGAACGCTTTGAATTTCTGCATCTTTCAAACACCCGTTCCTTACGTTCTACGGAAACTAGACAATTAAAAACTCATGTTCACAGTTCTGGTTTTTACGGGAATTCGTTTACTATACAAGCTATTTCTCTCTGGAATGCGCTTCCCGTCTCAATCAGATCTGCTAAATCCCTTCCTATTTTTAAAAACCTGGTTCGTCGTCATTACTTATCAACAGTTTGCTCATTGTCATTGTAATTTCTTTATTATATTATTCTTTACGTAAGTATATCTTATTTTTTATAAATGTATTTATGTATTTATGTAGCTATTATATATATTATTTATCTGTGTATTTCGCTAGGTATATGTTATTATCTATGTATTGTTTATTATATTTTGTAGGTATTTATATTGTGAATTATTTTATTTAAGTATTTATGTACGTTTTTTTTTTTTGTTTTTTAATATAAGATTTGTATTTCTCTTCACAATATTATTTATGTACGCCACCGTCTTCACCAATTAATTTATATCCTGTCCATCCAAAGGTTACCTGGAAGAGATCGCTGTCAGCGATAAGGTCGCCCATTGTTACACTTGTTTGAATGTACTTATGTTTATTTTATTTTGTTTCTTTTATGGTGTGCAATAAAGCTATATTCTATTCTATTCTATTCTAACTATTATTGGTTTGCAAACTTTTAACTTTTCTCAGTCAAATGGTACCTAGTAAAACATATATTTACGGTGGTCTGGATTATCTACGTCTGAGTTTGGTAGTTAAACTTTTAAACTCTGGTTATTGTAAATTGTCATCTAGATCCACGAAAATATTGTTCTTCGGCACAAGTTCGTTCAGTTCATGTAAGTATTTTGATAATTTTATTATGAACAGTGTAATGTCACGTACCGGGTGATAGAGAGATGGTCACGACGTCTCCAGCATGCGCATCGAATTCCATCTCCCTTTTGCCGGCTTCCAAGTCCCACACACATCTAGGAAGGAATATACATTTGTGACACTGATTTTCTTCAGGAGCTTGCTATTTAGATTGTATAGGGGCAAAGCTGATAGTTATAGTAGGTATAGGTACTCTTACTATCACTATCAGCAGCATTGCCTAGGTACATAACATTCAAAATCATAACCATCCTTTTTCCTTCATATAATCTGATAAATCTGGTTTCCATCTTTCTCAGTCTTTTGTCAATAACATACTTAAGTATCTAAGTTCGGAAAAAGTTATGAAATGTATAGGTAGGTATTCCATAAAATCTAGTACTTTGCTCACAAAGCGCTCAACACCCATGTTTTGTTTGAGGTCATAATATGATCTAACTAAACCAATATGCCAGCATGGACTACGAATTATCTGAGTGCGACATAGGTCACACTTTAGCAAGTCTTCAAATACCGTCCCACATAACTACAGCGGAATATCCCAAAGCAGAAGAAATCGCAGTAAAATATAAAAAAAGTTTCACTGTTTGAAGCATACATTTTCATATCTCCCGAGCCGGTGAGGATGTGTGTGTCGTCGAGGAACCGGCAGCTGCTGAGAAAGCCTTCGTAGCCGGCCAGCTCGCGCACCATCTTCGCGGCGCCGGTCGAGTCGCGGTTGTTCACATCGTACACTGTGCACATGTTGTCCATTCCGCCGCAAGCTGCAAAAAGCATTCTTTACATTTTTTTTTAAGATCGAAGATAGTTTAGGAAGAGAAGTGGAAACAGAGTTTGGTAGCCACCAAGTGCAATTTCGCTACTCTTCCTAAACTAGTAACTCTGTAAACAAGTAATAGTTTTATGTGTATATACACATATAACTATTACTAGTATCAATAAAAGCTTGTAATATGTATCACAAACTGTACAATCAATTTCAAAGCAATAATAAAATAAAATAGGTGGCGGCGCTAGTTTGACGCATAGGTACAACCACCCTGGGTCTAAAATTGAATTCTTCGTGTTGTTGCCTGATTCTTTGGGTGGTATGGTATGTCGCGTTTGGAACAGGTAGTAGAAACCCCCGTTTCAAGGTGGCATTTAGTATGATCTTATAGAATAAAGAAATTTTAAGTTTGAGTTTGAATATCTCACTCACCGACGAAGTTCCCCGAGGGTGCGAACGCGACGCTCATGACCCAGGCGGAGCGAAGAGGGATTACTTGCACCTTGTTGCCGCTCCAGGTGTCCCAGATGATGAGCTTCCCATCCAGGGAGCCGGTCACGCAGTGCCTGTAGGTATAGTACACCCACTTAGGCTTCGCATCTACTATTTCTGATTGGTAGTTCCCGAGATAAGCGCGTTCAATTCAAACATACAAAAAACTCTTCCGCATCGTTATAATGTTAGTAGGTACCTACCAATACCTAGTATAGATTAAGTAAGTACAAATTAGTTGAGTAAATTGTGGAACAGGAATAATTTAAAAAAAAAACAAACAATTATTATTTCTTTGAACGAACCATAGTTTAGTTTGTCAGCTAGTATTATTTCATACGTGATCGGGGAAAAACATATAAATTTTCTCAAGACGTTTTATACTGAGGGTCAAATAATATTGTAGTCATTGCATCACCTTTCATATAAAAACGCTCAACGAACCCCAGTTAGTTACTGAACTTAGTAGATAAGTACAAAGTTATACCTACCAAGGATCGTGCTTGGTTATACACTAGGTAAGTGCAAACTTTCTTTAATTAAGTACTAAGTATTTAATTATATTTCGCAGGTGTGCATGAAACCTAAACTAAGTACCTATATACTAATACCTAAGTTTTCGCGAAGCGCGGTAAGCCAAATTAAAATGGCGATCAATTTTTTTTCGCGTATATTTGGGGGCTAACTGTTAGGCAATACCCCTGCTGATCATTCAAAGAACTAAATATGTTCTCTTACCTGGAGTCACCGCTGTAGTGAACGGAGTTAACTTTGTTGATGTGGCCCTTCAAGCTCTTCTTCACCGACAGCCTTATTTTCGGTATGTCTCCGAGATCGCCACATTTTTCAGCCAGTTTGCAATCATTTAACTTTTCTTGGTCTGCCTACAACATAATTTATGTCACAAATCTGAATAAATAATGCTAACTAGAATATAGGTAGATAGGTGTATTAACATAGGATGAGATGGATAGGGGATTAGGGGAATTACCTACGTTCAGCAGATGTAGCGCTCTATATCTGTACTTGGGTACCTATTACTAGGTACCTATACATAGTAGCGGTCTAGCGGTAGATATACCTACCATGACTAATACCTACTTAATACCTACTTAATAAATCGATAAATCGAGAGGATAAGGGGAATTAGACCTCACTATGATAGCTTTTGTGTGAATATTTTAACATACTTAGCTTAGGTTTATTGTGTTTCGTGAGGTTTATTAATATATAACTCTATAGTAATTAATATATACTAATTTCTATTAGTAATTTCTTACACATTTGAATTACTTACCTAATATAATAATTAATTACATAAATCATCTCTAATAAAATAAAAACACCAAAGATTTAGGTAGCAGGTAGTTTTCAGGTAGCGCATGAATATTAAAATCAGATTATTGGAGAAACAAGAACAGAGTATTGCATGTCGCACAAACGCAAAAAGTTGATGATGTGAAGGACTTAACCTGTTTTTTAATGCTTCTGTTACCTTTAGTTGAGCGATTAAATCGGTTAATTCCTTTTTTAGTGCCGTTTGTTCTGGGTCTTCCTTCGGCATTTCGATTTGCAAGTATACTTAATATTTTTCTTGAAAAGCACTGGCACACAGGTCGGGACTGCTCTTACTGACCGAGTTGCTTTATTCTAGTTGTTTAATCTTGTTACTCAAATTGGATTGGAGTTCCTATCTGAAGCAATACATGTGCTGGCCAGCGAGCAGCGTTACTCCAATAGAGTTTCTCAAACAGAAGTAGGTTTCGGCGAAGAAATAGTTCTTGTATGCCTACTATGAAATGATATAAGTTTATGACTCGTTTAGGATATGGACAATCAAGTACCTACTTATTGGCTTCAGCGCCATAAAGATTTTATTAAAAAAAAAATTTGAGATCAAAATTGCTGAGTGTCATCTTTACAGAGTTTACGGACGTCTGGAATTACTTAGTAAAGTGTCGAAGTTCATAGTTCATCGTCATTTTATATTTTATAGTTCCTAAGCAATGAATAGGTAGGTTTTACGTGGTTTTACTTGCTTAGCAGAATGCTACGATCTGTCAAGAACTAGGTAGGTCCTTAACCTACTAATAAACTAGAGCTTTTCAAAAGGTTGGCTCTGAAAGAGACCAGGACAACATCATAGAAGGGCTCCAGGACTCCTTCAACTACAACCGCCCAGCTAGCCGGACGAAGTGGCAACTGGTAAGGTACCTGTACCTCATGCCATATCTAAAATAGTCCAGTAGGTAGGTACTGGGCAAATACCTAGATGAGTCAACCACAGTTATAGAACCGTTGGCAGTCGGTCGTAGATAATAGCGTGCTTAAAGGGCTTGGGTGAACAACATCCAGCAGTCGTAGATGAAGTCAATGCATGAATTTTGATTCAGTAACTAATTAATACCTACCCTTTTCCTTCCCTTCAATGATCTCGGTCTCGGGCTATTTTATGGCTTTCACCAAAATTACCTACCATTACCAGTCACAGATCAAACTCTTTTTTTTGGTTGTGTCACCGGCACCGGTAGGACTCGTAAGACCTACCGGTGACACAGCCCCGCACGAATTGACCACTGTCATTCCTGTTGATAGGGGCGGCTAAGCTGCACCACCTACCTAGGTACCTAACTAAACCATCCTTTCAGCCTATTCTATCTCAACAATGTCGCAGGCACTACAGTGCGTTAAACATGTAGGCCTCCTGACACTGTATCACAGAGTACTATTGTATCACTGTATCATCTACTAAAGATAAGATGTAAAAAGGCCTGAGTTTACTAAGTACCTACTTATAGCACCCATTCTAAAGATACCTACTTATCATGATAATGAAATTCCCAATAAAATCAATATTACTGAACTAATATTACTAAATCAACTGATCAATTATTTACACAAACAGTATGTAGGTATCTTTTATCAAAAGGTATTTAAACTGTAGAGTTTTGCTTCTGATTCAGACAGTAACGTAACGGGTTGCCATTGCCAAGCGTACCTAACTACCTATACTTTCTTTAGCTGCGCGCGACACTTTCATTTCACGGTGCATTAGCTTTTTCTGAAAGTGATCGAAATAGAATAGGCAAGTAGGTACCTATCCATTGCTTTCACCATTTCCGTTTATCAATTTTATAGATTCAATCTTGGACACAACACAGTCTTCTGTCGGAAGCTTCAGTGGAAACATGCTTTTAAAACATCGGTGTTTTCCACTAAAATGTTGCGTTTGGGTGTTGGCCTTATTTTTGGCAATGAAACCCAGCACCTCATCTCAGGGTTTCTGCAGCAAAGAGTCGAAGAACGAAGAATTATCCTGCCAGCAACATAACTTATATTCCAGAGGTACGGTCTACCTTCTTTTATACTTTACCTATTTTACGCTTAACTTCTTAAGTCCTATGCTACATGAAGAAGTAGGTACCTACCTACCTACCTTAGATGGTAGATAATACCTACTACTTATAGTAAGTACATATAATATTTTGCAGAAAGGAAACATTGGTTTCCTTTCAGGCTTTCAGCAAAAAATATTTATTGATTCATTACCTATTGATTTATTGATTCATACGCGAGACGGTTATGTACCTACCTATGGGTAACACTGGAACTACCTAGGTACGACGTAGGTAGGTATGTTATGTAGGTACCTACTTATCTATTTGTAATCAAATCATTTACTTAGATAAGGACATAGCCATCGCACCGCACCTACCTAGTACCAAAGACGAGAAGACAGACAAAGGCCATACACAAAATCGTAACCCTAAAAAATAGCCTGAAAGCTCTAAAACATCAATTTTATCCAAGAAATTTCAATTACTTTCTAGTTAAAAATGTTTAAATATTGAATATTGTTGCTACCTACTACTAAGTATTGAAATTTCTTGGATAAAATTGATGTTTTAAAGTTTTCAGGCTATCTGGTACTGCGGGATCGGGTTACGATTTTGTGTATGGCCTTTGTCTGTCTTCTAGATATTAATCGTCTTTGCTAGTACTTAACAATGTACACACTCGCTGCGTCTAAGTAGGAACCTAGGTACCTAGGTAAACTGGCTGACCCTAGCTATACTTAAGTAATTTTTTTTATCAGCCACATTTGATCAAACATTTATGAGCATTAACTTTATTACCACTAACATGCAATGGTGTCAATTCAGATGTCGCAAAAAGAAAACAAAAATTGATGCCATCTTTTTTATTTTGATCGTTATGAAAGGGACGGCGGTTTTGGCGACATCTGAATTGACACCAATATCTAGGTACCTAGGTACTTACTATTAAAAATATCTCAACGAGCAATTTTTGTATGAATACCGCGCGAAAAAGCCGCGGGCGAGTAAGCTAGTAAAGAAGGTAGGTAGGTACATAGTACTAGCCATTGACAAAGGAAAACTTCGTCTGAGTTACTAGCTTACTCGCCCGCGGCTTTTTTATGTTCATTCGGAAAGTCTATGTCTACACATCGGTGAAAGAAATTTTGTATTCGGATGAGTAGTTTCGGAGATTACCCCAAACATACAAACCAAACAAACAAACTTTATCTCATAAATAGAAGGTAAAGATCTAGCTAGATCTTGAAGTTTCACTAGCCGAAATGATTGAATGAAACAATCGATTTGACAGGATCATTGAGATGGTGTTAATATTTTGTATGGAAAAATGTTTTTTTATTTATTTCACTTTATTTTTCCAATGTTTCTAATAGTTATTTTGCTATTCGGAACGAAAATAAATCCAACAAATCAGAACCATGAAAATCGGTCCAGTCTTTCTCGAGTGTACCTCTACTTATACGTATATTGTTCGAGCAAACTCGACACGCATAGGGACTTTACTAAAAATCTATTATGCTAGGCTTTGTCCGAAGGGATTATCCAATAATAACACTTGTAGTACCACCTAGTGGTACGCCGTTCACGCACTAAATTTGAGGGTAAGTACACTAAAAAATAAAATAAAATTAATATTTTGCTGGTCACCCAGACTTACCCGCTCGCTTCATTTCGCTTTTTAGTGCTCGCCACGAACGCACGTCTCGCGTCTTTTTTAAAATTTATAAAAGTTTTGAGTTTTAAAAGTCATGCCTAAGCGCAAAAGTGAGAAAAGTGACGATTATGAACACTTATATAAAAAGTTTAAGAAGTTGGAGAAAAAACTACGCCTAGCCGGACTTATTTCGACCAATTACTTAGATGACTTTTGGCTAATGGGACAGTCTTATGAACAATGTTTATTTAACACAACACTGACTAGGAAGTTAATAACTTCTCTTGGTTTCCTAATTAATGAAGAGAAAAGTTCCATAGTACCAAACAGGACATGTACATTTTTAGGTTTTGTACTAGATTCAAAGAAATTCCAGATCACGTTACCTCCTGAAAAAATTGAACGCGTTACACAAGAGATTAAAAAGTTTTTACATCTTAACCACTGTTCAATTCGTGAATTTGCTAAGCTTGTCGGATTACTAGTGTCAACATGTCCTGCCATAGAATACAGTTGGTTATACACAAAGTTTTTTGAAAGATTAAAATTTTTAAATTTGAAACCTGATGATAATTACGACAAGCCGATGAAGTTACCTATAACATTGCAACCTGATTTAAAATGGTGGTACAGCGCAATACGCCGTCCTTTTTGTAGAATCAGAGAAGATACACATGATCTGGAAATATTCTCAGATGCCTCAAATTCGGGGTGGGGGGCAGCATGCGGAAAAGAGAAGGCCAGCGGGTTGTGGAGTCTTCAAGAACAGGCTCAACACATTAATTATTTAGAAATTCAAGCCGCTTATTTCGGCTTAAAAGTTTTTGCTAAGAACTTAATCGATTGCCAAATTTTACTTCATGTTGACAACACGACGGCCATCTCTTATATCAACCGTATGGGAGGTATTCAGTTTCCACATCTTACAGACATTACCAGACAATTGTGGCAATGGTGTGAATGTCGCAGAATATATGTTATGGCTACATACATAAAATCATCAGATAACAAAACGGCGGATGCTGAATCTAGGCGCATTCATCCTGATATAGAATGGGAATTAGCAGATTGGGCTTTCCAGGAAATTGTCATGTCATTCGGTACACCAGAAATAGATCTGTTTGCTAGCCGCATTAATAAAAAATGTAGCAAGTATGTTTCTTGGCATAGAGATCCAGACGCAATGAACATTAATGCATTTACAATTTCTTGGGCTGATTGTAATTTTTACGCTTTTCCCCCATTCTCTATCATTTTGAAGGTTTTAAGAAAAATAATTTCTGATAAGGCTAAGGGCATTGTTATCGTTCCTTTATGGCCTACGCAGCCTTGGTATCCCCTTTATAGAAGCCTTTTGATATCTGACCTAATAACATTCAAGGCTAATAAGTCTCCAATTATTTATTTCGGTTCCAGCAATCGCAACATACACACCACGCTTACCCTGGTGGCAGGAATCTTATGCGGACAGCATGGCTAAAGAGAAGTGTCCCTCCATCTGCCATTGATGTCATGATGTCATCGCTATCAGAAAATTCCCATAAGCAGTATGATGTTTATCTAAAACGTTGGTTTATATGGTGTATTGAACACAATTATGATTTATATAACGCGTCGGTTCCACAAATTATTTATTTTCTTAATAAACTTTATGAAGAAGGATCCCAATATGGAACCCTTAACTCGTGTAGGTCTGCGTTAGCCTTATTAATGGGAAAAAATATCGGAGAAGATGACAGGGTAAAAAGATTTTTTAAAGGCCTATTTCGTTTGAGGCCCCCTTTGCCTAAGTATGCTATGACATGGGATACTTCAATAGTGATTAATTATTTAGGTCAGCTTTATCCAAATGAAACACTTACTTTTGATAAAATTTCGAAAAAGCTGATAACTCTTATTGCTTTACTAACCGCTCACAGAGTTCAGACCCTGTCAAAAATTAACATTAAAAATATTGAGACTTTTCCCTCAAAAATCACTATAAAAATTCCAGATTTTCTAAAAACTACACGTAGAGGCTGTTTGCAGCCTATTTTAATATTGCCGTTTTTTGAAGAACGGCCTGAAATATGTCCAGGGAAAGCATTAGTGGCTTACCTGGAAAAAACTAACCCCTTCCGAAAAAATATTGACTCCCTCTTCATTAGTCTTAAAAAACCATATAAACCTGTGGTTTCTCAGACCTTAAGTCGATGGATTAAAGATACTTTACGCGATAGTGGAATCGACGTCAACATCTTTTCAGCGCATAGTACAAGGCACGCAGCTACTTCTGCGGCACATAGGTCAGGTGTTAATTTAGATCAAATAAGAAAAACCGCTGGGTGGAGCGGTTCTTCCAGTACATTCTATCGGTTCTATAATAGAACTACAAGTAATGTCACTAACAATAATGATAATTGTTTTGCAAGAGCTGTTGTCAGTGGACTTTCTGATTAAGTAGTATTGATTGTTATTATGATAATCTAATGTCGATCAAAGCTTTATGATAATAAATCAAAAATATTTCCCACTAAGTCTCTAAAAGTCTACAAGTGTTATTATTGGATAATCCCTTCGGACAAAGCCTAGCATAATTAATGATTAAACGAACTTACCTGTATGTGAAGTTCTATCATAATTATGGGGGGCTTTGTCCGAAGGGATTAGCAACCCTCCCTCCCTATTACATGCTCTGCATGCCCCATAGGTACGATTGGTGAAATATTTTGTAAGTATCTCTAAACTAAATGAAGCGAGCGGGTAAGTCTGGGTGACCAGCAAAATATTAATTTTATTTTATTTTTTAGTGTACTTACCCTCAAATTTAGTGCGTGAACGGCGTACCACTAGGTGGTACTACAAGTGTTATTATTGGATAATCCCTTCGGACAAAGCCCCCCATAATTATGATAGAACTTCACATACAGGTAAGTTCGTTTAATCATTAATTATTTTTCACATCCCTACCTACGACAAACGGACGGGGGGTCAGCCAGCCAGCTGTCAGTTTCAGTTTTGACTTTTGAGTTGTTTTGTTTGATTGACTGACTGACCAAAGAGCATGTTATTTTGATTCAAACGACGAAAGTACCTAAATCTAAAGATAACAAAAGAAATAAACAAAACAAAATCAACGTCAAGAGAAAATTGAGAAACTAAACAACTAAGAACACGATTTAGATCAAAGTACAATACAATCTCAAATACAATACAATGATGTGAATAACCAGTTCAATTTAGTTAGTAGCGGGCAAATGCATTTACATGATGTGCGCTCGGCAGTCAGACGGGAGATGAAATGATCTCATTCAATAATCTAGTTGCTGAAGGGACACATTGGGTACAGTGAGGGGGAGGACGCTTATCGAGACGCCGCCACGTGTGTGCCTCTGAAAGCTTGCTTATCGGTTGGTCGCCGGTTGGCTAGGAAGCCAGCGATATCTGGAGCAACCGTTTCGCATTTACTTACATTATATAGGTCCAGCCAGTGCCAGTGCCGCTCTGGACGCCGGCCGGGCAGTTTACGACAATATTAATGTGCTAGCGTACGGAAGTCCATTGAACCAGAAATTTCATAATGGAACATTCTAGAAATATGTTTGCCTTGAAACTTATTTGTATAGTTTTCCTGCAAATTGTAATAAGAGCTGAAAGTGCAGGTGAGAAATTGTTTAACTTAGGTTTGTTCTATTACAGCATACAATAAATAAGTATCTGATATAATAACTTGTAGTAACACTGTGAAGTATTGGCTACAAGTACCTATGTATGTAATCATTATGCTTTGCCTGACCTCTTGATGACCTATCTTGTTCTATAAATGTGATGCAATGTGAATGAAACCTGATCTTTATATAGGTACCATTACTTTACTTTGTGCAAATATTTATGTATAATTTTTCACAGGCACTAAACTAGGCCTACTGCAGTCATAATATAGTTTTGTTTCTTCAATTTTAGATGATGTGCTGGTACTGACGGTAGCTACTGATGATAACCATGGCCTGCAAAGGTTCCTACGGTCAGCCCGGGTCTACGGCATTGATGTAGAAGTATTAGGGCAAGGACAGAAATGGCTCGGTGGAGATATGAACCACCCTGGAGGGGGTCAGAAAGTTAATCTATTGAAGAACAGACTGAATGAGTTGACCAAGTCTGAGAACAAAGAGAGGATTGTGCTGTTCACAGATAGGTTTGCTGATGTTTTGATTATTGTGTTAAATTAGGATTTTAAGTTGCCAAGTCGTCAAATTATTTAGCTCCATTGAGTTTTTAGACAAGCTTGTTCTGACTTTAAGTACTGTACATTGAAGGATCTTGAATGTTAGAACAACTGAGTGATGTCTGCTGTCCTCGCCTTGGGGATACAGTTGTTAGCCTGTTTATATATAATTTTTATTATCAAATTGAATTGCTGTGTAACTAAATGAAAAACAAGGATTGTTAGTTCTACTGTTTTAAAAATGTATAATTCACTGAGATATTCACTTATCAAACGACAATAAATGTTTAATAATTGTGTTTTTTTCAGTTATGATGTCATTTTCACTGGTGGCTTGGATGAGATAGTCAAAAAATTCAAGTCATTTGAAAATGCAAGAGTTTTGTTTTCTGCTGAACAATTCTGTTGGCCTGATGCCAAGCTCGCCACCTCATATCCTAAGACAGAAGGAGCAAATCCTTATCTGAATTCCGGTGGTTTTATAGGTAATTCTGCCAACCATTTTAAGTTCATTGAAATGTAGATAAGAGACTGGCCTCATAATTATTCATTATAAAGAATATTGAACTCATGCAGAGTATTGACCCTGTTTACTGATTTATTTTCTAGGTTATGCACCGGAGTTGATAGAGTTGCTCAGTTACAAAAATATAAAAGATAAGGATGATGATCAACTTTTCTACACAAATGCGTATTTGGATGCAACATTGAGAGAATCACTCAAAATGATTCTAGATCATAAGTCTGCCATTTTCCAAAATCTTCATGGTGCCTTATGTAAGTACATAATTTAAGTACCTATATATCTTGTTAGGTTATCCTGTATTTCTTGTTAGGTTACTTCATGCTTATATTTGCAACTGCCGCGTTCTAAGCTAAATTTTTTTCATTTTCGTTTACCTTAATTTAGATTTTATAATTGTTTTCTAAACAACCCAAAGATGGATAACTGACTAAATCGAGATGCTCCCGTAGATTTGAATTTCTGTAGTTGTTCTAACTTTAAAAATAAAAATCTACAAAAAATATGTTTCTAATAACTTTTGCTTGTGATAATTATTTAGGTTAACACAAGAGGACGTTTATTTTATTCAATGTTTGACAAAGCGTTGATGCAATAAGCGAATTTCTTTATTATTAAACTAATTATGCATTGCAATCATGTTGAGCATAACAGCTAATGGTAGATTAAATTGCGGCTTGCCAATTGAACTCTGCTGAATTGAATACCAACATATTTTGTACATAAAATTGCGATAAGTAACTAAAATATTTTGTTATTTTGTTATTTTGTCTTAGTTTACTTGAAAGTAACTTGACCTTACCTTACACTTACATTCATAATAAGCATATTCGATAGGACTTCAGTAACTGAATTTTTGCGTATTTTGTGTGCATATTAGACGTTGATATTCATTTCTAAATGCGGATGATACATACTTGCATAATAAGATAACAAGACAAGAAATTGAATTCTCATTTTATTTACAGCCGATGTGGAATTGCGTTCAAACACCACAGAAGATTGGCCTTATTTAGAAAATGTAATGACGAAAGAAAGGCCTCTTGTAATTCACGGTAATGGACTTTCAAAGCTGACGCTCAACCATTTAGGCAACTATTTGGCTAAGGCCTGGTCGCTCAAGGAGGGATGTGCTATGTGCGCGGAAAAGCGGATCCATCTAGATGTAAGTTTTGTTGTTTCCATCCCTTATGATTATTTCGTAGTGAAACAAACTGTTATTTCTTTAAAATACTTGTCAGCGAAGGTTTAACAGTGATAAAATATTTTTTCAGGAGGCATCGCTACCAAATGTCATGTTGGCGGTGTTCATAGAGCAAGCTACACCTTTCCTAGAAGAGTTTCTAGAGCAAATTGTTGATACCGACTATCCGAAGTCAAAGATTCATCTTGTGCTGAGAAACACTGTTGATTACCATGAGAAGCAAGTGGACGCGTTCTTCCAGGCTCATTCGAAGGATTACGCGGCCGCCAAGCGTATCAAACCCAGCGACTTTATAACGGAGGCAGAAGCTAGGAAGATAGCAATGTGAGATAATATTAATAACTAGCTGCGCCCCGCGGTGTTACCCGCGGTGAATAGTTCCCGTTCCCGTGGGAATACCAGGATCAAAAGTAGCCTATTTTTTAATCCAGGGTATAAGCAATTCTGGTACCAAATTTCATTCAATTCTGTCCAGCCGTTTGAGCGTGAAAGAGTAACAAACACACTTATACACACACAAACTTTCACCTTTATAATATTAGAGTGATACTACTTTTATCCATCATGCATGATAGACCATTAATAATGTAAGATCATGATTTATTGAAGGTCATGATGCCGAGAATTAGAGAGTCATCGAACCCAGTGGTACCTATGCCATGTCGTTTAAATATAAAGGGATGGGCAAAATGTAAGCCCAGCTTGCCGATTGACAACTAATTAGTTTTGTTTTAATATTTAAGTAGCCCAGCAGTGGGACAATGTAGGTTGAAAAAAAAAAAAAAAAAAAAAAAATTTAAGTAGCGTTTCAGTATTCGGAAGTCTAGGGGACATTGCTAGTCGCCGGTCTAGGGTTTAATGTTGTTGTTTGCTTGCAGGGAGAGATGCCTAAGCAGCGATTGCGACTATCTGTTCTCAGTAGACAGCGTGTCCCGTTTGGAAGCCTTTACCTTGCGCGAGCTGTTGTCGTCTGGATACGACGTGATAGCTCCAATGCTGGTCCGTCCAGAACAGGCGTGGTCCAACTTCTGGGGCGCTATCAATTCGGCCGGCTTCTACGCCCGCTCCTCGGATTACATGGACATTGTTTATGAAGTCAATAAGTAAGTACTTAGACTAGTATGTATACTGTTCATATGAGCATATTTACTAAGTTTTTACGCGGCCTTAAAGCCTGCGTCATGAACTTAAAAGCTGAGACTGACAATTTAATGTGCCCTCTTGAACACGGAAGCGTTCAGCTCAGCTGTTCATGCCACGTGCTAACTTCATAGATTTATCAAGAACAATTGAGAACAATCTTAGCAAGCTCCGCCACTTGCGCTTCGACTCTATAAATACAATTTAGTGTTGATTGAGTGGCAATCGGGGCTACGAACACTGCTTAGGCCATATTTTTTATGATCTTATGCAAGTGATTTCAACACCTCAGACACCGATTATCAATAAAAATTGTTGAAACAAAGCAGGCTACAGGATGGCTACAAACCGCCATGTAAAAATTAAGCTGGATGTAAAGCTGCGCATTAGGCGAATTATCATACCATCGCGCACAAAAGTTTTTGACACGAAATAGTTTTACATAAAAAAATATGAGAAAAATTATCTAAAACGTATACTGTTCAATAAAGAGAGCTAATAGACTGATAATAATGCTGTTGATTATAATTTAAAACAACATATGAAACGGACCGCAAAGTTAACAAAATAATTAATAAACGATTATATAAAATCATTTTTTTTTTATTAATCACATAAAATAAAAGTACCGCAAGATACCCAGGCGCTAGAAGTGTATTCAAAAACTTGAACTTCGTCAAAAGTTATTTACCTTAAAACGAATATATTAACATTTTCTTAAACATAACACCTAATTATATTTTAATATCTATTCTATTTAAAAAAGATAAAATGGTTAAAAAGTTTAATTATTTGTTGATCACTTAATTCACTGTATTACAACATATATTATTTATATTCAGTTATACAATGTTAAAACCAAAGTTTTGTTGACAAAACTATACGATTGTTATATCGAATGCAAAAATTGCAAATGCAATCTTCAATACAACGATATTGTTGAGCGTTACTGGATATCTTTATTGTCTTCACTCTAAAGTAGCGAACAGAGTTTTACCTTAGGTAGGTAACTAGAAGGCTAATACGAGAACTAGAGCTAAGCTATGCGAACTAACTAAGCAAGCTAAGAGGACAAGTAATCTAAACTCTTCTAAAGTTAGGTTTGCTCCACGGTGTGTTTTTTCTACTGTTTAGACCGCATCTTAGCTTAGGCTTAGCCAAGCATAGCTTAGTTTGGAATGTGATTTGCGAACTCAAAACCTTTAAAGATAAAATATAGTTACTACTACTTACTACTAATTTAATCAAATGCAATAGAGAAGTCAGTTTTGAAGGAGCGTCGGTCTATGGAGTACATGTTGTCTGCTGTGCACTCATATACGCCGGCGTCCATCTGTGTCGCTGGATCAATTTCAATCTTGGATTTGACGCGGTCGTCACCTATTGGCCACTCGTGGATCTGTGGATCAAAATTTTAAACTTCGTAAAGCAGTTTGCTCCAGTTGGTTCTTTGTTTGGTTTTCTTTTGATGTACCCAGTGTCAAAAGAAAATGGCACTTATTTGGCTCAAAGGATCAGCATTGCCATTCAGCGCGGCCATGCTGCCAGTGTCTTGGGCGCGCTTCCGTCTGTGAGTGGTTTAGATCAGTTGAGCTGCCTATAGATCGTTTGTAACGATCCTTAGGCAGCTCAAAAAAAACCCAGTTGAGCCCCTAAAGATCGTTACAAATGATCTATAGGTAGCTCAATTGGTTTTTCAACAGTATTTTGTACATTTATGTAAATATGTAGTAGTTTAGTTTCTGTAAAAAATAAAAAAAAATGACGTAACAATCAAAATAAAGACTGAACTTTAAAATTATTATTTTTAAACTCTATCAATTTACAGTATATTTACACTAGCCTAGAGCGTCAAGATGCAAACCATTTCTCCTCTTTATGATTTCAATTGGCCAAGATCACATTTCCATTTGTGGCAACTCATAAAATTTATATTGGGCGTGATCACTGATTACACATTACTATAATCATACAAGCGGGTTGAGACAACGCATCTAATGATTGAGGCAGATGGGTTGTCTAACGGCTTGTCTGTAGGTGTGCTTATTCAATTATGCTTTGAAAAATCTTCTTAAACTTTTGAATAGCTCAAACGTTTTGTTGTTTCGAGGTTCAGTTAATTACAATCAAATATAAACTTGAGTTGTGGGGCGAATCATTCTTCTCGGAATGCGTTTTATTCGAATTGATTCCGAGAAGTGTGAATAGCTGGACTGGTCTGATTATATTGAAGTTCGTGTAGGTCATTTTAAAAATACGTTTTTGTCTTTAATCTATTTTTAGAATGTTTCTGTTACTCACGTGCAAGTAGTGGTGAGCAAATATTTCCACACCGTCCTTAAACCATGTAATGTGTGGTCGTGGCGATCCTTTGGCAATGCAGAGAAATGCTATTTTATGGCCCAAAACATACTCAAGATCGAAATGTGACGCCAAAAGGATCTTAGCTCCCTGAAAAGATAAATTTTTAATTACTATTTTCCCCGTAACTTGAAAGAAAATTAGTATTTTATCGATTAATGTTGTTTGAATTTGTTTTAATCCTCACGATAAATTAAAAGTGATATTATATAGGGAATATTAGATTAATTTATTATAAAGGGGACTATCGACGACTCTTGCATGAATAACAATCTTCCAATCTCTGGAGGTACTGGTCCGTCCATATTTACAAACACGTGAGTCTCCCCTGTTCCCAGACAATGATGAAATTACTCCGACGGAAAAATCTATGTACCTGCTTAATGGCTGCAGAGTACCTGTAGTATGCTGGTAAACATCCTTTTTATTGGTTTTTGATCGTTTGCTCTGTCACTATACTATAAAGGTAACAAAATGTACTAGGATTACGAATAATACCTTTGTTGTTTTTTTCTCGCATTTTTAGTTTTGTTTTCCACTTGCTCTTACGAACTTGCTTTTAATATTGTCTTAAATTTCAAAGGTTACTTGCGTGTTGATTATTTCTGGTTCAACTATGTAAGGCCTACTTATGCCTTCATTGCGTTACTGCTAAGTTTTGATTTATCAGCTCAAGTTCAGGATACTCATTGGGTGATGCTTGCATCTATTGTACACACGAGTGTCGAGTACATTACAAATACAACAACACATTTATTTAACGATCCGAAAAACTAAACGCTTATTTATTATTGAATCCGATGGTAAACATTTAATGCCAAATGATTTATAGATTATGCATGGAAACTTTCAATTAAGATTTACTCGAATGCGTTGAATTTGACATTGTTTACCTTCAGTAGTAGTATCTATCACTTCAATACAAGAACGTAATCTCAAGTGAAGTTAAAATTAGGAATCGGGTCGAGTGTTTTTTACGTAAATTAAATAGTATTCCGAAGAAAGACGCGTTTGTTGTAATGTGACATGAACGCTTGAAATACTTACATCATTATTGTTGTAGTACTGATCAGATTCCGGGTCTCGATATTTTCCAGTAATGGGAAGTCCAATTTGTACCTAGAACATTGTCTTGTAGTTCACACGCATTGTTTTCAATTAATGTATAGCTTATTGAGTCCAGTGTCAAATTTAGTTTTGAGAAAAATCACGTTTAAACAGTTAAAAGGCGACTTAACCGAAACATTTTCTCATCGTCAGGATGTAAATTGTAATCTCTTATGAAAAAATATATAAAAATCATAATACTGTAATCGCAAATTTGCCACATCTCAATTAAAAGTAAATCGAATTAACCGAGATGTGGTCTTTCGTCAAGCATTCGAAGGATGTTTTTATAAGATTATTTGAGAGAGTTATTATTTTAGTAATAACTTATTATTATACATAATAATAACTTACCTTCGACTTTGTCCTGCTCCTGGTTCGGCCTCGCCGTGCTTCACATTCGAACAAAAACCAGTAGAGTATTAGCAACCCCAGAAGGAGCCTGACTTTTATGATGAAAAGCATTTTCAGGGTTTGTTTTTTGAGTTTGGTAAAGGTCGCTGGATGTCGTGGTTTGCTCTAGCTTGTTGTCAGTGAGCAACTGGTGGTGTCGCGATCCTGTCGCGCCAATCTCTCAATTGGCTAATGACAGAGGTGCTCTGGCAGGGCCCTTGTCTCCCCTATATACCCACCGAGCTACCGCTATTTCCTTTCGCATTTCGTGCGACGTTACTTTCAATTGGATTTACATTCAAACTAAGGGTCAATGCTTCAGACGCTTCTGGAATATTTGTGATACGGTTTGAGCCTGCAAAAGCAATAACAACCACCCAGCTTGTGTTATTCCTGGTCATAAACTATGTTTATTCCAACTTTCAGCCAAATTGGATCGAAGTAGTTTTAACATGAAAGAGTAACAAACATCCATCTACACATCTATACAGACATTCGCGTTTATAGGTTTAGGAGGAAAGGTCGTTTTGAGTCGACCTAACAATAATTATTTCTCTACAACCAATCAATGCCTTTCTTATCGTCCAGGGCGATAGATACACGTTTTTATAATTAATAGTACTTGTATTTATGATGTTTTCAGGGGAATTTGGAATGTTCCGTTCATCACCAACTGTTACCTACTGAAAATGTCCTTATTGAGGACACCGTCGGCTGAAGCTGTGACGTACTCCAAGAAGGATCTCGACCCTGACATGGCTTTCTGCGCCAGTCTCAGGGAACTGGTGCGTGTTATTCATATCCTAACCGTTGTTAAACTCAAATAAGATTTAATAGACTGGTTTATTCAGCATCGTCTGGTTTGTGCCAGCCACGGTAGCTAGCTTAAAGTTTTACGAGCATAACTTATGGCATACCAATACAAGTTTATATTGCAGATGTTGTGATCTTTGTAACAATTTGTAACGCGTTCCAGAATATCTTCATGCACGTGAGCAATGAGAAAGACTATGGCCATTTGGTGAACCCTGAGTCGTTCGACATCAGCAGAACCAATCCAGACATATACCAGTTGTTCGAAAATAAAATCGAGTGGGAGACGCGGTACCTCAACCCGGAATACTATGATAACTACGAAGAAGGCCGCAAACATGCTTTGGTCAGTTTACATGCATATTTCGCTTCAACAAATTGCTTTAGAGTCGGAAGTACCATTGATTGTACATGTGACACAACTTTGTATCCTTAGTTCCAGTAAAGAAAAATGAGGATATTTGACGACCTCTGTGGCATAGTGGGCGAAGGCCCGACTGAGACGCGAAGGTTGCGGGTTCGATCCCCGCCACGGGACAAACGTTTGCATGTTCTGCAGATATTTGTTCCGGGTCTGGATGTTTTTCTATCTATAGTATGTATGTATTTACAAAAAAAATATATATCTATGTAGTATATCAGTCATCTGGTTACCATAGTTGCTTAGCTTGGGACTAGATGACGCTGTGTGGAATGTCCAAGGATATTTATTTATTTATTCCCCCGTAATTCAATTTTGCTTGCACTGTCACAAAAATGTCACAAAAATAAAAACTTTTTATACAAGTATACTCAGATGCATTTTCGTTGATCTTGCAGCCCTGCCCAGACGTCTATTGGTTCCCTCTGATGTCGCAGCGGTTTTGCGGAGAATGGATAGCTATTATGGAGGCATTCGGCCAATGGAGCGACGGCACTAATAATGTAAATATAACGTTTATTGGTGTCAATTCACATGTCGCAAAAACTAAACTAATTTTACAGCACTAAAATTGATACCATCCTTTTTATTTCGATCGTTATGAAATAAACGGCAACATTTATAGTTAATTACTTAATACTTAACTTACTATTATAAGTAAATTTGTATCGTTTAGTTTTGGTGACTTTTAAATTGACACCAATATCTATCACCAAAGACGATTAATATTAATCGTCTTTGCTATTACTAAAAAATTACAGCGTGCCCTTACGTTATCAACGTATCCCAGACTACAAAAAGCGAAGTTGCACTACTTGTGTTAGAACTTAGAACCAGCACCCCTACTTTTCTACAATAGTTTTCACTATAGAAACAGAAAAAATATCAAATGACGATAAGAATGCGTAGATGAGTTTTTCGATACAAACGCGTCTCGAACAAGATGCAGCTGTGTTTCTAATAGTAGATGGTTATAGATTAAAAAAAAACTGGTGGTCCAAGGTGCGCTGGGTCAGCTTGTAATCTATATCTATCTATACTTCTATACTAATATTATAAAGAGGTAAAGTTGGTTTGTTTGTTTGTATGTTTGGGGTAATCTTCGAAACTACTCATCCGATTTCAAAAATTCTTTCACCCGTGTGTAGCATGGACTTTCCGAATGAACATAGGCTACATTTTATTAAGCCCCTATACTACCTCAGAATTTTGTCTTTGTCTCTCCACGCATCGTTCAGTATGTTTGTCCTGCTCGCGCGCTAAATCTTCGCTGGATTTTACGCTCAATTTTTATACGTATTTTGTCATTAAAGCGAAAATATTGCCTTTTTTATAAAATTAAAATTTGAACAATCAGCTTCTTAGTCAGTTACGTTATTAGACAAAGTTTCATGATCTAATTTAACGTATTTATTAAATGCTAAGATTTTTAAAGTTTTTTTGGACCTAACTTTACGATTTTTTTCTATCGAGAAAATTTTAAGGAATCGTGTTTTCAAAGTGAATAATAATATAGTATTGTAGATATAGTAGAGGATAATCAGAAGCACTCCGACGCCTTCTGACATCCTATAGGCTCTTAAGGTAGGTACCACGTGAGCGAAGCCACGGGCGAGTAAGCTAGTAATATATTTTGTTGTAACATAGGACAAAAGGTTGGAGAGTGGGTACGAGGCGGTACCGACCCGGGACATCCACATGACGCAGGTGGGCTTGGAGCGGCACTGGCTGCATATCCTCAAAGAGTACGTGCGTCCACTGCAGGAGATGGTCTTCACTGGATATTATCACAACGTAAGTTTTTTTTTTTAATAGCCTGTATCATCCCACTGCTGGGCAAAATTCCTTCCAACACTCGCGATCACTCGCCACTTCCCACCAGTCTTTCCTAAATGTATCGAGGTCGTCACGCCAACGTTTCCTCGGCCTGCCCCGGCTCCGTCGCCCATCTGCAGGCACCCATTGTGTGACGACTCCTGCCCACCTGTATACTCATACGGCTGACATGTCCCGTTCAACACCATTTCAGCTTTGCACTTTTGTCTCCGACGTCTGCGATCCCTGTCTTTTCGTCGACCTCTGTGGCACAGTGGGTGAAAGCCTGCCTGAGACGCAGAGGTTGCGGGTTCGATCCCCGCTGCGCAACAAATGTTTGTATGCTCTTCAAATATTTGTTTCGTGTCTGGGTGTTTTCTATGTATAATATGTATGTATTTACAAAAAAAATATCTATGTAGTATATCAGTCATCTGGTTACCATAACACAAGCATTAAATTGCTTAGCTTGGGACTAGATGACGTTGTGTGGAATGTCCAAGGATATTTATTATTATTATTTATTTATTTTCGCGTAAGAATGTATTGCGGATTCTGTCTGTCCTCTTCACCCCTAGCACGCTGCGCTCCATAGCTCTTTGGCACACCTTGAGTTTGGATTTTTGAGACTCGGTTAAGGACCAAGTTTAAGGACAACGTAAGTAGGAATATATATTATAGCCGTGTTGGCCAAGTGGATAAGTACTTCGACTTTCGATCCGAAAGTCGGAGGTTCGAATCCGGCCGTGCATCAATGGACTTTTCGTGTCGAAAAATTTATATGCACTTTAACACGAGCTTTAAACTAAATATCGTGAGGAAACTCGCGGCTAGTCAGCCCCACACGTATTGACCATTGTCTTTCCTGTGGATACGGCCGACTAAGCTGAGAGGATGGTTTAGGTGCTGGGCAAGCCTATTCCATCTCAACAATGTCCCAGGCACTACAGTGTCCCGTTAGGGGTAGGCAAAGATTGCCTCCTGACTCTGTATAAATCATCTAGTAAAGATGTAAATACCTGAGTTTAAGTAGGAACACATTAATTAATTCTGACGACCTCTGTGGCGCAGTGGGTGAAAGCCCGCCTGAGACGCAGAGGTTGCGGGATCCCTGCCGCGGGACAAATGTCACAAATTTGTATGCTCTGCAAATATTTGTTTCGTGTCTGGATGTTTTCTATGATATACAAAAAAAAAAAAATGTATCTATGTAGTTCATCAGTCATCATCATGGTTACTATAACACAAGCATTAAAATTGCTTAGCTTGGGACTAAATGCGCTGTGTGGAATGTCCAAGGATATTTATTTATTATTTATTGTAAAGGCGAAAGAAGTGTGTCAGGATCGTAATCGTAGAAGTGGAGATCCGTGGTCTCTGCCTACCCCCATGGGAAAGAGGCGTGATTTTATGTATGTATGTATTTATTGTATTATAAATAATCTGAGTCTCGGAAACGGCTCTAACGATTTTCATGAAATTTAGTGTACACAGAGGGTTTCGGGGGCGATAATTTCATCTAGCTTAGGATTCATTTTTAGAAAATGTAGTTTTATCCGAGTTTTCAGGTACATACTGAAAAAAAAAAACCGAGCAAAGCTCGGTCATCCAGAGGGCCTAGCCAACCGGCATTCGCTATGAAGCGATTCGATTTTTATCATCGCTACACCTTTGATTTGACATTTCTGATCGCTCGAGTTTTCGTCATCGAATGTCAATTCCTATACATTTTTTTTAGTTTCTAATCGAAAGCGATTGTCGAAATGTAACATGGCTAGGGCCTCAGGTATCCTTTGTCACTGACACGGTAATCAATTTTCGTTTTAATTTAACGGCAACGCTGCCAGTGTCTTGGGCACGCTTCCTTCTGGAAGTGGCTTGGATCAGTTGAGCTACCTATAGATAGTTTATAGTAAAAACTGTTATTGCTTTCGTTTCTAGCCTCCGAAGTCAACGATGAACTTCGTGGTGCGTTACCGGCCTGACGAGCAGCCGTCGCTGCGGCCGCATCACGACTCTTCCACCTACACCATCAACCTCGCCCTCAACACACCGAGTAAGAACTTACACAATAATTAGTAACTACACTCTTAAGCCCGTTACACACCTAGCTTTAATATAATATATGTATATGATGTATTACTATAAATTATAGCAAGGCATATACTGGGTGGAAAAAGACTACTACTGAAAACTAATGGGTTGCAATCAGATCAAAGTACTGAACATAATTAGCGAAAAAGTTTTTTTTTTTACCCTTGCTCTTTTCTATTTTTTTCTAGTTACATACACATCGTACAACATAATAAATATATATTATATTACGCAGCAATAATATATATTACTATTATATTATAGCTAAAATATATAATATATTATATATTTATATTACTATGTATTATAGCTACGTGTGTGACGGGCTTTATTGGTGGTATTGTTTTTGAAATAATTACCGACCGTACCACTGGGGGTATGGCCGGTGGTACGGTGGGTCAGCAGCGAGTATTATTACGTATTATTAGCTATAATAATTATGTATAATAATTATGCATGTCCGTACAGTGTAACCCTGTGTCCAAAGTAAATAAATAAATACAATACAGAGTAATCCCTCTGCAGTAATATAGTATCGTTTGCCTATCGTTACCAGAATTCACAGGATTAGGGCCAATCTGAAGATTGCTTAAAAATTTCAATAAAATCGGATGTCGCTGTTTTGCGAGTCCACAGAAAACACATCGTAATTATTCATACATAAAGTGTGGTTATGGGATATCCCGTCAGTTATAAAATAGGTTTATAGGAGAATGATATGTTTGAATAGTGATCACTTTTTCAAACACCATTCTCATCAATAAGGACATAAAGTACTATTTAGGTGTTAAGTTTATAACCTCTTGCTTGTTCCAGTGGTGGATTACGAAGGTGGTGGTTGCCATTTCCTCCGTTACAACTGTTCGGTTCAGAACACGAAGCAAGGCTGGCTCCTGATGCATCCCGGCCGCCTCACGCACTTCCACGAAGGTCTGAAGGTCACCAAAGGAACCCGCTACATCATGATTTCCTTCGTCGACCCGTGAACCAAATACCATACTCAAAAAATTGCTATACCTTGCCCAGAAACAACTTTCATATTAACTTTTATTAAAATAAGATTAACTTTTTCTTATTCTGTACTCTAAAACTTGTTAAGAAATATCGGCCAATAAAGAATAAACGGGTAATAAAAATTAGTCCCAGATTAGATGCTGATTAGTCTATTGGCCAAATACCTAGTAGTTATGCATTGAGATGTATTATAGAGCCACAATCAGACAAATAAAATGTAAACGCCAAAACTCGGCGCACGCTACGTAGTGCGCAGATAGCGCACAGAGTTTTTCTTTTTTGCGTACAAGCGACATTGAACACTAAAACAAACGATATAACGTCTACATTCAAATGTCAAATGTTATTGTAGAACATTGAATTTGCACGCACATTTTTTGAGTGTTGTTAGCTATTAGATTGTGACTCTTTAATACATCTCAATGTAGTTATGTCATAATAGTGACTGACCACTTCACGCTTCTGTGACATATTTTATTATTATATTAAACTTGTGTATTAGAAGAGCACACTGGTGATAATAAGATTTTTATGTGGCAAAGTATTGCTTTTGTCAACATTAGTGGTTAATTAAACTATGCAATAAAATGCAACGACATACCAGTGGCTATAGATAGTAAGAACTATCAATTAGTTAAACCGTTATTAAGAATATAATGTACCTAGCATATAAGGCTATTATGTTTAAGCAGGTTTCAGCTTATGAAGTTTTAATGAATCTCTTTTAAAAATGAACAATGCATTAATCATATTTTTAACTATATCATCACCTATCTGTTATTCAGGATAATATTTAATTTATTATTTTTGTGATGAAATTTTCAATTTGCCACATAACTTAATTAAATTTTTTTATTACATGGTTAGTTATGTAATGGTCAATAATAAATAAAACAGCCAGTCAAGCCAAAGATTTTATAGATCTTGAAGAAACCGGTATGAAATGATCTAATCAATTATATGAATAATAATAACTATAAATAAACAATTAACAGATACATTGTATTTTATTAAATATCCTCCATTCACCCTTAGCGTTCTAGGTTTGAAGAAAATCACACTTTTTGCCCGTAGTTCTACTGGACTAGTCTTACCGACTAGTCCAGTAGAACTACGGGGAATTTCCTTCCGAATAGACTTACTAGTAAGACCACTGAGAACTTTGTACTATCCGTCCCAAGTAGTCTTACCAGTAGAACTACAGGGAATTTACTACTCAATAGAATGACTAGTAAGACCACTGGGAACTTTGTAACCAGTAATACAAAACTTCCAATAGTCTTTATGAAGACAGGTAAATAATTTGGAATCGTGGCATTTTGTATTGAATGGATAAGTTTGTAAGAAAAAAAGTAACCTAAACCAGGACCAGGAACCAGCAATGTACTTGAATGTACCTTTACTGAAATTCAATGTTTCTCCATGAAACAAGAGCAATCTTAATAATAAAGTGAGCAGAGTTCTGACAGTCAGAATGGCGGGAGAAAACTGATAATGACTTAGATATCTAATATTTAGGAATGTACCTTCAATGTAGTGTGCGCTATGCCAGCGTACACGTAATCGAATTCACATTTTTTATGCCCAAAAAATAGTGCTTCTTTGGTTCATGAGATAATGACCATTATTTATGTACCCATGCCCCGTTCTCAGAAATGGTTAATACTACAGCGACGAAATTTACACTCATAAATAGTGCATAATTAGTGCCTGAGCTATGCAATATTTCAAAGTGTTTGCTCATATAAGAAAGGAGATATTGAATAATACTTTTTAAAACATTTCGATTAAGCGTTATGCCAGCGTACCCATTTTTTCATTGAATTAGTGCGCCGAGACCCGAGCGTTCCATAATATAAATGTTATATAAAAAAATAGTGCGTTAAATAGTGCCTCTGCCAGTAGGTTTACTTTATGCAAATTCCTTGTGCAACAATATAAAAAGTCGATGTAAATTTCTAGGAACAAAATATTGTGGTACAGTCAGGCAAAACAAAACCGACCATTAAGCCGACCAATATAGGTGCATACGTACAATTGGGGCAAATTGGTGCCAATTGTACCATCAATGGTACTGACTGTCTCATGGTACAAATGGTCCGGCGGCATATGGTCATCGCACATTGGGCAGTTGTGCCCGTTATTTCAATAATACATTATCTTGCCAGGCCAGACACGAAGGAGACTAAACTCAGCCTGCAGGATTTTTAGATGCAGTGTGTTTGGATTTAGAGAATGTTAATTTAATAAAAATATAAGTAGTAAGTATCTATGTCATTGTGGTTTCTTTTTACATCTTCCTACCCCTTGTCTTGGTGGGAAAGTATTATTATCCTAGTGTCTAATAATAGAATAATACTTAGGTACTTAAAATGTAGAAATAAAATAGGTACCAGTCTTGTAATAATATCGAATAGAATGTATAAAATAATGATACTTATTTTAGATCATATCTCAATTCCACCACTAGTGTGAAAACATTTTTTTAATGTAGGTACTAAGCCTAACGAAACCGCACTCATGAAGTTTATGTCGACTCGGGGTTTTTTGTGTAAATAGGGTAACTATGGGATTTTGGCCATCTCCTTTTTGGCAAGATTTGAATTAATATATGAATGTATACAAAAACAGTAATTTATAATGGGTACCTAACCACCAAGTAATGATTGCGAGGATGAGTCCAAGTTTTCAATAGTTTCTTGTGTGTTTTGCGACGCGAAGTTATTAAATACCTTTGATGGATACCTGTAGTGCTTACCAAAAGCAGGTTCAGCGTATTTTTTGAATCTCTTCATTTCTTTTTCTTCTTTTTCCCATTCTTTCTTGTCGACGTAGGGGAACAAATACCTCAACCATTTAGGTACAAATTCATCCATGTAAAAGAATCGCCTTCGCCATACTTTATGGGTATCGCAATAACTGCCGCCACTGCCTCCTAGCCAAGTGGGTAACCTAGAACATTCATATTTTTTTCTTACATTTCAACAATAAATAATCGATCGAAGATCTCAGTGGTTAGGTAGTGTTAGGTACTCCACTTTTAGTTCGAGAAGGCAGAATTGTAGAACTTCAAAGGTAGCTTGTCCGTTGATAATGTAAACGGAACAGTCATCGAATCAGTAATTTTTTAAATAAATAACAATCCTCCATTCACATTTAAAGTACTATTTCAAGTTAAATGTCCTTTTACATACAAGCTCAAATGTCTTAAAGCCCATCTGTAGCCGTTTGTGTAGAAGTAGGCTGACATTGGATTCATATGCGGATGCGGCACTGCGCTGGATATTCCGGCAGCGAGTGCCACTACGGTCAAACCGGCTTTATACCCGTCTATCATCACGACCAGGCCTTCTTGGATGTTAGCCTTGTTCGGCAAAGCCACTTGCATGGTGGTTTCTGTGAATCCGTCAATATTGTGAATTAGAAAAAGGTTATTTTGAGGGCATGCAAATAAACGGTGGGTTCCGAATCCGACCACACTCTGACACGGTGACCGGGTGTGATTCGTAGGGATTTTTTTTGACATCCAGTAACAGTGTAATAATAAATGATAATAATTAATTTAATAATAATCAATACAAAAAATAAATGAATATCTTACTACCGTTCTGTTCTGTCTGACGCATCGCTTTACGAAATTAGAGAAATATAAATCGGTATTTGCAGTTGTTTACAAAATCCTTCTATGGAATTACTATCTATTACCGACCTGTTGTGGGTATGGACAAGTCGATGCCGAGTCGAGGCTTCCAAAAGAACGTTCCTGGAATTGCGCCCTGAATGAAATAAACGTAAAAATGTATTACCTCGCATACATCTTACAAAACCACATTCCTAAATGGTACTATTTTGATGTTTGTTTAAGGCTTGAAACTACCAAAGTCATGAGCAAAAGCAGAGGAAGTTTGAGCTCATTGAAGAGGAGGCACGTACACTGGGCGCACTAGTGACGCGCCGCTGATACATACGTGGTATGCCGTCTCCCCTCCACGCCTCTTCAGGCTAATTAGTTTACATGTAACACGCGTTAGCACGCGTCAACTCACGAAATCAAATAGAGTTCAGATGACGAGCGCTACCCGTTAGCGCTCGTCATCTGAACTCTATTCTCTGTTGCGTGAGTAGGTACCACTAAGAAAATTGCAAAAGAAGTACAGTAGGTACATGCGATCACCGATCGGTTGTTAGATAAATATTTGAGGCGTGGAGACGGCAAGAGATGCAAGAACATATCTCTCCTATAAAATGTATACGAGAGCGACACTGCGCTAAACAAAAGCGGTGCGCCGATGGCGTGCCAGGAGCGCGCCACGCCACCCGCGCATGTTTATTTCATCTGGCCTAGTCCAGAATAATTAAGCGTTTTACAAACACAGCACTGTTTTAATGGTGGATGCCCATATGATTGATCGATTTCCGATAAAGATAACTGATTAATTATTCATATTTATTTATTTACCATAGAGTTATATTATATAACATAGGCAAGTAATTTTACAATTAAATTGAAAATATTATGTAGGTAGCTACTTTTTAGCTAGACACCAAAATATAAAATGTTTTGAAAGTAAATAGTCCCAAGTGACGATGTATGTTAATAAAACGATAAAAATTATGGTTCCCGTGGGATGAACGCGGTTCAAACCACTTCGCTTAAAATTTATAATAACATAGACTACTAGAGGAACGTCGTCGTGCGTGACCTCTAAATATTCAGAATTTCTGTTGGGACTGATTATAAAACATCGAAATTAGATTTTTTTAACACACTCCACGTAATTATCCCAATGGAGACATCACCATACAAAAACTGCAAGAGTACCTACCTACTTTGATTAAACTCTTTGCATCACACATTATTATAAAATTATCAACATAGTTAATTTAACATTTCAACTTACATTTGCAATAGGAATTGTTATCGCTATGAAAAATATCACTAATTTTGTTAGCTCCATGACGCTGTAGGTATTGTTCACTACACCACAACGAATGATGCTTTACTGTAACTTGTTTAACTTTATTCGGCACCTAGAAAATATGAATGCTAAGAATGCTTCTATGTTGTACCTTGTTATGATAACAATGAATTCCTCAAGTGCAAGCTATCAAAGGATGTGCAGATGTGAAGGACTGAAAACACGAATAACATGCGACACATTGTTATGATTTCAGCTTGTTACCAGCGCTACCTTGGTCACCTGTGAGAAATTCTTAACACAAGTGAAGGCATTTCTTAAAATTTGCCAAGAATTTCTCTGTGATATTTGTTACCTACCTTTTTAACCCTTAATTTGGCAAGCAAAGTCGTTATGGAGTTTTAATGTTTTATCTGTATATCTGGGTTCTAAAGACCCTAAGGGAGCTTAAAAATGTGAAAAAAAAAAAATCCTATGCTTTCAGGTTTTCAGAAAACCAATGTCCCACCGAAAAGACAGGCTGCATTTAATTTCTTGTTCCATTGTCTACTTGCTTGTTTCTGATGGGGTATTCGTTCTGGCTAACGAAGGGATGCAATGGAAACCACAGTTACAATTTTACACGATATATTTGTCCTTAGTTGTTCCAACCTTGGGCCTGGAACACCTTTGGTTAAGATGTCAGCTTCCATTTCTTGTGTTGACATATTGTGGTGACATATACATGTTGATATCACCTCGTTGTACACATTCCCTGATGAAGTGTTGTTTGATGTCAATGTGTTTTGACTTTCCACTGATTACAGGGTTTGAGGATAGCTTTTCAGCAGCTTGATTGTCGCTGTAAATAACAATATTATCATTATCAATACCTAAATCCTTAAATAACATTTAAGGTGAATCGCTTCTTTTGCAGCTTCTGTCAGTGCGACGTATTCCGCTTCAGCTGTTGAAAGAGCCACACATTTCTGTTTCTTTGCCTCCCAACTTATACATCCATTGGCATATTTAAAACAGTATCCAGAATAGGACTTTCTGTCTAACTGGCAACCAGCCCAGTCTGCATCAGCCATGCCATAGAAGTTCTTTCCAGTCTTTGTGAAACATATTCCCATATCCATAGTACCCTTCAGGTATCTCAATATGCCAATATTGAGCAGTGCCTCATGGCACTCATCATGACTTCAATAATGACACTGGGAAAACCCATCTCCCCCAATAACCATGAGGCATACAAAAAGAGGTGGAAGGCGGCCATAGCAGGTGCCAACACGGTTGATATGGTAGGAGACGCCAAGTGGTCAATAATCTTCGCAGTGGCCACCTTGTTCCAAGACCTCATAGTGGGAAAGACCTTACTGAGACGCGAATTGGCAGAGGCGATCCTCACCGCGCAGAAAGAAGGCCTGGCAGCGTCCGTGCTGGGCCAGATCCTACTAGTGTGGGAATACGCGGCATTGATATATATATGCAATATCTCAATATGCAAAGGGCCTAGCCAACCGGCATTCGCTATGAAGCGAATCGATTTCTACAATCGTGAATTGGCAGAGGCGATCCTCACCGCGCAGAAAGAAGGCCTGGCAGCGTCCGTGCTGGGCCAGATCCTACTAGTGTGGGAATACGCGGCATTGATATATATATGCAATATCTCAATATGCAAAGGGCCTAGCCAACCGGCATTCGCTATGAAGCGAATCGATTTCTACAATCGTGAATTGGCAGAGGCGATCCTCACCGCGCAGAAAGAAGGCCTGGCAGCGTCCGTGCTGGGCCAGATCCTACTAGTGTGGGAATACGCGGCATTGATATATATATGCAATATCTCAATATGCAAAGGGCCTAGCCAACCGGCATTCGCTATGAAGCGAATCGATTTCTACAATCGTCATCGCTGAAGCGATAGCGAACTTCGATTGGTAGACAAAGTAACCTTCGCATAGCGATCGCCTTGCCTATTCGATTTAAGATGAGAACCTGAGAAAAATCTAGAAAATTCAACCGAAATGCACTGAAATCACGGAAAAACACGTATTTCGAACACAACTAAGTTAATAAACTTGTTATTTCTTGCTCAAATTACGTATTTTTGGTACAGATGCACGCGGGAGACACAGAGCTATTAGATTTAATGAAATATAAAATTATTTTATACGTCAAAAATTATTTACCACACAATTTATTTACCAATAGTAGAAACAAAGAATAGTACTGTTCATGACACAAATGATGAAGTTACTGACATTTTGAGTGATGACTCAGAATCTACATTACAAAGGAACTCAAGTTTGTCATCTCAATATTACACTGATCCAGAAGATTCAACATACATACCTGATCATGTCATTCAAACTCCAGAAAATCAAATGACTCTTCGATCAACACGGAGAAATGAAATCTATAAGTCAGATGATCTACCCGAAGATGACTATGCTGAAGGTGCCGTGTCTCCTACTGGTTTTGTGTGTAGTGCCGAATCTACTATGGGTATCTTAGATGGCGATCCACAAGACCTTTCTGAAGCTCTACATAGCAATAAGGCGGATAAGTGGATAGAGGCAATGAATGAGGAATACCAGTCATTAATTCAGAATAATACCTGGTCACTTGTCGATTTACCAAAGAACAAAAAGGCGTTAGCATGCAAATGGGTTTTCAAAACCAAAACAGATGAAAATGGTAATGTAACACGGTATAAAGCAAGACTCGTTGTAAAAGGATTTCAACAAAGAAAAGGAATAGATTATCATGAAATTTACGCTCCAGTAGTACGCTATTCTTCTTTAAGATATGTAATTGGCCTGGCTGTAAAATACAATTTAAATATTCATCAAATGGACGCGGTAACGGCATTTTTACAAGGCGACATTGAGGAAGAAATATACATATATTTCACAGCCGCCGTATTTTGAAAATGGTCAAAAAGTTGGACGCCTTAACAAGTCTGTATATGGTCTGAAACAAGCAAGTAGACAATGGAACAAGAAATTAAATGCAGCGCTACTAGAAATCGGCATGTCACGGTCTAAAGTTGATCCTTGCATATACTATCGAATAATTAATGAAAAGGATATTTTATTTATAACAGTTTATGTAGACGATCTTTTATACCTATTTAATAATGAAGATACTGTTCTGATGACGAAGAAAAAATTGAATGAGAAATTTCAAATGAAAGATCTAGGTGTTGCAAAATGTTGCATTGGTTTTAGAATCACTCAAGATGAAAATATGAAAGAAATTTCACTTGATCAATCATTATATATAGACAAAATACTTAATCGCTTTAATATGAGTGACTGTAAACCTGTATATACACCATGTGAACCAAACTTACAATTAAAAAAGGCTGAAAATGATGAGGAAGTTGTGAAAAACATTCCATATCAAGAAGTGATTGGATGTCTATTGTATTTATCACAGGGAACCAGACCAGATATTGCCTATGCAGTAAACACACTAAGAAGATACAATAATAAACCAACTGCTCAACATTGGGTTGCTCTGAAGAGAATATTGCGTTACTTAAAGGGAACTATTTCTACAAAACTAGTCTTCAAGAAAAACAATGACAATATTGTTGGATACTGCGACGCCGATTGGGCAACTAATGCGGAGGATAGAAGATCCTGCTCTGAATATATTTTTATTTTTCAGGGTGCAGCTATAAGCTGGTGTTCAAAAAGACAGCCTACTATAGCTCTGTCTAGTACCGAGGCAGAAAACATGTCACTGGCCACAGCAATTCAAGAAGCCATTTGGCTCAAGCAATTAGAAGAAGATTTTTGGCCTGATCTGGCAGGTACCCCAATTACGGTACGTTCACACGGAGACACGATTTGCCGAATCTTATTTTCATCGGATCTGGAAAAACCGAATGTTGTATTCACACAGCACATCTTGCTTGGCCGTATCCGACGGCCTCGTATCGGGATCTCGTGTGAACTCACCATCCGGCTTTTATTAGCAAGAGCGCGCACAGTTCCTCCTTCCCACCCCTCCTTCCCAGCTTGTGCGACGCATTCGGTTTCAAGATCCGACAAAAAACCGAATCTACCCCTGCGTGTATCGTATGAACGCATGTATTGAATGCCCTATACCACTGCATCGGATCTGCATTTTGCAGTATCGCCGGATCGGTTTGTAGTCGCAAAATCGGATGTCAACTTCAGCAAGATTCGGTTTTTTTGTCGTGTCTTGAAACCGAATGCATGTGTGAACTCCTTCATTGAAATACTTATGCCACTAAACCGAATCCTGCAAAAAACCGATTCGGTAGAGAAACACTCGACGCCGTGTGAACGTACCGTTACACTGTATTGTGATAATCAAAGTGCAATTAGTATTTCAGGTAACGACATCTACCACGCCCGTAGCAAGCATATTGATGTTCGCTACCACTTTGTGAGGGAACGAATCTCAAGCAAACAAGTTTCTGTCTACTACAAAAGCACTCAAGAAATGGTGGCCGACGCTTTGACGAAAGGATTGCATCGACCCAAACATGAGATGTTCAACCAGGCAATGGGTTTGCGTCCAGAGGAGGCTGTTGATAATGAGGACGCAAAAATATCTAAAGTGTAAAACGAAACTGCATCGCAAGATGGCAACACCACGTACAATGGCGCGCTGTCTCTCTGTTTCCGTAATGAGTTCATGTGCTAAGTCATCCTGTAAAATTATTATTAAAATAAACTGTTTCCTAAGTTAAATCAAAAGTCTCGCGTATTATTCCATCAAAAACGTCTCCCACAACATGTTTTTTAGTCCCGTACTCCCTATTCTTGTGCTTTGCTGATATGTGCGCATCATGGTCCTCCGCCGTATTATATTCGACACTGCACAATGATAAATATCCTGGCTACTCACTGCAACAATATGTGAATCACTACCTCGATCTCCTACATGAGCTGCTAGTGACACAGGGCCAAGAAACATACAAGCTCTGCAAGATCTGGCCGTCGTTAGTTATAGGATCAATCCTGCGAGACCTAGAGAACTCCCCAGCATTCTTGGACACCATCACAAATGACATGCCTGCAACCCTCAAGAATACCAATATGTATAAGGAACTTGTCGGCCCTATAACTCATCCGCAACATGCGATGATCAAACTAGAACTTGCTGGTCTATGGAAGACCCAGGGCCACCCTGTCGTCAACATGGACAGAAGCACGGCAGGGTGGTACAAGAAAGGTACCATACTGAAAACCTCGTTGGAAAGCACTGCCTACAGAATCAACAATATGTTCAAGAAAGAGTTCTGTAGGCAGTACTACAAAGTGCATAAGAAATGGCCAAACTTGGAAATGGACCATGACACGGACCCCCGACTTCTCAGCTGTTACCACGCAAACGAGTGGGGTGAAACCAGGACCAACAGTTGGGACCCAGAGTGCTTTGCCTCGGTAAAATTTGTCAAGACCTTTCAGTTTAACTTCCACATAGATACCATAGACATTATTGCTGACAAAGCAATTATACCGAAGAAGGCAGAGTGGGTATATGAGTACGACACTAAGGCCTACCGGACAATGTACGGTCATTTTCCGGTAGGCCGTCCACCCACCACCAAAAGCGTTGTAATGCATTATCTTACAACAGAGGTATTTGACTGTGAGGAAATCATCTCGCTCATAAACAGAGGCGTCATCCCAGATGATTGGAGGGTGATGGTGGCGGTGCCCAAAGAGAGGGAGTTTAAGGAGGACGATGCTAGATGCTATGGGAAGATGACACCGGAAATGAGAGCCTACCAGGTAGTAACGGAGAAAAACATAGCCGATGTCATCTTCAAATACATAAAGCATCAGTCTATGACTCTCTCGGAGGAGCAACTCACCAAAACCCTTCTTCGGATGAGCAGTCTCGGAGAGGCGTACGATTATGTTAATATTATCATAGACTTTTCTTCCTGGTGTACGCATTTCCGGGCAGAACTGCTTACGCCTCTGTTTAAGAGCCTAAATGCTCTCTTTGGATTCACTCACGTGTATGGTTTTACCCACGAGTTCCCCTTGTTATCGCATCTGCTCTTTCAAGACCGCTACTGCCCACCTGAGCAGGGTGTAGATGGCTCACCTGCAAACGGCCCTCGATGCATCTTTGGCCCAGAGGCGTGGCTGGAGGGTCTTCGCCAAAAGGGATGGACCCTAGCAACTATTCTTATCATCCTCTTGGCGGCACACAGATGTGACACCACCGCATCCCTTCTGGGGCAAGGGGACAACCAGGTGATTGTCCTTCGTATCCCCCCTCCAAGGAATATCTGGCTGAACGCGGCCTTACTCCCGACCAGTATACTGATCAGTTCTTAGTTGTGTTAGGAGAGGTTTGTGATGAAGCAGGCATCGTTATTAAGATCCCCGAGTCGTGGCGTTCGAGACGCGTGTTGGAGTATGGAAGAAGATACTACGTCGACGGGGTGCTTGTGAGCAGTGCCCTGAAGAAGGCCACACGTCTCACCAGTGAAGCTAATCAAGCGATATCCACATTATCCACATTAAATACGACGTTGGCAGGGTTATTCTCCAGCGGTGCCTCTATTGCTGGAGATGACATTTGCCCCTGGCCTGCCTACAGCATGACTACATTCGAGGCTGCATTGCTGCTGTGGAGGAGACACCCTTGTTTCCAGATGATGGCTGATGACTGGATGGTCACACTTCTTCTCATGAGTCGCTCCGTAGGCGGTTACCCAACAGTCCTGTTCCCTCAATTTGCCCTCAGAGCCACACAAGACACTCTCAGCCTCGGCTTCAGCACCCTACATCAACTACTGAAAAACCCTCGGTACCGCGAGTATGTGTATCATTTACTTGACATCTGCAAGCCTGAACATATTGACCATGTCCAATTGATCAAAGACCCAGGAAGTATCCCCTTGAGCATCCCTCCTCAGCCGGAAAATATGTTTCGGAGACAACTGAAGGCAGGCCTGCCCACCATCATCAAGAACAAAAATATGGTCGCCGTTTTTAGCATAGAGGCTAACGAAGAGGAAGAACGCCTGAAAAGAGACCTGTTAGCCATCGAACCGGTCAACCCAAAGTTATTGTGCAAGCTTTGGCAGCTCTCAAACATAGGGGTGAGAGAGAAAGTAATAGGAAAGTTTGTCACATCACGGTCTATACAAAACGCATCTTTGGGGGAATGGGTAGATGAGCGCTCTCTCATCCAGAGCACGCTTGCCTTAGAAAACAGGACTGCTAACTACTACCTCAGAGCCAAAAACCGACCTTTTACCATGTCCTTGGAGAACACGGGATGCATTACCCGGTTGACCCAACTGACACGAGAGGCGCTGTGGGGTCTCAAGTTAGAGGGGATAACCATGCCTACGCCTGCAGACAAGCTTATAGTCGCCAAGTGGAGCCATCTGAGAGCGCACCAGGTACCGGCATCTATCATGATAGGGTGGTCTGGCAAAAGTGCATCGAATTGCCACTACGAAAGAGGACCTCGCACTCCCTACATTGGCTCACAAACACGGCTACGGGCCAAAAGATCAGCCTTGCAGGTGCTCGAGGTCGGTAACATGGTCGACAACATTAAATCGTTGCTAGAACTACGGAGTTGGGTGAAGGGTAGTGACGGACTTCGAGGGCTCCTCAAGACGCTTATAGAAGAAAAAACACATATCACCTTAGAGGAGCTGAAACCGTTCACCGCCCAAGTGTACTCAGGTATGCTGGCACACAGGCTTCCATGCCCTGCCCTGCGCCGAGGAGCCATGTGGAACGGGTGCCCAACCATCTTATCATGGCTCCGAGTGGTATCAGACACCGCAACAAACTACGCCAAGAAGGGCACTAATTACGTGTTTCCAAGAAGATTTCCTGTACGGGTTAGCGGTGGTGGCGGAGATGTACAGAGTTCATGGGGTAGTGTCTCCTACCATGGCTTGACTATTGATAAGCCATGCTGTGTTTGGGAGTTGCCGCCTGAAGTTTTTGAATTGGCACACAGTGAGTATAAGGGACTGCCCTTAATGAGGGGTCATCAGTGATCTGACCCAGGTAAAGGATCGCCATCTAGTACCTACCTGTGTGGACACCAATCCGAGGCTATCCTACACAGTCCACACGGCACACAAACTTGCAGCATGGATCATACATATCAGAGAGGAGGAGTTTGTGACCTCTCTTGAAAACAGGGCCATATCTGAAAGTGTCCATGCCTCCTTCCTTAACCTCACTGAGTTTCGAGGGGTCGAAGTCAGACATCTCATCCCCTGTCTTGTCTTCTACCTCATGATCTACGACAGGGAATTCTTGAAGAACAGCTTAGTATACTTTGAGGACATCTTTGCAACCAAAAAGACGGCATACGACGTGTTTCTGGACACAATAGTTTCCTGTGGGAAAGCGGGTGAACTGTACCTTATAGCAGGCGTGTCTGCCACTGGTAGAGAGAGAGATATAAGATCCGCTTTGTATTTGGCGGTTAACCAGTGTCTGGACAGAGGGTATCTCTCTGTGATCCAGGAGGGCGCCTTTCTGACGCCAGATAACGCTGAGAAGCTTTATCCTCGCGTTGTCAAGCTTGTTTTACGGGTTATGGGTGAACCAAGACCTCCTCAAGATCTTCAAACTTACGAGGAGTATATCAGCTATGTAGACGGACTTCCACCTGCGCTCAGAAACCACATGCCCTGTAGGGTGGTTCACACCGAAGAAGAGGCAATTAGCTATGTGCGCGCTGTGGATGTCCCTCGCGACCAGGGTTTGCGAGGTGTTCTGCATCCTATCGAGGGATCAGGTGGCCTGGCCATGACCTCAAATATACGCACCTCGCCTTTTACAGTGAGGCTTTCTCTCACGTATACTCTGCCGACCATAGCATGTTCTCTACTCCAAGCATTGGAAGGGTGGAGCGGATGGGACCGGTGCGGTGTCGTGAGACTGATCACGCTGCGAGATGTAGAGGGGGTAGTGTTCAACGCTGTGGGTCATCTGGTGCGAGCCTGCGGATACCCTCACTGGGAGGGACTCAGCCCGGACTCAAACGTGTGGGAGAGAGGGCCACTTGCATGCGTGACTGATATATGTAATACTTGGATGGATCACGAGGGATTTTACGCCAACATCCTGCACACAGAAGAACAAGTGGTGGCTGGTCTCCGTGACAGAGGAGAGAGAACTCTCTTGGTAGTTGGAGAGAGGTCCTCGGTTGCGGACGCTGTGAGCCTGGCTGCTTGGGGGGGACCGCACTGCCTTGTGCTCGCTCCAGTGAGCTGCTTGAGGGGTTTGTCTGTAGAGGATCCGTCATGGATTACACTGCCTTGTGTGACGCCTCCCTTAGACATTGTAGATTTCCCGGGAGGCTCCTGTTGGTGTTTGTTTGGCGAAGGAGTAGAGGAATCCGTGGTCCAGGAGGATGATGAGATAGCCAACTACAAGCAAACACGAGTGGGACTTTCGCCGCACCTGCTGAGTATAATCACTGTCACGCAATGGGCCACGCCAAATGTGAGGGCCTCACTGCGGCAGCTGTCTTCCTGTTACAACATGTTCCAACCGCTCACCAAGATACTCACTGAGATACCCGTTTCCCTGGACGATCTCTGGTCACTCATAAGGACCGAGACGACTACCCAGGTGAACAAGCTACGAAGATGTAGACCTGGTGGAAGTGTAGTAGGTGCGTCTGATGAAGAGATGGGCAATGAATATCTCTTGAGGACGTGTGATGTGGGTGTGCGAGTATACACTCTTGCTCAAATTACGTATTTTAGGTACAGATGCACGCGGGAGACACCGAGCTATTAGATTTAATGAAATATAAAATTATTTTATACGTCAAAAAATTTTTAAAGTCAACTTTAAAGTTAAAAATAGACGGAATTTACAAAATTCAAAGAAAATTGCTGTCTTTGTGAAACATATTCCCATATCCATAGTACCCTTCAGGTATCTCAATATGCCAATATTGAGCAGTGCCTCATGGCACTCATCATGACTTCAATAATGACACTGGGAAAACCCATCTCCCCCAATAACCATGAGGCATACAAAAAGAGGTGGAAGGCGGCCATAGCAGGTGCCAACACGGTTGATATGGTAGGAGACGCCAAGTGGTCAATAATCTTCGCAGTGGCCACCTTGTTCCAAGACCTCATAGTGGGAAAGACCTTACTGAGACGCGAATTGGCAGAGGCGATCCTCACCGCGCAGAAAGAAGGCCTGGCAGCGTCCGTGCTGGGCCAGATCCTACTAGTGTGGGAATACGCGGCATTGATATATATATGCAATATCTCAATATGCAAAGGGCCTAGCCAACCGGCATTCGCTATGAAGCGAATCGATTTCTACAATCGTGAATTGGCAGAGGCGATCCTCACCGCGCAGAAAGAAGGCCTGGCAGCGTCCGTGCTGGGCCAGATCCTACTAGTGTGGGAATACGCGGCATTGATATATATATGCAATATCTCAATATGCAAAGGGCCTAGCCAACCGGCATTCGCTATGAAGCGAATCGATTTCTACAATCGTCATCGCTGAAGCGATAGCGAACTTCGATTGGTAGACAAAGTAACCTTCGCATAGCGATCGCCTTGCCTATTCGATTTAAGATGAGAACCTGAGAAAAATCTAGAAAATTCAACCGAAATGCACTGAAATCACGGAAAAACACGTATTTCGAACACAACTAAGTTAATAAACTTGTTATTTCTTGCTCAAATTACGTATTTTTGGTACAGATGCACGCGGGAGACACAGAGCTATTAGATTTAATGAAATATAAAATTATTTTATACGTCAAAAATTATTTACCACACAATTTATTTACCAATAGTAGAAACAAAGAATAGTACTGTTCATGACACAAATGATGAAGTTACTGACATTTTGAGTGATGACTCAGAATCTACATTACAAAGGAACTCAAGTTTGTCATCTCAATATTACACTGATCCAGAAGATTCAACATACATACCTGATCATGTCATTCAAACTCCAGAAAATCAAATGACTCTTCGATCAACACGGAGAAATGAAATCTATAAGTCAGATGATCTACCCGAAGATGACTATGCTGAAGGTGCCGTGTCTCCTACTGGTTTTGTGTGTAGTGCCGAATCTACTATGGGTATCTTAGATGGCGATCCACAAGACCTTTCTGAAGCTCTACATAGCAATAAGGCGGATAAGTGGATAGAGGCAATGAATGAGGAATACCAGTCATTAATTCAGAATAATACCTGGTCACTTGTCGATTTACCAAAGAACAAAAAGGCGTTAGCATGCAAATGGGTTTTCAAAACCAAAACAGATGAAAATGGTAATGTAACACGGTATAAAGCAAGACTCGTTGTAAAAGGATTTCAACAAAGAAAAGGAATAGATTATCATGAAATTTACGCTCCAGTAGTACGCTATTCTTCTTTAAGATATGTAATTGGCCTGGCTGTAAAATACAATTTAAATATTCATCAAATGGACGCGGTAACGGCATTTTTACAAGGCGACATTGAGGAAGAAATATACATATATTTCACAGCCGCCGTATTTTGAAAATGGTCAAAAAGTTGGACGCCTTAACAAGTCTGTATATGGTCTGAAACAAGCAAGTAGACAATGGAACAAGAAATTAAATGCAGCGCTACTAGAAATCGGCATGTCACGGTCTAAAGTTGATCCTTGCATATACTATCGAATAATTAATGAAAAGGATATTTTATTTATAACAGTTTATGTAGACGATCTTTTATACCTATTTAATAATGAAGATACTGTTCTGATGACGAAGAAAAAATTGAATGAGAAATTTCAAATGAAAGATCTAGGTGTTGCAAAATGTTGCATTGGTTTTAGAATCACTCAAGATGAAAATATGAAAGAAATTTCACTTGATCAATCATTATATATAGACAAAATACTTAATCGCTTTAATATGAGTGACTGTAAACCTGTATATACACCATGTGAACCAAACTTACAATTAAAAAAGGCTGAAAATGATGAGGAAGTTGTGAAAAACATTCCATATCAAGAAGTGATTGGATGTCTATTGTATTTATCACAGGGAACCAGACCAGATATTGCCTATGCAGTAAACACACTAAGAAGATACAATAATAAACCAACTGCTCAACATTGGGTTGCTCTGAAGAGAATATTGCGTTACTTAAAGGGAACTATTTCTACAAAACTAGTCTTCAAGAAAAACAATGACAATATTGTTGGATACTGCGACGCCGATTGGGCAACTAATGCGGAGGATAGAAGATCCTGCTCTGAATATATTTTTATTTTTCAGGGTGCAGCTATAAGCTGGTGTTCAAAAAGACAGCCTACTATAGCTCTGTCTAGTACCGAGGCAGAAAACATGTCACTGGCCACAGCAATTCAAGAAGCCATTTGGCTCAAGCAATTAGAAGAAGATTTTTGGCCTGATCTGGCAGGTACCCCAATTACACTGTATTGTGATAATCAAAGTGCAATTAGTATTTCAGGTAACGACATCTACCACGCCCGTAGCAAGCATATTGATGTTCGCTACCACTTTGTGAGGGAACGAATCTCAAGCAAACAAGTTTCTGTCTACTACAAAAGCACTCAAGAAATGGTGGCCGACGCTTTGACGAAAGGATTGCATCGACCCAAACATGAGATGTTCAACCAGGCAATGGGTTTGCGTCCAGAGGAGGCTGTTGATAATGAGGACGCAAAAATATCTAAAGTGTAAAACGAAACTGCATCGCAAGATGGCAACACCACGTACAATGGCGCGCTCTCTCTCTGTTTCCGTAATGAGTTCATGTGCTAAGTCATCCTGTAAAATTATTATTAAAATAAACTGTTTCCTAAGTTAAATCAAAAGTCTCGCGTATTATTTCATCAATGACATTTTGTAATTGTTTTGACAGATTCAGGGTTGAAAGTGCTGTCAAATATTTTATTACCAAAAATTAGATATAAGACCTACCATAAAAACTAAAAATGAGCGCAATATTTTCAAATGGTATGAACATATAATTTTTTGTTTACAATGTTCCACCGGTGGTACATTGTCAAATTAAGGGTGAGACTCTTGTCGTCGCGACTGGGCGACTCTTGTCGCCAAGTACCAAAAAAAACTTGTTATGACGAATATTCTGTGTTGATGTATGTACTTATATACACATCGTTGTTAGCGGGTTATGCTTTTACGCGGTGGCTGTTCCACCTAGCTTGATGGCTGTTCCATCAGGATCTTACTTGAGGTGATGGCTGTTCCATCAGGATCTTACTCAAGGTGATGGCTGTTCCATCAGGATCTTAAGGTGATGGCTGTTCCATCAGCATCTTACAGGTGATGGCTGTTCCATCAGCATTACTTGACTTATCGTGAGTATTATGGGGCTTATCCCCGTGTGGCCTCCAACCTCCCCTATAGCCACCCCGAGCCTCGCTCTCTTATTACTGATCTATCTGTTCGCAACAGACCGACGCATCGGTTAACACTTCTGGTAAGTACACTAGCTTATACATGGGTATATAACATCGGTGACAACTTATCTGAAATTGCATGCACTGTATAAGTCAAAATCACTCACCGATGTACCTCGCTTGCCGTCTCGTAACAGAATGGCAGACCGGCCGGCGCAGCGAGCCGCCTGTGCCCGCTCGCCTACTGATAACGACCCGATCCAACCCGAGTAAACCCGACAAGCCTTGTAAAACTCTTCGCTTTCGCGACATTCCCCCCAAGGAAGGTGTAGAACGAAAACGATTTAATTAATTTACGCATTTATTTTACTACAATCTGCTAATAACAATCTAAATCAATATAACCAATCTGCTTCTGAATCTTATTCTACTGATCAAACAATCTGATAAGTAACTGGGATGTCCACTCTTTGACCCTTTCTCTAGCTTTGGCTGCTGAAGCCCTAATTGGCCTCTTTCTGTCGTCTGCTGATTCTGATTGAGCCGCCGGTTGGGATTCTTGTGTGCTTTGTGACTCTTCAGAACTATCAGGTTTGTCTATGGCTTGTGCTCTGACTGTGGAAGTTTGATTTGCTGTTGGTACTGTACTCTGTTCTTCAAGTTCGAGTGGAAACAGGTGACCTATTGAGCGAGTCAATGTTTCTCCCGATGATATCTTAACTTTTGCAACTCTTATTTGTCCATCTGAACCTTTTAGTAACTGTGCAATTTTTCCTACCTTCCAGTGTGCCCTATTACCTTCCGACTTTAACTGAACCGTCTCTTCTAACTTAGGAACTCTATTGACTACAACTCTTGATTGACGATGTTTGTCATTTCTTTCTCTGAGACTGGTCAAGTACTGATTGGTGAACATCTTACCAAATTCTGCAAGAATTATTTGACCTCTTTTCCACCCATCAATCAGATTGCATTTGGTTGTAGTAGCTGGTTCTAAGAACTCACGATCTGAAATTTCTGTGATTACTGATCCGCCTACACGCAGAAAATCTTGAGGTGTTAAAACATGTTCAAGTTCAGCACCTACTGTGGTCAACGGTCTGGTATTTACAATGGCTTCAAGCTCTTTCATTGCGGTGCATAACTGGTTGTGATTTATTAAGTGTTTCTCTAAAGTTCTTTTAATACTGTATTTCACAATTCCAATAAGTCGCTCGTAAAATCCTCCAAACCATGGTGCTAATTCTGGAATGAACTTCCATCGCAAACTGTTCTCTATACAATAATCTGAAGTAAGAACCTCTGCAGTAAGTTTGAACTGTGTAGCATTATCCGAAACAATTAGCTGTGGTATGCCCCTTACTGCAACGAATCTTCTTATGGCAAGTAAACATTCTTCAGCCGAAAGGTCCTTCACCACCTCCATGTGTATAGCCCGGATGGTTAGGCACGTGAGTAGGCATACCCAACGTTTTTCTTGCATCCCCTCATTCACATATAGAGGTCCGAAATAATCAATGCCAGTAAAAGCAAACGGTAGGCTAAGCTTCACTCTCTCTGCTGGCAAGTCAGGCATTGCCGGTAACTTAAATGGGCCGCCTCCATATTTGACACACTGTGGACACCTTCTGATTATTCTTTGAACAGTTGATCTACCATGAGGGACCCAAAATTTCTGACGTAATAGGGCTAACGTATGAGAGACTCCGACATGATAGTTTTTCTGATGTAAGTCTGATATGATTTTGTGAGTATATTCCGCATTTTTAGGCAGGAGTATAGGCTCTTTCTGATCTTCTGATAATTCTGTGTGTCTAAACCTACCTCTACACCTCATTACTCCTAAATCGTCCTTGTATAAATGTAATGATCTCGTCAAGTCAGTCATATTACCTTCAGTCTCTTTGGGGAAATATTTTGTCTGAATATCTTTTATTGTCTTTGTTTCATCTTGTTCGGGGCAGAGAGATTCATCTACGTTAACTGATGCCGTAATGTTTATCGATTCAGTATTCGTAAGACCCTCCTCGGCCAAAGAAAGATTCTGAACCTCGTTCTTCTTAGAAAAATTAGGCCACTGTTCAGAGTCTTCCGTCAAAAAATCAGGACCCTTAAGCCATCTACCGTATGACTCAATTCGCTCTGCCCTGGTTCCTACATCAGATGGGTTAAGTTTTGTTGGTACGTATCTAATTTGTAGTGACTTGTTCTGTTTGATTTCAGTAATTCTACGCGACACAAACGGTGGAAGTAGTTTGTCCGATTTACACCAGCTCAAAACTATTTGACTATCAGTCCACAAAAACTGCGACTTGATTTTTAGACGTAAAAACTTCATGACATAATTTATGAGCCTACACCCGATAAGTACTCCCAGCAATTCCAATCTTGGAATCTGTAAATTGTTTTGATCCTTTAACGGCACTAATCTGGACTTGCCAATAATAAAACTGACAATATTATTAGTGCGTAAAGAACTACGCAAATAAATAGCCGCTGCATACGCATCCTTTGATGAGTCAGTAAAGCAATGCACTTCATACTCTATTTGGTCACCACATTTGTCGCTATCTAGACTTTGGGCATAATAGCGATCAACTTTAATGTTCTTCAGAAAAGTAAACTTTGATGCTATTTTTTGCCATTCACTAAGCAATTGGGAATTCAAGTTAGCATCCCACTTAATTTTATCCTTCCATAATTTTTGAAAGAATAGTTTTGCTGGGAGTAGTATCGGTACCGCAAAACCACAAGGATCGTAGACTGAAGCTATGATTTTTAGTATGTCTCTTTTTGTACGAATCGTGTCTAAGTCTTTATCGGTAAAATTAGATTTCAAAGAAAGATCATCATCATTTATGTTCCAAGTTAAACCTAAAACTTTAACCACATTTTCGTTAGCTCGAAATCTTTCTGGGATCGCAGAAATTAGTTCCTTTGAATTTGAATTCCATTCTCGTAAATTCATGGATAAGCTGTCAAATGATTTTTTCGCGGTTTTATAAAGGTTTAAAGCATCTGACATAGTTTTTGAACCAGTAACTATATTATCCACATAAATATCATCAGCTAAATCTTTCATGAGGGTGTTGTTTGACTTCGTCAGATGAAATCTGATTGTTGCGTTTAGTAAAAATGGGCTAGATATCACACCAAATGGTACGCGGCAAAAACGAAGATGTAAGACATTTTCGGAACTAGCTGTGTCATTTATGTCTTTAAGCCAAAGGAAACGTGTTACGTCTCTGTCTAGTTCTTGGAGGCCTAACTGTAAAAAGGCCTTTTCAACATCTGCTACAATAGCTATAGGGTGTTCTCTAAACTTAACCAGCAACCCAGTTAGATCTTCTAACATCAATGGCCCTCGATATAAACATTCGTTCAAACTTCGATTATCACCGGTTTTAGCAGACGCATCATAGACAATACGTAGTTTTTTAGACCTATCTCTACTATGTACACAATGATGAGGCAAGTAATGAACTTTATGTGTCTGTTGAATATTAGACCTTGGAACAATTTCTATGATCCTATTCTGCAGTTGCTCCTGTATGACATTATCATATGCCAACATGTCAGTCTGACTTAACCGTTTCACTAAACTATTAAGACGACCCCAAGCTAGACCTAAATTATTAGGAAGATCAGGTTGCGATTCAGTCCACGGCCATTGAACATGGTATCTATTGTCACTATAGATGATAGTCTGATTAAATTGCCTTATAGCTTCTTCATCGCGAGTGGATTTGGGAGAATCCGTGATACCTATCGATTCAAGATCCCATAATTTTTTCACGTCATCTATTTTTATCGGTAAATCTGGCTCAAAAAACTGTGAATCAAAAACTCCATCTGATTGAAAATAAGTTAGGACTGTTAACTGATCTGAGTCAATATTTTCATTAATCCTACCTGACCATACCCATCCAAAGTCAGAGTTTACTAGGTATAAATTCTGAGTGACTGAAATCTTTTCATGTAACATGAACGAGTGGTAATAATCATTACCTATCAAGATATCTACCATGTCACCGCCAGATCCGTCATCCGCCAGAGTAAGGTCTTTCAATGTGATATCATTTCCTATCTTAATTGTGTCATTAAACAAGGGTTTTCGAATGGCATGTGTGATATGAGGTACAACATTGGCATGAATCTGGCGGATCACACCTGTTCGAGTTACTAGTCTGAAGTTAACTATGGGACTTTCAATCTGATGTGGCGATTTCGCGCCAAAAGTGAATATCGATAGATTTATCTTTTCTGTGACAGGTAGTTTTAGGTTTTTCGCAATAGACTCGGTAATGTACGATCTTTGACTACCGCAGTCTAGTAAGATCCTACACTGTCGCTGCCTCGAATCGTTTTCAGAGTTCCCTACCATAGCTAGGCAAGTTTGTAACAGCGTGGTGCTTGTTTCGGAGCCAACATGGAAACTATCAGTCTCTGATGACTTTACTGCCTGTGAAAACTTTTTAGGACATAAAGCTCTATTATGATTGCCAAATTCGTTACAATGCCGACACCGACGTTTTGATCGACATGTACCTACCCTATGGCCTACCTGTAAGCAGTTATAGCATCTGTTACTTATTAGTGCTTTCCTATCCTGCATTGTTTTGTATTTCGTACACTCGTCATTAAAATGATCTTGACTGCAGAATATGCATTTCCTAGTACTAGGTTTCTTTTTGGGTGGTTCATCGTTTTTATCAGAATTTTCGTGTTGCCTTTTGTTCGAATGTTGTGCTTTAATATTAAAATTTCTATTGTCATTTCTTTGTCTATTTTTTCTAAAATTGGTATGTCTACGCTGTCTGTTGTCTGTATTTTCTTCTGATTTGATATGCAATGAACCTGTCGTAAAGCTTTCAGTCATGTCTTTGGTTTCACCTTTTGTCGAGTCTGTAACTTTATTGCCTACCGTGTCTTTTTTCAGTCTATTTGATGTTTCTCTAGCCGATATGATGTATTCTAGATATTTCCTTATACCATCTATTTTCTCATCTTCGTCTGTCATTTTCATTCTTACTTCGTAGATAAGATCTTCAGGGAATTTTTCCATTATCATGACTCGGAGGTGGTTATGATTTACATCTTCGCCCAAGGAGCTCAATACCCGAAGATGCCTTTCTATTTCATTAAGAACTTGTCTGCAATCCTTTACCTGATTTGTTGTAACTGGTTTTATTCGATAAAGTGCGACATAGTGTGCGTCAATAATAGCAGCAGGCTTACCGAATCTTTCCTTTAGAGTTTGAACAGCTATACTATAATTTTTGTTTGTGATATCCAAACCTTCAATAGCTTGCTTTGCGTCACCTTCTAAAACTGACTGCAGGTATAGCAACTTATCTACCTCGTTTATATTTCTGACATCAACGTTCGAAGAAAACTGGTCCCAAAATTGATACCACTTGAGAATATCACCGTCAAATTTGCTCAACTCCATCCTCGGCAATTTTCCAGTAATTTTTGAGTTTTCACTATTGTCCATAACTGCTGAGGTTCGTTTTCTGTCATTGCGTTTGATATAAACATTTATTTCGGACACTAAATCTTCTGCTTGAATTTGGATGGATGTATATAGGGTTATCTGACTTATATCGGGTTCTTTTAACAATTTGCAGTAGTTATGTATTTCAGCAACAAACCTTTCATTAGCACCTTTAAGTTTAGCTCCAACCAATTCTAATTCTTTGTAATTAATATCACCGTCTACTTCTTTAAGGGCACACTGGGCAGAGTTTATGTACGACTGAACTGATTCGTATACCAACTTCAAGCGAGTTTGAAGACAATCTTCCATCTTTAGAAGATTGAGTACAGTACCTAAACTACCCAAGAGCAAGAACTTGTTGATTTAGTTTTGTCCAAAGATCTACAACAAACGAAAATTTACTTATTTAAATGCATTTTATTATTTATTTATTTTTATTTACCTACCTACTAGGTACGTGTCTGTACTGACCAACGTCCTTATTAAATTACGATCCTCCTTTTATCTAAGTAGATACGTAGTGTTTGTACCTAAGTAGGTAATGGTCTCTTTTACCTATTTGTCAACTCCAAAAGAAAAACAAAATAAAGTTTCAGCGTCTCAATACCAGCATAAAACATAATGCTAAAAACAAAATAAAACCTTAGATATACCATGCACAATATAAGTTATCCTTCAAAAACAACACACATTGACATTTACCTACTACCATAATCATACGTAGTTATGTTGGTACGTAGGTAAATTAAGCTAACTTTCCTTTGAGTACCTAGGTATAAAAGAGCACGTAAATGTTACGGATATTATTGTGAAGTAAGTACCTAAGTACCATCTACCTACTTCATTTCTATCTTTGCGTAAACTCGAACTTTTACCTAATTCGATTTCATTTAAAAAATCTTTAAAATTCTGCTCGTGACCGCAACCGATAAACTTTCATAAACAGTAGGACTTAAAATATATACCTACGTACATATACACAATATTACATTCAAATGATTATTCGAATTCCTTTGTATAAGCAATGATTATTTACGTCGTACGAAGTAAATGCAAAAACAGAACTACCCGCAATTATTTTTTGTTAACCAGAGTAAACAATCTATTTTTAGAATGCATAAAAGAGATATCCCTGCATCTCCACCATGTCGCCAAGTACCAAAAAAAACTTGTTATGACGAATATTCTGTGTTGATGTATGTACTTATATACACATCGTTGTTAGCGGGTTATGCTTTTACGCGGTGGCTGTTCCACCTAGCTTGATGGCTGTTCCATCAGGATCTTACTTGAGGTGATGGCTGTTCCATCAGGATCTTACTCAAGGTGATGGCTGTTCCATCAGGATCTTAAGGTGATGGCTGTTCCATCAGCATCTTACAGGTGATGGCTGTTCCATCAGCATTACTTGACTTATCGTGAGTATTATGGGGCTTATCCCCGTGTGGCCTCCAACCTCCCCTATAGCCACCCCGAGCCTCGCTCTCTTATTACTGATCTATCTGTTCGCAACAGACCGACGCATCGGTTAACACTTCTGGTAAGTACACTAGCTTATACATGGGTATATAACATCGGTGACAACTTATCTGAAATTGCATGCACTGTATAAGTCAAAATCACTCACCGATGTACCTCGCTTGCCGTCTCGTAACAGAATGGCAGACCGGCCGGCGCAGCGAGCCGCCTGTGCCCGCTCGCCTACTGATAACGACCCGATCCAACCCGAGTAAACCCGACAAGCCTTGTAAAACTCTTCGCTTTCGCGACAACTCTGACGCCAAGTGTGCAGAGCTTTGAACAAAATATATTATGAAAATTGTCGGCCGCAGCCTGTCTTCGCGTCTAGTCGCCGAGCTGTCGCCTGTTGCCTAGTGTGCGCTGCCGTTTAAAGATAGTAAAAATAAATGATTATGGTTATTACATTAATCTGTTTCGATCTTGTACTTATTTGTTCTAAATGGCTCTAACTAAGTTATCTTTAACAGATCAAGGATTCACCCAGCACAGGGTATTAGTTTCTTCCTTCGCCCAGTCCTTTTTGTAAGTAAAAAAGTTAGGCAGTACCATAATTAAAAATAGGAGATTCTATCCCCCAATGAGCAAAACTTAAGGGTTACTCAACTGACTGTACTATGCTATATCAGTGACAATATGTTATTGATACTAATATCTTAAATGTATATTCCGAAATACAGCCAAATCCGTGTAGTAGTTTTTGTAAGAAAAGTACCTAATAAACGTCCACGAATGCAACCTCACAAGTTTTCACATTATAATATGAGTAGGATAGGATGGAAGGATACTCCAAGTTTAATTTTTAAATCGGTTAAGCCGTTCAATAGTACCTACTTAATTGAAACCAATTTTTAAAACCAGATTTTAACTGTGTATAATAGATATTCGTTAGTAAGTACGTGCGTGATATTTTTTTCATGTTTTGAATTGTCACGCGTAACCTACTTCGGTCCATCATTATTAGATATTTATGACATCTTGTCATCATAAATATATAATGATAGCCGCCTGTACAGCGCTGCGGTGCTGACGGTGGAAATCAGAAACATTGAAAGCACGCCGTAGTAATTTCATCGATCTGCCCCGCCCAAAATTCTGCTTCGAACAACTTCACGCTAGTAGTGCCATCGCTCGCTCACTTCAAGGCGCCCACATAATGTATGAAACGTAGTATCTATACGATCTTATTGTTTAGTCACCCCCCATTAACAAACTTGACACCGTTTGGCGGCATAAGGTCACTATTCAATAGAATCGAGATGCAGTGACGAGACGGTCGTTTGTCTTAGACTGATCTTTTCATTTATACGGTTCATTAGACGTTGGCGTCGACTCGGCTCGCCTGTCCTTTAAACGTGGGATAATAACGCAATTTTAGTGATGAATTTGACATATCATGAGTATTATTTATGCGGTAAATTCAAACAACTGTAAGTTCGAATGTCAACAGTGATATGTTGTACATGATTTAGTAGAACAATCGTTTAAAAGTTTGTTGTTGTGTCAAGTGGATAATTTCTAGTGAACATTTAAACGTATAACATTTAGTGTTTGTTTGTACTTACTCCTCCACAACTATTAAATTACATAAGAAGAAGAAATAAGGCACCACCACGTTTCGCCACAGCAAGCTACGTTACTCGAATCATTTGCCTGCAAGAAGTTCGCCATTAAATATTCGTGGACAATCCGTAAAGGCGGCGTCATTGAGTCGTATAGAGGCATCCCCGAGACTGGCTGCTGGGGTGGAGTGCGGTCGCGGCGGGGGCGGCCCTATCGGCGGCGGCGTCGGCGGTGGCGCTGGCGGTGGCGGTCGCCCCGGCTACGGATATGAGGCGCTCTCGGCGGCTAGCGACGGCAGTGATCCCGAGCCTGACGACGCACCAGATTACGCCGCTTTTGAGATGGAGCTTTCAGGCGGAGGAGAGTCTGTCGACGGTCCCTCGTCGCGAGCATCAACCAAAGTGAATTTTCCTCCGGATGTGGAACTGGAGCGCCGGCCCACAGCCACCGCCGTGGCCAGCGCGGTCTACCACCGCGGTCGCGGCCGCTCCATGAGTGCATGGAGCGATATTAGTCGATCCAGCATTCGATGTGAAGAAAGGTAATTCATTCAGCAGTATTTCATGTAGTTGTATATATTAAGTATTCGTAGTGGAGAAACAGTAGTATTTAATTTTGTTTTAAGGGTAGTCAAAGAGAGATAACTCTAAAGATTCGTTGCTACCATGCGTCACGAGAGTTAGCCGAAGAGTTAGGAAGTGCACGTTGAGGAAAACAGTGATTAATTTTATGCATATAGGATATTATTCTGCAGGAATGGCCATCATTATCATTTAATAGGGTCTACAACAACTTACCAAAAATACTAAAATCAGCGAACCATTCGCATCATGTCCTCTGTTACAAAGTTTGACGCATTCTACGGCATTGAGTAAGTGATTTTGGCATGCGCAATGTAACCAAGTTTCTAAACGTAAGAAGAAGGGCTTTAGTCCATTTGTACCTATGTCGTGAAAATACACCCTAAATGATTTGATTTCTGATCCATAAGGATCAGAAAGTAGGTTAGCCTACTTCCAAGTTTCTGTGTCAAGTTTGAAAGTTGAAGTCTAAAACAAAAACGGTTTGTCGAAGATGTTCCAAACAAATCTTGCTAAAGGTTACAATATACAGAATAGTATAGTTTAAGTTAAAAAAAAATTTAAGGAGCCAAGCCAAGTGACAATTGGACATTTCTGAGGGCCTAGCCAACCGGCATTCGCTATGAAGCGATTCGATTTCTATTATCGCTACACCTTTGATTTGACATTTCTGATCGCTCGAGTTTTCGTCATCGAATGTCAAATCCTATACATTTTTTTTAGTTTCTAATCGAAAGCGATTGTCGAAATGTAACATGGCTAGGGCCTCTGATCGCTCGAGTTTTCGTCATCGAATGTCAATTCCTATAACATTTTCTTCGTTTCTATTCTAAAGCGATTATAGAAATGTAACGTTTAAAAATTATTTTGAAAATGTAAAGTTTCTACTTAATATTTAATTATTTACCTAATTATCTACTTAGAATTAAGCTGCTGTCTTTTTTAACGCATGTTATGACACCCTGTAATTACGGGAGCACTAGTTTTTTTTATATTTGACCAATGAGATTATGCATGTACAGTACAGTGTAACTCTGTGTTTGGTGTCCATATTAAATAATTAAGTAAATAAATAAGTAACATGGCTAGAGGGGCTTGTCCCTTTCAGGCACACAGTGAGCGGCTGATCGGTTGCCTCTAGTTTGCCTCGTGCCTCCATATATATTTAAGTGGAGTGTCCATACAGCGCGTAGGTATAGGTGTTCATGTAATAGGTACTTTTTTTATAATACAATCAATAAGGTTATATCTTTTTTTTATTTTAACTAACTAATTCAAACTTAACCTATAGTTAAATAACGATGCATATCATATAATAAAATGCTCGTTCACTATCTGGTATTGTATCTGGTATTATGAACCATCAAAACTCTTAGTTCAGAAAAAGGGCTGTTGGAATATTATGAACAGTTGAATAAATTACGAATGATGAAGATTATTTTTCTGTAATAAACTCCCGTTCAACTATCGGTAAATAAACTATTGGGATAACATAAAACCTATAATGTCATTAGAAAGTTGTGGAGCGTGGTGGAGCTATGAAAACTCGTTCATAAGTAAGATTTTTGTGTGTTTTTGGACCAGTAGACGAATTTACAAAAAAACCTGATGGGAAATGACTTACTTTATTTCATTTTCTACTTAAGATGATAGTCTAGTTTTCAAGAAAATGTATGATTGGAGGCTGATATTAACAACCAATCGATAATTCACATAAAAGCTTACGGAAGCGGTTTACTCTTCTTAGCGCTTTTCATACAAACCGATATTGTCATCAAGGCGTCCACATTTAACGAGCTTTTAGAGACCGACTGAGCGTCTAATGGCGAAAAAAAAATTACAAAGAGAAAAAACTGTGATACTGCATTATGAACAAACCTACGATAGAGAACACGTAATTCTTATTATAAAATAAAAAGTTGATGTTGTTCAGTTACTGGGCTACGTTCATGAACTGGTGCCACTAGGTGAATTGATCAACTTGACCCAACTGACGACAGGTTAATTTGATCAAACATGATTACAATTGAACAGATTCACACAAGGTGATCCACTGATTTTACACACAGATGGTGGACAAATGAACGTTATCGGGAATAGGCGTATTAGATAAAAGGAGATTGACTAGGGGTGCGGGGTTGGAGTACGTGATAGGGGGTGCGCAAAGGGAGGAGGGCAGTATCACGTGATACGCGGCCTGAAATCACATTTAGTCTCACGGCCGGCGCGTGACGGCGTGCGTTGCACGGCGGGAGAGTGCGCGCTCCGAGTCAAGTGCACGAGCCGACCTTTTGAACCCCCCCGCCGCGAACTTGTACTAAAGTGATCTAAATCTCTACTACTAAATATTTTTGTACATAAGTGCCCAGAAAACAATAATGCCTGTACTTGCTTTATCTAAGCGAAATCTATACACTTTCTGCTCTACTTACTAATTGACTCGCTGTAGACCTCTACCCAGCTTCGCTTCGAAAACATTTTGTTTAGAACTTTTTAAATGGACGTTGCTGTTATGGAATTAGGAGATGATATATTTTTCATTCATGGACGCAGCGGGTTCGTATTTTAGTAAGAATCCAGGCACTTCAAATGTCCCTTATCATTGTATTATAAAATGTTTTGTGCACTTTGTCACTCAAAGAAATATTCAATTTAATATTGAGGGTCACATATATTTATATATTTCCATTTTCAACAAACATTGGAGATTTTATGAGTAAAGTAGCGCACAAGAAACAGCAATAACTTTTGGGGTCAACTAAGACCAAAACTACCTTCATGCACACCTGCAATCTGCATCGCCCTTACACTTTACGAACAAAAATAGACTATTGTGGGACGACACAGCACTTGAGACACAAGCACACGTCTTCCTTCCTTTTCTTGTACTTTATGTTCGTTGCAAGCTTTCCCTATCTTTTTGAATATATTCTTATTATGTTATTTATAATATTAAGAACCGTATTGATTCAGTTAGTTAGATGTACTTAGGTACCTACTCTCGACTGTCACAACAAAGGTTGTTAGGTCGAATGTTAGCATATCAAAAATCCTGTTTTGTATTCATGTTATTGAACTAGTAGTTCTTCCCAAACAAGATCTCGCGCACCATCGATTAGTGTACATTTGTACTTGCTTCTTATTACCACTACAGTTTAAGAGCTATTACTGTCTAGTTTATGTCTATTGCGCTAGCTCACATGAAAATAATGTCATGCATGTGTTAGATTAAGGTAGATCTAAAAGTCGTTCGTTCGTATGAGCAAGTGGCCAACTCTGGTGACGGAGTTTTTAGGCCGCCTAAAGGCCTCCGTCATGGCTTACCCACTTTAAAAGCCGGGACCGACAATTTAACATGCCCTCCGAAGCACGAAAGCGCTCAGCTGATAATGCCACTTGCGGTCACCCATTTAAGTTGTGACCACTCAGAACGTTGCTTAACTTCGACGATCTATCAAGAACGTCTTAACAAGCTTCGCCACGAGCGCTTCAAAGTTATTAAGACATTCTAATATTCATGATAACCCTAATTTCAACTACGTGGGATCTAATTGAATTAAAAAGTTACTAGAGATCCTAATGGAATAGCTATTGTTAATGATAAATAAAATAAACACCACTCAACACATCAATACTTTATCCAAATCAACAATCCGATTTAAACACAAATTATCACAAGTAGTACATAACAAATTGTTAATAAACCTTAATTGTGACACACACATCTACCATGAATATTACGAGTATAACAGTAGGTATTAGCTTTATGTTCTGTCTGCCTAGGTCGGCTGCTGGTCAAAAAGTGCCCCGCCTCGGCTTTTGGATCGTCTTATAAAGACTACTACGAAATCGTAAACAACCTTTCTCGACCGCCCCACCATTTTATCATAGCTATAATGCCACCGTGGGATATAACTATTCGAATATAACTTTATCGGTACTTACAAACTTTAAATAAATCAGGACTAAATGTAACTTTTATGATAAATCATAAAAGGAATGAGACATAAACGCTAAATCGTTGCCCTAGTTGCCACTAATTGATAATTTTGATAACATGTAAACGTATAAATACGAAACTGATGCCGTGCGGGCATTTGCATAGGCTTTTTATTAGCTACACTTTAGAACAATAAGATTGTTATAAGGTGTAGATAATCTACGATATATCTGAGCAGAAATAATTTGAATATTTTAGAAAATGTATTAAATATGAAGTATAGGTTAGGTTATATAGTTACGTTTCTGTATTTCAACCTTTAGTTTAATATTGCTACTACTCGTATATTAAACATGATCTCATCGTATAGCTATGTAAAAATATATTCGGATTCGTTGAAAATTTAAATAATTCATAATAATATTAAATAGTTTTTTAAGATGGACAGTAAACGAAAATTTATTACGTCATCATATACTCGTGGATTTCAAAAGATGAAGATGGTAGAAAGAAGGATTATAAAGTTTATAAATAGATGTATAAAATTTATTACCATAAGTAATTATTCGCAATTTGTACAAAGTCTAAACTTAAATGCATACAGTGGCGTGAGACGGTCTTGGAAATAATTCACATATAAATAAATATTGATTTAATTCACTTAGAAATACAAATCGTTACGCTTGTTTACTCTAGATTTATGGTCTAGCAGCCAAGTAATAATCACAATATGTATTATATTGGCTATCTTCCAAATGGGAATTCGAGCCAAACCCCGCCCTTAGGGGTTATTCACTGAGTACTCTGATCCCGCAGACCCCCGATTTAAGTTAGAGCTATCATACTCGTAGCTCAGCTATATCTTACAATAATAATTTGTATTCTAAATCAATTATTTACATTTGAAATTAAAGTCTCCCCTCCTGTATACCTTAAACTCACAATATATTATTATTTTTCTCTAATTACAAATCCAATTGTAGTGGAAATATAAACGAACTTGAATCTTTTCATTATTTATTTATAATCGATTGAGATCATAAAAATAATATATGTTTATTTTTTAATTTTTTCTTCGCTGAGAGCCAATTACAAGTTTCCACAGATATGGCACAGATAACGACATACATACAAGAAACAGCATTAGGTTTATTAAGGTGTTGGACACACACATCAGAATAACAATCCCTAGTGTAATTCCATCCTGATAAGTCTGGAGAATTGTGCATCGGAGTGTTGATACTTTGCTATTGCACACAAACACGACACTCGTGATAATGCAAGCAACAACGGGCTCAGGCGAGATCAACTCTTCTCAAGTGGAGTGGAGAGGAACTATCTTTGTTTTTAAAGCTTTCGAACACGACTCTTGTTCAAAAATATTACGGTCTCTTATAATACGAGTAGTAGACAGTCTCAGGCGGGCTTTTACCGACTGCGCCACAGAGGTCGTCAAAAACAATACATCTGTGGGGGCTCAATAAGGGCTTACGCAGCGAATTGCAGTTGTAGCTTGCGTCATTCATACTCCGCCCCGGCAGTCGCCTCTTGCCTTTCATTAGCATAACTTGTGTACGTAAATATATATAACCTGTGTTATATAAGATTTTATTATAATCATTCAAAGAATTACATTGAGTGTTGATTCATTTAAAAAACCAATCATGACGATACAACAATAAAATTCTCGTTTTAAAACTGGTTTAATTTTGTTCGTTGTGTCAGTTTTGTGTTTCCTTAATATGGCATATCAGAATATGAACGAGAGAGTTCATCTCAGAGGATGGTTGGATACTAGAGATCGAATTCAGCAAGGCTTAGCTGCGGACCCTTATGTATCTGCACTCTTCTCTAGGCACGCGGACTTGTTACATCTGAGGACACAGTCCACAGATATTATATCGGCGGCTATAACTGTCTGCTGTGGTACTAGATATACAGTAGACCATAAGCCGATGCCACAGTTGGCATATGTAATATCTCTGACGATTGGAGAACTGATGTCCCCAGTGTTACCAGAGGATATGTGCATGGATGCAGCGCATGCCGGAGCGGTATTTATGCAGATCCTAGATGCGTTGATATCTAGCCCCAATATCTACACTCGAAAATATACAACCGCGGATTGGGTCATTCAACTCGAGGCAGCCTTTGAAGGAGAGGATGAAGATGATGACGACGGTCCCGAACCTGAAGATCGCTTCAGCGTGGCGAGCATTGCGCGACTGAGAGCCCACCTCACGGGGGGTATGTTTGACGAAATAAGCGCTGAGCATAAGGTTGATTACTTGATATGGTTAGCGACTCAGTTACAGCCGTCACAATACCTGAAGACAGTGGCTTTAATTGTAACGAGCTACCAAAGACGATCTAGATATTAATCGTCTTTGGAGCTACGTAGGAGTAGCAAAACGAGGGACAATCTCTGAAAGATTTGTAGACAAAATCCAAACGGGGGTTGAAACAGACCTTGGGGTCGAGGTTATACTCTCCTCGGATATTATCAGACAAACGTATACGATGTTTGGGAGATATGTGACTGCCCTGCAATTCGCTGCGTAAGCCCTTATTGAGCCCCCACACATCTAAGTACTATAAAATTAAAATCTTAGATAATTTTATAAAGTTAACATTTTGGTGTTGAGTCACAGATCCACTCCTATTTATTTATATATAGTATTGAACGCGGGGCCAAGCTTAGAATTTATTGAGCCAATGCGGGCTAAATTATTCAACATTTTTAAAGACCCTTATAAAGGTCGATCAGCATTTCAATGTTGCTTGCCCCTTAGGCTCTTGAAGGTAGATTTACACAGGAAAAAAGAGCATTTACACGAATTACATGCGTACTTTACGTGTTTTACATACGTTGAATATAAATCTTACTTTGACCCCTCGTTTTCGAATATTTTGTGGTGTGGTGAACACACATTCAAAATGTATACAATGCTTTGTAAAAATATTTCGCTCTTTTAATGCTTTGATACAGTCAGTATATTTAGCAGAATTTGACTAAACGAATGCCTGCTGAAATTCATATCTTGTTCATATGAATATACATATGTAAAGGCCTCTCTTCCTTTATTCCCACTGTAAATTTTTTTATTTATTTAGATGTGGTTCAGTAAAACAGAAAATACTTAACAGGACGCATCTGACAATAGATCAAGAACATAAATTATGTAAGTGCCTTAAAGCCAGCGAGGATCCCAAATGTAATGTAGGTCATGATATTCGAGAAAAGGTTCGACTCCATCCTGTATTATTACCTACCCAGCTATACGTACCTGGTAGTCACAAGTGCTTTTGCGCTTTCTTTGAACTTTACACAATGCTTTATATGCGCATTCCAGATATTTTTCGTGTTACAGAATTCTTATTTTAGTTGCTATACTCAACATAACATTATGGTATGTTTCTTTTAATAAATTTATTTTTTTCTAAGTTAATTAAATAGATACTTTAATATTTTCTGGTAATGTAGGTAATTGCTTTTGTGAGAAGTGATGATGTGAATATCTCAATGAACAAAGTGGACGGACGTCTCTGAGCCCTATAATTTTGTAGAAGTGTATCAAAACGGCTAATAATGTCCATGTTCTTCTTCCGATTCCGCAATCTGCGTCGAGCTGAGGAAAAGCGAAAGAAACACGGCGGGAATACGAATACTAGACGAAACATGAATTCAGACACGTTGACAGCTCCGTCCAGACTGCTCGAACGCCCGCTCAGCGAGCCCGTCGACAGCATGGACGAGTACCAACTTCAGATACCCAGGTTCACAATAATTGTTATGATTTCAGTAGCGTGCCCAACTCTTCCGTAGCAAACCTTTCCTCCATAGAACTAGCGTTTCCAACAACCCAGATAGAATCCTGCAGAACATGTTGGATAGTCCGTTTACAGTTGGTCTGGCCCCTAGGAGGCCCATAAACATGCTGTAGTACCTACACTATTCTTTTCGGTCCCACTGTTATTTAATCAAAGCAGGAAAGGAGTTAATTAGTCCTTGTGTAAAGTTCAGGCCAGCATGCATCCAGATTAAGTACGCAAACTTTTCGCTGCACGAACTTTTAGGGGTACTAGTCTAAGATCCCGTCATACAACGACCTTCACCGAGCTGTTTATTTGATGAAACGTATTTTATATTTAATTTAATATGTCAATAAATATATTGCATATGGGTTGGCTAACAAATTTCAGTCCAGTATAAGCTTAATAAATAATTTAATTTTTTTTTTTTTTTTTACATTTCACCGGTATGTTTATTAGACAAATTCTATACCAATCGAAAGTCTGAAGCCCATAGAATATGCAAACGTTGGGCTGCCTATTCTTTTCCGGTCACAACTCTCGGGCAGCCAGGTATAAACAGGTAAATAATATTAGCATTTTGCACCGGTCTGATTATTGAATCAAAATTAAATGAAAATAAAGATTATTTTATTATGAATACGATGGTATATGGTTGGCTGCGAAAAATCAGTCCCGAATTCCGGTTGTCGTATTTGTATTCCGAGACGTATTTGGGCGACTTTTGGCAATTAGTCTAAACAAAAAGATTAATCTCGAGTATTGCCTGACTTTTCCACTAGCACCATTGCCCCCTGCTCTTTTTTCATGTACTGGAGAGATGTTAAAAACTTCAAAATCAACGTTAGCAATGAATTTGAAATCCAAAACTGAAATGGTTGCGCTAACACATATCAATCAACGTTGAAATAATAGATGGTTTTTACTACTTGTACCAAATTGGATCTTCTATAGCTCAAACTTTTGATAAAATTGCCGAGTCAATACTTATAAAAATATGTTCAACAAACGCAATGGAGATACATTTAATTTTTGATAGCTACTTATCACCGTCAATCAAAGATTCCGAACGTGAAAGCAGAAAAGAAATCGATATTCCGTACAAAATTACGGGACCTCAACAAACTAGACCAAAAAATTTTTTTCAAAGCCTTAAAAATTACCGTTTTAAAGAGGCCGTTTTAATTCTGTAAAAAAAACTGAAGAAACTAATTATGAATGTCATCACGAAGAGGCAGATACAAGAATTATTTTTCATGCTTCTAAAGCGAAGCCAGGCTCAAAAATTTTAATTAAAGCCTCAGATACTGACGTTTTGATTATTTTGCTAGGAAATATGCAAGAAAGACTGAAAGACAAATCAAACTGTTGATTGCATTCATTGCACCGATTTAGCGTTGAAGTTAGGAATCAAATTATGCCAAAGTCTTCCCGCCTTCCATGCGTTTACAGTTTGCGATTACACGGCAGCATTTTATAATAAAGGAAAAGTAAAACCTTTTCAGCTATTTTCGACAAATGAAAAATATCAAACAGTTTTTGCATCATTAACAGATGCTGCTGATATTTTCATTTATGAAAAAATGAAGACCGTTCAAGAATTTACGGCTAGTATGTATGGTATCAAGAACTGCACCACTTTTTTTTTTGGTAGGTAAGTATTTATGTATTATGTGGAAATTATATTGTTTCATTTATTTATTTTTAAGTTGATATAAAGTACCTATAGGTACTTATACTTATATTTTATTCATTATGTATGTTACACATATACATTATGTATGATACACAGTAGGTACATACGAGTCTATCGCTATCATTTTCATTTTCAAGAACAAATAGCATGCGCACTCTCTTTCTTCAAATGGCCCGCCCATGCTGTGTCCTCTTCTACCGCATGGGATGGTTGGTTGGGACCTCTCAGTCGCACATATTCACTCGCAGCAATATTTCACTTTTCAAAATTCGACAACCGGAATTCGGGACTGATTTTTCGCAGCCAACCATATACCATCGTATTCATAATGAAATAATCTTTATTTTCATTTAATTTTGATTCAATAATCAGACCGGTGCAAAATGCTAATATTTTTTACCTGTTTATACCTGGCTGCCCGAGAGTTGTGACCGGAAACGAATAGGCAGCCCAACGTTTGCATATTCTATGGGCTTCAGACTTTCGATTGGTATAGAATTTGTCTAATAAACATACCGGTGAAATGTAAAAAAAAATAATTTTTTAAAATTATTTATTAAGAATATACTGGACTGAAATTTGTTAGCCAACCCATATGCAATATATTTATTGACATATTAAATTAAATATAAAATACGTTTCATCAAATAAACAGCTCGGTGAAGGTCGTTGTATGACGGGATCCTATACTATACCTAAAAGGCCGCCTGAAAGTTTCATTAAACAGTACTATATCGTGCATGATTTAAATAGTATATTTTGAGCATAACTGTCAAAATCTTGCTAATACTTTAGCAAGAGAAGTAGATAGCTAAGTGCCTACACGTAGTCAGAGTTTATTCATTCACTTATTTATAATTACTGACTTATGATTTTTTACGTTCCTAAATAAGCTTGCTTGTCAGCTATCTTAATTGAATTTTATTTTCGTGTCTGACGATTTATATCGATTCGGTTATGCTTTATCTCTTGTTTACGAATGAAAGCCTGGTGAGGGTAAGAAGTGTGAAGTAGTTAAAAAAGTGGTTAATAGTTGCAAACGTTAATATTTTTAATTAAGTAATGTTAGTTTCAATTTAAAAATAATAATTATTTTACGACCAGTGAATCAGGTAACCAGATAGTATTCCTCCAAGCCACATTAACCGCGATAATGTTGCGTTGGTAATTTGCAAATTAATCTAAAATACAAAATTGTTGATTAAGTAGACACAGGTAGTCATAATTAGGCGTGTCTATATGACCCACCTGTGTCTACTTACTGATAATGAAATTATGTGATTTTTGATAAACGAGTTACAATTTCTTATTATCAACTGATTGGTGAAACTATAAAATAATAGCTTTATTCATAGGTTTTATATCGCTTAGTTAGTACTAATAACGTGGTAGAGACCTGGAATAGTAAAATAAACAGGTTATTTAATAAAATGTCTGTAATGTTGACAAATATAAAATAATATATATAATACTATAAGTTTAATTAAATGATTCGGCTTGCGAAAAAGTATAAAGAAATTGAACAAAAAAAATGGCATACAAGCATTGAAAAAAAGATTATTTTGTGTTATCTACGCAAACGCAAACTACAGTGTGCAAGGTGTCGCACTTGCATACATCTTCATAAATATTAAGATCCCGACCAAACTATCGGCCGATAGGAAAGTGTGCAGTGTGCAAGGTGTCTTAAAGTTTTAAGATAAAAAATATAACGTTGACGATAATGGACTGCGTCCCCAAGTATCGAGACATCTACTTAGTACAGCTGCTTGATTAAAATATGTTTGGATTTTTTACAGCGGGATATTTTTTTCTGGACGCGACACGACAGATAACAACATAGAAAAACATATCAAGTTTATGATGGGCGGTTATGTATGAATAGATGAAGAACGATCACAGTCGTTCTTGGTGGGCGTTATGTTTATAACCTTTTTTGTGTGTGGTTGGATCCTTTTACATACAAAATTTGAAATTGAAATAGTATTTGGAATGGGAACAGAAATTGAGGTATGTCAGGGCTTGTAAGAAAATAAAATGAGACTTCTATTTCAACTACCACGGTGTTTTGATCTTAGATAATGTACACCTCCTAAACCCTTTAAAGTCGTTAAACCATGACGGAGGAATTTAGGCGGCTTAAAAATTCCGTCGTTGGCCACTTGCTCGTACGAACGAACAAACGAACCTCCTAAACCTAAATTTGGAAGAATATTTTACATCTACTAATTTAACTAAACGACAATTCTGAATACCGCGCTTTTTATCGAACGATATCCTAATAAGAAGAAATGTCTCATGATTGACAAATGACCGACTTAACTTGTGTTGCCACTTGACAACAACAATAATAATAGTACCAGTAGCAATTTCAAATAAAATAACCTATTCACCCAGGTGGTCTCAAGAGGTGTACGGTAGGTAAGACCTATTAAAAACCACTTCTTTTGTTCAAAATAATAAACTATAAATTACTATTAGAGCGTTGTCCCTAATAATTTGACCACCTGCTCATGCTCAAGTCAAATCTGTTGAAGAGTTTCAGTTTTTCTAAATAAGAACACCAAAAACACGGTCGTAATTTAATAGGCCTCTTAAAGTGTTTACTTGTGTGCGGGTAAGTACTTTTCAGTTATGTCTTTCGATAAAGTTAGCGAATTCTAGCCTGTGAGGGATAATTATTCTGAGTATGGTATGAAAGAGACGTTGACACAGGCACGAGCGAGGCCAGCGCCCGCCCGCCTTCGGGCGACGCCGACTTGCCGCCCGTCGGCCGCCGCACATCGCTCTTCAGTCGTGTCGGAACGCGCCTCGCATCGCAACGCCTGCCTCGTTGCTCGCAGTGTACCGCCATAGCTTTCCAAACAAAACATTTTAACGCAATGTTCTTCACTTGACACTTGTTCCATAAAAACAGCATTCGCATAAACATGAGCTCTGTTTACTAGTAATAACCATAGTTTATGAGTTAGTGTGAGTAAATTAACAAATTTAGGAGTGCTCACCTGTAGTGGCTTGATTTTCAAATGTACGTTAGGAACTAATTTGCTGAGCGACTGCGATGTGTCTATATAAAAATAATTTTAATAATGAAAATTTGCTAGAAGAGATACCTTAAACAAAATTGTTAAAGAAGCTTATGATATAAAACTTTAGAGAAAAGTACCTACTCAGCAGTATCGGTAAATACCTATATGAATAGCAATAAACTTTATGATAGTTAGTTACTAGATATTTATGAATCTTTAGAAAATATATTAGAACCACATGAGCCATAGGATTCTATTAAATTGGTCAATTTGATTTGATCATTTAAACAAAAGAGATCGGTACTCACGAAATACAGTGCTCCGAAAACCAGTAGGTAAACTCAGACTATTGATGAAGATAAGACAATCGTACAGAAAAATCAAATGTGAAACATATTGTATTATTATAATAATCATAAATTTCTAACTCTGCATTGGATGAAGTGCTACAGTGTAAACATCAATTTTGTTTCTTAAAAGTAAAATATATAGCAGACACGACGGCGACGCTCGAGATGGCAGGCAACAGTAGATATAGTTCTTACAACTGCTTGAACGGCTGGGATAGCTATGATAAAATACCAAGGTAAATATTATGTACACGTTTTGCATACCTACCAAAATGTTAAAGTTAATAATAAATTACATTTCATCATCACTTTCATTACCGCTTTTTTCCCTCCGGTTCATTACAACTGAATCTCAAAAATCATAGCTAATATTCAATATTTAAAGATGCTGCTTGTAAAGTTGTAAGTTTCAGCTCGTCTAGACATCTCATGGTCATCCTGTATGGTTTTTTCACCTCATATTCTTGTTTTGTAATGTTAATTATGCAGGCTGTTATTATTTCAAACGTGGGCCTAGTAGCTTGCGTAACGTAAGAAATTTTCTCGAGTTGACAAATTTGTAACATATTATTATAGCCTTTCCTTACTCGTCCGCGGAACGCGCGCGAAGCCGTGAACAACCCGCGAAACAGGAGTGTAGATTGCAGTCGCATATTCTTCACATATTATTAGAGCAGTTTGACAAATCGAACTAGCTCGTTTCTTATCTTGATAGTATTTTTTCGCGTTCCGCATGTTAAGCCTGCAACCCGTTTATGCTTTAGATTAGATTCTAAACAATGTTATCAACGAAAGAATGTATTCCCACTTTACCATCTCTGTTGCTGGCTGTTCCGTTGATAAGCAGAACGAAGGTTGAGACTAGCTGGAGCACAGTGACGTAGATTCTATCTCTCCACCCCCTCCCCTCCTACGTTTTACTTGTTCAATAATCTCTCAATCTGGTAATTTAAGATTTATTTATTTGTGCTTATTAATAGAGTCAACAAACTTCAGTATTTGGATCAAGTCTAGCGATATATATAAAACTATAAAACTGTCACGCTGAAACTTGGTGTAATTCTATTAGAAATGGAGGCACAGGACGTGTCTAGTCAATTTTACTAAAAATAGCACGTAGTTTCACATTGCTGAAAATATCAGCACGATCGTAATTAGACAGTTGTATGATCGGTTCGGTCTGGTTTTCAAATACCTATATAAATTCTTTCGTTATTGAAACATAATAAGATTATCGGTTATTCCACGGTTCACCTCACAAACGCACAACCAAATTGAAATAAAATGATTACTTCTTTATTGTTAAGTACAGAATAGTAAGCATACAATCATATTAAGCAGTAGAAACTATATTGGTGTAGTCTAAATTAGCTCTATTAATTTTACATCGACATTTGTAAATTGTTTCGTAAGTTAATAAACGATCTACCTATACTATAACTTACCAAGGGCGACATTTATGGCGATTCATGACTTGATCAAACGAACAAATTAAAAAATTCTTTTAGATTTTTTTCTGTAATTGGTGAAACTAAATGGAATTGCTAGACGATCTGGATGTCTATTAGATCGTATCGGGACTTGTAACTTAATGTTTTCTAACAACGAAGACAAATCAATTCTACTCTGCGCTATTTTGCATAAAAATTTTGTTTCCGTGGCTTCTTAGTAAATTATGTTATTCTTTTAGCGTTAGGAAACTGGTATTTAAAAGCTTTTAGTAAAATTTGCTTACCAAGCTCTCGTTGCTTGTTCATCGTCTAAAAAAGGTACTATCTTCACATAATATAAACTTAGTTAGGTTGTTCGCAGCCGCTTCGACGCCAAATTTATAATAATGGCATTGTTTATCGACAAAAAATACTAAAATATAGTAAAACACAAACGACGACGAGCGAGAGTTCAAAGAACAACTTATTATGAACCCAGCTTTTCCAATTTGTGTTATAAATGCCGTGTGTACAATGTTCTAGCGTGAACTATGTTTAACTACGAATTAACTTCGAATAGACATAATGAAAGCCCTTTTCCCCATAGACTCTTGAACGGGTCACGCAAGGGCTCTTTAAGCTTATTGTAATTTCCACATTAGACAGTACATTCGTATCATTCGTACATTTGTTGGTTGATTAGACCGATTTAGACAAGGCCTCTAGAGTAATTAAATATTTTACTTATCGCCATACTCTGCGGCAAACTCTGAACCAGCCCGTATCCCGCTATGAATGAGCAAAATGTTATATTAACATCGGATTATTATAAGTTTTCTGTTTTAAATTATTTCTTCTGCTTCAAAATATACAGAGTGGGGAAACATTTTGATTAGGGTAGTTACCTTTTTGTAATAAGATAGTTTTGATGTTAGGCAATTGATGTTTTAAGTAGATCTTAATCGACTCTATTCCCAACCATTTCCAAAGTAATACAATTTTAAGTAACAACCGACATGTAAGTGTTAGAAATCCTCCTTATATTATAATTTTTTTTTATTCTACTCTCCATTTCTACTTTCAAGCAATAAATTGAAATTCACATTATACGTACGATTACGGTATTGTGTCATCAAAAATTCAAAATTCAATTGCGAAGAGGTCGTAGCACAATATGTGAAAGGGCGACAGTTACGTATCTTGGAGACAGAAGCTTTTCATGTAGATGTGTCTATAATATAATATAGACAATATAATAGATATAAATAATAGAATATAATACAGGTTGGGCACGAATGGCGACTTTAAATTAACTGTGTCGAGCAACAATACAAAAAAAAATTTGTTTACTAGCTGATCCTGCGAACTTAGTACCGCCTATCGGTCGTTCGTTCATATGAACAAGTGGTCAACTCCGGTGACGGATTTTTTAGGCAGCCTAAAGTTGTGACCGCTGAGATAACACTAAATAGCCGATGCATAAAAATGCGGGAAAAATGGGCAGGATCGTGCACACATTCTTGTGCATTGTTCCATTATCTTCTTTCATGGTACTGTACTGTACCCCCAAAATATATCGAGCAAAGAACGGCAAGATAAATCACGTTTGTTGTATGACCTCTTAAATATTTATTTTATTCTGTTTTTAGTATTTGCTGTTATAACGGCAACAGAAATACATAATCATCATTATCTGTGAAAATTTCTACTGTCTAGCTATCACGGTTCATGTCATGATATACAGCCTGGTGGCAGACGGACAAACAGACGGACAGCAGAGTCTTAGTATAAAGGTGCTCGTCATTCAGTAGCTCAAAATTTTTCTACAAGACTAAAATAAAATATTTCCGAAAAATTCATTCAAGCATTGGAAAGCATTTTTTATTTTTTGACATTGAAAATTTCGTCTATTCCCGTTGTCCCCGTATTCCGTGTCCCCGTGACGAGGACAGCGGGAAGTCATTATATTTCTTTCCCGTTGTCCCCGTAACGTGGATTCAACTAACGGACGGGAAGTAAACATTTTACGTGTCGTTGTCCCCTAATGGAAAAAAACTTGAAAATGGGTCTAGCCGTTCTCGGTGTTCTAACAAACCGACTTTGTTTTATCTATCTATACAAATATTATAAAGAGCCAGGAGGTAAAGTTGGTTTGTTTGTATGTGTGGGGTAATCTCCGAAACTACTCATCCTTTTATAGATCTCTTTTCTCATGAGGTATATTTAATTAAATGATTTTCGTAAAAAATGCCATTTACAAGCAGAGTTTCGCACTCAATTTAATTTACGTTTTTTTTATATAATATTTATGATAACGAGAGAAACCTCAGTTCACTTGTTATTGTTATCACTAAATTAATATTCTGTACTATCTAACAATAATCTCACAATGAAATGGCTAACGTTGTACGTGCCTGACTAGTTCACTCACTTTTCAATAAACCTTTATCTAGTGTTCATATATATTATGTGTTCATATATACTACGCTTCATTGCAAAACCACGAAACGAGCGGCGCCGGCGGCAGGAACCTTTTTAGGTCACTTAACAATTAGCAACTTCTGAATATCCAATACCATTGTATTGTACCTAAAATACATCACCGGTCTTATAATATCGTTATAATAAAAAATCGATGAAACGTTTGTTGGCCTCTGCCTGACTGAGGATGTTTGTTTATATTTATATGATCATTTAGATGGCACGCTGTTGAAAATCAAAACTTGCAAGCATATTTCATATTTACATCTGCTGTAAATGGATAATTTTAAAACAGAATAAAAAAATTATTTAGATTGTTGAAATTAAGATAGTAAATGATTGTCCTTGACCACCAAAAACTTTAACTAGGAAATATGTTCCAACCCTACTCAAATCAGTCATCAATCACTTTCAGCCATCTTATCTAATGGACTGTTGCAAACAACTTACTGAATTCCAGACTTATAGTTTCTTTAGTGTTCCAAAAACAAAGAGGAAGCTATTTTCCTCTTTGACTTTGTTTTTGTTGTCCGTTTCCTTTGTTAGCGATATTTATCTACTCTTTTATCAATAATTAAGATAAATATTAGGGCGCTGACGACACTTTTAAATCACACATTAATATTAAAATATCATTGTGTATTCAGATACATTTTGGGGTGAGGTAATAAGATGCACAACTAGGCTTCAACAAGTTTGTAAGTTCTTGTTAAACAATCAAACAAATTCTAGGGTGGTTTCCCTAGGGAGGATAGGGATAACACAAAGGAAAAAAGACAAAAATATAAAAATACAACAAACTTAATTTTATTTTAGAAAACTCCTATGTCTCCTATTCCTAACAGTACAGGAACTGAGGTGTAGCTTCAATTATTACAATACAGTTTATCATTACAAACCAGGCCTATTGCAACTGCCTATTACAAACTCTAAATAAACCACGTATAGTTAGGTTAAACTGGGTTAGGTTTAGAGGGGCCGGTTTTGAAATCGCCGAAATTTACGCGAGCACCGCTCAGTTACCTGATTTACCACACACAGTCTGGCCGCACTCACTCACAGTACAGAACAGGGGGGACACAGCGCATGGGACGGGGCTACGTTTCCGGCGTAGGACGGCGGGCAGAGGCCTTCGCAGCGGTTCTTGCCCGCGACTGACGAGCGGAAGCAGGAATGCGGGGCACGGCACGCCACGTGCACGTCTCCAGCGGACAGAAAAACCTCTTTGTTCTGAAATTGACAGAACAACGTACAAGCAGATGCGATAGACGGTGCGAAACCCATGCGAATCTTAGGGAAGGTTAGCGTTCAAGCCTCCATATACCTGGCCAGCACGCGGAAGCCTAAGCCTAGGGTCCGCTGGGTGAAACAAGGGTCACACGTGAGGATAAGTAGGTAGCAGGACAAAAGCATTCCTTACCAGAGGTATGATAAACTCGTCCTGGATAAAACGCCTGATGTGTCGTCGTGCACGAATTCAGACAAATCAACTCAAAGCAAGAAAAAATTAAATGGATCGAACGCCGGACAGCCACGTCTTCTCCAAAAGTCAATATCGATCTTTTGATAGATCACGTTCACAGTGACACTGACATGACTGACAGTTGAAACGAATCAACTGGTGTGACCGCCTCAGACTTGACAGTTACCCCTGCCTGACACTGGCAAATATAAAAGTATGACAGCAGTACGTCTGTCTAATATAATATAACCTATCTCGTACGAGGGAGAGGGTCCAACAAGGCTTGGCGGCAGATCCATACGTTTCCTCTTTGTTCTCCAGGAATGCCGACCTTCTCCACTTGAGGGCCCAATCCACAGATGTGATTTCGGCGGCAATCACTATTTGCTGTGGCACCAGGTATCTCGTGGATCACAAACCAATGCCCCAAGCTGCCTATATCATATCTCTCGCCATCGGAGAACTAATGTCTCCGGTGTTGCCAGAAGATATGTGCCTGGACGCAGAGCATGCCGATGTGGTCTTCGAAGAGATTTTGACCGCATTGATGTCAAGCCCGAATGTCTACACACGAAAATACCCCACCGCTGATTGGATCACCCAATTGGAGGCTGCGGGTGAAGAAGGTGAGGATGCCGATGGTGTCAATGATGATGAGGGGGATCGTTTTCACGAATCAAACATTGCTAGGCTGAGAGCTCAGCTAACTGGCGGCTTGTATGATGAGATTGGTACAGAGTACAAGACCGACTACCTAATTTGGCTGGCTGTTCAGCTACAACCATCACAATACCTCCGAACAGTCGCACTAATTGTAACTAGCTATGTTGGAGTGGCGAAGCGAGGGTCAATTTCAGAACGTTTCATTGACAAAAAACAAACAGGGGTAGAATCTGACCTGGGGGTCGAAGTTATCCTGTCATCAGATATAATCAGGCAGGCATATACAATGTTTGGGAGGTATGTGACATCAGCAAATGCCAGTGATGTTTTTGAAAGGTGGCTTGGAGACATTCCGGAACATGCTCTAAGACTTAGACTTTCTCTGACTCAGGTAACTGGGTCAGGTTTAACTGCCTTTATCGTCATAGGGAGGGCCATGACGAGATATCCAACTTTCAACTGGGCGAAACTGAATTTGCTCACTAGTGGGGAGTTATCGAGCTATAGAGCAGCGATTGCGACTGTAGCTGGGAACCCTTACTTCGGGTTCAATAGGGACCTCGGTGCGGCTAGATCGACGCTTTACAGCTCTATAGCTTATGTTGCTAAAGAGCTGCTCTTCCAGTTGAATGGCGAAACAAGCCTTAAAAATTACAAAGGCTGGATTAGGAAGCCTAAATCAGCGACCACTATTGACGCTATGATTAGCCAATATGTAGATGATGAGACAAGGGCTATGCAGGATGGTGCAGCTCGTGCTGAGGACATCACGTTGTTCGAGGGAATTTCGGCTGACATTGCCTTGGGCGGCAATGTTAACCTATTCGCCTGAAGTAACTAATATTACGGGCGTAATGATCAACTTACACTCGCTGAAAGGAAAGTTTGTAATTTGACGTGGGAAAATTTGAAACATTAAAATTTGATAATCTTGCAAAAATCGAAGTTACAAAATTATTATCTCTGCCTTAACTACAGCGAGGTTCAAAGCAGCGCAAATAACTAAACAACTGACCTTTAAAATCTCAAAAATTGTTTACCAGTTTTAGCAAATAATATACGAGTACAAAATACTAGGTATAGTCGTGAATCGTACTGGTTACATCAATCCATCACTTCTTTAACCCTTAATTTGAAACTGTGTCAAAGGGACAACTACTTAAAAACATTATATAATTTGGAAACTTTACTAACTCAGGTCCTAAAGGTCAAAAACTAAGACCTGAATGCTAAAACGCTACTGAAGTATTTCGGAGCGTATTAACCATTGACCAACTAATTTTCTTTAGAGTCATGTTTGTTATAAATAAAGTTAATCAACTTAATACTGTTCTGTTTTGTTTCAGAGTGCGCGTGGAGTACTATGTAAATGAGAATACTTTCAAAGAAAGACTGCAACTATATTTTATAAAAAACCAAAGATCAAGTAAGTTATATTTTTTTGAAATGTCTATAAATAATATATTGACATTCATATGTTTAAGTACGAACACGACTTTCCAGTGGCTCAGCTTACATCTGTAAGTGCTATAAGCTAGGTTATCAGCGACATAAGCAGAATCAGGACTCGATTATCCTTTGTTGCTTAAGCACGTCATGTGATGTCTCAGAGATTTTGAGTACCTAATAAATGTTAGTACCTACAGAGCCGTTGCAAAGTAATGTTCGAAGCCCCAGGCCTTCAAAGTCGAACTATTCAGTCGTTTGCACTTGTCTTGAATGATGTCTATTCCGCATGACCTTAGGAAATCCCATTATTGGATCTGTTGTATCCCGATCTTTTAAAGTACTTCATATCAGAATGTACTATGATGTTTGTACATTTGTCCTCAATTTGCATTTGGATGTACCTAGAATAAACGTATTTATGAAGCTAAGCCTATACGAGTAATAAGGTAGCTATACGAGGCCTGTGCAAAACAGTGCGTGGATTGGATAAGTATGAGCTGAATGATGGTGGAGGCTATACGACCATTTCATCATGCTGCTCCTCTAAAAACGAATTGAAGTAATTGACGTGTCTTATGATTCTACCCTTCTCAAGATCCAAAGATAAATCCCAAAGATGTCGGCTTGTCATCTAAGTAATGGTCAACTACTTTATTACCCTGTCATCATTTGAACATAAAAAGTTTTATATTTAATTTTTTTATGATTGTGGAATTTATGTTTAATAATAATAATTTTAATAATTTTTATATTTTAAGTATTGAACTTAGTCGTTGTTATAGTTGTCAAAATTTTGTAGTTTAAAGTGTAAACGTTAAACTAGAACTAAATTCTGACTTTTTAATCATTGATGTACAATCTATAGAGCCACAATCAGACAAATAAAATGTCCGCGCCAAAACTCGGCGCATGCTAAGTAGTGCGCCGAGTTTTAGTTTTTTCGTACAAGCGACATTGAACATTAAAACAAACGACATAACGTCTACATTCAAATATCAAATGTCATTGTAGAACATTGAATTTTCTCGGACATTTTTTGAGTGTTGTCAGCTATTAATTAGATTGTGACTCTTTAGTAAAGTAACTCAATGTTTTTAATGCAAAACTTAGTTTTTTAATCGACCGTATCTTCCAAAATTCCTTTAGGTACTCTTACGGTTTTAGACGTCCCATAAGATGGACCTTAAAAAGAAACTCTCCTTGTTTGTTTATTTGATTTGAAATTAATTTGAATGTATTATAATATTCAAATACATACTTTTAAACACATTTAAAAAGAACCATTTTTCAATTTTATTCAACAAGTTCAAAAAAGGCATGTTCAATGTTCTTAACCCAGTTCCAGGGATACCAAATTAAAATTACGAGCACAGATAATTAGCAAAATTTATGTATTTTTTGTCTGAATGATAGTACCACGTATCTTCGTAACAACTAAACTGATGTTGCGGCACAAGCTACAGGACATAGGCTAATTTTGGAAACTTACACTTTGACGTAAATCCACAATAAACAAAGAGAGTAGCTAGAGATTGCTGAAAAAAGTAAAGATTATTTGGAAGATATACGAGTACAGACAGAGTGAAGCAGTAGGTTAAAGATAAAAGATAAAGATTTTATTTGTTTGGACACACGCACACTATAAAAAGACAATAAGAAAACATAGAATATAAAAAAAAGAGCACAGAAAGATACATCAATATCAATAAACAATTAGTGGAAATATTGGTCCTTCCAAGTGTGCGGCTAATTATGACGAGTTTTATATTGTTACAGGTTTACGCATTAGAATAGCTAACTTAATTTTCAAGATATTAGCCTGCGTGTTGTACATATGTCGTGTCTGTGCTGATGGGGATCCTATCTCGGCTTCATGGTGAGTTACTGCAGCGTCCTTCACAATCTGCATGCTATTTAATTATTTTTGTTGTTCTATTAGCTAAACTGTTTCTTACCTAACGCACATAAATAATAATTATAACTTAAACATGGGCTCTTAGAAAATAAGTATTGCCATTTTTTTTCTTTACTTCTCATCTTTTTCTGAGATATCTCAAACATACATAAGTACACATATAGTAGATACTTCTCATGCAATTTTTAGTTTTGTACTTACACAAGGTAAAATTACGGTAAAATACTGAATGCTCAACTCTGATTGACTTCATCTTACCTTACCGAACGTAATAAAATAGAATGGGACGAGCGAGATTGGTTCGCTCGCATATTTCATTACATTCAATAGGAATACCTACTTGTTTGGTGCGCAAGTCCAATAGATTATCCCTGATTTGGTCGCTCTTGTAGGGTACTAGTAAAATACTAGCAATAGTATTCTAGTTTGCAAATTTCTACCTTATGTGCATTATAAAATCAATAAGGAGAATACCAGGCACACGGTGGTAAATAATGCCTTGGTCACCCAGAGATCTATGAATTACAGAAAGTGATTTTTCTCTCAATTAAAAGCCCGAATCTAAGATATGGTCTTTGCCTTCTAACCCTGCCATACCAGCTACAGTCTCTGATATTGAAACGGCCATGGCACGGTCATGGTATGATACTTGTTTTTCGGCAAAGTCCAATAAACAATGCGTATTCATACGAATAGCAAACAAAAACAAGCAGCCAAATGCGAATAGAAGTAATACACCATCTTGCTGTTAAGTATGTTATGTAAGTTTAAAATTAGTCACCACTTAAAATACAAACACATGGAACTTAGGATGTCCAGGGCGCTACTTAATTGTTTCTATTCTAGGAATTGGAAGTGACCGATTTCTCGATCGATAAAATAAATTTAATTAATTGAGTTGCCTACCTAACCAATGGAGTGGTATTTTAAATCAAGAAAATTATTAGAACATTAATTCAGCTGAGAATAGATACGGTTTCACTACATTTTGATCAAGTTCAATACCAACTACATGGATGTGTGTGATGTAACGAAACGGGTGTTGATTCGTTAAATAATCCGCTAAAAATAAGGATAAAAGTTTTGAATTTGGGAAATTACAACCTTCATGCAATTTTATATTGCTAGCTATAGTAGAACCTCTTTTAAAATAAACTAGATTTATTATTAGATCTGACAGGCAAGTTTTGAATCTGGGGTATTACAACCTTCATGCAATATGTCAAAAATTCATTAAGAAAAATAAATTAGAATGAAGTTTGAATTTGACGCAAAAGGAGAGGATAAAAGGAAGAACAGAAAAAATTCAGGTCATTGGGTGCTCATGTTTGAACGAGCAAGGACGGTAGTACGATTCAGTGTAATAAGTGAATAATATAATTATATTTTATATAATCCAATCTAAAAGGACATATCGAGGACGTTAAAGTAGAATTGGATTAAAATTGTCAGTTACATTTGAAATAAGAAAAAACCAAACATGGTAAAGCCAATTAGGAAAAGGAAGGCGCCTGTTAAATACGGAAGTGCCGAAACCCACGAAATAGAAAATGATAAATTACAAAATGATATTTGTCGCAGTCCAAAGCAAATAAGAACAAATAAGAATATAGTAATGAATGATCAAAGAATAGGAGATGAAGGAACACCTAACACTTCGGGAATAATTAGAAATGAAGAATTAAGGGAGGATGAGGGAGAAGTTAAGCGAGTAGAATTTAAATCTGAAATAAGAATATTCATATTTGAATATGAGTTAAATGCTTTAGTTGATACAGGTAGTGATATAACATGCATTTCAGAAGAATTTTGGATTGAATTAAGTCAAAAATATAAAAATAATTTACCATTAATGCCTATAAAAACGTTACAAATTAAAACAGCAGTAGGTCATAAAAGCGCTGAAATTAAAAGCATACTTTTGTTGCCTATGAGGATGGGGAAGTTGGTTTTGGAAACTGGTTTTATGATAGTACCTAATTTAGTCAATCATATAATTCTGGGTTTTGTTTGGTTGAAGAAAAATGAAGTAACGATAAAATTAAATAGGATTGAAAGAGGTCTATTTATTAAGTTAGAAGGAAAGGATCATTGGGTAAAATTTTGTGGACAAGAAGAAGTTTCAAATAAGGATAAAAATTTAGAAATTATTAAAGTAAGCAATATAAATAAAGATAATATAATTTATTAATAATAATATTTTTTGTTCCTGTGTGTTTCTTTGTTTCTAAAAAATTAATAAATACCTATATCACGAAAAAAAAAAATATAAATAAAGATAGTGAAATTATGCCAGTAGAAACAGGTACTAAATTGATGGTAGAAGAAAAGGAAAAATTTGCGAGGTTATTACAAAAATATAAAGGTTTGTTTTCTTCCAAGCTAGGTAGAGCTAATTGTTATCAACATGAAATAATAATGGAGACACAAGTACATATAGTTAGAAGGACTTATCCAGTACCATACGCATATCAAGAGAAAATAGAGGAAAAACAGAGAGAAATGGTAGATCAACAGATTATAAGTAGAGCATCAACACCTTATAGTAGTCCATTAACTTTTACACTAAAAAAAGATGGTTCAATTCGAGTTCTATTAGACGCTAGAGAGAAAAATAAATACATGATACCAGAGACTGAGAAACCGCCTATTCAAATAGATGTTATGAATGCTTTCCATGGGGCAAAACTACATAAGCGTGATAGACTTGAACAATGCTTATTTTCAAATACCAATATCAGAAGCTAGCAAAATGTATACAGGGTTTGTTTTTAATGGCAAATCATACATATATAATGTATTACCACAAGGTTTAAAGACATCAGTAGGGAGTTTTAGTCGAGCTATGGATGTCATTTTAGGACATGAAGTGAGAGAATTTTGCGTAAATTATTTAGATGATCTAGCAATTATAACGACAGGTAGTTTTGATAATCATTTGGAACATTTAAATATTGTAATGGGTAGATTGGAAAAGGCAGCAATGACGTGTAATTTGAAGAAATGTGAATTCTTTTGTCATGAAGTAAAGATGTTAGGATATAATTATTTCAACACAAAGGTTGAGGACAGATCCTGGAAAAGTAAAATCTATACAGGAATTTCCAGTACCAAAGAAAATAAAACAGATTAGAGCATTTTTTGGGTTATGTAATTTTTATAGGAGATTCATACCAAACTATAGCAAAAACACTCAGCCATTGTGTGAACTATTGAAAAAAGAGGTAGGATGGAGATGGGGTTCGATTGAACAAGAGGCATTCGATAGGGTTAAAAGGTCTTTCATAGAAACCATATTATTGCATCTTCCAAATTTCAAAGAGCCTTTTTATTTACAGACTGATAGTTCAGGAGTAGGAATGGCTGGGGTATTATATCAAGTAGATAAACAAGGTGAAATGAGAATTTTAGGTTTTAACAGCAAAGCATTAAGGGGAGCTCAATTAAATTGGACGGTTACAGAGCAGGAATTCTATTCAGTAATAAGTTGTTTAGAGAAATTTGAAACTTATTTAAGGGGAACTCAGGTAGTAATTAGAACAGATCATAAAGCGTTAGTTTTCGTAAAAACGTGGAAGTTATATAATGCAAGAGTTACGCGGTGGATACATTATTTAGAAAACTTTCAATATAAAATTGAACACATAAAAGGGAGGGAAAATATAGTCTCAGATATTTTATCTCGTTATCCGCCGGAAAGTAAAATTATACAAGAGGATAAGATAAAAATGCCAAGTATATATTGTATATGGAAACTAGTGAAAATAAAGAAGATGTGGTGAACTTATATTTACCTCTAATCATTTTATTTTATTACCAAACTATTTGTTATGTACTTAGTATAAAAACTATTTTGTTAATTTAAAATAAGAAAAGTAATAAATATTTAAATTGGAGATTTGACAAAAATGTCAAGTCTCATTCAGTCTGTCAACAAATTGATGATTTTGATTTCGATATTTCCTTTTACCTTCTGTTCATAATATTTTAATAAATAGGCAGTAAGTATCACAATAGGTATATCCTCTGGGTATATCATTGTGACCACACGCGCCCATAAACTCATAGCAAAATTTAAAGATATAGTCAAATTGCAAAAAGAAGATCAAGAGATTAGTGAAATAATTAAACGAGTCAAAAATAGAAAGAGTAGTGAAGAAAAATTTGACAAAATAAGTGATAGAAGTAAAATAGAAAATGATATTTCAAACCTGATAAAGCTAAGACAGAAGTAATATATATACCTGAAATAATAAGAGAGGAACTAATAGAGCAGGTACATTTAGAAATGGGTCATCAGGGAGCATATAAGGTAATAAAATATATTAGAGATAGATTTTATTGGAGAAGTTTAACAAAACAAGTAAAGCAGAAAATGTCATAAATGTCAAATGAGTAAAAGTGCGACGGTAAATTTTGTAGGACCTTGTCAATCTATTGTTACAGGGGAAATTGGGGAATTAGTTATGGTAGATTTATATGGACCTTTACCAGCCGGGATTTTTGGAATGAAATACATTTTGGTATTTCAAGATTCATTTAGTAAATTTGTTAAATTTTATGAGCTTAGAGAAGCTACATCCAGGTCAGTACTAGGTAGAACAAAACGGTTTTTTTAAATCATCAAACCTAAAGCAATAATGTCAGATAATGGTTATCAGTTTACTAGTAAAATATGGAAGGAAAGTATGGAACAAAATGAAGTAAAAATAGTATACACTACAGTTAGAAATCCTCGACCAAATATAGTTGAAAGAGTAAATAGAGAATTGGGGCGTTTATTTAGAACTTACTGTAATACAAATCATAAAGGATGGAAGGATGGGTGTCAGTTTTACCTAAGTTAGAAGAATTATATAATAACACATAATAATATCATAATAGTACTGGTTTTACGCCTTGTGAAATAATGTATGGTGAACCAACAAAGTTAACATTCGATAAATATTATGCAAGGAAAAGGGGGTCATTTGAATATACAAAAAATTAGGGAGGCTGCTAGGAATAGTTTAATAAAAAACGGGGAAGATAGGAGAGTTGGATTTAATAAAAGATATCGACTTAAACAGTATCAAATAGGGGATTTGGTTAAAATAAAAAAAAATCATAAATCAAAAGCAATGCAGAAAATCACAAAAAAAATTTGAGTCATTATTGAGGGGCCATTATGTGGTGGCAGAAAATCCTTATATTAATGTTTACATTTTGATGGATCCTAAGACTAAGAAAGTGCGAGGAAAATTCAATGCAATTCATTTATCCAGTTATTTCATGTAAAGGATTGCAAGAGGTTTCAAGTGAAATTGAGTTGGGAAGAATGGGGTTGTGGTTATGTAGGGTTAATTGATAAATATAAGAAGTGTTTAATAATATTTTCAAATGTTAGTATAAAAAAATAGACATTATTATTGTTATATTTGAGTTAAATAATTTTGTTACTTAAAATTTTTTAAGTTGGGCGAGACTCGTCACTCAGTGGGTGCCCGAAGACAGTAGGAGACGACGCGGCAGACCCAGGAAAAGATGGCGAGACGACCTGGATGCATTCGAATCAAACTGGCAAACTGTTGCCTTGGAGCGCAAAGAGTGGAAGTTGAAGGGGGAGACCTTTGCCCAGCAGTGGGACATGATAGGTTAAATAAAAAAAATAAAAAAAAATTTTAAATAGGAATTTTTATTTGGTAAAATATATATATATATTTTAGTTACATTCGAAACATAGACAAATCTTAATAAAAGTGGAAAATATTTTGATTTAATGGAGATAAAAGAGAAAGGATCTTGTTATTGTTAAACTAAAGCTAGTAAATTAAAGTAGGTACACAAAATTCGACTATGAAATATGATGGCGACGCTCAATTCAATGTCACCTGTCATTTTTATTACGTGGGGAACTTTTGTAAAATAAATTATTATTTCTGATTTTTAAGGTTGTATGTAAAATGAGTCTATGGCGATCATCCTCGTAATCTAGATCATAGGTAAATTTGTATTTATCTATTCTATTCTCAAGATAATAAGAGATTAACTTACTGATGTTTTAATCAAAGTAAATAAAAGTATAATCGTAATAAAAGAATTTCCTTCGAATTGATTGAATCATATTGTGGAAGAAAGTCTAGATTATTGAATAAGCTCACTGACAGATTAGTTCAGTTTGGAAATATTGATCTTAGATGGTCGTTGGTACCAGCTATTTATATTAGAGCTATGTCTCTTGGGATTATCTGAAACTATGAAAAGTGAATGAGATTCCCCTCTTCGTAAGCAAGTCTAAGACTAAATATATCCATTTATTATCATAATAGATTGAAATACTAGATTTAGATTTCACAATTGAGATTGTTTTGAGGAAATATAGTTATTATGGAAAAGATTATGCCATTCTTTCCCTTTGAATACAGAACTTACATTTTACTATCAGTAAAATCAAATAACAATTCTCTAAAAATAGGTTAAATAAATCCCTATTCGGTAGAGGAGAATGTCCAGTAGGGAGTCGAATTTCACTGCACGGGGCGGCGGAGGGGCCCCGTAGCTTGAATAGTAATTTCTCGTGTAGAGAGTCTATTCAACTGCCTGGGATGATTATAAAAGTTAAATTTGCACTAGGTATTACAAATTATTTATTAGGTAAAATTAGTTACTTTGTTAGATCATAACTTAAAGGGATTAAGATAAAAGCATAATTTCAATCATGCTTAATAAGTAGGAAGTGCTAGGAAGGTATATTAAGATAGGATAGGTATCTATGCATTTGATATACAAAGTTCATTCAGATAGAATAGGACTAAAGTTCGAAATCTTTAAAGAATCTGAGATACTACAATACACAACGCAGGGTTATTCAAAATTTCAAACTGATTACTAGACTTTTACGGGCCGTGATAGACAAATCATAACAAAACTGTTGAACTATTTAAGTAGGTAAATTCACGAGTTAGAAAATAGATAGTATTAGTATATTCTGCAGGCCATCTCTTTACATTGATTAGTCGTTTGTATTCTGTATTTCATTCAAGATAAATCTTGTTTATCTTAGGGATATCTTATCTTCTGCATTTCATAATCACATAGCAGTATGAGAACCTATAATACAAAACTCTAACGTTCTGTTTTGTTTGCCTTAGCAGGGTGTCATAATTATGTACATGCCTGATCGTGACTCCATTCGCGTTTTCGAACTGTCCCTAATTACCGGGACGGTGGATTGGAATATTGTAATAATATCACAAAATCCAGAGAAAAAAAATAGTGCAGTTGCTTCGTCAGGAATAGTCGCTACTTAATACTTTGTTACCGCTAATGCGGACATCAGTAATATCAGTACATAGAATCCACAGTTTGTCGTGTGTTTGTCTGAGATGTGTAGGTAATTGGGTTTACGCTATCACTGTCAGTGCCGCACGCATGACGCACATCGTCATCTCTGAGAGGATGATATAATAGTTCCTTTTGGTTCGGTAGGTCGGTTATTGATTATGCGTTTGATAGGTAGTTACCCTAAATTTGTTGTGGTTACACCGGGCCTGCCCGGGGGTAAAAGCTGTAAATATTAAAGACGATAGCGCCTGGCGCGGGCTTAGCTTAACTCGAAATTGGCACTAAACAATTTAAAATTCCAACATTCATGTCGGATCTCGGTCAGTTCCCTGTGTGTTTAGGACTTTCAATTTTGTTTTTCAACCTAACTAAATATAGGTACTTATTATTTCTCTTTTTTACTCAAATAAAGTCTGATTGTTTTACCTTTATAATGCATCATTTACCTGGTCGTGATATAGGTATAAAAAAACAATAATGGAAAATAATGTCTTCTGTGTTTATAGTTCTACTTTTACAAGTCTTCTTTTGGTGTTATGGTGTTTTAGTAAACTCATTGTGTCGTACTGCTAAGGTCCTCAAAATAGTTCACATATCTCTGTCTTCGTGCTATTTTGGCTCCCTGGTTGGTAAATCTAACAATATTTCCTATACTTCACTACGCAACCCGCACAAGTAAATCATTTAAAAAAAAAATCAGGCAAAAAAATACAATTTGATTAAGAGACTCGTAATCGGGTTCCTGTTATAAAGTTTTGTTTAATTTAACCATATTATGATGTAATTACATTATTTATTTTCTTCTCATCTGTAACAATTATTCTCACTCTCAGTGTCAAATTTGTTTATGCAAAAAAGTTGCTACCGCTATAGCGGCAACCGAGGCGGTGTTGAGGTCGGCTCTCATTACATTTTGCATTATTTTGTTATGAGTGAATACAATAGGTAAGCATAATCTATGCGATGCATTTTCTTTATTAGAATTTTTGCAATACCTATATTTAGAAACTGACCATCATTTTTTATACCAGTTTGATACTGAAATGCCTAATTATAAAGATATTTAACGTAAAAAAATGTGTTTCATTAACATGTCACCAACGTCACTGAATCACCTTGTGTAAGTGAATACTTGGACAAAGTGCTTCGTATGACGAGCAATAAAATAACATCTAATCAATATAAAAGTGAACAACGTAGGTAATGAGGTCACACATCTGTTTTTAAATTTTTCTAGATCAGGTCATAGTTGTTATTGCCAACGACTACTCTGTACTACAATGTTTTTAACTTTTCATGCTCTAAAAGTATACAAATAAAGCCCTATTGAGCGGGACTAAACTAATCACTTCACTCCCTAGGGGGTGAAAAGCAATTAGTTTTTTATTAACTTTTTGTGACTTATAAAACTCAATGACTCTTTCAGTTAACATTACATTATTGTACACGAGTGGACAAGCATTTCTAAATCTTCCGCAAACATAAATCATATTCAGAAAAACAAGGATAAGTACCTTATTTACATCCGTTTCGGCTCGGCTATGTTACGATAGCCGACGACGTCGCTTGGTATATAATATTATATAATACAATTTACAATGTATACAATACATACATATCGTTACCATCATTAGTAACACCAATGAATTTGACTCGAGCAAAAAAGCGGCACGGCTGTACATCCTTTTCTTGATTCAAGATGTAGAAGGTACCGGAATGAAACAAAGGAGAACTATCTACAAAGAGAAACGAGATCAAAAACATATCTTCTAAAAAGAGCCAAGTCTCGCAACTGCAGAATAAATCAAAATTTATGAACACTACATACTTATTTTTAATATCGTAGCGTAGAGTATCGTAACTCGCGTAATTGTATATTAATGTGAAAATAGAAGTCATAGGCCACTTAAAAATAGTAAGGTATTAATTTCAGTTATGGCTGCAGAGCTGGAAATAAGACTGAATTTGAATATTCGGCCAACTTGACGGAAGAGGAATTTCAAGAGCATCCGATTATTAACTGGGATGGAATAATATGGGTCAACCGACCTCTATATTTGTGGATTGTACAGGCTGTATTGGCCATGATATCTTTTACTGAAGCTATACTACTTGCCTATTTGGGTTACAAGGTCAGTGTGTAATATGAATAACGCTAATGAAGAAAAGCGCGTACCAGCACTGTATCTCTGATAGTATGTATTATTCAACAGGGTAACATCTGGCAACAAGTAATGTCATTTCATTTCATACTAGAAATGATGAATACGATTCCATTTGCTCTCACTGTAAGTATACCTTTTTTCTTAGAAACTAGCTGACCCGGCGAACAGCGTACTGCTGCAAGTCTAAACTTGAGGGATCATCGAAAAAGCCGTCGTATACAAAAACATTTTTTAAATGTATTTTTTTTTATATTTTTATAATTATTCTGCTCATCAGAAAACATTTAATAGGTCCTTGAGTTAGGAGCCGTTCTGTAAAATTTTATATTGAATGGTGTATCTAAATAAATAAATATACTTGGACATTCCACACATCGTCATCTAGTCCCAAGCTGAGCAATTTAATGCTTGTGTTATGGTAACACAGATGACTGATACATTTTTATTTGTAAATGCATACAAATTATACATAGAAAACACCCAGACTCGAGACAAACTAAACCGACTTTGTTTTATACAGGTGAGTTTTTAGGGCAACTTAGCTTATGTGTGAATCCGTGCGAGTTATCAAAAAGTCCTGTGAAGACATACAAAGGCCATACACAAAATCGTAACCCGATCCCGCAGTACCAGATAGCCTGAAAACTTTAAAACATCAATTTTATCCAAGAAATTTCAATACTTAGTAGTAGGTAGCAACAATATTCAATATTTAAACATTTTTAACTAGAAAGTAATTGAAATTTCTTGGATAAAATTGATGTTTTAGAGTTTTCAGGCTATTTTTTAGGGTTACGATTTTGTGTATGGCCTTTGTCTGTCTTCTAGATATTAATCGTCTTTGGTTAGAAGTCATGTGCTCATCTCTGTGTCGCTGAGCTTTTTTTAAAATCTGATATAGTTGAGTTTAGTATTATTTTTGCAAAGATCAAGGGGATGCCTTTGCCCAGCAGTGGGACACGATGGGCTTAATTATAAATAATAATATAATAATACATAAATAATTTTAAAATGCAGAACTTATTTTTTTTTAAATTCGAGCACGTAAGACTTAACAATGACTTTGATAACTTTAAATGTTTCAGATTCCCTCAGTAGCCTTAAAAAAATCACCGGTATAATATCTATAAGATTAACGTTTCTTTCCAGCTTATATTTCTGTTATTAATTCATTTCTATTAACAATTGCTCACGCCAATCTACTGGTCTTCGATTTATTTATATAAATTTAGTATTACATTAAATAGGTTGTAGTTTTTTATTTTAATTTATACAGTGGAATTGAATTAGGTACCTACTTAGAAAGAAGAACTGCAGTTCCGAGGAAATAGTTTTTTATTTATCTTATTTATATGGTTCTACATACTATTTTTTACCTTCAACGGTTTGAAAGTTAAAGTGAAAGTTACGAGAAATCGTTTCTATGAAACATACAACACTGATCGTACAAACATTTGCCCCGCGGAATTCGAACCCGCAACCTTCTGTATTTCAGGCTTCGCCCACTGCGCCACAAGAGTCTAAACAAGGATATATGTTTTATTTTTGGTACCATAATGCGGGCGCCACTGGGGGTACATTGGCTCCAAGTTATAGGTAGTGTTGGATCCAATACACCAATGTGTAGACCGATCTTGGACAGTTATTGGAAATAAATTTAACATTGCCATTGGTCATTCTATTTGTAACCAAGCTTGGAACCAAGTTATAAGCCAATATGTGGCGCCAGCATAATAGTCTAGAGTTTGTCATTTCAAAGTTCAAAATGTACATATTAACAAAATAACGTTTAAGTTTTAATTGATACTTTAAGTATCAATAATAATAATCATATTTTCTGATTTTTTTTTGTAAAATTTCAGTTGCCTTTTCCGCCTCTTCGTAATTTATTCATCCCAGTATTCCTTAACTGTTGGTTGGCAAAAAGATCACTGGAAAATTTATTTGTAAGTAATAACTTTAATTTACGTTCGGCTGAATAACACGTGTCTTTTGAAAATTAGCACATAATCAATTTATCGCATACTGCCACGTAGTTAGATATACATACATCTAATACAATGACATTACAATGGAGCTTTCGTTTAGTACCTACCCATTTAAAATTTTATTTTATACCAAATATACAGGGACACAAATATAATATACAAATATAAAGCGATTGTCGAAATGTAACATGGCTAGGGCAGCTGCTGCCCTAGCCATGTTACATTTCGACAATCGCTTTCGATTAGAAACTAAAAAAAATATATAGGAATTGACATTCGATGACGAAAACTCGAGCGATCAGAAATGTCAAATCATAGGTGTAGCGATAATAGAAAGAGAATAGATATGAAACATTTGTCACTTGTCTACGCACCCAGATTCGTAATCATATTTCGTTTCTTTTATTCCAAATAAAAAGTAATTTATATATATTATTATTAATGTAGGTAAGTCAGCGTTAAATTACTAAAAGGATTTAACTTTTTTTGTCTGTTAGCTACAGGATCCTAAATGTAGATTTGTATTAAGGACCACAGTTAGCCATTATATATTAGTAATAAATAAATATTAGTCACAATTAAGCCCGACATCGGGCACATATTTGAGCCATACGAATTTGAATGAGGGTGACCGTCCAAGTTAAGCCCGAATTAACACAGTTATCTCGTGATAACTGTATTAATTTGGGCTGTTTTGTTGAGTGCTCGAGCACTCAACAAATTAATGGTACAGGATTTTCAAAATTTCAGAACGATCTACATCGTGCCATGCAAAAGTCTCAATCTGCACTTTCACAACAGTTGATGATCTTGTGCGTGACTCTCCTATGCCTAGTTTTTACGAGGTTTGTAAATTACCAAGATTATTTTCTTAATGCTTTCACAACTTTTAAACATACGAATGCTATTACGATACGATCCAACATATTTGTTTTCAGGATAAGAGCAAACTCGAAGATTAATTAGGTGTCATGCATGAACTTTAAACATAATTAAAAAAGTTAATATTTATCGCTTTGTTATAGGGAGGCTTACCTACACCCAGCAGTGAAGTTTATCAGCTGTGATTGATTTTGATGACTAATAATATTTTTCTCTTTAATCATTAACTTGGAACTTGTCCATGACACAACATGACTTGTGTCAGGGGTATTTGGCTCTTTAATATAGGTAGTAACTACTCAAACTGAGCCGTGTTGGCCGCGTGGTATAGTACTCCAGTGGTATAGTCATAAACTTTTAGTAAGATTCTTCATTTATAATGAAACACCTAAGAAATATATAAAGCCTATTCCATCTCAACATGTCAAAATGTCCCAGGCACTACAGTGTCCCGTTATGTGTAGGCATAATAGCCTCCTGACGATGTATAAATCATCTAGTAATAAAAGATAAAGGCATGACTCAAACTGAAATAAAAAAAATGTATATCTTTACAAATAAGAATTTTCTTGGCAGAATTTAAATTGCTTAAATTCATGAAGTGAGCAGGTATAATAATCCATAAATATTATTTCAGTGTATGCGGTATACAGCACTTCCAACGAGCAGGTCACAGACACTTGAACTTGTTCCAAGCGACGTACTTCGTTGTGGTTACGTTCTCCACAGTAGGATACGGAGACTTTGTGCCTGACATTTGGCCCTCACAACTTTTCATGGTTATCATGATAGGAGTAGCTCTAGTCGTCCTACCAACGCAGGTAATGTAAATGAAGTACAATTTTATATTACGTCTAAAATATAGTTATCGGACGACCATTAGAATTTTCCCCACGGGCAGCTTAACAGCTACCCAAGGGGTATTGTATTTGTCAATCATCGGTCTTTTTTATGACCGTTTTCTAATAAGATTGATGTCATGTGGAAATAGCCTTATTAATAAAGGGTGTAAATTGTAATGGCATTTAAGATTTTGTACAGGTACTTAGAAATATATACAAAATTTATGAGCCTACGAAGCTAAGACTAGTGACAGTTTTTAAGCCTTAAAATCTACATTCATCATCCAAATTAATATTTATAGTGTTAGCCCATATTGTCCCATTGTTGGGCAAATCTCCCCCTCCCCCCCCCCCCCTCTTCGGCAGTCACTACGATCCAATGCCTTCGTGCCCCCTGCCAGTCCCTCTCATAGGAATACAACCGCTTTATGTTCATTCTAATGATTTGTGGGTGTTCCAACGACAGTTTGAGCAATTAGCTTTCACTTGGATGGAGAGGCAGAAGTTGGGCGGATCTTACTCCTCGCACCGCGCGCAGTCAGAGAAACATGTGGTTGTGTGTTCAACTACCCTCCATGCTGACACTATCATGGATTTCCTTAATGAGTTTTACGCGCACCCGCTTCTTCAAGATTACTACGTAGTTCTTTTGTCACCAATGGAACTGGACACCACAATGAGAATGATTTTACAAGTACGTATTTATGGCGGGAGATTGTAATATTAAAATACTTTAGCTAAATTGTGTGATCAAAGTTATGCTTTCATCAATCCAATAGAGGCAAATTGCAAGTTACTTTCTTTATTTCTATAAAATCCTTGGACCATACAGGTAAATGTGACCATGGGCTAGCGAGATATTTTGTCATAACCAAAACATGATATTGACTTATCAATCTAAAGTCTGAAAAACACCAGAATAATATCATGTTTTTGTTTACCCTTTTCAGGTACCAATATGGGCACAAAGAGTGATTTACATTCAAGGATCGTGTCTCAAAGACACAGACTTGATCCGCGCCCGTATGAGTGAAGCAGAGGCTTGCTTTATATTGGCTGCAAGAAACTACGCAGACAAGACAGCAGCCGATGAACATACCATACTGAGGTGAGGTTATTATAATAATTATAATATAACGTTTATTTCAGGCAACTGAATAGTTATGTACAAGAAGACTACCATATAAAATAAAATACCTTAGACTTTAAGGCTTAGAGTCTAACATACATAAATATACTATACACACTTATCTACGGACGTCGTTATAAGTAAACAATACCATATCCAGACCATATCTACAAAAATTGACCGTTTCGGGGCAGTGGTCCAACTGCTCTGTCCAATTAGTTGGACTACGGGCCTTTACTAGGCCGTTGTTCAACTATCTTTGCAGTTGGAACACAACACCATAGTAGAGTTTCCAGGTCCAATTAAAACAATTTCAAAATATACAATTGCAAATGTAACCCACAGCACCTTTTTAATTAAATAATTAGTTTTACAACGTTTTTGATACTTAATGTAATGTCCTTTAACCAGAGTAATGTACGAGTAGGTTTATACGTAAATGTAGACAATTGAGAGTGGCTCAGATATGATCTAAAGAGGTTTGATAATAAGTTTAATAAGATAATAAGTTTGAAAAATAAAACCTTACTGCGACTTTTGAATGTTTTAGAGAAGTTCTCAACATTATCAATATGTGACCAGACAAGACGTAATAGGCGTAAGATTCAAATAGAGAACGACGACTATATAAGAGAAATACAATTTCAAATGATCACAGGTGAAATAACTATAGGCCATGCTTTAGAAAAATTACGGTGACATATTATTATTACTTACCTAAAAACATATTTTGTTGTTCCAGTTTTGTTTTGTTATTTTTTTAAGAGAAAAGGACATTACTTTAAGTTCTGTATTAAAAACATTGTAAAACTAATTATTTAATTAAAAATGTGCTGTGGATACAATAATTGCAGTTGTTTAATTTGAAATTGTTTTAATTGGACCTGGGAACTCTACTATGGTGCCGTGGTTCAACTGCAAAGATAGTTGGACCACGGCCCCTAGTAAAGGCCCGTAGTCCAACTAATTGGACACAGCAGTTGGACCACTGCCCCGTAACGAAATTGTCGACACGACCTTCAGTAATGAAGAAGAAGAAATGCACACAAAACGGAAGTCGATGGTATTGGTATCTTTTCGTTTTACTAAGAATAGTGTTTATAAACTTACTAAAAAAAAACTCAACTCAAAGGCATTATTTACTGATAGTCTTTAAATAAATAATTTATTTTGTGCTGCAGATCCTGGGCTGTCAAGGACTTTGCTCCAATGGTGCCCCAGTACGTTCAAATATTTCGGCCAGAAAACAAATTACACGTTAAGTTTGCCGAATTTGTTGTTTGTGAGGATGAATTTAAGTACGCGCTCTTAGCAAACAACTGTACTTGCCCAGGGGCTTCAACGCTGGTCACTCTCCTTCTCCACACGAGCAGAGGACAGTAAGTTATTACACTCATTTATTAACTTAGGAGTTATGGTTTTTTTTACTGGGACCATCTACGATTGCCTATTGGCAAAAGGCAATCATAGATGGTGCGTTCTATGGCTCTCTGTGCAACTCGCAGAATCCTACACTTTTTGAAACGAAAACACGTACTTACGTATGTGCTTTCATAATCATAGAAAATTATATTATGTCTTTTGATATTTTCAGAGAAGGCCAGCAGTCGCCAGAAGAATGGCATCGTCTCTACGGGAAATGCTCTGGAAACGAAATATATCACATAGTTCTTGGAGACAGTCGGTTTTTTGGAGAATATGAAGGGAAAAGCTTTACATATGCCAGCTTTCATTCACATAGAAAGTAAACTTATTTACAAAATCTGAAACTGAATAACCTCTGTTGGAAAAAAATAACGTTTATTGTATTTTAAGGTACGGCGTGGCTTTGGTGGGCGTACGACCATCCGAACTACCAGAATTTTATGAAGAAACCATTTTATTAAACCCTGGACCGAGGCATATTATGAAAAAAAGCGATACGTGTTATTATATGAGCATAACTAAAGAAGAAAACTCTGCGTTTGTCGTAGCAGAGAAACAGATCGAACAAAGACCAGCGATACCTAAAGATCAAACAACATGTAGCTTGCTATCCAACGAGAAGAAATCAGGTGACGCAGAGGAGGGTTCTGTGCCACCGAAGAAAGCTGACGGTAGTAACGTCGTTCAGTACCAACTCCCACAAGTGATTCTGCAAGCTCCCTCGAGTTCCACACCCAACGCATCGCCATCACGCATCAACCAAGCTAATACTGTATCATCCGCTAATTTAATTGTTGCTAGCTGTGAGTGCCACAGTTTGATTTACGCAAAAAATAGACCGAATTTCAAAAGTTTTCTGTCCGGTTTATGTATAATTCGGTCTACTTTTTGTTTGAATTATACTAGTTGTTCGTTGTCTAAGTTTCTAAGTTTCAGACATCGAGCAATTCACTCACTTTCATGTTTAAAGGGGTAGTTTTTTGTGAAGTCAGCTATTTTATTTTTTCTGCATGGGTGGCCCTATTAAATACATAAATATAAATAAATAATAATAAATATCCTTGGACATATATATATATATACAAATATATCTGTCCTCAATACTACATCACCAATCGAAAATTGAAGACTTTAAGGGTCGCCATTTAAAAAAATGAAATGGTAAAAAATAGGATGATAAAACTAATTTGCTGATTCGGAGTAACAACTTAGTTTGTAAATACAAAAATCAACATCTTTTTTCGCATGCAGAAAGAGAATCAGTGGGATTTAAGAAAGTGCTTCGTTTGTTTGAAAGTAAGCCTCATGTGAAATTTATATATTTGGATTTTTATTTGTTTAAATAGTATTTGAAGAGCTTGATCACCTCAATATTTTGTACCTCGTTTTTCCATTACTTACATCCTCTGTGGTTGTGTCCGTGTTAATAATTGTTGTATTCATTGCCTTTGTCTAGTAATAGGATATTTTAAACGTCATAGTGACTCGAAGTATGTCCTCTACTCAATTACTGAAACAATGACGTTTGGTTGGTAACATCAGAAAACAGAAAAGTATTAAAAAAAAACCTTGTCTCTGCACGAGCATGCTCCAATTAATTTAATTTCGAATTTCTTCAGAGTTTCAGATTAAAAATTCCGATTCGAAACCAGGTTTAGTTTTGGTTGATGAATTAGAAGGGACATCAACCTCCCATGCTAATCTGTAATTTCAAAAGCTGTGTTTTGTAATACTAATGACATAGAATATGTGATGGGCAAGTCGGGTATTATCTTAGACAAAATATTTGACGATCAAAGTTAAGTCAGTAATTCCAATAGCAAGTGTTTATTTTCTATCACTGGTCAACAAGTTCTTTTGACATGATTAGTACACAGTATCTAAAAGTACATACCAAATATGCTTACTTCTTCATATTCGATCAATCACGGTATGATACAGCCATGTTTTAACTTATGAAAGGCCAAATAAAACTTACTAGGTACTATGATAGTTTGAAAATTCAATAGCGCTTACATAATTTAAATTAATTTGTTGACCTATGCTAGTTTATTCATATTAAGTAGATCACTTTTACAAAATTAAATTCTCCTTGGTCAAGGTCAAAGATCGGAGGCATTGCAGTGAAGGTATAAGATTTGTCATAATTTATTTGTGAATGTACGTTACTATCAGCCTTCTACCTCTGACAATGACGATACAACATGGCATCTACATAAATCTACCTACTACTTTGGCAACATAATTAGCAAAAATATTAACACAAACACATTTTCTAAATCTTGTTTGATCAAACTTTAATCGTCTGTCCCTAATATCATTTTATTCCTGAATTGTGCAGATAAATTCGGCGAAGGCACGTCTACCACTGATTCCCGGCTCTGTCCGAGGGACTCTCCAGGCACGGACAGCGCTACAGATAGCCATCTCTTATTACCTAAAGAAAATCCCAATCTACTCAGTCCAGACGCACCGAATCATCGAAAAGGTTACTATTGACTTAATTTGCACAATAGCATATCCGCGATATATCTCCAAACAGAATGTGTTATGCAAAATGTTCCACAAGATAGTGATCAAAAATACAAACAAGTTAAACTACTAACCTATATATTATACCTACGTCCTACATACTATATAAACTTAAGGTTTTGCTTACACAAAAAGAGACGTGTTAGAAGTTCGAACAGATGAATCGATTTAGATGCTGTTTTTTTATTTGAAAGCTATCTTGAGTGTTCTTAGTTAGGTGTGTTTCAAGATAATAATCTCTACCTCTTTTCTAGTTGATTCAAAAAACCAATCCTCTTACATGGGGGGGTAGACAGACAGAGACCTCGGATCGTCACTTTCTACGATCCGACACACCTTTTGCCTCATTCACTCTCATTACATTCTTCATAACAGCTCGTCGGTTTAGGGTACTTTTGACCTGGCCCTAAAATGTCACCAATTTAGTCAAAGTATGTTCGCCTAGCTAGGTCTTCCCCTTCCAGCTGCTCCATGCACACTCTAGTTGATTAAGGGATATAACGGGGGCTTTACATTAAATTTTCAATTTAATTGTTATTGGCGTAAGAAATAACTAACTGATGCCAGTATCAGTTTAGCTTATCTACAACATTTTGGCATAGCAGTAACATTAATAAAGAGAGTTTTTATTTACTTACAGGTAGCCGTAGACCGTCTATTTTACCCGTACCAGACATGGTGACAAGTAACCTTAATATTGCGACTGATAATCAAGACGAAGAGGTCGAGGTAGATGAGAGTGAGGATGAATTAGACGATGATGTACCATGGCGGTCACCTTCGGAAAAAATAGCGTAAGCCACATTTAAAAACATATAAATGCTTCAAATGCATTTTCTACATGCACGCATTTAAATTATTCTCACTCTATATACATAGTTTTAAACAGGTTTCATGGCATTTACGTTTTAAAATAAGTCTGAGATTGATAATTTATTTACTTAAGTCATTTTTAAGAAGGATGTATTTTTTAACGTTTAGCCATATTCCTCATATATTTTTAATTTTTTTTAATTCTCACTATCACATGACATGGCTCTCTTTATTTAATAATAGTATATGGATCAGAAACGAAAACCCAAAAAACGCAATTCTTAAACATTGGTATACCATTTGCGTGCAATAAAATTGCGCTTGTCTCAAGCTATAAATAACCTGATTGTTCTCAAATCAAACTCCACAGGCTGGTCTTAAGCGTTAATATAATTCAGTTAATTATTGTATTGAGCAATTCTCCAATTATTTCAAAATATATATTTTAAACACGTATAAAAATTTAATGAAAATATCGCTTGTTCTTAACTTTTGCAACAAACTTTGAAGTACTGAAATATAATTAATAATTTTATTTAACTATTTACAATATCGATTGAACACAATTCTCTACGACCTGCGTATCATTTCATCATTTACATTCACTACTCCTTTATTAGATAGCAGATCTGGATCACGCAAGATGCATGAATAGATTCTGCACAAATTCCTCATTGTTTCAGTAAGTATTTGGCTTTTACTTATTTCTTTAGTATTTTGCTAATTTGTTTAGGTAGCAGTACCTACTGCGGTTTTTGTTTATTGTCTAAAACTAGCAAAGATAACGCCCATAACGAATATATATAGTACGAAGTACGTCAATTTACATCGGTTTCTAAACTAAAATTTACAAAAAAATATAAACATTATCATAAATTGTACAATATATTTAACGCTTTCATTAAAACGAAGTTGCTTTGCTTTGTAAGATTTTGCTTATTCCTTTTCTATTTATTTTCTTTCCTACTTTTCTATATTTCTGTATCTTTTTTCTTTTCATCTCATATTTATGAATGTTATTATTTATATTTCTAAATGCCTATCTATAACCGGTCTGAACATTCCATAATGCACCAAATCAACGAAGCGTATATATTACCCTTAGGGATTGTATAAATAATAGTAGTAGACATACACTGGTCTTTTAATAAAGAGATTGTTTTTTTTTCTTGTGCAATTGTGTGCATTGTGTATCTGTAAAACCCCTGCGTAAATCCCAACTGCACGGCCCGTACCCTGCTCCAGTGATGACGCCACCACCAGCAGCTTCACGTCGTTGGCAGGCAGTGACGTTCCACACAGCGCCTGGCGAAATGATTTTACAAGGTAAGCCCCACCTAGCCGGTCATCATCACTCGATTATGGACTGTCGCGATTCGTCAACTCTATCGTTAAACAAACGCATTGTTAGATATATACTCTTAAAGGTGTTTTGGTTAAATACTCACGTCGATCTTTCTTCTGTAAACGGATTTATTTTTCGTTTATTGAGCTGTCAATGTTACTTGTGTGTCGGATTGTTTTTGTAAAGGTTCGGATTATTTTCTTTGGTTAATATATAACGTATTCTAAGAAATCTTATTTAATTTTACATTGAAATATAATCAACTTCCAATACGCATGAACACAAAATAAATAAACATTATCAGGTTTCTATCGTTTTTTTTTTATCAAAAACATACCTTCATGGTAATTGAGACAAAACAATAAATGTCTTTGAAATTTATGAAAGATAAAGTACTTATAACTCCGGAAAGACAGTTATGAGACGGAAGAGCCTAAATCTTACTGGAAAAAAACGTGCAGAGATGGATCACAAAATGACTGCAACAATGAAATGATGCCTTGAATTTATATTAAAAATAGGTATTGGTAAAATTATAATTATATAACGTATAATGTATATTGTTATGTTTACTTCTGCAAAAAGTGGGCATGTACCAAAAGTGTATTTGGCTATCTCTGTTTTGTTTGTTCGTTCGTATGTGCAAGTGACCAACTCTGGTGACGGAGTTTTCAGGCCGCCTAAAGGCCTCCGTCATTGCTTAACGACTTTTAAAAGCCTTTTGTATGTGATACTCGTAGCTCAGTTTAAATTACATTTAAAGACAAAATTTATTTTCGTTAAGTTTTACACTCGTCAAATCACACTATTATTTGAAAGGTGAAAAAAGTACACACAGTTAATGTGAATGTTTGTTATTCCTTCAGGCTCAAACGGCTAGACGGATTTTAAAATGTGGTATCAGGATAGCTTATATCCTGTATTAACACAGACTACTTTCGATCCCGGTTGTTCCTGTGGAACGTGAACTATTCACCGCGGGGCGCAGCTAGGTACATAAACGACCACAACCGCGACTAAATCAAAATAAGATAGGTTTTCAACAAAATTATGCTAAATATAACATTCTAAACAATTTCATATTTTTTATTCCGATCAGGCTAAGGAATTCGTGTAATTCAGCTGCATGACCAAATGTTGCTTGATTTTTAAATAAGACGGCATAGATCTCTATCATCCTATTGACCAATATAACGCCAGATTTCAGGATTAGCGATACATTTCAGATCCTATTGCTACACCACGTAAGGCACTGTGTGTCTACCTTTCTATTAACGCTGAAAAATAAAAATATTGCATGACTTTGGATTGTTTATTTTAAATAACAATTGTCTATAGCAGTTATTTTGAGTTCAAACCGAAAACTTAATTCGTCAATGTAGAATCGCAACTTGTATGGTCAGGTGGAAACGGATAGGTAAATACAATTTTAATTTCAGTACACCAATTATTTATTCACGTTACATAATATAGCATTCACATTACTCACATCATCATTTTTTGACGATGCCGGGAAGGCATCAAATCCTCTTTAAAAATATAAAAAAATTTACACATCATTCGGTGTAATCATTACGGTGCTCTTCTTGTTAAAAATTATGAAGGATTCATTAGCATTAAATTTCGTTTCTAGAGTAAAATCTAGACGTTGTCGTTTTAGAAAAAATGTTGGTGAACAACGATGTTAGTTTAGGATGGTGGGCAACAACGATCAGCAGAGCAATACCGAATAATGCCGAACGTAACCGACAACGTCCAACACCATAAGGGCGAAGCCCCATTAGTGCGTTGCGCTGCGTTGCGTCGTCGCAGCGTCGTCGCTACGTCGTTTTCCATATATTTTTTTATGACATGCCCCATTAGACCGTTGCGTCGTCGCGACGTTTCAACGGATCAACGGACAAGAGACGAAGCGGGAGGGAGGGTGATGCGCTGCGTTGTCGAAGCCCCGCTACGATGACGGACAGTGATCCACTGCTAGAGAAGAAAGCTTAGACGAGCGTAACGACAATTTTTAACATCATGAGTGACCAGGAGATTGATATAGATTTTCTCATATCCTTGGTCCAAGAAAGACCCATTATATGGGATAAATCACACGAACACAGTGTTGCTGCGACGCTCTTGCGCTGCGACATCGTGCGTCGTCGCAACGCAGGTGTGGCATGGCATACAATGCGCTGTTTCGTTGCGACGACGCGACGCAACGCAGCGCAACGCACTAATGGGGCCTCGCTCTAACAAGAATAACTAGCAACACGTTACCTATAGCCACCCGGTACGTGTCGTCATCCAGCCGGATGTTCGTTGTTGGAAACAACGATGTTGACAACGGATGACGTTGGCTGGCTAAACAACGTTGCGCAACGATAGTGAAAAATACCAACAACGTCCATTTCTAGTCACATCGCTTGATAGTAAATACTTAAAAATAATGTATTTTCCTATGAGTTTCCACTTAGCTTGATATTCTTACGTGTATTTGTTCTTCAAAAAATATTAAGATACTATTAAGTTTCCGGCTCGTCAACTTCAATAAATGTATATGGACAATTATTGCTTATGTTTTTATGTATTTAGTACACTCAGGTGATATTATTATTTGTTTGTCTAACTAACCTAACCAAAACGAGAAAACCGTTAAATCTCAATCAATGAGGATTATCTTTAAAGTCATAGATTTGCATAAACGAGAATATTTTGATATTATAGTTGCGTCGAAATTATAGAAAATTATTCGTTTTAAAAGCACTCATCTTTTTTTTCATTATTCTTATTTCTCGTTTACAAAATTTTTGCTAATGTGTAAAAAATATCTTCTGTTTTTTTAAGAATTTCCCTTGGAAGTTTTAAATACTCCAGCCATTATATTGATTTATTAACTTAACCAAGAACTTTTTCAATCTTTAGATTACTCTATCTGACAAATGAATTATGTGGTACGACATATTTTCTAGTACACAATAGCTGTAGATACAAACTTATAGATTATTGTTCAGAATCAAGTTATCTGACGATTGAAAAACAGGCCAACCAATGTTACAACAGTTACACTAATAGCTTGTATGGTACTTATGTGAAGTGTTGAGCTATCAATTTAACACAAATCTTCGTTAGCGTCAGGATGGCAGGTTGCCTGAAGCGTATTTCACTAAGAGTAGCCCAAGAATTGCTCCCAAATAACTAGTATTTGCTAGTTTTTGCAAAAAATTGCTATCTGTTACATATTTTGAGAAATTCAAAAATTTTACAGATTTTGAAACATTCAAATAAGTTAACGCGTTAAGTTAAATCGTGGATCTGAGACTGTGTTCAAAACCCTTTAACTGGCAGAAGGATCCAAGTGGAGCAGAAAAATAAAATTTGGGGTATGGTTTATCAAGATAGAGCTTTATTGAAATCGAAAAAAAAAAACTGAAAAATTTACATTTTCATTAAAAAAAACATGGTTGCAATATGGTTGCCACTGCTAGCTTGGGCATCAAAAAATAGTCTTATAATAGAGCTGTCCGCCCTCACCCAAACCTTATAGCCACGCTTTACCGGCTTCATAGGCATATATTGTTTCAGGCTACTACGGCCTTTGAATTTGACCATGCACTCGTCTATTGACTGAGAATTTGTAGTGACAGCATTTTCTTGGCACTTCTCGTTCAATTTTTCAAGTAGAGGCCTCAGCTTATAGAGTTTATCATAATCATCACTACCTCTGGCTGGCATCTGTGAATTATTGTTGAGATGCAAATGCTTCATGATGTGCTGAAATCTCTTTAGGGTCATTGTTTCAGCTATTTCTGGCACTTGTAGTATAGGATCACTTGACCAATAGTCCTCAATACTCGGTAAAACATGAATACCCATTTGTATGAGAACGCCAAAAAAAGCCTTGACTTCTTCAAGTGTAGTTGGTGTCCAACTTCTGTTACCTACTTGCGAAGCGTATAAATTAGTTTGGTCTACAATCATCTTTACTACGTCATCACTGAAAAATAAACCAAAGTAGGTCACAGGTTTTGTTCTGTTTGGAAGCTGTTTTGAACACTGAATATTCGGAGTGTCGAAATAGCTGAGATCTGGGTTCTGGGTCCATTCTTGTTTTTTCCAATCAGTCTCATCTATGTCCGAATCTGAATCTGAAGACGAAAAATCCGATAGTTGATTCACTTCATCGATGCTATTAGTGCTGCGTCACTCGGGAGTCTTGCCACTGAAGGGCTTTCATGTTGTGGAAGTGTTGGTGCAGATCTTGAAGTACTTTGAAGTCTTGATGTTGAAGGACTTTGATGTGAGACTGCTGGTGTAGATCTTGAAGCGCTTTGAAGTCTGGGAAGTGAAGGACTTTGACAAGTTGATGAGGATGGAGATGATATTACCGTAGAACTAAAAAGAACGTCATCACCTGTTAGTACCTACCCTCTCCAATTCTTCTTGGGTACATTGTTCTGAATCCGATTCTTCCCAATTATCTTCAGAAATCGTACCATCTGAAATTCCGAACAAGTCTTCCAACTCCTGCGCAATAACATCATCAGATAAGATGTTATTCCGGCTCATTGTAGATCATTATCTAAAAGAAACGAAAAAAAATCAAAATGTAACGACTGTTACATTTTGACTGTTACATTTTGTTACAGTCTGACTGGCAGTGTACATTATATTGCCACCATGTAGGTAGTTACAAGTTGATAGTGGCATATATACAGTCGTGGTCAACTAATTAGGGACAATCTCTAGTTAAGCCAAATTGTGATTTTTTTATGATTTTTTTTCAACGAGTCTTAAAAACATTCCATATTTTTTACATGTAAGTATAATTATCATTGATGTGCCCGATTATACAAACAATAAAAACTTCTTAAACATTAAACCTCTTTACAGTATAGCTGATAGATTATCATAGTGGTATTTGTTCAAATAATGCTGGCTGGCCATTTTATTAGGGACACTGAGATTATTGCGTTCAATTTTCAAAATTTAAATTTCAATACTTTTTTACTTCTTCTCTTATTGTTTCATGGTAGTTTTGGCGGCAATCCCGATTTTTAATTTTAAGTTGTGAAAAATATTTTGAAGAAAAATGGGCAAAAATAAAAGTTGCGATCCAACACTACGAAAAATTATCATGAAGTTTGTTGTCGAGCATGGTTGGCCATATCGAAGGATAGCAGAACATTTAAATTGTTCAAAAACTATGGTATACAATGCAGTGCAACGTGTCAGACGCAATAACACAGCTTTAAATGTGCCCAGAACAAAAAGATCGAGAAAAACAACTCCGCAAGAAGATAGAATGATAACCAGGTTAGCTAAGAAAGATCCGTTTCTGGGCTCTATTTTAATTAAACACGAAGTGTTTGGGACAGACGAAAAAGCTGGTGTCTCAGCGAGGACCGTTCGACGACGTCTGGTAGAAGCAGGGTTGTTCGGAAGAGTGGCTCGCAAAGTACCGTTGTTGAAGAAAGAACATAGAAATGCTCGTTTGGCGTTTGCACGTAAATATGGACATTGGACCTACGCCCAATGGCAACATGTATTATTCTCTGACGAGACCAAGGTTAATTTGATTTCTTCAGATGGAAGGCAATACGTACGGCGTCCAGTAAAAGCGGAAATGAATCCAAGATTCACAAAAAAGCAGGTGAAACATGGCGGTGGAAACATTAAAATGTGGGGTTCATTTTCTGGACGTGGAGTGGGACCTGTGAGGAAAGTTCAGGGTAACTTAGACCAACATCAATACAAGGCAATATTGGAGGAAACGATGCTTCCCTATGCTGAGGAGCATCTCCCTATTATATGGACGTTTCAGCATGATAAGGACCCGAAACATACCGCCCGTTCAGTCAAGTCGTTTCTTACCAGTCAGTCAGTATCGGTGCTAGATTGGCCAGCAAATAGCCCGGACCTTAACCCAATCGAGCACCTTTGGCACGAAATCAATAAAAAAGTTGCCACTTATCGTACCACAACTTTAGATGAACTTAATGAAGCTTTTTGTGAGGCATGGGCTAACATTCCTGTCGAAACATGCCAGAAACTGATAATGTCTATGCCACATCGGTGTCAAGCGGTAATTACTAACAAAGGTTTTGCTACTGGGTACTGATTTTACACGTAATAAAATAGAGCTGTTAAAGATATTATAATACTGCAGATTATTCGTTTTGTTTAACTCTATTTTTCATTATAGTTTACTGTCCTTAATTAAATGTCCAGCTACAGAATTATACCTTAAAATTGAATACATGTTCAACCTTTGATATTAAATACTTTTTTCTATTTATTTATTCTTTTGTTTACAGCCATTTATAGCATAATAATCGGACCAAATTATGCAAATAATAGGTGCTGAGAAATCAATAGGGTTTTATATTTATATGTACATAACCGGTTATTGCTCTTCACTATCTTGAAAGTCCCTAATTAGTTGACCACAACTGTATAGCCACCATAAAAAAATGAATTTACAAATAAAATACAACGTTTTTAATAAAAATAATGATACTATCTTCTTTCTTATCAAATCTTTACGTAAAAAAAGAAGGTTACTTACATTTGTATCTGTAGGATTGATGGAATATTCTTAGATTAATTTTGATATCACGAAAAGGGGGAAACTTTTTACCAAGTGTCAATTTTTTTTTCGTAAGGTTGGCACCACTGTTTTTTTTTATAAAAAAAATATAGGGATGGCCATTCAGCTACGTATTAGTAACGATTCTAGCGTTAAAGTGGAGTAAATTTCTCGATTTCATATGCCTATTAGATGGTGGCACGTATATTGCCGTCATCGGTAAAAGGGTTAAAAAATATGCTGCCTAAGCATGAATGGGCTCATTTAATGGGAGAAAAATTTTGGTTCAGCGCCGTTTCTGTTATTCGGTTTGATAAAAGAGTACCAATTTCTTGAAAGGTAGCATTTTTTGATACTCTTAGTTCCTTACGCTTCAGGCAACCTGCCATCCTGACGTTAACCAATCGTCGGCTTCATTTTCTCTGAATGCGTTGCTATCAGTAATGCCTGATTCTCGTATTTATTGGTTCAAGTTAACATGATGTTTCAGGATCATATATTGGTTCAAGTTAACAAGATGTTTCAGGATCATAAAAGGTTTCCCACCGGTGTCGCCATTTATAGGAGTGAGCCCAACTTTATGTTACCTTCTAAAGGAGAAGAAGCCTTTATGTTGCTTGCAATTGGCTCAAGTCTGCGAACACTGTGCATATAGAAATGCAAAGGAGTATCAGTGGCAGAATAAAACGATAATCCTTGCTGCGGATTACGCGTCAAATGGAATTTATAATTTTATAATTCCTCTGCGAGCGCACTTTAGGTCTAAGACCTCACTGAATCCCATAATTCTTCTACTGGAACGTCGTCCAGACATCGCATTTTTGGATGCTATTTCGTACTTTCCATTGGTATATTGGATGCTTGGATCTATCGATTGGTAAGTAGGAATAATCCATAATTCATAATAAAATAGAAACGTCAGAAGACTTAAAATTTATTTGGTTTCCACAGCTTAGATGATCTTTTAAGAGCCGGTATTACGTTGGCGGAAAATGTGGTTGTCGTGAACAAGGAGTTATCTAATTCTGCTGAAGAGGACAGTCTCGCTGATTGCAACACCATAGTCGCTGTTCAAACCATGTTCAAGTAAAGTTGTTTTACATTTTATATCAATAAGCTTGTGGCCTGAGCGATTTCTAATTTGCGATTGTTCTCAGTGGACTTGTTCCTTAACATGATCTTTCTCTTTATCCCATTTGGTTTTATGTCTAACTATAGGACATCAAATCACATGTGGAATTTGATTTAGGACCCAACTCCACTATCCATTTTCCTACCTATTAATTAAATATGATTGCGAGCTTGCGGTTTAATTACATAAGAGTTTGTAATCATGAACTTTCTGTTTCAGGTTTTTCCCTTCCATAAAATCTATAACAGAATTATCACAATCGTCCAACATGCGTTTTATGCAGTTCCGTGCACATGATAAATACGCATTGCACCTGTCGAAGATGGAAAAGGTGTTTTTTTATTAAATTAAGTACTTGATAAATCAGAACTCAGCTGGACCAAAGACGATTAATATCTAGAAGACAGACAAAGGCCTTACACAAAATCGTAACCCGTACCAGATAGCCTGGAAACTTTAAAACATCAATTTTATCCAAGGAATTTCAATTACTTTCTAGTTAAAATTACGTAAAAAAATTTTTATATTGAATATTGTTGCTACCTACTACTAAGTATTGAAATTTCTTGGATAAAATTGATGTTTTAAAGTTTCCAGGCTATCTGGTACTGCGGGACAGGGTTACGATTTTGTGTATGGCCTTTGTCTGTCTTCTAGATATTAATCGTCTTTGGCTGGACAAAGTAACAAGAGAAGTTTGTTAGTTTTCCTAAGTCCTTTTTTTAAAGAAGTAAAATTACTTAATCTCTTTTTGCAGAGAGAAAAGGAGCGAGGTTCACACATCTCGTACATGTTCAGGCTTCCTTTCGCAGCAGGCTCAGTATTCTCTGCTTCTATGTTAGACACCTTGCTGTACCAAGCATTTGTCAAAGATTATGTGATAACATTCGTCCGTTTATTGCTTGGAGTTGACCAAGCTCCAGGATCAGGATTTCTCACTTCTGTAAGTCATTTAAAATAGTTTAGTTGCTGCTGGTGCTTCTTTGTCAATATTTGGTTGTTTTTTACTGGATTGGTCAGGTCACACAACACTTCGCAATGTTAACCTCGTCTTCATCAAAACAACTAAGTTATTGGTATTACTGTACTTTTAGCGCGTTGCGAATTTTGTTATATGGCAAATTGTATGTTGTATTATGTTCTGTATTATGTATGTAGGAAATAAAACATGTCTTATTAACATTATTGGTTATTAATTTTACTTTTGCTACATTTGTACTAACAGATGAAAATAACCAAAGAAGATATGTGGATACGCACATACGGTCGTTTATACCAAAAGTTATGTTCAACAACTTGTGAGATTCCGATAGGAATATATCGGACACAGGATACGACCAGGGCCGACGCATCTCACCACGTGAGTATGTCGCCAAGGACCCCAACAAACTGGTTTTGGTCACGAATCGCGAGAATGCGACCATCGCGCTTTTCGGTGAGTTGGTTATCTAACTCCTATTCTCTTTATATAATTATTTCTCTCCTTAAATAAAGTCCATTAACGCCTGACCGCTATAGCAACATTACCTTCCTTCTCACTTTGTTTTCTCTTAAATTCCAAAATATTTAAAAATCTAGCTTATGACATTATCCATAGTCCTAAAGTTGTAGGACTATTTTGTATTTTGTTTCTATATAGGTTTCAATAAAACATTCTGTAAGCCTGTGGCCTGTGGAGTGTCTGTAACTAGTTAATAGCATAATAATAATTTTTTCTCTAATCACGCGAATAGTCTACTTGTAAAATCACGTGCTTGAACTTTTATAATTTTTTGCAAACTGCTACAGCCAGATAAGAAAGATCTTGCTTTTGCGCGTACACTGAAATAGATTTTTTATAAAAGAATAAGATGATTGTTGACAGAGAGCTGAGAACTAGGTTACCCAATTAGAGATAAACAAAAACGATAAAATAACTCGATGATCGCAATCCCGCCTCAGTGTTGTTATTGTTGTTGTAGTGTGGCATGCATGATTTAAAATATTTAGCTTATCAACGACTTGTAAACCCTGTGTGCTGTGGGTGGTTGATCTATGGTTCGACGTACAACACAAATAAATAGGTAATACCTGAAATATTTATTAAGTAGCCGTTTCATCATTGCCGCATGATAAAACGAATACACCATTACAAATTGATCAATCAAATCAGACAAAAAAACATGTAGACAAATGGATTATCGAGAAACCAAGTGAGTTTCCTCAAGATAAAACAATAGAAGTACACTAGGACTCTGCAACTGCTTATGCTTTGCATGTTTGTTAAAATAGTTTTCACCTTCATCTCAGATGTGATTGCTGTGTTAGGGCCGAAAGCCATATTAATACTGATCAAATTTGCAATGAAATTCAAATTCTGGGAAAGCGCTGTTTGCTCAATACGGGAAAGCGTTAAACCATCGTCAGTTAAGAAGTGTTGTGAGAGAGTGTAGGTGTACCCCTGACACGACAGTTGCAGCAGGAGGCAAGCGAGGGCGGCGGCGCGGGACGCGCGCGATTGGCCGCGGGCTGCCTAGCCGGCTGCTACGGGGAGCGCACGCCAGCGGTAAGACGACACGCATCTACTGCCTTCCTAAACGTTACGCAAATATTTGTTCTTAAAAATACTTCTAAAGATTTGTTCATGTTCGTACCTGAACCATATGCGACTAATTTTGAAAGTTTGATCTAAAACTACAAGAAAAATTAGAAGCTTCTGATGATGTTTCTCCATGTCCGCGTCTCGTGCTATGATAGTACAGCCGCTCTCGTTGGTATGATTTAAAATACAACGTAATGGTTTGCAATGTAGAGTCCGCAGTGTAAAGGCTTTATTTATCAAAGCAAAGATCCCAAAGCCGCACATTGACTTCGATTCGACACGATGACTTCTAGCTAATTAATTTACGGTTTCTATTATATCAAGGGTAATATAACTTAGTTACAAGAACTCTTTGATACACGATTATGAGAAATCTTAAGGTTGGTATAGATTATTAGCTCTTAAAATTATTTTCAAAAAACTGGTAACGACAAAACACAAGGACTTAATAAAATAATATTATAACGATTGTTTAACGTAACAAATTGGATTATTTTTACATCACAGTATTCAATATCGTTTTCTGGCTACGAAATCGTAGCTTACTTGTACACGCTCTTAGAGTCAAATGTCCATAGACCCAGTTTATAGTTAGTTTTTCATCTCGATACACCTTAACTAAAGGTTCATCTCTTTTCAATTATGAAATAATAAGTTAGCGTAGTTTCATTTATCCATACATTTTCAATGGAGCGCGGCTTAAGAATAAAAGCCTTAAATTTTCAAATTTGGGCCAATTCGACCAAACTACCAATAATAAGTCTTCGTTTCCAATAATACTAACAAACTAACAACAAGGTATTAATACTAACAAAGTATTTTGACTTTTCCTCATCACTTTGAAATTTTTTGATTCTCGAATCGGACTTTAATCTTTTAGGAAAAATATCATGAATTTGTTTTTTAATTTAATTTAAATATCGTAGAATTAATTAGCAACTTAGGACTTTCATTGTAGTTTTACGATTAAGGAAATGTTTATAAACTTAGGTAATTCGTAGTAACTAGAACATTATTGTATATACACAGCTTAATCGTTACCGCACATTTATTCATTTCATGTTAAACTCAGCAAAAGCAATTATAGCTGTTTTCATTTCTGACCTGAACATTAACATACGCATGATCCTCAAGTGAAGGTAAATCGTAATTGTTTATTTGGCTTGAATCATTTAATAAATTGGTTTAACTAACAATTTCTCAATATGTTCATCTAATGTGAAATAAAATCAAAAAAACTAAGATAGATTCATTAAATGAAACATTTAAGAATACTTGTGGTTAGGCCCCAAAACTAGCAGGTATTTGAATATAAAAAAATAAAAAACATCTTAATTTTAAATACAGAAAGGACAATATATACACACAACAATATGGTGTGTGTCCAAATTATCAGGGACAAGACAGAGTTCAAGTATTTTCTAGTTTAATTGATTTCTCTAATTAGTGATTGGATGTAAGAACTGTTCTCCGGGGAGTCGTCTTGTTTTTATTAAATGACTTCATTCTACCCAGGTTGTCTTGCAGAGAGGTAGGTCTAGTATCATAACTCCGAATCCGAAAAAAATGCAAAGATATTGTATTAAAAGCATGCTCTGGCTCTGACGCAGAAGCTAAAATTTTAGCAAAATGATGGCATATTTTAGCATTTAATTTTTTGTCACTAGGTATTAACTTACTCATACGAAAAAAAAAATACTTTCGCGTTATTTTTTGTAGTACATATTTATAATCACAATAGCAATAGAATACAGATACAAATAAAAAAGGCATTAGATTACTCCAACCAATCACTAAATTAGACATAGGTATCAATTAAACTAGAGAATACTAATTCTCGATCTTATCCCCAATAATTTGGCCACCGATGGTTGTTCAATTATTAAGTTATTTTGTTATATTCTTTTATCTACAATTTCATAATGTAGACTTTCGATAAAGGCCTTACATATTTTTCACAGTATTCTACGAGTTTAGCAGATGAGGCAAGAGACAATCACGTGCAACAAATAGAAAGAGCAGAAATAGCTAACCTTGTGCGTTCACGAATGGAATCATTAAATCTCACTGGCATTGACTATGATGACGTGAGTGAAAAGCGAAATAGCTTGTCATATGTCATTATAAATCCAAGCTGCGATCTGAATTTGCAGGAAGGAGATATCATGTAAGTAGTAGCATAATAAAGTAAATTTATCCGAGAGAGACGGAAACAAATGGGAGGAGACCTTTGCCCAGCAGTGGGAAAACATAGGATAATATAAAAAAAAAATATTATAAGATTTCTTTATTATATCTAATTAAACTTAGAAACATGCCTATGGCAGCAGCTTTTTCATTTGTTTTTTCAGTTTATACAGGTCTTTGTTTTTTTTACAGTTACTTAGTTCGACCTTCGCCCTTCTCGGCTCAAAAAACATTTGAAAGGCACAACAGCCGGCGTAAATCCAATATTAGTTTCTGCTCGCAAGCACTCATCCAAAGCCAAGCAGGAGTAGTGAGCCGAAGAGGGTCCACCATAGGCGCAACCTTCGCACAGCCCCGTGCTCCACCTCTAGCCACAACTAAGGCTAACTCACTCTCTCTCCCCGACAGTCCAACTATAATTTCGGACTTCAGAGGCCGTTCTAACTCCCTGAGAGTTGTAGACGATAATTTGCTGCGTAGATCAAACTCTCTTCGACAAGGCCTAAGTGGCGTCGGAAAACGCAGGAAGAGCAGTCTGGAGGAGATCGGTATATCCCATTTTAATTCTTTGTTGCAACATCAACAACAACAGCAACAACAGAACGTCAATGCAATCAAATTTGCATTAAATGGAAGCATAGGCTTAGAAGTGACTCCACCCGAAGAGCCGACAGATAGATTACCGGGACATGGCTTTCCTCTGACTAGCTACCAAGAAGTGGCCGCTGCCTTGCCGTCGACGTCCATGGGTCCCGCGCTGCCGCCAGCTGCGCCTTCGCCCGACCCGCAGCACCTTCAAGGCACGATTGTATGATACCACCTCATGTGGGGACACCGACTGAGTTCCGTAGTGAGAAACAAATGGTTTTAAAAGTGTATTATGCAAACCATGGGACTTATCTTTTGTCTCCTAACAAAAATACTGTTTATTGGAACTCGAACTATCTCGTAGCGTTTCCACGTGGTTGTGGAGTTAATTTACATTCGTGTTATAACAATGAAATTTATATCTATAAAATGGTGTAGACTGGTGGAAAAAGAGCTGTGTATTAATGTAAGCGGGATCAATTAGTTTCTAGGTAATGGTATGTTATGTATGTACCACACGTGGGTCAGCAGGGAAAGACTTTTATTAACTGTACTTGGAGTGCCATAAATAAAATGAGTGTTAACGCTGATTTGGGAAATCCATAAGTTCGTTTGCCAGACTAATAGTCTCATTCTAACTTGGGGACTTTATCACTATCTCATATCAAAAACGTTCAACTTTCAACTGTGTGGATTGGTTGGCAATAGCAAGTGCTTTACCAATAAAGGTAGTGAAATAATTAAGTACCCTTTATAAAAGGAAAAAAGGCAGACGTCTTTTTTCCTTATGGCCCCATCCTATTCTTAATAAAACTTGTAAATAACGAAACGAATAAAACATCTAGGCATACATATAAATAAATTATAGTTGTTAAAAATGTAAATATGTACTCATCGTTCCTATGAACGATGAGATAAATATTATACTGATATGATAATATACCTACCAGCGTGTAATTGTAGTTCACCTTTTTAAAAAGACCAAAATATGATCTGTACCTACTTATATTGAAGTAATGTTTTGGGCTGTTGACAATGTTGTACAAAAGCCACAGACATTAATATACATCTAAGTTAAAAGATAGTGTGTAGTCCATTAGGTATAATTTTATTGGTCATTATTAGACTTTCAAAATATACAAATAAAGTAGATATCAAATAAAATCAATCAGTATGTACCTACTATATTAATAAATAAAACAATGTAAATTTCACTTGTCTATTATTTACCCTTTAATTAAACCCTTGACCCTTGGGCGAGTAATATAATATTTGGTTTGACACTACGACATAATGCTTAGGGGCTTAATTACGACATAATGCTTAAACTACGACATAATGTTAGAAATATGGCATTTTAACTTCGTTCTCGTAAGAAGACTGTATGCAAAGATTTATATTCAACAGTGCAGAAAGTACCTATTTGAAAACACATTTGAGACCCTAAAAGAGTCTGATGAAACAGGAGAACATATCGATTACATAAAAAACATTCACCAAGAAAAAATTATCAAGAAATCGATAAAGAGATTTCTGAGGCAATAGACCGATTAAAAACTAGGTCTATCATCGTTGGACCTTGCCTAGAAATCATAGCACCATTTAAATATTAGTTTTAGGCGCTAAATGTTGCTAATATTATTAATAAAAAACCTATGAATAATATTTATTTATTTTTGTCCCTATTTATAATTGATTTCTGCGTAGGGCTCGTGGTAAACTGACGTAAACTTTACGTCAGTCTGACATTACTATGCATTCATTTTTTTATGTGTCGAACCGTTTGTTACTCAATCCTTGAATTTAGATTTTCATAATTATAAATAAAAAATAATGTGCGAAGCGGCATCTTCGGATTATGCTTCGGAAATGAAGATAGTGCGACGTGGCTATTTGAAGGTTTCCATTATTATATTCATACCAAATATGAAAATGGTAACTGTATCTGGCGATGTAAAAATTTAATAAACCTGAAAAATGCACCGGAACTGTTACGGTAATGCAGGTATGTTTGTTTAATTTTATAAGGAATAGGTTTGCGTTTGATCACGATCTCACCTGATGGTAAGTGACGATGCGGTCTAGGATGGAGCGCGCTTTCACCTAGAAGATATTTATCGAGACATGAAGACACTCAGATAACTTTCAGGGAACACTGACAAAAATGAAATTACGTGCAATACCTTTATTTATCTTTAATGGTACTTGAGATACAAAGTTGTATCACTAGTTCCATAGTTATCGGTTAACATTACGGGGGAATATCCTTATTTTTTTTTACTGGAACTAAGGATACAATCAATGGTACTAATCAATGGAACTTCTAACACAAAGGCAGAATTTGGGCTTTCTTTAGATAAAGATACAGTCGCAAGTCACTGATGGCGCCAGCGTCATGTTAAAAATTGGGAGAAACCTGTACGCTCATCATCAAGTTTGTCTTGCACATGGCATTCAGCTAGCTGTACTAGATGTGATATATACGAGCAAGGCAACGCAGAAAATGTGCAATTCCCTAATGCCGCATCCTGACTCTCGCGAGGCGCCTCCTAGAGGCTCTCGGCATGAGTCTTTGCGAGTGGAGGCGGCAGGAGTGTTAGCCATCCACACTCGTCGCGTCGATTTATTCAGTTGCCCGCTACGTCTACTTCAAGTTGGACGTGATTCAAGTGACTGCGTTAGCTACTCATTTTATGTGCTTACCAATATTATAATGTCTTGCGTCACCTAACTTAAAAAAAAGGAAGTAAAAATGTAAAATTGAATTGATGATTTTTTTATGAACTCATTATTGTTTGCCTAATTCAAGTTCATGTAAATTCACCTGTAAGTAGGTAGACATGTTATTTTAGACTACTACAAAAAAACATTCGCATATTATGCATTTTGGTGCTTAAGAATACAATATGCACTACGTTTTTGCGCGAGAGTGTGGATGATTCTCGGCTCGCCCCCTCGCGTCCTTTGACTCGCGCCCGAAAAACCGACACCAAGCGCAGCGCCAGCAAGGCGAGCCGAGGGAAGACGAGGGGACACGAGTGCACCGTCCTCACTCTCGCGTTCCCTCGTGTAGCCTCGTGGAGTCTGGGGCATCATAACACTGCTTGTGGAAGTGACTCTGAATCCGAGAATGACAGGGACAATGCCGAAGCCGGAGTAGGTATTTGAAGTATTTGGAGTGGATTCAAACACAAAAGAGCTCAATAGTGTCATAAAAGTGCATAAAAGTGTCATAAGTAAGTCCGAGCAGTAGTTAAAATTTAAAAAAAATCTCCAATGAAGAATAACATGTTTTAACAGAAACATGTAAAACAGGATATGGGCAAAGAACTTCAAATGCTTGCCGATTGTAAGACACGTTGGGGTGGGGAAGCATCGCTACTATACCTAGTAGAATGGTGCTTCGGATTGTGCGTTTCAACCAGCCAGTTTTAACTTCGCACCACTTAACTCATAAAATCTTTATAAATAAATACAAATATCTCTTGTCCTGCTCTCATGTTTTCCTTGGGGTGGACGCATTGAGAGGTGCGTTGCAGCCGGCTTATACAGGCCCGCATGAGGTAATCGAAAGAAGTGAAAAAACTTTTAAAAGTTAAGGGCAAGGTAGTGACAGTACCTATAACCCTGAGATACTAACCAAGCAAGCAGCCATACTGGTTTGACGGGTTAAGCGAACTAAGTTGGCATGTAAATGTAAATAAAGCTAAAACTAATTTAATAAACAGTAACCATATCGGGTCTTTTGTGGGATACAAAACATAATCGGAAAATGTTACCAGACTCTAAAACTAACATTAAAATTATATCACAGATATCATCCACAAAACCATCTGGTCCTGGGTGGAAGGTAAGACTAATCGGTAAGCTTTCAATGCTATTCTTGGCCTTTCACATTGCAGGCCCGTACAAATTGCGTGCAAGACTAATGTCTTGTTGGTAGGTACTTTTTGTTTTTCTGACAAGTACTTGAAGTTACCTAGATTAGATTCAATACAACTGCCCATGTTCATGAAAGCCATGAAATTGATCAACTGCGGTAACAAAATTGATGATGTAAAAATCTGTTGGTACAGCTGCGGCCAAAACAACTAACTATGTCAGATTTTTTACTTTGGAAAGTTTAAAAAATACACTTTAGATACTTGTACTGGGTGAACCAGAAAATAACTGGCCGTTAAATTGTCGGTCCCAGCTTTTTAAGTCGGACGGAGTTTTTTAGCCTCCGTCATGGCTTAACGACTTAAAAAGCTGGGACCGACAATTTAACTTTACTTTACTGCCCAAGTGCGTGTCAGGCCACGCTCAGTGTAGGGTTCTGTAGTTGCCTAATATGTGAAGTTATTTAATCATATTTCGATGTACATTGTATTCACTTTGTCGGCTCAAGGGTTTCTATTCTAGTAGACTTCTGAACCCTAAAAAATTGTAGTAACATAATTTCAAGCCACAATTTATTATGAAAACTTTTCTATTATCAGTAACTTTTGTAGCAAACTGTACCATATCAAAGTTATCGATAAAAGACATAAATCAATTATCGTTTGGTGTCGACTTCACGAATACCTTTATAGATTTTTACAAATTTGGACATTCTTAATTTATTTTAATGATGTATATTAATATTTATATTTGTATACTGGTATCATTTGGATATAATTTTACGGTAAATATGTTATGTTTTGTCCTGAGCATCATTAAGGACTTTTTATTCGAAAATAACACATTGTAGGTAGGTACGACCTGTAACATTACATTATTTTACAGAGTGTGGTATCGCAAACCGCAACAGGTACAACAGATATGGTAAGATTGATTAGTTTGAAAATTATTTCCTGAATTGTTTCAAATCTATTAAAATGATTATAAGAATAACAAGGCAATAACTTACAACCAGGTCTGCTTAGACATTATAATAGCACACGGGAAATTACTCACGTAAAATTATCGTCGATTTAGATACCGACAATGTTGAGAATTGTTGTGTAAGACGCGACCGCGAGGAGTGACCACACTCATACCCAGATGAAGATTCTCCGGAAGAATCGAAACATTGTCGGTATCTAAATCGACGATAATTTTACGTGAGTAATTTCCCGTGTGCTATTATAATGTCTAATACAACTCACGATAGTTTTGAAAGTGAAACAGGTCTGCTTAATTTTGATATTTGTTTTTGTTTGTTAGAATAAAAACTGCAGTTCCAAGGTAAGAAATTTAAAACATTTTCTGTGTAAAAAATTGCTGAATTATGCTTAATATTTAATAAAACAGTAATGTACTACTTTTTTAACAGTGCACAGGAAACGATTGTTATTCATACGTAAGTAGTTCTACAAGTTTCTTAGTTAATATTAATTTATAATGAAACTTAGTTTTTCATTAATATCTCAAATATTATAGATGTGTTACAGTTTTATTATATGAAGAGATTATAAAGCTTAGGGGTTTATTGCATAATAGCGGCTAGTTCCTACGATAGATATCATAAAAGACATGGAAGAGATGCAGTCCCTATAGAATCTTCTTGTTGGGTGATTATTGGCCTGAATGGAGACGGCATTATGTTTATGTTATTGAGGTTAAAAGACGGCGTAAGCTGAAATTAAGACCAATTAATTTTTAAACAAGACCGCCATCTAATATTTGTTTTAACCTCGTTAAGTACCCTAAGTGCGCTTCTTCCAGCCGTACATTAAGTGCTGAGATCAGGTATATTAGCCACATTGAGAGCTAAACATCAAGGTCTAATTAATCAATAAAAAATAATAAAATCACAATTTATAATAATAATATATCAATATTTAACTTCTGCGTATTTAAAATTAAGAATTATTTTGTTTACAGTGTTCGGGATCAATGTCTACAGCTACGGTAAAGTACAAAATAAAAACAATTGAAAGTAATTGCTGGCTAAAATAAAAAAAATATAACAATAATGTAGAATTTAAAATATTTATTACTTAAAATAGATTTTTTTACTTTTTTTAGTCAGTGGGTTTCAACGCGACTGCAATGGTAGCTATACCTAATACCATGTCATTACAATATTTTACGTACTTCTCACGCGTTTTCAATATGCTAACTTATTCCAGACATATGGAGACCTAGCCACTTCTGAGGTAGTTAAATATTGTTTCTAATATAAACTGATATTTAGTGTAACTAACCTCTATAGACACCAAAAGGATTGTGAATGACTAATGATCTTAGTCAATAAAAAATGTCAATACTAATAACATTTTGGACGAAAACAAAAATAATATTGTAAAATAAAAGATATCAAATCCTAGGAAATCCAGCAAAGAGCTTTTAATTAAGATTGGTAGTACGAGAAGAGCGTCGGAGCTCTTGAGGCAATTAATTCCAATCTCAATACTCTCATTATAAAACAAAATAAACTGTTTTTATCAACTCCCGCTTCCGTAAACCCATTGAAAAGTATATTAATTATATCATCATATGATACAATTGATGCTTAGTCTGTTTTTCCGAAAAAAGGTGAAGTGTTTTCTACAGTTTCTTTTACTGAGTTTTGAGCACAAATCTTTTCTCTTTACTGTCTCTTTAGATAGTACCCAACTCTACTGAGTTCAAGCAATTAGTATAGAGCGCCTGACGAACGTGACCTCGGTCCTAGTAGTCAGCAGGCCTTGCTAGTTGTTCATTATCCTAGCCCTCGCTGCAGGGTGGAGGTTGGAAACCTCCATTTTACGATTCAGCAGCAAGACGGAACGGACTCCCGATCGAGCGGAGGAACGGCGACGGAGGTATCACCTCCGCTCGCGAGGGGGAGAGATGGCAGGGGAGACGAAAACTCCCGGCGGTGAAGGGGAGGAGAGAGGCAACTCCGGGACACGACGAAACGAGATTAGCCCACGGTCCCTGGACGCACTCGAGCATGCTGCACGTGTTCAGGCCCGGGAGGCGGCAGCGAAGGTAGCAGCAATGCCCAGGGCCCAGCGTGCCGCAGCGAGCAAGGCCGCCTCTGAAGCTTCACGAGCCAACCTACTCGCCAGGAAACGTGCGATGCAGCACGCCTTCACGGATGCCTCCCGTCGGGTTTTGGAAACGTCGTCCTCAGACGAGGCTCCAGGTGCATCTGAGCTGCCACCGAAAACGAAAGCTCCCTTAGTTCAGCGGACTCCTCCTAGGAGTTGCGCGCCAACAGAGAGTACTGGCTCCAACACCAGTACAACCACTGACACGATTTATTTAGTTGTTTAGGTTAAGAAGTGTAGATATTTTTTGTTCCTGTGTGTTTCTTTGTTTCTAAAAAATTAATAAATACCTATATCACGATATAGTCTGTTTTTATTTGCCTATGTGAATAACATAATATTTAATATGATACCAAAAGTTAGTAGCTGATATTAGATTTCAATTTGTATGTACAGTAGGGTGTCCCTTATTTGACCAAAAAAATTTTTTTTTCGAAATTCGGTATGCATACCCTCTATATTTTTTATAAATGCTAAGACGTATTTAAATATGAAATGTTATCCTTCTAGCATGATTGGAACCCGTGCCGACAGAGCCACAAAGTTTATCAAAAATCGTGTTTTGCCCAGGTATATTGGTTTGATATAAAACTGATATAAATGCAACAAATGAAGTGAATCAAAATTAAAATAAAATAAGATAAACATTATTATTCATTTAAACACATAATATAATAACAATCAAGTAGGGTAACTTTTCTTTTAATGTCGTTTGTTACAGTCCGGTACGAATTTATATGCTCGAGGACACAGCGCAACAAAACCGATTTTTTTCTTCTTCAGCCGTGACAAATCTGTTAAAATTTTGCATTCATTTGACAGCCCATTCAGTTGTGTCATTTAAAAACCTTACAAACACCTTTTCTTAGCTTCTGGAAAAGCATAGTTACCATCCCACTAAGATCAAACTTCTTGGAGAAAACTGTCGTCGATCTGCAGTCGACATAAATTTTTTTTGCCTTTTCCGATACGAAATCGTCCAGTGCTTTGACTATAAAAGAAATACAGGTTAAATAGGAAAACAAAAACCATAACAAGATGTGTAGAAAACCTAAAAATAAATACTTCGCTTACCAAACAAATTTTGGGACAGTTCTTCCTTTGATGGCACGTAACGTTTGATAAAATCTAAGCTTTTGTCCCTCTTTAAGTTGGCAATCATTTTAATTTTAGTTTGTTTTTCAACTTAACCATATAAAAGTGATAGAACTACTGTCTCATCACTTAGATTATAAGGCACAATTGATGGCTTTTGATTATAGGAACTTAGAAATTATACCAACTTCTTTGTATTCTTTTGACGCCTTCTTGAAGCAAAAATCTTGATTAAGAAGTTTAATTTAAAGCCAATGTTTAACATGCAATGTGGCAAAAGTCAGCACGTAGAGCGTTTTTGTCCTTTTTTGATTTGTGACTGAAGCAAGCATACTTTTTAGGAAAAAATCGCTCTCGCCTTCTTCAGTTTTCTTTTTTTTTTGTAATCTCTCTTCAAACATGATATATACACCAAAAATTTTCTTCAAGCGGTTAGAAAATGACTTTTTGGGAATTCTTATTTATTTTATGAAAATAATGCACTCTAATCACAAGATTTGCACATTCACTGACAGTCAGATTGACTTTACGAATTTTCTTCAAGTAAAATTAGACTGCGAGAACTTGTCGACTAGATATTTTTATATATTATATTATAGACCATTTTTATTTCAAATAATTTATGTTTCTCATTGCGTAATACCTCTAGCATCTTAACACAATAAACAATAATGTACTAATCTTAAAAATCGTTTATAAAATGACAAATGAAACACGTAGTTACGGGACGCAGTACTGTACCAGCGTAAAATGTATGGAAAACTAAAATCGCGATTCGGCACGGGTTATCGTTTATAAATCGGGCCAATTTTTATTTCTAGACTACACAGGGTCCATACGCACGATTTGAGAGGGTATGCGTAAAAATTAAGCGAACTTGAAAAATAAGGGACACCCTAATGTACAGTGACGGTATGAAAATGTTCGTCGGTTTTCAACTTGATTCGTTCAACGAGCACAAGCACATAATCCCTTTTGAAACTGAATAGACAGAATAACTGAGGTAGAGAAAATAATGTTTTAAATGTTTGTTTTCAAAGTTCAAAATCATTCAGATCGAAGTTGTTTGACTATTTTATCTTGTCAACGAGATTACGAGACTATTTTAATGTTTTGATGTACCTAAAACTTCTTCGTGCTATTGTTATTTATGTCAAATTAAAACTACTGACAACAATACGATTGTCATCATTGGAAAAAAAATCCTCTTGTAGAAAGATTTATATTTAATAATGCCAAGATCTTCAACTGTTGAAGAACAGGAATTATTGCTAAACATGAAGCTGGTTACAACATCACCGAGATATCTCGCCGTCTTAGTGTGACCAGAGATAGTGTGAGATTCTAGATAAGACATGGCGAAGAATTGATCGAATTGAAGAAAACTCATTGATCATCATGCAGATTTAAACCCAATAGAAAACCTATGGGGTTTAATGTTACAGCGATGGGAAAATAGAAATGAAACGACCGGTGGCTCTAGAAAACCACTGCCGTATTATTTGGGAAGACACCAGAGGGACGGATCTATGCTCTCGTTTTGTGGGTTACATGAGAATTAAGCTACAATGTGTGATTGATGCGAATGGTTATACACGATATTAAAATAAATGACATATAGTTATTCGTAGTATTCATTGAATTTTTCTATTAGATATTTCTATAAGGCTGTGTCCTCAGTAGGCAAACTGTTAGCGGCCGACTGAGTGAGCCGCGATTTGTGGCAAACTGAAATTTGAGTTAGCTGCAAACTCAGATCAATTTTCGCTATATCATATCAACCATTATCACCGCCGCCGACTGGAATCGGTTTTGCTGTGCGTCGGCCAATAACTGAGACAGTCGGCACGCGTAACACTGCAAACTGCGTAAGGTAAGCGCAAACTAGCAAACTGTGGATATTCCATTTCAAATATATGGAGGGGCGTACTATACTACTATACTATACTACTATACTATACTACTATACTATACTACTATACTATACTACTATACTATACTACTATACTATACTACTATACTATACTACTATACTATACTACTATACTACTATACTATACTACTATACTATACTACTATACTATACCTACTATACTATACCTACTATACTGATACGCGGCAAACTCAGTCGGCCGCTAACAGTTTGCCTACTGGGGACACAGCCTTAGTTATCAATGCTTGTGCTTGACGTGATGTAAAAACAAGGAAAACCTTTTTTGATAGCAAACTTCACATTTATTTAAATGTTAGCAGCACTGTTTCTTCCTACTAGGAACATCACCACTATGTTGGTACAATAAAAATTGATTCTTGCAATCCGGTGCAAGCGAAAACCGACTCCAAGGTGACGAACATTTTCATACCGTCAGTGTACATAATTTAAATCAACTTTTTAAATTTGGAAATGTTATTTGGATTTCTGTATGTTCTTATATCAAAATATATAATTTTAGTGCTATGGTGCCTTCTGTAAAGCAATAGTAAGTACATCCCAAGTAGCATTTTGTTCTCTGTGTAGTTGGAAAATACTTTGGCAGCGGAAAACCATTATTTATTATAAATGATTTTTTTGAAGACTTTGTTTATACATATACACGGTGTATCTGGAGGCGGAGGGGTGGATCAACGTTGGCAGAGCGATGGGTGACCTCAATGCCTATCCATTTAACCCCCCTGTATGTTCCGCGATATTCAGCCGTTCAAAAGTTTTCCTGATTTTTATGAAATTTTGGTCATAATCCGATTTTATGCTTAATGTCCGAAGTGTAGCCAAACTGTTAGGTCTAAGACCTTAATTTTTTTTCAGCTTGTAGCTCAATAGTATACCTTTCGTCTTACAATATCGTTTTGAGTCGTTATTTGATTGAACTCCAAATAAAAAATAATCTTTACGAAAGAAAACCTAAACTTAATTTTTGAACTAACTTTAAAGGCTCCCAGAGAAAAAAAACTACTGAATTTTTTTTTCTGTGTACAACCTGAGACCTACCCTGACTATCGTGTTTTCTTACGTGTTCGTAACGCATACATGAAAGGTCGCATACCCGGTACTTCTCAACCTGAGGGAGTGCCGAGAATCGACAGATCAAATAGAAGAAGTCTTGGAAGAAGCACAAAGAGATTCGTCGACAAGTACGAGAACCATTAGCCGTCGCACGGGCCTATATGTCTGTGCACAGAATTTTGCGAGCGGAAGGCATGCACCCGTACCATGTGAAAAAAGTCCAAGATTTACCTGTGGATTATCCCCGACGAGTCACCTTTTGTCAAGATATGATAAATAGGTGCCAAGCAGATGAAGATTTTTTCGACAACATAATGTGGACTGATGAGTCAACTTTCAGCCGGAACGTAATTTTTAACATGCATAATTACCACTCGTGGAGTTTTGAAAACCCACATGCTGTTCGCCGGCCGGCACAGCATACAACATCAGTTTAGCGTAAATTTGTGGACAGGAGTTTTTAATAGACAGCTGATCGGACCATTCGAGTTGCCAACTAGAGTAAACGGAGAGGCTAATTTGACTTTTCTGCAAAATAACTTGCATTAAATGTTGGAGGATGTGAACTTTTCAGTACGCAGGTAAATGCATTTTCAATGTGATGGAGCGCCATGCCACTTCGCGAGAAATGTAAAGGATTATTTGAATGAAGTTTTTCCACGCCGATGGATTGGTTGTGGGGGGCCCATAGCCTGGTCTCCAAGGTCCCCTAGATCTAAATCCTGTAGATTTTTTTATCTGGGGCTATTACAAATAGTTGGTGTACAAATGTGAATATTCTTCCATGGAACAATTGACGCAAAAACTCAACCAGGCCCAAATGAAGATCCGAGAAAAAGAAGATTCGTTCCGCAGGCTCAAACGGAATTTTATCAAAAGGTGTAGGCTATGCATAGCCAATAATGGAGCCCAATTTGAGCATTTGCTATAAAAAATAAATAAATATCATAAGTTAGGCCAGTCTTAACGATATCACCCGTCAAGCGCTTGTCGGCTCCAATGTACCAGCCGTTCTAGAACCGAGCGGTCTGATGCGTGACGACGGCAAGCGCCCCGACGGTTGATATCGTTAAGACTGGCCTAACTTATGATATTTATTTATTTTTTATAGCAAGTGAATGCATCTTCCGGGGACATCAGTTAGGCCTGGCGCGGCGGCAGACTCTGCTGAGAATCTGAAGAGGCGCAAGTATTTAAATCTAGATAGGGTTTACATGTTTCAACCTTTTGGGGTTGAGACCCTGGGTCCGTGGGGCCCAGGCGCCCATCGCGTTTTTAAAATTTTATCGGGGCGTCTGGTCGAAGCGACGCGTGATCCGAGGGCTGGCACTTATTTGGCTCAAAGGATCAGCATTGCCATTCAGCGCGGCAATGCTGCCAGTGTCTTGGGCACGCTTCCGTCTGGCAGTGGTTTGGATCAGTTGAGCTACCTATAGACCGTTTGTCGACGAACGATCTTTAAGTGGCTCAACTGGTTCTAATTGTATTTTGTACAGTTATGTAAATATGTAGTAGTTTAGTTTCTGTAAATAAATAATAAGTGCTTCTATCATACGATACGATATCGCGAGGACTCTACCATTAAGTAAAAGAGTGCTTAAGTACTTACATGTATTTTTTAAATTGGCATTCCCTACCTTTGATGGACAGAAAAATATCGACTTTAGCACTGGTACAATTTTGAAGTCCACTTTTTAACATGATGCCATGATACTAGCCTAATGAAATTTTCAGGGTAACTTCTCCATGAATAGGTAGTAGTTTTTAAGGTAGGTTGAAGAAAAAAAAAATCAGTAGTTTTTTTTCTCTGGGGGCCTTTAAAGTTAGTTGAAAAATTCAGTTTAGGTTTTCTTTTGTAAAGATTATTTTTATTTGGAGTTCAGAGACGATTACGATTCAAAACGATATTGTAAGACGAAAGGTATACTATTGAGCTACAAGCTGAAAAAAAATGAAGGTCTTAGACCTAACAGTTTCGTAAAAACGTTCGAAAAGACGCTACAATTGAATTGAATTGAAATTGATTGTCAACGCAATGTGTTAAACATTTTTGATCGTATTCTGATTGACTGCTCTCTTTACTCTGCAGAAGATAAAGAGTCGTGCACCAATTTAAATTGCCCTATAAATAAAGTAACTAGAAAAGTATCAGCCCTGCTACTCTGCAAAACGAAAAACGAAGTTTCGTGACAATTTTTGGGTTCTAATTATGTTGGTGAACTATTACGAATTCAGTATCCACCAACAAAAGCTGACCCCGAAAATTGTCACGAAACTTCGTTTTTCGTTTTGCAGAGTAGCAGGGCTGTCTTACGTTTACATGACAAACGTGCAACCGATATTCAAGAAGGTGCAAATACATGGGTAATAATATACACATGATACCATGCCGTCGAACTCATTGCGATGGTATCAAATCCATCAAACTGATCTTACGCAATCTAATAGCTTTTGAAATATCAGATGATTGTATATCTGTTTATGAGGTACCTACAAAGTTACTTTTAAAGGACAGCGAATATGAATTGATTTCAATTATAGAGCTTGTTCCACCAGCTATTAGTACAACGGGCCACTATAAAGCACATTGTAGGCGTGGAGATATATAGCAATGCTACGACGATATACAAAAGTTGTAAGAAGTGTTAGCAAAAAAATAATCCTACATTGTATTATTTATACGTTAAAAACATAAGAGTAGTTGTATAATTTTTAAATTTAAGTAAATCTAACAATAAATATTTAATTACAATTCTTAAGTTTCCTTTAATTACCTATAAATAACAACAAAACATCGTTCAACCATCAGTATTACACTTTTTCATAATAAGGATAAAGATAATTTCCAATTACACGAGGTACAGAATAACCTTATAACTAAACTAGGTTAACTTATTTGTAGATAACATTTTCATTGTGTGCTAGTATTAGTATAGTAAGTTCAGTTATATAAAACCTTACCTTACCCTCCGTGCTAGATTTAACTGTGTTATGGCAGGGTAAGTTTTAAACCTTCTAATATCGTCACGTAATGATGTCGACGAACGATGTACCTACAGCTGTTGTATGGTTATAAGTAATACTTATGTATACATACCTAAATAGTAGTTAAAGGAATTCTACATAATTTATACTATAATAATAATATTATAAAGAGGTAATGTTGGTTTGTTTGTTTGTTAGTCTGTTTGGGGTAATCTCCGAAACTACTCATCCGATTTCAAAAATTATTTTACCTATTTGTAGCTTTGACTTTCCGAATGAACATAGGCTATATTTTATCAAGGTAGGTACCACGTGAGCGAAGCCATGGGCAAGTTAGCTAGTATAAAATAAATTAATTATTGCTATGAACGCATTTTTGCTCTCCATTTTTGACAGGCGCTGGGCTTACCCATATATATCTTTATTTCCTTGATAGGTACAGGATCTAGGTTTGAAAGCTTTGAAGGAAGCAAATAGGAAGCAATTATTTTTATTTATTTATTTATTTCTAGCCCATATTGTCCCACTGCAGGGCAAAGGCCTCCCTCCCTTCTTTCCAGATTTTTCTGTCCTTGGCCGCAGTTGACCAATCTGGAAGGTGCACATCTAACTCGTCCCGCCATCTCCGTGGTGGTCTGCCACTAGCAATTATTGGTTTATATAAATCACAGCAATTCCACACCGCACGTAGTCTACGGCCAGGTGACCGGCCATCCAGACGTCAGAATGAACGGTCACCTTGAAAGTTCTAATTTCTTCTAAAATATAAAGGAAGCAAATCTCTTATTGAAGGAAGCAAATGGGAAGCAATTTTTGGATAGAATTTCAACGTTAAATACGGCAGGTGACTCATCATCCTGACGGTAACCATACAGGGTGGTTAAATGGATAGCCATTGAGGTCATCCATCGCTCTGCCAACGTTGATCCACCCCTCCAGATACACCGTGTATAAGAATATATTACTAGAAAAAGTAACTCGTTTAGACAACAATTTAAGAATTAAAATAAGGTGTCTCTTAAATTGTGGCTGGATAATTTGTGCCCAAACGGGTAATATGAGGTATCTGCATAGCATGCAATGACACATAATTATCATTACATTGGTATAGATAGAAAATGTACACAACTCCCTCAAAAATAGGTGACGTGCTAGTTTAAAATGATACCTATTTTATTTATCGCATTCGTTTATTTATTTAACCATTTATAATTTTGTTTAGTGCGATGGATATATGAATGTTTGCATGGCTAAAGTAAGTAACTTACATTTTGGTGTTTCTACTATGTTTCAGGTATTGGCTTTAAAATACAAAAAATTAGTAAAACAAACAGCTCTGATTCAACCAGTTGCTTTTTAATCTTCATTTGCTTGCTGAGTTGGCTCAATTATCCGGCATCAATAACCTATCTATAGGTGATTTTGTTTACTGTGGTTAGATATTTCATATTACTTTCAGACTAAAACTTAAAGCTATCTTACCAAAGTAAGCAAAATCACGGATAGATAGGTTATAGAGACTAGCCATTAATTGTTTGTTAAGTTTTCTGAGTTGTTTTTAGAGTCACGGGAGAGCTGGTGAAGCATTAGTAAGTCTATTTCTAGAGTATTATTGGTCTATTGGTAAGTTATCCTATATGAAAGTGTTGAATTGAGAAAATGTTTTTGTTGCTTAATATAATTTTACTAATAACTGTTACAGTGTCGCTCAGCATCATGTCTGACCTTTGTAAGTTAGGTATTCTATATTTAATATTTAATTAAAAAAAAATGAATAATATAAAGTTGTTCAACATTAATTAATTCAGCGTGAAAACACGCAATACACAAAAGTAAAGTTACTAGTCATTGGTTTTTATTTTGATTTAAAATGTATTAATAGTAAATTTTCAGAGTGAAGGGATTTCGTCAGCGTCAAGTGTACGTACCTATTTTATACAGAAACAATTAAAATAATACTTCATGTAATATTCTGTGTAATCATTCGATAGATATAGCAATATACAGCTTAACTCGCGTGGTACTAACCCGGATAAAATACAGCCATGTATAACGGCTAGTCTCAATAACCTATCTATCTTTGGTTTTGCTTACTGCGGGTAGATATTTGACATTTATTCCATACAAAAAACGTCAAATAGCTACTGACAGTAAGCAAAACCAAAAATAGGTTGGTTATTGAGACTGGCTGTAAGTCGTCCAGGCCATAAACTAATGTACATACAGCCAAATCCGTTCAGTAGTTTTTGCGTCGAAGAATAACAAACATCCATACAAACTTTCGCGTTTATAATATAAGTTGAAAATGATTTTCCCATCCAAGGGGATTTTGAAAATGTCAGTGTCTAAATACCTTTCAGTCAGGTCTTTCAGCTCTAAAGGGGATTATGAGACTAACATTTCCAAACTAAAAATTAATAATAAAAATAAATTCCTGAAATTTCCCCCTTTAAAGGGTTGCCACATTTCATTATTTTGTCATTTTAGTGCTTAGGCCACAACTGTCATTCAAATGTAAGTACTTTTATACTTTTATAAATAAATATGGGGGAGACCTTTGCCCAGCAGTGGGACAATGTAGGTAAAAAAATAAAATAAAATAAATAAATATACTTATATAAATAAATTCGGCAGTTAAAAAAAGTTCTCATCTTTTGAATCGAGATTAAGCAACTGAAATTATCGACGTTGATTGACTTAATAAGAATAAAGCGTGTGTTTGTGTTGTGTTTGGTATATTGATAATGCTACTCGTAAGTTTAATGAGGAAATAATACAGCAATTCTTAAACCTGCAGTGGTCAGCATTCATGTTGGCGGGAAATAAAGAAACGAAAAAGAAAGTTATCAGACCCGTTGCATGAGTTCGACACAATAATCAATAAAGCCAAACTCATAATATTGTTACAAAAACAAGACATGCCTTCTAAAATGGTCATTTGCATAGTTTATTATGTATTGCATATAAACTCCATGATCTGAGTATCACACATAGTGCTAAAGTATTGTATATTTTAATTCTAAGGACAGCGGCATATGACCTATCACTGTGGATACCACTTACCGCCCCGCCTCGCAGCCAAAGTCTGCTGTCGGAAAGAAGCCACGTATCTAGGCGACTATTTCCGACCCGTTTAGCTGGGCTTTATATCGAGAGGCGAAGCCGCCGTACATTGACTTCGAACCTTTTTGGATCAAAATTACGGGGAGGTTATCCTGAAGGTTGACATTAAAAAGGTCTTCAATTCTGTAGGGGTCAGGGGTAGGTACAATGAAATAAAAATAAAATTCCCGAAATTTACCCTTTCTTCTGGCAGTGCGACGGCACATCTTCTAAAATGATCTATTGGAACACAGTTATTTCGTCTGCTGGTGGCTGTCAGCAGGGTAACCCTTTAGGGCCGGTCATATTTAGCCTTGCTATCCATCCAATTATACACAACGTCTCCAATCCAAACACACTATTTGGTACTTGGATGACGGAACTTTAGGGGGAAAATAAGTTTCAAAAAATAGGTTTAGAACAAATTTTTCGAAGTGCGAATTTTATTTTTCAGACGCATGTCATAAAAATTATGTCATTTGTTTAAATAGTTTTACTTCTAACATTACAGTTGTAGATAAAAGTTCACTTCGCCTCCTTGCTTCACCAATCTTTGACAAATCAGACTTTATAGATAAGAAAATTCAAAATTTTAACAGAACTTCAGACATATTGCTCCAAATTAACCTTCATATATAGTCTGCATAAAATAATAGGTCCGTTTTGAAATTTGAGAAAGAACATAGAATGTAACTTGGAACGAAACTGAAAGAAAATACAAAATAATAATTAATTACCTAGAGTGTTCCTCAAAAATAATGCACACATCCCGCACCCAGCGATGGATCCAAAGGAACTGCCGGACCTTGAAGGAAAAGCTTACGCCAAGCAGCAGGTGTACCGAAGGGAAAAACATCTAGCATCTGCTATTCTCACCACTGAAATTGAGTATCTGGTGACGAACAAGGATAACGCAGCTGCCCTACGTCCACACCACAACAGGGTTCTAGATGATGTTGGTGAGCTACGAATAAATCCAGCCCAAACCTTTCTTTCATGGTGTGTATCCGACTTGAACCGCTGGTTAAACACAAGAGATCCTGATGCCGAGCTTCTCCGACGTGCGGAGCGTGTCGCAGTAGATGCAACCACAGCAGCATATCGTCACTTTTATAAAATGGAACCTCCGTCAGAGATCAGCAGAAGCTACCCGTTATCCTCACTTTACATGAGGCTATCCATGGTTCTCTCCCGCGCTGTAGATGCAGTCTCCCAGTCCTTCATTGCGAGACAGGAGCTGACAGTGGGGTCAGTCTCGATAGTATTCGACGCAGAGTTATGCTTCCTCCAGACTTCGCCTGCTACGTGCTTCCTCGTTCCCTACTCTTTGTTCCTGTGTTTTGCAGACATGTGTGCGTCGTGGTCGGCGGCGGTACTCTACTCGACTTTGCACAACGACAAATATCCCGGGTATTCTCTGCAGCAGTACGTCACCCTCTATCTGGACCTCCTTCGAGAGCTCCTGATTGATCACGGACAGGACACATATAAGCTTTGTAAGATCTGGCCCTCCCTTGTAATTGGCTCAATACTTAGAGACCTAGAGAGCTCCCCGGCCTTTCTTGACACATAAAAATAAATAAAAAATAAAATATATATTATAAAATACTACAATGTATTATAATATAAAAATAATACTTATTAATGAAATACTATAAGTCAAAGGATACGTAGCACGCTATAAAACAAAGTCGCCATTCTCCACTACTAAAATGATGACTTGCTGAAAGAAGCTTGTACCAAAATCACTAAAGAAGACTGGGCAAACAAAAGTGGTAGAAAAAACATGAAAAATAATAAAGGAAGATTATGACAGAAACGTCAATATTGATAATATTATAAAAAATGAAATAATTATAATGTACAGGGGAGACAATAGATCATCTGACTATTTTAGCTCATCATCATCAAAAGAAAATACAGTGTTGAAGTTTCAGTTAAATTATCAAATCAGAACTTCAGTCTAATGCACTTTACAATATAATCAAATCAATCAAATAGGTACTCATACAAACTTGAATCGATTTATGGTGAGTATCGTGTACCGAGTCGTATGATTACATCACTAGTTACATCAGGATGACAAATGTCCAAACGGACCTATTAATTTCTGATGACTATAATGGCATTTACAATTTTTAAATTTTGTCTTTTTGTTACAAAATTCACGTATGCCTAAAGATGTTGTAACAGTGAACTGGTGGAAGGTTTGGACAACATTATAAAAGACACACTGTCGTCGGTTTTGAATATTTATTTGGATGACAGGCCATGGTCGCAGGCCTCCCTACTTGTCTAATTGGGTATAAGAAAAATGTATAGTGTAGCATTACCAGCGTTTTTGTCGTCAATTTATAGTAATTCAAATTTAATCAACCAAATTGTATCTCAATCCATTTCTTCAAAGGGGTATCATATGGGTAAAAGTGGTGTTGTTTTTGATTATCCGCAGCCATTTAAAAAACTATTGCCATTAATTAGTACTCCCAAACATTTGCAACTTTAATTACTACAGCCACTATGTATAAATATCGGAAGCGAGATATCGAATTACAAATAATCATAAAAAGATCGAAAAATTGCCTTCTTGATAGGAATAAGACTTTTTTCTACCCAGACGTTTTTCTCAAAAAGACGTTTTACAACCCAGACCATACGAACCTAAAACGTAATTATTTGCAAAAAATAACAAACACCTAATTAAAAATTACAAATTACAGTGTACTGGAATCGAATGCTCGTCGTCGGTAGGTAACCCATTATAAGTTTATGATAAAAGTCTTCTACTCCCTTGATATGTATATCCTGTCATCACCGTCAATTATGGGAGCACTAGTTTTTATTTTCTATTATTTGGCTATCAATTGATGCATATACAGTGTAAACCTATGTTGGATATCCTTAAAATAAAATAAATAAACTTCTCGGTTTAGTACATCCCAAATGTGCTCATACAGGGAAAATCAGACTGATAGTTTAAAGTGCTCCAGGGAACACTAAACTATTTTTCTTTATTGCGTTCAAGGAAGTAAATTCAATTGTTGTTTGTGTCTGGAAAATTTCACTCAATCGATCACCTATTGAACTGAAAAGTTGCTCGTTTAAGTTACGAGAGTTTGATTTAATACATTTTTTACCAGTGTGAAGGTGCTGGCTGCATTGCTGAGGTTGGTATTTTAATCCTTTCCCATTAAATGACAGAACCAGATGACATGCCAATCGAAGTATGGAAACTTTTGCGAGTGGAAGGGCACTTTATAATATATTTATCGTGTAGACTCAACTCGTGCGTGACGATGATGACTATTATGTCATTCGAAACCAAAACGAGGTAAAGAACATGATTTCATAACGTGATACGAACTGCTGCAAATTATTATGATAAGGAAGATACAAGGCAAAAGATCGGTTGGTAGGAGAAAACCTGGATTTGTATTTGTATTTGTATGAAAGATTGGAAAAAGTACTAGCGAGATGAATGACAGGAACACTAACACGCAAATTATGTTGCACCACGGAGATGGCGGGATGAGCTGGATGTACACCTACTAGACTGACCAGATATTTATAGGGTCAGAAAAGCAAATGAGATAGGCCGTTGCCCTGCGTTGGGACAATATGGGCGGAAATTAATAATGGGTAAACAAATGATCACATAGCTGGGCAAAGATCTTTCTAATCTTTCTCCAAGGTTTGAGATCGTTAGTTTCGTATCACCAACCCGGAATGCATCTAGGTAGAAGGTATTATATTATTATTGTTCTTTATAAGTTTTCATTTATATTATGGTTTCAGTGTTATGAAACACGCTGCCATGCCCACGTAAGTTAGTTATTTACTTCAACTTGAACCGTATTTACACAATAAATATTTACTTATGTATGAAAATCATACTTTTCAACAACAAATTAAAGTTTGTCTTTCGAAGGAACGCAGAGTGCGTCGGCCGATTTTTATAGGATATATAAAAATATACTATTACGAATACATCCAGATGATTGGTTAGCTAGCCGTTCTGCCATTCAACCTCTTAAAAATTGTCTATATTTATATTGTTTTAAAATTGTTGTTGTTGGCCGGTGTGGAGCTTAGCTTTACAATGTGTTGGATATTTTTGTATCTACTCTTGTTTATTGTCCAATTATTTTCTGGTGTGTCGCGTTGGAACAGGCAGTAGTGTAGAATCCCCTAGTTTTAAGACAATTCAAAGTGATCTTTTTAATCTTATCAAAAGTAAAATGAGACCAATCATCCCGATTCCTGTTGCAAAAATATCTTTTCCAATGATATTTTATTTATTTTTTATACAAACACTTATTGCAGTGTGTAGGAAATAGCTGCTCTTCTAAAGTAAGTGCCTTATTTAATCAAAAAACACTACATTGCTATAATTCCAATCAAAAGGGTAAATAAAAATAGGGAGTAATACCTAACCATGGTATAACAACAAAGTAGGTACCTCCTGTAGTCTCAAACTGCTTTATCATACTATGCTAGTAGAGCAAGAGAGAAAATTGAAATAGTGGTCAACTTAGCCCACACCTCCACACCTCAGTCAGCCCGCGGAGCCGAAATGTCCACTACGATTTTTTTATTTTATATAGTCAACTCAGCCCGCGCGTCATATCGACCCCTTTGAAAATCTTAACTTAGCACAAACCTTTTTAGCGCCCGGGCTAAATGACCACTTTGAAATATGTTTATGATTTTTTAATAGCCAACTCAGCCCGCGTGCGCAAACTCTTATGCAATTATTTGATTTCTACAATAAAAAGTAAGTAAGTTCGTATTTCTATAATTTAGTTAACTATTTATAATAAGTTGTAATATTTTTACAGTGTTACGGACGGTTATGCGAACAAACTTCAAGTAGTGCTTCAACATCTTAAAGCCTGTCAAGAGTGCTATTAAATGTTATTCAAGGAAAAACAGACACACAACATTGTTTTTTTTTATCCTTGGACTTCTTTTAAAATTTTTTTTTTTCACTTCTCATGCTCTAGAACAGCGGTCGGCAACACGGACCTCTTACCTGCAGCCCGTGAATGTTTTGTAAATAAGTTATAGATCTATATACCTATAACTTGCGGTTCGTTCATACATTTATTTTGAACCGCGAACAAACTTTTTCATTTGTCAATTATAGAAAAAATAAATATGCATCTCGTCTGATTAGCATATACGAGCTATTTTACGTATTGCAACAACAAATATGACAGCAAACATACGTGAAATAGCCTCTCAAATTCAACCTCAGACATCACACTGAAATTTGTAAAATGAATTTACCTACTGGTTAGCAGTTACTTTGTAGTTTAATTTCTATTTTGCGGAGGTTATTTTTCGTTTTTCGGCCTAGTATCAGTAGTCCGATGATTTAGTCCGATGATCTGACTTTCTAAGCTATAAAGCCCAATCAAACATATACACATACAGTAAGTATTACGTGTACGAATTAAATTCCATAGGTATGTTTTTTGACAATTTTAATAGCATTTTCATTTTTCTATGTGATATGATAATATGCCCCATAGAAAAATGAATACGTAAGTATAGGATATTGTGCTTCTAGGGTTAATATCACCAACACTCGAGCAAATGTCACTGACACCGGATGACATGACATCTTTGTTGTGTTTTTTCTTTATACCTGAAATTGGCCGATTGCGATAACAACCATAGAAAAAAGAATACTAACCATAGCCATAAAAGTAGAAGTTTTAGTTCAAATGTCATTTAGTTTTGCATAGTGATTTACTTTGTTTGGATTATTTATTTATTTAATTTTATCAATTTAAGATGCCATGACAGTTCAAGACCAAATCGACACTAAAAAGCACCTAAAATAAATACATAACAACAATAACTTAAGTTCCTTTCCTACCTAACATTGTTTTTACTCTATAAAAAAAGAAGTATTTTGTTTGATGATAGGTACCTAAATCATTTTGTTAAACAGCCGAATCTCCTTGCATTTGCTAAACATTGTCACAATAGTGGAAAGTGGATGCAGCGAAGGGCTCTTCGTAAGTAAAGTTGGTAAGTAGTATTTTAGTAGGTATGTAGGCCGGTTGTGTTTTTAAGTGAATTTTGTTCTATGTTTTCTTCTTAAAGTGTGGATTGTAAAGACTTTCTGCATTTAAATAAAATAAGTACTTATTTACTTCCAGTGGCATGCAATTTTTGTAATGGCAAAATATTTGCAAGAAACTGTAAGCAAATGCAAATGTGCAGTCGATGTGTAGAATGCGACAACATTATACTCGGTAAGCGGCTTAATATTCTCTATAACTCGACAAATATTAACAACTAATAAAACATTATACATTTTGTATACTTAATATGTATATTTTTTCCGATAATTTCAATTATTGCGAGTGTTGGGCCTAGAAACAATTAGGCAGTTAAGAATAACCAAGGCTCGAACACTTTTTAACCTTTTTCCAAAAATCCAACTGCTCCTTTTGCATTTGTTAAATCACTAGCTGCCTCTACAATACAACCTAGCAAATCCCAATAATTATTTGATGACTTTCCAAGTTAATGGTGCAGGTCATCGAGTACAGTAAAATGAAAAATAATAATTATTACCAGATAGAGGTGTGAGGATATACATACATACATACACAATACTTATTATTATTTTTATATTTGTCTAATATATTTTCTCCTCTAAGGTCGATAATGAAGAGGAAGAGGAGAAAGAAAACATATCAAATGGCTGGCAGACCCTCTAAGAAACGTAAATATTCAAGCAGGTTTAGTACAGAACATCATGCATTTTTTGTAATGGCAGAATATTTGCAAGAAACTGCAAGCAAATGCAAATGTGCAGTCGATTTGGGAAGTCCCCGGCACATGATGCAAAATTATCAGGATTCCATGGCAATTGTATGCAAGTATGGTAAACCAGACTTATTTTTAACATTTACGTGCAATCCGAATTGGCAGGAAAAAAGAATTTTGGTACAAGGCATTAAAAAAGAACATAGACTCGATTTAATTGTCAGAATTTTTAAACTTAAATTGGATGAACTTTTAGATGACACTTACAAAGAAACATGTTTTTGGAATACCGAGTGCGTGGTTTTACACCATTGAATTTCAGAAACGTAGGCTTCCACAACAAGCTTATTGTTCTAAGAAATGAAGATAAACCAAGGTCATCCGAAGATTATGATAAATAATATTGTGTGTGCAGAAATACCTGATCCAAATAAAGACCAGGAAATATATGAAATCACCCTGCATAAAAAATGATGGAACTGCCTCTAAATGTTCTAAAAACTATCTATTTTTCGGAGAAACTAGAGATGGTACCCAAAAGGATGGATGTTATGCTATAATAAGAAGAGACGACGGAAGAACAATAAAAAAGAAGGATTTCGAGTGTGATAACAGATGGGTGGTGACAATCCCTATCTATGTAAAAAATTTAATGCTCACATAAATGTGGAAATTTGTTCAAGTGTCAAAAGTGTAAATATTTTCCAATTTCCATTGCTAAAAAATGATCTGCTAAAGTTATGTAGTGATTTGCTGATACGGAGTACTTATCATCGATATTATGTATGAGACTCTAACAACCGGTTTCTTGAACGCAGAATCTCCAAAAATAACTAATCATTGGTCAAATCACATAACAAGTGTCAAATTAGGAACAAATTCGACACTGATTTGACCATTGATTAGTTTTGGAGATGATCTGCGTTCGAGAAACCGGCTGCTAGTGTAGTCCGGTCAAATTAAAAAAATACATCCCAAGATACCTACATGAATTCCCAAAAAGCTGAAAGTTGGTAAAATTGTTCAAAACATAATAATATAAAATGTTCAAATAAATCAAATAAATGTTCAAATAAATCAAATAAATGTTCAAAAAGTTGAAAACGGTGTAATCGTTGTTGTGAGTTGTAGGTATCACTTATAATAGTTAGATAAGCATGCTAGCTACTAATAGCTACATACAATTCATGCTAGTAGCTACATACAACCAAGTAGGTCAGGTAGAGAAAAAAAATACAAGACCGATACTAATATTACCAAAGAAATGAAAAAGAAGGGGATTCAGGTGACTTTTCCGGAGACATAATAATGTTAGTTCAGAGGATGGTAGAAATGCATTTAATGCACTAAATACATACATATCCAATCCAGTCACAGGAACTATAATAAAGCCTTTCAGCTTCATTTTAAAAATTTTGTCAGCAAATTATCACAGGCGACTTTTCTGTTGGTGTTGAGTGAGTTTTGAGTAACTAAAAATAGACAGTTCCTGCAGTAAGTACATGAGTACTGGTGTTTATAAACGCAAGAGAAGGTTAAAATACCATCAAATAGCCTATTCGTTCCTAAATGGAACAACGAGTAGGAATTCCGAGAGTGATTCCGTATCAAACGATAATTTTGTTGAGTTGAGGCCAGAACCAGAAACAAATGAAATATCTAATGATGAGTCCACTGATGAAGATGACACTTTTCAATATTACAAATGAAATATATAATGATGAGTCCACTGATGAAGATGACACTTTTCAATATTATAACACTTAGAAATCGCCATAGGATACAGGATTTATGTTTTTTACATAGAATTATAAGTGGCCAAAGCCTATATAATAGTTTAATTAACCACATAATCTTTGACTGATCCTTTTAATTACGTACCTACCCTAGAAACCAATTTCCAATATATTTAATGCCCCCTTCTCGCGTACAAACATAGGTCGCGTAAATTCTCCTTTTACACTAATTATTAACAACTATAATTATTATATTAGAAAAAAATATAGATTTAGACATAGGTACTTATATTTTGTGACTCATACATATTTTAAAAGAAAAAAAATATTTCAATTTTTTTGTGAATTATAGCAATTTATTTGAACGTATAAACGTAGTTCTTTTTTAGTTTAATTAATTAATTAAGTTTTTTTTATTATTTTACAAGGTTGCTTCATAATAATGATATTTTTAACAGTACCTATGCCTGTTATTAGTGAACATAATTATCATAATACTTTGATATTAATGTTTTTTTACAATGTGTAAATGTGCACTGTTGGCAGTGCCTAAATAAATAAATAAAAGATGAAGAGGTCAAAGATAAAAACCAGCAGCTCAACCAAGATGTTACAAAATGGGCAACTGACTACAACATTGCCCAGTGCTTAAAAGGTTTATTGGAAGTAGTGAATAAACGGCTACCAAATGCACTGCCAAAAGATCCAAGAACATTGTTAAAAACTGACACAACCATATCAGTTACAATCATAGGGACTGGTCATAGATAAATTTATCTGATTAAAAATTTGACTTCATGTAACATATTTGACCTATTCATTTTTTATATCAGGTTAAAAAATATACACAAAAATTTACTTTATCTGCTAATGATATTGTTATCAAGAAATTAGCTTCTAAAATCCCGAAACCGGAGCCTATGAAAATTAAACAAACTCTATCCACGTGCTCAGCATCATCAGGCGGCTAGAACGCCAATGCATAAGAATTTGTGCCAAAAACCTCTACTCCTAGTCAAACCAAATTTAGAATAGGATACTCGTAACGAGGGCAACATCGATACCGCTGACAAATCAGATGAACCGGAAACAAACAATAACATGGCGAGCATCATTGTCTCCTCATCTGGCATCTCCCTCCTTCGCATTTTCTGATTTCTTAACCTTCTCCCCTTATATACTTAGTGCATAATTAAAAGGTTTATTGGAAGTAGTGAATAAACGGCTACCAAATGCACTGCCAAAAGATCCGAGAACGTTGTTAAAAACTGACACAGCAATATCATTTACAATCATAGGGATTGGTCATTACTGGCATAATAGTAGTTAGGAAAAATTGCTAGTTAAATATTTGCAAGCTTAACATGCCCGATAATATTTCACTAAATATTAATATCGACGGTTTACTCTTTGCGAATAGTTAAGATATGGGTAGGTAAGCAGTGGGCCCTATTACAGGTAGGCATGATAAAATTAAAACTTGATCACAGCGTTGGTAAGATGCAATTAAATCATTTAATTAAAAATGTTTTGCATAATATGAAGGTGGTACCTTCGCCACCGCCTGCTAGGTACCAAGGTTCCTTCCGAAACATACAACAGACCGCAGGACGCGAGCAAGCGAACGAAGCACATTCGTATAAGACATAAGGTGCAATAGAGGTAAAGAGAATTGGCACAACGGACCAGATAGCTGATATCTTTACGAAAGGATTGCCACGTCCAAGATTTTATTCTCTCTCTACAGCCCTTGGAATGCAGAAGTTTTAAATAAGGGAAAGTGTTGTAGTTTGAGTACCTAGGTAGATATTCATACTTCTTACCTAAGTATATAGTACTATTCTGTTTTTTATATTTAATTTATTCAAAAACAGAATGTTATAATAAAACTTCACTTCACGTTGTCACTTCAATACCAAAAGGATAAGAAAATATATATTTGTAAAAGCTCTACTCTATATTCGTTTTTTCACTTCGTTACTACTCCAAAAACTCAAATAAGCTCACGAAAGGTGATTATAAATTTTTTCTTCTTTATTTTATGAATGAATAAGGTAGGTAGTTTGTTTAAAAATATCCATGTTTTATTATTTATTTTATGGTCTCCGAATAGTTCAAGCGGATAGTTTGATATTTGTCTGCCTAAAAGTTTGACGTCATGTAACAAATTCTACCTATTTTTTTTTTATATCAAGTTAAAATCTGCTAATGAAGAATATTGTCATTAGTAAATTAACTCCTAAAATCCCGAAACCGGAGCCTATGAGAATTCAACAGACTCAATCCACGTGCTTAGCATCATCAGGCGGCTAGAACGCCAATGCATAAGAATTTGTGCCAAAAACTTCTACTCCTAGTCAAACAAAATTTAAAATAGGATACTCGTAACGAGGGCAACATCGATACCGCTGACAAATCAGATGAACCGGAAACAAACAATAACATGGCGAGCATCATTGTCTCATCTGGCATCTCCCTCCTCTGTCGCACCTTCTGAACCTTCTTACCCTTATGCTGGGGCTACATACATCTGCGGGCTACGGCGAATATTCGTGTTATCGCGATAAATGTGGCCGGGTACATCGTGTCATCGCGTTGTATTTGGGCGAAGACAATGTAGTATCGGGCAACTGTCGGTAAACTGGCGCGAATCAAAGGGATTTGTCGCGACAATATTCGCTTGGGTGGCTACACCTACGTCAATTCAGTGTATTCGTCAATTCAGTGTGACAGTGTATTCCAGACTTTGAAGCGAGACGGACGTGCCTGAATTTTTTGTACACTATAGAGTGGAGTAATGAAAAAGTGTTAGAGTTCATGCAAATTTATGAAACGGAGAGTATCTTATGGAATCCTAGTGACCCCGACCATAAAAAAAAACACTTGGTACATGATGCGTGGATTAACAAACTTTTATTATAATAATTTTGAAAATAAGCTTAGTTGGCCTACCACAGTAGAAGAAAAAATATTATTTGATGTCATACTACAAAGCTCATCTCAATAAAATTAAGAAATCGATTAAGTCAGGAGCTGGCGCCAACGAAGTATTTGGTTTTCCTTTTCGGCACAATCCGGCACGATGCATCGCGACAACTCGACACGAATCTTCGCCCGCCTTAATGTAAACAAGAACACGCCTATGCCCGAACACGATGTTTTTGTCGCGCCAACGCGACACGAATCTTCGCCCGCAGATGTAGCCCCAGCATTACAGTGGTGATTTATACAAAGTGGTGAAAGTAGAGATAATGAACACCATAAACAAGCATAGAAAGCGAATCTCTCAAGACCCATCCAAAAATGCAATCACAAAAATAGAGACATCTAACATCGTGGTATCCGCAATAAAAACTCACACTGGATTCCTCACTTCGCTAGCCGAAATGACCACGTATGGATTAATCCAAAAGGTGCTGTCAAAAGGCGGAGCGGTCATCCCGCTAAAGCCTCTGGCGCAACAAGTTGCTAACTATGCACTGGAGAGAAAGGAAGTCTCGGAAATGATGGACAGAGAGGGTATACCCTCTAAAGACATCGTCTATCTACACCTAATTAAACCTGGCCTTCAGTGCTTTAAAGCTTCGTCGTACCCCGATCTTATAATAACTGCCCAAATAATCGACCAGCTAGAGCATCCAAATGATAAAACCCTGGAGGGGTACAAGGCCCGGACCGGGGGTGCCACATGCGACGAACCGAAGATACGACAATTTCTGAAGACTCAGAGCAAGACTTCAGGACTGAGCATTGACGACTTCAGTCGAGAAGCAATTAAGGTGCTTCTTGGCTCCGCAACCGAGTCTCTCTTTGAAGAGGCTCTCAACATCGCTGATCTCATCAGAAAGCAGGCGCGAGGAGATTAACACTTTTGAAAATTTCAATTGCTAAAAATGGACAATTTATTTCAGCTACCAAAAAGGGAACTCTACAGGTTACTAGCGACGTGGGGATCCAGGGAGTTTTGGAGGACGTGCTCTTCTGCCGAGGTTCCATACAACCTGCTGTCGGTGTCGAGGATGCAGCATGCGGGGTTGACAGTCATCTTCGATCAGCATGGAGCTCATATACGCAGTGGTAACAAAACCATAATGCGAGGTATGTTGAAAAACAATTTATATGGTATAGTATAGACTCTATACCATATAAATTGTTTTTCAACATATCATATACAACATATATATACATATACATATCTATACTATAGAGTTAGTGGCAAGTAAGAACAAAGATCGGCGTGTTTCTCATGTATGCAAGAGTGACAAAAATATTTACAGATTATGGCTTGAACGTTTTGGCCACATTAATAAAAATAAATTTTTGGCAATTAAAAATCATTATATGGTTGTTGTACGAATCTGATTGATAACGTAACAGTTACGTTATCAATCAGATGAGTTATGCGAAGCTTGTATAAATGGGAAACAGAGTCGACTACCGTTCAACCAGGCAAAAGATAAAACGCATGTGAAGCGACCACTAATTATTGTGCATACAGATGTATGCGGACCTATCACTCCTACAATTATTGATAATAAGAACTACTTTGTACTTTTTATTGATCAGTATACTCATTACTGTGTTACATATCTGATAACATATAAATCAGATGTATTTGCTGCTTTCAAAGAACCGTATTCTGAACTTCCACACACTGTATTTTTCGCCATTAAACGGTTTTATATTTCACTTTGACTTCAAACCATCCATTACGAACAATTACCTAGGTACCTATTTTCTTTACACTTATTTAATGCAGTAAATCGCGTGAACTGGGCCCATAACCTATAGGAAATATATAATTGAGATAATAAATAAAACGACTAGGTTGGCTTTCACAGTTCAACAGACAGAATATATTTTACCCATTCTAATTTTAAATTACTAGGAAGATTATTTTCTCTGACCATAGCACAGGTTATGGTTTTCATTAAAGAGAATATAATCACACGACTATAGAATTAAATTAAGTTTTGTAAATTCAACAACTATACTAGGTACCAAGGTTCCTTTATTATACACATACAACAGACCGCAGGACGTCTCCAAGACGGCCCCGCCAGCGCCGCAGAAATCTCGTCGAAGTTCAGAACACCCTAAGCTCACGAAAGGTGATTATAAATTTTTTCTTCTTTATATAATATTTTTTTATAGAATAAGGTAGGTAGTTTGTTTGAAAATATCCATGTTTTATTATTTATTTTATGGTCTCCGAATAGTTCAAGCGGATAGTTTGATATTTGTCTGCCTAAAAGTTTGACGTCATGTAACAAATTCGACCTATTTTTTTTTTATTATTATTATTATGTATGTCAAGGTTTGCCATCACGGGACTATGGAGTCCCGGACCTTTGGTAGGCATGCATGGGGCCGAAGCCAACACACAGAGGCCCTTTTGACAGTTTTGATGTTTTTGTGATGGAGACACATACCGGTGCCTACCCTGAATAACACAAGAAATGCATCCAAAGGCAGTCCCTGGTCTGTGCAGGACTATTTAAAAATATGGGAAACTACTACTGGGCTATGGAGGTGGGATGGTAGTGGACTGGTTACTGGGAAACTATGGGGACTATGGCACCCGCCGACACAATGTTAACGAACATGTATAAAATGGCGGGCGGAGACTCGCCAACTCACAACTGGGCCCCCCAAAATAGTTGCAAATGTCGCAACAAGGGGGCAACATGACGTGAGTAGCTAGAGGGTGGTTGAGATGTTACCGGGTTTTTTATTATTATTATGAGCCGTGATGATCCCACTGCTGGGCAAAGGCCTTTTTTATATCAAGTTAAAATCTGCTAATGAAGAATATTGTTATTAGTAAATTAACTCCTAAAATCCCGAAACCGGAGCCTATGTGAATTTAACAGACCCAATCCACGTGCTCAGCATCATCAGGCGGCTAGAACGCCGATGCATAAGAATTTGTGACAAAAACTTCTACTCCTAGTCAAACAAAATTTAAAATAGGATACTCGTAACGAGGGCAACATCGATACCGCTGACAAATCAGATGAACCGGAAACAAACAATAACATGGCGAGCATCATTGTCTCATCTGGCATCTCCCTCCTCTGTCGCACCTTCTGAACCTTCTTACCCTTAGGTGTAGCCACCCAAGCGAATATTGTCACGACAAATCCCTTTGATTCGCGCCAGTTTACCGACAGTTGCCCGATACTACATCGTCTTCGCCCGAATACAACGCGATGACACGATGTACCCGGCCACATTTATCGCGATAACACGAATATTCGCCGTAGCCCGCAGATGTAGCCCCAGCATTACAGTGGATGATTTATACAAAGTGGTGAAAGTAGAGATAATGAACACCATAAACAAGCATAGAAAGCGAATCTCTCAAGACCCATCCAAAATAGTGGAGGAGGATGAACAGCTAGGGAAAGTTGTTGTTGTACGTAAATTTTAAATTCCGTGAGTTCAAAATTACATAAAATTCTTCAAATACTAATTATGTTTGTAAATTATTTTCTAGGCTGTTAAAAGTGTTTGAGTGAGCAAGTTTTTATTACTTAGTGAGCAAGTAAAATATGAAATTTAAATGTGAAATGTGTGGTGTCAGAACATGCCGGAACATGAGGTGGATACCAATAAGCGCATTTTATAATAACGTAGTGTTATATTCTCTTTGTTATTTCTGTGGATATTTTATTACGGAGCTATCAAGTATAATTTAATTTCGTGATGAGGCGGTTTATTTTACTGTTTTAAATTGAAATTCCACATTTCTCGCATAAGGGCGAATACATAGGGGGATGAAATTGAAAGACCGTTTGACAATAAAGGAAGTAAAAATACCGATTATATACATACTTTTATTTATAGGATTACATAATTTTACTTAGACTTGCGTTTACTAGCTTACACACTCGAAAAAGAAACGTATAAAAGAGCAGATTTTCTAAATATATGCAAAACCGTTACTGTAAACCGAATAAACGCAATCCGTGTGACTTTGTTTCGATTTTATTTGATACTACATAAACATTCTGTCAAATAAGTATCGGGAATTGATGATTTGTTTATGGTTCCTATGCAAATTTTAGTTTTTTTTTTTTTTTTGTTAGATTGGCACAACTGTATTCCATTTTGGCGCGTAATTTGAGTTGCATCTGTTATTTATATTAAATACAGTGCTGTTTTTAGTTATATCATATCTAGTATGTATTGCGGATTTCATAATTGACAAAAACATTGAATAAAGAGTTTGTCTGATAGCTGATCAAATGCTAATATTACTGTAAATAAAAAAATTACAAATGTCATCAATCGTTTCACATAAACAGAATGGGTAGATTTAATACATACATTTTAAATTCTGTGTAAATGAAAAGAGTTTGCTTGAGTTCATTATAGTGATCAATGAAATGGTAAGCAATATTCTGATTTAACCGGCAATCACGATATAGTTAGATTACTGTTTCATGAATTTTAAAGATCTATATTTACCAACTAGAGCTTAATTAAAAATGGGTTCTTAAAATAATTTATATTATAAGGTTATAGATATTCTCTATAGGTTATAGTTCTTATAATAGTAATTATTGTGTAATTTCATACTGCTTACAAAAATAATAATCGCAGTTTCATTTTAAGGCCTTGAATTTAAATTTTTGGGTAGTTCATCGAATATTAATATTCGATGAACTTTCCAAAAATGTATGACTATTAAGACTTTATTTGAATTGACCACTATAGGTTTGTATGTTAGGGTTCTACCTCTCCGGATCACCGCGGCGATGTCATCAGGTACTATAACTAATTACACAATATTGTAAATATGTCATATAAAAAACCTCAGTTAATGGTTGGCTGAGATTGTCTAATTTCTTTGCCAAACCATTGGTGAGTGTGAAGTGAGTTAAATGCTAAGTCACTTGTCAACATACCCACGGAAGCGCGTCCACACAAGCAAGCAGCGACGCTCAGTGAGGATTCTAGATACCCATGATCGCTGCGCTTTAGGCACTCAATGGCCAAACGGCCCAGTCCTATAACAGTCGATTAGCGAATCTGCCGAATTACGAATCTGTCCAACACCGAACAAAGGTTTGGAAGCTCGCTTCACTAAATTATTCGAACTAAATTACGATACAGAAAGATTTCACGTGGAAATTAAAAACTTTTTATGGAGCAGATAAGATTGTTTTAAGATTATGCGGTCACTGATTAAAAAAAAATAATCAGTGTCTGACATCTGTTTAATAAGGTAGAGCCCCTAATGTTCACCCAGTTCAGTAAAATTTGAGTTGACACTAAACATAAATAACCTCAAAACGCACAAATGTTTCATACAATATAAAAAGACCTGCTAGCTGTTACTTAGAAGAAATGATGTAAAGCGGTTATGTGTAGGTACAGGCAACACACGTAAATAAGGTTCGCTTAGTTTTTAACCGACTTGAACAAAAGGAGGTACTTAAAACAAATGATAGATAAGATAAGCACCACTACGTTAAGTAGCGTTTCAGTGTTCGGAAGAAAACAAACCAAAAATATGACACGAATAACAAATCGGCGTCATCTAGTCCCATGCTAGGCGATTACGCAGACAGTCGTCAAATACTTGTTTGTCCATATCCTTTAATTATAAGTCATAAGCTACATTGTCAATTTCGCAATTCGTCAAATCCTTTATTTTTATTTATCCTACTCAAGTCAAAAGCTTAATTTATCATTTTCGCGATTCGTCAATTCAATTATTCGTCAAAACGTATACACGTCAAATACATTGAATAAAGAGTAATAGTGGCAATTCTGAGTGTCGCAAAAGCTAAACTAAGCTAACTAAAATTGTTGCCGTCCCTTTCATAGCGATGGGAATAAAAAGGATGGCAATAGTTTTAGTTAGATTAGTTTAGCTTTTGCGACACTCCGAATTGCCCCCATTGTGTGATCGAACACTAAAGTGCTTCATCTTTGATAAAACCTAGGTGATAGGTGTAACGAATGATATATAGATGGTACCTTCAAACGTGTGCCGGACCCGTTCACGCAACTTTTTTCAATACATATTGATTTGCAAAGCACATCGGTAAATACCATGATTATACCGGCTTTTAAAGTCGTTAAGCCATGACGGAGGCCTTTAGGCGGCCTAAAAACTCCTTCGCCAGAGTTGCCCACTTGCTCATACGAACGAACGAACGAACCGGTATAAGAAAGTAATCGGACAAGAATGGTTCAGTCACATGAATTTTTTGGCGACGGCACATTCTTCAGTTGCCCAAATTCATTTACCCAGTTATATAGCATTCATGCTAATTTATTAACGTCAACAACAACAACGCACGTGCTTCCTGTTGCTTACGCTTTAATGACCGATAAGACAGAAGAATCACATACCATCTTATTCTCTATGTTACAGTCTACAATACCCAGATGGTCATCTAAAAAGTTTCATTTTGATTTTGAAACTGCTGTGCTGCGAGCAATGCTCTTTTATCAGTTTTTCCGGAAGTTAAAGTTTCAAAGTGTTTCTACCATTTTACAAATTCGCAGTGGAAAAAGGCAAAAAAAAATAAAATCAAGAGCAAAGATGAAAATAGATTTGTCGGACTATGTTCAGCACTCGCTTTGCTTTCCGAAAACAGAATTAGGGATGGTTGGGATTATATAAAATCTGATAGTCCTAACACACAAAAAATTCAGAAATATTTTAATTATTTCGAGACTACGTGGCTAAAGAATAAATCGTTTAGAAAGCAGTGGTCCGTATATTGACTAAGACATCGCACTAATAATGTCGTAGAAAGCTGGAATGCACAACTTAATAAAATGATGAAGAGACATCGACCAATAACAGTTGCTCGCTTGCTCAAAACATTATTAGAAAAAGAAACAAATTTTTGTGAAAAGCCATCTCCTCGTCGGAGTGAACAAATTTATAGAGATGATTTTATTACAAAATGCCAAATGGAGCTTATCCACAACGAAATAGATGTAGGTTATTTTTTAAATAAAGTCCGATAGTTTCCTAGATACGACAGATTCTATTTATTTACCTACTATTATAAATCTTATTACCTAACAGTTCTTATAAACACATAACTAATTATATATTTTCTTGCGCTAATACTTACTACAGATTTAAATAGTGTTTATTTGTTCAAACTTATTAGAAAAAAGAATAGCTACACGTAAGATTGACTGTACATATTTTTTACTTGACATGATACAGGGAGGATAATTTGACTAGTTTGACCACGAGCAAAAAATTTCTCATGGTCAAACCAGTTTGACAAAATAGTTTGACCACGGGGAAGGACCGGTAAATGCAAGACATCGAACAACTAATGCCGTGGAAGGATGGCATAAACGGCTTAGTAGTAAAATTGAAAACAATAAGTTTTTATTCCTATTCGTATAATATGTACTTAAAAAAGAAGCATATCGGTATGATCGTTTGGTAAAACAAATACAAGTCGGAACCCGCAATGTAAAAAAACGAAAGACTAAAGACATGATCAAGGACACTAAAGTTGAAATAATAATTAACAACCTTTTACAGGGCAAAATGTCAACAATACGATGCTTGAAAAAAATATCTTGGATAAAGATGACCCATATCTCTTTGCAATAACATTTTATAAGGTTTTGAGTTCTTCAAAAGCTACATGTTACTTTTTGTGTTCTTTTGAAATGAAATGAAGTATTTTTTTATTGAATTGAAATGAAATTTTTTTTTTAATACAATATGATAATGTTATTTTCTATGATTTTATTTTCATCTTGACTGTCCTAGGCGTGCTTGACTAATAGCTCATTTGACGAACCAAGTATTAGTATATAAAAAAGACGGCTGCTGAGGAAGGGCTCATTGACAATGAGAGAGAAGTGAGAGGAGAGGTGGTAACCACCCTAGCGGTGCTTGGGCTGCTGAACTCCCTCCTAGGTGTTTCCCCTTATACTGAGATAATGGAGGAGGGGAGTTATGTCTACATACATTTTCACTATGAATTCGGAAGGTACGCTCGGTTTTGTCAACAGAAGTGTAGATACGGTCTAGATGTAAGCCCCACATATAGACGAAGTTTCTCCAGGAGCAACATGAGGAAATGGTGGAAGGCGTGCATAATGGTTGTGTGCTCGCTCGGAGGAGGGGCTCAGCCTAGTCCTGGTATCCCGCACGCCAGGCTGAACCTTAAGACTGAGGATTGCAGATAGCCCTGTGGGACGGTTTCGCCTTCTGGCTGTATAATGGATCCTTCTAGGAGAGTGGAGAGGGATGCAGTCCCTCTGCCCGGTTGAGATGTAAATATAGAATAAGATCTTTATATTTAAGAACATAACGAATCATGTATTTGACAAATTTAGGTTTGGATCAGTCTCTAGTTTGATAAATAAAGGATTTGACGAATTGCGAAATTGACAAATTAGGCTTATGACTTGTTAAGGATATAGACAAACAAGTATTTGACGACTGTCTGCGTAATCTGCTAGGCAACTTAATGCTCGTGTTATAGTTGCATACTACATAGTTTTTTTTTTTATTCATAATTATGTAATGATGTATTTACAATACATAATTACATAATTATGAATAGAAAACACCCAGTCCAGGAACAAATATCTGCAGAACATACAAATATTTGTCCCGTGACGGGGATCGAACCCGCAATCTCCGCCTGAGACGCGAAGGTTGCGGGTTGAGGTCTACGCCACAAGAGGTCGTCAAACAACGAAGAATCAGATCCATGGTAAAATGTATGTAGTCAATCGGCCGCAAACACAACAAATCAATTGGGCTATTCGAACGTTTCCACTTGTTCCTACTCGGTTCTTTTACTGGTAGGAGCACGTCAGGACATATTTGTCCTTATGCTCCTACCGGTAAGCATATCCTAGTGCTCCTAGTAATGGACAGTCACGTACAACGAATATTGTAACTTATTAAATACTAATGTCATTACGAGGAAAAGGGGATATAAACATTGTACAGTCGCGGAACGAAAAGGTTGACCACCTTTATGGTGGGTACACACGTACGTGCATGCTCGACGAGCATGTTTCATTCGAGCATGGCTATCTACAAACATGCTCGACCCTGCGTCTACACGTAAAAGCTTGCTCGAAGAACATGTTTAGTGTGTGTTGAAACTCTTCGAGCAATGGACGATTCGTTGTTGTGTTTGGTGGGCATGGCCTGCTACATTTACTGCAAAGACGATTAATATCTAGAAGACAGACAAAGGCCATACACAAAATCGTAACCCGATCCCGCAGTACCAGATAGCCTGAAAACTTTAAAACATCAATTTTATCCAAGAAATTTCAATACTTAGTAGTAGCAAAGACGATTAATATCTAGAAGACAGACAAAGGCCATACACAAAATCGTAACCCGATCCCGCAGTACCAGATAGCCTGAAAACTTTAAAACATCAATTTTATCCAAGAAATTTCAATACTTAGTAGTAGGTAGCAACAATATTCAATATTTAAACATTTTTAACTAGAAAGTAATTGAAATTTCTTGGATAAAATTGATGTTTTAGAGTTTTCAGGCTATTTTTTAGGGTTACGATTTTGTGTATGGCCTTTGTCTGTCTTCTAGATATTAATCGTCTTTGATTTACTGTCTGGGACAAACTACGCGATGAAGGCGTCGTCGTCGTCGTTAGGTTAAGCCAATGTTGCAAAAAAGAGAACGTCAAAGTCATTTTAAAAATGTAATTTTCCGCAAACACAAATTAGTTTTGCACCAACACTCTTCCTCCAGATACATATTTATAAATTGTTCCACAAAATCCCGCGAAAATAAACGAAATTCCGACATTTTAACTGCGCACTCACTCCCTCTTCACAAAAATATCAATCACGACTAACATGATCGACGTCCTACACGTACAGACTTTTATGCTTCGAACATAGAGCAAGAATTATGAACGTTTGAATCTTGCTCGAACAGAACATTTTGGTTGGCTTCGAACTTGTCTTGAGACTTGCATGGTACACACGTTCGTACTTGCTCGAGATCGAGCATGTTTATCGAGCATGTACGTACGTGTGTGTCCACTATAATGGCCGGTTTACATTATTCCAGTCCAGTGATCTAGCGAGATTCCAGTCCAGTGCTGGACTGGCTCTGTAACGTCTACATTATTCCAGTTATTTAGAAGCCGTTGAAGTGTGAACACTACAGTGACAATGATTTCAAAAAGAGATCAGTTTCGAAAATGTTTCAAACGTAGAAGATCCCAATGATTATAGTAGACTAGCACTGAGAATGACAGCAGAAAACTTTGAAGAACTGTTATCATTAGTTTCGATTACCTAATATCCACCGTAAGAATACGTTGTTTAGAGATGCTATACCCGCAAAAATAAAATTAGAAGGCACTCTTTCTTTTTTAACTAAACACGGATTTTCTCTGTTTACAGTGACAAACTTTACAGTTTCGTCTTCAGGTAACTTCTTCACCATTGTTAAATCCTTTTTCTTCGCAAAAAAAAAAAGTCCGCAAAAGCAACCAACACGTGTGTACTTCGTCAGCACTGGAATGGCACTGGATTGGGCGTCTACATTATTCCAGTTGGACTGGATTGATCGCACTGGATTGAAAAGTAGACCGCGAATCCAGTTACTGGACTGGAATGCTTACTGGATTCAGCCCTGCTACTCTGCAAAACGAAAAACGAAGTTTCGTGACAATTTTTGGGTTCTAATTATGTTGGTGAACTATTACGAATTCAGTATCCACCAACATAAGCTGACCCCGAAAATTGTCACGAAACTTCGTTTTTCGTTTTGCAGAGTAGCAGGGCTGTTCATTCCAGTGCCGGTTTACATTTTTCCAGTAAGCAATCCAGTACTGGACTGGATCGCTGGACTGGAATAATGTAAACCGGCCATAATGCTGCAGTTGTTTAGGAAAAAAATATCGAACTTTGGTTTTGGGAGCAGAACACTAAAAATCACATCAACAACACTCAGCGAGTTTCGAAATAAGTGATGTGTATATGAAGAAAGGCATAGAACCAACAATGTAGCCAAAAGCTGAAACTCGGTCCTGAACAAATAAATCCAAAGAAATGTTACTTTGCTACATGTGCTGAACGTTCTTCGAAAAGCTACAGCCGACAAAGGTATTCCGATAAAACGACGTCGAGAGGATCTCGTAACTGATATTTTAATAAAGAATACCCAAATGATTCAATAAACATGTTTTTTTTTATTCTGTACTTTAAGTGTACTAATTGCATATTAGGTCACGATAGGAGCATAAGGACATATTGGTCCTAGTGCTCCTACCAGTAGGAGAACCGAGTAGGAGCAAGTAGAAACGGTGGGCGATTCCCACTTCTCGGAATGCATTCAATTCGAGGATTTTCTTTGAAATATTAACGTTCATTCGACGAAGAAAAGTCAGGCCTTTTAGAAGTTCTCAAGTAGGTACTCATAGAAGATTCAGAATTCAATGCTGTCAAAGAAAAGTAAATAAAATATTAACAAGCGCAAAAATATTTTGAATGACAAAACAATAATGGACAAATGAAATTGATTAACAACGAGGAAACTGTGTTGGCCAATTGTTATAAGAATGTGTAATACAATGAAGAATAGGTAGTTTCACGAAGTACCTACTAGTTGCATAAACCATGAAGAGGTATTTCCCCTCGCGACGACTCTGTGGATCTTGAGTGAAATACCTCTCCATCGTATCTGATATTGTTAATTTAATTTATGACTTTCAAATTCATGGTAAGAAAAGCTTGTTTATTTTTTATTTAAACCTGTTTTATTAAGAATACAAGGTAATTTCACTATTTTCCAAATTGAAGAAACAAACAAATTGGAGGCCCGTAAAGTAACATAACAAGAATAAACCTGTAAGTAGGTAAAATCATATTTTTTTCTATGGAACGATCAGTCAGACCAAATTAAAAATGCAATGATATTTGCTCTACGTAACTAGTAAAATTCTGTAATTTTTTTTTAAATTACAACTTTAGCAGGTAAGTAGAGCTAATATCGTGGCGTACCAGTATTATAATTTAGGGGTACGAAAAGGAAGTGAAGATTCCTTTCGTACCACTAGTGGAACGAGTGGGTTGTACGACGAGGACAAAGACGATTTAAGTAAAATAAAAAGTAAAACTTATATAACACTAAGTTTAGTGTTATATAAGTTTTACTACTACACTAAAGTAATAGGTGTAGTGTAGTATAGTAACCCACAAACAGCGAGACACAAGACATACAAATTACTTTCAGACATTAATAATTATATTCTTATTTATTTCTGTAACCAAACTAGATCAATATTTCTTAACTACCTATGTATTTACAAATAAATCAAATCTCATTTTCTTCCGACTCATCTGGCAAAAAAAACGAGTTTCAATTTTCACTTAAATTGTCACAGTTCGTGTAGATAATCACTTTGGCTGTATTGATACGACGAAGATACGACTATATAAAACACGCTGAGATTACAGAGTCAATATTATGGTTACTGAGTCTACCTCACAAAAACACAAGTCACTGCAATCTTTACTATGATACTGTGAATTCGCTCACAAACTCATTTAGTGTAAGAGGACCCAAAGCGCTTTGAGATAACGCAATGTCCGTAATTGATACACTGACTGCCTGCACTGATTGCACATACAACAAACTTAGCCAAGCGATTTTAGTGATGAGAAAGTATCATCATTACGAAATAACATAACCACTTCTCTATATAGACGTAAGTAAGTTCGTATGAGCAAGTGGCCAACTCTGGTGACGGAGTTTTTAGGCCGCCTTAAGGCCTCCGTCATGGCTTAACGACTTTAAAAGCCGGGACCGACAATTTAACGTGCCCTCCGAAGCACGGAAGCGCTCAGATATAAATGCCACTTGCGGTCACCCATCCAAGTTGTGACCGCTCAGAACGTTGCTTAACTTCGACGATCTATCACCCATCCAAGTAGTGACCGCTCAGAACGTTGCTTAACTTCGACGATCTATCAAGAACGTCTTAGCAAGCTTCGCCACGAGCGCTTCGTTTATATAGACGTGATGGTATTAGATAAATGTGAGTCATCATGATGAGTGATGTTTGCTACCGCGTATGTTGTGATAGCCTGCACTTGGTTCGTAATGCCAGTAGGAGGTGGCACGCTAAAATGGCCATGTGCTCGTCGATGATTCTGCAATGCAGTACCCTGAAATAAATCATCAGTAAATTTCACTTTCAAAACTATCGTGAGTTGTATTAGACATTATAATAGCACACGGGAAATTACTCACGTAAAATTATCATCGATTTAGATACCGACAATGTTTCGATTCTTCCGGAGAATCTTCATCTGGGTATGAGTGTGGTCACTCCTCCACTAATTTTCCGTGTGCTATTATAATGTCCAACAGTAAATTTCCATAATATTTTGGGAAAATGTGAAATAGGGTAATTATTATCTCGAATACTTATGCTATAAAAGCCGTAGGTTAGTACTACATAGCATAGGCGAAGAAAACAATCGTCAATCATTAGGCGTGTAGAAGTGCGCCAAACGGTCCAATACCACATTGAAACGGATTCAAAGCGAGCGTTTAAATGCATACGGATGTATTGGACCCTTCGGTTCTTTAAATGCGCGTTACTGTACAAGCTTTTGCATAAATTGATGAATTTCGGATATATTATTTACGATAAAGGTACAAGTTGGTAGCGGACGAGACGCAGCAGGAGCGACGACATGTCGCCACGACACGTTGCTGCGCTGCAGTCACGACATCGAACACGACTGCATCGGCAACAGCAGATAAAAATGTTCAATTTTCAATTGTTTTTGAAAATAAATTCTCGACGTGGAGGGTCAGCGACACTGACGTCGCCACTCGACGACGACGTGTCGCTGACTACGAGGGATTTTAATAAATATAAACCAGTTTACCGTAGTATTGAATACTGTCCTCGATACAGAGTCAATTATCACAAATGCATGAAAATCCAGTGCAGCGCCGTCCCCGGTAACTTGCATGAACTAAAGATTCCATACATTTACAGCTAGTCTCAATAACCTTATATGACTGTGGTCCGGCTGACCATAGTAAGCAAAACAAAAGATAGATAGGTTATTGAGAGTGGCCGTTAGAATACTTGACACGTGAGCGAGGATAGTTAATTATACCACTCGAAAACTTACGATCGCCCCAAGAAGTGACACATCTGCTGCTGCTGCGTGAAATCGGCTGTCAACTTGTACGTTAAATGTCACGATATTCACCTGAATGAAGCGATCCCCGCAGACCTCGCAGATGTAGGGGCGGTCGCCGGTGTGGCGCCGCACATGCAACGTGAGGTCGTTGCTCTGAGAGAACGCCTTGTCGCAGTACGTGCACTTGTAGGGTCGCTGACCGGTGTGCACGCGCATGTGCCGCGACAACTTGTTGCTGCGGGAGAACGCTGCAACAAAATCAAAACATATCGTTTCAGTTAAGCAACGTTCTGAGCGGTCATAACTAGGATGTTAAAATTTTTTGATATTAAAAACTCCGTTACCAGTGTTGGCCACTTGTTCATACGAACGAACGAACGAACGATCGTTTACGAACTCTGTGGCGCAGTGGCCCGCCTGAGACGCGGAGGTTGCGAGTTCGATCCATGCACAGGACAAATGTTTGTATTTGCTGCAGATATTTGTTCTGGGTCTAGATGTTTTTCATCTATATTATGTATGTATTTACAAAAAAAGGTCTAGATGTTTTTCATCTATATTACCTATGTATGTATTTACAAAAAAAATAGGTATTAAGTATTATTCAGTCAACTGGTTACCATAACACAAGCAATAAGTTGCTTAGCTTGGGACTAGATGACGCCGTATAAAATGTCCAAGGTCCAATATTTATTTTATTTCCAAATCACTACAAGGCGCAACGATAGCGCTTTGCATCTGTGAAGGGTGTAAATTTACAGCTCCGTCATTGAATAAGCTCACACGATTACAGCGAAATTTTCATAGCACAACCTATTTACATAACAAGTTTCATGCAGATTGGATTAACTAAATTAAAATTAGTTAGGCGAGAACAAATTTCGTAAAACGTAAAACGCCCAATCGCTCAATTTGCCACTAAGATATTTGCGTGCTTGATCAATTAATTAGCCATCCTTTAACATTTCCATATCCATTTATTTCATTTAACATCACCTGTGTAGAGAGGTCTGCCTCATGCGGGCATCACACAATGGCTTCAACTTGGCTCCAACATTGGCAACCAATGCCAATAAATAAATAAATAAATATCCCTGGACATTCCACACAGCGTCATCTAGTCCCAAGCTAAGCATTTTAATGCTTGTGTTATTTCGACAATGGTCCGTTTGTTTCCTATAACCGCCCAAGATCGATCCTCACAATGGAGAGTTGGAACCAACACGTTCCAACACTCCAATGTGTGGTGCCCGCTTAATAGTAGTCATGTTTGTTTACCTTTGCCGCAAAGACGACAAACGCAAGGTTTCTCGCCGGTATGAGATCTTCTGTGAACCATGAGATCGGACGATCTGGGGAAACCTGTTGACAACAGAAACAATGTTCTTAATTAAGTTTTAAATTGTCCTATTCCTGATAATGTATTTCAATTAGGAAAAATAATTACTTATACGAAATTCAACAAAAAATCAATAACCACAAATGAAATACAAATCTCCTACAAGCATGATATTGTTTGTGTAACATAGGTACTTCATTTTTTTTAATTATTTTTTTTGTTGTGATTGATACGAATTGGTTTTCAATCAAAACTGTGTTGAGCTTATACAAGGAGGTACGAAGGCATTGGGAAGAATTTATTTTTTCAATAGATTTGGGGGCATTTTTTTACCTCTTCAATTTGGCTTCGCACAGTTTCTGCCTAAGGCCAGTTTTAAGTGGTAGTACCGTTTAGTGTGCATAGGCTTATAGGGGTTTAAAAGTATATGTCCGTGTGCCTTATGCCGGGTACCTATATCCAACTATATAACGGATGTCCGTAAGTCGATCGTCATAGCAACGTTGTCATCTGTCAAAAAGTATCTCATACATTTTGTGTTGAATAAACAACGTTCTAATAAACTCAGTTGAAGGAGATTTCCAGACGCACTCAATTGGGATGGGCTGCCTTTAGAAAGCTGGAGGATATCTTCAAATCCAAAATCCCCCAATGCCTGATGACCAAAGTGTACAACCAATGTGTCCTGCCCATACTCACCTATGGTTCCGAGACATGGCCGCCCACAAAGGAATACATGCACAAAATAAGAGTAGCACAATGGGCAATGGAGCGAGCCATGCTCGGAATCTCACTTCTCGATCACATACCCAACGTCGAAATTCGACGTCGTACAAAGGTCGTGGACGTAGGTATGCGGATCGCGAGACTAAAGTGGAGTTGGGCTGGGCACTTGGCTAGAAGGGACGATGGAAGATGGACAAAAGCGATAACTGAATGGTGGCCCAGGGACGCTCAACGACCAAGGGGCAGACCACCCGCCCGATGGTCGAACGACATCGTCAACGTGGTCGGGAATCAGTTAATGAGACTCGCAAGGGATCGGAGAGAGTGGCGTGATAAAGAGGAGGCCTATACTCAGCAGTGGGTGGAAATGGGCTGAAATGATGAATGATGATGAAACATCGTTGCTATGACGACCGACCTACGGACATCGTACGTTGGATATAGGAATCGGGGGTTAGTGAAGATGTGGATCATACACAACACACCACACGAAACTAGACCCGCATCTTCACCGAGGTGAGGTGAGGCACACGGACGAAAATACAATAGGTACTACCTTACCTATTCAATTTTGTTAGTCCACACAAAATGCGTTCACTCAACAGTTAATAATGCACCATTATTACACCTAAACATTCGAAAAAACACAAGTTTCAGAAAATAAAACGAAAAAACGTCTTTTCAAGTTACTTTCAAAACCAAATGTCAAAAAAAAAAAGACCCGCTTGCGACCGTCAAAATTCATTCAAAATTGGAATCGAATCAAAGATGGATGACCGCTTTTCAGACCATAGATAATATTATAGAAAGAAACGCGCTGTAGGTCTACTCTATGAATCTTAGCAATCATAAGGTACGTCCACACTGTGCCTTATCATCTTCAACTTTCGTCGTCATCTTTCTATTCTCCTTTCTTTTGGCGCAATCAATAATTGAATGCGTCAACGAACGCAACACTAACATAGTCATTTAGTTCAGTCGTAGTTTCAGTAAGCTTGATGAAACATGGTACGACGACAACATTTTACTTGGTGGAATGCGGCTTACGTGGTCATAAGAAATTCCAGAAAAAAAAAATTACTTTTTTTTTTTTTTTTTTTTTTTTTTTATTATTATCTTGCGATCAGTCATGTTGACTATAAGCAGATGAGGTGAGTGCTTTTTGACGTGGAGGGCGCTATTCTACTCCCAGCGGAGCCTGCCCTTTCTTATTTATGAATCAGTCCATCTGATTATCCTGGTCGAAGATATCCCGCCGCTTTTTTAATCGACGTATGGTTTCTGGTATTGTGAGCTGTCCCGCAAGTTGGTTTGGGTGCTTCTCGAGTCTTAATTTGTAGTTGTGTCCATGTATACCTATTTCCTCTTTTACCATGGGCATTTCAAGGAATTCATGGACCTCTGTTGTTTTAATAAACCATGGGGTGTTTGCTATGTGTTTCAGGATATAATTCTGTACCCTTTGTATTGTCATCATGTTTGAGGCGCTAGCAGACCCCCACAACTGTATGCCATATGTCCAGATTGGTTTCAGTATGGTTTTGTATAGAAGTAACTTGTTATCAATGGACAGTTTTGAATTTCGGCCCATCAGCCAGTACAGTCCCTTGTATTTGAGATTGATTTCGTCTCGTTTCGTTTGTATGTGCTTCTTCCAGGTAAGTCGACGATCCAGGTGCATGCCCAGGTACTTAACTGTATTTTGTTGTGGTAGTTGGGTCCCATTTAGAGTGACTGGAGAGCAGTCTTCCTTTCGGAGCGTGAATGTTACGTGCACTGATTTAGACACACTGGCAGCTATTCTCCATTTTGATAGCCAGTCTTCTACTTGCTGTAGGCTATTTTGTAGGATTTCAGATGCTACGATGGGACTTTTGTTTGAGGCCAGTAAAGCCGTGTCATCAGCGAACGTAGCAATAGTAACATCTGGGTTCTGCGGTAGATCGTGTGTAAATAATGTGTACAGGACAGGTCCGAGGACTGAGCCCTGTGGCACCCCTGCGCAAATTTCGTAAAAGGCTGATGTGCTGTTGTTTTCTTTAACCTGGAATATCCTGTTAGTTAGGTATGATTTTAGTACTCCATAAAATGTATGTGGGAGTAAGTTTTTTATTTTGTACAACAAGCCCTTGTGCCAGACTCTGTCAAAGGCTTGTTGTATGTCGATGAAAGCTGATGAGCAGTATTCTTTTTTCTCAAATGATGACCTGATTTTTCTGCACACTCTGTGAACTTGTTCTATAGTGGCGTGTTCTTTCCTAAAACCAAACTGGTGATCTGGGATAATAGACTTTTCCCTGATAATGATCAGCATTCTGTGTAGTAGGGATTTCTCAAGTAACTTTGACATTATCGGGAGGAGGCTAATTGGTCTGTATGATGTGATTTCGTGGATAGGTTTTCCAGGTTTATGGATCATTGTCACTTGTGATACCTTCCATAGGTCTGGGAAGTATCCAACTCTAAGAACGGCGTTGAATATCATTGTGAGGTACACTATCACTTTGCGAGGTAACTCTTCGAGGACCCTTTTGTCGATGAGATCATAACCCGGTGCTTTATTGTTTTCCATGGACTTGATATTGCGGTTTATTTCCCTCGGTGTGACTGGTTTTAGAGGTAGCTCAAGTTGCAAGTCTTGGTCTAGGATTAATTCGATATCTGATTCATCTGCATTAGGTCTCGGATCATTTGGTTTAAATACTTGGCTAAGATGGTTAGCAAAAGCGTCTGCTTTATCTTGTTCAGTTCTAATCCAAGTATTCTGTGTTCGTAGAGGCGGCTTTTGGTTCAGCGGTCGATCTAAGTTTTTGCAGACCTTCCATAATGCGAAGTTGGTTGCTTTTGTGGCTGTCAATCCTTCCAAATAGGAACCTAGAGCGGCATCATCAGCTTCCGATATGAGGGCTTTCAAGTCTCGAGTAGCTTTGTTCAGTGCAGTTTTGTCACTTGTGTGTCTACTGGTGTGCCATACTCGTCGAAGTCGTCTTTTTTCGAGTATTTTTTGCCTAATTATATCTGAGTATGTTTTACTCTGAGGGGATCGATCGGAGAGTTCGGGTGTGGACATCCAGCAACTTTCTTGGATCACTGAGGTTATTAACCGGGTTGCGTCGTCAATGTCTGCTTCAGTTTTTAGGGCTATTTTGAGGTCTAATCTCTCATGGACCAGTTCTCGAAAGGAGTTCCAGTCGGTGCGCTTGTTGTATAGTTTCAGACTGTATTCTCTGTTCAAGGCAGTAGTGCCGACAGTCAGTATCACTGGAACGTGGTTTGTGTTCGAGTCTAAGCACGTTCGTACTTGGTAAGGGAGTCTGGTTAGTCCTTTCATGACGAAGAAGTCTATAACATCCGGTAGTCGGTTAGGGTCAGTGGGCCAGTTGGTTGGGTCCGTCGTTGAGATTGTAGTGAGGTTGTTCTTCTCTACACTTTTCTTTAGCTCTCTTCCTCTTGTAGTGGTTAGCCTGGATGCCCAATGAACGTGCTTAGCATTCCAATCTCCTCCGGCGATAAAGCGCACCCCAAGTGAGTTAAATAGCTCTTCATACTGATCTTCTTTTATAATATATTTGGGAGGGCAGTATACGGCGGACACATTAAATGTACCATTGCGATCTTCCACTGTGACAGTTGCTGCTTGTATATGCGGTTTTTTGAATTGAGGTTGTTCATAATGTTTCATTCTTGACTTTATAATTATGGCCGCCCCCGCATGTGCGGTTCCGTCTGGATGATTCGTAGTGTAGATATTGTAATTACGTATCTTTACACTATTGCTGTCGGTAAGGTGTGATTCAGACACTAATAAAATGTCTATGTTGTGTGTGTGTAGTAAGACTTCTACCTCTCTAAGATTAGGAGATAGCCCGTCTGGGTTCCACGTAGCTATCTTGATGGACGCCATTACGACATTTTGGTCATTAAGGTCGTTATGAGGTTGATTAGGGTACTCATTTGTTGTAATATAAGGTCAAACTTTTCGGCTTGTTTGAGAAGCATCTCTTCTATTGTTGTAGGTTTAGGTGTTGGAATTTCCATATTTTCAGAGTTTTGATTACCTCTCAGTACATCAGCATAATTTTGCTTATTGGTGCCTAGGTTTGGTCTTCCTTTATTAGAGGGTAGGTGTTGTGTTTGCGGTAGTGGCTGATTAATTTTGTCAGTAACTAGTTTGATATTATCTGGCGGTGGCCATGCATTGATATTAGGTGCCTGATTAGGATTTTGTGATGTACTTTGTTTCGTATTAGTTCTTGGTAAATTAAATCTCGGGTTTCTCTGTGTGTTCGATTTTCTTTTTAAAATTTCTACGTATACTTCACATCCTTTAAAGTTAGCTGGGTGGGCACCGAGGCATAAGGCGCATTGTGCTGGAGTACTTCGATCGAGCTTAGGGCAGTCTGCTGTTCTGTGTGCCTGAGCACATTTCACGCAGCGGTAGGGTCTCATACAATAATTTTTAGAATGGCCATATTGTTGGCATCTTTGGCATTGAACTACGGAGTTCCTCTTTCGCGGTTCCTCTATAGTGACTGCTTGGTGGTTAATGTGCTTGATTGTTTTTATAGCTTTGTTGTTAGAGCTTTGTTCTAGGGTTGCGAAGAATGTTGATGTGGGTTTTCTTTCAGGGCCATACTTTGCATTAATAATCTCTCCGATTACTTTATTTCCGGTTTTTTCTAGTGCTTCTTTTATTTCATGAGTTGAGGTTGAGTGGTGAAGGTTTTTAATCACAACTCTGTACGGTCTTTTGTCTTTTCTGTTGAATGTGTGGCCAATCAATCCCTTTTCTCTGATGACCTCTATTGTATTTTTATACACTTCTACGTTGGCGCAATTTATGCGCAGTTGGTTTTGGTTAATGATCTTGTAGGTGAAGTCAGTTTTGTTCACCACACATTCAAGGAGCTCAGTAAGCTTGGTGATATCTTCAATTCCATACAAAATGATAGGTGGTGGTTTAGATGCCTTTTTAGGGATTTCTCTATCATTATCTTCTTCCTGGTCAACAGGAAGAGCACTGAATTGGTTTGTAACCGAAATTCGTTCTGGGGATGGTGAGGAGACTTTTTTCCTTTTGGCATTTCTTAGTGTTGGCACTCTCTGCCATTGGGGAGGATTACAGTTTTCATTGTCCATGTCTGCGTCTATCACGTTGGAGTTTTGCGTGCTATTACCAGTAGGGGTCTGGCATTGTTTGTTAACATCAGTCATGGAACTTAGAGATGAACTCCTAGGTCTAGCCAGGAATAGACCAGGGTGGAAAGCTTGCTGAACAAGCTTTTTATCGCTCACATTAGGACCAGTTACATTCACAGGTAAGGGGGCCTGGATACCCACCCTCTTACAGGATTCTTCTACTAGTATTTCTTTGTTTAGCAATACTTTGCCCCCCCCAGAATACGTGGGGCAGCCCGAGCAAAGCTCAGGGAGGGATTCTCCGGTTTCACCGGTACCCTCCTGGGGTATGTTCTTTTTCAGTTTTGCTTCCATTCTTTTTTTTTTTGTAATTTTTTCGTTAGGGTTTTCTTCCCTTGGTCAGTATGTTCGGTTATGGCGCCGAAGACTCGCCTTCGTCTTTCATACTTAGCTACTACGGTCGCGAGGTTCTTATGAGTGGAGCTCGTAATGGACCGCAGCATTGCCCAGGGGAGACGACCCACAAGTTAAGTTATTGTGGGCCCATCAATATACTGCGGCGGCAGTATAGAGGTGGCGTGGACGTGTATGAAAGACTTTCGGTGCGCGCCTGATAGCCTAGCTCCATGCCTAGGCGTGCGCTTCGGTATGCTTAGCATTTTATAGGAGCATGTTCCCTGACCTGGATCATGCTCCACTAAGACCAACACCGAACCCCCCCCAAATTACTTTATTTGTGGAAAGTTTATTATTTGGATCCCAAAGTTAAGGAAAGCTTCTGTAATCTTCCATAAACTTCAACGTAATTTCTTTTTCTGCGTCCGCCATCTTGTTGTTGACCGGTTTGAGGCACAGAAATCCATCCGCGTCGGGAAGACAAATATCACAGCGCACGCTACGCTTTCAACTGTGATAGCGCAAGCGTCAAGGGCATGCTTCACTTGCGCTGTTGACTGCGCTGTGACGCATGCCTTTGATGAACAAAAAATGGCACAGTGTGGACGTAGCTATAGATGATTAAGCCCTCATTCGCACGAGCGCTTTTTTAATGCTGCGTTTACACGCTTGCCGAACCTTGGCAAGCCTCCGCAATCGCAAGCGTGTAAAGAGGGTGTTTGTGTTGGTTTGCGTGAGCTTGTAGACGCTTGTATCCGATCGGGTCTAGTGTCGGTTTTTGAACACAAATCAAAGGGCGATTGCGGCAATCGATTGCGTCGCGTTTACACGTTGGCGCGCGCTTAGTAGCCGCTGTGATCTCGTGGCGAACGCACGTCTAGTTCTGACTTCAAAATGAGTGGCTGGTCGAACGAAGAGAGTTTATCGTTTTTGAAAAATTACCAAAAATATCAAAAAAGTTGCAGATGCTTGAAGTCGTCTTGCCCAGTTAATGGGAAAGCCAGTAAAGGAATTAAAATCCAAAAAATAAATATTGATGACAACTTTTCGAAAACATTTTTCTGAGGACCTCTGTGGCACAGTGGGCGAAAGCCCGCCTGAGGTGCAGAGATTGCGGGTTCGATCCCCGCTACAGGACAAATGTTTGTATGATCTGCAAATATTTGTTTCGTGTCTGGTTGTTTTCTACGTATAATATGTACCTACCTACTTATGTACCTATTTACAAAAAAAAATATATCTATGTAGTACCTACTTATATCAGTCATCTGGTTACCATACACAAGCATTAAAATGCTTAGCTTGGGACTAGATGACGCTGTGTGGAATGTCCAGGGATATTTATTTATTTATTTAAAAAAAACCTGGAAAAAAATTAAAAGTAGGTTAAACCAAAGGTAACAGCCGATACAAGATCGACGTCCGCCATGCTTGGATGTACGTAGAACACTGACGCAGTCACAAGAAGCGTGTAAACGCCTTCCAAATTCCAAGCGAGAATTGTGGACGCTTGTGGTTTGTGAATGTTTGCCAATCCTTCGCAAGCGTGTAAACGCAGCATAACGTCCGTTAAAAAAGCGTTCAAATAGAACAAATGCATTACCAAGTATAGATCGCGCCATGTAAAAAGAGCGCTGGCTGACAGATGCGCAGTTGGCAATTTATTTTGAACATATCATCGCGCATAAAAGTTTTAGATTGCGAAACGGTTTTATTACATAATAAAGTAAGAAATAATATAATGATGTAAATAATATTTTATGATGTAAGTATCTACCTATATTGTTTTAGGAAGCGACTCATAATAATGTAGTTGATAATTTAAAACAATTATGAACAACAAAATATAAATAAATAAGTATTTTAGGTATGTACATAACAATAAATATCTATAATATACTCAATACAATCTACAAAGTCGCGAGTGAAAAGCTAAATGCTAGTTCAAAAATAAAATAATAGGCCTGGGTACTTTCGTGCGCGAGCGTACCCATGCGCAAACATACTCCCTCCACTATCTCCCAGCGCTCTTTTTACGTGGCGCGAAACTCGCGCACGAAAGTACCCAGGAATATTATTTTATTTTTGAACTAGCATTTAGCTTTTCACTCGCGACTTTGTAGATTGTATTGAGTATATTTTAAGAAGAAGAAGAAGAAAAATCATTTATTCTTGTAGGACCTCAAGGATCACTTAAGTATCGTTTTACATGCTAGGTGATTCTAATGCCTGTTCCAACGCGCTTTTTAAACGTGACGGTTTTTTATCGAGCAGTGTTGTATTTTCTGCGCTGGACGTTGGACGTTAAAGCCCATATTCGCACGAAAGCTTTTTTAAAAGCGCCAACGCCGAGTTTTGACGCAACGCTTTTTTAGCTCTCGTGCGAATGGGCGCTAACACGGCACATAAAATATTTGTACAGTATTTCAAGTTGTATTATTGACAATAATCATTACTTTTACTATTTTTTTCGTGTTTTAACCTCCGACAGAAAAGAAGGGTGTAATCACTTTGTAGACTGTACCTGTGTATATGTGTACGTACATACATGTATAACTCAAAGGAGTTATAAAAAAAACTGCTCGGCCGTTTGAAAATCATCAACTCTTTTCAAGTCAATGAAGATATCGAGGATTATCTATTAATCATTCACTAAAGTGTTCACATGAGCAAGTAGGCCGCCTTAGGGAGGCCTCCACGACTTTAGAAGCCGGGACCGACAATTTAACCATCCCTGCGAAGCACGAAAGCGCTCAGCTGTTAATGCTGCTTGCCCACCCAATTGTGATCACTTAGAACTTTGCTTAACCTCAACCAATTATTCACTGAATTGTTATCTATACCTTTTTCACAAAAGTCACACTTGTAGGGCTTCTCGCCAGTATGCCGGCGCATGTGCACGATGAGGTTGGACGAGTTGGAGAAGCCCCGGCCGCAGTACAGGCACAGGTGGTTGTTAGTCGGCGGCTTCGGACGATCCACGTCGTGAATGCGTTTGTGGGTACTGAAAAATGAATGTAGGTACGTATGAGTAGTGGCTTACTTGGTTTGTTTATAAGACGCTCGAAGACCTCGCTAAAGAGACCGCCAATTTAACGTGCCCTTCGAAGCGAGCACTGTTTTTTTTCTCTTTATTTTGGCTTCGCACGGCTTGTGCATTTAGCCACTATTATGTAATATTACTGTTTTCATTTAAATGTCACTAGAGGTCATCCATCAACACGTATTCATCTTTGCGTATATTATTCATACAACCTGACAGAAGTTCTTATATTTCTAGCCTCTGTCTTCCAAGCCTTGTTCTGCACAACTATTTCGAGAATAATTATGTATAGGTACTACATAAGTAGGTAGACTAACCGCAAATTGTCGCTTCTGTTGAATTTCCTTTGGCAAATGTCACATTCAAATAGCTTTTGGTTCGGCATGTGTAGTTTGGTGTGCTTTGCAAGCGCCTCTTTTCTGAAATAAAAATATATGGCATGCAATAAATTTCAAATAATTACTTTAATTGACAGTAAAATATCATAATGGATACCTAAACAATGTTCGTGTCTTATCAAAAGGCCTTTTAAAATCATAACGGGTATCAAATACAGTTGGCAAATATGGACTTATCGGATATTTTCGTAACAAAATAAATGTTATTAATGTAATTCTAATTATTATGAATGGGATTTGACTACTCCCTTTCACCAAAATTAAGTATGTATGAAGAGAATATTATGTAAAAATAGTGATAAAAACATGTTATGATTGCAACGAGACATAGTAAATAAATCGAAAAAAACTTAAAAATAAAGTATTTTATGAAATTTTGAAATGGTCATTTCGTAAACTTACCTTTGAAATATTTTATTACAAGTGTCACATTGATATTGTACATTAGAGGCGGGTTTAGGTTGTTTTCCTTGGTGCGCTACGGACACCCGCTCTCCCTGATGATATCTGAGTATGTGCTTGTTGAGGGATATCTCGTAGGCAAACTTGAGGCCACAAGTGGAACATCTGTGTACTCTATCAATGTCTTTGCACATGGTCCTATGGCGGGCAGCCGTTTTTACAGACGCAAATACCTGTGGAAGAAATAGATAAAATAATAAACAAAAAATATTATAAAGGAGGAGCAACAAAGGCAAGATCAAAATTATTGCCTTTGATTTTTACATTTAAATGACTTTGAATTTAACTACATAATTATGGTCTTATTCATAAATATTTGTCAATTTACGGCGCTATGGAAGGCCAGCGCTCCAGCAGGTAGGTTCCTTCGTATAGGTCGCGTCACGTAAAAAGAACCCCGAGGGGAAAAGCTGCGCAGTAGTCGATTTCTAGGTCCGATTGGTGGTAGAGTAGGTAACGCGGCGCACTTCATACTATTGATTTAGCGAGTGCTATTGGTTCGTCAGCGAGTGAACACAGGCGCAAACATACCCCAGCCACTTCTGAGCCCAGCTTCTTCTGAGCCCAGCTGAGTAGCGACCATTTTTGTCATATTTTATATACCCAACAACCAACAGGTGTAACCAATAGTAAGTAACAAACCTTGGAACAATGGTTGCATCGTAACGAAAGTTCTGGATGATCAGTATCATGATGGCATGTAAGATCACCCTCAGAGAGAAACACGGCACTGCAAGCGCCGCACACTTGAATGGCACCAGCATTCTAAAAATAGGACTACTATTAAAGTCTAATCACTCACTACAGTAAACCTCAAAGTAAAAGTAACATCAAACAAAACATGAAACATGATCACGACTGTATCCCGGGAGCGGTAGACATTTCTTTCATATCATTAGGCATTTTTAGATCTTTTTGAAGATGTCTAAGGGGGTAGTCAGAGGTATGTCCAAATACAACATATTTGGTAGAAGCCCACTTTTTGCAGAAGTTAACTTTCCATACGTGACAGGTTGCAAGCCCATCGACGCTATTAGAGAGCTAACTGGTTTCCTCACGATGTTTTCCTTAACCGTTATAAGCTCGTGTAACTAAGTAACATCAATTTACATCAATTGTCTAGTTATGCCTACCGGTAGATGTACTTTAATAGAAAAAAAAACGACTATCCCTACTTGTACGTATAGATCAGTAGGGATATGAAAGAGGGAAAAAATTAGTAAATATCGTACCGTTTCCCAATCTGAATCCAAAAGTTCTTGTAAAAGCATTTCCGTTGCAAATGTCGTTTTCTTACTTGCATCAGCACCCTGCAAAATAACAAAAAAAAAATATACACTTGTTATACACTTGAGTGATACTTCGTACTAATCACTACTAGCGTAATGGTGTACCTACCTATAGAATTAAAAGACAAAGAGACGAGAAACTAAACTCGTCATTTCCAAGTAAAAAAGATTTTAAATGTTTGTTTCGGATAAAATTTTTCACTAATCAGAACATTCTAATATCAGACATGTATTAGCATTATAGCATATAAGCAAATTGACCGTTACAAGCTCTAAGACACCACGAGTAGATATTCATAAAATACTTACTCGTTCACCTTTCGCGACAGTCTTGCTTGCATCCTCAACACATAAGTGCGCATCAAATTTCTTCTTTTTTAGATACATTTTCTTGCACAGAATACAGCATAAAACTTTGACATCTACAACATAAAAAGAGTTTGTGTTAGGTGAATCTCTTCACGGGAATAACTTTAGTAATTATAAATAAATATCCTTGGATCCGTTCCACACAACGACATCTAGTCCCAAGCTTATAGTAACCCAATGACTGATTTACTACTTACTTAAATACATTTTAAATAAAATACACTAAATACCAACCGCTATGTTGAAACATGTGTGAATTCAGATCCTCTTTGGAATCAACTTGTTCCTTGCAAAAACCACATTTCGTTTTCTTTCCGTGCACGGTCTTAATAAAGAAACCATTCTCAGATAATTTACTCAATATTGTCTGAAAATAAAAAGAAATGTGACAATTATATAATACTGCAGTCACAACAATCATATCATATATCATCATATAATATATATATATAAATCATATACAGCTAAATATTACAGAAATATATACACGAGTTTTTATATCTCGGGTGAGTCTCTTCGCAAACAAAGTGTAATAAATGTAATTGTTCAAGTAGGTAAGCATGAGGCAAACGGTAAAAAAAAAAATACCGAGGTCATAGCCTTTTTCGGTCGTCCCCTCTTCTTGGGGCCCATGAGATCAGCATGGAACTGCCACATGTGGTTAGACAGGCTGTTTGCGCCGTCATAGCTTGTACCACAAATTGGGCAGTGTGCACCACTCTGGTCTTCATATTCAACTGAAAAGCAACAAATATTTAAAAATTTTTGTTAAAAATAATAGGTACTGTAAAAGCAAGGTTTTAGATCATTATTTTTTCATGTCACTCATGCGGGCGCCACACATGGGGTATATTGGCTCCAAATTATATTGTTGGATCCAATACACATATGTGTAGATCAATTAAAAATGAAACAAGAGAAAATAGAGACCTCGCGAATATAAATCAGTGTATATTTTACCTTTAACACATTTATTCTTCTTGTGTTGTTGATACTTAGCCCGCGTTTGGAATATCAGGCAACACATTTTGCATTCAAAATACTCCCGAGTGGTACCTTCATGTTTTACTTTCACTTTGAATTCTGCAACAAAATTAAAATAGTAAGTACATAGACAGCAGTCGTAAAATTACATTTGAAATACTTGTAGTAAGTATTTAGTTATTTTTCCAAATAATCAACATGGTTATTTTGTTTTACTTAGTGGTATTCATTGCATGGTTAGAAACAAAAAAACCCGTCGACATCGTAGGTCAGCTTGCTGACACAACATGTAATAAAAACTAACACTTACCAATATTATCAATATCGGGTGGACCATTCTTCAGAGGCATACTGTAGTCAACATCGGAATAATCTTCATGATCACTGAAGTGAGAGTCCTCAGTTTTAAGATCAATGGATTTCTGAAATAAAACATTACAAAATTAGGTTCATCTGCGGAGTCATTTAGCCCTAAACTAAGCTTTTACAGGCTCCAGTTAATTATATTTATTTCAATTAAGCAATTATTTGTTTGTATGTTACATGAAAACAACTTAGATTTTATTTGATTTACATTAGCTAACCTACCTGTATAGAGCCATCATTAAACTCAAATATATTTTTCTCATCCTTGTAGAAGCCTTTGAGGGAGTTGTAAGCCTCCTCAGACTTCTTTTTGAAATCAAAAGCTTTCTCAGCCTTGTCTTTGCATTCGCTACAAATTGTGGTGGGCAGTCCATCTCCTTTGCGAATCTGGAAATTAGTGTTTGTTAAACATAAGGTCTTTTCCACACACTCATAGGTTGCTTTCTTCTCACTTCATTTCGCCATTGCTATTTTAATAACCAGAAACCTTGTATTTAAAAAGATTTTGCTTGCAGCAGGTAATGAAAACGCCAAAAATAACAAATGCCATTGTGGATAGCAAACAATAATGAGCAATATTTCTCAATCGGAAATTCGGAACCTTTATATCTGGAAGTTTCGCAGCCCATATTATTAGGTAATTTATAATGCAAGTATAGTATAGGAGTGATTGATCAAGTAAGCAAGCAAAAATCTTATTGGCAACTTGGGCGATTTTGCGTTGTCTGTATTTATGTATGTTTAACTTTATTTTGCCTACATAACTGAAGACAGATTGTTTATTTCAAATTTTATTTTTTATACACGATTCAATTCTTTATCGGCGGGGCTGCAGAGGCGGCGCGGCGGCGAAGGCTAAAGAAACGCTAGCAAACTTTAGCAATTGTCACATTAGGCTACACTTAAAAGGTTGTTCAATATATTTTCAATTTATAAAACTGTATAAGACTAGCTTATTCGCCTGCAGCTTCGCTCACGTGGTCAACCTACCTTGATAAAATATAGCCTATGTTTATTCGGAAAGTCCATGCTACACATCGGTGAAAGAATTTTGAAATTGGATAAGTAGATTCTGAGATTTCCCCAAACATACAAACAAACAAACCAACTTTACCTCTTTATAATATTAGTACTTAGGTACTTTTAGAAAAGCAGAAACAAGAGGATAAAAGGAAAATTTTGTTCTGAATTGAACTACTACATAATCCTTCTCCATTTCACTTATCTAGAAACCCTGAAAGCTAACATTTACCACACAGAGAAACCATGTAAATCTGAAAATAAATTGAACAACAATTTGATAATTGAGGTACTTAGTTAAAAATATCTTGCAAATCTGATCAAAATCTTTGTTCTTAACTGATATAGACTAAACCCTCTAAAAATACTTGTAAAGATTATCATTATATCATACAGAGAGAAAACTTGAGCCAGCAGTTTATACTTCATTGATGAAATCACAATTTATATTTCTTTTCACATTAGCTACAAAAGCAATAAATTTTCATTGGATCCTGTACTATGTCACTTGAACACAGTATTGTTTATGTATCTACCCACTAGATAATATACTATATTATCTAGTGGGTAGATACTAGGGCATGCAATTATCGAAACTTTTCGATAATCGATAATCTGATAATTATCGCTTTATTTTTCGATAAATATCGAGAATTATCGGTTTTTCAGTTTCTAATTTAACTGCTCTATTTGTGCAATCTGCTGCACTCAACAAGAAGATTTAAGTTATGAAGATTTCCTAATTTTACATTATAAATCTAGCTATTGATAAATGATAATGATAACTCACTATACAGGGTGAATTTTTGAGACGGGACAGTAAGGGCAACAAAAAGTTTGGCTTATTTAGAAGTTTGGCTCTTCTACCGAAATGTATTGAAAAAGTTTTTCGCGATTTCTGACATTTCTAATACTCAAACCTCAGCCGGTCTAGTAGAGACTTTTGATCCTTATAAGGAACAGGATCGTTTTGGTATCAAAAAAAGTTTTTGTGTTAAATTACCATTTTCTTGGTGATTGTACATTTTTTCCAAAATCTGTAAATGCAGTTCAGAATATTTTAAAAAATTATGGATAGTCTCTTAAAAACGTTTTCCTGTAACTATAACGTTTAAGGTACTAAGCCACCTACTCGCCTTTACTGTCCCGTCTCAAAAATTCACCCTGTATACTCAATAATACAGTTTTTTATACGTCCAAAAACAAAATGAAAGAGCTACTTAATCTAAGGAACGTACCGTATAGTTAAAGTTATGTATTAGATACCTATAAGCTTTATAAATAAGTATAAATATTTGTAAATAAAACAAAATTTTATGATATATTTTTCTTACAAACAAAAAACAAAATCCTTCATTAGAAAACTATAAAAATCAACTATAATTCACTTAGTGCATAACATTTTTGGTATCATTATGAATAAAAATGAACTAAGTATTCGTGTTTATACATTCATTCATACATTTTCATCACCAGAAGGTGATGGTATGAATTTATCGTTTATCGATATTTTTTATCGATTTCTTCGATAATTATCGCTGACGAAAATGAGCCGATTACCGATAATTTATCGATTATCGATTATCGGTTTGCATGCGCTAGTAGATACATAAACAATACATGGTTACTAAATCTATCTATATTAAATATAGATAGATTTCATAACAAACAAAACCATTTTTTACCATACAAATCAAGCAGTTTTGCTAAAATTACATAAGTATCATAACACATAAAATAATCAAGACAATGCAAATCCTCAACATGCCACCAAAACTGTACAACATCACATAGTCTCAATTTAAAGTAAAGATTATTGAGACTCATAAAGCTTTTATCTAACAAGACCACAATTACCTACAACTTCAATGATTGAAGTTGAAGATATAAAATTAACAATAAGTAAATACAAGGTAGGGAAAAATGGAGCAAAAAGATTATGTACTGGTACACAAAAAACATGAAGAGGAAACGTGGCAGGCCACCCAGAAGGTGGGCCGATGAAATCAAGTCAATAGCAGGCAACTTTTGGACCAGAGAAGCTGCTAACAGAACTGTGTGGAGAGAGTTGGAGGAGGCCTTTGTCAAGGGACAAACAGATGAGGACACGGAAACAATATAACACTTTATTTAAACAATATAATTTATTATTTGCCTAGTAATTGTCAATTCACACACAATGTTAAAGTTAAACCAAAATTTATAGATTCAGAATCTTTTATGTAAAAAGTGATGGAAACTTATCTGAATAAAGGCTAATTATTATTATTAAAGGCTAATTATTATTATTAAATACAAGGTAAATAAGTTAAAATATACTTGCCTTCAACCCAGTTATAGCAGTCACTAAGAAATCTAGAGTTACTTCTCCAACAATCACATCAAACAGAGAATTTAATTCATTGTCTTTTGATAAACATGTTCGACACAATTTTTCAATCTTTATTTCTATTTTATCATTAGTTGATGTCATTTTGTAGATATGTTAATGATCTTTGAAGAAGTAACAGCTGCATTTATACAACTAATAAAAGTTATACAAATGAACAGTAGACTCCTTCATGTTCCAATCAGGAGCAATCTTTTCTTTACAAAGAATCATACAAATTCATATTGCTATCCAAATGTATGTAGGTTGAGGTTTGGCTAATTTGGTTTGGGAGTAGTCACGCCACTTGTAATCGTCATCATCATGGTTTCACAGGAGTTAATAGGTTAGATATCGAATTGTGTAGGTGTATCGCATGGTAAGTAACAAAAACAAATTACAGGAAAAAGTGCTTTGGTTGGGCACTAATTTCTGGTTGAACCGGCGGCGGTGCTGGACGGGTTCAGGTCCAATAACACTTCCAACAAAGATTAAAACCATTTGTTGCTCTTCCTAGCAAGCTAAACTCGAAGTCAAAGAAAAGCCTATCCAACCAAACCCCCGCGCAACGCAACACAAAACAGATTTTTTTCGTTTACAAGAACGACAAACAAACCGTACGAGCGAGACCATTGACAAGTGAAACGGAAACTTCGTTTGAGTACCAATACCAAAGAGAATAAAAATAAGATGCTAACGCATAGAGTTAGAGACCAAAGAGTAGACCATAGAGACCATTATACATACAAAGAGTGGATAACCACAGACTAACTCTATACTAACGCACTATACGGCAACCAAACCAAACTAACCTTAGAGCATCCGGCAACCCATCTTTACTTAGTAGTCTGTGCCAGTCTGTGCGGTGCGGCAACCCAAGAAGATGCTTTTATATAGCCAATATATAGCCATTTTATATTGTTTTATATAGCCAAGCCAATTAGGTAGGTATGTCTATGTTAATAATGTTTGTTTTTATTATTATAATATAATATATATATATAATATAATATAATGTTCCTAGTACCAAATTACACCACAAGAAATTATGCTCAAAATTGAGAACCAATCTTGAGAAAGAATGAAATAAAGCGCTGCATGTTTCTTTCTCAGTCACACAAAAACAAAGAAGAATATATACAACATTCTTGTGAGTAAAAGAGACAAAGCATTAGATCTTTTGTCCCTCATCGCAGTCATCGCATGCCGTTTTTTTGTAATGCCGGAAACTTGATGCTCCGAATTTTGTACTACGAGACTATGGATTCACTGCATTTTTTGTCCCTTTCGGCGGCATGCTCACTGTTCGTCCAGGTACTATAATAGGTTTATGGTACCAATAAAAAATTAGCACCGATTATAATAGGAAATAATATTTATAAAAAACTTCAAATTCTGTGCAAAGTTGCAGCATACTTTTTTTTTGGCTTCGCACGGCTTGTGCATTTAGCCACTATCATGTCCTTTTATAATTCAAGTTATGTTATGAGTTAGAGGTACACAAATAAAATTTATTTAATATGATACATAATATCCCACTCATTCCCTTGTGCCTCAGTAAAGATGTGGGTCTTTATATATTTTGATTTGTACCATTTTTGTGTGTGTTGTCAATAAACCTTTTCTTTCTTTCTTTACTGAAGCATCACAGGGACTTTTTGTGAGAACTCGAAATGCATGCTAACCAGTTTTGTTTCATTTGCCCACACTCATGTACGTTCACGAAAACTCAACGGTTAATAATCCACCAATAATACACATTAAAATTCGCTAAAACACAAGTTTCGGAAAATAAAACAAAAAGACAACATGACATGAATTCCCGCCAAAAAGCCCTGCAGCCACTTTTCTCAATTCCCTGTCAAGTATTTCACACCATTCGTATTTAATACTATCCAAAGAGCATGACATAGTAATATAAAAAAATACTATCCTTGATACCGAGTTAACTTGAGTCAAGTATTTTAAAAATTATTAAGTAGGTATAATAAAAATTTATGAGAATCCGCTACCGGTAACTTGCATTAACTAATAATAAACCACTCGAAATTTCGAAAACGGTAACTTGACTGGAGTCGTCCTATCGAGCAGTTTACGTTGTAAGTACCACTTGCAAACAGATGATAGGGCCCCCTGCTCTAGACACAAACAAAGTAAGTAAACACTACGTTTTACTCTGGAACGGCATTGAGCGCCACGGGCGATAGTGTATTATTAGTAAGTAGGTAATAATTACACACAAAAAGTATCAATCGTTTTAATCACAAAATTTACAAATCACCAAAGCATTTTAAATCGAATATTATTTGGCACATTATTTTAAACACAGTTAGGTAATACATACTTTTCCAAACATTTATTTTTATTAAAATAAAAATAAGTAAGTACTTATATATAGGTACTAACACAAATTATACTAAATACTAAATGTGATGTAAAAAACAATAGTAAATGTGTCTTAAATTCTATCAAAAGTCCATCAAAAACTAACTCTTAGCACAACCAAAGACGATGAATACCAAGTAGACAGACAAAGAGGTTTAAAACGTTTAAAAGGAAAATGGCCCAAAACGAAAGTTTAGAGTAGATGGCAGCACCAGATAGCCTGGAAATTTTAAAACATCAATTTTATGACATTTAAATTACTTTCTAGTTAAAATTACCTAAATTATTTTTATATTCAATATTGTTCAAAATACAATATTTCATGATAATATTTCACATAGTTTGTTGTTAGTTGCATATGATTATCATCAGATGGCGTGGTGAGAGTTTGGAAGTTGGCATAAAACAAGGTTAGGTAGCAACAATATTAAATAAAAAAAACGTAGGTAATTTTAACTAGAAAGTAATTTAAATTTCTTGAATTCAATTGATGTTCCAAGTTCACAAGCTATCTGGTGCTGCCATCTACTTTAAACTCCCGTTTTGGGCTACGATTTTGTGCAGGGCCTTTGTCTGTCTACTTGGTATTCATCGTTTTTGGACAAATAAAAAAATGTGATCTTACAATAATATGAGATAATAGTCAGATCTACTGCACCAAGTGTGTGAAAACTTATAATTATTATAATTTTAAGAGTGACTTCTATAGTCGACAAGAGACAAACTAAGCAGTCACATTTAAGAGAAAAAAATACTTTTAAAAATACGGGGATGTGTTTTAAAACAAACAATAACGTAAATTAAGTAAATAAATAAAAAGACCAATAAATGTCCAATATAGGATATAAAAAACTCAGCTTATTGTTTATCTATCTAAACGTAATTATATAACTTTCTATAATAGCCTCTTTTCCTTGGTATATAAGGCACAAGATTGTATTATAAACATTCAGTCAGCCCAACAGAAGCAAACTACTAGAAAAATTTACCTAAAGCTTTAAGAATACTAGGTTTTTTATTTGCAACATTCTTAACAGCAAATAAGTACAGAATACTAGCGAAAAGCACTCCGCTTTACATACAAACACACCGCGCTTTGCAAATAGTTTGCTCAGTATCTTATGATGTAAAATTGCTGTAATATTATATGGTGAAATACAAAACAAGCTCAATTTCAAACAGTTTGCTTGATACTTTTCATGTCGAGGATTATATATTGACTTTATGTGCACACTGGTGACAAAAGTCACCTTGGACTAATAGTGATCTATAGATATTCCATGTGTCGCAAAGAGATACCGCGAACCATTTAAATAGGCCTAAGACTGTGCATAGATTAGTTTATAAAAACTAAGTAGGAAGTATTATCACACATTTCATCTTACTTCTTCATCTTCATAAAGATCTTAAAGAGCTGTCTTTATGAGTTATGTGACATAGGTTTCTACACTGTTGAGCAAAAATAAATATTATTTTTAGTGGGTCCAGGCTTTGTGAACAACGATGCCCATGGATAAAAATTTAAACCATGGGCATTGTTGTTAACTTCAAATATAATTTTTATGGTCTAATTACGATTCATCTAAAACAGCCATTTTAGACAGCCTGTAGGCCTAACATGTGCAACGTATAGAGACCACAAACGAAATATCTCGAATAATGTCGAACTGCTCATGCTAGAATGAAAATTTTGTTGACGACGAGAAGGTGTCGGGTTGCGCACGTTAGGTCCGCTGGTCATCGAAAACAGTTGTATTTGTTAATTTTCTATGGATTTTTTGTTATGTGATTCACGTTTAAATAATCCAGTAGCTAGTAAAAAAAGCACGTACGTATGAAGTAGTATAGGGTACGTAGACAAGCTTAAGGTGATTCCTACATTTACACTCTCCTAAAAATGTTGAAATTTGAGGTAGAAACAGTAAAGACATAAACTAACTGGGAGAGAGACATTCTGAAATCAAACTTATTGCTAAATTTGTATAGTTCATTCTTCTTTGTCTTCAACTGCTGAGAGGAACATCTTCTGGCAGAGATGGGTGAATTTTGCTGCAAAAATATACAATAATTAAATAACTTAACGATATAGTTTTCTGCAAAAGATCGTCTCGACGCTTCTATAATATTATAATATTCTATAGCGGGATTTTGATATATATCTATCAAAATCCCGCTTAACTATTAGTAAGTATAGTATGATAACTATAAAGTATCAATTTTACTGGAGGTTAATAATACTAGTCTTTTTTAAACTTTCGCGATCAGAACACATGATTAAACATACATTTACGGGTATTTATCGCTATTTACGCCAGTAGTGTTCGTTACGCCCGGTCAGCCTGCCCGCGACCACGGCTGGTGCAATCCAGTCGAAACGTCGGGATAAAATTAAATAAAGGTAAATAGCGATAAATACCCGTAAATGTATGTTTGATAATAATACTCACTGGAGAGAGCATCGACCACGGGTGGGCGGGTTCGCACCACCGCGAAGTAGACCGGCACGCCGGCCAGCGTGATGGCGGCGCCCGCGGTCACCGCGAACGGCTCGGACAGCACCGGTATCACCAGCAGCATCACTGACACAAACACGAATACTACCGGCATCCATGTTTGAACCTGCAAATAAATGATTCAACATTTTATAAAATGGTCATTGAGGTACAATCTAGAGCCACAATGAGACAAATAAAATCCGCGCCAAAACTCGGCGCACAGTACGCAAAACTTACACAGTACGCAAACTCGCAAAGGCGCACAGTACGGAAACTCGGCGCACAGCACGCAAAACTTGCGCAGAGTTTTACTTTTTTGCGTACAAGCGACATTGAACATTAAAACTAACGACATAACGTTTACATTCAAATGTCAAATGTCATTGTAGAACATTGAATTTGCTCGGACATTTTTTGAGTGTTGTCAGCTATTAGATTGTGACTCTTAAGTATAGTAAGTAACCCAATGAAAATGGTCCATTTTCATTTAGCTTGAGAAGCGGAAGTTGCGGATTCAATCCACGCCAAGGGAATGTTTGTATGAACTACAATAATTTATCTCGAGTCTGCCCCTTAACTACAAAAGCCAAAAACGATTCGTGACAATTATCGCAGGTCAGCTTAATGTTGGTTAATCTTTCGAATTCAGTTACCACCAACATAAGCTGACCTGTGATTATTGGCACGATGCATCGTTTTCGGTTTGTAGAGCAGACCTATTGGTGTTTTCTATGTAAAATTTGTATGTATTTATAAAAAAATGTATTTACGTAGTATAAATCAGTCATCGGATTACCATAGTTGTTTAGCTTGGGATTAGACAATTATTTATTTTTCACTTAAAATAACATTACAGGTACCTTAATGGGTCTGACGAGATCAGGCCTCTTGTACCGGAGCCATAGCACGGCGGAACAGCTGAGTGTCGTGAAGAAGGATTCCACGACGGTGCAGTATGTGATCAGAGATGTCAGGTTCGACGGAATCAGCATTATCAGAGATATCGTCATCTGAAAACGAGCCGTAGCTTAATTTATTTTGTGAATTACCTACCACTACGTAATGTTTTGCATGTGTGATTCTTATTACATATGTAGGTGAGGTACATGACTTTGGTTATACCATGGACGAAAATAGATTTTTTCGTCCATGGTTATTATTATTTATTTATTTATTTATTACACTAGATACAGTAACAATTTTGGTTAGTATATGCCTTAAAACTTAAGTTAAGTTTAACAAGACATACAGTTCTCGGTTAGACAACAAAGAAAAATTTATAAAGTTGGTTCCATTTGTATACAAAGCTTAACAGATTAAAAATGATGTATGGTTATACCAGGCTATTGATTTAATCGCTTATTATCACGTAATCATTTAAGGTATCTTATGGATTTTCCAATACATTTTAAATCTCCAATATATTCTCAAAATTTTAGAAGGGTAACACCACTTGTCAAAAACATGGAAAAAGGAAACCGAGCTGCTCGCAGCTCGCGCACCACGCAAACTAGTAAAATATATATTTTCCAAAAAAAGATGAAAAGCAATTCTTGGACTTACTAGAAAGACTAAAGATGGCAGCGGCGACATGCACTTAGTGTTGATATGCGCCAACAGCTCCGGCATGTGGCCGTTGCGCGCGCCCGCGAAGCACATCCTCGAAGACGCCATTATGTGCACGGACAGGCCGCCGAGGATAGCGATGGCTACCAACGTAGGCATCGCCCATCGCAACCAGCCTAGTGCCACCGCCGCAAAGTCCTGCAAACGTCACACTACAGTACAAAATCTTGACCAGTAGGCCTAACATGTGCAACGCGTCGTAACGACAAATGAAAATCTCGATAATGTATCCTGCTCTAACGTACTATGTTAGAGCAGTAGATAATATTTTGTGGACGACGAGATGACTTCTCGTGTTGCACATGGTAGGCCCGCAGTACACCTAATGTGCAACGTGTCGAGTCGAGACGACAAACGCAATATCTCGTTATTTCAAACTGCTCTAACATACTACGCTAGAGTAGGAGAGAATTTTGTCGTGTTGCACATGTTAGGTCCACTGACACAGAATCATGCATGTAAGACGAAGTTGAAGTGATCCTTGAAGTCCTACTAAAATAAAAGATTTTTCTTTCTTTCTTTCTTCTTTCTTTTAGGAAATGTTTGTCTTGCATTAGCACCTAACTTACAATACAACCTCACAGGCCTCACAGCAGGCAGTGCCAAAATCAATAGCTGTAACAGTAAGGCAAGTCAAGATATATGTAGACTGACCACGGCGATAGCTTCAGTGGCGCGGACGCCCATCGGGCCCAGCACAGCCAGGTAGGACACGTTGGCCAAAAGGTAGATAGCGGTCACCATCGGCAGAGACACGTAGATAGCCCGCGGAAGATTCACGAACGGATCGCGAAGCTCTTCCGTCATGAAGTTTAGGTAACTCCTGCAAAATTCATAGCGCAAATTACAATTAAGTATTTTATTTTTAGTTTATGGCAAATTACTATAATGTTAAAGTTTTTTTGATCTTAAATCATCTCACGTTGACGGTAGATCATTCAAGAGTAGTTTGATATTTAGTACAATTAGTAACCAGTGAACTTACCATCCAGAGTAAGAGAAGATGCCGGAATAGAATGCGACCGACCAATCGCTGACTGATGTCTTGGTGCCTGCCCAGCCATCTTGGAAATGCTCTACATTACCTGAAAACAACTATTAGGATGACAAAACTAGCAAACTTATGTAGCGATCTTGAAGACTTCTATCACGGCTTAACGATTTTATAGATACTAGTCTATAAAATCACAGGTCTAGTGTTTTCGGTCGCGTGGTACTTCCCGGGTAATAAGTACCCATGTGTTATTCTGGAATTATATTAAGAGGCCGTAGGTAGCAAATATGTGGTTTGAATCGTATTAGATCTCAAAATCCGTGAAAGATACCACCTTATAATGTTTGGAGAAATTAAACTTTGAACTTTTATCTTGCGTTGTGGTTTTTTAGAAACACGATTGGTAAAAGTTTTCTCGATCATATATTTTTTTGAAAAATACATGTTTTTCACACAGTTTGCTATTTATCTCAGGAACAGAACGCTATTTTTGTTGGTTTTATGTTTTGACAAATAGCCTAGAAGTATTCATTTAGTTCTGGTTTTTTAATTTTTCGATTACTTGTTTAATTAACTTGTAATTAAATAAAAACTGTTTTTTCGCTATAAATTATGTTGCGTGTCTATCGTTCTGCGCTTCTCACTCACGAGTAAAAACATTATTCGCTCTCCCGCTCATTCCTCGGCGTTATGGCACACACTTAATGTAGATCTTAAGCTATGTACATTCAAAGTATCAGCCGAATCCATTCAGTAGTTTTGCGTGAAAGAGAAACAAGCATCCATCTTTACATCCATACACACTTTTGCGTTATATAACATGGAAATTGTATAATTGGCTAATATTGTGGTTCTAACGAAGCCTTCGTTACGAAGGTAGGTTATTTATTTATTTATTTATTTATTTTATTTTTATTTCTTAGGAAAACAAACAGTCATTAATATACTAATCACTTAACATAAATTATAACTACAGACCATTTATATGTTGCAATAAAACCCAATACGCGTTCAAAAATAATTGAGCGATAAGCGATAATTGACGAGATTAACCTTAGATATTATTATGTGGCATAAGTCATTTAGAAGTGCTTGCTTTTAAATACAATTTAATATTTTTAGTAACCTCAGTTATATGTTAAACAATAACACGAATAAAGGACCACCTTTGAGTCTAAATGCGGAAAAGGGAGTACCCATACATACATACATATTATGTTAAACAAGTTTAAAGCCAGTGTAAAAGATTCTTTAGATTACCTTGACCCAGCCAAACTATGCCTCCAATAATGATGATGACCAACGCTGCTATCTTCGTGAACATAAACACATTTTGTATCCTTGTTGTGAACCGGACGTCATACGCATTTATAAAAGTCAGGAAACCTACAATTATTTTAAAGCGATTACATTTTCCGGAAAATATTTACACAGATTTACTTTTGAAATTGGTATGCCATTAATAAAACCATTATCTTGCTAGGACTTACAGATAGTGACAGCAGCAATGAGTTTCTTACATATTGGATCTATTGGACAGTCGGGGAATATTGGGTCTAGGACATTGCTGGCAAATGTCAGGGACATGATGGCATTTGTACTTGGCCTGCAAATCACAAATGCAAAGTTTAGTCAACATAGAAAGATCTAGTCAAGTCACTTACATAAGAGTGGTATCATTGTAGTTTTTGGATAAAACAAAATAGGTAATTACAGCTTTAAGAGATGATAGAGTCAGGAGGCAATTTATTTCAAAACATATCAAAAAACTGTTGTATTGGCTAACCAGCACCTAAACCATAATCACAGATTATCAGGCCATGTTAAGGTGACCCTTCCCGACGCGTCTATCATCGACGCGAGCATGGCTGAAAAGCTTGTAGTTTCATCCAGCGCAATGCTAGAAGAAAAAGCAAAGCGAAAAGAGAGAGATAACGCATCAGAGCTCGGCATTCAGTTGGTACTTTCGCCGCTCACTCGCTCACTCGAAAAATAGTGTGCGGAAATTTCATAATAAGTGTTCCAGGAAATACGTGTTTTTTAGTAAGCCTTACAAGTTTGTAAAATAAATGCTTGTCATTTAGAATCTCCATAAGATTTTCAAGGTTTCTATGACAATATTTTCTTTACTTTTACAATTTATGAGTACATTATGAACGGCCAAAGTTCAGGTAAAATTTATGCAAAAAGCAGGTTTTTGGAGGCATATACTGAATTTGTTTCTCAAAATTTCGATTTTTAGTTTCGATAGAAACCTAGATATAGTGCACAAGATACCTATTAGTTCAAAAGTTTAAAAGAAAGATCTGTTACAACGGCATAATCACGTACGAGCGTTTGTAAAGATAAAGATAAAGATAAAGATCATTTATTTGCATAAACATGTGTAAATATGATGGTAAAACTGGGTATAGCCGCAACATGTTTTACCGATTTCGGTGTGCAAAGCGAGAGAAATGGCATGCTTTTAGTATACCTACACAATTTAAATATTACAATAATGTCAAATTAAATACAATAAAACAAGAGAATTAATTACAACATTAAAATTATGAAGAGAATGTCAAACAATTAAAATATTACAAATGCATTAAGAGCAGCCAACCCGGCTTTCTTTTCATACAAACGCTCGTACGTAATTATGCCGTTGTAACAGATCTTTCTTTTAAACTTTTGGACTTATAGGTATCTTGTGCACTATATCTAGGTTTCTATACAAACTAAAAATCAAAATTTTGAGAAACAAATTCAGCATAAGCCTCCAAAAATCTGCTTTTTTGCATAAATTTTACCTGAACTTTGGCCGTTCATAATGTACTCATAAATTGTAAAAGTAAAGAAAATATTGTAATAGAAACCTCGCAAATTTTATGGAGATTCTAAATGAAAAACATTTATTTCACAAACTTGTAAGGTTTACTGATAAAAACGTATATCCTGGAACACTTTTTATAAAATTTCCGCGCACTATTTTTCGTTCAATGTTATCGCGTTCTCACTTGCTGTTAGACACTTGGCGGTGAGGTGCGCGGGGGACGAGTCGTGTGTGCGGAGTTCGGGCGGGGTGAGTGAGACGGTTGAATCATTCAATGACGAGCGCCGCGCCGCCATGCGCCATTCATATCGCCGCCCCCACCGAATAATATCGTAATCGAAAAATACAAATTTTACAGGAGAATTAAAAACCGTTTTTGGTCTATAACTTTTCAGTTAGTTAACGTAGAAAGATCGTATATATACCAAAACATAGCCTAAATTATCACAAATAATATTATATTACAGAAAAAATCTATAATTTACCATAACGAAGATATTGTTAAAATAAATATTACCAGAATTGAAAACACATTTTTTTACTGTAATATATAACAATACCATTTTATTCGTGGAAATCGTTCGTCGACAGTGACCTGCATAGTAATAGTCAAACGCGATATTGTTGACTACAAAAATGTGATATTGATTGTTTCGGTATTGTAATGGTACCACATTATTCGGTGCTCTAATATATTGTAACAAATATCGTAAAACTGGATTACGTTCATTTTCCATGGCAAGTGAATTAAGTTTGTATAGTGTAATATCCGATACCGATTAATATCCTAATACAAATGTCATCGTATGTATATGGAGATTAAATGGTTTTTTCGTTATATTTAATCAAAATACCAGAAAAAACATTGTATTTGAAATTATTTATTTATGTACTAATGCAAACTTAGTAATTTCACAATAAAAAGTATCTTATTCATAGTCTATATTAGTATTTACTCGTACGAATCGGCTGAAAAAAATTGACAAGGTGTATTTGGGCCTCCACAACAATTATTTCGATTAAAAGCACTTCTATCGTAATAGTCGATTACGATATTATTCTGTGGGGGCGGCGATATTCTCTTTGGTCAGACTCAGAGTGTCTGTCAGTTAGTAGGTAGATAGGTAATCATCTTCCTTGGTAGATATTGATTTTTTTTTGACAGCGCGTACTACGTGAATAACGCGAATGAGTTGTTGCATTTTATTTTTAGTGAATTCTGTTTTACATACTACATTAGTTGCTATGGACACCGATTTTGTTTGAATAAAGATTTTGTTCGATTTTATTTAAATAAAAAGTCGTTGTGTAAAATGGGTAAGTAAGTAGATTGTTTTACATAATTAAATAATTATACAAGAGCTACAGTAGGGAGCTAAGTGTTAAAAAATATCAAACCTATTTTTATTTACCACATCATGTTTATAGTACCTAGTTACCTACCTACTACAGTTTTATGTACAACCAAAGACGATTAATATCTAGAAGACAGACAAAGGCCATACACAAAATCGTAACCCGTACCAGATAGACTGGAAACTTTAAAACATCAATTTTATCCAAGAAATTTCAATTACTTACTTTCTAGTTAAAATTACCAAAAAATTTTTTTATATTGAATATTGTTGCTACCTACATTGAGATGTATTATAGAGCCACAATCAGACAAATAAAATGTAAACGCCAAAACTCTGCGCACACTACGTAGTGCGCAGAGTTTTTCTTTTTTGCGTACACGCGACTTTGAACAATAACGTCTACATTCAAATGTCATTTTAGAACATTGAATTTGCTCGCACATTTTTTGAGTGTTGTCAGCTATTAGATTGTGACTCTTTAATACATCTCAATTGGCTACCCTACTACTAAGTATTGAAATTTCTTGGATAAAATTGATGTTTTAAAGTTTCCAGGCTATCTGGTACTGCGGGATCAGGGTTACGATTTTGTGTATGGCCTTTGTCTGTCTTCTAGATATTAATCGTCTTTGGTACAACTAACCAATGGAGAAGTTTCCTAAACATCAAAATTCATTTTTTTTAATTTTATTAGCAAGATCTTAACAATAATAGGTGGTGAAAGAATTTTTGGAATATCTTGAAAAATGACAAAGTTATTCAACTTTTACGGCGGCTTAAAAATAATAGAATCAAAAGGCTGAGATTTCCGCGTGTGATGTCACTCCATGCGAGACACAGATTTGTTTCAATTTAGTAGGTATGACAAAATTTCATACGATTCGCGCTTTTCTTCGCCGCGCCGAACTAAAAACATTATTCAAGCTTAGAAGTTTGTTTTTCATTTTTTCTTTTTGGACATTATGGAAGCAGGGTATAATGCTTGTTTAATATTGTACATAAAAGGCTTTACTTATACTAACTAAAAAGTGATCTTTTGATGATTTAGTTTAAAAGAATTTTAAACTATCGAATAATCGAATCGAATTTCGATTAATTAATTATTTTTACTTTTTATTTTTTTTTCTAACTAATTTTTATTTTAATTTTTTTTTGTCAGATTTTGATGTTTAACTAAGTATTTGTATTGTCATTGCATACCTACTGCACACTTATTAATGATCGATGACAATACAAATAGTTAAACATGAAAATCTGACTTAACGCGTTCAGTGCTCATGACGAACATGCAGATGTTGCTTCAAAAGTGCTCCTCCTAGACTTTCCGTTGTGAGCTCAAATGAAAGACCTTCATGAGATCTACTTTTTCGATGACAGCTGTCAAACTTCAAACACCCATATCTCGAGAACTACTCGTTCTAGACTTTCCGTTGTGAGCTCAAATGAAAGACCTTCATGAGATCTACTTTTTCGATGACAGCTGTCAAACTTCAAACGCCCATATCTCGAGAACTACTCGTCCTAGACTTTCCGTTGTGAGCTCAAATGAAAGACCTTGATGAGATCTACTTTTTCGATGACAGCTGTCAAACTTAAAAAAAGTAGATTTCATGAAGGTCTTTCATTTGAGCTCACAACGGAAAGTCTAGGAGGAGCACTTTTGAAGCAACATCTGCATGTTCGTCATGAGCACTGAACGCGTTAAGTCAGATTTTCATGTTTAACTATTTGTATTGTCATCGATCATTAATAAGTGTGCAGTAGGTAGGCAATGACAATACAAATAGTTAAACATCAAAATCTGTCAAAAAAAAAAAAAAAAAAAAAATTAATTAATCGAAATTCGATTCGATTATTCGATAGTTTAAAATTATTTTAAACTAAATCATCAAAAGATCACTTTTTAGTTAGTATATAATGTACAATATTAAACAAGCATAATTAGCATATAGCTTCCATAATGTCCAAAAAGAAAAAATGAAAAACAAACTTCTAAGCTTGAATAATGTTTTTAGTTCGGCGCGGCGCAGAAAAGCGGGAATCGTATGAAATTTTGTCAAACTACATTGAAGCTAATCTGTGTCTCGCATGGAGTGACGTCACACGCGGAAATCTCAGCCTTTTGATTCTATTATTTTTAAGCCGCCGTAAAAGTTGAATAACTTTGTCATTTTCAAGATATTCCAAAAATTCTTTCACCATCTTTATTTAAATGCTTAGGACTATTTATTCACATTAAAAAAAAATAAAAGGGAAACTTCTCCATTACCTACTTATCAAGATAGGTACCACCTACCTAATGCTGCGTTTACACGCTTGCCGAACCTTGGCAAGCCTCCGCAATCGCAAGCGTGTAAAGAGGGTGTTTGTGTTGGTTTGCGTGAGCTTGTAGACGCTTGTATCCGATCGGGTCTAGTGTCGGTTTTTGAACACAAATCAAAGGGCGATTGCGGCAATCGATTGCGTCGCGTTTACACGCTGGCGCGCGCTTAGTAGCCGCTGTGATCTCGTGGCGAACGCACGTCTAGTTCTGACTTCAAAATGAGTGGCTGGTCGAACGAAGAGAGTTTATCGTTTTTGAAAAATTACCAAAAATATCAAAAAAGTTGCAGATGCTTGAAGTCGTCTTGCCCAGTTAATGGGAAAGCCAGTAAAGGAATTAAAATCCAAAAAATAAATATTGATGACAACTTTTCGAAAACATTTTTCTGAGGACCTCTGTGGCACAGTGGGCGAAAGCCCGCCTGAGGTGCAGAGATTGCGGGTTCGATTCCCGCTACGGGACAAATGTTTGTATGATCTGCAAATATTTGTTTCGTGTCTGGTTGTTTTCTACGTATAATATGTACCTACCTACTTATGTACCTATTTACAAAAAAAAATATATCTATGTAGTACCTACTTATATCAGTCATCTGGTTACCATACACAAGCATTAAAATGCTTAGCTTGGGACTAGATGACGCTGTGTGGAATGTCCAGGGATATTTATTTATTTATTTTAAAAAAACCTGGAAAAAAATTTAAAAGTAGTAAACCAAAGGTAACAGCCGATACAAGATCGACGTCCGCCATGCTTGGATGTACGTAGAACACTGACGCAGTCACAAGCGTGTAAACGCCTTCCAAATTCCAAGCGAGAATTGTGGACGCTTGTGGTTTGTGAAGGTTTGCCAATCCTTCGCAAGCGTGTAAACGCAGCATTATACCTTTATGTAGCTAATGTCAAACTGGCAATTTTTTTCAAACAACAACAAATCGATGTTTTACCTAAGTACTGATTACCTACTCCACAGATCACACTCAGCCAGATTTCCGAAAAGGTAACAAAAAGCGTTTACGTCTTTCGGCTCGAATGAAAAAAAGGAATGGACTCGCAAAACAAAAAAGGAATCAAGTACCTACTGCTAGTTCATAAACAAAATAAATTATTTTATCTCTACTTTTTGTGTTTTTTTTCGATATTATTTTCATGAATAGGTAGAAGATATAAAATACTTTATTGCACACCATATTTAGGCACATAATAAAAAAAAATTATTTGTCTAAGGCCGGCTTTACACCTGTGAGTTTTACTTACGTAAGTCACTTACTAAGCGACTTACGAGATCGTTTAGACTTGTAATTTTCCAATTTACGAAAGTAGTAAAAATTACAGTAAGTCACTTACAATGAGTGTTTACACTTGAAAATTTCTCGTAAGTAGCTTAGTATAAGTGACTTACGTAAGTAAAACTCACAGGTGTAAAGCCGGCCTAATGAATACATGAATGGCTCAGAATGAATGCTCGGATGGCTCACACTAGCATCCGACTGCCCGCGAGGGTGCGGCGAAAGTTCCCGAATTCCAACCGAGTGCTCAGGCCTAGCGTTCGACCGCCCACGAATGTGCAGCGAAAGTTCCCGAATGCCAACCGAGTGCTCAGGCCTATCGTTCGACCTAGGTCCGACCGCCCACGAGTGTGCGGCGAAAATTACCGAAAACCAACCGAGCGCTCAGGCCTAGCGTGCGACCGCCCGCGAGTGGGCGGCGAAAGTTACCGAATGCCGACCGACCGTTTAGGCGCTCTCTCTCTTTTCGCTTTGCCTCTTTTTCTAACATTGCGCTGGATGAAACGACAAGCTTTTCAGCTATGCCCGCGTCGATGAGAGACGCACTGGGTAGGCCAACCTTAAAATTTAAAATTTGTCATTCAAGAAATCATTAATATTGTAGTAGCTTTTTCCAATTAAGTGTATGAAAAGTAAGCCGGGTTGACCGCTCTTAAGAGCAAAGACTGTCACTGGAGAAAGGTTGTCAATCTGTGTGAGGCTGGATAAGCTGTGAGTTTCCTCACAATGTTTTCCTTCACTGTTTAGAGCTTGTTTTAATGCACATATATTAGTAAAATAAAAAATCTGTTACCATACCACGCAGCCAGGATTCAAACCTCAACAAGATATAGCAACTGTATTTCAGGAGCCAGTGTTATCTTCCAACAAATAAACGAAATACCTGTCTAATTATGTCTAGATTACAGCCTATTTTAGAAAGTAAATGATTTATTAATTTGAACTTGACCTCTGCAGCGAAGTCAAGGTACTATTCCACTCAGCCAATACTGCTCTAATAGTAGGTAATATTGCAGTATTATGGAGTAATGATCATGGCAAAAGTAATTTAGATAGTAGACCTAGATACTACAAAACCAATGACCTAGAAAGTCTACTGTGTGAACAGACTTTTGCCCAGATGTTTAGCTGCTCAATAAATAAAGAAATTACCCTTACACAAACACCAAATTAGCATCCCACAAGTAAAGGAAAGCCGGCAACGATCCAAAGGCTTCATTTATGTAATGATAGTCCCCACCACTCTGGGCCAAAGTTGTTCCTGAAAGTAGCACAAGCGTAAGACAAACCACAAAGATTGGCATTATGTAAATTAGAAGAAAGTATGTAAAAAGCTGGCTTTTACTCTCATAGTTGATTTCTACCTATAGTAAAAATTATGGTGTATGTTTATTTTAATATGATAATAATTAACTTACCTAGCTCCGCATAGGACAAGGCACCGAGAGTGGCCAGGCCACCACAAGCAGCCCATACAACTAGGGCACCCCATACTGACCCAGTTTTTTCTAATACCTCCTTAGGAGATATAAAAATTCCGCTACCAAAAATAATTCCTAGTATTATGGCTACCCCCTCGAGTAGACCGAGTTGCTTACGCATTTTCACTTTTTCCTCAGGCATATTTGCAACTTTGTAGAACGAAATACACGTTTTCACAAGCCGCGCTTCTGCCAATCTTTAACTAACACGAACTTTAGTTTCTATCTAACCTATGCAAACACAAATAAATAGCAATAGTTAACCTCTCACATTTTTTAATTAATGTTAAATAGAGTAATTGTTTTTAATTGACTGAATTGGTCGTACTCACTTGAGTTTTAATTAAGAAAATCAGTAAGAAACTAATCCCTATTTCATTTTGCTTTGCATGGTCTAAAAATTCAAAATAGCTCACTTCACTACATTACTTTGACACTGACATAAAACATTAAATTGACAATTGACAATCGACTTTCTCTATTACTAGTGCTGTACAACATGTTTTTTTTATTAAAATCGACTAAATGCCACTATCAAGATTTGCTTTCGCTCGCATTTCATTCCAATTTTGTCCAACATAAGATAAACTTATCGATTTTGTAAAATATAGGACACACAAACATAATTATTGTGTCAATTCAGATGTTGAAAAACTAAACTAATTTGACAGCACTAAAGTTGATTGAATTATTTTTATTTCTCGATCGTTATCTCGTCAGAGTACCTACATTAATTATGTTCTGTGATCGTTATGAATAGGGCGGTAATATTTCAAGTGCTGTCAAATTAGTTTAAGTATTTTAGTTTTGGCGATATACAATCAATATTAAGTAGGTAATATTTTTCAGTAATTTTTATTTTCACTGTTTAAATTTAAAACTGTTTTGCTGAAATTTCGGGATCAGGATCTGGATAGTACTGTAACAAATCTGCAACAGGTGCTTCTTGATCTTCGTAAAAGTCACATGCCAGAAGATATTCCCTTTTTGAATAGTCGTCACCTTTACAAAACATTTCACCTGGGAACAAAATATTTCGTCTTAATTACCTTTAGTTAATAAGCAATAACAAGTAGCAATAACTTCCAAATAACTATCGGTAATTGGTATTTTTACATCAAACTTCCCTACCGGAACAACGGTAATTTTTGCTACTTACCCTCCAAATCCATAATATGAACCGGAGTCTTCGATTCCAGCGCACCCACGCAGTAATGTTCTTCAGTGAGATCTGGATGCCAATACATTATAGCATCTCTGCATGAAACCCCAGCAATTGGAAGAAGAATTCGATCCTGAAAAAAAATGTTTTTGTCATGCATGTGCTATGAAAAAGAAAGTACCTAGGTAGCTGCAGCAATAACCGTCAAACATAACTGACAAACTGAATAAAGCCTTAATTAATAAAATAATTAGATAAACGATGCGTACATAATCTATGTCTGATTATTCTGAGTAATTGAAAATGTAACTTTACCTTGCATATAATTTTGTTGTTTACTATTGGTTCCTTGACTTCACTAGTGCAGAAGAATTTTCTCTTTTTTCTCATTATAATTGTACTGATTTCTAGGACAGTCTTGATACTATTACCTAAAAATAAATAATTCTTAGATATTATACCTACCTAGTAGGTTAGGTATCTACACCAATTTCTTAATATTTTCGCAGTAGTAGTAGTATAGGTAGGTACCTACCTACCTGAAGAAAGACATGGAAGAAAATAGTTATTATTGAAGATTGTCATGGTTATTTGTTTAAGCTTGTCCATGAGGTTTCGTGTAGAATATTATGTCAACTGAATTAGCTACCATTAGTTGCAAAAATAATTGTGTATTAAACCCTACTACACCGCCCCTCGCCGCTCCGCAACAACGTTCGCCGCGTCGTGTCTTGCGCGGATAAAATTTTTTTCGTGCACCCACCGCTGCGAGCAGTGTACCTACACAGTTATTTTCTAGTTACGACACAAATTCTTGGGTAGGCCCGGCGTTTTTTCTTAGCGTGTACAAGCGCCGTTACAATGACAATAAAATAAGATTGTGTCATGAAACTACATACAGAACCCTAACCAGTCTGGTGCAACCTAGGGTGCTACATACCCTTTTCACCATTTATGGCTGCTATTTCACGCATTCCTCTGGCTTGCGTTTCTCTGCTATTTTGCTGCTTCATATAATTAGCCAATCGGTACATCGCGTTGACAAATTCATCAATAGGACCTACAAAGTAAAAAAATAGCATTAAATAGTATTATAGGTTTTTAAGTAGGTACCTACCTACCTAGGTATTACCTATGTGTGTATAGAGAGAGAAATAGTGTGCTTTGAGAACGGTGCGGAGTAAAAAAAATCATTTCTTTTTCATTTCTATTATAAACTTATTATTAAGTTTAACGTTGCATTTGAACAAAATTTTTTTTTTTTTTGCGAGTGCTATTTCAATCTACCGAAAACTAATAGTTAAGGCATACATACCAGTTCCAAAACTTCCTCCATCTAGATAGTTCAGAAATTGATAAAATCTTAGTGCTTCATCTGATTCGATCTCATCCATCACGGGTCTCTGAATTTGGCAAGACACATTAAACAATTTAATTATAATTATAGTGGTACCTACCTACCTACTTCAATGACATTTAAATGGAACAAAATAGTAATAAACTAGCTCACAAATTTTCCGCTCCAGGCTCCAACATCAGAGTAAAGAGAGTTTACTCTGCTTGGCATCCAATCCAGAGACGAACGAGCCACCAAAACGGGATGCTAAAAGAAATATTGGCCTACGATTAGATGCAATAATTAGATGGAATTACCTAGTAGGGAGTAGGTAGTGGTAGTAACTACATTGGGTAAGTAGGACCTACTTCAGTAAGTTCGTAAGCAACTCGCTAGAGTAAATAATGTTCCGTGGTGAGCAAACTAAGTGGTATTAGTAAAATTGACAAGTGAATATAATTTATTGCCAGTTAAAAATTTTACCATTGATGGAAGATTACCCCAAACATTGTCTACTGAAAAATTAAAGATAAGTAAAAATAAAGTTACTGGAAACATTAGGCACTTTGTTTCAAGCAAAAACTTGTATAAAATGCATTGGTTTGAAAAATTTTAAGCCTTATAACTTTTCTAATTGGTTACGAAAACTGATAAGCTTTTATTCTTAGAAATAATAAATTGCCAATTACCTACCTACTATGTAGGTGCCTGCCTGCCTAGGTAATAAAAATACCTACACTTGTGGCAGAGTTATATGTTACAGTGCGTCGTAACATAATAATATACTATTCGCAACGTTTGTTCACCAACAAAAGCATAGCGTTACTGGAATGGCAATTTACTGAAGGGCATACCTACCTTAAGATTTTTGTTCTAGGGCATGATAATACAAATTATGTTTATTTCCTTAACCGCATCTAAAATTTACATTTCCAGGGTTTAAGATGCCCGGGCATCTTAAACCCTGGAACCTTTGTACTTAGGGTAGGTATCTCGAAATACATCTAGAGTCTAGAGACTAGGTATATTAATAAATTTAGATAATTACGGGTGGTCGTTAAGTTGTTTTTTTTAACAATAGTTCTTAGTTGTGAATATAAGATTAATCGATAAAAAAATCGACTAAAAATTTGTTAGTGGTAATTTTGGTTTGGAATATCCCTCCCTATTTTCCTGCATAGAATTCGCGCCATTTTTCTGTTGTCATTTCATTCAATTTTGTGTCTGGCTGGCCCATCAGTTTCGCAGAAACTCTGTAACTAACTTTAAAAATGCACGTGCGTGTACGTATATTTGGCAAGCCCGACACGATTGTGGTTGTTGAATCCAAATTGACGAAAATAGACAAATTTCGACAAATACTCCAGGACAAGTTCGATGTGAAGCCAAAACTTCAACGTCTCTTTTACGGCGGTAAACTGGTAAATACTACACACGGCACAATAATTATTCAATATACTTTGCCCATTGCTAAAGATACCTTTCTTGCAAAATTTACGCGCGGCGCCCATGTCTACTTGATGGATACTAACTAGTACTTGCTAATTATGTAGTAAGTAACTACATAAGATTTTAAGATTGGGACATTTCACTGTTGATGAAGAAAATAAAGCCGACAGGGCCCGAGTGATAAAGTCAGGTGCCCGAGCCTGGATAATGGTAGATGGCATACCACCGAAAATGTAATATCAAATACTTACCCTGCCATACCCCCTAGCCAGGCTCGTGAGAAGCCTGCACAGGCTAGGACCCACTACTAATTGCCAGTCCAACCATGTGTATTAAAAACTAACCCTATTTTGAGTTGCCCTAGGAAAAGGTTAAATGATGTCTTACCCTGGTAACAGTAGGTTTCTGCTCAGATGTCATGATCCTTTGACTGTGATACATGGGTTACTCAAAGGCCTAGTTATAGCTTTTTAGAATAATCTTTGTTTGTAAGTTTTGACCAAAGTATGCACAATAGATCCTAAACATCACAGCAAGAACCTACATGAACAAGGTGCTTAAATTTATCATCATGTCTTGTTTTTCTGATCCTATCTAAAATCTGATTCTCACTCATTTTAGTTAGAAAATGGCTACACATTCCATGACTACAATATCAAGCTTAATGATGTTATCCAGCTTATGGTCCGTGTTGAGACCAGCCCTGAGAAAGAGAAAATTCAGACTAAAGTAGAAGAAGAAAAAAAGGAAGACATAAAAGAATATAGAGGTAAGTAAACTAAAGAGTAATCATAAGATTTAATAGTACAATAATAAGCCAGACTCAGTGTCTACTGAGACGTCTGTCCTGTTTGTGATCTTTATAAGAATAGTTAGATAATAAATAATAAATTGCAGATAGGAAAATCTTTTCTAAATTGAAATCTATAACAACTGATTTTTAATAATTTCTAAAACTAAATTTATATTTTCAGATGCAGAAAGCAAATTATATGCTGTTGGTGACTACATTGATATGCGAGACAAGGAACAGGGTGCCTGGTTTGAAGGCAAGATAGTTCGCATAGTACATGACCCTGAGGCTCCAGACCCTGGCTCTAGTGAGAAGAAGGAAAATACTCAAAACAAGGAGAATGATCCAGAGAGCATACCAGAATCCAATGGTGACAAACCAAAGAATGGCATAGCTAAGTTCTTTGGTAAAACTCCAAAACGACGGGGGATCTCTGAGAAAAATGTGAGCACTGAGCAGAAAACTGACGTGAATTTACTTTACAAAGTTCGAATTGAGGGAGAGTAAGTTATTTTGTATTAGTTTTAATTTGTATACAAATTTATTGCTATTGCGATGTGTGTTATATGTCTGATTTTAGTGCTATGATGCCATGGTGCGAATTATATTTTTGCAAAATATTGAAAATACATCTGATTAGTTGATGGTTAGTGCTGATCTTGTTTCTTTACACTAAAATCAGAATTAAACTCACAAGAACTCAGATCATGCTTGTGTACCTGCCATTCTCTCAGATGTTAAAAATAATGTCAAAATGAATTTATTCAATATGATCATTAGATCACTATAGGCTTCTAACTAGGGAATTCTACTGCCTGTTTCAATCCAACGCAACACCAAAAAAGGAATAAGGCATCAACACAATGGCTTGCTTACCTTTTTTTAAGCAGTCATTGAAGTTCATGAGCAGTTTCAGTACTTCAAGTCACTTTGAGAACAATCTGCATTACTGGCCAGAGTATTTGTTTCAATAACATAGGTGTTTCAATAACATATGAAATTTCCGTTTTACCGGATTTATTATTATTTGTAGCCATTAAAGTTGGACTTAATTATATAGATTCAATATGAAATTTAATAGTGCTTAGCGAACAAAGCGAAAGAAGTATGGAGATGTATTTTCATTGCTTTACCCTACCTGATATTCAATATTATCTGTGTTAAGTATAATTTCCTGTAAATAGTTACATAGGTATCTATACAAAAATGCATTACCGCAAGTGAACTTAATTTTTGAATTTAGTTTGCATTGTTTTCAGTGAAGATGATTCAGACACGTTCTGCAAGCTAAAAGACATCCGGCCCCGAGCCCATAAAGTGTTAGAAGTGAAAGAGCTCAAAATAGGACAGAAGGTTATGCTCAACTACAACCCTGAACAACCCCACGAGAAAGGATACTGGTATGATGCTAGTCCTTTACAATCTTGTCTAGATGGTTTATATAGCGTCACAACAAGCTACAGTTTTACCACTTTCATCCAATGTGTGGTGCCCGCATTCGTGTGTGCGCGGCAAAATTCGGCAAAATTCGACTGCGCAGAAGCTATAAGTCAACAAAAAGAGAGGCTCATGCTATCTCGCTTATATGATACGTAAACAGAAAGATCGGCGCGTAGGCATCAGCCAATAGCAAACAAACAGCGTTTCGCGCGCATAGACAGTGCGTTATGATTGGATAGGATTCTTTCGCGCCTATCAAAATTAAGACATCTGCGCAGGTACATCTGTGTAACTTATTGGCACTACTGTACCTACCTCTGACTTCCCCATTATTAGCCATTTTCAAAGGATCTAAAAAATTATTTTATTCTCAGGTAAACTTCCACTAATATACGAATGGAATTTGATGATTTGATTTTCTTTCCGATCGCGTCGTCAGTCGAAATACGCTTTGTTTGCCCCGTCAATTTATTAACAAATTGTTGATTTCTTAACCACAGGTATGACTTCAAAGTAAGTGAAATAGTGAAGAAACTCCGGAACTCTTTTGAGTTGATAGGCACAGTGTATCTGGGCCCGGACGCGATTCCGCAGAATGATACAAGAGTAGGGCTTCACGACAAGATATTCGCAATAGAAGAAGTAGTGCCGTTAGCGGATAGAACTGAGGAGTATAACGAGATTCTGAAGACACAGCCAGAGAAAAGTAAGTGTAATACAATCTAGCAAATGCTGAAGGGCTTGGTGTGTGGAGGGACATAATCTCGGCTTTGGCTCCTACTTTTGATCATATCAACTGGTAGACCACTTTCTTGCCGACTGTACAATCATCTTATTTTTTAGGGTCATGTCCACTAAACTGCTTGACGTGTCGAGATGACGAGGACGCGCCTTGCAAGGAGTGCGGCTGTTACCTCTGCTCTGGGAAGGAATTCCCTGAAAAGGTGAAAATTATTGTTAACGTTATGTATCCCTTAAGGGGCAAAAGTCGTATTCCGCTTGTGGGGCCCAGTCTTTCTTTGTTAAGCCTAACCATGCAGATAATATGTTTACTGTCACTAATTATGTGGCCGATGGCTCTTTTTATTAAAATTAGAGACACGCTGACGCTGTTCTGCGATGCCTTGCGAATATTCTCTGAAGCCTTACCAAATTGATAGTTTTTTAATGAGATCATTCGTTCCTATGAGCAAGTGGCCAACTCTGATGACAGAGTTTTTAGGCCGCCTAAAGGCCTCCGTCATGGCTTAACCTTTGGTATGCGCCAAGGGGTCGCACATCTGTATCCGTCGTTTGCGGCAAAGATGGCGCGTTTTTGAACGGCAATGTATAGTACTCGGATTTTATTGATTAATTTAAATAAAATGTTTGGTAGTAATCATAATATTGGTATAATTTGGTAGTTAGATAACCAATACATCTATTTACGTTAAATTTTATTATCAATTCATTCCTAAATTTAATTTATTTACGGGCAAATGTTACCCAAGGCGATTCCTGTACCAGTCATGGAAAAAAACAATATTATTCAAAATTCTGAGACATAATCTGTATTTATCTTTTACTCACTATAAATTTAATATTCAGGTTCTATTTATCCATCAAAATCAATCAAATTCTAGTAATACATCACTCTGATAAACTATTCCGAAAATCACATATCACTTCAAACAAATCAGCTGTGTAACTTTATTTCAACCAACTTTCATTTCACTTTTCAACAACTATGGAAGTAATATTTTGTTTGAACAAGTGTGTTTTTAGTTGAACATATATTTATTTCGACTTGAAAACTGATATTTTTACATAATTAGTAAAATTATCCCTAAATTTCAGCCAAAAACCAAAACAACAAGTAGTTTGCTAGGCTAGTTTTCATTTACAAAATTCAAGATGCTAAACGATCTTTACTCTATGGAAAGAACTGTGTGATGAAATATAAAAAACAGGCTTTCGATTGGAGGACAGACGGTGGTACCACCCTATAGTAAATAATTTAGTAAAATGTAAAAGAAAACAAAGATAAAATTTCACACATCGTTCACTAAGGCATGTATGTGTGTGTGTGAACGGTCAAGTGTCATCTGCGGAAGCACTTATCAATGCTCTCATAGTGTCACTTCAACTGCGTAAGCACTGATCAGGATCTCTATACAGGACGTTTTATTTTCTGTTCTTACTATTTCTAGTTCTACATAATTTTGGATTTAGTACATCCTACTAATATTATAATCACGCTTTCAACGGTTGGCCTCTTCAATCGGACCTCTCAGTGAAACTGTTTCTACAATTTTAAAGAAAAATAAACGTCATAATAAATTTAATATTCCATGTCCAAATAATTGGCGTGGCATAGGTATAGGTATTTTATAAAAATTCTTCCGTAATATCACAATTATAACAAGTAGCAGAAAAAGGTTAGTCAGTAAAGGCGTCGATGTCACCAGCGGTCAAACACAAACTAAGTTAAAATTACTATGCAGAACTGATAAGTGCTTCCGCAGACTACCAATGAAAATAAAACAACAACATCCTGTAAATGTTCTGAACACCTACGTGGCAAGACGCCATGTTGGCTTGTGCATGTGTGTGTGCGATTAGGCTCGTTGTTCAAAATATTACGTTTTTTTGTAATAATTTACTACTTTTCACTTATAACTACTGTAATTCTATATTCTCAGATAAATTGTTGTTATAATGAACACCTGCTGACATGATGAAATAGGTAAAAAACCACCAAAATAGCATATTCAAAAAAACCGTTACGTACGACAAAACTTTTAGTGATAGATAATTCAAATCTGGTGAGGTAGTAATAGTCATAGTATACATAAAACAGCTTGGTATTGCGTACAGAATAATAAAATGTATAATAACTTAAGGTTTTACTGGTTATTTCACAAAAAAACGTAAAATTTACGGAGCACTGTGAGTCCACCGGCGCCGAAATTCAAAGTGGTCGTCATTCAGTTTCTAAAGGTTTTATTTACGAGTGAATGTCTCTATCTCTTCGTTCGATTTGTTCGGTATAGGAAAATAAAGAAATTAAGACCTTATTTTCAGTAGTTTATTGTCAAAATCGAGTATAAGTGGTGTAGGTGCAATGAGCACTTATCAGTTCTTCCGCATACAACCTAGGGCGCACTGATCAGAGCTTGCGCATATCAAAGGTTAACGACTTTAAAAGCCGGGACCGACAATTTAACGTGCCCTCCGAAGTACGGAAGCGCTCAGCTGATAATGCCACTTGACAAAAACTTTGAGATAGACCCTTATTACATTGTCTTTACCAATCTAGATAGTGCTCTGTGATGAATGCAACCGAGGCTACCACATGAAGTGCCTGGATCCACCTATAACGGAGCTGCCGGAAGAAGACTGGTACTGCCCTGATTGTAAACGCGACCCTAACGACGTCATCGCACCGGGTGCCGCCAAGCAAACCAAGAAGCGACAGACAAAGAGCAATAGAGACTGGGGGAGAGGAATGGCATGTGTTGGTGAGTTGACTATTATAAATCTACGTCACTATGTAGACCACTCAAATATCAGTTTTTTTATCTTAACAATTCTGAAAATCCTGTAGCGACAAGACAAGTAATGTCAATAATTGCTGTTGCTTGTGCTGAAGATGAATAATTTGTTAGTTGACAATGTCCTATAGCGGCGTGGATGGGCTCACTGAAATAGGTCAAGATATTGTGACAATAAATGTTGTTTTCAAATGTTGAGAAATGTTGCCGCTTTGCACAATTGTTACATAAATATAATACGAAGTTTCACAAAGTATTGAAACGAATTTATATCTATATTGATTTACAGGCAAGACAAAAACCTGTTCCATGCCCCCGAACCACTTTGGTCCTATTCCCGGTATAGAAGTGGGGATGTGTTGGCGTTTCAGAATACAAGTAAGTTTTGGTAAACCATTTCTGTCAATGACTGATTTCCAAAGGCGCGATTCAAGAAAAAAAAAGCATGTTGGGTTGACTATTATCATAGCGGGTCGATAATGGATAATGCGCAAGAGCACAGGGAAGTATGTATCCAGCAGTGAGAGAAAAGGTGCTGCGGTGATGAGGCAATAGTCCCAGATTTTCACGTAACCTATACTTATGTAAGTAAAAGAAAGTATAGGGAGTTTGTGTGGGAATAATTTCTTACAAACACTATAATAATATATTTTAAAAAATATTTGTCTATTTGAGAAGTACCTAAGTACATAATTCATCATTATTTTGTATTATCCGGTACATACGAGGCGGGCCAAAAGATCCAAAAGTTTACTTTTGTAACTCAAATATTATGTTCTAGTAGCCTGAATGCGCTGTTTCTAATATAACTTCACCCAGAACCGAAAACGATACATAGTGCCAATAATCGCAGCTCAGCTTATGTTGGTGGATACTGAATTAGGTAGATCTACCAACATAAGCTGAACTGCGATTTTTGGCACGACGTAACAATTTCGGCTTTAGAAATATAGCCTTGTGTAGAATCTGAGTTTATACGAGAGTGCAATTTACTTTTCTAGCTGTCGGAGTCGGGTGTACATAGGCCGCCGGTGTCGGGCATACACGGCCGGGACGTGGAAGGGGCCTACAGTATAGTGCTGTCTGGTACGTCGAATTTCTTCCATTACTATTTCAATTAATTCATCGTGCCATACCAGAGAAAAGTACAATGTTATATGGCTTTTTAGTTGACTTCAAAAAAGAAGGAGATTTTGTTCCAGTGTATATACTGTACTTATATTAAAACTATTGCATTGTATATTAGTATTAGTTTTTTTTTATTTACTTGTGTTGTGTATACTTCGTGTGTGTGAAAGTTGAACATGAGAAGAAACATGAGTAAGAAAGAGGTGAATGTTGAGATGGCGGCTGATAGAGGGAATTTGTTTTGTTTTCGAGTCTATTCCTTAGGCTTGTTCTCACTGTGGTTTATTTTCTAGGTGGCTACGAAGACGATGTAGATTATGGGTATGAGTTCACATACACGGGCAGCGGTGGGCGCGATCTGTCGGGGAACAAGCGCACCGCGGAGCAGTCTTGCGACCAGACCCTTACACGAGAGAACAAGTTAGTAACACCCATCACAGCTGTATACTTTAACACTGTTTCTTATCATATTTACTAACTAGCTGCGCTGCTGTAAATAGTTCCCGTTCCGAATACCGGGATTAAAAGTAGCCTATTTTTAATCTATCTATTCTCTCTATAAGCAATCCTGGTACCAAATTTTATTCAAATTTTCCAGCTGTTTGAGTGAAAGACTAACAAACACTCATACACATTTACATACGTACGCACACACAAACTTTCACCTTTATAATATTAGTGTGATAAGCATTTTAAACTGTAAAACATAATAATAATATTTAAGGAACGATAAGAGTTACCTTAGTCCCTTGAAAATAAAGACTCTTAAACAAATCGATTCAAACCCGCATTGATGCAAGCGATCCTCTTTAAGCCAGACTGCCTTACCAACTCTACTCTACCAGAATATTAGTGTGAAAACTTTAACCTTTAGGGCGTTTGTACACTACACGGAATTTTACTGTTTTCCGGTCGAAATATAGTTTCAAAAGTCTTGTCTCCTTATTTCCGATAAGTTAAAAGGACTAAGATATTTTCCGGACCAGAAAAATGTAAAATTTCGTGTAGTGCACAAACGCCCTTATAATAACAACACAACAGACTATGTGGACGAATACCTCTATCTGGGACAAATCATATCGCCATAAAATGCTTCTGGGAAGGAAATTGATAGACGCATAGGGAATGTATTAGTGTGATAAACTGTAATTGTATGAAAAACTTAAAATAGAAACTTTGATGTATAGTTGTACTTGTAGGTACCTATGCCTTTTTACAAAAAAATTGTAATATAGGTTACAAAATTTTGTACAAAATGTTGATGATTTATTCAAATTTTTCAAATTCAATTCATTTATTTCAGACAAAAATTACATCCATTTTTATGTTTTTGTTTTTAATTTACGCCTCTATACAGCGCACAATCAAATTTTACGTATTTTGTATTTAATTATGAAACTGACGAGAAGCTGATGTTCCATTTAACAATATTCTTATTCTGAATAATGTTCTGTTAATATGTGTTATTCAGGTTTAATTATTTAAATGTGTTATTCATTTCATTATCATTTCATTATGACAGAGCGCTGGCACGGAATAGCGCTGTAGCGCGCGTGTGCGAGGAAGGCGCGGACGCGGGTGACGCGTGGCGTGCCGGCCGGCCAGTGCGCGTCGTGCGCTCATACAAGATGATCAAGCACTTCCCCAAGTACGCGCCCAAGGAGGGCATAAGGTAACTTCCACGGTCGTATGCTACCAAAGACGATTAATATCTAGAAGACAGACAAAGGCCATACACAAAATCGTAATCCGTACCAGATAGCCTGGAAACTTTAAAACATCAATTTTATCCAAGAAATTTCAATTACTTTCTAGTTAAAATTACCTAAATTATTTTTATATTGAATATTGTTGCTACCTACTACTAAGTATTGAAATTTCTTGGATAAAATTGATGTTTTAAAGTTTCCAGGCTATCTGGTACTGCGGGATCAGGGTTACGATTTTGTGTATGGCCTTTGTCTGTCTTCTAGATATTAATTGTCTTTGTATGCTACGTATAGGTCGCGCCACGTAAAAATAACGCTGGCTGTCAAACTGCGCAGTGATCGATGATTGGTGGAGAGGTAACGCGGCGCACTTCATACCATTGATTTAGCGAGTGCTATTGGTTCGATTTGTTCGTTTTGTTTGTTTAGTTAGTGGAACACAGGCGCAAACATACCCCCGGCGCTCTTTTTACGTAGCGCGACCTATAGGTACGTAGCTTTCACTAAGGGGGTTCGAGGGCAAATCAGTCAGCTTCCTAATAGCGTCGATGGGCTTGCAACCTATCACGTACGTATGGAATCTTAACTTATGTGGGTATGTACCGAATATGTATTTGGACATATCTCTGACTACCCCATATCATCCTTAAAATATCTAAAATGACTTAAAAGTTCTGAAAAACTACTCTCTACCGCTCCTTGAGACAGTCGTGATCATATTTCATCATCATCATCTTCCTGCCCTTACCCCACGTCAAGTCAGGCGTCAGCCGTCATTTTAACACTCACCCCTTTTTACACATAATATAGTATAATATGTATTATCATCCTTCACACAATCCATCCATCTTTTCTTTGGTCTACCTCTACTCGTATATCCATCTACTGTCATATCAATCACTCGTCGTAGTTACGTGACATTCTTCTCATTTCATAACATGTTCATACCATCCTAAACGAATACTCCTCATCTTTTCATCTATCAGCACCACTTTCTAACTTCCTCTTATGTACATGAGTACATAAGGTGCATAGCTGATCGTAAATCTCTCAGTCGTGATCATATTTCATATATTTACAGATACGACGGCATCTACAAAGTGGTGAAGTACTACCCAGAGAAGGGTATATCAGGGTTCCGCGTTTGGAAGTACCTCCTCCGCCGCGACGACCCCGCGCCTGCGCCCTGGGAGCCCACCGCGAAGCAATTCAACATCATTGTAAGTCACATACCACCTCAAACTTTCTCACTCATCATCATCCTCTTCAGCGCGATTTCTCCCACTGGATATAGGCCTCCTTTGCTTTTGCCATTCTTCTCTGTCCTGCGCTTGACTGATCCACTGCTGATACACACCGATCACAATATTGTCGACTCATCGCGCTGCTGGGCGTCTTACGTTTCTCCTGCCAATTCTGGCCACCCTCTGTCAACGTTTTGTTCCACCTCTAATCACCGCGTCTCGCCATTTAAGTTCCACCTTTTGATTCGCCAATTATTCTGCCCTACCTATTGCCAAAAACTAAAATGTGCCCATGCAGGTCATATTACTCATTTGAAGTAAATGATAGAGTTATGTACGTTCATACAAGTAGGTAGGTTCATTATAACATGTTCTAATTCCAGTACCCAGACGGCTATCTAGAAGCTGAAGCTGAGAAGAAAGCACTGAAAGAGAAAGGCAAAGGGCTGAAGGGCGCCAAAGGCTCCAAATCAAAAAAGCGCGCGCTTAGAGAAAGCAACCACTCCACAGACGAGGAAGCTTCGCCACCCGCCAAGAAACAGAAAAGTGGTGCCAAACTAACACCCAGTGGAACACCCAAAAGCGATCTAGCTAAAACGAAAGGAAGATGTAAGTTTCATGAAGAACGACAATCAACAAACTTTTGTTGCAAACACAAGACTTGCATGTCCTACTGCAATGTTATCTTTCTAACATAGTTCCAACGATTGTTTTTATGTCTTTCAGCTGCAAAAAACAAGTCTACATCAAAGAGTCCGAAAACACCCGTCACCAAAAATAGTTTATTAGATATGCTTACAAAGTCTCCTAAATCGAAGTCTCCCAGATCAAAGTCCCAATCTCAGTCTCCAACGAGCAAGTCTACTAGTAGCACTGTGCTAAGTAACGAAGAGAGAGAAGCTATCAGTGCAGATACTTTGAACAGCAAGCTCTGGGGAGAGTGTTTGGATGTCTGTGAAAAACAAGGAAAGAAGGTGAGCTATTATATTGAACCTATGTTATACTGTCTTAACTGTGATTACTGAAAACACTAGTACTGACTACTAAATGTGGCATGAGTGACTAAATAAATTTGATGCTTTCAGGACTTCGTGGAGCATGTAAGCCAAGTATTCCTCTGCATCATCTGCCAGGAAGTGGCAGTTTCTCCCACAACCACGCCGTGTCTCCACAATTTTTGTATGGTAAGTGACTGTCATGACGAGTTAGATGCCTATCTTAAGGATTGGTTCACAGTGGCTCAAAACAGGGATGAGTGGAGAGAAGGATGACCTTTGCCCTGCAGTGGGTCGTTACAGGCTCATAATAATAAGTGACAGGGCATAAGAACTGTACATATTAAAAATGTATATGTGATTGCGCATTAGAAAAACGTGGTGTGGATATGCTCTGAGGTGTGGGCAACTACTCCATCAAACGCCACTCTAATTGGCCATGTGCAGTTCTCAACCATTCGAAGATATCTGAGGCGAAATCAGATGCACGTGATTGGCATATTCAAACTTACACAAAACTAATATTTTATTCAATGCAATGTAATCACAGGCCTTCAGCTTAAAACAATTTTACCAGCGTTAGCCTCTCCAACTCGAACATATAACAATGTGATGTTGGTAATAATTGCAGGCGTGCATAAAGCAGGCGTTTAAGGCCACCGGCAGCCAAACATGTCCGTGCTGTCGCCACAACCTGGCCAAGTACGAGCCTGAACCCAACGAGCAACTCAAGGCCGCGCTCCGCCAGGTCATGGCAGGCTACGACGCTGGTAAGAAATGATCATATCAAATGAAATATCAGTAACACGCGAAGTGCAGTAGGCAATTTTGCTGTATAACTTATTATGCCGGCATACATTGCCTTCAACTTGGTTCCAACATTAGAATGGCCAATGGCAATGCTCCGTTTGTGTCGAATAACCGTACACGGAGCATTGCCATTGGCCATTCTAACGTTGGAACCAAGTTGAGGCCCATGTGTGGTGCCAGCATTATGGCCAAGTCTTCATCAACATAAACTGAACCACGGTCATCGTCTGATTCATCAACTGTTAATCTTTAGTTCGCTGTTTTGCTATTTAAATAAGTAGGACATTTAAAGTGTTAAGTTTTAAATTCTCAGAGCTCTGAGCTCTTAGAAGTTATATTAGTTAAATATACATTCCGATTTAGAGCTATTAATTGTATAACATTAATTAAAATTTTAAATCCTGATATCACTGCAGAATTTAAACCTGCAAGAATGTGTAGTTCTTTAATACCTTACTCCTAAACTAAATAATGGTCTTATGTCTAATTTATCAATACAAAACATAGAAATAATTATAATGCTATCGAAAAAATTCAGTGCTAAAACAAATTCTGTAAATGGAAGTATAGTTTGGTTGAAGAAACGAATCGAATATCTTTCATTCATTCTGTTATGGCCAGTCTCACTAACCTATCTATTTTTGGCTTTGCCTACTGCTGGTAGATATTTGACATAACTTCCACGCAAAAAACGTAAAATATATACCCACAATTAGCAAAAACAAAAATAGGTATGATATTGAGATAGGCCGTTAGTGTCTCTTCAAGCAAGATATTGGTTTAGAGTTAGGTTAGTTTAGTGATATATTCAGATGTCACTAAACTAAACTAATTTGACAGCAAAAAAAAATATTGCCGTCCCTTTCATAACGATCGAAATAAAAAAAATGGCATCAATTTTAGTGCTGTCGAATTAGTTCAGTTTAGTTTTTGCGACATCTGAATGACACCATTGTAAGCTTGACCTTCGTTGTGTTGATTAAAATGTACTTAGTATTATTATTTTAATTTATATTTTACGTTTTAAGTAGGTAAGTATTGAACTCTGTCCTAATTAATTCCACTTGTAACTTTTATTAATCTTTAAATCATCTTACTAAAAGTTTCAGGCCTCGGCTTAGAGGGTCCGTAGCCTAGTGGTCAGGCAAGCTCGGCTTAAGAGGCCGTAGGTAGCAAATATGTGGTTTGAATCGTATTAGATCTCAAAATCCGTGAAAGATACCACCTTATAATGTTTGGAGAAATTAAACTTTGAACTTTTATCTTGCGTTGTGGTTTTTTAGAAACACGATTGGTAAAAGTTTTCTCGATCATATATTTTTTTGAAAAATACATGTTTTTCACACAGTTTGCTATTTATCTCAGGAACAGAACGCTATTTTTGTTGGTTTTATGTTTTGACAAATAGCCTAGAAGTATTCATTTAGTTCTGGTTTTTTAATTTTTCGATTACTTGTTTAATTAACTTGTAATTAAATAAAAACTGTTTTTTCGCTATAAATTATGTTGCGTGTCTATCGTTCTGCGCTTCTCACTCACGAGTAAAAACATTATTCGCTCTCCCGCTCATTCCTCGGCGTTATGGCACACACTTAAGAGCGATCGCTTGTTTCGAATCCTGCCGGAGCCTTTAACTTTTAGTAAGATTTTTCATTTATAATGAGAAATCTCTAAATGAATGTATTAATTTTATTGTTTCACTAGATTTTAAACTTTTAGTACAAAGTTGGTTAGGTTTTAGCTGAGTCCAGATAAATAAAAGATACTTGGTATCAATTTCACTACATCTTATTTTAATTTAAGTTTGATGAATTTTATTTAATTTATTTTAAGTGATGATGACAGTCATTTTGCTGTATTTCCGTGCTTCGGAGGGCACGTTAAATTGTCGGTCCCGGCTTTTAAAGTCGTTAAGCCATGACGGAGGCCTTTAGGCGGCCTAAAAACTCCGTCACCAGAGTTGGCCGCTTGAGAAAGAAAGAAAGAAAACATGTTTATTCAGCACAGCACAAAAAACTTTAGACAGTTAGGTATGAATAACTAATTGCTCATGCGAACGAACGAACGAACGCTGCATTTAATTTAAATGTGCTAACTGCTAATGCAACAATTTTCTTAGTTCTTGATATAGCATCGATGTTTAACTACGCTTACGATCAGCAAATGGATGAGTGACCTGTATTTTAAGTAAATAGACATTGCTAGTATTCGCCCGCGTGGTACCTACGCGGATAAAAGTAGCCTATATTTTATTTTAGCTCACAAACTATGTATTAGCCTAATATTACGTATTCCCGTTACCTTCGCTAATCTTACACTAAGGTTACACTTAGGTTAAAAAAAACAAAAAGTATCTTTTATTTATCTGGCTAAATGAGTTTACTAGAACTTAAAACATGCATTGAGTTGTTTGCCAACTTAGTTTTTGTTAGTATCTAAAACAATCATGTTATTAAAATTAGGTATTTATAGTAGGTATGTATTGAAACATTGTGTTCTTATTATTTTAAGCCGTTTTTCTTGTTAGGTCTGGAATATATCGACTTTAAACTACTTTATTACCCAATTTTTTATTTGTCAACCCTTTCAATACAATCAACTTTGATGACTATAATCACATACTATCTTCTAGAATTCTAGATCAATCTACGATAGATTTGTACCTACTCTGAGCACCAGGCTATCCCAGATCGTTAAGTATCCATGTGATTTACTGTAAGGAGTTTTAAATAAAATAGACCAGTACATTAATATTTATTTTATTGTTTAATCGGGTATAACCCATCGCTCTGAGCATTATATCACGATGCGAACACATCACAATGACTTTACGTGCTAACACAACATCACAGATATCCATGTGCCCGTGGGGTGCTACTGCTGGCCCGATACATTTGTCTAAACATGAGCATTTAGTAAAAAGTAAACATATTGTGTGGCATGTAAGCAGAATTGAATTGTTTCTAACCGGTGAAGTTATTTAATTTTCACATGAAGATACACTTTTGTAAAGCGAGATTGTGCAAAGAAAATGCCTTAGAAAAGTGTCCATTCCACATGGAAGACTAAGAAGCCTACTGTATTGTTTTAGGATATTATTATGATGATCAGTGGTAAGTGATAACACCCTTACGGACACTTTACATGGCTGGTAGTCGCTCCGTGTAACCTGCGGTTTAATGAAACGCGTTCATTGTATGCTGATAAGCGGCCTAAGGCCACCATCCATCAGAACTGAGCTTTGGTGGACGACCCGCAGAGTACGCGTAGCTCAAGCAATAATACAATACTTTGTACATGATTTTATAGTACAGAAACACCTAAAATATAGAACATTTTTGTTGTACATTTTTGTTCATTTCGGATATTATTCATAGAAAAATGTAAAATAAATAAGCGTGTTTGTTATTATACAGTAATTTGATTATTGTAGGTACTTATTAAAAGGATAATACATTAAATAAATAAATTAGGTAATTGTAATTAAAATCCGAATATAATTATTATGTTCCAAAGTGACTAAAATACACATTTATTGATATACCAAACTAATTATCAATACCGATACCGATAACGATTTCATGCAACGATTTATATTCCACTTCGATTTGAGTTCAACTCTAACAACAAAAACGGATATTAAATATATAATTCGACTATCGATATTGATAACTAATTATCATGCACATTTCAAATGTACAAATCTTATGCTACGTTTCGTACGACTAGTAGATCAAGTTTAGTTAAACGCTTCAATCAATCTTTCAAAATACAAGCAAAAGATGTTTCCTAAACTGATACTCAATAGTCTAGTCATGTCACACACCTGGCGTGAATTAAATACCAGGTTATAAGTTTAGACAAGTAACCATCAACGAAACGAATTATAGCGTATATTGATCTTGTTTGTCATTAACGAATCGCGAGTGGTTCATTGACGGAATCTTGTGTAGCTGCTCAACTTATTCTAATATCTCACCACTATGACGTCATTACATCTAGTTGTACTTACGTTATGCTTAACCTAAAGCCTAGTTTGCACCGGTCCAATTTTTCAGTCAACCAGCGAGTATGTTCCATCTGCAATGTGCTCCGACTCCACTGCTCGACCAAAAAACGAGACTAGTGTAAACCGGCCATAATGAAATGCCATTATTTACTGACATTATCTCACTGTCGTGTAGCACTAACTTAAACAACCGTATTATGGCTAATGGCCTGCAATATAAAGTGCCGTATTCACAAACAACACTGTCCTAACATGAAGTCTCAATACACTTTACCTAGTAGGTATACTATGGTATTTGACGGAAATTATAGTAGCGATTGACAATTACAGTCATGGTTGTTTGTGAGTACGGTCGTTGTTAGTACAGAAACACAGGAATCTACTTTTGTTCGCAAAAAAATTAATACTGTTAGTTATAAATCCAATGCTAGTCTCATCATTACATTTCTAATAAAGGCCGTCACATGGTCAAAATATTCCAACAGCCAAACTTAAAGGAAGACAGATTAGACCAAATGCCAAACCAGAGGCGAAATCAAATAATATTGGTGCACAATATTGGTCATCTGTCTTTCTTCTAAAGCCATGCCTGGTGACAAGCGACGCGACTCCTCAGACCCGCGAGCTGTACGCGCGGCGACGCTTTGCAAGCTCAACAATCAACATAAAATCAACATATCAATAGACTACGTTATCGGTTGCATGGAAAACTTAAACAACTTAAATTATAACTTAAAACTACTTATTCGAAACTGCATTAAACTATCAGACCTCGACTCGAGCTGACGAGCAGGCCCTAGTGCCAAGACTTCAGGAAGCTGCCAAACTAACCAACTGACCACAATTTTTTGCGCTTTTTTGCTCGACGTGGTTCGAAAAATAAGTGATTTTAGTCTAAAAACTACCGTTTATGCTTTAAATTTCACACGTTTTTCTAGCTATCGAAGCAAAAGAGTAGCTCCCTGAGCTCGGCTCTCTAATGGCACTAAAACATTCACGTTCACCCTAGTAACTCCGTCACATTCGTTATCGTGGTGTTCGTGTTTCCATGGCTGCCTGAAAACTTATATATGATTCCATCGAGCGACGTGTAGGTGCCTACTATGAGGCCTAGGACTCCAAATAGTACTACGATGACATTTTTAACGAGCATTCGAATGCGTTCCGAGCGAGACACGTAGTACCAGTATGTGCAGGATTGGATGATGGCGGGGAAAGCCAGACCCAGTGCGGACAGGCAGAGCGCTCCGAACAGGGAGATGAACAGGTCTAGCTCCGGCACCGCTGCTGCTATGCCGACTGAAATAATAGTTGAATCAATTAGTTCAAGCTTGCAATTATAAAACTAGCTAACAAACAGCAGAATCGGTAGATACGGAGATGCGTGGTAACTATTCAATGATTAAACATGATTAAACATTACCTATAATTAAGTTCAAGGTTTCGATCAAATCATTTACTCAAAGACCTCAAGGATCGAAAAGAAACGTTCAACCACACTAGTTTCAGTAGGTAAAGGTATTTTAAAGAATTAAATACTTTTTGTGTTTTGAAATGCAGTTTATAGAGATTTTGTTTGTTATGACGGGATTACCAGCGGTGGACAACCAGTAACCTGTATCGCCTCACATTAGAGTAGAAGTAGGGTAGTAAGACAGCGTAGAAACTTACAAGTGAGTGCAACGATCAAAGTCCTCAGCAGGTACTCCCAGATAGTGCGGTGTTTGTTGTTGAGCATGCGGTTGCCAATGTACTCGTTCCAGAGGATGTCGATGGCTACGTAGCATGCCAGCCCGTGGGTTATGAAGATGGCGAACGCAAGTAGGCATTGCACCACTGCGGCTAGACTGTAACATCAAGTCCTAAGTCAGAATGATACTACGAGTATCATACAAATTCTATAAATATGTAAGTTTAAATCATCAAGTTTAAATATGTGATTAAAATAAAGCCTTAATCAATTTAGATGAAATATAGAATAGCTGTAGATTAACCATACAGCCGAAGACGTGTGCAGAAGCTAGTAATATCTGTAAGTTTGCGAGTGTATTCATTCATGTTTCAATCAATTGCTACACTGGTTGAAATGTAACTTGGAAGAGACAGTGAAGCTAATGTGATACGTTAAAGTCGTTAAATTATGGTATGAACCATTTAAGGTACACCAAAAGATTTTTAATTGTTATATTATGTCAGTTCTTTCAACCATCGGCATCGGTCAAAGTCCTATCCATACCAAACACTAAACAAATAAACAAAATGAAAGGTACTTTACGCCTTCCGTTTAGGGTCCTTTTGAGAGCTAATCTCACTTTAGTGTGGTCAATGACCTAACAAAATTTGCTTTATGTAGGTACTTCAGCCAAATGCTATGTTTGTAGGTATACCAAAAAAATAATTTTCCTCTTTCAAAGAAAATGATTTTCAGAACTCACATTATTGAGCTTTGAAAATTATTTGTCAATAGACGGAGTTCCTGATCGGTGAACATACATAAAAAATACATACGGTGGAACATAAAAACTCCTTTATTTGAAGTCGGCTAAAAAATACTTCAGTGGAACATAGAACCTTCTACTTTTTGAAGTCGGTTAGTAAAATTACTTACACTTCAGTATCGGAAGGCAGGTTAAGAGTGATGCTGCCGAGCGCTTCATCTCCGTACTGTAGGTAGCCGAAAAGCCCCATCCCAACGTAGAGGATGATGATGGAAATCATCGCGCGGTTCAGCACTCCAAATTTGCCAACAAAGTCCTTCGGCGTCTTCATCTCATTCTCCAGTGGCAAAATCTATAGAGAATTGAATAGTACATCATTTTTTTTAACATCAATATAATATACAATAAGGTAAAAGGGACAAAACAAAGCCGTAAGAGTTTTCGCCACATGCATTGTAGCATCAGTTATCAAGTAATTCAGTAGCAACTAAGCCACCGTTCAATTTGCGAATTAAAGAAAATTAGCCTCTTAATCCCACACCCCCACAGATCGTTGCTTGTAAATACTCACCACACCAATAGCTTCCAACGCGAACAGCACTGTTCCGAAAAACAGTGGGAAGTTCGCAAGCTTGCCCGCCGGCACCTTCCCTTCCAGCGTGGGCGTCTCCCTGAAGATGTAGTAGCAGATGATCCCGAAGCTGACGATGGTCACCGCATTGGCAATCGCAGAGAAAGGTGCCAAGTACTTCAGGTCTTTGACCCAGTTGATCAGGATCAGAGGCAGAAGGATGCACAGCATCACTTGGAACACGGTTACATGTAGGTGGAACTGCTTGGCGAGAACGGATTGGATGTTTTCAGAGACGAAGACCACGTAAACGCAACATGTTCCGATTTGGTAGACCAAGAGAAATGCGTTTACTACGTGACTGAAAAGAAAAAACCATTTAAATATAGCTTGTGCTGCTAAACAAACAACGGAGTCGGTGAACCTAAATACAGGGTTTGGCAGTGGCAAACATGGCGACTTTAAATTAACACTCGTGTTGAGTTAGTTAACCGGAACAATAAATAAATATTTGTTAATCAAAATCAAAGTTACATGGGGCGGGACGAACTCGACAAATTTACTGCCGCGATTTTTATACAAATTTACGATCGCGACGCCCAGCAGTGGGACACAAAGGTCTGAAAATAGATAAATAAATCAAAAACAAATCAAATTGATTTTTTTCCAATTTCTTTAGAGTCCAATAATAATGTTATTGCTAACCCACTGAATATCGAGTGGTTTTAGTTTGGTCAGGACAGAAGTGTTTATCGGGATTACTGTAAAGTGCTTTCAAGAGACGATCAAGTGCAACAAAGTTTTAATGCAGGAGCTATCGGTTGCAAAACGTGACGTTTTCAATTGTAGATAGGTACCTACTTAACTATGTTTTTGTTTTCTGACTTCAGAGGTAGATTAAACCTTATCTAATCTACAGGACACTTGAGCTGCGGTATGAAGGGAACTGAAGTAGTTTTATTTATTTCAGTACCTTGAGCTCAATAATGTTATGAAGCTGGTACCTACTACAAATTGAAACTCAAGTACAGTTACTTAAGCTGATCTCAGCTTGAGTTTTGAATGTTTTGAAACACCACTCATAGTACACTACATAGATTAAAAAGTAGTTTCTTCGGAAACTATCTTAAAAAAAACTATAGAGAAATAGCTGTTAGACATGGTTAGACGAACGAAATTAAAACCATGTTAAAACTGACATATTATATTGTATATCTACGATCAATATAAAGTCCCTTAATCTTCTCTTTGGTCCAATTTTTCATAAAAAAAGAATGCAACTATTTGTAAATGAAGAAATCAACTATTCAGACAGTAGGTAAGTGTTACAGTAGGTAGGTATCTGATTTAATCCAGAATTTCTAAGACCAAGTCTAGAATGACCTCAACATAATCAACGTTCATTTTGCACGACTTATTTTTTATATTTTTTCCTTGTAAACTTTATCCTTAAATTAAAAAAAACACTCACGCTGCATAAGGTGCACATGCTTTGCACCAGTCAGGTCCCTCAGACAGCGCCGCCTCGGCCGCAGCAGTGTACGACAAACTAGCCACTTTCCGCCTCTTGCACAGCACGTAGCACGATTCCAGCAGCACGTGGATGCAGTACGTGCAGAGCACTCCGATTACGACCGTGCCGATACTGCCGACGACGTAGCCCGAGTTCGAGAACGCTTTCGGCATCGCCAGAATACCCGTGCCCAGACTCCCTTTGAGGAGGTGGAGAAGTGTTTCCGTGTTGCTGCAACAAATTTCGATGTTATGTAGGTACCTACTAATAATTGTATTTTAACAGACTTCAAAAACGGAATAGGTTCTTTGTTCCACTGTATGATTTTTTTTCTTTGTTTATGTAAGTAGGTACCTACCTAAGTATGTTCGTTCACAGATTATTCCGTCCACAGTGGAACTATTTTGAAAAACCTTTTATTATTAAAAAGAGACATTTACTCCCGAGGTGGTCCCATCAAACATTTTTAAGGATCTTCAGAGTTATGAGCATAAATGCACCCCGAGAGTGCAGGAAATAATGAAATAAAAAATGAAGTCGGTTTTCATATAAGTAGTACTTTAACTATTTGTTAAGAATACCTTATTGCTAATCTTATATTATTTATATCAAATTCTCGTACCTAGATGCGAAAATTCTTTAGTAGGTATATTTTTCGCAGAATTGTCTGAAATTCCTACTGCATTACGTATCACTTGATTCGACTGGCTTCCCACTAGAGTTTGACTATTTAGATACAAGTTGTTGAACTGCTTCTTCACGCTTTTCGTCTATTCCCGTTGTCCCTGTATTCCGTGTCCCCGTGACGGGGACAGCGGGAAGTCATTATTGGTCGCGAAGGAACAGATCGAATAGTATCACCTAGCTCATTAATGAGATCCCAGAGACTGACTAAGGAGAAAAATAATGTACCTAACTAGTACCTAATGTACCTATAAGGAAGGCTTCAGGTGATGGCCACAGAACAGTTTTGGTTTTGAGGAAGCCAAGAACTAGGAAATCAAACAAATGGCCTTGGTATGCATCGTCTGCCATCGTTGGTCAACCATAGCTTGTTAGTTTAGGTTTTCCTCACCTTTGTAATAAGTACCTACGTAAGTAGGTAAAAGGTTTAAATATTGAATGAGTGACCACGACCTTCAAACACGAGCTAGTAACGTATCGCATAAAACGTGTCGCGACTAATAGCGTAGTGGAGGCGGTAAGGTCGGCCCGACCCGGGCGGGGCGGCACTTTTTAGGGGCGGCAAAATTTCACAATAAATCATAATAATATTTGATCCACTTCATGGTTTTATTGCAACTACAAATTCGGACCGATTGAAAAGAGCACGGAATTTTTCATTAATTATTTTATGACGAATTCGGGGACTTTCTTAGAATGATATTTTGTAGCGAGTGACTGCTGGCAACACCATCTAAACTGACTTGAGGGGATTCCCCGTAGGTATTTTGTTTTGGGCTTGGATTGTTTATGACTAATAATCAGCGAAAATGACTTCTATTACATTAATATAGGTAAGTATTCAGTTCAATATTGTTTATTATTATTACATATTCTTTATAGTTGTTGCAAACCATGAGTGCGGTCTGCCCTTGTTGCCCCTGCACGTCTAAACACAACCAAGGGCCGACCGCGCTTGGGATTTGCAAGAACTATAGGTACGGGTAAATCCCTTCAAGGAAGTAGGTACATCATGCTTTGACATTTAAAATAAACTTTTTTTGATGGATCGTCAGTTGTACATTTCATATTGTCTCGTATTTATGTTAATATTTATGTCATAAGTGGATTAGTACAACAACTTTCGATCAGAAAGTCGTGGGTTCGAATCCGGCCGTGCATCAATGAACTTTTCGCATCGAAAAATTTATATGCGCTTTAACATGAGCTTATAACGATGAAGGAAAACATCGTGAGGACACCAGTTAGCTCTCTAATAGCGTCGATGGGCTTGCAACCTGTCACGTATGGAAAGTTAACTTCTGCAAAAAGTGGGCATATACCTAATATGTATGTATTTGGACATACCTTAGGCTTAGCCTTACCCTTAGACATCTTCAAAAAGATCTAAAAATTGCCTTAATCTGAAAGAAATTTCTACCGCTCCCGGGATACAGTCGGGATATTTCATTTTCATTTTTTTAAATATTTATTATTACCTATTTATTTTTGTATACGCTTTGCAACTATAATTTTTGTGCAAATAATTACGGTAGTGTAGTTCGACGACCTCTGTGGCGCAGTGGGCGAAGGCCCGCCTGAGACGCGGAGGTTGCGGGTTCGATTCCCGCCACAGGACAAATGTTTGCATTATCTGCAAATATTTGTCTCGAGTCTGGGTGTTTTCTATGTATAATATGTATGTATTTACAAAAAAAAAATGTATCTATGTAGTATATCAGTCATCTGGTTACCATAACACAAGCATTAAATTGCTTAGCTTGGGACTAGATGACGCTGTGTGGAATGTCCAAGGATATTATAGGATATTATTGTAGTTGTGTTGTGGTTGTGAAATTATTGAAGTTAAACTAATGTTTGTAACAAATTGAAAAAAAAACTAATTCAAAATAATGATTACCTACTGTTCTTGCCTAATAGTTTTCTAGAATTAATGTAGGTATGTAATGTAATAAATTGAAAAATTAAATAAGAGGGCGGCAAAATTGTCTTCCGCCCCACGCTACGCCGCGCGACCACACGTGCTTCAAGTGTTAGGTAAATCTGTCAACTTGTACAATCGACACTTTAAAAAATAATGGACTAATTTCCTAGGTAGATAAGCATACTCGCTCAGTAACTAAACAATAACAAAGACGTCACTAGTTTAAGGCAATTTTCATCAACTACCTAAGTAAATGATTCCATTCACGTACGTTTTCCACGATTATGTTATTTATTATGTAAAATAGGTTACTTTGTGGTTTTCTAAAGACTTTAAATGTAGTGTTTAGTGATTTTGTGGGACTTGGTTGGTACCGGACTGTACGAAATTATGACGAAAATTGATGCAAATAATTCGTCTTCTCATTAATATTGGTACCTATGATCCAAAATTCCAAAATAAACCAGTATACCTACTGTAGGTATGGAGATCATCTAATAGGCATTTATTAGAAAAACTCAGAACTCAGTAAAATCAGAAAGTACCTGCCTATCTAGTTTTACCATAACTTTATTTAGGGTAGGGCCAAGGGCAGGTAATCATTCAGGAAAAGACTTCGGCAATAGTAAGAAATCCTGAGAAACAAGGAAGTCGTTCAGAGGTCGATGAATCAGACATCCATAGCGTAGAATACATACTACACTATGAATCAGAGTGCAAGGTTGCCCTGACGTACCTATATTTAACAGCTTTCGAATCGAAAAAGGGAAATAGCCTATGGTTGGGTTTGCGCCAGAAGCTATTAAATTTACTAGTAAAACTACGAAAACAGTAAACAATGCTGTGAAACTGTTCCATCAGTAGGTACCTAAACTGCTCATAGAATTCACACTATTTCAAAACCTACGCTAGTTATCGCCTTGAGTTGCATGGCAAATCATTAGAGTTTAATATCAATAAATTGACGACAAACAGCTAAATATAATATCTAATTGTATTTGTACAGTTATGTAAATATGTAGTAGTTTAGTTTCTAACAATAAAGTAAAGTTGCTAAATAGAAATAGAAATATTTTTATTGGCCATAATAAAAGGTAAATTAAATTTTTTTGAGACTCTGTATCCTGGAGTAGCGTTAGCTGTGGCCCAGGAAACAGTACTCTCCCTGATAACATTAACCAGTGGTTATTATGGTAAATACATTAGGTACTAAATTGGACATAACATAAATATATGATATCACTGAATGCTAAAAGCAAAAAGCAAGAATAAAATTTGTGTGCAAATATAGGTACAAATTCAAAATCTAAAATCTTCAGCAGGACCCCTAGGATCACATTGGTAGGATGATTCTATTCCTGTTCTTTCGCGACCAACACAATGAAGATTTAGGGCAACACAGTTAAATAAGATTTCTGACATAGGTAGCTTTGTTTTCGGTGTGCCATCCTCTTCAATCTTATTAGGTAGGTAGTCGAGCTTTAGTAGGAAGCTAGTCGTACTATAGGCACAGCTCTAGGTAACCCGATACCATCATTTTCTTTAGCCTCAATAATTAAACCCTTGCCCTGCAGCATAACAATTAATCGTTATTAATAATTAACTATGATATTGATTCGCTAGGTTCCGCTAGCTAGACGATAGAATGGTACAAATGTTTAATTCAGGTCACGATTTAGGTAGATCTGTTCTATTCCGGCCTTACATCTTAACTAGATGATTTATACAGAGTCAGGAGGCAAGCTTTACCTACACTTAACGGGACACTATAGTGCCTGGGACATTGTTGAGATGGAATAGGCTTGCCCAGCACCTAAACCATCCTCTCAGCTTAGCCGGCCATATCCACTCTCTGTTCTATTGTGATCCTAATAATTCGTATTTTATTTTATTTTATATTATTCAAACATTAACATTGTTGAAAACATTCAGATTTGTAGCATGAGTAGGGACTACTTACGTGGTAGGATGGTCGACAGTTCGGTTGTCATAGGGCTCGTATTCTTCAACCTCCGTGAGGTTCTTCTCCTTCATGTTCACGAGGAAGATCCCCTTGTCCCCAGGCCTTTTCTTCTCATCCTTCACCGGTGATAGGCTGTCGAAAGAAACGGGGATCAACTTCTGCTGATGGTCATTTTCTAAAACTATCTTGTTGCTGGTTTGTTACTCAATAAACCTAGGTACCTTACCTACCTACCACTGCTTTGTGTGAATTAAAATAGGGGGGTATGGAAAAGTGTAAAAATGAATTTAATTATAAAATAAAATGTAGTCCAAAAACTAGTGGCATATGGATAAACTATGGACATTTAAAGTTGCATCCAAATCTGTTCAACCATGCTTCAGATGAGTTTGAGAACCGCATAAATTTGAATATGATTGATTATAATATACTTACTACTAGTTGAGAGAATATACTTACTACCAGAGTTGGCCACATGCTCATACGAACTTACTTGCTTACTTACTTACTACTAGTACCTTACTACTACAATACTATGCTAAAACTTCTAAGAAACGCTATAAGTAACTACTTGATAGGCGCATTTCAAACATTCAACCTATGTAGGTAGGTATCTAGGGTTCAAGCATGTCTTCAGCAATTTAACTACTGTAAATAATAGTACATTATCTATAGTAGGTAAGGTACGTATACGGGTGCGGTGATTAGATAAACTTATGTTTTGCGTTTAGAAAATAAGCAGGTGCATTAGTTTAATGTAAAATATTAGTCTACGAGTACCTTTGCTCGCCAAGAGTAGGTAGATAGAGGTGTCAATTCCGATGTCGCCAAAACTAAACTAATCCAATTAGTTTAGTTTTGGCACAGCACTAAAAATGTTGCCGTCCTTTTTATTTCGATCGTTATAAAAGTATAACGATCGAAATAAAAAGGATTGCATCAATTTTAGTGCTGTCAAATTAGTTTAGTTTTTGCGAAATCTGAATTGACACCAGTGTGTAGGTAGGTACTTGATTGAAAAATTCGAACCTCTTAAGTTTTTGTAAATGTTAGCCTCGGAATACATAAAAAACGTTCAGAAGTTGGCTCTGTATTCTGAGATGTTATTTAAGAGGGAATAAACCTACTATGTTACTTTGGATCAATGGTTTGTTTACCTTATGGTCACCAAAGATGAAACAGAAGCCTGTTCGCCCATATGAGTCCCTAACTTCAGACTAGAAATTACAATAAAGCCAGCGGCACGTAACTTTAAAACTATTCAAATCAATACATACGTAACTTCACAGATAGCAAACCGTTTCTCATATAGGTACAATCAATTTCTTTCAAAGAACTTGGATCATAAAAATATTTATTCTGCAAATCAAGGTTTCTTTGCTTTGCACCACGCAAAGCTTCCAAGATCAATTATTTCATTAACAAGTCTAAGCGAATATCAATTGCAAATATTGTTATAAATACTTTTAGCAGAATTTTCTTTAGTCTAAAAATAAATAGGAAATCACACTCCGCAATGCTTGTACAATTATTTAAACATGGTAAAAATAAACTTGACTTGTTTCCTGCCGTGCCTCATGGTTACTACAAGTTTTTCTTCGCGTGAACATTGACATAGTTTATATTATACTTGAGTTCAACTCCTTGAGCTTATTAAACGCACACACTGCATTATCATTTCATCACATAACACGTCAGTTTCCTGCGACTTTTCTGACTGGCTAAGCATAGGGTACCTGTTACCACAGGGGTTGTTTGTAAACTGCTAGGCAACCGCCTGTTTCTGCTATTGATTTGCGATAATTATTTGATAGCCTATTTGTTCTTGATTTAATTCAATAGGACAAGTTGGCCTTATTCCAATTCATTGCATGGATCGTAAATAAATAGTAACTTTAAACATATTCGCAGTTGACTGAAACTGACATGATGACTTCATACTTTAGAAAAGTTTAGAGACATTTTAGTTGTAAACCTACCTACTTGACCTGGAGACTAATATGAAGTGCGAAGAAAAGTGTACAATTTATTGAAATTATTATCCTACAAGCCTTACGACACTTTCTAAAAATGAATCCTAGCTAGATCGATTTATCGCCCCCGAAACCCCCATACAAAATTTCATGCAAATTGTTGGAGCCGTTTCTGAAATTCAGATTATAATAGCGACCCGCGGGCCGCATGCGGCCCTCCACGCGTTTGCCCGCGACATGAGGCGTGTTAAAATATTTATTTATATATTATATTATATCATACAAAAATTGGGATAGGATTACACCACGTGAACTGAACAACTTCTTGGTGTTAGTCACTCCAATTTATTGAAGCTTTAATTGGAGTTGTGACGTGATGAGATTAGTCTTATATAATGGTACAATAGGTGATTATGTGGGTAAGTAGATATCTGAACTGATTGACCGCCCGGCCAGCTGTAGTCTAGGTCGAGGTCATCTCCATTTGAACTATGTCCGGCTCCGAACTTGAACCCAACTAACGCGTTCACTGCCCGCGAGAAGCGCTCGTGGCGAAGCTTGCTAAGACGTTCTTGATAGATCGTCGAAGTTAAGCAACGTTCTGAGCGGTCACAACTCGGATGGGTGACCGCAAGTGGCATTAACATCTGAGCGCTTCCGTGCTTCGGAGGGCACGTTAAATTGTCGGTCCCGGCTTTTAAAAAAGTCGTTAAGCCACGACGGAGGCCTTAAGGCGGCCTAAAAACTCCGTCACCAGAGCTGGCCACTTGCTCATACGAACTTACTTACTTACTGCCCATGACGCACGTGAGATGACAGTCCGGTTTTTTATCAGGCATGTAGGAATAATTTATTTGTAACCGACTTTAGTTAAAGTTCTACTAAGTAAGTAAGTTCGTATGAGCAAGTGGCCAACTGTGGTGACGGAGTGGCCACTAATGTTCTACTGTAAGTAATGTAAGCACTTATATGTTTTTTTATGTATGTTCGCCGAACAGTGGTTTATCTTTCTTTTCTAAGACTTAGCTATATATAATATAAGTTATTTGCAACTCACTCGGTCATGGTGCTGATTTACTTAGTTAGTTAGATAGATAGATATTACATATATAAGTACTTACATAAAAAGTAAAATGTACATTATTATATACTTAAGTAATATATTATTATATACACCTAAGTACCAAATAAATATTCAAATAATTTTGAATATTTTAAGATCGGTCTACTGTCTCAAGGGATACAGTCTTGTTTTCTGTTTGTACTTTATTTGTATAATACCTTTGTGGTAGAAAGTCATCTGGCTCGAAGGAAGGGTTTACCATGGGTCCACTCTGCCGTCGCGCCCATTGCTCTGCCTCCTGGAAACATAAGACATGGTATGGTTAGTTTTACGAGTATAATATACCAACCTTAGGTACATTATGATACCTACCCATCAATATAAAATCTACTTATGTAACTCAAGAGGCGTAAGTATGTAAATCTTTCCCTATATGATAGGGTTAACATATTAGAACCTTTTGTGTCTTGGGCACGCTTCCATCTGACAGTGGCTTGGACTAGTTGAGCTACCTACAGATCGTTTGTAACGATCCTTGGTTGGCTTAACTGGTTCTAATTGTTACAGTTATGTAAAGTTTAGTTTAGTTTACTTTTAAAAAAAGCTATGCCCACACCACCAGGTTCTTGCCTGATTCTTTCCCTGGTGTAGGGAGTCGCGTTGGAACAGGCATTAGAATCACCAAGCATGTAAAACGAAACTAAGTGATTCTTGAGGTCCTACAAGAATAAATGATTTTTTCTTTCTTTCTTTCTTTCTTAGTTTCTGTAAATATGTAAATAATTTTTTTCCTAAAAAACTAAGTTATGATAGTAAATTCCACTTTTGACTTCTTATAAGTACCACTTTTGACCTCTATCGAGTGTGCATTATAAGCTCTAAATACCATCTCCGAACAAAGTCCTGAGTAAACCAGCGTAGGTACTTATCTACTTAAACTTTCGCCATCGCTGACTAGCATTAGACAATTCATTGTTTTACTTTATTTCAATATTAAAATCAAAGTAAAGTAGTATAGGTCCTACTATTGTTGGTTTTGGAGTAGATAAGTAAGGAGGTACCTACCTTTTAGATAACTGTAGTAAGGCACATAAACTATTACTTATTCTGTGGTATGGATGTGTTAACTATAGTATTTACTACATAGATAGATCGTGACAGTCTTATTTTTAAAGCAACAAAATACATGTGAAAAAAATATTCGCAACATGCTAATTTGTGATTGAATTAATTGTTCGTCGCAGTAGATAAACATGCTCATAGCCTAAGAGAAATTTTTTGAAACTACTTAGAAGCCAAATTATAATAAATATAATAATAGCTGAACGTGGTGTATGAGAGTTCGAAAATTATAGTCATGGAAAGGACCGGTGGGCAAGCGGAGTGGGTAAGCCCAGGAAAAGATGGAAAGATGACATTGTCGAAGCAGTGGGGGATGATTGAATGGTTGCCAGAGACAGGGAAGAATGGAAGCTAGAGGACGCCGTTATCCAATGGGGATTCAATGCATAATATAACATAACTTAAAAATGTATAATGTAAAAACTATATAAAAGTACTGGAATAAAAGGCTATATTATTTATTTATAGTCATGGGTCATCTCGAATCTCGATGAAAGGCGCTTCGCCTTGACTTTGACTTGGCTCTTGGCTCATCCCCGCAGGAACAGATGACAAAGTAAACAACACTAATAGTAACATCATAAATAGACAAGATAAATCAACTATTAAAATAGAATACATACAGTGCTCAAGATTTGAACACGCTCAGTCGTTTAGAATTATCCTAAATTACATCTGCAATAATAATTCTAATGAAGTTTCTGGTTCGAGTTCTGATAGATTGTAGGTACTGGGCTCGCTGACCATCCAAAAGTCTAGTTCACAGATGCCGTCTCTCCTATCCAATCAGAAAGTTAATTCTCGGCTTCGCTGCTCTATGCGTCTTATGGGATTTACGTTGACCAAAGGTGACGATCACTAGAGTTGGAAGTCACTGTGTCCATGTTGATGAACAAAACCGCTTGCTACTCGTCGTACCACCTGGCACAAGCTGGTGGTGTACCTACGAATTTCCATTATCCGGCTTATTCCTGTTCTGTCCCCCTGTTCTCTGTATAGATTTAATAGAATCATTGCATGTAGGTATTGCTATACGAATATTGAAACTTCCTTTTATGATGCCACGAAATACCTAATGGCACTTAGTCCATTATTCTATCTGTGTTTAAAATAAACGTCTTGATACGTCTGTGAAATAGGTCAAGTTCTGTACAAATGGCACATCCTCTTCTAAAGTTAGCAAAGTCGGATATACTGATAGACAGTCTGTGGTCGAGGGCCGACGAGTAAGTACTCCATCCTGCCTGTGCCAGGGATCCTGCGATACGATCTGTCTAAGTGGAGATCACGTCTTACTAAAATGCGTGCACAGGATTATCCAATATGGGCGTTTTCATAATGTGCAGATGATAATTTTCATGAAAGACACATTTTTAAAGTGTAGAATATACATTGTTTTATAGATATTTTCAGTTTACTCCGAATTATTTTTAAAATCAGCGACTTCATGGAAAGTCGTTTAAAAACGTTACCTTCGTGTTAATCCAGGTTATGTCTAGGTATCTTAACTACCCTTGATTGTACGTGGAAATCTGCATGTGGTATTTTATGTATGTGTGTAAGGTTGTATATAATATTAGTGTGAATGTAAATCAGTCTGTAGTCCTCCATGACACATAATAGGTTATAGTCTACGCGAGTAGTATACCTAGGTACCTACAGTAATGTTCTAATCAGGGCTGAGTGAGACATGCAAATGAATAAATTGCTCTATCCGATCCTGTCTCGTATCAGACATCCTATTGTGCGAGGCCAATGACCATGTCACCTTTGCAAACGCCCCGTTACCTACTTATTGTGCGTATGAAAAAAACCCGTTACAATATTATAATAAATATAATTGTCTGAATGTTTTTTTATTTTTTTAATTAACTTATTCCTCGAAAGTGTTACATACATATTCATTGTCATTCGTTCGTTCGTCGTATGAGCAAGTGGCCAACTCTGGTGACGGAGTTTTAAGGCCGCCTAAAGGCGGGTAAAAAAAATTGTCATTATGTGGGTTAGATGCTAAACTCGGATTGCTATTGAGATCATCATTTCATCTTTATCTAATATCCTACTAAGTACCTAATATAAATCTTAAAGAATGTGAGTAAGTATGTTTGTGTTTCAATCACGCCTATTTGGATGAAACTTGTAATAAATATAGACCGTGACCTGGACTAACATTGGGCTATTTCGAAGCCGCAGGTAACTCAAACATATATTATTTAAGATATCTACGTACCTCCTTAGATATAGAGTAACTCCTGCCACTAGTTCTTCCTCAGAACAATTACAACTCTTAAAAACTATTGGATTGCATTTGTGCATCTCACTATTTTAGAGATAGGTATATAAAAAACGTTGTATATAACGTAGTATTTTCAAAATGTTCACCACAGATAAGGCGGGACGACATGTAAATCTTCTAGATCTGCTCCATGCGGTCATGGATAGTAAAACATGTTCGTTCGTTCTATGAGCAAGTGGCCAACTCTGGTGACAAAGAAAAGAGAGAGGCCTCTGCCCTGCATCAAGCATGGGACAATATAAGGTAAAATAAAATAAATTCCAACAGCGTGGAATTATTTCGTGTGATGTATAATAATGTAAGTACCTTTAATAAATACAAAGAGCAACACGATAATGTGTATTTAATAGCCCACTTACTAGAACTTACTAGTGTAGAATGTCCAAGAATATTTATTTATATTTATTTATTATTTATTTATTTACTTTGCAAAATGTATCTTTGCTGCTAAAGTATTACCTGCCTGATAATTATAATTTTCCGTTCATATTGTCATTTGAAAACAGCACTCGAGGTTTATTATTATTTATTATTATTACGCAGACAAGTTCTAACAGCGTCGTCAACAAAAATGTATTATAGTTCCAGTTAATAATATTTTTTGTAAGTATCGAAAAGAAAAAAAAATTACAATTTGTTTACAACTGAAAATCAGTGATTCCACAAATTCCACACGTTGTACATAAAAATCTACGTTCGTTCGTTCGTTCTTGTATAAGTAGGTACCTACATAAATATATAATATATATAAAATCTGAATCTCCGAAACTACAAATCCGATTTCAAAAATTCATTCACCAATGTGTATCATCCACTATCCGAATTAACATAGGCTATATTTTATCAAGGTAAATACCACGCGAGCGAAGCCGCGGGCGAGTAAGCTAGTTAATAATAAAATAAGAGGTTATTTTGAAACCATACCTATCATTCTTGATTCACATTAAGATACAAATGGACAAGGTAATTTATCTCATTAATATAATAATCTTCCCGCTACTACGACTTTTGCAACCTTAAAGCATTTAGATATAAAGAAAGCAACACACTCGGAACGACAAGATATAAAATAAGGTAAACTAATATAATATGTGATAAATGTCCATGTCAATTATAAATTGTGACTACGAAAATTCCAAAACTACTGCTTGTTTTAGATTATAAACGCTGGATATTGACGTTGATAATTGTGCGACTTATTTTACTTAATTTTTAATAAATAAAAATATAAATAGGTACCTAATATAAAATCTTAGATACGAGTAAGGTGGTTATATGCAGCGAAAACAAAGTTTTGTGGCCACCAAGTGCACTTCGCTACTTTTCCTGAATTATAAAAATTCAAACTATTACAAAAGTATCAGAAAAAGCCTAAGATATGTGTATAACAGACTGTACAATATTTTTTTTATTAATTCCTTTGTTCAACGTAATAATAAAATAAAATAGGTGGCGGCGCTAGTTTGACGCATACAACCACCTTAACCTTAGAAATACATGGACGCGGGACTTGAGTTGTTTACCTTATTTAAATCACAACGTAAAAAAATATTTAGTCGACGTAACTATTCAGCAAATAAGGTAGGTACCTAAATGACGCGAAAAAACCCCGTGATGAATTCTGATCCTGTAGGTCACTCAAGAGCTTTCGCGATCTGTAGGAACGCCGAGCATTGTGGACAGCTTCATAATTCGTTTTTTTTGCAAAAGAATATCTTTGTCGTGTAGCATAGCACCTAACCCTCTTAATAATAAACAAAGATCAACGAAGTATTAATTTAAAGTTGTATTTAGTATCTTTATTCTGTGTACAATAAAGTGCTAATTCGTTCCTTCACTGACGTTCTTTGTTAATCTTCGTTTATTAATAAGGGGGTAAAGGTATTGATAGCGCATCATCACAACGACGAGGTCGAAAACCCTACTTTACTTACGAGGTAAAAACCATGCATGTGAATGCGAGTCCCGCTACCGTGCGAACCGATCCGGGGGAACGGGTTTTTTCAAAACATTTTGGCAAAATTACGATGCGTGTATTCTGCGTTTTCACAAAAAGGTGGTCAGTACATTTTACTGGTGTACAGTACAGTTGTATACAGCTTTTAGACTGGGGATCACTACTGCCCCCAATTCGGAAGTCACGAAACTAAACAAAAACCAGACTAAAATAAAATATTGAGTAAGTGGGTACTTACATAACTTTATAGTGGCGAATTCTGGATGTCACCAAAACACAATTTTACGGCTGTAAAATTGGGTTAGTTAAGTTTTGGCGTCATCCAGAATTGCCACTATTAACACTCTAATTGCACGCTTTTGCATTTATAAGACACGCGTTGATTGTTGATTTAAATAAGCTAAAGAAGTACCTACACACAAAAATAGGTAAATAATGTTTCAATTTTGTAGTTAGATTCGGATAATGGTCTTAGAATAATCATTAAAGATTCTGCGCATAACGATGCATAGGTACCTAACGTGACGGATCTCACTTTGCAATTTCCCTTCAACTGGAAGATTGGTCGTAACGAGCGACAATTGATGCATTCAGATCGGATTGAATATTAGCAGTCAAGGCAGTGGGAACAGGACCGCCCTCACGCTCTTCATCTGGATCACAATTTCATAAACCCCACTAACATGATACACGCTTTATGCAAGTTATTTAGTGTGGGGAAGAGCTGCGCAGGCGCCGCTTGGCACGCGTCACGCGAACTTTTGCCCATTCAGATTCCCGCCAAATTTCAACTATGTATTCTAAATTTGTCGTCACTCAGCTGCCAACGATTCACCACCTACCTACAAGCATTTTTGCATTTCCAGAAAAAGACATGGCATTCTTACATCGTCTTGTTATTCTGTCTTAACACCAAAATATAAATCGTTTTATCTACAATAAGAGTGTGGCGAATAATTTTGTTTTAATTTCAGTTTTCCGTACAAATAGGTACCTACCTACTATCAGTCTAACATTTGATTGAACGGTAAGTAGGGTTTTTTGAAAACATAGTAAACACAGGTAAAGTTATGCGACCTACTATTTCCAGTCTCGTAAAACCACACAGTTACAGAATAAACAACCTTATTTGCGTGGTATTCAGCTTAGTTTCCCTCAGATTACGGTGGAAAGCGTGGAAATTCCCCAGGACCGGTCCGGTCTGCCGCAGGCGCCGCCGCGCTGACTGGTCTGGGTAATTCCGACTCCTCCATACTTACACACTAAAACACTGATCTCAGTCTAACATGGCTATGTGACTACTGTGATAAACGGAACCGGAAGTTTCGTGGAGCGGCCAAAGTATTAGTACTAACCTACCAAGGTATAAGTATAAAGTAAAAACAACATTAAGTAGTAATTCGCTTTTGCTTTGAACTATCAGTAGGTATTAGGTACTTAAATAGTAAACAGGCCCAGACTGTATACCTAGAATAAAGTATCCTTAGTCAAGAGAACAGAAGCATGGTCCAAATCCAAACATTACAATTATTTCATACATGCTCATATTTTTAGTTGTTAACATTCCACTTGACAGATCGCAAGCCTATCGCCACTTAAGAAACTAACTGGTTTTCTTACGAGGTTTTTTCCTCTTTAATGAAATGTACGACAAAACCACGACAAAACAATAAAGTAAGTATAATAAAAATAACCCTTATCAACAAGAAAAGAGATCTTGAAACAGATGAGCAGATTTTCTTGAAACATAGCTCTAAGAAAGCGCACAATAAGACACCTTTCAACCGACGTTTTTTTTGACGTTCCTCCTGTTTAAAAGCACAGCAACTAGAACGAAATTCGCGAGTATTCGCAACAGCACGCAATTGCATAGGCACCTACTACGGTGGGTGTATGTAATACGTGTTAAAGCCATCAAGTTTCGAACAAGTTGACCTACAACATGTGAACCTGTACTGCGAGATACTATTACTTATTCCGTGTACTTTGATACTTAAAAAATCTTTAATAACGTAATTACATCTAGACTCACTCACATAATAAGTTAAATAGTAATACATTCATGTATTACAAAAGAGTCAGTTCGTTTTGGAGTAGGTATCTATAGTGTATAGTTAAGATATTTTGTAAATTTATGCATTTTTATGTATTGTATTAAGTACTTACCTATATTAGTTATACTACTGGTATACTATCTGTGGTTATACATCATTCATTAATAAACACTGGTATACTATCTGTGGTTATACATCATTCATTAATAAACCTCTATCAGAGCATAATAAATAAGTCATTGACACAGATCGTGCATTGAAAGGCAATTTGTCTGGTTTGTACTATGTCATCATCATCATCACGTGCAGCCCGTCTCATCCCACTGCTGGGCATAGGCCTCTCTTCGCTTGTGCCAACCTCCCGTACTATGTACCTACCTAATAATAATAACTAAACACCAGGGCATTCAATCAAGTCCAATACTAAAGCTTAACAGTGTTTTAGTCATTAAAACCAGTTTAAACTGGTTCGCTAGTGGAAGACGACAGTTAATCAGGAACTGCACTCTTGATTGATCAAAGTGCCTCTGTCGTAAATTGTTTTCGTACAAACAAACAACTGAAATATCATCAAGTTCATTATAATATCTCGTTCCTGCAAAGAACTACCTACTAAATAACTAACTTTAGGTCCATTAACTTTCAAAAAGAAAAGCTCTTTTTTGTATTGGATCTGGGCCCTTACTCCGGAACAACGAAAAACGAAGTTTCGTGACAATTTTCGGGGTCAGCTTATGTTGGTGGAAACAAAATTCGTAATAGTTCACCAACATAAGTAATTAGAACCCGAAAATTGTCACAAAACTTCGTTTTTCGTTTTGCAGATTAGACGCCCTGATAATAATTGTACTATGATTATGATGAAGCGCTCGTGGCGAAGCTTGCTAAGACGTTCTTGATAGATCGTCGAAGTTAAGCAACGTTCTGAGCGGTCACAACTTGGATGGGTGACCGCAAGTGGCATTTATAACTGAGCGCTTCCGTGCTTCGGAGGGCACGTTAAATTGTCGGTCCCGGCTTTTAAAGTCGTTAAGCCATGACGGAGGCCTTAAGGCGGCCTAAAAACTCCGTCACCAGAGTTGGCCACTTGCTCATACGAACTTACTTGTTATCCTCCTCATACATCGCTAAACGTCTGTAAAAATATACATAGGTACTTAATTGAATATTATTATGAGGCCGGTGGGACGGTTTAAGTCGTATTTCGAGGTCCTTTGCTGCTACAGGCACTTAATTATTTTTGTATGGCCTTAGTATTTTCCTTACAATTTTGTTTGTTAAGATTTTATTTCAAATTGTCCAATAAAAAGGTTTAGGTACAGTTCAAAAGATGATAATTTGTAATGCATCGTACAACAAGGAAAAGTCCGTAGCTACATGAATAAATGCATAAATTATGATAAAAAATACTAACATACAAAAACAACAAGCACCAAAAATCGTACCTTGAAGGACGCCAACTTCAAACAACCTTGCGCCGTTTTATGGTTGTAAGTATTTCTTAAATTAAACGCTAAAAGTTGATATAAATAACACTCCTTATAAGCATGTTAAATCCTATACAGTAGTATAAAGTAAGTACCTACTTAATGCAATGGTTTCTCAAAGGAACTATGTCGAAAGCCTCACTCTATTCGATTTCGTCAATAACATTGATTAAGTACATAAATGGTTGTGTATAAACAAAAGGTATAAACTCTGCATTATTTATTTGGATTATAAGCATTTTAAATCATTATGATGTCTGCGATTTGTACTTTTAGAAGAAATATTAGCACTGTTCCCGGATCCTTTGATGCACTGCTAAGTTTTGTTGGACCACTTGGACCCCATCGAGAACAAGATAAGTATTTCATTATATAATTTGACTAATATTTTAATTACTTAAGTAATTACAAAATTTGCATACCAATATTCGTGGTGAAATATGTGAACTCTCAATGACATAACATAACATCTTGTAGGTACTTACCATTATTTCATGCAAATAAACTACATATTTCATTTCATTTCATTTCATCATCAGGCTAAGAAAACACGATATTTTTTGTTCATATTACTTGTTCATATTACTGTTGAGCTAACTCCACTTAGTAGGAGACAGGGAGATGATGTTACTTAAACATCATAGAAATAAAAAAACTAAGATCACTTTAGCTTTTAAATATTTTTAAAATAAAGTGGTTTATGAATAGTTGTTTTGTTTAGATCAAAATAAATAATCATTAATTCGTGTTGTTTGTTAATGCCGCCCGTAGTGGTTAGGTATACCTACCTATTCTCTTTGATTGCCGCTAGAATGTGTGACGTGCATCATGACGTTAGCTCAAACAAAAATAACACGATTACTACATTAGTGGCTATTCGGATTGTCGCAAAAGCTAAACTAAACTAACTAAAATTAATGCCATCCTTTTTATTCCCATCGCTATGAAAGGGACGGCAACATTTTTAGTTAGTTAAGTTTAGCTTTCACGATCTCGTCACCTTTGACGAAGGATGGTGGGACTCGGCAAAGGATAGAGACGGTTGGAAGAGTTTGGGGGAGACCTTTGCCCAGCAGTGGGACGAGACAGGTTGATAAAAAAAAAAAAGTTTAGCTTTTGCGATGCTCCGAATTGCCACTATTACCTTTCTGTCTTCTAGGTAAGATATCATGTTCCTAAAAATTGACTGCATCATGTGCATAATAATAACAGGAAAATCGTATATAAAATTCCACAAACAAGGTAGGTCGTCGTTAACGATCTAATACATATAGTCATATACCTACCTACCCAAGTTTAGTACTTATCAAATAAAAGGAAACGCTGTGTAAAATGCAAAGCTGAAAGTAACTGAAGGTAACATAGAAGCGGTCAAACCATTTAAATTACAGTAAAGTAAATAAATAAATATTCTTGGACATTCCACACATCGTCATCTAGCCCCAAAAAGAAAGAATATCGTGAGTAGAATGCAAAAATGAAATGATAGCAGATTTTCTAGCACTTAGTATTGGGTGGGGTTGTCTAAAATTATTAATTTTACAAACTTGTCTTAACAAGCTCAAGTAGGCCATTCACACCTTGTAAGCGTCACTGCCGACCTTGATATTTTTCTCTTTGTTCACCAATGTTAACATTCAAGGTAAATACATAATAAAAAATTGGTATTTTGCGTATTAAGTGTCTAAAATTTGCAATGTACACTAACAAATTTATATTATTATAAAAATTATAATAAAGTAGTTGGTTTGTTTAATACCAAGTAATCTCTAAAACTACTCATCCGATTTAAAAAATATTATGGGCTTATTTTATCCCGTTAAAATAAAAGGTCTTTTGTTGGCGACCATTTTTGTAACTAAAGTCCTTCATTAGTACGTAAACCCCGCGGCAAATTCGTTCATTCTAAACCGGTACCCCCGTTCCCCGTTCCTTTATTTTATTGTTTTTTAATTTTCCTTAATTTTGTAATTTTAAGGAGGCACCTTTAAGTAGCCCGAATTTTTTGGTATGTAGGTAAGTACCTACACAAATATATTCCCGAGACTTCTTCCGCGTGAATTTCCTCTTAGTAACCTAAAGGAGGCTGAATGAAGAATTTGTAAAATCCCGAAGAATTCAAAGTTTGAATTGAAGTTAATCGAACCACCCTTTAAGACGTTCCAAATTTCCAATACCAACTTGAACACTCTTCCCCTATAAAGGGTAGTTTAAAAAAAATGTTACAAAGGTTGCTAAGTTTCAACTTTGTAAGTTCAAGGAATAAGATTTTGCATAATAACTCGCTTTGCCCCCCCTTTTTACCTTTTTAGAATTTCGAATTCTAATCGGATGCCTACGTCATAAAAGAACATTCCAAGACATTCCAACACACCCTCCAAGTTTCAGGTCTTTAGGTACGATCAGCGGTTTAGGGTGTGCGTCGATCCGTCAGTCAGTGATTTTGGAATACTGGAGGATTTTCAAATTTCAACCCTTAAGTATCCCCCAAGTAGGTCACTTTCAGCCCTTGCATTACATACAATCTACCTACTGTTTTTGACATATTCATAGATTAAAACAGTGAGTATCGTCCTAGATCCTGGTGGCTAATACAACTGGTTAGAATCTTTCCTTTATGTAAACCGATTGTAAGGATAAGTCTTCATCATCACATCATACACGTGATACATAATCGCTAGAATAATGGATTTTAAACCATTTCAACAACTACAGATTTACTAGCATGTAGTTTCGTATAGCGCACCAAAGAAATTAATTAATCTATAGGCTCAATTGTTCTGTTGACGGACCGGACGAGAATCTATTGAATTGTTTTGAAATCAGCCGCGCGCATTGCTTGTTTATAAATACGGCATTGCAAACTAGAAATAGCAAATTATATGTACCTACCTACTTATAGGTATGTGTGAACAAAATAAATTGCAAAGAGTAGGTACATTTACGTTTATTGATTCTTATTACCAAGACCATGACAATCTTAAACGATATAGGTATACCTACTTGAAAGAAATTCCTAAAGTCGAATAACTGTAATCTGAATGATCTTTATTAAAAGTCACAATATGTAAAAAGCATTCTTCATATTTTTCAGGTTAACATAAATTTTATTTTCCCTCTTCTTTCTTCCGATATTGAAACTATTGAGTGGTTTACTACTTATTAAATAGAGTTATTTCTTGAATACCTACCTGCCTGACACAGCACAATCTTTCTTAGGACCGAAGGATAACCGGCCTGTGCCATCGGTTCCGCATTCGTTGCATATACCTACCAACTATTTATGACGAAGCGACATTAATCGTTGCGGGTAGAATGCCTTCAGCCCCCTGATTGTGTAACTTGTCTCGATTGTCTCAAAGCAAAAATCACAGTAAATCGCGAAAACAATACGGTTCAGATTTAATTATACCCTTTCCAACCGTTTATTTAACTTTTGACAGCTGTAATACTGACTCAAATAGTGATGCCCTGACCCGTTACCGATTCGATTTATTTTATCGGTCGATTTTATTCATGAAGAAGTTTTAATCGATTTAACACACTCATTATTTACTATGAATTTCAACATTTTGCACCTGTTCATTACAAGTAGGTACCGCAGTTCATTCACAATACATGTTTTTTATTTGAACCAACTACAGTAAGTCTAAACGATTATTTTAGATTCATTAATTTTCAGCGAAGAAATTCGATCCCATTACTAGGTACGAGTACTATGGAACTGTTTTCATTACGCAAATTATTTACGCATTAAAACAGAGACATCTAAGGCATTTTAAAATAATAAAGGTTTTTACGTGATTTGATATAAAAATTATCACAATAATTTTATTGTAATTATGTGTTATTAATATAATCGATAATCGATTTATTTCAAAACAGTTTATAGTCGGTGGTCATTAATTACGAATGAAACATCTCTAAGTGGGCGGGACCCGTCCATGAAGTACAGTATTCCCTGTAGTACATTGTATCAAAAATTATTACAAAACTTTATGTGCGTGATCTGTCAAAAGTTAAATAAACGATTGGAAAGACTATAGTAATTAACTACTGACATATTTGACAGTTGTTGTTACTGTGATTTTTGCTTTGATACAACTTTGATACAATCGAGACAAGTTACACAATCAGAGGGAAGATCTCTAAGAATACCGAATTGGAGTTAGAACTGAGACAATCTATGTGGAAAAACCTAATGCTATGAATAAATATTTGAATTTTAATTTGAACATCATACCTACACGGTACAAACTGCATAATATTTATTTAACAAGTGGAAAAATAATAATTTTACTAAAACCGACTTAAATTACGTGAGAAGAGAGCAATTTTTTTCTGCACTCTCGAGGTGCATTTCTGTGCATACCTCCGAAGACCCTCATCAGATCCTCATATTTTTTTTATGGGAATATCTTCTTTCCAACAAAAAAAGCATCATCAAAATCGGTTCATAAACGACGAAGTTATAAAAACCGACATAAAAACCTCCTTTTTTTGAAGTCCTGAGATGATTCTGTAAACAAAGTTGTAAAAAAGTTGATAGATACCTACTAATAAATGTAATAAGTACAAGATTCTACGAGTCGCACCTAGAATACCTAATGTTCTTGCAGATTGAACCTACTAAAAATTCGAATTTAACAATTAGATTTTTCCGAGTCGATTCTTCAACGAACACCAACCAAAGTGGGTCCTTCTTTGAATTCTTTCTTTAAATCTTGTTTTCCTTCTCCATTCTCGCAATCAGTAACAACGACGCGACGTGCAAAGATCGACAGATTGCAATATTGATTGCGTAAGCGTCCCTCACTTGTGTAGTGCCGACACAGTGGAACTAGTCTGTCTGCAATGAATTCAATGAGACACAGCTTTTCTGCAAAACATCAGCCGTCTTAAAAACCCGATTAAGATTGACATGACTCCAATTAGTTTCGTTTAATCGATTTGCAGATTCGATTTAATTGGACTACTCTCACGTTATGTTGCGGTTTGAAATAACATGAAGGGTTCCGTACTTTTTATGAATATTTCAAGCGTCTACCTGTTGACGTTTTAAATATTGAGTAAAACGGCAAAAAAAAATCACGTTCGTTGTATTGGAGCCTCTTAAATATTATGTTATTCTATTTTTAGTAACTTGTAGGTATTTGTTGTCATATCGGCAACATAATGCATCTGTGAAAATTTCAACTGTGTAGCTATCACGGTTCATGAGATACATCCTGGTGACAGGCAGACAGACAGCGGAGAGGGTTCCACTTTCACCCATTTGGGTACGGAATCCTAAAATTTAATATTTTTATGAAACCTTCAATTTCGTAAGAGAGCTATTTACCTTACTATTGAGGCGTAGGTATTCTGTTAGTAACTCCGAAGATCCTGATCAGATCCTCAATTTTTTTTCGTCATCGGGAGTAGGTAGGTACATAAGTACCTAATCTTGCTTCTTCTTCTTCCTGCCCTTATCCCACTATGTGGGGTGGGCACAACATGTATTCTTCTTCTATTTCCCTCTATCAGTCGTCATCTCAGCACTCACTCCTTTCTTACTCATGTCATCCCTCACACACATCTTTTCTTTGGCCTACCTCTACACCTATATCCATCCACATTCATACCTAACACTCTCCTAGTAACATGACATTCTTCCCTCCTCATAACATGACCATACCAAGCTAACCTATTACTCCTCATCTTTTCATTCACTGGAGCCACTTTCACACTTCCTCTTAAGTAGGTAGGTACCTAATCTTGCAAACAAAAAAAAATTAATCGTTTCACTATTGACGGAATAATAGGTGAACATACACTTAGGTAAGTACTTAGGTACATTAAAAAATACAATGTAACATAGAACCTTCTCCTTTATTAAAGTCAGTTAAAAGGGGGATAAATGGAAGTTGCCTAGCTTTGGGACTAGATTAATGACACCGTGTAAAATGTCCAAGGATATTTTATTTAAGTAGGCCTATTTTATGCTTTGACTTGACCTGACCTATACTTATTTTAGAAAATCAGATACTTACATAAGAAAATACAAAAAAAAATCAACTGCGGTGCATCACGTCATGTACTTTTTTTTTTTTTACCTACATCTTATTTCAAAAACGCACTTTTAGTGTCGCTAACTAATCTCACGGCAACGATACGGCTAGTGTATGACCGTAATATGGCGGAAACAATTTCTTGAAGCAAACAAGATGTTATATAATACGCGAAGGCTGATGGCGGTCGGAACTTACTTTTCTATCAGACCATAATAATATGATATTTTATTTGGGTTTCTACAACACTCCAATTACCTTGAAAATTATGTTGAAATTGATGACGTCTAGTCTATGAATATGATAAAAGTATTAGAGTCATCGCAAACTGAGCGACTATAGTCACCGAGTGACGAGTCTAGAGTAGGTAGACGCTGTCGCCTAGTGTGCGCCTTGTCGTCGCGCGCGACTCGGCGACTCTGACGCCAAGTGTGCGGAGCTTTGAATTCAACAAAATATATTATGAAAATTGTCGGCCGCAGCTGTCGTCGCCGCAAGTCGCCGAGCTGTCGCTCTCGCCTGTCGCCTAGTGTGCGCTGCCGCTTATGGCATCATAGGCATAGGTTGCCTACTGATGATGTAGGTATAAACTAATGTTAATTAATGAACTAAGAGAGAAGTTATGCTATAGCTTATAGTATGGGGAATTTTAAGATGGAAAAGACCAGTTATTGGTATTTCCCCGAACCGATTATAATATTATCCGATAACATTAAGTAAAACAGTTTATAAAGACAGTCTAAAGAATACACTGATCGTCTAATTAAAAAAAACTACCTATGAGCTACCGAGTACCTACATACTTGTACTATTATTTATTTTGTGGCGATATCAACAAGTTTTAAAGAAATTGCGTAGGTAGCATCGCGCACTCTAATACTGTTAAAAATAAATGAGGGTGTGTTGTGTGATTATTGCGTTGTGAGAAAAATAATATGACGCGTGTAATGAAAAAAAAACGGACAAGTGCGAGCCAGACTTGCACCTTGATAGTTCCGAACAGATTATTTTGCAGTGCAGCATCCAAATCCAAGATTTTTTTTATGGAACATATTATGATGAATGAGAGTAAACAAAAACTAAGGTAGGTATGCAATATCTGTTGTATCACCAAAGTTTTACATTATTCTGTGGTAAGTAGGTAGGTACTTACCTACTTACTTATGTTTTTAAAGCTCAGAAGTTGTTTGATTAAAGGCATAGAACGTTTCACTCGCCAGCGGCTTTGTTCGCGTGATACCTACCTGGATAAAAGAAGCCTATGTGTTATTCCAGGTCACAAACTATATGTACTTACCTATATTCCAAGTTTCAGACAAATCTGTTCAGTACTTAGTTTTTGCTCCTCACATCCACACATCCATACTCACAAACATTCGCATTTAAATAGTATATATACTTAGTAGGAAGGTACCTATTGTAGTTTTGGTTTCAATCGATTCCTGAATAGGAACACTCTAGAGATAAAGGGTATAGAGCCTGATAGACGCGGAGGGTTTTTATTCCTATCGAGGTACGCAACCCTAAAAAACAGAGTTTGACGGTCAGACAGAACAAAAAGCTAATGTTCCTAAAATATAAGTGGTCCCTGCCAATTCCGTATTTTCTCTGTGAGCTACAACGCTACGAGTGCTATCCGAGTGGCCGTTTGAAAGGGAATCGCATGTGACAGCCGGCGCCGGCGCATGCCAGCATCTCAAGATCAAGGTCACGAACACTTGAAAATATCACTATCAATAATGATGTAGAGGTACCTAAAACAACAAAAGGTAACCTATTATAGATTGCCACTTATGTTTTTAAAAAACTCTAACCTCTATCGATCTCGATACTAACGCGCAGTGAGTGCGCGTTCGAAAAAAGTGGTGTGCAAATTGTGTATTGGCTCTAACATTTCTAGAACCAATCAATCTATTGCAATGAGTATTGTGGTCTTTATGTTTGATTTTTTCTGGGACGAAACAATATTGTATGGTACGTAGGTAAGTAATCCATTTGCATATGACAAAACTTCATAAAAATAAAACCTGGTGGCGAATTTACACATAGGTTACACCTAGGTACTATTTTCCGTGACGAATTGATTTTGTGACGAATGTAGGTACAACAACAACCCACTCAACCATAGATTAAGAAGTAGGTAAGTACTAGGTACCTACCTACCTAGTCACTACGCAAATTTTTAAGAGACATTGACTGCTGTGAGATCCTATAAAAAGGTGAAAATCACATTATCAATTTCAAACAAGTACTTAGCAACATAATTTTTTTTATTAAAACCGACTTTAATTACCTACGTAAGAGAGAACTTTTCTGCACTCTCGAGGTGCACTTCTGTGCATAACTCCGAAGATCCTCATCAGTTTCACAATCAGTTTGTATTGGACCCCCCTTGGAATATCTCCTTTCCAACAAAAAAAGAATCATCAAAAACGGTTCATAAACGACGAAGTTATCCGCGCAAACTAAATATATTAATTACCAAGTATATATAATATTTGAGAGACCTCCTTTTAAATAACAAAATATCTAAACATTTTTCTCTTTATGTAAGAACAAGAAGTACCTAGGTAGGTATTTAAATCCCTAAATACAATTATTTTTTACTTTTTAAAGTCAAGACTTCACGTTCTCTCATTTTACAAAATGTAGGTAGGTAGGTGTGTATGTCCATGGGTGTTTTTTATTTATTATTATTTATTTTATTTTCATTAATCTGTATGCAAAAGGCCTTCCACAGTCCACTCCACATTAAATATTAAAGGTGATTGGTCTTGTCGGCGAGTGTGACCGCCAAATCGGCATGCTTGCCAGCACTGCACACCAAGATCAAGGTTCAGCGGCGCTGAGCTTGCCATCTATCACACTACAAGTCTACAACCTGATAAATAACAGCAATCCATTTTAAAAAGAAAACGCTGCTTTGATGTCAATGTGTAATATGATTATTTTGCTTTACTTATTCTGGAATGAACACTAGTACTCGCTGCTTTCGCTATATTTCGCGAAAATTCTCATTCCAGAATAAGTAAATTATTTTTTTCTAAAAATAAATGTAAGTACTTAAGTACCACGCTGTAAGTACTTATATTTTTTTTTATATTTAGGTAAGTACCTAAGTAAGTACATTTTTATAAAACACAAAAAATAATATAATATAAGTATAGCTACTTATATATATAGCGGTAAGTAGGTAAGTAAGTAAGTATACAAACTAATTATTATTGCTATATTTGATTAGTCCAATAAAGCTTTTTAAATTGAAATAACTGTGTATAAAAGTTGCACTCTTGGCATAGTTCGGTCCTCGATCGAAGCCGGAGTCGGCGCGAAGATATCTTTGATATTTAGGTATAGTTCGAATGTTTCCTTCAACACCGTTTGCTAACATTCGGCGTGACCTTCTACAGATTGTGAGGAAATAGTTAACAAAGGTAACGCAAATCGGTTATAGGTAATTAGAAGTTTTGTTCATTTGTAGCCTAGAGGTGCTAAGTTCGTTAGTTGTGTTTTCTTTAGTGATCTCGAAATTGTATGCCGTACATCGTTTACCTACCTAATATAATTTTACAGTGTTATACCACACTTAGGTATTAGGTAGGTACCTACTTCATTATAATACTCTGACTGTCTCTGACTACCTTATTAGACATCTTCAAAGAGTCTAAAAATGTCTAAAAAGCTCTGAAAGGACAATGTTACCGCATCTTGGAAATACAGAAGTTATTTTTTTTTTTTAATTTACTTCATTATAACTCATCCATAATCAGATCACCTTATCAGCTTTGTCAGCCTCTTGAAAGGAAAAATATATTTCTATGTAAGATTATTGTTCTCTATGTGCCTAGTAGATAGAGATCTTAGATGTAGACACTAATCATTTACACTGAGCTCGCATAATAGGTGCTAATTTCGCATCCTGCGAGAGAAATCAAGCTTCTTCTTGTACCTATACCTACCTACGTACACATAGCAGTCTTGTCTATGCCTCTCGATCAAATAGCTGTCTATGCTAGTAATTAGGTACTTAGGTACTTTAATAAAACTTAATAAGGCTTACGATGGTAGGTATTACAGAATCATTAGTGGCAATTCTGGATGCCTCCAAAACTTAACTAAACTAATTTGACAGCACTAAAATTGATGCCATCCTTTTTATTTCGATCGTTATGAAAGGGACGGCAACATTTTAAGTGCTGTCAAATTGGTTTAGTTAAGTTTTGGAGACATCCAGAATAAGCCACTAATGTGTTATTAATAGTGCCAATTTCCAGCAAACCGATTTCAATTTTCAATTTATGAACAGAAATCCACTGTCGAAGTGCTCATAACGCAGATCTTCGTTAGATCCTCAAATATGTATATTTTGGGACCACCTCGGCAGTAAGTAATAGTTGGTAATAGGTAAGTAGGTACTTAAGTAGGTATTTATTACTCTTTAAAAATTTAAGTAATATAGTTAAAATACTTAAGTACTTACTTACAAAAATACTTAAGTAACTACTTAAGTAGGTGTGTGTAAGTAAGTAGGTACTTACCTACATAAAAAATACTTAAGTAAGTAAATAGGTACCAAAGTACCCACATAAATTAAACATCGTTCGTAAATGACGTGATACAACAGTTCATCAGTATTTCAATATTGATCTAATTGATCAGCATGCATGCGGAATCTCGAATCCAAAGATACAATAGAACACAAAGCATAGGTAAATGATCCTGTTGAACTAACATCTTTCAGATAAACACCCGCATGAGTGACTAGCAGCCAAGGTTGCACAAGCTACCTTAGCAGTAAGCACTCTATGTCATCAATAATGATATTTGTCCAATGTGATTACTGATTGATTAGTAGTGATTACCTACCTACTCCGGTTTTTCTAAGTGTTCATTACTTATATTCCACAATATGAAGTGAGTCATATAACAACTATTTACTATTGGTCTTGTCTTGTCGAACAATCGCCGTATAATTGCCAAACAACACTCGCAATGCACTTTCGCTGGGCAAGGTGGATGAAGATAGGTAACCTACCTACCGCGCACAATTTATACACCAACTAGAAGTTCGTCCCGAACTGAGATCTCGCGCGCATGAACTTTGGAAAACCAACTCAAAGAAAAGCAAGATTTCACCGAAACTTCAAAAAATCCTGTAAAATTGCATGAAAAAATTGAAAGCTTAGAACCATGACGGAGGGGTGAGTGTCAAAATGCCTTTAAATTAAAAGATCCCCTTCAAAGGGGATTTTGGGAATTTCCTTTAGAGCAGAAATTTCAGATTAAGGGGATTTTGACACTTAAATTACTTAGGTACCAAAATAGATGAGAGTGTTGTCAGATGAATACCTACTGAGCAAGCAACCTTTTCATTCCGTGCGTGACTGTACCTACAATCATGATTATTTTAAAAGTAAGCTCAGATTTTGGTTTGGTACTACATCCTATTTTATTTTTTTGTTAGATAAATTAAGAAACTATTTGTGTCAATTTAGATGTCGCCAAAACTAAACTAAACTTATTTGACAGCACAAACAATTTTGCCGTCCCTTTCATAATGATCCAAATGAAAAGGATGGCATCAATTTTAGTGCTGTCAAATTAGTTTAGTTTAGTTTTTGCGACATCTAAATAATTATGCCTAAGTATATAATACCTACTTACTTAAGTAGGTATATAAAGCTACTCACTGCGGCTAGCAGCAGGTATGTAAAGTAGCATAAGTAAGTACCTAGTTTCATAATTATTTATGAGACTGGTATGGTATGATATAAAAACACCAGTCTGTTCTCTCAATTTTATTGAATGCCGACTGTTTAAGTTTTTCGCGTTCTCTTTGTTATAAAAACAAATTTAAGTAGGTACCTACCTTACCTACTATCGAATTTTGAGTTTATATCAAAGTAGGTAGGTACTTACTTAATAAACGTTATGTTTCAATATTTCTCTCATCCATGCTGTAGGTAGGTACGTAGGTAGGTACCAATAGCGTGAAGTGTGAAGTAAACACGCCACCAAAATGAATTGGTAAAAAACTTAAATCAGTAGATTAAACAGTCTAGCTAGACTCTAGGCAAGATATTGTAAAGGAAATATCTATGTACCTATGCCGATCGGTCGATGACAACTAGAAATCAATTCTAGACTTGACAACCCCGATCCTTGAGTTCGTTTAACTTTCCTTAAAGTAATCACTTGTTATTGATTCATCGGATTCCTGGCGCACCTGTTATCTCTAATGTAATGTAATGACACTTGAAATATTCCATTTCCAACAAAAGTTGTGTAATATATAAGTTATACCTTTGGTTATACTTACTTATTACAATTATTGTATCCCGGCTTTTAAAGTCGTTAAGCCATGACGGAGGCTTTTAGGCGGCCTAAAAACTCCGTCACCAGAGTTGGCCACTTGCTCATACGAACGAACGAACGAACGACAATTATATTATTATTGTTTGAACATTGTCGACGCAAATAGTACCTACATAATGCGTGCGATCTGAACAAAAATCTTAACTTGACTGTAGCATTTTATGCCACACGGCCCACGGCATTGTCATGCACGTTTTTTTTGCAGTAAGTAAGTAACGGTAAGTACTTATATGTTTTTTTGCAGTAAGTACATACGAGTGAATGGTTCTATGTACTTACAATGTGTGATCCCACAGATATATTGTGCCGTAGTAGCGGACAGCCCAACGTCATTTACCTACCCATACCCTTGTTATTTATACAAATAGGTGCCGTAGCGGACAGCCCGACGTCATTTACCTACCCATACCCTTGTTATTTATACAAATAGGTGCCGTAACGGACAACCTGACGTCATTTACCTACCCATACCCTTGTTATTTATACAAATAGGTGCCGTAGCGGACAGCCAGACGTCATTTACATACCCATACCCTTGTTATTTATACAAATAGGTGCCGTAGCGGACAGCCCGACGTCATTTACAAGCGGACAGCCCGACGTCATTTACATACCCATACCCTTGTTATTTATACAAGTAGGTGCCGTAGCGGACAACCTGACGTCATTTACCTACCCATACCCTTGTTATTTATACAAATAGGTGCCGTAGCGGACAGCCCGTCGTCATTTACCTACCCATACCCTTGTTATTTATACAAATAGGTGCCGTAGCGGACAGCCCGACGTCATTTACCTACCATACCCTTGTTATTTATACAAATAGGTGCCGTAGCGGACAGCCCGACGCGCGACGTCATTTTCCTACAATACGTGCCCATACCCATGTTATTTTTAATAGACAATTAGTTAATCTCCAATCTGGTGAAAACGTACGTGCATTGGCTTGGAATTTTGGCAGACTGCCGAATGCTTTAAAAGACCAGATCAGGTGCACCTACTCGTAGTTATTGATTCATGTAGGGCACGTGCTTTAAACGTGATCAGCATGGCAAGTTGACGAATCTTTGGGTTTCAGTCGAAAACCAACTTTTGTAATTAAAATAACATAGTAAGTATTATGATAAATATTCAAGTAGGTACCTAAATATTAACTAGGTTTCTGTTAATTACGAAAAATCAATGCACGAATACGTAAAATAATCCTGACTGTGTGCCCAAGTATCTTAGACACTCTATTTCTACCGTAACTTCACTTGGGCACTTCAATAGTAGGTACCTACCTACCTACGAATTCATTCGCATTATATTATAGTATAGAGATTCACCACTCATTGCTGATCCTAATGCTAACTGTAAAGCATAAGCACAATACAAACAAAATTACACTGAAGTTGGCCATTAGAATTTCAAAAAATTTAAAATTCACTGAAAGAAAATGTCTGTAGTAGTAGTAGTACTAGCTAGACCTACGGTCGTTCGTCGTACGGACCGCTAACTCAGTCGATGGTGGGACAAAGTTACCACTCTCTGCAAAGTCCTGAGAGACGCCAAAAATAGGCCATGATGGAGGGAAATAACACAGAAAGCAATGATAGACTTTCAAGGCCATAACCTTCAGAAATTAAGTAGGTAAATGAACGAGAAGAAGACAAACGTAGAACGCAAAACAACTAGAGAACTGCTTGTAGGCTTGTAGCAGTATTTAAATTCATTTAGTGATAACTAGTTAATTAACATTAGCTGGTAGATCCAAGACCGCTCGAAGAAGAGCTGGCTCACTTTTAAAGAACTTACCTCCCTGCACAATTTTGTATTGACTCAAGAGTAGTGAGTGAGATCAATTTGTTTATTTAGGTGAGATCAATTTGTTTATTTAGTAAGGCCATGTTTGTATCAATAGATGTTTTTACCTAGGTACTTGATCGGCAGATTTCTACTCACTGATAAGATACCTATTGTAATAGCGCTGATTTTTATCTAAGTACACAAATCTCTTCTAACTTGGAGTAGGTAGAGGTACTTCTAGAACTCTGTTCAAATCCCCTCACTGATAAAATAGGCCTTTGATTTTTGAAATCCTGCGCCAGTGGAACTCATTAGAGTCATTAGATACCTTCCTCGTGCGTGTTACAATTTTTTACAATCGCTTTAAAAGAGAAACGAAAAAAAAAATTAAGTACCTACCTAATTACCTATTGACTTTCTATTACGAAAACTTGAGTGAATAGAAATGAATTAGCGATGGTAGAAAAAGAATAGAAACCAAGCGTTGGTCATATGGCTATACGGGCTCAGTAGTACTGAGCCCGTATAGCCATATGACCAACGCTTGGTTTCTACCTATACTACTACTTACCTATACCTGCGCCAGTGGAACTCATTAGAGTCATTAGATACCTTCCTCGTGCGTGTTACAATTTTTTACAATCGCTTTAAAAGAGAAACGAAAAAAAAAATTAAGTACCTACCTAATTACCTATTGACTTTCTATTACGAAAACTTGAGTGAATAGAAATGAATTAGCGATGGTAGAAAAAGAATAGAAACCAAGCGTTGGTCATATGGCTATACGGGCTCAGTAGTACTGAGCCCGTATAGCCATACGACCAACGCTTGGTTTCTACCTATACTACTACTTACCTATACTGTACTGACTCAGTACAGTATAGGTAAGTAGTAGTATAGGTAGGTAGTATAGGTTATCTGCGCCAATATACTAACATTTAAGTAATACAAATTGGCCGTATAATATTTACTGATTGATGCCTAATGTTTTACTTAGCTATTTTGTATGAGCTGTGTCACTAGTCCGGTCCGGACGGCGGCCCTGACATGATATTGGCTTGCAATACGAAACAGGTAATTTTTATTTGTAAGTATACAAAGAGTAGGTAGGTACAAGGATATTTTTACCAGAAAGAACTAAATGATCGACACCCTGCCTCAATTTAGAAGTAACTTAGTTATATAGCAGTAATACTCGTATGTACTTATAATAGTGCGTGGCCGTGCACACTGTGCATGTGCACAGTGCACTACCTACTGGCTGAGTCGTGCATTGGTCTGGTCGTACCTACCTTAACCACGTGCGGCTAACGACTGCAAGATAGTTGCAAAAGATTTTGAAAGCTGAGGATCTACTTAGGATGTTTGTTAAAATAAACATTAAATAAGTAAGTAATAAATAAAAATAAATAAATAAATATCCTTGGAAATTTCCTTTTCACATTATAATCTGTAGACTCTGTAGGTACTTATGGACCTACTCACGATGTTCGTGACATTAGTTGCTTCAGCCAAATTCAATGTGCAAATGTAAACAAACTGTCACTCACAAAATATAATCTTTTCTATGAGTTGGTCTTTTGTGATATTAACATCAACATTGAAATGAATAAAATGTTAAAAAGTAGTGAAGAGAAGCAAGTAGGTACCTACCTGTAATAAAATAGTTACTTATCCTTATTTTTTATTGACCATTAAATGAGTAGGTTAGGTACCTACTACCAAAGACGATTTTATGAGTGCTTCTGGTTATCTTTGGTACTACTGAGATCATTTTAAACAGGTATCCGCTAGCTAGGTGGATAGGTAGGTACCTACATAATCATTCTTGCTTGAATAAAATTTACGAAGTTGTTTTGAACCTTAGGCACATTAAAAAAACAACTATTCTATGGAAATTGGCAGAAATAACGCAAACTTGAAAATCTTAGCTTAAGAGCGGCCAACCCGGCTCACTTTTCATACAAACGCTCGTACGTGATTATGTTGTTGTAACAGATCTTTCTTTTAATTTTTTGGACTAATAGGTATCTTGTGCACCGGGAAGGGCCACCTTAACGAAAGACAAGGAAGTCATCCTAATTAATCTTTCAAACTAGTGAGAAAAAGGACAAATGCATCATTTTAGAATAAATAATAAAGCAAATAATTTATCAACAACAGAATATACTTAATAGGTACTTAGGTACTTATTAAGTAGGTACCCATTATTATAATTATCAACTCAACGTGTTTCGAATTTTAGTAGTTTGGACGTGCCAACTTAATTTAAAAATTACTGTCTCTCTATTGATTTTTAATACATATTCTCAATTATTGGGGATTTGTTACCACTCCCATCAATATAAGTACCTACTTACCTATCATCATCTGAAAAAATAATTTTTGAAGCGGCAGAACAAGATGCCTGCGCCCTCGCCTTACGCCGCCGTTTCTGTATAATTTATGCCCAAAGTTGACACCGACAATTTGGCTGAAGTTTAGTGATATCACATCCATTTAATTTATCGGCAAATACTTATTAAATATTACTTAATTTATATGCACTTTAAACGAGCTTTAAGCGGTGAAGGAAAACATCGTGAGGAAACCCGCGGCTAGTCAGCCCCACACGTATTGACCATTGTCTTTCCTGTGAATATGACCGACATAGCTGAGAGGATGCTTTAGGTGCTGGGCAAACCTATTCCATCTCAACAATAACCCAGGCACTACAGTGTCCCGTTAAGTGTAGGCAAAGATTGCCTCCTGCCTGACGCTGTATAAATCATCTAGTAAAAGATGTAAAGGCCTAGTGTGTGTGTGTATTACCTTAAATTTGGACATTTCACACAGCGTCATCAGTCATTGTTTGATGTCGATCAATGATTTCTACCACACTAAAAGCTGTCGATCGATGTCGACTGGTCCATTCTGCCGTCGGCCGACCGATGTCGATCGATTGCTCTGGATATATAATATAACGTACCTACTTACTTACTTAGAATTCGTCTGTTTTTTTTTTTATGTAGGTAAGTACTTTAGGTAGATACCTACTTCAAAACTTTGGACTGGGGTAAACAGATTTTAATGGTTCTTTTTTTATTTGAAAACTGGTGCTTCTCCTGTGGTAAATTTTGAGGATTTGATGAGAATCTTCAGAGTTATGAACAAAAATGCTCCTCAAGAGTGGAGAAAAATGCTCTCAATAAATAAATTTTGAGAGCAATTTAATTTTGCCACTTGTTGTTCAAACTTTGAGAAGTGGAATTTTTTTTGTAAGATCGTTGTAGGTAGGTAAGTAAGTAGGTACCTATTGTTGATCGAAGGTAAGATCAAAGTAGCAATACCCACGGATCAGCCGCGCCGCGTGTCCCACACAACAACAAAAGATTGAATAACATCCACAAAAAATTTAGTCAAATCAAAAGATTTGGCGCAAGTCCAACTAGCATTGCTCCATGGGAACGTTTGTTACAAACTTGCGATCTAATACGTAAGCAAATGGATGGACGTAATGAAAAATATTCCCATTTTTTTATAATAAATAACCTACCTATACTTTTCTTTCTGGAAGCGCATTTTGGGCACACCTGCCTCTACTGTTAACTAGTTGGTAGGTAGGTATATTTCACATGGGTAATTCCTTAGAGGATAGCTGGTAGGTACTTATAGCCGGATAGGTACGAGCATAATCAAAACTACCACAGCAACTTCAACACCTACGTATTTGTTTGGGTTAAGATATGGAAATAATCGATTCACATTTAGGAAAGTTATGTATGGTAATGTAAACACCATGAAAACTTCCACTAACAAATGGTCGAAGGATCGAATCGCAAAATGGAAAATTTACATAGGTACACGGTAACTAGGTAGGTAGTTAGAAGTTGTTCATGGAGAGACTCGGCGCGGCGGCGCCGGCGCGGCGCTGGCGATGCTGCCGTATGGCGGCGCGGGCGCCTGCAGTGTTGCGTCGGAGTCGTGTGGTTGCTGCGCGGTAGGTTAGATATTGACATTGCGGCGAACACGCCGCGGCGCGCCGCGCGCGCCGTGCGGGTATGGTTTATTTTAGTCCGACGACCGTGAACAACGTCTAGCCATTCATCGGCCGTCGAATACTGTCGAACCCAAAATATCTACATTCTACTATCCGCATACCCTCGCTAATAAATCTCGCAAAAATCGCATAAAATATTAATCTGAAATTCATAGTTTTCACAACCTACCTTCTTGTTCTGCCGTCCGGGTGTGAGCCCCACCTGGGACCCCATCTCGGCGAGAATGTTCTTCGGCATCTTGGCACTGAACAGTCCCACTCAAAAATATAAAAAAAAAAATGCTAAACTTCGCGGTCGCAAGTTTTGCGAACGTGAGTGAACGCGGTTGCGCAGCGTGCGCGCAGCAAACGAATGAGCGAGCGCAGCTACCGCGCGGCGATATGAAGGCGTGCTGCATGACGTCACGCGCAGTCTGCACCCTGCACCGGCTGCACCCTGCCCTGCCTCGCGCCTCCCGTAGGAAAACACTGAAACGTCACCATCCGCGGGAAGCGTCACGCTGCTGCGGCGAAGACACGACGCGGCTTCACAGAAACCGCACCACACCACATTGTGTTATTCACTTCAGTTTCTGCTTGCTAGGTACGTATAGTAAGTACTTACTTACTTACGTATCTTTGCACAGATGACAATTTCGCTCAGTCATCAACTCGTTCGACCACAGGATTAGGTAGGTTAGTACCTACTGCGTATTTGCACACATTATTCTGTACAGGAGGCACTACTGTGATGAATGACTGATCTGAGTTGTAGGTAGGTAGGAAGGTACACCTTTTGTTATTTTATCATAAGCGTGTTACAGAAAAAAATATAGGTAAGTACTTGTTTATGATTTTTAGTCTAGGTAGGTATCTATACTTACCTATCGTCCTTGGTTTAACTCACGTTTTATCTGCTAAGTATAATAGTTTCGGTTCGGAAATACTTAAGTACTTACCTAATATAATATTGTGCAGTGATACCTATAACAGCTGTCCGGATTTTCAGCAAAACTTCATGAATATCGATATTTGTCAATTTGTATGTAAATGTCACCCCCTTATCTAATCAGTGAACACAGTTTTTCTTGTTTCCTGATCTAAATGCGATTGTACCTATTCAATTTCACATTGAGAGAGTCATTGTGTTGAAAGAATTCGCCAGCCTAGGACACTGCGTTACCGTGCCCTAGCTGTTACCGAGATGCGCCACGAGGAGGCTTCTTTAGCAACTTTTTGGCATAATCGTATTTGAGTTTTGAGAGTTATTGACACGAGAGAAGAAGAATTTCACATTATTTTTTCAGTAGGTAGGTAGGTAGGTACCTACTTACATTTATTGTGAATACCCTACTGATATGCCTTGAGTTACTTAGGTAAGTAAGTACCTACCTAGGTAAGTATATCACTTTGAACCTGATTCAATTTTAGTATGTTATGTTGGTACTTAAATAATACAATACAATCCATTAGCAGTTAAGTAGGTAGTACTTAGGTGCCTACCTACCTACCTCAGAAGCCATGAAGAAGCATCGATAGATGGAGTGAGCTCCATTTTCCTAGGAATGAGCGAAGCGAACAAAGATTTTATTGGCAACTTACTTTCTACCTAGGCGATTTTGCTTTCGATGTATGTTTCACTTTTTTGTGCTCGCATAAAATAAGTAGGTAGGTAGGTACTTACTTACAGTTACTTATATAACCGATCGATATAATCTGCACGAAACTTGATAGGTAGGAAATGAGGTAGTGCTAAGGCAGGTTTCAGGTAAGTAGGTATTACTTTTTAATCTAAGGATGTAAAATTCAATACCTACCTAAGTAGATAATAAGTAATAAAAACTGGCAAAATAGACAGTGTTTGATCCAGCTAGACGACCAACATTAATAACAACCTGGCTCCGAAGCTTTCCGTGGTTCGGTTCGACCGAGACGGTCGATCGATCTCGTGATAGGGCGAAAACAGTAAAAATAGACAAAATACTTTAAATAACTTATTGCCTAGACTCACCCCAACTGCCACAACTCCTGAATAGTATTCTGCACTAGAGATCTCCCTAAATTCCGCTAATTAATTTAAGTTGGCCTTTCTCTTATCAACCGCCATTCAATTTCGTAGATTATCCGCAATCCGCAACGCAACTGTCCGCAACTTCCGCAAGTGCCGGTTTTCACCGTACCGGCGAGGTGGCGCTAACATCATGTCCGGCGCCGGCGCACACAAATTTGGGCTCGGATATAGGTCTTTTCACATAGACACTGACAGTTGGCAACCCAATTAGATAAGAGGAAAATATAATACTTAATAAACTTACGATAATGTGTTGTGCGTGTGTCTATTCAGCCAAATTATCACAGACAGCTATTTGTAACATGACCTCTCATATTTCTTACTTACAAACGATGTTTTCGTATTTAGTAAGTCAAGCGAGCGAAGACTGTAAGAGTACTTAAGTAGATACCTACCTAAACTTTTATAGCACAACATATTGATCTACCAAGTTCCATGAAGATTCGCTGCCGTTAATTGCCACAAGAAAGGTATTGATTAGGTATTTAGGTCGTAGTTTGTACCTACCTATACAAGTAGGTAGGTAGGTAGGTACTTACCTACCTTCTGTGCTTTTATACCTTGGTATTCATCGTCTTTGGCTATAGGTACTAAATTAGTGATTCTAATTAGTACTTAAGTAGATAGGTACCTACCTAAACTTTTATAGCACAACATATTGATCTACCAAGTTCCATGCAGATTCGCTGCCGTTAATTGCCACAAGAAAGGTATTGATTAGGTATTTAGGTCGTAGTTTGTACCTACCTATACAAGTATGTAGGTACCTAGGTACTTACCTACCTTCTGTGCTTATACCTTGGTATTCATCGTCTTTGGCTATAGGTACTAAATTAGTGATTTTGTTTTATGTGGCTTCAGGGCAACGTCACCCGGCCAGGTAAATATTCTAGTTGAGTAACAGGACGTGGGTAAGTACGTAGGTACACACTATGACCACAACTACTGACCTCTGCTAGTGGGAATCCCCCACACGTTTGACATATGGGGAAAAGACAAGTAGGAAGCTGTAGGTATTCGCAGCTTAATGCGGGAACTAAGAAGTACCTACCTATTTAGAGTTAGTCAGGCCCCTCAGCGGTCTTAGAAGGTGGCCCGCAAGGAGTGCTTCCGGCATATACATCTTAATAAAAGTCTTGTATCTCAGAAGCTTTTAGGCGGCTCCGTCAGCAGACTTTTACTTCGCGTAAAGCTCAAGAACGGCTGGACCGATTTTAATGATTTGTGAAATTGTGATTTGTTTTTAGTGTAGCAGCCAACCGCAGCTACCTTCACTTAGGAGTCTTAGGAAAAAGCATTCATCATGAGGAGCGCCGCCGTTATTACTTAATTGTAATTGTAAGGACCTACCTATACGTCTTAACTCTGTACAGTATGAATTTTGCAGTAGGTACAAACTATACATACGTGTGAATGGTTCTATGTAGGTAGTACGTACTGTACCTACGTGTACGTAGTACAATTGTATGATCCACTATTTATTCGTTAAAACGTAGGTTTAGAGATGAATTTGGACTCTAATGCCAACAAAAGAAATTAAAAATTAACATTTTTATGAAATTATTGTACTTAGTTATTTAGAACACAATTAATGAAATAATTTTTTTTATTAAATTGACACAATTTTGTTTATTCAAATAAAATCAAACACTCATAGGTACTTTTTATACAAATAAATTGTAACATAATAACATACGAATACTGCTTATTCAAAAAAATCATACCACAGCACGATTATTACAAGTGGAAAAGTTTATGAACTTCATAGTCTGTTTTTTATTCAATAAATTGCTAATACCGATGAATACATTTATTTTACACCAAATATCAGAAATTCTGTTGTAAACTTTACATAACAATATTTAAATGCAGATCAGACTTGTGGTCCAAATAGGGATTAAAATATAAAATATTAGTAAAACCACTGCAAACATAAGCTTGAATATTTAATTTAAAAAAACTCATTAGAACGAAGATATAAACAAAATCCTAAACTAAAATATAGGTGTACCTAAACTTTTTTTTTTTTTGGTACGGGTTGGAAAATCTGCGACCAGACTATCCAACTACGCTGAGGGAGCGTAGCTGGGGAGTGTGGGGTTGCCAACTTGACGACCCACTAAAAACCAACCCGGTGGCCGGCCTCGATGCATGTCAAGGGGTTCCGGGATCTCCATACGGAACGCACCGGTACCCCTCTCGCATTTTGCCTTAAGCACAGTCCCGGTAATGGCACCCATAGCCACGCCCGGCACCCTCGCGGTGCTTTACGACGACACTCGCCACTGAGTGACGTCGACATCCCGGGATCCGTATGATGGGCAGCCAGAGCCTTCACTCCAACCACCCGCGGACCCGAAAAGCCCCCTGTTTCGCAGGGGGTACCACTACGCCCCCGCACGGGGCAGGCGGTGCGGGGCGGCCGTTAGCGAACCGCCTCTGCCTCCTCCTCCGAGCGGGATCGGCGCTCTCGCGATCCCTCTCGTTGAATAGCTCCATCCGAATCGTATGTACATTTACGTTTCAAGGGCATATTCTATTATGGATTTTCCTGTTCTTCCTCTGATCCTGCCTCCTCCTCCGAGCGGGATCGGCGCTCTCGCGATCCCTCTTGTTGAATAGCTCCATCCGAATCGTATGTACATTTACGTTTCAAGGGCATATTCTATTATGGATTTTCCTGTTCTTCCTCTGATCCTGCCTCCTCCTCCGAGCGGGATCGGCGCTCTCGCGATCCCTCTCGTTGAATAGCTCCATCCGAATCGTATGTACATTTACGTTTCAAGGGCATATTCTATTATGGATTTTCCTGTTCTTCCTCTGATCCTGCCTCCTCCTCCGAGCGGGATCGGCGCTCTCGCGATCCCTCTCGTTGAATAGCTCCATCCGAATCGTATGTACATTTACGTTTCAAGGGCATATTCTATTATGGATTTTCCTGTTCTTCCTCTGATCCTGCCTCCTCCTCCGAGCGGGATCGGCGCTCTCGCGATCCCTCTCGTTGAATAGCTCCATCCGAATCGTATGTACATTTACGTTTCAAGGGCATATTCTATTATGGATTTTCCTGTTCTTCCTCTGATCCTGCCTCCTCCTCCGAGCGGGATCGGTGCTCTCGCGATCCCTCTCGTTGAATAGCTCCATCCGAATCGTATGTATGTATATTTACGTTTCTAGGGCATATTCTATTATGGATTTTCCTGTTCTTCCTCTGATCGCACCTAACTGTTCCATAGCAAAGAGGAATCCCGCCGAACTCATTTCTATCGAAATTCCGTTTCGGAGAGTTTGTTCTTCATTGCGGAAGGCTCAACAACTTGACACAAACTACCCGGATTCATGGCGACTGTGTTCATTTATAGATTTACTCCATTGACTGAACTTAAAAGAAGCTCATCTGAATAAAGTTAGTCAAGTGACGAATTTCAGTGACATCATCATGCCGCTTAAAATATAACCCCATGGAACATTATGGTAACATCCTTGCAGCTGCCGCGCGTCCAGTTCGACCTGCCGACCTGCAGATGGGCAGACAAAGCGTTGCCCGCTTAACACTACTGCAAGCTCTATAGTTTGCTTACCTTACGTAGGTATTAATACTTAGTTGGAGTAAGCGTTATCGTTTCCAAAAGTTTTTCAACACGTTCCACTCAGCCTAGAGATTGCATACAATCTCTAGTCCTTCAATAGCCAGTGCGCTTTAGTACGTAGGTAAACCATCTTCATGACATTGCAGTGAGCATTAAAGTGCCGATTCTTGTGTGGTGTTTGAAACATTTACATCTTCCACTTTTAATTCATCTTGCGTCTACGTTATTATTGCTTGAACCGACTGTATCATAAAGCATAACACAGTGTCCACTCAGTTAGTTCTTCGTCAAAATGTTGTCCGCGTGCGCTAAGATGTTACACGCATGCTTTACAGGATGAGTAGTTGATTCAAACCTCACACAAGTGCCGACACATCATCGAGACTAACCCTCTCATTCACAAGTCCGGATCCCGGACTTAGCATCCCCCACAACTACAACCCTTATGAAGACATCTTTTAAAATCCTCAGGATCCTATGAAGATATCTAAAAGGAGTAGTCGGCAGCCATTCCAAATAGAATTGCTTGGAGAATGCATGATGGTAAAGCCAGGATCGGCAAAGCCATGACTCTTGCTGAATGTTTTTGCAGAATGAGAGGTGGTTGTCAAAGTCTCGTGTGCCCAGTAATGGGACCGGACCCGCGCCTACCGCACTCCAGATATAGAATCGTTCACAATAAACTGTTACAACCGATAAACAATCGAATCAAATAGAATATAAATATAACAAATCACACGTAATGGACGCCGCGTGTCTATCCCGCTTGGATGCCGAAATAAGTGATCAATAAATGAGATTACAAAGAAATGTAGGAACATACACTCAGATAAAAGAATCTTCTATAAACGTAGAAAATGTGACAGAAAAAGTTAATTGTGAACGAGCCTGCATTTGCGTCAGATATGGGCGCGGTGGTAGTGCCTCCCCGGGCGAGCTCCGCACAAAGAACTCTACTACCTACTTACTACTAATGTTATAGTGAGGGAAAGTTTGTAAGTTTGTTTGCAAGAGGTAATCGTACGATATTTAGTCTATATTGGGTTCACGTGAGCAAGCCACATGCGGAAGCTTAGTACTGCACTAATATTATAAACGCGAAAGCTTGTATGAATGTATGTCTAGCTGGCTAGATTGCACATGATTTATCCCGCTTTGACGCAATATCGCCCTTAACTCCTGAGATCTAGCATCAAAATAGCTTGGCGTGTGTGTACGTACCATACATAATTTCTCAGCAATGTAGTTGCAGAATCTTGCTGGACTACACTCGGTAATGTATTGCATTGTATTTCCGAATTGACTTTAATGCGGGCACCACTCATTGGCTTCAACTTGCTTCCAACATTAGAATGGCCAATGGCAATGCTCCGTTTGTGTCGAATAACCGTCAACGGAGCATTGCCATTGGCCATTCTAATGTTGGAACCAAGCCGAATCCCATGTGTGGTGGCATAATGTTGAGTGGTCTTTCGGACCTTTATAACTTCACCGGGCTTTGGCGATTGCAGAAGGCCTCTACGCCTAAAAAAAGTTTTTTTGGTAAACATGCTCAAGGGCATCACTTGGGTACGGACCTCGGACTGTTGCAATGGGAGGTAAGGTCTGAGGAGGGCCTGCCCGGAAGGGGCGGAAAGTGCTTTATAATTACCCCGCGCCGGCGTGGTCGGTATTATATTGCACTGTAGAATTGCAGCAACGGTATACGTTGCAAATATTGCTCAATAAAATTTCCAACAATATGCAATTTTTATAGCTCATTTATCTGCCCCTTTAAACGAATGGACTGATTTGAATGTAGCTAGTTTTTATAACTTACCCCGTTATTCATAAAGACTAGTAAACTTACTCTAGCTTAGACGGCTGTTATCTCTGTTGCTATCTCTTTTCATTGACATGTGAGTAACAAGAAAAAAACATTATTTCAAGCCTTGTTAAATTGACAAATCATTACAAATAACGGGTTTATTGTATAACTCGCAGTTAACTGTGATTTAGATTAACTCAGAACTTAAATTTAAATAACATTTTACATATCCATATTATATTAACCACTAAATACCTAGGTACCACCAAAATGTATATTACAAAAAAATGTGAAGTGCCAAAATTTTACAAATAACGTCTTAGGTACTTTCTCTATCTAATGATTAATTGAATTGAAAATTAAATCTAAGCATTTATATATATTTCCATTTACAAACAAAACACAGCCAAATCACATATATGTATAGATTACTATGAAGTCCCACCTCTCATACAAAGTTTGTTGTTGGTGTTGTCTATCAAATAAATAAATTAAACCTAGCGTATCATAATAAACAGCTTTTTACAAAAAAGGTGTTTACACTAGCGGTTTTCTCAATACATAGTTCCCGGCCATAAAATCAAGTTCCTTCTAAAATTCTATCACTAGTTTTCCAAAATACTTTCAAAATACTTAATGCCCAACCTATTCTTCATTATTTTTAACCTTTATCTGACCTTACTTAGGTTTAATTTTTAAGCGACGGTTATCGTTGCACGGCATCTGAAAAATGAAAGAAAGATTTAAATAAACTACATACTTAGGTTTTTTAACTTAACTTCTAAATATTGAGAATGCTTCTTTCGAACAGAATGCATTCAAAGAAGTCATTTAATCAGTGTCTAAATGTTTGTTTATACCAAAGACGATTAATATTTATAATCGTCTTTGGTTTATACGAGGCTTCCAATCCCGGTATTCCGAGATCTCGCGCTATTTTCCAGTCCAGCTTATTACGGGATTCCGAGCGCGGGATCCGCGGGATTTGCATTCAGTTGATAACGTGCTTGTCTTTTCTCTAATTGTTGATTTTGTGTATTTTTGATTTCTATAAAAATGCAATTTGATTGATCTCCTAGCAGTAAAACCTTGATTAAAGTGAATTCATGTGGATTATATAGTTGTTTTATTAATATTTATTTTATACACGGGATCCCGCAAAAGCCGGGATCCCGCGGGATTGAAAATGTTCAGTCACGCAGATACCGAGATTGTAGACAGGCTGCGGGATTGGAAGCCCCACACATACACTTTAAACACTTTTATACACTTTTCCAATTTTTATTAACACAAAAATAATAATACCTGATGTTTAAGTTGTGTCACAACAGTGATCCCGGCAGCTGATCCGTAAAAATAACAATATCGTTATTATGTGCATCAATTTAAATGAATCACTACATTTTGTGACATGGTGATTCAGAAAAGAACTTTATGTAACTCATTAGATTCATATGCGGTTTTTATAATCATGTTTAGTGGCTTCTTATGATTCGATAAATATGTTTACCTAGGTCTTCCCCTTCCAGATGTCCCATCCATTCACACTTGCCTTATACACCTGTTTCTTTAAACAACCCATTTTCAGAGATGACAATTGGTCAGACCAAATAAAAACTATAACGGGACTCACTATTCCCTCTGCCCTGAGACAAGTCCAGGATAGAGCAATATGGAAGAAGTTTGTCAACGTTTCCGTAAAGGCGTTACAGGACGGGCACGACCTTCAGCAATGAAGATTACGACTAAGAAGGAGTTACCACGCTAACGAAGCCACGTGCGAGTTTACTGGTATTTAATAAATGAAAAAGGTCGCCTCTGTAAACTTACTTTAAAGCATGGGAAAGTGGTCGGGCGAGTTGTGGTGTATGGCGGCGTGGAGGAAGGCGTGCAGCGAGGGCGAGTGCGCAGGCGCGGGCAGCAGGGACAGCACGCGCGCCTCGCCGCCCGCGCCCCCAGCGCCCGTGTACCGCGCCACGCGGGCCATCGCCGCCGCGCTTATCTGTACACCACACATAGTTTTAAGTAGTTCTTTGTTTTATTGATATATTTGCTTATGTGTACATTTTATAAATAAATAATAAATAAATATCCTTGGACATTTCACACGGCGTCATCTAGTCCCAAGCTAAGCAATTTAATGCTTGTGTTATGGTAACCAGATGACTGATAAACTACATAGATACATTTTTTTTTGTAAATACATACATATTATACATAGAAAACACCCAGACACGAAACAAATATTTGCAGATCATGCAAACATTTGTCCCGCAGCGGGGATCGAACCCGCAACCTCTGCGTCTCAGGCGGTTATATAGTAGCTATAATGATTTGGAATTGTTCTGTAATGTTATAGTTAAGTTTAAGTTTTGTAAATAAATAAAATAAATAAATAACATAGTGTAAGAGCCTATAGGATGTCAGAAGGCGTCGGAGTGCTTCTGATTATCCTCTACTGTATCTACAATACTGTATTATTCACTTTGAAAAAAAATACACTGTAAAGTTGAGGATTCATACTAAACATTCTAAATTTCTTTCTAGAAAAAAATCGTAAAGTTAGGTCCAAAAAAACTTTAAAAACCTTAGCATTTAATAAATACTTTAAATTAGATCATGAAAAACTTTGTCAAATAACGTAACTGACTAAGAAGCAGATTTTCCAAATTTTAGTCATATAAAAATGGCAATATTTTCGCTGTAATGACAAAATACGTATAAAATTGAGCGTCAAATCCAGCGAAGATTTAGCGCGCGAGCAGGACAAACATACTGGACGAGAGACAAAGACAAAATTCTGAGGTAGTATAGGCTCTTAAGGCATCGTCCTAATAGAAGGCGACTAAGCGATCATCGCAAGTTCGCGGGATTTTCAATCGTTCGAATCCGCGATCAATCATTCTGATATGGAAAAGTATCCTAACCCGCTCCGTATCAGAAGGTCTATCAAGTCTATCGGCATTCGCGCGATGCTAGAATGATGAGGACTAGAATGACCACACGATGGTCGCAGTCGCGTTCTATTAGGACGATACCTAAGGCTCAACTCACACCAAAAGAGCGGCGAAGAGCAGCGAAGCGGAGCGCAGTTTCAGTGTCATATGAATTTCAACTTTATTTTCATTACAATAATACTTATTATCGCATGAGAAACTCAAATGAAATCTCAACAATAACACTAATCACACATAATATTATAAAGGTGCAGGAAAAGGTCAGAGATGTGTTTCATTTACTCTAATGATTCCCTTGTTCAGGGATAATTTTAATGTTTTTTGGAAAAAGATCACTTAACTAGAATTAAATACAAACGAATCTCCGAACTACCTGATATTCGTCATCTTCATCACCGCGTGTCTCAATCAATTTCGACTGGCGTTTTTGGCTCACGGTTAGCTGAAATCAAACAATTTTATGTTTAGTAAGTAGGTACTAATGATAATTTTACATGTTGTGCCGACCCCACGTTGTGGGAAACAAGCAGGGAATGATGATGATGAAGATGATGGAATAGCGAAAACAGAGTTTGGTGGCCACCAAGTGCAACTTCGCTATATCTTCTAAACTAACTATGCAAAATGAAACTACTACATAGGTATTAAAAAAAAAGCTTATGATAGGTTTCACAAACTGTACATTCAGTTTTTTAAAATTCCTTTGTTCAACGTAATAATAAAATAAAATAGGCGGTGGCGCTAGTTTCACCCATACAGGCACCTTAAGCCGAGCTGCCTGACCACTAGGCTACGGACCCTGTATCCTACGCAGGTTCAAATCCTGCCGGAGCCGTTAACTTTTAGTAAGATTTTTCATTTATAATGAAATATCCAATACCTAAGTGTGGTTTAACACTGTAAAATAATAAATAAACTAAGGTAAGTTTACCTCAATAATTTGTCCCTGGTAGGGCCCGATACTGCAATACCGGAAGTCGATCATTTCAACGATGCGCTCTGATTCGGGGTCAGCCACCACTAGGAACTGTGGAAGGAAGAATACATTTAGATCTTGGGTATCATGGTAGCGTAATAAGTGTGTGCCATAACAGAAGTTCATACTAGGACTTTTCACCTTTATAATATTAGTGTCCGTTCGTTCGTTCGTATGAGCAAGTGGCCAACTCTGGTGACGGAGTTTTTAGGCCGCCTGAAGGCCTCCGTCATGGCTTAACGACTTTAAAAGCCGGGACCGACAATTTAACGTGCCCTCCGAAGCACGGAAGCGCTCAGATGAAAATGCCACTTGCGGTCACCCATCCAAGCAGTGACCGCTCAGAACGTTGCTTAACTTCAACGATCTATCAAGAACGTCTTAGCAAGCTTCGCCACGAGCGCTTCAAATTTAAATATTAGTGTGATTATTATGATTATAAAACGCCGGCCACGTGTCGCGACGCGGAGAGGTGATCACACGCACGTGGCAGATCGCCCATGAGCTTGACCGACCAAATCACTTCACTTCACTTCACTTCTTATATTTGGCTTTCGCACGGCTTGTGCCACGCATTTAGCCACTACCATGTGTTTAAATTTTTTGTCAGTTTAGTCAAGGTCAAGTCAAAGTCATAGTCAGCGTCAGTAAAGATGTGGGTTCTTTACTGCAGCTTTTTACATGGACTTCTTGAGAGAACTCGAAATGCAATGATATACAGTTTTGTTTCATTTGCCTACACTTATGTACGTTCACGAACACTTAACAGTTAATAATCCACCATTATTACATATTAACATTCGCCAAAACACAAATTTCGGAAAATAAAACAAAAAAGACAACATGCCATCTTGAATTCCCGTCAAAAAGCCGACCGACCAAATCAAGACTGCATTGCGGCTGCGGTACGCGACGAACGGCGCAGAATTGTCAAGATTGCCACTGGCAAATTCTGCGCCATGGCAATTTGCCACAACCCCTTCGTCATGACGACCACGACTAGGTACTCTGTCAAGAGTAAAACCATGGACCTAGTACAGTACCCGCACGAACAGCGAGCTTGCCGCTGAGAGGGACAAAACATCCAGTGAATCACAGATAAAAGAATAGAGTGAATCCATAGTTCGTAGTACGAAATTCGGAGCATCAAGTTTCCGGCCATACAAAAAAACGGCCCATGATGAGGGACAAGAATGCTGTATCTATACTAGTCTAAACTTCATCTTCATCATCAGCATCATCATCATTCTTCTTCATTCATCATCATATTATAAAGAGGTAATGTTGTTTTTTTTGTATGTTTGGGGTAATCTCCGAAACTACTCATCCGATTTCAAAAATTCTTTCACCAATTTGTAGCTTAGACTTTCCGAATGAGCAGTCTATATTTTATCAAGGTAGGTACCACGTGAGCGAAGCCACGGGCAAGTTAGCTAGTTGTATATTCTCTTTGTTTTGTGTGTGACTGAGAGAGAGATATGGTAATTTCATTATAAATGAAAAATCTTACTAAAAGTTAAAGGCTCCGGCAGGATTCGAACCTGCGTAGATACAAGCGATCGCTTTTAAGCCGAGCTTGCCTGACCAACTAGGCTACGGACCCTCTAAGCCGAGGCCCGATAAAAATCATCTTACTAATAGTTTCGGGCCTCGGCTTAGAGGGTCCGTAGCCTAGTTGGTCAGGCAAGCTCGGCTTAAGAGCGATCGCTTGTATCTACGCAGGTTCGAATCCTGCCGGAGCCTTTAACTTTTAGTAAGATTTTTCATTTATAATGAAATATCCAATACCTAAGTGTGGTTTAACACTGTAAAATAATAAATAAACTATAGATATGGTAATACCTTGTGTGTGAGCAGGAGATGCAGCGGCGCGTGGTCTAGGAGCACGGGGCAGCCGGCCAGCGCGGCCAGCTCGGCCAGTCGGAAGGCCCAGCGGACGCAGTCGCGTCGCCACCCACCGTCCGAGTCAGCCGCGCTCACCCAACGCAGCGGCTACACATTATCATTTACACTTGAAGACAACTCTATATTCTTATCGTTTTTTTTTTTTTTTTTTTTTTTTTTTATTAACCTATCATGTCCCACTGCTGGGCAAAGGTCTCCCCTTTCTCCCTCCACACATCCCGGTCCATTCCTGTTTCCGGCCATGTAGAGTCAAACGCATCCAGGTCATCTCGCCATCTTTTTCTGGGTCTGCCGCGTCTTCGTTGCCCGCTTGGCACCCAATGTGTAACGAGACTGGCCCAACGTCCTGAATGCATTCGAGTCACATGGCCAGCCCAATCCCACTTCAAGCGAGCTGTTTTGATGCCCAAAAAATTCTTATCGTTATTTTTTTTTAATTTTATTGAGGTAAAACAACAGCGTTACAGTAAATATGGAGCTGGAATATAGGTACATATAAATAAGGCCTAATGAGTTTTACACAGATAGAAAACAATTTAGGAAACGGATACAAAAGTGTTATGTACCAGTACCACTGTACGGCGTCTTGTTGTTATCATTTTAACACTTCTAATGTATAGCTAACATTAGAAGTGTTAAAATGATAACCACTGAGATCAGTAGGAAATTGTTTGTTGTCCGAATAAACTTAGATTAGATGATGTTGATGATAATGAGCACGCGCGCCCTTGATGGCTGATTGCGAACTGATGATTTTGTCATAAAATAAATTAAAGTAAAAGCTGAATGTGGGTCGCACGCGCGACGCCTCTCTGCTGACCTAGGAAGATGCACGGTGACTTGTACCGTACAACCACTGGATAAAATATAGTGGGGGCAATTCGGAGTGTCGTAAAAGCTAAACTAACCTAACTAAAACTATTGCCATCCTTTTTATTCCCATCGCTATGAAAGGGACGGCAACAATTTTAGTTAGCTTAGTTTAGCTTTTGCGACACTCAGAATTGCCACCAGTATCTACAGGTTATGTCTAACAGTGTAAAAGAATCGCTAGGTACATCAAAATCAGAAAAATACATTCTAGATAAGAAAAATAGAAAAAAAAGACTTTTAGAAAAAAAGAATTTATTGAAAGTTTAGCATGTGTGTGTGTTATGTTGGTATAACGTATGCTGACACGGTTGACGTTTTTGTTTTCTATGTTGGTATTGCTAAATGAAGTTCATAGCGATGTAGAGGTCCCGTCTCTTAAACGTAGTGATTTTATTCAGAATCAGAATCAGAATCAGAAATTTATTGACAAAGATGATACACATTAACATTAGATAAACAAAATGATAAGTGGAACAAACTCAGTCTCGTCAGATACTCGATTTCCATTGCTTATTACACATATTGTAGTCTTTTCTAAACAAATACTACTAGGTAAGGTACTTACTACTTAAGTAATTGGTAGGTAATTGCATTATTGTTATTGTATAATATCTAGGTACTACGTACTAGGTACTATTTCCTCAAACATTGTGGTGTCCCAACGGGGCTCTTGTTGCGGCCAAACCTAATTTTTAAGACCTTATGTACCAACTTGAAACAATGAATAAATGAATAATGAAAATATGAAAAAAAAAAATTTATATCTATTAAATTCTATTTTATTCTCTTTGGTCTCTAACAGAACTATGGTAGCATCTGACCTGTGGCACTGGGTCCCAGCCCGCCTGGGTGAGCAGCCCGTGTCCGGCGAAGGCGACGAGGTCAGCCGTGGCGCTGAGCGGCTTCGTGAGCGCCCCGATGAGGCCGCGCCGCAGAGCTGTCGCGCCCGACGCTGACTCGCCCACGGCCACGCCCACCAGTGGGTGGTGGGCTAGCCCTCCCACTGCGCCTACACGATACATTAGGTATATTGTTTATTGGAAGTCAGAGACTAGTGAAGTTATATACAGTCTATGGTACTCAGCTAGCGAGTATGTATAAGCTTAGTCGAACAGGAATGTTTGTCATTGCCTAAAACTGATCATCTATCCTACTAACAAGTGTGTATTTTTTATATAGTTTTAATCAATATAAACTTTTATATTTTTCTGTGCTCCAGAAAATCTATTTTCGTTTTGTGAATTCGTTTGTAGAAAAAACAGATTAAATATTATTGTGTTATTACCGTCGTGCGTGAAGTGCTCGTAACGAAGTTTACGTTTTTGATAGACCGTTGAAGTTAAGCAACGTTCTGAGCTGTCACTACGTAAGTGGCATTTACAGCTGAGCTAAATTGTCGGTCCCGGCTATTAAAAAGTCGTTAAGCCATAACAGAGGCTTTTAGGCGGCCTAAAAACTTCGTCACCGGGTTTGGCAACTTGTTCATACGAACTTACTCACTTACTAGAACCCTGTTCTAGCATTTCAGCTCGCAAGTTCCAGCATTCTCAATATTTTAATGCTGGATACCCGGCCAGGAGATTTAGATATCGATCCAGGAGCGTTCCCTAATAGGTCGCGCCACGTAAAAAGAGCGCGGTCGGGGAAGTAGCGGGGGTATGTTTGCGCCTGTGTTCACTCGCTGACGGACAAATAGCACTCGCTAAATCAATGGTATGAAGTGCGCCGCGTTACCTCTCCACCAATCATCGAACACTGCGCAGTTTGACAGCCAGCGTTTTTTAAGCTATTGCATAGCTTCTATCGCGGGCCTTGAGCGTGGAAACCGAATTCAGAAATTCCGTAACGAAAAAAACCTAACACCCCCCACTCCGAAAAGAAAACAAATGCTATGCAATAGCTTTACCGCGGCAGTCTCTGAGTGCCACACGTCTTTTTTGTTACGTGGCGTGCATTGAGATGTATTAAAGAAAGAAAGAAATAAATAAATAAATATCCTTGAACAGTCCACACAGCGTCATCTAGTCCCAAGAGTCACAATCGAATAGCTGACAACACTCAAAAAATGTGCGAGCAAATTCAATGATTTACAATGACATTTGACATTTGAATGTAGGCGTTTGTTTTAATGCTTAATGTCGCTTGTATGCAAAAGAGAAAAACTCTGCGCACTACGTAGCATGCGCCGAGTTTTGGCGTTTACATTTTATTTGTCTGATTGTGGCTCTATAATACATCTCAATGGTGGCGTGGCCTACATTGAATACTAACCGAGGATGTTGATGGCGAAGTTGGTGATGCCAGCCGCGAGTCCGGCGAGCAGCGTGGGCGGGGGGCGGCGGCGCGCGGCGGCGGCGCGGCGCGCGTGCTCCTCATCCCCCGCCAGCAGGTCCAGGTTGCGCGCCAGCGAGCCCGCCGCGGCGCTCAGCGAGCGCAGCAGCGCCGCCGCCGCCGCGGACGCCACGCCGCGCACGCCGCCGGTGGCGCTGCCCACGCGCGCAGCCAGCGCACCGGGCGCGCCCAGCAACTCCAGACCACCCACCACCCAACCTGCAACAACAACATCACTGTTAATAATAATAATAAAAGTGGTGAGTGGGCACGTGAAGCTGGACCCTCAGGGAGCTCGTGATCGTCGTTTAAAACCCGGTAACATCACAACCACCCTCTAGCTACTCACGTCATGTTGCCCCCTTGTTGCGACATTTGCAACGATTTTGGGGGGCCCAGTTGTGAGTTGGCGAGTCTCCGCCCGCCATTTTATACATGTTCGTTAACATTGTGTCGGCGGGTGCCATAGTCCCCATAGTTTCCCAGTAACCAGTCCACTACCATCACACTCCCATAGCCCAGTAGTAGTTTTCCACATCTGTAATAGTCCTGCACAGACCGGACGCTGCTTTTGGATGCATTTTTATAGTGTTATTCAGGGTAGCCGCCGGTATGTGTGTCCATCACAATAAGATCAAAAATGTCAAAAGGGCCTCTGTGTGTTGGCTTCGGCCCCATGCATGCCTATCAAAGGTCCGGGACTCCATAGTTCCGAGATACGAAAGTTGACAAACATAATAATAATTTAATAATAATAATAATTTATTTTAATAAACATATGATACAAAAATTCAAAAGACATATAATTAAAAAGAAGGGCAAACCAATTTACAAACTAACCCCGCACTAGGTTGTTGTTTCTATATTTTCATTTTTATTTTGTACTAGCTAACTTGCCCGTGGCTTCGCTCACGTGGTACCTACATTGACAAAATATAGCCTATGTTCATTCGGAAAGTCTAAGCTACAAATTGGTGAAAGAATTTTTGAAATCGGATGAGTAGTTTCGGAAATTAGCTCAAACAAACAAACCAACTTTACCTCTTTATAATATCAGTATAGACTAGATGCGCCCCGCGGTGTTACCCGCAGTAGTTCCCGTTCCCATGGGAATACCGGGTGTCAAAAGTAGCCTATGTGTTATTCCCGGTCATAAACTATGTATATTCCAAGTGTCAGCCAAATCCGTTCAGTAGTTATCGCGTGAAAGAGTAACAAACATCCATCCATACTTAAAAACTTTCGCGTTAATCATATTAGTAGAACAAGCTGACCCGGCGCTCTTCGTGAACGCGCCACGCAGAAATCATAACATCGGGTTCAGTGCCCGCGATGCACATGTACTCTCACAGTCACAGTCTTATTACGGAGATCATGGAGCAGAGAATGTGCTACACGGTGAAATTTTAAGGACAAAAGCACAAAATAATTACTTTGTAACTTTTTTTATAATTAGTATTGCATGCATTGAGTTACTATACTAAAGAGTCACAATCTATTAGCTGACAACACTCAAAAAATGTCCGAGCAACGTTCTACATACCTATACAATGACATTTGCTCGAATGTAGACGTTATGTCGTTTGTTTTAATGTTCAATGCCGTTTGTACGCAAAAACTAAAACTCGGCGCGTAGCGTGCGCCGAGTTTTGGCTCGGACATTTGATTTGTCTGATAGTGGCTCTATAGATTGTACCTCAATGATTGCATGTCTATAATATAGCTAGATCAGTGAATATATTACCGGCTCCCAAGATGGCGGCGGAGAGGTAGTGCACTGTGAGCGCATGCGTGAGCCGGTCCGTCGACGTCATGACGTCATGCAGCTTGAACGCGCTCAGGCGCAGCGGACTCTGGTCCAGGGCTATGTACATGCGAACCTGTTGGATATCACAACAGTTAACATACAACAACACTAATGTTAACAACATAAACAGAGTTAGATTTTGAGTACCTAAGTATAAGGGCAGGAGAATGATGAGGTCGTTGGAAAATGTGTTATGTTTTTCCGCCACACACAAGATGCATAAAACTGGCGCACAAAAACGCTTGGGACTAAACGTGCTCCAACTCAGTTTATATTAAGCTAAGCCCACACCACCAGGTTCTTGCCTGATTCTTTCCCTGGTGTAGTCGCGTTGGAACAGGCAGTGGAATCCTCTAGTTTTAAGGACGTGACACTATAAACGATTGTAATGAATAAATACATTTTGAATTTGAATTTGCTTCTAGCGCTGTATTAAAATTAATTCATCATCTATATCCCACGCTAAGTGGGGTCGGCACAACATGTTTTCTTCTTCCACTCACTCCTATCACTCGTCAACTCTGAATCTACTCCTCTAACATTCATATCCTCTTTCACACAGTATTAAAATTGTATTAAAATTAATTGAATAAGTGAATTCAGGCACATTCTCGTATTTCCTGAAACAGGTAGGAACTTACCGCAGTATGCAGGGTGAGCGTAAGGTCGAGTGGATTCACGTGAAGCAGCCGCAGCCGCAGCGGGCAGCGCAAGGCTAGCTCCTCCTGCAGCGCGGCGGGGGGCGGGCGGGCCCCGCGCGAGCGCCCGCCCCCCGCCGCGCGCGCCAGCCCCGCCAGCGCGCGCACGTACGCGTCCTCGATGTACAGCGCTAGCGGACCCACACGGATCTCCACCTCGCTTAGCTCTGCACAAACATTTTTATAAATAAATAAATAAATATCCTTGGACATTTCACACGGCGTCATCTAGTCCCAAGCTAAGCAATTTAATGCTTGTGTTATGGTAACCAGATGACTGATAAACTACATAGATACATTTTTTTTGTAAATACATGCATATTATACATAGAAAACACCCAGACACGAAACAAATATTTACAGATCATGCAAACATTTGTCCCGCAGCGGGGATCGAACCCGCAACCTCTGCGTCTCAGGCGGGCTTTCGCCCACTGCGCCACAGAGGTCGTCAAATCGGTTTTATTGATTACATTCACCGGGACGTCAACGAGAAAAAGGTGACGGCGCCGAAGTACTGATACATAGACTAACTATAGCCGCGTGTCTACCGCAAGGCCGTCACGTCATCTTAAACTCGACCAAAAATAATCTCGTTCTCGTTGACGTCCCGGTGACGGCGTTGGTGGACAAACGCCCTAAGTGTACGGGGCCGGCGAAATTTATTTGCAATGCGCCGTAAATGTCAGGTTCTATCTTGATCAAAATAATGATTCTCGCAGAATATAATGTACTCAATTTCATATAATGTATTATCCTAATGTTATAAACGCGAAAGTTTGTAAGTATGGATGGATGGATGTTTGTTACTCTTTCACGCGAAAACTACTGAACAGATTTGGCTGAAACTTGGAATATACATAGTTAATGACCGGAAATAACACATAGGCTACTTTTGATCCCGGTATTCCCACGAAAGGAAACGAAAGGGTAACACCGCGGGGCGCAGCTAGTATTAAAATAATGTTTAAATTATATTTTTACGTGTTTAATTGATGTTTTGATTTATAAATCATACCTGTATGTTTAAAAGTAGACACAGCCCAAGTGTCATGCGTCAGTCTAAGCAGCGCTCTGGCTTGCTTCTGCCTCGCCGAGAACACCCCCTCGACCCCGAAAGGGTTCCAAAAAGGGGGCCAACGCGAGGGGGGCGCTGGTTCGCCCCTCGTACTTGCTACCACAGCAAAGTCAAACTGACCATTCTCGTATTGCAAGTTGTCGATTTGAACATCCGCAATTGATAGCGTTGTCTTGATTCTCTGTAAAAAAGTTGTACATTTGATAGGACAGAATAGAATTTGTATAGAACTTTGTAAGCCATACAAAGTATGTAGTAGACATCTTGCCATACAAAATATAAGGGCCTTTAAATTTTCCCCTTTGTTATAAATGTGACGACTATTTAGAATTTTAGAGGATAATACAGCTTAGTGTGCATGAGCGAGTGTCTTGTGCTAAACAGCAAAATGCTGATACAACCACAGATAATATAACACTAGATCCAACTCAGCATTTGCTGTTTTGCGCAAGACGCTATAATATTTCTGACACAATGTGTTTTATAATAAATTGTTTTAGTGTAATGTTTTAGTTTGTGTGTCAAATAAATGCTTTTTCTTCTGCTCTTTTTTCGTCAGTTAAAAGTAAACAACGCACCCTAGCGTCAGATCGGAGTAGAAGCGCCGCGCGTTGCAGATGCAAGGCAATGAGGGGCCGCGCGTCGGGCGCCGCCGCCAGCGTGACGGCGACCGACGCCGCGACCAGGCACAGCCGGTCGCTCGCCGCCCACGACGCCGTCTCGTCCCATTCTGAAACAAAACACTATATTCTGAAACCCCGACCATCGAGGTATAGGTCGCGCCCATTGAGATGTATTATAGAGCTACAATCAGACAAATAAAATGTAAACGCCAAAACTCGGCGCACGCTACGTAGTGCGCACAGTTTTTCTTTTTTGCGTACAAGCGACATTGAACATTAAAACAAACGACTTAGCGTCTACATTCAAATGTCAAATGGCATTGTAGAACATTAAATTTGCTCGCACATTTTTTGAGTGTTGTCAGCTATTAGATTGTGACTCTTTAATACATCTCAATGGTCGCGCCACGTAAAAAGAGCGCTGGCTGTCAAACGCAGTGGCCGATGATTGGTGGAGAGTTAAAGAGTCAAAATCTAATAGCTGACAACACAAAAAAATGTGCGTGCAAATTCAATGTTCTACAATGACATTTGACATTTGAATGTAGACGTTATGTCGTTTGTTTTAATGTTCAATGTCGATTTGATACAATATGCTGATTTAATATAATAGGTTACCAAGAATGAAGAATTTGGTACATAGATATTGAAAGATACGTACCTGGGTCAGAGACATCTTGGAAGACGCTTTCTGCACCGGAATCTTCGCTCCCTAAGCGGTGGAAGCGCCGAGATTGCTGATCTGTTTCAGAAAAACGTATAAGTTTTTACTTTTGATTGAAATATTCATTATTTTGAATATTTTATCAAGGTAACATGTGAAGCCGCGGGCGAGTAACCTAGTTTTTGTATAAACATTTTTATCTATGTAGTATATCAGTTATCTGGTTACCATAACACAAACAATAAATTGCTTAGCTTGGGACTAGATGACGCCGTTTGGAATGTCCAGGGATATTTGCACATGTGTGTTGGGACAATGCGTAAGGTGAGTACACCTATTGCTTACTTATTTTGGAATAATATGATATATAAATCTACCTATTAGAGTCGAGCGATCCACAAAAATTGTACCGATTAATTAGTTCTTTTTAAATGTTCTCATGTAAGTGACTGTGTCTTTTATGAGAATAAATGTCTTTAAACCGATATTTATTTATTTATAATACATACCTACACTGGTCCTCCCAGCGTCTGTGTAAAGAATGGTAGTTGAAGGTTTCCCATCCTTCTCAACATCAGCACCAAGACCATCTTTCGGTAAAGGTTCGGCCAGTGGGTCAGTCAGGACAACCGAGTCTGCTGGGTTAGTTGGGCGCATCGGTTCAGTGGCAACCGGTGCGTCAGCGTCGGTTGATGCGTTTGAGTGCAGAGATCCATGCGATAAATTTAATACGGCTCCCGATTCCGGTCTCTCTATGTCTATGACTGAAATAACAATATAACAAATTAATTTGTTATTGTGACGTAGTAGAATTGTAATCCAAAAAAACATGGTGTTTAATTAATATTGTTTAGGATAATGTATGCCTACGCAGTAACTATTATAAACGTAATAATTTATACGGGGGGCGTATATCTTTAATTTATGTATGAGAGAATGCCTACCGCGCTTTGAGAATAGAATGTCAAAGGGATTATTGTTCTTTCGTAAACGTATTCTTGCTACAAAAAAAATTGTATAACTTACGTTTATCATCGGCCCCAACGCGTTCTAAATTACGAGCAACTGATACTGACTTCTGAAAAAAACACAAAGCTGAATATAAAGAGAATATAATACAAAAACATAAATGAATACAGTAGTAACACAGATAAACCTGCGCAGATGTCTTCATTTTGATAGGCGCGAAAAGATCCTAGCCAATCATAACGCTCTGCCTATGCGCGCGAAACGTGTTTGTTTGCTATTGGCTGATGCCTACGCGTTGTTCTGTGTACCATATAAGCGAGATAGCATGCCTCTGTTTTTGTTGACTTATAGCTTAACGCACCGCACTAAAGTCTATAATTCAACAGCGTTGGCATTCGGGCAATCGGGTTGAATTTGTTCTCTTCAAACAAATGCTGTTTAGACAAATTTTGCCGTTGCGCTTATATAAGTGGTAAGTACTATAGTTTCCATTCGGCGTTATCACGGTCATTAGGTTAAAGGCTGCTTATATTTCTGTGTATAACTTACGTCATCTAAAACTGAGTGTATGACATCTTCTGAGGAGAAAGCATCCAAAAGTCGTTTTCTTATATCACTGGCCGATATGTCGTGCTGAAAAAAAAAAACAAGTTACATTATACTTACTATACTTTTTGCTTTGAAGTCACTATCAAAACTTGTTTAGTAAACTTGTTTAGTCACTTATAAGGTCTTTAGTAAAGACCGGCTAAATAAAAAACAGCAATTTCATGGCGTTAAGCCCAATTATTACATTGTTTAACGCATGTGAGTGTCTTTCTTCCTGCACGGTTTCCTTCTTTATTGGTTTTTAGGTATAAAAATATGTCTCCCCTACTCTTGAAGCTAAAAAATCGAATTCGTAGTTTAGCGTTGGGGAAATGTTCAAAGTTCAACTAACACCAATGTCGCGATAATCACCCGATAATCTTTTATCCATTTGGAGTGTAAGGCTGCTGCTCAGTAGCAACATTCGTTCTCTAAGGCTTTGCTAAATTTACAAATTATTATGAATAATGGGGTAAATGTACCTGGTCAACGTCTCTAAGCTCCAGGTACGTGGAGTGAGGGTGCGTGCGCACGCGCAGCTTCACGGTGACGCCGTCGCAAATCTGCATCAGTTGCTCGCTGTCAGTAATCGCCACTGGAGGGCACCACTCGGGCTCGCCCTTATCTGATATCAACAAATCAAGGAATAAAGTAAGGCATTGACACCAGAGACTAGCTAACTTGCCCGTGGCTTCGCTCACGTGGTACCTACCTTGATAAAATATAGCCTATGTTCATTCGGAAAGTCTAAGCTACAAATAGGTGAACGAATTTTTGAAATCGGATAAGTAGTTTCGGTGATTACCCCAAACATACAAACAAACAAACAAACCACCTTTACCTCTTTATAATATTAGTATAGACAGGTAATCTATTCCTAATAAAGTAATGAGATAAAGGACTAGTTGTGCTAAACATCTGCATCACACCATATCCACCATATCATCACATAATGTGTTGAGCAGCAAAGTGCTCAGACTGGACCTCTTTGGCCGTCACGACACAGAGGAGATTAATTAACTCATCATTTTTTGTCCCCATTCAATCGATGAGTCACCTCCTTGTCTGCCCTCTACCTACCAACTGCACTAGGGAGGACCTAATAAACGCTCCAATGGAGTAAAGGTGGCGATCTTTTACTCGAATACCGTTTAATGACGACCTCTGTGGCACAGTGGGCGAAGGCTCGCCTGAGACGCAGAGGTTGCGGATTCGATTCCTGCCGCGGGAGAAATGTTTGCATGATCTGCAAATATTTGTCTCGAGTCTGGGTGTTTTCTATGTATAATATGTATGTATTTACATAAAAAAATTATATAAATAAGTAGTATATCAGTCATCTGGTTACCATAACACAAGCATTAAATTGCTTGCAGATGACGCTGTGTGGAATGTCCAAGGATATTTGTTTTTTTTTAATTAGTTTTAACCATTGAAACGCAAGAAGAAAAGAAGTAAGGTCCGTTGATAATGTCGTACCTTTAGGCTTGGCGAAGGTGAGGAAGGTGAGTGAATGGGGCGCGGGGGCCGCGTCGGGGGGCGGGGGGTAGCGGGCGCAGTGCCCCGGAGTCGAGTAGTGCGTCATGGCGTTGGGGGGCACCGCGCAAAACCAGCGCGTGCCCAGACACTCAGAGTGCACCTGGATACACGAAATTACACTCATTACTCTTCATCCTAAAAACCGTAGCGCTCGTGGCGAAGCTTGCCAAGACGTTCTTGATAGATCGTCGAAGTTAAGCAACGTTCTGAGCGGTCACAACTTGGATGGGTGACCGCAAGTGGCATTATCAGCTGAGCGCTTCCGTGCTTCGGAGGGCACGTTAAATTGTCGGTCCCGGCTATTAAAGTCGTTAAGCCATGACGGAGGCCTTAAGGCGGCCTAAAAACTCCGTCACCAGAGTTGGCCATACGAACTTACTTTTTTACTTATCCTAAAAACCCGTGTTGGCTGAGTGGGTCTATGCTTTTCGATCCGATCGAAAATAATTAGCTATATGCTAAAAAAAGTTGTTGTGAACCCTTTAACTTCCCACTGTTCCGTAAAGTCTTCCCCTAAATTTCTTTTTTGCGTTTAGATTATCATCTTTCGCTGGTTGCTAAAAGAAACTTGAACGAACAAAACGCCTGTCATCTGTTTACCTACAGCGAGTACTACAGTACTTCAGACACATTGCACGGAGAAATGCTCACATGGAGAGGCTAATAGTAACATGTAAAATAAAGGGCAAAAGATCCAGAGGTAGAAGCCCAAAGCGATGGTCTGACCAAGTGTCAGAACATTCAGACATGTCCGTCAGTGTCGCTCTTCATCAAGCCGAAAACCTTGGCAGATGGAGAAAAACCATTGTACAAGTTATACTTGCGCAGAGTCACGATCCTCAATAATAGGGAAGGATCAATTTCAATTTCAATTTCAAAAGTTCTTTATTTTAATTAAATATCTTATAAACTAGTACATTTCCAGTGTTCATTTAATCCTAGAACGTACACTTTATTAAGATTTATGAAACGTTTATTAAGCTGAGGTGCTTATCAAAACTTTTAAAATAATTGTTTTATTGTTTAAATTAGGTAGTTTTACACATCAAGTAAGTTTTAGGTAAAAAATATTTATACAGAACATGCAAGCTTTAGTTGAGCGTTGCATTTGACAAATCATAATTAAATATTTTAAATAATCTGATAGCGATAATGGTGGCAATTCTGAGTGTCGCAAAAGCTAAACTAAGCTAACTAAAATTGTTGCCGTCCCTTTCATAGCGATGGGAATGAAAAGGATGGCAATAGTTTTAATTAGGTTAGTTTAGCTTTTGCGACACTCCGAATTGCCCCCAATGCCAATACTACTTCTATTACTTCTATTAGGGAAGGAGGTGGTTGCTAACAGAGGCTTACCATAAGCTTGGAAGTGCTGGGTTCATCCCCAGCACACACCGGCTGAGCCACACAAAGGGTCGTCCTACTCCTGTTGTGTACCACGAGCTGTGGGCACGGGTCCGGAGCGACCGTGATCACCCACCGGCCTTCGTGTTTTATCTGAGTTACAACCACTGGCATCTGTTGAACAAACTACTGTTATAGGTCGCGCCACGTAGAAAGAGCGCTGGCTGTCAAACTGCGCAGTGGTCGATGATTGGTGGAGAGGTAACGCGGCGCACTTCATATTGATTTAGCGAGTGCTATTGGTTCGTGAGCGAGTGAACACAGGCGCAAACATACCCCCGCTACTTCCCCGACCGCGCTCTATTTACGTGGCGCGACCTATACAACTCTGAACCAAAACAGTTTTTATTACTGGAGATTTTCTTAGTGGTTGTATTTTTGTTCCACGATATAATCCACATTATAAATTCACTAGCTTACTCGCCCGCATCTTCGCTAGCCTAGTACCATGATAGAAAATAGCCTATGGTAATTCGGAAAGTCCATGCTACACATCGGTGTAAGTATTTTTAAAATCGCATGAATAGTTTCGGAACACAAAACATACAAACAAACAAACCAACTTTAACTCTTTATAATATTAGCATAGATAGTATAGATTATAAATATGTTGTGCTGACCCCACTTAGCGTATAATGGCAGGAGAATGATGAATTATAATACGATTATAATAATATTATGGCGTAGATGGAAAGACGAGTTAGATACCCATCTAAAAGATTGGTTCACAGTGGCCCAAATCAGGGATGACTGGAGAGAAGGAAGGGAGGCCTTTGCCCTGCAGTGGGAAATTACAGGCTCATAACATATAATAATAAAAGTTTTCATTTTTTGGTACTCACCATATCAGGAGTGGAGCGGAATTGGTGTGTGTGAAACCAAAGACGATTAATATCTAGAAGACAGACAAAGGCCATACACAAAATCGTAACCCTAAAAAATAGCCTGAAAACTCTAAAACATCAATTTTATCCAAGAAATTTCAATTACTTTCTAGTTAAAAATGTATAAATATTGAATACTAGCTGTGCCCCGCGGTGTTACCCGCGGTGAATAAGTTAATAGATTTTTTTAACGACTTTTAAAAAGGAGGAGGTTCTAATTACGTCGACTGGGTGAACCGATTTTGATGATTATTTTTTTGATCTGATGAGAATCGTCAGAGATATGAATAAAAATGCACATTGAGAGTGCAGAAAATTACTATTTCCTTACGTACCTACCTAATTGAATTTTTTTTCATAAATTTTTTGATTTTGTTCCTTGGTTAAGACCAATGCGTCATTGTGTCACTTGATTTTGGTGCTTATAGAACAGGATAACTGCTGGTCGGTTACTATTCTATGGTCTAACACAGTTTATTTTGCTCGCAAAATATTCAAGAAGCTACCATGCGAGCGAAGCGAGCTTCGACCCAAGCGAGCGCAGCGAGCCGAAATTTTTAAGACAAATTCGTTATGTGACACTTGATGTAGCTTATAGTGCTTACAGAAAAGGCTGACTGTTGGTCGGTCCCTATTCTATTGTCTGACATAGATCAATTTGCCAGCAAATATTCAAGAAGCTACCGTGCGAGCGAAGCGAGCTCAGTGAGCGTCTTAAACTCGCAAAGCGAGCCGAAATTTTTAAAAACAAATACTCCTGACGTACGTGACACTTGATTTTGCTTATGGAGCTCATAAAAAAGGCTGACTGTTGGTCGGTTCCTATTCTATGATCTGACATAGTTTATTTTGCTTGCAAAATATTCAAGAAGCTATCATGCGAGCGAAGCGAGCCAACATTTTTAAGAAAAATGCGTCATGTGACACTTTATTTTGCTTATAGTGCTCATAGAAAAGGCTGACTGTTGGTCAGTCCCTATTCTATGGTCTGACATAGATCAATTTGCGAGCAAAATATTCAAGAAACTACCGTGCGAGCGAAGCGAGCTTTGAACTAAGCGAGCGTAGCAAGCTTCAAACTAAGCGAGCGTTGCGAGCCTTTTAAACTCGAGCCGAAATTTTTAAGAAAAATGCGCCGTGTGACACTTGATTTTGCTTATAGTGCTCATAGAAAAGGCTGACTGCTGGTCTGTTCTTAGTCTATGGCCTGACATAGTTCAATTTGCTAGCAAAATATTCAAGAAGCTACCGTGCGAGCGTAGCGAGCTTCGAACTAAGCAAAGACGATTAATATCTAAAAGACAGACAAAGGCCATACACAAAATCGTAACCCTAAAAAATAGCCTGAAAACTCTAAAACATCAATTTTATCCAAGAAATTTCAATTACTTTCTAGTTAAAAATGTTTAAATATTGAATATTGTTGCTACCTACTCCTAAGTATTGAAATTTCTTGGATAAAATTGATGTTTTAAAGTTTTCAGGCTATCTGGTACTGCGGGATCGGGTTACGATTTTGTGTATGGCCTTTGTCTGTCTTCTAGATATTAATCGTCTTTGGAACTAAGCAAGCGCATCGAGTTTCTCAGACTCGAAATTTTTAAGATAAATTCATCATGACTGACACTTATGTTTGCTCATGGTGCTCAAAGAAAAGGCGCTGGTCGGTTCCTATTCTAAGGTCTGACACAGTTCAATTTGCTTGCAAAAGATTGAAAAAGCTACATGCGAGCAAAGCGAGCGCAGCGAGGCTTTTAGACTGGAAGCGAGCCGAAACTGTGGTAAATGTAATAAAATAGCGATGATGAGGTGCTGTACCGAATTTTAATTGAAGACACAAATATAAACTATGTCCTAATGGTTTATGTTGAGTCAGAAATCTTTTTATCGGGGATTTATCTGCGTACATAAGTCCCAATTCCGTGAGATTATCGGGACAAAAAAAACAAAATTGAAATTCGTTAAGCCGTTTGAGTTTGAAGAAGCATAATTTAGGTAGGTATTTTGATAATCTCACGGGCACAATACGCTTTTAAGGGATTAAAAGTAGCTTAAGACATGTTGTTATCTAGGATATCAACTGACCTGGTACCAAATTTCATTCAAATCCCTCCAGCCGTTTGAGCGTGAAGGAGTTATAACATTGCCTGTGCTGCCATCTATTAACATTATTTTGACTAACAGTTACGTTTCACGGCCAAACTATTTTGATGAATGATTTGGTTTATAATCCCAGGGAACGGAACCATTCCTTTTTTCAGCAATTTAAGGTAGCCTATTTGTTAATCCAGGGTAGGTACTGCTACCAAATTTAATTCAAATTCATCCAGTCGTTTAAACGTGAAGGAATAATAACTTTACTTGTGCTGCCATCTATTGAAATTATTTTGTTAGTTTTTCACGGCCAAACTATTTTGTATTTGTTTAATAATCCTACGGAATCAATGCACTTTTTAGGAATTTTAAGTAGCGTATATTTTAATCCAGGGAATAAACAATCCTGCTACCAAATTTAATTCAAATTCATCCAGCCGTTTAAACGTGAAGGAATAATAACTTTACTTGTGCTGCCATCTATTGAAATTATTTTGTTAGTTTTTCACGGCCAAACTATTTTGTATTTGTTTAATAATCCTACGGAATCAATGCACTTTTTAGGAATTTTAAGTAGCGTATATTTTAATCCAGGGAATAAACAATCCTGCTACCAAATTTAATTCAAATTCATCCAGCCGTTTAAACGTGAAGGAATAATAACTTTACTTGTGCTGCCATCTATTGAAATTATTTTGTTAGTTTTTCACGGCCAAACTATTTTGTATTTGTTTAATAATCCCACGGAATCAATGCACTTTTCAGGAATTTTAAGTAGGTAGCGTATATTTTAATCCAGGGTATAAGCAATCCTGCTACCTCATTCAAATCCGTCCAGCCGTTCGAGCGTGAAGGAGTTATATTTTTGCCTGTGCTGCCATCTATGAAGTTATTTTGTCTGACAGCTGCCTTTTGCACGGCCAAACTACCGAAACTATTCTAATGAACATTTTGTTTTAAAATCCCACGGGAACACTGCACTTTTCAGGAATTTCAAGTAGCCTATTTGTTATTCTAGGGTATAGGCAATCCTGATACAAAATTTCATTCAAATCCGTTTAGCCGTTTGAGCGTGAAAGAGTAACAAACACACTTACACACTTACACACACACAAACTTTCACCTTTATAATATTAGTGGGATTGTTGCTACCTACTACTAAGTATTGAAATTTATTGGATAAAATTGATGTTTTAAAGTTTTCAGGCTATCTGGTACTGCGGGATCGGGTTACGATTTTGTGTATGGCCTTTGTCTGTCTTCTAGATATTAATCGTCTTTGGTGAAACTTACCGAGCAGTTGTTAGTGTCGTTAAGTGCGAGCGCCCGCCGGTGCGGCGCGTGCGCAAGTCTCACTGGCGCGGTGTCGCGGCCCGCGTCGCGTACAGTCAAGCATAGGTACAGACGCAGCTCGCTCGGGTCGCTGCCTCGCCACCGACCCACCATGTAGAAACGGCAGAGCGACGTACCCTCCATACTGGAATTAAAACTTCATTCGATTCAAAAATATTAACGGGACTTAATCGCCAAATTGTGTACGCGTCGTAAAAAATCGTCTAACACATCGCCGGACACTGTCAGTGTGGTGTGTCGCAACCCTAGTTTTAGTTTGTGTTGACTGATTGAGGGTAGTCTCTAAACCTCATCAGTTGAAGATGCGAGCGGATGCCGGCCGTCAGTCTACTCGTGACCACGGTGACTGTAATGTCATCGAAACGTCGAGGTAAATAAATAATATTGATTTCAATACGCGATTAAGTCCCGTTAATATTTTTAAATATGTTTTCAAGTCGCGATAGTTTAAAAAGTTTAATTCATTCGATTCAAATCAAAAGACATTTGACGACCTCTGTGGCGCGGTGGGCGAAGGCTCGCCTGATACGCGGAGGTTGCGGGTTCGATCCCCGTCAAGGGACAAATGTTTGTATGTTCTACAGATATTTGTTCCGGGTCTGGATGTTTTCTATGTATAGTATGTATGTATTTAAAAAAAAATGTATCTAAGTATTATATCAGTCATCTGGTTACCATAACACAAGCATTTGCTTAGCTTGGGACTAGATGACGCTGTGTAAAAATGTCCAAGGATATTTATTTATTTGCAACTAAAATTAAAACCAAGATTAACATTATCGCAAGACTAACCTAAACTTTAAACAAAACAGACTTATAATGGGGGCAATTCGGAGTGTCGCAAAAGCTAAACTAACCTAACTAAAACTATTGCCATCCATTTTATTCCCATCGCTATGAAAGGGACGGCAACAATTTTAATTAGCTTAGTTTAGCTTTTGCGACACTCAGAATTGCCACCAATGTACCTTTATCGAAAAACAGGACTTCAACTTTCGCAGGTGTGCGCTGTATATTTCTTTCTCAGTCACACAAAAACAAAGAAGAATATATACAACATTCTTGGGAGTAAAAGTGACAAAGCATTAGATCTTTTGTCCCTCATCGCGTGCCGCTTTTTTGAATGGCCGGAAACTTGATGCTCCGAGTTTTGTATTACGAAACTATGGATTCATTGCAATTTTTGTCCCTCTCGGCGGCACGCTCACTGTTCGTCCAGGTACTATACTAGGTCCATGGTGCCTAGGCTCTTACCTTCCTTCGTCCGTAGGTTCAACGACCTTGTAGGTGCTGGGACGAAGTACTGTGTCTTCATCCACCTCCATTGGAACTGCTATTGCTGACACCTGAGGTACATCACATTTTGTAAGCATATAAAAATACCTAAATTTAGTGATCCTTAAGGTCCTACTAATAAATGATTTTTCTTTCTTTCTTGATAAAATATAGCCTATATAATGTTCTTTCGGAAAGTCCATGCATCGGTAAAATAATTTTTGAAATCGGATAAGTAGTTTCGGAGATTACCCCAAACATACAAACAAACAAACTAACTTTACCTCTTTACAATATTAGTATAGATAACTTGTACTCGGACACCCGCGATACAGGCTTGGCCTAAGATGACTTTTATTCATTACAATGCTATTTTTATCTTTAACTATCTACGCCCCGCTGTGTTACCTGCGGTGAATAGTTCCCGTTTCCCTGAGAATACCGAGATCAAAAGTAGCCTATGTTTTAATCCAGAATACAATCTATCCTGGTACCAAATTTCATTCAAATCCGTCTAGCCGTTTGAGCGTAAAGGAGTAACAAACATTCACACCTACACACAAGCTTTCACCTTTGTCGCAAGAGCTAAACTAAACTAACTAAAATTAATGCCATCCTTTTTATTCCCATCGCTATGAAAGGGACGGCAACATTTTTAGTCAGTTAAGTTGTTAAGTTTAGCTTATGCGATACTCATTCGCCACTATTATATATGTAAACTTAACGTAGTTTACATAAATAATGTAGGTTGTTACATCCAACTCAATGTAACTTACACTTAACTTTGAGGGAATTGGGGGAGGTCTTTTCCATGGAAAAAAACTAAAAAAAAAATAACTTACCAGTATGTCTGTCTTCATTCGGTTTATCAGCGTGTAAGTAGAAGTGATACCGAGCACGTTGATTTCTTCTTTTATCTCGTAGAACATTGTGAGTAGGGCCACCTAAAAAATATGATCACGACTGTATCCCAGGGAGCGGTAGACATTTCTTTCAGATCTTTTAGGCAATTTTTTAGATCCTTTGGAAGATGTCTAGGGCCACCTGAGAGAAGTTTTTGAAGCGCTCGTGGCGAAGCTTGCTAAGACGTTCTTGATAGATCGTAGAAGTTAAGCAACGTTTTGAGCGGTAACTGCTTGGATGGGTGACCGCAAGTGGCATTAATATCTGAGCGCTTCGTGCTTTGCAAGGCACGTTAAATAGTCGGTCCCGGCTTTAAAGTCGTTAAGCCGTGACGGAGGCCTTAAGGCGGCCTAAAAACTCCGTCACCAGAGTTGGCCACTTGCTCATACGAACTTACTTACCGTAAACTATATGGAATTCGATGACAAAACGATTATAATATTGCAGGAGAAATATTGATCCTATCATTTGATGCTATAAAAGTACAGGATGACGTCTTTTTGAATATTAGTCATAACGAGACGACCTCTGTGGCGCAGTGGGCGAAAGCCCGCCTGAGACGCAGAGGTTGCGGGTTCGATCCCCGCTGCGGGACAAATGTTTGCATAATCTGCAAATATTTGTTTCGTTTTTGGATGTTTTCTATGTATAATATGTATGTATTTACAAAAAAAAAAATGTATCTATGTAGTATATCAGTCATCTGGTTACCATAACACAAGCATTAAATTGCTTAGCTTGGGACTAAATGACGCCGTGTGGAATGTCCAAGAATATTTATTTATTTAATATTTAAAAATAAAGTAATGATTCATTTGAGTGAAATATGCTATCCTCATTATTAAGAGTACTTTGCCTATTAATAGGTATATAAAAAATCCAACCTGTTTAAAGAATATCCACGGCACAGTAGCAGTAACTTTGGCTACACGCTTCCAGCCATTGTATAATGATCTAGTACTGTAAAGGCCTACCTTATGGTTGCAGAGCACTGCCAGGTCCGCGGCGTGGTCAAGCGCGAGTCGGCCCCTCTCCGGGACTCCGTAGCGGCCCAGCTCGGCGTCAGACAGCGCGAGTTCTCCACTCACGAACGTCTCGCGGCCCATCTCCACGGATATGAAGAATGGTTTCTGAAACAAATGTAGTGTTCAATTAATAAACTTATAACTTACTAAAGTAAAATTATTATACACTAGCTGCCTCCCGCGGTACAGTATATAATATACTTGGTTGGTTTGTTTGTTTGTATGTTTGGGGTAATCTCCGAAACTACTTATCCGATTTCAATAATTCTTTCACCTATTTGTAGCTTAGACTTTCCGAATGAACATAGGCTATATTTTAGCAAGGTAGGTACCACGTGAGCGAAGCCACGGGCAAGTTAGAAAGAAAGTAGCCACGGGCAAGTTAGTTAGTTTTTTTGTTAGTTATATGTGAAAACATGTTATTGGTGACTAGTTGATACATTGTGTTTTTATAATAAGCTGTTGATACTGTTTGTTTTCCAAATAAAATAAAATAAATAAAGAAAGAAAAATCATTTATTCTTGTAGGACCTCAAGGATCACTTAAGTTTCGTTTTACATGCTAGGTGATTCTATAATGCCTGTTCCAACGCGACTCCCGCGACGAGACAGCTAATCTATGATAAAAGGCTAATATAGGTAGTCTATGATAAAAGGCTAATAAATAGAGGTATAGTCCGCGCCATGTAAAAAGAGCGCTGGGAGAAAGTGGAGGGGGTATGTTTGCGCATGGGTACACTCGCGCACTAAAGTACCAGGCCTATTATTTTATTTTTGAACTAGCATTTCGCTTTTCACTCGCGACTTTGTAGGTTATAGTATATAGATTTTTATTGATAAGTTGATCTTTATTAAAAAAATACTAACTTAATCATTTATATTTTCTTGCTTCTGTTGTTCATAATTGTTTTAAATTATCAACTACATTATTATGAGTCGCTTCCCTAAACAATATAGGTAAGTACTTACATTATAAATATTATTTACATCATTTATTTCTTACTTTTTTATGTAAAACCATTTCGCAATCTAAAACTTTTATCCGCGATGATATGTTCAAAATAAATTGCCTACTGCGCACCTGTCAGCCAGCGCTCTTTTTACATGGCGCGATCATTGAGATGTATTATAGAGCCACAATCAGACAAATAAAATGTAAACGCCAAAACTCTGCGCACACTATGTAGTGCGCCGAGTTTTTCTTTTTTGCGTACAAGCGACATTGAAAATTAAAACAAACGACATAACGTCTACATTCAAATGTCAAATGTCATCGTAGAACATTGAATTTGCACGCACATTTTTTGAGTGTTGTCAGCTATTAGATTGTGACTCTTTAATACATCTCAATGGGCGCGATCTATACCTTTAGCACAGCCGTAGGCGGGGAGATGACCGTGCCCGGCTCCAGCTTGCACAGCGGGGCGGCGTCGTGCGCGCGCAGGGTCAGCGCTACGGGCGCCGCGTTGCAGAGCAGGAGCACGGGGCAGAGCTGCACCTCCAGGGAGCAGCCGCCGCCCGCGCGGACCGCGCCGTATCTCACCTTCAACCAACTCACTGTTCATATACTAAGTTATATTTTTTTATTTTTATTTCTAGCCCATATTGTCCCACTGCAGGGCAAAGGCCTCCCTCCCTTCTTTCCAGATTTTTCTGTCCTTGGCCGCAGTTGACCAATCTGGAAGGTGCACATCTAACTCGTCCCGCCATCTCCGTGGTGGTCTGCCACGCGGACGTCTCGCGTTGGGCACCCATTCGGTTGTTGTTATATTATGAATGAATAAATATCGACGACCTCTGTGGCGCAGAGGGCGAAGGCCCGCCTGAGACGCGGAGGTTGCGGGTTCGATTCCCGCCACGGGACAAATGTTTGCATTATCTGCAAATAGTTGTCTCGAGTCTGGCTGTTTTCTATGTATAATATGTATGTATTTACAAAAAAATAGATATATCTATGTAGTATATCAGTCATCTGGTTACCATAACACAAGCATTAAATTAATAATAAATAAATATAAATAAATATCCTTGGACATTCCACACAGCGTCATCTAGTCACAAGCTAAGCATTGTAATGCTTGTGTTATGGTAGCCAGATGACTGATATACTTATATGCTATATTTTGTAAATTTATACATAAGTAATACATAGGAAACACCCAGATAATTATCATTCTTGTTCATTCCATCCAAAGGTTGTCTGGAAGAGATCGTAACTATAACTATAAGCAAAATAGTTACATTAAAAAAATCTGACAAAATATAAAATTCCGTAATTTTTTTAATGTTCGCAAAACAGTATTTAGATAGATAAAAATGTACCCGGCACACTGATGTGCATCAATCAACACTATAATTGATGGTTTTAGGTATGCGGGACAATAATGTACCCCCTTAAACAGACTAGCACTGCGAATCGGCACTCCGCCTAGTCAGTGATTTGGGGGTACGCATTCTTAAAAATACTGATCTGACGATCAACAATGTGAGGTAATAGAGGGCAAGTCGAACGACAGGGCTTTTAGGCCTTTAAGCGAGGAATGTGTTTGTGAGGAACCAATAGAAACGCCTTCGAAGCTTCTACCTAACTCGAAGAATTCGAGCTAGATAGCTTCGAGGCAATTTAAATGAAGGGATTCTTCTGCGCATCTCTGGTGGAAACGCAGCCTAATTATGACTTACTGTGACGTCACACCGTGGTTGCAACAGCGCCGGCTCCCACTTCCCGGGCCAGTGGCTGGAGACGATGGAGTAAGGCCACGAGGACTGCGCGTCGCGTCCCGCGCGCTCCAACCTAAACAAATACATGAGACATAACCGGTCAAACCTATTCATTCTATCGCGGGCCTTGAGCGTGGAGACCGAATCCAGAAATTCCGTAACGAAAATAACCTAACACTCCCCACTCCGAAAAAAACAAATGCTATGCAATAGCTTTACCGCGGCAGTCTCCGAGTGCCACACGTCTTTTTTGTAGTTTGTTTTGGCTTCGCACGGATTGTGCATTTATCCACTATCAAGTAATATTATGTTCAAATTTAAGACACTAGCTGCGCCCCGCGGTGTTACCCGTGGTGAATAGTTCCCGTTCCCGTGAGAATACCGGGATAAAACCTAGCCTATTCTTTAATCCAGGGTATAAGCAATTGTGGTACCAAATTTCATTCAAATCCGTCCAGCTGTTTGAGCGCACACTTACATACTTACACACACAAACTTTCACCTTTATAATATTTAAAGTCTTTCTACACAAATCTGACAGGTAAGAGCGTCTCAAACGTTTCATACGCTCCCAAGTAACGTTTTGGTATTTAGGGATCGGTTTTTTAGGTGTACCTACTTACCATTTCAAAATTTCCGGGATGACATCGTCGAGTGACGTCACGGGCGCGCGCTTATCGAACACAGATGTGTCAGTCACTCCGTAATGCAGCGGGATCGCTTCCCGCGTCACTGGACATTCCAAATCCCTGCAAATATTCGTGGCTTAAAAAAAGAAAATGAACTAATACATTTTTTTTATGAAACCGACGTAAATTTCGAACCAATTTGTCCGTTCACAACTCTGAAGATCCACGTTATTATACTCTATCAAACACGGTGAACATACATACCCCCCTTTACGGGTTTTTAGGTTTTCAGGGGTGCTATAAGTTTGACTACTATGTGTGTCTGTGGCACCGTAGCTCTTAAACCACTGTATTTAAAAGCTTGTTTCCTGGCGGTGTTTCTTATACATGTTTTATCAAAACCGGTTAATGTCCGATTCCTATATCCAACGTACGTATGACCGTCGATCTATCTCTATAGAAACGTTGTTATGTTAATACAACACAAAATGTATGACTTTTTGACAGATAACAATGTTGCTAATGACGATCGATCTATATGGTCATCCGTTCGTTGGATATAGGAACCCGGCATAAGTCGGTTACAAGAAAATGATGGGAGGTGAAACATTGAAATCCCACCTAGGGCTCTGGTAGTGCTGAAACCACTGTACGAAGCGCTCGTGGCGAAGCTTGCTAAATCGTTCTTGATAGATCATCGAAGTTAAGCAACGTTCTGAGCGGTCACTACTTGGATGGGTGACCGCAAGTGGCATTAATATCTGAGCGCTTCCGTGCTTCGGAGGGCACGTTAAATTGTCGATCCCGGCTTTTAAAGTCGTTATAGCCATGACGGAGGCCTTAAGGCCCTAAAAACTCCGTCACCAGAGTTGGCCACTTGCTCATACCTTTTATCTGTGCTCATACGAACGAACGAACTGTATGAGTTACCTGTATTGGAAGGAGAGGCTATGCCTGGCAGCCGTGGTGCCGGGCGCGAGGAGATGTGTGCTAGCGCCGCGACCCGGCGTCGCCTGCACCAGCGGCGGCGACTCCTCCCCGGATGTACCCTCCGTGGCTATCAACACCTGACACAATACACACTTACATTATCACAACAATCATCATCATTCTCCTGCCCTTATCCCACGCTAAGTGGGGTCGGCACAACATGTTTTCTTCTTCCACTCACTCCTATCACTCGTCAACTCTGAATCCACTCCTCTAACATTCATATCCTCTTTCACACAGTCAAACCACTTTTTCTTCGGCCTTCCTCTACTTGCATGCCCATCCACACTCATACTTATAGCACGTTTGGTCACATGTTGTTCATCCCTCCTCATAACGTGTCCATACCATGATAACACAACAATAATAATAATAATCATCCTAGCCGGTTTCGGCTACGGCGACCGAAGCAGAAACAGGTCCGATGCGCAGGATATTTTAAAGTGCATAAACGGGCGCGCAATCGCAGATGCACTCTCTCGTCCACGCTCCTCTTGGCCTAGTGGAACGGAAAACCGCTACAACTAAAGAGGAACAGGATGCAGTGTCTAGCCGACGATAACTATAGAACCCCTATCGTCGTCTTTAAGACCTTTCACTATGCCTTTGCTGTCTCGCCACCGTAGATGGTTTGCATATGCCGAGACAGACTTGTGCACTGAGCGGGAAGTGACCGCTAAGGCTTGAAGTACCGAAGCACTCAAGCCCCCCTCTTCCAGGTTTAGTCCACAACTCACAACATCACAATACTGAAACCATGGACCTAGTATAATACCTGGACAAACACCGAGCGTTTCGCCGAGAGGGACCATAGGTTAGCTTGGTATGGTCATGTTATGAGGAGGGAAGAATGTCATGTTACTAGAAGAGTGTTAGGTATGAATGTGGATGGATATAGGTGTAGAGGTAGGCCAAAGAAAAGATGGATGGACTGTGTGAGGGATGACATGAGTAAGAAAGGAGTGAGTGCTGAGATGACGACTGATAGAGGGAAATGGAAGAAGAATACATGTTGTGCCGACCCCGCATAGTGGGATAAGGGCCGGAAGAAGAGAGTATTTAGTCGTCACAGTAATAAATCTTATGCTTGTCGTTTTTAATTTCATGTTTTCAAATTGTATGTAAAAATGTAAGTAGTTCTTAATTCTTATACCTATAGACCTTCAAAAAAGGAGGTGGTTGTATGTTCCACGTTTTTTTTTATTTGTATGTTCAATTCAACGATTTCTTTTTCTCCCTTTTTGAAGACGGTTCAAAAATAATATGATTTCACATCGGTATCCAGAGGCAGATGCGAGTAGAGCACGTAGAGCGGCCACACCGTGACGCAAACGCGCCCGTCGGTGCGCGCGCGCAGCACGCGGCACCATACGCACGTGAACGGATGCGACCCCTCACTCGGCACTGTACATTAACACATAACTTATTGGTTAATATGTAAGTTTTAATTAAATTAGCCAAGTGCGAGTCGGGCACTGTACATCAACACACAACTTAAACAACTTAGAAGTTTTAAAAAACTCAGCCAAGTGCGAGTCGGACTCGCGCACGAAGGGTTCCGTACTTTAAACAACATTACACACTATAGATTTATGGTCTTATTCATAAAGATTTGTCAATTTAATATAGATTTAAATAATGTTTTTTTCTTGTTACTCTTATGTCAATGAAAAGAGAGAGCAACATATTTAGCTAAAGTAGGTTTACTGAACCAATTTGCATAAGTAAGGGGGTTATTATACAAGATAATTGGCAAAAAATATTTATTTTAGTCTGTTGTTATAGCCGCAACAGAAATACAGCATGTTTGAAAATTTCAATTATCTAGCTATCACGGTTCATGAGATACAGCCTGGTGACAAATAGACAGACGGACAGCGGAGTCTTAGTAAGGTCCCGTTTTTACCCTTTGGGTACGGAACGCTATTTATATAAAAAACATGTAGATACCAATTGTACGTTCATACCTTTTACGAGCCATGGTACGTTTTCTTTCGGGCACTCCTTCAGAGGAATATCGCCCGACCAACCGGAGTCGTTGGAGACGAACTTTATTCTAAAAGAACAAAAATCACAATTTACCTACATGACAAAGTTAAATAAAAACGGTGTTTTTTCTGGAAAATCATTAGTTAACTAACAATTTAAACCGGATTACTTAAATCTGGTGCCCGTGGGTATGGCCGGCTAAGCTGAGAGGATGGTTTAGTTAGGTGCTACAAGCCTATTCCATCTCAACAATGTCCCAGGCACGAGTCCCGTTAAGTGTAGGCAAAGGCTGCTGACTGTATCAATCATCTAGTAAAGATTTAAACGTTCGCGATCAGAACACATGATTAAAAATACATTTACGGGTATTTATCGCTATTTACCTTTATTCAATTTTATCCCGACGTTTCGACTGGATTAAGTCTGCCCGCGACCACGGCTGGTGCCGTAAATGTATGCGACGAGTATAGGTTGAACAAGTAAACTCGTCAAAAATTTTTGTGTCTCTACAGACAACTAAATTTCTCTTTAAATATATTTTACATAAATTTTTTTGCACCTTGTGAAATCAAACAGATCAGCCTAGGTACACTACCCTGCTCATATTTTGTAAAATTCTTTAAATTAATCAAGATGTAAACGGCCTTACTTGAGTGCCATTTGGTCGTCGGCGCCGCAGATGACCGTATTGCCGATGGTCTCCGCCTGCATCTCGCCTGAGCATACACTCCTCCACTGATTGTCTTGAGAGCGAGTGCGCACCTGTTACATAACAAAACAACTTTGAATAGGTCGCGCTACGTAAAAAGAGCGCGGTCGGGGAAGTAGCGGGGGTATGTTTGCGCCTGTGTTCACTCGCTGACGAACCAATAGCACTCGCTAAATCAATGGTATGAAGTGCGCCGCAACACCTCTCCACCAATCATCGACCATTGCGCAGTTTGACAGCGAGCGCTCTTTCTACGTGGCGCGATAAGATAACAGATTTAATTAATTTACAAGTTGCAATTTTTTTTTTCTAACCTACGTTGTCCCACTGCTGGGCAAGCAATTTAATGCTTGTGTAATGTATATATATGATCTTATACATACATTTATAGATAGAAAAACATCCAGATCCGGAATAAATATCTGCAGAACATGCAAACATGTACCGTGGCGGGGGTCGAACCCGCAACCTCCGCGTCTTGCGGGTCTTCGCCCACTGCGCCACAGAGGTGTTCCCACGAGAACTGGAAGTACCGCGGGTAACATCGCGGGGCGTAGCTAGTTACGTTTGCCCACCTTGTAAAGCAGGTTCAGTCGGAGCATGTTGTTAGGGCAGAGCTTGCCCGCCAGGTGCAGGGTCCGCCGGGCCCCGTGCTCCTCGACCCGGGCGTACAGGAACAGGGCCCCGCTGGGGGACACCTTGGGGCTGACCTCGCTGTCGGACAGCCGGACGCGGTAACTGCCCGCCGTGAATGGGATACCTGGATGGTAGATCGAATAAGAATCAACATTATACAGCAAGAGCATATTTTTTTAAATGCAAAATGCTATCTATACTATCTATACTAATACTAATATACTACTACTAAACCATGACGGAGGCTTTAAGGCGGCCTAAAAACTCCGTCACCAGAGTTGGCCACTTGGTCATACGAACTTACTTACTTTATTAATATACTAATCTATACTAATATTATAAAGAGGTAAAGTAGGTTTGTATGTTTGGGGTTAACCTCCAAAACTACTCATCCGATTTCAGAAATTCTTTCACCGATGTGTACCATGAACTTTCCGAATAAACATAGGCTATATTTTATCAAGGTAGGTAAGCGAGTACTAACTTCTAACATGACTTTTCAATAATTCGGTTTACACGGGTGACTAAAGTCGCGCGATTCAAGCCGCGCGGCGAAAATCGAACGTCAAAAATTTTATTTTTCTCAACGTTCATAATGCTCGCACGACATATTTTTTTCTCTAAATACTTATGTTGTTTGGATGCTTACTTGAAGACCAGAGCCAGTCAGCCGTAGGACCCGCGATTGAAAAGCGTAGTTTCTTCAGAGCGGTCGGGCTTCGCCATCTGATAACGGACATTATTGTTTTTATAAAGAATTCATATAGACCTATACTATATCGAAAGCTATGACTAAATGCTGAGTATGCACTCACACTACAGTTTTAAGTGAATAATATAATAGAATATATCTTTATTGATTTAAAAATACCCACATAAACAAGTAAAAACAATGTCAGTAAAAATAAATAAAAAAGGGTAGGTACTTATATATACCTGTATGCGAGACTAGTGCCAGGTCCCAAAGGCACCACTTCGTCCGTGCCCTCCTGTCCCACGCGCAGTGCGCACGCGCAGCTGTTGTGGATCCACAGCGACACTCTCCCCTCCAGAGCGGTCGCCGTCACCTCAGACAACTCCCGCTTGTGCTTCACCTCCGCCCTTCGTATTTCAGGCACCGACTTACGCATATACTGAAATTTACATTATGAATAAGGAAATAGAGACTCGCTAAGAATGAGTGTAAAGATTTGATAAAAGTCCGGTTTCATAAAAGTAAAGAGATAAACTCATGAAACGGACTCTAGTTGGAAGTGTCTTCCTGCCGAGAAGTACCCTTCTCGATCAGAAAGACATCTATCAACTTTATCTCGATAAACTAAAAATTTAAAAATTTCGTAGAAAATGACTAGTACTCGTACTTTAATGTATATTGGGCAACTAAAAAACCCTACATCAAGCGTGACGACACTTGGCCAGTTATTGTAGGAGCCAAATGGATGTGAGAAACCATTTGTTGGCTTGTGAAAGGGGTTAGTTAACGAAGAAAGGATGATAATTACATCAAGCTTGGCCCAACACGCATTTGGCCAGTTATTGTAGAAGCCAAATGAATGTAAGGACCCATTTGTTGGCTTGCGAAAGGGGTTAGTTAACGAAGAAAGGATGATAATCACCGGTGTTGCAGCGTTATTCCAGTCCAGAGCCAGTGCGTGCAGCGTGCGCAGACGAGGCACGTGCAGTGCTGCGTGCACGCGAGACAACGAGACCCTCGCGCGGGAAACTCCGCCCATCGGCAGAGAGACTCCGCCCTGGAGCCGGAACTCCTCAACCAACCGCTCCATGGTACCGGTCGCACACTCCAGGATGTCACTCCTAGAAATAACTTCGTATGAGTAAGAGCATACCGGCGTGTTTGTATCGATACTAGCTACCTTGCCCGTGGCTTCGCTCACGTGGTACCTACCATGATAAAATATAGCCTATGTTCATTCGGAAAGTCTAAGCTACAAATAGGTGAATTTTTGAAATCGGATGAGTAGTTTCGGAGATTACCCCAAACATACAAACAAACACACAAACCAACTTTACCTCTTTATAATATTAGTATAGAAGTATAGATTAGTATAGATAGACAAACGCTAAAAACGCGCCGCGCACAAAAAGCAGTCGGCAAGCTGTGACACACGTAGGTACAGTGACGGTTTGAAAATGTTCGTCGGTTTTCAACTTGATTCGTTCAACGACCACGAGCACATAATCCCTTTTGAAACTTGAAAAAGGAGCGTCACTGGTAATATTTTGGTGCAATAAAAATTGATTCTTGCAATCTGGTGCAAGCGAAAACCGACTCTAAGGTGACGAACATTTTCAAACCGTCAGTGTACATCCTTGCGTTTGCAAAACGCACGAACTAGCTATTTAGGCGCTATACCTCGTAGTCCTCCTTGTTTTTTTCACTTTTCTCACCGTTTAAATCTGCCCTGAACTTCCACAAATATTTCAAGATCAAAATTAGCCAAATCGGTCCAGCCATTCTCGAGTCACAGCGTGACACGGAGAAATAGGGGTTCAGTTTAATATATTATTATAACTAGCTGCGCCCTTTGGTGTTACCCGCGGTGAATAGTTTCCGTTCCCGTTGGAATACTGGGATCAAAATTAAACAATCAAGGATATAAGCTATACTGGTACCAAATTTCATTGAAATCTGTCCAGCCGTTTGAGCGTGAAGTAGTAACAAACACACTTACATACACACAAACTTTCACCTTTATTAGTATGATAGATTATGACTACTGGTATTTAAATAAATGAATATAAATAAATAAATATCCTTGGACATTCCACACGGCGTCATCTAGTCCCAAGCTAGGCAATTTAATGCTTGTGTTATGGTAACCAGATGACTGATAAACTACATAGATACATTTTTTTTTTGTAAATACATAAATTTTATGCATAGAAAACACCCAGACACGAAGCAAATATTTGCAGATCATGCAAACATTTGTCCCGCAGCGGGGATCGAACCCGCAACCTCTGCGTCTCAGGCGGGCTTTCGCCTTCTGCGCCACAGAGGTCGTCGTAATTTAGAATACTAACGAAAGGTTAGTGTGTAGCAATAGGAGCGCTCCCGCAGGCGAGTCCAAGTTAGCGTGAAGGCTTGCGTCGCTCGCCTCTATCGTCAGCGCTCGGTGATTTCGCATCAACGGCTTCGAAACGTAGTACCCTTCCAACGACGTCGCTGTACTGCGCACAAACAATAGTAAGTTAGATTTGCTATGTAGTCTGTTTGTACACTGTCGGTTTGAAAATGTTCGTCACCTTAGAGTCGGTTTTCGCTTGCACCAGATTGCAAGAATATTTTTTTATTGTACCAACATTTTCCAGTTTTTTCTTTTTCAAGTTTCAAAAGGGATTATGTGCTCGTGCTCGTTAAACGAAACAAGTTGAAAACCGACGAACATTTTCAAACCGTCACTGTACAATATAAAGCTATTTGCCGAACAAAATAATTTAACACATCATAACTTATTTGTCATAATGTTTTCTTAGAAAATGGAGTGGCTGCGCGTAGTGTCTATGTATTCGGACATAATTATCACTGACTACCACCCCCTTACACATCTTCAAAGAATCTAAAAGAATAAAAAAGAACTGAAAGCAATTAGTATGTCTACCGATCTCTGAAAACACAGAAGCCGTGATAATTTTTTTACCATGTATTCGTAACAAGTTTACGGCGGCGGCTTTGCTCGCCTGGTGCAAATTTAGATAAAAAGTAGCCTATGTGTTATTCCCAGGTAATAAACTATGTATATTCCAAGTTTCAGCCAGACAAAACGGTTTAGTAGTTTTCGCGTGAAAAAACCACTTGCTCATACGAACTAACTTACTTACCTACTGCGTGAAAGAGCAACAAACATCCATCTATACATCCACACAAAAATAAATAAATATCCTTGGACATTTCACACGGCGTCATCTAGTCCCAAGCTAACCAATTTAATGCTTGTGTTATGGTAACCAGATGACTGATATAATACTTAGAAACATGTTTTTTTTTGTAAATACATACATAGAAAAACATCCACACTTGGAACAAATATCTGCAGAACATGCAAACATTTTATCCCGTGGCGGGGATCGAACCCGCAACCTCCGCGTCTCAGGGGCCTTCGCCCACTGCCCACTAGATAGTTAGTAAGTAAACTAGATAGCGAAGCGCTCGTGGCGAAGCTTGCTAAGACGTTCTTGATAGATCGTCGAAGTTAAGCAACGTTCTGAGCGGTCACTACTTGGATGGGTGACCGCAAGTGGCATTAACATCTGAGCGCTTCCGTGCTTCGGAGGGCACGTTTAATTGTCGGTCCCGGCTTTTAAAGTCGTTAAGCCATGACGGAGGCCTTAAGGCGGCCTAAAAACTCCGTCACCAGAGTTTGGCCACTTGCTCATACGAACTTACTTTTAGTTAGTAAGTTACCTGGTGACAGGCGGCAGGTCATTGTGGACCTTCGCCCACTGCCCACTCACGCGATGAGAGATCCTAGCGTACTTTTTAACCAAGTTCTAGTTAAGTTTTAGTAAATGGTCGTCTGGAAGCAATCGCTATCTGCGATAAGACCGCCAATTTGTAATCAAGAGCATTTAAACTTTATATATTTTACATTTTGTTACTACTACCACTTATGTTGTATTGCAATAAAGCTTATTTCATTTCACTAGATTATTAGTAAGTTGGTTTTATGTTGGTATTATGGTGGCCCAGGGACGCTCAACGACCAAGAGGCAGACCACCCGCCCGATGGTCGAACGACATTGTCAACGTGGTCGGGAATCAGTGGATGAGACTCGCGAGGGATCGGAGAGAGTGGCGTGATAAAGAGGAGGCCTATACTCAGCAGTGGGTGGAAATGGGCTGAAATGATGATGATGATTAGTAAGTTACCTGGTGACAGGCGGCAGGTCATTGTGTAAGTGTATGAGTAGAGAGGCGAGGCGAGTGACCATGGTGAGTCGCGGCGCCGCGCGCGGCGAGAAGCACGAGTCCACGCGCACGGCGCCGGACAGCTGCTCCGCCGTGACGCCGCCACACGGCTTGCCGAACACGGCCTCGGATGGGTTCTCGTATATCTACACATTAACATAAGTAAAAAACTCATTTATTTACAGAAACTAAACTACTACATATTTACATAACTGTACAAAATACAATTAGAACCAGTTGAGCCACCTAAGGATCGTTACAAACGATCTATAGGTAGCTCACTGATCCAAACCACTGCCAGACGGAAGCGTGCCCAAGACACTGGCAGCATTGCCGCGCTGGATGGCGATGCTGATCTTTTGAGCCAAATAAGTGCCAGCCCTCGGATCACGCGTCGCTTCGACATTTACATACAGTTTTACCACTTTTATAAGCGCATCGGCAAAATTCGTCTGCGCAGAAGAGAACAAGCAACCCAAATGCCCGAATGCCAACGCCGTTGAATTATAGACTTTAGTGCGTTGAGTTAAGCTTTAAGTCAACAAAAACAGAGGCTCATGCTATCTCGCTTATATGGTATGTACACAAAGAACGGCGCGTAGTCATCAGCCAATAGCAAACAAACACGTTTTACGCGCATAGGCAGAGCGTTATTGGATGGAATTCGAAGTTAGGTACTATACGACCTCGTATAGTACTTCGAAACGAACATTATAACATATAAACGAATGGATTATAACAAACGAACAGTCACCGTCTGTCTGTCCTTACAATATGTGTTAAAAACATCGAGGTAGTATTAAAGAGTCACAATCTAATAGCTGACAACACTCAAAAAATGTGCGTGCAAATTCAATGTTCTACAATGACATTTGACATTTGAATGTAGACGTTATGACGTTTGTTTTAGTGTTCAATGTCGCTTGTACGCAAAAAAGAAAAACTCTGCGTACTACGTAGCGTGCGCCGAGTTTTGGCGTTTACATTTTATTTGTCTGATTGTGGCTCTATAATACTACCTCGATGGTTAAAAAGAGTGCTTATGCTTACCAGTGGGTCGGCTTTCGGCAGAAACCGGTTGCCGTTGAACTCGTAAGGCGTGGGCACTTCGCCTGCGACGCACGCGCGGAACCGCCACATCAACTCGAATACCGCGTCTGTAACACCGCACCTCGAATAACAACACCTCGAATACCGCGTATAAGACACAGACAAAAAGATTAATAATAAATATCGTTGGGCATTCCACACAGTGTCATCTAGTCCCATGATAAGCAATTTAATGCTTGTGTTATAGTAACCAGACGACTAATATACTACTTATATAGTATACGGGGTGTAAAAAGACTACTACCGAAAACTGATGAGAAACAGCAATATTACGCATAGCATAATTATAACGCTCGTACGACAGCGAACAGCTGATCTCGCCCGCGGTCTTTTTTCAGACAACTAATGTTTCTTTAGATGTCTTTTGGGGTGCTGTACCACCCCGTTTCGTTTTCGGTAGACGTCTTTTTACACCCTGTATATACAATAGTTTTTCTTAAACTTTCGCGATCACAATTCATATCTATAAGACCAATAGATTAGAAGCTATCTAACCTGGAGGTAACACGTAGAGTTGTGTCTCCACCGGCTCAACCAATGGGATGACGAAGTGCGTATGCGCCTCCCAACGGTTCAGCAGACGATTGTACAGTTCCAACACGCATTGTGTCTCTGTATCCTGTGACAAAAAAACACTATAAATACTCGCGCGCGAGAAGCGCTCGTGGCGAAGCTTGCTAAGACGTTCTTGATAGATCGTCCAAGTTAAGCAACGTTCTGAGCGGTCACTACTTGGATGGGTGACCGCAAGTGGCATTATCAACTGAGCGCTTCCGTGCTTCGGAGGGCACGTTAAATTGTCGGTCCCGGCTTTTAAAGTCGTTAAGCCATGACGGAGGCCTTAAGGCGGCCTAAAAACTCCGTCACCAGAGTTGGCCACTTGCTCATACGAACTTACTTACTTACTATAAATTCAAATTTTTTATTTAGCCCATCGTGTCCCACTGCTGGGCAAAGGTCTTCCCTTGATTTTTCCAACTATCACGGTTTTGTGCTGCTTGGACCCACGCCTTGACAAAGCCATCTAGATCGTCGCGCCATCTTTTTCTAGGTCTGCCTCGACGCCGTCGTGCTGTCTCAGGGCTCCACTGAGTGGTTATTTTGGCCCAGAGCTCGTCTGGCATGCGGCAAACATGGCCAGCCCACTCCTTATTAATACATTAAAGTAGAATTGTTTTAAGAGCGTGCGGTATTGGAACTACTGATCTTTAAATAGATGTGTACTAAGATAAACTTTTTTTTGACATTGCACACATCGTCATCTAGTCCTACTTGTGCTATGGTAACTAAATTACATTTGGTAGGTATACATTTTTCTTGAAAATACATACATACTTAGAAAACATTCAGACACGAGACAAATATTTATAGATCACACAAATTGGTCTCGCGGCGGGAATCAAACCCGCAACCAGCGTCTCAATCGGGCTTTCGCACACTGCTACAGAATTCGTCAAATCATATAGGTCGCGCCATGTAAAAAGAGCGCGGTCGGGGAAGTGGCGGGGGTATGTTTGCGCCTGTGTTCACTCGCTGACGAACCAATAGCACTCGCTAAATCAATGGTATGAAGTGCGCCGCAACACCTCTCCACCAATCATCGACCACGGAGCAGTTTGACAGCCAGCGCCATGGACCTAGTATAGTACCTGGACGAACAGTGAGCGTGCCGCCGATAAGGACAAAAAATGCAGTAAATCCAATAGTCTCGTACGAAATTCGGAGCATCAAGTTTCCGGCCATACAAAAAAACGGCACGCGATGAGGGAGGGACAAAAGATCTAATGCTTTGTCTCTTTTACTAACAAGAATTTTGTATATATTCTTCTTTGTTTTTGTGTGACTGAGAAAGGAATATGCAGCGCTCTATTTCTTACTTTCTCTAAGGCCAGCGCTCTTGTTACGTGGCGTGATCTGAACTAATGTTACCTGGTCGGGCAGAGGAGTGGCGACGAGCCTAGTGATAGCCCGCGGGTGTGGGTACCGCCATGCCACAGTGTTATTGTAAAGCGTCACTTGATACGCCATAGGTAGTTGACCTCCCGACACTATCTTGAAAGCGCCGCTCCTAAACAACGAGATAGACCATTTAGAACTAAAATGTGTCAAGTGCGAGTCGGATTTGCGCACGAAGGGTTACCATTATAATATAAGCCATAACGGAGGCCTTTAGGCGGCCTGAAAACTCCGTCACCAGAGTTAGCCACTTGCTCATACGAACGAACGAACCATTATCATATTCTAATCAGCATTCACGCGATGCGGTCGCGCGCGGTTAGAACACCTATTACATAGCAGAATGTTTGATCGCGGATTCGTACGATTGAAAATCGCGCGAACTTACGATGATCGCTTAGTCGCTATAAATGAAAAATCTTACTATGACTTATGACTCCGAGGGGATTCGAACCCGCGTGGTACCAAGCGATCATTCTTAAGCCGGGTTGCCATTGACCAATCGGCCACGAAGCCTATGACGCCGAAGCCTAAACTATCAGTAAGATGATATTTCGGTTAAAGCACCGATTAGTCGCGTTCTAGAACGATGCCTTTATGCTAACCTCAAATCATCCTTGTAGAAATGGTCATCAGGTGTATCTGGTAAGAGCACCGACGACTCTCGTTGGTCGAAGGCGACGGTTGAATGCATCGGCGGCTCATGTGACGTCTCTACGCCACTTGTCGACCTCAATGAAACCTGGGAACAAACAAAACCACTTACTAGCTGCTTATCACTTCTTCAGCAACAGGGTGGTCCATAACTGGAATGCACTACCAGATGACATTGTTACAGCTACTTCTATCAATGCGTTTAAAAACAAGCTCGACATCTGGCTACAAACTAACAAAACAGTGCTCGAAAAGATTAACCAATCATAAACTACCAATGACTGTTCCAACACTGTGTGATATAGACATACCAGCTATAGCTGCTCGTCTATCATCATATAAATAAATCAATAAATATAATGATAAGCAAAGTTCTGAGCAGTTATAGGCCGCGCCACGTAAAAAGAGCGCTGGCTGACAAGCTGCGCAGAGTCGATTTTTAGGTCCGATTGGTGGTGTGGACTGCGGCGCGGGGTGAAGGGGTAACGCTGTCATTGATTCGGCGCATGCTATTGGTTCGTCAGCAGTCCTTAGCTTCCCGCGCTGTCACTACGTCAAATTCAAACGTCAAGCTGCGCCAGCTGATGTGCAATCAACTCGTGCACAGGACGCGGCTACCAGTGAAATGCTTGAAATCCTAACCACCATCAAGTCCCTGAAGCATGAATTTATGAAGTGTGAATCCTTTGTAGACAAAGTGATCCTTATTCTGTCTCATTTAGGTCATTATGTTTAATAACGCCAATGAACTACGTATACTTTATTGGAATGCCGACGGCATTCACAAAAAGCAGCAGGAACTCTCGGAGCTGGCGGTAAGTAACCTAAATGTTGATATCATCGCACTCAACGAAACAAGGTTAAATAAACGCCTAACCCTCAGAATTCCTGGCTATACCTGCTATCGCATGGATACCCGTCCTAGTGGCTCTGGCCAGGGAGTAGCAATCCTGGTAAGGGCCGATATCGATCATTCCATTGTCTCCTCCCCGCCAACCCAAAACCTAGAAGCCATTGGCATCTCCCTTAAGCTACCGGGAGGGAACATCACTTTGTACTCCGCGTATCAATCACCCAACTTGCCTCTTCTTCCTAGCGATATTAGTGCTCTCATGGCGTCGGGTAAAAGACTGCTTGTAATGGGTGATGTTAACGCTAGATATCCTTACTGGTCATCTGGTTCCATTAACCAGCATGGTAAAACCTTATTCGATCTTATGAGTCATGGTGAATTCATTGTACACTCCCCAAGCGATCCTACTCTGGTTCATTATAGAGCCGAACTGGAACCAACAACGCCAGATCTTTTACTTACTAAAAACATTTACTCTATTATGGATATCAGAACCATTCATGCTTTATCCTCAAACCACCTACCAGTTCTGGTCCGTTTTGCTACAAAATTATCACGCAAGCCAATTCAAAAATTAAATTATACAAAAGCGGACTGGAATGTTTATCGCAACTTTATTAACGATAAGATTGTTTTGTCTCAGCAATCTTATAATTCAAAAGAGGACATTGACTCGGTCATTTCTCACCTACAAAATACTCTTATCTCGGCTAGGGACATTAGCATTCCAACCACTACTCTAAAACCATGGAAAACTTCCTTACCAAGATGTATCAAAAGAAAAATTAAACACAAAAACCAACTCCGCCGTTACTCTGCTAAAGAATCGGATGGTGACATTCGCAAATTATTAAATCACGAAGTCAAACAAGTACAGCATGAGATTAACAATGCGTTGAAATCACATAATGATGAGTTATGGAGTCTTAAATTAAGAAGGGTCGATAATCCGAGCTCAGACCTTTGGCGCATAGCCAAAGGTCTAAAATCTACCTCCTCAACCATCCCACCCCTGAATTTAAACGACACTAAAACTGCAAATACCGAGGAGCAATGCAACATCCTAGCAGACACTTTCGCACAAAATATGGTATTAACTCACGACTGGGTTAGTGACGAACAGGCCACTGTTGATGATTCCATGTGCTCACTGAACTCACTAAGCAACATATCGCCCAGCAGCATTCAAACCTTACTAGTGCGACCTACTGAAATCCGTAAGTCAATTTCTAGCCTTAAAATACGTAAATCGCCCGGTCCCGATCAAATTTCCAATTATCTTATAAAAAACCTACCTCAAAAGGGTATCGTATTGCTGACCAAGATATTTAACGCATGTCTCTTACTTAGCTACTTTCCAAGCGCCTGGAAAACTGCCAAAGTTATTGCTATACACAAACCAGGTAAAGATCCTGCGGACGCCTCTGGTTACCGCCCAATAAGCCTTCTGCCATGCTTAGGTAAGTTGTTTGAAAAGATCCTTTATCACCGGCTGTGCGGCGCATCAGCAAGCAGGCTAATAGATGAACAATTTGGCTTCCGCCAAGGCCACTCAACCACACAACAACTGACAAGAGTGGCAGAAGCAATTTCCCATGGCCTTAACCTAAACTTGTCGACAGGTATGTTTCTACTTGACATAGAAAAGGCTTTCGACACGGTTTGGCACCAGGCCCTGCTACACAAATTGATAAGACTTGATATTCCCTTATCCCTAGTTCGTATGATTAAGTCCTACTTACATCAACGATCCTTCAAAGTACATATAGATGACTCTTCATCACCGCCCAAACGTATATCCGCAGGCGTCCCCCAAGGATCCATTCTTGGTCCCCAGCTTTTTATTTTATACCTGAATGATATACCCATTCAGACACGCACAAGCCTGGCCTGCTTTGCTGACGACACAGCATCCTTCACTTCATCTGAAGATACTGATCTTATCATAAATCGCCTCCAACTTTCCCTAGACCTCCTGTGTTCCTTCTTCCGCAAGTGGAAACTTAAAATAAATGCCTCTAAAACAGAAGCCATTATGTTTACAAGAAAGCGTAGCCTTCCAACTCGTACACTGCAAATAGATGACCACAACATCCCATGGAGTATCACAGTTAAATACCTAGGAATAGTGCTAGATAACAAACTTAATTGGAGCTCAAACACCATAAAGCTTAAAGTAAAGGGCACTAAAGCACTAAATATCCTCAGTCCTATTCTCAACAGGAAATCTTGCCTCAGCAGCCACACGAAACTTCGCGTATACCAGACCTTAGTGCGCCCCTGTATTACCTATGCTTGCCCAGTCTGGAGCAGCACATGTCCCTCTAATTTAAAAACACTACAGGTCATTCAAAATAAAGCCTTAAAATATGCTTTTAATACACCGTTTCGCACGAATCTACTTAAATTACATACCCAATTGAACTATCCTACATTAAAAGAATATATATACAAATTGTCTAAATCATTTTTCTTGTACAATAATCCAAATAGTAAAAATAATTACATAAATAAACTTTGTAAAACTAGAAAGAAAACCTTACCATACATCGACAAATACAATCGATACAAATTACCCCATCACTTGTTCCTCGAGTGCGATGAGTAAGCTACTGCTAGTGCAAGCCTGTGCGATCGCTCCCTCGACTGCGCGCGCGAAACTCGTCCTTATTATCTTGGGATATAGGCTGGGTTGCGCGTGCGCAGTGTGCGCCGTCCGACGTTACCGGCTTGTGTTAGAGGTTGTCACCGTATACGACTGGACTACGCAGCGCGGTCCCATTGTTCCTGCTGCTTAATCTTAGTGTACCTACCCACTTTTTATAGAATTATAATTAATAGAAGTAGTATTGGCATTATCGCTATCAGATTATTTAAAATATTTTATTATGATTTGTCAAATGCAACGCTCAACTAAAGCTTGCATGTTCTGTATAATTATTTTTTACCTAAAACTTACCTCATGTGTAAAACTACTTAACTTAAGGCGAGCCTACCCAGTGCGTCTCTCATCGACGCGGGCATAGCTGAAAAGCTTGTCGTTTCATCCAGCGCAATGTTAGAAAAAGAGGCAAAGCGAAAAGAGAGAGAGCGCCTAAACGGTCGGTTGGCATTCGGTAACTTTCGCCGCCCACTCGCGGGCGGTCGCACGCTAGGCCTGAGCGCTCGGTTGGTTTTCGGTAATTTTCGCCGCACACTAGTGGGCGGTCGGACCTAGGTCGAACGCTAGGCCTGAGCACTCGGTTGGAATTCGGGAACTTTCGCCGCACCCTCGCGGGCAGTCGGATGCTAGTGTGAGCCATCCGAGCATTCATTCTGAGCCATTCATGTATTCATTAGGCCGGCTTTACACCTGTGAGTTTTACTTACGTAAGTCACTTATACTAAGCTACTTACGAGAAATTTTCAAGTGTAAACACTCATTGTAAGTGACTTACTGTAATTTTTACTACTTTCGTAAATTGGAAAATTACAAGTCTAAACGATCTCGTAAGTCGCTTAGTAAGTGACTTACGTAAGTAAAACTCACAGGTGTAAAGCCGGCCTTAGACAAATATTTTTTTTTATTATGTGCCTAAATATGGTGTGCAATAAAGTATTTTATATCTTCTACCTATTCATGAAAATAATATCGAAAAAAAACACAAAAAGTAGAGATAAAATAATTTATTTTGTTTATGAACTAGCAGTAGGTACTTGATTCCTTTTTTGTTTTGCGAGTCCATTCCTTTTTTTCATTCGAGCCGAAAGACGTAAACGCTTTTTGTTACCTTTTCGGAAATCTGGCTGAGTGTGATCTGTGGAGTAGGTAATCAGTACTTAGGTAAAACATCGATTTGTTGTTGTTTGAAAAAAATTGCCAGTTTGACATTAGCTACATAAAGGTATTAGGTAGGTGGTACCTATCTTGATAAGTAGGTAATGGAGAAGTTTCCCTTTTATTTTTTTTAATGTGAATAAATAGTCCTAAGCATTTAAATAAAGATGGTGAAAGAATTTTTGGAATATCTTGAAAATGACAAAGTTATTCAACTTTTACGGCGGCTTAAAAATAATAGAATCAAAAGGCTGAGATTTCCGCGTGTGACGTCACTCCATGCGAGACACAGATTATCTTCAATGTAGTATGACAAAATTTCATACGATTCCCGCTTTTCTTCGCCGCGCCGAACTAAAAACATTATTCAAGCTTAGAAGTTTGTTTTTCATTTTTCTTTATGGACATTATGGAAGCAGGGTAGGTATATGCTTGTTTAATATTGTACATTATATACTAACTAAAAAGTGATCTTTTGATGATTTAGTTTAAAAGAATTTTAAACTATCGAATAATCGAATCGAATTTCGATTAATTAATTTTTTTTTCTTTTTATTTTTTTTCTAATAATTTTTTTTTTATTATTATTATTATTATTATTTTTTTTTTTTTTTTTGTCAGATTGTGATGTTTAACTATTTGTATTGTCATTGCATACCTACTACACACTTATTAATGATCGATGACAATACAAATAGTTAAACATGAAAATCTGACTTAACGCGTTCAGTGCTCATGACGAACATGCAGATGTTGCTTCAAAAGTGCTCCTCCTAGACTTTCCGTTGTGAGATCAAATGAAAGACCTTCATGAGATCTACTTTTTTTAAGTTTGACAGCTGTCATCGAAAAAGTAGATCTCATCAAGGTCTTTCATTTGAGCTCACAACGGAGAGTCTAGGACGAGTAGTTCTCGAGATATGGGCGTTTGAAGTTTGACAGCTGTCATCGAAAAAGTAGATCTCATCAAGGTCTTTCATTTGAGCTCACAACGGAAAGTCTAGGACGAGTAGTTCTCGAGATATGGGTGTTTGAAGTTTGACAGCTGTCATCGAAAAAGTAGATCTCATCAAGGTCTTTCATTTGAGCTCACAACGGAAAGTCTAGGAGGAGCACTTTTGAAGCAACATCTGCATGTTCGTCATGAGCACTGAACGCGTTAAGTCAGATTTTCATGTTTAACTATTTGTATTGTCATCAATCATTAATAAGTGTGCAGTAGGTATGCAATGACAATACAAATAGTTAAACATCAAAATATGACAAAAAAAAAAATAAAAAAAAAATTAGTTAGAAAAAAAAAATTATTAATCACTTTTTAGTTAGTATAAGTAAAGCCTTTTATGTACAATATTAAACAAGCATATACCCTGTGCTTCCATAATGTCCAAAAAGAAAAAATGAAAAACAAACTTCTAAGCTTGAATAATGTTTTTAGTTCGGCGCGGCGAAGAAAAGCGCGAATCGTATGAAATTTTGTCATACTAAATTGAAACTAATCTGTGTCTCGCATGGAGTGACGTCACACGCGGAAATCTCAGCCGTTTGATTCTATTATTTTTAAGCCGCCGTAAAAGTTGAATAACTTTGTCATTTTTCAAGATATTCCAAAAATTCTTTCACCACCTATTATAGATTCTTAAGATCTTGCTAATAAAATAAAAAAAAATGAATTTTGATGTTTAGGAAACTTCTCCATTGGTTAGTTGTACCAAAGACGATTAATATCTAGAAGACAGACAAAGGTCATACACAAAATCGTAACCCTGATCCCGCAGTACCAGATAGCCTGGAAACTTTAAAACATCAATTTTATCCAAGAAATTTCAATACTTAGTAGTAGGTAGCCATTGAGATGTATTAAAGAGTCACAATCTAATAGCTGACAACACTCAAAAAATGTGCGTGCAAATTCAATTTTCTACAATGACATTTGACATTTGAATGTAGACGTTATGTCATTTGTTTTAATGTTCAAAGTCGCGTGTACGCAAAAAAGAAAACTCTGCGCACTACGTAGTGTGCGCAGAGTTTTGGCGTTTACATTTTATTTGTCTGATTGTGGCTCTATAATACATCTCAATGTAGGTAGCAACAATATTCAATATAAAAAAAATGTTAGGTAATTTTAACTAGAAAGTAAGTAATTGAAATTTCTTGGATAAAATTGATGTTTTAAAGTTTCCAGGCTATCTGGTACGGGTTACGATTTTGTGTATGGCCTTTGTCTGTCTTCTAGATATTAATCGTCTTTTGTTGTACTTACATAAAACTGTAGTAGGTAGGTAGGTACTATAAACATGATGTGGTCAATAAAAATAGGTTTGATATTTTTTAACACTTAGCTACCTACTGTAGCTCTTGTATAATTATTATTTAATTATGTAAAACGATCTACTTACTTACCCATTTTACACAACGACTTTTTATTTAAATAAAATCGAACAAAATCTTTATTCAAACAAAATTGGTGTCCATAGCAACTAATGTAGTAGGTAAAACGTAAAACAGAATTCACAAAAAATACGCATAATAATAGTACGCGCTGTCAAAAAAAATCAATATTACCAAGGAAGATGATTACCTATCTACCTACTAACTGACAGACACTCTGAGTCTGACCAAAGAGAATATGAATGAATGGCGCATGGCGGCCGCGGCGCTCGTCATTTTCATATTTTATAGTCTTTCCAATCGTTTATTTAACTTTTGACAGATCACGCACATAAAGTTTTGTAATAATTTTTGATACAATGTACTACAGGGAATACTGTACTTCATGGACGGGTTCCGCCCACTTAGAGATGTTCATTCGTAATTAATGACCACCGACTATAAACTGTTTTGAAATAAATCGATTATCGATTTTATTACAATAAAATGATTATGGTAATTTTTATATCAAATCACGTAAAAACCTTTATTATTTTAAAATGCCTTAGATGTCTCTGTTTTAATGCATAAATAATTTGCGTAATGAAAACAGTTCCATCGTACTCGTACCTAGTAATGGGATCGAATTTCTTCGCTGAAAATTAATGAATCTAAAATAATCGTTTAGACTTATACTGTAGTTGGTTCAAATAAAAAATATGTGAATGAACTGCGGTACCTACCTACTTGTAATGAACAGGTGCAAAATGTTGAAAATCATAGTAAATAATGAGTGTGTTAAATCGATTAAAACTTCTTCATGAATAAAATCGATCGATAAAATAAATCGAATCGGTAACGGGTCAGGGTATCACTATTTGAGTCATTACAGCTGTCAAAAGTTAAATAAACGGTTGGAAAGGGTATAATGATTCAACCGTCTCACTCACCCCGCCCGAACTCCGCACACACGACTCGTCCCCCGCGTACCTCACCGCAAGTGTCTAACAAGCAAGTGAGAACGCGATAACATTGAACGAAAAATAGTGTGCGGAAATTTTATAAAAAGTGTTCCAGGAAATACGTTTTTATCAGTAAACCTTACAAGTTTGTGAAATAAATGTTTTTCATTTAGAATCTCCATAAGATTTGCAAGGTTTCTATGACAATATTTTCTTTACTTTTTCAATTTATGAGTACATTATGAACGGCCAAAGTTCAGGTAAAATTTATGCAAAAAAGCAGATTTTTGGAGGCTTATGCTGAATTTGTTTCTCAAAATTTTGAGTTTTAGTTATCATAGAAACCTAGATATAGTGCACAAGATACCTATTAGTTCAAAAGTGTAAAAGAAAGATCTGTTACCACGGTATAATTACGTACGAGCGTTTGTATGAAAAGTAAGCTGGGTTGGCTGCTCTTAAACAATAAAACAATTATTTTAAAAGTTTTGATAAGCACCTCAGCTTAATAAACGTTTCATAAAGCTTAATAAAGTGTACGTTCTAGGATTAAAATTAACACTGGAAATGTACTAGTTTATAAGATATTTAATTAAAATAAAGAACTTTTGAAATTGAAATTGAATTGACTACGTCAAATTCGTTCGCAAAATATCATCGCGTACAAAAGTTTTCGCTTACGAAATGGTTTTACATAGAAAAATCTGAAAAATTATTTATGACGTAGGTATATAGTTTTATGAAGAGAGAGGCTGTTAAAAATGCTGTTGATGATAATAAAACAATGTATCAACAATACCTGAATTTTGTAGGTTAGTACTTACTTACTTATTTAAATTTAACAATTAACACTGACTAAAACATGTTTTTAATAATAATTCCATATATTCATCTAAGTAATTTATTTATTTTATTCATGAAAGACAGTGACATAAATTTTGAAATGAGTAAAATATTTATTACACACACTAATATTTATTGTGTTGACAAAAGTAGTCAGATCAACTGTTGACAATAAAAAATAGGTGTTAAAACAGTGTATACTAGCCTGCCCGAGCCGGCCGCCCAGCTACAATACTACCTACATTATGATAAGTACTTTCGTGCGCGAGTGTAGCCATGCGCAAACATACCCCCTCCACTTTTTTCCAGCGCTCTTTTTACGTGGCGCGGACTATACCTACATTATGATTAGTACTTTCGTGCGCGAGTGTAGCCATGCGCAAACATACCCCCTCCACTTTTTTCCAGCGCTCTTTTTACGTGGCGCGGACTATACTACTTGGATGGATGACCGCAAGTGGCATTATCAGCTGAGCGCTTCCGTGCTTCGGAGGGCACGTTAAATTGTCGGTTCCGGCTTTAAAGTCGTTAAGCCAAGACGGAGGCCTTCAGGCGGCCTAAAAACTCCGTCACCAGAGTTGGCCACTTGCTCATACGAACTTACTTACTTACTACTTGGTGGGTGACCGCAAGTGGCATTATCAGCTGAGCGCTTCCGTGCTTCGGAGGGCACGATAAATTGTCGGTCCCGGCTTTAAAGTCGTTAAGCCATGACGGAGGCCTTTAGGCGGCCTAAAAAATCCGTCACCAAAGCCACTTGCTCATACGAACTTACTTACTTACCTACTTAAAATACTGCAAGATATAGCAACACAAAATATAATCTCTTGTTACAATTTCTTGCATAAAATGTGTGATTTAACGTGATACTGAGAACGCTTGCAATATAAAAATAAATAAATAATTATCCTTGGACATTTCACACGGCGTCATCTAGTCCCAAGCTAAGCAACTTAATGCTTGTGTTATGGTAACCAGATGACTGATATACTACTTAGATACATTTTTTTTTGTAAATACATACATATTATAGATAGAAAAACATCCAGACCCAGAACAAATATCTGTAGAACATACAAACATTTGTCCCGTGGCGGGAATCGAACCCGCAACCTCCGCGTCTCAGGCGAGCCTTTGCCCACCGCGCCACAGAGGCGAGAGGTAATACGACCAAAACTAAATACCGTATCATCTGTGAGTTTCCGTAGAGCGGCCTGCAGTCGGAACAGGGCATGCAAGTCGATGGGACGCAGGTCCACATTGACCCGGTCTGCCTCCACGCATGCGCGCACTAGCGGCTCTCTGGCCGACAGACCAGCCTCGGCGCGCCGCCAAGCCTCCCAACTGGCTTCCAACTCCATTCTGTTACACAAAATTAAATGATCAAATATAATCATTATAACCCCTATGCCCAGCTACCCTGGACCGTGGCCCACCGCTCGCGACTACCTCACATGTCATGGGCAGTGAACGCGTTAAATGTATAATGTTTGCAGAAAATAGGCTATTTTGAGGTAGTGTAGAGGTAGGCCAAAGAAAAGATGGATGGACTGTGTGAGGGATGACATGAGTAAGAAAGGAGTGAGTGCTGAGATGACGTCTGATAGAGGGAAATGGAAGAACACATGTCATGTTGCGCCGACCCCACATAGTGGGATAAGGGCAGGAAGAAGAGGCTATTTTGAGGTATGTATCATGGTATATCATTTGTATTTGTGTACATATGTCAACTTGAATTACATATTTCTATTACTTGATAGTGGATATATAGTGGCTTGATAGTTGGCTGATTCACTAGACCTCTTGGCATACCACCTGCTAGATAGATGGACGACACAGTCGCCGTACAGGGTAAGACCTGGATGCAAAAGGCCCAAAGTAGAGCTGATTGGCGGTTATGGAAGGAGGCTTATGCCCAGCAGTGGGTCACAAAAAGCGGACTATGATATGATGATAGTGGCTAAAAGCCGTGCGAAGACAAAATAAAGCGAAAATAAAAGAAGTGTTACCCCAGCATGAGCGGCATGAGTAGGAGATGCCTGGCGTCTGTAGGCGGGCCGGCGCTGGCCACCGCCGCCGTCGCCAGCGCGCGCCAGCAGAGCCGCTCCGGGCGGGAACCCACACCTACCTATCAATATAATATAATAAATAATTATTTATTTATTTATTTATTTATTTTAGTAAGACCATCGGCACAGAGTACTCATTACGGCAATAGTAACTTAAACTAAGACTACTAATGCCGGGTTGCAATATTCAACTTACTAATAACCGTGGATCTGTCGCCATAGTAATATTGTTATCTGTCAAAAAGTGTCATACATTTTTTGTTGTCTAAACAAAGTTGCTATGGCGATCAATCTACGATCATTCGTAAGTTTAATATTGAAATCGGCCGTAAGGGGTCTCCACGAATAGTGACATGTTTTGTTCACACATCGTTTGTATAATTTGTTTTCTGTGTGTGATGAATAAATGTTTTCTATTTTATGTATCTATGTAGTATATCAGTCATTTGGTTACCATAACACAAGCATTAAATTGCTTAGCTTGGGACTAGATGACGCCGTGTTTCCACACGTCCAGGGATATTTCTTTATTTATTACAAGCTTACTTGCCCGTGGTAACGTGGCTCACGTGGTACCTACCCTGATAAAATATAGCCTATGTTCATTCGAAATGTCAAAGCTACAAATTGGTGAAAGAATTTTTGAAACCGGATGATTAGTTTCGGAGATTACCCCAAACATACAAACAAACAAACAAACCAACATTACCTCTTTATAATATTATATATTATATAGTATAGAAGTATAGATTTATGAGTAGGGGGTAATAAGAAGGAATGATATGAGAATGAAGCAGACCTGTAGCGACAGAGAATCCCATCCAATGGCCCCCTCGGAGCCACTCAGGCAGATTTGAGTCGTGCTCACCGTAACACTTTCGATTGCCTGTACATCTGTGGGGTGAACAACTTTACATTAGTTGTTATATTTTATTATAGTGTTAAGCCCGTCACACACCTAGCTATAATATATATTATATCTGCGTGTGCGGTCACTTGAATATTTGTATAGAAAATATATCGTAATATGCCTTGCTATAATTTATATTACTAATATTATAGCTACGTGTGTGACGGGCTTTAATCAGTGCTTTAACCGAAATATCATCTTACTGATGATTTCGTCTTCGGCGTCATAAGGTTTCGTGGTCGAGTGGTTATAGCAGCCCGGCTAAATGGTGATAGCTTTCTCGCGGGTTCAAATCCCGTCAAACCGTAAACTTTTAGTAAGATTTTTCATTTATAACTTACATTAGCTTTTAAAAGTTTCTCATGCTATTTACTAGCTTCGGTCAAACACCGCTGCATTGATAGCTTATTATTGATAATCAAATCGGTCAAGTCCTTGTAACAAACAACAAAATATACTCAACTCACAAACTTGAATAATAGGTCTAACAAACTCCCTTGGAGCTTATTTCAAGTAACATGTTCGATGGTTACTTTAACGGTCTATTAGGCAGTAGCTCACCAGAACTCTTACCCCCTTATTAATAAACGAAGATTAACAAAAAACGTCAGTGAATGAACGAATTAGCACTTTATTGTACACAGAATAAACATACAAATACAACTTAAAATTAATACTTCGTTGATCTTTGTTTATTAATAAGAGGGCTACAAAACACAGCTTATTAATGCTACGGGATAACTTGGATGACAACAAGTGGCATTAACACCTGAGCGCTTCCGTGCTTCGGAGGGCAGGTTAAGACACGATGGAAGCTATTAGGCGGCCTAAAAAACTCCGTAACCAGAGTCAGTCGCTCATACGAACTTACTTTTCAATGCTAATCGGCGGTGGTGCTTATTTTAGTGGGTAAAGTTAATAAACAGATAATGTACGTTACCTAGTAATCTTCTAATGCGATATAGTACTGGTAGCTTGTTGGTTCGCATTGACGCAGTTGGCTTGTCAATGTGTTCTATGGATGTTGTTCTCTTCGTTACCTAATAAAAAAACATATATACATATACATTATACACACACACACACCTAGCCGGTTTCGGCTACAGTGATTTGGCTTTACCTTTAAATCTTATAGTTACAAAAAGACATATATCAACTATATACATATAAGTGGAAATCCGTGGTCTCTGCCTACCCCAATGGGAAAGAGGCGTGATATATAATGTATGTATAAATAACATTTAAGACTCTACATACTAATGTCTACATATTCATGACAATTTTGGTTATTTTACTCAAGTATTTAAATTTGGAAACATGTAATTAGCCCTAAGTGTTTATTGTAGCCTTGTAAATTTAAAATAGCACTATACGAGTGTCAGAATCTACACAAATTTAGGGAAATTTTGACAGGTTACACAAAAATATTCGCCTTTACTCACCATTTCATATATTCGCTTGAGCCTGCGCAAGCGGTCTGTGCAAACTTCGACTTGCACTGGTCTCTCCACGTCGAAGCAGACGGAGCCGCGCGACGCAGCATTGCTCGGCGACGACCCTAGTACAATTACATTATTTTAATATTTTTAACCAAACATTTGTGTCAATTCAGATGTCGCCAAAACTAAACTAAACTAATTTGACAGCACTAAAAATGTTGCCGTCCCTTTCAAACCGATCGAAATAAAAAGAATGAAAAGGATGGATTCCAAATCTGGAATGATTGACAGTTGTTTATTTTTTTATTCATTCGTCAATTTTACAATGTTTTGGACGGAGACAAATGAAACAAATCAAAAACCATCAAAATCGTTCCAGCCGTTCTCGAGTTATAAGTGTCGGAACAAATCCGACTTTGTTTTATAGAATTTAGATTATAAAGAAACTAGCTTACTTGCCCGTGGCTTCGCTCACGTAGTACCTCCCTTGATAAAATATAGCCTATGTTCATTCGGAAAGTCCATGCTACACATCGGTGAAAGAATTTTTGAAATCGGATGAGTAGTTTCGGAGATTACCCCAAACATTCAAACAAACAAACAAACCAACATTACCTCTTTATAATATTACTAGATTACTCGCCCGTGGCTTCGCTCACGTAGTACCTACCTTGATAAAATATAGCCTATGTTGATTCGGAAAGTCTAAGCTACAAATTGGTGAAAGAATTTTTGAAATCAGATGACCAAACATACAAACAAACCAACATTGGGGGCAATTCTGAGTGTCGCAAAAGCTAAACTAAGCTAACTAAAATTATTGCCATCCTTTTTATTCCCATCGCTATGAAAGGGACGGCAACAATTTTAGTTAGCTTAGTTTAGCTTTTGCGACACTCAGAATTGCCACTATTACCTCTTTATAATATTAGTAAGTAAGTAAGTATGTATAAGTATAGATAAAGCGGTGTTAGACTGACCGACGGAGGGCGCCACTATCTTCATGGTGGCGAGGGCGGGGGGGATGTCAGTGAGGGGGTCACTGGTGCCCCTCGCCGCCGAGACCAACTGCGCGTGCCAGTGCCCCGCCACGGGCCCAGCGCCCAGACCCATCCACAAGTTGAATAGCGACAACTGCCAACACACACTCAATTACTCAATTATTTATTTTCAATAAATTATTTAATTACAGATATAGCTGTATTATCGATTCAATATGTGAGAACATATAAATGGTCTGTAGTTATAATTTAAGTTAAGTGAATAGTATAAAATGAATGTTTGTTTTCCTAAGAAATAAAAATAAAATAAAATAAATAAATAAATAGGTACATCCAAAGCGATAATCTAGGTGAAATCAAAAAACTTAAAAATAACATAAAAAACTACTATTATACAGGAACATTAATTAATGTAGATAGGTACCTAACTAATTTAAAAATAAAATAGAACATTAAAAGAACAAGGAACAAAAACATAAAATATTATAACAAAATTAACACATATTATAACACATAACAACTTAAAACTTACCCCCTCAGGGAAGGTTCATATCTGACGTAACATGCGTCGCGTATTATACGCCAGAACAGACAAATGTATAGAAAAACACTTGACCGTTCACACTCAACCGATGATACGTTAGTACGCTAGATGATACGCTCGGCGTATTTTACGTCAGATATGAACCTTCCCATATGCATATTGGTAAGTAAACCTACTTTAGCTAAAACGGATATTAAATCTGTTGCTATCTCTTTTCATTGATATTTAGTAACAAGAAAAAACATTCACACAAAAAAACACAGCACGTGAAACAGAGATAGTGATATATCCGCCTCAGGTACGCCAGTAGGTATATCCAATAAAACATAGTACTTGACTCAGACTATCCCTTAGACATTTTCAAATGATCTATAACTTAAAAGATCTGAAAGAAGTTGTCAACAGCACCTTGGGATTACAGTCGTGATCATATTTCATTTCATCTTTTGTCCACATACCTGTAGAGTTCTCTGTGACTTTTTCCGCCAGTAGTATAGGTTTGGCTGAGACAGCGTGACGTGGAATAGAGGCAGATTTCCTTCGCTTCTCCGAGCGTAAGGAAATATCGTCTAAAAGAGAATATCTAAATCAGTTAATTGAAATCCTACTCATATTATAAATGCGAAAGTTTCTATGTATGGATGGATGGATGTTTGTTACTCTTTCACGCGAAAACTACTGAACGGATATGGCTTAAACTTGGAATATACATAGATTATGACCAAAGACGATTAATATCTAGAAGACAGACAAAGGCCATACACAAAATCGTAACCCTAAAAAATAGCCTCTAACTAAAACATCAATTTTATCCAAGAAATTTCAATTACTTTCTAGTTAAAAATTTTTAAATATTGAATATTGTTGCTACCTACTACTAAGTATTGAAATTTCTTGGATAAAATTGATGTTTTAAAGTTTTCAGGCTATCTGGTACTGCGGGATCGGGTTACGATTTTGTGTATGGCCTTTGTCTGTCTTCTAGATATTAATCGTCTTTGATTATGACTGAGAATAACACATAGGCTTTCACTTTTGATCCCGGTATTTTCACGGGAACGGGAACTATCGCAGGTAACACCGCGGGGCGCAGCTGGTTATATATAACTATCCCACTAACATTATAAACGTGAAAGTTCGTATGGATGTTTGTTACTCTGTCACGCTAAAACTGCTGAACGGTTTTGGCTGAAACTTGGAATGTATATAGTAAAAAAGTAAGTAAGTTCGTATGAGCAAGTGGCCAACTCTGGTGACGGAGTTTTTTAGGCCACCTAAATGCCTCCTGTATATAGTATATGACCTGGAATAATACATAGGCTACTTTTTATCTGGGCTAGTACCATGCGAGCGTAGCCGCGGGCGGTAGCTTGTGATTCATAATAATGGCTCGAACAATAGCACTGTCACATCTGTTCATTGACATTAGAATGACTAGTAAAACATTTTCAAGTTTATTTTTTTTTATAAATATTTGATTTACAAAATTATTCACATAAGTAAGTCGTTCGTTCGTATGAGCAAGGGGCCAACTCTGGTGACGGAGTTTTCAGGCCGCCGAAAGGGAGGCCTTGGCTAACGACTATAAAAGCCGGGACCGACAATTTAACGTGCCCTCCGAAGCACGGAAGCGCTCAGATATAAATGCCACTTGCGGTCACCCATACAAGTTGTGACCGCTCAAACGTTGCTTAACTTCAACGATCTATCAAGAACGTCTTAGCAAGCTTCGCCACGAGCGCTTCCGTGCAAGTCATGTAATGCCGGGTTCCTATATCCAACTAACGGATGTCCGTAGGTCGGTCGTCATAGCAACGCTGTTATCTGTCAAAAAGTCTCAAACATTTTGTGTTGAATAAACAACGTTGCTATGACGACCTACGGACGGACATCCGTTAGTTGGTTATAGGAACCCGGCATAAGTGACTTACCGGAAGCTCCAGTTTCGTCTGCCCGACGTCATTGTTACGAATTGTCTCAGTGAGGCTCTTCGATCCCGTTGGTGATTCCATATCTTCTACTTTACTCTTCTCACCCACTTTTTCTTTGACCTCCTCTTGTGCCGCTGTCTACAAAAGATAAGGATAATAAGTTTTGTTTTCTTTATTCTAAAAATATTTAAATATCTTGACACCTTCGAGAGAGGTTGGTGGGAAATCTCGAAGGACAGAGATGGTTGGAGGGATATGGGGGAAACCTTTGCCCAGCAGTGGGACGATATAGGTTGAATAAAAAAAAATATATTTAGCTGACTTAGATAAAATTATATGTAAATAATGAGGTTGAGAGACTAGGCTATACCCAGCAGTGGGATATTATTTGAGCTGCCAATGCCAATGGGACTAGCTTATTTTTCAGTGGTCTAATCATAATATTGAATAAAAACACGAGTTAGAGCACGTTATGTCCCAAGCGTTTTTGCCATCAAAGTAATCTGATATTTTATAATACGCTTTTTTAAAAAGATGACTTATAAGGTTTTTAAATTTGTTTAATGATAATTTCAGCAAATCGCTTTGAACTTTGTTATTAGCGAAGTAATTAATTAGGGTTGCCTGGTAAAAATAAATAGATGGCGATGATAGAGAGAAAAGAAAATTATAAAAGTGAAACATTTTTAATTTCATTTTTCTATGTATAATATGTAGTTATGTATTTACAATAAAAAAAAAAAAGTATCTATGTAGTACATATAGTATATATATATATATATAGTATATATATATCTATAGAGGATTTTGGGGGAGACCTTTGCCCAGCAGTGGGACATAATAGGTTAATAAAAAAATAAAAAAAAAACTATGTAGTATATTAGTCATCTGTATACCATAACACAAGCATTCAATTGCTTAGCTTGGGACTAGATGACGCCGTGTGGAATGTCCAAGGATATTTATTTATTTATTTATAAGTATGGGTATATCGGGAAGCTGTGACGTCAGCCAGTATTACCTGAACTGGGGGCTCTGGTGCGGTGTCTTTCCAGATAGTAGGTGGGCGGAGTTCAACGACCTCTGCCGAGCTGTCATCCACAGTGTACAGCGATAGTTCTATGGTGCCCATAGTCACGTATACTTCGAGGTACTCCGATGTATCGTCACTGGAATAACATGTTTCATTCAATTTGGGTAACAAAATCACACTAATATTATAAAGGTGAAAGTTTGTGTGCGTAAGTGTATAAGTAGGTATGTAAGTGTGAATAGAATATAGAATATATTTTATTTAGCATACACACACACAAGACATAAATAGGTACAAAAGAAGAAACAAGGAGGGAGTTGACATACAGAACAGAACAAAGAAAGTACCTAGTTTTTTACTATTTCACGCTTAAACAGCTGGACGGATTTGAATGAAATTTGGTACCAGGATTGCTTATACCCTGGATTAACAAATAGGCTACTTTTGATCACGATATTCCCACGGGAACGGGAACTATTCACTGCGAGTAACACTGCCTCTGTGGTGCCTAACACAACCTTTAATAACACAGTACAAGGTTTGAGCAGGATTATTGACAGAAAAACAATTTGGAAAGGTAAGTTAAGGTTCGACCAGTTTTTGCCGGACTGGAGGGTAGTTGCCGAGGATCGTGAGGTGTGGAAAGAGTGGGGGGAGGCCTTTGCCCAGCAGTGGGATCATCACGGCTCATAATAATAATAATAAAATAATAATAAGTTAAGGTAAGTTTTTTACTCACCCTTTGTCTACAAATCCAACGGAGACCGACTTCTTGAGGAGGTGCGGCGAGGAGTCGTCGTGGGCGCGCTTCATGGACGCGCTGGCGGAGGCCACGCCCGAGTCCGTGCAGCGGAGCGAAGAGGCGCTTTTGCGGTGCTCTACAATAGTTTGTTACGTAATTATAATATGTGGGCCCCTGAATCGGGGCAAAAATTCGATAGTGGTGCCTTCTCTCCAGGAGCGTTCGGCGGTTTAGTGGTATGGTTTTAGCGCTCGTGGTGAAGCTTGCTAAGACGTTCTTGATAGATCGTCGAAGTTAAGCAACGTTCTGAGCGGTCACAACTTGGATGGGTGACCGCAAGTGGCATTTATATCTGAGCGCTTCCGTGCTTCGGAGGGCACGTTAAATTGTCGGTCCCGGCTTTTAAAAGTCGTTAAGCCATGACGGAGGCCTTAAGGCGGCCTAAAAACTCCGTCACCAGAGTTGGCCACTTGCTCATACGAACTTACTTACTTTTAGCGCCCCCAGAAACCACCCGGGGCAGATGCCCCGGTTGTCCTCTAGTTTAGATCCGAGCCTGCTTGTGCTTATATGCCACATAAGGTCACACACTATTATGCCTTAATCTCAAAGAACATTTCTCCAAGATCTTCAAGAACATTATTATGTTTAAGTCATACCTACTTTTCAAAGTTACATCATGTAAGTGTGAATGTTTGTTACTCCTTCACGCTCAAACGGCTGGACGGAATTGAATGAAATTTGGTACCAGGATAGCTGATATCCTGAATTAACACATAGGCTTCTTTAGATCCCGGTATTCCCACGCTAACGGGAAATATTCACCGCGGGTAACACCGCGGGGCGCAGCTAGTATCAATCCATCATTATCTTTAGTGTTCACGTCTCTTTATTTATAAGTAACACGCATTTGGTACAGAAATGTATCGTATTTTTTAGACGAGCCTTTTCATTCCGTGACAGTACAGGTCGCGCCACGTAAAAAGAGCGCTCGCTATCAAACTGCGCAGTGGTCGATGATTGGTGTAGAGGTAACGCAGCGCACTTCATACCATTGATTTAGCGAGTGCTATTGGTTTGTCAGCGAGTGAACACAGGCGCAAATGTACCCCCACTACTTCCCCTCAGCGCTCTTTTTACGTGGCGCGACCTATACAACTCACCATAACAAGAAGTTGATAAAACACAAAAGCATACCTTCATTGGAAGTCGTTTCGCTGACGATGATATCCTCGTGATGTCCACCCTTCATGAGCAGAGAGGCGTACGGACAGACGCCATGCTTTTCTTCGTCGAACACAATCCACTCGTCTTCACTGCGGGAATAAATAACATTTCACACACACACACACTTATAAATAACACACAATCATCTTCATCAAAATATGAATCGCGCAACATTCAACATTATTATAATGTTGTTAGCGCTAAAAGTATAGTATGTATATAAATTCGAAGTGTTTCGTTTCAAGTATAACGTTATGTAGAAAATAAAACAAAATGAAATATGATCCAGTATTCCCAAGAGACGGTAGACATATCGTTTCAGATCTTTTAGACTGACTACCCCATTAGTCGTTACGTGGAGTCGCGAAATGGTTTTACATAAAAAATAAAAAAATAATGATACCTAAATAATAACTATGATGTAAGTACCTACCTATATTGTGTTAGGAAGCGACTCATTATAATGTAGTTGATAATTTAAAACAATATAAATGACTAAGGCCGGTATTCAGAGACCTTACTCAAGCGTCGATCTGTGCTTGAGCGTCGATTTAAGTATCGTTTCTTATTCAAGAACGTTACTTGAGAGTAGTTTTGCTGATCAGAGTTCAGCTGAGTCGAGTTCAGCTGAGTCGAGTTCACCTGAGTAATTCCTTATTCAAAAACCTCAATCAAATGAAATCGATGCTTGAGTTTGACATTTTTCAAAGGAATCTGAGTAAATGCTTGAGAGTGGTCTGGACCACGCTTGAGCATTTACTCAGATAGCATTTTTGTTTTGTTTTCAGTAAAAATGGATAATATATTCGATTCGTTGTATTTTCGAGGTCATCTAAGCATGCTAGAATAACGGACACACAAGACAAGACTTCAAAATATGCATGGGGACCTTGTTTCTGTTTCATACAGACAAATGTTATAAGGACTTGTGAATTTATAGTTAGTATTAGCACAGATAAAAGAATACTATTAGTTTAGTCTTGGTAGGTAGGTACTCATAAGGATTACTTACCTACTTTATTTATGTCGAAAATTCTACCTACGTACATAACCTAAACACATTTGGTTTGGCTGGGGTAAAATAAAAAATATATTGACAAAACTACCATAATGTTTTTATTTAATATTTTACACACACTTATTTAAAACGTATTAAATAAAGTTTATAGGAGTCACGGGAAACAGCTAATCGTTAGATCATGTCCAGGCTAAGCTTGTTGAGAGAGATCCTTCGTGTCTCGTCATCTTCAACGAGTGCTGGTGCTATCTTCCACAACGTTTGTGTCTACAAACACTACATAATGCATCAGACCAGGGCAAGAAGCACTACCGCCGATAACCAAGCAGTATTACCTGTCTTTGGTCAAAGCGTAAAAATAAATTCATTGATTTCACATTTTCATCCCGCGATTTGGCGATTGTTGAAATTTGATTGACTTGCTTGACGACTGACGTATGAATGAATGAATTTGTCAGTTTTCTTAAGTCGTTCCGTTACACGTTATTTTTACTTCACTTTCGAGAGTCGCCATTAATTTTTCATCCAGGCATTTTGAATTTCTGCGTATAACGGAATGGAAGTACAAAATAAATTAAAAATGTAAATGAGAACAGACTGAATTCATAAACAAAAAGGAATCGACACTTGAGACTCGATTTAGCTGAGCATTTACTCAAGCAACGTTCTTGAATACAAACGATACTTAAGCAACGAATCAATGCTTAAGCAGAGTTCCGCTGAACCGAGTTCAAATCGACGCTTGAGTCAGGTCTCTGAATACCGGCCTAAGTATTTCTTTACGATACCTACTTATCAATAACAATCTATATACTTACCTAAATATAATCTACAAAGTTGCGAGTGAAAAGCGAAATGCTAATTCAAAAATAAAATAATAGGCCTGGGTACTTTCGTGCGCGAGTGTACCCATGCGCAAGCATAACCCTCCACTTTCTCCCAGCGCTCTTTTTACGTGGCGCGGACTATACCCATAATATGTTGATGTTGATGGAAAATAAAAGATTGTTCTATTCTATTTTAACTTACTGTTCTTTGAGCGCCTTGTAGATATCGCTGGCGACCCGCTTAGCGAGCTCCAGCTGAGCGAGGCTGAGCTCCAAGGCGCAGTCCGACATCAGGTTCAGTTCCAGGGCGGGCCCGCTCGCTAGCGCGCCGCGGATATAGTACGCCGGGGCTAACACGCAACCCACATCCACGCTGTCAACATACTCTATTAGTGACGACCTCTGTGGCGCAGTGGGCGAAAGCCCGCCTGAGACGCAGAGGTTGCGGGTTCGATCCCCGCTGCGGGACAAATGTTTGCATGATATGCAAATATTTGTTTCGTGTCTGGGTGTTTTCTATGTATAATATGTATGTATTTACAAAAAAAAAATTATCTATGTAGTGTATCAGTCATCTGGTTACCATAACACAAGCATTAAATTGCTTAGCTTGGGACTAGATGACGCTGTGTGGAATGTCCAAGGATATATTTTTTTTATTAGTAAAGTATACTTTATTACTGTTGTGTGTGGGCACCCTTATATTTATTATCTGTGCTAATGAGCGAGTCTGCATCCCGCCAAACTTGTGGCAGTCAAATAAATGGAGTCAAATAAGATAACACCTTAGAGAAAGTAAGAAATAGAGCGCTGTATATATCTTTCTCAGTCACACAAAAACAAAGAAGAAACACAACATTCTTGTGAGTAAAAGAGACAAAGCATTAATCTTTTGTCCCTCATCGCGTGCCGCTTTTTTGTATCGCCGGAAACTTGATGCGCCGAATTTTGTACTACGAAACTATGGATTCATTGCAAATTGTAAAATGATAACAAAATTGTATATTTACAATACTGTTTGAAGCAAAGACTTGTATATAAAAGCAGGCTTACCTCTAACCTACGATTGTTTAAATTTATCATTATTTTTAACTGTATTTATATTTATTTATTTATTTTTATATTTTTAGACGTGATTTTATGTATGTATGTACATATTGTACATATTTCTTTTTAAAATGTATTGCTTTATATTTTTATTACGTATATGTTGTGAAAGAAATAAATAAACAATTTGAAAACAATATAATACGTACGCGTGGAGAATAGGTGTAATGACCGGGGCGAACACAGGCTGCGTCCACTTCAGGGCCGGGTTCTCACTACCTGCCTTCTGCAGTTCTGCTTCACTTGTCTAAATAAAAAAAAACACATTTATCGTTTGTCACTTCTCTCGTATTTGTAACCGACTTAAAAAAAAAGGAGGTTTATCAATTCGACCGTATATATATATATATATATATATATATTGTGTGTTCGCGGATAACTTCGTCGTTTACGAACCGGTTTTGATGATTATTTTCTTGCTGGAAAGAAGATATTCCAAGGGTGGTCCCATAAAAAAAATTGAAGATTTAATGAGAGAGTAACAAACACTAACACACACACAAACTTTCACCTTTATAATATTAGTGTAATGGCATCATTGAGATGTATTATAGAGCCACAATCAGACAAATAAAATGTAAACGCCAAAACTCTGCGCACACTACGTAGTGCGCCGAGTTTTTTTTGCGTACAAGCGACATTGAACATTAAAACAAACGACATAACATTCAAAATTAAATGTCAAATGTCATTGTAGAACATTGAATTTGCTCGCAAATTTTTTGAGTGTTGTCAGCTATTAGATTGTGACTCTTTAATCCATCTCAATGGATGGCATGGTCTTACCTCTTGGCTGACGAGTTGTCGAAACTGTGCGGAGCGAATGCTGACGTTCTTGACTATCAGCTCGTACTGCCGACCGTCAAGACCGCCGGAGGTCTGCCCCCAACCGCTCTCGTTACCACCACTTAAAGAACGTCTGCACACAACACGTACATTAACAATGTTTTTTAAGCTATTGCATAGCTTCTATCGCAGGTCTTGAGCGTGGAGACCGAATCCAGAAATTCCGTAACGAAAATAACCTAACACTCCGAAAAAAACAAATGTTATGCAATAGTCTCCGAGTGCCACGTCTTTTTTTCTATTTAAATACTTTTATCACGAACTTTTAACGGTGAAGGAAAATATCGTGAGGAAACCAGCTAACTTTCTGGTCGATGGGCTTGCAATCACGTATGGAATGACTTCGGCAAATTGTGGGCATGTGATAGATATGTATTTGGACATGCCTCTGACTACCCCTGTGACGTCACCGCGTCACCCCGCCCTGTCCTCTAACCAGAGCGAACTTCCTTCGCTCTCTCTCGATCGCGTCGCGCAACGGCGCACACGCACTGGTCCAACATTTTTAATGTATTAAAGTCATTGAGATGTATTATAGAGCCACAATCAGACAAATAAAATGTAAACGCCAAAACTCTGCGCACACTACGTGGTGCGCAGAGTTTTTCTTTTTTGCCTACAAGCGACATTGAACATTAAAACAAACGACATAACGTCTACATTCAAATGTCAAATGTCATTGTAGAACATTGAATTTGCTCGCACATTTTTTGAGTGTTGTCAGCTTTTAGATTGTGACTCCTTAATACATCTCAATGATTAAAGTAGGTAATTAAATCAGAAATAAGTATTAACTCCTTCTTTTTATTTGTACTCCTCGTACAAGGGCTTACCTGCAGATAGGATTCTCTGGATGTGGACTCACAGATACTTTTCCAATCTGTGAACAATAAATAGTAAAGAATCAAACGTGTTTTTTCTAGTTTCCTACTCAAAACCGGTAGATTTACGACAAGATGACGCTATGGATTTGAATTCCAATTCAAGATAATAAAAATGTTTATTATTATTATGAGCCGTGATGATCCCACAGCTGGGCAAAGGCCTCCCCCCACTCTTTCCACACCTCACGATCCTCGGCAAAAATACTCGAATAATCATCGATGCCGAGTAATAAAAAATACAATCATAATATTTTAGTCTTTACCACAAACATGAAGGTGTCGTCTTTGTCCTTGCTTTCTTGTTCCTGCGTAAGCAAAAGCCTCAGCCCTCCAGCAGACACGTAACAGAACGGCCACTGCCATATAGTCCTCCTGAAAACATAATATGCCTACTTAAAAACAACTCATAACTGCATCCATTCAATTTCATTCATTTCATTCATTCATTCATTTTCATTCATTCATAACTGCTTTATCTATACTATCTATATTTCTATACCAATAGTTGGTTTGTATGTTTGGGGTAATCTCCAAAACTACTTATCCAATTTCAAAAATTCTTTCACCGATGTGTAGCATGGACTTTCCGAATGAAAATAGGCTATATTTTATTAAGGTAACCACGCGGCCGAAGCCGCGGGCGAGTAAGCTAGTTATGTATAAAGCAATGTAACATTGTATAGTAACTAAAGCTGTCTTGTGCTTACGGTATGTCCGAAAGTTAAGTTAAGAAGTCATATACGTATTTTTTATCAAATAATACAGCTAGATCTACGAGTTACCTTTGAGTAGGCTCTTTCTGAAGAGGACAGAACGACCGTGGCGCCATCTCTTGTACAAGCGAGACGATTTGTTGCACAATGTCAGGTTGCAGCACCATCTCGAGTGGCGCTAGTGTCGCGAACACTTCCCACATACTGTCAGCGATCTATAAACATATAAAAATACTATCCCACGTGGCAAAAAGTACTTACAAGGATCAAAAGTAGCTTATCATAATTACATTATTATTAAGTATAAATTTTACTAATTGATATTCCAAGTTTCATCCAAATCTGTTCTGTAGTTTTTCAGTGAAAGAAGTAGTAACAAACATCCATCCGTCCTCACAAACTTTAGCATTAATAGGACAATATAATAAAGCTATTTGAGAAAAAAATTAAATCAACAATAAACTAGTAGTACAGTTTAAACAACTTACTGTATTTTGTTCAAGTAATTTTGGGTGCAGCTCTTCCTTCCAACTCGCAGGCAAATTTGATATCCTACAGGAAAAGTAAGTTTAAGTTTTCATACCATACTTATAAAACTTTTTGCATACAACACTTCATTACAGAGCGCAGAGTATCAACACTGGATAAGCTATTAATGGCGCCACAATTGACCATTTGACAATAGGCATGATGACAGTAATCAAGAATTACTTAAAAAAATATTTATCTAATTAAACAAGGATCCTGAAGAACATATTTATTAAAAAAAAAAATTAGAAAAAAATAATTAAATTACAGCATTCCGCAATATTATGTTAAACAGCAATTAGAAGACATGACGTCACGTCTTAGTAAAAAGGCGAAAATACTTGCGACCGTTTTAGTGACGAGTTAGTGTCGAGTTTTTAATAACTCAATTTTGGACCTACAAATGTATCTTTTCGATAAAAAGGGGGTTTTATACAAAGGAGACAAATAACAAACTTAATAGAATGGTTCCTATAAATGTACAGTTAAGTTCTATCACGAGTTAACCGTAGTATTGGATACTGTCCTCGTTAGCGTGTCTTACTTACTTACTTTTAGCGTGTCAAGTATCACAAATGTATGAAAATCCAGTGCAGCGCCTCCCCCGGTAACTTGCATGAACTAAAAATTCCATACATTTAAAATACTTGACAAATACTAGAGCGAGGATTGTTAACTATACCACACGAAAACTGATGATACGCCCCCTGTACACCCACCTAGCAAACTTAAAAGAGTTTCCAAAGAGCTGAACATTTATATTCTTTTACAGTTTGGTAACAACATCGTCTATGGTGGCGCCATCTACAGCTTCTAATTTCATAATAAAACTTACTGAGCCTGTGTGACGGTGATTGAAAGGAAATGATTGTCTTCTTTCGCGTTAGTCGGCTCCCGTATTTCGAGGACCCTGCCACCCAGAGCTCCAGCGGTCCAATCTTCACTGCCACTCCTGATGAAGAAATACATTTTCGAACAATATTGCGATTTCTAAGTAAGATATTAACTGTTCTGCTTCGAAAGATTATAGATATATATTTGATTCTTATCTTCTCTATCTCTTCTCTACATTATAATAAAACTGCAACACATCGATGTCTGTACATTTGAGATATTAATGAATAACTAATATGGGGGTCTTTATTAGAGCAACAGAAGACAAAAAAATGGTTTTAATTTTTTTTGTCTGTCTGTCTGTATGGATGTTTGTTCCCGCATCACGCAAAAACGATTGCAGTTTTCACCGATGTATTGCCAGAGGTCTAACTTAAAAAATAGGCGCCATTTTACCGCAGGTTTATCCCTTTATAAAGGGTTGCAATGTGGTGTCAAAGTTTATATGGAAAGTTGCGTGTACAACACGCAAGCGAAGCCGCGCGGGTCTACTAGTTGAAAACTAAAATTTCTACATATAAAATACAAATGAGTTGACTTACTTTTCGTAATGCCGCACAGAGGCACTCGCCACTTTGACCTTCAGCTGGTTGTAATGGCTCTGTATATCCACTGTCGATATAATATCGTCGACATCAAACGCCAACTTGACCTGATGCGTGGCGGCGACCAATGTCGTGCGACTTATCACCCATTGGAACCAGAAGAACGTTTTGAGATCGAATGTAGCTGTAGAGTTTTTAAACTATTTAGATAGATATATAGATACACATTTATTCAGCACACACACATACAATAGAAAAAACAATAATAACAGAGAAGGACACAGGACAGGTAGGTAGGTACAGATAGAAAAACAATTACATTTTTAGAAGACTGTAGGTAGGTACCTTCCTACATTACAAAAAAGAAGAAAACAGAAATTAGCCCCTCCCATGAAGTGCAGTGTGGCTGAAAAGGTCCAATCTCAGCGTAATTTATAAGGTAGAATGACATATAGCTACATAGCAATATCAAAGCAAATGTTGATTAATGGGATAAGTAAACGGATGACGGGCTCGATTTTTTTTAATAAAACAATATTATTAGAAATTGAAACTAGATCGATGTATCACAGCCACTGAAACCCCCTGCATACTAAATTTAATATAAATCGTTGGTGCCGTTTACGAGATAGAATATTTTTTTTTTGTTCAACCTATCATGTCCCACTGCTGGGCAAAGGTCTCCCCTTTCTCGTTCCACACATCCCGGTCCATTCCTATTTCCGGCCTTGTAGAGTCAAACGCAATATAAATAATATAGATAAGAAATAATATTACTTACTATCTCTCGAATGCGACTCGAAGATAGAAATGAGCTCAGATGGGTTCTCGCTCGTTTCATCGGATGGTGTCCGCAATTCTTCCACTTCAGAAACGGACCTGACAGACAAGCGATAGTGAAATTAAATGAAATGTATTTATTAAACCCGAAGAACACCATATTAACAGAAAATTATTCAGAATAATAATATTGTTAAATGGGATAAAGATGTTTATTCATTTAAAAACTGCATAATATAACTATCAATTAATTTATCATTACACATTTTTGTTATGTTCTTTCTTTTTCTTTTATGGTGTGCAATAAAGTCATATTCTATTCTATTCTATTCTACACTTCGGCGGATAGAGACAGATATTGTTTTGGCATATATTAATTCTAAGCGCCCGTGGGGAAGCTTGCTAAGACGTTCTTGATAGATCGTCGAAGTTAAGCAACGTTCTGAGCAGTCACTACTTGGATGGGTGACCGCAAGTGGCATTATCAGCTGAGCGCTTCCGTGCTTCGGAGGGCACGTTAAATTGTCGATCCCGGGCCTTGAGCCGGCCTGAAAATTCCGTCACCAGAGTTGGCCACTAGCTCATACGAACGAACGAACGAATCATTTAAAAACTGCATAATATAACTATCAATTCATTTATCATTACACTTTGGCGGATTTGGTAGACAGATATTGTTTTGGCAATATATATTATTCCCGATTTTGAATACTACTATAGCTAAGAACAATCAAGGTACAAAATAAAGTTATTATCAGTACTACTGATGACAACTGGTACTAGTGACAACTATTTAGTTGTCACTAGTACCATTAATGGTACTAAGGATACAAAGCTGTGTCACTTGTACCATTAATGGTACAAATCAATGGTACTTCTGACACAAAGTCCAATAATCATTCACGAAGAAAATAACAAACACACTGGAATTTATATGCGATTATAAACAAGATATAAAGGAATCATGTTATTATAATTATCCCTTCATGTCCCACTGCAGGTCAAAGGCCCTTGATTTCCCCAACTATCAGGGTCTTGTGCTATTTGAACATTCAAAACATATTACTGTTGAGGAAACATATTACTTACATATAAACATATTACATCCCGCTGTATGAGCGTGAGAGAGTAACAAACATACATATTTATAAATGAAAAATCTTACTTAAAGTTTTACGGCTTTGACGGGATTCGAACCCGCGAGATACAAGCGATCACCCTTAAGCCGGGCTGACTTACCACTCGGTTACGAAGCCCTTGACGCCGAAGACGAAACTATCAGTAAGATGATATTTTCTGCTGGTACCAAATTTCATTCAAATCCATCCCGCTGTATGAGCGTGAGAGAGTAACAAACATACATACTAATAAAATAAAATAAATAATAATAAATATCCTTGGACATTCCACACAGCGTCATCTAGTCCCAAGCTAAGCAATTTAATGCTTGTGTTATGGTAACCAGATGACTGATATACTACTTATATACATTTTTTTTTGTAAATACATACATATTATACATAGAAAACACCCAGACTCGAGACAAATATTTGTGTAATATTAGTGTGGTTACCTGATGAGTGAGCGAGTGGATCCTCCGAGGTTGGTGTAGGAGTGCTTGGGGACCAGCACCGGAGGCCGGTGCAGAAGAGTCACCAGGTGAGTGAAGCAGTGCACCGCCGCCGCTACTATGTGCACCTGGTATAGTGAACGCAATCTCATCTCTATGCTATGATTAAACTATGCTATGAAGCGCTCGTAGCGAAGCTTGCTAAGACGTTCTTGATCGTCGAAGTTAAGCAACGTTCTGAGCGGTCACTACTTGGATGGGTGACCGCAACTGGCATTATCAGCTGAGCGCTTCCCTGCTTCGGAGGGCACGTTAAATTGTCGGTCCCGGCTTTTAAAGTCGTTAAGCCATGACGGAGGCCTTAAGGCGGCCTAAAAACTCCCTCACCAGAGTTGGCCACTTGCTCATACGAACTTACTTACTTTTATGATTAAACATACGTTTACGGGTATTTATCGCTATTTACCTTTATTGAATTTTTATTTTATCCCGAGACGTTTCGACTGGTTTGCACCAGCCGTGGTCGCCGGCAGACTGAATGCTAATCTCTATGCTAATTATAATGAAAAAAAAAAAAAAAAATTAAATATGATCACGACTGTATCCCGGGAGCGGTAGACATTTCTTTCTGGTCCTAGGTCCTTAGGTCTTTTTGAAGATGTCTAAGGGAGAGCTTATAACGGTGAAGGAAAACATCGTGAGGAAACCAGTTAGCTCTCTAATAGCGTCGATGGGCTTGCAATCTGTCACGTATGGAAAGTTAACTTCTGCAAAAAGTGGGCTTGTACCAAATATGTGTGTATTTGAACATACCTCTGACTACCCCCTTAGACATCTTCAAAAAGATCTAAAAATGCCTAAGATCTGAAAGAAATGTCTACCGCTCCCGGGATACAGTCGTGATCATATTTCATTTTTTTTAAGATAATTTTTTGGTAGGTAGATGTTTACAATGTCTGTTAGTGTTACCTGATCGTGGTCGAGTCTGACAATGAGCGGCGGCGTGTCGGCGTGTAGGTGCACGCCTAAGGAGATCAAAGGTCCGTTCGAAGTATTCGTGGTAGGCGGCGGATCGGGTTTCTTTTCCTAGGAATACACATAAAAACATCATCATCATTTGACGACCTCTGTGGCGCAGTGGGCGAAAGACATTAGAACAGGCATTAGAATCACCTAGCATGTAAAACGATACTTAAGTGATCCTTGAGGTCCTACAAGAATAAATGATTTTTCTTTCTTTCTTTCTTTCTTTCAAAGCCCGCCTGAGACACAGAGGTTGCGGGTTCGATCCCCGCTGCGGGACAAATGTTTGCATGATCTGCAAATATTTGTTTCGTGTCTGGGTGTTTTTCTATGTATAATATGTATGTATTTAACAAAAAAAAAATATATCTATGTAGTTTATCAGTCATCTGGTTACCATAACACAAGCATTAAATTGCTTAGCTTGGGACTAGATGACGCCGTGTGGAATGTCCAAGGATATTTATTTATTTATTTTTATTTATCATCTCATCTTACCACAAATGCATGGAAATATTCCTTTAATGTGCAATAAAGATCAGACGTCTATTAACTATTTAATAGTGGCAATTCAGAGTATCGCAAAAGCTAAACTTAACTAACAAAAAATGTTGCCGTCCCTTTCATGGCGATGGGAATAAAAAGAATGGCATTAATTTTAGTTAGTTTAGTTTAGCTTTTGCGACACTCCGAATTGCCACTATTGTGGAGCTATATTTAATATTTTTACTATATTTTAAGTAGTTGCAATTTGTACGCTCAGAAGCTTAGTAAAATTAATAAAATTATTTTGTACACATTTCAAAAGCTAATTGTGGGTTCATTAGTGCTTACCTCATGTCCTTTTTTACGTCTGCAACAAAGAAAATGGTGTTATAATGTTGAGTAAACGATAATTTGAATTTGTTTTATATGCCAAGACACTTACGCGGCCGGTCCACGAACAAATTCTTTAAGAGTGGTTGGTTTGAAATCCATTCCTGTTTTGAAATATTTCACCCTCTAAAACAAAAAATAAAACTTTTTAATACAATGTAGGTGTACAATGTATTTATACATAACAGTAAATCGATGCGATAGCATAAAATCGTGGGATAAATAGGTAAAGACCATTGAGATGTATTATAGAGCCACAATCAGACAAATAAAATGTGAACGCCAAAACTCTGCGCAAACTAACAAGACCAATTAATAAACCGATGAAAAAAAAAATCATACACACCTCTCCCGCTACATCAGTCTCTGTGTGCTTCTTAGGCTCCCTTTTAGGAGCAGTCCGTATAAGCAGGGTTTTGGTCACGACGGACACCGTCACAGTAGTGGTCACAAGTTCTAGAACAGTCCTTGGCGTCGCAATTAGCGGAGTTTTCAGCTTAGAACGAAGGCCAATCATGGATCTATCCCTTCCGTATTTGTCTGTGCCGGCGTGTACTTCCAGAGTGTAGCACGAGACGTCAGCGAGACGTATCTTCCATGGGAAGGAATCAGGTTGCGTGGCTGCAACATGATTTGAATTTAGAACAAGAATCAGTAAGCTGATGTGTGCTAGTGACAAGTTCTAGCCACGGATTATTTCATTTTTCATGAAAAATCTTAGTAAAAGTTTTACGGCTTCGACGGCTTTAACCGAAATATTATCATCTTACTGATAGTTTCGTCTTCGGCGTCAAGGGCTTCGTGGCCGAGTGGTAAGGCAGCCCGGCTTTAGGGTGATCGCTTGTATCTCGCGGGTTCGAATCCCGTCGAAGCCGTAAAACTTTTAGTAAGATTTTTCATTTAAAAATGAAATACCTAAGTGTGGTTTAACACTATAATCAAAAATATCTACGGATTATTTCAACCGCCTCGCTGTAGAATACAGCCAGGATCGAATATTTTACATGTCATGAAACAGGGAAACGCTCAGATGTCAATGCTACATTTTTTATATTATGTATTTATTTATTATGGACACCCAACACAGGGTTACACTATACATGCATCATCTCAATTGGACAAATATTAAAAAAACTAAGTATGTAATTACGTAATATCTTGGTTATCATCGTCTTCGGTAATATAAAGAATGTAATACACTCGATTTTTTAGAATGAATTTCAAAGACAGCGAAGTGTGTTACTGCCTCGACATTCGACAGTTTATACAGTATTTTTTATCTGTTGGAATAAAGTATGTGTTATAAGTTTGTGTTGTAATTTTTCCTTACCTTGATCAGGCTTTGGTGGGATGAGGGTGGGTCCATCGTGCTTGATGTCGTGCCAGAAGTGCTTCGTTATCGTGCTTGAGTACATCAACATACGGCCCAGACTGTAAAATAATAATCAACTTAAAAAATGAAAGAAAGAAAGAAAAAGCATTTATTTGACTGACACACACACAAACTAAAACAATACACAAAAACATAATTTAAAAATACACAATGTGTCCCAAATAGGCGTCCAACTCAGCATTTGCTGTTTTGCGCAAGACAAGACAACGCTGATCTTCCGTAGGAAAATAAAATAGTATTAACTTTATCTTTCCAGTGACCCTTTAATAGTTGGCGTCGTTCCTGAACTTAAACGACCTCTGTGGCGCAGTGGGCGAAAGCCCGCCTGAGACGCAGAGGTTGCGGGTTCGATCCCCGCTGCGGGACAAATGTTTGCATGATCTGCAAATATTTGTTTCGTGTCTGGGTGTTTTTCTATGTATAATATGTATGTATTTACAAAAAAAAATGTATCTATGTAGTATATCAGTCATCTGGTTACCATAACACAAGCATTAAATTGCTTAGCTTGGGACTAGATGACGCCGTGTGGAATGTCGAAGGATATTATTATTATACAGTAACGTGCATATCGCTGTGTAAATACAGAAATATTGGAAGGATACAAACAGGACTTAGTAAAGCGTTTTACAATTTCAGTTGAACTGCATTTTCATCAACATGACTTTTTGATAAAAAAGCTATTGTAAGCAGGTACATAATTTCATCTGAATCCCAAACACACAAATAAAACAAAAGCTTATAAAACACAAAGCATACTAGCTTATTCGCTATATGTATATTTAAACTTATATCCCCCAACACTTTCAAATAAACTTGACTTTTTATAACGACAATGTTTCCATTCATCCGGATGAATTAAAAATATACGAATGAGTTGAAACTTTATCGGTATCTAAATCAACGATTTCTATGTTACTTATTACTTTCTATGACCTGAACTCTGTCTTCTCTTTAGTTCCTTTGTGTGTTATCTTTTTTTTTTTTTTTTAATATATATTTTGGATAGAATACAGAGTTCCTTTTATTTATTTAGTTGTTTAGGTTAAGAAGTGTAGATATTTTTTGTTCCTGTGTGTTTCTTTGTTCATAAATAAATAAATTTCCATATATATTACAAAATATGTTACATAATATAATGTCAAGTATACAACTCACGAAAAGTTTTGAAAATGAACAATAAATAAAGCTTCTTTCACACTCGGCGCAAAACGGCGGACTGCTTACTTGACAGATATTAATAGATATTAATCGTCTTTGCTTGACAGTCACGATAATTATGTCTGATAGGTGCACCGCTTGATAAATTGAGCAGTTTTTAAGTTTGTATAGTGTTAAACCACATAAGTATTGCCATGGAACCCCTAATGCCACTATCGAAACTATCAGTAAATTAAATTTCGGTTACACGCCGATTAGCGACATCTACAGGGAACTAGAAGAACACCTGCTCATTGACTCTTACTGATAGTTTTGATGCTGACGACCACGGGTTCAACCCCGCCGGAATCGTAACTTTTAGTAAGATTTTTAATTTATAATTACAGTTAACTTTAGCTAAGCAAAACTCTTAAACATGTTATTCAAAGTGCAGCAAACTGTTAGTCTAATGCGAAAAGAAGCCAAACATTACACACAAAACAGTAGTTAGAGTTAGTCCAATGAATTCCATTCAGTAGCGTTGTTCTCCGGAACATGTTGCAAAGCAGGCACGTAAGGGAAGCTCGACAAACTTGACCGCATACATGCTAGCGAAGTCAATGTAAATCGAGCTTGCCACATATGCCTGCCCGAAATGTCCGATGTGCTGATGCTGATCTTCTTATGATGGGAGCAAATACAATAAACTAACTTTCAAAGTTAATATTTTATAAACTGTACTTAAACTATGATCAATGCTTGAATGACAATCGGTTATCTCAGCCTAAATGTTTAAAGAGTTATTTAAAAAAAAACATGTAATCTTTGTTTTGGTAAGTCACTCCAACAGACAAGGCGAGATTGTAATGCAGCAAACGCAGGACGGGCATCTTCAAGTGCAGGTTAGTTTTGTACTACTGATGTATAAATATCCATGTTGTACTTATTAAAAAAAAATACAATATGGATATATTACATAAGGAATAGAAAAAGAGGCTCTCAAAAGAGGGTAAAGCTAATACACAAACCAATTCCAAAGTTAATGAAATGTTAAAACAGCAGGTTTCATAAAAATACTTATTATATCACTTCCGAAAGCACTGAAACTTAAGAAAAATACAATTACAGTTAACTTTAGCTAAGCAAAACTCTTAAACATGTTATTCAAAGTGCAGCTTACTGTTAGTCTAATGCGAAAAGAAGCCAAACATTACACACAAAACACTTGTTAGTCCAGTGAATTCCATTCAGTAGCGTTGTTCTCCGGAACACGTTGCAAAGCAGGCACATAAAGGAAGCTCGACAAACTTGACCGCATACATGCTAGCGAAGTCAATGTAAATCGAGCTTGCCACATATGCCTGCCCGAAGCGCCGATGTGCTGATCTTCATAAGATGGGAACAAATGCAATAAACCAACGCTGGTATTACAGACTCTCGGGTACAGTAAAACTTTAATCAAACGCCACTTAAATTGTAGATTATTAAGTAGTTTCTACGATCTTCGGAATTTTAGATACACCACGAAAGTGCAGAAAATTGCTCTCCTTACTAAATTGAAGACGGTTTTCATATTCATGTTTTTCATTTTGCCTCTTATTAGGTTACTAGGGTCTCTGAGCTATGCCGACCAAACGAACGTGTCGAAACTACATAGGTTCCTTGACGACAGTGTTTTCAAACTTGATTTTATCAGTATTTTAATATTTTTTTTTAACAATTACAAGATAGCTGAAACAATTGAAGTCGGAATTTTATGAATGTGAGTCTCACCTGAGTGCTAGCACGTGTTGCGACGCGCTCGCATGTCGTTCCATCGCGTCGCGCACGGTGGCGCAGTCCAGGGCTGAGGCGGGAGACATAGTCACGTAGAGTAGGGTCAGCCCCAGCTCTACATTTACGAGCATGCGTCGGAGACGTTCGTGGAGAAGCATTAGACGCCCGCCGTTCCACCATTTCTCTACTGGCTCTTGCTGTGGATATGACCGTTCATTAGCAAAGGCGTAAAGAGAAATATAGTTATTTTAATGAGTTATAGAGTGAAATAATTACGTTGTGAGTTGTTGGTTTGTGATCTCTGCTCTCAGCCTTCTCACTAGACTCAGCGCTGCGAGTTCGCACATGGACTAACTCAGCAGACGTCCTGCTTGCGCCGCGGCCACTCGATGACTGAGGACAAAGAAACAAATGGTAGAAAGAGATAGTCTTACATTAAACCTACTATTTTTATGTAACATTTGATGATAAATTATAAACTCACGGGCGGAGTGGCACGCCGTCTCATGAAGTACTGCGTGGAAGATACGGACATGCCTTTCATATTCATTTGCGAATGAGATTCTGAAACAAATCAGCTTTTTAAAAAAAATGAAATGAAATATGATCACGACTGCCGATCACGATCCCGGGAGCGGTAGACATTTATTTCAGATCATTTTTGAAGATGTCTAAGGGTAGTCTTAGTACAGCTTTTTACATAATGTAAAAGTAACATTTGCGCTTTCTTGCCCGGGCACGTTTAAAAGTTGGTCTGCTCCAACAAGAAAAAAAAACACCCTTTACGTGCAGGGTACCTCCACCCTGTTTTTTTAGGATTTCACTTTACCCCTTTGTTGGCATGATCAATATGCATTTCAATATGTATTTCCATGCCAAATTTCAGTTTTCTAGTTTCAATAGTCTGAGCAAAGCCACGTACAGACGGACGGACTGCAACGGCGGAATTCTTAGGCATCCTTGTTGAATACGGGACCCTAAATAGTGTTTACTATGGGAACAAAATCACTTCGAAGCAAAAAAAAAAACAACATCACTTCTTATACTTGACCTTCCCCAAGAATCACATTGCTCGTTCCAATTAGCTTGAGCTTCAACGCCAATTTGAAAGAACTGCTTAATTTTTTTCTGGTTTTCATCGATGGCTTAAGATTTGCAGGGAGGTTAAGTATAAAACGTGATTATTATAGAAAAAAAAAACACATTTTATACTTGACCATCCCTAACAATCTCATATTATCCTCTTCAGCATGAGCCCCGATGAATGATAATGATGTAAATAATATACAAAATTATAATACAAAAGAGAAAATCGAATAGAATAACATTACTTTCAAACTGCAAAGGAAAAGTATTGTAAACATACACCAATAAAGAAAGTTCACAGAACAAAAGAAAAGGAATTCACGCTTAATTTTCCGTAGATTATAACTCATATAATACAAGATTTAACCGACATTTTGCCGACGGAATAAATTAACAGATAAACAAAATATTTAATTCTTTATACAACTGAACAGACAAAATCGTATCTACATACAAGTCTCTACTTAGTTAGAAAGAGTAGCTCAAAGCAGAAACTGGAACAAGGTCTCTACACCGCTATTGGGGGCAATTCTGAGTGTCGCAAAAGCTAAACTAAGCTAACTAAAATTGTTGCCATCCTTTTTATTCCCATCGCTATGAAAGGGACGGCAACAATTTTAGTTAGCTTAGTTTAGCTTTTGCGACACTCAGAATTGCCACTATTGTAAGGGTAAGAAGGGCTTATAACAGCAATAATGTTTGTGGTTAAGTCTTTCCCCCAGTTATATTCAAACTCTTCTTTTTCTTTAATATAAAAAACATGTTAACTTAAGTTCTGAATAAATTTAATTTAATTTCAAAATTTACTATGTATTTGACTAACCCAAAGGTTTGAGCGTGGGTTTGTACGCAAGCCAGGCTATGAAGAGAGGGTCCACGCATACAGCCGTCGGCTCCGTCCAAAGACCGATGTAGTCCAACGAAGTCGGTAGCGTCGAGTTGCACCATTGTATGGCCAAGCGAAGGTACGGACTGGGAGACAGAAACAATATTTGTTTTTACCATTTTAAGCGCTTCCGTGCTTCGGAGGGCTCGTTAAATTGTCGATCCCGGCTTTTAAAGTCGTTAAGCCATGACAGAGGAATTTAGGCGGCCTAAAAACTCCGCCACTAGAGTTGGCCACTTGCTTATACGAACTTACTTACCATTTTAAAAGATGCAAGTGTCTCATAACTGGCCGTATTTGGACAAAAAGACAGTTTTTTTAATAGTTTCATGTCAGTCGCGGTTTTTTAAATTAGAAAACCGGAAGTAATAATATAAATACGGTAGTTGATCACAATGCCTTTAAAATTAAACAGTGGTGTAACAAATTATTTTCATTATGAAATAAAATATCTATAGAGAACCGGTTGACATCTGTAGCGAGCAATTTTACATTATAGGTGAAATTTAATTTGGAATGCTTAATTAGTGAACTGGCGCACTCGTGTGGATAAGATACGTACGTAGTAGTTGGCGCATCGGGAGCGGAAAAAAACCAAGCTTGTTTCAATGCTTCTCCCTCTGAAAAAATGTATGATTAATATTCAGCAAAACAAAGCCTTACTCTATCTATTGATAATCGAAGCTTGCTAAAACGTTCTTGATAGATCGTCGAAGTTAAGCAACAATCTGAGCGGTCACAGCTGGGTGACCGCAAGTGGCATTATCAGCTGAGCGCTTCCGTGCTTCGGAGGGCACATTGTCGTTCCCGGCTTATAAAGTCGTTAAGTCATGACGGAGGCTTTTAGGCGGCCTAAAAACTCCGTCACTAGAGTTGGCCACTTGCTCATACGAACGAACGAACGAACTCTATTTATTTCAGCCTACTCACTGCTGGGTATGAGCCTAATCGAATCCCGCCACCTTATCCGGCCTTGCAATGCTTGCCACCTTGCGCCTGGTCATCAGACTTCCGCCCGTAAAAAAACGAACGAACGAACGAACTCTATTTATTTCAGCCTACTCACTGCTGGGTATGAGCGTAATCGAAATCCGCCACCTTATCCGGCCTTGCAATGCTTGCCACCTTGTGCCTGGTCATCAGACTTCCGCCCGTAAAAAAACGAACGAACGAACGAACTCTATTTATTTCAGCCTACTCACTGCTGGGTATGAGCCTAATCGAATCCCGCCACCTTATCCGGCCTTGCAATGCTTGCCACCTGGCGCCTGGTCATCAGACTTCCGCTCGTAAAAAAAAAAAAAAATTGTCATCCGACTGGCTTGACTGCCAACCGATTTGCAACCACCATAGGTACTACTCAAAAACCAAAGGCCCGTTGGTTTAAGCGATTAACTAGCTGAAGTGGAGATTTTCATCAAGCTATTGTTATTACTTACCCGGAAGGATTATGAAAAGTAAGTCGTCCGCCCGCTCGATGGGTCGACGAAAAGCTGAGTCTGGACCTTTTGACAACGCCCTTAGGCAGAGTGCCCATAGGTACTTGTTTACTTACTTATTTAGTTACCTACGTTTTTGTTTTAATATTTCTTGCCTTATGCTCTGTCTTTGTATTTTTGATTTGTCCCATTTTTGTGTGTGTTGTCAATAAACCTTTTCTTTCTTTCTTTCTTTCGACGATATTGTTAAAATAGCAGGTCGTACATGGTTTAGACTGGCGCAGAATAGGGAAGGTTGACACAAGCGATGAGCGGCCTACGCCTAGCAGTGGGATGAGACGGGTTGCACTTGCACGTGATGATAATGATGATTGTTATTACTTACTCGGCTCGTGTAATGCGGTCGCCTTAGCGGACTGCAGCGTCAATATGTGCGTGTTGGTGTTGTTTGTCAGGTAACCGCGGTGGACAAAGTCCTCGAAAGTCAGATCGATAGCGACAAATTCTAAAACAAAGCACTTCAAACCATTAATAAATCTAACAATTAACTACTTATATCATCCAATAATGTAGAATCTACATTTGACAGGCTCTATTGTGGCATACTTTTTCTCACACATCTTCTTTTCGGAGACACACAAAAATAATTCACAAAAAATAAATGAATTATGAATCCCTAGCTGCGCCTCGCGGTGAATAGTTTTCGATCCCGTGGGAATACCGGGATCAAAAGTAGCCTATTTTTTTAATCCAGGGTATAAGCAATTCTGGTACCTTTCATTCAAATTCGTCCAGCTGTTTGAGCGTGAAAGACTAACAAACACACTTACACACTAACATACTTAAACACAAAACAAACTGTCACCTTTATAATATTAGTAGGATAACATCTTTTGGCCTGCATAGGGGTAGGCTGATACCTCAGATTTTATACGCATTGTTTATCGAAGAGCTATATCATGTTCTAGGGATGTACTTAAAGTATTGATCTGTTGGTCGTAGGTTCCACTTCGCTGGTTCCGTGACTAAATGTATAATATGTTGTACATAACGCAGACAGACGTACATACCTTCATCATTAAGCGCGTCGCTGGGCAGAGTGGTGTATCGCAAGGGCACTGAGAGTCTCTCTTGCAGCAGCGAATTGTAGACCTCCCAGGCCGCCTCCAGTCTTGCCAATGAGCCGCAAATATTCGCTTCACCTAAAAGAAAACAAACCAATTCAATTTTCACAGTAAATGCAACGACACGTAGATGCAAAATCCGTTGGAAACGTTGTAATGTTATTCATATGGATTCAAACTACCCTTTTAATTCATAGATGTCGCATAGTCGATTCAATTTTACTTTGTTATTCATCATCATTTACAGTTTAAATAACCCAATGCTGGGCATAAGCCTCCTTCCTTATTACCATCATCTGAAACCCGTCTGCACCGATGGGCAAAGGCCTCTTTCATATAGGGATGATAATTGGAAGTCAAAAAGCACGCATCTCTTACGTTTGCAATGAAAACTCAAGTTTATTTTTAATTATGAAATCTAATTAAAACTACAAACAAAGGAGTACATTATAATCCCATAAAACCCTGAAATGCAAAGTGATCTAGGAGAGTACAACATTTCAAATAAGACATAAAAGCAACAGAGACATATTGTGTTTCATCCACTTCAAACCAGAATATTACTTCAAGATATTATTCTATTATACTGGTAAATCGGCTAAGTAGGTACACGTTTAATAAAATACCATACTAGCAACTGATTGTAGTTGCTAGGTGAGTATACCTACCAATGTCTCATGATTTTCTAAGGGGTTTTCATTAATAAAGAAACATAAAGAACTATTTCATCAAAGTCTTTTGGTCACGTTTAAATGTTCTGAAAGTTACCATTCTATATTAACTTTTCTCATTTGAATTTAATTGTTGAAGTACTGTACAAATAGTTTTGCCTGTGCTTCGTCATTAGGAAACTACTGGTATTGTCAGGTAAGTGCGTATTATCTAGATGACACGAAAAGGCGAGTATTGTAACACAGTTTAGTCAAGATTTATGTTGACTGTTTAAAAGTAATCATTAAAAAAATTATAAATACGGTGCGAAGGCTCCACGTCACCGTATTTGTAACAGCATAAGTCGCTGCGTTCTACCTATTAAGATCACAGAGTTAACATCTCATCCTTAAGTTCAATGCACAACCCCTTATCCCATAACCGATGTGTCACCCGCCACACCACAACCGCACGTGGCGTCAGCATGTTTTCCGGGTATACCCATTAATATATATCTTGGCTATTCACCACAATGCCATCAACAGCGAGAAATTCACTGACAGACCCCGAACGATATCGTTTTTGCAACACTACTCGTTCTTTTCCATGTCTTGCTGAGGAGCACGATCGAAGGCCATTGCGTGCGCAGTAAGGCACTGCTTACAATGTGCCATAGAGACCAATAAACCTTACTCTAGCCGTGTATGTTGATGAAGTGATAAAACTTGAACCTGATAGAGCACTTTAGTGCCAGGTACTGGACCTGTACGAGATCGCGGAACAGCGCACCATCCAACGAAGCTCCTCCCCAACTGACACCGCTTGTGTGCAAATCAATAAATTAGTACTGAGCACAAAACTCAACACCGTGGCATCCAATACTATGTAGATAGACGTCTTTGACGAGTTGGGTTCAGCAGGGTTGACATGGTTTGGGCCCTGACGAAAAAGACATTAACTTGCGAGCTATACGCCCACTAGACCCAAACGGTCGCTCATTCTCCTCTATCTCCTTCGAGCATACCCCGCTATCAACACCGTCACGTCATCTATGTAAGCCAAATTACACCCCATTCGGCAGCAGAAGGCCGAGAAGATCGTTCAGGAGCACGTTTCATAGTGCAGGTCTTAGCATCGAGCACCGCGGGCACCCTATCAAGGCCTTAAATAACTCCTGTGATGGCCACAACGACTTAAAGCTCGCTAGTTATCCGTAAGATCCTTGATGCACAATTGTTTACAGTGTCTGAAGCGCAGACAGAGCCCCCGATGTATACTTCCCAGATCTAAATTTTACGAATAACTTTAAGATTACTTAAAAGCAGCATCCTTATTTAAAAAAAAGTTGCTTCCATTGGGGTCGGTCAGCGATTTGCTATTGATTTTGGGCAAACTATGTGGTATTATTATTTTTTTCTGGTTTAGGTCACTATTATTTTCTTTTTCATCACAATAAGAAATCAGATCATCAAAACATCAAAATTATTATAATTTTATCAATTAATTTCAACTCAAACTATTCCAAAATGGTATAAATACTCGTATATCAACCGGTAACAACCGAACACAGGCACAATGCAAGATAAACTTTAAAGAAGTGTTTTTTTTCTCCGGTTCGAATTAAATTGGGACAAGCAGAGTCGCAAAATCTAAACTGCTTGCTGGGCAACGGCATCCCTCCTCCCCCTTATTTTCTCTAGTTCCCCCAACAAGTAAAAATATAATATAACAAAAACCCAATGAGCGTGGAGCCAGCGCATACAAATAACAAAAGTTTGCAACAGTAGGTATACTAAAAATAATCTTTTCAGCTTGGTACTGCGCATCTTGCCGGTAAATTCAATAAAGTTCAGCACTTTTTCATACCCAGATAAAAGGTTCATTAAGTATGTATTTGGACATGCCTTTGACCACCTCATTGGACATCTTTAATGGATCTAAAAATGTCCAAAAAGATCTGAAAGAATATGTCTACCGTCTCTTGGAAATACAATCGTGATCATATTTTAGCCGTGAACTTTTAGCCGTGAGCCGTGTTGGCCGAATGGTATAGTAATTTGACTTTGGACTTGAAGGTCGTAGATTTGAATATCGGGCATGCATAAATGTATTTTTCTTTTAGGAGGCATTTTTTATGCGCATTATCACGAGCTCAAACTGAGAAGAAAAACATTTAAAGGTAACCAGTTAGTCTCGTAATAGGCGACATGCGATTCTGTGCAATATTTGGGCTTGTTCGTTTGTTTATTTTTTATATTACAGAAATATTTGTTTCTGAATCTCGCGGATTTATATGGAATCAAAGAGTTGAAATAGCTTTGATTCCCCACCAATAAAACCACTTATTACGAAATTATCATGTTATTTTGGTAGGTACTAAATAGCACTTACATACAATCAGTTCCTAGTTCAGTATTTTAGTAAAATGTGTACCTACTTAACCGATTTACTTGTATAATAAAAGTATTTTAAAGTAATCTTCTGGTTTGAAGTGTATAAAACACAACTTTCATGTCGTTGTTGTTTTAATGTTTTATTCAATGCAGTAGCCTCACAGCTCTCTGCATTTTGGGTTTTGGGGAATAAATGGACTCGAATGCTTTGCATTTCTGCATAGATTAGATAATCAGAAATATCCTTGAAGTTACACAGAAAACATAAGGAATATACGCCAGTTTCGTTTAACAACTACTATGCAAATGTAAGATTGAGGGAACTAGGCGATATCTATTCCTTTAAAGGCAGTTCCTATCCGTTGACATGATAGAAGTACCTAGATGTACTTACGTTAAGGAAGCTGAAGACACTCTCAGACATGAAAATTACACTAAAATTTCATCATAATTAAATTAAAACTTTAATTGAAATGTTACGAAAATTATATCTACCGGCTTTCTACGAAACCACGTTCCACGCGAAAACAGCGACGATGACATGACCACATAAACTTACACGACACCACAAAACACAACATTAAATCCGTACTAAGGATTCCAAATGAACCAGAACCCGCTCAAATTGAACAAACACACGGCCGAAAACTATTTTGATTCTTAAGGCCTAGCCTAGGCAGTGACTTCGCGATAAACGTGATATGCATAGGCTCTAATCCGATTCCAATTGAAAACGTATGAGAGTCATAATATCTCATATCAACATAACTTTATACGCACTCGACACAAGGATGTAAGTAAAATGTACATGTTTATCATACCCTGACTGTATCAAACATTTGTGTTTTATCTTCTGTTAAATAATGAAATTACGCGTGGTTATTGACTTCCTGAAACCACGGAGCACAGTAGTCATTCCATCTAATACCATAAATGCGAAAGATTGGATGGATTCATGCAAAAACTACTATCGGATTTGGCTGAAACTAGGAATACAGGCACATAGTTTTTGACCAAGAATAGCACTTATAATACTATTTATCCGGGTTAGTATCATGCAATCAAAATGTTATTTTACTACATAATCTGTAATTTTGAATGTTGATGGCTGTATTGGCCGTAGCCTGCGATCCGATTTCTACTTTCGATTGTGGTTAGATTTGTAGGGTAAGCTGACCGTGCTTCGATAAATTTTTCGTTCCGCAAAACATACAAGGATATTTTTTAGGACCGACCGATCTTCTCTGCAGTGGAACTACAGAAGACCACATTCCAAGACCATAAATAAATTACCACATCTAACCTTACGCGAATCATAAAATGCCTTAAAATCTATAATGATGTACTGAATACAGCGAATACATCAAAAAGTTCAACTTACATATTTTGACCGAGTAGCTAAAGTAGACACTTTCTCTCAAAGTGAAGAAATCCCTATTGAGTAGGATGTGCGCAACTGCTTTTATATCGGCTCGGGCACATGGCTTCACTTGAGGGTCGGAGAGCGTGCCAAGCCGAGCTTGTATGGAGGTGATGGTTATCGTGGCGTGAAGACGTGCGCCTTGCCACAGCGGCCCAGTGTCGTCGGGCATTTGGCACGCCGCAGCACACACTCTGTAAAAAACCTGAATTGCTGGCATACCGAAAAAACATGCTGTAAAACAGTATATGAACACTGAACAGTTTACATACCCGCAAACATTGCAGTTGTAACCATTCAACGAAAAAAGTTGAAGTAGCATCACAGTATAAATAATAAAAAAAAGTGTTTGTGGTTTTATTCAGATGTAAACACAACGTATCGTAGCGACATTGAATCTTATGTTGGCGGGGATACTTAATTGGAGCTTATTAGGATACCTTGACAAATTAGAATGCTTACTCAACAAATTGTGACAACAAACATTCACATTTATACACTTATCCACACACTAACACACACACAAACTTTCACCTATAAAATATTAGTGATATGATGTGCACAAGAGCTGTGTTGGCTGAGGGAAAGGCCGCCTATCTTCCGCATTGGTCAGAGAATCGAATCTCGTCGCTAAATATTTAGTCACCATGTTATTAAAAGTAAAGGATATAATGACATGGAAACAAATATCTAACAGAAGAGATGTCATCTCACTTATGATGATTTCGTACGTTGATTTGAATACTCGAAATGTTCACGCTACAAAATCGTAAAAGAATCCGAAAGAATGCTACAATGCATTTCGTTTTAATTTAATCAAATCACATAAGGTTTCGCAAATTAAATTGAAGAAATAGAAAAAAAAACATTTATAAGGATTTTCAATTTACGAATTTTAAATTATTCACCGTTCGTCGAAGTTACCAGACAGGCTGTATTGAACATCGGTGTACCTTTGATTCTATCACCCCTGTCTGCCTCCCTGTCTGGCAATAACGTACCTTCGTCCTACGTACCTACCTCGGGTTTTACCCTTGCAGTGCAGATTATTATTTGGACAAAACAAACCCTATGCTACACGAATATCGAAATTCTCCCCCGTCGGCACTAGTAAGTACTCGCGTTTCCAATTATCCTTTGAAGTATGTTGGTAACATAGTACTTTGATGCGTACTTCGTTAATTAAAACGTTGGACTCCCCGCCTGACTACAGTTCTATAAGCTGAGTTGTATGCTACGTATGCATAATGATTTTAATTAAAATGTAACATGAGATTGGTTTACACATAATGTGTACTTTTGCTGGCTTGTATTTGGGCAAGTCTTTTATAAGGAAAACATCGTGAGGAAACCCGCGGCTAGTCAGCCCCACACGTATTGACCATTGTCTTTCCTGTGGATATGGCCGGCAGCTGAGAGGATGGTTAGGTGCTGGGCAATCATAGATCTTCTCGTTTTTTAAAGTCAGTTAAAAATAATAAAGTTCTCCTCAAAGGTTCCAAACTTCAACCTACGTAATTGTTTGTTATATACCTATTTGTGTTTAGATATTTGCGAAATACTAAACACAAATAGGTTTCGCAATAAATGAATTATGAATTATGAATTATGAATTATGAACTTAATAAAGGGAAAAAATTAAGGAAAATTTTGAGGTTTCTATATTTTGTAAACTTTTCTAAAGAGCGTAAAATGTAAAGGAAGTTTTAAGGTTTCTATATTTCGTCAACTTTTCTAAAGAGCGTGACTCTTTACAATTTTCTTTTTGATGAGAAATAATTCTACCAATTATGTAGTCATGACAACGAGAGATCAGATATTCAATCTATAAGGGTGCTAAATTGAAAGCGCCCTAAGACTGTCACTGTAACATGATCGTTGAGTGCGATGCTTTGTGTTTCTCTTTTGTTATCTTAATAATACAATACATGTATAAAAATCAATAGTCTCTTAGCAAAGTCGTCGACAGACAGACTGACGGACATAGCGAAACTATATGGTTGAATTTCTTTTGAGATACTATGTTATTTATGAGGGATTATTTTGCATTGTTAAATTTCGATTGGCAACATATATATAAGGGTGCTTTTTTCACATTTAATCAGTTCAATTCCTAGCTAAGTAATTAGGGTGTCCCAATCATCAATCCGTCTAGAAAATAAAAATTATTTTTTTATTTGTCATCAAAAAAGCAACCTATATTGTTCACCCTCCTGTTTTAAAGGGTTTAGAAGGGTTCGGTCTCATTTGCTTCATCGGAGACCACCCGTGCGAAGTCGGGCGGGTAGCTAGTATATCATATAATAACTATAGCAAGTAAACAGCCTCCTAGTCAAGCGAGTTTTCTCCATTAGTAAGTTCCAATTAGGTATCTATGGCAACAGACGATCACAATTATTTCTAATGGAAACGTGTTTTTATTCGTCTGAATAAACATCTCTGTATTTTTTCTGAGAATCAAACAATAATTATTCTTCTAAGCAAGTAAAACTTGTTGATTCGATCTTTCGTTCAGTGCTTTTATGTAAAACCAGTTTATTTTCAAAACATCTTTAGCATTGTGTCAGTAGTTTGGTGACCATTTACTCTTTATTACATTTTTGTGAAAGGGTATCAAAGACAGTCATAGCGATAGGGTGCATTGAAAAGATATAAAAGTGGACAGACCATTGAAAGGCAAATTAATTTGTCAATGGATGACATATTTCTGCACTGACGATGTTGCCAAACAAGTTTAAACAGTACTATTTTAACCATCTGCTAATTCTTATAAACAACGTGCTTTTGCAATTTGTTCAAGTATAGAAGAGCTTTTAAATTACAATAAGAACATTAAATTACCTATTGTGAGACAGTTTTTCTAAAGAATGCCAAAAAAATTATGATGTTTTTCATGTAAAAATACATCAGTGGAACATAGAATCTCATCCTTTTTTGAAGTCGGTTAAAAAAACATATACGGCTGTGAATGCGAAACTTCTTGAAACACTATAATAAATATCGATCGACTAACCTGTGCGGGTATAATGGGCCATTGAGGACCACGCTGCTCTTCGGTAGTTCTAGATCGAGCAACAGCGGCGGCGGGGCGGGGCGCTCCGAAGGCGAGTGGTCCCATGGAATCGTGCGCACGCGCAGCCCCCGGCCTTCGACACTCACGCGCCGCTGAGGCAAGTTCTCACTCAGCGAGTCACACTCTTCTACTGTCAGCGTGCGCTTTGTGAGATCTACGAACAAGTTAGGATTTTAGATTTTCGATCTAAGGTAAGAAACATTATAATACTGACAAATCGGTTAACATTCTAATAGGCTGTTCGTATAGGCTTGTAACCTGCCACGTTAAGTACAAACTACTTGCTAAATGAGGCCATGTCTCAATCGCTCGATTAGACAACCCACCCTCAATACCCATATTACAAAATTAAAATAAATTCTCAATAGATAATATAAAATAGAATATAATAGAATAATAGACTTTAAGTATAACGTTATACTGGCAGTAAGTGCTTCAATATCTCATAGTTTACCTGGTACAGGCACAGCTGGGAGCTCCAAGTAGATGGACTTTAGTGTTGATAGTCGATGCACCAACCCCATACAGATTCGAATCTCGATCGGTTCTAAAACGATCTTCAAGTCGCTCTCTTCCGCCCAGTCGCTGTGAAAATGGGCTTTGTCAGAAAGTGTTTTTCTTCTTTCTGGTCTCTGAGCCGTTTTAAACTGATCAAGGACAGTGACATGTAGCAAGTAGACAGTGACAGTGGGTCAAGTGTCTTTTAACTGCCAAACTCCGTCACCAGAGTTGGCCACTTGCTCATACGAACGAACGAACGAACTGCCAAAACAAATTGATCTCTAGTGAGTCTGTGTCAAAGAGTATCTTCTAACTGTTCTGTGGTTAAAGAGTAATGTCAAAATGGACGCGGGGGGTTGAGCGCGGCGCGCGTACTAAGTCTTAATAAATATTTGTCACAATAAATAGAGAGAGATTTTATTCGCCACTGTTTGATCGGTTTACACCACTGTACTTGTTTGTTTACTGTCCTAGACCAATATAAACCGGGCATAAGAAAGTAAAAGCAATTTTCTAATAAATAGTACTTCATTTGACGTGCCAGGTATGTTTTAACTACCACTTAAGTCATCATAAAATATCTGAGCGTAAATTCCTAGGCTATTTTCAAATATATTTTATTTTCAAATTTAATAAGGCTGTAGCTTACATTTGAAAACGTTTTGTTGTCCGAGCATTTTATATATATTAGAGTCTATGTGCACACAAGAACATTTAGCTTCCCAAACCGTTTGATCCTAAATGAGGCGTTTATTATGTTTTAAAAGCTAAATAGGAGATGTAAATTACCAAACAATAAAACGTTAAAGTACAACGTGCAACAACTAAACAAATCATCTTACTAATAGTTTCAGGCCTCGGCTTAGAGGGTCCGTAGCCTAGTGGTCAGGCAGCTCGGCTTAAGAGCAATCGTTTGTATCTACGCAGGTTCGAATACTGCCGGAGCCTTTAACTTTTAGTAAGATTTTTCATTTATAATGAAATAAACAAAACGTGCATTACTTAAACTTAAAACATACCTGTATTGAAAGTCAATCGGGGGACATTCGAATGGATTAGTGAAAGTCTCCGGCGGCGCGCGCTCATGGCTGAACTCGAGGTACACTTGTGGCGCTAAGTTCTGCCAGAACTCGTCGCTATCGTCCTTCTGTTCTTGCGGCTCCGGGGCTGGCTGCTCCGGCTGCCCAGGGTCCGATTGCTGCCTCTCTGGCACTTCTTGCTGTTAAACCATTGAGATGTATTAAAGAGTCACATCTAATAGCTGGTCTAATAGCTGACAACACTCAAATGTGCGAACAAATTCAATGTTCTACAATGACATTTGACATTTTAATGTAGACGTTATGACTGCCGCGGTAAAGCTATTGCATAGCATTTTTTCGGGGTGTTAGGTTATTTTCGTTACGGAATTTCTGTATTCGGTCTCCACGCTCAAGGCCCGCGATAGAAGCTATGCAATAGCTTAACAATATTATTTTTACGACAAATAATGTACTAAATCATTGAATAGGTGTTTCAGGCGGCAACTAAGATAAACGCCTTTTTGGTCACATCATCTACACTGCAGCCTCATGGAGGAGAGACTTTTTGCCGTCGGGGAACATTGTCAGTAAACGTAGTGTTTATATTCTCTTTGATTGTCAGGGTTTGACTTGACATTAGTGACGGCACGGTATTATTTATTTATTGTATTTTGATAAAATTATATTACGTATTCTATCATTGAATATTTGTCGGCAACAAAGATAAATCAAGTCGGTAATCCTAACAAGATAACCTAAAATAAGTGCTATAATAAAATATTATGCTTTGCCAGAAAAAAACAACACATTTTTTATAAATTTATTCACAAAGCACTATGATGAGATTTCTTTCACAGGATCGCTGATGTAATGGATCTAACAAATGCAATTAATAATAAATGGTTGTGAAATAAATGTGGTTGATAAAAAAAAACTCTGACTTAATTACTCTCTTGCCGAGACGAGAAGTAGGAAATGTAGGTTGGCAGCAACATTGAACGTGCTCTCCAATTTCGCTATGAAGCGACTTGCACTAGGCTGGCTGATAGTGCTAACCAATCGTTTCCAATTGACTTTTGATAGCTCCAAATAAAGTACAAAGCTACCCAAGTTTGCCTCCAAGGATGCCGCGCAATCACTAAAACCACTTCTAGGTAGTGCTCACACATTTACAATTTTAGGATCCATTGATTGGGATCATGATACCCTAAATCTCTCCTACTTATGTTTGTGCGTTGTTTTCGAAGAACAATTTACATTTTTATTGCTAGTTTTAGGTAATAGAGAAAATGCAATTTCGATGAAAATTAATCAATGATTGAAGTAGGTAATTGTTATGACATTTGACAATTCGTCCGGGAACTAGTCGGACGTACCTAATGAATTAAAATAATTATTGTGATTTAATAATCATCTAATTCAATGTTATTTTACTTATAATATGATGTGGTTTAAACCAAAAAAATCTATCAACTAAAATTATAATATCTTTCCAAAAACATTCGCGGAAGTATGGTTTTCAGTCGGACGTACCTAATGAATTAAAATAATTATTTTTTGACTCAAAACTTTGAATAACAACAAAATTAATAATTATTGTGATTTAATAATCATCTAATTCAATGTTATTTTACTTATAATATGATGTGGTTTAAACCAAAAAAATCTATCAACTAAAATTATAATATCTTTCCAAAAACATTCGCGGAAGTATGGTTTTGAACGAATTACGAAAATATCAAGACCATGAACGAAGTAGCCACGGGACCCGACATAAAATACAAATAAATAAATAAATAATAAATAAATATCCTTGGACATTCCACACGGCGGCGTCATCTAGTCCCAAGCTAAGCAATTTAATGCTTGTGTTATGGTAACCAGATGACTGATAAACTACATAGATACATTTTATCTGTAATTACATAATATTTATTATACATAGCGAATTTGCACTTGGTAGCTACCAAACTTTGTTTTCGCTATTTCTCCTAAACTATACAAAATGAAACTATTACATAGGTATTAAAAAAAGCTTATGATAGGTTTCACAAACTGTACATTCAGTTTTTTCAAATTCCTTTGTTCAACGTAATAATAAAATAAAATAGGCGGTGGCGCATGGCGCTAGTTTCACCCGTACATGCACCTTAAATAAAGTTGGCTAATACGAAGTTATATTTTAGGTAGGTACCTACATGTGATTCTATTTAGTGATTAATAACAATACCTTAATGTAATAAAATAATGTACCTAACATGTGAAAAGAAGTAGTGCTGCTTCCGACGCTATAGTTTTTACACAATTTAACTGAACATTTAGTCATTTTTGGGAGATGTTTTATTGAAAAGTAAGTGCTTCAGACTTACGCAAAAACAAACGACCAAGGCTAGAATTTGACTGGTTACTGACAAGACCGGTGAAGGTACGTTCGCTTATACTTAATATGTCTAGTCCAGTGGCTATTCGTTTAAGATCAAGACTTGACTTGTGTGAAAGAGCGTGGAGAATACCATTTTAAGAAAACAAGTCTTGGCACTATAGATTCGTATTTCAAAATGACGTCACTGCACGTTACGTTCTTATAAAGTGATTTGGGGAATAAAGCCCCTGTTCTGTTGGCGCGAAACACAAAGATAATAAGCCGTAGCTCTGCCCGGGTTAGCCGGCGGTTGGGGGAGGTAGAGGTGGGATGCACAGTGCGCTGCGCGAATGCAACTGCGCCTCCCGGTAATCAAGGTAACAACAAAATGAATGAAGTACTTAAGTAGGTTTACCTTTGAACTGCTATATTTAGTAAATACGACGCTAAATCGTACCCCGGAATAAGGTTTTAAGATAAATTTATTTTGTATGTCTAATTCAAATCAACAAGTCCGTAAACATAAAACCAGCTTGTAAAACAGAAAATAATAAGAGGTCTTTGAAATTGGAACTCCATGGTATACATCGGATATTAGAACTCAATGAAAATAATAGGCACCTAATGCCATGCTATTTCAAAAACGTATACCACCTAAAGGTGAAAATATTACACAAATGCTAAGTGTTTTCGTTTCAAAATCGAATCCTTCTAATAATTCAATCAATAAATTAATATTTAGCTCTGCCCGGGTCAGCGGTTGTGGAAGCCAGAGGTGGATGCGCAGTGCGCTGCGCGAATGCAACTGCGCCTCCCGGTAAGGCCAAAATAATAGGCACCTAATGTCGTGCTATTTCAAAAACACCACCTTTCACTTAAAGGTGGGAAAATTACACAAATGCTAAGTGTTTTCGTTTCAAAATCGAATCCTTTTAATATTTCAACCAAAACAACACAGTACAAAATGTACAAGAAAACACTTTTTAGAAAATATTAGTTCTCACGTGGCCGCGTGGTTCGAAAATGTATGGGACGTACGTTCGAGTCACCTGTTGCCGCGAAACACAAAGATATAAGCCGTAGCTCTGCCCGGGTTAGCGGTTGGGGGAGGTAGAGGTGGGATGCGCAGTGCGCTGCGCGAATGCAACAGTGCCTCCCGGTAATCCAGGTAACAACAAAATGAATGAAGTACTTAAGTAGGTTTAGCTTTGATCTGCTATATTTAGTATATACGACGCTAAATCGTACCCGGAATAAGGTTTAAAGATAAATTTATTTTGTATGTCTAATTCAAATCAGACGATCTCGCCACCTTCGATGAAGGATGGTGGGACGCAGCTAAAGATCGAGATGATATGAAGAGTTTGGGGGAGACCTTTGCCCAGCAGTGGGACAGAATAGGTTAAAAAAAAAAAAAAAACAAATCAACAAGTCCGTAAACATAAAACCAGCTTGTAAAACAGAAAATAATAGGAGGTCTTTGAAATTGGAACTCCATGGTATACATCGGATATTAGAACTCAATGAAAATAATAGGCACCTAATGCCATGCTATTTCAAAAACGTATACCACCTAAAGGTGAAAATATTACACAAATGCTAAGTGTTTTCGTTTCAAAATCGAATCCTTCTAATAATTCAATCAATAAATTAATATTTAGCTCTGCCCGGGTCAGCGGTTGTGGGAGCCAGAGGTGGATGCGCAGTGCGCTGCGCGAATGCAACTGCGCCTCCCGGTAAGGCCAAAATAATAGGCACCTAATGCCGTGCTATTTCAAAAACACCACCTTTCACTTAAAGGTGGGAAAATTACACAAATGCTAAGTGTTTTCGTTTCAAAATCGAATCCTTTTAATATTTCAACCAAAACAACACAGTACAAAATGTACAAGAAAACACTTTTTAGAAAATATTAGTTCTCACGTGGCCGCGTGGTTCGAAAATGTATGGGACGTACGTTCGAGTCACCTGTTTCCGCAAAACACAAAGATATAAGCCGTAGCTCTGCCCGGGTTAGCGGTTGGGGGAGGTAGAGGTAGGATGCGCAGTGCGCTGCGCGAATGCAACAGTGCCTCCCGGTAATCCAGGTAACAACAAAAGGAATGAAGTACTTAAGTAGGTTTAGCTTTGATCTGCTATATTTAGTAAATACGACGCTAAATCGTTCCTCGGAATAAGGTCTTAATATAAATTTACTTTTTAAGTAGTCAAACCCAAATCAACAAGTTCGTAAACATAAAACGAGCTTGTACAACAGAAAATATTAAGAGGTATATGAAAATTACACAAATCCTAAGTGTTATCGTTTCAAACTCTAATACTTACTTACATCTAATAATTTAACCAAAACAACAACACAGTACAAAATTCACAAGAAAACGCTGTTTAGAAATATTAGTTCTCACGTGCACATGGTGGGACGTGCGTTCGGGTCACCTGACCTGCTGGCGCGAACGAAACACAGGAGACGTAAGCCGTAGCTTTGCCCGGGCTAGTGGGTGGGGGAGGTAGAGGTGGGATGCGCAGTGCGCTGCGCAAATGCAACTGTACCTCCCGGTGATTCAGGTATCAACAAAATGAATGAGTACTTCATTCATAAAGTAGGTTTAGCTTTGATCTGCTATATTTAGTATAAACGACGCTACATTTTACCTCGGAATAAGGTTTTAATATAAATTTACTTTTTATGACATATTGAAATCAACAAGTCCGTAAACATAAAATCATCTAGTACAACAGAAAATTATAAGATGGTTATATGAAACTGCAATTTCACGGTATACATCGGATATTAGAACCAACTCAAACAATAGACACCTAATGCCGTGCTACTTCATTATCGTATTTTCACCTAAAGGTGGGAAAATTACACAAATGCTAAGTGTTTTCGATTCAAACCCTAATTCAACCAAAACAACATACAGCACAAAATTCACAAGAAAACACTGTTTAGAAAATATTAGTTCTCACGTGCACATGGTAGGACGTGCGTTCGGGTCACCTGCTGGCGCGAAACTCAGGAGATGTAAGCCGTAGCTCTGCCCGGGCTAGGGTGGGGGAGCTAGAGGGGGGATGCGTTGCGCGAATGCAATTGCGCCGCCCGGTATTGATTAACCACACCCGTTGCCAGGAGTCACCGTCGACCTTTTGGGAATCTAGCTATCTAGGCGTTCAGAGCGTGGGTTAAAGCAACAAGTGTTATCTAAAGAAAGTATTTTGCTTGTAGAGATTACAAAGCACTATTGTTTTGGTGGTAACTTAAATATACTTCAAAAGAACTTCAAAAGAAAATGTAGCTACCCTTAAGGACTCAAAATTTTGTCACACCCTGTTGTGTGTGACAAAATTTTGAGTCCTTAAGGGTAGCTACATTTTCTTTTGAAGTTGAAAAGTTTAGATGTTAGACAATCGTTGTTTAATTTTGAAGAAAAAATATTTGCATCTAAGATTTTTGAATAAATATTACATTGACAAAAAAAAAAAAGTTGATCTTAATCGACTCTATGATATCTATGACACTTAGCGTGGGACAAAGACGATTAATATCTAGATATTAATCGTCTATTAATATTAATATCTAGATATTAATCGTCTTTGGCGTGGGATAAGGGCAGGGGAATGATGAATTATAATACGATTATGGGTAGGTATTACAGTTTTTGGTACTCACCATATCAGGAGTGGAGCGGAATTGTTCTTTGAGCGCGCCAGCGGCTTCCACGCGTTCTAATATTTCAGTCGGCCACGCCCACTCCTCGGCAGACATGACATCTTCTAACTTGCGGAGGTATACCGTCGGCTCATCTATTGCCTTCAGGAACAAAAACAGGCTTGTATCAAACCTTCTATACATTGAAAAAAATCTAAAAGGCTAAGGGGCCGTCTCCACGAGCGTGAGAATCGCGGCGATATTATCGTCGCGCCACGTATTTCTATACATTCTCTATGAACGTGTCTCCACACGGCGATGTTAACTCGACGATACTACAGGCGACATTGACAAGCTAATTTTATTCTTATTATAATCGCCTTACCGTGTAAATTACCAGATGATAGGAGAACGAAATCGCCGCGATATACTCATCCGTGGCGACGGTCCCTTAGAGCACTGGCCCACGGCGACTTTTTGTAGCGATGTATCCGCGCGTTTCGTAATCGCATTTGCAGCTAGCGACCACTTCGCGACTGTATCGAAGCGAACGCGCGACAGCATCGCTACAAAAAGTCGCCGTTGGGAATCAAACTAAAAAATCAGCCAAGTGGGAGTCGGACTCGCGCACGAAGGGTTATTATGACAACATGTAGACGCTTGAATATTATAAAATAAAAAATAAATAAATATCTGTGGAATGTCAAAGGATATTTATTTATTTCATAATATTTCAAACGTCTACATGTCGTTATTAATATCGAGCAAAAAAGGAAAAGAAATCACGTTTGATATTTAAAATAAATATTTAAGAACCATACAATGGTTCTTAAATATTTATTTTAGTAAGTATTATTTTAGTATTTGTTGTTATAGAGGGAACATGAATACATCATCTGCGAAATTTTCAACTTCTAGCTATCACGGTTCATGCCTGGTGACAGACAGACAGACAGACAACGGAGTCTTAGTAATAGGTCCAGTTTTTACCTTTTGGGTATGGAACCCTAAAAACAAGTTCAGAATGCAACAATAATTTCCGGTCGTAGTAAAATCGTCAAAAATATATTACAGAAACAAATGTGCGAGTTCTTAAAGAAATAAGTACTAAGGTATTTAAAAATATGCTTAAAAAATAAACTATAAAATATGGGTAGGTAGCTACTTAAAATTCTTATTCTATCGTAACTGGTTGCGAATCACAGTTGCGATGGCGGCCGGCTTAAACAGTAAACTTACCGCACAGTAGTCCAAATGACCGCAGACGCATTTTCCTTTGGAGAGAACCGTAAACCTTCTCATCCCGAATCGTAACTTAGAAGTGACCGGCGAGCATGAGTACGTCTTCACAGCGGCGTGTGTAGCCAGGAACTCGAGCACGACGCGCGGTCGCTTGCGGGTTCCACTGTCCAGCTCCATCACCTGACAATTAATAATAGTACTGCACAAAAGAATCACCCGTAATCACAAATAAACTCTATGTTATCACGACGGTTTTCGCATACATAAAACACACAATCGCGGAGTTCAATGGAAACTTTGGGGTGAAACTGCCATCTGCTGCTACGAGGGGTACATCAAGGCTATGAATGTATTATTGCTACATCCGACAAATTATAAGTTATTTTGCCAGGCAGTATTACTCCTTACACTAAATGCAACCGTTCTATAATAATACTTGCTTACTCGCCAATGGCATCGCTCGCGTGGCACCTACCTTGATAAAATATAGCCTATGTATTCGGAAATTCCATGCTACACATCGGTGAAAGAATTTTTGATATCGAATGAGTAGTTTCAGAGTTTACCCCAAACATACAAACAAAGCAACTTTACCTCTTTATACTATTATTATTATAATTATTATTAGTATAGATATAGTATAGACAACGGATGTGGAATGTCCAAAGATATTTATTTATTTATATTATATACTCGTACATAGCTTTTGTTGTACACACGCTTACCATAAAATAATATCAGCAGGGGCACTAATGTTAGCTAGGTAAAACCCTGAGGCATTATTATAGTAATCCTACAAAGCTACTAACTACTATTATTATAGATTGTTACTCAAGTACAGTTACTATACGCGCAAGCTGCATACACAATCACAAAACGGACTCAAACAGCACCAAGTCCAGGGGTGGAGAAGCTGCGTCTATCATTGGAGTAGCTTTAGTCGATAATAAAAACCGCCCTAAACCCACTCGGGTCATAAAAACCGACGTTGTGGACGCCCCAACATTATTAATAGCTTTAGACCAAACCCACTACGTGTTTGCGCGTCTCAAAAGGACTTGGAACAAACAATTATATTTATTTGCAGATTAGAGAGTACAAAAACAGTATATTCCATTTTCAAATTGCATAGAAGAGTAAAAAAATCTTCAGATTTAAAAATAAATAAATATCCTTGGACATTCCACACAGCGTCATCTAGTCCTAATTCCTAACGTTTGAGTGAAGTCTGTCCGTCCGTGTTACAGCGTAAGCTGCAAGTTTTTTAACCGACTTCAAATAATGAGGAGGCCATGTTCCACTGATTTTTTTTTTAATACCGTTCACTGATTATTGCGTCAAATAAGACAAAGAAAGCTGAATTGCGGGACGCAAAAAGATAATTTATTTATTATTTTACAGTGTTAAACCACACTTAGGTATTGGATATTTCATTACTGACCACTAGGCTACGGACCCTCTAATCTATGCCGAGGCCTGAAACCATTAGTAAGATGATTTTTATCGGTTAAAGCACCTTTAACTTTTAGTAAGATTTTTCATTTATAATAAAATAGCAAAAAGATAAGATACCTATACTTAAACAGAATGGTGAGATATGAGAAAGAGTAGTGACTTATTATTATACTCAGTAGTGCACAGCAGTTGTTACCTTGAAAACAAGTGAGATATCATCCAGGTAGGCCGCGAATTGCACTGGAAGAGGTGTAGGAGCCATTGGAGTTTCGTCCGTGCCATTGTCGCGATCCGTCCATGTCGGTAGCCACGACCACGCCCAATCCGACCAACTTTCTGACCGCGCAGGCTCCGCTGTGTTCGATGATGTAGAATCTGTACAAGACAATATTCAGAGTACATATTCATATTCATTTATGCCGGGTTCCTATAGCGGACGGATGTCCGTAGGTTGGTCGTCATAGCAACATTGTTTATTCAACACAAAATGTATGAGACTTTTTGACAGATAACAACGTTGCTATGACGACCGACCTACGGACATCCGACATTCAACACAAAATGTATGAGACTTTTTGACAGATAACAACGTTGCTATGACGACCGACCTACGGACATCCGACATTCAACACAAAATGTATGAGACTTTTTGACAGATAACAACGTTGCTATGACGACCGACCTACGGACATCCGTTAGTTGGCTATAGGAACCCGGCATTATTCAACATAGAGTAGAGTTATTTTACATAGCATAGTAAAGTCATATAGCATAATATTAAACATTCAATTTTAGGTACTATGGTATTTAAATTAAAAGTAAAATATTTACGTCAAAATCAATGAATAATTATTGCGTCCAATACTCACTAATGCGCATCGACTGTGAAGCTTGATTTGTATAACCAGTATTAGGCACTTTTGGTGACGGTGTCGGAGGTTTAAGACCGACAAAGAGTCTTTCTCTGTAGAGTCTAAGAAGTAGTGTTAACTGATCACTAGTCACACCCCATGCGAGCTTGGATGAGCGGAGTTGTATGCTTAGACTGCTCGCTCTCCGTGTGTTGGCGGATACCAGGCGAGTCAATACCCTGAAAAATCCAAAAGCTATGACCTAAGATGCTTTTAAACATTATATGCCATCGTAACAATAATTTGAAGCGAATGTGAATAAAGCCCGTCACACACGTAGCTACAATATTTACTATAAATTATAGCAAGGCATATTACGATATATTTTCTATACAAATATTCAAGTGACCGCTAACGCAGCTATAATATATTATAGCTGCGTGTGTATTTGTATAGATATAGCAAGGCATATTAATATATATTATAGCTAGGTGTGTGACGGGCTTAATGAAGCAAAACTATTTTTTAACCTTAGATCCAGTTGACATCTATACAGTAATGGTTCTTGATAGAATCTAATTTTTCCATCGGAATCAGCTCGGTCTAAGCACAGAGTTAAGTCGTCTAATCGCATCAATCTCCTTATCACAGGTTGTGATTGATCAATTTCTGAAAAAAACTTAGGAGTTATAAAATATCACACTAATACAAATTTATTTATTGCGTATTATGTGTTAGTAAGAGATGGTTAGTGATACACTATATACACTATACCTACACTAATACACTAATACACTAATATTATAAACACTAATATTATAAAGCTGAAAGTTTGTGTGTGTGTAAGTGTGTTTGTTACTCTTTCACGCTCAAACAGCTGGACGGGTTTGAATGAAATTTGGAATACACATAGTTTGTGCCCTGGAATAACACATAAGCTACTTCTCATCCAGGTAGGTAACACGCGAGCGAAACCGCGGGTGAGTAAGCTAGTCTAAAATAATGATAAGTTCAATGCAACATGACTTACCAGCGAAAGACGGTTCCCAATTCGGGCCAGCACTATGCACGGCTAGATGTTTAACGTTCAGCGATAAGACAATGTCATCTTGGACATACTTTACAATGAGGTGGTGGACTCGTACGGATATATTGCTGACTATCCTCCGAACCAAGGCTTGCATGTAACCAGGTGGAGCTTCAACCACTTGGGTCTTCCGGCTATTATCAAAACTTTGTTCGTTATTATTATCACTTAGGAGCTTATAATGTACTTCAAATTTGAAAGATTGCGATAAAACTTTTTAAACTACGAATATTACGATCACTCTAAAGACCCATTTAGACGGGGAGAGTTTCTCGTCTTGAAGATACGATTATCGAAGGAATATAAAACATTTTTTTCGTCTAAACAATCGCTATTGCTTTGAAATTCTGTTTACACGGACATAATAATATTCCATTGCAAGGCAATTGTCGCCCAAGGCAATGAGCGAGGAGAGCGATTGTTTAGACGAAAAAAATGTTTTATATTCCTTCGATAATCGTATCTTCGAGACGAGAAACTCTCCCTGTCTAAATGGGCCTTAAGTAGATCCATTGTCGAGATCCATAATAGATTAAGCGAGATATTCATACAAGTCTCACCACTTAGTGTAGGTGCTGTAGCCCAGCTTTACAAAACCAAGCCATAAGTTGTAAAAAACTGTTTTTAAATTAATTTACCTATATGATTTTATACCTTATTACTTTATTGCTTGAAATGAATAAAATGATTTGATTTGATTTTTGATTTGATTTATTTCTCTTGACTTTGGACATTATAGAAACAGTAGATTTACAAAATGCATGAATCATGGTGAATATCTCGTTTTTAGTGTTTACTTGTATTATGTGATTGCATACGAAAGGTTTAAAGAAAAGTAGTTTTACCTCGGAGAATCAGGAGGAGGCTGATCATCAGTAGTCGTAGGTGGATTCAGACTTAACACACATTCTGGAAGAAAATAAGCATGTAGATCCCGCCCTTATGCCGCTGTCATAAGCAACAAATTCGTATGCTCTCATTAACCACAAGGTTCAATTAGAAACTGTACTTGCACCTCAAAACTTTTATTGTTATATCAGTAAGACACTATCCAAAGCAAACATAGACCCTCTTATTAATAAACAAAGATCAACGAAGAATTAATTTTAAGTTGTATTTGTATGTTTATTCTGTGTACAATAAAGTGCTAATTCGTTCATTCACTGACGTTCTTTGTTAATCTTCGGTTATTAATAAGGGGGAGAGAGTATACCTATCGTATCGATAGTGACGACAATCGATTCGGACATGATCTTCGTCCACGGGACCTGGATGAGCAGCTCGTGGATGCGGCCGGAGACCAGCGTGAAGGGCAACGCCACTTCTTGCTGTAGCACGTCTGCTTTGAGCACCAAGTTGTGTAGTGCGACCCCGCCGCCCCATAGTGACACCTGATAGCACCTCTTGAGTTAAATTATGTACATTTGACATGGGTCAAAAACATTACGACCGTCTCTAATCGGTTTGGTATCCATGACTATATGATACTATCCTATATTCTATGTATATTATGTACTTATACAAACATCACCATTACTTGGTATTGTTTTTGAATTAATTACCCAATGTACTACTGGGGGTACGGGCAGTGGTACGTAGGTCACGTACATAATAACAACCACAAATTCTAATTGTCAACAGATGTACTTTTTTGTTTTTTTAAGGGTTTATCGAGCTTATAGCAGATAAATATCTGAAAAACAAAAGCCTTGTTCCACCACGGAAGTTTTCACGGATCTACTGTAAATATTGGTATATTTTGTTTGTGTCAATTCAAGCCAACAATTGTATGGCAAATGTAAGAAATATAGATTAGATATATATATTTTTTTTTGTTAGAAACGCGATCATAATAATTATACTAATACCAAACCTAGTAATTCATGTTGAATTAGTGTGTTTCAATAAATTATTTTTAATCATGACTAATAAAGTAGGTACTCTCTGAATTTTCTTGAACCGATAAACTGCAGATAATGGGAAAAGTAGTTACCAAGCTTCGAAAGCTAATGAAGTACATAATGCACTTAAACTGCTTCAATAAAGTTTCAAAATAACAGAATTAGCTTCGCGGAAAATTCGTTTATCTTGTTTGATACACTGAATAAGCTATGACGGAGGCCTTGAGCCGGCCTGAAAACTCCGTCACCAGAGTTGGCCACTTGCTCATACGAACTTACTTACTTTATTGAATTTGGTGAGTCATCAAATTCTCACACATGTAATCAATCGTTTGGAAGTAAACCATCATATTTGCTTACATACTTATATCATGGTTATCGGACGTCTGATCAATAATATTATTGCTGGGCGTAGGTCTCTTTCAAAGAACATAGTGAGACCAGTTCTTGTTCTTGACTTTTTTTAATCTAGATCTGATCTCTAGCTCACTAATAGTAGAGTAGGATAATACAATATTCTCGTAGTACCATACACAGCAAAGTTATATTATTTCTTTTTATACCTGTGCGTCCGCCGGTTTAAAATCCCGTACATACTTGTCGACATAGCTCAACAATATGGGTGTCACGTAGGATTCGATTTTGAACATCGTATTACTTCCAATGTCATGACATTTTTAGTTTTTCTGAAACAATGTTTTGCTTGCTGTTAATATTCAAAAACAAAAGAAGTCTAGTCACACTTACACTTGCATTTTGGGCATCTACGTATTAAACAGTTTTAGATTTTATAGTAAGTTCTGTTAGCTTATAACCCCTCTCGCCCGCGATGTTGTGTGAACAAGCGACACAGGAGTGTAGATTCCATTCGATCCGCGCCTTGTTCCAGTTTGTTGTCGGTATTTTGTCCCGCAAAGGCACGCGAACAATATTGTTAAACCTCTGTGAGTGTGAATTGTTGACAACTTCTCGTAGCGAATTGTGAATAAGCTAAGTATATCACTTTTGGGAATAGCTTTTAAATTTAAGAACTAATAGTTTAGGTTTCGATTTAAACTAACGTATAAGTGGCTTCGCGGGTTAAAATATAGCACATTATTTCTTTTTATGAAAATTTGAATAAAAATTTATCATCATAATCGATACCCTTTAGAACGTATAAAAAATATATGTCAGTACATACATTACATTAGTTATAACTTGCAATATAAGGACTAATGCTGACGTTGGAATATAAGGACGTCAGCTAATAATAGCAACATCTACAAAATCGATAGAGGGGCGCGGGCGGAAGGTTTCCCGCCCCTCTTTACATTCCCCGCCCCGTTGCTAGCAGCCCGCCCCTCTCCGCCCCTTACAACATCGCCTCCTCCGCCCCTCGCTATACAAAGAAAGAAAGAAAAACTCATGCCTTACATCTTTACTAGATGATTTATATAGTATAGAGTCAGGAGGCAAGCTCTGCCTACATTTAACGTGATACTGTTGTGCCTGGGACATTTTTGAGATGGAATAGGCTTGCCCAGCACCTTAACCATCCTCTTAGCTTAGCCGGCCATATCCACAGGAAAGACAATGGTCAATACGTGTGGGGCTGACTAGCTGCGGGTTTCCTTACGTTGTTTTCCTTCACCGTTTAAAGCTCTTGTAAAATGTACTGAATGTACATTAAAATTCCTTTGTTCAACGTAATAATAAAATAAAATAAGCGGTGGCGCTAGTTTCACCCATACAGGCACTTTAAAGTGCTTAAGTATACATTTTAGACACGAAAAGTCCATTGATGCACGGCCGGATTCGAACTCACGACCTTCGGATCGAAAGTCGAAGTACTAATCCACTTGGCCAACACGGCTTAGCACAAAGAAAGAAAGAAATAATACTGCATTTTAGTTTGTAATTCTGTATCTTATTTCTGGCAAATAAATAATTTTATTTAATTAAATATTTTTTTACACAGTTTAAGCTACTTCACTTTCCGCAAATGAAGCTCATTTGGTGGCAAAGTAGAATAACTCCTAAGTATTTAATTTATGACCTGGAATAACACAGTTGCTAATTTTATCCGGGTACCTAAGTTCCACGCGAGCGAAGCCGAAGAAAATTTTTAATTTTTGGCTGATTTCAGAACTAAAATTTCCTTAATGGCGTAAAGCATTAATTTACATAAACTTTGGCCTTACCTAATTTTGCTGTTCATGTAATTTGTGCGAACATAAGTTATTAATGTCTAAACTACTGATAGACTGCCAGGATTCGAATCCAACCAACAAGGCTCTATCTTACTAGTAGCTATAGCTAGTAATAGGTATCAAAAGTTTCTTTTTTTTAACCGACTTTAAAAAAAGGAAGAGATTACTCAATTTAAATGTCCCTTAAAGAAAGATTTGCCGGGAGAGCAGTTTACAAATTCTGAGTCGCAAGCTTTTAAAAGGTTAGGAATAGCAGTTCTACATAAATCGGCATGAGTTGCTACACAATTCGACCCTATACGTTTTTTATGTGTGTTCGTGGATAACTTCGTCGTTTATGAACCGATTATAATTATATTTTTTTTGTTAGAAAGGAGATATCCTAAGGGTGGTCCCATAAAAAAATTTGAGGATCTGATGAAAATAAAAATTTAAATTTTCCCCCTTGTTTACTGTTATCTAAACTATTATCCCAACGCTGGGCAAATGTCTTTTCCAGAATTATCCACTGATCCCTATCGTTAGCGATCTCCCATCATTATCTCTCAAACCCATCAAGATTGTCCCGCCAATGATTTTCAGGCCAGACTCGTCTTATTTATTGTACTAGCTGCGCCCCGCGGTGTTACTCGCGGTAGTAAAAAGTAGCCTTATTATACATATAAACCTGTCTCTTCAATCACTCTATCTATTAAAAAAACCGCATCAAAATCCGTTGCGTAGTTTTAAAGATTTAAGCATACATAGGGATAATATAGGGACAGAGAAAGCGACTTTGTTTTATACTATGTAGTGATAACAACATTTAATGTCACACTAACTAATCCTATCCTACTAATATTATAAAGATGAAAGTTTGTGTGTGTGTAAGTGTGTTTGTAAATCTTTCACGCTCAAACGGCTTTACGGATTTGAATGAAATTGAAACCACGGATCGCAAAACGAGGCGCAGCTTGTTTGATATTAATAAATTTTAATACTTTATGTAAAGTTGGCTGAGCGTAAGAATACGAATCTAAATTATTATTTTTTTCTAAAGTATTTGATTCACTGCTTCTGTATAGACGTACATAATATACATGATAACTACGATCAGCCGTACTGGTGAGTCAGTAAGAAACTCACAAGCTAAGTAAGTAAGAACAAGTGGCTAACTCGGGTTGGGATGGCACTAGCCAACAAGCTCATACGAAGTAAGTTAAAAATAAAAAAAATACATACAGTTCGCACAATTTAGTTACCCAAACAAAAACAAAAAGTTTCGTTATTAGTCTCCATTTTTTTGGATAGGAACCCCTTTGGGTATAGGCCTCCTGCAGCCCATTCCAAATTGAAGTGCTCATACGAAGTATACGAATATAAATACAGTACGCCAGACGCCGATCGGTAGGAACGCGGAACGTGGCAACAGTTTCCCAGACATGATCGATAGCATTCGATCATTACTGCGCAATCGCGTATTCCCCCCCTCGTCAGAGATTCACTAACAGCTTGCGTCTGGAATGGTACGCTCAGATTGAATCTATCAAATATAAATCTGCGGAATTTACTGTAAGAATACGAAGCGTTTGGTAGTTAAGTGGCCTGAGCACCTGTTGCTTTTGGCTCACGTTTCTTTATGTTAGGGTAGGTTAGTTGAAAGCCAACCAAAATAATTATTTTGCATCAGGCAAAGTGGCTTAGCAAAGTCAATTCGCCGTTATAAAACGGCCCGAATATCTCTGTTTAGTTAGATAGCTCCGATCGCTCGTCTGCCTACGAGATGGCAATATCAATTAAAATTTGTCTCCCGTCCCGTAATACCAAAAATGATGACGGAAAAGTTTTTTTATTCTTGACACAGTGTTTTATTCTGTTACTATAGAACATAACATAAGCTATGTATCTTCTACAATAAAACTCAAAATATTGGAGTGTTTAATACTAAACAAATTCTAAAAAATGACTTCTATGATGTAAATTATGCAAAATGCGATTCGGTTTAATTTCATTTTAGTTATATATTTTGAAAAAAGCTTGTACCAGGAACCTAGTGAAATACTATTCTAATACAAATAATAGCATACTATGGTGAAAATATGCCCAAAATTCAAATAATTTTGGTACGTATGTTTGTATGAGAATTTCATACCTAGCCGCAAACCATAAAACTATTTTTATATCGGATACAGTAGGATGGGCCATAACCTGCATCCAAATGAAAAGTATTTAAATACTATTGACAACAAAATAATTTCAACAAGAATGGTGTATTAATAATTTTCTTTGTTACAATAATCGGCGGGCCATCGGTTGACGTACGTTTTTTTTTTCCACATTTTGAACACCACCACTCGCAACACAGTTGGCTGCTTTAAAATAGTTCATTTGCCATGGACAAAGGTGTAATATAAATTTCTCTGCCTCAATTGGAAGCCTCATCAATGCTCTGATCGGTTAGGTACGTTTTCTACCTTACGAGTTACGACCATTAACTAGTGCAAATTTGATGCTTTGTATTCATGGACAAAGTGTCATTAATAAAGTTCTCTCAAAATTTCTATAGAGAAACCTCGGCTCATCTATATGGAGAAATGATTTCTAATTAATTTTTATACAATTTCCAAGAAGAATCCTATTGAATTCATTTAAATTTTAAAACTACGACGGCTTTAAATAGAATAGAATATTATTATGTCTTGGCTGTGTCAGTCACGTTTGGGTGACTGTTGCACTTGTTGTACTTTAAAGTCTATATTGACTGGATCACTTTTCAGATGAAGTAATTACTAGGTACTTTACAGATTAAAATACTTATTAGTTATCTTTTGTTATTTGTAGTAGGTAGTAGGTACATCTTTTGTTAATGTTTCATGTTGTTTGCCATTTCACTGTTTATATCGTTTAATGTAAACTGGCCTCCCGCGATACAGGCTTGCCTCGTGCGGGGACCACCAGTAAATAACAAATCTTGTATAATCGTGTGTTTTGGTAATAAATAAATTTGAATTTCTATTTTTTGTATACTTTTGTTTATTCACCGATTATTCCGTCAAATAAGATCGATTTCGAAAATTATTTTATTGTTTAATTAAATAAGGTGGTCCCACTAAAAAAAATGAGATCTGACGAGCATCTTCGTAGATATGAACAGAAATGCACCTGTGGGTGTAAGAGGGCGTAAGAAATTGCTCTTTTCTTACGAAATTGAAGACGATATTATAAAAAAATGCCACTTGTTATTAATGCTTTCAATTCCGCCTTTCTTTTGTTGCATATTTTATTACAATTCAAAGCCCACGTTTTTATGTAGGTATTTCTCTATACTTACTCATGTATTCTCGAACTCGTTGGCGCCTCAAAAAAACACACGAACGCGGAGTTACTAGATTATTCATTTGCGGCGTTAGTAATTCAAATCGCGGGCGTGCGATGTACGCACAGCGCAGACACATCTGGTCTGTTCGGAGGATCGCGCGGAAAAGAGCCCTTACTCTCGGGCGTCGGAGTCCAGCAACGCATGATCGATCGAGCCACGGCCGTACTGCGCATGTACCGACGCACGCGGCGGACGCGGCAAGCATCATCAACAAACCCTATCCAAGTATATTCCTAACAACACCCTAAGGGGCCGCCTTCACGGGCGAGTGTATCGCGACGATTCCGTCCTTTTATCACCGGGTAATTTACACTGTAAAGCGATTAAAATAAGAATTAAAATTGCTTGTCAATGTCTCTCGTAGTATCGTCACGATGAAATCGCCGTGTGGAGACACGTTTATAGAGGGTGTATAGAAATACGTGGCACGACGATAATATCGCCGCGATTCTCACGCTCGTGGAGACGGTTCCTTACGGTCCAAATCTAAGGGTTGGACGATGTCTGTGCTTTTGTTGCCAAATAAATGTTATTCTATTCTATGTCGAGCGCAAGACATCAATGCTTTTACATGTTACGGTAGGACCTCAAGGATCACATCGAATCGTCTTAAATGCTAGGTGATTCTATTGCCTATTTTAACGCGTCTGTTAACTTGATGAGATAAGATTAACTTTGACCATTGATAAGTTAATTTTGGAGATTGCGTTTGAGAAACCGGAGAGATTTCGTTCCATTTGCCCCATTGCCCATACACATGTTTATTTTACAATCTACTAGACTACTTTTTTATTGTGAGGAATTACTTATTATATTATTTTAAATATGTAATTAATATATGTGGTAAGTAGGAGTACATTCTTTAAAAAAATTAAGCTGTACTTCAAAGTACACTTGCTCAATACTAACATTTAAAAAATCATCCTGAGGCAAGTAAGCAACTTGTTGCTTTAGGCACAAGCTCCTTATTCGTAATGTAGGTCAGTTTCTTCAGGCACAGATAATACAATGTATTTTCGCTTCAGGGGCAAAGCCACGGCTTTCTTGCGATCAACACGATTTTAAAACTGTAATTTAATCTGGGTGCCATGACGCTGAAATCAATAAGCGGCTTGGAAATCGAAATCATAGATTCATTCATTTTTGCTCTTTTAATCTGCTATACACGCGACAAAGTCTCTACCAGTAGGTTTTATAGTTTGTAGTGGGTAGAATCACCGCAAAATCTTGGGTCACTGTTCTTCAATCGAGGCATATTAGAGCACCGTCAGTGGTTGTATGCGTCAAACTAGCGCCCCACCGTCTATTTTATTATTACGTTGAACAAAGGAATTAAAAAAAACTAAATGTTCAGTTTGTTACGGGTTTCAATTTGTTTGCTTTTGACATTTATTACTTTTCATCTGAGCGCTTCCGTGCTTCGGAGGGCTCGTTTAATTGCCGGTCCAGGCTTTTAAAGTCGTTAAGCCATGACGGAGGCCTTTAGGCGGCCTAAAAAAACTCTGTCACCAGAGTTAGCCACTTGCTCATACAAACGAACGAACGAACTTTTGCGTGATTACGGGTAATTGTGCGTGTGAGTGTAGGTATAATACTTGTATGAGCACATAATAATATTTCGGGTTTGAACACCTGATACGGGCAGGTATTAATTGTTTTTGTTTTGTCAGTTTTTAGTTGACAAATAAATCTTTTAAAATTGTATTTTTTTACGTTTTGTAAGTAGGTAGGACAAAACAAAGTATATTAGGTACTTACTAAAAAATATATGTGGGTGGATCAACTATTTTCTGTCATGAATCAACTTTTTGTGTAATTTTTTTTTTATCGTAATTTCGCTTTAATTTCACCTAATATTGCTAAATAAATTCATGTAGTTTATAAATCTATAACGTGCACCGAACATTTTTTTGGTTTTCATAGATTTTTAAGCGTATATTCTAAAAGTGGCTCCCAATAATGTCTCTTAGCTGACAAGTATAAATCGCGGTAAAAAGCAAATAAAAAACAACTTTTAAAACAGATTTTCTGCTTTAATGGCAACTAACAGTCAATTGGAGCAATATTAAACTATTAAAGGTAAAGTTAACCTTCTCATTTTTTTTTAAATATACCACATTGTGTCTCTGGGCTCACAAAATCAAATAAATTGTCTTAACTTTCCTTATATTTCTGTTACCTGAAATGCAATAAAGACGCAATTTTTACATAACTACTGTTAAATGTTCTTAAATATATTCTCATACAAATAATTGTGAAATAGCCTATAATTATTTTAATATCTTACTATCAATGTCATAAAAATTGGGGACAACGTTGTGAGCCCGAAGACATATTTTGTGACTCCAGAGACACAATAGTATTACGATATAGGCAAAGTACAATTTGTTAAACATTATTCTTCGACGTAATCTTTATCCGTTATTTTCAATCAAAGTTGGGCCTATTTCGAAACGGTTTGACTGAAATTTTGACAATATTCTACCACATTGCTCTATCCTGGGCTTGTCTCAGGGTAGCAGGTATACTGAGTTCCGTTATTGTTTTAATTTGGTTTAACCGTTTGAATGGGTAGGTAAACACCCGCAAGGATTTTTCCCTCGACATCCCTACGCAATCAGCTTTGTAATATCTGCGTGTCTCCGGGCGATATGACCAAAAATCCTTAGGATTGTGGACAGTCGGGTTCTCTCTCTCTCTCTTGATCTTGAGTTTTAAATTCTCTGCCAACGCCACATTTCTTAAGCCTCGCTCTTTTTTTGGTATGTTTCGCAAATTTACCTTGATTCTGAGCCGTAAAAAAAATCTAGAACACCAAGAACCGTACGAGCCTTGCCTTTTTGTGACGAGATTTGACAAAACAGGGAGGTTTCTATTAAAAATCCTTTGTCTTGCCTTTGTATTTTGGTCTTACTGCTCATGGATGCTTTGGCCATCTGTGTACATCTTCGGATCTCCTTATCACAGCCTCCTTGGTTGCTGATCGGAGACTCCAGTAGGAACACAAATTCGCTGACAAACAGATCTGGGAGTTCTCTTGCGCGTACTAGAACTCCAGCTCGATCGATGATCATGGCTTAAGTCTTTGACTTGTTGTGTTGACCAAATAGACCTACCATCTCGCTTGCCTGTTGCACTCTTACAAATACATCAGCTAGTTCCCGCTCCGATGCAGCAAACATAGTGACGTCTACTATAGAAGGTTATGCATTGCCCCAACAGAGACGTCCTTCCCACTCTTAAAGCTTTCCTCACTATGTATTCGTCATAGATGTTAAAAAGAAGAGGTGAAAGAATACAACCCTGTCAAACTCCTTTTCGATGTTTGCAAGGTCCTGATCCTGACACTACATAATTCACCCTGACTCTCCGACTACATACAGATGCGATTACAGTAATTAAGTGCCAAATAACGTCCATCTCATGGAGTATTCTTCACAAACAGTCCTATCTTACACAGTCAAATGCCTCTCAGTAGTCAATGAAACACAAAAGTAAAATAATGATCATTAAACTCTTTGTTCTTCTCTATTAATTGTCTGACGTTGGCAGTTTGCTCTCTGGTCCCTCGGCCTTTAAGGAAACGAGCCTCGGTACGATATCTGCCGTATTGTATAAGATTCTAAGCGTCCATTGAATACTTAGTAGAGTAGAGCATGAGAAATAAGTGCCACTGTCCGTTAGTTCCCGCATGTTTTCGTTGAACCTTTCTTCTTTCTTGAGTTAGACTAAGGATATTATAAAAGTGACTTACCAGTCCCTAGGCCACTTCCCGGATCTCCAGTTGATTGCTTAGTATAGAATTCTGACTATAGTAGGCTAAAAACCATGTAAACGTGAAATCCGTGTAAGATGAATCGAAAATAGTAAGTGTTTGATGACTAATACAGGCAAATTGATGCAAGTTCAGGTTGTGTCGAACCCACATAAGACATACTCCTAAATCATAATTTGACTAATTTTAGACTCAAATTCAAAAGTTTTACTATTCTAAATTAAAAATCTGCAATGATCCTCTTTGCATAAAACACTTAATTTATTATGCATATTATGTCGCTTAGATTTTATGCATAGTTTTGTGCAGAATATCTCTTGGGTCACAAAAATTGTCTCTTGGGTCACTGTTTTTTGTGAGGCAGTGGAACTGTGACCCATGAGAAAAACTACGGTTTTTTTAATGTTTTCTTCAACAAACACTATAAATATTACGAAATACATGCATGCAAAGCATTTCAGAACTCAATTTCACAGCATAAAAACGAAATTTCTTCAAAAAGTTGATTGTTAACCGAAATTTACCGGATAATAACCGTGAGTCAGCGGATCCACAATAAAAAAACCGACTCACGCGCCGAGCCACGAACGAATTGGCCACGTCCATTATGATGGTAAGGTGAGGTTAAATGCAATCATTCGACTACCAGATCAGTTCCTTATTAGCCTAGCCGTCCACTGTCTAATTACTCACACTTTATGGTACTATTTTCGTCGTCTCCCTGGAGACAACGCGTTTTCTGTATATGTTAGGGACAACTATTCAAACTGTGTTTTTTTTACTTAAAACTAAACCATTTTTATTGCAAATCAATATTTAGAATGCTGGTATATTGTAGATTTTTATTAATTTAAAATATAAAGACATGTCAAGGAAAAATTTTACACAACATCCAAACATAAATAGACAAAGTGCCTTAGGGACAACTAGAATTTGTATGAAACTCAATTTTGGTCTACTGGGTCACAACTTTTTTTAATATATTTTATCTAAAATTTTAAACACAATGATAAATAGCTATAACTACATAGGATCTGATTTAATTATTAAATAGTTAAACCAGCAATTAAACAAACACAGTACATTTCAAGATTTTTTTTATATCAGGGACACGATTTTACATAAAATAGTTGATCCACCCATGTAAGTAAAGTAAGTAGGTTATCCATTTCTCATGTCTGGGAATCTGGGAAAATATATTTTTTTATATTCACCCAAGCAGAACACTGTTCTTATTGACAAAACTCAATTTTTAAGATTTTTATCTTTAGTTAGTTTCTGTCAAAACATAAAAAAAAACTATTAATGTAAAAGAAAATGGTCCATTCAGAAATTGAAGTAGCTTTTTTTGTTCAACTTACAATCATGCCGTCAGGCTATTTTAATACAAACTTAAACAAAAAAAGTAAGGTTACGCTATCACCTACAATAACTGGCACTCCACCATAATATAATTCAACATTATTAAAGAGAACTGTGTTTCTCTAAATGATTACACCAAAAATTGATAAAAATAAATTCATAGTGTGCCTAATTACAATTAAATATTTTTAACAAAAACCTATTTAGACTTACTTACTTATTAGATAAATTATAGACCTGATCAATGAAGCCCATAGACTTAGATAAGTTTTAATATTGGAGGGGGTCCACTCTCCTATACTAAGTATTCAGAAATGTCTGAACCAATACATTTACATTTAAAACATAGATGCCCAATAGCCAATTGATATGATAACAAAAAAATGTAGGTAGGAGCAGCACAATGCATGCAGTTTGTACTAAAATTAACAATGTAACAGACAATTATGTGGTTAAGTGATACTTAGTAAAATCTTGAAAATGTTTTATTTGAGGTTGTGAATAACATTTACTGAACTAATAAGATTTTGCTAAGTAGGTAACCATATTTCTTGTATCTAACTGTGGCTTTAAGTTGAATACTATAGTCCGTTATGTGTTTGGATGGTAGAAAAAAATCTGAGCACGATTTTAGCTCAATTTATCAATAAAGGTGAGACACTAAAGATTAGATGAAACTACCGGTGATTACCATAAGAACGACATACCTAGCTGGTTCTCCAGTAACTTGAAGCTGCTTTTGGAAAGGTTCTATAGCATAGCACTACCTAAATAACTAGCACTGTAATTTCACAAGATACTACAACTAATTTTAATTTCATTTACCTCACCTACGAAAAATATAAACGTAAACAATCAATACTGGCTGACTGACATTACCAACCAAAATCTGTCAATTTGTTATCTGTGCCACGCGTTTTTTTTCTGTCTCTTAAAAACCACAGACGTGAAATCTTGGGAATAAAAAGATCAAAGACTTTGTAGGTACGCTAAACTAGGTCCATGTATGTATTATAAACGTAGTGTTTTTATTCTCTTTGGGTCCATGGTTTTAAAATACAAAGTCTTTGAAAAAGATAGGATAAAGTAGGCCAATCCCGCCCGTCCGATATGATTATCGGATCGGATTTGTATTGGTGTTCAAAGTCAAACTGTTAGAGTGTATGCACGAGTATAACTCAACTGACAATCGGGTCGAACTCAAAGAGTAAAATAATACTACGAGAAGTCGGGCTGTTGGATGTTAGGATCAATAATCAATCTTCCTAGGTTGGATCCAAGAGCATGTAATAGTAGGTTGGATGGAAAAATCGGACGTTTATTCCCAGCCTTAATGCCCCATCCTCACTCTTCAGGAGGCGACACGAGGCTACTCGAGCGGAGAGTGAGGACGGTCCCCTCGTCTCGCCTCCGGTCGCCTCGCGCGCGCTCCGCCGCTTGGTGTCGGTTTTTCGGGCGCGAGTCAAAGGACACGAGGGGGCGAGGCGAGACAATCATCCACACTCTTCAGTGTTGCCAACCGCTTAGGGCCTGATGTCGGCATTTTTTACATCTTATGTACTTAGCCCAATTTCAACTTCTGTTCTGTAGCCCAAACCAAACGTCAAATTTTCGCTTAGTTAAAATAAAACGTAGTAGGTATAAATCAATTTATTTATTCATACCTACTTTAACCTATCATAAAATTTTGAACAAGATACAATTTCAAAAAATAAATCCAGTCTACCGCAATAACTACACGACATAAAATAAAAGTAAAAACAATTTTGAAAAATGTACAATAATCGCCCTTTTGTAGGGAAGTCTTATCATGGTGACTTCAATTTTATTCAATTTTATTTTATTTTTCAATTTTATTCTAATTTAAATAGCTTGTCACTGAAGTAGCCTAATAGGCGACCAGTCGCCTTTCAGATTTTTTCATCGCCGATTCTCATTCTGAGTAGCCTAAATAGCGACAAATCGCCTACGTTGGTCACACTGAACGGAGTGTGTGGATGGCTGCTCTCCGGCCGCCTCCGCTCGACAAGCCTAGCGCGAGGGTCTCCTGAAGAGTGAGTACGCGGCATAAAAATAAGGTAATTCTGTCCTGTGCTTTCTTGCTACTGTCAAAGTCAACTCTGACATGATTGACAGAAACGAACAACAGACATCAAAACAGACATTTTGGATTAATTTGCAATTAAATTAATTTGGATGGAACGATTTGCGAGGTTGGTTGTTGTTTGGCCTTTGGGTTTGAAAAAATGTATGTTTGGTGTTTAAATTAGTGCTCGTCATGGGTTTTGCTCCGTATCATTAACTTCTAAAAATGCCCATGTTTTGCATGTAAGTGGTTTTTCATGAAATTCATTACAACATACATTGTTAGGTTATTTTGACTTATCGTATTATCATTGGATGTACATGTACCTAATCGATGTCTAATTGTTTTTGTGTTATGCGTTAGTCAAAATAATGTTATATAACAGTAAGAGGACGTCTGTAGTATAAATATGATTACCTATCCTAGTACTGATACAGAAAAATAACTCTTTGAAAAAATAGCAGTCTTGCAAATTCACTATTAAATTTACATATTGTAACTTCTGCAACAAATATAGTTAGAATTTCCCATGTTATATCCAGCTAGATATTTATTGTCTAACAGGAATTAACTGTTCAGAATAAAAGCAATATGTATAGTGTGTATACATACCTGTGTTCAATACCTACATAGACACACCTACCAACAAGGAACATAGAATGAAGGTTCCTTGTTGGCAACAGGCAGTGCCTTGTACAGCCTATACCAAATGCTAAGACTTTTACTTGAAAACTACTATTGAAAGACTTGTGCACTGTCAATAGGAATGAATAGTTTATAACAACTTTAATAGATAGTTTATATAATTACAAAACATTCGTCTGTTTAATTATCGATCAAGTGAGCAAAGCGAATGGAGATCTTAGTTGCAACTTACTAAGCGATTTTGCTTTTGATGTAATGTATGTTTCACTTATTTGTGCTGGCATAACTATAAAACCATTAATCCAATCTGTACGAAACTTGCTAAGTATATAAATAAATAAATAAATAAATATCCTTGGACATTCCACACGGCGTCATCGAGTCCCAAGCTAAGCAATTTAATGCTTGTGTTATGGTAACCAGATGACTGATAAACTACATAGATACATTTTTTTTTGTAAATACATACATATTATACATAGAAAACACCCAGACACATATAGGTAGTACTAAGGCAGTTTGCTGGTAATCTAATGAGCTTAATCAGTGAAGTGGTTGTAAAGATATTGGGTTTGGGTTGTAAAGATATGGTGAGATCTCAGTTTGGGACGAACTACTGTGGTTTGGTCTTATCAAGATAAGTCATTGGCCAATATTGCAGACCATCTGTAAATCTCTCTTCTCTTGTCGAATTTGTCAATGGTGGCCATTGTCAACTAGGAAATTAGGAAACTTCATTTTGAGATAAGTATTATGTGGGTGTTACGCACATGTAGATATATTCTGTGGGATGTTTCATGCTTTGCTAGATAACTAGCCTAGATAAGAGAACACAAATAGTCCTAATAGGTGGGCCATCAAGTGCAACTTCGCACATTCGACGCACACAACCACCTTAACTTGTGTAACTGGGTGTGTCTAAAGGGCAAAATAGCTCAATTCATTAAAATTTTAATTTCCAAATGGTTCCATATTTTCTACTTCTAAGTCATATTTTATATTTTTGTTTCAGGATTATTTATAAAAATCGAGCAAAATCCATGCCAACACTCAAGCAAGTTCAATATTTATAGTAATGCATGACCAAGACGCTGTACCCTAAATACATAAATACCGGTGATATAAATATGTTGTAAATTACTAACATACAGTTATAAAAGCTATGCTGAAATTGACAAACAGTTTTTACAGATATTTCACGGTCACATGTGAAAGACTGGATTATAATAAGACACATGTGAGAAAAATTGTCCATTTGAGTTGTAGAAGGGAGAGATGTGGTTTGGATTGTGTAGATTGGGAAGCCAAGAGACAGATCCACAGCACTCTGAACTTGAGGAAGCACAACAAAGAGGCAAGACCTCGGGTTAGAATACCACCTTTGAGTTCCCATGAGTTTGAGAGAACTGAGGCAATGACTGAACCAGTGCAGCCCACTGGCAACCATGTCAGCTACGGTGGGACTTTTAATGTGTAAGTATCATTTTAAGTACCTATCTCTCTTCTCAACTACAACTACCTCCTTTATCATAACTTTGATTGTAATAGGGCTGTGCTAGTTACAGCTATATTTTATTAAATATGCATAATATAAGTAAAATACTTACAGAAGTATTTAAGATTCAGTTTTGCAAAGTTTGTTTTCTTTATATTTCGCCCTTCACACGTAAATTGCAACTTCGTTGTGATCACGGGGTTTTAATAGAGACTCTGTAAAGTTCTTCAGATGAGGAGATATCTGGTGTGAACTTCCAACGAGATACTTCCAGTTATACTTCAAAAGGTGATCGAGCTAGTCCCATATATCCACACTTTCGAGTCTGGGAGCCGGTCAACAAGCAGAGCAAAAAGGGAAATGGTATGTCGGCGTTTCTCTCATAGTCATGGCAAAGACGATTAATATCTAGAAGACGGACAAAGGCCATACACAAAATCGTAACCCGATCCCGCAGTACCAGATAGCCTGAAAACTTTAAAACATCAATTTTATCCAAGAAATTTCAATACTTAGTAGTAGGTAGCAACAATATTCAATATTTAAACATTTTTAACTAGAAAGTAATTGAAATTTCTTGGATAAAATTGATGTTTTAGAGTTTTCAGGCTATTTTTTAGGGTTACGATTTTGTGTATGGCCTTTGTCTGTCTTCTAGATATTAATCGTCTTTGGTCATGGTGTTGAATCTTTTGAACATTATGCTATATTTAACATTTAAAGCTTTCATTTTTATTCATTACAATTAATTCGCTCAAGTAAAAGCATAGTTGATTTAGACATCGACAAAGGCCTCGCTTTTAGTGACTTTTCGCTTTCGAGTCTCACATCTTTACGAGAGTGATTCTTGACCAACAACACAAGATAATTATGGTGCACCTCACGTTATGCTGTCTGTGCCACCAATTGCAGCCAGGTCTTGTTTGAGGCCATTAGCGGCCTTTACACAGTGTCACTATCGCGCGTTCTCAGGAGCGTATAGGATTGCGCGATTATGTTGCTGCGCGTTTATTCGCGCGCTATTATTCGCCTTGTAACGCGCGGGATTGCTAATAATATCACGCGCGATAATGTCTGTGTAAAGCCCGCTATTGACTGTGAAATTAAGTAGACAATAAAGCGCACCGAAAAAAACAGCATGATAACTGCTACTAAGTTGGTCTTGGATATAATATAAAATTGTTCGGATTTGAGGTGAGGAGGCTGCTTTAAGTATGTCGTATATTATACATTCCTTAAAATACAAGTCATCAATATTTACCGTTTTTAAATAAGTTATTGTCACTGTTTTAGTTGATATTTTATTTCAGGCAGTACATTTCGGTTCAAAGTGCTGTCATACAACGTGCTAGCACAATACCTATTAGAATGCCATCCCTACCTCTACACTGACTGCTCTCCTATAAATCTAAAATGGAAGGTCAGAGCTACTCGCCTGTACGAGGAAATTATGAGTCTAGAACCCGATGTAAGTATTGTGAAAACATTAAACAAAATAATAACAGGTTCACTACTGCATCTTAAATACTATGTATTTCTATAATATCGCTTTATAGATAATTTTAGGATTTGTAAGGAGCTGTCTAAGCTTTTGGCAATTTTATAAGTACAGAATCTGTCTATGCATCTCTTTATTATGATACTAATGCGTTGACAAACTCATGATTTTTCCCATTCTTTTTCAGATTTTTTGCCTCCAAGAAGTACAAGTTTCCCACCTTAATAATTTCTACTGTAAATTCGAGGAGTCAGGCTACTCTGTTATTTTCAAGCAGAAGACTGGAGCTAGGCAAGATGGATGCGCGATTTACTTCAAGACGTCCATGTTTGAACTGCAGGATCATATTAGCGTAAGTTTACAATCTAGTCAGTAGTGCAATCAATAGAGTAGTAGTAGTAGTGCAATCTATTCAATCCATATTACCAGCCACATATCCCTTGCCGTTGCCGCAACAAATTTTCGTAACCAACTGGGGCCTTACTCGGGATCAACGAAAACAATATACGGGTTCCAATTATGTTGGTTAACGAATTCAGTATCCACCAACATAAGCTGACCCCGAAAATTGTCACGAAACTTCGTTTTCGTTGATCCAGAGTACGGCCTCTAGTCGCAACTGCGAATGCGAAAAATTGGTCCCTGCTTTGCATACCAAAGTCCATAGACTATGTCTTTGTAAATTAGCGTAATTAAATCCAAATTCAAACATTTTATTTTCATTGATGCGGGCAGAGAATTGAATTGCTGTAAAGCGAAATTGCTTACGCTATTCTTCATATTACTGACAAGCGAATTTAACGCAACTAATTAAGCGAAAATATGACTATTTAAGAAAAAAGATTTATAGCTACATGTTTGCAGCTACTTCTAAGTACCTACCAATGATACTAAACTGTACCGACTAAGTAAAATAAAGCAATAAACGAACCTACCTTAGATGTCATATTTATGTATAACAAACACAGCATTGCCATATGATACCCTATGTGGCTATGCTGTGACTGCTATAAGCAAAAGCCCACTGTTGTTTACACAACACTGTTTTTTATAGCGAAAGTAGCGGTTGCTATATGTGTGTCAAGTCAATACTCTTATAGGTCCGCAAGTGGCATTATCAGCTGAGCGCTGCTGTGCTTCGGAGGGCACGTTAAATTGTCGGTCCGGCTTTTTATATTTTTATTTATGTTTGTGAGAGAAACAAATAAACAATTTGAATTTTAAAGTCGTTAAGCCATGACGGAGGCCTTTAGGCAGCCTAAAAACTCCGTCACCAGAGTTCGCCACTTGCTCATACAAACGAACAAACGCCACTTCCCCTCAAGAGTTATTTTTACGTGACGCGACCTATATAACTATATTCGTTCAAACTTTTTGCAACAGCAAACTGCTACAGGCGATGATTGTACTGGTAATTTATTACCTAACTACGCAAAGGCGTAATAAATACAATACAACCAGTACAATCATCAATACTAATGGATATTTCGTAACCCAACATTATCAAAATCTTTTATGTTGTGTTATCTTGTGTTACATGCTTTTGTAACATTTGACAAAGGTCAAAACAGTTCAGATGTGTAGGTATGAGTTTGAAACTATTTCAAGATTAGATTTGCTGAGCGACACAAATTGATAAACCAGCCTCGTGCTCCGTTGACATTTAATCATTATGATAAGTAAGTTCGTATGAGCTAGTGAACTCTGTTGACGAAGTTTTTAGGCCGCCCATAGGCTACGTAGTATACAAGCAGAAATAGCTTTACGCGATATTCGGTAGCGAAATATACCTAGCGGTATACCGCCCGATATTAGTAACTAGAAGTTATGCAGCGGAAAGCATACCGTCCAGGATGCGTAGACTAGTGTAGTGACATAAGTTTCGTATCTATTCTCTTTCTATCTGTACCTTTGATTTGACATTTCTGATCGCTCGAGTTTTCGTCATCGAATGTCAATACTTATTACTCATTATTGTTCATACTTTTTTTTTCTACTTTAAAGCGATTGTATAAATGTAACATGGCTAGGGCAGCAGGTACAGCGGTATTTTTCGCTTGCTCTGCGAAACAATTTCCGCGGGGCTGAGCGCATCGATTGTCAGACTAGACAGGCGTACGGAAATCGCTTCACATCGCGATATCCGCTTAGGTGTGAACAGTATTACCAATACCCACTCTGTTTTCGTTACCATCGGTAGCGAAAATGGCTTGGTCTAATAATCCCCTTAAAGATTCCCCTGCGAAGGGGATTAATTATCTGAATCGGCCTTAAACTACTCTTATGACAAATGTAGCTGCGTGAAAAGTACAACCTTATCTTAGTTAAAATATTCTACTTGATATTTCGACCAATCGCAACCTTGTATACCGTAGGTGGAATTCTACCAACCCGACCTGCCCATCCTGAACCGCGACAACATCGGTGTTATGGTGAAGCTGGCACCAAGGGAGGCGGGGCCCCCCATAGTGGTCGCGACTACGCACCTCTTGTACAATCCGAAGCGAACGGACGTGCGTCTAGCTCAGATGCAAGTGCTTCTAGCGGAGATCGACAGATTTGCCTTCACTAGCACTGAGGGACGGTTAGTACCTGCGATATAAAATAATAAGAAAAAAAAGAAAGAAAGAAAAATCTTTATTTTGTTATTACAATTATAGAAAACACATTATATATAAAAAGAGAAAGATAAAACAAGAAAAATGACAAAAATGGCTACTACTCAGCATGATGCTTAGGCAGGAACCAAGGAACCTGTCAAAGCGCTGGTCTTCCGTAAATAATAATACATACAGAGGAACATAGAACCTCCTCCTTTTTTGTAGTCGGTTAAAAATAGATAAGACAAATGACAGAACAGTTCAAAGTTTTTTCCAAAAGATTCGTGACTTGAACAACATAAAAGGTATGGTCCTAATAAAATAACATTCTTTATAATAACTATATTATAATAGTGGCAATTCGGAGTGTCGCAAAAGCTAAACTTAACTAACTAAAAATGTTAACGTCCCTTTCATAGTGATGGAAATAAAAAGGATGGCATTTATTTTAGATAGTTTAGTTTAGCTTTTGCGACACTCTGAATTGCCACTAAGATATTTCTAAAAATTGCCTAATGATCTGAAAGAAATGTCTACCGCTCCCGGGATACAGTCGTGATCATAATTATTATTTTTTTCATTTCATTTATAATAACAGCCTCATTTTTTACTACAAAACTAAACATGAGCTTACTTTAGGTAACTGGTATGAGGATTATTTTTAAGTTCAGTACATTGTACATCAATATGTGTACAATGTACTACATCAATATGTAAATGAGAATAACACGGTAGTTATCGTTGCCTATATCCTACAGTCTATCTATACTAATATTATAAAGAGCTAAAGTTGGTTTGTTTGTTTGTATGATTGGGGTAATCTCCGAAACTCATCCGTTTTCAAAAATTATTTCACTGATGTTTAGCATTGACTTTCCGAATGAACATAGGCTGTATTTTATCAAAGTACCATGCGAGTAAGCTAGTATAGATTATAGTACTACTATAATCTATACTAGCTTACTCGCAAAGACAATTTTGCAGTAGTCGCCTCTAATCTTTTTCATTTGTCACTTTCTTGAAAATGAGATAATCTTTTTGTTTTCAGAGCTGGTCACTTGCCCATTATCTTGACTGGAGACTTCAACTCATTACCTGAAAGCGCTGTGATAAAGTTGTTGGACCAAGGACAAGTTAGGTGAGGTTCACTGTGAACTTTATCCGGATTACTCATTAAACGTAGTAGTCATATTATCTTAATGATAAAAATAGACTCGCACCCTGAGGGTAAAAACAGAATCCTATTACCAAAGACGATTATACCAAGTAGACAGACAAAGGCCATACTATAATATTAATTATAAAAATAAATAGGTAATTTTAACTAGAAAGTAATTTAAATTTCTTGGATAAAATTGATGTTTTAAAGTTCAGGCAATCTGGTGCTGCCATCAGTGCCATCTACTTTAAACTCCCGTTTTGGGCCATTTTCAGGGTTACGTTTTTGTGTATGGCTTTTTTCTGTCTACTTGGTATTAATCGTCTTTGCTATTACTAAGACTACGCTGTTTTGCCGTGTTTTGCACGATATTAATAACGGCAACAGATAGACGCTATATTCACTTTTTAAAATAAATAAATAAAAATATAAGTATGCGGTTTTTTTTAAGTTGGTTAAAAATAAAATAAATATTTAAAGTTGGCTCCCATACAACAAACGTGATCTTTTTGCCGGTTTTTGCTCGATATTAATAACGACAACATGAGGACGCTTGAAATATTCACAGAATGGTACCTTGGTAACGGAACCCTTCATGCGCGAGTCCGACTCGCACTTGGCTGTTTTTTTTTTATCATAATCTGCAACCAATTACGTCAAAAAGAGATAGGTTTATCAGCAAGACAAAAGGGACCACAGCGGGTATCTTATAAGATAACACATAGATTGTGATATGCATCACTAAGTCCTTGCATATTTAATACTTGTACCCGCCCGCGGCTCCGCTTGCGTTGTACTTACCCGGATAAAAAGTATCCTATGTGTTATTCCAGGTCATAAACTATGTATTTTCATAGTTTCATCCAAAAGAGTAACATTTATCCATCCTCACAAACTTTGTATTTATAATAATAGTAAGATTGAAGTTTTGTTTTCTTTTAATCTCAAATATCCTAAAAGATATTATAATAGCACACGGGAAATTACTCACGTAAAATTATCGTCGATTTAGATACCGACAATGTTTCGATTCTTCCGGAGAATCTTCATCTGGGTATGAGTGTGGTCACTCCTCGCGGTCGCGTCTCACATTGTGACGATAATTTTACGTGAGCAATTTCTGAAGTTAGTCAAATATCTGAAGATTGTTAAAAATAATTGCCTGTTTGCTAAATGACAGACTTTTTTTCTTCAATCTTAAATGTCAAGCCATGACCAACTCTACTAATCCTACTAATATTATAAACGCGATAGTATGGATGGATGGATGGATGTTTGTTACTCTTTCACGCGAAAACTACTGAACGAATGTGACTGAAACTTGGAATATACATAGATTATGACTGGGAAACACATATGCTACTTTTTATCCCGGTATTCCCACGGGAACGGGAACTACCGTGGGTAACACCGTGGGGCGCAGCTAGTAATTAATAGGTTATGATGTTAATTTGATAAAAACAGATAAATAATATCTTATTTTAAATTGCAGTGCAAGCCCCTTTCGTGATGATTCTGACTGGGAGCGGATAGGGGTGATGGACAACTGTCAGCACCTTGCCGTCTACCTTAATCGACAACATGGAAAGGAGACGGATTTTACTAATATTAAGGTAAGGCCTTAACTGAATGTTGGCCCCGACGATTCACTAGACCTCTTGGCAGACCACCTGCTAGATCGTTCGTTCGTTCGTATGAGCAAGTGGCCAACTCTGGTGACAGAGTTTTTAGGCCGCCTAAAGGCCTCCGTCATGGCTTAACGACTTTAAAAGCCGGGACCGACAATTTAACGTGCCCTCTAAAGCATGGAAGCGCTCAGCTGATGAATGCCACTTGCGGTCACCCATCCAAGTAGTGACCGCTCAGAACGTTGCTTAACTTCGACGATCTATCAAGAACGTCTTAGCAAGCTTCGCTGCTAGATGGATGGACGACATAGTTGCCGTACAGGGTAAGACCTGGATGCATAAGGCCCAAAGTAGAGCTGATTGGCGGTTAGGCAAGGAGGCTTATGCCTAGCAGTGGGTCACAAAAATGATGATGATGATGATGAAGGTAAAATTACGATTTTTGGCAAATTTTATTTTATTTATTGGTTGAAGTGGCAAAGCTTGCCAAGACGTTCTTGATAGATCGTCGAAGTTAAGCAACGTTCTGAGCTATCGCAACTTGGATGGGTGAACGCAATTGGCATTATCAGCTGAGCGCTTCCATGCTTCGGAGGGCTAAATTGTCGGTCCCGGCTTTTAAAGTCGTTAAGCATGACGGAGGCCTTTAGGCGGCTTAAAAACCGTCACCAGATTTGGCCACTTGCTCATACGAACAAACGAACGAACGTACGAACGAACGATTTATTGGTTGCAGATCTTCAACTCTGACTACAGCGAGTCGTCGGCGGGAACCGCCGCGGCCGCGGCCGCCCAGTCTCCCTTCACCGAGTATTTCAACTCGGGCCAGATCGCACATCAGCTCCGTCTCGCCTCCGTCTACGATAAGTATAAGCCAGACGGCAGTTACGAGGCATCCACCTTCCAAGATTATTGGGTCACCGTTGACTATATCTACTTTAGGTAAATATAAAATAGTGTTAGCCTAGCCTAGTGTCTAGGTCATACCACAGATAATATAGTACTATCGAACTTTTAGGTAATTCATAATAAGATTTTATTTCATTTTATTTTATTTGCACATTAAATAGCTTATGAAAAGTTATAAGCAAATTTTCACTATCATCATGATCACTATGCACCACCGTATTAAATTTAATAAATTAAATTAAGCATTATCAATCTGCAATGATAAAAAAACAAGTGGTAGAACGCCACAGAAAAAAAACCTACTGGTCAGTAGGTCTGTATTATAACAAATTGACACGATCAGAGTCTGCTCGGACCGAGTGGACTCGTACGAGCAAGCTTCATACGAGTGTTTTAGGATAGCTGTTGATACTAACATAGTTCACTCGGATCATTTCGTCATACTTCCAATAATTTTTATCAGTCTACTTCGGAAAATGAGGGATTTTGTGCGGATTGTTATTAGACGCCATTTTGTTTTTCTACTCGTAAACGAGCCAGCTCGAATACGGATCGGACGCCGTCGTCCGAGTGCGCTTGGATTATGGGTTGCCACAATCCGAATTGCGTCCGAGTAGGTATCTGAGTCCACTCGGTCCGAGCACTCTGATCGTGTCAACGCGACTTTAATGCATTAAACCATTTGTGTAATAATAAGTATAGGTCGCGCCACGTAAAAAAGAACGCGGTCGGGGAAGTAGAGGGGGTATGTTTGCGCCTGTGTTCACTCGCTGACGAACCAATAGCACTCGCTACATCAATGGTATGAAGTGCGCCGCGTTACCTCTCCACCAATCATCGACCACTGCGCAGTTGACAGCCAGCGCTAATTTTACGTGGCGCGACCTGTAAGTTTCCAAGGAATTAACAACTATTTGTTTAGTTCTTGCAGTAACCTGAGACTGACGTCGCGCCTGCGCTTGCCGTCCGCGGCGGAGTGCCAGCAGCTGGCGCGGCTTCCCAACGACCGCTACGCCTCTGACCACCTCGCGCTCGCCGCCTGCTTCGAACTCACACAGACACCCACCTCTTCTTTATAGACGAACGCTATGACGTAACTAGCGCATGTGTTTAAGGCGCAAATTATACACAGAAACTGCGTAAGGAGAAGGCATCTTGTCGCTTCAAAACGTTACAATACAAAATGTACCTAGGCCAAGGCGACACGTTGTGAATTATACTCAAGCGACGTGGCGCAGACACGTCGTTTCGTCGCCATTCAATACATTTTGTATTGTAACGGTTAGAAGCTGCGTTTCTGTATAAGTCCTAAGGTGCACCTAAAGTGGTTGTATGCGTAAAACTGGCTCCGCACATATTTTATCTTATTACATGCTGACCCGGCGCATTGCGCGCAACCATAGTTTTTTTTACGTTTCTCACCTTTTAAACCTGCCCTGAACTTCTACAAATATTTCAAGATCAAAATTAGCCAAATCGGTCCAGCCATTCTCGAGTTATAGCGTGACACGAAGAAATAGGTCTCACGCTATAACGAAATCTATATTACGTTAAACGAAGGAATTAAAAAAAAACTTGTACATTTTGTGATACATATCAAAAGTTTTTTTTGATACCTCTGTAATAGTTTATTTTGTATAGGTAGTTTAATAAGAATAGGGATTTTGAACTTGGTAGCAACCAAACTCTATTTTCGATACTCTTCCTAAATTCATTTGTTCAACGTATTAATAAGATAAAATAGGTGGCGGCGACCTTAATGTTACATGACCTAAGGCATAATTAATTGTTGCATAGGTTAGGTATTACATGAGCTCGGTCTTGTATGACCTATGTCTTATGTGATCTTGGTTTTTATGATCTAATATATCTCATATTGTTAGACGAGATAGGCACGGTACTATAATTGGTGCGATTATTACACGAAAACTGAACCTTCAGTTTTGAAATCGTTTTTGAGTTTTCGAGAGTAGAGTAGGCTGTGTCATTACTATGCCCTGACAAACTACGCACGCGCTAACTTGTAGTTGAAACAATGTTTGTACATAGGGACATGTCATGGTAAATACCTAGATGTAACTGTGAGGGGTGAAAATTAGATCTATAAGAGACTATAACTAATATTATTTTTATACAATAAGTATACAAAATGTCGTTCAATGTGTGATAGAGCTTTGAACTCTGCACTCGCTAGTTTTTCTTATATTTCTTTGTTTTAAACGAGTTGGCTGGTTTAAAAGAACTTTATGTGTGAGGCTAATAAAGATGTGTCATTTAGAATAATCTTGTATCTTCAAATCTATTTTAGAAGCTACCCATCAAGTATTCCTCTGTATGGATTCTACGCCTTTCACATATACGTATTTATTCAGGCGTGATTCTCGTAATATGAATGATTATTAGAGACCTACTCTGTTCTGACTGGAAGACCCGGTAGACCCACCGACCTCACCACCATGATTTTGTACATGTTACCAAAGACCATTAATATCTAGAAGACAGACAAAGGCCATACACAAAATCGTAACCCTGATCCCGCAGTACCAGATAGCCTGGAAACTTTAAAACATCAATTTTATCCAAGAAATTTCAATACTTAGTAGTAGGTAGCAACAATATTATACAATATAAATTTTTTTTTAGGTAATTTTAACTAGAAAGTAATTGAAATTTCTTGGATAAAATTGATGTTTTAAAGTTTCCAGGCTATCTGGTACGGGTTACGATTTGTGTATGGCCTTTGTCTGTCTTCTAGATATTAATCGTCTTTGATATTACTTAGACAAATATAAATAAAAATATTATAAAAACCTGCTGGGCCTTACTAAGAACCATCCGAGTTACCAAATGAGGCCGTTTAGGAGCTACCCATCAAGTACTCAACTTAATCTATTCTACGCCTTTCATATACACGGTGTATCTGGAGGGGTGGATCAACGCTGGCAGAGCGATGGGCGACCTCAATGGCTATCCATTTAACCCCCCTGTATGTTCCCCGATTTTCAGTCGTTCAAAAGTTATTCTGATTTTTATGAAATGTTGATGAAAATCCGATTTTATGCTTCATGTCTCAAGTGTGGCCAAACTGTTAGGTCTAAGACCATAATTTTTGTTTTAGCTTGTAGCTCAATAGTAGACCTTTCGTCCTACAATATCGGTTTGAGTCTTTATTTGATTAAAATCCAAATAAAAAATAATCTTTGCAGAAACAAAACCCAAACTAAATTTTTCAACTAACTTTAAAGGCTTCCAGAGAAAAAAAACTACTAGATTTTTTTTCTACAACCTATCTTAAAAACTACTACCATTCATGGAGAAGTAACCCTGAAATTTTCATTTGGCTAGTACCATGGCATCATGTTAAAAAGTGGACTTGAAAATTGTACCAGTGCTAAAATCGATATTTTTCTGTCCATCAAAGGTAGGAAAAAATGAAAAAATGAAAACATGAAATATGATCACGACTGTATCCCGGGAGCGGTAGACATTTCTTACAGATCATAAGGCAGTTTTTAGATCTTTTCGAAGATGTCTATTGGGGGTAGTCAGAGGTATGTCCAAATACATACATATTTGGTACATGCCTACCTTTTGCAGAAATTAACTTTCCATACCGGACAGGTTGCAAGCCCATCGAAAGAAAACCCGGCTTTTAAAGTCGTTAAGCCATGACGGAGGCGTGTAGGCGGCCTAAAAACTCCGTCACCAGAGTTGGCCACTTGCTCATACGAACGAACGAACGAACCTTTGATGGAAATGGATGTTGCGCTCGTGGCGAAGCTTGCTAAATCGTTCTTGATAGATCATCGAAGTTAAGCAACGTTCTGAGCAGTCACAACTTGGATGGGTGACCGCAAGTGGCATTAATATCTGAGCGCTTTCGTGCTTTGGAGGGCACGTTAAATTGTCGGTCTAGGCTTTTAAAGTCGTTAAGCCATGATGGAGGCCTTAAGGCGGCCTAAAAACTCCGTCACCAGAGTTGGCCACTTGCTCATACCAACTCATACGAACTAACGAACGAACCTTTGACGGACAGAAAAATATCGATTTTAGCACTGGTACAATTTTCAAGTCCACTTTTTAACATGATGCCATGGTACTAGCCAAATGAAAATTTCAGGGTTACTTCTCCATGAATGGTAGTAGTTTTTAAGATAGGTTGTAGAAAAAAAATCTAGTAGTTTTTTTTCTCTGGAAGCCTTTAAAGTTAGTTGAAAAATTTAGTTTGGGTTTTGTTTCTGCAAAGATTATTTTTTATTTGGATTTTAATCAAATAAAGACTCATACCGATATTGTAGGACGAAAGGTCTACTATTGAGCTACAAGCTAAAACAAAAATTACGGTCTTAGACTTAACAGTTTGGCCACACTTGAGACGTAAAGCATAAAACCGGATTTTCATCAAAATTTCATAAAAATCAGAATAACTTTTGAACGACTGAAAATCGGGGAACATACAGGGGGGTTAAATGGATAGCCATTGAGGTCGCCCATCGCTCTGCCAGCGTTGATCCACCCCTCCAGATACACCGTGTATACGTATGTATGTACGTTGGTTTTATCGCCTTATTCTAGTAAAATTAATGATTATTAGAAGCTTACTCTGTTATTCTGACTAATGATCATAATTTATTATGTAATATTACTTATAATATAAATACAAAAAGGATAAAACTGAGAACCATCCAAGTGATCATTAAAATAACGAAATTATAAATATAGTGTTATTGTTACTGTATTTTTTGTTACGTTTCTTATTTATATTGGTTATATCAATAGGTTTTTAACATACATTACTTTTATTAGCAAATCTAAATCAATATGTGTTGTGTTAATTGGTATAGTCCGCGCCACGTAAAATGAGCGCTGGAAAAAAGTGGAGGGGTATGTTTGCGCATGGCTACACTCGCGCACTAAAGTACCTACTAATCCTATTGTATTATTGTAGCCGGGCGACCGGCTCGCGCAGGCTAGTATACACCGTTTTAACACCCTGTTCGAGACTACTTTTGTCAGATCAACTGTTGACAATAAATAATAAGAGTGTGTTATAAATATTTTACTCATTTCAACATTTATGTCACTGTCTTTCATGAATAAAATAAATAAATTATTCAGATGAATTATTAAATTCAGATGAAAAATTATTGGAATTATTATTAAAAACATGTTTCAGTCAGTGTTAATTGTTAAATTTAATTAAGTAAGTACCTACTTACCTACAAAATTCAGGTATCGTTGATACATTCTTATTATTATCATCAACAGCATTTTTAGCAGCCTCTCGCTTCATAAAATTATGTACCTACCTACGTCATAAATCATTTTTCTGATTTTTCTATGTAAAACCATTTCGTAAGCGAAAACTTTTGTACGCGATGATATATTGCGAACGAATTTGACGTAGTGACAGCGCGGGAAGCTGACGAACCAATAGCACGCGCCGAATCAATGGTATGAAGTGCGCTGCGTTACCCCTTCACCCCGCGCCGCAGTCCACACCACCAATCGGACCTAAAAATCGACTACTGCGCAGCTTGTCAGCCAGCGCTCTTTTTACGTGGCGCGACCTATACACTAGCTTTCACAAGGAGTAAGGTCCGAAGCCCAATCCTACACACTTAACGGGACACTGTAGTGCCTGGGACATTGTTGAGATGGAATAGGCTTGAATATGTATTTAAACTTACTTAAACTCGTGTAGACGCAGTCTAGATCCACCTAATTATTTATAGTGTTAAGAGCGGTCAACCCGGCTCACTTTTCATACAAACGCTCGTACGTGATTATGCCGTTGTAACAGATCTTTCTTTTAAACTTTTGGACTAATAGGTATCTTGTGCACTATATCTAGGTTTCTATTGAAACTAAAAATCAAAATTTTGAGAAACAAATTCAGTATAACCTTCCAAAAATCTGCTTTTAGCATAAATTTTACCTGAACTTTGGCCGTTCATAATGTACTCATAAATTGTAAAAGTAAAGAAAATATTGTCATAGAAACCTTGCAAATCTTATGGAGATTCTAAATGACTAATATTTATTTTACAAACTTGTAAGGCTTACTGAAAAACACGTATTTCCTGGAACACTTTTTATGAAATTTCCGCACACTATTTTTCGAGTGAGCGAGTGAGCGGCGAAAGTACCTACTGAATGCCGAGCGCTGAGGCGCTATCTCTCTTTTTTCGCTTTGCTTCTTTTTCTAGCATTGCGCTGGATGAAACAACAAGCTTTTAAGCTATGCCCGCGTCGATGATAGACGCACCGGGAAGGGCCACCTTAAGAGGTCATTTAACAAAGATAAAATTATTAGTTTATTGAAAATTAAGGTAGGGTAAACTTACCTTATTTTGGCACCCCATCAATTATTGGCTTTTCTCTGATTTATCCTATGTAGTAAAAAAAAACAGAAAATCACGGTGTTGCAAATTATCAAAATTGAGTTACACAATCCTGAACTATCTACTACAGAATTATGTTACTCAATTTAGATATACGAGGATTGTGTAATAACATTAGGATAAATCAAAGAGGTGACAATAATTGGTAGCCAATTCTAGGGTGCGAATAATTGGGCTGTTTACCCTAGATACTTATTTTTTAAATTGTGAATATTTTAGAAATATCAGTTTGTAAATATTGTAATGGGGTATATGATGGTAAATTAAGTTCTGTAGATGTTTGTATGTACAAATGCTCGCCATAACTTTGTGGAATTTTTTATGTATCTTGTTTGAAGTACAGTATCAATACGTACAATAACACAAGTGGCAAGTCACCTACATGCGCTGTAGAGTAGAAAATATTATAGTGGGACTGTGAAAAGTTTTCATACATTATCTGTGAAATAACTACAAGTTAGCGCGAATAGAGTCACTTAGGTCACACGATAAGCAGAAGTCCACAATCCACATTATCACGTGGCATTACGAAAGTTTGGCAAAGAATAGACTAAAGTATTGCTGATTAATGGCCATTCTACAATATAATAAACATTTAATAAACAATTGACGAAAATGCGCACCCTCAAATCTATGGCTAGCATTATAATACCCACATGTTTTATGTTTATTTTTGTGATATGAATCTATTTTTAATTATTTGTAGCAACTGGCTTTGTTATAAAAGATTATTTTATGAATAAAAGGATTAACATAATGTCTTGGTTTTATTAAAGTATTACTAGTTGGTCTACTCACAGTCTACTCTACAAACCTAAAACGATGCAGCGTGCCAATAATCGTCTTAATATAGATGGCGGCACTTAAATGCCGAACAGGAAGCACAGATTTGATGGTATAGATAGTTTATGAATAGCAGTTGAAGAAATGTCTCATTCTCAAACTCGTAGTAGTTCGGTTACCGTCACCTAGGTGGCAGTACCTACCTATAACACAATACAGATAGGCCTATAGTCAGATAACACTACACAACTTTACTGTAGACTGTACCAAGAGAGCGAGACATGTTTTTAGATCCTATGGAGATGTCTAATAGGGTAGAAGGAGGTACTTATGTGCAAACCAAATTCATATTTGGGACATGTATATTGGTTATTGGCGATCGTTAAGACAGGGACGGCAATATTTTAAGTGCTGTCAAATTATGTAGTTTCGTTTAGTTTTGGCGACATCCCGAATAGCCACTATTGTAAAATTTAACATTCCATAGGTAGGTACCTACGCAGGTTGCTAGCCCATCGATGCTATTAGAAAGCTATAAAACTGTTTTTTTCACGATGTTTTTTCACCGTATAACCGTAAAGCTCCTGCTAATGAGCAATATATTATTCATAATTTTACCTTCAACTTCAACGATCAATCCACTTAGCCCTCGCACACATCCATTGTTTTTGTTTGTACCTACAACCAAACCTCACTTCACCATAATCCTTTTACAATAGAGCTGTGCTGAGCGAGGCTAATAGGGTTTATAGCTGTTTACATGACAAACCAAACCACATGGCAGCAACGTAGCTTTTGTAGGGGAAAATGTTCAAGTTAGGGTCCTAACTTTCATAATGATAATTATTTATACATTATTGAATTGAAGAATCATTCCAATTTAAAATATAATTTTGTTTTTAAATCTCGGAATTACCGTCACAACCCTTATAATATATATATATAATTTTTCTCCAATTTATCTGCGATCGGCTGTGTAGCCATATCCGTTCTTGAGAGGGTTTGTTTTAAGGCACCTTTCCATTGAATGGCACCATTCTGATTCTGCGTTAGCATTAGCATTTCAGCTTCTCGTGTCCAGGTCAAGCACCTGCCATCTCTTTAGTTAGACGGTTTAGGCCTAGCGCGCACTAGGCAGCCAGGCTGCGGCAGCCAGGCTGCGGCAGCCAGTAAAACATATTATGACGTTGTATAGGAGCCCGCGCACTAGGCAGCCACGAAATCTCGGCTGCAGCAGCCAATAAAACGCGCCTGTTTGCACGGCAGCCAGCTGGCTGCGCGCAGCCAGAACGTGTGTAGGCGAATGTATGTGGCTGCAGTCAGTCTCCGCGCACTAGTTGTAGCAGCCAGACGTATTTTGCGTTCCGAACTTTGACAAGATGACTTTCGATACAGAGATTTTTTTTTTTTTTTGATTGATTTAGTTGATTGGCTGTTATAACTGGCTGCGCAAATATTCTGGCTGCCGCAGCCTGGCTGCCGCAGCCTGGCTGCCGCAGCCTGGCTGCCTAGTGCGCGCCCGGCCTTACACTCTCTCTGGAATCCAGTAAAAAACCCTTTTAATATAAAAAAATATTTAAATCAATCGTTTTTCTATTATACCTACAAGAATAACTAAAAAACAAGAAAAACTACATTTGTACCTACCTTCATTTTAAAATACTTTTGTACTTACTCTGTTAGGGAATCGAACCCGGACGTTATGAAAAATAATAGGTAGGTACCTACTAACAACACTAAGTACCTGATTCTAAATGTTACTATGAAACTTAATGTCTGAAATGAATAAATTAACATCTCTAAGTTACCTACTTCCACACATAAATAATTAAAATTTAAAATAATAAGAAATAAGTACATAAATATACTCTGCCTATTCCGATCACTGTTTAATATTATTATAAATAAAAAAATAAACTTGTTTCTTTGTCATAGTAGGCATGTCTCTTAAAAGTAGGTACCTTTATGAGATAAAATAAAACACCATTCAATTTTTATTGAATCATTTATACAATGGATTCATAACTTATTCGTTAGAGGAAATCATTCATTACAGCGTAGCACTGTCAGTAACTCAATACAAAATTGGAAAAGCTTCCAGACATACCATGGAATTATATAGGTAAGCGATGGTATTCAGGATGTTTGGGCGCGAGATTACCAAACGAAAATGCACAATAAGCTTTGCGTTTTAGAGTCTCATTTAAAATAAATAACATTTCACAATTTACTATTGATTTCACTACTTCGTTGCACGCGCTTTGCTTTACCTAAACTGCGAAATGTTCATACATTTTTATTTTACAGATTTAAAGAGAATTAATAACATTTTAATTTAATAAAGTTATGAAAAAGACAGGTACCGGTGTAGGTACTAGGATCAAGCTTTATTCAGAAGTAGGTACCTACACAATAATTTATTCTTATATTATGTATCAATGTCCAAGGATATTTATTTAGGATATACTTATTCATAATATGTAAATGAAATTTCCGTATAGGTACAATTACTGTAAAATGTTAAAGTAACAAAAGAAGTGGCCTCTATATTTTGCTCTATGAAATGCGCTTTACTCTCAAATTCACGCTCTACAAATTGATATGGGCGTGCCAAGTTTTCATATCGATACGTGGGTCAGGTTCCCTTAAAGAAAGTACCTAAATAAAACCTTGAAAATAATATTTCAGGGGAGGGGGTAGTCACACGATGTGCTGCGCTTCAACCGTCAGTGAGGTACCTACTTAAAATTTTCAAAATTAGAGTTTCTATTAATTATTGATACTTAATGTGATTTTATTCGATCAATCAGTCAAAACTGACTCTAAATTTATATATAATTATTTATTATGTGTCGCTTTTCATTATACCTACTCTTCAGTACGACGGCAGTAATTTTGCAGATTGGTAGTCTCACGCCCAAATTAATGAACTGAAAATGATTTTCAAAAAGATTTCCTACAATAAGGTATTCTGAAATGTAAAACTCTTAATTCCACATTACGTCTTCCCTATCAGCGTCGACAGAGCGAGACAAAACATGGCAATTTTGAAAAAATCGTGGTTTTAATTGCCTTTATTCGACTGGGCAGTGAGGCGCATTTATTATATTTATAAGTAACATATTATGTACGGCTTAGTTTTAAAAATATTTGCCAAATTTTGTCTCAATCACATGCCTGACGCGGTCATCAACCACCACGTTATACTTTTACATTCCAAGTCGGCCGAGCCTTCTCTCTTATTTACATGAAGCGGCAAAATGCGGCCGACTTTCACTAATTCAAATGAAATTGTGTCCTTAAATATACAAAGTTAAACCAGCGGCTTCGACGAACGCGCGGCGGGTCTGGTGTGCCCAAGTGTCCATGCACCTTTTCTGTTACCTACCTCTTTGTCAGCATTGTTTAGTTATTTTAGCTGGGTATCTATCTTCTCAGTTCTGACGTCTCCGACATCTGCTATTGCCTTGCTCTATCTTTATTGGAATTAATTGAAACCTGCTTATATAGCAATGCAGTTTAGTTCGCTTATCCTCATCGATCTTCCTTCTGCTGTCATGACTGTCATGTAATTGAGATTGAGGTGAGTATTCTAGGCTTTAGATATGTTTGAAAGGCTTTGAGAAAATACATAGGTACGGTATGGACTACATTATCACAGCACGTTTCAAGTAAAAGCCAGTATTTGGCTTCCATTAGTCTAAATTTGGTGTTTGTTCTCCAAATCCTTACCTATAAATTACATTACCCAAGCAATCCTACTTCACATGAAGGTTTTAATTTAAAGTTATCTAATGCTCAGCTCATGATGGTATTGTCTTTTCCAATGGGTAGGTATTGACTTCTCATTTGCAATTTGTAAAGGCAGTTTCTTAGTTAGGTTAACTTTTATTAGTTAGGTACCCGTACCTCAAAATATTGATTTTATTCGCATATATATCGCGGTATAATTTTTGTTGAACTAACAACATAATTATTTTCATTTATAACGTCATTTTCAATCCGATATTTGCAATTTCTATATCTTATCAAAACCCTACCCGTCAGGGTTAAGCCGCTTATTGACAATTTGACAGCAGAAGGAATCCAACCATGACACTTGACCAGCTTCCCACGCACAATCGCCTCTTTAAATTCAAATAAAACATTAAAAACTATATTTGACAAGATTCTACTAACAGGATCGTTTCGTGTTAAAGAAGATGCGCTTTTTAAAGTTTCCGATATAACAAAGCACGGGATTTACGATCAGTACCTACTAGGTAGGTACCTAGGTTATCTAGGTTAGGTATAGGATGGCACGACATCCTTCGCTATAATTGAAAACAGTTTCAGAAGAAAACAATATTAAGAAATCCCGTAAATTATAACAACTGAAAACAACCAAGTTTAAACGTTTAACGAATTTTTCTCGTATCAGTTTTAGTGTATATTCTAATGCTTTTCTTTCAGTAACAATTTACGAGAGTTATTGAGCGATGAGAGCCACATAATGCTGGAACATAATTTGGAACATTTAATTTCTTAACTAATCAATTTCTTGGCCAATTTCGTGAACCTATGTTACGTACACTATAGGAGCTAGAAAACGGCTCTTATCACCAGTACACCTATTAATCTAATAATACTGGATGGATATTAAATTTAATAAATTATCGCGAAAATTCTGAATATTTCATAAGATCTCATCAATTTTGTAAGTATACTAGTCGAAAAGCTCTTAACATTAATAAATCCTTAAAGATATTGTAAGAGGATAGTGTAATTAAGTACCTAAAGAGCTCTCTGCTTCGCGCTTACCTACATAGTGATCCTTTAACATACGATACGAATAATCCATTTCAAACAAATTTAAGCTCATAGCTAGCATCAGTTTTGTGTAAACAGTAATCAAAAGATATTCTTCATAATTGAAACGAAAATATGCCATGCCTTACAAGCCAAAAAGTCGATAAAATAGACTTTTAATTTTAATTTTTTATATTTAAACTTACAATAAACGCTTCGTTATAAAATTAATATAAAATGTTTGCAAACTTTACCGAAGCTAGTTTATGATATTAATAAATAACGAGAAAATATTTGATAATATGAACACGGTTCATCTGGACGGAGAGGGGCTTGTGAGAGGAAAGTATACCTAGCGGGATCGGCGCCTTATCCGCTGCCTTTACTGCGCGTCGGAATGCTTCTTTGCCGAGTTAATAACTTAAGTAAGCTGCAAGTCTTTTGTTGAAAGTTCAAGCGCAATAAGCGCGTTAAAGTAGCTATCAAGTTAAGTGGCACTTACGAGTAGGTACGAAATAATGGTATGTGGCCCCCATCGCGCGGCCGCTCGCGCGCGCTCTCCACGAAACGATCCAAGCAAAATATCAAGGGCTTGCCTAAAAAATTAGACAGCCCTGCTAAAAGGTATATCGCAAGTATCACCTAACTATTAATTTCAAAACAAATAAAAATTTTATCTACAGTATTTTTTACCGAAGTTGATTTCTCTAAAGACTATATTTCATATAGTCTGTCGGACATTTTCAGACTTTACAATACTTTTCAACTTCATCCTAACTACAAGATTGATATAGATTTATGGTTTCAATTCAAGAACACATACAATGTTGATTTCCTCGCCGAAATCTATGTGGGTTCTCTATGTATTATATCATTTAGAAGAGGTTTGTAGGAAGTGTATTGAAATGAAACCTTTCTGTTCGCACCGGGCCCGTGTTGTCCGCCTCTCTGGGTACATACCTTACGTATGACAAAATATCAACTAATAATACTGAGCGAAAATCATAATTCGCGACGTGACGAGACGTGACGTCACGAGCGTGACTACAATTTTGGCCATCGCGAGTAATTCACATTGTGGTGGCTTCCGGTTCGCACTCGCGCTCGATGGGGCTTCGATCGAATGTACCCATTCGTGTCTTTGCACTCTTTATCAATTTGTGATCTATTCTCTTAGTAAGGATAACAAAACATTAATATTTGTGGTGCGCAGAGAGCCACCTGAGAGAGGGCGCCGTCGGCGCAGCGCGGCGGGCAGCCGCCTTTGCCACCGCCGCCCTATCCTCGCTACAACCGATCAGCTCTCCCTAAGCCCACACGACTTCGTGCCTGACAGGTTATTACTAGAAGCCAATCACTCATACAGATACAGTCACTGAACCCATGATTATAGCAATCAATATATACAGTAAAGTTAAAAACTACAGAGACACAGTTCATCTACATTTGGTTAATTCACACAACAACTGAATAACGACATCTTCCTAGAAAATACAATTAACACACAGGAGTTGATGAGTAGGTATATTGTATTATTTTAGACATCGAAACCAAACCTAATGTCTGGCAGCACAGTAAGGAGATGCAGGTGATCTTATGACAACAAGTTAATCATCACAGTTTGTCTAGCTCTCAATCACAGCCATGATAGTAAAGTATTGGTACTTTTGTAAACCTCATATTTAGGGAATTATTTGTATTAGAATAGACAGAAAATAAAAATAGTGTATTCTTTATAACATCTGCGTTAGCTTTAGACTAAGCCTCTAGTCTAGCACCAACACCGACGCCTCGGTATGCAGCAGCGGCTCAGCCTAAAAAACTGTACCCTAATGTGCAAAGAGGTGTCATGGAGGAAAACCTAGATAAGACGGGGAGGAAATTTACTGCGTACATTTGTTGTGTAATAATCACCAATTTGAAAGCGATGTCTGGCAAAAATTCTGATCTCTAAAATGAAGTCACACTCACAGTCACAATGCTTTGCGTAAAATTGCAAACATTCGTACCGCAGATGTTTCGCTATGGTGGTGGCGAGTAAGTACCGAAGAGAAATAAATAGTTAAATTAAAATAAAATAAAAAAATACTCAAGTACTTACTTGTTTTTCACTATTTAACAGTCTATTGTAATTGAATGTTTAGTAAAGATGTTCGACAGCAGGTAGTCGCAATCTAGACTTCGTTTGCATGTGACGTGATTGTGAGCTAGACACGTGAAACGACGCTCAAACCTGGCTAGTTATTCCGATTGCTATCATTAGATCAGTGCTTTGTTTAAGGATACACGTATATTATTAAACTCTATATATTGAGATAGTTCTTCAAATTATCTGATTAGCGAACTGGTTATTAGCATAATGAATTACTTTTTATGTTTGTCGGAAAGATTTAATTGTAGTTCAGATATAAAAGTAACCATGAGTTAGACATTTTCTTTGCTCTTTTATATATTATTTTAATTATATTTCACGACATTAATAATTTGAAGTACTATCCAAATATCTATACATCGACTACAAACAGGACCCGAGTGCTATATCATTGAATAAACATCTATTTATGTATAACTTAAGTGCGACTTGTACGAGTACAGACATTGAACATCGATAGGAATACAGCGCGCGCGACAGTCTCGGATCTAGTGTGGCCAACTCGGCCCGAACGAGTTACGTTAGTCACATTCGGTTTGACCTATTTTAACGTTCCAAATTATCGAATAGTCATGTTAAGAAATTTATTTAAAATAGCGAAAAGAGAGTTTTTTAAAATAAGGCTCCAATTATATTTTTATATTTTGGGTAGGGTTGGAAAGAAAATTATGTTTGGCTCACATCTGATGCGTGATTTCAGAAATTAATCCAAATTATTGAGTGCATGCAAGCAAAGACACTTGCAATAGTTAACAATATAACAATACTTCCTTACATTTACCTACTACCCGAAACGGTTTCATAAAAAGTTTTTTTTTATGACTTTCTTTCCTCTAAAGGGTGCTATATTCCTAGCGTATCGTACGCTGGGTGATTCCGTGAGCCGCATCAAACGATCTGATTTATCATGAATGTTGTACACACATACTCGTCAAAACAAATAACGGGCACTCCTCCGTCTGGCAGTGGCATGATCCTTAGGTGGCTCAGCTGGATTTTATTATATTTTAAACAGTTGTGTAAATCTGTTGTAGGTAGGTAGTTATTTTATAAATGATACCCTCCTTTTCTCTACGCCATTGTCGGGTAAAAAATATGCAGCAGTATTCTATTAAAATCTCTACTGTGTGCTCATGATTCACAATATTAAATATTAATAAATAAACTCTTACGGCGGAGCAAAAAGGTTATGAATTTGACCTATATAAATATAAATATCCTATAAATATCCTTGGACATTTCACACGGCGTCATCTAGTCCCAAGCTAAGCAATTTAATGCTTGTGTTATGGTAACCAGATGACTGATAAACTACATAGATACATTTTTTTTTGTAAATACATACATTTATACATAGAAAACACCCAGACACGAAACAAATATTTGCAGATCATGCAAACATTTGTCCCGCAGCGGGGATCGAACCCGCAACCTCTGCGTCTCAGGCGGGCTTTCGCCCACTGCGCCACAGAGGTCGATATGTACCTATCCTGTATGTGAGTCGCGTTGGAACAGGCATTAGAATCACCTAGCATGTAAAACGAAACTTAAGTGATCCTTGAGGTCCTACAAGAATAAATGATTTTTTCTTTCTTATCTATTTTCCCAACCACTTAATGAATCAAAGTAATTTTTTACGTTTGAGTTTTGTTTGTTTGTGCAATTTTCTTACTCTAGTTTTCGTCGGATTTCTATTGTTTTGATTGATAAAACTATAATAATAATATGATGACTTTTAATAATAATTTAGGATTGTTAAAATAGGCCAAAAAGTTTGCGACTGTTCAAAAAGGTAGTTTTCAGTCGAGCGACACATGGAACCCTCCTTTCTCTTTGCCTCAGACGGTTAAAAACAACCAGTTTGCAGTTGCCTTTCAAGCCTCTTCATCTCAATCAGCTCGATATATACAATACTATTATTAAACGACAAATCACTTGAAAGTCTAATTGACAGTTTACTGATATCAACATCAAGTAAGTAAGGAACATTCTTAAAAAATATTTCTGAAGGGGACAGGTTATGTGAGTCGGGAACATTATATAGGTAGATTAACTGAGCAGACACACACACTGGGTCTTCTTCCTGTCCTAGGAAAGGTAGGCTTCAACTCCAGGGGCGGCTGCCCCTGGGTCACGAAAGGCTGGCCTGTGGAAGGGGTGTTGCCCGACGGTAGCGGTCGCTCAATCCGACGATCAGCATCCGCAGGGAGTTCGTCGGAGAGGACTCCGGAGAGGATCCCGTGGCTTCAGTCTTCGTCTGCCTCCCCTTGCGGGGGCAGGTAGGAAACTTCTTTGCGAAGCAGCTTCAACGCCAGGGACGGCTGCCACTGGGCTGAGGAGACTTCACTATCAATCGATCGAGGGTTCTTAAGGCGATACCGTTCTGAGGTCCAACCAGTAACTTATTTACTTTAAAGTTTAACTCGCTCTTCGTCGCAAAATCGAAATCTATATTATAATAAGTAAGTAAGTTCGTATGAGCAAATGGCCAACTCTGGTGACGCAGTTTTTAGGCCGCCTTAAGGCCTCCGTCATGGCTTAACGACTTTAAAAACTTTTATATTATAATAAACACTAAACACGAGGGTTTTTAGAATGATATATTTTTTCTAGAATGTTCCTTCTAAAAATTGTTAACATACAGGTCCACGTTGAACATCAAATCTATTATTGTATCGTATAAATGCTATGAAATGTGATGCTAATGCACGTTGACTAACTTAACACCGATTATAAGAAAGTTCATTATTATTATTTAAACACCGATTTTTAGTAGGTACGAGTATATAATGCTAAATAATGGAATGTCGATTTTACATAATGAGAGCATCATTATGCTGTGAATGTAAATTAAAGATCAATGATATGTTTACTTGCTACTAAATAAATTAAATGCCTACTAAAAAAATGCTACCGTACTACTGTAATTTTTATACATTTACCTACTTCAAAAAAAAAACAGTCAATGATTTGCGTCAAAGAAAAGTTTAGGCCCAAAAGGGCTTTTTACACTAACAAATGTAATCCTAAACCTAATTCTACAAATACGGCATACATAATGTCTTTTCATCTAGATGTTAACGCTATGAGATGTTAATAATGATATGATGAGATTACAACGAGTGTACTTAGGATCATCGTCCCGAGACCTATATTACAATAGATAGCCATGGACAGGCGAAACGAAACATAAAAAAACTCATTTATATGAAAGCTTGCAATGCGTCCGAAGTCTAAAGTGCTAGTCGATATATGAAACTAGAATATTTATTGACTACATGAGACAAGGAACCCATAATCCACTCAATAGACTGTCAACAAATAGATTGGGTAAATAGGGAAGTTAAACACGTTAGCTAGTACCGCCGGCACAGGATGGCAAGCCTGTCGCATGGCTAACAACTTACAAACAAACATTTCATAAATTCACGTTTAAATGGATATGTTTCAAAATGTAAATATAGCTACTACTTTAAATCGTCACCGATGGGCTGCCCGCAAAGCCGGTTGCCAAGTGCGAAGGCGCCGGCGCCGGCGCCAAGACGGCAACGTGCCATCTGAGGCCCTTTTCATATGCCTACGGTCTCGGCACGGTCACCGTGCCGTGTAAAGTAGAAATGTATGAGCTTAAATAATAGCTTTCACAAGGCACGGCGATACGCTGTCACGGCACCGTCGCCGCGCGTTGATAACTCTTATTGTAGCTTACCCATTTTTACTTCACACGGTGTGGCATTCGTGCTGTGTCCATATGATTATGAAAAAGACCTAACGTTGTTTTTCTTTTACCCCTGTATTTATTTTAAACATTTAACAAACACCGACTAATCATAATGTTTTTACCCATAGGTACTATCGATTTGAATTCCAATACATAAACTACCGCTACGACATTTAGAAGTTGTTATAAATAGCCGAGACTGTCGCACGTACAAATGTTGTATAATATAATTGAATACCATTTACTCTTAAATATGAGGTAACACAAAGTGTATGGTGTGCAGCATCTCGCCACTGTGTCCTGCGCCGGACCGGTCCGGCGCGTGTTCGGATCGAAGACAACTGCGGCGGCGATCGGCCGCCTCTTATATTACACATGTGTTGGAATTGTAGAAAGTGGTATCAAGCAGTATTTAAGCTGTTCCTTATTTACATTAGGAGCGGGGCGCGCTCACATACAAGCTTATAATTAAAGTTTTTTTTGTAATTTTTAGTTTTTTTGTACGTTGAATGTTCTATTACTATATTAGTCAAACTCGATGAGTTCCATCGAGTCCAGAGTGGGAGTGGGCGGGGGTCGCAGCACGAAGGGGTTGGTCGAGGTGGATGGTTCGTCGATTGACCGGCTGCGCTGCAAACTGCCAGCGCCGGGCTGCCGGCTCGACGATTCTGGAAGGACCAAAACATACGATTTAGTATCAACTTACTATTACTTACTCATTTCAATAAATTAATTATTTAAGAAGAAATAAGTGGCCTGTATTTAAACACAAGCAAGGATTATTTTTAAATATCAGGATTCATCAAAATCTTTCAGTACGATAGCTGCAGTTCGTAGTAAATTACCAATAACAATTAAGTCCGTTGTTAAATTAAATGAATTAATCTTGGAAAAATACATTCAAATAGATGTAGAATTGTAGATACTAAATATTGTTTAAGTGAAATTCTTTGGAGAATATCCCTGACCTCAGTAGATATAATCCAAATCTCAAAACCTAAAGCAAACTTAACTTAAGTTTCGTAGCAGTGCTACGCCGTAGCAAATCGATATCTACGCTCTGGTCTAGTTGAAGACGTAATTGTGCTCAGATTTTGGTTTTGTAGGGACTCGGGTACAGGGCAAGCTGCCAAAAAGAGAACTTACATGACTAACAAGAAATAAGTTGATTTTGCCAAATACGCATAAATTCGGTTACTTGCCAAATATATAATAATATTTCAGTTTGACTGCTGACTATAATTTCTTGGTGAATATTAGAATGGAATCGTTTACTGTATTTGTTTGCTATTATTTTTGTAGCTGTATAAAAATATAACCAACGTACAAAACACATGTACATGAAAAGATAAAACCAATAGGTAAATAATAAGTATTATTCGTATGACACTGAAACTGCGCTCCGCTTCGCTGCTCTTCGATGCTCTTTTGGTGTGAGTTGTAAAGCCTAAGTAAAGCCTCATTTAACAGTTTCAGCGTGCGGTAAACGATAACACCCATTACTAAAGGTGTCGGAGGCTAAATCCCGATATCCTGCACGAGCCCCAACTACGATGCATTTTGCAGCGGGAACATAATTTTATTTTATTTATTCATAAAGGCAACGCAACAAAAAAAAAATAGAAAATTACTTCAATTTCGTAAGAGAGAAATTTCTTGCACTCTCGAGGTGCTTTTAGTTTATAACTACAAGATCCTCATCGATCCTTAAAAAAATATATAATATACCTCTAATATTTTTTTAAAATAATTAAATGAAAGATAATTCTCTCGAGGTGGCTAATATTATTAGCCACCTCTGGAGAATTATCTTTCTTTCTTTTAAGATAATTCTCCCGAGGTGGCTAATATTATTAGCCACCTCGGGAGAATTATCTTTCACACATAAAAATAATTTTTAAATCGGCCCACTAATTGACGTAGTAATCGGGGAATAATAATATACACACGCCGCCATAAATTCTCAGGAATATTTAAATTTTTTCTTCGGTCATCCTTCCAAGGATGTTAAGGATACAAAAAAAACTCCATTTGCGAAAATACCTACTTACCAAGTTGAAAAAAAACGAGGTTTCTTGCCTGTAATTTCCCCCCTTATTTTGCCGGTAAGATTCCGACAAACCGGAATCTCCTCCTTTTTTGAAGTCAGTTAACACGTTAGCTGTCCCAAGATAATTTGGGGTATACCACACTGCGTCCATACTATATCTTCAACTTTGAACCTCATTTTCATAAAAAAAAATAAAAAATTTCATCACGTCCATCGTGCTTTATTTTACCAAATTACCTATAAAGACGTCCCCCGAAATTCAACCTCGTAGCTCTAGCGTTCAGTGCCTGACATCTCATGCATTTGAAACAGAGCTATGAACTATATGTAGTGCACGCAACTTTAAACCTCATTTTCATAAAAAAAAATAAAAAAAATTCATCACGTCCATCGTGTTTTATTTTACCAAATTACCTATCTATACGTCCCCCGAAATTCAACCTCGTAGCTCTAGCGTTCAGTGCCTGACATCTCATGCATTTGAAACAGAGCTATGAACTATATGTAGTGCACGGACTTCACAGCTTACTCCAAAATGCACTAAATGTAGTGCATGGACAGCTAACGTGTTAAGAGCCAAAATGTTGTTTATCGATTGCTCGATTACGGTAGCTTGGGTTAGCGTAACACGTAGTAGGGCCGTGACGTCACGGGAGGGCGGCGTGCCGCAGCGGCTATCGATCCCGAAACTTAGGAGACCACCCCAAATTACGCAGATCGTGGCGCTCATACACTTTCATTTTAGACCGTTCGCTGTCAAATTATTTGTCTATCTTTTTTTCAATTAAATCTGTCATACGTGACAGAGCCGTGTTGGATAAATGGATTAGTACCTCGACTTTAAATCCGAAGGGTGTGCTTTGAATACAGCCGTACAAAAATGGTTTTCGTTTCGAAAAAAATATTTAATTATTATAATTAACAATGGTTTTTCGTTTCGCTCACGTGGTATCTATCGTGCGTTGCTGTTGGGTTTTTGGATGTTACATTACAAGTCAGTCGCTAGTTCAAGCACCGCCGATAACTGCTGGAGATGGAGCACAGTATAAATTAATATTTGTCTGATTGTGGCTCTATAGATTGTACCTCAATAGAAAGGTGCCTTGAAAAATAATAATTAATTTCAAAACAACAACAAGTCACACTTATTTTGTGTACTTTAGTGGCAACCAAATCCATTATAAATAAATTGTAGCACTAAAAGCTTTTAAATGACCTGCAACCAACACTTAATTGTTTATTGGTAAAATCGTAGGTGTACCTATCTATCTAGATAGATAAACACTTTTGTACACCACATGGACATAAATATAAAGCACAGACACACAGAAAATAAAAAGGCAGTAGGTACAATGGGCGGTCAAGATTCAGGTGTGAATTTGCTTACAACGAACATAATTCTCAATAGGAATGTTCGAGCGAATGCAATTCGCCACTTGAACGATATAAATAGGTCAGGTGTTAGTTCACAAACTGTGTAAGAGTTTTCCGGTACTGTGGAAGCACATTTCAATGTGTTATTTAACAAAAACTGAAAGTATGTGTAAAAATTATAGTTTAAATTTAATATTTTTATATAATACAAAATTCTTTTTGTATTATATAAAAATTAAATTAAATTAAATTAACTTAACCCTACTTATTATAAACCTGAAAGTTAACTATAGATGTTTGTTACTTTTTCACACAAAAACTAGTGAACGGATTTGACTGATACTTGGAATATACCATAGTTTATGATCCGGAATAACTCATAAATTACTTTTATCGGGTGAGTACCAAGCGAGTGACGCCGCAGGCGGTTGCGCTTTGCTTTGTTGCGAGATGTCTTTTCACACCTAAGGTTTTCTTGTCCTCTAACTTAGAATTATTATAAATCTAATCTCCTTGCTATCATATAGGTACCTTTCAATTTAGTAGTTATAGGTATTGGATGATATTGTAAGTTAAATAGGGCTGTAGAAGAAAGGCATTCCTTTCCATTTATATTGCCTGACTTGGCGCGTGGTACCTATGTCATAAATCTCACTCGTTTGCCGTCCCTAGGTCACAAGATTAATAGGGCAATAAAGCTTGTCTTTCCTCATATTTTCTCTTTATCAAAAGAAGAAAAAAAAATATTCAGTCATCATTACACAAGCATTAAGTTTCTTAGCTTGGGACTAGATAAGTATAAAATTTCTGAAAAGTTTATTTTGTGTTATTAAAATTTAGTCAAATGAAACAGTTTTTTAGGAACAAAATAAAACGTATTTAACCGTTAAGTCTAGGCCAGGTTTCCTACGAACCAAAATAGCTAATATAAAAGATGGATCTCATTTCGGGATATGCAAAGCGGAGCACGCAGCTGAGAGCTTTGGTGCAGCGAGCGGTTCACAATTTATTTCCATTTTGGTGTCTGCAGTAGCGATGAATAAGAAATTAGCTTCAGCTCTTGCCGAGCAGCAATCCGAATCCAAGAAATGTGAAAATCGAAAGAGACTGAGAAATCATTGGTATAGGTATTTGTATGACTACCAAATCTCTGCGACTAACTCGGTCTTCAAAAGAGTTTGAAACTTTTCTTCTACTTCGCCACACGTTTGTAACCTAGCCACGTGTCACTGCATAAAGGCACGGACCGACCGCTGCACACGGAGAGGCAACGCATGTGCGTTAAGCTCCGCTTTGCAAGACAAAATACGTGATTGTGCCCACTGCAACTCACGCAAATGCTACGCATGTTGCGAAACAAATGAACCCACGCAGTTAAGAGCCAGTTTACCAAAGTCGATAGAAATCTGCATTTTCGCAACATTTAACTTGCACAGCGAGAAACTGAGAGTTGGCTCTTAAAATGCGACGCGTGCCCGTGCATAGCATGTGCGGCGGTGTGTCTGTGCCTTATTACAGATTATTAAGATTATGATATAGCTTAATAGCTATACGATAGAAATTTATGTCTTAATCATAAATATTAATGTTTGAAAAGTCAACAAATTTCTTGTCTTAATCACAATAATCTGTATTTTGCAAACGACACGTAACGTAACACGGCTAAATCACACAATAGCCATTTATTTTTCTTTGTTTACTAACTAAGCCACCTTTTCCTGCGACTTATAAAACAAGTAAAATAATATTCTTATATTTAGCAAGTCATAACAAGATACTTTTTCACCCTTGAGAAAGTGGGGCATCTGAGAACTTTCCATTTATCTCAACGACACTTTTTGCATAATGTGGCGGTATAAAAATGCAACTCAAATGTCGAAGGAAAACATCGTGAGGAATCCAATTAGTTTTTATAGCAGCGGTGCTCTAGCCTAGGGTACTTACATAATGAAAGAAAACTTTAAAAAGAAAGTATGTCTCTGTCTAACTCTTTCTATAATAATGTTCAAAGAATCTTGAGTGACCATTTTATGACCACCATTAGGTAAGTCCCAAGCTAAGTAACTTACCTAATGCTTTTGTTATGGTAAACATGGTGACTGATATAGGTACAATTTTCATTTATAAAAATATGTAATAGTTAATTATACTCGTAGAGAAAAGATCTCTTGTCCATATAGAAAAAAACACGGGAATAGAACCCCAACCGAGCTCTGAACGTACCTAATTGTCGTCTTGAGATCGAAAAGGATATCTTCAGATAAGATCATATAGACAGTATACAGCGTACCTTGTTATGATTTAGCTGCACATCATTACAGAACTACTTATACATAATGTCAACGTCGGGGTGAAATTTGCGATAAATAACCATTTGCATAATGTTTTATAACAAGTACTTGCTGTGTTATGTATTCAGAAATAGTGTATATCAGTGCAAGCATTTTATATATCGGATCATGAGAACTGCTTACTTCTTACAAACATACAATAACAAATCTCTATAAAAATAGCATAGAATAAGTTTTTATCACGGGCATTTTACAGTTATTCCCTGAGGATTCGTTGAACAGTGTAGAGTGCAGCTCACTGTCACCATAATATTGCATAAATTGAATTGGCAGCGAGAATCTGTGATAATGACAGCGCAATTGGTTAAAGATAACTGCTTTGAAATCAGTTGCAAGATTGGAAAAGACAACATACAAAACAAGTTAAATAAAAGTGTGTAACAGCACTTTTATTCGTTCGTTCGAGCACTTTTATTTAACCTGTGTCAAGCTAAATCAAACCGTTTAAAAACAGGAATGTTTCCGCGGATGCAACAGCGCTTTGTTTGTGATATAAAAGAGAGCAAGTAAAAAATCCTTTCCTTTTATTTCAGTTGTGGAAGTGGCAACTGAAAAGTGCTGGTGAGAAGGCTGGCAATGTCATTACTCTGTGTCTATCCTACTTTAAGCCTAATGCACTTAGCCGACGTTTACCGACAAGGCGGTTATTGCATTATTTATAGTTAACTTGTTTTAGGTCTGGCGAGTCAGTCCGATACAATAATATATTTACTCACCATATAGAAATTATATGGCTAATCAGCGACACGTACTTTACTTTCAGTATTTACATATTTTAAACATTCACAACTTCAACATATTTAGTGTACCTAGGTAGGTTTATGTCTGTTTCTCTCTTTGTTCTCGAAATAAAACTCGAATTAATTGCTAAAAAAAAAACAAATTTAAATCATTATGGGGACATAGGGAAGGTTCATATCTGACGGAACATGCGTCGCATATTATACGCCAGAACAAACAAATGTATAGAAAAACACTTGACCGTTCACACTCAACCGATGATACGTTAGTACGCTAGATGATACGCTCGGCGTATTTTACGTCAGATATGAACCTTCCCATAAAGTCACATATTTTAATTTTTTTTTGACGTGTCTGATGACATTTCAGCCACAGTGATGAATATGATTGTATATGAAAAAAAAAACATTTTACAAATTATCCATTATCGCCGTTCACATATAAAACCAGTTCATGATGTTTTCTTGTGTTGTTTGATTTCGATTTTGTATCTAGGGCTCGAGCAGTATGTAAAAATATTTTTATAGGAACTCAGAAACTACAATTTTTAAACAGATAGAACAACAGAAAATACTAAAATACAATGTAGGTATGTACTAATCGCACATTTCAACAAAAGGTTGTTTTTATAAAGTTTGTGGTAGATATGCCCCCGGGGATCAAGTGAAATGACCGAGGTGAAGAATAAAGACAAAAATACTGGTTGATTTCTAGTTTTCTTTTCCGTGATCCATCTTCTTTTATTTAAATGGCTAAGCTCCAGTGGGAATCGAATCGAGCGAACTTAAAGTAAATAAAGGTGACTCGGGTAGAATAAGAGAAACACACTTGAAATAAGTTCACCTTTTACGAATTGGCTGGCTATTCTTGGCTAAAAGACAGTCAAAAAATATTTATTATTGATAAATAAGATAAAGCGCATAAACATCAGGCAACGTGATTTATAATTTTCTGAGAGTTAGGTACTAACGGAGGAGTACATAAATGAATTTCCCATTAATGAACCATTTACCAGTCTTGATTTATATTCAGGTACACGTAAAAGCCATTTAACCTATTTTTCTTCGCATTATTCTCTTAATAATATAGATTGCGTGGGAATCTCTTTGCGATACATAACTGGTTTATCTTTAAAATAAAGCGGCAATACAGTAAAAATATTTGTCGGTGATTCATTCCTACTAATTTATTTTTTAACCCCGACAAAAAAAGGAATGTTATAAGTTTGCAGTGTGTATTTGTGTATCTGCGTGTGATGGACCAATTTTATGATGTATTTTCTTTGTTTAAAAGGTGTCTTTATCAAGAGTGTTTTAGCTGTTTCAAGAAAATCTCAGCCGTTTTAAGATCATCAGCTCTTTTATAGTTGATGAAGGGATATATTGAGAGTTTTCGATATGTTTTAATATAATTGATATATTTTTAGCACTTACTTTAGCATTGATGAATATAAATAAGAGCTTTACTTACGGCGGCTTCCATACCATGCGTGTTTCAAAAACTATTTGTATTCAAATAAATATTATTTGGTTGCAACATTCAAAATATGCCTAAAATAAATGAAACATACGTTCAGCGAACTACGAAATTAAATCTGTATACCTTTTTGATGCCAATTGAGGCAAACAAGCCAGTTCCTGTTAGAAGCTGAAGTACCTGCAGTACTTCAGTTTCCGCTTATTTAGTGATAATTTAGAACATCAGTTTCAATATTGATGGAACAATTATATGCAGTGAACGTGCATCCGGCCCCGTGCCGGGCACGAACGGGGTCGACGACCTCCAGCCTTTACAGTTCATAGATAAGACAATAAACTATTATTTTATTGAGACAAATAAAATAATCAAGACGTTGAAACGATGTCTTGCAACTTTTCGCAGTTCTGAATGGGTACAAAAAAGTAAGTAAAGTAAGAAGTCGTATGAGCAAGTGGGCAACTCTGGTGACGGAGTTTTTAGGCCACCTAAAGGCCTCCATCAAGGCTTAACGACTTGAAAAGCCGGGACCGACTTTAACGTGCCCTCCGAAACACGCGGCATCGTTCAGCTGATAAATTACACTTGCGGTCACTCATCTGAGTAGTGACCGCTCAGAACGTTGCTTAACTTCAACGATCTATCAAGAACGTCTTAGCAAGCTTCGCCACGAGCGCTTCGTGTATAAGTACAGTGGAACATAGAACTGCTCCTTTTTTCAAGTCGGTTAAAAAGTGAGCAACTCCAATTAGGTATGTTTGCTCGGAAAGTCCCAAGTTCAACTTCGGCTAGCTTCCATAGCATCGTTGCACTATCCCCAGATTACCTGCAGCTGACCTAGATCCAATATTCGGCCGACCCGTTGAATTTTCTGCACAAGGCCATGTATTGATTGTGCAACAGCACTGAACACTTGATTGCATGGTGTCTTAGATTATGTAAGTAATCAATTAATACCGTTTTTGTCAGTCGTAAAATTACCGAGAGCACGAGTTAGTATTGTGAGTAGTGAGAGAAGGTAAATGAAATATCGAGCATAATTTATATTTGTGCGACTGAATATTTATGTTTTATAGGTTTCAAACTTCCTCTAAGATGGCCTGAAAAATAATCAACCGTATATCTGAAGATAGATAAATATTCAGCGTCGTTTTTTGAAATACATTCAGTATAAATGTAAATGCTATGACTCTAACTATAACGAAAGCTGTAAAAGACAACATCTGTTACCTTTACAAGAGCGGCGAGTAATTTCGGACATGGTTTTCCTTTGTAAAGTAGCTCAAAATTTAATCGATTCTTCATCTCTATTAGAATGTATTAAATTCAAAATTCCCAATAGATCAATTAGGAATAACATTAATTTAGAAGTTCCCTTTAGTTGTACAAATTATAGACAAAATTCATATTTTAGTAGAGCAGTGATTACTTACAATAAACTGGTCGATCTCCTGGTTTTGGTATTTTTTGTTTTTATTCTGTGTTTTTATGTTAATCAGGCAAGCTATATTATAGATTCAATATGTGAGAACATATAAATGGTCTGTAGTTATAATTTAAGTTAAGTGAATAGTATATAATGACTGTTTGTTTTCCTAAGAAATAAAAATAAAATAAAATAAAATAGTACTCACCATTTAGTCAGACATCAGTCTCAATAGCGTCAGCGCCGGCGCCGGCGACTGCGTGCAGGTTGTTGACGCGCACGGTGCAACGTCGACGACGAGGCTCGCGACGTGACGCGGCGCCCGACTCTTCGCGCTCGTCGTCCGTCGACGCCAGCCGCGCCAGCCGCGCTGCCCGCGCCGCAGCCAGCTTCTTCATCTCACGTTGCTGCAGCTGACAAATAACTATTTATGAGCATACATTGTTCCAGAATCATACCCGCGATGGTGATAGTTAGGGCATGATAAGGTCGGGCGGGCGGTCTTTTAGTATGATATCATCATGCGGTCGCTTAAAGCTAATAAATAAATATCCTTGGGTAGGTTAGCTATCTTAACTTTTGATCCTTCGCACAATGTGCTATACAATCGGCTGATAGTTTGATCGGGTTCAAGGTGGTTTTTAATTATGATCGTATTGAGTAACGAAATTAAAATAATTACTGTAACTAGGTATACAAAATATCTTACCATAATTTCGTCGTACACCCTTCTTCATTCCGTGTCACGTGTTCCAGTAAAAATACGAGTATGGATCAGATTTTCAACTCAAATTCGCAAGAGCCAACGCCCGGCTACTTAGAGATAGTTGCTTTATCGCTTTTCTTCGAACGGGTCAAGACTATGATGATACTTAATAGTTCGAAAAACGCTTGATCCAAAAGATTAAATTTTAGTTCATGGATATGCGTTGCCATACCGCTTGGCGATGTAGTGTTTGACAGGTTTATTTGGATCATTTGAGTGATCGATAATGCTCATTTTATAGATAACTCAACTAGTTCTTGTGTGTTTTGTAACACACAAGCACACGGCTGATTATTAAGTAGTGATTAGTTATTGTAAATTGTGTTCAAACTTACTTGGTTTAAACGGAGTAGGTCCTGGTGTTCCAAGGCCGCGATGTCGTTGCAATTCCCTCCCTCCATGGCTGATTGCTGTTCAAGGAGTATCTTCTCTTCATCACGGAGACGCTGCAGGTTTTGCTCCACGTTGTGATCCACGACCAGCGCCTCCTCCTGTTCCATAGTATCGGAGGACGATTCCTCGCTCATAGACGATTTTTTCTGAATGGGTCCTGAAACTGCGTACCAAGTTATTTAACTATATTGATGTTTGTTTCTATGTCTATGGTAGTACTGCTACTAAGTTATAATCAATTTGTTATTTTTTGTTAACAATAGCGCTACTAGCAACTTTCGATATAAAATACGACTTATATTTTTTGTACCAAACCTACAATAGGTACTATCGGGTCTGTTCTGTACTAATCTAAAATGTTTAAAGTATATCTAGCCTATGGATATTTTAAAATAGTCTTGTCATATTAGAATTTATTATTTACAGAATCAGAATAATAACAACAAGCTTACATCCATAAAGTCTAAATTGGCTACCTTTGGTATGTTATAATATAGGCTCGCGTAATAAATTTTGATACCCCTTTGATAAAACTAAACAAAATATGTAAAGAAAAGAAAAGAACAAAGGAAAAGTAAATTATAGAATGAATAACACAGTAGAAATATCAGACCCATTTTGTAGACAACTGCAGGTATATTTCAAATGTAAATAACTAAGTCAGGTGATAATTAGTGATGTGTGGGACATCGCCATGTGCAAGGTCTGGGCTGCGACATTGCACCGACGAAATTACTTTTTAATGAAGGACAAATTAATTTACTTTGTCCTAGACTTTATTTAATTATGAAGAACATACAACCGGTTTTTAACGACTGATATTGGTTTTACGTGAATTTATTTTTCACTAATATTTTAAACGCGAAAGTTTGTATACTTAGATATTTGTTGCTCTTTCACGAGACAGACATAGTCTTATGTATTTGAATAAACAAATTTCGAAAAAAAAATTCAACAATTTTAGGTATCTTATCTATCAAACACAAGAAAACGTTAATATTGAAGTCACACGTTACAAAGTTCAAGAATTTTTTTAGATGTCTGATTTTGAAAGAAATTCTAAAATTAAAGTCAATATGGCGGGTGTACCATAATTTCAAAATAACTAAGTCCTGAAAGGAGGTACAAATTCTTTAGAGCGAGGTAAGTACTAAATACAAATAGTACCATTTAGGTATTTTTTTTGGTTAAAGGTACAATTTATATCACTTTGGTTTTATCATGCTTACTTATCCTGAATATTTATATAAAGGAATCATTGTAAGAAATTCCGAGCTTGTATTCCAAGTATTATTTACTTGTGTTAAGTGTAATTGATAGTTTTCTTTGTTCAGTTTGTTTTGTTGTTGTTTCATCAACTGCTAAATGTTATATCTCTGTTATGGTCCCGATTTTGACAATCCATAGAAATTTTGCTAAAGCTGATAATCTTTTTTTCCTGCCTGAGACGCAAGAGGTTGCGGGTTCGGTCCCCGCCGCGTGATACATCTGTAATTATGATCTGCGAATATTTGTCTTGTGTTTTCTATTAGGTATATTATAAAAAAAAAATTACTTTGTATTTGTATAACAGACATCTGCTTTCCATAACACAAGCAAAGCTTGAGACGGGATGAGACTGTGTGTAATGTTCAAAGATAATTATTATTTTAGAATGAACGAAAATACACTGAAAATGTCAAGCATTATATATTTTAACCACGTTGATTGTTAGCCAATAACCAAACGGATTTTTTATTTAGTTTTATTCACGTGGGATGGTATATCTTTTCAATCAACTTTGACGTTTCAATTAATGTTTTCCATGACCTAATTTTAAGAAATTCATGATACTTTATTTTTGTTATTGTTTTTGTGTTTATTTTTAATACTGTAAAATAAGCTAAGTCAAAATAAATAAACAAAAATAACTTACGTTTCAGGGTGCATGCTAAAACTTAAAAAAGACGTATGATAAATTATTCAATAACTAATGAGGTGATAAACAATCATATTATAAACGATAAAAACAAAACTGTAAATGAAGCTATTTCTTGTGAATTGTAAATCTCAATCAGTACCCAGTAAAATAAACAATTAATAAAGGGTTGTGGTGATTGTAAGTCCCAATATTAATCTATGGTCACAGGCTCAGATAATATACCCCATAACCTGTGCTGTGACTAGAACAATGGATTGTGAATTTGTGAGTGATTGAAACTTAAATGTTATCTAAATGTTTTAGATTGCCATACAAACGCTGCACTCAGAAAATAACAATAAATCAACAGCAATAAATGTTGTTCAATTTGAATTCAACAGAGACATGATAATATCTCTTTGTTATTACGTAATACAATGTTAATTTGCTAAATGCGAATGTTTGGTGGCCAACACAGTGTGATGCAAAACAAAACATAACAAAAAGAAAATAAATAACAATTTTATTCCGCTATTTTTGCACTTATTACCTATCTATCTATTTACACGAAACCACTTGTTCCTTACACATTAATATCACAATGATCGTCTCTGTCGAATATAATATTATACAAGTCCGTATAAAAGAAGGTTTTAACACTAAACAGTCACGGATCAGTCCCGAGTTTATCCTCGTCATCGTCCTTGCCACCTGAAAATACCGAAATTCAACGTGAACTAAACAAACAACACAAAAATAAAACATAAATAAATAAACAAAAAAAATCATAGAGAAATTGTCCGTATACATTTTGGATCATTTCCACGTTCTGCAGAAGCGTTCCATGCGTGGCAAAAATAAAAAAGTACCAAACGTTCCTTTTTGTCGCCCAAACAGTAAGTTCCTAAGAGCAAAACTTTCTAAGTAACTACTTACAATAGAAAAGGCTACCCTTAAGGACCCATAATGTTGCCCCAATTTTATATAACAATCAATTCAACTTACTTAGATATGGCTCGCCCATAGTCCCGGGCAAGTAAGGGCAACTAGTGACATGATTGAAGTTCTGTGACTGCATCTCCTCTTGGTCCGTCTCGCGGTGGTAGAAGTAGTTGAAGTTGGACACGATGACGGGCACCGGGAGCGCGATGGTGAGCACACCGGCAATGGCACACAGTGACCCCACAATCTTCCCCCACACTCCGACAGGCCTGCAATACACAACAAATGAGACCCCGCTCGCACGAACGCTTTTTCAACAAAATGCCACCACTTCTCAATTTGTCATTTGAATTTCAGGATGGTTAGCATTATTATGTTGGAAAAACGCTCGTGCTGGTTTGAGCTACCACTAAACACAAAAAAGCAACCGTTTTGAAACTATCGAAGTTCAGAACGTCGATTCTTCTAATAATAACTAATAACTCGATACGGCAACGTTGCTGGTTGTCACATACAATACATGGTAGTCGAACGCACAGCTTGACAACCGCAACGCTGTTGTGTAAGTACATACAATTCGAAGGTCCTTTAAAGGAACATTAAACACATCTTTTTTCTGAGCACTTTTATTATAGCAACAAGATTGGTTTGAGTAATACAACCCGATGGAATGAATCGACGTTCTGTTCGGAAATAAACTTTATTACCAATAAAACTTCCTTTTTGGATTAGTATGTAAAATAAAATGTTATTTCTCCGTATTATCTTCGATGATTTATCCACAGTATAATGGTAAAAAACACAATGCGATGACGTGCATGCATCAAATAAATTATGTTATCAGACATTCTACTACAATACAAAATTAACTAAAAATGGAGGAACCACCTATCTTGAGAAATGAAAAAGATTTCGCACACGCGTAATATTAAAAGAGTCCATTATCATTCATCACCATTCACTCTCGCTAGCCGCCGCAGCGAGTCTGCGACTGTTGGGGGGCTGGTCGCAAAGGCAATGTCGGTTCGCAGCAGCCTTCGTGTCCGAAACGAGAATAGCTCTTACTTTAGGAACGTATCAGTAAACCATGTTCATCCAAAACAATATTTCTGCGGTAGCCAAAAATAATACGGGTTTATTGATACATTCTCCTTGTCAGCAATCTTTCGCTCCGGACACGAATGAGATCGTAATGTATTGGAGAAAACAAAACAAGGAAGATAAGAACCTAAAGAGACCTACAGTAGATACTACAGTGCTACTCTAGGACGGAGTCGACATGCACTAACATCAAACAACAATCGTGAGACAATCGAAAATGGTGTGAAAGCTTGTGATCGACAGCCAATCAAAATATGCGATGGGATTACTGAACACCAATTTTACATAGTAGCAGTGACGTGTAAAATATTAGTAGACAGAATGATCTAGATAAGTATTTAGCATTGCTTCTCAACTCGAGATGCATTGCAATGAGAAGTTATAGTCAATGACCGAACGCTGAGCAATTAGTAACGCCCTCTAATGAAGATATTGTGATGTATGCTTTGTATGGTATGTACCACCATTTTCGATAAGCCAAGGTGAGCGATACTTATCTAGATACTTCACCAAAACACCGATACACTAACAGGTTTACAGTGACAATAGACAACAATGAGTGACGAGGAACATAGCGAAGCAAACAGAGCGTGGCGTTCGCTTCAACTCGGCAGGAGAACGTTCTTCGATACGTGAGGATCCTCTTTATGACCCTCAGTTCAGCTAATGGGCGATAGTAACACTGAGGACGGTCGTGACGTCTGTTCCCTTTAATTCTACCTCGTGTATGTGTACCTTTTAACCTAAATTATTTTACAACGATGTATGCTTCCATGTAAAATTGCGACAGTTCAGGAAGAAAGATGACAAATATTGTTTGAATAAAATAATACCAAGACAGTTAACATCATCGTCGAACGTGCAGTATGTAGTGGATCGTAAAGGGTGAAAATAAGAAAATGTGACGGTGCCGGTGATCGGTTTAGTCCAAGCTATCGACGATAAACAATCGAAGCGATGTATGTTGTTGGAAATGTATAGTTACAAAATGCGGCGAGAGATGACGAATGTGTTAAAGAGGCCGTAGCGAGATCGTGGTTGAAGTTGCATGACGAAAAGGCAAAAATGATATTAGGGGATGAGGTTTCTGAATCATACGTCATGTCGCCGTATCCTACGGTCGTCATCGTCACGACCGCCCACCAAAATGCATCTGGGATCGATTTGAAGAAGCTGTTCTCGCTCCCGGCTTCCGCGAAGTACACCGCAGACGAGAACAGGACGACACCTATAATGAGGAGCAAACCACAAGATGGGAGACGGGTAGAGTGCGACACAGAGTAGCGGGGCGGGCGAGCGGGCGCGGCGCGCGCGGGGCGGGGTTACCTCATGTCTCCGTAGCCGACCGTGGTCATCGTAATGACGGCCCACCAGAACGCGTCAGGGATCGATCTAAAGTTGGTGTCGGGGCGTTCTTTATCGGCGAAAAATACGGCACTCGAGAATACCACCACTCCTGTGAACACAAAAAAAATGTGCACCAGCGCCCGCGCTGCCGCTGCGCCGCCTTGACATCCGCTGTTTCACCGCCGTTCAAGAGCGTTGTCATTCATACTCTCTTTTCGTTGAATATATCAACGCTAAGGGCTCACTATTTCTCTGCCTTTACGATATTTTAGCATGACCACACTGAGTTACTTTCAGTCCTCTAATACTGGATTTTTGGTTGGTTCCATAAGCTTCTTACTCAGATTTCTTTCTGTAGTGGTTTCAATAAATAACAAAAAGTCTCTTTTGTTGATCCTTCCCTTCACTGTTTTAAACGTATACAATAGTCTCACAATTTTATATTTGTTCTGAACCAATGTTACTTTCCGAGAATACTTTTGTAACCTACATTATATACATTATTTTAATAGAACATAACAACTTAAAAAAAAATATCTTGATGAGAATGGGTTTATTAAAATCAATGCAGTCGCATAAATGGCTGCAGATACTAAACAGGGCATAAAATCCATCTTCACCGAGAGAAGTAATCATAAATGTAAATTGCTGTCTATTTATATCGTTGTTTAATGTTTGAGTTGGTATAAATAACCTGATCTTCAGTTTGAAAAGTAATTACTCGAGCCCGATGATGTATGATACGTAGGAACTAAGCTAGGCGCTTCCAATCACTTGAATTGTCGGTCCCGGCTTTTAAATTATTCGTTACGCCGCCTGAAGAGGCTTGTACTTTTAGGCGGCCTAATAACCCCGTCACCAGAGTTAGCCATACATACATGAGTAGAAAATTTGTTTTATAATAGGGATTTATATTAATTCACAACAAGTTTGTAGTTAATACCGACCATACTTTGATGTTTTGTAAATTATTTAAGCGTGAAGTTGAATTTTAATTTTAATGACCTTCAATAAAACAAAATGGATCATTAAACTATTTAAACGTTTCTCGCTATTTTTATGAGACTTTACAAGTCATCTAATGTAGCTTCTCTCGATGAAAATACTATAAAAGACGCTAGAATATAATTTCTAATGAGGGCTAACATCCGCTAATGAAAGAGGTGGTACCTATTTTTGTAATAGAACAGCTGCAATAATGAAGAATCTCTACAAAATTCAACTTTTTTAGAATATTAAATTGAAAAATAAATGTTGACCCTCATTCCACACAAGATCTCCTTTATATACCCTGTCACAGGTATCGAAACTCTAAACTCACCGATAAACAAGAAGAATATCAGAAGTCCAAGTTCTCTCATTGATGCCTTCAGTGTCCGTCCTAAGATCTGCAGGCCCTTCGAGTGACGAGAGAGCTTGAAGATCCTGAAGACTCGAACCAGTCGTATCACACGCAGGATGGCCAGACTCATGGCTTGGTTGGTCGACTTGTCTTGCGGCGAGACAGGGGCGCGGGGCAGGTTTAGCGTGTCTTCCTCTTCGGCTACGACGGTGGCCAGAGTGATGAAGTAGGGGATGATCGCGATAATATCGATTATATTCATAACGTCCCTGAAGAAATTAAACTTATTCGGACACGCTAAGAACCGCACTATCAGTTCAAATGTAAACCAAATTATACAGAGCGTCTCGATCAAGAAGAAAGGGTCAGTGATGTCAGGAACCTCGTCCTCCTCGATCTTGGTGGCGTTGGTTGTGGTGTTAAAGACCTTGTAGTGTTTGAACTCGGGCAGGGTTTCAAGGCAAAAGATCACGATAGAAAGTAGTATGACGAAAACGCTGATGATGGCAACAACGCGAGCTGCCTGGGAGCTCTCGGGGTACTCGAACAGCAGCCAGATCTTGCGCTGGCGTTCGTTTGAGGGCAGAGGCTTCTCCTCCTCCTTGATGAAACCTTCGTCCTCACTGTGAAAATATACCAATTAGTTAAACAACGTAATAACAATACCTACAGTAGGTATCGTTGATAGTTTTGTAAAAGGAAACAATTATTATTCTTCTTAAGATAAGATAAGATATTTTTTTATTGTAAAACTGTTCAATGGTTACAAGGATGGTAGGTTAGTTAATAGTTTCTTGGTTTCTTATTAAGTCTTACCGGAATTTGTTGGTGGCCTGTTCTCCGAGCTCGTAGAATTTAATCTCCTCAGAGAAGACGTCGAGGGGCACGTTGACGGGGCGACGCAAACGCCCTCCGCTCTGGTAGTAGTAGAGTATGGCATCAAAAGACGGCCTATTTCTATCAAAGAAGTATTCGTTCCTGAAACAAAGAATAGAGTCCATTTTATTGTATTACTGGCTCGCCACGACCCGCGGTGTTACTCGCGATAAATAGTTCCCGTTTCCGTGGCAATACTTTATCAAATGTAACCTATGTGTTAATCCAGGCAGCTATCCTGGTACCAAATTTCATTCAAATCCGTTCAGCCGTTTGAGCGTGAAGGAGTAACAAACATTCACACTTACACACAAACTTTCACCTTTTAATTATTATTGAGATTACTGAGAATTATGATGGCATCCATAATATTATTATAATATTAGCATGACATTTTATTTCAGTTTTAACAAGGGACTTGCCTACTTTTAAAAACTTACCTTAACGGATCGAAATATCTTATACGTCTGGCAGGGTCTCCCAGAAGAGTTTCTGGAAATTGGTTCAGTGTTCTTAGTTGAGTTTCAAATCTTAATCCGCTTATCTGTTGACAAAGAAAGGATCACGTTACAAATGGCTAAAGTTTCTGTAAGTTTGTTTGTAGAAACACTGTCCTTCCGCGTTTCAAAGTTTCTAAAATGTAAGTTAGAATACTCTTTTAAAACGAGATCTCTCATGAAAGCCTGACTTACAACAGTTTTAGAAAAATATCGACTCTATCACAAAACTGAGACACTGTTATTCCATTGATAAGGTTGACCGGTGTAATAATATATCAAGTTAATATCTTAAATAACGTATGATTTGAAGATGCTTATACCAGAGCGTCCGAAATAGTCTCTTCCCCTTGACCTTTGTGTATTTTTGTTTTCGCGCCGTATGTTCATAACATGAAAGATTCTACGAGTAGTGTCGAGAACGCTCCACAAACTCTACGTTTGTCGGTTCGACGCGCCACCAAGAGACCGTCCCAGTTAGACAGCTGAAATATTAAAGTAGGACTGGATCATGCAATCTGCCAAACGAGTTAAATACACTGTCATGTTGGAAATATTTCAGTTCTGCAATTATTCCGAGTGAGAGCATCGAAAGCATCCAGAAATAGCTTGACAGCTGTGGAGCTATGACGGCTGCCGGCTGGAGATAAAGGGCTGCATCGCATCGGTTATTATTGTCCCGCGCATTCCGGTGTCAATGTCAGTGTTACGAGAGCTAAGGGCGCACTCGAGACGCACGCTGCCGATACACTACTTTCAATAACAACCAACACATTCGGTTCGTTGGCATCGCTATCTATTATGAATGTATACTATGCCGCACTTATTTTAAGAGCCGCACCCATTTCATCCTCGCCAATGCCAATATATAAATGAATGATCATTACGCTCGATTACACGAAACGGCGCTAAACGCATTCCCAACGCGCATCGGCGGCGCCCCATTCCCAAGTTGTCACGTGCAGGTGCAATGTATATATAATGTGAACCTTTATAAATAGTGTGCGATGAATTTTTCAAGGTGATTGACCGATTCACGGAAGCCGGATAGTGCAACAGGTGGTAGAAACTGTCGAACGTTTTCACCGGAGACGGTAGTTTATGGGATTTGGTACGGTGTCGATGGCTCGAGGATTCCTTCCGGAACCCGATTTCTGCGAACGTTACTGCCCTGAATATTGCCACGTAAGCCGTGTATCATTCCACAATACGAAAGTAAACAAACCCAATGTTAATATGCGCCTGAGTTATTTTTGATATTTGACCTACTTATTATTTGCAAACGCGTCGTGTACCTACTCGATAACTGCGGTGAGTGGTAACGCAAAGCGAAATGCCGACTAAGATCCCGTGAATAATTGATCGAAGCAATATTTACTACCGTCGCGAATAATACGTTTACTCGTATAAATTAATTTTACGATTCCCGCGGTGAACGTGCGTTTCACACAATATTTCTTTCGTCGGCGCGGATGTTACTCCGTGGCTGGCAATGGACGCGGCCGAAAATACATTTTAGTGTGTGTTTCCCAAGGGCGCGCAGACGCGGCCCGCAGGCGGCGGTGCGCTGCAGCGCCTGCGCCTAACTTGCTCACACTTACAGACTGGGTCTTTTTCCTACACCGAAGGGTAGGTTGGGGCCTACGAGTTGAACTCTTTACCCCGGCTTCAACTCCAGTAGCAGGCTGCCCCTGGGTCACTAGGTGTCGCCTGTGAAGGCGGTGCTGCCCGAAGGTAGCGGTCGCTCGAGCCTACGATCAGCATCCGCTTCACGTGGTGGGCACGCCGAGGCTCGGGCTCGGGCGAGCAGGCCGCGACTGACGGCGTACGACGGACGATGCGGGACCCGCGAGCGGGAGTGGCTCACACTTTTCTATTTCCGCAGTAAAGCCGACCGCAAGCTGTCGCGTTACGAGCGCGGTCGTGCGCCACACGCCTCCCGCCGCGGCGCCCCGCGCCCTTGTGTTGTGCCTCCACAAACAACTCAATCAAATATTGTAGGTAAATAAAATGTTTAGATTGTATCACATAATAAATCATCGTACAAGTAGATTATAGTAAAAAAATTGGAAGTTAAATACAATTATGTAGCTACATAAAATTTGGGTAGGTAAGTACTGGTAACTGAATTATAAAAACTTAAAAAAAAACTAACGGTCGCCCCCTTCTTCGTTCGCGTGAACTTCGTCTTAGTAGCCTGGCTGAATAATACAGCATTTTTTTTCAGTCGTGCTCATTCAAAAAGTTAAATAACACACGGGAATTTATTCACGTAAAATGTCGTCGATTTATATACTGACGATTTTTCGATTCTTCCGTAGAATCTTCACCTGGGTATGTTCACTCATCGTGGTCGAGTTTCGCGAAGTTACATGTTTGTATGTTAAGGGAATACTATTTGCTTACAAACATTATCACCCTTTTTGGGTAGCATTTTTAAATCCCAAACCATTCTACATACAGAAACATCAGAACACAAACTTTAAAGTTTCAATACAAACTTTAACACTCCTTTAAAGGGCAATTTTTAGAAAATGAAAACATATTATCTTAATTGTATTGCAAAATATTTATATAGAGTTGATAACGCGTTGATTAAAGTTTTATATTTTTAGGACTTGTGTGTAGTTTAGTCTGTGCGTTGATAATTTGTCATTCAGTCAGTGAGTCAGTTTTCCTTTTTATATAATTTTTTTTCTGATTTTACATAGATTAAATATACACTACATGTTTGATTATTCCACTTTCAAAACTATCGGGAGTTGTACTAGACATTATGTTAACAAATCGGGAAATTACTCACGTAAAAATATCGTCGATTTAGTTACCGACAATGTTTCGCTTAACAATGTTTCAATGTTTCGCGAATCTTGGGTATGAGTATGGTAATTGTGAGACGTGACAGTGAGGAGTTTTATATAAGCAGAGGTTCATTAAGTTGGCGCAATGCAACCTATTGTATGAACATTTGTAAGAGTTGGCTAACATCGATAGTAGACATCTCGCTACTAAATCGCTACAGGCCATTTCCACCCTGCCATCCAAAAGTGTGTAACTTCAAATTTGGGAGCGGACGACGCCAATCCGTCTCGTAGTCCCGGGGCGGTGCCTTGACCCACATGCGGCAGGAGCGCCCAACTTAATCAAGGACACGCTTCCAGGAACAGGATCGAAGGGAGTCGTGCGAGCGAGACCGCGCGAGAAAACGGGACGGTGATGTAGGTTACGGTCAAATTCACTTGTCACAGATGAAATCATAGCTGCCGTCTCGCTTTCACGCACCCGCGTAAAGTATTTCCTGGATGCTTGCTTCGTTGAAAGATTTTTTGTTTGACAGCATTGCTCTATTTATTTGTATTATCTTATTGAACGAATCAGTGATTGTGAAATTTGATTAGGTAGGTACTAATGTATACGTAATGGCGCACGCCTTTTATATCTACCTAAATGTTAGTAGTACAAAAATTATATAATATACAAAATCATGTCCGATACAAGGGGGCACTGACTTACCCTTTAGCTAAACGCACAGACAACGAGAAGCGACTTTATTTTATACTATGTTTGACAACAAACGTTCAAAGTTACAATTAAGTGTCATTTACACTATGCAGATGCATACAATTAAATTGACTGTCATCATGACTTGCATGGTTCCGTAGTTGCTTACAATTATTGAACGTCAATTAGGTGCGCGTAATTATTACATTCAATTATTGCTCCGGTACTACAAGAAAATGGCATCATGTAAGTGGTACTTAAGAGTAGTTCGTTGGATGGGATAAGATATTGAAATAGCCTCAATACAGGCTATTTCAGTCCTTAAACTCAATGATTTAAGAGGGATTATCCTTCAAAGAGCTCAATGAATCTATGCAGCTCCGCTCAACATTATTCAGTCTATAAATAATAGTAAATCCCTAAATTCTGTGTACTAGAATATAAACAGATACTGTAATCTCAAAGAACATTCATATGGAATAGAATATCGAGATTACAAATCCTCTGTTGTATTTATACACAATCTATGTCAAATTCGAGTGTTCCGGAGGACCCTTCAGGGGGTTAACGCCAGTTTACCGTTGTATTGGATATTGTCCTCGATAGCGAGTCAAGTATCACAAATATAAGACAATGCAGTGCAGCGCCTCCCCCGGTAACTTGTATGAACTAAAAATTCTATAATAGATTACTTGACACGTGAGCGAGGATAGATTACTATACCTACTACCCATTTCGTGTCTGGGTGTTTTCTATGTATAATATGTATGATTTAAAAAAAAAAAAATGTATCTATGTAGTTTATCAGTCATCTGGTTACCATAACACAAGCATTAAATTGCTTAGCTTGGGACTAGATGACGCCGTGTGAAATGTCCAAGGATATTTATTTATTTATTTATAAACTGGTAACCCCATTGGACCAAGAAATAAACGATGAAAGAAAACCTAGGTGTGTTTCTACAAATAAAAGGATCACGTGAAGTTAAATACTTATTGTATAAAAATGTTCTTCTAGTCTTTGCGCCGTAGCACTTCGCCATTGTATGATAATTACCATCATTTCTCCGTAACACGAACTCACAGTAATAGAAAACTTCGGGAGGAACTCAGTTAGCTGTCTAATCTGAACAGAATAATCATGTGATCTGAACAGAATACGTCTACCGCAAAAGGGCACATCCAAATTATTTATTTATTATTTACTTCTAGCCCATATTGTCCCACTGCAGGGCAAAGGCCTCCCTCCCTTCTTTCCAGTTTTTTTTTGTTAAAGTAGGTATTATAAGTACATCAAGTATTTTATCATGTATTGAAAAGTAGGGTACTTTTCAATACTTAAGAGGTTACAAGCTCATCGCTGTCTATATAACGGACAATTTATATCGGAATTTTGTTTTAAATCACCTCGCTCCTTCGTTAATTGAATTAAATGTAACAGTACAAATATCGCGAACAGCAATCATTGTTTAAGCCCACCGAATTCGTACCAAACTCGTACTCCTCACGCAGTGGCGCATGTAAATCGATAACTCCCATGGCAGTACGTTCATACCAGAGCCTATAGCCATGTGACAAATTTATCTATTCTCTTTGCACACTAATATTATAAAGGTGAAAGTTTGTGTGTATGTATGTAAGTGTGTTTTGTTACTCTTTTACTCTCAAACAGCTGGACGGATTTGAATAAATTTGGTACCAGGATTGCTTATAACCGGGATTTAAAAATAGGCTACTTTTGATCCCGGTATTCCCACGGGAACGGGAACTATTCACCGCGGGTAACACCGCAGGGCGCAGCTAGTCATCAATATTTCTATGATTTTTTCCAGTCATCAAATACCATGTTCTATACATTATCCATTTACGGCATCGTATACACTTTGGATATCCGATAGTTTTGGTTACATCTACTTCATAACATCCTGTATATACTTGGCATCTTTCTGTGATATCTGGGTTCGCTAACTGGGAATTCACAGTCGTGATCATATTTACTTTTTTCATTTCATCCTACTAATAAAAGGTGAAAGTTTGTGTGTGTGTAAGTGTGTTTGTTACTCTTTCACTAAAACTACTGAACGGATTTGGCTGAAACTTCGAATATACGTAGTTTATGACCGGGAATAACAAATAGGCTATTTTTTATTCCGGTATTCCAACGGGAACGGAAACTACCGCGGGTAACACCGCGAGGCGCAGCTAGTTTACAATAAAAATGACGTTCGTGAGTCAGTATTAAAAGTCCATACTCAAGCGTGAATCAAATTCAAAATCAAATTCAAATTCTTTGTTTACAAAAATTAACTACAATCGTGTTTCAAGCGGTGATTCATCACTCAGTTTCCATCACTGTCAAAAAATCAATCCTTGAGCGAATACTAGAGCCTAAGTTCAGACGCTGAATACGAGCGTTAGACATTTCAGTCGCACTTCCATTTGCAAACATCACACATTATTTTCAACTACATTTCGCTGTATATTGCCGTCTTAAACCTTTCCGCTGGCGTCCATCATCGAGTTGCCGCTATCGATCGTGTTTCCTATACGCGGTTTAAACTTCAAACGTATATTTACCAACAAACTAGTCCTAAAATACTGGCTATAAATCAAAGACGATTAATATCTAGAAGACAGACAAAGGCCATACACAAAATCGTAACCCTAAAAAATAGCCTGAAAGCTCTAAAACATCAATTTTATCCAAGAAATTTCAATTAATTTCTAGTTAAAAATGTTTAAATATTGAATATTGTTGCTACCTACTACTAAGTATTGAAATTTCTTGGATAAAATTGATGTTTTAAAGTTTTCAGGCTATCTGGTACTGCGGGATCGGGTTACGATTTTGTGTATGGCCTTTGTCTGTCTTCTAGATATTAATCGTCTTTGCTATAAATCAACAGGTAGGTACAAACACTCGTCACACCACAGTTTCTCCTCTCGTGGTGACTTCTATGGCGCAGTGGGCGAAAGCCCTCCTGAGACGCAGAGGTTGCGGGTTCGATCCCCGCCGCGGGATAAATGTTTGTATGGTCTGCTAATATTCGTCTCGAGTCTGGATGTGTTCTATGTATATTATGTATGTATTTATAAAAAACAATGTTACAACAATTATAAAAAATTATTATTTGATTATTATTTATTAAATAGAAGCTGGCCATCGAGCATTGTGAGGTTACAGTTTCGTGGCATGCAATCGTTACGTAGGTAAACAATACATGGAAAATCAATAGTTTTGACTGCGTTGTTCCGCAACGGGAATCTACGAAATGTAATTCAGTGCTGATGCACTAATATTAAAAACGCAAAAGTTTGTATGAATGTAAAAACTACTGAACGCGTTTGGCTGAAACTTGGAATGTATATTAGTTTATGACTTGGAATAACACATAATCTACTTTTTATCCGGTTTGTACCGGATGGGCAGAAGCTTGTACATAATTATATCCTATTTTAGTACAAAATTGTCCTCTAACTAAATTATATTCATTTTATGTAGAGATTATTTATAACTTATCTAAGAAAGTATTTTTCTCAATCACAAGTTAGTAACATAAATTATATTATTTGGTTTGTTACATTGAAAAAAGTGGCAAATATTTGTAAATACAAATACTTGCCACTTTTTTCAAAGTACCTTTGCGAAAACGCTAAATTAATAATTTTATAAAAAAATAACCAAACTTGTAGTTTTCCCTTATACAAATCGTTTTGATGAATACTCATTATGAATATCACCATATTGAGCATTCATTGAATTAAGTGCCAGTGTATATTTTCGGCACTTTCAACTTTAAAATCTATTTAATACCATAATAATATATTTTACACTAGTGTATTCAATTGGAAATTAAAGAACTCACAGACAGACCTACGAACTACAAACTTTTTTTTTAATTGAAATGACAGAAACCGTTCTTTGTAATTTATCATTTAACTCCAAAGACTTTGTAATAAATAAAAGTCTTTGTTTAACTCTGAATCTACAAAATCACTGCTCATTATCATTTCCATGTAAGCTGTCTCATAATAGACAAGGATGTACCTACTAAATAGCAAATTACAAGTAAACCACCAGCGTAGATTGAACTATTGATTGCAATATCTTTGAACTTTTGCAGAGGTTTATCGAACTTAAATTTTTTTTTTCTGCAAAATGTTCAAATGCAATAAAAAATAGCGCAGTTTACTTATATTACAAGTGGATACGGTTATGCATAACCAGTCCAAGCGCCAAATTTCATTTTTTGTTTTTTTTGCATTTTCGTAAACTCCAAGCACATAATTTAGACATAAAAAAAACACCCTTGCACCCAGCTTCACTACAAGTGATATTTTTTGATACCCAGTCCAAGCGCCTTCTATGGCAATGTGTTTCTTAGGATCTTTTTTGTATTTGTACAACCAATTCTTTTAAATGTTTAACGCATGAGAGGTCCAAACGACATAAAAGTGTCATTTGGACTTGTTTTCAAGAAAAACGCGTTTATGTAATTTCCCAAAAAACTGAAAATGGCGCTTGGACTAGTTATGTTTAACGGCATCCAAGTATTCCGCGCTTGTTTTTTCAAAACGGAACGACGGGATTAGAAATGCCAAAATGGGTCTGACTGGCTTTCATAAATGCTATGCCAATGATTAGATTATTTATTGTTATTTGATACAACAGGTAAGATGTTCGTATCATTTATATTAAAGAGGCCTTGTAGACTATAAGTAGGTCCATTGCGGTATTCAATTGCAGAGACTACCCTGACAGCTGTGACGCGAATGGCTCCGTAGAGCTGACATTGAAAATGGTAGGTAATACCTACAGCTAAAAACCTTAGAACAATCTTAAGAAATACTCGTAAGTAAGTTTAAAAGATCAAAAAATGCATTTAACAGATTTGAATACAGTTTTATCGACCTTGACTTTGCTGATACTAGGTACCAATAGTACCTATTCTGGTAACCATAACACAAGCATTAAATTGCTTAGCTTGGGACTAGATGACGCTGTGTGGAATGTCCAGGAATATTTTTTTATTTATTTTATTTTTATTCTAAAGTCTCACTTCACATTATACTCGTTCAAGTATAAACATAAAAAAGATGACTAATGTTAAAAAAAAAAAATCTTGGTTTTTTGACGTACCAGTCACACTTTTAAGAATGATTGGGCTGTGCTCGAACGTTACAGAATATGAGTAGTTTATACTGCTTGAGAGCTACGAATAATTTTCTTTCATTCTTTTTAATTAAAAACTTTCATTCTCTACTGGTCGATCAACAACAAAACATTTATTGTAGATGTAGAGTCACCAATAATAGATAACCTTGGATAGGGGTTTGAACCAACACGTGCCTCGCGCAGGGGAGTTTCAAGTAAGTGACGTTTTCTGTACCTAACAATTTTGATTCTCCGAGGCTATACTATAAGGTATTTTTTATCTAATAAATAGTTATTATAGGCACAAACAGGCCTAAGTAAGTAAGTTCGTATGAGCAAGTGGCCAACTCTGGTGACGGAGTTTTTAGGCCGCCTAAAGGCCTCCGTCATGACTTAACGACTTATAAGCCGGGGCCGACAATTTAACGTGCCCTCCGAAGCACGTAAGCGCTCAGCTGATAATGCCACTTGCGGTCACCCATCCAAGTAGTGAGACAGGCCTAAAAAGGATTTATATAGGTACGCAATAGTACGCAATAATTTAATTATGACAACTACCTTTTGCATTTTTTGTTTCATAATGACAAACTATATCTACACATTGACAGTGAGGAGTTATAGCTGATATTTATAGGTATGAAATAGGATACTCGTATGTTGCCAGGACTAACTTTTAGGATCTCAGCTGATTAAGAGGACCTTCAAAGTAAATTATGGGTAGATTGGTAGTCATTTCTTTAGATCTTTTTGTATAACTAGGTCAGGTCTTCCAAGTTTTTGTTTTGGATGGGGAGTTGCCTTCTCCAACAGACGTCGCTTATTACAGTCATTAAAGTAAGCAGTAAAGCGCCCGCAACGCACTAAACACTTTGCGTTTGATGTGGCGCTTCCCGAACAGGGTAGGTACTAATGTTAATTATTATTATAAAATAGCAAGTTCGTGGAACTGCTAGTTCTAGGCTAAGCTCCTAATTTAACTAGATTTGTATGTACAACCCATAACTTCTTGGTCAAAACGTGTAAAGCAAAGACGCACTTGGGCTCGTATTCATTCTCTATGGAAATTGTGAATTCCCAGTTTCGTTTGTGATTTGCATACAACCGTTGCCTGACAAACCCAGTTATTTTTGCTTTTGCTATCAAATAAATTTTCATACTGCTCACGTCGTCCTGCCCAATACAATGAATGACGCCAACAATGCATGCATTGATGCATTCTCTATCCACATAACAATGCATGCATTGATGTATTCTCTTTCCTCATAAAACTAAATATTGATATCATATTTCATTTTTTCATTTCATTTTTTTTTCATAAAACTAGTTGTTCGCTCCTAACGAGATCTCGATGTTGGTTGGTGGCTTATTTTGTACCTACTTGTTTCTGACTACCAATATACGACACTGTCGAGCAACAATTAATTATTATTTACAAACGAATAATTGATTGTTTAAATTACGAAATCTGATTACAATATTTTCGACTTTCGTCGAGTTTTCAATTAAAATCTTTATTGAACAAGTTGAACAAGTGGCATAATTAAACATTTTATGAATTATTAAACCGACTTAAATTTCGTAAGATGAGAGAAATTTGCTGCACTCTCGAGATATATTTCTGTTTATAACTCCGAAGATCCTCATCAGATACTCAAAATATTTATTTTGCTCATTCGGAACCCAATATCTTTACAACCCTTATTACACAGCTCATTAGATACCAACTGCCATAGCACTACCTATTAACGGTTCGATAGTTATGCGAGCACAAAAAAGTGAAACATAATAAACAAACAACAATACCTACATACATCGAAAGCAAAATTGCCTAAGTTTATAAGTTCGTTTTGATTCGATTATTTCTGGCCAGTGAAATTTGACTTTGAACTTTTCTGGAAATAGATTTTCGACGATTTAAATGGCATCATAAACAACATATTTCTACACCAAAATGGGAAACTAGCGCCTGAAAATCAACATATTTTGATAAAAGAAATGCCGTATCCCAAACCTTCGTTAGCGTAGCCATCTGATTTAATTAGAAAAGTGTATCTTTTAACAACTTATACGAAAATATAAATTAATTTTAGAGCATCATCGTGATAACCATAAATACCGATCAAACGCCAATCAATGTTTTTATTTTGAAACCGAAACACGTGCTATTTACAACAGAATCCAGTGCCACAACACAAGTCAAGCAGCGGTTTATGGTTTCAAGGACGCTTCATTGAAAATCAGAACGCTCTACAATGAATAAATATCACAGTTTAGCTAACTTAGGAAATACTAGATTTACCAATTCCATTATTATGTCCAATTTTGGAAGTAAAAGATGTAATAAAACTTATGGAAAAGAATCATATTATAAAATAACTTTGATCAATTGCTTGTTTTTTCTCTATGGTAAAAATGTTTAAATTATATATTATGCTATCGTATATTAGTTATTTTATTTATAAAGAATTAGTATAAGAGTTTACAATTTGAGTTCTTAATGTATTAAACATTAAGAACTCAAATTGTAAACTCTTTTAAATTTATCAGTGTCGCTGTCGGTAGTCCTCTTCAGTGATATTAGTTGTTAGAACTATGATTTTGTTTGACTGACTTTGTTATAAATTGATCAGAGGCTAGCTGCGTTCGGTTGAATTATTGTTTATAATAGCTTTTAGTGTTTATCTGTCATATTATCACGAGAAGACATAAAAAAATATATTACTAACTACTAAAAATACTGTTAAGCAACACACCAACTTTTGAAGTGATTATTAGCAATAAAGCTAAAAAAATACTCTGCCCGGTATTACAGTGACCAGAGATGGCCACTTGCTCATACGAACTTACCTACTTACTTTTTACCTGCTAAAAATTGACAAATTAAAATATTGTTGGAGCTCAATCGAACAATCAGAAACTTCAATTAAAGTCGTTGATTTTCGTCGAAATAACAACGGGCATTGTGTTTTTATCCAGCGCTACGACGAGGATCGATTGAATTGTTAATTGGAACAAATTATCGCGGAGCGCGAGTCAGCGACATACAATCGCTGCCAAAAAGTGCGAAAAGAGTAGTTTTTAGTGAATTTTTTTAAGGTAAAATAAAAATACTTCGAAAAACACGAAAACTGGTTATTACTGTATTGAATTGTTTGATTAATTTGTCATATATGTTAACTGGTCATGTCTCAATGCATTCAAAAGTACATCTACAAAAGCTGCTGCTCAGCTGTCGCTACTACTATTATAAAATATCTCTGTTACAGCCACAAAGTCATCATCAAGAACTTTTCGGCCCCAACGGCTATCTGTTCCGCGTGCTAAATGGCCTGCCCATTGCCATTTTAACGAGCTAATCCGCTTGGCTATATCGGTGACCCTCGTTCTTCTACGTATCTTCTCATTTCTGATTCGATCCCGTAGAGAAACCCCGAGATGTAAATAAAGGATGTTTTTTTTTATTTGTTCTGAACGAATGTAAAATGTGGATAGGTACAACTGGTAGACTGTTCGCTTATCACTGAATTTAACTTATAACTTTGTTTCACCAATAAAATTACTATATTGTTTGTGAACATTGCCACGAGTTGTCAGTTCTGTCTGCATAATTACATCCGGGTGGGACGGAATAAAACCCGTATATTTGTAAACTTTTGCCGGTGAGAAATTCGTTTATGGCCGAACAACAACAGAGATTAATTTGCCGCAAGTTTGGTTGGACCTGCGATGCAATTACTATTGTGAAGCCGCAGGAACGATTTTGCTCGTCTCGAATAACTTTTTGTGACAACAAAATGTGTCTAGCTGATCTATTCGGTTGAACCTAACAGGTATTCGTGAACTATAAACTGATTTTTGTCTCTAACCTACTACTTTGTTTATAGAATTTTATAATCTTTATACTTTCTCTAAAGATTCAGTTGTTTTTATAAATTGTCAGTCCCGACTTTTCGGTCGTTAAACCGCGGAGAAGTATTCCCAAGTGAGCACCTATGCGTTGAGCACCCAAGGCCAATCAGGCGGCCTAAAAATTACATCACCAGAGTTAGCCAGTACTCATACGAATAACCGTAAATATTACGATGCTACCCAAATTGGTGTATTTGGGTATAACAGAACAAATTACGTCAAACGAGTGTACTTTTCGAGTATGAGAAATCAAAAATAACTTACATTTATTACAACTCTCTCACAGAAGTCGTGATCGTGATGTATTGGTTCGAACGTGATCACACCCCCTTGCGGCGGCCTGCCCGTCTCCTCCTCTGGGTTGCTGAGTTTCGGGAGGGACCTGTCGACAAAACGACACATAATTAAAAATAATAATAATAATAATGTTTGTTTATTCAAAAAAGGTCTTATTTCTAAATTGTAACACTTTTAAATTATATAAATAAAATTTATCTTTGCGACCTGTTTAGTTTCTGCGTTGAGTTCCTCGTCCTAACTAAGTAATAAACTTGTATGTAGAAACGAGAGATTCTTGCTTCGGCTAAATGGTGAGTAGTTAAGTATTATGTACACTAGTAGATATTATAGATAATACAGAAAAGTAATAGTAAACATACCTACCAATTTTCAGTAGGTATTTGAGTGCCAATAAATAACAATGTTAGTATTTGTATAGTACCGCATAGATTAAAAAACTTGCACTGGACGATTGTGTGCATACTTAATTATTTAAATCGAAACATTGATTGATACACACGACTGTGCTTGTGCTAAGGTAACGAAACCAATAACCTTGTACCACAGCGTCATCTAATCCCAAGCTAAGCAACTTAATGCTTGTGTAACCAGTAGGCCTAACATCTGCAACACGATAAACCTTCTCGTCGTCGGCAAAATTTTCTCTCCTTCTCTAGCATAGTACGTTAGAGCAGTTTGGCATTATCGAGATGTATCATTTGTCGTCTCGTCGCGTTGCACATGTTAGGCCTACAGATGAGTGATATACCACTAATACACTTGTTTTTACTTTTGCTTTGGAAACTTTTGCATAATGTGCGCGCTTTTGCATTTTTGACAAATTCGGTAAATTTGGCTCAAATTCTTAATGAAATATTAGATGCCATTATCCATTAATCTCCTTTAGGCCTTTAGGCGGCCTAAAAACTCCGTCACCAGAGTTGGCCACTTGCTCATACGAACGAACGATTAATCGACAGTCTCTACTCTCAATATCCTATCTATCTGTGCTTTGGCTAGTAGTAGTAGTATCCACAGAAAGATAGATATTTGTATTTTTTTGTATGGAAGATTCTGTAAGCAATCTTCCATACAATAAATGCCAAATCTATCTATCCTACTGTGGATATTACTTATACGGCGTAAAAATCTTACCACGATTAGCAAAAGCACAGATACAAACGTTATTGAGACTGGCATTACATTTCAAGTTTCAGAATTAAATCAAACTAAAGGAAAAATTTGAAATTCAATTATAGCGAAATTAAGTGTCAGGTACCTTATAAAAAGTATTCTAATATTTAATTTTATTAAAGGATTTGAAGGAAATTTAATTGTAAAGGAAGAAAGCTTATTGGCGGCGCTTCATCTTATCGAGACTAAAATAGGATTCAATTCTGAAGTGCGAAGGTAATAAAACGAAAACTTATTAAGTTGTTAAAGTTCACTCGGATTTATTATTATTTTGTATTTTCTTTGATTAATAAATATATTTACTATTAAATATAGAAATATAGTTTTATTTAAGAAAGTAAGAGTACGTGTATCCATGGTTAATTTCATTATTTTGGGGTGATTATTAACTCATTTTTAATGATAATAAAAAAATAATTTGCTTTATTATAAGCTTCTAACATGTACCTTCATGCAACAAGGTTTGTTATGCAAAGAAATTATGTATAAAAATTATATAATTCAGAGTAAAAAGAATTTTATCAATTACTAGCTGCTGCCTCACGGCGTTACCTGCGTAGTAATAGTATAATGATGATGACAAGAAAAAACAATCTTTCTCAAGCACTAAGCTATCAAAGAAGAAAGAAAGAAAGAAAAATGTTTATTTTGTCAGTACATACTATAGGAAAAACATTACTTATGGAGAAAGAAACTAGAAAAATGACAAAAATGGCTACTACTCAGCATGATGCTTCGGCAGGAACCAAGAAACCTGCCGGAGCGCTGCTCTTCCGTAGCGCCGAAACACAGAAAAAGTTTTTCAAGTCGTTAAAGTTATTCTCAAGTAATGGCGTCACCAAAGGACATTATGGATTTATTTTCATTGTAGTTATATAACATTTTATATTTAATTTACAATCTGAGGCCGTACTCGGGATCAACAAAAACGAAGTTTCGTGTCAATTTTCGGGGTCAGCATAATGTTGGTGGATACTGAATTCGTAATATAGTTCACAAACATAATTAGAACCCAGTTTTCGTTGATCCCGAGTAAGGCCTCTGTAACGGCACACTTCGTTATGCCATGGTTTGGTTACGCCTCTTGAAATACAAAAGTCAAAATCTATGCTTTAAATATAGGTTCTTAGGTTTGGTTTATGATTTCAGACTTACATTATTGATGATTAAACTAAGCACGTTCATCCAGCAGCCACTGTACGATACTAATGATTACGTTTAGATAATTTTACTTTATCGCTAACTAAACGGTCGTTATAAGTACTAATTAACTGTTCCTATTTGTAAAATAAGCTCAATTTAAATCTATCACCAACATCTCTGTGTTTTTTAGCCAATTATTTTGATAAAATTTTAATAAACCGAGGGTTTTTTACACAATTTATGAGTAGGTAAAGTAGTGTAAGTCAAATCGCCGTCACTCCTGGCGGGTTAATCGCCAGGAGTGACGGCGATTTGACTTACATCCTCGGTGACCCCGGTCACAGATTATATAATACACACCGGGCTTTTTAATTAATGATTTTTCAAAATCTATTCTTTTCATACATATTTTTACTCTAACAAAGTTTACATTTGAAACAGGATAATAATATTAATTTTGTGATAATAGAATAATAGTGTGTAATAATAGTGATAATAGTGTAATAGAATCTTGCTTGAAGTAAATAAAAAATTGAAATAAACTAAACAGAATAAATATATTATACAAGGTGACAACAAAGTAAATATAAGGTTAACCTAATAATAGTGTACTGCGTTTAGCAAGTCGTTTTGGGACATCACAATAAATAGAAGCTGAGCTGCGTAGGCAGCAGAGGAACGCGACGAAAACACGCGGAAAAACGACGTAAGTACGTCCGCTTGCATATTGTCAAGCGTGTTTACTCTAGCTAGACAATAGACATGAATAAATGACGCGTAGGCATTGAGCTACAGAAAAATAACTTTGTGTCATGCGTGCCGCGAATTATTTTAATTGGACTACCAGTTTCGCCGCCTAGAACACACTACAGTTATTAAAATTACCACAACAAATAAACTAATTCAACATAGTTATTTTAGAAAAAAAAAATCATGTTCTATAAGTAATTCAAATTCGTTTTGTTTAGTAAATCTGTGGTTAAACTGCAGAAGTCATAGTGACCAACAAAATAGAAATAGGTAACTTTAGTGTCCCTTTCCACCTCGAGTTGTTTTTTGTCCGATCATCAAAAATATATGCAGGCAACGAGCCAGTCCGAAAAAATCAGAAGGTTTATATGAAACCACGATACATTACCGTAAAAATGATGGCCAGGGCCACCAAAACACATATTATGTTGACTATATTGATCTATGTAGTTCTGAGCTTCGTTCAAATTATTCAAAGACCTTGCATGAACATAATATCCATAACCGTGGAATAATACGACGTAGTTTTCAAGTTGACTTAGTTCCAATAACAATACAAACAACATGATACAAACATCACAACAATGCAATATAAAACGTTGTAGCTTGATACCCTGGCTCTGAAAAGCAAGGAATCTTGATTTGACTTTGTTTCCCGTTTCACTGAATTTGAAGCTTAAAGAAAAGGACAATTCTGAGATTTGCGAAAAATTCCAGTTCTTACGAAATGTGGTTTAATTTATAGCAAACTACTAAGGTGGCTTGAATTTCATAAGCATTCGATGGTATTTAGAAAATTATAAGCAGGTACAGTTTTCTGACACGTGAACTTTACCTGGATTAGAAATTAGCTAATGTTTATTAATTTAAGGAAATCAGAACATACTTTTATATAAAAATAGGTATATAGCATAAAAACCGACTCTAAATACATCAAGAGTTCATGAGGTTCTATGTTTTATGAAATAAGTAGTATATTTTTGCATGACTGAGTATCGAAATATGACCGCTGGTATTTTTAATTTAACAATTGAGATTTGACTTTGATTACAAACTCGATGAACGTAGAGCTCTAGCTTCGAGATTTCGTAAACAATCAATTAGTCAACTCAACAGTGATGTAAATGGTAGTTGAAGCAAGTAGGTACAAAATAAACCAACAACCAGCGGTGCGCGTGATCTCATTCGGGGCAAACTACTAGTTTATTATTTAAGTGTGAGGGGTTAAAAGTGTTTTAAGCTAATTAAAACATAAAATGTATTTTTTAAGGCTCACCTTGAGAGCCTTTCCCTATTGTTGAATTTGGCAAGTGCACCAAAAATGTCAAGCAGGCCCGGCACCGAAGAGTCAAAATGTGGATGTCGGCCGGCACTCTGCCGATTTCTATGAAACGTACCGAACATAATAGGCTCTTGAGCTATTACTGCATGTAACGTCAAAGAAGACACGTTATGCACTTGCAACGATTCGAAATGAACTGGCCGATGCCAGAACCATGAATAGCGAGCAGCCTAGGGGCTGAGGGCGGATATTATACCTACTCGACAATTAAATCAATTTTCATTATTATTTATAGACGATGAAAGTTTCATCAATGCTATTGGAGCCTACCGCTTTTCTATCTTTGTGAATAAATCTGATCTCTGATTAAATATGATAGCAAGACATAAGGCAATTTATATATAAAAGCTTACGCAGCCACCTATTTATCTTATTATTACGTTAAATGTAGGAGTTTTAATAAATTGATTGTTTCGTTTGTGATGGATACCATAAGCTTTTTTTTAATACATCTTTAATATTATAAAACATAAGTATACAAACGGGTATTTATCACGAATTTTACCTTTAATATTCGCCCGACGTTCGACCGGATTGCACCAGTTCTGTATAGTTTAAGAAGAGGCGGCTGGTATTTTGTATAGTTTAAGAAGAGTAGCGAAATTGCAATTGGAGGCCACCAAACTCTGTTTTCACTACTCTTCCTAAACTAAATAAAAACTATTACAGAGGTATCAAAATAAGCTTATGGTATCACATTCCGTACAATCAATTTTTTAAATTCCTTGGTTCAACGTATTAATAAGCTAAAAAAAGGTGGCGGCGCTAGTTTGACGCATACAACAACCTTAAAGTGTATTTTAAAAAATTGCCATCAAAAACATAACTTGTAAAAAGAACCAAGTCTTTTAATCCCGGTATTCCCAAGGGAACGGAAACTAAGAAACGGCTGGAGGGGTTTGGATGAAATTTGGTACCAGGATAGTTCATATCCTGGAATAGCACCTATGCTACATTTTATCCCCGCGAACTATTCACCGCGGTAACACTGCGGGGCGCTCACATATTTTATCAGAGCTGGATAATAATTGATTATTTTAAACTTTGAAAATAGTATCACATTAGTGGCAATTCTGAGTGTCGCAAAAGCTAAACTAAGCTAACTAAAATTGTTGCCGTCCCTTTCATAGCAGTGGGAATAAAAAGGATGGCAACAATTACTATAAATTTCACAGGAAGCATTCCAAGTAGCGAAAGAGTTGGACATCTTGGAGCCCACGTCATCCGCGGCGAGGAGCTGAAGGCGTAGGGCATGTGCGGCATCTACAGAGTCACTTTAATTTATTCCAGTTATCACGATTTTCACTTTATAAGTAGGTCAATGAACTTTCATAAGTAGGTACCTACAAAAATTGAATAATGTTAAACTTTTATTACCAGTCGTATTCAACTGAAAAGTACAATGTGTTTGTTTTTGAGAGTGGTGTCATCACAGCTCGTGTATTTAAACAGGTTTCAATCATCGGGTGTACTTGAGATCTGCGCACGGCTCTGACAGGTGCACCAAAACACGCTTACCTCTTGATAGGAACTTTTAGAACATCGTAACATGCAGTTGTCAGTCAGATGCCGGTATGCGTCAGGTATTACGTAGTCTGACGTAGTCTGTGGATTTCAGTAAGTGTAGATATCAGGTTTTTGAGATTTTACTGGTGCAATTGGCGGAATAATATAGGTTATTTATTATATAGATTATGTAATATAGATATAGATTTGAGTTACGATACGACTAATCAATTCTATAAATGAAAAATTCTAGAGTATGTCAGAGCTATTATATAATGCATGTCTTTGCGTCTATTTTAGGTTAAAATATATTTTTATTCTCTAGATATGTACTCTGTTCTATTTTGGCTATGTTGCTATTCGTGTGAAACAGTCGTAAATTTGTAAAATTTTAAGCATTATGGAGAGTATTTTGTAGTGGAAATTCATATTCTATTCTATTTTTGGAAAGAGTAAAATATAAAAATAGTAGAAATAATGGAAGTCCAGCAGTGCGAAACAATATTATGCTGATTATAATTATTCTTAATAATTTCACTTTCAAAACTATCGTGAGTTGTATTAGACATTATAATCGAAACATTGTCGGTATCTAAAATCGACGATAATTTTACGTGAGTAATTTCCCGTGTGCTATTATAATTCTTAATAATAAAATAACAAGTCCATAATTTATATTCTCGTATTCAGAATCTTCACTCAGACTTGGGTCTCAAGAGAATGGTATATTTTGTCAGTTCTCTATAGCAATTGATTGATAAATAACCGCTTGAGTTATACGATATACCTACGCTTGACTAATATACCCGAAATTATGAATACAATTGGCCTATGTAGGGCATCACTAAGTTTTATTTTCCCTTCTTTTACGGAAGCAATTTTCCTTCGATCTATATTAACTCGTCCTTAGTATATACCTTAAATATATAAACTACCCATTCTTTCAAACTAATAGGATTTAAAATGTCCCTGTAAACCAAAACAATCATATTTGTATAAATAAGATTAAAGTACTTTATAAAATTAATATCAATAACCTACCCCTGATTGATAACTACGTCACAAGCTATGCTACTAAACTGATTTGAGTGAATGTTGTGATGTATGAGTTTATACCTAAATTTGCATAGTCTACTTTTATCTTATTAGCGAGAGATCGCGCGAGTGGAAGCTAGTTAGTAACAATATAAATTGGACAGGACATGTCTGTTACTGTTGCTACCACTTTGTCAAAACTGACTTATAGTTTAGCCAAGTAAAATACTTGACGGCTTCGTTTATCCAATGTATCGCTAACAGGTTTGATGTTGTGCGGTGTTGAACTTGAACTTGACACTATTTGTCGACCGCTCTTAACCGTCGTTTCCACAAATACAGTGCTTTCGATCGCTCACGCTTAGTTCCTTTGTGTAACATGTATTGTCTAAGGCGCTTATAACAAACTCTCTCTCTAGCATTGATCATCGTTTAAATTACCTACAGTTTAAAGTTGATTTTTAATTTTAAAAAGATGTTCAAGTATAGATCACTAAACAAAACTGGTCGTCAACTGACTTAAGTGTATTCAAGTTCATTGACAGTTGACGAAGGTAGTTAAAGAAAAATATACTTATTAAAATAATATAATTGAGTGTAGTTTTAGTGGCGTCTCAAAAAAAGAGTAATGCTTGAGATTAGATTCGTAGGTCAAACAGCGCGAATATGCATTTTTTTCCGTTTTTATTCTAAAGAGATTGAAGAAATGTAACAGAGCCAGTTAGGCATTATTAGAGTTTAAACAATAAGTACTTGAGGTGTCAATCTATAATCCCAGCATAGGAAGGTTTTAATGGATGAATGAATAGATAATACGTACGATAAGAACATATAAATGGTCTGTAGTTATTATTTATGTTAAGTGATTAGTATATTAATGACTGTTTGTTTTCCTAAGAAATAAAAATAAAATAAAATAAAATAAAATAATGAATAAGTAAATAAAATAAATATGTACGATATCTTTGGACTTTTCACGATCCACGTAGTCGCGTCGATCATCCTCGATCATAGTCCCAAGCTAAGCAACTTATAATGCTTGTGTTATAGTAACCAGATGACTGATAGATTTTTTTGTAATGACATAAAAATATAGATAGAAAAACGCCCAGACCAGAAATAGATATCAAATAAATATTTTGTCTCTACTGCGTCTCAGGCGGCCCACTGCCACAGGGGATGGCAAGATAGATGGATGGATTTTTGTAACTCTTTCACACAAAAACTACTGAACAGATTTAGCTGAAACTTTGTATAGGTATGTACCTACCTATACTTAAAATATGTATTTTAAGACCTAGAATAGCACAAAGTCTACTTTTTATCCGGGTAAGCACTACACAAGCAAAGCTGCGGACAGATTCTAGAAATTTTAAGTGTTTTATTAGAATTTTAAATAATCTATAAAACTTTAGCAACACAATGCTCTATAATCGCATCTATTCTAGTTAATTATTTGTCAATTAAGTAAACAAATCAAAGCCACTACAGCTTTTAAATCATCATCATCATCATATTCAGCTTTTTGTGACCCACTGCTGGGCATAAGCCTCCTTCCATAACCGCCAATCAGCTCTACTTTGGGCCTTTTGCATCCAGGTCTTACCGTGTACGGCAACTATGTCGTTCATATAGCTTTTAAATACATGCACTTCGAGTTTAATTTTAATTCTCATAAACGAAAATCCTTAAACTGGAACTCTCTCGCCGCACAGAGTTATTTTTAGTTTTGGTTTATAACACGCATAGCTATAACTTTAGCTGTTTATATTTAGTGGCATTATCCATACTTGTTATTATACACAAAATATGGCACAAAAACATTGGCAACATTAAACGTTATTGCTCACGTCTTTGCTAAACACGTCCTACGTCTAAAGTATTTTATTTTATTCGAGAATCGAAACAGTGATATAACTTTATAATAGCACACGGGAAATTACTCACGTAAAATTATCGTCGATTTAGATACCGACAATGTTTCGATTCTTCCGGAGAATCTTCATCTGGGTATGAGTGTGGTCACTCCTCGCGGCTGCGTCTCACACTCTATTTTACGTGAGTAATTTCCCGTGTGCTATTATAATGTCTAATACAACTCACGATAGTTTTGAAAGTGATACAACTGATTACTATACATGCTATTAACGAAAATAAACACAAACTACCATCTATCCATCAATATGATATTTGACTATTACAAAAATGAACTTAGTGTTAGTGTTAGTTATTGTGTAATAACATGAATTTATGTTGTATTATATTAGTGTTAGTTATTTTGCTTTTTGTTTTGTTTTCTTTAATTTTTACTTTATTTTATCCTTTTTGTCTGTTATTTTTTAACTGTTTTTTTATTCTTTCTTTGTCTTTTGTTTTGTGGTGTGTGTGTCAAATAAACTTAATTCTATTCTATTCTAATTCTAAACGGTTATATAAATTATCGTGAGGAAACCAGTTAGCTTTCTCTTAAAATTGATTCGAATGAAAACGTCTACCGCATTTTGGAATTACAGTCGGGTGCATACTTCATTTTTAATTAGATACATTTATTTAGATACTTTCGGGGTAGGTTGTGAATCCTATCCTATCCTATACTAAACGCAAAAGTGATGTATAGATGGATATTTGTTGCTCTTTCACGCAAAAAGTACTGAACGGATTTCGCAGAAACTTAAAAATCTTGGAATATAGGTACATAGTTTATGAGGCCTAACGTGTGCAACGCGTCGAGACGACAAACTACATTATCTCGATAATATCAAACTGCTAACAGACTATGCAATAGATATATTCGCTAGTGTTCCGCTTGTCCTACATACGGACAGACATAGCGAAAACACTGCGGTTCCGCTGATAAGGTTCCGCAGAGGAAGTGTGGTTACGGTGTACATCGAAAAAAAAATCTTTGAACTTAAATAAGTACTTATATACTGTCATTCTTGAGAGTTTTTCTACTGAAATAGTAGTTCTGACTAGATACGATTGGTATGTTTCAAATGTTATGCTTCTGAGTCACTAAATAGCTTTTATTATTTGTTTACTTTTTATACTACCACAGATAAAATAATACTATACATACTACTAACTGCGCCCCGCGGTGTTTCCCGTTCCCGTGGGAATACCCGGATCAAAAGAAGCAAATGTGTTAATCCAGGATACACAAACTTTCGCCTTTATCGCCGCCTGAGACGCTGAGGTTGCGGGTTCGATCCCCGCTGCGGGACAACTGTTTGCATGATCTGCAAATATTTGTTTCGTGTCTGGGTGTTTTCTATGTAGTATAATATGTATGTATTTACAAAAAAAAATGTATCTATGTAGTTTATCAGTCATCTGGTTACCATAACACAAGCATTAAATTGCTTAGCTTGGGACTAGATGACGCCGTGTGAAATGTCCAAAGATATTTATTTTATTTATTATTTATATTTATTTATAATAATACTCGTAGTGTGATTTTTATTAATAATAGTAAGTGATTTCGTTTCTGTAAATAAATGTATTTGTACTTACTAATAATTTAGTTTGTGGTTTTACTACTAATGGGTGTTGCATCGTATAGTAACTATTAAATTTGAGTATAGTAGTTTAACATCGATTTCCACTGAATGTGTTTCTAATTCTAGCTGAACTGCCTAATGTGCCATAAAAGCCAAATTGCTCATATTACGAATTGTAATTTGTTTCGTTTTGATTAAGTTTTTGAAGTTTATTGGCAAAAGCGTGTAGGTAATCAAATTGTATAAAAACTAGTGCATGAATAGTTTGCCCGGTTGTTTTAACTATTAGACAACGTAATAATATTAATTAAATCTTTCATAATAAATGAAAAGTCTTACTAAAAGTTAACAGCTCCGGCAGGATTCGAACCTGCGTAGATACAAGCGATCGCTCTTAAGCCGAGCTGTCTGACCACTAGGCTACGGAACCTTATCATCATCGGTGCTTTAACCGAGAAATCATCTTACTAATAGTTTCAGCGCTCGGCGTTATCGGTCGTCGTCGCTGTATCTAATACCAAAGTGTGGTTTAGCACTGTAATCTGTTAGGAACCCTCTGACACCAATAAAAAAATTGCAAGGATACTTTCCAACAATAACACTCGCACCAGAATCGTTTCATCTGGTCAGGGTCATTGATTCCACAGACACTCAGATACATAAGTACCTACTACAAACGTATAACACAACGTATTTTTTTGTTGTTGGGGCTTTTAAACTATCCCGACTAAAACTCTACTATAATTAATAATGACATAGATAACATTTACAAATTACAATTAAAAATTATTAAAACCCTAGTATCACCTAAAATAAAAATTCAATTTCAAGACAATGAAGGTGGTCTCTTCAATCATTGTAAAATTTTACCTGTCCAAACCCAAGTCCACTACTCACTACTAAAAGAACAGTTTTTCAATAAATCACTACAAAATCATATTGAACACCCTGTATACACTCGATCCATTGCTAGGAACCAACTATGCACGCCGCGCGCAGTCAATGCGTATGGCGAGCGAACAACCGGTTATCTTGTGCCTCGGCTAATCAATTCCCTACCTTTAGATTTACGTACCAGCTTAACTTATAAGAATATAAAGTTTAAATTAAAAAAATATTTTATAGCAAATATTTAGCTAATAAGTAATACATTATAAGTAAGCACACGGGAATCTACTCATGTAAAATTAGGTAAGTATAAGTACTTAATGAAAATAGTTTGTTTAAGTTACCATAAAAGGTGGGTGGGTATATTGTTTTTTATATACTTACAATGGTTTTGTCGTAGCTGCTACATAGGTACTTACTAAGATACTACTACCGCAGATAATATAATACCTACTTACTAATACTAGCTACTACTTAGATTGTGTAAAAATAGTGTACCTACCTACCTACTTACTTACTGTACTGTTACTGGCGTAAGCGATAGTGTCAGACTAAACCTTAGTGGTTTTTAGATGCTATTTTATCCTATAAGATTTATTAATGTTAAAATGGTAAATAAAATGAAAAAAAAAAAAAAAAAACATATAATATTAGGTACTGGCTAACTTTTATAGCTAAGTTACAAATCTAGGAATAACTAAAAGCCACACTGCACTTACGGGAGGGGCTTATTTCTGTTTTCTTTTTAGTGTAGGAAGGTACCTACCTACCGTCCTCTAAAAATGTTGGTTGTACTTTGTCTTCTATCTGTACCTACCTACATACCTGTCTTGTGTCCTTCTCTGTTATTGTTTTTTCTATTGTATGTGTGTGTGCTGAATAAATGTTTATCTATCTATCTATCTAAAATCGCTTTACAATAGAAACGAACAAAAAATGAAAAAAATGTGTAGGAATTTATAAGTACTTAGATTTAACATTGATCGTTTGAGTTTTCGAGATCGAAAGTCAATTCCTATACATTTTTCTTTGTTTCTATTCTAAAGCAGTTATAGAAATGTCACTTGGCTAGAAGAGCAGTTTAGTGTAGGTCATGTGTGTTTATAGTAAAATGCTTTATTCAAAATACCAAACAACAAAGAGATAAGTTTTTCAAATCAGTAATGCGCAAGTTTGCAGCGTTGCGAATAATAACGAAGTCTAAGAGATCGCGGCAGGTCACGCCACGACATAATTGTGACGGCATAAGGTACAGCATAGAACCGAAACTACGCCCTACTACCCCCTTCTACCAAAACCGAAAACATACAGCGTGTTAATCAGCAGTTCAGCTTAATAAGGTCAACCAACGTAATAACAACATAATAATATATTGTTCCAAATTCAGTTTTTCCCAACATAACCTCGTTTTCGGGATATGGTAGTAGGGGGGGGGGGGGGGCTGTTCACACGTAAATAATCATCTAACCTTGAGAATGTATTTTCTAACACAGCTTGCTTTAGTTTTTGTTCATTTATCGTTATGTCGACGCACCGTGCTGTCGGTGAGTTATGGTATGAGCTCACAATAGTCATATTTTAATAGTAATCGGTATTCAAAAAAGTTTAAAAGTTAGCGCCACAGTTTTGTTGGAGGTTGATTAGAATGAAATAATGATTGAGAATACTTTATTGTAAAAGAAAACTTAAAACGAGCAGCATTATTAACCTTTAAATTGTACCATGGGCGGTCTTATCGCTTAGAATACAATAGAATTGATCTCTTCCAGACTAAGAATATATTACAGTCATTGTCAGGGGCGTAGCGTGCCTTGACGGGGCCCCGTATCAAAATTTGTTTGGGGGCCCTAAGAAGGGTAAAAATTTCTCACAAAAGAAAAAAAATCTTACGCACGTAAAATTGATACGGCTGATACGGCGGTAGCTACGCCCCTGGTCATTGTAATTACTAGTACGAATATTACAAAGACGGTTAAAATATCATGCAAGTCTCGACCAATAGGCAAAAAAGTGCTGACGTTTTGGTGACATTATTTCGTTTTGTTTTCATAGAATTGCGCTTCTATAAGTTAGTTGGTTTACGTTATGGTGCTTGCTATCAAATAGTATGCAAATACGACCTATATTTTAACGGATCTCTCATGAAACGTTGTTGTATAATCTTCTCTTAATTTTGTTTCCATACTCGTAGATATAATATTTTAGTGGGTAATTAATTTATGCGATGACATTTCACTCAGCGCCCTCTATACGCCATAGGTAATTTTTTAGGGAAAACCAACATTTAAAGTATGTAGATGGTATACTAATTGCTAAGGTAATTTAACTTGTCTGACAGTAGTGGAAATTCGGAGTATCGCAAAAGCTAAACTTAACAAACCAAAAATGTTGCCGACCCTTTCATAGCGAGGGAATAAAAAGGATGGCATTAATTTTAGTTAGTTTAGTTTAGCTTTTGCGACACTCCGAATTGCCACTAGTGGCTTGGATCAGTTTTTGTTACATAAAGCTAAAGGTTTTGTTGGCTACGGAACCCTAAAAATGTAAACAATCTTACGATGATGTCTGACACTTTATAAAAACATGTTCAATTTAAAAAATCTAGTGATTGGTTATTGGTTAGATGGTGTAGACATTTATACAAACAACGTTTGTACATTGCATTTGGCACAAATGCTCAATTTTTCTAAATCATATAATAATTGTAAGTGATTTTAGTAAATAATTAAATACATAATTTTGCATTTTGATAGACAAGTTTTTATTTATTATTGGCGTGAAGCAAATCCTTGCGAATCCATTATGACGCGTTTCCTTCTATCCAGCTGAAGTTATGTATAATCCATGACAACATTCTTCAGCTATTTTCAATTTAAAAATATTTATGATCAGAGCTTCTTAGAAACAGATTTATATTCGGAAATACAAAACTATCTAGGTATAGCAGTTTCAGCATACAAGTTTTTTTTCGCCTTTAAAATTAAGATTAATTTACAGAAACTACTTATACTACCACATATTAACATAACTGTACAAAATACAATAGGTACCAGTTTAAGCCACCGAAGGACCGTTGTAAACGATCTATAGGTAGCTCCACTGATCCAAACCACTGCCAGACTAGCTAAATACCTTAGCAATTATTATTTATTACTTTAGATGTTGGTTTTAAATATAAATAAAGAATCTTTATTTTAAAAGATATCTATTTAGTAGTGGCAATTCGGGGTATCGCAAAAGCTAAACTTAACTAACTAAAAATGTTGCCGTCCCTTACATAGCGATGGAAATAAAAAGGATGGCATTAATTTTAGTTAGTTTAGTTTAGCTTTTGCGACACTCCGAATTGCCACTAGTATCTATCTATCTATTATCTATCTTTAAAGCTAAAATATCATAAAAAATCGTATTTCTAACAATATCGTTGGCAAAAAATACAACTGACTTAAGCTATATTGTTCCGATGGCCATCTGTACTGTAAATAACACTTTCTGAATGCAAATGATTGACTTGTTGCTAAAAATGCAGAATTCATTTGATGTACTTATGCCAATAAACTTTGAGGAGTTTTCTCAATTTCCTGTGGTAGCCATTATCGGAACTGAGTTTTGTCAGTACTGAACGATATTTATGTAAGATATCTTTGAAAATAATTACAAAAAACCAAATTGGCTTTCGTAATGTAAACTGTAAAACTCCGTTAAACTTTAACAAAGTTTTGAGTTAACAAACATGAAAAAACCATTGAGAACATTAGTTTTTGAAGTGGGTGGAAAGATATATATATAGTTTTGTACTTCATCATTAGATGCATGATAATGCGCGGCATTGCAGCTACTGGTTACAGAGCGTTTAAAACCATTTTACTGCGGTGCCTAAGTGAACGTGTGTCAAGGTTCAGTCTTCTGCAGTAAGCACTAAGTTTTTGGGCAGCCTGAAGGCCTCCACTATGGCTTTACGATATACTACGAATATTAAATAAGCATATTGAACTTAATTTTGTATATTTATTTATTTATTACGGCAACGCCAACCAGTACACATAATTACACACTGTAAAAAACATTCGTATAAAAATACTATGATATGTGTACCCATTACAGGCATGCACAGCAGCACTATTTAATAATCATTAATAATAATGAACCTATGTAGTAAAAAAAAAAAACTAAATTTATTAATTTAAGCAACAAAACAAAACTCTATACATGTTAAATTAAACGAATGCTTTAAGTATAAGTATGAGGAATCACTGCCAAGGGACAGGGAATTCAAGATTTCAAATTGAATTCTCGTATTTACAGCACCGCATCTAAACATAGACTGATTGGTGAGTAGCTAGAGAGCTTTTGATAAAGCTGACCCAAAGAATTTAGCTGTAACTACTGACTAAAATCCTGGAATACTCGATCGAGCGAGCGAAGCTCTTAGTGGGCGATTTTCTTTGGTATGTTTTTCTGTTTCACTTCTTTGTGTGCAGATATTTGCTCCTGGTGAAGTTGTTTTTCTATAAAATATAACGTAAGTAGTATGTTAGTCATCTGGTTACAATAACACAAGCATATGTTGCTTAGCTTGGGACTAGATAAACAAATTATAATATTAATAATATTGTGTAAAATGATCAAGGATATTTATTTTATTTCAATACCCTCCGAAGAGCCTGTACACTTACAGAATTGTGTCTAGCTGTTTTTTTACTAAGCTATGGAACATTGTTTGATATACTATAGGTAAGTTAAATAGAAAAGTTCCGCTCTACCCTACTAAGAAATGACGTCGTGTAGCGCAATGCCGCTGAAATGCGGCCCGACATTAAGTTTCCTACCTTCATAACATCACTGTAAACTCTCAAGTACAGATATAATCTAATTAGCAGTGATCGGAATAGATAGAGTATTATTTATAACTAAAGTTCCAGCTTGGAAGTAACACACAGTGGATTACACCTCTACAATCCCGAACAGGAACTTAAGATAAATATACTCTACCTACTCTCCCTGCTAATTAGCCGTCGTTTCTGATATCTCAATCAAGGGTTGTTCGAACTCGATTTCTAATTAATAAGTTAATTATTATTTCTAATTGGAAATACAGTTGTACTTTCTCCTTTCTGTATATTCCATTATATTCCACTCCATTTTATTCCATCTCTGTATAATAAATAATACGAGTTGCAAACTAAACCAGAAAATAAGACGATGGAAACAAGAGTGTTCTTGACTTGAAGTTCAAGGCATACATCAAACGGAGTCCACTTATCCAGCGACATCTGAGTGTGTGCACAGTAGAAACGGTGTACCAAGGAATTTGTAGCTTTTCTATTCAATGGGATGCTTTTTGAAATCTTTGAATTCACGTCATATTATTGGTAAACAACTGTCATGATAGTAAGTGAACGATCGATTTATTCTAATGCAAACTGCTGAACCAAAATTATTCAGCAACTGGGTCAGATCTGAGTAGACCCAGTAGCCGAATAAAAAAAAATGAAACCGGCAAAAGGTACCGGGATCCGAGTCAGTTGCGGTCCCACTCGCCGGAACCCTCAACCTAACAACACGAATAGTTTAAAGTTTTAAATCAGATTTAGGTGTAAAAATTTAATTTAATTTTCAGAGTTATCTTAAAGTATCTAGTTATAACTTTGTAACCGGGACAGACTATTAACGGATTATTGAAATACACAAATTAATTTTATTGTTTCTGTTACATATTATTTGTTGTTTTATAATTCAAATATTCATCATAATTTTTTGCGATTGCCAATATTATTCATGTTTTAGTTTTAGAGAACGATATGATTTGAAAGCTCTCCGCGTTCGTTCGTTCGTTCGTATGAGCAAGTGGCCAACTCTGTTGACGGAGTTTTTAGGCCGCCTAAAGGCCTAAAAAATCCATCAATTAGGCTTGACGCAAAGATGCGCTGGCAATTTCAAGTCAAAAAGAAGAGAGATGAGTAAGCTAAAAATGTCATAAGAGCCTCAGGTTCATGCAACAAGACAAAAGAAGGAATAAAACCTTCATCGATACTTGACTTGTTAAAAAGCCGTTGCCAAATGGTTGGGGTCGGGCTAAAGGGCAGCCAAGCTTATTTTTAACCGATATAAAAAAAGGTCGTTCTGTTGTTTTTTTTATGTATGTTCACTGTTATTTAATCAATAGAAAACAAAAATATTTTCGAAATCGGTCTAATTTCAAAATTATTTTAGTTTGCATGAGTATACCTACTTCCGAGCTGGTCCCATAAAAGAAAAGGATCTGACGGGGATCTTCGTAGTTATAACAGAAATGTCTATTTCTGTTATTGTAAAAATACACTGTCTATTTTTATGTAAATTAAATTTATCTACAAATTTATTGTTTCTGTTAAGTACATATTTGTTGTTATTATAATTAAAATATTCATCATCTTTATTAATAATTAATCTCTGACTACCCCCTTAGACATCTACGAAAAAAGAACTAAAAAATTACCTAATGATCTGAAAGAAATGTTTACCGCTCCCGCGGTACAGTCGTGATCATATTTCATATTTTTATTTCATTTTTCATTTTACAATTTTATTCATAAATAGAATTCAGTACAACATTTAATTGCCAAGTACACTTACAGACAGAACTAAACTTTATGTAAATATTCCACGAGCGCGCTAACTAATTCGCAAACCAAACGCTTTACCAAGTTATGGCAACCTAACTCCAAATTTGCGATCTTCGAACAATCGAGATAGTTAGTTGGTTACCTGGGCAATTTGTCAAAGTTTGCCAATTGAGAAGTTACTCGGCACAGCAGCGACATCTAGTACATCGACTAACTATGCCTTCCTTTGGTTAGTGTCAATTTATCTCCGATTAAATAAGGTATCAGGTTAATTAATCCTAATCCTACTAATCCTATCCTACTTCCTACTAATCCTACCAATATTATAAAGGTGAAAGTTTGTGTGTGTGTAAGTGTGTTTGTTACTCTTACACGCTAAAACTACTTAACGGATTTGGCTGAAACTTGGAATATACATAGTTTATGACCGGGAATAACACATAGGCTACTTTTGATTCCGGTATTCCCACGGGAACGGAAACTACCGCGGGTAACACCGCGGGGCGCAGCTAGTAACAAATAAGCCTACTTTTCACTATAATAAATCTGTTTGACTGCATTGTACATACTTACAACCTTGAATATGAAATAGAACCTAAGTACTTGCTTTTTCTATATCGGAGCCGCTTGAGGAAGTTACAACTAAGTTAGTTTAACTAGACTATTGCACATTTACGGTTTCTGCTTTTGTTTTCCGCATAACAGTTTCATAATCTGTAAGCCAACGAACGAAATTATAAAGGACTAGCTGAGACCCGCGGTGTTACCCGTGGGTATACCGGGATCAAAAGTAGCCTATGTGTTATTCCCGGTCACAAACTAGGTATACTTCAAGTTTTAGCCTAATCCGTGCAGTTGTTTTCGCGTGAAAGAGTAACAAACATCCATCCATCCATACTTACTAACTTTCGCGTTTATAATATTAGTAAGTAGGATATTCACAGAGAAATGTGTGAAAATTGCACCTCCCCAATTTTCACACAATACGAGTATACGAGTTAGCCGCTGCGGCCACATGTTCGAAATCATATTTAAAATAATATGCCATGAAATTATCTAATTAATAAAGCCAATTGAATGGAAATAAATAAGGTTTTTGTCTGTTACGTCTATTAAGGTTCCCCGCTTCTAAAAAAATACGCTTGAGTATGCTTTGAATTATTTTACATACTTGTATCTTGTACGAGGGGAGCAGCTATACTTCAATTTCACCGGCCCGAGGGCATTTGGGAGGCGACGACATGTCATCTCTTTAACATCACAAAAGCAAACTACCGCTGCAGCAGCAATCACCAGCTTTTGAAGTCATGGCTTTTATGCACCCACAGTTTATGAAAGCTTAGCTTTAAATAGTTAAGAGTTAATATGCAAATCTAACGTTATTCTGGACATTTACATACATTTTCAATAAATTGCGAATAGGCTGTATTTACAAGAAGTAAATTAAGTAACTGAAACCGCTCACTGTACCTGTAGTTATTATCTAATCCTTGATTCAGAATAATATGATAATATTAGAATAGAATATAATAGAATAGAAAAAGTTTTTATTTTCCATCAACATAAACATGGTATTACACCGATCCTTACATGATAATAATGGTATTTGGAATTTTTTTCTACGACGCACACGACACGACGTCTTGTTGTTAAGCCCTTGACAAGTGGCAAAATTAAACTTTTATGAAAACCGACTTCCATTTCGTAAGAAGATAGCAATTACCTGCTCGCTCAAAGTCTATTTCTGTACATAACTCCGTAGATCCTTGTCAAAACCTCCATCAACCCTTTATCAAATTAATTTTCAAAATAATTGACAAAATAATTATTATTGGTAACCCTAGAAATAAATATTAAAACATCTAAAAACAACTCCTCCTTTTTTGAAAACGGTGAAAATGGACCGTTTTTTAATAACAAATGAATGCACTGACAAAGGTGTGCGACGTTTCTACAATACGACGCGACGCTGCGACGACGTGTTTTACGCCGTGGCACGATGCGATGTCCTGTCGTTACTTTGTACATCGCTTGTTGTAAATTTCCACTATACGACGTCGCATCGTGAAACAATGCCTTTTTGTGTAAGATACCTTAGGGGCGATTGGTCCATTGCAATATCGCTGTAAAAACTTAAAATTCTACGAAAATCTGGTCTTGAAAGAAATCAGGTTCACCTGTACAAAATGTACCTTTAAATAGTTTTTATATGAGACTAAGTTAACATAGGGCCTATATTATATGCACACCAGTTCAGAAAACAATCATTCGAGCGCCGTCAATCACACGTGTTGTGAACTATTTTGCATTATTTGTTTTTATGATGACTTCATCGGCCTTCAAATAAGTAACATCTGTTTACCTATTCAATGGTAGCAGTTGTACGCAGTTTTGTTCACTTTTTACTACCGTGACAGAAATATTGTTATCATTTGTGAATATTCACTCAGGAAGAGTTCAGGTTCCCTTCTTTCAAAATCTAGATAGACTCATCCGAGACTAATTAGTTTTTATGTATATAATTATTTTATCTATTTGCACAATTTTATACTTTATTTACCTATGTTTGCTCAGATTTTTTCAGTATTTATATTTATTTTTATGTTTGTAAGAGAAAAATATTAAATGATTTAATTTGAATTTGATTTGACTAGCATCAAAAGAGATCTCACATCGACACTCTACTGTACATTCCTCTTTCTTTTTTTCTTTACTTATTCTTCACAACCTCTGCAATTCTGTTTAAACGCTATGATATGATATGAAAACGAACAAAAGGCATTAGACTTTTATTCAGTTTTACTGAAAAAGCTGGCGCGATTAGAAAAATAAGAGAGCTGTTTCATGAGAAAAATAAAAGCGAGTAGGAATGAGAAAAGCAGCGCATCAAAAACAAACAAATGTCCGGAGATGAATGAGGGCAACCGCACCAATGCCTGTAAGAATTACGGCTTTGGTCATGAAATGTAGTCGAAAGAGACGATCTACTATTAGATACAAACCGTACAATTCCGAAAAAAGTTTTTTTTGCGATTTCTGACATTTCTAGTACTCAAACCTCAGTCGGTCCAGTAGAGACTTTTGATCCTTATAAGAAACAGGATCGATTGGCATCATAAAAAGTTTTTGTGTAAAATGACAATTTTCTTGCTGACTGTACATTTTTTCCAAAATCTGTAAATGCAGTTCAGAATATTTTAAAAATATATGGATAGTCTACTAAAAACGTTTTCCTGTAACTATAACGTTTAAGGTACCTGCCCTTACTGTCCCGTCTCAAAAATTCATCCTGCAATGCACACACTTGTCTCTAACGAAATTAGCACTTTAAATCTAAATATTTCAACAGATATTTAAATTGATTTAGAATGATTTATTTATATAAGATTAGAAAATATTGATATACTTATATAATTATAAATATCAAAGTAAACCTCTAATATTTTTGAATTACCTTTCCAAAGATAACCCACACTATGGAGTAATCGAGAAAAAATATTCACCGTCGTTTCACGTGTAAATGATGAAAAATTATGTTTTTTACAATTTTATTTTACCACTTTGTTGATGTCATCAATATTATTGTGTCATCATGCCAAATTACAGTTTTCTAGTATCAAAAGTATCTGAGAAAAGCCGCGGACGAACGGAAGGACGGAGTTCCTTGTCACTTTGAAACCCTAATAAAAATCAGCACCATCTAGCCAAGTTAAATTTATACAATCACTTTAAAATAGAAACGAAGAAAATTATTGTACAAATAAAATATATATAAATAATAAATATCCTTGGATATTCCACACAGCGAGGAATGTTATTCGATGATGTACATTAAGCAAGCGATCAAAACTGTCTAATCTGTCAATTAATGTGTGGAATGTCCAAGGATATTTATATTTATTTATATACATTTTTATTATTTTATATTTTAAAGCGATTGCAGGTGTAGGTAGCAGATTCAACTTAGCTACCAGGCCCAAGTGTAGGTCGAACAATTTAATATCCGTGCCGTTCCTACGTTAGAGAGTCATTTTGTTACGTAATAAAAAAACAGTCCATTTTTGCGTAGGTGTTTTAAATGTCAATCACTTATATGGATGCAGCCTTATTTTTGTTTCAAACTTTTGTCGGAATAATCACACTTTCTTTATTAAAAGTAAAAGTAATTAAAAAAGCTATTCGTTAATTAATGTATCAACATTTCTAATTATAACACATTCTCATTAAATATAATCATGAAATCGTTAAATATTTGTTACATAAAAACATAAGCATGGTAGCGTTTCAAGGAGATAAGCCCTAACGAATGCGCTGATTATAAAAGAGAAATAAATTTAACATGCTAACAGTTCTCATTAATAAATCATGAGTATTCGCGGCGCGATAACACGAGACGTTAATTGTACCGCAGTACGAGTATCCAAGCCATCGTTGCCGGCATAATAACCATCGGGAATAACCAGGGATGCCAATTAAACCCGTGCAACACGCCTAATGATAACGCACTGATTGTGTCTCAATCGTCGGTACGCACACCAGCAAAGGCTAACCCTTCAGATTTAAATTATATTTATCTTTTTATCTTCAGTAGACAGCCCTTCACCTAGTTTGCGCCAGCAAAGCCCTTCAAAATGTCCCCCCCACATAAACGTCCGCTATCGTAGAATCCGCAGAAACTCACATTTCACCCATAATATAAAAGATTGCTCCAAATCGCTTCCGATAACGAGCCTTTCTTGTCGCCGTTCCAAAAATCTCAATGGGTGCTGTAAAACTCCTGCTGGTTGAACGGTCTCTCGGTGATCAAACTGTAGAATCTGCAGCAATCGATACTCTCCTCGGCGTGGAATGCCGCATTGTGAACATGAAATCGCGGGCCGATGTGGCGTCACTGATAACTAATGCCAAGTACAGTACACTGGCACGCTGCGGCTCCGCACGGCTATGCGGCCCGAGCCGGCCTCGCTGCATCTACTCAGCACGCGGGCGCTCGAGACGAATGCCTCTCTCCAGGCCTCGGCGTGCACCCGGTGCCAGCGCCGGTACAGCCGCCTGCGCAGAGCTTGCTATGTTCATCCTTCAGCCAAAACTAAAGCTAACAAATTTCCTACTGATAGCTTCATTTGCTTTTTTTTGCGCGTGACTCGTATTCGATTTATCACCCTCTAAAGCAAAATTATTGCGTACTACGTGAGCAATATGAAGACATAATTTTTTGATCGAAATTATAAAATAAAACCTATTTTACGAGCAGATCGTAATGTTTCCGGTGATCCGGCTGACCACCAACATTGATCTATTCATAATTTAATATGTGCCTGGAATACGCTGATTGAACGCGAGTCGTCGGGATTCGCGGCGCATTGCGGAAGATTCATCATTTATCCTGAGATCGAACGATCACAACAACTGATTGATGTTACTTTTGCCACTACTACGCACTTTTCCCCATCATTACCGATGACATGTTTGCCAAAACATAATTATTATCACTTCTCAATACTATTTTTCATTGACTCAGTTGGCGAGATGAATGTTCCTGGGTCATTTATCTCTGCGTAAAATTTCCCCATAACTATACGAATGCTAACGAAAAGATTAAAGTTTGATTTCTCTCTTAAAACCACCAAACAACCGTTCTTTAAGAGACATATTATTTTGACAAAATATTAATAATGAAAGCACACGTTCCGCGAAACATTATTCAGAGTTTTTCGTGTGATTGCTCTAAGGGTGAGAAAAATCATGTAGTGTTAACGTTATTATTTTGGTGTTTATATGCTTATTATTTAGATAACTAGTTTTTAAAGTTTTATAAGGAAAACTTACTTGATAAGAAAATCCTTGAGATTCCATATGGTTAGTAGGTGCAACGCATTTACTGGCAGATCGTTAGTAGAAGACCACAACGATGACCATGCGTGCACTCACCAGCACAACTGTAGCGCCATGGCTGGTGCGGGGCAGAGGCTCAGGCCGGCGCGACCAGGCGCGGCAGCGCGTGTGGCCTGCGGTCGCGCTACCGACCTATTGTGACGCAAACGGGACATCCTGGCCACGAACCGTTTTACGAGCGCCGCACGATGACGCTTTTCGCCTCGCCACCACACCGAGTCGCTACTGCAGCGATACGTACCTTTGGTCTCCGCCTTCCTCCTGGGCCCGGGGGCATTCCTGCCTCGGCCTGAGGACAGGCGTCAGCCCCCATTTCTCGACCAACTCTATACGAGCAATGGTGGCTGCTCGAGTTCAATCTGTCATCGGGTCGGAGCGTCGGCGGTGCGGCGGGATCGTCGCGTCGGGCTGCCGGCTGGCGGCTGCACTGCACCCCGGCTCCCGCCACGTCACGCGCGCACCATCGCGCCCGAGCCTACTCCTGGGAACTCGTCATGCCTGAGCAGGCGCCTTAAGACTCCAGACCACTGGCGCGTCTGACTGTGCAACACCGGGACTAAACTGACGCACGTTGCCCGATCAGTAAGAGTACGCAGCACCGGCTCCGGAGAGATTCAATATCCTCCGTTATGAATTAAAGTTGAACGAGCGGATCTGAGTGAGAAATCTCGGGGACCGATATCACGCCGCGACTAGTCACCGGGACAAGTGTTCTTACGTAACGATAGTGGAGGACGCTGTCGGCTGCGCCTCACCGGGTCCGGCGAGTCATGATCTCTCGGAACCGCGCGAGTACGATCGCGAAAGCGTGCTGACGCGAGTGTCGCACGTGCGCAACGGAATTGGACTGGTGAAGCGCGCCGCGCGCGCGTCTTCCCCCTTCCCCGCGTAGCGCCCCGGCCCCGCAGCGCCGCGTTGGCCCACGCCGCGATGCCGCACGCGTATCGACACCACCCGCGACCACTGCATCGCGGCCAGGCGCGGCAACCGGCCCGTGCGGGCTACGCACCCGCCGCCGACGGCGCGCGTCTCCACCCTCGCATCACTCACGCACCTAACCCTGACGCCACAATACACATCTCGAGAAAACATTTGCTTTTCTTGCGCCTAAAATCGTTTTCCGTAAAACGAAATCAGTCCTACACATTTTTAAAGTCTCTTGTTACTTACGCAGTCAATAATCATAATAGAGTCATAATAATATAAACAAATACACACTTTACATATAAATAAATGTATTTTGAATAAATTAATAACTCTCAGATTACAACCTTTCAACAGTAATATAATATTTATATATTATTTATACTTTTTGTAGTACTCCCTTCATAATCTGCTCATTATTAATCTCTTTATTAACGCTCGCGGACGAGTAGAGTTTTGTCTTTAAGTTTAACATATTTGAAAAAAATTATAGGTTGAAAATTATGGTATGGTGAAAATTTACATGAGCTATCCGCTGGAGGCTTGCTGCAGCTCGTGGAGGCACCGTCTCAGCGCCGGCGGGCGCACGAGCTGGCTCGCCAGGCGCGCGTAGTTCGGCCGCGGCAGCAAGCAACGGATACACAGCCGGCGCACTTGCCGCTGCCACCTCACTGACTAACCTAGATCAGAGGTTGGGGATGCAAAAAGAGCCAACTTCGATCGCTTTTTAATGCTATGACGACTAAAATGACTATTTAAGTTGCAATTGCATCAGTTCTATACTATTTGTATTTAATTGCCTAATGTAGTAAACTGATGAACTTAGACATAAATTAATATAAAGTATCAATGACATTTTCATAGTTTTAGGAAGGATGGGTAATTCTATGAGAATGAGGACTTATTGTATTAGTTATTGTATTTCAAGGATACAGTTCATTATGGCTTCATTTAAAGGAACATTTGAAACAAGATCAAGCTGCATCATAGAATAAGAATTACTTACAAATCAAAGAAGGTAGAAAAATAATTATTTTATGTACTTATTTTAGCTGGGGTTGATATTGATGAATCGTGGAAGTCGATGTTATTTTCAAAACCAAAATTTCTGTATAAAACTTATCTTTTTGTTACAGCTGTACTTTAAGTATACTTACGAGTATTTATGTAGTTATTATAGAATTATTGTTCATATAAAAATTATGATATTTACTGATGAAACGAGTCACTATTAAAAAAAATGCTAGTGTAATTTCTCGAAATGGTAAAATGAAACACAACACTTACAAGGCTATATATATTTTGACATTGGTTATAGTTCACACACGGCTGAAATCAAAGACTTTTTTAATAATAGGACGCACTAACAAAATTGAAATATTTTCTCCCTCTTAAATCATCAGTTTTATGAGCTGAGGGTAACATGGCCAGTATTCAAACAAATGAGGTTTCCTGGAGCTTTACCGCCCACTCTGAAGAGAACAAATGACTTCATCTCGGCAGGAATAGAATGTGAAGGAAAGTTTCAGATGCAGCGGTCTTAGGGAGAGACAGTGAACTAGGCCCGGTCCTGGTCTTGTTTTTCAAGATCCACATCTATGTAGCCAAAGTATTATCGGGTATTAAACACTTAAAAACTTTAAGTTACTAAAGCGTACAGTACTAAAGATGCCTTTCACATAACTTGCTGAGAGTAGGTATACCTTATACGAGTAACTACCTACAAATATGATGTGTATTTCGTGCATATGATGCACATAAATGATATTATATTCTATGTTTTACTAATGAGTATGACGTTCATTTCACGACCTTGTGCTAGACTTGATCACCGAGAGTGTTTTTGTGCCACTTTCAGTTTTACTTAATGGAATATAGTCGTGCCAAATATCCATGAACTGAAGGTCTACCGGCTGATTTATTGCTTGGTATTGCATTACAAATAAAATTGTTGCCAATTCTCATTCGAAGTAAGAAAAGTTTTAAAACCTTAGTTAGAGTTTCGCAAGGCGTCAGGGAAACCACTTTATGAACTCAAGTGCAGGTTACAAACACTTTTCCGCGAATCATTTATGAGTGAGCTAGAAGGGGTTTAGTAAGTTTGTGTGATAACAGTATGGTTTAGCGTCTGAAATTTTGCAATCATTTAAAAAAATATATCTTGAAAAAATAAGCTTAAGCCTAATCTGTTTCAGAATCAAGTAAATATATGAGAAAATCATAAGGCTTTCAGTAAAGTTAATTTCACGAGCTACATTTTCAAGACTGATTTATAGCCACCTAATAAAAAAAGCTTTACTAGCTAGTCTTTCACCTTTACACATAGCTTGTGGACGCGCTATTATAATCGACGCACGAAAGATACTTCATTACTATAAGCTAGTTCACAAAGACCACCATAATGATAATTCATTATTTTATTGCGCACAAAAAAAAGTAATAAAAAACACAACGGTAGAAAGTAAAGTACACAATCTTGCAAGACCGAGACTGATATTACATCCCTTGTTATCCCTGGAGAGTGTTTATGTAAAAGACTACAATTTCTTCGCTACCTAAGGTCAGCGATCACCTTGCCTCTTGTTGCACAAGTGCTTTTTCTGGAAGGTTACAAAGATAAAATGAGCTTTGCTATAATCAACTTAGTTTGTTAGGCATCTCGCTATTAAATCGTTATTTTTCTAGTAGAATTTTACTGAGCTGGTAAGAGGAATTACGTTACCCATTTTTTTGGTTTGAATTTATGACATTTCTGATATCGAATAATAATAAGTATAAAGATAGAAGGTAGGTAACAAGCCTTTGCCAACCCCGATGGGAAAAAATTGTGATTAAATTTAAAATATGATAAAAGTTATTTTAATGTAAATAATTACAAGCGAAGCCATAGGTATCCAATAGTTTTAACAAATATAGAATGAGTAGCATGCAAGGACGTGTTATAGATTTTGGCACAGGAAGGTTTAAAATTTGAAGGTGAGTGCGCAATATGACATTGACCTGAGGAATGCAGTTAGAACAATTGAGCCTAGTTTTTAACTTTCGAATCATTATGACCGCCGCCTAAAGGCCTTTGTCATATATGTAATGACTTATAAGCGGGGCCCGAAAATTTAACGTATCCGAAACACGGAGTGCATCTTCTATTCTACGATCTATCAAGAACGTCTCAGTAAGCTTCACCACGACTGCTTAGGTATTAGTAATCGGGGACAATTCATTCAACCTTCACCTTGGGTCACAGCGTCGGCAGTAGTGGCGTGCTGCGGCAATCTTCCAATTACCATGACAATGTAAAACGGCTTAAGGCACACACACCAATGGCAAAACGAGACTGAAAATGTAAAAAGCGAATCATCGATTAATAAGACACCTTGTTTTTATTACCCGATGTGTATTATGTCTGCCTTTGGCGTAATACAAAACAGTGTACAAAATGATGAATATTATAATAGCTATAAATTGAAAAGTTAAGGAAACACCCTTAGTAAACATAGCTAAAGAACACCTTGATGAAGACACCAATATTACCATTTAACAAAAAAAACAAATTGGTTCATCAGTTCAAGAGCTTTGTATTCGGCCTCATACAGACACTCGGATACCCGCTACAAACTTATAATACCCCTGATTTCCTTATAGATAAAAAAGTATTTCTGTATTATAAAACATTTTCCTCAATAATTATTTATTCCGGCATGCGGCAAACATGCCCGGCCCAGTCCCACTTAAGTTTTGAAACTCTCTCCCCTACGTCAGCGATTTTGGTTTTGGAGTTTTATAATTTACTGTAAAGTAACATTTTAGATTCGATTTCGAGTGTAAATTGATATATTACAGATTGTATGATTGCGTTGGTTTGCACACTGAGCTACTGTTTGGTGCAGCATAATGGTGAGACAGGGACCTATTTGACTCCACGCAAAACTTTTATATCTATAGTTTAGATAATGTCTGTGTACTTGTCTGTTTATATGTTGTGTTCTTGGGAACATTATAAATGTATTTTCTTTCACAATGCTCGGTTCTCTTTCATCACTGATGTAATGCTCGAATCTGTAACGTTACATTCCAGGCAAATGCTTCCGGTGAGGGAGCTTCTTTAGAGTTATAATGACCACAGTATGAGTTTTTCGTTTCCGTAGACCTTTCGTAGACATAGCGTAGGCGTGCGGTCTACGCCTGTGCGTAGACTCCAATTCGTAGCACCGTAGCACAAAAGAAGTTCAACACAAAATAGTGTTGAAATTTCTGATGAAGTAAATTTTTCACACTGTTTTGTCTGCATGGTATACCAATTATAAAAAAAACGAATAATAATAATAATAAAGTAATAATAATAAAGAATAAGTTCTAGATTCCAGGTTGTAAGTTCGACTTATAATAATTATATTCAACTATTCGTTTTTTATTGTTTCACTGATAGTTCCCGGATGACTTTTGCTCGGTATTTTTTTTGGTAAATCGTGTTTTTTGGAAATAAATACATTTTCTAAAAATTATACCTAGCTAAATAGATCGAATTATTGCTCCCGAAAGTCCCTGCATACTAAATTTCATGAAAATCTTTAAAGACGTTTCCGAGATTCAGATTATACTAGTATGTAAGTACAGGAACTGTTCGTTGAAAGGCCTTTAAATGAACAATTCTTAAATTTGATAAAATTGATTAAATGAGATAATAGTACTAAGTACATTTAAAGTATTTTTTAAATCCAAAAGTACCATAACTTCTTTTTCTAGTCATATTTTCTAACGTTCATAAATATTTGAACTATGCCATGCTTAGTAGGTCCTAAGCTAGTAGGCACCTGAGCCAAGTTGCCTCATCATTCTTTTAATTGGTTTTAATCGCCATAAATTCTCTTGCAATCAGATTGCGTACACGGTCAACATGACTAAAAAAATGAATAGAAAACTTCACATTGCTATTCAGTTTTAGTTGTCCGTCGTACCGTTTTTGTTGTTCGAAGTTTCATGATTGCATTGTATATTAGAATACATTTGTAGCACATAACGAGATATGTGGCATTCGAATATTGGGCTCTCGAATGTGTGCAATAACTATTTCAATATCACTCGCATGATGCTCCACAGATAAAGGACATAATACCTTCTGCGAGCAGGTTTACGGAACAATAATTGGACGCATTAAACTTAGCCGTAAAGTTTTACGATCCTTACAAGTAGTGGAGTAACGTTAATGCCTCGATATAGCATCGCTTGTGGCACGGGACGTTGCACAAAGGTGAACGAATATCCTAATATCTTATAAAATAAAAAATAAAAAAATTAAATATGATCACGACTGTATCCCAGGGAGCGGTAGACATTTCTTTCAGATCTTTAAAGGCAATTTTTAGATCCTTTTTGAAGATGTCTAAGGGGTAGTCAGAGGTATGTCCAAATACATATTTGGTACATGCCCACATCTTGCAGAAGTTAACTTTCCATACGTGACAGGTTGCAAGCCCGTCGACGCTATTAGAAAGCTAACTGGTTTGCTCACGATGTTTTCCTTCACCGTTAAAAGCTCGAGTTCAAGGGCAAATAAATTTTTCGATGCGAAAAGTTCATTGATGCACGGCCGGATTCGAACACACGACCTTCGGATCGAAAGTCGAAGTACTAATCCACTTGACCAACACGGCTTAATAACTTAATGATTCGGAAATTCGATTCTGTGTCATTGAGTATTTTTCAAAAGTGGCTATTTGTTTGCTTTACTATATTGGCTTTGGAGGAGGCCTTCACCTGCAAGGGGTTCTCTAAATAGATAAGATAGGAATAAGTTTCATTTTAAGATTTAAAAATGGAGAAGATTCCTCTTTTCCATTTTTACAAAGCTTTTTATTTTAATTTAATTTTTATTTTATTTATTACAATGCTACTTGCAATATGTACTGTCAGTTATTAAAATGACAAAATTTTACTTAGTTTTAGCTTTATAATCATTATTTTTAATTGCTTAGCATTTCAAGCAGCTGATTATCTCAGTTTTAAGCAACGTTTTTTTTAATTCTTTAAATAAGTTTGAAATGAGTTTGAATCAATATTATACTCTTGCTTAATGACTTGAAGATCCATCTCAACTACTTTTGATCATTCGGTGGAATCAGCGTCTTCCGACTCTTGCTTGTATAATAATGTGCAATGAAATGTGCTCCTTAAAAATATTGCAGAGAGAGAAACTAATTCCATACTACAGATGACCGGCGTAACTGGTTGAAACAGTAAGGGGTGCCACAAGAGATGGGTTTACAAAAATCAAACAAGCAGGTTTGTGACCTTTCTTCTTTGGTAGTGAGGACATAAAGCACAAACAACATTTTATTTTGGCTACTCAAGGTTACATAATGATGGTCTGCTAATCATCTATATATTCTTAAAATTCACTTAATTAGTTCTCGTTTGTTACTGAAAAGATCATACCTCTATCAATATTCGTTGATAACTACAAAAACATTCACACATCGTCATCTCTCAAACCAAGCAATTTAATCCTTGTGTTATGGTAACCAGATACTAATAAAGACTATTTAAATTTTGTACATATTATAGATAGAATAACGTCCAAACCTGGAAAAAATATCTGCAAAATTTTATTCCGAAGCGGGGATCGAACCCGCAACCTCCTGCGTCTCAGGCGGGCCTTCGCCCACTGTGTCACAGTGGACATTCCAACTATAAGCATTAGCAAATGGAATGTTTTGTTAGTAATGTGTTGTCATATTCGATCATTAATTTATCAGAAACCTTAATAGAACTACAAAAACGTGGACATCCTTATCATTAATCAGTAAAACAACATAGAAACATGATAAATTGAAGTATTCATTATCAATTCCTTTTAAACTAAATATTAAGGAAACTTTTAACAGAAATTTAGTTTTAAATGATTATATTTATTTCATATTCTTTATTATTTTCAACACACAATATGTTGTAACAAAGTCTTACGTTATCAAAATCAAAGGGTTGTAACGTTAAAATATGGGATATTCTATTTTTTTAATTTTCTTCTAAGTTTGTTCTAATTACGTACGAAACGTTATGGTAGTTTTCGCTTTTAGTTGACAACACTTTTTCGTATTTGGCAACACCGGTTGTAAGCGGCCATTTTTTTTTCATCTTTACTTTTACGAGGAAGCTGCTCGAATAATTTCAAATTTTCATTGATATCAAATTTGGTGAGTCTGCTGTGAAAAGATCGTTATTTCGTGCCTGTGCATCCGTTCAATTCTTTAACACGGTGAATCTTCCAGGTCGGCGACTTTCTACCTAATATCCTTGTGCGTGGGCGCACGTGTCTTTGATATTCTACATGTTCTACTATTTATCAAGCCCTCTGAATTAAAACTCAGGTATGCATATCCTCAACTACTTTGTAGGAATCCATTTAAACAATAACATACTTTTTGTAAAATAAAATATTTCATTCAAAAACTTAATTTCATACAAAATCAATAAATTTCCTTTTCTAAACCTGTATCTTGCTACTGTAAAACGTTCACAAAGGTGCAACCTACTTATCCTATTAATTTCAAGCCTTATTATTCAGTAAATCTAGATTTTTCTCTAAAAAACCACATGTCATACAACGTCCCGTTGAACAATTTTTTAATATTAGTCTGTAATTGAAGTTTTCTCTCAATTACAGGGGGTTTAATTTCTTCGGTCTCCTGGTTTTCCAGTTTACTTACATAACTACTTAACTAATTTACTACCTACCTAACTACTCTTCTACTTGGATGTTGGAGTGTTCCGTTGGAACATATCTGCATTCATACTTCTACATAACTTTGGACTGCTTTGCTCACGGTTCGTTCGAATCGTTGGGAGCAGGCATACCAAGCCTGGAGGCTATCCGGTAACTTTAGGGGTTAGTCGATGAAGCCGAGGTGGCTTCTGTAACCGTAGGACAGGCACTTCTGTGTTCTGTGTCGACGGCCCCTAAATTTTATTTATTTATCTAGTACCATAGCTGTCTTCTATGGTTGGCGCCCTCTTATTTACTCTTATTTACTGTTATTTATTACCATAAATTACTCTAAATTTAATTTACAAAATCACAATTTCAACGTACTTGACTTCTACATAATTTTACCAAATTACTTATTGAATTTTAAAAATACAACACCACATAATTGCAATTTCATCTCAAGGGGAACCCAAGGAACTTAATACCATTTACCCCTGTATTTATGCTCTAAGTATATCTGTAGCTAAGCCGTCGCATTACTTTTATTTTACATTTTATTGCCTGTTTAGACTGATTGTGTAGGAAATAAACAAGTCAGAGAATTTCCTTTGTTTCATTCCATATCCTCATAGGTCCACAGTTTGACAGGTAACAGTAGCTACCCAACGTGTGGGGCTTTCCTTGAGATGGTTGTCATGTCGTTTTAGCTGTGACAAAAAATTGCATTATTTTACCCGATTGAAATTGTGGTTTTTATTTTACTGTATTTTACATAACTGTGTAAACTGTTGCAAGTGTTTTACATATTCTACCTGCTATTATTTAACTGTGTAATACTGTGTGCCTTTATGAGCAATTGCTCACTGTTTTACTTATATAACTAAACTTGATGGTTCTATTTATAGAAGTTGTTTACAAGTTATTTTCATTGTAAACTTGAGGTGATTTGCAAAATTGGTGTTATACTTTATTCAAACTTATTCAAACTACTTTTAAAATTGTTTGCCTACACTATTTTCAACTTTTTAAACAAAAATAAAACATAAAAATTTTTGGTACAGTCAGTCACAAAAATTACTAACCTAAATTTTTTTTTTCTAAATATCTTGTTCAGTGTTGAGTATCTTTTCATACTCACGTGTTCATTGTTACTTTTTGGATCAACTTTACACTTTCGAACTTACAAATATTTTCAAACTTTTTCGAACTTAAATTTTTTTTTTCGAACTAAATTTTTTTTGGTTGTTCTTTCACAATGGAAGAACCCGCGAATGTTTCTCCCGCTTCTGCGACCCCAATCAAGAAATATCAGATGGTATCATCTCTGAACTTAAAATATAATGGTTCCTCATGTGTGCGTGTTTTCCTTCAGCGTTTAGATGAGTTGTGCGCCTCGCGTGGTATAACCGAGCAGTTGTTACTGACTTCCGCCGCAGAACTTTTTGAAGGCGAAGTCTTATGTTGGTATCGTAGCATCCGCTCAGAGGTAAACAGTTGGTCGGAGCTCAAGCAAAGCTTGCTTGACGAATACTTGCCTTACGACTTTGATCGCCGTCTTATGCAGGAAATTCGTTTGCGTACGCAGGGTCCTAACGAGAACATCGTGGCTTACGTTGCTGTTATGCTGAATTATTTTAGCCGCCTATCGTATAAAGTATCGGAAAAAGAAAAGTTTGACATTGTTTTTCAAAATATTAGGCCGGAGTACTCAGTTCCTCTGTGTACCACTGAAATCACATCGTTGAAACAACTTAAGAATTTATGTAGGATGTTAGAGTGTGGGAAGCACCGTGCGCAGACTTTTGTCGAGCCTCCTAAAATATCTAATGGATGCTTAGCACCTGACTTAGCATGTAAAACTACCAAGCCTAAAGTCCATGCTGCGTCTGCTGTCAATCAGTATTGTCCCCGTTGTCGTGTCGACTCTCACGGTCTCTCCGAATGCACGTCTACTGCAATTGTTTGTTTCCGTTGCGGTAAGCAAGGTTTTACTGCGGCTAAGTGTCCAATCTGCAAACCTTCATCACCGATTTCACCTCAAGCAAAATCAAATAATACAAAAAACTAATTGGCTTGAACCATCGAGATAATTCTTCAAATTTTGATAAAGCCGATTGGCAGAACTACTTAAAACAGTTAAATTTTTTCTTTTCTACGTATAGAACTGTCTCGACGGTTCGTGATTGTCATGATAATCGTCCTTTTCTTCGTGTTGAGATTCTCAACCATACTTTGCGTGGCCTTTTGGATTCTGGTGCTACCATATCCATTCTGGGGGCCAACGCATGTAATTTGTTCTTGGAGGCGGGAGCTACCCTTCATCGCAGTGATGATATCGCCCACATCACCTCTGCGACGAATTCCCGTGCTTCTGTTGTAGGTTATTTTATGTTGCCGATCAAATTTGATAATTTAACCCGTGTTATTAAACTGTATGTGGTGCCTGACGTATCTCCTTCTCTTGTTTTAGGTGTAGATTTTTGGAGAGCTTTTAATCTTGCTCCAAAAATCTTCAATAATAAAGATTTTTTTGTTAATACCTCAGATGATAACGTCGTATCTGAAATTCGTTTTTTACATCCGTTTGATCAGTTGCCTGCTGATCAACGTCATGTTGCTGAAACTATGCTAAAACGTTTCGAGTCTATTTCTTTTGAAAAGAAAGGTTTAGGCCGTACGCTTCTTCTTACTCATACCATTGATACTGGAGATTCTCCTCCGATCAAACAGCGTTACTACCCGATGTCTCCCGAAAGGTTGAAAGAGCTGAACAGACAGTTGGACGAGATGCTAGAGCAAGACGTCGTCGAGCGTAGCAGTAGTGCGTGGAACAACCCTACCCTGTTCACTCCCAAGTCAAACGGTGAGCTCCGCTTTTGCATCGACAGTCGCAAATTGAACTCTGTGAGTAAACATGATGCGTACCCACTACCCTATATTTCTAGAATCCTTGATCAACTTAGGGACGCTAAGTTTTTGAGCTCTATTGATCTCAAGAGCGCTTTTTGGCAGATTCCGTTGGATCCTGCGTCGCGTGAGAAGACTGCTTTTACAGTACCTGGGCGTGGCTTGTTTCACTACAAGGTCATGTGCTATGGCTTGACTTCCGCTCCAGCTACGCAGCAAAGGCTCATGGATAAGTTATTCGGTCCCGAATTTGGTGATAGGGTTTTTGTTTATTTAGACGATATCATTATTGTTAGTAGCGATTTTGATGAACATATTAAGTTGTTGTCTCAAGTTTTGGAACGTTTGAATTTTGGTAATTTAACTATTAACTTGTCGAAGTGTAAATTTTTTCGTAGGGAGTTGAAGTACCTCGGTTACGTCGTCGACGAACGAGGACTTCGAACTGATCCTAGTAAGATTCAGGCTATTGTTGACTTCCCAACACCTTCCAACCGGAGAGAAGTCAAATCTTTCTTGGGTACCGCGTCATACTATCGTCGGTTCATCCGTGACTTCAGTTCTATCGCGGCTCCACTAAATCAACTTACTTCCACTCGTAAGAATGCTCCTCCGTTCCTTTGGACTCAAGAGGCTGAGCAGTCGTTTACCGAGTTGAAGACAGCTTTAGTGTCGGCTCCGATCTTGGCGTGCCCAGACTTTTCTAGGTCCTTCTCTGTTCATTGCGATGCTTCTGGTTACGGCGTTGGTGGAACCTTAACTCAAGTTCTTGAGGACAGTCTAGAACACCCCATCGCGTATGCTAGTCGGTCTTTAAATAGGGCTGAACGAAACTATTCCGCCACCGAGAGAGAAGCGCTCGCAGTAGTTTTTTCAGTTGAACATTTTCGCCCTTATTTGGAAGGAGGTCCTCAATTTAAAATTATTACAGACCATTCAAGTCTTAAGTGGTTTTTCAATTTGTCAAATCCAACCGGACGTCTCGCTAGATGGGGATGTCGCTTGTCGCCGTATGATTTTATCATCGAACACCGTAAAGGCAAGGATAATGTGGTTCCTGACGCGCTTTCGCGTGCAGTTCCCATTCTTACTATTGATCCTCCTCCTGACCCTATACCCCGTGACTTTTGGTTTGACAGATTATTGGCCAAGTGTACTAAATCTTCTAAAGCTTGTCCTAATTATTCTATTATTGATGGTAAATTATGTAGGTTTTCTAAAAATAAATTTGGTTTATCAAGTGAGTTTGACTGGAAGGAAGTTGTTCCTTCATATAAGCGTTCCGAAGTTCTTGAGTTTTGTCATTGTAGGGATACGGCACCACATTTCGGTATTTTTAAAACTTTTAAACAAGTTTCCTTGCGTTACTACTGGCCGAGGATGTATCAGGACGTGATTAACTTTGTTAATGCGTGCGATACTTGCTCTGCTTATAAACATTCTCAGGAGCCACCTAAAGGTCTCATGGGAGATCCGAAGGTTTGTTCTCGTCCTTTTGAAACCATTAGTATTGATCTAGTTGGGCCATTGCCACGTTCTAGATTAGGTTTCACATTTTTATTAGTAGTCGTCTGTTGTTTTTCCAAATATTGTTTATTGTTTCCCCTTCGGAGAGCAATTGGCAAGTCTATTGCCCAATGTTTGGAGAATGGTGTGTTTCTGACACATGGTATACCTCGTACAGTGGTTGCGGATAATGGTACGCAATTCACTGGTAGTGAGCTAAAGTCCTTGTTTCTGAAGTACAATATTCCTCAAATACATTTTACCCCTCGTTATTGTCCGCAGGTCAACACAGTCGAACGCTATAATAAAACGATTGTTGTTGCTATCTCTATTCTTGTTAAGAATGACCATCGCTCGTGGGATACCACTTTATCTAACGTTCAGTTTGCATTGAATACAGCTGTCAATGAAACAACACGTTTTACACCTTTTTCCCTTGTTCACGGCCGTGAAGCCATTCCTAGTGGTAAATTCTATGGTTCGGCCCGCGCGTCTCAAGGAGACCTTGTCTGTGCTTCGCGTGAAGACTATATTTCTAAGTTAGGTGTTCTACGTGACATTTTCGTAAAAGTAGAAGAAGCTATCGCTAAGGCTCATCTCAAAAGCGCCGTTTATTATGATAAGGGACGTCGCGCGTGTGAGTACAATGTCGGTGACATTGTTTGGAAAAAGACCTTTCCGCAAAGCGACGCCAGTAAGTTCTTTATGGCTAAGCTTGCTCCTAAGTATGAAAAGTGTCGTGTAGTTGCTAAGCGTTCGCCTTTGGTGTACGAGTTGGAAAGTTGCAGTACTGGCAAGCACTTGGGTGCTTGGCACATTCAGTATTTGAAGGGTGATGGTTTGGATGGCGTTCTACCTACTAGTTAAATTTAGTTTTGTTTTTTTTTATTGTTCTCGTTTCGTATTGAGTCTTATGTGGGTTCGATTCTTGACGAGGCGTGTATTTTAACTCTCAATCCTGGACTGAGCCCCGTGATTGAGAATTATTACTTTGTGTTTTTTTGCATTACGGTTTTACGCCGTTGGCGTTCTGTTTTTGATTGTACCACGTCTACCCCGTGCGTACGATCTGTTTTTGTCTTAGTAACATTCATATTTTTATTGGTGAAGCCCGGACGGGAAGGGAATAAATAGTTTGTAATATCATGTCCTGGCGGTTGGATACAATTTTTGGTGTGGTTTGCTGTAAGAAAGTTAATACGATGCATGCGTTTGTATGTATTGGTGAAGCCCGGACGGGAGAGGTTTTACTAGGTTTGTTTCATCAGGTCCTGGCGGTTGGTTATATTTTATGGATTGCGTTGCGTATAGGAAAGATTATAACTTATTTATGGTATCATAACGTACAATATTTAGTTTACCTTTGTATTTTGTTTGTCTACCGATTTTTGTAGTCGACTGTACTTTGTATGCTTGACCTACATAAATTGTTTTAAATGTGTTTCGGATTTCTGTTTCTAAGCAAAGGGGAGCGGTTGCGGTAACTCCTACAAAAAATAAGCCAATGCCAGGGCGGTTTTTTGGAAACCCATACAAAAAGCCTTATTCCAAAATGCTTGTCAAAATTTTGTTTGTCTTGTAGGATGTTCTCAGTGTAAGAGTGCGACGCGTTGATAGCGGAGTTATCTCGTTCTGTGTTTGTGATTTAACCCTTTGGGTTCTGATCTCTGTTTTTTGTATGAGTACCAAGGTGGTATTTTGATTGTACGTTTTGACTGCTGCCTTTGGCTTGCATTTTTAATGCATGTTAGATATATTTAATTCTCTGACTTGCGTTTTAACTTTTGAGTTTCTTGACTAAATTTTTTTATTCTCAAGCTTCAACTCCATGCTTCATAAGCTGGAGGACCAGCTTGAATTTCGCGATTTTGCTCGCAAAATTCTTCTAAGTGGGGGGGTCATTGTAACGTTAAAATATGGGATATTCTATTTTTTTAATTTTCTTCTAAGTTTGTTCTAATTACGTACGAAACGTTATGGTAGTTTTCGCTTTTAGTTGACAACACTTTTTCGTATTTGGCAACACCGGTTGTAAGCGGCCATTTTTTTTACATCTTTACTTTTACGAGGAAGCTGCTCGAATAATTTCAAATTTTCATTGATATCAAATTTGGTGAGTCTGCTGTGAAAAGATCGTTATTTCGTGCCTGTGCATCCGTTCAATTCTTTAACACGGTGAATCTTCCAGGTCGGCGACTTTCTACCTAATATCCTTGTGCGTGGGCGCACGTGTCTTTGATATTCTACATGTTCTACTATTTATCAAGCCCTCTGAATTAAAACTCAGGTATGCATATCCTCAACTACTTTGTAGGAATCCATTTAAACAATAACATACTTTTTGTAAAATAAAATATTTCATTCAAAAACTTAATTTCATACAAAATCAATAAATTTCCTTTTCTAAACCTGTATCTTGCTACTGTAAAACGTTCACAAAGGTGCAACCTACTTATCCTATTAATTTCAAGCCTTATTATTCAGTAAATCTAGATTTTTCTCTAAAAAACCACATGTCATACAACGTCCCGTTGAACAATTTTTTAATATTAGTCTGTAATTGAAGTTTTCTCTCAATTACAGGGGGTTTAATTTCTTCGGTCTCCTGGTTTTCCAGTTTACTTACATAACTACTTAACTAATTTACTACCTACCTAACTACTCTTCTACTTGGATGTTGGAGTGTTCCGTTGGAACATATCTGCATTCATACTTCTACATAACTTTGGACTGCTTTGCTCACGGTTCGTTCGAATCGTTGGGAGCAGGCATACCAAGCCTGGAGGCTATCCGGTAACTTTAGGGGTTAGTCGATGAAGCCGAGGTGGCTTCTGTAACCGTAGGACAGGCACTTCTGTGTTCTGTGTCGACGGCCCCTAAATTTTATTTATTTATCTAGTACCATAGCTGTCTTCTATGGTTGGCGCCCTCTTATTTACTCTTATTTACTGTTATTTATTACCATAAATTACTCTAAATTTAATTTACAAAATCACAATTTCAACGTACTTGACTTCTACATAATTTTACCAAATTACTTATTGAATTTTAAAAATACAACACCACATAATTGCAATTTCATCTCAAGGGGAACCCAAGGAACTTAATACCATTTACCCCTGTATTTATGCTCTAAGTATATCTGTAGCTAAGCCGTCGCATTACTTTTATTTTACATTTTATTGCCTGTTTAGACTGATTGTGTAGGAAATAAACAAGTCAGAGAATTTCCTTTGTTTCATTCCATATCCTCATAGGTCCACAGTTTGACAGGTAACAGGGTATGCAGAGAACTTTGAGTCGTAATGTGCAACTGTTGTCACCTTTCTTGGATCTGATCTGAGGGGCCTTGAGAGTTGTTTTTAAATATAAAACTAGATGTCGTTTACCGCGGGTCAGATAAAAATTCAAGTAACATGTCGAAAAAACAACGAAAACAAAAGCAAAAACACTACAATTTTTACATAAGCATGTAGACGCAGAGGTAATGAACAAGTTTCAGAAGTTTTAGAAAGATATTTTGTATATTTTCCGAGTTATAGATGATATACGATTAAATGCTGGATCGCACAATCAGAATTTTATTCGCATTTGGCAAATGTACGAAGGGTTGAACATAAGTGTTGGGGTCCGTTGCTGGGCAGGTCGTCGGTCGGCGGGGAGCCGACAAAAGAACGGTCTAAATCCCTGTAGAAGACGAGTGACCGTCTCATCTCAATTCTGGACGCGTACAGTTGAGAGAGATCTTAGTTTGAGATTTGGTCTTTACAACGAGTCTCACCCCCACTGCACAGCAGATTTGACCCTATATTTTGTCAAAGATAATCTAAAAGCAAAGACTTTGACCTGTTAATTAAGCACAAAACCCTTTTTTTTTCAATGGCCTCAAATTCCATTCACGTCGTCGTATCGTCGTATTGTATAAACAAACGCAAAAATAAACAATAGTGGTAATTCTGAGTGTCGCAAAAGCTAAACTAAACTAACTGAAATTAATGCCATCCTTTTTATTTCCATCGCTATGGACGGCAACATTTTTAGTTAGCGACACTCCGAATTGCCACTATTAACAATATACTTAAAGCAATATAATGTGATCTTAAAAATTACATTTAGTCGTACTCACTGAACTACAACGTACAACGGGCCTAGCTAATCCATTTTCAATTCAGGTTAGACATTGTGTAGAATTATAAACTTTCAAAGCTATTGCTTGAACAAAAGCATGGCATGTGATAGGAAAGTTTTGAGAGATACCGTAGTATTGTCAGTGAATCCCCGAGGAATGCAGCGTGGGGCGGCTTGCATTGTTTTACGAATATCCAGCGCAGCGTTTACACCGTAGTGGATAAAATACGGTACTAACAAAATACTTTTATAAACAAAAGGAAAACATTGTGCGGAAACCAGTTTGCTGTTTAGTAGCGTCGATGGGCTTGCAATCTGTCACGTATTACGTTTACTTCTGCAAAATGTGGTCATGTACCAAATAATATTTGGACATACCTCTGACTACTCCATTATACATATTCAAACGATCTAAAAATACATATACAAGATCTGAAAGAATATGACATGTCTACCGCAACTTAAAAATACAGTCGTGATCATTTTTATTTTTATAAACAAGATTATATTCAAAGACTCATTGCTTTGCGCGGTTTCTAGGTAAGCGGCTTAAAGGTTTTTCTCAATGGTAGCTGTCTCTGGTAAATACACGTAGGTGGTCAAACAGAATAATAATTCTCTTTGATCGGAATAGTAGGTACACACCTATTCAAATCATATAAGGCATATTTTTACATCTTCCAAGTTTTCAATCAACATATTATTATTATTGTATTGTTTGTGATCAAAATTCGAAATTTTAAAGATCTTAACTACTGCAAACAAAATATGAGATCGACTGAGTATAAGATAAACAGATTGTGTCAATGGTTATTAACTACATCATCAGATCAGATCATCAGAACTTACAAGTTCTCAAATTAATCTAGCACTTGACACCTTATCATATAAAAGTAAACTTAATAAAGATGTTTTTTATCAGCGCGCGAAATTGTATCAATGCTCGGCCGAGAATTGAACTGACAACCCTTTGAATAAAATTTGAGATAATCCCATAAGGACACAGCTTAATCTATTCTGTGTATTTTGGAGGCTGTTGGAAGAGTTTGGGGAGGCCTTTGCCCAGCAGTGGGGCGCAGATTAATAATCATTAAATTATCCAAACTTTTAGGTTACTAAAGCAACAAGCATAGTAACTAAAACTTGGTAGCAAATGTAATTTAAATTCTGTGATGTCAGCAAAATGCTACAGAATTATTTCGGAGTATTGCAGTGTGTGACGTCACTCGCTGGCCTATATACCCAGCCGGGAAAAATTGGAGCCCGTCCCGGTTACATGCGAATAATTACAGCTAAGTAGCTTAAGATATCTTTCAAGTATTTTCGCTCGTTGCACACAAGTTCGCCCGACAGGCAAAACCTATTTCAAAAAAATTCTGTTGTAACTCATACTTTTTACAGTAATAATAAGTTTATAATAATAAGATATATATTATATACCTATACACACTAGGTGTGGGAATTTATTTTTAATTTATTTTAATATCTTGAATTACTCTACTGTTACTATGAGATTATAATAGCACACGGGAAATTACTCACGTAAAATTATCGTCGATTTAGGTACCGACACACGTGAGTGTGAGACGCGACCGCGAGGAGTGACCACACTCATACCCAGATGAAGATTCTCCGGAAGAATCGAAACATTGTCGGTACCTAAATCGACGATAATTTTACGTGAGTAATTTCCCGTGTGCTATTATAATGTCTAATACAACTCACGATAGTTTTGAAAGTGTTACTATGAGGGCTAAGGATTCGATCGGGAATTAGAAAATAATCAAAACGGAATGTTTAAAATAGGTGTATTATTATTGTAAACAATTATTTTCTAATTTATATAAACAATTATTTAGATTTCTTTATGTGGTCTGTAATATTTTAAAATGTTTAAATAACTTAGCGCTTGTGGCGTAGTTCACGTACTTGCAAGATCGTCGAAGTTATCGTTGAAGTTGCGACTTTCAAAGTGATCACAATATGTATGGGCATGTGACAATAACAGTTAAGTGCTTCAGTACTTCGGAAGGAATGATAAATTATCGTTCTTTGCTTTTAAAATAAGTTATATAATCCGCTAATCTGCAACACAGTCCTGCCCAATATTTCATTTCATTTATTTATTCTATTTAAAACAACTAAGTTGTATGCAGAAATAGTTGTATACGAGTACAAGCAACTGTTGACCACCCACGAATGTAATTAAGTTTTAAGTTACAGAAATAAAAACATTTGATTTCATTTTGATTTGAACTGTTGACCACGCAAGTCATGATGACAGTCATAATAATGCAACAGGCAAGAATCTTGCATCATGTAAATTATACTTTAGAAAGCTAAATAATTTCCCCACGCTGTTTTCCTTCACCGATTGGAGTCCTTGTCAAGTCACATATATTTTTTTAGGAACGAGAAATCCATTGATGCAAGGCCGGGATTCAAATCCACGACCGCTAATCGTAATTGAAACCACTTGTTTGCGTGTGAAGTGTAAGTTTATCAAATCTACAGGTTCAATTCATAGAGAGAGAAAGTAACACATTTTTTTTAAACCCACTTATAATTAGGTAGGTACAATAGTAGTGGCAATTCTGAGTGTCGCAAAAGCTAAACTAAGCTAACTCAAATTATTGCCATCCTTTTTATTCCCATCGCTATGAAAGGGACGGCAACAATTTTAGTTAGCTTAGTTTAGCTTTTGCGACACTCAGAATTGCCCCCAATATCCCACTAATATTAAAAAGTTTGTTTTACGCAAAAGCTACTTTAACTTTGAATATAGTTAATGACCTAGGCTACTTTTTATCCAGGTTAGTACCAAGCGAGCGAAGCCGAGGTCGTAAGCTTGTCTATAATATTCCCAATAAGAAACATCTGATTCAAATAAATCAATAAAATATAATAATAAAATATTACGAGTACAACAATGAGCACATACAAGAATATTGTAATAAATTATTATCTAATCTATTTTCCAAAAATCTTAAATAAACACCTAACTAATCTTTGAAGGGACTGTATTTTTCATTTTGTTATGGTAAAGTTATAAACGATACGTGTTATAACGGTCTCCGATTCAAATCTTAAGTCATCGCATCTTAACCAAGAGTTAATACTTATAATTTGAATGGGTTATTAATAGCTCTCTCGAATGTGAAACCTCAGCGTATTTAGCGCTAAACAAGGGTAGGGACGTGCCCCATCTCGTCCACTGCTGACCTAAAAACGCGTCAGTTTCTCGGCGGAGTCACGTCGCACTGCTGTAGCATTTGAGGGGTGGGGCTGCCCCCTAGCGCCGGCCGCCACGAAGCCTCCACCGAAATTTGCACCAACACAGGTTTAACTCACACTTGTCTGTTCTGGTATAGACAAAGCGGGCGTCGTGTTCGAGCGAGACCTTTGTGCATTGCTCACCAAAAGCGGAAATATAAAGTTCTCCTACCCTGACGATAGAGATTTTAGTCAACAATGGAGGCAATTCTGAGTGTCGCAAAAGCTAAACTAAGCTAACTAAAATGGTTGCCATCCTTTTTATTCCCATCGCTATGAAAGGGACGGCAACAATTTTAGTTAGCTTAGTTTAGCTTTTGCGACACTCAGAATTGCCACTATTAACTATAAAACGATATAGTAGCTGCAGCTAGTTTAGACGCATTAGATTATAATGAAGAAAGAAAGAAAGAAGATTTTAAAGTGTATTTTAAAAATAAGCCTCTTGGATGCTTTTTTGAGTGTGTTAATAATAGTGGCAATTCGGAGTATTGCAAAAGCTAAACTTAACTAACTAAAAATGTTGCCGTCCCTTTCATAGCGATGGGAATAAAAAGGATGGCATTAATTTTAGTTAGTTTAGTTTAGCTTTTGCGACACTCCGAATTGCCACTACTGTCACGTAAAATAATCGCGCAATATGTCTGATTACCATCTATTTGTCACATTGTATACTAGTTGAGCTCGGCGGTTTCATCTTCATTTTTATGTCAGCTCGGTTTCTAAATGTCGATGGTAACGTTGAATAACCTAGTATTTCCTTTAGAAATGAGTTATCAAATGCAGAAACTAGGTATAGTTTCAGACAATAACGCGTTCACGTAAAAAAATTCTTCCGCTTTATTATAAATATATATTTAACCAATTAAGAAGGTACAAAGTTGTCCCCATAAAACCCTAGATAGGTTCAGGCTTTGCGTTGTCTATTATTACGTGATTCAGTCAAGGCAAAGTATTTTATCTAGTACTGGGTTAGCAAAAACAAATGGAAGAAATTATTAATTTGCTAGTGTAATTGGCAGACAAAGTTAGTCGGGGAGACATTTGCCCCACTCTGCAAAGGTTTCGTTAAATCGAAGACGCTATGTTTTCTTTCACGGTTGGCTGCAGAACTGAAACGGGTGTATTTTTTGTTTCACCTGCCGCAAACCGGGTGGAATTCTTTCCAGTGAACGACAGAAATGGAGAAAGAAAAGATAATACGTGCACAAAAACGAACGCTAGCCGCTTCATTTGGCTCGACTGGTATTAATGCGGGTATTTGGCTCGTTCGTGTATCCGCAAGATCCTAGCACAGCAAGGCCGAACGACAGCCAACGAGTGAGCAAAATATACTAAATCATCTTAAAGAGTTTAGCTTTTTTTGGGTGCAATGATGCAATTTTCTCCATACATTTATTTACAATCTCTTGAACTTTCTAACATGGCAGCGACCTTCTTTTTACCTTGATCCATGTAATTAAGTTATATAGTATCTATGAAAACGGTCTTATATAATGAAATGGTCATGGCTGATTCTAAAGGTGTGCACTGTGCATATTTAAAAAAACTTTTTTTAGGTCCTTTCATATAGGGGGGTAGTCAGAGTTATAACAAATACGTAATAAAGAAATATTTGCAATTTTGACATTTGACCTTGGAATGTCTGTAGTCGCGGACACCCTACGATAAGTAGGTTTTGAGATAAGTTTTAGAGTGCCAAAATAAAGGTTTATACAAGTTTAAAGCTGACTGACCTCTCATTCCGAGATACTTGTAAACTTTTCCTGGACTAAACAGCTTGCAGGTAGTTAAACTCAGGCGGTCTTTAGGCAGCCTAGAAACTCCGTCACTTCGTTACTAAGTATATATATAAAATTGATATGCGCATTAACACGAGCTCTTAACGGTGAAGGAAAACTCACGTATAATAACAAAATACCTTTAAAGTAGAATCAAGTGTACACAGTTACGCGAGAGCAAGACACTGAGTACTTAGTCGATGCGCGGAAAGACGAAGACAAAATTCTAAAGTAGTAGGTATTAGGCTTCTAAAATATCAGATAAAGTTAGTCAACCGGAATCATAGCACGCTGTAGCCACCTACACTCGTAGCAAATATCGTAGACCCTTCGTAGCAGCATATTTAAAATGATTGAAATAAAAGTTTAATGTATGTTGATTGATGCTTAAAACTCGTTTTTTTTATTATTTCAGACCCATGAAGCCAATTATTATTACTTATATTCAAATCTTATTTAATATAACAATTATTGTAGTTTTATAAGCATACGTTATTGATGAAGGTGAAGGGTATAAACAATAAGTTGATTTTTCTTAAACTTTCGCGATCACAATTCATATTTATAAATACATGTACACGGGATTTTATCGCGTTATTTACCTTATTTCTTTTCTTCCCGACGTTTCGGCTATGTTGCAATAGCCATGGTCGCGGGTGGACTGGAGTATGCTTCAATTTGAGTTTCGTTGTGTAGCGTGTGGGTAGTTTTGTATCACTGGTAAAACTACCCTCACAGATCTTCAGAATAGCCGGCCGGATATTGCAAACAAAATTAGAGACCTTGAGTTCTTTCGGAAGAAAAGTGTGCGTCTACTCACATCTTTGACATTTTTAACAAAATGTCGGGATTGGAACTTGTTACCTACGTGTGTTCGTGTTAAGCCGCGTAGCGATATAGCACATTCTGAAGGAATTCTACGGAGTGCGAGTGTCCGTTTGTTGAAACAAATGATTCGTAATGATCGTTGTGATTTGGACAGAGTGCAGTGCACCTTATACAACCTTCATCTGGAATGCAGTGCAGTGTTAACGGCTAGTGATTTTGAAGTGTGCGATAGGGTGACTTTTATTCAAGCACAAAAGACTTTTGAGTTGTGTACAGAGGGGCATAATAAAAAGTTAATGAAATTGCTGGCACGTCGCGAAGTGGTGCAGGATGATGTACAGTCGGGCACGAAAGTTGTGCAGACCGTTGTAAATTTGTCTAGTGCCTCTTTAAATACTGCAACACAGAAGATTCTGGAAAAAGGTATGAATTTTGCTCTAACACCTAAACGAATGCCGTATGAAGAGATAATCAGTGGGGTGGAGGAGACAATTATTAGAAATAAAATTCCACCTAATGACGCGGAAACACTAAGACAGGATGTTTCCATTATTTTGCGTAAAAGTCGACTACCTCAGCCAAACATTACTTTTGATGAGCGTAAAGCACTAACAGACTTGAGGTCGAATGCAGACATCTTGGTGCTTAAAGCAGATAAGGGTAATGCAACTGTTGTGATGGACACCACTGGTTATGACACAAAAATGCGGTATTTGCTCAGTGACAAAAAGGTGTATAAGCCGGTATCGTACAACCCGACGGCTAGAGTAACAAAGCGTATAAGGTCAATTATACAGGAACATAGGGACTTATTCGCAGATGATGAGTTTGAACGCCTTCATAAGCCTACAATTGTGCAGCCGCCGAAACTGTATGGCTTACCGAAAGTACATAAGACAGGTGTACCCCTACGACCAATAGTAAGTCAAATTGACTCACCGACTTACACGCTGGCTAAACATGTTGCTGCGGTTCTACAGCCGTTCGTAGGGAAAACATCATCATTTGTTAAAGATTCTCGCCATTTCATTGACATTATCAAGGGCATAAAAATGGAGCTTGGTGACATTCTGGTGAGTTTTGATGTGGAATCCCTATTCACCAATGTTCCAATAACAGAGTGCATTGAAGTGGTAAAAGAGAAGTTAAGTTATTTTGAACTTCCGGAACAATATATCGTTATACTTAAGAATTGTTTAGATGGTAACTATTTCTTATACCAGGGACAACACTACCTCCAGATTGACGGAGTGGCTATGGGAAGCCCAGTTGCGCCGGTTTTAGCCAATATCTGGATGGAACATTTTGAAAGTCTTTTAGATTTAGCTTCCTATGGTGTAAGGATTTGGAAACGATATGTTGATGATGTATTCTGTATATTGAAGGGTGGTGCACATGAAATTGAGCGTTTGACTACATATTTAAACTCAGTCCATCCTAAAATTCAGTTTACTCACGAAAGGGAGGAAGGAAGAACTTTGGCTTTTCTTGATGTCAAGGTAATGGTGAAGACTGATGGTTCCTTGGCACACTCAGTCTATAGAAAACCAACACATACAGACCGGTATCTACACGCTACATCTCATCATCATCCTCGTCATTTACAATCTGTTGTTTCTTCTTTAACTAGCAGAGCCTATGATCTATGTGACCCTGAGCATTTAGAGGAAGAACTGGGGCATGTTCAGGAGGTACTTAAACGTAATGGTTATGTAGGTTTAAGAAAGAGACAGCCAATATGTACGAGAAGAGATAAATTACCTGATGTAAGCAGACAACCTACGTATCTGCCATATGTGAAGGGAGTAACCGATAAAATTGGTAATGTTTTGAACAAGTTTTCCATTAAAACCATTTTTACTCCTCTAACGAAGGTGGCTAAGTTGTTGAGATCGCCGAAGGATGTCATACCGCTACAAGTACCTGGCGTGTACAAAGTAGACTGTAGCTGTGGTCGCTCATATATTGGCCAAACTAAGCGTACTGTAGCCGAACGAATAAAGGAGCACATTGCAGCAGTTAAGAACCGCCAGGTACATAAATCAGCGATAGCGGAGCACCTAGTGGATTCCGGGCCCAATCACTGGATTGAACTTCACGATCCCAAGATTCTTGCCAACGAACGCCAATATTATAAGCGAATGATTCGTGAGGCAATTGAAATCAAGAAGTATCCGAATTTCAATCGTGAGGATGGTTTTAGGCTCCCATCATCTTGGAATCCTGTGATTAGTAGATGCAATGCACGTCGTAATATGACTTCTCGGTGTGAAGATACTGTTAGTGTGGTGTGTTGCGGTGTAAATGCAGCCGATCCGAATTCTGAAGATCTGTGAGGGTAGTTTTACCAGTGATACAAAACTACCCACACGCTACACAACGAAACTCAAATTGAAGCATACTCCAGTCCACCCGCGACCATGGCTATTGCAACATAGCCGAAACGTCGGGAAGAAAAGAAATAAGGTAAATAACGCGATAAAATCCCGTGTACATGTATTTATAAATATAATAAGTTGATTACTAATAAACAAGCACAAGAAAATCCCCTTACAAGTCTACCAAACCCATTCATGGTGAGATTGCTTTACACAAAAGCGCTTTGAGCGCAAGCTCAAAACAAACAAACCTTTGAAAACAAAGAGTCTAGAACCACTTTGATACAACGACGCGAGGCAAAATCAAACTACTAATACCACCTAGTGAGGAATTAACGAAACTTTTACGCTGCGCCATCTACTTGAGCGGTTATAATGCTTCTGGTTTCCAAGCTTTCTACTTGATTTACTTTCCATTTTAGTTCCTCTACTTACCGCTTTGTTTGCAAGAATTGTCTGTGTTGCAAGATATTCTCACTTCCACTAGAGCGGGCCAAAAGTTTGCTCTGAAAGCTTTACAAACTGGTTTCGCTATTTGCCACTAGATGGCGCTGTGTAAAAAATGCGGCCATCTGGTACCATGCATTGACTATTTTAACCTACAAACAAAACAGAAGAAGCGAGCTCGGGTAATTGTTTTAGTCTAAAGTTCACCAGCTTTAAATGTTTAAATTTGCTTAGGTAAGCATAATTTTATGCTAAATTTTCGCAAATAAGCTGAGCGTTAATTAATAAATTGGTGAACTTTAGCCATGAGGCAGCAAAAAAGTGAATAAATATTAGTCTAATGTACAGAGCAAAATAAAAATCAGTTTAATTTCCTAATCCAAATAAGCAATGCAAAATAATATTCAGTAATAAAATTCGCAGGCACTAGCTAGGAGAAATACAAAATCTGCCGGGACGGTATAACGATCAACGCACAGCTTGAGGCATTGAATTTTGAAGGATACCTACTCTCCTCTTTGTGGCCCAGCCTCAAAACTCCACTGAATCGTTAAATTTAAAAAAGTTCAATTTACAAGCCGTGCTATCCAATACATAAGTATTCAAAGTATTTAATAATAATCAACAAAGGATCTATACTTATTTCATAATAGTCTGTACGAGTACTTAGCTAAACAATAGTGGCAATTCGGAGTATCGCAAAAGCTAAACTTAACTAACTAAAAATGTTGCCGTCCCTTTCATTGCGATGGGAATAAAAAGGATGGCGTTAATTTTAGTAAGTTTAGTTTAGCTTTTGCGACACTCCGAATTGCCACTAATGTACTAGTTCTTATAACGCCAGAAATGTTAAAGCCAACTTTAGTGACCGGTCATTCAACCCAATTTGGCAGATGTTTGGTAAGGTTCATGGTTTAGACCAGCTGGTCTGGGTGTAAAGCAGAATTAGAATAGGTATAAATTGATTTCACTTTACAATAATGAAAATAATCTTGTCAAACACATTCAACTTGACATCGTTCTTGACAACGCATTCTCGCACATTTCTATGAGGAACATAATTATTATTACGTTGGTTTTTAAATAACATTTTAGAGTTATGCTGTAGGTCTTTAGCGTGAACGTAATAAGAGCTTTCAGTTTTAGTGTCAATTAGGCGCATCATGTTTTCTTCACAAGAGAATTGTGTATACCTATAATGGCGCTGATTCTGTTGTAATATTTACTCAAATTCACTTAAACAACAAAACTACCTCACGATGCGATGCAAAGCAATCTCGTCAGTGGGACAAACTTACAGTTAAAGTTGTTTGCAAGTTGAGAGCCAGAGCACATTTCCGATCACAGTAGAAGATAGCGGTACTAATTTAACTAAAGTGGTAGCCACACACCCGAACTTAAATAGTTATAATTTCTCAGTAAGTAGTATAACTTCACTGAAAACTACAACTATGATTTTGAACCTAAAATATTTTTATTAAAATTTATGAGACTAGTATTTTTTTCGGTTGTAACGCTTGCATTACGTCTCGTAAGGAATGCTAACTGTTGGAAAATGTGGGCACCAAGAATATTTTTGGACATACTTCGGATTTCACCTCCATATACATAATTAAACCTCCATCCATATCCTCTTTCACATACATCTTTGAAGGATCATAAAACCTGAAGATTTAAGATAAAAAACAACAACAAAAAACGACCAAGTGCAAAATATGTAATCTACCATCCATTTTGATTGACGTATAAGCGAGAAGAAAGCCTTACTAAATTAAGAGGACTTTAAGTGACAGACAGATTGCTTTTCAATTTATGCGCGAATTCGGTTTTAATGGAATATTTTATGGTACACTATTATCCACCCGTGGTTTCGCTCACATGCTTCTTACCCGGATAAAAAGTAGCCCTTGTGGCCATTCTAAGTTTCAAACTATAAGATTAAAAGTTAAAGACAAATCCGTTCTGTGGTTTTTGCGTAACATAGTAACAAACATCGATCAAGATCAATCTTTAGTTAATCGCATCTTCGGATCGATTAACTAAAGATTATAATCATACTAAAATTTTAAATGCGAAAGTTTTTGAGGATGGATGGATGTCTGTTACTATTTCACGCAAAGACTGGATGGATTTGTTTGAATCTTGGAATAACTGTAGGTATGTATTCAAAAAAGGATATCGTCTCAGTAAAGGTTTATAAAATCACTATTCATATGATGAATAGTGATTTTATTCGTGAGTTCACTATTCATATTATGAATAGTGATTTTATAAACCTTTACTGAGACGATATCCTTTTTTGAATACATACCTACAGTTATTCCAAGATTCAAACAAATCCATCCAGTCTTTGCGTGAAATAGTAACAGACATCCATCCATCCTCAAAAACTTTCGCATTTAAAATTTTAGTATGATTATAATATGCTTAAACGATATGTTTATAAAGTCACTTTTCATATGCATAAATTGGGTATTTGGAAGTTTTATTGTAGATAATCTTAAGAAATTGCTAATCCTAAATGAGGAAACCAGTTAGCTCTCTAATAGCGTCGATGGGCTTGCAACCTGTCACGTATGGAAAGTTAACTTCTGCAAAAAGTGGGCATGTACCAAATATGTACGATTTGGACATACTTCTCACTACCCCCTTAAACATCTTCTAAAGGATCTAAAAATTGCCTAATGATCTTAAAGAAATGTCTACCGCTCCCTGGGAATACAGTCGTGATCATATTTCATTTAATTTTTTTTTCTTTATTCTTTATTCTTTATTGTACACAATAAAATAATACATTAAAAATACAGATAGTAAGGGCATGTACAAAGGCGAGCTTAACCCGAAAAAGAGTTTTCTTCCAGCAAACCTTGAGGCTAGAGAGAGACCGTTAAAAGCACAGGGTCATAGTGTACACAAGAAAATAATAATTAGATAGTAACTTAGATTTATATTACTTTTAAAACTAATTTATAAATATATAAAAATATATTTATGTATAAATATTATTTTTCATTGCTAATCCTGTTTTATCACGAGATTAACATGACAGTATAAGTTAACCGTAGTTTAACTGAGTTCTCACACAACAAACGGTAAACTCTGATTAAAAGTTGTAACTCAAGCGAATTGCCTTCCATTTAGCGATTAAACTGACCAGCGCAACAATGCTAGCTGTTCCGAAACAATAATAATTACGGAGCTGATTGCATCTTGAACTAGGGTAGGTATCATAAAATCCTCAATCATTTTAAGATTAGATTTTTAAATACAAATATACTTACACAAAGTATCTGCAAGTACCTAATTAAGATTTTTAAAACAAGCATTTGCCCGCAGCTTCGCTTACGGTACCTGCCTGGTTCAAAAGTAGATTATGTGTTATTCCAGCTCATAAATTGTGTATGTGTTTATGCTGCACAATCTGCCTACCAAAAATAATTTGATTTGTAAAAAAACTGTAACAGACTGGCTACCTGACACTTAGATACGGCCGCGGCTTCGCTCGTGTGGTACCTACTTAGATAAAATATAGCCGAAATATATTATGTTCATGTGGAAAGTCCATGCTATACATCTATATATATAAAATAAATAAATAAATAAATAAATATCCTTGGACATTTCACACGGCGTCATCTAGTCCCAAGCTAAGCAATTTAATGCTTGTGTTATGGTAACCAGATGACTGATAAACTACATAGATACATTTTTTTTTGTAAATACATACATATTATACATAGAAAACACCCAGACACGAAACAAATATTTGCAGATCATGCAAACATTTGTCCCGCAGCGGGGATCGAACCCGCAACCTCTGCGTCTCAGGCGGGCTTTCGCCCACTGCGCCACAGAGGTCGTCAAGTCAATATATACATCGATGAAAGAATTTTTGAAATCGGATGAGTAGTTTCGGAGATTACCCCAAACATACAAAAAAAACAAACAAACCAACAAACTTTACCTCTTAATAATATCAGTATAGATAGTGAACGCAAATAGAACATGGAAGCATTTCTTGAGATAAAATAGACGCACATTTTGACATACACTCGAACTAGCTCTGTCCCGAACAACCGACTTTTGCAATAACAAACTTGCAAGAAATAAGATCAAGAATCGATGAGTTATTGTTTACTATTAAATATGATTATTCTTTCGCGACTCAGTTGGTCCGCGGAGCACATTGCGGCGGAGTTGCGGCCATTTCTAGAAGATATTATGCTTTTTTCATTGAGATGTATTGTATTATAGAGCCACAATCAGACAAATAAAATGTAAACGTCAAAACTCTGCGCACGCTATGTAGTGCGCCGAGTTTTTCTTTTTTGCGTACAAGCAACATTGAACATTAAAACAAACGACATAACGTCTACATTCAAATGTCAAATGTCATTGTAGAACATTGAATTTGCTCGCACGTTTTTTGAGTGTTGTCAGCTATTAGATTGTGACTCCTTAATACATCTCAATGGCTTTTTTAGATACTTTTTTCAATATGAAAAACATCTTAACGACCAGTGCTATCTACAGCTCGGTATATAAGTGAGTTTGTGGTGTGTGAATAGTCAAATTTCATCAAGTTTTTTAACGATGACTGTACCAAAAATGGCTCAGTGAGACGGATTCAGGTGCGAACCGATAGCTGCTAATGACTTCGCAAGGAGCTGGCTCGACGAAATCCACAATGAAGCCATAAATCGGCAAGACTTGCCAATCACATAATTTCAATTGAATAGTCAATAGTGGCAATTTGGAGTGTCGCAAAAGCTAAACTATATTAACTAAAATTAATGCCATCCTTTTTATTCCCATCGCTATGAAAGGGACGGCAACATTTTTAGTTAGTTAAGTTTAGCTTTTGCGATAGGTACTACGAATTGCCACTATTATATCTATCAATTATCTTTAGCCACCAAGATTCTAATACAGTTAACATAAAAATTAAATTAAGTAAATAAATTATAAAACTGATTTCAATTTTTATGTAGAACAGTTTTCTGCATTTATGTAGTGTTTGGGAACAACACTACTCAGCGGCGGCCTTATCGCTAAGAAGCGATCTCTAAAATTAATGTTGAGAGGAACATGATCGGAGTCATGAACAAAAATTCAAATATTTTTTGTCTGTTCAACGATATTCCGTCAATAGTAAACCGATTTTAAAATTATTTTTTCGTTTATAAGAGTATTAAGTATAAACTCCGAGGTGCACCGATTAAAAAAAAATTAAGTATCAGGAGCCTTACTCCGGATCAACGAAAACGAAGTTTCGTGACAATTTTCGGGTTCCAATTATGTTGGTGAACTATTACGAATTCAGTATCCACAAACATAAGCTGACTCCGAAAATTGTCACGAAACTTTGTTTTCGTTGATCCGGAGTAAGGCCCCTGATGAGTATCTTCTGAGTTGTGAACAAAAATTCACATAAAGAGTTCAGAAAGTTGCTGTCTTCTTCGAAATCCACAAACGAATCGTGCTCAGTTGTGCAAAATCGCTAACAAATGGCGCTGCTCCGATTGATTTCAAAAATGCCTTCATGAAACGAAATAATTGTCTACAAAATCGAGTCAGATACTAGGAAGAGAGTAAAATACTACACAACACATAGTTCCCAATCAAAAAGTACAAAGAAAATGAATATTCTTTAATTTGTGTTCAAGGACGCAGAAATGGCTGCGAGCGAAGCAAGCCCCGTTAAATTCCGCTTAAATGCATGCTGAGAGCGTAAATAACTTACACCTTAGGAACTTAACTGAAATGTTTTAAATGCACCATAATAGCACAGCAACCAGACAATGGCACGAACCTCAGGTATTTCTGTTTGTTGAGTACGGCCAGCAGATTTATAGTTTCCGGTAGTTCTAGCCAAAACATTTTTTAACATCTAGTGAACTGTCAGTTCTTACATTTAAATTAAGAGTTTGTGCGTCTTGTGAAAGAAAGAAATGGAAGAAAAATCATTTATTTTGACTTCAAGGATCACTACAGCTTCGTCTCACATGCTAGGTGGTTCTAAGGCCTGTTCCAACGGGATTCCCTACGTATGATACGTAGCTGGTTCTCATGATTGAGTTCGAAAACACGCGCTTATTCCTCGTCGTGCCATTAGCGTGTGCCACCATTGGCACGAATGCCTAGATTAATCGAATAACAACGCAACACGTCCTGTTGTTGAATGAAATATATAACTTCGAATGAAGCGTACTCATATAATATCGATCGAACTTCACTTTGTAAGTTCGTTTGATCATATATTATGATACAATTCCCATTTCATTGTTATTTTGCTCCTGGTGGTATGACCTCTGTGGATAAAAACCCGACAAGTTTTTGTATGAGATTTGCAAATTTGCAAATATTTAGGTCTGGGTCTGGGTGTTTTCTAATTATAATAATGTATTTATAAAAAAGAAAAGTCATCTGGTTACCATGACAGCACTAAATTGCTTAACTAGGGACTTGATGACGTTTTGTGGAATGTCCAAGAATATTTATATTTATTTACTGGCGAAAGGAAGCACAGAAACTCAGCTAGGTAGTAAAATGTAGTAGAAAACGAGTGTCGAGTGGCTTTTGTAAAAGAGGCCCAAGATTACAAGACTCAACTCTTTTCGCCTAGAAAATGCAAGTGTTCTAAGTATAAAAGCGGCGTTTAAAAGTTCTCGGGGATTAAGTCTGTCCCCGAGACACAGTAGAATAACAAGCTTTTATAAGTAGATTTACTTATAAAAGCTTATTATTATATTTTATAAGTAGTTTTAAAGCAAAAGTTATAATGAAATAAACGATCTGCTGTGTGCTCTTCGAATGCAGTTTTCAGTCACAAAGCTCAGACCGAAGTAAGGATAAAAGTAGCATTTCCTAACTTGCCGACCTAAAGTAACCATATAGCTTTAATCGCATTTCCGAAGCTCTCAAATATACGCTAGTGTTTTCCACCTTTCTCGATTTTGTAAGAGTGAAAGAGATAGATTTTTATTGAAAATCAATTCTGTTCCTGTTCTGTTCTGGGCTTAGAGAGACAACAGTAACTGTATAGCTTATTACAAGCGATAAAAAAACGCTTAGGTATTAAATTTGACCTTGCTTGGCGAAGTTTATCATGATTCTTATATGAAATTAATTAATAAATTCTTATTGAGCATTGAACAGAGAAAAATACTTTATAATAAAAATCAACAAAATGATAATTATACTTAATGATTTCATTCATAATTGATAACAGCTGCTTTAATAATATCTTAGCAGTTTGTATACTGATAAAATTGGGTAACAGATTTTTTGGCGATTGTAGAAAAATTCAGTAATTTCAATTACTGATGATCACAATCAGCTTAAATATGAAGTATCAGAATGAAATTATCGAATCAAGTAATCACTTACCAAGAAAAAACATTTCTTCTTCACCTTTAGTGTCGATCATGCTCAATATCCTAAGAACTTACCTGAAAAAAAAAAGAAAAAAGGTCATTAGCATCATGTTATATTTATCAATTAAAGAATATCAGTAAACTTTATAGAGTTATGATTGATTCAACAATAATCTAAGCCATAAATAATATTCATATTCGAAATTAACTTTTATTAAAATTTAATATTATTTATAGTTTTTATAAATTTTGTATTGTAGTGTTAAACCACACTTAGGTATTTCATTATTTATGAAAAATCTTAAAAAGTTTATATATTTTTTTTACTATCAGCACTATTCCATTGATTTGGCACTTCTGATTGCTCGAGTTTTCGTCATCAAAAATGTCAATTTCTGTATATTTTTGATATTTTCGATTCTATTCTAAAGCAATTGTAAATGTAGATTGTAAACATAAGTTGGCCAGGGGGCTGTTATTTCATAGTTTCGTTGGTTTTATAGTCTTTTATGCGTATTTAGCAGATTTAGTTAAGAGTCGAGTCGACAGGTTCCGGTGTTCGTGTGGCGATGTGAGGCGTCGGAGTATTTGATGTAACGTGTTGACGGTTCCGCTACCCGCACCTCTTTGATGGGATCCGATTAGGTTGACAAAGGGTTCCGACATCGGGGTCTATTTTATTTAAAGAATATTATCACTTTTGAAGGCAATCTTCAAGGACAGAGATGGATAGAGATATCCCTCTTTCCATCTCTGTACTTGACCTGGTCATGGAGGATATTTCGCCCAGCACTGAGTGATGATACATAAATAATTAAAATAAATTAATATCTAAAAATAAACTATAAAAATATTGAAATAGCAGCTTTACATGGGCGTTTTCTCTACTATCACATGCAAGTATTATAAATATAAACCTTTCGCTGAAATGACTGGCTGACTGTGTGACTTAAAAGCTCGTGTTATTGCGTATATAATTTTTCCGAAATGAAAAATCCATTGATGCATGGCTCGATTCGAACTCACGACCTTCGGATCGAGTCGAGGTACTAATCCACTTCAACACGGTTATATGAAATTAAATTTATTCAGAAAGGAAAATGTAAAAAAAAATAGTACAAGTAAAAAAACACGAGTTTGGTAGGTACGCGTCAACTCCGAACGCTTATATTATCTCAAAAACATTTTCAAGCGGAATCATTAAAATGAAATACCGTGATCCGACAAAGCCGAAACCAGCCGAATCCCAAATCCTCCAAACATAACTCTAACAATAGAAGGGGAGGGTGAAAATAATTGCCATCCGACATCATTATATTATTATACTCGCCTTGGCCTTGGGGTCACGTGACCTGGCCACCGTTGCGGAATACGTAATAGAGCGATGCCTTAGCATTCTATATATACCTACTAAGGAAAACATCGTAAGCTAAACCAGCATCTACTAAAGTCAAGAGACATGCACGTAAACCACCTTCATGTCACATTTTTTGTAGACGTACTAACCGCCTAATAGAAATAATCGCCTTAATTTTTCCATACCTATTGTTTAACTTACAAAATCTACCTAAGTGTCGGAAGCTATATTTTATAGAAGCCTCGGTACGTTTTAAATGAAAAATCTGAATTGAAAGCTCTGTAAAATCGCTTAACTTTTCGTTTGTATACACCTAACTTTTAACCAATGTGCTGACATAAAAGAGTCAATGACAGGGCAAACTAATGAAACAAATGGATTAATTAATAATACCCACCAATTTAATTTTGTCAACGGTTTTCAATTTATTCTCAGAAGCGCGGTTTATTCATGAAAAGCAATTTATTTTACTAATGATGCAATTATGATTTTGCGCTTTATTTTAATGCAGTTTTTACGCGAAATTTGTGATTCACATAGGTGGTTTATGATTTTGCTATAAATTATTTCCATTCTTATTTAATTAAAACTGGAAAAAATAAGAATGGCAGTGTAATAATAATAATTTATATTTGGGGCAAATATAAATTATATTATTACACTGCCTTTAATTTTGTAAGAGAGCAATTTGCACTCTCGATGTACATTTCTATTCATAGCTCCGAAGATATTCATCAGATCCTCAGATTATTTCGACCACCTCCGGAAAACACAGTAAAACCAATTTAGCTTTCAAACAGAAAATACCTACCTACTCCTTCAAACAAAAAACAATTTTCATAATGGTTCGAAATTTATTGACTGAATAATCGGTAAACATATTATGTACCTACTTAAAAAATAATAATATTAACACAATACACATTACATAGAACCTCCTTCTTTTTTGAAGTTGGCTAAAAAATACAAAATTCGTTGCATTTTGAAGCACATACGTATTTCCAGCCCATAACACTGTCAGTGTCCCGAATCAATTGAAACAGGGAATGGTTGAAAGTGGGTTCAGTGAAAGTTTAACGAGTGGTTTTATAGACAGGAACTGTAGTAAAGTGGGATTACGGTGCTGAAAAGTACCAGAGCAGGCAAATAAGCCGTACGTCAGTGGTAGGCTTATGGCCGCTTCCTATATCCAACGTATGGATGATCGTCGACCTATCTCTAAGGCTACGTCCGCACAGACAGGCGGCTTGCTTAGCACCTAGAGCCTAGTGGCTTGCATTCTGGCTACTAGCTTAGGATACACAGAGGCCGCACTGAGAGGTGGTTTCCCTGGTGAAAACTGATGCAATTAATAATTTATCCATTTTTTTCTTTTAAAGTGCCTCGCGCCTCGTGACAAAAAACCAACACGTTTGTTTACTTCGATACACGCTAAGCGACTAGCTAAGCGCCAAGCGCGCAGTGCGGCCGGTCGCAAACATTCTAGAACGTTTTTTTTACTAAGCTACTCGCTAGGTGACTCGCTAGGCTCTAGGCGCTAAGCAAGCTTCCTGTCTGTGCGGACGTAGCCTAAACAATGTTTATACAAAACACAAAATGTATGACACTTTTTGACAGATAACAACGGAGCTATGACGATCGACCTCCGGTCCTCCGTACGTTGTATATAGGAATCGGGACATTAGCAGAAGTGCTTCGATATAAGTTGTCAATTGCACTGTTTCTTCATTTTCGATTCTAAAGGTTATGTTCGAACAAAATATGAACTGATAAATAATTATACTTACAACAATAAAACTGGAAAAAGGTGAAACTTCAATTGCATAAAACCTCTACTAAGGAACTCGTTTTAATGTATTGAGACTACCTCTGACTACCCCTTAGACTTGTCATCTTCAAAGGATCTGAAATGATTAAAAAGATTTGAAAGAATTGTAAACAGTCGTGATCATATATTTCGTTTTATTTACAATATAAGATAGAGAAAAAAAAATTTAAGAACCGCTCTACCTTTTTTGTGAAAACAATTTTGACGGTGTTAATTTTTAGGTCAAGCGCGTTGTCATTGACGTTCACTTTTATAACTTGATGCGCCTCCACTTGATCTTTCTTTAGCGATCCTAACCCGCTAAAAGGTAGCCACTTGCCAACGCCATCACCCACTCATCCCTCTTTGATCATAATTGTTCTAGCGCCACGGTATTTAAGTGGTACACTCACGGAATGAAGAGATTCCTTACAAAAGTTGTTTTTCACTTTAACTAAACGTAGTGGTTATATTATCTTTGCTTTAACCAGTAGTACAAGAAACAATTATGCCAACATACTAATGAAATAGTGTTGCTAACTTTTAAATGTTATGTGAAATTTTATTATTTTTTATAAACTTGGTAGATTGACAGCAACAAAACAAGCAAAACCGGGTTACGTTTCTGAAAATATCCGCCTAACCGAGTCAAACTTCGGTTTTCTTTGAACTTTCCTACAAAACTAGCAGGATCCAATGCTATTTTTGTCAATCTACTGCCCACAACTTTGACTTTGTCTTCATCTAATCTAACTGCCAGGAAACTGAGAATACTGCAAATGTTATTTACTTGTTAATTCAATAACTTTATTTTCGGTTATGTTCACTTGCAGAACGAAAAAGTTCTTCAGTTTTCAAATTGATTCGTTTAACCTGTCACGACCACAAAAACAGAATAAACGGAATTAAAGAAGGTAAAGTTGCCCCGGTAACTTGCATGAACTAAAAATTCCATAATTTAGAATACTTGACACATGAGCGAGGATATATTACTGTATTACACAAAAACCGCCGGTAACCCTACCTACAGTAATGGCTTCCCGTCGATCGGTGTTTCCACACGTTCGATCTGTAGGTGCTCCTGCGGATGACATTACGTATTCAGATGGTCGGCTCCGAAACGATTCCCTCAAACACCGCAATCCCACTGCATCTACCGCACTAGCTAATCCTACTACCTACTATTACAAACGCGAAAATTTATTTGGATGTTTGTTACTCTTTAACTACTCTTAAAGGTGTTTAAAGTTGTAGGAGAAACGATTAAAACTACGATATTTTATAAACTCAAAACGCTTTTATTCAAGTGCATTATATCAGTATTCCAATCCGGACACAGTGAACCTTTAAAATCGGTTTAGTAGCCCATTACGGTTTTGTGGACGCTCAAAGTCACGTAATGCCTCCATGATTGTTGCCACACGCTTTTATGGCGTTCATAAGCTACTTTATTATGTCTTTAGTATATACCTACTTATCTAGGGATTCAACAGTTACAAAACGTGGGAAAAACCATAGTATACTAAAGCTTCACGAGTAATAAAGCTTGTGTACACACTGTGTTTTTACATCTGTTGCGTCAATGAGAGTGCTTTTGGCTATAACACTGTCATTGTTTTGTACCTGAGTGAGCCTTCATCCCCATCGTCTAGATTCTAAACATCAAACCTCTTAAAAAATTAAGAAAATACTCACAGAATGGAATTATCTCTTATGCTAGGCTTTCGTTACTGATTGACAGTTCGATTTGATTCTAAGTTTGAATGAGTTCTCGCAAAAAGATGTGGGTAGGTTGGGATTTTACAAATTCTTCAGCTTCCTTTAAGTTACTAAGACGAAATACCCGGAAACGAAGTCACGGGTGGCTACTTAAAGTAAATTACAAACATAGTTAAAATATGCATATTTTTTTGTTTGTGTTTTTTGTGTTTTTTGCAATATTTAAACTTATTTTGATTTTAACTGCATTAATAAGTTTAACTTTACAAGCAAGGAAAGTCACAATTTCTATGGAAATCATTATACTCGTAATATAGGCGTATTCAAACAGTTCCGCTTTGAGAACTCTGTTCGTTCATTTGCAGAGAAATCAAACGGGTCTGCGTTTCATTGTGCTTATTGCAGCACTTATAACCGAAAGGAACACTTTGGTTGTGCCTCCATTCATAAAGCAGTTTCATAAGGTACTGCATATTGTCGCGTAAAGTGATTTCCACACAAAGCAATTAGTGAACGAAGTTTGTGCAAACATTTGCAATTTGTCATTCATTTATTATTTTCTTCCCACATTCACTTTAATTACTTTGCTAAACCAGCCCCCTGATTGTGTAATTTGTTTCGGATTGTATCCAAGTTGTATCAAAGCAAAAATCACAGTAAATCGTGTCAGATTTAACAGATGCTGCTTAAGTAAATTAGTAAGTAACTTACTTAATTACTGTCATATTTGACAGTTGTTTTCGCGAAGGCATGTACCTTGATAATGCGTGTTTACTGCACATACTAGTGTACAACACTAGCAATGTCACAAAGTTGTAAATTGTCAAGCCAGATTTTGCACGTGCCTAAAATTTGCTACTTTCAACGCTGAAATTTTAATTACGAAGCTTATGCTGGGACCGCGCTCAGCCACTGAAGCCAAATCTACGCAAATACTTTGAAACTCTGTGTAAAGATGAAGACACTTCGCTCCGCTATCGGTAAACTGTTGCATAAGTATCAAAGGATTTGATTGCGATCCACTGCATCAGCCTTAGACTTTGATCGTAAATTTGGAAGCGAATTAACATAACGAGAGCTTTTCGCAAGGTAATAAGACTGTTTATTGTTATTTATTTCATTTGGTACTGACTACCCCCTTAGACATCTTCAAATGGATCTAATGCCTCAAAAGATCTGAAAGAAATGTCTACCGGTCCTGATGTTGCCTGATGTTTCCCGCTTCCCTCTTTTCACTAAATCTCTATTTTGTGATTGGATATTTACAAATTGTAAGTGTGGTGTACTTTTTCCAAAGAACGAACATGTTAAATATGAAGTCGTAGCGAAAAATTTTTGAACAATTTTTTTTTAGTAAGTAGGTACTGGGAGCAGTTTTGACATTGATTTATAAGAATTATTCTTTCAAAATGATGTCTTTCCTACCATTATATGGGATGATTATGGGATGATGTTCTCGATGCTATGTTGCTAACAGGCAAAAAGGCCGAAGCTAGTAAAGTAGTAAGACTTACGCTTCAGTGTTGTCATCTCGGGACTCGGAGCGCTCCGCCGCGTTGGCCGCCTGCTGGCCGCGGCGGTGGCGCGCGCGCTGGTCATCTCCCAGGCCATACAGCCCAGCGACGGCGGCCATCTCACCACTCCTCTCCTTACGCTTCTCTCGCACTAGCTACGTCTACCTCCATCACAACCACTTGCCAGCTACATTACCTAACTAACCTATCTAATTTGGACGCATGATTTACAGTACATCATCTAAATCACAATTTTATTGTAACTTGTCATAAAGTTTTTTTGTTTCGCTTAAATTACATTTGTTTGTTATCACTCATCGCCTGCATCTGTGGGGTTTTGGATGTTAAAGAAAGATATTCGTTTGACGGGTTTTAGATTGTTTGCGCGCACTCCCTTTGGCTTGGTGGTTCACGCGTTCGGATGCCACTTCGTTAGAATGACAGAGCATTATAATAGACAACAACGAGGGCGAACCACATAAAATGTGTAGCTGTAGCTGTAGAAACAAAAAATGAAACAAACTACCAGGCATAGTCCTAATTATAGAACGCGACTAAGCATTACAAGTTCGCGCGATTTTCAATCGTAACTCTTAATTTCGCCGGGGGTTAAAGAACAAAGAAGACGCAGTCGCATCTTTCGCTGTCTCCGAGGAAGTTATATTTTTCCTTGTCATTTCCTATTTTCGTGTTATAACGAATTTGACGAGTGTCTAATTAAGCCAGCACACAAGTGTTGGCTGACATTAGAGAGCATTGGAGATTATACGTTTAGCAACATACCTACGGGTTGATATTTTAAAGAAGAAAGCCTTTTCTTTTAAATAATATGAAGACTTGAGAAGATATGAGACTTTTATAAACATTTTACTTCTTACATGGGCATGACAAGGTTTCATTACAGTTTGTTGGTACTTCTTATTGACCGTCCACTTCCAGAAACCACTTGGTTGAACCGTATAAAGGTACGGACGAATAAACAAAACATTTTGATAGGATTGAAGGGTTCACCTTGCCACGAAATAAGTAAATTATAAAATAGACCACAGAATTCCTCTATGCCTAAAGATATTACCAAACTCGAGAGAAAGTACGAAAATTCACGAAAAGTTTCAAAAACATTAGAAAACATTAGCTGGCGATATGCCTTTTAAATTATGTAGTTCTGACGTTTTTGTTGCGAGCAAAATGAGCGATTGTTATTACCTAAATAAATATACCTCTGAAAAAGCTAACGGAGACCGCGAAAAAAGTGTATCTTCAAAGGGATTAGTTAGAGGTATGTCCAAATATTTGTTTGGTACACACCCATATTTTACAGAAGTTAGCTTCCTCCATACGTGACAGGTTGCAAGCCCATCGACGCTGAAAACTAACTGGTTTCTTCACTATGTTTTCCTGTACCGTTCAGAGCTTATGTTATTGCGCATATACATTTTTCAAAACGAAACATCCATTGATGCACGGCTGGATTCAAACCCACGAACTTCGGATCGAAAGTCACGGTACTAAACCACTCGGCCAAAACTACGCTATAATAATTGATGTTTTGCTTTTTTCCAAAGCTGTAGAACACAATGATACACAGAAGTAAGTATCCATATTGAATAAAATACAATATTATGAGGATATGCTGCTGAGCTAGCAGTATAACATTTTTACCAATAAAGACTATTACGTGCTGTGACTACGAAACGAATCATTATGATATTTTCTGTATTTACTACATAGTGAACTTAAATATGTTTTAATACAATTCAAAAACCATTTTAAAGCCATATTTTGTACAGATATGTAAATATGTAATTTAGTTTATGTACTACATCTTTAAAGTAAGTCAGTTAGTTCATATGAGCTAGTTGCCAATTCCATAAGCGTGCCAGCCCGGTTCGACAACTTAACGAGCCTCTAGTCACATAATCCATTTAGTGACCGAGCACAACGTCGCTCACCTATTACAAAAACGACCTAGCTGAAAAAACAGAAAATCTAATTACCAATTTACTTAATTAAAAATCTAATTTTGTGACCAGAGGGCCTAGCCAACCGGCATTCGCTATGAAGCGATTCGATTTCTATCATCGCTACACCTTTGATTTGACATTTCTGATCGCTCGAGTTTTCGTCATCGAATGTCAATTCCTATACATTTTTTTTAGTTTCTAATCGAAAGCGACTGTCGAAATGTAACATGGCTAGGGCCTCTGATCTTTAACGTACTAAAAATGTTGTTTTTATTTAAATTTATTCCAAATTAAGCTAATACAGGCAAACTTCCGAGAAAGTGGTCTGACCAACCCTCAGAAAGCCATCGCTAGTTATTGCAACGGCAAATACTGGGTGACTGGCGATTCCACTCTTACCTCCTCATATTTATACCTTAACCAGCCCCCCTCCCTTACCTCACCCCTCTACCTCACCTCTTTTCAGGAAGTGTGTAAGCTAGGCTATAAACTCAATAGTTTATATAAAGCCGTATCAAAGTAACTGAATAGTATCGTAGACGCTCGAAGCAAAGCGTTAGCGGGAGCTGGTTATACTAAAAATAAACCTATATCTTTGCAATGGAATGTTTTATTATAGTAGTTATATCCTAAAAGTAGTTATATTTTAATACAAAAAATTGAATGTAAATATTTTTTTTATTCATTTATTTACTACTAGCTAACTTGCCCGTGGCTTCGCTCACGTGGTACCTACCTTGATAAAATATAGCCTATGTTCATTCGGAAAGTCTAAGCTACAAAATGGTTAAAGAATTTTTAAAATCGGATGAGTAGTTTCGAAGATTAATAATAAATAATAAATAAATAAATAAATAAATATCCTTGGACATTTCACACGGCGTCATCTAGTCCCAAGCTAAGCAATTTAATGCTTGTGTTATGGTAACCAGATGACTGATAAACTACATAGATACATTTTTTTTTTTTTTTTTTTTTTTTTTTTTTAGATTACCCCAAACATACAAACAAACCAACATTACCTCTTTATAATATTAGTATAGATTATTATTATATTATATAAGTATAGATGGGCACTCAACCCAGGGTTACCTGTTTCCATAACAATCGTTAGTTCGTTCGTACGAGCACGTGGCCAACTCTTGTGATGTAGTTAGGCCGCCTAGTGGTCTCCGTCATGGCTTAACGACTTTAAAAGCCGGGACCGATCATTTAACGTGCCCTCTCCAAATCACGGAAGCGCTCAGCTGATAATGCCACTTGCGGTCACCCATCCAAGTTGTGACCGCTCAGAACGTTGCTTAACTTCAACGATCTATCAAGAACGTGTAAGCTTCGCTACGAGCGCTTCCATATCAATATTTAGATGGAACAGGCCTCCCAAATTATAAGGTATACAAACGGGTTTTCCAGCAACGTTTTTGCATGACATTATTTTATTACTTAAATTTTGTACCTACATCTTATGAATTCAGGCCCTCTCGGGGCGTGCGTGTCAGGGGATGAAAGGATTCTCAAATGTGTGGTAAAGTCATTTGATTTTCTAAACACTTGTGGTAGATTACGGTATGAGGCTCACTTCACATTATAATAAAGAAGAATTTAATGATTTCGTACGGAAAGGATGGGAGATTTTTGAGGTATGCTTATAATGTTAAATACTTTTTGTAAAGCCGTCTTTTTATTATATTTGTTTATAAAGCCCGTCACACACGTAGCTATAATATAATTATATTACTATAAATTATAGCAAGGCATATTACGAGATATTTTCTATACAAATATTCAAGTGACCGCACACGCAGCTATAATATATATTACAGCTGCGTGTGCGGTCACCCGGTACCAGCGCAACAGTAACGTACCTATCCGCTCCTCCTGAGTGTTTTTACTTTTTGAATGTACCAGTTTATGTGACAAGAAATAAACGTTTTATAATTATAATTATTATTCTCGTTATGCAATATTCAAAAGTATATCTCTAATTAAAAATCTCCGAACATGCAGGCTGTAAAACCGCAGCACGCAACGAAAACTGCTAACTAGAAAAGTTATCAGTTTCAAAACTCAGCGGATAATGCCCGTCCCAGTATGAACCTTGCTCTATCTAGATTTGATTTCATTGAACTTTTCTGTGGCCTGTTCGCTGCCGCTCTCAGAAGCGAAAATAACGCGCAGGTATTTTATATGAAGTTTCGCTTCCCACAGCGGATGCGAATACCACGTAAGTCCAAACAGAGGCCCTAGCCATGTTACATTTCGACAATCGCTTACGATTAGAAACTAAAAAAAATGTATAGGAATTGACATTCGATGACGAAAACTCGAGCGATCAGAAATGTCAAATCAAAGGTGTAGCGATGATAGAAATCGAATCGCTTCATAGCGAATGCCGGTTGGCTAGGCCCTCAGGCCTTAAATAAAACGACGTTCTCGATTGATTGTTGAAGTTAAGCAACGATGTGAGCGTTCACGACTTGAATGGGTGACCGCTAGCTTGTGTTATTAACAGCTGGGCGCTTCTGTGCTTCGGAGGGCACGTTAAATTGTCGGTACCGCCTTATAAAGTTGTTAAGCCATGACGGAGGCCTTTCGGCGGCTTATAAACTCCTTCACCAGAGTTGGCCACTTGCTCATAACCTAAATTTACTTACTTAATGGTCAAATGCAACGCCACGGTTCCATTCTTTTATTGGCGCAGACAAATATCTCCGCAGTACAGCATAAGAACGTAATCGGCCCGCTGAGGACTGGAATTAAGCGAGGCTATCTAGAAAGTATCCACGAGCTGGGATTTCGGAGTTCCCAGGCGCTACCACCTTCGCACTTTATTGTTTTTTTGTTATGCCTTTATATAGTTTTGTAAGTGTCAGTCTATTTTTGAGTTTTGAATTTTTTTTTTTTATTTTATTAAAGAAACCAACAGCTACAAAAGTAAAACAGGTTGACTTAATTAAAAACGTTTTTGTTGTTTTTGTGTTTGTTGTTTTTGTTTTATACGCAGAGAAGGGCTTGAAAGATACAGCGTATGATTGTGTGAGATTTAATAGATGCTGAGCGTAGTGAATGTGTGTAAGTGTGTGGGTGTATGCATGTGTGTGTATGAGTGTAGGTGTCTGTGTATGTATAGGTGTGTGTATACATGCGTATGTGCAGTACTAAACCGTGTTAAGACCTATTCTATGGTTCTGAGACTTGGACTTTGACTTTAAAGGAGGAACACCAGCTTTTAGTAGTAAATCTTTAAGAAAACCTTTCTTAAATTTTAAACTAATGTTACATTCAATTTATCACGTAACACTTATATTATATTTAAAATATAAAAAAAAATGAAAAAAAATTTGAAATATGATCACGACTGTATCCCAGGGAGCGGTAGACATTATTACAATATTTAAAGCCATGAATATTACACATTCACGAGCATTATGCATCCACAATTAGTCTCCATCATAAAACCCGTACATAATGAAATAAAAAAAAAATAATGATCACGACTGTATCCCAGGGAGCAGTAGACATTTTTTTCAGATCTTTTTAGGCCATTTTAGATCCTTTTGAAGATGTCTAAGGGGTGTATGTGACAGGTTGCAAGCCCATCGACGCTATTAGAGAGCTAACTGGTTTCCTCACGATGTTTTCCTTCACCGTTAAAAACTCGTGTTAAAGCGCATATAAATTTTTCGATGCGAAAAGTCCATTGATGCACGGCCACATTTGAACCCACGACCTTCGGATCGAAAGTCGAAATACTAATCCACTTGGCCAACACGGCTTTAAAACCCGTACATAATTACTACTTTTAAAGTCAAAGATTTTACAATTTTTTTGTAGTTCTAAACGAAAGTAAAACATCATGCCGAAAACACTAAGTGTAGAGGTCGGGTCGATTGCACAAGAGTAGACTGCATACACTAGCGCATTGCACAACGGGAACAAACGTGACCAGCCGGTAAGCAACAGTCACTTTTAAAAAGCAGGCAGACTTTAATTTATGCGATGCAAGAAACAGATTTTGCTAACTGTAAATTTGACTAAGAACTTCTAAGTACTAAGAAGCGCTCGTGGCGAAGCTTGCTAAGACGTTCTTGATAGATCATCGAAGTTAAGCAACGTTCTGAGCGGTCCCAACTTGGATGGGTGACCGCAAGTGGCATTATCAGCTGAGCGCTTCCGTGCTTCGGAGGGTTATGTCGGTCCCGGCTTTTAAAGTCATTAAGCCATGACAGATGCCTTTAGGCGGCCTAAAAACTCCGTCAACAGAGTTGGCCACTTGCTCATACGAACGAACGATCGTAAGAATTTCTTACTGCAGTTCCGGCTTTCAACATCGCATCATAATAAGGCTACGGAAATACTCGTAGTTTATCATAATTCCCAAAAGAAACGTATACATTTTTACCATTGTCTACATTTGCCTTCTACGTAAGCTACGCCAATGCTACGTTGCTACGCGTAACTGTGCTACGAACTGTGCTACGATCCACAGTTCATTGTTGAACAACACTTCGATCTAATCTACAAAACAGTAACTGATAAAACAAATAATTTGGGGTTAATTATAGTGCATTGCTATACGACTCGTATGTACCTAGCAAGCCAGTATCATTAACAGCTGTAACAAACTCAACAGCCCTCTCACCAAAAATGCGGAGGGTGGGGCGGGGGGTAATGAATTGTCATAACGACTCCTACAATATGGTTAAAATGTACCCTACAGGTCCAGCCTCAACTGAGATTATTACGTGTTTAAAAATAAAGTTACTCCTCCTTTCTTCTGATTCCGCTAATGGAAGTAGTCTATACACGTATATTGAATAACGTATTATTGCATCAGTCCCTTGGATTAGCTTCGGCACTTTATCTGAAGCGTTTTTTGTTTGGAAATACAAATGGTAGTCTTTTTTGTAAATACATAATATTTTAATTACTATAGACAGAAAAACATCCAAACCCCGAAACAAATATCTGCAGAACATACAAACATTTGTCCCGTGGCGGGAATCGATCCCGCAACCTCCGCGTCTAAGGCGGGCCTTCGCCCACTGCGCCACAGAGGCGACAATAAACGTATAGCACCTAGCTCCGGCTTTAAAGTAGTAAAATAGGCTTTAAATTTAAACCCATTCCATGACGTAAATGCGAGGAGTGACAGAATTATAAAACTGTAATGTTATTATGGCGCATTTTCAGTGTCATACGAATTTCAACTTTATTTTCATCTATAATACTTATTATCACATGAGAAACTCGAACAAGTCGCGAGGATGCCCGCGGCTTCGCGGTAATTCCGGCGAATTCCAATACGCGCGCCTTCTCTGCGATAATAAAGTATTATTATAGTAATGAAACTAAAGTTGAAATTCGTATGACACTGAAACTGCGCTCCGCTTCGCTGCTCTCGATACTCTTTTGGTGTGAGTTGAGCCTTAGTTATTTTAAACATCTCAATAATGTCCCAGGCACTTCAGTTTCCCGTTTTGCATAGATTGCCTCCTGACACAGCATAAATCATTAGTAAAGATGTAAAAAACGATAAACAAATCGAAAGGTTAATTTTAAAATATTTTATATTTAATAGATATCATTCAGTTTAAGTATATTTTCTTTCCGTTACATAATAAGTATTCCATATAAAAAGGTCAGGTGTATATAGTATACGGCAAATTCTCATTTTTATGTCCGGGTTCTTTGTGAAGGACTTCCCCACGCTCATTACGTTGCGGAAATACAACATTTCGGCCGCTCAGCTAATCATTTCGTCATGAGAATAATGATCGTTGTAATTATTATGATCAGCATTTATGTATCGTATGATATACAGCTGAATGTAATGTCGATTAATTTTCATATTTACATAGAGACTTATATACTTAGTCACATATTATTGTAGTTCACACTTTATTGTTTCCAAGCCAAACAAGATTATTATATATATATATTATTAAGAGATTATTATCAAGACTATTATATTAATTATATATTATTATATATTTATGTGTTCTGTAATTATTTTTTGTGAGATCAGTAGTATAATATTTGGTATTCAAGAGAGAATGGTACATTCATTCTTAAAAAATTAAATCCTTAGCTGTCTTAAAAATACTTTACTTTACAAAAGAAAGATAATGCTGAAATCAGCTTTCTATTCTACCCTGTACGGTCCAAATTCCTATTTAAATAATATCTTGTTATTTTGGAGTGATTCTTTTAATTTGATGTAATAAGTCACATAATAATGGTCTCGTCGGATAATGAAACATCTTCTAGATTATTTTAATTTAAAAAAGTAAAATCGGTACCTTGCTTGTTTTATTGTTTCAGAATGGAAATCTTTTTTATTACTCATTGAAATTTTGAATTCTGGTATATTTTATAAAATATAAAACGTATCCTGAACGTGGCAACGAAATAATATAAGTATTGTATTTTATCACCGTTTTATCACAAAGCTGTGCAGTGTGCATGTGCAATAGATATTTGTACAACAAGAAGAGAGTAAAGTTTGTTTTTGCTGTGAGTGCGGTTCACACAATATATATATATATATATATATAAAAGCGTTATTAATTTTTCAGAGAAACTATCTTCATCCAGAATGAAGCCATCATTAATCAGCCCGTGGCACAGTTGTTGTCAGAGACATTTTATAAAAACTAGCTTACTCGCCCGCGGTTTCATTCGCGTGGTTGATAAAATATAGCCTATGTTCATTCGAAAATCCATGCTACACATCGGTGAAAGACTTTTTGAAATCAAATGTGTAGTTTCGGAGATTACCCCAAACATACAAACAAAACAAACAAACCAACTATACCTCTTTATAATATTAGTATAGATATAGATATAGAAAACAATTTATTTACAGAAACTAAACTACTACATATAACTGTACAAAATACAATTAGAACCAGTTGAGCCACCTAAGGATCGTTACAAACAATTAGGTAGCTTAACTGATCCAAACCACTGCCAGACGGAAGCGTGCCCAAGACACTGGCAGCATTGCCGCAGATATAGATAAAATACATGGTTTTATACGCACTGGACCGAGTGCGGTATAGCATACTGCGTTCATCACGGGCATTGCAGACGTCGGAACAAAAGCTGCCCGACTCAAATGGGACTCACGTAACGTTAGCCGGATGCATTACGATAATTGGACAAATGCCGTTACTAGTTGACAGCCCGTCGGGATGCGAGGTCGTGGTCGGCCAAGCGTTGGACGGACGACCTCGACACCTTCGAGAGAGATTGGTGGGACGTCTCGAAGGACAGAGATGGTTCGAGAGATATGGGGGAGACCTTTGCCCAGCAGTTGAACGTTATAGATTGATAAAAAAATACAATAAATAAATACCCTAATTCATTCGTAATAGAAATTCCTAAAGCTCAAATGGCTATTGAACGTTCACTACTCGTTTTAGTAACTAATGATCTTGGGGTAGAAATATTCAGTTATACCTAGCTTAATATAAGGACTGTAAGTATCTGACCAATGATAGATATACGCTGCTATTATTAATATTGTGTAATTTTTCGTAAATTTATCTTTTTATAATAAAATTCCAAATTTTCAAGTAGGTTATATGTTTTACTTTTTAAATTGCAGCCATTTAGGGAAGGTTCATATCTGACGGAACATGCGTCGCGTATTATACGATTCGAGTTCGAATCGTCACTGAACCGATGATACGTTAGTACGCTAGACGATACGCTCGGCGTATTTTACGTCAGATATGAACCTTCCCTTATGATAAACTTTTGTAATTTTACAAACATGGTAAAAAAATATAAAAAATGAGCAATGATAAATTAAAATTATATTAAACACCATGGCTATGCCGTGATCGTTTCGTTTTTAAGTTTATTCTACTATTTTTCAAAACGTATTAAATCAAAGCAACATCGCGAGTCAAATGCTGATAAAAATTTGGTGCATTGTGTGTATAAACGCTAACTGACAGTTACCCAATTCCACGCGACGATGGTTGCATGCGGAGCCAATGCAGACTAACTTTAAACTGCAATGTTCCAAGCCGAGCGAGAGCCGACCGAGCAGGTGTTCCGCTATAATGGAGCTGTTACCACTGTTCAGCAAGTACTTTGCATTTTAGGTATGATTAGGACTTAAGAGTTGATTTTCGGTAACCAGGGTAAGTTGTCTTTTTTTAACTTTCGCGATCTCCAATGTTAAAAAAATTCTTAGTTGGCAACTGGCTGACTACTCCTCCTCTATCTCCTCTATGTCTAATTCTAGTCATATATACAAACATTCTTCTTTTAATTTTGAGGCATTTGCAAAATTTTGTCACGCATTCTCAGTTATTAAATATAATATTATAAAAGATTTGTATTATGGACACATAAAACTTGCTTTCTATGTTATCACCTGTGGCTTTGCCTGGAACTAGTATAGGAAAAGGCAATAAAGCTAAGTAGATTGATTAGGTACTGAGCAAGCCTACTCTATATCAACAATGTCCCAAACATTACTGTGCTACGAGTGTTATATTAAATTTAAAAGCCTTAAAAATAACGGCTTACAATCAAAATGATGTCATTCAAAATATTAGCGAAACTTTTAGTAAATACTATTATTTAAGCATTTTTTTAGTTTAGTGTTTTTTTTAGTGCGAGTCTAACTAATACACATTAGAAAAAATATGAAATGGTAGTAATTATTGATGTACTTACTCGTATAACTAAAGTCAATAATGTAGGTAAATAGTTGAGTTCGACATGATTACTATAGGATAATTGATATTAAAATTATATCCGCGGCGTTATTAAGTCCCAAGCTAAGAAAGTTATTGCATGTGTTATAAGTAGTATCTAGGTGGCTGAAATGACTACAGTAAACCATAAAAGTATGTCTTGTTCGCGAAAGTATCCGTCGCAATTTCATATTATCTCAAAGGAACTTACCAAATGATGTTTTTAGTTTATTTTTCAAAACGAGTGTGCTAGAAAATAATTTCTCCTCATTAACAAAGACTTTTTCATAATCGATACTCCCTTGTTGATACTACCCTCAGAGCCCTTGAGCCTCACTCAAGAGCCGTTCATTGGCACTTGACGCAAACTGTTACTAAGCCCATGCACTTTGAACCAAGAACTCAACTGAAGTATCTGGAGTTCACCACTCGATGTTTCTAATAGAGTTTTGGTGCAGTATTAAAGTATGTGGTTCGTGTAGAGATATACTATACTAGCTGCGCAGCGCGGTGTTACCCGCGGTGAATGGTTCCCGTTTCCGTGAGGATACCGCGATCAAAAGTAGCCTATGTGTTAATCCAGGATATAAGCTATCTTGGTACCAAATTTCATTCAAATCCATCCAGCCGTTTGAGCGTGAAAGAGTAACAAATTCCCCTTACACACACACAAACTTTCACCTTTATAATATTAGTGTGATGTGATAGTGTGATAGTGTGATAGTGTGAAGTGTGATTTCGAAGATGTATTGTGTAAGTATATATGCTAGCCCTTACTGCTATTTATGTAATTTTTAAGCTATTTAAAAGTATAATTTAGCCAAGAAATATTTAAGAAAGGATTGCTGTAATGTGAGATTTACACAATCATAGAACAAACCAAAAAAATATAACAATATAAATAAAAATATCCAGTCAGCATAATAACAGGCAGTCCGGATTCGTAAATCTAATAAGTTTGAAGGCTTCTTAGAAAACTTCCAGAATTTTCCCGTCTAGCGCTTCTTGCAGCTCAGTTAATTTTCTCAAGTTCCAACGCTTAAGGATTTTTTTATTTATTTTGAACTAAAGTTTTGTTTCTACTTCAAAAAGTTTATACTGAAACACATCCGACGTCGTTGCACTTGTATGTACACTTCCCATCTGGCTACAAGACATGTCATGACTATTGTAAATACTTTTCATAGACATGTTGCCAATGTCCACAAAAACACAATTACACTTAAACTTGTGCGGGTTGTATTTGACGGCTTTTTGACGTGAATTTGAGAAGTCATGTTGTCTTTTTGTTTTATTTTCCGAAACTTGTGTTTTAGCGAATGTTTATGTGTAATAATGGTGGATTATTAACTGTTGAGTATTCGGGAACGTACGTAAGTGTAGGAAATTGAAACAAAACTAGATGTCATTGCTTTTCAAGTTTTCACAAAAAGTCCGTGTAATGATTCAGTAAAGTCCCACATCTTTACTGACTCTGACTTCTACTTGACTAAACTGACTTGAAATTTATAGTGACATGGTAGTCGCTAAATGCGTGGCACAAGCCGTGCGAAAGCCAAAATAAAAGAAGTGAAGTGAAGTGAAGTGAAACTTGTGCGGTGTAATTTACAAGTAAGTTTAGACACGGCCACTCAATAAGAAGTGCGTGACCTTTAGGCCTACGGTTCACCTTCAAAGAAACGAGCGGTTGACCGCCATGTTGGCTAGACCGCAGTGATTGAAACTTTGAGTAGATTAGATTCTTGACGAAATAGATATTTTTTTTAAATACGCGCGGAACCAATTTATCAAAAGTTGAGTCTTTTTAATTTGCACCTATCGTGAACTAAAAACTAAACGTGTAAAACACTTGTGAAAAGCTTCGAGAAAAAAAACACCGACACTATAAAATCTACTCAAAAAACAAACAAGATTTCCTTGATGGGAAAAGCGCAAACAAAAGAATAAGCAAACTTGCGCGCACTAAAACAACAGACCATGCTAGTCACCTGTCGAGTTATAGACCTTTTTTATCCACTCTAGCGATAGACGTAATTTTATAAAAAAAAACTATACGAGAATATGGTTTTAAAAAACTGTTGAGTTAAAATGCATTATTTTGGACTAAAAATAAAAAATTGGCAGATTACGAACAGATTCAATCCTAGCTCGGTAAACATTGATTTTTGGACTTCAAATCTATTACGATCCTTCAAACATAAATCAAAGTAAATGTCCACTGAAAATTAATTCCCATGTATGTTTGTAGGCGTCGTCGGTAAAACGGGCGGCACCATGTTGAATAATAAATAAATAAAATTAACTACCTAAGCGCCCTCGCGTTGTAACCCGCGTAATGATGATGATGAAGGAAAGTAACATAAAATATGCAATCTATACCCATGCCATATTTTATCACTAGCTGGACGTGAAACAAGTGAGTTACTCGTACTTTCACATTTATAATATATAATTAAAGTATAACATTGAGTATGGATTGCGATTTGTTTTCGTAAGTAAGTCCGTATGAGCAAGTGGTCAACTCTGGTGATGTTGTTTTTTTTTGCATGTTGATGTGGTCCGTTGGTGCGGTGGTTCGACGACATAAGACAAGTCGCGGGCAATTCCTGGCTTGGCACAGCGCAGGACCGGATTATGTGGCGTTTACGAAGGGAGGCCTACACCCAGCAACCTATAGGCTATGGATGATGATGATGATGATGTTCATGTGACTTGGTTTTACACCACTCTAACTCTAGATCATTGATTCATGAAATACATTGATTTCGGAAAAGAGAGATCAGCGAAACAGACATAACTTACCTAGCTTAAAGTGTTTTAGCGAGTAGTACTTGTAGAGGCAATGGCAACTTCGTTCTACGGCAATAATAAGGTCAGACAGCATGTTTGTATGTATTCCGGCGCCAGGTATATATTATTTAAGTTGTTGGAAGTGCAGCGAACATAGTATTGACCTTTTGCGTGTTTACACGGTCATTTCACGGCGAGCAATTCATTCAACTTTAATTCTCAGTAATAATATATCTGATAGTTGTACAAAAGCTACACAATGCATAGATCAAGGATGCTTGTATGTGAAATCTTTGCAGTTATTTATACCTTTACGAGGGTAGTTTTTACCAGATTTATGGATAACAATTATGTCTTAAATATTTGCTAGGTTGATTGATGGCGGGACGAACTCGACAAATTTACAGCACATGTTCGCGACGTCTGGAAAGAATATGGGGAGGCTTTTGCCCAGCAGTGAGACACAAACGGCTGAATAGAATAATAATATTTGAGGAAATATATACAAGAGCAACTAGATATAATCTTCTTCTTAATTTTTCTCATGATAACTGAAAAATTCTGGCTTGACTGACAAATAATTTGGTGGCCGATATTAAATATAAATTTTGAAACTAATTTTACGTTTAATTTGTATATTTATTGTATATTATGTAGTAGTCTATATAGTTTCTGTGAATAAATCTAATTTTCACGTAAGTTGGGAGCTTATAAGCTTAGCAACGTGTCAAAGAAAATGTTAACAATGTGTTCTGGCTCATCTATCCATGTCTAATAGCCCGTGTGTAATATATGAACAAGCATATTGGTGTTTAGATGTCGCCAAAACAAAACTAAACTAACTTGACAGCACTAAAAATATAGCCATCCTTTTTATAACGATAAAAATAAAAAGGATGGCATCAATTTTAGTGCTGTCGAATTAGTTTATAATTTTTGCGACATCTGAACTAAGACCATTATCTGCGTGGGCATGTGACAAACTTATCTGACCCGGTGGCTGAAAGTGGAAGTAACGACAATTTCATTGTAAAAATTAATAACTGGCTACAGCAGCGCCACTCTCGGCCCGATAAGTTTGTCGCATTATAACACGCTTGGTATCTAGGTAGGTACTGCGGCTCTCTGTTGTGCTGCAGATGCTCCGTGCCGCGACCACACTGAGACGTGTTTTTGTTTATATCTTTGCGTGTGTAATAATAAATATCCTTTGGACATTCCACACGGCGTCATCTAGTCCCAAGCTAAGCAATTTAATGTCTGTGTTATGGTAACCAGATGACTGATAAACCACATAGATACATTTTTTTTTGTAAATATATACATTATTATACATAGAAAACACCCAGACACGAAACAAATATTTGCAGATCATGCAAACATTTGTCCTGCAGCGGGGATCGAACCCGCAACCTCTGCGTCTCAGACGGGTTTTCGCCCACTGCGCCACAGAGGTCGTCGTAATGACAACGATTTAAAAAAAATGAATCTAGCTTGTATGCCATTTACTTTGGCTATTCTAAATTACATTGAACAAAGATCCAGCCAGGAATTGTGTAAAAGAGGATATGAATGTAAGAGGAGTGAGATCAGAGTTGATGAGTGATAGAGGAGAGTGGAAGAGAAAAACATTTTGTGCCGATCCCACTTAGCGTGGGATAAGGGCCGGAGAATGATGATGATACATCCAGCCAGGACAGAAACGAGTGCATCTGTCAATTAGCTGGATAATGGTGTATCCACACCGCAGTTACTTTCGTATTACAACGTTTCCAAGTGTTGCTGAGTAACACTCGATAGCAAAAAAACACAAAAGTTCTTACTGCAGTCACAAAAGTTACAGTACCTAATAATAATAATATGTTTATTTCAGGTAGGTACAATTGATCCACATTAAAAAAACACATGTTTAAATACTCATAAAAATAATCACACTGATATTATAAAGGTGAAAGTTTGTTTACTTGTAAGTTTTTTTTTTTATTAATTATTTGGAAAACTTACAGCTAGACAAAATAAATAGAAAAAAAAATAACTTAACATGCACCTATTTTGTAGGTACAGGTTTGCTGAAGGCCAATTAAAAGTTTCCACTTGTAGAAAGTTGCATAATATTAAGCTGCATACTGTATTGAATTCCGACTTTAATAAACAGTAATGTTACTAAAACACAAAAGCAATGCCAGCTTCTATCATGGTGTTAAAACAATGTAGGTACCATGTTTATTATTAATATCACTAAACTGGAGGCTTGTTTAAATTATACTAGTAGGTACTTAATCTTACTAGGGACATAATTATAACACACCTCAAGTAATGAACCGCTTTCGTATGTTGCGGTATTATTTGTTATACCTATACTTATATACTAATATTATAAAGAGGTAAAATTGGTTTGTTTGCATATTTGGAGTAATCTCCGAAACTACTCATCCGATTTCAAAAATTCTTTTACCGATGTTAAGCAACGACTTTCCGAATGAGCATAGGCTATATTTTATCAAGGTAGGTACCACTAGCTAGAGTAAGCTAGTAATTAAACTATGTTACGGCATATAACTACATCCCCACCGCCAGGGATTATTTATATCATAATTAATGTATCTCTTACTAATAATCTTACTGCGATATAACTATACCTGTAATAATCCTATTTGGCTCAACAGATCAGCATTGCTATCCAGATCGGTAATGCTATTTAATGTCTTGGGCACGCTTCCGTCTGGCAAGGACTTGGTTCAGTTGAGCTACCTATAGATCGTTTCAAAAATCCTTAAGCGGCTTAACTGGCTTTGTATTTTGTAAATCTAAATTTTGTTTCTGTAAATAAATGTTTCTTATGTAAACTCGTAGTTATATTATATTGGTCCTATTTTGCTTCTCTATAAAGCCCGTCACACACGTAGCTATAATATATATTACTATAAATTATAGCAAGGCATATTGCGATTATATTTTCTATACAAATATTCAAGCAGCTATAATATATATTATAGCTGCGTGTGCGGTCACTTGCTTAATGGCTAGCATGACTGAAGTAGACTCAATTCTGTGGTAATTACACCATTAAGTCGACAAAAACTAGTTAATTCATTGCCTTTGGTCACATATTCAACATTCTATTAAGCAGCAAAGAGCTTGCAACCTGTCACATGAATGCTAAGCACTCGCAAGATGTGGACTTGTGCCAAAAGTGGTCTTGGTCATGCATTCTACTATCTGGCCCCCTAGCCGTTACGTAACTACAATCACTTTTGTTATAAAAACACCAGAAAATGCACTAAATAGGCATTCAATGACGATAAGTCACTGGTTAGTTATCACACTAATATTATAAAAGTGAAAGTTTGTGTGTGTAATTGTGTTTGTTACTCTTTCACGCTCAATCACTCAATTACTCAATTATTTATTTCAATAAATTATCATTACAGATATAGGTACATCCAAAGCGATAATCTAGGTAGTGAGATCAAAAAACTTAAAAATTACATAAAAACTACTAATATACAGGAACATTAATTAATGTAGATACTAAAACAGTGTAGGTACTTAGGTACCTAACTAATTTAAAAATAAATATAACGTTAAAAGTACAAGAAACATTATAGGTACCAAAATAAACAAACAACTGGACGGATTTGAATGAAATTTGATACCCATTGCTTATTCCCTCGATTAAAAAATAAGTTTCTTTTGATCCCGGTATTCCCATGGGAGATATTCACCGCGGGGCGCAGCTTTTAATAAATAAAATCTTAAGCATTCCCAAATTATGTGAAACCGAAAATTTCCGGTAACGATGCCAGAGGCCCTAGCCATGTTACATTTCGACAATCGCTTTCGATTAGAAACTAAAAAAAATGTATAGGAATTGACATTCGATGACGAAAACTCGAGCGATCAGAAATGTCAAATCAAAGGTGTAGCGATGATAGAAATCGAATCGCTTCATAGCGAATGCCGGTTGGCTAGGCCCTCAGGCTATTTATAGATATACCAATCATTCTCGAATTTGAAATGAGATGCCATCATAACAAACTCATTTTATGCGAGCTCCCACTTAGTCCTCTGAATATATTTAACACTAGCAGATGCCCGCGAATTTGTTCGCATATTTCGTTGTAGAAGAATTTGCAAAATCCCAACAAACCATCATTTGATTATGAGAATACATACAAAGTTTGAAGTATATCGCACCACCCGTTAAGAAGTTCCAATACCAACTTAAACACCCTTCCGCACCCTCCTTTAAAGGGTAGTTTTTAGAAAAATATTACACAGGTTTATTTTAACTTGGACATTCCACACAGCGTCATCTAGTCCCAAGCTAAGCTATTTAATGCTTGTGTTATGGTAACCTGATGACTGGTACCCCTACATAAATACATTTTTTTAAAGATAATTATTATGTAGAAATATTCGTATATTCTATACGAAGTAATTGTAATATCACTCACTCACTCACTACTTGAACGGGTGACCGCAAGTGGCATTCATATCTAAGCGCTTCCGTGCTTCGAAAGGCATGTTAAATTGTCAGTCCCGGCTTTAAAGTCGTAAAGCCATGACGGAGGCCAAGGCGGCTTAAAAACTCCGTCACCAGTTGGCCACCTGCTCATACGAACTTACGTTTCTACCATGTAATTCGCAGTTTACCTTCGTCATAAATCATAAATGCTTGAAGGCTTGAACCACACGACAGTTGAGTATTTGATAAGGTTCCACACCAAGCAGCGCTCATAAAACATGCATGCCTTCCGGCTTCGCTCACACTGTCACACTTTCATATTGTGACTACTGTTTGTACATTTTATTTACTTTTGTAAGACTTTGGTTGAGACCCTGGGTCCGTGGGGTACCGGAGCCCATCGCGTTTTAAAATTTTATCGGTCTGGTCGAAGCGACGCGTGATAAGAGGGCTGGTACTTATTTGGCTCAAAGGATCAGCGCGGCAATGCTGCCAGTGTCTTGGGCACGCTTCCGTCTGGCAGTGGTTTGGATCAGGATAACCTATAGATCTATTGTAACGTTCCTTAGGTGGCTCAACTTCTGATTGAATTCTGTACAGTTATATAAATATTATAGTAGTTTAGTTTGTAATTAAATCTAATTTCCCTTTTGTAAATAGTGAAATTAATTTGTTTTGGGATTACAGTTTACGTTTAACCGTAGCAACAACAGAGCCTGTAGCTAATTACAAACGTATTGAATATTTCATTCAATTCACAACGCTAGTACGATTATACACTTCTGAACACGTGACTTATCGTCATAGAATGTTAATTCCTAAATTTGTTGTTGTTCTATTATGGGACTAATTTAGCCTGTCAACCGGCGGAACGACCCCGGGGTCGTTCTGCCGTTATTGATCTGCAAATATTAGAGAAATGGAAGGGAGGTTGCCCTGCAATGGGACAGTAATGGCTGAAAAATAAAAATGAAAAATAAAAATATTAGTATCGGGTCTGATTGTCTTCTATGTTTAATACGTAGCTATGTATTTACGAAAATAAAATGTATTTATGTATTGTATAATACCTTAATACTTGATAAACCACAAGTTATACCATTTATAAACAACTAGCTGAGCTATTTTATTATCATCATTATACATTATATGCTTTTAAATTATTCAATAGATGCAGCGCTACGTAAAATGTAGAAGGTTTTTATTGAATATTTGACGGCGAACTAATCGCTATTCCGTATAAAAGCCGAGTAGCAACGTTGCAACCTCAACACGCCCGAGGCTAGTTCGCTCACTCGGGATAGATACAATAGGGGTGATAAATGGACCCTGGGGTACTCCTGAAAATTAAATTTTTATTTCAGTGCTATGCGAAGCAGGTTAATTAGAACGATTAAGAGTCAGCTTGATTGCGAATGCCTTTGTGTGAATTCACTCTACTTTTTAGCTCCCTGCGTGAGTCATTTTGAGTCAAAATTGGATATTTAAAAGTTGGTTTTTTCATAGGCTAAGTTTAAATATAATTGGACATATTACATGACGCGCTGTTTAGTTTACTGAATGTACAGTTTGTGAAACCTATCATATTTTTAAAATTCCATTGTTCAACGTAATAATAAATTAAAATAGGCGGCGGCGCTAGTTTCATCCATACAGGCGCCTTAAGTATAACTAGTCAGTATGATAAAATTAAGAGTTATAATACTCGTATTACGAAAGTCAAATTCAATAATTTTGTCATTCCTTAAACAGGTATACGACTAGCGACACAAAGTATATAAACACACGTTCCTGCAACATCTTGTTCCGTAATTTACTACGCGAGTGTTCTGTTAGTAGCTGCATTGCGACTAGCATTTGATATTCCGCCCGGCGTTCACTTCTTTTTAGATGTATGTTGTTGAATATGTAACAATAAAGTTAAATTACTAACGGCTGTAAGCTTTACTGGCTAATGGATTTATTGATAACAAAGCTTTTGTTATTGAAAAATAAACAAAGGATGAAAGGATACTTTCGAATTTAAAAGCTTTTTTCTTGTTCTAAAGGTATAGAGGTCGAATAACAGTTTGCATGTGGAATGCAAGTGGACAATGTCATTAACCTTCGGCGTAATCCGCTTTTCTAAGGCTTCGTCGCCTTCGACCAAAAGAAATTCAATTACTGGCTATATCTCTTAGTATTTGTTTGGACAAGTTGTCGACGTGATTTCTTGTAGGCTCATTTAAATATTTAGCGGTTTCGTAATCTATTTAGAATTATATTGCAGATTGAATTGAAGAAGATTTCTTCAATTTGTTATTTCAAAAATAGAAACTGTGTTGCGTGTTTCTGCAATATGACATATCTAAGATTGATATCAATTGATACGACGCTAGCTTCTAGAACTCTAGCTTTTCTTATCTTATAGAAACTAATAAGGAAGGAAAAAGTAAGTAAGTAATTTTGTGTGAGCAAGTGGCCAACTTTGGTGACAGAAAGAAAGAAAAAACATTTTTTTCAGTAGGAAGCTTTGAAACGTATTATATACTATTGCTTGATCCAAGGCGACACACTAAGAAAAATAATTGGTCAAGAACACAAACTGGGTCTAGCTTTTAAAGTCAGAGGCTTTTTAGACAGGCTTCTAAGGCCTTTGTGAAACAAAAAATAATGCCACCCATTTTAGTCATCTGGTATATCTAACGATATAAACATCAATGCAACACAGGCAACTGTGTTGCATTGATATTGCTACACCCAACAGTGGGTAGTAACGAACTGATGATGATGAGAAGGTCATCATCAAGGGGTGCTCGTGAAGCTGAGAATAGGGATGTAAGAGATTATATAATATAAACTGATTTGAATAAAATGTTCATTGAGTTACCCGCGTCATAATGATTGTAAAGGCTTGGAAATTATGAGTAATTATGATGATAAGAAGTCCTATATCCTTCCAAGGGATGTATGTAATCTATATCCACGCCAAATTTTATCGTGTTCTGTTCAGCGGTTAGCGGGTGAAAAGGTAACAGGCAGAGTTACTTTATTATTTATATCATTAGGATTGATAGTAGGTATACATTCTATATACAACACAATTATCAGATACATACAATAATTTGATTATATTAAATGAAAACAAAAATGATGAGATAATTATTTAAGTAAGTTCACAATTTATCGTAAACTTCGTGAAATTTTCAACTTTAATAACGAATTAGGCAAGAAAGTTAAAAGTTTATAAGTAAGTACTTACTAATAATATTAATTATATTCCTTAAAATTAAAGTCCCTCCTCTAGTCATGTTACAATAGCTTCGTATCGCTTCTTCAGTCACCCAGAATTCAGAATCCAGTATCGATCAACCAGAAGTCCAAATTCAAGGTCTAAAAGCGAGCGGTGGAGCGAAGCGTTCTTGGACTGAAACTAACCGATCGAGTTAGAAATACAGTAAGTAATTTGCTTCAAAACTCAGGTTACCGATGTAGCTCAAAAGGCTGCAAAACTGAAATAGGACTGGGCGGGACACGTCTGTCGTATGCCCGATAAGCTATGGGCCAAACAGCCACCTTGTGGAGCCCTGAGATAATGAAGCGACGCCGTGGCAGATCGCGCAATGGAGAAAGTTTTTTTTTAACATTTGTTTTTCTAAGCAGCTAATTCGATCTTCAGTTGTTTAGTAAATTTTGGCTGGTAGATGAATAAAAATGTTGAGTTACATGATGATTATTGATGTACTTTTTTAAAATTCCAAATGAAAATCAGAGTGATTACCTTGGGTGGAAGAACTTATTATTGCACTCGAACTATTAGCGCCCTCGTTAAACGTCTCGTGTATCGAAAGGAATTCCACCCCTGTAAAGCAATCAATTATTAATCTCACATCTTGATGATTTAACATCCTGTAGTGATTATATAACTATAATTAATTTATATTTTCTCTAACAAAATTTTTCAGCAAGACAAACAGTTGATCGATCGAATGTCGGCCATTTTTTACGCTATTATAAAGTAGGGTATTAGAGTTGATAAGTTAAAACGCTGATAATCTAGGTATTAGAGCTATATCGTGATTATGAATGGTACATTTTTATAGAATGTTTTAGAGAGCTTGGAACTGCGTGGTAAATGAATAGAATTGATTATACATAAGACCGTAAGTTTGCAACAAACAAAAATCGATGATAATATTGTACCACAATCTATACCAACTATTAAAACGAAATCAACAACACCAGTGTTGCGTTTTACGAGTATTTCAGTAAAGTTTAGGCAAACCACTTCGTCTCTCGCATTGTTATAAACTTCAACCTGTTGTTGTTTTTCGTCTTTGAGATTAAATTGCATTCTTAGTGCAACCTTCAAAGTAACTTATTCTTCGAACTTGCTGTTTTAAGTTCGTCAGTAAGTAAGTACAAAGAATGTTCTTAGATAACGGCTTATTCTGGTTACGAAAATTGTAATCCGCCTTAAGGCCGTCGGCTTTTCGATTGTATTTGATAAATTATACTGATGTATATTTATTTCAGTACCGCAGGATACTATTTTGTTCTGGGTCTGTGGTCTCTCAGGACAATATTTTTTAAGCAAATCTAGCTCGTCCTAAGTAAGTAAGTTCGTATGAGCAAGTGACCAACTCTGGTAACAAAGTTTTTGGTGACTAAATAATAGACAGTTAGTTTAGATGTTTGTGATGGATAATATGAGCAATTATTATCACAATTTTATACAGATTTAATCAGTTGCGGACTTAATTTCGCTAGCTTATAATCTAACGGTACTTATTTAAAATGTACGGTGATTAATTCGAATACATAGAAAAAAATACTGATTTCGTAGCACAAAGTATAGAATAAAAGTGTTGGTAAACTCGATTTTTCAAACTGTAAATCCAAACAGCAAAGTCGCCTCCAACCAGAGCAATATTGGTAACGGTATGCGGTGGCGACAAGAATGGAATACGTTCTTTCGCAGATCCGGGAATTCAATTGAAAGTAAAGAATAGGTGTAAATCCGTGAGACACAATCCGATCGAAAACAGGCATATACGAGTAAGTAGGTATGTACCTATGTTGAATTATTAAAATACTAGCTGAGTCACCGGTAGCGCTTGCGTGGTTTGTTTGAATAAGGATGGATGTTTGTTACATCCATCCTTGATGATACGCAAAAATTACTTGCAACATACATAGTTTATGTCCTGGAATAACACAAAGGCTACTTTTTATCCGGGTAAGTACCACGCGAGCGAAGCCTGCAAGTGGATATTAGTTGCGTACCTAAACGAAAGTTTGTGAGGATGGATGGAAGATTGTTTCTTTTTCACGCAACAACTCAAAATACACAAAGTTAGGTGTCTCTACCAAACAAAGCAAACTCCAATTCAATTTTCAATTGACTTAGCCTATTAATCCAGTCCTAACATGGAAACGGCAGCCGATAACTGAGTTACTCACACGCGTATGCTAACCGGCTTTGTACGTAACAGGCGTGTCCACTCCGCTATTTAGGTAGAAAATTCCGAGCCATCCGCAAGCGGTGTCGGGCGGATTGTGTAGATACGCGAGTCGCTCGGACGTAACTACGCACGTGACAGTGACAGTTTTAATGGATAACTTTGTAAGAATGAAATAACATAATTCGAAAAAGCGCTTGTGCGAACCAAATTGCTCTTTGTTGCGTCGTTGTAGAGTTGTTATTTAAATGAATAGTTTAGCGAAGTGGGCCTTCTGTACTTGTTCTGTTGAAGCGCTCGTGGCAAAGCTTGCTAAGACGTTCTTGATAGATCGTCGAAGTTAAGCAACGTTCCGAGCGGTCACTATTTTGATGGGTGACCGCAAGTGGCATTTTCATCTGAGCGCTTCCGTGCTTCGGAGGGCACGTTAAATTGTCGGTCCCGGCTTTTAAAGATGTTAAGCCATGACGGAGGCCTTTAGGCGGCCTAAAAACTTCGTCACCAGAGTTGGCCACTTGCTCATACGAACGAACGAACTTGTTATATTAGATTCTGTGGTGACGTCATTATTTTAGTTTTGTATTTTATTCCGTCACTGGAATGTGTATTCGAGAATCGAAGCCACAATTCAAGTTTAAAAAGTTAAAATTCCAAGTTCTCTGTTGTGGGATTTACATAAAATTCAAATAAATACGAGTACATTGCTAAAGTCAGCTTCGGTTGTTTCGTATTTTGGTAAATGACCTAAAACTGCGTTGTTTTTCATAATATTTTAATATGCACTTCCTATTCACCCATAGTTGTTTAAAGTATACAACAACAGGGGAATTTTATATATTATTATGCACAAAGATAATTATGAAATCCCTTTTTTAAAAATAGGTGAAAAAAATCGCTTTTAACTAAATCGTTTTTCGTAAAATTTTGCTTTTAACTAATCAGAATCAGTAAGAAATTAATTTTGATTTCGTTGAAATTAATTTTGAATTCGATGACCCTATTTTTTTATGATAGATATATATTTTTATATTATTTATATTATTATATATATATTTTATAATATAATATGACTCGCTAGACCGATTTCAGTACTCAATCTTGTAACATATTCGATACGTTCAGCCTAACGACCAGCGAAAGCTATCAATTTGCCGAAAATTTGGTTCAGCTATACCTACAAAGGGAAGTTAATTTGCAAGTAAGATTGTAAAGCAGAATCCTCGCAAACAAGCAGCTTGTTCAGGGAATTACCAAATGTACGACAATGTATTGGTGCTTTCCTACCGGCCAATATAAGATTCGACGTTTTGAATAGCCCGTAAGTTAGTAACGAACCGCTACCCGATTATAGTACATGGAAAATACTAGAACGAAATGTAGGGCCCATCGCTTTTTCAGAATTCTATCGGGGCGTCTGGTTGAAATGACGCGTGATCCGAGGACTGGCACTTATTTGGCTCAAAGGATCAGGATCATTTCTGGTTATTTTCATTGTTTATAGAATTTTATGGTAATTTAGTTTTATAATTGGGCAATAGAGCATTTTTTTCTACTAAGTATTTATTGTTATGAAACAAAATATTGTAATTATTGTAACATCTTTAATTTTATTTAGTTGTAGATAATTTATGCTTTATATGCGTGATGAAGCGCAAAATTTACTACTTTATTTCCATGGTTTATAAACATCGATATTCTATACATAATATTATTATTTTTGTCAACCACTGCCCTACATTAGTACCATGTTTGTCGCAACTCCGCAATAAAACTCTATCATCCCAGCATCCGACTTGGCAGCAGTCGAGGTGTGACGTCACACGAAATCTCCAGTATTGCCGCTAAGATACTAGACCGAATACGACAATAAATCAACTACGGCCATTAAAACATTGTAATGTTCTAACTAGGGTGTGTTCACATTTGCACAAGGTAGCGAAAAAAAATAATTAAAAAGCCTTGCTGTGGGAGACCTTTGCCCAGCAGTGGGACGATATAAGTTGAATACAAATACATGTACTTGTCGATTTAAGTTGATTGAATAAATATACATGTACCTCGACATACCTAGACTACCTCTTTATAATCTTTAGTCATTTTTAAACATCTATAATTATAGAGTAATGAAAAATATGTCTACGGCACCTTGAGAATACAGATCATATTCAAATTTAACAAGGCAGTAAAATGAGGAAGCGTTCAGCTGAATGAGTCCATGCCTTATCTAGTCGGCGGCAGCGTTCAGTGTGAAGAAGCTTTTATTTCTCCATTCATTCCACCTCCTGCTGCAGCCAGGCCGACCTCATACTGTGCTGGTGCGGTTTTCGAATTCGAAACTGCTTCGACAGTAATATGAAAAAGCGAGTCCACCGAAGAGCTATCAAGTATTTAGTCGTAGCTTTGATTAAATATGTTGTATAAAACTATGTGTTATTTTAAGTCTTAAAATTTAACCTTAAATTTGAAAAGGAATACCCTACAGCGGTAGCGAATAAAGCATTTAACTGCATGATGCTTAAATCAGACAAAATGTAGGTTATCAACAGTTACCTTACTGTAACATTGCTATGTTAAGTATCAATATACTGTTTCCGTTGGCGCCGCTCCAACGTACCTAAGGGCGACATCGCACAACCTTGAGAGCTCTATACTTTATCAATTCTCAAAAAAACCACGTATTAAAATAACCGCATCTTTCCACCTTGATTTGAATATTCTAAAGCGTTGGAGTCGCGTAAAAGCGTCATAAACTGTAGATTGAGCGTTATGTAAAACATTATTAATCTCGAAAAATTAAAGAACTACATGTATCGTAAAAGTGTGATTTATTGCCTGTTTATATTAGCTATGTGACCCTTCAAAAAATATTAAAGATATTTGTCCGAATGCCAAAGGAGTATTACGTAGTTTGCGTGTACATTACAATAAATATATAACATTGTCTACCCCCCTTATGCATAATGGTTCAATAAACCTATATTAGCTAAAACGGATATTAAATCTGTTGCTATCCCTTTTCATTGACATAAGAGTAACAAGAAAAAAACATATTTAAAATCTATATTAAATTGACAAATCTTTATGAATAAGGCCATAAATGTAAAGCGTCTAAGTACAGAAATGTTCGAATTTTAATAATGCGGTTGAATTATTAAAATTCGAACATTTCTGTAGACGCTTTACATTTAGACAATACGACGTATTTAATAATCCTTGTTAGAAAGAAAATAATTATTTACAAGAACTAAATATTTGATTTTATGTTGTGCTTCTCTTTCGCATATTTTTATTTAACTCAACAATGTCCTAAGAAGTACGGTGTATCGTTAGTGTAAGCACAATTTGCCCCAATAAATAAAAATCTTAATAAAAGTTACGGTTCCGACAGGATTCGAAACTGCGTGCACAACAACAACAAGCGATCACCCTCCGGGCTTCCTGACCACTCGGCCACAGAACCACTAATGCCGATCCCGAAACTATCAGCACTTATTATAATTATTTACCTGACGTATCATTTCGGCAGCGAAATGCTAGTCTATACATTCTGTCGCTTGCACGGTGCGCGTTTTAATATGCGTCACACATAAAGGTGTGACGCGTATTGGTTCTGTGAATGGAGTATAATGTGTATTTAGCGTTTATATTCAAGCGTGAATTGTGTCTCAAGCGGATATAAATAAATAAATAAACATCCTTGGACATTTTCCACACGGGGCGCATCATCATAATATAGCGGATTCATAACTCAGTTTCTATAGAGAACTGTCAAAAAAGCGAAGACTCTGAATTCTAGCCGGGCCTCTTTCACGATCTTCAAGTAAAGTTCCGAGTAGGCTAGTCACCAAGTAAAGTGTCGAGTAACCTCTAGTCGCATTTCACGACGTTCAAGTAAAGTAAAACTGGCCAGTAACTCATATCTTTTACTTGCCAATTAACGTTACTCGTTAAGTAACTAATCAACACTTTACTTGAGGATGGTGAAAGAGGCACAATAACCGCTAAACCATCAAATCCGTTTTTATCAAATTTATAAAATGAAATAATCGAATCGTACTTAATCGTACATGTGAAAAAATACGTCTTAATATCAACCGATGAAAATACATCTACTCTTTTTTTTTCCTTTAAAGTTATGATTATCCAAGGATTATTTTCACAGGAGGTAAAAATATTTGTAATGCGCAAATCATTTTCTGAATCGCTGGCTTAAAGGATCAGCTCTGCGTCGAGTGGTGGTATGGATCACTAAGAACTATCAAGATACTATTGCGTAAAGGTTGAGGGGGTAGTATTTGAAGCAAAAATCTATCATTTCCTTAGTGGTGAAAAGTAGGAATCTCGGGCTGTTCTAAGGCATTTATTTCTGTGGGCCGTGTTGGGAAAATTATTTTGCTGTATTTTGTTGTCTGAAATGAAGAATATAACTATTATTAAAATAAAGTATAAATTGTTTGTAAAGCCCCTGAGATTATATAGTTGCTTCTAAAGATTTTGTAAATTGTTGTTATTATTTTTATGCTATAAGTAAATAACGTATTTTTTGTTCAAAATAGTGACTTTTCATGGCAAACAATGTTTTCTAACTCATTTTAATCTTATGCAGTAACTAACATTGCATTTAAAATGCAGGCAATATTCATTCACTAAAATAGGTACTTAGGCATAGCATCATCAATCTTTATATAACCGGAAAGGGAAAGATGTTGATCTTACTCGATACTTCATGATTGATTGCCCTTTGATGATGTGACGCCGGATAAATACAGATTTGGTTCCAATTTTTAGATTGGAATGCTTTATGAAGTGCCCGAAAGGTGCTTAGTATGTATAAGTGTTTCCTTTGCTTATGAAATAACTGTTTAAAACAGTTGGTTTAGCTACAAGTACGAAGCGCTCGTGGCGAAGCTTGCTAAGACGTTCTTGATAGTCGAAGATAAGCAACGTTCTGAGCGGTCACAACTTGGATGGGTGACCGCAAGTAGCACAGCTGAGCGCTTCCGTGCTTCGGAGGGCACGTTAAATTGTCGATCCCGGCTTTTAAAGTCGTTAAGCCATGACGGAAGCCTTTAGGCTAAAAACTCCATCAACAGAGTTGGCCACTAGCTCATAAGAAGGAAATTATTATCTTGTAGAAGAACCTACTTCTAAAATAGAGTCAATGCAAACATTTGTAGCTCGTCTTTATATCATTTAGTTTACTTTACTACAAAATCATTAATTTTTAAAAATATCTGCGCTGTTATGAGTTAGCGTGCTTTCCTTACTCGTCGTTTTTACTAATTCACCAGTTTACTCATAAGGCCGTTTCTGAATTCGCCAATTTCCTTATTAGCTAGTTTCACTAAGTTGTCAATTTCCTCTTTGCAACGTTGCAGCCTCTCCTAGATTGAGTGATGCGCGTCATCTTGTGATACGAAATGCTTCCTAAGGCTCAACTCACACCAAAAGAGCATCGAAGAGCAGCAAAGCGAAGCGCAGTTTCAGTGACATACACAGTGACAGAGAAGGCGCGCGTATTGGAATTCGCCGGAATTCCCGCGAAGCCGCGGGCATCCTCGCGACTTGTTCGAGTTTCTCATGCGATAATAAGTATTATAGTAATGAAAATAAAGTTGAAAATCGTATGACACTGAAAGTTGAAACTGCGCTTCGCTTTGCTGCTCTTAATCACAATGTTTTCCTTCACCGTTTCGAGCTCGTATTAAAGTAAATTTAAATTTCACGCAGCAAAAATTTATAGATTCGGCCCAGATTCGAACCCATGACCTTCTGAACGAAAGTCGAGGTGCCACCACTCGGCCAACACGGCTCTTTACCTGCTCTATTGGCAGAGTTTAGGCCTAAAAGCCAACTCAGAAATAAAAACGTAGATCACGTCATCTGAAATAATGTTCAAACTCAAATGCCCCATATTTTATAACAAGCCAATAGGCGAAGCATTCTCGTTTTCCAATCTTATCTGAAAGATGGCTATGACAAAAATATTTATGTGCAATGCAGCTGAATGAAATAGGCGAATCCGTTCCGTGCGCATCGGCGCTTGCCGCCCAACCTATAGAGATGTACACTGACGGTTTGAAAATGTTCGTCACCTTAGAGTCGGGTTTCGCTTGCACCAGATTGCAAGAATCAATTGTTATTGTACCAAAATATTACTAGTGACGTTCCTTTTTCAAGTTTCAAAGGGATTATGTGCTCGTGCTCGTTGAACGAATCAAGTTGAAAACCGGCGAACATTTTCAAACCGTCACTGTACTATTATTGCCAAACAAAAAGTTAAAATAAAACAAAAAGAGGGGTCTTATAAGTTAAACTTATAAGACTGTTAAACCACTGTTAAACTTATAAGACCCCTCTTTTTGTTTTATTTCTTCCCACTTTCACCCCCCATATTTTGTACACAACATAGTGATGTTGTGTACAAAATATGGGGGGTGAAAGTGGGGATAAAAATCGAATGTTTCCAAAAATACCCAAGTTTGGTATCAAATGAAAGGAAATGGTATTTAGAATGCAAAACTAAAAGTAACATAGAAATCGGTTAAGCCATTTACAAGATATGTGGGGCGAAAGTGGGTTAATCGAATGTTTCCAAATATACCCAAGATGTCTCGCGCTACAAATGCCCCAAGAGAAAAAGTACAAAACTACATACTTAGTTTAAACATTGCTTTAGATTCAAGTAAAAAAAAACCGTTTTCAATTACTTTCATATTTACTCAAAGTTTTCATTCATTCATTCATTCATATTTTAAAATAAAGGGTAATATAACAGGGACGAAAGATATGTCGTGATACCCCAACACTACGCAACTCTATCTCAGCTATATCTCATGCCATTCTGAGCCGAGTCCGAGATCACAGTGGCTTGACTAATCTACTATCTTGATAACTTCCATGTTATTCTCAGCTGAATCAAACTTTATTTATTTATTTTTAAGGATACCCAACATAGTTTGGTTCAATGAAACTGGTAGTGATAGTGGTTACACTGTACATGCACCAATTGATAGCCAAATATAAGAAAACAAAAACTAGTGCTCCCATAATTAAAGGGTATCACAACATAGACAACAATTGCTCGTGGCTCGTGTATAATGAAGGTACTTAATAATTTTTGAACAGGCTTTGTAAGATTAATTAGGTAGATTGACTAATTATTACTTTTTATTTCAGAAAGATTTTAATTCTAAATATTATTACTACGAAAGTTTTTATGGGTGTATAGATTTTTGTTACTCTGTATTCGAGTTAAGAATACAAACATTTTAAAGGTAAAAAAAATACTATTAGATATAATTTAACTAGCATATTGACCTACTATTAAGCAACTTAGCAAGAAGCAATTGCTGACACAAAAAAAAGAAAAACAAAGCGTTTTTCTGTAATTACATACTCAAATTTTCGGTTGCTTTATTTAACCTGAAGAAGCAATTACTGACACAACAAAAAAAAGCCTATTTCTATAATTACAAACGAAAATTTTAGTTGCTTTATTAAGAAACCTTTTGACTACAAGTTGGTTGTCATCTCGCAATTAACTGTGTTTTTCACTGAACCAGCATTCTTTTGTATTCCCAGATTCCAGTCCAATAAACAATCAGATATTGGAAACTCTATCTTGTTTGAGAGAAAATAATTTCGAAGCGTAAGCGATAGATAGCCACTTTGTCGTGAACCGAGCTGCCACAGAGTAAAAAAAGCAGAGTAAACCAGCGTCCAGTATATCCAGCAAGGTTTGAGAGTTGTGCAGTGGCAATAAAATATTTTGGCGCCACTGAAAACCAGCGCTCCAACAGTCATGATGCTGCTTGGAGCAAATGCTGAGGGGTAGCCTTATTTTCTTGTCACTCGATTGTCAATATGTATTTTTCATTTGTGTTGTTGCCACAGAGCAGCAGCATGTACCCATGTTTATGTTGATGGAAAATAAAAACTTTTTCTATTCTATTCTATTCTATTCAATAGTTAAAGTTACTGAATTAAAAATGTATTTTCGGGTTTACTTTGAATTTAGTAATTGTTTTGACCCGGTTATATGAATTGACGTCAATTTATCAATTAACGTAAAAGTTACAAGAGTTTTGTTTTATTCATAAAAAAGTGTATTAATTGAGGGTAGAGTTAACCTTAACCTTTGAGTCGGCCAGCCCAGCAGGCTTTTTTTAGCTGAAACTGAAAATGTATGAAATTTGTCTAATTATGATTTAGCTAAAACGGTATTTTTAGCCCTCTGTCTCTCTTCAGGCCTTTACATCTTTACTAGATGATTTATACAGAGTCAGGAGGCAATCTTTGCCTACACTTAACAGGACACTGTAGTGCCTGGGACATTGTTGAGATGGACTAGGCTTGCCCAGCACCTAAACCACCCTCTCAGCTTAGCCGGCCATATCCACAGGAAAGACAATGGTCAATACGTGTGGGGCTGACTAGCCGCGGGTTTCTTCACGATGTTTTCCTTCACCGTTTAAAACTCGTGTGCATATAAATTTTTCGACACGAAAAGTCCATTGATGCACGGCCGGATTCGAACTCACGACCTTCGGATCGAAAGTCGAAGTACTTATCCACTTGGCCAACACGGCTTTTCATGATCTAATTATGATTTAGCTAAAACGGTATTTTTAGTTCTCTGTACTTATTGCATTATTCGATGGGGCGAATCATAGGATCTCTCAAACAAATATGGTACTTATATTTTTTTGTAAATACATTACCTAAAGTAGCAATCAAATGCCTGAGTGACAATTGATTTACATAGTTTTAATACAGTATAAAGTTGAGTTAACATTTTGAAATGTTGCTCGAGTTTACGAGTATTTATTATTCTACAATCGAAATTGATCATAGTCTAACCAAAGGTAAGACTATGATCAACTTGGTATTTAATTGTCTTTGGTTTAAATTAAACTCAAAATTGACAGCTGATGTCAATAAATTTTACATTTTGGAAGAAAGGTAACGAAGTAACTATTTATTAATCTTTGGTTGAGTGTAGTTTGAGTAGCTTTTCAAAAGAAAGCAATGCTCAAGACCAAATTTAAAGCTCAAGTGGACATCAGGTAAGTAGTTTGAACTATTACTTGAGTGACAATCTGTAACACGAGCCTATATCTCTAGTTCTGTTGTGCATCATAAAAAAACTATAATGTTTTATAAATATTTTATCGGAAAAATCTGAAGTAGTTCGATAACGCCAGAAACCGGTGCCAAGTTTTGAATAAATCAATTCGCGAGAAAACCTCAATCTCAGACGCCAGAGGTTAACTTAATAAAAGATGAGATATCCAGTGAGCGAATGGAAAATTGCTGTTGGAATTGTAGAGTCAAGTCTGTAGCTCAAGAGATGGTAGGTAAATGTTTTTAAATTAATTACAATAATTATGATTCATGGTTGTTTTATAGAACATGAAAGTGCAACATCTAAGGTTATTTTTAAAAAGGTAACAAAATAATGAAAAAAAAAAATTTACTGATTGAATTATGAAATAATATTTATTGTTGTTGCAAATTTGTTATGTACAAACGTTAAATAGATATATTTGTTATCACAAATGTCAAACAAAATACAGTTTCAAAAAACATTTTCCATTTCTCATACACAGAAAGTATAGATTTGAGCTAAGTATTTACAATCTTCAAAAGAAAATTACCTACTGGTAGAATGCCACAAAAAGAGACAGGAATGTAACCATTCGATCTTCCTTCAGTTGTTTAATCAATTTTGGCTGGTAGATAAAATAAAATGCGTTACACAATTTTTGTGCGAGATTAAAATTTTCAAGTTTTTCTTTGGTATTTTCCTCATATTTGAAATGAAAAGCAGAGTGTTTACCTCGGGAGAAAGACCATTCAACCCTTGCATAAAAATCTACTATTATCTCGTGACTTGTTACAAAAAATGGGTTTCCTAAAGTCATTATTTTTTTGTTATCTCCTTCACTCGGGGCTCGAAGTGAAACTCAATTGAATAACAGCAAATACTGCGACCAAGGAACCAGTTTGACATTACTATGCAGGCATTGTCAAAAGACAGATCAATAGATATCATTCATGAAGTAAGCTTGTACACGACGTGTTGGCATGAAAGTGTAATCCAGGTTGAAAAGTAATAAATCAATATTAGTGGGTCATTCATTGATTATTATTGAAGTACGTAGGTAATCAATGAATATTACTTTAAATATTTCAATATGTATTTACTTGCAAGAGGAAAAAATATTGATCTACATTGTTATTAATTACCTCAGAATAGAGAAAAAACCAGAAGTAGTTATTGCGCCTAACACTGAGGCCACAAAAACTTAGCTAAAAGAGAGTAGTTTTACGCGCAGCCGATCAGTCACGTTTTGAACGTCATACGGCATAGTCGACTTCAATTTTATTTTATTATGCCGTCTTGTGTTGTTCCCACATGCAAAAATGCAGCGGGGCAAAACAGTAGAAAGAATGGGATTACATTTCACGTGTAAGTAACGCATTTACCTAACATCTTATTTAAATATTTTCGTTTGTAATTTTCATAGAGAATGATGCGTCCATCTTGTTAATGTTGCCAGTATAAAAATTTTGATTTTCCCTACTTTTTATTATACAGAAATGTTAGAATTTCATAATAGGTATTCTATACTAATATTATAAAGAGGTAAAGTTGGTTTGTTTGTTTGTATGTTTGGGGTAATCTCCGAAACTACTCATCCGATTTCAAAAATTCTTTCACTGATCGATTTGACACCGATTTGCTACAGCGAGATGCATATGGCATGGACTTTCCGAATGAACATAGGCTACATTTTACCAAGGTAGATGCCACGCGAGAAAAATCGCGGGCGAGAAGGCTTGTAGTCTATATACTTGTGGTGTGTGTGAGAGTGGAACAGGGAGGGGTGTATGAAATTATGTTAAAACTGTAGCTTCCCTGCTGATGAAGAAAGGAAAACGGAGTGGACAAAAATTATACAAAGAGCACGGCTAGAAACCTTCAAAGCGAAGCGTAGTTTGTTCAATGCATTTTGCGGAGAAATATATTTATGAGACAAAATGCGGTTTGAAAATACAATTTAGATTTTAATATTATTATCATAATATCACACTTCCAAATTCCAATATTCTCAATGTTTACCCCAAAAACGGGCATTTTGTCTAAGCTAGCCACATTACGCGGGTGGGAAGTGAGGCGGGCGGGGGATGCTTGTTTCGTATTTGGACTCAGCGTGCGTCTTGCAATGACAGTTGATGGCACCTTCTGTCATTTTCTCTATTCTGAGTTAATTACATAAGTCAGATAAAAGAGAAGATCGCTGTCATGTCGTATCAAGAAGTAAAAGAGATTGCATTGGAAAGAAGTATATGGAGGAAATTGCATCATTACACCGACAAGAGCTGAGCTCTTAAGTTTTTATATATATATATTGTTATTCAATGTGCTCAATCAAGGGAACCTTTTTTAAATTTTCTAGTGTTCAAAAAGGTAATAATTATTTACAGAAATTAGAATGAATGTATACAGTCACTTAAAAAGATCTAAGTTAAATTTTCTTAATTTTATGACGAGTATATTCTAATGTTTCTGCAATAACACTTAATTAGTAGTCCAGACAGTAATAGTGCTCAATGCACATTGCACCAAGTCAAACAATAACGTAGTAGGTGTTGGCGCAATACAGTCTAATTGATTGAGAAATTCTCGTTCAGTGCAGTTAGTAGAACATGCAGACTTTACAGACACATTGATACATGTTGTTATCACATATAAGGCATGATGACTAATAAAAAAATAATCATTCTATTAAGTTCTTATTTATCTCATTTGTGTAAAAAACCCCTTTTTTATCGAAAAGAAACATTTATCAGCTAAAACTTGACGTCACGACCAAGGAAGTTCAAAGTTTGCAAACGAAACTAGGACAAGAAAGTGATTTTACTTATACGTGACGTCATGCGCTCTGATTGCTGTAATATAATATTATAGCGGAATGCTGTAATTTCATTATCTTTTATCAAAATAAATATTAATCTTGCTCTTATTATCAAAATAAATACGTTTTTCAGGGCATGGATCCTGAAAAACGTATTTATTTTGATCAAAAAATTATATTTAATTAGATAAAAATATTTTTTAGTAATAGTCTAAGATCCCGTCATACAACGACCTTCACCGAGATGTTTATTTGATGAAACGTATTTTATATGTAATTTAATATGTAAATAAATATATTGCATATGGGTTGCCTAACAAATTTCAGTCCAGTACATGCTTAATTAAAAAAAAAATTTTTTTTTACATTTCACCGGTATGATTATTAGACAAATTCTATACCAATCGAAAGTCTGAAGCCCATAGAATATGCAAACGTTGGGTTGCCTATTCTTTTCCGGTCACAACTCTCGGGCAGCCAGGTATAAACAGGTAAATAATATTAGCATTTTGCACCGATCTGATTATTGAATTAAAATTATATTAAAAATAAATTAATAAATTAATAATAAATTCATAAAAAACTCATAAATTAAATTAATTAAATTAATAGTTGTGACCGGAAAAGAATAGGCAACACAACGTTTGCATATTCTATGGGCTTCAGACTTTCGATTGGTATAGAATTTGTCTAATAATTATACCGGTGAAATGTTAAAAAACTATTTTTTTTAAATTAAACATATACTGGACTAAAATTTGTTAGCCAACCCATATGCAATATATTTATTTACATATTAAATTACATATAAAATACGTTTCATTAAATAAACATCTCGGTGAAGGTCGTTGTATGACGGGATCCTATACTATAATTCTTCATTACTGTCATCATGCCTATTCTGCCATGGATGTCACTTCTAGTACATTGACATCCATGGCAGAATATATCCGTGTTTGTGGTTCAGAGGTTCTATGTCCATTATACATACAAAGATACATATTTAGTACATGCCCGCATTTTTCTAAAAGTGTAAAATAACATTGAAAAAAAAGGAAAGGTATGTGAAATCTCTTTAACTGAATTAAACCACAGTTAGTAGATAACTTAATTAGTTGGTTAGCCACGTGTGGAAATGTCTGAAAATAAAAGAATTTAATTGGAAACAGACTGCATACATGCAAATTGCATTTGTAACAAACCTCGCTCTGATTTCTGATTCGTGAATATTGTGTTATCCGACCATCGACTGACGCTACGATATTTTTGATATTTATTGCATTACAATTAATTTAAATCTCAACACCAGATAAATGTTATGCATTGATCTCCGTAAGAGACATTTAATTTTGCAAACGATTTAGGCTGGATAGAATCGGGGGCGTCAACCACAGGTGCTTCGACCACTGGGGGCCTAAGCCACGAACCCTGGGAATCGACGTCCGATTTTCTTCGTCCGATCCGATTGTCTGAAGGTAGGTACTCGTGCCATACATTTGAACACCAATACACATCCGATCCTATAGTCGAATCGTATCACCGATAGTCGGATCGGATGTGTATTGGTGTTCAAACAAATGTAAACAAATATACATATAATATTTCAGCACTTAAAAAAACAAAAATGATTTATAGTTTTGTGGAAAAGTGAAACTTTGAAAATATTCTAAATGTTTCTGTGGTAAGTTTGGTTGCAAATACAAAGATAGATAAATAGATAACGCTTTCTTTTTGTTATAACAAAATAAACACAAGGCTTAAGATAAATTGCTTGGGCACGCTTCCATCTGGCAGTGGCTTGGATCAGGTGAGCTACCTATAGATCATTTGTAACGATCCTTATATGGCTCAACTGGTTCTAATTGTATGTTGTTCAATTATTTAAATGTGTTTAGTATCTGTAAATAAATGTTTCGTTATAGTTACGAGCAAAGACGATTAATATCTAGAAGACAGACAAAGGCCATACACAAAATCGTAACCCTAAAAAATAGCCTGAAAACTCTAAAACATCAATTTTATCCAAGAAATTTCAATTACTTTCTAGTTAAAAATGTTTAAATATTGAATATTGTTGCTACCTACTACTAAGTATTGAAATTTCTTGGATAAAATTGATGTTTTAAAGTTTTCAGGCTATCTGGTACTGCGGGATCGGGTTACGATTTTGTGTATGGCCTTTGTCTGTCTTCTAGATATTAATCGTCTTTGGTTACGAGTAAGTACCTATGTAAAATCTTTGTGAATGGTTTTCCAATACTCGTCTTGTTTTGCGAAACGTGCAGTAAACGTTACTGTAATGTTGAGCTTGTAACTACAAAATTACCTTTCAAATGATATCACAGTCCTTAGTTCATTGGACAGAAATTGTAAAAATGTGTCTTGATCAAAATCAAAATCAAAATCAAAATCAAAATGTATTTATTCAGTACGATCGTCTATAGACCACTTTGACATGTCACGTTCTTAAAACTAGGTGATTCTACTGCCTGTTCCAACGCGACTCCCTACACCAAGGCAAGAATCAGGCAAGAACCTGGTGGTGTGGGCCTAGCTTTTTGTTTCAGCGGTCCAATCTTAATACTAAGTAAATATAAACTGAGTCGGAGCACGTTTAGTCCCAAGCGATCAACTCACGATGAAGCGATTCCGCTTTTTAAAGCTTGCGAGTTACATCGAAATCGGTATGTACAACCATGGTATCCCATCCCCTTAAAAGATGGTTGCAGTTCCAAAATCAAATGAATAGATGGCGTTACGTGTTGCTATTTCGAAATAAAGTCTCTGGAAATTTATGAAAATGCCTAAATTTTGCCAGAATCATATACTTTTTTTGTTTTAAATATATTTTTTTCAATATAACGAAATAAAATATCCCATTATTTTATTTCCTAGATCAATTTCTACAAAATAAAATAAAATTACATGACACGAACGCTAGATGGCGCTGACTCAGAAACACAGGTAAAACGGGATAGCCCGACGAATTGCCCGCAAATTCAGGATTGTTTTCAATGTTCTACATGAGGCATCTGTACTAGTGTAAGTATTATATTATAATCTGTGGTACAACTAAGTACGAGTGTATCGCAGTTCACGCACAGGGCAATTAAAGAAAACGGTCGTGTTATCGATCTGTGCGTTAACCTGCTATGAACTTGCTATTGATCGTGAGGATTATTAGTCCTTCGCATTTTAATAATCGTAATCACCTAGAAATTATCGGTGTGGAGTAATCAATAGATCTATGAGGGTATTGAATGTTTCTTTATATTCAACAGGAGGTATCGAATTTATTGAAAGTTTAACTTTATTATACCTTTTGAGTAAGGTTTTATTGATATCGTTTACACAATCATGAGTATAAGTCTACACTATAATAATAATAATTAGAAATATTATAAAGTGGTGTAGGTACCATATCAAGTTTTTTATGCTCTTCTCCAAGATGGGTATCTAATGAAAAGCTTGTGGTTTTAATATTAATTTATTTGTAGTAAGAAATATTGCACTTTGAACACTTTGTTTTTGTAAAAGTTGTATTTTTAATAATAATTCTTATTCATACCCTACCTTACCTATGAATTACATTTTTAATTCCAATCCCAATTCCAATCTCATGTATGTTCTAGAAACAAAATAAAGATTTAAAATAAGTAGCTCGTGTGTAAGTTTATTTTCGTAAACCCGAATAATAATTATTGAAACATGAAACGATTCTGAATACAATGTAAGATAATTATAGTTTTTATACTTTCTTGGTGAGTGGCTTGGTCTTGGTATGATAATGATGGTATTCAAGATTCGTAATACTTTAATCTATCTAAGCGTTCAAGCAAGCTCTTTGTAGCTCTCAAGCTAGAGTGAGATTTTTTTTTATTTCTTAAATAAACTTCTATTCAGTAATGAACCCGTTGGAATTCGAGCTTAAACGGAAACATAGTGCGGACGGCAGGATGACGTAACATGCTCCCCCGGGCCCAGGGTCGAGGAGCGGAAGGTCGATGTAACCTATTACGTTCAGCTATTAAATAGCATACTCTAACATTTGTGTCAGGACGTCAGGTAGGCTACACCCTAGCTAGGCTATGCTCGTCTCTACTTTTATTTTCAATCTAATTTCCAGCGTACGTTGATTGATTTTAAGTAAAACTAGAAACTTGTTGGTACCAACATTTGCTTGAAACACTATTCAAGTTTAGCGCAGTGTTTGAAGTCTAATCTCATCTGACGTTACGTAACGACGGAGGTAGGTATTCTGAGGGCCTAGCCATGTTACATTTCGACAATCGCTTTCGATTAGAAACTAAAAAAAATGTTAGTATAGGAATTGACATTCGATGACGAAAACTCGAGCGATCGGAAATGTCAAATCAAAGGTGTAGCGATGATAGAAATCGAATCGCTTCATAGCGAATGCCGGTTGGCTAGGCCTTCTGGGCATCTAACCTGCAAATCGAATCCGAATCCGTCGACGATATACGAAACGATGATGACGTTTCATCGCGTCGAACTTCGCGCCGAACGAAGGCCCATAGAGTACCGATCCGCACGAAATTGATGCCGAAACTTCGTTTTTCGTTTTGCAGATTAGACGCCCTGGAAAATTGTGGTCTCCAGATGTTACGAGTTACGTATCTTCTCCATTATAAAACAAAACAAGTGATTCGCATAGATAGGGATACTTACACTAAGTTTTGTCTCGGTGATATCGAACGAAATATTTTGACGATCTGCTTATCCCTAAGTGGCACTAGTTCAATAATACTAAATTCGTCGAAAGACGATGCCATTTACGTAGCACATTTTCATAGGTGGTTTGCAAAAACACACAAATGTTACTGTCAATAAGCTTGAAAACTTTACTAACAAGAGATCTGTCGTTTGGAAATTTTAGGATGGATTCATAAAAACTTAATGTTTTTAGTTATTTCAGCGATAGACTTAATGGCTCATAGTTTTGATGTTTTTGCATTAAATTAGTTTTTACGGCACTAAAACTTAGGATTGTCTTTTTAGGAATATGTCGAAAAAATCAATCGTTGATAAACAAACGAATACCTACAGGCAAATAGCGTCGCAGGCCGCGCAGCGCATACGAAAATTTTACCATGTGCTAGGTACAAACCATCAGATAGATAAAATCATGAATTTCTAGCTATTTTGCAAGTCGATTGGAATAAGGATTTCAATGGAGTGTAATAATCTACGTTGAAATTAGTTTTGGCTCCCAGGAGAGGGGAGAGAAGAGAGGGGGTGGTTCTGCAAACTGAAACCGGAGGCTGAATTGAAATAGTTTCCCTTTAATAAAACCGTCGACCATTCATCTTATTTTACATCAGAGGTTTTCTGATATAATCTAGGGAAAAGACATTGCAAGCCTCGAATACACTAGGGACAAGCGGAGGAACATGTTGCTCGACAACTAAGTGAATGTCCCGAGAGATAATGCCATGGAATATTTTGCAGGCAACACTAAGTCGGTGTTTATAGAAATTTGCCCGAACAGTTTGTGGCGATTATTGTACTGTACATGGTACACTTTGCACCGTTGCAGCGACACTGGGGTCACGTTGGGTGCACGTGACATGGGTGTTGCTCGATACAAAATGGCCCTAGTGAATTCGAAGCTTCACGTTTAAAGTTCAAGAGAACCAAATTGTTGTTGTAACTAAAAAAAATCCTAGTATCAGAATGTACGTTGACAGAGAAATTATGGAATCAAAGATTAATGAATTCATTCACTTATTTGAAAAAGGGTATATTTGATAAAACGTGACGAGAAAAATAACAATAAAGGTCAAAAGACGAATCATATTAATTTCTGGATGATAAAATAGCGCCTGCCAGTCTTCGATTCACAACAACGCTTATAAATAGAATATTTGTTTGCTAAAATTACATAAAATCTTCAGTATTATTTTAGTAAATGTTTCATCCAATATTAAAACCTTATTTCGCTGGAGCTACTAGAAAAGTCAGTGCAATATTTTGTATTTATTCAGTAGTAATCCGCATCGCGCCACTGAGCGCAGTAAGAACTGTAGCCAGTTTCACTGCATTATACAGGTTGACTTTAAACTTTATTCTGTTAATAAGTTTTTTTGACAAGTTTCATTTTCTTTACTCCCACTGCTGGGAAAAGGTATCTCCTGATACAACAACCAGAAAAGAGTTGATGATCAACAAACGGTTTTAAACATTTTCTTAAAACATTTAAAACAGTTAGGAACTCCTCTCTCCATAGTTAGGAAGATCAAGGTAGAATGCTCTTATTCTTGCTCTAGTTCATTGTTCGTTTGCTCTAAATCCACCTTTACAGAACTGTATGGCACGGTGCTCTCTCCAAGATATCGTTCTCAATAATTGGCTACTTCGCACTAATATAACCGCGAAAGATTTAGATATAGATGGATGTTTGTTACTCTTTCACTCAAAAATTACTGAACGGATTCGGCTGAAACTTGGAAAATAAATAGTTTTTGACCTGGATTCCTACTTTTTATTGAGTTAGGGAAACCGCGTTTCAAAACGCTAGACCGATCGATTGATCGTCGATAGATGGGCATCGTTCTGTTATATCCTTAGACAGTAAGCCCTAAAGCTGACTCTAGAAGACTCAGCAGTTCTCTATGTTGATCCTTTAGGGCTTAGAGGCTAATATTGTCAGTCTTGACTTTTACTTCTTCGCGAGATAGAAGAATGGACCAGTCAACGTCGATCGATAGTTTGCAATGTGGTAGAAACCATTAATCGACCTCGATAATCCATTCCACCATTGAAAGATGCCATCGATCTAGGATCAATCGATTGGCAACACCTAATGTGTACAAGCTCTAAAAATTGTAATCGTATCATCTCTCGAACATCTTTTATAAATGTATTTCTCCGTTCAAGTACCACAATGAGTTGAAATCTCGTGTCTATTAGGAAAAAATGGCAGCTGAGGTCACAGAACCATTAAATTGGATGTGGAACATAGTAGTAGATGCTTTTCAGCTTTTGGCTACGTAATGTCCATTAATGGAGGAAAGGCTGCCAGTGTTGGCACAATAACACGAATTTCCGTAAGCAATCGTATAAGATGTCTGTCAGGTTCTACTAGTAATATAAAAATATCAAAATCAACAGTTGGTATCTGTGTTGATCCGTATCTGTCTTTTTTGAAGTGTTTTCTGTATTGAACTTGATATTTTTTTTTACCGAAAAACTACTTCGGAATGCGAGACGGAGATTTTGCTCAAAATTTTAATGTCTCAGACCGACTAACTACAACCCGTAAATTATGTCGAATCAACGTTAATTTAATTAATAAATCTTATTATTTTTAATAATCTTGACCTCAGTCAATACTAATTTATTGGTCCACAATGGAATTGGCAATGAGAGTAACGTGTATAGGGGCATTAACATTTTACAGAATTATTTAACCAGCTTTGCTGATGCCAAGTATGTAAAGCGCTGGTTTAATATTAATTTACTTAACTGAAGAGCTAGCGCATAGTAACTGGGCGACCTAAGCGGACGGGTTAGGAAAATCTCGTAAATGTGATGTAAATTCGTAGCAAAATTACTGGCAAAGCTTTTTACATTTTTTTAATTATGTCGCTATAATTCAGTCACAGATAGTTAAACTATTTTCAAATTTTATTCCATCTGTATGCTTTTTAGAAAACGGCAATTTGAAGTTAGTTTAGCCATGATTTCAATAAAAAAAGACACTATTATTCGATTTGTAAATTAGAACCATCAATAAAGGAATTTCATCTACCCCCGTTTCTTTATTGATTTGTTAAATATCGGCTAATATTGATCTAGCTTTTAGGACGTTTCAATGTGATCTTTGTTACCGCGCATCCGTCAATGTCAAGTCCAAATGTCAACGAGGTGACAGCTGTCATCCTGACAGCTATCTCCCGCCACATCGCCAGGCAGATCACTTTGTGGCCGTCTTCCAACCACTACTTTAGAAAATTTGTAAAAGGGTAAAAATTGAAATAAACGTATAAAATCAAGAAGTTTATTAACTAAATAACCCATAATTAAGGTCCATCAAAGGTGACCACAAACATTGGCGACCGTGACGATTAATAGTAAAAACCTGCAAAAACTTCGCAAGTCTGCGTGCCGCCGCGACTCCATCTTGAAGAAACCGCGTGGCGCCGGCCGGCATTTTTTTTCGTAAGGAGTAAGGAGACTCAAGCCTGGACTTGGAGCCCATTGAAGACTGTTGGTTCAGTGAAACATCTAAAGTTTCACGCCAGAAGAAAACATTCCAAGAAAGTTAAGTGCTCTTCCTTTCCTTGTCGATATCCTTTCATCCTTTCATAACATCCTCATTAAATTTCGAAATAAAATCAAATCAATCCGTGGTCAAATTATTAAGAAGGCGACCACAAAGTAATCTCACTAATAAAATAAAATAAAAGTAATGAAATACGTACCTAAATACGTATCCTTACTTTATATTGCATTCTAAATTGCAATTTTCTCTTGAGTTAAAGATAATGTCTAAAGTTATCTGAGTAAGTTTGTAAAATACTCAACTCAAGATCTAATAATTTAAGAATAAAATACTAATGAAATAAGCTAAACTCGCCTAGTGCATTCTTTACGATGTTTTCTTTCACCGTTTAGAGCTGGTAAAAGATACTATAAACTTAAAATAGATAAGTACATAAGTAAAAAGTATAAATAAGTACAAATAAGCCCCGTAAAATCCTCCACTTGCATTAGAATCAGTAATATAATATCCGAAATAAACATTCTAATCTTCTTGTTTGGTAAATTTCAATCAATTTAAAATTAAAGATAAAACATTGTGTAACACTATTCATCTGTCTACTATTAAAAGATAAATTCTAGTCTCAAAACTAAAGGAATTCTCATTATTTTACAGTAATTAAAGCCAATTTATTGTAACAGTTCCAGGTTTCGTGCGCTCGGCCGGTGCATCGACCTTGAACTTGCATTATAGCTTATCGCACTTGACGCCGTAATACAAAGACGATCAGCTGAGCCCACTGGTCGAGTCTGCCTGCTTCCGTACGATACCTACTGCATAATAAGGAGCGTGAGCATAAATCTATTTACCTTTCGAGCATAAATCTCTTTAACTTCGAACCTTTTTTTGAGCCTTGTTGTTATAGATAATTATAGTAAAATGCCTGAACATTCAGATGAATTAAGAACCCTAGTTCTAAAGCGAGGCTCGGTGAAAGGTCAAATAACCAAGTTTAAGAATTATCTAGATGAATTAGTAAAGAAAAATAAAGATTTAGAGCAATTAGAATGTGCAGAATTAAATCTTAAACTTGGAAAATTCGAGGTATTGTCTTCTAAGTTCGAAGAGATGCAAAGTGAGATAGAAATTTTGAATCATAAGTGTCTTGATGTTGAAATTGATGAACGGGATAGAATTGAGAGTGACATAATTAGACTTATAGCTATGGCTAGGGATCTACTGGACCAAACAAGACAGAATCTTGAAGTTTCTCGAAGGGACTCGCACATTCCTTGTGGTCACGCTCAGGAATGGCGAGGTACGGGCATTAAATTACCAAAAATTGAAATAGCTAAATTTGATGGTGCTTATTTTCGCTGGCTAGAGTTTCGTGATACATTTTCGTCTCTCGTGCACGAGCATGAACGTTTATCGCCTATTCAAAAGTTTCATTACCTGATCTCGTATCTCGAGGGTGATGCAGCTAGGATAATCGCTAATTTGGAAGTGTCCTCAGATAATTATATCACAGCATGGAATTTGTTGTTGGAGCGATATGATAATAAAAGATTGTTGGTAAACCATCACCTAAAGTCATTGTTCAATATTCAACCAATCACTAGGGAGACAGAGAAATCGTTGCGCTTCCTCGTTGACCACGTCACAAAGAATTTGAGGGCTTTGGCTAGCTTAGGACAGCCTACTACGCATTGGGATACCCTGATAATTTACATGCTGTCCTCAAAGTTGGATAGTCGTTCTCTAGAAAAGTGGGAGGAGATGCGCAATGATTTCCCTGACATACCTAATTTGGAAAACTTCAAAAAGTTTTTGATTGATCGCGCTGACATAATTGAGGCTTTAAATCGTAATAAATTCGAAAATAACAATAGTGTTAAATTAAATAATAACAAATCAAGTTCACAAGGTCAGACTCGATCATCTTCAACGAACAATCAACTAAATCGCTCCAGCAATAATTACTATCGCAAGTACGAGAATCAAACCAAATCATTTGCAAGTACTTCTCAAGACAAAGTTACGTTCCTGTGTGTCATTTGTGGCGCTAATCACAAGATTTACGATTGTTCTACTTTCAGTTCAAAAGACATAAAAGAGCGAATGGCTGATGTAAGTAAATATAAATTATGCATTAACTGTTTAAGGCAGGGTCATCCTGAAAGTGATTGCCGTATGAAACCCTGTCAAGTTCGTGGCTGCAAAGAACGACATAACTCTTTACTACATAGTTCAGCTCAAGCGCAACAGACTATCGTGAACTTCTCCAAAGATTGCGATACTAATAAGCCAAGTCATCAAGTTATTTTATCCACCGCTCTAATTGAAGTTGTAAATGCACATACGAATAAATGCGAGAGGGTGCGCGCATTATTAGACTGCGGCAGCCAATCTACATTTGTGAGTAAATCTCTTCAAAAAAGATTGGGTTTGCAAACAAACCTAATCAATTCCATAAATGTCACTGGCATTGGAAATAATTCCACTAATATTGTTACAGAAACTTGTGTTGCTCAAATACGCTCACTAACTACAAATTATGGTATAAGTTTATCATGTTTGATCCTTGATGAATTGACAGGAGAACTGCCAAAGTCTCCGATTGACATCAGGAAATTAAACATTCCCCAAACGATAAGACTGGCCGATCCTAAATTTGACCAGCCTGCACCCATTGATATGTTAATTGGTGCTGATATATTTTGGGACATTCTTGGTTCTGAACAGCGATCATTAGGTCCGAACAATCCAAAACTCAGGCTCTCTAAATTTGGGTGGTTAATCGCTGGTCCTATATATACTACTAATAATAATAAATTGCAAAATGTCTACTGCAATCATTCTGTCATTACAGATGATTCACGTAATGATAATTTAAATGAAATGTTAACAAAATTCTGGACTCTCGAAGAGTTACCACAAAAGTCGCTTCTGAGCCCTGAAGATAGAAAGTGCGAAGAGCTTTTTAACTCTACCACGTCGCGGTTAGAGTCAGGCAGGTTTAGCGTAGAACTACCCCTAAAGGATTTCCCGGACTGCCTGGGCAATTCGTACAACTTAGCTAAAAAACGCTTTTTATATTTAGAAAAAAGATTTCAGAAAAATCCTGATTTAAAATCAAAGTATGTGGATTTTATTCGCGAATATGCTGAATTAGGTCATTTGTCTGAATCATCCATCGCTAAGCCAGAATTATCATATTTCTTATGTCATCACGCTGTTCTAAAAGAAAGTAGCGAGTCAACAAAATTACGTGTTGTGTTTAATGGTTCTGAACCCACTTCCTCAGGTTATTCAGTAAATGATATTCTCCTAAAAGGCCCTCATGTTCAGGATTCTTTTTTCTCCATTTTAGTACGAGCTCGGCAGCATCAATATGTCCTTACAGGAGACATAGATAAATTCTATCGTCAAGTTCATATTGCAAAGCAGGAAGACCGTAATCTACAGCTCATTTTGTGGAGAGAGGAAGAGTCCTTGCCTCTAAAAACTTTACAGCTAAATACTCTCACTTATGGTACCGCAAGTGCGAGCTATCTAAGCACGAGATGCCTGTGGCAGGTGGGGGAAGAATGTGATGACCAAATGATTAAGGATATAATTCAGCATGACTTTTACGTTGATGATATGTATACTGGCTGTGATGACGAAAATCAACTACAAACTATATTAAATTCAGTAACTGAAATCCTAAAATCTGCATGTTTCAAATTAAGAAAATTTAAATCTAATGCTTCTCATTTGCTTCGTGAAACTCTAACTGATAATGATGAATCTCTTTATCTCAGTGAATCCACCAGCACTCTTGGGCTCGGTTGGAATCCCGCTAATGACTCATTACATTTTCCATTCAAAATTCCGATCAAAGGTAATCGAATTACTAAAAGATTTATCATGTCAAACTCATTTAAAATATTCGACCCTTTGGGTCTGCTTAGCCCTTGCATTATACAGCCTAAAATGATGTTACAAAAATTATGGCAGCTAAAAATTGATTGGGATGAGCCTGTCCCACAAGCAATTAATGATTCTTGGGTTGAGTTTGCTGATAATTTGCCTTCTATTTCTACATTGCAGGTTCCTCGAAAGGTTCTCTGCAAATCACCAAAGCTTTTCGAAATGCACGTGTTTAGTGACGCGTCGGAGAGCGCCTATGGTGCCTGCGTCTATATGCGAACTATAAATGCAAATGATGACGTAAGGGTGAATCTGTTGTGTGCAAAATCTAAAGTAAGTCCACTTAAACCTACAACAATTCCCCGTATGGAGCTTTGTGCTGCGTTGCTCGGCGCCAGGCTATCTAAGAACGTTGTCGACTCTATTAGACGCAAACCTTCACGTGTCGTTCACTGGTGTGACTCTAGTGTAGTTCTTTCATGGCTCACCAGTGACCCTAGTAAACTAAAGACGTTTGTGGCTAATAGAGTCGGGGAAATTATTGAAATCTCGCCTGTATCTTCTTGGCGCTATGTGCCGACTAATGAAAATCCAGCTGACATGATCTCTAGGGGAGTGAATGCCAGTCTACTTCGTGATTTAGAGTTGTGGTGGTCAGGTCCTAATTTTCTAAATGATGATGAGTCTAAGTGGCCTATTCTAAATCAGCCTACCTATCTCGATGTACCCGAAGTCAAGTCGGCTCCTCTATCGATGTCTGCCAATAAGCCTATGGTTGATTTCACTAAGTACTCCAATTTAACTAAAATCCAGAGAGTAATCGCATATGTCAAAAGGTTCATTTATAATTCAAAAAATCCTAACACTAAATTATTAGGTCATTTGTCTGTAAAGGAATTAAATGATTCTTTTTTGTACTTGAGCTCTGTTGCTCAACGGGAATCTTTTCCCTATGAATATAAATCGCTGTCTAAAGGCATCCCATTAAACAAAAAATCTAAATTGTCATCTCTATCCCCATTCTTGGATGATAATCATACAATCAGAGTTGGTGGTCGAATCGATTCATCAAATTATAATTATGAGACAAAACACCCTATCGTCCTCGATTCGTCTCATCCCCTAACAAAGCTTTTATTTGAGCGAGAGCATATACGTAATCTACACGCTGGGCCTCAGCTGCTGCTGGCTTCTGTTCGTCAGTCCGTTTGGCCCATCAATGGGCGCCGTCTCGCTCGTCAAATAGTCCATCGATGTGTTCGATGCAAACGTGTGCAGGGTAAAGTCTTGCAGCCAAAAATGGGAGATTTACCTCCGCAACGGGTAACCCCAGATTATCCCTTTATTTCAGTAGGAGTGGACTTCGCTGGTCCCTTTCACATTGTAAACAAAAAAGGTCGTGGAGCTAGGTTACAAAAGGCCTATATGTGCTTGTTCGTGTGCTTGAGATATAAATGCATTCACTTAGAAGCTGTTTCCGATCTAACTAAAAACGCTTATATGATGTCTCTGCGCAGATTCATAGCCAGACGAGGTAAGCCAATCGAGATATTCAGTGACAACGGAGGTAACTTCATTGCGGCAGCTAAAGAAATAGGTATCTTTCTAAAACAAAACTCGGGGTCTCTGTCTGACATTGCATCTCAGGAAGGCATTAATTTTAAATTCTCACCAAGCTACGCTCCTCATTTTGGTGGTATCTGGGAAGCCGGCGTTAAATCCGCGAAATATCATATCCGTAGAATAATGGGAAACTCACATTTAACTTTTGAAGAGTTAGGTACTTTATTTACGCAAGTGGAGGCCATCTTAAATAGTCGCCCCTTGTGTCCTCTCTCTTCCTCTCCTAATGACCTCCTTTTCCTTTCACCAGGGCATTTTCTAATTGGAAGACAACTGACTGCCATGCCAACACCAAATTTGTTGGGAACCAATGAAGGAAATCTCCAACGATATGCTCGAGTAGAAAGGCTAAGACAGCATTTTTGGCAAAGGTGGCAAAAGGAGTACATCTCTGAACTACAGCTCCGAAAGAAATGGAAAACCAACACTCAAGATCTCAAGGTCGGCGATTTGGTGCTACTTCATGAAGAACACGTCCCTCCCTTGAGTTGGCGTCTCGGAAGAGTTTCTAGACTGATCTTGGGACCAGATGACATCAGTCGCGTCGCAGATGTCCTCACTACAAAAGGAATCGTGCGCAGAGCACTTGTCCGGCTCTGCCCACTATCAGATGAAGATTGTCGGAGTTGAAATCCTGCGGTTTCAACGGGGGCAGGATGTTACCGCGCATCCGTCAATGTCAAGTCCAAATGTCAACGAGGTGACAGCTGTCATCCTGACAGCTATCTCCCGCCACATCGCCAGGCAGATCACTTTGTGGCCGTCTTCCAACCACTACTTTAGAAAATTTGTAAAAGGGTAAAAATTGAAATAAACGTATAAAATCAAGAAGTTTATTAACTAAATAACCCATAATTAAGGTCCATCAAAGGTGACCACAAACAATCTTAGAGGTATCAGGATCATCGACATTAATAATAATTATTATAAACCATATATTTATACTTATTATGGATTTAACAATTTATTTACACACTATTCATGCAATCTAATGAAGGTTTTCAACGTTTTCCAATAATAATGAAAATAAGTACCTAAATCAAACTCATTCCTAAACTGTTCAAATGAAAAGCAGACAACTGTTCAGTATTGTCTTTATTTCTTATTGTTCCTGGAAGTTGTACCTACGACAGTTCGGTTTAAAGAAATTCTTTGTCTTCCAATTTATTCAAAAAAGTTGATTTTCAACATCGCTTGTGATTTTTTGAAACAGCTTCGTTTTGATTAGTTTTATGAAACCCACAAAAGCCTTGTTCTACCTTTTTATATTTTTAATCTCAAATGTAATCTAGAAACAATTTATTAATATACGAAAATGGAAATAGCGGTTGATTAGATGTGTAGGCTCGCTTAAAATCTGAGAATCCTATTAAGAACTTTTCCAAGTACCAGGTAGGAAGTATTAATTCACGGTGTGGCACAACTTCGGCTTTCTCAGTTTACGGATAAAGTCCTCGTAATTAAGATCTGAACTTGTTTGCAAATGGCTGACACGACGCGTCACTAGAGGAACAAGAATTATCTAAGTACTTGTACAACTGCTGATTTGCTTGCATCAAACAAGTTTGCATAATTACCTCGCGTTAAGATGTTTATCTAAAGACGGATTTGCAGCTTAGATCTTTACTCAACAGAGCTTGGAAGCACTAAATTGCAATGTTATCACAGAACTAGTGTATAAAATAACAATAAGCATGTACAACATTTATTTGAAGAAATGTCTACCCCTCTGGGAATTGAAATCGTGATCATATTTCATTTTCATTTCATTTCATAAATAATTATCTGGCTGCCAAACGTGCTTCGTTTTTTGAAACTTTACATCTTTAAAATACTTATATAATAATCTAGAAACGTAGTACTTAACAACACCTTTTCGTTATTTTCATTAAAAATATTTGCTTTCGCTTTACCTTACCATAAACAGCTGTGGATTTTCTATGTCGATTTTTTTTACTGTTTCATTTATCAAGTGTTAAGATCGGAACGTATTTGCAGCCTAACGCAACATTCACTGTACAAATTGTGTCGCACCGTGCAGTGCCGCGCAAAGCTCATAAAATGCTGACCGACCTAATTTATAAAAAAAATTCAACACGTCAGCAGGTTATCTACAGATACATAAAACATGGACAATGACACAGCGAGGTAGAGAGGTTTTGGAGGCATTTGAAATGTGGTGCTGAAGGGGAATGGAGATTAGCTGGACAGAGGGGTACCTAGGTTAAAGAGAAAAGGTTTTCGATGAACACCATTGAAAACAAAAGACGTTAGGGCATCTTATACGACATAATAGCATTATATGGAACAATTTTTTAATTGAAGGAAAGAGAAGGATGACGAGGAAGGGGAAGACCTAGATCCTAGGGGAAGACCAAGAATTAATTTGCAGAGGTTGCGGGTTCGATCCCCGCTACGGGACAAATGTTTGTATGATCTGCAAATATTTGTTTCGTGTCTGGTTGTTTTCTATGTATAATATGTATGTATTTACAAAAAAAAATGTATCTATGTAGTATATCAGTCATCTGGTTACCATAACACAAGCATTAAAATGCTTAGCTTGGGACTAGATGACGCTGTGTGGAATGTCCAGGGATATTTATTTATTTATTATTTAATTACATAAGTCAGATCAAAAAGAAGATCGCTGTCATGTCGTATCACGAAGTAATAGAGATTGCATTGGGGAGGAATTCACATCATTACACTGACAAGAGCTGAGCTTTTCAGATAATATATTAAGCAAGCATCGATAGATCAGTTCATAATAATCCTGTTTTAATGTCAAGGTACAATTAAAATCGGGCAACTCGCCCATATAAATGTTCGATTTCACGATTTCTACGAATATTAGCCTAGATATTTGTGTCCCAATACTGGGTAAATTTATCTCTAGGTATTCTTGTATTTACCGCGCGGTCTTGTGTCACAGATCCATACTTTCTCGATGGAGTTGATTATCGTCTTCTCTTTCTGGGCCTGCTACGGTAGGTACAGTTTTATTTTACTTTTTTCCTCTTTTCTCATAACAGTAGACTTGTAATGTCCGACAAGACTTTATAATTTTGTACCATAGGAAATATTTTCAACATAGTTTTTCTAGTTTTTCTATAATCGCTAACGCCTTAAAAACAACGAAAAAGTATTTATGACAACACAGTCACGTGGTTAAGTGTCAAAACAAAGATTACCGAGAAAGAGATTCGTATACGAAGCGATTGTAATGGCTACAAGCTCTAGAAACATAATTGACACAGCGCATGCAAATATAGACTGTTACAAATTTCTATCAAAACCCGACAATTTGTCAAACACACGATGCAACCGACATGGCACCTTGGCGGCACGCCATTGCGGCTGCCCGCGGCCGATTTGTGGCCTGAACCGATGATTGTGCCTGCACGATGCCCTATTTGCGAAGGACAATCTGTTTCTGATTGTACTAAATTGCTTCCAACTTGCACCTAGCTCTGCGCTCGCTAAGATAAAATAATGTATACTTAACTGAATTTATTTCAAACAACATTGTGTTTCGGAGTTTTTTAAAGTTTTTTAAATTGATTGATTTTTGTGCCTTGCCATAGCCTTAATTTTATATTTTGTTTGGTTGTTAAATAGATATAACGAATTAGTACAACTGCAATGTTATACTCTATGTGTGTAGGTATGTGTAAATAAATAAATAAATAAAGAATGCCAGATAAACTGTAAAATCTTTACTATGGCGAAATTTTATATTTTCATAGTTAGTTAGCCACCTTATATTGTATTGTTTGTGTGATTGTGACGTTGTGGGGGGTAAACTCTGGTTACTGAAACAATATTAAAACTCTTTTACCATTAATATTACGTAGTTGAAAGTTTGTATGTATGAATGGATGTTTGTCTTTCACACGAAAACTACTGAACAGTTTTGGCTGAAATTTGGAACATATTCGTAGATTATGACCTGGAATGAAAAGGCTACTCTCCTTCTCCAAGTAGGTAGCATGCGAGCAGAGCCCTGGGCGAGTAGGTAACTATCTAGTAAATAAATAGATGTTTGAGGACATTTCGGACAACCTAGTCCCAAACTAATCAATGCTTGAGGAACCAGTTATCCGATAGAATACACGTATTGTTGAAAATACTTACAAACATCTAGGTATGTTCAAACTCAGTAAATGCTAAGATTTCTCAAATTTAACATTTTAGTATTCAAAATATTGTGGATCATTTCACTTATTTCTACAGAAAACTCTCGAAGAGAAGTATGTTTCTTATCATAAAATGAAGTTGAATGAAACATGTTCATTTATGAAATAACAAAAGTGGCCGCTTTAGCGACGCAAAATATTGTAATGAAGTGACGCTAACATGAATGACTACCGTTAATAATTCTGATTAAAAAAACAGTGAGTTTTTTTAGTTTTTACAAATTTGTTGAGCGGTTCGTCGTATCCGCTGCCTCTCGGTCTCACTTTCCGTGTGTCTGATTTTATTTTAGAACTTACAAACGTAAATACGTCGTCACGAGCCTCTTGACGTATTCACGTAGACCAATAATTTTAATTATAGTTCGCAAGATAACTCCGCTTAAAATGCTTTATTTGAAGCGTTTAAATCGAGATAGCCTATTCACACTCCCCCACGGATCGCACGCGATGCCGCAAATAACTCGCGAAACAGGAGTGTGTATTTCATTCACATACTCTTCAAGTCTTCGCGCGTGATTCGCGCCTCGCTCCCGTTTGTTTTCAGTATTTTGTCCTGCGACAAAGGAACGCGTTCAATATTTTCAAATCTCTGTGAGTGTGGATTGTTGACACAAGCAAAACTGCACTCAAATATTTTTTAAATAAGCTTCCCACTCCCATTAATCGAACCGGTTAAATTCGAAAAAACAAAATGGCATTGTTCGATAGGGTCAATGTCATAAGGATCAAATCGCTATAACAAACATAGTGAATAAAATGAAAGGAAAACAATGAAATACAAAATAAAGCCCTTTTTCTCAAGGGTCCACCGGATTATTTTTGTACTTATGTATACAATAGCAAATGCCCGCGATTTCATTCGCGTGAATTTAGTCTTAGTAACCTAAAGGAAGCTAAAGAATTTGTAAAATCCCAACAAACCATCTGATTATGAGAATACTACAAAGTTTGAAGTAAATCGAACCATCTGTTATGAAGTTCCAATACTTACCAAATTCATAATGAATACAACTCAAAAGTTGCAGTACAGTAACTTGGGTACAGTAATGTTTATTATTATATACCCAAGCAAGCTTCCGACTGGCAGTGGCTTGGATCAGTTGGGATATCTTGATTGATCGTTTAAAACGACCCTTAGACGGCTCAAGTGGTTCTAACGTATATAAAGTTATGTAAACGTAGGAGTCTCTGTACATAATGTACTTTAATATACTCATATTACGAACACAATAAACAACCGAAATTAAATGAGAGCAGAATGAAAAGAAGGGAATAAAAGATAATTATAAAATATAACATTCCAGTAATCTCAAGGGTGTTTTGATTTATAATCGTGCCTATTCAATATCACGAGCTTTAAACGGTGAAGGAAAACATCGTGAGAAAACCCGCAGCTAGTCAGCCCCACACGTATTGACCATTGTCTTTCCTGTGGATAGTGCCGGCTAAGCTGAGAGGATGGTTTAGGTGCTGGGCAAGCCTATTCCATCTCAACAACGTCCCAGGCACTACAGTGTCCCGTTAAGTGTAGGCAAAGCTTGCCTCCTGACTCTGTATAAGTCATCTAGTAAAGATGTAGAAAAGGCCTGAGTATTCAATATCACTTAATGGGAACCTGAGGACCTATCTATAGCGCAGTTTAGCGTAAGTTGGTGAACTGTTACGAATTCAGTATCCACTAACACATACGAGTAATCTGAACTATGAATATTGTTGGCGAAATTAGTTAGTACCCCCCTTCCCGCCCCCTCTGTCTTATTTCTATATCCGCACCACGTCTACCACCACTATAAAAACTGATTTAAGTAGGTAGCATTGTAAATTTGATTAATGCAAATCCAATGAATGATTTACACAAGTCAACTTAAGGTGCCTGTATGCGTGAAACCAGCGCCGCCGTCTATTTTATTTTACTATTACGTTGAACAAAGGAATCTAAAAAAAATATTGTGAAATTTATCATACCTAGCAAGAACTGATTGAAATATTACTCAAATTTAATAATTGTCACCATGACACTAATAACTAAAAAATACACGTTAGAGACTATTGTAATTCATGCGTCATTTTAAAATGAACAATAAAAGTGCGACGGAAACACTATTTAAAAGTCATAATAAAAACAAAATTTTTCTTGGTTTTCAAGGTCTGAATCTAATTTTTCTGTTTTGTCTGTGCTACCTTTGAAATAATAGTTTTACAAAGTAATAGTAGCACGAGAGCAAGAATACAGTTTATTTACTCTATATGCATTTTCTTTATTTGAAAGCTGGTGCTTCTCGTGTTGTCCTTAAAAATTGAGGATCTTTGAATTTATGAACAAAAATGCACCTCAGGAGTGCAGAAAATTGCTATTTTCCTACGAAATTGAAGTAGGTTTAATATATTTTTTTAATTTTGCAATCTGTTTTCTGATTTTCTGTTTGCTTTCGGAGGCTTCAAGAGCCTTTATAGCTTAACGAAACAAATACATTCATGAAGATATTGACTTAATTCGTCTGTCTGTCTTTTAAAGCCTATCCACACTTCGCGTCGAGGCACTCTATCTCCTGCCTCTCATGCTCACTTTACTGTACACCACATGGACATTCAAATCAGATACAGATACACAAAACATTTAAAGTAAAGTACAATAGGTGGTCTTATGGCTTGTGGATGGATATCATTTGACGACCTCTGTGGCGCAGTGGGCGAAAGCCCGCCTGAGACGCAGAGGTTGCAGGTTCGATCCCCGCCGCGGGACAAATGTTTGCATATTCTGCTAATATTTGTTCCGGGTCTGGTTGTTTTTCTATGCATGTAACATGTATGTATTTAAAAATAAAATGTATCTATGTAGTATTATCAGTCATCTTCAAGCATTAAAATGGCTTAGCTTGGGAATAGATGACGTCGTGTGGAATGTCCAGTCCATGGATATTTATTTATGTTATTTTATTATATAAATGGGTAGAGGTTGAGCAAGGAAAAGATGGATGGACTGTGTGAAAGTTGACATGAGTAAGAAAGGGGTGAATGTTGAGATGGCGGCTGATAGAGTGAAATGGAAGAAGAATACAATGTTGTGCCGACCCCACGTAATGTGGGATAAGGGCAGGAAGAAATGAAATGAAAATAATCATGATGAATGTATCAAGACAAGTATCAAGTCAGAATATTCAACTATAGCTTAATTTTACTGCAGAGTTGGCCAATTGCTCATACTAACTTTTCTTACTGCAGATATTTACCGTCCACGAAACGACAATGCAGTATCATTAATATGTAACAGTAGTCAATACGATGTGACAAAAATAAACAAAGAGAATAAAATCACTACGTTTAAAATAAACACTATTGAATAATGAATCTGCGACAAGACGTCAAATGAAACGTTAGAAAAACGTTTCGTGCTGACAAGGAAAGTAGCCTTTGTCACTAGAGTTGGCCATTGCTCATACGAATTTACTTAATTTTCATAGTCATGTGTTGCGATAGCAGCGATTTAGCCTGCTGTTCACGTCTGCCAGGACTGTCATTGGAGATGGACTGCCTTTGAGGGACCTAATCCCTCAAAGGCAGTACTCTATACCAAAACGATCTATGGATAGTATAAATTTCAGCCTTGAACGTCAGCGAATGAGCCAGGCTTAATACACGGTGCAGGTCAATGACATTACGAACGAGTTCACAAAAAACCTTTAATAAGAAACAAACTAAATTAAACTTACCCAATACACGTCAAAGCTTCCTCAAATATTCATCAGGTCTTCGCGTCCGTCATCGAACGGTATCCGTTTCTTCGTAAACCAAACTTTCTTCCGATATGGAAAAATCATGGCGCTTACTACTAGTAATAATGTCGCGGTATTGAGGACGGCCCAACTTTATGAGGCCAGCAGTTTGTACCAGAATGAGTGTGCGGTAAATATTGGAAAAGCTGCGATCCAGTTCATACGAAAGTGATACTGGATTATCATTTTTGATATTAATTGTAGTTACAGAAAAAAAGTTGCAGTAAGAGCTGATGTGGCTCATGATGTTTTATAGCTTAGCTTAAAAGTCTTTGTTATAGCTTAACTGTTTTATAATCAAAACTAAGACAAATGAAAGAACCCTCCAAAGAGCACCCTGTCAGCCATAAGTTCTCTCTCAAGTAGTCTAAGTTATCGTAAATAAATTGACTTTGATTTATAAAAAGTTTTTAAACGACTCTTTTCTGAAAAACGATAGCATCGTGTTTTTTTTTATTTCTGTCGCATGAATAAGCGAGAATTTCTGAAATCGAAGCAAAAAAATTTTATTGGCCTATTATGTCAAACGCGATACAGCTACGAGCTCCAAACAGGAACGGACAGGGAAGTGGACCGCATGACACACTAAGCCTGGCGCACTTTACGTGGTAACTTTTTTTCTTTCCATTTAAAGTTGTTGGTTTATTCATACACTAGCAGACCCGCGCGGCTTCGCTCGCGTGTTGTATGTATACCTACCTTAAACACTGGTCGTACTGAATGGCTATTTTGAGAAAAGTGAATCTTGATAAATAGAGGTGTACCTACATAGAAGGGATTTCTAGAAATTAAACTCATAATAGAGTGAATTAATGGAGTCGAATTTATATCACTACACAACAAAAATGTCACGTAACATTTATTTTCAAAACTACCTCTCAAATGTGAAGTGAAGGGATCATAGGTTGTATTAACTTGTAGGTATTTAAAGTGGCTACCTACGTTGATTTTGCTTACGGTGCTCATACAAAAGGCTGACTGTTTGTCGGTTCATATTCTATGGTCTGGCACAGTTCAATCTGCTTGCAAAGTATTCTAGAAGCTATGGTGCGAGCGCAGCCAGCTAAACTTTTTTACTGTCACTTGATTTTGCTTACGATTTTCATAAAGAAGCTGACTGTTGGTCGGTTTCTATTATGGTCTGACACAGTTCAGTTTGCTTGCATAATATATGGGAAATTTTTAACGGGCTTAGCGATTTGCTTGAAACTCTGTTGCAATACTTAAAAAACAAAAGCTTCGAACCAAGAACTTCTTTGACTCGGAAGCGAGCCGAATTTTTTTAAGACAAATGCGTCATGTGAAACTTGGTTTTGTTTGTAGTAGTATGGTTATCATAGAAAAGACTGGCTGTTGGTCGGTTCTTAATCAATCGTCTGATACAGATAAATTTGCTTGCAAAATATTGAAGAAGCTACCGGGCGAGCGAAGCGAGCTTCAAAGTTTGCAAGCGTAGTGAGCCGAATTTTTTTTAGACAAATGCGTCATTGACTCTTAATTTTGCTTATTCTGCTCATAGATAAGGCTGACTGTTGTTCGGTTCATACTCTATCGTCTGACACAGATAAATTCGCATACAAAATATTCAAGATGCTATCATGCGAGCGAAGCGAGTGTAGCAAGCCTAATTTTTTTTAGACAAATGCGACACTGACCCTTGATTTTGCTTATTCTACCTACTCCTAGAAAAGGCTGGTTGTTGGTCGGTGTATATTCTATGGTCTGGCGTATTGTGCGAGCGAAGCAAGCTTCAAACATTGCGAGCGTAGCGAGCCGATTTTTTTTTTTAGACAAATGCGTCACTGACGCTGGATTTTGCTTATTCTAGAAACCGCCGCGTTTCACTCTTTAAAGGTTTTTTATTTTGTATTTTAAGCGTTACAACTGATTTTGTCGTACAAATCGCTCCACCTTTTAATATGTTTCACTTCAAACTTTTAACATCGAATTTCACCCTTTTTAAGGGTTTTTTGTAAAAAATAAATAAAAAACAAAATAACGCGTCTATTTATTTTGTGTTTTAAGTATTGCAACAGAGTTTCAAGCAAATCGCTAAGCTCGTTTAAAATTTCCCATACAAACTTTGACACCACTTTTTATCCCTTTTTAGGGTATTTTTTGAAAATTCCTGAAACACGTGTGAACCTGAAACCATTTTGTGTTTATAGTATCCAAACCGATTTTCAAGCCAATCGCGCCTCCCTTCAATACGTTTCACTACAAACTTTGACACTGCATTTCACCCTTTCAAAGGGTTTTTTTCGAAAAACCCTAAAACACGTATATATTTATTTTGCATTGTTAGTGTTGTAACCGAGTTTCAAGCAAATCGAACTACCCATTAAAAAGTTCCCATACAAACTTTGACGCCCCATTTTACCTCTTTTAAGGCGTTTTTTTTTTTAATTCCTGAAAAACAGTACATTTATTTATCATTTACAATATTTATACTGAGTTTGAATAAAATCGCTTCACGCATTAAAAAGTTGCATACAACGGTTTTCATCCCTTTTCAACCCTTTAGGGGTGGAATTTCGAAAAATCCCTTCTTAGTGCTCACTTTTGTTTTAAAAGGTAGCTACCTTCCAAATTTCAGCTTCATAGCTTCAGCGGTTTGGTCTGTGCGTTGATTGCAGAAAAATGCTTATTGTTTTATATATATTGATTTCATGACGCCTATTTTTAAGAGTGCATAGAGATCACGCATTTTCAATACTTATAAATTTAAACTAGAAATATACCTATCTGTTCTTTCTACCCTTTGTCTACTGCTTTTATCTATTGTTTCTTTGCCGAGGCTCTTATCGTTGAGAAAGTGTTTGTAAAAAACGCATTCTTACAACCGCATTTGCGTCGACTTCAACTGCAAAAATGATCGCCAGGAAAACAAAAGAATTTTTAACAGTATAACATTCTAAAAATCGATTCTGAACTTGAGTGAAATAGTTTTTGAAAGTAGATCAGTAGTTTCGGAGATTACCCTATATAAACAAACAAACTTTACCTTATTATTAATATTAATTATTTGCGAAGATGATGATGATTAGCACAAATGATTATGCCTATAATTATATTCTGCAGGCGCATGAAACGACACAAAAAAACCAATTACGTACTGAAAAATTTGAACTACAAGTATTTTCTCAAAATATCGACCTACAGATTTTTTGATGTCTTTGAAATTATCTAAATACCATTTATCAAAATGCTAAAGCATAACTTACCAGTTATTAAAAGAAAAAACACTTGAAAGAGAAACAAACCTTAGGCGAAGGGAGACCTACGCACATTTAAGTGTTTACACGGGACAAATAGGTACAAAACTAACGCCATAATTCATTTTCACAGAATTGTTCAGACTCACGCACTCGAAAGGTGTATGTTCATACGCGGAATAGTACCTAACTGTTCTAAAGTAAAGCATTTATAAGACTTTTAATAAAGTTTACGATTTCTTCAATAGTTATTGAACCGATTTCTTCAATAGTTATTGAACCGATTTAGATAATTATTTTGTGTGTTATAAAAATTTGGTGCAGATAATAGATCTGACGGATTTTGAAAACTAGTTTGTGTTCTAATAATTTGGTGTAGATCTGACGAGGAGCCAGGAAAGAACAGGAAATTACTCTCCTTATCTAAATACAAATAAAATAAATAAATAAATATCCCTGGACATTCCACACATAATATAGGTCGGTCGAGCAACAACCATCCATACATCCATACAAACTTTCACGTTTTATAACATTATTATTATTATTTATACACCTACACGTTTAAGAATGAAATAACTTATAATCATACCTATTTCGTAGTCATTATTTTTTTATTGTACTCTGAGAATAAAGCTTTTTATCATAAAAAATATTATACGGGAAATATTTATCCGTTTGCCAACAATAACAATTGGTTATATTCTGTGAATAATATTGGTAATATTTTGTGAAGGACAGAAATAGACAATAAAGGCAATTCGGAGATCTGCTAAATTATCCAATATATTTTTGATAATAATAGCTTATTTTAAGTAGTACCTACTGAAGATTTCCTAACAAGTAATAATAATTATGGTACACGTTATAGCAATTGGCCATTTTGGCAATGCATCGTTTTAGGCCTTTTATAAAGATTTGTCAATTTAATAGAGATTTGAAGAATGTTATTTTTTTCTGTTACTATAACTGCTCCACGTGGACTATAGGCAAATACGTATAAATATGTAAACAGACTAACAGCCAAAACTTGCTCATATTACATTTACATTATGATTTTAATTATCTGCCGTAACTTTAGTAGTGATTTCACGGTTTTTTATGGAACAGTTTATTCTCTAACTTTTAAACTACTAGATGAAAAAATCCGTTAAAACACTCAACTACAATTAGTTTGAACTAATTTGTGTAGTTAGGCAATTACAGAAATAACTTTCTTACTCATATAAGTAATACAACGAACTAAGGAACCCTTCACCTGTGGTCCGATACGTACTTGGCCGGTTTATTTGTAATTGATTTCACACCAGTCGTTCAACAACACTCTTTACACTGTTTTTATTGATGCTCGATCATTCATAATACGTATCATTCACACGTGGTCGCGTTACAAAACAATAACGTCTCGTATTTAGGCAACCCTCTCATGTAATACCGAGCGATTTGCCTAAGGCATTATCCGAATCATTGTCAGATCAAACTACAACAACAATAAATCTGTCTTCATTTATGTAAGCCAGTCAAATATTAGTGTGACTTAAGATACTTATAAAAACCTTAAGCTAGGTACTTTAAGATCGTTTGTAACGATCCTTAGGTGGCTCAACTGGTTCTAATTGTATTTTGTACAGTTATGTAATATTTAGAAGTTTAGTTTCTGTAAATAAATGATTTTTAGTTACCAATGAATTGATGGTTCTTATAAACTAACTAAGTTAATGTTTATCTTGCTCTACAGTAATTTGGATAGCAGTAGGTGGATTTAAGTTAACATCTATTTTTCGAGACAAACAATGAACATTTCTGGTGCTTTTGTTATTGAATTAGTAAGGAAGGTATAGAACCTATGAGTTTTAGAAGGTACCTACATTAGCTTTTTAAATAAGTAATATCCAGCTGCAACGTAGACATCATATCATATTTATGCCCAGTACAATACTTTTGCAGAAAAAAAGTCGTGCAATCGCACTTGTACTAATGAGACTTCGCTTGCTCGCAAATAGAAATAGGGAGTTGAAAGTGCTGCTAATTAATGGCAGTCATTCTTCGGTATGCTCCTTCAATTAAATCTAAAAAGCCGTTAAACTGACTCCTTTGTATCTAAGTATTAATATCAGTCATCTGGTTACCATAACACAGGCATTAAGTTGCACAAGCATAAGTTTAAAATGTCCAAGGATATTTTATTTCTTTGTCCCTAAAATTACAATATTATCCCTTGGTTTGATAAACATTTACTATAACTTATGACATGGGGATTATCTTTACTTCAATATCGCGTTTAGTGACATCTGTACCTACTTTATAAATGGGTGCTTTCTGCAGAAAACTTGGCGGGATTTCAAATACCTACCGCAAAACTAAATTTAATATCACAAATCGTTTTTTTCATTAAAATTAAGGCGTTTGCCTATTTGAAACTTAGCTGCGGTGAGATATTCGTTGTTGGTGTTTAATAAACTGGTGCGTTCGCTTGATTGCTTTCAATGTATTCAGCCTCGTTGAGGCTGGCGCTGGCTCATGAGCTCTTTCTCATCGTCGCGTCCGACCACAAGCCTAATGCTCACTGAACATGATATCTACTATATTTAATGATCGTTACAGTTTCTATAAACTTATAGAAAACTCAGCATAATAACAGCAAAAAAACCTCAAACTTCTCAATGTGGGCGACACAATAGACTGACGGCCTGTAGACAACGAGTAAATGAAAATCCTACCTAGAGGATCAGTGACAACGTCGGACGCTTATTCCAAAACTCCTTGAAATCTCAAAAGTAAAAAACAAAGTTTTTAAGTAGAGGTAACACTTTTATAGAAACGGCAATCGAGCGAACCACACGTGCGAGCGGTCGCCGTGCATTCGGAACGCGGGAACCACCATCGGGATTTCGGCGCTCGTCTGTCAGCGGACGCGGATCCGCTTGTCGTGTCGTCGCGTCGCGTCGGCGTCGGTAGCGACGGTGGCGAGCGGCCGCGGCGGCGCCTCCACGCTACTGCGGCGTCTGCGGCACGCGCTGCCCCGCGCCTCGTCTCGCGCGTCACCGACGCATCCCCCGCCCTCGGCCCCTGAAGCCCCGCTCCCCTGCCGCACCGGCACCCGCACGCACGCCCGCATTCTTGCGTTCGGTGGTGAGTCCCAGGCCCGCCCCCTCCCGAGGATCCCACCCGCACCAAGAGCCTCTCGCCGACGACTTCCACGCTTCCTGCATTGCGAGCCGATGAGCCTCCACTGCGGATGTCGACCGGCTCACTCGCCTGCTCCATTAAAATAATTTAAATTTTCCTCCGTTTTTTAATTGCAATTCAACAGTTCGGCCTACCTTAAGCCGATATACGTTGCAGTGTAATTAATTTGCCGTTGCACGTGAGAACCTCGCTATAGCAAATAAGTGGTGACAGAACTTCTATAGGTATGTGTCAAAAAGCGCCACCAAAAGCTTCGAAAGGGATTGATTAAATTTAAGTTCTCTTCGGTGAATCTTGTCCGGGGCGAGAATACGGCGAGCCGAGCGACCCTCTGTGAAGCGCTATGCTCCCGCGGAATCAATCACAACTTCACGTTCGAGCTAAAGAGTTATAAATTAAACGTAACTTAGCTGTGCTTCAATATTACCTTGAAGCCATGAAGAATGCAAACGCGAGTAGGATAATTGTTTTGCGCTATTTCGTTCGTTCGTTTATTTTGGTGTTACAACCGAGGCCTGAGAAAAAGACAACAACGCTAAGCCAAATAAATACAAATGGTAAAGCAAGCAGATTCATGATGCCCGATCAAAAATGTTGTAAGTCGAAACAGTAGAGACCTTTGTTGTACAATAGTCAACAAAATGAAATGTCTAAGTGGTACAATTTTTATTTAATTATTACGTTGAACAAAGGAATAAAAAAAAAATATTATTCCATTTGTGAAACCTATCATAAGTTTTTGTTTAATACCTCTGTAAAAGTTTTATTTTGCAGGAATAGTTTAGGTCCTAAACTTTAGGAGTTGCGAAGTTGCACTTGGTGGCCTGTAATTGGTAGAATATTTATATTGTAGTATTTTTTTTATAAATTCATGTTGTTATATTGAGTATTAAAATTATTGTTTAAAATTAATACGAACGAACGAACGAACGAATTAAGTAAATCATTGGCATTGTTCTGACCCACTGCTGCAAACTGTTATAGAAGGAATGCTGCATAGTGTTAAAGTGAACGTACTCGTAACTTGTACAACATAATGCACAAAGCTACCGGCAATTTGTGATTTGCATTTATTTTGTTTGTGGCAAAGCTTGATCTGTCCCTCTTGCTATTACGTTACTACAATTACTTTAGAATAGAAAAACGAACAAAAATGTGGGTATATGAATTGACATTCGATGTTGAAAACAATCAAAGGAACAGTGATGATAGAAATATAATAAACAAATTAAAATATTAAAGTATCTAGAATGAAATAACTTCGCCTCACTTGCTGCAAAAGCTGTTTAAAATTACTTACTTATGTCCTAAATTTCTAACGTAAAATATATAAGGAATATCGCTATCGCTTTATACAATAGTTTGAAACTAGTATCGTATAAGGTATACAAATTCTTTGCTCATCACCAGTTACGAAAAGTTAACCGCGGTTTCGTAAGAGTACAAAAAAGTATTTAATTGCAACTGGAATCGTACAAGTACAAAAAAGTTTTTAATCGCAACTGGTTACGAAGCTCCAGTTTCGTACGCGGCCGAAGGGCGTTTGACACTCTGCTTGGCCCAGACGTTCTTGATAGATCATCGTAAAGTGACATTCTGAGCGGTTAAAATTTGGATGGGTGACCACACAAGTAGGTTTAATAACTGAGCCCTTCCGAAGGCACGCTAAGTCGATCCTGGATTTACAGTAGTCAAGCCATGACGGTCTTCAGGCGGTTTTAAACTTCGTCACTAGAGCTGGCCACTTGCTCATACAAAAGTAGGTTATTTTGGAACCACGAGTTTTATATATATCTTAGCTAAACGTGCAGATACGAATGATATAACTTCGTGAATATTGCTCTAACGTATTTACCAAGCTACGCTAGTTGTTGATGCGGCATGCAATCGTGAGTTATACTCTAGTTTAGGTCCCCCACCTCTTTGTAGCCTGAAAAGCAGCTATACAAGTTGGGACAGCTTTAAAATGATTACTTTCCACTGTGGCTATATTTTATTAGATACGAGGCACAAATCACTGTTTTGCTCCATTTAAAATTTAGCCAATAAGCCATTAAGAGTTTGGACACATTAGGCGTTTTGAATTGAATGTAATTTTGTACTTTTTATGACAATTTGTTTTGTTATGAAATGTCGCTGTGCTGCTATGGAGTTGATATAATAGGTACTATTTAGCAACTATCTGATAGGCTTAATATTGCCGTTTAAAGTTGGGACAGGCTGCTATTATTTTGTGTATATAATGATATCCAAGCCTTAAATCGTGCATCACGCGTCTTCCTTATGCTGCTGCAGTGCCTGGCAGTACACAGTATTGAAATTGGCAAAGTGTTTTATAAACCCTTGCTATAAGCCCTTCGTTCGTTCCTTCGTATGAGCAAGTGGCCAACTCTGGTGACGGAGTTTTTAGGCCGCCTAAAGGCCTCCGTAATGGCTTAACGACTTTAAAAGCCGGGACCGACAATTTAACGTGCCCTCCAAAGCACGGAAGCGCTCAGATGGAAATGCCACTTGCGGTCACCCATCCAATTAGTGACTAACTTCGACGATCTATCAAGAGCAAGCTTCGCCACGAGCGCTTCTTTTTATAAGCCCTTGAAGTCATATAAACCGAAAAGTTTTATGGGAATTAACATTCACTTTCGTAAGAAAAGAGCAATTTCCTCCACTCGTGGTGCATTTTCTATTCTTAACTACAAATATACTCTAACTAATCCTCATTTTTTTTAGTCAAAATCGGCCATTTTGTGAACATAAATAAAAAAAGGGAACATAGAACCTCCTTCTTTTTTAAAGCCGGTTTTAAATATACAAAGTCAACTTTATACTTTGTGCTTGTATTCAGATTTTACTCATTTGTGCTCGAACGAGATTCAGGGGCTCTCCAGTCGGGTTCGCTTTAATTAATCTCACGAGAACAATATAAGGTTTGGTGTCACGTGTTTTTTTATTTTTCTATTCTTCCTTTCAGCTTTCTGGTAGCGTCGGTGTGCTTACAACCTATCACGTATGGAATGTTGACTTCTGCAAAATGTGGGCAAGTAACATATAACTGGTCATACCTCTGACTACCCCCTTAGACATCTGTATAGGTTCTGAGGATGCCTAAAAGAGCCTACAGAATTGTCTACCTACACCGTTCCCTGGGAATAGAGTCGTGATCATATTTCATTTATTTTTTTGTATCTGCTCATTCGAAACAAGATAAACGTTTTCTAACACTTGACAAATCCATTAAAATATCGTTACAACAAAAACACGGGACGTATTTACAAGCGAAAATTTAACAAGTAACAGTCTTTATGGATTTTTTTAAAACTTTCGCCTATATTCCGTTCAGTTCGATGAATAATCAGTGCCCCTTAAATTCATTCGGAAAAACTAGCTATTTACTAGTGTTAATGTGCAAGCCCTCTGGTTGTCCCAGTTTCTTTGTCCGCATTTAACCACAATTTCACGCTTTCACGCTCGTGAAAATATCCTAGGTACCTACTATATATCCGAAACATTGTACCTACTCAAAAAAATTATGAAAACACGATATCGACGCCATCTACCGGCTTTCATTTTGTCTAAACTTAATATTTTTCGTAAGTAATACCAAAGATTTTGATCCAACCTTTCATTTTCATTACTCTACGCTCAGCCATGAACGGAAACGACTTCAGTTTGGCAACGCATCATGAGAGGGCAATGCACTTTTGTTGATCTTTTTCATAGAGTAACACGTAACAGAGATAAAAAAATACTTTTTAAATTACGAAAAATCGTAGAACAAACGCTGTTGCTTTTAGTGATAAGAATTACGGGGTGAGGGCTATCTGATGATTTATAAAATTAACCCTGTGTATAAAGATATTTACAAATTTTGTTGGTAATTGGTATACAAATATTAGTGGCAATTCTGGATGTCGCCAAAACGTAACTAAACGAATTTTACAGTACTAAAAATGTTACCGTCCCTTTCATAACGATCAAAATAAAAAGGATGGCATCAATTTTAGTGTTGTCAAATTACTTTAGTTAAGTTTTAGCGACATCCAGAATTGCCACTATTAACTCTTTATAAAGATTGTATACAGATAACTAGTAGTCTAGTCTTTGTTCATCAAGTATAAAGTAATATCATAATATTCATAATCTAAAAGTGCTATGTACGTTTACATACTTAATAAAATACTTTCAGAACGGTTTATAACGTTGACTTCTGGATAAGAGAGTGTCTTGCCAAAAACTTGTATCCTCGTGGCTTGGAGCATATCATTAATGAATCCCTCCTAGTGACACACCCCTCAGCAGTACCTACTAGCAAAGACGATTAATATCAAGAAGACAGACAAAGGCCATACAAAATCGTAACTCTGAAAATGGCCCAAAACCGGAGTTTAAAGTAGGTGGCAGCACCAGAATAGCCTGGAAACTTTAAAACATAAATATTATTCAAGAAATTTAAATTACTTTATAGTTAAAATTATGTACAATTTTTTTTTATATTCAATATTGACTACTAGACATGAAAATAGAGAATAATTTCACTTGTTTTTATGTCTATGTTTTAAAATGTACATGTCAGCTGATGTTTAGATGTAATTACATCTAAACATCTGACAATGTAGGTACATTTTTGTCGACAATCCAAGAATTAAAAAAAATCAGGTGAGATCGGCAACATATTGGACTACGAGTAGCACTGGATATAGCAATGTACTATGTCATACGTTACACATACATACATACATTGCATGCGTGTTATCGACGAAAACTAATATAATAAACGTGAAAGTTTATAAGGATATATTCATATTTCTGAAATAAATATGAATGGATGTTGTTTGAATGTTTGGTTGAAACTTGTAATATACATAGTTTATGACCTGGATTAACACATAAGCTAGGCTAAGCTTTTTTACAGGTAGGCTCACAAGCGAAACCCCGGGCAAAGCTTGGCCAATAATGCAAAATGTCGTTCAAAAATAATACGTCCAAGTAAGGATGACGTATGGGTATGCCTAGAGAATTGGCAGTGAACTTAACGGGTGTATTCTTTACGTTCTCGGTTCATTGACCTTTATGACATAACTTCGTATCACTTGGCATCGTGTTCGTTATGGTAGGTCGCCAACGAGAACTCTGTGATTTTTCTGAGGTCAAACAATGTTGAATGTTAACTATACAGGGTGGCACATTTGGATCGATCAGTAGGGAAAAACAATATCCATTGAAGGTTAACTTATACAGGGTGGCACGTTTGGGTCGGTCAGTCTGAAACTATAAGACATACAAAGATCTCTTTTTAGGAACCATGTTATTGATTTAAATAAAAAGAAAAACTGCATTTATACATTTTCAAAACCTTGTTCTCAGCTCGGGAATCGAACCCAGACGTTTTGAAAAATAAAACTAACACTATTTCTACTTAGATATTGATTGTAAAGGTCTTAAGCACTAAATGTTACTATGAAATATGATGTCTAAATTGTTTTTATAGCAGTTTTCTTGTTACTAAAATCGATAGCATGGTTCCTAAGAAGAGACCTCCGTATGTCCTATAGTTTCAGTCCTTCCCATACTGACCAATCTAAATGTGCCACCCTGTATACCGATCAATTGAATATGCACAAACGGTTTGTGCAAAAGTTGCCTCAGTGACTGGATGGTACAGACAATTTTACGATTGTGCTGTAAGTTTTGTCGTTCAGCCGTCTTAGCTCAGACCTAGTTTTGCTAAAAGGAATAAGTAAGTACCTCTGTCTCTAATGTGGTGCATGCAGTTGTCATAGTAATTCTAGCGAATTGTACATTACCAGTACCTTAATGTTATTCGCCGTTTTAATTAAAATTTTATGCTGATTCTGAATATTCAACTATTATAAAATGAATGAATGCAATGTTAAATTCCAATAATATTAAATATATAACTTCTAGTAGCGTTGATGGGATTGCAACCTGTCACGTATGAAAACTTCTGAAAATTGTGGGCATGTTCCAAATGTATTTGAACATACCTTTTTTTGGCCTTTATTTAATTGAACTCACACCTTTAGAACAAAAAATAAGTGGTACCCCAATAGGCCAACAAATAAATACATAAATAAATATATTTAATATCCTTGGACATTCCACACAGTGGCATCTAGTCCCAAGATAAGCAATATAATGCTTCTGCTATGGTAACAAGATGACTGCAGATTTACTACTTAATTAAACCTATTTAAAATAAAGGTTAATTGTATCAAGTATTATGACGTTATGTATTCTAATCGGTAACATAAAGGGTTCAATTGGACAAATTGTATGATCTGCAAATATTTGTTTCGTGTCTGGTTGTTTTTCTATGTATAATATTATGGCCGAGAAGGCGTTGGAGGGACGATCTTGACGTGTTTGAGGAGTGGTGAGAGATCGCCAAAGACAGGGGTCAGTGGAGGATTTTGGGGGAGACCTTTGCCCAGCAGTGGGACATAGTAGGTTAATAAAAAAAAATAAAAAAAATATTATGTAGGTATGTATTTACAAAAAAAAATGTATCTATGTAGTATATCAGTCATCTGGTTACCATAACAAAGCATTAAATGCTTAGCTTGGGACTAGATGACGCTGTGTGGAATGTCTAGGGATATTTATTTATTATTTATTTAACTAACCGAACTGAAAAATTTGATGTAGATTTATCATATTTTTATCAGATATTTATAAATGGACTATGGAGCCGTACGGTAGCACTTCAGACAGCAAGGTCAGAGCGACAGTTTTATTTAGAATGCACGTAACGCGTCATTCTATCATTTAATTTGACATATATTTTGGATGTTTGACGCGTCGTCTGCTGCGTGGGACTACGGTGATATATAATATTTTTTTCTACTCGCATAACTGCCTTGTTTCTATGAATTCGTCTAACGATGATTATCATCTAGAGTGAAGACTATAGGTCGAAAAACGCGGCCATTTGTATAGGTTAAATTGTGTCATGCTCCCCAGAACCTAACCTTTAGACATGAGAGTATATAGGAAAAATTGTATATAAATTGTATGTAATTGTTGTGCATTTAAAAAATTGTACATACCACAGTTTCGGAGTAATCAACATACGGTTTGGTTATATACAGCAGAACCAGCCTTGAAAACGGCATTGTTTCGCAAATTTTGCTTGTCACTTTGGGCTTGTTAAGTCATTAAGCCATGACGGAGGCCTTTAGGCAGCCTGTAAACTCCGTTATCAGAGTTGGCCACTTGCTCATACGAACTTACTTATCAAGTACGACGATCGACGTTGTTGTTGTTGTTGTTTTTAGCCTGTAGTGTCCCACTGCTGGGCAAAGGCCTCGATATATATATACGATCGACGTATCCCATAAATACTGTAACGCAGTTAGCTGAGTTGGATCTAAAAGTTTTCTTGAATCAAGACTGTCTAGACAAAAAGTTTATAATTTAGAGAGCCTTGCAGTAAATAGTTTCAGCAGCTTACTTCCGTATTTCGAACTAGATTCGACGACCTGGCTTTTCTCCGAAAGTTCGCCATGGTCTAAGTAGGTTCGCATAGGACCTAGGCCCTAGGTCTTCCTCGGTCTTCCCCTATTGCTGCTCTTTTCACACTCACTTTAAACACTTTCGTTAAACGGTTTTCACTCATCCTCTATTTTACTTTTTATTAATAATTTAAGTACGTTTTTTAATTTTAATGTAATGTTATAGCATATTATTATACTATATGCACTAGTCTCTGGATAGAGTTACAATCACTACTGTTGAAAATTATGAAACTTATCTACTAACTTATATTCTAGATGACATAGGAGCCGTAATTCAACAAGTTACATTTAAATAAATATGACTTACCTTTTTGTTGTCAGTGAAACAGGAAAGTAAGTAAGTAATGAAGTAGTCCAGCACTTACCTGTAACAATAAAACAAGGTCTTGATTAAAGATTTGTTAATTGAATATAGATTTAATTAATGTTTTTTTCTTGTTAACTTATAAGAGTTTTTAATCAAATGTTGTTTAACTGTTTTTAAACAGATTTAATATCAGTTTAGCTAAGTAAGTAACCGTTTTAGCTAAAATAAGTTAACCTAATCCAATATTTATAACGGGGTAAAACTTTAAGGCGTTTATGAAATAAGAATCGACGGCACCGAGAGCAGTCAGACTTTTCCGAGTTCATATTCTTCAAGATTAATAAATTATGTATTTCCAACTTTCTTGATTGTCAATGTTTCTTTGATAGTTTAACATAAAATGGGTAGCCCAATATTTCGTTGCTTATAACATACCACATAAGAATCACGTTGTAGAAGAAGCTAAACATAAAAAAATACTTCATTGTTCATGACTGCAGACCTTCAATTCGAATCGATTGTAATTTGGCTGCAGGTTCAGTTTAGCTAATTAGCCGTTATTAAACTCTGGTTAACGCGCAGGTGAACGCCAGTCCCAAAATGGTTCGTCCTAAGTCAACGAAACCTCCGAACAGATCCCGTCAAAGCGTGCTCTATCTAGACTCTAGATAGAGCAGTCGGATTCTATTGCCAGCGCAGCACTAAGTACGAAGCTTTCATCTTAAAAAAAATTTTGCTCGCTTCGCTCGCATCTTTTTTTTACAAGATGAGAACGACCTTAAGCAAAACAAAGTGCCACGTTGTTTGTATCTTAAAAAAATTTTGCTCGCTTCGCTCGCGTCCTTATTCAAACCGACTCTAAGCAAAAGTGCCATGTTGCTTTTATAATGTAGGTATCTAACGATTTAATTCGCGTTTTAATTTTTTTAATTACAGAAGTTAATCCTAAAAATATGATTGTTTCTTTTTAATGTCATTTCTTATTGAGTTTTTGATTAAAGTTTCAGTTTGATTATTACAGTTTATTTTAATTATATCTACGCAGTGGTCCCTGCCAACAAGAATGATATTAAACTGGTCCCTGACCAAGAAAAGGTTGGGAACCCCTGATCTAGAGCGAGGGAGTCTTTTAAGCAGAAAATTGGTTTGTTGGTATTTGAGTAATAATACTCGTATTTTAATTTTGGCGTAACGTTTTAATAGGAGTAAAGTTCTAACAATAAATTTCCTAAGTATAAAAACAGTATAAATTAGCTTTAGTGTTTTAGACTTCAAAGGAGTCTTCAAAGTTCTTTGTTCCACTGTATATTTTTTATGTATGTTTACCGATTATTTATATAATTATTATTTTTTGGAATTACGGGCCGAGAGATTTATAGAGATTTAAAATAAAATGTATATACAGTGCTGGTGAGCTTTTTATTAGACTGCAATAAACGGAGTTTTTAGGCCGCCTAAAGGCTCCGTCATGTTTTAACGATTTTAAAAGCCGGCACCGACAATTTAACGTGCCCTCCGAAGCACGGATGCGCTCAGCTATATGATGCCACTTGCGGTCATCCATCCAAGTTGTGACCGCTCAGAACGACGAACCCTCTAAATGAAGACTGTTTTCACACTAAAAAAATTGGTTTCGTTCAGGCACCTACCTCAGACATACAGATACACACTTCAAAATAGCGCACCTCTTATTCGCAGAGGGCTGTAAAACATAATTATCATTCGCAAAATCTATAATCAAAAATTATAATAAATCGTTTATTTTGTGTCTACAAATTAACATTAGCCAGGATATATATTCAGACTTATAAAATAAAGATATAAAATGTTCAACAAATATTGGTCGTCACTCAGTAAAGTGTTGTAGCAGCATAAATAATTAGGTATACAATACTACAAAGCTTGTCTTTCGTGACGCGAGTGTGCGCAAGCGAGCAGTGTTTGTGATATAAGATTAAACTAAAGATAGGTTCAAATTCAATATGTAAACCATGAAATATTTAAATAATAATAATAATGAGTTAAATAAATAAATATTAAATAAATAATATTTTCTGTAACGAAGCATTATTTCGTTTATAAGTCATACCTGCTAATAAAGATTTTCTTAAAATTGCCTGCTTTATCTGGGAATCGAACTGACTAAATGTCAAAAATTTTGTATCGTTCGTTCGTTCGTATGAGCAAGTGGCCAACTCTGGTGGTGTATGATACCAATCTAAAGGGTAGTACAATACAGAATAATCCCTCTGAAATAACATGGTATCGTAAAACAAAGGAATAACGTAAAATTAAAAAATTTAGATCAACGAAGATTAATTTTAATGTAGGTACCTACCCACGAAACAATCATCGTGTAATTTCCGAGAGCCTTTTATACAAAGTGAATTACACCAAAAAATAAGATTTTCGTATACTCCTGTGTCTAATTACAGTGTGTACTCTAGAATTTTTCCCTAGTGTGCGCTTAAAAATACATTTGTATAGGATGAATGAAAACCGCGTTCTCGGAATAAATGTTTAGTTTCGCATTACAGTTGAACTCGTAAACTTACGTAAATGAAATGTTGTTCATTATTGTAAGGTAGTTTGTAATTATTGTTTGTTAATTTCCTTTTGAATTGAACAAATTTGAAAAAGCTGTCTCAGCAAACTTCGCTACGTTAAATCTGGAATGATTCAAACCAATCGATTTGACAGTTGTTGTCGTTGAGATGGTGTTGTGAACATCATATGGGAAAATTATTTTATTTTATGTTTTTTTCGTAAATTTTCCAATGTTTTTAATAGTTAGTCTGCTATTTCAATCTCGAATTATAAGTGTTCGAACAAACCCGACTTTGTTTTATATATTTATACATTAATTATGTAGAGACATGCTAAAACCAAAGTCATACCTCAACAGATCAGTCACATTGATAAAGTTCTGGTTGAACCTAAAAAAGCATACAAATAATGTAAAAATCGCAAATCGGGTGAACTGCGCGTCATAAACAGTCGCTTATAAAAATATTATGTGTGAACAGTTCGCGTGGCCGTCGCCGGAAGAGGAGGAAGTGGCGATTACCGCGCCAATTTACCGCCGATGGCTGCGACAAGCAACTAATGACGCCTAATAGTGTGCTTTGGCCGTACTTCCATTAAGAAATCGGAGAAAGAAATAGACGAGTATTCTAGGAACCACAATCTACGCCCGCGACTTTACCACGCTCCTTGGACGGGACCGTACGTGAGCCCTAGTATCGGATTGTATCATACTTTCTATGATAGTTAATGTTTTGTTCTGACACCGCTGACTACGTGTTAACGTCATTGATGCAATTCCCATACGATTTCACTGCGCGTTGGCGATTGTAGATCAGTGAATTGTCTATTAATGATTAATAAAATATATAAATATATCTTTGGACATTACACACAGCACACAGCGTCATCTAATCACAAGCTAAGCAACTTAATGCCTGTGTTATGGTAATCAGCTGACTGATACATACATTTCATCATCATCATCATCATCAGCCACTTTTAACCCACTGCTGGGCATAGGCCTCCCTTCGTGAATGCCATTCGCCTCTATCCTGCGCTAGTCTTAGCCACGTGCAACCCACTGTTTTGCGGATGTCATCTACCCATCGAGCCGGTGGACGTCCCCTATTACGGTGTCCTTGTCTAGGCCACCACTCGGTCAGCATTTATAGACATACATTTATTACATAGAAAACACCCAGACCCACCCAGTGCCAAGGAACGAACCAGCTACCTCCGCGGCCCAAGCAGCCTTTCGCTAACTGCGCCACAGAGGTCGTCGGCGTCGATTGATTGATTGATTTCAGCCGCAATGATTTCGAAAAAACCAAGAAATTTAAGATCATTCATAGAAAATATTTTTCTATCTATCTTTCTATATCTATACTATTATGATAGAAGCGCTCGTGGCGAAGCTTACTAAGTCGTTCTTGATAGATAGTCGAAGTTAAGCAACGTTCTGAGCGGTCACTACTTGGATGGGTGACCGCAAGTGACATTTTCATCTGAACGCTTCCGTGCTTCGGAGGGCACGTTAAATTGTCGGTCCCGGCTTTTAAAGTCGTTAAGCCATGACGGAGGCCTTTAGGCGGCCTAAAAACTCCGTCACCAGAGTTGGCCACTTGCTCATACGAACGAACGAACGAACGAATATGATAAAGAATTAATGTTTGTTTGTTTGTATGTTTAAGGGTAATCTCCGAAAATACTCATCCTATTGCAAAACTTCTTTCACCGGTGTGTAGCATGGACTTTCCGAATAAACATAGGCTATTTTATCAAGGTGGGTTTTTATCAATCACGCGAGCGAAGCCGCGGGCGAGTAAGCTAGTCTGGTATATAACACGAGTGAGCAGTGTGGCGTCGCAAGCTTAAAACTGGCAAAATCTAGTTCAAAGGAAAGTGCCGCAGCGCAAAGCGTTTTCAACAGTTTTAGTAAGTAGAATCGCGTGATACTAACATTTTTATTAAGTCAAATAATCCGGAAAATAATTTAGCTCAGAAATACTTGCAGGAACTAAATTGCAGTTCTTAAATTGTGAAAGTTTAGTATTGTTTTTATATTTGTACCTACCTATTGCAAATATTTGTAAGTTATGGATGTGTGCGAACCATTACTTGAAATTAAGCTAATCCTGGTCAATGTTCGACGATTCATGGTCAATGATTCAATACCTATTTATTTACAGAAAACTACTACATATTTACATAGCTGTACTAAATACAGCTATGTAAATATGTAACTAATGAACCAGTTGAGTTACCTAAGGATCCTTACAAACGATTTATCTATAGGTAGCTCAACGAATCCACTGCCAGACGGAAGCGTGCCCATAACACATAATTATTTTATATTATTCCAATAAAAAAGGTATGTCGATACTTATACCAAAAATTTCCAAACCATGATGGAGGGAGGTCTTTAAGAGGTTTAAAAACTCCGTCACAAGCAACTGATACAAACATATACGTTTTTATATCGACCAGTTAAGATAAACATTATGAGTGATGCAGCAGGCAGTAACTAATCGAAATGAAAAAAAAAATCATAGAAAATTACTCAAATTAAAATTTAACGGTCATTTAGCATTGAGATGTATAGTATAATAGAGTCACAATCAGACAAATAAAGTGTAAACGCCAAAACTCGGCGCACGCTACGTAGTGCGCAGAGTTTTTCTTTTTTGCGCACAAGCGATATTGAACATTAAAGCAAACATCATAACGTCTACATTTAAATGTCAAATGTCATTGAAGAACATTGAATTTGCACGCACATTTTTTGAGTGTTGTCAGCTATTAGATTGTGACTCTTTAATAAATCTCAATGGTCATTAGTCAAATAGTCTTTGTAAACGGATGTCATAATCTCGAACGCTTGCGCTTGAGTAAAAATAAACACACGAAAGTTATTTATTATTGGATTATTTTCGTCAATGTCAGTACAATGTGTCGGCTTAGAACTCATAGAAATGATGTGCCTAATATGTATGGACTTTAGAAAGTAAGCTGATCACTGATCATCTTCATCATCAACATAATTTATTCAATGCTGGATGACCATAGTGTCAAGAGGATGCCCTAATAACTTCGAGAAAATCTACTTAACATAATATCAACAGCCACTTATAGTTTATTTATTTATTTATTAAGGCAACGCCAACAGTACACATAATTACACATTGTAAAAAACATTCATATAAAAATACTATGATGTGTACTCATTACAGGCATGCACAGCACTATTTAATAATCATTAATAATAATCTAGAATAATATGAATCTACGTAGTAATCAAAAAAAAGAACTAAATTAATTATTATAGTTTAAGATAAACAAACTCATTATAAAATTAGAATTACTTAACCTAAACAAAGTTATTATCAATTTAAAGATTTCTTCAAGTGCAAGAGTAAATTTGAAAGCGTGTTTTAATGTAATAGCTTTCGTTACTGACTGATTGACTGTTACATCAACGCACAGCCTAAGCAGAAGTCCTAGAATCGTGAAACTTTGATTAATTCACCAATCAATTAATTAATCTAATAACCAATTAATTATTTGTACCAAATAATTAATCCAAGTTTCGCGATTCACGTTTTCACAATTTCTCACATGGTATACTTTTCCACATAAATCAAGTTGGTAACAAAATAATTTGGTAGTTTACAGTTCAGTATGCTATCGCCGCTTTAAACAGCCAAAAGTTAAGGCTGACCTATTTAAGTATAACTCTACGTTGAATTTAACCCCTTACAGGTAATCTTTTATGCATTTCATAAAATACGTAATATAAAGGTGAGCTTTGAAAGTTCAAAATTTCTTTTGATTAATGGCTACAGACCTAACTGTTCTATCTGTTCAGTAACGTGTTTTTTTTAATTTCCCATGTGTGATAATTTCACTATCAAAACTATCGTGAGTTGTATTAGACATTATAATAGCACACGGGAAATTACTCACGTAAAATTATCGTCGATTCAGATACCGACAATGTTTCGATTCTTCCGGAGAATCTTCATCTCACACGTCATGTCACGTCATGAGTGTGAGACGCGACCGCGAGGAGTGACCACACTCACCCAGATGATAGGGTAGATTCTCCGGAAGAATCGAAACATTGTCGGTATCTAAATCGACGATAATTTTACGTGAGTAATTTCCCGTGTGCTATTATAATGTGATTATAATGTCTAGTATAATCTGTATACTCACGAAAGTTTTCAAAGTGAAATAGTGAACTATGTTGTTTGAACGACGAAATCAGCGTTTGAATAAGCTTGGCTCTAGATACGTGTATTAAATGTTGATTAATCTGTGACCATGTGGTGACTACGCAACGCGTGCGTAAACACGCGACGTTATTATTAAGTATTGATATTGATAGTTAGACGATATTGCTAGCATGCTATAGAAGAACCCTATTGCTTTTGATTCAAAATAATTATTATTTCTTTAGTTAGATATTTAATAGGTATTAATGCGGTTTTGTGTACCTTATAATTACTTTATACTTGGGAATCTACACGCAACCGCAATGAATCGAAAATAGCTCTTAAAAATAGCTAAGGCAGTAGCTTACCCAGGTTACATAGCTACAGTCAAAAATGTTACAGGAAACAGAGAAAATATTTGGGAATTGTAATTCATTGACGATAAGTCACCACTTATCGTCAATGAATATGTGAAGACCACTTTACTATGGTTAGTGTCAGAATAAAGGATTAATTACTACATAATAAGGAGAGTGTTAGGTATGTATGTGGTGGATATAGGTGTAGAGGTAGGCCAAAGAAAAGATGGATGGACTGTGTGAGGGATGACATGAGTAAGAAAGGAGTAAGTTCTGAGATGACGTCTGATAGAGGGAAATGGAAGAACACATGTTGTGCCGACCCCACATAGTGGGATAAGGGAAGGAAGAAGAAGAGTGTCAGAATAAAGGATTAGCGATAATAGAAAAATATTCGAAACACAGCGTTTATATTTTGGCTAGAGCAGTTGAAATGTCTATATTTGTTTTTAACCTACTTCAAAAATGAAAGAGGTTCTATATTTTGTTGTAGAGTGTTAAGTGTTATTAAAATATCTATTTTTCGAAACTAAGTATTGTATGTAAACATAACTTTATGAACCAAGCAAAACATTTCAAAATTACAGCTACATTTGATAGCCATTAATTATCTTGACAATTTACGAGTACTATAATGTGCCGGTTTATAGTTTGGACAAGATGTGTTCGGTATAAATTGAGTATTATGTAATGGGCCCGTCTGGTAAATTTCAGGACTTTCAAACTTCTACGCTGGGGAATTGAAAATTTCGTTGTCATCAAACGAAAACGACCAAAGTACAAAGAGCTTCGTTAGAACCGAAATCTTATAGTCTATATTAAAAAGGTGCACGCTTTTACAAGCGCTTCGTTTCGACTCTCTTTCAGTTTATCCATAATCCTTTTTGCAACTTCTAATCACGTGATATAACGTCATCAAATGCCTATCTATAGGTACATTTGTTGTATAGCAAAAGCGATTGTAGAAAATAAATTAAGAGGGCAGTTAAGAATATAGACCTCACGGTGATATCCACCTCGTTAGCTCGTATTTGTAAAAGAAAAATAGGTTAGCTTTCGACACAATCCCAGCTCGATACGATCGTTGTCGGTACAGTATTAACGATTTTCAATTTGCCTGCGGTTGCGGTGTAACAGATTGCCGCAACAGACCGCTAACGCAATATGATAGAAGCACGATTTACTCCCGCTATTGTTTCCTATTTCAAGCATAAAACGCATGTGTTGAGAGTTATTGTGTATACAAACATCCTCCACACAGGTTTTATCGTCGAATCAATACGAGTTCTTAGATTATACTTGGAGTTGGACGTAGCTAAGTTTTTTTTTGTTTTAAACGCTGCCTGTTTTGCATTACTTACTCTTATATATGTAAACTATATAGAGATATGAGGCAGACCTTTACCCAGCAGGATGATATGGGTTAGCTAAGAATAAATTATTTCTAGTTTTTGATTAGCATTTTCAAAGCGCAGAGTTTTTCATTCTTCTGTAATATTTGGTTTAAAGTACTTGCTAGGTTTTGATACTTCGCAGCCGTGATCATTTATTGTGTACGTGAATAAAGAAAACACCCATACTTCATTTCAAAATATCAAAATGATTTGGTAGAACCTGTAGAAACTGTAACCTATACAGTCGAAACGAAAAGCGCAATGCACACAATTACCTTGGCAAACTTCATTCAATTCGTGACGTAACGAGTGTTTTTCATGAAGGTACCATGTTTGCAGTCATTGCACCAATTTTATTCAACAATTTTTTTTCAACTTGTATATTATTGAAAAAAAAAGTATCATCACTGCTTAATCAAATTTATTGTTACGGATTTAATTTGGAGGACGCCTGCGGGCGTAAAGCGACCACTTTTGGTATTTATAATGTTGAACGCCAATATTTCATCAATTTGAAATTTTACATTTAGTTAAGTATATTTAAAAATACGTGGACGCAGAATTTTTTCACGTTATTTACCTTAGTTAGGTCCCGACGATAAAATACCATGCAATTATATATTTTATTATCACAAAATGAAGGTAGTCATTTTATATGTGCATTTCATTAGTTTTACTTTACAAAATTCAAGATAAAAAATACGAAAACAATAGCTGATCTCAAACAAACTTTATTGGCTGATGACAACAACCTACAAATAGGTAACTTATTTATTATTTATAAAACCATCCGCCGTATTACATGATCCAGTTTACTTGAAAGAACAGCATGCTTTACTCTGCTACCAAACTTGCAACAAAAACATTAACCCAAATAGAATATTTAAATGGCAGGACATTTAAATGCAGCAGGTTAGGTGTTCCATAAGTCCTAGTTCTTGAAAAAGCGAGCTCTTAACATTTTAACGATGTCGCTTGCTCAACAACATTTAAGAGATGCTCAGATTTTCAGGTGAATACTGCTTTTTGTTGTATAATTAGCGGTATAACCAATGATAATTCCATTATAAACTCAGCAGCCATCTGAGTTTTATCGGTTTTCATATTATTTCTCTTATTTTTTTAAGGAGAGAGCATGCAAATCGATTTTTTCTATAAAAACACCATTTTTGTGTTTGAAGACAGCGAGGCTGGTGGACACGTCTGACGTACGAACTGTGGGTCAAAATGACCACTGATTGGGCTTTCCGAAATTTGTGTTTTAGCGAATGTTAATGTGTAATAATATTGGATTAATAACTGTTAAATGTTTGTGAACGTACGTAAGTGTAGGCAAATAAAACAAAACTGGATTATCATTGCATTTCGAGTTCTCTCAAAAAGTCCATGTTTCAGTAAAAACCCACATCTTTACTGACTCTGACTTTGACTTGACTGTACTAACTTTAACTTGAATTATAATGACATGGTAGTGGCTAACTGCGTGGCACAAGCCGTGCAAAGCCAAAATAAAGAAGAAGAAGAAGAAGACCACTGACTGGAGCCTTGAGAGAGTGATACGGCGCAGTAGATCTGACGATAGAGTGACGAGCTAGACACTTTCAGTGACTATCAGTGCCAAGCGATGGCGTTAGACCGAAATTACTGCAAAACTCGAGGGGACGGCTTTGCCCAGAAATGGGTCAGTTCGGGCTAATAACAAGAACGAACAAAGAAGCTATGAAAGCAAATAAAATTGAGCACGTACCTACTCAGGTCAAGTGTTAACACTTTTCGATAACTTTCACGGTTTCAAAGTACTTAACCCTCAGTAGCTAAACACAAAAAAAAATTTGAAAATTCATAAATTGGCTTTTTGAGTATTATAGATAAATCAAATACAATAAATAAAATATTTATTCTTAATGGTCTAAATCACAGCAAAGTAAAATTTTACTATGGCATTATTAGTGGCAATTCCGAGTATGGCAAAAGCTAAACTTAACTAGCTAAAAATGTTGCCGTCCCTTTCGTAGCGATGGGAATAGAAAGGATGGCATTAATTTAGTTAGTTTAGTTTAGCTTTTGCGACACTCCGAATTGCTACTATTGTAACGCAAATCATAATCAAAAAAAATATGTCTACTCTAAAAATACACGTTCGTATGACATAAAAAGATCTAGTTTGTGAGATGTAATAGATAAACCATATTATCCAAGTGATATAAACTATCCCCGGGGACTTGACGATGAATATTCCCTTAAGCGTGGTAGTACAATATCCATTCTCCTCATTCAATTAAGGAAATGTAAGGAGCTGTTAGATAATATTGGCGGGACGATCTCGACATAAGTCTCGTAAGGATGGTGGGACTCTGCCAAAGATTGAGATGGTTGGAGACCTTTGCCCAGCAGTGGGACAAAATAGGTTAAAGAAGAAGAATAAGGCAACTTTAGCTGTGAAATATCAAGATCATTCTTTGAACTGAATTGTACAGATGAGCGAAAAATCAACTTTTGCACTTTAAAGGAATGCCACTCAAAAACTAGCTATCGTAGGTTTACAAAAACATATTCTCATATTACTTATATAAAAACATTTTTTTTTCTTCAACCTATATCGTCCCACTGCTGGGCAAAGGTCTCCAACCATCTCGTACCATATTATGCTTTTTCGAATTTAGTATTTATTTTGAATAAAAACTTATTTTTGTAAGTATGAGATCAGTTACTAAGATCACACCTTTACTTTTCTCTGTGAAAACTTCGATTACCTACGAAAACGAAATCAGTGAAGAAAACGAATTAAGGAAGTGGAGACCTGCTGACAGGTTCGTCGCGTCAGAATTATAATAAAACATTACCATTACAAGTTGACTCTGCATACATCATCTAGTAAAGATGTAATATAAAGTATATATTTATGTATATTTATATATGTATGTATTTATATATGTAATATCAAAGACGATTAATATCTAAAAGACAGACAAAGGCCATACACAAAATCGTAACCCTAAAAAATAGCCTGAAAACTCTAAAACATCAATTTTATCCAAGAAATTTCAATTACTTTCTAGTTAAAAATGTTTAAATATTGAATATTGTTGCTACCTACTACTAAGTATTGAAATTTCTTGGACAAAATTGATGTTTTAAAGTTTTCAGGCTATCTGGTACTGCGGGATCGGGTTACGATTTTGTGTATGGCCTTTGTCTGTCTTCTAGATATTAATCGTCTTTGGTAATATATAAAGGCCTGAGTTATTTTAATCACCTATTTTCCCAACATCATTGACATTGGTATACTTGCCAGTACGTGACGTGACACACGATGCGCTATCGCTTCAGCACTAGTACAGTGTTGACCGCATTGTGTCTTAGGGGAATTGATTGATCGCCTAGTATCATGATAGAAAGCTACGTTTACTAAGACCAATATACAGAGTGATGCAAAATGTTTAACTCCTTAAGGGTAGGTACCTACCTACTAGGTACTACCTTTTCTTTTTACCTTTTTTTTGTAGTTAGATAGTTTTGATGTTATACAATCGTTGTTTTATTTGTAAAAAAAATAATTTATAGATTTTTGAAATACCTAAGTTACATTTGTAAATAAAAAATCAAGTTGATCTTAATCGACTCTATTTACCAGCAGGAACACTTTCAAAAGTATTTTACCAAATCAAATCATAAGTACTATGGAGAAACGTATAGTGCCTGGGAAATTGTTGAGATGGAATAGGCTTGCCCAGCACCTAAACTATCCTCTCAGCTTAGTCGGATATATCCAAGAAAAGACAATGGTCAAAACGTCAGAATCAGAATCAGAATCAGAATCAGAATCAGAAATATTTTATTGCAAAACTGTTGTACAAGGGTAGGTCTTAAATGATAAGTAGGTACAAGTTTATTCAGCTATCCATTTCGTGTGGGGCTGACTAGCCGCGGCTTGCCTCACGATGTTTTCCTTCACCGTTTAAAGTGCATATAAAATGAATATGCTCTTTAACACGAAATGGTATTTTCGGCGCGAAAATTCCATTGATGCACAACCGGAATCGAACCCACGGCTTTTTGACTCACACTTAAATGTATGACGATTCTGATTTTTTTTAAACAAAACCCAGACTCGAGACAAATACTTAGTAGTAGTTCATACAAACATTTACCTGGCGGCGAGGACCGAACTCGCAACCTACTGCTTCTTTGGCAGACTTTTAACCACTGCGCCAAGTAGGTTTGTATTGTTTATTTCTATCTACAGACAATAGAATAGTTCTTCTAATTAAAATCATTGCAAGTCTAAGCTTACACTTGATTACTTAAGACTCAAACCTATACAAACTATTGTGTTTTCATTCATTATCCATGTTTTCCTCCATTGCCCAAATTAGAAAGCACTACGTAAACCGAGATCTCTACAGACTCTTCAGTAATGAATCTAATGCACATGTAATTAAATTAAGCGAGCCACCGGTACAGAATACCTATCTGTTTCCTCATACACTATGCTAACCTTAGAAGTTTCACTGCTTTCAGTAAGTAACTTCTGATGTAGCGATGTTAGTAGGAAGCGCTAGATTGTGTTGATGTAAATAAACTTCATTTTGTACGCAAAGAAACCAGTGAAAATGTGATAACTTCTAGTAATGGATTGTCGATTTCGACCACAGCTTTTATTAATATCGGTACCATATTAATAAAATTAATATGCGTAAATTAAGTAATAAATATATAAATACTTTATTATTAATTCAGTCAAACAAATTTATATGCACTTTAACATGAGCTTAAAACGGTGAAGGAAAACATCGCGAGGAAACCTGCGGCTAGTCAGCCCCACACGTATTGAGCATTGTCTTTCCTGTGGATATGGCCGGCTAAGCTGAGAGGATGGTTTAGGTGCTGGGTAACCCTATTCCATCTCATCAATGTCCCCAGGCACTACAGTGTCCCGTTAAGTATAGACAAAGATTGTCTCCTGACTCTGTATAAATCATCTTGTAAAGATGTAAAGGCCTAAGTTTTTACTTAAGTTTTAACTGAAGCGTTTCACATTTAACAGCAATAACAAGTGGCACAGGCCGGCCCGGCCTGAACACAGCTGTGCAGTTTAGTGGTTTGCGGTAGAATTTATAAGTTATGCTATCGGCCGGCGGTATCCGCATCAAAATATCCAATTTTTAGAACTCCGCATTAAGAACGTTATTGGCTGATATGTTATTCATGCGCCTTGATTCTCCCACAATCCTGTGTTGTTTATAAAAACAAAATAAAAAAGTCAAATTAAACTACCGAACTAAAAATTAACTCCGAATTGGCACTACGGCAATTCGGAGTGTCGCAAAAGCTAAACTAAACTAACTAAAATTAATGCCATCCTTTTTATTCCCATCGCTATGAAAGGAACGGCAACATTTTTGGTTAATTAAGTTTAGCTTTTGCGATACTCTGAATTGCTACTTTTTTCTGATCAATAAAACAAAAAATCCTTCCGGTTTTTATTAATATATAGTTTCAGTCAAATTTCTGTAAATTTCTATACGTGCTTATTGTGTGTGAAGCATTTAAAAATATATTGATGTGTTTACTTCATTTATTTTCTTTTGGTATTAAGTACCTACTAGTAAGTTGTATAGTATTATAATTATCTGTGCCTAAACTACCCTTCGTATTGAGAGGGATCGTAGGATATTTTGAGTAGTTAATGTAAAATAGATAAAAGTTTACTGCATTTACTCTGCGTGGAGCTTACCTAGTCTAGTCACTTTTCAGTAACGTAAAGTTACTTCATAACAAGAACATTTCGCCATCTATCGTCGAGTAGGCGAACTAACTTTCATTTCTGACTTTTTCATTTTCCTAAATAGAACCTCTGTGAATGGTTAGCTAACCCAGTCTGGTATATAAATTAAATAAGGTCCTCAACCATAACGCATTCTAGTAGCAAAGTAGTGAAACTGAAAAAATCTCTCCAGTCGAGCTAGTACGCGAAAATTCCGTTGGCGCTAGCAGTAACACGGAAATGGGTGGACACACAGTGGTCACTTTGAATTCTGAAATGCCGATTAGTTTGTGAAAATTCCGTGAGATGGCGCTGACTTCTATTACTGGTGTCTGGACAAAGTTAGCAAGTAGGTATGTGTACGAAACGAAAAAATAAAAGCTTTATTTCTTAGAGATATTTAATTTGTTTGTCCATGTATGTTTTTTCTAGATTAATTAAATTATAATTCACACCATTAAGCTGATAGCCATTAAAATCCGTTCAGTACAACATTAAGATAAGATGAATTTTTGTCGTTTTTCGTGATTTAATTCATCGTTTAAATACTTATTCTGATACTCGGGATGGAGACAACAAATCAAAAAATACTCTTGAAGGACGCAACGACGAAGCAACTGAATCAGTTGCACAATACGAAAACGATACGAAAGAACGAACGACAGCTGCCCTAGCCATGTTACATTTCTACAATCGCTTTAGAGTAGAAACTAAAAAAAGTGTATAGAAATTGACATTCGATGACGAAAACTCGAGCGATCAGAAATGTCAAATCATAGGTATAGCGATGATAGAAAGAGAATCGATACGAAACATTTGTCACTTGTCTACGCGCCCAGAGCATAATATTTTCTGAGTTTGAGGACCTTCATGATAACAAGAAGACAATTTTTTTTTAACAACAGACTTCAGTTTCGTATGAAGAGAGCAACTTCCTGCACTCCTAAGGTGCATTTTAATAACTATAAAGATTTTTTTTTTTGTTAAGAACCATTACCACACACAAAATTAAAGTACCTAGTACGAACATACGAACACGATCGGACAATCTATTTTCCGATACCATCGACCGTTGAAGGGGCAGAGCGACACAGGCCACTCAATTTTAAGAGTAAATTGCATTCGCATATTCTTCACGGCTTCGATGCGCGCCTCATATCCGTTTTTGTCGATAGGAATTTTGTCCGGCGACAAAGGAACGTGAACAATATTGTCAAATCACTTTGAGTGTGTGCTATAAACCTGAAATTTTCGTAAAATCCGTGTACGAGCCGCTCCTTGCTCGCTGCGAGCGCCTTGTTTTCCCGTACTGACTCAGTCAGTACGGGAAAACAAGGCGTGCAGTCAGTCTGACTGCATGAAAGCTCGCTGTGAAACACGTTACATTACGCCCTGTAACACCGGTCAGTACCCACCTTAACGTGTACGCGCTAGCTAGATTGTGTTCGATCGTAAATTATCCGTTTCGGGGCAGTGGTCCAACTGCACTGTCCAATTAGTTGGACTACGGGCCTTTACTAGAGGCCGTGGTCCAACTATCTTTGCAGTTGAACCACGGCAACATAGAGTTCCCAGGTCCAAATAAAACAATTTCAAATATTACAACTGCAATTGTAACTACAGTACCTTTTTAATTAAATAATTACAACGTTTTTGATACAGAACTTAGAGTAATATCCTTTTCCCTTAAAAAAGTTGCAAAACAAAACTGGAACATCAAAATATGTTTATAGCTAAATAAATAAATATCTTTGGACATTCTACACAGCGTCATCTAGTCCCAAGCTAAGCAATTTAATGCTTGTGTTATGGTAAATAAAAATAATAAATAGTATGCCACCGTATTTTTTCTAAAGCATGGCCTATAGTTATTTCACCTGTGATCATTTTGATGTTGAATTTCTCTTATTTATCTTCATGTTCGTAGGTAGGTACTTAAATTCTACACGGCTGGCATGCAGAGCTGCTGCAGTTGTCATCAGCTAGGTCCGGCATCCCGCCAAACCGCCTGACCGAGCTGGCGACCAGATGGCGAAGCGATTACTTACATTTTATGATTGTGTATTTAGGAAAGATTTTGTTTCATCGCTATTTTTGACAGTTTTAGTTGAGATTCTGCACGCTTGAATATGTTTTGAAAATTATAATATTTGACCTAAATGTATTCTTTTATCTGTGCCTAAATTTATATTATTCAAAAATGTTTTCAAGATTATTCATAGACAATCAAATGGTCAGGAGGCAATTTCTGCCCACACGGTCAGTTTTAATAACCTAAGTATCTATCTTTGGTTTTGCTTACCGTGGGTAGATATTTGTAATGGTAGGATATTGAGGCTGACCATCATGCTTGCACTTTTGCATTAGTGCTTCGTTCGTTCGTTCGTATGAGCAAGTGGCCAACTTTGGTGACGGAGAATTTAGACCACCTATTGTTCTGAGGGCCACCTAAAAGCCTCTTTCATCATGTCATAGCAGTATGACGACAACACGAATCGTCTTATTACGCGGCTGCAGTCCGATCGAATACGAAGAAACACAATGTGTTCAGCGCTCAATTTGATCATTGGATATACAGATGATAAAAGTTCTTGTTAGAACCAAATCATCAGAAATGGATCTAAAGAGAAAAAGTTTTCTCAATGGAATCAAATGGATCTTGATCACTGGATCTACAGAGAGTAAACGGCAGTCACGGCACTAGCGAACAGCGGAGGAAGGTTGTTTATGGTCGCACTGCTCTCGCAACGCATATAGAGGGCAGTTACAATGCGTAAATTAGCATTTATACTATGTACTAGCTGCTAGGTGTTACCCGTGGTGAATAGTTACCGTGAGAATACCGGAATCAAAAGTAGCCTATTTATGAGTCCAGAGTATAACTGGTACTAAATTTCATTCAAACCATTCATTTGAGCGTGAATGAGTAACAAACACACTTACACACAAACATTCACCTTTCAAATATTAGTGTGATAGTGATTAGTGTGATGTATAATTAATTGCCTATTAGCAATACACCACCTTTGAAGAGGCTCACTTTGTTCACACAGCGGAGCTTCACTACTTAGATTTATGAAGACGGATCACCGAAAAGAAGCCCTAAGCCGTATTTGTTGCTGAATTCTGCACATATTGGTCGCCAAAACCTCTGTGAATTACCTAGAGTTTTAACCGACTTAAAAAAAGGAGGTTCTATGTTCTACTGTATTTTTATAAGTGCCATGTTCAGTTCATATTAAATTATAACGTCAATTAGTGGACCTATTAGATTTTTTTTTAGTATACTCTTGAGATGGTTCCATTTTATTTTAAGGAACTTCGGAGTTACGAACAGAAAATAAAAGTCGGTTTTATAAAAAATATAATTTTGCCACTTTCAAACGTTCCATTGTGGTCCTAATATTATTAAATAAAAACTTCGTAAGATTCTAGCAATCATACCTAATTATAAAAATGTTCAAAAATAAGATATTTATTGGCATTTTCAGTTGCAAGCATTAATAACAAAATATACGGTTCAGTTCAGCCACATAAATATCAAATAGGCACGTAATGACATACGATTCAGTTATGTTCATAGCCCGTCCACACTTGCATTCGCGGTGCACCATCGCGGCGCGAAGCTGTCACCAATCCAGACTCACAGAATTTTTCACAATATTGTTCGCGTTCTTTTAGATGCCGACACCACAATGGGCTTCAACTTGGGGCCAACATTAAAACGGCCAATGGCAATACTCCGTTGACGGTTATTAGACACAAACGAGCATTGCCATTGGCCATTTTAATGTTTGCACGGGACAAAATACGAACAAAAACGGTAAGGAGGCGAAGATAGCATGCTTTCAAAATGTTGCGAACGGAATCTATACTCTGAACTGAGAAGAGGTTAAATTATAAAACACTATAGCTGCACCCCGCGGTGTTACCCGCGGTGAATAGTTCCCGTTACCGTGAGAATACCGGAATCAAAAGTAGCCTATTTTTAAATCCAGGCTATATCTGGTACCAAATTTCATTCAAATCTGTCCAGCCGTTTGAGTGTGAAAGAGTAACAAATACACACAAACTATCCCCTTTTTATTATTAGTGTGATGTGATTTAAAAAGGCTTTTTTTTTACAAAATTGACGAATTGCTGTGAGTGTGGACTGTGTAGACATCGCTTCTCGAACGCGAAGTGAAGAGCTATTAAGCTCGCTCCACATTCACGCGAGAATCTCGCGAAGACGCGAGAACAACACGAAAAACATGAATGAATCATTCATATTTCTCATGTTTTCCTTGCGTTCTCGCGAGAATGTGGAGCGGGCTTTAGAGTTCGAAACAATTGTGCATTTACCTACACAGAATTACAATAATGATAGGTATACTCGTAGCTGCGCTCGTGACGCTAATTCCCGATTTCTATATCCAACCAAAGACGATTAATATCTAGATCCAACGTACGGATGACAGTCGACCTATCTCTATAGAAACATTGTTTATACAACACAATATGTATGACACTTTTCGACAGATAACAACGTTGCTATGACGAACGATCTATAGTCATCCGTACGTTGGATATAGGAACCGGACACAAGCGGCGAGGAAATTGCGGAGAAGCCTTAAAACTACTCACGAATTTTTGCTTTTGTCGCAACGGTCACACTTCAGCATAATAATTTGAGATTAAAACATTTACAATAACTTCCGATACTACCAAAGGATCCAAGGGATTTATTTAGCTTGACCTGATTGTTGTTTATTTATTTACTAGTTGCGCCTCGCGCCCCGCTAATACTTTCCGTCCCCGTGGAAATACCGGGTTTAAAAGTAGCTTATTTCTTAATCCAGGGTATAAGCAATCCTGGTATCAAATTTCATTTAAATCCGTCTAGACGAGGATGTAGGTATACGGATTGCGAGGCTTAAGTGGAGATGGGCGGGACACTTGGCCAGAAGGGACGACGACCGATGGACCAAGGCAGTAACCGAATGGTGGCCAAGAGATTTGCGGCGGCCTCGAGGCAGACCACCAGCCCGATGGTCAGACGACATTGCGAGGGCGGTAGGAGAACAGTGGATCCGGCTGGCACAACACCGCCAAGAGTGGCGTGATAGAGAAGAGGCCTTTACCCAACAGTGGGTGTTACCGGCTGATTAGATAGATAGATAGATAGACGTTTGAGCGTGAAAGAATAACAAACACCGATACCTACTATTGTATCGTGCATAAGGTTATTTTTATTTAGCTTGCAATGTCGGTGTATCAATCATGTTACTGAATTTTGCGTCCATTATTGCGATTATCCTAAACCGTTTGAGCTGAAATGTAGCACCCCTTTTTATTCTGTGACAAATGTTCCAAGTGATCCTTGAGGTCCTACTGATATAAATGATTTTTTTTCTTCCTATTCAATGCAATATTATGGTGACAGTGAGCTGATCTCACGATAGAGCCAGGAGCTGATCAACAGAAACTCCTCAATTGTTATGAAAAAAAAGAAATATGGTTACGACTGTATTCCAGGGAGAGGTAGACATTTCTTTCAGATCTTTAGGCAGTTTTTAGATCCTTTTTGAAGATGTCTTAGAGGTATGTGCAAATACATATTCCGAAAAATTATTATGCCAATTGAGTTCACTCGATATATTTGTCCTGTTTCTACTACAAGTAAATGGTGATAGTGCGCTTTTGATGTCGTGAACTGTTCAAAGAAACGTTTTAGTGAAACCAATCCGTTCCGTACCGAAAAGGGTAAAAACGGGACTCTATTACTAAGACTCCGCTGTCCGTCCGTCTGTCTATCACAAGGCCGTATCTCATGTACTGTGACTAGACAGTTGAGATTTTCACAGAAGATGTGTTTCTGTTGCCACTATAACAAAAAAAAAGACGTGTGGCACTCGGAGACTGCCGCGGTAAAGCTATTGCATAGCATTTGTTCGGAGTGGGGAGTGTTAAGTTATTTTCGTTACGGAATTTCTGGATTCGGTCTCCACGCTCAAGGCCCGCGATAGAAGCTATGCAATAGCTAAAAACGGTTCCCAAACAAAAAACGTAAGCTTTTTAACAAAAATGTGTTATGTACTGTGTTGTGCTAGCGTTTAAATAAGTATAAACGCTAATGCTGCAAATGTGAAATGAATTTGTGAAGTAAATGCTCAAGATGAGTGCCTACCGTTATTATCTTATTACGTTACAGAATCAAAACATTGTCGGTATGTTATTAGAAAATGGTTGTGTTTTAATCTAATAATACTGAAAGTGGCAATTCGGAGTATCGCAAAAGCTAAACTAACTAACCAAAAATGTTGCCGTCCCTTTCATAGCGATTGGAATCAAAAGGATGGCATTCATTTTAGAACATACAAACAGTTGTCCTGGTGCGGGGATCGAACCAGCAACCTCCGCGTCTCAGGCCCAACTGTGCCTAAGAGGTCGTCAAATTCAACTAGTGAGGTAGGTACAAACAAAGTTTTGAAATTAAAATAAACATCTTACCCTCCACCAGCTGCTAAGATCATCTGCATAGTGCAATCCTTTATCTGGGCACTGTGGACTGTACACTGACATCACTTGTCGTTTCACTCACTCATAACTTGTCTAAACTGAAACGAGTGGGATGATGGTATGAATCCTTTTTGAAATGACGTATCTGCTGTAACACTTAAATAAATAAATATCCTTGGACATTCCACACGGCGTCATCTAGTCCCAAGCTAAGCAATTTAATGCTAGTGTTATGGTAACCAGATGACTGATAAACTACATAGATACAATTTTTTTTTGTAAATACATACATAGAAAACACGAAACAAATATTTACTTGCTTTGCTGGCAATAACTGATACCTAAAGGCACAAAAGCTCTATTACCTATTTTTCTACATTTCCAGCTTATCCTTACTTATTAATTTAATAAGTAGCAGCAAAGACGATTAATATTAATCGTCTTTGGTAGCAGTAACAAGCTTAGTTACATGAAAATGATGACAAATTCTACTATCCTACTTATATTATAAACGCGAGAGTTTGTATGCATGTATGATGATGATGATGAGATGTTCGTTACACTTTCATGCAAAATCTACTAACCGGATTTTGTTGAAACTTAAGATATGCATAGTTTTTTAGAATCACCTAGCATGTAAGACTGATGCGATCCTTGAGGTCCTACCAGAATTAATTACTTATTTTTCTTTGTTTCTTTCTTCTTTCTTTGAGCTGGAATAGCACTTAGGCTACTTTTTATCAGGGTTATTTTTAAGTACCAAACGATTGAAGCCGTAGGCGGATCCATCCGTCAATACATCCATACAAACTTTCGCGGTTAGGTAGGTATATTAGTGACATTGTCATAGGTAAAATATAAAAATCACTGATTTTCTTTTACACTGTAAAAACAGGAAAACAATGAAAATTTCTATATTAAGGTAGCGTGAACGCTGTGTCCGTAATTGGCATTAAACGTTATTTAATTAATAATGTGACTTTGTACTCAAATGAAGCGAGCCATTTTTAATTATCAGCGGCCATATCATCAGTTTTCAGTGGTATAGTATATATAATATATAATACCCTCGATTGACTACAGCCTCGCTGTGGTAAAACCGCCTCAAATCCAGACTCTATTTTGGAACTCAGAATCACGTTGCTCTCAGTCAAATTTAAAGCCAAAGCGCAAATAATATTCCATTTAGAATTCTAGTAAACTTACGAAGTGCGGTGTTCTGTTACACGAAGTGGTAGTTCGCTAGAAACAAAGCAACGACTGGTTCAACAATTTTAATTGGTATTCGTTAATTTATACGCCATGAGGTAAAATGTTTATAACAGTATATTTACGTATCAGTAGAAATACTCATGTTAAAATCTGTAATAGTATTATTGTCTGTATAATAGTGATAAAATGTGACAAATATTGCTTGAAAGATTCAAATTTATTTGATTTTTTTTATAAACGAAAGCTTTTTTTAGTTTTTCACGCGTGCATCAGGTACGTAATGATTTAGAGTCTGTGTTTACTAATACTGGGTGGGACAAAATTAAGGGCACTTATGTCTAAGGGGTAGACAGAGGACATTAATGATAATATGACATTTAATTCAATTCTTCATTACCGGCAGAACTATCTTCTATCAGTAGCGAAGATGCACTTGGTGGCCACCAAACTCTGTTTTTGGTATTCCTCCTAAACTATAACATAGGTATTAAAAAAAAGCTTATGATAGGTTTCACAAACTGTACTTTTATTTTTTTTAATTCCTTTGTTCAACGTAATAATAAAATAAAATAGTCAGTGGCGCTAGTGTCACCTATACAGGCACCTTAAATGCAGATCAATTTTAAAGATAAGAAAATATATAAAGTCACATCACTGTGTTCAAAAAAGTCATAGTGTATATGATGTATTACCTAAATGGATGTTTCCTACTCTTTCACGCAAAAACTTCTGAACGGACAAACCGCGCGAAGTCAAATAAAAAGAAAATAACACAAAGAATACTTTTTATCAGGGTGACTATGATTTTGTACTTTCTCCGGTCTAGTGCTTTATACAATGTCGTCCGACGTTAATGAGCTGGCTAATGCATATTAACCCTTTATTTCGCAACGTTATTGAGCTGATACACTTTAAACAAAAAAATATTTAGCGAAAACCAAACAATATTTCATTGAAATAACTTTACTATATTATTTGTAATATTATTGTCAATTAATGTTAAAATAATGGAGACATTCCCGTTCGTGGTTTTTTTTATAAAATGAAAAATTATGAAGAGACGTCGTTGAGGCCAACGACGCCTGTTACGTTTTTATTCATAATATTGATAATTTATAATATTCTAACAATTTAGCACTAAAACTTGTTTGTTGGTAATTGCCTTCAACTGAAACGTGCGTAAATGGCATTCAATTTTGTTTTGTTTTGATGTAATTTATAGTTTATTTTGTACGTATCACCCGTAATACAGCGCGCAACATACGGTAAATTAGTTCTAGCATTAGGTGTATTATGGGTGTTACACTGCGCAACTACTAAACAACAGGCTAGGTGGTTAAATTATTATTTTAACCCTTAAAAAGGATATTTACCCCTTTTATAGACTGGTATTGGATTTAAACAACTTAAGTTATACAATATTTTCATGTTTTGTTGGTGTTATAGACAAACACGCCTAAGTATTATGCTGGTTTTCAATAAAAAGCATGGGGTCGTATGAAGTCTTGGTAGAATCATCATAGTCCCGGAGTGTAAATCCCAGCAGTCTTAAACAGGAGATCCACTTTGACTCTAGCTCCTTCAAAAGAGTAGTTCCAGCAGCAAAATCAAAGCACATAAATGATTATTGGCGAGAAACTAGTTCACTTTCCTTCCAGATTGCGTTCTAGTCCCTTGTCAAGGCTGTTATTAGGAGTTTCTGTAAGCCATCTTCGGTACCTATGCAAAGGAAAAACCATTCGTAGCTCAAGTCAACCCTGAGCGACAAAAGGCATCCATTGCCAACCATCCGATAGTATAAAAAGTGGATGCCAGAAGTTCGCTTCTGGCAAACAGTTGTGAGCAAAGCTCTTCTCAAGTTAGACGTCCACAATTCAAGTGGGCCTGATGAAATTCCCATAACTGCGCTTACGAGGTGTGCTCCATAGTTGGCTCTAGTTCTAACGTGTTTTTTTCTGCTACTTTTGTCCATTAGACGTAATCTTGATCTCCTGGAAGATATGCAACCGATCCCGAAAAAAGGCTATCCGTCAAATGCATCTAATTATAGCCATGACCATCACCTAGCTCCATTCCAAAATAATGGCATCATTAGCTGCCAGCTCATGAGCTACTATTTGGAGGAGTACCAGCTCATAAGTGACCTACAGTACGGGTTTCTTTAGGGTCTTTCAGCTGTTGATATTCTGGTTTTCCTCATACATTGATGGAAGGAGGCAGTTTAGCCCACAATATCGTTAAACCAAATGCTCCCAATGGCATAGAAAGATGGCTTAGGCCATCTTCCGGTATTCCGTAAACGAGGGAGGTGCTGATGCTGTAGAGAAGGGCAAGCCAATGTTCATTGCATGAAATTTTACCTGCATCTCTGCTTTTTGGCTACGAAAAACTGTTGTTTATGCTTTCATTCCAAGTAGAGTCTACTAATTTTTCATGAAATGGTGTTATTTTGTGATTTGAGCCAATAAACATTTATTTTTACAATAATATATATTGCTTAGTTAGACGCCCTATAAGGACAATGTAACAAATATAATACACTCCTTTGTCGTGCTACTTCGCTGTATGTTGCGCAACGTAACATATGTGATACATACAATAACTAAAAAAATACAATAATGAGAATTTTTTTATTTATATTTTTGACATCTCTATGAACCATATTAACATAATATTTATGAAAAAGATTAAAATCGAAGAAAAAAAATCTTGAGCGTTAAAGGGTTAACAAGGATAAATATGCATTTGGCAGTGGTTTGGATCAGTTGAGCTACCTATAGATAGTTTGTAACGATCCTTAGGTGGCTCAACTGGTTCTAATTTTATTTTGTACAGTTATGTAAATATGTAGGATAAATTCATATTTTAATATCACCCCTGACACGTAAACGATGGGCAGAAATGAAGTTGTTATAGCTTTAAGCTCATACATTTATCCCAAGCCGAAATTAAGCGCGAGTTTTCCTTAATTCAGGGTATAGATCTGAATAACTTGGAAATGGCTGGTCTGATTTCCATCAAACATGACTAAAAACACTCTCGATCAAGTCACTTAAAAAAAAAACTAAATTCAAATTGGTTTTACCGTTTGGGGGGTAGGTGCCATAAAGCCATGCGACACTAGCCAGACGCACACGGTCACTAACCTATAAGAACTTAGGCCTTTACATCTTTACTAGATGATTTATACAGAGTCAGGAGGCAAGCTTTGCCTTCACTTAACGGTACACTGTAGTGCCTGGGACATTGTTGAGATGGAATAGGCTTGCCCAGCACCTAAACCATCCTCTCAGCTTAGCCGGCCATATCCACAGGAAAGACGTCAATACGTGTGGGGCTGACTAGCCGCGGGTTTCCTCACGATGTTTTCCTTCACCGTTTAAAGCTCTTGTTAAAGTGCATATACATTTTTTGACACGAAAAGTCCATTGATGCACTTATAAAACTTATAAAACTTCTGGTTAATGAATACTACTAAAAAAGATCTATGTGCCGTGCCGCCTTCGGCAAAACAAAATTTCCCTTTTTTTTCTGTACCCGTTGGTTTTTCTCGTAAAGCAAATGATGTTTTCTGGGGGTATTTGCTCTGCTATTTAATTTTATTTTATAACCGCAAAGCTACTCGCTAGAACTCAAACTCAGCCTTCAAAGAGAGAGGCGCCACCGAGTCTACTCTTGGAGGCGTCGCTATGTCTGAGTTTTTGCGCGTTTGAGAGTGAATGGACGCACGGCCGCATTGGAAATTCATTAATTGCATTGCATCATTTATTATTGGTTTTGGTTATACGGCGACCTCTGTGGCGCAGTGAGCGGAAGCCTGTTTGGACGTGCAGGTTGCGGGTTCAATACACGCCATGGGACAAATGTTTGTGTTCATAAAAATATTTATCTCGAGTCTGGGTGTTTTCTTTGTATAATTATTAATGTATTTACAAGAACTTGGAATTTAGATGACGCTGTGTAAAATGTCGAAGGAAATTGATTTATTTTATACAAATAAGTTAAAATAGTAAAATAATTGTTATTATTTGAATATCTTCGTAAATTTGATAAAGAATGTGGGCGGATTTGTTCTTACTGAATTTACTTAAGTAATTATAAATTATGTAAATCATGCCACAAACAACAAACAACAAATTATTATGTATATATAGGTAAAAGTTATGTGCGTGTACAAACATAATATTTGTTTATCATTTACCTTTGCCTCAAAAAATAAACCGATATTCCAGTTAAAGCAAACTGTAAAATGGGTATTACCAAAAAAACGAGCTACCAATAGTTCACAGTTCACCTTTGATCGATCGATAACTGGAAATAGAAATCACTGTTCGCCGTTACTCGGTACAAAGAAAAAAATTCAATAGATACATTTTTTACCGACAGCTCGTTTCGCTGAAGGAATGCTAAAAATGATTACTTTTTTACTAGATGATAAAAGCATCAAGAGGTTACAAAGTTTTTGTAATATCAAAGTGTTGAGGCTAGTAAGCAGTAAGTATAGTCAATTTATATCCAAAACATAAACAAACTCAAAATCAATTCATCCTTTTGAGAGCTACGATGCCTCAGACACAGAGATAGGTACATAAATAAATAAATATCCCTGGACATTCCACACAGAGCCATCAAGTCCCAAGCTAAGCAATTTAATGCTTGTGTTATGGTAACCAGATGACTGATAATTATACTACTTATATTTGTTTTTTGTAGGCAAAAATTACACTGTCATTTTGTAAATATTGTCATTTATGGCCAAAGTATTTTTCATCCCGCTCCAATATCCAGTAGTGAGCAAGCATAGCCTTACGGCTCGCTTACACCAAAACCAATTTTGTCAGCCGATGGCGGACAGAACTTACCCGGACGAGTAACTGAATTTTTGACGTTGGACGTTGCTAGTATTATTAATTTTACTATTAATTTTTATATCCATATTCGTTGTATATAACAACACTGACAGAATAAACAGAATATTAAATAAGAGACTGAATGAATAAAAACTATAAAATGATCGTAAATTATGACTTTTTCTATAATGACAATGTCAGTCAAATGTCAGTTACTAAAATTATTTTTCATTTATTTTCTATGATTTTATGATTTTATTTTTATCTTGACTGTCCTAGGCGTGCTTGACTAATAGCTCATTTGACGAACCAAGTATTAGTATATTTAAGAACTTAACGAATCATGTATTTCACAATTTTAGGTTTGGATCAGTCTCTAGTTTGATAAATAAAGGATTTGGCAAATTGCGAAATTGACTAATTAGGCTTATGACTTGTTAAGGATATAGACAAACAAGTATTTGACGACTGTCTGCGTAATCAAGTAGAGGTGTAGACGCCGGCAGACTGACGAGAAATCTAAGTTTGGACTCTGACGTTAACAGGCGTCATCCGAGACGTCATCGGACGATGCTAGGATCAATAATCTTCCTAGGGATAATGCCTGACAATTGAATCACGTATCTATTAAGTATAGATACGATTATAAAGGAAAGAAAGAAAGAAAGGAAAATAATTTATTCTTGTAAAGCATGTAAAACGAAACTTAAGTGATCCTTGAGGTCCTCAAGGATCACTTAAGTTTCGTTTTACATGCTAGGTGATTCTAATGCCTGTTCCAACGCGACTCCCTACACCAGGCAAAGAATCAGGCAAGAACCTGGTGGTGTGGGCCTAGTTTTTTTTTTAAAAAAAGGGGTTAAAAAAAGGGGTTTAAGTTATATTGTTTGTTGTTTTTATATTTGGGGTAATCTCCAAAACGACTCATCCGATTTCAAAAAAAACTTTCACCCGATGTGTAGCGTGGACTTTCCGAATAAACATAGGCTATATTTTATTAATGTAGGTACCACGCGAGCGATGCCGCGGGCGAATAAATTAGTTGTAAAACAAAGAGGGCCATCATTGACTGATGTCCCCACGGTCTGATAGCTTGTGTAACTTAAATAGTGTTTATCACAATTGATTTGTGTAAACACTATCTATAAATAGGTATTTATAATTATAAGGTACATACAAACGCAATTAAGAATAATATTAGCCGAAGCTTTTTATTACTTAACTACAATCGCTTTCGCTATAATAACATGAAAAAATGTATAATTAGCATTCGATTACGAAGTCGAGGTCTGAAGTGTCAAATCTCTGAAAAGCGATGATAAAAGCATAAAGAGAATAAAGCGTTTGAAAAATGGCTACAGTCTCAATTAGTTCTAAATTGAACTGTGCAGCATTTTACTGTAAAATTAAACTAAATAAAACGCCATATAGCATTACATTCTTAAATCAGCTGATGTGGAAAATTAAAATGTAACGTTGCCTCTATGTTGCTAGTTTCAGTACGCCTCAGAGTCGCGATGCATATACAAAAAGGGTTTTTAATTCACATTTCATGAACTCAATATTAAAAGCAAAATGTATTTTTGCAAGCTTTGCAGATTCTTGGGCAGAAGTTTATTAAGATCAGTTTTTAAACCCCGACAAAAAAGTGGGGTGTTATTACCGCTTTGTGTGTCTGTCTATGCCACCGTAGCTCATAAATGAGTGAACCAAGTTGAATGCAATTTTTTTATTTGAAAGCAGGTTTATAGGGCTCAGAAGTCAACAATTTCGCCCTGTCCGTCCGTCCGCGGCTCAGAGACTATATTAGAAAACTGTAATTTTGCATGATGACGCCGACAAAGTGGTAAAATAATATATAAAAAATAAACAGTGTCTCATGTAAAGCAAAGGTGTTTTTTTCCTCGTTTATAAAAAAACACCTATCAAATCAAAGCACAAATCTTGCTCACCCCATCACTTTTTCTCTACTTGCTACTATTCGTTTACATTTATATCAACGTTGCCGAAATAGTTGAAAAAAAGAGCTCTAAAAACTAAATAGAGGATGGCAAACAAAAGTTGAAACGAAAAGCTTATAGCGTATCGCGTACGATCAGAGAATTTATAAAAAAATATTTTTTGATTGCACCAAAAATCAAAGCAATATAGAGATCGACGTGATTAAAACAAAAATATATCTAGGAATTCACGTATACACAGGGAGCGTATCCAGCTCGTCGCGGTGAGATAAAATACAATTTAAAATTCACGTTTTAAATGGAGTTAGTTTTTTTTTTTGTCAAACATTTTTAATAACATACTGCTCTGCATCGGGCTACATTGATAGACATTCTTTTACCCGTATCAAAAACTGACATTTATAATAAAATCAAACAGAATTGCACCAGTACGACTGCTACGCCCTTGCCTGCACAATATCCTTGATAGATATAGAAGTATTATTAACGCGTTCAGTGCCCATGAAGCTTTAGCACAGCCCTCTCCTTTTGCATTAAAAAACCAAAGAAAAAAAGAAGAAAAAATACTCGTAGTATGAAGGTATAAGTAACGTAACCGTAATAAGTTAAAGCACTCGTTAGATTAGTTTTGCGAAAATTAGACTTCGTGAGCACAAATTTGCAAGTAAGTACCAGATTTGAGGCAAACATCTGCAGATTTTACAAACAATTGTCCCGCGGTGAGGATTATACCCGCAACCGACTGCGTCTCAGGCGGCACCCACTGCTCCACAGCGGTCGTCAAAAATACACACAAGTAAAAGAATACAATATAGGATTTTTTTTTCTATTCGTGTTCGTTCTTGTACTTATTTAAAATCTGTGTTAATTAAATTGTACATAAAAAAGTAAAAGTCTGACAATGCGGTTGTTTTAACTTATGAGGTCACGTTTGAACTTTGCCCGCTTTGATGTGTGGCAAAGTGCAAATGTTTGTTCAAACTTTGCTCAGACTGTCAGCCGTTGCTCACAACTGAGGTATTATATCCTATCAAGCACTGCGATTGAAACATAGCAAGGAATCAGCAACAACAACCGAAAAAGCCGCAACCAATTATTTCGACAGAAAATCCGTCAATTCGTCAATCCGTCTGGCGGCGTTTGCATCGCGTCAATACGTGTTACAGTCCCATCACAAAAACATTTTTGTTAATCGAGTTGTACGTAGTTTCCAGAGTAAATTAATGTATTTCTGTGCGCGTTAGACATTATAAGATGTCCTTTAAAGACGAGGGGGAAGTCCAAGGCTCGATAACAATAAAAGTACATAAATCAACAAAAAAGCATCGCAAACCCATTAAAGCCACTTAAAAACAATGATTGATCGAACGAACGAAGCGAGTGAAAATTTTAGCGGCAACTTGGGCAATTTGGCGTTGTATGTTTGTATGCTTCACGAAAAAGTTATTCTCGATAATTATCGAACGGTTATTCCAAACTGGGTTCTAAAGATATTGGGTTCCAAAAGGCATAATGCCTTAATTAATACTTACATTCTGATTTGTTTTTTTCTATTGTCTAATATAAGTCGTTGAAATACGACATAAAATTTTTTTTAAGAAACCGCTGTAATCTGAGCTCCCATTTGTTAGTGTATCGATGTCTTCGTGGTACAGGTTAGACGTGGAAATAGCTTGATAGTGCTATCATTGAGACTTGTAGTGATTCGGACACGACAAAATATTTTGCATTAGAGTAGACATAGTTATATAGCTACTGCGCCCCGCGGTGCTACCCGCGGTGAATAGTTTCCGTTCCCGTGGGAAAACCGGGTTCAAAAGTAACTTATTTTTTAATCCAGGGTATAAGGAATTCACCGAATTGACAGTTGATGACGAAATTTCGATCGAACAGAAATGATAGAAAGAAAATAGATTTGCCTTGTCTTTGTCACGGCTACAGGCCCTGCTGTCATAAATGCAATACGTTTCACAATAAAGCTGCTGGAAATGTCGTGAAATTTTGTGAAATAATCTCGCTTAATTAATTTTAAATCGCAGGCATGCATTCGCGAAAATTGGAGCTTACACTGCGTACCTACCCGCACCATTATAATTTACGAGAGTGGCTGGAATTATGAGGCTTTAATTAGTAATAACCTGCGGTCAACTTCATGATGTAGGCACTAACAGACACTACAATCCGTGTTATTTCGGTAGAGCTTATCCCAACATTCAATCGGGCCGACGCACTTAATTAATTAAATAAATATCCTTGAACATTCCACACAGCGTCATCTAGTCCCCAGCTAAGCAACTTATTGCTTGTGTTATGGTAACCAGATAACTGATATAAAGTAAATACATACACAAATACTTGCTGACATACATTTGCAGATCCTACAATTTGTCCCGCAGCGGGATCGAACCCGCAACCTCCGCGTAGCAGGCTTTTACCGACTGCGCCACAGAGGTCGTCTGATAATTAATTCCTGCTTACTATGTTGTTTTTAAATACATAATTATACTAGTAGTTCGCCCCGAACAAGATCTCGCGCACCGTTGGTTGGTGGCTTACATTATGTACTAGCTGCTGACTACAAAAATGGTCTAAGTGCCATTTCTACCTAATTGCCCAAGTTGCGGTTATGATCTTCGCTCGCTCGATCGATAAACTGTCGCAGGTCGCTCTCAAAACAATGAGAACCAGCCAATAAAACTTTTTAAATCATTATGACTTTCATATACTTTCGTAATCTAGGATAGTAGGTATACATAAATGTAACATGTTTTTTTAACTTCCCATGTTGTTTGAGAATTACCAAGTAATGTTTAGCTTTCTTGAATAGAGCTTTTAGCGTTGGCCATGGTTGGTCAAGCTATTCAATTGTCACATGTGCAGATAATACGAGTTGTACACAGTATCCCATATTCTGCTGGTTACGTAAGTTTGTAGAAGATTCTGCTAGTAAAATTACAATATTCACAGAGCCTATACCGAGAAACGCTGCTATACAAATAACAAACTGAATCGATCTCAAAATCGTTAGTTTGGTTTATTTTATCTGCTCCTATACCACGCAATTTTATTTCAAGTATTTTATAAAATGTGTATTGGTGTGGGTGGATGTTTTACTGTATTTGCGCACACTGTTTCATATTGACCTAAACGAGTATACATTGAACGCGTGGGTAAAACAAAAGCAATAATGGATAGTATAGATCGCGCCATGTTAAAAGAGCGCTGGCTGACAGGTTGTAATGTGTAAAGTAATGTTTCCTTTCACCAATATATTATTATAATAGGTACTTCTACTCCATGTGGCATAGCGTTACGACACCCTTTATATAGCTAAATGATCGAGATTGAAAGTGAGGAAAATTATAAACATACGAAAGTCAATAGATGCTACTTTTTTATAAAAAATTTAGAATAGAAAAAAACAACAGTTTTTTTAAGACGATCTGTGCGTTATTAAACTAAATAAAAACAAATAACCTACGTATCTCTCCCTGTTCAAGTACGGTCATGCTTAATGTCCACACTAACGAGGTTACAGAGGCGTGCTGGCACAGGCCTCCCCAAGGCCTGTGCCTGGCTGCGTCTTCCATGTCACTGGCCAATGCAGCTAATGTTTACTGCCGTACAATCTTCGCAGATTTACTAGACTTGCAAACCTAACATTTTTTATTATCTTCACGGGAAATTACTCACGTAAAATTATCGTCGATTTAGATACCGACAATGTTTCGATTCTTCCGGAGAATTCCGTGTGCTATTATAATGTCTAATACAACTCACGATAGTTTTGAAAGTCTAACATTTTTTGTTTGAACCGTTCACAGAAAACACTTAAAACTCGAGACATTAACAGATCATACAAACATTTGTCCCGCAACGGAGTCGATTTGCTTTTTGCGTCTCAGACGAGCTTTTATCCACTGCGCCACATATTGTATATAAATACTTATTAGGGAAAAAAACGTTTTCTGCCCTGAAACTTATCTTATACCTTTAAAGTAAACGAACAATTCTTATAAAACTATATAATCTGAATTTTGGAAACGGCTCCAAAGATTTTCACGATATTTAGTATCCAGGGGGTTTCTGGGACAATTAATCGATCTAGCTCGGAATCATTTTAGAAAATGCCTTTTTATCCGTGTTTTCAAGCAATAAAACAAAAATTCATGTACTATCATCTAAACGAAATGTCAATATCATATTCGTATGTAACATCTCGTGTTTCGTAAGCGGACGGCCTTCGCTTCCGTATGATGGGCCAATCCATGAATCTAACAATTTATGGATATGACTCACAAAAGGATGTTATTTTAGTATGTTCATATTGTTCATTGAATATATTACAGCGGTTTTTCTACTTGATTTCCATTTCCTTGTGTTGTTTTTTGACGACTTGTGGGTGAAGGTCCAACTTGGTTCCAACATTGGCTACGAATAGAATATAGTCCAATAACCGTTCAAGATCGATTTCCACATTGGATTGTTGGAACCAACACGTTCCAACACTCCAATGTGTGGTGCCCGCATTAGGTAATTTCATAATGCATTTAGTAAATTACTTTCATTTTGACATTATTTATTTGTATAAATAAAATAGTGTAGGGAGTCGCGTTGGAACAGGCATTAGAATCACCTAGCATGTAAAACGAAAAGTAATCCTTAAGTGATCCTTGAGGTCCTACAAGAATAAATGATTTTTTCTTTCTTTCTTTCTTTCTTTATAGATTATTGATAAAAAAATAAAAATCCGTTTCAGGCGATCGATTTATAAGAAACAATTTTACAACTATTTTTAAACTTTTCCTGCTAATGTTATCAAATCAAAACTTTAGCACTTTTACTACGTCATCAAGTCCAAAAACAAAAATGAGCATTTAGCTAAAGCGAAAGAAGATCAAAGATGTGTAAAGTTGTCGCTGTAACTAGCAGAAAGTGACGATTAATATAACAACATAATTTCGCATTAAGCTCAATCATATTTCACGGACCGTTGAGCAGCGCACGCAAAGTTAAGAGCCGCTGTCAAGAATCGGAAATGAATAAATCCAAACTTTACTATATAATTGTCTGAGTTGGAAGCTAGCCACTGCGCTAAGCGAGTCGCCAGAAACTTTCTAGCGAGTGTGGCAATCAGTGGAAAATTACCAGCATTTTACACTACACACTTGTACAGAAATCATTTTAATATAAGTTTCCCAGACACAGAATTGTCTAACAACTCTATTAACATACTAATACTATATAATAATACGTAACGATAATAATGACCAATAATAAATACGTATAGTATTATTTTATCTGTGCCAACTGACAACAATAATTATTTTAATGCCTTCTGACTTATTAGCCGATATTGACAATTTATGCTGTGTTTTCACTAGAGATGAACGAAGATGCGAGGAATGTGTTTGTCAGGAACCAATAGAATCTCTTCATATTTACCTAGCTCCGAAGAGTGAAGCGATTCTATTGGTTCTTGACAAACACATTCCTTTCTTGTGTAATTACGTAATTAGAAACAAAAAGTAGATAACCGTAATTAATTCATTTCATGACAATACAAAACTTAACTCACCTACCTTAGGTGGGTAACGAAAAAATTAAATGAAATGAAAAAAAATGAAATATGATCACGACTGTATCCCGGGAGCGGTAGACATTTCTTTCAGATCATTAGGCAATTTTTAGATCTTTTTGAAGATGTCTAAGGGGGTATTCAGAGGTATGTCCAAATACATACATATTTGGTACATGCCCACTACACGGTAGACATTTTATAATCAGGAAAATGAAATAGTTAACTGCAAATTAACTTTTTTACAGTTTTAAATAACGGTTTAGACGATTACATAAATTAGGTACGTGTAGTCTGACTACTTCAAGCTATAGACAGCTTGAAGCCTTGTCTTATTTACTATGGACACCCAACACTGGGCTAAACTGTACGGGCATAATTATTGGTAAAATATTTAAAAACGTGCTACCGTAATCATAGGGTATCACAACGTGCGCTGAAAATACAACAAATTAATTCTAAGTAACTAGGTAAGTATCTTAGTTTGAGTAGAAACTTTCTACGTTAATTAAAAAAAAGACTCTAAAAGACTGTCAATATATTTTGATAGTCTTATATAGTCGTAGGGAGTCGCGTTGGAATAGGCATTAGAATCACCTAGCATGTAAAACGAAACTTAAGTGATCCTTGAGGTCCTACAAGAATAAATGATTTTTCTTTCTTTCTTTCTTTCTTTGTTTTGAAGGATCTTTCCTTTGAAATATCTAGAAGTAATCGCCTTATAAAATAATCTGCAATGAGTACGCAGGCAACGTAAAGTAATAAAAAAACTCAGGCCATTATCTGTACTAGATGATAATTATACAGTAGTAGCAATTCGGAGTGTCGCAAAAGCTAAACTAAACTAACTAAAATTATTGCCATCCTTTTTATTTCCATTGCTATGAAAGGGACGGCAACATTTTTAGTTGGTTTAGTTTAGCTTTTGCGACACTCCGAATAGCCATCATTGTCAGGAGACAATCTAGGCCTACACTAAATGGAACACTTTATTAAATAGACAATTACCTAGATTACTAAAGGATTAACTTGTGATCCATTAGTGGATTATATTCAATTTGTCATGCATGTATCGTCGATGGGCTTGCAACCTGTCACGTATGGAAAGTTAACTTCTGGAAAAAGTGGGCTTGTACCAAATATGTATGTATTTGGACATACCTCTGACTACCCCCTTAGACATCTTCAAAAAGATCTAAAAATGCCTAATGATCTGAAAGAAATGTCGACCGCTCCCGGGATACAGTCGTGATCATATTTCATTTTTTTTTTTTTTTTTCGTGCATGTTTGTCGCTTTGTTATTATGTAAAAAAGTTGTTTGTTATTATTAAAGCATTGCATTAAGTTTTTGTTTGCATGAAATAAATAAATATTACTGGACATTCCACACGGCGTCATCTAGTCCCAAGCTAAGCAATGTATTGCTTGTGGTATGGTAACCAGATGACTAATAATATACTACATAGATAATTTTTTTTTGTAAATACATTATATAATATACATAGAAAAACAACCAGAGCCGGAACAAATATCTGCAGAACATGCAAACATTTGTCCCGCGGCGGGGATCGAACCCGCAACCTCTGCGTCTCAGGCGGGCATTCGCCCACTGCGCCACAGAGGTCGTCACAGATTAAAGTAAAGTAAGTTAGGCCGCTAGGCCTCCACCATGGCGAGCGACTTTTAAAAGCCGGAACCGACAATTTATCGTACCCTTCGAAGCAAAAGGAAGCGCTCAGCTGTTAATGCCACTTGCGATAGTGACCGCTCAGAACGTTGCTAAACTATCAAGAACGACTTAGCAGCAAGTTTCGCCATGAGCATTTGTTTGCATTAAACATGCTGTACGTAATTTGACTTCCTTTATTAATTATTCAAATTGTGGTCTATAATAATTATTATTGTTTATTTTATAATTTAAGCGGTACAGTTTATTTGTAGAAAGTAATACAATAGTGTCGATATCTGTATCTAGTGTCAGTGTCGTCGTTTTTTTTTCGTGGTCGTTGAGACCTTCACCGGGCTTTGGCGAGTGCAGAAGGCCTCTACGCCGGAAGTGTCATCGTGGATCCCAGCCATAAAAGTATAAGGCTGCCTGTCCATTGACGCGAGGTGAGGTGGCGGAGCGCAGAATCAGCAATCTTCGCTCAGAAATGTTATGCAATCTTATTTAGTTAATATTTATCCGTTTCTCCGCTTCGCCAGCTCGCTCCGTGTCAATGAACAGGCAGCACAAACCGGCTAAACGGATATTTATCTGAGATAGTTTGCAATAAATTATTATAGGCACTATCCGATTGCGAGAAAAAAATCTGCTAATACAATTACTGCAGCCCAGCAGCCGTTGGAACCGTTATGTATAGTGAACTAGTAAATTGCTCGAGCAACTTGGATGAATGCCATAGATTCAGCGCTAAGCGACATTCCCTGAAACGTTTTTACACTTTCTTCATATTTACGGGTATAAACTTTTTTTTGAATAGTATTATTTGAGTGATATTCATTAATTTTTAGGCTTCCATTGTCAACAAGGAACCCTTATAGTTTCGCCATGTCCGTCTGTCCATCTGTCCGCAGCTTTGCTCAGAGACTAGATACAAGAAAACTGTAATTTGGCATGGACATACATCCGACAAAGTGGTATAATAAAATCGTAAAACTTATGTTCAGGGTGAAACTACACATGTGAAGTGACAAGGATTTTTTTTTCTATTTTATTCTATACACACTCTAAGTTGACGAGCGATAGTGGATCAACTAAAAGTTTTTAACTGTTTAAAACATCATTAAATGTACATTTAAATACATACCTTACAACTACAGAACCCTACATGGAGCGTGGCCGGTGTTACTTCATCGTTAAAAGCTCGTCTTAAAGCGCATATAAATTTTTCAGCAGGAAAAGTTCATTGAGACACGGTCGGATTCGAACCCACGACCTTTGGATCGAAAGTCGAAGTACTAATCCACTTGGCCAGCACGGCGTTTTTTATATCCTGGCCCTTTACACCCGCAACCTAGGACAGACCAACGCGATGATAGGTGAAATGATGTGAGTTTTCTTTGTAATTCTGGAGAAAGTTACGTTATTTTTATGAGATATTTCAGTCCCTTTTGCAACTGCACCATATTCCTTATCATTTTATGTAATGAGGTGTCCTAATTCGGAGACCCTTTGCGTCCGTTTTCCATTAAACGCGAAGCAAGCTCTGTTCCTCAGTTTCGTAAACTGCGTTACTGGTATAAGTGCTATAAGTTAGTTGCAGAATGGCTGTATTATAGGCCTTTAAGTGGCCTAAAAACTCCGTGACCAGAGTTGGCCACTTGCTCATACGAACGAACAAACGAAATCAAAACCCTTTTTTTAAGGGTTTTGATGAACACCTTTAAACACCACATTCAAAGAAGAAGAATGAGAATGATTGGAATCTCAAACGATATGACAGCTTTTAAGGAATATCATACAAGGGATAGTCGAAGGAAGGCGAGGAAGGGGCAGACCGAGAATTAATTACGTGAGTGATTTAACGATTGATAAATATAAAGCACATCCAATTTTTAATGGCATATAGTATTCAGAATGCAATAGTTGATAATTAATAGTTAAATGTTATTGATGTTTTCTTATTCTTTAAATCAACTTAATAACTGAAAAGCCACGAGATTCCTAAAATGAAACAAACATGGCGAGCAAAGATGCAATCGAAGATGACTCGTGCCAAAAAAGATTGCAACACGAACTGCCACTGAAAGTAAAGTTTGAAAACGCATTGCGTCTAAATTTCATGACGTCAATGATAATATTGTTCCATTTATACAATCTATACTATATATATTATAAGTAAATAAATTAAGTTGGGACAGGCAGAAATTGATGTCAAACACTTTACTGATTTAACGTTGCAATCAATTCAAGTCAAACGTAGCAGAATATTTTTTTTTATTAAACCAACTTCAACTACAGACCACCACGGAGATGGCGGGACGAGTTAGATGTGCACCTTCTAGATTGGCCAACTGCGACCAAGGACAGAAAAATCTGGAAAGAAGGGAGGGAGGCCTTTGCCCTGCAGTGGGACAATATGGGCTAGAAATAAATAAATATAACTTCAATTTTGTAAGGAGAGACCAATTTCCTACACTGTCGAGGTGCACATCTGTTCATAACTCTTGAGAATCCTCATCAAATCCTTATTTTTATTTAATGGGACCACCTCAGGAGAATTCTGATTCAACAAAGAATTTTTAAAATTAGTTTGCTATTGACAGAATAATCAGTGAACATACAAAAAAATTTTTACAAAAAGTGGAACATACAAAAAAAAAATTTGTAACCTTTTCGAAATTTTATGTTTTTGTTTTAACTTACGCCTCTATACAGCGCACAATGAAATTTTATTGTATTTAATTATGAAACTGACGAGAAGCTGATGTCCCATTTAAAATTATTATTCTGAATGTTCTGTTAATATTGTGTTCTTCAGGTTTAATAAATAAATTTCATTTCATTTTATAGGACCTCCTCCTTTTTTGAAGTTGGTTAAAGAACTTATGCAATTCGGATCTGAGCATCCAAACTCTAAGTACACCACGCTGTACAAAATAGTTTAGTTCTGGATCGGCAAAGTAGCTTTTCCCTGAACCAATATATTATTAAACAGAAGAGCTTTATGATAAAAAAAACATTAAGCTGATTGACCAGAAGAGCTTAAATTAAGCTCTTTGTTCAATCGGCTTTAGCTGTGTTGTGATTTTATAAAACTGCTTGTGATTTTTATTAAGCCTGTTGTACATTAAAGTACTACGTAATAAAAAATAAAACTCTTTTACATCAAATAATAAAATTCAGTTTTAAAAAGCGGTCTCAAGTTCTACGGGGATACAATCAAGTTCAATCGATTCGCAGATGAAATAGCGGCAAAACACACAAGAAGACAAGGATTTAATCTCAATTACGGACATCATTTTCAAGGAAACTTCATTTTAACATAAACGAGTAACACCGCCCTTGGCACTTGGTGGTAATTATTTCAAATACAATACCACCAATTAATATGATGTAACGACATTATTTTATACTTTTCATCGATAAATTCTTGTATATCTAAGTATTTATTCTTAATCTCGGAAAAGGCTCCAACGATTTTCATGAAATTTAGTACCCCTGCATACCGGGGGCGAATCGATCTAGCTAGGATTCATTTTTAGAAAATGTCGTTTTATTCGTGTTTTCAGGTATGAAAAAAAATACCGAGTTAAGCTCGGTCATCTAGGCTCTGACAGCTTTATAAAGAACATCATAGAAGAAAGACGAGGAAAGGGAAGACTGAGAATTAATTACATGAGTCAGACAGATTATAAAGAAGGTTATAGCCATGTCGTATCAAGTAGTAAAAGATATCGTATTGAAAGAAAAATATGAAGTACACTTAACGAGACGCTGTTTGCACTCTCTTACTTCACAAAAATATCAGCTGGATAGTTTTCTAAAAGTTCTGTCTGAAAGTTCACCCATGTAAGTTCATCATAACAAGTAGCTAATGAACCTTATTTAAAGTCTAACCATTGCGTGTTAGCTTTTAATAGTAAAACCACATTATCGTCTGGTCCTGAATCCCTCGGGATCCATCGCCGTGAAATGATGTCACTTGGCGCGTTCTTTGTCGTATTCAATACAAATACCATAAATGAATGCTTAAATTTTGGCGCATATACCTACAACAAAAAAAGTAGCAGTAGTTGAAATAGATTATATTATAAATTGGCTTGTAAAAAGTTTATTTTACAATCTTGATGAGTTTTTTAATAGGTGATACTAAGTACCTATCTACCTACATACTTTAGCCTAGGTTATTTTATCAAGGCAACCAATTATCATAATGTTGCACATCCGAAATGGATAGCTGTATAAACTTGTACCTACCTATCATTTAAGACCTACCCTTGTACAACAGTTTTGCAATAAAATATATCTGATTCTGATTCTGAGATGGAAATTTATTTTTTTGTTTAAAATGCATTAATATTCCCTTTGATAGCGGTTAACAGTTCCATGTATTCCACACAGTCAGCAATGTTTAAATTTATCTGAAAATACGGCGAATATGGCATTTAATGTATAAACAACGTTCTGCAAAACAAATACCCGTTCGGTATTGTATTGATGGAATGGTTAAATTACATGAAAAACCACTACAAAAAAAAAGGACTTACCAACTATTTATTCATGTGTAAACAGCAGAAAACCGATTTGTTTTAGGAATATGCATAAAATAACGGTGATTGGCCTCATGCCTCTCTTACATGGTATAACAAAGTAGCTTCCAGCCGTATGTATCCTTAGATCTTATTTAAACTATGTTCTCTATTGTAACTACGCATTTCATTGCGGTTTTCATCAATGGAAATAGTGATTCAAGAGGAAGGTAAGGAGGTAGGTGTGTATAGTATGGCCTTTAAATCTTTACTAGATGATTTATGCAGTGTCAGGAGGCAATTTTGCCTACACTTAACGGGACACTGTAGTGCCTGGGACATTGTATTGTAATAGTGTAAGCAATATTAATAGAAAACACCCATGGCCTAGCGGGGGCCTAGTCTCTAGTAACAACTAATTCTTAAAGTCACTTTCTTAATTAAATAACGTTTACAGATTTACTACTTACTGTACATATCACTTATTATTTCTAGGTATACAGTTTATATCTATGTAGCTAGGTATATCGAAAAGCAATTAAGTCTATGCACTTACACAAGAGTTACTCGGTATGCACAGGATGATCATTGTTTTGCTCATCATGAACGACAACGATATCAACTAAAACATCATCTAATTGAGTTTCATTATTCATGAAAAAGTACATGTAGAATGTGGTCGTAAAAACGAAATTGGCCCAATACAAATATTTCTGAAAAGAGCTGTAAGCGTCTTCGTTTTCTCTAACTACGTCCATTAGCTTTGCGGTAATCATGATAGCAAACACGGATGACTTGTATGTGATTTGTATGTTTATGAAAAAAATTCAACAAGCACTGAGTGTATTTTACATGAATGGATAACACACGTTACTTTTACGCGGGAACGGTAACCGGGCGCCGAGCGAGCGAGCTAGCACGGGATCCTGAGTTTACTGGCCATTACTGGGCCCGATGTAGCCTCCGAAGTTCACGCGCATGCGTAAGTACTGTAACATTTCATCCTCTATTTTGTGGTGGTCGGCTAATGTTGCAACTGAATTTTGGCTACCGTAAACTTCGGTTGTATCATCTTTGGTATATTTTGTGACAGGAGTTCCCAACTCGCACTAAGAAAACTGGTACCAGGTGGTTCGAAACGTTTTTGACATATTTCTATGGCAATGTCGCACATACTTATCAATATCAATTATGTATCTAAGTTTTCGAACAAAACGAATAGCATTTGATAAGTGGTTTTACCGCTTTTTTATTTCTAGTTTCTTAGTTTAATTTGGTTGGTACCTAAATAAGTAAATAAAATTAATTAAGAGTCGTGTTTGCCGAGTGGGATGCAGCTCGACTTTAGATCTGAAGGAATGGTGAAGGAAAACTAATTCGTGAGGAAGCCCGCGGCTTAGTCAGCCCCACACATCATAAGGCCATTGTCCTTCCTGTATATTATGGCCTGTTTATCTGAGAGGATGGTTTAGGTACTGAGCAAGCCAATTCCATTTCAACAATGTACCAAGCACTAAAGTGTTCCCTGCAGTGTTAGCAAAGTTTTACTTCAGACACTGTTTAAATCATCTAGATAATTAAGGTCAAGTTTATCTATAATTTGATAAATTTTCAATCGGGAGAAAATTATTATAATAATTTTATTTTTAAGTGTGTGGGAGGCTACCGCTGCTTGGTCTACCCACGGAACCGCAGCTGACGTACACAGGGCTTTATCAAACAATTTACGAAGCATTTTATAAATTCGTTCGTTCGTTCATTTGAGCAAGTGGCCAACTCTGGTGTCGGAGTTTTTAGGCCGCCTAACGGCCTCCGTTATAGCTTAACGAGTTTAAAAGCCGGAAAATTAACGTGCCCTCCGAAGCATGGGAGCGCTCAGCTGATAATGCCATTTGAACCCATCCATATTGTGACCGCTCAGAACGTTGCTTAACTTCGACGATCTATCAAGAACGTCTAGCAAGCTTCGCCACGAGCGCTTCCATCGCGCGTCATTTTAAAAGTTATTATCCAAGAGCTCCAAGAGATAGATAGATAGATAGGTACCTACTTTACTGGCACACGTTACAGCACACACCCAAACTCAAATTCAAAATTACTTTATTTAGTACGATCGTTTATAGAGCACTTTGTCACGTCACGTCCTTAAAACTAGGGGATTCTACTGCCTTTTCCAACGCGACTCCCTACGGAAAAGAATCAGGCAAGAACCTGGTGGTGTGGGCCAAACTTTTCTTTTCAGCGGTCCAATCTTAATAACCTTCTTGTACTTAAATCGAATACTATCTGTTTCATTGTTTTTTCCGGAGGCCCTAGTCATGTTATATTTCGACAATCGCTTTCGATAAGAAACTAAAAAAAATGTATAGGAATTGACATTCGATGACGAAAACACGAGCGATCAGAAATGTCAAATCAAAGGTGTAGCGATGATAGTAATCGAATAGCTTCATAGCGAATGCCGGTTGGCTAGGCCCTCAGTTTACTTAACTAAAAACAAAACACAAATAATAAATGAACAGGAAAAAAATAAATAAAACAGAGCATTCAATTCAGTACGAGTAGGTATGTGCCAATAGGCTTGTGCTGTGGTAGGTCAAAAGGGACCAGTCTTAGCTGTTACCTTGTTATCATAATTGTCTGATAATAGACAATTATGATGACAATATTTAGCAATATTACATTAATATTTATACATAGAAAATACCCGAGACACGAGACAAATTGCAGGGCATACAGATATTTGTCCCGCTGAGACCCGCAACCTCTGCGACCAACCAATTAAATCGAAGTTTAAATTGGTTATTGTATTTAGTGATGTTCCGAATACTTTTTTAACTTTCACAGCTAAACTATAAATCCGCCTTAAAGCCGGTTTCCACCGCGAACGAGTAATGAGCGAGAAATGTTAAGCGGAACGGACTCCTTTTTAATGAAATAGGTTTACATTTCCACCAACAAAGAGTTTTATTAAAAACTCCGCTTTCTGTGGGTATGTACAAGTACTTACTTGTAATTGGCCATCAGCACACATTATAATTTTTGCATGTATTTTTTTATAGTATCCCATATAATTATAATTTCTCTTTGTTTCTCTTTGTGTATGTTTTTTGAGTTGAATTTGTTATGTTCTTCTATGTATGTTATGGTTTAAGTGGCTTGCTAACGTTTTGGCTCTAGCTGTACGTTTGTAAAAAGTTTGTAAATAAATAATGTATTTAGTGGTAAGTTATCTAAATAACTTACTTATAGATTATTTTTCTCATGTAAGTGACAATGTATTTTTGAGAATAAATTCTTTAGACATATAAATAAAATAAAATATGTATCAAGTTATGCATTAAGAAAATAGAATAGAATAGAATAGAAAATACTTTATTGCACACCATATAAGAAAAATTAACAATGCAGAAAACTACAACAACTTAACTAAGATAGGTATACAATCGGCGGTCTTATCGCTTAAAAGCGATCTCTACCAGACAACCTGAATAATATATTTCTGACTACCCTTTAGACATCTTTAAAGAATCTAAAAGATTAGAAAATAATTGACTACCGTACTTTGGGGAAACAAAGTTTTTTTTTTGTCATTTTGCTGGTGTAAAAACAAGTAGGTAGGTACCTATTCAGGGCCCTTACTCTGGAACAACGAAAACGAAGTTTCGTGACAATTTTCGGGGTCAGCTTATGTTGGTGGATACTGAATTCGTAATAGTTCACCAACATAATCAGAACCCGAAAATTGTCACGAAACTTCGTTTTTCGTTTTGCAGAGTAGACGCCCAAGTTACTCGTGTCAGTCCGCTCCGCTCGATGCGGAAACCAGCCCTCAAACCGGATATTTTCAATTTCACCTGTCAAACGCAGAAAGAGAACTTTATGTACTCACAGCACTAGTTAGTTTCGTGAATCGAGCCTGTAGATAAGTTGCATTATGTAATTTATATCTAAAATCAAAAAAAGAAAGAAACAAAAATTCACAAGCATTGACAGATTTGACATTCTAATCGCTTTAGTTTTCGTCATAGTATGTCAATTCCTTTAAACTTTTGTATGTTTCTATTCGAAGCGATAAAATTGTGCAACGTAAATTAGCGTTTATTACGTAAATTAGGTAATAAAATCTTAATCGAAAAATTCTAAGATTTGGAGAATGCTAATTGTGCTTGGGTCAGCTTAGAGATTGTCTAATGGTAACTACAGACCTTCCAGTATACTTGCGCAAGTTAGATTACTAGTGTATTATATAATCTGTGGAAAGAATTGTACACTTTATTTCCGAAGTAACCACAAACGGCATAAGTACGCTTGTACAAATATCATTTCTGTGAAAGTGATCGTTCAATCCAGGTGGGTTGATTAATTGTACAATGGATGACGTTTTGGCATTATTATAATTATAAAGCCCATTGCGTCACACTACTGGACAAAGGCTTTCCCTGAATTGGTTAAATTTATTTATGCGGCAATTTGAAAAGTCATTATAGAAATCGAACTATATGGAGTAAAGACTAATAAAAAAAAATATTCGAACATCTTTGCTTTTAATTTTTTTTTATAAATGAATTGAGATTTGCACACCACAATAGGCATAACTATCCGCTACGCTACTGAAACTTGTGTTGAACTTGCGCAATGCTGCCACACACGTTTAAGTAAACTTGTGCAAAACCAATCAAAAATTTAAATTTTTTTGAGTCCAAAATTTTGAAACGCACATTCCATTATACTTGTACAAATCTAAAGTAACTGCGACAGTATACTGGAACATCTGTGGCTACTATAACTTGTCAAGAGACCGAAATTTGTCGCGTCATTCATCACGACTAAAGTATCATTTTTGTATGGACCATTTTACAAATCAATTTGTTAGGAGTCAGTATCTGAGAGATGATTTCAATCTATGGAACGTTGGTGCATTTCACAGTTTGTTAGCTGCTCCTTTGTCCAAGTCAGCTATTAAGTTGTCAACGAGCTAACATAGTCACTAAGTGACTTTATGTCCTATCAAATAAAAGATATAAATAATACATCTGTCTTTTGTTCAATTGTTTTACTTTAGCATTTGTCAGTTTAGTAGCTTTTCACTGTCGTATTTAACAATGGCAACAAACGGCAACAAGTTAGCCAATGTCACCGCAGGATACCAATTATAACTTGTGGCGAATTTACCTACTAAATTGTATTTATTGGGTTCCACTAGCACAGGTTCAGAAACAATGGCGTGTAAATGAGGAGGCTTACTTCACAGTGGGTGGGCTGATTAGATATTAGATGGTGGATTATTAACTGTTGAGTGGTCGTGAACGTAAATAAGTGTGGGCAAATGAATCAAAACTGGATATCATTGCTTTTTGAGTTCTCACAAAAAGTCCGTGTAATGCTTAAAGTCCCACATCTTTATTGACTCTGACTCTGACTTTGACTTGACTTCTTTACTGACTTGAATTATAATGACATGGTAGTAGCGTGGCACAAGCCATGTGAAGCCAAAGTAAAGAAGATGAAGAAGAAGATATTAGATGTAAGTACTGGAAAGTAGCGATTGAACACTAGCAAATGTGCGTGAGAATAGAATGAAATAGAAAATATTTGCTTACCAAGTGATAGATAGATAGATAGATAGATAGAAAACTCTTTATTGTTACACCAAGTTATGCACTAAAACTAAAAAACTTAAGAACTAATACAAGGTCAATACAAGGGTAAGTGCCTATTTAAAAAAAAAAAATTAACAATGAAATAGATAAAATGATCACAACTTTATTCCCAAGACATATTCTTTCAGATCTTCGCCCATTTTTACATCCATTGAAGATTAGTCAGAGGTATGTCCAGATCAAAGGTAATGTATGTCCAGATACATTTTGATACATGAAAACATTTTGCAGAAGTTAACATTAGGTTGGTAGGTACTTAACAGGTTCATTAAAACAAACAAAAAGCTATAAAAGGCACAAACACTTAAAATTAGGTAGGTATATAGGTAGGCAAATCAATAATAAAATCGGTTTATTTTACGCACAAATTACCAATCATGCTAAGGTTGTAAGAAAAGTGTTGAGATCTTTTTTGTAGACAATTTTACGATCTACAAACTTTGTTTGAACCATTTTTCGGTAGCTCTCATTGTTTCAAAGATATACGCAAAAAACGCAAATTTGTGACCTTTGACCTCGAATAAAAAACAACGCACAAGCGGGATCGATGGGGACTTTTGACATATCATTTGTAATGACGTATTCAAGGCCTGCACAAAAATCCAGCTTGTTGGGAATTAATGCAAACTGTAATTCTATTTTGACTGGACTATTATAGCCTTATTTTCTTGTCACTCGATTGTCAATATATCTCATTTCTGTTACCCATGTATGTTATTATATTCTGTTATAAATTATATTCTATTTTCACCTAGTTAGTGGCATGATGTGGAGAGAGAGAGGAGGGCTGTACTACGAGAGAATATCTAATACGATTTGTAAGTTACTAATTGAATATTGACGTTGCATTGTTCAGTTGCCTCGCAGCTTTTGTCCTCCAGCGTTTGTAGTATGGCTTACTGTACGCTACTTAAGCCCGTCACACACGTAGCTATAATATATATTATAGCTGCGTGTGCGTTCACTTAAATATTTGTATAGAAAATATATCGTAATATGCCTTGCTATAATTTATAGTAATATATATTATAGCTAAGTGTGTGACGGGCTATAGAGAGAAGGATTACATCGCCAACGGTAGAGGCCAGAAATAGAGATTCCACTTCGTTCAACGTCTGACAATTCTGTATGACATGTTTTGTTTTGATCTAATATGTTTAGTATTGTATGTATTTACAAAAAAAATTGTATCTACCTATGTAGTTTATCAGTCATTTGGTTACCATAACACAAGCATTCAAGCAAGCATTTGCTTGGGACAAATTTTATTGACGCTATGTGGAATGTCCAAATAGTTATTTATTTTATTTTCGTTTGACATTTTGTTTTATTTTACTTCTCTATGTTTACGTAAAAACCGTGTTGGCCAAGTGGATCAGTACTTCGACTTTCTATCGTCGTGGGTTCGAATCCGGCCGTGCATCAATGGACTTTTCCTGTCGAAATTTTTTTATGGAAAACAAAGCTTGCCTCCTGACTCTGTATAAATCATCTAGTAAAGATGTTAAGGCCTGTGGTTTTTATGTTTACATACAAACATAAAATCACGCCTCTTTCCCATGGGGGTAGGCAGAGACCACGGATCTCCACTTGCTACGATCCACACAAGTCTTTAGCCTCATTCACTCTTTTAAAAATAATCTGCATTATGATCACATTTTCCTTTAACTTAAATATTTTCTCAAACAAAACTAGTGATAAATGTCCACACAAGCTAGAGTTTACGACCAACTTGGCAGCAGTATCTAATATTTAATTTATATTTCAAAACATAAACGGAACACGTCATAAATTTTAAGTGTATTTAAAAATAAACAGTTTTTACACTTGTTAATAAAATCAGCTCACCAGAACTGGTGAGCTGATATTGTGACATTTTAATAGTATTTTTATTTATTTTGTGCGGTAGTGCTGTGTAGTATGTTTCTTTTTTTATTATTATTACTAGTGTTTGCAAAATTTTTAATGGTTTTATATTATGCTTATTATTGTTATTAGTCCATTTTATTTGCTTTTAGTTTATAAGATAACATTCAAATACGATTGTGAAATTGTTTGTGAATAAATGAAATGAAATGAAATGAAATGAAATTAACAAGTGTAAAATTAAAATGTTTAATAAACCGACTTCAATTTCGAAATAAGAAACCAATTCCTGCACTCTCAAGGTCCATTTTTGTTTATACATCGGAAGAGTCTCATCAGATCCTTTAAAAAAAATTATAGAACCACCTCGGGATGTACTCTTTGAAGCAAAAATATAATTTTCAATCATCAAAATCGGTTCAAAAACGATAAAGTTATCCGCGAACAAACATAAAAAAAATATATACGGTCGATTTGAAAAACTTATTTTTAAGTAGTTTAAAAAATAAGCTGTCATGACAGGAATACTGATGTATTTCATGCAGGTCAGTAATCTATATGAAAGAAAGAAAGAAAGAAAGAAAAATCATTTATGGACCTCAAGGATCACTTAAGTTTCGTTTTACATGCTAGGTGATTCTAATGCCTGTTCCAACATATTATAATAGTTAGCGCAGTACACGAATGTTATAGTTGTAAGCAAAAGTAGTACTTAAATGTTTAGAAGTAGTTAATGCAAGTTCCGATAAGCCATAAACGCAACGGTGCGCGAATTCTCTGTTAAGGGCAAACTATAAGTAGGTAGGTACCTATTTTAAGGCCACTCAATTGTTTGGCGCCAATAAAATACAATTAAATCGGAAGTATAGTAATTAGTTAGTGATTGACTTACTACTGTGTGTGTAAGTATGTAAGTGTATTTATTACTCTTTCACGCTCAAACGGCTGGACGTATTTGAATGAATTTTGGTACCAGTTGCTTATACCCTGGATAAAAAATTGGCTTTTTTCGATCTCTTACGAGAACGAGAACGAGAACGAGAACGAGAACGAGAACGAGAAAGAGAAAGTTACTACGTTTTTTTTGAAGAAACGATTCTTAGGTCAGTGCTTAGGTAATCTCGCATACGATACAAAACAGAGATATAAACATAGAAATAATTACGAAAGCGGTTTGTACAACATGATTCTCGAAACTCAACGCCTCCTTATTAAGTTTTCTAATTGCAATTATAATTGCAATTAGAAGGGCTTACCTTAATTAGTCTTTATATCTTTTAATGAATGTAAGAAAACCTTAAATACTTGAAAACCTGAGAACGTTTGCCGCGATCGCATCAAAATAATGCTCAAAAATTTTAAAAATATATAATTTTTTTAGAATGATACAAAAATGTTGGGCTTTCTTGCCACACAGTCAACGGTTATATAAAAGAATGTGTTATGTTTTTGAATTCAGCTAAAACGGCATTTTCAGGCTCTCACAGTTTTGGGGGGGGGGGGCTAAGGGTTGGTTCACACCGGGTGCAAAAAGGGGTAGTTTCACTAGGTAAATGTGGCAAGTAGGTGGACGTGACTTGCGGTCGTTCGACGCATGTTGTCGACTGAGCGTGCCTCAGGGTTGAGCCGTTGGGTGCGGAAAATGACACGTGCTTAAATGTGCCTCGGTGTATGCTGTGCGATGTTACAACAACAAACCAGACTTCTTCCTATACATAAATAGGTTGGGACCTGGGAGCAAGCTTTTTATCCAGGCTTCTACCTTAAGCATTAAGAGTTCTTTTAAGTGACTGGATGACGTAGATGTTGATTTTGGCTCGCGAACTTATTTTACAAATACGTAGGGAGGTAGCTTATTTTTTTTTATTGATAACAAACACACTAGCTAGACCATTTTGTACAATGAATTCATCTCATCATCTATTTATATTTTAGTGTTAAGTAAAGACACATGAACAATAAATTCATTATGTTTCATCCCAAAATTTAATCGTTCCTCAATACACTCATCAACAAAATAACGGAAAGCTTTTTTTGTATAATTTTTTTGTCTACATTTAGACTGAATTAACAGAAAAGTTAGCAGGAACCAGTAGCTAAAAATAGCAGTGATGGGATATGCTAATTTCCATAAAATGTGGTCCTGTAGGTACCAGATGTATACGTAATTCAGTGACTTTTCTTATCGAAATGTGAAAAAATGAAGGGACGGCAACATGTTTAGTGCTGTCATTAGTTAAGTTTAGTTTTGACAACATCTGAATTGACACAATTGTAGGATTATTTATTGCTTTTAAATTATTTGCATTTGTGGTTTAGTTGAGTTGCGTTTGTAAGAACAGCGCCATCTAACAAAGGGTAGTTGAACCAATTACTGAGGAAATAGGTCTAGTGTTTATAACAGGTGGTTAACTTTTACGAACGGGATGGTTTTCTTCTGCTCGTCTACTTTTCTTATAAATTGTTACCTTTATAAAATATTAAATAAGAAGTAGAAGTCGACTTTAATAAATACTGTAATATAACTTAAAATAATCTTGGGAACAAACGCTACCAAAAACTTTCCGTTAGTCCCTGAAGGAGGCTGAAATCCTAAGTTGTTAGTTCCACCACCCTTTGTTAGATGGCGTTGTACAGACGCGTAAAAAATAGTTCAACTAAACCACCGATAGAGTTGGCCACTTGCGCATACAAACTTCCTTACCTACCGATAGAGTGCTTCAGAGCGCTGTGTGGATAAGTTACAAAATATTTTAAGTAGGTAGCTAGTGTTCTCAAACTTTAATTTAAATTAACTGAACGATAGCTATAACGAAAATAGCGATAACTTTATAGAAGAACTTTATTCTCATAATAACACACTGCTGTCAATTCAGTTGTCGCAAAAACTAAACTAAACTTAATTTGACACCATCCTTTTTAATTCGATCGTTATGAAAGGGACGGTAACATTTTTAGTGTGTCAAACTAGTTTAGTCACAGATAATATAATACTATACTAGTTTAGTTTAGTTTTGGCGACATCTGAATTGACACCACTGCTTCATTTTATAAAATTCAGCAAAATTTAATAAAAAATCTCGCGATCACGATTTTAGATCCGGTTATAAGATTACTTTTCTTCCTAAAAATGAATGATCATGAAGGCCTAGTTAGGGTTAGAGGTTAAAGAGGTACCAAGCGGCTATTCGGTAATCGTGCAAGCGAAATCGAATCTTCAAGGTAAGACCAGAAAATTTAGTTTTCCTTAACATCGGATTTTGCGAAATAAGGCCATAATGGGCTAAGTTGAGTAAAATGGAAAGCGTGTAGCGTGTTAACTTTCACTTACGTTATTCTAGGTCGTTTATATGGTTCAAGGTTTAAATGTTTCTTTGTGGGGTGGGTTAGGCTATGAAGATTATACTCGTATAAATAAGGTAATTTTAGCACAATAATTTAATAGAGCCTCGTTAAGTGGGTAATTGCCTCGATTTTCGATTTAAAGGTTTAAAATCCTGTCGTAAAACGAAGAAAAAAAGAGTTTTTAGTAAGTTATGACGGAGTACCTTAAAACTCAATCACCAGAGTTAACCAGCTCATACGAATATGCATGTTATACTGTGTATGGTTTGATTTGGTATGCAAGAGCTCCATTAGAGCAAGGACTGAGAATTTCCGAAGTTGTTTCAATGAGGTTCTCAGGGGCTTCTTGAAAGCTGTTGCCATAGCAACGGGACGTGCCAGACGCCACAGATACTGGCATAGTTATAACATACCAGCTGCCCTAGCCACGTCACTAACACTGTAGTCTTTTTTAAACTTTCGCGATCAGAACACATTATAAAACATATGCAAACGGGTATTTATCACGAATTTCACCTTTGATATTCGCCCGGCGTTTCGACCGGATCCGTGGCATCCGTGGCATCCACGGGAAGACATCTAATGGGAAGACTGTCTTCCCGAGACCACGGCTGGTGCAATCCGGTCGAAACGTAGGGCGAATATCAAAGGTAAAATTCGTGATAAATACCCGTTTCCATAAGTTTTACTAACGCTGTGTTGAACAAAGATAACGTGTGGAAAGTGTAATCTGTGATTGCTAAATTGTAAAAATGCTCTTCTACAAAAACCAGGTCTTGAAATTAAAAAATGTGGTCGAATACCTATACGAAATATACAAATAGTCTTAAGGTGGTTGTATGCGTCAAATAACGACGCCGCCTATTTTATTTTATTATGACGTTGAACAAAAGAAAATAAAAAAACTGAATGTTCCGTTTGTGAAACCTATCATAAGCTTTTTTTTAATACCTCTGTAATAGTTTTATTTGTATAGTCTAGGAAGAGTAGCGAAAACAGAGTTTGGTGGACTCCAAGTCCAACTTCGCTACTTCTCGTAAAACGTGATTACATAATATACTTATCCGGTTTGACAGATTCCTGGACTTGACGTCTAGTGCTTACGTATTGAGGATAGGTCACGTGGTCAGAAGTGTCGACCGGACAAGTGATGGATGGTAGAAAAATATTTGATAACAAGCGCTTGCATTCTGACTATAGGTGTAACTAGATGTTCTTAACCCATAATCAAACAGATTACGGTCTTAGGTTAATACCTCTAGAGTGGATATGGCGTACTAAGCTATTATTAAAATTAAATAAATGTTGTTGCTGCAAAGCTTAAGTGGAACTGGGTCGGGCATGTCTGCCGTATGCTGGAAGATCTGTGGGCCAAAATTACCACTTCGTGGAGCCCTGACACAGGGACCCGGCAGCGCTGCCAATATGATTACGAATGAGATGACGGCACGAACAAGACACGAACAGGACTGGCAGACAAAGGCACTGGATCGGCGTGACTGTTAAAACTGGGCCTTTGCACAACAATGGGATAAAATGGGCTAGTAGTTGTTTATTGTTGTTGTTGTAGGGCTAGTAGTAATAAATATTTATTTAAAATCTATGAATTCACCACACCAGTTGTAGCTTTACAATAAGTTAACTTTGATCATGATACACTCAAGATAAAGTTAACTTATTACGCAGAAAAAGTAAAGGCAATACAATGCATGTTAAATGGTCAATTTTAAATTATGTCTCAATAGGAGAGGGAGGACGAAAGAACTGCAGTGGGACGCTAATAATAATAATTGAAAATAGAACAGAAAGTAGTTGCAAATATAGTTGAATATAGTGGTTATAAAGAACATTCATATTGACTGGGTAGATACTTATAAATGGCGATAATGTAAAAAATCCTTCTACACAAGTTAGGCTGATGACGTCATGTAATACACAAACATCACTATGGTCAACGAACCCTCACCACTAGCTCGTAAACAGCGTAAGGAAGGCCTAGTGTCTTTAAGTTTCTTATTTCAGACTTGTCTGCGTTAAAAATAACTCGCTACTCAATGACAAAAGGATAAAACGTCCAAGGTCGGCCACAGATGACATTGTAGTAGCCTCCGCAATGCGGCCCGCGCCTTGTGGAATGATAATAAAGTCCTGACGAATTCAATTCTGTGTGTAATTGAGCGTTCATGGTCCAACGCTCCTAGGTAAGGAACGAAAGATCCAAAACGCACTTGTGAAACACCATAGTGCAAAAAACGAAAAGAGGTGACATAATCCACGTAAATTTCTGATAAAAGGAGTTTACAAAAGGCAAACAATATTTTATATAGTAAAAGCGACTTAAATTTTGTAAGAGAGAATATTCTGCATTCTCAAGGTGCATTCCTGTTTATAACTTTGAAGATGCTGAAGTGTATCCGATGCTGTTGTATAATAGTCTCGTGTGTCCTTGTATTGTTAAAGACCTGTCTCTGGCACATCACTGGCATGCGAGCCGAAATGGCAGGAAGGTAGAAAGTCTGCGTGAGTAAATGAATGTGAGTGCAAAGGCGATATAATTAAATATAAGGACAATGTCGAGCCAGTGTGGTTCAACAGCTATCTAAATAACCCCTACAGATCTTCAAAATTATATGGAATCTCGGGAGTCATCTCCTTCAAACAAAAAAATAATTTTCAAAATCAGTAACAATTATTCTGTTACTGATTTTGATAATTATTTTTTCAAAATCAGTTGAATGACGAACGAATGATGAACGATGAAAATACATAATAAACATACTACTGTGGAACCTATCTATTTAAGACGCCTCATGCCGTTGTACATTTTAAATATCGATGCCTGATTTACTGATACACTAAAGTAATAATAATAAAAACGTTTATTTCTTTTCAAATAGAAACATTTACAAAAAGCTTAAAATAAAAATGCGACAAAGAAAATGGTCATCACTCAGCATGTGCAACAGTAGAGCAGAAAGGTACCCTACTGTTGCGCTGGTATTATGTGACGCCAGAGAAGAGCGTATAGCAGCGGCACTGCGATACACAACACAAGTGAAATAAAGTGTTTTTTGTATTATAAATTTACTATTAGATAAAAAAGTATTCGAACTAATTCGATTTTAGAGATCATTTTTGTACGATTAGGGGCTTCTAACATAATAAATAAATACCCTTGGACATTCAATTTCTACACAGCGTCCATCTAGTCCCAAGCCAAGCAATTTAATGCTTATGTTATGGTGATGACTGATATACTACATAAATACATACATATTATAGATAGAAAAACGCCAGCCCCAGAACAAATATCTACAGAACATACAAACATTTGTCCCGCGGCGGAGATCGAACCCGCTACTCCGCTTCTCAGATAGGCCTTCCCCACTGCACCAAGGCCAACATAATTATGTTACCCATTTGTTATTAACTTAAGCTACCAAATATTGTTTATTTACCTTTACAAGGAACAACGGGGTGTAGTTTTACAGCACAACACTTACCTGTAAATAAAGAAACGAAATTAATGGCTGAAAAACAAGCAAACGTAATAAAGCTATTTTTAAATAGCTTCCAATTCTTGGTGTGTGGACTAGGACCTATTACTGCCTTAGATTGTGGTGAAGGTATGGAGGGAAGTCTAGTCTAGAATAGTTTGCCTAGAAGTATGCACAAAACTCAAGCCCCCTTATTAATACATACACACATACATAAAATCACGCCTCTTTCCCATGGGGGTAGGCAGAGACCACGGATCTCCACTTGCTACGATCCTGACACACTTCTTTCGCCTTATTAATAAACGAAGATTAACAAAGAACGTCAGTGAATGAACGAATTAGCACTTTATTGTACACAGAATATAGATACAAATAAAACTTAAAATTAATACTTCGTTGATCTTTGTTTATTAATAAGAGGGAAGGCGTACTTAATAGTAATCATAGTGATCTTATCATCGTGGCAGAGAGAGAAGGCTTATGGTGGTTCCATAAGTATAGCCCACAAAATTCAAAGTGTCTTGCATTTTTTGCAATGATTTATAATCTATAAAAAATCCCTAATAAAAACCAAAGTCGATCATTGCAAAAAAATGCAAGAAAATTTGAAAAAAACCGCACCAAAATCGGTTCATTTGTCCAGGAAATATGATGCTGAAGATAGACTTACAGGTACCATAAACTTATAACAACCCTCTTTTTCCTCGGGGGCTTAAAAATATTTACTCTTGTTCATTACGTAGGTAATTCAATGTTTAAATAATCAAAGGTCATCAGTAACATTTGTTGCATTCAAGTTCGTTGTTTCCTTTCTTTGGAGAGATAGCGCAACAGGTGTGTTCGTTTGTTTGGATTGTTTACTTGCTCAAGTTTTTGGTATAAACAGAGAAATAACGTCAAAATCACTCGAAATCAAAATCTAGGTCACAAAAACTCTTCTTCTTCTTCCTGCCCTTATCCCACTATGTGGGGTCGGCACAACATGGTATTCTTCTTCCATTTCCCTCTATCAGACGTCATCTCCGCACTCACTCCTATCTTACTCATGTCATCCTTCACACAGTCCGTCCATCTTTTCTTTGGCCTACCTCTAAACCTATATCCATCCACATTCATATCTAACACTCTCCTAGTTCCGTGACGTTTAGGTCACAAAAACATAATTAAATTGTTTTGTGATAGCAACAGTCACTAATTATAAACTAGTAATTCGGCTGAAGAACGAGAACTCGCGTACCGTGGGTTGGTGGTATATTTTGTAATTGCTTCTGACCACTGATTAAAAACTCGATGAACGAACTTATTTTTATGGCGAGTTGGCACTTCTGACATTACGAGTATTATGTTATTTTGGCAAAATAGTTTCGGATATATTTGCGTAGCAATCTTTAAAAAAAACCGTAACTTTTTATTTCTATATTTCTGCAATTTTTTTTTGTTTCTACTTGTATAACTGTAGTTTGTTTTAAGGGTGATGTTTTACGTTGCTTGTAAAAAATGTAATGCATTTCAGAGAATGTGCGCGTTGAAGTTTTTTGTTTGCTACGTAAGCACCGTAGCACCCTCTACGCTGAGTGCTACGGAAAAGTTATATCGATTTTGAAAAGGATGGCAATGCGGTAGGGTAGCATAACTTATACTGAAAATATAAAACAGACAATAACCTACACAATGCTGAAAACTGCATGTCTCTACGACGTCTAGATCCAAAGTTATCGGCTACTTTTAAAAAGTTTCCGCTCAAATGTCGATCCGCGCAAGACTGTTCTTCGCGCAAGTTTTTTTCACTGAAATATTCTGATGCCTAATGTGTATACGTAATAGCAGTGATAAGTTTCAGTGTGGAAAAAAACATAGAACTGCACAAGTAGCGATTAATTAAAATAATAACATTGTTTTTTTATTAATGAGTCCATTTCATGATTTTGAAATCCCGAAATTTAAACATCAATAATTTCGGGATTGTAGATGAGGTATTATCAACTCTGTTTTATATTCACACGTAAACTTGTGGCTAATAATTATACTTGACCTATTCCAATCACTGGTAATGAGAGATAACGTTTCATGTTTTTATTTAGTTACTTTTTTATATTCGAAAATCATAGTGTCCTCGGGTGAAAGACTTATTAATGCACTCTAACTATTAGCTGATGACCCTCTTGTGCATCCGTAGGAAACCTTCCAACCTTCTGTAACAATTTACTATTTCGATATAAGATAAAGGCTAGTGTTTTAATTATCTGTTTTCATTATTTTAAGCACAGGTCCACTGGTCCTTTTAGCCTTGTTCAGACAGGTACATAATCATTTCCTTGAAGATCCAAGAGACAAATCCTTTAACCAACTTCAAAAAAGTTATGATATTCCTTTATCAATCGCGCTTCCGTCATCTAACGTGATTTTTAAATTTTTTTCGTTACAATTTTAATAGATTTTTTTTAATTTTAATTGTACTTAGATTAATCTATTAAAACGCGATTAGAGAAATGTAACTTGGCTAGAAGGGGCAGGTCCTTTAATTTCATTACATCATTTGTTTTGAAGCAATTATAACGAGCTTTGATACTGCCTTTGAAAATAAAACTCGTTAGTACATCAAAAGAAATGACTGAAAACTTTTCATTGTTCAAACTTAAGAAGTTATGTTTTCTTCTAAACTTCATTTTTCAAACGTTACAATCTTGACAAGTTTTCCAAAAGAAAACAAAAACTCAATCCAAGTTATATAAATAGGCATTTACGCAATCTTACCTTCTAAATTATAAATGCATCCATTAATTATTATCCAGGATGTATAACGCGAAAACTACTGAACGGATTTGGATGCACTTGGAATAACACATTGGCTACTTTTAACCAGGTAAGTACCACACGGGGGAAGCCGTGAAATAGCTAGTTTTATTATAAGTATAGATAGAGAAGAGATAGAGACTGTACACGAAACGGGGAACTGCACCAATAATTAAATTTTATATTCCCCTGTTTCTCTGACAATTCCACTGTCACACTAGTCGTAATGCAATTAGCATAGCTGTAATCTAGTTAGCATCTGCACTTGTCTTGCCTCGCAAGAACCCTAAATAAACTTAGAGTAACCAGCCGACGACGTCAAGGGTACAAAGGGTTTTTCTCATTATTTTGTATCCCTAAGACTAGGTATAATTTTAAGCTATTGCATAGCTTCTATCGCGGGCCTTGAGCGTGGAGATCGAATCCAGAAATTTCGTAACGAAAATAACCTAACACCCCCCATGCAATAGCTTTACCGCGGCAGTCTTTGAGTGCCACACGTCTTTTTCTTTGTTTTTTGTGACTGAGGAAGACTTGTTTCCTATAAATTCTCGTATCCTAATTCCGGGATAGTTCTGCTGGAAAGCATGTCACAAAAATTCTCAGCACTGTCTATACTCGTTTGCTTGTCCACTGTACTCAACAATCCGGTCTGATTTATGGAAGAAAACTATGTACAATACTATGTACCTACTATGTACAAAAAAATATGTTATCTTTATGTAGCCTTTATGTAGATTTAAATAGATAATGCGATAATGCGCCTCTTAACGAAAAATCTATTTGGCTTGCAAACAATGCAGAAAAACATGTTATTATTTGTACGAGGTAGGTACCTATGCTGGCATCTTCTCAAATCGGGAGCACCTGACTTTATTGGATACGTTCAGCGTAAACAAATATCTTATCTTCTTTCGTGGGGTAACCTCATGGCGTAATTCCATAAAAGAGAGCTGAAACTTCGAACGGTCTATTATAAGTAAGTTCGTATGAGCTAGCAGGCAAACCCTGGTGACTGAGTTTGTAAGCCGCTTGAAGGCCTCCGTCATGGCTTAAAGACTTAAAAACCGGGACCGACAATTAAAAGTGCCCTCTGAAGCCCGGAGGCGGTCAGCTGTTAATGCCACTTGCAGTCACTCATCCAAATTGACGGCTCAGAACGTTGCTTATCTTTCACGGTCTAGCAAGCTTCGAAACGAGCTCTTCACGGTCTAGTGTTAGGTTCCCTATCGCTGTATTTCAACTTCAAAGTCATGTCAAAGTTCAGAGGTACATTCAATGTATTAAGCTAATTACATCGCGAGAGATGTTACTTTGTGAATGCATCTGCAGCAAAGCTTCGAACTTTGCCAAGGCAGCACTTCTTTGCAAAGGCATGTGCTACTTACATCGTAACATTTCTAAGAAATCTCGAGTAAGTCTTTACAAACTTTACTAAACTTTCAGTTGTACGGCTTTCAACTAATAAGATTTGCTGAAAATACGTCATTACTTAATATTGGGACGCATGTTTCTCATTTGAATTTAGACTTTGTAAAGAGCGTGAAAACTAGATAATAACCAAAAGCTACCTTATTTCTCAAACGCGATAAGGAATAAACTTTGGGCATTATTGTCGATGTAAAGAGCGAACAACAACCACGTTCGAGTTCAGAAACCTATCTATAAGGTGTCGTCTTTAGTATAGTAAGCATATTTTGTTCATACACTGTCCGAGATGTGACCAATGGCTATTGTATTCATTCATTCTTGTGGACAGTTATCTGCAAGAATAAAGATATTGCGTGTGGCTCTTGTAATTTTAAATAAACAATGTAAGATTTCTTTTTTGGTAATAGAAAACTATCAAAAAGGACGTTTTGCGACATGATATAGGTATATTTTATATCTGGTGAATTAAATTGGAGAAGTGCTGATCACAGTTTAGGATGGAACGGACTTACTTGATAGGTGGATATTTGCGGCGCTTCATCATATTGCCAAGTAAGCGCGTGCGTTGCGTCTGCGAGCGGAAACCAAAGTGTTGCTCTCCGGCGCAGTGAATGAATGGATGAAAACTTTGTTCATGTTCACTCCTGTTTTCGTTCCGTTGAAGAAAGAGGATAGGTCACAGTAGAGGAGTGAATGGATGATCGAGATTGTATATTAATAAACAAATAAATCCTTGAGCATTGCACACAGCGTCGTTTAGTCCTAAGCTAAGCAATTTAATGCTTGTGTTATGGTAATCAGAATATTACTGTTATACTACTTATATAGTTTTTTTTTATTGTAAAAACACATACATAATAGGAAACATCAAGACATGAAACAAATAGGTTATTGCTGACCATACAAACATTTGTCCCGCAACGGGGATCGAACACGACAACGTAATCTCTGCGTTTGAGGCGGGCTTTCACCTACTGCACCACAGAGATCATAGAATACGAGTAAATATGAATAGTTGTGTGATTTGATGGATAGATGGCGCCACCAACAGTTGTGTGAATTCTTTAGATAGATGGCGTTACCAATATCACAAATAGAAAGTTGTCGTTGTGAATAAAACATTTATGTTCATCTACTTACCTACAGTCTACACTAATAATTAAGAAAATATATGTATTTTTGTATATAATTATACTGATTGAATAAACTCAAAAGCTACTGGAAATCAAAAAATCTTTTACCATTAAAATGTCACATTTGTGGCAATTCTGAGGGTCGCAAAAGCTAAACTTAACTAACTTAAAATGTTGCCGTCCCTTTCATAGCGATGGAAATAAAAAGGATGGCATTAATTTAAGTTAGTTTAGTGGCAATTCGGAGTGTCGCAAAAGCTAAACTAATCCTATGTTAATCCCTGATTAACATAGGTTATATTTTATCCCGGTATTACCACGGGAACGGGAACGACGCACGTGAAACCGTGAGTCACTGCTAGTAAATTATAAAAATCAAACGTAGCCGCTTTAGCCCTGCAGGTGAAAGATAGTAACATTCATGAAATATATGAATGAAAGACGATAAATACCAAGAAGACAGACAAAAGCCATCTTTGTCTGTCTTCTTGGTATTCATCGTATTGGATAACAGCAATTGATTTTAGTACTTAGTAAATGATGTGCGTCAATGGGCATTGAACAATGGGCGTTTTCACATTGAACGATATCTATACAGAGCTCTGATATCGTCGGACGATACCGTTGTCGTCCGAGCTGACGAGGGTCGGTGTCGTTATCGTCGCAGTGTGAAGACGCCCATTGATGACCTCTGTGGCACAGTGGGCGAAAGCCTGCCTGAGACGCAGAGGTTGCGGGTTCGCCACGGGACAAATGTTTGCATGTTCTGCAGATATTTGTTCCGGGTCTGGTAGTTTTTCTATGTATACTATGTATGTATTTACAAGAAAAAAAAACAATGTAGTATCATATTTATAAATATTAACGGGACTTAATCGCGTATTGAAATCAATATTATTTATTTACCTCGACGTTTCGATGACATTACAATCACCGTGGTCACGAGTAGACTGACGGCCGGCATCCGCTCGCATCTTCAACTGACGAGGTTTAAGACTACCCTCAATCAGTCAACACAAACTAAAACTAGGGTTGCGACACACCACACTGACAGTGTCCGGCGATGCGTTAGACGATTTTTTACGATGCGTACACAATTTGATGACTGGATCCCACGTTGATGACAATTTGTAACCACTGTCCCGGTTAAAATTTCTATGCTTCTTAATTTCAACCGCTTCACGCACAATTCGGCTATAATAATGGCGATCATTGGACAGGATTAACGGTTTGTGCAATTCTATCCAGTGGTTTGATCCTAATTCAAGCAAATGCTCCGCTATCGCTGATTTTTCCACCTGGCGGTTTTTGACAGCTGCGATATGTTCTTTGACTCTTTCAGCAATAGTCCGCTTAGTTTGTCCGATATAAGAACTACCGCAACTGCAATCAATCTTATACACCCCCGGTGTTTGATAGGGTATGGTATCTTTGACTGTTCCTACTTGCGCTGCTATCTTGCATAGTGGAGAGAAAACTGTCTTTATTGCATATTTTTTGAGCAAAGAACCGACTTTGTCTGTCACCCCTCTAATGTACGGCAAGTATGCTCTTTCTCTCGGAACATCAACCTTCTTTATCCTATTCATACGTCGAGCACATATATTCCTCATCCTGTAGACGTTTTTCTTCAGTACACCTTGTACATGTGATAATTCCTCTTGTAAAAATTCTGGGTCACACAATGCATAGGCTCTGTTGACTAATGAAGAAACTACCGATGCTAAATTCGTAGGATGGTGGTGAGACATTGAATCTAGGTATTTGTCAGTGTGAGTAGGTTTTCTGTAGACAGTGTGTGTTAGGGACCCATCAGATCTCGCCATTACTTTAATGTCCAGAAAAGGTAATGTACGGTTACACTGCAACTCAAAAGTAAACCTTATCTTGTGATGGATAGAGTTAAGGTGTTGTAGAAACTGTTCAACTTCCGGCTTGCTACCTTTCATAATGCAAAACACATCGTCTACGTAACGTTTCCATAACTTTAAACTAGATGGAAACTGTATCAGTGACTCAAAATGCTCCATCCAGATGTTAGCCATAACGGGTGCCACAGGACTCCCCATAGCAACGCCATCTATCTGTAGGTAGTGTTGTCCTCTATACAAAAAATAGCTCCCTTCTAAACAGTTTCGTAACAAAGTAATATATCCTTCTGGCATGGTGTTATCTTTAAGTTTTCGCCTAATTAAGTCTACACACTCTTTCAATGGAACATTCGTGAAAAGTGACTCAACGTCAAAACTCACCATGATGTCATCTGGTTCCAGAATTATGTCCTTAATTAGAACGATAAAATGGCGAGAATCCTTTACGAAAGAAGACGTCTTTCCCACCAATGGTTGCAACACTTTTGCAACGTAACCTGCAAGGCTGTATGTAGGTGAGTTTATCTGACTCACAATTGGTCGCAGTGGGACGCTGGGTTTGTGTATCTTGGGCAGCCCATACAATTTTGGTGGTTGAGAAATTTTAGGCTTGAACAATCTAATAAAGTCGTCCTCTTCCATAATTTCTTTATTATCTCTAACTACTGCGCGTATACGTCGTGTCACTCTAGCGGTCGGGTCGAAGGACACAGGTTTGTAAATATTTGTGTCGCTCAACAAAAGTATATGTAGTATCAGTCATCTGGTTACCTTAACACAAGCATTAAATTGCTTAGCTTGGGATATGACGCTGTGTGGAATGTCCAGGGATATTTATTGAAAGAGAAGCTATTATGGACTAGTCTTATCAACTTAAAAATAGGATTCTATGTTCCCCTGTCTCTTTTCTTTATGTCTATGTTCACAGACTTTTTCGTCACTGTGGACCGATTTTGAAAATTCTTTTTTTGTTGAAAAAGTATCCTCCTTTAATTTAGTTTCTGTAAATAAATATAGATTTCTGAAGTCTCATTGAGGATCTGAAGAGAACCGTAGGTTTTGAACAGAATTGTACCTCCAGAGTGCAGAAAATTTCTATTCTATTCTTTCTATTCTATTCTAACGAAATTGTAGTTCTTTTATTATATTTTTTTTTATTTTGCCACAATCTTATAGTATAGTAAGTATAGATAGATAATAATAACAGGGTCTCAAGTAGTTACTTCCAGATTTTAAATTATTTTCGCGCGTCATGTTTGACATCGCTTGCGTCATGTCTATTGCTCCTGACCTACTATAATTACGAAGTACAAAAGCTACCTAGACAATGTGTGCCACGGACAGTAGATTCATGGTAATGTGGAATTAATCATTAAGGCGTTTCTATAGAAAAATTGTGGTAGGTCAATTACTAATTTAATACGAAGTGCTGTTCGTACAACATGGGGTGCTAAAAGATTAATTGTAGGCTTTTTTTTTTTTTTTCTGACGGATTTTATGGTCTTCCGGACCTTTATAACTTCACCGGGCTTTAGGGTTACCGGCGGTTTTTGTGCATGGAGTAATCTATCCTCGCTCACATGTCAAATGTATGATATTTTTAGTTCATGCAAGTTGCCGGGGGAGGCGCTGCACTGGATTTTCATACATTTGTGATATTTGACTCGGTATCGAAGACAGTATCCAATACTACGGTAAATTAGCGTATGTATGAAGTTTTTAGTTCATGCAAGTTGCCGGGGGAGGCGCTGCACTGGATTTTCATACATTTGTGATATTTGACTCGGTAAACTAACGCTAGCCTCTGTGCTGCGCTCAAAGCTCAAAAAAATACCCTCGTTTGGTCTCACTCGTAGGTATACAGCATTCTGTATCTTTCACAAGATTCAAAATCAGCTTCTGTGTTGTCTTTAGACATTATTCACAATTGCGAGGTGTGTGTTCGTTCGTTCGTTCGTTCGTTCGTATGAGCAAGTGGCCAACTCTGGTGGCGGAGTTTTTCGGTCGCCTGAAGGCCTCCGTCATGGCTTAACGACTTTAAAAGCCGGGACCGACAATTTAATGTGTCTTCCAAAGCATGGAAGCGCTCAGGTTATGTGTTTTTATAATTTGAGGAATTATTCTAGTATTCTGTCAGTAATTGTCAAATTTGATGGTCACTTTCTGTGTCACGTTAATTCATCTTCATCATCATCATTCTCTTGCCCTTATCCCACGCTAAGTGGGGTCGGCACAACATGATTGCTTCCACTCACCACTATAATGCGTAATATAATGCGTATACTATAATGCGTTTCTGTGTCACGTCAATTATTCTGCAAAATTTATCGAAAAGTAAAATTTACTATATTTAATACAATACATCAGGTAAGCAATTAAATCCCGGAATTCCGGGATTTAATTTATAATTAAAGTATTCTATGAAGCCCCTTTCATAATTTATCAGTCAAATTATTAACTTTTGGTAAATATGCACCCGAATAATTATCCGATATCTAGTTAAAACCCTCATTTTGCCTCACTGATAAAACAATACGAAAATAATTGACCAACAGGCCTGTCTCATTGGCTTCAACTTATTTATTATTGAACTGGCTCTGGCAGAATCTCGACGCCCCTACTTTAAATTTTAAACCTACTAGATGACGCAGCTAATTTTGGTTTATTTTTTAGATTGCATTGACGCATAGGTACTTATATAGGTATATAGGTACGTCGGCAATGAACCAATATTTGTTAATACAGTAGTAAGTATCCGTCACACATTCTTAGGTCAGTAATAATCTTATACTCGTGCCGTAGCTTAGACTACGCGACCTAGTTTATAATTTTCATAATTCTTAACTTTACTAAAAAGCAAGCGCAGCGTAAGACGTCCACCAACGAGATGGACGGATGATCTAGTAAATGTAATATGAATATGAATAAATTAGTTTGGACAATATAGTAATTCAAAGTTACTTCAAATCTTTCTCTACGGTGATATAGAAATTGTAGCTATTATATGAGATGCGACCGCGAGGAGTGACCACACTCATACCCAGATGAAGATTCTCCGGAAGAATCGAAACATTGTCGGTATCTAAATCGACGATAATTTTACGTGAGTAATTTCCCGTGTGCTATTATAATATTATAGGAATTACCAATTTAGTCCATTTAAAATTCCCTTATTAGTATTATTATTTTGATTAGATCTGAATACTACCATGAACTTATTTCATCAATCAAAGTTGGTGTTTAAATCATAAATAATATTTACAATTTTACGAATCGAAAACTTTGTTTAAGTTTCGTAGTTTTGGCCCCGTCAGCAGGGCCATACGCCCAGATGTCTCGGCGGTGTGCCAAATCACACAAACTATGGATCTTAGTAAACTTTCAGGCATGCACGTTTCTTTCAACATATTGAACTAAAATTCATTTAAATTCAACTGTTTATATCGACGGCAGAAAGCGGAAATGTCGTATCTCGAAAATTGGCCTAAATGACTTATTACTATATTGTTGATGAGGAAAAAAAGCCGCATCGAATGGTCTAAGTCTCGTTTTTCTACGATGAAAAAAAAACATTTTACGCCCTTGATTTTTTCCTAATTTTTGTACAGCTCACAAGAAAAATTGCTGTAACTAGAAGAAAAATAGCAACTTTTACAAATAAAACAGATACGACAACACGTCCAGCATAAAAAATAGTTACGACATTTTTTTTATATTGCGGACATTAATTTTGTAAGAGATACAGCATTTCGGCGCCCCAAAATTTTACGTTGCCATAGATACATCAATATTCTCAGGACTTTTTAATATTTACCGAACAGTTACTGCATTTTAAACATTTAATTTATTAGCGAAATCTTACTCCTACCCCGACGTGTTCCCCTTATACGACATTTCAACCGCGGGGCAATTTTGCGTAAGCGCTGATTTAGAGAAAACGTATTTGTTTTTTTGAGTTTTTTTGAGTATAATTAAAATAAAAATTTTGTTTACGTGTTTAAAAACAAAAACCTTAAGAGTTCGGGTGAGTTCTTGAATATTAAAATTTAAACTACGTATTTTTAGGTTAAGAAGTGCATTAGGTATTCTTTGTTCTTGTGTATATTTACTATATTTTTAGTAACAAAAAAAGAAACTTCTTTGTTCAAAAAAATAAAAATTAATATGCTCAAAAAAAAGTATTTTTAGTACCTACTTAAAATGCGTCTTCATTGAAAATTCGAGAATTTATTGATGCTCGATCTGAGAGCTCGCTATCAATAAATCAGGATGGCTTCATCCCAGGGCTGTCTACGGTTGATCCCATGTTTGCTGTTAATGATAACTTAGGAGTTTCCGGCGAAAAATCAACCACTGTACGATACGATCGAGTACCTACCTCGCCCTACAATCTGGTGGAGTCTTCGCAAGAATGTTATCCCAGGAAGATTCGTCGACATATAGCTGACAGTCATGTATATGAATACCTATTAGATTTACTATCGATCGTTCGTATGAGCAAGTGGCCAACTCTGGTGGCTAGATTTACTATAAAAACCACAGAGGGACAGGCAGCATAAAATGAAGGTGTACATCAAGGGTCAGTACCCAGTCCATATCTCTTCTGTTTGGTGATGGATGCGCTCACTGAAAAAGCACAAACTCAAGCACAGTGGACTTTTATTTACGCAGATGATATAGCTATCTGCACAAGATCACGTCAAGACCTATAAAATGAACTCGGGGAATAGAAGCAACAGTTATTTACCTGCATCTCAGTGAAGGCAAGACAATAGCAAGACATAGTATATGGTGTGCCCAAATACCTACACGTGATCCATCGATAGTGAGATCCACTCACTATCGATGGACAAGGAGGTGTGACGAATATAAATTATTTATAAGAGTGTAATTCAACCGATACTTGCATATAGAAGCGAAACCTGTACAAACACACGTTGTATCTAGGTGGTGGAGATGAAAATACTTCGGTGGATGAGCGGAATCACGAGAAGGGACAGGGTCCGCAACGAATTTAAGTGCGGGAGTCACGGCGTGCGCGACATCGAAGATAGGTGTATTTAGTGGTAAGGAAAAGGATCGAAGCTGGTTTGGGCACATTCAAAGGAGACCATCCGAACATATCACGCAGAAAATGATGTCGCTCAACATTTCTGGGTACAAGCGGAGATTCCTTTCCGCCTGGACCCAGAAATAACCAAAAAAATAGATGGACGTGATCAAAAAATATTTATTGGACTGCAGTGTTTACCAGGAAGACTCGATAGATAGAGCCAAGTGGAAGAAGAAGACGAAGAAAGCAAACCCTACCATCAGATAGGGATTATAATGCTTTAAATGAAGAGGAGAGAGAGAGAGTCTTCATTGACATCTTGGTGACACTGCAATATTGTGGTAACAACAAGCTGATCTGATGATGGAGTCAGGGGCGGTTGAGCAGAACTCCTCAGTAAATTACAAAAGATCATCTGTGTTTGGGACCATTTTTGAATCAGCTTATCTTTACCCGATAAAAGCTTGTACTGTATTTATTTAAATCATATTATTATAAGGTTAGCGTGATGTTGGCTCTCGAATTATTAGTAAACAAACATTAGCAATATAGCAGACTGAATGTTTTTTATAGCAGATCAGTCTGATGAAACTTAATCTTCTTCTTCCTGCCCTTATTCCACTAAGTGGGGTTGGCACAACATGGTCTTCTTCTTCCATTTTCCTCTACCAGATATCATCTCAGCACTCACTCCTTTCTTACTCACTTCTTTTATTGAAACTAATCATGAAGACGAAATAAAATACAGCAGACTGATTATTTTTATTAGTTATGAAGAGGAAAATAGCAGACTGATTGTTAAAACTAATTATAAAGAGAAAATAATAACAGATTGATTGTTATTGAAAAGTGATATGTGGGTACCTATAGCCGACTTTTTTGTGTCATTACATTCTTAAAATTACAATAAAAGCATTAAATAAAAGATACAGTATTTTATTTGAATAACATCTATAACTCAGACTGTACTTAAACCATTTTATTTTTATAAACTCATTTCATTAAAATGTCTTACAGCAAAATGTTATGATTCGTATGGTTCATATTTGAGATACAGCAGATCCGTAGCATGAAAACTTGTATCTATTTCAAGTGGTCATACATTTCACCTTAGAGATACAGCATTTCCGCTGCTCGACTATGAAACATCAATTGCTGTATCTCCTAAGAAATCAATGAAGGAGTAACTTTACGATATTCTCATGAACTGTATTAAATAACGTTTGGATTGATATAAATATATACCAGATTTCAACTTTCTACCTTCATTAGTTTAAGAGTTATGATTTTTTGAAATAGTTTTTTGGCTCTGGTGTAAAGTTGGATATTTTGAGATACGACATTTCCGCTTTCTGCCGTCGATATTATCCTAAGTACTTATGAGTTAATTGCCTTGTTGTAAGCATACAAAAAATATATATAAGTAATATATATATAAAAATATATATTTACAAAAAATATTTTAATTGTACCTGTACTGTGTACAGGTACAATTAAATATAATTGTGAATGATGTAAATAAATGTTTTTTATTCTATTCTATTCAACTGTTGGATAGACATTATCGTACTAAAACCTTTTCAGCCATCAACCTCCAAGCGCTGTCACTGGCAGTCAACTCTTTGTTTGTTCTTCTAACGTAGTGCTTATATATTTTTCTTGTGTTAAAAACCGTTCAAGGCAACGGCATAAACTTACTTCGTACTTAAAATTACTGCTTTATTACTTTATTATAAAAAGTTTCACGATGTTTTCTTTGATTAATAAGTGGTATACACTTATAAGTCGCCACTACACAGCAAAAGTCAAATTGCTCCTAATATGGCTGGCAAATTGTTGGGAAGAGAAAATTGTAGAACTCGGAAGTTTGCAGCAAAAACATATCATAGAACACAAAGAGTTGTGGGAATGCGTTGAACTACTAGTATTCTTTTATCTGTGGTTGAACCTGCCGACAATGTACCGGTAACTTCAAAGCGAGACCTAAAAGCCAATTCAAAAAGCATCGTGGAATCGATGAAACATTTATTATTGGAAACATCATTTCGGCGAACCGAGTTGTCGGTAAAAAAGGTATCGGCTGATTTTTTTTTGTATGCTCCGAGTAACAGTGAACATTGATTTCAATTTACAATTATATCGTATACGCAAGAGTAATTTTGTGAACTGTTGGATATTATTTAAAGTGGACCCGATTAATTATTATTAACACGTTCAGGATGCAGACTTTTTTCGAAGTATGGCAAAATTTAGAATTAAAAGTGCTTCGTTCGTTCGTTCGTATGAGCAAGTGGCCAACTCTGGTGACAGAGTTTTTAGGCCGCCTAAAGGCCTCCGTCATGGCTTATCGACTTTAAAAGCCGGGACCGACAATTTAACGTGCCCTCCGATTACGGAAACGCACGGAAGTGCTCAGCTGATAATGCCACTTGCCCATCCGAGTAGTGACCGCTCAGAACGTTGCTTAACTTCGACGATCTATCAAGAACGTCTTAGCAAGCTTCGCCACTAGCGCTTCAATTATTAAAGTGCTAAGAAGAATAATAATGAGAATAAACATCGAGAGTGATGTGATGAGAATAATGGTTATTTTCGATTCAAGGAATAAAAACGATAGAAGCTACTAAAAACTATAATTGCAGGACCAAGAACATAGACGTACAACATCGCCAATAAGGAACCTGCAGAGTTTGTACGGGTTTAGAGTAAAGCAGGAGTAAAGCTTCGCAAATAGTTAATTGACTGGGTGACACAGCAGGAACCTTTACTTCACGATACAAATGCCATTTAGCTATAGTGCTTGTGCTTTTATCTGAAGCAATATTAAGATTTTACTATTTCTAAATTTTTGCAACTAATAATATATATTTTTTTTCAACCTATTATGTCCCACTGCTGGGCAAAGGTCTCCCCTTTCTCCATTTTCTCTCTTTTTCTTTGGCCATCTGTATGTGTCTTCGGATCTCCTTTTCACAGACTCACTTTTACTGTACTTTACGAGTAAGGCAAGTTTTCATTCCAAACAACTCGTTTTGAGTGAAAGTGTTTTGTAGTAAAATGATAAAAATCAAAAAAGTTAACAGTAACAGTTGTGTCGTTCAGTGTACCTATAGTTGGACGATACGAAATGTACCTATACATAATTATGCTTGACCATTAACTATGGCCAATATTATAGCGATGTCGTGTTTTGATATAATTAAACATTATTTAGGTTAAGTTGATGCTCAGGTTTATAAATCAGGTCATATCATGTTAGACAGAATGCAAGTTTAATAACTTTTAAGCGGTGTTTCAATTAGAAATTTAGATTTTTAAATAGTGACATTAGTGGCAATTCGGAGTATTGCAAAAGCTAAACTTAACTAACCAAAAATGTTGCTGTCCCTTTCATAGCGATGGGAATAAAAAGGATGGCATTAATTTTAGTTAGTTTAGTTTAGCTTTTGCGACACTCCGAATTGCCACTAATTTGCTATTAAAATAGTATTGCTACGAGTAACTATATAGTCTGTGATATAATGTAAACTTATTACAATAGGCACCATGAACCAAGTAGGACAATAAGCCGAGAACTGAGGCTGAGAATCGATTTTTTTTATTGTTATTTTATTTAATGAAATGGTCGTAGATGGAAGGGTTGTGTGATAGATGATTTAAGTAAGAAAGGGGTGAGTGTTGAAATAAGGGGACATGGGGATGATGACATTGTCTGCTGCATTTAGTCTCAATTTCTTTATTAGTATACCCGTGCGAAGTCGGAACGGGCAGTAAGTCGTAAATACAAAGCAATATAACGTACCTAGAGTTCTAATCCAATCAAATGGAGCACGTCAAGTGCGCTACGCGTTTCATTATCTAGAAACGAACGATTCATTCTCTCTGCCAGTTGCATGCAATACCTATACGCTAAAGCCCGTCACACACGTACCTATATTATATATTAATATGCCGTGCTGTAATATATATTATAGTAAGCTACCACACACGTAGACGATGCTATAATATTATATTTTGCCTTCATTTTATTGATGGTCGGCCTAGCGTTTGCACTAATATGTATATGCGATAGCATAAATTACGGTATAAGTTGGTGACGTCATAGAATATAGCTGCGTGTGCGGTCACTTGAATATTAGTATTGAAAATATATCGTAATATGCCTTGCTATAATTTATATTAATATATATTATAGGTACGTGTGTGACGGGCATAAAGTACCGACCAGCAATTCAGTCAGTCAAAAATTCACTTCGATGCTTGTATTCTGCCGTTCAGGCACAGAATTTCAGGGCCTTTGTTTCTAGTCTGATCAAAGTATTTGATCGGTCGAGCAAAGCTAACTAATATGGTAGTGGCAATTTCGGCGATTTTGCGTTGAATATATATAATACTAGCTGCGCCCCGCGGTGTTACCCGCGGTGAATAGTTTCCGTTCCCGTGGGAATACCGGGATCAAAAGTAGCCTATTTTTAATCCAGGGTATAAGCAATCCGGGTACTAAATTTATTTCAAACCCGTCCAGCTGTTTTAGCGTTAAAGAGTAACAAACACATGTTTATCATGTGCGCAACTTTCACCTTTATAAAATACTAGCTTACTTGTCCGTGGCTTCGCTCACGTGGTGCCTACCTGATACCTTTTCATCATCATCATAATACCATCATTATTCTTGTAACTCAAAATGTATTTATTCAGTACGATTGTTTATAGACCACTTTTTTTATGGAATTATCGAATTTGGAATCAATGCGACTTTCAAATCCATACCACAAGATCCATCTTGTATCGAGAATCGTGAAGCACCGATTAGCAATAGCCGGGTTCACACCAGACGTTCCATTATGGATAGGCAATTCCACGATCCACGATCCAGAATCATAATAATATAGCTAATCGATGCTATATGATTCTATGCCAATCAAGGTTCGGTATTTGTAGTTTGGATCGCCCGAGGCACGTCTGCACCAGACGCGCCTGTGGACCGCGCTCCTGCCACGCGCGATCGGAGCGTGTTGGATCGTCCGATGTGGACCAAGCTATTCAAATTTATTTATTGCTTAGAGCTCTTTCTAACACGATATTTCCCTCAACGTACCACCAACTTCAAAACAACCTTATTTTTAGCTTTTAAATTGCTTGGATTCAATGAACTCAAGAAATATTATAGTTTTATTTCTGCGAAGATAATGGAAAGGGATAACCTCAATTTCGTATAGCGTTATAGCCGCCAACGTCCAGTCTCAATATCGTAGTATGTTCAACGATTACTCCGTCAATATTAAGCCGATTTTGTAAAATTATTTTTTGTTCAAAAGAGGATACTCCCAAGGCTTCTAATGTCCGCCTCGTGCTTTCCATCTCTCGTAAACAAAGTCCCCAGATATATAACATCTGTCTGTAATATAAAACGTTTTTGTCAGTTTATTATGCTCATCGAATAATAGTCCGATGCAGTAGTTCAGTTTCTAAAACCTTTTAAAACTTCGATCAGAATTAACTTATAGCAGAGTCCGAAAACAGCCTTTGACCGCACTAAACGTATCAATGTATGTAACATCACAGGCAGAGCGAATTGACGTCGACATAGACAAAACAAAGCACTGTAAAATAATATCCGGTAGCCTATTTCTGTGCATTTGGAGGGAATCAGATATCTAGCCAATACATCATTTCCGCTCGCTCACGATTGCAATGTATTGTACATATCTTATCGATCGAGCGAGCGAAGCGAGCAAAGATCTTAGTGGCAACTTAGGCGATTTTGCTTGCGATGTATGTAGGTATCTTTGTTATGTTTTACTTTTTTGTGCTAGAATAACTATCCAATCTCAACGAAACTCGGTAGGTATATCGGTACTGCTAATGGTAATTTGCTGGAAACCTAATAACCTTAAACGGTGTAGAGGTTATAAAGATATTGGGTTCCGAAGGTGGTAAACAAAAATAAAAGTTAATCGAATAGCGACGCCGGCCGGGGCAGGCCTCGAAGACGCTGGCGTGATGATCTCGATGCATTCAGGACTGATTGGTGGGACGAAGCCGGCCATCGCAATGCTTGGAAGTTAATGGGGGAGACCTTTGCCCAGCAGTGGGACAGCATAGGTTAGAAAAACAAAATCAAATAAAGTGAATGTCACATGAAAGAGCTTTATTTGAACTTTTAATGCAAATGGTTTTCATTTATTTTTTCTAGGGTGTTAGTAGTTCTTGAATTACATTATAAAAGTTCTCAGGGCGCTCTAGTTATAGTCTTATTTTTACAAGGCATAACCACTATAACTTGAGCTCCCATTAGAGCTGTGACGTATTTGTTGTTCAGCAGGCTACTTTACAGCCTTGCAACCACATTTTCATTTCAGATGCGTGATTGTGAACTTAGCTATACGTTTGTATAAATATCATTAAATGGAACAGTTATAAATAGGACATGGCCTTGTTTGCCATGCTTGATGGCGTGAGACACACTTCACATAATTAAAGCATTAGGTACAGTCAGCGTCAAATTGATATGTGCGTCTAGAGTAGTCCAAATGATCTGAAACACATAAAATCAATTTGATTTACGCAGTTCGAATCATCATATTGTTGCAAGCACCTATACCTGAGCAGCTTGATTATGATGATTCCAACTGCTTATATCAAATTGCTTTTGTTTTTCAGATCATTTTTACTACTCAGACGTACATATAAATTTGACGAAGACTGTACTACACAGCGCTCAGTGGACATGAAGATTGAGTGGCCTGATTATCAACTCCTGATTACATCGTGAAACCTATTTGGCTTATGTAGGGAGTCGCGTTGGAACAGGCATTAGAATCACCTAGCATGTAAAACGAAACTTAAGTGATCCTTGAGGTCCTACAAGAATAAATGTTTTTTTCTTTCTTTCTTTCTTTCTTTAATTTGTTTATAAACTAGCTGCCCGCCCCGGCTTCACAGAGTTTTTTAGTGAAAACGATACCGAAGCCCTCGTCAGAGTAAATAATTTCTATGCCAAAGCCTTTCCTGTATAGAACCTGTCCGAAAGAGTCCGAGCGCAATCCTTGTGTCCTTGTTCCACATTAAGTGGGGTCGGCACAACATTACTCTTCTTCTTCTTGTAAATGGAAAATGAAAAAAAAATAAATGAAATATGATCACGACTATCCCAGGGAGCGGTAGACATTTCTTTCAGATCTTCATGCAATTTTTAGATCCTTTTGAAGATGTCTAAGGGGGGTAGTCCGAGGTATGTCCAAATACATATTTGGTACATGCCCACATCTTGCAGAAGTTAACTTTCCATACGTGACAGGCTGCAAGCCCATCGACGCTATAGAGAGCTTACTGGTTTCCTCACGATGTTTTCCTTCACCGTTAAAAGCTCGTGTTAAAGCGCATATAAATTTTTCGATGCGAAAAGTTCATTGATGCACGGCCGGATTCGAACCCACGACCTTCGGAACGAAAGTCGATGTACTAATCCACTTGACCAACACGGCTTTTTCATTTACAATTTTTATCATTGTAAATGGCGGTCATTGTAAATGGCTCAACCGATTTCGATGATATTTTCAGTTTTGCGTTCTACACACCATTTCTTTTCAATCAAAGTTGGGTATATCTGGAAACTTTTGATTATTCATCCCCGCTTGCACCCCTTAACTTGTTAACAACTTTACCAATACTACATTCAAATCGGTCTACTCGTTTAAGAGCTACGGTGCCACAGAAATACATGTGGTCAAACTTATAACAACCCTCTTTTTGATTCGGGGGTTATAAAAAAAAAATATCACCACTTAAAACAAACTACTCAGACTTGACTTTCTTGGCCCCCATTGAACTTGATTTTAATTTCTTGGAAAAAAAAATAAGTGAGGTACCTAGGTACCTTCAAAATAATGTTACAACTAATTCAAAAAAGTATTTCATGCAAATCAGAAGATATTGTTGAATTGCTACATTTTGTTATGAGATTCTTCAGAAATTGAGTTCTAACTCAATTTGAAAGTCCTATGATACTTACTATTACATCAGAGTTTTAAAACAACATGTTTTGTTTCACTAGACAATGCACTTACATTATGGAAAGATAAAATAAACACCTAAGTACTAAGTATTATGTTTAAAACCATGACGGAGGCCTAAAAACTCCGTCACCAGAGTTGGCCACTTGCTCATACGAACCTCGTACTTTTACTTAATTATGTTTATAACTACGACACATTACGTGAGCTATCCATATCATTGCAAATATATCCATTGTCAAATTACTTAGGAACCTAAAATTCTGATGCATTTTAAGACGTTTCTAGTTATAAAAGACAAACAAACGAAAATACCATGCGACTTTTACTAATACCACGGAATAAATCAAAGAACATGTCTGCGGAATTACGACTTCACAAAAACATTAATTAAACAGACTCTTTGAACTCACTCGCTGTTGCTATTTTGTTTTGATTTTTGTACCTTTACTCGAGCAACGTTTCAAAATTCAAACTCAATCTTCAACTATTATTTAAATCAAAGACGATGATAACTACACTATGTACTAAGATCGATCTCGAGTGACAATCTGTAATACGTGCCACAGAGACAAAAGGACTGGACCTGTCTTGTCAGACGTGCTATAACAATGTGGTAGATATGCATGAATTACAGTGCCACAAAGTTATCTGGACCGGTGATGAGAGGAGAAAGATAGGGGCGCTGATGTAGCTTTTGGTGCTTGAAGAAAGATGATTTAGTTTTTACCAAAGACGATTAATATCTAGACGACAGACAAAGGCCATACACAAAATCGTAACCCGATCCCGCAGTACCAGATAGCCTGAAAACTTTAAAACATCAATTTTATTCAAGAAATTTCAATACTTAGTAGTAGGTAGCAACAATATTCAATATTTAAACATTTTGAACTAGAAAGTAATTGAAATTTCTTGGATAAAATTGATGTTTTAGAGTTTTCAGGCTATTTTTTAGGGTTACGATTTTGTGTATGGCCTTTGTCTGTCTTCTAGATATTAATCGTCTTTGGTTTTTACAATGAAATTGTCTTTAGTTCCACTTTCGGCCACCGGTCCAAATAAGTTTGTGGCACTCTACACTTAAGTTGTGATCGGTCGGGGAATTATGTGAAAAAGAAATCCCCATCAAATCAAATCAAACACTAAATACTTTCAAATCAACTGTTAAAAGGTTTTTATTTCTATGCAAGCTGGTGTTTAGGCTGCTTACCTTTAGTAGTTTGCACGATGAACCAAGGGGACGCACCCTTGGTCGGTTCAACATTCTTACGCAGTAATTTCTGTTAATACTGCCTACCTGTTTTTCGCGTGAAAGAGTAACAAACATTTGATGTATGTTTGTTACTCTTTCACGCGAAAAACCTTTCGCGTTTATAATTCGTAAATATCGATATATTAGTAGGAAGTAGGATGTAATTGTCGATAAAGTATTTGATGGGATGACTAATAAATTAAAAACTACTGTACCATTTCCACCTTAACGAAAATCTAACTTACCAACTAGTTTTAGTGACTATAATGACCATGAATAGTGTTTTAATGACCTTAGCGATAGCCGAGTTTGACATTCATTATACTCTGCAGATACTCCGAAATAAACCAGTATTGAACTAACTTACAAACACGACGCAGCAATAAAAGCAGAGCCGTAAAAAAGCAGAGGTGAAATTCTCAATTTCGGTGTACTCATTCGAAATAATAAAGTGGGCGAGAGCTTCTTGCGAGAGGCAGCGGATCCTCTGTCAGAGCAAATCAGCTCTCAATGCAAAATGAACTGTATCGTACTTCGTTTTGAAATCATTGTCACCTCACCTAAGGTATAGCCATATTGAGCGGAAAAGTTGGCGAACGCGTTTGTGAAAGAAACACCTATGATTGACAACAAAAACACCTAATAAGTCTTATTGAAGCATTTGAATGGTATTTTATAAAGGAATTTTGGAATTATGTAAACCTATGATGTTTCAATAAACCTATAGACATGCAAAGTAGGTTCAAACTCAAACGTTGACCATTACATTTCTAATAGGCTATCCACACTCACAGGGATTTAACAACATTGCTTGAAAATGCCGACTAAAACGGGATCGCGCCTCGTTCCTGTTTATGACAGTATGTCCTGCGACAAAGGAACGCGAACAATATCGTCAAATCTCTGTGGGTGTGGATAGTGGAAATGTATGACTGTTTTTGAAAGATAACAGTGTTACTATTGCAAAAAAAAGCGACTCTTGCAGGTACTTGACAGGGATACAGTCGTGATCATTATTTCATTTTTGTTTATAATTTTTTTTCTTACGAAACGCGACAAAGTAGGTACAATTCAGCTTAAAAGTGCCAAAGTAAATTTATTTTTAGCATAATACAAATTGTATGGTGAATAATAACCAAAATTACTAATGTAGGTGTACACATATTTTCGCACAATACATTCTTATTTAAATTGAGCATAGGTGGGCCAGAATGTGACGATTATTCTTAGTTATTATGTCAGACGAAACTGAAGTGATCATTGAGGTCCTACCAAAATAAACGATTTTCTTTCTTTCTTAACTTCTTCGGAGTGACACGTTAGTAAACGTAGGCACTATTGTTTCTTCTGAGGTTTCGGCAGGCCAGAGACTGGCCTTGACCTGACTTATACCTATAACGCTGTCAGGACAAAGGGGTGTGTGAAGCGACAAACTGAGAAGGCGGTCGCGTCTTCAGGACTTTCCATGTTTCTTTCTAATTTTATCAACCCCAGACACAAAAAGAGGGGTGTTATATGTTACAGCTTAGTTAGTCTGTGGCACCGTAGCTCTTAAACGAGTGGGCCGATTTGGATGCAATTTTTTTATTGAAAAGCAGGTAGCGGTGGTTATATAAAAATTTGTTAAGCTGTTTAAGATAATAATTATGGGGCTGAAAGCTGAGATGAACAATCAAATGTTTCTAAATATACCCTACCCAAGTTTGGTATCAAATGAAAAGAAATGGCGTGTAGAATGCAAAACTGAAAGTAACATCAAGATCGGATGAGCCATTTACAAGATAATGTTAAAATACACACACACAAACTTTCACCTTTATAACGTAGTGTGATTTGATGATTATTACGATGCCAATGGCGAGACATGATAACATAATCGTGTATATCTGTTTATTTTTTCTTTATTGCTTCCTTGTGACCTACCCTACTATTGGGCTGTTACTGACGGTTGACTTTAGATATGACTAGCTTACTCGCCCGCGGCTTCCCTCGCGTGGTACCTATTTTGATGAAATATATTCTATAATACGAGTATAGTCTATGTACTTTATGAAAGTCCATGCTACACATCGGTGAAAGATTTTTTGAAATCGGATGAGTAGTTTCGGAGATTACCCCAAACATACAAACAAACAAACATTACCTCTTTATAATATTAGTATCTCAGGCCTTTACATCTTTACTAGATGATTTATACAGAGTCAGGAGGCAATCTTTGCCTACACTTAACGGGACACTGTAGTGCCTGGGACATTATTGAGATGGAATACCTCTCAGCTTAGCCGGCCATATCCACAGGAAAAACGTGGTCAATACGTGTGGGGCTCACAAGCCGCGGGTTTCCTCACGATGTTTTCCTTCACCGTTTTAAAGCTTATATAATTTTTTGTGCATATTAGTATAGTATAGATTAGTATAGATAGACAGTATAGATAGAAAGGTATTAGCTTTTTAGTACTTTCCGGGCACTCGACGTTTAATACTAACGTTTAATAAGGAGTGCTACTTGACATGCTGTCGAAAACTTGGGTCCTAGGTGGATAAATGAGATATCGTGGATCGCCAGATCGATAGCCGGAGGCCGATGCGGATTTCACAAACAACTTACTATTTCAAGGTGAACTGAACATGAAAGTATTTACGTGGGCAATGCTCAATGTCATAGAGACCGCAGAACTAAATTGGTCACTAAATTACTTTGGTTCACGCGGAGAGCTTGTACACTTGGCTTTAGAAACACGCGCTTTGGTAACGCGCCCTGCGGATACATTCAATACATTCTAAAAACATTGAAATGCGCGTTTTGGCTCGAGTGCGCGTAAAATGTGCGTTGGTAATTTAAGTTAAAGCGCGTTGCGCTGTATGAGCGCTTATAGAAATACATTACGCCGCCATGACATGTGATTGCGCGATTACCTACGTAGACTGCACGCACTTTCAAGAAAATTCAGATCTTTCATTTTATAAAAGATGATGATGATGATAGCTGAATGTTTTGTTTGTGTGTATGTTACGAAGTGCTTAACTTAAATAAATAAATAAATAAATAAAAATTTTATTCAGAACAAAGTACAGGGTGCACAATAGTATTAAAGTAAAACGATGAAACTGCAAAAGTTATAAACTGTGAAGCAGTCTCAACGCCCACCTCCAAAACGAGTGAGTAGGTTTGTTATGAAAAACAATTATACAAAAAATAAAAGTATTTTTTTTTAAACAAAATCTTAGGAAATACCGAGAATGCGAGGATTGTGTAGTGTGTGTGAGGGTGTGTGTGTGTGTGTGAAGATGTGAGTGAATAGGATGTAAAGTGTAGATGAAAGTGTGATGACGATTATACCACTTAGTGATGCTAGACTCGACAGAGACTGGACTCGACGCTTAACCATATTTTTATTAATTAATGGTGTTAGTTACACTATAAATTCATAAAAATATGTAAATATATTTGGTACACCGTGTACCTGTTAACGCTATTCATATTAGTTCGAAGCCGTGTGATGGCGGAGTAGTTTAGTGCCTCGACTCGAAGACCGCGGGTTCGAATCCGGCCGTTTCGGAAAATAATGAAAAATTCGTTACGAAAAATCTATATGCGGAGGATAGGAAACCACGCTTTCTAGTAGCGTCGATGGGCTTGCAACCTGTCACGTATGGAATGTTAACTTCTGAAAAATGCGGGCTTGTACCAAATATGTAGGACTACCTCTGACTACCCTCTTAGACATCTTCAAAGGATCTAAAATTGCCTTTAAAGAGAAGTATTGTTTACCGCTCCCGAAATACAGTTGTGATTATATTTCATTTAATATAATATAAGAAGACAGCAAATAGGATAAGTTCAAATCTTTTACAACAAAATCACACTAATCACACTATTTTAAAGGTGAAAGTTTATGTGTGTGTAATTGTATGTAAGTGTGTTTTTTACTCTTACACGCTCAAACAACTGGACGGATTTGAATGAAATTTTAATGATTTTTTTACCGTTTAGTTAGAGCTAGGGTTGAACCGCATATAATTATCTTCTATCGTCAAATCTATTTCTGTCATTTAAATGTATGTTTTACTTACCAAAATAAATGAATTTGTATTGTTGTATTGTATTGTATAAATATTCGAAACGAAAAATCCATTGTGCATCAATGGATTTTTCGTTTCGGCCGATTCGAACTCACGACCATCGAAACGAAAGTCGAGGTTCTCACCCATTCGGCCAACACGGCTTTTTCCATCTTAAAATCATCTTTCTTTTCATCTTTTTGCCTTCTTATATAATATCACTAAAATAGGTCAAGTTCAAAGTTTTATCGGTAAATCGAAAGACAAGAGTTCCCTCATCTTTCGACTAGGCAACGTAGTTCGTTATTACTTTGAAAATGCAAGTTTCAAACAGAATCACGCAAATTCTTTAAAAGAAAGTTCATACAACAGATCTTATATTTTATATAAAAGTAATTCATAAATGTATTATATACCTACCTATATATCATCATCATCATCACGTGCAGCCCGTCTCATCCCACTGCTGGGCATAGGCCTCTCTTCGCTTGTGCCAACCTCCCCTATTCTGTGCCAGTCTAAACCATGTACGACCTGCTGATTTGACAATGTCGTCGACCCATCGAGCGGGCGGACGACCTACTTTTCTATAACCTTCCCGGGGGCACCACTCGGTAATCACTCTACTCCACCTGTCGTCACCTCGTCTGGCCAAGTGTCCTGCCCAACTCCACTTGAGCCCCAATATTCGCTTACTTACGTCGAAGACTTTCGTTAGCTTGCGAATTTCGATATTGGGAACTCGATCTAGAAGTGTAATGCCGAGCATGGCACGCTCCATGGCCCTTTGTGCTACTCGCATTCGGTACACAGTCTCCTTCGTGAGCGTCCATGTCTCGGCTCCATAAGTCATCGTGGGCAGAACACATTGGTTATAAAGACGGGTCTTTAGACACTGCGGTATAGAGGACGATTTCAAAATATCATCTAATCTGCTAAATGCTGCCCATCCCAATTGAATTCGCCTGGATATCTCCTTGGTCTGCAATTCCTTCCCAAAAGATAGAACATGACCAAGGTACACATATGAATCAACCATCTCCAAGTTCTCGTTTCCAATAGTAATATTAGAAATCGAGGGCCCGGAAATGTTTGACATAACTTTTGTTTTGGTCATGTTCATCTTTAAGCCGACCTTCTGAGATGCTCCGTTCAAATCTCTTAACATCTGTTGAAGATTATCCAGATTCTCAGCGAATAATACCAAGTCATCTGCGAATCTAAGATGAGACAGAAAAACACCATTTATCTTAATTCCTAAATTGTCCCATGCAAGCGTTTTTACGATATCCTCCAAGACAGCCGTAAAGAGCTTGGGTGATATGGTGTCTCCCTGTCTCACCCCCCTCTTGATGGATATAGGGTTAGTTAGACTGTGTAATCGTACTTGCATGGTAGCTGAGGCATATAGTTCCCGTAGCAGGTTCACGTAGCGACTGTCAATATTGCAGCGACGGAGTGAGTTAAACACAGCCCAATGCTCTATGCTGTCGAAAGCTTTTTCGTAATCGACAAACGCCATGCATAGGGGCCGGTTGTACTCCTGACTCTTCTCCATCAACTGCTTGACAGTATGTATGTGATCTATGGTGGAGTAACCACTACGGAAACCAGCCTGTTCGACGGGTTGATAGTCGTCAAGCAAGCGCGTGAGACGATTACAGATGACTTTAGCGAACACCTTGTAGAGTTGGGACAGTAAACTAATAGGCCTATAATTTCCTAACTTAGATGTATCACCTTTTTTGTGAATTATAGTGACAAGCGCATTCTTCCAGAGTTCAGGTGTGCGGCTTTCAAAAAGAACTTTATTAAATAGTGTTACTAGCACATCCACAACTGCTTGTCCTCCAGCACGAAGAATCTCAATTGTGATCCCATCTTCACCTGGAGATTTTTCACTCTTCATTTGTTTGAGCACGTGCTCTATTTCTTGTGGTAATATTGAAGGAAGGTCTTCAAAATCTCCAGTTGGATCAGTTGGAGCCCTTTGCTCGAAATCCTGCGTCTGAGCATCATCAACTTGAGTTGCGTATAGGTCACTGTAAAAACTTTCCACCACTTTTAACATTTTATCCCTATCTGTCACTAAACTACCATTCCTATAATCTGTAAGTTTAATCAGTTGTTTTGAACCAGTTTTTATTTTTCTTTGAAATACTTTTGGACCTTTATATCTTTCAATGGTTTTAATTATAATGTTCGTGTTAAATTTTCTTAAATCTCTCCTTATTAATCTATGTACCTTTTTATTTACATCCAATATTAATTTGTGGTCTGTTTCTGTATTCTGCCTCATTTCTCTTCTCTTTTCTATTAAATTTAGAGTTTCATAAGAAAATTTGTTTACATTTAGTCTTGCTTTGCCTATATGATTTTTAGTAGTTTCGGAGATTGCGTTACATAATAATTGGTTGATTTGATCAACATCAAAATTCTTCTCATCAAGCCCTTCAAACTGATTCTGTAGGTCCTCTCGGAATTTGTCTTGAAGGAGAGCAATCTCTGGTTTTTCGTACCTCTGCTGAGTGCAGGTCAATTTGGTCCTTTCTTTCTTAAGGTTAAATTTAAATGTTGCCCTGACCATCCTATGGTCACTCCCAGTTTTAAAGCGTGCAAGGACAGAGACATCTGTGACAACTTGTCTGTGGGAACAGGTGATGTAATCCACTTCGTTTTTATATTTGCCACTTGGAGTTACCCAAGTCCACTTCCTTGAAGGTCTTTTTTGGAAGAATGTGTTCATAGCATATAGTTTATGCTGTTCAAGAAAGTTGACGAGGATTTGTCCACGGTTATTCCTCTGTCCAAGTCCAAAATTTCCGATGTACTTTTCATTTACTAATGGAGAACCTATTTTTGAGTTGAAATCACCTATGATGGTGCTATAATGGCAAGAAGACTCAGTAAGAGCTTTTTCCACATCCTCGTAAAACTCTTCTACTTCATCGTCTGGATGGTCTGACGTTGGTGCATACACCTGAACAATTTTTAGTGAGTAGCGCTTGTTGAGTTTAATGATGGCAAAACAAACTCTAGGAGATATGCTTTTAAAAGTCTGAACTGATGAAGCAAAGCTACTATGCACCAAGAATCCTACACCTCCGTAAGTGGAGTCTTCATGACCTCTATAGTAGAAAAGATCCCCAGAAGTCATCTTAACTAAATCTTCCCCTTTTCTTCTAATTTCCGAGAGACCAACAATGTTCCATTTGACAGATTCCAATTCGTTTAATAATTCTAGTAATCGTTCGTCCGTGCGTAACGTCCTGGCGTTGTAACACGCCAGGGTCAGGGTCGTTGTGTGTTGGCAGCTGGGCTTCTTCCAGCGATTCTTAGCACCCTCTGCCCCGCCGGAACCGTGACCGCTGCCAGAGTCAGGAATAGCGGGGCTGCTGGGGACTGAGGGCCGGGGCTTGTTGGCTTTAATCATAAGCGAAAAGGAGTTAGCCTTAAAACGCCACGCTGGCTAGTGCGTCTTGGCGAGTTTTTCTCCCGATCACGTTGGCCTGTGATAAGAAGTACAATAGTATTACTTACTATTGTACTTCTCACCACAGTTACCAGGGGGCACCACTTGGAGGTGTGATACGGAATTGGTAGCAAAGCTCTGTGATGTAAACTCGCAACAAATCTACCTCACAGATCCTTGCTTCCCTTTACCCCCCCTATACTCATATATATAGTACTCGCTGCTCTCGCTATATATCGCGTGTCCAAAGTGTTGCCCTGCAACTAAAAAAAAATTTTTGATGCCTGCAACACAACCAAATCACATCATTACGTTCAGAGATAAATAAATGAGTAGACCCATGGGAAGAAGCTATGCGCATAATAGCTTTGGGATGGGTAGGGAAATTCTCATTCCAGAATAAGCAAATTAAATAATAAGGATAGAACTTCACTTTAGTTCGTTTAATCCTATTATTATTTTGCTTTGCTTATTCTGGAATGACCACTTAGTAGATGTTTAGAGTTAAACCTTAAAAACCCATTCAATGTAGTAACATTATACCTAAGTACTTAATTTATTACAAATGATACTTCCATATTAAATCACCAAGGTAAGTAGGTAGAACATTTACTATGGTTTCTACATTATACTGTTAACTAGAGGCACCCCATATGCCTTAACAAAAGAAACTTGAAAATCTTTACTATTTGAAGAGTTCTAAACTAATACCTACAATTAAATTGCTTTGCAAACATCCATTATCAAGAGATTCACCCTACTGACTTAAAAACGCTGTAAGGACTTGTCCCAGCGAGACCTTTCTACTGATAAACTAGGATGTGGCTCTCTTAAGAGGTCTCTTAAAAAGCAATTTGTAATTAATATTATATAAAGTGTGGATAACATCCAGAGCTGGTCAAAATGCCAAGATGTTGGAAATTTTCAAATTCACCAACCGTGGCTGGCTGTGAAATCGGCAAGGCCGATCGCCATCTTGATGGCCTAACCTTCAAGTTCAACGTTTTTGGGCGATTTGTTTTTTGTTTTCCAGGGACATCGTGAGCTTTTTTCGGGGAAATCCTTAGTAGCTACCTTACACGTAAAATAATACTTTTTGTGTTACATTAAGTATCCAGTCCGTTGGATTGGTTGTACATAAAGTGGAACAAGTAAATATAAGGAACATAACAATATTATATCCCCTCCGTTGAAAGGGTTGTACAGTAAAACAATAAGGTTCTCAACATGTTATAAAATATGTATTGTGGTACAATATGTATCCCCTCCGGTGGAGGGGTGGTGCACCTAGTAAGAGAAACAAGCAAACAATAAGGTTCTCAACATGTTATAAAATATGTATTGTGGTACAATATGTATCCCCTCCGGTGGAGGGGTGGTGCACGTAGCTACTAAGAGAAACAAGCAAACACTAAGGTTCTTAACATGTTATAAAATATGTATTGTGGTACAATATGTATCCCCTCCGGTGGAGGGGTGGTGCACCTACTAAGAGAAACAAGCAAACAATAAGGTTCTCAACATGTTATAATGTTATAAAATATGTATTGTGGTACAATATGTATCCCCTCCGGTGGAGGGGTGGTGCACCTACTAAGAGAATCATGCAAACAGTTCCTAACATGACATGTAATAAAATATGTATATATAATAATCCTCTCCGTTGAGGAGGTTGAACTCAAGAAATCTAAAAAATGAACCAACATTAAAGTACTAACTACCTATTGTGACTACAAATTGTGTGTTTTACAATTGTACGTGGCAGAGAGTGACTTAAACAGCTCATACATGGTATGCTTGTTCTGAAGAACTTAGATTTTTTAATCTTACTTATGACGGTCAATTTTGAAATTTGAATTAGAAATGCTTGAGATTAAAACCTCAGAGTAAAGAGGTAACAACAGCTGAAGCCTCGGGAAAGCCTTTAAGACAAGGACTTTCAAATGGAATCCTTACTAATAAAAAGTCGGACTAAAGTTGACAAACAATGAAATAAAAACCCCTTGAAATGGCAAACTGTGGGAGGCTCCAAAGTTAAATGTGGAATTATCAGGTATTCTGAACCTAACAGCAAAAGCATGACATAGACTTCTTCAAGAACATAAAACAAAAATTAGACAGTCAACATGAAACAAAACTGGGCCAAAAATATCTTTCAAAGGCAAGATGGCACTCTCTCCGTTGGAAAGAGATTACCAATGAACACATTGGGTATTTATTACATTTTTTAGAGGAAGAAGCTGTATAAGAATTGGCCCTAATTATACTAATGACCTATAAAAGCTAGGAAGCTTTTCTATAAAAATGGTTGGTTATAAAATAAAGAACTACCAACAGCCCTAACATAAGTACCAGAACAGCCAAACGACGGGCTTATGCCACCACCCAGACCTATCCAACAAAAGCTGGGCCAAATATCCGTGGAGGTTTGTTTTGTTGGTGTGCTTTAAGGTATGTATTTATTTATTATGGATGCTGGATGGGACAGAATTGCACAAGATTCCACTATCTTAGTTGGTTAAAAGGATAACTTTTCATGCTTTGCCTGAACAATCACTTATGCCACATAATAATAATTATGTAACCAAATCTAAAAAATTGATATTCCATAAGGGATAATAAAACTTTTAAATCAAATAATGATTGTGTCATATCAGAATGCAAAGCTGATTAGGATTAATTTTAGTCCAGTACATAGGTAATATGTATGATTTAGTATCCCCAAAAAAGGATGGACACTAGGTACCTGTAGCTTTATTTTAAGATGAGTTTAAACTTATATAACTAAGTTTGTTGAAACTTCTTACTTTAAACACAAGGCTAATTAAAATTGGTTTTACTTTGTGTAAAATAGAATTGGAAAATCATACTAATTAGATTCAATTAATTCAAACTATAAAAATATTTAATCAAATAAATGGATATTTATTATACTTTCTTAGTAATGGGTTTACATTTACAAGAGGGTCATAGAACATAATGAGAGAAAAAGGTACTTACTAGAGTAGTTATTTATTTAAAGAAATTGATTTCCTTGGATATCATTAAATAATATCAATAATAAAGTTGTTAATTAAGTAGGTACCTACTTTTATTATACAAATAAAAATATTATGGTGAATATTTTCTTATGGTTTTGTAAAAATAAAATTTCATAGCTTTGGTACGTTGTGGGGGGGGGGTACTATGATAGTAGATTAATGAAAATAACCGAACCGATGAAGCAAAGTTTTATTTTTATTTATTTGGCAGAATAAGATCAGAACATAGTTGGTAGTTGTTTTTGCTAGCCTAGGAAAAAAGTTGACCTACGTTAGGTTTGTTTAGATGTATTTCTGTAATGAAATATTATGAAAGCGAAAGGTAGCTTAGGTCCCTTTAAGCAATATTAGGTATTATTGTTATTATTATTATTATTTTTTTTTTTTTTTTTTTGCATGGAAGTGTTATGCTTTTTAGAGGTTGAGACATACTTAAAAATATGGTTAAAATTAAGTAAGTTCATCCAAATAGTCAAATTCCTCAATTTAATGACCCTACCTGGCAACTTTCAGTATTAACATAGATATCTAGACAATACAAAAACTAAATTTGAATCTTGTCACTCAAATCAAGATACAGAATGAGAAGTAAGAAAGCCAGTACATTTTTGTAAGGATTGTGGACACTTGGTCCTCCAGACATTTATTTGTTTGCTTAAGGCTAAATAAAAAATGTGAGAAATATACCGATTGTACCTATAGCTTGACATGGTAATCCTTTTACTTGGATGGTAGTGCTTCTACTTTGAATTAAAGAAACTTTTCTTTAATGCATTTCTACATGTTTTAAAAAAGTGAATATCACTTTAAAAATGATTACGTATGTTACTTAAAAGGTATAAAAGGCTTAAAGTACTTATTAGGTAGTTAAAGATAAGTATTTTATTGTATCTAATTTGGCCTTTTCAGGTATGGGTATTCAAGAGTAATCAAGCGTGTTTAGATACATTTTTGCACCTTGTGAAAATCTATAAAATCTTTATTCAAAGTCAACTCAACTCTTCTTACCTAGGGGGCTTGTTATTAGGCAATAATAATTATGAAGGGAATAATGGTAGGACAAAGCGCAATAGAAGTAAAAATAAAAACTAGGATTCGAAAAATAGTGGCAGTAGGTATGGTAAGTTAGGAAATCAGAAAATAGTGTTTATGTTTTATTTTTAATTTTGTTATTTAATGACCGTCTTTGTTAAAGGTGCTTCTTAAACTGCAAATTGTTTAGCTTTGTCTGTCACTTTTAATACATAATCTATTAATCATTTTGAAACAGATGGTCGCCTTAAACGTGGTTCTAAAGGAATTTTAAGAATAAAACCTATGTGCCAAAATATAAAGCCACTTGGGATTGGGAGCATAGGAGCCACATTATGGTTCTGTTTTTCATAAGACAGTGGCATTCTCTTATTAAGAAAATTTTGATTAAAAAGACTGCTTTGTTTTTGACTCCTACATAGCAGAGTCCAAACACTAAATGTTAACAGTTATAACAGAGTTCTTTTTGTTTTGTTATATACCTACCTAGTTAAAAAATCAACTGCTTGGAGCAGATGTATCTTGCCAAGCCAGTTATTGTATTTTAAAATACCTCTCATATGATTGGTAAATAGGTACTAAACAACTAAGATGTGATGATGAACTATTAAAATATTAATTACAAATTGCTTTTTAAGAGACCTCTTAAGAGAGCCACATCCTAGTTTATCAGTAGAAAGGTCTTGGTGGGACAAGTCCTTACAGCGTTTTTAAGTCAGTAGGGTGAACCTCTTGATAATGGATGTTTGCAAAGCAATTTAATTGTAGGTATTAGTTTAGAACTCTTCAAATAGTAAAGATTTTCAAGTTTCTTTTGTTAAGGCATATGGGGTGCCTCTAGTTAACAGTATAATGTAGAAACCATAGTAAATGTTCTACCTACTTACCTTGGTGATTTAATATGGAAGTATCATTTGTAATAAATTAAGTACTTAGGTATAATGTTACTACATTGAATGGGTTTTTAAGGTTTAACTCTAAACATCTACTAAGTGGTCATTCCAGAATAAGCAAAGCAAAATAATAATAGGATTAAACGAACTAAAGTGAAGTTCTATCCTTATTATTTAATTTGCTTATTCTGGAATGAGAATTTCCCTACCCATCCCAAAGCTATTATGCGCATAGCTTCTTCCCATGGGTCTACTCATTTATTTATCTCTGAACGTAATGATGTGATTTGGTTGTGTTGCAGGCATCAAAAATTTTTTTTAGTTGCAGGGCAACACTTTGGACACGCGATATATAGCGAGAGCAGCGAGTACTATACCTATATATACCTATAATAAATTATTTAAGTAGATAATATGCAATTTTATAATAATAACTGAAGGAATGATATAATAGTACCAACCTACATTTAGAAAAAACTTTCAAAGTAATTTCACATCGATATCTGATAAACTTTGTTGGGAAGCTTTGTTATTTTGTGAATGGAGGATAATTATGTCAGTGTGTGTGGAACTCACTTTTTTCTGGGTCTCTTCCTGGGACGACGTCGCTCTCCCTCCATCTCGTTGTCGAGGCCGCGGCGGCGAGGACCCTGGCTGGAGCGCCGGTTCATCTTGCGCTCCGGTGGTGCCTCCCGCAGGGGCTCCACTATGGCCACTTGAGGCACGCAATCATCCTCCTCGATGTGTTTAGGTGTCTGCGGTGCGCCCATCCAAAGATGGCGTTGACGCCACCACAGCACCCACGAGCTGATGTTATCGCGAATTTTGCTGGAGAGCGACTCGTCCGAACCAATAACTCTCCTTCAGGCGGCAGCGTGACGATCTATTATTTTATCTCAGTCTCAAAATACGGTATATACCTAGCCTAATCTTACGCTATCGGAAGGCAGCGTGGCAGTGAAGCGTTCGCGAAGCGATGGTTTGTGAACTCAGCTATTGCGCTCGAAACCGCGATCGGAGGATACCCCATCATCCCTAGTCCCGTCCACAAGCAACAAGCGTCGAGTTCTCTACTTAAACTAAACTTAATTTATAATTGGCAGGAATGTTTTGGCAGTTTCAAAAGTTTGATTTCTACATGTTTTAGGTATCGTTCGGATGGCGGGCGGTAGTCGTGGCGACGGGGTCGTCGTTGGCGTCCACGGGTGGCGACATGACGTGCGCGAGATGGTGAGCGGTGCAAGCGTGCCGGCGGTGGCTCACTCAACAGATGTCGAGTTGGTGTTACGTAACGGGCGGGCGTACCGAGCGCGGGTGAGTGCGCGTCGGCGTCGGGCGCGCGAGTGCCGTGCGAGCGCCGCCACTCCGCCACGCCGCCAGTGACCGGCAGCACCCCACAGCCCTCCAGCCCCCCACACACAGCCCCGCTCCGCACTACCTGCGGACCCACTACAACGCTATATCATTTTCTTCCAATAATTGCATGACTCTTAGGTATTATTTCATCCCAAAATTCCAAGCATGGGTAAAAAGCCTTAAACGATGGACTTCTCGGGGCAGACGTTCAAGGTCGACGGAACAATTCTTTTGATTTGTTTTTTCTATCGGGTGGACGTAGTATCGGGCGCATTGCGTAATGCTTTAGACGGTTTGGGGTCATTACTCTGTTTAGATGACTTTGATCTGTTTGCTTGAGAGGAGCGCTAATAATCGAAGGTAGTTGCCAAAAGTAAATTGTTGCTTTAACATGTTGCACTTTTGGCAAAAGCTGTGAAAGACTGGATGGTGTTCGGCAAAACTGTAACCTCTTTTTACGCCAAAGCAACGTGTTACGTTTTACGATTACAAACTTTTTTTGCGATGGAATATGAAAAGGCTTTTATGTATTACTAGCTGTACCCCGCGGTGTTACCCGCGGTGAATAAGTTAATAGATTTTTTTAACGACTTTTAAAAAGTAGGAGGTTCTAAATACCTACGTCGACTGGGTGAACCGATTTGATGATTATTTTTTTGATCTGATGAGGATCGTCAGAGATATGAATAAAAATGCACCTTGAGAGTGCAGAAAATTACTATTTTCTTACGTAGGTATATGAAAATTATTTCATAAATTTTTTAATTTTGCTCCTTGGTTAAGACCCAATGCGTCATTGTGTCACTTGATTTTGGTGCTCATAGAACAGGATGACTGCTGGTCGGTTACTATTCTATGGTCTAACACAGTTTATTTTGCTCGCAAAATATTCAAGAAGCTACCATGCGAGCGAAGCGAGCTTCGACCCAAGCGAGCGCAGCGAGCCGAAATTTTTAAGACAAATTAGTTATGTGACACTTGATGTAGCTTATAGTGCTTACAGAAAAGGCTGACTGTTGGTCGGTCCCTATATTCTATTGTCTGTCTGACATAGATCAATTTGCCAGCAAATATTCAAGAAGCTACCGTGCGAGCGAAGCGAGCTCAGTGAGCGTCTTAAACTCGCGAAGCGAGCCGAAATTTTTAAAAACAAATACTCGTGACGTGACACTTGATTTTGCTTATGGAGCTCATAGAAAAGGCTGACTCTGCTGGTCTGTTCTTAGTCTATGGCCTGACATAGTTCAATTTGCTAGCAAAATATTCAAGAAGCTACCGTGCGAGCGTAGCGAGCTTCGAACTAAGCGAGCGCATCGAGTTTCTTAGACTCGAAATTTTTAAGATAAATTCGTCATGACTGATACTTATGTTTACTCATGGTGCTCAAAGAAAAGGCGCTGGTCGGTTCCTATTCTAAGGTCTGACACAGTTCAATTTGCTTGTAAAAGATTGAAAAAGCTACATGCGAGCAAAGCGAGCGCAGCGAGGCTTTTAGACTCGAAGCGAGCCGAAACTGTGGGAAATGTAATAAAATAGCGATGATGAGGTGCTGTACCGAATTTTAATTGAAGACACAAATATAAACTTTGTCCTAATGGTTTATGTTGAGTTCTTTTTACCGGGTATTTATCTGCGTACATAAGTCCCAATTCCGTGAGATTATCGGGACAAAAAAAACAATATTTGAAATTCGTTAAGCCGTTTGAGCTTGAAGAAGCATAATTTAGGTATTTTGATAATCTCACGGGCACAATACGCTTTTAAGGGATTTAAAGTAGCTTATGACATCATAAGCTACTTTAAATCCCTGATAGCTTAGGATATCAACTGACCTGGTACCAAATTTTATTCAAATCCGTCTAGCCGTTTGAGCGTGAAGGAGTTATAACATTGCCTGTGCTGCCATCTATTAACATTATTTTGACTAACAGTTACGTTTCACGGCCAAACTATTTTGATGAATAATTTGGTTTATAATCCCACGGAACCATTCCTTTTTTCAGCAATTTAAGGTAGCCTATTTGTTAATCCAGGGTACTGCTACCAAATTTAATTCAAATTCATCCAGCCGTTTGAGCGTGAAGAAATAATTACTTTACCTGTGCTGCCATCTATTGAAATTATTTTGTTAGTTTCTCACGGCCAAACTATTTTGTATTTGTTTAATAATCCCACGGAATCAATGCACTTTTAAATAATTTTAAGTAGCGTACATTTTAATCCAGGGTATAAACAATCCTGCTACCAAATTTAATTCAAATTCATCTAGCCGTTTGAGCGTGAAGGAATAATAACTTTGCCTGTGCTGCCATCTATTGAAATTATTTTGTTACTTTTTCACGGCCAAACTATTTTGTGTAAGCTTTTATCATTAAAATAATGAATTTGATTAATAATCCCACGGAATCAATGCATAAGTAGCGTATATTTTAATCCAGGGTATAAGCAATCCTGCTACCAAATTTCATTTAAATCCGTCCAGCCGTTCGAGCGTGAAGGAGTTATATTTTTGCCTGTGCTGCCATCTATGAAGTTATTTTGTCTGACAGCTGCCTTTTGCACGGCCAAACTACCGAAACTATTTTAATGAACATTTTGTTTTATAATCCCACGGGAACACTGCACTTTTCAGGAATTTCAAGTAGCCTATTAGTTATTCCAGGGTATAAGCAATCCTGATACAAAATTTCATTCAAATCCGTTCATCCGTTTGAGCGTGAAAGAGTAACAAACACACTTACACACTTACACACTTACACACTTACACACTTACACACACACAAACTTTCACCTTTATAATATTAGTGGGATTTGTGGGTCTTTATTAGTAAGAATAGAGACAATTTAATGTCAAGTAAGTGACCAATAATGAATGTTTGATGCTCTTTGAAAATTATCCGAAAACAAATTCAAGAGCTACAGTTATAGTTATAATAGCGAGAACTATTGCTGAAAGAATAAAAAAAAATAGACAAATGCATCTATTTCAACATTTACATACAATAGAGTGTTGCTAATATTTATGGCATATCATTTCTATTAAAAAAACCTACTAATAGCACTTCACAAGAATTGCAGATTTCAACATTTCGAGATGTAGGTAATTGAGTGATTGTTCTTGCCCTAAAGATCTCCAGATCGCTAATTATTACCTCACTTTATAAATTGATCAGAAAGAGCAACTTCAAATATGAAGAAACATGTCACCGTCACCAGTACAATAAAATCTTCGTTTTCGATATTGTCAAAATAGATTTTCTTGAAAAATCACCAGCTATAGTACTTCATGCTTGTCAGCTCACACAAGAAAGCGCACTTGTCGACTTTAATGATCAACAGGAGCTTCTTCAGAAAATCTGGCGTCTCTAGAAACCTGTTGTGAAAATTTGTACCTCAATTTTTCTCACTATAAGACGTACTTGAGCTTCTGCTTCGCCTGTCATGTATGTATCACATCACACCAATATTATAAAGGTGAAAGTTTGTGTGTAAGTGTGTTTGTTACTCTTTCACGCTCAAATTGGAGCTCCGGAACACTACTTTTTTTTTATGAAGAGTATGAATTTAAAAATACCTTGTTTTCGATACGCCTGAATCCTCACTATTAGAAATTAAAAAATAGTTTTTTTTTCTTCATACATTAGAGGCCCCTAAACATACTTACAACAGTCGTTTTTGCTTGAAAGACTAGAAACATTGATCTATACGTCCATACAGGCATATTATAAACGCCTACTAAATACCTATCCTACTAAATTATAGCTATCCTACTAGTTTATAATTTAGTAGGATTTATTAAAGCAATAAAAATCGTCCTACCTATTTATTTCCCTACTACTTTCCATATTTGAATCGTGACGAAAGAGAAAAATAGTAATAATATTTTGGTACATCAAAGGACACACTATAAAATATAGGTTTAAAAATGAAACTCGTGTCGGCGACAATCTCGTCGAATTTGTTGAGCCATGTTGGTTCAATATTGGATTTCTGAAAGCGTCGATGGACTTTGCACCCGTGTGTTGTCACCGTATGGAATGTGAACTGCTGTAAAATGGCTCATAATTATACTGCTGTAAAATGCCTCACCATTTTGGAGCAGCACATTCGATAACATTCTCGTAGTCTGATTTTTAACCTACAACGAAAACGAGAAGTGCAATATAGCACTTACCGTTTTCGCAGTTACGCTTTCAGTTTATAGTGTGTATCTTAAAATTTAGTAGGTACATAGTGGTGTATGGGTCTGTCCAAGGCAAAATAGCTCCTAAATGGATAATTCGTTTTTTTATGAGTATAGCTTACTTCATCGAGAGGGCTTTTACCTATATTTAAACAAAAACTGCGAAGTTGTTTTTTTTTAAATTTAACAGCTTTTTTTGTTCAAAATAATCATAATCTAGACTAGGCGTTTTGAAACGCGCTTTGGAAACGCGCCCTTAAAGAACCAAAGGGTACAAATTATCAATATATCCGTATAGGTGTACTGTACTTACATTAAAACGCGTTTCAAAACGCCTGCTCTTACAAGCACTTGGTCCGTTACTACCAAAGACGATTAATATCTAGAAGACAGACAAAGGCCATACACAAAATCGTAACCCTGTCCCGCAGTACCAGATAGCCTGGAAACTTTAAAACATCAATTTTATCCAAGAAATTTCAATACTTAGTTTGGTAGTAGGTAGCAACAATATTCAATATAAACATTTTTTTAGGTAATTTTAACTAGAAAGTAATTGAAATTTCTTGGATAAAATTGATGTTTTAAAGTTTCCAGGCTATCTGGCACGGGTTACGATTTTGTGTATGGCCTTTGTCTGTCTTCTAGATATTAATCGTCTTTGGTTACTACTATAAGTTAGCGTATTCCTGCTAAAGGTCATGAAAGTTATAAGTTAGGCGGCGCCAAGGTCACTTTGGTCTGATTCTCTTTGGCACCATTCCATACTGCCACACTTCACTTGCGTAGCAACTTGTAGCGCTTTGTGAATTGAACTTAAATCAAATCCATAGAACTAGCTCCATTCAAACGATCAGAGACACTGATGTGCCATTTTTTATTCGGACTACTTGTTTTAAACTTTAACATGAACAAAATAAAGAGCTCTTGGATTTAGCAATATTTTAACTAGTCAATTCTGGATGTCGTCAAAACTTAACTAACCTAATTGGACAGCACTAAAAATGTTTTGCGTCCCTTACATTACGATCGAAATAAAAAGGATAGCAACAATTTTAGTGATGTCAAATTAGTTAAGTTAAATTTTGGCGACATCCAGAATTGCCACAATTGTTACAAAAGAATCAGCGCCTATGTCTACCGTTTCTTGAAAATACAGTTATGATCATTATTTCATAATTACCTTCGAAGTTATGAACAGAATGCACCTCGAAAGTGCAAGAAATTGATTCCCATTGAAGTTTATAAAATTTATAAATTCTTTATCCTGTCCATCCAACGGTTACCTGAAAGAGAGCGTTTTCAGCGGTAACATCGCCCATGTCGTTTTTTTTTGTGTATCTAAGTTGTTTTGTTTCTTTTATGGTGTACAATAAAGTAATATTCTATTTCTATTCCATTCTATTCTAATTTTGTTACAAATACCTGGATGGTTATGTTCAGTCACAACCTCTCCTCTCTTAATGAGGTCTTATTCATAATTTATGACATGCCCCAATCAGCCCGGTTTTCCAAACTATCTGTCTGACTACTGAGTGGGTCAAACGTGTTATATCACTGGAAATCTTTTCATTTTATTTTTAACAGACTTCAGAAGAAGAGAGAAGGTGCCATGTTCCACTGTAAGTATTTTTTAAAATGAAAATGAAATGAAAAATGAAATGAAATATGATCACGACTGTATCCCGGGAGCTGTAGACATTTCTTTCAGATCATTAGTCATTTTTAGATCTTTTTGAAGATGTCTAAGGGGGCAGTCAGAGGTATGTCCAAATACATACATATTTGGTACAAGCCCACTTTTTGCAGAAGTTAACTTTCCATACGTGACAGGTTGCAAGCCCATCGACGCTATTAGAGAGCTAACTGGTTTCCTCACGATGTTTTTCTTCACCGTTATAGCTCGTGTAAAGTGCATATAAATTTTTCGATGCGAAAAGTTCATTGATGCCGGATTCGAACCCACGACCTTCGGATCGAAAGTCAAGGTACTAATCCACTTGACCAACACGGCTTGATATGATAATTGAATGTGGATAATAATAAATAAATATCCTTGGACATTCTACACAGCATCATCTAATCCCAAGCTAAGAAATTTAATGCTTGTGTTATGGTAACCAGATGACTGATAAACTACATAGATATTTTTTTTTGTAAATACAAGTAGAGCTGAAGAAGAAGTGGATAGATTGTGTGAAAGATGATATGAATGTAAGAGGAGTGAGTTCAGAGTGAAATTTGAAAATTATTATTTCGTTAGAAAGAGTACACTTTCGTGATGGTCACATAAAAATTTTAAGGTTCTGATGAGGATTTTCGAAGTTATGAACAGAACTCAACACGAGAGCGCACAAAATTGCTCTTTTCTAAAAAAAAAAGAAGTGTAGATATTTTTTGCTCCTGTGAGTTTCTTTGTTCATAAATAAATAAAAAAATAATTTTGCCACTCAATTTATCATCATCATCATCATTTTCAGCCTGTGTCAACCCACTGCTGGGTGTAGGCCTCCTCCAATGACTGCCACTCGTTTCGGTGTTGAGCCGATCGCATCCAGGTCTTGTTGGCGACCCTAACAATTTTTAGACACTATTTTTATACAGTCTGAAATTTGCAATGTAACATTGAATGGACATTCACAACTTCTTATAATTCAATGCGATCATATGCCATAACAGGGAAGAGTTATAAGTTTATAACGAAGTTGGAACAACTGGAAAAGAAACTTGATCACGAATGTTTTTCCAAGATGCGGTAGACATTATTCTTTTAGATCTCATCTCATTTAAAGATCATCTGCAGATGTGTAATTGGGTAGACAGAGGTACGTCCAAATACATAGGAACAATTTAATAAGAAATATAACTTGGTTATTCTCAGCTTATCATTCTCCTATGGTAGTAACTTAGTCGATTTACTAATTTTACTTACTTTTATGGTAGTCATTTTTTTCATATTTGTGGATGTCGATTTCCGATTCAAAAAGGAGAACATTTAAATTCTGAATGCATATTGAATTGTTTTAAGAATTAAAATTAATTTTTTCTTTAGTAAAATTTTGTATTGACGGTATTTTATGATATCACACATATACTCGTATATAGGACATCCTGTATAATATGCATTACACAGAGACCCGGATCTTGTGCTCGTTCACACGAGAGCTTTTTTAACGTCCGTTAAAAAGCGTTCAAATGACGTTAAAAAAGCTTTCGTGCGAATATGGGCTTTAACGTCCAACGTCCAGCGCAGAAAATACAACACTGCTCGATAAAAAACCGTCGCGTTTAAAAAGCGCTGACGTGTGAACATATACTTGGGAATACATTTGTTCTACTTGAACGCTTTTTTAACGGACGTTAAAAAAGCTCTCGTGCGAATGAGGGCTAACTATCCAAGGAGAAAAATATCGCTTGGAATATAGTACTACACATTTCACCCACAAAATCATGTTATTTATTTGCAGTTGCTTTTCCGCCTGAAGCACAATTCCTACAATCCATTTTCTCACACGTTTGGGAATAACGCCTTCTTAGGCCTTAAGGCAAAGAAATAGAGATTAATGTAGGTATTATAAAAAAATTTAATATAATTGTTAATCGCCATACACTGAAACGCTTCTTAAAATTAAAGACCGTATTAACCATTTGAGATGGTCTTACTTGTCAGATTTCAGACAAACGTCAAATATTAAATAAAATAAATAAATAAATATTCTTGGACATTCCACACAGCGTCATCTAGTCCCAAGCTAAGCAACTTAATGCTTGTGTTATGGTAACCAGATGACTGATATACTCGTACTACTTAGATTAGTTATTTTTTTGTAAATACATACATTATTATAGATAGAAAAACATCCAAAAAATAATGTCAAAGATAATACAGTATTCGAAGGTATGTACTTAATGTTATTATGTGTTTTAACACCGCACAAATGATTCCGTACTCCGAGAACTCCATCAAGCGGTGTCCTTTTCGGCCGTCTACGAAACCGGAGCTTCGTAACCAGTTACGAACTAAACATAATTCGTCCTCGTCCGATACCAGTTACGAGAAAACACGTATTTTTCTTTACAGGAAACTAGGTTTCGTAGAAAGAAACTTTGTAGTGAGTTACGGAACGGTACTTTTTATTCTTCGAACATAACTAGACAGGCTATCACAAACTGGAAACTCTAGAGACCACTTTAAGGCAACTCAAATATATATTTTTAAATTATTATATTTATTTATACTTATATTATTATTATACTAATTATATAACCTATATATAATTATCTATTTTCCATCGTCCAAGCTCGCATTCTCACTTTCAGGCACATTTCTCAGCGTGAAGATGTATCACACAATAAGGACTCTAACCACCAGTGGTATCATCAGTTTTCGAGCGATAAAGTTAACTAGTTAACTAGATAAGTAGGTACCACTTAAGTCAGCCAAGTGTAGCGTGTGATGCCAGACAACATTTTGTTGAGGTGTTATCTTGTTAACTTTACAATTACTTTTACTTTCGACATGCCTTACTTTGTTCGACTGGCTTCCCACTGAAGCTTGACTATTTAGATTATTTTAAATTGTTAAGGGAACGCTTTAAAAAAAAAGCTAGGCCCACACCACCAGGTTCTTGCCTGATTCTTACCCTGGTGTAGGGAGTCGCGTTGGAACAGGCCTAAGAATCACCTAGCATGTAATACGAAACTTAAGTGATCCTTGAGGTCCTACAAGAATAAATGATTTTTCTTTCTTTCTTTCTTTCTATCCTCGCTACCGGGTCAAGTGTTTCAAATGTATGAAATTATTAGTTCATGCAAGTTACCGGGAGTGGCGCTGCACTGGATTCTCATACATTTGTAATAAACTTGACTTGACTCGGTATCGAGGATATTAATCGATACTATTGATAGACAACAATTGATAGACCCCCCCCCCATACACAGAGCTACAGCCAACTGAGCTAAGAAGCCAGTAAGAATAAAATAATATGCGGTGATTCGGTGATCGGTGTTTCCTCGTTTTAATAAGACTAGGGTAGTAAAAAAATCACCTATAAAGCCCCTTGCAAGCGCGTGGAGTCTTTATTCAAGGCCAACGTGTCAAGATCAAGTCAAGGTCGGCCCAACTGGGGCGGCCGATACAATCAGGATAGCTGCGCTCATTTGAATTTCGATTTTCCACAACCCTGAAAGTACGTTACCAGTAACTTGTGAGTTACATAAATAACGACTTGTTCTTATTACTCGATTTCGTTGGGTAACCATTTTATAGAATCTTATCTACAGTATATATAATCACTCTAATATTATATTTATAAAAGCCAGTACGTCCCATTGACGTCAAAGCTCTGAAACTCTGGTGACGGAGTTTTTAGTCGTTAAGCCATGACGGAGGCCTTAAGGCGTAAGGCCTCCGTCATGGCTTAACGACTTTAAAAGCCTGGACCGACAATTTAACCTCCGAAGCACGGTAGCGCTCAGATGTTAATGCCACTTGCGGTCACCCATCCAACTTGTGGCCGGTAAGAACGTCGCTTAACTTCGACGATCTATCAAGAATGTCTTAGCAAGCTTCGCCACGAACGCTTCGAAGTTCAAAGTAGGTACCTATTCTACCCAATTCGATTCATTCATAAATCGCTAGCCGCTTCGCTAATACGCCGGCTTGGCGCCGGCGACTTCTTAAAATTAATCCAGTTTTTGAACAAAAACAAACTTTGCGATAACTGTCCTTATATTTTTTTTACAAAATAGTCGGGTAGGTATGGTATTATATAATCTGTGGTATGGTTAAGTTGAAACCAATAGCATTTAAAATACAGAAAAAAATAATCTAAGAAAACACTGGCTTGGACAGGTTGTCAAACTCAATGAAATTCCAGAGAAAAAAAATATTAAAGCCATTGCACACCACGTTTTCGAACGAGCTGTCACTGTCACTGCACGTTTTTGTGTAGCGCGTCACCTGCTAGTTCGCAGCGCGTTTTACAAACGCGAGGATAGGGTGTATGGGTCATTGCTTGTTGACTACTGTTTGCTTTGTTTTAGTATCGCGTTTGTATCGATACAAAGTCACAGTGACTGCGCGTTCGAAAAAGACGGAGTGTGCCCAGGCTTTATATCACTATGAAACCGAAACGTACAAAACATTGTAATACTTCGTAACAATAGGCTTCTTAATGCAAAATGAATTACAGTGAAAAGAAATATATACTCCTACTTTCTTTTCACTCTCTGTGTACAAGCAAGATATCTCCACTTGTATGTTTACCGGCCGATTTCAATATTTAACTTACGAATGATCGTAGATTGATCGCCATAGCAACTTTGTTTAGACATCAAAAAATGTAAGCACTTTTTGACAGATAACAATGTTACTATGGCGACAGATCCACGGTTATTAGTAAGTTGAATATTGCAACGCGGCATAAGACAACTTATATAACTGAATTTTTACAGACTTCAATAAAAGGAGGTTCTCAATTCGTCTAAATCTTTTATTATTATAATGATTATAATTCTGGGGTTCTCCAGGGGTCTCATCGAAATCGGTATAGAGCCGTTAATACAAGTATGTCAAGGTAAGGTCAATAGTATTGACCTCACTCAATACAGCATGCTAACATCACAAAAGAGTTCTTTTTGCAAATAGCCCAAATCGATACTACCTTGTTGCTACTTCAGGCGTCGCGTCGATCGTATTTATGGTTGGAGCTCCCTAAAGCATAAATTGCCAATCTTGATGTTTATCTGGATTCGCATTATAAATTTGGCAATTTAATTTGCTAAGCTTGGGACTAGACGAAGCTGTGTAAAGTTTTTAAAGAATATTCATTTATTTAATTAAATACAGGCATTTGCAATCTATAATAATCTTGAATAAAAACGAATAAAAATGTATAAATTTGTCATTTCTTAAAGCTTGAGTTTTCTACATTTTGTCTTCGGCCGACTTCGTGCCTCGACTTTCGATTCAGTCGTGGTTTCGATTCCCGGCCGTGAATCAATAAATTTTTTTTTTGGAAAAACGTTAACACGAGTTCTAAACGGCGAAGGAAAACATCGTGTAGAAACCCGCGGATAGTCCACGTATTGACCATTGTCTTTTCTGCGGATATGGCCTACTAAGCTTAGAGGAGTGTTTTAGTGCTGGGCAAGGCAAGCCTATTCCATCTCAACAATGTCCCAGGCAAAGATTGCCTCCTGACACTGTATAAATCATCAAGTAAAGATGAAAGCCTAGGATTCTAAAGCTATTGTAGAAAATGTAACTTAGCTAGTGTGTTGGATCGGTAATTGTGTTCTGTAATGCAGTGAAGTCGAACAATGGCGTGTCACGATCGCTGATTTGATTGACGTCATAAAACTGCAATGCTTGTTCGTGGAACCTTCCGAGTAAGGGTTAGGCACATTGGTCTGTTAAAAAAGGTAAGCCTATACCTTTTGTCCTTGTCTGATTCTTTTTTCTTTTCGAAGTGATCCTTAAAGTCCTACTGAAATACAAGATCTTTTTCTTTCTTACTTTCTTTCTTTCTTTCTTTCTTGTGTAAGGGAACTTTGTCAAACAATTCATCAAAAACCAAACATTGAAATAGTCAAATAAACAAATTTACGTATGAACCTAACTTTATAAATTGAAAAATAAAATCTACGAAGAGGTGTGGTGATTTGGATTAGTTGAGCTACCTGATGATCGTATACAGCGATCCTTAGGTGGCTCAACTGGTTCTAATTATAATTTTGTATAGTTTGAAAATATGAAAGAGGTTTAACTTGTTAATAGTGGCAATTCTGAGTGTCGCAAAAGCTAAACTAAACTAACTAAAATTAATGCCATCCTTTTTATTTCCATCGCTATGAAAGGGACGGCAATATTTTTAGTTAGCTAATTTTAGCTTTTGCGACACTCAGAATTGCCACTATTATGCAGTTATTCGTATGTCTATGCAAACTACGATTAAATTAAAGTTTTTCAGATACAAAATTATCTAGCTAGTTCTCATTTGTTTGTACGTTTCATCCGTAACTTAAAACCTGTAATAACTTTGAGGCTTTGAGAAATGTCAAAGCCCTAAGCTGTTTAATAGTTTCTATATTGACCTGGAAACCTAGTAATGTTGAACTTAGTGCATGCACTCTTGAACTAAGTTAATCCTTTAATAAAGTAAGTAAAACTTCCTTACTTGTTCCAGAGTTTGCCACTACCTAATACGAACTGAATTACTTACTGCTTTTTAACCGACATCAAAAAAGGAGGCTCTATATTCCACTGTATTTTTTTTTTTATGTAAGTACCTAATAATGTTCATCGATTATTCCGTCAGTTTTTTTTGGGTCAGGGATTAATAAAAATATACTTAGAAGTCTTTGCATAACAGGACAAAGGTTATATAACCAAATAAATGAAATTATATTTAGGATTGTATTCCCAAGTTGTAGTAGACAAATTTATTCAGATATTTTTAGTCATTTTAGATGCTTTGTGATGTCTATCGGGTAGTCAGAGGTATGGTCAAAAAAAATATTTGTAGAAAGGTAAATTTGTAATTCAATGAGGATTAAGTATGTTTGTTTTTTAAAGTTTTTTTAGCTATTACTTAAAAGAAGATTACTGACTACATAATAAGTTTTTTAAGTATACAAAATTACTTAAGTTCTTTTTCAAATCCTTTTTATTTCGATATCAGTAATTGCAATTTTAAAAGTGTGATACTGAGCTTTGCAAGCCAGTGTAGTTAGGCTGGCAGTTTCCAGTCTAACTATATTTGTTTTCATGCTCCGTGCTAGGCAACAGCGGATCGTGACTCAAGGACGAAGGAAAATGCGGTAAAAATATTAGCCAGGTCACTTCAAATTCGAAATGCAGAGCTCGTACACGTAAACCAGTAGAGCAGCTAAAATACAAAAAAATACATACCAGCTTCCCGATTTAGCTTCAACTTAATAATCACTGAGGCCTTTACATCTTTACTAGATGATTTATACAGTCAGGAGGCAATCTTTGCCTACACTTGACGGGACACTGTAGAGCCTGGGACATTGTTGAGATGGAATAGGCTTGCCCAGCACCTAAACCATCCTCTCAGCTTAGCCGGCCATATCCACAGGAAAGACAATGGTCAATACGTGGACTATCCGCGGGTTTCTTCACGATGTTTTCCTTCACCGTTTAAAGCTCGTGTTAAAATGCATATAAATTTTTCGACACGAAAAGTCCATTGATGCACGGCCGGATTCGAACCCACGACCTTCGGATCGAAATTCGCAGTAGGTACTTATCCACTTGGCCAACATGGCTTTTAATTATTATAAAGAGAGGCAAATAGAGTAGCGAAAACAGAGTTTGGCGGCCACCAAGTGCAACTTCGTTACTCCTCCTAAACTGTACAAAATGAAACTATTACCTACAGAGGTATTAAAAAAAGCTTATGATCGGTTTCACAAACTAAACATTCAGTTTTTTTTTAATTTCTTTATTCAACGTAAACAATAAAATAAAATAGGCGGCGGCGCTAGTTTGCCTACGCAGACAGACACCTTAAAGAAATAAGTAAATATCCTTAGACATTCACACAGAGCGTCATTTAGTCCGAAGCTAACTATAGTTACCAGACAGACATGCTTACCTAATTTTTTCTATTAATAGAAATCACCCAGACTTGAGAAAAATATTTGCAGATCATACAAATTTATGTCCTGCGACAGGTATCGAACCTTCTAAAAATCTGATAGAATACTACCAAAAGTTAATGTTTCGTTCGTTATTCACGGCAGCCCCATCAAAAAGCTTGGACAAAATGAATACAACAAACTTGAATTTTATATAGTCTCAAATCACACCGAGATGCCAGGGAAGCGAGCAATTAAAAGTAGTGTCTTATAATTTTTAACTTTAGGTATTTACATTGTCATGAAAGAAAGAAAGAAAGAAAGAAAGAAAGAAAAATCATTTATTCTTGTAGGACCTCAAGGATCACTTAAGTTTCGTTTTACATGCTAGGTGATTCTAATGCCTGTCATAATACATACTATCGCTCAGCCATGTATTGATATGGAATTTCATTCTGAAATAAAGATATATTTTATTTTTGCAGGCTTTACGGTTTATTTTCATCTGCCACCCTGCAAGTTTGCCGGGGTGGTGAAATGGTTCAAGCCTTTTCTCTATGGTTTGTGATGTGGTTATGGAAATGTTCACTAGGTGGCGGTAACCACATGTAAATCTTTGCACTGGGTTCATTTTCATAAAAAATAATCTCGAAAACTAATTGATGTTGAATTTAGAAATCACCAGAAACATCTCGAACCATAATTCCTATGACTGAAAGCAACAACATTTGGTTCTACTACTTTTGTCCAAACTCGGTATTCGTAGGTAAAGATAGAATAGGTGGCGGCGCATATAACCACCTTAGTGAATCCAACTTTTCATTTTCATTACTCTACCTACGGTCTGCCATGAACGGCAACGTCTTCCTTCGATTTGGCGATGTTTCGAAAAGTCGTAGAACAAACAAAGTTAGTGATATGAATTACAGGCCGAGAACTTTCTGTCTAGCGATTTTAAATTTACCCTGTAGAACATACTCGTAATACAAGTAAATTTAGGCAACTTAAAAACTATACTTTCTGATCAGGAAGCACGTTGTATTTATTTATAATGTCATAAACTATCCGTAGCACTAATGCCATCTAGTAGAGAGTGGACAAACCAACTCGTTATTAATAGTATTATTTTAGAAAAGCTGCAACCACACGCGTGGAGTAAATGGTGTAAAAAATTTCACTTATTAAAACTCGGGCAGAACTACCTTCCAATAGATGGCATTAGCGTCATATGAGTCGATCGCTTTGGTACGAAACTTAACTAACCCCTTATTCATATTAGACTAGTAAACCTACTAAAACGACTATTAAATCTTCGTTATCTCCTCTCATTGCCAGTAACAAGAAAAATTAATATATAACGTCGGAAACTATTGTGAAACTCAGTTTTTAAAACGGCCTTCAATTCAAAAAATATGCTATCTCCATTGTAGGTAAATACTTTGCCTCCAGGTAACATTAAAGTATACCACCCTGCTTAAACAGGGTATATACCTATCTTGTATTATATATATTATTGGTATTTCAACCAGTTAATTAACGACGTATTAGTGGCAATTCGGAGTGTCGCAAAAGCTAAACTAAACTAAATAAAATTAATGCCATCCTTTTTATTTCCATCGCTATGAAAGGGACGGCCACATTTTTAGTCAGTTAAGTTTAGCTTTTACGACACTCCGAATAGCCACTAAGTATTGGTTATTTAAATCATAGGTAGGGTACCTACATACTCTCTTGCCTACATACACAAAATGTGACAGACAGACGGCACTGTGTACCTTCGTTTAAATTATGTCCGAAGCTCCGAATTAAAAGCGGACTAATCTAATCGGACAAGTCCGTTTCTACTCCCTCTATTGAAATTCAATTAGATGCAGTCAAGCGACATTTTCAGTTTTGTGGGAAGTACCTACCTAACATAAATGCATTTTGCTTGGCAGGAGATTGATATTTGAATTTTCTTACAAAAAATCTAGTAGACATTATATAAATCTGTGGCAGGTATATTGAAGCTTTTAGTTATAATAAAGCTGTTATACTTTAGAAAGCTCGATTATTTATACCACTCACTCACTGACTGACTCACTGACTGACACACTGACACAATTGTTCTCCCAGATGGTGAAGGGGAAGGGGGGTATATTTTGACAGATTCGTAAACACCTACCTAACTCTCACAAGTAGGAGAAAAGTGCCAAGGGTCACATTATTGTGAGACGTGACTGTCAACTCAAAATAACATTTTTTTTCTTGATTTTAAGCCACTCAAACTTGAGCTTGACGACTTAATGGCTGGACCGATTTGGATATATTTTTTTAATGTTTTTTAATAGTTTGTAGATGGTTCGTGCAGTTAACTTGTAATAAGATAAAATAAATGGCAACGCTAGTTTGACGGCCTTAATAATAATGCATCTCTAAATTCTCTAATGTTTGTTACACGGAATACAAGTTAGTCGCTTCATCGCCGGCGGGCGGTGGGTGGGATAACTGCCTAAAGGCCAACGCGGACCGGGACCGGGCAAGGGATAGGTACATAATATTTACTAATGGAAGGGATTTTTCGATGTCATAGCATCATTTTAATTTAAAGCAAAGCAATTCATGTCGTATTTATTATTTAATACGATTGAATATCAATTAGAAAAAACTTAAATCCCTTGTTATGCCGTCCCGGTCTGCATCAACGTGCACCGCACGCGGGCGGCACGTCCAGGGGGCGGCAAATCAAGAAATACGGTATCTTAGGTCGTATTACAGTGTTGTAGTTGCTTGAAGGATGAATACATCGGTGCAAACTGCATTCAATTCCGTTCAGTAGCTTTTGCGTGATGCGGTTACGAACATACATAGAGACAGACAGCCAAATTTTTCTCTCTTCTTTTGCTCTAATAAAGATCCCCATAATAGTTTTTCATTGATATTTCAAATGTACAGACATCGACGTATTAGGTACTTAGGTACAGTTTTTTTATATGTAGAGATTTCATCATCCATCCATTATCACACCCTATGCGACAACAATAAACAGCCTTTCTGACAAGCTCAGTTTGGATAGTCGTAGATAAACAGGGGCGGCATAATCGGTATTGCACACGGGCGTTCAAATAGCTAGCGGCAGGCCTGGCCTTTATGAAGTCAGTGTAGGTACTAATCGCAAACATCAAAGGACGGGGCGGCTTGTTAGGGCGTTTGTGCACTACACGGAATTTGAAACAATACTATTGACAGGGTGCTCATCTGACTGCAATCAATACCTCTTGCTTCTCCGTAATTATCAGTGTCACAGCATTATATTGAATAGGTATTACAGGTATATTGCGCCATCTCTAATTAATGTCAGGTATTGCTTAGGTAGGTACTTCGATGTCTCAAAGGCAACGGATTGTTTAGAACGGTTTTCTATTATACCTAAAATAACTATTAGTTCGCGAATCCGGCCGTGCATCAATGGACTTTTCGCATCGAAAAATTTATATGCGCTTTAACACGAGCTTATAAAGGTGAAGGAAAACATCGTGAGGAAACCAGTTAGCTCTCTCGATGGGCTTGCAACCTGTCACGCATGGAAAGTTAACTTCTGCAAAAAGTGGGCATTTACTAAATTTGTATGTATTTGGACCTCTGACTACCCCCTTAGACATCTTTAAAAAGGATCTAAAACTTGCCTAATGATCTGAAAGACATGTCTACCGCTCCCTGGAATACAGTCGTGATCAAATTTCATTTTTTCATTTCATTTTTTAAAAGTTATTTTTATTATATAGGTAATCGCTCGTCATTTTAGGGTTCGTGTATATCCAACATTGATTGCAATAACAGGATTGGCATTCCGATGTATTGCTTACGTTTTGTTTGGTTTATCGATTTTCGGCTATGATTTCGTCTATTTGTAGGCCAGAAGAGAGGTGCTGGCGGCGGGGCAGCAGGCGTGTTGGAGCCCGCAGTGAGGCGAGAAGTCGCGTCAGCTGTTTCATTGTACCTAGTTATCAGGGGGCTTAAAAAGGCCGTTAATAGCAATAGGTATCCTTCTTAGGTCATATTAAGAATGAAGAGCTCTAGCAATATCGTTCTTATGTCATATTTAGAATAAGGTGCAAAATTATTGTTCGAATTTAAAAAATGACTTCTAATGAGCAGAATTGCTCGAAACGGTCATTTTAGTCCCCCGAGCGCATTCCGAATTGAATAAAGTATAGTTCGTCCGGGCTTTTGTAAGGCAAAGTTTGAACCCGTTTCTCAGGTTATTCTTGTAGGCTGACAATAGTGGCAATTCGGAGTGTCACAAAAGCTAAACTAAACTAACTAAAATTAATGCCATCCTTTTTATTCCCATCGCTATGAAAGGGACGGCAACATTTTTAGTTAGTTTAGTTTAGCTTTTGCGACACTCCGAATTGCCACTAATGTAACTGTATGTTTGATTGAATGGAGTTGGACATTTTTTATTAGAATGCAAGTATAAGGTGTGAAGCTGTGAAAGATTTTATAATTTAGTTTGTTTGTATAGTTATTTTGTAGGCATATTGGAAAATTACGAGCTGGGCGATAGTAGTAGCAATTATGTTTGTAGAGTAGCCTCCTACAATGCGCTACTAACCCCCGGTTCCTATATCCAACGTACGGATGTCCGTAGGTCGATTGTCATAGCAACGTTGTTTGTTTAACACAAAATGTATGATACTTTTTAACAGACAACAACGTTGCTATGACGACCTACCTACGGACATCCGTTAGTTGGATATAGGAACCCGGCATAAATCTACAGCATTGAATTCATCAGCTGACGGCGGCCGACACGGTCAGCTCAGGCTTAGTTTTAAATCAGTCCCTGTAACTTGTTTCGATTGTATCAAAATTGCATCATAGCTAAAATCACAGTAAATCGCGAAAACAACGGTCAGATTTAACGCTTAAATAAGTAAGTAACTTACTTAATTACTGTCATATTTGACAGTTCAAAGTTACACAATCAGGGGGAAGGTATTGCTTTCAAATTTTCAATCGCTTTAATTGAAGTAGTTGAAGAAAAAAACAAATTTCATATTGCACTCGCGCTTCTCTGACGACCTCTGTGGCTCAGTGGGCGAAGGCCCGCCTGAGACGCGAAGGTTGCGGGTTCGATCCCCGCCACGGGACAAATGTTTGCATGTTCTGCAGATATTTGTTCCGGGTCTGGATGTTTTTCTATCTATAATTATGTATGTATTTACAAAAAAAAATGTATTTAAGTAGTATATCAGTCATCTGGTTACCATAACATCATCATCATCATCACATCATCACCATAACACAAGCATTAAATTGCTTAGCTTGGGACTAGATGACGCCGTGTGAAATGTCCAAGAATATTTATTATTATTTATTCTTGATAACGGTAGTCAGCATAGCATTGTTACTGAAAAGTTAGCTAAATTATTAAATGCGCTTTATTTACAGTCCACAGTATGTGTTAGCGCAAGTGAGGCGTTACCTCACACATGCGAATAATACATGTGATAGGTAGGTATATTGATGCGCTTTGTAACAAGTACCTTGTTTGCCATCAGTAAACATTGATTTCAACGTAACTAAAACCTGACAATTTACGCCTTGCTGATCCTCAGTTTACCACGCCAGCTGAAATAGATTTGCTGATCGGCGATAAATTCTGGGAACGTTTAAGCGAAAATAGGATTAAATTACCTAACGGAACGTATTTATGAAATTCTAACTTAGGTTGCTTAGTTTTCGGTCCTCTAAATACAAAGTAGGTATATCACTCAAGGTCAGGTGCATTGTAACTTCACTGACAATAGACATAGGGCTACGTTAATTTTGGGAAATTAAAGATTTACCTCATTATCATCAGGAGAAAGATACACTTTCACTGCTGACGTACCTACGTAGAACATAAGTGTGAAGAACTATTTTAAGTAGCTACTAATTCGATAATAAGGAAAGGTTTTCGGTTAGTATGCCGATGCCGCTATTGGAACCCTCTGAAATACCTATTAAATGATTCCTAATACGTTAGCGAATAAGCGATTTTTTGCATTAGAACGGAAACTCGAGCGTTTGCCACTATAATATAAGCGAATGCACCTGTGATTTTATGCGTGAGTATGAAGCACTCGGTCACATGAACCGCTTAGAGATACCTATAGCAATCCTAATTACTTTTTACCGCATCACGGAGTGTATAGCGAGCATATTAGTACGACGTAGGGGGGGGTTTAGTACTTATTACGACGAAACTACGCGTAGTGTTTGATGGCAATGCTTAAACTACATCACAGAAATAGCTAAATTATATTCAATACCGCAGGGCCTCCTTTACTAATCGATATTGTCTTTATTAATACGATTGAAACAATATAGGTAAGTAGCATTCGGAGATGTAGAAAAACTTTTTAGGCAATATGCTCCGTTTGTGTCCAATATCCGTCCAAGATCGATCCTCTGTGGTACCCGCATGAAATTGACACAGCTTGTGACGCATCTACTTTGACCAAGCGCGCAATGTTATCAATAATCTCACAAGTGTACGATTCGCTAGGTATATCAGCCCCAGCTGTTATTTAAATTTTATTGCATAAGTTGTGGCTTTGTAAATTTGATTGGGATACTCCTGTGTCGACAGAAACTGCATCGAACTGTAGTAATTTTATGGAATCATACACTTTTGAAAGTGAAGTCATTACATTGAAGCGAATTGAGAATTCCTCGGCAAATAAGAGGTTCGAACGATGATTTTGAGAATTACATATTTTTATATGTAGATGCGAGACAACACGCGTACGACAAGTGCGTGTACTTACGTACAACCCCTATACCGATGGTACATATATGGTACTAAAATATGCGCTAAAAGTAAGGTCGCATTACCTACCTATAACACGCATAAATCAATTTGGCACCTGCGTGGAATGTACTTCCCATACATCACTATACAGTATAAAAAAAAATACCTAGGTACATCACTATGACGTCATTACAGCGAGGTGCCTTGTTACTTCTGCGTGTTGATGTATTCCACGTCTCGTATTATTCGGTGCACTCATAGGAGCTAGGTTGTATAAGAAAATTATCAATTCATTACCTTTGACCTTTAAAAAAAAATTTTTGGACAGACTCTACAATTAGTTATGGGTTGGGTTCGTATGTCACCCCATTGACTCAAAATCTTTGTTCAGAACCAGGTTGCTGAAATAAACGAATTAACCAGTGTGATTGACTACTACACCAATTTTTTTTTTCTATTTTACCAATCAACTGGTTCTAATTGCATTTTGTACAGTTATGTAAAAGAATAAATTACTTACTGAGAAATTAAAAAAAAAAAATTCGCAGCAATCCTGGTGGCTTTAAGTATAATTTAAGTGGTGGTGTAGATAACCCAGCAGATTTAATTTCAAGGGGACAGTATTCAGATTCATTAATTAATTCTGAACTGCGGTGGAATAGTCCTTCCTAGTTATCCAAAATGTTATGATTTTAATTCTTAAAACGAAAATAATAATTGTAATATAAAAGATTCTAATTTACCCGACTTACTTATTCTATCAAAGGTCAGTAGTGTTTTGCATAATCTGCATTAGGACACGAATTATTTTCCTTTGAAAGGTAAAGTAATTTTAAAGGATATTTAAAAAGTAGGTATCAAATATATCAAAAATTAAAACGATGCTGTTTATACGCACTACTACTCGATAGATAAAATTTATTTATCGAGTGCTCGCGCATCTACTAAGTACCTACTTATTTACTATTTAATTCTAATAATAATAATACTTACTTACTTATTATAAAAATTACTACTTGGGTTGAAGCCGCGAAAGTGCCGCTCATGCTTCATAATCCCTGACCTACCCCTCGCTGTGGAAGCTTACGGCAGCTCTGCGCATGCTCCAAGGCCAAGCAGCTGAGTGGGGGTTGAGTTGAACGAACTTAGATTTCACTTTTTTATTACGAAATATATTATCCAACATTATAATGAAAAAATCTTAAAAACCCAGAACTAAAATAATAAAAATGGTTAATTAGAATATTGAATACTGAATAAACTAAATAAATAATTTTATGTACTGAAAATAAAATTATTTTGTTACGTTGAATAAATTTAATTTGATTGTACAGTTTTGCACAAAAAATTACAGTACCTATACACAACCTTAAAATAAACTATTCATTGTTATTTGGCTACAAATAATATTACTAATTGCCTAAAACATCTGAAAGATAACATAATAGGTATCTACCGCACTTTAGCATTACTTAGGTACAGACGTGATCATAATTGGTATTTTGATAACAAACTACAAATACGTACGAGAATAGCAGCAAGTTTAAGATAATATGGAAAGCGCGCGGCTAGTTTCCGGTCTATACGAGGCCTCGGGCATCGAACCTTTGAGGGCGCCCTACAATCCTAGCCATGGTGAGCCTCGCCCACCAACCATTCAGTCTCTTCTAGCGATCAGATAATGAAACTGCTTCTCAACTGACATAATCAGTTTCGCGAAAAAACTAAGTATTCTTAAGTTCGAAAATCGTTTAAAATTGCATTAAGTGAGGTAATGATTAGAAATGTATAAAATGAAAAATACATAAGTCATAGTTTTATAAATAAGTAATAGTGTGTGTACGTATAGATAATATTTATAAATAAGTGTTTAAGTGATTAAAAATATACTTTGAAGTGTAATTAAACGCAGATCATCAGGGCCAGAAAAGCTTGTCTGTAAGTATGTTGAAATAATGTCTAAATAAATAACTGGTCAAGTGCGTGTTGGGCCACGCTTAATGTAGAGTTCCTTAGTTACCCAAATGCTAAGGTGTTTAATCTTAGTTAGATGTACTTATATTAAATAATGTGTAAAACAGTTAAAAACTGAATTAAAGTAGGTAAACTCGTATTTTACTACCAAATTTTGAGTTGATCTACTATTACCTAGGTACTCGTCAACCTTTGAAGCCTACTTGGCTGTAATATTTTTTAATTGTATGTACAAATGAGTATATTCATGCTAAATAACAGTTTTCTAGTATAAATACCCTCTGAGCAAAGCCGCGGATAGACGAACGAACGGACGTGGCGTAACTGTAAGGGTTCCTTATTGACTTCAAACCCTAAAAATAGGAATATTTAATTTTGTAAGTAAATAATAAAATAAAATAAACGTGATCACGACTTTTTGCCCAAGGCACGGTGGAAAAATACTTCCAGATCTTTTTTAGTCGTATTAATTATTTCATTTTCATTTTTAAAATCAGTCTACGTCTCGAAAAATAGCGGTCAAACTTATGACACCCCTCTTTTTGGATCGGAGGCTAAAATGTAATTCCTTATTTCAATTTGAACGTAAATTATTTGGATTCTATGAAAATGTAACATAAGGATGGACTAAATGAATTTTAACTTCTACTTCTGAAGTGGTCAGAGCTTGCTAAGATGTTCTTGGTTGATCTTTGAAGTTATGCTTTGATATGAATGGACCCAATTTGTATAACAGCTGATCACTTCCGTGCTTCGCAACGTTAAAGTCGTTGAGCCACAATAGAGGCCTTGGGCGGCTGAAAAACTACATCACCAAAGTCGGCCACTTGCTTACGAACTTCTTTTTTTTGTAATACTGCAAAGATAATAGGTAGGAAAAAAACAGCAACGGATTTTGTTTAAATGTTGAACGATAAGTACAATAGTTAAAAAATGTCCCTCATTAAGTATAGTAAGTAGGTAGGGAAGCCACCCTCACCCTCCGTCTATTCAACATTCAATTAGTTGTTAGGGTTTCGATGATGGTTGCAAAATATAAATCATAAATAAATCTGCCAAGTTCGAGTTGGACTCCACAAAAAAGACAAGAGGTTCCGTACCGTTTTGTGAAATTTCAAATGTTTGTTTTAATAATGACAAGGTGTCGTTATTCATATCGAGCAAAAAATAACAAAATAAATACGTTTCTTGTATGGGAGCCCTTAAATATTTAAGTATGTTATTTTTTTTTAAAGTAATAATTATATTAGTAAATATTCTGTGAATATTTAAAGTGCCTACCTACTGCCGTTATTAATATAGAGCACAAAACGGTAAAAAATCACTTTTTTGTATGGGATTTTTTTTAAACCTATACCTACTTGGCAGAAAATAAATTTAATAATTTTTTTATTTAATAATTTTATTTAATAAATTAAAATATTTTAATTTTTTGAATTAGGTGTAAGGGTATTAGGAAGTGGTTTTAGTAAATAATCACAGTAAAAACAACTGTCAAATATGACAGTAATTAAGAAAGTTACTTACATTACCTATTATCATAATTATCGTTTTAAATCTGATCGTGATTTTTGCTTTGATACAATCCGAGGCAAAGTGTACACAATCAAGGGGCAGCTAAGTGAGCATATAGGTTCAAATTCAAATTCAAATTCAAATTCAAATTCAAATTAAAATTATCATCGGACAGGGGGTCTCAATATAAATGAAATAATTATAAGGTCAGTAGAAAGGTATGAAAAAAGTGTTTTAGAAATAACCAACTTTGGCCATTTAATTGAATGAGGCAAGCCCGCCTACAGCTAGTGATTTTTCTTTGATGTCACCATGATTGAACAATTTTGTTACATATTGACATCACGGATGGGGCTTTTAGCTTTTAGGTTTTAACAGCAACTCATATTCAGAACAGACTACCAATTAATGCACTACTAGCGACAGCCCGCGACTTCGTTCGCGTGAATTTCGTACTGATATAATAATATGTACTGATATTATAATTACTCAAGTTGATTTATTATTTATTTACAGAAACTAAACTACAACACTATATTTACTTATCTGTAAAAATTAATACAATTAGAACCAGTTGAGCCACTTGAGGATCGTTACAAACGATCTATAGGTAGCTCAACTGATCCTAACCACTAAACCACTACCAGACGGAAGCGTGCCCAAGACACTGGCAGCATTGCCGCACTGAATAGCAATGCTGATCCTTTGAGCCAAATAAGTGCCAGCCCTCGGATCACGGGTCGCTTCGACCAGACGATCCGATATAAGTTAGTACTTAATTTAAAAAACGTGATGGGCCCCGGTTTATATATATTTATAATACCTATACATATTTCTAGTCCTAGAATCGCACAGAAGTCCATAGTCGCACAGTCTAAACTTTAGACTGTGCGTGGAAATACAGGGTGGGAAGTTTCAATAGGCCCTGGAGGGGAACTACTTTAAATCCTTTAGTTAGCTCATTTTACAAAAAAAAATCCTTTTTTTTTAATTAAATAAAATAATTATGATCACGACTGTATCCCTTTTTTTTAAAGAAACAAAATAACAATTAAAGATCTAAAAACTGCTTGTCTCACCTGGGAATAACTTACATACATACCAGCATCTACTGTCTGGAACAGTAGCGAACATTTTTTTTTGTTGCAGCATTAAACGTTAGAACAAAATTAAATGGTTTTAACAAATATCTACTAACATTTTCAAAGGTAGTCAACAAAACAAACAAGACCAACAGAATCACTTGAATTATGACCGAGCGAGATATTTTCAACCCTATTTCAAGGCTGTGTGGGGGGAAATTTCGTTATAGTGAACAAATCGAATTAGGTGACTTTGCTCAATAGGACTAAATTAATTTATGACGTCTCGGCGTCGGTTCTTTGTGTAACTAGTGCCTAGGCTGTTTGATAAAAGGTTTTCAAATAATCGGTCAATACTAACCTAGGAGTCCCAATCTTGCTCTAGTATCTAATGAGGATCAAAAGCGACTTCAATTTCGTAAGAAGAGATCAATTTCCTGCACCTTACATTTTTGTTTATAATGACCGACGTCTGTTTAAATTGAAAAATTATCTTTGAAAAATCACCTAAAAATATACCATCCAACCCCACTCCACACTATGGAGTTAACGAGAAAAAAAATAACGCTTGTTTCACATGCAGGGGAGGTACCGAAAAAATTAGAAGATTAACACAAGACCAGGGAAGTTCAGAAAAATATCCATCATATTGTGTAGCAATTTTACAAACCGGCGCGGCGCGTCTAGTGCTAAAGCAGAAGTCTGATACAAAATAAAAACATGGAAGGTATATTTATTATTCAGCGTGACTAAATTTTTCTGTATTCTGAAAATAGCCACCTTTAGAACCGTAAAGGCCTTTTGCCATGTCTTCCCATGAACAACAACCGAGGTATCGTTTTTCTGGAGTCAAAGGTTGCTTCTACCAGTACGAATAATTTAACTTCATTTACTAAATTGATTATTTCTAATTATTAATCTAAGGCACCTAAGGCGTTCACCAGACTATAGAAGCCAAAACAACATAATCCCAATATTGTTATGAGACTGTGTTTTTCAGAATTACCTTCTGCATCCTATGTACCTACTTTATATGTAGGTTACCAAATTAACGTGGAGAGATAATGAGCTCGTTGGTTTCTAGAAAATAACAAGGCGTTTGTTAGCCAGTCTGGCCAATAATTTACTTGAATTTTAAGTTTGTTTTATCGATCGAATTATGGCCGACTCTACGACGTAGAGTTTGCTCTGAGTTCAGTTTACCTTCAGTAGCAACAGAGCGTATCATTCAGACACAGTTCGATGGACTTCTAGGTCTGAAATTAGTAGAAATTACCCCCGAGAAATCATCCTAGACCACAGCTTTCTCCTCTGTTTGGCGCGACACCCGCAGGGGTGTGGGCAAGCACAGGCGGGGTGAGGGGCGGTGTGCGGTTAGTCCTGCAGTTCTGCCGCTCCGGTGGAGGGGTAAGATATGACCCAACTAGCATAACGATCTAAATCTATCTGTATATCATTGACATAAAAGCTATCCTTGATAGAAATAATAAATATAAATAAATATAAATAAATATCCATGGACATTCCACACAGCGTCATCTAGTCCCAAGCTAAGCAATTTAATGCTTGTGTTATGGTAATCAAATGTGTATACAGCAGGAAAAGGGCCCTACTTTTACAGCTTTTCAGTGATATAGTGCTTCTTTTGTAGCTCCACTTAGGGCTACAAACAACTCGATATCAGTATCATTATGTTGAATACAAGTGATTGGTAATATGGCACCATGTGATTACTATGGCAGTTATCAAGAATTAAAAAAAATTTAATTTCTAATTAAATACGATTCATGGAACCTGAAAAACGTATTTATTTTTATAATATCGTGACGCAGCTTCCACACCCATACTTAAAACAAGACTAAAGAAATGGCTAACTCTGTTTTTTACGAAATCAATGAATTTTACGAATTGCCTGTTATTTAATTGAATTAAATACTTATAATTTACACAATTTTTATGTAATTATTTGTCTATGAATGAACTCGTATTATAGGTACTGTAGTATAATCAACTCATAGTGCGTAACCTATTTTTATTTTGACATTAACTATGGAGTTATCAAAAAATTATGTATTCTGTAATCTGTATTCTGTAATAAGAGAAAAATTAATATTTATTTTTATAAAATATAATTAGAAATTTCAGCATTCCGCCGACGTCAAGTTTATGTAAAATCACTTTCTTGTCATTTAGTTTCGTTTGAAAACTTTGAACATCCTACCACGGCGTGACGTCTCGCCTTAGTAAAAAGGCGAAATGACATTTGCGAGCGTTAGGCGTCAAACAACAATGCATTGTGTCCGTTATGATAGCGTACACATAAGAGAATTCACATTTTTTATGCCCAAAAAATAGTGCATAAATAGTGCATAATTAGTGTAATGATAAGGCGAAGATCGAATGCGTTGTATATTAACCATACATTTCATTAACTGTTCCAACAATGCGCTTTCCAACTGACGGCCTTAATGGCTTGTTAGTTTAATTGGCATACCAAATTGGTTTATTCAACCATCGTAAACTACCTTAGCAACTGTTGCTAAGGTAGTTTACGATGGTTGGATAACGCGATTACAGCTGTAATATCACGAGTAGGAAATGCCTCTGGTCAATGTGTAGATACAACAATACATTATAGTTACTACCTAAATAAATATCCTTGGACATTTTGAAAATTAAATTCATCATTCATCTAGTCCCAAGCTAAGCCATGTAATGCTTAGATAGTAGTAGAATGTATTGGAACTGTTTCATTACATTTAAATCACAATTATAGTAAGTAGGTAAACAAAATGAATTGAATCTGAATTTATCATAAATCAACTTTGCTAATAATTTGATGTATTTATGCGCATACCTTTATGGAAGCTATTAATTTTGGAAGGAATTCTGTTAATCGTAATGCCAGTAAAACATTATTCATTCGTTTAATAACAACATTTAATTCAACATACCAGCTTGGTGAAATTTCCGAGTTTCCGTTCGTACACTCCCAAGGAGGCTTCGACTGCTTCTGGAAACCAGCTCCACCACCAGCGAACATGGCTAGATGCTATTTACACTGAAATTTCAAACACTTACACTAGATCAAATCACAGATCATGGTTCGAGTTTGTAGTCGAAGCATTCATTGTTTACTTTCATTTGTACAATCGCGACTCGAGTGCGCGCTGTCGCTTATTCTCGGAATATTTTTGGAATGGGAGTGTTGTGTGGCCCAGGAGCGTCTGGCCGGCTGCTCATCTAAACGCCGGCTGCTTGTTTTATTTTTGTACACACTTTTAAACACTTTTGCGTAATATACTCCAGACTCTCTATACTACGATTGATAAGACTCAACTCTTGCGTATCCGAAAGTTTATTTTAATGATGTGTTGTTCACGTCACTATTGGTCTTATTCATAAAGATTTGTAAATTTAATTTGCAAATAACATTTGCAATTGAAGGATTTTGGAATTGGATTTTGGAATTGGATTAGGAATTGTAAATATACAGTAGGTAGTAACTATATATTTACATTCTATTTAAGTACTTAATACCTATACATTTTTGACTTATTTACCATATAAAAGCCTTATAGGTAAGTACTGCTTTTACATCTTTACTATATTAATTTGTAGTGTTTTTCACCGTTACAGAACTCGCATTAGGTATTACATAATATACTTACAAATACTTATATTCGCATTGCATTTTATCGAAATATAACGTGATAAATATCTACTTAAAATAGTTAAAACCATTAAATTCATTTCCCAGTAACGAATCATTCAAATAATAATATATTTACTCAGGTTCATCGAAAAACCGAAGAGAGACAGGAAGAAATCCCATTGAATTGGTAGTATGATTTCTTATCTACGAGACATTGACCTCTCTCGAGCGTAATTATAATTATCTACCTGCCTAACGAGCCTATTGTTATCGGACGGATCACAGCTGTTTCGAAGGTTTCCTACATAAAAAGATATTTTGCTCATTTAAGTTTTTTGACTTGCAAAATGACCAGCGCAGATAACTTAAAATTACCTAAGTACTTAATCTGAATTTATCTTGTTGGAGAAACAAATAATAAAATAAACCATAATGACGCATAACGAATAGACTTTTTTTACTCTGTGTTGATTTTTACTTTGTGAGACACAAACTTCACGTTTGCTATTACGCTGTAAGGAATTTTTCTCAAATTCGCACACGAAATTATATAAATTTCTCATGCATAGAAAATGTGACGAGCTAAAGCAATGTCTACAAGATTGCATCGTTAAATATCAAAACTATCCCTTTGTTCTAAAAGGCCATTATTATAAGTCCTTTACCTATGAAATTGTCTTTGTAACAGTGATCATTGTTTTCATTTGTATTCCGCTGATAGTGATACAAGTATTATTATTCTTTTTTTTTCGTATCGATAACTCAAAAAAGTAAATAAAAATAAAATTAAACTAGTACTTACCTACAATAACAACAAACAAATATACAACAAATATACAACTGTATACAGTAAAATTAAACTGTATAACTGTGTACCAGTTGCGAGTTCTACGCCTTTCTGTGTAGCATGAATGAGATGCTCCCTGGTAGAGGTAATTGGGCACCGTGGCGTGGACATTGAAGCAGATGGGGCATCACTGCGAGGGAGCTCCACTACTGCACAATTACATACTGTACAAGATATCGTAATTTAGGGCTTTATGTAGTTTCTCATTTTTGAAAACAGCCGTGTTGGTCAAATGGATTAGTACCTCGACTTTCGATCCGAAGGTCGTGGGTTCGAATCCGGCCATGCATCAATGAACTTTTCGCATCGAAAAATGTATATGCGTTTTAACACGAGCTTATAACGGTGAAGAAAAACATCGTGAGGAAACCAGTTAGCTCTCTAATAGCGTCGATGGGCTTGCAACCTGTTACGTATGGAAAGTTAACTTCTGCAAAAAGTGGGCATGTACCAAATATGTATGTATTTGGACATACCTCTGACTACCCCCTTAGACATCTTCAAAAAGGATCTAAAATTTCCTAATGATCTGAAAGAAATGTCTACCGCTCCCGGGATACAGTCGTGATCATATTTCATTTCATTTCATTTCATTTATGAAGGGTTTCAATTCATTGAATGTTAACTAAACACGCCGATATTAAATTGCTATGTAGTGTAATGTAATACACTACTGAGGGAGAACCAACAAACATGAAACAAAACAAAAAAAAAGCACGTTGTGTTAGGTGCACTGCCAAAAAGATGCAAAAAACATCAAACACTTTTTGTTCGAAGAGTGACGTTTTCCTTTGTGCGGGCGAATGTTGGATAGAGTAACACAAGCTCGTAACCCTTTAGCCCGTAGTACGAGTACATTAAAGAACTGTAACTTGGTAGTAAACTAGTAGTTCGCCTCAAACGAGATCTCTTGCACCGTTGGTTGACGGTTTATTTTGTGCTTGCTTCTGACTATCTACCATTTACCTACGTCACTGTTGAGTTGATTGTTTACGAGATCATTCTCGTAAACAATCGAGACGTTAATCGAGTATTTAATCAAAATCTAATCTTAATTGTTAAGTTAAAATAATACTTGCTTTATGTTCAGTGTTTTCGTGTTTACTTATCAATGTAAAAATAGGTTTTCCTACATAGATAAAAGTTTTTTATTTCTAAATGCAAACCTGAATATATTTTCCACATAAATAACCAAACAACATTGTCTTACGCTATATTATTGTTAAGTGGCATTATCAGCTGAGCGCTTTTGTGCTTCGGAGGGCAGGTTAAATTGTCGGTCCCGGCTTTTAAAGCCATGACAGAGGCCTTTAGGCAGCTTAAAAACTACGTCACCAGAGTTGGTTGCTAAATACGAACTTACTTTTACTTACGCTATGTTTTCACGAGAAAATCGACATAAAAAGTACCAAAACTCTCAAAAACATCACACAGGCGGAGGGTGGTCTCTTTTGTGATGTTTACACAGACCAGGGGTTGCATTAGGGTGTCAAAGTTTGTATAGGAAAGGGAAGTGCAATTAGATTTAAACTCAGTTAGAATACTATGTATGTAAATAAATAGAGACGGGTCTGAAATTTTTCCAAAATAACCCTTAAATTAAAAAAAAAATACAAAATAATCTATGCGCGTAATAAATTATTATCTACCTAGGTACATGCGAATTTCAAAGCTACCACATGTTTCCGAACACTGTATCAATGAATATCCTACACTCTAACATCATGAGTGGACTGTAATAATTGCGCTTTGATTAATTCACAAAATGATTTTGAAATAAAGCTCTGCTGACTTCTATTGTCAAGCAACGCTCGTGCCGTGCGATAAGCGCCGTGTGGGGCCACCTCGACTATACTATTGACAACAATAATGTATTGCGTGTGTGCATGTGTGCCTTGTTTACATGAATCGGGAGTGTTGCGCTCACGATGCTGCTGGGCTTGTCAGCTAGCCTTGAATGAAATGATGTGTAAAAAAATACTAAGTACCTAATTGGTAGGTAATTGCATTATTGTTATTGTATAGTATCGAGGTACTGCGTACTACTATTTCCTTAAACATTGTGGTGTCCCAACGGGGCTTTTGTTGCGGCCAAACCTAATTTTTGAGACCTTATATGTACCAACTTGAAGCAATAAATGAATATGAATATGAAATGTAACGGAGCTAAGTGTTATCGTTATGTAGTAATGAATTGTGTTTTGTATTACTAAAGTAATGAATTGTAAACTGTTCCAAATTAAATATACTTACACCAAGTCCACCAACATATAAGATCAATCCGAAAATTGTCACGAAACTTCGTTTTCGTTTATTCCAAGCTGGTCCGTCCATCGAGTTGGGATCTCCCGTGTGATCTCCTTTCCGCAACTTGTGCAACCTTAACATCACCTACAACCCCGTATAAGAGAACTGATTTTATTTAAGAAAATACCCACCGACCTATGTAGGTCCAAAAGAAATAATACAATAATTTGGGTTTTTATTTTTATTTAGAAATGCTACACAAATGACCTTATTGAACTATGTTTAACAGTTTATAAAATAATGTTAACTTAGTTTAAATACACAAAAGCATAAACCCGAACCGAATAACTTCGTCGTTTATAAACCGATTGATGATTCTCTTTTTGTTGGAATAGATTAAAAAAATCTTGAGAATCGGATGAAAATCTTCGGCACAGAAATGCACCTCGAGAGAGCAGAAAACTGCTCTCTTCTCACGAAATTGAAGTCGGTTTTCATAAAAATTTTAATTTTGCTAGGTACATTTCTTGTTACTCATTTAGAACATAAGTCTATGAAAAGAGATAGCAACAGATATAACTTAACAGCCATCAGAGTAACTATAGTAAAGTTTATAAGTAATACTAAGTCCAATAAGGGATAGGTACAAGTATAACAAATACAATAATAAAATGTATAAGTACTACTACTACTTACTACTTACTAATTTTCACATTTAGAAAGTTTTTAACATTCTGATTCCCACGGCGGGGATTAGGGACAGTAGATAATTATTTATTCTTTACAGATTACACATAAATAATTTTGACTTAATGTTTATTAAATTCACTACATATATTTTTTTCTTTTTTTCTTCTTTTTTATTCTTTTTTTTTTTCAACAACGTAGCTTATTTTATTTTAATTCTAATTGCATACTTAAATAATTATACATTGAACATCATTAGAACAACAAATTATACTACGAGAAAAGCAGCAAAAATAAAAAGAGAACAGAGTTTGTAGCACTTAACTTGTTGCCGCTGGTTACTTAAAATGTTTAATTTTACAAACTTCTAAAGACATTCAATTACCTAAAAAATTCTAATAACTCTTTAATTTACAAAATTACATAATTCAAACGAAAGAAGTGTTCTATACTACACTAGAGTAATTTACGTAATTAGACCTGATTTTTCAGCAGAAAGTAGTACCAACTTATTATTATTATTATTATGTATGTCAAGGTTTACCATCACGGGACTATGGAGCCCCGGACCTTTGGTAGGCATGCATGGGGCCGAAGCCAACACACAGAGGCCCTTTTGACAGTTTTGATGTTTTTGTGATGGAGACACATACCGGTGACTACCCTGAATAACACAAGAAATGCATCCAAAGGCAGTCCCCGGTCTGTGCAGGACTATTTAAAAATGGGGAAACTACTACTGGGCTATTGGGAGTGTGATGGTAGTGGACTGGTTACTGGGAAACTATGGGGACTATGGCACCCGCCGACACAATGTTAACGAACATGTATAAAATGGCGGGCGGAGACTCGCCAACTCACAACTGGGCCCCCCAAAATAGTTGCAAATGTCGCAACAAGGGGGCAACATGAAGTGAGTAGCTAGAGGGTGGTTGAGATGTTACCGGGTTTTAAACGACGATCACGAGCTCCCTGAGGGTCCAGCTTCACGTGCCCACTCACCACTTACGTAACACCGCCAGCCCCCGAGCAATGCTCTAGCAACTCCACTCCGTCCGGCCAGTGAAGGCAACACGGAGGTGGGGGACCTGTTCCTCGTCAGTGTTCACTCCGGCCGGCCAGTAAAGGCAAGCGGAGGTGAGGAACGGTGACCTCCCCCAGGAGCACGGGTCGGGTTCGCGGGGTCGCTACTCCCCGACACCTCGCCTCAAAGGTGCCCTGCGCCCTTATTATTATTATTATTATTAAAAAAAAAAAACTACTCTCTGCTGAAAAATCAGTCATTTATATATTGTAACATTTATAGACAATTGACTACACAGGAGAATACATCTATTTGGGCCAGCTAATGTCAAATGAGAAAACAAAAAAAGAAATAGAACGGAGAATTGCAAATTAATGGAAGATACTGGAGTATGAGGGAAGTTATGAAAGACAAGAAACATTTAACCACCAAAGGCAAATTATTTAACATTGCATACTACCCATTCTAATGTATGGCTGTCAGACATGGCCTCTGTCACATATCGGTATACACAAACTCGCAAGCAGGGCTTGGAACCGGTTTGAAATTTACCTGTTCGGAACCGGTAAAAACCGTTTTTTCAATGTATTTCGTTCGGAACGTAAACGTTATCGCGAACTAATGAAAAACCTCAATGAACCGGTATATCCAAGTGTATCTAAAACGCGTAGGTTTTCAAAGGTGGCAAATCTTGGCGGCTAGGGGCGGCGCAGGCGTGGACGCTCGCTACGAGGGAAAGAACTAATCATTTTCGTTCTATACCGGTATTTCGAACAAAAACCGCTTGGACAGTTCCGCTCGCATTAACCGCTCCGATAGAGGTTACGTTAGAACGTTACCGGAATGAAAAGGTTGTAGGTATTTAAGGCCAAACCGGTTTGAAATGTTTTCCGGTTTCCAAGCCCTGCTCGCAAGCTTCCAAAAAACAATGGAAACGAGCATGTTGGGAATAAGGCGCTCAGATAAAATTAAAAAAAAAACTTAGGCCTTTACATCTTTACTAGATGATTTATACAGAGTCAGGAGACAAGCTTTTGCCTACACTTAACAGCACTCTGTAGTGCCCGGGACATTGTTGAGATGGAATAGGCTTGCCCAGCACCTGAACGATCTGAAAGTGCATATAAATTTTTCGATACGAAAAGTCCATTGATGCACGGCCGGACTCATACTCACGACCTTCGGATCGTAAGTCGAAGTACTTATCTACTTGGCCAATACGGCTGTTCAGATCAGATAAAATTAAAGCAGCTGTAATTAGACATAAAACAAAAGTTTTCGATATAACACAGAAGATAAGACGTCTAAAGTGGAAGTGGGCGGGCCATACTATAAGAGGCAGAAACAAATGGTGCAAAACTGTGACAGAATGGTACCCAAGAGAAAGCCAATGAAAAAGAGGCAGACCACTTAAGAGATGGGCCGACGACATAAGCCAGATCGCTGGACAAACATGGAACAGAGTAGCGAGAAATAGATGGGAATGGAGAAGGCTAGAGGAGGCCTTTGCCGTAGGGCAATCGGACTTATAAGCAAGAGAAGCATAATAGAATACTAGACAAAACTTCTGAAAGTTTGAAAAAAAGGCTTAATAATAATACATTTATTGACAAATTTGCTAAATCAAATCCGTTTGACTCGCGTTGTTTTGTTGAATTATCCTGTAATAGAAAATTGTATTGCTTAACAGCCGATTTCTCATTCATAATACTTATTATATGAATATATATATACATAGATGCATATATTTAATATTAATATATATATAAAAAGGTGAAAGTTTGTGTGTGTGTAAGTGTGTTTGTTAATCTTTCACGCTCAAACAGCTGGACAGATTTGAATGAAATTTGGTACAAGAATTGCCTATACCCTGGATTAAAGAATAGGCTTTTTTGATCCCGGTATTCCCACAGGAACGGGAACTATTCACCGCGGATAACCCCCGGGGCGCAGATAGTAGATTTAATTTATTATAAATATATTTGTTGGGGGCTTGGGGCTTCTCTTCTTGATGTAATGAAACTCCTCTCCAACAATTAAATATGCTGTTTTAGGTACAGTACACATAGGTTATAAGATATTGGTAAATAAGTATGATGTGAATGGAATGAGTGTCAATGGCCAAGTGCCGATGCCCTCTCCGCGGCTGAGGGGCGCGGGGGGAAACTGCATGAAAAGGAACGGTCTAAGTATTTGTTTGCTTAAACAATATTATTGTTATTATAATTATTGACACGGGTCATGGTTATAACACTGATACAATAAATAACCCTTATTTAGATATATAGAAAGCACTTTATTTATTGGAATTATTTACAAATAAGTACAATAACATCCATAAAAAACAAAAAAAACTTTCCTATGACATACAATCGGCGGTCATATCGCTAAGAAGTGATCTCTACCAGAAAACCTACGGCGGATAATGGACAATATAAAATAGTATAATCCTTTATACTTACTTAAAAAAAAAATATATTCTTACTTACATGAAAAGACGTTGGTCCGCATTACTTTTTAGGGTTATTTTCTTGCACGAGATCGACCTTAGGTCTAATTCTCAGCTTGCGGATTAGTTCCAATTGCCTGTCGATTTTCCTCTGTTCTTTTTCCTTTTTCCATTTCAGTTGGAGCTCGTACTATAACATAATAAATGGTTCAGTACCTACTCGTCCCCTAATATTCGTTCCCAGAATAAAAATTGTACATTTAGCCCCTATACAACGTGATTCATAAGTGGTATGTTATCCCGGAAGGGGGGTTTTGTGACCATGTAAATGAACAGTTGTGTAGGTGCAATCTTGTGAATTCTAATTTTAAGTTTTTCATACAAAAACTTTTATGTCAATTTTTTGACAACCCTAAGTTTGTCGACATTGTAACTACCTTTCCTATTAGGTTCGCACAGATTGAAAATTGGTAGGTAAGTAGGTATGAACACACAAGGCAGACAAAATAGGCCACTGGCCAGTGGGTAGGGTCACCGGCAAAGTTCATGGATCAGCTGATTATTATAGGGTTGCTCTGTGTTTATTTTTGAAGCAAACTTCGCTAGTCATTTCTTCAATGAAAAACATCGAAATTAAAAAAGTCGTAGAACAAATGTTGTTCACACTGATGAGGTGAATGACCCCTTTTCGGGATAACATACCATTTATGAATCACCGTGTATAGTAGTTATTATTAAGTTATCTATATGTAATCTCCTGCTGTTGGTTTTCCTATAAATAAATAAATAGTACCCATTGGGCCCGATAGGAGTCCGGTCAGTATTAATTTCATCAGAAACATAACTTGTAAAAAAGCCAAATCTCGCAACTCAGTTAAAAATGAAAAGGCCTGAAATTACAAATTATTTAAGTTCAACTTACAAACTCCTTGCGGAATCTTAGTCTCTCATCACACTGTAGCTGGCTCACCATTGGACTCTGAAGCAAGCAATTAATTAGTCAAAGAATACTGTATAATTCTATAATATATAAACTTAAACTACCACTCACTGACTCACTGACAGAATTGTTCTCCCTGTTGGTGGATGGGGAGGTATGTATATTTTGACGGATTCGTATAGAGGTAGGTCTGGTGACTTCGGGAAAAATCGCAAACCCCCCCTTTTTGCCCCCCTTCACCCCCCCCTTTTGAGGATCTCGGAAACTAAGAGACTTGGAATAATTTTTTTTACGGATTCGGATAGAGGAGGCTCGGGGAAGTAAAAATATTTTTTCAGTGTTGCCCCCTTTGCCCCCCCTCTCCCCCCCTTTTACGAATCTCGAAAGCCTTAAGACTTGGAACAATTTTTTTTTCAGATTCGTAACAAGGGGCATCTAGATAGTCGAAATATTTTTTCAAAACTCCCCCCCCTCCCTCCCCAACCTCCCCTAAAATTGAAAGGGCTGTAACTTCACAACGGTTAGAGATATCCATTAGGTGTTTGAACAAATATTATAGTGGGTAGGCGTCGGAGGTCCTGAGTGGAGCGAACCTACGAGACCTGAGTGGAGCGGAGGGGGGAGGAGGCGAGCGAAGCGAGCCGCCGACCCCCGTAGCGTAACGAAGGTCGAGTGGGTGAGCGTAACTCAGGGCCGACGACTTGGTAAATTTGTTTCTTTTTTTTTTTCTTAATGGCTAAGGGCTCCTAAAGGGTTTTCATACTGATTTAGGGGTTCCCATAGCGGTTTATTCAATATTTTAAATCTCCTATGGATTCTCAAAATTTTATAAGGGTCTCTCTACCTGTCAGAAACATGGAAAAAGAAAACCGCGTGCTGCTTGCAGCACGCGCACCACGCAAACTAGTCTCTTATATAGATAACAGTAGTTATGTAAGTAAATTCGAATGAGCAAGTGGCCAACTCTGGTAACGGAGTTTTTAGGCCGACGACTTTAAAATCCGGGACCGACAATTTAATGTACCCTGCGAAGCACGAAAGCGCAATATTAATTAATTTGTATTTTTTAACTAACCCGGTGTATCCCACAGCTGGGCAAAGGTCTCCCCCAAAATTCTCCACTGGTTCCTGTCTCTAGCGTTGACCACGATTCCTTCTCAAACCCGTCAAGTAAAACCCGCGCGTGAACGCCTTCTCGGCCGACCTCTACTTCCATTCTCCAGCACCCAAGGAGTGACAATGTTTGTCCATGCCCACTTCTTGGTTTGCATCTGGCTAACGTGGTCTGCCCAGTCCCATTTCAGCTTTGCTGTTTTGCTCCCTACGTCGGCAAAGCCAGTCATCGAACGCAGCATTCCATTACGCACGTGATCTACGCGTTTAAAGCCCAACATGCTTCGCTCTATTAAAAGAAAACCTTAAGTTTGTACTTCTGGAACTCGATCAGGGTCTGTGCACCGTAGATTAGGACGCGCAGGATGCACAATTTACAATTCATCATCATCATCCACAGCCTGTATTATGGAACTGCTGGGTGGCCTTTCTTTGTTTGCGCCATTCTTTTCGGTCCTGTGCCTCTTTTTACTTATAATTATGTATATATAATAAGTTACTCTGTTAGATTAGATACACATTAGGTAATATCATTTTGTAAACATACACAACACAAAAAAACAAAACTACAAAAGTTGACGTGCTAATGCTTACGGGGCGAATGGACGATGAACCATGACCTGAGTTGTGGACGCGGCTGTTGCGAGAAGTCTCAGGCTGAACAATCTCCTAAAATTAAAAATATATTGTGGATTGGGATGTTTTGACCTTGACTTAATCCTCACACGTGTCAACCTCGAGTACCTACCTAGGCTAGTAGAGCCCGGACGTCAGGGCAGTCTTTCAGCCCTGACCCGTCCTCTCATTCACCGAGGTAGGTACTCCCCTATCTCTCGGCACTCTCAAATCTTATGTAAAATCTTAAAGCCTAAAGCTAACCTATACCAAAGACGATTAATATCTAGAAGACAGACAAAGGCCATACACAAAATCGTAACCCTAAAAAATAGCCTGAAAACTCTAAAACATCAATTTTATCCAAGAAATTTCAATTACTTTCTAGTAAAAAATGTTTAAATATTGAATATTGTTGCTACCTACTACTACGTATTGAAATTTCTTGGATAAAATTGATGTTTTAAAGTTTTCAGGCTATCTGGTACTGCGGGATCGGGTTACGATTTTGTGTATGGCCTTTGTCTGTCTTCTAGATATTAATCGTCTTTGCCTATACTATTGCAAGTTATCTTTGTACGTCAGCGCCCGTTGATAGCTGCAGTCGTGCACACATACCTCTCAATAGGTTAATAATAGGCGTTTAAAACCCAAAATGCTGCGCTCTATTGCCCTCTTGCAAACCTTAAGTTTGGACTTCTGGAACTCGATCAGGGACCATGTCTGTGCACCGTAGGTTAGGACGTACAGGATGCACAATTTACAATTTATCATCATCATCCACCCACAACCTGTATTATCCCACTGCTGGGTGTAGGCCTCTTTTTGTTTGAGACATTATTTCCGGACCTGTGCCTCTTATTACTTATAACTAGTAGTTCGCCCCGAATGAGATCTCGTGCACCGTTGGTTTATTTTGTACTTACCTTCTTTCTTCGACTACCCCATATAAGTCACTGTTGAGTTGACTAAATCCATTTTGTGAACAGTATATTTAATTTTCTACACAAACAACAAAAGTACAAAAGTTTGCTAATGCTTACGCTGTATCTGGACGATGAACTCTGGTTCGGGGTGTGGCTGCGGCTGTTGTGAGAAGTCGAAGGCTGAACGCTCTCCTAAAATTAAAAATATATTTTAAAACTTTCACCTAGCACCTACCACAACACATAATTCATATTATTCATAGTACAAAAGCTTGCTAATGCTTACGCTGTAAATGGACGATGATCTCTGGCTCGGGGTGTGGCTGCGGCTGTTGCGAGAAGTCGAAGGCTGAACGCTCTCCTAAAATTAAAAATATATTGTAAAACTTTCACCTAGCACCTACTACAACACATAATTCATATTATTCATAGTACAAAAGCTTGCTAATGCTTACGCTGTATCTGGACGATGATCTCTGGCTCGGGGTGTGGCTGCGGCTGTTGCGAGAAGTCGAAGGCTGAACGCTCTCCTAAAATTAAAAATATATTGTAAAACTTTCACCTAGCACCTACCACAACACATAATTCATATTATTCATAGTACAAAAGCTTGCTAATGCTTACGCTGTAAATGGACGATGATCTCTGGCTCGGGGTGTGGCTGCGGCTGTTGCGAGAAGTCGTAGGCTGAACGCTCCCCTAAAATTAAAAATATATTGTAAAACTTTCACCTAGCACCTACTACAACACATCATTCATATTATTCATAGTACAAAAGCTTGCTAATGCTTACGCTGTATCTGGACGATGATCTCTGGCTCGGGGTGCGGCTGCGGCTGTTGCGAGAAGTCGAAGGCTGAACGCTCTCCTAAAATTAAAAATATATTGTAAAACTTTCACCTAGCACCTACTACAAAACATAATTCATATTATTCATAGTACAAAAGCTTGCTAATGCTTACGCTGTATCTAGACGATGATCTCTGCCTCGGGGTGTGGCTGCGGCTGTTGCGAGAAGTCGAAGGCTGAACGCTCTCCTAAAATTAAAAATATATTGTAAAGTTTTCACCTAGCACCTACTACAACACATAATTCATAACTAGAATATGCATAATTAACTAGTAGTTCACCCCAAACGAGATCTCGCGCACCGTTAGTGGCTTATGTTTTGTACTTGCTGCTGACTACCACTATTGGTCTAAGTGCCATTACTAACAGATTTATGTCTAACTTCATGCAAAGCAATGCTGTCTGCAAGCTAAATTGTAATCTTTTCGCAAATTGCAGTGATAGCACTATCTAAATCTCCAGTCTAACCTGGACTACGAAAACATCCAAACTCATCCATTTGAGAGTTCAGGTTGCATGGGGATGATTGATTGTACATTTATCGTCGTATTTCATAAACCATACCTCGAAAAAAAAATTCAAATTATTTTGTAATTTACAAACAAACCCCTTTTATACGATACCCACTCAAAGTTCCTGCAGTACCCCTTTGTACCTATACACGGTTATTCATAATTGGTATGTTATCCCGAAATGAAAAGGTGTCATTCACCTCATCAGTATGAACAACAATTTTATTGTTCTACGACTTTTTGAATTTCGATGTTTTTCATTGAAGAAATGACTAGCAAAGTTTCCTTCAGAAATAAACACAGAGCAACCCTATCATAATCAGCTGATCCCTGAACTTTACCAGTGACCCTAACCACTGGCCAGTGGCCCGTGTGACGTACGAGGGGGGCGGGCGATGAAAATATTCAAACTTTTTTGTCAAAAGATATAACAAAAAAGTTTTTGTATGAAAAACAAAAAATTGGAATTTACAAGATTTGCACCTACACAACTGTTCATTTTCATGGTCACAAAATCCCCCTTCCGGGATAACATACCAATTATGAATAACGTTGTATACCTACCTTCCTTCGATAGTTCAAATTGAAATTCTCGGTATTGCCCTTTTTAAGCTCAATAATTAAAAGCAGATACCAAAAAAATATTTTTGATTGTTTATTTCAATAGGGCGATGTGGTCGATCAACAAAGCTTTTTATGTTCTAACAATGTTTTTGTTTCATTATTACAATTTCAGTATTTTTTTCAGGAATTGCTGAGATCCTGCCTGCTTGCATTATGGAGTGAGCGCTAGCTACAAAGAGGTTAAATATTAATATTACTTTAATAATATTTTTTTAAACTACCTGCTCGTCAATGGCATATTATGTAAAATAGAATAGAATTGAAAAACATTTATTTACATCACACACACATTACACAGGTGAGGTACATTTACAAATTAGCATTGCGATTTGCGATTAGGTCACCACGTAGCATTTGCTGTAGAAGCTCAAGGAGCAACTACAGCGCTGGTTTTCAGTGATGCCGCAATATGTAGTGCATCACAGACACTCAGGTAATCTGAGCGCGCACGCATGCTGCGGCAGTAATTATCTGGGACGTAAAGCCTCGCCAAGTCATCATGGAGATTTGGAGCATGAATCTTACCACAGAGAGTAATCACCTGGTCGATTGCCCTTCTAACCTCTAGCTAGAATGTTGTATGTAGCCTAGCCGGAACTTTGTCGGGTAGATGTCCGTAGGTACGTACAAGTGCTTGTAAAGGAAACGAAGAAAAGCCAATTTTGTACCTTTTCCAACAAAAGAGTAGGGTCAGGTGTCCAACGTTGAAACAGTGGTACACAATGAAACTTTGCGAAATTTCTGAAATGTGACGTTACCAGATCTTGCAGTTTATCGCATATGGAGCCCCCCTCGAACCTCATGCTATATCCCAGTTTGCGTCGATGGCGCGCGAAAGAAGATTTTTTGTGGAGCTTTTTTCAATTTTTTTACAAAAAAGTACAAATTTTCTGCTTTCTTTCAAGATTTTACATTTAGTTATGCTATCATATCTCATATTTCTCAGGATTACCTAACATCGGACATATTTCATAGATTAACGTGGACTATAACATTTTAATAAAGTGATGCAATGTAGTAAAAATAAAATGAGATTACTAAAGATACCCTTGGTAGTCAACAATGAAACAAATGCACAGTGGACACAGTGAAACAGTATTTTATATAGTAACCTACTAGGTTACTATTAGAGTCTAATTAACTAGTACCTTATGGATACCATACTATTCTTATGTTGTTATTTTGTTGTAATGAAGTATTATTTTCAGAATTCTTATAAAAAAAATATAATAACTAATGATTTTCATTATGTTAAGAATTTTTTTTTGCACATAACTAATTCCTTTGGTCATTTACCTATTTTATGTAATTTGGAAAGTCTGATAGCGTATTAACTTTGAATAAAACCTTTTTTTATTAAATATAAGAAATTTTTGACATTAATTTAACAATGATGGAAACATCCGGTACAAATTAATACGTTTCATTGTTTAATTTATGGTGTTTCATTGTGTACACGGTCGTGTACACAGTGAAACATTTCTAATTTTTTTGTTTTTATTTTTTTATGGCCTGTGTATACATAAATTGAAAAAACTATAAATGACATCCAATACTCAAATAAATAACCTGTATACCTGAAAAAAACTAGATTCATATCGGTAGAAACGAAAGATCTATGAGACTTTGAATTTTTGGTGTTTCAACGTTGGACACCTGACCCTACCTATAATGTGCTCTCGTGCGGATGTCACACACATGAGCTAGTCTTAAGCTGCTCCGCACGAGTGCGCAGAGTAAAAGCTTTATGATATTGTCAGCTTTTGAAGTCACGGACGTTTCTTATCACTAAGCAGTCTACGGAGGGATTCCTTATCTATGGATGTTATGGATTTTATTTATATAATTGGGGAAAAGTTACAGCTAAACAAACATCTTACATAGAATACTTATAAAAATTAATAGCCAAGAAGCTAATTACAAGTTTTCATTAATAAGAAACAAAAAAACACACACTCGACAACTAGGTTTTTTAAAGAAAGTAATCGTCCTTGCTATTATCAGAACACACAACTAGATAGGTAATTCAAAATTGACACAGTAATTATAGATTACAATACATAAATGCTTAGTAGGTAGAATTAAACAAAAAACTCCGAACTCAACACACGCCCCATCCTAGGTATACTGCAATTAAAAATAATCAATATGTTGTTGGTTATATTTGTCACACGCCCACCATTGGTACGAGTTTAAACAGTAACTAGTAGAAGAAAATTTTACATTAAAAGTCGGGATTGTACTTCGATGTCTGCTAGGAATATAAAACCGCAGCTTACAGATCAACTCAGGGCCAGAAACCAACATAGCCAAGTAAAAGACATCTGCAATACAAGTGGTTGAAGATGGTATTTTTAGAAGATAAATCTTTTAGATTTTAAATTTAGGAAACGCACAAATTTCCTTTGAATTCTTTCGATCAATATACGTAGTAGAAGCAGGATTCCATTTGTGATGTGTAAAGATTTGTAGGCCTTGGAAATAATTGTATCTATTATACGTATTGAGTATTATATACTCGTAAGTTTATTTTCAAAGGTAACTTCAAGGTCTAGTTCCTCAGATTTCCTAAGTAAAAACTGCTGCATGGAATTGAATGCAGTTTTCACCGATTTATTCCTCTGGCAATAAAATTCCTCTAACTTAAAATTTAGGCGCCATTTTTAAGAGTTCAAACGGGGTGTCAAAGTTTCTATGGATAAAATGCGGTGTGATTATGTTAAAATGAATCTCGGTATGAATACTATGTACTTATGCAAAACAAAGACACGGGTCTGAGGTTTTCCAAAATAATCCTTAAAATGGAGTGAAATAGGATGTCAAAATAAATGCAATAAAACGAGACACGCGTATCAGATCTTAAACAACCCTTAGAAATAACACACACCTACACAGGAACATATAGAGGTACATACTTATAGGTCAAACATTTTTGCTTCGCTGCACTTGGGTGGGCGGAATGAAAATACTTAGATACAGGAAGGAACCTTTAGTAAAAGGAAGGTTCTTGAATTTGTTTTTATAAATAGTTTTAGATGCTTTATTTCTAAGATATTATTTCTTATAAATATTTATTGTAAATACATTGTAAATTTCTAACAACCAGATATTAACAGATCATACAGAGGAGTAGCGAAGTTGCACTTGGTGGCCACCAAACTCTGTTTTCCCTACTCTTCCAAACTATACAAAATTAAACTATTATATCATAAGCTTTTTTTAATACCTATGGTATTAAAAAAAAAGGTTATGATAGGTTTCACAAACTGAACATTCAGTTTTTTAAAATTCCTTTGTTCAACTAGTTTGACGCATACAACCACCTTAAATGAAAAAAACTAGTTTAAAATATAAACCTAATTACGTCCACTTTATCGTAACTCGCTTTTAATATGCACAAATAAAATACACACAAAAGCGATTTTATTAGAAGACTTTCACTACGCTTAGTCGAAAAAATAGACTGTCTAACTAACCTAACTGATCCAATTATTAGTGGCAATTCGGAGTGTCGCAAAAGCTAAACTAAACTTACTAAAATTAATGCCATCTTTTTTATTCCCATCGCTATGAAAGGGACGGCAACATTTTTATTTAGTTAAGTTTAGCTTTTGCGATACTCCGAATTGCCACTACTACCTACCTGTCTTGCAGGAACCGACTGGCTGCGAGCATTTCTATCTTGCGCAGGGATTGATCTGCCGTCCTGGTAAATAAAAAATGAAATACATATTTCATGTAAGATGTTGATGGTTGCTGAGAAAAGTATACTAGATGTTTGATTGTTACTTATTTAGTAACTCCTGTAGAAAATGAGTCATGTCATGCTATAAGTTTGAACTGATCTGTGTGTCTGTCATCATAGCTCTTGAACGGATTAGGTACCTACCCAATTTTTACCCAATTTTGATGCGGCTTTGTGGCTTGAAAGTCTAATCGAAAGTGATTTAGCTTTTTTCCATATTTTGTGTTTAAATATAACCATCATTGTCGACAAATGTATACCTACCTACCTACTTAGTGTCAGGTAACATAAAAACGGGTTTTTAAAGTCACTGTGCCATGACGGAGGCCTTTAGGCGGCCTAAAAACTCCGTCTAAACTAAGGTTGGCCCCTTGTTCATACGAACTTACTTACTTAACATACATACATTGCCAGCCTTTTGGGCACTCCACCTGCGGTCGGTGACCTGAACTCTGTCTTCAATCTTTAGTTAGTATATATTTTGGATAGAATACAGAGTTCCTTTTATTTATTTAGTTGTTTAGGTTAAGAAGTGTAGATATTTTTTGTTCCTGTGTGTTTCTTTGTTCATCAATTAATTAAATTTATACTGTTAAAAATTTAATAAGTAATTTTGCTTAACATACATACAAAAATATTTTAAAAATTACTAACCTGGGTGTTCGCCACAGGACGCATCCTGGCATCATTCGTCGTGTTTCTGTCCATATTCTGTCCCTTAAGGCGCTACAACATAAAATATTGTACGTGCATTTTAATTTCAGAGCCACCATTCTTTATATACCTCTAACTAATACCAAAGACGAATAATCGTCTTTGCTAATACCAAAATCTTGGGGCTTCGCTAGCCCCGCTTCTGGTTTTCACATTTCACATTCTCGACTTCTGTACCGCCATCCGTATTTACTAAACGGGCAATCTTGTCCATGAACTACAAAGTGCACGTCTGTACTACAAAGTTGTTTCACTAGTGATATAAGTAGGTACCAACGGAATATTCAAAAGAACAAACTTTGTTCAACTGCTTTACGAAAGTTATCCCCATTCATTTCTGATGATAAGTATTGTACCTACGCGTCGGAGTACGACTTTTATACTTGAATTAAGACTACAATCAAAAACAATCAGTTCTTGAATGGCCATGTTGTTGAGCTGATTGTAAGTAGGTTATTACCATCGTGAAAATAGCCACGCATGCCCGCAGTGTCAATATTGGTTTTTATCCGCAAAAAAATGGTTTTATTCGCAAAAATATTGGTTTTTATCCGCTAGGATAAAAACCTAATTTACCTAATTCGCTAACGCATTCAACCTATAGGTATTTCCCGATATGTCAGATTTACCCAGCTATCGCGTAGAACCTTGCAAGGCATTCACACACACAGGTGTTAGGTAGGTACAACTAGAAAACCAGTTGTGCGTAGCCAAAAGGTAGGAAGTTTCGCGAACGCATTTCTATCGACCTAACCTAGGACTGCTGTGTTTTCTTTTCCTATGTTTCCCTCTGCAGCAGTCGTCAAAATTATTTGAGAATTTTCCTAAACGTCAAAATCTATTGTTTTCTTCTTTGATAGCAAGATCTTATAAAAGATCTAAGTAATAAAAATCATTAATTGTGGTGAAATATTATTAATACTTGAAAAATGACTTTAATCAACTTTTACGGCGGCATGAAGGAACCGAGATGTTAGCGTGTGACATCAGTCATCCCCTAACACAGATTTGGTAGTTTCAAGTTAGTAAGTATGAATTTTCCCCATAGGATTCGCGTTTTTCTTCGCCGCGTCGTCGGTCGGACTAAGACCATTATTCCAATCTATTGTCACACAAGGTTAATTGAAATGAAATAAAATGAAAATTAGATTCAGTGCCCATAATGCACATGTGGATGTTGCTTCGAAAGTTGCGTATTAAATTAAAACTTTGCACACTTATCAGAGATCGATGACAATCATTTGATCACGTTCAGTGCCCGTGACGCTCATGCAGATGTTTTAATGAAAGCAAAACTGAAAAGTAGAATAAGCGTAGCGTATAATTTGATAGTTTGGCGATATAATTATTTGGTGATTTAATTTGGCGTATTAATTTGACTTTATTTTTAACCTACGGTAAATGTTTAAATTGCGACGTTGTTTGCTGTGGACGAATTGCGATGTCGGCATTTCGTAATATAGGGGAAGCAGGGGGAATGCTGTTTGAGTTATTTTTTATAAAAAGTGAACAAAATAACAAAACTTAATCGAAATAAATAGGTACTATATAATAATAAACACAAAACGTACCTAAGTTATCTTTAAAAAAAAATTAAACATTTTTATTTTTATATTTACCTATTGTGTTGTGAAAGAAATAAATAAACAATTTGAATTTGAATTATATTTTGATGGATCAGGACAGATTCAAGTTCTTGGTTCGGTGTCTCAAGCAATTGCTGGTCCATGGCTCAGAGTATGCAGGTTCTATCACAGTCATAATATTGAAGAGATTGTGCAACTCCAAGATTGTCGAGTCTTACCCCCATATTCTTAGTCGTAACCTTAACTCCACCTCCACTCGACTCAGCCTTGAAATCGTGATTTGGTATCTATAAACATCAAAATTCACTCCACTCATCCTTCACTTGAGAATTCCTCAAGGAAATCCTCGCTCGAGGTTTGTCAAATAGCTGTCAACGTAAGGTAGGTCGCGAGCTACCTTGAGTTTTCCTTAGGACATAAGGTGTGAATAATTGAGTGTAAAAACGTAAATGTGCAAAGGAATTTACTAAATTTTTATACGACGACAACGCATCACGGGATATTGGGATGCAGAAAACCCATTGGAACTATTTGACGAGGTCGAATTTTCCAAATATCGGCTTATCAAGGATACCCTACCTACTGTACGTAGTCCGTGGCTAATTCGTTCGTATGTAATGGCTTATATAAACCTATTATACGAGTAATGTGACCTGACTTGTTAAAATAAACAATTTAATAAATTTTTTGTCTTTTTCTATAATAAAAATCATTTCTTGTACTCTGGCATCAATATTATTATCCAATAAATATAGCTCTGTTTGCAAGGATCAGGTAGGTACAGGGATGGTTTAATTAAAAAACTAAAATGACCTAAGTTTATAATAAACACACCAGTATCCATTTATTTACAAAAACTAAACTAACTACTACATGATAGCTCTATTTCTGTTACTTTCCGCTTAGCTGGGTTGCAAAAAAAATCCTCAGCAACCTCTTTCTCTATTTTCCCTTTTTTGTTAGAATCTTCTGATGCAATCATCAGCCATCCCATTTCCCTTTTCTGAAGCTATGAAGCCTTTCTTCCTTTATTGTGTTTTTAGTAGGAAAGAGCTCCATGTGTTTCTTGCCTGCTGTTTGTCAACACCTTTGCTAATATAGCGTTGCCACCAAGCTCTTGTTGTTCAAAGGATCACCACAAGTCTTCATCCTTTGTAAACTTATATTTCAAGCGCGAATTTAAATTGTCCGAGTAGCACGATAAACTATAAAATCTTTACTAAAGTTTTCTTTGTTTACATTTTGTGTTTACGAAATTCGACTGATTTTCACGTTTTTAATCACCACAGATTACACATTTCCTTAGGCTTGAAGAAAGTTTGATCAAATTTACCTTTGACTGATCTGATTTCTCCTTACTTGAGGTAGATTGATTTGACTCTAAAATAACGTCTAAAAATACCAATCATAAGGTAGTTTCTGAGGCACTTTCGAGGGACCTCGAATGAGTTTGAGTGAAGGTCGAGTGGAGTTAAAGGTAAAGTTACGACTAAGAATATGGGTGTTATTCCCTGAAAACATTTGGCTTCAAAGCTCGTTTTTGTGCACCGTAGGTCCGCTTCGGTCCAACCTCCTTTAACAGTAGGTACTGTAGTAGGTAATTAACATCACTCAAGGCGTTCACTTGAGCGTCATAACCCCAAACGATCGTTTGGTACAAAAGTTAATTGTAAAAAATTCCAAACATATTCATTAAAAAGTTATTACCATAACGTAAAACAGAATGTTTATATACCTAAAATTTTATACGAATAATACCAATGTGATGAAAATATGGACTTACCGATAAACCAACCTGACAAAAATTAAACCTGAACGGCAATAACCTCACGAGCTCTTATCCGGTACGAGCAGGCTAATTTTACTTGTTGCTTCCGGCACAGTTTAGTGTTATGCCCCCCGTGCCCAAACTCGCGTGCAGTGTTACTACTTACTATGCACCTATTTGGCAAGTTATTGCAATAAACGGGATTACCTTGTGAGCGCAATTCCCCCTGTTTCCCCTATTTAATTATTTCCAACTTTTCACTAAAGCCCGGGTTTATTGGTTTTTAACACTTAGCTGCTCGCATGGGGTCAACACGCATTAAAATTTGCACTTTAGTGAGTCGGAAAGCGCTCCTACCTACAGTAGCTTCCTTATTCACACCAGAGATAACATTTTAGTGACAAACAGGACTTAAGCAGGAACGTACGCGTCGTTGCACTGGTAGCGCGGTAGGTACCCTGTGTCATAACTACGTTGAAGCCCTCGTAGCGGAGCTTGCTAAGACGTTCTTAATAGATCGTCGAAGTTAAGCAACGTTCTGAGCGGTCACTACTTGGATACGCAGTGGCATTTTCATCTGAGCGCTTCCGTGCTTCGGAGGGCACGTTAAATTGTCGGTCCCGGCTTTTAAAGTCGTTAAGCCATGATGGAGGCCTTTAGGCGGCCTAAAAACTCCGTCACCAGAGTTGGCCACTTGCTCATACGAACGAACGAACGAACGAACTACGTTACTATTCATCCGAAGAAAAGTGTTAGGCCATGCCTCGACCTCAGTGGCACAGAGGGTGAAGGCCAGCCGTGCATTATATAAACGTATTTGTAAACTATTAGTTTCTCACAGAAACTAAGTATATTTTTTACAAAAAACAGTAATTATTTTTACAAGTCAATCTATTTATTAACCTAAAAGATTTTTAATATTGATATAATAATGATAATTAGAGAACGCAGGCCACTATAAATATCATTTATTTAATCGTATGAAATAAACATAAACAATAAAAACAAACAAAATTATTCCTATAAAAACTAAACACAATAAAAAAATAAAAATAAAACAGTCACAAGTCGATGCTCAGTTTGCCAAGCCAAGCAACTGCCTAATGTTATATAATTATCATGATGTTAGATTGCCTAGCTAATTATGTAATTACTAAAGACAGAAGGTCCTATCTTAAGACTAATTAAATTAACCGACTTGGTATTACATGAATCTCATAACTTTTTACGGAAGGACAGAGTTGCGAAACTTGGCATTTTTTTTAGGTTATGTTTTTGTTTTGATTGCATCTCATTTCTTTGTAGTCTGTCTTCCTTTTTTCAATTCTGGTGCCTTCTACTTTCTTGAATACCAACAACAGACTGCAATTGGTCAGTGAGTGAGTGACAAAATAAGAAACTTTGACTAATAATTCGTAGACTTCTGATTCAAATTGAATGAAATATGAAATATAGCGTGTTTATACAGTGCCTTCTTGCTCAGGCTTCTAGTTTTATCCACCACATAGTTATAGGGGGTCGAAAATGGGCTGAGCTATTTCTAAAAAAGATGGTACCTACGGCTTTTTTGCTCGACTTGGCGGGGGCACTACCGTGGCCAGGGTAGGCTGATGATCTTCAATTGGCTGCCAAGATTTTGTTGAATCATAAACTAAACTGTTATATCAAAATTTATTTTAAATAAACAGTTCAGAAACTTTGCGGGTACAAGAAAGGGTATCCGTAGCCGTACAAGTGTTTTTATTAGAAAACTTTCCGCGCAAGAAAGTAGAAATGCTTTCATCCGGATGCCACACAAATAAACTTGCTTACAGTTTACTTACTTCACAAGTGCGCGCTGGAATTAATTTTTATGACTAGCCCTCCGCACTGAAAACTTTTCTATCGGATAGTTTGTTCGGGTTCTTATTCAGTACTAGCAGACGCCCGCGACTTCGTTCGCGTGAATTTCGTCTTAGTATCCTGAAAGAAAGAAAGAAAAATCATTTATTCTGGTAGGACCTCAAGGATCACTTCAGTTTCGTCTTACATGCTAGGTGATTCTAATGCCTGTGAGGCTGACACTTTTGTAAAATCCCAAGCAACCTACATCTTTTTATGAGACAAATCGAACCACTACACACACTAATTTAAAAAAATCCCAAACAAACTTTAACAAATACATGGGCATGGGGTTTTATCGCGTTATTTACCTTATTTCTTTACGTCCCGACGTTTCGGCTATGTTGCCATAGCCGTGGTCGCGGGTTGACTGGAGTATGATTCTAATTTGAGTTTCGTTGTGTTGCGTTTGGTAGTTTTGTATCACGTGTTTATAAATGTGAGTTGTGATCGCGAAAGTTTCAGAAAAACTTTAACAACCCCTTCTTGCATCCCCTCACCACCATGACGGGGGTATTTTTGAAAATGTAGTAATGTGTATGTTTCAAGTTTGTAGGTATGTTTAAGATACATTTTATGGCGTACAAACATTTTCACCCATTTTCATCCACTTTGGAGTAGAATTTCAAATTCTTATAAAGGGAGACAGTGCATACCCTGGCATAGAGAAAGAGCAGCATGTCTGTGCCGTGCAGCAGGTAGAGCGCGGGGGTGAGGCTATTCTACATCCTTTTGTATCCATTAAACACATAAAAACTTTAAAGCAAATCCGTTCCAATACCAACTTGAACACGCTCTCCTTCACCTTTGAAAACATATTACACAGGCTTATTTAATTTGTTCTGTCAAATATTTCTACCGAGTTTCAAACAAAATTAACAACCCGTTAAAAAGATAAAGACATGGATATAATACTATAATAAATACAGACTATATAAATACAGGATGGGGTAAAAGTTAATCACAAACATAACACTGGTCTACGACTACCAAGTTCTCTTGTATGTACCTACCTTGTGGCGTTCTTAGAGAGGGGAGTAGAAAAAGAAACTAAGAAACGTCAACAACAATAAAAAGATATATTAAATAAGGGGGGGGATCGAAAGGCCAGTCTGGTTTCACTTGTGGTCCGGTACTCTCCTGGCTGTCTTGAAGAAGGCTGCTCAGGTGTGCACGGATCTCGACGGCGGAAGACAAAAAGGGCCGGTGACGTCAGCCAACGAGTGTGTGTTGTGGTCTAAGGATTTTGTCTAGGGATATAGCCCTAGCGTAGGACCCTGTGAATAGATGTTCACAATAAATAAAAATTCAGAAATCCGTCCGTGGATAGTGAACACCCTGTATCGACGAGCCTAGGAAGAGAGCCGAGTAAGCAGTTGGTGCAGAGGTGATTCACTATCAGAACGGAGTTACACAGACAAGCTGAAGTTATCAAATAATAGGCATGATTGGCAAAATGAAATGAAAGGTGAACAAAGCTTTAATATAACCCGCGCAGATAGAGAATAGATCTATAAATGGCGGCGGGTAAGGTACGCACGGTTGGCAAAACAAGTTCTCAAACATCGATTTTTATTGACTTTTTTTGTTGTTGCTGGTTTTTGAACAAGACAGGCGGTACCTGCCCAGCTAAATGATTATTAGTTCTCTACAAGACACAAAAAAAGGATTTAGCTTAAAAATGTACGAATCAGACAGAGAATTTGAAGTAAATTTTATTTGTTTTTATGGCTTTGAAACGACCAACAGGGGAGAAAAGGTTTTATGAACCGCTTGGTCCAGCAGTATCCTGGTCATCTAAACCCATAATTGGTTCAATTTCCTCCATCAAATCATTATAATCCTCCATGGACTGGCCACTTTCACAGTCCTGGTCTTCATAGTCGTCACTTTCATCTTCGCTGTCGCTGTTCATACCGACATTGATAATGAAGTCCTCTAATTCCCTCTCCCTACCTACATCGCGATTCCAGTATTCTTCTTCGACTCTTTTGATGTGGTTTACTTGTTTCTTCCAGTCGTCTCGCGTAATTGAAGCTATGGCCTCTTTTGTGAACTCCTCAATTTTGTTTTCGTGTTGCTCTACATTTTTATCTGCAACCCGTTGTTTTATTAAATTCCAAACGTGTTCAATCGGGTTCAGGTCGCAGTTGTAAGGAGGGAGTCTGAGGACTTCATGACCATGTTCACGCAGAAGTTCGTCCACCAAATACTTTTTTACTTTTTTACTTTTTTACCGAATCCTGACTGACAATTTTTTTGTATAATTTTGACAATTTTTTTGTAACGCGTACTTTACTGTGTGAGTATAGACAGCGATAGAGAGTGAGCGAGAACGCATGCGAGCGGACGCCATTTACAGATCTTTTCTCTATCTGCGCGAGTTATACCTACAAACAACTAGCCAATGCCCAATGCGATGAAATGAAATGAAGGTGAAATGATTAGCTGGTAGATTTAGGTAGTAGGTTAGGTACGTAGGTACATAATGTACGTAACCTTTGTGAAATTAAATTGTTTTATATTTTACAGTGCAATTAAAAAAAAAGAAGATAAATTAAATTATAAATGTTGCACTCATAAATTATAAAACAATGTTTAAAAGATAAATAATTAAATAGGTATAGGTAATACAATAAATGCGTAATGAGTTTTTACACGGCTGATATGATAAAAAGCTAAGCTATGCCTACCTACTTCTAACACTGTTCAACACTTACCCTATCGGGGATCAGGAACAAAACTGAATTTAATAATTTAGATTGAAAATATAATTAAGGCCTTTTTTAAAATTAAATTTTGCACTAGCGCGTATTGTCACTGATTAGAGAGTGAACGCTCTAAATGCAAACTGAAAGCAAGACGATTTTAATCAGTACGTATTGTCACTTCTACGAGCGAACGCTTTGAATTAAAAATATACGTCCGATGCTAAAGGCAGGTAAAGGTTTGTGTCCGGCCGGTCAGGTACAAGATCACAGGCGATCGCGTATCCCCGCGCTCCGCGACCCGTCGAACATTCGAGTTATTAGAACAAAAGACTCACGCACACAGAGAGCGTAAAATAATATCACGCCACCTTTGCGGTACTGTCGCGGAATAAAGTGTTAGAAATAAATTGTTGCTAGGCAGATTATTTCATACATTATTTTACGATTTTTATTAATGTTATGTTTTAAGTTAGATAAGTAAGGTTTTATTAATTTATTTTAAGATAAAAGTCAAAATTTGATAAATTGTAAAAAATTAATAAATATCATGTAAACGCAACGTTACAACCTATAGGTATTAACTGTCGGTCTTCTGTGTCGGTCTCGACCTGATTTCGAATTCCCTGCGTCCCGGGGTTAACAAATAATCTCAAATTACCCAAGATAAAGTATTGAAGACTATAAAAAAAAAGAGGACTAACCTATTTCATTCCTTTCAAAACTATCGTGAGAGTACTTAGGCATTAAGTAGGTAGGTATTAGCACAACAACATTTTCGTTTTATAGATAGTATTTTTATGTTAATAATTTTTCGTTGAGATAAATAATGTTTATTTTATTTCTTTTAGTTCAAAACATACAAAAAATGCCATCCCATAAACTCTGTTAAATTGAAAAATAATCTTTACCTACGCACTTAATTAAGGTGCCTGTATGCGTGAAACTTGCGTCGCCGCCTATTTTATTTTACCCGCGGTAAATAGTTTCCCGTTCTCGTGAGAATACCAAGATCAAAAGTCTACCTATTTTTTAATCCAGGGTACAAGCAATCTTTGTACGAAATTTCATTCAAATCCGTCCAGCCATTGATGAGCGTGATGGAGTAACAAACATTCACACTTACATACTTACACACACACAAACTTTCACCTTTATAATAATTAGTGTGATAGTTTAGGAAGAGATTTGGTCTGTTTAAAATATCAATTTATTTGTTTTAAATATAATTAGATAATGTACCTAACCCGCTACCGCTATTGTTAGCTCGGTGGCCATTTACCGAGCGGGGTAAATTGAAAACCGGCGCTGTACCTATGTTTTTACATGCAGCTTATGCTGAATTTATTCCCTTTATCTCTACGCTGTACCTAGATTAAACTTTATTTTGTATTCCTTGTGTTATTTTTTTGGAGATAATAAATCATTTTGTATTTGTATTTGAGTAGCGAAAACAGAGTTTGAAGGTCACCAAGTGCATCTTCGCTATTCCTCCTAAGCTATACAAAATAAAAATATTACCTACAGAGGTATTAAAAAAAAGCTTATGATAGGTTTCGCAAACGAAACAATCATTTTTTTTTATTCTTTTGTTCAAGGTAATAATAAAATAAAATAGGCGGCTAGTTTCACGCATACAGGCACCTTAACTAGAAATATAAGCAAATGATTGTTTACTCGCTTGTAAACTTCTCAAGAAGCAAGAAATCTCAACGCTAAGCTCAAAAGCTCTTTCACAAGTAGATTCACTAATCAGTATTATATTTTGTGAGTTACAAAAAATAAATTGTTAAAGCAAAAATTACAGTCTAACAAGTTGGTAAAATTACAAATATTAAGTAAATTTCGACACTAAGTAACGGTCGGCCAAAAATGTGGTCTACCATCCTACGGTTGAGTTTCGTTTGAACGTCAAGAAACAACAAGGTCGATTTCCACTTGCAATACTTAATTAACATTATAAAGTAACAGTTGCTCTCATTATCGTCATGCCATATGTCAAGTTCGAATTCTCGCAAGAAAAAATCAACCTTATCGACAATCGAAATCACAGAAACTTTTGTCTAAACTGGTACACCACTTTGCCGATCGTACCTACACATTTGATTATGCATCCCTACTACTTTCAGCTTTGCATTCTACACACCACTTACACTCGGTACCAAACGTAGATCCTGTAAACATTTTAAAGCCGTTTGTCCACCGCCGCCGTCACCGGGACGTCAACGAGAACGAGATTATTTCGGGTCGAGTTTAAGATGACGTGAACACGCGGCTATAGTTAGTCTATGTATCAGTACTTCGGCGCCGTCATCTCGTTCTCGTTGACGTCCCGGTGACGGCGGCGGTGGACAAACGGCCTAACCGATTTTGACAAAACATGTTGGCTAAAAAATAAGAAAAACTTATTAGTAAACAATAAAAAACAGGTAGATTTAGAAAAAACATGAAAAAAGTAGGTAAGTTCGTATGAGTGTCCAAGTCTGATGACGGAGTTTTGAGTTCGATAAAAGTCATAGCTTAAAGCCGCGACGTGCTCTCTGAAGCACGGAAGCGCTCAGCTGTTAATGCTACTTGCGGTCACCCATCCAATATGGAAACCGCTCAGTACCTATAACGATATTATTTCAAGAATGTCTCGCAGTAGTTAAACAAATATAATTTATACCTACACCATCTTTTTAAACACAATAGATAATTATAGATCTGCAATAGCAGCCTACACAGTGACTCTATCTATCGCGCTCTATTCCAGGAGCGTACAGGATTGCGCGAGAAAAGCCTGCCAATCAATTATTATCAATTACTTACTTTTACTGACTGGCTTCATACTGACTCTGACTATTTAGATTGTTAAGGGATCGCTTTAAAAAAAGCTAGGCCCACACCACCAGGTACTTGCCTGATTCTTTCCCTGGTGTAGGGTGTCGCGTTGGAACAGGCATTAGATTCACCTAGCATGTAAGACGAAATTGAAGTGATCCTTGAGGTCCTACCAAAATAAAACATTTTTCTTTCTTTTTTTAAATTATATTGTGGTTTCCCGCAACATCTTTACACGCCTAGCTTTGCTATAATCACCCGCGATAGTGTCCTTGTAAATTGGACTACTTCAAAAAACGCGCGAAGCAATGATGTGTGAAACAAATGGTTTGCAATAAAATCCAATATGATGTAGGTAATTATATTGGATTTTAATGCATACCATTCTTAAAATCCTTTAAATCCAATACAATGATTTAAGAACGCGCCGACTCGCCCTAAATAAAGCGATAAATCAGTTCGATTGGACGAATCACGCAACCAATCGAATCGCGATAATATCAGTTCGACTAGCTATCAAAAGATGGCAGCACTCACGACGTCGACCGATTGCGTTGATTTATACACGGGGTCGACGCCCGTGCACCGACTCGTTTTTAGCGAGTTGACAGCCTGGTTGATATTTTCGTCGCACCAAGTACGATCAATTTGGCCTAGTGGTCACAGCCCTTGATGTGAAATTTATGATGGCAAGCTCAAGTCTGTACGCGCCATGCGATCTTTTTGCACTCTTTTTTTTTTTTTTTCTATTTGAACATAAAAATTGAGTTCCAGTTGACAAAAGATACACAAATTGAGACGTTGGTACCTACTTACCTATTACTGCCTCATAATTTATTGGAATAAAATAATATACAAATGGTACCTAGGTATAAAAAAGGTAAGTACCTATATTTTTTATTTTTTTTCGTAAACATTACAAGCGGGGTGGTGACAACGGCGCGCGGCGGGCGGGAGGGGGAGGTCCGCTTGGGGGCGCGCGCGCGTGAAATGTGCGATTATGAATAAATCTAACTTTCAAATTATTAACCGACTTCAAAAAGGAGGAGTTTCTCAATTCGCTTTATTTATTAGTATAAAAAAGGTAAGTAGGTATATTTTTAAATAAGTAGAATTGATACGTTGGTACCTACCTACTGCCTCATAATATAGTGGAATAAAATAATATACAAATGGTAGGTATAAAAAAGGTATATTTTTAAATAAGTAGGTAGGTAGTTAGGTACTTACTTATAAGTCGGCTTATTTGTATCGATCGATACAATGGTACCTATACGATCTCACGGATCGATACACATACCTACCTACATGCCGGATCGGATCGAAAGTATCCAATCCAAGTATCTACTTAGGTACTAGAAAATGTTCTTTCAAAATCTGCCGTACCTACCTACCTAGTTCATTTCGCACACATTCCCGAATGAGAATGAGAATGAATAAGAAGAAAACAGAATAGGTAGATTGTCTCGTCGAAAGAGCGGGATAGTGAATAATGGTTGTCGCGTATTTATGGAGATGTGCAGAGAAAAGTTGTAACAATATTCTTCACTGCCAAAGCATTTTCGTCTTTGTAGCCAATTAAATAAGATCTAACTAACACAACAAGTAATCACAATGATTTTAAAATTTTGATCCTATATCAACGCAGCTAAAGACGAAAATGCTTTGGCAGTAAATGGTGATCTTTGCTGCGCTTCTTCGCCTTATGCGCCGGCGCACCATAGACTACCTAGTCTATTTTGTCTTTGGCCGGCACTGTTGGCACTGAATAAATAATTACTTACTTATAATGTTTTTTTATATGTAAATTTCAAATTATTTTATAGGTAATACCTAGCAATTTATAATTAGGTAAGTACCTAAATGGAAGAATACATGGAAAAGTTTTGACAAGTACCTATAGGTAAGTACCTAGTACTACCTACCATTAGATGAGTACATCTAATGGTAGGTAGTACTAGGTATTCGCCCATTGCGCTACAGAAAAGGTCGTCAATACCTATAGGTAAGTATACCTATACCTATAGGTAAGTATACCTATAGGTATTGACGACCTTTTCTGTAGCGCAATGGGCGAAAGCCCGCCTGCGATACAGTCGAGGTTCCGGGTTCGATCCCCGCGGCGGAACTAATATTTGTATGATCTACAAATATTTCTTTGGAGTCTGGGTGTTTCTATGTTTATATAAATAAGTATCTACTTTACCTATGTGTTTACAAAAAAAAGTATCTAAGTTGTTTATCAGTAAACCGCAAAATACAAGCTTGCTTAGTTTGGGACTAGATGGCGCTGTTACATGTCCAACGATATAATATTTATTGTATTGTGAGTAGGTAGGTATACAGTAGGTAGGTAGACCTTCATAGGCAAATTACAGTCTTACGGAAACATTTTCAATTTGAATCACATCCAGCCAAGCAGTAGGTATACGATCTCATTTTATTGATCATCTCACGTTCAGATTTTGGTAAGGTAGGTACCTACACTGTACCTTGACCTTGACTGCTGTGAAAATAAATACCTAGGTATTACGGTAGAAAGAAACTAATCGCAACAAAGAAACAGCGCCTAAATATTCCGTACATTGGTAGGTATGGTTACTTACCATACCTTTCAATATTTTTTCAACAATTTTTGGTAAGTTTTATTTTTATCATTATTTATTATTACTTATTTTTATCAACCTCTATCTCTGTCTACCCAGCTAGGTAGGTACTTACAAACAAATTTTATGATACCTATCGAAAGTTTAAATATTTCGAATAATTTTAAATTTCCCGCTTTCTATTTACGCACGGCATAAATGGGAAGCGGGACGAGACAGAGCGACACGTCCACACTCTGTGACGCCTCGGCGGGGAGTGAAAAGGCAGGGACCGAGCGGATTATCTGACTGAAAACTTTCTTTGACGTTTTTATTTTATTACAAGTTAACTAATCAACCAATCGACAAAATTGAATTCCAATTTCATAGTAATCATTCTAGAGTTTTTTACAAGACAAAAACCAAACCAAACTAATTTGTATTTCTTGAGATGAAACGCAATTAGTTCAGAAAACATGTAATTTTCAAAAAAATATATTATCGAGACAATTTACTCAAATCATGTTTTCAAAATGGCACAACGCAAGATAAAAGTTCAAAGTTTAATTTCTCCAAACATTATAAGGTGGTATCTTTCACGGATTTTGAGATCTAATACGATTCCAACCACATATTTGCTACCTACGGCCTCTTCGAAAATAATATTTTACACAACAGCAATGCAACGCATATTTCGCGGATGCTCACATGAAACAAATAATGTACCTAGCTAAGTATTGATTTAACCTCAGGGAATGAAAATGTTCAAACCGAATTCAAACCTTTAGCAATGTTTATTTTATTCAGTGTTTACATTATGTTTTGTGTGTGTACTTTAATAGATGGATTGACTGTGTGTCATGAGTAAGATAGGAGTGAGTGCGGAGATGACCGTCTGATAGAGGGAAATGGACGAAGAATACATGTTGTGCCGACCCCACATTGTATCATCACGGGATTTAAACTTTTAATAGTTTTTTTAAGTATAATTTTTAATATTTTTCTTAACCGACTTAAAAAAAAAGGTTCTATGTCTTTATACCTACTGGTAACGACCAGGTATCAATACCAGTATCGTAAGTATTGATACCTACTTGATACTGGCCGTGATAGTTCTTTTGCTCATGTAATCCTTGAGGTTCTAGGTACCTGAAACCTGAAATAAATTATTCATTTTTTTTTTTCTTCCTTTCTTTCTTTCATTCGTATCCGAAGACGCATTTAGTAGCAATGACGAAACGTCGCAATTATTATTTAAGTACAATTATTAATGTTAAGGCGCGGTCCCACTGTGGCACACGGAGAGGCTACGCACGTGCATCAAGCGCTTTGCAAGTAAACGTGATTGTGTCTATTGCACACGCACACGCTACGCATGTTACGATACGTTGTCAAAGAAATGAACCCACGCAGCTGAAATGCGACTCGTGCATAGAATGCGCGGCGGTGGGACCGCGCCTAAACCAAACTTGATCGGTTTGGTTTCATCGGAAATGCAAATGCACTAAAATCATCGCTAGCTCTATCAACAATTTCGCAGTGCGGAGGGAATAAGTAGGTATACTTACGCGATTATTATGCTCCAGTGAAAATGAAAAAACGAGTGAGATTTTTCACAAAATTTACTTACTGTTTTTGCAAAATTAAAATTTGCTTACACAGTGAAGAAAATAGTTATTTGCTCACTGTTTTCACACCGCAGTGCATTTTCCATTCCATTTGAAGTACCTACTATTTTATCAAAATTTCACTTTTTTTATAGTAGGTACCTACAAGTACAAGGCCGAATAGAAACAATAAGGTAATGAAGTAGCACATGGGTACTCTGCTTTTCTAAATGTCGTGAAAAAAAACGAAACACAAACTTCGCTGGAATAACGGTTTTAATCCGACGTGGTGAACAAAAACGCGCATCCGATACTACATTTTAATAGTATCTACCTAACTTAAAACTTATCTGAGGCTAAGGGACGCGTGACGTCACACGCTGAAATCTCGGTCGGTTCCTTGATGCAATTATTTTTAAAAAATGAATAATATTCATATCGATAATCACCACAGTTTATAGGTTTTTAAGATCTTGCGATTCAAAAAAGAAAATTTTATTTTTAAGTTTAGGCAACTTCCTCATAGGCCCAAGAAACCTGCCCACCATTTATGTAGACTGGACGACGACAACCAACGCCTTATATACCTATATATTATATACTACTTTGACGGTGAAGGAAAACATCGTGAGGAAACCCGCGGCTAGTCAGCCCCACACGTATTGATCATTGTCTTTCCTGTGGATATGGCTGGCTAAGCTGAGAGGATGGTTTAGGTGCTGGGCAAGCCTATACCATCTCAACAATGTCCCAGGCACTACAGTGTCCCGTTAAGTGTAGGCAAAGCTTGCCTCCTGACTCTCTATAAATCATTTATTAAAGATGTAAAGGCCTGAGTTTTAGTTTGTATACCTACTACTTTGGGATAAACAGGTTTATAATAGGATTAAACGAACTAAAGTGAAGTTCTATCCTTATTATTTAATTTGCTTATTCTGGAATGACCACTTAGTAGTACTCGCTGCTCTCGCTATATATCGCGTGTCCAAAGTGTTGCCCTGCAACTAAAAAAAAATTTTTGATGCCTGCAACACAACCAAATCACATCATTACGTTTAGAGATAAATAAATGAGTAGACCCATGGGAAGAAGCTATGCGCATAATAGCTTTGGGATGGGTAGGGAAATTCTCATTCCAGAATAAGCAAATTAAATAATAAGGATAGAACTTCACTTTAGTTCGTTTAATCCTATTATTATTTTGCTTTGCTTATTCTGGAATGACCACTTAGTAGATGTTTAGAGTTAAACCTTAAAAACCCATTCAATGTAGTAACATTATACCTAAGTACTTAATTTATTACAAATGATACTTCCATATTAAATCACCAAGGTAAGTAGGTAGAACATTTACTATGATTTCTACATTATACTGTTAACTAGAGGCACCCCATATGCCTTAACAAAAGAAACTTGAAAATCTTTACTATTTGAAGAGTTCTAAACTAATACCTACAATTAAATTGCTTTGCAAACATCCATTATCAAGAGGTTCACCCCACTGACTTAAAAACACTGTAAGGACTTGTCCCACCGAGACCTTTCTACTGATAAACTAGGATGTGGCTCTCTTAAGAGGTCTCTTAAAAAGCAATTTGTAATTAATATTTTAATAGTTCATCATCACATCTTAGTTGTTTAGTACCTATTTACCAATCATATGAAAGGTATTTTAAAAGACAATAACTGGCTTGGCAAGATACATCTGCTCCAAGCAGTTGATTTCTTAACTAGGTAGGTATATAACAAAACAAAAAGAACTCTGTTATAACTGTTAACATTTAGTGTTTGGACTCTGCTATGTAGGAGTCAAAAACAAAGCAGTCTTTTTAATCAAAATTTTCTTAATAAGAGAATGCCACTGTCTTATGAAAAACAGAACCATAATGTGGCTCCTATGCTCCCAATCCCAAGTGGCTTTATATTTTGGCACATAGGTTTTATTCTTAAAATTCCTTTAGAACCACGTTTAAGGCGACCATCTGTTTCAAAATGATTAATAGATTATGTATTAAAAGTGACAGACAAAGCTAAACAATTTGCAGTTTAAGAAGCACCTTTAACAAAGACGGTCATTAAATAACAAAATTAAAAATAAAACATAAACACTATTTTCTGATTTCCTAACTTACCATACCTACTGCCACTATTTTTCGAATCCTAGTTTTTATTTTTACTTCTATTGCGCTTTGTCCTACCATTATTCCCTTCATAATTATTATTGCCTAATAACAAGCCCCCTAGGTAAGAAGAGTTGAGTTGACTTTGAATAAAGATTTTATAGATTTTCACATGGTGCAAAAATGTATCTAAACACGCTTGATTACTCTTGAATACCCATACCTACCTGAAAAGGCCAAATTAGAAACAATAAAATACTTATCTTTAACTACCTAATAAGTACCTTAAGCCTTTTATACCTTTTAAGTAACATACATAATCATTTTTAAAGTGACATTCACTTTTTTAAAACATGTAGAAATGCGTTAAAGAAAAGTTTCTTTAATTCAAAGTAGAAGCACTACCATCCAAGTAAAAGGATTACCATGTCAAGCTATAGGTACAATCGGTATATTTCTCACATTTTTTATTTAGCCTTAAGCAAACAAATAAATGTCTGGAGAACCAAGTGTCCACAATCCTTACAAAAATGTACTGGCTTTCTTACTTCTCATTCTGTATCTTGATTTGAGTGACAAGATTCAAATTTAGTTTTTGTATTGTCTAGATATCTATGTTAATACTGAAAATTGCCAGGTAGGGTCATTAAATTGAGGAATTTGACTATTTGGATGAACTTACTTAATTTTAACCATATTTTTAAATATTATGTCTCAACCTCTAAAATGCATAACACTTCCATGCAAAAAAAATAATAATAATAATAACAATAATACCTAATATTGCTTAAAGGGACCTAAGCTACCTTTCGCTTTCATAATATTTCATTACAGAAATACATCTAAACCAACCTAACGTAGGTCCTTTTTTCCTAGGCTAGCAAAAACAACTACCAACTATGTTCTGATCTTATTCTGCCAAATAAATAAAAATAAAACTTTGCTTCACCGGTTCGGTTATTTTCATAAATCTACTATCATAGTACCCCCCCCCCCACAACGTACCAAAGCTATGAAATTTTATTTTTACAAAACCATAAGAAAATATTCACCATAATATTTTTATTTGTATAATAAAAGTAGGTACCTACTTAATTAACAACTTTATTATTGATATTATTTAATGATATCCAAGGAAATCAATTTCTTTAAATAAATAACTATTCTAGTAAGTACCTTGTTCTCTCATTATGTTCTATGACCCTCTTGTAAATGTAAACCTATTACTAAAAAAGTATAATATCCATTTATTTGATTAAATATTTTTATAGTTTGAATTAATTGAATCTAATTAGTATGATTTTCCAATTCTATTTTACACAAAGTAAAACCAATTTTAATTAGCCTTGTGTTTAAAGTAAGAAGTTTCAACAACCTTAGTTATATAAGTTTAAACTCATATTAAAATAAAGCTACAGGTACCTAGTGTCCATCCTTTTTTGGGGATACTAAATCATACATATTACCTATGTACTGGACCAAAATTAATCCTATTCAGCTTTGCATTCTGATATGACACAATCATTATTTGATTTAAAAGTTTTATTATCCCATAGGGAATAAAATTTTTTTAGATTTGGTTACATAATTATTATTATGTGGCATAAGTGATTGTTCAGGCAAAGCATGAAAAGTTATCCTTTTAACCAACTAAGATAGTGGAATCTTGTGCAATTCTGTCCCATCCAGCATCCATAATAAATAAATACATACCTTAAAGCACACCAACAAAACAAACCTCCACGGATATTTGGCCCAGCTTTTGTTGGATAGGTCTGGGTGGTGGCATAAGCCCGTCGTTTGGCTGTTCTGATACTTATGTTAGGGCTGTTGGTAGTTCTTTATTTTATAACCAACCATTTTTATAGAAAAGCTTCCTAGCTTTTATAGGTCATTAGTATAATTAGGGCCAATTCTTATACAGCTTCTTCCTCTAAAAAATGTAATAAATACCCAATGTGTTCATTGGTAATCTCTTTCCAACGGAGAGAGTGCCATCTTGCCTTTGAAAGATATTTTTGGCCCAGTTTTGTTTCATGTTGACTGTCTAATTTTTGTTTTATGTTCTTGAAGAAGTCTATGTCATGCTTTTGCTGTTAGGTTCAGAATACCTGATAATTCCACATTTAACTTTGGAGCCTCCCACAGTTTGCCATTTCAAGGGGTTTTTATTTCATTGTTTGTCAACTTTAGTCCGACTTTTTATTAGTAAGGATTCCATTTGAAAGTCCTTGTCTTAAAGGCTTTCCCGAGGCTTCAGCTGTTGTTAGGTACCTCTTTACTCTGAGGTTTTAATCTCAAGCATTTCTAATTCAAATTTCAAAATTGACCGTCATAAGTAAGATTAAAAAATCTAAGTTCTTCAGAACAAGCATACCATGTATGAGCTGTTTAAGTCACTCTCTGCCACGTACAATTGTAAAACACACAATTTGTAGTCACAATAGGTAGTTAGTACTTTAATGTTGGTTCATTTTTTAGATTTCTTGAGTTCAACCTCCTCAACGGAGAGGATTATTATATATACATATTTTATTACATGTCATGTTAGGAACTGTTTGCATGATTCTCTTAGTAGGTGCACCACCCCTCCACCGGAGGGGATACATATTGTACCACAATACATATTTTATAACATTATAACATGTTGAGAACCTTATTGTTTGCTTGTTTCTCTTAGTAGGTGCACCACCCCTCCACCGGAGGGGATACATATTGTACCACAATACGTATTTTATAACATTATAACATGTTGAGAACCTTATTGATTGCTTGTTTCTCTTAGTAGCTACGTGCACCACCCCTCCACCGGAGGGGATACATATTGTACCACAATACATATTTTATAACATGTTGAGAACCTTATTGTTTGCTTGTTTCTCTTACTAGGTGCACCACCCCTCCACCGGAGGGGATACATATTGTACCACAATACATATTTTATAACATGTTGAGAACCTTATTGTTTTACTGTACAACCCTTTCAACGGAGGGGATATAATATTGTTATGTTCCTTATATTTACTTGTTCCACTTTATGTACAACCAATCCAACGGACTGGATACTTAATGTAACACAAAAAGTATTATTTTACGTGTAAGGTAGCTACTAAGGATTTCCCCGAAAAAAGCTCACGATGTACCTACCTGGAAAACAAAAAACGAATCGCCCAAAAACGTTGAACTTGAAGGTTAGGCCATCAAGATGGCGATCGGCCTTGCCGATTTCACAGCCAGCCACGGTTGGTGAATTTGAAAATTTCTTGGGAACAATGAGACAATCGTTATTATTGAGACTTTTTGATAAATAAGTAGATGTCTTACCACTCCTGTGTGGATTGTATAATAACGTAAAAAGGGATAAAATAGCCCCTAGCTTCCATTACTTTCATCCTTGCGCCTTTCCAATTTTTCCAACATCTTGACATTTTCACCAGCTCTGGATGTTATCCACACTTTGCAAATGACCACTATAACTTATTAAACCACTACAACACAAGATTTCGGAAAGAAACTATAATTTCTTTGCTTTTTAAAATTTTCGATAAAAAATCGACGACACCGCGAGTGAACGCGAAAGAACGAATGATGTGATTTGGTTGTGTTGCAGGCATCAAAAATTTTTTTTTAGTTGCAGGGCAACACTTTGGACACGCGATATATAGCGAGAGCAGCGAGTACTACTAAGTGGTCATTCCAGAATAAGCAAAGCAAAATAATTGAGGTTTTTCATTAGTTCGCGACAATTAACGTTCGCGTTCCAAACAAACTTAATTGAATAACGGTTTTTAGGTATATATTTTTTCCGTTTACGAACAGGTTAATTTGCGCAACGCCTTTATTCATCTTAGGTAGGTATATGTTCAAGTAAATTAATGGTTTTTTATCACTGTTGTATTTTTTATGAAGTTTGATTATAATTTAGGTAGGTACCTACCTAAATTAGCTAGCTAAAGCTACACCACACATCACATAACATGTAACACACCTAGTGTTACATTTTATGAATTTTATGTGTATACTTAGCTATTACAAAATTACTATAGGATACAGGTACCTATATAGGTAATTAGGGTTGTTAGTGAAATTCTATCCTAATTATACGAACGTCTATTCCGAATAGTTAGGTAGCTTAATGTTAGTTTACTTTAATTGTTAATTCTGATAATATACCTACATAATTATATGCTATTTCCTTAATAATACCTACTGAAACCACAATAAGCATGGTAATTATACATTAGTACCTAATACCTACTTAGGTAGGTACTTCTAACTTACAAGCATAGTAATCATTAAGCATCGAATAAACATAATAACTAGTAGTTCGCCCCGAACCAGATCTCGTGCACTTGTTGGTTTGTGGTTTATTTTGTACCGACTTGCTCCGACCACCATTTACGTCACTGTTGAGTTGACTAATTGATGGTTTACGAAATCTGGCTTCTAGATTTCTAAGTTCATCTCTCAGAATACAGAAAGTTCATCTAGTCTATTCAAAGTTCAATCTGAATTGTCAAATTAAAAATATCAGGTCGTATTTTGATACGCAACTAGGTATGCAAAAATATAGTTACCTACATATTTCATAAAACATGAACTCGATGAATTTAGAGCTTATGCTATGAACCTATTTTTATGGTAAGTAGGTAGGTACTTAGGTATATTAAACTAAAAAAAATATGAAAAACCCCCGAAAAAAGAGAAGCAAATTCTATATTTCTCAACTACTTACTTAATAATGAGTGGTGGCACCTAAGCGATACTACAAGTAGGTAGGTACCTAAATAACTAACATTAACCAACGTAACTTGAAGGAATCATAGACGTAAAGTTTAGTTTAGTACATACCAGTGTAGGTACCTACTTACCGTCAAGTGTAGGCAATGATAGCCTCCTGACACTGTATAAATCATCTAAGTATGTGATAGAATTCTGATTGATTTTTATTTGTGTTATTTTAATTTTGATTTAAATTTTTGTGCCTAGTTACAAATATAAATGATGTTTATGATAAAACACTTATCATCCAACCGCAAATAAATAAATACTTACTAAATACTTACAGATTTATGTAAGTAGAAGTAATGCTTGATTTTAAAAGCAATGTAATCGCAGAACGAACGATGGTTACTTTTGGGCGCAACGGAACTTCACTCGGGAAAATTCGTCGTTCCCGCTAGAACGCGACGCGATCCAGCGTTTGAGATGCTCTTGACGAGTGAAACAGGATTTCAGGGTAGCCTAGGCGCCCGGCAGTACCTGTTCACACGTGCCTCGCAGTGCGCAGGACCGTGCCCATGACCTTCAATTCATGGCTGCTGCATCTAACAATCAATCATTGAACTAGGTACATATTACAAATAAATTTCACACAATCTGATGGCGAAGTGGCGCCTGGGATGATATAAATAAATAAATAAATACCCTTGGACATTCCACACGGCATCATCTAGTCCCGAGCTAAGCAATTGAATGCTTGTGTTATGGTAACCAGATGACTGATAAATATCCACTGTTAGACCAAACTACATACCGCGAAACAGTCATACTTATATCACCTTTATGGCCATTAATAAATTATCTAAGTAGAAACTTTAAATACCTACTTATAAGTACTTTATTTACTTACAGTAACTAAACTAAGTACTAAGTTCATATTTACATAACTGTACAAAATACAATGAGAACCAGTTGAGCCCCTTATGGATCGTCACAAACAACTGATCCAAACCACTGCCAGACGGAAGCGTGCCCAAGACACTGGCAGCATTGCCGTAAAGTAGAAACTAAAACGAAATAACATTTTTTCATATCAACAAGTACTTAGTACTGGTATAAAACAGGCGGTAGGTTACGATTATGGTAGGTTAGGTTTGATTGAAATGTCGAGCGAAAAACATCAAACGTTGCATGCTCGGTTGCTTGCTTCCTCGATAAAAATTAATGATAATTTATTGAAATAAATAATTGAGTAATTAAATAACGGTAAAGCTAAATTTTTTATCTAAGGACAAGGAAATACCTAGTGTGCTCAAATATTTTGAAGCTCTTGGTGAAATGAAGGTGCTAAAAGTACCTACTAATTAATTTTCGAGAAGATAATACCTAGGTACCTACTTAGACCAAATATTATTTCGGCCGGAACACAACATCGGTTAAAAGTTTTTCGACCAAATAAAACTTCGAAGTAGGTACAAAAAAAAGCCGAATTGATAATAGATCAACTGATACAATGGCAACGTGATTTCGACGCCCACGTAAAGAAAGACGGAACGAAAATAGACGAAAAGATTAGGTAGGTACCTACCTATAAATTAAAATCGGTAAAGAAAAATTTGAACTTATGATTGAACAATGAATACCATAAATATACAAATGAAAAATCTTACCAAAATTTTTCGATTTCGGTGGGATTTGAACCCTCGATGATACAACGATCGTCCCCTTACCACTCGGCCAAGGAACCTCTGAACGCCAGATGGGGTTCCGTAATTGTTTGGTAAGATTATTTCGGTCTATGCACTCTCTACACTTTAGTTCATTCTATAGCGTTCACAATATTAAAATTATAATTATTTTCATCAAGTTTACAGTAGCAAACTGAAATAGTCAACAGGTGGGCGGTTTCCTTGTACGTAATTCTCGAAAGAGAAAGAAGTTGAAACATACAATAAGAGTGATAGAGACAAAACGCTTGCGATGTTTGTGGTTTGGTAGCATACTGGTTTGGATTATGTACCTACCTACTGATGAAATAAAATTCATGGTTTACTTTTTAGCGTTCCGTAGCCAAGAAGTGAGGAAACCCGTGGCTAGTCAGCCCCACATGTATTGACCATTGTCTTGTGGATATCGCCGACTTAGCTGAGAGGATGGTTTAGGTGCTACAAGCCTATTCCATCTCAACAATGTCTCAGGCACTACAGTGTCCCGTTAAGTGTAGGCAAAGCTTGCCTCCTGACTCTGTATAAATCATCCAGTACCTACATACCTACATACAGTAGGTAGTAAAAATGTAAAGTCAAGAAGGAACTATTTAGGTAGTTTCGTCATGACTGTCTGTCCGCGGTTTTGCTCAGGGACTATGCAGAAAGAAAACTGTGATTTGGCATGATGATAGGTACCTACAATATTGTTGACGCCGACAAAGTGGTAGAATAAAATTATTTAAAAAATGTTTTTCATGGTCTACCTACTTACTCCTCTACCTGCACGTGAAGCTGAGTTATAAGTAATTTTTTTTTTCTCGTCTTCTCCGTAGTGTAGGATGTCTGGGTTCCGTAGTCAACAAGAAACCCATAAAGTTTCGACATGTTATCCGTCTAGTTAGTCTATCCGTCTGTCCGTCTGTACGCGGCTTTTCTCAGAGACGAGTATTGGTTACTAGAAAAGTGTAATTTGGCATGGAGGGAGATAGGTAGGTACACTGATTAGGTGGAAAAAGTGGTTGAATGAAATTCTAAAAATAAATTTTCAAGGAACCGCACACGTAAAGCGAGGGTGAACTTGTTTTTTCTCTTCTACTATCTGGGGGTGTCGTAGTGGTCTTTCAATCAACAATATTAAAAATTTTCTCAAACCTTTTTTCAAAAAAGGCAACACTAACGAAAATCATTAGTGTTGCTGGAGCCACACTCACTATTGTAATTTCTCTCAAATACACCGATGTCTGTAATTGAAAGATATTTGAGATAACTAGTAGTTTGTCTCGAACGAGATCTCTCGCACCGTTTCTTGGTGGTTTTGAAGTGTCAAACCTATCAAACAAACAAAAAAAAATCGGTCTAATAATGACTGCGTTATCAGTTGATCATACAAAAAATACATACAGAGAAACATAGAATCTCCTTCTTTTTTAAAGTCAGTTAATAAAAAGGTTTCATTTAATAACCAATTTCAAGTTAAAAACGTTGTAATAAGATTATAGGACCCACAAACGAATGGTGCGGTTATTACGTGGAAGCCTGCGCTGAAGCTGACGTACCTATTTAATGAAATTGAAATTCTATGTAAGTGATTTAAAATGTTATAATATTTTTTAATTTATTTAATATTGGGGGCAATTCGGAGTGTCGCAAAAGCTAAACTAACCTAACTAAAACTATTGCCATCCTTTTTATTTCCATCGCTATGTACCTAAGGGACGGCAACAATTTTAGTTAGCTTAGTTTAGCTTTTGCGACACTCAGAATTGCCACTATTATGGCACCAAAAACAGAATATATCGAAAATATTTACAAAATAAGGGGTTTGAGCTAGGTTCTATTCCAAAACGTGTACACACTCATTTAAAGCAGATAAGTAGGTAGGTACCTACTTAGGTACATAAAAGAAAATATTTATAAAGAAAAAACAAATGCAGACAATAATTTTCTGTGCTCAAACAAAATACAATAATGAAAACCATGTAGGTACCTAGTTTAGTTACTCTCTAGCGAGAGCAACCGAAATGTCTTTTTTAAATTTATTAATTTTATTATTTAGGACATCCATAGAGTCCGAATGGTTAGTTATTAAGTCGTTGTATAAGCGACACATTCTGACAATAGGATTGAAGAAAGAGGTACCTATTGTTAGTACAGACGTTCAGAGGCATTCGAAAATGAGTTTCTCTTTCTAATTTATAAGATACAGTAAACTAGGAATCTATGTGAGAGTGAGAGAATAACTACGACAGTATTCCAAGGCGCGGTGGATATTTTATATCAGACAAGCTTACGCCCGGCTTTACTCGCGTAGTACCTACCTGGATGAAAAGAAAAAACAAATGCAGACAATAATTTTCTGTGCTCAAACAAAATACAATAATGAAAACCATGTACCTACCTAGTTTAGTTACTCTCTAGCGAGAGCAACCGAAATGTCTTTTTTATTTTATTATTTAGGACATCCATAGAGTCCGAATGGTTAGTTATTAAGTCGTTGTATAAGCGACACATTCTGACAATAGGATTGAAGAAAGAGGTACCTATTGTTAGTACAGACGTTCAGAGGCATTCGAAAATGAGTTTCTCTTTCTAATTTATAAGATACAGTAAACTAGGAATCTATGTGAGAGTGAGAGAATAACTACGACAGTATTCCAAGGCGCGGTGGATATTTTATATCAGACAAGCTTACGCCCGGCTTTACTCGCGTAGTACCTACCTGGATGAAAAGTAGCCTAGAATGTGTTATTTCAGGGTATAAATAAACATGTAGGGGAAAGGTGTACGAGTTGATCCCCTTAAGGGAGAATGCTTCGCATTTGAAGAGCAATCAAGTTATTTCAGATGTTTAAGCTTATGTAGTTAGCAAATTTAACTATCTAACTTTCCTCATACTCAAAATGTTTAATTTGATTTGTTTTGATAGCTAGATTTCACTTTTTTTTAAACCCTACCAAAGGATCAACTTGTACACCCCGGTGTCCAAGATGATCCTTGGGGTATGGACAAGATGATCCGGGGATCGTCTCGACCCTTTTTCAACGAAAATTATAGGTTATGTTATAATTACATTGAAAATAAACTCTGGAGGTGCTTACAAGGTCTTTATTTAAATCATTTAAGTATAAAAATAGTTTTAACAAGGCTATGAGATCACACAATCGAAATTAACAAAAATTAAAGGATAATTTTCAAAGTTTACTAGGGTAAATCACACTATTTTTTACCTTTTGATTAAACTTTGGTCTTAAACATCAGGCACTTTAAAAATCTCATTTTTCTTAGACATCAGTCATAATTATTAATTATGAGATGAATTAACAAGTTACACAATTAACACTGTTCCATAAATCCACCGGATCAACTAGTACACCCACCGACGGATCATCTCACCCCGATCACAACTTTTTAGTCCTTGTAATATAACATAACCTTTAATGCGTCTACCGTTGTGGTGCCATGCAAAAACCGTAATTGAGCACTAAACAAAGCCACAAACACAACAATCTTTACAATTGATTGTATACAACAAAAATACCATAGTCTCAAAGTCAACCTTACCTTAGATCAGAGGCATTCGATTTTTATTTTTTACGTTTCACACGCACTCGCCACTCACACCGCCATTACGATTTGACTGATGTGAAGGGGGGTTGGGGGCTACAATCTACCAAAGAAAATAACTAGATGGCGTTCATAGTTTCGCCACAACGGCCAGGGATCGACATACCCCGTGGGATCAACTTGTACACCTTTCCCCTACCTACATAACTATACAATATATTCCAAGTTCCAGCCAAATCTGTTGAGTAGATAGTTTTCACGTGACAGATCAACAAAAATTCACTTATCCATACAAACATTCGCGTTTTATATTAGTTGGAAAGATTTGTACTGTAATTTTTCAGTTACTTGTTTAGGGGGTAGTCAGAGGTATCTATCAAATCTGGTAGAATAAATTGGTTTAATCGTCTTAAAATATTGCTTCCTGACATTGAATTAATCTAGTAAAAATGAAAGGCCAAGTTTTTTATATAATGACTTCTCTTTTTTCACAACGCCAACGTCCATCAAAAATACTATCACGTAATGTTTTTTAACTAAGCTGTTTTTTAATAATAGTGAGTACCTAATGAAAGCCTTATTACTCTTACTTATGTAAGAGATACTAACCCCTTGATGTACAGTACATACCTACATATAAAAATGCTTGTTGTTTTGTTTCAGATTGAAAAAAATGATCCCTGTAGAATAACCGCTGCGGTGGACTGTGGAAATCAAGTGCAGGAAGAAGCTGGATAGAGATCAATTAAAATTAAATAATAAATAGAAAAAAAGAAATCTCGTAGGTATATTATGATTTATGAGAGCTACCAATAGTTCACAGAATTACTCTTGAACGATATAACTGTAAATAAAAATCACTGTTCGCCGTTATGAAAATGTTATCTTCAGAAAAAACTACAATGAAAGCAAGATGTGAGTTGTGGAAGAACAATCAGCCTACAGTGGATCCCATTCCTCCGGCTGAACAGCTGGCCCTGGCCATCTGCCAACTTGGAAGTATAGGTCGCGCCACGTAAAAAGAGCGCTGAGGGGAAGTGGCGGGGGTATGTTTGCGCCTGTGTTCACTCGCTGACGAACCAATAGCACTCGCTAAATCAATGGTATGAAGTGCGCCGCGTTACCTCTCCACCAATCATCGACCACTGCGCAGTTTGGCAGCCAGTGTTCTTTTTACGTGGCGCGCGCGACCTATACCTAGGGCATGCAATTATCGAATTTATTCGATAATTCCCATAAGGCTTTATATGTAGTGCTTAGAGTACCATTAACGGCTCATGAGCTTAATTTGTGAAAGGGTTTTATACAACAGAATCAAATACATTGAATGTGGAGCCATGTGAAAGAGATTTATTTGTGCATTCCAAAATGGTATTTATGTTTATTTCAGAATGTAGTGTTTTGTACGTTGATACGGTTGAGAATACGTTGATAAAATAATATGTAAAATACAAGTAGGTACCACCTAACATCTGTAGCCTGAGCCCCCATTTTAGACTAAGTAAGTGCAGACTTATTCGACTATCTATTTTTTTTATATTTGGAAAATAAATAGTATCAACAGCTTATTATAAAAAACAATATTATTACCTTAAATTATGAGAATTTTAGGAAATTATATAAGTAGGTAGGTAGGTACTTAGGTACTTATTTTAATTTAATATGTATAGAGTTTTGTTTTGTTGCTTATTTAATAAATTTAGTTTTTTTTTTATTACTACGTACTCTACGTAGGTTCATTATTATTAATGATTATTAAATAGTGCTGTGCATGCCTGTTGTGGGTACCTACACATATCATAGTATTTTTATAGTAATTATGTGTACTGTTGGCGTTGCCTTAATAAATAAATAAAATAAAATAAAAATCATCAAATAGTCACCAATAACATATTTTCACATTTAGCTAACAAAAAGCTTGTTTGTTAAAACTTAAACTATGCGTAGTTCATCAGAGAAGCACTCTATTTTACCACCCTCCGACCACATCGAGTCAGTGTTTCTAACTTCCGACTCTTCTCGACCAATCTGATGAATTCGAGATGTAAAATAAAAAACAAATGAAAATAGGATCACGACTGTATCGCGGTACAGTCGCGGTATGAGCGGTACACATTTCTTTCAGACCTTTTTTATGCAATTTTTATATCCTTTTGAAGATGTCTTATGTCCGAAATTAATATTCAATCCGACGAACGATTGCAAATCTATTGCCATAGCAACGCTGTTATCCGTCAAAAAGTGCCATACAAATTGTGTTGGATAACAAAATTGCTATAGAGATAGATCTGCGATCGTTCGTAGGATTGCATATTAATTTCGGTCGTTAGAGGGTAGAGGTAGGTATCTATTGTACAAATACATATTAGGTATATTATGTCCACATTTTGCAGAAGTTAACTTTCCATACATGAAAGGTTGCAAGCTCACACTGGTTTCCTTACGATGTTTTACACCGTTAAAAGCTCGAAATGGAAACAGTTTTTTCTAATTTCTGAAAAAAACCAATGTGACACTACTAAATGTAACATCGCCAGTTCGGTGCGACCATCCTCAAATGAACTACCTTTAACTTTACAAAAGCATCAACCAACAAACAAAAAATAAGAAAAAGCTTTCTGCAGTATCTAATTTAAAAAACAAAATGTTTTTTTGACAAAACATCACCCTAAAAGTAACTTTACAAAAACCAGAAACAAAGAACGAAACAAAACTTTTACTGCGGATATATTTGAAAATAATATATTATTTTGTATTTACCTACTTACTATTTCGTTAAAAAACCAAAACGAAATGTCAAAAGTGCAAACAACGTCGCAAAATTTACCATTAAAACACCAATAATAGCCTATATTTATTAAAGTTCATCGAGTTTTGAATTCGTGGTCAGAAGCTATTAGGAACAAAATAAACCACACCAACCAACCGGTAAAAGCCATGTTGGCCAGGGATTAGTTACATCGACAGTAACATTTACATCGACTTATCGTGGGCAGTGCATCAATGGATTTCTCGTTTTTGGGGCTTTTTGACGGGAATTTGAGAAGTCATGTTGTCTTTTTGTTTTATTTTTCGAAACTTGTGTTTTAGCGAATGTTAATGTGTAATTATGGTGGATTATTAACTGTTGAGTTTTCGTGAACGTACATAAGTGTAGGCAAATGAAACAAAACTGGATGTCATTGCTTTTTGGGTTCTCACAAAAAGTCCGTGTAATGCTTCAGTAAAGTCCCACACCTTTACTGACTCTGACTTTCACTTTGACTTGACTTGACTTAGCTGACTTGAAATATTTATAATAACATGGTAGTGGCTAAATGCGTGGCACAAGCCGTGCGACAGCCAAAATAAAAGAAGTGAAGTGAAGTGATTTTTCGTTTAGAAAAGATTGTAACACGAGCTTTAAACGGTGAATAAACCATCGTGAGGAAACCAGCTTTCTAATAACGTCGATGGGCTATAGGTAGGTACATAACCTGTCACGTATGGAATGTTAACTTCTGCAAAATATTTGGACATACCACTGACTACCTCTTAGGCTCGTATTCAGAGTCCATACTCAAGCTGGTGGCACGAAGCTCCTCGTCGTGCCACCAGCTCGTGCCACCAGTGGTCCGAGAAGGAATTTTCATTTTCTTGTGCCACCAGTAGATTTGTCTCAAAGGGTGATTCTTCAATCAGTTTCCACAAAGCAAAAAAACTATACTCGAGCGAAGACTTAAGTCTGAGTGCAGTCTCTGAAGACGAGCGCGGCAATGCTGCCAGTGTCCTGGGCACGCTTTCGTCCGGCAGAGGCCTGGATCAGTTGAGCTACCTATATCCTAGATCGTTTGTAACGATCCTTAGGTGGCTCAACTGGTTCTAATTGTATTTTGTACAGTTATGTAAATAATGTACTTAGTAGTTTAGTTTCTGTAAATAAATGTAAGTAAGTAGGTTATATTCTAAGTATATTTAGGTATCGTTTATTGATATTTTAATCGAAATTTTTCGATATTCCGCTACAGAGCCGTAATGTGCTGTTTTCCACCCTACGTTCATGTAACTTCAAGCTTACTTTCCGTGTATGAATACCTACCTATTGACTTCAGGCGGCTATATAAGTACCTACCTACTTAGGTTTGGTTGTTAATCTCTGGAACTACCTACTTATAAGTACTAGTCGAATTTGAAGAAATATTCCTTCATTATGATAGCTCATTAGGAAGAGGTTAGAGGCTACTTTTCATCATCATCATCATCATCATCAACACTATATGCCATCATTACGCAGGTGTTTAAGATGAAGATGTCTGATACTCCAAAATCTTTGCGGAAGGGGTAGAGGCGGGGTCTGCTTCTGATTTCACGGATTGGTTGACATCGGCTGGGCGGTGTACGATATCGCCAATGACATTTTTAATGTAATTCAACAATACTTTTTGTAACCCAAAAATTTACAAAAATACCAGGTTTTTATCATGTAAGTATGCTACTATTCGTTAGTGTCAAGTGCCGATACAGACAGACGGACAGACGGACGGACAGCGGAGTCTTAGTACCTACTAATTATTACTAATTATGGTCCCGTGAAGCGCTCGTGGCGAAGCTTGCTAAGACGTTCTTGATAGATCGTCGAAGTTAAGCAACGTTCTGAGCGGTCACTACTTGGATGGGTGACCGCAAGTGGCATTTTCATCTGAGCGCTTCCGTGCTTCGAGATGATTGGTGGAGAGGTAACGCGGCGCACTTCATACCACTGATTTAGCGAGTGCTATTGGTTCGTCAGCGAGTTAACACATTAAGAAAGATAGAAAGAAAGAAAGAAAGAAAAATCATTTATTCTTGTAGGACCTCAAGGATCACTTAAGTTTCGTTTTACATGCTAGGTGATTCTAATGCCTGTTCCAACGCGACTCCCTACACCAGGGAAAGAATCAGGCAAGAACCTGGTGGTGTGGGCCTAGCTTTTTTTAAAAGCGATCCCTTAACAATCTAAAATAATCTAAATAGTCAAGCTTTAGTGGGAAGCCAGTCGAACAAAGTAAGGCATGTCAAAGATAGTAAAAGTACCTCGTTCGTTCGTTCGTATGAGCAAGTGGCCAACTCTGGTGACGGAGTTTTTAGGCCGCCTAAAGGCCTAAAAAAGTACCTAATTGTTAAGTTAACAAGATAACACCTCAACAAAATGTTGTGGGCGCAAACATGCCCCCGCTACTTCCCCTCAGCGCTCTTTTTACTTGGCGCGACCTATAAGTACCTACTGTTGACGCTGTGACATGACAACTTCTTCCCGCTTTGACGAAACCTACTAAGCCTCCGCTGTCCGTCCGTCTGTCTGTATCTCTGAACCGTGATAGCTAGATACCTACCTATCTAAATTTTTCCAAATAAATGATGTTTTTCTGTTGCCGTTTTTCAGCCGATACCTTTATTAGGGTTGCGTACCTAAACGGTTAAAACGGGACCTATTTTTTAATCCAGGGTATAAGCAAACCTGTTACCAAATTTCATTCAAATCCGTCCCGCTATTAGAGAGTGAAAGAGTAACAAACACACACAAAGTGTGATGGTACCTAGGTACGAAACCCTTCATGCGCGAGTCCGCTCGCTCTTAGCTGATGGTGTTTTATTTACAGACTTGGTTCGCAGAAGAATGATAAAAATATTAAATGTTCATCAATACCACTAGGTATTTACAGATAAAGCGATTCGCTGAAAGCTCCACTGAGTGAATGTCCATTAATCGATTTATAGTCAGTTAGCTGCCAGTAAAAGTCTCTTATAAATCGGTCCATATTTTTAAAATATTAACCCTTTTATGCATATTGGATTAGTAAACCTACTTTACCTAAAATGGATATTAAATCTGTTGTATCTCTTTTTATTGACATAAGAGTAATAAGAAAAAAACATTATTTAAATCTATATTAAATTGACAAAGCTTTATGAATAAGACTCTAAGTTTTTAACTGTAAACCATCATTGAATGTAGGTATGTAAGTACTTACCTATATCTAAATACGAATAAATATTATTATCGAGCAACTACGTAATCTTACAATTGAGAGTTTTTAAGAGGTTTGTTTTTCGAGGAAAGCTTTCCTATTTTATACAGATTACAAAGCTAATTATAAGTTTAATTTGGTAGATACTTAGATAAGCAAATCGTCTTTGGTGTAACCTATCTAATTTTTTTTCAACAATTTATTTTTTCGCTGAGCTAAAATCTAACAGTTTTTTCAAAAACACAAGAAAATAAACACTTAAAAACTTTTGAACTTAATTTACAACTTTTGTTAAATACTTACATTCGCAGAAAGATGTCACTATGCAGCACGTATATAACAGCGAAACTGATTACTGACGAAAGGAAAACTACAAGTGCTTAATTATAAACTTCAATTTCAAAGTCAAATTACGCGATTTTACTGATGAGAGGAAAACTGAAGGTGCTTTTATAAAGTTCAAGTTCAAATTCGGATAACGCGATTTTGTTCAGAACTTGGGCGATAAGTGTTGCCTACGCTAGCACCAGCCGCCTTGTGCCTGTTGCGCTGCCCAGGAAGCTTGGGGCGGGCGGCCGGGGGGCTGACTGCGGGATTCAACGGTTTCACGGTACGGTTAGATGGTGAGCCAACTCTCAACATGTGCATTTTTAATCGACTTAAATCAAGTGGCAAAATTAAAATTTGTTATTAAAACTGACTTAAAAAAAGCGAATTTCTTGAAAAGAGAGCAATTTTCTGCACTTTTGAGGTGCATTTTTGTGCATTTTTGTTCATAACTCTGAAGATTTTTATCAGATCTTCCCTTTTTTTTGAAGTTGGTTAAGAAGGAAGATGTTCTTTGTTTCACTGCACGTATGTAGATATTTTCTTGGTAGATATATTTTTGTTGTTACATAGTATATTGAAAATTCTTTTTTTGTTTGAAATAGTTTATTCCTGAAGTGGTCTCGATAAAAAAAATTGGATCTGACTAGGAAATTCGGAGTGACCAACAGAAACACATCTCGAGCATGCAGGCATTTGCTCTCTTTTTACGAAATTGAATTATTGACGACCTCTGTGGCGCAGTAGGTGAAAGCCCGCCTGCGACGCAGAGGTCGCGGGTTCGATCCCCGCCGCGGGACAAAATGCTTGTATGATCTGCAAATATTTGTCTCGAGTCTGGGTGTTTTCTATGTATTATATGTATGGATTTACAAAAAAAAAGAAGTAGGTTTTTGAAGTCGGTTAAAAACTACGTCGTATTTTGTGAATATTTTGCACTAACAACACCTCGTTGCAACGATTTATCAAATTAGAGTGGAAACGAACTTCTAAAAGCCTATAATTAAGTAACAGGAAACTCAGAATGTTTTTTAGTTGGCCGGTATTTTTTACATCCGGTCAGGCATTTTACAATATAGGTAAAGGTAGGTTGCGGGTTACTAAAGAATTATTTTGTTAATATTATGCCAAAATAAAAGGAAAGCTGATCCCACCACAATGTAAGAAAGCTATGTAGGTACCTATGTATACCTACTTTCATTTAGTTTGTTAACAACTTGATTTCTGTTATTTCTTCCTAGTTTTACTAAGCATGTGGTGTTTACCTGTAAGTGGTTGTGCAATAAGCATTTTTAGTACCCTAAGTAGGTAGGTACCTACGTTTATATTATGTAACCCTGTGCAAGGATAATTGTAACAATTGTTGGTAAACCTGAATAAAAAAAAAAAAAAAAATACTTAACGTCAGTAATGACGTTAAGTATTTTTAAAATAACGTGACAAATACCGTCGAATTTTGTGACATCGTCACGTGAACCATCACGTTAGAAGTCACCTTATAATGTCGTCGTAGCGACGTGAGCTTGCTGTTAGGGATACCTACTGTCCTCGATACCGAGTGAAGTATCACAAATTTTTATGTAAGTAGGTAGGTACCTATCTATGAAAATCCAGTGCAGCGTTTCCGCATGTAAGGAATTTTTAGTTCATCTACAGAAGGCGGAGTCTAACAAAGGAGTATCTACAATTTTCAGCTCTGATCCCAAACAGCAAGGCAGAAATACGAAAAGCGGGCCCGAAAGGCATAAATCTTGTAGGCTTGTGGTGTGGGTGGTCGGATGGGGACACTTGTTGGAGTAGAAACCCTCGACTTCTTTGTTGTCGCCTCAATCTTCACCGAAACGTTGACGAAGTACCTAGTCATGCATGAATTAAAATTATTAACTGGTAAGTAGGTACCTACCTAACATTATGTAAGTACCTAGGTTTCAACAACCAAAGACGATAACTAGATCGTTCTTGAAATGAAATGAAATGAAATAGAATAAAAAAAATGAAATACCTACCTACTTAAAGTAAAAAAAATGAAATATGATCACGACTGTATCCCAGGGAGCGGTAGACATTTCTTTCAGATCTTAATGCAATTTTTAGATCCTTTTGAAGATGTCCGTCAGAGGTATGTCCAAGTCCAAATACAAAATACATAATTATTTGGTAATGCCCACATCTTGCAGAAGTTAACTTTCCATACGTGACAGGGTTGCATCCGACGACCATATTAGGTAAGTATAGGTACTTAGAGCTAACTGGTTTCCTCACGATGTTTTCCTTCACCGTTAAAGCCCGTGTTAAGCGCATATAAATTTTTCGATGTGAAAACTTCATTGATGTACGGCCGGATTCGAACTCACGACCTTCGGATCGAAAGTCGAAGTAGGTACCTAATAATCCACTTAACCAACACGGCATAATATAGATAGCCTTGCTACAACATAATGTGGTAGTAGGTATTATCTGTGCCTTTATTATCTATTTGATTTCCTATTAATCTATTAATATTTTACAGTGAACCCTGTGAACCAAACCGTATTTAGTCATTCCAATTTAAAATACTGTCATTCAACTAGAACTAAAGAGATGGCACTACTTGTATAAGGTAGGTACTACCTGCGCCATCTATACTATATCCTCGGAACGACTGGTCTGATAACAAAAGCTAAAATGTGGACCGTGGTCAAAGATTACCTAAAATACTAAGGACGGGAAACCCGTGGCCCTACTTTTGATTGTCATAGGTACCAGTCGTTTCAGGGATATAAAGATGGCGTAGGTTCAAATGTTCTAAAAAATTTATTAAAAATTCTACAGTTTACATTTTAAAATCTAAATTGAAATAAGTAATTATGGTTGCTATAATTCGATGCGAGCGAATTACATAATTGTGAAAACTGGGAAAAACTCCACCCGTGTGTTAGTTGAGCTTTCTGCTCGACAGTTGGTGTACCTAGGTACCTAGGTCTATAATAAAACGTTCGTCTGTCTAATAACTATTTAGAGCCAGCCGGCACGCATTGGACTTGCTGGTTGCTGGACGCTGAATGCATTTGACATTGTCATGCCAAGTCAAGTCCTACATGAATGTCAATGTCAAATAGTAGAAGTAACCTAAAAAATTTAGAATAGAAAGAAACAAAACAGCTGAGCGAGCCCGAGAGAAACGAATAAATTGTATGGCCATTACGCCAAATTGAGTCAAATCTGTAAATTAAAATAAAATAAATCAAATTCTATGCATTTATATCGATTATGTTGTCCATAAAACGTTTGCCGATCCTATCGGCATCTAAAATACAGGGTAAACTCTGTTTTGATTTTCGAAACGCGACCGCTGAGAAACTAGTAAACAAACATTACGAGGGCACTTTAGTAAAGTTGTGCCGATCCTTCTCAGCTTTTCATCATTTGACCAACAAATCTAAAAACCCGGTAAGACATAGTACCTATAATTAAAATTACTGTGAGTATTACATAATAATAAAAGACATAAACATCATGTTCCAAAGTTTTGGTACCTACATAAAAATCAGCTTTACCTACATACCTACAAGATTTAATTCTAGAAAGGTTAGCAAACCAACTCATTACTGCTGTACCTATAGAATACTGACTGGTTTCCTCGCAGTGGTTTCCCTTTAGGTACTGTGTAAGTTTGTAATTTGGAATATAGGTTCATTGTCTGTCATTGTACACATTTGTACTTGTCCTGTTCCATCAGTCCTTCAACCTTTCTCAAGGGACTCACCTAGTGTCCTAAAAACACCCCTAATGTTTTCGAGTCCTCTTTATTGTCATCGCTCAAGCTTCGACGCGAGAAGAAGAAGATAGCTCAAGCTTAACTATCTTTTGAGTCTACTTTAGGAAGACTTTGAATAAGTTCAAAGCCGTGTTGGTTGGTCATCTTTACGTGTCGTTTACCATCAGAATTTACAAAGTTCATCTTAGTTTTATCTAAAAATAAAACTTTCTTTCATTCATGAATGTCTAACTGCCATACGATTGTTTCCATGTTGCCTGGTAAGAAGTGGCACTTTCCTAGCAAGTCTTCCAAACAATTTTCTTTTAACCGACTGCCTACCCTACAGACTTGTTTTACGGACATGTTTCGAGTGTCGTCAAGTGAAAACAATTCATTTGTATTCATAATTATTGTATTGTTTTGTTATGTTCTTTCTATTTCTTTTAAGGTGTGCAATAAAGTCATATTCTATTATATTCTTATTGGTATGACATTAGAACCTTTGTTGAGGTACCCATCTTAGCCAAACAAATCTTAGGTTTGATTTCTTGAACTCTAGTCTTCCTTGGCCTAACTTTGCTAGCAATCTTGTCGGTTGTTCCATGTTGTAATTTGCAATAATCTTAAATACTTCCTATAAGGAGAACTTTAGGTACTTACTTACATGTTTTTCAATCTATCTGCAAGTCTACTTTTTTTTTATTAAAATTTTATTTTGCTGCAGCACAGCCATTCATTTTACCCATTTTTACAGAAAAATCTTATTTAAGGTGACCTAATTCACTGGATTAGAAAAGGAGGCAGAAAGCATAATAAAATGAGGTGGTTTTTTTTAATCAGCTCAGTAGGTATAGATTTGGATGTAGTACTACAAAAGTTTTTAACCATCTGGCGATTGTATGTTATTATTTAGGTTTAGGTTGTCTGCTTATATTTATTTTTTACTAGCATTGCCTCGCGGTTTCACCTGCGTAGTTCCCGTTTCCGTTGGAATACCGGGATAAAATATAGCCTATGTTACTCAGTGATAAATCTGCTTTCTAACGGTGAAAGAATTTTTGAAATCAGTCTAGTAGTTTTTGAGTTACTCGTTACATACAAAAATACAAATATTTTCTCTTTTAATGTTAGTATAGATATTGACTGTAGTGTAGAGCATAATTACCGGAATAGGTAGAGTATATTTCATTTTCTAAACTATAGTGAGTTGTACTAAACATTATAAGAGCACATGGAAAAATACTCACATTAAAATATTAGATACCGACAATGTTTCGATTCTTCGGGAGAAATCTGGGTATGAGTGTGGTCACTCCTCACGGTCGCGTCTCACACTGTACGTGAGTAATTTCCGTGCTATTATAACGTTAGGTCACAGAATAATATGTAAGGTAGAGTGTAAAATACTACCTATAAAGTTCAAGTTTGAAGTAACAATGAGTTGATAATATAATACATCTACAATCCCAAGATTATGGTAATGTTGTTTAAATTCCGGGATTTCATAAGCTTTAAAAGGACTTATTATAAGTTTACAGAGGGGGCAAAATTTTGGTCCCTTAGGTTTTGTTCTTGGAACCTTTTAAACATTTTGAAGAAAAAATATTGCCATTTTTAGATTTTTTCCTTTTATTCTATTCTATTATACAGGGTGGGGCCCAACATTTTGCCTCACTCTGTTTTTTTTTTTTTTTTTTTTTTTTTTCCAATTTATCTGCGATCGGCTGTGTAGCCATAATCAGATCCGTTCTTGAGAGGGTTTGTTTTAAGGCACCTTTCCACTGAATGGCACCACTCTGATTCTGCGTTAGCATTAGCATTTCAGCTTCTCGTGTCCAGGTCAAGCACCTGCCATCTCTTTAAGCGGTTTACACTCTCTCTGGAATCCAGGAGGTTCTGGGCTAGTGTGTTCGTGTGAGTTCTAAGTCTTTCTTTGTATTTCTTGGCATATTTGCAAACTTCTTCTTTGACGGTTGGTATTTCGAGGTGTTCATGTATTTCGTTGTTTCTTACAAACCAGTGTGCTTTGGAGATGTTTCTAAGAGCTAGATTTTGGAATCTTTGAAGGATTTCAATGTTGGAGTTGCTGGCTGTACCCCAGAGTTCAATGCCATATGTCTGTGGTGTATTGCATATTCTGTGAAATAGTGACAGTGCATTGACATTTACAATTATGTAAACATGTGTGGGTACCTACAAACATGGCATGCAAGAAACTTCACAACTACCTGCAAAACACCAGTCTTGAATCACCAAGTAAGTTTATAACAGTGACGACGAGAATAAAATCGCGTAAAATTATAAAAACCAGTAGAATCGTGTAAATTTGTGTGTGATATAATGTCGGACATCAGATTTGAAACTTTTGATATGAACAATGGTGATTGGGAGTGTTATAAAGAAAGATTTGGATATTTTCTTTGTGCGCACGGCATAACCGACGCCATTAGACAAAAAGCCGTTTTTTTCGCATCGTGTGGCAGTGATTTGTTTAATTTAGTAAAATCATTGGTATTTCCGCAGTCGGTGAGCCAGGTAACTTTATCAGATGTAGAAACGAAACTAAATGAACATTTCAATCCGCGTCCCAATGAAATAGTCGAGTCATTCAAATTCCATAATCGTAAACAGGGTAAAAATGAATCAATGCAAGAGTACATAGCTGACCTAAGGAAAATGTGTAGATATTGCAATTTTGTTGATTTGGAACGAACTTTAAGAGACAGGTTGGTATGTGGAGTAAATGATACCAAACTGCAAGAAAATCTATTGAAGAAGGCTAGTCTTACTTATTCTACAGCAGTCCAGATGGCATTGCAAGCAGAGAAATGTGGAAAAGATCTGAAAGTACTCAATGTAATGGATATTGGAGGAACATCAGGTTTCAATTCAGCGAGTGAGAGCAGGGAAGTGGTAGCCGAGCAAATGGCAATGGATGTGAATGCAGTTGGAGAGGGGAGCAGGAGGAAGTTGTACTGTTACCGATGTGGAGGCAACCACATGTATCACAAATGCAAATTTATATCAGCTAAATGTAATGCGTGCAATAAAGTAGGCCACATAGCAAAAATGTGTAAAAGGAATAATACTGGTGATGTCAAAGAGATTCAAGAGAGGGAAGGTGAGTTTTTGAATGGACTGCACTGTGTGGGAGGTTCATTACGAGAACCTGTAATATGGACTGAAATCAAAATAAATAATAAGTTGGTCAAGTTTGAAGTTGATTCCGGCTGCTCTTATACTATCATGTCACGAGAACAAGCGGACAGGATTTGGCCCGATGGATTACAGCTGCAGGAATGTAATCTAAACTTACATACTTGGACTAATACAAAGGTGCAAGTACATGGCAGTACTAAAGTTTTTATTGAATATAAAGATTTTAAAGGCTACTTGCAGTTGGTTATTGGACAGGGGCGAGGTAATCTTCTTGGAAGGAACTGGTTTAAGCCTCTGGAGATTTCAGTTGAAGGTATTAATCATATTAATTCCCTGGAAGTTGTAAAAGATGAAACTTTGACAAAGATCTTAAAAAAATATGAAGAAGTATTTGAAGGACTTGGTGAATATAAAGGACCCGAAGTTGTAATTACTTGCAAGAAAGATGTACAACCGAAATTTATGAGGAGTAGGCCCGTACCATTTGCAATACGAGACAGGGTGTGTGAAGAAATAGACAGGTTAGTGAGCGCTGGAGTTATTGAGCCTATAGCTTATTCAAATTGGGCAACACCGGTGGTTCCAGTAGTGAAGAAAAATGGAAGTATTCGTCTATGTGGAGACTACCGCTTGACTGTTAATGTAGCAACAGAAACAGATACATACCCTCAACCAACTATCAATGAGTCTTTATCTGAGGTTGCGGGTGGTGTGGTGTTTACTAAGCTAGATTTGAAAGAAGCATACACTCAATTAAAAGTGTCAGAGGAAACCGGAATGCTTCTGACAATAAACACATTGAAAGGTCTGTATAAAATGAAGAGACTTCCATATGGATTGAAGGCTTGTCCAGGAATATTTCAACGTGTCATGGCCACAACATTGGCTGGTATTAAGGGAGTAACGGTGTTGTTAGATGACATATTAATAAGTGGAAATTTAAAGCAGCATAATGAAAGATTGGAAAAGGTGTTGGCGTGTCTGAAAGAAGTTGGATTAAGACTTAACTGCAAGAAGTGTGAGATTGCTACAGACAGAGTAGAATTCCTTGGATATGTGGTGGATAAAAGTGGAATTCACCCTAGTGAGCAGAAAGTTAAATTGATAGCCAATGCTAAGAGCCCAACCAATGTAAAAGAACTCCAAGCTTTTTTAGGACTGCTGAATTTTTATGAAAGGTTCATAAAAGATAAAGCCACTTTATTAGAACCATTACACAGACTTCTAGATAAAAATGTGGAATGGAAATGGGGAAAGAAGGAAGAAGAAATATTCACTCATGCCAAATCAACTTTGTCTAGTGGAGATACATTAGTACATTTTGACAATAACAGGAAGATAACATTAACTTGTGATGCTTCAGAATATGGGGTAGGGGCTGTATTGGCTCACATAATGGATGATGGATCGGAGAAGCCGATAGCAATGGGATCAAGAACGCTATCAAAACCAGAACGCAACTATGCGCAAATTGATAAAGAAGCAGCGGCCATTATGTTTGGTTTAGATAAATTTAACCAATATGTGTATGGAAGACATGTGGTTATATACACTGATCATAAGCCATTACTTGGAATATTCAGTCCAAATAAAGCTATACCAAAAGTGTTGTCCCCAAGAATGATGCGATGGGCACTAAAAATAAATTCACATGACTATGAATTAAAGTATAAATGTGGGACTAGTATTGGAAATGCTGACGCGCTGAGTAGATGGCCGATGGAAGCTGAACATTGGAAGCCCAATACTGAAGATATTGAGGATGTATTGTTGCTGTCTGAGACACCTAGTGCGGTGCAATATTCGGCGAAGGATATTGCAGACCAGACTGGGAGAGATGAGGTGTTGGCTAAGATAAGATTTTGGATATTGAATGGATGGCCGGACACTGTAAATGATAGTAGATTGAAACTTTTTTGGCTGAAAAGAAAAGAATTATCTATTTCAAATGACTGCATTATATGGGGTACTAGAGTAGTTATACCGCCGCCAATGAGAGAACATATGCTTCAGTCGTTACACGAGACTCACGATGGCATAGTTATTTCAAAATCAATTGCAAGAAGCTATTTTTGGTGGCCAGGACTAGATCACGAAATTGAGGCATTGGTAGCAAATTGTGACAGCTGTCAAGTAAACCGGAACATGCCAGCAAGTACAGCTCATTCCTGGATCACTCCGTCTAATCCATGGCAGCGACTACACATTGATTTTGCTGGGCCAGTGGATAGAAGAATTTATTTAATTGTAGTGGATCCATATTCTAAGTGGCCCGAAGTGAAAATAGTAAAAACTACGTCGAGTGAATGTGCTATTAAAGCATTAAGAGAAATCTTTGCTGAGCAAGGGCTACCAGAGGTTTTAGTATCTGATAATGGGACAGCTTTCACATCAGAAAAATTTAAGAGTTTTTTGAAATGCAATGGTATAAGACATGTGTTGACAGCACCTTATACACCGTCTTCAAATGGTCAAGCTGAAAGATTTGTACAAACAGTAAAAAATAAACTGAAAAGCTTGGCTGGAGATGATATGGATATTAAACTGCCACGACTTTTGTTTGGTTTGAGAGTGGCGCCAAGTTCGGTTACAGGGAAAACCCCCGCAGAGATGTTGAATAAACGGCGTTTCAGAACGCGTTTTGATATCATGCACCCTTTCTCCAAGCAACCAATTGCTGAGAGACAGATAGAAAGCAATATGGAAGTACCAGTGAGAGCATTTAGACTGAAAGAGAAGGTGTGGTTGCGGAACTATTCCCGAGGTGAAAAGTGGATTAAAGGGGAAATAGTCAGAATTAAAGGACCAGTCCGGTTCTTAGTAAAGATGGATAATGGGCCGTTAGTGACCAGACACATCAACCAGCTACGAAGAAGGGATTCTGAAGCTACAGTTGGTGCTCCAGGACCTAGTGTGGCAACAAGGGAACTTCTGGGCATACCAAGTCAGGCAGTAGTAACATATGAGGGAGATAGGTTACAAAATAATTAAATTCATTGATATAAAATTATAATTAGAATAGTTAGTTAGGTTAGGGATCAAATAAAACAATAGACTTTAAATAACTAAATCCGTGTATTTAAAAGACTATGGGGGAAGGTATGTGGTGTATTGCATATTCTGTGAAATAGTGACAGTGCATTGACATTTACAATTATGTAAACATGTGTGGGTACCTACAAACATGGCATGCAAGAAACTTCACAACTACCTGCAAAACACCAGTCTTGAATCACCAAGTAAGTTTATAACAATGTCCAAATAGGTTTTATTATGGACTTGTAGACTATTAGTTTGTTGCTGAGTGAAAGCTGGGATTGGCGGCCAAGTAACCAGGAGAACCCCTTAAATTGTAAGTTAGCTTCGATTCTTTTGGCTTTTATATGGTTAGCCCACGTCAGTCTTCTGTCTAGATGTAGTCCTAGATACCTTACAGTGTTGTTGGTTGGTAGTGTTTTGGTTTCCATACAAACTGGTGGACAGACGCCTTTCCGGAGTGTGAATGTTATTTGTGTAGATTTGGTTACATTGGGCTTGATTCTCCACTTTTGTAGCCACAGGTCTATTTTATTCAGCTGCTCCTGCAGACTCTGCGAGGCTTTATTTGGGTCCTTGTCGCTTGCGAGACATGCGGTATCGTCTGCGTATGTTGCCGTTACAACGTTGTCTGTTTCAGGTAGGTCTGCAGTAAATATAGAATAGAGTACCGGGCCAAGTACCGATCCTTGCGGAACAGAGGCCGTGATATTGTACAGTTTCGAGAAGTCTTCCTCGTACTTGACCTGGAACTTTCTCTGGTTTAAGTACGATTTTATGATCATGTAGAAGGAGTTCGGTAAAAGGGTTTTTGCCTCACTCTGTAGGTATATTATTTTAAAGAATATTATTTATGGATTCTGAAGGAAATCCTAAAATATCATAAAAAATAAATATTTTATGGAATGACTCTTCAAATTATAATATTATAGTTATATATAATATAATATAATATTATAGTTGTACACTTAGGTAGATTATACATAAATAAAGCTCATATTTACAAGATTTTGAAATCTCGGGATTATAAAAATCAATTGCCTCTATTAGTATCAACTCTGTGTTACTTTCTCTTTGGAACTTTAGGTTATCATTACCTATTCCGATCACTAATAATTACCTAAGTATACGTTTTCTAAAATGAAAATTCATTATTGCAAGTTCAAGGGCGGATCCAGGGGATGGGGATATGGGGGTCATGACCCCCCCCCCTGTTTTAAAAATTTTTAAACATAATGTTCGTATTATTACTTAATATATTTTCTTGTACTTAACAACATAGATTCTTCAATGTTTAAGTACAGTACTTACATACATTAATAAATTACTTAAAATTTACCTGTATTTATTACCTATTATCAATATAAATTTATAACTTCATGTGACTTGACCACGAATATGGGACACTTCCCCCCCCCCTCCCCCCCACCTGGCGCCATAGCTGGATCCGCCCTTGGTTTCAGTTGAGTAATTAAATAATTAAATAACAGCTGAAGAACCTGCAATTAAAGTTCCATGCACTTATTGATTTATGTTATATTACGAATTGATTTTAGTTTGACAATACACTTCGCCACTTAACAGTGACGAAGGCTGAATAAGATTTTTATGTGTACAATGGTTAGCACTAAGAAATAAAAAAGTAGGATGGTTTATTGTTTATACTTACATTACACTAAATAGGTAGGTAAAAACTTACGGGACTAAAATAGGTATGTACATTTGAATATCATATACGTACCTATATGTAAATCGTATTTTTTTTTCTTTAACTTTTTTCGTCCCACTGCTGGGCAATGTATCAATACTTTCCTACTTAAAATTGTTTCTTTGTCCTCAGGCCCTACGTCATTTCAATGCAGAGTATAAAGCAGCCTGTGCATTGCTGGCTCGATCCAATCTGCCCGGCTTCAACACCAGTATATTCCGAGGGTTGCACACGACACCTGCAGGATGTAACAGAAATAGTCATAATGACGATAAAGATAAGGTACATTTTGCTGTCTCGCCGTCTTTTCCTGGGTCTGCCGCGTCGTCTCCGACTGTCTTCGGGCACCCACTGAGTGACGAGTTTCGCCCAACGTTCTCGATGCATTCCACATTACCTGCTCAATTCCATTTCAAGAGTGCAGCCCTCGTACCTACATCCGCTATGCCCCGTACTTAGTACTTGCTTAGTTTTTTTATTTTAAGTTCAGTTCCATTTATTATGGGACCGCCTCCACGGTCGCGAGTGTATCGCGACGATTCCGTCCTCCTATCATCGAGTAATTTACACTGTAAGGCGATAAAAATAAGAATTAAATTTGCTTGTCAATGTCACTCGTAGTATCGTCGCGATGAAATCGCCGTGTAGGGAGACGTTCATAGAGAGTGTATAGAAATACGTGGCGCGACGATAATATCGCCGCGATTCTCACGCTCGTGGAGACGGTCCCTAAGGTTCTGTTTGGTGTTTCACTGATTTGGTTAAATTTTTTGATGTTTCAGGATAAAAAAGATAAGAACAGAAATGAGGAGATGTCTTCACTCCTCATGAAAGCTGCCTTCTGGTTGATGACGACCTTGATCCTCATAATGACAAGCACGATGCTCATGCCTACAGACAACTCACAGAATGAGGTTTTTATTTATCAATTTTTATACAAATTAGTAGTATATTAGTGGCAATTCTGAGTGTCGCAAAAGCTAAATTTAACCAACTAAATATTGCCGTCCCTTTCATAGCAATGGAAATAGAAAGGATGGCATTAATTTTAGTTAGTTCAGTTTAGCTTTTGCGACACTCAGAATTGCCACTATTTACTATCTACTAACTACTTATATTTTTTCTTTGAGGGTTCAAAGGTGGTAAGAAATTTCCAATTTATTTAATTTTATGGAAATGGTTACGCCTAGCGACACCGATCATGCATTTTAATATCTAATTTTAAAATCATGTTTTGTAGTAGGTATTATTTGAGCAGTCCTTTTATCTATATCGTCCTTGGTTACAGTATTGCTGGCAATTCGGAGTTTCGCAAAAACTAACTAAAATTAATGCCATCCTTTTTATTCCCATCGCAATGAAAGGGACGGCAACATTTTTAGTTAGTTAAGTTTAGCATTTGCGATACTCGGAATTGCCACTAATATCAATTAGGTAATGTAAAAGTGTAGTCGATTGTATTTATGTCATAAATGACAAAGGATAAACAAATAGTTTTTAATAAAATCGACTACACTCACGCTCAGTTCCGCTACTCAAACTACACTTGAACACAGCGAATTTCATCCAGCGCTTCATATTATAATATCTCAAAGAAGTTTCGCGGTTATGCGAGCTGAATTGAACTTTGTTGCGTTGCTTTTAGAGTCGCTATTTTTTTTTTCGTGAAGTGAGCCTTCTGTTCCTCTCTGTATTCTGTAGTAAAAGGCTTCTCTACAGCACTGTGTTTCAAAATGTTGCAGATGATTCGCTACGTGTCATGGAACGAGTTCGTGTACTCCATGCTTTCAAAAGGGGAGGTGGAAGAGTTGATAGTTAGACCCGATATGGAGATAGTGACTATCATTCTGCACGAAGGGGCCGTTCTCAAGGGGAAACGAGTGAGTCCATAAAACAATAATTCTATAGATATATAAAAAAAAAAAAAAATATCTTTGGACATTTTACACGGCGTCATCTAGTCCCAAGCTAAGAAACTTAATGCTTGTGTTATGGTAACCAGATGACTGATATACTACTTAGATAAGTAAATTTTTTTTTTGTAAATTCATACTTATTATACATAGAAAAACATCCAGACCCGGAACAATTATCTGTAGAACATACAAACATTTGTCCCGTGGCGGGAATCTAACCCGCAACCTCCGCGTCTCAGGCGAGCCTTCGCCCACTAAGCTACAGAGGTCGTCGATATATTTTATAATAGTGTTAAACCAAACTTAGGTATATCGTAGGCGATGTATTTCGATTCGCGACAAGTTAGGCAACAGCCCTTCGTATGAGCAAGTACCTAACTCTGGTGACGGAGTTTTCAGGCCTTAAGGCCTCCGTCATGGCTTAACGACTTTAAAAGCCGGGACCGACAATTTAACGTGCCCTCCGAAGCACGGAAGCGCTGCTGGTAATGCCACAGCCCTGATTCTGCTTTTACTGATTGCAGTCCTCTCACCGCGTGTACCACATGAACGTCGGTGAAATTCATCGCTTCGAAGAGAAACTTCGAGAAGTGGAACAAAGTCTTGGCGTCAAAGAAGGTACATACCATGGACCTAGTATTGTATCTGGACCCCTAAAAGTTTCCGCTGGAATCTTTGGCGATCTACCACCATTCAATAAAAAAGCCTATTCCACAAAAAATAATAACTAGTAAAAACAACACAACCTGGTATAATTTGATGTTGGCGTTGCTATATACATAAATAAATGTCTGTAGGCGTATTTGCTGTTGGCGTTGCTATATACATTAACCCCCTTATTCATAATGGTTCAGTAAACCTATATTAGCTAAAACGAATATTAAATCTGTTGCTATCTCTTGCATTGACATAAGAGTAACAAGAAAAAAAACATATTTAAAATCTATATTAAATTGACAAATCTTTATGAATAAGGCCATAAATGTCTGTAGGCGTATTTGCTGCTGGCTTTGCTATTAATATACATAAATGTTTGTAGGCGTATTTGCTGTTGGCGTTGCTATATACATGAATAAATGTCTGTAGGCGTATTTGCTGTTGGCGTTGCTAAATACATAAATAAATGTTTGTAGGCGTATTTGCTGTTGGCTTTGCTATATACATAAATAAATGTCTGTAGACGTAATTGCTGTTGTCGTTGCTATTTATATACATGAATAAATGTCTGTAGGCGTATTTGCTGTTGGTGTTGCTATATACATAAATAAATGTCTGTAGGCGTGTTTGCTGCTGGCGTTGCTATTTATATACATAAATAAATGTCTGTAGGCATGTTTGCTGTTGGCGTTGCTATAAGTATACTAAATAAATGTCTGTAGGCATGTTTGCTGTTGGCGTTGCTATAAGTATACTAAATAAATGTCTGTAAGCGTATTTGCTGCTGGCGTTGCTATTTATATAAGTACATAAATAAATGTCTGTAGGCATGTTTGCTGTTGGCGTTGCTATATACTAAATAAATGTCTGTATTCGTATTTGCTGTTGGCGTTGCTATAAAAAAAATGAAATGAAATATGATCACGACTGTATCCCAGTGAGCGGTAGACATTTCGTTCAGATCTTTTTAGGCTATGTACATAAATAAATGTCTGTAGGCGTATTTGCTGTTAGTTGGCTTTGCTATTTATATACATAAATGTATGTAGGCGTATTTGCTGTTGTCGTTGCTATTAATATACATAAATAAATGTCTGTAGGCGTATTTGCTGTTGGCGTTGCTATATAAATAAATGTCTGTAGGTGTATTTGCTGTTGTCGTTGCTATTTATATACATAAATAAATGTCTGTAGGCGTCCGTGTGATCTACGACCGCAACGGAAGCGTGGCGGGGAAAGTGATCACCTCTTTACTCATCGGCGCCGTCATCCTGTCGTTCCTTTACTCTACCAAGAGCATGAGGATGAACATCAATTTAGGCGGTTTTGTAAGTACATAACCGCTAAAAATCACACTAATATTATAAAGGTGAAAGCTTGTGTGTGTGTAAGTATGTAAGTGTGTAAGTATGTAAGTGTGTAAGTATGTAAGTGTGTTTGTTACTCTATCACGCTCAAACGGCTTGACGGATTTGAGTGAAATTTGGTACCAAAATTGCTTATACCGGTATTCCGACGGGAACGGGAACTATTCACCGCGGGACGCAGCTAGTAATGAATAAATAAACATCCTTGGACATTTCAAACAGCTTCTAGTCCCAAGCTAAGCAACTGCTTGTATAGGGTTCGATCCCCGCTGCGGGACAAATGTTTGCATGATCTGCAAATATATGTCTCGAGTCTGGGTGTTTTCTATGTATAATATTGTATGTATTTACAAAAAAAAACTATGTATCAGTCGTCTGGTTACCATAACACAAGCATTAAGTTGCTTAGCTTGGGATTAAAATGACTTGTGAAATGTCCAAGAATATTTATTTATTATGGTAACGAAGTTATTTTTTTATTATTAGATTATTGTGAGAATTAGTAGTTTATGTAAAGCATTAAGATCACTGTTTTAGTAATTATGTATTGCTTACTAAATAACGCTAAGCGAAATTATTTTTTAATGCTCACATCCAGTCGCAGTTTAAGGTAATTTCTTATATTATTAGTAAAATAACGGGCACACTACACGGAACGACCGATCTTCCGCGTAGTGTCCCGTTATTTGTATTTTATATGCAATAACATTATTGGCGTTCCGACGCCGAAGTTAGGCGACGGAATTTCGGTCTAGTGTGGCAAAGCACTAAAAGTAACAAACATCAGCGTATTTGAAATAGTTATTCAACAAAACTAACAATTAATACAATTTCAGAATCAGCTCAGCCGTGCAAAGTTCACGCTGGTAGATTCTATGAGCGGGCAAGGAAAGGGAGTGAAGTTTGAAGACGTGGCTGGACTCAAGGAGGCCAAGATCGAAGTTATGGAGTTCGTAGACTATCTCAAACGACCAGAACATTACAAGAACTTGGGTGCTAAGGTAAATAACACACACGAAACTGTCTTAATGTGGGGTGAAACTAGCGCCACCGCCTATTTTATTTTATTATTACGTTGAACAAAGGAATTTGAATAAACTGAATGTACAGTTTGTGAAACCTATCATAAGCTTTTTTAATACCTATGTAATAGTTTCATTTTGTATAGTTTACATTCTCGTTTACACCTAATTAAATAATAACCCCCTTATGCATAATGGTTCAGTAAACCTATATTAGCTAAAACGGATATTAAATCTGTTGCCATCTCTTTTCATTGACATAAGAGTAACAATAAAAAAACATATTTAAAATCTAAATTAAATTGACAAATCTTTATAAGACCATAAATATTTAGTAACTTAATTAACATCCATAAAAACATGTAATTGTGATTACCCAATAAATACTTGGCCGTAGGTCCCGAAAGGCGCTTTGCTGCTAGGCCCGCCCGGGTGTGGTAAGACGCTGCTGGCGAAGGCGGTCGCGTCCGAAGCCAACGTGCCATTCCTCTCCATGAACGGCTCGGAGTTCATAGAGATGATTGGAGGCCTTGGAGCTGCAAGAGTCAGGTAACAGAATTACAAAATATAATATAACGACTGTATTGAAAGCAAAATCAAAGAAATAATTTTGTGATTTTAGTTTTTATGTTACAATAGCTGTATGCACTTTAACACAAGCTTTAAACGGTGAAGGAAAACATCGTGAGGGAACCCGCGTCTAGATAGCCCCAAACGTATTGACCATTGTCTTTCCTGTGGATATGGTCGGCTAAGCTGAGAGGATGGTTTGATGGTTTGAGGATGGCTGGGCAAGCCTATTCCATCTCATCAATGTCCCAGGCACTAGTGTCGCGTTAAGTGTAGGCAAAGTTTGCCTCCTGACTCTGTATAAATCATCAAGTAAAGATGTAAAGGCTTAATTTTTACAATATCTGCATGGTAAAACTCTTGCCATAAATGTTTAAGCTATTTAGTGAATACATCATTCTCGAGCTATTGAGTGACAACTATAATGATATTAATAAAGCCTTTATTCAACAATCTTACAAAACACATTTATTTTTACATCCAAGTTGTGACCGCTCAGAACGTTGCTTGACTTCGACGATCTATCAAGAACGTCTTAGCAAGTTTCGCCACGAGCGCTTCCGGATATACAGGAAGGCAATACTTACTAGCCAAAACGTATTCCAGGGATCTGTTCAAGGAGGCAGCGTCGCGGGCTCCTTGCATTATCTACATCGACGAAATGGACGCGGTGGGGCGCGCGCGCTCTTCGGGGCCCGCCTCACTGGGCCCCGGCGGGGGCGAGGGCGAACAGACGCTCAACCAGCTGCTGGTCGAGATGGACGGCATGAAGACACGCGAGGGGGTCGTTGTGCTCGCCAGCACCAACAGAGCCGACGTGCTTGACAAGGTAATAGAAACGTCGTGCTAGACAAGGTAACAGAAACGTCGTGCTAGATAAGGTAACAGAAACGTCGTGCTAGATAAGGTAACAGAAACGTCGTGCTAGACAAGGTAACAGAAACGTCGTGCTAGATAAGGTAACAGAAACGTCGTGCTAGACAAGGTAACAGAAACGTCGTGCTAGATAAGGCAATAGAAACGTCGTGCTAGACAAGGTAACAGAAACGTCGTGCTAGATAAGGTAACAGAAACGTCGTGCTAGACAAGGTAACAGAAACATCGTGCTAGATAAGGTAAGATACAGTAACACCGTACTAGACAAGGTAAGATACTGTAACACCGTGCTAGACAAGGTAAGATACAGTAACACCGTGCTAGACAAGGTAAGATACAGTAACACCGTGCTTGACAAAGATAACATACAGTAACACCGTGCCAGACAAAGATAACATACAGTAACACCGTGCTAGACAAAGAAAACATATAGTAACACTGTGCCAGACAAGGTAATACACAGTAACACCGTGCTAGACAAAGATAACATACAGTAACACCGTGCTAGACAAGGTAATACACAATAACACCGTGCTAGACAAAATAACACACAGTAGCACTGTGTTAGACAACGTAACATACAGTGACACCGTGCTAGACAAGGTAGCACAGTAATATCTTGTAAACGACTTCAACGATTTTTATATAACGTGTGTGTGTGTATGTGTGTGTGTGCGTGTTATGTGTCTGTCTGTGTGTGTGTTGTGAGTCTGTCATGTGGCATCGAAGCTTTCTAACAGATAAACCGATTGGAGTTTATCTACCCCCTTATAGTACCCCCGTTTAGTAAACCTACTTTAGCTAAAACGGATATTAAATATGTTGCTATCTCTTTTCATTGACATAAGAGTAACAAGAAAATAACATTCTTTAAATCTATATTAAATTGTCAAATCTTTATGAATAAATAAAACCATTAATAATAAACGAAGATTAACAAAGAACGTCAGTGAATGAACGAATTAGCACTTTATTGTACACAGAATAAACATATTTGTTTATTACTAAGAGGGTTATGCTGCCAGTGTCTTGGGCACGCTTCCGTCTGGCAGTGGTTTGGATCAGTTGAGCTACCTATAGATCGTTTGTAACGATCCTTAGGTGGCTCAACTGGTTCTAATTGTATTTTGTACAGTTATGTAAATATGTAGTAGTTTAGTTTCTGTAAATAAATTATATGTAGAGGGTTATTGTTTAGCTATATTTATTATTATGGCAAAGCTTTTCAAGGTATTAAATATATTGTACACCATCAACCGTCGAGGGGCAGAGGGACATCAGGCCACGCCAGCGACCATTAAGGCTCAACTCACACCAAAAGAGCGGCGAAGCGGAGCGCGGTTTCAGTGTCATATGAATTTTAACTTTATTTTCATTACCATAATACTTATTATAGTGTGAGTGTAAGTTGAGCCTCATTCCAATTAATTAATTAATTTTTCAGGCGTTACTCCGGCCGGGTCGTTTCGACCGCCACATTCTCATCGACTTGCCGACGCTCATCGAACGAGAGGAGATATTCCATCGCCATCTCAAATCTATCGTACTTGAGGAGCTACCCAAGCACTTTGTAAAACGGTAAGACATTGTCAGCATAACTTTAGCTAAAACGGATATTAAATCTGTTGCTATCTCTTTTCATTGACGTAATAGTAACAAGAAAAAAACATTATTTAAACCCATTGAGATGTATTAAAGAGTCACAATCTAATAGCTGACAACACTCAAAAAATGTGCGTGCAAATTCAATGTTCTACAATGACATTTGACATTTGAATGTAGACGTTATGTCGTTTGCTTTAATGTTCAATGTCGCTTGTACGCAAAAAAGAAAAACTCTGCGCACTACGTAGCGTGCGCAGAGTTTTGGCGTTTACATTTTATTTGTCTGATTGTGGCTCTATAATACATCTCAATGTTTAAACCCTATATTACATTGACAATTCTTTATGAATAAGACCATTAATGTGTCATTGCTTGGTATTTCAGGCTCGCGTACCTAACGCCCGGGTTTAGCGGCGCCGACATCGCTAACGTCTGCAACGAGGCGGCTCTTCATGCTGCCCGGCACAAGCAGACCATCGTCAAAGCGCTGAACCTCGAATACGCCATCGAAAGGGTCGTCGGTGAGCGAAATAATTCAGTACAACCATGGTATCCCATCCCCTTATAAAATGGTTGTAGTTCCAAAATCAAATTAATAGATAGCGTTACGTATTGCTATTTCGAAATAAAGTCTCTGGAAATTTATGAAAATGCCAAAATTTTGCCAGAATCATACATTTTCTGTTTTAAATATATTTTTTTCAATATAACGAAATAAAATATCCCATTATTTTATTTCCTAGATCAATTACTACAAAATAAAATAAAATTACATGACATGAACTAGATGGCGCTGACTCAGAAATACAGGTAAAACGGGATAGCCCGACGAATTGCCCTAAATTCAGGATTGTTTTCAATGTTCTACATAAGGCGTCTGTACTAGTGTATTATATAATCTGTGGTACAACTTAGGCCTTTCTATCTTTACTAGATGACTAACTTACTCGCCCGCAGCTTCGCTCGCGTGGTACCTTGATAAAATATAGCCTATGTTCATTCGGAAAGTCCATGCTACACATCGGTGAATCGGATAATAGTTTCGGAGATTTATTTATTTATTCAGTTGCACCAACAAAGTGAACACCATTACTTGTAATAAGTATGACTAAAAATACTTAAAAAACTAAGTGCCACCTCAATTATAGGCGCAAACCACAATCAATTTTGATGTGTACAAAATATAATAAAAAGATAAAAAAAATATAAAAAACATACAAACAAACCAACTTACCTCTTTATAATTTTAGTATAGATATAAATAAATAAATAAATATCCTTGGACATTCCACACGGCGTCATCTAGTCCCAAGCTAAGCAATTTAATGCTTGTGTTATGGTAACCAGATGACTGATAAACTACATAGATACAGTTTTTTTTTGTAAATACATACATATTATACATAGAAAATTATATATAGACTTAGTTTGCGTGGTGCGCGAGCTGCGAGCAGCTCGCGGTTTTCTTTATCCATGTCATTGACAGGTGGTAGCTACCCTTTAAAAATTTTGAGAATCCATAGGAGATTTAAAATATTTTATAAACCGCTATGGCAACCCCTAAATCAGTATGAAAACCCTTTAGGAGCCCTAAACCATTAGGAAAAAAATAAAAATAAAAAAAAATCCATGTCGTCGGCCCTGAGTTACGCTTCACCCACTCGACCTTCGTTACGCTACGGACGTCGGCGACTCGCTTCGCTCGCCACCTCCCCCCTCCGCTCCACTCAGGTCTCGTAGGTTCGCTCCACTCAGGACCTCCGACCAACAATGTTTGCGTGGTGCGCGAGCTGCAAGCAGCTCGCGGTATTTTTTTCCAATTTTTGACAGGAAGAGAGACCCTTATAAAATTTTGAAAAAAAAAATTTATGAAAAAAAAAAAAAAATATTATAAAAAAAAAAATTACCCTCAAGTTTCCAAGTCGTCGGCCCTGAGTTACGCTCAGGACCTCCGACGCCTACCCACTATAATATTTGTTCAAACACCTAATGGATATCTCCAACCGTTACGAAGGTTCCAAGTCTCATAACTTCCGAGATCCGCAAAAGGGGGGGAGAGGGGGGCAAGGGGGGCAACTCTGAAAAAATATTTTACTTTCCCGAGCCTCCTCTATCCGAATCCGTAAAAAAAAAGTTCCAAGTCTTAAGGCTTCTGCGCTGTACGAGTTCCCCATACAAACGTAATACCGTAACCATTTGAAATTTGAGCATATCTTTAGCATAGTATGCTATTATTCGTATTAGGATAGCATTTATCTAGGTTTCTGCCAGAAGCTTTTTTCAAAATACTTAGCTAAAGTGAAATTAAACCGAATCGCATTTTGCATATTTTTACATCATAGAAGACATGTTTTCTTAATATTTATATAGTTTTAAACCCTAGGATATTTTAAGTTTCCTTCTGTAAGAAACATAGCTTATATGGTCTAGTAACAGAAAAACAACACAGTGTGAAGAATAAAAACAATTTTCAGTCATCATTTTTGGGACTACGGGAGACAAGCAAATTCCTTGCAAAATAGCCATGCATTTACATTTAATACATTTTTAACCTTTTCTAATAGTGCGTCTGTGTGCGTGTGTCACGCACGCTCACGCACACAGATGCAAAATGACAAGCACACCAAGATTTTGTCGTGTGTCGATGTTTGAACGCGCGTTGAATTGAATTTTGCCGAGCCACTTCGCCGGACTCTTAAGGCTTCCGAGATACGAAAAAGGGGGGGGGGAAGGGGGGGGGGGGAAAGGGGGGGTTTGCGATTTTTCCCCAACTCACCAGACCTACCTCTATACGAATCCGTCAAAATATACCTACCTCCCCATCCACCATCAGGGAGAACAATTCTGTCATTGAGTGAGTGGTAGTTTAAGTTTATATATTATGGAATACAGCATGAGGAGGCAATGCCTATACTGATCGGCACATTTTATCTGGGACATTGTTGAGATGGAACAATGTCCCTATATAATGTACCGTGTCCAGATAGCAGGCTTGTATAACATTTTAACTATCGCTGTTGTTTTTTTTTGTTTAGGTGGTACAGAGAAACGCAACCACGCCATGTCGCCGGCCGAGAAGAAGATAGTGGCTTACCACGAGTCCGGGCACGCTTTAGTGGGCTGGCTGCTTGAGCACACCGACGCTTTGCTGAAGGTAGCTATGTCAAAGTATTAGTAGTCAAAATATTCAAGGTAGAAACTTTGGGGGTATGTAGGGAAACGGGCAATTAATGAGTGTTCCCTACATAGTTATGTTGATGCAGGAAGATCACAATCATAACTTCCATTTTGTACATTATTTTATTTCCACGATATTTAAATAGTAAGTAAAATTATTAATTACTAGCTGGCGCAGAGTAATTAATAATTTTACCGCGGTTACCCGCGGTAGTTAAAAGTAACCTTATTATACATTTCAATACATCTTCCTCTTCAATCACTCTATCTATTAAAAAAACCGTATCAAAATCCGTTGCGTAGTTTTAAAGATTTAAGCATACATAGGGATATAAGGACAGAGAAAGCGACTTTGTTTTATACTATGTAGTGATGCCACTTGTTAAGTTGTATAAAATAATGAAAAGGGTCCGTGGCCTAGTGGTTGGGCAGCTCGGCTTAAGAGTGATCGCTTGTATCTACGCAGGTTCGAATCCTGCCGGATCCGTTAACTTTTAGTAAGATTTTTCATTTATAATTAAATATCCAATATCCAAAATAATGAAATTTCTGTTTCTCTAGGTGACAATAGTGCCGCGGACTAACATGGCATTGGGTTTCGCTCAATACACCACATCCGACCAGAAACTGTACAATAAGGAAGAGGTGAGGTATCCATATACATTTTATTGTTTAGTAACATTATTTACCTTAGATAATAGTGTCAATTCGGAGTGTCGCAAAAGCTATACTAAACCAAAGACGATTAATATCAAGAAGACAGACAAAGGCCATACACAAAAACGTAACCCTGAAAATGGCCCAAAACGGGAGTTTAAAGTAGGTGGCAGCACCAGATAGCCTAAACTTTAAAACATAAATGTTATTCAAGAAATTTCAATTACTTTCTAGTTAAAATTACCTACAAATTTTTTTCTATTTAATATTAGACCTTATGGACTCGCAATTTCGCCCCACCTGTATAAATGTAATTGTTTCAGTTGTTTGACCGCATGTGCATGGCTCTGGGAGGTCGCGCGGCCGAGGCCATCACCTTCAACTCGGTCACCAGCGGCGCACAAAATGACCTTGAAAAGGTCACCAAGATCGCCTACGCACAGGTCATTAACATTCGCTAGCGGTGCATGAATTGACCAATTACTATGCTCGAAATCTCTGCTCCGCGATTACGAGCATAGTGATTGGCCAATTCTTGCACCGCTAAGCACCGCTCCGCACAGCTCCGCGTCATTGGAAACGCAGAACGCAGCCTTATGCTGGGTTTCTATATCCAACGTACGGATGTCCGTAGGTAGGTCGTCATAGCTACGTTGTTTATTCAACACAACATGTATGAGACTTTTTGACAGATAACAACGTTGCTATGACGACCGACCTACGGACATCCGTTAGTTGGTTATAGGAACCCAGCATTAATAAACTCAGGCTTTTACATCTATCATCATACTAGATGATTGCTCTAACCGAAAATATTTATTTATTTATTTATTTATTTATTATTCGGAAAACCAACAGCTAAAGTAGACAGAAATAAATACAATAATAGCTCTAGAAAGCCAATTACAGGTTCTCACTGATAGAAACATAAAATTTTATATAATATAAATATGTGAACACTTCCTAAAATATAACCTAATATTAAATTTTGTAAATAAACTAATATAATCTTACTGACTGTTTCGTCGTCGGCGTTTAAGGCTCAACTCCCGCGGCGCCGCGGGCATCCTCGCGACTCGTTCGAGTTTCTCATGCGATAATAAGTATTATTATAATGAAAATAAAGTTGAAATAAAAATATAATGAAAAAAAAGTATGACACTGAAACTGCGCTTCGCTTCGCTTCTCTTTTGGTGTGAATTGAGCCTAAGGCTTCGTGGCCGAGTGGTCGATGGCAACCTGGTTAAAGGGTGATCGCTTGAATCACGCGGGTTCGAATCCCGTCGAAGTCGTAACTTTTCGTAACTTAAGTCGCACCTATACCTGAGCAGCTTGCAACAATATGATGATTCCAACTGCTTATATCAAATTGCTTTTATGTTTTTCAGATCATTTTGATTACTCTAGATGCACATATCAATTTGACGCTGACTGGACATTGACATCTCAAATTCTATAAATGAGGTTTCGCTGTTTCGACCCACAGTTTCGACCCGCACAAATTTTATTTGTGTTTTAACCCAAAACATGTCGGTGTTTCGACCCACTACAAAAATTAATATTATATTTTTTCGTTTTTACCCAAAATGTATTTTTGTTTCGACCCGCAATTAAAATCATAGATTTTGTACAGTCAAACAATTTCTCAAAAGTCTAATCGTGTGAATTCCAGATCCGAGTATACGGCATGTCGCCGACAGTGGGCCTGCTCTCGTTCCCGGACCTCAAGGCTCACGGCCGCAGCCCCTTCAGCCGCAATCTGAAGAACCTCATAGACCTGGAGGCGAGGAAACTCATCGCCAGCGCTTACTACCGGACCGAGGAGGTGCTGAGGACAAACCAGGACAAGTTGGAGGCGGTAATTTAAGTTTTGTTCACATTGAGATGTATTAAAAAGTCACAATCTAATAGCTGACAACACTCAAAAAATGTGCGTGCAAATTCAATGTTCTACAATGACATTTGACATTTGAATGTAAACGTTATGTCGTTTGTTTTAATGTCCAATGTCGCTTGTACGCAAAAAAGAAAAACTCTGCGCACTACGTAGTGTGCGCCGAGTTTTGGCGTTTACATTTTATTGGTCTGATTGTGGCTCTATAATACATCTCAATGTTTGTTCACTATAATACTAGTATATACTACTGCGCCCGTTGCCCGCGGTGAGCTTCCGTTCCCGTGGAAATATCGGGATCAAAAGTAGCCTATTTTTTAATTTAATTTAATTTTGTTTTAACAATTTTAGGAAAACTTACAGCTAGGCACAAAGAAAAGCAGTTATATGATAACAATACGTAAAGAAATACATATTGAACATGAAGTCAATTACAAATTTTAATCCAGGGTATAAGCAATCCTGGTGCCAAATTTCATTCAAATCCGTCCAGCCGTTTGAACGTGAAAGAGTAACAAACACACTTACACACACACAAACTTTGTCCTTTATAATATTAGTAAGATTCCGGTGGGTATATCGGGATCAAAAGTAGCCTATTTTTTTATCCATGGTATAAGCAATCGTGGTACCAAATTTCATTCAAATCCGTCCAGCCATTTGAGCGTGAAAGAGTAACAAATACACTTACATACTTATTCACGGTGTGTAAGTGTGTGTGTTATACAAACTTTATAATATTAGTAGGATGTTCTAAAACTTATTTAATGATTAAATTAATGAAAATACAAGACAGTAGTTAAGTGATTTTAACTGCGTTTAGGCATAGTAAACCTTATAACCCCTTTTAAGATTAGTAGGGCGATAAGTTTAAAAATAATAAACCAGGGCTTAAAAATAGTTGCGGGATCTTAGCCACTTTTTAGATAACTTAAATTGGATAACGATTTTTAGAATCAGAATCAGAAATATTTTATTGCAAAACTGTTGTACAAGGGTAGGTCTTAAATGATAGGTACAAGTTTATAAAGTTTTGTATCTATCGGGCTGGTATCAATATGATGAAGCAGTTAAAGATTGATAGCCGTTTTATAAACAAGTAATGCCATTTAACTGTGTTTTAGCATTGTAATTTTAAAAATAAGCTATTTAGTTAATTAGCCAAGTTTTTGCTTTTGCTATCTCAAAAACTAAAAGCAATAGGACTACAGTTCTAAAACAGGTCGATAGAGAATTTTGAGCTCTATACGATAGCATTTAAAAGTGAAAAATGACCACATGTCACTTAACGGTATTTTAGCTTGAGAACGGCAGAATTATACTGATAATATTTCCGTCTCTTCCAGCTCGCCCAAGCGCTTCTGAAAGCCGAAACGCTAAACTACAAGCAAGTAGAAGCAATCCTAGGACCCCCACCATTCACCGGCAAGAAGTTCATAGATCCAGTAGAGTTTGAGAACAGTCTCAATAACATGGAGAAGGCTGCCAACCCTGAAAGTGAGAGCACGGCAGCAGGCGCGCCCTCCGCCAAACCAGAGACACAGCCCGGCGTTTAAACACCAAATAACAAAGACAATTTAACTGTTGATATCGTCAAAAACTATTTATTGACTATTCATGTTTCACTTCACATCTCCATGGCTACTGCGAGTCTATCACGAGTTAACCGTAGTATTGAATCTCGATATCGAGTCAAGTATTACAAATGTATGAGAATCCAGTGCAGCGCCGCTTTCCTTAGGTATGTACCTAAACTAATAATTTCATACATTTAAGATACTTGACCCGGTAGCGAGGGTAACTATACCACTCGAAAACTGATGCGCCCACTGCCAGTGTTCGTGTCATAATAGCTTCCTTAACTTTGCTGCAGGGTAGTAAAATAATATGACCGATGTAAGATGAAACCTATTCATATAATTCATGATTGATTCATGTAGCTACCCAACAACAAATTTAAATTCTCAACCTTATAACGAACCTATTCTTAATGGCGATATTGCCACTGTTGAAGTTACACCTACTATTGTATTTAATAAACTTAGTAAACTCGACCCTAATAAATCGGCTGGACCTGACCTTATTCCTCCTGTATTTCTTATCGAGTGTGCTAACAATCTATCGATTCCTTTAACTATCCTCTTTAAAAAATCCTTTGCTCAGGGTATTGTACCAGACGTCTGGAAGTCGGCTTTTGTGACCCCAATCCACAAAAAAGGGTCTAAAACCGAAGTCATGAACTATAGACCGATTTCTAAGTTGTGTGTCATTGCTAAGGTACTAGAAAGTATAGTTCATGACCAGGTTTACTCAGCTTTGAAGGACTCCTTTCATCCGTCACAACATGGGTTTGTTAGGGGTCGCTCAACAGTCTCTAACTTAATCTTGCTTAATGACTACATAACAGTCGGTATGGATAACGGTCTACCGGTGGACGTTATCTATACCGATTATAGCAAAGCCTTTGATCGAATTGATCATGCTTTACTTATAAATAAACTTAAGTTATCTGGAATTCGTGGTGATTTACTTCGTTGGTTCAGTTCTTACATTACAAATCGATCACAGGCTGTCGTAGTCAGTAATTACATGTCAAGCTGGGTACAGGTTCCAAGTGGTGTGCCCCAAGGTTCTCTTCTGGGCCCCTTACTTTTTATAATTTTTATATCAGATATACATAAATGCTTCATTAATTCTAATCTTTTGATTTTTGCAGATGATATGAAAATTTATAGGGCAATTAGTAGTGTTAAAGATGCACTGTTACTTCAGGAAGATCTCCATCGCCTTGGTGACTATTGCGTGTACAATAAGTTAGACTTGAATCCACTTAAATGCTCCTGTGTTACTTTTACCCGTAAACCTCAATCACTCAACTTTAAATATTCACTTAAGGGTCATACCCTCGCAAGGGAGTCTTCTGTACGTGACTTAGGCGTTATTCATGATAGTAAGCTTTTATTTGATAAACATATTAATTCTATAGTATCGAAAGCCTACAGAGCCCTAGGTTTTATCTTTAGGACTTCGAAAGATTTCTCTAATATTAAAACGTTGAAAATTCTTTACTGTACATTTGTAAGAAGTAACTTGGAATATGCGTCTCAAATTTGGAATCCCCAATATGCTATTTATGAATATCAAATTGAACAAATTCAAAAGAAATTTATTCGTTTTCTTAGCTTTCGGGCGAAAAATCACCCACAAAGCTATGAGGCAGCATGTAGAAAATTTCATCTTCTTCCATTAGTTAATCGACGCGTGATCGCTGACATTACATATTTGAGTAAGCTGGTGTCCGGTCAAGTTGATTGTCCCGAGTTGCTTGGTAGGCTTCGGTTCTATGTTCCTAACAGATCCCGCAGGACTTTTCCCACATTTCAACTTAAATCAGCATCTACCAACTACCGTACAAATTCTTATCTCTGGCGTGTGTGTGACAGTTATAATAAAAACTATGCTGACACGATCGATTTGTTCAATTGCAGCGTAGTGAAGATAAGGCGCTTATTGGGTTTACAGTTCTTTGTTTAAATTAATAGATAAGTTTATATTCTATAAATGTAGTTTTAGTTAATGGTTTAAAAAATCTTGCTTGCATCTCTATTGTGCTCAATTTTTGCTCAGTCTGTTTCTATCTGTGAAAACTTGTTATTAGCCTTATGTTTCTATTAACTCCTTGGTAACATGTTTTTATGTGCTGTTAGTTTTCCAAAAATAAATAAATAAATAAATAAATAAGCAATAAGAAAACTAACAGTCAAGAATGATTTTTAACTATTAGGACTTGTAATTTTTTGGAGTCAGACATCCAAAGTATCTTGTGACAAGTTTATCTACCCTCGGATATATTGTGTTACATATTTGACGAGTCATTATTTTAGTATTTTGCGTTTTACAATAATTATACAATTAATATTATAAAATATTAAGAAACAGTTAACTGTCTCAGGAGGTGAGTGTGTCCTCCTTATTTAGTTGTATGATAACACCGATAGCTCGCAGTAGACTGCAGTTAAAGTTAAAGGGAGAAGGATTACCTACTCAGACGGCATAAAGTGATCCTAATGTTAGTAATCAATCATTTACTTAAAATATACACGGTGATTCATAATTGGTATGTTATCCCGAAAAGGGGTCATTGACCTCATCAGTGTGAATTGTTCTACGACTTTTTTAATTTCGATGTTTTTCATTGAAGAAATTACTAGCAAAGTTTCCTTCAGAAATAAACACAGAGCAACCCTGTAATAATCAGCTGATTCATGAACTTTGCCAGTGACCCTAACCACTGGCTAGTGGCCCTTTTTTGTCAGCCTTGTGTGTTCATACCTACTTACCTATTGTACCTTCCAATCAATCTGTACGAACCTAGTAGGAAAGGTAGATACAATGTTGACAAACTTAGGGTTGTCAAAAGTTTTAACAAAAGAGTTTTTGTGTAAAAAACTGAAAATTATAATTCACAAGATTTGCACATAACTGTTCATTTTCATGGTCACAAAATCCCCCTTCCGGGATAACATACCAATTATGAATCACGGTGTATTTTTAGGATCGAAGCAATGGTTCCACAGATCAGACCCAGCAATTTTACAGAGTATTCTTTCTTACAGCCTTAGCTTTAAAAAGTTCAGAGACCATCGAAGTGAGATTAAAAGTGTTAAAGAGTCAGCAAGTGATGTCTACTGATATAAATAATGTCTGTAGATTTTAAAATTCTATTGACATTGATGTATCATAATGCAGTGCACCTTTAAGTTAGATGTAATAAAATCATTGTTTTTTTAATGAGATTTTCATTTTCTAAGTCTAATCCCATAAATACCGTCGAAAATCTAGAAGTAGGTAAATGATATAAACTGCGCTAGGTTTAGCATTTCAGGGCACAATGACTACGTAGGTGCCTATATATGATACGCAGACATGTTTTCAAATGTCGGCTTGTATTTTGAAGGTATTAAAAATGGCCTCTGTCCTCGAATTGACCTTCGATCAAAGAAATCCGTTCTAAGCGGGCGCCTACGTTCTAAAAAGAACTTGTGCAAAGTTTTAGCTTCGTAGCTCTTCGTAGCTAAGTGCTACGAAGCTTCGTAGCACTTAGTTTCAGAGATTCGTTGATAAGTCAGTCAACTTACTCCTTTATTAAAGCACAGGGCAGAGAGACACAACTAATGTACCATTTTTAATAATTACTACCCTAAGGTAAAACTAGTATCATTTTATAGTTTTATTTGTTTGACGTTTATTTGAATAAAATAAAATAAAATAAAGTTTATTAGCACGAAAATAAATGAGTACAATTTTTTTAGGAGCTCGAATCTTACAATATACATAATTATACAGGTAACAAGCACCTGTATAAATGGGTAGAAAGGTAGGTATGCGAGAATATAGGATAGGGAGAATAAAGGATATAATTAATATAATGAATAAAAGAGGCAAAAATTAACCCTGAAATCTAGAGTTATTCTAAGCCAAATACGGAGAACAAATAAACAATACTTATACTAACGATTTTGTCCATTATCGACACTGAAAAAATCAAAGAAATAACACTTTCATAAACCTCTAAATTGATGCTACATTCATCATTTTTTAAAATAATATTTTTTCGTCTTTGCAATGTTACTCAGAAACAGAACTAGATGGCGTTAGTAAATCTGACCCAAAGTTAGATCGCGCTATCGAAGCGTTTTGGCAAAAGTACGACTACGAACTGAGGACACAGCTCTATGTAACAGACAAACATACAAACTAAATATTTTTGTAGAGGTGCGATGCGACTTTTGTGGGTCGCGAGAGCACTCAGAAATGAATGAAATTAATCCTTTCCTTTGGTTATTTAATTGTATTAGTAACTCCTTGGTAACTGATGTGATTGTGATGATAATATTGATAATTATAATCCCTCCTCATTCGCACGAGCGCTTTTTTAACGTCCGTTAAAAAGCGTACAAATAGAACAAATGTATTCCCAAGTATATTATGTTCACACGTCAGCGGTTTTTTATCGAGCAGTGTTGTATTTTCTGCGCTGGACGTTGGACGTTAAAGCCCATATTCGCACGAAAGCTTTTTTAAAAGCCAACGCCGAGTTTTGACGCAACGCTTTTTTAGCTCTCGTGCGAATTGGCGCTAAAATGATGATAAAAAAATGTATTTATATAAATATAAGACAACACAACAAATCAACAATACTTTGTTGCTATACTACGTTTAGTGGTTATGTGTGTGTTAGGGTAGGGGGATTTTTAGAAGAAAACATTTAATTTTCCATCAAACATTTAATTTTTTACCAAAGCTCTATTTTTACAAATACCTACGGCTATGGCAAAATCATAGCCCGCTAGTTGGTTGAATATTTCATTATTATAACACATTTATATGAATGCTAACTGTAAAATAATAACAAGATGTTCCTAGAAAAACAGTAGGTAGGTACCTACCATACCAAATTCATACAATTTTTTACTGTAAGTAGGTTTACAGTTTGAAGAAATTTCACGGCCTTGATAGCAATGTCCAGTTTTATTTGAATAAACATTATTTACAAATTACAACAATCGAGCTGATATAGATAAAGGCCTATACCTTAGGTAGTATATAATATACCCACCTAAGGTATAGGCAAGGACTATATAGACTGCTAATGTTCATTTCATACTATACCCTTTCCAATCGTTTATTTAACTTTTATGAGTCTATCCTATTATATTTAAAATCGATCAATAAAAGAAATCGAATCGGTAACGGGTCAGGGTATCACTATTTGATGAAGTATTAGAGCTGTCAAAAGTTAAATAAACGGTTGGAAAGGGTATAAGAACCGTGATTAAAATATTGTTATAATTGCGCCGCTACAGATGGTGCTCTATTTTGAGCGTGTTCTAAAGTTAGGTACCAATAATTTCCGATCTGTTCCGCTTACGTTTTCAAGTATTGGTGAGCAGTCCCTTAATCAATATCGTCCTTGGTATATGTAAGTACCCTTTACACAATTGCATTAGTTGGTGGTTAATGAGGCCTTATAATGGTTAATAAGAAATGTATTTTCTAGGACACCTAGGTGTTTAACTTTATGACTAGATTACTATCCGTTTGAGAAATATTTCTGCGTATCTCTGATATTCTGCTCAAAAGCTGAAAATTGTAAAAACTTCTTATGGCAGTTTCAAATTATTTTACACGATTTTCATCATGACAAAAGTATAATGGGTCCATGATGGGCTATTATTCAAAACACACCTGCATTATTTCCTTATTATTTGCCCATTATACTAATATTAAGTTGTTTTTACTGTAATTGTATATTCCTATTGTTGGTGTAATAAAGAGTTCATTATTATTATTATTATTTCAGAAATATTTACCGAACGAATAACACAGCGAGATTCGAACAGAATTATACTTACCTACATAGACAAGATCAACTCAAGTCTTAGGTTCATATGAAAAGCAATAATGGACCTTAGCTCAGTTTCTAGAAATATAAAAAGTGTGATGCAAATAACAATAGTTAGTGTAGGTATTGATAAACATTCAATGGCGCTGATTCTATTGTAACACTGACTAGCTAAATTGGAAATAAAATAATAAGCTCTTATAACGAGCACGTTAAATACCAATTTAGTAGAATAGTACTGAAAATAACATTTCAAAAACAAGGTAAGAACTTTAACTGTTTTTCATCTTTGCGGGTAGTTTAAGTGAATAGCAAAAATGATCTTGACTAATTCTACCCACAAAAACTCCAATTATAGTAAATATTAGTGTTTTTAAACAGGCCACTCAGGCTGTCATTCTATGGACTTTAACGGAAACAAATAAGATCTTTCGGATTTAGCGATAATATTTAACTTGTCAGGTAACAGCAGAATCAGTGTCATTATGTACCTAACAGAACTTTGAGCTAATTCAGGAAAATTTTAAATTAATTACTTAGTAGGTTATTGATGCTGAATATGGTCAAGATTCAAAGAACCTCGAACTTTTTATAAATATAAGTAAATGTAAGTTTTCTTATTAAATATGCAGTTTTATAAACAACTGAAAAAACGCCATAATGAATTTAAAACCTGAATGAAGTTTAATTCATACTAATGACTAAACATCGTTTAAACCTATAAGAATAAGACAAAATTCATTCTTAATACTAACTATAATTATTTAAGCCTAAAGTTTCACATTTCAGCAGAGGTAAAGTTCTTTTTTTTCAGCGAGATAGTGAATAACAGAATAACGCCCCGAAAACTGAAACGCCATTTAAATATCTGAGTGTATTAACCATTAAGGACGCTATTACCTGTCAGATTTGTATAGTCAACACTTAGGCCTTTACATCTTTTACTAGATGATTTATACAGCGTCAGGGGGCAATCTTTGCCTACACTTAACGGGACACTGTAGTGCCTGGGACATTGTTGAGATGGAATAGGCTTGCCCAGCACCTAAAGCATCCTCTCAGCTAAGTCGGCCATATCCACAGGAAAGACAATGGTCAATACGTGTGGGGCTGACTAGCCGCGGGTTTCCTCACGATGTTTTCCTTCACCGTTTAAAGCTAGTGTTAAAGTGCATATAAATTTTTCGACACGAAAAGTCCATTGATGCACGGCCGGATTCGAACTCACGACCTTCGGATAGAAAGTCGAAGTAGGTATTATCCACTTGGCCAACACGGCTTCTTATAGTCAACACACACAAACGTTTATATATAAAAAAAAAACTTAAGAGCTCAGCTCTTGTCGGTGTAATGAATATTGTTGAGATGGAATAGGCTTGTAGCACCTAAACCATATAATTAAATATAAAATAACCAAATATAACAAACGTGTATTAGGGTATTAATCATTATGGACTCTATTACCTGTCAGATTTGTGTAGAAAAACGTCAGATAATGTAATAGATAAATAAGCACGACTTATAAAGTAGCGTTTTGGTTTTCGGGAGTTAGTTCCTAAGAATAGTAGGTAAGTATGCTGAGGGCTTCCTTCGTTATCACTGAGTAAAGCAGATGTAGTTGACGTAGTGTTTCTTTTACTGAGGACTGATGCTATAGTGATACAAGCTTTTAGGAATACGTACTTACTATTAAAATTTCTAGAAAAATTGATCCCTGCACCTGATAAGATCTTTCAAGACAGTCAAATATGAGTAAGAGGAATATAAAATCTACGTATAAACAGATTCCAGTTGCGCGAAAGATAGCATATTGATTTTGAAAATGGCTTAACTTAGACCGTAAAATGGTGTCAAATCAGATGTCGCTTTATCTAAACTAAATGACAGCACTAAAAATGTTGCCGTCCCTTTCATAACGATCGAAATAAAAAGGATGGCATCAATTTTAGTGCAGTGAAATTAGTTTAGTTTTTGCGACATCTGAATTGATACTGATACCAACTAACATTTATTATTTTTAAACAACAAAGAATACTTAACTATTACAATTTTTAGTATACTAACACTAAACTGTACAAGATAAACAGAAGGTAGGTAATACCGCTTCTTAATATTAATAAATAATTTTGCGTCATCTACAGAAACATTACCTACATAATTAGTTTAAAAGCTTTTTTCGTATGGACACCGTGTACTACATACATACTTCAGCCAAATTCGATGTAGTTGTCTTGAAGTAATTTGCGCGTGTCTCAATGTCACTGATTCGTAATACAACATTTTAGTGTTTGAAATCAACGTTTGGTGCTTAAGAATACGAAAAATATAAAGGTAATCCATTGAGATGCATTAAAGAGTCACAATCTAATAGCTGACAACACTCAAAAAATGTGCGAGCAAATTCAGTGTTCTACAATGACATTTGAATGAAGACGTTATGTCGTTTGTTGTTGGTGTATAATGTCGCTTGTACGCAAAAAAGAAAAACTCAGCGCACTACGTAACGTGCGCCGAGTTTTGGCGTTTACATTTTATTTGTCTGATTGTGGCTCTATAGTACATCTCAATGAGGTAATCTTGTAATTTTTCGCCTCTGATATAAAAAGGATGGCATCAATTTTAGTGCTGTAAAATTAGTTTAGTTAAGTTTTGGAGACATCCAAAATTGCCACTATTGCCGTGCAAGAACTAAAATTGAGCATTATATACTTACATCAAATAGATATAACAATCATTACGATTGATTGTAAACAACAAAGATGTCATAATCTTAAAGTCAACATTATTTAAGAGCCACAAAATTTATATTTTTTCGTCTATACGTGTATATATAAATCTGTGATACATTCAGTTGTTACTACACCGCCATTGCGATTTAACTATTGCGGGGAGTGTCAGAAACTATGATTTGCCAAAGAAGTAACTAAATACCAACCCCCCTATGCATATTGGCTTAGTAAACCTACTTTAGCTAAAACGGAAATTATCAAATCTGTTGCTATCTCTTTTCATTGACATAAGAGTAACTAGAAAAAAGCATTCTTTAAATCTATATTAAATTGACAATTCTTTATAAATAAGAACACTAGTGTTCGTAGTTTTGCCACAATGTCAAGGGATCATCTTACCTCGAAGGATCAACTCGTACAAGTTTACTTGCCAATCAAATTATGTCACTCATTTTATTTTTATTAATCTATCATAAAAATCTATTAACATAAATTCATTTATAAAACCGCGTTACGAGGCATTTTAAATGATTAAATATATACAAACGCAAGAGAAAAAAGCTTAAGTACTTGTGACAATTATTTGTGATGTAGATTACACAAGTCTTACTTATTTCATTATTTAGATACTTAGTAACAAGGGCTAAAATTGCTCGAACGCGACCTTTAGTGCGCTAATTCGCGCGTATCCGTTTCCTCCGCCAAGATTTTGAACTCGAACAATCAATCGTGATTTGAACTTTTTTACTATAAATTAATATCATTCACCCAACATTTTCGATACCTTTAGTTAAGTGACGGTTTGAGGATAATGCTTTCAATATGAAGCAATTTTGAGACAATTTTGAGAGAGACATACTTATACCTACCATCTTTGTAGCCAGGCAATATGGCCCTATGTATCGAAGCTTTTTGACAACTTAACTTGCCTCCTAGCTAGCCTCTAAGCGCGCCACCTGCGGTGCGGCCGCGGCCTTAGATTTAAACGTATACTCGTATGAAGAAAATGTGAACCTTAATTAGTCTTACAAAAAAACCCGCGACCGCAATATCTATCTTTTATGTGTAAGATATCGCCAAAATATTGAACTATACACACTGAGATGTATTATAGAGTCACAATCTAAAAGCTGACAACACTCAAAAAATGTGCGAGCAAATTCAATGTTCTACAATGACATTTGACATTTGAATGTAGACGTTATGTTTGTTTTAATGTTCAATGTCGCTTGTACGCAAAAAAGATAAACTCTGCGCACTACGTAGTGTGCGCAGAGTTTTGGCGTTTACATTTTATTTGTCTGATTGTGGCTCTATAATACATCTCAATGACTATACCTACATTAAAAATTTATAGGTGATTTCTAATGCACGGTCCGTTTGTTTTAAGATAGGACCTTGAAGAAAATAAGCCACTCGAAAAACTAATCATAAGCAGACGAAGTCGCGGGCGACTAGTACCTATACCTAGTAATTAGTGTTATACCACGTTATTATATTATAGCATCTTAAAACTTATTTAAATGATGAAAAGGAGACCGCGTAAAGGAGATTTATACATTTTCTTATTTCTACATTTAAAGCTGATCGAATACAATATGATTTAAAATAAGTAGCTTCTCTTAAAGTGCGATATTCTACAAAAACATAAAATTTTGTAGGCCACTAACTGTGCGTCTCATTAACACGTTCACTGCGTAACGGGGTATTTTCAACCCCGTACGTTCCTTTCATTCGGTGCGGAGCAGAAAATATAGTGTCTACCCTCTGGTGCGGAAGCTATATCTCTACCGTTTACAGTCGCATGACAGAGATGATTATATATTTGTGATCGTTGTTTCCAATGCTTTCAGGATATATTTTAAAAACATACGGGGCTTAATGAACCCCGTAACGACCAGAAAGCAAAAATTACCTTTAAGTGCGATACGGGGTCTAAAAACCCCGTATTCTTTTTGCATTATCGTAAGAGTTTTTGAGCTCATTTACATAAGTGATGTGAATAGCGCACAACGTATCGATAAATAAAGAAAATGAAGTATGTTGGCAATGTGATTTAAAAAATGTTTGTTTGTGATACTATCATAAGTTTTTTTTTAATAACTCTGTTATAGTTTTATTTTGTATAGTTAGGAAAGAGTAACTAAGTTGCACTTGGTGTCCGCCAAACTCTATTTTCACTCCTGAGCTATAAAAAAAAACTTATGATATGCATCACAAACGGTACATTTTTTATTAATTATTTTGTGCAATGTTATGATAAAATACGTGGTGGCGCTTGTTTAACGCATACAACCACCTTAATACGATAGCTTGTTTTTTTTTGCTATTTTTCAAAAAAAAATACTTATTTTCAATAAAATTATCGTTTCCATTCATTCCCATCACTATTTTCACACACAATTTCATCGATACAAAATAATAATGTGCGTCACGGGGCATAATAAACCCCGTATTTTATCATTTTCAGTGCATTACGGGGTCAAAAACACCCCGTACATTTCTTTTCTTTATAATTTCATCAGTTTTAGCTGTATCTATATGCGAAAAGACTATAACACAGCACATTTAGTAATCTTTCAATTAAAAAAATAATACTTATAAAAAAGTTGAATTTCAGAATTTTATAGGTATTTTAAGGAACTAAGGTGTACGGGGCACTTTAAACCCCGTAACGCACAATGGAGTTGCTTATTACGGGGCGCAATATATCCCGTAACGCACTTGAATACAAGACGAGTTTTTAGATCTCGCAGTGAACGTGTTAACCAATCTATCTTTGGTTTTGCCTACTGTCAGTAGCTATTTGACATTTTTTGTATGAATGAAATGTCAAATATCTACCCGGAATAAGCAAAACCAAAGATGGATAGGTTATTGAGACTAGCCGTAAGGCATTCAAAACCGAGTTTTAGAACATGTAGGTAATAATGGTCTGTTCTGACTATGAAGTACCTATTTAGGTTAAGCTATGACGGAGCTGAAAAAGTTACGCCATTAAAGATAGCTACAGATCACAAACTTACTGTAAATTACTGCGCTCCACTAAAAGTGCAATTAAGATAGAATTTTTGTCGTTGTAAATGTCGATTTGTCTACCAAGTATTCGATTATTAAAATGTCATTGTGCGTGAGAACTATGAATTAATTTAAAACTATTATTTACTGTAACTATGACTTGTAATTTTAAGGGTCTGAAATTTATTTACATAAAAGTATATTTTCCACAATGTCAGTAATCACTTTCAATATTATGTACTTAATAGTAAAATACGAAACATTATCTGCGGATACATTAATAATTGAAATATTAAACGGACTATTTCAGTACCTAAAGAAAGTATAGTGCGTGGTTGCAATTAAAAACAATGGAAATAAGTCATTTTATAATAAATTACTAAACTACATTGTATTGTACACACTTATTTTCACAATTATAAAACATACAAACGGGTATTTATCACGAATTTTACCTTTAATATTTTTTAATAATTATTATGTTTTATAATGTGTTCTGATCGCGAAAGTTTAAAAAAAAAGACAATTATTATCACAATTTAGAAACCTAGAACATCCTTTATTGATTACAAAAAAATATATTCATGCATAATTTATTACAAAGCAAAATTAAATGCTACCAGGTTTTCTATAGTATTTATATTCACACCTACGATAAAACATAACATATAACATTGGGAGCAAAAATCAGACTTTCTATTTTAAAGAGAATCCGAAATAATAATTGGTATACATTTATGTTTATTTGTATTTTTTTCTTTTTTTTACCTTTGTTATAATTGAAAGCAAATGTTGAACTTTTTAACATTTTTATGTTCAACTGCAGTTTATTGACTTAAAATAACATTGTTTATTTTAATTTCTTAGGAAAAACAGTCGGTAAATACAATACACTTACTTAACTAAATTATAACTATAAACTATTTTTCATGTAGATATTAATAATGATATGTCGCCAAAACTTAACTAAAGTAATTTGACAGCACTATTGACGCCATCCTTTTTATTTCGATCGTTATGAAAGGGACGGCAACATTTTTAGTACTGTCAAATTAGTTTAGTTAAGTTTTGGCGACATCCAGAATTGCCACTATTGTGTAGCTAAATAGGTACAGTAGTATCCATAATATGGCACAAATATGTCCATAAAAGAGCCCACGTCACCATAAATTAATAAGCGAAACATCGAGATTTGATTTGCGTTAAAAACCTCAACCTTGGTGAGTTAGGTACGATTTATAACTGTAGGGGCAAGAGAGAGAGGTGCGAGCACACATTGTCTTTCTCTCTTTCTCTCATAGCCAGGTATGTTCGTACATCTAAGACGGTGCAATCTAGTGATATAGATGGGAGCTTAAAAGTATTATTTCAGTCAAGTGTCTAAAGAACACTCGCTTTTTTTGTTTGGTCATGTAACGCCTTGGTCCAATTTATTCACGTCATCTTAAGCGGAGATGCCTGAAAAGAGACAACATTACCTATTAAAATAAACTTTATATATGCTGATTTCACACGGGGGCAGAAAGAAAGAAAGAAAAGAAAGAAAAAATCATTTATTCTTGTAGGACCTCAAGGATCACTTAAGTTTCGTTTTACATGCTAGGTGATTCTAATGCCTGTTCCAACGCGACTCCCTACACCAGGGAAAGAATCAGGCAAGAACCTGGTGGTGTGGGCCTAGCTTTTTTTTAAAAGCGATCCCTTAACAATCTAAAATAATCTAAATAGTCAAGCTCAGAACAGTGGGACAGTTTAGAAGGACAGTGGTGTTCAAAAATAGGACAGTCCGCAAGTGATAGCGATGGAGCGTCGACGCAAAGAACGGCAACATTTACGCCACTTACTTAAATTTGCACGGCTATAGATAATTTAGGAGGTGCCATTTCAATAGACAAAACAAACAAAAAAAATAAACAATTAAATCACGTCTCACATTTATGCAAAACAAAGTCAGCCTCGGTTACTGTCAAGACGTCGAAAAATTACTGATTTCGTGCTGATTGTTATTAAACGCCATTTTGTTTTTCTAGTCATATACGAGCTAGCTCGGAAAAGTAGAACACGACCCTGTCTACACGTTTAATGCTGGGTTCCTATATAATAATAATATCCAACTAACGGATGTCCGTACGTAGGTCGTCATAGCAACGTTGTTTATTCAACACAAAATGTATGAGACTTTTTGACAGATAACAACGTTGCTATGACGACCGACCTACGGACACCCGTTAGTTGGATATAGGAACCCAGCATAAGTGCGCTCGGATCATGGATTGTCACAATACGAGTTGCGTCCGAGTAGGTATCCGAGTCCACTCGCTCCGAGCAGACTCTGATCGTGTCAACACGGCTAAGGTTAAAATGTGTACGTGACTCTAAACTAACTTTTTTTACAAATATAATTATTTATGCTAACCGTACGTTCAAAAACAATAAAACAATAAGTTCTATTATGCAAAAATTTCTAATTACAAGCAAAGGTACCCAAAATTTTGCCCCAACATACGGTCGAATTGAGAAACCTCCTCATTTATTGAAGTCGGTTAAAAAGTAATAAAAAAGCCTTTTAGCGTTCATGCACCTGTCATCACCTCGGCGGGCAGCGAGCCGCGGCGGGCACCTCCAACCGGAGTCTCGGGGGCCACCCACTGCAACAAAACAACACCATGTATAAACAACAATAAACTAGTAGTTCGCCCCGAACGAGATCTCGTGCAACGTTGGTTGATGGTTTATTTTGTACCTACTTGCTTCGGCTACCCCATTTACGTCACTGTTGAGTTGACTAATTGATTGATTATGAAATCTGACTAAATGTCTACGATTCAATCATTGAGATGTATTTAAAGAGTCACAATCTAATAGCTGACAACACTCAAAAAATATGCGAGCAAATTCAATGTTCTACAATGACATTTAAATGTAGAAGTTATATTCTAAAAAATGAATTGACATAGCGAAAGTTTAAGAAAGACTATACCTACTTAAATTAACAAGTTGGTAAAAGGTCACCTTCGATGAAGATTGAAGGATGATCAGCAAAAGATCATGATGTTTTGAAAGAGTTTGCCCAGCAGTGGGACGAAATAGGCTAAAGAAAGCAAAGATTACCTGATGGCAAGAGACGCTATGCTTGAGATGAAGTTGATGCGACAGCTCGGCCGCGAGGCGGGCCGCGAGCGCGCCGACCGCGGGCGCCGAGCCGCGGCGACGAGACAGCGAGCGAAGACCACTCTTCTCATCTAGAAAGAATCTTCATTATAAATGAAAAATCTTACTAAAAGTTAAAGGCTCCGGCAGGATTCGACCCTGCGTAGATACAAGCGATCGATAAGCCAAGCTGCCTGACCACTAGACTACGGAACCTGTATGCCGAGAGCTGAAAATATTAGTAAGTTAAGCAACGTTTTGAGCGGTCACTACTTGGATGGGTGACAACATTTGGCATTCACACGTCATTATAATAGCACACGGCAAAATTACTCACGTAAAACATTGAGATGTATTAAAGAGACACAATCTAATAGCTGACAACACTCAAAAAATGTGCGTGCAAATTCAATGTTCTACAATGACATTTGACATTTGAATGTAGACGTTATGTCGTTTGTTTTAATGTTCAATGTCGCTTGTACGCAAAGAAAAACTCTGCGAACTACGTAGCGTGCGCCGAGTTTTGGCGTTTACATTTTATTTGTTTGATTGTTACTCTATAATTCATCTCAATGACGTAAAATTATCGTCGATTTAGATCCGGAAGAATCGAAACATTGTCGGTATCTAAATCGACGATAATTTTACGTGAGTAATTTCCCGTGTGCTATTATAATGTCTAATACAACTCAACTGGTCCTAATTGTATTTTGTACAGTTATGTAAATATGTAGTAGTTTAGTTTCTGTATGTAAATAAAGTATATTACTCCATACAACTCACGATAGTTTTCAAAGTGAAATTGTACATACGTGTATCTCCTTCGAATATTTTATTGATATGTCCTTCAGAGTTGGAGGCGGATGCAGTTTGCGGGGACAGCAGGCCGATGCGCGCGCTGCCGCTGCTGAGCGCGGCGCCGGTCGGCACCGAGCCCGACGATAGGCTCGACTCCTCGATGATCACTGATGAGACGCCCAGACCAGTAACTGAGAGAACATTTCTTACTATACAGGGTGTTCTAGAAGTCAAAATCATGTCGAAATGGGGTGCCAAGTCATCACACTAATAAGTAAAGGTGAAAGTCACTTTTGTAATCTTACTTGTGTATAATCATTTAAGCTAATTAGGATTGATTAAGAGAACAAGTAAAGTTCTGTTCTTTCACAAAAAGGTGTTATGGCGCTGGTCCCGCTAAAACAGTGTGTGTTGTATGTAAGTCTGAATGTTTGTTATTCTTTCACGCCGAAACGACTGGAGGGATTTGAATGAAATTTGGTACCGGGATAGCTTATATCCTGGATCAACACATAGGCTACTTGATCCCGGTATTCCCACGGGATTTTTTAGATAGTAACACTCAGACCCGGAACAAATATCGACAGAACACTCAAACATTTGCCCCCGCGTCTCTGGCGAGCCTTCACTACTGCGCCACAGGTCTAGCATAATGAGTCTATTATTATGAGTTGTGAATTACTTTCAAGAATTCATTTCGCTTGACTATTTAGATTATTTTAGATTGTTAAGGGATCGCTTTTAAAAAAAAGCTAGGCCCACACCACCAGGTTCTTGCCTGATTCTTTCCCTGGTGTAGAGAGTCGCGTTGGAACAGGCATTAGAATCACCTAGCATGTAAAACGAAACTTAAGTGATCCTTGAGGTCCTACAAGATATAAATGATTTTTCTTTCTTTCTTTCTTTCTTTCATAGACATACCTTTTTCGTCAGGGCTTGATTCTTTATCATCATCATCATCACTGTCCAACTGTATAGAGTAGCCGACACGGCACGGAGAGCATTTTTCAAGTGGCTCATCAATTTCCAAGGGCGGGGTGACCGGGGCGTAAGACGGGCCTGCGAATGCGGCCGCGTTGGCGCTCGCAGCGGTGGCAGCGTCCGCACGCCGCTTCGCACTCTGCTTCGCCATCAGAAAAGTAAGCTCCAGCAACGAAGACACCTTAAATGTAGCTTCCCGGAGGCTAAAATGCAACGGCATCGAATGCCGGCGGAAAATCTCTCGAAGCCTCGACTCTTTTATGGGGCTGTTCGAGGCGCGTCGACCCGACTCCTCGATCAAGTATCTTCTTAGTTCGTCGGTTGCGAAAGACATGGTACTCTTCGAGCGACAGGTGCTGGATACTAAGTCGTTCTCCACCTGATCCGCGTCGCTTATCTTGTTGAGGTCCGAGTCTGTGAAGGACCTGGAGGCCTGGCTGGAGCGGCGTTCCTCGCGGGCCCACTCGGCCTCGTTGTGGACGAGGTTCGTCAACATCGCCAGAGACAATTTGGACCTCAGGTAATGGTGCCATTCCGTGAACAGCGGGGTCACCACGTAACGGAAGAAACCTGAAAATATATTTAGGTTTAAAGACATTCTCATAAAAGACACAGTCACTTACATGAGAACATTTACAAATAAATAATTAAGAGATATTTAAGAATCAAATCAGGTTCTGAGCACCTTTTAATTATTTAAAGGCTAGTGTTACCCGCGGTAAAAAGTTTCAGTTCCAGTAGGAATATCGGGATCAAAGTAGCCTATTTTTTAATCCAGGGTACTTATAAGAAATTTTGGTACCAAATTTCATTCAAAACCGTCCAGCTGATTGAGCGTGAAAGAGTAACAAACACACACAAACTTTCACATTTATAATATTAGTGTGAAGTGTGATGTGACTGACCGCTCGGCTGTACCAGACCCGCATATTTTGCACCCCTGGACGCTTCTCAAATTCAAAAAAGTAATTACCAGTTTGTATTTTAGGAATCGTGTCTCTCTCCCGGTCGCAGAGGTTAGACACTTTAAGGTTCAGTTCAATTTCCCTGTCTCCCTGCCGGTAGAACTCATCGCAGACGCTGTGGCTCCACTTCTTACTGATGGCCCAGGGCCGGCCGGGGTTGGAGATGTCTGCCGTCTTCAGCGCCATTTGCAGAACCATGTGGCGGTGGTCGGCACGCTCCATGTCCAGGGTGCGGTGCTTCAAATGGTCCTGAAACAAAAAAAAACCCCTTAGACATCTTCAATAGGATCTAAAAATTGCATTAAGATCTGAAAGAAATGTCTACCGCTCCCTGGGTGACCTCCTGAGTCGTGATCATATTTAAATTTTTTTTTATTTAATTTAATTTCATTTCACAAAAAAAAAAAACAAAGCGAAACGCCGCAAACTGTACAAAACGTGCTGTACGATTACATTTAAATTATGGGGCGAACTTGAGGCAAACAGTCAGCCGTTTACTGTGAGCTACTAGGCACAACGCCTTACAAGGGAAAATGAAAACACTGGTTTCCCATTATACAGTAATGTGCTTAGAGTGGTGCTTAATCGATATATCAAGAACGTTCACGAGCGTTTGATTTGTATGGAACAAGACAGAATCGGCATATCTGCGACTGAGACCGGTCGTACGTATAGGTCGCGCCACGTAAAAGGAGCGCTAGCTGTCAAACTGCGCAGTGGTCGATGCGGAGACGTTAACGCGGCGCACTTCATACCATTGATTTAGCGAGTGCTATTGGTTCGACAGCGAGTGAACACAGGCGCAAACATACCCCCGCTACTTCCCCTCAGCGCTCTTTTTACGTGGCGCGACCTATACCCTAGTTACGCTCAGGACCTCTACTCCCAAATCCGAAATCGATACATCGTGCCAATAATCGCAGTTCAGCTTGATGTTGGTGGAAACTGAATTCGGAATATTTACCAACATAAGCTGAACTGCCCACATTCCAACCTTGTGAATGCGTAGCTCTATTCCAAGCCGTCCAGAACCAGTGGAGTGAAATTTCCACTCCACTGGTTCTGGACGGCTAACAATACGTAGTATCTCTCTCTACCTAATCTGTAGGCTAACACCTAAACTATTTTTATAGCAGACCAGATCTACCGTGTAAAGCCAATACACTGTATCTCAAGTTACAGTGTTTTGCCTTAAAGTCAAAGTATTATTTATTGCGAACTTAACAGGACTCAATCGTTATCTTTTGATCTGTTCTATGTATCTGTAAATATTTTTTGTTCTATCTACTACCTACACTGAGAAAATAAGATTAAAAAAACACTGTATTCACGAAATCCTATAGGAATTCAAATTCCAAAACACATATCGCTTTTTCCCAAAACGCGTTTTTTCAACATACAGTGTATTGGCTTAACACGGTTAGCGATAGACGTTGTCCTGTCATTAAAAAACGTGCTTAGCATAGAGTATATAACGCTGGGGCTAAGGTTACATTAATAAAGTTTATAATAAAGGTAGTCGTTAAGTTTTCTAAAATGTTCTAAGTTTCTGCACAATTACATTTAGCTGTTTTAGCTAAAGTAAGTTTACCAGTCCATTATGAATAACAGGGTTTTAGTACAGGATAGTTAATAATTAGTGAACATGGTGCTTAGAATTTCACGGTAGAGCGGATGAAACAAACTTTATATTAGTATTTAATGAAAAAGATATACAATTATTGCTAACATCGCACTATCAGTACAATAATGAATACTAATTATTGACGTAATCTAACTTACACACTTCATTAGACTTAAATAAATAAATAAATTAGCAAACTGTAGGTACCTACAGTACGTAATAAACGTGCACAGTTACTCTTGCAGTCTGCAGAATATCTACGATGTTGTTTATTTATTATTTTACAGTGTTAAACCACACTTAGGTATTGGATATTTCATTATAAATGAAAAATCTACTTAATACTAAAAGTTAAAGGCTCCGGCAGGATTCGAACCTGCGTAGATACAAGCGATCGCTCTTAAGCCGAGCTTGCCTGACCACTAGGCTACGGACTCTCTAAGCCGAGGCCCGAAACTATTAGTAAGATGATTTTTATCGGTTAAAGCACCTACGATGTAACCGATATCACATTTACAGACCAATACATTTAGGTAACACATTTCCGGTCCTGCTACCACCCTGCTGTTGTCGTGGCCGATTGCAAGCAATTTGTGCGTCATAGGCACTAAACGCGTTAACCTCCACACACTCGTATATCTATATACCTTCTTCTTTTTCGTTCGTATGAGCAAGTGGCCAACTCTGGTGATGGAGTTTTTAGACCGTCTAAAGGCCTCCGTCATGGCCTAACGACTTTAAAAACCGGGACCGACAATTTAACATGCCCTCCGAAGCACGGAAGAGCTCAGCTGATAATTGCACTTGCGGTCACCCATCCAAGTAGTAAGTGAGTAAGTTCGTATGAGCAAGTGGCCACCTCTGGTGATGGAGTTTTTAGACCGTCTAAAGGCCTCCGTCATGGCTTAACGACTTTAAAAACCGGGACCGACAATTTAACATGCCCTCCGAAGCACGGAAGCGCTCAGCTGATAATTGCACTTGCGGTCACCCATCCAAGTAGTAAGTGAGTAAGTTCGTATGAGCAAGTGGCCACCTCTGGCGACGGAGTTTTTAGACCGATTAAAGGCCTCCGTCATGGCTTAAGGACTTTAAAAGCCGGGATTGACAATTTAACGTGCCCTCTGAAGCACGGAAACGCTCAGTTGATAATGCCACTCGCGGTCACCCATCCAAGTAGTGACCGCTCAGAACGTTGCTGATCGACGATCTAACAAGAACGTCTTAAAGCTTCGCCACGAGCGCTTCATACTACCTACAGGCTGCATTGATTTGCACAAAGCAAGAATGTTTATACTTATTCAGAAAATTCGCTCAACGTTATATCACACTGGTTTATTAGCCTGTCACAATAGCTTTTACATCGCCTTGTTACAACTGATATATGGCTACTAAAGCACTCTCTGTGCAGTCAGAACAGATTGACGAGTTTTTAATTTTCCTTTCCAACTTTTGTTATTTTTTCAAGTTGATGTACTATCACCAAAAACGTCGCTTTACCAATTTTGAAACAGTTTAGCTTGCAAGATGTTAGCTAGCTGATCCTGCCCTTTTTATTTTGACCAATCGGAGTCATAAACATCTAAAAGCAATAATTGTTTGATGACTTTTACCATTGTTAAAAACTTACTGTTATTATTTGTTCTTCAAACTTTATAACAAAGCACCGAAATACTTTGTTGCTATTGGTGTTCGAATGTTGTTAAACTGCTAGTTGCGTCACAGAAAAAGCACCCTTAAGGTGGTGAAGCGGTGCTTTGGGTGATAGTGCATACTGTTGGTATAAACAACAAAAACAATTAATTTTGAATATTTTTCTTTTATTGCGTCTAACACCTTGCACAAGTTGTGAGAGAAGGGGAGAGTGAACAGACCGAATGAACTTTTTATGTTTTTTCTAAACATAATTCCCCCCAAACTATAATAATAGTTTACTAAACTAAAACTTATATAAGGTACTTAATTTAATCATAAATAGGCAACACAGCGACCTTATTTATAGCTCTAGAATGCAGCGAACCAGACTTTGTCCGGACTTCTACTGACCTGACACAATCATCTCTGCCTTTGAAAATTTTGGTTACCCTAGCTACGGGCCACTGCAAAGGTGGTACGCCTAGACCTATTAATAAAACCAGCATGCCTTCTTGAATATTAGGCGTGACCTTATGCCACTTAGGACGGCTTAACAATTGAGACAAGTAGCTCTTGTGCCACTTATTCCAGAAGTCTTGCTGAATTTTAGTACATCTTTTCCAGAATGCTAAATTACTGATATTTTCTATCTTGATCTCAGGCTCAGGGATGGCTGACATTGACTGATTTATTAAAAAATGACCTGGAGTTAGAAAATCGAAATCTGAAACATCTCTATTGATTGGAGTAATTGGTCTGGAATTTAAAATGCCTTCGACTTGCACTATAATAGTGTTAAATTGTTCGTAAGTGAAGAGGAGACCTCCAATGATTCGTTTAAAATGGTACTTCGCAGATTTAACGGCAGCTTCCCACAAACCTCCCCAGGTTGGTGAGTAACTCGGTATGAATTTAAAATCAATGCCCTTTACATTACAATAATCTATGACAGCTGTCTGATGAGCCTGAGATTTACATAAAGTATGCAGTTCCCTTAGTTGGTTGTTTGCACCTTTGAATGTGGACGCGTTATCGCAATATATGGTATGAGGCAAACCTCTTCTTGAATGGAACCTTTTCAAAGCGGCTAAGAAACATTCAGACGTTAAATCGGATACTAATTCCAAGTGAACACATTTACTGATAAAACAGACGAAGATGCAAACATATCCCTTAGAAACTATGGACCGTCTTAAGCTTGATTGCTTAATCTGAAACGGCCCGCAATAATCGATACCTACTTTATTGAAAACTCTATCCTGCACAACCCTATCCTGAGGCAATGATGCCATCAGCTGTTGAGCATTTTGCGCTCTGAACCTAAAGCACTGAACACATTTATTTATGACATTTTTGACAATAGTTGTCGCGCTTATTACATAATATTTTTGGCTTAGATTGGACAATGTTAGCCTTAGTCCCCCGTGCATTAGAGCACAATGTTCATGTCTGATCACTAGTTTTGTAATATTGCAGTCTTTTGGCAATATTATTGGATGCTTTTGACTAAAGGGAATGTTAGCATTTTCCAATCTACCGCCCACGCGTAAAATCCCTTCTTTATCGAGAAAAGGGCTTAACTTTCTTAAGTTAGATTTTACAATAAGACTCTTTTTGATCAAGGAAATCTCTTGAATGAAATGTAATGATTGTACATGTTTTATAATCATTTGCATAGATTGCCTATATTCATTTACAGTTAGTTGCTTGGATAGCAAGCGACTCTCTTTTTTAGCCTTACAATTTTTAATAAAGCGGAGTACATAACATACTACACGTTGAATTTTTAGCAATGATGAAAACTTAGATATAGGTAGGACCTCATCAATAACATTACAATTTATAGATTGCTGATTATCATCAAATATGTTGCTTAATTCTTTTGCCCTGAAGGGGCTTGCTGTGAATTTAACATCTTGCAAATCAGGAGGACCATGCCACCACAAAACATTTGAATGAAGCTCTGAAGGCAATAAGCCTCTTGATAGACAATCTGCTGGATTGCATGATCCACTCACATGACTCCACGTACAACCCTGTGTTAAATTATTGATTGATGTTATTCTGTTTTTAACATAGATATCTTTAGTAGGTGGATTTTGCAGCCAGCAGAGTGCTATCTGAGAGTCACTCAACAAAACACAGTTTTTGAATGAATAATTATTCAATACACATTTAATTCTTGCATACAATTTGGCAAGTAATAGGCAAGCATTTAATTCTAGCCTAGGTATTGTTTGCTTAATTTTAAGTGGTGCTATTCTTGACTTGCTACACAGTAGCGTTACACACACATGGCTTCCTCGGACAGCTCTGATATACAAGCATGCCCCATATGCAATATTAGAAGCATCACAGTAACCAATTAAATCTACAGAATCTGCATCAAAAATGCTTAAACTACGCTTAACATTTATAGGTTGCATACACATGAGATCATGAAAAAATAACTTCCAAGGCAATAATACCTCGTCTGGGAGCAAGGCGTCCCAATGCAAGTTTTGCAGCCATACCTTTTGCATGAATTCCTTAGCACGAGTAACTATAGGGCCTGCCAATCCCAAAGGGTCAAAAAAGGTACCTATGAAACTTAATACAGTACGCTTAGTCCATATCTTGGCAAGTGGGCCACAAGGTTTAGAGATTATAAATTGATCTGAATTGATATCTAGCAAGAGGCCTAATGCCTTGATCGTCAACCCAGCATTGTTCAAATCTATGTCCTGAAAGTGCCGTTTGTTTGTAGGAATCCCTGTCAAAATATCTGCATGACTGGCACACCATTTGTGAAGTTCGAAACTACCCAGTCCAGCTAGCTCTATCAGTTCTCCACAGACTCGCTGAGCTTGCTCTACAGTAGGGGCCCCAAAGAGGCAATCATCAATATAGCTATTGTTGAGCAATACAGATGAAGCCAGAGGGTATTGATCACCGTAACGATGGGCTAGCTCGACAAGGCAGCGCGTAGCCAAGAAGCTGGAACTGGTGACTCCATAGGTGACTGTCTGCAGCTGAAAACACAACAAAGGATCATTGAGATTTTCTTTCCACAATATAGATTGCAAATGAGTATGCTTTGGATCTATGGTCACTTGTTCATACATGCGCTTTATGTCTGTTATCATGATATATTTATGCGTACGAAATGAGATCAGAATATCAAAGAGTTCTCTTTGAACCACTGGACCTGCATGCAAAATATTGTTCAGACTGGTATTCAGATTTGTCTTTGCACTCGCATCAAAAACCACTCTCAGTTTTGTGGTTGTACTAACCTCTTTGACCACGGCATGATGCGGCAAGAAATAACAAGACTCTAAAGGAATATCCAGTTTGAACAACTCAACCTGCTTAGCGCGGCCCAATGTCACATACTCATTTATGAAACTTGTGTAGCTTTTTTTGAATTCTGTATTTTTAGAGAATTTTTTGCACAAAAAATTTAGGCGCTGCAATGCTATGTTGAAGGAATTCCCTAACTTGATTTGTTCTAAAGGGACTTTAAGAGGCAACTCTACTTGAAATCGGTTGTTTTTTAGTTGAACTGAATTTTTAAAGTTTGTTTCACAGAACTCCCGACCATCCTGAACATTTTCATGTGTTGGTTCAGCAATTTGCTGCTCTTCCCAGAACCTTTGAATTAGAGAATCTACTTTGTCCTCCTTTACAGTAGCATGCAAAGATACACCCTCACTTGAAACATTTTGCGGTGAAAGATAAACATTGCTTTCATCTAAATTGCCAGAGACAATATAGCCAAACTTGGTTGCTAATAGATATATGTTGTTCCTGGATAAACTAATTTTGTCTGGCAATACACTATTGAAAAATATGTCTGCAGATATTAGAAAAGATATCTCGCCAGGAACATTAAAGTCGCTATCAGCTAACATGACCGTCTCTGGAATTTCAAAGTCACTTATTTCGAACCTTGTCTGTGGCAGATAGGTAGTTATGTTGTCTACCACAGAGAACAATACATTACAACAATAATTGTTGTGCATCGAATGCATTGAAACATTGGTTGCCCTGGCAACAGGTTTCTGCTTTTGGCCAAGGGCTGTGACGTTGACTTTGTAATCAAAAGTTGGAACTTTTAATTTTTTAATTAAAGTTTCATTTATAAATGAGACTTGGCTGCCACTATCAACCAAGCCTCTCGCTGTAACATAAGTTCCATCGGTTGCCCTGAAATTGACCTTAATGGTAGGCAACAGAACCATGTTTGTGGACACCACCTTAAGGATGGATGCTGTATTGCATACCTCATCACCTGAGTGTAGCAATGAATTATGATCTTTGCTTTTGCAAAATGAACATTTAAAATGAAATTTACATTTTTTAGAATGTGAGTTTAGACAAATTTTGCATAGTTTTTCTTTATCGACAAAGTTTACTCTATCTTGAGCACTTAGTGCTTGGAATTCTTTGCATGAAAATAATCTATGATTTGTACTCTTACAGTATTTACAACTGGGCACTTTTTGGTCACAGGCATTGGCCAAATTGACAGATCTGTTTACAGAATATTTATTTGGAGTAGACTTACCAGCAGATACTTGTGATTCTTCAAAGCTCATTGCCCTTCTCTCCGCAAAGTCTAAAAACTCTTCTAGTTTTGGTAGCTTTGAATTGTCTCGATCAGAATGATATTCTCTGCAAGAAAGCACATCTAATTTCCTTAGCAAAATGGGAATGAGAATTCTGTCCCAATGCTGGGTTTGCTCACCTAAACTATTTAATGCTCCTAAATGTTGCCTAGTTATGGAAACTAAATGTCTTAATTCTGATGAAGTACCCTTTGAAATTGGCTGGTGGTCTAACAATGCATTTACATGATGTGTTATAAGTAGGCATTTATTATCATATCTCTTATCTAATAAATCTAAAGCCTGTATATATGACTCATTGACTAACGGAAGACTTTCTATTAACAGTAAGGGATCACCTTTCAAATATTTACGCAAATAACATAGTTTTTGAACAGATGATAAGCTTTCCTCTTGGTCCACTACGGCCTTGAAGACGTTGATGAATGGCGTGTATCCTGTGACGTCCTTTCCATCGTAGCACGAAATGTCCAACTGCGGCAACTTGTTGCGGTGGGTACACGCTGTGTGCTGCTTTTCGTAACCGCTATGCGAAGCGCCCGCCTTCTTTTGTAGATTTCGTAGCCTCGACATCACACCGAAGAATCGATCCTCGATTTCGCCGTCATCATAATCCTCGTCTCCGGTATGCACCATCATGTCCATTATCCACTCTTTACAACTCAGGAGGCCTTTGTCTAGCTCCTCCATCCGAAGGTTGATGCCCTCGAAGTCTATTTGTTTGGATTCTTCTTGATCGCTAGCAAACTTGGCGGCCCTTGACAACCTTCCCTTGTATTGTCCGATATTCATCCGTAGTCTTTTTGCAACAGCATCTTCTACGCCTTTACCCGCTAATGCCATTGTGTTTTAGTTATTGACACAATTTCACAGGTAAAATAGTAAGCAGTGTTCGTTATTTTGTTTTCGGGACGAAAAAAAACACCGCTTCCCGGCTTTTTGCAGAATGTAAACAAGCTTGACTGACTGAGATTGACTTTGTTTAATTGACTGATGTGATTCGCTTGATGCTTGATTGATGGTTTGCTTCGATGACACTGACAGATGCAGTAATTGTTGTGAACGGCCGAATGATGGATGAATGACCGATCGGAATTGATTGACAAGTCGTTGCAATTTCCGATCACTGCGCCTGCACTTGCACTCGAAATCTTCCGTCTCGCTCACACCACGACGAAAATGGCGGATAGACCATGCAACCGGCGAATCTTCTAACGATGATATTGGAGAAAGTCCGTGAGCCCACACCACACTTATTGTTTGTACACGTGCCCCGGCAGTTATTTAATAGTTTCGGCACCAATTTTGTTGGTATAAACAACAAAAACAATTAATTTTGAATATTTTTCTTTTATTGCGTCTAACACCTTGCACAAGTTGTGAGAGAAGGGGAGAGTGAACAGACCGAATGAACTTTTTATGTTTTTTCTAAACACATACTATTGCGCCTATTGAAACGTATTTCTTTTTATATAAATGTCACACATCGTTCTGCGAATAAAATATCAGTAGGTAAAGGTAGATGAGTTAATATTAAAAAAATATCTTAGAAAAGATATACTTATATTTTTTTCTTAAATCATGCTTCTAAAAATACAGTTATAAAAAACACAATCAAAGGCTGGTGCAATCCAGTCGAAATGTCGGGATAAAATTAAATAAAGGTTAAATAGCGATAAATACCCGTAAATATATGTTTTATCATGTTCTGATCGCGCAAGTTTAAAAAAGATATAATTCTAATCAAATTGGTAAAGCCCGTCACACACGTGTGTTATATATATATTATAGTATAATATAATAATATATATTATAGCTGCGTGTGCGGTCACTTGAATATTTGTATGGAAAATATATCGTAATATGCCTTGCTATAATTTATAGTAATATATATAATAGCTACGTGTGTGACGGGCTTAACTGTGTTGACATCTTAAAGCTGTCGAAAATAAGCGTTATATTTAGTCTGGCCGGCAGATTACTGGCTAATATTAGAACGACCTTACGTCTATATTCATTTAATTGATACTGTGTCAATGAAGGTGTTTGTTTGGCATAGTTTTAGTGCGTGAAACTGTTTGCCAAACCACATTATACTCACGATTTCAAAAGATACTTTACATTGTAATTATTCTAAGCCTGCAGTGCTTCTGAGGTACAAATCCCTTATTTTACCATCGGGTGAACTAACTATATAATATGCTAGCTTACTCGCCCGCGGCTTCGCTCTCGTGATACCTACCTGGATAAAAAGTAGCCTATATGTTATTCTAGGTCATAATATACAGGGTGTTACCAGACCACTACCGAAAACTTTAGGGGGTGAAAGTACCCATCAATATGAACAACTTTTTCTAAGAAACCAACACTGTGAACGCGATAAAAAAACAGCAGTTCCATACATAAGTTCAATACCTACTTGGCTAAAGTGTATGAAACAGCTGTTTTTTTTTTCGCGTTCACAGTGTTGGTTTCTTAGAAAAAGTTGTTCATATTGATGGGTACTTTCATCCCCTTAAGTTTTCGGTAGTGGTCTGGTAACACCCTGTATGTATATTCTAAGTTTCAGTTAAATCCGTTCAGTAGTTTTTGCGTGAAAGAACAACATCCATTCATCCACACATCCATACGACCTATATAATCTAAATCAAGATTACCTATAAGTAAAAGACCTACAAGACGACCTCTGTGGCACAGAGGGCGAAAGCCCGCCTGAGACGCGGAGGTTGCGGGTTCGATCCCCGCCACGGGACAAATGTTTGAATCTTCTACAGATATTTGTTCCGGGTCTGGATGTTTTTCTATCTATAGTATGTATGTATTTACAAAAAAAAATATCTATGTAGTATATCAGTCATCTGGTTGCTGTTGATATTTATTTATTCATAATTTCATAATTCATTTATTCAGTGTTTGTGAACCTAGGTAAATTACAGATGGTGGTATAGCTTAGAGAACATCTAGATTCTGCTAGTAGGTATAGCATACAAACAGTCATTCTAATTTATTAAATAATAAAACAAAATCATTAATATAAAATATGTCAATTAAAAAGCATATGTACCTACACACAACACAACAATAAATTATATTTTAAAATGCATGTCAAAATTTATTCAAATTTATTACGATCGCTTAGAAATTAAAACTGAAAACCAGCGCTTCTTCACCTGGCACCCCCTCGTGAAGCTAGCTGGACCTTTTGACAACGCCCTTAGGCAGAGTGCAGGTACTTTAGTTACCTACGTTTTTGTTTTTTTATATTTTGTATTTTTGATTTGAGTACCATTTTTGTGTGTGTTGTCAATAAACCTTTTCTTTTTTCTTCTTTCTTTTCTAAATTCATTGATAGTGTAATATATAGTGTAATATTTATTTTATTTATTATTTAAAAGAGGGATTTCTTGCACTCCCGAGGTGCCTTTCCCTTCATAACTCCGCAGATCCTCATCAGATCCTTTCTAATACTTTTATACGAGCAATTCTTGTATGAATAATATGAATCGAACCACGGAAAAGGCTCCGTCTTTCATAAAATTTAGTATGCAGGGGGTTTCGGTGGCGATAAATCGATCTATCTAGGATTATTTTTTTAGAAAATGTCGTTTTACTACCAGAAAACACTGTACAAAAAAAAACCGAGCAATGCTCGGTCATCTATGCATTTTTTTATGGATCCACCTCTGGAGTACTCTTTAAAACTCTTTTTATACTCTTTAAAACAAAATAGAATTGCGAAAATCGGTCCACTAATTGCCGGAAAAGTCGGTGACCATACATAAAAAAAACAACCTCCTTTTGGAGTAGGTTAAAAAGCTAAAGAGTAGCCTGATGCTTTAAGTTTTCGAGACACTTCGAATTACGTTCAAGTTTCTAAAGCTACGTGACTCAAGCCGAGCTGAGGCAACCCTATCAAGCTGAAGTGATTTGTTCAGCGAAGTGCATAGTTGAATGGCACTCTCGAGGGAAGGCGCGAGCCGCATACAGCCCGGCCAACCACCTGTTAAGCGTTTACCTACTTGCCTGTGGAGTCAATGCTTTGTCGAGACTGAACCGAATGGTATTATCTACTTAAATGAATTTTATACCGGCGCTACACATTGGCTTATGACTTGGTTCCAAGCTTGGTTATGGCCAATGGCAATGTTTCGTTATGTCCTGCACCCCGCGGTGTTACCCGTGAATAGTTCTCGTGGATGTACCGGGATCAAAAGTAGCCGACGTATGTGGATAGCTTATATTCCAGGATATAAACTATCCTGGTACCAAAGTTAGTGGATACAGTGGTGGACAGATTTGAATTTTTCAATTTCAAATTTGAAAATTTCCAATCAGTAGCCCTCAAGAAAAACACAGCCTGTAAGTATACTTTTATAAATACATACTTACATAACACTATACATAGAAAACACCCAAACCCTAATCAAATATTTGCAGATCATACAAACAGCAAACTACATAGTCAGCTTTTGTGAATGTTCATTGTGAAACAAATATTGAACTCGTCTATATTGGGATGATGTTAAAATTAGTATTGATTGATGCTACGCGACATACACGCAAATGCATGCGCATAATAGACCGGCCTAGATAATCTATTGCGCGCAGAAACTGTAGGTATAGGTCGCGTCACGTAAACTGAACTCTTGAGGGGTAAAGCTGGTCGATTTTTTGGAATCTTAGGTCCGATTGGTGGAGTAACGCGACGCACTTCATACTATTGATTTAGCGAGTGCTATTGGTTCATCAGTGAGTGTACCCATTAGCAAACATACCCCCGCCACTTTCTCTTAGTTATTTTTACGTGACGCGGCTTATACGTCACGTAAAAAGATCTCTGAGGGGAAAAGCTGCGCAGTAGTCGATTTTTAGGTCCGATTGGCGGAGGAGTAACGCGGTGCACTTCATAGCGCACTTCATACCATTGATTTAGCGAATGCTATTGGTTCGTTGGATGACCCATGCACGGGTATGTTTGCGCATGGGTTCCGCCATTTCCCCTCACTATTATTTTTACGTAAAGCGACTTGTACAGCTTTAACTACCGAAGCGCGCGAAGCTTCCTAAGACGTTCTTGATAGATCGTCGAAGTTAAGCAACGTTCTGAGCGGTCACTACTTGGATGGGTGACCGCAAGTGGCATTATCAGCTGAGCGCTTCCGTGCTTCGGAGGGCACGTTAAATTGTTGGTCCCGGCTTTTAAAGTCGTTAAGCCATGACGGAGGCCTTTAGGCGGCCTAAAAACTCCGTCACCAGAGCTGGCCACTTGCTCATACGAACTTACTTACTTACTTTACTCATATTAGAGTATTACCACTTATTCGTTTTATTTTTCTAGTTTCTGTTCGTATTTTAATCACATACAAAAAATGCAATACTGCCGTGTTAGAACGAATTGGATAGTTACATTAAAATGTACATGTTGCATTAAATATTCGAATGGATTCGCTGAAGTGGAAACACAATACGACGCTGTCGATAAGAGTTGGACTTGTACTTAGGTACCTATTCAGTACTATTTTTATTTGTACCTTTATTTTAACATGGAAACAAAGAAAAAACACAATGAAATAGCCATTAGCTCAGCTTGGTACTGCCGCATGTTGCCATAATGCAGTGCTGGTATTCTGCTAAGGGCTATGTTCACGTCACGGACTTCCCGTTATAAGGTTATTTATTTTTTTACCATAGGTACTTACACGTATAAACCTAAATAACTAAATTAAAGAGGATCTATAAATCTAAAATTGTCTAAAGAATAGAAGATGAGTACAGATCACCGCCTACAGGTAGAGTGGCAGCGTAATTAGGTTAGCTAATAACGTTTTGAAGATCAAGTCAGTGTGAGAGACAAAATGAAAGAAAGAAAAATCATTTATTCTTGTAGGACCTCAAGGATCACTTAAGTTTCGTTTTACATGCTAGGTGATTCTAATGCCTGTTCCAACGCGACTCCCTACACCAGGGAAATAATCAGGCAAGAACCTGGTGGTGTGGGCCTAGGTTTTTTTTTAAAAGCGATTCCTTAACATTCTAAAATAATCTAAATAGTCAAGCTTCAGTGGGAAGCCAGTCGAACAAAGTAAGACACTTTGACTAGTTATAACTCTTAAACTAATTTCATTCTAATTTCTAATTTTAATTTCAATTTCATTTAATTGCAACCAGTAGGTTGAAATTAAATGAAATTAGAAATATACCGTGTTTAAACAATGCCTGCTTAGTTACTAAAAATTCAGGCATCTAGTTTTATCCACAACGAAGTTAAAGGGGGGGTCAAAAATGACCCTTTTGCTCGACCGGCAGGGGCACTGCCCTGCCTGATACCGCTTTCTTTTTTTAATTTACGGAACATTTATTATTTATTTTTTCAATTTAAGTCAGTAATTGCTGTCAGGGTTTGCTGGAAGAGAACTCTTTTTAGGGTTAAGCTCGCCTTTGCCATTACCTGTCTATTTTTAAGCTATTTTTATAAAATGTTTATTTTGTTCAGAAACATATAAATAATTAAATAAATAAAAGTATTTTTTTTAAGTTTAAAACTGAACTTTAACTTTATAGTACCGTGTTAGAAGATGAAGAATGTGTCACTAGAAATTTAATTAATGCAATAGATTTTTGTTTTACCCTAATGAACAGTACGGATCCTACCACAGTCGTGTTATTTACTCAACAAACCAACAACATTACACGAGCTATCCCCAAGGTAGGTACTTGTGACATCCTTTCAACTTTTAAAGCTTTATTTCAGAGCATAACCGTTGCTTGATATTAAAATTCCAATGCAAAGTTTTTGCTACTGAAACCCTATTTTGTTTTGTCAGAAAATTTCTACTGGAACGGTCAAAGTACCGCTCAAATGTTGCAAATATTTTGAAAACAAAAACGAAATTACACAAAGAGACCAACAAAAGTTTAAAGGACTACAACTATATAGGACTTTTAATTTAAGAGTCACATAAGGTTTCTTTGTACACACAAAACGATACAAAAAACGACATTTTCATAGGTAACGACCATTGAGATGTATATAGAGCCACAATCAGACAAATAAAATGTAAACGCCAAAACTCTGCGCACACTACGTAGTGCGCAGAGTTTTACTTTTTTGCGTACAAGCGACATTGACCATAAAAACAAACGACATAACGTCTACATTCAAATGTCAAATGTCATTGTAGAACATTGAATTTGCTCGCACATTTTTTGAGTGTTGTCAGCTATTAGATTGTGAAAATAAAATGTAAACGCCAAAACTCTGCGCACACTACGTAGTGCGCAGAGTTTTACTTTTTTGCGTACATGCGACATTGAACATAAAAACAAACGACATAACGTCTACATTCAAATGTCAAATGTCATTGTAGAACATTGCATTTGCTCGCACATTTTTTGAGTGTTGTCAGCTATTAGATTGTGACTCTTTAATACATACATCTCAATGGTAACGACCTATTATTATTGACTGGCCTCTCTTAGCTGTAGAAGCTCCGCCTTATGCGCTATGGTTCGTGAGTTCGCACTTTACGTGCATCTTTAGCGTGTTACCAGACCAGACGATCGATCATCACTCGATGGTGGAATGGATCGGCCGACGTCGATCGATGGTTTTTACCATACTAAAAGCCATTGATCAACGTCAACAGGTCCATTCCGACCGATGGTTGATCGATTGGTCTAGTCAGACTGTGTTCTGCTCAATTTAGAATTGAACAACGAACGCCATATACTGAAAGTTCACCACTACTTTTTTGATTTTAAACCGTCACTTTATTAGGACAAACAAATAAAAAATATTCAATTCGAGCCGTTGAGTTTTAGCGAGATTTATGTATTTTTGAACAGTAGCGCGTAGTTATCATCAAGGCTATTCCAAAATACAATATTCCAGAGTTGTAAGCGTGCGCTGGAAATTAGAAATTCGTCTCACATAACGCGCCATGAAATGAATTGAAACTTTACGCTGTGCCGAATTGAGCATGAAACTTTCAAATCCTGCTTAATTATAAATTAAATAGCTTGTATGTTTAAACATAGTTAATCAACACAACAGTTTACGGTGAAACTTGGTGAGATAAAATATAAATAATAATAATAAATAACGTTTGTCTGTTTTATAGTTTGACATAACAAGCCCTAGCCATGTAACATTTCGACAATCGCTTTCGATTAGAAACTAAAAAAAATGTATAGGAATTGACATTCGATGACGAAAACTCGAGCGAACAGAAATGTCAAATCAAAGGTGTAGCGATGATAGAAATCGAATCGCTTCATAGCGAATGCCGGTTGGCTAGGCCCTCAGGATTAACTTCTAGACAGTTTGATTTGCTCACATTCCCCCAAAGTAACTAACTGGGGAGCAATGCTAGTTACACAATTATAATAGCACACGGGAAATTACTCACGTAAAATTATTGTCGATTTAAATACCGACAATGTTTCGATTCTTTCGGAGAATCTTCATCTGGGTATGAGTGTGGTCACTCCTCGCGGTCGCGTCTCACGGTATCTAAATCGACGATAATTTTACGTGAGTAATTTCCCGTGTGCTATTATCAATCAATATATATAAAACAATAAGCATTTTTCTGGAATCAACGCACAGACCAAACCGCTGAAGCTATGAAGCTGAAATTTGGAAGGTAGCTTCTTTTTAAAACAAAACTGAGCACTAAGAAGGGATTTTTCGAAATTCCACCCCTAAAGGGTTGAAAAGGGGTGAAAACCTAACTGGCGATGGTGGTAATGTGGTAACTCGTTTCCAAAAACGGAATTTGACACCATTAGTAAACTGTCAAATAAGAAATAGCAAGTACCAAGTATACATGGAAATTGGAGCTGGATGTGCTTATGAGTAGGTGGCGAGCGCAGCCAGTTTAACATTATTTCTAAAAAAAAAAAATCAAAAGCTAATCTTCTATGATATTCTAAGAACAGTCTAGTTCGTTAAAAGCACTTTTGGAACGGAAATGGCCGAGATTGCTCACAATCTGTAAGCAATTTCGGCCATTTCCGTTCAACAGACAGGGCCCTCGCCCACATGCGTCTCTTTTGTTTACATTGAATGTATATTTATTGTACGTTTCTTGAGTGATATAATAGCCGATAGTTAATCGCTTCCTCGCCGGCGGTGAGACAACGGCTTTATTCATTATTTGATATAGTTCGAAAGATTGTTTATATGATGACGACCTCTGTGGCGCAGTGGGCGAAGGCTCGCCTGAGACGCGGAGGTTGCGGGTTCGAATCCCGCCGTGGGACAAATGTTTGCAAGTTATTTGGAGGGCCCCGTGCTGCCAAAAGGAATTCGTGCTGCATATGAGACATTGCTTCAACTAAAAAGGCTATAAATTCGCGACTCCATTGTCTATTGAACCAGGTTATGATAACTCCTTTGCTATTCAGGAAACGTTGGGCATTCTATTTCCATTACTACTAAAATCCTCATAAAATAAAGGTTTTTTAACTGTGCTGTTTCTGTTTTTTTGTACCTAAAACATGCTCAAAACTTTTTACCAACTAAAAAATAGCACAGATTATAAATACTATAAGAAATATTTATAAAAAACTTCAAATTCCGTGCAAAGTTGCAGCATTTTAATGTATTATCTCCAGCATAGAGCAATACTGCTGTGTTGGTCCAGTGGATAAGTACTTCGACTTTCGATCCGAAGGTCGTGAGTTCGAATCCGGCCGTGCATCAATGGACTTTTCGTGTCGATAAATTTATATGCACTTTAACACGAGCTTTAAACGGCGAAGGGAAACATCGTGAGGAAACCCGCGGCTAGTCAGCCCCACCGTATTGACCATTGTCTTTCCTGTGGATATGGCCGGCTAAGCTGAGAGGATGGTTTAGGTGCTACAAGCCTATTCCATCTCAACAATGTCCCAGGCACTACAGTGTCCCGTTAAGTGTAGGCAAAGCTTGCCTTCTCTGTATAAATCATCTAGTAAAGATGTAAAGGCCTAAGAGCATACTAATGTTTCTCTGCGACGTTTTCCGTGAACAGCGTATGACGCAGTTTGTTTTTATGTTATAATTAAATTACCGCGTGTTACGGCTTTTATCTCAGTATTGGTTAATTGGCGTTTTTCTGAAATTTTGCCTGCTACATCACGATGATTATAAATTTTATTATAGTAACGTGCAATAATACTTATTATTGTAATCGTAAATTTACTTTATTTATATCCAGGATTTACCGCTTAGAGCACGGAAACCGGAACCAATTTATACAATATAAAAACTTAAGAGCTCAGCTCTTGTCGATGCAATTTCCTCCTTATACATCTGTCCAATGCGATCTCTTTTACTTCTTGATACGACATGACAGCGACCTTCTCTTTTATCTGACTTATGTAATTAATTCTCCCTTTCCCCTTTCTAGTCTTCCTTCTACTTTACCTTCTATGATGTTCCTTATAAAGCTGTCATGTCGTATAACCATTAACCACCAATCATTTTTCCTCTTCTGTTTTTGATGGTATTCATTAAAAGTCTTTTCTCTTCAACCCTGTTCAGTTCGCCATTAAATAAGCATTTCTCTGATACAGGGCAGCAGCAGTATCAGTACTGGCAGAAGGCCGAAGAATAGTTTTCCGGAAGGACTTCTGACTAGATAGCAAAGGTCCTCAGAACTGCGGTGCAGAACACCTCCCAATAAAGAAATGATGCAGCAACAGAAAGAAAGTAACGTTCTTGACAACGGGCTTCTACGATTATACATATTCTTTGTTAAAATGTTTTGAACGGAGAGCTTTAGTAAGATACTACAACTATCCTACTATTATTGACGACCTCTGTGGCGCAGTGGGTGAAGGCCCGCCTGAGATTCAGAGGTTGCGGGTTCGATCCCCGCCGCGGGTCAACTGTCTGTTTTTCTATGTAAGTACAAATATTTATGAATTTACAAAAAAATAAATATATAATATCCTCACCAGATCCTCAAAAATTTTATGGGACCACCCTTGGAATATCTTCTTTCCAACAAAAGAAGAATTATCCTAATAAGTTTATAAACGACAAAGTTTTCCGCGAACAAACATAAAAAGAATATATAATACTAGCTGCACCCGCGGTGAATAGTTCCCATTCCTGTAGGAATACCGGGGTCAAAAGTAGCCTATGTGTTAATCCAGGATATAAGCTATCTTGGTACCAAATTTCATTCAAATCTGTCCAGCCGTTTGACCGTGAAAGAGTAACAAACACACTTACATACTTACACACACCCTAACTTTCACCTTTATAATATTAGTAGGATATAGAGTCGAATTGACAAACCTCCTTTTTTTGAAGTTTGTTAAAAATGTAGCATAACTAAAAAAAAACGACTTTAGTTAAAAGTAAGTTCGTAAAAGCAAGTGGCCAACTATGATGACGGAGCTTTTAGGCCGCCTAAAGGCCTCCGTCATGGCTTCAAACTTCAAAAGCCGGGACCGACAATTTATCGTGCCCTCCGAGCACGGAAGCGCACAGCTGACAATGCCACTTGCGGTAACCCATCCAAGTAGTGACCGCTCAGAACGTTGCTTACCCTCAATTATCTATCAAGAACGTCTTACGGCCAGTCTCAATAATCTATCTATCTTTAGTTATGCTTACTGCGGGTAGATATTTGACATTTCTTTCATACAAAAAACGTCAAATAGCTACTGACAGTAGGCAAAACCAAAGACAGATAGGTTATACAACCAGACACAATGCTGAGCTCTTTCCTTTTCAGCATGCGATCAACTGTTTTAGTTTAAGATTATTATTATTAGTTTACTAGTACTTACTTATCAATCTATTATTCATACCAAACTGTCTAAAGTTTTTGTGTTGTGCTGAATAAACATGTTTTCTTTCTTTTCTTTCTTTATTGAGACTGGTTGTTAGAAAGCTTCGTCACGTTGAGATTCAAGGATTATCTTAGTTTAGTAGGCTATTTATCTAAGTGCTAATCAAATGCTCTCCAGCTTGATTGAATTAAGCTAGTGATCCATTAGGCTTATTAGTCCGTGGTTCATCTACAAAGTACACCTGCCTGTACCATTGGCATTTTCCCAGATACAAGTTCCATTAAATAATAGTGCAAAAACTACATTTTCTATTCTCGGAAATAAAAATAGAACCACTGTAAAATATTTGCTTTCTCACAATCTACAATGAAAGGAACTAGTTACAAAGACCTGAGAAGGCTTACAGTTTTATATTTTCACTGGCCCCGCGTTCCCGTTCCCGCGGAAATACCGGGATCAAAAGTACCCTATTTATTTATTTCATATGGACAACCAACACAGGGTTACACTGTACATGCATAATCATTGGTCAAATGTTAAAAAACTAGTGCTCCCGTAGTTATAGGGTGTCACAACATCTATACTTAATATTATAAAGAGGTAATGTTGGTTTGTTTGTTTGTTTGTATGTTTGGGGTAATCTCCGAAACTACTTATCCGATTTCAAAAATTCTTTCACCTATTTGTAGCTTAGACTTTCCGAATGAACATAGGCTATATTTTATCAAGGTAGGTACCACGTGAGCGAAGCCACGGGCAAGTTAGCTAGTAGCTTATAATTAGGTAAGTATTTAATTAGAAACTTTCTACGTAGGAAATTAAAACAAAATAATAGAGCAAATCAACACAAAAAATTAAGGAAACAAGGTAATTTATGAAGATTAATTACAATTAGGTATGTAGGTACTAACCTACATTCGTAATCCAGGATATAAGCTATCCTATTACCAAATTTCATTCAAATCCGTCCAGCCATTTGAGCGTGAAGGAATAACAAACATTAATACACACAAACTTTCTCCTTTATTATATTAGGTGTGCTTTGTTCGAGTATAACACAGAGAAGCTTGTTGTTTGTGTTTCAATGTTGAATGGGTATTATAATATAACTATTTAATAAATAGCCCGGGTAGCTTAGCCCGGTTAGCTTTCATAACTTTAGACGAAATATTATCAAGTACTTACGACGAATGTGACCGCATGTACTTGCTTTGTATTATACTCTGTAACCTCTCCAATTTGTACACACAAAGGCAGCGGAATCCCTTTACGGCATTTGCGCACTGTTCACGTCAAAGGACATTCATGATTTAGAACAATAGGACTGATATTCCCCGATTGATACTCCATTTCCAATCTATACGTATGCCATTCAATTAATTACTGCGGATTACAATCAGAATTGAGATGATAATGATTCTGTTAGAATTAGAACATTATTGAATTGTTTTTTAAAAGGTAGGGAGTTTTTGATTATTTTTTTTTTGTAATTTTGATAGTCCTAGGTCAAACTTGTGGTTTGTAATGCTTTTGGTTTTCCGTCTACTTTAGAATTACTGTTTTGTTTATGTCACGTCAAGTGTCTAAATGTGGAAACTTGTAATTAGCCCTTAGTATTTAGTCTTTCTTTAATTGTTTTATTTTAGCTGTAAGTTTTCCTAAAATTGTAAAAATAAAATAAATAAATGTTTGTATGTTCTACACAGATATTTGTTCCGGGTCTGGGTGTTTTTCTATCTAAATATGTATGTATTTACAAAAAAAATGTATCTAAGTAGTATATTAGTCATCTGGTTACCATGCTTAGCTTGGGGCTAGATGACGCTGTGTGGAATGTCCAAGAATATTTATTATTATATGTTTTTAAACTTTTAATCTACTTGGTTTTTAGACCGGGGATAACAAACCGTGTGTCAAGGGCCTAGGCCAAGTGAGACTCAGTAGAAGGATGAGTTTTAGTAGGAAGTTCTGTTAGTGAAAACTTCCTCACAATTCTACACGTGTTCAGAATGACAGCTTTTTGTAAAAGAATATTATGTGTGCTTTGGTAAATCTTATTATTACTACTCGCACGGTATTCTGTAATGAGTAAAGTTTATATTCTCTTTCGGATCACATAATGTTTAGGCATAATTTTAACAGACTTTTAGTAGATACTTATGCTATCATTCTAAGACGATTGGCAAATTTAAAAAAGCGAAAAACTCGTCTTTAATGTTGCAAGAGCAATTTGTTTCACTCACAAAAGCATTTCTGGTACATCACTACAAAGTGCCTGGTTGATTAGACAAATCCGATCACGAATCTTTTCAGCATCGAATATCAATTCTTATACATTTTTGTTTGTTTAAAAAGTCACCGTGGAAATGGAACAAGGAAGGCTACAATAGAAAGAGTTTTTTTAGATCGAAGAGTTTCTTTAATTTATGCACTTGCAAATATTATGGTAAATATGATCTCAAATTGACAGAACTATGTCCGTTTCAGTCAAAAGACATGTGCAATGCTACACATCTGTGTCGCATCACCAATCAAAGAAAACTATCTCAAAGGTCACTCATACTACGTAAACGTTGATTGGTCGCCGTTCGTGAAATACAATTTCACAAACCTATTTGCGAATGTCTGATACAGTAGATCCTACCAAGGGCTACGCCGGATATTAATGTCTTTTCAAGGAAATAGGAAAAAAGTGCTGCACAACTTTCTGACCTAGCTGGATGAATAAAGGTTTCTTTTTAAAACTATGACCTACTCAACTACAGCAACTGGTCAATACCACGCGAGCGAATATACACTTTATGAATATTTTAGCAGGCTCAGTTCTTGCTCAAATCAATATCGGTGTATCTCCACGAAAATAGCAGAGACTTACCTTAAACACTGTGAGGTATTCGTTCTGGCGTGTGATGTCAGTGGCCAGGATGAGTGACCTCAGCATCCTCTTAATCCGGGGCAGGTACTCCGGCATGTGATCAAAGATCCCGGATTCCAGGATGACACTGTAGGCCGCTCGCCAGTGATGGTGTTCGAGAAGGGAATCGCACGGCTGTAAGATAATTGAAAATTATATTCAACCGGCTTCGATATCGTTGGAAGAGAGAATTTTTGTAACCGTCTCGGGTCTCTTTCAACATAAAACAAATTTTCAGAGGAAAAAAATTGCATTTCTATTCATAACTCCGAAGATTCTCATCAGAACCTCAACAAAATTTTATGGGACCACCACGGAAGTGTATTCTTTCAAACAAAAAAAAGTTTTATTTAATCGATTTACTATTAACCGATCACTCTCAGTAGATCCATTGTCCAGATCCATAATGGATTTAGTGAGATATTTATTTCTCTGTAGATCCAATTTTTGACAGTGTGGATCTGCAGAGAAGAGTTATTCTCCGTTAACCAGCCGGAGAAATCGGTGAACATACTTACATAAAAAAAATACAGTTAAACATAGATCCAACTTTTTTGAAGTCAGTTATAAATATTAGTAACACTGTCACACTGTTATACAGAGTGTGACTCGATGGGAAAACTTCTCAACGTACGTTATATTAATGTAGTACGTTATATTAATTACGAGGTAATAAACTCATTGTCGGAAACAAAATTGTTGGTTGTTGAGAATCTGGGTAGAAGAGCGCTGTTTTTTTGGGGATGAAATAAAAAGACAAAAAGGGCGGGATCAGCTAGCTAACATCTTGCCAAGCGAAAATGTTTTAAAGTGGTAAGGTTTAACGTTTGCTGATAGTACAACGACTGGATCGGTCTGGTGTGACTCGTTGGGAACCAACCTTTCAAAGACAGGTGGAAATACAATAGCCTTCCCACTCACTGGTTCCAAGTTAGTATTTTCATAATCTTTGCCTCGCTGACTCTTAAATTATTTCTTTATTTCCTGTCTGTAGGTACTTTTTGGTAGGTACCTAGGTTATTTTTTTGTAAACGGTAACATATTGCAACAAATTGTTTTTATTCCAACAAAGTCTCCATTTCGACAATGAACCACAAAAATCAATAATTAATTAATGGTGACATTGTAAATTTTTTGGTCAAGTGCAACTTGATGAAATGAACTAATTTATATGGTCAACTCGTGCTTGAGAAAAAAATCTCTACATATAATAAAACTGTATTCAATGTAAAATTATTTTCATAATAAAAGGTGGAATGGTTCCTAAGACAGTTTCTCTTTATTCTCTATACTGATGTCGACTCAAGTCGGAAGGCTAAGAAACTTCGTCAAAGGCACATATGAATGACAAAATTAAGCTAATTATGACTGAAACTAACTACGAAATGCATGCAGAAGCGGCAACTTTATAAACTTTACGTAACGGTGTATACATATTAATTTTAATTTGTAAAGTTTGCCTAAATGGCAGTGCAGTTGAATTCTGTTTCAAGAAGACACGAAAGCTCGGCGCTGAGCTCTGTAGAACATAAAGGCGCAGATCCACCGATGCGCATGCTGTACACGGGCGCATTACGTGTGTTTAGTTAAGTGTTTTACTAGTTACGATACGATACGATGTGTATGTAAGTCTGTAAGGTGTATATTCTTTGGGCCTTAGATTGAGTATTTTACAACTTATGTCTTATCTATAGTTGCCTAGAGTAAAGATATTATTATTATAATTTTAGCTGTGGATTCATTTGTTTGACAATGTGGTTCAACGTTTCTAAAACTGAAGCGCACCACTGTTTTGATTTATAACGTGTACCGAGTGCAAAGCGTGAATGGCGTTGACAGCATTGAGCTACGTTAGCGCATATTCGAGCAAGCCACGCGTTAACCAATGTGCAGGCGGTGGGAACGTGCCGAGCGCGATTTAATAATGGATTTAATTCCATGATCCACGCTTTACGATTCTGGATAGCGGATCACAGGATCGCCAATCGACCGCTGTGCACCCGGCTAATCAATCAATCATTTATTTATTTAATGACGGCTAATGACGTCAACTCATGCGTAGCGTGCCCGTGTGTTGCAGTGAACACAATCACATACATTTTCTGGCGAAGCGAAGCTTGACGCACGTGCCGTGTGCCGTGCGCTGCGGTGGGTCTGCGCCTTATGACAAAATCAACAAAGTTCGGTGTACGAGCCCCAGCCAAATGAACGATTTATAATTCTAATGGAAATGCTTCGATTTCCTGCTAAGCTGTGATCCTGAGGGCAATTAGAAAGTTGTGAGGTTTGAGAACTTTACGTCAGAATTTGATGCGCTTCGGCTTTTAGCTTAGTGCTTGTATTTTGCAGCTATTATATTGAATAATTATGAAGGTTCTGCTTCCTGGCTGTTTATTTTATACAGAATTGAGGATTAAAAGTAAGGTGAGAGCTTACAGAAGCTTTCTAGAGTTTCCGAGGCCAATTATTGCAACATAAAGGTTAGTTCATTTCTACGAAAACAGGATTTTAGCTTCTGATACAAAAGTACATCTATAAATATTATGAATAATAAAATAATCCTCCAAGTGAATCACTTACGTAATTATTTTAATTTCGCAGGTGTGTATATTTGATATTGAAATGAAACCACTAATTCATTTTGCATTCATTTATAATAATGGATCATAATATGCACTGTGCACTGGCACGGCTTCATTGAGAAATCCTGACATTCAGAACGTGCCAGTCAACACGAATTATAGGCAGAACTCGTATATTAATAGAGCCTGTACTGTACTCGCATATCGGTTGGCAAAGTTCAATATTAGCCACCACGTTATCGTTCACTGAATTCCAATTGCAATGTCTGTGATGCGTTGTAAATTCACCGAGCTGACCGAGATATATTACATTAATCAAAGCTCTCAAAGGGAGTTGGCTATTAGATCGTAGGATTTGTCGAAGCTCATGTAATTTAGATGCAAATCTAACTAAATAACTAAAGGGTGAATTAAAAATATGTGAATATTATGTAATTTCTACATGTGCAGGTGCGAATTATAATGGTAAGAACTTGGGTACTTACGGAGGGATCCTCCCTCGAATGCTTTCTAAAAATACTAAAACTTTGTTTTGGCATTGATTCGGATTCCAACGGAGTAAACTGGTAAGGAAATTCAAGTAATTAATTATACAAGAAGTTGTATAGTTTACTACGTAGGCAAGTTATAGCGATAGGACATCGTTTGCAAATTATATGTATAGCTCAACTAAATAAAATGCTATTTAACAGCAAGTCGTATAGTTTACTACGTACGCAAGTTATAGCGATAGGACATCGTTAGCAAATTATATGTATAGCTCAACTAAATCAAATGCTACTTTACAACAAGTCGTATAGTTTACTACGTACGCAAGTTATAGCGATAGGACATCGTTTGCAAATTATATGTATAGCTCAACTCAATCAAATGCTACTTTACAACAAGTCGTATAGTTTACTACGTACGCAAGTTATAGCGATAGGACATCGTTTTGCAAATTATATGTATAGCTCAACTCAATCAAATGCTACTTTACAACAAGTCGTATAGTTTACTACGTACGCAAGTTATAGCGATAGGACATCGTTTGCAAATTATATGTATAGCTCAACTAAATAAAATGCTATTTAACAGCAAGTCGTATAGTTTACTACGTACGCAAGTTATAGCGATAGGACATCGTTAGCAAATTATATGTATAGCTCAACTAAATCAAATGCTACTTTACAACAAGTCGTATAGTTTACTACGTACGCAAGTTATAGCGATAGGACATAATTTTGCTAATTATATGTATAGCTCAACTCAGTCAAGTGCTGATAGTAGTAATGCAACGAATAGTGATTCGAACGAATAACCAGTTAGGGAGCGTCCACTAATAGGCTACTTTACTAGTTACTAACATATCATATTGTTTATTGATTCATGAGGATACAAATAATATTTATCTTAATTAATTATAAGTATTTTGTTAAAAAAAAGCATTATAAAATAATACTGATTATATTTATGCTGCCATAACGCTTGCTTCAGAAATATGGCGTCGACCTCATGTCCGTGTGTTGTTATGACAGCTTGCTCTGTGGATTTTACTATATTTTACGGTGTTGTGACGTCACAGTAGATTAAGCCAATCAAAACCGTTTAGGGTCATATTCGTTCCAACTTCAAAAACAATTTTTATTTTGGGTTTTTTGTTGAAAATATTCAATATTTTTTATGTTTTAATACAATTTGCTTATTAAATCCATTATCTACACGGATAACACTATTAATTTAACTGTTTTTCATACTGTCTATTAGTCTGTCAAAGTGGTCTATAAACGATCGTACTGAATAAATACATTTTGATTTTGATTTTTCCCTTACGTGAGGATTTTGGGGTGGGAGGGGGCCAAACCGAATCTCACCCGATCTCACGTGGGGAGAGTGGGGTCAGTCAAATACACGCACAATTTAAATGCACGATATATTTTAGATTAAGCAAGCCGCAACTTTGGTAGAACAAAGGATAAAGTGTGTGATGACATAAAGCTGTGTTCTACAGGTGGCGATATGTAGAGAAAATATTAATGTAAGCAAGCCGCAACTTTGGTAGAATAAAGGATAAAGTGTGTGATGACATAAAGCTGTGTTCTACAGGTGGCCTACGGCGATATGTAGAGAAAATATTAACGAAACAAAGTTAACATGCAATACAATCAATCTGGATAATCTCAGTATAACACTACCCTTATTATTTAAGTTTCCCCGGTATCGTTAAACAGCTCATTAATTGAAAAATTGTTAGTGTATTTCCCTCCGGGCGCGTATTATGAACAGTCGTTATAAATAAGCTTAACAGACGTATCGACTAATGTGAAACAGTGAATCAAATTTCTGACCTATGCGACGCTAACCGCCGTCTATTCCCGTTGTCCCCGTATACCGTGTCCCCGTACTACGGGGACAGCGGGAATTTGATTAAATATTTAAAAATACTTCCCGTTGTCCCCGTACTCTGTCCCCGTAAAGCAATAACTATAAATAATAAATATCTTTGGACATTTTACACGGCATCATCTAGTCCCAAGTTAAGCAACTTAATGCTTGTGTTATGGTAACCAGATGACTGATATACTTAGATACATTTTGTAAATACATACATATTATAGATAGAAAAACATCCAGACCCGGAACAAATATCTGTAGAACATACAAACATTTGTCCCGTAGCGGGAATCGAACCCGCAACCTCCTCGTCTCAGGCAAAGCCGGTCAACTTAGATTGCGCTAACTGTACCCTGTCATTAATTACCAGGCTTTGATTGTAATTGGAACGTGCCAAGCGATTTTTTTTAATTTAGAACAATTTGAGACAACACTCACTATAAACAGTTTCGTCACCGACAAAAACCGTAGTAAAACTTTATTTCCGAGCCCGATTCCGTCATGTTATGCATGGTACGTTTTACTACGGAACCCCAGGGCAAAATTAACCACAACCCACAAACATGTTCAGAGATTTCAAATACGAGTAGTTTCATAAAAAATATCAATAATTTTCTCCAAAAAGGTCATCTAAAATGTTCAGTGAAGATCGAATATTATTTGTCGAAGGCCAGATTGACTGTAGAAATTTTTACATTTTGGTTCTTATTTTGATTACTTACAGAGTCGTTTTTGCTACTCAGGGTGAGGAGCATTTCCTGTAGTTTCTGTTAGAGACAATTAATTTTATACAATTCATTTCCAAATTTATATCCTCTACAATTATTTTAAAGCAGTAGGTACTTACTCTTTCTCTCTTTTCACAGCGTGGGAGAGGAGACCGGTCTTGGCTTCCCTGAAAAAAATATATTATTAGCCGAATTCAAAAAATAGGAGGTAGGTTCTTAATGTTTGTTCGCGGATAACTTCGTCGTTATTGAACTGATTTTGATGCTTATTTTTTGTTGGAAAGAAGATATGCCCATAAAAAAAATATGAGGATCGGAATATTCGGAGCTATGCACAGAAATGCACCTCGAGATGCAGGTTGCTCTCTTCTCAAAGGATAGGCTACTTTTGATCCGGTATTCCCACGGGAACGTGAACTGTTCATCGCGGGTAACACGGGGCGCAGCTAGTAAATTATATGTATCAATAAAAAACAATACGCTTTATTCCTAAAGCGACCTACATTATAAATCTTGTGATTTATCTATCGTGGAGAGATTTTCCTATAAAAAGCGACCTACATTATAAATCTTGTGATATATCTATCGTGGAGAGATTTTCCTATAAAAAGCGACCTACATTATAAATCTTGTGATTTATCTATCGTGGAGAGATTTTCCTATAAAAAGCGACCTACATTATAAATCTTGTGATATATCTATCGTGGAGAGATTTTCCTATAAAAAGCGACCTACATTATAAATCTTGTGATTTATCTATCGTGGAGAGATTTTCCTATAAAAAGCGACCTACATTATAAATCTTGTGATATATCTATCGTGGAGAGATTTTCCTATAAAAAGCGACCTACATTATAAATCTTGTGATTTATCTATCGTAGAGAGATTTTCCTATAAAAAGCGACCTACATTATAAATCTTGTGATTTATCTATCGTGGAGAGGTTTTTCTATAAAAAGCGACGTAAGTACCTATATTATAAATCTTGTGATATATCTATCGTGGAGAGATAATGCGACTTACGAGTCTGGTGTCCTTGAACATGATGGCGAGAGGGTGGTTGGTCGCCACGAGGAAGGAGTGGTTGACCCCGGGGTGGTCCAGGTCGTGGGTTATGGCTGCCAACAGAACCACCATCACCTCCAGCGGGCTCAGGTTGCGACTCAGCTACGAATATACCAATTCAATTAAACGATAGTTCCAGAACACGGAAGAAAGAGAACGGCGTAACGTTTTCGTTCTCGCTCATTGAAGATAGTTTTAAACAATAGAAAAAAATAACAAATGATATCTAAGTAGTAATTAGTCATCTGGTTACCATAACACAAGCATTAAGTTGCTTAGCTTGGAACTAGATGACGCCATGTGGAATGTCCAAGGATATTTATTTATTATTTATTTATTATTGAAATCGGGGGTCTCCGGAACTGCGGTATCGGGGTACTGAGGGAATAACCCGATAAGAAGATTGTTAGTAATCACAACCCAAGTTTTAACTGCGCTTACCTATGTGTCGAAAGAAAGAAAGAAAAATCATTTATTCTCGTAGAACCTAAAGGATCACTTCATGTTTCGTCTTACATGCTAGCTAGGTGATTGTTATGCCTTTAATGTCTCGAGTAATGTACTTACCGGTGGTTCCTGGAGGAAGCAGTGGATGGCTTGTGTGACATCAGCCGCGTGGACCGAGTTGTGGTATGGGTTTGTGGCATGGTAGCAATCCTCGATGGAACGGAAGAGCTTCCAGCAGCTCTCCGGCAGCAGTTTAAAGAAATCAATGAGACCGTATCCAGCGAACAGGTGAATGCCTAAATTAGGCAAGCACCGTCCTGTCGAAAGAAAACGAGGATTTTATCTATATCTATACTATACTAATACTATAAAGTGGTAAAGTTAACCAACTATACGTACAGTCTTTTTTGCTTCGAACATCGAGCAAGAATTATGAACGTTTGAATCTTGTTCGAATCGAACAATTTAGTTGGCTTCGAGCATTTGTCTTGGGAGATTACTCCAAACAAACTAACCAGTTTGTTTGGGGTAATCTCCCACGAATAAAGGACCACCTTTGAGTCTAAACGCGGAAAATGGAGCCCCCCATACATGGGGTAATCTCTGAAACTAACTACTCATCCGATTTCAAAAATTCTTTCACCGATGACTTTTCGAATGAACTAGGTTATATTTTATCAAAGTAGGTACCATATGAGCGAAGCCGCGGTCGAGTAAGCTAGTCCATATTATAAACGCGAAAGTTTGTGAGAATGGATGGATGGATAATTGGATATGATGTTTGATACCCACACACAAAATGTACTTTACGGATTTGGCTAATACCTACTTGGGATACTAAGTCTCTAGGTACTTACATATAAGATACTACTTATATGGGATCTACTTATATGTTGAGAGGGATTACTCCATCATTAAAATAAGGGTTGTTTATTTTCACATTTAGTCAGCTCGATTCCCTGACCAAGCACTCAATAATTTAATTAAGAAAATCTTTGAATGCAGATTTAACTACTTTTAAAAATAAAATAATGTTTCCCTTCAGCAAAATATCCTATCTACATAATTTAAGGTACTTCTCCTTTATGTGGTATAGCGTTGGAACACTGTATACTTACAACACATGCATATTATAGTAGAGAAAACACGTGCAAAGCCGGGGCGGGTCGCAAGTATTATACAAATTGTACCTTTCGGTTTCATACATATAACGTGCACAAAGATAAGCATACTGCATTAACCACACGTAATGTCAATAACTACGGGACAATTGAGAGTAAACCGAGACAAGATACAAATCGTTTACAAACACAGCTTATATTCGTACAATGGGCATGCTTACTAAAAAAAATATTTATCTAATTGAATACGATTAATGGATCTGAAAAACTTATTTTTTTCATAATAAGAGCAAGACTAATATTTATTAATAGAATTAGAAGCATGACATGATTTATTTTCATCATGTTTTTATTTTTTCAGTGTAAAACCACACTTCGTTGTTTCATAGAAAATGAAAATTCTTATATTCATTTTTTATTTCGGCGGGAATCAATTATCATGCCGATTTGTATAAAACGCTTCGTATTTTTGTCGCGTCGATCAGTTAGGGGCCGGTCAATTGAACTGGCCCGCATTGTTTCGCATTCAAGGTTGGTAAAATAAGGATCGATGTAGTATTTTGTAAGGGCCTGACATAAGAAACGATGTACTTACATGTTTAAGAATACATCAGGTTTCTTGCATGTTCTAGTACAAATTCTATAACTCTTTTATTTGCATTTAGATGAGATTAGTTTTCGCTTTATTTTTTGTATTAATTACTAAAATTTCTTGGATAATATTGATGTTTTAGAGTTTCCAGGCTATCTGGTACTGCGGGATCAGGATTACGATTTTGTGTATGGCCTTTGTCTGTCTTCTAGATATTAATCGTCTTTGTTAGTAGGAAGTAGGATAGATGGTAATATTGAACAGCCTCTACTCACAAACCGAAAACGATATATCGTGCCAATAATCGCAGCAAACACAGATGATATTGACTAAATAACTTACCGCCAGTAGCCCGGTCGAATGAGGCCGTATCAAAATCCCAATAGGTACTTCGAGACAACCAGATCTGTGAAAAAAATAAATTAGTTACTTAGTTAAATATCGACCCCGTTATTCATATTATGGGGCGTCTAAACGGGCTACAGAACAAGATTTGCGAGGCGATCGTACGGCCACACGCCGGCTACACATAAAAACATTTTGACATACCAAAAAATATGTGGCTATAATGCCGGGCCATCCTTAAAATATTGCATAGTGTGGCTGGTATAGCTAGCAATGTTGCCGGCCACAGTATTGCAGCCACAAATTGTCGTAGAATATAGCCCGTTTAGACGCCCCTTTAGACTAAGTAAACTTATTTTCGCTAAAACGGATATCAAATCTGTTGCTATGTATTTTCATTGCCATAAGAGTAACAAGAACACAATAAATCTATTTTTTTATTCTGCCAGTGTCTTGGGCACGCTTCCGTCTGACAGTGGTTTGAATCAGTTGAGCTACCTATAGATCGTTTGTAACGATCCTTAGGTGGCTCGACTGGTTCTAATTGTATCTTGTACAGTTATGTAAATAATGTAGTAAATAAATAATAACTACGCAATAAATAAGGTAATTGTATAATGCGTTAAAAAAAGTTTTCTTGATAAAGTTTTTAACCATTATTTTTTTTATTTATTTTAATGTGGAACTAATCTAATAACTTCGAACTAGTTGTTTTTGTGTAGGTATTCGAATTCGTTATGCTTAGTTCAACTGTGAATGATGAATTGATGAGCGGAAAACCACTACACAAATATACTACCAATCAAAATTCGCCCAAGCCGTAATTTCGCAAATATTTTAACATAAACGTATATCTGTAATACCTACAGTAAAACCCCCAATTTTAAATACTGATTATGTACACTGACGGTTTGATAATGTTCGTCACCTTAGAGTCGGTTTTTGCTTGCACCAAATTGCAAGAATCAATTTTTATTGTACCAACATTTACCAGTGACGTTCCTTTCTCAAGTTTCAAAAGGGATTATGTGCTTGTGCTCGTTGAACGAATCAAGTCGAAAACCGACGAACATTTCAAACCGTCACTGTACATGAAATCATGCTAAACCATGGACCACCCTATTATAATCTATAAAAATATTATAAAGAGGTAAAGTTAGTTGGTTTGTTTGTATATTAGGGGTAATCTCCGAAACTACTCATCCGATTTCAAAATTTATTTCACCGATGTATTTGTGTGCATGGCCTTTCCGAATGAACATTGGCTATATTTTATCAAGGTTCGTACCATTGACAAAACAAATATATTTGAATTATATACAGTCTTTTTTTTAACTGGGACAGCGTGGGGAATCCGAATAAGAGAAAAATAGAATAATCTTAGTAGATACACGGAAACTGTTTTAGAAACCATTACATTTTTTAAGTAATTAAAATTTGTCATTTTACCTCGTAAGAGAGATATGGGGGAAACCTTTGCCCAGCAGTGAGACGATAGGTATAGGTTTACAAAAAAATAGGTATCTTCAGTGCGTTTACAAGTTTTTTTAAGCTAAATTAGAAGAAGGTAATATGTAAAATGAGAATAAATAATAATATTTTTAAAGTAATGATAAGTAAGTAGGTGGGTAGTATGTTTCAATATTAGCACCAAGATTGAAATATTGAACCTTACTCATATTAATAACCTGGCTTTGAAAATAATACTGAAATCATAGAAGGAAGGCAGCACCTGCGACACAAGTCTCACCACTTAGTGTAGGTGCTGTAGCCCAGCTTTACAAAACCAAGCCATAAGTTGTAAAAAACTGTTTTTAAATTAATTTACCTATATGATTTTATACCTTATTACTTTATTGCTTGAAATGAATAAAATGATTTTGATTTTTTTGATTTTTTGAACTAACAGTGTGCACTGCGACATATTTGTTTTGTGTTACATCAGTTTATGTTTGTCATTCATCGTGGCGTTATCATTGGATAACGCCACGATGAATGACAAACATAAACATAACATAATATATAACGCATAAAGACAAAACGCAAAATTTTCCCTGTATCTTGTATGGTTTCGGATTTCCCCATACAATCATATAAAAACCTGTAAGTAGGTACCTATAATGCAATGTATGTTTGTATGGATGGTTAACTCTGGTGTGTCCGAGTTTTAAGGACACCTGAAGGCCTTGTTTAAGCAAACAAATACTGAGTTTCTTCGTATGCAGTTTCCCCCCTCGCCCCTCAGCCGCGGAAAGGGAATCTAGCCGTTGACACTCAATCAATTCACATCATAATTATATTACCAATATCTTATAACTACTTTGTAACTGTACCAAAAGCAGCAAATTTATTTAATTATATGTACATATTGTTGGAGAAGAGTTTAATTCAAGACCAGAAGCCCCAATCCCCAACAGGGCTCATTTATGTGTTCACGACTTAAATACCGGAACCGATCAATTAGACGTACCCTTCAAAGCACGGAAGGAGCGTTCATTAATTACGTAAGGCTTTGGTCATTTTTGACCCTTCCCTACTAAGCGAAATGTGCGAGTTAGTACAACCCCCCTTTTTCTAGCGAAAATAAAAAATACGTGATGTTTAGCGAGACCCCCTCACCCCTACCTGAGATTGGATGAGATTCGGCTAGGCCACCTCCCCCAATAAGCCTCACGTAATTCATGGACGCCCCCGAAGCGAAACGCTCAGCTCTCAACAAAGAAACTTCCATATTGAAATTGGTGACCGTTCAGAACGTCTATTAACTTGCAAGACTTATCAAGAACGTCTAAGCAAATTACGCTTAAGCGTATAACTTAGTTGTGAGTTCGCATGTTTGTCGCCAGCTATATCGCAAGTGCAGCGAGTAGCAGTTTACAAGGAAAAGCGTCCCCATAATAACGTCATGACAGCTAATTATGGTTATTATAATGATCTCGCGTGCTTGAATACGTCCAATCAACGGCGCCGATACCTGATATCTATTCCCGAGCGGCGCAAGCTCGGCGTATCGGCGTGGAGCTCTCAATTCTCACAAAAGTTTTGAACGACCGAGCTGAGCACGACCCTGCGCCAACAAGATTCCTATTTTATGCCGGCACCACACATTGGCGTCAACTCGGTGCCAACATTAGAATGGCCAATGGCAATGCTCCGTTTGTGTCGAATACCGTAAACGGAGCATTGCCATTGGCCATTCTATTATTTGGAACCAAGTTGAAGCCCATTGTGGTGGCGGCATTAGAATATAACACATCCGATGTAAAACAGTTATTCAATAAAAATAAATAAAGTTTTAAGGCACCTCGATAATTGTAAGGAAAATTACAATCACGTCATTATCGTTTTGGGATGCGCGTTGAATTCGAATTGCAGGTAATGATTGTAATTTTATTTTACGAAAATGGCCTTGCATAAGCTAGTTGAGAAGCACCGCGGGCCAGCAATAATGTCAACGACAATCGTAAAACAGTGCGCAAAGACGATTCATGAATACAAATCTGACGGACCTACCATTGAGATGTATTAAAGAGTCACAATCTAATAGCTGACAACACTCAAAAAATGTGCGTGCAAATTCAATGTTCTACAATGACATTTGACATTTGAATGTAGACGTTATGACGTTTGTTTTCATGTTCAATGTCGCTTGAACGCAAAAAAGAAAAACTCGGCGCACTACGTAGTGTGCGCAGAGTTTTGGCGTTTACATTTTATTTGTCTGATTGTGGTTCTATAATACATCTCAAGGATCACTTAAGTTTCGTTTTACATGCTAGGTGATTCTAATGCCTGTTCCAACGCGACTCCCTACACCAGGGAAAGAATCAGGCTTGTAATGTGAGCTTTGGGTACACTTGACTGTACCTAGCGAAAATTAACATTTTAAACATTGAGATGTATTAAAGAGTCACATCTAATAGCTGACAACACTCAAAAAATGTGCGGGCAAATTCAATGCTGTACAATGACATTTGACATTTGAATGTAGACGTTATGTCGCTTGTTTTAATGTTCAATGTCGCTTGTACGCAAAAATGAAAAACTCTGCGCACTACGTAGCGTGCGCCGAGTTTTGGCGTTTACATTTTATTTGTCTGATTGTGGCTCTATAATACATCTCAATGATTTTAAAGCTTTTTTTAAGACCTACTCCATAGGTGTGTCGTCGGAGACACACCTATGGAGTAAACGAAAGAAAAAAAATCACAACAATGTGTTCAGAAGAAGTAAATCCATATTTTCATTCGATACATTACAAACATTGGATAAGTCAATCTAACTTGTAATGTAGGAGTAACCAGAGTTCAAATTAACTTGTTATCTAGAAGTACCTATCGTTATCAGCTAAATTTATACATAATCATAATCGGTAACAAGTAACAAAATCCAAAATTTTGAGAAAACCCGAGACGGTTAAAAAGTAATTGAATATTCACTTTCTTTTCTGCACTCTACACACTACTTCCTTTCATTTGATACCAAACTTGTAGTTTTGGGTTTGCACAAACAGTGTTTGCTGCAGCGCCCTCTGGTGAGTTGTCACCGTAACACCTATCTAAGAACATGCACCAATCAAACCCGTACCCATAACCGAAAACTGCATCGTTCGTTCGTATGAGCAAATGGCCAACTCTGGTGACGAATACGATTAAATAATTAAGCTTATTTTGTATTTAAAGCTATTGGTTTTCCAAAGAATCTATATCTATAATGCTTTCTGCTTACCTGAACATGCATAGGGTAGCAGTTGTCTAGGATAATCTCCTCGACTTTAGTGGAGCTGGTCAGTGTTCGTTTTTTGGGCTTCTTCCTCAAGGAATGGAACATCCCCGTCGGTCCACGCTTATCCCAGTTCATATTTAAACTTTCATTGGCGTCTTCGTGCAATATACCATTAAGTTCTTCGTGGAAGGTCTTACCTGTGAAGAAAAAACACATTTTAAGATAAGATAAGATAAGATAAGATTCGTTTATTTGCCAGAATATAAGTTACAATCAGATCTTATAGTACTAATGGTTAGTCCAGATTCTACCTAATAGGCATGCAAATGTTAATACTTAATAATATCAAAGACGATTAATATCTAGAAGACAGACAAAGGCCATACACAAAATCGTAACCCTGTCCCGCAGTACCAGATAGCCTGAGAACTTTAAAACATCAATTTTATCCAAGAAATTTCAATACTTAGTAGTAGGTAGCAACAATATTCAATATTTAAACATTTTTAACTAGAAAGTAATTGAAATTTCTTGGATAAAATTGATGTTTTAGAGTTTTCAGGCTATTTTTTAGGGTTACGATTTTGTGTATGGCCATTGTCTGTCTTCTAGATATTAATCGTCTTTGATAATATTTAAAATTTATTTTTATTTTATAATCATAGTTCGATGTCCCTATAGTTAAAATATTGGTCAATTGAATAATAACATTTGTTAATCAGCCATTTCCTTAGTTTTACATTGAAAAGTTTTCCTGATAAGGTTTTTAGGTCGTCTGGTAAGTGATTACCTATATATTTTAATTGTCATATAGTATGCCTGTTTTTTTGTCATTTCTAAATTATATTTTGGGGTATGTAAAGTTTAAATTCTATCTAGCTGTTACCTTCCAAAGATAGTACGAAATCTGCTGATGTAACATTGAATTTGTGATAAATAATAAAAAAGGAGTAAGTAATTAAAATAATTAGTTGTACGGAAACACAATGTAAAAATTAATGAGACTCGAATTTACTATCAGCTGGGAAGGTGCATGACTATGGAACGATTTTTCATATTAACAAACTGATAGGAACACTTAATATATCGGCGCATATATCAGAGACATGGGTGTTATTATCAAGGACATTGTTTACAAAAGCGTATATAAAAATAATAGCCTTTGCCGACTACCACGTATAATACCATCACCGTATCAGCCTCTCTACTCTACAAACCGAAAACTATACACAGTGCCAATAATCGCAGTTAATTTTATGTTGGTTAATCTTCCGAATTCAGTTTCCACTAACATAAGCTGACCTGCGATTATTGGCACGATGTCTAGCTCACTTTGGAGTCACTTTGGAGTAAACAACTCAGTTTCACGCGGTACAAAAATATTCCCAAAATTCCCATATATTCATTATTTAAATAAAATAGATAAACAAACAAATATCCTTGGACATTTTACACGGCGTCATCTAGTCCCTTAAGCTTTTGTTATGTTAACCAGATAACTGATATACTACTTAGATACATTTTTTTTTGTAAATACATACATAATATTATAGATAGAAAAACATCCAGACCCGGAACAGATATCTATAGAACATACAAATATTTGTCCCGTGGCGGGAATCGAACCCGCAACCTCCGCGTCTCAGGCGAGCCTTCGCCCACTGCACCACAGAGGTCGTCAAATTAATGTTGTCGCAAAGTGGGTCGTCTATACTTATCTACTCGTATATCTATACTTCTAATACTAATATTATAAAGAGGTAAAGTTAGTTTGTTTGTTTGTATGTTTGAGGTAATCTCCGAAACTACTCATCCGATTTCAAAAATTATTTCACCGATGTGTAGCATGAACTTTCCGAATGAACATAGGCTATATTTCATCAAGGAGTAAGCTGGTCTATTATATATTCTGTAGAATAAGCTTTAACCATAGAGCAACCAAATTTTTAGATTATGCTAGCAAAGACAATGAATACTAAGTAGACAGACAAAGTTCATACATAAAATCGTAACCCTGAAAATGGCCCAAAGCGGGAGTTTAAAGTAGATGGCCGCACCAGATAGCCTGGAAACTTTAAATCATAAATTTTATCCAAGAAATTTAAATTACTTTCTCGTTAAAATTACATATAATTTTTTTTGTATTCAAAGTTTTCAAACGAAACTAAATGACAAGAAAGTGATTTAAATTAGGCGTGACGTCTTGCGCTCCGATTGCTGTTTTACCTACAAAACATGGCGGAATGCTGTAATTTCTAATTCTATTCTATCTAAATAAATAGTAATCTTGCTCTTATTATAAATATAGTATTTTCAGGATCGTGAATCGTATTTGATTAGATAAATAATTTATTTTTTTCTAATTCTTGATTACTGTCATCATGCGTATTATCACGGTCTTGGTGTGGCACGTACCGTTACAGTAAAAGCGTGTATTATAAAGCGCGTTGATCCAATACACATGGAACAAGGGGAATAATTTGCGGTTGACATCAATGAACCCTTTACAAAGAACTACTGTGAAATTAATTGCGGTACCTATAATATCGTAGGTACATAATTAATTTTGTGACAGGCTTTTCTAAAGTAATATTTCGCGTATTATAAATTAATTTTCAATAACGACGCGTGCTTTTATACTTTTCGAGGAAAACTGTAGAGGCTTTTGCTGCAAATAATCAAATGTGATTCACACAATTTTGATCGAAATTTTCAACGGTTCAATCGGTTTATTGTACATCTACGAGTATTATGTAGGTGTGTAATTGCTTTGTTTATCTATTAGTTTACCGAACGTATTCACTCGCAGCGGCCCGTCACTATAGCTCTCGGCCCACAGAGCAAAACAAACGTAGACTTCGCGCCTTCGAGCGCCTCGTTAGAACCCGAATAAAGCCACTTACTTACTTACTTGGCTGTAATACTTTTCCTTTTAAATTTGTAGTGCATTTCCAAATACGGGGGTTGGGCGCAAGAGAGAGAGTGGGGGGGACAGTTGACACTAACGAAAATGAGCACTTTAAAAATTTAAATTGAAAAAATGCTCTTTGAAAACCTCCAATATTGGCTGTAATATTTTTGAAAGACCTATCCCACGCACGACACCCCACAGCGGGTACCGATTTTCGGGTATAGACTACAGACACTTGATTAATAATAAGTACCTTGATTATTATCTCAATAATAATAATACCTATAGGTCCCTGACCCAAATTCCGAGTTCGATCTTGCTCTTATCGTATGACGACGCCAATTTCGTATCGTTAAATTATCCTTATCTCGGTACAGGCTATTTACACTTTATCTTTATACGGTTTTTATTGAGTAAACTATGTAAATAGATTAGTAATTTTTGCAGGACATTATTATGAGAACGAACTTATGTTAATATTATTTTATTTAGGGTTTCGTACTTAAAGGGTAAAAACGAGACCCTATGATATAGACTCCGCTGTCCGTCTGTCTCTCTGTCACCAAATTGTACCTCATGAACTGTGATAGCTAGCCAGTTGAAATTTTCACAGATTACGTATTTATTTTTTATTGCCGCTAAAACAACAATTACTAAAAACAGGAAAAAAATATTTAAGGGGTATGTTGTAAGGCCCCATACATCAAACGTGATTTTTTTCCGGTTTGCTCAATGTTAATAACGACAACATGTAGGTAGACGTTGAAATAATTACAGAATGGTACGGAACCATTCGTGCGCGAGTCCGATTCGCACTTGGCAGATTTTTAAAGGTAATCGATGGCTTTTGTCTACACAAAATTAAGAACTTAGGCAAGTACATAAAATAATCAAACAATGTTTTCAAAATAAGACAAAGTTTTAAAATACGTAGCTACATACGGTTTTTAAAGAACCATGGGCGTCGTGTTTCGATTTCTGGGTCTGCTATTCACAAACCACCAGTTTTGGTGTACCAGAACACTAGTTTTGCTTTTGGTTTGAACTTAGCTGCGGACAAAAGGTTTTAAAAGGTGACAAGGTTGTTACTGTTTGTTGGATGTTACTTATCGCGTCCATACCGTCAAATTAACAAAATATAACAAAGATTAACATTCAGCAACAAGCAAGTTGCACGGCATTATGTTCTCAAACGGATCAATGTTGTCGATTGTTACCACATGTTGACTGTTTTCAGTCAAGTTATGCACCATTACCAACACGACAACATAATAATCTACTTACTTAAATAGTTTTTTTCTATAGGATGGTGCTCAGTAACACTTGGAAACGCTGTCCTACAACATTATGCGGTGTAGATGCGCCATTAAAAGACGGCGCGTTATTTGACATGATTGGATAAGTGAAGTTCATTGCATCCGGAGCGCTGATTGAATTGAATGATTCCTGGCTCTCTGACGAGTGCTCGCTTCTGTCCTCCGTGTCAAGAATGGCCGACAACTCGCAAGGTGGTCCATTATCCGAATGTTCATTTCATTAAGCCCGTCACACACGTAGCAATAATATATATTACTATAAATTATAGCAAGGCATTATTACGATTACTTTCTACTAGCTGCACCCCGCGGTGTTACCCACGGTGGATAGTTCCCGTTCCCGTGGGAATACCGGGATTAAAAGTAGCCTATGTGTTATTCCCAGTCATAAACTATGTATATTCCAAGTTTCAGCCAAATCCGTTCAGTAGTTTTAGCGTGAAAGAGTAACAAACACACTTACATACTTACACACACACAAACTTTCACCTTTATAATATTAGTAGGTAGGATTAGATACAAATATTCAAGTAGCTATAATTTTATATATTTAAGCAGCTATAATATGTATTACTAGCTGCGCCTCGCGGTGTTACCCGCGGTAGTTACCGTTCCCGTGGGAATACCGGAATCAAAAGTAGCCTATGTGTTATTCCCGGTCATAAACTATGTATATTCCAAGTTTCAGCCAAATCCGTTCAGTAGTTTTAGCGTGAAAGAGTAACAAACACACTTACATACTTACACACACACAAACTTTCACCTTTATAATATTAGTAGGATAGCTGCGTGTGCGGTCACTTGAAATTTTGTATAAAAAATATATATATCGTAATATGCCTTGCTATAATTTATTATTATAGCTAGTGTGTGACGGGTTTTACGCGATTTTATGAATAATCTGAGCTCTCCCGCTGCAGAGACAGGCCAATAGTTCTCTCTACACCAGGGCTTGGAACCGGTTTGAAATTTACCTGTTCGGAACCGGTAAAAACCGTTCTTTCAATGTTTTTCGTTCGGAACGTAAACGTTATCGCGAACTAATGAAAAACCTCAATGAACCGGTATATCCAAGTGTATCTAAAGGTGTAGAGTCTACACCTTTTATGTTTGTTGGGTATAGTGAAACTAGCGTCTTCGTGCGGCATCGCTCATGTAAAAACCTTCCAAATTAAATGAAATGAAAAAATTAAAAAAATGAAATATGATCACGACTGTATCCCAGGGAGCGGTAGACATTTCTTACAGATCTTAATGCAATTTAAGATCCTTTTGGAGATGTCTAAGGGGGCAGTCAGAGGTATGTCCAAATACATATTTGGTACATGCCCGATCTGTTGCAGAAGTTAACTTTCCATACGTGACAGGTTGCAAGCCCATCGACGCTATTAGAGAGTAAACTGGTTTCCTCACGATGTTTTCCTTCACCGTTAAAAGCTCGTGTTAAAGCGCATATAAATTTTTCGATGCGAAAAGTTCATCGATGCACGGCCGGATTCGAACCCACGACCTTCGGATCGAAAGTCGAAGATCGAAAGTCGAATCCACTTGACCAACCACTTTTCTTCCAAATTAAATAATCTACATAATTATTTTTTATAATTTGCACTTGAAGTACCTCTTTTTATTCGACATTATTACAGGCCGTGGGCAGAGTGGGTCAACTTTTTCTTTAACTGCTAATTCCGTCGATAGAGGACGGATTTTGTAAAACAATTTTTGTTCTGTTCCTTACATCCCTATCTATCTCGCCATTATTCTGTACTACTGAACCAAGGTACCAAAAAATCGGAGCAGACTGGTAGGGACACACTACACACCATCTAGGCAATATGGGCTTAATGTGCCACCCTTATTAGAAGCATAATTATGCAATATGTATATATATTCCATAATGAGGTTCTCTTCACTAGAAATGGGAGGAAATTGTGCATTGAGAATACAATCAAACCGCGCTCGGCTTGTGGTTCTGAAATCGGCAGGCTAATTAGAATCGCGCTTTGCTGTCGCGATATATGAAGCCTGCCGATCCAGTGATTACTGACAGGCGGGCCGTGCGTTAGTTTGCTAACCAATATCAAAGCAACCAATTAGGTAGCCCGTGCAGTATTAAGGTGTACTATGATAGGTTTCACAAACTGAATGTTCAGTTTGTGAAATCATCCTAAGCTTTTTTTTTAATACTTCTGTACTTAATAGTTTCATTTTGTTTTTTAGGAGGAGTAGCAAAGTCGCACTTGGTGGCCACCAAAATCTGTTTTCGCTACTCTTCCTAAACTATACAAAATGAAACTATTTTGACAAACTGAACATTCAGTTTTTAAAATTTCCTTTGTTCAACGTAATAATAAAATAAAATAGAAGCGGCGCTAGTTTGACGCGTAAACTCTGAAATCTATACTCAGTTATTCTGAATAAATTTTAAGTAAAAGTTAACGAAATTCCTAATTAATTTTATTTTTTTATTGTAGTAATTTTTATTTTATCTTGATTCATAATTATGTATCTACTTGAAATTATATTGACGTTTGACATTGTATCCCTACCTATTTCTTTTATAATCCATATTTTTTGTTTTTCTTTCTCTTTGTTTCTGAAGCTTGATATTTGACTCCTGTATGTTTTTTTTTTTATAAGCGTAATTGGGGGTTTTGGATTTCCTGCAAAGAGAATTAACATTTTACAAAATTCAATAATGAAAACATAAAAAGTTACTCTCTAGCGAGAGCAACCAAAATGTATTTTAAATTTATTATTTTGTAATCTATACTAATATTATAAAGAGGTAAAGTTTAACCATGCTAGTTAATAAATAAATAAATAAATAAATGACTATGAAAATAAAATATGACATTTCATTTCAGTAGGGAAGTTTTTAAGTGAAGCAAACTACAACATATTTTCACAGTTTTCAAATTTAGATAATCCACTGATGCACGGGACTCACACAACCTTCTGATCGAGAGTTGAGATACTATTTCCGTCGAGTATATCTAGCTAGAGGGTCATATACCTATATACCTATACATATAAGAGTCTATGCACACTACGTTTCTGAAACGAGCAGTCACTGCGCGATTTTGTGTGGCGCGTCACCCTGCTAGTTCTGAGCGCATTTTACAATTTATTCCGCATTCGTCCCATGAAAGTTCGTAAAAAAATCACCACCAAAAAAACCATATAAAAAAATCTACTTTCGTCCCACGATCCCCGCTACGGGACAAATGTTTGTATCTTCTACAGATTTTTGTTCCGGGTCTGGATGTTTTTCTATCTATACCTAGTATGTATGTATTTACAAAAAAAAATGCATTTATGTCATCTGGTTACCATTAGCATTAAGTTGCTTAACTTGGGACTAGATGATGCTGTGTGGAATGTCCATGGATATTTATTTATTTATTATTATAATCATTCAAAAAACGCGGTGTGCACAGTCTCTTAGCAGAGTAACACCTCATTTACAATGCTACATGCATCAGCTACGACATTAACACCGTTACATATCAAATCGTGTCCCTCGATAGTCATTGCGTTTACCAACATAAGACAAGAGGCCCTAGCCATGTTACATTTCGACAATCGCTTTCGATTAGAAACTAAAAAAAATGTATAGGAATTGACATTCGATGACGAAAACTCGAGCGATCAGAAATGTCAAATCAAAGGTGTAGCGATGATAGAAATCGAATCGCTTCATAGCGAATGCCGGTTGGCTAGGCTCTAAGGATCGCTACTGTGTGTTGTTATCACGCCTCGATTACAATAATGCGCCGTTTACATGAAAAGATTTTGATTTATTTATTTTAAGGATATCTAACATAGGGTTACACTGTATGTTATGCATCAATTGATAGCCAAATATTAGTAAACAAAAACTAGTGCTCCCATAATTAAAGGATATCACAACATTCGTTAAAAAAAACCATCTTAATTCTAAGAAGATAATTAGGTAATTATAATATTAAAAATTAAATTAAACCGGTTTCACTAAGCTTTGAAACTTCACTAAGCCAATTATGCCTGTAGTAGTAGCCTACTATACAACGGCTTTCTTTTTTAGTCTGCCCGGGACCACGGGTGGTGCAATCCAGTCGAAACGTCGGGATAAAATTAAATGAAGGTAAATAGCGATAAATACCCGTAAATATTATGTTTTTTCAAACATTAGTGTACTTTTCTTTGAAAATGACGTTTCGGCTGTGTAGCAACAAACACGGCCACTGCGAGTCTAGAAGTCATATTATTAGTTATCAGTCGTCTGGTTACCATTTAAAGCATTCAATTGCTTAGCTTGGGATTAGATAACGCTGTGTGAAATGTCCGAAAATATTTAATTTAATATATATTTTTTTTTTACTATCTGTCGAGCGAAGCGAAAACTGTCTTGCTATAATATAACTATTTCTAAGAAAGTTCATCGGAATAAAGTTATAGTATACAAGCTTAGCAAGTTACTATTTAGGTTTTGCTGTAGTTTTGATTGACTAAATATTAAGTAATGCCAGTTATTGAACTCACGTTGCGGTATTTCATCGGGGGTTGCGTTATAATCTGAAACAATAAACACAATGGTTAGTTGAGACAATAAAACTTAAGTCCTGCAGTAACATAATATATAAAACTTAAGAGCTCAGCTCTTGTCGGTGTAATGATGCAATTTCCTCCATATACTTCTTTCCAATGCAATCTCTTTTACTTCTTGATACGACATGACAGCGACCTTCTCTTTTATCTGACTTATGTAATTAATTCTCGGTCTTCCCCTTCCTCTCCTTCCTTCCACTTTTCCTTCTATGATGTTCCTTATAAAGCTGTCATGTCGTATAAGATGGCCAATCATTTTTCATAACATCATAATGCAGTAACATGTATAAGTAAAATTGTAAAAACCACTAAATTACAATCAAACGTGATTCAATCCGCGAGATTGTTAACTGTCACAATAGTGGCAATTCGGAGTGTCACAAAAGCTAAAATAAACTAACTAAAATTAATGCCATCCTTTTTATTCCCATCGCTATGAAAGGGACGGCAACATTTTTGGTTAGTTTAGTTTAGCTTTTGCGATACTCCGAATTGCCACTAATGTGATCCTATATTGTGACACATGACACACATTGTGACAGTTAACAATGCTGATTATTAGAAAAATAACTGGTTTCCTCACGATGTTTTCCCTCACCGTTTAGAGTTTGTCTCTAATATAATTAACTAGCTGCGCCCCGCGGTGTTTTCGGTCAATAGTTCCCGTTCCCGTGGGAATACCGGGAAGCCTATTTTTTATCCTGTGTAGGTACTATATATCACACTAATCACACTAATATTATAAAGGTGAAGGTTTGTGTGTGTGTAAGTGTGTAAGTATGTAAGTGTGTTTGTTACTCTTTCACGCTCAAACGGCTGGACGGATTTGAATGAAATTTGGTACCAGGATTGCTTATACCCTGGATTAAAAAATAGGCTACTTTTGATCTCGATATTTCCATAGGAATGGGAACTATTCACCGCGGGTAACACCGCGGGGCGCAGCTAGTTTATGATAAGGCAACATGATAAAATTGTTGGCAGCGAAGCTCGCTCGCAACATAAACGAATTCAATTCATAATTAGTAAGAGTTCCAGGAACATGGAAGGAGAGATTCAGTATGAGCGGGATATTAAAATCATTTTACTGAGAAAATCAGGTCAGTCAATATCGTTGGAAATATTGTTTACAAGAATAACCGGAAATATTACGACGTAATGATGCAAATGTCAGCTATTTAAATGGTAGGGGATTTGCACTCTGTAGCTGAGGTATCTTAAAAAAACGTGTTTTAATAGCTTCAATGCCATCCACATCTCTAATATAAGGCTTTCGTAACTGACTGACTGACTATCAAAGCACAGCCTAATCCATAAGTCCGAGACACATAAAACTTGGAAGGTGCATTCTTCTTAAAGTGTAGGGGTGCACTAAAAAATAAATTTTGGAAATTCAACCCCTAAGGGGATAAACTATTCTTCAGAGGGGATGCGCGAGTCGCACGAAGGTGTAGTTGGCATTATAACTTCTAAACGGGTGGTTCAATTAGCTTCAAACATTGTACGTATTCTCATAATCAGATGGTGAATTGTTGGGATTTTAAAAATTCTTCAGCCTAATTAGGTTACTAAGGCTGCGTATCCATTGACGCGGAGCTGTGCGGAGCGGTGCTTAGCGGTGCATGAATTGACCAATCACTATGCTCGAAATCGCGGAGCAAAGATTTTAGAGCATAGTGATTGGTCAATTCATGCACGGCTAAGCACCGCTCCGCACAGCTCCGCGTCAATGGAAACGCAGCCTAAGACGAAATTCACGTGAACGACGTCGCGGGCATCTGCTAGTGTCATACACGGTTATCCCCGAGTAACCCGATTCCGCAGCCGTCCCGGAGGCCCCCGACATCTAATTATGATAATAAAGTTACCTGAGACACATTATTCCTGGTGATTTATTACAAACACTTGCATATTTTTAAAGTCTTAGCATTGAAGAGGTTTTAAGAAATCAGCATAACAAATCCCAATGATTTCGAAGCTTTAGCAAAGAGACTCATGTTGATGAATAGTCAGCAGTTTGGAACCATAATGTTTTCCAAGATTAAGGATACTATTATTGCTAATTAGGATTAGGAGCTGACCTTGTAAGGTAAAGAATGTAGGTATTATATTATTTTTCCGAGTTAGTTCGTTTGTCGTATGAGCAAGTGGCCAACTCTGGTGACGGAGTTTTTAGGCCGCCTAAAGGCCTCCGTCATGGCTTAACTTATTTTTCCGAGTATAAATAAATGTGATACAAGTATACATCAACCCCCTTATGCATATTGGTTCAGTAAACCTGCTTTAGCTAAAATTGATATTAATTCTGATGCTATCTATTTTCATTGACATAAGAGTAACAAGAAAACAACATTCTTTTTAAACCAATGTATATTAAATTGACAAATCTTTAGAGTGGTTCGCCAACTGGTCACTTTTGAAACTCGGCTTTTCTGACCAGTTGACGAAATGAATAAGACCAAAATTTTATGTAACATGGACTAACATGGTTAATGCTCGATACAATACAATACAATACAATACTAAAGTACAATATTAGCTGGTTATTTAATAAATAACAATACTAAAAAAATCATAATTAAAAAATTCTGCACTATAATGAAATATTATAGAATCACAAAAATTTCATTAAGTATACATTTCAAATCATTATTAACAAATTGGTAGTTCGTAGAAAAGTAATACGTAAAGAACACCATATCTCGAATCAACCAGACTCTTATGGTGAAGCTTGCTACGTATAGATTGTCGAAGTTAAGCCACGCTCTGAGCGGTCACTACTTAGATGGGTGACCGCAACTGGCATAATTATCTGAGCGCTTCCGTGCTTCGGAGGGCACGTTAAATTGTCGGTTCCTGCTTTTAAAGTCATTAAGCCATGGCCTTAAGGCGGTCTAAAAACTCCGTCACCAGAGTTGGCCACTTGCTCTACGAACTTACTTTATTTTCTGTTCATCCCATTCATGCAATGTAAAAATGTGGCTTTACTTTGTGACGAATGTACAACAACCGTATCCAACAAACTCTATTTGCCTCTAAGTAACTTACTAAGTCAAATCTGGCAGAGGAAGTTGTTCATACTATTTGTATACACTGTTACTAGCTTATTGACGGACTAGCAGACCCGCGCGGCTTCGCTCGCGTGTTGTACATACAATTCGACACTGCATTTAACCCTTTTAAAGGGTTTTTTTGAAAAACCCTTAAATACGTACATATTTATTTTGCATCGTTAGTTTTACAACCGAGTTTTAAGCAAATCGAACCACCCAATAAAAAGTTCCTATACAAACTTTGACATTACATTTTACCCCTTTTCAGGCATTTTTTTTTAATTCCTGAAAAACTAGTAAATTTATTTGTCATTTACAATATCTAGATACCGAGTTTGAAGCAAATCGCTTCACGCATTAAAAAGTTGCATACAAACGTTTTTATCCCATTTCAACTCTTTAGGGGTGGAATTTCGAAAAATCCCGTCTTCGTACGTAGTTTTGTTGTAAAAGAAAGCTACCTTCCAAATTTCAGCTTCATAGCTTCAGTGGTTTGGTCTGTGCGTTGATTCTACAAAAATGCTTATTGTTTTATATATATATTGTGATTGATGATGTTCTAAGGAAAATAGATCTCATTAATGTCGTAATAAAATGAATCATCTTTAGGCACTTGTCCTAAAGATGATTCATTTTATTACGACGCAAAAAGCTAGGCCCACCAGGTTCTTGCCTAATTCTTTCCCAAGTGTAGGGAGTCGCGTTGGAACAGGCATTAGAATCACCTAGCATGTTAGACGAAACTGAAGTGATCCTTGAGATCCTACCAAAATAAATAATTTTTCTTTTTTTCTTTCTTTCTTGGTGAGAAGAGACCAATTTCCTGCAATCTCAAGGTGTATTTCTGTGCACAATTCCGAAGATCCTCGTATTTTTTTTATGGGAACCTCCTTGGAATATCTTCTTTCCAACAAGAAAAGAACCATCAAAAAAAAGGTTACAGTAAACATAGTAGTTTTTATAACAAAAATGGCAGAAGCTACAAATAATTTTAACTGAATAATTTTATTCTGTTTTTAGCGCTTCGGCCGTCTACGAAACCGGAGCTTCGTAACCAGTTACGAACTAAACATAATTGGTCCGATACTAGTTACGAGAAAACACGTTGTTATAGCACCAGAAATACATCATCCGTGATAATTTCAACCGGTTGTTTTCAAAATACGGACCAAATCCACGGTTCATGAGATACGGGTGGTCAGACAGACGGGACGGACAGACAGATGGGTCAACCTCGAACAGACTAATAATTTTCAAAATCGGTCTTATTATTAAAGGAAGAATCGGTGAACATACTTAAATATAAATACATAAAAAAATACATATTCAAAGGAAAAAAAAATCTCCTCATTTTTGATGCGATCTCTTCCAAAGAAGTATATATAGAGAAAATGTCATCATTGTATATTAAAAATATCAACATTGACAAGGGACTTCCTCGCCGTATTTATACCTTATATATACATATGTCCCGACGCGTCGGGATGAAGCGTCGCGACGTTTCATTGCACAGAGCTAATACGAGTTGTATTATTGCAACAGGGGCTGACTCCTGTCGATGCAAATAATAAGCTCGTTATAATATTACGGCTCGAATCACAAAGTTGATCTCTGATTTTATACCATTAGGTTTAGTCGTGAGTCGTACCTTTTATTTAGCTTAGACAAGGTTAAGCCAAACTGAAATTCTGTCTGCTGAAAGTCTAAACTTGCCCATCTAGCAATACACGTCAGTTTAAAAGCCTCAACGGCTGCTCGTTCAAAGTTTATTGAGAAATGGCTGCAAGAATTGAATCTGACATCTTCCTTGCGCTCTTTAAAACACGCTAAAATATCTCTACAAAATCACACAGCGAAACTCACTCTTAAAATTAAGTTTTAAGAAGCAATTTCGTGTGAGCTTTTTTGGTAGGGTTTTTATCGAGAAAAGCGCTGCTTGCATATTTATTAGCTGCTCTTTTTGTGTGTAATGGATATTTAAGTAAATACACAACAACAGTAAGTATGATTGAATCGCTTAAAATGTGCGAAAGTATAAAGATAATTATGGTAAGTAATTATAAATAGATTACGCTAAAGTAATACATCAAGATGCATGCGAATGTTTAAAACATGTTCACTTGAAAAGTCAATTGAAGAGTAATTTTAAAATGCATCGTAATATGCAACATTAAATATACATAGTCAATACATTTAATTTTATGGATACTAGCATTTGCTTCCGGCTGTACTTACTATGATACAAATTAGCCTATGTGTTATATCAGGTCACATAAACTATGTATGTATATTCCTAGTTTCAGCCAAAAGTCGTTTTTGTGTGAAAGAGTAACAAATCTCTCTCTTTATACAGCGACTAGCTAACTTGCCCGTGGTTTTGCTCGCGTGGTACCTACCTTGATAAAATAGCCTATGTTCATTCGGAAAGTCTAAGCTACAAATTGGTGAAATAATTTTTGAAATCGGATGAGTAGTTTCGAAGATTACCCCAAACATACAAACAAACCAACATTACCTCTTTATAATATTAGTATAGATATAGATTAGTATAGATACAATCTTTCAGGTTTATAATATTAGTAAGATTTACTGTTAAAATTAAACACAAACTATTCCACTTACATGGGTATATTTAGATTAAAGTGTACATAGCTCTAGCTTACTCGCCCGCGGCATCGCTCGCGTGGTAAAATATAGCCTATGTTCGTTCATTCGGAAAGTCTATGCTACACATCGGTGACAGAATTTTTGAAATCAGATGAGTAGTTTCGGAGATTACCCCAAACATACAAGCAAACCAACTTTACCTCTTTAAGTACCTATTAAATTAAGTAGGTATATGCAGAAACGTAATATATTTTAGTGCAATGCAAAGTACAAGTTTGTTTCTTTAACATAATATTAGTATAGAAATAGTAACCTAATATAATGAACAAAGAGCTCATAATTGTTTCATACAAACAACGCTATTTAGTGCCAAGCAATTACGATGGTAGTACAACGCTTCACCGCGAGCCGAGTTAGATAGTTTGCGGTTACGATAGGTACTCTATTTCCGCGAGTCGAAAGTTGAGATGAAATACTCCACTTCATTCGTATTTCAATTTGCACATTCTAGCGTTCCGCTTGTGGTTTTCATGAAATTTCAAAATGGTGTTTTCATTTTAGAACTTACGCCGTAACAATGTTGTTATGCGGAAATGGTTGAAAATGATAAGGGGATTTACAAAGAACTGCAATTATTTTACTATTTCTAATATAAGCCCACGAAAAAGTAAAACAAATAAAATATTATTGAATGTGATATATCATTCCAAAAGGTTTTTACCCGACTTCAGAAAAGGAGATTCTAGTTCCATAGTATGTATTTGTTTTTATGTATGTTCAGTGTTCACCGATTATCCGTCAATAGTAGGCCGATTTCGATTTTTTTATTGCACCACAACAATGCACCAAAATGCACCTCAAGAGTCACCAAAATGCTCTTCTTACAAATATTATGTCGGATATTTTAATTTTTTTTATTTTGTCACTTGCTTGTTTATTCTAGGATACTTAGATAGTTTTTTAAATGTAAAATTTAAGGGTTAAGGCTACCTTTTCTTTTGTAGTTAGAAGGTTTTGTTCTTAGGAACCTTTTGTTTTATTTTGAAAAAAAAATGCCATTTTTAGATTTTTTTTAAATAAAGTTTGCCCAAAAAATTACATATTATGTAAAAAAAAACCAGTTGATCTTAATCGATTCTATTTCTCATCAAAACGGCTGGGACGGTTTTAACGGGATTTTGACTGGCATTCAGAAGCACGGAAGCGCTCATCTGCTAATAATACTAGCTGTTAAAGATCTAAAAAGAACGTCTAAGCAAGCCACGAGCGCTTAGGTTAAAATAACATAATTGTTTAAATGAAAACAAACTGGAAATAATTACACAAGCCATGGTAGTCATTAGCTTCCAGCTGAGATGCCGCCATGGAACACCATGACGCGAAGTTGCTGGTTATTCAGCAAACACAACATTATTACCTTATGGAAAGTTTATGGTGTAATAAAATTTGTATTTTAAAAACATCCTTTGCAATTAATTCGTATAATAGAAATAAGAAGTATGTACCAAGCTACGTTCCTACGATATTCCTTACAATATATTGAAAGAGGATAGTTAGCGAGTCTCAGGTTCAAGAAATATATTACCTAGACATACGTTTGTCAAGTCTCCAGAACAATATCAATATTGTACCGGCCACAAAAGATTGAGTATGATTTAGCTCAAGCTAAATCATACTCACGGATGCTAAGACAATGTGAATTCTGATTTTCAATTAAGGGAAATAACATTAGTTTTACAATTTGTAAACTATTATGTTGTGAAAATTGTCTTTTATCATAGTTTGATATTGGAAACTTAACCCATTATTTTGATTGTTTCAAACCCGGTTTTTATAATAGATACTTCTAATATCAATTTTATCTACTTTTCTTATTTAATAAATTGCACTAACATATTGACAACAATACTACTATGTATTTCCATTATATAATTTGATAATGAACAGTTACATATTCGTATAATATCAATAATTGACATGACATGTCCGAGCGAACGCTAGGAGGCGCTATTGTTCTCAAATGGATTAGGTAGCGTATTCCCTGAAAGCACCCAGATGACCGGAGCTAATTCACCTAGGTGCATCAAATATACTTTGAGTAGGTACCTTAACTATGCAAAATGTGGGAACTTTGTTTCCACTGGCAGCTCTTAACCGGCCATATCCCAGGAAAGACAAAATACGTTTTACTACACCGTTTAAAGCTCGTGTTTGCACATTATACATTTAAAAATACATTTCTAAACGAAAAATCCAAAGTTTGGCAAAGATTGTCGACATTACTGTATATAGGTACTTAAGTACACATAAATACTCACTTTACATCTTTACTAATATAATTTAGTAAGAGATGAAAAAGCTAGAGTTTTCACTGGGTACCTAACAACGTCTAACAACGGAGTAATGCCAAAAAAGCTCTAGTATGACAATTAATTCGTTTAATACTCTTGACACATAAGTATCAATACAACACCCACCACCCACACACGCACGCACAAGGGGAGAATAGCCAGTCAAGCAAAGTGATTGAATATTGGCACATCCTATTGATTTATGTGCCGGTGTTGGTACGGTACTTACTAATTAAGTAAGCCTGTTGACATCTAGCCAAGCATTTAGAATTCTGTAGTCTATTTACAATGGCAACTATGGGTAATACAATAAGGCTCAAATCAAATCACACCGAGACGGCAGCGAAGCGGCTGCAGTTTCAGTGTCATGTAAGTTTAAACTTTACCTTCATTACAATAATGCACAGTATTAAAGCGCTTTGAAATGAGAGTTCTTGGCGCCTCATGCGGTCGCTTGTTGGTTGTGGTCGCTTGCGTTTCAAGTTTCTCAAGCGATTACTATGTATTATGGTAATGAAGATAAGGTTTAAAATTATATGACACTATTTTTTCATAGAACTAAAATTTATATTTTCATAGAACATTACTTACGTACCTACTATTTTGTTTTAAGTAGTAGGTAATACGTTTACAACCATCGCCCACTTATGAAAATAAATGCTTCTTCATTCAAAAGATCTCTAACAGAGCATTACTTGTGAACAATAAATTAATGTTTGGACAAGTTAGGCGTAGGTTTTAGACGACGCGCTGCAGGCATGGATAAAGAATTAGAGATGGAATAGGTACATTATAGGCTGTCTCAATAAGAATAAATATGCTGTCAATATATTGTAAATATTATGTAAAATTTATTGGTAGGTATGTGACGTCACACTTCTTGTAGATTTAGTGTCCGAAGGCAATTACAGGTACTTACAGTATAATTTTATGTAAATTATTTCATAACTATAGTGCCTGGGACTTTGTTGAGAAGGAAAAGGCCTGCCCCTTAGCTATCCTCTCAGATTAGCCGGCCATATTCACAGGAAAACAATGGTCATTACGCGCGGGGCTTACTAAGCCGCGAGTTCAATGCTTTAGAGCTCGTATTAAAGTAATATAATTTTTCCGCAACGAAAAATCCATGTGCACGACTGAGATTGGAACCCACGACCTTCAGAACGTAAGTCTGGGTACCACTCGGCAAACACGTGCATTTTCCTTTGTTGTCTGTATGCGGTCGGTAGCACATCCGGTAGGTAGAAAGGAAAATATGAAATTGAATAATATATTCTCGATATTCAATCCAATGTGGTTTTGCTGTTTCGACAGGTAGATTCAATTTTCATGCTAACAACAGGCTGTCGAGTTGTTGGAAAATATCATTTAAATTTTTCGATTTATCTTACAAAAACTGATGCAAAATATGATAATTTAATGATTTTCCGATGATTTTAATAAATCGGTAAACAGTTCGTGTCCGTACATTAAGGTGCCTGTGTGCGTGAAACTAGCGCCGCCAACTATTTAATTTTATAAGTTGAACAAAAGAATTTAAAACAAAAATGTAATGTAAAAAAGGTTGTGAAACCTAATCCTACTAATCCTACTAATCCTACTAATATTATAAAGGTGAAAGTTTGTGTGTGTGTAAGTGTGTTTGTTACTCTTTCACGCTAAAACTACTTAACGGATTTGGCTTAAACTTGGAACATACATAGTTTATGACCGGGAATAACACATAAGCTACTTTTGATTCCGGTATTCCCACGGGAACGGGAACTAGCGCGGGTAACACCGCGAGGCGCAGCTAGTAGGTATATAATAAAAAGCTTTTTATAATACCTCTGTAACAGTTTTATTTTGTATAGTTTAGGAAAAGAAGCGAAAACAGAGTTTGGTGCCCACCAAGTGCAACTTCTTAATCTAGTCCTAGGTGATCAAAAGGGGTGAAAATATTTCTACGCAAAATAGTGTTTCTTAAACTTACAAACTTTAAACATTATTACATTTTCAAAACTACCCCTGTCATGGTGGTGAGGGGATGCGAGAAGGGATTCTTAAGGTTTATTTGGGATTTTTTTAACGGGTGATTCCACTGCATTCACTTGAAACTCAGTATAAATATTTATCAGTACAAATGAAAAAAAATCCTATATATAATTTCGTATAACAAAGTCATATTAAACCTTCTTAACGGGTAGTTTGAATTGCTTTAAACTTTGAATGTGTTTTCATAAATAGATGTAGGTTGCTTAAGATTTTACAAATTTTTCAGCCTCCTTTAAGTTACTAAGACTAAATTCACGCGAACGAAGTCACGGGCGTCTGCTAGTGTAAAATAAATACCTGTTGCTGGATCCATAATCTCTTGCGCTATTGTATTGATTACTACCACTTTGTGACTTCGCGTTTGATAGATCAACTCTTAGTGAAGTTCTAAGCCGACTGTCGAGTCGCGTCGTGTCGTGTCGTGTCGTGTCGCCCGGTGAAGACACAGCGCGTTAATTTGCGGTTTCTGGATAAGAGCGAGTCGTCGAGTGCTCGAGGACCAAGTGGTGGCCCACGTATGTGGCGAAGAGTACGCGGCTTGTGCGCAAAACTCCAAACCAAGACCCTACTCGAAAAACCGAAAACGATACAATGTCCCAATAATCGCAGGTCAGCTCATGTTGGCTGAAACTGAATTCGGACGATTAACCAACATAAAGCTGGACGATACTGACACGATGTATCGTTTACGGTTTTGGGAGTAAGGGCCCATCAGTAACTACCCCGAAAAAACGTGACGCACAAACGTGGATAAACTTAAGAAAGTCTCAGAAACAACTTTGCGAAATGTGTAAATTAAATGTGTACCTAATTATTACGGACTCGTGGACGTCAACGAGAGTCTGTTTATATAATACTTTATATATCAATTTGTTTATTCAATTTTGAAGTAAAAATTAAGCGAACTAAAATATAGAAAAAAAACATTAACGTAACTGTATTATTTTTCGTAGGTTGGCCACTTGCTCATACGAACTTACTTACTTACTTTATTTTTCGTAGGTATTTATTTGCAAATTGTCTATAGGAAACTAATCCTTACATACCTAATAATAAAGTTATTTAAATTGTTACCTAACACGTCAAGTACCTAATTTTCAAAGTATCTTTTTGTTAATCTATTCTACCTAGCTCTTCAATGTGATCCGAGAAGTCCCTCTCCATAAATGATTTTTGAATTTAAAAGAAAAATAACATTTCATTCTGATTGTATGTTTAATTTCACGATTTCGACACACGTCACTCGCACGTATTCCACGTAAAATATATTGGAATCGATAGTGATAAAGTAAAAATAGCTTGTATTGCATAATAATCTGACCATTCAGCATAACCATTGAATCGGACGTATGTATAGTATCGATTCCAAAATCTGTGAGAATAATAATCGAAAATCGAATAGGTTCACAAACGATATACCTACACAAGCTCATCTCTACTGACAAACTTCAAAATACTTAAAGACTTTTTGGCGGGAATTTAAGAAGTCATGTTTTTTTTTATTTTATTTTCAGAAACTTGTGTTTTAGCGAATGTTAATGTTGTGTAGTAATGGTGTATTATTAACTGTTAAGTTTTCGTGAACAGACAAAACTGGATATCATTGCATCTCGAGTTCTCACAAAAAGTCCGTGTGATGCTTCAGTACAGACCCACATCTTTACTGAGACACTAGGGAATGGGTGGGATATTATTACATTTAATGTACATCATAGTACTTATATAATTTGTATTTGTTGTTAATCCCATAACTGGAATTATACCACTATGAAGATTACTTGATGTGTGGCTAAAAGCACAAGTCGTGCGAAGCCAAAATAAAGAGAAAAAAAACTTAAGTAAAACAGGACTGTGCACTACTACATCTCGCTACCGAGAATACTCCTCAAAGTTCTAGAAAATGCTTAATAGAATATCGACGTCATAACAAATATAATTATCTTCATAATTTTACAATACGACCGAGCGCTCCCGTGCTTCGGAGGAAACGTTAAATTGTCTGTCCAGGCTTTTCAAGGGATCGTCGAAGTTAAGCAACGTTCTGAGCGTTCACAACTTGGATGGGTGACCGCAAGTGGCATTATCAGCGGAGCGTTTCCGTGCTTCGGAGGGCACGTTAAATTATCGGTCCCGACTTTTAAAGTCGTTAAGCCATGACGGAGCCTCCTCCGTCCGAGGCCTTCAGGCGGCCTACAAACTCCGTCACTAGAGTTGACCACTTGCTCATACAAATGTACTTACTTTTCTATACAATATGATCGTAAACATTTATTATTTCCCAGTAAACATGCAAACAACGAAGTTGGAACAGATCCCAGCACATACCATGCGACGCGGGTTGTTTATTAATGTTATTGTTTTCGTTACGTCTCGTAAATACTTACACAATTTGCTTTCTAAAAGCGGAATAGTAGAACAACAAAACTGAAACTGGGGCCAATCATATTTATCACCGCTATACAGGATGGGACAAAATTTTGAGTCTTTAAAGGTAGCTTTTGTACTTAGAAAGTTTGCTCTTAGAAACTTACTGTTTTATTTCGACGAAAAAAAAATTTATGAAATTTTAGATTTTTTTAATTAAGTAGGGCTTACCCAAAAAATGATATAAAAAAAAAGGTGATCACCAGGAACACTTTCCCCAAAGTAACTACCATAATGAAAAAATCAGTAGCTGCCTTTTGCACGTTGAAGTGGTTACGAAAACATTTACAAGAGCAAGAGCGCCAACATTTTAAGTGCCTTGATAAAATGACACAAGTATAATGACTATTGAGATAAGAAACAAACATTCATAAAACCATTTCTACAATTCTGACATTCAAACGTGGATGTGATAAAGCCAATACTAACTCGGCCGCGAATCCCATACAACAAACGTCATTTTATCGCCGTTTTTTTGCTCGTTATTATAACAACAGGTAGACGCTTGAAATATTCATAGAACGGTACCGAACCCTCCGAGCGCGTGTCCGACTCGCACTTGTCTTGGTGTAGGGAGTCGCGTTGGAACAGGCATTAGAATCACCTATCATGCAACACGAAACTGAAGTGATCCTTGAGATCCTAGCTAAACGATTTTTCTTTCTTTCTTGGCTGATTTTTTATATTTGAACCGATGACGAGGGACAGCAAAGTCTGAAGGGCTTAATCTGAGTTTTCGAGAGTACTTGGTTGTTTAATTATATCATTCAGTATTATACAATACTAGCTTACTCGCCCACGGCTTCGCCTGCGTGGTACATACAGGTTGATAAAATATAGCCTATGTTCATTCGGATAGTCCATGCTACACATCGGTGAAACAATTTTTGAAATCGGATGAGTTGTTTCGCAGATTACCCTAAACATAAAACAAACTAACCAACTTTACCTCTTTATAATATTAGTATAGATAGATAGTATAGACGTGTACATAGTCAACTTACCGGAGACGTTGTTTTCTTCGAAGGATGGAGAATCGCTGGACGTTTCCGGACTCCCATCGAAGCGCTGCAAAAAACAAATATAATTTATTCAGTAGGACCACATCATAACACAGGTCAAGCATCACTAACACAAGTATTGAAATCATTTTATTACCTCGACGTTTCGATTATATTTAAACAGTTTAAAAAGTGTTATTATATAATTATACATTTAAGTTATTGTTTTTTTAAGAAATTGATGAATGCCAAACTATAAACATAGTATCTGAAATCCGATTTTATTGAAGATCATAAAGATCTGAAATAAGTCTATCGCTCCCTGGGATACAGTCGTGATCATATTTATTTTACATTTATTTTCAGTTTTTTTTTTTTCATATTATGTGCTAAAAACTTTGATCCTAGAAAAAAAATCATCATCATTCATCTTTCCCCTGCCCTTATCCCACGCTAGGTGGGGTCGGCAACATGTTTTCTTCTTCCACTCACCCCTATCATTCGTCAACTCTAAATCTACTCCTCCACATTTATATAATCCTCTTTCACACAGTCAAACCACATTTTCTTCGGCCTTTCTCTACTTGCATGCCCATCCATACATTGCCTTTCACATCCTAGAAAAAAGTTATAACATGAAAAAACAAGAGCCTATGAAATGTGCAAAACTGCACACAAGTACCTTTGTCCTATAGATCTGGGAATTCGAATGCTAGCGTCAATACATTTTTCATTTCGTAAAATAATATGCGTATTTCACACGAGCGCGAACTTCAAAGGAAAACATGATGAAAACATTATGTTGACTAAATAACATTATGTTTCGTTTTGTATAGGCTGGCCGTCTGCCACCTGAGTACCTACTTAGGTACTTCTAAAAAGTGGGTATGTGTCAAATTTGTTAAATAATGCACTGATAAAAATTACTAGAAATATGTAATAACTGCTAAAGCGGTGTTACCCGCGGTGGGAATATCGGGATCTAAAGTAGCCTATTTTTTAATCCAGGGTTAAGCAATCCTGGTACCAATGGCAATTTGTGTGTCTCTTTCATCGCTCAAACAGCTGGACGGATTTAAATGAAATTTGGTACCAGGATTGCTTATACCCTGGATTAAAAAATAGGCGACTCTTAATCCCGGTATTCCCACGAGAACGCGAACAATTCGCAGCGGGTAACACCGCGGGGCGCAGCTAGTATCCTCATAATTAAACTATATTTAGCTAAAAGAAGCTTAGAACCATGAACAAAAGGGGATGTCTGCATTGTTTTGCTTTATTGGCTAACTTTTCCTTGTACCTACCCCAGCAAAAGCACTCGGCAATACTCGGTAAAGTTAATAATACGAATGAGACTTAAATGGGTGCCAATTTTGTACATAATCCTAAAACGCTAAGAACACAATGGTGTCAATTCAGGTGTCGTAAAACTAAACTAATTTACACACTACATACACTTAAATTGATGCCACCCTTTTTATTTCGAACGTTATGAGATGAAAGGCAACATTTTAGTGCTGTCAAATGAGTTTAGTTTGGCGACATTAGAATTGACACCATTAAATATCTATTCATTTTCTATTACCCCCTAATCCCCCTATATTTTGCTCTTCAACAATCGTTTTAGAATAGAAATAGAACAAAAACAACTTTCTATATGAATTGGCATTCAATGACGAAAGGTCACGTGATGAGAAATAATTAGCGTTGATAGAAAGACAACTATAAAAAACAAATCGCGAGGCTACGGGCTCAGGGGCTGCGTTCCGCCAAAGATGAGTGAGGATGCGTTGCAAGGAATGTATTTGTCAAGAACCAATAGAATCGCTTCATTTACCCGCCTAACCTCGAAGAATGAAGCAATTCTATTAGTTCTTGACAAACACATTCCTTATCCACGCGAATGCTTTGCGTTGCGAGGGTGTTTCTACAATACCTACAATACAATACAAAAGTATTTATTTTCTCAAAAAATTTACACAAAGGTTAGATACAAAATAAAGTTAAATCTAAGTAGGTAAGTACTATGTTGAGATAAAAGGAGTAAATTCAGCATAAAGCTGCATGTAAACACGTACAGCGCTGGTGGTTCTACATAATTTAATTGTTAGAATATTATTTTGTTGACTAAGTAATAAATATTTTACGACAGATTTGTTTCTTTATTTCAAATACTTTTCGTTGTAACTGTACTTAAATTAGAATTAAACAATATATTTAGTGGTCACATTACGAGTGGTCCCAATTGCCTAAGGAAAATTAATTAAATTACTGAATTAGGCGTGTCTTCTCGTGTGTCAAATGTTAATCACATCAATTTGATTTCTGGTGGGCCACTTTTAATACTGGCTATATTTTTGAAAGACCTATCCAATGACATTATTATACTAATACCACAGGATGTCCGAGTAAGTAGCATAGTAGGACTTTTTGACGGGAATTTGAGATGTCAAGTTGTCTTTTTTGTTTTATTTTCTAAAACTTGTGTTTTAGCGAATGTTAAAGTGTAATAATGGTGGATTATTAACTGTTAAGTGTTCGTGAACGTACATAAGTGTGGGCAAATGAAACAAAACTGAATATCATTGCATTTCGAGTTCTCTCAAAAAGTCCATAAAAAGCTTTAGTAAAGAACCCACATCTTTACTGACGCTGACTATGACATGACTTTGACTTGACTTTACTAACTTGAATTATTTTAACATGGTAGAGGCTAAATGCGTGGCAAAAGCCGGCGAAGCCAAAATAAAGAAGAAGAAGTAGCATATGTAACACTTTGATCGAACACCACATAGTTACACTTATCTAGCGTGACCTTCAACATTATTACGTTGTTACTTACTAATTAATCGCTTTAACGACCAACGGCGATAATTTCTACCTCAATCATTGAATGGACAATTGGACACGGGTATTTAGTACCTATGTAGCATATGCATCATGAAGCGCTCGTGGCGAAGCTTGCTAAGACGTTCTTGATAGATCGTCGAAGTTAAGCAACGTTCTGAGCGGTCACTACTTGGATGGGTGACCGCAAGTGGCATTTTCATCTGAGTGCTTCCGTGCTTCGGAGGGCACGTTAAATTGTCGGTCCCGGCTTTTAAAGTCGTTAAGCCATGACGGAGGCCTTTAGGCGGCCTAAAATCTCCGTCAACAGAGTTAGCCACTTGCTCATACAAACGAACGAACGAACTACCCTGTATCGTCCCACTGCTGGGCAAGGGTCTCCCCCAAACTCTTTCAACCGTCTCTATCCTTTGCCGAGTCTAATACTACTTTTAGGAGATTTATTTTTTCTCGATTCTTTTTCTTGGTGTGTCGCGTTGGAGCGTACAATAGAATCATTTACTAAGCATAATTATGTAAGTAAGACTTTTCTATGTGATCCTTGAGCTGCTACTGAATGAGTTTTCTAGCTTCAGCGGTTTTGGCTCGGCGATGATAAAACATAAAACGTCATGGCTTTTTTCGACTAGTATTAAACAGTTACAAATTTAATTCAGTAACTAATTCTTTCTTCTGATAATAAAATTAAGTTCTCAGTAAGCATAACTTAATAATGTCGTACTCAAAACTCAACTCACTCGTGTAGCTTTCGTTTGGGGCACTGTTTAAATTTTCCAAAGATATTTTAATTTAAAGGAATCGCAATACACAATTATCTTCGGAGCATCTTACGGTCTTAAAATAGCAAGAGAAGGACAGATAAAACCCAGACAGGCTCTCATGAATAATATTTCTTTTTTGTTCTTGGTTTATCTGAGGTCAGCAGACAGGCGGTGTCTATGAGCATTAGTAGACTGGTATTTTGCATAGCATATTAGGTACGAGTAGGTATATTAGCATAGCACGACAAGAATACTGTCATATTTGTCAAAAGCCCATCTAACTCAAACTTGTAATTTATTTATTCATATAAAGACCACTTTGACACGTCACATCCTTAAAACTAGGGGATTCTACTGCCTGTTCCAAACGCGACACCACCCAAAAATCAGGCAATAACCCGATATGGTGTGTACTGTGTAACCGCACTCCCGAAAAGACTAATTAATTTTTCACACGAAATTTATAACCTCTATAAAAATGAAATCTGTAAGGTAATTACTTAACGATAATGAAATGAAATGAAATGCATTTAATTTATTCATTGCTAGTATGTACATAGTATAGCTTAGGTCTAACGTGAGCTTAGTAGGTAAAGTACATACACCCTGTTGGGCGCTGCAATTCATCGCTAGAGATTACGATAGCTGAGCCTGTAGCTACATCGAAATTATTTCTATCAGCGCAAATCGCTAATCCTTTGTTTTGATTCTTCTGACCACAATATAGGTAGGTAGGTACTTTTACATCATAAATATTATTTACATCATTATTTCTTACTTTTTTATGTAAAACCATTTCGCAATCTAAAACTTTTATGCGCGATGATATTTTCAAAATAAATTGCCAACTGCGCAACCTGTCAGCCAGCGCTCTTTTTACATGGCGCGACTCTTTTTATATACGTACATTACTTCAGCCAAATTCGCCGTGTCATTTTTGTAAACAAACAGTCAGGACTTAAGCTAAAAATAACTTTCTTTTTGCTGATTTACTATCAAATCGGTCAAAAAATAAACCCATAACAAGCAATTCAATTTTATGAAAGACAGTTTGTTTCTTTTACGAACTGTCACTCATAAAATTGAATTGCTTTTTTGTGCACGGCGAATGGCTGAAGTGTAGGTAGACAATCCTATTCGTTACTACATGATTACAGTGTCAGGAGGCAAGCTTTGCCTACACTTAACGGGACACGGTAGTCCCTGCCTGGGACATTGTTGAGATGGAATAGGCAGCACCTAAACAATCCTCTCAGGTAAGTCGGTCATATCCACAGGAAAGACAATGGTCAATAGTCAATACGTGTGGCGTTGACTATCCGCGGGTTTCCTTCACCATTTAAAGTGCATTAAAACATTTTTCGACATTTACGCACGGCCGGATTTGAACCAACGACCTCAAATCGAAAGTTGAAGTAGGTCTTATCCACTTGGCCAACACGGCTTTTCGTATTACTTCGATAATGCGCGAATCTGGATTACTTACTAGTTAACGTATTACATTATATCTGGTAAATTTATCTGAGCTGTATTATCGGGATTCGACGAACTATTTGCGTTGAGTGACAAGTTCAGCTATAGGATGCATTATTGAATGTGTGAGACAGAGATGAAAAACGTGAACCTTTACCAAATAGACAGGCACTTGAACTATAGCTCTGGTCTTAGAATATACCCAGCATTCAGGCGATCTCGTTCTTAGAGCCTTCCTATCCTCACACACAAGCGAATCGCGCGCGAAGCCGTGATCAACCCGCGAAACAGGAGTAGATTGCAATCGCATTTCTTCCCTAACAGCGGAACCGCAGTAACTTCGCCATGTCTTGTGCTTGTAGCCTGCTTTACACGGACACTATCACGAGTACTATAGCAATCGAAAATAGCAAAAAAGCTTAAAATAGAAGCGAAAGAGTTACTTATCATGAAGATTTTACAAGGGGAAATCACAATGGTTTGCGTGTGTAGGCTTTCCTGCGCGCAATCCTGTAGGCTCCTGGAACGCGTGATTAAGTCACTGTGTAAAGGTTGCTATTGTTTAAGAAGCGGAACACTAGCTGACTGTTCTAACGCATAGATTTTACTAGAACTCTTTCCCCGCGCGGTTTTCAAACTACACTTGATCGAAGAGTAGGTATTGCTAAGAACTTATTGAGGTATTTTCTTTTACCCAGAATAAATAATTAACATGAATTTAACTAAGGTAGAGGACTAGAGGTACTTACAAGTATTTAGGTTATAAAACAGCTAAAGATACCTACCATAACACACCATTAGTAAATTAAATTTAATTTTTTATAACTGATTTTCATAATTTTGCTCGGTGAGGCAAAATAATTTTTTGAGCAAAGATAAAAAATTTATAAACATGGCAATTTTAAGATCAATCAACTTTGAATGAAGCATAACAAATAAGAAACTATTAGAATTGGCACTTATTATGATTGTCTAAGATCTGCTAAAGATATTATTGCAAGGTTAGCCATGATACGTGAACAGTTAGGATTAGCTTCAACTGTTTTGTTCTAAAAGTATAATTTTAAGCACACACTCAGATTAAAAGAGATCACAAATAAAGACATGATTATCCGATGATTATTTTGTGGTGGACAAATTAGTACTTTACTTACATACCTAGGTACTTTTAGGTATTAAATATTTGATTGTGTCCTCTAGCTAAGATAGTTAGATTCTGTATAAGAACACCACCTGCACAGTTGAATGTAGTAAGTAGGTAGGTATACATAGACATGCCTAGGTATGCTTCAGAGAAAATCTACTTTCACTTTAGACTCCTGCGGTTGTTAGTATAGCTTTTTGATATTATTTGTTTGCATTCATTTTACTTGCACTGTGAAAAGTATATTAAATATACTTTTCACAGTGCAAGTATATATATATATTAAAGTACTTACTACCTCTACCTATGGTTTCTAATTTGTACATTATTTACTATGTAGTATGTGATAGGAGGTAAGTATGTAATTAATTAGAGATGTATAAACAAGTTGATGGCCATAGGCCCATTTATCCTGCTCACCCGTAGCCTAGAACAAACAAGAGAGGCAGACTTCCCAGCGCTAGAAACTCTAGAAAGCACGTACCAGCGCGTCTTGGCCGTCCAGCTCGCGATAGCAGGATTCACTGCTGCCTCGGCGGTTCCTGGAGCACATTATCCGCCTCAGATAACCAACAAGAACGTCACAAAACCCGCACTTTTGAATATCCGACATGTCTACCACAAAATAACTACAACTGTCTTTCAGAAAACACATATAACGGGGCAAAGATATATCTCGTACACAGACACAACACTATTTCTTGTTTTCAGAGGTTTTGAGAACGCGACGCGGGCTCTACGCGCCCTTCTTCGTCTCATGTTTACTTATTTTGTAATTTTATTTGTGAGCCGACCGTGACGACGCGTGATTAGGTTTTAGTCGAAACTCTACCAACTCAACTGTCTGTACCTACTGTACTGTACCAACTCACACACACGCGACGCGATACGATACGATACTGACTTTTACGGAGTATGTATTGCTATGTATGAGTAGAGTAGTATTAGTACCTATACCTACTACTACTACTAGAATAGTATAGTTAGATAATATACTAAGACTAGACTGGTTAAGTTACTAACTTGCTAATTGCTTTATTTTCTGCTTGCTTGACTACAATATTTTAAAGAAAAAGCGCAATCAAAACAAATCAAACGAGACTCAAGGTTGCACTAGCAAGGCTAGAGCTGACAGTAGACATTGACATTTTCAAACAATACAATATTTATTTGGCTAAAATCTTTCTTCCACCATTCGTTCTCTAAAATAAACTAAAATCTCTAAAATCTTTCTAAAATAAACTTTAAAGAAAGAGATTTATTTAGCTCTTCATGACATAGGTACAAAGAATAGGAGCAATCTTTTCTCTATTATTAAGAGGCACTTGTTTACGAGAACACAGCACTACCACTAGTTACAATCGTAGTGTTACATTCTCTTTGGTAGTTACGCCACTTTAGTTACACTGCTACCTGCTCAAAGACTTTGTACTTTTTAACAAAGTTATAAAGTACAATAACAAAGTTAGTACAAAGTCTTTGTACCTGCTAAGACTCACTGCCGTTATTTCCAGCCTGTGTTAAATATTATAGCAACCACACCGGCGCGTCGTGCGTCGCGCTCACTTGTTTATTGTGAGGCGCGGTGAAGTGCGAGTATTTTAATAATTTGATTGGATGCATATAGTGAATATACCTACCTGCCTAGGTAATAAGGTAGGTACTGGAAAGGACAAACAAACTCACAAACCCCTGTTTTACAGAAGAGCTAAAATAAGATTTTTTTTTGCAAATATTATTTAAATATCTCTTTCTTTATTTATTTATTATAGATAGTTACTTAGATTATATAGGTAAGTACCTACTCAGTACCTACAATGTTGTTGAATGATAATTATAGGTACGAATAGGTAAGTTACCTACCTACCTACCTACCTATACTGTAGGTACTACTCTACCGAGTCCCTAGTGCTACCTAGTATCTATTAATAGGTAAGTAGGTTAGGTACGTATCCACCTACTTTTAAAATTTGGTACTTACTTACCTACTTACCTAGGTAGTATAATAATATCTTCATTTTATTTTGTACCTACATTGTTTATTACCTATACGAGTTTAAATCATGAAAATCACAAATAGATAGGTAGGTGCTGTAGGTAGGTAATAGTACCTAGGTACTTATTCATTAATTTAAATACTATATAATTATGTATAAAAAATAAAAGTCTACATGCGGTAGGTACAAATTGGCAAATTGGGCAGATGATTTTAATTAAGTAAATTGGCTGTGAAGGCTGCGCTGTCCTGTCCCAGGGCATTCTATGGATATTTATTTTGCATTGTATGGTCTATCTCTACCTACCAAAAATGACTGTTATTTAAGTATAAATTATGTTATTTAATGATATTTATTTAATTGTTTTATGTTATTTATAAATTATAAATATCCTTGGACTAAGTACCTATAAATAAATTTCACACAGCGTCATCTAGTTCCAAGCTAAGCAATTTAATGCTTGTGTTATGGCACAGATAAAAGAATACTGGTTATGGTAACCAGATGACTGATAAACTACATAGATACATATTTTTTTTGTAAATACATACATATTATACATAGAAAACACCCAGACACGAAACAAAATTTGCAGATCATGCAAACATTTAATTTTGTCCCGCAGCGGGGATCGAACCCGCAACCTCTGCGTCTCAGGCGGGCTTTCGCCCACTGCGCCACTGGTCATCAGTTTGGGCGAGACCTTTGCCCAGCAGTGTGACAGAATAGGTAGGTTAAAAAAAAAAATACTTAGGTACCCACCTTGAAGAGTCCAGTGAACCGCTTTTTCAGCCGACTGAACGCCGCTGCCGAGGGTCTTGGTGCAGTTGGAGCAGAAGTCGACTTTTTCTTCGACGACTTTATAATGCGTTGCCAGAAAGCTTGTAGTCGTGAGTTTTTGCGAGGAGTTGACATTGTCTTGGTTTTAGGGCTTTAATTATGTATTTAGATTATTTATTTCTGCATTCGATAAGTTGTAAAGTGTAGGTAGTGGTGGATGGAAATGCTTTGTCTAACTAAATAAAGCTAGGTATTCGTAGCCTAAGTAAGTACTTCGTTAAATTAAAATCGACACTAAGGTGCCTGTATGGGTGAAACTAGCGCCACCGCCTTCTACTACATAAACCTACTTACAAAATGAAACTATTACATAAATGTATTAAAAAAAGCTTATGATAGGTTTCGCAAACTGTAGGTACGAGTACATTCAGTTTTTTTAAATTCCTTTGTTCAACGTAATAATAAAATAGGCGGTGGCGCTAGTTTCACTCATACAGGCACCTTAAAAAGCCCTAGGGGTCCTATGGTACCTACGTAGGTACCTACGTTGCTTTAATGTCTACGCCCAAATACAGAAACGCATTTGACGTTTGAGTATGAAAAATAAGAACGTCTCAAATGTTGCGAACAATTATCTCAAGCGCTACAGTATTCGGTCGGGGATAGAGAAGCCGAATATTTCTTAACTGTAAGGTAAATACCTATTGTAGCGCAACTTATATAATTATTATGTACCTACTTAGGTACTTACCTACTTAGAGCACTAAAACTTAAAAATCATGCACGAAGTAGGGCAGATGACCCGTTTGTGGCCATTTTAAGAGTTTTGTCCACTTTGAGGCTTTCTTAACTAATAGCTGTAATAGTAAAATGCATTATTTTTGTAAAAAGTTATTAAAAATATATTAATGAATTCTATTGTAATCGTTTTTTATGGAAAATTCAAATAGTTAATTAAATATACAACTAATAACAAAAAAAGTCATTTTGTGCCATTTCTGGCCAGATTGACCCCACTTCTGGCCACGATCATGTGCCAGTTTTGGCCATCTAGAATAAAACACAAATTGAATGTAGGTAGAGTATTTATTAGGAAATTGGAAAACATTAACATAAAAGTATTCTTTTATCTGTGGTATATAATATATTTCGGAAAAAAAAAGTGCAATCTTGATCCATATAACAAGTTCTGCTTCTATTTTACTTCCAAGTACTGATTGAGGACCCACATGTCCAGAAGTTTCAGGTGCTTTGCCTGAAATTTTATGTCGCAGTGTCGTTCGAGGTACTTGGAAATCTCTACTAGCAGTAGCAACCGGCAAACCATTCTTAATTGCGTTTAACGCTGAAGCTACTTTGTGTGGTGAATATTGAAAAAGTTTATTTTTCACGTGGTCTTGTTTCTTCGAAACCGATCCAGTTTTCATAGGGGGCATTTTAAACACTGCAATTATACAGGAAATATCAGAACACTTGAATAATAATATAAAAACTACCTGACAAAAGAAGTGGCCACAAATGGGGTTTCTTTGTACCCACTTCTGGCCACCACCGTGGCCAAAGATGGAGAATTTCGACATTTTGCGTGCCGTTTGTGGCCACCTACAAATAACTCACTTCTGAAATACTAAGTAAATAAATTGTTTTAAATCTATCAAAATAATATATTTTTAATATACAATTAACAAAAACATTACCAAAATAAAACGAGATTTTGAAGATAAAAATTAATTACTCACCCCCTCGCCTTAATATTTTTGCTAAGAAAACTGCGTATTGCACGACCGGATGGAAAAAAGGCCTGTTATGTCAAAGTGAAGTTTGATACATGAAATTTGTCAACGGCTGCAGTGTTGCCATTACTTTATGTTATAGGAACCGTACTCAGCAGAGAAAAAAAATGATCTATGCCTTAATTATAACGGTTTGAAGTCCTAGATGGCCAGAAAGGGCCCGGTGGCCACAAACGGGTCTTCTGCCCTACTACTTACCTACGTAGTTAAAATTTTTAACCTAGGTACTTTTATTATTAATTACTTATCTTAGATATATATAATAGTTTATATAAGTACCTACCTATCATAATTTAATCTAAATAATGCTACGAAAACTAAAGAATTTTTAAATTAAGTTCTACTACCTTAGGTAGAGACAGTTGTAATAGAAAGGTACTTACCTACTAAGTACCTACTATTAACGTTGTTCGGCCCAGGTTTGGCCAACTAAATAAAAAAAAAAAAAAAAAAAATAATAATAATAATATTTATTTGTTTAGGTATTAACCTAAGAACTTCCTGAACTTTAATGACTAGACGTAGACATAGACATTAAACAGACATAAGTAATTATATGTTCAGGGATATTTTAAATAAAAAAGGAAATGGAATTACTTACCTAGATACTTAATTAAAAAAAAATATAAGAAGTATACCTAAATTATTAAGTAAGTACTTATTATACTTACTTACAAAAATATTTTTTACAACTTTATTAGCCTAGAAACTTTTAGAACGAACTTTATAAAACTTAAAAATCAAGGTAACCCAACGAACTAACAAAACTTTTCGCGAAACTAAGTACTTACTTAAGTAAGTACCTAGGTACCTATTAATACTACCTATCGAAAGTTATTAAAACGAGCTACCTATTCAAGTATCTAAGTAATCGACAAAGCCGCCCACACACAAAACAACTCGGTACAAATGCAATCGTTCGCGGACGCGGCGCGGCGAGTGCAACTTCACGGTACGACTCGAACTTCGCTGATAGCGTTGTGAGCTACGAGGATAATTTCACGTGGAAAGCAGGCCATCCAACATCCACAGCACCGCGCATTGAGTCGTTCTGCGCAATGACCAGCCAGCTTCCCTCCGATGGCCACGGGCGCGGCCGCCCCATGCATTGACTTGCACCGAGATGCACCGCCAAAACGCAAGCTTGTTAGTTATCCAAGTTAGTTCTATAGGTACTACTTACACAACGCTTTGGAATAATTTTATTAGATAAGATAGGTACGATTTTTTTTTTATTAGTTAACAATCCAATTAATTCTCAGAAAGTAGGTAAATAGGCAGCGAACTTATCAAAATTTTGACGATTTGCATACTTATGGGAAGAAATAGGGTGAACGCATACCGGGACGGGGCGCAGCGGCCGGCGGCAGCAAGGCAAAGGATTTTAAATTTTTACCAATAGATATTCAAACGTGTAAAAACCTATAAAAGTTCGGGGGCAAAAATCAATCTAGCTTGGAATCATTTTTAGAAAATGCCGTTTTATCCGTGTTTTCAGGCAATGGGAAAAAATATATACCGCGCAAGGCTCGAGTATCGAAGTTGCAATTGGTGGCCACCAAACTCTGTTTTCGCTACTCTTCCTAAACTATACAAAATGAAACTATTACAGGGGTATTAAAAAAAGCCTAAGATAGGTTTCACAAACTGAACATTCTGTTATTTATAATGTGAAAATGTTGTGAAACTGTTAAAATTTGTTATAAGTAATAAAATAAAATAGGCGGCGGCGCTAGTTTGACGCATACAACCACCCTAAGGGAAGAAATAGGGTGAACACACACCGGGACGGCGGCGGCATGGCAAAAGATTTTAAATTTTTATCAATAGATATTCAAACTTTATCTCTATGGAATATCATTTCCCACTGCTGGGCAAAGGTCACCCCTTTCTCCCTCCAAACATTCCGGTCCATTCCTGTTTCCGGCCATATAGAGTCAAACGCATCCAGGTCATCTCGCCATCTTTTTCTGGGTCTGCCGCGTCTTTATGTAGGTAGGTAATAGAATTAAAATTGATATGCTTTAAAATTATGCCGCGGCATCTCTTTCGATGCCACGGTATCTTTTAAAATCATAGCAATTTATTTCGTATTTCTGTAAAGATGCGTTTGAATATTTTATTTATTGTTAAAAAATTAAAATCCTTTGCCATGGGGCCGTCCCGTCCCGGTGTGCGTTCACCCTATTTCTTCCCGCAAATCGTCAAAATTTTGATAAGTTCGCTGCGTGCGTGGTAAGGTTAGATTACTTAGGTACCTACTCTCTGAGAATTCGATTGTTAAATAATAATAACACAATTTTTTTTCGTAATGATTATTTTATAAAGCGTTGTGTAGATAATGTAGGAAGATTGAAATTTCATGAAAATCGTTGGAGCCGTTTCCGAGATTCAGATATTAGTGGCAATTCGGAGTACCTACTTATCGCAAAAGCTAAACTTAACTAACTAAAAAAGTTACCGTCCTTTTCATAGCGATGGGAATAAAAAGGATGGCATTAATTTTAGTTTAGTTTAGTTTAGCTTTTGCGACACTCCGAATTGCTACTATTATACACCTATAATTATAACAAGAGGGTTGTCATTGCCACACACACATAGACAGGTAGACAGACAGAAGGACAACCGACTCAACCGAGTGGTCCTTTAAATAATATGCAAACGTATCACTATGGAAATACGACAAAAAATGCTATGCTATAAAATTATGCCGTTCCATCATTTCGATGGAACGGCATAAAGCTAGCAATTTATGTCGCATTTTTGCCCTCACAAATAGATATTATCTATCTGACTATAGCAAGTGCTTTGATCGTATTGATCACTCGCACCTGCTATTGAAACTAACTGATAGGCATAAGGGGCAACCTTTATAGATGGTTTACATCCTATATACAAAACAGATGTCAGACTGTAGTTCTTAGTGGTTATTCCTCGTTTTCTATGTGTATTCCTCAGGAGTTCCTCAAGGATCCTTATTAGGACCATTACTTTTTAATATATTTATAAATGACATCTCTTCATGCTTCCTTCCTTCAAAAATTCTTTTTTACGCAGATGACATGAAAATCTTGCATCAGGTCCAAACTGTTAGTGATGCAGTTCGTCTACTTACAAGATGATTTATTAAGATTTCATAATTATTGCATAGCTAATAAGTTGGATTTGAACATTTCCAAGTGCTACGTTTGCTCTTTTACTCGTAAGTCTGCTTCTATTTTATTTGATTACAAATTTCAAAACGTTTCCCTCTCTAGGGTTGACAATAAGAGATTTAGGAGTTTCGTTCGACAGTAAGCTGATATTTGATAAACATTCCATAACATAGATAGTTAAAAAGCGTCTCGTGTTCTTGGAAAGAAAGAAAGAAAGAAAAATCATTTATTCTTGTAGGACCTCAAGGATCACTTAAGTTTCGTTATACATGCTAGCTAGGTGATTCTAATGCCTGTTCCAACGCGACTCCCTACACCACTGTCTAAAACGAACTAAGTATAAGGCAAAACGCATTTATTATTCGTGCTGGTGAATCTTTCAATTCCTTGGACATAGCTGATGTTGATTTATTCAATACCTCAGTAGGTTAGGTAAGCTTATAAGCTTGCTTACAAGCAACTTTTTTTCATGTGATTAAATTTTAAATAAGTTTATTAAGTAGTATTTAAGTGTAAGTAGCATTTCATTTCATATTCTTTTTTTCTGTCCACACAAACTGAAACTTTTTCTTTATATACATTTTCAATCTATCTGTGGAAACTTGTAATTGGCCCTCAGCAAAGTTAGTTCCTTACATGGTGTATTTTTTGTCAATTTTTTATAATTTTTGTCCTGCTGCTGTAAGTTTTCCAAAAATGTAGAAAATACATACATACATAAAATCACGCCTCTTTCTCATGGGGGTAGGCAGAGACCACGGATCTCCACTTGAAAATAAAATAAATAAAATGTCTATAATGATACTTAGTACGTGTTCCGTTTTCCGGTTCGCAATAGGTTTATATTATTCGTTACCTCACACAAGCACACACACAGATAGATACCTACACACTACAAACAGACCCTTTGTTTTGACGGGCGTTCAAAATGGCTAAGTAATGAGATTCCACCCGTAAAAGAATTAAATCCCCATTAAAAGCACCTCAGGCAATTCGAGCACTTCCGGCGATTCGAGCTCGTCGATCACAAAAAAATAAACTTTTAAAATAAGAGTTTTTTAAATAAATGCAGTGCTTTGCATTGCATTTACCTATAATCTAGGTAATTTAGTTTCTAGTTTAGTTTACTTATTTGACATGTAAATTAATTGGATTTTTAAATTTGCTGTCTGACGTAATGATGTTTATTTCGCCATTTTATAATACCTACTGGTAAATTTAGAATTTTATGCATGTTTGAAAGCTTTGGCTGATCTAAGTAAGTATATTTTAATTATTTGACTAGTAGTCGTAGTAGGGTCAGCTTTCTAGTAGCGTCAATGTGCCTGCAACCTATCACGTTATGGAATACTAACTTCTGCTAAATATACTTTTACGGATACCTGTACCAAATAATATTTGGACATACCTTTAATAGCGGTTTGCGCCACGAGACGACCAGAGACCGAGATCGGAGACCAAGACCGGAGACCGAGACCAGAGCCCGAGACCGTTTACTTGACTAGGCAATGTACTTATAAAGGTGTCTCCTGTCTCGGTCTCAAGTCGCAGTCGCGCAGCGCGAGCGCTACCTTTACTATCCCCTAGACATCTTCAAAGTCTCAAAGTTTCTGAAGCGAGCCGGCTCAGTGTACCTGAGCAGCTTATTAGGTTCCGCCCCGGTAAAGTCCCATTGTTTGCGACCCCCGTGCGCACTGTAGCGCGACACCAATCTCCCATCTGCCGCGCTCAACACCATATAAACGAGCTTGTTAGGTTGTACCCTGACACTGATGTGTTTGTTGACAGTTTTCTTCAGGTAGAACGAGCTGTAATCAAATTCGCCGAAAATGTAAAATAGGTGGAAAGCCGTTTTATCTTATTTTATTATTGTATACCTATGTACCTATATTTATACCGTGAAACATGCCAACTTTGCCACCAAGGGTATCTTTGCCCGAAAATCAATTTTTAAGCAAATCTTTAAATTCCAAAAGTATCGGAATACTATAGTAACATTTATTGACTTAAATAGAAAGTAGGTTATATGTGTCTAGTAACACAGTCTATCAGGTTTGTTGCTAACTTCACTCAGTCACTTTTTAGAACTTGTAGAATGTGGTGCGTATTTTCGCGGGCAAATTTTAGTACAAGTTCTAAAGTTAATTGTGCGTGATGGCGAAAACACAGGTTAGTTTAATTTATATTAAGTTATGCAAAAACACTTTAAGAGTATTATATTTTATTATCATTGCTGAAGGTCTTATAAAACAAAAGTTATAATGGTGGGTAAAGTTACCCAGTGATGTTGCGATCTACTACTGACAACATTACCCGCCATCAAAATAAGCTTAGGGTTGGCACTTACGAAACTTATTATTTTTATTATTCTATAGTACCTATTATAGTATTACCAGTGATCGGAATAGGTAGATTATATTGGCCTAAACTTCAAGGAAGTAGGTAAAATGTGAATTCCTGCCTAAAATTTAAAGCGAATTACAATACTTTGCAGAAAAAGAAGAAAAATACGTTAAGATCAGTTTACTGAGATGTGCCAACCCTAGTACTTTTAAAAAGCGAAATGCGGTTTGTATGAAAAAGAGGAAAAAAGTTAGGGTAACTTTGCCCAGCCACTTTGGTAGGAAACCTTTCATGGTATCGTTTTCATTTATAAAGTAAACGCCATTTTTGCCAAAATTCTTGTATTGGACTTTGTGCCATCTGTATAGAGGCCTTAGTTGCGTCAAAAACCAATGTGGGTAATGTTGGCAAAAAGTCCAGATAACTTTGCCCGCCATCAAAATGAATAAAATACTTAATTAAATATTGATGAATAATAAAATCTGATAAAATAATACATGCTCATTATCTTTTAATTGCAGATGCTAAAAGAAAATACTTACGTTCCCATAGAAAAATTATCCAAAAATTGAAATTATTCGAAAAATGTTGGCAAAGTTGGCATGTTTCACGGTATATACTATGTACTTACCTAATATACCTAGATGTGTGAATAGTTTGTCGATTTTTCATTGATTTATGTGCCTTGCCATAGCCTTTATTTTGTATTTTGTTTGGTTGTTAAATAGTTAAAACGAATTAGTACAACCGTAATGTTAAATTCTATGTGTGTATGTGTAGGTACCTAAATAAAATAAATACTTAGGTACCTAAAAAAGTTGGAGAAAATTCTTGTTGTGTACAGCAAGAATTTTCTAAATAATTTATTATATATTATGTATATAGGTAGGTACTTGGTACAACAAGTCAGTATTATGTCAGGTAGATTTCTATTCCCACCTTCCATCTCCCTTCATACAACAGGTAAGAAAATAATAGAGAATTAGAGAACGCTATTCTCTATTAATAAGGGTTAGGTATACGTTATCCTAAATTTAACAAATAATAAGAAAGGTGCCAAAATTCAAAGATACATTGCTCTTGCAAGTATTTAAATAGGAAGTCAGGAAAATAAATAAAGTTCAATTTAGGGAACTACATAAAAATACCTACCTTTTGACTTCCTGTAAAACAGGGGTTTGTCCCTTACTTTAAGTGATAAGTACCTACTTCCGGTATCGATGTGTTGTTAAAATAAATATATATTTTCTCAAGAATAATATACAACAAGCAATTTGAATAAACTTTATTATCTTTACAAAACAACAAATGAAATACCTATATAAAATGCATAACACCAGAACAACGAAACTACGTTTTCAAATAGTAAATGTTCATATATTTACTTAAAATACTAAATAACACAAGTAGGTACAATTGTTAATTACAATAAGTATAAGTCAGTGTTTGTAACTGTATAAATATTTTAGTTCAAAGTTTCAGAATTATTACATATTTCAAAGCGTCTATTCTCCGAAATGAAATTGCAAAAAGTTCGTTGGCAAACCAACAATTTTCAGATATATTCGTTTATTTTGTGGAATTCAAAATAAACGAATATCTCTAAAAATGTTTGATTGCCTACGTACTAACAAAATATAGAATACAGCAATTGCAATTCTGTTGATCAAATAGTCGAGCCCACAGATATAAAGTCGATCCACATTTCACACGGCACAAATTATATTTCAGGAAACAAACCGTAATATTTTTTGATATGAACACAAAATGTTTCGTTTTTAACCGACTTAAAAAGGAGGAAGTTCTATGTTCCACTGTATGTAAGTAGGTACCTAATTATTTTTTTCTATGTAGGTACCTAAATGTTCACCAATTATTCCGTCTAGTGGACCGATTTAAATTAAAAAAAAAAGTAATTTCGAGGTGGTTCCATTAAAAAAAAGACGTGTGGCACTCGGAGACAGCCGCGGTAAAGCTATTGCATGAGGGGTGTTAGGTTATTTTCGTTACGGAATTTCTGGATTCGGTCTCCACGCTCACGGCCCGCAATTATTTGATCTTCGGATTTATGAACAAAGCTCTTATTAATAAACAAAGATTAACGAAGTAGGTACCGTGAAACATGCCAACTTTGCCAACATTTTTCGAATAATTTCAATTTTTGGATAATTTTTCTATGGGAACGTAAGTACTTTCTTTTAGCATCTGCAATTAAAAGATAATGAGCATGTATTATTTTATCAGATTTTATTATTCATCAATATTTAATTAAGTATTTTATTCATTTTGATGGCGGGCAAAGTTATCTGGACTTTTTGCCAACATTACCCACATTGATTTTTGACGCAACTAAGGCCTCTATACAGATGGCACAAAGTCCAATACAAGAATTTTGGCAAAAATGGCGTTTACTTTATAAATGAAAACGATACCATGAAAGGTTTCCTACCAAAGTGGCTGGGCAAAGTTACCCTAACTTTTTTCCTCTTTTTCATACAAACCGCATTTCGCTTTTTAAAAGTACTAGGGTTGGCACATCTCAGTAAACTGATCTTAACGTATTTTTCTTCTTTTTCTGCAAAGTATTGTAATTCGCTTTAAATTTTAGGCAGGAATTCACATTTTACCTACTTCCTTGAAGTTTAGGCCAATATAATCTACCTATTCCGATCACTGGTAATACTATAATAGGGTACTATAGAATAATAAAAATAATAAGTTTCGTAAGTGCCAACCCTAAGCTTATTTTGATGGCGGGTAATGTTGTCAGTAGTAGATCGCAACATCACTGGGTAACTTTACCCACCATTATAACTTTAGTTTTAAAAGACCTTCAGCAATGATAATAAAATATAATACTCTTAAAGTGTTTTTGCATAACTTAATATAAATTAAACTAACCTGTGTTTTCGCCATCACGCACAATTAACTTTAGAACTTGTACTAAAATTTGCCCGCGAAAATACGCACCACATTCTACAAGTTCTAAAAAGTGACTGAGTGAAGTTAGCGACAAACCTGATAGACTGTGTTACTAGACACATAACCTACTTTCTATCTAAGTCAATAAATGTTACTATAGTATTCCGATACTTTTGGAATTTAAAGATTTGCTTAAAAATTGATTTTCGGGCAAAGATACCCTTGGTGGCAAAGTTGGCATGTTTCACGGTATTAATTTTAAATTGTATTTGTATGTTTATTCTGTGTACAATAAAGTGCTAAATCGTCCATTCAAAGTTCTTCATTAATCTTCGTTTATTAATAAGAGGGCTAAGGTTTAATTTTAATTTTTCTCTAACCCAAAAAAAATTCAAAAAAGGTTTTGCGAAGGTTGTCATTTTACACGAACAGTTAGAAGAATCCCCTAATTTAAAGGACGTGACGGGTCAAAGTTGTCTCTACATAATAATGAAACTAACACGTCGATGTCTGTACATTTGAGATATTCATGAAAAACTAATATAACTAATATCTTTATCTTTCATTTATATAAGGTCTTATTGAACAAATAATATTTGACTTTTGACTGTGTTCATAATCATAATATGAAATACCGGCTGCTTTTCGGCTCCAGAGATTTTCAGAATTGGAAAAATATAATAACTACCTACTCTAAAACATAAAGTAGGTACCTAATCATAAAACACTTTCAACAACGTGGCTGTGCACTTAATTTTACTCTAACAAGAAAACACAATTAAGTTATCGTCGGTAGATACCTAGTTTCAAACTAGATGCTGTGCGAATACTAATTATGTTATTAGCAAGGTTACAAGTTGGCTCGGAATTTGAGCAAAGAAGTTCTGTGGTCGTAAAGCAGCCACTGTACAAAATAAACCACCAACCAACGCGTGCACGAGATCTCGTTCGGGGCGAAATACTAGTGGTATTTTTCATTAAAAGTGGCCTCTTTACGCCTCCATAAATTCAGTTCAATAAGTTTTACCCCCACAATTGCGCTGTCATTTTACACGTCCTCACACCAATATATTTTTGTAGTGCAGCATGTAGTAGGTACCTTTACCTACTCGTAATGTATACAAATGATTAGGTCCTTGAAAATTGTGGTTGTGTAAAATCTAAATATTTAAACATTAGGTGGAAAGTCTGGTTTATGTGAAATGCTAGTAAATTGTAATATTCTATGACGGTTTCTATTGATCTGTTAATTTATTTTGTTATCGGCTAAATAATCCTTATGTATAACTAACTGCCATTTAAAACGAATATGAATGTGCCTCATACAAAAAAATAATATTGTAATATAAGTACGTTGAAATTGTTTCAATCTAAATATGTATAATAAACAAATCTAAATCTAACAGCAATAAATAAAATATCACGTTTGAATAATGTTAAAAATGGTTTCATTTTAAAGTTAGGAAGTTGTCGACATTCACTCAGTTTTTAAACGAGAAATAGATGCCAATCAAAATTTAAATTCTAAATATTACTTAGTTAAGTGAGGCACTCTTCATTGTTTACCGTCAGGGGGGTTAAAGAACTCCCAGTGGTGGTGGTGGATCGCGCGGCTATCGCTCAACCCGAACATGATCAGACCAGCAATCAGCACTAGGAATATCACCAGGGCCATCTGAGCGTCCTTCTTATCTTCAGTGCGGCTCACGTACGACATGAACACGTTGAACATGTTCCGTATGGTCCGCGAGATGGAAGATTGGCAGACGCGGAAGAATTGTGCACCAGCCTCAGTTATTGTGGGTTCGTGCGTGCGCACCGGAGGAGGGAGGCGTCGCGGAGACGGCCGCACGAGCGCCTCGTCAGAGCTGGACTCTGAAGGCGGTGCTGCCTGCTTTCGCTTCACACGTCTCGTCGGTGGTAGTGGCGTCGATGGGGTCTCGTGGAACTCCGGAAACGCAGCCCGAGACCCCCCTCCCCGCGGGCCGTAGAACGACGCTGGAGGTATTGTCATGTCTTGCAGATATGAATACAGCAGTGGAGTTAAATCTGGTGGCGGAGGCCTCTGGGGAACTGAGCCCTCCTCAGCTTGGGATTCCGGCCTCGGTGGCGGTGACGGTTCTGCGGTAGTGACAGATGGTTCAGCGTTAACTGATTTAGTTTCTTTGACTTCTATAACTTTCTCTACGACCTCCGATTGTTCAGTTTGTGTTTCCTCTTCTCTGCTTACCGGCCTCGGAACTTCTGGTACCGACAAACTTTCTTGTGTCGGAGCACGGCAAGTAGAAATTTCAGCAAACTTTTTAACGATTTCATCTATAACCGATTGAGAAAAATCGATTCCGCTGACAGATATGTGACCTGATTTTGAATCTAGTTCGCTGACCTGTAATGTCATTCCTTCTATATCAGAAACAAGAATTTTATTTGCTTGCAACTCTGAGACATTGAGCCGACCCACGTCTAAATCTCTCACTTGTAGTCGTTGAGTTATGAGATTATCCAGCTGCACTTCTCTACTTGCGTCAAAGACCCTTTCAAGAGCTCGCTCCTCGCTCGGTGGTGCAGTATTTTTAGAACTTTGAATTGGGTTGGAAATGCGTCTTGACCTCGGCAGCGGAGGAACATCTGGAATCTGAGATTCATCAATATCTATGGGTTGCACGGTTAACGATGCTTCTGTCACCATTTCCTGGCGTTCATTGATTCGAGTTGGGCTGGAAACACGTTTCTCTACCAATATTACTGTTGGTGATGTTCGTCCTATGTTTGGCTTTGATAGTTCAGATATTTTTGGGTCCGAAAGCTTAACAGATTTTTCAGATCTAGATGTGGGACGAGACACTCGTGGACTTTCACCTAACCTACTATGACTCTTGGCTAAGATGGAATCTTCATCAATTATATCTCTAAGCGAACTAGACATTGACATGTCAAGATTTTCATCATAGCCGAGTTCGAAGTCTACGTCGTCCGGTAAGGGGTCCGTCTGTGTTGATACTTCGATTTCTACCACATCATCTGGCTGGTGATCCTGGAGATATGTATGAGAGTGTTCCATGGGAGTTTCAGTTTGTGATGTATTTGATTCATCCCCTTTACTTTTCTTTTTCTTTCTGGATCCCCTAGGTGGTCTGGGAGGTGGTGGCAGCGGTCTGTCTTTCATTTTATTCACTATATCACCAGATTGCAAATCTTTATGCATTTCTTCAAAGGGTTCATCAATTTCAACATATTGTGTTGCATCTGAATGCTTAGTGAAGCTGTCTAGAGTCATAAGGCTGGTAGAGGACTTTTTCCGCGGGGGTCTGTCGGGCAGCGCATTTTTGCTCGATCCAACGGTGTAATACTTACGTTCGGAGCTGTTGCTTTTTCGTCGCCTGGCTGGCGGTGTTTTGCTAATGGATCGTCGAATACCTTTAGGTGGAGCGTAAGGTCCTTTGTCGACAGTTGCGTAACCGGGGCTCTCGTGTCGTATATCCCTTGAGATATCGATGTCTTCGGTGTGAGGCATGTGAGTGTCGAGAGTAAGGGAGTCTGCTCCATGCGAGGTCCTGTCGTCGTCGCATAGGGACGTGGCCCGTGAGCTGCGCGAGCGCGTGCGGCGCGGTGGCACTGGGCTCTGCTCGGTGGCGGTCACCAACTCGCCTCGGGGCACGATGTACTCATGTTCAGTTCGATATACAATTATCTGAAAATCAGTTTTAGATTACCTACATATCGAAATATTTCAGCAGACCGAGGGTACTTCATTTTAGGATAAGATTACGATCCCCTTGTTATTTCCTTGCCCCTTGCTATCATGACATTTATCTCAATTCTTATCACATTTTTAATGCATTTAAACCAATGTCGATAGCTTTTTAAAACAAAATTAAATCACAGTAGGATGAAACCCATTGGAAATGGAGGAGAATACTCTAAAAATTAAAGGAAAAATAACTTACGGGCGATCTGAGGTCGGGAAGGGGATGGGGATGAGCTTTTAAGGGTAAAAAACGGTTTATCTCGATTTCCGGCAAAACTAAAAGTGCTATGAAAAAAAAACAAATGGCAAAGTTGTAGGTAATAAAAATATCTAAAACTTTTGCATTGACACTTTTTTCAAATAACCTCAAAATGTATGTGATAAATTCTTAAAACCAAGTTTTTGGTTTTTTATTTGTATCTTTTACAAACAAATTATTGTTTTCACGAAATTTGGTGAAAACTTACCTTTTTATGTCCCGAATACGGTGTAATTTATTTGATTTGAAATATTCATTTTATCACCTTATTTTAAATTAAAATTTGAAAAACCACCCTAATTTTCAACCGAAAATTCACCGGTCAAAATATCAGCTTTTTTCAAATAGTTGGTGTGCTTTCTGTTCATTGAAATCTCTACTTTCCAATGGTGTAAAAATATATACCTATATATTACTATAGTAAATCTTCTCAGAAAATGAAAATGAATAACATAATTTTTCCTTTAATTTTTAGAGTATTCTCTTCCATTTCAAATGGGTTTCATCCTACTGTGATTTAATTTTACTTTTCATTATTTTTGAAGGCTTCTACCCTGGTCTAATAGGTAAACCTACTCATCGGTTTAAAAGTACAATACCTACTCTTTTGCAAAAGTACAGCTATGCTTGCCTTACCCAATTTGCCCACGACGATTAACTACTTGTTAAACATAACTGAAAGATTAGGGTGAATTAAAATAATTTCTGATGTTTACTCAAATATTTATTCTAGCTCAGCTGAAGTAGGTCAACACACGGATTGAAACAGATTCTAAAAATATATTACTGAGTATCCTGTATTGGAAGCGTGCCAAAATAATTATGATTATTCTACCAAATGATTTCAAGTAGTGTTAGTAATTCACTTTCATTTCAATACAATTTACTAAACAGAGTGCAATGACGTTTGTGCAGAAACAGTAATATTGATCTGATACTGTGTCATTTATATACACAATGCAAGATTATTGCCTGTTGCATAGAATTAAATTGACTGTCATCGTGACTTGCATGGTCTAACTCTAAACAAAAGTTGCTTACAATATGCATGATGACAGTAATAAGAATTACTAAAAAAAAATATCTAATTAAATACGATTCATGGATCCTGAAAAACGTGTTTATTTTTATAATAACAGCAAGAATAATTAATATTTATTTTGATAAAATAGAATTAGAAATGACAGCATTCCGCCATGTTATACTCGTATTAAACAGCAATCAGAGCGCATGACGATCGATAAGTAAAATCCAATTTGGTCACTTTCATGCCATTTAGTTTTGTTTGAAAACTTAAAACTTCTAACCTGGCATGACGTTACGCCTAAGTAAAACGGCGCCACACAAAATGTGTTTTTAAAAACTAAATTTTTGGCTAATAAATGTTTATTTTTGATAAAAAAAAGTTAAAAATTAATAAATAGGAAACAGATAAGAACATTAAATTAAAACAATGGTTTTTCAAAATTAGTCATCATGTCTAATTATTGAACGTCAATTAGGTGCGCGTAATTATTGCATTCAATTATTGATCTGGGTACGTTCAAGAAAATTGCATTATGTAAATGGTACTTAATTAACGTCTAAGACTCCAAGTACCTATAACCTACCTATAATGCAATGTGTGGGCAAATGTATAATGTCCAGCTCAATAATTATTAATGTACTTAGGTAGGTAGTTTCAGCTAGGTACCCGTGTTGATTGAATCGATAAGCTGATTATCCAACTAAAATCTGAACGCTAATTTTCTGATCAATATTGTATGTACCTCATCGCCGCTCAGAAAATTAGCACTCAAGGCGTGATAATTACCTATACGATACGATACCGATAGGCGTCAAGATTAATTAATAGTATCTCGCGTCTATGATGATGTTTAATGTCGAACCGTTAATCCAATCCACCATCTTAGTAGGTTTATAAGTAATGCTAATTAAACTTACGGCTAATCAAATAAGCTTAGCCAGTGAGGGTTGTAATAAAGATAATTATTGGGTTCCCAAGGGGGTAAAAAAAAACAGTTATGTAAATATTTTGACTGGGGTATCATTATGAAAAGTCTCTGTTTGTAAATTAAACAATGGATTTTATTGTAAGAGGTTAGTTTATGAAATTTATGACGATAAAATTAAATGGATTAAAACTTTAACCTGAGCTCTTAAATGGAAGAATTTAGATGTCTTTATTATACAGGTTAGACTGGAAACTATTTAGCATTGCAAATTGCATTGATTTAAAAACGATAAAATGGTTTGCATGCATTATTTTGTTCATGTGAACTAGCGTTCAATACATCTAGTCAGAAATAGCAATTATACTATTTATAGTGGTTATCAAAAGCAAAATACAAAAGCCACCAATTAACGGTACGCAAGATATTCAGAACTAGTTTTAAAGTAGAGCGTGATGAGAGTTGTTTTACACAGTTGTTATACGGCAGGGGATAGGCCTTAAGCTTGACTGTGAGTAAAAGAGTGAGTAGGTAGGTACTGAGATGCCGAGTGATATAAGAAAATGTTATGCAGACCACTTAGTGGGAATAGGGCAGGGAGATGATTAATAGTAAAAAGGGGATGCATAAATGATATAAATAAATATAATAACTAAATATCCTTGGACATTCCACACAGTGTCATCTAGTCCCAAGCTAAGCAATTGAATGCTTGTGTTATGTTATGTTATATAGGTACTTACATCGTCGGCATGCTCGTGCTGGTGCGGTTCTTCCCACATCTCTGCCAGTGAAGCCTTGTTAATATCACTCAGAGATGAATGCTTCAGATCCTTTTTACCAAACTTTCTTTTCCTTCTAGGTGGCATGGGAAGTGTTTGGGATTGTATCGGTACATTCTCAGGATATTGAATGACGTCATCGTTGGCATATTCGTGTATAGAATGCAAATCCGGCAGATGAGCAAATTGATGGTGGCTATCACCGTTCAACATTTCATCTTGTTCGACATGATCGATCGTCATGTTTTCGTGTAGCTGATGGTCATGAAGCTGATCATCTTGCAGACCTAAATCCACTTCAGTGAGTTGAGTGCTAGGATCGGCACTGTCGTCGATGTATTGAGCCGATTCTAACTCAATTTCGTACTCGGTTTGTTTCTTCTTTCTTTTGGCTCGCGAAGGGCGAACAGGCGGGAATGTATAGTAGCCATCGTCCCTATCGTTTAAATCTTCTGTGGAGTATCTCATAGCATCAATATCTTCGATCAAGTCTGGATCAGCTTCAGGATCGTTCATGTACATTTGATCGTCATTTATCTCCGAGCTACTTCCCATGAGAGCAAGAATGTTTTTCGGAGTTTTGAACGCTTGTCGCGTTTCGTCACTCAAGTATTCTCTTACTTGAATGTCTTCACGAGAAATTCCTCTCGGTCGTACGAAAAATTCATCGTTATTTATTTCGGTTATGACAGGTGTGTGGTCTTGTTTAGACGGTGATGAAACGGGATGGTCGGTATATGAGAAATGATTGTTTTCAAAATCTGAATGCTCTGGTTCGTCATCGATGTATTCATCAGTAGCTAGTTTATCAAAGTCATACGTAGTATCATATCGTCGCGAACCTTCTGTTTGACTGCTTCCTACGTAATTGACATCTTCACTGCTCACATTACCATACTCACGTGGTTGATCAGGGCTATTGGGAATATAGGCAGATTCTTGGGGATTTTCACTATTTTTCTTTACGCGAGTAAATGTGAATGTCGGTGGTGGAGTATCTTCTCTATTAAGAGTCGGCGATGATGATGTTTTTGGTATTTCAGATTTTTTCTTTTTGCCAAACCACCTTGGATAAGTTTTTGCTTCAAATTCTACCGTAGCTGTATTTTCTAGCTCTGTAGTGGAACCTGTAGTATCTGTCTCTGCTTTGTTGTCTTTCTTCCTACCCAGACTTGGAAAGTTAATTTTTGGTCTTTCGGGCATTCTAAATTTAGGCATTTCAGGTACATTAAACCTAGGCCTATCGGGTAGCGTGAACTTTTTACGATCACCTAGGCTTAATTTCTCGGAAATATTTATCTTTTTGAATTTCGGACGATCAGGTAAACTAAACTTTCGTCTATCGGGTAAAGTGAATTTTGGCCTATCAGGCATTGTAATTTTGGGCCGTTCGGGCATTTTAAATTTAGGTCGATCTGGGAAGTTTAATTTAGCTCTGTCGGGCATGGTAAACTTACTAGTTTTAATATTTTGTAATTTAGTTTTCAATTTGCCTGCTTGTGTTTTTAACTTTCCTGTGCCTTCTCTAAGTCTTTGTTGAAATTTATTGTCGGTCCCCTCTGCATTTTTTGAGCGACTATCTCGTTTTAATGGTAATTGTTCTAGAGCAGACGAATCGACTTGGCTGGTACTGACTTCACATTCAGTTCTCGATGCTGTGGAAGGCGTGTTTACGAAGAATCGGTCCTCAATATCTTTTTGAAGTGCCTCTGCCGATATTCTAGCATTACTATTCTCGATATTTTCTTTATCATCAGGTGCTTCTTCTTCATCTGAGGTGTGTTGCAAATACTTTCGCTCCAGAGAGGTAGTACTAGATAATTCGTCGTCTGTTTTAACCATTGTAGATTTTTCATCTACAGTCGGAGCAGTGTAAACAATGTTAGGCGACGGCTTCTCGATAATTTCATATTCGTGATCACTGAAAATAACATTATATTGTTAAAAATAAATGCTACATTAATAATTTTTAATTAAATGACCTCAATAAATTCGCTTGGATTTAACAGTGCAGTGATTTTACGATGGCAGTTAATCATTCGCTGAACGCACTAAAAATAACATAAAAATCCATACGCATTTGCAAAAATTGTGATTCGTCGTACAAGATCCAAGTTATATTTAACATCAGAAATCTTACTCGAGTCACAATTAGGCCAACCGCCGGCGCTCGTTTTAGACGCAGCAGCCGCCGGGCGAAAGTCGTTTATATTTATTTTACACCTCGTAATGTTAGTCATAAAATGTCAACAAAATCATCATACATAATGTGATGGGACTTACCTTCCGTACGATATTAAATTGCTAGCACGTGACGTCGGCCTTGTGCCTATCGGATTCTGCCGCTCCGGCAGTAGCGAGTCACATTGATAGAACTGACAGCCACACCGGACTTCCGGAGTGAACTGCTGTACGCTGCCTTCGCGGGTCGGCCTCACAGGCTTCTCTAGCGGAGTCCCACCCTCGGAAGTCCATCGCCGCAGCGTAGTCATTACCACTAACTACCGTGCCCTGGGCATTGTTAGACGAGTTTGCCGTAAACTGCCGATCGGACCATCATTTGTCCGAAGACAATGAGTCATCGAGCGTCTTTGTCAAAGCTGGACTGTAAATGAACTAATTACAGACGTGAAAGCAGCCGCGAGCACTGATCACTGACGACAATTTTAAAGAGCTTACCAATGTGCAGGAAGAACGTACGGCCGATCTATATTTAACAAACAGTCAGAAGCTAGCGCGTTTGCTTTGCATGTGTTGAAACACGTTATGTCACGGTTACGTAGCTGAGGTTACGATTTATGATACAATTATTTGTTAGACCTTTTGTTAATTTACATAAAATAATTTACATATAATATAAATGTTTATACCTGCTGGGTTTAGACCATTCTCGACTCTCGTTTCTTTTTTCTATTTCTTGTGGACTAGGGCTCGGAGAAGATTCGATGGGCGTCGCATGATGTCGGTCCCCTTGCGCTGAAGAATCATCTTCAGTAATTTCTGTAATAGTGATGTTTGGTGACTCGTCGCCAGGTCTTCCTTCATCAAGCTGGTTTTGAAAAATTTCATCAACATTTGGCTCTTCAGCGTCCATTTCTTCATCAAGAAGCAATGCTTCTTTGTTTATATTGTCTATTTTATGTAACTTTTCCATAACATGGTCTTCTGTTTTAAGTGGAGTGTCTTCTGTGACTAGGCTAGGGTCTTGTGAGGCAATAGATTTTTTTTCTATGTTTGAAAGGCTTTCATTTTCTGTGTTGCTACCACTTATGCTTTTGTCGTCAATTTTCCGGACGCAGTTTTGGTCAACATCATGTGAGAAGTGTAATGTTTTTTCATGACCATGATCTTCAGAGTCTTCTATATCTTCATATATATGTTCTTTCTTTTTTCTGGGCGGAGGCGTGTCAGTGCATAGTGTTTTACTCATCTCGTCCGAGTCACCAAGTTTAATTGCACTGAATTTTTGACGTCGAACTGCACTTGGTGATGATTTTAACTGCCTTATTTCTTGATCTCCATCAGTTTTTTTACATTTTGATACTGGTGTTAGTGGTTTTTCATTTTCATTTCTCTCTAATTTATGTAAAGTTTTATCAGCCAAATGTTTGATTTTATTTACCAAAGGATGACAGCACTTTGTTTTTTCTCTAGTTTCTGTAACTCCTATGTTGTATTGTTGTTCTGGCATTCTTCGCTTTAAAATACCCTTAGGTGAGACGTTTTTGGGTATTTCTACAGGTGTTACCAGGAGACTGCTGGATTGACTCTCCGGACGTTTGACGCATGTGTTTGCATTTTGAACAACAGGAACGTCATCTTCTTCTAAAGAAACTTCTTTGGAGAAGTTTGGTATATGTACTCCTTCATCTCCACCTTCCTCACCATGTCTGCGGCTGCTGCCAGGTGAGGAGTCTAGGTTCAAAATCTTTTGAAGTTCACCGTCAGCTGGCGATCGCGTCCTAGACCTTGAAACTTCCCTCGACATGCTTCTTCTCGGCGTCGTCTCTCTGATGATGTCCTCGGCCGTGACCTCTCCTTCTAGAGGCACTTTCAGCAGATGAGTCCAAGGATAGCCTCCCACGTCACGAGCTCTCCGTAAATCTTCCCATTGGTATGTCTTTATTGGCACTGGTGGTATGTCATTCTCATCATCTGGCGACAATTCAGATTCCATATGTTTTACTTATAAAATGAGTATTATAAAAATAATTAATTATATTTATTAGTGTAGTTTGTAAAAGAATATTGTTATTTAATTTCGTCAATGAAATTGCTTGCCACTGGCCTCAAAAAGCGTTCACTTTATCACCGTGTAAACTAAGAGCACAACGTTTCGTTTCAATGTGAGCATCGGTGACTGAAAACACGCTATGTTTGCGTGGGCCTGTGTCGAAATAGGTGTGAATAGGTTGTGTACTATGACCACGGCACTGATTATTTTGGATTCGTGCACCGCGTTTACCTTGAAACAAGCGGGACGCCACACCGGCCAGCCCTCTGTCCACCTCCCCTGCTGTTTGTTTGTTGTCAGATGCACTTCACGTTAAATTTCCCAATTTTATTATAAAACAATCAGTGATCGGTTCAGAATCCCGGTTGGACTGACCGACACGGCCTCGTCCGAACGCTTGGGCTAAATATAAGATTGAGCATGAATTTATTTTTGGTGAGCATTTCGCGTCATCAGTTTAAACCGTAGTGTCTGTTTGGTTATGCTTATTAGATAAAAGGGTGCCATAGTCTTGAGTGATAGTTAAGTGATGAATAGAATGGTTCTGCCAATTGTTGTGAGTTATATAAATTATGCGGAGAGTACTTACGTAGAAACGTCGCCGGTTGAACGAAGTCCAAACGTCTGGAGCGTCTGTGTGACCGATCTCTATTCGTGACCGATTCATTTGCATGTGTGTATTTGTACTATAACGCACACGCGTAATACACATACAAATACTTACTTTTGTACCTGTAAAGGTAGAATGAGACGGTTCACTTTCCGGTCATTTTTGTCATTCACTTTTAATTTTTCGCTCTAAATGAAACGTCTGAACACAAAATGAAACAAGCGTGCCGAAGAAAAACCAAGCATTCATTCGAGTGAGCTTTCACTTGAGTGAACCGTCTGATTCTACCTTAACTGTAACACTTGATTTGTTATGATGACAATGTTTAGCATTGGTTTAGCATGATCGTGCTGTTTGCTGTAAGCTGTAATAACAACAGCACTTGTCACTTTGTCACTGCACTGCACAGAACCCATATCGAAGATATTGACATTGAAACTATTATATACATACCTACCTAACTTTTGATTCTCGAAATTGATATGTTAAAAAATAAAACGGATGCAAATGAAGAAACGAAAAGATTTATTTACAAACGGAGTATTAACTTTGTATTTACACAGGTTTTGTTGCTTAACTTACCTTTTATAATCGCGAAAGTTTGTATGGATGTAGAATTAATATTAGTTACTCTTTCACGCAAAAACTACTAAATGGATTTGGCTGAAACTGAAAATACCTATACAAATACTTTATGACCTGATATAACACATAGGCTACTTTTTATCCGGGTTAGTATCACGCGAGCTAAGCCGCGCGCGGTTGCTTGTAATCAATATTTCAAGACGCTTCGATATATATATATTATTTATATAAATAATCAAAGATAAAGTATATTCCAAGTTTTAGCCAAGTCCGTTCAGTAGTTTTCGCGTGAAAAAGTAACAAACATCCACACATCCATACATCTGTGTAGGAAGTAGGATAGGATGTATTCACAACAAGTAGTAATTATAACAAGATCGTAAACATTATACAGGATGGTTTCTCACTACTTCTTATACTTACAACATTCAACATTTAATTTTTATTAAATCACACATACTTACTTAGAAATGCTTCATACAGCTACCTAAACGTACTATCACCATCAAAGCACCGCATAACCACCTTAAGGGTGCTTTTTCTGTGAAGCGACTAGCAGTTTACCCTGCTTTGTAACATTAGAACACCAATTCGGGGCATTTCGGGGCTCTGTCATAAAGTTTGAAGAACAAATAATAACAGTAAGTTTTTTACAATGGTAAAAGTCTTTAAAACAAATTGCTTTCAGAAAAATAAACATAGGTAATGTTTATGACTCCGATTGATCAAAATAAAAAGACAAAAGAAAAAAGGCAGGCAGCTAGCTAGTCTTGCAAGCGAAACTGTTTCAAAATTGGTAAAGCGACGCTTTTGGCGATAGTACGTGCTATGCTAAAAGCTTATAGACCATAAACTTCGCGTCGCGGTTCACGAAGCCGTGAAGAATAGGCGAATACATTTTACACTCCTGTTTCGCGGGTTGTTAACAAACTCTAAGTTCATTTTTAACAATAGATAGAGTTTAGTTTGCAGTGAGTTCAATATTTACATTTAGATTTACAATTAGAGTAGGGGAACAGGGGGCGCAGTGGATCAAGGGGCACAGTGGATAGACACTTACGAGTATATCTCATTTACTAAGGCTCATACACACACGCTAACACAAGCCAGGCGATGGCTTACCCAATACCCTTCGCTCAAGCCAGTAACCGATGACTTACAAAGCCGAGAAAAGGCGCTGTGGCTTTAACGTGACCTTTTAGTGACATTTTCCTATTTTTTGGTCTTTTTAACGAACTATTTTAAAAAAACCTGATAGAAATATTGCTATGGGATGTAATTTTTATAAACCACGTTTTTATTACCTATGGAAATTGTTGTTCAAATATTACGTATCACTTAAAAACTTATGGTTTTTTTACAAAATGTTCCAAATTCACCTTATGGGGCACTCTGGACTGGGGTGCAGTGAATCATGATCCATTACACCATATAGTACAAAAAAAAATCCAAACAAGCAACAAAACGTCCAAATAATTTACAGACAGATTATTAATTATTTGGTCAATATCCAGTGTGCCCCTATGGAGGGGCACAGTGGATAATTTTCCATTTTTTTTTCAAAACCTCATAAGTTTCGTCTGTTTTGTTATATTGACGATATTATTACACAATACTGTAGCTAAAACCACAACCTATGTTTGACAAAAAAAAAGTAACCGCCAACCTTAATATTTAAAGAGTTATTGCTCTTTAAAAAATAAGTGATTCACTGTGCCCCCCTCTCCCCTGGGTAAGTACATTTAATATTTACAATAAAGATAGTTCTATTCTTTCGCCACGCATTTTATAGTGTTCTAATCACGTAACTTAGTCTGATGATTGTTCACTCACTATTACCTTTACATACAGTTGGCCACTTGCTCATACGACGAACGAACGAACCTTTACATTGTCTTAAATTGTCAATTTCCTTCTCTTTCTTCCACACCCGACACCCGAAACTCGCTCTCTGTTCCCTGAAAAATATACTGAATTGGGTAAATGAATATTTTTTATCTCTAATGAATTGCTTTTTTGATATTCAATTTGTAATCGATCGAACAAAGATTTTGCAACTTGGGCGATTTTGATTCTAGATTTCAAGAGTATGTAAGTGTGTGTTTGTTACTCTTTCACGCTCAAACGGCTGGACGGATTTGAATTAAATTTGGTACCAAAATTGCTGAATCCAGGATTAAAGAATAGACTACTTTTGATCCCGGTATTCCCACAGGAAGGGGAACTATTCACCGCGGGTAACATCGCGGGGCGCAGTTAGTATGATATATAATTGATATTACTGCTTTCGAATTCATTATTCAGTAACAATTTGAACAATCCTGTCTGAATTAATAATAAAATTTTAGTCTAATGAAATCATTAAAATATAAGCGGAGGTTGCGGGTTCGATCCCCGCCTCGGGACAAATGTTTGCATGTTCTGCAGATATTTGTTCCGGGTCTGGATATTTTTTTATCTATACTGTATTTAAAGTATATTTTTATATAATTATATATTTTTATATATAATTATTATATATAATTATATATAAATATATATTTTTATATATATTTTTATATAAAGTATTTAATAAAAAAAAAATATCCAAGTATTTATCAGTCATCTGGTTACCATAACACAAGCATTAAAGTTGCTTAGCTTGGGACTAGATGACGCCGTGTAAAATGTTCAAAGATATTTATTATTTATTTATTTACTTATAACAAAAAGTAATTAGCCTATCGATAAACATACCCATAACAAAAGGTTTTATTGCAGCCGACCGTAAGAAACGGCGCGCGAACACCACCGCGTGCGCAGCAAAAAATATCGGATGTAGGAGCAGCGGCAGACCCACGTGGTACCTGTCCAAGTACAACAACACCATATTTATAAGTACATGTACACGGGGTTTTATCGCGTTATTTACCTTTTAACGTCGGGAAGTATATATAAAGTATATATATATAAATATGAATTGTGATCGCGAAAGTTTAAGAAAAACTATACAACAACACCATTATTGATTATTACCTAATTAATTACATCACCTTAAACTCAATAACGGCTGGACCGATTTTAATGAGCTGTGATTTAGTCATAATAATTTCTAACAAAAAACAGCTCATTTCAAATTGAAAAAAAAGTCGTAAAAAAATTCGGCCATTTTTTTTTTTGCAACATAGTCTTGGCAGTTGAAGGCATATCAAGAGTAATTTTCTGTGAACTATTGGTAGTTCTAATTATTTCAATTTTGTCAGAGAGCAATTTCCTTTACTCAGAGGTGAATTTATTATGGAGGACATACCTCAGACTACCCCCTTAGTCATCTTCGAAAGGATCTAAAAATTTCCTAAAAAAATCTGAAAAAATGTCTACTGCTCCCTGGGATACAGTCGTAATCACATTATTTTTTTTTATTTCATAAAATTATACTAACAGTGACAGTCCAGGGCTCCGACCAGCAATCGTCCAGCATTTTTAGACGAAAACTTCGCCGACGCCGACGCGTAGTTCCCGATAACAACGGACTGTAATTACTTCGTTATTGTACTTAGACACATAAGTATGTCTCTCTGTACGCGCCCTCCACCAAGCCTTAGTCCTCTCTCTGCTATGGTTAGCGCGCCACTTTTTTCGGTCGAACTCTGCAACAAAAAAAAAGATAAAGATTTATTTATTTGTTCTGAATATGGTTATGTCCTATGCATGTTACATCAAATAGTTCAGCATATTCAGTCATTGTCATGACATACAAATAGTTATAATAGGTAAGTATATTGTAATTAAAATTCAATTTAAAATCATTGGTCATTCAGTAATACTTAATAGTTACCTAAGTACTTTAAATTAGATTATTAGTAATAAAAATTAAAAAACTTGCATGCATATAAAGAATAATAATTAAATGTCATATTTCAATAAATTCCTGAACCGATATGCTTCATGTTACAAAACACATTTTTGACAGTTTTCTATAGAATTGGGTTCAACTGGTCCTCCAAATACGAAGTGCTGCTATGCCCTCAGGCTATGCCGATTATTTCAAACATCCAATATTGGCTAGCCAATTTAGTGAATTTGATACAAGCTTCCGTACAAGTTTCATAGGTATTCGTAAGATTTATTAGCAAATATCGTGCAACTCTGAAACGTCGGCTAGACGATTAACTGGCTTAGAAATGATCAAAGGACATGTATCTTTCTGCTCATTTCCGTAATTATCAGAATATCAAAAATCTTCAATCATTTCATCAACTTCATCATCAGATCCTGAATTATTATCCTAAATTATTTAGTCTAAAGAAAGAGGTGTTGTTCATACAAATCATTTTTGACGACCTCTGTGGCGCAGTGGGCGAAGGCTCGCCTGAGATGCGGAGGTTGCGGGTTCGAATCCCGCCGCGGAACAAATGTTTGCAAGTTCTGCAGATATTTGTTCCGGGTCTGGATGTTTTTTTATCTATAATAATATATATATGTATTTACAAAAAAAATGTATCTAAGTAGTATATCAGTCATCTGGTTACCATAACACAAGCATTAAGTTGCTTAGCTTGGGACTAGATGACGCCGTGTGGAATGTCCAAGGATATTTATATTTTATTTATATTTATTTACCTACCACCATATTAGATGGGATGACTGTTAAAAAAAGCTAGGCTTAAGCACCTTGTGTTGTTGCCTGTCGCGTTGGAACAGGCGGTAGAAACACCTAGCTTGTAATACATTTCTGTGTGATCCTTGAGGTCGTGCTGAAAATGTGTCAAGTGTGCTCCTGGATTGAAAGTATCAACTTTCTACTGGACCTTGATCCTTCAATCACTCAACCTCTACACTTATTACTAATTTAAGTACCTACCAAGGGCTTAATTTTAATATTCAATAGTAGTAGTTTCTTAATCTAAAACTTATCTTTGAAAAAATATTTTCAGGTACCAACTTATCAACAATGTTTTAACTAACCTGGCCTCTCAATGACTTGAACCCGTTCAGATTTATTCGATTGCTCTGCAATATACTGCACAGCATAACAACAACACCACTCGTACATCATATTGAAAATGTTTTTGAAAGTGTATTTGATGCACTCTTAACTACGCCAGTATATTTTAGAGCCTAGATTTCAGACATCACCGTTTTATTTATAAAAATCGTTAGATATTATTATTTTGAATGCTAGACGAAAACTCTCAAGTGTCAAATATACCTAGGTACCTACTTAGTTATAATTTAATTCGGTTTGTTGTAGGAGTAAATGACACGACTATGGTGGGTTCTGTACTGAATGTTTATTTTAAAAAACAAGGCTTTATAGTGCTAGAGTTTTATCTCTATTAAAGTATTTGTTATATTTATACGGTCATGTTTATGTAATCCGATCGCTTGTAATAATATCTTTGACATTGCAAGAAATATAATTATAGAAAAATAATGGTTGATGCAATCAAAACAATGCTATAATAGTTCATTCATTTCTTTTATCTTTCTATACGTCATCAAGTGATGTCTTATGATAGTTATGTAAGTAGGTAGCTACCTCCACTACAATTTTTCCTTTTTTTGTTTTGGTGTACAAATTATAAAGATTACAATAACATTTAATTTTGTGAATAAAATTTTTGTTTACAAATAGATAATCCTTTTTCAACTGCACTTTATGCACACTAAATTGGACCGTATTTGTATAGGACGAGAGTCGCCGTAACACAGTTTTAAACTAGCACGGGAGGTAAAGATTCTTTAACTGTATGCCTACCGCCAATTTTTATTTCATTGAATAACATTACTACCTTAATAGGCATGATGACATTAATCAAGAATTACTAAAATAATATATTTATCTAGGTAGGTAATTAAATATGATTCATGGATCCTGAAAAACGTATTTATTTTTATATTAAGAGCAAGATTAATTATTTATTTTGAAAAAGTAGAATAATTAATTACAGCATTCCGCCATGTTTTGTAAAACAGCAAATAAAGGACATGACGTCATTCCAAAGTAAAATCACTTTCTTGTCATTTAGTTTCGTATGAAAACTTTGAACTTCCTGCCTTGGCGTGACGTCACTCCTCAGAAAAAAGGCGAAATGACACTTGCAAAGCGTTTTAACACCAAACACAAAATGTGTTTTTAAAAAATCAATTTTGGGCTAACAAATGTTTCCTTTCGATAAAAAGGGTTTTTTTATGCAAAGGAGACAGAATGAACCTTATAGAATGAAAAGCCATTCTATAAGATGTAATGATAGTATTTAGCCGTAAAAAAGTTTGTTTTACAGTGATTTTTAAAATGTTTCGAAGTGAAAGTTATTTGTAAAAATGAAGCTAGATCTAGGTAAGTATACAACTGTAAATCCTATTGCTCAATAAAGTTATTATATTCTATTCTATTTTTATCTGATCTTCCATTTTTTGTTTACTTGCTAGTAATATTATCGTAATGTTTAGGAAGATGGTGTTTCTTATCACATTATTAGCAGATTATGATAGTTTCCTATTATTTGTTGTTCCTTTAAATCATCAGATTTTTTCGATTGATTTATCATTTAATTGAAAGTCATGGAATATCAAGTCTCCACGAGATTCGCGCCAGATGTGTTTTGTTTTTGTTTGTGTGTTTAGTAAAATGTGTTTATTTTAAGTATAATTTATGTTGTTGGTTTTGACCTATTTTTGTGTACAATTTTATCTTTTCCTGAGACTAATATTTTGATATTTACACCTAGATCTTCAACCACTGTATATGGATGAAAAATCTTACTAAAAGTTAACAGCTCCGGCAGGATTAACTTTTAGTAAGATTTTTCATTTATAAGAAATAAGTGTGGTAAACCACACTTAGGTATTACACTATAATGGTCATGAATATACTGGATCCATTTTATCTCTATCTTCCTTTTAATTAATACTAAATCTCCCAACTTATAATTTATTGAATTGGAGGTTAAATCCTAACTTAACTTTCTATCAATGTTTGTTTTGATTAAATTATTTCTAGCATCCTCTTGGTATTTTTGTAAGTAATCTATACTTTAGCTCTAGAACACACGAATTAAAATTATAAATCGCTTCAACTCTACATAAATGTTACTTGGTATACACATAGTTTACCAAAAACCAATTTGTACGGTGTATATTTAATTGCTGTATGCATACATCAACTAAATATTCACCGTGTTTTTCTTATACAAACAGTACATGCACTGTTTCTATTATTAAAAAAACACCAATACTACCAATCAGATCACAGACAAGGGTGATTGTCTGTTTGTATTCTTAAAAATGCTCTAATTATGTGAATTTTCTAAGGAACCAAGACTTTCATGGTGATCAGCAGTTGATCGCACCTGGTTAATTTACAAAAGACATACTTTCCACATGGTTGATAATGAATTCGCTCCCCCTATCTGTCGCAATTTCTGCAGGGATGCCGTAAAGCCTGCAATACATGTTGGCCGAGCGTAGGCGAGTGAACGCCAATACCAACGTATGGACAGCATATTTGCCTTGCTTTGCCATCGCTCGGTGTCGCTCGCCTAGCTGGCCGAGTGAATACAAGCGCCAACGTGTATAGAGGTCATTTGCAGTGACTTGTCACCACTCGTTGTCGCTCGCCGCCACTCGCCTCACTTCGGAGCCGTGTCGGTTTTTGTGCACAAATCAAAGGCGCTTGTCAGCGCTCGGCCAATCGTGTCCACATGTTTGCCAGCCCGCCATTATGCGGTTGGTGTCGGTCACCGTCGCACGCACGCAAGTATTTATTTAACCTGTTTGTGGTAGTGTGTGTGCGTGATGCGTGCTCATCAAATAAATAGCAGCAGCTGCAACAACTTCTACGTCCATATTGTTCGAACAGGTTCAAATCAAATCAAAATCAATGAGTAGGTATACAATAGGTAGGTACTACGTAAGAATCAAAATCAAATAAACAAAACATCGGTTGTTCAACTTCAACTTCTTGCTTGATGACCACTTAGTTCGAATGCACAACAAGAACTGACGGCTACCAACGTGTGGGCAGCTTCACAGAAAACTCGTCTACATTGGCCGTTTGCAATAGTTTGCGTAGACTTGCCGAACGTCTGGACGGTAGCACTTAGCTTGCACAGATTTGCCTTCGCTCGCATTGGCCTTAGCTCGGCCAACATGTATTGCAGGCTTAAAGCAAAACAAAATTATCAACAAGTGATCACGCTACGTTACTTTCCTTCTTAGAAGTGGATACTTCTAAGAAGGACTAGCTACGCTTCTACATACTTAGAAGTTCACACTAAAGTAAGTAAGTTCGTATGAGCAAGTGGCCAACTCTGGTGACGGAGTTTTTAGGTTGCCTAAAGGCCTCCGTCATGGCTTAACGACTTTAAAAGCCGGGACCGACAATTTAACGTGCCCTCCGAAGCACGGAAGCGCTCAGATGAAAATGCCACTTGCGGTCACCCATCCAAGTAGTGACCGCTCAGAACGTTGCTTAACTTCGACGATCTATCAAGAACATCTTTAGCAAGCTTCGCCTCGAGCGCTTCAGTAAGTTCACACTGCAATGTTAGTATGTAACAGTATCCGTTTGTATTCAAATCTAAAAATACTTTATCATCAATATAAACAATAAGCATTTTTCTGGAATCAACGCACAGACCAAACTGCTGAAGCTATGAAGCTGAAATTTGAAGGTAGCTTCCTTTTTAAACAAAACTGCGCACTAAGACGGGATTTTACGAAATTCCACCCTTAAAGGGTTGAAAAGGGATGAAAACCGTTGTATGCAACTTTTTAATACGTGAAGCGATTTTCTTCAAACTTGGTTTAAATATGGTAAATGATAAATAAATTTACATGTTAATCAGAAATAAAAAAAAACGCCTGATAAGGGGTGAAATGGGGTGTCAAAGTTTGTATGGTAACTTTTTAATGGGTAGTTTGATTTGCTTGAAACTTGGTTGTAATACTCACAATGCAAAATAAATATACACGTGTTTAAGGGTTTTAAAAAAAACACTTTAAAAGGGTTAAATGCAGTGTCGAAGTTTATGTACAACACGCGAGCGAAGCCGCGCGGGGTCTGCTAGTGTTTCTATAAACCTTTTGTTTTTGGCATTTGTCACAATTTTTGTCAAAGTTTATGATGTCACTATTATCCATGCCTCTCCAATAGTAATAACGCTTCAAGCTATATTGGTTATTCGTCGAATGCCGGCATGGCCACTCGTTGGCAATAAATGGAAATTGCAATATTAAAAATATTTAATATTACTCGTTGATCATCTTATTAATTTTTTTGACACCTTTTATTACACACAATCAGGGTCCGGTCCCTGTACCATATTTATCTATTTATTGAGCTAGCTTTGTTAATGGTACCTACATGCTGTGTCATTATTACGGTGTAATATCTCCTTTATTTTGTGTGTGTTGCAAAACGTATCTATTTCCCTCGCGAGGAAATCTCGTTTGCGTAGGTACACGATCGAGAACTAGGTTTGACACAGAATATTAATAAAGATGGTGATTGATAATTATAAAATCATTATGACTTGTAATACAGGCTTCTTGTTTCAACGTTTTATTATTTAGACCTAATTCAGGTATTACGTTTGGTTTTTTAGTTTCCACCATAGAAAATGTTACTGAAAGAAGACTTCATTTTGATTTTAAAAACAATTTAAACTGCATTCAAAGATTTTTGAATAATCACCTGTCTGAAACGGGTATCGAACCCGCCAAATTGTAAAAAAATAACACACAATTCACTGTATACTGTGGCGATAAAAAAGCTCTATCGTAAGGAATATTATTTCAAAGTAACATAAAAAAACTTAGGCCTTTACATCTTTACTAAATGATTTATACAGAGTCAGGAGGCAAGCTTTGCCTACACTTAACGGGACACTGTAGTGCCTGGGACATTGTTGAGATGGAATAGGCTTGCCCAGCACCTAAACCATCCTCTCAGATTAGCCGGCCATATCAACAGGAATGACAATGGTCAATACGTGTGAGGCTGACTAGCCGTAACATAGCATCTTAAATAAAAGGAAGACCATGAAATTTTACATTTATAATTTCAGGAAAATTAATACTTACCCTTAATTATTCGACCTGAATTTTTCAAACTATCCACCAACCTTTTCAAAACAAATCGAGAAGGTGTTTCTCTATCGGGATATCTTTCACTATACAACTTCACAGCAAATTATATTATGTTTTTCCGATTTAAAATGTACGCTTCCATCAAATCGATTTATTTAAGGGTAGGTAATTAATGAATTTTCTGTAAATTATAAAAGTAAAATTTCATGGTCTTCCTTTTATTTAAGATGCTCTGTTACTTGGAAAAAAATAATCCTTACTCAGGCTACTACTTAGGCTCAATCGCCTTTTGATTGGTATCGTTAAATTAGGCGGGTTCGATTCCGGTTCAGACCGGCGATTTTCAAAAAACTTTCAATGCAGTTTCATTGTTTTTAAAATCAAAGTGAAGTCTTCTTTCAGTAAAATGTTCTATCTACAATATTTAAGGCTTTCCTGCCGTGTGGCATTTTTAGCTAATTATTACATTTTATTAGACTAAGTTTAGTCTCAGAGCAAGATTTTTTTTTAACTTCAAAAATTTTCTCCATTAATTATATTTGACGTCTAGCCCTCAAAATAATAACATCTAATTTTTAAATAAAAAGGTTTCTGATATCTCACAAAACACTGTTTGGGGCAAGTTCGGCCCAGACCGGAACAAACACGCGCTGAACCGATAACGGGTAGGTCAAGTTCACGTCTGCCAACCTACTAGTAGTCGCAGCGATGCGCTCCCACCCCCTCGCCCTAGGGTTGCCACCCAAATGGATTACACGCTCCCGGGAGAGGAAGGGGTGTGTTAGCTGTCATGGTCAAAAGCTCAGGTGCATTCGTTTCACATGTATCTACTGTTTAGCAATACAAAAATAGTAATATCAAAAAGAGGTTAGTATCTGTTCCATGATGCCATTTTCTTGTACACGTAGTTACCTACCAGATCAATAATTACGCGCACCTAATTGCAACGCGCGTTCATGTAAGTCAAGATGAAATTTAATTTAATTGTATGCAACAGGCAAGAATCATACCTGTTGCATACAATTAAATTCTTATTATACTTTATTCTATGACTTTTGTACCAAAATGCAGCCCTGACGTAGGAGAAAAGCCCCTCCCCCTCGACATTTAACCTGTTTTCACGGCTGCGCGTCACAGATAAACAGATTCCCTGCCTCGCTAAAGGAACATACTGCACCGAGCGTCACTGAAGTTTTATTAATAATCAAATCAGGTTGGCGTATACATTTTTTTTTGTAAATACATACATATTATAGATAGAAAAATATCCAGACCCGGAACAAATATCTGCAGAACATGCAAACATTTGTCCCGTGGCGGGGATCGAACCCGCAACCTCCGCGTCTCAGGCGGGCCTTCGCCCACTGTGCCACAGAGGTCGTCAAATAATGAGATGGTATTTCAAATTGCAACTCCCAAGAACCCATTTAAATTACTTTAAATTTATTTTGTGGTGCGTTAACCACGTTAGTTAGAATGCGGAAATACAAGCGGGATATTAGAAAGTGGAATATACGACCTCTGTGGCGTAGTGAGAGAAACTTACGGGTTTGATCCCCGGTGCGGGACAAATGTTTTTGCATGGCAAACATTTGTCTCGAGTCTGTGTGTTTTCTAGGTATATACTTATACTTATATTATATAATTACGTATGTATAATATAATATTTACAAAAAATATATATATGTAGTGTATCGGTCATCTAATTACCATAACCCACACATTTCTGTCCATCACTCCGAAGATTCTCATCATATCCTCACCGATTTTTAACGGGACCACAATAAAAAAAATAAATTGATAAAGTAAGTTCGTATGAGCAAGTGGCCAACTATGGTGACGTAGTTTTTAGGCCGCCTAAAGACCTCCGACATGGCTTTGAATAAATTGATAATACCTCCTTTACATATGAGACTTTTTTTATTTTAGATGAAATCTACTTTAGTCTGGTTTAACACTTTAACAACTAAAAACTACAAGATCCATAAGATATTGTACATGCTGTTGCCACTTGCCATACGTTTTTGACTTCTCAGATAATAGTTTAATAGGTTTTATTAAATTGTATTACTTAATACAAATTGTATTACTTAAATTAAATTGTATCACTTAATACAATTAATTTTTTGATCAATTAAACAGCTAACCTATTTATTGTTGTGTTGTATAAGTTAATTTGTAGATTTACATTTAGGTACTTATATAACATTAAAAAAAAGAAATATTTTACGTAAAGTTACGAAAACAAAAACTTAGGTGCATGCTTAGTTTAGTAAGTAAGAAAATCTATAAACAGTAGTAGAATAAAGGCTTTATTTATTTATTTATTGTATTAAGTAACAGCTAACAATATAAATGCATAATACTTCGCCTACAATGCTACGCCTATAACGCTACGCCGTAGTAGCTATCATGTATGTGCTACGCTGCCATGAGCATAATGAAGTTAATCCGAGCGCAAGCGTCTCGATGCTATGATCCAATCAAAATATGTACAGGACTTTAGGCAATTAATATCCCCTGAATATCAATACATTTATTTACAGAAACTAAACAACTACATATTTACCTATACATTTGTACAAAATAGGCATCCAAGGATCGTTTTAAGTGCCAGTGTCTTGGGCACGGTTCGGTCTGGCAGTGACTTGGATCAGTTCATATGGAAGGTAGTTTGACATTATATTTGCTATGTTTAAATAATGTTTGGTATACATGCTCATAATTTAACAACATTCGATACGTGGTTGCAAGCCCATCGCCGCTATAAGAAAGTGAACTGTTTTTTCCATTATGTTTTATTTTGCCGTTCAGAGCTTTTAGATCTAACATTTAGATCAAAATGATGTAGGACATTTTTAAGTAGGTACATAAGTATATAGATACTAGCTGCGATTTCTTTCGTGATTATCAAAGTTTAGGTTTGTGCCTAGAGTAAACAAGAGCAATGATTATTTTTGTAAAATAAAATATTCTACAATAAAGCTTCTACGAAATTAGCACACTTACAAGCGTTCAACATTCAACACAAAATAACTTTGTATTTTCCTGCAGCTTATATTTTGCAGCAGCTTATATTTTCCTGGAAAGTGAGAAAGGTTGTTGTTGAATTCAAGGATTGCCGCGAGAGCTCGTTAGTTATTCTGGGAAATCATTGGAATATTATAATTTATAGGGTTCCGTAAGTAAGTAGAACGGGACCCTAAAGACTCCGCTGGATGATGTACATACATACATACATAAAATCACGCCTCTATCAAGGATCCGTGGGGGTGGGGTAATCGGGGGGTAGCAAGCGATTTTTCCGAAATGATGTACTAAAATGCATACCTATATAACTCAAGAACTACTAGATCTTTTTTCATGATGTATTCTATTTTAGAATTTAGAATAAAAATGCTATTGGTACCTATATACAAATTATATTTGCCATGACGACGCTTGCTCACTCGCATTTCATCGATAAATTCAAAACATTATTTCGCTAAATCAACAACGACATAAGAGACTAACTATAATTTCAATTCATAATGATATTAATAAATCAAGCTCTAAACAAAACAAACATCTTTTTGTCGATTATGTTTACAAAAAGCCCACACAAAGTAACCTGAGATTTGCTAAAATAAGACGCCTCATGCGAACGTAATCACTACCTACCATAAAGAAAATAAGGTATCCGTTTGATCGTCAAGGTCATTGTAACGGTCAGTGTTTGTCTGCATTTTCCAACTTTTTCGTCTGTTTTTGTAAAGATAAAGTTATAAAAAGAACATTTATGTTTAGTTATACTTACCACTTTTTCTACAATTTTATTTACTACAAACGGCCAGAACAAACCAAAATTTTGCCAATATGAAGGTACCATAAAATGCAGGCACCACACATTGGCTTCAACTTGGTTCCAACATTGGCTACGAATAGAATAGCCAATAGCAATGCTCCGTTTGTGTCCAATTACCGTCCAAGATCGATCCCCACATTGGTTCGACCACATTGGTTTTAACCCTCCAATGTGTGGTGCCCGCTTATGAGTCATCATTCATTCTCCTGCCCTTATCCCACGCTAAGTGGGGTCGGCACAACATGTTTTCCTCTTCCACTCTCCTCTGTCGCTCGTCAACTCTGAACTCACTCCTCTTACATTCATATGGTGCCCGCTTATGAGTCTTGATTTTATTCGTATTTATTTAAATTTATTGTCTTCTACCTTCGTTTTACACTCATTAATGTTGAAAAAAAACACAAATTAAAGAAGAAAACATAAGTAAATAAACTCCCACTCCTCGAAACTCGTTCCGAAATTGTTTATTTTTTGCAAAAACACCCACAAAAATTGCACTTTACAAAAAAAACGTCACCGACCATAATTTTTTTCTTTTTATTTTGGCATCGCAGGGCTTGTGCATGTCATAGCCATATTTTTTGTTTACATTAAACCATCGTTCACTTTTGACAGCGACTTTAATTATGTAGTTCATTTCAGAATGAATCAAGTGCCAAAACAATCCAAGCGATTGTAAATCTTAAAGAAGAGAATATAAAGTTTTTACTAGCGCATTTTTCCCGGTCCACCGGTGACCTTTTGGCATTCGCCTGTCTAAGGAGGGCTTTTTAACGGCAACAGGTAGGTAGGTACACGCTTGAAATATTCACAAAATGATACGGAACCCTTCGTTTGCGAGTACGACTCGCATTTGGCTGATTTTATTATATTACCAACCCATTGATAATTTTTAATATTGCAGTCTAAAGAACGAATGGCAAAACTATTTTTTTACTAGCTGCTAGCTGTACCCGCAACGTTGTGCGCGGTATGCGTATAACCAGCGCCGCAGCCTATTTTATTTTATTATTACGTTGAACAAAGCAATTTTGAAAAACTGAATGTTCCGTTTGTGAAACCTATCATAAGCTTTTTTTAATAGAACAATTTAACATAAAATGAAATTGTTATTATGCTCCTGAAGCTTCGTCCGGATAGAAGATGAGAGAGCGTCATCATTTACACCATATTTCTTCCAATTCTGCATAATTTTGTGGTATTTCATTTCCTTCTGCAATACATAATAACAATACCCTGCTTTTATTATCAGTTTGACAGTTGATATTTCGCAGAGAAATTATTTTCATTATCACTAGGCAGGTACGAGGTTATAAATGCATCTACCCTCACTTAACTTATCATTGCGTCTCATCTTCATCAGGCAGCATTTAAGTACTCCGGACGAAGCTTCAGGAGCATAATAACAATTTCATTTTATGTTAAATTGTTCTATTATGCCCCCTTCGCTTCGTCCGGATAGAAGATGAGACCTGTTTGTTTTCGCCTGGTGATAAGAATGCTATAGATGTGTAGCTGTAGGTATGTCACACATATGAAAGAAAGAAAGAAAGAAAAATAATTTATTCTTGTAGGACCTCAAGGATCACTTAAGTATCGTTTTACATGCTAGGTGATTCTAATGCCTGATATTTTAGGTAGAATACTGAAAATCATTATAGCTACGCTACTTAGCTTAGCCACTCACTTGCTAGGCTATTTATTTCAAGAACAATCTGTAACTAGGTAGGTACTTTTATCAAATTGATGCACAAAGTAGGATTTCATTGCAAAACCTGCAATGAAGTCGGCCCAACACGGTACGACAATACTTAAGAAGTAATGAATAGTATAATACCTAATTTAAAGTTTAGGAATCAACTAAATAATCTTTTAACAAAACAACAATAATTCACATGAATGTTAAATTTTGTTTAGGTATAGGAGAGTGGTTGAAAAATCTGATAATATACTGATTTCCATTGTCTCTTACTTTAATTGTATTTCTTTTTGTAAAAAGTTTTCAATTGTTTTACGATGCTTGTTACCTTTAGTCAAGATTTCATCTAATATAATACTTTTAAAAAGTTAAAGGGTTCCACAAAGACCCTAGTATGTACATATAGGTAGAGTACACATACAGAATACAGACAGGTACCTACTACCTGGTGTTGCTTCTATAACAGTCTTCTTAGGTAACTACGGGTTTAATCCAAGATGTAATAATTGTCTTAGAGGCTGGTTAATCTTATATTACAAACAAGTAAAAACAGTTAAAAACAGTTCAGAATGTAACATTTCAGAATGTAACATTTCAGAATGTAACAGTTGACCTCTACGAGGTTACTTAATTACAAGTCGCAGGTATCCAAAAACTAGGACAAATACCCGCTTTCAGAACCAGTGTTCTGAAAAAGTTTCCACCCTGTTGAAAATTAGCTTTACTATCGGTTTTGATCCAAATTTAGGCTAAAAAATAAGCTTTGTATGGTGCTTCAAACAAAGACACATTATGTGGATTATTATTCTATGCAATCTACAAGAACACTTGGATTCCAAGTAGGACAATAGGTTTTTACAGAATTTTCCAAGGCGATTTAAACAAAAATCTTTTTGAAAAATGTTTCAGGACTAAATTTAGTCTGGAGATAATAATGTTTATTAGATAGTGCAAATATCCGATTTGTGTAGGTACTAAAAATGTGTTATAGGTACCTAAGTAATTTTAAGAGAGATGAAGATCTTTATGCAGGTGAGCCAAGTAGATATCTAGCTACAGTTTGACCTGTAGGATTTAGTGGAAGTTTATAGATAATGTTATGTAATTATCTATAAACTGATACAGCAAGTCGCTAGAATCAATAATAATATCAATAGGGAGACCAATCTTTAAGTAGATTTTCTCATAGTGTAGGTACCAACCAAACCTCCAGTATTAAATTCTTGGCTTTCGATGGAGACCGATTTGTTGTCGTATCCAAGAGTAGGTAGGAACCTACCTTACCTTGTGTAGTTTATTATTTGTAAGGGATTTGCTAGGGCTCATAGCATAAGGTCTTCAAAGAGGTGTTATCATGACATATTGTTCCGTTGCTGAGTTTGGATAAATTAGGACTTGCCAGTCTAAGTGCCAAGTTCGAGTGTTGAACTGTTCCATTTACGTAGGCTAACTAAATGGAAGATGCTGGGGCATTTTATTTACTTGGGAAGCTTGAGCTAATTCCAGTATTGGTTTTTCACTCATCCGTAATCGGATGCATTGGTAACCTACTAGAAAAGTTTTGATGTTTGGGGTATGGTACCTAATAGATAAGCGATTTCTGATAAATCGCCTCTTTTCACCAGTGAAGCTCGCTTAGAATTTTCTAAGGAATGAGAACTATCGAGTTCCAACTTACTCTTACTTAGGTCGTATTTACAATGCATTTTGGATCAACCTGCAATTAAGTCTGCCCAACGGTGCGACAATACGTATTTAGTTGAGGTAATCGAGCATCACCTGAATTAAGCGGAGTTTTCACTTTCGTTTGTTTACGAAATAATCTATTGAGAAATGCTCTTGGCATTTTGAAGGAAATCCACGTCGACTCCTAAATATTAATTTGAGTCGCTTATGGCCGCCGGCACGGTAGTAGGTAGGTACTACTACCTATAGACTTGCGGCTCAACCCAGTTTTTATAACGTGTCTAATAAAGTGTTCAGAACAGTAACAGACTTTGAGATTGCATGGCTCGGAGAAAATTGTCTTTCTCAGATGTTTGGCCAACCAATTTGACATTGGTTGGACAACCAATACTTATTATGTGGTAATATATAAATAAAAGGTACGGATGTTATCTGCCACATTCTTCCTTCCTCTCAATCTCAGAAACCTTCGATGGACGAGTGATATAGGCCGATGGAAGTATGCCTGAGAGAGTCTATCTTGGTAACCCGGTCCCCGGGTTGAAGGAATTTTGGCACACCATTACCGAATAGATACCAGGTGGATGTTGGTTAACTTGATAAATTCGCTTACGTAATATGTTCAGGTTTAATTTTAGTCGATGGGTACCATCCAGATTTGGGACAAGAAATATAGGAAAGACAAAAACTCGCCGAGTTGTCTGCTTTTTCCAAGATTCTCATGGATTCATTTTGGATATTTCTTTTGTCAACAATAGGTACCTAAGTATGTAGTACAAGTTTCGATAAAGAAATTTGTTATTCAGTAATAGAGCCTCTATTAAATCTAAATTGACGCCTCGCGTCATTTGTACCTCTTCTTTTCGAGTTATTACTGGATCGATACGAAAAAGGAATGATCCTGGTTTACCCGTCGAGTAAACTTTGTTCTATCGCATATTGCCATTGTCTCGAAAGGACTGCGAGTACCTACCTACTTTCTTTTATGGCTTTGTTTTGGAAGTCCAATAGTCCTATTTTAATTTTAACGATGATAGGTAGGTATACCTAACATAAGGCCTTTGAGTTTTCTGAACAGAACCTCCGGTTCTGTTTATTTGGTTAGATAAACGTTTTGTTTAGTACCACCATGAACAGTCAGCAACATGGACACTATCAAAGAGTCTTAAAAGAGGTGAGTAGGTATCTGAACTCTCTCTCTATTTCGTTTAATTGGTCTACCATAGTGTCTGAGCACTAGCGTAAAAGGTTAAACCATTCACGTTGAATCTGATGATGATACTGGACCTTTTTCAGAAAGACAGCTGCAGAACGTTATCGTTTGCTTTCAGAAACTGTTTGCCGTTGAAAAATAATATATAGGTAGCTTGATCAGTTATAGACTCCGGTGAAAGATTTTTAGCCGAATGGCAAAAAATTAAAATCTGATTGATACGACTCTCCGACGTGTCATAATAAAGGTTTTAATTCTGGGTTTGTCTTAAGAGAGCAAAAACCCTGGTGTTGCTCTATGTGCCTTTAGGGTGCCTGTAGTTTACTCAAAAGAGCAAGTTCAGATGCATCTGCTTCTTTTATTGTGGGCTCTTTAGCACAGGGGGCTCCCAACAACTAAGGCCATGAGAGCTTTGAAGTATGGATGGGTCAGCAAACAAATTTTGAGTCAATGGCAAATCTTGCCAATTAACTTCAACTTGCCAAGATTGATACGTCGCCGACGTGTCATAACATAGATTCAATTCTGGGTCTGTCTTATGAGAGCAACACCCTGGTGTGCCTTTTGGGTCTTAAAATGCGGAAAAGGTACTCATCCAATCCGAATAAGCGAACTTATGTAGTTTACTCAAAAGAGCAAGTTCAGGCGCTATTGTGGGCTTTTTAGCACAGAGGGCTCCCACCCAACTAAGACCATGAAAGCGTTGAGGTAAGAATGGGTCAGCAAACAAATTTTGAGCCACTGGCAAACCTTGCCAGTTAACTTCCTCTTGTGAAGATTTTGCGACGTTATTTGGTATGATTCCTTGGTATAATCATGCCTTGCCATTGGTAGGGTACTTCCAGTACCATTTGGTTGCAATGCAAATAGGCTTACTCCAATGGAGCATGGAATTCTGCTTGAACATTATTTTATATTAGGGCCCCCAATACTCATGTTCACATATCCACTTGTTACCTCAGTCTCAGAGGAGTAGGTAATATAGAAAACTAGGAACCCTAGCTTCAGGCAATACCTATATCGAACATTAAATTTCAGGACCCCTAAAATAAATGCTCTTCCGTGCTTCGGAGGGCACGTTAATTTGTCGGTCCCGGCTTTGAAAGTCGTTAAGCCATGCATGACGGAGGCTTTAGGGGGCCTTTGAAAAACTCCTTCGCCAGAGTTGGGCACTTGTTCATACGAACGAAGGACCCCCGACATTAGTAGCACCACAGATAAAATAATACTATAGGTACTAGTTAAAGTTAGGTAGGGAGCACTAACTTTAGGCTATAGGAGAATGTCACTTAAGAATTACAACATTTACTCTGTCTATCAAATCTTTAAACGCTAAAGACTTATAGCTCGGCATAGCCGTCACTTTCGCCTATTGTAGGTACTTATTATACTCAATCAAATGATTGAGTTCAAGTTCAAAGGTTGAAAATCCGCTTAAAAAGTAAGTACTTAGGTACACTTACCGGTGCACCAACCCGCTGCTATTAAATTAATCACTTTTCACCTCTGAATCCTTAAACTGTATTCCAATGATGTTGCTTCAACCGAAGTAGACGACGCAATGATAAGTTAAGTGAGGGTAGATGCATTTATAACCTCGTACCTGCCTAGTGATAATGAAAATAATTTCTCTGCGAAATATCAACTGTCAAACTGATAATAAAAGCAGGGTATTGTTATTATGTATTGCAGAAGGAAATGAAATACCACAAAATTATGCAGAATTGGAAGAAATATGGTGTAAATGATGACGCTCTCTCATCTTCTATCCGGACGAAGCGAAGGGGGCATAATAACTATGTATAGTTTCATTTTGTATAGTTTAGGAGGAATAGCGAAAACAGAGTTTGGTGGTCACCAAGTGCAACTTCGCTATTCATCCTGAACTATACCACACTGGACCAGGGACTTTTCAGTTTGTATCGTGCAAAATAATGTAGGTACTCTTAGTAAGTAGATGTTATAATATTCATTCATTAAGATGAGAAGGCTTTTCAATTTTTTTTCAGCATGATTTTGTACAAAGAATTTGAACCTATTAATTTGAAACTCAAACCGCCGGTTTCTCGATCACAGACCATCTCCAAATCAATGATGAAATCACGTGACAGTTTCAAATTTGTTCCTTATTTGACACAACCGACTCAATTACACAAAACAAGGAAGAATATATTTTTTACAAAATTCGTGTGAGAAAACAAGACAAAGTATACATTTTCATGGTTATTTAGCGTGCCATTTTTTTATGGGTAGAAAATAATTGAATTAAATTTTGTTCTACGAAACTGTAGATTCGTGGATTTTCTAGTCGCTTTCGCCTTCACGCTATATATAGCACTGACGCTGTATGGAAAAGAATAAAAACACTACGTGTGGAATGTCCAAGGATATTATAATAATTTTATTTAGTCTAGATATTTTAGCTCTATGGTGATCACTTTATGTCGCCGAACCAAAAAGGTTGTGTGATTTTGTAATGAATAAATTCTCTACATTAATTCATAAAGTAGATAGGTAAATAGCTGTTTTTTTTACTAGAGGAATATTGACTGACATCTGATTCTGACAACTGAAAACGTAGCTTTAATTTTATTCAGTGGTTTTCTCTTTTCCTATTTGACTGACAGTCATATTTTATACCGAACATTAAATTTTACTTGTTATTTTACTTTATACTTTTTAATTTATTATTTCAGGAATCAGACCCATTTTTAATTAAAAATGTTTCTTCTTGCATCCACTTTCAGACAAAATTATGTTTTGAGGACGTTGCGTTATGAAGGGTGAGTATGAGTTTTTCATTTAAGTAGGTATTTCAATCTAATTTATCAAAGCTTTAGGTTTCCACAATATTACTCTAGGGTCTGATGCTGGCCAGAATAGGATGCACAGGAAATGGTCTGATTATTGTATTTTTTTACTATAAATCTGAACATTGCGTTTACGTGTCGGGGGTTATTTTAAATACACTAAGTACCTAAGTAAAGTGTAGATATAATAATATATTATGTAATAATATGTTACTGTGTATTTTTTCTTCAATCAGAGCTTTGTTCGCAGCATCCGAGTTCTGAATCCATTAGTCCACCGCCAGCAAGGCTCGTGTTGTGCCCCTACCAGTTCCAAAAACAAAAAGCAGATCAAGTACAAGCCGTATGTGCCTCCTTGCTACTTAGACCACGACCACAAGAACATGACCCTGAGGAGGCCCATGTCTCCGCACTTGGATGTATACACGATGACTATGCCAGCTACTACGTCTATTTTACAAAGGATAAGTGGTGAGTTAAGAAGATTAAGATTAAGCCAGCGATCGCGATTCTTGGAAGTTGATGGGGGAGACCTGCAGTGGGACAGCATAGGTTAGAAAAAAAAAAGTGGTGAGTGCAAAACACTTAAGTAGGTACATCTTACTTGACGAAACTAATAGATTGATACCCGGAAATGAATGATTATACCTCATGACTGGTCTAAATTACTGTAATCTGTTGATACGTCTACTTGGAATATAATATGTATCGATTCCATCGATTTCAATGACGGCTTCCCAAATAAAATTACAGTGAATAATTTCTTAGATGAGCCCTGATGCCGGCGCCCCACATGGGCTTCAACTTGGGGCCAACATTAAAATGGCCAATGGCAATGCTCCGTTTGTGTCTAATAACCGTAAACGGAGCATTGCCATTGGCCATTGTGTTGGCCCCAAGTTGAAGCCCATGTGGGGCGCTGGCATGATATATATAATGTTAAAATTAAGCGACGTTCTAAGCGATCATAATTTGTTCGGGTGACCATTGTTTGTGACCACATAATTAGTTTGGGCATTGACAGCAAAGCATTTCCGTGCTTCGGAGAGCACGTAACATTTTCGGTCCCTTAACATAAGCGATAACGGACGTTTAAAAACTTCGTCACCAGGTTTGGCCACTTGCTCATACAAACTAACTCTTTAACCGACTTAAAAAATGATCTGAAAAAAATGTCTACCGCTCCCTGGGATACAGTCGTGATCATATTTCATTTTTTCATTTCATTTTACTTTTGGTCTTCTCTAAAATTGTCCCCATTTTATCGACAGGTATAATTTTAACATCGTACGCCCTGCTCCTGGCCGGAGGGACACTTTTCCTGTCTAATGGAATAGAGACGTACGTGTCAATAATACAGAGTTTGGACTTATCAAGAAGCACTACTTTTCTCATCAAGGTAAGCAAACTCACACCCCTCTTTTTTTTGACGACCTCTGTGGCGCGGTGGGCGAAGGCTCGCCTGAGACGCAGAGGTTGCGGGTTCGATCCCCGCCACGGGACAAATGTTTGTATGTTCTACAGATATGTGTTCCGGGTCTGGATGTTTTTCTATCTATAATAAGTATGTATTTACAAAAAAATATCCTTGGACATTCCACACAGCGTCATCTAATCCCAAGCTAAGCAATTCAATGCTTGTGTTATGGTAACCACATGACTGATAAACTACATACGAGTAGATACATATTTGTTGTTATAAATACATAGGTACATATTATACATATAAAACATTATAATAATATGATGATTATGTATCACAAACTGTACAAATTAATTTGTAATATCCTTTGTTCAACATAATAATAGGAATCCTATTATTACGTTGAACAAAGGATCTTTATCCTAAGTATTATAGACTATCTAAAATAGGTGGCGGCGCTAGTTTGATGCATAGGTAGGTGTAGGTACACAACCACCCTAAGCTAAAATCGTTAATTGAAGTGTTCTTGCCACTGTTCCTATCTGAGTCTCGGAGCGGTCTAAATTTGTCTTCATCGGCCAAAGCCATTTAATATTTAATCGATGGTCTATAAAATATTTTGCCAATATCACTTAGGCTACGAATACACTTGACAGAAACCAGCCAACACAATGGTACAATACAAATTAAAAACAGAAATTACGTCGCTGAACAAGTAATTCATCAACATATATCAGCTATAGGACGTCCACTGCTGGACAAGTAAATTACTTACATGTTTTATATTAATAATAATACGCAGAAATTACTCTTGTCTTTCCTGTGGATATGGCCGCTAAGCTGAGAGGATGGTGCTGGGCAAGCCTAAGTATTCCATCTCAACAATGTCCCAGGCACTACAGTGTCCTGTTAAGTGTAAGCAAAGATTGCCTCCAGACTCTGAATAAATTATCTAGTAAAGATGTAAAGGCCTGAGTATACTCTTTTGCTCGTAATTTATATACAATAACATGTAGGTATGCGTTTCGCCGTGTATATCTCCGTTACTGTATGTTCCTAGCCTTATAATCGAGAAAATACAGCTACAGAATCGAATACTGCCAGGGAGGTGTCACTCCGAAGTTTAAGTATAACTATTCGGCCGGACTTACTCTTCAAGATTTACGGCAAATCTTGTAAATTCTAATTTTCAGTTTTTCATACAAAAACTTTTTTGGTAAATTTATCATCTAATATTTTCATCGCCCGCCCTCCTCGTACGTCACACGGGCCAGTGGCCAGTGGTTAGAGTCACCGGCAAAGTTCAGGGATCAGCTGATTATTATAGGGTTGCTCTGTGTTTATTTCTGAAGGAAACTTTGCTAGTCATTTCTTCAATGAAAAACATCGAAATTCAAAAACTCGTAGAACAATTAATGTTGTTCACACTGATGAGGTGAATGACCCCTTTTCGGGATAACATACCAATTATGAATCACCGTGTATATTATATATTATATATACCTACGCATAAGAAGTGTTAGTCTATGTTTAGGTGATTATTTTAAGTGCGTTTTGCGGTTATGTGAGCTGAATTAATTTTTTTTTTCGTGAGTTAAGCCTTCTGTTCCTCTTTGTATTATACTGCTGCAGAATCGATCTACTAGCCTCGGCTTGAAAATTTATTAGTCAGCAGTTTAAATTGAGAGGTTGTCCCATTTTCAATTTAAATTATTTATATTAACTTACACGAGCTCTGAACAGTTATCTCAAAATAGTTTTCTCATTTTAAACATTTCTCTAAAGAGACTAGGTAGTAGGCTTCAACGTGGAGTTTGATTATTTTTACTCATTGATATTTTCACAAGTTTTCTGTACTTAGGTTATTTAAGGTTGTATGTGTCAAACTGGCGCTGCCGTCTATTTTTTTTTAGTAGAGTAGGGAAAACAAAGTTAAAGATAAAGATAAAGATAAAGATAGTTTATTTGCTTGAACACAATGTAGGTCACATAGATGTTAACAATATTCAGTATCAATTATGTTCTACTTAATTTAGCATGCAAATGTTAGAGTAATCTAAATAAACATCATCTTGAAATTATAAATGAATTTGTGATTATGGATAGGATATAAAAGAAAATAAAATGAATGTCAAAATTTCTCTGTCATAAAATCGTTAACATTATAATAGCATTTCTGTAATAGAAATTGTTTTAATTTGTTCCTAAACATATTTTCGTCACAATCTTTTAATGATCTAGGCAAATGATTATATATTTTACGTGACATATAGACGACACTATTTTGAAGGAAAGCTGTCTTACATGTAGGCATTTGAAGTTTGCTGCTATCACGTCTATTTCGCACTACGAGCTCAGACATACAAGTTTGGTGGCCACCAAGTGCAACTTCGCTACTCCTCCTAAACTATACGAAATGAAAATATTAAAAAGGTATTAAAAAAAAGCTTTATGATAGGTTTCGCGAACTGTACCTACATTCCGTTTTTTTTAATTGATTTGTTCAACGTCATAATAAAATAAAATAGGCGGCGGCGCTAGTTTGACGCGTACTGACAACTTACCGCCGGTTTCAATAATTAACTTACGAATGATCGTAGATTGATCGCCATAGCAACTTTGTTTAGACAACAAAAGATGTAGGACACTTTTTGACAGATAACAATATTACTATGGCGACAGATCCACGGTTATTAGTAAGTTGAATATTGCAACCCGGCATTAGAGGCCTGTTGGGAAACACCCTTTTTATAACATTTCATTTTTTCAGATCATCCTAGGAGCTCCATTTGCTTTTCACTACTTCAATGGCATCAGATTCGTGGCGTGGAGCGCGGGCCGCTGGCTAGCCATGAAGGAAGTCAAGGACTCAGCAGTCAAGTCCTGGATCGCTGCTGCTGCAATGATGTTCTTTTTCGCACTATTATAAAAAATATCGTTTCTTCTATATTGAAGTTTCTGTTGGTCTCCAATTTCAGTTACATTATATTATTTTTATAGAACTGTGTTTGTTTGTACCATCTGGATATCCCATCGATGTGGAGTTTCGCTTATTGTGGTATTTAATTAACTAAAATAAACTGACCAAGTGGGTGTCGGGCCACGCTCAATGTAGGGTTCCGGAGTTGCTCATTATGCGAAGGTATTTTCTCGTATTTAGTGTGAGTTACTGTGTTTAATTAAAAAATATATATATGTCCTGGAAATATGCCCCAAAAATAAAATGTTTGTTAAGATTTCAAGGTAATTCAAGATAATAAGCTTCCGCTGGGGTTGTGCCTGAAAAAAATGTAGGTAGGTACCATTCAATGATGTTTTTTTATATAGTCACTAACTCACTTGCCCGCGGCTTCGCTCGCGTGGTACCTTAATAAAATATAGCCTATGTTCATTCTGAAAGTCCATGCTACACATCGCTGAAAGAATTTATGAAATCAGAGTTTCGAAAATTACCCCAAACATATACATAAAAACAAACCAAGTTTACCCCTTTCATCATCATTCTCCTGCCCTTATCCCACGCTAAGTGGGGTCGGCACCACATGTTTTTCTCTTCCACTCTCCTATCACTCGTCAACTCTGAACTCACGTCCACAAGGTTTAGTAGTTGTATCAATTTGAATGGTGCAAACATAACTAAGCAGTTACGCCTGCACCATTAGTGGGGCAAATCAATGGTGCAAACGTAACCGCGGGACTTTACCTCGTTATTATATTAGTATAGAAGTATAGATAAACTTAATTGAAGGAATATTCTACAGAAACGTTTAATTAAATCCACTTTAACTCATCAACCAGCTACGCCTATAACAACAATGTGAATTCGATTAAATGTGCAGGTAAACGGACAAAGCATGGGCGTAAATGAAGGGGGTTAGGGGGTGTCCGGACCCCCAAAAGCCTGTTGTGCCCCCACTGTAACCGCAGGAAGCAACATGAACGGCTCGCTTACACCAAATTTAATAGACTCGCTCGACGTGGAGCAGCACACTATAGACTCGCGCGACGTTTCCTTAACGCACAAACCGAAGCGTCAGTCAACCGATTTTGGCTGACAGACAGAACCCGCTTTGTTTATGACGGGAATTTGAGATTTCGAACTGGTAAATTGAGTAGCGAACCGAGAACTGTTGGTATGTCTTTTATACTTAACTTAAGCTTTAAGGCATTACCTACTAACCAAAATTGTAATTGTATCTAGTGTAGGTAATAATAATACCTAAATAAATAAGTGCAACCTCGCTACTCCTCGTAAACTATACAAAATAAAACTATTACAGGAGGTATTCATAAAAAGCAGATAGGTTTCACAAACGGAACAATATATTTTTTTAATTCCTTTGTCCAACGTAATAATAAAATAAAATATGCGGTGGCGTTAGTTTCACGCATACACTACAGGCACTTTAAGACCAAACCTGTTTAATTTTATCCGGTTTCCAAGCCCTCCCGTGAGGAAGAGCCAGCCGTCCGTCACCTTTCCATATTCGTCAGATAAATTATTCAAGCCGTGTATTTTCGGTACAATGTTCCCATTAATTAATCGATAAACGCTCATTTGCGTAGTCGAATTTGAAACTTGAAGGCAAGCACTAAAGCATAATATACTTCATCATAATTCATTTATTGCGAAAATGGGTACAACCATGTCAAATGAATAAAATATAAGTATAGCCATTATCAGCTTTCCAGTATGCAGTAGTCCTAACACATAAAATTCAAAATTGATCAGTATCAAAGATTATTTAGACCTTATAAATTATCATCGTCTTTGTCAGTATTATAAAATGTTAAAAATATAAATTGAATGTCGAAGAATTTAATCATAAATAGTCCTAAGTACTTACCTATATCATACGTCAGACATCAAATTAAAAAATACAAATTACGTATGTCAGAAGAAGAAAAAATCATTTATTCTTGTAGGACCTCAAGGATCAATTAAGTTTCGTTTTACAACATGCTAGGTGATTCTAATGCCTGTCAAATGAGTAAACTAATGCAAATGAGTAAACTAATGCATGCACCAAAGAGAGTATAACCACTACGTTTAGCATGCACAACATAAACTTATTGCAATGGTTATATTGAATATTCTCTTTGCACAACATAATTATTCAGGAACGATTATTATTTATTTTCAGCACTGCACGGTATTAAAATTAGTTTGTTAAATATTCGTCTAGGCTAATGCTATAATAAGCTTACAGGTAATAAGTATGAGGTGCCTACGTATCAATCCTTTTTCTGGATTTAGTGATATTATTAAATACCTAGGACTAAGGGAAAACAGCATGATGATAATTTTGACATAATATAGGTGGGTATGTCACGCTGTTTACGCCTATGAAGTTTCGTATTTTTTTCCAGTAAAATGTAGGTACCCTACCTACTTACTAAAAATACTTAATATCGCACGATTCGCTCGTCATCGACAGGTACCGCCCAGTTACAGCTGGTTTCTCGAACGCAGATCATCTCCAAAATTAACTAATCAATGGTCAAATCAGTGACAGTGTCGAGTTTGTCACTTCCTAATTTGACACTTGTCACGTGTTTTGACCATTGATTAGTTAATTTTTGACGTGATCTGCGTTCGAGAAATCGGCTGTGAGTGAGTGTACGTTATCTAACGTACAGCCAGACAATCGATATAATAGTGGCAATTCGGAGTGTCACAAAAGCTAAACTAAACTAACTAAAATTAATGCCATCCTTTTTATTTCCATCGCTATGAAAGGGACGGCAAGATTTTTAGACAAGTTTAGCTTTTGCGATCGCGACTCCGAATTGCCACTAATACCTACCTAATCAATCAGTTATGACATAAAATATTTTTTTTTTGGTAAATAATAAATTATAACGTAAGTACATACTTTACTATCATTATAATCACTAGCTACATCACAATGACATACCTAATTCAAGCGGACCTATTAATTTGCGCGGAGTATACTGTAATTTTTGATGTTTACCGTCATTTTTGACATTTAGGTACTATAATTCTATTAGACATTAAAGGCCAAATTCTATGTGACAAACAATCGATAATTGATAATTCAATCAAAGACATTATACTCTTATGGCCTTATTCATAAAGATTTGTCAATTTAATATAGATTTTAAATATGTTTTTTTCTTGTTACTCTTATGTCAATGAAAAGAGATAGCAACAGATTTAATAGCCGTTTTAGCTAATATAGGTTTACTGAATCATTATGCATAAGGGGGTTATTGTATAATGTCTTTGAATTCAATACTACTGATTGTACACTACCCCCACCCCATTCCTACTGACTAATGTAATTGACAACGTCAAATTATCATCAATCATCAAATAGTCTTTAATCCCTTTAATCAACCTAACCATGATGCGTCGCAACAAAGAGAATAAAATCACAACGTTTAGTCGCATTACGAATAATCAGATGGTAGGTACCTATAATTTTCAGGGCACCTCTTACTTCCTGAAACCACCTACCTAGGTGGACCGTGGTAGGTTTTTTTTAACACAAGTTTTTTTTTCACAATTTTTATTGTTACGAGTCAAGTGTGTATCCCCCCTTACTTAGGTATATATATATTGTAAGTAAGTAAGTATAGGTAAGTACTAGTGGCAATTCTGAGTGTCGCAAAAGCTAAACTAAACTAACTAAAAATGTTGCCGTCCCTTTCATAGCGATTGGAATAAAAAGGATGGCATTAACTTTAGTTAGTTTAGTTTAGCTTTTGCGACACTCAGAATTGCCACTACTTTAAACTTTAACAAAGGAACATAGAACCTCCTTCGTTTTTGAAGTCGGTTAAAAAATTCAGTTTAGAACAAAGACGATTAATATCTAGAAGACAGACAAAGGCCATACACAAAATCGTAACCCTAAAAAATAGCCTGAAAACTCTAAAACATCAATTTTATCCAAGAAATTTCAATTACTTTCTAGTTAAAAATGTTTAAATATTGAATATTGTTGCTACCTACTACTAAGTATTGAAATTTCTTGGATAAAATTGATGTTTTAAAGTTTTCAGGCTATCTGGTACTGCGGGATCGGGTTACGATTTTGTGTATGGCCTTTGTCTGTCTTCTAGATATTAATCGTCTTTGGTTTAGAACAAAGACTGATATTTTATACGCAACAAATCATCACACAATGTAGGTATCATTTAAGACCTACCCTTGTAGGTACAACAGTTTTGCAATAAAAAAATTCTGATTCTGATTCTGATTCATAGAGCTGCCATCTTTGAAATCGTCGCGGCTAACATGCATAGTAGTTCTTTGCAAACCTACGCCAATGGGTCTAGGTTCTAGTGTTGTTACACGAGACCTAGAAGTTAGTTAACTATGTGTCTAGATGGCGTCACTTCGAGTGTAACTGCAACCATGCCATCCCACGGGAGAAATTCGAACTACAAGATGTAACTCACTGCATAATAGTGTAACTGCAGTACAGAATAGTCTAGTCTAGTGCTAACATAACTATCCACGTGATCGGATAGATGGCGCTGTACAGTCAGCGCAATATAACGTGACCGGCATCGGCAGGCTGAATCTCGCGACAGCAAAGCAACAGCGATGCATTTTTTGCTTAAACAGTGCCGCCTCTACAGGACAATGTAACACAAACGTGCCAATAAAATGTGACCGGCGCGGCAGGCTGAATCTCGGCGACAGTAAAGCAACAGCGTCCATTATTTAAGAGCGAAAGCAAACAGTGCTGCCTCTACAGGACAATCGGTAAAACAAACGTGCATTCTTACCCCCGTGCATTATGCATATTGGTTTAGTAAACCTACTTTAGCTAAAACGGATAGGTATTAAATTTGTTGATAGCTCTTTTCATTGACATACGAGTTACAAGAAAAAAAACATTCTTTAAATATATACTTATCTAGTAAATCAATCTTCCTAGATCTAGGTATAGCTACTAAATAGACAAATCTTAATAAATAGCTTTTCCTTCTGACTGCTATTATGAACAATTTATCGCAATTTCAACTGTGAAATTGCGATATACCTACCTAATACCTCTCATGATTGTTTTGAACTTTGAGATAGACGGGCGATGGGCTTCCGTAAACCTACGGTTTCAATTTCAAGTAACAATTTGCAACCGATCGCGTTGCGGTTGCTCTCGCTTTGCAGTTCCTGTCGCTACTACAAAGTTTCACATAGGTACCTAATCACCCCGCCCCGTTTAACTTAGATTGCGCTTTACTACTGTAGGTTTATACCGGTGTTAAACCGGTATAAACCTACATTGGTAAAGCGCAATCTAAGTTAAACGGGGCGGTATTAGGATGTTGTTCGGCCCAAACAACATCCTAATACTGCTGCGTGTTCGGTTTTACCGGAACAGTTTAGGTAAAACCGAACACGCAGCAGAATATATTGCTTGAAATGAAATGAAATGAAACAAGTAGGTAGTTTATTTGCATGAAATAATGGTAAGTACAAGATATTATGTTGTGTCATTGAGAGTTCACATATTTCATATCTTTTTTCGCATCTTTATAATTAACTAACCTTGTACATAGCTGTAAGTTTTCCTAAAATAAATAAAATAAAATAAAAATAAAAAATTTCACCACGAATATTGGTAAGTATGCAAATTTTGTAAGTAATTAAGTAATTAAAATATTAATCAAATTATATAATGGTAGTACAAGCGAAGCAGTCACAAAATATTCTTAATCGTCAGTTACCTATTCAAAAATTCGTCGACATTGTAGAAGGATCTGTCCAGTAGCCATAATTTTAGCTTTCTGATAAATTGCTTTATAGGCAAGTCTTTAATTTCATTGGGTACTGCGTTAAAAAAAAATCCACACATTCATTGCAAGACAGTTTTTTTTATATTAGAGCCGTTCTGGGCACTCCCTGCTCCCTGATCCCCGCTACCGGACAATAGTGGCAATTCGGAGTATCGCAAAAGCTAAACTTAAATAACCAAAAATGTTGCTGTCCCTTTCATAGCGATTGAAATAAAAAGGATGGCATTAATTTTAGTTAGTTTAGTTTTGCTTTTGCGACACTCCGAGTTGCCACTAATATGTCAGTTATCCGTGATGGGACTCGACGTAAAGGGAACATATCGTATAATTTCAAACTCCAGTCTGGGTTAAGTTAGTTCCAGATTGCATAACGCTTCGTGCTTGCAACAAATGCCTAAAATGCTTTTTGATTCTAATGGTTAACACTAATAAACAGGTCACACACGTCGGTTCGGAATATTTCTACCTAAACAGCGGAGCAGCTAGATGGGTGGATGATATTGTTAGGGTCGCCAACAAGACCTGGATGCGATCAGCTCAACACCGGAAAGAGTGTCATTGGAGGAGGCCTACACCCAGCAGTCGGTTGGCACAGGCTGAAAATGATGATGATGAAACAGAGAAGCACGTTGCGAATGTTAGACCGGCTGATCATACTTCGCTAGGTTACTCACTTTACGTCATCACAAAATGCAGGGTTAGCGTGAATACTTTTTAAGACATTTTGATAGCTGTTAGTAAACGTAGTAGGTTATATTCTCTTTGGCTGTTAGCTTCGATCAAATGTTAGGCCGGCTGATTATTAGCTAAGTAGATTTATAAGACATTTTGAAAACTATTAGCTTCGATCAAATTACACGATCGAAGGTTATTAGCGTGAACGCTAATTCGTTCATGGTAATTACTGCCGAACCATAAAAAAAATTAAGTACCACGTAGGTTACATAGAAAAGCGATCTATCGAGTACAACGTCACGGGTGACCTTTGACGAAACGCACCTTTGGCAAAAATTGGTTAATGACGAATAGCAGTTTTGACGATACGCATAAATATACCAAGTCGTTTAGACTTGGTATATCGGTGGATTACACAACTTTTTACGGTAGAAAAACTGAGTTGCGCGACTCGGCTTTTTAACATTTACGTACCTACGTTAGTTTATGGCATTTGACTTTCGATCCGAAGGTCGTGGGTTCGAATGCGGCCATGCATCAATGGACTGGACATCGAATTTATATGCGCTTTAACAGCTTTTAAGGGTGATAGAAAACATCGTGAGGAAACCAATTAGGTAGTTCTCTAATAACGTCTATGGGCTTGCAACTTGTCACGTATGGAAAGTTTCTTCCGCAAAGTGTGAGCATGTACCAATTATGTATGTATTTGGACATACCTCTGACCACCCCCTTGTTCATCTTCAAAAGGATCTAAAAATTGCCTATCATATTTCCTTTTTTTGTTTTTGATGACATTAAGTTTACACTTAACTACTAATCTTAACTTTTATTACCTTTTACTTGTGTCCTGTTGTTTTCACGACTTATCAATTTCACATCTAAACAACTAACTGCTCTTTTCTCTTTTAACACTTTTTTCGCACTTTTTTCACACTTTTTTCACACTTTTTTTCACACTTTTTTTAACTTTTTTTTTAATAACATGACTGTGGTGGTATTCTGGTAGAAATCCGACTAGCTAAGAGCTTAACACGATACTGCAGTGGGAACTTACTCTTCTTTGACAGAGGGTCTTAATTCCCTTGATAGCAATGTTATCATGCTAGGGTTGACAACAAACGACACGGTGAAGTTCGACCACAAGAATATCTGTCTATTTTTAACCTACGACAAAAATGATTGCTGTTATAAGTTTGACGTATGTAGGTATTAAAATCTGATAAAAATAACTGGCCAAGTGCGTGTCGGGCACACTCAATGTAGGCTTCCGTAGTTGCTTAATGCGAGTGTATATATTTACTCGTATTTAGATGTACCTACATTCAAACAGTTAATACACACTTGACGTCATGTGTGTATAACGAAAATTTTCACTTTAAAGCAAAATATTTCACAAACGGAGACCTATCCAACGACACCGCGCCGCGACACGAAGCCGCGGACATACAGACGGACAGACGGACAGACGGACGGATATGGCGAAACTATAAGGGTTCCTTGTGGACTTCGGAACCCTAAAAATTGGTCTATTCAGGAGTTACCTACGTTGTCCTCAAACAAAACTAATTATACCTATTATGGTCTTATTCATAAAGATTTGTCTATTTAATATACCTAGGTTTAAAGAATTTTTTTTTCTACTCTTACGTCAATGAAAAGAGATAGCAACAGATTTAATATCCGTTTTAGCTAAAGTAGGTAAAAAAAGTAGGTTAGGTATGGGTTTGAAAATTTAAAAATATTACTTAGGTACTTACACTTCTATAACTAGATACCTAATATCCTTCTTCGTAATCACGCAGTTCTCCAAAGAGACTTCGTAAAACAGATTTTACGTCGCTCCTTTAAAATATTCGCTAATATTAGCAGTTCTGGCACACCCCTAAGGGGTAAAAATAGCGCATGCGTGGCCTTCTGTCTTGTTTTGATAACAAGCTCGACCTTTGAATCATTTTTGACGACCTTGTGACCACTTGTGAGTTGTGACACAGTGGGTGAAGACCCGCCAGTGAAGGAGGTTGGGGGTCTATCTCCGCCGCGGGACAGATTTTGTATAAACTGCAAATGTTTATCTCGAGTAGTTATAGGTGTTGTCTATGTGTAGTACCTAGCTGCAATCAAAAAATATTAAAGGGCGTTTGTGCACTAGGTAGGTACACGGAATTTTACTGTTTTCCAGTCTGGAACGTCAGTTTCAAATATCTTCTCTCCTTATTTCCAATAAGTTAGAACTGGATATCATTCCATTTCGGGTTCTCACAAACAGTCCGTGTGATGCTGCAGTAAAGTCCCACATCTTTACTTCAGAACTTGAAATGTAATATGACATGGCGTGGCACAAGTCGTGCAAAGCCAAAATAAAGAAAAGAAGATGAAGAAGAGGACAAAGACATTTTCTGGACCGGAAAAAGTAAAATTCCGTGTACCTAGTATACACTAACGCCAAATTAATCTCCACACGGCGATTTTATCGCGGTGTGGCGCTCGTAGCGCCTGAGGAAATAAAAACTTATTTAATATGATTTGTAAGTAATCAATAATTTTTTTGTAATACGTCAAATAAAATCCCAAGACAACTGATAATATTATGTCAAATCAACTGATTAATTGAAACTGGATAATTTATAATTTTTTAGAAGTTTATTTTTAAAATAATGATAACAACGGTAAGCGTGTTACAAATTATGTTAGTTTACTACTGTTGCCGATACAAATGTATAATAAGTCAATGGTTGCTGTCAATATACTAAGTTTACCTATATTTTCAGTTAGTCGTAAACTCTATCGGCCGCAAACTTCATTTTGGAGGTAAGTAAGTTGTAAAACTCACCAGCTTGAAGTCAGAGCCTTGGTTGCGTACATAATAGAGTGCTGGAATAGAAGAATAGAGTAGTATACATTTGGACATCAGGAGAGACGTACATTTCAACACAAAAAAGAACATGTAAAACAGTAGATAGAAGGTTAGTTTGAGCTAAAAAAAATCTACCTCTAGCAAACTTTCAAAGCCACATGTAACCATCTAACCATAATGCGAGTGCCACACATTGGCTTCAACCTGGTTCCACGATCCCCACATTGGAGTAATGGAACCTGTTGGTTCCAATGAGCGGTGCCCGCATTGGCCACTTGCTCATACGAACCTACTTTAACCATGACAATTAAGCTTACAGTTAGGGTTTGCGGTTCTAGTATCTGTACGCTATGCATCGTACGTGGTGAACCAGCACATCCACGACGTGTTGGTGGTGGGCGCGGGGGGCGCGGGGCTGCGCGCGGCCGTGGGGCTGGCGCAGCAGCAGTTCTCCGTGGCTCTTGTCACCAAGATGTTCCCCACGCGCTCCCACACCATCGCTGCGCAGGGCGGGATCAATGCTGCTATCGGTTACTATATAATACTCGTATATATCTAATCTAATCAGCCCACATCCACCATTAACCATTATTAGTCATTAAGCTATGACGGAGGCCTTCAGGTGGCCTGAAAACTCTGTTACCAGATTTGGCCATTTGCTCTAACTTACTAACTTACTTTGCCCACATTCACCCACTGCTGAGTGTATTATGTGTACCCCCTCATTTTTACGCCACTTGTCCAGATCCTGTGCTGAAATATATCATCAGACCAGCTGATGGTCTGCTGCTGATGTTCTCTTTGTGGTGACTCTCTAAAAATACTTTTATATTACGATATTTTAAAAGAAAATCAGGGACAGTAGGACACCGACTATGGTGAGTAGAAAGCGCTGAAAAAGCTCAGTTGAGCGTTTTACAGCTTTCTTGCCGCGAACTAGCAGGGAATATTGACAAGTGTTTAACTTTTGGATCGAATGGCCGTGATCTAGGTTTCATTTATAATTATATCATAAAAAAACATATTATAACAGTTCTAGTTTATAAATATATTATTTCTCGTCCAGGGAGTATGCACGAAGATGACTGGAAGTGGCATTATTACGACACTGTCAAAGGCTCAGATTGGTTAGGAGATCAGGTAAATTTTACACTAAGTAGGTACCTACTTTATCTTTTTATTTTGTCATACCTACCTATATGGGCCAATCATTATACCTACGGGTAGAATTATATTTCACATTTTCTCTAAAGGATTCGATCCATTACTTGACGCGTGAGGCGCCTAATGCAGTGTTTGAGCTTGAAAACATGGGCATGCCCTTTTCTCGAACGAAAGACGGCAAGATTTACCAGCGAGCCTTCGGAGGCGGCACCATAAAGCAAGGCGCGGGACAGGCACAGCGAACTTGCTGCGCTGAGGACAGGTTTGCAGCCCTCATTGTGTTTATTCAGCATTCGCCTGCGGTTTCACTCTCGTGGTAACTGATGATTAAAATAATATCCTTTTTTTTATCAACCTGTATCGTCCTTCTGCTGGGCAAAGGTCTCCCCCAATCTCTTCCAACCGACTCGAGTCCCACCATCCTTTGTCAAAGGTGACGAGATCGTCCCGCCAACGTTTCCTCGGTCGACCCCGGCGCCGCCTTCCATCGTCTGAAACCCAAGACGTTAAATAATATCCTATATAATCAAAAATACATACAGTAAAACATAGAAACTCCTCCTCTTACGAAGTCGGTTACTTGCTGAACTACTTAAATAAATAAATAAATAAATATCCTTGGACATTCCACACAGCGTCATCTAGTCCCAAGCTAAGCAATTCAATGCTTGTGTTATGGTAACTAGATGACTGATAAACTACATATATACATTTTTTTGTGTAAATACATACATATTATACATATTACTTGCTGCTGCTGTTTAGAAAATCTGCCATCTATCGTTTACAACTGTAACCAAATCTTACTTGCATGACGTGCTACCCTTTATCATATTTTAGGTAGGTCCTTTTATCTTATCAGTGCACCCACCCTGCGGTAGATGGCACTATTAGCAAGGACATTATTATTATCCGTGATACTTACTGATTTATTAAAACCAAATCAAAAATAATTTATTCTATACCTAGTAACGCTGATGGGATCACTTCTCTTAAGTTTTAAAAACTTAGTTTTAAAATCTATGCATATTTAATATATATGGTATGTACCTATGTAAGTAATTATAAAGTGGCAGAGGCAAATACTATTTAAATAAGTAGGTACTTTTCCTCAGGATAAAATACGGGTGATAGCAAAATCCTATTGCATTGCACCTACTTATTCTATTACTTAATATTTTAATGAGAAAGTTTTTATGATTAGATGCGTGGAAAACTACTAAACAGATTTGGTTGAAACTTTGAATTTACAGAGTTTGTGACTTGGAATAACTCATAGGCTACTTAAGTCCAGGTAGGTACCAGCATAGATAATATAATACTACACTAGGTACCAGGAACATAAATAATTATCAGCGCCATCTCCCGTAGGGTGTTGGTACTATGTATATAAAAGGGATGCGGTATGGGGGACATTGTAGGTAATAGAATAATCTTATTACCATAGAAAAATCACAGAGGACGCTTTCAATGCATGTTGACTATTGTTATAAGCTTGATTTCTATAACTAGCTTACTCGGTCGGGGCTACGCCCCCGTGTTACTTACCTGGATAAAAGGTAGCCTATAAATATATATATTTTAACTATGCACCAAGATCCAGCCAAATACGTCCTGTAGTTTTTGCGGAAAAGAGCAACAAACATCCATACATCCATCTATACACACTTTCGCGTTTATAATTACTATGCAATTAGTAGTATTAGTAGTAAAAATTGCACGGAAAAGCCCGAAACCCGCATTTCCCGTCGTTTATAAACCACTTTGACATGACTGTCAAACGAAAAAGAACTAAAAAGTATCAACTTAGGTACAACTAAAGCTGTTTTATCGGATTCTTGGATACCTACAGTGTTTTATTTTAGGACCGGACACGCACTTCTACACACACTCTATGGCTACAGCACGAAGTTTAAGAACATCGATCTCTTCTCCGAGTACTTCGTGATGGACTTGATGGTCCAAGATGGCGGCGTGGTTGGAGCAATTGCCATGGACATGGAAGACAGCAGCTTGCATAGGTAGAATACGATAACTTGAAAAAAAAAATAAGAAGAAGGTTTTCCAATCTTCCATTATTTACGATTCCTTTCCATCGCCTGGAAGAGATCGCTTCTTATCGATAAGGCCACCCATTGTACATTGTTCGCAGTTCTATCACTGATTGTATTTATGTCATAAAATTTAAGGTGTGCAATAAAGAATTTTCATTTATTCATTCATTTTCCTGTATAATCTTCAAAAATGTACACCCTTTCTCGAACTTTTTAATGGAAAAATATAAAAGCCTATGTTTTTTAACAGATTCCAAGCCAAGAATACAGTGATAGCCACGGGTGGATACCCTCGCATGTTCTTCTCGTGCACGGCGGCGCACACTTGCACCGGCGACGGCTGCGCTATCGCGAACCGCGCCGGCGTGCCGCTGCAGGACATGGAGTTCATCCAGTTCCATCCAACTGGTAATCAATCTTAACATCATCCAACTGGTACTTACCTATCGCTACATCATTTGGCAGTACCTAATGAGCGCTTCCGTGCTTCGGAGGAAGGAGGGCACGTCAAATTGTCCATAACGGAGGCCTATAAGCCGCTTAAAAACTCCGTCACCAGAGTTGGCCATTTGCTCATACAAACTTACTTACCCCTTGAAATGATGTCCAGGCGCTTACGGCTCTGGCTGCCTGATGTCGGAAGGTTGTCGTGGCGAAGGTGGCTTCCTTGTTAACAGCAAAGGAGAGAGGTTTATGGAGAAATATGCTCCAAAGGCCAAGGACTTGGCTAGCCGTGACGTCGTCTCCAGGTCGATATCCACAGAAATACGGGAAGGTAAGGGGTGTTATAAAATTGTAGTCTGTATCTGTGCATCTGTATGTTTGTTTGTGGAGTCATAGCTCCTGAACGGATGAACCGATTACCTATGATGCGGTTTTTTGTTTGAATGGTGCCCTAATCAAGACTGTTCTATCATTTCTATCATTTCATCCAATTAAGTAGCTATTGTTAATTTATAAATTGTACAATAGTAACAACTTACAATAGTACAACAAGGGCACAAGGCGGCAACTACACAAAATAGACGTGTCGAATTGACCAAAGTCATTCAGTGAAGACAATGCTCTGTAATACATTTATTATAGGTCGGGGTGTGGGCCCGAAAAAGGACCACATGTATCTGCAACTTCACCACTTGAGTCCGGAAGTTATAAAAAATCGACTGCCTGGGATTTCTGAGACTGCCGCGACCTTTACAGGAGTGGATGTTTACACTCAGCCTATACCGATAATACCCACTGTGCATTACACCATGGGAGGAATACCCATCAATTTTAAGGGAGAGGTGAGACACTACTCTTTTTCCAAATTACAATTTGACTTTAACTAATTATATCGGTTTTGTATCGTAGGTATTGAGCGATACAATTATCGTTGGATTGTATCGATTTGACAGAGATATTATCGTTATCACACAGGACCAATTGCCCCCTCAAGTCATATATTTCATTAGGACTTCAAACATAACATTGAAAACGTCTTGCACTAGGTGATTCTATTGCCTGTTCCACCCGCGACACACCAAGAAAAATAATCAGGCAAGATCTAATCAATATCAATAATAATCGCCTGGCGTTATTTTACGGTGATCCCTTAATAATTTAAATAGTCAAGTCAAAAATCAGTGCCACTGTCTTGTATTGTCTATGTAATCTACTTACAGGTTTTAGTCCATCAGAATGATAGAGACTGTGTGGTGCCAGGCTTGCACGCAGCCGGCGAGGCGGTGAGCAACTGTCACGGAGCAAACCGCCTCGGAGCCAACTCCATACTGGACATCGTGGTCTTCGGGAGGGCCATCGCTGACAATATTGGGAAGATCGCAAAGCCAGGAGATAAGCAGCCTGATTTGAAAGACGTGAGTTTAGTAATGCTGAAGTTTACAAAGATTCATCTATGTAACTATGTATTTGTGTTGTTACCAGTATAATGTCGACGTGACACGTGATTTTTTAAATCTTTGCCAGTTGGCAAAGATTTAATAAGTAGTCGAAAGATTTTCGAGTCGTATACTATGGTCATAGTATACGAGCATGCCACGCAAAAAAATTGTATTTATGGTATGATACTTGGTATAATATAGTGTGTGTGTAGTCTTTTTATTAATTTTTCATGAATTTTTCATGCGCTTTCGAAAAACGTGGTGTGCTTATACGAGTATATAGGCTGTTACTTAAGACAGTTTATTATTTCAGGACTTGTGTGAAGCTTCACTCGACAATTTCGATAGAATCCGCCTCGCGAACGGTTGCGCGCCCACGGCCGAGCTGCGCGCTGAGATGCGAAACACCATGCAGAGCAAGTGTGCCGTGTTCCGGGAGGCCAAGCTGCTGGCTGAGGGTATGTGTTAATGTTTCTTGTTCTTCTAATGTCGTATCAATGTTTTTGTTGTTTTTCTAGTCAAGCATAAATGTAAATGCCTCCGTTTTAGGTGACGCGGAAATCCAGAAATGGTACAAGGCGTTCGAACAAGTGCGAGTATCCGACCGACGCGTCAACTGGAACAGCGACCTGATTGAGACGCTGGAGCTGCAGAACATGCTACAGATGGCTGTGCAGGTTACTCTAAAGAAATAGAAAAATGTTTATTTGGCACACACATAAGATAAATAGTCTGTACACTTACTCGTACTTAGTTAACATTACTCGTAAATTCTAATACGCAAAGTGGTCTGATTATCTGAATGAATTGTTCAATAAGATAATCAGACCACTTTGAATCGTCTTAAGTAAAACTAGTTTTATGACATTTTGTCTTATTTTTTAACGGTTTTATGGTGGTTTGTTGAGCTATTCACTTGCAGAAACGATTCAGTTGGATGTGTTTAAGCTTTAGGACGACCAACGACCTGATGACATTCTAAAGGACACACGTTTTTACATACTAGCGGGCGTAAGACATTATAAAATGCCCTGGCACCATACTCCGTTAAAATTACATAATTTTAACACGACCTTCAAAAAAAAAGAGCTAGCTAAAAGAGCTATATTGAAGGGATTTAAAAAATATTTTTATAATACATTACCTGTTTATGGTGTCTGCAGGTAGTAGCATGTGCCAAAAACAGAACTGAGAGCAGAGGAGCACACTTCAGAGATGACTTCCCCAAGCGAGAGGATGAGATGGACTACTCCAAGCCAACTAAGGATCAGGTAAAACGTTTGTAGGCGTCAAAATAGCGCCGCCACCTATTTTATCTTATTATTACGTTGAACAAAGGAATTAAAAAAATATATTCTACAGTTTGTGATACATCTCTGCTTTTTGTTATACCTCTCTCTCTCTAATAGTTTAATTTGAAAAACAAAAATTAAGCTGTTTTGAGCTTAAGCAGGTAAGCGCAAGCGAGCAAACGCGAGTGGCCTCACGAGCACTCACGGCGTGGGTGCGTGCCATGTTGACACCCAGCTTTAGACTTGAGTGTATCATGAACATATTTCACAAGAACCTGATTCACAAATCCCTTTATTGTTACAGACAAAAAAGCCACTAACAGAGCACTGGCGCAAGCACAGCCTATCTACCTGCGATCTAGTCAGCGGGAAAGTCACCATCACCTACCGACCAGTCGTTGATACGCCAATGAATAATGAGGTGGAGCACATTCCACCTGTTCCACGCGTATACTGAACTTCTCTTTCTAAGGCTGGTTTTATAATCAGCTTACCGCCACTGCGGTTGGTACGCTCCAAGAGTCGCGTTCTAGTTCCTTGTATCGTTTCATAATTAATCCGCACTGGATGTCAGCGCGGGTTGAATTCGAATGATATAGGTCGCGCCACGTAAAAAGAGCGCTGAGGGGAAGTAGCGGGGGTATGTTTGCGCCACATTCACTCACTGACGAACCAATAGCACTCGCTAAATCAATGGTATGAAGTGCGCTGCGTTACCTCTCCACCAATCATCTACCACCGCGCAGTCTGACAGACAGCGCTCTTTTTACGTGGCGCGACCTATAACTCGCGTACAACGACGCTGGCGGTAAGCGGCTATAATACCAGCCTAAGGATGTATTAAGTGCTCGACCAGACGTCATCGTCTACGCAAGACCGGCGCCGGCGCCAGCACTCATGTGCTGGCGCCGGCGCCGGTCTTGCGTAGCTGTATCATTGACCATGATTGACGACTAAATGCACCGCTGATGAATTGCTACGTGTGTATTTTGTAATACGCGACCTACGAGACACAAGAACTTTACGCGCTGATCTTCAGTCGAGCTCTAAATGCAGACTAAATAAATGTACTAGCCGTTATACTTGTGTTGTTTGAGCTATGTCACATTCCACGGGATTACTGACTGGTCTATTTTCTGAAGAAACTCTCAAAGAGAGTGGAGAGGTTGAGTCCTTTTGTCGACTACACTATCCTATGTAGTATTTTGAGTCATCTTTTTTTTTTCGAATTTCGATCAGACACAGACGAACGAAAATAAAACATCTATATAGAAAACCCAGTTGATTCTACTTAGTAGGTAAAGTTCTCGTTCCTTTGAATGAATCTTTGTAATAGATTCAACTTTACCTAAAACTATTAATTTGTTTTGAGATTAAAATAAAGATACCTGACATTGATGCTTTTGATTGATTGAATGAATCTTTGTAATAGATTCAACTTTACCTAAAACTATTAATTTGTTTTGAGATTAAAATAAAGATACCTGACATTGATGCCTTCGTTTTTGATTTAATGATTTACTACGTTTTAAAGATTGTCAAGTGAAAGTGCTTTGCCACACTAGACCGAAATTCGGTCACGGATTTACTTTCAAGTGCGTTCGTAGCTTTTAGGATAAACTACTTAGATAACTTTCTAATATTAAGAATGTTGATTGTTAGTGCGTCTTGCACAACATAGAACTTGTCGCTAAATATTATGTTATTCGAAATGTCAAGGCCTTGGAACTGTCAAGGATAAATGTATTTTCGTTGGGCAAGCCGCCCTAAGTGTCAGTCAAATCGATTCAAAGTATTTCTGTAGCACATCGGAGGTGACCCCAATAACTGCATGATTATTTTAGGCCGCCGTACACGATCAATCAAGGATATTAAATTAATCTCCGTAACGGGCCTCCTGCTTTATAGAGGTCCGTATTCAGACCTGACGCATAGCGTCGATCTGTGCTGGAGAGTCGACCGGAGTAGCGTTTCTTATGTAAAATATTGCTTGAGGGTAGTTCTGCTGACAGCGCAGATAGTCATCAAATACTTTTTTGTCCATTTCCTTAACAAGTCATTTCGCAATTCGTTAAATCGTTTATTTATCAAACTTTAGAGAGACTGAGCCAAACCTTAATTTGTGACATAGCATGATTCGTCAAGTTCTTAACTAAACTAATACTTGCTACGCACGCTTCAGAACAGTCAAGATGAAAATAAAATCATAGAATTACCTATATTATATTATTTTTTATTTTATTTACTTATTGAAAATACTTATATTAGGTTTATTCAGTTCCACGTGACCGTATATAACGTCCAATGCCTATGTACCTACATGTGATTTGGCTTACAGTGGTTAGATATTTCACATTTTTAACAAAAATATTGACTGACTGGTTACAAAACAGTGATTTTTAAACTGATTATGTTCATAACCAGTTACGTACGTGGACGAAGCGTATCTTCCCATAGTTATCAAAACTAGGTAGATATGTTTTTGAAACTGATCCATAAATGATCAATATTGATAGTGTGTCGCGGCCTTTAAAGACTAAAGGGGGTCTTAACTACATGGCTCACCGCCACACCTCGGCAGGTGATGCGATGTGTTATCAAATCAATATGCTCCGTATCGCCATTAATTATCGGCCATCATTTTTTGTTTCACAGAGGGGCTTTTATTGACCGATGTATGGCAAGGATATTTTCGTGGTTTGAGCATAGAATGCATGAGGTAAAATTGCAGTCGATACGGTATCAAGAATCTATCTTTGTTAAGCACCATTTAGATGAAGAGTTTATGGCCTCGAGTAAACGACACCAATTCTGATTAAACATGTGAACCACCGCTAGACAACCTGCTTATAAATAAATGAAAAACCTGCATTCTAATCGGTCCACGCGATTAAGAGCTACGGTGCCACAGACAGACACAGTACTCAAACATATAGGTAAACACCCCTCTTTTTGGTTCGACGGTTAAAAATCCGTCTTCGATAACCAAATTATACAATTTCTCCAAAACATAGGTCCTACGAGTAGTTGAAAAATAAAAGGACAGAAATAAAAAAACAAGCTGCAAAAAAATACACAGTTACAGGAATTATGAGTAACATTCATATATTAAAAAAGAATTAAAAAATTACGGTTGCCTACACCAATGAGTAAGAAAAGCGAAAAAAACAAACATCGGTGAGCTTGGCAGTTGTCGCGAGGCGCGAACTAATGGTCGAAGGGTGGCGCGACCCGCCCCGACACGATTAGCCATACTCGGTGAGCATTGGCTTAATTACCCAGCTTTGCTTACGAATCACGAGGGCTCAAGTGGGTGGAGGTACCCGACAGGGCAGGAAACAAGTTCATCGACTCAGGGTGATTTTATTGTCGACTGAAAAACCTTGGTTGAAATGTGTACCTACAGTGTTGATCTAAATACATGCATAGGTACATAAAATCACGTCTCTCTCCCATAGGCAGAGACTATAGATTTATATATTTGTGTAATTTATCCTGAACCCCAATACCTACCCCTTCTTCTTCTTCTTCTTATTTCACATGAAATATTTTGGAACAGGATAGTATAGAGTTACTGTTGTGATTACGAAAGACTACAGATAAAAGAAGTACCTAATACCTACTGTATATACACTGTAGGTACTTTTTGGTAGTGGATATAAAAGTTATCATCAACAAAAAATAACTTAGCGTATCTTGGATGAATAGTTTTACGATATGAGTCTTTTTTTAGTCTCGATCATTATCATTGATATAGGCATGAGTTTCACGAATAAGTAACGTAATGTCATAAAACCCACCTGCAAACAAATTCGAGGCTCGGCGGGTTGCAGGGTCCGTATCGGGATCGGGCGCAGATATGGACCATCATCCCTCTCGGGGCCGGATGATCCCGCGCAGGCGGGCGCAGGCCCCGCCCCGGGGCGTGGCCGCAGCCGCCACCCCGAGCCACCGGACGGAGCACCTCACTCGTATTATCCCAGTTTCCTGTCCGCGGACGCGTGCCTAGCTCTCAACTATCGATCTGTTTATTTTTTCAAACGACAAATAACTTAAACGGGTCCTTCCGAGTGACAGTGCAGTGTCATGGATGTGAATGAAGGTCAGAAGATGGTGAATTGAAGGTGAGTTGGTGTGATGCGACGGCTGCAATGCTTTGTTGAAAGTATACTACTGTGGCGTTGAGTCACTGCTGCCTTTCTGTTCACAGTGAGAATGTAAAGGGTTATATTTGTACATAAATACCCAGTAGTTTTATTGATTGGACAGGTTTTCTTTGTATTTATTGTATGATCCTTTCAGCGCTAGTCGCCGATGATGATTGTAATGTCAATAATAATTGTTACCTAGGTAGGTAACCAATAGGGAAGGTTCATATCTGACGTAAAATACGCCGAGCGTATCATCATAACTATATCATCGCACTAACGTATCATCGGTTGAGTGTGAACGGTCAAGTGTTTTTCTATACATTTGTCTGTTCTGGCGTTACGCGACGCATGTTCCGACTTCCGTCAGATATGAACCTTTCCTGTTGCGAGGAGTTTTTCTAGTGACTCAATGCGTTCCAAGAAATTCTTAGTTTAAAAGTGAATCAATCCTACTATAAATACCTACTTACTTAATATTAAACGCGAAAGCTTGAATGGACGTAGGTATAGATGTTTGTATCTCTTTCACGCAAAATCTACTGAATGGATTTGGCTAAAACTAGAAATATACTTAGCTCATGATCTGGAAAAACACAGAGACTACTTTTTATTCGGTTTAAAACAAGCGAAGCCGCGGGCGGAAGCTTGTAAGTTAATCAATTACTTAACATTATCAAAATCAACAATCTCAAGATATTATTTGTTTTTTAACAACGTTTAAGGCTTTGTAAAATACAATAAGTTTTAGTCAAAGTTTATTGTATTTTACAAAGCAACGACTAATTCTTTGTTCGCGATTGTATATTTTTTAATTATTTATTTATCAATACAAAATATAAGTACCTACCTACCTACGCCGATTGCGTAGGGTTTTTATTATCGCTATGAGTATTTACAACCAACTTAAAGTTATTAAAAAATAATAATAGGTAATAATAATAATTCAGATCCTGTACCATTTATTATACCTTCATACTATTTATAATTGTACTTATAGCTATCCCGTGAACCTACCGCATCAGAATTTCAGATAAAAAAGCCTTTTCATACAAATTGTTCAACACTCTTATGAGAAAATGTTGTTCGTCAATGGTTATTCTGCTATTTGGCGCGGAGAAAAATCTAAAAATACCCTAATTTTCACTTTTCATTTTAGTAATCTTTAACCGTGAATCTACTATCGTAAGTATGTAGATGACCCTTCCACACCGCGATCACATGCAAGTACAAATAAATGCATGCCATTGTAGCCATTTTCTGACTCGCAACATTTTTATGTTCGTTTGCCTTATTAGCATCTTTATTTGGTGGATAAGGCTGTTATCGCTAATAGATGCAATTTTGACCTAAGTGCATTACGAGAAAGGGTGATCGAACAATTTTAAAAAGTAATATGTTAGGTGTTAATTTTAATGGCTTTTTGCGCGTGTGTTTTTAGTTTTTGGTACTTACGACAATTTCGATTACCAGGGCCCAAGGTTTCGTGCAAATGGTTAAAGACGAGATAGGCTGAGTAAAGTATGTTTATAAACAACCAAAACAATTACCAAACCTTTTAATAATTTTTAAAACAAAGTAGATACCTACTGCGATCAAAATTAAATAACCCTCGACACTAAGTAAATACATACATTTGATTTTTCAACCCCATTTCCACTCCCATAACTTGTAAATGGCTCAACCGATTACTATGTTACTTTCAGTTTGGAACTCTACACACCATTTGCTTTCATTTGATGCTAAGCTTGGTTATATTTGAAAACATTCGATTGCTCATCCCCTCCTTCATCCACATAACTTGTAGGTAAACAACTTATAACATATTTAATAACCACCGTTAGAAAACCTGCAATTAAATAAAAAAAGGTACATTTAAATTAGCCCACTCGTTTGAGCTACTACGGTGCCACAGACAGACACACAGACAGATAGACTCAGATAGCGGTCACACTTATAACCCTCTTTTTGTGTCGGAGATTAAAAAAGTCAAATGTTTTAAGTACAAAAGTTTAAAAAAATTTAATATGCTTTGACTATAAGATAACGACATACCCTGACGTAAATGTATTCAACTCTCCTACCTACATGTAAAATGTACACTGTAGTAGGTATAGTCATTACCATAGAGGCATAAATTTAGACGATGTACGGCTGGTAGCCTAGGAACTCCTGAATAATATTCGCATAAATCATGCGCGAATTAATTATTGCGCTCTACTCCTTTCAAAGTCATGTTTTTCTTGGGAAATGTGTACAATATACTAATGTACAGTACCTACATACACTGTATACGAGTTACAAAGGAGCTATCTAAATATTTTTCAATCATGAAGATTTTTTAGAAACCCATTCAGGAAAAAAGTTGATTCCAAATATTACCTATGATTTCAAATAATAAGCATACCTATCATTCAATTTTGAAAAATGTAAGTTGAGCTACGCGAGTAGGACTATTATGGTATCAAAATTTCATGACGAATGGTTGAGAAGAAGTAAGACAAAGGCACATAAATATGTATATTATTATGATATTTAACTTCTGCAAAATGTGGTATGTACCAAATATGTATTTGGACATACATCTGACATACACCCCTTAGACATCTTCAAAAAAAGCAATCTAAAATTGCCTAAAGATCTGAAAAGATAATGTCTACCGCTAAACCCTCGACACGCACGGCTCGACGTAAACTAGAGCACCGTTCTAAGCTCGCCGTAATGATAATGCACTGTTAAGGTGTCTGTATGGGTGAAACTAGCGCCACTGCCTATTTTATTTTATTATGAAGTTGAACAAAGGAATTTAAAAAAACTGAATGTACAGTTTGTGAAACCTATCTTATGCTTTTTTTTAATATCTATGTTATTGTTTCATTTTGTATAGTTTAGGAGGAATAGCGAAAACAGAGTTTGGTGGCCACCAAGTGCAACTTCGTTATTTCTCCTAAACTATACAAAATTAAACTATAACATAGGTAAAAAAAGCTTATGGTAGGTTTCACAAACTGTACATTCAGTTTTTTTTTTAATTCCTTTGTTCAACGTAATAATAAAATAAAATAGGCGGTGGCGCTTGTTTCACCCATACAGGCACCTTAACTCGCGCTCGACGTGGACTCGCGCAACGATCCGGAGCACCATTCGTTCAGAGACGTACAAATGAGGAGAATAGAATAGAATAGAATTCATTTATTTTCCAGGTACATGGTGGTATACATCATTCAAAGTAGTATACAAGATCTTAAAATAGGATTATACACGGAACTCATGTCCTTGCCTTGAGAAACCCGTAATTGATGAGAGAGAGCTCAGCTGGTTAAAACACTGTCAATTACTATTGTACTATTTTGACGTGTTTAATAATACTAATTGAGTCCCACATAGTGGGATAAGTGCTGAAAAATATAAAATTCTGCCTCAATTTCGCGTTTACACTTTTAACAGTGCCAAGATAACCTAGCTAGATTAACGGTAGATAGCCATCCGGTACAGGAAGCATCTTTTTGCCGCTTATATTAAGGTAATGTCTTGTAACAGAGACATCCTGCCGGCGCGCCCACGTCACCAATACGCTTACCCGGCCAAGAAACATCTCACTGTATGTACACCGACGCCGACGGTTTGAAAATGTTCGTCACCTTAGAGTCGGTTTTCGCTTGCAGCAGATTGCAAGAATCAATTTTTATTGTACCAACATTATTACCAGTGATGTTCCTTTTTCAAATTTCAAAAGGGATTAAGTGCTCGTGCTCGTTGAACGAATCAAGTTGAAAACCGACGAACATTTTCAAACCATCACTACACTGATGTACTGTAGGTACATACAGTACTGTTGTTTATATTTTTTTATGCATTACGGTATTTTTTGCTCTACATTAGCATGAATCAAAATTAAATATTTCAGAAGTTAAATGCGTTGTAAATAAAAATAATTGGGAGGAATATTCAACTCAGAAAATACTTACTTAGTTATCTTTTCAAGGTTTAAATTAAAACCGTTAGTAAATGGAGAAAATAAGAAGTTATAGTTTCTCTGTAATTACTAACGTTTTCAGACTAACAAATTTTCATATATTATTTTCAAATTCAAACTGTATTTACCTATATTTCACTTTCAAAACTATCGTGAGTTGTATTAGACATTATAATAGCACACGGGAAATTACTCACGTAAAACGTGTATTTATATCTTTAATAATGGAGGGAGGTATCGTAGTGATTTTATTCTCTTTAAGGTATATCTGTTTTTTCGGATTCAAAATCAGTTCTTTAACCCTTCAATGTCAGAGAGCAGCGCCGCGCACCAGCCATCAACGTGTTCCGGTGCACTAATTAAAATTAAACGTATACATTTTGTGCCAGTGAATACAAGTCAAATCAAACTGTGAATAAATTGTTTGTACGACATATTTCCCTTTTGCCGGATGCGTTCAATTTGATCGTTAGTGCGCGGGCGCGGCGGCAGTGCGCCGCAAGCCACGCTCGGCGCTCGATCGCATCGACGATCGATATTTCCTCGAGATAATCGATAAGTCGCGTACAACACTAGTGATCGCGTTCATTGATTCTCGCGCTAATATAATATACCGATATCTTGATTACAATGAACTGTGTTGGGCTGTGAATATCTGATCGTGTGAAGAGCTAAGTGGTTATATTTATTGCAAAGTGGTATCACGACATGTGATACCACTGAAAGCTTCCACGACGGAGAAGCTCAAGAAAGATAGAAAGCGGCCAAAGAGAAAGAGAGTCTCCGATATGAGGTGAGACCACTGACTGTTCTAATCAAACCCCAATTAAGACAGAGGACCAGTTGACGAATGGAAATAATATTTATTGTTGTTTTCATCAACTGGTCAGAAAGGCCCAGTTTGAAGAGTGACCAGTTGACGAACCACTCACCTTGATAACGAGTTTGTTTGTTACCCAGGTACCACATATCATGGTGCATACCTACTATTTTTTTTATTTTACTTGGGTACTGCAAGATATGAAATATTCTTATCATTCAAAGCGTAAATTCACTCTCCCATGTTGTAATGTAGGGTCTTTCATAACTATTACATAAATCAATATAATTCGTTAAATGTACCTGCACTAGGTACATAAAAGTAAAATACCATTCAATTTTAAAACAACAATGGCTGGACACCGGTATCAACGAATTAGTCCACCGGGATCCTCTAGGGGACTCCCGTGAACAAGTCAATGCATCAGGACCCCTTGTATTTAAGAATAAGTAAATGTATGCAATGTACCTAGATATATAGATAGTAGATAGATTAACACTTTATGTCACCACATTAAAATAAATTACGGAATACAGAACATTAAAAGTGAAGTACAATGGGCGGTATTCTCTATGAGAGATTTCTTCTAGACAACCTTAGAATGAACTGGATTTACAGGAAGGCAAAAAAGCGGTGTAAGTAAAATATGAATGTGAATTCAATTTAAATTCATAACCAAGAAATACTTGTAGGTAAGTAAGTATAATTAATCTGCAACATAAGTAATAAACAGAAATTAGTAAAGCAGTTTATGATGGATCATCGAAGTTAAGCAACGTTCTGAGTGGTTACAACTTTGATGGGTGACCGCAAGTGGCATTAATATCTGAGCGCTTCCGTGCTTCGGAGGGCACGTTAAATTTTCGGTCCCGGCTTTTAAAAGTCGTTAAGCCACGACGGAGGCCTTAAGGCGGCCTAAAAACTCCGTCACCAGAGTTGGCCACTTGCTCATACGAACGAACGAACGAGTAAAGCAGTGTAAGAAAGTGATAGAATAATTGCTGTTTGAAAATTGGTAACAATGCACCATTAGTGATAATCTCCAAGCAGACAGTACAATGAACTTAGCCAAGACGAATATTAGGAAAGGTGCACTTCTAGACTATAACACGACCGAAGCCACGAACGGAAACCGTTTTATTAATAAAAAGGTGTGGGTGCCGCGTAACCTTGGCTGAGGATCGGCGGAACCTGTGAGTTATCTTGGATCCGGTGGCAATTACAGGACAATACAGACTTGACCGGCAGTAAATGGGTAGGTAATAATAATAATCCGCCTGATGGCCAATTTGCTTGTGTGCTCCACACTTATTGTTAGTTAATTCGTAGGCGATAGAAGGAGTTTTTAGACTTCCTAAAATTTCGGGACTGACATTTAATGTCTAGCTGAACCTATAAAAATAATCTTTAAAACTTGTATTGTTAACTCTTTTACGCAAAAACTTCTTGAGATTTGGATTACCTATACATAGTTTATAACCTGGAATAACACGTAGGCTATTTTTTATAGAGGTAGGCACATACTGCAACACAACGATACCATTTTCTACCTCATAATTATCCATTCTCATCTGAATTACAAGTAAATGACACAATTAAAAATGTTATTTAACCGACTTCAATTATCGTAAGGAACCTACACCTCAAGGTGCATTTCTGTGCATAATTTCGAAGATTCTCATCAGATCCCCAATTTTTTTGATGAGATCAACTCGCGATAACTCTCTTAAACGCAAAAAAAAATTAAAATTGGTCTACTATTGACAGTATAATTGGTAAACATACATAAAAAACCATATTGTAGTGGAACATAGAACCTCCTCATTTTTTAAAGTCGGTTAAAACATCCAAACTCTATTCAGCTCTAGCTTCGCTCGCTCGTTCAATAGAGACACATCAAAAAATAAGTAGGGCATACGGACTGTCGAACAAAAAATAGGTCTAAACGTAGTGGATATATTCTCTTTGAATAGGTCTTTTACACAGAGAGCATTATATTATTACGGAAAATCTTTATCTATGAAATTGTCGTTTTTATACCGATTCGTATGTACGGCAATTTTATCAAAGACCAATTTTTCAAATTCAAAGGCAATTTTATTATATTTGACAGTCCGTATGGAGTAATATGCAAAGCGCTATGTTATATCGGACATTGCTGTGCCTCATTAGCGTCAATCTATGCCAATTACAATTGAAATTTTTAATTATAGTAAAGGTCAACTATTAGACGACTTTGTTGCAATTAAACGAGTACGCTAAAAAGGTGACGGCCGTGGCCTCACTGAAAGTGAGTATGGCGACGGTAATTTCAGCTGCAGTGACTTAAAAACTAAAGTGATGACTGTAATTTACCAACATCCCTGTGTCATATCGTTTTGACGACCTCTGTAGCGCAGTGGGCGAAAGCCTGCCTGAGACGCGGAGGTTGCGGGTTCGATCCCCGCCGCGGGACAAATGTTTGCATGTTCTGCAGATATTTGTTCCGGGTCTGGTTGTTTTTCTATGTATAATATGTATGTATTTACAAAAAAAAATGTATCTATGTAGTATATCAGTCATCTGGTTACCATAACTTGGGACTAGATGACGCTGTGTGGAATGTCCAAGGATATTTATTTATTTATTTATTTATTATTTCGGGGCAGTGGTCCAACTGCTCTGTCCAATTAGTTGCATGAACGCATGAACTTTTCGAATGAACATAATAAAATAAATAAATAAAATAAAATGAGCTTTATTTTCCAAACACTCTAAATGCAAATATAAGTATGAAACAAAATTAAACTAACGTATTAAAAACTAAAAAAATATAATCTAAATATTAAACTAAGTTTTAATCAGTGTATGGACCGCCTATGGCGGTAAAAGCCTCCTCCAAAAGTTGCCATTCTCCTCTTTCTCTCGCTTTCCTCGACCAGTGATTTCCAGCCACCTTAACGATGTCGTCTTCCCATCTCTTACATGGGCGTCCTCTTCTTCTTTTCTTATTTCGGGGTAACCAATTTGTGGCTGCTAGGGCCCATCTATTTGGCCTTAATCTCTGAAGGTGCCCAGCCCATCCCCATTTCAGTCTCATGATTGTTTGTATCGCGTCTTTGGCTTTCGTATTTTGTCTTATGAAACTGTTTCTAATTTTGTCTTTAAGTTTAAAACCAACATAGCTCCTCTCTAGTGCTCTCTGGCAGGTTCGAATTCTTTCCAGCTGCTTTTTTGTGAGAGACCAGGTCTGACAAGCGTAGGTGAGGCATGGCATCAGGCAGATGTTCATAGCCTTTGTTTTTAATGTGATTGGTAGAGTACCTTTAAAAACTTCTTTCATAGCCCAGTATTTATTCCAGGTACATTTTATTCTTCTGGTTATTTCTTTGTTCTGACTTGTTTTAAATGAAATAAGGTGGCCGAGGTAAACATAGTCTTCTACATAGTCTAAAGTCTTAGAGTTGATTGTGATCGGTGTTTTTACTCTATTGGTCATGACTTTAGTTTTTTCCTGATTTACCTCCAGGCCTATGTAACTACTTTGCGTACTAAGAGATTCTATCATGTACTGCAGCTTAATCGGATCTTCAGCAAGTATTACTAGGTCATCTGCGAATCTTAAGTGAGTTAAATATTTTCCGTCGATTTTTATACCCATTTCACTCCAGTTTAGTCGCTTAAAAATATACTCTAAGACTGCTATAAAAATGTTTGGGGAGAGCGGATCTCCCTGCTTCACTCCTCTCTCTATCCTGAACGTCGGCCCTGCTGACTCTAGCCGTACTCGCGCTGTGCTGTTTTTATATATTTCTTTTATCAGTTCTATATACCCATGATTTATTCCTTGCTCGGATAGGGATTGCCAAATAGATGAGTGTGAGATAGAATCAAAAGCTTTGGAATAATCAATAAAACATATATAAAGGGGTTCGTCGTATTCAATATACTTTTCGATTACCTGTTTCAGGGTGTGTATGTGATCGACTGTTGAATAGTTTTTTCGAAATCCCGCTTGTTCGACTGGCTGGCTTTCTTCAATCAGCTTAGATATTCTTCGAAGAAGTGTCGCCGAGAACACCTTATAGAAGCATGACATTAGGCTTATTGGTCTGTAGTTTGTGATAAGCTTAGGATCTCCTTTTTTATATAGCAGAACTATTTCTGAGCCCGTCCACTGTTCAGGTATTCTTTTTTCTTGAAGAATAAGATTAAATAATTGTGTGAGTGGCTTGGTTAGTTTATTTTTACCAGCTTTGATTATGTCGTTTGTAAACCCATCTGACCCTGGACTTTTTTCAGACTTAAGTTTATTGATTGATAACTCCACTTCACTTTCTAAAAAGGGTAGAGTCGTTTCATCGTTTCCTATAAATTTGGTATAGCTTTTGTCGGTTTCTAAGTTGTCTTGTTTCGAGTCGCTATAAAGGTTTTCGTAGAAGTGTGTCGCTATCTGAAGAATACTTTTTCTGTTTGTTACTATTGTTCCTGATGTGTTGCATAAGTGAGTCATTATTTGTTTCGTATTTTCTAATCTTTTGAATGCTTTTTTGACGCCGCCTGTTTTTTCTAATAGAACTTCTATTGTTTTTAATCTGTAGGTCTTTAAGTTTTGATTTATTTTCTTATTTATTGTTCTGTATAGTTTGCTGAGTTTAAGTTTTTCTTTGTTGGTTTTGTTTTCTTTGTATTTAAGTTCATGTCTTTCTTGTTTCAGTTGTAGTATTTCAGTTGTAATTATTTCTTGCAATTCTGTCTTCTTTTTAGATGAGTGCGATTGTTGTGAACATTGAATGAGATTGGTTTCTATCTTATCATAAAGAGTCTGTACAGTTTCATTTTCCGGTAAAGTACTGTTTGTGAGCTCTTTTTCAAACATTTCAAAGTCTATTATGTTTTGAGGACGTTTTCTGTAGAGCGCTCGTGATTGTTTTTGCTGTTGTACTGTTAGAGTGATTCTTGCCATTCTGTGATCGCTGGGATGGGTTAGTCTGCTGAGTACGTTGAAGTTTTCTATGCTTTTGGTTTGATTTGTAGCTATGAAATCTATTTCGTTTTTTGTCTTTCCGTTCGGTGCAAGCCATGTCCATCTAAGCTTGTCTGATTTATTAAAAAGTGTATTTGTTATTTTTAATTTGTATTGTAGACAAAACTCTATAAACATTTGGCCTCTTTTGTTTCTTTTTCCATATCCATATTTTCCTAGTACAAGATTTTCATTTGTTTCTGGTTTTCCTATCTTAGCATTCATGTCTCCCATAAATATAATATTCTTGGAGCATTTATTCATAGCCATTTCTAGATCGTTGTAGAATATCTGAAGTTCAGGTTGTTTTCCTTTTTTTGTAGGCGCATAAACTTGGATGATAGAGTAAATTTTCTCGTGTATTTTCGTTTGAATCAAAGCAACTCTTTCTGATATTGCAATGAAGTCTTGCACCTCTACGTTTTTCTGTTTTTTTACCATGAAGCCAACTCCTTTCTCGCCTTGTGTTTGTCCGTAGTAGTAGAGAATATACTCGCCTCTATCTTCGATTTTGTATCCTATTCTTCTTACTTCCGAAATTCCAATGATATCCCAATTTATTCCAATTAATGAATGCTCAAACTCTATAACTCTTGATTCACTCAGTAATGATCGAACGTTGAATGTTGCGATATAATATTTTTTTTCTTCTTTTGGAGGGTGGTAGTCTACTACCCCCGCGGTGACCAGCCGTTCTGGGGGAGGTTTTTCAAAATTCATTTTCTTATACATTGTTCCAGTCTTATAGCAAGGTTCTCGGATGGGGGCTGTCGGTTGTTGCTATGCATCGGACTCGTCGGAAGAGAGCGCCGTTGCGTAAGCCGTAGTCGGTGTATTAAATGTACGTTGTGACTGAAAGTAGTTTGTCAGAGAGTTACTACGGTCCCCATGCTTCGTAATGTTTTTTACTTTGCTCTTCTTTGTAGCTTGATATTTGGGTGAGGTAGTGTTTTGGTCATTTGCTATAAACTGTCGCTCCTTTTGGCTGGGTGGGGTTATTTCTAGTTCACGTTTCTTGAGATTTTTATTTGTTTTTGTCTCCTGTACTTGTTTTGTGATGGAACTTGCACTAGGCTCTTTTATTATAAGCTTGTCATAGCGTAGATAAGCAATTTTCCCTTCTTTTCTTTCTTTCTCTACCTGGGCCTGTAAGATTTTCCTACTTTCAAGAATTTGCTTAGGAAAGTCTTCCTTTAGATATATGGGCTGATCTTTTAGTAGGTGCTTGTTTCGTAAAATATTTATTTTTTTGCCGTATGTAGCAAAAGTAACAGCAATCGGTCGTATTTTCCCATCACTTTTTTTGCCCATCCTCCTGACAGTTTCTAAATCTCTTTGGTTGCATTCTATTTTCATGATGGTCTTAGCTATGTTCATTATTTTATCTTCAAGCTCCTCGTATGTTTTTTCTCCTTCATCGATGCCAAAAAATATGATATTTCTACATCTTATATGTTTCTCGATTTCTAGAATTCTTTTGTCATGCTCCGACGAAACTTTTTTCATATTTTCTATTTCACCATGGATGATGGAAAACTTTTGGTCCATGTGTTGATTTATTGTTGTCGTAATGCGCGATTCCATTTGTTTCAGCGATTTTTCCGAGTCCGTGGCAATATCCATTCTCAGATCATTAATTAGTTTTTGTAGATTCTCCATTGTTTACGCCCTCTGCTGATTTTTGTTGGTACTATGTGGCAAGGTGGTTGATTCCTTATTGATTGATATTGTAAGTTCGAACAATCGCCAATAGATGTCGCTATTTACAGTTTCTATGCCTAGGTGATTTGCATAAATTTGAGCGATTGACACTGAGTTTTTTACACCTAAAGCACTTTAATTGTAATTTTCACTGAGTTTGTAATGGTTCACTGGTTATTGTTTATCGATTGTTTGTCATTCATTAACTTTTTACACTTTACAACTAAAAAAGTATTTCACTAGTTTGATTGATTGTTCAAAATTGTTTTTATAGTCACTGTTATATGTTGTTAAAACACTTTCTGGATGTCTTACACTTTCTTTTAACTTTATCTGCACTTTGATTTTGGTTTTAATGTCTTTGTTATTTGTTATGATTTAAAAACTGAGGAGCTACCGAGATCCAATGTTTACGTAATAGCGCCACCTAGTGGCGAATGAACATAGGCTATATTTTATCAAGGTAGGTACCACGCAAGCGAAGCCGCGGGCGAGTATGCTAGTAATTTATATATTTATTGATTGAATGAATGTAAGTCCTTATTAAACTAAACGGTACTGATACATGGGGCAGATAACATGTACGTGTGGCTCCACTTAATTTAGATAGCATCAGTTTAATTTAACCTTTTCCAACCGTAAATATTTTGGAAAATATAAAATAAAGTTTTATTTTTTCAATTTATGTTCACAAATTTTTCATATATGTACTTACCTACTTTGTGAGACTGCTTTTTGTGAATTCAAGTCGGTTTTTATAAAAAAAAAAACATTTTTATTTTTCTAAATATCTAACAAACACTCGTATTTTTATAAATGGAAAAAGAAATCGAATGGCCTATAGTGAGTGAATAATAAAAATGGCATTTTGTCTTCCCCAGGGTCGACTTTCGTGGAATCAGGTGTGCAAGTGCACTCCGCGGCGTCAAAGCTGCCATGTACGAAAGCAGTTGCTCCTATGCCGGCGCCTTGGAACTGAAGCGCAGCGCTCTGAAAGAGGAGCCCTGGCCAGCCACCGAGTGGCCCCCCTACCGTCTCCACCAGTCCACCTTCGAACAACTCAAGCAGAGTGTTGAAAAGGCAAAGGCGGCGTTACAAGACCGTTCCGGTCTTCTTGGCACTGCGACGGCGTTCGGAGACTTCTACGGGGGACAGTTGGGACAGGATGCAAGCGCGACTCTTGGATTCGGCAGAACGAGAAATGATGACATGTTGGGGTCCATGGACAAGAAAAGTGCAGGTCAGTCTTTATGATTTACATTTCTAGTCCTCTAAACATACCTACCACCAAAGACGATTAATATCTAGAAGACAGACAAAGGCCATACACAAAATCGTAACCCGATCCCGCAGTACCAGATAGCCTGAAAACTTTAAAACATCAATTTTATCCAAGAAATTTCAATACTTAGTAGTAGGTAGTAGGTAGCAACAATATTCAATATTTAAACATTTTTAACTAGAAAGCAATTGAAATTTCTTGGATAAAATTGATGTTTTAGAGTTTTCAGGCTATTTTTTAGGGTTACGATTTTGTGTATGGCCTTTGTCTGTCTTCTAGATATTAATCGTCTTTGCTACCACTAATGATAGGTAAGTAAGTTCGTATGAGCTATAGGTAGTGGCTAATTATAGAGATGTTATACTGCTTCTATGATTATTATATTATTTAGATGCCATTGATTGACATGAAACAATTAAAACAATAAAAAAAAATGTGGCTCGGAGACTGCCGCGGTAAAGCTGCATAGCATTTTTCGGAGTGGGGGGTGTTAGGTTATTTTCGTTACGGAATTTCTGGATTCGGTCTCCACGCTCAAGGCCCGCGATAGAAGCTATGCAATAGCTTAATAATATAGTCCGCTCCATAGCTCTCTGAGTAACATCGTGTTATTGTAACATTACGAATACCTACTTTCCATCTCATTAATGTCCCAGGCGATACAGTGTATCGTTAAAGTGTAGGCAAAAGTTGCTTCCTGACTTTGTATAAAATAAGTAAATCATTAGTAAAATATGTAAAAAGGCTTAAATCACTATGTCAACAACAATAATACTTGCATCCAGCTTGCATCCTACACGTGAAAGCACTGTCAGTCATTTACTCAATTTCGTTTCACATTTCAACAAATCTCGCCAAACGACGCGATAAACGTCTTCAAAGCCTTTAAATTTTTACACCCACAACAAAGATACCAGCGAAGCGCTCATTGTACCGACCCCGATGTGTATCGTATCCCCGAGTACAACTCACAAAGAATATCGATTGCCGCGTCTTCCCGCGCACACTCTGAAGCTTACCACACCGAAATAGAGTCGCATTTCCCGTGATCACATGTAGAACCCTTTTAGATTAAGCGATGCTAGGTATGAAGGAAAGGTGGAGGCAACATCTTCCACAGATGACAATCGGTCCGGAGAAGACGCGGGGCGCGCGGGACGCAGGCCTGGTTGCTATGGCGACGCGCCCGCCCACAACCCGCCCTAAAGATCATCGCACACAGCCTTCATAAATAGTAGTTGTGAAAATAAAAATTGTATTATTCGGTTCATTATTTGGGAAGTTGGTGGGACGGCAGTGCGAGGCTTCCCCATTTTAACGAGGGCCGACGAGGAAGTCTCCCCGCTTAAAAAATACCGCTGCATTTTCGGTGCAGGTTTTAAAAGATTTTCGGCAGTTAGCGAAAACAAATGGTTCTGTTTTTATCTGCGACGTAATAAAGGTAGTCTACGAGCTCGTAAATGGCGGATTATTGTCGAATGTGTCTCTATTATGCCTTGCGTGATTCAGCCGTTTATTTTCCTCGGGTTGTTTTCGCGAAATATAAATATGATTATCATAACTCGAATTAGAGAAGGATGGAAATACTTTTATAAGTGTGTTTTTGTACACTTGAACATTGTTGCATGCCATATAACATAATGTTTTTTTTAACTACCACAAAAAAACAAGTTAAAATAACCCCCGACACGTCAAATAAGCCATTTCCTCCTCATCCTATTCTGGTCGTCATCTGACCCTGGAGTATTAAACTACCTTATGAACAAATAAAACGAAATTCAAATATAGGAGAAGAACGAAGTTCATCCATTCGTTCGTTCGTTCGTATGAGCAAGGGCCACTCTGGTGACGGAGTTTTTAGGCCGCCTAAAACCTCCGTCATGGCTTAACGACTTTAAAAGCCGGTACCGACAATTTAACGTGCCCTCCGAAGCACGGAAGCGCTCAGATGAAAATGCCACTTGCGGTCACCCATCCAAGTTGCTCAGAACGTTGCTTAACTTCGACGATCTATCAAGAACGTCTTAGCAAGCTTCGCCACGAGCGCTTCATTATCCATTTATGAGCTACGACGCCACGAGACGCACAGACAACATACAACCCTCAAACTTATAACACCCTTTTTTGGTCGGGGTTGAAAAATATGAACTTACAAAGACATTTACCCTTTGAATTTCACTGTATTTCGTTTGAAATGACGCTGACAATGGGTGCCATCTAGTCATTCTTTGTATTTTTCTGACCCAGAAAATGACATTCGAACAACGGCCTCTATTACATTTTCATATTTCTCGAGAGAAGCGAACACAAAAGATCTCGTTGACAAAGGCAGTGGAAAGACAATAACTTTTAACCATTAAAAGTTCTTTTAGCATTCAAAAGTTCACAATACATTGGAAAAAATGTAAATTTGAGCGACCCTCTTCTTTGTGGAGTTGGCACGGGTCGCGACTCTGAGGTAGACTCTTCCGTTATTGTTTCTTCTAAAATCTTTTTATTTTACAGTCTTTGAAGCCTGAAAATATAGATATGTTTACCATTAGCTGTTAATGCGTATTATAATCGTACGTCTACAGGGTGGAAAAAATCTATGAGCCCTGAAGGGAACTACCTAGTTAGCTCATTTTGCTGAAAGGAAACATTCCTTTATTTTTAAAAAGAAACAAAATTGTATTCAAATATATTCTAAAAATTTATTGTGAACTGGGAATCGAACCAACTATAAATTAAAAATTAAAACCCCCGCTATTTTATTACACGGAGCAGTAGGATGAAAGAAAAGAAAAAAAAAGGTTAAAAGATTTTATTTTTTAGTTGGTTCGATTTCCAGATGAGACTAGCAGCTTTTGTCATCTTTGAATGCGATTTTGTTTCTTTTTAAAAATAAAGAAATGTTTTTTTTTCAGTAAAATGAGCTAGCTAAAGGTAGTTCCCCTCCAGAGCCCATTGATTTTTCCATCCTTTATATTATAGGATCCTTGAATAGTGTTCTTGTTTCTGGCAAAGTAAGGACATGAAGTTCCGTGCAATGAAGATGAATATAAATGTAAATGAGCGCTGTTACAATGTTCAGAGCACGTGCACCGCTGATGGATGGAACGAGCCGCGCGCCAGCAATATAAAACAAAGAAACACCCAATTTACATAATATTCCGACAACTGCAAAAATACCCAACCCTTAATCTCAGTCATTACGAGAAACATATTAAAATTTATAAGTCCCGGGGCTGCTAAAGAGTTGTTAACACGAAAATGATTACACTGCGTTATCGCACGATCTGAGCCGTACCAATTGTCATCAATTACGATGCCGTACTTTAGATGGTATCTGGGTAAAATATTATTAATAAATCACGTTGCAACTGGTCCGATACGCGCCGCGAAATATTGATTTTTAAAGGGTCGAGTAACAATTTATATTCATTAGGCTGGTCGCGCCCGTGCGTCCGTCCGCCGGCGTCGGGAAGTGGCTAGTTTAGACTTCCACGTGAGATTGTAACCTAAATAGATCAAATAGGCGAGCCGTTGTTTCTTGTCGGTATTTTGTCTTCTTCTGCTAAGACTTTAAGTAAGGCCTAAAACTTCGGCACTAGAATTGGCCACTTGCTTATACGAACATACATATGTACTGCTAAGTATTACTTAAACAAGTTGCAGCAATAAGATGTGAACCTTTCAAATGTATCAAAATCTATAGCTTAAAAATTTAAGTGTCTGCTTGTAATATCAAAATAACAATTAAATTTAATTCTAAATGAACGGCTGTATTCCCAATATATAGACATATTTTTCAGAACTCTTAAGCATTTTAGATCCTTTGAAGATAATAATAGTCAAACATTGTAGGAAATTCGGAGTGACGCAAAAGCTAAACTAAACTGACTAAAATTAATGCCATCCTTTTTATTCCCATCGCTATGAAAGGGACGGCAACATTTTAAGTTAGTTAAGTTTAGCTTTTGCGATACTCCGAATTGCCACTTTTATGTCCAAATACATAAAACTTTGTTATATACCTAATCCATATTTTGCAGAAGGTAACATTCCATCCATACGGGACAGGTTGCAAAACCAACAAAGTCAGTTTGTTTGAGGTTATCTCCGAAACGAATATACCGATTTTGACGGAACTTTCTCTCGCAGATAGCTAGTGTTAAACGGAGTAACGAAACCTACTTTCGTTTCAGAAAAAAACAAAGTTTTATGAAATTATGATTAAATTAGGTACAAAACAAATAAACATGTAGGTAGTTAGTGATACAGATCATCTGTGAAAGCTCTACGCAGGTTCTACGAGAGCCCTACGAAGGCTCTACGCTTACTCTACGAGTATTTTACACATGCCGTTGTGGATTAATTCATTACAGAAACGATTTAATCTACCTAATTTTTACGTTGGTTTTCAAAAATGTATAATTATGTATTGTTTCATGAATGTAAAGAAATTTAAAAGAATTAATTCCTGCATAAAACTACCACTCACCCGCGACCCTCCCACCAAGTTTGCAAAACACTTAGCACAGATAATTAAGCATTAACACCAGTAGGCCAATAAGCTGGGCACTTCAGTTCCCACAGGAGCGTCCCATCCCCAAACAAACGATTAATGCTCAATCAATGGGCATTCGACTGTGCGTTATAAATCAGTGATAATGGTGATGCCATGCGCTTGCGCATTTTGACAAAAGATGGCGTGGCGCCGGGCGCGCGTATCTCGTAAACAGTGGAACGATAGAACATTTTCAAAGCGATTATTTATTTGTATTGTTTATCTTCTAAAATGATAACATCAAACTAGGTTGTGCCTAAAAATAAAAAGAGGGGTGTTATAAGTTAAGTGAGTAGGTCCTGAACGAATGAATTGATTTTGATAATGTAAGTGTTCTTAGCTATTTATCAAGAAAATCTAATCAGCTTTCAGTTGATTTCATAAAATTGCCTGTCACTTGTCAATAATACGAGTCGGTAGAGCAGTATATACCATGGTTTCAGGGATAGTGTGACCACGAGTAGGTAATAGTGGTACAATCCCAGTGGGACCACGAGTCGCGACCCTAAATTTTCCTTATCAAAAGTTTTGTGTGTCGGGGGTTTCTTTAATTTTTTTTTATATAATTTCATTGAGAGATATCAGACAAAAAAAATAACAAGAAGTATGAAACTTGAATTATAAGTCATCTGGGTACCATAACAATTCGATTGCTTAGACTAGGTGACTCTGTGTGGAATGTTCAAGGATATTTATTTAATTCTAGAATAGGTAACTCACAAGTGCAATCTACAGATAGCTCTTGACCACTTTTTTCATTCGATATAACTTGCATGGGAACTGTGGTCTAGACAATACCGACATAATTGCGCGAATAGACACCAGTAATGATGACCCTCTTTTAAATTTATGTGAACGGGTCGAATATACCCCATGCCGAAAGTACCCTAACGTATTTATTTCACAAATAAATAGCTCAAAACATATTGTGCGGAGTGATTTGATACGTTTGACTTTACGCGTGGGAGAGCAGGGTTTTTTGTTGGTAATTTATTTTAATTTTGTTACAGCGATGTATTACTTTTCTTTATTCATTGCACTGGTATTTATTTAAATCCCTGAAAATTCTACATGAAAACAATGATAAGTAGTAAGTCGTATGAGCTAGTGACGAAATGTTTAGGACACCTGAACATCCCATCATGACTTTTTAATAACCTATTTCTGTGGTTTTGCTTACTGTGGTAAGATAATTTGATATTGGGAGCAATTCGGAGTGTCGCAAAAGCTAAACTAACCTAACTAAAACTATTGCCATCCATTTTATTCCCATCGCTATGAAAGGGACGGCAACAATTTTAGTTAGCTTAGTTTAGCTTTTGCGACACTCAGAATTGCCACTATTACTTATGTATTCAAAATGTTATAATATTGTCCACAGGGTCGGATAAGCTCACCGGAGGACTCAGCAAAGGTTACCCCACACCGACGTTGTCTGACACACTTCGAGCCACAAAGTGCACAGGTCAGTTTTCACTTTATAAAATTTTACCGAGTAGTCTTTTTAAACATACACGACCATAGCGTATCACGAAATTACCTTTACCAAACGTTGGCTAAAGTACGTATCGTAAAAAAAACATTTTTTTTTAGGTAGGGTAGGTACACCCTTCCATTTTTTGAAACAAGGGTGTTTTTTTTCTTGTTTACTCCATTGTACAGTGTCATTGGATAGATATTTCAAAAACATCAGGAGTTTTCTAAGACCATTTTTCAATATAAATATGCGTTTGTGAAAGTGCTAATTAGCACTTTCAAGAGAAATGCCATTCGTTCCACAGACTATCGATCCGAAGATAGTGGGCTCGATGATCCAGACAATGCAATGGATTTTTCAATTCAAAAAAATCTAAATTATTGTGAGGAAACGTCAAATCTGTGGCTTAGTCAGCCCTACACGTGTTGACACTTTTTCCTTTATAGATATGTCAGGTTAAGCTGAGAGGATGGTTTAGGTGTTGAGCAAGCCTATACTTAGCCAGGGTACCACCGCCAAACCTTGTATAAAGATAAAAAGGTTTGAGTTTGATGATGGTGTCTAATCTTGAGTCTCAAGTGGCATAACAATTAACCCCCTTGTGCATATTGGTATCTAGAACCTGGTACATCCAAAGCGATACTTTGGATGTACCTATCTATATCTGTAATGATAATTTATTAAAATAAATAATTGAGTAATTGAGTAAACCTAGCTAAAATGGATATGAAATCTTTTGCTATCTCTTTTTATTGACATAAGAGTAACAAGAAAAAAGCATTCCTTAAATATTGAGAAACCTTTATTAAGTTTTTAAAGTAACATAAATAATTCTCGTGATTTGATTATTTCGAATCCAAAGTACCAAACAGTAGGCGGTTGGGCGTGACGTCATTAATCAGTGTGACGTCACCATTGATAGCCCCGATATTTACATAGAAAACTAGTTAGACTCCTACGGGAATAAATTATCATACGTCAGTGAATATTATCGGATGGGGATAAGGGACCATAATTCTAACATATAGATAGGTAGGTACTTATGAAACACGAGTACCTACGGCATAGTACAGTCACGTACGTAATTCATATCTACACTACACTTTCATACATACTGTGTATGAAAATAAATCTCTATTTTACTATAAGTTGAGTTAAATCAGACAATAGTGGCAATTCTGAGTGTCGCAAAAGCTAAACTAAGCTAACTAAAATTGTTGGCGTCCCTTTCATAGCGATGGGAATAAACAGGATGGCAATAATTTTAGTTAGCTTAGTTTAGCTTTTGCGACACTCAGAATCGCCCCCAATTACTGTAAACATTTATTTATAGAAAATATTTTTATCATATATTAGGTACCTACTATAATACTATATAAGTAAGTAATATATTATCATGCCCAGGCGGGCGTGATATATAGTATTAAAGTTTTCATTCACGATTTGTAATAAATTTCTAAAAACGATCATTTTAAAGATGCAAATACTGATTAAAACAAAATTCGCTTATGCAGCCTTTATTCATAGACTATTTAGTATATTTGCCCTAATCATAATAATATTTAGCCTTTGGTTTCGGTGCTGGGCAAGCCTATTCCATCTCAACAATGTTTCAGGCACTACAAAGATGTAAGGGCCTTTTTTTAGAAGCGCTCGTGGCGAAGCTTGGTAAGACATTCTTGATAGATCGTCGAAGTTAAGCAACGTTCTAAGCGGTCACAACTTGGATGGGTGACCGCAAATGGCATTATCATCCGAGCGCTTCCGTGCTTCGGAGGGCACGTTAAATTGTCGGTCCCGGCTTTTAAAGTCGTTAAGTCATGACAGAGGCCTTTAGGCGGCCTATAAACTCCGTCACCAGAGTTGGCCACTTGCTCATACGAACGAACGAACCTACTACAACTGAATATTGGATATATTCAGTCATGGTAATGCTGACAGATAAAATAATAATAATTAATAATATCACAAAAACATCAAAACTGTCAAAAAGGCCTCTGTGTGTTGGCTTCGGCCCCATGCATGCCTACCAAAGAGAAAGAAAGAAAGAAAAATCATTTATTCTTGTAGGACCTCAAGGATCACTTAAGTTTCGTTTTACATGCTAGGTGATTCTAATGCCTGTTCCAACGCGACTCCCGACACCAGGGAAAGAATCAGGCAAGAACCTGGTGGTGTGGGCCTAGCTTTTTTTTAAAAGCGATCCCTTAACAATCTAAAATAATCTAATAGTCAAGCTTCAGTGGGAAGCCAGTCGAACAAAGTAAGGCATGTCAAAGGTCCGGGACCCTAGTCCCGTGATGGTAAACCTTGACATACATAATAATATAATCCTGTTTTTACTGACTGTCTTCGATTCATCAAGTCCTCGATTGCCGTTTTACAGTGCTACCGAGCGAAATGATACGTCCTTTGACTCTAGTAAGGGACAAAAGGTTGCCTACCTAATTGCCTCCTCCCTGCAACGTTTGATGTGACGGTCCGTTGAGTTTAGTTTGATGCTGGTATCGTTTTAATTGCATCGATTTGGACAAGATGAATGGATCAAACGTCTCGCGAATGCTTTGTTCAGGTCATTTTATACATTATAATAAATAACACACAGGAATATCTCGACAACTGGCAAAACAAAAAAAATTATGAAACCGACTACAATTTCGTGAGGACAAATTTCCTGAACTCTCGAGATACATTTAATTTTCTGTTTATAACTCCGAGGTTGCTCATCGGATCCTCGGTTTTTTTTTCAGGGAAGTATGTTTCAAACAAAAAAATAATTGTCAAAATCGGTCCACCATTGACAAAATAATCGGTGGACATAAATTAAACAAATACATACAGTGGAAAGAAGAAGCTCCTCCTTTTTTGAAGTCAGTTAAAAAACCAAAGACGATTAATATCTAGAAGACAGACAAAGGCCATACACAAAATCGTAACCCTAAAAAATAGCCTGAAAACTCTAAAACATCAATTTTATCCAAGAAATTTCAATTACTTTCTAGTTAAAAATGTTTAAATATTGAATATTGTTGCTACCTACTACTAAGTATTGAAATTTCTTGGATAAAATTGATGTTTTAAAGTTTTCAGGCTATCTGGTACTGCGGGATCGGGTTACGATTTTGTGTATGGCCTTTGTCTGTCTTCTAGATATTAATCGTCTTTGTAAAAAACGAAGCGAAAAGTGACTGCGACGCAAATCATTCCTTTTTCCAAGGCGCAACTTCTTCGGATGAATCAAAACATTTATTTATGAAATCCAACACCTTTTTTCACTAATCCATTCGCTCTTCCCACAGCATCATAAAAATATTTTTTATTCATAACCAAAGTTCGATAATTGAACCATTTGAAGTACTCAGGAAACAAAATGGAAACGGCACCATCACTAACGTGTGCACGTGACGTCACATGCACTGCATTAATTAAGTGCCTCGTGGTCTATTGTTATACCACTTCTGTTGTCGAGTGCCTACGTAGAATGCTCGTATGAACTAGTAGCCAACTATGGTGACGTAGTCATTACGGTTCATCCACACTGCTGTTATTTTTTGTTGATCATCGTTCCCAAATATTACTCACCTACATCTGTTTACAAAATGTTATTTTATGTAGTACCTAATGTGCTAGTAATGTGAATTAACGTTGCCCAACATTTAAAAACAATCAATATTCTAATAAATTATGATAGTGGCGGTATCGACGCGATGATAACTCCAGTAACATCCAACAAATAGTAACAAGTAGCCACAAATGTTAGAGATTGTTATTTAAATGTTACCGTGTTGCAAAGTGTTGCTCAACAGAATATAACAGCAGTGTGGATGCACGGTTAGGCTGCCTAAACGCCAAGCCGGCACCGATTATTTTACGATTGAGTTCACATTGTTAAATAAATACAGTTATCTCTATCGGCGCAAATACAAAATCAGAGTTCATAGATTTTGATGTGTCAGTCATCAAATTGATTAAAAATATGACAAGTTAGCCATCTCACATTACAAGACACATAGAAAGCGCGTGCGCCGCGTGGCGGTTGCGCGCTGACAATTTGCGGTGACATCCGTGCATGTCCGGATTTTTCCCATGACACGAACGCCAAGGGATCGCAATTTAGGGTTGAATAAATACGGTAATTGTTGCGCATTGTGTCTTTATTATCGTGATGCCCTTTTGGTACAAGTGAGACTAATGCTACGAGTACTCGAAATAAAAGCTTATTAAGTGCATTAGTATTTATTATGTAGTAGTATTTTTTCATTGCCTGAAAAACGGATAAAATAGCATTTTATTTTAATAAAGTGTTTATTTTAATAAAATGTTTATTTTAATAAATTGTTATTTTATGTAAAAATGAATCCCAGCTAAATCAATTTATCGCCTCCAAAATGTTTCTGCTAAAACTTCTCACAACTTGCCGCCAATATGCAAGCAAGAATGTGTGTGCTGTTTAGGTAAAACCTGGTTTAGGTAAAATCAATACGTACGGATCATTCTACTCTACTACTAATAAAATAAATGTGAAAGTTTGTGAGAATAGATAGATGGATTAGATGTATGGGTGTGTGGATGTTTGTTACTTCACGCGAAATCTATTGAAAGGATTCGGCTTAAACTTGGAATATACATAGTTTACCTGGAATAACACATAGGCTACTTTTATACAGGTAAGTACCACGGGAGCTAAGCCGCGGGCAAGTAAGCTAGTAATTTAAAATTCTCATCTAATTAAAAAGCTTGCATTGAACACAATGAATCTACCACGAACGGATATTACAAACTTTTCAATTGTGAACTGGCTAAAAATGAATACCACCGGCCATACACAATACGAAGTTGAAACAAGTGTGTAGGATGCGACCATTTCCGACTGGCGTGAAAGTTAGCAGCAAAGAGAATATAACCACTACGTTTAGTTAGCGGTGTAATACTTTGGTTTGCAAGCGGCTTGACAGGTGGTGAGCGTAGACATTCGATTTGCCACACTCCTCTGCTGTTGAATATGTTTCTACTGAATGTATTATTGTAGGGATGATCGAATCGATATTTTTCAAATATATCGATATAATATCACCCAAGAAATATCGATATTTCGATATATCGATATTTTTTGCCCATTATGCAATTATTTATAAAAATTGCCAAAATATTCAAAATTTTAAAGCAAATACACATCTGGCTGTTTGGACATCAGTTTTATTATTTAAAAAAACAAGTTTTTCATTGTTTGACATAAAAAAAAAATTACACAACAAGTAATTTTTGTTTGTGTTTGAAGCAAAGAAAATGTGACGCATGAGCAGACAGCACAGCAGAGCTTTAAAAATATATCAATTTTGATATCTGAAAATAAATATCGAAAATTGATATATCGCTGGAAAAAATATCGTCGATATATTATATCGATATTTTTCTGAAAAAATATCGATATTATATATCGATATTTTTTGCCCAAGCCTATATTATTGAGTAAATCAACTCGTGATAGCTATAAAGTCTGCACTTAGACTTGAGTCTATGCACATCGATTTTTTTTACAGTTCTCAATTCCCAAACATTTTTGTCATTCAAATAATCTGATATTTTAAACGCTCTTTTTAATAAGTTTTAATGTTTTGCAGTTCGCTAAGAACTTTTTCATGAAAGCGTAAACATTGTACTTTTTATTATGATCTACTAACTTTATCAAGTCTACCACAAATATAATCCAAGAAAACATTATGCTATTGCTATAGTATACAAAATATCTAACAAATGCACGAGAGTTACACAGTGACCCATATTTTTATTATCTCCAAGCCTTAGAAAGTAAAAAAACTTAACGTAACACTTTTCAAAGCGTTAAATATATAAAATGGGTCAGTCAAAACTCAAATCTCAATCATACGAAAGTTTGGTTCATTCGTTCAGTTCACAAATGAATCGATGCATCACTGTGACTAATTTTGTATGCTTTCCATAGTCGGTAATTGAACGGTTTCTCACATACTCACCAAATGGCCGTGAGCCGTGGAGGACAGTCGAGGCGAATCGCTCTGTCACGGCGCCTCCCCCTCGCTTCGCTCGCTCCCGCCGGAAACTAATGGCAGTATGATTGACTCCGATCTGGGGTGGATTAACTCGGATTACATTTGTAGACTGAGATTGTCACTCGCATAACATTAATGAAAGTTAGTAAAGAGAGGTCTAACAAATACCTAACACAAACATACAAAATATTCTCTAGACTGTCTACACGTCATCGACAATAATTCGATAAGTACCTACACACCAAAATTACAATCAATACACAAATAAATAAAACAAAGATGATAAAGTTATTAGTGTATTACTTACTACATACTTAATGTAGGTAAACTTTGAGCGATTGAACTACAAAAATAATAATGACAACATTGACAACATAAATGCAGGTAGGTAAGTACACTCTGAGCAATTGTACTACAAAAATTATAATGACAATATTAAACAGTCAATACCAATAAGCAACTTTGTTTATAATAATTATATTTGTTCAATTCCCCAGAAACGGTATCAATACAAACATTAAGATTACAAAGTGCGCCCCCTCCCCCGTTTATTACTGTAACAAAATAAATGGCTTAAATTCTACACCCGTAATGAATACTTCCAGGGGTTGTGGATAAATCACTGTTACGTTGCATTTTAGGAACTGATATCATGCAATTCACTTACAAGCGGAGCGATTTTAGGACCTCTTTAAAATTAAGCAGGGGGTGTCGAAAAACACGAGACTAGATTAAATCTCTAACTCTATCTATATAAATTAAATAAAAGAAAGTCGTGTTAGTTACACTACTTATAACTCGAGAAGGACTGGACGGATTTTTATGATTTCTGTGTTTTTGGTTTTGTCTTTGTTCGGAATAACATAATTATTGGAAATATAAACTTTAGAAAATTTAGGATAAAAATAAAATTAAAGAAAAAACATTTTCCCATACAAAATGTTCAAGCGGGTTTCGTTTTAGGGACTAAAGGTTAGGGGTTAAACTTAGGAATACGTATGATAACTGCCATTTGACAGCTAAATTCACGCACCTGATTTGTCTCTATTCTAATATGACGGAACTAAAATAGTTGGGTTTGGTATAGATTTAAAATAATTGAGGTTCAATTTGAAGGGCATTGTAAGTAAAAACTAGAAAGGCATAACGACGTTTGCCGAGACAGCTTGTTAAAAATAATTGCGTACCTACCAGTTAGAATAATATAATTAGTAGTTATAAGATTTAATAACACCTCTAACTCGCTCCGCTGCTCGCTTCGCTTACCCACACCCCTGCTAGTTAGTTGGCACGCGTCACGCACCGGAAGCGGGTGACGAGCTGCGCACGCGCATCTCCGAACATTCTCGCACTCAATGGGACGAAGGCGCACTTAAAACATTTTTATTGTAATCGCCGAGGGGCCACGCTTATTGTTATAATCCCTCACTTTTTTGGCATTCAAACTTTGAAATAAATGTGTGAATATGTTTGGTTAGAACTAATGATTAGATTTATGCGTAGATTAAATTGTCGGTGCAGGTTTTCAAAAAGACAAAAACAAAGTTCATTTCATTAGAGGACCTTTAGGATCACACTAAAAGTCTGTCTGTGTCTGTTCTCCTGTTCCTTCGCAACCTGGTGAAAAACTAGCGCAGTAGATACGGTTTGAAGCCTGGCTTTCTTTTTGGTGATCCATCCTTAAATCCAAATAGTTTAGCCCCAGCGGAGAGCCATATAGAAGAAAGTGAGGCTCGAGTTCTTTCAAAAAGATTGCCTTAGTAGTACAGGCAAACCTTTTTTTCTAATTGAACAATATGTCAAAAAGCATCTTCTGTCTCGGTCTTCTGTTTGTACTTTTGTCAAACTATTTTTTGTATTTATATTATATTTTTGTGTATAGTATTTTGTATTTACACATTTTATGTTCTAGAAGTTGTTTACAAAACCTGTAGTATTTTTAATACAAAATGTCAAACAAAGACTACTATGAACGTTGGCTAAAAATCAAAGAGCAGCTGAACACAGCAGTTGCAGAGGATGTTCGTCTTCAGGAGCTCGCCAATGGGTTTGTGGGCATCCGGCCCCAGGCTACCGCTGTCGAGTTAGTTGCTAGGACATACTGCAAATACTGTGATCTCTACAACAAGCTATGCGATTGCTACGATCAGATGGAACAGGTACAGCGGCGGCCTTACATCAAAAAGATAATAGACGCTATCACTTGCCGCCTTTTAGAACTCAAATGGACTCTCGAAGAAGTCGAAGTTTTCGAGTTTACGTACCCTGACAATGCACTTCAACAGATGCTCATGGTACCACAGGACATTCAAATACTCTGCCCATTTTTCTATCCATTCGAAATCAGACAGCAAGAAATGCAATACATTATCGATCAGATTTTTGCTGGCAATCGCTTAGGTGATCCTGAACCTACGCCATCAGAACTAGAAAGAAGAGACGAAGAACGCCTTGAAGAAGAGAGAATCAAACATGAAGCGAAAGAAGCAGAAATTAAACGTATGTTGGCGATGGGTGAGGATATACCTGAATCGGTTGAGGAAGTTTTGTTGTCTCCAGAAGAAATTGCAGCCATTAAAGCTCAAGAAGAATATGAATTACACACAAATACTATACAACGCATGGAAAGAGCTCGAGTTACGACTAGAGAGAAAGTTCACAAAATTAACAAAGACGCTAATTTGTACCTCGAACTTGCTGGTTTAAAAGCCCCTCAGGCTAAAGAACCTCTCAGACAAAAAGCTGCCAAGTTAATTCAAATGATTTGTAGACGATACATGGAAATTAAACGAGAGCATGTTAAAGATAACAAACTGAAAGAAAAACTGGGAATGGTCGTGCCTTCTTGGAAACCAGTCTCGGCCAAAATTCAATTGGAAAAGGTCAAAGAAGATAGACGTAAATTCAGACGAAAGTACTACGAAGAATGGATGGCTCGAAATGTAAAAGAAAAAGCAAGAGTATTAAGACTTCGAGAAGGTGACATAATGGAAGATATATCAGGTGAAGTAAGACAATGGTTTCTAGATTGGTATAATGAAGTACGACTATTTGATGAATATCCTTGGCCAGATGAAGGTGGATCGATATTAGTAGTGAAAGGTGAAACTTTTACTCTCGAAGAATTTATAGAATGGAAACTTGCAGAAGAGAAGAGATTGAAAGCGGAAGCTGGTAGCCCCAAAAGCAAAGAACAGATCAAAGCAGATAGACTAGCAGCACGTGAAGAAAAGAAAAGATTAGAAATGGAGGCTCGTGAGAGGGAAAAGAAACGTCTTCTGGATTACAAGAAATCTCGACTTAACCCTGATAACGATCCTGGTATTTATATATCTATAGGAAAAAATCTGGAACCCATGCTAGGTGCTTGGAACGCATATGAAAGCCAATGGAAAGACATTGATGTGCCGGATGCACCTTTAGAAGTTTTAAAAGGATACATCATGTATCTCGTTACCGAAAACGCTTACCAAGACGTTCATTTGCAACTGCGACCTGTTGTTGACGAAATGATGAGATTGGAATTAAATCTTTTGAAAAACTCGTTGAAAGCGGATTACCAAGCTGCTGGCATTGCAAAACCCCCCCAAGGTAAAAAAAGAAAGAAGCCAAGGAAAGTTAAACCACCAAAGCCTGACAAAGTTAGCCCGGAAGCAATGTTCCAACAGTTGGTGGATGAAGGTATAGTCAGAAAATATCCAAAAACAAGTTTAGATGACTACTGGGGTGATCAAAATTATGCAGCCGCTGATATGAGAGCTGTTCTGTGGACACCGTCATTTCCTCCTCCATGTATGGGGGATGTACGAGAGCAGGTCAGAACTCGTTGCGTCCTAACGCTTGGATCGTCTTGTCCAAATGCCTGCAGATCACAATTAATTGTTGGCCCCAAAGCTGCAGGTAAACGAACTCTTGTCTATGCCATTGCAACAGAAACAAACGCGATTTTAATCGATCTATCGCCAATGAACATCTACAACAAGTTCCCTGGACCTAAAAATTTAAAAACCATGTTTACATTTGTCAACAGAATTAGTAAGTTGATGCAGCCTACTGTAATACTTATCGACAACGCAGACAAAATATTTTTAAAAAAAGTTCCGAAGGAAGAGAAAATGTTCGATCCAACTCGTCTGCAGAAAGACATCTATAAGGAACTGATAAAACCTATTGCGTTCGATGACAGGATTTTAGTCTTGGGCACTGCTTCCGAGCCTTGGTTAGCTAAAGGTCCTATTATGTACAAAATATTTCCTTCCTTGATAATGATACCAAGGACAGATTATGGAAGTATTTCATTCATACTAACGCATATGCTGATGAAGTACCACGGTGTCAATAGGGAATTTAATGTCCACAGTGTTGCTCAAGCGTTAAGAGGATATGATATCAACACAATCCGAAGAGCTATAGATTCTCTACTTTGCGGCGACAGAGTAGCGGAACTGTACCACAAACCTCTAAAACCTATGGAAGTGGTTTCAGCCGTTTTGGATTACGATGGAGCATCGTACATGGACGAACAAGATGTACTTATTTTCAAGGAATGGTATGAGTCGTACTCACCATGGGGTGAGAAGTACTTGGACTACATGATTATGCTGGATTCTCAACTTACGTATAAAATGAAAGCTGATAAGAAAAAGGCCGAGAAGAAGGGGTGAATGATTTAGTGCTTTTTTATCTTATCTATGTCATAACGTTTTGGTTGTTTTGAGAGGGGCGATTAAATGAAAATTCTTGGTTTACATTTATGATTATGAAAATACGTGAAAGTCATAAATAATTTATTCAGTAGGTCATTTTAATCATTTTTAAGAGATAGTGTACAGGAAAAGGATAGATTTTCTCCTCCTGCTTCAAAAATACCATTAAAAACTATAACAAGCATAAATTGCATTTACGCAGTATTAATATCATAAAGGGCTAAGTTTTTGCTAAATAAATTTCGTGTACCTACATTGATAAACAATAAAAGCGCCATCCCTCGCAAGCTATAGCAATATATCACGAGGGAGGGTGTCAGGGGTTGAACCTCCCTTTACATCTTACACCAATTTAGTTCGCGATAATTAAGGCAGAGGGCGGTGGAAGTCATTATTTAGTTCTCTCGTCGCTATGAGATGGCGCTTTTGTTAAAAAGAGAATTACACTAGACATTAAAGGAGGACATTTCGTTACCTACTCATATTGCACCACTATTGCACTTTTAAATAGAGAGTGAATAGGTTTCTTCTAGGTGAGAGTGAACCATCTTAGACAGAGTGCTGATGCTTTACATCAGACAGAGTGTGGTCAAACGCATATTAAAAAAAACTAAGAAATATTGAGCCGTACAACAAATAAAGTAATACTGGCCGTACTTACTATTTTTACAAACAGTTATGCAGCGTTATGCGTATTTTTATGGGGTGGTTGGGAATAGGTATAACATTATTTTTAAGCGTTTTATTTTTTAATTCAATAAGTTCAGGGCGGGTGATAAGTTTTTTTTCAATATGTTGCAGGCAATCACTTTAGAATCTTTAATTATTTTTTTATTTATTTATAGTTTAGTGGTAAATTGGTTCTACCTTAAATCGAAGAATTTACATTAAGTGCGGCTATTAAGTAGATATACGAGTAGGTACCTATATCTAAATACAATGATTTAGATATTTATGTACTCGTATACCTACTATGCGATACGTTACCCCCATGTCTTAGACGTAACGAATGTCACCATAAAATACAGAGTATCAGGTCAATGTGACTTTCAAAGAACAAGCGATATACTTTTCTACCTATACTGATTTTTTAATTTATTAAGTGTTAAAACAGAAGTATATTTGCATAACCGAATTTCATCATAACATGAATTTCTTTCTGACATCATGAATCGTTCGATCGTTGAATAACTGCGGGTTCGAATCCAGTCGGAATCGAAAAAAAAATGTTTTCATTTTCAATGGAATTCGAAGTATCAACCAATTTTAATGTTTATAAGAAAAAAAAACAAGTTTCTCACTGCCCGTCACAACCAAATTTTCCAAGTCCTTTTTAAGAACGTAAGGCCATCCATCACGATGGTTAGTCGCTGACCACGCTGCGAGGAAGCTCGCCAATTCCTCATTTACCGGTCCGGGAGTACAATAACGCAAATTTCCAAAAGTGGGTTGGGCTAAGGTGGCTGTTCCGGGTAGAACCCGGGGCTCAGGATACCGCTGTCTCCGCTCTCCGCCGCCACTTCCTGCGGGGGGTATCCGTTGGAACTACAATGCTCTTTATGCCTTCCTACTGTAATCTGCCGCTGATGATATTATTGTTTGTCTTTCTGGTTTGCGACTCACAGATGACTGTAGATTTGTATCATATTTTTCGTTTCTCAGTTCAGATAGGACAGAGATGGTTGGAGTTAAATAATTTAATAAATATCCTTGGACATTCCACACAGCGTCATCTAGTCCCAAGCTAAGCAATTTAATGCTTGTGTTATGGCGACCAGATGACTGATAGACAAAACCACATATAGATAGGTTATTGAGACTGGCCTTAAATGAGAAAATGTTATGCCTACCCAACATTTTCCCTTTCTCCTCTAGCTTCGTATATTTCGAATCGACGATGTCATCTAACAATTACCTCAACAATCGTCAAAGTACCACAGTAATCCTACAGCCCAACTTTTTCCATCAGACAAAGCAAACAGCTGGTGTAGAGCCCCTACACCCTCCTCGCACCCCTCGGTACACCCCCTACGCTCTGTAAACTAATTAAAGTCCACGCTGTAAACTTTTTCAATGGAGACTGCGCTTTAAACCTAGCAACTTCTAGGTGCAAGACCGTGGAGTCCAATTTAAATGAAAGAGACAACGGTTTAGATGATCTGCAGAGGTATTGCTTAACTGGAAACGAAACAAAATTGATCGCATTCACGAAAAAACACTGCAATCCGTGAAAACAACTGTCAGATTTAGGGAAGGTTCATATCTGACGGAACATGCGTCGCGTATTATCAGTCGCGTAACGCCAGAACAAACAAAATGTATAGAAAAACACTTGACCGTTCACACTCAACCGATGATACGTTCAAGTGTTTTTCTATACATTTGTCTGTTCTGGCGTATAATACGCGACGCATTTTCCATCAGATATGAACCCTCCCTTAACGTGTAACTTACATACCATACCCATCCACATTCATACTCATAACCCTTTTGGAAGTATGTCTTTCATCCCTCCTCATTACATTAAAACTTAAAAAATAATTTAAAATTAAATGCCTAATTTTCCGTCACCAGAGTTGGTCACTTGCTCATACGAACTTACTTACTTATTACATGACTATACCATCGTTCATTCGTTCGTATGAGCAAGTGGCCAACTCTGGTGACGGAGTTTTTAGGCCGCCTGAAGGCCTCCGTCATGGCTTAACGACTTTAAAAGCCGGGACCGACAACTATACCATGCTAATCTGGCACTCCTCACCTTTTCAGTCACAGGTGCCACTTTCAAACTTCCCCTTACTGATTTTGCCGTCTCCAGCTACCGAATACCCAGTGGAGGTGTTACAATTTATTTCCCATAGAGGTAGTCTTCACTCAAAACCCTTACTTCACTCTTCTTCCAAAGGACTGTGAATGTAAAGTACCTAGGAATGTCTGAAAATGGGGTGCAAGTGGAAAGTCCTTTTGAGCAACTTCAAAGTCCTAATAAAGTTGGCATTGAGTTGAAAGCACACGGCTCGGATCCAAGGATCGAAACTTTGCTTTATAACACGAGCTTCCATTCGCGGCTCAGATTGCACGGTACCGGTCTAAACGTGGCTTAGGTTCTTCTTCTTCATTATTTTGGCTTCGCACGGCTTGTGCCACGCATTTAGTCACTACCATGTCATATTATAATTCAAGTTATAAGTCAGTCAAGATGTGGGTCTTTACTGAATCATCATATCACACAGACTTTTTGTGAGAACTCGAAGTGGCTAATGATAAGACTAACTATATTTAAGTAACGTGTCAATGGGGGCAATTCGGAGTGTCGCAAAAGCTAAACTAACCTAACTAAAACTATTGCCATCCTTTTTATTCCCATCGCTATGAAAGGGACGGCAACAATTTTAGTTAGCTTAGTTTAGCTTTTGCGACACTCAGAATTGCCACTAATATTCGGGTATTGACACGTTACCTAAATATTTGAGTCCGTATTATTCATAGACGTGTTTATACTTGTCAGATTTAGAAATAGAATTACAAAATTGTTTTCGCCACTATCAAGACATCAACATCAAAACAATATTCTTGTCAAATTATGTTACAAGCACCGGGGGAGTTAGTACTTAGTGCTACGACGAAACGACGAAAACAGAGTTTGGTGGCCAACAAGTGCAACTTCGCTACACCTCCTAAACTACAAAATGAAACTATTACGGAGGTATTAAAAAAAGCTTATGATAGGTTTCACAAAATGTACATTCAGTTTTTTTAAATTCCTTTGCTCAACGTACTTAATAATAAAATAAAACAGGTGGTGGCGCTAGTTTCACCCATACAGGCACCTTAAGGCTTCCTACAGCTTGAACGGTTCTAAAAGTGATGTAGGTTTCTACATAATGCATTTCTATCGTACTCGTAGTGTGACCAAAATTTGGGCCCAAGCTTTGTATCGGAAGGCAAAGTCTCCCACTGACCTATCGTAGATTTTCTACTGAAAAACTCTGTCTCGTCCACAATATTTCCCCGTATGTTCTTTCAATGGCCGCGGGACATGGCAAAATAGCGTTTCATCTGCAAAGTTTGTTAGAAGCTCAAAATTCATACATACCTCATGTTGTATATGAACCGTTCTGCTATAATAAGTATGTATTTTTTTTCGTATGGGCCAATGACTAACTCTGGTGACGATATATTTAGGCCGCCCAAAGGCCTCCATCAAGGAAAACTCGGGACCGAAAATGCATCTCCGAAGCACTGGGTGCAAAGCTGTTAATACCACATGATCATCCAAACAAATTGTGTCCACATAGAACGTCGCTTATGTTAGCTTGCCACGAACGCTTCATTGTTTTGAATGCCCATTTTTAATATTTAAGTTACAAATGACAGTTATAGTCCAATATCCAATAAAATATCTATCCACAGAAGGCATAATCAAAACAAAGATAATTTAGAAAATTGTCTTCTATCATAGATAGATATAATATTGAAACTGGACGCAAGAGCTCTAGTCACATGTAACAAGCACCAAAAGAAGTCAAAAATAGAAGAAATTGGTTGACATCACACGTAAGAAGTAGAAACCAAGTGATAAACGAACCGTTCTATCTATGCTATATATAAAGAGGTATTTCATAGATATTGTGTAGCGTGAACTTTCCGAATGAACATAGGCTATATTTTATCAAGGTAGGTACCACGCGAGCCGCGGGCGAGTAAGCTAGTTTATTATTATATTTCCATTCATTATTTGTTTTATGAACATTTATTTGAATTGTTTGATTATGTATAGTTTATTTCTGCATTCATGACATAAAAAGAATAAACAACAACATCGGAAGTTAAAATTTAACATCTCAGATTCAATCTCGCTGCATAAAGTTTTATTCTGCAGTCAAGTTAAGTTTTTCGTTATTCCAGCACCCTTGCGATTTCCTTCAATAACTGGCGTTAAGAAAAATACTCAAGTCATTTTTTCTCAGTTATCCGATTATTATGTCGATTCGAACTAATTTAGAGGCGCGCCCTCCTCCCCGGCAGTCTAAGCTCGTTTCCGGCACCGTCTGGCAGTATTCATTTTAAAGCTGTCAATTTCCAGAAATGTTTGTTTATATGAAATGTGTTAATTGAATGTGGTAAAGCGGCGTGCGACTGGCTGATTTGTCGATGCCGGAAAGCTATTGTCCACTCCCACGGCTGAAATGCTCATTTCCACTCATTTCCAGTGGAAGGTATACTTGATTAGTTCAATAATGACTTTCACTGATCAGACAGCTTTATAGATTAACCCCTTTAAAGATTTGTCAATTTAACAAAGCTTTAACGCGTTCAGTGCCCATGACGCACATGTGGATGTGGCTTCGAAGTGCCGGATCAAATTAAAACTTTGCATACCTATCAAGATCGACGAAAATACAAATAGTTTAACAATAAAATTTGATTTGACGCGTTCAGTGCCAATGACGCAACATCCACATATGTATAATGGCACTGAACGCGTTAAGGAATGTTTTTTTTTGTTACTCTTATGTAAATGAAAAGAGATAGCAACAGATTTAATACCTGTTTTAGCTAACGTAAGTTTACTAGTTCATTATGCATAACGGGATTTTAGATAAGTAAATCGCCATTTGGTCAACTTTGTTGACGGAGTTTTAGGCCGCCCAAAGGCCTCCGTCATGGCTTAACAACTTTAAAAGCCGGGACCGATTGCGTAGCACGGAAGCGCTCAGCTGAAAATGCCACTTACGGTCACCCATCTAAGTTGTGACCGCTCAGAACGTTACTTAACTCTAACGATCTATCCAGAGGCCGTAGGTCAGGATCAGGATCAACGAAAACTAAGTTTTATGTCAATGTTCGGGGTCAGCTTATGTTGGTGGATACTGAATTCGTAATAGTTCACCAACATAATTGGAACCCGAAAATTGTTACGAAACTTAGTACGAGTAAGGCCTCAGAACGCCCTAACAAGCTTCGCAACGAGCGCTTCAAAATAGATTACTAAAACTTTGATTAATATTTTTTTTTTGATTATGAGATAGTTCGTAAAACTATCTCATAATCCAAAAAAATATTAATCAAAACCTTGAATTCGTTTGTTAAAATCTACGAATAAATTAACGACTTTAAATAACTGTACCTTAATTAGCAGTCATTTTCAAGGGTAAACTTTTCTTGTAAAACACGATATTTTAGCAAATAAGATCATATTTTTGGATAACAGGGATATGTGGATGTTCTAAATCAGGCTTCTAGTCAGAATCGCCGCCTTACCGTAGAAGCGGCAACGTCGCGACACCGGAAGCGCACGAAGCGGCAATACACCCCTCGTATCGATCACGGACAGGGCGCACACACACACGCGAACTCACGCACACTAGGTGCTAAGGTCTGATTCAGACGACGTTATTAGGTTATCTTTTTTTTCCGATGGAGATTTTTATTTTTTATCCTTAGCTGTCGATTATGCAGATACCGATGAAGAAATTTATTTTTATTTTAGAAAGGTTCATCGGTCTGTGATTTTTAAATTGAGTAGGTATTACTTTCGTTTGGCATTCGTCACCGCTGTTGGTAAGAGGACCGATAGAGTTATAAATCTAGGGTTTTTATAAATTTACTGAAAGCAGCTGAGTGAATGTAAATAAATATTTTTCTATTTCTATTTCTATTTCTATGTCTTCGACGATGGTGAACCTTCATTCTGATCTTGAGACATTCAAGACCGTTTGTAGATTTCTAGGGTGTTTTACGCCTATTTTCCGTTAAAATACACATTAAAGCGGGCGGGTTAAGCGGCCACTTTATATTTCTCACTACCACTCTATAATTCCTCCTATAATTTCGAATTTCCCCGTACAGTCTCAGTCAAAAAAACACCCTGTGTAATTGAAAATGTTCATCATCTTTTGTGGCTGAATGTAGAACATTAAACTACATAGTATGGAAGACTACGATTTGAGTGCAAACTGCATGAATTAACCCATTGTGCCAGCTATCTCACATCTTGTGACAATGGCCGCTCTGCACCTCCTCTGAACCTCGCTCTGAGATTACTGCTGCGGTTTAACAGCTGGTATTCGTTTTTAATAAAATAAACTAAAAACTGTATCAATATAATTTCGAAAAATCTACCAAGGAGTTGCTTTTGTTTTCTTTTCTTTTGCATAAATAATGATAATGTATTTTTTTATTATTGCATAAACTTTCGAACTGATTTCGTAAGTTTACTACGTGGAAAATGCTCCTGGTGGAAAATAGAGTCGATCAATCAACTTCAACAGGTAGCAAAAATTTTTTTGAATACATTTTTTGTAATGACATAGGTACATAATATTGCCGTTAAGAAGGTTGCTTGACTTCAAAGATCTATTAAAAAACATGCCATGGTTACATTGAAAAGTCTTAAATGCTGGTGAGTCTTATAAGTTGGTTTATACGAAAACGAAAATGCTTGATATGTTTCATTATAAATGAAAAATCTTACTAAAAGTTAACAGCTCCGGCAGGTTATGTTGGTTGATAGATACCTACTAAATTAATTTTCAATAGCTGACAACAGTCAGAAAATGTGCTTGCAATTTCAATGTTCTATAATGACATTTGACATTTGAATGTAAAGAAAGAAAGAAAGAACGAAAGAAAAGGTTTATTGACAACACACACAATATGTAGACGTTATGTTGTTTGTTTTATTGTTCAATGTCGCTTGTACGTAAAAAAGAAAAACTCTGCGCACTGCGTAGCGTGCGCCGAGTTTTGGCGTTTACATTTTCTTTGTCTGATTGTGGCTCTATTATACATCTCAATGCAGTTAACCTACTTAAAGCTGAACTGCTTTGTCATTTAATTATTTATTTATTTATTAGGCAACGCCAACAGTACACATAATTACACATTGTAAAAAACATTCATATAAAAATACTATTTAAGTGTACCCATTACAGGCATGCACAGCACTATTTAATAATCATTAATAATAATCTATAATAATATTAATCTACGTAGTAATCAAAAATAAAAACTATGAATATTCGTTCCGGGTATTTAGAGTAAAGTCTTTTTTCGCGACCAACATTCATTGTTTGACTGCAGCTTATGATCGGAACTGAAGCTACGGTGGACTTTTATGCATGTGCATTCAAGTTGTCGCGCTGCAGGCAACTTGTGAAGCAGAATTTTAACTAGGTCCGTGCACAGGCACACCAACGAGCTCGGATGTTGCCGTGTCTGTCACAGGTCAAAAGTTGTATTGTGCATGTATTTTACGTGAATTTTTTAATCTTTTTTCGCTTCGCCTCAGCATTACGTTGTATAGGCTTGCTCTCACAATATTGAAGACTTTTACTCACTATTTGTTCAACTAGAGAAATATACATTCAGTCAAATAAGTATCGGGAATTGATGATTTGTTTATGGTTCCAAATATTTTTATTTGGTTTTTTTGTTGTTGTTAGATTGGCACAACTGTTTTCCATTTTGGGGCGGAATTTGAGTTGCATCTATTATTTATATTTAATACAGTGCTGTTTTTAGTTATATCATATCTAGTGTGTATTGCGAATTTCATAATATGGACAAAAAAATCGAACAAAGAGTTTGTCTTAATTTTTGCATTGCCAATGGAAATTCGTGTTCAGAGTCACTGAAAATGTTACAGAAGGCATACGGTGAATCGACTTAATCAAAAACATGTGCTTATGAGTGGTACAAAGCGTTCAAAAGCGGTCGAGATGTGATGCAAGATTTGCCTCGCTCTGGTAGGCCATCAACGTCTGCAACTGAAGTTAACATCGCAAAAGTGAAGGAAATAGTGACTGAAAATCCTCATTCAACTTTGAAAGAGATAGCCGTCGAATTTTCTGTATCTCACGAGTCGATCCATACCAGTAGAGAGTAAATTCGACGAAAAAGGCCAGATTTGTTGAAAGAAAATTCTTGGATTTTGCACCACGATAATGCGCCTTCGCACAAGAGCATCATTGGGACCAAATTTTTGCCTAAACACTTAACAAATACCATTGAGAAACCACCATATTCACCAGATATGGCTCCAGCCGACTTCTTTCTTTTCCCTAAACTCAAATTACCACTTCGTGGCACCCGTTTTCAATCAGTAGAAGACATAAAGGAGAATTCGCGGCGAGAACTAAACTCAATTCCGGAAACAGCGTTTAAAATTTTTTTTGATGATTGGTTTATTTGTTGGCGTCAGTGTATTGTTTCTGAAAGAGCATACTTTGAAGGTGATAAAATAAATTTGGATAAATAACAAATATTTTGTGAATTATTGATCTTTTCCCGGTACTTTCTTGACAGAGTGTACCTATCATAATTAGGTACTTTTGGCATTCCAACATAGGCACAATGATTGCTAATTGTATTTAAGCTGGTTAAACATATTTATAAATATATAATAACGAATATACAGACAGAGAGACATACATACGCGGCGGAGTACTTTGTTTTATAATAATTAGTACTTATTTGGCAGCTACGTAAAGATCGTTTGGTTCTATATTTTTTTTTGGTTATGCAAATATATAGTAGGTACTTATAGATAGATATTAATCTCAGCACTGGCCGTGCCATACCTGCACTCCAGATAATTCATTGTCTTTGCCTGCACTAATGGATATTAGTGGAAAGTCATCCGCTTTGAAATTCATTCACACCAACACCCTTGTGATGGCAATCTGAATGTCACTTTGGCACCAATTAATAGCACCTAGGCGTCCGAGCTCTGATCTAAAATTAACAAGCGATGAAAATATTTATTTTATGGAAACCGACTTCAATTTTGTGAGAAGAGGGCAATTTCATGCATGCTCGAGGTGCATTTCTGTACATAACTCCGAAGATCCTTAACATTTTTCAAAATCGGTTCACTACGATACAATAAAAAATAATTTGAAGATCTGATCCAGGGGCCTTACTCCGGATCAACGAAAACCAAGTTTCGTGACAATTTTCGGGATCAGCTTATGTTGGTAGATACTGAATTCGTAATAGTTCACCAACATAATTGGAACCCGCAAATTGTCACGTAACTTCGTTTTCGTTGATCCGGAGTAAGGCCCCAGCACCTTAAAAGTGCAGGAAATTGCTCTCTTCTTACGAAATAGTCAGTTTTAAAATTTTTTTAGTTTTGCTGCTTGTTTTTGTTAGACAGTTTAAAATCTCCGTCACCCGAGTTGGTCATTAGCTCATAATATGATCTTACATACATACTACCGTACCGACGCTGTCAATTGAACAGCTCGGCTGTTGGCACTCTACTCTCATTTTGTCATTGCTTCATCCACATTTGTCATTTTGAAGTACCACGAGTGCCGCGTAATTACGAGTAGGCCTTCACAAACGAGCGATGCGTTTGCACTTAATCGACACTTTACACCCCTTTGATACACGACTATAGATTTGATTTTATAGACTTTTGCAGGGTGCTATTTACTGTTTTATTTTGTTTTGTACTGGAACTCTATGAATTTTCAATTCGATTCGATTTACTAAGGTATTTATTTAAATAAAAAACGTAGGTCTCAGATGAAACGTTAAGAAAACTAACGTCATGGTCGTCTCAAAATAATGATCATTCAAACACGTCTATAACAGTTGATGGGCAAATGCTTGGAGAGGTCAAACAGTATGTATATCCTCGGTACTTGGTTGAACAAATCTTGGGAGACGCGTATTGAAATTGCTCGGAGCTCTTGAAAGCGTATGAAACGTGTTTTATGCAACCGCAGTCTAAAGCTCTCCTTGCGCATTAGAATTTTCCGCTGCTACATCTGACCAGTCCTTCTATACGGATCTGAGGCGTGTGACGTAAGAAATTGTTGTTACTCACTTAATTCGTGTGGAAATTAAATAAACAAACAATTGGTGCTCAAGGGTTGTGAGTATGAATGTGGATGGGTATACAAGTAGAGGAAGGCCGAAGAAGAAGTGGATGGATTGTGTGAAAGATGATATTGAATGTAAGAGGAGTGTGTTTAGAGTTGATGAGCGATAGCGGAGAGTGAAAGAGAAAAACATGTTGTGCCGACCCCACTTAGCGTGGGATAAGGGCAGGAGAATGATGAATTGGTCATCATAGGAAAATGTAGTTTAAGTCTATGGCCCACCTAATTGTCACTTGACACTTCCTTGCACTTTCCTGTAGTCAAGAGGGTCTGCTGATGCTGGTCGTAGGTCCGGAGTTGAAAGAGAGAGTCCAGTGCGAGGAACGTCCAGATCGCGCTGCGGCCTGGAAATCTGCCGAGGGGATATCGGTCCACGTCGGTAGAGCAAGATGCGCAGTCTTCCTTGTAGTTCCGAATACGCGGATTGTTGAACCCAAAACTCGTTAAACTAAAAGTGTTTCAGCCTGAGGCTCGTTCCCTGGAATTATTGTCTATGGTTCAATGTATGTAACTCCTTTTTTTCGTGTCCTTGGCCTCCGCCGGTGATACGAAGCTACTAGGGAAGGTCTATGCGTAGATTATGTGGTAGTGGCCGCGAAGAGGACAAACAGGACGGAGTTTAACTGTGACAGTAAAACTGTGTACGAGTAGACAGGGAAATCTCTTCCTAGCAGTTCAGTTGAAGTCATACTATCATATCGTAAAGTGTGAAGCGCTTAGGGGACTCCATAGTGACGGCGTTATCGCCACGGGCGGTCCTCGCGTGTGAAAGGGAGATGCGCTGACGATTTACTATTTGTTTTGCATTGTCACAAGTTTATTGATTGAATATTTTTTGAGATTTGTTGAAAAAAATAACGGTTCGGTTATACGGACATTTTACACAGCGTTACCAAGTGCCAATCTAAGTATCCAGATGACTGATATACTACTTATATACATCGGTAAATGATCACGCAGCAGTTGCGCCAAAGATGTTGTTGAACAAAATATAGTTAAGTATCTAATTAAGTCCCATTTACACGATGCAAAATTCTTGCCTGTTGAATACAATTAAATTGACTGTCATCATGACTTGCATGTTATAATTATAACAAATATTGTTTTAATTTAATTGTATGCAACAGGCAAGAATCCTGCATCGTATGGGACTCTATTAGTCTATATAGAGTAGGTACAGTACTAATGTATATCTATAATACGGAGGCTATCCTCCCTAGATATACATTAGTACTGTACTCTGACCTAAATCATATTACAATATTATCTATTTTCTATGTGTGTGTCTGTAATAAATCGTAAAAATACACATTACATCTGTGTTTTCAGATGGTCAAATAGATGGACGTCGTAAAATATTAAGGCTTATTGGGCGAAATCTGAGAAACAGAAAATATATACATACGTATACTTTAAGTACCTACCTACAATATAGCAAATAGATAATACAAAAAGTGATGTTTCTCCAAGGTAAAATATAGTTTCCCCATAATAATCTACCTTTTACCCATTGAGTCGAATTCAAAGATAAAATAAGGTAGATTTGAGGTAACTGCTAGTCCGTGTTTATTGACTCTTCTCTGGATTGAGCAGAGGCCCTAGCCATGTTACCTTTCGACAATCGCTTTCGATTAGAAACTAAAAAAAATGTATAGGAATTGACATTCGATGACGAAAACTCAAGCGATCAGAAATGTCAAATCAAAGGTGTAGCGATGATATTATAGAAATCGATCGCTTCATAGCGAATGCCGGTTGGCTAGGCCCTCTGAATAGAATAGAATAAAATAGAAAAACATTTATTAAATCACTCACACACTTACATAAACATAAAAGTAGTATATACTCGGACCACATTAGATGAGCAATGAGTTTATTACATTCTTAAATATTATATATTTTTTACATACTATAACCCAAAGCGGGTGCTTTTTCTGTGACGCAACTAGCAGTTTACACCGCTTTGCAACATTCGAACACCAATAGCAACAAAGTATTTCGGTGCTTTGTTATAAAGTTTGAAGAACAAATAATTACAGTAAGTTTTTAACAATGGTAAAAGTCATCAAACAATTATTGCTTTTAGATGTTTATGACTCCGATTGGTCAAAATAAAAAGGGCAGGATCAGCTAGCTAACATCTTGCAAGCTAAACTGTTTCAAAATTGGTAAAGCGACGCTTTTGATGACAGTACCTCTGACTACCCCCTTAGACATCTTCAAAAATTAGCAAAAAATTTAGTATATTGCTAATTTACTGTTATTCCAAGTCATAAACTAGTGTCAGCCAAATCCGAAATATTTCTTAGAACGTTACCTACCTAGCTTATTTGATAGTGCGAACGCTCAATTGATTTCGAATATAAACTATAATGCTGATAAATAGATTAGGCGGTACAGTACAGTTGCATGTTGAGGGGAGCCGTGACCGTGGTACCTACATAATATTCAAATTAATTTATTACAACTTTCCATTGCCATTGGGACTAAAATTATAATTAATCTGTTTTACGAACTCGATCGATTGATGAGACTAATATAAATCAATAGACATTTAATTAAGTGTCAATCTGTAATACGAGTCTAGTTTGAAGTTTCTCTGATTTAAACCTATAGCAGGTTTAAATCAGAGAAAGTGATATTATTCTCTCAGTGTTGAAAATAATTAATAAATTCTGAACGGATATCAAATCTGCCAGACACAGTGCCTGAAAAACCTTAACGCCGAAATGGAGCGCACAATACGCCTAAGCGTAACCAATTATATGGACAATTATCGAGATAGGAAAAGCCGAGCTTTCGAGCAATTTACAACAAAAAATAAAGGCCCCAGCACAATGGCCGCGAGCGGACGCTTTGTCCGCGCCCAAACGGGACAGCCGAATTAAAAAATACAATATGCGCCCGTGACAAACAGTCTCGCCGAATAGGCCCAGTGCCAACTCCGACACTCAATAGCCTTTAATGAAAACCTTACTGAAAGAAAAAAGTATCGAAGCGTTCAATTTTCGCCAAACAGTCTGGCGTCGGATAAGCCGGTCGGTAACGGAGCGTCGCGGCCCACAAAACCTCTTGATTATCGGCCTGTCATAGCGTCATTATCTCCCGCCCACCATGTTTATTTTTGTAAGATAAAGATTAGCCGGAGTGGTGTGCGATTGGCGGGGTGGTCTTGCGGGTGCGCAAAGGCGTGTGGTGGGCGTGGCGCGCCGCCCCCGAGCCCGCGCCGGCCGCGTCCTCAGACGGCCGCCAACGTCGAAACACGGCATGCCGAGCCCGACACCACCGTGACCATGCTCGACATAAAAAGCTCCGCTGACTACCTCAGTCGTACCGGCACCTTTACCAACTTCTCCATGCTATTTGCGGGTGAATATTTCTCTATTTTTAAATAACCGTGTTGTGAAGTGTCACGTGTTGTGCTGGTGTGTGAAGGTCCTATGAAAAGGTGGTAAGGTGCAGTAAGTACGGCGGTAGACATCTGATGTCGGCGAGCCTATAGAACCTGCCCGGTAAGGTAGATTTACTGTTAGTTGTCGAACGGGACTCAAGATCAAAGGTCTAGACTAGATAATTAAGTTTTTAAGCATTAGGTATGCTGTTAAGTAAATTCAAGTTATATTAAAAAAAATATATAATTTACTTACAGAAACTAAACTACTACATTTTTTACATAACTGTACAAAATACAATTAGAATCAGTTGAGCCACCTAAAGATCGTTACAAACGATGTACATTAAAAAGTAAAATAGTTCCTGATGTGTCAAGTTGTAATACTCGTAGATAGTAGAATCACCTAGCTTCTATAATAGGAACTAGAGGTCTGACTGAAAGAATGATTTTTAAATTTTGAATTTGATTTGACTTTACATTCATGTTTAAGGTCTGTTATGTACCAATTCTCGTTCATTTTAATATTATTATTATTTCCTAACATGTTGTCACATATTTTAGCACTTACTATTCATCAATCAAGGCATCAATCAAGGCATCAATTTCTAAGCATTGTTAACTTTCAAAGAGACAGATAACAAATATAAGATTAAGACAGGCCTTTTCATCTTTACTAGATGATTTATGCAGTGTAAATTTTGCCTACATTGTTAAGATGGAATAGGCTTGCCCAGCACCTAAACCATCCTGTCAGTTTTAGGCCAAATGGACAGGAAAAACTATGGTCAATACATACGCGCAAGGCTGACAAGCCGTAACTTCGTTCACCGTTCATAATTCAGAAATATAAATACAGAAATACAGAATTTATTAATAACTGCTTAAGTAACATATCAATGAATAATTATTATGTATAAACATAAATTTATACTGAATCATTATAATGGGTAAATCGTAAAATTAATTCTCCTGCCCTTATCCGACACTAATTAGTGGCGTCGGCACAACATGATTATTCTCTTCCACTCTCCTCTATCACTCGTCAACTCTGATTTCTCACTCTTACATTAATATCCTTCACCGTTAGTGCATATAAATTTACCGAAACGAAAAATCCATTTATGAACGGATTTGATCCCACGACCTTCTGAATGAAAGTCAACTTACTTACCACACATCCAACACGGCTGCTACACAAATTAAAGATTAATGATAAATTATTATAATTATTTACTTACCTAGAAATCTACTAAACATAAATTTATTGAAATAATATCAGAAGTTTAATTCAGAAGTAGGAAATATTTATTTAATGGCATTCAAGGGTGGCCTATGCCCAGCAGTGGGTTAAAAGTGGCTGATGATGATGATGAGGAATTATTTATTTATTATTTATGTAAATAGAATCAGTGCTGAAGAGAATGACACAAAAATAACATGAATTTTTAATTAGAACCTTCGGATGGTTCAACCATCTTTAGAATAAAATAAATAATGTATTAAAAATATTGATGTTCAATTTGTACTAAATAAAAACTTTGATATGTGTGACAAACAAAATAAAATTAAAAGTTGTCATTAATTTTTTACCGGGCCATTTTTTATCACTTTTTTCGGAAAAACCTTTCATTTCGAATTGTATTGTTCACGGAAAATTATAATTTCTTAAAGAAGTAGAGTGCATTTGTTAATTTTTAGAAATAAAGCTCTACGTATAGTTATACTATAGTGGCAATTCGGAGTGTCGCAAAAGCTAAACTAAACTAACTAAAATTAATGCCATCCTTTTTATTCCGTGAAAAAGTAAAGCCGTGCTGGTCAAGTGGATTAGTACCTCGACTTTCGATCCGAAGGTCGTGGGTTCAAATCCGGCCGTGCATCAATGAAATTTTCGCATCGAAAAATGTATATGCGCGTTAACACGATCTTATAACGGTGAAGGAAAACATCGTGAGGAAACCAGTTAGCTCTCTAATAGCGTCGATGGGCTTGCAACCTGTCACGCATGGAAAGTTAACTTCTGCAAAAAGTGAGCATGTACCAAATATGTATGTATTTGGACATACCTCTGACTACCCCTTAGACATCTTCAAAAAGATCTAAAAATTGCCTAATGATCTGAAAGAAATGTCTACCGCTCCCGGGATACAGTCGTGATCAAATCATATTTCATTTTTTTTTTCATTTTCCTTTTTATTCCCATCGCTATGAAAGGGACGGCAACATTTTTAGTTAGTTAAGTTTAGCTTTTGCGATACTCCGAATTGCCACTTATATGTATATAGATAAACTACAAGTTTAATTATTAGATTTTCTGCAAGCTGACGCCCGCCCCGTTCGCGTGAATTTCGTCTTAGTAACCTCAGGCTGAAGAATTTGTAAAATCTCAAGCAACCTTTTACTGCCAAAAATATTAATAGGTAGGTACTGTCTTTCAAACAAAATGAACATTTGCATTTGAAATTATCTTTAAATGACGATAACTTTTTTGAGTTTTTTTAATTTTAAATCACTATATACAATAAAGCCTATACTTAAATGCCCTGATAGGTATAAGTTTAAACTATTTGTGAAAACTGCAATAAAATCCGTTGCGTAGTTTTGAAGATTAGCGAACACAGACATACTTACTATAGAGACAGACAAAAATTATAAAATCTATTTTTTGTTTTTATTACTCTTTTCTGATCGTCAACACCCCTTTTTCTTTATTTAATTTATTTACTTAATTAATTCATTTAATTTGTTTATTTAATTTATTTATTTACTTAATTAATTTATTTAATTTGTTTATTTAATTTATTTATTTATTTACATACTTATTTAATTTATTTATTTATTTAATTAGTTAATTTAATATATTAATATATTTAATGTACACGAACTTTCTACAGATTTTTTAAAATGTAAAGATTGTCTGTACATTAGACTTGAACGCGCTCTTATCGCTTGATACATAATTCCGTAAAGTTACGCCAGTTTAGAGGGTTAGGCAGATATTTCAAATGTCTGCCAATTTTACCCTTTTTGCTTTTTAAACATTGTATTTGTATTTCGAATATTCTAAGATACTCCTTATTGGATTATTTTTTACTTATTGGATCACACACAAACTTTCACCTTTATAATATTAGTGAGATGAGATAGTGTGATGTGATTATTATTTTCACACACAAATGGATGAGATTCGCAAATAAAACACATTAATGATTAATTATTTATACTAATTGATATTACAAAGTTATTTCTAAAATCCCAGCCATCACAATGAACATAAAATACTTTTCCAACTCACGCCCTTTTATCTAGTCTATTAGGGACGATGCTTATGGTTCTTTAAGGGTGTCGCGAAGGTGCTGTAAGAGGTTGAAAGCCATTTTGAGTGAGACTGTCTCCTAATGCCTCAAAATGGGTGCTATAATGGTTAATGTATGAGGATTGATTTTATTTCATAGAATAAGATCCACTTGAGCGTTTTCGAGTCATCCTAATTTTAACACATAACAGACAGAATAACAACAGAGTTAGCTACGCTACTATTACAGGTTGAATGAAATAATTTATCTGGCGTCATCAAAAGTTAGGCGTAGGATGAAACTTTTAATTTTTTCACTGACCGCTGATATAGGACTTACTTAGCACTATGTTAGTGACAATTGTGACAGACATTGAAGTTTTGCGAAACACAATACGATACGACACACTACGGTTAAAATATAAATAGAAAGAAAGGACAAACAAGGAAATCTAAACATGATTGTGTTAACAAAATTGATATTATAAGTATAGAGGTTTTTCATTGATTCGAGCGTCACACGTCGCCGTCTGCATTACGTGTGCATAGTGTATCTTTCCTAAAATATGTATGTTAGTTTTAAGGTGTTTAAATCCCGTATTAGACCAAAAAAATTTTTTATATAGTACTTTAACTTCCGCAATACAGACTTGACCTAGTGCGGTGTTAGTTGTGAATCGTTTGCCCTTCTTGTCTTTTGTATTTTTCTATCATTATGTTTATTTTTATTATCGTCAGTTTCTGACGCATATTGACCAATAATTCAGAATTCTCATATTGACCAAACACATGTCATAAACGATTAATCTTGGTCAGGTTACAAAAAACTTTAGTTATTACAATTATGTTGTGATGTTTTCCAGTGTTTTTGCTTTGTAAAATTCTTAGTATTTCTTAATTCAAATTATACGCTCTAATCTGGTGAGTAAGCTTTTTAATTTTGTCAAAAATGTATTATATCTAGCAGATAACTGTAGGTAATTTGTATAAAATATCAGTTAGTGGTAACACACTGATTTATTTAGGTGTTTACGTAGTTCAGTAGAGCGTTAGTAATTTCGTTTTAATTAATACCAATTTAAATAATGAAATAAGCCAAGAGCGAGTCGGACTCGCGCACGAAGAATTCCGTACCATGCTGTGAATATTCCAAGCGTGTACATGATGTCGTTATTAATATTGAAAAAAATACGTCACCAGAGGCCTTACTCGGGATCAACGAAAACGAAGTTTCGTGACAATTTTCGGGTTCCAATTATGTTGGTGAACTATTACGAATTCAGTATCCACCAAAGTAAGCTGATCCCGAAAATTGTCACGAAACTTCGTTTTCGTTGATCCCGAGTACGGCAGCTGAGTTGGCCACTTGCTCATACAAACGAATGAACGAGCAAAATACGGCAAAAATAAAACACGTTTGTGTATAGGAGCCCCCTTTAATATTTATTTTATATATAATATATCCTATTTTTTTTGACTGGAAAGGGTTGGAGGAGGCCTTTGCCCAAAAATGGGCAGTCCCAAAATAAAAATAAATAAATAAAATATACGTATTCTGATATAATATAATTGATTAATGCATGCAAAAATTAAGTATTTTATTGGATTATCAAGCAAATTAAATTTTTATATTGATCAAATTTTATCTAACTATTGTTACTATTTGTTTGAATTTTACTGTTGCATGTGAAATGAAATACGTCATTCAGTGGATAGAAAATTTATTTATAGGTAGGTATATTCTAATGAAATTGATGTTAATATTATTAAGCTACTTGTTGGGAAATAAATGGCTTTATTATTATTATTATTATTATTTTTAGTATTTGTTATAGCGGCAATAGAAATTCATTAAAAATGAAAAACAATAATGTCAAAGTGGTCTATAAACGAAGTATTAATTTTAAGTTTTATTTGTATCTTTATTCTGTGTACAATAAAGTGCTAATTCGTTCATTCACTGACGTTTTCTTGAGTTTGTATCATCTGTAACAAATGTCAACTGTCTAGTTATCACAGTTCATGAGAGTTTTAGGTGCCCTAAATATTCATATTATTAATATTCATTTATTGCTTCAAGTTGGTACATAATGGTCTTAAAAATTAGGTTTGGCCGCAGCAAGAGCCCCGTTGGGACAATACAATGTTTGAGGAAATAGTAGTATGTAGTACCTAATAACAATGTCCCAGGCACTACAGTGTCCCGTTAAGTGTAGGCAAAGCTTGCCTCCTGACTCTGTATAAATCATCTAGTAAAGATGTAAAGGCCTAAAAGTACCTAATAATAATACTCAGTCACCTGAGGCCGATACCTCATTCGAACTTACTTACTAGTTACTTAAAATTGTTTTTGTTTCAGATGCATCATATAAAAGCACATGGTCAGCACACGCCACGTCACAGGGCTCACAAGGTTAGTTTACAAACAATACTCTCTCTATCTCTCTCTCTTCAAAGAGTAATCAGTCCCATCTATCTATAGTCCAGTAGGGTCTGCTTTCCTCGTCTTCTTCTGTAGTCTATTATTTTTTTGATCACGTCCATCCATTTCTGTTTTGGTCTTCCTCTCTCACTCTTACATACGCAAACACACAAGCTTTCACCTTAAAATAATAGTGTGACTACCTACACGAAAAATACGAGTATAATGTCACTTTAAATGTCGTCAATTATTAAGAAGGCGCGAAGGCGCCGAGTCAGTGAGCCAGTATAGCACCTTTCATATTCAGCGCAATTTTAAACTATGACGTCATTTTACTTCACGCGCGAAAATCAAAACAATGGTCCCCTAAAATGCCGCACGCGACGCTTAGCCGACCGTGAGGCGCGCGCCGAACACGCGCCGCTGCCAACCTAACAATACAAACTTAATTTTATGATTGACACTTACAATATTTCGATAAGTGATGCAATATTTTGATGATTATCATTTACGGGCGCGCCGGAACGTCAGCGTATTATAGCACACGCTTCGATAGATGCCTCCTATTGTTCGATGCGCTCTTGACTTCGGATTAGAATATGAAATTGGATACAGATTATTTTAGATAGAGACATTGTTAATGTTAATAATGGACATACTAGTTTTTTATAGAAATGAATTAACAAAGTTTACTTTTAATATTATTGATATTTTTATAACATTTATATTTTCATGTTCGCATTTTAATCTATTACCATCAAAAATAGTCAATTATATTTTAGTAGGTACCTACCTGGATGAGCTTTGTTCCGTTTTTTTGTGTTTTTTAGTAAATTAATTTATAAAACATTAAATAACATTACCTAATGTACAGTTTTTTTTAATTTAATTATTGACGGAAGTTAAATGAGAACTAAAATCTACACCAAGACTCTACTTACAGTAGCGAAATTAAAAAAAGAACGAATTACTTCATCTAGGATCTCTATAAACATTTATGTTATTTAAAAGACTAATTTTACAATAAGCGATGTCATATCAATTGAAAAATAGGTGTAATTCATAAAGTGGTCCCCCGAGGTTGGCGCCACGTCGGCCGTGTCGACTTCTACCCCAGACTACGCCCGGCTACACGGACAATCGTCACGAACGATTTAACTAACGCTCCCCTGGGATCGATTATCGATGCCATTATTCTTAAACTAGTCGATAATACACATTGCAATATGCTTTTTTATCCAAGAGAATATAAGTACATTTTGCTACGAGTATTTTATAGATAAAACAATAATATATGACGTTTTGCTACTAATGTAGCAGTATATAATTTGTATTTATTTTTATTAACTATCGTAGTTAAGAACATGTTACCGATTTAAAAGCCGCATACCGCATGCAACTGTGCCGTAATATCAGAAGCTCTTAAATCCACGAATCTTGTAAATAGCCCGTATATAATGTTTTTTTTTATTATTGCACAAACTTATAATTCGATTTGGTTAGTTATTTTGGAGAAAGGGTTCCTGGTGAGAAATAGAGTCGGTTAAAATCAACATGGTTTTTTTTACAAATGTTATTCTTGGGCTAACTTTACTTTTTCAAAAATCCTAAAATGCAAATATTTTTTCTGCATTATCAAACAGAAACTTTTTTTTGAAAACTTTTTGTTAGTTTTTGTAACAACAAAACTTACTAAATAGGTACAAAAGAAAGTTAGCACTTAAGGACTCAAAATTTTGCCCCACCCTGTATATTGCCACAGATTATATAATACACATATTGCTTAACTACCGCGCCTTAGGCATACAGACTGACGCGATCATTATATTGTTTTGTTATATTATAGTTATCATTCATTTTTCTTTACACTTTCTCGCTGTTTATATCTAAGCCCAAAACCAAAAGTTTAGGATTTTTAACGTAAAACTTGTTCCAATGTTTCAAACAATTTGTATTTAAATACTTTATGCAAGAGAAATATATTTTAATACTTCTCAACGATAATATATTTAAATGAGTACCTATTATTATATATTATTTTGACATAAAACTCTGGCTTTTACGACTACGTCTGGCAACTTAAGATAAAAAGGAATACACACATCTTTTATAAATAACTTGATAACTCATTTATAATTTACAAAATTTTCTATCTGAATTTCCCACATTTTAAAAATAACGAGCAACCGTATCTAAGTTATTCGACATTACATCGAGCGTGTCCGACTCGACCCCGACCCTCGCCCCAAACGAACTTTAAATAACTAACCCATGGCATCCATAAACTAAACGCCATTTATTAACTCACATTTCTGAGGTGGCTACCGTGATTGTATTCGTTAGTTTTGTGTAAGTTTTTGTGGTTGCCCATTCGTTTTCATTAGCGAAGCAGCATTTTAAGTGTCTGAATTTTCGGAATTGTAGCGCGTCATTGAATTTTCGTTTGAGGTTGTTTTGTTCACACTCGGCATTTTACATAGAGTTCAACTTTTTCCTATTTATTTTGGAGCGCTCTATATCTATGAATTAAAATATTATTTTTGAGTACCTATAGTATTATAAAATTTGTTTAAATATTTTATCATAATCCTAAAGACATGTATTATGAAGTATTATGAACTATTTTAAGTTCGCATGTTCGTAAGATACAACAAAATGAAATTTAGAATGAATTTAAAACGGGTGCTTTAAAATAAACCAATATTCTGAGCCAAGACCGCGATGAAATGAGAAGCAGCGGCGGCGGCGGGGCAAATTAGCTGAAAGGTCCTTTTGTCCTGATTTACCGCACTCCTCCCACTCGCGCATCATCTCCACGAGTAAGTGAAATGGATGATAAAGGAAAAACCGCTTCAGGCGTCGGAGGGAAGCAGTAAGCACCCTATTGTTTTGCGCGTCGTGATGTGAAAACGGGGATACAGTCGGTAGCTAATACCAAGCGTATTAATTTCTCCTTATGACAAAGGAGCAAAGGCGGAAGTAGCCTGCGTCGCTAACTGTACTCTCTATATATAATTATAGTCATGAAAGACAGAGATGATTATAATTTTGAAATAATCTGCTCCCACCCTAGACTGGGGAGGACAACAGTTTGTCTTACATTAGAATATAATTTAAGAGTATGATATTAATGACATAGCGCTTATCTATCTAACGTACGAGTACCAAGCAAAGTTTAGACTCTTTTATTTAGATTAGACCCTCATGTTTTTACTAGGTACATTCTGTACAGTGAACGCGAATAGACCAGTGCGCGTAGACAAGTGACAAATATTACGTATCTATTCTCTATCTATCATCGCCTACTATACCATCTTTATACCTTTGATTTGACATTTCTGATTGAAAGAAAGAAAGAAAGAAAAATCTTTATTTTGTCATTACATATCGTAAAAATAAAAAATTTATTCGATTGCTCGAGTTTTCGTCATGGAATGTCAATTCCTATAAATTTTCTTTTTAGTTTCTACTCTAAAGCGATTGTCGAAATGTAACATGGCTAGGGCAGCAGGCGTAGAAAAACAGGACATTCTAAAATCATCATAACTGTCATACCTACTAAGGAAGGGGTAGACAGTTCGTATGAGCAGTTAAGTATGTCGCTAAGCCAAGACGGAGGACTACTAGAGGCCACTGACAGGTCATTCTTGGAAACCAATCAAAAGCTTATTAACACATTCGAAATTCAAAAAAAATCTGCCATCGATTGATTTGAACACGTTTACAAAAAGTTTTAAGAACACCCCTTTGCAAGCGATTACTTCCAGTCCGCCTCTACTGCGTGACAAACAGACACGACGACGAACCTTTGATGTGAGGCAATGACTTATCCAAATTGTGGTTTTGACGCACACCCCTCCGTTTATATTAAACTGCTGTTTATGAGATTTTAACCACTTGAAAGGGGTATCAGTGCGACGGTATTATTGGATCTCTGTTTTTTTAAGGGACCATACAAAATTTAATTGTAATTCTGAAATCTTCAATTGAAAAAAATAAATTAAAGTCGTTCAACGAAACAGGTGTATTAGGCGAGTGTTAATGGACATCTGGAAGGGCAAGACCTAGGCGAGCATAAATGTTGAACAAATTGGTGACATTTTGGAGAAAGGCCAGGTCAGAAGTACCCTAAATCGGAGAGCGTGTATGAAGAATGTAATGAGAGAGAATGAGGCGCAAGAGGTGTGTCAGGGTCGTAGCAATTGTAGATATGTGGTCTCTGCCTACCCCCATGGGAAAGAGACGTGATTTTATATATGTACCTATATCTCAAACTCACGTCTCAGGGGGGCCAAAAAGGCCATTTTAGCTGAATCATAATCTATTTATTTGTTCCTTTAAACGATCAATTTTTGTATATAAAATATACAATAATAATACAATCTGAATCTCGGAAACGGCGCCAACGATTTTCATGAAATTTAGTATGCAGGGTTTCGAGGGGATAAATCAATCTAACTTGGATTTATTTTTATAAAATCTCGTTTTATCCGTGTTTTCAGGCAATCAAAAAAAACACCGAGCAAAGCTCAGTCATCCGGGCATTGTAAAAGACATGAGGGTTATTCACAAAATTTTATATTGTATCTTGTCTGATTGAAAAAATGCAAAACTAATATAACATTTTTTATTATAAAAACCACGATCAGATTATTGAGATGGACCCAAAATGGACCGTTATAAATCAGACTAAAAATGACATAAGTATTACAGTATTATATCTTACAGTATTACAGTATTATATCTTATCACACTAAGCAAAACCACAGATAGATAAGCTATTGAGACTGTCAGTTTGTTAAACATCAATCGCAATCGCATCTGACAAGAGATCGTCTAGTCTTCAAACAGGCAACGAATACAGGCTTTCATTGCAATGTTGAAAACTAGATTCATTACGGCCTATCGAAGCGAACTATTCATAATCTATTTGAATGGCACTATCTGTGCCTTTTCTGTCTATTGACTATTGACTGTACATACAATGGTGCAGTAGGTATCTCTAACCAGGGTGTCCTCAATTCAGAAAGGCATTGGTTTGATGAAATTGTTGTGATTTTGTAAAATTACAACATTTTTGATTTGATAAGTTGTTTTTACAAACTATAATAAGGAGAAGGTTCTATGTTTCACTGTATGAACTTTTTTTCTTTATGTTTGCTCACCGCTTATGAGGCTTTAAAGAATGTTTTTTTCTCTTTACTCTTATGTCAATGAACAAGATAACAGCCGTCTAAGCTAACGCAAACTTACGGTATGCCATGAATAAGTAGTAGTATTCAGTTAGTACTCGCTAGGTTGTAAAATAAAATAAAATAAAAAAGCCTTTTATTTCTACTGCTTCACAAATAAGTATCTTACTATCTACTATCTAATCATCTACGTTTCTGCAATAGTCGCCTCTACGTAGGTTGTAGTTGAGTTAATTTTCTGCAGCATATAATTAGGTAATTATTACGATTTGGCTAGGGTAGTGCCGTTGCCAATGAATGTGCTAATCCCGAAGAAGTGAGATCTGAAGGTATCATTTATCAATTGCAAAGTTTAAATCTTCAATAACGTCAAACAGTTTATGACAAATCTGTAACAAAAAAAAAATTACAATATGCGTATTGGACATTTTGCGAAAACTCAATGCGTATTTGAACTTCCACGTATTATTCTATATTTAGTTTTTTTCAAAGGTTAAAGTCCTTTTAAAGGAATAGTTAAAGTTGACACACCCTGTACACAAGATGTTGTTTGAACAGTTTCGCTCCACGCACTATCGGTTATTGATCACGAGGTAACACGATCTTTATTCGTCAAAGCTCGCTGTTTGTTCTGTAGTGCAGATTTTGCGAACGAAAGTGCTTAGTTTTATTCGAGTTTAGAAACGAAACTAGACAGCATCACTACAATTACATTTTGTTTCATTTGCCCACACTTTTGGGTATTAAGTATGTGCCATAACGCCGAGGAATGAGCGGGAGAGCGAATAATGTTTTTACTCGTGAGTGAGAAGCGCAGAACGATCGACACGCAACATAATTTATAGCGAAAAAACAGTTTTTATTTAATTACAAGTTAATTAAACAAGCAATCGAAAAATTAAAAAACCAGAACTAAATAAATACTTCTAGGCTATTTGTCAAAACATCAAACCAACAAAAATAGCGTTCTGTTCCTGAGATAAATAGCAAACTGTGTGAAAAACATGTATTTTTCAAAAAAATATATGATCGAGAAAACTTTTACCAATCGTGTTTCTAAAAAACCATAACGCAAGATAAAAGTTCAAAGTATAATTTCCCTAAATATGAAAGACGTAGCTTTCACATATACTGAGATAAATAAGGATTTCGACGACTAATTTGCATATGGCGCTCTCTTAATAAACACTCAACAGTTAATAATTCACCATTATTCTATCTACTATATTTATGTACTTACAGAACAAATGAAACGCGCAGTGACTGCGCGTTTGAATCGACACAAACGCGTGGCGAACAAAATGCAGGCGGCAAGCTATGACCAGCAAACTATCCTCGCGTATGTAAAACGCGCTGCGAACTAGGTGACGAAATCGCTCAAAAAATTCGCTGCTTGTTCGAAAAACGTGGTATGCACATATGCACATGCTATAATAAGTAGGTAGGTACCTAGTTAGCGAGTCATCTAGTTACCATAACACAAGCATTAAGTAACTTAGCTTGGGACTACTAGAAAGAAAGAAAGAAAGAAAAAATCATTTATTCTTGTAGGACCTCAAGGATCACTTAAGTTTCGTTTTACATGCTAGGTGATTCTAATGCCTGTTCCAACGCGACTCCCTACACCAGGGAAAGAATCAGGCAAGAACCTGGTGGTGTGGGCCTAGCTTTTTTTGAGATGACGCCGTGTCCAAGGATATTATGTACATTTATTTTATTTTTATTATAATTACACATTAACACGACGAAACACAAGTTTCAGAACATAAAACAAAACAAAAACATGGCTTTTCAATTACCCGGCAAAAAAACGTATAAAAACAAATTCCAACTATCGGCACCCTACATCGCTCAAAGGACCGTGAAACATGAAATCAAAAATACACCCAAAATCAAAGTACCTAGTTTTCACAATGTGTAACACTAACTACCCGTGAAATCCTATTGAGAGCTTCAAAGAGAATCTAATCCTCTATCTCTCCTCCGTTTCTGAAAATAAACTCACTCGAATATACCTTAAGGCTTAGTTTCCAGTGACAAGCATATAACGCCTTGGGCTTTGTGCGCCCTTAAAAGAACAAATGGCCAATATTGACGGCGAATAGTATGTCTGATGAGGTGACTGATAATTATAAAGCAATTTGGGAGAAATCAGGGGCTTGCGCTTCCTATTTTGAGAATTCTATTGAAAAACTCAGGGTGAGTTTTTGATTTGACTTGTTTTTTTTTTTCGAAATTTAACTCCGGTGGAAACTCTTGTTTTAATCATTTGCTTAATAATTATTTAATAATAATTTAATAACTTACTTACTTACTAATAATTTGCTATTTTTTATCTGCTAAGTGATATTTATAATGAAGTAACTGTATTGCTAGAAGAATTAATTTTACTGTACAAGTCATACTTCAGATTATTCCAAAAATAGCAGTAAATATTTACGGCGAGTTCAAAAATTGTTCAAAAGTGTTTTTTCGTCAAGAAACATAAACAACTCAATATTATAAAGGGACAGAGACAACGACAAATTACCAATCTGTTCCAATCTTCGAAATCAGTCAGAGAAATAATACTTAATTATAAGGGAATAAAATGTTTTTACATTTTTAGATTCGTTTTGTTGACTACAAATGGTTTTTTTATATTGCCATTAAGTACACTTTTCGTTCCACCTTGACTGTTGTATATTTAAATGACGCTTACATTTTAATCTCAACAGTGCAGGAAATTGTTGAATTGTTGAAAACTCTTTTCTTACAAAATTTAAGTCAGTTTTATATAAAATTTGTACTACATTTTTTTCATAAATCTTGACAAAAACAATACAATCTTTAAAATTAGCATGAGTAATTGTTCACAGATGTTTATTTATTTGCAGGCTATGGCACCAACTCACTATCGGCGATGTCGAAGTCGACATTGGATGCGCACACACACCTTCGTCAACCAGGTTAGTTACTATTTCGATTACTATAGACACTTAAATATATTCCCGATGAATTGTGTATCGCCTAGAGATAATTTACATGCGACAGAACGGAGCACCTACGACATTCTTGTGATGGAGTAGGTAAGCTTAACACCCTAAACCTTTTCTCAACTAAATTAATACCACTACAACATTAATACAACTAATCTATCTTATCCACAGAGACATTAACACTTGAATAAACTATGTTTCTTACCCTTTCCATTGCCACTACGGGATCGTGAATTGGGAATATGATTTTTTGTTATGGAAAAACGTGACGTCCTCTTACGTCTTTACATATTTCCGAAAAAAACACTTAAAGGAGTCTAGATGGAATATGAACCTGCTATCTTTGCATTATCGTAGACAAACTTACCCACCCGCGGCTTCGCTTACGTTACCTACCTGGTTAAAAAGTAGCCTATGTAGTTTCAGGTCAACAACTATTGTATAAACCAAGTTTCAGCCCAATCTCTTCAGTAGTTTTTGCGTGAATGAGTAACAAAAATCAATACATCCATACAAACTTCTGTGTTTATAATATTATTAGTTCTGTGTTTAGTATATATAAAATATGACCTGGAATAACATATAGGCTACATTTTATCCGGGTTAATAACACGCGAGCGAAGCCGCGGGCAGAAGCTTGATTAGGTATATCATCAACTCAACACTAGCTGGCTGATATAAAACTCATACAAAATCACTTGAATATCAATGCCACTAGTAACGCAGTCACGTACGCAGCCGCTATCTGACTAGTTAGGGACCTACATCTAACTACACTTAATGCCGATGATGACCCTTCGTTAGTGGATTGCTCCCAAATAAAAAGCTAATTGGGTGTTTGTGCTGGAATCGGTTTAGGAATTATTTAACATACCAAAAACTGAATATTCTTATATGTTCGTGAGTTGAGACGTACGTAAGTTTGTTTGTGCCGTGGTGTAAACGATTTGTGGATAATAATACATTTTCACACGTTTTTAAAGAAATTATACTTTAAAGTTTTATATTACCAGAAAGTTTTCGGCACGTAATTCCTATCACTAAAAGCACAAAACAAAACTCTTCGTTTATACTTCAAAATTAATTCATTTTCCTTTTCCTAATTCGTGCATAAAACATTTTTCAGTCAAATCAAAGAGAATCAAAGACTGAAAAATGTTTTATGCAAATATATATTTTATGCATATGAAAAAGATCATCATTTAAAATTATTTACTTTTTTCATCCATGTAGATACTTGTTGCAAAAACAACCTAAAAATCAAGTTTTTCATAAATCATAAGAATCTAACAGTAATGTAATAAAAAAAGGTGTTTGTTCAAAATTAACTGTCCCATAGAATATGTTCAGTCACAGCGGACGGGACACGGGACACAAATAAGCTTTATGTACCCTGTGTAACTGACCGTGACAAACATAGCATTCGGACCTTTGTACGCGTCCATTTCGGACTTCGATAGGTCCCATTTTGTGATGCAAAATAATGGGTAAATAACATTGGTTACCTAATGAAAAGCAATGCAATGTTCAATTTAACAATAGTTATTTGTTCAACAAGCGCAAAGTGGTTTTTTGCTGCGAGGGCTGATTTTGAGTCTGAATCCCAAACTTAGGGTTTATAAATTGAAAATGTTATAGACAGGTTGTAAAAATATGACATGTGTTAAATAAAAATACCTTCTTTAATAGCCTATCCACACTTCTCATCACGGTCGCGAACGGCAACGCGAACCAATCCACACTCACACAGATTTTACAATACTGTTAGCGCGTTATTTATTTACCTTATTAATATCCTATAATTAAAACCATCGATAACACGAGGCTACTTCACAAGCTACAAGCCAGAAAATTGGCGAGCAGCTTGTAAAGTAGCCTAGTGTCATCGAGCTTTTTTACAATCTTTTTTTTAGTATCCGATTGTAAAACAGCTTGTAAAATAGAAAGCCGGACTAATATACTCACCATTCGCTGGCGTGTTGGCTTGTGAGCTAGTAAAGTAGCCAAGTGTCATCGTCATCGAGCTTAGCTAGTAAAGAGGCTGTGTCATCTAGTCCGCGACTGAGCGAGTGGAAAGCTTTTGTGTGTCATCAGCACTCGCTAGCTTTTAAATTCACCGACTAGCAGCTTGTAAAGTACCCTGTGTAATGGAGGCTTAAGAAAGACCATTGTCAATATTGTTCGCGTTACTTTCTCGCGAGACAAAATACCGATAACAAATGGGAAGATAACGCGAAGAGACGTAGTCATGAAGAATATGCGAATGTAATCTACACGCGGTCGCGGTTTGTTCACGGCTTTGCAAGCGATCCACGGTAGAATGTGGATATAAAAACATCCAACCACAGCCCCAAGAATAATATACTTGACAGTGAACCGCGTCAGTTTATTAAAATGCGTTCACAATGTGGTGTCTTGATTTCATTGGAAAGAGGCGCGTGGCAGCCGACACGCGAGCTCCGATTACTTAAAGTGTACTCCTGGTCACTCGTACAGCATGTTCGCAAATAAATCCATACTTTTATTATTTGTATAAATGTGAAACTTGCTGTGTCTGTGTGTTTCCTTTTCACGTCTTAACTGCTAGCTCTTATAGATATAGATTGCACTCTAGGACATACATAGGCTACTCTTCATCATTATCATCATTACGTTTAATCATTACCATGATACAATTTATTTAAGTATATAGTCTACAGTTTTTTTTTAGCATGTCATGTTCCTATTACGGTCATAGCACGGTCATGGCATAATCGGTAATGACCTTTAGCTTTGAACTGTCCAAAAGAAAAGGAAAACAAAAGGTTTAGCTCTAATAAATGTTTACTACCAAATATCTCAAACCCGTCGAGAACTCGAACTTACGTGCTGACATAGAATTCGGTGTTATAACGTACGTTTCCATTGTAAGTTTTGTCGTGTTGCTTATACCGATACCTCACTGGCTTGGTATGACCGCGGGACACGCAATCGGATTGTACCTACGTGGTTATGAAAGTGAAAAACAACTACTTTCACTTAAGGTACACAATACACATAAGCAGGTTGATTCTTGTCACAAAGTAAAATATTTAGCACCGATTTTATTAATGAAACTAATCGCAATCAGTTCCCTCTAACGTCCAGTCTCAATATAAATAAATATTCTTGGACATTTTCTCGGCGTCATCTAGTCCCAAGCTAAGCAACTTAATGCTTGTGTTATGGTAACCAGATGACTGATATAATACTTAGATACATTTTTACATACAAATGAACTGATCACGATTATACACTAGCTAGATTATTATGAAGCGCTCGTGGTGAAGCTTGTCAAGACGTTCTTGATTGATCGTCGAAGTTAAGCAACGTTCTGAGCGGTCACAACTTGGATGGGTGACCGTAAGTGGTACTATCAGCTGAGCGCTTCCGTATTTCGGAAGACACGTTAAATTGCCTGTCCCGCCTTTTAAAGCTGTTAAGCCATGACGCGGCCTAAAAACTCCGTCACCAAAGTTGACCACTTGCTCACACGAAGGAACGAACTAGATTATTATAAATAAGATTCATTTCTTCTTTTCTTTATTTTGGCTTCGCACGGCTTATGCATTTAGCCACTATCATGTCCTATTATAATTCGTTTCAAGATTCATTTCTCTAGTTGCTCACTTCGTAGATCAAAAAGGTCTGACAGTGACGACAAAGACGTGACACAGAAACAAACAGTGTTTGCCAATGTTTGATCGGACGCACCCAATGCCGTCGCGGCCACGCAAACAAGGGGAGCTTAAATAAATTCGGCCAAGTGCGAATCAGGTTTAGGCACCGGGATTCCGTGTATAAAGTTGACAAATACTGTCACGAAGACCATTCCAATTCTCAGTCCCGTCTACAAAGTCATGACAATGCCGCCTAATAATTTCGAAACTTGCTGACCTTGCAAAATTACTTTATTTTTATTATAAAAGTAAGTAAGTTCGTATGAGCAAGTGACCAATTAATCTGACAGAGTTTTAAGCCCGACTTTAAAAGCCGACAATTTAACATGCCCGTAAATGTACAGAATATTTTTTCCCTATGGATTGGTGGAAATCCCTAAAAATTAAAGGAATCAAACAATACTTTTACAAGTTTGCGTGTAGCGTGAACTATGCCTTTCTTTTGTGCGTTGATTTTATAACATTCGCTTTTAAAAAAAAAGTTAGGCCCTCACCACCAGGTTCTTGCCTGATTCTTTCCCTGGTGTAGGGAGTCGCGTTGGAAAAGGCATTAGAATCATCTAGCATGTAAAACGAAACTTAAGTGATCCTTGAGGTCCTACAAGAATACCTAGATGATTTTACTAACCCGTTTCGTCCCACTGCTGGGCTAAGGTCTCCCCCAAACTCTTCCAACCGTCTCTATCTTTTGCCGAGTCCCACCATCCTTCGTCAAAGGTGATGAGATCGCCCACCTTTCTGATTGCCTTTTTACGAAATTGAAATTGGTTCAATTTTTTTAATTTTGCTTCTTGTTTTATAAATCTTGTCTTCACAGTCACATCTAGTCCCATGCTAAGTAACTAGATGACTGTTATAGGTACTACTTAGATACAGTTTTTTTTTAAATAGAAACATTTCTAGATAGAAAATACCCAGACCCAGATCAAATATCTGCAGAACATACAATCATTTGTTCCGTGGCGGGGATCGAACCCGCAACCTCTGCGTCCACAGAGTTCGTCAACCACTGTCAGTAGCTAACTCTTAAAGTGGGTACTGACCGGCGTTACGGGGCGTAATGTAACGTGTTACACCGCGAGCATTCGTGCAGTCAGTACGTCGTGTTACGGGGAAACCAGCGAGTAACTCGATGCGTAACACGCTCGATGCGAATGTTACTTACACCTCGTAACGTTGGTCAGTACCCACCTTTACTCCCCAACTCTCCCTAACAACAGATAGATCTTCCGAAACAATTACTGGCCAATAATCGTGCGTCTTAACAAATAGAAATGTCAAAATACATCTGTGGGTGCCCTTATTGAGTCGGGGACGTAGCGCGCGTATTTGATGTAGCGCGTGCATACTGTGAGCGACTGGCTTACTTTAGAAAAAAAATTATTTTAACAAGCTGCCGGCTGCTCGGTACTTGGTACTAGCCTGGATAAAAGTAGCCTACGTGGTAATTAAGGTCATAAACAAACACGCGAGCGAAGTCGCGCGGGTCTGCTAGTATTGTGTATTCAGTTATGTAAAGTTTCAGCCAAATCCGTTCAGTAGTTTTCGTCCTGCAGTACATCCGTTCAGCACATCCATGTACTTAGGTGAAAATATATATTTTTTTAATAGTTCGAGTAGCGCTAATAGTTCGAGTGCATTGAAAGGTCTGTCCCGAGGCACAGATAATATAATACTATACTAGTATAAACACACCGCTTTTCATTTCGAATATGAGGATAATACAATCCAAAAACTTGAAAATGTAAATCTCGTACACGAAAAGTTGCTGTCATGCTTTTTTTTTATATACCCCATGTACACACACACACACCGCAAACTTATAACACCCCTATTTCTCGGTCGGGGATGAAAAAAACACTTTTTCAATTATGTATTTGAAGTCGCGAGCAGTCAGGCCGCACCCTAAATTAAGGAGAGGGTCGGTAATGCAATGAAATCGATTAATTATCCCTTTGTTATTATTTTATGGCTTTTACTGTCTTCGCTTTGTTCAGTTGTTACATACTTGCTACAGTTCGCTGAGTACGGAGATTTTAATTGACTTATTTAAAATTAAAGAGCTCGTGGCGTAACTTGCCAATTTCTTGATAGATCTTTGAAATTAAGCAGCGTTCTGATCGGTCACAATTTGGACGGGAGACCGCAAGGCATTGACAGCTAAATGCTTCAGCTAATTGCATTGCAGGATTGCAGCCATAACGGAGGCCTAGGTCTACAGGGTTGACCTTAGCTCATACTTTTTTTACCAAGTACCTAGGTACATTTTTAAACATCTCTTTTTGGTCGGGGTATAAAATAAAAGTAGCTTTCCGCTCTTTCTGCGCTATCTTTTAAACTACGTAACGGATTTTAATGCAGTTTGAATTAATAGTAGGAGTGATTCAAGAGGAATGTTTCCATTGTATAATGCATTTACCCCTTCGAAGCGGAACGGATCACTAGTGTTTTTTGTAATTTAAAATAATAATAAAAATATGAGCGTCTCTATCGATCGGCGGGTGTCTATGCTCGCGTCATAATTGGAATACAAATTCGCTCTTTGACGCGGCGCGGCGGCAGCCGCACGTAGGGCAGTGATTTGGTCCTTTGTGCCACACACATTAACTCGTTCAAGCCTCCAGCCCCACACAGCACCCTCGCACCCTGAATTCAACCATATCCCCGCAGAATACAGTCTAATTTCCCACAACAGCAACGACCCCACGCAATTTTATATTCTCTATCGACGCAGGAAGACTCACATCTCAACGCAAGTTAGAAGCGCCCAGTCGGCTCGTTAGGCGATAACTTACTGTAATCCGTGTGAATACAGTAAGATTTTGCGTGGCGTGTTGCGTTGAAGATTAGTAGTGGTAATGGTGCGTAATTAGAGTAGAAAAGGCTAACATCGTCAGGTTCATTTGGCGGCTCCAATCAGTCGTAATGCGAAGGGGTTTGGGCTGCCCTGATACACTACACTCTGGCAAACAACTCGAGGGCACTTGCTTCAGGATCTCTTTGGTTTGTTGACACCTGCTGTGCCACTAGTACATTATAATTTCGTTAGAACCTGACAATTATATCGTTAGGAGAGATTAATGAAGAAGATATGGTTTGGATTCTGATTTTATTAGATGGTATTTTTTAGGATTAAGTAGTTCGTATAGAGACGGATAATTGTGTAATAAGAAATTTAACTCATGTTGTTTTATAAATCTTTAGCAAACATAAAATAAAAGGAAATTAACTTCTGCTCACGGATTTGAAGAAATTACCAGCAATACTATTTATATTTTAATAAATACAAAAAAGTTAATAAACTTCACAATATTCGCTCGAAATTCAATCAGTTGGAAATGTGCCAACAATTTTTACAAATAAGTTGCTAGAAAGCAATACAACACTGCCGGCGGACCCCCGCTGTTTGCCATCCGCGCCGCATCGTCGCCTTCCAACAAAACATTCTCGGTAAACATTCATGTGAGAGGGAACCACGGTATGCCAATCGAAAGATATAGCTATCTAAATAAACATCAATATAAGAACAGTGAAGATTATTATGCCTAATTCTCAATAACTATTTTTATTTATTCTCGAATACATTGATGAAAAAACCTGTAAGCTTTTAAAGTATGAATTGTCAATCAAAGCAACATTTACGATGTATTAATTAAGGTGCCTCCGTTTAACCGATGAATATCTTGGTCTTATAGAGATGTTGGGCCTTATTAATATCCGTTTGTCGTATTTCAATCTTCAATCAAAGCAATTTAGAGCAACAATTATCCTGGTAATAGTTCTATAATGTTGGTATAGATAGATAGATAGATAGATAAATACTTTATTGACACACACACACATTACAGCACAGATGGAAAGGTTTACAGAGTAGGTAGAAGAACTTAACTAAACACAGAATAGTACAGAAAGGAAAATAATATAAAAAGTAAGAATAGAAGAGAGATATAAGAAGTAGGTAGGTAATGCAATAGGCCTGTGCTGAAGAGGGTGGGTCAAAAGGGACCAGTCTCAGCTTTTTGTTACTCTGCGCCTTGACGCAGAACAACACTGATTTTTATAGGTAGATTGGTATAGGTAATATTGTTATCGAAATTCAATTGAGACACATCCACCGCCCACGGGTCCCGTCGCGATACATCAATCGCATCACCGCGATGCAGAGCGCAGCAGCCGCCCACCAATTTGTCTCACAAATCGAAACCGTAATCACTTTGACAATTCCATTTTGGATTTAACCTCATTTCGCGATATTGCAGGTGAATCAGACCCGGATTTTCGATTTATCTGGTGATTCGAAAACTGGATATGTCAACAATTGTATTTTTTAATCGTTCGTTCGTTCGTATGAGTTATTTTTTAATAAATGTACCTATTATATGAGTTTTATTATCACAACAAGCTTACTCGCAGCCAAGCCCGCAGTTTCGCTCGCGTGGCACCTTAAATTGATAAAAATCAGCCTAATATGTGTTATTCTAGGTCGTAAACTATTTATATTCCAAGTTTTAGCCAGATCCGTTCAGTAGTTTTTGCGTGAAAAAGTAACAAACATCCATTACCTCCATACAAACTTTCGCGTTTATAATATTGGTAGGAAGGATAGGAATAGCCTTGGTTCATCATTACATCATTACATGCTTGTGACATAACCATATTCAGAACAAATAAATAAATCTTTATCTTTATCTTTAGAATTTAGTCGTAGTACGAACGGGGCAGTTGGCACAAGCAATTAGGCAATTAGGCAATATTATGCGAAGAGAGGCCTATGCCCAGCAGTGGGATGAGACGTTCTGAACGTGATGATAATGATAATGAACGTTTTCCTGCTAGAATTCATCGAAGTAGGTATCTTTATTTACTCGCTCCCGAACTAATTGCTATCAAATCACGCTCGCGTCCGAATCTTAATTGAAATTGCCATTCACGTCTTTCATGATTTCGCCGTCTGTATGATGCATTTATTATCTGATATAGTAATTTGAGCTTAAAGATGCTGTTTTAAAGCTGAATTTTGCATGTTGTGAGTGTTGACAGGGACGCAAGTAGAACGGATGCCCGGTTCTAACGAATATCCAGGCCACGGTCTTTGGAGTGTTTATGTGATACGAGGCATTTTTTTTCTCTGAGTTTGTTTTATTCATCAGCATGAACTATCAAAACACAAGACTTTTCTAGGACAAGGCACATTTTAAAGACGTGAAAGTGTTTGACCACCGCCTAAGGAATATTTAAAGGATTTAGAAAAATGTATTTTTTCATTTTTTTACAAATTACAAATTTCTACTGTTCATGTAGGATTTTAACGAAGCTTACGACGAAAGAGCTGCGAATGGCAATTTAGCGCTTAGTTGTTAATGTTACTTGCTGTCACCCATCCAAATTGTGCCTGCTCAGAACGTTTAACTTCCACAATCAATTAATGCCTCAAGCGTTTCGTTCATTTTTCTAATAAAATAATAAAATAGTAACACAACCTCACTTCTTTAAATTTACTAGATAGATAGATTAGGACTAGATAATATCTTAATAAATAGATAAAACAAAACAGCTAGGACTCAAACAGTTTGACTGGAACACGAAGTGCCGGAGCTGCCCTGACCGTGCTCATTCAAACGAGCCCCACTCATCCATCATAATCTCGATAATATCGCGCCTCGCCCCCAAGCAGCTATTTAACCACCCTCGATTTAACAGCTATTACGTGCTTTTGACTGGCACCGTGTCTTTTGCTTACTCACTGAAGCTTCTTTCATCTAGTTTGACAGGCTGACAAGCCGTTTACTGGTTAATTTGAGCTTTTGTAAAACAGCGAGGCGGGTATGAAACATTGAAAATTGTCAAGTGCGTTAATGACTCGCGGTCTGGTGATTAGAGCTTTAATGCATCAGACAGGCACATACACAGTTCATCATCATCATCACGTGCAGCCCGTCTCATCCCACTGCTGGGCATAGGCCTCTCTTCGCTTGTGCCAACCTCCCGTTACTCACTACAAATTTATATAACACCTCTGTTTCGTCGGTGAATATTAAAAAAAATATAGTGGACACTATTTACTCGTAGTACTACTATTTTGTTTAGTGTATCTACAACATATTTAGATTTTAAGTACTTTTCGCAACCGCAATCTTCCTAGTAGCTATTTTTTTTTACTTACAAAAATTCGTACAACTTTGAACAACTTTCAAAGCGATGCCGCATTATTAAAGTATTGTCATACTTTATAGTCAATTTTATGAAAATAGCCCTAAAATAACAATTCGCACCAATCTCTTAACGCACACGTAAATCCTAAATGTAAAATAAAAACAAACACGAATACTAATCATTACTACACGAAAACCTTCACTTTTCAACTTCACAAAATGGCGGCGCTTTCGTAGCACCTTCGTAGTACCTCCGTAGCCACTCGTTGCTATCATGACACGCTATACGTTTTCTGTAGAATAATAATTGAGAACTCAATTGTTACGATTTTCTTGTCAGACTGTGTAGGAATTACGTTATGTATTTGTTTTATCTTTATAAACATGCCGAGTATTTGAGGGTTCTGCAAACATTTTACTTTTATGATATCGTCGAATATAACATCTTGGTTGCTAGGATGTTCGTTAATTCTAAAAATAGATGTATTTCATCTTAACCGACTTCAAGAAGTAGTAGTAAAAAGTAGTTCAATTTTCCATTACAATTATTAGTATTACATTATATTTTTGTGTATTTTACGACGATTGACTCCGATTATTCCGTCAATAGATGACTTATATACTTACTAACGAGTGGTTCGCCAACTTATTCTTGTGAGCAGTACAAAAATTAGGATGGTCACTTTAAACCTCGGCTTTTCTAACCTTGGCGAAACTAAAAAAATATATTATAAAGTATTAGAAAACATATAAAAAAAAGGTGAATGAAATCGGTAAAGTCGATCTCAAGTTATAGCGTGACCAAGAGAAATAGGGGTCATTTTTGTACGTACTAACCCGCTCGGCCAACACTGCTCATTTATATAAAAAAAACTGAAGTAAGAAAAGAACACAGTATTGTCTTAGCTTCACATTCTATGATCACATCTCTCATATTACTCAGTCATTTTTCCGGATATATAGATGTAAAATACTGTTTTCATCCCTATGTGCAGGTAACTTCTAGCGTAGGTACTTTCCGCGTATGAGAAATGAAAGAGACATTACCACTATGCTCAACTTGTTGTCGTCTGGTGCCCTCTTGAGCTGATTCGCTGCACTTTCTTTCACACTGCTTTAGTAGCGTGTTCGTATAAGGCTAATAGGTTACCATTCCAATTCTAGATTAAAATTTCCTGAGCACGCGAATGTCAAATACATTTGCCTTATACAATGTAAACTATGAGTGGTTTAAAGAAAACGTTGAGAACTGACCGATAAAACAATGAAAGTAAAAGTTAAAATCTATTAAAGAGGCGTGGTTTTATGAATGTAAGTAGATCTATGAAACTTACTCTATAAAACTTACTCTAATGAGGGTTTTCTGAATTATTTTTACACTATCTAGCACTACTAGGGCGATTGGTAGATCGCGACATAACGCGCGCTGTCAAAACAAATACAACTCTTCAATAATCCGCAGGCTGATTACGTAGCTCACGACTGCAAAGACATCGATAATTTTACAATTGTCGCGCAGCGATCGCGCCAAACTATTATATTCACGACCAAGTAGCAATCAGTGGAACTCGTTGGTTCGTTCGTATGAGCAAGTGGCCAACTAATGTGGAAATCATTTGTGGACTAAAAACTGTCGATTGTTCAAACGGCTTTCCTATCATCGCTCTTAGATAATACGAATGTGATCAACCAACGAGAATATAACCACTACGTTTAAACAACACATTGACGTTTTTCGTGTAGCTGTCGCCAGATACGTAATTATTAGCCTGCCGGTCTTGGAACGAAGAAATGATGTTGAATACCACTAAAACATTAAAAAAATACATTCAATGGAACCTAGAACCTCTTCCTTTTTTGAAGTCGATTAAAATAGTTTTGACTCTACATAAACATTATGCGATTTGATTTTGTCGCCGTAATGACGTCATAATTAATGTTTGAATCTAATTAGTCACATTCTCCCCGCTTTATAGTCCGAGAGCTAACTCGAGTGTCGTTCACAAATTATTTTATTTTAATATTAACAAAAGGCGAGAACTGTCGCGAGGGGGACCTTTTGTTTCAATTTCAATGTACCACGGTTATTACCGTAATTTGCATAGCCACTACTGAACGCATTGAATTATTGGGGGTGATTTTTTATGGTTCAAAGTTTAGGTCATGTTTAAAGCAGGGCCCAATCAACTAGGGTGATACTACTGATTTTTGAGAATAGTTTAACTATGTAATTTATAGTGTAGGTACAGTTAGGTAAGTACACTTTAACACAGAAAAACAAAAGGCTCAAAGTAGAGCTTTTGGCGTTTAGGGAAGGAGGCGTATGCTGCCCAGCTGTGGGTTACTTACTACAGCTGTAAATAATGATGATGATGCTGTAATTTAAATTATAGCTGCGTGTGTGGTCACTTGAATGGTTGTATCGAAAATATATCGTAATATGCCTTGCTATAATTTATAGTAATATATATTATAGCTACGTGTGTGACGGGCTTTAGTGATACTATTCATAATACAACGTTTATGAAATATGCAGTTTCTGCATACTCTTACGAGAACGAGAAGACATAAAATTTATCAGCTCGTCCTTATGAATACGGACCATGAAGCGCTCGTGGCGAAGCTTGCTAAGACGTTCTTGATAGATCGTTGAAGTTAAGCAACGTTCTGAGCGGTCACTACTAGGATGGGTGACCGCAAGTGGCATTATCAGCTGAGCGCTTCCGTGCTTCGGAGGGCACGTTAAATTGTCGGTCCCGGCTTTTGAAGTCGTTAAGCCATGACGGAGGCCTTTAGGCGGCCTAAAAACTCCGTCACCAGAGTTGGCCACTTGCTCATACGAACTTACTTACTTACGGACCATTGATATAATAATAATAACAAGCTTACTCACCCGCATCTTTGTCACCAATCCACCGTCCCACAAGTATTCGTGAACGGCGACAGGCGCCTATCTATGCAAAACGTTGCAGCCGTGTACTACTTTAAATGCAATCTACGGGGTGTATCGGGTTTTTTCGTCCACTGTTGTTGCCGTGGCGTCATGGCAACACTATCTGCGATGTCTTGAGTGATCTACTGCTTTGAAAGAATAGGCCGCGTTCGCTCGAACTGTTTCAGGTTTGAACCTTACTTTATGTAATATCCCCAAAATTTTGCACCAGCATCAGCTTTAAAATAAATAGAGAATGGTCAAAATCGGGAGTCGAAAGTTCTGAGGTAACACACATATAAAAAAAAATACAGACAAATTTATTGAGAACGTCCTCTTGTTTTTGAAGATTAAAAAAATGTTTCATATCCGATTTATGTTTTTGTTCACCTTGGTCTTTCTTTGCAGATCCATATCAGATGTTTGGACCGACTAGCAGTCGGCTGGCAAATTCAGGTAAGTTTTTTTATAATAGTTTTGTGACACTTTTGTTTTTGTTTCACTTGTCCACGATTGACAGAAAATTGGTTAATCGGTAAACTTGCATAAAAAGACGTAACGCCTAAAGCTTTAATGAATGTGTAACATTTTATTTTCAGAAACAAAACTACTTCATTGTTAACACACCTTTACAAAACTCAAAATCAAACTAAAAAGCTGTAGAACCCACAGTTTAAGCAAACCGTAATTTCATCGAATATAATATTTATTTATTTCATATTTCAGCATCTAACATCTTTTGTAAATGTCTAAAAGGGTAGTCCGAGGCACGTCCAAATATTATTATAAAAATATTATTTTCATGACAATAGAATGATGTCGTATGAGCTAAGTGACTAACTCTAGTGACGGAGTTTTTAGGCCGCCTAAAATCGTTAAGCCAGGAGATTACCGACTTTAAAAGCCGAGAACGACAATTTATCGTGTCCTCCAAAGCACGGAAGCACTCATTTGTTAATGCTTGCCTATCCAAATTGTGACCAATCAGAACGTCGCTTAACTTCAAAGTTCTATAAAAAACGACACATTAAGAAAAGACGGTGTGAACGAATATTGAGTCAATATGTGTTCTCCGAAGCACGTAAGCATCAGTTGTTATTGTTACTTGCGGTCACCTATCCAAATTGTAACTGTAACGTCGCTTAACTTCAAAGATATATAAAAAACGACGCCTATAAGAAAAGATGGTGTGAACGAATATTGAGTCAATATGTTTTCTCACAGTCCGTGTCGATGTTAAACCAGGGCGCGGCGGGTGAGGTCGAGTGGCTGACCCGAGAGCGCACGCGAGGGCGCCCTACGCAAATACCACTGATTTCTACCGTTATACTCCTAGCTAAGTGCAAACGGTTACAAATGAAATGGGTGGAAATTAAATCGTTCCTAGTCAATTTGATTGGAGGTAAAGTTTTATTTTTGAATCATTGGAAGTCGTAACACGTCTTTTATTGCAAAATGTGTCTCGAGTCTGGGTGTTTTCTATTTAAAATATGCATGTATTTACAAAAAAAAATGTATCTATGTAGTACCTATACCTATGTATCCCCAGTCATCTGGTTACCATAACACAAGCATTAAATTGCTTAGCTTGGGTATAGATGACGCTGTGTGGAATGTCCAAGGATAGAACAAGCTTCCGCCCGCAGATTCGCGAAAACGTAACGCAACAAAAACGTCACCTGCCACAAAATGTCACCGCGTTCACGATCTCAGTTGTTATTCGCTTTGACCCACAGAACGTATCGCGACAAAACACGGAATTAACGCGCAAAATACAATAATACTACAACGCGGTGACAAGCCGCGTTCTGTCGCGTTAGGTACCTACTTCTTGTTTGGTCATACCACCGTGGTATAGAATATTGGATGCAAGCCCGCAGACGGGTTTAGAAACTTGAAACTGAATTATGAATACTCACGATGTTTTCCTTCACCATTTCTCGGGCTGTTTCACGACTTCGTGACTTTAGATTTTACAGTGTCAAACCACCACCTACCGTGGGAACAGTAATAACCCTCAAATGCCAAGAACTTTGATACTTCAAAATGACACGCAATGTTCGAATGCCCTTGGGGGCTAAAATGGCCGTTTTAGCAATATTGTTTTCAATTCATAACAAGCAAATGAAATGCTCAATTCACCGGGGCGGTAAAAAGGTCGTTTTAGCAATATTGTTTTCAATTCACTAGAAGAAAAATCGTAAAATGGCCCCTTATTGCAATTCTTATCAAGCAGATGAAATGCTCAATTCACCTATTTGACAGTTTTGACAGGAAAATCGTGAAATGACTCAGTAACTTTCTGTCAAATAGCAGATTCATAAAAAGTTACTCTGGGAGTAACTTTTTTCAATTCATTTCGTAAAGTGAATTGAAGAAAATAATAATAATTGCTCATTTAGGCCTTTATTATTTTTAACTTTTGGAGCACGCCCATGTTACGGACAGCATTTATATCGTCGGCAAAGTCTAGCACATAGAGAAAGGATGAGCATTTGAAATGCCGATCTGGAGTTTGTGTTAGGTAGTAAAAGTGTGAGCAGTGATACCGAGTTGGAGCCTTAATTATCTACCCTCGCCGCTGGCGCTGCGCCGGCACCGCCGAGGCGGACTAAGGACAATATCCATCCATGGTTAGTGTTTAGATTATTTACCTAGGTATATTATCAATAGATGCAGTAGAGAGGATATTTACTTACCATCAAGTTGGTGCATCTAGGTACTTACCTACAATGGTACCTAACCTACTTAAGTACCACAAGATGCACCAACTATTTGCAAGAGTAGATAAGTACCTACATTTATTTGCAAAAAAAAATAATGAAATACCACTATTATTTTTCTTAGTTAAGTAGGTACCTAGGTATAGTTGGTTACTTAAGTATAGCATGCATGGACGAGTATTATAGTCCAAGGTTACAGGTATATTATTATTATTATTATCATACACACCTAATAACATACCCATGTAACTCAAATACCTACTAACCACTTTCTTATTTTCAGGTTTTACAGGAAGGTTGGCATGTCTGTTTTGGAATACATCAATACCTACTACCCACATTCCTATTGAGAAGCCTGCAGAATATGAAGAGAGCTTGTTTAATAAACCCGTTCCGGTCCAGCTACCATGGCTGTCTCCGAAGTAGAGGGCTATCATTATGGGCAAGGGCTTGGGCTACTAGGCCGGCTGCCTGTGCAGTCAAGATGAAATAAGCTCAATACTCATGGTAAGTGTAGGATTGTTATTATAACTAGTTTAAGCCCACAGCTTTGCTCACATGCTAAGTACTTACTCTGATAAAAAGTACTGTGTTATTCTAGGTCATAATCTATGTATAAGTATTCCAAAGTTCAAGCAAATCCATCGAGTAATTTTAGCATGACAAAGTAATAAACATCCATAAACACATCCATGCAAACATTAACACTTATAATTTGAGAAAAATTGAGTTGTTTCAGATGTACAGTCCAATAAGTGGAAATAAAACAATGCTCATCGCTAAATTAATTTATTTACATCAAATTATTAATCATCACTCATAATCTTATTAATATTATACTTAGGTACATTATAAAAACATCTAACTTTTATTGATATGCTAGATAATCTAGATAGTTATTAGAATAGAATAGAATAGAAAAAGTTTTTATTTTCCATTAACATAAACATGGGTAACATACAAATGTTTTATAATTGCAATTTAGACTTCAATTCTTGAGTATGTAGGTATATCTAGCTGTAGCGCATAGTGGGGCAACTCATGACTCCCTTGTGTGGATCCACCATGCACTTTAATCTCATCTTGAGCAACTTCCATCTCATCAAGAGGCTGAAAATGAAAGTGTGGTTTTTAGGTACTTATTTAAAACAATGTTTATCTTAATACTTTATTGTTACAGGTATTTTCAAGTACAGGGAATGACCATTTAGCTGCAGGTCAAGATGTGGGACGCTTAATCAGAGACTTTGGTCAGCAAGTCATATTTAGAGCACAACTATAATTTGTAAAAGTTCTTGTATTTACAATAAAATCCTATTTATATAACAATTTTTTTCATTGTAAACTACATAGGTACGATAGGTACTAAGAAATTTTAAAATTGTTCAGGCACTTTCGTTGCACGCATTTTCATAGCCTCAAAATTAAATTTTGTAGGTTTGTAGGTTTTTCAGAACAATGCAATGGTAATCAAATAACGAATGTATTTACCGAAAAAGCATCTATGTAAGCACTTACTTTGAAATAGAAAGATCCAACTCGTAGATAAACACGAGATAATATAGCATCAACAAAGCTGGACATTGGTATAGTTATTCTACTCTTTTGTTGAAAACTTTGTTCAAATACTCCCTAAAAAAAAACTTTTTCTCAGTTTAAATCACTAAACAAACAACTTTAAATAATACTAGCAAAATTCTAAAATTTTTCATTATTGTTTTGTTTACGTTACGATCTATCCATACTTTGACATTGACAGCGATAAACTTATGTAACTGTCAGTGTCAATCAAAGAAAAATATTTTATTGCACCTACAACTGTAAATTTTAAACAGTTTATTCAAAAATGCCATCGTTTTTATGTTTAATATTGATATTAAAACATTCTATGATACAAAAACAAATTATTTGCAGAATATCTTTAAAATTTTATACAAGTTTATTGAAATAAAACCTTTTGGAAGTTTGCGGTGTTTAATTTTTTCATATGGCAATGTAACGTTTATATATGAATCTGCTGGTGAATGGAATTGCTTTGCTTACAATATTGCTAAATCTGTGCCATTTTACCACATTTTAGAGATATTGCTAAATTATTGCTCGGAATTCATGAAATGAATTCTTTTTAGCAGAATTGCTGTAAACGGCCTTTTTAGCCCCCCTTATTTTATGTATCGTGCTTTTCAAGGCATGTTATGTCATGTATTTGTAGCACATTTATCTAATGCTCTGCGATTATCAATAAGATAATCAAACAGTAAGATAGTCATCCTAATCTTTGGTTCCTATTGGCACACGCGTTATATCGTAGAAAAATCGTTAATTTATTGCTTATCACTTACGGCCCGTCTCAATAATCTATCTATCTATGGTTTTACTTACTGTCGCTAAATATTTGTAATTTTTTTTATGTAAGTAATGTCAAATACCTACCCACAGTCAATACAAAATGATCATCAATATAATTAAAAACTTAAACGAAAACTCCATCAACCCCAAAAACCTATGATTTTCCCTACAACTGATATCTACTTGCTCTGTAAAGTCCTCACAGTTCGACAACATTTTATAGCTCAAACAGTTCTTCGCAAGCATTCCCAAACTTCATTTGACCCTAATCTTACCATTAACAAGCGAATCTCTTATAATGTCTGCAGGATTGAAAGTCGACGCACAGCTATCGCGAGTCGACACTATTATTTCATTAGCTCGTTTCTTTACAATCGATTAAACAAAAAATTAAATATATATTCCCTTCCTTTTAACAAATGTAAAGCCATAGTCCATGAATGGCTCCAGTCACTAACTTACGCTGATACGGAAGGCCTGTTGGTTCCTCTCAAGTGACACACCAACATACGTAGTACACACACCCTAACACCCTCACACACACATACACACACTCAATCACATCCACACACCCCGACCACATACTCTACCTCTTACATTTTACTCTTATTTTAATTAGTATTTAGCTCTATGGAACTCTGTATTTTCTCGGAGGTGGGCGTTGATGTCTGCGACACAGTTTTATACTTCTGCAGATGTCATCGACTTACAATGTTTGTACCTTTGCTTATTTGTTCCAAATAAAGTTTTTATTATTATTATTATCACTTCAAATGTACACTTCATCAACTAGTAAGTGGAGGTCCTTGGTCTCTGCCTACCCCCATAGAAAAAGCCGTGATTTTATGTATGTATGTACATAATTATCTACTAAAAAAGAGCTTATAATCTCATACTTATGAACAGATTAAACAAACCGTATCAATATCATTCCATTCGTTCAATAACTGGTCTCTTGTACTCAGAGACTTACTACAAACTTACAACAGATCTCTGTTTCGTCGGGGGTTAAAACACTTGATTACTCAGTCTGTCATGACAGCTAGCACTAAAGTCAAAGTACAGCGTCATTCCACAGGCACCGTGAGAACTGTTATCAGATTATCTGTACCGACCCTTGTGAAAGTCAAATGCGCATTAAGGGTGGTGGTAAACGCCAAACTACCACGCACCTGTACTTTTTACCCTTGGGCGAATAAACACGCTTTTTCACCCTTTTCGTTGTTTAATGTCCGTCTGATTACCCTGCTTTTAATGATTATCTATTAGCAAAGAAGGTAGATTAACTCGTTAATTAAAAAATAATTTTAATTTAACATTAAAATAGAGAAAAATAAAATCAGAGCAAACTGCGGCCTTTTTATACTAAGCACGCACCAAGAATAATTCATGTTTTAGCTTTTGTAGATACAAATAAATAACAATAAATATCCTTAGACATTCCACACATCGTTGTCTAGTCCCAAGCTAAGATGACTGATATAATTATACTACTTAAATACATTTTTATTTTTTATTTTTAATATGCTCAATAGAAATATGAAATCTTCTAATCTTACAATCTAGGTCACTAAAATAAACATCTTGGAACTTTCAAATCACCAATATATTCAGTTAAATATAGTTTTTTGTTATGTAAGTCTGAAATTATTTTGAGAAATAAATTGTCTCACGCATAATATGAATTGTATCTATAACATTATAATAGCACAAGGGAAATTACTCACGTAAAATTATCGTCAGTGTGAGACGCGACCGCGAGGAGTGACCATACTCATACCCAGATGAAGATTCTCCGGAAGAATCGAAACATTGTCGGTATCTAAATCGACGATAATTTTACGTGAGTAATTTCCCGTGTGCTATTATAATGTCTAATACAACTCACGATAGTTTTGAAAGTGAAAAATGTATCTATAACCAAAGACGATTAAAATCTAGAAGACAGACAAAGGCCATACACAAAATCGTAACCTGTACCAGATAGCTTGGAAACTTTAAAACATAAATTTTATCCAAGAAATTTCAATTACTTTCTAGTTAAAATTACCTAAAATAAAATTTATATTGAATATTGTTGCTACCTAGGTACTACTAAGATAATATTAGATAAGATAATAAAATTGATGTTTTAAAGTTTCCCGGCTATCTGGTACTGCGGGATCAGGGTTACGATTTTGTGTATGGCCTTTGTCTGTCTCCTAGATATTAATCGTCTTTGCTATAACTCTACTATATTTCTACAGTACATTAATCTATCACTTAAACACACCCCAGCTAGCATTAAACAACGTTTAACCCCTAAACCGGCGTGTGGGAACCTTGACTAATAATTATTAAACATTAAAATCGATTCTGCAATCACACCGCACCTGGTGAAAGGCAACCGTTCACTAAATACACGGCACGTGGTTTACAATTTCATTAAAATCCGTAAAGCCGTTCTTATGTTATAATTGGTGTAACTACATTTTGCATTTTTGTATTATAATAGAATCTATAGACATATTTCTAGACTACGAGTATACGGGTCCATAGGTACCAACGATTTGAGAGGGTGTGCGTAAAAATTATCGAACTTGAAAAATAAGGGACAGCCTAATACAGATAATACGCTAATTTAAAGTCTAACGGCCGGTTTGAATGTACCTATAAGTACGGCCGGTACTGTACCTATAAGTACCTACTAAAAATACCTACTGAAAACACGTAATTTTATTTGCAGTAAAATTCAAACTTGAGCGGCAATGGGCATGCAATCTGTCACGTATGGGAAGCTAACCTGAAAAATATGGGCTACCAAATATGTATTTCTTACCTTAGACATCTTCAAAGCCATTTTTGTAAAATTTTCCTAAACCTATAAAAAAAATACAATATTATTTTAGTTACTGTTTTGGTGGACAGTTGCCTTTAATCACCCAGAAAGAAAAAGGTGAAAATCAAAGTGTATAATTTAGTTCTATAAATCTGAGGTCGGCGCGCGCGCAATTTCGTAGTAAAACAATTACTGCCACGTGCTCACGTAATTATTAGGGCGCATTCACACGCTGTGTTTACCTGCCGTTCCGCGGTTATTAAAGCTGTACCTTAGCTGACGTATCGTTTACATAAAAGCACACAGTGGGGCGTGGGATTCGGGGGAGTTTGTGATTATTGATCAATACGAGCATAATTTGCTGAAAATTACAACAGTTCGTGTAAGCCATAAGTTTCCTCGAAGACAGAGCGAAGGACGTTGTTTTCAGATCATCAATTCTCTTTCAATTCCTTTCAATGTAATCTAATAAAACTTCTTAACTCTTTGTGTTTTGTTTTTAGACGGGAGCAAAGGGTCTTGCCTTTCCCTTGGAAGATGATTAAGTATAATTAAATCGTCATGTCGAAATTGGTTACCTTTGCCCAACAGTTATTTTTAGGCCTTCAGGCGGCCTAAATGCCATCACTAGAGATAGACTAGCTCATATGAACTTACTTAGCAGCTAAAAAGCTCTAAACATGAAATACATTATAAAAATAATGTTGGACATTTCTACCTATAAACAATGCGAATGTAATGTACTACTTTATTACATTTACTAACTCATCATAATTATCCACAAGCCATAGGTACCCACTGCTGGGTGTTGTGTTGGCCTCTGTGAATGAATATGAATATTATACATTCTTTACATATTTTTACAAAAAGATTTGATAGCAAGTGATAGTAAAAGGCAAAATAAAACTACGTTAAAATAAATCGACGGGAATATCAATTTATCTAAGCTCAATTCAACCGAAAAAATAATAGATTTCCCACATCCATCGAGCGAGGCCCCAATATTTTGCCGATCAGTGCATTAATTGCAAGTAATAAAACCGATGGGCTGTGCGCACAATAGCGGGCTAGCCGGGATGCGCGGCAAACGTTGTGACATAAGAAACGAAAATAGTATAAATCACGTGTGCACGCTCGTCTGAACACGCCTTTATGGCAGTAGTGTTCGCAGAAATGTTGCCCTTCTGAATTCTGGAATGTTATTTTGTATCTTTTAAAATCAACTTTCGGTTAATATTATTCATAAGTATATAATTTAACGAAACAAAATCATTCAGTATGGTTAAGTGTTTTGAATACATAATAATAATATTCGCAGAATATTCTAGAAGAGTTTCATTACTTTAGGGTTGTCCCGAATATATTATACTATATTTTTAGCCAACTTTTTTCCCTGAAAACATTATCCCAATACAGTTCAGCTATTATTTACGAAATAATACCATTTAATTTTTATTTAAATACAGACTTTTAACACACAAGCAATTTGTAGTCCCGTCCCACCTTTAGAATAATTCTCATTTATATATTATCCTTACCATATTGGTTAAAATTATACGATATTTAACTTTCCCACTAAAAGCACATTCCCTGATACCTACCAAAAATCCGTTTATTGTCATCAACACCCTCAAAACAAAATTCCAGGGGTAACATTGACAAATAGCGTTTGTTAACGACACCACTAATGAATAGTGTTGTTGCCTTTATACTTACATATATTCGAGTATAAAGAACATGGAAACATAATTTTAATTTACTCTAACAATGCTCAATAATTCCAAATAACTAATAATTCCAATGCATATTTATGACTATGAACCATTGAGAGTAGACTGGCTCGATATCATATTCTTAAACGATATGTTATCCAAACATTACGGTGGTGTCGTTGACAAATGATATTTGTCAACGATACCCCGGGAGTATAGTATTGAGGGTGTCGTTAACAATGCACGTTAAAAACAGTACAGTCAGAATAAAAATAACTACTCCGTAAGGGCTGTTCCACACGAGTGCGCGGCAGGGTCGTTCGTGCGAGAGGTAACATAGCCGCCCAATATCACGACATGGTGGGGTCGATACCAACATAAGTCGACTGTAACGCCATCCTTGTAAGAATACGGTTTTATGAGATATACGCTTGGAATAGGCGTAGGATATGAAAATAATGTTTCCTCATGTCGTAAAAGACTGTTTCAAATTCAGCTGCCCTAGCCATGTTACATTTCTACAATCGCTAGAGTAGAAACTAAAAAAAAGACGTGTGGCACTTGGAGACTGCCGCGGTAAAGCGATTGCATAGCATTTTGTTGTGTTAGGTTATTTTCGTTACGGAATTTCTGGATTCGGTCTCCACGCTCAAGGTCCGCGATAGAAGCTATGCAATAGCTTTAAAGTATAGTAACGTTTCAGTATTCGGGTGTGAGACGAACAAGAACTCATCTCATTGACTGCTAACTCCACAGGTTCAGGTCAGATCCAGCTGTGGCAGTTCCTCCTGGAGCTACTGAGCGACTCCAGCAACGCTGGCTGCATCACCTGGGAAGGCACCAACGGAGAGTTCAAGCTGACCGACCCCGACGAGGTCGCCCGTCGGTGGGGCGAGCGCAAGTCTAAGCCAAACATGAATTATGACAAGCTCAGCCGCGCGCTCAGGTAACAGACCTCTGGTGACCTCTCAATGTGACCTGTCTCGTTTCTGTGGACAGTATTTACCTCTGATTGACATTGGTGACCTTCGTTCATCATTGTTGACCTCTGGTTATTATGTTTGACATTGGTGACCCAGAGGTGTTCAATGTCAATGAATAACCAGTGGTGATCCTTTATCTGGTCCTAATGGTGCGAGCATTTGCGATTAAACGGGTACCCATTAACGCTCGGCGAATAGCCTATGCAATTTTTAACAACGTGTCTTATGAAAAAGTTTGTCAAAAGTTAATATTTTGATGAAGTTGTTCATAACATTTAAACAATAAATTGGTTCATGCTGTTACTATATTTATATGAGACTTCAACAGTCATTCAGAGATTCGATATCATGAGTTGATTATGTTGTACAGTATGAACAAATTTCATGTTGCGTCGCAAGTGTGTACAATTGCAAGCAATGTACTAATAACTTCTCTTTACACAGATACTACTACGACAAAAACATAATGACGAAAGTTCACGGCAAGCGGTATGCGTACAAATTTGATTTCCAAGGATTGGCCGCGGCGACCCAGCCGGCGGCCAGTGACCCCGCCTATAAGTACCAGAGCGATCTCTTCATGAGCTCCTACCACCACTCGGCAAAGCTCTCGTCATTCATGTCGCCACACGCTGCGATGCCCACCTCCACAGGTAATATTTATAGCGAATGCGATGCGATTTCAAAAGGCTGAATTGGTTTCTATACCTACTTTTATCGTGTCTATGCTGAACGTTATGCGGGCACCACACATTGGAGTGTTGGAACGTGTTGGTTCCAACACTCCAATGTGAGGATCGATCTTGGACGGTTATTGGACACAAACGGAGCATTGCCATTGGCCATCCTATTCGTAGCCAATGTTGGAACCAATTTGAAGCCAATCTGTGGTGCCCGCATTACAGACTACCTCAACAAAACTTCACTACTACTTATCAATACTATTTTTCTACTCAGTTCACCACTTTGTTGCAATAATAATTCTAAAACCAGATATCATAGCCCATTACACAGATAAAATAATACTAGTACCCATTACCATTTAAAAAATAATAACACATTCCGAGCTCTCAAAACAAATTCCACAATTGAATTTCAATTATTATTTAAAAGCGTGTTGTCATAAGCGTGTGATATGCACCCTCGTAGTAGGGCTAATCTGCATGTCTGTAGTGCTAATGCATCGGTACACTCGCGTGAACAAATATTTAACCGGTGCTCGAAACGGGTTGTCACTGGCACGGTTGACTAGCGTACTTGACTTAATGGAGCACTTAAATATATCTATAAATTGAATGTGACTGTGGAAATATCCGTTTGATAATAAAAATGTTCCGTTTGATAAACTGGTCTTGATAATCATTAGGTGCTTATGAAAACCTAAAGGGGCAGAATTTAAATCGTTTTGAAGGGCCTTAGTATTAGGTAAAATGACCACTTTGGTGTTTTTTAAATATTGATATTATTGCTGTTCTATATTTTTATTACGGAGAGGGGGTATCTCAATAAGCTTAATTGTATTATAGACCCCTAATTTTCTCAACCAGATTTTGAAATATTTTATTGTGAACATTTTGAGACCAGAGCGATCAATTTGTTTTTAAAGATTGTCCGCTAATAAGCTTTAGATTAAATACTTTAAAAACAAAACAGATTTCAAAAACAATTACCTTAATGTAACATAAAAACTAACTAAGAAAAAATATCCTAATATATTTTCAATTATAATTTATGAGCCTTAATATTAAAGAGAATGCCAACCTTGTGTATTTAAGTATTTGAAGTCGTTATGAAACCATTTCAGCCAAAATGCGTGAGCGAATTATGTGTTACCAGTTTATTTTATTCAAGGTTTTTGAGTACCTACTTACATTAAATACTTACGTAGGTACTACATTCTATATTATAGCATGCAGTTGTACGTGATCAAGTATTTTTTTGTATTTAATTTACTTATTAAAAGCATTGTTATATATTATTATAATAATACTTTTAAGTAAATGTGTCAAAACCATTATCTTTATCTTCGTGAAAAAACGATGAACTTATGTTTTTTTAAATAACTTTAACATCATCAGGCCGGCCAGGCTTTAGGGATTTGAAAATTAATTTGTGTCATTACAAATAAAAGTATGCATTTAATTTTATTGTGTGATAGAGGATTCCTTAATTGACTGAGGCAAGTAATCTTGTTCCAGCGTCCATTTTCCCGTCGGCGTCGTGGGGCAACTGGGGCGGAGGCGGCAGCAACCTCTACTCCCCCCATTCTATGCCTCCCCCCCACGTGACGACTCATCTCGGCTCCTACCCGCACTACGCATGACCTGTCTAATCTGTACCATGACTTATCTATGGAAATTAATCTTGCAAAGTTATATCTATGATTTTGTCGCAATTTGAAGTATAAAGAAAATCTGAAAGCACCGAGTTTGTGTGGAAAGTAAATGAAGTGAAATAGTAACAAGATCGAGGCAAGTAAAAATCTGTCGTATCTGCTTATTCAGAAGGAGTCGTGTTTTAAGGTAAGTATCTAAATAAAACGAAAAAAAATAAAAAAAAATAATGGTGAACGAAAAATAATAACACACAATAAATAAAAATCCTTGGGCATTCCACACAGCGTCCACTAGTCCAAAGCTAAGCAATTTAAAGCTTGTGTTATGTTAAGATAAACTACATAGACATATTTATTTTTCAATCGACACTTTGACATTTGGTGTTATTTTACTTGGGGTTTTTATTATAATTGGCTTTTTGCCTATTCTTCTATCTAGTGGGAAAAGTTTTGAGACTGTAGATAAGTAGAGCATCTAAAATTGATTTCTCTTTCAAATGTAACGTGAGTTATTAATTACTAGACATTAAGTACCTATAGGAAAGCAGTAAATGATCCAAATTATAATTATGTTACAGGTATTTTAAAACATAGAGAACGCCAATTTCATTTTTTAAAATATGTTTTTGAATATCAATGGCTAATTTGTCATCAAGTAAGTAAGTAAGTACTTATATAATATTTGCAAGATTTATTTCCATAGTACAATAAGTACTGTCTGACTCATTATTATAGTTATTAAGTACATGTACTTTTGAAATGTATATTAACTTTACTGGGTCTTTCTTGAGTGATTTCATTGATATAAATATCAATTTTAACACGAAGTTATCTGAGTCTTTCATCATAAACCACGAAAAACTGCAAAAAATATGACTAAGCAATATCATTTTGTATAAGAAGAAAATGTTTTATTTTAGATATATTATTTAGACGAGAACAACATGCAGTTGTGATTGTTACTAGCTCGCCCGCAACCCAAAGCGGAGCCGACATCACTAGTATGTAACAGAGAATGCTGTAAATACTAGATACTCATTATTATTAAGTAGAATTATTTATTTAGGATAATATAAAGTTTTATTGGACCTATGAAAATAAATCAGAAAAAAATGAAAAAAAGAATGTGACTGTTTGTGATAATATTTCAATTTACGATGTAAATTCGAATTAAAATATTATTACAAAATACCACAAAGTGATGAGATCTAAATACCAATTCTCGATTGGATACTCAGTATTATTATGTGTATTATCTTTAAATTGTTTTTTATCAAGTTGTGAATCGGTGTGTTCAGTTAATGGAACTCAAAGCAATTTTAGTATACTTAAAGAAATACGCTCAATTGGTGCCATTTCGTAAAATCTCAAAATCGCATCTTCAAATGTGGATTTATAAATTCTGTATTACATGCAAATAGTTGTACCTAGACCTAAAACTCTTTACAATAGGTGGCAATTTATGACTGGAATGGAAAAGGGAAGTAACAAACGCCTCTATCAGCACGGATGATTGACTCTTAGTTAGTTCAGTGTCTCGTTCCAACATTTCAACTCTAGTGACCTACTCCATCCAGCGGCTGAACACTTTTAACAACCAAAGTTAGACGCAGTTCATAAAAACACGATGTATAAATTGATGCACTTGTTAAAACTCGATATTTCGATACAATAATTGAATAATAAGAAATCGATTACAATCGACAGAATTGCAAAATGTCAAAATTATTAAGTATTCAAACACTGAAACAAAAGGCACTCGGAAAATTAAACAAACACTGTTAGGGCATGATGTCTCTAGATCTGTGGTCTCTCTCATTAAGTACTCTTTCTATTCTGAATCCCTAAGATATCTTAAGTCCTCATTGCCCCTGTATCATGACTTTAAAGGTCTGCAATCAAATATGAACAAGTGGCAATTTTTTTAAATAAAACTGACTCCAATTTCGTAAAAAGATTTCAATTTCCTGCACTCACGAGATGCTTTTTAATAATAATAATAATAATATTTATTTATTTCGGAACATACTTATATCAGCTCCTCAATATTTAATTACTTAATACGTCTTAATACGACTTAATACGTCCACTTCGGGATTATACTCTTTCAAACAGAAAAAGAATGATTCAAACGGTTCCGGTGATAGAATAGTCAGAAAACATACTTAAAGTTTTACTAGCTAACATGTTTGTAAGTAATAAATCATTCTTTTTAGTGATCGATATTGTATTTTGAAGAGGACTAGGATGAAAATGCATTGTTGAAAATCTTCCCTTGTTTTCTTATTTGTAATATTAATTATCGAATGAATGAGCCTCGAAAGGTATCGGAATTTTACCTAGGTACCCAAAGATTTGTTTTAAACACCTGTCCAATTTGCATTTAATATTGATATCTACAGAAATATTTCCAGTTGAGACCATTACGCAAAACAAAATAATATCCGTTCTTGTTCCAGTGAACTAAATGATTATTGTGAATATTTTCAGCTGTTTTAATAAAATTACTTACGAAAACGTCTTGAAGTGTATATAAAATTAGAATATTTTAAAAGTGCAATCGTAATAGACTAGATTAGTTTAGTAATAAATCTTTGAATGTAGGTACTATTAATTTGATTATAAAGTAAATTATTTTTGTTTCTGTTAACGATTTGTGATACATAGTTACCTACCTATCTAATTTTTTTATTTCCTCTCAATAATGTTTACCCAAAATATTGATGTACCCACCTACATAGAGTTTATATTGTCATTAACTTGTATTTACAATAAATGTACATCTATTTCAAACCAATTTATAAACATTCGTAAAGAAGAGGTTGTATTTCATAAGATTATTAGATGAAGCAGAGGTAAATAACAATCTCATTGAAAAACTGGTTGTAACATTCCACAGCAGTTGGTGTGACAAGTTCTAGTAAAATTAGTTGTTGCTAATTTACAAAGCATCGCTACCGCTCGTCTAAGGGCGTTTGTCCACCGCCGCCGTCACAGGGACGGCAACGAGAAAAAGGCGACGGCGCCGAAGTGTCCACCGGAAAGCCGTCACGTCATCTTTAACTCGACCAGAAATAATCTCGTTCTCGTTGACGTCCCGGTGACATATGAAATACCCGAAAATTGAACAGTTAGGCACTATCTAGGTACACCAACATAATGGCCGGTTTACATTATTCCAGTCCAGCGATCCAGTCCAGTACTGGATTGCTTACTGGAAAAATGTAAACCGGCACTGGAATGAACTGAATCCAGTAAGCATTCCAGTCCAGTAACTGGATTCGCGGTCTACTTTTCAATCCAGTGCGATCAATCCAGTCCAACTGGAATAATGTAGACGGCCAATCCAGTGCCATTCCAGTGCTAACGAAGTACACACATGTTGGTTGTTTTTGCGGACTTTTTTTTGCAAAGAAAAAGGATTCTAAATGACTGGAATAATGTAGACGTTACAGAGCCAGTCCAGCACTGGACTGGAATCTCGCTAGAGCACTGGACTGGAATAATGTAAACCGGCCATAAAGCTATGACCATAATGTTTTCTGATACTGAAGTTAAGAGGAGTCTTTTGTAAACATTGTTCTTATGCTTACAATATTTTCAAAAATAATCAGTAGATAATCATCAATAATGATGTCGACGATATCGGCCTTGGTATCATTATTATTTTTGAGTAATAATCAAATGTTTTTTGATGAATTAAGCCTATAAGTAACAACTTCTTAATATTTTGGATTGTATCTGTAATAAAAAATAAACTTCGATTTATCGAGCTTAGATAAATAAAATCAATGTACCTATTTATTTGTTAATAAAGAAACACATTTTTACTCATAAATTAAATTACCTTTTTTGTAAATTATTTTTATTAATAAATATTATTAATTTATTTTTTATTACGATTATTATTGTAGTGAAACAATTTAGTTACCTAATAATATTGTGATTACGAATTCCAGTCAATATTTAGATTAATATTAATTTATTTATTTTTATATATTAAGTATGACGTATTAAATTGTAAGTTTATTATTTTTATTTTTAATGCATGTGTCAATATAGTAAAGATCATTTTAGATGTAGAGATACCATTGTATAGATGTTATTGTATTTGAAATTGAATAAAACAAAATGAAATGTAGTTTTTATTACAAACTTTTATAACCTACAAAAAATCAAAAACACACTGATTTTTTTTGATTGCTCTTAATGTGGAAATTCTTTAGAGCAAATCGAGAACTTTCAAAAGTACACGTGTAATTGAAGTACCTATACAACAACCAGTTACCTGCAAATGTAACTATAAAACGCACAATGACAATAATTATTCACCTATACTTTTTGAGATGGAGTAATAGCTTGTCCAACACTTTAGGCATCATCAGCTTAAATGTTCTTACCCACAGTAAAGACATGGTCAAGAAAGAGAAAGAAAGAAAGAAAAATCGTTTATTTTGGTAGGACCTCAAGGATAACTTCTGCTGATGTTCAAGTCATGACAGGACCTCTAAACCAATTCGATAAAACATTTTTGAATCGCTGCTGCCTGCATCTAAATAAAAAAAACTGCTAAAAAAAAATAAAAAAAAAATCGGTCGAGAGTGGTGCCCAGGCAGACACAGGTGCCACAGGTCAAACTTATAACTCATCTTTTTTTGTGTCAAAAATTAACATAACGCCTTTTCAAAAAAATTACCTATTCACAATTGGCCCATCCGTTCATTGCGTCGCTACGTTGTCTCAAACAGGCTTATAATATCCCTCATTTTCGTCGGTGGGTAAAAATCTGCACCAGCATGATGTATAAAAAACCCACATCAGCAACAACCCTTGTTCAAACCTGTGGGCTAACCCTTGAATCTAATCCTAATCTCGATCCAGTTCTAATCCGAATCAGTTCCAATCTCACCAAACGTAAAATTGCCACTCTGGAACAAAATCGAGATTGAAATTAGAATCGACTATGAGATCGACTGCTCATTGTAAATAACAGTGGCAGAATGAAATATCACGATGCGTAAGTACCGGCTTAGAAAAAAAAACGGCGGGAAATTACAAACGAGTGAAACAAGGGTCCCACTTTTTCAAGTAATTTAATACATTCAGTTTTGCAATTATCAAGGTAGCTGTAATCTTTTTTATTGTACGAGAATCCAAGTAAAATGATAAATTACTACTTACTTTAATAAATTTCGTCCATTCCAATTGTTAAGATTTGTGGTGTTGGTTGAATAAAATACTGGATTACCTACTTGTATACTCTTACATCGTTTATTGCACACACAAAATTACAATTATTATAACTGATTATAACATTAAAATAAACATAATTTAATTTAAAAGTTTATTATTGGTTATCAGCTGATTCTTGACGGGATGTTGGTTCCAGACAAAGCTATCATGTGTAGCTCCTCCAAACGAAGCATCAACACTAAGTATCTTGAGGTCTGCATCACAAATCTGCAAGAAAGACCATAGTTTACTTTTAACAGAATGATTTATGGCAAAGAGATCCGCTATGGGTTTCATTTTTAATACTCACAATAAGCACATTTCTTGAATGGAAGCCTTTGCAATTATAAAATCGTTCCTCATTCTGTGCTGGTTTTATTATGGCAATGTGGGTACCATCGATGCAGCCTTCAACCGCTGGTATTTGAAACTTTTCATAAAATCTGAAACAGGATTTTATGTTATGCTTATTAGACTATTCATAAATAGTGCCTATAACTATCACACATTAAAATAATGTGTTCATCGATTATATAGGGTAAAGGAATTGTATGTATTTACTGAGTTCATAAATACAATAGGTACCTACTCTACTATGCTCAAATATGAGAAAAATACTAAAATATAACTAGGTAGGTACCTTCTTTTGATGGAATCCCGTTGTTGTCTTGTCTGGGGGAATTTTAGCCATTTGTTGAGAATTTCTTCATTGTTGAGTGCCGCTGTAACTTCTTTTATTGCTCTTGAAACCGATTGTTGGGACATCATGATGCCAGCCATGTGTTTCACCCACTAATCGTTGGTAACTTCCCGTAGCGTAAAATGAAAGAGCCACCAAAATCTAGAAATAATCATTTAACAAACAGTTATTTACCCTACAATTTTCATGAAGTTTTTCGGAAACAGATGGTTTTCTAGTAGGTACATAGGTTAACATAACCAAGCTAGCAAGCCTAGACTGAAACATTTAGGCCTGCAAAGTGCAAGGCCCACTACAAAATACCACGCATGAGAGTTCAACTTTGTGTTTACAAACCTTGTATCTTGAGGTTATATCACTACGACGCGAAGGCTTTGGCATCAAAGGCACTAAATCGGTACTTAAAACGTTAAAAAGGCTTTTGCTGACCCTGTAGCACTTTATGAATTCGTCGTCGGTCATGGCAAAAGCATTTTCTGAATACCGAGCTATTCTTCTTGTATTTCGCCTTTGCCTTATGTCTTCTTGATGAGCATTGGTTAAAATATCACGTAAATGAGCCAAATGTGCCATTTTCTCGTTTAAAATCACTCTGTAAATCACTAATATCCTCGCACAATCGCTAAAAAGTAAACTTTTGGCAACTGTGAAATTTCGATCGCAAACTCGATTCCGTTCTCAATACGAAACCTCAAAATCGCGTCAAGAGTGCCAAAAAAGATGATAGTTTCGAGAACAGTCGATTTCATTTAGTTCCATAAAAATCCACCAATTTCGATTTCAATCGTGCGCTAGTTGCGCGGTCAAGAGTAGGGGAGACCGGGGACAAACGTAACAGTTTGTATTCCATGCCAGATTTCTTGTTTGTAATAACATTTGAGTTAAATTAAATATAGCCATATTATACCTACGTTTATGGTCTATAAATGTACATTATAATTTTATGTATTATTCCTTGGTTTCTATATATTATTGAGCCTCCAAAAAAAAATGGAGATTGTTACTTTCGACCCCATGGTCAGGACGATAGTAACAAGGGCGTGGGTCGAAAGTAACACCTCATAAGTTATAGTGTATGTTATAAAAACAATCAAAAGAACATAACGGTGAAATCAAATTATTTATTTCAAAGTTATACGTATTACAAAAATAATTAACTTTTTACGTAAGATTAACCTTTTAGTAGGTAATACGTAAAAATCAATCGAAATGGCTTTTCAAATAAAAAAAACAAAATCTAAATCGATTTTTCTGTTCGAGAGCTGTGATGCCACAGTAAAACAACCACACAAACACACACAAAGACATTTCAAACGCTTAACACCTATATAAAAGTAAAAAAATAAAAGTTGAATAACATCACACTTATATACAGGGGAAGTAACACGTTACTTTTGTCCTGCCATGAGATGTTACTTTTGTACCCAACCCCGTTTTTGATATTTTATGCCAAATAACTTTAAAACTGAATGTGTTATACGAAAACAAGTTATAGCATGCTAAAGACAATCTTAATGTTAATCAACGAACTAATAGTCATATTGTTCTCAGCATCTTAATTCTACGTAAACACTAAATGAATAAACAACAACAAAAATCACTTTTGGTGCAAAAAATCACAATACGTCCACTAACAAATTGTTCTGCGTGCCGCGGGGCGCGGGGACTGAACTCATCCGCGGGGGGCGGTGCAAGCTAACAACCAAATGGTCACATGCGTCGTTTCGACCATTGGACATGGCTACAGAGCGATTGTTACTTTCAACCCGCCGTTACTTTTGTCCCCGGTCTCCCCTACCAAATGGCGCGATTTCGATCCTAATTTCAAATTAGGATTGGAATCGAGTCTCAAGGGTAAGCCCACTGATCAAAAGGGATTTAAATATATTTGCTACTAATAGTGCCCTCTATTAATGAAGTCTGTAAGCTTGCGGCCTTAAAGAAAAAGTTACTTTCACACAGTTAAGTCAGCATGACGTGTAGATGGCGCTACCTGCGTGAAAGAAAAGATTTTTGAAGGCATTTTATGAATGACGTAGACAAGGAGACATTGTAAAATACGGAGGCTAAAAAACTAGATAAAAATATTATGAACCTAGGTACCTTTCTAAGTACTTTTACCAATCCTTATTTCTACTTATTATGTGAAAAATTAGAATATACCTATAAAAAACTACCTACAGTAGCTAGATAAGTGTCTAAACACAATAGGTATGCCGAACTTACTTAGATTCAGTTGCGCAACTTTGTGTGGCATGACGTGCGCAGCCGAACTTCTGCTGAACTTACGCCGAAGTTCGGCTGCCGAACTTACGCAACGTAATTTCGGCCTAAATTGTGACGTCACTAATTAAAATATGATTACGCCATAGTTCGGAATAGTGTGTTTAGACAACAAAACCAGTACCTATGACTTTTGAACTTGCCACACCGGCAGACGTTATTTTGTCCTAATTTCGAATACAAAAAATCAATTTGAGGCGGTACTCCGAGGCACACTAGCGCTGCCACAAACAGAGTTTGGTGGCCTCAAAGTGCAACTTTGCATATCTTCCTGAACTATAAAAAATGAAACTATTACGGAGTATTAAAAAAAGCTTATGATAGGTTCACACACTGCCCTATAAATTCCAGAAAAATCCTTTGTTCAACGTAATAATAATGATAAAATAGGTAGCGGAGGGGTACCCGTATGCGTGTAATTAGCGCCACCACCTATTTTATTCTATAACTAGCTTACTCGCGTGGTACCTAAGTACCTGGATAAAATATAGCTTATATTTATTCCGTAAATCCATGCTACACAAAGGTGAAAAAAAAATTTAAATCGGATGAGTAGTTTTGGAGATTACCCCAAACATACAACATAACCTCTTTATAATATTATTATTATGTATGTCAAGGTTTACCATCACGGGACTATGGAGTCTCGGACCTTTGGTAGGCATGCATGGGGCCGAAGCCAACACACAGAGGCCCTTTTGACAGTTTTGATACTTTTGTGATGGAGACACACACCGGTGACTACCCTGAATAACACATTATTATTATTAGTAGTTAGTATAGATTACGTTAAACAAAGGAATTTTAAAATGGCACAGGCAGCACTCGAAGCTCTGCGTAGCACTCGTAGCACTGCGTAGCAGACATAGCTCTGCGTAACACTCGTAGCTTCTCGTAGCACACGTAGCTCCTTGTAGCATGAGTAGCTCTGCGTAGCACACGTAGCTATGCGTAGCACACCGCAAGTTGTCGAAGCGGCTAATTCGTTATGACGTGTGTCGAAGAAACTAAACCTTTATCTTTTAGTAAAATATAGATGGCGTTGTTTCAGAAAAATAATAAGTATCAATTCGAAAAGATGGCGCCAGTTTATCTGAATTTAGTAAATTAACTCCCGATTGCTACACGTAGCGACATCTATAAGATAATTAAAGAACGATTCTCGCCAACAGCTATCTCGATTTCTGGTCTTTATTACTTTACTAGTCTCTGCTCCCTAGCAGTGAAAAATAAAAAGATGCTATCGCCACCTAGTCAATATTCACGTAACTACACTACATCCAAAATGACATTTAGGAAATTTAGCATAATACATCACGCCTCTCTTTCACGTAAAATTTTCTCGTTCTCTGCAGGAAACTGCATTCGGCCAAGATATAGCGCTTACGAAGGCCTTTGTGTCAGAAGTACCATTGATTTGTACCATTAATGGTACAAGTGTCACAGCTTTGTATCCTTCCTTAGTACCATTAATGTATGTTCAAAAATTACCTATTATGACAATAGGTACTGCGAGCATTTCTTATCCTTACCACAGATAAAAGAATACCTCAGATTCAATACTCATCAACACTGTCCAGTGTAAGTCCGATGGATAAACTTAGAAAGGGCGCCGATTCTGTTGTCACTGAAACCAAAAGCTCTTAATTACGTTCGCACCAAAACAGCATACTACAAAACAGATTGGTACTTTTACTTTTGTACTTTTTTAAACTTTGCGAATATAGTGATTAAAGAGACCTACTCGGGATGTCATTTTGTTTTGAAGTTAACCGTGCTTAAAATTAAAACAGATATTAATTTAATTTAACTAAACAGTGTTACAACAATCAGTACAGAATCAGTGCCAATGGAAACTCATCCGATGACTGAAGGGTTTTTCGATTGTTCTAAAAAAAATGTTAATTAAGAACCATTATGTTAAAAAAAGGTTTAGGCAGTGAATAAAACAGTAATACCTATCACTACCGAATACTTTTTTCGGCACATTTATTATTATTATGTGTGGGTGCTTTCATTATAATGCTGTTCAGAACTACTTTCTTATGACTTAGTTTAAATATAAATTTGTTCGTAGTTTATATAATAAGTAGATCAACAGATTTATTAAAATAATAAAATATAATAGTTGCCCGCCTCGGCTTCACACGGATTTGAAGAAAAAAAGACCAAAATCTTCCTTTACAGTGCAACCCTGTCATCATCATCTTCTTGTCATTGTCCCACATAACATGGGGTCCGCGCAACATTACTCTTCTTCCATTTTCCTTTATCAGCTGTCATTTCAGGGCTCACCCCTTTCTCACATAGGTACCTACTAACAGCACAAACTTCGACCATAACTTATTTCCATACCTACGGAATCAAAATACAGACGCGCTGTCAATATTTTGCAGAAGCAGTCTCACTTTATCCACTACTGAGTATAGGCACAGATAATGGGGGCAATTCGGAGTGTCGCAAAAGCTAAATTAAACTAACTAAAATTATTGCCATCCTTTTTATTCCCATCGCTATGAAAGGGACGGCAACAATTTTAGTTAGCTTAGTTTAGCTTTTGCGACACTCAGAATTGCCACTAATGTAATACTATAGTTACTAGTAACAGCCTCCCTTTGCGTGTGTTTTGTCTCCGTTGTTACTCTATGTGCCATCACTTCGCCATGCCAGATGTCCAGCCCAACTTAATTTAAGTTCCGTTAGGTAGGTACGCGGTTCTAAATAATTTTGTTCAACGTTTCAAAATTGAACCCTTGTTCAATTTTCAATCTCGATGTTGGGAATCCGTGCGATAAGCGAGGCTCTCTGTGAAAAGATGTGCTGTACACAGCCTCCTGCGTGAGCAATATTGTTAATCCTCCATTTAAATTGGTCCTTTTTTCATAATTGTTTCTCTGAGTATAAAGAAAGGATCAAGGATTGATACTTTTCCCGTAAGATTAGGATACTACCTACGTATTTTGCTACGTATGATTAGATAAACAATACTTCTTCATTTATGTAATCAAAGAGAATATATTAACCACTACGTGTGACCAAGGCAAATAATAATAAAGTACCTACAAAGTCTTTGGACCAAGGCCGATATCGTCCTTGGTGTGACTTACTGTTAGGTGCTTTCTGATGATGCATGGAGTTTTTAAATAAATCGATTTTCTTTTTAGTTTTTAACAAATAGATATGACATCGTAGACTTTTTTAAAGATCTTTTTGAGCTTTACAACTTTTCCATAGAAAGCATATAAATAGCTCTTACCGTTATGGAAAAATTTGTAGAAAACGCATTCTTAAGAGGCCGTAGGTAGCAAATATGTGGTTTGAATCGTATTAGATCTCAAAATCCGTGAAAGATACCACCTTATAATGTTTGGAGAAATTAAACTTTGAACTTTTATCTTGCGTTGTGGTTTTTTAGAAACACGATTGGTAAAAGTTTTCTCGATCATATATTTTTTTGAAAAATACATGTTTTTCACACAGTTTGCTATTTATCTCAGAAACAGAACGTTATTTTTGTTGTTTTTATGTTTTGACAAATAGCCTAGAAGTATTCATTTAGTTCTGGTTTTTTAATTTTTCGATTACTTGTTTAATTAACTTGTAATTAAATAAAAACTGTTTTTTCGCTATAAATTATGTTGCGTGTCTATCGTTCTGCGCTTCTCACTCACGAGTAAAAACATTATTCGCTCTCCCGCTCATTCCTCGGCGTTATGGCACACACCATTTTCGAAAATAATCGCTACGAAAAAAATACTTTATCCTACCTATTTGGAAAGTCCATTCACATCAGTAAAATAATTTTTGAAATCGCATAAGTTTAGATATTACCCCTGCAAACAAACAAACCAACTTTACATCTTTGTAATATTAGTATAATAAAGTATAATAGTGTAAACTATAATAAAAGTAAAGTATAATATATTATGTATAATATTAGTATAGATATTATAGCAAAATAGTAGACTTATTTCATCATAAAAGACTTAGCACAGCTTAGGAAACTAACTACTGGTAATAAACTGGACAATAAATGACACAAAAATGTAATCCTACTACTCTTTTTGGCACAAAATAATAAGAACAATTCAAAAAAATAGTTCTACTCTGAAGTATAGGTTTTTTATAACTTCACGTGAAGCGGACAACGAAAAATGTAAGGTTCTATAAATAAATATTACTATTACTATCTCCTAAAGTAATTGAGATCATCCTGAGTTTTTCATAGCATAATTAATAATAGTATCAAAATTTTTTTTTAGTAAAAAATTTAAAAAAATCTAGGCGAAGTTATAAAATAAATCACTTTGAAATATTGACTTCGGTGTGATTTACAAATAATAAAGATCAGTAGGTAAATTTCCTTGTTATTCAATAATAACAAGGAAATTTACCTACTGATTACAATTATGATAACAATTTATCATAATTACAATTATAATTATTCATTAATAAAATGAGGAGCAGACCATGGAGCACATATTTCAGCGCTGTCCCATCCATTCTTACCGAGGACCTTGGAGCGACCTTGACAATCTTCCTCCCGAGGCGGTTGCTTGGCTTGGCAAACTGAGCATTGACTTGTGACTGTTTTATTTTTATTTTATTTATGTTTTTAGTTTTTATAGGAATAATTTTGTTTGTTTTTATTGTTTATGTTTATGTTTATTTCATTCAATACCTATACGTCATACGATTAAATTAATAAAATCAACTTTTCAAGAAACTCTCCATCAATTTGGCCAATTTTCAGACTTCCATAGCTTAACAATTAAACCTCAAATAAAATCAAAGTGTACACGTTCATATCCCCTAGCTAGAAGTATAGGTACAAATATACCCATTATGAACGAATTACAGAACCTCATTTTTTTATAGTCCACATCAGGTGAAATGCCCGATTAACCCGTCGACGTAGTTAGAGAAAGAAGTCTATAGGTACAATACAAGTCTCAATCTATGATTAAATATAATATCAATGATTAAAATGTATAATAAATAATCGAAAAGTATAGGTAGGTTACCTAGACATCTGAACCCTGACAGTGGTAAAACTAAATGGTTACAGCGCGAAAATGGTGAAATCACTCGCTAGATGGACAGCCATCTCTTTATAAAGTGAAGTAGGTTATCGCTAACTACTATATAAAAATATTTATTTTTGCCGTTAAAATGTATTCACTTTTTTGATAAATGAAAACGAAGTGAGGCTGTATATTTTTAACCGTTCAGAGCTCAGAAAACCTTGGTAGCTTACGGGTGCGCGACATGACAACGCTAGTTTATGAAGACAAGGGGCATTTCGCCACACTTTGTAATTCAGCTAACTTCTTGCTGCCTTTTCTCTTCCATACGGCTTCCTGGTACGACTGAAGCTCAACAGACAGCTTGGCATTAAGCTCGATCAACGCCTGCGCGAAGTGAATATTTCCGCTCTTGGGTTTGATCTCGTCCCATTCGCTGCGACGCATAGCAAAGGTGACGTCACCGCCGACAGGGTTACTGGCGATCCACGATTCTAGAATATCGAACCTGAAATCAAAAAGCAACTTTATTATGCATTAAAGAATTATTATTATGCCGGCGCCCCACATGGGCTTCAACTTGAGGCCAATGCTCCGTTTTGTATCTAATAACCGTAAACGGAGCATTGTCATTGGCCATTTTAATGTTGACCCTAAGTTGAAGCCCATGTGGGGCGCCGGCATTAGAGTAGGCATGAAACGAACGAAGAGGCCTGAGAGACGAGAGAAGATGATGATGATTATGGGGAGACATACCGTTAGTTCTAGAAGTATTTTGGGAGGCATATGACCAAGGACGATATAATTATCGTTGATATGACCAACAATGTAGGTAGACAGGAACGAAATATGTGTAAGTAAAGTAAGGTGTTGTTGTTAATAACTAATAGATAGGTCTTACTTAGTTAGAAAAAAAAATGGCTGTTAATAAGAACTAAAATGACTAGGTAGTACGTAAGTAAGTTCGTATAGCAAGTGGCCAACTTTGGTGAAACGTGCTATCCGAAGCACGGAAGCGCTCAGTTGTCAATGCCACTAGCGGTCACCCATCCTAGTTGCGACCGCTCAGAACTTAAATAACTGAATTCTTTGCAGCTATTAGAGTTTACAATCGGTTGATGAAAATTACCTTTCTTTCAGGCTCTCGGCATCTCTTCCCGCAAAACATTGGATGTTTTGTTCGATTGCTGTGTCTACGACATCTTGAAAAGTTTCCCCTTCAGCGAGCGGCCAGCATTGCCTAATGTAATTCAGTTTGATGTCGTCATCAACACTCCATGTCGACAGCTCCTTAAGTTTCGTAAGAAGCTTGTAGCGTGTGCTCAGCTGAGCAGGGCTCCGTCCCACCAGGATCCACGACAGCTCCTTAAAACTTGGTCCATACAGTGAAACAAAAGAGAGAATCGCACAATCCTCCTCATCCAGATATTTGCCCTTCCTGGCTGCTTCGCACATCATATTGTATTTGATGTAGCACTGCATTTTACTACGGGTCATCATAGAATTCGCCACTCGACCCCACGGTATATGTTTGTCGTTCTTGAAAAGGTCAACGACCGATTGAAGAACCGCAGTTTCATTGCTCGTCCATTTTGCTGCATTCTCTTCACAACGAAAAGCTTGTGTTCTTAAAAAAACATAGCATTGATACCCTGTGCGGCCTGTATTCAACACCTTTGCGATGGCATCCCAATCCTTGTATTTCTTAAGAGCTGCAATATCTTGCAACTGCTTACATTCCTCCAGGGTCCAGTTGTGTAAGTTCAATTCCTCTGGCTCGGACCATTCTACAAAATTCAATATCCCCGACATATTAGCATCGAAACTGGGTTTTACTTTGAACTTATCGACAATAGGCACGGAGTCCTCTAAGTTCATTGCCGCTTGGAATGCTGCAGCAAGGGTCTCACTATCAACGCCCGCATCTGCAACCATCTTTTCCCAATCCTCTTCAGTTTGTGTGTATTTGTGTCGTTTTACTACAGGCTGCTTTAAAGACATGGTGACAGCTGCACACAGGGAGCTCTGCGAACAAAACAGTCCTAAGTCAGCGATCTACTTAGCATCTAATGTCTAGGTTAATAATCCTACAATAAAGATCCATGTCTAAGGCATGTCCAAACAGAATTAATACATGCCCACATTTTGCAAAAGTTAACATTCCATACGTGATAGGTTGCAAGCCCATCGACGCTACTAGAAAACGTGACTTGTTTAGTTTAGACATTAATTAACTGCCATTTAGTCATCTTCAAAGGATCTAAAAATATCTAAAAGATCTGAAAGAATATGTCTACCGTGTCGCTTGGGAATACAGTCGTGATCATTTTTAATTATTTTTTTTTTTATCATCTATTTAAAGTTTTCCAAACTTAACCAAACTTTCTTCGCTGACGGGATCGCTACGCAATATAGTACACTGTATTCCACGGCAAATACGTTACACAATTTATACTTCTCTAGTGAAACCGCACCTAGGTGCGGTTGCTACTTTATTTAATAGAGATTTGGGGGAATGCCACAAAAACAAAGTTAGCCTGTCTACAAATACCTACTAAGTACAAAACAAAATTATAAAACTACTTACTTTATAACTATCCCTACTTATGACGTCAACTACCAAAATGTACTTACCTATACTTAAAGAAACAAAATTAATGAACATCAAACAATTATATGTACGTAATAAATAGTACCTACCTGTATTCTTGTCCGTAAAATCATTAATAAAACTATACCTACACACTAATTTAATCTTCACAAACAAATCAAAACTCACAAAGCGCCGTACCAGCTATCTTGTTTTAGGTACCTAGAATTCGAACCAACTTCGGCAAAAAAATTATTACTTTTGAAGGAGCACAACTAACCAACTACTTACCCTCTGATAAGTAGGTAAGCAAGTTCGTATGAGCAAGTGGCCAACTCTGGTGACGGAGTTTTTAGGCCGCCTAAAGGCCTCCGTCATGGCTTAACGACTGTAAAAGGCTGATATAAAAAGGTCTCATTATAATATATATATTTAAATATAAGCTTGCACAACAAGTATGATTCACAAATAAAATGTGTTACTAGGTTAGTTAAGTTAAACTTGAACGACAAACTGTTAATTATTTTTATAAGAAATCATCGTTCTCGAGTAAGTGACATAAGTACCTACCTAATTATCTTATTATAATAAACCTTAAATCTTTTTCATTACTTAGGTACCTACATAAGTAATGACAGTAGGTACCTACACATAATTACACATTGTAAAAAAAACATTCATATAAAAATACTATGATAATTATGTGTAGGTAGGTAGTGTAGGTACCCATTACAGACATGCACAGCACTAGGTATTTAATAATCATTAATAATATAAGTATTATGAACCTACGTAGTACCTAAGTAGGTACCTAATCAAAAATAAAAACCAAATTTATTAAATTAAGCAACAAAACAAAACTCTTTACTTACCTAGGTACATGTTAAATTAAAATACTTAGGTACCTATATAATTTTCTAAAATTCTCATAATTTCAAAGCCTTCATTCTTATAATGTTTTTTAAGTAGGTAATTTACTTTTAAAAATATTTATCGAGATGATTGTTAATTGATTTCTTCAGCATAAAATACCTATAGTAGGTAGCAATTATTACAAAAGTAAACTATGATAATGTAGGTTCGAAGTGTTATTCTACCTTCAAAATTTTGGACTTGTGTAATGGCGGCGGTATCGATCGCGCAATGTGGGCGAGTGAGGCGCCCGGAAGACACACGAGCCAACTAAAATATCACTTGATAGCTCGGCGATGTAGAAAAACCATAATTCAAAACAGAGAAAGCTTTAGGTAGGTACTTACCGATGTAGAAAACACTTTTTAGTTCCTTTTCGCTTTAAACTAAGTATCAACTTAAAAAATCTAGACGCGATTCCCGTGAATAAAGGTCCAACTACGTACGTAGTTCATGCCAGGATAGGTAGGTAGGTAGGAATCTAAAGGGAGGGAATGAAGTGTTGAGTGAGCGTATCAGAAAGGACAAGCCACAGACGAAAATGTTCAATCTATCGATTAGGTTCTCAGGTAGGCCGCCTAGATTTATTTTAGACTTAGGCTAGGTAGGTTCATAAACAGGTAGGTACCTACGTCTACGTGTTGATATAGTGATATAGATATGATATAGGTACCTAGATAGTTTGGCGGCTTTCTGGTTGACGTTCGTTTTTGAGCGTAATGGTTGTGTTTCTAATTATGGTCTATTAGTTTTAACCCTAAAATGCTAAGCTCCATCGCTCTCTGGCAAATCCCGAATTTGGATCTTTGAAGAGCCGTCAAAGACCAGCCTCACCGTAAGTGAAGATGGGAAGAATGGCACACGTCCACGAGTTGTCATTTTAGGCAGAGGGGAAGATTTCCCTTCATAAGTCTTTCATGGCCCAAACTCCTTCCAGGCGTTGTCGGTGCGACACGGGTAATTTCTTTCTCCTGACCCGCCTGGAAAGAGACTTTAGTGTCCTTAGCTTTGACACTAAAGTATTAAAATAAAAGATGTAATAATTCTAAATGTCTGTATTGTTTTTGATTATTACCTACACAGTGTTCATGTCACTACGATATAAAATTATAGTAAGTAGGTAGCACGACCGAGTAGGTACTTGAGCTTATGGGCGCCATACGGGCTTATACGGGCACCAGTCTGGCACCAGTCTCTAACAAAGCAGGGACTTTTGGTAGGTAGGTACTATTCTTTGTTAGGTACTATTTCTGTAAGTAACTGTGTAACCTCTGTGAGAGAAAATAAATACATTTATTATTATTATTAATATGAGCTACTTAATAAAAAAAGAAAGGTGGGCCCACATATCAACGTCTTGGGTTCCAAACGATGGAAGGCGGCGTCGGGGTCGGCCGAGAAAACGTTGGCGGGACGATCTCGCCACCTTCGATGAAGGATGGTGGTACGCAGCTAAAGATCGAGATGATTGGAAGAGTTTGGGGGAGACCTTTGCCCAGCAGTGGGACAAAATAGGTTAAGTAAATAAAAAAAATAAAAAAATTTATGAACTAATTAAGCTACGCGACTGTTTGCCAAGACAGTGGACTAATCACTGAAGTTATGCTTTTTCTGTACATATTCGGTCGAGCCAAAGACGATTAATATCTAGAAGACAGACAAAGGCCATACACAAAATCGTAACCCGATCCCGCAGTACCAGATAGCCTGAAAACTTTAAAACATCAATTTTATCCAAGAAATTTCAATACTTAGTAGGGGAAGGTTGGCTATATCGTACCCCCTAACTTTCATCCAAGATTGCGAGCATACTATCAAGAATATTCTTGTCTATGTTTCTTTGTAAGTTACTTTAGTTATCGACATTCATAATACCTATACGTTTTTTTATCTAGAAAGCACTATTAACTTAATTAATTCTTATTTAAAAAAAAAGTAGGCTTAGGTACGATATCGAGACCCGTACGTTTAATCGTACCACATGGTTTCTAAATTGTACTTAGGAATTTCCCATACAAATGTCTAGAAAAACTAAATTCCTATATTTTAACTATTTATTATGTTTGAGATCACAATTTGAAGATCTTGTTTTTTAACAACTAAATCACAACAGACCTCAGATAATTATGAGTTTGAAATCTAATAAAAATTTAATAATAATTTAATTTAAAAAATGCACAATAGTATAAAAATCAAATAACAAGTTTTGACGTATTTTTCATAAATCATACGGGTAGGTACACTGACACGTTGAAAGTTGTTAAATGTAATGTGTAACAATCACAAAAACCTAAGAAAGCAATAGGTATAATACTAGATATAAATATAAAATATTATCTCGATAAATTGTACCGGTACGATTAAAAAACCACCAACTGGTACGATTTACAAAACAGACCCAATTTCGAAAAATAACCTTGTCATATCCTAACCTCAAATAATTGCGCCGGTCAAGTTAAACAGATGAAAAGGATAATAACTTAGAATCAACATAATGCAATATAGATTCCTGAAAACTTATCGTTTCCGAAGTTGAGCTTAGGTTTTCCAGAATAAAAGTTGCGTCGAGCGGCACGAAAACGTATTTTATTTTTTTACAATTATTCTATAAACCACAGCAATGTGAAACACTGTCATGGCTTCCAGAGTGTTGCCAACTATACTTTTATGTTGCCAGAATAACAAAAATAGTGCATTTAGTAGAAAATGTGTGGGTGGTACGATTAATCAACCGGTACAATATAGCATACTCTCCCCTAGTAGGTAGCAACAATATTCAATATTTAAACATTTTTAACTGGAAAGTAATTGAAATTTCTTGGATAAAATTGATGTTTTAGAGTTTTCAGGCTATTTTTTAGGGTTACGATTTTGTGTATGGCCTTTGTCTGTCTTCTAGATATTAATCGTCTTTGGTCGAGCTTACAAAGGTCTGAACTTATTGACGCATAGGTTGCGGGTTCGATCCCCGCTGCGGGACAAATTAATGTTTGCACTGCAAATATTTGTTTCGTGTCTGGGTGTTTTCTATGTATAATATGTACCTACCTAGGTACATACTTATGTACTTACTTATTTACAAAAAAAAATGTAGGTTTCTATGTAGTTTATCATCAGTCATCTGGTTACCATAACCACAGATAAAATAATACTTAGCTTGGGACTAGATGACGCCGTGTGGAATGTCCAAGGATATTTATTATTATTATATAATAATATTTATTAATAACAATATGAATGTAGGGGTAGGTACACGCTACAAAGACTACCTAAGTATATGGCTAAGGTAAATACCTACCTACTCATTGACGTGAGTACGATCCTGAATCCTGACACGCCTCTTTGCCTCATTTTGGTAGGTTTACCTACCTAAATGAGGCAAAGAGCCTACCGTAGGTACTCTCATGAGAGTCATCATTTTTAGGTAAGTAAGTACTACGTTACGTACCTTAGGTACCTACTATACTTACCTGTCTACCTTGCATAGCATACCTACTACCTAACTAGCATTAGGTAGGTAGGTAGGTACCTACATTAGGCTTTTGTTACAAAATAAGTACCTACCTACGTAGGTAGGTACTGTTTACGTCTATTAGCACTAAGTATTAGCAAAGACGATTAATTAATATTATTCGTCTTTGGTATTAGGTAGCTTACTACTATGAGCTGCCCCTACCTACCTAATCATGATCACCGATTATTCCGTCAACAGTGGACCGAATTTGCAACTCCTGAAAACTGAACTGAAGTCCTTATCTCGTCATCAGTTACTTTTTCAAGTTAAGGTGCCTTCTGGTAAGATCGGACAAGTAGTAAGTCCGGATACGTCAAATAACTACGTAATTAGGCGATATTTTTAAATTATGGCAAAATCGCCTTACGCGCAATTTTGTTATGCCCCTCCCTTCAGCCTGCATCTAACTCTACGACCAGCCAGATGTGTGTTATCGTCATTCTTGTGAAGGATGGACCAAAAGTGTAAAAAGGAGATGATCCGATCTTTTACCTCAGACTTTTACAAACAATTTGGTAAGTCATTTTTGTTTATTTTTGAAGTTTCACTGTTTTATCAGTATGCGCGTTGTAAAATTCATTGATTAGTATTATACAATCGTGTCTAAGACGTTTGTAAACGGAGATCCGATCTTTAGCCTCGGAAATTTCAATAGGTGAAGTTCGGACTATAATCAGCCGGTCTTTCCCTTCACAGTGAATCTCAAACTTTTTTTACATGCTTTTAATTTACTTGAAAATTACTATGTAGTGTAGGTAAGTTGTTCGTATCAAGATTTGCTAACCATGTTTTACAAAATTTAATGATGATTGTTTGAGTAGGTAGGTAGTTAAGGCGCGAAAGCGTATCAAACAAATCCATTTTCACAGTAAGTATAATATTTGTTATGATTAAAATGTGAGGATTGTGTTCTAAATTTATTACACTTTACAGATTCGCCATGCCCGTAACATCACAGCAAGCAACGGCTCCTAATAAGTAGTTCTTATTGTAGGTTAATACCTAAAAGTTAATACTTGAAAAACATAAAGTTAATAATGATACTGAACGATATTAAATAAACGGAACGAACGAATAAAGTGGATTGATTAATATTTTTTGTTATTATTTGAGTTTGAAACTGCATGTTTCAAAACTGACTTCTATTTAATTAATTGCCTGACTGCTATACAACAGAATAGCTTCTACTCCTTCGTAGCTTAACTTGCGTTAGTAACTGAATAAAAGAAACATTAAATTGCTAAGAATATTTCATAGGATTTAATAAGCACATAATATATTATAAATATAGTCGTAAAACTTTGAGAAACACAAAAATCTGAGTTTTATGCATGCGGGGTAAGATCGGACATGAAGGGTAAAAAAATGTATTAAATCGTAGCTACAACTCAATTTTGACAACAGATTCAATTCATTTTTTAATATGTTCTTACTTAGGTAAGTCCGAATATTTTCTTGAGATAGAGCTTATTCTAGCTGTGACAGAGGTGGTTTTATTACACAGTCCGGTCTTACCTCAACAAGGTCCGATCTTTTCCTTGTCATTCTGAATAATTATGCTCGGTTCTATCATTCATAATACATCAACCGTTGTGTTTATCTAAACACTAAAACTATGAAATGAAACCTCTGTATTTTACTTTAGTTTAGACGCTATTGCGTTAGAAAAGAATAACCAGAGGTGATACAAAAAAATATTTTCTAACACCCTTGAGGTTTTCTGAAAAATAGTCCGATCTTACCAGAACGCACCTTAACTTTAATTTTTCAAAGTTACTTTGTCATCACAGCTATCTCAATATTGCATATTGGTACCATAGGAATGCCGAGGATGAATATTTATGAATTTCAACTCAAAGCACCAAAAAGAGGATCAAATCTTGCTTGATTTATCATCATCCTCATCTCAGGGACGTAACCGCTGCTGGACATAAACCTCGAAGCTCATAGCGATTGAATCAGATCAAGTTACAAAACTACTTTGTCAAATAAGTTGTCCTGCAAAATGCACGAAACGCAAGAAAATTTGAATTTCGCGGGCTACCTTTGCGATACGAATCCATAATTTTAATCTCATTCTTATGACCGTAATGCTCTTTGCCTAGACCTCTTTGTCTATGATTTTTTAACTCCCTTCACCTCAGTCCTCCCTCCCTCACCGTTCTCGAGTAGTCTGTGGTGTGGTGTTTACTTTTCTCTGTGGTTCTCGCGGGCGGCGCCGCGCCCCGCCGCGCCCGGCGCCGCAGCAGGCCGGTGCGTTCATGGATGTATTACAGGCTGTTTTAATCCTTCTTAGGGTGCGTTGCATTCTCTGCTTTCGCTCACCTTGCAAAACTATTCCTAGGGTTTTGTTCTTGGTATCGTTTACTCAACCTAACGGTCACGCAGAACAAATCACACCAAATAAATTCACTCCTGTTAAATAATTTTTGAAATCAGATTTGATACAAGTTTCTTCCCTTTCTTTATTTCTAAACAAAAGTGTTTTTTTTAAATGCCCCCAGCAAGGTAGCCAAAGAGAATATAAACACTACGTTACGTTTATAGAATCAGATTTGATACAAGTTTCTTCCCTTTCTTTATTTCTAAACAAAAGTGTTTTTTTTAATGCCCCCAGCAAGGTAGCCAAAGAGAATATAAACACTACGTTACGTTTATAGCCTACACTTCTGAGAGCCTACATTGTCAATGACCCTACGCTTGTCACTTGACTGACACTGACGTGACGTAACGTATTAAACCCATTGACAATATAAAGAATCTTTCCTTCTTCTGAGAATTAAGTACATAAGTACATACAATAAGTGTGGGCAAATGAAACAAAACAGAATAACATTGCATTTCGAGTTCTCTCAAAAAGTCCAAATTGCTTCAGTAAAGAACCCACATCTTTACTGACGCTGACTATGACATGACTTTACTAACTTGAATTATTTTGAAATGTAGTGGCTAAATGCGTGGCAAACGCCGGCGAAGCCAAAATAAAGAAGAAGAAGAAGAAGAACTTGAATTATTTTGACATGGTAGTGGCTAAATGCGTGGCAAAAGCAAAAGCCAAAAAAGCCGGCGAAACCAAAATAAAGAAGAAGAAGAAGAAGACCTAGCTTTTGACAGAGGACCTCACAGAGGACGCTACCAAAGAGCATGTAAATAGCATTGACATCCTTCTTCTGAGGTAAATAGACGCTACACACACAGATTATAGTCTTTCCAATCGTTTATTTAACTTTTGACAGATCACGCACATCAAGTTTTATAATCATTTTTGATACAATGTACTACTGGGAATACTGTACTGTCATGGACGGGATCCGCCCACTTAGAGATGTGTCATTCCAAAATTATGACCACAGGTTTGGAAATAAATCGATTATCGATGATATTAAAACATACAATAAAATTATTGTGATTATTTTTATATCAAATCACGTAAAAATCTTTATTATTTTGCATTAAAATGCCCTAAATGTCTCTGTTTTAATGCATAAATAATTTGCGTAATGAAAACAGTTCCATCGTACTCGTACCTAGAAATGGGATCGAATTTATTCACTGAAAATTAATGAATCTAAAATAATTGTTTAGATTTACTGTAGTTGGTTCAAATAAAAAACATTAATGAAAAGGTGCAAAATATTGAAATTCATAGTAAATAATGAGTGTGTTGAATCGATTAAAACTTCTTCATGAATAAAATCGATCGATAAAATAAATCGAATCGGTAACGGGTTAGGGTATCACTATTTGAGTCAGTATTAGATCCACGGTCGGTGATTTTAGAACAAAAAGTTTTGCCTATATTTAGTCTGTGGGTCACAATCCGATTATGACAGTTCCCTCCCCCTTCCTTCATACTTCTTTCCTGTCCGACCCGGACGCCATCTAGGTAGGTAACGAAACGAACGATACGATAACCGCCATTGTTGTTGTTGTTTAGTATTGTATTGACTTTGTGAACGTGGTTTCAAAGTTGATCGAGTGAAGTTTTGCGTTTTAGTTTTATATATTTCCGTAACTTGCCCTCAGTTTTTGAGGCTACAATATCATCTCGCAATATGTACAACAAGTGCTGTGTTACCTATGATAAGAGCTGTGCTAATAGACGAAAGGACGTAAATTTTAAAAGTTTCCAAAAAGTGAGATAAGACTGTGAAAGTGGTTAGAACTGTGAAAGACTTCGAAGACTGAGCTTCAAAGATCTTCAGAAACAGTCTATGTCGACACTCCCTACGTACACTTGTGTAACTGCCGGATACACACTTATACGTTTATTGCATTTTTGGCATCTACACTGTCAATCTATCATTATAACTTACAAAAAAATAAAAAAGTCTACTCTAAGTACTTTTTTCTCAATCGTGTAACTGTCTAACTTTATTATTTGCCCGCCGTACAATGTTCTATCTTCCTCATACACACTTTGACGCGGGGGGAATGAGGTCCAGGTGGCGGGTAACTGCCACTTACTTAGTTCTTGCGCGGACAGCGAGTACAATGCGTGTGCGATTTGTAAATATTTTATTGCCGCAACTATGACATGTGAAAGTTTCCATTCTTAAACAACTTGAAAGCTAACGCTATTAAAAAAAGAAAAATAGATATATCAGACCCTGATATATCTACCTTAAGACCAGATAAGTAAATTATAATTAATTATTTACCAATGTTTTGTACTTTTTGATGTCCAATCATAGTTATTGGGCTTTTTTAGTCAGTTGTGTTTTATTGCCTTCATGGTTACCTTAACTATTATGGATATATTATTAGTAAATTTTGTTACTTTCATAATTTTTTGTATTACCTACGTACAAATATGTAACTACGCACTTACATATTTATGCATCGGGGTTCAGTATGATCATAAGTGTATCTACGCACTTACATATTTATGCATCGGGGTTCAGTAATGATCATAAGTGTATCTACGCACTTACATATCGTCGTATCCTACGAATAAGGAAACAGACGCCACTGTCACCTTTTATTTTTTTTGCATTTTTGGAATCTTCATTATCATTTACATCTGATCAGTTCAAAAAAAGTTCAAAAATAAATTTATTTCAATAAGTTATTAAAGTTTTAAAATTCGGTTACAATTACATTGCTGAATTTCTCTCGGCGAATACGGAAACAAACGCTCTGGTAGCAGTGTTCCACGCGCGAAATCAAGCGCGTGGGGCAGAGCGCGGGTGATAAACGCAACTGTCGCTTTACTCGTCCAAGATTACCGTGGAGTGCGGACATGCGTGTGTGGCGTATCATGAATTTACAATGAAGCGTTATATATAGCGTTATATAAATAAAAGCTTGTAAAAATAATAACTTATGTAATAATATAATTACATAAGTTATTATTTTTACAAGCTTTTATTTAGTTTCACCTATCCCGATGTTTGTTATCAAATCTTGCAAATTAATCGAGTTTGAGCTCATTTGAATCGTCTTGACGAGTAGTTTGTCTTTCAATGTTAAGCAGGGTCTGATGATGGAGCTGGAAGGTGGTCATAGGAACTCTATAATGAAACGACGCAACCCCATAAAGTTTCGGCTCATTTGTTTCGTCTTGGCGAGTATTTTATTTTTAGATGGCTACCAGGGTCTGATCTGATGATGGAGCTGGAAGGTGGTCATAGGAACTCTGTAATGAAACGACGCAACCCCATCGAGTTTCGGCTCGTTTGTTTCGTCTTGGCGAGTATTTTATTTTTAGATGGCTACCAGGGTCTGATCTGATGATGGAGCTGGAAGGTGTTCATAGGAACTCTGTAATGAAACGACGCAACCCCATCGAGTTTCGGCTCGTTTGTTTCGTCTTGGCGAGTATTTTATTTTTAGATGGCTACCAGGGTCTGATCTGATGATGAAGCTGGAAGGTGGTCATAGGAACTCTGTAATGAAACGATGCAACCCCATCGAGTTTCGGCTCGTTTGTTTCGTCTTGGCGAGTATTTTATTTTTAGATAGCTACCAGGGTCTGATCTGATGATGGAGCTGGAAGGTGGTCATAGGAACTCTGTAATGAAACGACGCAACCCCATCGAGTTTCGGCTCGTTTGTTTCGTCTTGGCGAGTATTTTATTTTTAGATGGCTACCAGGGTCTGATCTGATGATGGAGCTGGAAGGTGGTCATAGGAACTCTGTAATGAAACGACGCAACCCCATCGAGTTTCGGCTCGTTTGTTTCGTCTTGGCGAGTATTTTATTTTTAGATGGCTACCAGGGTCTGATCTGATGATGGAGCTGGAAGGTGTTCATAGGAACTCTGTAATGAAACGACGCAACCCCATCGAGTTTCGGCTCGTTTGTTTCGTCTTGGCGAGTATTTTATTTTTAGATGGCTACCAGGGTCTGATCTGATGATGGAGCTGGAAGGTGTTCATAGGAACTCTGTAATGAAACGACGCAACCCCATCGAGTGTCGGCTCGTTTGTTTCGTCTTGGCGAGTATTTTATTTTTAGATGGCTACCAGGGTCTGATCTGATGATGGAGCTGGAAGGTGTTCATAGGAACTCTGTAATGAAACGACGCAACCCCATCGAGTTTCTGCTCGTTTGTTTCGTCTTGACTAGTACCTACTTTGGTGCTGGGTTTTTAAAATTTTAGTTCTTTTTATTAAATCTTGTTTGTAAAAAGTTTTTAAATAGGCTTGTTTAAGACAGATGCGTCATGTGACCTTTGATTTTGCATAAATGGTGCACATAGAAAAGGCTGACTGATGGCCGGTTGCTTATCTATGGTCTCAGAGTAAAATTTACTTGCGAAATATTGAAGAAGCTTTCATGAAGCGAGCACAACGAGCTTTTTAAAGCTTAACGACATTTTTTTTTAATAAATGCGTCAGTGTTCTTAAAAAAGATGACTTGCTGTGCTCTTTTTATATGGTCTAACACAGTTCAATTTGCTTGCACAATATTCAAAAAGCTACCGTCTTAGACATTACCCGATTTTTTTTAAGACAAATGCGTAGTGTGACTCGTGATTTTGCTTACTGTGTTCTTAGAGAGGTTGACTTTTGGTCGGTTTATGGTCTGACGCAGTTCAATTTGCTTGCAAAATATTCAAGAAGCTACCGTGCGAGCGAAGCTGCCTTACGAGCTAAGCGTGCTTCGAACCAAGCAAGTGCAGCGAGCAGATTTTTTTTAAACACAATTGCATCATGTGAAACTTGATTTTGCTTAATATGATGCTCATAGAAAAGACTGACTGCTAGTAGGTTCCTAGGTTCCTTTTAACTGTGTCAGACCATAGGGTCTGACACAGTTCAATTTGCTGGCAAAGTATTAAAAAAGCTACCGTGCGAGCAAAGTGAGCTTTGAACCAAGCGAGCGCAGCAAGATTCATAGATCGAACTTTTTTAGGACAGATGCGTCATATGACACTTGATTTTGATTATGATGTTCTTAAAGAGGCTGACTGTTTGCTGGTTCCTTTTTAACGCTTTTAGTAAATAACAGCGAGCTTCTTTGACTCCAAAGTGCAAAGAGAGCCGAAATTTTTTAGGTTGGATGCGTCATGTGACACTTGATTTTGCTTACGATGCTTGTTGTTGTGGGGCTGACTGTTGGTCTTTTTTGCTTAGGTATTGATGCTCATAGAAAAGGCTGACTGCTGGTCGGTTCCTATGCTATGGACTGACACAGTTCATTTGCTTGCAAAATATCCAGGTACTTTTCATGCGAGCTAAGCGAGCTTCGAATTGAATTAATCATGCCAGCGTAGAGCTTTTTATACTCGAACGCTCAAACTTTGACACCGCATTTCACCCTTTTTAATATTTTTCGAAGAACCCCGAAACATGTTTGTGTCGATTTATTTTGTACTAGCATACACACCTGCGGCTTCGCTCGCTTCGGTACCTACCTTAATAAAATATAGCCTATGTATATTAAAGTCCATGCTACACATCGGTGAAAGAATTTTTGAAATCGGATGAGTAGTTTTGGAGATAACCCTAAACATACAAAATACAATGAAACCAACTTTATCTCTTTATAATATTAGTATAGATTAGGTACTCGCCCGCGGCTTCGCTCGCGCGGTGCCTACCTTGATAAAATATAGCCTATGTTCATTCGGAAAGTCCATGCTACACATCGGTGAAAGAATTTTGGAAATCGGATGAGTAGTTTCGGAGATTACCCTAAACATACAAACAAACAAACAAACCAACTTTACCTCTTTTTAATAGTAGATTTAATTATTGATATATCTATAGGAACTATCCAACAGAGTTTAAAACACCTACCATTAATACGTTTCACTTAAAACTTCGGCACTGCATTTCACCCTTTTAAAGTTTATTCGAAAAATCATAAAAACATTTGTTGTTGTCGAAGTACCTAGTTAAAAGCACGTCCAAACATATCATATTTTGGCATATGCCCACATTAATTGTCATCAGTACCCTGCCAACTCCGGGAGAACAAGGCAACAAAGGTTAGCGTCAACAAAAATCACCGTGGAGAAAGGTTACTAAGGCGCTTTGGACCAAGCCAACCAGAAAATAATACGCGGATTAAGGTGACAAGCGACAAAAATGGGGGAAATAGCAGTGTTAAATAAATTAAAAGTACTTGGAATGGTAAATAGGGTGTTATATAAACAAATAAAAAAAAAATTTCATTAAAAAGTTGAAAACTCATCGAAATATTAAGAAAAAACCGCCTCCTGTAAAGTTGGTGTTTTGCAACTGTTTCCTTTTTCGTAGGATACGACGATATTTATGCATCGGGGTTCAGTATGATCATAAGTGTATCTACGCCACTTACATATTTATGCATCGGGGTTCAGTATGATCATAAGTGTATCTACGCACTTACATATTTATGCATCGGGGTTCAGTATGATCATAAAGTGTATCTAGGCACTTACATATTTATGCTTCGGAAAGATGTTAAATCATAATTCGGTAACTTACCTTTACATAATTTTACATCGGAAAGTTATTTAATTAAATGTATGGACCCATGCACTTACATAGTTCTGCGTTTGTTTTTTCATGTTATTTTAATAAAATAAACAATTATTTTATTGTATTTCAGATATAATTAATATCTCAGTAAAAATATGGAGGATGGCCTACGCGGAATGGATAACAATATTATTAAGTTCTGTTATATTCTACAAAAAACTAACTACCTTAGAATAAGCTTAGTTACGCAAGTGACAATTCGTCAATTAGGGTCAAAACACATGTACAAAACATATTATTAGATCATACTTTCTAACGTTAAACCATGTAAGTACCAATTAAACAGAAAAATTCTCTAAGTATATCCGTGTAACAGGCAGTTACAATATTGCCGTTCTATTAAGCATCGACGAAAAAGTATGTATGTGCCACATACATCATCGTAAGCACCACGTAAAAATATGTACGTGTAATAAAATCTAAACCAATAAATATTAAAATAAAACATAGTATCCATCTTAAACGTGATCTACAGTAAGAGCGTCTCACCAATTTTCACAGCAATATCTCAAAAAGGGCTACAGTTATAGGCATTTCAACTTTTTCAAATCTTAAAAACGCTCTCCTGTAAAATGTGTGTTTTGCAGATACACAACTGTACGTAGGGAGTGTCGATGTGTCGGAGACACTTTGAGAATTGGTTTCATGCTTCGCCTCGCGTAAAATCTCGTCTTCACCAGCAGCATAAAAAACATAACCAAGTTGTTATTTTAGGTTGTAAATAAATAATTGTCTATTTGTCAAGATGAACAATAAACAAATGAGAATATTACGTGTTTTATTACTAGTAATAGTCTTCCATGTAGCTCATACAATATTAAATTAAATATAAATCAGTAGGATTGAAAGCAAGCAGTAAAAAATTGCATGGTAGAATGCATTTCCAGCCTATGCCTATTTCCTCCCCTCCCTCTCTCCATTTCGAAAAAAAAAGTTATCTGTCATATGGGGATTGTGAGCACTCTATTGGACGAATTTTACTCTATGGGAGTGCCCCGTCTGATGCGTTAGCATCCTAGTAGTCTGTGATTAGATCCAAAGAGCATGATTAGATCTGTCAAAAGTTAAATAAACGGTTGGAACGGGTATAGGTAGAGATTGGCTACACAGATCTACCTATGGACGCTATTCGCTTTGGCTATTCGTTCGTGAATCCTCAAAGTAGGATTTTGAATTTGAAAAAAAACGGTTTGGTAAATCCCAAAGAGAATAAATTAATCAAACTTTCAAAGGGAAATAGGTAATTGAAATTTACGAATTTGTACGTGTTTGCTTTTTGCGTGTTTGCGTCACGCAATACAATACAAACCATGGACACATCCAAGAATGAAGAAGCCAGCGATTCCAGCGATGATGAAATACATTTTGGAAAGATTACAATCAAAGAAATCAAAAAAATGTTGTGTACCAGACAAGGACCAAGTAAAAAGTGAGTTGCCAAATTGTTTCTTTTATTTTCAACGTAGGTACTGTAACGTCAAAGGGCAAACACATTGAGCCCATTGGTAGGTATTATTTTTATCAACTAAGTTAGGTAAGTACCTACCTACCTACTTACTAATAATTCTTACCTACTGAATAGGCTAAGTATTCTAATAATATTATCATTCTTTCGTCAGGAAAATAATTTCCGCTGACATAATGTAAATATTCTCTTGTTCTAGATATTATGACTCCAATTCAAAAAACGATGACTCAAGTCTAAGACTTATTGAAACACATTCTGAGCCTAATCTAAAATCTCTAGCAGCTGAAAGTCCATTCTTCTCTTCACTACTTGAATCACCAGCTTCAAATGGACAATCTGATGAAAGTTTCATCCAAACAGAAGAATTGGTTTCCAAGCTATGTAACTCAGACAATGCAGAGCTTAACAACACATTAGGAATTATTGACTATATTTTAAACCATGGACCTAACAAAAAAGACCCTGTGCTAAAACAAGATGAGAATATAAGTAATCTGATTGTGTCACCTCTGAAGATTAGCCCTAAAGCTGTAAAGGGTGTAAAGGACATAATTGGAAAAACTGATGTCATAGGCTCACCAAGCTATTTCACACCAGCTAAAAGTGCAACAGAGAAACCTCTGAATGTGTTTGCCACTCCATCATCAGCCAGTATGAAGTCTAAGGCACAAAATACTCCGCAAGTTCCATTGGTGAAAGATGTACATCCAAAGAAATCACTACCAAGAGCCTCATGTATTCCAAAATTAGTTAGAAACCCATTTCATAGTAGTTACAAAAAACAAGTTACAACAAACAAAGAAAACATCCATCTACCTTCTGTTGCCTATAAAAGTGCAAAAATGACCGAAGTGGTAAGTAATTGTCTAGGTTAGTTTACAGAATAATTTTTTTTTCATGGCCTCGGAGTTGTCCACAGACATGCATTATTGAGTTAAATTTCATTAATTGTCACATGTAAAATTATCTAAATTTCATTTATTTATAGGTTGGTTGGTGGTAATGTTTTCGAGTTGATAAATTTCTTCATAAATAAACATGAGGGATGAGTTTCTTCATAAATAAACACACTAATCTCTGACACAACCTGTTTGATATTTTTTTTTTTTTTTTTTTTTTATTATTATTATCTTGCGATCAGTCATGTTGACTATAAGCAGATGAGGTGAGTGCTTTTTGACGTGGAGGGCGCTATTCTACTCCCAGCGGAGCCTGCCCTTTCTTATTTATGAATCAGTCCATCTGATTATCCTGGTCGAAGATATCCCGCCGCTTTTTTAATCGACGTATGGTTTCTGGTATTGTGAGCTGTCCCGCAAGTTGGTTTGGGTGCTTCTCGAGTCTTAATTTGTAGTTGTGTCCATGTATACCTATTTCCTCTTTTACCATGGGTATTTCAAGGAATTCATGGACCTCTGTTGTTTTAATAAACCATGGGGTGTTTGCTATGTGTTTCAGGATATAATTCTGTACCCTTTGTATTGTCGTCATGTTTGAGGCGCTAGCAGACCCCCACAACTGTATGCCATATGTCCAAATTGGTTTCAGTATGGTTTTGTATAGAAGTAACTTGTTATCAATGGACAGTTTTGAATTTCGGCCCATCAGCCAGTACAGTCCCTTGTATTTGAGATTGATTTCGTCTCGTTTCGTTTGTATGTGCTTCTTCCAGGTAAGTCGACGATCCAGGTGCATGCCCAGGTACTTAACTGTATTTTGTTGTGGTAGTTGGGTCCCATTTAGAGTGACTGGAGAGCAGTCTTCCTTTCGGAGCGTGAATGTTACGTGCACTGATTTGGACACACTGGCAGCTATTCTCCATTTTGATAGCCAGTCTTCTACTTGCTGTAGGCTATTTTGTAAGATTTCAGATGCTACGATGTGACTTTTGTTTGAGGCCAGTAGAGCCGTGTCATCAGCGAATGTAGCAATAGTAACATCTGGGTTCTGCGGTAGATCGTGTGTAAATAATGTGTACAGGACAGGTCCGAGGACTGAGCCCTGTGGCACCCCTGCGCAAATTTCGTAAAAGGCTGATGTGCTGTTGTTTTCTTTAACCTGGAATATCCAGTTAGTTAGGTATGATTCTAGTACCCCATAAAATGTATGTGGGAGTAAGTTTTTTATTTTGTACAACAAGCCCTTGTGCCAGACTCTGTCAAAGGCTTGTTGTATGTTGATGAAAGCTGATGAGCAGTATTCTTTTTTCTCAAATGATGACCTGTTTGATATAAAAAAAGGTTATTTAGGTTCAAATCTCCGGGCACTGCTAGTTTTAGTTTAACATTTAAAAATAAACACATAATAAAGTCACATTATTGTTTCAGGTTCAATTACCAGATCAAGACAAATTACCACAAAGTCAATGGGCAAAGAAAATAACTTCATCTTTCCCGAGACCAACAGTAATGAAACATGAAAATAGGGAAATGAATCCAATCAAGAAACAGCTACTTTCAAATCAAGAACACAGCTTTGCAAATCTCTCATGTCATCAAGCAGAAGTATCGCTTTGTACTGAAAAAACAGCTTTTAAGGTGACCCTTCCCGGCGCGTCTATCATCGACGCGAGCATGGCTGAAAAGCTTGTTGTTTCATCCAGCGCAATGCTAGAAAAAAAAGCAAAGCGAAAAGAGAAATAGCGCCTCAGCGCTCGGCATTCAGTAGATACTTTCGCCGCTCACTCGCTCACTCGAAAAATAGTGTGCGGAAATTTCATAAAAAGTGTTCCAGGAAATACGTGTTTTTCAGTAAGCCTTACAAGTTTGTAAAATAAATGTTTGTCATTTAGAATCTCCATAACATTTGCAAGGTTTCTATCACAATATTACTTACTCTTATTTTTAATTATACATCAATGACTTCCCCCATGTGACTAATCATTCTATGACATTATTTGCTGATGATAGCACTGTATTATTTATCAATGACAAACCACATAATTTCAAATTGGACATTAATTTTACTCTGACATCTATTATTATATTGACATCAATTGGCTCACTTCAAATAATTTAAATATTAATCTGACTAAAACGTATCTTATGAACTTTAAACAACGACATAACATTAATCTTGACATTGGTTTACATTGTTTTGGCACGGATATAGTAGAAGTTGACTCGACAAAATTTTTAGGGCTAACCATTGACAATAAATTAAATTGGAAAATTCATGTTGACATCGTATGTAAGAGGTTAAAACAATTTTCATATGCTCTGTTTAAGCTAAGTAAGGTATCAAACCAGTCCACTTTACTAACAGCTTACCACGGTTATGTATCATCTGTGCTACGGTATGGAGTTATATTCTGGGGTAACTCAACGGACTATCTCAAAGTTTTTAAAGCCCAAAAACAGTGCGTAAGAGCTATTTGTAGATTGCGAAAGCGTGACTCATGTAAAGATAGTTTTATTAAACTAAAATTACTTACATTGCCAGCTATGTACCTATATTTTTGAAGTCGCTGTCTTTGTCAAAAACAACCTCAATTTGTTTAAAACATTTCCCTGTGGCAGCCGCTTAGAGGGTAAATTACGCATGGTTCCATGCAAAACAAAGCTTTTACGTAAAAGTATATTTTGCATGGCTCCAACAATTTTTAATAAGGTTCCTGCGTTTATTCGTGAGCTGCCCATAAACCAATTTAAAGACAGACTGAATGATCACTTGGCCGGAAAAGCATTTTATTATATTGACGAATTTTTATTGGATCAAGTGTGACTAATTTATTTGTTGTTGACATTTTATTAATCAAATTAAATTTTAATATTCTGATTTGGACTACGTATTTATTTGGTTTTCTGTAAAAGTGACCGAAAAGGAAGTCGGCACTTTTGTCACGGGACTATTTTCTATTTTTGTCTGAGAATAGTCAAGGCAAGAATGCAAATTTATTATAATTGTTTAATTGAGTATTTAGATAGACTATTCCTTTAGCCAATTAAACTTTGTGGCATGTTAAAACTACAAAACCTACATAAATATATTTGTTTAAAGTTACTTTCACAGTTGTTTTTATTCACGAATGATACCGTGTGTTACTAATGTGTTACGTAACAGTCGTGAATTGTTGTTAAGCATAGTATTCACTACTGAATATAATATTAGAAGCCTTATGAAGACATTTTTTTTTGTTTATTATTATTAATTGTAATACCTACATAATCGTTAAATATGTACTGGCTACAAGAAATCTTCACTGGCATATTAAAGTAAGTATTTAATTATCTTGTAGATAGTATAAACTGCGGCATAAATAACTTCTAGAAGTAATTTACTTCGCGATCTAACTTATCAATATAAAACTACCGTTTATGAACTGATTTTTTGATAAATTGAGACTGATTACATGAATTAAAGTTAAAACAACAATAATAGTAACCTTCTAAAATAAATACTTATATTATCGTTTTGTTTTATTGTGTTAAATGTACATAGTTCGAAACGATACTGTAGGTACACCTAGCTTAATAAAGTTCACATGTGTTACTTTTTTCACGTACCTACCTATGTTACCGAGTGTTAATGTACCTACAATTTTTGGCGGTTATACTCCAATATTGATAATATTATAGAAAACGAACGAATTATAGAAGAAAATAGCTCATCTGACGATTTTGGCTCATCATCATCAAAAGAAAATACAGTGTTAAAGTTTAATTTAAATTTTCTTATTAGAACTTAAATCCAATGCACTGTACAATATACCTAAGTAATCAAATCAATCAAATACCTACCTAGGTACCTACTCATACAAATTGAATCAATTTTTCGTGAGTATCGTGTACAGAGTCTTAGGTTTACATCACAATGACATAGGTAGGTACCTACTTACTTATAATTAATAATTATGTCCAAGCGGATCTAATAATTTGCGCAGAGATAACTAAATTTAATATCTCTGTTACAATAAACATTAATTGGATACAGTTATGCATAACCAGTCCAAGCGCCAAATTTCATTTTTTGATTTTTTTGCATTTTCGTAACCTCCAGCACATAATTTAGCCATAGAAAAAACACCCTTGCACCCAGCTTCACTACAAGTGATATTTTTTGATACCCAGTCCTAGAGAAGTTTCTTACACTTCAAAATCCTTTTTTTTTTACTTTATTAGCAAGATCTTAAGAATCTATAGGTATATTTACAGGTGGTGGAAGAATTTTTTTAAATATCTTGAAAAATGACAAAGTTATTCAACTTTTACGGCGGCTTAAAAATAGATCAATCAAGGATCCGAGATTTCATGGTGTGACGTCACTCGTCTCCTTTGCCTCTGATTTTGTTAGCAGTTTCGAACGTTTTTCGTTATTCCAGCCTTTAAGTATGTTATAATTTTTTTATTAAAAGTGCGTCATGGGCACTGAACGCGTTAAATCAAATTTTCATTGGTAGGCATCTTGTGTAGGTACCTACATACAGCACCTTGATATTCAAAAATTCTATAATCATAGCCATAAGTAGGTACCTACTTTCCATAACGGTAAACTATTGGACCGCCCGCGCACAAATTCATCTTATAATAAAGTAAATCGTCAAAAGATCACTTTTTTGTTAGGTTTAAGTAAGGCCTTTTATGTACAATATTAAACAAGCATATATCCTGCTTCCATAATGTCCAAAAAGAAAAAATGAAAAACAAACTTCTAAGCTTGAATAATGTTTTTAGTTCGGCGCGACGAAGAAAAGCGCGAGTCGTATGAAATTCTTCCATACTAAATTGAAACTAATCTGTGTCTCGAGTAGAGTGACGTCACACACTGAAATCTCAGCCTTTTGATTCTATTATTTTTATGCCGCCGTAAAAGTTGAATAACTTTGTCATTTTTCAAGATAATCAAAAAACATGCTTCATGAAATGCTTAGGTACGATTTATTATTAGCAAATAAATAATAAAAATAATTAAAAAAAAAATAATACTTAATAACTTCTCCATTGGCCATTTTAATGTTGGCGTCTCGGTCGGCATAAGTCTTAAAAAGAACTTTTTTTATAAATTTGTTTGTGTCGAGCGGGTAATGGCGTATTGTAGGAACCATAGACAATCTATGAAACAGAAATACTGCTTAAAAATATATAGTTTATTTTAATATTATTTATAGCCTATTTATCCGTTTATTTACAGAAGTGTAAATAACCCGATTTCAATGATACGTCTTTGGAGTAGTACAGCAGCATTTAACTCTAAAAAGTATCTGTGCATCTATAGTAGTCTGTGGATATGGCGGATCTATAATTCTACAAACTGTTTTCTACGAAATGTATGGATATTTGGGTTGTTTTGCGCGCAACATTGACAGCAGTTTATTGATTATTCTCGTTCGCCATATTGTACCCAAAATTGTACCCGTGAAATAATACGCTACAACGCTACTATACTTTTACAAAAACCACTAATGTAAGTTCAACACTTGTGGTAACTTTATGCTTCGCAGGTCAAAACATTGTCGAAGGCGCTCTGTTCCTGTTGCTTTAACTGTTTTGACATTGTTACTGATGTTTTTGTATTGGATTATTTGTATTTTCCAAGTTCGGCTGCGGCTGCGGCATAGCACTTGTGTAGGTATATTTAAAGAATATTTTTGTATACAGTATGGCGGAGAGCCAGGCGGGCTACTCCAGCCAGCCCGGCACTTCTAGGCAAGCCGGCACTTCCAGCCAGGCCGGCACTTCCAGCCAACATGGGACTTCCAGCCAACCTGGGACTTCCAGCCAACCTGGGACTTCCAGCCAACCTGGGACTTCCAGCCAACCTGGGACTTCCAGGAAACCTGGGCCTTCCAGTCAACCTGGGACTTCCAGCCAACATGGGAATTCCAGCCAACCTGGGACTTCCAGCCAACCTGGAAATTCCAGCCAACCTGGGACTTCCAGCCAACCTGGGACTTCCAGTCAGGCCAGCACATCTTTCCAGGCCAGCGCCGCCAGCAGGATCAGGCCCCCACTTCTGCCTCAGGATGTTGCAAAGTCTATCTACCTCCAAGAGGTTGAAAATGCTTGTGATTTGAAACCTTTAATCAGAGAAATAGAGCGCTGCTTTGAAACAAGTGAGAGTGAAGAGGGGGGAGATTCAGATGAGTCAGCCCCAAAGCCATCTACTTCTACAGCTCCACCCACTGTTGCCGCTAAGAAAAAGAAGAAGAAAAAGAAACGCAAGAAGCGAGGTGAAGATCGCATAGTAAATGGAGTTATGACTACTAAAGAAGGTAACTAAAATGTTTCTGATATGAATCTAATGTATCTTTGTCTCTAAAGATAGTCAGTGAATGTCTTTCCTCTATATAAAATTTTTATGATTATGACAATCAACCAATCAAATGATAGGATACAAGTTCCTAAATAATTATAACTCAATTAGAGATGAGTCACTTGTTTCATGTTTCTTGTTCAGATAAGTATTATTAAACAAATAAATAATGTAAGATGTAAGTATTTAATATCATACTTATACACACACATTGGCTGAGCTAGGAACACTCAAAGAAGACACCTTTCAAACAAAAGTTATTTAAATAAGTTTATCTGTTGAGGAGCAATTTATTTAAAGGCAACTCTAACAGTACACACATACATACATAAATCAAGCCTCTTTCCTATTGGGGTAGGTCTGCAGCAGAAGGATAAGCAAAATTCCAGATTAACAAAAGGACAGATTTGCATAAAGGCAGATAGTATAACCTCATGCCTCAATCCTGACACACGTCTTTTGGCTCTCTTCACTCTCATTATCTGGTAGAGCAACAGCATACATGTACACCGGTGTCAATCATCATCATCACACAAAGCTCTTTACTTTCCAGATCGAAGAAAGGCAAAGCTTCGACACTTCAACTTCTCCTCAATGGATCCAGAACGTCAGTGGCTTAGAGATGTACTGCTGACATCCACCGAGTCCAGCAGCGATGATGACACTCCTGAGGCCAAGGATCGGAGGATCAAGGAGATGCTTAAAGAACGCCGCATATACCTCAAATATCAGCTGAAATTTAATAAGAACAATCCGGTAAACTTCTCAAATTGATTTTATGGGTGTAAAGACTTGCTGCCACAATTTTAGCAAATGAAACATACCCTATTTTTCATGTAAAATAAGTTTAACGAGTGTAATTTTTTCAATGCATGCTAAGAAGTTGGTAGCTAGCATAGCAAATATGGAAAGCCTATAAACGTTGCCAAATCTTTTGGAAGGCACCACAGTTCAATGCACATTCCACATGTGCATCACGGGCACTATACCAAACAAACTTTGTAACTTTGTATCTTAATTCTCCTTCATTGCTTTCAGATACAAATAATTAACATAATTCATTCTAGAAACATCAACACATGTATTACTCGTCTGGTCTGCTATCTGCCGTGGACCATTATCCAGAGTACCGGGCGGCCCGTCGGACCGCGCCTACGCCTAGGCCCGCGCGTTCGCCTCCGCCCGCGCCTCCGCCTCGGCCCGCGAGAGGGCGTGGCAGGGGTCGTTCTAATGAAAGGAAAAAGACCGAACGGGCAAGAACCATTCCTGAAAAGGGTAAAGGAAAGGCTGTAGTGAAGGCTAAGCCAGTGGTTGAGAAGCCAGCACCCACAGTTAGGACCAGGCGAGGCCCCGCTAAAGACACTTCTCCCCCGAAACCAGTTATTGAGCCGCTCGCTGTTAATGTTGATACAGTAAGTTGGCTTTGAGTCTCTAGACTTTTTTTTGGTATGGATTGAACCGACTTCAAAAAGGGAGGTTCCACTGTAAATTTAAGTGAAACTAGTTTTTAAAAGTTCGTAAAATAAGATCTGAGTTTTTTATGGTAGTAATTGTACACAAGGTAGAATAGAATAGAATAGAAAAAGTTTTTATTTTCCATTAACATAAACATGGGTATACAAATGAAAAATACTTATTGACTATCGAGTGAGGCGGCCGGTCGTAAAACTATTAGCCAATACTTTTTACAACATGAGTACAAGTAGGAACAGAATGACTTATTGACTATCGAGTGACAAGAAAATAAGGCTACCCCTCAGCATTTGCTCCAAGCAGCATCATGACTGTTGGAACGCTGGTTTTCAGTGGGGCAAAATGTTGAATCCTTCAGGGTTTGCTGAACGTTGGGCGAAGCTCGTCACTCAGTAGGTGCCTTAAGACAGTCGGAGACGACCCGGCAGACCCAGGAGAAGATAGCGAGACGACCTGGATGCATTCGAATCAACCTGGCAAATGCCTTGGAGCGCAACGAGTGGAAGTTGAAAGAAGACCTTTGCCTAGCAGTAGGATGATAGGTTAGCAAAAAAAAAGGAATGTTTCTTTTTTCATTATAGTTATTTTAATGTTTTGATAAGTTACTTTGCGAAAAGTTTTTCTGATGGGAAATAGAGTCGATTAAGATCAACTTGTTTTTGTTGACAAAATATGTCATTATTTGGGCAAACCATACGTTTTTTTCAAAAATCTAAAAATGTAATTATATTTTTCTTCAAATAAAACAAAAAATGTCTAACATCAATCAATACTTTCTAACTACTAAAGAAAATGTAGGTAACCCTTTTGGACTCAAAATTGTGTCCCATTCTGTATAATGTATCGTACTATGTTTAGTTTACTATTACATATTTTATTTCTTATTTGCACGCTAAAGGAGGATGACTCTCTATACAATTATGTAAGTTTTAATATTAAATTTCAGAGAATTATAATTATATTTTTATACATTAGATAAGATAAGATAATCGTTTATTTGGCACACAGCATAAAAGTAAAACATAAAATAAGAACCTATAATTATAATAAACACTAAAATTAAATGTCATTTTCTGTATTTTAATTATATTAAGTATAGATAAGTAGTTTCAGTGATTACCCCAAATACAAACAAACCAACTATACCTCTTAATAATATTAGTATAGATTAGGTATGTAAATATGATGTAGTTTCTTTCAATAAATGCTTGTATGTTACAGTCTGATGCCCTAACTCTTGACTGGGAAGAACATTTGAAGAGCATGACGCTTCCCTCTCTGACTGACACCGATGATGACTATATGACACCTCTTGGAACAGGTCCAGACAGCAGGCCTGGTACTAGTCAAAGCCAGAACAGGTAAGGCGTTGATTTATATTAATCAAGGGTTGCCTGGTAAAGATCGCTTCTTAGCGATAAGGCTGTCCATTGTACATTGTTCGTAGTTCTATCATTATGATTGATGTATAAATGTCATAGAAATTAAAATGAGCGTAGACTCAATCGATCAAGCATCGATTTTTTGACAGTTCTCTATGGAAACTGAGTGATGAATCACCGCTTAAGATACGATTCACGATTGAGTATGGTCTCAGAATACGAGCCTTAGTATCAAATTGAAACCAGGACTTACCATGCCATTTTGCTAGCTTATAAGCTGTGGGAAGCGAAAATACCGCGCCGCGAAACTTCATAGAAAATACCGCGCTGTGGAACTTCATAGAAGATACCGCGCTGTGGAACTTCATAGAAAATACCTGCGCGTATTTTCGCTTCCCACAGCGGCAGCGAATACCGCGTAGATCCGAACAGGTCATAAGATTGACAAGTCATGTTAGTTACACCTAGTTAACAACTTAACAGGAACCGTCCTACGAAGAAAGTGGACACGAACGAACGAACGAACGAACGAGTGGACACTTCGAGCTCTGAAGCGATGGCGGCTCAACGGCGACGGCAATGGCTGTTGATCGCGAAGAAGGAGGTTGCGAAGCTTCACCGGACGCGGCAAGCGGCGCACAAGGAGGCTTTGATTCAACGCAAACGACTGGCAACTATGTGCAGCAAGCATGTTCGGACTGCAGCTATGCAGGTACGAATCATTCTGGGTTTTATCCGACTTCGAAAAAAGGAGGTTCTCAATACATCTGGTTTTTTAATGTTTGATGGAAATTAACTTTTGACTGGGTCAACCAAATATGCAGGTACGAATCATTCTGGTTTTTATCCGACTTCGAAAAAAGGAGGTTCTCAATACATCTGGTTTTTTAATGTTTGATGGAAATTAACTTTTGACTGGGTCAACCAACTATGCAGGTACGAATCATTCTGGTTGTTATCCGACTTCGAAAAAAGGAGGTTCTCAATACATCTGGTTTTTTAATGTTTGATGGAAATTAACTTTTGACTGGGTCAACCAACTATGCAGGTACGAATCATTCTGGTTGTTATCCGACTTCGAAAAAAGGAGGTTCTCAATTCATCTGGTTTTTTAATGTTTGATGGAAATTAACTTTTGACTGGGTCAACCAACTATGCAGGTACGAATCATTCTGGTTGTTATCCGACTTCGAAAAAAGGAGGTTCTCAATTCATCTGGTTTTTTAATGTTTGATGGAAATTAACTTTTGACTGGGTGGATTTGATGATTGTGTTTTTATTTGAAAGCTGGTGTAGTATAGATATAGGTTATGTAAAAAAAGAGTATAATAAAAAACCGGACTGATAGTAGTAAATATCAGTCTGGTTGTGGTTACTTACTAACACAAGAATCAAGTTGCTTAGCTTGGGTCTCACTAAACTAAACGAGGAAAATATTTTGTTAATGCACGAACCTACTAACTATCTCCGATATAATATCTAACGTTTCAGGGGCGATAAATCGATCTAGCTAGGATTATTTCTTACAAAATGTAATTTTATCCGTGTTTTCAGTCAATTAAAAAAACATCGGTCATTCAGGTACTAAAATTGATGATTTAGACTCTACATTTTAGAGAAATTACACGTTTTATTATGTTAACAGTCACAAAAGAACACGAAAGAGACGCCGTGGCGATGCAAGCGGCTAAACCGCGAGATGCAGAACTACTGGCGACGCTACGACCGGGCCGAGAAGGAGACGCGGAAGCGCATGGAAAAGGAAGCCGTAGAACAGAGGAAGGTAAATGCAACAAGTGCCAAGTGCGAGGCGGACTTGCGCACGGAGGGTTCCGTTTAGACTCTAAACGACTCTAAACTTTAGAGAATATTATGTCAAGCGTCTACCTGTTGTCGTTATATCGAGCAAAAAACGGCAAAATAATCACGTTTGTTGTACGGGAGCCCCCCTTAAATGTATATTTTTAGTATTTGCAACAGATGTACAATCATCTGTGAAAATTTCAACTTTCTAGCTATTACGTTCATAATACAGCCTGGTGACAGACAGACGGACAGCGGAGTCTTAGTAATAGGGACTCTATTTTTAGCCCTTTGAACGGAACTCTAAAAACGACTTCAATTTTGTAAGGAGAGAGCAGTTCCTTGCACTTTCGAGGTGCATTTATGTTCGAAGATCCTTTTCAGTTTTTCAAAATTGTGTGGACCTCGGAATGCTATTTAAAACGTAGTGTGCCTACAAAAACTTATTTTTTATAATACATCGACACTCGAGAATTTAGCACGCCTTTTATACTTCTACATGTGGTCAAGTGTACCGTATGCATCTCAAACCCACGGAATGTAAAATTTTAGATAAGGATAATGAAATAAACATTTTGTATTTTGTATTGTATTTTTGTATGCCGGAAGAAATGTGAGCTAAGATTACCACCGAGTGGGTTCCACAAGGCATTAAACGGCCTCGTGGTCGGCCCAAGCGGAGATGGCGGGACGAACTCGACGATTACTCCACCCGGTGGCTGACAGAAGCCCTACACCGAGGCGAATGGGAAAAGGGAGGGGAGGCCTTTGCCCAGCAGTGGGATCCAGTGGGCTATTTAGATAGATTAGATATGTGTTTAGCAAGTAGAATGTATGCCTTCGGTATTATGGCGAGCATAATACCGAAGGCATACATTCTACTAGCATTGCCATTGTGCATTTAGATATTTTAATAAAAAATCGAAGAATTAAAGATGCCATTGGAATGCCCAAAATGAGGAAGGCCATGAGGAAGGCCCAAAAGGCGCTGGCGTGACGACATTGTTGCCTTCCAGGAAGAATGGTGGGAAGCGGCCGGTGATCGCAAGAAGTGGAAGGATATGGGGGAGACCTTTGCCCAGCAGTGGTACACACTATAGGTTATATATAAAAAAAAAAAAAAAAAGATGCCATTGTGTTTTCAGATGGACGTAGAACTAATTGAAGTGAAGCGGCAACGTCGCAAACTAAACTTCCTAATCACCCAAACGGAATTGTATGCACATTTCATGCAACGCAAGGCGCTTACTGACTGCGATGATGGCGCCGATATCATCCTTCACCAGTTAGACGAAGATTATGACCCGCGCCTTACGGGAATTGATCCCTATGACAGGTATATTTCATAGATATATATTTTTTTCGTAAATACATACATATTATACATAGAAAACACCCAGACGCGAAACAAATATTTGCAGATCATGCAAACATTTGTCCCGCGGCGGGGATCGAACCCGTAACCTTTGCGTCTCAGGCGGGCTTTCGCCCACTGCGCCACAGAGGTCGTCAAACCGAACATTAGTGTAATGATCCTTTGGTGTTATGCAACCAAATTAAATGATTTTGTTTTGTTATCATAACTTACAAGCAAGTACGGTCGGCCAAGAAAGTGTTCTACCAGTTTTGACAACAGTTTTTGTGAGATCTAATTATTAATGAGGTTTACGTTCTCGAGAATCCGAACTTGACACATGGCATGACGTAATAGTAAAGAGAGCAATTGTCACTTCATAAAGTTATTGCAAGTGGAAATCGACCTTGTTGTTACATGACCTTCAAATGAAACTAAACCGTAGGTAGACATTGAGATGTATAGACCACATTTTTGGCCGTACATTATTATTATTCAAATGTAGTTAAATATCAGTGGCAATTCGGAGTATCGCAAAAGCTAACCTTAACTAACTAAAAATGTTGCCGTCCCCTTCATAGCGATGGGAATAAAAATTATGGCATTAATTTTAGTTAGTTTAATTTAGCTTTTGCGACACTCCGAATTGCCACTATTATGTATTGTGTAAGCTTTTGTTATGGAGCGCTGGTTGCAATAGAAACTCAACCGTAGACCACATTTTTAGCTGACTGTACATTATTATTATTTAAATGTAGTTAAATATTATGTATTATGTAAGCTTTTGCTACGGATGTATTCCATGGGATTTCCTCCCATTTCATTTAATTATACTTAAATTCAGCATTGCTAGCATTTTGCGAGTTTTTTTGGTTTATATTAAAAAGAGCATGATTTTTTGTTGGCTATAAAATGCTTCTAGAATGTAAAAATGCAAACTTCTTGCATTTTTACATTCTAGAACATGCGATCTACTGCAATTGCAGTTATCTTCACTGTTTACACAAGTGGCAAAATTAAAAAAGAGTTTAAACCGACTTATATTGTAAGAATAGAGAAATTTCCTGCACTCTCGAGCTAAGTTTCTGTTCAAAAAAATATAAACTGTTCAAAGCCAAAGCGAACTCTTTGCCTAATGACTCTACACTGGGATTATTTGTTTGTATTCAAAACAAACCACAAAAGACATTTTAAGACCGTAAAGAAATCTTAAAATAATTGAAATTATACCACCTGCTACCATAAGAAACGAACCAGTATCTCTCACATTGTCCATAATTCGCTTTGCAAAATGCAAAATGCGATTTATTTATGTTTTACCTAAGACACAGGCGAAAATTTTAAATGTAAACATTCCGGTGTGCCAGTGCTTGCAATGCGAAATAAGAAAAACTTAATTATATTATTTTATTTTTTAAATATAGAATATAAGCTCTCCTGGTACCAAATTTCATTCAAATCTGCCGTTTGCGCGTGAAGGAGTAACAAACATTGACACTTAAGCTCAACTCACACCAGAAGAGCAGCGAATTTCGAGAAAAAGTTAAAATTCGTATGACACTGAAACTGCGCTCCGCTTCGCTGCTCTTCGATGCTCTTTTGGTGTGAGTTGAGCCTTACACACACAAACTTTCACCTTTATAATATCAGTGTGATAAATCTGAATCATTCAGATGATCTTTCATTGCAGTGCGTCTATGAAAAAGAAAGCATCACAAAATGCCCGTGAGGCATTCCGCGCCGAACGCGCGAGAATTCAACAGTTCGACGCACAAACTGGTGTCAGCCCTGAGGAAGAAGTGGACATAGAGGGGGATGAGGAGACGAGGCGGGGGGGAGACTTCGACCAGCCGGCGATATTCACTGGGGTCTTGAAGGGGTACCAGCTAAAGGGAATGAACTGGCTGGCTAATTTGTATGATCAGGTGGGTTGGAAGATATTAGCCAAGAATCTAGATGAAAACTGCAGGGTTATTGCCTCAACTTGTCGCGAAACGAAATTCTTCTTCTTGATTTTGGTCTCGCACGGCTTGTGCTTGTACATTTAGCCACTATAATGACGCCAGTGAATCGCGACAACTGTCAGATTTGACAGTTTAGTCGTGATGGCATCTCTGTGTTTTAAGCTATCCTGGTACTAAATATCATTCAAATACGTCCAACCATTTGAGCGTGATGAAGTATAGGTCGCGCCGCGTAAAAAGAGCGCTGAGGGGAAGTGGCTGGGGTATGTTTGCGCCTGTGTTCACTCGCTGACAAACCAATAGCACTCGCTAAATCAATGGTATGAAGTGCGCCGCGTTACCTCTCCACCAATCATCGACCACTGCGCAGTTTGACAGCCAGCGCTCTGTTTACGTGGCGCGATATAACAAATATTCACACACAAACTTTCACCATTATAATATTAGTGTGGTTTTCAGGGCATAAGCGGTATACTAGCCGATGAGATGGGTCTGGGAAAAACAGTGCAGTGCATAGCATTCTTATGTCACGTGGCGGAGAGGTTGGGTCTGTGGGGACCCTTCCTCGTCGTGTCCCCGGCGTCCACACTGCACAATTGGCAGCAAGAGATGGAACGATTCGCGCCAGATTTCAAAGTGGTAAGTACTATTTAGGCCTCTGCCCAGCAGTGGGACACGAACGGCTGATATAAATAAATAAATAAGTACTATTTACTGGAAAACTGTGGCCTTGTAACGCAAAGTGTGGAACTTAAAGGGGGGTGATGGGTTAGCGCAAAGTGGAAGTTAATGACCTTTGCCCAGCTGTGGTACATGATGGGTTAATAAAAATAAAAGTACTCTAACGTGTGTAATATCTTTTCGTCGCGTTGACTAAGACCTTGATTTTATTACACCTAATAGAGACCATGCACCTTAATATATGATATAAGTTTCAACTTTCTATCTCTGCCCGTTCCTGAGAAATGGTTGTGACAGACAAACAGACAGACAAACTACCAAAGTTATCTACAAACGAAAGAACTAGTTCTGTGTGTACGAAACCCTCTGTTTGCGAGTCTGACTCGCTTTTGACTAGTTTTTTCTAAGTGTATCTTCTTTCTGCCCTTATCCCACTATGTGGTGTTGGCAAAACATTAGTTCTTCCATTTCCCTCTATCAGACGTCATCTCAGCGCTTTCTCCTTTCTTACTCATGTCATCCCTCACACAATACATCCATCTTTTCTTTGGCCTACCTCTACACCTATATCTATCCACATTTATATCTAATACTCTCCTAGTAACGTGACATTCTTCCCTCCTCATAACATGACATAACATGACCATACCAAGCTAACCTAGTACTACTCATCTTTTCATTCTATGGAGCCACTTTCACACTTCCTCTTATGTACTCATTCCATTGAGATGTATTAAAGAGCCACAATCAGACAAATAAAATGTAAACGAAAAAACTCTGCGCACACTACGTAGTGCGCCGAGTTTTTCTTTTTTGCGTACAAGCGACATTGAACATTAAAACAAACGACATGATATCTACATTCAAATGTCAAATGTCATTGTAGAACATTGAATTTGCTCGCACATTTTTTGAGGGTTGTCAGCTATTAGATTGTGACTCTTTAATCTCAATGACTCATTCAAACTAAAACTCATTTTTTTATACATATATTTCTTAAACAGGTTCCATACTGGGGCAGTCCATCCGAGCGCAAGATACTTCGTCAATTCTGGTCGCGCAAGGATCTCCACACTCGCACGGCTGCCTTCCACGTCGTCATAACATCCTACCAAATAGTGGTGTCAGACCTCAAGTACCTGAACCGCGTCTCATGGCAGTACATGATCTTGGACGAGGCGCAAGCTATCAAAAGCTCGCACAGCATCCGTTGGAAGCTGTTGCTTAGTTTCAGCTGCAGGAATCGACTTTTGCTCTCTGGTATGTAAAAACAAATTATGCTCGGTGTAATGATGCAATTTCCTCCATATGCTTCTTTCCAATGCGATCTCTTTTACTTCTTGATACGACATGACAGCGACCTTCTCTTTTATCTGACTAATGTAATTAATTCTCGGTCTTCCCCTTCCTCGTCTTCCTTCTACTTTTCCTTCTATGATGTTCCTTATAAAGCTGTCATGTCGTATAAGATGACCAATCATTTTTTCAATCATTTTTTTAAAAACAAATTAGGATAAAAATCACGTTCTATAGTACACTGACGGTTTGAAAATGTTCGTCACCTTAGAGTCGGTTTTCGCTTGCACCAGATTGCAAGAATCAATTTTTATTGTACCAGTGGCGTTCCTTTTTCAAGTTTCAAAAGGGATTATGTGCTCGTACTCGTTAAACGAATCAAGTTGAAAACCGACGAACATTTTCAAACCGTCACTGTACATTCGATCAAATTTACTATAGAAACTTATGATCGAATGTACTATGGAACGTGATTTTGATACAAACATGATAGTCTACATAACTATGCTTAGGGTTAGAAAAATCCATTCCTGCCAAACGCGAGCGCCTTTTAGTTTGGTCGCATATCCGCTACGTGCGTGACAGTGAAAGAGTTATGCAATAAAGTGCAATTCAGCTCGCAGAAGCGCCTCGTGACTGTCACTATAAGTGCCTAAACTACTTGCGATTTCATTCTTACAGAGTAATCCATTTGAATAGTAAGTTGTAATGTAATCCGTGATTGCCGATCAAGGATTCGAATCTGACCGTGCGTCAATGTATTTTACGTTGCGTAAAATTTATGTGCATTAAAACGCTTATGTTAATGCGCATACCTATAAAATTTATTAAATCTAATAATCTAACCTGTGAAAATTATTCTAATGAAACAAGTTAGCTTTCTAGTAGCGTCTGTGAGCTTGCAACCTGTCACGCATAGAAATTTTAGTTGCAAAATGTAGGCATGTCCGCAGGTACATAATATTTGGACATACCTCTGAGTATCTTCTTCTTCTTCCTGCCCTTATCCCACCTTACGTGGGGTCGGCACAACATGTTCTTCGTAATTCTTCTTCCATTTCCCTCTATCAGCCGCCATCTCAACATTCACCCCTTTCTTACTCATGTCAACTTTCACACAGTCCATCCATCTTTTCCTTGGTCTACCTCTACCCATATATCCATCCACATCAATGATTGATAATGCCTAAAGATAAACAATTCGTGATCATATTTTATTTGTAGGTACCCCTATTCAGAACAGTATGGCGGAGCTTTGGGCTCTTCTTCACTTCATAATGCCCACGCTGTTCGATTCTCACGAGGAGTTCAACGAGTGGTTTTCCAAAGACATCGAGAGCCACGCTGAGAACAAGGGCACTATTGATGAGAGTGAGTTACACATACCCCGTTATTCGTAGCTTTCTTTAGTTGAAACGGCTATTAAATCTGTTGCTATCTCTTTTCATTGCCTGAGTAACAAGCAAAACACATTTAAAGCTTTTCCGAAACTTGTGTTTTAGCGAATGTAATTGTGTAATGATGGTGGATTATTAACTGTTGAGTGTTCGTGAACGTACATAAGTGTGGGCAAATGAAACAAAACTGGACATCATTGCTTTTCGAGTTCTCACAAAAAGACTGTGTAATGCTTCAGTAAAGTCCTACATCTTTACTGACTCTGACTTGACTTCTTTACTGACTTGAATTATGACATGGTAGTGGCTAAATGCGTGGAACAAGCCGTGCGAAGCCAAAATAAAGAAAAAAAATGATCAATCAATCCTTAGAGAAAGAAAGAAATGGAGCGCTGCATATTCCATTCTGAGTCACACAAAAACAAAGAAGAATATATACAACACTCTTGTGAGTAAAAGAGACAAAGCACAGATCTTTTGTCACTCATCGCGTGCCGTTTTTTTGTATGGCCGGAAACTTGATGCTCCGAGTTTTGCACTACGAAACTATGGATTCACTGCAATTTTTGTCCCTCTCGGCAGCACGCTCACTGTTCGTCCAGGTACTATACTAGGTCCATGATCTCTATCCTTTGTTTTCAGAAAACCTGTCTCGCTTACACATGATACTCAAGCCTTTTATGCTGCGTCGCATCAAGAAGGACGTGGAGAATGAACTCTCTGACAAGATTGAAATCATGGTGCACTGCCCGTTGACCATCCGGCAGAAACTGCTTTATATCGGTAAGAAGTTTCTTTCTATTTCATTGAAAAAGACTAGTAATTTGCAAAGCAAATCAATTTGACGCTTGTGCGGCAGTGGGCAAAAGCGCTGGTTGCTTGCTCGATTCCAGCCGCGAAGCAAAAAGAAAATAAAAAATTTAAATTTTTAAAGAACGAGATGGTTGGAAGAGTTTGGGGGAGACCTTTGCCCAGCAGTGGGACAAAATAGGTTAAAAAAAAGCTTTATTTCCCATACCCTATTTACATAAAACTGACAAAATAAGAACTAAAAATATGAATATAAAATAAATTTAAATTAGTATGCTAAGTAGTACGACGGCGGGACGAACTCGACGATTACTCTATCAGCTGGCTGACAGAAGCCCTACACCGAGGCGAATGGAAAAAGGGAGGGGAGGCCTTTGCCCAGCAGTGGGATCCAGTGGGCTATTTAGATTAGATAGATTAGATTAGATGCTAAGTAGTATTTAGAGGCAAATATTAGTGGTTTATATATTATCTTACAGCATTGAAGAAGAAAATTAAGATAGATGAGTTGCTACATTACTCTGTGGGCACCGAATCTGGGCACAACGTCGACAAAAATTTCACGTCCAATCTCATGAACCTAGTCATGCAGTTCAGGAAGGTAAATAAAACCTTATCTTATTTAAAATAAAGTTCAGTTTGAATCTGCGTAGGTTCAGTTGCATTTTGTAGAATAAGTACCTAATATATCCTACTATACTACTAATATTATAAAGGTGAAAGTTTGTGTGTGTGTAAGTATGTAAGTGTTTTTGTTACTCTTTCACGCTCTTTGAACGGATTTGAATGAAAATTGGTACCAGAACTGCTTATACCCTGGATTAAAAAATAGGCTACTTTTGATCCCCATTTTCTCACGGGAACGGAAACTATTCACCAACATAACACCGCTGGGCGCAGTTTCTTTTCGATAAAAAAGGGGTTTTTTACAAAGGAGACCGATAAGAACTTAGTGGTTTTTCAAAATTAGCCATTATGCCTATTACATGAAAACTCAAATTTGCAGGTGTGTAATCACCCCGAGCTTTTCGAACGTCGCGCCGTGCGCTCGCCATTCTCAATGCAAGTCGACGACTATCACTTGCCGAAGTTAATCGCCGAAGACGGCATTCTTACCCGCGCTATCCCGTCAAATCGGCATCTTCTCTACAACAAACTGTCTGTACTAACGCCTTATTATATCAATGAGAGTCTTAAGGAAGGGAATGTGTTGGACAATGGGATTCAGGGTTCGATGAACTCTTGTGGACTGTTCGCGTTTACGAGACTCGCGAATCTGTCGCCGACGGAGGTTTATAGAGTGGCGTTGTGTGGATGGTTGTATGCGTAAGTAATTGTATTTATCACTACATTATTCGCTCGTGGCGAAGCTTGCTAAGACGTTCTTGATAGATCGTCGAAGTTAAGCAACGTTCTGAGCGGTCACTACTTGGATGGGTGACGGCAAGACTTGGCAAGTGGCATTTTCATCCGAGCGCTTCCGTGCTTCGGAGGGCACGTTAAATTGTCGGTCCCGGCTTTTAAAGTCGTTAAGCCATGACGGAGGCCTTTAGGCGGCCTAAAAACTCCGTCACCAGAGTTGGCCACTTGCTCATACGAACTTACTTACTTACTACATTATTATGCTGGACATACATACATATTATCAATCATCGTGCGCTGTTCATGTCACTGACAGCAGCTGTCTTGTTCACGGTAATAATTTTTCGGCCTAATGCGCCGAAAAATACAATACTTTAGTGATAACCTTAGGTTTTTAACGCAACATCTTGTCTTTTTCCATCCAATTCAGTATTCACGAAAGTCTTAGGTCTTAAAAATTAGGTTTGGCCGCAACAAGAGCCCCGTTTCCTTTAACTAAACATTTAAAAGAAAAATACACATTGAACTAAATTTCATATATATTCATATTATATTTATTTATTCATTGTTTCAAGTTGGTACATAAGGTCTTAAAAATTAGGTTTGGCCGCAACAAGAGCCCCGTTGGGACACCACAATGTTTGACGAAATAGTAGTACGTAGTACCTAGATACTATACAATAACAATAATGCATTTCGTTCTTAAAACATGCAATAAATTATTTTAGAATGCAGCACATCGAAGCTACACTGGATAAATACGAGCGTGTGCGTCACCGCATCAATTGGTGGTTCAAAATGCACGAGTTGAAAGGCAAGCGCAAAGTGGCAGTGCCCACCAAACACTACGACCGAGTGCGAGTAAAGGATATGCTCTACATCTGCCCTGATGGAGACACGCTCAACCAGAGAAAAGGAGATGGGATTATTTGGGGCGAACTCTTGTTTACGGACCCGGTGTGGGTTCAAGGTGAGTTTAATCACACTAATATTATAATGCGTATATATTAATAGCGTCGATGGGCTTGCAACCTGTCATGTATGGAAAGTTAACTTCTGCAAAGAGTGGGCATGTGCCAAATATGTATGTATTTGGACATACCTCTGACTACCCCCTTAGACATCTTCAAAAAGATCTAAAAAATGCCTAATGATCTGGAAGAAATGTCTACCGCTCCAGGGATATATTCGTGATCATATTTCATTTTTTTTTTCATTTCATTTCAATATTATAAAGGTGAAAGTTTGTGTATGTGTGTGTGTTTGTTACTCTTTCACGTACAAACGGCTGATCGGATTTAAATGAAATTTGGTACCAGATTTGCTTGTACCCTGGATTAAAGAATAGGCTACTTTTGATCCCGGTATTCCCACGGAATACCGAATGGAAACAGGAACTTTACACCGCGGGTAACACTGCGGGGCGCAGCTCGTAATAATAATATGCCTACCAAAGGTCCGGGACGACAGTAGTGGCAATTCTGAGTGTCGCAAAAGCTAAACTAAGCTAACTAAAATTGTTGCCGTTCCTTTCATAGCGATGGGGATAATAAGGATGGCAATAATTTTAGTTAGTTTAGTTTAGCTTTTGCGACACTCCGAATTGCCCCCAATACAGACTTTTTAAAGAAAAAAAGGAAAGTTATTATTATTATTTATTTCAGGCGGGCCATTTTTCACGCTCGCAGACCATACTCTGTATGACGTGCCCGAGACGGTCGAACACCGCACTATGCGGCACAAAGCTTACCAGGCTGCCAGCAAAGATGGAGATGGAGAGGTAATATATACTTATCATCCATCATCATCCACAGTCCGACTTTACCCACTGCTTTGCATAGGCCTCCCTAAGTTTGTGTTGTCCACAACGGTTCTGTGCTAGGACCTATCTAGCCTTATATACAAGAGTCAAAATTAAAAGTATAAAAACTGACTTCTAGAGTTTTTCTTTTTTGCGTACAAGCGACATTGAACATTAAAACAAACGACATAACGTCTACATTCAAATGTCAACTGTCATTGTAGAACATTAAATTTGCACGCACATTTTTTGAGTGTTGTCAGCTATTAGATTGTGACTCTTTAATACATCTCAATGATGTCAACGTATAGTTTTCCTTAAACTTTCGCAACCCTGTGTCCATGTATTTATTAATATGAATTGTGATCATTCGTATTTATAAATACATGTACACGGGGTTTTATCGCGTTATTTACGCGGGACGTAAAGAAATAAAACGCGCGATAAAACCCCGCGTCCATGTATTTATAAACAAGTGTGTCAACGTGTTCCAGTGGCTGGAGATGGTAGAGGATGAATCTGGTGAGATCCTCTGCATCCACCCTGAGTCTCCGAAGGAGTTTCCTCACGTCAAGCGTCCGCCGATCCTCCTTCCAATGATGCCCACGCCGCTACTTAAGTTTCTCTACACAGCTCAGCCTAAGGTGACCCTACTATCCATATCTATACTAAGGCCGTATACAGTAAAAAAGCTGGAAACTTATAAGCGCTTACCGGTGCTTGACAGCGCTGGAAAATATATGAACGCGCGCCGATAAGCACTGAACGGTGCCGACAAGCTTCAACACTCGCTGGTCAGCGCTGGGCGCTGCCATTTAAAATTAATAAAAACTGCTTCAACCTGCTTCCTTTGTGTAGAACCAGCGTTGTCAAGCGCCGGTAAGCGCTTATAAGTTTCCAGCTTTCTTTCTGTATACGGCCTAACATTACAAAGAAGTAAAGCTGATTTGTTTGTTTGGGGTAATCTCCGAAACTACTCATCCGATTTCAAAAATTTTTTCATTGACGTGTAGCATGGACTTTCCGACTGAACATAGGCGGCGTCGCTAGTTAGACGCATACAGACACCTTAAACAAAAGGATTGTGTCGTTCTCCTAAGTGCAAGAGAGAGATAGCAATATTGCTGTCTCGTTCCGATAATTTATGACTAAGTTTGTAGCGAGAGTCAAACGCGACTATAGCTCTTTCGTAACAATTCTTCATAATGCGCGACCGCCCGCCCCTTTAAAGGGTTTTTTAAAGGATTTTGAAACTAAGCTTAAGTTGGCCTCAGTTCTGCCTAGTCACGATATATACGCTTATAGGTCGCGCCACGTAAAGAGAGCGCGGTCGGGGAAGTAGTGGGGGTATGTTTGCGTCTCTCGCTAAATCAATGGTATGAAGTGCGCCGCGTTACCTCTCCGCCAATCATCGACCACTGCGCAGTTTGACAGCCAGCAGTGTTTACGTGGCGCGATATAACAAATATTCACACACAAACTTTCACCATTATAATATTAGTGTGGTTTTCAGGGCATAAGCGGTATACTAGCCGATGAGATGGGTCTGTACGTAATAAAATAAAGGCTCTATTCTTCCAGGTGAGCGCTGAGACGCGCTCTCCCTTCGCTGCATCTCGCTCATTCGCGTACCACGTGACACGCCACCAACACGCCGAGGATGCTAATGGAGGCGCGCTATTGGCTCGCCTCGTAGCCGCCTGCCGGCCCGCGCTCGGCTGGCTCTCTGTACAAGTGCCCGGTGAGGACCCTTGGCTGTAGCCATGGACCTAGTATAGTATAGGTCGCGCCACGTAAAAAGAGCGCTGAGAGGAAGAAGCTGGGGTATGTTTGCGGCTGTGTTCACTCGCTGACAAACCAATAGCACTCGCTAAATCAATGGTATGAAGTGCGCCGCAACACCTCTCCACCAATCATCGACCACGGAGCAGTTTGACAGCCAGCGCTCTTTTTACGTGGCGCGACCTGTACTAGATAACGTTGTGTGACATGTATTAGTAATGGTTTTGACGATATAGGACAAGTTCTTTTTAAGTCATTTGCTTTATCTGTCCATCTCTTACTATACCCACTTCTGGTTATAACTATATCTGTTTCTGACCAATTCTGTATTCGTCGATTTCTGGTTCGGTCGACCCTCGGTACAGCCAGCATGTGCATGAGAGTTGGAAGATGTTATGGAGCCCATACCATTCATTAAAAACATTGATTAAAAAACTGAGCCCAAGGGGAATTTATGTATGTAAGCTTACATACATAAACTTTGCTATGTCGAAAGGTGTTCAAGGCTTTAGTTAACCACTGTACCCTTGGCCGTTTAACCCACCCCTTAACCCCGGACAGTTAATGTCCCGTAATTTTTTATATTTCATCACACAGTTCTTTCCATAGAGTAGGTAAAGATCGTTTAGCATCTTGAATTTTGTAAATGAAAACTAGCCTAGCAAACTACTTGTTGTTTTGGTTTTTGGATGAAATTTAGGGATAACTTTACTAAATAAGTAAAAATATCAGTTTTCAAGTCGAAATAAATATATGTTCAACTAAAAACACACTTGTTCAAACAAAATATTACTTCCATAGTTGTTGAAAAGTGAAATGAAAGTTGGTTGAAATGAAGTTACACAGCTGATTTGTTTGAAGTGATATGTGATTTTCGGAATAGTTTATCAGAGTGATGTATTACTAGAATTTGATTGATTTTGATGGATAAATAGAACCTGATTATTAAATTTATAGTGAGTAAAAGATAAATACAGATTATGTCTCAGAATTTTGAATAATATTGATTTTTTCCATGACTGGTACAGGAATCGCCTTGGGTAACATTTGCCCGTAAATAAATTAAATTTAGGAATGAATTGATAATAAAATTGAACGTAAATAGATGTATTGGTTATCTAACTACCAAATTATACCAATATTATGATTACTACCAAACATTTTATTTAAAATATTCAATAAAATCCGAGTACTATACATTGCCGTTCAAAAACGCGCCATCTTTGCCGCAAACGACGGATACAGATGTGCGACCCCTTGCCGCATACCAAAGGTTAAAACAAAATAACAATGTAATAGCAAAGGAAGCCAATTAAAGGTTCTCGCGATTATAATATGTCTATGTCTATGTCTATGTGTGAAATATCCAAGGATATTATTAATTGCAACATTTCAGATAAGAACCAGCTAGTGAGCGATGCCGGCAAGCTGACGGTCTTGGACTCGCTGCTGAAGAGGCTCAAGGAGAAGGGGCATAGAGCACTAATCTACAGCCAGATGACGAAGATGATCGATTTACTAGAGGTACGACAACCACTGCGCTTGTGACGCGGAGGTTGCGGGTTCGATCCCCGTCACGGGACAAATGTTTATTTATTTATTAAGGCAACGCCAACAGTACACATAATTACACATTGTAAAAAACATTAATATAAAAATACTATGATATGTGTACCCATTACAGGCATGCACAGCACTATTTAATAATCATTAATAATAATCTATAAGTAATAATATGAATCTACGTAGGAATAAAAAAAAAACAAAGTTTTAAGAACAAGAAATATTTGTCTCGAGTCTGGGTGTTTCCTATGTGTAATATCGACGCTCCAACCGAATATAGCGGTTATATCAAAAACGCAATTTTACAGGAGAGCAAAAAAACATAAAAATCAGTCTAGCTACTCGGGTGTTCAGTGGATACTAATAAGTAGGACATCATTAGAAGCGGAAAAAAATCACTATCTATTGATATTAATAAAATACGCCACAAACTTATATAATTTAGTAATAAATATTAAAAACTACATAACATTTTTGTTCGTCCTTAATTGTTTTAAACGGTTTTTTGTGTTACTTCTTACGTCTTTATTCGCCTAGAAACAATGACAAGATTTTTTTGTACAAAATGCATACCTCCCTTACACAAGGATTTTATGCGAACATAAGCTCATATTTTTAAGCTATTACGTCTTTATTCGCCTGTTGATTCAATGTCATGATTTTGGTAAATATGTTTTGTATACTTTTTTGTTATACAATGCTGACCTAACTTGTAATCATAAAAACGAATGTATTATTTAGTTTTTGGAAGGTTATACCGATAAAACAAAGTATTTTTAAATATTTTCTATGGTAAACATAATGCATAATCAACACTTAACTATAGTTTTTTAAAGAAACTCGATTTTGTAATCCTAGTTAATGGAGAAAAAAAATATTACTCCAATTATTCCGCACGTTGTTGTTTGTCATAGAAATGATATTTTTTCACCGTACAACACCTCATTTTATTTTTTTAGCATGATTTTCTAATATGTTAGTATTATTTACCATTATTTACATTACCATTCACCAACAGACGTTATTAACATTTAAAAACAAACTAATCAACAAAATTGCTCTGCTTTCCTCTGGGTACCAACGGCAAGTCAACACGAGATCATTATAACAAAGTATTTTGAAATATTTACTGTAATTTTAATAAATACAAGTTGTTCATCAACAACTAACCAGACTTTTTTCAAAACGGTCAGTATTTGAATGCTAGTTTTTGGAGAAAAAATATAAGTTAAGTGGGTAAGTACTCCTATTCTCTCAAATGTTATTATTTTAATCTCAATTAATTTTATAAATATTACTTATGAGCATAACCTATACTATATAATATTATAAAGAGGTAAAGTTAGTTTGTTTGTTTGTTTGTTTGTATGTTTGGGGTAAACTCTGAAACTACTCATCCGATTTCAAAAATTCTTTCACCAATTTGTGGCTTAGACTTTCCGAATGAACATAGGCTATATTTTATCAAGGTAGATACCACATGAGCGAAGCCACAGGCAAGTTAGCTAGTTCTTAATAAAAAGAATTTTATTTATTTACCTATTACTAATCAACAGACTTTCCAAAATATTGAAAATGCTTGGGTAAACTAATCAACAAAATTACTCGGCCTACTACTATGTGTTATGCTTTGGTTTATTATATTAGTCATCATGTTGAGAAACATTAGAGCCTGATGCAGTAACTGCACTAGTAGACTGATTTTGTGGAACCCACTTCTGTAGAAGTATTGGACAGAAATAGCTTCCAAATCACATAAAGCTTAAGTCATTGTACAAAGGTCTCGGCACTGTAATTAACTCATCATCATAATGCATTAACTAAAGAAGATGGCATGTTTCTTATTCGACGAGAAACCTGGCGTGTGGTTGTTAAACTGTTATATTCCTCTTCCAAACTATACCGGCAGTAGATTTTATATGAAGTGGTGCAATTAACTTTTACTTCTTTTGTTAGTATATAAATTGTATGACGTTATTTTAGCTTACACCAAGGAAAGAATCAGGCAAGAACCTGGAGGTGTGGGCCTAGCTTTTTTTTAAAAGCGATCCCGTACCAATCCAAATATTAAAGCTTCAGTGGGAAGGGAAGCCAGTCAAACAAAGTAAGGCTTTCACGCTCAAACAGCTGGACGGATTTTAATGAAATTTGGTATAAGGATTGCTTATATCCTGGATTAAAAAAATAGGCTAGGTACTTTTGATCCTCGTATACCCACGGGAAGGGGAACTATTCACCGCGGGTAACATCGCGGGGCGCAGCTAGTGGTTTTTTTTTTTCAATTTGGTAACACAATAGGTAGTGTATAGTTCTTTACGCACAAGTTAATACGTTTTATAGATTCATAAACTCATTTTACGAAACATAACAACTGACTTTCCAGATGTATTATGTCCTTTCTGTAAACTAATAAGACAATACATGAAAAATAACATCAAAAGTTACGCAATATAAATCAGTAGCGAGTAGAATTTTAAATGAATTAATTTGTATAAATTAGCTACCAACCATAACTTGATCTTATATAATACGAATAATAACGGTATAGCAGAATACAATCAGAACATTAACCGCCTTCAGATGAATAAAGACGTAATATTTTGTTACTCGGTTTTGTAGCGACGATAGGAAGCGCAATGCATTCAAATGTCAATTTTCGCCTTTAAATAGTGTGCCTTTTTTCGAAAGAATAAAGACGTCTGCCGCTATAATTTTGCGAATTATGGCTGTAAGTTTATGAAAAAAATTTACGTAATGCTTCTGGATGCACAGAATCCAAATATGCGATAAAAATATTTTGACGTAAAAACATATTACCGCTTTATTCGGTTGGAACGTCGATATGTTTTCCTATGTGTACATGGGTTAGATTGGCGCGATACAGGGTCGAGTGGCGGAAGCGAAGAGAGGCCTATGCCCAGCAGTGGGATGAGAGGGGCTGATGCTGATGATGATAACCGCTGAGCAATTCCGTGCTTCCAAGAGCACGTTAAACTGTCGATCCCGGATTTTAAGGCGTTTGGCCATGAAATTCACAGGTGGTCTAAAGCCTTATACAGAAAGAAAGCTGGAAACTTATAAGCGCTTACCGGCGCTTGACAGCGCTGGTCCGTTCAACACAAAGAAAGCAGGTTGAAGCAGTTGTTTATGCGCTGACCAGCGCGTGTTGAAGCTTGTCGGAACTTGTCGGCACCGTTCAGTGCTTATCGGCGCGCGTTCAATTATTTTCCTGCGAGGGTTACCAGCGCTGTCAAACGCCGGTAAGCGCTTATAAGTTTCCAGCTTTCTTTCTGTATACGGACTAATAACGCCGTCACCAGAGTTGGCCACCAGTTCATATGACTTTACTCTTATCATGTTTACGATTACAGGAATACATGTGCTACCGCAAACACAAGTACATGCGACTTGATGGCTCCAGCAAGATTTCTGCGCGGCGGGACATGGTCGCTGATTTTCAGGTAAGTTATACGAGTATACTTTTTTTTAATTAGCCTTCCCAGTATTAGCATGATGTTTTTTACCCATGTTATATTGTATATCGTGTCAATAGTTATGCATAGCTGTAAGTTTTCTTAAAATTGTTAAAATAAAATAAAATAAATAAAGGGGTGGTTTGTTAGGTACTGCCGGGGCAGAAAATACTTAATGACATGCCCAGGGTCACCTGTAGGCCTGTAGTGCAACGCGTTGAGACAACAAATGCAATATCTCGATAATGTCAAACTGCTCTAACGTACTATGTTAGAGCAGGAGAGAATATTTTGTCGACGACGAGATGATTTCTCGTGTTGCACATAATTTTAATTTGCTTTTAGCTTCACCTAAATGTACGAAGTTGCATTTGGTGGCCACCAAACTCTGTTTTCGCTATTCCTCCTAAACTATACAAAATGAAACTATTACATAGGTATTAAAAAAAGCTTATGATAGGTTTCACAAACTGTACATTCGGTTTTTTTTAATTCCCTCGTTCAAAGTAATAATAAAATTAAATAGGCGGTGGCGCTAGTTTCACCCATACAGGCACCTTAACTTAGAATGGTTTGATATTTAGATGTGCGTTAAAAATATCGAGCAGTGCTAAGTTAAAGAAATGCATTGATAACTCTGAAGTAATACAATTATGATCTGCGCGAATCATACTTGATCAAGATCCAACCTAACATTGTCCTGCGAATTTCAAAAACCCCATAATAATAAAAAATACTTTCAAAACTGATCTGTGGGTATTTTTGCAGACTCGCACGGATATATTTGTATTCCTCCTGTCTACTCGCGCTGGGGGACTGGGTATAAACCTGACAGCTGCGGATACAGTAAGTAATCATTTTAACTTACTGCTTATAAAGTTATAACTTCGTGGGCGAAGGCCCGCCTGAGACGCGGAGGTTGCGGGTTCGATCCCCGCCACGGGAGAAATGTTTGTATGTATATGTTAAGATGGTTTGGGCATGTAGAGAGGATGAATGAAATTCCTTTAACAAAACAGGTGTACAAGGCGGGTGTAAATGGGACATCTGGAAGGGGAAGACCTAGGCGAACATTATTCGGACCAAATTGGTGACATTTTGGAGAAAGGCCAGGTCCGAAGTACCTTAAACCGGAGAGCGTGTATGAAGCATGTAATGAGAGTGAATGAGGCGAAAGAAGTGTGTCAGGATCGTAGCAAGTGGAGATCCGTGGTCTCTGCCTACCCCCATGGGAAAGAGGCGTGATTTTATGTATGTATGTATGTATATATAATATTGTATTCGTAACAGGTTATATTTTACGACTCTGATTGGAATCCAACCGTGGACCAACAAGCCATGGACCGCGCGCATCGCCTCGGCCAAACCAAACAGGTCACCGTGTACCGGCTCATCTGCAAAGGGACCATTGAAGAACGTATTATGCAGCGCGCTAGAGAAAAGAACGAGGTACTTATGGTCGCGCCACGTAAAAAGAGCGCTGGCTGTCAAACTGCGCAGTGGTCGATGATTGGTGGAGAGGTGTTGCGGCGCACTTCATACCATTGATGTAGCGAGTGCTATTGGTTCGTCAGCGAGTGAACACAGGCGCAAACATACCCCCGCTACTTCCGCTCAGCGCTCTTTTTACGTGGCGCGACCTATACATCTGTCTTTGACGACCTCTGTAGCGCAGTGGGGGCCCGCCTGAGACGCGGAGGTTGCGGGTTCGATCCCCGCCACGGAACAAATGTTTGCATGTTCTGCAGATATTTGTTCCGGGTCTGGATGTTTTTCTACCTATAATTATGTATGGTATTTACAAAAAAATTACATCTATACTAATATTATAAAGAGGTAAAGTTAGTTTTGTTTGTAGGGTTTGGGTAATCTCCGAAACTACTCATCCGATTTCTAAAATTCTTTCACCGATGTGTAGCATGGACTTTCCGAATAAACATAGACTATTTTATCAATGTGTAACACGCGAGTGAAGCCGCGGGCGAGTAAGCTAGTCAGTTCGCAAAAAAACTAAACTATTAAACTTAGCTTGGGACTAGATGGCGCTGTGTAAAATGTCCAAGGATATTTAATTAATTACTAGCTGCGCCCCGCGGTGTCATCCGCGGTGAATAGTTCCCGTTCCCATGGGAATACCGGGGTCAAAAGTAGCCTATTTTTAATCCAGGGTATAAGCAATCCTGGTACCGAATTTCATTCAAATCCGTCCAGCCGTTTGAGCGTGAAAGAGTAACAAACACACTTACATACTTGCACACACACAAACTTTCACCTTTATAATATAAAGTGTGATTTATCCCACCAGATTCAAAGGATAGTGATCAGTGGCGGCAATTTTAAGCCGGATACGTTGAAGCCTAAGGAAGTGGTTTCCTTGCTGCTGGACGATGAGGAGATTGAGCAAAAGTGTAAGTAGGCCTTTATCTTTACTAGATGATTTATACAGAGTCAGGAGGCAAGCTTTGCCTACACTTAACGGGACACTATTATAGTGCCTAAGACATTGTTGAGATGGAATAGGCTTGCCTAGCACCTAAACCATCCTCTCAGCTTAGCCGGCCATATCGTTTAAGTGTCTTAAATTGACCATGAAACCTACCTAAACCTTTTTACGAACTAATTGTTTTTGTTGATTTTTTTAAGGCTCACAAAAAGCCTTTTAAAATGTACTTTGTACTGCAGATCGTCAAAAATCGGAGGAAAAGAAACGCGAAGAAAGGGAGCGCAAACAGAAGACTAACTTGCTCCCTTCGGTGTCGGTAAGTCTAACATTACTTACGGCTAGTCTCAATAACCTATCTATCTTTGGTTTTGCTTACTGCGGGTAGATATTTGACATTTCTGGGTGTTTTCTATGTATAATAATGTATGTATTTACAAAAAAAATGTATCTATGTTCATTATATCAGTCATAAAAAATAACACAAGCATTAAATTGCTTAGCTTGGGACTAGATAACGCTGTGTGGAATGTCCAGGGATATTTATTATTATTATTATTTCTTCTACACAAAAAACGTCAAATAGCTTCTGACAGTAAGCAAAACAAAGGATAGATAGGTTATTGAGATTGGCTATTAAGATGGATATTGGTGAGGCTGGAGTAGCTCTGTCCATTCCTAAACAGAACATCCTCTACATGAGAAGTATGAGCTTTCAAATAAAAAAAGAATCATCAAAATCGGTTCGTCCAATCGAAACCATCCCTTTTTTATTCTACACCCATGAAGTACGCGGCAAGAGTGCATACATTTCTACTGTAGAAAATACGATACTTAACAAGCGGTTTCTCGGTGCTCTAATCAAGCTATATTTTATGCAGTGTATTAGAAATAGGAATAGAAATATTTTTACTGGCCATAATAAAAGGTAAATTAAATTTTTGAGACTCTGTATCCTGGAGTAGCGTTAGCTGTGGCCCGGGAAACAGTACTCTCCCTGATGACATTAACCAGTGGTTATTATCTATATCTATACTAATATTATAAAGAGATAATGTTGGTTTGTTTGTTTGTTTGTATGTTTTGGGTAATCTCAGAAACTACTCATTCGATTTCAAAAATTCTTTCACCAATTCTTTCACCAATTTGTAGCTTAGACTTTCCGAATGAACATAGGCTATATTTTATCAAGGTAGGTACCACGTGAGCGAAGCCACGGGCAAGTAAGCTAGTGGTTAATATTAGGTATTATAATGATTGTTTTTTTTTTTCAGCAACCGTCTTGTTCTACCTTCAGCCTCAGCTCTAATTTCCAGGTATTTTTAATTTAATTGTATGAGAGAAGAGTTAATTAATTTTTACTAACTTTGGCTTTTCAGATTTTTTTATAAACTCTGTTTTCGCTACTCTTCCTAAAATACAAAATAAAACTATTACAGAGGTCAGAGGTATTAAAAAAAAGCTTATGATAGGTTACACAAACGGAACATTCTTTTTTAAAAAAGCCGTGTTGGTCAAGTAGATTAGTACCTCGACTTTCAATCCGAAGGTCGTGGGTTCAAATCCGGCCGTGCATCAATGAACTTTTGGCATCGAAAAATTTATATGCGCTTTAACACGAGCTTAAAACGCTGAAGGAAAACATCGCCAGGAAACCAGTTAGCTCTCTAATAGCGTCGATGGGCTTGCAACCTGTCACGTATGGAAAGTTAACTTCTGCAAAAAGTGGGCATGTACCAAATATGTTTTGACATACCTCTGACTAATCCCTTAGACATCTTCGAAAAGATCTAAAAATTACCTAATGATCTGAAAGAAATGTCTACCGCTCCCGGGATACAGTCGTGAACATTATTCCTTTTTTTTGTTCAATATAATAATAAAATAGGCGTCCGCGCTAGTTTGACGCCTACAACCACTGTGTTCTTGCGTCCGTGTAAATTACATAAATGGAAACAGCACAGTGTTTGTTTCATAGCATCAAAAAACTTTTAAAATCGGATTCACGGAATAATCGGAATTGAAAAAAAAACATAGTACAGTGGTACATTTAGTTTATATTTTTGATTACTACGTAGATTCATATTATTATAGATTATTATATATGATTATTAAATAGTGCTGTGCATGCCTGTAATGGGTACACATAGCATAGTATTTTTATATGAATGTTTTTTACAATGTGTAATTATGTGTACTGTTGGCGTTGCCTTAATAAATAAATAAATAATAAATGAATAAACATAAAACCTCCTTTTTTGAACTCGTTTAAAAACCTTTCCAGCCGTCGATAAATGCGATCCCAGCGCCGAAGCCTTGGGGGCCGGATAGTCCCCTGCTAGAAGACGACGACTCCGGCGACACAGCACTAGTGGTCGACGTACCCCCACCTCCGTCACCGACACGTGAGTATAGCTCGCGCCCATTGAGATGTATTATAGAGCCACAAGTGGCATTTATATTTGAGCGCTTCCGTGCTTCGGAGGGCACGTTACATTGTCGGCTTTTAAAGTCGTTAAGCCATGACGGAGGCTTTAAGGCGGCCTAAAAACTCCGTCACCAGAGTTGGCCACTTGCTCATACGAACTTACTTACTAACAATGAGAAAAATAAAATGTAAACGTCAAAACTCGGCGCACGCTACGTAGTGCGCAGAGTTTTTTTTTCCGTACAAGTGACATTGAATATTAAAACAAACGACATAACGTCTACATTCAAATGTCATTGTAGAACATTGAATTTGCACGCACATTTTTTGAGTGTTGTCAGCTATTAGATTGTGACTTAATTCATCTCAATGGTCGCGCCGCGTAAAAAGAGCGCTGGCTGTCAAACTGCTCCGTGGTCGATGATTGGTGGAGAGGTGTTGCGGCGCACTTCATACCATTGATTTAGCGAGTGCTATTGGTTCGTCAGCGAGTGAACACAGGCGCAAACATACCCCAGCCACTTCCCCGACCGCGCTCTTTTTACGTGGCGCGATATTGGAGTGAATCTATTCAAATTTAACTTCAATTTTTTGTTGAAATAAAATTGGTGAGCTTATTGGTGCAATTTTTAGATGGGTTTATTCTTCACATAAACTAAACTATAGTGGCAATTCTGGATGTCTCCAAAACTTAATTAAACTAATTTGACAGCACTAAAAATGATGCCTCTTTATTTCGATCGTTATAATTTGTTATTTATATATGACGACCTCTGTGGCACAGTGGGCGAAAGCCCGCCTGAGACGCAGAGGTTGCGGGTTCGATCCCCGCTACGGAACAAATGTTTGCATGATCTGCAAATATTTGTTTCGTGTCTGGTTGTTTTCTATGTATAATATGTATGTATTTACCAAAGACGATTAATATCTCGTCTTTGGTATTTACAAAAAAAAATGTATCTATGTAGTATATCAGTCATCTGGTTACCATAACACAAGCATTAAGCTGCTTAGCTTGGGACTAGATGACGCTGTGTGGAATGTCCAGGGATATTTATTTATTTATTTTCATTACAGGTGTGTATACACCGCCTCTTGGTATAGTGAGAGGCGCGCGTGGAATGAAACGCGGTCGGCCGTACGGCTCACGCGTCGCCGGTGCCAAGTGGTCCGATGTACCGGCATCAGACAACGCTACTGCAGTTGCCGCAGGTATTCAATGCTAAAGCTCACACCAAAACAAATATTTGCATGTTCTGCAGATATTTGTTCCGGGTCTGGGTGTTTTTCTATCTATAATATGTATTTACATAAAAAAAAATATCTAAGTATTATATCAGTCATCTGGTTACCATAACACAAGCATTAAGTTGCTTAGCTTGGGACTAGATGACGCCGTGTGAATTGTCCAAGGATATTTATTTATATTATTTATTAAAAGAGCAGCGAAACGGAGCGCAGTTTCAGTGTCATACGAATTTCAACTTTATATTCATTACTATAATACATAATATCGCATGAGAAACTCGAACGAGTCGCGAGGATGCCCGCGGCGCCGCGGGAATTCCGGCGCATTCGAATACGCGCGCCATCTCTGCTTCACTGAAAATTCGCTCCGCTTCGCTGCTCTTCGATACTCTTTTAAACTTTAAAACTATGAACTTTCTACCTAGGCGTGACGTCACACCTAAGTAAAAAGGCGAAATGTCACTGGGGAGCGTTTTAGCTTCAAACACAAAATGTGTTTCTAAAAACTCAATTGTAGGCTTATAAATGTAACAAAGGAGACCGATAAGAACTTATTAGAATGGTGTTTCTGTGTGTGCTTACTTGAATAGTCACAATTCCCGTAAGAAATTGAAGATCTGAGGATCTTCAGGTATTAAAAATACACCTCAAAAGTGCAGAAAATTGCTCTCTCACGTAATTGAAGTTGGTCTAATAAATAATATTGCTACTTTTTCAGGTGCAGCGCTGCTAGAATCAGACGCGCCCCTGGAGATCCTTGATGCCCCCGAATATCAGCGGGGCAGGCGGGGACCGGGCCGCCCCCGCACCCGCGCCCCCTCCCGCGCCGCCCCCCGCCGCCCCCGCCGCCCCCGCGAACCTCTACTGGTACCCCTCGCCCCTCCGCCTTAGAAGAGAACACTATCTTCCGTGGTACCGATGTTTTTAACCTTCAAAAGGTTCTTTGGGTCTCGTCATGGTTTAATAGCGCGTAAGTAAGTACTTACTTTTTAGCGCGTAAGTGGAGGGGCGTTCTGCGCATGCTCCTCATTTTCGCACCTCACTCTTCCCGCCTAGAAATCTCGAGGATCAAAAAATCAAATAAAAAAAAAGACGTGTGGCACTCTGAGACAGCCGTGGTAAGGCGTAGCTTTTTTTCGGAGTGGGGGGTGTTAGGTTAATTTCGTTACGGAATTTCTGGATTCGGTCTCCACGCTCAAGGCCCGCGATAGAAGCTAAGCAATAGCTTAAAAATGTTTAAAAGACATTTATTTGCAACTAAAATTAAAACCAAGAATTAACGCAAGGAAGGATCTAAAAATTGTCTTCGGTGCATTCAAATTCAGCGCTATTTACCGTGACGCGACCATATCTGATTAGTGTATCGATTTCGAAAGAGTATATTCACTAACTTACTAGGTGGTCCTATAAAACAATTTTGAGAATCTTCGGTGATATAGAAATGCACATCGAAAGTGCGGAAAATTGCTCACTTACAAAATTAAAGATGGTTAATTTTTTTATTTTGCAACTTTTCTTGATAAGAACCCATGTAACGCCGCTTTAGGTTCACAATCTTACAAGCCTGGGCGTCTTAGGATTCATTCCGTGGTATACGTTTTATTAAGTAGCTAATAGTGGCAATTCTGGATGTCGCCAAAACTTAACTAAACCAATTTGACAGCACTAAAAATGTTGTCCCTTTCATAACGATCGAAATAAAAAGGATGGCATCAATTTTAGTGCTGTCAAATTGGTTTTGTTAAGTTTAGTTCACCAACATAATTGGAACCCGAAAATTGTCACGAAACTTCGTTTTCGTTGATCCCGAGTAAGGCTCCCATGTATTTTGTATGATCGCTCTAGCCGCGAATCTCTACACATTTATATCGATCTCTCCTTTATCCTGTGGTTTATTTACTATTGAAAGTTGTTAAACTGATTATGGTTTGAAAAGTATCAGCCATTTAACTATTGCATGTCATTTGACGTTTAACTATTATTATAATATTATTAGGATTATTTATGATCTCTTCATAATAAAGGACTTGCATTTAAGATTAAACTTGTTACACTCATATAATCGTATTAGAATAAGGGCGTTATAGATGTTTCAATTTGTCAAAGTATTATCAATGTTAGTTTGTATATTCGTGGCTGTAGGATTGTGTGTAATACGTGGTAATACGTTTTTAATTAGATATAAAGTGTCTCTCTATATCTACGTAGTATTGCGTTTTCATTTAAATTTGACACGGCTGCTTTAATATCGATCTTTTTTTTTTATACAACGCCTAGGGTATATATTTTTTGATAAACTAAACTATATATTTTTTTGCTTTTATAAAACTGCTTTACATTTTTGGATGGAATTTATAATGTAAGTGGTACTTGAGACGAGCTCATAATGGTAAGGGAATTTTAGAATGGGAATTTTATAAGGTACCTGAGGATTTGGTACGAGTGTTGTTATTAAAAATGCAACTTTTAATATGACTTATATCAACTACTTGTTATTAAAAATCCCAGGGCATGGGTTTCTTGAAGAAATCTTATGGAGCGAAGCTCAACATAACATCACGTCCGGCGCGGTGCTTGACTAGGAAAAGACAGTAACATTTTTCATACATAATCACAATACTGTCACAAACATACTGATAATACAATGATAAGTAAAAACGCTTACTCGCGGCAGTATACGTTGGTATACGTCTACAAACGTATAGGTCGCGCCACGTAAAAAGAGCGCTGGCTGTCAAACTGCTCCGTGGTCGATGATTGGTGGAGAGGTAACGCGACGCACTTCATACCATTGATTTAGCGAGTGCTATTGGTTCGTCAGCGAGTGAACACAGACGCAAACATACCCCCACTACTTCCCCTCAGCGCTCTTTTTACGTTGCGCGACCTATAACGTATTATAGCCGTACTGTCAAAGTAGTATGATGTGTCATAGTAACCAACCCGTCTGTAGCCGTACTATCGTTACGGATATAATCTTTTTGTTTGTTGTTATGGGCACACATTGAGAGCCCATTTTACCATTTAATTCGACAATACAGCAACGTGATCTCAGACTTATTGTTCAGACTCGAAGGTCCAAATTATATTAGCATATATGCGGTCGTCACCGTATTGTTATTCTACAAATTCAAAATACGGTGACAGCCGTTACCGCGCCGTAACGTGATATAAAAGTCAAAATGCTTTAATTTCGAATAATTAAAAAAGTTTAGTGAATTATTTATTATTTGCGGAAATAAAGGTAGGAGAATTTATTTAGTTTTAGATACCTTTAAAATTATTGTTGTAAACATGCATAATGCTAGCCAATCCTTTTCTGTTCCAATAACAAAATGCTTAAATTATTTAAAAAATAATTAATCTGTAGATTGAGTATAATTCTATTTAATCAATTTAAAGAATGTAAACTAATCTGTTACTCATTTAGTCGATCTCAATTTAATAACTGTTTTAGAAAAAGACAGAGCTTATTTAGATTTTCGCATAATCGCAGAGTATCGCAAAAGCTAAACTTAACTAACCAAAAATGTTGCCGTCCCTTTCATAGCGATGGGAATAAAATGGATGGCATTAATTTTAAATAGTTTAGTTTAGCTTTTGCGACACTCCGAATTGCCACTATTATATCATTACATTAGAGACTAGTAAAGTAATAGACAGAATCTCCATACAAATCAGTACTCTAAAATCTGATTAAATCTAGATGACGTTTCATAACTAGAATTTGTATGAACATTTTAACATCGCCATCTAGCGAGCTTCAGTGTGTGCCATAACGCCGAGGAATGAGCGGGAGAGCGAATAATGTTTTTACTCGTGAGTGAGAAGCGCAGAACGATAGACACGCAACATAATTTATAGCGAAAAAACAGTTTTTATTTAATTACAAGTTAATTAAACAAGCAATCGAAAAATTAAAAAACCAGAACTAAATAAATACTTCTAGGCTATTTGTCAAAACATAAAACCAACAAAAATAGCGTTCTGTTCCTGAGATAAATAGCAAACTGTGTGAAAAACATGTATTTTTCAAAAAAATATATGATCGAGAAAACTTTTACCAATCGTGTTTCTAAAAAACCATAACGCAAGATAAAAGTTCAAAGTATAATTTCCCTAAATATGAAGGACGTAGCTTTCACATAAATACTGAGATAAATAAGGATTTCGACGACTAATTTGCATATAGCGCTCTCTTCACAAGTATTCGAAAGATGGCGCCAGTTTGGTTGAAATTAGTAAATAAATTCCCGTTTGCTACACAATCATGTTGTGATCATAAGACAATTAAATAACGACTGTCTTTTTTAAACTTTCGTGATCAGCTGCCTAGCCATGTTACATTTCTACAATCGCTTTAGAGTAGAAACTAAAAAAAGTGTATAGAAATTGACATTCGATGACGAAAACTCGAGCGATCAGATATGACAAATCATAGGTAGGTATTGAAGAATCGATACGAAACCTTTGTCACTTGTCTACGCGCCCAGAGGCCGTACTCGGAATCAACGAAAACGAAGTTTCGTGTCATATTTCGGGGCCAGCTTATGTAGGTGGATACTAAATTCGTAATAGTTCACCAACATAATTGGAACCCGAAAATTGTCACGAAACTTCGTTTTCGTTGATCCCGAGTAAGGCCTCAGAACACTTTATAAAACATTTGCAAACAGCACCAGCCGTGGTCGCGGGAAGACTTCAGTCTTCAGTCCGACCACGGCTGGTGCAATCCGCTCGAAACGTCGGGCGAATATTAAAGGTAAAATTCGTGATAAATAAATACCTACCCGTTTGCATAATGTTTTATAAATAGCGATTCTCGCCAAAAGATATTATAGATTGCTGGTTTTTATTACTTCACGACTATTCACGAGTCTCGTGATATCATTTAGATCTAATTTATTTCGGTTCTGGATCATTAATGTCTTTTGTATACATATTTCATCTTATATTTCTGTGAACATTTATAATTGTGTGTCAATAAATAAATATATCTATCAAGTAAGCTCTGTCTGAACCACATACACTGTAGTTTCAATGAATGTCGATAATTATTATGCAGCTTCCAACATATCTATGAGAAATACGAAATTGTTAATCTATTAGTTTTAAGATTTCTGATTTTACAGCAGAGCTCATTTTAAGATGTTTAAGGTTTCAGTTCCAGATAACTGTGCTCCTGTTTATTTATATTTTACGTTTCAATCTACTATCTTCAAGATATATCGCCATCTAGATAGTTTATTGCTGGGTTCCTATATCCAACTAACGGATGTCCGTACGTAGGTCGTCATAGCAACGTTGTTATCTGTCAAAAAGTCTCATACATTTTGTGTTGAATAAACAACGTTGCTCTGACGACCTACGTACGGACATCCGTTAGTTGGATATAGGAATCCAGCATTTATCTATTTAGCATGTTTGGATATTTGTTGTAATGTTTTGAATGTGAATTTCGAGACTCTGCTGTAATTCTAGTCTAATATGTTCCAAATAGTTGTAAAACTATCCTTTACTTAAGTTTATAATCATAAATAATAAGTTTTATGAAAAATTAAAATGCATATTATTATATTTATTTGATAGCGTGGGGTTGTTTGTCTAATATTTTTAAAAGTATTACAAACAAGTACCTATGTATAATGTTGTTAAATTTTCTTTGCATTTGTAAAATCTACTGCCCCGGTTCCTATATCCAACGTAGATGTCCGTAGGTCGGTCGTCATAGCAACGTTGTTATCTGTCAAAAAGTGTCATACATTTTGTGTTGAATAAACAACGTTGCTATGACGACCTACCTACGGACATCGGTACGTTGGATATAGGAACCGGGGGTAAGCCATCAGATGCTAAAATGAATGCTACCGTTATTGTTAGCTAACTCCCACAAGGTGTAAAACACGACTGCCGGAGCACACGGTATATTTATTTAATATGAATAATTGGCTTTTAGATATAAACAATGAACAGATCTCTATTTTCTTCGTAAATAATAAATTCATGTTCAAAATTATAAGGTTAGGTTTTTTTTTATTTACAAAAAAATATAACTTGTTTTAAATGAGAGCAAGTACTCATTGGTCTCTTTTTTACGCGTTGTTGCTCGGTAGGTCTACTCTTCAAAAAGTAAAATTTAGGGAGGCAAAAATGTAATTCATTGTAGGCTGATCTATAACAGACCATGATAGCTGTTGTCATGATTATAGATTTTTAAATCATATGTAGACCTACAATTCCTCAATCAGTCGTGAGAAAAATCATTTATTAAACTAAACGTTCGTATTGTCATCAAATCAATCAGATGAATGGTAATTATTTAAATATCTGTAGGTAGACCGAGTGAGAAATGCAAGCAGAGCGATTTTCAAATGTTTATAAATTATTTAAACTGTTTAATATTTAACTGTTCACGCCTATATTTTATCTCTTAGGTAATAAGTCTAATTACTATGATAGACTTTATTTTTGAAATATTGTCTTGTAAAATGATCTCATTTTTTGTAGAAAATAATAATGTTTATCATCATCATGCTTCTGCCCTTATCCCACGCTAGGTGGGGTCGGCACATGTTTTCTTCTTCCACGCACCCCTATCATTCGTCAACACTGAATCCACACCTCTCACATTCATATTCTATCACAGTCTAACCACTTTTCTTCGGCCTCTACTTGTATGCACCACACTCATACTTATAGCTCGTTTAGTGACATATTTTCCATCCCTCCTCATTAGGTACGTGTCCATACCATACCATGTAATCTCCGCACCTTTTCTGTAATGAGCGCCGCCATTTCTTTTTTTTTTCGGACGGATTTTTATGTTATGTGGTCTTCCGGACCTTTATAACTTCACCGGGCTTTGGCGAGTGCAGAAGGCCTCTACGCCGTAGGGCGCCGCCACTTTCAAACTTCTCCTTAAATACCTAATCATTCGTTACTTTAGCCAAACGCGTCACGCCACACATCCATTTTAACATTCGCATCTCAGTAGCGTAGGTACACTCTCCTTTCATTCGTCTTCTTCATTGCCCTTCAATTTTTCATTTTTATTTTTATTTGAAATACTTACAAGAAAAATTTAGTTCAAGTTTCAGTTTAAGCTTAGTATTTTTTCAATTAAACTATTTTAATTTTAATAAGAACAAAATTTTGAAATATTTGTAAAACTATATTTAAATTTCTAAAAAACTTTGTTCTTTAGATTGTGTCCATTTATAATGTAGTTTCTTATTCTTCATAACTCCGTTTTACGAATGTATCTTTGTTAAAATTATATTGGGGGTCTGTCACCAATTTGTGTAGTACGTAGTGCACGCACAAGTATTTAAATTAATTCTATACCTACTATATAAACGTGGAAACTTTTGTCATCGATGTTTAGTCAGTAAGTTTAACTTATGTGTGCCAAAAAAAATAAAAAATGTAGTGAAATCCGATTGTTTTACTTTAATAAATAAATATCGTGTATGTACCTACGTAGATTGTGGTATCATCTCAGCCCAGTTGGTGGGTTAGCTACCCACGCAGAGCACACTTCTTTCATAGATCCAAGTCCGCGTGGGAACACAGTCGTGATAATATATTTTTTTTATGTTTAGATTTCCTAATTTAAATTAAGGTTGGTTTTATCAATTCAATGCTATCTGAGACAGCTTGTATTTTGCTTAGCTACTAGTAGCTTCGATTAAGTAAAAATAATAGGCACCTCCTTGTTTAATTAGCCAAGAAACTTTTTCCTATACACCTATCCCATTTATTACAAATACTTGAAAAATTCACCTTGACTTTCAACGTCATAGGTAATTGCCAAAAAATAACAAAGTGATTCCATTCGTAAAAGAGATCAGTCACAACACAACTTTTGCAAGTGAATCGGGTTCATTATTTTTGTGAATCCATTGACATGAATAACTTGAGATCCCTTCTAACCGGCGCCTTACGCTGCAGGCCGGTTCTGAGCAGGATCCAGACTCCGAACAAAATGCAGAAGTTCCGCCATCACGATGATGGGCCTCCACAGCCGTTTGATAATATGCCATTTTCAATCCCCAATCGGTGAGTTTAGCGGTGTGGTGAATACTAGGATCAATTACTTGTCTCATTAATCTTCCTAGGGTGAAAATGTACGAGAGGTTGTATGTCTAACCTAGGTAGGTACCTACCTATTTATTTATATCCACTTTTCAGTGTACCTAAGTAGGTAGGTATTATAAAATTTCACAGTATTTTGTAGTTATGTAAATAGGTATGTAGTAGTTTAGCTTCTGTAAATAAATTATTATGTAAAATTTCACTATGTAGGTACCTACTTTTTTAATAGTAGGTACCTACCTATCTACCTACTATCAAGGACGTTATAGACTTATAGATCTAATATTATAGCGCGGGCCATAGTGTTTCAGATTTTTCCCTTGGCTAAGTCCTAAGATAGGTAATTTGGATCCCTAAGCCTTAATCTCGATGATTCTGTTTTCCATCAGTTGTATTTGTAAAGTTGTAGGTAGCTACTACTTACCTTTAAACATTTTATGTTCATAAAATGGAAATTGAACCAGTAGTGATGTTTCAGGTTTGTTGCAACTGCATTCTTCAGTGTTTTCTTCGGCCTAGGGTTCTGGGCACCCTACTTAATCCTCTGGTACTCCATGGCGAAACGCACCCTGTGATAATGTTGAAAACCCATTATGTACCTACTTATTTACCTATAAAATGATATTTTACAAACTATTTTTTTTATTTGAATAGTAGTCTGAACTCGTAGACATAAATAACTACTAGGTACCTAGTGTCTGTGTGCACTGAACACCTTGAGAATGATCTATGAGGTAAAATCTCTATAGTAATGTCTAGATCTTTTGATATTTTAATCTCTAGATATGTTAGTCCTCGTAGCCAAATCAGTTAGGCGGAATAGTTCGGCCATTAAAACTTAAGGTAGGGAAATTATTTTCCCAGCCTTAACACTAATATAATTTCAGGGCTTAACGTAGGTAAGTATTTCTGGCGCTTCGGCGGCCGCTGCCGCGGCACGCTCGCTCGCTACGCTCGCTCGCCTCGCGCGTTACTGGTCACTGTTCAAACATAACCTAACCAACAGATTTCGATCTGGGTTGATTGATTACAGGTTAGTGTTAAGGCTGGGAAAATAATTTCCCTACCTTAACACTGGTGTGAAGGTGGGTCGGACGGTGAATTACGTTAATTACACAGTTCCTATAGAACTTCACTTCACTTCTTATATAATAACGTTTTGTCCCACCAGTGGGACGTCGCAGTGGGACAACGGTTCCAGAGTGCATTTTCTCAGTCAATAATACATAGCCTTAGCTAATTATAGAGTTGCCTTGTTCGCTTTATGGCAGATTAGCATTAGGACAGATTCATAGGCTTATAGTTATGTAACTTGGCTAGGGCAGATAGTTAGGGCATCTTAGGCGGCACACTAGAATAACAAATATTCATTGATCAAGGAGAATACCTATAATTATTTTCTTTGTTGCAAGAAAAACGAATTAATTAGTTACATAAACTATTTATTATAGAAAGAATAATTTACTACAGTGATTAGATAGCATTCCTTCAAGGCCACGATGGTGGGTCACCTTCCTTCAGCTTGCCTCCGTACAAACAAGACTTGTCTCTGAAGCTCACCATCCTGAGAGTTTCTTGGTCATCTAAGAACTTGCCGATGAAGAAACCGACCATTGGCAGACCTATCCAAACAAAGCGAGGTGTGATCCCAAAAATGGCCATTATTGCTTCTTCTGCTGTTTCCACTTCCTGGTGTGGTTCCAGTCAAGGAATATGAGGCTTACGGTGATGGTCGGGAACGCAATGCTCACCAGATTACGTCGAAGAATGGATCTCAACGCCATAAAACTGGAAAATTTAAACTAATTAAGAACAACTTTGTGCATGAACCATGAGTGTGATGAGATATTGAGGTATAATATTTTCGAGTAGGCTTTGAGCTAAATGATGGGTAGATAAATATACCTAATGAGTGGCACAAATAGTCACGAATGATAGTCAAACTCAGGGATGTAGATAAAACTTAAATACTGCATCATGATGGATGGCATAAACAGGTATGCTCATAAATAGGTGATGATCATCACTTGTAGGCGTAATGTTGAAATGTGAGACAAGTACTTCTACTCCAAGATCAAGAATGTTTGGTAAGTATTACATAATCCACACTGAGGCTTCAATCGTACTATCTGATTCTAAAGGTTAGTGCGGCTACATAGGGGTAAATTCGAGTGACATAATAGGTTAAATCTTAAAGAATATTCAAGAAAATGACCATATTTTGTCACGAAACCTAGTTAGGTATAAAAAAATTGTAGTCAATAAACACTGCAAAAATATAATAATTTAACATGGACCTCACTTAATATTGCAGCTAAGTAGGTTCTTACGATACAAATTTGCAATTTATACGCACGAATTAGTAGTAAAATCAACAAAATATGCAGAAAACTAACCTAGTTCTCGTGACGAATTATGACAAGTGTTTATTTGTTTGACATTGGCAGGCAATGGGGCAATGGTTCAAAGTCTAGTGTCAAAAGTTTTAAGATGACATTGACAGTAATAACTGTTGTTTGGATGCCAGTCTTTTTGCCTAAGCAGTAAACGAAACTGAATTTCGGCATTTGGCATCTTTCGCTTGCATTGTAGGGCTACAAAACATCGAAAAACAGAAGTAATAAAATAAACTTTCAGTCGCCACACTGAAGTTAAATTATATCCTGGGACATTTCCCACAAATCGCGCCATCCATCGAGTCCCGCCCGCGCACGATCTGGAATTCTGGATTCATGCTTGTGTCGTGTTGTAGGTAGGTACTTAATCTTGAAGGGATTGAACTATATTTAGGTCTAGGAACTAGTTTAGGTAGTAGGTAGGTATTTATTATAAATACTAAGTAATATAGTATTATTTTATCTGTGGTTATAACACATAGACCTTAGTTCAAAGACATAATGTAGGTTACAAACAAGTTTTTTTGTAGTAGGTACAAAGTCTGCCTTATTTAGACTGAACCGTGCGTGGTTCACCTTTATGATCCTATTTAATGTTGTGTGTTTCAAAAAACGATTTCTTTTATAGAAGGGTGGATTTTTTAGTAAGTAATCATCATAATTTTATTGTAACTGCATTCAAAGATTTTTTGACTCTTATCTACCTACTGCTCACCGGTAAAAATTCGAAAAAATACCTAGGTACCCCTTTAGGTCGAGTGTAGGTAGTAAACTACCTACTTGCTTCTGACCAACCACTTACCTATACGTCACTGTCGAGTAGCGTTGAGTACACAATGTCTTTGGTAGCGTTGTAGGTAACTATAGTCTTTCCAATCGTTTATTTAACTTTTGACAGATCACGCACATAAAGTTTTATAATAATTTTTGATACAATGTACTACAGGGAATACTGTAGGTACTGTCATGGACGGGTACCGCCCACTTAGAGATGTGTCATGCCAAATTAATGACCACAGTTTTGAAATAAATCGATTATCGATTATATTAAAACATACAATAAAATTATTGTGATTATTTTTATATCAAATCACGTAAAACCCTATTGTATTTTGCATTAAAATGCCCTAAATAGTGGCGATTCTGAGTGTCGCCAAAGCTAAACTAAGCTAACTAAAATTGTTGCCGTCCCTTTCATAGCGATAGGAATAAAAAGGATGGCAATAGTTTTAGTTAGGTTAGTTTAGCTTTTGCGACACTCCGAATTGCCCCCAATGTCTCTGTTTTAATGCATAAATAATTTGCGTAATGAAAACAGTTCCATCGTACTTGTGCCTAGTAATGGGATCGAATTTATTGGCTGAAAATTAATGAATCTAAAATAATCGTTCAGACTTACTTCAAATAAAAAACATGTGAATGAACTGCGGTACCTACTTGTAATGAACAGGTGCAAAATGTTGAAATTCATAGTAAATAATGAGTGTGTTAAATCGATTAAAACTTCTTCATGAATAAAATCGATTGATAAAATAAATCGAATCGGTAACGGGTCAGGGTATCACTATTTGAGTCAGTATTACAGCTGTCAAAAGTTAAATAAACGGTTGGAACGGGTATAGGTACCTAATTGATTGATATCGAAATCCAGCTGCTAGATCTCTACGTTCATCAAGTTTTTAATCAAAGTCTAATCTTTATAGGTAGACAGTAGGTACCTACCAGCGGCCATATTTTGATAGGCAACCATGCCACAATTAGGTACTTAAGTACCTAAGTATTTCATAAAAAAATTGATTAGGATTGTTACCTACTTACGTCCTTTACCTACGTGAAATTTGCTATCTCTATTTTTAAGATCTACCTTCCCCACCAGTCTGCATTGAAAAATTCCATCCTGTATATAGGTAGTTACCTATTCTATATAGGTAACGAAATCAATGATGTTTCAAGGCATGTTCGGACCTCAGAATACAGTTCGGACCTACGCGGTAGGTAATCGCAACCGCTGTGAGACAAAGAGAATGTAACACTTTTTTTTATTTTTTTATTTAACCTATTCTGTCCCACTGCTGGGCAAAGGTCTCCCCCAAACTCTTCCAATCATCTGATCTTTAGCTGCGTCCCACCATCCTTCATCGAAGGTGGCGAGATCGTCCCGCCAACGTTGTCTCGGCCGACCCCGACGCGCCGCCTTCCATCGTTTGGAGCCCAAGACGTTGATATGTGGGCCCACCTTTCTGTTTGCATCCGGCTTACGTGGCCAGCCCAGGCCCACTTGAGCTTGACAGTTTTGTTACTGACATCTACGATGCCGGTAGGTGAACGCAGCATGGAGTTGCATTAACACTTGGGAAGCGAAAATACTGCGCAGGTATTTTCTATGAAGTTTTCGGCGCTGTATTTTCGCTACCTTCTGCGTGGGTCCGATCAGGCCTAGAAGCAAGTTGTCTCGGAGATAAACCGCAGACAGCAGATGGACGGTCGTTTTTGGCGACTTGTGGTCTATCAGGAATACGACTAGGCATAAAAATGACTAACGTGATATTGTCAAGAAAGAAAATTGGAGACATAAATGATTAACTATTAGGTATCATAATGTTGCACATCCGAAATGGATAGCTGTAGGTATAAACTTGTAAAAGTACCTAGGTACCTATCATTTAAGACCTACCCTTGTACAACAGTTTAGCAATAAAATATTTCTGATTCTGATTCTGAAGTATGAAAATACCGATATCAAAACAAGTCGAAGGTGATTATTACTATGTATAAAAATGCCGACAATTAAAAAAGTCTAAGATGATTTACTATCAAGTTATGACTGAACTTAACTTACCTAAGTACCTACTAATAGTACTTAAGGTTATTAATTACCTAAGTACCTACCTAAGTACTATAGCAGGTACTTAGTTAAGATAATTACCGAAGTATCTATATATCTATATAGTATATTAAGTGCAGCCATATAACATGATAATCATCTTAGACTTTTTATAATTTCAGTAAATAAATAAAATTCTTAAATGGGCACAAATAAAAGGGAGTTATTAAATAAAACCACATTCTGCTCTATTTTCATATATTCAATGACAACATAGTCACGGTTTTAACAAACTTAAATATTAATGAATGTAATTGAGACACAAATACTACACAATGTACCTAATGAAAATTTCCACAGATTGCAATCTACGAGACGTTGACAACATTTATTGAGTAGGTACTGATTTATGAATTGTACTTGATAAAAACAGTAGGTTACCTACCTCATGAACAATCTATTCTACCGAAAAATTGTTAGTTAAAAAAGTTAGTTTTATCGACTAGGTCTAATTAATTGTAATGAAATCTATAACATAAAAATGTATCAAAATTATTAAATTAAAACCTCATAATTTCAAAAGAATCACTAAAAATGCAAACTAAGTCTGAAATTAATCTCTATTACAAAAGAGTAGGTAGTACCTACCTCTACCTACATGAGAAATGTTCAATGAAATCTTTCAAAATGAATGTAAAAGCTAATTAAAATCAGTTCAGAACTAGGTATGAAATTTTATACCTATTCGTGAAATTTTTGATGTTTCGATAGAATACAATGTTCTTACGAGGTCCTTTGAAAAGCAAGTAATAATTTCAACAAATCTGTCTACAAGAAAAAACCTTAATAGGAACACATTTGATATTGAAAAATAAATAACAATCATAATACATACATAATCCAAGGAGGTTCCAATTAAATGTGGCTACAATGACAATGTTTTATGTTTATTTCACATTATTTGTAAAATACCTATCCATTATAGAGACATTTAAATAAAACAACTCAATAAATAAAGAATAAAATAACGTAATAATACAAAATTTGAAATCATAATTTATCAGTAGGTATGTTTTTGTGACCCCTATAACATTAAAATTACAATCTACAAATATTTTGTATAACATTTATTGAAATAATCACATTCATGATTAAACTGGTAGATATTGATTATTTAAAACAAAACTCTATTACTTTACCTTATGAAATGATTCATACCTACACACTCAGATTCTTAAAACTTAAGCGCATGGGTGCCAACTAAAGTTTAACTTATTATTTTTAGAGACTTTTTTATCGAATACTTTTACAAAAAGCAATGTTACACCCTTGCGCTGCATTCATGCTTACAACAAACTTTTTAACTTAACATAAACCAAAAATATAAATACTTAGATGAGAACTATTACTATACAGAGTGAGTTTTTTCATGTCTTGGAACAGTAAACATTACGAGAGATTGCTTAAATTTAAAAACGTCATTTTCTAGAGTTTGAATAAATTCCAACTTGTCTCGAAACTATCATCGTAGAAAGCGAAAATGCTTGATCTATAGATTTCACTGAGATAGGGTGCAATTTTCATGACTACAACTGTTGCCCGCAGAGGCATGCGCAAAACTCACCTGTATATTACAACAAGTCAGATCCAAACGAATATAAAGGATCAAAACCGTAAATAACTTCGACCAGAATCTACCAAACCAAACGTTCCAAACAAAATGACTCTTTGTTATTCTCATTTGCTCGTATACATGTTATTATCGTATTTACGTTACACATTTATGTTCTTACATCAAATTTATATACTGAAAGCTGACATTTAGTTGCATAATAATATCGGCGCACATAAGGATGCCGATAAATAACTTTTCGGCTACCAGTTCAGAACAAACACTAGGTCTGTTCCCTTATTGTACGAAGATACGTGAACCACACCAATCTAATAATACTTTTATAGGAAGGTTTTTCGGGAAATTGCGCACTAACTATTACAAGATTATTTTATGTTTTTGGAATCTAAAAAGCTGACAATACCCTAGATAAATCTGGAACGTTTTATTAAATGATATAGTAAAATGTACAATTGTCACAGCATAGGGGTGACAGAAACAGGGGGTGACAGAAACAGGTGGTAACGAAGCGTATTACGGCCAGTATCAATACCCTATCTATCATAGGTATTGCTTACCTACTGCGGGTAGACATTTGACATTAGGTATGTACTTCTATACAAAAAATGACAAATAACTACTGACTGACAGTACCTAAGCAAAACCAAATATAAATAGGTTATTGAGACTGGCTTTCAAACTATAAAAGATCGAACTTGATGGGTTCGGAAAGGTCATCATAAAAACCTATTGCAATGCACCCACAACACCCATATTCGCAATTGAGTTTAGTTATACGATACCCACCAGATATCTACAATAGTTAATTTATTATAATGTAGAATTGTCACAATAGCAAAATATGTGTAGGTATTTATATGGACAGGTTTAGAGGAAGGTGGGCACCGCCGGCGCAGGCGCCGCGCTTACGATATAACGCGGCTCAGTACAGCACCAACCACCAACCGCTATCAACTACGGAGTACCTATTGTTTACCACAAATAATCGAGAGAGAATGATAACTTGTCATGCAGTTTAATAGTGCGAATTGCCAGATATTGTTTACTTAAAATCAGTAATTAATCTATGATAATAGATTACTAACCAATTAAGACTGCCTCTGTTGATGGATAATGACGTAATACTACAGTATTTTACTTAACTATCACGAAAATAATATAGGTACTTATCAATTAATCCGAAATTTATAATTTTCCAGTATAATAAATTAATGTTTAATATAATTACAACTACAAAATCCACGTTGTGATACAAAAAATAAATGAACTAATTATTCAGTTCCGAACAAAATGGCACTTTGCAATAATTGCATTTTTTACGATGGACCGAGACAACAAAAATATAAGGTTTAATTTTGACGCCGAATAGCCTAACACTTGCCTGTCAGGGTAATACCACATCGGCCAAAATATATAATATAGTATATTTTCACTATATAATAGTCATATGTATTTTAGTTTTTATATAATAATTTTGAATTTTTATTATTCTAACTTTAAATAGTTAAGCACGTTCAGAGCGCGCCCCGAGCGGCGCCCGCGCACGCGGGCGTGCGCGGGCGCCGCGCAGTGCTCGCTTCTCTTCTCATCGCCGCACCCACCCAACACTTACTGTGGTCAAAAATTTGGAAGGCACTTTCTACTTTCAAAAATTTTAAATTTTAATTTATTTTTGAACACATTAGCCTAAACTTACACAATAGAAAATATGCGTAGTAACATTTACCAAAATTACGCAATTCGTCCGAAACGTATAGGCCATATATTTTTTTAAATTTTTCACCTAGATTAAAACTTTCTTTCCAAAAGGACAGCCAAATAGTCAACACTAGTTCAGGAATCGCAGTTAATTTTTCATTTAATAATTTGGTCTTTTATTTTACATTCTAATTTCCAAACTTGAACCGAATCTGATAATTCCAAACACCAAACAATAGTTGAAGTATCAAGGCCACTTTGAGACTTATTATAAACATGCGGTAACATATTCTTGCGACGAGACTTTGCCCGGGTGCTGCGGCAAGCGGCACCCTCCTACATACATACATTATAATAGGACGCCAACGAGATCGCCAACAATTTATAAATCATGGTATACCCTTGCGGCAAGAAGAATACTACAAATTTCTCACCGAAACTATCAAAATAAAGTAATCACTATGGTTTTGAGGAAGTCACTGATAAATCAAATTTGTACATCCACAGCCAAACGCGCGTGGCCACGAGGCGTGGCGTGGCGTGGCGTGCTCGCTACAGAGTACAGACGCACTACACGTACAGCTAATATAAGGTATTGAAACATTATCCTAATTATGCGTAGACAGTGTAGCAGACAGACGCTTGAACGACGAACATTCATTGGCGATTTTAGTGCTCCTAAACATAGGCGGCGCCCCCGCTCTCCGCGTTCTCGCTCGACTGATGCATCGCGATTCTACTAAGAACAATAGACATAAACTGTTTAACTAAATCAAATGTCACGATAAGGAAAGCAATCAAGTGGGCAGGTGTTTGATTGTAATCGGATATCGATCACCAAAGAGTCGGAGTACAGAAGGGACGAGCGAGCTGAGCGAGGGCAGGGGCGCCGCAGAAACCTAATTTTAGCCTAACATTTGGAACAATCACTACTGCCTAATGATACATCTATACATTTGGCGACCACTAAGTCTACTCACGTGTCGCGGCGCGGGGCGCGTGCCCCACGCTATCTACTAATACACAAATTGACATCCATCTGACCAAAAGAACATGATTCACTAGGGGGTTACATCTAAAGCTAATACATAATTTCCTCTTAAACACGAATGTTTCCTGAATTACAAAGATTAATTAGGTATACGGAACAGTCTTTTGAATCGGGCCAAATATTTTTAAAATTTTGATATCCCTACAGTCGCAGATGGGTCTAAGATGTAATGATTAGAAGCTTACACATACAATGTTGACATTTGTCCTAAGAGTAGACAAAAAACGAACCCAAAAGCAGCCCAGAGATGCTTCACTGGAACACACGCATTATATCCATGACCTACCTATAACTTCAAAATAATTAAAATCATAACTATATAACAAGCATTGTATTGCACAGCAAATTCACAATAATTTATTAAATATGAAATATAATGTTGATTGCTACAACTAATTTATGTAAACAATAATAGTCATGCAAGATTAATCATATAATAATATAGTGGTGAAATAAAGAGCCTCTTATTGTCCTCTGGCCGAGTGCAGCCGCATCGCAGGCGCAGACCATCCAGTTGTTTCACCAAAACGTTCAGATCACACATTTCATTACTTCCTATATAAGCTACGAGACACCCACTTACAGAAAAATAAACGACCATTAAATTAATTAGCACGAAATATCTCCTTGTTTAACGAAAGGTTAAACTAAAACATTTTAGTCATAGAGTAATAAGTAACCTGTAGAGACGACACTGTTTAACCAATTCAAATGCCGAGAAATAACTGCCCCGAGGGCTGTAGGTCCGGCAGTGTGAATATATAGGGCTGTAACTACGCATAAATTGTGCGGATGGCCTCAGTGAACGCGCGGCGCGGTAGGTTTACTATCTCTCGTATGGACGACTGCGCTCCAGTCTCGTCTTTACGTAGAATTATTTATTACTCTAATGCCGTAGCCATAAAGGGTGTGCAGAGCATCGTTTCAAACACGCAGAAATATTGTCTCCCTCCCTCACTCAGGGTAATATTTTGATTACAGATGAACATCTACTCATAAGAAGTGGCGTTCAGAAATGTTGAAAGGCGTCGTTTTACAGAAGCCTCTTTCATCGGTTTACGTGTCCTCTTTAAGAACTAAAAGGTCTGTTCACAAATTATTTGCACCACTATTCTTTTTATGACTGCACAGTACTTCGAGTAAAAATAATAAAATGTTCTACAGGTCATCAAATTAAACATGTTTGTTTTTACTTACATCGAAATTGTTTGAGAATTTTATCGTTTTCATTTTATAATGTTCTGTAACGTATAGCACCAGAGGTGAGTGTTCTATCGATAGCCGGCACCGCGATGGTAGGAAACCGTCGAAGTGCTACATTAGTCTTCAGCCTCAATGCTATCTGTTACCGATAGTGGTGTTCGTAGGAGTTCAATAATAGCTCACAGAGCCGTTGCGGTTCTGGAGGTAGTAGTAGGCAGCGGGATGCGGGGGCGGCATGCCCGGCTGCATACCCTGTTGCATGCCCTGTTGCATGCCCGGCTGCATGCCCGGCTGCGTACCTGGCTGCATACCTGGCTGCATACCTGGCTGCAGCATGCCCGGCGGAGTGCCCGGCGGCGGCATCATGCCCGGAGGAGTGTGGGCCAGCATGCCTGGCGGAGTATGCGCCGGCTGCAGTTGTCCTGGCGAGTGTGCCATCAGCCCCAACGGGGTGTGCGCCGGTTGCAGCAGTCCGGGCGACATGTGCGCCAACATGCTCGGAGATGTGCGAGCCAGCATGCCGGGAGATGTCCGCGCATGGGCCATTATCACCGGTGAGATGTTGTGAGCTTGCGGGATGTTGGGCGACAGACTTGCTGCATTCTGCATCATGCTGGGCGAAGAGCGGAGATGGGCCATGATGTTGGGCGAGGTGCGGGCGTGCGTGAGATGGGCGGGCGAGGTGTGCGCGCCGGGCGTGCCAGGCGTGCCGGGCGACGTGCGCGCGTGCTGCATGTGGGCGCCGGGCGAGGCGCGCGCGCGGGAGTAGGGTGAGTAGGGCGCGGCGCCGGGCGAGCGGCCAGGCGAGCGGCCGGGCGAGCGGCCGGGCGCGGCGCGGGGCGAGCGCGGCGGGGGGACCACCGCTGCGCTCGCGGCAATGCTTCATATGTCCATCCGCGCCGTGTCCGTCACCGACGGCTCTGCGTCCATGGAGGCAGGCGAGGCGCCCTGGCCGTTACGCGACACGGGGGTTTTCGGGGGCCCCATCTCGGCGGAGTCGCGCTCGCTGTAGCGGCTGTCGGGGCGCGGAGAGGCGAAGGGGCGGAAGGGCTCGGAGGGACGCGCGGGCTCGAGCGCGTGCCCCGGCGGCGGCGGCGAGCACAGTGGGGACTCCAGGCCCGCCGTCATCGGTGAGGGCAGGCGCGGAGAGTGGAGCGGCAGCGGCGGCAGGCCCAGGTGGGGCGGATGGTCAGGCGGCCGCTGCGCCGCCACCACCATGTTGCACATCTGGCGGCGCAGGCCGTGCGCGACGGCGGCCACGGCGGCGGCGGCGGCCGCGTTCGGCGACACGCGCCCCTCGCGCCCGTTGCCGCACCCGTTGCCGCCCGCGCCAGGGCTAGGCCCGACCGCGCCGTCCTGGAACACGCATATTGCTCCCTACAATGCATGTTACGGTTGCTCGTCGCGCTTTATATACAGAACAGTTTTGATTTGAAATCGCAAATGCAAATCGCTTCGCCATTACATCTATTCAAAAGACAGAGTGTGCGCTTCGCATGAACAAGTCGAGCTACTTCTCCGGGAAGAAGAATCGTCGGTCAGTTGGTCGAGTGGCGCTGGCGATGGCGCATGGCGTGAGAGCGCGGGAGGTAGGTACTGACCGTGATGGCTGGGTAGGCGGGCATCTCGACGTCGCGCAGATGCGTGTGAGCGGGGTGCGCGTGCGTCTCACGGAACACGACGGTGCGGATGACGCCGCGGATGTGCTCGTCGGGCCACACGCCCAGCAGTATTCGTTGCGGACGGCCGCGCCCTTTCGGTCTCAGATCTGCAATGTCGCATAATAGTAAAACGTGAACGGACCGCTTCTTATGTTACTCGTTGCGAGTTGCACGCGCGCGTTGACTCGATGCATAACTTTATTCGGTTTAGGATTTTACTAAAGATTGTTTAGTGACCCATTTTATCAAATATAAGAGGAAAAACGAGTATTATTCTGAAATCAATATAAAAAGTAATTGAGACATTTATTAGGTTTTAGCGGCGATAACAAAACTACGTGTAGTTTCTCCATTACTCATATTTTGAGACTCCCGTGCCGTACAGTCCAATTTGTAGACTAAATTTTTAAATGAAATAAAACCAAAACCCCGATCTTTCCCGTTCGTATTTTGTTTAACTTCTATATTGTTGTTTCTCAGGCCGAAACACTTTGATAAGAATATTAAAACGCGGTATGATATGAGCCAACGTAACTATCGGGTATGAACACAGTCCTAGAAACAAAATCACACATCGAGCCAGGGGAAACTTAAAGCACTAAATAATTATCATTAGCAATTAAACAGGTATAATATGTATAGGGTTCTACAACACTGGTATATTCGAAGGTTTTAGCGGCCTGTTGAAAAACGACGCATTATAGGTAGAGGTAGTGGCTTTATCGCCATAGATGCCACTATGGCATGCATGAAAGCTACTATGCTATTACATATTTATGCGTTCTTTCAAAAGGCATATTTTGTTAAACTCTGTTCAGTTTACAAGACTTACTTTATTTTTAAAAACAAGAGTTAAAACCTTAAAAAAATTAATTAAAAACATTGAACAGAATTTAATAAAATCATCGGATTCACAGTAAGCAAACCAAAATACAAATAAAAACTAAAATCGCCTTGCAAACAACATCGCTTGGGTTAACAACATAACTTCGCATTTGATTTAAATAATTGTTATTAAACGTATACATACATACATGTAGGTACTTAAATATGTTCATTGGTACAACATTTTCGATAGTTTTAAGTTTGGAAAAGGAATAATAAAAGGAAAATCAAGTACCTCTGAATTATAGGATAATATTTTTAAAACAAAATGCTACTACTTAACATATAACTGCCGGTTTCTCGAACGTAGATCATCGCAAAAATTAACAAACCAACGTTCAAATCACGTGACTGTGTCGAATTTGTACCTCATTTGACACTTATCACGTGATTTGACTTTGATTAGGTACTTTTGGAGATAATCTGCGTTAAACCAGCTGTAAGTTATCAAATAAATAAACAAATGGGGGCAATTCTGAGTGTCGCAAAAGCTAAACTAAGCTAACTAAAATTGTTGCCGTCCCTTTCATAGCGATGGGAATAAAAAGGATGGCAATAGTTTTAGTTAGGTTAGTTTAGCTTTTGCGACACTCCGAATTGCCCCCATTACCTACGTATAATTAATATTAGTAACTTAAAATTAACATCTAAAATGTCAGCTGAATGCCGTTCCAAAGGTTAGTCTTATTCAATAGTGTCATTAAAAATACTTAAAAAGTCATTTTGGTAGTCAACGATCAAGCTAAGTATTTTATCATGATTTTTGTTAGTGACGTATATTTACAAAACCTCTGCCGTAAATAGTAACTAGTATAAAGGAGAATCTATATTAATATTAGCGGTTCAATATTATTTAGTAATTTCTTTAATTAAAGGTCTTTTGGTAAATGGTAAACATTACCTTATACTTATGTACTAAATACGGCAATGAAACAAATCAATGAAAAACTCACACTTACTTCACGCATATCTAATCAATCAGTAATGCCAGGTACCTGTAGCCTACCGTCCATAAACTAGGTTTCAATATTCATTTTGAGAATCAAATAAATCTACCAATTCGATACGTTTTTCTTAACTTAAAGTTGATTGATACTCAAATATTAAAACCCAGTAACGAACCGCAAGCTCCAGCCGCCCGGGCAGTGAACTACCGTGAATTTAGGGTGAGTTTCGTCCATCAGATCGGCAAAACATATGACATTCGAAATAGTTTCAAATGTCACTTACATGTTATGCACGTACCTGCTCCCCCGTCAGCGCTCGGGCCAAGCATGTTGTGGACTCTATTCGCGTAGAGTACGAACGTCGGGTATGGAATGTCGTACTTTCTGGCGGCTTGAGAGAGCGAGAGCCCTTCTTTCAGCACGGAGAAGATGGCCTCGGCCATTGTTTCTGGCCTCCAGGACTTGAGGGGTCCGCGCTCTCGCAGGCGCAAATTGTGGACCATGTTCTGATTGGTACTCCAGCATTGTTGCCACAGGGACTGCATCCGGTATTGGTACGTCTCTGCTGAAAGGAGACGGGGAAAGAGTTAATATCTTAGTATATATCTGTTTTTGTAATATCAGGTCGTTACACAAAAATAAATCAAGCAGTGGAACCTACATTAACTTTATCCTAAACTTTGGTTGATTTTATTTACTTTAAATCTCATTCAAACTATTGATGAGGTTTTGACTAGTTTTATAAGAAAAGTCAAATTTAAATCTGTTAATATTTTGACTAAGTCTTAGGCACACTTCCGTCTGGCAGTGGCTTGAATCAGTTGAGCTGGATCGTTTACAACGATCCTCAGATGGCTCTAATGGTTTGAATTGTATTTCATGAAGTTATACGAAAATTATGTACCTAATGTAGTTTAGTTTCTGTTAACAATAGTGGCAATTCGGAGTGTCGCAAAAGCTAAACTAAACTAACTAAAATTAATGCCATCCTTTTTATTCCCATCGCTATGAAAGGGACGGCAACATTTTAGTTAGTTAAGTTTAGCTTTTGCGGTAATCCGAATTGCCACTAATGTTTTATTAAAAAATCTGCAAAACTTCAAGCACTTACATACTAAACTGTATTTATTGTAAATTAGCGGCTGCATACGACTTTGCCCGCGTGTATTTCGTCTTATTAAAGGGCACTGAATAATCGATAATAGGACTAGCACTCGTCAAATTTTGCCATAAAACTATTTGTACACCGTCGATAAGATCTTAATCGCGGATTACTTCAGAAAAGTTAATTTAAAGTTTATATTCAAACTTTAACATGCCCTTTAATAAATGGGTTAAGGGTGGTCAGTACATTAAAGTTAAATAAAAGAATGTACTAATAAAAATATTGATTTAGATAACTAAAGCCTTGTAAATCGTGTCACACTTCAAAACATACCGCATTATGCAATGAAGCTTCATGTGAAATAATAATACGATGTTTTTTATTTCTACTCGAAAACTTCTGAAAATTCATGCAACATCTGGCAAACAAAAAGAACCGTTAAAAACAACAAATAACTACTACATAATTACCTCCTGTGGAATCTGCGAAGGTAAACAAATTAAACAAGGGTTTATTAATAATAAAACAATTTACGATAAAACAGTTCGATTATTTAATAGCAGTCTTACGAATGTTTTTTAATCATGACTAAATAAAGCCAGCATTCTGGCAAAAACGACTCGGTATTTTTTTTTAACGTTAATTTGTAATCACAATTTGGCTTACTTATAATAACTTATAACTATTTGTTAAATTATAAGTACGAAATATTTTTAGAATTGAATGAGATTACGCCCACAAACAAAATAGTTATTTTAGATAAACAAAACAGTAATTGACATTTTTCGATCATTAAAACGTACTATTTTTTTCAAACTAGTTTTACCTACAATGTTTATTGAAATTCTGGTGTGTGTGACCGAGAAAACCACAGAAATAGTGAAATTCTATATCTAAGCAACACCTTTGCCACATTTGACCCATTTTGGGACAAAGTTGTAGTTTTAGCCATTGATGACGCTTCAACAGAGCATTCTGTCTTTAAAAAGCCTATTATACGAGTATAACCACCGTGTTTTTGTCAATTTTTGGTATTCTTTAGTCAGATCCATTGAGATGTATTAAAGAGTAATAATCTAATAGCTGACAACACTCAAAGTTTGTGTGCGTGCAAATTTAATGTTCTACAATGACATTTGACATCTGAATGTAGACGATAAGGCGTTTGTTTTAATGTTCAATGTCGCTTGTACGCAAAAAAGAAAAACTCTGCGCACTACATAGCGTGCGCCGAGTTTTGGCGTTTACATTTTATTTGTCTGATTGTGGCTCTTACATCTCAATGGTCAGATCAGATAAACTCAAACAACGGTTGTAATGTTTGTGTAATAAGTACAGAGGCCCTAGCCATGTTGCATTTCGACAATCGCTTTCGATTAGAAACTAAAAAAAATGTATAGGAATTGACATTCGATGACGAAAACTCGAGCGATCAGAAATGTCAAATCAAATGTGTAGCGATGATAGAAATCGAATCGCTTCATAGCGAATGCCGGTTGGCTAGGCCCTCTGCACTTGTTTTTAGGCGTAGTTAATATAAATTTATACAATACAAAAATATAAAACTGAATCCTACGCTATGGAAATTCTGTTAGACAACAAACAAAATGCCATAATAGGAATTCATTTAATTAATAACACGAAGCAATAACATAACATAATAATTATGCCTCATTTGAACTACAGCGACGCAAAAACTTATCTTCCTATTATTTCTTATTATAAGCTACAACTGTAATTAATAACAAAATGATTGGGGTGGATTTTTAACCGACTTCAATAAAGTAGGAGGATTTTATGTTCTCTGGTAAGCTTTTGTTTTGACTGATATCGATTTTTTTAAGGAGATGGACTTTTTTTACATTAGATGAGGATCTGATGAGGATCTTCTGAGCTATAAACAGGAACCTCGCTCTAAAGTGCACAAAATTGCTTTCAGATTTACTAAATTCTTTAATTTTACCACTTTTTTTGAAATTATAATATTTATCAAAAAAACGCATTCTTCTCGTCATAAAATAGAAATCCTGAGCTAAGAAAATTATTTAATTTATTTCGCATAAAAATAAAACTTACCTATTGAGTATTATCGAAAAGCGATAAATACTGTTATTTTTTTAAAAGATTACCTACCAGACTTATTTATTTTGACCGGATTTTTAAAACAGTAAAAGTTATTAAGTATTAATATTTATTTCTTATTAATTAATTTAGTAACATGGAATGCGGTATAATTTTATAAATCAGTCGAAGTATAATTTTTGTTACTGTTATATAACTTATGTACAACTTAAATAACAACGTTTTATTGCAACAGTAATCACAAAAACATTTTTAACATTCTAACGAAAATAATCTAGAAGGCACAATATTGAGCAATGTTTTATAACAATTCAAAATTACTATATATTTACTCCTATTTAAGTCTAAAATTGTATATAAAGTAAAACATAATGGCACTAATGTACTTTATATATCTAATAATATTAACATTTATTTTGTTCAAGACCGAGTCGTGGCGGAAATAGCATGGACCTAGTATAGTACCTGGACGAACAGTGAGCGTGCCGCCGAGAGGGACAAAAATTGCAATGAATCCATAGTTTCGTAGTACAAAATTCGGCGCATCAAGTTTCCGGCCATACAAAAAAACGGCACGCGATGAGGGATAAAAGATCGAATGCTTTGTCTTGTACTTTCTCTAAGGCTTAAAGTTAAAACATGTAGGTTTAGGAAACGTCATAGATTGATGACATTGTAAAGGTTTCTATGTACCTCCTTGAATGTAATAAGCAAAATCTAGGTTTTTTTTTAACTTTAAGGTTTGTTAAATGTCAACTGGAAGTAATAAATGTTATTGAAGTAGGCAAAACAAAAACAAAATAACATTTATATTTTTCTAATTTTTGTGGCGAGGAATTTACTTTGTAAAAATAGAACTGTGGCGAAATTGCATAACATTCTGTGACGAATTATGTGTAATTATGCGAATTAACATTTACTTAAAGCTCCATTATAATTCGGTAGGTCTTAGGTACCAGTGTTATCACACCACCCTCCTCATCAATCTAGGGTTGTGATCAGACTTGTATTTGTATTGTACTGATTCTAATTGTGAAAAATGAAATGAAATATGATCACGACTATCCCAGGGAGCGGTAGACATTTCTTTCAGATTATTAGGCAATTTTTAGATCCTTTTGAAGATGTCTAAGGGGGTAGTCAGAGGTATGTCCAAATACATACATATTTGGTACATGCCCACTTTTTGCAGAAGTTAACTTTCCATACGTGGCAGGTTGCAAGCCCATCGACGCTATTAGAGAGCTAACTGGTTTCCTCTAGTTGTTTTCCTTCACCGTATAAGCTCGTGTTAAAGCGCGTGTCAAAATTCGAATTGTATTTTGAATTATTTAAGGACTCAAACACACGAACAGGGTCAGCTAAATAAAACCGTTTATAAAATAGAACTGTGGCAAATTTACGCATACTTTTTTCCGCGACGACCTTACTTTGTGACATATACAATAACCTGCATGATTGTATTTTTTAAAAGTTTTACTGTTTGTTATTAAGCGCTGTTGCACTATTTCAAACTAAACTCAAAATATAAATCGTTTTTGTTAATTAAAATAATTGTAGTTCATTCAAACTTTGTCAAAACTTGAACTTTAATTGTTTCTACGAAACGTTTAATGGTATAGGAACTTTGAATATCGAAGGCAGGTTTATTGACCTGTGGATTCTACACTCATGTGTATTTGCATAACCTAAATAGGTTTACGCCAGGTGCCTTGTTAGTGCTCAGTACTCAAAGTATTATGCTAATACCACCATACCCTGCCAGACTATTTACGACAACACGTTTTTTTATAAAAATGGATGTATCTACATATTTGAGTAAAAATACTTTCAACATTATATTATGCTAAGACATCTGTTGAAATTGTCTAAGGACTTGACTTAACAGATAATTAATTAATTCAACAGTGGGATTTTTGTTTTTATTCAACTAAAGTTTATAAATCTACTCTGACAATACTCTAACCTTTAAAAATGATGTAGAATGAGTAAACAATTTCCTTTGCAAATTGCCAGAAACGAAAGAAAATGAATTCCGCGCGTTACCCGTTTGCATCAATTTATTCTACATAAGGGTGGAATTTGCAATAAAAGCGTTTAATTATCTAATAACTATTGACTTCAAAAAGTAAGAATACTTCGACATAAACTTATTATATTATAATAGTAATAGAAATGTTCAAAAATAATTTTAAACTTTTACATTGTTGACTTCTTATTTTTCATATTTCAATCTTGAAATTTCTAGATTACAAAGAAAGTTATTTAATTTCGTTCTGAAACTCGTACTTCGGACTCATCGTCAGTATTTTCAGACTTTACCTTACCCTTCTTTGTTTTATCTAATTCTTCATAGTAAAGTGATACAATAGAATTTTTCTTACAGAAAGCCCACCACCACCTGAACCCCGTGAGACCCACAAACGTGAAGCCCGGGTCTCTAGCTCGTCTGAGCTTCTCTACGAACGCTAAAACTTCTTTCAGTGACTTTTTCGTCCTCCGATTGTATGGTGAGACACTGGTATAGCAACAAAAGTCTAAAGTGGCGCGTTCTTCGTCAGCCGTCAAGCCAGCATCATCGAGTACGGCCATCCGTTTCGATTTCCCTAGTATATTGTCGTATAGAGTTCCTTTAGGTATGGCATAGTGTGTCGCGGCCTGGGTGAATCTCATTTTCTGCGTGACTACAGCTTGGATCGCTTCTTGCAGCTGCCCGTCGGTCCACCGCGGTGCCTTCAGCTTGAGCGCCAGACCGTGGTAGTCTGCTAGATAACCAACTAATAAACACTTTACCAAACTTAAATGCTTCAGCGAACTCAAATATCTATGACTCGCTTTCAGCTTTCAAGCTTTGCGCGCAGCATGCATTCTATAGCAACAATTGTTACGTTGTTTGTTTGTAATTTATAATTCTAAATTTTAGTAGCGTGGATCATAAAAAAACAAAATGCAAGAGAATAAATTACAGAGAGAGGATACAATTATATTCGAAATCCGAACATTTATTTGCATAGAGCCCGAAAATCAGTAGGTATTTCTATTCTGAATCTTGCTTAGTCTAGATATGTCTATTTTAACATTCATATCGAAATAACACTTGCGACGCAAAGCAATACCCTTAGCACCAGTTTTTAAAGTCTACCGCTCAGGGAATCAGTCGTGATCAGAATAATGTATTACCTACTTATAAATTATCAGATTAATTAGATGACAAAAACTCCTGAATGATGGGACTGAATATGCTCCCAACTTCAAATATTCAATCAAATATTTGATGATTAAATTCAATTGATGAAACCAATGACCAAAGGGCTGGTGCTTACCTCGGACAGAAGATAAGTATAGCAATCCAACGAGGTAGGTTAATAAGTGTAGATATTTTTTGTTCCTGTGTGTTTCTTTGTTCTTTAGTCACATCAATAAAGTTATGTATATAATGTAAAAAAAGGTACATAAAAAAAACATTGACGTGTCGAAGTGATTTACATGATTTTAAATATACTTTTGTCACGTCACACGTAGAGTTGTTTGACTCGAAAAACTAGTGCTAAGAGCTTAGCTTATATTTCCCACGACTGGGACAATAACTGTGACAATATAATGAGACTAATATGCTATCTCTGGTTTAGTTAACGGTTTATAACCTGCTACCTGTTCTGTACTATTAGTTCGGATTACATAAATGAAGAAAGCACATTATGCAATTTAAAATACACATTAGAAACAGGAAGGTTTTGTGTAGGGCAATTTATACTCTACTATATTATTCAGAAGAGATAATGGTGTATTAATTTATGAAGTAGTCTCTGAAACCCCTGTTCTTATTTTTAAAAACAGAAAGTAACACTATTCTGGGAATTTACTAGACCTCTTGGCAGAACACCTGCTAGATGGATGGACGACATAGTTGCCGTACAGGGTAAGACCTGGATGCAAAAGGCCCAAAGTAGAGCTAATTGGCGGTTAGGGAAGGAGGCTTATGCCCAGCAGTGGGTCACAAAAAGCTAAATATAATGATGATGATGAACACTATTCTAAAAAGGTTAAAAGTTAAAACATAATTTAACACGTATGCCATCACGACTATCCTAGGGTGCAGCACACAATATTCTTTCAGATCTTTAGGCATCATCTTATCCTGAAGATGTTTATGGAGGTAGGCAGAGGTATGTGTTTGGTACCCATTAAATAAAATATTTTTCTTTACAAGAGGATTTTGGGAATTTGAGTGCTAAAATCCCCTTGATCTGAGCTTTCAGCTTTAAATAGGTTTATGAGACTAAAATTTCTAAAATCCAATTTATCCATAACGTTACAGGGCTTGTGTTAATGCGCATTCAGGTGACGTTCTTTCATGACAGATATTACGTTACAATTCTTCTCTCAGCGATACAGATTGCTAGTCTTTACTACTTTACTAGTATAACTAATCTGGTCTGTATAACTAATCGTTGGATTACTAATCTTGAGCCTATATATATATCGGTCACGGAGCAAGCCTCCGTGACCGATATATATGTATCTGTACCTAACCTATAATAGTATTTCCGTATAAACGATTTATCCTCAATATGACAACAGGTTTGTTCAGACAAATTATACGTTACGTAACTATAGTTAGACAAATTTTAATGAAGCCTTTGTAAATGCAAAACGTACCGGTGCTCGTGCACACCGAATGCGTGGTAACTAGGGGCTAGGCCTAGGGACTAAGCCTAGGCGTTTGGTGGCCACATTGAACGAGCGGGGGTGATTGTAGCGTTTTGAAGTCTTACAGGTATTGTGATGTGGATTTAGTATTTTTACAGACAGTCCAATCCTGCAATGGGGAGAGATGTGTACGAAATATTCTTTAAAATATTTGTTTACAAAATAAATAAATTCATAGTACTTATTCATATTCATAGTTCCTAAATGAATAAATAATTAGTATAGTAAAATAATCAAACGCCGAGCGCCCCGTTATTTGATACCCCTGTTTGTCGACAAAGCTTGGAGTCTTTGCGTTCAAACGTTGCCCTACGTAGTTTCCGCATGATGTCAATAGATGGCGGTATGAGTAACTGTGGAGTTACTTTTGCTCTAAACATTTTCGTATGTTTTTGCGAAGTGCAAAGTTCAGCTATGCATTTTGTTCAAGTGTTTTTGAGCTCAGGGTATTTATACTAATGCACTCTCAGGCGGCTTTAAAACTTCATCACCAGAGTTGGCCACTTGCTCAGAGGAACTTCCTCCTCCTCCAGTTGTAGGCTCACTACTGGGCATCGTGATGTGCCCGAACACTTTTTACGATCTCCCTCCACCTGCTGCGGTCTTGGGCATGGTGGATAGCTTCGGAAACCTTTGTGTCCAGCTCCCTGGATGACTTGGTAAGACCATCTAGTTAGGCTTCGGCCCCTCGATCTTTTTCCGTCTACCTTCCCCGTGATGATAAGTTTTTCCAGGTTGTTGGAAGGTTCAGGGTATAATAATTGGTTCTGTGGGCTGTCCAAGGAATCCTCAACATGGAGACACATGTTGAGGATTCCTTGGACAGCCCACATCTTAAACGCGTCGATTCTTCACCGATCTGCCGCCTTCATGGTCCAGGTCTTGGAAACGTATAAAAAAAAATTCTCAATTATACAATGATATAAAATTGCAATAAGCCATCACAATGTACCAGGTAGTTCCAAAGAGGCTTGGAGAAAAGAGTCCAAAACCATTTAGCTTCTCGAGTTCTAATCTCCTTTTAATGGTTTTTCATTTAAAAGTACGTACCTAAGTGGTCTCTCAATAAGCTTTCATTTTTCCGATATTTACTGCAAGTCGTGCACAATATCGAGATATAAATTAATTTCTGATATTACATTTAATATTGACTGAAGTATTTCTCTAACTAATGGAATAAAATGCTTTAAATGATGTTCAATTGTTTTTGTTTGTAAAAGGCTATTTCAATGGAGTTACCGAAGCGACTCCTCACAACAACATCACACGGCATGGACTGATTATGTCAAAGTACGTTTCATCGGTTCGCGCTGGAATCTTTATGCGGGTTAAACCACGGGCACAGTTAGTGTTAGTTAAAGGGAATAGAGATTCACTTGTTGACTCATATTATATTTAAAAATACCATACGGCGACGTATATCCAAGAAGGCGAAACTCATTACATTTATTATTTACTACCTAATAAATATAAAATAATGCATGCTTTTTAAACTTATAATTATTATATAACCAATCCTGTTACTTTCTACCTCATGTCATAATGTTATAATACCTACTGAAAAAATATAAAATAGGTTACATATAGGTAAGAAACATGAAATTAACTTTTAACAAAAGTGAGTAGATATAAACAAATAGTAGAAGACTTTTAGCAAAAGGGTACCTATACGATAAATACAATAATAAAAACACACACACATACACACATACACACATTATTTAAGGCTAAGTGCCTATACTTAAATTATCTATCTATAAGTAAAATATGTACCACTGTAGGCGTACTACTAGGACGCGTTGTAAACAAATAAATGTCTTCATTTGTCCTTATCAATTGGTTGAACGAGCTAGAAGCTCTTAACAAAAATGCATTTTGCCTATAATTTTATTTGCCCTGCAAAAAGGAACGTAATACTTTGTATTCTCAACGCAACTGTGTTTGTACAACCCTACCTGTTCTAGAAGTTCTAGGCAGTCAACCACGCCATTAAAAATTAAAATTAAATTAAAATTTTTAATTTTAACTTTCTGTAAAAGGTACCAAAGACCCCGGGTCTTTCCGCCGGTTGACAGGTTAAAAAGAAATGGAAGATACGGCTATTTCTCTTCGCATATAAGTAAGATAATGATACCTAATAGGCTATCAAAACAAGTTTCAATTATACCTACCTACTATAATTTAAACCTGTCAAAGCAGTCAGCCAGTCAAAGAAAATATGTTCGTATGAGCTAGTGCCCAACTCATATGACGAAGTTTTTATTCTGAATTCGAAAATCTTTTTAGTACCTTCACTAACGATCTCTTACGCGCGCGTAGTGCAAGTCATGGGGTAGGTGTCTATTGTAACTCCGTCTTTCGAATATAATTGTATTTTTATATCTTGCCTCTCTGAGTAAAAATAACGTGATGTTCAAAACGTGTAAGCAAGACAACAAATAATCACATGCATAACAATCATCAACAATCATAAGTCTCAACACACCCAACTGACCTGCCAACGCGGTGGAGGTGGACGCGGCTCCCATCCAAGCCTGAGTGTTCTCCAGCATTCGGGCCTGAAACAAAACAAAAGAACATTAAGTAAGATCGTATATGCCAACTGTGGTGACAGAGATTTTAGGCCGCCTAAAGATCAATAGAAGGTTTGTTTTTGCTAGTGGACGATTCTGGTGTTGGAACCTTTAGCGCCCTTTGAAAATACTTTTGTAATGGAACCTACTAATCTATTAAGCATAATTCTTCAGCCAGATGAAAAACTGACTGAGTTGTGGGACTAGTGATGCATATTTTGTTCTTAGGTGGGAATGGTGAAGCATGTAATGTTACATTTGAGGTCGATTTCAATATGCGTAATAATAATTTTCGAGAGTTCTCTCCCTAGGTAGGTACATGTCCCGTTATACCAAAACTAAACCAATACATTGCTACCTGTGCAAAAAGGGGACTCATAAGCTCTTACAATAATAATAATTGGCGATCGAAATGCCAAACAATACGCAATAATGAGCGGGCAACTCCCGCGCAGGTCAGTCAGGATGCGCGTCATTAAAATTAGCCATAATCGCCGTCCAATAATAATAACGGTCAGATGAAAAAGAACAATTCCTCAGTTAATTTACAATTTCCCCATCTCGAGCAGGAAGTTTACTGCTGCACATTTTATCGATCGCTACTGTATTCCATTCGTACGGTAGGTATGCGCGCGCGCAGTTTATTTACGTCCAGCCGGCAACTGTCGAAGCAAAGAGCGGCATTTCTTTGTTCCAACTAAACATTATCCAACTTTTAATTGTGGACGCAGACAAAAGCGTTCTCGGCACAGTACAAGGGTGCACTAAACTACAAATAAAATGTTATGTTGAGTTAGGCGACGCCGGGTGAGGCTATTAGTATGTGCGCACGTGCCGTAAGTACCGGTTGAAACGTTCCGATGTATTGTTTGTTTACCCGAATAAAACACTAAAATCCAATTCAATAACAAAGAATTAAAGATCCCGAAATAAAATTTATTGCTTGAGTACGATAAAATAGATTTATGTCCGGGGGCGGGGTGCGGGGGCGCCCAGGGCTGTCGCGTGCCTCCAGCGGGCACTTCGCGTTGCTACCTCCCTAAGTCCTTAGCAATAATTAACGAGAAAAAACATTATATTATTAGGTACTTTATTTGAAACATCCGATAAATAATTTTGCCTAGTAGCACACTTCAAAACGTTTATATTTATTCAAAACAATTTCGAACTTATTTTCAACGCAATAATGTTGTATAGTTTGTTATAATTAAAATATCTGTTTACAACCTGTATATTGTATCCACTATTTTTTACGCGTGTGAAAACCCTTAATTCTATTGTTAGAGCACTTGGTCAACTGTATTAAATTCTGTTCAAACTTTATAGGCATTAATTGCATTTAATTGACGAGATAATATTAATACAAAAACGACGGCGGCCGACTAAATACATTGTACCACCATCTTAAGAACTTACAAAATAACTTCACATTTCTTTTGGTATTGCTATATTATACGGTACTCGACCTTATAGCGCGTAACGTGAAGTTATTTTGTTACAAAGTTCAACGCTTTTTAGGAATACTTAGAAGACCATATAAAAGTCGTACCTTTTAAGAAATTTATTGTCGATTTTCTGTAGCGCCTCTATTATCCAATATGACGTCTTTAATAAAAAGAAACGTTAACTTTGGAATGTTTATTTCTACGAGCCTCTGACCCTAACTAGATTAAAGAAGCTCATATGATTGCAGATCTGAGCATTATACATAGATTTTACAAACACTCACATCCAAAAAAGCGTTGGCTCATGTCAGCTTTCTAATGAAATAAAATGAAATAAATTCACAACTGTTTTTCCAGTGAAGGGCAGACATTTCTGATCTTTCGGCATTTTTCATATTTCAATGTTCCTTTTTTTTTAAGAGTCATGGAAGGTTATGTATGTAAAAACAATGAAATTTCTTGAGAAATAAAATAATAAAATAAGTCTAGTCTGTTTCCATTTGCTCCACGTTTGCGATGCGTTAGAAGGCCACATAAGATATTTATGGAAGTTAATAGGGCTGTCACTCACTATGTGATACAATTCTTATTTTCCTTGTGAATGGATAATATCGCTTCAGTATGGGTAAATCCGAAAAGTTCAATCATAAAACGTATATTAGGTACAGCATAATACATAAGCATAATACAGGAGTGCCTGTTGTATGTTTGCATTAAACAATATTATGTCTACCGCATCTTGGAAATATAGTCTTTAAACAAGGCTTTTTATAGGATTTGGAGACCTTTGATATCCAGTTGTGTCTTTTGAAAGCAAGAACGAGGCATCAGAATTCAGAAATTATTAAACTAAATAACAAACAGACCGCATCGTAACGGACTATATGAATACTACGGAAGATAGCCAGAGCCTCTTAAACTGGAAAATTAATATGTACCCACCTACCTAAATTTTAAAGTTTCCTGTCACGTTTGAGAGTATGGAGAACTATACTTTCAACATTTATAATGTACACTATTACTTATGTCAATAAAAACATTTTTACTTTTACTTTACTTTATCGCAAACGTTTCAAAATACGCTAAATTTTAAGGTTTCCTGTCACGTTTGAGAGTAAATATTATGTATGGAGAACTATATTTTCTAGCTAGACAACAAACAGAACATTTTAGTGCCCTAGTAAGATTCTTGATCGTACGATTGATTACCTACCGCAAACGATTCGAAATACGACTGTATATAGTTGATTAGATATAGACATCACCAACACTCAACACAACACACAAACACTGCTCTTTTATTATTCATATAATATCACAAAATATCATAAAATGAAATGAAAATGAAATATGATCACGACTGTATCCCAGGGAGCGGTAGACATTTCTTTCAGATCATCATGCAATTTTATAGATCCTTTTGAAGATGTCTAAGGGGGTAGTCAGAGGTATGTCCAAATACATATTTGGTACATGCCCACATCTTGCAGAAGTTAACTTTCCATACGTGACAGCTTGCAAGCCTTGAGGCTATTAGAGAGCTAACTGGTTTCCTCACGATGTTTTCGTTCACCGTTAAAAGCTCGTGTTAATTAAGCGCATATACATTTTTCGACGCGAAAAGTTCATTGATGCACGGCCGGATTCGAATTCGAACCCACGACCTTCAGATCGAAAGTCGAAGTACTAATTCACTTGACCAACACGGTTTTTAAAATATCATAAAACACAAAATAACATACAAATATAAAATATCACGAGGCTGTGATTTAGAATTTTTGACGACCTCTGTGGCGCAGTGGGCGAAGGCCCGCCTAAGATGCGGAGGTTGCGGGTTCGATTCCCGCCACGGGACAAATGTTTGTATGTTCTACAGATATTTGTTCCGGGTCTGGATGTTTTTCTATCTATAATATGTATATATTTACAAAAAAAAAATGTATCTAAGTAGTATATCAGTCATCTGGTTACCATAACACAAGCATTAAGTTGCTTAGCTTGGGACTAGATGACGCCGTGTAACAAATGTCCAATGATATTTATAAAAAATAAATAAATTATTAATTACTCGAAGCCGCACGTTATTTACAAAATATAAATTTTTAATAGTTTGCATAAGAATGGCACCATATTGCCCCCCCCCTCCCCTTTCACCACCATTAAATTTAAATGATACACCTCGCTCCTAATACCCCGGTTAATCTATTATAAGTAACATAGTAGGTTAACTTGTGTTGTTTTTTCACGGAATTGAAAAGTAACCATGCTATTTGCACGGGACAAAACCATTACTTTTAATTATTATTTTATTCGCTTGCGTGGACCGTGGATAAATAGCCGGTGTTATTCCAGTTCATAAGCGATGTTCAAGTTTCAGCCAAATCTGTTCAGTAGTTCTTACTTAGAAGAGTATTAAACATGATTTAGAAAATGAAAAACAACTAACACTATAATAAAAAAATATAAAACTATAGAAACATGATTTATTCCGCATTCGTCCCATGAAAGTTCGGATCCTTCTACATCCATATTAAAAACTTTCAAGTACCTACATAAAATCATAAAATCATCATAATACATAAAATCACGCCTCTCTCCCATGTGGGTAGGCAGAGACAACGGATCTCCACTTGCTATGATCCTGACGCACCTCTTCCGCCACATACACTCTCATAACACAAGCATTTAAGTTGCTTAGCTTGATTTATTTATTTAAGGTACCTAGTAAAAAAATACTTTACAAGATTAACTCCTAATAAGAACACGTTCGAAATCCAAATATGTATTTTTTGGAACTCTTGTTTTCCGTTCAATCGGATTGTCCAAAGGGTACTTTTTCTTCTTCTATTTAGGTATGCCTGTTTTAATAAAGCCAAAACTGTATTATTTACCGACCTTTGGAACTCTTGTTTTCCGTTCAATCGGATTGTCCAAAGGGTACTTTTTCTTCTTCTATTTAGGTATGCCTGTTTTAATAAAGCCAAAACTGTATTATTTACCGACCTTTGTCAATAGTCATAGACTAAGTGCTTGAAGGTAGTTATTTCCTTTCCGTAACTGTTAATTTGCCTCAATTTTATCATTTATCATTATGGGTATTCATGCCATCGATCGCTCTATCATACATTTATAAATTGAATTGTTTGAGTAATTATTGGATTAATTTTGTAGATAAACCACACCTTAATTAAATATAACTTTGAATGTATGAATGAATTAACCTCTTTATTGTTCACGTCTTAAAAAGAGCGTCATAATGGGGGCAATTCGGAGTGTCGCAAAAGCTAAACTAACCTAACTAAAACTATTGCCATCCTTTTTATTTCCCATCGCTATGAAAGGGACGGCAACAATTTTAGTTAGCTTAGTTTATCTTTTGCGACACTCAGAATTGCCACCAATGAAAGTATAAACGTAATTCATAATTGTACATGCAAACTATTCTATCGGAAATTAAACTATGATCAGAGACAATAATGTCTCTGATCATAATCATATTTTTTTAATTTTACTGAAGTTTTCATACGATAAGTGACAGGTTGCAAGCCCATTGGAACTCTTAGAAAGTTAACTGGTTTTCTTACGATGTAATATAATTTGTTCGAAGCGAAAAATATATTGATGCACGGCCGGGTTTGAACCCGCGACCTTTGGATCGAGAGTCGAGGCATTAACCCACTCGACCAATTTTTATTTTTTAAGTACCTAACACGAAAGGTCATTGGGCGCCATAGTATGAAATCCATACCCACGTTTTACAGAAATAAAATAGGGTGGGTGTGTTGAATAGCTAAATGTCAATGATTGCGATAGTATGGGTCGATATAATGTGGGTATGTCTAGTCGAAAAATAATTATAAATATGATTTTTTCTTTTTAATTAGTTGCACATTTTTAACAGTGAAATGACTTTCTTATCTTAATTAGGAAGTATTGTTAATTATTTGACAAATCCGACATAATTATATTATCGAAAAGTGACAGTTCGATAATATTTCTGTTGACTAAAACTTTTTTAGTTACCACAGTGTCAACCGTTTTTTACCTGACTAATATGCAAAAGAGACAACATATCATATTATAATGCCTATATATACTGCAATTGAAAACCCTAGGTAGTAAATACTAGCGGAATACTGTAATAATAATTATTATTTATTTAATATGTATATATTGTGAACAAAAATATTGATTTTCCATAGAAAATTTAAAGTGGATTACAACTTGACACAGTCATGTTTGGTACGGTATGCTTCACCAAAGACGATTAATATCTAGATAATAATCGTCTTTGGCTTCAGTGACCGAGTCAGATTTCGCCCAATGACCTTTATCAAAATTTTAATATGACACTTTATTTCATTTAAAGTGGTATGTTAGCTAAAGAAATTAAACTACATGAGGCCCTAGCCATGTTACATTTCGACAATCGCTTTCGATTAGAAACTAAAAAAAATGTATAGGAATTGACATTCGATGACGAAAAGTCGAGCGAACAGAAATGTCAAATCAAAGGTGTAGCGATGATAGAAATCGAATCGCTTCATAGCGAATGCCGGTTGGCTAGGCCCTCTGGCTAGACAGGCTAAAAGCTCGGCCATTTTCACATACGAATTTCATAGTCATTATTTTATTAAACATAGATTATTAGACTCAGAGGCAATCTCAGAATAGTTTCTGCAGAGCAAATGAGTGCAATTTTATGCGTTAGTTTGGTCATTATTTGTATACGTCGGCCGTGGCGCGCTCTAATCGAAACTGCATATGAGCATAATAAGCTTCCGTATATGCAATTACCTCAAGAATTTCATTCAAAACTTGTGAGATGAATTTATAATTGAATTTTAGATTTGCGAATACCATTATACTAAGATATTGTAAATTCTCGGCAGCCGACGACTTTTATTGTGAAGTAAGTTCGTAGGTTACGTGGGCCAACTACTCTAGTGACGTAGTTTTTTGGCCGCCTAAAGGCCTCCTTGGCGTGATGTGCGATCATTAGATGAAGGAAACTAAAACTCAAAATTTCTTCATTCAATAAGAATAAAAGAGTTCTTGAAACGTCACGTTCTTAAAATTAGGGGATTCTATTCTACTACCTATTTACCTCTACTTACAAAACATGAAAACACACGACACACCTAAAGTTTTTTTCCAGTGGTCAATCTTAATAATATAAACTGAGTTGGAGCACGTTAAGTCCCAAGCGCTGTTGTCATCCAAATAATCTGATATTTTATATTACGCTTTATAAATATGTTTATTGATAATTATTGCAATTTGCGTGGAACTTAAAGAAGCGTACACATGCTCAACAATAAATTTCAATGATGAGAAGCAACAGAACATAAATTTTTAACTAAATTCTATGGCTTCAACGGACTTTAGTAAGCATTTCAAAAGGTCTTATAGCAACAATATTCAATTAGAAGTGGGAAAGGTAATTTAGATTTATTAGTCACCGCTACAACACTCTTACAAATATGGACTGGTAAAGTGAAAGTCCATTTACTTACTTAAAATCATGGTTTAGTGCACCTATGCCTATATTTCTAGGCAGAAAATACCTATTTAAATGAAACCGAGGTAGGGAACTTAACTTCTAATGATCACAGCTATCTCTGAACACAGGCCGATTCATTTGTTAGGCTGGAATTGCGAAGAATAGCTGAGGGAGGGAAGGATAGAACTAATCATACAATCTCTATCCTCTTCATGCGAGCTTGGTGCAGTCCGAGTTGTAGAGGGTATCAGTGTTTAGAAATATATTTTTTGTTTTACCAAAGTCGATATAGTGTATTATAAGTAACAATATATATCCGCTAATATAAGGGCCTAAACATGGATATTTACATATAAACAGCTTCTTCGTTCTGTACCTACATGCTGCTATACGGGATATGTAAAAGAAACATAAAAAGAATGATCAAGACTGCATTCCCAAGAAGCGGTAGACGTAATATAAATAAATAATGATAAATAAATAAATATCCCTGGACATTCCACACAGCGTCAACTAGTCCCCAAGCTAAGCAATTTAATGCTTGTGTTATGGTTACCAGATGACTGATATACTACTATTATAGATTACTTTTTTTGTAAATACATACATATTATAAAAAACAACCAGACCCGGAACAAATATTTGCAGAACATGCAAACATTTGTCGCGCGGCGGGGATCGTACCCGCAACCTGCGCGTCTCAGGCGAGCTTTCGCCCACTGCGCCACAGAGGTCGTCAAATCAATATGTATATCTTGGACACACATTATCATCTCGTCCCAAGATATGTAACATAAGGCTTGTGTTATGGTAACCTCACTGTAAATGTATCTGCAGTGCATGCGAACATTTGATGATGGCGGGGATCGAACCCGCAATCTCTGGCATCACAGGCGGGTTCTCACTGCACCACAGAAGTTCGTCACTATTAACTTATTATTATTTATATATAACTTATTATTAAATACTTACATTTTATTATTATTTATAAAGGCCTGTTCGGACCTACGCGGTATTCGCTGCCACTGTGGGAAGCGAAAATACAACGGAGGTATTTTTTATGAAGTTCCGCGGCACAGTATTTTCACTTCCCACAGCGGCAGCGAATATCGCGTAGGTCCGAACAGTCCTTATATAAACCAACTGAAATCTTTTGACTACTTATAACAAATAACTGTTTCATTGAGCAGCCTGTACAATGATATATAGGTACCAAGCACTCCGTTAGCTAATTCATACGTAATTGCCACTCATAAGCCATAGACAATTGTCCAGTGTTCGTAAATGATCACTGCTAGGTAATAATCTATGAAGCCATCATACAATACTGTGATTGTGGGCAAAAGGAATATGCGTAGCGGCAACAAAGGAATACTAGCAGTGGCACCACGCCCGGTTCTCGTCGCAACTCGCATATTCATTTCGCATTAGTGTCTTTTTGTTCCCCATTTGATTGTTTAAACGTGCGTCGATGCGGTATCCACTGGTTATTATTTCTATGCACTCTCACTTGAAATGGTCTCAGTCAATTGTGGAAAAATCTCTTATTGTTTAAGAACAATGTTCTATAAAGGGTGCAATAAGGTTGCTACCGGACACTAAAAGCTTCATAACGGACTTGTATCTACCGCCAAAAACCTATGTACCTTATGTAAGTTTTAAGCTTATTAGCTTTTTGTTGATTTTTGAATAACAATGATTGGATATCATTTTTTAAGCTTTTTATATAATAATAACAATTACTCAATTATTTATTTCAATAAATTATCATTACAGATATAGGTACATCCAAAGCGATAATCTAGGTAGTGAGATCAAAAAACTTAAAAATAACATAAAAAACTACTAATATACAGGAACATTAATTAATTAATAACAATATAGCATATATTATGAAATGAAATACAAGTATGATCACGACTTTTTAACCGACTTCAAAAAAGAAGGAGGTTCTATGTTCCACTGTAACTATTTTTTTTTATGAGCCAGGGAAAAACAACGGAATGTTTCGTAAAGAAACGAACGAATGAATAATATAAACAAATCGACTTTGGTTGATCGTAAGCGATGAACTGAACAGAATCAAAGGGTCATTCTCATTGTTCGGTATATTTTTCGGTGGTAGTGTTGCTACACCCAGTATGTTTACATAAGGCACGGTAGCTATTGCGAGAGTTCATTGTTTCATGCTCTCATTTTTTATAAGTGTATTATGAATGTATTTACAAATTGCGTTTACTGTTTAATCTTTCGCCGATCGCGGTTGAGATTAGGAATACAGTGTATTTTATTTATTATGATGATCCGTAATTAAAAAAAAGTAGGTAGGTAAATATTTTGTTGGTTTGAAGATTATGCCTAATGCCTAGTCTTTATTCCTGATAGACCTAAGTCACCAAAACAATGTACCATTGAAGAGCAGCTGTGATACTATTACAAGATGTTGGAGTTCACGAAGGCCTCTGTGGCGCAGTAGGTGAAAGCCCGCCTGAGACGCAAAGGTAGCGGGTTCGATCCCCGCTGTCGAAATGTTTGTATGAAAAAATACCTATGTAGTACAAACAAAAAGTATCTCTCCTTGGACATTGCACACAGCGTCATCTAGTACAGTCAGCGTCAAATTGATATGTGAGCAGCTTGCAACAATATGATGATTCCAACTGCTTATAACAAATTGCTTTTATGTTTTTCAGATCATTTTGACTACTCTAGACGCACATATCAATTTGACGCTGACTGTACCAAGCTCAGCAATTTAATGCCTGAGTTATGGTATTTTTTTTACTGTGTTCATATTTGTTTCTGGTTTTGTAAAAACTTTACAATAAAATATAAAATGATTACTACGACTTCTTAGGCCCTTTTAAAATAAATTAATAAATAAATGTCCTTGGACACTTATGTAAAGTGTACACTCAACGCAAACGTTACAAAAAATATAAAGCGTTTTTAAATACGATTAAAAAGTATAACAAAATACGTAAAAGCCTGTCCCACCCTCGCCTCCCGGGAAGGTAAATATTGAAATTAATAAATTATCACTTTCTTTACCTACTTTGTTTGGGGTGACACAATTTTGCCGTGCGCCAGGTGTTTCACTCTATGTTCACGTGCAATGTAAAATTTACTCTAAATTTACAAGGTTTAAGTGCAAGTTCCTATTCTATAAGACTCATTTTGTTAAGAAAATGTCTTGTATAAGTATGTATTTGTTAGATAATATAACATTATTATAATACTCTCCACATCTCTTTTCTTCCGCTTCATCATTTAATAAAACCGTCGATGCTGAACATTTGAGATATTAATGAAAAACTAATATGGGGGGGTCTTTATAAGAGCAACAGAAGACAAAAAAAATTGTTTTTAAAACTTTTGTCCGTCTGTCTGTATGTATGTTTGTTACCGCATCACGCAAAGGTCTAACTTAAAAAATAGGCGCTATTTCATCGCAGGTTTTACCTTTAAAAGGGTTGCAATGGAGTGTCAAAGTTTGTATAGGAACTTTTTAAAGGAAATTGCAATTAGATAGGTTGTATACTACTCCCCAAGGCACGGTAGACACTCAGATCTACTAATATTCCTTCTTTTTTTATAAAAACTTCTCGGATAAAGGTTTCTTACAGTCGGTATAAATATATCACATAACTATTCACATTTTAAAACGTGTAACAAACAGAATGTAATTACAAGTCAAAACACAAAGTTGGGAAGTCAAACTAAAGTTATAATTCTAAGCATTAATAATTAGAAGCAAACCATGTCGCGAACGTGTTTGACTTGTACGTTAAGGCGGGCTTTTAGAGCAAATGAAATGCGCAGCGACTGCGCGTTTGTATCGATACAAACGCGCTGCTAACAAAAGACAATCGGCAAGCTGTGACCCATGCACACTATCCTCGCGTTTGTTAAACGCTCTGCGAACTAGCAGGTGACGCGCTACACAAAATCTCACAGTGACTGCTCGTTAGAAAAACGTGTGAATTAAGGGGCATTTAGTCAAAACATCTTGCTTTTAATAGTCTATGCGACTGAAGTTGAAAACTAAAGTCAGTATTTGTCTTTCTTGGTTTTTGCACAAAATAATAATGATACTTTATGTTAATTCGATTGATAATTTAATTTATTAAAGTATTTTTTTATTTATTCATTCATTTATTTATTTATTCATTCATTTATTTATTTATTCATTCATTCATTTATTTATATTCATTCATTCATTTATTTCTCACTGCAGGGCAAAGGCCTATAAATTTAGTAAAATTGGTTTAGTTAAAATACTGAACCATACTTTAACTTTTCACAAGAATCGTTTGTCATTACAATTGTAGAAAACACACCATAGTCGAAGATATAATGAACTATGTGACCGCGCAGAATGTTGCTTAACTTCATCGATCTAACAAGAACGTCTGAGCAAGCTTTTACACGAGCGTTCGCTTGGCCTCATCCTACTAAATAATAGATTTTAAAATCCAAAAATAGGCGTGACGTCATGCCTAAGTAAATAAGCAAAATGACACTTGCGAGCGTTTTGACGCCACAAAATGTGTTTTTAAAACTCAATTTTGGGCTAATAAATATTTCTTTACGATGAAAGAGAGGTATTTTATACAAAGGAGACCGATCATAACTTATTGGAATGGTTTTTCAAAATTAGTCATCACGGCTATTAGCCAACGGTTTGTTCTTTCACAGTTTTTACTAATAGAAAACAACAAACCTGTCATGTTAATTAATGTGCAACTATGTATGCACTTGATATAGGGGTAGAGAAAATAATGTAGGTACATTGATGATAATTATGTACTTGCATCACATTAAATAAGGGTAAGAAAAGAAATAAGGTCACATTATACAATGTTGTAATTAAACATATTATTTATTTATTAGTCTTTCAAAATGGAAGAAGATTGTATTTTTCATTGGAAATTTCACTCTTACCGACGTTGTAACCATTATTAGATTAAAGAATTTTCCGTTTAAAATAGTTTTACGGCCAGTCTCAATAACTTATCTTTGGTTTGTTTAGAAATTTCACTCTTACCGACGTAACCATTAGATAAAACAATTTTCCGTTTAAAATAGTTTTACGGCCAGTCTTAATAATTTATCTTTGGTTTGTTTACTGTCTGTAGATATTACATTACATCAATACAAAAATGACAATACCTACGCACAGAAAGACCAAATATTGTTGGCAGAATTGTGACAACACTAGTCACAGTGCTCGCTTTTAAAAAAAAGCTAGGCCCACACCACCAGGTTCTTGCCTGATTCTTTCCCTGGTGTAGGGAGTCGCGTTGGAACAGGCATTAGAATCACCTAGCATGTAAAACGAAACTTAAGTGATCCTTGAGGTCCTACAAGAATAAATGATTTTTTCTTTCTTTCTTTCTTACAGTAGCCACAAAGAAGAAGTGAAATGACTAAAGATAGGTAGGTTATTGAGTGGCCATTATGCAGGCACACACATTGGAGTGTTGGAACGTGTTGGTTCCAACTCCAATGTGGGGATCGATCTTGGACGGTTATTGGACACAAATGGAGCATTGCCATTGGCCATTCCATTCGTAACCAATGTTGGAAAAGTTGAAACCAATGTGGTGAGCGGGGAACATCCACATTACTTGCATAAAAATAAGAAATAACAAATGTAAATAATCTCCTTAACGGAGCAAAGAATAAACGTTTTAAGCACCAAAACGGGCGCCCTAACTTAAACACAAGTAAGCGGGTACTTATGTAAAATACGAGAGAATTTATTTGACTTTCGTGTAGTTTCGGTGTTAGCGACGTGAGCAAGACAAACATGTTAATTCTCACCCGCTCGCACCCTCGCGATTACAAATTACTGTAGTGGCTCTGACACACTGCCGTTACTCGCTCGTGACCTGCTTATGCCCGGTTTCAATTTTCAACTTATCATTTACTAGCTGCGCCCCGCGTTACCCGCGGTGAATAGTTCCCGTTCCCGAGGGAATACCCGGATCAAAAGTAGCCTATTCTTTAATCCAGCGTCTAAGCAATCCTGCGTTACCGTGGGTATACCGGGATCAAAACTAGCCTATTGTTTGTCTAAGCAATCCAGGTACCAAATATCATTTAAATCCGTCCAGCTTGAGCGTGAAAGAGTAACAAACAAACTTACATACTTACACACACACAAACTTTCTATAATAATAGCAAAGACGATTAATATCTAGAAGACAGACAAAGGCCATACACAAAATCGTAACCCGATCCCGCAGTACCAAATAGCCTGAAAACTTTAAAACATCAATTTTATCCAAGAAATTTCAATACTTAGTAGTAGGTAGCAACAATATTCAATATTTAAACATTTTTAACTAGAAAGTAATTGAAATTTCTTGGATAAAATTGATGTTTTAGAGCTTTCAGGCTATTTTTTAGGGTTACGATTTTGTGTATGGCCTTTGTCTGTCTTCTAGATATTAATCGTCTTTGATAATAGTGTGATATTATTTATAGATTCCTAAAATGACTTATTCACGGTTAAGACCATACAAATATTCGGAAATGAGAAATTCTTTATTACACTTCCAATAACGAACCCACGGATGGAAAGCCTAGGCATCATACTGACGTGTTACAGAAAAGGGGTCTGTCTCACATTTTGTTAGATGTGAATTTTAAATTTATATATATAAACTTAGACTACCACTCACTGACTCACTGACAGAATTGTTCTCCCTGTTGGTGGATGGGGAGGTATGTATATTTTGACGGATTCGTATAGAGGTACGTCTGGAAACTTCGGGAAAAATCGCAAACCCCCCCTTTTTGCCCCCCTTCCCCCCCCCTTATTGAGGATCTCGGAAACTAAGAGACTTGGAACAATTTTTTTTGCGGAATCGGATAGAGGAGGCTCGGGGAAGTAAGAATTTTTTTTCAGTGTTGCCCCCTTTGCCCCCCCTCTCCCCCCCTTTTTCGAATCTCGTAAGCCTTAAGACTTGGAACAAATTTTTTTTCAGATTTGTATTAAGGGGAACTTGGTTAGACAAAATATTTTTTCAAAACTCCCCCCCCCCTCCCCAACCTCCCCTAAAATTGAAAGAGCTGTAACTTCACAACGGTTAGAGATATCCATTAGGTGTTTGAACAAATATTATAGTGGGTAGGCGTCGGAGGTCCTGAGTGGAGCGAACCTACGAGACCTGAGTGGAGCGGAGGGGGGAGGTGGCGAGCGAAGCGAGCCGCCGACCCCCGTAGCGTAACGAAGGTCGAGTGGGTGAGCGTAACTCAGGGCCGACGACTTGGAAACTTGAGGGTAATATTTTTTTTTTATAATTTTTTTTTTTCTTAATTTTTTTTTTTTAATTTTTTTTTTTTTTTTTTTTTACTTTTTTTTTCTTAATATTTTTTTTTTTTAATTTTTTTTTTCAAAATTTTTTAAGGGTCTCTACTTGTCAAAAATAGGAAAAAAATACCGCGAGCTGCTTGCAGCTCGCGCACCACGCAAACATCGAACAGGTCGGAGGTCCTGAGTGGAGCGAACCTACGAGACCTGAGTGGAGCGGAGGGGGGAGGTGGCGAGCGAAGCGAGCCGCCGACCTCCGTAGCGTAACGAAGGTCGAGTGGGTGAAGCGTAACTCAGGGCCGACGACTTGGTTAATTTTTTTCGTTTTTTTTTTTTCTTAATGGTTTAGGGCTCCTAAAGGGTTTTCATACTGATTTAGGGCTTCCCATAGCGGTTTATTAAATATTTTATATCTCCTATGGATTCTCAAAATTTTAGAAGGGTATTACCATCTGTCAGAAACATGGAAAAAGAAAACCGCGTGCTGCTTGCAGCACGCGCACCACGCAAACTAGTGTCTTTATAATGTTAGATGGGCCCCTATAACACGATTGACTACTCGGCCTAATGCACGATAATATCATATATATGTCTCCGACAACAGTAGTCAGACGGGTGTTTAGGAGGAGCAATAATGACGCAGTAACAATATTAAAACTGTCCAAAATGCAAAAAACAGGTACATTAAATTAAAAACTGAACAACGGAAGCGCGCAAAAGTTAAGCGGCAACTAATTAAAAAACAAAAACGCTTCACGTACGAGAACTGGCTGCCGAATTATAAACTCGCCTTTTGCGCGCGTTTTCCCTTTCGTCCGGCTAATTAGGGTTAAGGAGCTCGGTGCTCCGGCCTTTTTGTTCTTTTCGGGTGTAAGAGCACGGAACGATTTGAATTTCGAACACAAGTGACGTTGACCAATTAATTCATAATCGATACATCGATTTCGTAACTATAAGATACGGAAAGGTTGCTACATTATTAATTATACTTTATTTCTGCATTAGTGTAGCTTGATAAATTAATTGTGTTCAAAGATAAAGCTTGGTATATATAAGTTTATCCTAAGCCTGTGTCGGTTCGTATATCTTTTCCACGAACTAAACCAAAATAGCTTCAGATATTAATTTAAGGCACATAATATAATATTTAATACACTGTATTATTCAGGTACATTACCTACCAAAAGTTAGAGCCGGTAACTCGTAAACAAAACACGCTAACTACCATGAAAATTAAATATTAACCGATGGCATATTATAAGAATACTACTCACTAATTCATGCTAGGGTAGCTAGGGGTGCCTTTGCCGGACATGGCTCGGTTTGTGAACTTTCTCCGGCAAAAATATTATAATATTTTGTAATCCAGCGTCACAATCCATCCTAACTTTTGTTGTATGATGTCGTAAAAGAGCATGCTTTCATTGTAATGGCTATTTTAGGGACAAATGAACATAAGCCAGCTTAGGAAAGTTACATTTGCAATCGAAAAATCTATAATCGCGTTAAAATAGGAACGAACAAAATGTACTAGGAATAGAGATTTTTCATTTCTAATCGCTCGAGTTTTAGTCATCGATTATCAATTCTTATAAAGGTACTATGTTTATTTAATATACAAGAGATTTAAACATGGTTTTTTAATTTTGACAAAGGTTGTCTACTTTGCAAAAGATTTTTGTTTTCTTGTAAATGTGGTAAATTCCTATTCCTAACTTGAAAAATATTGAAAACTACATCCGGCGTTTCATGACAACCCTATTCGAGGGGTTGCGTCGGTTTTGGTATACATTAATAATATATTACTTGTATGTTATTTCACGGAATAGCTCCAAATGTTCGTGCATTCCGAACATTAGAATAGTTTTAATGAATAACACAAAACTTTAACTGTTTTCTAAGGTATTTAATGATGGATTACGGTACTTTATTGCTATTCTGTAAGAGGGTTGATGCAAAGGTAATATTAAATATTATTTAAATTTTATTACTGTAGATTGATAATAAAAGTTCTTGATATGCACAATTCATCAGTAGGTACCTAAATAACATTATAATTAAAAAATATAAGATTATCCCCGATATATCCCTTCATCAACTAGTAAAGAGCTGATGATCTTCGAACTCCTGAACAGATTTTATCAATCATGGGTTGTAAGTACTAGATATTATAATAACACACAAGAAATTACTCACGCAAAAATATAATTGATTTAGACACCGATCGAATCATCCGGAGAATCTTCATCTGGGTATGAGTGTGGTCACTCGTCGTCACCCGCGAGGAGTGACCGGATGAAGACATTGTTGCTATCTAAATCGACGATATTTTTACGTGAGTTATTTAATTCCCCACGTATTATTGTAACTCCTATTATCGTTGCCAAGCTACCAATGTTGCCTTCTTACAGCAATTGAGCTTCCAGGCTTTACCGTTCTCATTAAAATATTATTATTTCAGAAAATAACATTTTAACGTTACGCTCATCGAAACAAAACAAATACATGACGAATTAATTAAACAAGACAGTTTGTCTAAATCACAGGGTTGCTATTATTCAATTTGAAGCATATCTCGTAACATGGCCGCGAGCGAGAGTTTAAACACCAATTTACTAACGCCAACCTTCATTGTTCAATTAATTTGTAGTTGATGAAGGAAAACACCGCGATGTATAATCTCGTACTGACTGTATTATTATCGTACTGACTATATTTTTACTGAGAATCAGCTGCCCTAGCCATGTTACATTCCTACAATCGCTTTGAAGTAGAAACAAAAAAAAATGTATTGATTGATAATCGATGACAGAAACTCGAGCGATCAGAAATGTCATATCAAAGGTATAGCGATAGTAGAAAGAGAATAGATACGAAAAAAACCATCAAAGCAACTCTACCTCTTTATAATATTAGTATAGAATACGATTTTTATCGTGGATGAGCTTTAGCACTAAGCTTCTTAGGCGATAGAAGTGCCTACTTAATAATGCAGCCAGCAGGCGAGTTGGTAAGTCAGATTAAAGAGTTTCAAGAATTAAGAACAAGACTCGTTACGTTAAGGGTTATTTTAACGTAAACTATCCTAACAAAGAAGATAGTGGGTACAATTTCATCAGAAATTTTCTAAAATCTACTCAGGCCTTTACATCTTTTACGAGATGATTTATACAGAGTCAGGAGGCAAGCTTTGCCTACACTTAACGGGACACTGTAGTGCCTGGGACAGCCTAAACTATCCTCTCAGCTAAGTCGGCCATATCCACAGGAAAGACAATAGTTAATACGTGTGGGGCTGACTAGCCGCGGGTTTCCTCACGATGTCGATGTCGACAACCAATCGAAAAATAAAATTACATAACAAAAGAAATACTTCTAGGTTTTTTGACAAAACAAATCCTAACAAAAATAGTGTGCTGTTTCTGAGATAAATGACGAAATGTGTTCAAAACATGTACCTACCAATCGTATTTTTAAAACATAACCCAAAATAAGAGTTCGAAGTATCATTTTCCCAAATATTGAGGTCGTATTTTGATCGGGTAAATTGACTAACAGCTAGTCTCAATAACCTATCTATCTTTGGTTTCGCTTACTGCAGGTAGATATTTGACATTTCTTCCATACAATGAACGTCAAATAGCTACTGACAGTAAGCAAAACCAAAGATAGATAGGTTATTGAGATTGGCTGTTAATTGCATGCACACTCTTAGTAACTGCGACAAAGCGTTTGTCGCGACGTCAGCTCGCCCACATACGCATGTTTACATTCGTGTTCCTTTGAACTCGCATGTAGGCCCGAGGAAACGTTCAGTAAACAAAACTTTCTCGTAATGTTTAATTAAATTAATCAGTTGATTAGTCGATGGTGGTTTGGGTGTAAACAAAAGACGTTCTCTTTGATGTGCTTGGTATTGTTATATTTGTGTGGACGGCGGCGGCTCCCGCGGCGCGGCGCCTGCGCATAGGGCTGCCAATGCTGGCGAATATGTCTGCTGAACAATGCTAACAGGCTCACAACTGCAGACCATCACGTATAACAGACACTACTAATACAAAATTTCTAGATAGCCATGCACAAGTTGGTCACACCTGCCCATGTGGTTGAAAAGTGAGCATTAATTTCGTACTTATTTGGTTACAATGCAGTCCCAAATTAGTGATTCTTAATATTATTACTTTATTTTTAACAGGTTTTGTTAACATTAGTGTCAAAATGAAGTAACATCATAAAATTAAATAAAACCCTTTAGAAAAAAGCTTAGTAATATTTATTTTATTATTTATTTTAAGCCTGTTATGTCCCACTGCAGGTCAAAGGCCTCCCTTGTCTTTTTCCACTCCTGCCTATAATTGAGGTGTCTTAGTAAGGATTAAAAATATAAGAGATTCTTGGCATCCCTGTTAAGGTCGATAGACAAATTATTAGCATGGTTATAAGGTAGCATAGAGATGATTCGATGATGGAATCAGACCCTATGTTTGATCAAGTGACGGCTACTTGTTCAAAGCTTAATTTTCTTTCAACAAAAGTTGTACTTTTACAAGTTACTACTGTAAATAAAGTAATATGTCATTCATGATAAATTGAAGGCTAATGTAATAGCTTACTGACTTCTTGATATATCGTTGAAGTACGATTGCTGAGCGATTCTTTGTCCCGGCTTTTAGAATTGTTAATTATATTTTAATTATAAATGCGCTGCGCCCCGCTGTGTTACCCGCGGTAGTTAAAAGTAGCCTTATTATATATATAAACCTTCCTCTTCAATTACTCTATCTATTAAAAAAAACCGCATCAAAATCCGTAGCGTAGTTTTAAAGATTTAAGCATACATAGGTATATAGGGACAGAGAAAGCGACTTTGTTTTATACTATGTAGTGATAATTAGAACCAATTAGGTAGGTACACTAACTACTTCTAAGATTCTATCCTAGAAAACAATTATTGTAATCTAAATACTTTGTTGTAGGAGGAAGACGGGAAAGGTAAAAAACCAAGAATTAATTACAAAAGAGAGATAAAAGAGAAGGTCGCTGTCATGTCGTATTAAGAAGTAAAAAAGATCGCATTGGAAAGAAGTATATGGATGAAATTGCATCATTACACCAACAAGAGTATAAAAGTATATAATTACAAAAAAACAAATTATATAAGTAATAGTATATCAGTCATCTGGTTACCATAACACAAGCATTAAATTGCTTAGCTTGGGACTAGAAGACGCCGTGTGGAATGTCCAATGATATTCTATACTATACTATTAAAAGAGCTGAGCTCTTAAGTTTTTATATATAAATACTTTGTGTAACATAAAAAAAGCGTTAAAGCTGAGCGCTATGCGTTCGAGGGACGAACAGCAAACGTCACGGTTTTTAGTTTTTCATAATTATTTTTAATTTAATATAAAAGATAAAAATCTAAAACCAGGAACTACATATATTATAAAACTATGTCTATATTTATACTAATATTATAAAGAGGTAAAGTTGATTTGTTTGTTTGTGTGTATGTTTGGAGTAATCTCCGAAACTACTCATCCGATTTCAAAAAATATTTCACCGATGTGTGTGTAGCATGGACTTTCCGAATGAACATAGGCTATATTTTATCAAGGTACCAAGTAATCTTGTTTAATATAATTTAGCGTTGAAATAATGAACTGTCGAAAATAACGACGATACGAATTCAGTAAACTCACGATGATCATAGAAAACCTAATCTAAATATTCTCGAATTCACAAAGCAATGAGACAACGCAATACGGGTATTCATTTATCATACAACCATTGATATAATGTTAAACAAATGTACCTATTATTAGAGGAGATAAAAGGGAACTTGGCGCCAGTTTCCCGACGAAGGAATCGTCTCAATCATATATAAAAACAACACTTGTTTTCGCCCTCGGTTCACTCGTGTTTATTTTGTGTCCGCACTTGAAGTTGCTTAGAATGTTGTGAAATGTTCAAAAATGCGGTATACATAAGGCTCTTATGTGTAGTCGGTGCAATAATATCTATAGGTCCTATAGATAAATAGGTTTCGCCTGAGGGCATAAGTTGTACGGTGAAGTGTCGTATCTATATCTATATATACTAAATTATAAAGAGGTAAAATTGGTTTGTTTGTTTGTTTGGGGTAATCTCCGAACCTACTCATCCGATTTCAAAAATGCTTTCACCGATGTTTAGCATTGACTTTTCGAATGAACATAGGCTACATATTATCAAGGTAGGTTCGCGAGCGAAGCCGCGGGCGAGTAAGCTAGTTGTTTATACAAAGGCACAGTTTTAAATTGAATGTTTATTTGTATTTAAAAAAATACATTCGCATGAACAGACAAACTATCTTTATTTCTTCGCTATGGATGGATGTGGATGCCAGCCATGTTTTATTGTTATTCAAAGTAAATATTTAGTTTTATTTCTCTCTGAGCGTTATGATTTCTACGTTTGTGAGTATAATGTAACTCGACGCAGCAAAAAATGTATAGATTATAACAAGCACATATTTTGAACTAGCTGCGCCCCGCGGTGTTACCCGCGGTAGTTGCCGATCCCGTGGAAATACCGTGATCAAAAGATAAATGTGTTATTCCCGGTCATAAACTATGTATAATTCCAAGTTTCAGCCAAATCCGTTCAGTAGTATTCGCGTGAAAGAGTAACAAACATCCATCCATACTTACAAACTTTCGCGTTTATAATATTAGTAGGATAGGAAGGACTATTGAACTTTTTAACAGATTTGTATGGTTTAAAATATCATGTCCAGTAGTCCTCATAAGTAGGTACTAACAAGTTTCATGAAATAAGTTTCAAAGAGTCACAATATACAGCAAGAAACGAAACGCACTCTACTAATGACCAGACTCGCCACCATCGAGCTAAACGCATAACCAAACGTATTGATCGAAAACTTAAAAGGCAAAAAAGTTTTTGATTACGCTTGACTAGCTGCGCGAAATTCCAACGACTTATTGTTTCGCCGATTATGCCTTATTTATAACTCGATTCACCCCCCACTTCCCCCCTCGGGTTCATTGTGCCCGACTAATTTTGTAATCCCAGTGTTTTAATCAAGCGATCGAAACTTTCAATATAAGTGCGTGACGTCAACATTTTATACTTTGAACCAAGTTTTCAAGTCGTTAAGCCATGACGGAGGCCTTTAGGCGGCCTAAAAACCCTCACAAACCAAACAAAAAACCGTCACTTGCTCATACAAAGGAACTACTTAATCATAAATAGCGTGATAAAACTTCGTCTTCTTTTTCTTCTTCTATCGTATCCATGCTTCAACTAATTCAGATTGCCATAATATTGTTAGATTATTTTTTCCCAGTAGGAGGCCACCTTCAAAAGATAAAACTTCGTGTCCATGTATTTATAAATATTTGCTTAATTTACTATCCACTAAGCGTCGGCAGTTATCTTATAACGAAACAAAATAAATGATTGAATGCAATGCTACTTTCAAATCTCACAAGAACTTATTTTCCCATCAGTAGGAACACTAAGTGGGGCCAACCGCGCGGAAAATTGACGGAGAAACGGACGAAAATTGTAAAAACATCCAGCGAGGCAACGGACAATGTCTGCATAAGTAGGCGAATCGCATTGTGGCATGTACCAGGAAACTCATTATTGAATTTAAGAGAACACTGCAGATGTTTATTATGCTTAGTTTTTCTGAGGGTTGCATTGCAACCTGTCACGTCTCTATCTCTATCACTCGCGAACTCTGAAGTTACTCCTCTTTCTCACAATTCATTCACTTCTTCGGCCTTCCTCCACTTGTCATATCCACACTCACGTTTGACAAAGAATGAAATAAATAAACTTTACCGTTACGTATTCTTTTATCTGTGCCGTTACCAAACTTACCAACATTAAAAAAAAATACTGTAACTTTGAAAGTTGTTTATGATCCATCTTTTTAAAGTAACAGTTTTTACTAACTGGTACAAGTAGACAGCAAGTAGTAAGCTGTGCCAGTTTCATGGCGTTTCCAACATGAGCATCCAGCCTCCATTCCTTTTGGAAACTGTTAGTTTTGAAATGTTTGGAGTGACAGATTGTAATTTATGAATAGGGCGCGTGTATTCAAGGCAATGCGGCATGTTTTCTCACAATCTCATTTCTTAGGGTTTCGTACCCAAAGGGTCAAAACGGGGCCCTATTTCTAAGACTCCGCTGTCCGTCTGTATGTCTGTCCGTTTGACTGTCACCAGGCTGTATCTCAGGAACAGTGATAGCTAGACAGTTGAAATTATCATCGATGGTGTAATCTGTTGTACATTTTTATGTAATTATTTTTTTCTCATTTGTGTTTTGTGTCCGAAAATGTATTTACTTTGTTTATTTCAATATCTTACATTTAAGCAATATATCTAAATAAATTATTAAAATATACCTAGAAAATTAGCAAACAAATTATTTATAACTAAAGTTCAAAATACAATATAAAATAATAGAATAAACGCTGAAAGGTTTTCTCGTTTTTGAAACGTTCCTTATTTTCCTATTTCACAGCAACTACGAGTTAGCTAATGACACATTTTTTGAGCTACCTTTTCGTAGCTTCAGTTCTGCATGATCACATACAAACCCAGTCCTTCCTACCTGGCCTAGATTGATCAAGCCGCGCTGCAGGCGAAAAAATGCTAGCTGAAAGATGCTTAGAATTGTTCGAGCGATAGCAATGTATGCTGTTCGCAATAATACGTAGAGGCCGCTTTGCTATCGGCTTAAATGCTTCCTGTATTCAAGAAAAGTACAGCGAGCTTAGTACAACTATTTGGACGGAGTTCACCAACATTTTAACTAGCCGTTTCATGATTATGGTTCGTCTGATCAAGACTTTTTGTTGTTAATTTTTCATTCACGGTAAAGACGGATTTACGAACTGTCGCAATGCTTAATATATGAAACAAAAGGAGTCACTTTCTTTAAAACGTTCACTGCCCATGACGCACGTGGGCTAGTTGCAAGCAGTCGGTCAGTTACCACGGTCGTCTCCATAAAGAGGACCGTGTGGTCCTTTAGCTGAGAAGGGAATGAGTTAAGAGCCATGTTAGCAGAGTGGAGTATTCGACATTCAATCCTATTAGGTAAGTAGTTGTTTGCATAACAATTGAAATATGAATCCACAACCATAGAGTAAACAAACGCGTAGACAAGTGACAAATGTTTTGTTTCGATTCTCTTTCTACCATCACTATACCTTTGATTTGACATTTCTGATCGCTCGAGTTTACGTCATCGGATGTCAATTCCTATTCCTTTTTTAAACTTTCTACTCTAAAGCGATTGTAGATGTAACATGGCTAGGGCAGCGGATTCGTCATGTGTGGTACGAACATGTAAGTGTCAAAAACAACGAGCGATAGACAAAAAGCATGACCGCCCGGCCACGTAATACTTGTCCATTACTTACACTAGTACGTGAGCAAAATATACTGCCGGCCGCACGTTGTTAACAATTTCAACCCAATCGAATAATGCTACCGAACAATGAATACTTCGATCACGAAAAAATCATCTTACAAGGTGATCGTGAGCCGAGACCACGGCAGTCGTGAACGACTGCCGTGGGGAGGGTATGGCCTGTAGCACTGGTTTAAGACGGCATCGCCTTCCTGGTGAGGCTGTTGCAACCGTGTTTAATTGTCTAGTTTAAGTGTAGCCTCTTTGCGCTTTCATGAGATGAGACATACCCTTGGCCATTAATGGACGGTCTAATCTAACGTAAAAGAGGAAATGACCGACACTGTGGAAACCGACCTCAAAAGCAGGTTCTGTGTTTCACTGAATGATTTTTTTATGTATAATAGATAATCTCTCTCAAATTAAGAGAATTGGGGGAGACCTTTGCCCAGCAGTGGGACAATGTAGAAAAATAATAATAATAAAACATAATATACCGATTTACAAAAATATGTTTTATATGAAGAAATATACTCCCGGAGGTGGTCCTATAAAATTTGAGGATCTGTTTCAAATTTATGCATTTCGAGAGCAAATAGCTCTCTTTTTACGAAATTGAAGTCAGTTTTCATGGAAATATAATTTTGGCACTTGTATCGTTCTATCATCGCTGATGATTTGACACTTCTGAGCAGAGCGCCTAGACAAGTGACAAATGTTTCGTATCCATTCTCTTTCTATCATCGCTACACCTTTGATTTCACATTTCTGATCGCTCGAGTTTTCGTCAACGAATGTCAATTCCTATCATATTTTTTAGTTTCTATTTCTACTCTAAAGCGATTGTAGAAATGTAACATAGCTAGGGCAGCACGTCATGACTTATCGTAATCGAATGCTAACTCTCATACATTTTTCTGTAGCGAAAGCGATTGTAGTAACTTAAAGACAGTAACTTAAAGACAGTAAATTATTGCATCCGATCGATTTACGCTTGAACTCTGAATATCCTAAAAGCCTAGAGCTAGTCAGTGATTGGTTACTATCTGCTGTTTCCTCTGTCCATGTTCTACGTAGAACTGTAGGTAGGTATCGTATCGACGCGCCAACTAGAAGTTCGTCACTTGTCCTCTTTTTCTCTTTAGGGTTCCTTTCAGAACGAACAAATTTAGTATCCATTCAGAGCTTATCACTTTTGTGTCATTTATATTATTATTATAATTATTTACAGAGATTTAAATTGTGATAACGGTTGGACTGACTTTAATTAAGTACATCTTAAATCTATACTACATATTAAATAATAACAAAACCACATAAACCACATAAAAAGTAAAACCCTTATGCATATTGGTTTAGTAATCCTACTTTAGCTAAAACGGATATCAAATCTGTTGCTATCTCTTTTCATTGACAGAAGAGTAACAAGAAAAAAAATTGAAATCTATATTAAATTCACAAATCTTTATGAATAAGACCATAAAGTTCCAGTGAGGAGGATTTACGACTTGGCGAGTAATAGTACTGAACCTTAAAAAAATCCGTCAGACACACCCTTGGCGGATTTATTTTAGAAGGCTCTGTCTTTTTGCGAGGTGTAAAATGTACGACATGACGTGAGGAAAGCTATGTGACTCGCTCCCGGGAGCCGATCGATGGAAACTGCAGGCTGAATAACTTACATCAGTCTTGCAGATGACTTCCTGAACATCAAACAAATGACACAACAAATAGGTACTTTATTCACAATTAACTGAAAACAAGTGACAAAATAAAAAATATATAAACCTTCATGGCTTCATGGCCTAGTTTCAAAATCCCCCGTCACACACGTAGCTATAATATATAGTAATATAAGTTATAGCAAGGCATATCACGATATATTTTCTATACAAATATTCAAGTGACGGCACACGCAGCTATAATATATATTACAGCTGCGTGTGTATTTGTATGTATATAGCAAGGCATATTCATATATATTATAGCTAGGTGTGTGACGGGCTTTAATTTTAGGAATTTCAGTGTCAAAATCTTCAGCTCCTAAGGGGATTTTGACACTAAAATTGTCAAAATCCCTTGTCAAGGTGATTTTGACACTAACCCGACTTCATTGTTGTAAGCGCCATTTGCTAAACTATGAATCTAACACATTGAGTTACTATAATAAAGAGTCTTATCCTAATAGCTGACAACACTCAAAAAATGTCCGTTCAAATTCAATATTCTACAATGACATTTGACATTTGAATGTGGAAGTTATGTTGTTTTATTGTTCAATGTCGCTTGTACGCAAAAAAGTGAAACTCGGCGTAGCGTGCGCCGAGTTTTGGCGCGGACATTTTATTTGTCTGATTGTGGCTTTATAGATTGTAGGTACCTCAATGATCTAACACGAGAAAATTAAACCTAACTTAAAAAACGAAGGACACACTGACACAGCATAACATTAATATTGGTATTATTGCACACAAGCTATCGCAATTAGCTTTCTCGATACGAAACCGTCTCGTCGGTGAGACAGTGATTAACAGCGAGGCTGCGTACAAGACATTGATTTAGTTCATCTCATAATTTAGTCAATACGAAACTTGCCCGCCCTAGCTAAGTTATATCACAATCTGCTTATCACTTTAGAATAAAAACTGTAGGAATTGATATCGATGACGAAAACTCGAGCTATCTCGAAATGTCAAAAAGAAATAGTGATGGTAGCAGAGTCCATACATAAAGTGGTTGTATGTGAAAGAAAGATAAGATAAGATAAGATAAGATTCGTTTATTTGCCAGAATATAAGTTACAATCAGATCTTATAGTACTAATGGTTAGTCCAGATATATTCTACCTAATAGGCATGCAAATGTTAATACTTAATAATATTTAAAATTTATTTATTTATTATAATCATAGTTCGATGTCCCTATAGTTAAGTAAAATCATTTAAAAAAAATCATTAGTAAGAAAAATCATTTATTCCGGTAGGACCTAAGGATCACTTCAGTTTCGTTTTATATGCTAGCTAGGTGATTCTAACGCCTGTTCTTGTCTCTGTCTCTTGATAATAACTAACGCTGCCACCTATTTTATATTATTATTACGTTGAACAAAGGAATTAAAAAAAATATTGTTCTGTTTGTGATACACCTATCGCATAAGCTTTTTTTAATACCTGTGTAATGGTTTATTTTGTATAGTTTAAGAAGAGTAGCGAAGTTGCACTTGGTGGCCCCGAAACTCTGTTTTCGTAAGCGTGAATCGTATCTCAAGCGATTTCTCACTGAGTTTCCATAGAAAACTGTCAAAATCGATACTTAAGCTAATTAGCTGCGTGCAGCCTCCGAATACGAGCCATACGTAGCGTTTGTCACTTGGCTACAGGCTCAATTAATTTACCACTTCTTCAGTATGAGTAGTCTCAGTCAATTTGTAATATTTATTTATTTTTGCTCAACTTAGAAAAAAATAACATGTTCTAAAATAATAGAGATTTAGTAATAACTAACCTTTTGCATTTTATTTATAGACTTTCATACATTGTATCAGATAAAGAGAGATAAAGATAATTTTATTTGCAAGAACATAAGTTTAACAAATAGGTCTTAGTCTAGGGTAATTTTCCAATTATGTTCTACCTACTTAGGCATGCAAATACTTATTAAATGAAATGAGTAGGTACCAACATTACAATCAACAAATTTAAATGTTAGTAGTTTCCTATGTCAAAGTTTAATATTATACTGATTTCATTGATGAGTTAAAATTTTAATTAAAATAAAATAATGATTATTGAAAATTAATAGCTAAACATCAGAAAACATAAATAATATAACAACAACTGCCATTAAATGTAATTTTAATTAAAATCCATTTATTATAACGATTGCTGTAAATTACTATTGAGAATGTCTAGTCTACTTCACGTCACTTGTATCAAAGACGATTAATATCTAGAAGACAGACAATAGCCATACACAAAATCGTAACCCTATCCCGCAGTAACAGATAGCCTGGAAACTTTAAAACATCAATTTAATCCAAGAAATTTCAATACTTTAGTAGTAGGTAGCAACAATATTCAATATAAAATTTTTTTAACTAGAAAGTAATTGAAATTTCTTGGATAATTTCTTGGATAAAATTGATGTTTTAAAGTTTCCAGGCTATCTTTTAGGGTTACGATTTTGTGTATGGCCTTTGTCTGTCTTCTAGTTATTAATCGTCTTTGCTTGTATCTTAAGGTCGTTCATACATTGTATCAGAAAACATAATAATATCACGCGAACAACTGCCATTAAATGTAATTTTAATTAAAATCCATTTATTATTTATTATTTGTTACGACCTCTGTGGCAAAGTGGGCGAATGCCCGCCTGCGACGCGGAGGTTGCGGGTTCGATCCCCGCTACGGGACAAATGTTTGTATCTTCTACAGATATTTGTTCCGGGTCTGGATGTTTTTCTATCTATAATATGTATAAATGTATTTACAAAAAAAAATATTATCTATGTAGTCTATCAGTCATCTGGTTACCATAACACAAGCATTAAGTTGCTTAGCTTGGGACTAGATGACGCCGTGTGCAATGTCCAAGGATATTTATTTATTTATTTATTTAATTAGTGGTTGGTTCACTTTTTTAAAGTGCATTTATTATAATGCTTTTGTATGTGTCATGTCACCCTACCTCTTCCTAAACATTCGGACCGATTTGCACAAAATGTGTGTGTATGTTTAAGTGGATATTATAAGAACACACAAGAAATTACTCACGTAAAAATAGACGATTGAGACACAAACAATGTTTTGATTTATCCGGAGAATCTACATCTGGGTATGAGTGTGGTCGGTATCTCGATTTCAAGGCTGAGTCGAGTGGAGTTGGAGTTAAGGTTACTACTAAGAATATGGGGGTAAATCAACGATATTTTTACTTACGTATGTAAACTTGGGTGCTAATATTTTCTAGTACAACTCACGATAGTCTTCAAACTGAAAATACAATTAAACCCACCCGTTGTGATCAATTTCATATAATTTAAGATATTATCTGATAATGAGTGTTGCTTGTTTTTTTATACAAATACAGTCAAAACACAAAATATTAAAAGGTTAAAAACTGTCACACGTCGCATCAAAGGCTTGAACTATAAGAGCAATTAGTAGTTTATCCATTCTATATTTTCAGTATTTAGCTAATTTTTATTCAAAAGAAAAATACGCCTATCCAGTCCATACAGTCGCTGTGGTCGAAATCGGCCAAGACAGTATAATATAAATAAATATATCCTTGGACATTCCACACGGCGTCATCTAGTCCCAAGCTAAGCAATTTAATGCTAGTGTTATGGTAACCAGATGACTGATATACTACATAGATAGATACATTTTTTTTTGTAAATATGTACATACATATTATACATAGAAAACACCCAGACACGAAACAAATATTTGCAGATCATGCAAACATTTGTACCGCAGTATAATATATGATATAATTAGCTAACTTTGACGCTGTGTTATTCTCACCAGCATTCACCATTAAACATGCATGAAAACAAATTACGTATAGGTATTTCTGCTTACAAAACTCAAGGCTATATTTTATAAAATATACAACAGTTTAAATGATAATTTATACTCCATTGTTATTCATTGATGTTATTATATGTATATTTTGCCATTGTTTCAAATCAGAGCATATTTCATGCATTTAATGTTTAATTCTGCGCCACACCCCACGCTAAGCGATAATATGTAACGTTATTTTAATAAGATAGGATAAAACGATAAAATAAACTAAATATTATCTTCTTTTGTGAATATCTAGTGCGCTTGTAGCCGTCTTGATAGATCGTTCAAGGTAAGCAACGTTCAGGGTGCGTAGACAAGTGACAAATGTGTCGTATCTATTCTCTTTCAATATTTATCACAGGTAGTTCTGTCGTCTACAGCACTAGCAAAAGATTCTATTAAACATACACTCAGAATCTGCAGTCGGGTAAATAGATTAATTATTATTTATAAATGCAAAATCCCGTTGGCAGATGGCCGTCGATAACAACACTTAGAATTTAAAATGATACGGGCAATTTATTAAAATTTATCCATCTAACCTTTAAACGAGCAATTCTTGTATATTATATAATATATATATTATATTAAATATATTATATAATCTCGGAAACGGCTTCAACGATTTTCATAAAGGGGTTTCGGGCCTGATAAATCGATCTAGCTAGGATTTATTTTTAGGAAATGCCGTTTTATCCGTGTTTTCAAACAATGAAAAAAAAAACCGAGCATGCCTCCGTCATCCGGGGTTAATTTGAAATTTAAATGTCGAATCTCGCATTCGAGATGCATTGACGTTCATCTCGCTGGTTTTAAAAATTAAAATGTAAATGCTGCGAATATATCCAAGTCGTAGAACCCCAGGGAACCCCAAGTGGCGAGCGACTAGCCATATCGAAACAACACAGCTAAAACACATTTTGTCTTTGTAAATTGACTCTTACGTGACTCAGGTAGGTAGGTATATGACTTGATTCAGGCAATTTTAAGTAGGTTAAAACAAGGTTAAAAGTACCTTGTTCTTCAAATGTTATTTTCAGTGCTATGCTAGATTGGTCTTTAGCATGAACGTAATAAAATCTTTCGGTTTTAGTTATAATTTAACTAGTCAATAGTGGCAATTCTGAGTGTCGCAAAAGCTAAACTAAGCTAACTAAAATTGTTGCCGTCCCTTTCATAGCGATGGGAATAAAAAGGATGGCAATAGTTTTAATTAGGTTAGTTTAGCTTTTGCGACACTCCGAATTGCCCCCAGTGTTGCGACAGAATCGCCACCACTGTGTGTTTTTATCAGTTAGCAATGAACGATTTCGCTATTCTATGTCACTTAATTAGTTCTCAGGTTGACCCTTTTACATAAAACTTTGCGTTCAAGACGAGTATAATGTCACCGAGGCTCAGACGGTTATTGTATTACACTAGTTGCTCGCCTCGGCTTCACACGGGTTTTTAATGAAGAAAAAGAGACCCAAAATCTTCCTTTACAATGCGACCCTGTCATCATCATCTTCCTGTCATTGTCCCACATAAATATAAGCTGTCATTTCAGCGCTCACCTCTTTGTGGAATGGAGTTTTTATTCAATGATTAAATGAAATCAGTTTTCTTTTCAGTTTTTAAAATGCAATTATATCATATTGTGTGATTACCGTAACAATTAGATGTATAACGCTTAGGCTATAGCTCAGAGATAGCTCGGGATGAAGCAGCGAAGCGAGCAATTGGCACAAAGTATATCTTTCTGTGGGTCACGAGCCGGAACAGAGCGCATTGTTCCGGTCGCTTGTGTAATTCGTGTACACAGGCGAATCTTACACACACGCAGATATTATTTATATTTGAGACTGGTCGCGTGTCATGATACCCTATTAAATCCTACTAATATTATAAACGCGAATGTTTGTAAGTACAGATGTTTATAATGTTTGTTACTTATTTTCAAAAACTGCTGAACAGATTTGACTGAAACTATAAATAAAAAATAAATAAATATCCTTGGACATTCCACACAGCGTCATCTAGTCCCAAGCTAAGCAATTTAATGCTTGTGTTATGGTAACCAGATGACTGATATAATACTACATAGATACATTTTTTTTGTAAATACATACATATTATACATACTTGGAATATACATAGTTTATGAGATGGAATAATACATAGAATAGGTACTTTACTAGAGTAGCCGCGGGCAGAAGCTTGTTATTTATTATTGAGAATGGTCCTGTGTCAAATCTAGAAAGACGCTCTTTGCTTAGGGCCTAGGGCTTTCTTAGGTGTTATTAGATGCTAATAAATGCATAAAGAATACTTATTTTACCAATAGCACTCTGATCCTATTGTTCACATTCCCAGGAAAATCCAAAGCGGACTGTTAGAATAACATGAATCAGAATCAGGATCAGGTAGCTGTACTCCAGTAGGCACAAACTTTTCTTTCATAATAAACGAAATATCTTACTAAAAGTTTATGACTTTGACGGGATTCGAGCCCGCGTGATACAAGCGATCACCCTTTGCCGGGTTGCCATTGACCACTCGGCCACGAAGCCACCATACCTAAGTGTGGTTTAACACTATAATACAACATATATAAAACTATAAGCTTTCATAGTTCGATTCCGAGTCGACGAAGACCTAAAAACTTCGTCGCGAGTCGCCCACTTTCATACGAATTTACTTTGATATCGCTTTGAAGCCTTTAGACTTTCCACGGAAACTGCCACCTGCATTCGTCTAACTGAAATTCCAACTTTCCTCCGAAGCTCGGGTACTATTTTATGTTTCAAACATCTGATGGCGTTCGCATCTCACTGAGCTTTACAAAGCACTGGTTTAATTCTGGTTCAACGGCAAATAAAAATAAATACAGTACCATCAGTAGCCGTGTTGGTCAAGTGACCAACACGGTAAATGACTAATTTAGAATATACATAAAAACTATGACTAATTTAGAAAGATATTTAAACTTAGCTTACACCGACTGTTAATAACAAACAGTAAACGTTTCTGTAAATACCCCCCTATTCACAGAGAAAACGTCTTTTAATTTGTATGATAAACTAATGCTTTGGCTACAGCAAACAGGAAGTCTGCGAAGTTCTTAAAGAAAATAAGTAGGTACTATAATATATACTGTGCGCTGTCAAAGCTCCGCTTAGTGCTATTTATAAAAATATTATTATTATTAGCAGCCATCAGTGTCCCACTGCTGGGCAAAGGCCTCCCCCCACTCTCTCCATTCGTCCCTCTCCTGCGCTAATATGGTCCAGTCGGAATTTGGCGAGCTCGTCCCTCCATTTGGTTCGCGGTCTGTCACGACGTCGTCGCGACGTATCAGGGGCCCACTCGGTGGTCAGTTTTGCCCACTGGTCTCCCGACATACGGCAAACGTGACCAGCCTATTCCCATTTAAGCTTAGCGGCTTTGGTGGCTACGACAGTTAATAAAAAAAAATATTTTCAACATTGGACTAACCAACAATTATAAAAATAAAGCAATTAACCTACACTTATAGACAGTTCAATTATTGGAAGTAACTATATCACCAGCATGTAATTGTTGGTGCTCAGAGAAAACCAGGTGTTTTTTAACATTTAATTGCTATGGAAAAATATTTCAATTCTGCCTAAGAGTGTATAGTCGGATGACTTAATAAGTAAGGTAGGCTCTAGTGCGTTATTCGAACTACCTATTAAAACGATCTAATACTTGTATTCGCCTGGTTGTATTTGTGATGTCAACTAGTAAGTGATATAAATCTCTACGATTATTACCTACGTTGCGTAAGGGTTCAAAGGTGGTAAGGAAGGTAACTTTTAGCGACACCTATCATGAATTTTAAAAACTAATTTTAGAATTACGTTTTGAAGTATTGGATGAGCAGTCTCTTTATCTATGTCGTCCTCGTTACTATTCTGTCTATCAAACATTGCTGACAGCTGGTTAGGTGTGAGATGAAATATATGCATATGATACATATGTTTTTTATTGAAATAATGTGTCTATTTACCTAATGACCAGTTATGTAAAAAAATAGTATAAAAAGAGATCGGAACAGCGGAACAACCTAACACCGTCTATCATTACACAACGACAAAGAACCCTTTAATAAACTGCTAGTTCCAGAATAAGTAAGCACTTTAGTAGTTACATCGGAACCCTGAACCCCTATATACGCCCATGACCACAATAAAGAGTCAATCTTCAAGCTCATACCTTATGCAACAATAAATAAAACAGCCGTCAATTTTACACACATATTTTTAAACCGCGCAGGAAATGGCACACAATAAAAATACAACACGAAAAAAAGAAAAACAATAAGAAAATAAGACCCGTTATAAATTAATACCTACTATACCAAGTAACCGGAGTCTCGTATTAGCCCTCGCTACAACGCAAAGAAACGTATTGGATTACAGCAAACGATAAATAAAGTCTCGAAAATAATGTTTATATGTAAATATGGGGTATTGTTAGAGTAACGAGTCTTGCTAAATCACAATATGAAGTTGATTTATATCTCTACGGTTCGCTTGCCTTCTTGGGAGGCCTATAAAAACCTTTTCCGAAACGCAGTCGTTCAGCGGCGCTCTCCAGCCGTCTCGCGCCGCCGCCACTCACTCGACTCTCACTCTTTTGTATTTAATTGCTCACTTTATGACTTCACAAAGCACAATATACTTCGATACTCCCGCAAATTATGAAATTACGCCTTTTGTTGGGATCTCTGGATCGGAACGTCCGGCCAACTTCGAAGTAGCTCGAGCGATCACGTTATTACATTCCCAGGAAAGGAATAAAATAGAGCGGACGGGAGCTAACAACGATAAAACAATTACTAACGAGAGTGTGTAATGAGACTCGGAACAAAGAGCGCTCGCAATAATATGGAACTATGCATGACATTCTTCTTGGGTCTTCCTCTGCGTCCGTAATTATTCATAACAGCCACGCTTTAGCAGAGACATAGTTATGACATCGTAATCGAACACATTATTTTTCTTAAAAACACTTTGAAATACACGACAGCTACAATTTAAATAAAACAATAAACGATACAAATATCAATAATTGTTACAGATATCTGTTGTATTGTAGCTCCACGTTTAATCCATCAGACACTGCTGTACTAAATATTTACAACTTATTTGTCCGCTACGGGAATCCTGTATTCGTGTGCCTAAAGCTAATATATCGGGTGGACCACTGGACAATGGGCACCTGCGCTGGGGGAGCCAACTAATCGCAATAGTGGACTAATCACGCGCCGTACGTAGAGGAAATTCATCAATATCCGTGCTTAGAGCAGAGATCAAAAAGTACGACTTTGACAGATTTTTTTGTACTTTATTATGTTTAAGCTAAGCTCAAAAATACTGTTAAGAGAATTCTGAAACTAATATTCTCACAGTATTTTTTTACACCATATATTTAACAATATTGATACAGCATCAAGAAACCACTAGGGTTTGTAAGGTGCTATAAGAGTTTACATAAATAGTAAAGGTAGGTACTAACAGTAGGTAGGTAAGTAATTATAAGGATTTTAGAGGTTAGCAAGATAAAAAGATTTTAACTTGACTTTTATGTTCTTTTCGCTTACTTATAATATTTTAAAAAGTATATCCATACAAAATTAAATTTATTTAGAACTGTTGTAAAGTAAATATTAAAAATGCGTAACTCGTGAACGATACGGCGTTTTAGTAGTACTTGGAAACATATGATTATTCATCCCCACTTTCACCCCCCATCCTGTAAACAACTTGACCTATTTAATACAATATGTTTATAAACCACCACAAAAATTCCTGCTTTTAAATAAAAAAGACAAAATTTGCATTTTAACCGGTCCACTCGTAAAAGAGCTACGGGCCACATACAGACAAACAGACAGAAACGCATAGCGGTCAAACTTATGACACCGTCTTTTTGCAACACCGAATCGAATCTAGTCCATTGATTTATCGATTGCACTTAACCTTTGTCTGCAAATGTCAAACGTCAATAGACAATGATGCATCATATTAATATTTAATTTCTAGAAATGAACAGGCTCACGATACGTTTTCAGAGCCTGTAGCCATAATTAAAAACTTTTTTATCATTTCTCTTTCTATCATCGAAATTCCTTAGATATGACACCTCTGACCACGTGACTTATGTCATGCGAAAGAGGGACATAGGAGGGAGTAAAACATAGAGCGCTGTTTATTTCTTTCTCAGCCACACAAAAACAAAGAAGAGATACAACATTCTTGTGAGTAAAAGAGACAAAGCATTAGATCTTTTGTCCCTCATAGCGTGCCGTTTTTTTTTTGGCCGGAAACTTGATGCGCCGAATTTTGTACTACGAAACTATGGATTCATTGCAATTTTTGTCCCTCTCAGCGGCACGCTCACTGTTCGTCCAGGTACTATACTAGGTCCATGCATTATACAGACATTTACGATTCTTTGAAGTTATTTAGTGAGTTTAGTGAGTGAGTTTGCAAGTCCACGTGACAAATTGTAAGCTCATCGCATCGCCGACTGCGAGGCGTCGTCGAAGCGACACTACCAATCATTTAGGATGGGTGACTGCGAATCGTCACATTCTTATTAGCTACCATCCGTAATACAGATAGAACCTTGTACATAAATAAGGATCTTGAGATAACGCATGTTTTGGTATCACATTTACGATGAAATGAAAATGAAATGAAATATGATCACGACTGTATCCCAGGGAGCGGTACATTTCTTTCAGATCTTACTGCAATTTTTAGATCCTTTTGAAGATGTCTAAGGGGGTCGTCAGAGGTATGTCCAAATACAGATTACGATGTATATTTTTAAATAAGTATGAACTTCCAATAAAATAATGTCATAAGTTACCTACTTATGAATATTTATAGTAACAGATTTCCATATAAAATTCGCTGACGGCAGTTTGATGGATCCGAAAAGTAAGGGGTCCGACGATATTAAATATGGTCGAAGAAGGAACAAATCGTTGAAAAATGACAACTAGCCAGACCTTTATTATTTAATTTAAAATCGAATTGAATTGTGTCAAGCGTATTTCGACATGTTGTTGTTGTTTTTAGCCTGTACTGTCCCACTGCTGGGCAAAGGCCTCCCCTCGAGTTTTCCAGTCTTTTCGGTCTAACGTCTAACGTCTATAATTTCGACATACCTCCGATTATTCCTAAGACGCGGTAGACATATTATTTCAGATCTTTAAGCATTTTTAGACATCTTTAAACGATCTAAAAAATGCCTAATGATTTGAAATATAATCTAATAATCTGTCTACCGCACCTTGGGCCTTGGTAATTTCATTTTCGTATTAAAAAACTTAATAGGTTCTTTGTGATTGTGTTTCAAAAGTTGGAACACCCTAACGATATTAAAGGGTGAGTATTATTCATCCAATGCATAGAGTCGGCTTATCGCCAAAATACGGGTCGAATCGAGTTGAACTGCGCGCATCGAGTTGGAAAATCGGGAAATAATCGAGATATGAGTATCGAGTGGTACCGGAAATTGTCCCATTTGCCGCCGCTTAAAAGGCGTCGAGGCGCCGAATACGAGTCGCCGCTCCATTATAATTACTTTTTAATTTATTGAAATCGACTATTTGATGTTTGTCCGACAACCGTTAATTGCTAAATTACAGCCCGACCAGGTTAACTGGTGACCTGAGCGAAAAACGAATAGGGTAGGTTAATTGAAGTTTTATGATGTTGGACACATAGTTCTATCTGCAAGAGAGAACGGCCTCAGCAAAGTTACAATAACAATCTATTCAGAGGGCCTAGCCAACCGGCATTCGCTATGAAGCGATTCGATTTCTATCATCGCCACACACCTTTGATTTGACATTTCTGATCGCTCGAGTTTTCGTCATCGAATGTCAATTCCAATACATTTTTTTTAGTTTCTAATCTAAAGCGATTGTCGAAATATAACATGGCTAGGGCCTCAGAATAGAAACGAAAATAAATGTGTAAAGAAATAATATTTCTTCATGTTTTAATTTAACGCACCATCAAAAGATGGCGCTAGATGGCGTATTGGTCGAAAAAGGATTAATACTTGATTCATGGACAAGGAATGAGTGATGGTGTTTTTTAGATTGTCACTTTGTCATTGTCATGTCATAATGTGAGTTGATGCGAAAAATTGTGAAAATAAAAAGTGAAATAATGTAAAGAAATCGACAGATTAATTAATAAACTTTAAATGTCGTTTCTTTGATTTTACAGGTAAGTTATATAAGAAATACTGTTTATTTTAGTTAAAATGTGTACCTAAACTTAGGTTTCCTACAATAAAATATCTTTGATTTTACAGAAGAAACACAATGAAGTTTTAATTACAATCCTGATAGATTTGTCTTATAAAACGACATTTCTAGTTAAAGAAAATGGAAAAATTAAGATTCACATTCACGGTGTTAGCAGCAGCCGATGGAAAAACAAATGTGATCTGTATTACCTCAATCGAGACACCCGATGGACGTATTTTTGATATTCCGGATGAGTTAAAATCTGTAACTAAACACATTGAGATATCAACTTCAGATATTTTTCCTAAAATAAAAAACTCGTTAAAAAAGAGACATCAAACCCGAAAAATATGGATTCCATTATCTGAAAGGCTAAGAAAGACTTATTTAGATGAAGGCGAAAATATACAATTTGGCGATCAGTACCTAGACGAAATCGTAACAAATGAAACGAAACCTACGGAAAGTAACAAAGACAACGAACCAAAGAAAAAGAACCTAGGAAAAATAGCTGAAAGATTTTTACTAGAAAAATTTTCAGGAAAAACATCAAATGCTGATCAATGGCTTGGTGACTTTGAGAATGAGTGTGCACGTTTCGAAATACTACAGGATGCAGAAAAAATTGAGATTTTAAAACATTTATTAGAAAAACAATGTCTAGATTGGTATACTAGTATGACAATAAAATTTACAGTAAAAGCAGGATGGGAAGTTTGGAAAAAAAGTTTGTGTGAGACTTACGGAAACAGAGGCTGGTCACAAATAAAATATGCATTTGCATACAAATTTCAAACAGGTTCGTTGTTGGAATATGCTACAAAGAAGGAAAGGCTGTTACTAGAAGTGAATAAAGAAATTGACACACAAACAATGATAAACCTAATTGTTATGGGTCTACCAGATTATATAATTGATAAGATGGATAAGAATTTAGTATCATCCACTGGAGGCCTATACAATGAAATTGGTAAACATGAATATACAACAAACAAAAAGAATTTCAATAAATTCAAAAAAGTAACCAATGATAAAGGAATGGTTGATGATAAAAAACCTTGCAAGATCTGTGAAAATTTAAATAAAGGAACCCGTTTTCACTCTGAGGAGAAGTGTTGGTTTAAACAGACCAATGATATGATGAACAAGAAAAACTATAGAAGAAATGTAAACAATACCGTGCTAGATGTTGAATTGAGTGACAGCGAACCAAAAAACGAATAATAACACCATTAATTAGAGTCAAACTGACATTGGAAGATAAATTAGACTTATTTGGTATATATGATTCAGGGTCTAATGTTTCTTTAGTTAATTCAAAATTAATAAGGCTAAAGAAAGGAAAAGAAAATCATTCCAACAATGCGAATTTAATAACAATTAATGGTGTTAAAAAAACAAAAGGTTTGACAAAAATAAAAGTAAAAATACTAAATATACAAAAAGAGATGGATGTTTATATTGTCGATGGAAAGAAGTTCAAATATGATTTCCTAATTGGCTTAGATATGATAAAAGAGTTTAGACTCATTCAGAATGAAAATTTAGAAATAACACAAAAAATAGAAGAAACTTCTACGAATGAAAAACTACAATTCAGTGAGGATGAAGATAAAACAAACTTGAATTTAGTAAATTTCAATGAGCATATAAAAAATGAAGAATTTTCAATGAAAATGAGTAATTTAAATTGTCAACAAAAAAATGAAATAAAGAATTTGATTGACAAATATAAATCGTGTTTTGCAAAAGATAAATACGATATTGGAACAGTAAGTGACTATGAAGCTCATATAGATTTACTTGTGGATAAATACTGTACAAAGAGACCTTACAGATGTTCGTTAGAGGATAAAAAAGAAATAGAAGAACAAGTGGGAAGATTACTTCAAGAAAATCTTATTGAAGAATCATACAGTCCATTTGCAGCTCCAGTAACATTAGCTTTCAAAAAAGAAGATAATAGAAAAACGAGATTGTGTATTGATTTCAGAGAGCTAAACAAAATAATAGTACCAGAAGCACAACCTTTTCCATTGATTGAGGATTTAGTTATAAAAACAAGAAACTGCAAATATTTTTCATCATTGGACATTAACTCTGCATTCTGGTCTATTCCCATGCGAATTGAAGACAGAAAGAAGACTGCATTTGTAATAGAAGGAGGCCATTTTCAGTGGACTTGCTTACCTTTTGGTTTGAAGACTTCTCCAGCAATATTTCAAAGGATATTAAGTAATATAATAAGAAAACATAAACTATCTGATTTTACAGTAAATTACATAGACGATATTTTAATATTTTCCAAGACTTATACTGAACACATTGATCAATTATCGAAGTTGTTGGAGGCGATTAAAAAAGAAGGTTTTAGACTAAAGTTTACAAAATGTAATTTTGCTTCGGATTCGATAAAATATCTTGGACATATAATACAAAATAATACTGTTCGTCCATTGAGAGACAATTTAATTTCGATAAGAGATTTTCCAATACCTAAAAATCAGAAAAATATAAGACAACTTCTGGGAAAAATTAATTTCTATCACGAATACATACCAAAGAGCTCAATTATTTTGGAACCTCTTCATAATTTACTGAGAAAGAGTCAAAAATTTATTTGGTCAACAGATTGTCAAAATTCTTTTGAGAAGATAAAAGAAATATTATGTTCACAACCAATCTTAGAAATTTTTGATCACCAGTTACCAATAAAAATATACTCAGATGCATCTTTAGAAGGCATTGGAGCAGTGTTGAAACAAACACAGTTAGATGGTACTGAAAAGCCAGTGGCATATTTCTCAAAAAAGTTGAATGAAGTTCAAAAGAAAAAAAAGGCAATTTACCTAGAATGCTTAGCCATAAAAGAAGCCATAAGATATTGGCAATATTGGCTAATAGGAAGATTTTTCACAGTTTATACAGACCATAAACCATTGGAGAATTTAAATATCAAGTCTAGAACAGATGAAGAATTGGGAGAATTGGTATATTATCTATCACAATACGATTTTAAAATAATATACAATCCAGGAAAGAAAAACTTAGAGGCGGATTGCTTAAGTAGAAATCCTGTTTTGGGAGCAAATGAAGATTTTGATGAAAAACTGAAAGTAGTAAACTTCATAACATTACAAGATGTTATAAAAGATCAAAAAGAAAATGAGGACATACACAAATATAGGGACAGATTAATACAAAAACATAACATATATTACAAAAAGATAAAGAAACAAGAAAAAATTGTATTGTCAGAAGAACTCAGTATGAAATTGATGAAACAAATACATGAAGATATGTGCCATATAGGTATAAAACAAATGAAAAGTAAAATTGGAAAGGATTTTACAGCAAAAAACTTATCAAAAAATATTAATGATATTTGCAAAAGATGTGAGATATGTATAAAGAATAAAACAAGAGGGCAAGTTAAGTATGGTTTGATGTCGCACTTAGGACCCGCCACAAAACCATTTGAAATAGTCTCGATTGATACAATTGGAGGTTTTGGAGGGTCCCGATCAACGAAGAGATATTTGCATTTACTAGTGGATCATTTTACTCGGTATGCATATATAGTAACTTCAAAGACACAGAGTGCAAAGGATTTCATAAAATTGATAAAGAAAGTATCAGATTGTCATGAAATTGGAATGATTCTTACTGATCAATATCCTGGAATAAATTCAAAGGAGCTTAAAGCATTTTTAAATGAAAAATCAATTGCTTTGGTATTTACAGCAGTAAATTCGCCGTTTTCCAATGGTCTGAATGAAAGACTGAATCAAACCTTAGTAAATAAAATAAGATGCAAAATTAATGAAAAACCAAATAAAACAGCATGGACAACAATTGCCCACAATTGTGTAGATAGTTATAATAATACTGAACATACAATAACGAGCTTTGCACCGAGATACCTACTAGATGGTACAGATGTTTCATGGGTGCCTAACGAACTAAAAGAAAAAAAAAGAATAGAGGACTGGATTAATGACCGGAAAACTGCTTTGGACAAGACTATTAAGTCACATGAATATAACAAGATGTTATTTGATAAAAATAGAATATACCATGATTTTAAGATAGGTGAAATGGTTTATGTCGAAAATGGAAACAAATTAAATAGAAGGAAATTAGATGAGCTAAGGATTGGTCCATATAAAATTGAAGAAAAAATATCAAATTCTGTATATAAAATAAATACAGGCCATAGGAAATTAGAATCAAATCTTTTCCATATTACGAAGCTTATTCCTGAAACTACATGAGGAAGATTCAAAATATTTATATCATCAAGACCTCAACTGGAAATTTCAGGAGTAATTGAAATGAAAATTTTATTAAAAATTTTCATGCCGAGGGGGGGAGATGTAAAGAAATAATATTTCTTCATGTTTTAATTTAACGCACCATCAAAAGATGGCGCTAGATGGCGTATTGGTCGAAAAAGGATTAATACTTGATTCATGGACAAGGAATGAGTGATGGTGTTTTTTAGATTGTCACTTTGTCATTGTCATGTCATAATGTGAGTTGATGCGAAAAATTGTGAAAATAAAAAGTGAAATAATGTAAAGAAATCGACAGATTAATTAATAAACTTTAAATGTCGTTTCTTTGATTTTACAGGTAAGTTATATAAGAAATACTGTTTATTTTAGTTAAAATGTGTACCTAAACTTAGGTTTCCTACAATAAAATATCTTTGATTTTACAGAAGAAACACAATGAAGTTTTAATTACAATCCTGATAGATTTGTCTTATAAATGTACTTATAGGAATCACAGCCAATAAGCTACAATAACAATCTACATGTACATTCAGCGTAGAAGCTAACAGAAAAAAGAAGAAGAGAGTTATAAACAGAAATACACCTCGCGAGTGCAAGAAAACTCATCTTACGAAATTAAAGTAGGTTTCATACATTTTTAAATTTTGCCTGTTGTAATATTGAACTTATTTCACCGGAGAGAAAATTACTCTGATTTTAATTGTAGGATAATAAACAAATTAATATAGAATTATATTGAATTGTTTATCCATAAAACTAAACAACTTGGCTTCACGTGCTTGAAATTAAATCTTTGTAGGTACTGATATACAATGACGCTCACTGCACTAGAAGTAGATCTTATATCGTAGAGGCTTAAAACTAAGTAGTAAAGTTCCCAAGTTGTTGCTTCCGTCGCTAACTGAACATTAAGTGGTGCTTCTCAGGTGTTATCGGAATATATTGTGGAAACTCCTTGCGTGCACAGGGCGAACTTTGGTTTACTTACAAGCTATACAAGCTGAAACAAAGCAACGGGCATAGCGATTTGACGACCTCTGTGGCACAGTGGGCGAAAGCCTGCCTGAGACGCAGAGGTGGGTTCGATCCCCGCTACGGGTCAAATGTTTGTATGATCTGCAAATATTTGTTTTGTGTCTGGTTTATTTCTATGTATAATATGTACGTATTTACAAAAAAAAAAAAGAAAATGTATTATGTAGTATATCAGTCATCTGGTTACCATAACACAAGCATTAAAAATGCTTAGCTTGGGACTAGATGACGCTGTGTGGAATGTCCAGGGATATTTATTATTATTTATTATAGCGTAGCCTTAAATATGAACGTAATTAAGTAAACTCCTCCTCGTTGGACCAAATGTCTTTGTATTGGGTATATATTTTCGAACGAACTTGTGTACAAGACGACGGAATTTTAAGGCCGCATGAAGGTTTTAATGCCATAACGGAGGCCTTTAGGTGGCCTAACAAATATATACGACGATGCTCCATCTATACTTCTATACTAATAAGATAAAGAGGTAATTTTGGTTTGTTTGTATGTTTGGGGTAATCTCCGAAACTACTCATCCGATTTCAAAAATTATTTCACCGATGTGTAGCATGCACTTTCCGAATGAACATAGGCTATATTTTATCAAGGTAGGTACCAAGTGAGCGAAGCCACGGGCAAGTAAGCTAGTAATAAATAAATATAATGGATACGATAATAGCTAAGTGAGGAAATGAAAGGCTGTCTCAGAGGCGAGCTTTCACCCATTTCGCCACAGAGATCGTTAACTTTATTTTAAATTTAAGTTAGTTTATTATACCTTTAAAAGAACCCTTATAAAACCAATACACTAATGATAGGTCATAACACATACATGGTGTTATTAGAAAAAGTTGCATACAAACTAACTTTAGCAAATATTTAACAAGAATTCCTGAAATTCTAGCAACACTGATACGCTCAAACTAAGGGTGAACTGTAATTTCAATAGTTACTGCACAAAACATTACCTTGCTAGTGTGCCCTTAGCACTGCTCACCCTCTCACCCACAAGATACAGAATATCGAGCTTTAGGCTGTGTCCACAGTAAGTAAGTTCGTATGAGCAAGTGGCCAACTCTGATGACGGAGTTTTTAGGCCGCCTTAAGGCCTCCCTCATGGCTTAACAACTTTAAAAGCCAGTACCGACAATTTAACGTGCCCTCCGAAGCACGGAAGCGCTCAGATATAAATGCCACTTGCGGTCACCCATCCAAGTTGTGACCGCTCAGAACGTTGCATAACTTCGACGATCTATCAAGAACGTCTTAGCGAGCTTCGCCACGAGCGGCGTATCGGTTTAGTACGCCCTTCCATATATTTGAAATGGAGTGTCCACTGTTTGCTAGTTTTCGCTCACTTTTTGCAGTTTTCTGCGTTGCGCGCGCCAACTGTCTCAGTTAGTGGCCGACTCACAGCAAAACCGTCGGCGTCGGTTCCAGTGGGCGGCTGCGATATGGTTGATATGGCGAAAATGTATCTGAGTTTGCGGCTAACTGAAATTTCAGATTGCCACAAATTTTCCGCTCACTCAGTCGGCCGCTCACAGTTTGCCTACTGTGGACACAGCCTTATACTTGACGGTTTACAATAGTACAATGAAGGATACATCAAAGTTTTGGAATAGGGAAGTTGTGCTGGGGGTGCGCGCAGGTTGGGGGGAGAGGTGGGGGGAGCGGGCTATCGCACACTAGATGGTATCATAATGATTATTAACATGTGAAGCACCGTGCCAGCCTGTGAGGTGCCCATATGCAGGGAAGTAGCTAGGACCCTCAACGTAAATAATAATAATAATAATAATTTAATTCAGATATTAAATAATATTGATTTAAGAATAACATTATTTTCGAATATTGTACCTACTGCTATACAAATGTATCCCTGGAAAGTTTTTTCTGATCTCTGTATTTCATCTCTCACCAATATCTCTGATGCCGTCGATATTGCCTCTGCAACTTCATTAATAGTTCCCGTTCCCGTGGGAATACCGGGATCAAAAGTAGCCTATTTTTTAATCCAGGGTATAAGCAATCCTATCTATACTTTCACCTTTATAATATTAGTGTGATTAGAGTTATAATAAAAGGTAATTGATATTGAAAGACCATTAGACCACAATGCGTGATCCAATTTAACTTTTACCTATCATGGGAGATGCTAAGTGGAGTCGGCATCATGTTTTTCTCTCTCACTTCTACCATTCGCCTCTAAACCCACTCTTACATTCATAGTCATCCACTTTAATATAACCCAATCACGAAGCGCTCGTAGCGAAGCTTGCTAAGACGTTCTTAATAGATCGTCGAAGTTAAGCAACGTTCTGAGCGGTCACAAATTGGATGGGTGACCGCAAGTGGCATTTATATCTGAGCGCTTCCGTGCTTCGGAGGGCACGTTAAATTGTCGGTCCCGGCTTTTAAAGTCGTTAAGCCATGACGGAGGCCTTAAGACGGCCTAAAAACTCCGTCACCAGAGTTGGCCACTTGCTCATACGAACTTACTTACTTTTATCACTTTTTTGTAGCAACCAGAACGACGGATATGAAACTTGAAATAATAAAACTCCTGAAAATCTGCTGAAAAGGTTGATCATTTTTTCAAAAGCCTTTTAGTAAAGCAACTAATACGCTTCAACTTCGTCTATTTGGCATTTGCCTTTTGCACTCGTCAAAGCTCAGTACATAAGCTAACAACAAAACCAAAATGAAACAAGAGCTTTTATTTATATTTGAAAACGTTTATGATGCACGAAAATCTAGAAGGTAAAGCTTTTATTGAAATAAAAACTATGTAGACTACTCTACTCGTATGTTGGAAATAATAATAATAATAATAAATATCCCTGGACATTCCACACAGCGTCATCTAATCCCAAGCTAAGCATTTTAATGCTTGTATGGTAACCAGATGACTGATATACTACATAGATACATTTTTTTTTGTAAATACATACATATACGCAAAGGGTGGAAGTTGAAGGGGGAGACCTTTGCCCAGCAGTGGGACATGATAGGTTAAATAAAAAAACAAAATACATATAATAAATAGAAAACAACAAGACACGAAACAAATATTTGCAGAGCAACAAATATAGATACAAGATTGCTCTTAAGCCGAGCTGCCTGACCACTAGGCTACGTAACCACTTACGTCGAGAGCTGAAACTATTCGTTAGATTATAATGAAATACCCAAGTGTGGTTTATCACTATAATATAATAGTTACACTATAGATGTTTTTATGTTTCATCTAAGCCTAGATCCGGCCCTGGATCCCGCCCTAGATATGTTTGACACAAGCCAGTTATTTTAATATCGGCAATTAGAGGTTGCCGTTAGATTGCAAACTTTAGCCGAACTTTTTGATTAGCCTGTGGTCTTCTTAAAGTGGATTTTAAATTGCTTGCCAAATCGATCGCGCTTGTTCTGTTTCGAACATTGTTTTAAACATGCAACTTTAAAAAGGGACTTTCACCACCCTCTTTTGTTTATGTGTTAAATAAATATATAAATAATAATAAATATGTTTGCACATTTTACACGGCGTCATCTAGTCCCATGCTAAAGAAAGAAAGAAAATGTGGCGCAGTGGGCGAAGGCTCGCCTGAGACGCGGAGGTTTTGGGTTCGATTCCCTCCACGGGACAAATGTTTGTATGTTCTACAGATGTTTGTTCCGGGTCTGGATGATGATAACGAGAATTTCTTTCATCCCTCCTCATTACAGGACCATACCATGCTAATCTGGCACTCCTCACCTTTTCAGTCACAGGTGCCACTTTCAAACTTCCTCTTACATACAGAATAACATAATCGGATTACGAATTGTTTGAGCTCGCAAAATTTTGATACAAATCAAAATTTTCATATTCTATAACATTGGGGGCAATTCGGAGTGTCGCAAAAGCTAAACTAACCTAACTAAAACTATTGCCATCCTTTTTATTCCCATCGCTATGAAAGGGACGGCAACAATTTTAGTTAGCTTAGTTTAGCTTTTGCGACACTCAGAATTGCCACTATTGTAACGTTAACCGGACATGTAATATAATAACACATCGTTGTTTAGTGTGTTTATATCAATATACATATTTAAATAGACGTGGGTGTTACTTATTTACTTGCTCATTTAGCTATGTTGAAATGACGCGACTAAGATATAACGTGTTGATCAATTATCACGTCCCAATATGATAATTATTATACAATAATAATATATTTATAAATTTGATAACATAACAATTTATAATCTTATCAATAATTTTGTTCTGACACCATAGAGCTCCGTGGCTGAGGAAAGGGGTTGTAAAGATATAGAGTTCCCAAGGGCATAAAAAAAAGTTATGCAAATATTTTGAGTGGGGTTTCTGAAAGGACTCTGTTTGTATATTCCAAATTGGCTTTTATTTTTATTCTTAGATGTGTACTACACATCTTATGTAGGCACCACACACTGTCTTCCACTTATTTCAACATTGGCTACGAATAGAATAGACGATGGCAATGCTCCGTTTGTGTCCAATAACCGTCCAAGATTGATCCTCACATTGGAGTGTTGGAACCAACACGTTCCAACACTCCAATGTGTAGTGCCCGCATTAGAATCACTAGAGTTGGCCACTTGCTCATACGAACTTACTTGACGATAAGTGTAAAATCAAGACACCAACTGTAACCTGAGCTTATAGTTGAATTACTGTATGAAGGTACATATACAATACTTTATTGATGTGACTAATGAACAAAGAAACACACAGGAACAAAAAATATCTACACTTCTTAACCTAAACAACTAAATAAATAAAAGGAACTCTGTCTATCCAAAGTATATACTAACTAAAGATAGAAGACAGAGTTCAGGTCACCGACCGCAGGTAGAGTGAGCTTTCAAATTGAAGAATTTAGAAGTCTTCTTCAGCAGCCTCATCAGCATTCTTTTTAAATGATGCGACCTCAACTGTTAGATACGAGATGAGTCACGCAAGATATATCAAGCGGTTATGTTAAATCTCAAACGTGCTCACAACCGACAGAAGTGAACCTCCAAAAGTAGTACGTAGCATTTAATTTAATTAACAAGACCATTAGCACTCGTTTCCAAGTTGAACCTAGCGTACGAAGTTCTTGTGTGATATTTTGGAAGTGTAGTGAGTTGATTACGTTAGAAGTATGTGCTGAAGTGTTGAGTTGAAAGCGTTAACTGGGAGAAATGTGCCAGCCCATTAGGAGTGGTCGGTACTCTAACTTGATGCACCAAAAGGGCAAAGTTTACGCGGTAAAACTAGGTGACTAATCAAATTACTTAATTATATTTAATTTAAGTATTCTACATCCTTTTGTATCCACTTATAACAAACTTTAGTTTCAATAAAATAAATCCTATAATAGCCCTGATATATGTCTTAACTATTTGTGAAAACCGCAATTAAATACGTTGCAGTTTTGGAGATAAGCGAAGACAGAAATAAATACATACATACATACAGAAAATGATAAATAACGTCCTTATTATAACTCTTCTCTGATCGCTAAAACTCTATATTTTATGAACAGACACGAACTTTCCACTGATTTATTATTTGTTTTTATGATTTATTATTTTCGCTTCCGTCTGGCAGTGGTTTGGATCAGTTGAGCTACCTATAGATCGTTTGTAACGATCCTTAGGTGGCTCAACTGGTTCTAATTGTATTTTGTACAGTTATGTAAATATGTACCTAGTAGTTTAGTTTCTGTAAATACATTTGTTTTTATAATATAGAATAGAAGATATATTGTATAGATTAGACCGTAGGCCTCGTCTATGTGGGTAGGGGGGAGGGGGGAGGCCTCCCTCGCGCTAGCATCCACTCCAACACGCTCAGCTCGCCTTTAATGAACTTTGTGTCAGTATTCGCCAATACAAGTACACTTTTCTTTGTCGCCTATCGTGTGTAGGTTTGAACAAAGCCGGTTTGAAGTCGCACGGAGGGATAAACGAGTCCCGTCACCTTTCTCTCTTATTTATCGATGCGACTATTTCAGCAAAGTCAAATGGTTCGTTCAGTTGGCCGAGTGGTTCACGCTGAAACCTCTCTCAGCACTGCACTGTACGCTTGAACAAGGCGCGTGGTATGCGTCGCCTAAAAGCCCGAAAGTATTTGTGAAAAGCCAATCACTGATTTTGGTAACTAAAGGCAATTATTGAAGCGTTTTCAGGCAAAAGTAGATGCATACATAACCAAAAGGGATGTGTTAGGAATTGGAAGATGGTAAGCCCTAAACTGCGAATACATAGAAATTCTCAGAAATGGGAGCTCAATGCGCAGTGGTTTTTTGTTATTACATATATTTACGTATTTAAAAAATGTATAATTACAATTAATTCTAGAATAAAAAAAACATTTTGAAATGAAGTAATAAAGCCTTTTCACAAATAGCAAGAAGACACCACATGAAACCTTTTTTTTTGCACCAATTGTGAACCTAATATCTTTACAGCACATAATTAATTATGATTACAAGCAAATCTCCGTATGACCTTATCAAGGTTTCTGCAGATTGGATTAACGGTTCGATATTATGCGAGCTTAAAAATTAAGTTAGTTTGTATGTGCAAGTGGCCAATTCTGGTGTCGGAATTTATAGGCCACCTAAAGGCCTCCGTCATGGCTTAACGACTTAACATAAAAATGTTAAACATACATACATACAACACAAAATCGTCCAAATTGCCACTAGGGTCTTCCTCAATCGGTACCTATAAACTTTTCCAAGCAATATCGTGCAACCAGAATTTATCTTAAAAGGAATCAGGATGTGCTCTAGATTCAATTTAGTGCAACTTGTACATGACAATATTTACTTAATGCGCCAGTCGGAAATTTAATCAGCGGTGAGCGGAGTTTAAACTGAGATCGGCCAGTTGAGCTGAGTCACACTCAATGTATGGAGTGTACAAAAACGTGGCAAATTTACTTTGTGACGAATCTACAACAACCGCTCACTCGTACTCATAATATCGGATGTCAGTTGCTCGATATTTCATCTAACATTTTGACTAAGTAAATAATATTATAGGGAAACGCCAGTCTATCTGTTGTCTATTATTAGTAGTTAGTATTCTAAGTTAAGGATTCTTTTTCACTACCTAGGATTGGTTTTGAAAGAAAAAATCATGTTATACTTTTCACTTAAAAGTTTATTCAAACAGAGTTTTGTGTGAATGGAACCAGTTATTTTATCTTTCGCTTTAAAAAAAGACATGTCTTTTTAATATGTCATAGTTTAGATAGTATAAGTTTATAAGGTAGGTAATTACATGTGATTACAAAATTAGGGAGCAATGCCAACGGCAATTAGCAATAGCATCCAATAACCAACGCACCTTAACTATTTGAAACAACCGAACCAGGTACAGGTCTGCTCCGCTCAAATTGCCTATTTCTACATTCATCATGACTACGTAGTAGTCCGTATGGACATTGTAAGAATGTTTCTTCCTATGAGTTAAATAAATAAATGGCATTTATTGCAGACACAATGGTCCATAATAAAACACTGTCAAGAATTAAGTGCCATTTTGATAGAGAAAATTATGTGATTATCGAACAATCAAAAAATGAAAACTTAGGTAGCTGTATTGTTTTGATAAGAGACTGACAGCGCAAAAAATAGACCCGCGAGGTCAAGTCCAAAAAACTGCTAACATAATATCCATTAACTACGTAAAAACTAGTACAAATCCTTATTTAGTAATCCTTACAAAATTTAAAAACAATCAATTAAGTACCTAACACTGATTGTTTGAACATACATTTCTGTCTTTTTGTTAACCTTTTTTGAAATAAATAACTTTATTATTATTATTATATTATTAATCCAACAACATGAGAAGCACTTAAATTATTGCACTTTCTCAGATAATCGAGAAATTGTGTAGAATTGATAATTTTTGTATAAAATGCTCTAAACTATATGTGTGAACTTTCCTAAGAACCAGTTTTGGTTCAAAAAAACAACATGATTTTCTAAAAAGTTTTACAAAATCTAAATTTTCATTACAAATTATGTTGCTCGTCGTAAATCGTGAAGCGCGCATTCTAATTACCACAGAATAATAACCACGCTAGGAATCGATCTAACAGTGACCACCCCACCCGGCCCCCACGGCTAGGGCTGTTGGCGCACTAAAAAGCCTAGAGAAGCTCTACTAGCTTTGCTCCAAAAATGAGAATAAGATAAAACTATTTTGTAACACACATTCCAGCACAGATAAACAAAAACTTAGCTAACAAAAAAAATTATGCCTCTGAGTGTCAAAAGTTAACCGATTTTAGAAATTAGTTTTATGTTTGAAAGAGTATACCCCAAGATAGTCCAAAATAAAAAAAATTGGATCTGACGATCTTCGTAGTTATGAAGAAATGTACCTCGAGAGTGCTGAAAATGTATCTCTTCTTACGAAATTGAAATCTGTTTAATAAAATTTTCAATTTTACCACTTGTTCCGTTTTTAATTCAGTGTCGGGCTGTAGCCAAGTGACAAACGCTTCGTTTCTATTCTCTTTCTATCATCGCTATTTCTGTGATTTGGCATTTCTGATCGCTCGAGTTTTCGCCATCGAATGTCAATTCCTTTAACATTATTTCTTTTCTATTCTAAAGCTATTGTAGAAATGTAACATGGAGGGGCTGGCCATAATCCGAAATGGACAACCATGTCCGAGTGGAACGTACCTACGTATCTCGAGTCATCGTCATTGATTTGACGTTCGTTATCGCCCAAATGACAATTGATTAAATAAAGCATTTGCCACACAACGCGGCAGAGCGCCGCTAGATACGCGCGAGGGTATTTATAATGTAGAACACAATTTAGTTTCATGATTTCTAAATAAAAGCTATTTTGCTAATTGTAATAAGTAGACTTAAATAAAGATAAAAAAACGAGATAGCATAATTATTATTTTTAAGTTACATGATTGCAACTTTCTTTTGGGTGACAAATGACTTAAAATTTTTGGTGATATGTTATGCTACTTCTGGTACATAACATAATATGTACGACTAAACGAAGTAGCATCAACAAAAATTAAAATTGCTTAAATTTTTTTAAAGTGAAATCGTTTTACAATTTCACTTAGACCACAGAATGAAATAATAGTACACAGTAGCGAAACATAACAACAAAAAAACCTGAACGCTAAGTGGAAGGACTTTATGAATATTTAAGAGGGTGATTAGAATTCTGCACAGAGAAAAGAAACATCAAGACACTTTTTTAAAGGCGTTTTAAACTTCTAACGGCCGGCTTCAATATTAAACTTACGAATGATCGTAGATTGATCGCCATAGCAACTTTGTTTAGACAACAAAAAATGTAGGACACTTTTTGACAGATAACAATATTACTATGGCGACAGATCAACGGTTATTAGTAAGTTGAATATTGCAACCCGGCATTAAATAAGTTCGTATGAGCTATAGCTAACTCTGGTAATTAAAACTTAAATTAGCTTTATGCAATTAGCTATAAACGGACATGTTAGAAAATAATGCCAAATGAGTTGGGCGGGGCACCTGGCGAGACGTGGTGATGAGAAGTAGTGCAAAACATTGACAGAATGGTTGCCGAGGTCTGGCAAGAGATGCGTCGAACGTCCAGCAGCAAGATAGGTCCACGATATTGACAGCATCGTGGACCGGCAGTGGATCAGGCAAGCGCAGGACCGGGAGAAATGGCAAGAACGAAGGGAGGCCTATGCCCAGCAGTGGAAGAAATTAGGTTTACGGTACTATTTATCTAGTATTTATTTCAGCATCTATTGTTCCACTTCTTGGCATAGGCGTCGTTCCACATTTTCCAGACTTGAAAATTATAGCTAGAGACTGAAATGTCTCCAGCTATAATTGGCAGGTCTGGTATCGATGTCTGTTCTTGAAAGATCTTAGTGAAAATTTATTTTTAGGAACATCTATTAACTATATAACTCAACGCTAAGGGGTCTGTGCGTTTGTGCACGCTAAAGTCAGAAAGAGTTTGATAGAGGGAAATGGAAGAAGAAAACATGTTGTGCCGAACCCACGTAAATTGGGATAAGGGCATCAAGATGATGAGTGCAATAATAAATCCGTGCATTTATCCACTGGTTTAGCTACACTGTGACGCTTAGAGCAAGTAATAATTTGCAGTACTTCCATGCTATTTCCTACCGTGCCTTCACTTGCCGTTTAATTTTATAGTGATATTGTAAGTGTTTTTATAGAAAATGTATTGGTGTCAATTATTATTGTTAATTGCATAGATGATCCTTGGACATATTTCACGCGACGTCATCTAGTTCCAAGCTACTCGAAGGTAACGTAATGCTTGTGTTATTGAGATCGATTGTAAACTTTTATTTTTGTTAGCGTTTTTGGCTTGGGACGGCTACAGTATGGTTGTGACAAATTGCGTAATACACAATCGGTAATTATGAAAATTAGCTTAATAAAAAGTTAATGCCTAATTTGTATTCGTATTCCAGATTATCGGAATGGCTCAAAACTTCTGTTAGCTTACCTTTAACTTACCAGTTAAAATTAAAATTGTACTTATTTTCTCCAATGAGAACAGCAAACAGCATAAATGCGTAAAACCAACAAATTCCCGTTGCCCTTAGACGCAGTGAAAAAGGCTTTCACCGGGCGACTCATGCCACGAGCACTAATCCCACAAGAACACAGAGAAAACGTAACTCCCTGAATCGGTGAAACAAGTGGCTGTTTTGGCGCCGACGGCCGTCACCACAAAGCGACGGCTGACACGCCAAATCCAAAGAAGACACTGTCGGTGGTGCTGTCCGCTCTTTGTGCACGCAATCAGCAGAGGCTTTGCCCCGCAATTATTCAAAATACATCGAGCAATATTAGATAGGTGCGCTTCCTACGCGTTTTGCATTCGGAATCAGACGGACTTTGTACGAGCACTCGAGGGAGTGCGCTGTTCATGCGACAAAGTCACTCGCAGATTGTGGCTAGCACTTTTTGTACACAAGTGACTTGGGAGTTCGCTATGCATGCTGTTTAAACGCACCGAAGGACCTGAGCCGAAATAAATATAAATATAATTAACCTTGGACATTTTACACGGCGTCTTCTAGTCCCAAGCTAAGCAATCTAATGCTTGTGTTATGGTAACCAGATGACTGATATACTACTTAGATAATTTTTTTTATTGTAAATACATACATATTGTAGATAGAAAAACATCCAAACCCCGAACATCTGTAGAACATTCAAACATTTGTCCCGTGGCGGGAATCGAATCCGCAACCTCCGCGTCTCAGACGAGCCTTCGCCCACTGCGCCACAGAGGTCGTCATATTAATAATGATTGCAACGAACGTCCTACCCATACTCACCCATCGAGCTAATTTGGGATAATTGATTGCAATCGAAGAGATTCAATCTCTTGTGAAGATGATCGAAGATCACTTGTGAGGTGATTACGATTCCTATTTCTAGCAGGACATAATATATTTTTGAACTGAATATTCGGTGAACATACGTAACAAAATAAATAAAGTGGAACATAGAACCTTTTTTGAAGTCGGTTATTTATAAATAATAATAATAATAATAATGATTTTGGTATGAAATCATTTCTATAACTGAAAGATAACGTTTTACCTAAAAATAAATGACGCTTATATCTATGCTCAGTTTTAATATCGACTAAATATTGAGTAAACATAATTTTCATAGCTTAAATTTCCAATAAATAGCGTTGAGCTGTTCCAATTGAACTTACTCGGCGAGAACAGTTGAGTGGACTGGCCACAAGAGCGCCTATCAGTAAAGTGTCAAAGACAGCGCATGAACGTCACCGTTGAGTCTGGATAATTTCCGCAGAGTCCGTACGGCAAACAAGAGACATCAATGGCCATTTTACAATACTCACCCCTTGTTGTGAAAGCTGACTACACAGCATGTATTGGATAGTCTTGTGTGATAATGAACTTACTAGAAAACTATTTATCACAAGCTTACGCGCCCGCGGCTTCGCCCCCGTGTTATCTACCTGGATAAAAAGTAGCCTATATGTTATTTCAGGTCATAAACTTTGTAAATTTCAAGTTTCAGCCCAATCCGTTTAGTAGTTTTCGCATGAAAGAGTAACAAACATCCATACATCCATCCACACATCCATACTCACAAACCTTCGCATTTATAATATTACGAGATGACAAAAGAAGTCAAGTTACATAACACTCTACATCTACAATCGCTTTAGAATTTCCACGAACAAAAATGAATAGGGTTGGCGTTCGATGACGAAAACTTGAGTGATCAGAAATGTCCAATCAAAGGAATAGCGATCATAGAAATAAAATACATGGATACGAAGTGTTTCTCACTTGGCTCTCTCAGTCGACAATAACTATATAGTACTAGACTACTATTGTAGACAATGACTACAATAGTAAGTAAGTTTTTTTTAATTATTTATCGGAAGACCAATCCTACTTCCTACTAATATTATAGTTTGTGTGTGTCACTTACACACACTGTTTGTTGCTTGTTGCTTGTTTGTTACTGTTTGTTGCTTGTTTGTTACTCATCTTTGCAGAAAGTTTGATTTCATATTATTATATATTATTTCATATTATTCTTATTTATTTTCTTTCAAGGAACTTAATACTTTTAATTACTACTTTTTTAACAAACGTTTTTAAAAATTTAAGCCGTTTGAAGATCATTCGAATTTTTATTCCCGGTATTTTTTTTTTCAAAATTATACACTAAACGCATACGAAGTAAATGTATCCATCGTGGCCGTGATGGCAATGTCTTGTTATACCCGCATTCTATGCATGTAGAATATGCATGGTAACACTTCTAAACAGCTGGCCGAGGCATTACCATCTAAATTACCTAATTTATGCAGAGCTAGTGTCGGCCCGCGGCAACGCACGCGTAAAATACGGACTTCCCCATCCCATAGGAATTTCCCAAACTAGAATGCATTTAATCTGCCTATCGAAAATATCTAAAGAGAATATCCCGATTGGGCAAAGTAACATATTTTTAAAACAAATGCGCGGATAGTGTATATTAGTAGGCCGAGGTACTACGGTAATGTTAATCTCATAAAGCCAGTGATATAGCAATCGCAAAATGGTAAAATTAAGTAAAAAAACCATTATGTATCGCTATTGTGGTCTCGATGAAATCCAATCAGGAGTACTTTTCGCCCTGTTGGTACTCGGATTGCACTTGATTACCCCGTGCCTTGGCTTATTAAACACTAGCTTCCCAAAAGAGTCGGATCGACCCGCCCTGAGTTTGATTAAGTCGATAAAAATTTCACACACCTCCCAGCAGACCTGCATTTGCTCAGGTATATCCTAAATGAGTTCATGCATTTTAATTACCGTCGATGCGATATTTTCGCACCGATTCGACACAAAAATCGTCTGATATGAATGATTATCGGCGAATATTCGATGAGCCGGCGGACGATGCTCACGACGAAATTCCCTTTGCGCGGTCGGCTGCGGCGCCATCATTTGTACACACTAAGCATGAAATGTTGCCAAGCAAACGTGTAGGTAGTGTTTGCGTGGAGGTTTAGGCAAGGCGGCGGGGGTGGGCCCCGTGCCCCGGCGCGGTGCGTGCGTCGCTCGCTCTGAGGTTTCAATATTCCATTAGGAATACATTCGATCGCTGCATTTTTCGGACAAACAAACCGATCAGACAAAAACAATCTTGAAAAGCGGTCTTCAACCGCTATTTTAACTTTTCGACCTCTAACTCGATTTGATTTCCGCTGTTTCAATAATGTCATGTTGGTCGAATTTGAGGGTAAAAGTCAAATATTCGTCGGACGGCATGCACTTACGTTTAACGACTACGGCTTTGAGAGTGGGATGTGTAGTTATGAAATATTCGTGTGGTTCGGTCTCGATTCAATCTTTTTGGCATTTCAAAGGCATGTTTATAAGCGAATATAAAAGTTGGCGGCCTTTGACGGTACTACGAGTACAACTAAAATATTTTTTCGGCACAACAATGTGTATTATTTTAGAAGTTAGCCCATTGTTAGTGGCGCAGTCATCCTTGAGCACCGGTTTCTGTCATCAAGCCCTCGCAAACACAGATGTAATTTGACCAGTAACTCAATTTGGGGAACAATCGCGTTGGTTGGAGGGCCAAGGTCACTTGCGCAATAACCAAGAAGTCAACATTCTGTTTAGATTGGATTTGACAGACATTGAACAGGCTTTGTAGGTTTGCTCAGCATTGTACAGGAGGACAGCTAGATCACTGCGTTGTACAACAATGCTATTCAAAATTACTCCAACATCCATGATCTGCACATCATTTACAGTTACAACTAAAACTAGCATGAGAAAAGCTACAGAAAGTTGCAATTGCAAAATACATTATGATCATTATACTTCATCAGACCAAATACAGCACAGCACGGATTGAAGCGAATTCTGTGAACTTGTCCGAAATGCATCAGCTATTTTACATGCCAGAAATGGTGGGCACCCGGGGCGTTAATGGCATTCGAGACACGTCGGCAATTGTCACTTTCAATCGCAGAACAACCCCAGATCTTGTTTAAATTACACCAACAAATATGTAGAAGATGTTGCGTTTTGCTGTACAATAAGTTCGTTTGAGCTAAATAATCTAAAGGCAATCATCATGGCATAATTGTACGTGCTTTAGCACGAGCTTTAAACTGTGAAGGAAAACATCGTGAGGAAATCAGTAAGCATTCTAGTAGAGTCGACGGGCTTCCAATCTTAAACATCTTCAAAGATCTGAAAGAATTTGTCTACCGCGCCTTGGGAATACAGACGTGATCATTTATTTAGCATATTTCATTTTCATTTCATTTTAAATATGTACATGTTTTTATTGCTAGAACGTTTTAAAACATATATCTCCCTGAGCCTGAGCGAATTAATATTGAATAATTAACGATGGAAACGGATAAGCGTGCATCAGTATGTATTATTCCGTATTTATACAAGAGTGCTTGCACAGCAGAAGGGACGATGTGACTCTTTGGGATTATTAAGTTGGTAACTTATAATTCTTTAGAATACTTGCCAAATTTTTCTTATAGACATTAAATAAAATAATATTGCTCGTCCAAAGCCACTGGCGGAAGCTTGTTAAAAATAAAATGAGTAAGGAATTACGTATTTTCGTTGATACTTTTTATAACGTATCCAATAGAATGAAATGGCAAGTTTCGGCATTTATAGCGACGGGCAGTAAGGGCTTGTGACAGCTACTTTTTATAAGAGTTGCTAAATGAATCATCAGTCGTCAGGCTTCTGTGTCTAAATTTTTCTGTATTTACTTAGTAAAATTCACTAGACCTCTTGGCAGACCACCTGCTAGATGGATGGACGACATAGTTGCCGTACAGGGTAAGACCTGGATGCAAAAGGCCCAAAGTAGAGCTGATTGGCGGTTATGGAAGGAGGCTTATGCCCAGCAGTGGGTCACGAAAAGCTGTATATGATGATGATGACTTAGTAAAACAAAAAAACTTACTTGTGAGTGGGCAGCGTAGTGTGCAAGTCTCTTAAAGGAACTCACTTTGAATTGAAACATTAAGTATGCAACACATCATAAATGAGTCATGGAATTATAATATGCCAATTAATATTGAAGCAAGTTAAAGCGCAGAAATTGAGCGTCAAAGCAAAAAGCTTTCCGAGATATCAATCATGTTAAATTGCTTTCGATTCTCCTAATTAGAGAAAATACGCAAATTAATTATGTAAGTAATAAGTTGGAATTGGTATTGCAAGATCGCTGATAAATGGTAGTGATGTCTCACGTCTTTTTGTAATTCTTTCCTCCTAGGATAATAATTAGGTTGTAAGACGTAGAACATCATGGGTTCACAACATTAGAGAGTGGACAGGAGTTAAGAAAAAAGAAGGTCTGTTTAGGCTAGCACTAGACAAAGAAAAATTTAGCAATATGACAGCTAACCTTCAGTAATAGAGAGGCACCGACAGAAGAAAAAGGATAATAATAAATATAAGAGTTTTTAGGCTAAAGGCCTCCGTCATGGCTACACGACTTTAAAAGCCGGGATCAACAATTTAACGTGCCCTCTGAAGCACGGAAGCGCTCAGCTAGTAATGCCACTTGCGGTCACCCATCCAAGGTGAACGTTGCTTAACTTCAACGATAAACCAAGAACATCAGCAAGCTTCGTCACGAAAAGTGCTTCTGGGGATTAAAATGTTTTTTTTTCTTGACAGTAAGTACCTACCTACATTTTTTCTGGACAAATAACGATACTGATTAACAAATTCTAAAACAGATTAAGTTCGCTTAACAATCTTTTTGCCTGATTCCCATTCCCAAACATCACCTACATATTGAAGCGCTCGTGGCGAAGCTTGCTAAGACGTTCTTGAGAGATCGTCGAAGTTAAGCAACGTTCTGAGCGGTCACAACTGGGATGGGTGACCGCAAGTGGCATTTATATCTGAGCGCTTCTGTGCTTCTGCACGTGAGGGCACGTTAAATTGTTCTCGGTTTAAAAAAAAAACTTTTTTTTACCTACATATTATTAAAATTGAGACTGCCAATCGATGTATTCAATGTTTTTCTTTGTAATTCATTCTCTAAAGTCTATTTGCCAACTACAAGAAAATAATAACACAATACCATTTTTTCTGACATTAGTTAAGCTTTTCCCAAACTGGAAATAACTATGAACCTAATTTAGCATTCAAGCTATTGTAGTGCAATATCCATTCCATTCTGGGACGATGATACATTTATCTCTAATTAAACATTCTTCAGGGAAATTAGGATGAAACTGTTTAGGAACTATTAGTGAGTAATGTTGTATAAAAGTACCGATAGCAAATAAGATAATGACGCTAGAGGTTTTATTATTTAGAACTGAAATGAGGTGAACAAATTTTAATGAATATGTAATGGAATTAACTAAACTTCATCATCATTTCCATGCCCTTATTCACCTTTATGTGGGGTCAGCACAACAGGTACTCTTCTTTCACTCTTCCCATCACTGATCTACTTGTTTATTTCGACTAGTGACCACAGTGACCGAAACGTCATTTGAAACGTCGAGGTAAATAGAACGATTTCGATAAAAGATTAAGTCAGAGTAATATAATTTACAAAGCAGCTTGCAGCAGCGTCTGCAGCACTGCAGACGCGCTGCCTCCGTGCGGCACTTTGCGGTGAATTGTAAGGCACCCTAAGTTCTACGGAGATGACGATCAAGACAGATGAGTTAACGAGATTAAAATTATAGGACTGATGTTTTTAATAAGTTATACAAGAAACCCACTTTTTCACTTAAGGATGTCTTAAATCAGATGGTTAAAAACACGGGGCTTTTTTGTTCGTGTTGCTCAAATGTAATGAATTCAAATTGAAGTTTTCTCGGGGATAATATGACGTGAGCAATTCCAGTTTGCAAAGTTAATTTAAAAATATTTCTTTGCTGTCTGTACGCACCCGCGCTTAGGTTTGATTGAACGCATAAGAATGCGGGGAGTTGCGAATATTATAATATGCGAAACAGAGAGGGCAGGAGAATAGAAGGAGACGGCTACATCGCAATTACCTCGTGAGATTGTTGAATAAATTTACATTCAGTTGATTGAAATAATAATGAAATTGGCCCGGCACACTCTGCACGATGGAACCGTAGCTATATATAAATTAATATTATAAAATGATATAATACACAAATCGTGTATGCCTGTGCTCTGGTACGAACCTATTTCTATTGTAATTTGATTCATTTTGAATTATGCAAAGAGTTACTGACGGATTTCGCCTCGAACTTAGAACCAAGACATGGAGATTTCACCTTACTACAGAGTTTTGTCATTAGGGTTCCTTATCCAAAGAGTAAAAACGGGACCCTTTTACTAAGAATCTGCTGTCCGTCTGTCTGTCACTAGGCTGAATCTCATAAACCGTGATAGCTAGACAGTTCAGTTGAAATGTTCAAAGATGATGTATTGCTGTTACTTACCGATATTTATAAAAATGTCCAAGGATATTTATAACAACAAAATACTAAAATAAACATTTAAGGGGGGCTCTCATACAACAAACGTGATTTTTTGCCATCTTTAGCTCTAAACTAATAACGGCAAAGGTATATATTCACTTTATACTAAATTAAAATATAAAATATATATTGAAGGGGGACTCCAATATAAAAAACGTGATTTTTTGCCGTTTTTTGCTTGTTCTATTATGTATACCTAATTTAGTGTCGAATGTGTATAGATAATGGTACGGAACCCTTCCTGTGCGAGCCCATCTCGCACTTCATTGATTTTTTCTACTTAACCTTTAATCTGGGCAACAGTGATCCAAAGGTTTGGGATGTTCCGTACTCCATTATTTCCGTATTTAACATCCCTTCAAAGCTAATTCGCATAAATTTCTACAACAACCGAAAGAAAAGCCTAAGTAAAATCCAAATGTCCCACAAAAATTATTCCGCCTATAAAAGTTGGTCTCTTGGGAAGTACGCAAACTCAATCCCACATATCCTTGACCCACAGGTCATCGACCCGACCCATCGGATATCAGAAACTATTCGAACGCAAAAATCAGGCGATACGTCGTCGGAGTCGTCCAGTAGAGGCTGAGCTCTAGCTTAGTTGGGTAAGTACAACCGGAGGGGTCAGAGTGAATTGGGTGAGATGTCGCTGCGACCCTGACCTAGCTCAAGTGTTGGGCGGGTCACGTGGCCGGGCGGGCGGTAAGTAACTCCGGTCGTTCACCTTGAGACGAGACACAGGAAGGAGGTTTTCCGCCGCGCCGGTTGGAAATTTTGGTCGGAGACATTTTGATAATTTCTATTTCCATAGATAAAGGTGAGAGGTTCGTTTATAAATTCATTAGATGAAGATACTTACTGATTAAGATGTGTTAGTTTGTTTATGATGGAGGTTTTTTAGCGTAATTTGGTGAGCACATAGGTAAGGATTTTTTTTTTGTAGGAACTCAAGGATCACTTCCTCTTACATTCTAGGTGATTCTAATGCCTGTCAGGCTCGTAAAGAGTAGCCGTAGCGAAAATAAGTCGGAGTTTGAAAGAGAAAACAAGCTGAAGATATAATTATAATGACTAAATGACGTTATTTTTATTACCTAGTACTTTAATTAAACGTACTTTAATATGTCTATGCAGCATTTTAGAAAGTTGAATATAATTTCTAAATGCCAGTGCTTTTTCAACAAATTAACTGTTTATTCTGAGAGTGAACTGGGTTGGTATTTCACTTAGTTAATAGCAACCAAAGACGATTAATATCTAGAAGACAGACAAAGGCCATACACAAAATCGTAACCCGATCCCGCAGAACCAGATAGCCTGAAAACTTTAAAACATCAATTTTATCCAAGAAATTTCAATACTTAGTAGTAGGTAGCAACAATATTCAATATTTAAACATTTTTAACTAGAAAGTAATTGAAATTTCTTGGATAAAATTGATGTTTTAGAGTTTTCAGGCTATTTTTTAGGGTTACGATTTTGTGTATGGCCTTTGTCTGTCTTCTAGATATTAATCGTCTTTGATAGCAACTAAGTTAATGGTCAATTCATTTACAAACACGAGCATCAATAGATGTTTAATTTACTTTTTGTTTGTATTTTTATCTATTAATTATCCTGTTATAAAGGGTGATGCAAGGCTATGGTTGTTTTTTTGAAATAAAATGCTTTTTGCAAACCGTTTTACCATTACATTACTAAGGTTTTCTGGAACTAGTTATTCTCTTAAACAAAAAAACAGCGTACAAAGCTGAAAGTTAATACAAAGTAGGTAACTTAACTTCTACAAATTGGTATGTATGTACCATTTTGTTTGTTTAAACGTAGCGTCTGGCTAAACGGTAAACTAAAACTCAAAATTTATTTATTCAATACGATCTTATGGCGTCACGTCCTTAAAACTAGAGGATTCTACTGCCTGTTCCAAACGGTAAAATTGTGGTATGTACTTACAATTATTATTCAATACAAAAAATTAGATGAAGAAAAATACGAAAAATAGGGCATAAAATCCTTTAACTAACTAATTTATTGCCGTTGTCTGTCAAAGAAGACAACGTTGGAATTGTCATTCATATAGTCACAGTACAAATCATCATCATCAATATATATATAAAACAATAAGCATTTTTCTGGAATCAACGCACAGACCAAACCGCTGAAGCTATGAAGCTGAAATTTGGAAGGTAGCTTCCTTTTAAAACAAAACTGAGCACTAAGAAGGGATTTTTCGAAATTCCACCCCTAAAGGGTTGAAAAGGGGTGAAAACCGTTGTATGCAACTTTTTAATGCGTGAAGCGATTTTCTTCAAACTCAGTATAAATATTGTAAATGATAAATAAATTTAAATGTTTTTCAGGAATTAAAAAAAAAACGCCTGAAAAGAGGTAAAATGTGGTGACAAAGTTTGTATGGGAACTTTTTAATGGGTAGTTCGATTTGCTTGAAACTCGGTTACAACACTAACAATGCAAAATAAATATACATGTTTTAGGGTTTTTCGAAAAAAACCCTATAAAAGGGTGAAATGCAGTGTCGAAGTTTATGTACAACACGCGAGCGAAACCGCGCGGGGTCTGCTAGTACAATATATACACAATACAAAATATGCATACCAATATTCATGGTGAAATATGTGAACTCTCTATGACATAACAATACATCTTGTACTTACCATTATTTCATGCAAAAAATTAATTCATTTCACTTCATTTCAGTTTTCAGAATACTTCTGCGCTAATGAGTATCAATTAGTCTTCGACACGAGACACTGAGTTCCATCAGGCACCCAATACCGTTTTTGAGACTTTTATATCACCCTGTACTTTAATTGCATGGCCTTTATTAGTTAGCGTCAGGTTGGCAGGTTGTCTGAAGCGTATGGAACTAAGAGTATATCCAAGAATTGCTACCAAATTGCTACTATTTGCTACTTTATTCAAAAAATTGCTACCTGTTACAGATTTTGAGATATTCAATAATTTTTTTGACCAGCCATTCAGACATCAGGTTCTCAGGTTGCGTCTCTGTTCGGCAATAAGGACACCGACTTTCTGAAAGTGGGATGAACAAAAAATTGCTACCTAATTGCTACTTCCCTGATTTGAAGTTTAAATAGCGTAACATACATTGATTTTGAAAATATAAGCATTTTAAATATTTGTATGAAGGAAATCGCCTGATAAATTGACATAGCAATCATTGTCTATGAGATTTCATACCTACTTTGTGCAGGTGTTCATTTTCATAGAAAATTAACAATTGTTTAGAGATAATTAACAATTCCTTTATTTGCAATACTAAAAGGTTGATACAATTATGTAGGAGTCCACTTTACCAGCCATTCTAATAAAGAATGGCTGGTAAAGTGTAAAATTATAGACATACTTACCAGAAGATACTTACCCACTTGCCGCGCCTAAGTATCTAGATGTAAACATCTATGATAATAGAGCATAATAAAAGTACCTACCTAATATAAACGGATTTTCAAACCTTCATATTGTTTTGTGTTAAGTAAATGTTCTTTAGATTGTAACACTAAAATAAAAGATTATTTATCTTTAGGTTATCGTTTGTTTAATGTCTTTGATTACATAATCTATTAGGTAATAATTGCAATAGTTCTTCCAAAACTATCCAGCATCTGATTTCTGATTTCTGATTTCATAATAACAGGGGCTTGTAAATCGATCGCTCAAACGTAGGTACTTACTCAAAATTTAGGCATGATCAGGTAGCCAACATTATACCTACACCAACGACTAGCGGCAAAATACAACCTAATAGAAACACCACCTACAAGACCAACCCCGTACTATAAATACCTAGAATCTAGAAAAAGTCTGCATAGTAGGTACCTACTTACCCATAGCATTATCTTCTACCGGCGTTATCCCTATACCAGTGGTTCTTAACCGGTGGTCCGCGGACCACTGGTGGTCCCTGGAAGCATCCCAAGTGGTCCGCGGAGCCATCCCAATAATTATTAAGATAATAGTGACAACAAGTCGACACAACGCGACCCGCGCTCGGCGCATGACCGAAGACGCGAGGTGCATGAGTGCGGCGGCAAAAACAAGCACCGAAATCGGTTGGATGCCACTGCGTCGATATGCGTTTGGCTTTGGGTAGCACTAAACCGAGAATTCAGAAGTTAGCAGTGCCATACTAACCCTAAGGCAAACTAGACACGTGCCTAGGGGCGCCAGGGTATCAATGGGTGCCGCGCCCGGAATTTTAAACAAAAAAAAATAGTTAATTTAAAAGTCTCATAAGTATGCACTTTAGCAAAAGGACACACAGAAAAGGGTCACTTCCGCGTACCTTTCATACAAAATACATAGAGGCGTCGCGACGCAAAACTTATTTTAGTATGTTATTTCTCATCGCAGAATAAGAACCGACCGTAAACCAAAAGCAAGAGCAACGTTGCTTTTATCTTAAAAAAAAATTTTGCTCGCTCCGCTCGCTTTGTTCACACTAAATAAGGACCGACCGTAATCAAAATCAAGCGCTACGTTGCTTTTATCTTAAAAAAAATTTTGCTCGCTCCGCACGCGTCGTTTCACACAGAATAAGAACCGATCCTAAGCTAAATCAAGTGCTACGCTACGTGGCTTTTATCTTTAAAAAAATTTTGCTCGCTACGCTCGCGTCGTTTCACGCAGAATAAAAACCGACCGTAAGCAAAAACATGTGCTACTTTGCTTTTTTCTTCAAAAATTTTTGCTCGCTCCGCTCGCGTAAGACAGGCGCCGATTGCTTGCCTAGGGCGCTCTCGACATTTAATCCGCCTCTGGAAGTTAGTAAAGAGTAGGTATTCTTTACATTTACTTAGGTACATAACTTGGTGGTCCATGGCAAGACAGAAATTTTGTCAAATGGTCCCTCACGACTAAAAGGTTAAGAACCACTGCCCTATACTGTTAAGTACTATATACTTACTACCCAACTCTTCCAGTCACTTGAGTTGAGAGGCGCTCGATTTACCGAAGCATACCTACTTTTGCATTACCTACTCCAAAAAGCAGTAATTCCTGTGTAGGATTGTGCGTAAATTTTTACAAAGCGACCTCGTCAGCGATGTGCAGCCATCAAACCCCATAGCAATCAACCTCAGTTGTAGCACATGATGTGCACTTGGCTTAGGCCCGTGCTCATTAAGTAATTACCGACTTGTATGAGTCGAGTCGATAAGAATCGTAAAACAATAACAAATAGGTAGGTATTTGCAAAGCATACAAACATTTGTCTTGCGGCGGTGATCGGACCCGCAACCTATGCGTCTCAGATGGGCTTTCACCAGTGGTTGCGGCGCCACAGAGGTCGCAAATGAAAAAAAATCATGCGCTTGTCACTGCGTTAGTAGGTAGCGCGCGCGGCCGAGTAAGTACCTACCTACTTGAGCGTGCGAGCGAGCTAATTAAGTGCTGCGCAACGCAACTGTGTTTCAGAACTGTTAGTTTAGTTACCTACCTATATGATATATCACTGAAGTTTGAGCTTTTTCTGTACTCGGTTGGGCTTCCAAAGGTCTGAACCTATGAACAGTAGGTATAGTAGGCAGACCGTACGTACACTACATGTGCAGGCGAAGATTTCGTAAGTATTATGAGTAAGTAATGTGTGACATGTAAGTACTTAAGTACCTATACCTATACTATACATCTAAGTATTTATAGTAGGTAAGTATACTTAATATAGGTATATTATATATTTAAGTTTCTTAAAAATCTGTAGTGGTTTTATAGTAGGTACCTACCTAGTAGATAGCAATACAAAGTTAAAAAGTTACCTACCTAATACCTAGTAGGTACCTACCTACTAAATCAGAATAGTATTATATGATGTGCTAGGTACTTAATACCTACCTAAAAGTACCTACGAGATGGTTAAGGTAGTTAGGTATGATTAGCCAAAAGTTAGAGTAGGTAGGTAGGTACTTAAGTACCTACTTACTTACATAATATTTAAAAGGTCTTTGATCCATTATAAACACTGCTTTTCATTTCAAATATAAGTACCTACTTACTAACGGAAAGTATCTAAGTAGTATGCACCTACCTACTTACCTAAATAAAATCTTGAAAATCATTTATCTACCTAGGTATGATAATCTTTCTTAAACTTTCGCGATCACAATTCATGCTTTTAAATTGAAATTTACAGAATTTTATCGCGTAGGTAATTTACCTTTCATTATTTCCCGACGTTTCGGCTGTGTAAGCCATTCTTTATTAGAATATTCCTACATAATTGTATCAACCTTTTAGTATTGCAAATAAAGGAATTGTTAATTATCTCTAAACAATTGTTACTTTTCTATGAAAATGAACACCTGCACAAAGTAGGTATGAAATCTCATAGACAATGATTGCTATGTCAATTTATCAGGCGATTTCCTTCATACAAATATTTAAAATGCTTATATTTTCAAAATCAATGTATGTTACGCTATTTAAACTTCAAATCAGGGAAGTAGCAATTAGGTAGCAATTTTTTGTTCATCCCACTTTCAGAAAGTCGGTGTCCTTATTGCCGAACAGAGACGCAACCTGAGAACCTGATGTCTGAATGGCTGGTCAAAAAAATTATTGAATATCTCAAAATCTGTAACAGGTAGCAATTTTTTGAATAAAGTAGCAAATAGTAGCAATTTGGTAGCAATTCTTGGATATACTCTTAGTTCCATACGCTTCAGACAACCTGCCAACCTGACGCTAACCTTTATTACTGTGAAAATATATTGTTATGCTTCGTTTGATTTAATGTTGTTTCCTGTTGATAACAATAGTTTTTGCTTCATGATGCTCTAACGATATGTTTACTATTTTCATCATCTCTATCCCAGAGAATGCAATTTTATTGTTATGTTTATGTTTATCTATATTATAAAAAAATTAGTAATTTGATCTGCCGATGAAGTTCTATGTTCTCATGTGCTTGTTTTAATTTCTTATGACCTTACGGGTAGGAACCCAAAATAGGAATGACTTGACAGTATTTTATTAGTTCAATGCCCGGTTCCTATATCCTAATGGATGACTATATCGATCGTCATACCTTTTTTTTTTTTCGGACTGATTTTTATGTTAAGTGGTCTTCCGGACCATTATAACTTCACCGGGCTTTGGCGAGTGCAGAAGGCCTCTACGCCGGAGAAGGCCTCTACGCCGGAAGACGGCCTCTACGCCGGAACGTCATAGCTACGTTGTTAGGCTGGTTTTATAGTCGCGCTGACGGTCGCTGACTGTCGGCGCTGACGGCCCAATATGTATGAACTGCGCGCGCTGATAGCAACGCGTCATTCAAAACGCTTCCTAGAAGTTCATATATCTCGGCCATCAGCGCTGACGGTGCGCGTGCTGTTGGCGTAAGACTAAAACCAGCCTCATCTGTCAAAAAGTGTCATACATTTTGTCTTGTATAAACAACGTTTCTATAGAGATAGATTGTCATCTGTACGTTGGATATAGGAATTGGGCATTAGCAGGCACACAGCGGAGTATCCCACTCCGCTGTGTAGGTAGATATTTCCGGGCCACCCGCGGGTGGCCGTGCGGCTTGTGTAGTTGGTTTAAAGTGGATTTTCGCGAGTCATCCGAAACTTAAACGTGTGACAGTGACAGAGTTATAATGACTTTTTAAGAAAAACCTTTCAAATAAAAAAAAACAATTACTTTACACGATTTTGTCGCCTAGACAAAGAACTGTACTAGATGTTACAACTTGTCCATCACTCTTCATAATGTGCAATTGAATGGATCTAGGGTCTAGAAACTGGGCCATTGTAGTTTTATTAAGACCTAAAGATCTACGCACATCGAATATATTTTTAAAAATTCTACTTTCAATTCTTATACATGAAAAATCTTACCAAAATGTTCGATTCCGGCGGGATTCGAACACGTGATGATACGAGCGATCTTCCTTAAGCCGGACTGCTTTACCACTTGGCCACGGAATCCCTGAACGCCGGTATTAAATTATTGGTAAGATGATTTTGGTTAAGCACCTAAATCTCTACCTATACAATAATATTTTTAATTTTATAGCAAACATTTTATTATTATTACCCAGATTCAATTATTATAAAAACTTAATTAATTATTGACAATGATAAAAAAAATCAAATATAAATAAGGCATAACAACAGTTGAAACAATAATTTAGATTTAGAGCACAGATTGCTAATCCTATCAACGATACATTCAGCTTAGTCGTCACAGGGGATTACTTTGCATTGCCACTATCCGAAACACATCGTCTATTCACCTCTTGCTTGGTTCGCACTGTACGCAGACGGACGTGTAATAGAATAGTGTGCACCTGCCTTAGGCACGACCTAGTAGGATGTGGCCACTCAACCGAGGTGTAGAACCATCTAAATGCATTTAGACGCATATGCTAGAGAGTGAGAACAACAAAAAAAGTCTTATTTGTTTTATTAGTAGGAAATACGTACTCAAGGTACCTTTGAACTTATACATTCTATTAAGATAATCAACAAGTCTATTTTTATCGTATTGTCTTTATTTTAGTTAGTACCTAATGGTCGCAGCGCATCCTGTTATAACTCTGTCTTTACAAAAATAAGAGAACAACTTCGCCTAATTACGAAACCGTGATTACCAATAAAAACCTCAAAAGTCGCACACAACAGTCTCAAAAGTTAGCGAACGAACGCTTTCATAATTATTTTTGAGAAAAAAAGAAAGTTATTCGGAACAATAGTGGCTTGGCGCGAACAAAGAGCAACTTACGCAACAGCAAGCCTTCTAGGACGCCTCTCAAAGACGTCTCCGAGCTAATTCCAGCCGCGCTGAACGGTGACGCTCTCCCATCACCAAGGCCCGACAAGCTCTTCTCAACGCGTTAACCACTAGGGGGCCACCCCCGCCCCGCTTCTCCCCCGCCCCCATCGAAAAAAGGCGATGCACTTCGAATTGTTCTTTTTATGTCCGCCATCGATCGTTTCGGTAAAGGAGTGAGTTTTTATCTGTCCGGCATCCGTGCTCTTACTTCACACGTTGCGTCGGGTACTAATTGGGGACGTTCCGAGCAGCTCAATGAGAAAATGGAGCAATCGAGAGTTGTGAGATTTTTGCGGGGGACACACGATAGCGAGAGATAATGGTATTCCGCAGGTCGGGTATATGTGAACTCTGCTTCGGCGCAGGGAGGTGTGTATTCTCTGGCTTTTGGCTCGAATATTTGTTTGATAATCGAGAACTTGTATAATATAAGGGCAATTTCAAGTAGTTTTATAAAAGGTACTTACGAGTACAACGCAGATCTTACGCAGTGACCATAGAATTGCAACTTACCTGAAAAATAAGAAAAGAAGTTTAGTGTTAAAGAAAATTTTCATAGCAACAAATTCATGACGATTTCAAAACATCTACTTCGTAATCTACAAACTTCGAAACTTACAGACAGTAAGTTCGTACGAGCTACGGCTAACTTTGGTATCAGAATTTTAAAGGCCTCGATCATGGCTTAACGACTTTAAGAGCCAGGACCGACAATTTAACGTGCCGTCCGAGACACAGAAGCGGACCGCTCCTAATGCCATGGCGGTCACCCATTCAAATCGTGACCGCTTCGAACGTCGCTTAACTTCAACACTTCTGAGCAAGCGCCATGAGCGTTTCATTCGACATGTCTGTGAAGAACATAGTTGGTTGTTCTGTGCTTGGGTGCTTTAAAGTATAAAAATTATACACAGTAAAGCCGATCTTCCACCGCCAGCTAAACTAACTTATCGCATAGTTGAGCCAGTTTTTCATACATGTGCGGCCGCAAACTATGCCAGCTCAGCTTACTTATTCCCAGTTTATGCGAGCTAAGCTAAACTAACTCAGGGTACTTTGCTTAGTTTGGGGCTAGATGGCGCTAGTTGTGAATACCCACAAACATTCACGAGAAACTATTGAGTAATCCCATGACAATTGTAACTCTATCGATAGATAGTTTATTGTTTGTGCTGATCGTGTTCTAGTTGATACGAAAGCCATTTCAGCTCTGTAACTATTTCCATTTTCAAGCATCAGTTTCACACAAAACTGTTCTGTGCCATTTACTGTAAGTATCAAAAATATTAGCTGTATTTACCATTTGTGTGAGACAAATAAACGTTATTATTATTATGTACCTATTTATCATTTCACTGCACTCAGGCTCGTATTCGCGCGATGTCACTCAGTTTCCATAGAGATCTATAAAAAAATCGATACTTGAGCGAAGACTCAAGTAGTGCAGACTCTGAATATGAACCTCAGACTATAGTGAGTCTCTAAATTCCTTTGCATTTATCAAAACCCATAAAACGATATATAAAGCTGATGATGGGAGAAGTGGTACTTACACACAGAATAATATATTTTAGTGCCTATTAAACCAATAAGTACGGTACTATTCAACAATTATTTGTTGAGCTACAATACCGTACCTATATTAGAAATTACCTCGGAACTAAGCGCGTATTTCACATTTACTCCAAGCGTTATAGAGAAATATTGTACTGCGAATACCACGAAATAATTCACTTAGAGTACAGTAAGCGGAATATAACGTGACCAAGCCGAACTTAGGCCCTCCGGGCGGTCGCGCATTAGCGCGAACAGTTGTTACGAAAGAGATAAACAGACGTATCGACAGCACGTGAAACAGAGATAGTGATATTTCGACCAAAGCGAAGCTAATCGCATAACTATGTTCACTCCGGTCAACTTCGATTGCGCTTACTGTAAGTCGATGTATAAACAAGCATTGTTCTATTTGCTTAAGTGCATTGTGCAACGTTGTTTTATGTGTGATAGTCTCATTTGTTGAATTGTTGTTCAGATATGCCTTTGACACAGTTGACTTTCACAAAGAAAGTAATCGTCTAACATCTCAAAACGAATCCCTATTTTCTCTTGGCTAAAAATATTTCTGCATTTAGACGACCTCTGTGGCGCAGTGGGTGAAGGCACGCCTTAGACATAGAATGTAGCGAGTTCAATCTCCGCTGCGGGACAAATGTTTGCATGTTCTGCAATTTGTTCCGGGTCTGGGTGTTTTTATCTATAGATATGCATTAACAAAAGAATCAGTATAATAAGTAGTAAGTATATCAGTCTTCTGGTTACTATAACACAAGAATTAAGTTGCTTAGCTTGGAACTAGATGACGCTGTAAATAAAATATACAAGGATATTCACTTAAAAAGGCTACATCAGTATTACAACACTACGCAGGTAACGCCGTGAGGGCACAGCTATTTATTTACACAATACAGGTAATAAATTACATTATTTAATTTTTTTAACTGTTATCTATATTTATATTGAACAATGAACATATTTGTTTATTCTGTTTTGTGGCGATCATATTAGTCAGATTAATTTGCTGAAATCGTTTCTAATGATTAAAATGCGAAGCTGAATAATCCACGTACATTGTCATTGTTGGTAATAGTGTTAGCGTTATTTTCATGATTTTTTTGTTTTCTGTACCTATATTTGTAGTAGGTACTTAATTGGTAGGCTTGAGAGTTTTTCATTTTCTGTTTTTATTTATTAAGGTGTCTCTTTCGGACATAATTATTGTTAAATAATGTCATATTTTGTAATTTTGTGTAAGTATAGTGTACCCTGGTTCTGACGGCAGATCAGCGTTGTGTTTTTTATCAGCGCAACATAGTGCTGAGGACCTTTGTAACATTTCCAACTGTGTTTCTTCTATTTTTTTTTGTTTTTATTATTGTGTGTGTATGTTACAAATAAATCATTTATCATTTAAGTATTTTATTTTATTTTCTACATTTTTGGAAAACTTACAGCTAGGATAAGAATTATACAATATTGACAAAAAATACACATGTAAGGAACATTGTACTTTGCTGAGGGCCAATTACAAGTTTCCACAGATAGATTGAAAATGTATATATAGAAAAAAGGTTCAGTTTGTTATCATTTATCATTTCCCAAAAAAACATATTATTTTATGATATCTTTCCTATAAAACTATTTGACTGTAAACTCGTATACAGATTGATGAGCAATGGAAAACATAATGCATAGGTACAATGGCACGCTTCAGTGAACGATACTAAATTAAGTGTAAAACGCATTTGTGTAGTGGACTATCCACTTGGTTCCTTCCGGACTTACGGCACAACTACTGAGCTCAACTGGTTGTGCCGGGTACTTTTGATTCCCTTCTACACAACTGGCCAATGACTCAACCAGACATTCGGCACAATAGTTATTCTGTAGAAGTAAGGGCATCAAATTTTGTATTATGATTTTGATTTATGTAAGTATTATTTTGTTTAGGTACTTAAGTCATCTAAGGGCCTAGCCAACCGGCATTCGCTATAAGCGATTCGATTTCTATCATCGCTACACCTTTGATTTGACATTTCTGATCGCTCGAGTTTTCGTCATCGAATGTCAATTCCTAATACATTTTTTTTAGTTTCTAATCGAAAGCGATTGTCGAAATGTAACATGGCTAGGGCCTCTGACCTACATTTTGTAGCCCATACAGATTATCTATAAATATATGTATCAACTTGAATCACTGTTTCGCTGTAGACTAAACAAGCAATAGTACAAACCTTAGTGGTTTTTAGTTGCTAAGTCATTTGTCTTTTTTTATATAAATTGTTAAATTTTAATAAATTAAACATTAAAAATAACCGAAGCATTTTATTTGCCTTGAATTTAGAATTAAATAACTTTCAAGCCACTTTGGAAGCGACCTAACAATCACCGCAGTTCGGCCTTTAGTTTAAAAACTTCGTAATCACAGTTGACTGATTAGTCCTTAATGCATAAAATTGTAAATCGTGGCGAAGCTTGCTATGACGTTCTTGATAGATCGTCGAAGTTAAGCAACGTTCTGAGCGGTCACAACTTGGATGGGTGACCGCAAGTGGCATTTATATCTAAGCGCTTCTGTGCTTCGGAGGGCACGTTAAATTGTAGGTCCCGGCTTTTAAAGTCGATAAGCCATGACGAAGGCCTTAAGGCGGCCTAAAAACTCCGACACCAGAGTTGGCCACTTGCTCATACGAAGTACGTACGTAATGCATAAAAATGAAATTAAATATGATCACGACTGTATTCCCAAGGTGCGGTAGACATTTAAATAAATAAATAAATATCCTTGGACATTCCACACATTTCTTTCAGATCTTTAGGCATTTTTGATCCTTTGAAGATATCTAAGGGGGTTGTTAGAGGCTTGTCGGCTGCATCTATCTAGACTAACAAGTTCCTACTCCATTTCAACCTGATGTCGATAGCCATAGTTGGCTTGTTACTAGCGGTTAGCAGTAACTAGCCAACCGCGACTTCCGATTGCTAGTGTTGGGATTGATATGTTCTAGCCCGAAAGTTCTGACGCAGTTCGTAACTTACTGTGTTATACGTCCTATTTACAGAGCGATCAATTAATTTAAAAATGTTGATATTAGTTAATGTCGGTATCAAAATTGAAAGAAAGAAAAAGAAAGAAATAATCATTTATTCTTGTAGGACCTCAAGGATCACTTAATTTTCGTTTTACATGCTAGGTGATTCTAATGCCTGTTCCAACGCGACTCCCAACACCAGGGAAAGAATCAGGCAAGAACCTGGTGGTGTGGGCCTAGCTTTTTTTTAAAAGCGATCCCTTAACAATCTAAAATAATCTAAATAGTCAAGCTTTAGTGGGAAGCCAGTCGAACAAAGTAAGGCATGTCAAAGAGATTAAAAGTAATTGTAAAGTTAACAAGATAACACCTCAACAAAATGTTGTCTGGCATCACACGCTACACTTGGCTGACTTAAGTGGTACCTACTTATCAAGGTAGTAAAGATGACGACGACGATCAAAATGACGACGTGTGTCCCGAGTATCTCAAATAAAACTTACAAAAGTTTTAAAAATGTTGATATTCTGTGTGAAAACTTTATATAGCACACGGGAAATTACTCACGTAAAATTATCGTCGATTTAGATACCGTCTAATACAACTCACGATAGTTTTAAAAGTGGAATTAATATGATATTTGTTTAATGTTGTGTGAAATGTCCAAAAATAATCATTTATTTTAAACATAAAACACAATCGTACTGAACGCTGTGTACTAGATTTCGGCTGCCCTAGTCTCCGAAATTTTGCATTATAAATGCAATTAAAAAAAAACCAATACTTCTCAATAGCCGAGATTTTATAGGTGTGCCCTACGTATCAAAAGAGCAGTTTAATCTCGCTCACAATATGAAGCGCCGTAAATCTATCACCTGCCCGTCAAACACTAGCTTCACCAATATTCGCTGAGATGAGTTTGCCCTAGTTTTGACTTCTTGATTACAATAGCTTTAGTTACAATAGTGGTTTGTCTTCGGCTTTTAATCTTAATCAGAGCACTAATACAACACCATAAAATAAGCATTTGTATCACATCTTGTACATTATAATGCAGTATTTCTTAGCAAATCTTCGTGCAGCGGGTGTAAATTGTGATTTTTGGGCAGCACGGACCACAGCAAGGGCCGCAGCAAGGTCCGCAACACATTTTTTAGGATTAGTTGAAACGTTGATAATAATGAGGGGTCGGCATTCGGCTTTATCTCGAAGCCGAATGCAGAATCGAAGACTCGCCCATACCTAGCTCGAACTTAATTGATTCGATTACGTGTTTAGGCATTGAGTCGTCACAAATTAACATGTGAGACGACCAGCCAGGTCTTGCGGTACGCTCGATGGTCGAGCATTTCGCTTGTATGCATATCACCAGCACCACTTACATTAATTATTTCTCACCATAATAAGCGCTCGTGGCGAAGCTTGCTAAGACGTTCTTGATAGATCGTCGAAGTTAAGCAACGTTCTGAGCGTTCACTACTTGGATGGGTGACCGCAAGTGGCATTTTCGTCTGAGCGCTTCCGTGCTTCGGAGGGCACGTTAAATTGTCGGTCCCGGCTTTTAAAGTCGTTAAGCCATGACGGAGGCCTTTAGGCGGCCTAAAAACTCCGTCACCAGAGTTGGCCACTTGCTCATGACGAACGAACGAACCATAATATGGATTGCTGTTTGGAAAGGCGCAGCTGAGGAAATTAAAGATAATCTTAGGGATGAATAAGATAAATGTAAGATGGATAGCTAATGTTTTTAGGAAATTTATAAAAACATATTTTTGGAATGTAAAAACTTTCAACATATTTTAATTAATTATTTATCAATGATATTCTATGAACAATCATTGATCACAACTATATTCCCAGGGAGCGCTAGATTTGTTCTTTCAGATTATAAGCAAGTATAATTTAAAAGCCATTTTATTAGACCAACACCATGTATAAAATCTATAATATTCAGTGTTAATAAAACATTGTCTAAGATTATTAATATTTATATATTTAAACAGGGTGTTAAATACCTAAAATCACGTCACAATTTAATTACTACAAAATGTTTTTACTGACAGTGTATCCACGCTCTATGCAATTTGAAAATAAAATATGATGCTTGTTGTACTAAACAATTTCTTGCAAATCTTTTTAGTCATTTTAGATCATTTGAAGATGTCAAAGGGGTAGTCAGAGGTATGTGAAAACACTGAAGTTAACATTCCATACGCGAGAGGTTGCAAGCCCATCGACGCTTAATGCTATTCAATTGAATGCAGAAATAGTTTTTCCTGCAGTAAATTTGTAAATAAAATGTAAACGTGCATTATTATAAAAACTGATTATTCTTTAGAAAACAATACATCCTTACGTTACATTGTTGTTGTTTAATTAGAAACTTGGTCGTCCATTTAAATGTAATTACAGTCGGAGTAAATAATTGCTTTATGCAATATTTGCAACGTAAAAGAATAATTAAAATAGTTTTTAAAAGGTTTTATGTCCTCTAAGTCACCGTGAAACATCTTAAAACCTATTTTTAGTACCAACATTCGCTGAAATCAACGTAAGATGTAGATTATATTCATAAACATATTCATCCTAGGTACTCATATTATAAAGGTGAAGTTTGAACGGATATATATATATATATGGATGTTTGTTATATACTCTTTGACGCATAAACTAGTTATCAGATTTGGCTAAAACTTAAAATACACACAGTTTATGATCCGGTATAACACACATGCTATTTTTTATCCGGGTTAGAACAACGCGAGCGAAGCCGCAGGCGGATACTGGTAGCAAATAAATATGCACAACTATTTGAGTTTACACAATGGGTTTTGTTTTCAATTTTAAATACTTATTTTATTTCTCAAATTTGTTTTTCAATTGAAAGTGTTTATAATCAAAAAATAATTGCCACGAATGTAGTAACGAGTTAACTTCTTCTTCTTCCTGCCCTTATCCCACTATGTGGGGTCGGCACAACATGGTATTCTTCTTCCATTTCCCTCTATCAGACGTCATCTCAGCACTCACTCCTTTCTTACTCATGTCATCCCTCACACAGTCCATCCATCTTTTCTTTGGCCTACCTCTACACCTATATCCATCCACATTCATACCTAACACTCTCCTAGTAACGTGACATTCTTCCCTCCTCATAACATGACCATACCAAGCTAACCTAACCTAAGTAACGAGTTAACTTACCCGTGGAATATTTATTACGTGTAAGTGCTATCGATAGGTGCATAAAATATGCACTATTCTACATTTTTCCATTAGAAATATCGTATTCGTACAGAGTTGATGACATAAAGATATGTTATTTACTCGTCCGTGTTTCCATAAGGGTGAGTAAAGTATGTCGTCACTGTATGTATTATTTAGAGTGAATATGAAATTATAAATTATTCTGTTTGTTGTCTAGATAATAATAGTTCTCTGAAAACCAAATATTTTTAGGTTAGGTGGCCCATTTAATTAAAATAACTCATTTAAAGTACTTACTCATTTAAAGTCATAGTCTTTGCTCATTATGAAGAATTAAAAGGCTATAAAGTGATTCAACTTCACTTATGTATTTTTTTAGAAAGTAATTTGCATTCAGTTGGATATTAAAGACAGTATGTACGTATGTTCGTACGTAGCTCTGGTGACGGAGTTTTTAGGCCACCTTAAGGCCTCCGTCATGGCTTAACGACTTTAAAAGCCGGTAAAATAAAGACAGTAAAATATATTAATTTAAATGATCGACTTGCGGCAAAGTTATGAGTATAGAAGGCTTCCAACCAAAATTATGTGTCTTCCGGAACACTCAGCATAATACCACTCTACTTACCGTCGTACCTCAGATCACAAAATAGTCCAGTCTGGTCTACATTTGACCACGTACTTCGATATCACAACACGGAATATTTCACTAATTGATAAAGTGTATTAACCTGATTAGTGGAGCTTAGGTGACAAATTCGATCGTCAACCAAAGAGCACAAATTACACCACACACCCACCCCCCGCGTTAATTGCTAAAACAATTAAACCATTTATCAACAATACGAATTTTAAGTGTCCGTGCATAAACGGCGTATGCGACCTGTGACACTGCAAATTTACTGTCAGCGAATACTTTATTACATATGTTATAAGTTCCATTTTGCTAGAGATACATCGGAATGACAAGGGTGTAAGGCGTTTATGCAACCTGTGTACTACTAGTGAGAATGCAAATCAGTATGGTCGTGGCTCTAATCATGCTTAATCTGGAACTCGTTACCTTTTAATGTAGTGAGTTTAGTATATGTAGGAGATTTGTTTTTATAAATATGTTACACTTTCTTAGTTCTATTCATTATCCAATCCGTAAATAAATAAATATCCTTGGACATTCCGAACAGCGTCATCTAGTCCCAAGCTAAGCAATTCTAATGCCTTGTGTTATGGTAACGAGATGACTGGATACACTACACTACAAATGTAATTTGTAATGATGACTAATCGAACCACTGTACTTTACATTACATGTAAGTAATAGTTTCTTATTGTTTTTAGCTATTGAGAATTATTTTTGGGTCCAAAGAAAATCTTGTACTGTATCGGAAGGAGGATAGCTGTAAGTAATCTAAAATGTGTGAAACTGAATTTTGATTCTCAAAATTTGATTCTCAAATTTAATCTTTTATTGTAGAAAATCGAAATCGAAAATGTAGAATATCGAAACACTGTAGGTATTAAAATCGACGATATTTTTACGTGAGTTAATTTCATTTATTTATTTATTACAGCCGTTCGTGTCCCACTGCTGGGCAAAGGCCTCATAAGTTAAGTAATTACTAATATAATTTTACATACAATTAAGCAGCTGTTAACTCGTAAGTACATCGACCGAGACGGGTAAATATAAAATCAGAGCCATTATATTCTCCATAAAACTAATGAGGTGATAAATAATTTTGTATTTGTAATCACGCTGTTCGTAACTAGGAATAGATATGAGCACATCTGTGTGCAGGTAGCACCACACAAGTTATTTCGCAGTCGTCATTAGGGAGCAATATTGTACATTCTTGCTCACTAGACTGAGAAATAGAAACACAAACAAGCACCCTTTGAAGATATTGTAGAGCAATAGACGACCCACCATTTGAAGATATTGTAGAGCAATATACGATTTTTCAACAGATCACGGAAAATTGAAAACATGATATTTTGAAGAGTTTATCTTTACAAATGACTAGCTAACTTGCCCGTGGCTTCGCTCACGTGGTACCTACCTTGATAAAATATAGCCTACGTTCATTCGGAAAGTCTAAGCTACAAATTGGTGAAATAATTTTTGAAATCGGATGAGTAGTTTCGGAGTTTACCCCATAAAAACAAACAGACAAACCAACTTTACCTCTTTATAATATTAGTATAGATATAGATATGAACTGAATGAATAGTATGAGTATTTACTAATGCGTTAAACTACAATTGATATAGAAAGGAATGGAACCATTGATAACGCTCATTCGTAATTAATGAAAACAGTTAATTCTTATTAATTAAGTTAATTAATTAATCAGTTAATTCAGCCACTGTGACTGCGGGGTCCCCATTCAAACGATGAGTCACCTCCTTGTCTGCCCCTTGTGCCCTACCAACTGCACTAGGGAGGACCTTATAAACGCTACATACGATGGAGTAAAGGTAGCGATCTTTTACTCGAATACCGTTTAATTTGTTTTACCCATTGAAACGCAAGAAGAAGTTAATTCTTCATCGATAATGGCCAAGTGGGTACATAACATACCTCGACTTTCGATCCGAACCAGCATCAATGGAATTTTGGTTTCGTAAAATTATATGCGCACGGCCTCTAACTAAACGGTGAAGCATCGTGAGGAAACCAGTTAGATTTCTAGTAGCGTCGATGGGCTTGCAACCTGTCACGTATGGCATGTTAACTTCTGAAAAGTGTGGGCATACATGCCATACCAAATATGTATTTGGACATACCTCTGACTACCCCTTTAAAATCTTCAAAGGATCTAAGATGATTAAAAAACATCTCAAATAATTTCTCATGAATACAGTCGTCGATTTTATTTAATTTTTATTTTTGAGCTAACATTTAAGTTAAAGAATAGGTATCACTCAAAACATAAGTGCACATATTCTTCGAAAAAAGTAAGTGAGTGTAAAAAGTTTAACATTGTATGTGTTTAATCGATAATATTTGAATCCATTCAGTTGAAATTCGATATGCAAAACAGAACGTATGCAGACGATCCCCCGGGAGGCTACGTTCACAGCCCACTGTCTCCGGGCAAAAATATGTTGTGGAACGGAAGGTACTGCGCGTTCTTATTGTGATGGATTATTGGAAATCAAACAGTTTTCATAACAGACATTGTAAAAGCCCCTTTTTAGTTTTCTTTTCAAAGTTTTCGGCGATATTTTTACACAGTCATAGTTTTGAACTGTGTAAAAATATCGCCGATTAAGGATATGATGTTTTGATGTTATTTTTAAACTTTTTTTCTGAAAAATTTCAGAATATTAATTATAGTATTATAGTATATTAATTATAGTATTTGAATCATAGATGAATCTTCACTATTTAAGAAAATCGACTTATGTCTAAGGATTGTTAAGAAATGTGTTATGAATATTTGAGAGGTGGTATAAGTGCCAACCGGCAAAGGCAATATTAATAGAAGAAAACAAGTGTCATAATAACTTGAGATATTTTACTAAAATTTGTAAGCTCAGGCCTTTACATCTTTACTAGATGATTTATACAGAGTCTCTGGGACATTGTTGAGATGGAATAGGCTTGCCCAGCACCTAAACCATCCTCTCAGCTAAGTTAGTCATATCCACAGGAAAGAAAATGGTCAATACGTGTGGGGCTGACTAGCTAGGGTTTCCTTACGTTTTCCTTCACCGTTTAAAGCTCGTGGATCCATTGACCAGATCCATCATAGATCTAGTGAGATTTTTTTTCCTAATAGATCTATTTTTTTGCAGCTAAGGTGCTTTTCTCGCTAGATCCGTTAACGAGATCCAGGTATGAAAGTGAATCTACTAAGGATTTTTTTGTTTACTATATTCAGTTTTACATACATATTACATAAATAGGTACATATAATCAGGCCTCTTTCTCATAGGGGTAGGCAGAGACCATGGATTTTTACTTGCTACGACCCTGACACTTACGATCCTTATATACAAACATTATGTTTGTATGACCATGCTCATAAAACATGCGGGTAATATAGCGTTCAGTTACCCTAAAAGTCTAGATATTAATCTGGCCACCTTAACACAGCATTTTGTACCAATCACCTGTTGCTGTCGCTCGTAAAAGCACTAGTGTCATTACCGCAACAGTTTTTAACCTCCGAACCCAGATAGAGGGGTGTTATAATTGTCTGACTATGACAAAAGGTTATGTGAAATCCGGAAAGTTTAGGAATATGGTAATTTTACACTAACAATTAGAATTGAAGAAGAATCTAAGTGATTTTTTTTATTTTATTGAGCGTAAGTAACACTTAGTGGTCCTTGAAGGAAATTATTGTATTCTTTTAACTTTTTTTTGTCATCTGTATGTATCCCACTGCTGGGCAAAGGTCTCCTCCAAAATTCTCCACTGATCCCTATCTTTGGTGATCTTCCATTATTCCCTCTCAAACTCGTTAAGATCGTTCCGCTAACATCGAAATAAAATACTAGGTTACTCGACCGCAGCTTCGCTCGCATGCTACCTACCTAGAAAAAAAGTAGCCTATGTGTTATTCCAGGTCATAAAATATATATATTCCAAGTTTCAGACAAATTCGTTCAGTTTCTGCGAGAAAGAGTAACAAACATCCATCTATACATTTTTCATTATAAATGAAAAATCTTACTAAAAATACATACATACATCATCTATACATACATGAAAACTTTTGTGTTTGTTGTATACGTAGGAAAGTAATCGCATTTATACTTAAGTTACTTTGATTCAGTCCATTTTGTATAATATGTATGTATTTACAAAAAAAATGTATCTATGTAGTACCTATATCAGTCATCTGGTTACCATAACACAAGCATTAAATTGCTTAGCTTGGGACTAGATGACGCTGTGTGGAATGTCCAGGGATATTAATTTATTATTTATTTTGTTTTCATGTACAAGTATCTTCCACGTGCAAACCGTTTTCGACCGTTTAACAGTAGCTTTTTACCTTAAATGTTAAAACACTCGTATTTTACCGAACCAATTTTTAGTATACTGTCCACTGTAAGACCAATTTTTTTCAAAAACCTGTATTAAATATTTATCTTTTTTAAACTTTCACGATCAGAACACATTACAAAACACATACAAACGGGTATATATCACGAATTTTACCTTTAATATTCGCCCGACGTTTCGACCGGATTGCACCAGCCGTGGTCGCGGGACAGCCGTTTGTATGTGTTTTGTAACCTGTATTAAATAATTTCATAGTTTTGCGCCAACATTATTTTGTTTATTTAAAAACAAAAGAGTGCTTACTCTCATTTAATACATTTTTTATTAAATGCGTGGGTGTCAAGCTTAAGTACAGAACCACAATTTAAACAAAAAACGTTATTCCACTCAGAATTTTAAAGCAGACATTTTACATTCATCATATCGCACACCACTCCACGAAATAAATAAAACAACGCAACAAACCCTTAAACGTTTTAAACGTTGTACCATTTCATTTAAATATCAGGATAGACGGATTGCACGGAAAATATTGAAGCGATTTTCAACTTCTGGCAAAAAGGCTTTGGAATATCGTAAACTAACAGTGATACCGCGCGGTAATAATTGGTTGTGGCTATTAACACGTTGCCGCCGGCGGGTTGCGCCGCTCCGCGCAATGGTTTAATTCCTGTACAGAGATTTGACCGCGAAATAAAATTAAAAAAATATATTTTGCTTCGGCGCGCAATCGGTGTGGATTGGCAAACGTTGCGGAGTGCGAGAGACACCTTTTTTGCTGTAAAATACGAGTGTTTAAATATGTGTCGTGTGTGCGGCTCGGAAAGGTATTTTGTCAGATGATAGAGTGACTGTGATGAGTTCAACGATTCATCTATTTCTGAGCCCTGACCCTAATCAATAGGTACATAGTTAGTACAATAAAATATTAATTATCTGGATAATAAGCAATCGGACATAAATACAAAAAATAACATTCTCAAAACACAACAGCAGTGACACAATTTAAAAAAGTATAAGGAATCGACTAAATTTTGTCAGACGAGCAATTTCTGCACTCTCGAGGTACAATTCCGTTCATAACTCCGAGGATCTTCATCAGATCCTAAGCATTTTTATATGAGACTATCTCAAGAGTCTCTCAACAAACTTCTTTGAAACAAAAAAAAATTCTAAATCGGTTCACAATAGGTAAACAACATAAAAGAACCATACAGTGGAACATGGACAAAATGCGAGTAAACCCGCGCGCCATCCTAGTTTCCTTTATCATGGTACAATTGGGACAAATCGGTGCCAATTGTACCATTAATGGTACTGCCTCATGGTACGGCGGCGAACTTCCTCCTTTTAAAGTTGGTTAAAAATAAAAATTATCAATTTGTCAAAGGGACATCCATTCGGATCTTTAAATATTCAAATCATTTGAAGGAGTCTAAAGCTGGGTATCGCTGCAAGTTTGCTGGCTTGAGCAGTAAGTTAAGTCTGGCTTTCGAGGCAAACGCGTCTCCTCACCGCGACTCGCGAGGCAGGCTCACGAGGCATGTCTCGTAAATTCATTACACAGTTTAGAAGACATGCTATTGAACCTCAAAACAACACTCGTCAAATTGGTGACATTTCGGAGAAAGGTCAGGTACCGGAGTAGACCGGAGAGCGTGTATGAAGAAAGAAATGTAAGAGAATGAGGCGAAAGAGGTGTGTCAGGATCGTAGCAAGTTGAGATCTATGGTCTCTGCCTGCCCTCGTGGAAAAGAGGCGTGATGTTATGTATGTATGTACCTACAACACTCGTCAATGTTTTATTTTAATTTGCCGTTATTTATGGACATTGAAAATATGTGAACAAAAGTGATCAGCAATATTTGCTTACGGCAACAAATAATGCGTGTTGAAATGAAACATTACAAAAATAGCAAATAATACACGATTTGTTTTAAAACAGCGGATTCCATATTTCCCGGGAGCAACGAATGCAGCCACCGCTGTAACGTGCCGACATTTAAATGATATAATAAATTCGCATTATCGTCGTGGGTACGGACAAAATTGTTTTCAGTCCCGTTCGGCTTAATTCATTAACCGAGTGGATATTGTATAAGCGATAAAATACTGACTCCTGTGGAGGCGGAGGCCTGGATACGGCAATGTATTTTACAATTTATATTAATCTGATGACGCGCGCTGGACGTTTTATTTACAATATTTCTTGGTGGCAGCGCTAAATATCACAATAATAGGATTAAACGAACTTACCATAAGTGAAGTTCTATCCTTATTATTTGATTGACTTATTCTGGAATGAGCAATTAACTGTATGCTGTCACCTCATCAAATAACCGATCCGTACTCGCATGCGGAACGTTCTCGAAGCCGCGTACAACACGCGACACAGGGCGCGTAGACAAGTGACAAATGTTTCGTATCTATTCTCTTTCTATCATCGCTATTCCTTTGATTTGACGTTTCTGATCGCTCGAATTTTCGTCATCGAATGTCAATTCCTATACTTTTTTTGCGTTTCTATTCTAAAGCGATTGTAAAATGTAATGTAATGTGCTAGGGCAGCAGGAGTGTGGATCCCGTTCGCATATTTATGGCGGCTTCGCGATCGATCCGCGTGGCGTAAACTTTACAAGAACGATAACATCTAGTACGTTCTAGGGTAGAGAATAGTGTTAATTCGGAGTGTCGCAAAAGCTAAACTAAACTAACTAAAATTAATGCCATCCTTTTTATTTCCATCGCTATGAAAGGAACGGCAACATTTTTGGTTAGTTAAGTTTAACTTTTGCGATACTCCGAATTGCCACTATTGTCTAAGTCAATATTAGTGGCAATTCTGAGTGTCGCAAAAGCTAAACTAACCTAACTAAAATTATTGCCATCCTTTTTATTCCCATCGCTATGAAAGGGACGGCAACAATTTTAGTTAGCTTAGTTTAGCTTTTGCGACACTCAGAATTGCCACTATTATCTCAAAGATTTAAATTGGATCGCAGGTACTGCCATCCTCTTGGGCAAATACTCCGTAACTCGATAAACACCAAAATGATTTCTGTAATAAAATCAAATTTTATTAACATCGCCACCGAAGTGGCAGACGTCGACCGGATCAAATATTGACCGGCGATCAACACGTAACAATTGCACACCGAAAAACATTTGTAAACAAAATAATGAACTCACAAAGGAATGGCGACCCAAAACACACCGGCATAGTTCACAAATTAGTTTGACAAGGTACAAAAATTTAATTGAACCCAACCATACCGATGGCTTGTCCCGGCTGATGTATTAACATTTATTGGTTTACAAATTAAAGATAGCCCACATATCGCGGAGGCAATATTGTCGGAATTTTTCCATCGCAGTTTGAACGATCGCGTCGACGCCAATTGAAACGCGAAATTTTCATATAAACAAATTAATATTCGAAACGAATTGGTTCAGAATGGTTCCTATGCCATTTTTTAACTTATTTTTCTGGAGGCAATATTGAAAAGCATTCCTCCATAGCTTTCAGGATAATTGGATGAAAGAGAAAAATAGAGGTGTCGTATCCCAAGCCGAGGCCCCTCGTGACGTCATGACATAATATCCATGTAGGGAATGCCTTTGATGTAGGAAATACAGGTGCATTTGTAAAAGATCATTGATCGAGCGAGCGAAGCGAGTGAAGATCTTAGTGACAACTTGGGCGGTTTTCCATTGTGTTTCTAGTATGTTTGAAGAAATGTTTGTTCTCGCTCGATACTTGTAGAACCGTTCATAAATAGTCTGTATAAAACTTGGTAATTCAGTAGGTTGTGCTATGAAAATACTGGTTAGCATAATGAGTATGATCGATGAAGGGATTGAAAAGATATTGAGTTTCCAAACGGGTAAAAAAAATGATAGATTGAACGGGGATTTCAAATGAAATTCCTTACTCTATTTGTAAGTACATTCCACGTTTTTGAAAAACTCTGATAAAAGTAAAATTACAGAACCGCTGAAACCTGAGCTTCCGTTCGGTACAGTTTAGATGTCTTAGTAGTTCAAATTCATCTGGAAATTAGCTAGATAGCAGTATCTCTGTTTGGTGGCTACGTAAAAATTTAGACACTATATCTCCCATATATTATATATCCTTTATACGTATATTTTGACTTGCTTCGGTAATCAGAAGCAAGTCAAAATATACGCTATCAACACTGCACGAGATCTCAGTTCCGAACGAACTAGATACTAGGTTATAATTTATGTTTTCATAACAACTTCAAAGTCGCGCTTTGTTACTGAATACGAAAATAGCTAATTTTAAGTTTTTGATTGATTCTAACAACATAGAAATAAACCCTATTCTTGTCGCGTATCGGACGTCGGTAAACATGTCAGCCGCGTCAGTAAATGTCACTTGGCTGGAAACGTGCAATTGACATCTCAATCTTGCAACACCACAATAACGATACAAAAACCATTTTATTTACAGAAACAAAACTACATATTTACATAACTGTACAAAATACAATTAGAACCAGTTGAGCCACCTAAGGATCATTACAAACGATCTATAGATAGCTCAACTGATCCAAACCACTGCCAGACGGAAGCGTGCCCAAGTCACTGGCAGCATTGCCGCGCTGAATGGCAATGCTGATCCTTTTATTTTCCATTAGAATCACCTAGCATGTAAAACGAAACTTAAGTGATCCTTGAGGTCCTACAAGAGTAAATGATTTTTCTTTCTTTCTTTCTTTCTTTCTTTCTTTGAGCCAACGACCAAATATACTAAGAAGCCGGTGACTTAATTTTTAACCGACTTCAAAAAAGGAGGATGTTCTATGTTCCACTGTATGTTTTATATGTATGTTCACCGATTCCCGTCAATAGTGCACAGATTATGAAACAACCCGAGGCAGATCAAAAACGCAACCTCAACCAGAGGCACGCCTCGCTGCGAAGGAAAATTTCTGCACATTTTTTTCTTCAGTCTGCCTTAAAAAGTTGCTTGGCATGAGGCTGCTTAATTGGATACGTAGCTTAACAATTGTTTTTAGAGCACTGGAACAGTAAAGGGAAATCTCGTGAGTAGAGCCGTGAATTGGTCATCACATTTTTACCAAGTCTTCCCTCCTCTCCTGTGTGTTGCTTCGTTCGTTCATTCGTATGAGCAAGTGGCCAACTCTGGTGACGGATTTTTTAGGCCGCATAAAGGCCTCCGTCATGGCTTAACGACTTAACCGGGACCGACAATTTAACGTGCCCTCCGAAGCACGGAAGCGCTCAGATGAAAATGCCACTTGCGGTCACCCATCCAAGTAGTGACCGCTCAGAACGTTGCTTAACTTTGACGATCTATCAAGATCGTTTTAGCAAGCTTCGCCACGAGCGCTTCGCTGTGTGTTGCTGAGAGGATGATACAGGTACAGGGCAAAGCTACTCTATCTCTAAAATGTTCCGGGCTCTATGTGTTCTATTAAGTGTACGCAAAGTAGTAGACATTATTGGATAGAGGGAAAGAAACTCGTATCATTTTTCAAATGCGTTGATGTTAAATTACCGTTGCCATATAAAAAGTCTTGACATGACAAGAAGCCACCAGCTACGCCACTCTTTACAGAAAAGTAGGAACTCCATGCAAAGTTTTTTTGAAAAAACTTTTTAATTGGCAACTATGGCACTTTTTAACTTCGTGCCTGCATAAGTTATTGTAACATAGGTGACGTAATTTGAAGCGTACATTTTGTGGAGTCTTCCTGCCGCGCATTTCTTTGCTCTGTGGTAATTTAATTACCTTGCTTTGTTTAGTGACTTTCATGACATTTTTAATGAATACTAGCTATATCCGCGGCTGTTCGCGATTGAAGATTTAAAACTGATGAATGATGGAAGAAGCGAAGAAAAATTTAGAATTATAATAATCTTTTTTCAGTTTTATTCAAAACTAAGCAATAATTGTGGTGAGGATAAATTAGTTATGATTATATCAGATTTTTTGCCATTGTAATGTGAGCAACTCGGAGTTTCAAATACTGAGCCTTGAAAGTGAACCTTCGTTGTATGTATTTTTATGTATACCTATGTATTTTATTTTATAAGTATATTTTTATATTTTTGTTATATTGTAGATAATTAAATTTTCTATCATATTTATAAAAAATAGCATAAAACCCATAGGAAACAAGATATTAATATGTGAAATGTTGACCTTTGACCTTGGAATATCTGTAAACATTGGAGTGTTGGAACCAACACGTTCCAACACTCCAATGTGTGGTGCCCGCATCAAGTGTAATAACGAAACACACATACAGGCACACCCTTTGAGATGCATCGGCGACGCACGTTGACCGATGCTAATCGAAGTCCACATCAAAGCTTTGAGGGGCCAACTAGTTGCTACACTGCGAGTGCTTGTGGCTTCTCTTTGAGATGACATGAAGAATGCCCTCTCAAACTTAATCAGTCTAATACTGGGTACAGTATTGTAAGTTTGACTTTCTCTAGCACTGTTGCGACATTTTAGAAACGTTAAATACAGCAATAGCATCGCCAGACGACACAAGGTTGCGGGTTTGATTCCCGCCGAGAGGACATGCTATTTTTCTAACTACGATAAAGTTGGCGTATTCACCTGAATACGCCAACTTTAACGTAGTTAGAAAAAATCTAGATTATAAAATCTAGATTATAAAAATACCTATTTTTATAATCTAGAACATTTTTAAGCTATTGCATAGCTTCTATCGCGGGCCTTGAGTGAGGAGACCGAATCCAGAAATTCCGTAACGAAAATAACCTAACACCCCCCATGCAATAGCTTTACCGCGGCTGTCTCCGAGCCACACGTCTTTTTTTATTTATTTATTAGGGTTCACTTGTACAATAGCCACAGCTAATTTTAATTGAAAAAAATAAACACAACGAGATAACAAGATAGACAAGATATCAATCTCGATTATAATTCTCTGGTGAAACAAACGTCCGTAAAGTACGAAATAAATTACCAGCCGCAGTAACAAATGATAACACAAGTTTTTCATCTGCGGCTTTCCCAACGAGTGATATTACAAAAGCTATAAAACATTCGGCCGACGCCGCCTCAATGACGAGTGTCAACTCAAAACGCAATATACTGACTCCAATATGTCGATCGCGGAAAAAAATCTCGCCGCTCAAAGTGAAAAAGGCACTTGCAATAACGAATTTTAAATCCAAAACTGCGCGTGTGCTGAAAAGTGAGTGGTCGAGAGATAAATAAATGAATCTGTGAATTCCATCCCTGACCAGTTAACATTACCTATACCTAAGTCAAAATTAATTGGCTCAGACACTACTCGTATAATGTAGCCGGCTAATTCTTTATCAGCAGACATTTTAAAGTCAGTAAACTAAAAGTGTGGGCAAATGAAACACAACTGGATATCAATGCATTTCGAGTTCTCTTAAAAAGTCCATGTAATGCTTCAGTAAAGAACCCACATCTTTACTGACGCTGACTATGACTTTGACTTGACTTTACTAACTTGAATTATAATGACATGGTAGTGGCTAAATGCATGGCAAAAGCCGGCGAAGCCAAAATAAAGAAGAAGAAGAAGAATACAATTTCTTTACTTGAAAAGATCATGAACTGTGATAATATTATTACTTATTAATCATGTAAATTATGGAGATTTACGGTTTTTCATTTTAGATGCATATTTTGAGTTCTTGTCTGTAGTAATAAAATTATCCGACAGATTTTAATTGGTTTCAGCGCGGCAATGCTGCCAGTGTCTTGGGCATGCTTCCGTCTGGCAGTGGCTTGAATCAGTTGAGCCTAGTATTTATAGTATTATACTTACCATACCAGTGGGATAAGGGCAGACAGGTGATGATAATGATGACTAACCTTGTAATCCAGTGTAATCTTTCTTAAACTTTCCCGATCACTGCTCAAACTTTTAATTTAAAGTATTGACACATGTCATCATTATTGTGTCTTATTTTTTCTTAAATATTATTTATTTATGAACAAAGAAACACAGGAACAAAAAATATGTGTCTTTAGAGTCGAACATCAGGCATTCTAAAAACAATCCATCCAGCACTTATCAATAGTACTTCACGGTCCAATGCATTTGCTAAAACGGAGGCAATTTCATATGTGATCTATCAGTCCGTTAAAAAGAACCAAAACATAATGCGATTCGCTCTGTGCCGCTCTTAAAACCTTTGAGCTAAATGTCCGAAGTAAGAGTACTGTCACAATCAGGTAGAGTTCAGCGGTCATCGATTGATGTCAGGGGCTAATAGGGCTGACGCTTGGAGAAATTTCCTACACTGTTTATTTTAGTGTAAGTAGTACAAACGGCCGTGTTGACCAAGTGGATAAGTACTTCGACTTTCGATCCGAAGGTCGTGAGTTCGAATCCGGCCGTGCATCAATGGACTTTTCGTGGCGAAAAGCACTTTAACACGAGCTTTAATCGGCGAAGGAAAACATCGTGTGGAAACCCGCGGCTAGTCAGCGTACCACACGTATTGACCATTGTCTTTAATGTGGATATGGCCGGCTAAGCTGAGAGAATGGTTTAGGTGCTGGGCAAGCCTATTCCATCTCAACAATGTCCCAGGCACTACAGTGTCCCGATAAGTGTAGGCAAAGCTTGCCTCCTGACTCTGTATAAATCATCTTAGTTTTAAGTACAAACGGATACGATATCTGTTAAAATAATTCCTCATCATAATTTGTCTGTACCGATTTGGAAGACATTTTGTCGGTATATTTGAGTGGGTCATTGGCCGATGGTTTGAAAGTGCAATTGAACTCGGTAGATGCCGGTCGCGTTTTAAAAAAAAACAGATTGTAAGCCATGAAATAATAATTAGACCACATTTTTTTGGATAAATAGTAACTATATTGAATTAAACAATCTAATAACAATAAAGACGCATGTATTGCAGGATATAGTAATATTTAGCATTTCAAGTGACGTTTATAACCTCTTCACTAACTAAAATAATGTACAATAAATGACTTATTTAAAAAAAGAGGTTTAACGTGTCGCGTCAGCCCTAAATGCTTAGAGCCTTATGGTAAAATGCGTATTCTAAAGTATAGTAGAGTTACGAATCTGATCAAGATCAATGTGTTCTGACCTTTCGGGTACAATCGGTGGCAATCACTAGCTATAAAAAGTCCTCTCGACATAGATCTGGAGCTATTTTCTTTTTAGTAGTCTGCGGTTTTTATGAAATAATTAAACTTAAAGTTAATACTCGTAGCGTGTACTTATGTGAGCAGTTGTACAAATTCACGAGTTATTACATCCACTTAAACTTACGTAACAGAGAACACCTACTAACTCACTTTTTTAGTCGAGAACACCAAGGGAACGTTTTTTCACAAAATTATGAAGTGTCGCGCGCCAGAACTTTCGCCGTCGACTGTATGCAAGGCGTGGAATTAAAAGCTAAACTTCGTTACCGACCAGTTTTGTCGTTTGGATTGGAGAAACTTGTTACCGTGTACCTATCATTTCAATTTGAAAAGCGGATTCTGCGACTTGATTGGTTGTCGGAGCGACAGGAGGACCTACGTGATTCCTACAGCACGTTCATCAAACATCCCAAATTGAATCAAGGAGAACTCTTATTCAAGAACATATTGGAACACTTTTATACCTTAATTTTCTAGATTAAAAGTACTTTTAACCCCCGCTTACTCACGGGCAGCGTGCAGTTTTTAGGGTTTAATTAAGCTGTCCAAAACAAGTGAGAAACTTTTCAATGTTATTAAACGACTTTATAAAAAGGAGGAAGTTTTTCAATTCGACCGTACATATATTTTTAACTGAACAAGTGGTGCAAAATGCTTTATCTCGCCAAGTCACAAGAAAGGTAGGATTTGGTAACAAACACTTTTGTGGTAAAATAATAGAAATAAGGTGAATGTCGTTCCTTGAACAGGATATGTTTAACTACAAACCCGCAAACAAAACCCCGGAATCCTATTAATTAAAAATGCAAGTGAACAGTGAGCCACAGAGTGACGAAAGCTTGCCCACAATGGCAATGCTTATTTTTACAATATCCAATAGTGGCAAAATGATTGGTGGAAAAATGATTGGTCATCTTATACGACATGACAGCTTTATAAGGAACATCATAGAAGGAAAAGTAGAAGGAAGGCGAGGAAGGGGAAGACCGAGAATTAATTACATAAGTCAGATAAAAGAGAAGGTCGCTGTCATGTCGTATCAAGAAGTAAAAGAGATCGCATTGGAAAGAAGCATGGAGGAAATTGCATCATTACACCGACAAGAAAAATGTTGCCGTCCCTTTCATAGCGATGGGAATAAAAAGGATGGCATTAATTTTGGTTAGTTTAGTTTAGCTTTTGCGACACTCCGAATTGCCACTAATGTCTGTCCAATCTTAAAAATAATAGAACATGATTGTTTGTTTTCCTGTCACTGAAACAAACTATTCTAAGGAAGTTCTATTATAAATAAAAATTGACTAACATCTGCAAAATGTAACAGATATGTATTTGGTCATACCTCTGACCATCCCTTTATATGTATATAGGATCTAATACCTAATGCATATAGATCTGAAAAAAAAATTATGTCAAATCGATGAGGATATCGAAAATCTTGTCGCCTATTTGAGTATTTTTCTAGAAATCAAGCCTACGTTTTGAATAGCTGAATAGTAATACCTACCTATTTTTCACCGCATTTATTTTGTTGGAAAAAAAAAACTGAAGTTAATGCATTTCTTTTTTGGGAAAGTCGAAATGTGTAAATATCGGACTAAAAGGCTCAGTAGTCCGATCTGTATTGATCAGCATCATCGGACTGATGAGACTTTTTAGTCTTTTTAGTATCTTTTTAGTCCGATCATGAGACTAAAAAGTCTTATCAGTCCGATCATAAGATCAAATCATCAGACTACTGATACTAGGGATCATCGTATGAATGTAAAGCTACCCCGAGTTACAACCTCCACTGAATATACCTCCGGCTCCGAGGCAAAACAATGTTAAATAGCAGGGCAGTTTGTTTCGGCCATTAACATTTATCCGGCACTGTACAAATAGGTGGACACCAGTTTGTTGGATAACAACACAGCTCACAGCTACCAGCGCCATTGTGTTTTAAGATTATGATACTGAAATAAAGGCGGGATTTAACGTCAGTGTTCAGTAGCACTACATTCACTCGAGTACAGTAACTTCAGTAGGGTACCGGCGGATTTTGTGTAGTAGTAATCCTCGCGCAATGTGTCAAGTATTCTAAATGTATGCAATTTTTAGTTCATGCAAGTTACCGGGGGAGGCGCTGCACTGGATTTTCATACATTTGTGATACTTGACTCGGTATCGAGGACAGTATCCAATACTACGGTAAACTGGCGTTAACACCCCAGTACCTACTTTAAGCGTTTGCAGTTATTTATAGCACCCGACGAAATAAGAGATGTTTTAAGTTTGTATTTGTGTATCTGATAAGTTTGTATCCAAGTTGAACAGTTGACACTCAAATACACAAATATCACAGTATGTCTCAGAGGCCCTAGCCATGTTACATTTCGACAATCGCTTTCGATAAGAAACTAAAAAAATGTATAGGAATTGACATTCGATGACGAAAACTCGAGCGATCGGAAATGTCAAATCAAAGGTGTAGCGATGATAGAAATCGAATCGCTTCATAGCGAATGCCGGTTGGCTAGGCCCTCAGGACAACGGTGTTTCTAAACGAATCGTTCGTTCGTTCGTATGAGCAAGTGGCTAACGAATGAGCCGATTTTGGTTAAATTGGCTGCAGAAAATGGCGAGTTTTCGACACGTGAAGAACAAGATTATGCAGTTATAGAGTTCGTTCGTTCGTTCGTATGAGCCAGTGGCTAACTCTGGTGACGGAGTTTTTAGGCCGTTTAAAGGCCTCCGTCATGGCTTATCGACTTTAAAAGCCGGGACCGACCATTTAACGTGCCCTCCGAAGCACGGAAGCGCTCAGCTGATAATGCCACTTGCGGTCACCCATCCAAGTAGTGACCGCTCAGAACGTTGCTTAACTTCGACGATCTATCAAGAACGTCTTAGCAAGCTTCGCCACGAGCGCTTCGTTATAGAGTGACCTAGCTGTTCTAACAGCGCTACACTTCCACGCTGAAGTTTGTTTATTTAATAAAATATTATATAGCGAGTAGTTAGCACCGCCACCCAAGGCACTCGAGTTACACAAAACTATTGAATATTTTAGTATTACGCGCTGTGTCTGCTGAGTTATTCAGTACATACTCCGTCTCAGGAAGGCTGTATTGACTGTACATAATGCATGTAAAACATAGTTGTGTACCCTAAAAATGGCTGTTCTGAAATGAATTAGTTAGTTTGTTTTGTGTTGTTCTAAGTGTTATTGTTGTAGCATAAAAAGTTTGTTTCTTTTGAGAACTGAACATGTGGTAACTATCCAAAACTATTACATAACTTTTCTATAGTTTATTATGAGTACTTTTGTTCTATTTGAGAAGGTTTATAAATATTTAATTTATATATTTTTAGCATAACAGCAAAGCTCAAGTGGGACTGGGCAGGTCATGTTAGCCGGATGCAACCCGAGAAGTGGACAAACACTGTTACTTCTTGGGTGCCCGAGAACGGTAGGCGACGACGAGGCCGGCCGAGAAGGCGTTGGCGGGACGATCTTGACGTGTTTGAGAAGGAGTAGTGAGAGATCGCCAAAGACAGGGGTCAGTGGAGGATTTTGGGGGAGACCTTTGCCCAGCAGTGGGACATAATAGGTTAATAAAAAAAAAATAAAAAAAAAATTATCGCAGCTTTTGCGTTGGACGCACAATCACCATGTATAAAAAACTGGCTCAATTGTGCAAGCTAAGTTAAACTAACTTAGTTTAACTGACGGTGGATGCTTGGTGGCATTATGTTTATCGAATGTTTATAGCGTTTCCGCGGTTCAAAGGTTTAAAATAATCTTTATTTCAGGCAACCATGTTCCCCATTTTTGGGATATTCTGATCCATTGTTTTGAAATTTCTAACGTAAATCGACAAATATCTAATTACTAAAATGTCTATTGGTAATAAGAAATACCATCGCAGTATGTAAATGAGGTGAGACACAGATATTGGCGGATCACGAACTAGACTCACGACACGATTTGATGAGGCCAGACGTGCGGCGACCACCGATGGCCGATGGGGCGTGGCCGTACTCTGGCCAGACCATAGTCTATGTAGCCATACAATGATTCGTGTCCATTCTCTTTCTATAAACTTTAATGACCGGCCGGTGATCGCGAGAAGTGGAAGGATATGGGGGAGACCTTTGCCCAGCAGTGACTGTGGGACACAGTATACTTCACTATAGGTTTATAAAAAAAACCTTAAAATTATTAAAAAACCTTAATGAATAGGTTGGTACCTCTACATACCTACCTACCAATTTAAAATGTTGTAATTGGTGTGTACTTTTATCTTTTAGTGTTTTAAGTACTTATTTGTAATGATTGTGATATGGGTAATTTGTGGCTGAAATAAATGTTTTTTTTTATGAATCCTTTGATTTGACAGATAGAAACTAAACTTATAATAATTAATAACATATTTACATTACTGTGATTTGATATTGGCATTACTTCCATACTTAAAATGTTATCACAATAAGCAAAATGATAGGTTATTGAGATTAGCCGTTAGTATATAAATTGTCAGTTACACTTGCCCCATACCCACTTCATAGTAATAGTTTATCACCGTAAATCTCTATGAAGTCTTAAATTATGTTTTGTGTGCATATTCGTAAACTGATTATTTTTAGATGGTACTGACTTCTTTAAATAATCAGGGGGCCTACCACGATCTCTTAGCGCGATTCAGTTTAGGACCTAAACTGAATTGTTCTTGGATCGATGTTATCTCTTTCTTAACCCGATTCATTTAATCCTAGCTGTCCGTCTGGCGGAAATTGAAGTCTTGCCAACTCATGTCAGACAATGTAGGTAATACAAATTATATCGGTTAATACTGGTCGCATCAATTCTCATAGAGTTTTATTTGATCTACTTTTTATTTGATCTATAACATTTCATATCAATTAGCCCCGAAGTGAGCATAGCTTGTGTTATGGAAACGATACATGTAACTGACATACTTGGGTACTTACATCCTTTTTTTGTAAATACATTAAATACATGAAATCATAAAAAGAAAACAACCAGACCCAAATTTTATCACATCATACATACATTTGATGCGCCGTGATAATGATCATAAAATCTAATAAACATTTTTAGTATTTAATCACACTGTTTTTATGGATAATGTCTCTAACTAATTCAATGAATTTTAGGTACATGTTGAAAGTGGACGACGATGTCAAATCAATCGCTAGATCTCACGAAAATTGGCTAAAGTTGACAACAGTGGCAAAAGCATTATCTTGAGAGCGAAGGGTACATCGTCGCTACTTCCTACATTTTGCATGAAGGCAGTCGTGTGCGCTGCGATTGCTGCGACAGAGCGAGACAGATATACACCAGTTCGAGACACTTTGAATCTACATTTAAAGCGCATTGTAAGCAAAGCCATTATTAATGTATAACTTTTAGTTGTAGGAGAGCAATCGCGCTCGCAAGAATATCCCGACTGTTCATATAACATGCAGGAGTCTTCCATATTTGATACCTTTTAATTCCGAGCTCGCTCGCTCTATTTTGATTTTGACACATATCCTATAAATTATCTGTGATTTTAACGGACTTCAAAAAGGAGGTTTTATGTTCGACTGTAATAACTTTTTTGTTTGATAGAGTATACCCGAAGTGGCGTGATTTCACCCGAGTGGAAGAGAAAAACATGTTGTGCCGACCCCACTTAGCGTGGGATAAGGGCAGGAGAATGATGAGAATGATGATAAATAAGCGAATAGTATCGCCAGTATCAGCCCCTGGATTGTGTAACTTGTCTCGGATTGTGTCCAAGTTGTATCTGTCAGATATAACGCTGATTAATTAAATTAGTAAGCAACATTTACTTAAAATCTGTCATATTTGAAAGTTGTATTCGATTTACTGTGGTTTTTGCTTTGATACAACTTGGATACAAAAGTAACTTGTCTCGAGACAAGTTACACAATCAGGGGGCAGGATATCTTGTGAGTACTCTCAGTAAGAATGACAGTGAATAGAACGTCGTGTTGCATTGATAAACGATGGTTCTGTGATGGATTACGTCCCCCTTCGCTAAGCACTATCAGCCGGCGTTAATATTTCAGTGGTCATATTGCGCATGCCTCAAACCTGCATTCAGCACAAGTTTATTATGTATCAACTAGAGAGCGAGACCGCAAATAATGAGAATGAAAAATAAATAGAAATGAAAACAGATGGGTTTCAGAAAAAATCTATCTATAGGCTACTACTTATTGTCTATAATATCGACTCAAGTAAGAGCTGTGCTCGTTTTTAACCCAACCTCTTGCGTCTCAGCTGGCTCGCAAGAGGTTGCGGGTTTGGTTCCCGCCGTAGGACAAATGTTAGAATGCTCTGCCGATATTTGTTCATGGTCTGGATGTTTTACTTATGTACGAAGTCATCAAAAATATGTATTAAAAGTATATCAGCCATTTACCATAGCACACGAACTCAAAATACCTACAAAATTTTGCATAGTTGCTTAGCTTGAGACTTGTGTGTATCTTTGTTGCCCTATGCTCTGTCTATAGTATTTTATTTTGTACCATTTTTGTGTATTGTCAATAAACCTTTTTTATCTTTCTTTTTAAATAAAAGTCATATTTCAAAAAGCGAATTCAAGTTCAACGAGAAGAAGAAGAAGAACTTAATAGAAGCTACTAACCTAATTATCAGCCATTTCATTCGTGATTAGTTAGCATCACTGAACGCGGGGTGTGAAAATTCCACTTTGAAACACAACAACACCCAAGGCGGCGAACTCACACAAAGGTCGCACTCAACAATTTCTAAAAAAAAAACCGCTGGCACACCGCAATTCAAATGAGTCGACCTGCACGTACATAAGTTATTAAAAAAAGTAAGGCCCGGCTACACAACAGAGTACTCATCCGACAATCGTCAGTCAAATAAGCTTTGCGTTAAAAAATATTTAAAAAAAAAAGCTTTTATTAGATAATAGTGGCAATCCGGAGTGTCGCAAAAGCTAAACTAAACTCAAACCAAATACGTTAACTAAAGAAATGTGGTGACATCTTGTGCTGAAACCATTATGGATAAAAACTGTGCTATGTAGCAGCTATTGGGAAGCTAGGTACATTTTATTATTATGTACCGTGAAGAATACTACTTTCGTATTAATTCATGACAGTTCGTCGAAGTCTTTTTTTAATGTATGTGCCCCGTTTAATAGAAGACGCATTGACCGTTTTATCAAATTATTTTTTGTTAAGGATGCCATTGGTCCCATAAAAAATTGGTGAGGATCTGAGAAAGAAGTTCGGATTTATGAACAGAATTTTACCATTTGTAACTAAAGTCGGGACAAATTCAATAGAAGTAATCGCGATACATACTCGTAAAATATGTTATATTGAATCATGATACTAAACTGTTTTAGCGTCAGTGTGTGCTCATAGGCCTCCGTCAGAGGTTTTAATAAAAATAGTCGTCTCGCGTGACTCTTTGTGCGAACATCACAGGAGCCTGCACTATACATCTATTAGTGCAGAGCCTAAGACGCACAGGGGGGGATTAAGGACTATCATTCTTCCTACTAATATTATAAAGGTGACAGTTTCTGTGTGTAAGTATGTAAGTGTGTTTGTTACTCTTTCACGCTCAAACCGCTGGACGGATTTGAATGAAATTTGGTACCAGGATTGCTTATACCCTAAATTAAAGAATTGGCTACTTTGACTTCGGTATTCCCACGTGAACGGGAACTACACCGCGGGGCGCAGCTAGTAGCAAATAGTTATGATAACTGTCTTATCTTGAAAGGATGCAAAAAAATATATCAGAAAAAATGTGTCTACCGCACTTTGGGAATACAGTCGTGATCATATTTCATTTCATTGTCATAACAGGATATGCCTCGTTTCTCATAATACATAAATTACTAGCCGCCCGTGACTTAGCTTCGTCAATTTCGTCTATTCTGAAAATTTCCGATTCTCAGCGCAATATCCTTAACTTTTCTTTCAAGAAACAAAGTAGGTACATATTATTTAAATACTTAAAAATAACTATTGGTAAAATGTTCTCAAGTTGCGTTCGTTCGTGTTCGTGGCCAAGGGAAATAGGGATTCGTATATCAATTCAATTTCGTCTATTCTTACAATTTCCAATTCTCTGCGCAATATCCTTAACTTTTCTTTCAAGAAACAAAGTACTTATTCAAAAACTTATAAATAACTATTGGTAATATTGTTCTCAAGTTGTGTTCGTTCGTGTTCGTGGCCAAGGGAAATAGGGATTAGTTTATCAATCAAGCGAAGATCTTAGTGGCAAGTTGCGATGTTGCTTCATATGTATGGTGTATGATCTCGCATAACTATCGAACCGTTAATCCGATCTGCATGGAACTTGGTAGGTTCATAGGCACTGAATTACGGACAATCATACGATTATTCAATAGCTGCTTACGACTTAGAATAGTATCAATCTTGAACTTACACGAATTGAAATGAAGAACCATCTAACAAGTGACATCGTATTTTTGAGGATGCATTCACAAACTCGTTTTGTTTTTACGATTTGATTTGGTAAGTTATTAGGAAAAGTGTTCCTAGTGGGAAATAGAGTCAATCAACTTGTTTTTTTTTACATATAATTTTTCTGGCGAACTGTACCTACTTTTTTTCAAAAATCTAATAATTAAAATATTTTTTTCTTCAAATAAAACAGATGGTTCCTAAGAATAAGGCTAAAATTTGGCCCACTCTTTATATGGAAGAGCTTTAGATATTTTGTACATTTCAAATTCATTAGACCACCATGCGATCACATTCTGTCAGTGTTTCTAACTTCCGAATATTCTCGACAAATCTAACAAATTCTCGATTTTTTTATTGAAATCGAGATGAACGGAGAGATTGCGTAAAATAGACAATCAATTAGTTACGACTCTACAGTGACATATAATAATCTATAAGTACAAAGTATGCCACCAACCAACGGAGCGCGAGATCTCGTTCGAGGTGAACTACTAGTTATTAAAAGCCCTTTGTGTACCAGTGTAACCTCCCCTAAATCTCTCCAATTATCACATTTGGACGCTTTGATGAGTATCTAGTAAAGAACAACAATATATTTTATCATTTCTTTCAGACAAATATGAGCCGTATTCTCAGAATAATACAGCTTTGATATTACTAAAGTCGTGGGTTCAAATTTCGCGCAATCTTTTCGTTAAGTATCTAATTTTGATCCCGGTATTACCACGGAAACGGTAGGTATATAATGTATAAACTTATTCACCATGCAGCTAGTACTAAAACAGAAAAGGCTTGAAAGTAATTTATGCTGTGTTTCCAGAGATGTGTGATGCGTAGCACGGAATGTGTATGTCAAGAAACAATAGAATCTCTCCATTATTCAAGGTAAAGAAGTAATTCTATTGACAAACACATCCTCGCTACGCATCTTCTCTCATCTCAGGTGGAAACGCAGCATAAGCCGAAAATAAAAGGAGATTAAATCGTATCGGTATAAAATTGCTTACATCTCGGATCATTGGTTGTAAATTAGTCGATCAGGGGTCATTGCGGGGAATTTTTCGCTCCGGTATGGAAAAAAAGAGAGTGTTCATTAGAGGCATTTAAATTAAAAAACCGTTTTAAATACTCTAATCATACTTCTTATGAGTTTTGAGTATCTGGCTTCGTTTGAGTTGAACCACAGATAAAATAATACTATACTACTCGTAGTAAACTAAAAACTAGTAAACACTGGTTGAACTAAAAAGATCACATTGAATTGAATTGTTAGTTTTGATTTACTTGATCAAGCAATTATTACTTGTAACTGGATGATCAACAAACTAATTTTGTTTATTATTTTCTACGTTTCATGTTCATATAAAGCTCTCCAAACATGATTTACGACATCGACATAGCGACAGACGCGATGCAAGTAAACAAAAACATACGAAATTCGTCTCTGAGATAAAATCGCGCTGTGCAAGCGATTTCTTCCACTTCCCGCGCTACATATATGAATGAATACGAACAGTCACAAGGTCTTCTTTCATCAAAGGACGTCTTTGAATCCTCGCTCGAGAACTAAATACTGTACAGAAAATTATTTAACAAATACAGGCGGAATGAATTGCCCGTAAACGGAAACTTTTAATTAAGTTATTTTTATGGTTTCGCATTAGATTTTGTTGCAAAGTTAGTTGCGGCAATTTGTTTTAATATTAACGCCGTACAGTTTTAGCGCATTTTTATGATCTGCATTAATAAGAAAAACAAATTCAACAAAGAAAAAAAAAACAAAACAAAGGAAACGCAAAGACCACAAGCAATCAGTTTAAAACCTTATTATTTCCATGTCGACGCTCCCCGCATCGACGATAATTGACGTACAAAGGACAAAAATAAGGGTGCACGAGAGGTTATTGAATTAGAAGAGACATGTATGCAAAACCAACCGCCTGTGAAGCAACGCCGACTCGCACTTGACCCCTCCCGCAGGTGAGTTGAGGACAATAAACAAATTGCACTTAAAGACGAGCACCGGGACGGATCACACCCTACATTTACATACGAAAAGATAGCCCGATGTGCCGTAATGATAATGTTTTGTTCATGGAGGTCATAACAGTTTGCAGCATTTTTCATCTGACATAATCTTAACGCGTGCTCTGTATAAACGGAGACACCCGCGACGCGGCACGCGACTCTGAGCCGCAAGCCCGCGGCGCAAGGGCCACATTCGCGCGCCGCGCAACCCCACACATCACTTAAGATATTAATGAGTGCATCCGTAATAGGCGAAACATACATATGAAATTCAAATTTGTAGCGGCCGGGAGCGAGCTCTTCTACATATTTTAGTAGGCAGCAGAGTGTGAATTTGAATCTTTTGTTAGCGTTTAGTACGTCAGCTTATACAGGAAAACAATGTTTTATGAGCGACGAGTGGATCGTCTGCGATCGCGGCCGCCGACTTACTCCTAATTAGTGTAAACGGAACCGGCTAGGGAAAGTCATCGGACATAATTCATAACAAACACAGAAATAACGGAAAGTCGGTTCGACGGGGGTAGGCAATGAATAATTCTCTAACTGCGAGCACCCCGCCCGGCGGGCGAGCACCGCGAAAAAAGCACACGACCCAGGCCGAGTTTTATAGTCACGAAAAAATAGGAGGTGGCCAAAATATCTATGTACAGGCGAATGGAGAAAAATAGAGGAAAACACAATCCCGCTAGTATGAATAAGTGAGCGGACCTTCATATAGAAAACAGAAACAAAAATAATAAAAGCGACGCTCGCGAGGGGTGAAGACGAGTTTGTGGCGCACTTGCCTTGCGCCAGAGAGGACTTGCACGTCACCTTGCAGCCCTACCAAACTAAACAAGGAAGACGAAAACTGATTGTAAAAATTGATTGTAATCTGATTGTAAAAATTTATAAAAATTCATTGAGTTACTATACTAAAGAGTCACAATCTAATAGCTGACAACACCTCAAAAAATGTCCGAGCAAATTCAATGTTCAACGATGACATTTCGAGTTTTGGCGCGGACATTTTATTTGTCTAATTGTGGCTCTATATATTGTACTTCAATGTATACATTACATAATATTTTCATATTTCATGCGTCTTTGAGGTTCGAAACATAATTATCACATCAGAGGAACAACAAAGCGGTAGTTTGAAATAAAGAATGCGATAATAAACTACGCTTTGCTTTAGTGGAGGGCGGCCTCAGCACACGGTCAGTTGTGCTCAAAGCACTAGTTTTGTCTGAGTGTACCAATGCACAGTTTTAATCGCTTCAGCAATAATTTTGTTTGACCTAAAATTTAAGGATCTCACACTTATTTTATGATAAAAAGACTTTTAAATGCAAATTAACGATTTATTCGATTGGTTTCTTAAGCATGATGGAGTTTAATTAATTTTGCATGAATCTGAAGAATCTTAGTCCGAACAAATGTATTTATTAAATTAAGTAAGTAACTAACATTTAGTTGTTTAGGTTAAGAAGTGTAGATATTTTTTGTTCCTGTGTGTTTCTTTGTATATAAACAAAAGGATGTATTTCAGAGGGCCCGTAAGTTTTACACGGGGTATCGAGACCTATTTCATCGACAAAGTAACAGTCGCAGTAAAACTGACCACTACCTGCAGCAATAACAGGCATCAGAATACTGTCCTAAATAAATATCACTTACAAAGTAAGTAACTTACTTAGTAAGTTGGTGATGAACAAGTGGCCAACTATGATGACAAGTTATTAGGCTGTTCGAAGTGCTCTGCCGTGACTTAAGTGAGTCTTTAGAGCCTTTAGTTAGAGCGTCTGAAGGCCTCATGGCAAATAAACTTGCTCTTCGAAGCACGGAAGCGCTCAAAGTTAGTACCATTTGCTTACGAACATATTCATATGCATCAACAAAAACATAATATTTTAAACGCATGCTAAGGGCGCAGCACCCTAGCCACCAATTTTAGGCGACGTTGTCATGCTAATAAGGCTTTTAGGGAGATGCAGTGTTGTGATAAGGGACTTTTGGAAGCGCTATCTGAGGCTTTCCGTCGACATATTATATATATTTGCATGTAATATGCTGTCCGCGATATTGTCAACCTCCGAATTCTTAAAGAATAAATGGCTAGGGGTATGAAATTTTGGTTCTTTGAAGAAAGTGTTTCTGCTATTTTGTTAGACATATCAGCGCCATAATAATAATTTAAAATTATGCTTAACGTATGTAATCACTGTGAACTGTGATCAGTTTTGTTTTTTGGAACTATACCTACTCGAGCCACCTTCAAAAGTTTAAAATAAACTTTAAACTAAGATCAATACTTGCGGGACACTCTGTGATACGAGCCGTAGTCATGACTGACCTACGTCCAGTCTCAATATCCTATCCTATTGGTTATTTTGCATACTGTAGATTATTTATGATGTGGTTATTTTGCATTAGAAATTTGTAATTTTTAGTATGGAAGTAAAGTCAAATATCTTATCACAGTAAGCAAAACCACAGATTGATGGGATTTAGAATAGACGTTAGTCATTTTTCGTAGCACCTGCTACGAAGCTACGAGTCTACTTGCTACGGCGTAGTGAGTCATTGACCTCCACGAAACCGCGAAAACGGCCCGGTACAAGTTTTCGAAATTAACTCCGCGCTGGCGTTACGCCATGAACTTTGCTATTTAATCACTTTATTAAAGCCATAAAACTCTTGGAACAATGGACTTAATCGATACAAAAATGTATCGAACAGTAATGTGATATAATGTCTCTACTCGATTCCATTTAAGACGTTTGAAGTTTGTTTTTTTTTTCACGGCTACTTAGCAATCACAAAACAAAACTTATGAATGTACGCATCAGGTTTTCATAAAATAAATTTTATGAAAACCTGATGCTTTTAACAAACTATATAATCACAGGTTTCAAATAAATAAAGAGAAACCTAGTGTTGAAACAAGTCAACCTAGTGTTTTTTTTTGTCGTGTTAATGTTGATGTGTGAACACAAACATTCAATTTCAAGTCAGAGGTTGCGGTTCGATTCTCGCCGCGGGACGAATGTTTGAACGTAAATGAAAAAAAAATGAAATATGATCACGAATGTATCTCAGGAAGCGGTAGACATTTATTTTAGATCTTTTAAGTAATTAGTTACCATAACACTTAGCTTTGGACCAGGTAGGCTGTGTAAATGACCAAGGATATTAGAATGATTTAATTTCATATTTAATTTCGGACCTTTTTTATATAAATTGAAATAACAAAAGTTCCAAACGATCAACTCACACGAGTACTAATAAACTAAATCAAAGTTATTCAAAACCCATAGTTCATTGAAAATTGAAAGCGCACTTAATTATAATCCGGGCTACATTAAAAATATACAGTGTAGCGCTAAACAGCTGTTAAACATAATTCGAATAAGCCAGTTTACAAATCTGGTGCCGGAGTTTTAATTGCTCCGTCATCGCGTAATGACTGACGAGTATCACTCACTTCACTTCACTTCTTTTATTTTGGCTTTCACACGGCTTGTGCCACGCATTTAGCCACTACCATGTCATTATAATATCAAGTCAGTTTAGTCAAGTCAAAGTCAGAGTCAGAGTCAGTAAAGACTTTACTGAAACATTACACGGACTTTTTGTGAGAACTTGAAAAGCAATGACATCCAGTTTTGTTTCATTTGCCTACACTTATGTACGTTCCCGAATACTCAACAGTTAATAATCCACCATTATTACACATTAACATTCGCTAAAACACAATTTCGGAAAATAAAACAAAAAGACAACATGACTTCTTAAATTCCCGTCAAAAAGCCCGAGTATAACTTGCAAGAGGACTAGCTAAACGTAACAGGCTGTGACGCATATCGCCCGCACGTGACATCTCAACGTTCACGCCTCCATTCTAAATTATTAAACTTAAGAGGCTTTTTAATTAACCATTGTTTAAGCAGCATCCAGTACGTATTAAAAACCTATAATTAGTTTTGAAAAAACAATGAAAACACAAAATTAACAATTTTACCTATTAAATTACTTGTTACTCTTTCACGCAAAAACAACTGAACGGATTTGCCTGAAACTTGGAATACACATAGTTTATGACCTGGAATAACATATAGGCTACAGTTTATCCAGGTAGGTACTATGCGAGCGAAGCCACAGGCGAGTAAGCTAGTTGCCAATATAACCAAGTTGCCAGTGTCTTGGGCACGCTTCCGTCTGGCAGTGGTTTGGATCAGTTGAGCTACCTATAGATCGTTTGTAAAGATCCTTAGGTGGCTCAACTGGTTCTAATTGTATTTTATACAGTTATGTAAATATGTAGTAGTTTAGTTACAACTGTAACGTATAATAATAGTACCTAACTATCATAATGCATATTATAAAGTTCAAACGCCTAGAAAAAGATATTCTATAAAGAGTTGAACGGTATCACTATGGTGCTAAACAATCCCACCATATTCACAATGCATTACAACCAAAAACATAAAAAATAAACATAACACGAGTACAACAATCGAAACAAGAACATAAATGTCCCAACTTCAGAAGCTATTCAACAATCACGGGAATTCCGCAAAAAGTCACAATTTACATGTTGTTCTATTCAAAATATGTCGTCAAACGTTATCAAAACTAAACTACGTCGGTGTATAAAAAGGTGAAACAAGTAACGCTAAGTGCGAACAGCTGAACTCGTGGCGAGGGTTCCGTTGCGAACCCACTCAGCCTGAATAACCACAAAAGTGTAATTTTTAATGTGAAAAGTTTAATTCTAGTTTTAAATTGTAAAAGTCGATTATGTTACTAAAAATTTTCATCATCGGACTTTTGTTTTTTTACTCGAACTAACATAAATTCGATTTTTAATGATAACATCGCTAAATTTTTAAGAAGGTATCTTAAACAGAATCTAAGCAAAAGTACTAAATTCGACTAAATACGTTAAGTAGTTTAAATATCTAACCGCAAATCTATCATAGTAAGCAAACCCATAGTTAAATAACAACATACTTAATGTAAATACAGATATATAAAATATGTGTCTTTGATATCCATATTAGCTACTTGGCTTTCCCAACATCACCTAATATAATAAACGCGAAGGCACACTTTTGTAGTATGAACGTAATGTTGTTACTCTTTCACGCCAAAACTTTTGAACGAATTTGGCTGAAACTTGATATACATAGTTAATGACCTGGAATAACATATAGGTTAGTTTTTATCCGGGTACCACGCGAGCGAAGCCACGAGAGGATGCTTGTCTAAATACAATCTATAAAAAAAATATGGTTCAATTCATCAATTTTCGAACCCCGAATGTTCTGCAATAACTGCTAAATGTGACTTTACCCAACGGAGTTTTGTATCGCAGACGGGGAACCCCAAAAAGGTGAAAAACAGTGTTGTAACAGAGTTCCATTCCCTTGCACGCGATCCGTATATTAAAGGACAACAATGAAATGCAGGTGCTAATACTCGATTTAAGTTACATTTGAGTACTGTACGTTTGTGAGTTATGAGTTTGCTCGGCTTGCGAACTCAATATTCATGACATGTTCGTTTTTTTTATGGGTTAACTAAAAAAAAGGTTTAGTAGAAAAACAAGTACATCATTTTGAATTTACAAGTTCTGTAATTTTTTTTCATTTCATTTATACCATTGAAACGTTTTAGATGATAATTTTTGCCACTTCTTCTGTTGAAATATACCTTCATACGATGTTGGAAAACGATATACAATATAATGATATAGTAATGTAACATTCATTGTTTTGTAAATTAACCTTCGCGATATCGATCGTTTTATGAATATAAAGTAATCATGAATGGCATTGATACCCTTTTTGTTTTTATATCTTTTATTACTTTCTATCAGCAATCATTTCAGGAATGTAAGTAATTTCGCACGAGGAAGTCGCTAATTCAGAAGACTGAGTTTTAAGAGAAAGAAGAAAAACCTGGCCACAGGTATTATTATATAAAAAAAAACTTTTATGTTTGACCTCATTAAAGTTTAGATTAGTCCGTTAGGTAGCCTAAAAACTCCATCATCAGAGTTGGCCACTACCTCTTACGAACTTACTAAACAAGTTTTGCATTATATATTTTTTCTAACCTATTTTGTCCCACTGCTGGGCAAAGGTCTCCCCCAAACTCTTCCAATCATCTCGATCTTTAGCTGCGTCCCACCATCCTTCATCGAAGGTGGCGAGATCGTCCCGCCAGCGTTTGCTCGGCCGACCCCGACGCCGCCTTCCATCGTTTAGAACCCAAGACGTTATTTACCACATTTTCTTTTATCTCAACTTTATTCCGTTTGCTAATTTACGTTTTAACTATTGTTTAGCGAGTCGAGAGTAGCTTTTTTCTTATCTATGGTAAAACCAGCATTATTTTTAATTGGATGCTAAATAATATCTGCAACCCGTCAGTCGGCAATTACTGAATAATATTTCAAGTGTTACGAGCGGCCGCTTTGTTGAGTGAGTGCCAGCTCGCTCAATATGCAAACAATAAACTCATTTAATATTTTAAATTGTTTTTAAAAGAAGATGAAACAGTTTTATAAATTGGAAGATGCCTCATTCAGGAGCTTCCCCTAATTTGTAATAACGCTCCATTGGTATAATGAAAGAAAGAGAAAAGAAAAGATGTTACAGATGATTTAGGTGACGTCAGTCAGGTTATAATCAATATAATATATATATATATATACCTTTATATACCGAACTTGAATGTTGGGAACGCGTCAAAGAGAGATCAATGAATTATTGTGGGAGACCTTTGCCCTTGGACACAATAGGTTGACAGAATACATATAGCTATAATAAATATTTAAATCGAATCATAAATCATCTCTATAAAGACAATGTTTAACCTGAGGAGAAAAATACGTTTTAAACTTTGGATATCCATCAGGATAATCCGGACATCCATGAGATGTGGAGCAGATATGGCGAGCTTGGTTTCGAAATCGGTAATTAACTTTAAATGTTTTGTTTAAGTATTTTTATGTTTCTTTCAGAGAACAGCGAGACTCATTTTTCAGAAGTGGGACACTAAGAAAACTAACTTAGAAACATAATACATTAATATTTCAAGTAGCGTGTCACGTAATGATATGAAATTATAGCGCGCTAGGGTTGTCAACAGCTATAAACACGGCGCAGCAATTAATGCAAAAAAGCCACAATTCCGCACTCAATGAAAGAAAATGTCGCCTATTGGACGTTATCTACACGAATGAGCTGGTAATTTAGCATACAAGAAACACCAGCCCTATTAAAATCGTCGTTAAACTGCATTTATAAACGCTTTTTCTTTCCGTTTCTTACGTTCCTTTGAAAACGTTAATGGTTCGATTCGATTGTATTATTCACTGTTTTGGGGTGTTAATGAAAGAGTCATTTTTTGTTTGATTGTCTGTCGGCAGTTCGGCGTGGAGGCGTCACGGTCTAATGGACATAGTATAATTTTACATTGTCTTGTTTTAAGTATAAACAATGCGCTCACGAACACCGTATGCTCCTTTCATATTTGCTTAGTTAAAGATAATTGCGATATCATAATAATAATGGCGAATTATGAATAATTACAAAATGTACTTCGATGCGGTTACAACATGCGGGACGTACTTTTTCCAAGTAATTATTACTTTGAATTCCCGTAGACAATGCGAATCAAATATGTAAATGAATAAATAAATATCCTTGGTAATTTCACACAGCGTCATCTAATCCCAAGCTAAGCAACTTAATGCTTGTGTTATAGTAATCAGATTACTGATATACTTCTTGTAATACATTTTATTTTGTAGATAAATACATATTTAACATAAAAATAGTTGAGCCACCTAAGGATCAGTAGAGCCACCTAAAGATCGTTACAAACGATCTATAGGTAACTCAACTGGTTCTAATTGTATTTTATACAGTTATGTAAATATGTAGTAGTTTCGTTTCTGTAAATAAATTTACATTATTTATGGAATATCAAAAAACACAAATTCCTGTAAAGCCATTCACATGGAAATCACCCAGACTCGAGACAGATATTTCTAGTTCCTACAAACATTTATCCCTGCGGGAATCGAACCCGCAACCTCTGCGTCCCAAGCGGGCATTCGCCACCGCATTATGGTTGTAACAGTTTAATAAAATGTAGGAAGTATTTGTACAAAATATTGAGACGTGGCAGAAAGCGGGGTGTATCGCGTGCCAGCTTTGGCAGTAAGGCAACAACCACCCCTTTTAATCCAACGTGATTGTCAGTCAGCCGGTTTTATAACAAAAATTGACAACCCTGACTTGCAAGTAAGAAAGAAAGAAAAATCATTTATTCTGGTAGGACCTCAAGGATCGCATCAGTATCGTTTTACATGCTAGGTGATTCTAATTCCTGTTAGATAGCAAAAGCGCATAATGGATAATATTTTATATTTTACAAAGTAAACTTGATGATACGCGTACATAATTTACTGGAAATCTTGCTGATGTAGCGAATACACAGACATTCTTGCTAAATTGATGAAGTTCGGCGACGTTATTCACAGTCACAAAATGGACTGATCGCATGGTATTACGACCTCTGTGGCGCAGTGGGCGAAGGCCCGCCTGAGACGCGGAGGTTGCGGGTTCGATTCCCGCCACGGGACAAATGTTTGTATATTCTACAGATATTTGTTCCGGGTCTGGATGTTTTTCTATCTATAGTATGTATGTATTTACAAAAAAAATGTATCTATGTAGTATATCAGTCATCTGGTTACCATAACACAAAGCATTAAGTTGCTTAGCTTGGGACTAGATGACGCCGTGTGGAATGTCCAAGGATATTTATTTATTTATTTTATTACAATTGAGCGTTTTGTATATCAGGCACAATGCATTGTCGGCCCTAATGTGATGTGCATACTGCATAGATTCTAAATAGTCAAGCTCAAGTTAGCGACTCGAACATATTAGGGGTCGTCAAAGTAAGCAAAAGTACTATTAATTACCAAAGAAAAATAAACTTATTTATTATCGAAGGTCTACTAAATCTTACACAAATAAAATCCAACTCGTCTTGCGAATAAGTATCATAGTGTAAATCTCAACGAGCTCGTATAAAAGCCACAGCCTTTGATCTTTGTAAAGCTGAGGGCTACTACTTCCATTACTGTATGCAGATTTTATACTTTGTGTCATTTTTGTGCGCGCTCCACGCTCAGCGCTACTTAGCTGATGACTTATTAACGGGTATTCTTCAGAGGTGTCTGCCTCTCGTCGAGTTTAATGACGTGGCGTGGAGATGTTTTTCGATTTTCGTGCCTTCGAGAATGTCCCACTTTTGCGACAATGATGCATCCCGCCCTTTGTTTTGGGGTTATTGTTTTTTTTTATTTCTATATGACCGTATGGAAGATGTATTGAGTAATATCTTCTTTTTCTTAGGTCTTTAACGAGCAATCTGTTGATAATTAATCCTATAGGAATAGTAGTGGCAATTCGGAGTATCGCAAAAGCTATACTTAACGAACTAAAAATGTTGCCGTCCCTTTCATAGCGACGGGAATAAAAATGATGGCATTAATTTTAGTTAGTTTAGTTTAGCTTTTGCGACACTCCGAATTGCCACTATTGTGGTCCTAAGCCAATTTTTGTACTCTTTAAAGAAAAATATTAATGATGACGCGAAGATGATTTGGATAAGCAACTAGTTACTATTTCAGATATTCACTAAACGTTATTTCGAAACTACTATATTTAAATAACTTTACCAAATACAATAAGAACTAGTGGAACCATCTTAAAGTCGTTGGAAGCGACCGCTCTGAATGGCAGTACTGATACTTACACATAAATACACTTGTAAACTTTATATTATACAATGTTTGTATTATCTGCAACATTTGTCTCGTCTGGATGTTATCTATGTATATTAGGCAATATGTACTTAGTATGTTTTTTTTTTTTTGCAACCTACATTGTCCCACTGCTGGGCAAAGGTCTTTCCCAATTCTCTCCATATGTATTTACTAAAATGAATGTATTTTAGTATCATATCTTCAGTCATCTGGTTACCAAAACACAAGCATTAAATTGCTTAGCTTGGGACTAGATGACGCTGTGTGGAATGTCCAAGGATATTTAGTTATTTATATGAAGGTACAACATTATAGTTTGTTCTTCTCGGCAAGAGTTTACTCTTGCCTACTCGTACTTAGTTACTAACGGCCGGTTTCAATATTAAACTTACGAATGATCATAGATTGATCGCCATAGCAACTTTGTTTAGACAACAAAAAATGTAGGACACTTTTTGACAGATAACAATATTACTATGGCGACAGATCCACGATTATTAGTAAGTTGAATATTGCAACCCGGCATAAGTCGTCCATTTAAAACGATAGCTTTAGAGGAAGCGCTTTAAAACACCTTTGAGTTCGACGGCCGTCACACTACAAAAAGTGGAAAAAGTAAAAACATTGATACAAAATACGTGTAAGGAACAAAAGAGTTCTTTGCTAAGAGTGCAAAGTTGAAGCTGGCGAGAGCGGAACAATATAGCTTGTACACAACTTTTGCTTCAAAGGTTTATATGGACTGATATTAGCATGCATGCGATTTTCAACCTTAGTTTCCATTGACTCTTAGCATCTAAGAATCCTAATCATACTTATATTATTAAGGTGAAAGTTTGTTAAGAGTGTTTGTTACTCCTCCACTTTAGGCCTTTAAAAACTCCGTCACCAGAGTTGGCCACTTGCTCATACGAACGAACGAACTCCTCCACTCCACTCTTTTCGATCCGAGGTCGTAGGTTCGAATCCGGCCGTGCATCAATGGACTTTTCACGTCGAAAAATTTATATGCACTTTAACACGAGCTTTAAACAGTGGAAAACATAGTGAAGAATTCCGCGCCTAGTCAGCCCCACACGTATTGACCATTGTCTTTCCTGTGGAGATGGCCGACTAAGCTGAGAGGATGGTTTAGGTGCGGGGTAAGCCTATTCCATCTCGACAATGTCCCAGGCACTACAGTGTCCCGTTAAGTGTAGGCAAAGCTTGCCTCCTGACTCTGTATAAATCATCGAGTAAACATGTAAAGGCCTAAGTTTTGTTACTCTTTCACGCTCAAACAGCTGGACGTATTTGAATGAAAGAAAGAAAGAAAAAAACATTTATTCTGGTAGGACCTGAAGGATCGCATCAGTATCGTCTTACATGCTAGGTGATTCACCTACACCAGGGAAAGAATCAACAATATCATTCGAGAGTCTAACTGAGTTTAACTACGAATATAAGATATCATACCAAAAATGCCACAATATTCAGATTGTTGTTTAAATCAAAAATGCCTTTCAATATTGAGGACGCGCTCTTGATTTTATTTTACAGCCACATTTATATACATAATTAATTTAATTACTTTAATAACTCGACATGGTTAAAATAAGTAAAGGTAATTACTTACATTTTTAATTTAACTACTTTTGTTTAAATTACTAAAGGTAACTGACCTTACATAAGCATTTGTATTTTCATATTAGTCTTGTTTACGCCATTCATGTTAAAAATCGTCGCGACAATAGTATCGACCCTACATTTTTCTGTGTCGACATACCTCGGTACATTGTTCTCTTAGTGGGTATCACTGGCAGCCCCCTTCCTACTCAAAATGGATGAATAGGAACCTGTTCAACAAGCAGACTACTGACACTCAGACGTCTTGATAGGCGTTATTTGCAAGTAAACTTTTGTTTTTATCCGACCACGTAAAATGAGGGTTAACACGTTCAATGCCCATGACGCACATGTGAATGTTGCTTTATAATGTCTAGATTAAATTAAAACTATGCACGCTTATCAATGATCGATGACAATACAAATAGTTAACCATGAAAATTTTGCTTTGCCAGATGTTGCTTCGAAAGTCTGAAATTAAAAAGTTTTGGATTTTACTCTAGCTATCCGACAGAAAGATGTAGGGTACACCCACCGTGGCGAATAGAAAAAGAGAAAAAAAGGGACCAAAGGCCTCCCGCCTTTGGTCAGCAGTGGAATCCAGTGGGCTCATTAGATTAGATTATAACTGCTATTCTAAGCTACAAGTCAATCAGAGTGCGAAGTGCTGCTTTGTACTGTTTATCGAGTAGGACTAACCAGATTACATGTTAATGGACCTACTCTGCACAGTACATTATCATGTAATCTAGTTAGTCAGTTAGTAAGTGGTGTTCAGTATTCAATATTCTATCTGTGGCTTTTCAGTTTCAAAACTATTATGTGATGTATTGATAATATAATAACATATTATGAGAAAAAAAAAACGATTTTTCGTATTTTTCCGTGAGTTTCCCTTGTGTTTTATGTCAATACATCTCAAGTTTTGCAAGTGAAAACTGCAGATAGAATATTGACACTGGCCGTTAATAAAACCACTTATGCCGGGTTCTTAAATCCAACTAACGGATGTCCGTACGTAGGTCGTCATAGCAACGTTGTTTATTCAACACAAAATGTATGAGAATTTTTGACAGATAACAACGTTGCTATGACGACCGACCTACGGACATCCGTTAGTTGGATATAGGAACCCGGCATTACAAAGTACTTTAGTAGTACGTAATCTAGTTAGTCCTACAAAAATTATGTAGACGGAACAACATCACGCTTCCCTCCGATCTATATATAGAGAGATCTATATAGAGATCTATATATATTATTTTGTAGAATTCATATTCGATAAACCACATTGAAGCGTTCCAATGAGTGGTTAATGTGACATTAATTAATATGTTTTGTTTTACACTTGCAGAGGTTAATTGAGCCGGTGTTATTGTTTAAACCACATTTTCATTGAGCGAAGTAGACGTAACATAGTGTAAATGCTGCATTCATATCCGCGAGTCGAGTGTCCGTCGCGCGCAGGGTTGCCACGAATTCTAATTCTTACTCTAAGGCGGGCCCTAGACGATCAATTAAATTGCACAATAAGTACAATTGTGCAATATAATTGACCGTATACCGTTAATATTGAAGATTGTGCAATGATCTAACAAAAGATTGAGAGAGTTTAATTGACTACGATATGAATGCGAGACTACGACTGAATACGAAAACATTGCGCATTTCGTTTTATTTCACAATTAGCTGCGCCCCGCGGTGGTACCCGTGGGAATACTGGGATCAAAAGTAGCCTATTTTTTAATCCAGGGTATAAGCAATCCTGGTATAAAATTTCATTCAAATCCGTCCAGCTGGACGAAACAAGAACAACAGCTGTTTGAGATATTTGATACATTCTTGTTTCTATTTCTATGAGTACATAGGTATTTTTTGTATTAAGATTGTGACGAAAATAAATATTTTTCTGTTTCTTTTGCAAAACATACTCGTAGGTGACATTCCAGAAGTGCAAAGCTGCGGCGGGCGGCGCGCTTGCAGCCTCCGCGAAGGCGGGTAAGTAGTATAAAACTTTAAAATGTTTATTAGTCTAAGTCAATGTGGCAGCCCTACTTGAACTCCATTCACCACTGATAGTTTTGATATCAGATCATAATATCCTGTATCGTATTATATTGTGTTTAGTTTTTACTGGAAACAGTATTATAATGGCAACTATGTGTGAATGGAATCGACAAAGTGATGGCCAATTGTTTCGAATATTATACCTTTTAACAATTCCCGGATTTCAATAACTAGTGCGGTATTTATTTGAAAATGTTGAGTGATTTTAATACAACAGCTTCTACTGGAACAACCAAATGTTAACTTTACATTATGTATGAAGAGATTGTGGCGAAGCTTGCTAAGACGTTCTTGATAGATCGTCGAAGTTAAGCAACGTTCTGAGCGGTCACTACTGGAGGGCACGTTAAATTGTCGGTCCCGGTTAAGCGGCCTAAAAAGTCCGTCACCAGAATTGGCCAATTGATCATACGAAATTACTTACTTTTTTATTGCAACAAGCCAATAAGCCTTGCGGTCACCCGTCCAAGATGTGGCCGATCAGAACGTTGCTTAACTTCAAATGCATTGCAGAAACTCATATTCATTATTGTGCCAAAGTGTTTTAAAACGCAACGATATAGTTTCCAAACATTTGTTAAATATTTTCGAGGAATAACGTTTTTTTACATGATTAAAAGTTTCGGCGCTAACTTCCACTTCAGTCCCTGATGAAAATAATTCTGAAGTTTCGAAAAAACGACACCGCACCTGGCCTGAGGAGAAATCAGCAAAAAAAATTCTCAAACTAAATTTACGCATTTAACACTCGTGACGAGTTTTATCCTAGGATTGAATTTTATACGGCTTGGTTAGATAAGCTCCGGGCCGAACTTAGGCCCTCCGGGCGGTCGCGTATTATGACCAGTAGAAAAGAAAAAAACATTTATTTGTCGTAAATAAATCGTCATAAATGCTAGGTGATTTTATTGCCTGCAAGGTCAATGCAATTTGCTTGCTTACAAATTGAAGACGTGCTTTTGAGTAATCGTTGTAAAAAATCAAATTGGTGTATCAACAAGACCTTAATTGCAAACAAAACACACTACGAATCTCAAAGATACTACTGGTCGTTTTCACTTCAAATTATCTTACTAATACGATCTAAATTATCTATTAGAATGCCTAAACAGGTAATTTAATATTTAGTAGGTATGCCTAGACAACTGACACCCCCACATCTTCAAATTATCTAAGAACTAGCGACCGCCTGCGACTTTGTTCGCGTGAATTTCGTCCAAGTATCCTGAAGGAAGATGAACAATGTTTAATAATATTTTCCAGTCGTGTTCGTCAACAAAAATGCCATAAACTGGTACACTCTCGTAATATTAAACCGATGTCGAATTAAATCAGATTTAATTTGCAGTAATTCAATATTCCATATAATATAACCTAAGCTGCCATTCAGCTAAATACGTCATTTGAAGACACAAGCCGATAATGAAGTGGCAAGGTAAGCGGGTCAGGGGGTCTGGTCTCCGCGACGCGACCCACATCACACAATACGTTTCCGCCGAGCACCACACAATTAAACCAACACCAGACATAAAACATTACCGAAACAAAAGCGAGCCACCCAGCTCCACCCAGCACCCCCGCAGTAACAATTTATCATAGCAAATAAAAATACGCAGAATTAAAAAGAAAAGGACGAAGGAACTGTAGAGAGGGAGAGGCGATCGCCCGCGCTCGATGCCCAAAATATTATATTTTAACGGCGCACCGAATGCTCGAGGCGACGCCGTACTAACCGATAAAGTATTTTCCCAAACGCTCTATTTATTTCATAGATTGGTGTTTACATTTAATAAAGTTACCGTTTATATCTTAGTGCTGGCTTTGAAAAAATATCTCCGGCCTAAAAAATGAGGAATTTTTTTTTCGGCAATATCAACCATGACTTTATTTGCTCCTCTGCAAATATGGCTGCCGTTCAAAGGTTTAAAACAAAAATATCTAGTCCGCAAAATGTCTCTTTCAAACATTCCAAAAAAATCCCTGAACGAGCGTAGGGTAGTATAATAATTGAGACTGTCAAGTATTGAATGAAATAGCTAGCATTTTTCCTCCTCCTTCCTAGCAAGTTTTAGCGATTTTAGGGTTCAGAAGTCAAAAAGTTAGGGCGTTTGTGCACTACACGGAATTTTGCTGATTTCCGGTCCGAAATATCAGTTCCAAACATCTTCGTTCCCTAACTTATTGGAAATAAGGGTCTCACACGAACTTAGCTGTTTTCTTCTTTCACAGAATATACCGAAGCATACCGACTAAACCGAGGTACAAATTCAATTCATTAAATTCAATTTAGACAATACCACCACGAAGATGTATTGAAATTCAATCTAGCAATAGATCTTGAATCAAATTAACAAAAGTATCACCCAATTTTTTTGTTCCCCCATCAATTTTTCTTTATTACCTTCCTAATCACTTACATAAATTATTAAGGCCTGATCAAACTACGTTAATTACGTTAGTATTTAGTTATTTAGGGATGTATTGACGACGCCATGTTTGTTACCGTGTTCGAAAAAAATGATGTAATTTTAATGACTCAATCGTGCTGCTAGATTACATTTTTATAAAATCATTATCATTTTCATTTAATTTACCGTTTCTATTCTGGGTCTTGTTAAAACAAACCTATTTGAGATATTTTTATAGTTTTAAAATGTCAATTTAAATAAGGAACCGTTCACAGCTTTCACCATCGTTGAGAAGGTCTAATAGCAACAAGTGTCTGCGAAATCCTTGTTATCTAGCAGCCCTAGCCATGTAACATTTCGACAATCGCTTTCGATTAGAAACTAAAAAAAATGTATAGGAATTGACATTCGATGACGAAAACTCGAGCGATCAGAAATGTCAAATCAAAGGGGTAGCAATGATAGAAAGAGAATAGATACGAAATATTTGTAACTTGTCTACGCGCCCAGAAAGAGAATAGATACAATGTTTCGTATCTAATCTCTTTCTATTATCACTTGTCTATACACCCAGGTTACTCACCGGTGACGTCACTCTCGTGGTACCTACGCAAGCGAAGCCGGGGGCGAGTAAGTTTGTTGACAATAATCGCACAAACACAATCAATACGCTATGTTTTTATTTTTTTATGTTTCTAGCGTTTTAAAATTCATTGGTCTCAGAGAATTTCTAGGTATAGACTGAGGTATACACTTGGTTTTTAATTTTAAATGTATTTAATCAAATGGTACACAATGCATCCACCATTGTATAAGCTTAATTCTCTCTAAACTTAAAGGTTTGCTGGTAGAAAACTCTTTTAGGGTGGAGCTCGCCTTTGTAAATGTCTTTTTATTGCCTTATTTATATATTTATTTATTTATTGGAGATCCAACATCTTATTTGTAATTGCTTCTTCATTTGTGTACAATAAAGAATTGTAAGAAAACTACGCTAGCTAAGCTCATTACTAATTTCCTAGTCTAAAGGCCATATCTAAGAGACATAAAATGTATGAGAATTTTAATTCGATGATGATAAGTCACGTGGTTAGAATTGTCGATTGGTCTTGTCATAGAGATTCCATTGTATTTTTGTTACAACCTCTGCTGCCCTAGCCATGTTACATTTCGACAATTGCTTTCGATTAGAAACTAAAAAAAATGTATAGGAATAGGAATTGACATTCGATGACGAAAACTAGAGCGATCAGAAATGTCAAATCAAAGGTATAGCGATAATAGAAAGAGAATAAATACGAAACTGTGTCACTTGTCTACACACCCTGATACTCGTAGATATTATAAGTAGAGTTGCTAGCCTATGCACACAACGTCTTACAAACGCGCAGTTACTGCACTTTGTATCGATACAACCGCCATACAAACAGCGAACAATAGGTGACCATGCACACTAGCCTCGCGTTTGTAATGTATTTTCGTATGAGCAAGTGGCTAACTTTGACAGCGTTTTTAGGCCGTCCGAAGACCTAACTTCTAAGCAAGATTGAATCTAAACATTTGTATTAAATGTATTAAGGTAGGTCATAGTATAATGCGTGCTATAACTTATCGCATTCATAGAGCTTTGAGAAAACACCTTTGAACTTACGTTAGTACTCCACACGAACACTCTTTTATTAAAATCAACTTATTCACTAGCTCTCGGAATCAGAACAAGCCATCGCATTCCTCAGACATTAATTAAATGTTTTAGGGTTTCATATAGCAATATGAAACCCGCATAGATCTTTTCAACGCTCTTCTTTGACAGATTACAGGAAACGTGGAAAAAAATTTTGGCAAGGTCAAGAGTAGGTATAATGAGAGTGAATAGAGGCAAAAGAGGTGAGTCAGGATGGTCAGGTGGAGATCCATTGCCTACTTCCATGGGATGATAATTTTATGTACCTATGTTTGTATTTATGGACATTTTCGATGAAGAGGTGTAGATTATAATAAATATCAGATTGTAAGTCAAAACCTCACGGAACTCTCAAGGTGCCTGAGTCTCTCTACCTTCCCCCGTTTCATCTCGAACCCGGTTGAGATTCTTCTAATTAAAGGAAAGCCCTTGATCCCCGGTTTTGAATTGGTAATCATTTCGACTCAAAGAATTCTATAGATCTTGTTATTCACTTACGTACTGATCGCTTATTGATAGGACTAGACACCAATTAGTTTGGTGATTCGATCTTCACAGTGCAAGTTTGTCATTGAATGAACGCACATAGTTCAAGTACATGGTGATTGGATAGTTCCGATGCTTTGCAATAAAAACATTGGTCTAAGATGAGCCTTAATGCTGTGACAGATATTGATCAATCGTAAGTTATTAAATTTTATAAGAATTTTGTAAAAAAGAAAGCAAATTTAAAATGAAAGTAAAATTGCACCTTGTGTGTAGTTTGTGAACAAAGGAATAGGTAATCAAATTTTGTTGGCATTTACATCAATACAACGCCTGAATGCACTAATTGTCTCTATTGGAAATGTCGTGCTATTGGTATTTCATGGAAGTATGAAAAAGCTCTGAACATAAAAGTGATGAGATTTTTAAAATAACGTGAAAGGACAGGCGTTTCATTCGTTGAAAAACTAAAATGAAATATTCTCCGGAAATATTTTAGGCTTCGAAATAAATAAAAAATAAACTGCGCCATCCTTTGATAGCAACATACGGATTAACAGAATTCCAGGTACAGAGAGATTGGACTCAACACGCTGAAAGTCCTTTGATTTTATCAAAAGACAGTTCTCAAAGTAAAAAGTTTCGAAAAAGGAAGCCGTTTTAATTAAGGCTGAATAGTTTTTCAAAGATGACGCGACGGAGTGGTAATGACAGGGTGACCTTTGTCGGCGTCGAGTAACTGCCACAGGGGCCTTACTCGGGATCAACGAAAACGAAGTTTCGTGACAATTTTCGGGTTCTATTACTGTTGTATGTTGGTGAACTATTACGAATTCAGTATCCACCAACATAAGCTGACCCCGAAAATTGTCATGAAACAAAACGAAAAGCCGTACTCGGGATCAACGAAAACGAAGTTTCGTGACACGGTGACTGAGGAGGTGCGCCAAAAACTACACAACATTGAGATTGAGACATTGTTCTCAGATTAAACTTATATTTCAGGAAAGTTTGTATAATTAGTTAAAGAATCTCGGAATGAGATATATTCGGCCATAAACTTGTTTTAGACCTTGAATTATTTGAAGTCGCGGACACCTTTCGATATGTAATTTTTGAGACAAGTTTAAGGGTGCCAAAAAAAAGTTTACAGCTATCTCACATTTCGAAGTAAAACCCTTATTTTCCTGGACTACTTTGTACCTACTCTATAGTTTACGATTCAAAATGATTATTAAAATGTGTAGTGTTATTAGTTCGGAGGGAAAGCGTTCAGCGGCAGTCCGTCGTAACCCCATTAAAACTGCTTCGGCCTCGCCCGCGTCCCTCTTCATGAAATATTAAAAATTCAATTGCGCTTCTCTTTATTTTAACCCCCACCCCACGCCACCCCGCGTTCCCGTACAATATAAAATGAAATATGTATTCGAAAAAATAACGTTCACCTATAATTTATAATTTGTGTAACGCGACCCCTCTCAACCCCACCTCCCCGCGCGGGCTCCCACAATTTTACTCTTACTAATCAAGTTTGGTATTGTTTTTGTACGCATTCTTTTAGCGACGTAGGTACTCCCAAATTTATCACATTATTTAAAACTCATATAAATCGGCCTCGGAGACGTAGCGATATTAAACACTCACTAGTGAAAAGCTGTTTTGACTGTTAATAGGTACGTTTATAAACTTTTTAATTAACATTTTTTATATGGAAAATAAACGTTAACAGTAAAGCGCTCAGTGGTACCAAGTGTGCACGATTACAGTTCCAACGTCAAAGTTTGCCGATTCCAACTCAAAGCAAATTTAAAACAGCATTACATAGACACCGACAGTAATAATTTAACGTATCCGTGTGTATTAAGAACTTTTAACGGAATTATTATCGCTTTAGCTATTGCCGGGAAATTGACCGGTAGTTAAGAACGAAAGTTGCAGCGCTTCGTGCTTCTGATTTAACACACATCGAACATCAAGAACATCTCATGAATAGATTGTATTGAAAGAGTATATATTTGGATAATATGTATTTAGACATACCCACCTCTGACTACCCCCTTAGACATCTTCAAAATGATCTAAAAATTGCATTAAGATCTGAAAGAAATGTCTACCGCTCCCTGGGATACAGTCGTGATCATATTTCATTTTTTCATATTCCAATTCTTCTTGATCTACTTTTACTTGCGCCTGTTTTACTTTTTTCTGTAATTTTAGTTGGACGATTTCAAACTATTAGAACTCTAGAGCCAATTTTATACATTTTTCAACACTCTTAAACATACAGCGTCAGCTAAAACCATTTAATACATAAGCGAGCAAGTTTATTTATTTCCATACCTTTGCTGTCTCTCGTTTCATATTGAACACAGATCAGGGTGACAGATAGGAATAATGCAGATTTTTACATATGAATCACAATATCGCATTTGACATAAGTGTTTCTCATTATAAGTCAGCGAAGGGCGACAAGCTTCGCATTTTTACGACACAACAAAATATTAAAATGTTAGCGTGCACCTAACTACACTTGTTTGGTGTGCGACAAAGGTGAGACCTGCTCTATCTCCGCCCTCCCTCGGGCACTCCGCTCGAGACGCTCATGCGAATGTCCATTACTGTCGATGTAGCCATTTCAAAGGATGTGTAAATAAGCAAAATAACTTTCAGCTTTCTTACAAAAAAATAAACGAAGCTGAACAAAATTTATGTAACGGAGTTTTAGCAGCACAAAGTGTTTGCGTCCATTTTTTAGAGCCGGTGTATTTTGGACTGGCAACACCGATCAGGCAACTTTTGAGCCGAACTTCGACCCACCTCCGAGCAGAGTTCTCTTTTAACTTTTTAGCAAAAACGCTGTTTTGTTCTCCTCGTTTGTCATTGTCGTTTGTTTGAGTAATGTGTTAACAACAGGTACCCGCACTTTTGTGCTTTTAAGTCTAAGCGTTCGTTTGTGCTACGGAAACGGTGAAAATCAAAATGGCGGCTGCCGAGAGTTTTTAATTTGAAAGGTAGTCTTTTTGATCGCGCGCTAAAAGTTCTTAGTTATAGACCAACTTTTCAGTGGATTTAATAATGAAAAAACCATATCTCGCTTGCGGAAAAAATCAAACCGAGGTTTAAAATCAAGAGGTTTCATGAAACGTCTAACCTCATTAAATCGTAAATTCAAAAATAAGGTTTTTATCCCAATTTTGTTTTCTTCAACTTATTGATGATAATTAATAAATTATTTGTGGTGTCGTGTTAATAAGTGTATGGCAGTATTGTTGACACGTTCAACATACTCCGTTATTATCCTCCTCACCGCCCGCAGCCCTGAGATGCACTAGTCATTTCCAAGCCAGAAGGCCGACCAAGTCATGCAGTTAAGAGCTGAGACGTTTATTACAATAATGCTGCCAGTGTCTTGGGCACGCTTCCGTCTGGCAGTGGATCAGTTGAGCTACCTATAGATAGTTTGTAACGATCCTTAGGTGACTCAACTGGTTTTAATTGTATTTTGTACAGTTATTTAGTTGTGTAGTTTAGTTTCTGTAAATAAATGTTATTATTATTCAATGTAATTTATTGTCAGCTTATATAAAGACGGTAAGAAATTATGCCTACATTAAGAAATTTTCGAAGAAAAATTCACACTATAGGGTGCTAGTTAGTCAACGATTGGATCAAAATTAAATAAATAAATAAAATGAACTAATCACGACTGTATTCCCAAGCTTATACATATTATATGGAAAATAGCTGTGTCCGCGACTTCTGCATAGTATTAGTACGTCAAGTTGCTTATTTTCTTCTCCAAGGCTTCGACGAAGGTGGAACTTACCAGCAACGTCTCGTGTCACGAACATGGAGTCTTCGATAAGGTAAAAACTTGTTGAACTTACCTGAAAAGAAAAAATTATGATTAGAATTACATTCTTATGATGATTTTGTTTCATAATCCTATCCTACTTAAGTACGTTATAATGTTGAAATTTTGTGTGTAAGTGTATAAGTATGTTTGTTACTCTTTCACGCTCAAACGGCTGGACCGATTTGAATGAAATTTACTTCCAGAATTGCTTATACCCTGGATTAAAAAATTGGCTACTTTTGATCCCGGTATTCCCACGGGATCGGGAACTATTTACCGCGCGTTACACCGCAGGGCGCAGCTAATCATTTATGATACGAATGATATCTATACAATGCAAATCTCAGAATGAGTACGTTTCATTCAAGCCAGGATTAACAATTTCGATTATCTCTTAATATAAATGTATAATCTTTGAGTGCACTTTGGGACTAGATGACGCTGTGTGGAATGTCCAGGGATATTTATTTATTTATTTATTTTATGTATTTATAAAAAAAAATGTATCTAAGAAGTATATATCACTCATCTGGTTACCATAACACAAGCATTAAGTTGCTTAGCTTGGGACTAGATGATGCCGTGTAAAATGTCCAAAGATATTTATTATTATTTAATTTTATGTTACATTTACATCCACATTTATCATGAAGTAGATTCTTAGTCCACCTCGGGTGCATTTATTACATCGTGTAATATTATCATTAACTTTTTATTTCAATTACTGGAGCTCAGTATTAGAACTAGAACTCACAAATCATTCTGGGCAGTAAAACTGTTAGATAAAAATTATACCGTAAAACTCAATCTATCCAGGTATTAGAATATAAAAACTCGTTTGTATAACAAGCGTGTTTGAAAGATTGAAAGACTTATAATACTATATTTTCCCTAATTAACAGTGAAAAAATGTAATCAACTTCCCTGCTGCGCATTCTTCATTTTTCATTTATCTAAATGCAATATGGGCATTCTACAAATAGAAAAAATCCTATCCGTATCGGTCCAGTGAATCTCGAGGCAAATGGTATACGCATTCAGATTTTATAGTTTTTCACTATTGTAGAGATGGAAATTTTAAAACTAGTTAGTAGTTTTGTGTTGTTATTGTAGTTATAATTAATCATTACAGGGTCTGAAAGATAGACGCCGAGATTGTACTCGTATTTTTGATTTCGTTTTTGTTGAAACATAATAGGTTTTTATGGAATTGCCGTTTTTATACCGTTTTGTAATGTACGAAACGACAATGCAATATTTAAACACCTATTTATATTCTAAGCTTATGTCATGAGTGGTCTCTGTGACCCAGCACGGAGATGATAAGAGAGAGCAGGACACTACAGACTCTTAATAATAAAAATAATGCAGGGTAAGTGTCACCCACTTAATTGTTATTATTAAAAGGTCTCCATTTATTAATAACAAATAAAAACCTACCTTCTTTTCGTTCCAAGTTCACCGAAAGAAGGTACGGTTGGCTCACTTTCATTAGAGAAAACGACGCCACCGATAGCCGATTTGCTAAATACCTTACATATTCCGATCCTCGTGCGATCTGCGGCAAGATTTTCGAGATTTTCAGCTCTTGCCCGGGGCCTTGTTAAGAATTTGACGGTTGAAATTTAGGCGGTTTTGCCTGAATGGGTGGAATTCTCGATGCGGATAATTTTCATCCCTGGATTGGTCGAAACACGCGTTACGTTGATGTTTCGATTTGCATCGGTCGGTAATATTGTTTGAATGCGAAAACGATCTGAGGTACTCGGGTCGGCTATGTACTGCGCTTTGTGCATGTTTCCATCTGTTATCATACAGATTATACAAATGTTAGTTCGTGGTTTCTGTTTACAGGATGTATCAGGATTTAGGATTTCAATTCGGTTACATAATGTTAGGTTACGTTAAGATGTTTTTTACTTTATGTTTATTTATTAACTTGTGGTTAAAGAACTTTATTTCTTAAAAGAAATTTACATTTCACTTAATGAGAATCACTAAAACTAAAGATAGATATCAGTGAACGTACAGGCATCTATTATACTAGTTATTAGTTAGAATTAACATAAAAAAATATTTTAATTTAAAATATTGAGTTAGGTAATTAGCGTATTACCAGTTAGTAGTTGCTTTGTTGACTTTATTTGCAATTTGCAATCTTTCCTATTTTAGATATTATAGAATATCTGATTCTGAAGATTTAAAGTAAAGTAACCTGTTCTTAAATTGGAATTGCTAGCTTGTTGTCTGATATTGTATCTTACAGCTTACAGTATGTAGTGTTAATGTAGTTTATAATATAAATGTGTGCCACAAGCAATTAGGCGCATAAAATTAATTTAACGAAAGCCATAATATGATGATATTAAACAGAGCGAAAATAAAGTTTGTTGCGTGTTCGTTTATACAGTCTAACGTTCATTCTTAAATACTTATAATGATGTCTTTAATGTTTTACAAAGTATATTTTTATAGTTTCTAACCGACTTCTAAAAAGGAAGATTCTATATTTTGGCTGTCAAAAACCAAAGATAGGTTATTGAGACCTGTCGTTAGTCAGACAACTTATAAGAAAGCTGATTTTTTCTGAATAACAGGGTCAATTTTTTTTTCACAACATTATAATTCAAAGTTTTTTCCAAGTTAATTATATATAAAACTTAAGAGCTCAGCTCTTGTCGGTGTAATGATGCAATTTCCTCCATATGCTTATTTCAAATGCGATCTCTTTTACTTCTTGATACGAATTAATTACTTATCGAAATATACTCGTAGAACTGTCGTCAGAGGTAGGTAACCTACAGTAAAAAAGTTGTGATTTATGCATTTATTTCTGTCTCACTGGGTTATAATAGTTTGTTGGCTAATCAATGTAAAATGTTGAATTTATCGAATATCTAATTAACCAAGCAAGTTAATGCATTAATGATTAATTGATTAAGAAACGAAAGTTAGTACATGATTGTGTATTTTTTATGTAACCAATCCATTATGAAAATTTTTGGTTATATTAACAAACTAAATGTAATTAAGCGCCTTTCAGAATCTTGTTTTTGTCAAAAGTGTCCGGAAATAATAATACACTATACTATTCTTTTTCTTTGTAGGTTTGTTGGTTTTCTAGTAGGTAACTAAATTGTATTTGACGACCTCTATGGCGCAGTGGGTGAAAGGTCGCCTTTGTGTCAAAAATATCATTATTTGTACCATTGATTGTACAAGTGACACAACTTTGTATCCTTAGTACCATTAATGGTACTAGTGACAACTATTTAGGATCAGTAGTACCATCATAAAAATTGATGTATCGCTAGTACCATGTATGGTACAACTAAACATTGAAGTACCGTGGACGCAGGTTGCGTGTTCGATCCCCGCTGCGGGACAAATGTTTGTATGATCTGTAAATATTTGTCTCGAGTCTGGGTGTTTTCTATGTATTATATATTTTTTTTTATAATAGAATATAATTTATGTACAGAAATTAAACTACTACATATTTACATAACTGTACAAAATACAATTAGAACCAGTTGAGCCACCTAAGATCGTTACAAATGATCTATAGGTAGCTCAACTGATCCAAACCACTGCCAGACGGAAGCGTGCCCAAGACACTGGCAGCATTGCCACGCTGGAGGGCAATGCTGATCTTTTGAGCCAAATAATATGTATGTATTTATAAAAAACTGTATTTAAGTTGAATCAGTCATCTGGTTACCATAACACAAGCAGTAAATTGCTTAGCTACGCTACTAGATGAGGCTATGTTGAATATCCAAGGACTCTTATTACAAGGTACCAAACCTAGTGGAGCGCCTGCATCACTAAAGCGAATTAGTTGATCAGATTACACTGCACAGTTTAGACCATTCCACTTTGCCCTACCAGTGCCCTACCAGGGGCGCCTTGGCAAAGTGGAACAATTATGAAATATGACCAAGTTTACAGCGAAACACAGGGGAATGTTCTAGGCTCACTAATTTTCCAACTCAATGGTATACTCGTAGTCCGAGTGGGAGAACCCAGCGCTCTTTTTACGTGGCGCGGAAAGTGGAGGAGTATGTTTGCGCATGGGTACATTCGCGCACGAAAGTACTAGTAAATTATTATTTATTAATTATTTATTAAGCGAAATGCTAGTAATTAAATTACCTCATACATTGATAATGGAACATAAAGCAGAGAAGTGTCGCGATACAATCAGAGATTACGATCTGACGTCACTGCCTAGGAAGTGTGCACACGTGCGCTTTCTCCGCGTCTAGATATGACAGACGTTTTATTTCCGCCCGTGTGAACGCAGCGTCAGCCTCACTAAAAGTAACAGAAGCTATTGTCCAAAATATAAAAGCCTGTCGTGCTTTGTTCTGCGGTGTAAAAACTCAGTTGCGCTCGAATCACTCATACCAGTTATGTCTACTATTTTAATATTCATTATTGGTCAAGAAACCTAGAGAATTAATAAGACTCCAGACTCACGCCGAGAACCCAAAAGCACGCTTTTTTTTATGTGATAGGTTTCTCGCCGTCTGTGCTCGCCTGTTTCCGTTCGGTGTCGGCTTTTTAGCCCGAGACAAAGGATTTCTCGAGCTCGCGAGTGAGAAAATTGAGAGTGGATAATTTGATAGTTCTTGGAGAAGTCTCGGCGAAACTTCTCGCCGTGAGTCTAGAGAGGCTATATAAACGGGTTAGCTGTATCAAAAACATGAGCGACCTAAGCCTAAATTATCTAAATTAGCTCATCTTTTATCAGAACACAAAGCGCAAAGCTATTGCTAAATAGTGAAAGGAAAAATTATAAGAGCCTGCTACAAAATGAGTTTCTGCATTTTAAAAGACAACTAACAAAAAGAGTGAAGGGCCCGCCGTATAAACAACATGCCGCGACAGGCTATGCATACGATATAACTCCTATGCATTATTTTGCGACACGTATACTAAAATTGTCTCAGCCAAGTCGGCGGCGACCCCCATGCGGGCACACACCCAAACGCAGCACCCTACCCCTATACATCCTGCTTCTTTTATTTCATATTTTAATTCCCATCAAACTTGCATACACTTTTGATCGCCCAGCCTTTATTGGCGGCGAGCTTTCTTGTGTATTCGTTTTGTGAAGGTAGAATTTGACGTTAAAAAATCGATACCAAAGTGATGCATTTTTAGCCGACTTCAAAAATGGAGGAGGTTCTATGTTCATGATGAGGTTTATGTATGTCATGTACCTACATCGATTATTCAGTCAATAGTGGACATATTTTGAAAATTCTGTTTTTTTTTAATAAAAATTGAGGATTTGATGAGGATCTTCGGAATTATGAACAGAAATGCACCTCAAGAGTGCAGGAAACTACTGTCACCTCACGAAATTGAAGTCGGTTTAATAAATTTTTCAATTTAGCCACTTGTTTAATATCTTTTGAATGTCGCAGAGAAAATTCAGTGATAATGTTTTAGTAATCGTCGATAGAAAACGAAAGTAGCAATTTTGTAACAAAATTGACGCGAGCTGCATAACTTAGGCGTATCGATCGGTACATGCATTGGCGGGATACGTCGTTTGCATTTTGGGGCGAATTGGCCCGGAAATTCGAGCACACTCCGGCGAGGGCGGGTATTTGTTTTGCCATAGCTTTGCCGGTTCTGGGACATGCAAGTCATTAATTGTTGTGAACGCCAGCGTCTAATCGATAGCGCGTTCAATTCTACTTTATATTAATGTTATTTGTGTTCGCATGTTCGTCCTTTTAATGTGGCTTCCTAAAGCTACGTTTCGTTAATAAGCGGCGACCAGAAAGCAAACGCTTTTTATTTGAGAAGGTACTTTTTACTGCATGAGCTGGGCAACAAATGTTTTGATTTTAAAACTGAGACTAGGTGACTTGAGGTTACGCAATTACTTTTTTAATCCTATTGTCGTTCTTAAAAAATATATTAATTTATATTTTTAGTAAGAAACAGATAGATAAGTAGGTAGTCGTTCTAGCTCAACAACTTTGATAGATCTCAAGCTAATCTTTAAGCTATCCACCAGAGATGAGCGAGGATGCGTTGCGAGGAAAGTGTTTGTCAGGAACCAATAAAATCGCTTATTTCTTAGAGGCTAGATAAATGAAGCGATTCTATTGGTCACTGGTGGTAAAGCAGCCTTAAACAAATTTTGGAATAAAACTTGTGCTACGATCCAGATGTTTGTAAATTGTTTATGATGCAATCCGTTTTCAGTCAGCTTTATACTTGTATTCTGATGAGACTTCGTAGATTATAAACTGTAGGTATGACACATAAGTAAGCAATATTAAGTTGGATTTGGATGTATACAAATTTAAGTAAATCGTCCAAGTTTGAATAATAGTCAAATGCAGTATCTTTTGCAAAGATATTTTATTAATTGATTTTAATGGTCCACGAATTCCGTACTACCAAAGATTATTTTAGACCTCAACGTCTTTGGTACCTACTACCAGAAGACCATCGTGGCGAAGCTTGGTTAGACGTTCGTTATGGATCGTTGTAGTTAAGTGACGTTCTGAGTGGTCTCAATTTGGATGGGTGACCGCAAAGTGCCATTTACAGTTGAGGGCTTCCGTGCGGAGGGCACGATAAATTGTCGGTCTCGGCTTTTAATGTCGTTTAGGAGGCCTTAGGCGGCTAGCTCCGCCACCAAAATTGGGCACTAACTCATACGAACTTGCTTTCCTTGCCTGAGTGACTGTTGATAAGAGTAATTCTGCTTGGTGGCCATGATTGGCCTGCAGGCGGCCTAGAAATCTGTACGTGACACTAAGGTTAGTAACCAGTGATGTTCGTGGGTCGTGGGTTTGAATCCGGTCGCGCATCAATGGATCTTCTATTTCCAAATGTGCTTTATTAACTCGAGCTCTAGAATAAGCCAAGAAAACATTGCGAGGAAACCAGTTCGCTTTCCAGTAACTATGGGCGTGCAACCTGTCACGTATAGAATGTAATTTTATCTGCAAAATGTAAAAAGATTTAAAAATAATATGTCTACAGCACTTTCGGAATACTGTAGGGACCATATTTAATTTTATTTCATAATCCCCAGTGATCGTAATTAGGCTGGCTAAAATACCTACTGCTCAAAAAATAACAAAGCAAAGTGGAGACGCCTTAAGACTAAATATTTTTTCGGTCGGTGTTTACATCTAAAATTCATTTAGTAAAACAACTATTGAAATAAATTGCTATTTTTACTCTAAAAAAAGATACACGATTTATATTACTTATCTCAAAAAATTTAAGGTAATATCCATTTCTTCATTTGAACAATGCAAGTCAAAGTCAAAGTCAAAGTCAAAGTATCATTTATTGCGACGAATACATGTACATAAATTATGTTAGTAAATTATCTGGAATCAATGTATTCTACCTATATTCTAGGCATGCAATATTTTAATTTACAACTCAGTTCATAATAAATGTCTGATTTAAATACCAGTCAAAAAATTATAATAACAATAATAATAATAAAATAAAAATGAAAATCAGAATAATAATGAGTCCTTAAATATCATAAAATTTCAATAATAATCAGTGAATAACAGACATACTAATTTGAAATAAATAATTAAATTAAATTAGAATAATACTTATGTTGGTACTACTAACTAGCTAAAGTAAAATTTTTGTCATCTAGGAACTCTTCAATTGTATAATAGGTTTTATTTATCAGTAATAACCTGAGCCTTCTCTGAAACATCGAACAAGGCATTTCTCTTAATGACTTTGGGATTTTGTTATAGAGAATAGTAGCCATACAGAAGATACTTTTGCGCATAAACGTGGTCTTAGAATTATGGACACAGACTTTACTTCTGTCTCGTCTGCTGCGTTCTACGACATCCGATAGTCGACAAAACAGATGTGGGTTGCTTCTTACGAACATTGCCGTTTCCAAAATATACAACGAGGGAACCGTCAAAATGTTATACTTCTTAAAAAGAGGTTTACAGGTATCTGTAACCTTAATATGAAACATTGTACGAACACTACGTTTTTGGCATTTAAATACTTTTTCAGAGTTTGTGGAGTTACCCCAAAACATGATTCCGTATCTGAGTAATGAGGCGATTAGGCCATGGTATGCCGTTAGTAACGTTTCCACATTTACTAAAGATGAAAGTTTGTGTAGTAGGTATATTAAACTATTTAATTTTTTACAAAGGTGTTCTATATGTGGTTTCCAATTTAATTTTTTGTCAATTTGTAATCCTAAAAATTTTGTAGTATCGATATTTTCTATTGTATTATTATTGTAGTGTATGTCAAAATCTAATGATTTAGCTGTGTCGCGTTGTCGAAAATGAATTATTTTAGTTTTATTTAAATTGATTTGTAAATTATTATTTTTCAACCAGTTTACAGTGGATGTCAGTGCCAAGTTAATATCATGTTTATATGTATCGAAATTATTACATGCAATGGTTATTGTGCTGTCATCTGCGAAAAGAGACATAGGCTGAACAATCGCTTTAGGTAGGTCATTTATATATATTATAAAAAGAAGGGGTCCTAGCACACTTCCCTGAGGTACACCATATTTCATAATGCGCTCTTCAGAAAAATGAGATTCCTCAAGTTTAGTAGAAGCGTTAATTTTACTTATTTCGGTTATTTGTTTTCTATTTTCAAGATAGGATTTAATTAAATTCAATGGATTTCCTCTGACGCCATAACTGTCAAGTTTCCTTAAAAGTATTTTGTGGTCAATATGGTCAAATGCCTGTGTCATGTCGCAAAAGACTGAACATACAGGTATTCTTTTATCTATGTTACTGGATATATGATAAAGAAAGTCGTAAATTGCCATGTTTATAGTTTTGTTCTCTCTAAATCCTTTTTGTTCAACGCAGAAGATGTTTTTTGTTTCGAAAAAGTTGTTTATGGATTTACAGATATATTTTTCAAAAACTTTAGATAATACAGGTATAAGAGAGATAGGTCTGTAGTTTTCCAAGATTTCCTTACTTAATTTTTTATGTAAAGGTCTTATGATCGATATTTTTAATGCCTCTGGAAATAAACCTTGGCTTATACACAAGTTTAAAACATGACAAATTGGTGCACTAATTTTGTGTGCAACACATTTTAATATGTTTGTCGAGATACCGTCATATCCTACACTACTAGTATTATTTAGGCTTGTTATTATTTTTTCAATGTCGGTAGGTATGCAAGGTTTTAAATAAAGAGAGTCTTTTTGACTATCAATTATTTTAGTAGTACAGTTTATTCCTGAATCTTGGGCGGGTACTATTTTGTCTATGAAGAAGTCATTAAATACATTAGATATATCTTTTGGATTCGTAATTATTTGGTTATTTATCTTGATTTTTTCAATCGGTTCCTTAGGTAGGCTCCGTTTTGTGCTGTTTATGATATTCCAAGTAGCTTTAGATTTATTTTTTGATGTTTTTATTTTATGATTATTTTGTGCTTTTTGAGTCAGTTTGATAATTCTTTTTAACGTTTTAGTATAATTAAGATATGTTATTTTATTAAGTTCTGTGGGCATTTTTCTAACTTGCCATAATAGGTTTCTTTTTTTCTTGCAGCATTGTTTAATACCGCGTGATATCCATTTAAATAGGTAATGTAATTTTCCACCCCTTTGTAGTAAGAAAGTCTAATTTTTTTTGTTATTTGAATTTAAGGTATTTTAACCCGCGTTTTTCCAATCACTGATAGTTATATCCTTTAAATAAAGAAAGTTCCAATCCGATTCTCAAACTCGGCCTTAAATATCTAATGGTCTCGACCGCGGGTCTAATTCTGCTGCCTAACCATTTTGCGGGAATGATTAACTCGATTCGGTATATGCTAATGATATAAATGTAATATTGCACGACTCGATGCCAGAGCGCCAGTCCGTTTCGTGTATGAAACGGAGAAACGAATCATAGTAAATTAATAAGAAGGCAATTGGAACCGTCTTTAAACTTTTAAAATTTAAAAAAATATATTTTTGGATACGACGGCGTCGAGGCAGACCTAGAAAGAGATGGCGCGACGATCTAGTTTTTTTTATTTCCTAAATCGATTCAGTACATCCAGAGATTACCCCCTATAACCTCACAAACTCTACATGTTTATAAAATTATTTTATATAGTATAAAGGAACACGTGTATCTACAGACTTACGATAAAAAGTCGATTACAAGCAAAACAATTTTTAATTCCTAGTAAATTGTACAGTTCACAATAAACTAGTCATAAAATAATCAACATTAACATCGCCATCCAAATTGTTGTATGGTCAGAGATAGTATCTATACTCTATACTAGTAATTTTGTTTCGATTCAGGACTTCACTAATATTTGGACATTGATAACAGATTGTGGAATGTTGGTGATATTTTTGAAAACTACTGAATAGAGTTTTTACCGATGTATTACCGTCACCAGAGTTGGCCACTTGCTCATACGAACTTACTTTACCGATGTATTGCCAAAGGTCTAACTTAAAAAATAGGCGCCATTTTACCGCAGGGTTACCCCTTCAAAGGGTTGCATTGGGGTGTCAAAGTTTGTATAGGAACTTTTTAAAGGAAAGTGTAATTAGATAAAAACGGTTGGAATACTATGTATGCAAAATAAATAGATACGAGTCTGAGGATTTTCCAAAATAACTCTTAAAATGTTGTGAAATAGGGTGTCAAAGTTTTTATGGAAAGTAGCGTGTACAACACGCAATTGAAACATAGGTTTGTTTGTTTGTTGAGTTCTCGTAGTGCGGTGTACATAGTTCTTGATAGATGATAGATAGATAGACTTGTTTATTGACATACTTACAGCACAGATAGGTAAGAAAATAGGTAAGTACACAAAACAGGAGGCAGAATACATAACAAACAGGTAGGTAGATGAAGATAAATATGTGTGAAATACCGTCTTTAAATAGAAGATAAGTTACAGCAGAACACTTTTGTGCTCCAAAGGCACTTTGCAATATTAGTTCAAGCTAAGTCGTTTAGTTAAGACCAAAAGTATAGAAAGACGTATTAATATTTATATCCTCAAGACATGACCAAATATCATATTATATCTTACCAAGTTAAAGTGATCATATGTTATCTTGTATACTTACAACACTTTTGCCCTCAAATGTTTCCTTTACTGTAGTGTCATTTAGCAGGATTTGGTAATTTTGTGTTCAGCCTGAGTGAATTATTCCGTATTCGGCCGCTAAAGTCACGGGAAGTGGGACACGTCATCGATATTTAACAAAATATAATTTGTTCATAAAAATGGGTTAAACCACAGATAAAATAATACTAACTTATCAGCCAGTGTGGCGGAGACCTGTCATGTGGCTCTGTTTTATTTAATGGAATTAATAGGTTGGCCAGTTTCATTTCAAAAATCTTTATAGCAGACACACTACATACGACAATTTTTATTTGAATATTTTCGCTCTGAAAATTTTGAGGATTGACGATGATCATCGGAGTTTTGAACAGAAATGCACTACCAGAGTGAAGGAAATAGCTCTATTCTTAAGATGCAGTCGGTTTAAAAAATTAGAATTATTTAGAATAAGTTTCATCGCGTTAATTACCTTTTTTTTTTTATTAAAGGTTCTCAAAACTGGACGATACACAATAAACATGAATGAAATTGCTCTTTTCTTAAGATGCAGTCGGTTTAAAAAATTAGAATATGTAGAATAAGTTTCATCGCGTTAATTAGGTACCTTTTTTTTATTTTTTGTATTAAAGGTTCTCAAAACTATACGATACACATTATACATGATTGTTTGGCAATCTCGATGAGAACTCACTTTATTTACGTCCCGACGTTTCAGATGTTACAATAGCCATCATCCATGGCATTGGGACAAATATTACTATGAATTCATACATAGACCCTTCTTTTTTGAAGTCGGTTGAAAAATAACCACAACAAATTCTTCCTATTGTCCTCCAAGTTATTTAGAAAACTATAACACTGTTCGTTTCGCTTAATTGTTTTCGATTTGTTTGTTAATGATTTCAAACTGTATGTAACATTGCAAAGTGTACGTTACATGTAAACTGTCATTGTTCGTGTATACCTTGTTTAGTAAAACATCTATTGTTTGAGGGGTTTCTTTTAAGTATGAGATTTCTGGAAAAACTAAGTGCTTACCGTTTCATAATAATATACTTGTTGTGTTGGCTTGGACAAGAAAACATTGTAAGAGAACCAGCAATCTAATACGCAGAGTTGGCTTTCTAACAACCCTACCAAAAATTATTATAAACGCGGAAGTTTGTATGGATGTTTGTTACTAATTCACACAAAAACTACTGAACGGATTTAGCTTAAACTTGGAACTTTATCCGGGTTAGTAAAACGCAAGCGAAGCCGCGCACGGAAGCTTGTTATACGGGCGATTCTCTGTAAGCTCGTAATCGGCTGTCCCGACTGATTTTTTCAAAAAGTAATTGACTTATTTAAAAAAAAATCACTTCTAATGAAAGTTTAACCACAAAACTTTAAGGGCCCTTTGTTTTTAGAACCACAACTATTTTAGTTTTTTTGCTAGACGTGATAGAAGCTCTAAAAATACAGTCCCCTGGCTGTCCCCATCACTGCATTCTCACCTAGAAATGAGATTTACGACAAAGTTATTGAAACTAGATACATTTGGCAGTAAATATCATAAAGAAAAATAATTAAATAATATTATTTTCGTAAAACAAGGTCTCATTACGAATTTTATTTATTAAGTAAACTCCTGTAAATTTTGTCCCCAAAATTTTCTTACAGTCCCCTGCCAAAAATTTAAACCCATACAAAAAAAAAACTTTAATGTTTACAAACTTTTTTTTGAGTGAAACGGAACGCAATTGTTGTGTAGTTGGTAACCATGCCGAATGCAGCGACGAAATGCCATTAAGTTTAGTGTCAGAGCTTCATTAGTGAGGCGAACACGTGTTTGGACCGCTACCCCATACAGTCCTCTGGTAAGTGATAATATTTATGTTAATTACTTTAATTATCTCTTTATAACGTTTATTTTTTTATTACTTATGTCTAAATTGATCGGTAGCTTCTTGAAAAACGATTTAACCTGTCAAGGAACGGTTTCTACCTGTCAAAAAAGTGCTTGCACGCACGACGAATGGCGGAATCTGTGAGTCCGCGGATTTGCGATTACCTAAAACTTAAAAATTCATAGAAAAAAAAACTAGACCACTTAGCTTGTTTATGTAAAAGGTATTATAATTATGGATATTGTTTCTATGCTCTAAGCACAAAAACAAAGGCCTAACATGCTGTCATGATTTTATTTTTACCATCTAAGTCGCGCACACGCAATTTGCGCGGCACTGCATACAACTATGAACCTAAGCACCATAACAATAAAGCTCAAAAAAAAAAATGGCGTCTGAACGGGCGTGGTTACGTAAACAATAATGGTCACTGGTATTGAATTCTTCCTTGTTTTTCCATTGAAAACATGTTTAGACTTGTATAAATAGTTACTATGTACACATTTACATAACTTTTCACTGATCTTTCACAACAGTTGCTAGTAAAACACTCAAAATAGTTGAATTTAGGTTGCCGACTTTCAAGACTTGAAAAACCTATTTTTATAATGAATTTCGAAAATCTAACGTGATCGATAGCAGCACAATGAACTAAATAAGAGAATTAGCACACATTTTGTAATAAAAGTAGACACTTACCAATATAAATCACAATTTGCACAAATGAAAACACTCCCGTCCGTTGCTTGCTTTCATTGGAATGAATGAGTTGGATTTTATTTTTTATGAAGCTACTTCGTTTTTGCAATGTTGGTATCATTGACAAATATATCTAGCTTGGCTCTGAAATCAACATGTCCAAACAATAGACAACTCTATCTAGGTCGAAATATGGATTCAAGTGGCCTGGGTGAGCAACGACCCCGGGGTCGTTCCGCCGGTCAACGGAATTTTGTGTTTTATACCTAACGACCCCGGGGTCGTTCCGCCGGTTGACAGGTTAACATCCATTTTGAAAATATTGTGGAATCTAACCGAAATATACAGTCCCCTGGCAACAGTCCACTGCCAGAAAATGCTGCAGGGGACTGTTTTACAGAACAGGGGACTGTGTATTATGTGTATTGGTTATTGTTTGTGTAAATTTATCCGCTAATTTGTGTTATTAATGTTCAAAATGTAATAATCATCAAATCATTATTGCTTTGCATTATTTATTTATTTAATATTTTTATTTTCCTTCATAAACTCGAATTATTTTACACAGGCTGATGTTTTCGCGCGGGATTCTATTTTTGATTTGAGATGACTATAAGCTTAATATTTTCGTAACACAGTGACAATTGGAGAGGATGGAAAAGTACATAGAGGGAACTCACGTGGGTGCGCATGCGCTGCGTTCCAGGCTTCGGTTTTCACTGTCCAAATTCAATGGATGGGTGTCCGTTTCTCACTAAATCACACACAGTTATAACACAATATTTAAGTAGATTGTTAATTATCAGTTTATAGCACAAACTTCGGTATTTTTGAGTTTATGAATTTTATTAGCTGCATTTGAGCGCGCATCAAGAAACTGACTGGTTAGTTCCAAGCTTCTTCACCAGAGCACGCGGGTAGGTCGCACGCCGAGAGTGAGTAGGTAGGTTTCGGGAAAGGATATTCAGACACGCAAATGCGAACAGGATTAGGAATATTGTCACTGTGTAATCTAACAAAGCCCACAATCCATTTGGCCTAAACATCCCCCCGGGTTTGACAGGATAAAATCCTTCAAAAGAAGAAAACTAATCAGTTAGCTTACCTCGACTTATTACGTACTTACTTATTTTATTTCTATTAGATTTATCCGTAACAAGACGAATTTAATAACTTATTTACGCTAATATTAATAATTAAACTAAACTATTCGATAATTTCGTGGACTGTATAATTTATATTAAGTATTTTATTTATTGGTTAGGCAATGGAAATACCTTCACCACGGGTCTTCTAAACAGACCAGACTTCGTACGGACGTCAACGGTACGCACAATATTGTCTGGACCGGGATAGGTACGTTCAATGACCCCTAAAGGCCAATCTAGGCAAGCGCTGTTATCCGATTTCAGTAAAACAACTGTGCCTACAAGAATGGGATCAGTGAGTTTCAACCACTTACTACGGACTTGCAAGGTATTAAGGTATTCTACCTTCCACCTTTTCCAAAATGACTGCACTAAATGATCAATTAAACGTTTGCGTCGGAGAAGCGTGATCTTAATGTTACTCAAATCTTCAGAAGGAAGGGATTTCAAAGGTGTCATTACGAGAAAATGCGCAGGCGTCAGGGCAAGTGGCTCGGCGGGATCACTACTTAACACCGAAAGCGGACGAGAGTTTAGTATAGCTTCCACTTGACACAGCATGGTGCTCATTTCCTCGAATGTCAACAGCTGATTTCCTACTATTTTCTTAAGGTGATTTTTGACACTCTTTACATTACTCTCTGACATTCCATTGAAATGCGGACTCAGAGGCGGGTAAAATTTAATTTCGATTTTATTATCTCGCGTAACGTTAGCGAATTTATCTTTATATTCCTCGGATTCTAACAATTGATACATGTCATCGAGATATGACTTCGCTCCGACAAAATTCGTACCGTTATCCGAATAAAGAACCGCTACGGGACCACGGCGCGACAAAAATCGCTTTAAAGCGTTCAAAAACGATTCAGTACTTAAGTCTGATGCTAATTCTAGATGGATGGCTTTAGTTACCAAACAGACAAATAGACACAAGTAAGACTTTACACTGCGCACTCCTCGACGTCGATATGGTACTATATGTAACGGGCCAGCATAATCCATGCCAGTATGACAAAATGCTTTAGCCTCTTGCACCCTACAAGCTGGTAGGTCAGCCATGAATGGCGCCGTATTTCGAGGATTGACCTTGAAACATACGTTGCATTGTTGCACACGTTTGCGCACTATATTACGGGCCGCTAATATCCAAAATCTTTGTCTCAACAAAGACATTAATAACTGCGGACCCGCATGTAAATATTTTTGATGATAGTAATCAATTATTAAATTTACTATATGATCTTTGCGAGGGAGCAACATTGGATGGCAAACATCGTAATCTAAGTCAGAGTGTACCAAACGGCCACCTACTCTGAATAATCCATTTTTTAAGAAAGCATTGAGCTTTAAAAAAGCAGGAGACAATCTATTTTTAGACGCTATGTTCCTAAATTCACTTTCAAAATGTGACTTCTGCAAATCTTTTATTACGTATTCTTCGGCCAAATCAAGATGGGAAACTTCAAATTTATGCGGCAATTTTTTCATAAACCGGAGAACGTATACCACTATTCTAAGCAATCTAGACCAAGAAGACATTTTGGAAGCGAGTTCACAAAACACGAGTGACGTCGGAGACTCGACAACTGTATTTACTAGGACATTCACTTTTGTTTCTGGTATTTCATCTAGTACAGTTGTGGAGTCGAATTTTTGCAATGGCCATTCAGATATCGGTAATCTAACGAACGGAGGCCCATGGAACCAGAGTGGATGCTCGATTAACTGAGCGGGGGTTAAACCTCTGGAGAGGCAATCCGCTGGATTTTCTTTCCCACTAATATGGTGGAAGTGACGAGGATTCAATTCATTGTGAATTTTTGCAATCCTATTAGCAACGAACGTTTGCCACCGAGTAGGACAAGAATGTATCCAAGCCAGAGCTACGGTACTATCAGTGAAAGCATGTATATTAGATATTTTACAACGACTAGAATAAGCATCGATAACTAGACGCATCAATCTCGAGAGTATTACACTAGCGCATAATTCCATCCTCGCAAGAGTAATTACGGTTTTAGAAGGCGCCACTCTCGACTTAGCACAAACCAAATTCGTCAGCGAACGTTTCTCATTTGTAAAATATACGTGTAAATACACTACGCCGCCATAAGCGCGCTCTGAGGCGTCTGCGAAGCCCAACACTGAAACAATGCATTCGTCATTCACGCCTATATGACGGGGCAATTTAATGTTTTTAAATAAGGGCAGTTCCGATTCGATCGTTTGCCACAAAGACACAATGTTAGGAGGGGGAATCTCATCCCATCCCACATTATTTTCCCACAAGGATTTTATTATCAATTTTGATAGAAGAGTTACCGGAGCCACGAATCCCATCAAATCCCATAAGCGGGCAATAGTTGAAAGAATGTTTCGTTTGGTACAATCGCGAGTTTCAACATTGACACTGAAAGTAAAGACATCTTCAGCAGGTATCCAAAGCAAACCAAGTATTTTTAGGTATGTGTCTGGACTGAACTCAACCGCCTCAGTCACGCGATGAGAAGAGGGAATGCCTAACATAACTTCGGGCGAGTTACTAGAGAACTTTACTAGCTCGAATCCTCCTGTTGCGAACATATCAATCAGCTGATTTGAAAGGTCGACGCCCTCAGCTATCGTAGAACAGCTGGTAGCCAGATCGTCCATGAATAAATCCCGTTCAGCTACTGAAGCTGCAATCGGAAATCGTTCACGCTCATCGGACGCGAGTTGCCGTACCGTACGTATAGCTAGGTATGTACTACAGCATAAACCAAAAGCAACACGAGACATCTCAAAAACGGTAATAGGATCATTACTATCGAACCTATACAATAATCGTAGATATTTTTTGCTATTATCGTCTATTAGCACCCTTAAATACATATGTCTTATATCAGCGCTTATCGCCACAGGTAACAATCTAAATTTTAATATTATTTGAAACAAATCATTCTGTAAATTTGGCCCGGTATATAACAAATCATTTAATGATTTCCCGGTCGAAGTTTTATTGCTTGCATTCAACACTACTCTAAATTTCGTCGTGCTTTTATCTTGACGGACCACCGCATGATGTGGTATGACGTATTGATCATTTGACCTACCTACTTCCGAAACCGTACCTACGGCCTGCATGTAATTTCGCTGTAAATAATCTTTAAAAACGTTGTCATATTCCACTTTAATATCGGGATTTGATAACAATTTACGTTCCAAAGATAGATACCTACTTTCGGCTGAACTCATCGAATCTCCTAAAGCGGATGGGTCGGTTTGAAATGGTAGGGACACTATATAACGCCCGTCCGATGCGCGGCGCGTGGTGTCTCGATAATATTTTTCGCAGGCTTGTTCGTCTTTATTTAGGCAATTAGTTACATTAGGCACCTCTTCCATCTCGAAAAACCGATTCATGCAATTGTCTAGAGATTCATCGACAGTACAATACGAATGAACAATATTACAAGCGGGAGTGATAACCGGGGCCGTTCCAACTATTACGTAACCTAATAAGGTTTCAATCGCAACGGGCTCGCCGACTGCGCGAGATACTGAATTTGGACCTAGAATTCTGGCGAATAAGTCCGTCCCCAATATGAGGTCAATATTCGCGGGGGTGTAATAATTTCTATCCGCCAAAGGAATATTATTTAAATAGTCTAGGCGGTTAGCGTCTATCTTTGCGGTAGGTAATTCACTAGTGATACGATTCACGACCAACGGCTGAATATTGAACCTGACCGATTCATCAAAGCGAGACTGAATAGTTAAGCAGGTGACACCTTCAATAGGATTAGTAACGTCACCTACTCCTGACACGTACTTATTTAGTGGTTCTTGTAGTTTTAGCTTTAAACGTTTGCAACACTCAGTTGTTATTAAATCCTTCTGAGACGCGCTATCTACTAAAGCACGCAGTACTACAATGTTTCCGTCGGTATCTATCGTATTGCATTCAGCAGTACCGAGCAAAACGGAAGTCTCGGGAATCGAATCCACGACACGAAGCGGTGCGGCGTATTCTTCCACCGCACATAAGGACACGGCTGAGTTACCAGGGGCGTACTGAGGCGAGCGCGGCGCGATCTCCGTTACTACAGAGGTTGACGAAACGATATTTTCCGGGACTATTTTTCTATTATTAGGAAAATGTAGCAAGCTATGGTGGCTGCGACTGCATTCGTTGCAGCGACCAGAACTAGTACAATTCGCGATTACGTGTAACCTACTCAAACAATTTACGCAAGTACGTTTACTTTTAACTAATTTAAAACGATCATTAGGAGTCATTGACAGAAATTTCGTGCAATGGGGCAATTGAGAATGATCACTCTTCCCGCAACACAAACATGTATTATCCTGTACATTGACAAATGTTTTGACATAATTATTAGATGCGCGCGATCCTAATCCTGCCGACGGCGTCGTATTATTATTCTTACGCGTCTGTATACTGCCCGCTTTCGTATTAGAATGTACACTCGCACTGTTATGCGCACGTTGCAAAATGTGAGATTGTTTTCTGACAAAGTTAATGAATTCTGAACAACTTGAGTTATTATTTGATTCATTAATTTTAAGTTCAAATGATTTTACGGTTTCTAATCCCACCTTTTTGCAAGCCATGTGCACAAACACGAAATCTTCCAAGTTATCCATTTCTAACTGTTTCAACGCTGAATACAATGATGAGAAACTATCAATAAAGTCTTCTAATTGAGTAGGTACTTTCTCATCGACCGAAGGCAAGGCCATTAACCTATCTAAATACGCAGCGGCCAGTACACGTTTGTCATTGTATTTGTTTACCAAAGCGTCCCAAATAACCGTGTAATTTTCTGCCGTAGGCAAAATACCTTTGCAAATATTCAGGGCTTTTCCCTTTAATCTACCGATCAAATATTGTATTCTTTCGCCGTCAGAAAGACTGGAATTGTTATGAACAGCTGATCTAAAAGTCTCGTAGAAAATAGGCCAAGATTCACTTTCGCCATCAAATGAACATAGCTCTAATCGCGGTAGCTTTATTGACGAAAGCTTATCGCATTTGATTGAACCTTTTTGGTCGCTTACGTCTTTATTATCGACATTTTGCGACTTCATTAATTGATGTGACGTGTATTTAATCTTAGCATAAAGTTGCTCGAATGCAATTAACGAATTATACGTAGGTGCAGTACCTTCCGCTAATGACAATTGGAATTCATTCCTTTGTTCTACTGCTTCAATAAAATCTGTACGTAATAAGTCTATTGTAAAGCTATCGGCAAGAAAATTCTCTATTCGTAATGGATCATTTTCTATTTTAGAAATGGAATCGTAAACATTCTGTATTCTACCAAACAACGCTGCTAATTTATTTTGCAATTTCTGCAAAGTTCTGTCGTTCGACATGTTAGAAAATGGCGACTGTCGCCTAAGCCAATTAATTGTATCTCTTAAATAAATGATAATCCTGGATCGATAGGACCAATGATGTTTTCGCGCGGGATTCTATTTTTGATTTGAGATGACTATAAGCTTAATATTTTCGTAACACAGTGACAATTGGAGAGGATGGAAAAGTACATAGAGGGAACTCACGTGGGTGCGCATGCGCTGCGTTCCAGGCTTCGGTTTTCACTGTCCAAATTCAATGGATGGGTGTCCGTTTCTCACTAAATCACACACAGTTATAACACAATATTTAAGTAGATTGTTAATTATCAGTTTATAGCACAAACTTCGGTATTTTTGAGTTTATGAATTTTATTAGCTGCATTTGAGCGCGCATCAAGAAACTGACTGGTTAGTTCCAAGCTTCTTCACCAGAGCACGCGGGTAGGTCGCACGCCGAGAGTGAGTAGGTAGGTTTCGGGAAAGGATATTCAGACACGCAAATGCGAACAGGATTAGGAATATTGTCACTGTGTAATCTAACAAAGCCCACAATCCATTTGGCCTAAACACAGGCTGATTGAACGAACCTGAAATGGCTCCTAAAACGAAAAACGTTATCCCGAAAGGAAATACTACAGAAAAAGAAATAAGCAGAGCGACTACGATAGGTATCAAAGAAGAAAAGTGAAGAAGAGTACCTCCTAAGAGTGAAGAAATGAGAGAAAGGGAGAAGTTGAAGTACCAAAAGAAGAAAGAAAAAGGTTTACAAAAGTAAATAAAGGATATGATACTTCGTGAGCACAGAGCTACCTTAAAGAAGTGGAAAGAACATTATACCGTATGCCGAGCCAAAAGACTTAGACTGAAAAACGTCACTAATACTTGCGCAGAGAAAATATGCCGTCATCAGATCCAGAAGCAGATACTCTGCTTTCAAGACCCAGTTCCGCCCTAGCTTCTCAATCTCAACAGACAAATGAGATCGATTGCCGCATCGACAACGCCTGGAGAAGCTACTGGTCCGTGAAAGAGCTGATGAAGGACATCCTTCCTATATCACTAAAGCGAAAACTCAGTGACATGTGCATTCTGCCCGTTCTCACCTATGGTGCACAGACATAGTCATTAACAGAGTCTCGAATTCAAAATCAAGGTGAGCCAAAGAGCTATGGATGGAGCGCAGCGTGCTAGAGGTGAAGAGGATAGATAGAATCCGCAATTCAATCTTGCGCGAAAACACAGGAATTGCAGACGAGTTGGTTGGGGCACGTTAGCCGGATGGGTATGGACAGATGGGCAGGAGTTGTCACACAATGGATGCCTGATGGGCAATGCAGTGGGGGCAGAAACTTTTATAAATTTGATTTTAAGTACAAGTGATCAGTTGTTGAGAAGCTAGGGCGGAACTGGAACCGGAACTGGTCTTGAAGGCGGAGTATCCGCTTCTGGATCTGATGACGGCATATTTTCTCTAACAAAAGTATTAGTGACGCTTTTCAGTCTTAGTCTTTTGGCTCGGCATACGGTACAATGTTCTTTCCACTTCTTTAAGGCAGCTCTGTGCTCAAGAAGTGTCTTATAGTTTACTGAAAACGTTGGCGTAACGACCTCGACCTTTCGGAAAGACTGATGGGAAGTGGCGGGTGATCGTGAGTACTGGAAGGTACTAGGGGAGACCTTTGCCCAGCAGTGGGATGATGTAGGAAATTAAAAAAAAATAGTATGTATCTACCTAAGTATTTCAATGAATACTGTATAAAGCATTTAATGATTTGTTTTATAATAAGACTATTATGTTTATCTCAGTGAGTACTAACTGTTTGTACCACTTAAAAGTTAATTTTTGATATGAATGATAAAATAAAGTTATGTTTTCTGTTGATTTTTTAAAAAGATACTTTGTTAACTATTGATGCGATAATATGCCATAGAAATAATAAATGATTTATAAATGTAAAATGCCATTTTTGTTTAGTACAACAGTCCTCTGTCCCACTTAACAGTCCCCTGTCAGGATTTTTTGGAAAATCGCTAATAACTCGGAAAATACGTATAAATTCAGTGGGCCTCCTTATCTAACTAAAATAATAGTAAATTTTCTTTAAAATAGAACACGGTTTTTTGGCAAATATTAAAAATAATTTCCAGGACAGCGTTTGTATGGGACCTGTACGAGCTTACAGAGAATCGCCCATACATACCTTTTTTCATTCAACGTACGAATTCGTTCGGTATCCCAAACCTTCCACACACACAAGATTTTTTTTAAACTTCTGTCTACTGTTCTGAAGGAGACATATTCATATTCAACTATTAAAATACAAATCAAAGATTCAGAAAAATCGGTCCAGTCATTTGTCTAATCTATATTTATGATTGGATACTTTTTTTTCCAAAACTGTTAATGCGATTTAAAACTAGGAATACCGCGACCAGCAAATTGTCGCTACGCCATTTGGCCATAAGAGGCAATCAGTGCTGATACCAAAACTGTAGATGTAGGTACAGGGTCCAAGGGGTTTTCACAATTTCCGGTCTATCGTGTGCTGTGAAAATTGAATCGCAACGGGCATAAGCGGATGCAGAACGGATATAGTGAAGCCGTAGAGTAATTTTTGTTCCTGTACTTCTTAGAGTCTTGTGCTATTTTGGATCAATGGACTTTTCGGAGGAAACTCGCGGCTAGTCGGCCCCACACGTATTGACCATTGTCTTATTGTGTAAGCTGACAGGATGGTTTAGGTGCTACAAGCCTATTTCATCTCAACAATGTCCCAGGCACTAGAGTGTCAAGTTAAGTGTAGGCAAAGCTTGCCTCCTGACTATATAAATTATCTAGTAAAGATGTAAAGGCCTGAGTGCTGTTTTGGCTGTGTTTCTTGGTTGGAATAACAATCTGGCGTGACCACGAGGTTGTCATCTAAAATACATTCTGAAATGCATATTGAAGGTCGGTGTCGGTTTGAAGTACCTAGTTTTTGTAATTTATTGGAGACGATGAGAGCTTTTAGTGTCTGGAATGAAATGGACCGAAAACTTAGCGTGCCCTCCGAAGCACATCGCAGGAAAGCGCTCAGCTATTGCCACGTGGGGTCACGCATCAAGATGGGGACCGCTCAGAACGTCGCTTTACTTCAACGGTCAAATAGGAACGTCTTAGCAATCTATGCCACTTTCACTTTTAGTACACTAGGTTTAAAGTTCAATTTGTAACCTGACCCCGAGCTTTTATGATGATGCCTCGAAATTTGGGGCGCAACGCCGTGGTCAGGTAGTTCATCATCGCAGCCATAGGACGTTCACTGCTGGACATAAGCCTCATAAGCCTTATCCATCCATCTCATTGGTAAACGTCCTACGCTGCGCTTGCCAACGGTCTACGGTCAGTTAGTTACTCATTATCAATATCGATGATTTCAAATAAAGAAAAGTAAAGAGTAAGACTCGGTCTTAACTTCTTCTGCACGGTCACAACATAAACGTACTATTCACAAAATTCATGCCTCTTCTTACTTCATAAAAAATGGTTTTCTTACCAAGTCTCTACACTATCTTATTCAATTAAAATGATGCTAGTAATTTATATATGATAATTATCGCATGCAAAACAATGGGCGGTAAGAAAATAAACAAAGCCTATGAATTAATTATATCCCGGACATCCATTTTGTCACGGACAAGCACTACAAATAGTTGGGAGAATAGGGTTGCCGTGTTTGATACTAACTAGTTATTCTACGATTCTAAAATCTAACGTATAAACTATTATATATATAAAACAAATAGACCTACCACATTTTATTAAAGTATAAAAAACAAACAAATTCGAGAAGAATACAATTGAAAAATATTATAAAGCTTATTTATTAAACAATTATTGTTGTTATAAGGAAACAAGTAATTTATTGTAAGTAAAGCTTTATGGTCTCTCGAACTTTTAAAAAGACCGTGCACAAGTTATAACTTTGCAGTATTATTACTAGATTTTTTTTTATTTATAAAAATATGGTATTGCCAATCGGTTTCAAGATATGTAGGTAGAGGCTTGGGATACGGTTACTGACGGTCTCATTTCGCACTCAAAGTAAAGTTCCGACCATGTCTTCCGAAGCACGGACGCAATAAGCTGTTAATGCCACTTGTATTGCTTGTTGCTTAACTTCTACGATTTATCAAGAACGTTATAGCAAGCTTTGCCACAAGCGAAAGGGAAATTAGGTTCTGTTTATTTCCTTACGTACCATCTTCACTCTTTCTTTACAAAGTGTCATCGATGGGTCGCCAGCCCTGCTTCGCACCGAATCTAAATTCATGAGTGCGCGGCTGATTAGAACAGTCCAGCCCCAGTTTCGGCCAGAGTTTCGTACGAGCAGATAAAGCTCTCCTACTGCCAGATTAATTGTTTATCGGCCGTGTGTACCATCGACAATTTGAATTATGCGCTAATATTTAACGCTATAATGCACGTTATTTACTACCATCCTGTTAGAATATTAGCAAGTGAAATTAATAAAATGCAGTGTTGCGAAATAGGTGGGTGAATGCGAATTGTGTGCAAACTTATATCGATGATCCCTAAGGTACGTGTGGCCTCTATCAGGGCAAACGTAAAGTCTCACAGAGTAATAGTGCTTAGTTAATAAAATATTATATGTATGTTAGTCTGTAAGGTATTTATTATATGGGCCTTAGATTAAGTAGTTAACATCTTGTTACTTATCTTTAGTTGCCTGAAATAAAGATTATATTATATTATTATTATTAATAATACATCTCTAATATGAAACATACATTATAATTATGACGACCTCTGTGGTGCAGAGGGTGAAAGCCCGCTTGAGACGCAGAGGTTGCAGGTTCGATCCCCGCTGCGGGACAAATGTTTGTATGATCTGCAAATATTTGTCTCGAGTCTGGGTGTTTTTTATGTATAATATACCTACCTCCTATGGTTGACACGTCCCATATTGTCAAGGACATTCCAGGTCCTCAAGAGGGTGGTAAGTGGCAGTCCTAATGCATATTATAACCATTCTCTTCCGCCACCATTTTTATTAATTCTTTAAAAACTGATTGTTCACTGTGGGCATGTACACACCCTTCCCCCCCTCCCCTCCCTCCCTCCTGGGCGACACTGAAAAACAGCGCCTGATCTCTGGATCTAGGCAAATAGGCTGAGTTGTTGCCGTTTCAGCTAATATTTTTTTATTTTATTTCTTTCACTCACTCGATTGTCAATAGGTATTTTCATTTGTATATGTTGCCTATGTTTATGTTGATGGAAAATAAAAACTTTTTCTTTCTTTCTTTCTTTCTTTCTTTCTTTTTTAGTTTTTATTTAGTTTTTTTATCTTTGTTAGTTATAAAATTTTTAGCTGAATATACTTATTTTCTTTATTTCTTTCTTTCTTTATGTACTAATACGTATTTTGACATACCTATGACTACTCTTTAAGGTCGATTTACACATAACGAGCGAATGCTCATTCTATCCGCACTACATCAAATACTTTTAGTAAAAAGAAGAATTTGATGTTCGGTGTAAATGCACCGTTAGACATCTTCAAAGGATCTAAAAATGACAAGATCTGATAGAATTTGTCAACCGCATCTTGGAATACAGTCGTCATCAAACCTTTTTTTTTGTTCATTTACTATCCAAACATGAAGTAAGAGTATCATATTCACATGAGACCGACAGTAATACAGCTAATTCAAGTTAAGTTATGCCCCTCACGAGGTATGCTAACCGTCCGTCGTCCGACTGATGGTTTTCAATATCCAGAAATCCGTTCAGTCGACATTAATTGACTTGACATGACTGAAGTTTAGCCTTCTTGAAAAACAGCCACCGTTACACAGCGGACAGAATGACTTCAAATATGTTAAAATATAGGTTAGACAAACTTGGCCTTTGGCCAACTCTGGTCTTAAATTAAAAAGTTTCCCCAAAGAAAGTATTTTTTCAGATCTTTAGGCATTACCGATCCTTTGAATAAGGTTTAAAGGGGTAGTCAGAGATGTCCAAATACAAATTTTGTACATGTCCACGTGTTTATTTAATTTTAGCATATTAAAAATACCAAATTACACTAATATTAAACGCGAAAATTTGTAAGGATGTTTATCACTCTTTCACGCTAAAATTATTTAACGGGTTTGGCTGAAACTTGTAAAGTTTATAGTTCATAACCTGGAATAACACAAAGGCTACTTTTAATCCGGGTTAAGAACACGCGAGCGAAGCCGCAGGCGGAAATTTGTTAATAATTCGAGAGTGAATACCATGCTCCAATCAAGTCTGCTAACGAAGGAGGTTTGGCCAATTAGTACTCGAGCCACAGCACTATATTATAAAATAAGCTTGTACTATTTCGATAAGTATTCTATAAATCTAAGCTATGCTTTTGAAGTTTTAACTTTGATTGGTTTAGTTGACAAGTTAGTATTTTTTTTTTTTTTGAAAACAATTTATTTACAGAAACTAAACTACTACATATTTACATAACTGTACAAAATACAATTAGAACCAGTTGAGCCACCTAAGGATCGTTACAAACGATCTATAGGTAGCTCAACTGATCTTAACCACTGCCAGACGGAAGCGTGCCCAAGACACTGGCAGCATTGCCGCGTTGGATGGCAATGCTGATCTTTTGAGCCAAATTAGTATTAGCCAGTTAGTATATATATTTTTTTAGTTTATATATTTTATTATAGTGTAAAACCACACTTAGGTATTTAATGAAATATGAAATATGAACACGACTTATTCCGGGAGCGGTAGACATTTCTTTCAGATCATTAGGCAATTTTGAGATCTTTTTGAAGATATCTAAGGAGGTAGTCAGAGCTATGTCCAAATACTTACTACATATTTGGTACATGCCTTTTTGCAGAAGTTAACTTTCCATACGTAAGAGGTTGCAAGCCCATCGACGCTATTAGAAAGCTAACTGGTTTCTTCACGATGTTTTCCTTCACCGTTAAGCTCGTGTTAAAGCGCATATAAATGTTTTGATGCTAAAAGTTCAACGTAATAGTAAAATAAAATAGGCAGCGGCGCTAGTTGGACACATACAACCTTAAACCATCCGTGAATTCTTTCAAGCTGAATCAGTGTCGAGAGGGGACGAGAAGGGGACGCCCCCGAGCGTCCCTAGTTCTGCCCCTGCTGTCTTACGACCCAATTGATATGCAATTCGTCAATTAATACAATTGCAGTGCCTCGTGTCACGGATATGTTCCAATTAGAGCCGGATATAATCGATCGCGTAGCATTATGTTCGTATGAGTAATTGAAGTTCTATTGCCTGTTGATTTGAAGATTGCGTTGTTTATTTAAAGATAACTAGCTACCCGCGGCTTCCCGTCTTTGGCCCCGAACGAAATGCAGTGTCCTTTTCCAAGTTCTAGCCTAACTTTGTCTGAACTATTCAGTTTTTAAGGCGTGAAAGCGCGACAGACAGATATAAAAACTTTCGAATTTATAATATTAGTAGGGTACCTATAATTAATAGTAGTAATACCTACCAACTTAAATATTGCCAAAGGATCTTAATGCCTAAAAATCTGTAAGAAGATATTTACTGCATCTTGGGCATACAGTCATGGTCATATTTTATTAAATATCGAAACGCATCGCTTCGTACAATTTAGATATTGAAAATACTGTAGATATTATAATTAAAATGAAGAGATACATAAATATTTAGGTACTTGCTCCTTACACACGGAAGCGCTCGACTGTCAATGCTACTTTCCCATCAAATTGTGACCGCTCAGGCAGGGCGCGTAGAGTGACAAATGTTTCGTATCTATTCTCTTCCTATCATCGCTACGCCTTTGATTTGACATTTCTGATCGCTCGAGTTTTCGCTATCGAATTCCTATACATTTTTTTTAGTTTCTAATCGAAAGCGATTGTCGAAATGTAACATGGCTAAAGCAGCAGAACGTCTTTTAACTTTAACGATATATCAAGAATGTCAGCAAACAATGCCACGAGCGCTTGATTATTTGAACTTACCACAGCAGATCAATGTCATATTTTCAAACTTATAAGTTGAGTAAAAGGTTCCGTGTAGAACACCGATATGTGCGCCGATCGCGTTGCGTTCGACACCCGAGACAGCTACGGGCTACGAGCTACGATTTTCGTAGCATTTCTACTGGGAAACTAGGTAGTAATACTTCACTTAGTAATACATAAAACATACGTAGTAATACATCTCTCTCGCACACTGCAAGCTTTTCTATCGGCCGATAGTTTTAACACTAAATACTGGGTATTTAACGAGATATGATCTCTTAAATCCATCGCAAATGTATTCCGTATCTAATAATATTTGTTCTAGTTTGCTTTCAGCGGTGCACGCTACATTTCTGGTACTTACTAATTGGCATGCAAATTAAATCTTACCCAGACATAGTACATAGCCGACCACTAGCGCCCCCTACACGGGTATAGGCGCGCGTCTAATTCCGCCGTTTATCAATAAAATTTATAGGCCGAATTTGGTCTCGATCGGAAATATTCTTCGGCTTCGAACAGAATATGAACGACTAAATGCGCATGAAGATAGCTCATGCGAGATATTCCGGTTGGGTTTGCTTGGAAAGTTTGTAGGTAGCAGATATTGGGCGGTTTCTGGATGAAAAAGAATTACCTAACGCTCGCGATACATTTAACCGGTTAAAAATATCCTTTGTGTTATTCTAGGTCATAAACTGTGTAAGTATAATTTTAGTGTTAAACCACACTTAGGTATTATAACAAATGAAAAATGTAATTCTGGAGTTTAGGGGTTCCGTGGCTGAGTACGGCAGTCCGGCTTAAGGATCGCGGGTTCGAATCCTTCCGGAATCGACAATTTCGGTAAGTAAGATTTTTCATTTGTAACATAACTTATGTCAAATCAGTTAATTAATAAAAAAAAAAACATAAAATGATAAAAATAACTGTGTAATAAAGTTACAGTTCAATTAAGTCTCATCTTTGATTCAATAGGATTGGAGGAATAAAATCATTTCAAAACCAATCTCGCAATAAAAAGGTCGATATAATGTGAAAGCCGCAAAACAGTAAAAATCTGATTGATATAAATTAATAATTTTTATTTGAATATAGAGGGGAAAAGAAACAGCTATAGAAAATAGTAAACCGAGTATACGAGTATATTAATAAAGTATGAGTAAATGTACTGTAATGTAAACACACTAATCTTATAAAGGTGAAAGTTTGTGTGTGAATGTTTGTTACTCCTTCACGCTCAAACGGCTTGACGGATTTGAAAGAAATTTGGTACCAGGATAGCTTATATCCTGGATGAACACATAGGCTGCTTTTAATCCCGGTATTCCCACGGAAACGGGACCTATTCACTGCGGGTATCACCGCGGGGCAGCTAGTGCAATTATAAGCATAGTAATAAAGTTTTTGTGTTAGTTTATGAATTTAATGCAGCAAATGGAAGTGCTTTCAATTGATTTGTACGTTTAGCCATTTTGGACAATAGGGATCGACATCTTCAGATCTGGTGTTGTACTCGAATGTGTCAACAAAGCGGTATAGTGGCGAACGCAAACCAGCATTGGTTCACTCATTTGCGATTGTATCGATACAAACGCGCAATGTCTGAGCGTTCGTAAAACGTAGCGAGCACAGACTATGAAAAGACAAAATGTACACAGAACTGCGTCGTAGCTTTCCGTCCGTCATCATGGCCTCGGTTTTAGAGAGTTGTCAGAGCTACGGTTTAGTTGGCCCTAGGGCATACATAATCTCTAACGGTGCATTATCGATGTGACATCGCTAGTTCGCTATCGAACCGAAATCCAAATCGGCTAAAAGTGAATTAGGAGTAAGTCAGGTGTACCGACTGCACCTGCTCACAGAGCTTACTATAGATTCAACCATTGAATACGCAATACGATTGCATTTTAAATGATAATGGCCTAAACAATCTTTAGTTTGTTTTTTTAATCTACACATGTATATAAAAAGGTGAAGTAATTTGCTTGTCATAAATAAACTAATATAGAGGTGTAGTTCGTTTGCTTGTCATAAATAAAGACTGAACAATAATAAATAAATAAATAAATAAATATCCTTGGACATTCCACACGGCGTCATCGAGTCCCAAAGCTAAGCAATTTAATGCTTGTGTTATGGTAACCAGATGACTGATAAACTACATAGATACATATTATACATAGAAAACACCCAGACACGAAACAAATATTTGCAGATCATGCAAACATTTGTCCCGTAGCGGGGATCGAACCCGCAACCTCAACGTCTCAGGCGGGCTTTCGCCCACTGTGCCACAGAGGTCGTCAAAATCATTCGCAGGTTTTCGCTCACCAGAGTAGCATGCATATCGATTATTTAGGGATGTACGCGTTGTCAATGGATCGTTATAAATGATACTTACACTCGATTGAATTCTAACAAACGTTTTACCGATTAAACTTAGTTAGGAACGAATGCGTCGCTCTAACTAAACAGTTGGCCTAACTGTGCTAAAATGTCGCTAAGCGATTCCTTTGTCTATTCACATTAGGCATTAACATTGACAATAGAATAATTTCAAATGGAATAGCAATCATGGACCTAAAGTACTGCCGGAAACTTAATTTCTCAGTCACACAAAACAATAAAGGATAAGGATAACTATAATATATACATAATATACATAATATCCCACCCATTCCCTTGTGCCTCAGTAAAGATGTGGGTGACTGAAGCATCACACGGACTTTTTGTGAGAACTCGAAATGCAATGCTAACTAGTTTTGTTTCATTGCCCACACTTATGTACGTTCACGAACACTCAACATTATATAGAAAAATCTTGTAAAAAAAAGAGATAGCAACATTTTTTGTATATTAACGTGAGCCTATTGCGTTCTGTTATTGCTTGCAACATCTATCTTTGTTCTACTTGTAAACTGTGGTTTCACCGCATTCTGTCTTCCTTTCGCTAGTTATATCATCGTGTTTTTTTTATGGCAACATACAAAAATAATACTTACGCGCGCGTATTCTCAAGACTCGAGATTACTTAAATACCTTTTATGATTATCCTAAATAGACGAATCTCAAATAACATCTGTTACTTTTTATATACGACGTCTTCTGTGGCGCAGTGGGTGAAAGCCCGCCAGAGACGCATAGGTTGCGGGTTCGATACCCGCTGCGGGAGAAATGTTTTTATGATCTGCAATTATTTGTCTCAAGTCTGGGTGTTTTCTTTGTTGAAAATTCAACTTTAAAAAAGTTTTTATTCAGTACGATCGTTTATAGACCACTTTGACATGTCACGTTCTTAAAACTAGGGGATTCTACTGCCTGTGTGTGTATGTATTTACAAAAAATATATATACCTAAGTGGTATCAGTCATCTGGTTACCATAACACAAGCATGAAATTAGCTTGAGACTAGATGACGCTGTATAGAATGTCCAAGGATATTTATTTATTTATATTTTCTACTTAAATGAAGTACACTCTCAAAATACACCAATCTCTCTCCAAATTCTAGAGATACTCCCGTAAACATTAACATCATCTAATCAATCACGACGCTTGATCTGCTATCAGGCCTGGAGCCGGTACAAAGCAAGCTTAATCAGGTGCATTTGTTCGACAAACTCAGCCCCCCTCGTGGGGTGACCCTCCCCCCCTCCCCCCACTGATGCAGATAATTAACAGAACATGTATGTCGAAGTGACCGCGCGTTCGTTAATTCCTCGGTGACTTTTGGTTAAGCAGAATATTTAGGTGTTTTGATGTTGAGTTATTGTTTTACCCTCTTATTAATAAACAAAGATCAACGAAGTATTAATTTTAAGTTTTATTTGTATGTTTATTCTGTGCACAATAAAGTGCTAATTCGTTCATTCACTGAAGTTCTTTGTTAATCTTCGTTTATTAATAAGTGGGTTAAAGTTTTGTAAGGATCAAAAGTTTGAACGGTCGTAATAATTAGAAACTTAACCTTCTGAAATACGCCCTTAGCCCTAGACTAGTTATATGTATAAAATACTGTAAATCTATAATCTTAATACCTTTAAACTAGCAATTCTTGTATATAAATGTACATAAATAATCTGCACCTCTACTCTATAAGGCAAAAACGATGCATCGGGACAATGACAATCATCGCAGGTCAGCTTATGTTGGTATACTTCCGAATTCAGTTTCCACCAACATAAGCTGACATGCAATTATTGGCACGATGCATTGTTTTCGGTTTGTAGAGTAGACCTACTGAATCTCTGAAACGGCTCCAAAGATTTTTATAATAGTGTGCAAGGTCTTTCGGAAGCGATAAATCGATCAAGCTAGGATTTTTTATTTAGGATAAAGCTCGGTCATCCAGGTATAGTAATAGTAGTTATGGTTTGCGTAATAGTAACTAAAAAATCTCTCTCTTTAAGTTAATTAAACGACAGAGACGCAATTTACTTTCTGGTTGTCTCAGGTCTTAGGATCAACACACACCGAAATGGCAGGGCAGCGGCGAGCAGTTTTAGTGTCATATCATTTTAAACTTTATCATCATTACCATAATACATAGTATTGCTTGAGAAACTTGAAACGCAAGCGATCGCAAAAGGTACTGAGAGCACTTTTCAAAGCCTTTTAATACTATGCACTATGGTAATGAAGATAAAGTTTAAAATTATATGCCACTGAAACTGCAGCCGCTTCTTTGCCGTTTCGGTGTGATTTGAGCCTTAAGTCTTCATTTAATATGCCTTGTCTTCCTCAGATACTGGCGAATTCCTGACACGATAGACAAGCGAATCTGAACTGTAAAACGGAAACAATAACACTCAGTTCTATTCACAGCTGCCATTTTCGCCTGTAATCAAAAATATTATTTTCAGAAGCAGGCGGCGGCTACTTTTGAAAGGAAAACGGGTTAACCGGAATTTACCGGATTTACTCTTTTGTATAAAGCGAGCTTTTAACCGACTTCGAAAACAGGAGGTTCTCAATTCGTCTGAATTTTTTTACGTGTGTTCCTCAGAACTTTGGACTTGGTGTACTTACCGATTTTTATGATGTTTTTTTTATTTGAAAGCTAGTTTTCGTGTGGTTCGATAAAAATATTTGAGGATCTGATGAGAATCTTCATAGTTATGAACAAAAAAGCAAAGTTTCGTCAGTTTCGTACGAAACTGAAGTCGGTTTAATATTTTTTTAATTTTGCTACTTGTAACATAAAAGGCCTAGGTATGCCCAGCATTTTGTAAAGTTGGGCTGTGGATGTTGATTAAAAATAAATAATTAAATTAAAATAAAATACTTAAATGTATAAGGGGACTCCTCTACAGCAAACGTGATTTTTTTGCCGTATTTTGCTCGATATTAATAACAACAACATAATAATATTATAGGCAGACCCTTTAAATATTCCTAGAATTACAAAACCCTTCGTGCGCGAGTCCGACTCGCACTTGGCTGATTAGTCAAGATGGCTTATTACTTTAGAATCATCCTTTGATATTATTGTGTAGGTACCTTGTACTTTTGTTCTGAATAAAAAAAAATATTAATTTATTATTATTAATATTTATGTACGATCAATTTTGTCTGGAATATTTTAAATCGCCGTAACCGACTTCCTTTGTGAACGCGTCCCAAGACGGGACATAAAATTGTTATAAATAATTCAAGCGGGCCATTATTCTGGCAACGCCCAAAGAGGAAAACTACAGGCTTAAATATTAAAGCCCTATGTTATAATGTATTGCAATTTTCATTAATGATTAACGCAGTATCAAGAGTTCCTCCGTATTGTAAGGCGGCGTCTACATCGGGGCTGAAAGGCCTTTGTGATTACACACGGTGAATCAACCTTGTCGTAACAAAATACTCGTTCGACGAATACGAGTGAGAATGCATATTGCTGTCTCTTTTGCACTCAGTTACGGTTGTATTTCATATTTTTTATTAGGATAAGTTTCGTCTCAAGGATGCAGACGATGATGATGTATCATGAATGAAAAATGCATGCCCACACCAACAGGTTCTTGCGGATTCTTTCCCTGGTGTAGGGAGTCGCGTTGGAACAGGCATTAGAATCACCTATTTTATTTTTAATTTAAGACGAAACTGTAGTGATCCTTGAGGTCCTAATTAAATAAACGATTTTTCTTTCTTTTTTCTTTCATGATTCGTTATTATAACGTATAATTTATAAGATTATCATCTCTCGCTACCTTCAAAAATGTGTACAAAATGAAGCTATCAAAGAGCCACATCAAAATGCTAACCAAACCATTAAAAGCGTATAATTTATTAACGCCATATGCACGCGCCTTTACCATACATAAGTAAACGAGTCGGCATGGCTGTTAATCTACAGGGAACACTAATACACGATGGTATCCATATTGTATGGAAGTGCCGACGAGCTACATACCGTAGCAAACTGTTTGATTTATGAAAACTACTGTTTAAAACTAAAGTAAGTTCATATGAGCAAGTGGCCAACACTGGTGATAGATTTTTTAGGCCGTGTAAGTAAGTCAAATTCTCATCCCTAATAATATAATTAAGTAACTTGAATTTTGTATGGATGTGTGGATATTTGTATGCATGGATGTTTGTTGCTCTTTCACGCGAAAACTACTGAACGTATTTGGCTGAAACTTGGAATATACATAGTTTATGACCTGGATTAACTAGGCTACTTTTTAACCAGGTACAACGGGGGCGTAGCCGCGACCGAGTAAGCTAGTTAATAACACTTATTGATTGATCGTACGGCATGATAATATATGAGAAGTTTTACAAAGTTGGTGCAGCTAATTGAAATTGATTGTAGTCTAAAGTTTCATGTAGAATTTGTTAAATTATTTTACAGTCGAAAGGTTTTTTAAAAAGATTACAGTTCAGAGGGCCTAGCCAACCGGCATTCGCTATGAAGCGATTCGATTTCTATCATCGCTACACCTTTGATTTGACATTTCTGATCTGAGTTTTCGCCATCTTTTGTCAATTCCTATACATTTTTTTAGTTTCTAATCGAAAGCGATTGTCGAAATGTAACATGGCTAGGGCCTCAGGCATTTCCATTCAGCGGACAAATGCAAGTATATTCTGACAGCTATAACAATTCTAAACTTGACAGTTGGCACGTTAAAGTCCAAAATAATGTTTCCAAACCAGACCACTAGTGGTGCGTTCAATGAATCATGGGGTGAACGTAGTCAATGTACTGTATATCAAACATGAAACATGAATAAGTGTCCAATAAGCTTTTAATACTGTGTAGTGCATACTTCAATCTAAACAAGATTTAAAAGCTCAGCCCCCTGATTGTGTAACTTCAACAAAGCAAAAATCACAGTAAATCGCAAACACAACTGTCAAATGACAGTAATTAAGTAATTACTTACTAATTTACTTAATCAGCGTGAAATCTGACCATTGTTTTCGCGATTTACTGTGATTTTTGCTTTGATACAACTTTGAAACAATCGAGACAAGTTACACAATCAGGGGGTAGTTCGACTTCACTGAGGTAATGCTCTTTTTACGTTAGGAACATTACAGGCGAATTTTCTTGATGAGGGCGCACCATTAATAAAACTATGCTCTAACCGAAAACGAAATCGAAGACTGAACCTTCCATTGTGGAAGCGACCAGTCCGTTCATAATAAAGGACGCTACTCAACTCAAGGTGAACTCCCACAACTAAGTACCCGATGATTAGATGCGAACATTAGCCATCCCATTCAGTCTTCACAGAGGTCCTTTGAACAAACGCCATTGACGCTATCTACCTGTCGATAGCTCAAACTTTGACAATGTAAACTTCACACAAACGACAACAATGGATGTCCAGTGACACTATTGTGAATCTAGCGCTTGTACTTGGAGACATGGTGGTCATGACAGCTTGTGGCCGAATGAAGCTCCTGCGACAATTTTCCCATCTCTAGCCGCTGACCGTGCCATGACCGTATCAGGCATGGACATATTAATTAACCCCTTTATGCATGGTTTAGTAAACCTACTTTAGCTGAAACGGATATAAAATTTGTTGCAATCTCTTTTCATTGACATAATACTCTTAGTATTACAAGAAAAAAGCATTTTTAAATGTAAGTATATTAAATTGACAAATTTTTATGATTAAAGTTTAATATTGAAGTCATGGTACGACTTGTGATTGTGACAAGCGGACTTGTCCAAATGCAAACAACGCGGCATCACAACTGTAAATTTTCAGTTTTTTTTTAATGGAACCAGATTTGATATTGACAGTCAACGCAACGATTCAGAATTAAAATTCATCTTCAAACTACTTGTAATGAAAGCTCGAGTGACGAGCCTTAGGTACACTTCCAGCAAATCATCGTAGCGGTTTTAAGTTTGCCTTTGAAATTGGTCCAGCGTATTGGAAGCGCGCGCTCAGCAGATGGATGGTATCACAAATGCAGGCTTTGATTAGAACCGCCCGTATCTGCCGACAAACAGCCCTCATTCGCTGTTTTGTTTACTGACAATCTGAACTATACTTACGAATATTAAATTAGTTGTATGCGGATTTTGTGCGTGACTCCTCATTTCGTGATGCCACCGATAACAATTTGAATATTGATATAGGTAATAAACTGAAATTACCTTTCCGGTTAGGTAAGGACATTTCCAAATGCAAAACGGAGTCATTGAATAATTTATACTTACAGGTATACCTACTTACGTCTTCTTCTCTCGTGTCAAGTTGTGTCACTTTGCTCTTACGGAAAAGTTTTATTTGTTCATATCTTCAAATATAAAGCTTCATAACATTTTTATTTTTAGAATATCGAATTTTTAACCTTCGAAGAAAAAGGATGTTACTATAAGTGTATTCTGTGTGTCTTGCCTGTAGCATCTCCTGGACGGGTGAACCTATTTTGATGCAGTTTGTTTGAAAAATTAGAGCGCGTTTGTATCGTGTGTGTATTATACGCGTTGCATATTTGTTGCTACTTTATACCGTATTTTGACGTTTATGTATCCGGTTCTTGATATAACAATAAACCACATTATCTATTGGTCATATTCATAAAGATTTGTCGGTGTAATATACATTTAAAGAATCCTTTTTTCTTGTCACTCCTATGTCAATGAAAAGAGATAGCAACAGATTTAATATCCGTTTTAGCTAAAGTAGGTTTACCAAACTAATATTGGTAACCAACATTATCTGTGCAATAAACCGTCACTCGACAAGGAATTATAGAAACAATAGGAGACTGTGTCGAACTAGACCTAATGAACTCAAGCTAACGTTATTCCCCACGTGAATGCAAAACATTCAAGACACACAGTGCACGGCCTGTGTGCCATCCAATCTGAATTGCAAAATGCTCCCGACTCACTCTTAATGTTTGCGTCTATAGCTATGCCGTACTACGAGTATGTCTGTCTGTGTAGGACTGGCCAAACTATGGACATTTATTTTGGCTCTTATTTCCGACCACCGTTAGGACCCGTCATCGCGGGCATAACTCTGAAACACGCGGCTAGATTCAACGAAGATTAGTCGTTAAGCCATGACGGCTTTTAGGCTTAAAATTCCGCGAGCCCCTAGCTCATACGGACTTACTCTAACGCAGATTCACTTAGAGATGAGGAAATTCGACAAAATCAAGGTTTTTCAGTCTTTTGGATGAATAACAGACTTAAAAACCACAAATGGAATTTTTACATTAAGATAGCTTTTTGTGTTTGGTTCTACGGAACCCGGCCTGGTTAAAAGTTGCATATTATGTATTATAGCTCCAGCTAAATTCGTTTAGTAGGTAGTACAAACATCCATCCGTTCAGCCATCCATCCATCTTCACAAGCTTTCACATTTAAGATAATTCATTAGTGTGATTCTCATAGCATGAAGTATATCATCACATTTTATGTTTTAAAATTATACATTTTTTTTTTGAGATTGGTTAAGTTAATCGCAAACAATGTCTCAGCCACTGCAGCATCTACACTATTAAAAATAATGTTCTTTCCTCTATGATCAAGTAAGATTGTAATAAAACTTTGGTAGGTTCTTAAGAAAGCTCGCGGGATTGCTGGCCCAAATAATCTAGTCAATAAATTAAAACACGTATTATTCCTTCATGAAGTTTGCTGGGTCAGCTGGTTTATATACATTTATTCGACTATTATTGAACATTAATTAATGCAGGATTTTTTTCGTAGCGTCCATGTCTGTTCGTTACTCAGCGGCATGTTTGCTTATGATTTGTGCGTGAAGAGGCTCCGTGGTGGCTGGTCGGTGGAAACCAGCTAGCGCTGCGGTTTCAGTCGATCGAATTGCATCAATTTCAGTAATTGCGGACCGCGCCCGAAGAACGGGTGCATGTTTATTTATTATAATGAATTGTGTATACTCGTGAAGGTAAATTAATCCCTTAATTAGGTTATACTTCTTCCTCCTTTTTTTAGTTTAGGTCTGGATATATCAATTTGTCTATTTCTATATCAATTTGTAGGCGTCGTCAAGACGTGTGAAAATAAATTCCGAAAACACTATTCTGTCCTTTTCCATTACCATGATAGACATGTTAATAAAATTGCAAAAACAAACAAAACCTAAAACAAAATATCGGTTCAAAACAGACACTGTTTCTTCTATTCCCTGATCCACCACCCCGAAGCAATAAGACGAGGGTTGGGGGGAGGAGAAGCGTCGCCGGTCAAGGTCAGCCGCCTCAGGCTGTTTACATTTTGGTTGTTTCGTAAAAGAATATTTTTATTTTAGGACAGTTTTAGTATTAATGGTTATCATAACATTAATATGGTATATATTTGTTGTTTGTACTCGTACTAAGCGCTGTTGGTTTTGGTGTTTCTATAATATCATAATATTCAGAAATAGCGAGTTAAGGTTGTTTGATCACTAAAGAATAACAATATCGTCTGTTTGTTTTCTATGTATTATATGTATTTATTTACAAAAATATATCTATACGTAGTATAGCAGTCATCTGGTTACCATAACGCAAGCATTAAATTGCTTAGCTTGGGACTAGAATAAATTTAATTTTTCCTGGTTTGTGTTTATTTCTTTCTTTTGTTGTACAATAAAGCATTATCTATTTATCTATCTAGATGACGCTGTGTGGAATGTCCAGGGATATTTATTTATTTATAACTGATGATAAATTAGGTGGTGTTACTCAGCGATGGTAAAGGCCGTGCGTGATACATCTTACTTTGACTATGTATAAGTTATTTTGTTCCCCAAAAGGGGACAGTAACTGTCCCCTTTTTCGAAATACGAGTACGATTATACATAAACTACCTACCTCGTTTTAACCTATCCATTTTGGATTCATTCTCCAACCAAAGAATCATAATATTCAATTGTTAATTTAGTGTTAAAAGTATACTGGCAAAGCAGACAATTATTATACTTCGTAACTTGAAAAAGGTATGATACAAAATGTACAAATTTCGTCCCAAAACCGATCCACAAGTCAAAATTAAGTATGAAAGTTTTGACCGCTTTTCACACGTTCTATTATGGAGATTGCTCGATTTGGACATAATGAACGTACGTGCAAGGGCCTTCCCTTGACGCGAATCGATCGACGTCACAGGCTAATCGCGCGACTGACGGAACACGTCCCGGAAGGTGGCAGCCACGTGGGATCGCTCCACTATTTCAGAATGTCTAGGCTTTCAATTGAAGATCTCTGTGATCTCTGATATACAAAGGTATTATACAGGGTGAGATTTCTTTCAAGGCTTCGTGCTTGATTTAATATGCAGATCTTAATTTTAATTAAAAAAGTTGTATCTTTTAAATATTTCTTAAAAAGTGATACTTAATATTTTGAATTTTTGTTTAGATCTCAAATCGAGCACAACACATAACATGACTAAGAGGCACTAAAAAAACAAGATTGTATTAATTATTTTCTGCATATGTTTTTGTATACTTATTTAAATTTTCATTTATATAAGTACCTATCTGCTAAATTGGCTGTCTTTTTAAATATTTTGGTTATATTTTGATTTGTGTGTATGAATATAAATAAATTCGGCCGATAGACTAGTAAATTAGAATTATGAAAATAGATCTCTCCTTTTTAGGCCTCTCCAATTGCTTTTCAAATGCACACGAGAATTCACTTGACTAAGCAAGATAACCTCTGAAATAGCAACCTGAATCTCGCATAGTGCACACAGCCGAACAAATCAAGTTTAGGCCGGCGTATCCCTTGATAATTTGTTCTAATTGAAATTCAAGTCATTGACGTGGGCAACGGCTGTATAATCGAATCTCGGACTCTCGGAACGTCTGTTTTGGTTAGCTGCTCGTATGATAAAAGTGTCGTACACTGACGGTTCTACATCTTTGAAGCGCTCGTGGCGAAGCTTGCTAAGACGTTCTTGATAGATCGTCGAAGTTAAGCAACGTTCTGAGCGGTCACTACTTGGATGGGTGACCGCAAGTGGTAACAGATGTGATAACAGCTGCTTGTGTTATGATAAAAAGATGATTATACATAGAAAACACTCAGACTAGAGACAAATATTTGCAGATCATACAAACATTTGTCCCGCGGGGATCGAACCCGCAACCTCTGCGTCTCAGGCGGGCTTTCACCCACTGCGCCACAGAAGTCGTCAAATCTCATCGTCAATACAACCACCTTAATACGCTTAACGGGACGCAATAGTGCCTGGGGATTTGCATTGAGATGAAGCTTAATCGCCTAAGTTCACAAGAATTATATGTTCAATTTGTATGACGCTGACGTAGCTACGGGTTTCCTCGAGATGTTTCTCTTCACTGTTTAGAAGCACTCGTAGCTAAACTTGCTAACACATTCTAGATGGATAGTTGAAGTTAAGCAACGTTCTGAGCGGTCACAACTTGGATAGGTGACGCAACTATAACAGATGATTAAATGATACCGGTTTTTAAAGTCTTTAAGCCATGACGAATGCCTTCAGCCGGCCTAAAAACTATCCCCAGAGTTAGCCACTTGCTCATACGAACTGACTTACGTAAACGTTCTTACTGTTTCGAGCTCTTAACAAAGAAATAAAATAAAACATGCTTGGCTCCCTCGTCCCACAAGTCATGGTCTTCGGATCGAATGCCAATGTCCCACAACCAATCACCAACCTTGGAGTACCTAAGTTCTTCAAATCGTCTCGAAAGTTCGTTCAATCGCATTTGAATTTCGAACATCGATCCCTACGCACGGTTACTCCCAAACAATTCCCAGTGATCGAGTGATTTAAAAGCCACAGGGGTTTATACCATCATCGACACGGTAAACAGGGTTCCACCAAAAATTGGCAGCTAGTTTTAACAATTCAGCGAGGGTTGAGAGTTTCGCGGTAAAAGTTGCGGTTTTGGCCGACCGGCCGCGCCTGTCATCCCTGTACTAACAGGTTGGCAGATTTGCTACTATTTTTACGTTGTACTAGTGATGGGACATGACACAACATACCTGTTGTGCAAATTGACGCGAATAGTTTCGTAAAGCGAGATCTAATATCATTTTTTCGAACTTGTACTTGAATCTGGACTCGCTTTGTACTTCATAACCAAGAGAGATGTAGTTATCCACCCCTAAAAACGTTTTATACGATTCAATGTTAGTTTATTATTTATTAGTTTTAGTTTTTTTAGTTTTAGTTACTTAATTCATGAAATTATTGAAATAATAAATTTATGTAATTATTATTCTTTATTTGCATGCAGTTTTATAATTTTATTTCCTAAAAATCTAACTTAAAGTAATGATTTAGTTTTTTCATAAAAGACCTAGGTTAGTGAAAAAATTTTAAATACATAATATTAACTATTTGTATGTTATGACTATGACTGAATATGCTAAACTATAATTGATGTAACATGCGATATAACCATATTCAAAAGAAATAAAATCTTGATCTTAAATTTTTCGCATGCTGTACATACATTTATGTGTTTCTCAAGTACCGGCACTTGTACTTGAGGAACACATAAATCTATGTGTTTTATATTTCTTCTTAATATTAAACTTATAAACCCTAAGTACCTCTTTTTCATATAAGTAGAATATGTATTTTGATACACTGGAAACTACTTCACATTACAGTAGGTAGGTACTTTAATACGTGCTATTTAGTAATAATTGTTTAATTGATGGACATAAACCATGTTATTCTCAGTGCTCATTGTATTGTTAATTAATATACCCTGTTAATTCGAACTGAATGAACAATTGTCTTGAAGAAAAATGTGCATGAAATCCATTATGCTAATATCGTAATTAAATTTCCATAGAACGACAATATAAGTCAATCAATTTCCTGTTATTGACCTCATAATGCTACAAAGAAGAAATGTATCTGAATGTCAAAACAAAATGTTAATTTATTAACAATGGTTTATCGGTATTCAACACAATCTTAAGATAATATATTCAATGTTATAAAAAAACTTTGTCTGTTAGTTCTTTTATTAATCGACATCGATGATCGAACTATCGACAAGGGACATCACTAGCAGCGACACCATAGTGATTGCGAATGATTCGCACCTACCTACGCGGGGCAAATTAAACGGTTTTTACACCCGCACATTTAAGCCGAATTATGTTGGTCAGTTAACGTGATCGCTTGTATACTGTACACTACTGGCGCGAACAACTGTTGATTTTTGTATGCATAATAGTTTTTGCCACTAAGTGTTATCTCGATTTGTTGGACATTTACCGGTGTTTGGGCTTTAGGGGTTTTGTTGGCGATAAAGTTGAAAATAGCATTGTATTTGTAATGTTTTTTTCATTTTATTGAAATCGAGATGGTCTGAACATTGAAACTGTGTGTCAAACTGCTTTTTAAATTGTTGTTTCACGAAAATAACCAGGATTAAAAGGGGCCATGTTTAATACAAAAATATTTTACTAATCAGTTCTAAAATAACATGATAAAAGTTAGTGTTAGTGTTTAGTTTACGGGGTCGATTTAATACAAAAAACGTGGATACTATCCAGGTTTATTCAAAACTAGAATCTAGACTGTTAAAGGAAATTTGATAGAGCATCGTGTGAAGACAATTTCGAGAGCATTTCGTAATAAAAGGGAAATACCATGGCCTGATCTTTGACGGCCTTTTGTTGCTTTGTCGCTGTGGCTAGAGAAAGCCGAGTGGATATGCGGTAATATACTGTTCACACCAAAGCGGATTCCGCTATCTCTAGCCGCGGAACTTCATAGAAAATACCTGAGCGAAGTCCACGCGCTATGTACCCCTAATAACAGCGACAGTAAATACCGCATAGGCTTGAATAGGCCTTAACAGAGCCATTGACAGAGACGCAATGAAAGCCCTCGACGAGAAGGAATCAAAACCTATCGTTAGATGTTGCAAATATGCAATGTTTTTAGCTATAATTGTGTAAGTTTTATTTCGTTCACGTTAAAGTTCTTAATTAAATGACGGCCTGACCTATTTAAAATTACTAATATTTTAGCAAAATTGGAGTGTACGAGTATGTGGGTGGGATTAGCCAAGATAATTTTTTGCTTCTGACTAAAAATACCCGCAACGATGAAAATATGGTTAAAAGTAGGTTGGTACCTTGTTTTTGAAATGTTATTTTTAGTAGTCTATAATTTTATAGAGTTAATCGACACTTAGGTACTTAGGTATTAATATATATATAAATACCTTTAAATATATATATATCGACACGCAGAGGTGGCGGGTTCGATCCCCGCCACGGGACAAATGTTTGCATGTTATGCAGATATTGGTTCTGGGTCTGGATGTTTTTCTATCTACAATAGTATGTATTTACAAAAAAAAATGTATCTATGTAGTATAACAGTCATCTGGTTACCATAACACAAGCATTAAGTTGCTTAGCTTGGGACTAGATGACGCCTTGTGAAATGTCCAAGGATATTTATTTATTTATTTATTTCATTATTAAATGAAATGAATAATATTTTAATGTTATTTTCAGTGTAGTTGGAGAGATATGGGGGAGACCTTTGCCCAGCAGTGGGACGATATAAATAAATAAATAAATAAATAAATATCCTTGGACATTCCACACGGCGTCATCTAGTCCCAAGCTAAGCAATTTAATGCTTGTGTTATGGTAACCAGATGACTGATAAACTACATAGATACATTTTTTTTTTGTAAATACATACATATTATACATAGAAAACAACAAGACACGAAACAAATATTTGCAGATCATACAAACATTTGTCCCGTAGCGGGGATCGAACCCGCAACCTCTGCGTCTCAGGCGGGCTTTCGCCCACTGAGCCACAGAGGTCGTCATATAGGTCATATAGGTCATATAGGTTGACAAAAAAACATGTCTTTTTACATTTTGCCTACTTAGACAATTACTTCGTTTTACAATCAAGACGTTGTGTATACTAATGGTCTTATTCATAAAGATTTCTCAATTTAATATGATTTAAAAAATGTTTTTTTCTTTTTACTCTTATGTCAATGAAAAGAGATAGCTACAGATTTAATATCCGTTTTAGCTAAATAGGTTTAATGAACCATTATGCATAAGGGGGTTAACCATTTTCCACCCAGACGTTCTGCTCATACAGACGTTTTACAACCCAGACCATACGAACTCGTGTGTTTGTTTCAAATGGTTAATCTCTGTTATGCTGATCCGATTCTGGTAATACTTTGCTGTCAATCATCCCACATGCGTGATAGTAACTGTATCACGTAAAAAATGTGTCAATTCCCGGCGCGGACACGAGGACAGCACCCATCAAACTGTCAGTTAAAACAGAAATCGAACATTTAACTGTGTAAAATCGACAATCGGCGGGTTTCAATTTAAATATCACCAAATCTGATTCCGAGGATTAGTTCAATTTGTGTTGCTCAGCTACTTGCAGTTTGATATTTTCATTTTAATTTAGAATTTAGCATTTTTGATATATATAAAAAAAATGCTAAATTCTAAATTTACATTATGATAAATAAATATCATAGGACACACACGGCGTCATCTAGTCCCAAGCTAAGCAATTTAATGCTTGTGTTATGGTAACCAGATGACTGATAAACTACATAGATACATTTTTTTTTGTAAATACATACATATTATACATAGAAAACACCCAGACACGAAACAAATATTTGCAGATCATGCAAACATTTGTCCTGCAGCGGGGATCGAACCCGCAACCAATAATAAATACCTAATGTATAATTATAATACATTGATTAGGATATATAATATGTTGATTATGTTAGAGTATTATTAACTAGTTATCAGAAAGCAAGCTCTGCTTTATTTGGGGCTAGATGGCTGTGTCAATGTCCTACATTATTTAGCTATTTATATACCACTTAATTTCCCATCTATATTTATATTCTATACTAATATTACAAAGAGGTAAAGTTGGTTTGTTTGTTTACGGTAATCTCCGAAACTACTCATCCGATTTCAAAAATTCTTTTACCGATGTGTAGCATGGACTTTCCAAATGATCAAAGGCTATATTTCATCAAAGTAGGTACGACGTGAGCGAAGCCACGGGCGAATAAGCTAGTTAATATAAATAACCAATCAATCAAAGTGAACCGAATTGAAACGGAGGTAGACGGGGTTCGTAGCTTCAAATGGAATAGGGCTAGTATTCGCCTGTTGTAACCTAACTCAAAAGCCAATACCAAATAATTGTCCAATTTAGAATGCGAGCTCATGTTTAGAACCATGTAGGTACATTGTACATGGACACGGGATTTCAGGGATTAGGGATTATTTTGCACCATGTATTGCACCATATACCAGAGCCGAAACTTCGGCATGTAAATAAGGTAAAAACGCGATAAAAACCCATGTATTTCTAAATTTAATATGCAAGTTCTTCAATAAATAAACCAAAAATACCTAAGTATTTGTTTTTTTTATTAATGACTGCTGTTTTTTTATTTAGTAACTAAGTCTAACTTCACTTCTGATATTTTTTAAACAACCTGCTGAGATCTGTGAAGTTGCACTTGGTGGCCACCAAACTCTGTTTTCGCTATTCCTCCTAAACTATACAAAATGAAACTACTACATAGGTATTAAAAAAAAAGCTAATGATAGGTTTCACAAACTGTACATTCAGTTTTTTAAAACTCCTTTGTTCAAAGTAATAATAAAATAGGCGGTGGCGCTAGTTTCACCTATACAGGCACCTTAAGAATAGCATGATAAGGGCATGCCAGTAAGTGCAGACTGAAATTATGACCATGAAGCGCACGTGGCGAAGCTTGCTCAGACGTTCTTGATAGATCGTTGAAGTTAAGCAACGTTCTGAGCGGTCACAACTTGGATGGGTGATCGCAAGTGGCATTCACACACAGGTGCGCGCTTTTGTGCTTCGGAGCGCACGTTTAATTCTCAGTTCCGGCTTTAAAGTCGCATGTACATGAGTTATCACCAGAGTTGGCCACTTGCTCATACGAACATAAATACATAACGGGTTCTTATTGGAAGTAATCGAGCTTAAATAACAAACGAAGTAGATTATTATAATTATCAGGCCAGGTCATGGTTATTTTTACCCGGCTGATCGACAGCCACAATATTTATTCGTATTGTTAGAAGCTAAAACTTATATTTTTGTTCTGTCATAGAACTGAAACTCCCCTTTAGCTCAACACTAGCCTACGCTCTACTTTTAGCTTTTTAACTCAACTTTTTACTAGTGGACATTTCTCCCGCGACTATGTCGCTCTACACGTTTACGTGCCGTCGCAAGCGACAAGCGACATGTCGCTTGCGATATCCACAGGTCGCGGGACTTGTCGCAAGTCGATCATCTGCTAGCATTGACACACGTCCTTTGTGTTCATCGAGAGTTCCCCAAATGCTGAATAGTTAGGACGCTTTGTGTTCCATAATGGCAAAGTTTGGTCGGGTCGTACAAAAATTCTCAATTTTACGGAATACTTAACAAAACTAAATAAAAATACACATTGGACTCTATGCTCTAATATACCTTTTTTTAATTTAGTTTTTATAATGGATGGTGGGACTCGACAAAAGATAGAGACGGTTAGAAGAGTTTGGGGGAGACCTTTGCCCAGCAGTGGGACGAAACGGGTTAATAAAAAAGTTTTTATTAATCACGTTGAGTTGTAGACATTCTATTAGGATTTTTGAAAGACGCATTCGAAGACGGCTTATTAAACTATATCTTTGTAGGAAATATTTCCAAGCTAATTTTGTTTTTTATCTTCCGAATTATTATGTAAGCCACTCTGAACAACGCTACCTCTTGTAACCACTGGTTAGTGTGAACAAGGGAAATGTCCAGCGACATTCTCCATAAAGTCGCAGAGACTTATCACGCTATAAGTTGGGCGATATGTCTCCGCGACATCTCCAGTGAAAACGCGGATTTAGATTGTATTTACATGTATAATACGCGCTAAAGCACGCTCATACGTCGAGTCGAAGTGTCAAAGCCAAAACAATAACATTCGCCCACAAATCCGGCAGGCAACAAAATTGTTTTACTAACCAACTCGTTCCGAAAAAATAATATCGGCGTGACAAAACGGCAACGTGACAAATCGTTGTTATTAACACACACAGAATGCCGGGCAAAAAATGACAAAATATTTTTTTAAAATCAACGAACAAACTCCATCGTGTCCGTGTGGATGACAGGACATAGCGAAATATTTATATAAAAATTCAATAATTCAACGATTCAAAACTCGCCCGTTGAAATATTTGAGTATGGGAGAGCAAGCACTCTGATTAAAAATGTGTCTCGGAAATGAACCGTTTTATTGGATTGAGACATCAATGTGCTTTATTCGATACAATAATATATGAGCAATCGATTACAAAACACGTAAAAGTAAATTAACAAAAAACAAATGAAATCATAAAACTATCTTTAAAATACTTATTTTTATACACCGATAACAATAGAAAATGTAAAAAGCACCGTTTTAATATTAATTACATCATAGGAATTCAATATCCAACGATATCGCTCTAATTAAAAATGTTATTCGCATGTTTGAAATCTTCAGAGCATTAAGTTAAACAAAAACTGCTGATTCTAGCCGCGAAATTTATTACTCACATTAAAACGTATGAATTATTTACTCAGTAATTAATAATTCATTTTAAGATTCTATGATAACGGTTATATTATTTTAATTAAGAAATGGCAAATAATTAGAGGATATGGTTGTTACTGTGTATAAATACCTATCTTTATATTGAAGGATTTATCGAACTAAAATCATTCTGGCAATGTACTACAGTACTCGTTTTTTTTTTTGAACTCATAAAGAGAATCGTACTGTCGGATAAGGATATAAAAATATTATGCATGGATTTAGAATCATCCAAGAGTCAAATAACCTTCAGATTGAAAAACCAACAGTCTCCTATTCGACCAACACATGTTGTCATGAATAAATAATCGAAACCAAAACTGATTCCTTGCACAACTACATAAATTATTCAATATTCGTCCCTCTAGGGAATTGTAGTTTACCATCAGAAAGTAACATTGTTAATTTTTAGGTATTTGCCCGTTTGACCATGACACCATTTTCATAAAATCACGCCCCTCCCATGGGGGTAGGCAGAGACTACGGACTTGCTAATCCTGACACACCCCTTCCAATCCTACCACTTTATTAATGGATTCGTCTTTAATTGTCATTCATTATGCAATTTGCTGCCCTTTGCAGCATAACAGTGAATTTTCATTCCTTCGTTTTACGAATGCTTCATCCGGATTAAACCGAGAAATATCGATGGCCCAAAAAGTTTAAGCCGTTTGTTGTCGCTCTCAAAAGCATTGGCAATTTATTAGCTTCAAATTTCATTTGGTTCTTAATCGAAGAGAAGTATTATGCATATTTTGCAGAGACAGGAAATTCAGATTTAAAAAAAAAACTTTTAACCTAAATTACGTACTCAGTAACAATTAATGTCTATCACATAGGATAGGACCAACACATGATATAGGTAATGAATAAGAATAGAAAAGAAAAACATTTATTTACATCGCTCACACCTATTAGTACAGGTACAATTAAAATATTTTATGTAGGAAATATGAGTGAAGCAAATCGGTCACCACTCAGCATTCGCTGTAGAAGCTAAAGCAGCAACTACAGCGGTGGTTTTCAGTGATGCCGCAGTATAATTTAATTCACTTGAAACAAAGCAGAATAAAGTCGTTAGACCCAAACCGCTTCTTACAAAACACTTTAAAGGAACTCACCACGTCCAATGCTGCGATTCCCACAGGTAGAATAAGTCACAGAAAAAACCAAGAAATGTTTCCAAAGCTCATTAAAAGGCAATGACAGAATATGAAAAGGTAATAACGCAGAAAACTAGGTGTAATTGCGTCTTTTGATCTACCTTTGTAAGCGGTTTATATCAGTTTGTTAAGCTGAAGTATTCTATAGTGACCCTTGCTACGGTAACTATATTTTTATTGTCATGCAAAAAAAATATATTGTCTTGTCCGTCACCAGAGTTGGCCACTTGCTCATACGAACGAACGAACGATTGTCATGCAAAAGCAAAAGATTCTCATTATTTAATATTAGTATTATAGAATTTCGATTGTAACATCCGGTAGGTACGAACCTATGCAATAACTTATAAAGGAATAACTACGTTCATTAGTATTGTGTATTCAAAGAAATGATCAATCGGGTTATGTATGTATTCTCTTACAAAGACAATACAAATGCATTAAAGTAAGTAAGTTCGTATGAGCAAGTGGCCAACTCTGGTGACGGAGTTTTTAGGCCGCCTTAAGGCCTCCATCATGGCTTAACGACTTTAAAAGCCGGGACCGACAATTTAACGTGCCCTTCCAAGCACGGAAGCGCTCAGATAAAAATGCCACTTGCACCCATCCTAGTTGTGACCGCTCAGAACGCTGCTTAACTTCGACGATCAATCAAGAACGTCTTAGCAAGCTTTGCCACGAGCGCTTCAAATGCAATATCTGATATTGATTCTACAAGGCAACAATATTGTTGATTGTGAGAATGATGGTGTGACTAAAACACGACGAGCCGTGCGCACAACGTATAATGTCTAAACAAATCGATCCCCCTGCATTAGGGTCTGGCACTCATCGTTATCGACCAAATTTTTATTATGCATAAGTATTTTTAATTTTATTTTTTGTTTCACCCCCGTTGCAAGCGGCGTATTTAATCAATACTGGCACCCGTTTGGTTTGTTTTGCTCCGCGCGCGTGTGGCGGAGTTTTTTGGGCGATGCAGTTAGGGTAGTTCTGAAAGCCGGACCCTATGAGTTTCTTAAGTTAGAACAACAGCTGCCTTTTCTTTTGATATCATGACATAGCAGCCGACTAAAATATAATCAAACATCACTAATAATAAGATATAAGTTAAGTAAACAGTATCTACACTACACATATAAAAAAAGTGCAGGATTAATGAAAAAAAAAAAAAAGAATTAAAATGTTTTTTTAAATTAGAAAGATACAACTGTTCTTTTTTTATCACAGTCCGTTTGTTTTTCCACTTCTGATAACGTGACTTATCGCCACCTACATTATATAGTCTGTTTTTTATGTATATTATGTATGTATTTACAAAAAAAACTGTAATTATGTAGTATATCAGTCATCTGGTTACCATAACACAAGCATTAAATTGCTTAGCTTGGGACTAGATGTGGAATGCCCAAGGATATTTATTTTCTAATAACCCAGGCGATGTGAGCGCAGTTCGGTACCTAGTTAATGACAACACAGATAAACCCGGCTAAATGCACTCGTATAGAAATCCCTAGCAGGCGATGCCTTCTCCTCTAATGGAAGTTGGACTTCCACGGCCTCCACTCACTCCATAAAGACTGACTGAGAACTAGCCAATGTCTTTTGACGTTCGTCATTCCACGGAAACTGCCCTAGCCATGTTACATTTCGACAATCGCTTTCGATTAGAAACTAAAAAAAATGTATAGGAATTGACATTCGATGACGAAAACTGGAGCGATCAGAAATGTCAAATCAAAGCGATAATAGAAAGAGAATAGATACGAAACATTTGTCACTTGTCTACGCACCATCTACATAATAATCACACTATCACACTAATTATTATAAAGGTGAAAGTTTGTGTGTGTGTTTGTTACTCTTTCACGCTCAAACGGCTGAACGGATTTGAATGAAATTTGGAATTCTTTAATCCAGGGTATAAGCAATTCTGGTAGAATTGCTTATACCCTGGATTAAAGAATAGGCTACTTTTGATTCCGGTATTCTTACGGGAACGGGATCTATTCATCGAGGGTAACACCGCGGGGCACAGCTAGTATGGCCAAATTACAAAAGATATGCAAACGGGTATTTATCATGAATTAAACCTTTAATATTCGCCCGACGTTTCAGTCTTCCCGCGACCACGGCTGGTGCAATCTGGTCGAAACGTCGCTCGGGCGATTAAAGGTAAAATTCGTGATAAATACCCGTTTGCATATGTTTTATAATGTGTTCTGAACGCGAAAGTTTAAAAAAGACAATTATGGCCTAATGTTCTTGATAGATCGTTGAAGTTATGCTACTTTCTGAACGGTTACAATTTGGGTGACCGCAAGTGGCATTAATAGCTGAGCGCTTCCGTTCATCCATGTTATTCGATCTCTGCTTTAAAAATTAAGCTATGACGGTGGTCTTTAGACAGCCTAGAAACTTCGTGGCCAGTTGGCTAGCTCATACGAACTTACATTTGACTATAGAAGTTTTTGTCCGTTATTTGCATGTTACCGTAATCTTGGAGAACAGTAGGTACATAACGCAGTGTTTTTGAAACACTAATGCATGCTCCGCATTGAAACGTAGGACATATACTTCGTTTTGCAATTCCATAACCCGACCGAGGTTTTTAGGCACATTTAAAAATTAGGAGGTTGTCAGGCATTTTTGTAGGCATTGGTAGGGGATTTCTATTTAAAAGCCAATAGGTTTATTTTTTCACTAGGAGCTGAATCGATAGTTACATTTGACAATTCTGTTCTGGACTTGCCGTTGACTAACCCGCTAGACAGCTTCACATTTTTGTAAAAGATCAAAGATCTTCCTGAAAATTTACCAGTTTTCTTTTTAATTTGCACCTAGTAAATGTGACTACTGTAATTTTATGAGTACTATTTTTTTAATAAATAAGTAAAGTCAACAACGGAATTACAAATAATGTTCTGTACTCACGCTGATTACAAATATGATAAATTAATTACAAAACAGAATACTATAAGGCCGAATTTTCAATGACCGAATACTTTAATATGAAATATAAACATGGAAGTACCTTTAATTACAGAAAGTAATCTAAATAAATATATAAATAACAGCACAAAATACAATTAGAACCAGGAAACAATATGGAAGTATGATACATTTGTTTCATTAGATCATTAATAAGTAAATAAATAAATCATTAGCACTTATAGCAAAATTGGATACATTACATAAAGAATACAGCTCATTTTAGATCCTTTGAAAATATCGAGGAGGATAAGGGGAGTCAGAGGTATGTCCAAATACATATTAGGATCATCGATTTTATATACGAGTACTAGGGTGCCTCGCAGTTTCACCTGCGTAGTTTAAATATAGCTTGTTACTCGGTGATAATGTAGTTTTCTAATGGTGAAAGAATTTTTGAAATTGGTCTGAGGCCCTAGCCATGTTACATTTCGACAATCGCTTTCGATTAGAAACTAAAAAAAATGTATAGGAATTGACATTCGATGACGAAAACTCGAGCGAACAGAAATGTCAAATCAAAGGTGTAGCGATGATAGAAATCGAATCGCTTCATAGCGAATGCCGGTTGGCTAGGCCCTCAGTAGCTTTTGAGTTTATTCGTTACATACAAAAATACTTTTTTTCTCTTTATAATATTAGTATAGATTTAAATAGATCAGTGTAAAAACATAATCTGTGAATGTAGCAATAATTCCTAGTATCCGCGGTAGTATTGTAACTATAAAGTAACAAGTAGCATGATTGTATTCATTAATATTTTTATTGTCACTAATGAAACATAATCGAAGGTATTACCCAGATCGCAAGCGGACGGAAGCGCCAGCAAAACGCGTCAATTCGTGTAAATGCGCGTGTGTGGGCCAGTTCCTTCATCTTTATGTTGTGCTATTAAATAACTCTAATGGACTCTACCTCTGAATTTCGACAGTTAGACACATCCTCGCCTTGTTTCCGTCGACGAAGCGCCACAGAAAAACACCAGTTGGCATTTCCATACGACTCTCAAACCTATTTAAGGTCCATTTTGAAGGAACCGAGCAATACTGTAACTTAAAATAAGTTGATATAGCTCAATTTTATCTGACAGACCATGAGCCGGTGCGACGGTATCTCAACTCGCGTCATCAGCCATAATGAATCTTAATTCCGAGTAACAAAGCACACAGTCCATTGATAGAGCCAATTTAAAATGACAGGTCGGCTATTAGCTAATCTAGGGTCGAAATGACGCACGAGTCCGATTCATAGTTTCAAGGACGTGGCATGCCGCATCCAGTTATAATCGAAAGGATGCGCCTAGATCTTTGGCGTTTCCTTTATTCAATTACTGTGTTAAATAGCTGTTAAGAATTGTGTCATTGGGTGAAAGATTGTAACGTACTGATCATGATATAGATGAAATAGAATAATTCTACCTTTTCATTTTAAAACATTTTTATAAGTAACATAAGCAATCGAAGAAAAAAGAGTACTTATGTGTATGAATGTGGATGGATATACAAGTAGAGGAAGGCCGAAGAAGTGGATGGATTATGTGAAGGTGGATATGAATGTAAGTGGAGTGAGTTCAGAGTTGACAAGTGATAGAGAGTGGGAGAGAAAAACATTTTGTGCCGACCCGCTTAGCGTGGGATAAGGGCAGGAGAATGATAAATAAGAAATCGAAGAAGTGGTTAGACTGTTTGAAAATATGTGTGACATTGTTTAAAATCCTAAACGATGTAAGGAAAAATTAAAACGTACCTTCTAGAAGAGGAAAAATGATTGGTCATCTTATACGACATGACAGCTTTATAAGGAACATCATAGAAGGAAAAGTAGAAGGAAGGCGAGGAAGGGGAAGACCGAGAATCAATTACATAAGTCAGATAAAAGAGAAGGTCGCTGTCATGTCGTATCAAGAAGTAAAAGAGATCGCATTGGAAAGAAGTATAGGGAGGAAATTGCATCATTACACCGACAAGAGCTGAGCTCTTAAGTTTTATATATACCTTCTAGAAACGAAGTAACGAAAGTGTAGTATGTCATCAATTGTATAAACAATAATAATTATTGCGGTCAATAACACGTCCTTCGATAATTTACAATTCAGATCATTTCGTATCGCAAGGCGCATTGCGGAAGTAAGTATCAATTTAATATTGACATAATCAATTCCTACGTTGAAAGTTGAATGGGAAATGTCAAATGTCTAGCTTTGTGAAGCAAATAGCATGCCAATAAATAATTTATATTGGTGTTGTGCAGTTTCCATTGAAATACTGGCATGTCTTTGATGGTTAGTGTCTTTTTACTAAAGTTATTTATTTACAAGACAATTTCGAAATTATAGCGAATTTAGTCCAGATATGACATCATAAGTGAATAATCCAGTCTCTAACTAGGCACGGCTTTCAGCAATGAAGATGTCGACTAAGGCTAAGGACTCACGGAGCGATTTTCAACCTTTGTAGAATACAGATATTTATGTAACAAATTATAGCACATTTCACGACGCGTTTTTTTCAGAAGAAGTCCAGATATGAACATTTCGACTTGATACTGGGGAGTACCTACTAAGATTTGTAACGCCAGGACTTCAGTATCGGAATTCGGTGTAAGTTGGCCATAATTTTCACATAAAGCTATTTTTTGTGAAAATTATGGCCAACTTATATTCAAAGGCCAGTTTTAGATACATCATACGGACCTTTGTCAAACTTGAATAAGTAAGCCCCAGCTGTAATTAATGAACTTGTTAACATTCAACATTTCAAAGTGATTTGGAAGAAAGTCACGCTCCTATTACCAGAAAAATTACCATTTATCTCTATCACGTAACTACATGTAGACATGTATTTTTATTTCAAGCCTGTTGTGACCCATGCACGGCAAAGACTTTCCTTATCTTTTTCCACTCCTCTCTGTCTTCAGCGACAAAGGCCCATTCCTTTTCAAATGAGTCGAGTTCGTCTCGCCATCTCCTCCTGGGCCTTCCACCTGGCCGTCGTCTGTCCAGAACCCAGTCTGTGGCAGTTCTTGCCCATACTGGTCTGACGTACGGCTCACGTGTCCAGCCCAGAGGGCCTAGCCAACCGGCATTCGCTATGAAGCGATTCGATTTCTATCATCGCTACACCTTTGATTTGACATTTCAGATCGCTCGAGTTTTCGTCATCGAATGTCAATTCCTATACATTTTTTTTAGTTTCCAATCGAAAGCGATTGTCGAAATGTAACATGGCTAGGGCAGCAGTCTCATTTAAGTTTGACGGCTTTTTAAACGTCATCTTTATCTGTTTTGGATCAGCTAAAACGTAAAGACAGAGTACAAAAATAAAACAAAATAATCAATAGTTCTATCGTCTCATAAAGATATCACTACTGAACTGTCCAGTAATTAATTCACCAAAGCATGTACCAGTTCGATAAAATTAATTAAAACGATAACATAGCCGAAACAAACTGTTAACATCACAATAATTTTCCTGAATCAAAATTCTTTCTGAATTATTTACTACGACTATAGCCAACCCCCTATTTGAAGACCTAACAGGGCTGTCTCACGTCAAACATAATTTTATTGATTCACAAAGTTATTTTACTTAAAATAAATCTTTGTAAATATCATTCCTTGATAAATATTCGATAACGTGGCATAAAATTTCCAAAATAATTAATCTTAATCGAGAAATATGGAACATGATCTAAGTACAATCAATGAAATTATAAAATAAATTACGTATTACTTTATCAGTAAGAAAACTACTTTTTTTACTCCTACCTTAGCACATGGCCTGTGGACGCGCTAAGTCGCGAAGAGTGGAAGAAGGGAAGGGAGGCCTTTGCCCTGCAGAGGGACGATTATGGCTGAATAATAATAATACTTTTTTTTACCGACTGCTCTGTGTTCTACAAACTGTTCTACAAACTCAAGTGTTTTAAATCATAAAACACTTGAGTTAGCGACCTATCATTTATAGCTCAATTGTATTTTATAAAGTTTCTAGCTGACACGACAGCCGTACAGTCGCACATAAAAAAATTGTATACTCGTAAATATATGTAGTAGTTTAGTTTCTGTAAATAAACGTGAGCTAAATGTTAAATATGAGACAGCCCTACGAATAATCTATTATTTCGAAAGGCGATTCCTTACACAACAGGCACGACAATTAGCTAATAAACAACACTCTTGTTGAATATTTTATACAACTGTTATCCCCGAATTGGAAGCTCTAGTGATTTAGTTGAATTATTTATTTCAACGTTACCAACGCTTCATTATTTTAAAATATCCAATTGAATTTTTTTTTATATTTGTTGTTTTTTTGTATTTTGATTTACAGATGCCTTGGAATGTAGGTCGGTTGTAATGATAAGGATCCAATAAGAATATAATGACATTATAATAGCACACGGGAAATTACTCACGTAAAATTATCAGTGTGAGACGCGACCGCGAGGAGTGACCAACACTCATACCCAGATGAAGATTCTCCGGAAGAATCAAACATTGTCGGTATCTAAATCGACGATAATTTTACGTGAGTAATTTCCCGTGTGCTTATATATAATGTATAATACAACTCACGATAGTTTTGAAAAATAATTATAATGGCTTACTATGCTCAACTAATTAAATCGCCAGTATTTATAAAACGCCTTTTGATCAGATTTTTCAGTGGTCCTATTTTGTCATCAGCGTCTCGTACATTTTATAATAGCACTTTAAATTCACCATGTTTATGCATTGAAAGATTTGAATATTTTTATTATGTAAATAAGGTATGCAGTCGCACGACGCTGGGACGTCGGTCGATGAAAATCGCAAAAAAAGCAATTGACCTAAATACGCACCCTTTACATGCGACCATATTACCCTTCATATTAATCGATTTCATCTTTTATCTTAACCCTAAAATGCCATGCATCGAGCTCAGCTCAGCTGTTCCAACGCGCGGCGAGCTCGTCGTCGCCTGCGCAGCAGCTACATTCTGAGCCTCTGCGCATGCTACTCGCAATATGGCCGCCCCACCGACACCGCAACAAACAATATTTTACAATAATTCCGCACCCCCATGTATTGTTCGCACCCATTACAATTATATCGAGACCGTTACTCGGCCTTTGTTTATGACGAAAGGGTCGCAAGCATTTTTGGAAGTTCACAGCTCACGAGCAATTCAACAGTTGCCAGCGTGCAATCTTTCAAATTTTTGGACGTATTTTTCATAGGTACTCGTTTTTATATCTTTTCCGTTCGAAATGTCTTTTTGAGCCGAACCGAAATGCCGAACGAGTTGTTTTAAGCTACTTTTTCTTTTAAAGTAAAAGAATGGAACGTCGAGTTTAAAATATCCGAATAGCAAAAACAAAAGTGGCGAGGGAACTTTATTTGTGAAAAAGCAGAATTTTTAACACTTCGAATAGGTTGAGAAATATTACGAAAACAATAATTTCATTGACAAAATACTAGTACTTTAGGCGGCCGGAAAACTTCGTCACCTGAGTTGGCCACTTGCTCATACGAACGAACGAGTACCTACTAAGAAGTATATCACAAACAGTTATCGCAAACAGTTTTAAGGAGGTCTGATCTCCACATCTCCACACATTTGGCCTTATCCCCCCTTTATAAGTAAGCTCTTTCAGCATTCCTTTCAAAACAGGTTGGAAATACATTGCCACATAAAAAAAAATTGAGGGCCTCAGGTTAATTTAACTATTAATAACATCCGATGGTATAGTGAATCGGCAATTCAATCAATCAATAAATCAATCATTCAATCATTTATTTATTTTCACAAACAAATACATACAGTTAAATAAGTATAAATACAGGAAAATAAAATGAATTAAAAATAAATAAATAAATGCAGTTAAAAATAATCCAAAAATAAGGTGTCGGCTCTAACTTATTGACAAAGAAATGTTGTGAGAGACTGGTGCCTGAAATAGGTAGGTATATAATTGTGTTCTTTCTTTAACGATTAACTTCCATTAAATTAACTATCTACTAAATATTTAATTAAAGTATATTAATTGCCTCCGCTACCAATTATCATAATGATTCATAAATTATTAACATATTCAATTTCAGAGAAAGTAGAGCGGTAAGTACTTATAATTTATTTGAAGCAAGGAACTCGTTATGTAGCAAATTGTCTACTAAGTGATTGCTAAGAAAATTTATAATTCATCCGACGAATAACCCAGATTAAATTATAGGCAATTGAACATGTATCACGTGACGTCCATAAAGATCGATGAGTTGAATGATAAATTGTGAATCTTGTACCTGCAACGAAAGAAAGAAAGAAAAAAAAACATTATAATACATGCAAACGGGTATTTATCACGAATTTTACCTTTAATATTCGCCCGAGGTTTCGACCGGATTGCACTAACCCTGTCTTCCCATGTACTTTCTTCAGTACTTTCTTTGAATAAGAGCCTATAAGATGTCAGAAGGCGTCGGAGTACTTCCAGAGTTGGCCACTTGCTCATACGAACTTACTTACTTACTTCTAATTATTCTCTACTATTCTACAATACTGTATTATTCCCTTTGAAAAATACACTGTAAAGTTGAGGATTCATACGAAGCATTCTAAATCGAAAACACGATTCCTTAAAATTTTCTCGATAGAATAAAATCGTAAAGTTAGGTCCAAAAAAACTTTAAAAACCTTAGCATTTAATAAATACTTTAAATTAGATCATGCAACTTTGTCTAATAACGTAACTGACTTAAAAGCAGATTGTCCAAATTTTAGTTTCTTAAAAAGGCAATATTTTCGCTGTAATGACAAAATACGTATAAAATTGAGCGTAAAATCCAGCGAAGATTTAGCGCGACAAACATACTGGACGATACGTGGAGTGACAAAGACAAAATTTCGAGGTAGTATAGGGGCTTGAAGTGGCGTTTGCGCGACAAGCTAATATAAAAATAAAGTTCTCCTAAGAGTAGCCACCAAAGCAGAGTGGAAGGCGTCAAAAGTAGAACCTCTTTAAAAACCTTTCATATTATTCTATTCATATTCTTTAGTTTATTGCCTCTAGGGGCATTCATGCAGCGAGTGTTTCGATTCATGCTGGTTGGAGTAAGCGACTTTCACACTTTCAATCCGCGCGTAAGTTAAGGCATAGTAGTCCAACCACTGTACTAATTTAATGAAGGCGCCTTTCAACCACAGTCCTCGTGTTGCATTAAAATGTGATTTACATAGAATTGACATAATTAAGCTACTACACCGTAATCTTTAGCGGTTTAAGGGTATGAGAGGTGTCGTTTTGTTCGACTCTGAGCCGTGCGCCCCGCATGGTTCAGCAGACTTGCAAACAAATAGGTGTCCTTATTTTACCCTTATTTAACTGATGGTGAATCAATTTTTTTCTTGAAACAGAGCGAGACAGCGCGATCGGTACTGAATCTCTTCATAATAAAAACAGTTCACGCACATTATCGACAAATTTCAATGAATAAAAATGACGGGATATAAGTAAAGTAATAACTCGCTAGAAACCTCTGTGTCCATGTATTCAATGTAAAAATTATATTTTACAAAATTCACAATTTTTTTTTAATGTAAGTGTATAGTAATGTAATGTAAATTAGGCGGGCTAAAGTTCTTTAAGTTCAACTAAGAAAAAAAGTGGAGACTTCCTTACTACAACAATAATTTTCGGCCAATATCGGAAAATTGGAACAAATTGTCGCAGTTATAGGTACATTTAATATTAATGTTAAATGCTGTATGTAATTACATTGTTCAAACGAAGGTATGCAATTAGCTACATTATTCAAACGAAGAAATTGAAATATCTTAAAAGTTTTTTATAATAATAAAAGTCGTGCGTCCAGTTTGTTTGAGAACAAAAACAGGAATTTTATTAACTTTAGATGTACTTAGGTAACGTCCTGAAAACAGAAACAATTATTACGAAAAAATATTGAGTCTTAAGGCGTCTCCACTTGTCTCTGTTATTTTCAGTAGGTATTTTACCCCGCCTAATTCCGATCGAACGAGTTGGATGTGCACCTTCCAGATTGGTCAACTGCGGCCAAGGACAGAAAAATCTGGAAAGAAGGGAGGGAGGCCTTTGCCCTGCAGTGGGACAATATGGGCTAGAAATAAATAAATAAAATAAAATAATAATTCCGTTCACTGCTTATGAGTTTTTCACCCTTCAAAAGTCGTTGTGAACTACAGTTAAAATGAGTGATAAGTATGTAACTCGGTCATAATCAATAAATTATTGATTGCCAAGATAAGAAGGTTGTGTGCTTCAGGGTGAATTTTATTTCTTTCCAAGGAATAAATATTTAGAAAAGACAAAATCATAAATATATCCCTCTGGACCATCTGACCACCATGAACTTGCCACCGGTTGTCAATTGAGACGGAAACCACCCCATTTTACCACTGGTGGTCAACTATACGTTTTATAAAAATGAACGTAATTTGAAATCGATTTAGACAAGGCCAAGATAATAAATTAATGGTAGATTGTTATACAAGGGCTGAAAATGACCTTTCCAATGCACGAAATCGCTCGCGCGCTAATAGTTGGGAGTGCATTGAAAGGTCTTTCTACCGAAGTAAACAATGCTTTTCATTTCGAATATGAAGAAATTACCTAAAATACCATTGAGATGTATTAAAGAGTCACAATCTAATAGCTGACAACACTCAAAAAACGTGCGTGCAAATTCAATCTTCTACAATGATATTTGACATTTGAATGTAGACGTTAGGTCGTATGTTTTAATGTTCGAAGTCACTTGTACGCAAAAAAGAAAAACTCTGCGCACTACGTAGCGTGCGCCGAGTTTTGGCGTTTACATTTTATTTGTCTGATTGTGGCTCTATAATACATCTCAATGTAAAATACCAATGATTTAAATCTCGCACACGCAAAAGCTACCACATTTTTTTTTAATCCACTAGACACCAACAATTGACTAAACAACTGAAGATCGAATAGCTGCTTTCCATAAAAAAACATGATAAAAAAAATCTGCTGGTAGAATGCCACAAAAAGTAGTGAGCACCAGTGATTATTTTTTTTCCATAATAGAACATTTTTAATGCTTAGCTCAAATTACCTTAGCTTACTTGTAGCGTAATTAGCGTAAATGAGTATAAATTCATGCTTCATTTTTTTAATAGATATTTTAAATCAAATTAAAGAAATTTCAAATACAGCTGTGGTTGTATTGAATTCTTCGACATGCCGCAAAAGAAACGTCAAAATAGAAGGTTACATTTTTAATTATTTGATAGTTATAAGATACTTTACTTTACGGCCCTAGGGGCGTAAAGTAAGCGTATTCAAGCGAATTTTTAAGCGTATTTAAAATAAGTAATGAAAAACCTTTTTTTATCCTAGAACCTAAAAAGATGGGTGTTATAAATAAGTTTGACAGTTGTGGTCTGTGTGTAGTAGATTTTAAACGAGTGTGGGTTATAGCGGGTGATTTTGGATCCTTTAAAAATGTCTAAGGTGGTCAGAGGTCCAAAACTGTACCAATACAATTGGTACAGTTTTACAGGTAAGTAAGTAATAATCAAGTTACCTTTTTTTTTAAACTGGTTCGTATAATTGCTAAAACGAACATGACAGTTACAGTTAAATTAGCGTTTGTGAAAAAACCTTTGTGACAATGTAAAAAAAAATACTTTACTTCAAATGGTGAATTTCATATTTATGAAGGTGACATCAAAGAACCGCGTATTATCTTTAATTGAGTTTTACACACTATGTAATTAGCCAGGGCTGGGAACTGACCTAGTCACCCTACAAAAGCATGGTGCTGTGAAATTACTTAATTTTTAAGCTATTGCATAGCTTCTATCGCGGGCCTTGAGCGTGGAGACCGAATCCAGAAATTCCGTAACGAAAATAACCTAACACCCCAACGCACTAGCTTTCCCGCGGCAGTCTCCGAGTGCCACACGTCTTTTTTTAATCACTAAGTAAGTTCGTATATGAGCAAGTCGCCAACTCTTGTGACGGAGTTTTTAGGCCGCTTAAAGACCTCTATCGTGGCTTAACAACTTTTGAAAGCACGGGACACCCAAGGGCAGTAAACAAGTAATTTCAGATCTTTTAGTCATGTATTTAGATCCTTTGCAGATATCTGAGTGAACCTTGAAAAAGTAATTATTGAATACTTCGTTCGTTCGCTCGTATGAGCAAGTGGCCAATTCTGATGACGGAGTTTTTAGGCCGCCAATAGGCCTCCGTCATGGCTTAACGACTTTAAAATCCGACTATTTAACGTGCCCTCCGAAACACGGAAGCGCTTAGATGAAAATGCCACTTGCGGTCACCCATCCAAGTAGTGACCGCTCAGAATGTTGCTTAACTTCGACGATCTATCAAGAACGTCTTATCAAGCTTCGCCACAAGCGCTTCTCATTGAATACTTTAAATATTTTAAACGGCTGGATTGTGGCATCCATATAATGTAACACGTGTAAATGACGGAAGTTAACACACAAAGGCGGCAAAGTTAAAACGCAACTTAAAATGCAGTTTGACGCACCATTTGAGGTAACTCAAATGTTGTCTGTGGTTGCACTTAGGTCTCAAAGCTTCCTCACTCAATCCACGACGAGATGTGTTTAAGAAAAAATTATAAACATTCGATTCAAAACACTACTTAATGGAATACTAGTGGCAATTCGGAGTATCGCAAAAGCTAAACTTAACTAACTAAAAATGTTGCCGTCCCTTTCATAGCGATGGCAAAGACGATTAATATCTAGAAGACAGACAAAGGCCATACACAAAATCGTAACCCTAAAAAATAGCCTGAAAACTCTAAAACATCAATTATATCCAAGAAATTTCAATTACTTTCTAGTTAAAAATGTTTAAATATTGAATATTGTTGCTACCTACTACTAAGTATTGAAATTTCTTGGATAAAATTGATGTTTTAAAGTTTTCAGGCTATCTGGTACTGCGGGATCGGGTTACGATTTTGTGTATGGCCTTTGTCTGTCTTCTAGATATTAATCGTCTTTGGCGATGGGAATAAAAAGGATGGCATTAATTTTAGATAAGTAGTTTAAGTTAGCTTTTGCGACACTCCGAATTGCCACAAATATCATAATAAATATCATATCTCCATTTATACGGACAATTGGACATGTATTTGGACATTACTGACTCTGACTACCCCTTTAGTCATCTTTAAAGGAAATTAAAACGCCTTAAGATCTGAAAAGAATGTTTAACTTAAGTGATGTATTGTGTAAGTAAATGCGCATGAGCAAGAGAGGCACATTTTAAGACCGCTTAAAGGCCTAAATCATGACTTAACGATTTTAAAAACAGGGACAGACTTTAACGTGCCCTCCGAAGCACGGAAGCGCTCGAGCGCTCGCCTGGTAATGCCACGTAATATATTATGTATTGTGATAACTGAACACAACTGTCAATTTAACAATCAGTTATGCCGATTAAATTGTATAAGTACTTAACACATAGGCTACTTTTTATCCGGTTTAGTACCAGGGCGTAAGCTTGTATATTATAAATCATACTAATATTATAAAGGCGTGTAGTGTGTAAGTGTGTGTGTATGTTTTTTAATACTTTACGCTCAAACGGCTGGACTTTGAATGAGATAGCTTATATCCTGGATTAACACAGGCTACTTTGGATCCCAGTATTACCAAGGGAACGGGAGGTATATAATGTATAAGGTTATTCACCGCGGGTAACACGGCGAGACGCATCTAGTACATGATAAAGTGAAAATAAAAAGCTGTCAAGAGTCGCGAAAAGGCAATTCGATATCAAATGTGTCACGTGTGTCGTTGGAACTTGGAATGTCATGGATATAATTATAAACCTACTGTTATAAAGACGAAATAACAGTGCACTTATGCAGTCGATGTAATTACAAAGAGAAAACGGACTTTTTATTACAAAAAAAAATTCTTTTATTCTTTGAAAATAGTTTCTTACAGTTTATTCGTAATGGCGTTATTATATCGTCTAACCATTAAATTATTAAAGAGTGGTTGGTGCCCGCGAATTCGTCCGCGTAATTCAGTTTGACAAATTGACTAAGTTTAGTGTGCACTTATTTTGAAAGCTCTTTAATAGCACTGTGACTCACTAAAAATCAATAAAGAAAGTTTAAACAACAAATAATAAGAGGGCAAGTCGCTAGTAAATTAGGGAATATCTTTGTATAGGTACTACATTAGTCGAAGCGTTAAGCGTTAAAAAAAATTTAAGTGTTTTTTCACATTTTTCATTTTCCGAAGCGAGACAGCGTATTACGTTCACGATTAACGCCTAAACTATTTTTTTTTATTTCGGATTGACTTTGTTGTTAGGTGGTCTTTCGGACCGGATAACTTCACCGGGCTTTGGCGAGTGCAGAAGGCATCTTCGGCGGACGCCTAAACGTGACTCCCTCTGTGTCAAAGTTTCAGAGACGAGAGACGAGAGACTCCCGTATAAGGCTATCTGTCCATTGACGCAGAGCGAGCTGGCGGAGCGGAGAAACGACGAAAAATTTAGTTTTTCAAATGTCTTTGTCCCCTTCTAGCCTTTATATACACATGGACAGTAAAACAGTAAAATTCCTTGTAGTGCACAAACGCCCTAAATAATTAACAAAAACCATTTTAACGAAAAGAACTACATCAATCACATATCCCGGGGATTACCTTTACATTGACAATTTTAAATAAAGTTCGTATTCCAAACGAAAGCCGAAAGCCAATTTAAAAACAAACGCTAAACTTCAAATAGGTAAACTAAAAATCCAATTCAATAGTAAAAACTGATGCTAAACTCACACGAGCTTGACGGAGCCCTATCAAAATACTGGCTTACTATTAAAGCTGACATGATGCTTTCAATGTATATTCCGCGCCACGTAAAAAGAGCGCTGGGAGAAAGTGGAGGGGGTTTGCGCATGGGTACACTCGTGCACGAAAGTACCAGGCCTATTATTTTATTTTTGAACTAGCATTTAGGTTTTCACGGCTTTGTAGTAACTAAGGGGGGTAGTCAGAGGTATGTCCAAATACTTGTCTACCGCTCCCGGGATACAGTCGTGATCATATTTCATTTTTTATATTTCATTTGTAGTAACTAACTTGTAGTATTAAGTATATAGATTACTATACTATTACTATACGTGTTTACTATACTATTACTATACGTGAAAACCTTTAATTGGCTTTCTGATTTTACTATAAAAACGAAACTGTTAATTAAGCTGTTGGTTTTTCAATAAATCTATAAATCTATAAATAGATGTTTATTGATAAGTATCTTAATACTTGATCATTTATATTTTGTTGCTTCTGTTGTTCATAATTGTTTTAATTTATCAACTACATTATTATGAGGCGCTTCATAAAACAATATAAGTACTTACATCATAAATATTATTTACATCATTATTTCTTACTTTTTTATGTAACAATCGCAATCTAAAACTTTTATGCGCGATGATTGTTCAAATTGAATTGCCAACTGCGCAACCTGTCAGCCAGCGCTCTTTTTACATGGCGCGATCTGTACACATAGTATGTTCAGGATAAAATAAAAGCCTTCCACTTCCCACGTCGCTAGTATATGAATAGGGTAATTGCGACTGGGTACACAAAACGGGCGGCTGTTAACTTAAAAGAAGCTGTAAAATGTGGAATGTAAGTTCGCGCTAACGGTTATGAAGCTGAAAATAAATTGTCGGTGTTTTGATTCGTAATAGCCTCATGCAATAGTTTTTTAGGTTTTTCTTTTGTAAACGTAATTTTTAACCCTTGATACAAAGAGAGTGTTACAAGTTTTTAAGTTTTAACTGTGTGTCTCTGTTTTTGTCTGTGGTACCGTAGGTCTATTATAGAATATTGTTTTTAAAAACAGGTTTTCTGTGATTCTTAAACATGTTTTATCAACAAGATATGGGTGAAACTAAGGATGAATAATATGATTATTATTATTATTTAGCCATAATCGTCCCACTGCAGGGCAAAGGCCTCCCTTCCCTTCTTCCACTCTTCGCGACTTAGCGCGTCCACAGGCCATGTGCTAAGGTATGAGTCCAGCTCGTCCCGCCATCTCATCCTGGGTCTTCCACGTCGTCGTGTCGCGTTGTGTGGGGTCCACTCCGTGGTCCTTTTCGCCTAAGGATAAATATAAGTTTCCAAAATTTTCTTTGGTATTAAATTATATGCTGGCGAGATGACCTTGACACCTTTCAGGAGCGTTGGTGGGACATAGCAAAAGACTGAGAAAGATGGAAACAATAGGGGGAGACCTTTGCCCAGCAGTGTCAAAATAGGTAACGAAAAAAAAATGATAGAAAATAGCGCATAGAATACAAAACTGAAAGTAGCATAGAAATCAGTTGAGCGAGCTACAAGATAATGGGAGGTAAAAGTGGTTATGAATAATCGAATGAAAATAATAAAAAAATATATTGAGGGTTTTATAACTTTCACGTGAAGCGGCGGTATTGTTTTGTTTACTACAAACAAATTTCTGTACAAGTTAGTTCGAGCACGTGACACGCTACTAAACATTGTGTAGTCTGTAGATAAACAAAACACGATCGAATTGCTCGACGTTTTGTCAAAACATTTCCGTTTACAAAGATTATATTCGCGTGCAAACCCGGTTAAAATACGATACTTTCACTATACGTTCTTGTTGAATCGTTGAAGTTAAGCAACGTTCTGAGCGGTCACAATTTGGATGGGTGACCGTAAGTGGTATTAGCTGAGAGCATCCGTGTTTCGGAGGGCACGTTAAATTGTCGGTCCGGCTTTAGAGTTAGCTACGCCATGACGGAGGCCTTTAGTTTGGTGGCTTTAAAAGGTGGCACTTCTTGAGCGATAACAATATTTCTATGACGATTAGATCTACGGTCATTCGTTGTTATTGAAACAAGGCATTAGACGGTTTTGATAGATCTTTGGTATGTATTTACAAAAAAACATGTATCTATGTAGTATATCAGTCATCTGGTTACCATAACACAAGCATTAAGTTGCTTAGCTTGGGACTAGATGACGCTGTGTGGAATGTCCAAGGATATTTAAAAAAAAATTGGATAGGTGACCGCAAGTGGCATTCACAGCTAGCGTTTAATGTTCGTAGACGATTTTCGTCATTGAGCTTATTTTAGGTAACCGGTAACCAGGTAAGCTGTTTTTTGCGTAAACGCGGCCATATTTAAAATGTATATTTTGCTCGTATAATATTGATTGCATAATTATTTGTATATTTAACTGGTAGTTATTGTTTTCTATTGTTCTGAATATTCAAAACAGATGTATTGTATATAAATAGAGGAAAAACAACACGTCAACGTCGGTCGGTTGTGTATACTGCATCTGTATATTAAAGGGTTGGGTATATTGGGTATTACAATTTGATGACAATTATCATGAACTTCATCAGAGTTCTCAGAGTACCTATAGACTTAAAAAAAACAAATTGAGTCAATATAATTTTGACAAACTTAAAGATAATGTGAAGAATCTCGAACGGCTGAATACAAATCTGATTAAAGCTTCAAGGGCTTATTGCAGATCATTAAAAAAAATCTTTATGAACTATGCCGAGCGCCGTTAATGTCTTACGGCCTGTTTCATTTTCTTCTTATTATTTAAAAAGTCGCGTTTGTTAGAAAACTTATACCTCGAGAACTTCTGGACCAATTTTCATGAAATTTGTTATGGAAGTAGCTGATACCACTAGATTAACATAACAAAGTTTGCCGGGACAGTTTCTTTTTTATAGGTATTATCATTTTACTGTTTTGCTTTAAAGCGATTGTAGAATGTAAAATGGCTTATAAAAGTTGGGTTGGAGAAACATGCGCAAGGGTCTCCCACAGGCAGACTCGGTTTTCCAGAAGAAATCAGTTCAAAATTACTTTTTAAACTCTTACCGGATTCCTCACGCGATTCCAGCTATGTTGTCATAAACTTACCTGTAAAAAAAAAGGAAAATTTAGCACTTGATATGTCAAAAACCAAAACATAATTTTATATTTTATTCCTAAACGGATTCATCGGGCCTCAGAGTGCATTTGGCTCGAAGATGGGCATAGCTCTATGTAATTAGACCAATTTAAATCTTAATTAATATTAATTGTCCAACGTCGGCAGAACGAATCTGTCGTATAAGTACTACCGAGCACAAAAGTCTTATGAGTAACTTACATTTTATTTAATTAACGACGTAAAACTTTCCTGATTTCAGTTTTGGAACGAGCGCGTTCGGCTTTCACGCCATCTTTGAAGTTTCAAGCGTTCTAAGAGTGAGGGCCTCCGCCGTTTAAGTGTAGCACTTTTTTACTTGACTGTGCAGTAAAATAATACGTACTTCTATCCACGTCGGACTCATTGTGCCGTTAATATAATACTTCGTCCTATTAGGAACTAATCCGGATGTTGGCATTTATTATTCAATTAGTAATAGCAAAGACGATTAATATCTAGAAGACAGACAAAGGCCATACACAAAATCGTAACCCTGATCCCTAGTACCAGATAGCCTGGGAACTTTAAAACATCAATTTTATCCAAGAAATTTCAATGCTTAGTAGTAGCAAAGACGATTAATATCTAGAAGACAGACAAAGGCCATACACAAAATCGTAACCCGATCCCGCAGTACCAGATAGCCTGAAAACTTTAAAACATCAATTTTATCCAAGAAATTTCAATACTTAGTAGTAGGTAGCAACAATATTCAATATTTAAACATTTTTAACTAGAAAGTAATTGAAATTTCTTGGATAAAATTGATGTTTTAGAGTTTTCAGGCTATTTTTTAGGGTTACGATTTTGTGTATGGCCTTTGTCTGTCTTCTAGATATTAATCGTCTTTGGTTATACTATATGCTGTTTGCCGGAAGATCTGTGGGCTTAAAGTTACCACTACGTGGAGCCCTGACACAACCGGCAGCGCGGCCGACCACGAAAGAGATGGCGGGACCAACTAGACGCCTTTGAGAGGGACTGGCATACGAAGGCACTGGATCAGCTTGACTGGTGAAAATGGGGGGAGGTCTTTGCTTTTCGACCCAACAGTGGGACAGGATGGACTAGTAGTAGTTATACTAATACGTTCAGCCGACTTGGGTTGCTGTGCTCATGTACCTACCGTGGAATAAATAACAACAATTCACGTTTTAATTAAACTTTTTTTTTTCTTTATCCTATATCGTCCCACTGCTGGGCAAAGGTCTCCCCCATATCCCTCCAACCATCTCTGTCCTTCGAGATTTCCCACCAACCTCTCTCGAAGGTCAGATCGTCCCTCCAACGCTTCCTTGGCCAACCACGACCTCGCATTCCTTCAGGCTGCCAGGTGGTAACGGCATTCATAAATAAACTTATTCACAATAAATTCTTGCATGAACTCAGGTAGCGTTCGTTCTCAGCCATTAAAATGTTCGCATCATCGTATAAAGATACAATGATTCACAACAAAATGAAAACGTAATTTATCAGAGACGCTCAATTAAACTTGTAAGACAATGTGTATAATCGTCTGACACACACACACATAAGGTTATAAAGCTGTCACTCCAGCGAGAAAGCTAGGCTATAGGTACTATAAAATATGTACAGTCGGCCTAAGATGTGGTCTAGTACCCTAAGGTTAGGTTTTTATAAACGTCATGAAACAACAAGATCGATTTTCAATTGCAACCATTTACGACAGAATAGAATAGAAATAAGTTTATTTAAAACAGTTTATTTGACAGTTACTATTGCTCCCTGTAACATCCTACTAATATAATAAAGGTGAAAGTTTGAATGAAATTGTACCAGAATTGCTTATACCTTGGATTAAAGAAAAGGCTACTTTGATCCCGGTATTCCCACGGAAACAGGAACTATTCACCGCGGGTAACACCGCGGGGCGCAGCTAGTAAAATCATAAAGTAAATTGCGAAAACAACTGTTTTACTCTCATGTTTGATAGTTTAGTCGTGATGGTGACAAATTTTGAAGTTAGGCAATAGCCTAGCTGGACATTTCAAGATAAAAAATTAACTCGGCCAGGTCCGATGTTCCTCTTCTTGAAATTAATAAATTACTTACCACAAGAGGTCTAGAGGTAGCTCTATCCTCAAGAGGTACAATAAACTATCCTCGATACTTGGTCAAGTATTTCAAAATGAAATTACTAGCTGCGCCCCGCGGTGTTACCCGCGGTGATTAGTGCACGTTCCGTGGGATTGTTTTCGCGATTATTCCTGATGTGCGACAAATTTAGTTTGGAGACAAGTTAGGCAATAGCTTAGCAGATATTTCGTTACATTGTTGCCCATGGAAATTGCAAAGAACAATAATCTATACTATATATACTAATATTATAAAGAGGTAATGTTGGTTTGTTTGTATGTTTGGGGTAATCTTCGAAACTACTCATCCGATTTCAAAAATTCTTTCACCAATTTGTAGCTTAGACTTTCAGAATGAACATAGGCTATATTTTATCAAGGTACCACGTGAGCGAAGCCACGGGCAAGTTAGCTAGTAATATTATAAAATTCTTCATGGCAAAATGAGTAACTATAGGGTTAATTGGCACGAAAGGAACGCACAACGAGGCTCATAATAACTAATGGAAATGAAATGTGAGGGTTTCATGAATCTTTTATTCTTATTAGCGTTCACGATGGAAGGTGTAAAAAATATACACTTGTACATACAATTTCATTCTTCATTATTCATAGAAAATTGTCATTAGACTGATTATACCGTTGGTTGGTGCTGGATGCTATAAATGTAGTATTTATGCTGTTATACTCGTATTTATAAAATTAGAATGACACTTTTAGATTTAAGTTAGACCTCGCCGTCAGTTTGCATTAAGGTCGGACCGCATTTGAGCGCCGCGCGAGCGCCGCGCATTAGACGGCGCGACATAAGTCCGCTCAATTTAGACCAAAAAGTAGGAGTGAAGTTACAAAAATTCGCAGCTGAAAATTGCTAGGATTGTTCAGAATACCATTATAAATTAAACCTAAAAAGTCCTTATCGATCCGACACTTGAAAAAAAGTCTCGGGTTTTTAGCGATTTTCAGCAAAATGGTAAGTTTTATCAAAACATTTGCTGAGACGGAATTATAGATCATATCTATAAAAATGAATCCTGATTTTTTTCCTAAGATCCACCGTTTCTGAGATACAAGCCGGGACCGACAATATAATTGACCCGTAAAATGACTGTCTACCGATTACCAACAAGCAAGAGAAAAATTGCCAGTCCAGAAAAAGGATGAAACAATTCTAAATCAAGTGACCGGTGAAAATATATCGCGTAGCATCGCACTTATTAATGAGTTAACGCGACCCGAGCGGCGACGTGCACTGAAACCATTCATTACAATAATTAAAAAGTAGAGAATAAAATGTTGCCATTTAAAATATGTCGGGCGACAGCGGAGCGTTCGATAATGGGGTCGGTAAAAATGGACTGAGACGGGGATTTTAGAAAAACAAACAATACTTTACCAAGAAAATTCCGTCGTAAACGGGTCTAAGCGTGGCAAAGTGCTGTGTTAATTATTAGTTTAAGTATTCATAAACGCCGGCGGAAGCGGACAAACGTATTTCCACTTTATAGTCGTGGGGAACAGCTGGTGTTCGGGAGACGATCAGACCTAGTTGCCTGTCTTAGCTGCAAAGAATGTAGGCGTATTGCAAATTTGGCAAACCACGTTAGAGATATCGATTTGAGGCATTTTGCTTTGTAGGTGTTTTAAATATGAGTCAGTAATCCTTCAAAGTCGTTATCGAGTTAGTAATCCTTCAAGGCATTGTGATCAAAAAGGCAGCATAGGTTCCTCTCGATGAAAGTTCGTTCTAATGAGCGGACATCTCTGGTGACGGAGTTTTTAGGCGACTAACGACTTTTAAAGCCGGGACGTGCCCTCCGATGCACGGAAGCGCTCAGCTGATAGTGCTTTTTTTGTAATGAAAGTGACTTTCATAGAAAATCAGACACAAGTTCTGCATAGATGTCTAATGGGTTAGTCTTAGACAAGGCCAAATTCACGTTTTGTACAAGGCTATGCCATTTTTAACCGACTTAAAAAAGGAGGTTGTATGTTCCACTGTAGGTAAAGAAAATATGTTCACCGATTATTCCGTTAATTAACAGATTTTGAAAATTCGCTATCTGTGGTGGTCCCATAATTTTTTTAAGTTGCTTTTTATATATTTTTTTTAATATTGCCATTAATAGTTAAGTAATGTTATTTACCAAGTACAAACAAGGAAACTATAATTTTGATGAATTTCAGTACCTTTTACCTATTAGGTTTGATTATAATCAAAAAAATATTAGGACAAGGTTTACGTCCAAAGTGTTCGGTAAATGCTGCATCTTAATAGCAACTAAATTTCATCGGGAGTAGCGAGCGTCTTAGTAATCCGGTGTCGGTCGCCTTGACACAATCTAATATAAATTCTATTCCGTCGCGATAAATGTTATTAGAGAGTGAAATGCGTTTGGCTCCACGGCGCCTGTTTCTATTGGCATTACAATAACTATTTATTTTTGAAGAATACTAACGGACGGGACAGCAATCAAGCTTGATAGTATTATTTTATCTGTGATAAAACATACATTTACGGGTATTTATTGCTATTTTAAGTTACCTTTACCTATAGTTATTATTATCCCAACGTTTCGACTGGATTGCACCAGCCGTGGTCGCGGGCAGGCGGGTAAAGGTAAAAAGCGATAAATACCCGTAGGTTTTATCATGTGTTCTGATCGCGAAAGTTTAAAAAGACTATAGCAATCAAGCTGCTGTTGTTAAGTCTTTTTCATCTACTGGCTTCAATTGTATTTTCAATCCCCTGGATTCAACAACACTCAAACTCAAAGACAACTCAAAGATACATACAAAATTTTATCAAAATCGGTCTTGTGCACAAACAGTAAAAGTGCCAAGCGAAACCGCAAAAAGCAAGTATTTTTGACTACTTGCTGTATTGTATTTTTTAATGGTGAAGCGCTCGTGGCGAAACTTGCTAAGACGTTCTTGATAGATCATCGAAGTTAAGCAACGTTCTGAGCGGTCACTACTTGGATGGGTGACCGCAAGTGGCATTTATATCTGAGCGCTTCCGTGCTTCGGAGGGCACGTTAAATTGTCGGTCCCGGCTTTTAAAGTCGTTAAGCCATGACGGAGGCCTTTAGGCGGCCTAAAAACTCCGTCACTAGAGTTGGCCACTTGCTCATACGAAATTACTTTTTAATGGTGAAAATATTTTTCTTTTCATTTAAAATTTATTTTACAGGATCAGAGGCATGTTGGCACATGTCTAAAAATCACTTTCAAAGGGGATCATCGCAGGGCATCATCTGGACTAAGCCGTCTGCTCTTTGCGAGTAGTAAGTATCCAACGCTAGCCATATTACAAACGCTTCGCTCGGTTCTCTTCCTATCATCGCTTATCCTTTGATTTGACACTTCGTCTCCAGTTAGCCACTTGCTCATACGAACGAACGAACATTTTATTTAATAACAATCATAGTTTTTTCATCACATGAACTTTACAAAGAACTGTCCATGACAATAAAGTATTTTGCCTCAAATGACATACTAGCTTATTAATAAATCGAACGAAAGTAAATTGTATAAATTATACTTTGCCTTGAAACATTTTAATATACAGCAATCATTCGTATGTATGTTAATATAATTGATGCGTCCGTCTGTCACGTTGGTTTATTGCATCATTGAGCGAACGATCTGGTAAAATAAAACTTAATTAATCTGACAAAATAATTACATAAAAAAATTAAGAATTTCGTAATCAGTTTTACAATGTTACTTAAATTTAATAAAATATGGTATTGTAGCTACTTAAAAACAATATTATTACTTGTGATATTGAAACACTATGTGTTTTAATAACAGATTACAGAATTAGTACAACTATTTATATAAACTTACAACATATTTATTTTTAAGTACTAAAAACTATTTGATATCACAATAAACGATGTATTTAAAGAAAGAACAAAGTCAAAGCAGTTTTATGTTTAAAATGCAATAAATATCCAATGATTTGTGATGTCGTAAAAGAAATTCCATTGTTATAATTTTAACAATAATTTATTGAAAACAGCAGGTGTTATAAAGTTTTCATAAATTATTGACCTATAATTGTGTTATTTTAATCCGTACGTTTTTATGCAACTATTTTGCCGGCTACAGTACATTAAACATATTATACTTCATTAAGGCTTCTGAGCTGTACGAGTTACCCATACAAACGTAATACCATAACCATTTGAAATTTGCGCATATCTTCAGCATAGTATGGTATTATTCGTATTAGGATAGCATTTATCTAGGTCTCTGCCAGAAGCTTTTTTCAAAATACTTAGCTAAAGTGAAATTAAACCGAATCGCATTTTGCATATTTTTACATCATAGAAGACATGTTTTCTTTACATTTATTTAGTATTAAACACTAGAATATTTTAAGTTTCCTTCTGTTAGAAACATAGCTTATATGGTCTAGTAACAGAAAAACAACACTGTGTGAAGAATAAAAACAATTTTCAGTCATAATTTTTGGGACTACGGGAGACAAGCAAATTTCTTGCAAAATAGCTATGACAACTATACTAGTGCCAACTTTGAACGAAAACACGATTGTAAGAAATTTGCTTTCTTTTTTATGGCCGTTCCGTAACCCGTTCAAATAACGAAGAGCACTGGAAACTCTATAGAGCTATACTAAAGTAGGACACTCCGACATAGACGGAATATAGTAAGAACGAATGAACGAACATAAGAACGAAGAAGTACACCGTCATCAATCATTTTAATCTGTGTCAATTCAAAAACTTCACAAAGTCTTGTTTGTTTCGTACATACATTTTTGTTATAAAATCACTATAGTTCACTAAATACTGTCTAAAACTTTAATTTATCTTGTAGGCTGTTATAGTGTTTGATCGTGGAAGTAAAATGACTAAAATAACATGTGAAATGTGTGGTGTAAGAAAGAACATGCCGTCTGGATGACAATAAACTTATTTTATGTCTAAATTTCCATTAGATATAGATTGGTAAGCAATTTTATGCCACTTAATATCAAAATTAAGTAAACTTATGATACAATTCGTAAAGGTTTCAGTGTTTTTTGCAAGAAAATTATCCTCTTATCGCATGTAAACAATATATAGTGCTTGACACACATCAACCTAGATTTATCGATATCGATATTTGGTTTTACGAAACTGAAATGATTCGTTCTAATTAATTTGTTTGATTGCTATGTTTTGTAAAGTTTTTTTTTTTGTTTAGATACATAAACCATAATTTACGCAACTTAGACATTATTTTATAGGTACCTAGTAGGTTTTGCATTATATCATGTTAATTTTTTATCAAACATTCTGATAAGGAATAGGTGTCCTAACCAGTATTCACGTGATGCTAGAACGATGAAGACTAGAATGACGTGACCGACACGATGGTCGCATCGCTTACTTACGCGATAATGGCGTAATCGCGTTCTATTAGGACGGATGCATAAGGCTCAACTCACACTAAAAGAGCGGCGAAGCGAAGCGCGGTTTCAGTGTCATATGAATTTTAACTTTATTTTCATTACCTACTATATACTTATTATCGCATGAGAAACTCGACCGAGTCCGAGACCGAGCGAATTCGAATACGCGCGCCTTCTCTGCGATAATAAGTACTTACCTATTATAGTAATTATAGTAATGAAAATAAAGTTAAATTTCATATGACACTGAAACCACGCTCCGCTTCGCTGCGCTTCGCCGCTCTTTTGGTGTGAGTTGAGCCTAAGTGTTTTATCATTGAAATATTATCTTTATCTTTGATGCTTTTTAATATATTAATACAACAAATTTTGTTGCAGATAACCTATAAACCTATACAAAAAAATCGAAGCAGCATGGCGAAGCATAAACAAAAGCTTGATGATCATCGTCACTATAATGAAAGTACCTGGATGACAATCATTGCCTGAAAACACGGATAAAACGTCGTTTTCTAAAAATGAATCCTAGCTAGATCGATTTATCGCCACCGAAATAACTTATGTTCAAATAAATTAATAGATAAATTTCATTCTTTTATTTGTAAGAAATACAAAAAATCATGAATAAGAATTATGGAATCCAGAAATCCCACCTAGAGCCGATATCGATAAATTATCGATAGTCACTAAGGTACATCTCTAGTTATAATGCTTTGTTTTTACTATCTTGGCAGTATGGCGTAGTTTGGTTTTGTAACGTTGAAAGCAAATTCCTTTTTTTCATAGATCTTTTTTTTATATGGCAGTTCCGTCTCTTACTATTACACGCTCTTTAGAACGCGCGTCACATTGACTTTGCCGAGCCACGTCACCGAACTCTTAAGTTCTCGTGGCGTATAATACTTAGCTAGATCGTTGCAGATAAGCAACGCTCATATTTTGGATGGGTGACCGCAAGTGACAAGAATGAAGAGCTGAGCGCTTCAATACTTCGGAGGGCACGTTAAATTAACAGTTCCGGGTTTTAAGTAACGCCATGACAGAGGCCTATAGGCGGCCCAAAAACTCCTTCACTATTATTTTTCAGGTTGCCCCGCCCTTCCAGGGCGAAACCACAGGACCCGGGGGTAATTACCCACGGCGAAGAAGCCAGGGTAAAGCAGTAAGCGACGCCATTACCTCCTACCTCTAGGGGTAGGCAGAAGACCCAGTTGTTGACTCCTTCACCAGACTTTACCGCTGGCGTACAAACCTACTATAATTAACTATTACTTTTAGATCGTTTGTAACGATCCTTAGGTAGCTCAACTGGTTCTAATGATTGTATTTTGTACAGAGGCCCTAGCCATGTTACATTTCGACAATCGCTTTCGATTAGAAACTAAAAAAAAATGTATAGGAATTGACATTCGATGACGAAAACTCGAGCGAACAGAAATGTCAAATCAAAGGTGTAGCGATGATAGAAATCGAATCGCTTCATAGCGAATGCCGGTTGGCTAGGCCCTCTGTTATGTAACTATGTAGTAGTTTCGTTTTTGTAAAACAAACCATGTTTGGAGGTTGCGGGTTCGATCCCCGCCGCGGGACAAATGTTTGCATGTTCTGCTAATATTTGTTCCGCGTCTGGTAGTTTTTCTATGTATAGTATGTATGTATTTACAAAAAAAATATTATCTATGTAGTATAATTATCAGTCATCTGGTTACCATAACACAAGCATCAAATTGCTAGCTAATAGCTTGGGACTAGATGACGCTGTGTGGAATGTCCAGGGATATTTATTTATTTATGTCAGGCGTCTCTTAGCAGAAAAAAAATATTAGATAGAAATCCGTGCCTATATAAAAGACTGTCTTTCTATATTGAAGTTTCTAGACTTTCGATGTTCAAGCTACTGGTTGGAGCCCTTTGTAATAGAATACATACTCGTATATAACAATAGATTTTCACATCAGCTGAAATGTGGTTACATAGTCTAAGGTCGATAAATAATGATTACGACTGTATTTCCAATGTGCGGTAGACAAATTCTTTCTTAGTCATTTTAGACCCTTTGAAGATGTCTAAGGGGTAGTCAGAGGTATGTCCAATTATTTGTTACATGCCCACATTTTGCAGAAGTTAATTTGCAAACCCATCGACGCTAACAGAAAGCTTACGCCTTTTGAAATACTCTGAAGATTCTAGATTCTAATCTCGGCCTTTGACCGATGTATTTTTATACAAATCTAGAAGTAGGTTCCTAAACTTTTGAGTCAAAAGCCTAACGTTTTTTTCTGTGTCCCACTTGTCAAGTAGAAAGTCTCCATAGAGTTATTTCTAAAGAGGTCATTCTAGTACTTTTGTGACGATAGAGTTTTCGATTTATGCATCAAAATGAGAAATCCCATGTATTGAAAATCAAAAACCACTTTTTTAATTGATCAACGGGAAGATTTTTAGCGAGAAAGAAAATTTAAATTTAAACTAATCTACTCGGAATATTTAAGTACTGATTATTTAAGTTATACTTTTTATCTTCATCCACCAGTTTAAGTGTGACAATAAACATTAAAATCGAACAAACTTCAGCATTAAAAATGCGTGTTTAACTAAAATGTGGCAGTTTGTAAGTATAGGGGATATATAACTTCAATAAAGCAGGTGCATCGCAAAGGCTACCGAATCAAATCGGGGGAAGGCCTGTCTGAGGGTCGATAGTCCTATTAAGGCTAGTTTAATAACTTGTTAGCCTTCATTTGTATTATATTTTGTTTGTATTTCGGTAGTTAAAAAATTTAAGAAAATTTATTTCAGAAACTAAACTACTACATATTTACATTAACTGTACAAAATACAATTAGATTTTTTCGGTAGAATATAAATTTGGGTGTTGGTTCAAATATAAATAATAAAGCATTATTTAATTCCATACATAAAAATGCAGATCTTCAAATATCGGATAGGTCAAAATGTACTTATTTCCAGTAGATAACTTTCAAATCAGCCTTGTCTTTTTTCTTATTTATAAATAGTGAATATAATTTAGACCCATTAAATAAATTCAATTATTTTTTGTCTATTATGGTAGAACAATCGTCAATTACTCCAGTACTTACATGGAAGTTGGGGTACCCTTATACAAAGAGCAACACACGCAAACCGACATTGTAATTTGTAACTCGCGGGAAGGTCGCGACTATAAATAAATGAAATAAGAATAAAAATGTAATTATAAATATTTGCCCGCATTCGTGCCAGCGTCATGTTAGTACTGATAGTAATAGTTGGGGGAACAATAAAATATACTTTAATTAGCTTCGCCGACGTCGTTCGGAGGTCAGCGACCCTTGTGCTGTTTTATATCAGACGACAATGTCTGCAACTTTGTAACGCGTAGGTACTTGCGTCCTTTGACAATATGATTGACAGTTGGTTTTATTTACTTCAATAATTATGGTACTATGGTACTATGGTATTATTTATGCGCTAACTGGACCATATTAGCGCAGGAGAGGGACGAATGGAGAGAGTGGGGGGAGGCCTTTGCCCAGCAGTGGGACACTGAGGACTAATAATAATAAAATAATAATAATAATAAATGGTATTAGATCTATATTCCTGGATTGGCTGGCACAACACAGGACCGGGTTATATGGCGTTTACGAAGGGAGGCCTACACCCAGTAGTAGGTACCTATGTGATGATGATGATGATATGTATAACGTCGGGCAATATTAAAGGTAAAATTCGTGATAAATACCCGTTGGCATTTTTTATGATATGTATAAGGTTTTAGCCTAGCTTTACGCGAAGCGCACACCGCGAAGCTTGCTTTCTCTTTTTCTTTCCTTCTGTAGACGTTCTTGATAGATCTTAAGTTAAGGTCGGTTGAGCGGTCGCAATTGACGACCTCTGTGGCGCAGTGGGCGAAAGCCCGCCTGAGACGCAGAGGTTGCGGGTTCGATCCCCGCTGCGGGACAAATGTTTGCATGATCTGCAAATATTTGTTTCGTGTCTGGGTGTTTTCTATGTATAATATGTATGTATTTACAAAAAAAAATGTATCTATGTAGTTTATCAGTCATCTGGTTACCATAACACAAGCATTAAATTGCTTAGCTTGGGACTAGATGACGCCGTGTGAAATGTCCAAGGATATTTATTTATTTAATTTTGATGGATGACCGCAAGTGCAAGACAGCGCGCTTCCGTACTTCGGAGTCATATGCACATGTCCCATTTTTCAGAACATTCCATAAGTATGCTGTACAGGTTGCAAGTCAATCGTGCAATCGTGACTACGTCGTGTCGTAGACTAAAGCACCGTGCACTTGCAACTTACAACTCGATGCAACATTGTGTCAACTAAAAACCAGACACGATATTATGTTTTCCTTTTTTGATATAAATTATTATAAATTCAGTGGCAGACCAACCGTTCATTCCTATAAATACTGGAAATTTGCTCAATTAACGATAATTGTATCTTTGACATTGTATAATTTGTATAACGATAAGTATGTCTGTATCACATTTGACCATCTTCTTTTATAAACTGATCTTTTTATTCCTTCACTCATCATTATTTGGAAAGAAGTTTAAGTGTGTCAGTAGCATGTGGAGATCCGTATGGTCTCTGCCTATCCCCATGGGAAAGAGGCGTCGTTCGTATCATCATCATCCGCATCCCGATCTCTCCCACTGCTGGGTATAGACCTCCCTTCGTTCTTGCCATTTCTCCCGGTCCTGCGCTTGCCTGAACTTAAGTGATCCTTGAGGTTCTACAAGAATAAATGATATTTCTTTCTTTCTTTCTTTCTGATCCACTGCAGGCCCACGACGCTGATAATATCGTCGACCCATCACGCTGCTATGTTCGTACAGAAAGAAAGAAATATGATCACGACTGTATCCCAGGGCCGTAGACATTCAAATCTTTAGGCAATTTTTATTATGTTCGTATAATTATTTATATATTAATAATTTACAAACTAACTAGGTTTTAATTCCCGGGAGGTTTTGATAGGTCAATAACCTATACTCAGGTAATACCAGTTTTAATGGAATTGTCAAATTTGGAGAAAAAATCAACACAAGAAATGAAATAATTCCAAAAAATTTAAACGATATAAATAAGTTCTGTGAATACGAAACCCTTCTCTGACACAGTGTCGGCACTTGACCAGTTTTTTTGTTTGTTTTGCCACTTGTTAACTCTATCTGTCCTGTCTATCAAAGTAATCTAAATTCTAACTGCCTAGGTGAATATAACTACTATGTCCCACTGCTGGGCAAAGGTCTCCCCAAAAATCATTTTTGAATTAACTATGAAAAAAAAAAATATGTTCACGACTATATCCCAGAGAGCGGTGGACAATTTTTAGATCCATGTTGTTCTATCCATTTTTATAAGTATGTTCTATGAAATATGTATAATCATTGATATAATTTAGAATAAACTCAATAACAGTGTTTTAGTGGACAGCCACAATGCAGAGCCAGTCGGTGTTGTGACAGTAATGGATGCCTATTAGCGAAAGGGTGGTGCTGTGTGAACTCAACGGCAGTTATCAATTATTTACAGTCAACCTTGAATTGTTTCAAGAAATAATATTGCTAGTTTTTATACTGCAGTATGTATTAAATATGTAGGTATTTGGAGACAATACCTCTGAAGTACTTACAGCCAGTCTCAATAACCTACCTATCTTTGGTTTTGCTTACTGTCAGTATTTGACGTTTTTTGTATGGAAGAAATGTTAAATATCTACCGCAGTAAGCAAAACCATAGATAGGTTATTGAGACTAGCCGTTAGACAAAGGATCTAAAATTATCTTAAGATATGAAAAGAGCGTGATGGTCTCAGATCAGTTGGCAGACCATCAGCTAGTTGGTCTGTTGACCTAACACGACTGTGTGGCAAGCAGTGGATGAGACTGGCGAAAGACCGGAGAGAGTGGCGAGATAACGAGGAGGCCTATACCCAGCAGTGGATGGATGTAGGCTGATATGGATGGAAGGATGGATGAAAAGAGATCTACCGCTCCCTGGGAATAAGCCCTCATTCGCACGAGAGCTTTTTTAACGGACGTTAAAAAAGCTCTCGTGCGAATATAAATATACTCTTGTTCAAATAGAACAAATGTATTCCCAAGTATAATATGTTCACACGTCAGCGCTTTTTAAACGCGACGGTTTTTTATCGAGCAGTGTTGTATTTTCTGCGCTAGACGTTGGACGTAAAGCCCATATTCGCACGAGAGCTTTTTTAACGTCATTTGAACGCTTTTTTAACGGACGTTAAAAAAGCTCTCGTGCGAATGAGGGCTTATACCTACATCATATTTTTTTCTTAGTAGGTACTTTATTTTACATGGAGTAGTAAAACAATGGGTACGTTAAATTGTCGTTCCCGGCTTTTAAAGTCGTTAAGCCATGACGGAGGCCTTTAGGCGGCCTAAAAACTCCGTCACCAGAGTTGGCCACTTGCTCATACGAACGAACGAACGAGTAAAACAAACCCCAGATTAGGTACTTAATTTATCTCAATATGCTTATAGCCTTGCGTTTAAGTTTTCTCTGCTCCTTTAAACTACAGAAAGAAAGAAAGAAAAAGAAGAGAAGAAGAGAAGAGAAGAGAGGGGTTGATTGAAAACCAGCGCTGCATCCTGATGCAGCATAAGCTGAATCAACTTCCTTTTGTTTTCTGAGAATAGTTTTAGTATATTTTTTTCTTTTTTTTACTATTTCATCTCAGTACTTGTTTTAAATAATATGTATGTAAGCTATTCTTTTAAGCAATAAATGATTTTTTATTTATTTTTTATTTATTTAAAATCATTTATTTTGGTAGGACCTCAAGGATCACTTCAGTTTCGTCGTACATGCTAGGTGATTCTAATGCCAGAATAGGGATTTGATATTTCACGACTGAATAACTATAATATCCCCTGTTTTAAGTTCGTAAGAATCAAACTCAATGATGTGTGACGAGGTTTTTTCGTTCTCGCAATGATTCACGCAACTGGGCACGCGAATCAATGAGCTATCTCCGAAAATCTATTATAGACTTTAAAGTTAATACGTTAATGCTGATATTTGGTTAACAAACTAGATTTTTCTTATTGCTACTAACTTTTACTTTATCTTATGAATATTTTAAATGAATATTATAATGTGAAGATGTTTGTGGTTTATATCTGACTAGCTGCGCCCGCAATGTTACCCGCGGTGAATAGTTCCCGTTCCCGTGGGAATACCTTGATCAAAAGTAGTCTTTTTTTTTAATCCAGGATTTATGCAATTCTGGTAGCGCATTCAAATCCGTCCAGATGTTTGAGCGTGAAAGAGTAATAAACACACTTACACACAAACTTTCACCTCATATATAAGTAGGAAAGTAGGACTTATGTATTAGGACTACATAGGAACATTTGTTATGTTAGTTAATACATTAAGAGAACGCGCAGTCACGCGTTTGGATAAAAATAGGATCTTACAGCTTTCCGACTGGAATTGCGTTCGCGTGTGTATTGCGTTTGTATCGATACAGAATTAAGATGAATGAAATGAAGAAGATGAAGCGCTCGTGGCGAAGCTTGCTAAGACATTCTTGATAGATCGTCGAAGTTAAGCAACGTTCAGAGCGGTCACTACTTGGATGGGTGACCGCTTTGGCAAGTGGCATTTTCATCTGAGCGCTTCCGTGCTTCGGAGGGCACGTTTAATTGTCGGTCCCGGCTTTTAAAGTCATTAAGCCATGACGGAGGCCTTTAGGCGGCCTAAAAACTCCGTCACCAGAGTTGGCCACTTGCTCATACGAACGAACGAACGAACGATCGATACAAACGCGCCGTAAAAATCGTAGTGTGTAGTGTAAACTAAATACAAATTCAAATGTTTATTTCATTATCTTAATCTAACATTTTACATTCCGTGGGTTTAAGATGATCTTATAAGTATAAAAATAAATAAAAATAAAGTCGTTAAGCCATGACGGAGGCCTTTAGGTGGCCTAAAAACTCCGTCACCAGAGTTGGCCACTTGCTCATACGAACTTACTTACTTACTTACTTAGTATAAAAATACCTGTGTTAGGGTATCTCGCTCTTCTGTTATACAGATACATCTTGAAATCATTAGCAACTTGGGTAATTTCGCATTGTACGTTTGAAAGCAACCCGTTAATCCAATCGTCATAAAACCTATGTAGTGCCAAAGACGATTAATATCTAGAAGACAGACAAAGGCCATACACAAAATCGTAACCCGTACCAGATAGCCTGGAAACTTTAAAACATCAATTTTATCCAAGAAATTTCAATTACTTTCTAGTTAAAATTACCTTAATTTTGTTATATTGAATATTGTTGCTACCTACTACTAAGTATTGAAATTTCTTGGATAAAATTGATGTTTTAAAGTTTCCAGGCTATCTGGTACTGCGGGACAGGGTTACGATTTTGTGTATGGCCTTTGTCTGTCTTCTAGATATTAATCGTCTTTGGTAGTGCTATAAAAATATGCGCTTAATGAATTAAGGGATTTTCAGTATATTGGGTTCCCAAGAAGGAATGAAAAAAAATTATTAATTGGACTCTGTTATTGCCACTTTGCGGTCACCCATCTAAGTTTTGACCGCTCAGAACGTTGCTTAACTTCGACGATCAAGAACGTCTCAGCAAGCTTCGCAACGAGCGCTCCAAAAGCTTGTAATTTGACTACAGACAGATCGTAGACAAATTACGAGCATATTCTTTAATGTATCTTTCAAATGCAAACACAAGTAAGTAGAGCAAGACAGATAATAGTAGATAGAAGGAGACGAAGCATCGACAACGAGTAAGTCCCCTAACTACTTTCACACAATAGATGAAGTATCATATCTTTTGTCTAGCGAAGTACAATTATGATCCCGGGTAATATTTTGCGTGTCAGCGCGTAGTTTTATTAAATTTGTGTATTAACAAAAGCAATCGCTAATAATGCGGGCGTTTCTAAAAATACGACCTCAGACGGAATCATTCAGGTACGAAATTTAACATTAAAAACACAATCATAAAATTAAGAGATCTGAAGCCTCAAAAGTATTTTCTACAGTCCGTTAAATCAAATGAAACAATAAATAAAAAAAAGATCATTTTCTAAAAAAAAACATTCATTTGATCAGCAGTCGGAATTAGCAAAGCAATATCTTTAACCGCACATTCTTACACCCAGACAATAATATTCTTCTCTGTTATTTATAATACAGTTACACTGTTCACAAAAAAATGCGCATTTTTATCTAAAACGTCGACTGTTTTATATTTGAAACAATGCTTCACAAAATCATGTAGCAGAAAAACGAAAACATCTATAAAGTCGAGTTACAATGGTCATACATCAGGGAGACGACCGCGATAAATTAATTAAAAACACGGAATTAATATAATATTCTTTAGTACAAAGTCAGAGGTGGCACATCTTTATAAAGATATATTTTAAATGATCGTAACGTAGCGTATTTTAAAAATTAGTAGGCGATATCACCCAAAAAAATGTTCACTGGTAATAATTTGGTTATAAACAACGGCGAAATTGCAAAATTCAACGAAAACAACTCACACATTATAGGTATAATTACAGCAGAAAATTAATTGTTTCATGTTAGTTTTTATCTTAAAGATCACATTTTATGAGCTATCGTGAGATACCTACTATTTCCAACTACTGTTTTAACGGTGTTTTTATAAAGAGTTACATAGAATAATGACATACAAAAATCGTATGTTCAACGAGGTATAACGCGCGGACTCCCACAGCCAACATAACTATACTTTGTTAGTGACTCTATACTTTGTTAGCCACATTATAATCACACATTGTCGGATAATAAATAGAAAAAAAGCGACAATAGAAAATAACGAGTCACAAACAGGCATCTAATAATTAAATTGCATATAAATATACGCTTGTCGGACTTGTCGGTTCGTCGGTCCGTTTAATAGCAGGTTATTTATCGGCCACGCTTCCGTACGGTGAGGACACCAGGAACTCTGCTCCTTTTGAAACGTGCCTAAATCAATTTGGCGAAGTAAATTCGTATGAGCAAGTGGCCAACTATAGTGACGGAGTTTTTAAGCCTCCATCATGTTTTCGACCTTTAAATGAAATAAAAACAATTCATTATTTCTCAATGGAATAATCTACATGTATAACGAATCATCTTTAAAAGCCGGGACCGACAATTTAACGTGCTCGCCGAAGCACGGAAGCGCTCAGCTGTTAATGCCACTTGCGGTCACCAATCCAAATTGTGACTGCTTAGAATGGTGCTTAACTTCAACGACCTATCAAAAACTTCTTTGGGGAAGTAAGAAAGCGGCTCTTTTTCTCTTTTTCTAAAACAAATAATATATTTTCAGTTTACGGGACACTGTTGTGCCTGGGACATTGTTGTAATGGAGTAGGCTTCCCAGTACCTTCCAGCTTCTCAGTTTAGCCGGCCATATCCACAGAAAGACAATGCTTAATACATGTAACTAAACAGCGGGTGTCTTCGTGATGTTATCCAACACCGTTTAGAGCTTGTGTTAATGGGCATATACACATTGAAACGAAAATCCATGATGCACACCCGTTATAACTGCTTTTTTCTTAATTTGATTTGTACAAAACCTCTTATCGGCCATGATGACCTATTATAGTGAGACTTGAGATCTGAAGGCGGATTTGATAGCACGAGCTTTATACATAAGGTGAAATAAAACATCGTTCGTACAGCGTCGATGGACTTACAACCTGTCACAATTTTTTATTTAATTTTATATTCGTGAGTAGTTGCAAGTACATTAAGTTAAGTGTAGGCATAGGTTGCCTACACTTGACGCTATATAAATGAAAAAGTAACTCTGTCTGTCTGTTACGCTTGCACATCTAAACCACTGAATATTTCCTTGTGGTATAGATAGACTAGACTTTGGGAAAGGACATAAGCTACATTTTGTTCGGGTCGAAACTGCGGGGTGCAGCTAGTCATCTATATAGTAAAGATAAGATATAGTAACGGTCTAAGTTTTATATTTTTCTTCTCATTAGTAGGTACGTATTGTGATAAATTGGTATACAAACAATTTATTGTATCGAAATAAAGATATCTACATCGTCAGCTGTGACCTTGAATACAATGAACGCGAACAAATGTTGCTCCACAAAGCACGAGGCATAACTAAAAATGTTTTAGTATTCAGACAGTTCGCTAACAATATTCTGTTCGCATCGAATAACGGTAGCCGTTATAAGATTGACGTAATTTTTATTGACGTGTCATATTTGAGACTTTTAAGGATTATGTAGAGTATGTATAGTATAATTTAATTGATTCCATGAACGCTTTATCAGGGAACTAGTAGGTACCTACTCATTAGAATTTGATCAGTCATCTCCGTCATCAGAGTTGGCCACTTGCTCATACCAAAGACGATTAATATCTAGAAGACAGACAAAGGCCATACACAAAATCGTAACCCTAAAAAATAGCCTGAAAACTCTAAAACATCAATTTTATCCAAGAAATTTCAATTACTTTCTAGTTAAAAATGTTTAAATATTGAATATTGTTGCTACCTACTACTAAGTATTGAAATTTCTTGGATAAAATTGATGTTTTAAAGTATTCAGGCTATCTGGTACTGCGGGATCGGGTTACGATTTTGTGTATGGCCTTTGTCTGTCTTCTAGATATTAATCGTCTTTGCTCATACGAACGAAAGACCAACCGTGGCGGTTTATTTAATAATAAATTAATAGTAGTCAAAAATGACGATGAGATTATTCGGCATTATGGATATTATGTCTTTGATAAACACCAAGATGTCTTGCATTTTTAATGTTTGATAATCTGAGTGGATGTATAATATTATTTTTAAAACTGTCTTAAGCCTGTTTCTTTTTTTAATTCAATGTGTTTGAAGGAATTTTAATCTATAAGCATACTGATGTAATATTACGGTCCTCGCTTTAGAGAGCACGTCTCCATTGACCGTGAAAAAAGTCTTGGTCCTCGGTTTAAACTGTTTAAGAAACATGGTTGTGTTCAAGTATCAAAGTACTATTCAAAATAATTGTGCGGATGTGGGAATCGAAGTCCCCACCCCGTTTTTTGTATGAGACCACTTATAAATTATTTTATATTACCGTTTATGAAAGCGAAACGCATTACGTATTGAAATATAATTTAACTACCTGAGTGAATTTAATTATTAACAGAGCTCTAAGCTATCGTTTAATTTTATATAAATAATCATTGTTTGTTTGTAATGGATATCAATTTTGAAAACTCTTTGAAGCTTCATTGTTTTTGCATGCCCGAAGTAAAATAACACAAGTGGATTAATTATATTTTTTATAAAACGGACTTCAATTTCGTAAGAAGTTTCTGTTCCAGAGGCCGTACTCGGGATCAACGAAAACGAAGTTTCGTCTCAATTTTCGTTCGCTTATGTTGGTGGATACTGAATTCGTAATAGTTCACCAACATAATTGGAACCCGAAAATTGTCACGAAACTTCGTTTTCGTTGATCCCGAGTAAGGCCTCTGTTCTTATGGACAGGAACAGAAACTGTCATCATAACTCCGAAGATTCTCGTCAGATCCAAAAAATTTTTAAGGAAAAAGAATTTTCAAAATCGGCTCACTATTGTAGGAATTATCGGTGAAAGTACAAAAAAAATACATTTTTTATTTTTTATTTTTTTTATTTTACAAAATTACAGATAAATTACAAACTTAGTAGTAATAAACACCTTAAAAACCTATTACATAGTGGAACCTAGAGCCTCCTCCTTTTTTGAAGTCAGTAAAAAAAGGAATTGACTTTCTATTAACAAATACTCGAGCAATCAGAAATCAAAGGAAAGCGATGATAGAGATAGAATAGATTACGACGCGTACACTCGCTACGTAATCTATTCTATTTCTAAGACTATAATATAATAATATAATATATAATATACTTAGTTATAAATATGTTATGTTATGTTATGAGCCTGTAATGTCCCACTGCAGGGCAAAGGCCTCCCTTCCTTCTCTCCATTCATCCCTGTTTTGGGCCACTGTGGACCAATCCTTTAGATGGGCATCTAACTCGTCTTTCCATCTACGGCGTGGTCTGCCGCGAGGTCGTTTTTTGTTAGGAGGCGTCCACTCGGTATAAATATATATAATATAATATATTTAAATGGCCAAACTGCAACTTTGACTGCCTTTGAACACCCTAGTCTAGTCGTTAAGGAATTATTTATAGTGCAAGAATATTTTATACAACGCTATACAAAGTTATATTAATTTACATTTTCACGCAGTAAGCGGAAAAAATGTTTTGTATAAATAATATACAGTTTAATTGGCCAGGAGGCTTTAAAAGGGAGACAGCTAACAAGTATGTTGTATGTTTGCGATGGCTGCATTCTATTAAAATAAACTCCTATAATGTATTTAAGGCATGGTTGTATTAACAACTTCAAATGCAACATTATTCCAAACGATAGCAATTCCAACTCATTCATCATCATCATCATCCACAGCCCATAGGTACCCACTGCTGGATGTAGGCCTCCCTTCGTAAACGCCACATAATCCGGTCCTGCGCTGTGCCAAGCCAGGAATTGCCCGCGACTTGTCTTATGTCGTCGACCCACCGCACCAACTCATTACCTATTAGCTATACAGTATGTAAGTTCATTCTTCTTACTGTATAGCAGTAAGTAAGTTCGTTTGAGCAAGTGGCCAACTCTGGTATTTAGCAGTAAAGTTGGTATAGTATAATTATGTTTTTTTCTTCTTCCTACATGTTCTCACTGCTGGGCAACGGTCTCCCCCAATTCTCTCCAACCATCTCTGCCCTTTGAGACCTCACACCAATCTCTCTCAATGGTATAGTATAATTATGTTTTGTTTTTCTTCCTACATGTTCTCACTGCTGGGCAAAGGTCTTCCAGAATTGTTTCCATATTTCTAGGTCTTTTGCCATGTCCCACCAACCCTCCTGAAAGGTGTCAAGGTCATTTTGCCAGCGTATTCGGCTTCGTCAGCTTCGTCACCCATTTGCAGTTACGATAGTTACTAATACCTTATTTAACTGTCTCTAACAAGCGGACATCAAAAATATGTTATCTTTGTATAATTTTTTTTTAATTAGCCTATATCATCCCACTGCTGGGCAAAGGCCTCCCCCAATTCCTTACAACACTCGCGATCACTCGCCACTTCCCACCAGTCTTTCCTAAATGTATCGAGGTAATTAATTTAATACTAACAACTAAACTAAACTAACACGTTAAATTGTCGGTCCCGGCTTTTAAAGTCGTTAAGCCATGACGGAGGCCTTTAGGCGGCCTAAAAACTCCGTCACCAGAGTTGGCCACTTGCTCATACGAACGAACGAACTCATCAAAAGTGCATCCCTCGGTCAACTCAGCTCCAAAAAGAAAAGTCAAACAAAGAGGGTATTATACAGATCAATATACGGCAAACAAATTCAGTTACCATGACGCTACTTGTTTTTAATATCGCCGTGCCGGTTTAACATTATATAAAATTATAAGGAATATGAATCACGATAATGTTTCGCGATGGGTGGGGGGGTGAGGGGGGGGGAGGGAGGCAATTCACAAGTTTAGCGGAACCGGCCGCGGCCCCACCTTGGGCCTACAATATAAGATGGTTAGCACAAGTATAGTATAGATAACAAGTTTATAAAATATAAAAGCCGTGTTGGCCAAGCGGATAAGTACTTCGACTTTCGATCCGAAGGTCGTGAGTTCGAATCCGGCCGTGCATTAACTTTTCGTGTCGAAAATATGCATTTTAACACGAGCTTCAAACGGTGAAGGAAAATATCGTGAAGAAAGCCAATGACAATGATCATTCCTGTGGATATGTCCGGCTAAGGTAAGAGGATGCTGGGCAAGCCTGTTCCATCTCAACAATGTCCCAGGCACTACAGTGTCCCGTTAAGTGTAGGCAAAGCTTGCCTCCTGACTCTGTATATAAATCATCTATAGTAAAGATTTAATGGCCGGAGTTTTTTTTATAAAATATAAGTAACCCCCGACATTAAGTAGGTACACATTTGATTACTCATACTTTCAGTTTTGCATTCTACACATTTCTTTTATTTCGTTCGTTCGTTCGTTCGTATGAGCAAGTGGCCAACTCTGGTGACGGAGTTTTCTTTTATAAAAATAATAAAACCAAATTCATAATAATACCAAATTTCGGTTTTTAAAGTCGTTTTGACGGAAGCCTTTCGCCTTAAAACTCCGTCACCAGAGTCAGAGACAGTAAAGATGTGGATTCTTTACTGAAGCATTAGGTACATGGACTTTTTGAGAGAACTCGAAATGCAATCATATCCAGTTTTGTTTCATTTGCCCACACTTATGTACGTTCACGAACACTTAACAGTTAATAATCCACCATTATTACACATTAACATTCGCTAGAACACAAGTTTTGGAAAATAAAACAAAAAGACAACTTGACATCTCAAATTCCCGTCTAAAAGCCCACTCAGAAAGCTACTAATTGTGTCAAATGCCTAACATTTTTAAAAGTTTTTTAATGCCTGAAAATCTGAAGTAACGTTTTTTTTTGTATCTGTCAGGTTGTGGAAGGCCCATAATCCATATGAAGACAAGCAAATCTTGTCGCGAGGAAAGTTGAATCCGCTTTTTCTAATTGAGTACCTAATTATGCTACTCGTAACTTTATACGTCGCACGGACTCGCATTGCTCGATTTGGCGTGGCGACTTTTTGTCGCGATGTGTGCCTGTGCCTTATTTGATTTGCGACTTAAATGTATTATCTGTGCATGGTGAGTTTTACTTACAGCGAAAAATTCTTCTTTGAGTAAAATTATTTACATTAAGTATAATGGAGTACTTACGAAATTAATATTTATAGATTGTTAGCATTTATTTTGGGTAGCTCAACATAATTATTCTGTAGTTTAATTTAGTAGACATTAGGTCGAAAATCTAAGGTATTTTAGGAACAAATAATAAAACTCAACAGTATAATAAGAAGTAAATATTTTGTCCCGCAGCGAGAATCGAACTAGCACCTCTTGCGTCGCTACACTTGACTTATTGCCGAGCAAGGTCATAAATAGGTATGTATCACTAGTTTACTTCCTACTGCTTCGTCCCCGTGGTACCTACCTGTATAAAAATATACTTTATTCCAGGTCATAAACTATGTAGGTATATTCCGAGTTTCAGTCAAATCCGTTCAGTAGTTTTGCGTTAAAGAGTAACAATTCCATACATCTATCCATCTCACAAACTTTCTCATTTATAATATTAGTAGGAGTATGAAGTAGAATAGATAGATAGATAGATAGATTAACACATTATTGTACACCACATGAACATTACATCAAACAACAAACACTAAGAATAATTAAAATGAAGTACATTGGGCGGTCTTATCGCTATGAGCGATTTCTTATTATTTATTTCTTTCTTTTAAGCCTATTGTGTCCCACTGTAGGACAAAGGCCTCCCTTCTCTTTTTCCACTCCTGTCTGTCTTCGAGTGTTCATAAGAGAACGGGTTAGACAAATAGTCGATTTCTTATATGATAAATAAATAAATAAATATCCTTAGACATTCCACACAGCGTCATCTAGTCCCAAGCTAAGCAACTTAATGCTTGTGTTATGGTAACCAGATGACTGATATAATAATAGGATTAAACGAACTAAAGTGAAGTTCTATCCTTATTATTTAATTTGCTTATTCTGGAATGACCACTTAGTAGTACTCGCTGCTCTCGCTATATATCGCGTGTCCAAAGTGTTGCCCTGCAACTAAAAAAAAATTTTTGATGCCTGCAACACAACCAAATCACATCATTACGTTCAGAGATAAATAAATGAGTAGACCCATGGGAAGAAGCTATGCGCATAATAGCTTTGGGATGGGTAGGGAAATTCTCATTCCAGAATAAGCAAATTAAATAATAAGGATAGAACTTCACTTTAGTTCGTTTAATCCTATTATTATTTTGCTTTGCTTATTCTGGAATGACCACTTAGTAGATGTTTAGAGTTAAACCTTAAAAACCCATTCAATGTAGTAACATTATACCTAAGTACTTAATTTATTACAAATGATACTTCCATATTAAATCACCAAGGTAAGTAGGTAGAACATTTACTATGATTTCTACATTATACTGTTAACTAGAGGCACCCCATATGCCTTAACAAAAGAAACTTGAAAATCTTTACTATTTGAAGAGTTCTAAACTAATACCTACAATTAAATTGCTTTGCAAACATCCATTATCAAGAGGTTCACCCTACTGACTTAAAAACACTGTAAGGACTTGTCCCACCGAGACCTTTCTACTGATAAACTAGGATGTGGCTCTCTTAAGAGGTCTCTTAAAAAGCAATTTGTAATTAATATTTTAATAGTTCATCATCACATCTTAGTTGTTTAGTACCTATTTACCAATCATATGAAAGGTATTTTAAAAGACAATAACTGGCTTGGCAAGATACATCTGCTCCAAGCAGTTGATTTCTTAACTAGGTAGGTATATAACAAAACAAAAAGAACTCTGTTATAACTGTTAACATTTAGTGTTTGGACTCTGCTATGTAGGAGTCAAAAACAAAGCAGTCTTTTTAATCAAAATTTTCTTAATAAGAGAATGCCACTGTCTTATGAAAAACAGAACCATAATGTGGCTCCTATGCTCCCAATCCCAAGTGGCTTTATATTTTGGCACATAGGTTTTATTCTTAAAATTCCTTTAGAACCACGTTTAAGGCGACCATCTGTTTCAAAATGATTAATAGATTATGTATTAAAAGTGACAGACAAAGCTAAACAATTTGCAGTTTAAGAAGCACCTTTAACAAAGACGGTCATTAAATAACAAAATTAAAAATAAAACATAAACACTATTTTCTGATTTCCTAACTTACCATACCTACTGCCACTATTTTTCGAATCCTAGTTTTTATTTTTACTTCTATTGCGCTTTGTCCTACCATTATTCCCTTCATAATTATTATTGCCTAATAACAAGCCCCCTAGGTAAGAAGAGTTGAGTTGACTTTGAATAAAGATTTTATAGATTTTCACATGGTGCAAAAATGTATCTAAACACGCTTGATTACTCTTGAATACCCATACCTACCTGAAAAGGCCAAATTAGAAACAATAAAATACTTATCTTTAACTACCTAATAAGTACCTTAAGCCTTTTATACCTTTTAAGTAACATACGTAATCATTTTTAAAGTGACATTCACTTTTTTAAAACATGTAGAAATGCATTAAAGAAAAGTTTCTTTAATTCAAAGTAGAAGCACTACCATCCAAGTAAAAGGATTACCATGTCAAGCTATAGGTACAATCGGTATATTTCTCACATTTTTTATTTAGCCTTAAGCAAACAAATAAATGTCTGGAGGACCAAGTGTCCACAATCCTTACAAAAATGTACTGGCTTTCTTACTTCTCATTCTGTATCTTGATTTGAGTGACAAGATTCAAATTTAGTTTTTGTATTGTCTAGATATCTATGTTAATACTGAAAATTGCCAGGTAGGGTCATTAAATTGAGGAATTTGACTATTTGGATGAACTTACTTAATTTTAACCATATTTTTAAGTATGTCTCAACCTCTAAAATGCATAACACTTCCATGCAAAAAAAATAATAATAATAATAACAATAATACCTAATATTGCTTAAAGGGACCTAAGCTACCTTTCGCTTTCATAATATTTCATTACAGAAATACATCTAAACCAACCTAACGTAGGTCCTTTTTTCCTAGGCTAGCAAAAACAACTACCAACTATGTTCTGATCTTATTCTGCCAAATAAATAAAAATAAAACTTTGCTTCACCGGTTCGGTTATTTTCATAAATCTACTATCATAGTACCCCCCCCCCCCCACAACGTACCAAAGCTATGAAATTTTATTTTTACAAAACCATAAGAAAATATTCACCATAATATTTTTATTTGTATAATAAAAGTAGGTACCTACTTAATTAACAACTTTATTATTGATATTATTTAATGATATCCAAGGAAATCAATTTCTTTAAATAAATAACTATTCTAGTAAGTACCTTGTTCTCTCATTATGTTCTATGACCCTCTTGTAAATGTAAACCCATTACTAAAAAAGTATAATATCCATTTATTTGATTAAATATTTTTATAGTTTGAATTAATTGAATCTAATTAGTATGATTTTCCAATTCTATTTTACACAAAGTAAAACCAATTTTAATTAGCCTTGTGTTTAAAGTAAGAAGTTTCAACAACCTTAGTTATATAAGTTTAAACTCATATTAAAATAAAGCTACAGGTACCTAGTGTCCATCCTTTTTTGGGGATACTAAATCATACATATTACCTATGTACTGGACCAAAATTAATCCTATTCAGCTTTGCATTCTGATATGACACAATCATTATTTGATTTAAAAGTTTTATTATCCCATAGGGAATAAAAATTTTTTAGATTTGGTTACATAATTATTATTATGTGGCATAAGTGATTGTTCAGGCAAAGCATGAAAAGTTATCCTTTTAACCAACTAAGATAGTGGAATCTTGTGCAATTCTGTCCCATCCAGCATCCATAATAAATAAATACATACCTTAAAGCACACCAACAAAACAAACCTCCACGGATATTTGGCCCAGCTTTTGTTGGATAGGTCTGGGTGGTGGCATAAGCCCGTCGTTTGGCTGTTCTGATACTTATGTTAGGGCTGTTGGTAGTTCTTTATTTTATAACCAACCATTTTTATAGAAAAGCTTCCTAGCTTTTATAGGTCATTAGTATAATTAGGGCCAATTCTTATACAGCTTCTTCCTCTAAAAAATGTAATAAATACCCAATGTGTTCATTGGTAATCTCTTTCCAACGGAGAGAGTGCCATCTTGCCTTTGAAAGATATTTTTGGCCCAGTTTTGTTTCATGTTGACTGTCTAATTTTTGTTTTATGTTCTTGAAGAAGTCTATGTCATGCTTTTGCTGTTAGGTTCAGAATACCTGATAATTCCACGTTTAACTTTGGAGCCTCCCACAGTTTGCCATTTCAAGGGGTTTTTATTTCATTGTTTGTCAACTTTAGTCCGACTTTTTATTAGTAAGGATTCCATTTGAAAGTCCTTGTCTTAAAGGCTTTCCCGAGGCTTCAGCTGTTGTTAGGTACCTCTTTACTCTGAGGTTTTAATCTCAAGCATTTCTAATTCAAATTTCAAAATTGACCGTCATAAGTAAGATTAAAAAATCTAAGTTCTTCAGAACAAGCATACCATGTATGAGCTGTTTAAGTCACTCTCTGCCACGTACAATTGTAAAACACACAATTTGTAGTCACAATAGGTAGTTAGTACTTTAATGTTGGTTCATTTTTTAGATTTCTTGAGTTCAACCTCCTCAACGGAGAGGATTATTATATATACATATTTTATTACATGTCATGTTAGGAACTGTTTGCATGATTCTCTTAGTAGGTGCACCACCCCTCCACCGGAGGGGATACATATTGTACCACAATACATATTTTATAACATTATAACATGTTGAGAACCTTATTGTTTGCTTGTTTCTCTTAGTAGGTGCACCACCCCTCCACCGGAGGGGATACATATTGTACCACAATACGTATTTTATAACATTATAACATGTTGAGAACCTTATTGATTGCTTGTTTCTCTTAGTAGCTACGTGCACCACCCCTCCACCGGAGGGGATACATATTGTACCACAATACATATTTTATAACATGTTGAGAACCTTATTGTTTGCTTGTTTCTCTTACTAGGTGCACCACCCCTCCACCGGAGGGGATACATATTGTACCACAATACATATTTTATAACATGTTGAGAACCTTATTGTTTTACTGTACAACCCTTTCAACGGAGGGGATATAATATTGTTATGTTCCTTATATTTACTTGTTCCACTTTATGTACAACCAATCCAACGGACTGGATACTTAATGTAACACAAAAAGTATTATTTTACGTGTAAGGTAGCTACTAAGGATTTCCCCGAAAAAAGCTCACGATGTACCTGGAAAACAAAAAACGAATCGCCCAAAAACGTTGAACTTGAAGGTTAGGCCATCAAGATGGCGATCGGCCTTGCCGATTTCACAGCCAGCCACGGTTGGTGAACTTGGTGAATTTGAAAATTTCTTGGGAACAATGAGACAATCGTTATTATTGAGACTTTTTGATAAATAAGTAGATGTCTTACCACTCCTGTGTGGATTGTATAATAACGTAAAAAGGGATAAAATAGCCCCTAGCTTCCATTACTTTCATCCTTGCGCCTTTCCAATTTTTCCAACATCTTGACATTTTCACCAGCTCTGGATGTTATCCACACTTTGCAAATGACCACTATAACTTATTAAACCACTACAACACAAGATTTCGGAAATAAACTATAATTTCTTTGCTTTTTAAAATTTTCGATAAAAAATCGACGACACCGCGAGTGAACGCGAAAGAACGAATGATGTGATTTGGTTGTGTTGCAGGCATCAAAAATTTTTTTTTAGTTGCAGGGCAACACTTTGGACACGCGATATATAGCGAGAGCAGCGAGTACTACTAAGTGGTCATTCCAGAATAAGCAAAGCAAAATAATACTTAGTTATCTTGATAGGATAGTACTATTTTAAGCTCTTAAAATAATTAAATTCGTATGTAGCTTGAACGAGATGTCTGCCTGCACTTTGTAAGTACTTTTTGTACTACCGCATGCAATTTATCTCATTTAATACAAAAATATACTGAACGAATGCCAAATTCAAAAGTTACGAGGCGACGTAAGAGCATTTATTTGTTCATTGTAAGTAAACGTCTTCCTTTGACTACACTTGATTTAGCTTATAAATAAACGATCTTCGGAGTTATGAATAGCGGTCACCCATCCAAGTTGTGACCGCTAACTTTAACGATCTATCAAAAACGTCTTAGCTTCGCCACGAGCGCTTCGGTAAGATAGTGATACAATCTGCCCTAGCCATGTTACATTTCGACAATCGCTTTCGATTAGAAACTAAAAAAAATGTATAGGAATTGACATTCGATGACGAAAACTCGAGCGATTAGAAATGTCAAATCAAAGGTGTAGCGATGATAGAAAGAGAATAGATACGAAACATTTGTCACTTGTCTACGCGCCTGCTTCGCTAACCCACGTCCACATACCACAGCACGCACCAGACAGCTCGTAATTGCCAATGCCGCTATAATCGCACTTAATTACAACTATACCCACAATCGCGCCTGTTTCAAGTAATATTAATATTAATTTGCAATAAAAACAGGTTTGGACTCGCATGAGACGCACACCTCGCGTCGAATCTTAATGGCGACTAGATACGCTGAAGCTTTTTAACCCACTTCAAAAAAAGGTTTCTCAATTTCACCGTATATTTTTTTTTCTTCGTCGTTTATGAACCGATTTTGATGATTATTTTTTTGTTGGAAAGAAGATACGCCAAGGGGGATCCCATAAAAAAATTGTGAGGATCTGATGAGGATCTTCAGAGTTATGCACAGAAATGCACCTCGAGAGTGCAGGGAATTGTTTTCTTCTCGCGTAATTGAAGTTGGTCTTCGCTCTTTCACGCGAAAACTACTGAACTGATTTGGCTGTAACTTGGAATATTTATTTATTTATTCAAAAAAGTTTGTAACTTTACAGGTACTTAACCTAAGACATTACAACTTTACTTACAGCTAACAAAATCTTGACAATATTAATTATTAATTCCTATAGGCTATAACCTAGGTACATTAACTGAATATACATAGTCATAGTCAATGACCTAGAATGACATATGGCCTAGATACTTATTATCCAGGTTTCCACAGGGTGCCGGCCTAGAAAGCTAGTGTTATAATAAAGCAAAGCTCACACAGTTTCACATCTATAGTTTCATTATTTAATGGGCAGTATAACTCAACACCCATATGTTTTGTTTAATTATAAAATACTCGATGTTTGTATAAAATAATAATTAGGGACCATCAATGGCAGTCAATGTATGCAATTATTTTTTCTAAATTTGGATGTTGAATTCAAGACCTGAGAATGGGTCCACCTCGGGATTATACTCTTTCAAACAAAAAAAGAGTTTCCACAATCTGCTGTTTCCACAAATTGATGGAATTATCGGTGAACAATTTAACATGCATAAAAACATAAAGTGAAACATAGAACCTCCTTTTCTGAAGTCGGTTAATAAATGACGTGTAAAGCTTTGCTTGTACCTACCATTTTATAATTTGACTAATATTTTAATTAATTACTAGCATAGGTACATATTCATGGTGAAATACGTGAATTCTCTATGACATAACATAACATCTTGTACTTATAAAACATATGCAAACGGGTATTTATCTTGTACTTACCATTATTTCATGCAAATAAACTATTTCATTTCATTTCAGCGGCTTCCGATATTGTGGCTGGCTATACTTCTTGCCGGTCAAATGTTATTAGCAAAGACGATTAATATCTAGAAGACAGACAAAGGCCATACACAAAATCGTATCCCTACCAGATAGCCTGGAAACTTTAAAACAACAATTTTATCCAAGAAATTTCAATTAATTTCTAGTTAAAATTACCTAAAAAAATTTTATATTTAATATTGTTGCTACCTACTACTAAGTATTGAAATTTCTTGGATAAAATTGATGTTTTAAAGTTTCCAGGCTATCTGGTACTGCGGGACAAGGTTACGATTTTGTGTATGGCCTTTGTCTGTCTTCTAGATATTAATCGTCTTTGGTTATTAGTAAGAAAACATCGTTAATGTGAAACTTAATACAGTTATCGTCGTTAGGGAAAAAGCCGTAAACAGGTGTAGTTTGTGCGCGACATAACACTTTTTTAACTGACTCCAAAAAAGGAGGTTTCTCAATTAGAACGTATATTATACTATTTTGCCATTTCTTATTAAAAGGGTTCGAAGCTAAGTTGTTTGACAAAAAGGCAGTAGAATCCCCTAGTTTTAAGAACGATCGTACTGAATAAATACATTTTGATTTTGATTTTGATTAGAGGTAGGCCAAAGAAAAGATGGATGGACTGTGTGAGGGATGACATGAGTAAGAAAGGAGTGAGTGCTGAGATGACGTCTGATAGAGGGAAATGGAAGAAGAATACATGTTATGCCGACCCCACATAGTGGGATAAGGGCAGGAAGAAGAGAAGAGAGGAAGAGAAGAGATTTTGATTTTGATCCCTTGAATCGAATAAACGTAAGTAGCCTCCGTAGCATAGTGGAACTCTGTTGCTGTTACTCTAATGGTCACCCGATTATTTGAAGGTCACGAGAACGTTGCTCTTTTAAGAGCGAATAAGCAAGAATGACTGCTTTTGACACCGAAAAGGACCAAAAAATCTTGAAATTGGAAAATGTACTGTATTGTACTGTAATTGGAAATTGTAAGAAAACCTAAGAGTAATGCTAAAATATAAAAACAACCGGTTCCAAAACGAGATCCTTGCAAAGACGCAATATTGTTTTAATGACGCAAAATTATAACGCAGCAGACAAAGAAATTACGCGTAGTACCTACCGAATAAAAATTCCATACAACATTTTATTTTATCATCTAAATCGCCGTTTACGACAACGAACAATGCTGCCCGTACCGAACAAAAGTGGGACGCGAATAAAGAAAACAATAAAATTAGAATATATAAACACATAAAAACCGGCGTCGGGAATGCGAGGCGCATGCGTACCGCACATTACTACATCAAATATACTCATCATTGTACTAGTACTGGACTGGACCAGCTTCCTTCATAGAAAGAAAGAAGGAAAGAAAAGTAAAAGAAAAGTAAATGTAACTTGACCTGCCAATGTTATGCAATGTAACTTTATGGTAAATAAATAATTGAAATTGAAAAAAAAAAGGTTTATTGACAACACACAAAAATGGTACAAATCAAATACAAAGACAGAGCAAGGCAAAAAATAATTAAAACAAAAAACGAAACTAAATAAGTAAAGTACCTATGTAGTTATATTGTTATACTGTTATCACCAGAGTTAGCCCCAGCGCATACGGACAGACAGACATGCATATATCATCATCATCGGTAGCCTGACTTCACTCATTGCTGAGTATATTTCAGCCTAAGGGGGTATAAATGAACAATCTTACTAAAAGTTTATGACTTCGACGGGATTCGAACCCGCGTGATACAAGCGATCACCCTTAGACGGCCACGAAACCTTAGACGACTAAACTATCAGTAGGTATGATTTCGGTTAAAGCACCGATGACCTAAGGAGATAGCCGAAGACACGTCGAAAATGTTCAAATATATGTAATAAATGTTTCGTATCTATTCTCTTTCTATTATCGCTACCCCTTTGATTTGACATTTCTGATCGCTCGAGTTTTCGTCATCGAATGTCAATTCCTATACATTTTTTTTAGTTTCTAATCGAAAGCGATTGTCGAAATGCTACATGGCTAGGGCAGCTGATGACACTGTTCACGAATACGTTAAACATTTCCAAAGTATTACTTATGAAAACATTAGGTAAACACCGTTTAGAAATAAAGAACGGTATTTAATGTAAATTTAGATATTTGCAATTGAAATAAATATACAATTCAAAATAAGAGAGGAAAAACAGAGTATTCTCGGAACGACTAATATGCTTATTTATTTAGTAGCCAGAACTGGGTATATTTGAGACTTTTGAGTGTTTTTACAGAGTAGGCATTCGTAAGCTTAACTTTGTGGACGTTTTTTTGTCACCACTGCTTTTTATCAGAACGAGAACAGTAAGCATTGAAAAATTATTCATTCATAAATCTTTAATTCCTTTTGAAACTATACAGTATGAAAAATAAATTGGAACTTTTAAATAATAATTAAACTCTTATCATGATTTTTCGATACTTAACCTAACTTTCTAGGTTTCATACTTCCTCTAACTAGCCTTGAAAAAAACTCACCCTGTGAAGAGTCGAATCTTTTAAGTCTGGTAATAATATGACGACACAAGAAGAAATGCGTCAAAAAGACGCCTAATCTGCCGACACAGAGGTACAAGTTTTTCCATAATATCCAGGGAGCGTTAGTAAAAGTAAATGTTGCTGTGCAAAAGTAAACGCTATTATACAGACTGTGGGCGTATATTTCAAAAGCTCGCACTAAAGTTCGCGAGTTTCCAGTCGATAAGATGTACATTAGAACGCAAAACTGTTACACAATCTTTAATAGATAAATGTTATTAATTTTCATATGGATCAGTGACTATCTTAAGTAATAATTTTCAATTTATATTCAACATAACAAGACACCAAAATTCTTATTTAAATTAAAGTCTCAATTCGCGTATCAAGTGACATTTTCTGTAATTGGAATTGTAGGTAAGGTACAATAAAATAAAATTTATAGTGCACGCTTTATTTTTACAAAATCTTATTACAAGTGAATTTTACTTGATCATAATTACTGAAAATATCGATACAAACGATTTTGTTATTATTTTTTAAACTTTTAAATAACTCTTCCATTGTTAAAAATATTTAAGTACTAGAATGCGATTTTCAAATAATAAATGTATATTATTTAGAATCTGCCGGTGTACTTAATTATTGTTTTATTTCAAACATAATGATTGCTAGACAAAAAACTGTAGCTCGATTGTCATGCCCGGCCCAGCAATGTAATGACGCAAGGTCAGAGTCACGGTCAAGAGAATAATTTATCATTGGTGATTAATTGATATTTCGCTTATATTATTGTTACTCCATAACCTATTTGCGAAATCTTTTTCGAATAGTCGTGTTCGATGGCCTGTAGGTATAGTTGAGTTAGGGTAGGATTTCGCGCGTCACCCGGAACTAATTACGCGTGCGACAGCGACGGAGTTATGCAGAGTTATCAATTAGACTGAAATGGCATGTTTAGGCATTTACAGCGCCAGGAACAAAGTAAGCTGAATTGCACTTAGTTGCGTCGTAGTAAGAGAGTCGTTATTTAAATAACAGTTTTCGTGAAGTTGAGCTTCTGTACTTGTCTATTATTTACTGTGATATGGTTTTATGTTTTAAATGGTGTCGTGGTCTGTAAAATAGGCCGTTTATAAGTATTGGAAGTGTGTTGGTGTGGCTACACCAGCACACAATACATTCAAAGAGTCAGAATACTCCGCGTGGTATGCATTAGTAGGCGTAAGAAAGAAGAGTGTAATCTTTGTGAAGTACAAATATAAATTGAAATTTAGGATTTTCAAAATCAAAGGAATATTTGACAACACTTTCTGTCGAGGTTCTTAATAATCTGTGTAAAATAAGACAAAAATAATTAAGCAACAAATGTTGAATGATAATTCCATATTAATTCAACATTAATTTATACTGGGTTTAAATATATAAATTTATATAATAAATAAATAAATATCCTTGGACATTCCACACAGCGTCATCTAGTCCCAAGCTAAGCAATTTAATGCGTGTGTTATGGTAACCAGATGACTGATATACTACTTATATACATATTTTTTTTGTAAATACATAAGTACATAATTTATACATAGAAAACACCCAGACTCGAAACAAATATTTGCAGATCATGCAAACATTTCTCCCGCGGCAGGAATCACAATACGTACACAAAACCGCCAAGTTAGTTCTATCACAGTGGAACAGTTTACATGCATTCATACTCTGTGGGAACCACTAATTGGTATCAACTTAAAAATAGTCAAATGTCACATATGATCGCTGCTTTTCACGTACCTCTAGGAAGTCATATTTGCTCGACACGTATTAAATATGCTTAAGTATAAAAAATATGTGTATTTAACATGAGAAACAAATGTAGATTACTGTTCAACCGGTAGTTAACGCGTCACTAATTTATGATATGAAAAAGGCAACTTTATAACTACTATCGTTACCGCTCGCTTCGCTCGCTCACATAGCTTTTGTCACCAAGGGATAATTTACAGCTTTCTGACATAGAATACGAATAAGGTCAGTACTTTCGGAGATTACCTTCCAGGAACATACCTTGGCTTAGATCATTAGTAAACTAGCAACGGCCCGTGGCTTTACTCGCATGGTACTTACTTAGATAAAAAACGAATGAATTAAACTAATGAAATAGTTATTTAATCGGTGCTTTAACCGAATTATCAACTTAATATAATCGCTGCGGGACAAATGTTTGCATGATCTGCAAATATTTGTTTCGTGTCTGGGTGTTTTCTATGTATAATATGTATGTATTTACAAAAAAAAAATGTATCTATGTAGTTTATCAGTCATCTGGTTACCATAACACAAGCATTAAATTGCTTAGCTTGGGACTAGATGACGCCGTGTGAAATGTCCAAGGATATTTATTTATTTATTTATTTAATGATAATTTCATCTTCGGCGTCATAAGGATTTATTGGCGTCATAAGAATTTTCATTTAGAGTGCAACTTAGGTAATATTAATAAAAGAAATCTTAAATTAAGAAATATAGCTACACTTCTTGAATTGAAGGTTTTTTTAGTTGTATTTAATAAAATCAGTTTCTGTGGTACCCGGTTGAGGTTTTACCATGTCCCGATTAACTTAATAAAAAAAAACAAATCCGCAATAACATTCTCATTATAATACATGATTATTATCTACCAGATTATTTCCTTTGTGATCGAAATATTGGCAAACATAAATAATCAACGTCGATATGACATTTCGATATTTCTACGCTAATATAAATTTTCCACATAACTGTACCTCGAACGTATACTAAATCAGATAAAATTATTCAAATGATACGATCTATTGTTTCAGCAACAATGATAAATAACGATATATTACGTTTGTATATAGTAGGTAAATAAATGCAACTGGGTTTATGGTTAGAAAATTATACATTTTTATTCATAAGTGTATTATGGAATAAGCGGGTAAGTCAGAATACAAGTTGGAAGTGAATTATTTCTTAACGACTTCAAAAGTCGGGACCGACAATTTAACGTGCCCTCCGAAGCACGGAAGCGCTCAGCTGATGATGCCACTTGCGGTCACCCATCCAAGTTATGACCGCTCAGAACGTTGCCTAACTTCGACGATCTATCAAGAACGTCTTATGCCGGGTTGCAATATTCAACTTACTAATAACCGTGGATCTGTCGCCTAAAAAAAAAGTGTCCTACATTTTTTGTTGTCTAAACAAAGTTGCTATGGCGATCAATCTACGATCATTCGTAAGTTTAATATTGAAACCGGCCGTTAGCAAGCTTCGCCACGAGCGCTAAGTAAGTAAGTTCGTATGAGCAAGTGGCCAACTCTGGTGACGCAGTTTTTAGGCCGCCTTAAGGCCTCCGTCATGGCTTAACGACTTTAAAAGCCGGGACCGACAATTTAACGTGCCCTCCGAAGCACGGAAGCGCTCAGATATAAATGCCACTTGCGGTCACCCATCCAAGTTGTGACCGCTGAGAACGTTGCTTAACTTCGACGATCTATCAAGAACGTCATACATAACAAGCTTCGCCACGAGCGCTTCAACTGTCTCAGTCGGCGGCGGCGATATGGTTGATATGGCGAAAATTGATCTGAGTTTGCAGCTAACTCTTTCAGTTTGCCACAAATTTGCGGCTCTCTCACATGACCGCTAACAGTTTGCCTACTGTGGACACAGCCTTAAGTCCAAAACTGACCACCAGACTTTCACATATTTCATCTTCGACACAAAAAGCTATTGTTGGACAACAGCCCACCTACTTAGATCCAACAGGCATTAGAATCACCTAGCATGTAAAACTAAACTTAAGTGATCCTTGAGGTCCTACAAGAATAAATTATTTTTTCTTTCTTTTTTTCTTTCTTTCTTTCTTTCTTTCTTTCCAACAACTAAAACCACCACCTGCTTGGTTTTAGTTGCTGGATCTAAAATCTAGTATCTCTTTAGCACAAAACAATCATTAAAATCGGTCAAGTCAATACAGAATTATGAGCACACGCACGCCGGATTATATAAGATGTTATTCTTACATCTTTTGATATCAATCTGACATTTAGTTTTTTACCAAATCTAAATTTCCAAGAATATGAACAAGAAATAATGATTTGTTCCACAATGTAATTGCATACATTATTATTATAACGAACTATTTCACACAAGACAATGGTTATAATAATGTGAGAAGTATTGAGAACTATAAAAAGGCATTAAATAATGCCACTTTCTATACACATATACTAGCTTTCTGGCTATGACTTTACTTGCAATACCAACGTGAAAAATGGTCACGGTCAGAATAATACTCGAACCTTCCAAGGTCATATATATAATAAATCAGTAGAAAGTTCGTGTCTGTACTTTAAATAAATTCATCAAAAAATTTGTGTTAGCGATCAGAGGAGAGTAATAAAACACAAAAAAGTAGATTAAATAATGTTTGTCTCTCTGTATTTATGTCTGTGTTCGCTTATCTTAAAACTAACGCAACGGATTAGATTGCGGATTTTCTTAAAAATATTTAAAAAATGACAGAAACGAATGTAAAAATAATAAATAAAAAAAAATGAAATAAAATAAATGTCTTTTGAATAACAGTGGTGCTGACTACTGTTATTCAAAATACATTCGTTCTTGACCGATGATGATGAGTTTCGTCTCTCGTCAAGATAAATGTCAATTGATTAACAATATACTAAAACCATTGAGATGTATTAAAGAGTCACAATCTAATAGCCGACAACACTCAAAAAATGTGCGAGCAAATTCAATGTTCTACAATGACATTTGACATTTGAATGTAGACGTTATGTTGTTTGATTTATTGTTCAATGTCGTTTTTACGCAAAAAAGAAAACTCTGCGCACTACGTAGCGTGCGCAGAGTTTTGGCGTTTACATTTTATTTGTCTGATTGTGGCTCTATAATACATCTCAATGACAAAAACAGATAGAAATTCTATAGAAAAACTCCTAATTTCATCCACCAATGTACAATGCAACGAAATCTACATAAATCTTTACAGCCGACTTCACACAATGTAATACCTACTGCAGAATCTTTGCATCCATCTATCAAATCATAACATTTAAATAAATTTTCATTTACAATGAACAGTGAGTCAACGAACTCTTGTGTGTGTGGCGTACAACACACACAAAGGTCACACTCACACATACACACTTCATGCCACAGTGTAGTTTAAGAAGTTAGTAAAGTTAGCAAGAAACTTACAGAAAACAGGAAAAATGTTTAATTACACAGTCTAAACATAAGTTAGTATTGCATTATTGTGATTTAATCACGATTCAATTTCTTAAGACAGCTTCTTTCTCGACGAATGATTCTTAAACTGCCCTAAAAACATTGCTATCTGCTTGTCAAAAAGAGACTTAAGGGGTCGATCCATTGGTGGAGCTAACAGTCGACTCTCTCGACGGCGGATTTATACAGTGGCCTGTCTCGATCACTTACGATGCTTATTAGCATATTTAGCATTCTAAAACATAGGCTCGCAGGATTGCTGCGATGGTATGACAGCCCAGCGTTATAATTCATTAATCGATCACCCCTTTTATTGTCTTGATAAATAAAATAAAGTTATTGGACTACGGTCATTCGTAAATTTGGATGAATGTAGATAAATAAATAAGAATAAATCAATAAATATCCAATGTTTAAAATAGGTTAGTAATTTGCAAAATCAGTTAGACGATAGCTGGAGGTGACCATAGAGTGTAAAAGTCATTTATTTTTCTTTTTATTTTGCGTTTTTTAACTTAAGTCGTGTGTTTTTTCTAAAAGTACCCTTTCGATGATTTCGACGACTTATTTTAACGTACAATCGATGGTGCCAAATATTCCGTATTTCTAATCTTCACATGGAGCTCTTTTCCTTCCAGATTCAATATCTTATATCTTTGTGATTTTGTTTACTGTATAAAGTAATTTTTTGTATCTATCTGTACCTACTAAGTGCTCGACCAATGTGAAGTTACTATTGTAATTGAATTTAGCAGCCGATTAAGACAACCCCTTTTCTCTAAAATTAAAAAGAAAATTTAGACATTGTAAGTGTAAGTTGAACGAGAAATTAACAAGTTAAAATATTTTAAAAACGTTAAGTATTCTACGAGCGCATCAACCATAACAATAGTTTTTGCGCAAAATGTGCAAATAAACCTACTAATATTATAAATGCGAAGGTTTGTTAGTATGTGTGGAAAGATGTATGGATGTTTGTTGCTTTTCACGCGAAAACTACTGAACGGATTAGGCTGAAACTTGTAATATACATAGTTTATGGAATAACATAATTATAATAGGCTACTTTTTACCACGGGGCGAAGCCGCGGGCGAGTCAGCTAGTAAAATATAATTGAGGGTTTAATTACGCGGTAATGTTGATAATATTCGTCAATATGTATGCACTTTACAGAATAAGAGGAAGTTACTACAGCATTGACACAGAATAAAATATACTTTGTTGAGCATTGCGTGCCAATAGTTGTATGAAAAACACGCAACATAGTTGCCCAACTATTTCTACATTTTAACAATAATAGTCTTTATAGAGTTCCCTGTAACCGGTTATGAGTTTCTCACAGTAGGTACCTACTTATTGAATTGACTGGGTTTCTAGTTATTTTTATTAGTTGATCTGCGGATAATGTGATATCTAGTGGGTGTATTAAGTCTACCTCTGAAAATAAAACAAAATATAAAAACGTATTAAAACAATGTTCGCGCTCGATTTATGCCGGGTTCAATCCAACGTCGGTCGTCATAGCAACGTTGTTATCTGTCAAAAAGTCTCATACATTTTTTGTTGAATAAACAACGTTGCTATGACCTACGGACATCCGTACGTTGGACTGCAATATAATAAAGTACACTTCAAGAGCCTTCATATATTTCATCACTGTTGGACGACTTTAAAAAGGACCAAAATGTCGCATTTTTTTTTCTTTTATTTTGGAAAAATGAAGTAAATAGATATTGTGTAGATTTTAAGTTTGCATTTATAATTAATATGCAACTCGCCATAATAAAGGTATAACCGACCACATATTTCAAGCAAGATTTTTTATTTTTCGTATAGCTAATAGACTACCTACTAGCAGTCTATTACACCACCAGGTTCTTGCCTGATTCTTTCCCTGGTGTAGGAAGTCGCGTTGGAATAGGCAGTAGAACCCCCTAATTTTAAGAACGTGACATCGCACCTTTAGAATAGAAGTGGCTTAATCCAAAAAAACTAAATTTTGGGAATCGACAAAAGAGTGAAATAATGTGTGACCCTATCCTCTTATTTTTTTAATTGCTGCTAAATAGCTCAAAAATCTTTAAAAAACTAAGTCGATTTAGTGAACATAAACATTTAGCAATTAGTTGGTGTAATAAATAATTAGAAACAACATGTTTTTCTATATTAAAAAAAAAATTGATTCTAAAGAGTCACTATTTAACCTAATTTGATTTTAAAATTTTGGTTTTGCAAAATAAAATAATGCCTCAATTCTGATTGAGTAAAGATAACAAAAAATTTATTAATATTAAAATGACATAAACACAATTGAGTCGCAATAATGTCCGGTAGTATCGGAGTTAAAACAGTACCAAAGATAAATCGGTCAGTTTAATACTAAAAAAACATTCAGTGAACTTACCGAAAAATTTATAAGAAAGATGGCTTAATTAAAATTCGGTCACTGTCTTATTATTTGTACAACGTTCTTCTTCTTCTATTCGCACAGTAAAACAGCACAATCCTGTAAGTGGCATTTCTGTCCCGACGCAGACGGTTATTTTGTTTGAATATGTAAGAGACCGAAATATATTTTTGACCTGTTCCTGCCCAAAAGTGGCGCTTTTAAAACTACAGAACTGTAGAGAATGTTGTGTAGGGTCAGTTTCTGCCCCAAACTCAATTTTCAAGTTTTTTGAATTAGGTCACTTCTATTCTAAAGGTGCGACATGTCAAAGTGGTCTATAAACGATCGTACTGAATAAATACAAGACATTTTGATTTTTGACTAATTCTGGCGCATGTAGAGGTTTTTGAACATAGTTTTTTAGGCCTGTCAATGGACTCGGAACAGTGAACAGTGCGTTTTTTATTTTTGATGTACTCATTGTACAACTTGTACACAATGTTGGTAATACTTACATTTTAATGCAATTATTTTCTATCTTACTTTGTAATCGAATGATTTGCATCTAGTTTTCTACCTGTTTTGCACATAGTAATATTGAACTGAGTTTCTTTTTTTATACATACATTTTATAAAAAAACACTTCACGATAGTTCGTCGCCTGCTTTAATAACTTTTTTGTTTATTTTTTTATGTAATGCTTTTTTGCAGATACGTAAGATCAAAAACTCATAGAATATTCTATTAATATTGTAAAACTTGTAATTAAAATGTATTATGAAATATGATTGATCATATTGATGATTGATCTAAAAAAAATTGCCTAATGATCTAAAAGAAATGTCTACTGCTCCCGGGATACAGTCGTGATCATATTTCTTTTTTTTTCTTATTTCATTGATCACTCAGTGGTCTCTGCCTACCCCCTTGTGAAAGAGGACATATTTTTTAAAGATCTCTTTTATTAAAATAATACAAAAAAATAAATCGGGTTCGATCCCCGCCACGGGACAAATGTTTGCATGTTCTGCAGATATTTGTTCCGGGTCTGGATGTTTTTCTATCTATAATAATGTATGTATTTACAAAAAAAAATATATCTAAGTAGTATATCAGTCATCTGGTTACCATAACACAAGCATTAAATTGCTTAGCTTGGCTGCCCTAGCCATGCTACATTTCGACAATCGCTTTCGATTAGAAACTAAAAAAAATGTATATAGAATTGACATTCGATGACGACAACTCGAGCGATCATAAATGTCAAATCAAAGGTGTAGCGATGATAGAAAGAGAATAGATACGAAACATTTGTCACTTGTCTACGCACCTGGGACTAGATGACGCCGTGTGAAATGTCCAAGAATATTTATTTATTTTTATTTATTTAATTCAATCGTAGCCTTGGAATGAAAGTAAACCGTTATTTTACTATTACTATTTACATAATTACACGATGTTAGATTAATTAAATTTAATAAAAAACGGCTCACGCTACACCGCGAGTTCGCATGCATTGGTAAGCGCCGTCAAGCGCGAGTCGTTGCGGATCTCTGTGTTCCGTACACAACGTCACTATCGTAGCTAAACCGCAACGTTCAGATGGCGGAATGAGCTTGGTAGCGCCGCCAAAGGGACATGCACCTTGTGACAGCTGTGACGCGTGACAGGCAAGTGATGACGGCGTGACAACGTGACGACGTGACGCCAGTTGCACCGTCTACTCAGTTATACAGTCACTGCCATTGTTTCTGTTCTAAGGACGAGATACTATTAAGCTTTCGATTAGAACAATGTATTCTATTAAAAGCTTTAGATATTCTTTACTTATTTATATAAAATGTCCAAGAATATTTATTTATTTATTTATTAAGTATTATTATTGTAGGGAGATGACTAACGATACTTATCGACATTATTAAGCGTCCAATTACATACGAATTGGACGCTTAATAATTGAATAATAGCATATAGACAATTAATAATAAATGATAATTGATCTTAGCAAACTATCAATTAAATTATGCTTCATAATTAGTTATACAGTTCACAAGGAACTGTATAACTAATTATGAAACATACATTGTAACATTGATATGTTTTATATATTTTTTAATATATGACCTCTGTAGAGCAGTGGGCGAAGGATCGCCTGAGGTGCGGAGGTTGCGTGTTCGATTTTCGCCACGGGACAAATGTTTACATGTTCTACAGATATTTTTTCCTGGTCTGGTTTTTCTAATAATATGTATGTAAAAATCTATCTAAGTATCTATTTCAATAAATTAAAAAATCTAAAATCTATCAGTAATCTGGTTACCATAACACAAGCATAACGTTAGCTTGGGTCTAGATGACGCCTTGTGAAATGTCCAAGGATATTTATTATATATTATTTGATACGGGACCCTTTGACTTAAATAATACATTCCGGTGCGTGGGTACGCCTCATTGTGTGCAGAAACACACACTTCCATATTTATGTGTTAATGCAGTTATTTATATAAGAAAAAGTATAACTTAGTATTGGAAATATTAACGCTGCGCTTTACACGCATCAATTTATCACAGTTGATGTGGATAGTGCCCATTTTCTCATTCTATTTACATTTAAATTGCAATCGAATAGGAAACTAAATGGGATTAAAAGGCATTTTGTATTTCAGTGTAATATTATTCAAGCAATTAAATTTTTTAGGCTTACGGAAAACGGTAGACTGAAGATTATGAGTGACTAGCTGCGCCCCGCGGTGTTACCGGCGGTGAATAGTTCCCATTCCCGTGGGAATACCGGGATTTAAAGTAGCCTGTTTTTTAAACCAGGGTATAAGCAGTTCTGGTACAAAATTTCATTCAAATCCGTCCAGCCGTTTGAGCGTGAAAGAGTAACAAACACAAACTTTCACCTTTATAATATAAGTGTTAAGATGACGTTTTAAAAACTTTTTTGTACTTAATTAAGTAGGTAAGTAATTATTTTTATATATTTCAGATGAAACCCCAAACATGCATTGTTGTTACTAATTAGGGGTTTCATTGAACATCTTCTGTTTCCATAGATGCAATTATTTTGAAAACAAATAATAGAAATAAGACATAAAAACTACCATTATAAAACACAATTCAATTACCAATGTTTATATTGCAATACAAACCCATCTATGATGTTTAAAGGAAATTTAGAATTTAATATCAAGTTTTGAGCCTGTGTCTAATTCATACATAATAAACATTTTATTATACCGACTTCAATTTCTTATGAATAGAGCAATTTCCTCTCTCATTGTGCATTTCTGTTTATAACTAAAAGGATCATCGGATCCTAATTATTTTTTAATGCGACCATCTCAGGAGTAGGTACCTATACTCTTTAAAACAAAAACATAACTTTTTTGAATAAAGACATGGTAGTGGCTAAATGCGTTGCACAAGCCGCGCGAAGCCAAAATAAAGAAGAAGAAAATTCGGTCTATATCAGAATAATCGGTGGTAACTTAAGAAACATTTTTGTCGGTACAAAAACGTTTCTTAAGTCGCTTAAAAATAAAATAACATTGAAACCAACCGCTCAGTACGATCGGTACTTCATTTTATTTAATTACACCCGTCTATATTTATACTTTAATAAATGCATTTATAAAATGATACTCGATTCAATAATGTAGAGGCCATTTCGCCTGGGCCGGAGCCAATTATAGGAACAACAATGTCTGCAGATAGTCTATCGAATGCAAAAGTCATAACTACCCACAAGTACTTACAAAATGTCAACAGGTATATTTATTTTTGTAGTAGTGACCTGTATATCAATCAATCATTTTAATAGACTATCGGAATTATTTAAGGCTCAACTCACAATAAAAGAGCATCGAAGAGCAGCGAAGCGGAGCGCAGTTTCATTGTCATACGAATTTCAACTTTATTTTCATTGCTATAATACTTATTATCGCAGAGAATTCGCCGGAATTCCCGCGAAGCCGCGGGCATCTTCGCGTCTCGTTCGAGTTTCTCATGCGATAATAAGTATTACAGTAATGAAAATAAAGTAGAAATTTGTATGACAGTGAAACTGGTGTGAGTTGAGCCTAAGAGGTAACCTGAGAGACTTTTGAAAAATAGATATTTGAAAAGTGTACAGTATACAAAACCTTCAGCTATGGGCCCTATGTTCTCATTACTTGTAAATGCGTAATTTTTTTTATTAGTGTGTGAAGATGATTAAAAATTGGGCAATATTTCTAATTTCTGAAGATTTCTACTTCTTATGATAATTAGAATAATAATAAAAACAAGACATAGGGCATGGTCATGGTAGTTAAAAGTTATTTGGTACAAATATATTTGCCCTTTGTCATTCATTAAGCCCGTCACACACGTATATATTATAGCTGCGTGTGCGGTCACTTGAATATTTGTATAGAAAACATATCGTAATATGCCTTGCTATAGGTAATTATTAGTAATATATATTATAGCTACGTGTGTGACGGGCTTTAAGGGAGGCAACTGTCGACTACGTTTGTATGAAGAAAGAGCAGGTACCTATCCCTTCCTCGGAAAGAAGAACTTCCTTTTCCTTTTCCTAGATGAAAGTTTACAATGAATATTTATATTATTTATTTACCAGGAAAAGCCTAGATATAAATTGAAAGCGTTAAAGTATATATTAAAAAACTGTAAAGGAGTTGTGGTACACTCGACTACACAAAACAATGTCAATGCACTCATAAATTATAAAATCTATTTGGGCAAGATCGTTGCACTTATTTCATTAATATAATATTGAGTTTGTTCACATCGAGTAATGAGTCACGGCATCAAGTATCGAATTAAGAGTGTTTGCGATGCATTTGCTTGCTTTGTTTGCGATTGAAGGTCTTATTCTCAGATACGAAGGTCCAAATTCGTACAAACTTAATTAATATGTTGTAGTATGAAATCTTCGTTTAAAAGTAATGCAATAAAGACATGAAGTTGTTTAGCTTTAACTAAATTTTATAAACATGCCTTTACATCTTTATAGCAAGTGGTTGATGTAAGTTTCACTGCGGTCACCCATCTGTTAGAAGACCGCGCTGATAGTAGCGAAATTTACAATCAGGCGAACTGCATGACTTAAGAAAACCATCTACTTACGTTTTTATTCTTTATATCCATTTAAGTATTAAAATTTATCTCATTTTAATAAATACGCTGTTTAATTTGTTTGCAACAATAATAGCAATAATAAAATTAGGCTATTTTCGGCAATCTCTGTTGCACAGTTGATAAAAGCTTATGATGCAGTAGGTTGCGGGTTCGATCCCAGCCGAAGTCACAATGCATGCTGAAAATGTTGGTCACGATATACTTCTTCGTGCTTCGGAGGGTACGTTAAATTGTCGGTCCCGGCTTTTAAAGTCGTTAAGCCATGACGGAGGCCTTTCGGCGGCCTAAAAACTCCGTCACCAGAGTTGGCCACTTGCTCATACGAACTTACTTTTTACGATAGATCTAGGTCATCTAGATTTGAGTGTTATTAGTATTTCCTGTACTGGTAAAAGTCTATAGAATACATTGAGACGCACTCAAGATAGTCTAGTAAAATACATGTATTGTGTTCAGACGGTCCTCAACAATATCACAATAGCTTCTCCGAGGATCGAGGCCGTTGGATAGAGCAGGAGCTCGCGGCAGAAAACTTGCATTGTGACACAAATATAAAAGTCGTTATAAAATACTTAATAAGCGGTTCTCCCGCCTTTTAAATTAAAAAAAGTTATAGTGCTTGAGTGTTTATTAGCCCTAGGGAAATTACAGATGATAGACTCGAGTCTATCATCTGTAATTTAAAATAAATTGATGATCTGATCAGATCATCAATTTTTTTTTAAATATGCGTAATTTTCAAAATCTGACTGTGTTTGACGGAATAAACGATGAAATACAATAAGAAAAAATTGTGGTTTAAAATAACTTTATAATATTGAAACCAACCGCTTGTAGTACAATCGGTATTTCATTTTATTTAATTACACCCGTCTGTATTCATCGCTAATAATTATGCATTTATAAAATGATACTCGATTCAATAATGTAGAGGCCATTTCGCCTGGGCCGGAGCCAATTATAGGAACAACAATGTCTGCAGATAGTCTATCGAATGCAAAAGTCATAACTACCCACAAGTACTTACAAAATGTCAACAGGTATATTTATTTTTGTAGTAGTGACCTGTATAATGAACTAGCTGCTCTACTCGTCCCGACTTCGCACTGGTGAAGAGTTTAAGACTTCCCTTTGCAGTAGACATGTCATCGTTCCTCTGTCCCCGATTAGCTTGCCTATAACCTGCTTCACAAAATCAACTAACAAAAGTAGAAAGATTTTTCGGATTCGACTTAGTAGAGCATGGCGCGGTCAAACATACAAATTCTTCAATCATCTGGTTACCATAACACAAGCATTAAATTGCTTAGCTTGGGACTAGATGACGCTGTGTGGAATGTCCAGGGATATTTATTTATTTATTCTGCTTTGTTACATTGGTATTTATATAGAATTTGTGTGTTAATAGTTATAGTGCTTTAGTGTTTACAAGGGAAATTATATCTGGGCGTGTCTAGTGCAATCAAAATTTAAATCACCGCGACTTCTAAAACGAAATGTATCTAAACGTTAATAAACAAAAATAATGACGTAATTAGTCGAGGCCATGTTCAGAAGCTGGTCTGAATTAAATAATATCGCGCTCGCTGTTACGCTTTAACAAGTAAGTTAAAGCGTTACAGCGCTTGAGTTACCGTTGAATTAAATTTGTGTCGTAAGTTTAACGCTCTCAGCTTTCGGTCTATAAACCAGTGACACAATGCTCCGGTGACTCACAATAGCGAATTAAGTATTATTTTAAATTGACGTAATTGAAAAATATGCAGCTTGGGCTGGTATAAATTGATTCATGTATAATAAGTAGAGGTGCAATGATAAGTCGAGAGCCGAATATCGGTCTTAATCGAAAAGCCGAATTCGGCTTTACTGAAATAATATGACAACCAAACCGCGGTAGACTCTTTAGGAGCTCTTTATTTTTAAGTTCTGTTATAAAAAAGTTTAGGTTTAATATCAAGTCTAATAAGTATTTACAATGGTGAACTACATAAACCAAAGACGATTAATATCTAGAAGACAGACAAAGGCCATACACAAAATCGTAACCCTGATCCCGCAGTACCAGATAGCCTGGAATCAATACTTAGTAGTAGGTAGCAACAATATTCAATATAAAAAAGTTTTAGGTAATTCTAACTAGAAAGTAATTGAAATTTCTTGGATAAAATTGATGTTTTAAAGTTTCCAGGCTATCTGGTACTGGTTACGATTTTGTGTATGGCCTTTGTCTGTCTACTAGATATTAATCGTCTTTGACATAAACTATTCAATTTCAAATTTTAAAATTCTTCAAATTTCAAACTTTATTTACAAACTGAACTATAACATCACAGAACAATTAAACTATTGATGCGGCAGTGGCGAGGCATCTTTGTTGTATTCTTTCCACATAGTGTGTTTCGTCTCTGCGTTACCGTTAGCGTTACATGCGTAAGTTACCAATAATTATACCATAAACGTTACCAATATATATTCTGTTACCATGTTCCATGATTTAAGCTTTGATATCAGTATCCATAGATTATATAAGTTGAAGGATTTTCGAAAAAAAAGCTGTGAAACCACCACCATATTGTTTTGTAGAACCCAATATTATGAAAACTTACAAGGCGGCAAATAATCTAATATTTCGGCATTACAATGTCTAGAGCATCTCTACTACTAAGAGGATAGAATCTAGAGCTCAAATTCTATTGGGTAATGCTTTGGTCAATTTTCTATGCTTGCAATAAAAATGATGTCTTTGTTTGTGTTTTCACCAAATCTAAGAAGGTTGGCAAGTAAAATTGCCAAGGAGATGCCCAAATAAATAGAAATTAAAACAGTTTTAACTGTTAAAAAGTTGAATTATTTGATTTAACAATAACTTTTTCACCTATTATTGTTATTAAAACCTCAATTATTTTTTAATATAAGTACACTTTCAATTTTCTGAGCAGTTTCCTAAATGTAACATGCAGTTTTTTTAAACAAACATACATTTATCTAAGTACTTACGTTCATTATTATATATCTATAATAATGTATGTTACAAAAAAAAATTATCTAAATATTATATCAACCATTTGGTTACCATAACACAAGCATTAATTTGCTTAGCTTGGGACTAGATGACGCCGTGTGAAATGTCCAAAGATATTTATTTTATTTTTAATATAACGAAACATTATCGGTGTCTAAGGCCGGTATTCAGAGACCTGACTCAAGCGTCGATTTGAACTCGGTTCAGCGGAACTCTGCTTAAGCATTGATTCGTTGCTTAAGTATCGTTTGTATTCAAGAACGTTGCTTGAGTAAATGCTCAGCTAAATCGAGTCTCAAGTGTCGATTCCTTTTTGTTTATGAATTCAGTCTGTTCTCATTTACATTTTTAATTTATTTTGTACTTCCATTCCGTTATACGCAGAAATTCAAAATGCCTGGATGAAAAATTAATGGCGACTCTCGAAAGTGAAGTAAAAATAACGTGTAACGGAACGACTTTAGAAAACTGACAAATTCATTCATTCATACGTCAGTCGTCAAGCAAGTCAATCAAATTTCAACAATCGCAAATCGCGGGATGAAAATGTGAAATCAATGAATTTATTTTTACGCTTTGACCAAAGACAGGTAATACTGCTTGGTTATCGGCGGTAGTGCTTCTTGCCCTGGTCTGATGCATTATGTAGTGTTTGTAGACACAAACGTTGTGGAAGATAGCACCAGCACTCGTTGAAGATGACGAGACACGAAGGATCTCTCTCAACAAGCTTAGCCTGGACATGATCTAACGATTAGCTGTTTCCCGTGACTCCTATAAACTTTATTTAATACGTTTTAAATAAGTGTGTGTAAAATATTAAATAAAAACATTATGGTAGTTTTGTCAATATATTTTTTATTTTACCCCAGCCAAACCAAATGTGTTTAGGTTATGTACGTAGGTAGAATTTTCGACATAAATAAAGTAGGTAAGTAATCCTTATGAGTACCTACCTACCAAGACTAAACTAATAGTATTCTTTTATCTGTGCTAATACTAACTATAAATTCAAAAGTCCTTATAACATTTGTCTGTATGAAACAGAAACAAGGTCCCCATGCATATTTTGAAGTCTTGTCTTGTGTGTCCGTTATTCTAGCATGCTTAGATGACCTCGAAAATACAACGAATCGAATATATTATCCATTTTTACTGAAAACAAAACAAAAATGCTATCTGAGTAAATGCTCAAGCGTGGTCCAGACCACTCTCAAGCATTTACTCAGATTCCTTTGAAAAATGTCAAACTCAAGCATCGATTTCATTTGATTGAGGTTTTTGAATAAGGAATTACTCAGGTGAACTCGACTCAGCTGAACTCGACTCAGCTGAACTCTGATCAGCAAAACTACTCTCAAGTAACGTTCTTGAATAAGAAACGATACTTAAATCGACGCTCAAGCACAGATCGACGCTTGAGTCAGGTCTCTGAATACCGGCCTAAATCGACGATATTTTTACGTGATTTCTCGTGTGCAATTATAATGTCTAGGGGGCTTAAGGTCGTTATAGCAATATCCTCTTATGTCATATTAATAATAAAGTGCTTTAGCAATATCCTTCTTATGTCATGATAATAAGGTGCTGAATTATTGTTCGAATTTAAAGCTCGATGCGGCCTTAGCCCCCTAGTACAAAGCACAATGTATTATGTATGCTCTAATTGCCCCTGTCAAAATCTTCAAAATAATCTTGAAGATTTGAGTTTTGATTGAAATACGTATACGGTTTCCAGGGATACAGTCATAAGCCTCTTACACGGTAATTTTTGTGCAACTCATACATACAATATAAAATCACGCCTCTTTCCCATGGGGGTAGGCAGAGACCACGGATCTCCACTTGTGCAACTCAACTTCAAAAAATTGCTAGAAATATTTATTTACTGGATTTATGATTGTAACCACAGTACATCTTGTAATTTTTTTAACCGACTTCGATAAAGAAGGAAGTTCTATGTTTACTGTTATGTATTATAAAAATATTATAAAATGTAAACGTCCTTGACCTTACATGTTTCAAGAAATCTCCTTTATCAAGGCCAACATAATACCCATGTTTATATTGAACTAGCTGCGCCCCGCGGTGTTACTCGTGAATAGTTCCCGTTCTCGTGGAAATACCGGGATCAAAAGTAGAATATTCCTTAATCCAGGGTATAAGCAATTCTAGTGTGGTACCAAATATCATTGAAATCCGTCCAGCCGTTTGAGCGTGAAAGAGTAACAAACATACTTACACTCACACAAACTTTCACCTTTATAGTATTAGTGTGATGTGATTTAGCAAAACACGCAATTATGAGGCCATCTCTATGTAAAATAACCCTGAGTTAACCGCTAAAGGGTTCCGCTAAATATGCATAATTCGATTCGATTCCAGAAGTTATCAAAACGCATCCACTGAATACAGCATTAAACAAATTTCTTAGAAACATTCCGAATTAAAGATATACCTTTACAGGTCTAATGGCACGTGACGCGCGCAGACGAAACGTGCATTTTTACTTATAATAAATAATAAGAGGCCAATTATACCGGCCCAAATGATAGTATACGAATAACAATATCTCAATAATTTTAGGTCATTCTGACTTATTATAATATAATATTATTGCCGGTCGAATTGGTTTTTACAATAATAAAAATAGTTAAAGCAATTATGGTGAGCACGGTGTACGGTGATCAGAGTTCGGCACGAAAATATAATTATATATGGATTATCAATATAATACGATGTAGCGATGCGTCTGTGTGTAAGAACTCAATTTTTTATTCTCTGGACATAATCAAGTTCAAATAAACAATCATAAATATATATTTTTATTATTTTTTTCTAACCTACCATGTCCTGGAGAGACCTTTGCCCAGCAGTGGGACATGATAGGTTAGAAAATATATTTCATCCGCATCATCCGCAGCCCGATTTCACCCACTGCTGGGTATAGGCCTCCATCTGTTTACGCCACTCCTCACGGTCTTGTGCCAGCCTCATCCAATTTCGCCCCACAATGCTCGTAATATCGTCCGCCCATCTCGCAACGGGGCGGCCGACATTATTTAATCATTGATAATTATTAGCTAATGAACTTTATCTTAAAACTTATAAAAGTTAATAAAAAACTCATAATTGTACTACATGTAGGCACATGGTATAGTACCTCTTAAAAAGACATAAAACAGTATGCTTAAAGCTAACACGTAATTGTACGGCGGTATTATCGCTTAGAAGAATATCATTTAGGTACTTACTTTCTCTGTCTATCTGTTCTTAACTATAGAAATATGAAAAAAAATATGATATGTAAAAAATTTAGACATTTTGTTTATTGACTTATGTTTTAATAATTTTTAAATTGATTTATTTTTCTTTTATTTAGCTTATGTAGCTACATAATATAATATATTTATATAATATAATATTTTGCCGTCTACTCTATTGTACAAGGTCATAACTACCTCCACACTCACAGAGATCTGACAATTTTATTCGCGCTCTTTTGAAATACGGAATAAACGGATAAACGGAAACTAAGGCGCGGATCGGTATGAATAGAAATAATGTTTTGAATAAATACAAAAACAAAAACTACAGAATTTATGGGATACTGGCGTGACCCACTTTTGGTTTTTTTTTAACTAGAAAAAAATTTGGGATAGTTGAGCAACCAGCTGACAGCCGCTCGAGGCTGTCGTTTCCTATGAAAACAAAGAAGATCCTACAAAAAAGGATTTCAAACGACTGCCATTAAAATTAAAATACTCTAAATATTATTTTTCATGGCTCTCTGGCCGCGGGAATGCAAATATTTAATATTTTATACTTCCTGGAGGACATGTGTCAACAGACAGACTTTTTGTTGAATTCTTTACTATATTTGTTCAATATGAATGCACTCGCCTACTGTTTTGTGATGCCACACGAAACTATGTCTGAGAGTAAATAAAGAGGCGATAGATAAACGTGTGCCAAGGGCGAGCCAACTGCCACTTCCGAAGCATGGAAGCGTGTTCTCCGAATCAAGAAATATTACTGAACCTTTACTTCGTCAATCTAACAAACAACGTATTACAGGTTTTCTTGTTACATTGCCGGCGCTCGTAGCAAAGCTGGCTAAGACGTTCTTGATAGATCGTTGAAGCAACGTTCTGAGCGGTCACAACTTGGATGGGTGACTGCAAATAGCATTTACAGCTGAGCACTTTCGTGTTTCGGAGAACAAATGCTTTCTTGCAAATATGTAGGTATTTGCCTAAATTCTATGTTTTTCTATCTACAATATGTTTTTTTGTCAAATAATTTATGTAAGTATTATGACAGTAATCTGATTCAGATGCTTAGTTTGGTCTTAATGACGCGATAATGTCCAAGGATTAAAAAAAACATGTATCTAACAGCAGATCGTGTACTACACCGGTCATCAAACGTCCAGGAGTCACATCAGTTGTTCCCATGTCATATTAGTCCTATATTAGTGGCAATTCTGGATGTCGCCTAAACTTATTTAAACTAATTTGACAGCGCTAAAAATGTTGCCGTCCCTTTCATGACGATCGAAATAAAAAGGATGGCATCAATTTTAGTGCTGTCAAATTGGTTTAGTTAAGTTTTGGAGACATCTAGAATTGCCACTATTCTCCTACTTCTTACAGATAATCTAGAAAACAATCAACTAGGTCCCATGACGTAATCATCACATCAAAATAATCCACTGCAGTTTATACAGACGTAAAAACCAACGTTTTTATATGTTACGGCATGTCGGAAATTATATGTGCGTGTAAATAAAGCTAAGACATACGACGCTTGTATTTTTTTTAGTTTCGTCCAACTAAACAAACGAACGGCACAAACAGACTGTGTTATTGTGGAGAGATTTTTTATTTGAAGTTTTATTATAAATTTCGTGACTGAGTACACGGAATTTGTTCAAACAAAATAAGTATTTCGGAGCTCGGTCTTTTTATACTGTATCTGTGTATTTATTGTCTGAAATATTTTTCTTCAATTATTGGAATAGTTAAAAGGTATTATGTGGTAGTTAATTAATTATTAGAAATAGGTCATCTTTTTTCGTGTCTTTATTGATGTACTCGTAGTAGTTGATGTGGTACTTATATTATAGGTGAAAGTTTGTGTGTGTAAGTGTAAATGTATGTTACTCCTTCACGCTCAAACGGCTGGACGGATTTGAATGAAATTTGGTACCAGAATTGCTTATGTCCTGGATTTAAGAATAGACTTTTTGATTTGATTCCCACGCAACACCGCGGGTAACACCGCAGGGCGCAGCTAGTTGATTCAATATGAGTAGGTCACCTTTTTTCGTGTCATAACGATGTTTTGAAAATGAATGTCTGAGTGCGATATACAATATAAGAAGCATATTAAGCGAATGTGTTTATCCAGAATATAAGCTATACTGGTACCAAATTTCATTCAAATCCGTCCAGCCGTTTGAGCGTGAAAGAGTAACAAACACTTACACACACACAAACTGTCACCTTTATATTAATAGTGTGATAGTGTGATGTGTAATTCTTGGCTATTCGCAAAAACCAACCTCAAACCAACTACACTAGCCACCGACCACCCGCGGGCGGCCTGTCATTTTTCTACCTAAACAGGGGGGGGGGGGGGGTCAGCGCCTGGCTATAGGTACTGAGGCCCTAGCCATGTTACATTTCGACAATCGCTTTCGATTAGAAACTAAAAAAAATGTATAGGAATTGACATTAGATGACGAAAACTCGAGCGATCAGAAATGTCAAATCAAAGGTGTAGCGATGATAGAAATCGAATCGCTTCATAGCGAATGCCGGTTGGCTAGGCCCTCTGGGTTCTTAGACAAATGTCAAATGTTTCGATACTATTCTCATAGGTAATCGCTATACTTACCTTTGATTAGACATTTCTGATAGCTCGAGTTTTCGTCATCGAATGTCAATTCCTATACATTTTTTTAAGTTTCTACTCTAAAGCGATTGTAGAAATGTAACATGGCTAGGGCAGCTGATGTTATGATGCCGACGCCGAGTAGTGACCACTTAACCAATTTCAATAAATGATGTATCATTCGATTCAATTCAATTGCTCGCGTGACATGTCGTAACTGGCTATTTTTATCACTATTTTAAATCACACTAATATTATAAGGTGAAAGTTTGTGTGTGTGTAAGTGTTAATGTTTGTTACTCCTTTTGCGGCTGGACGGATTTGAATGAAGTTTGGTACCAGAATAGCTTATATCCTGGATTAACACTTAGGCCGATCCCGGTATTCTCACGGGAACGAGAACTATTCACCGCGGGTAATACCGCGGGTAATAAGTATTCAAATATTACAAACGAAAATGATCAAGATAGTATCCCCAAAAGTAGAGAATTTACTCAGATCTTGAGACATTTACGATCCTTTGATGATATCTAAGGTCCACATACTTACAACATTTTGATTAATTTACTAGCACACAGTTTGCAGAAATAAGCATTCCGTGACAGCTTGCAAATCTTTTTTTCTTATAGGTAAATATTATTTTTATTATTATTACTAGCCTGAATCATCCCACTGCAGGGCAAAGGCCTCCCTTCCTTCTCTCCATTCATCTCTGTTATGAGCTAGTGTAGTCCATTGTGGACAGTAAGAGTCAAGCTCGTCTCAGGTAAATATAGGTAGGTACATAAAATCACGCCTTTTTCCCAACGCAGAGATCGCGGACCTTACGTTCCTGACACACCTCACCTAGTTATCAATCGAATATTTTTATTAACCTATTTCCCTAATAAAAACACAAGCTATTCACATAGAAGGAATTCAAAACAGCATTATATTGTGTTTAAAACAATGCGTTATTTATTCAATATTAATAAACTATCGCCGCTTAGAATGGGATTAATATTAAAATAGAAAAATGAACTTTTTATTGAGACTGGCTAATTACTTTTGAAGCTATTGTATTATACGAAAGTTACGTTAAAGTTATTTTAAAAGGAAAATGTTTTAGAAGAAAGTCTATCGCAAAAATTTTAATTCTAATAATTAATGTTTAGCTACGATACATTTTTAAATGCTAGATTATCCTTTTACTAATATTAAGAGATGGTAGCCATGAATGCCTCGAGATCTTAAAATGAGCCGTATACTTTTGTAATAAGGCTCATTTTGCTCATGAGTGACACGAACTCAGCGCGGGGTCACCTCTCAATCGCCTGTGGGTGTTAGGGTTCATATTTCTATATCTAGACTAGTGATTTACTTTGTAACTGATATTATATTTATTATTCTCTATAAGTGACATAACATATAAAAGAGGCACAAAGATTTACTTTGTTTTCTTTTATTCGGCGTCTGCAATGTCAAATTTTAAGTCATATTTTTCTCATAAATTGGGGCACGCTACAAAAACATCTGTTCACCGGTACCCCGCCTGTCCAAACTTAAAGTACCAAAAGTCACTTTGCTATCAATCGTCCGTATCACTCACCCCACGCCATTATAATAATGCGAGCGACAGAGAGAGCAACATATTAGAAAGGAACAATTGTTCCCATTACGTCGAATAAAAAGAAAAGTTATTATATTTTTTATTGGAGAGGGCCTCCACCCTCGCGGCCGCCAAGAGGGTTATTTTTATTTTATTTGAAAAGTTTATTTTCCATTTTGTTTTAACTTCTATTTTCGCGATGTGAGGGGTGAAACTCGGTCGCACGCACTCTCTCAAACTCAATGAGTCACTAATGCGTACGATACCATTATATTTTTATATTGAAACTTTGGCTTAAACAACATTAAAATGAGAAAAGTTGGTCGGGTGTTATATTGTTGGCTGGGCCGCTCGCATGTTTCTGCTTTGCGTTATTTTGTTTCGTTTTAGTACGTAATTGAGATGTTTTCGCGGAACTTTATGCCTACATCTGTATTGTTACGAAGCCGAGGGAGCCACCTGCTTGGAACGTCTCATTTTCGGAAACTACTTTGAATAACTGACAGTTTTCGGCTGTAACATGATGGGCTATCGAGATTGTGATATAGCGGGCTATACATACTCGTATAATACTATATTGTGTTTGGAAAAGGAAAAGTTGGGTCAACAGTGTATAACTTTGCCGGTTCGTTCCGATTGACTTTATACGTATAAATGTTATGTATTACGAACTGTACGAGTTGATACGCGTTCATTCATGACACCTTGTGGAGGGTTGAAAGTGAGCATACCCTCGGCGATCGAATCAAAAATTCATCGTCAAATCTAAACATTAATCCCAGATCACATCGTCACGTTAATGGCACATTCAATATCCTATCTATCTGTGGTTTTGCTTACTTTGGTAAGATAAGACATGTTTTATAGAAGTTACGTCAAATATGTAACCGCAGTAAACAAAATCTCAGTTAGAATATTAAAACTTATTCGATGCCTCTGACACAGTATTTCAATTTCAATCATTTCAATCATTTATTTATTTTCTCTCACAAACAATACATACAGTTAAATAAGTATAAATACAGGAAAATATAAAATGAAATAAAAATAAATAAGTAAATGCAGTTAAAAATAATCCAAAAATAAGGTGTCGGTTCTAACTTATTGACAAAGAAATGTTGTGAGAGACTGGTGCCTGAAATAGGTATAGATAATATAACCTGTGTTAGTATTGAACCTGGAATAGATCGTAAGGCCTGTTTGAGCATAATCAATTTTATTATGCAGGTTGGGGCACAATTGTAAGTCCTATTAATTATTGTAAAAACTTACGGATTGCTTTGGTAAGTTACTTTGGGAAAGTGTTTTCCTGGTGGGAAATAGAGTAGATTAAGATCAACTTGTTTAAAAAAAAAACATATTTTGCGAGAACGGATTTTTTTTTAAATCTAAAAATGCAAATAATTTCTTTCAAAATAAAACAACTATTGCCTAACATCAAAACTTTCTAACTACAAAAGAAAAGGTAGCTACCCTTAAGCCAGCCTGATTTGTAGGTATACATAGTATATGTAGATACGAGGTTTGAATTCAATTTAAAACTAAGCTTTTGATGGTTTGAGTGCATATTTGTTTGGACAAAACTACTCGTAGGTACATTTTCACTGTATCCCTGGCGACAAATGTATAACCATGAACTGGATGGATTGAAATGCTACGCAAAATCATAGAAACAACGTTAGATAAACAAGCCAGCATCCATCCACTTATAGCGTAAACATGTTTGAACGAGATTAGACCTAGCTATTTGATTAATATTTTCGAATTACTTACCACAGGCATGGAAGAGATAAAAGCCTGGAACGCAGCGTGTTAGGGGTAGAGAGAACCGACAGAGTCAGGAATACTACTCTTCCCGAAAAGTCACACGTCATGTCTTTTACAAAGGAAGGACGGTCGTTTATGTACACTAGAAACAGAAAAGGGCCTAGTATCGAGCCCTGTGGCACACCCATATCAATAACTGACCCTAAGGACTTTTCACCTCCTACTTCAACTTTAAAGACCGGCATCTCAGGACATCAGGACTTCGGCGAAAAGACTGCCAAGTTGAAGTCGAACTAAGCGGGCCATGTAAGTCGTATGGATGGTGACAGGTGAGCAGGGATTGTCACGCCATGGGTGCCTGCAGATGGGCGAAGAAGCCGGGGCAGACCGAGAAGACGCTGGCGAGACGACCTTGACACCTTTCAGGAGGGTTGGTGGGACATGGCAAAAGACTGAGAAAGATGGAAACAATTGGGGGAGACCTTTGCCCAGCAGTGGCTAAATATACACATTATGGAATTCTCCTTCTTCTTCTTCTTCTTCCTGCCCTTATCCCACTATGTGGGGTCGGCACAACATGTATTCTTCTTCCATTTCCCTCTATCAGACGTCATCTCAGCACTCACTCCTTTCTTACTCATGTCATCCCTCACACAGTCCATCCATCTTTTCTTTGGCCTACCTCTACACCTATATCCATCCACATTCATACCTAACACTCTCCTAGTAACATGACATTCTTCCCTCCTTATAACATGACCATACCAAGCTAACCTATTACTCCTCATCTTTTCATTCACTGGAGCCATTATGCTATTAAAAATCATAAAAAAATCATATAGAACTAGAGTAAGAACTGGCGAGGTGAGAAAAATGGTATAACACTGCAGAAACAGCGTTATTGTTTTTAGCGTAGCTCTAGGCGTCTGAATGTGTCGCGCTCTCTGTGTATATAGTACAACCAGTTATTAAATACTAGCTGAGCCCCGCGGTGTTACCCGCGGTGAATAGATCCCGTTCCCGTGGGAATACCGGGATCAAAAGTAGCCTATTTTTTAATCCAGGGTATAAGAAATCCTGGATAAAAAAAATAGGCTACTAATACCTAACATTCAAATCCGTCCAGCCGTTTGGGCGTGAAAGACTAACAAACACACTTACACACGCAAACTTTTACCTTTATAATATTAGTTAGAAATATTTGAAAGAAAAATACTCGGAACAGTATTGTGACGATGAAGGTATTATATCGTTCTTATTTTCAGAAATCCCAATTTTTCAGTGAATGTTCGGAAAAAGAGCTACGGAAATTCGGCATGCCTGAGAATATTACTTTGAAACAGCATTTTTAAAAGCTAAAAACTGAATAAAAAAGCTAAACATAAAGTATCCATATCCTCCTTCCAAACAGTGATTGATTGGAGTCATTGGTGAAGTTAGATAGAAATTGGATAACCGAATATTTAAAGAAGGTGATTTGATGATTACTGTAGATTGAAAGCTCTACGCTAAACTATAGTAACTATAGTAAACTAACGAAGCGCTCATGGCGAAGCTTGCTTAGACGTTCTTGATAGATCGTCTAAGTTAAGCAACATTCTGAGCGGTCACTACTTGGATGGGTGACCGCAAGTGGCATTATCAGCTGAAATCTTGCGTGCTTCGGAGGGCACGTTAAATTGCCGGCACCGGCTTTTAAAGTCGTTAAGACGGAGGCCTTTAGGCGGCCTAAAAACTCTGTCTCCAGAGTTGGCCACTTGCTCATACAAACTTGCTAAGTATAACGTTTGGTTTTTTTTTTAAAAGCAAAACGGCTCAATATTTCATTAGCTCATTCGCGTGGGTTCAACGCAATCAAATCGTCATTTAGTAAGATCATTGGCACTTTAGACCCGGCCACTTAAACATCAGTTAGCCGGCAAAGATCACTAAACCATTATCTAGTTCTGTGTGGCCAAAGTCTTTCAAGGCATGACCACCGGTAGAGTATCGCTGTTGGCACAACATCTTAGCTCCCGAACTTAGCTATGTTTACCCCCAAAAATATAGTAGTCCACATTTATGTAACAAGCGGCCGAACAATGTCTCCCGTGTGGTACTTGTTGACACTACGCCAACAAACGTTGCATAACAATAAAAGGAGGTAAAACGTATCTAATTGTTATAAAAACATGTAGAGATGCTCTGTGAAGAGAAATGCCGTAAAATGGTGAATATTGCAACACTATGTTACTTTTTTTATACTGCAATTTACAACACTGACTGACATTCGAATACTATTCTTGACTAATCGCTTTTTAAGATCCGATAAAATTACAACGTCCGATTTCATTTAGGGTTTTGCTTACTACGTTAAGAAATTTGTAATTTTTGGAACAGAAATAAAGTCAATAATTGAAACTTGAAGTTAACATAATATTATACATTTTAAAATATTAATACACACAGAACGACAACCATACGCCTATATTCAATAAAAAGCCGGATAAATGACGGATTATTACGGCTATCGCGGACACCCCAAACTTAAGACTACAGTATGATTTAAAAGTGATATTCTCAAACCATAAAGCAGTTTCACATGACCATGTGAAATATTTATCATAATATTATATGTAAACTTAAAGGATGGCCAGTAAGAGGTCAACTGTTTTGATACTTTAATTTATTATAAAGATTTTTAGACATAAACTAACTACCATACCTACAATCTACACTGTATTTATTATAAATAAATGAATTTCTTACCTCTTTTAGCGTCTAAACTTATGGGATACTATAGATGCAAAAATAGCATTTTTTTTTCTAAACCGTGTTTAATTTCGTAAGAATAGGGTAAGAATATGTAGAAAAATGTTGATTAATATTTTTGATTTATATACTTTGACGTAAATTTTCTTATTCATCTTCCTAGTTCCTGCTTTTTGACCCGTTACTTCTTCAATCATCATTTTCCGTTCTCTGCCTTTCAAGTCATTGATTCGTTCGCTTAAAGCTCTCTCGAGCTTTCAAACTATCAAGATCAACAGGTCACAGTATAAAGTTTCAATTAGTACCGATACATAGGGAGTCCGTTCGCGCCATACTGAGCTTTTGTTAACATTTTCAAAATGTATTTAAATATATTTTGAAACAAAAGAAACTTAAAAATACGAAACGTTACTTGGATACTTTTGTTATTCGTATTTGGACTTTACTGTGACTTCAACTCAACCTTAAAATATCCTTTCGAAATCTATACTTATCCTACTAAAATAATAATATGGTATCCGTCCGCGGCTTCGCTCGCGTGGTACTTGCGGTGTTACCCGCGGTGAATAGTTCCCGTGGGAAGACCTGGGTCAAAAGTAAAAGCCTATGTGCTATTCTAGGATATAAGCTTTCCTGGTACCAAATTTCATTGAAATCTGTCCAGCCGTTTGAGCATGAACGAGTAACAAACATTCACACTTACATACCTACACAAACTTTCACCCTTTTAATATTAGTGTGATGTAGCCCATTGTGTCCCACTGTTGGGTAAATGCCTCTATAATACTGTTACTTATATTTTATTTATTTATTTATTTATATCAGCCGTTCGTGTCGTTATATTTTATTACTTTTTAGAAAAAAATATTTTGAAAAATTATCAAAGATTTTTAGCGGTGAAGTTATTTTATTTTTGAATTATTTTTACAAAATATCAAAAGTTTGAGATGCAGCAAATAAAGATGTGAATCGAAAAAATAAACGAAGAACTTCTTAATTTAAAGAAAATATGTGGCTCTGATAACAATCTAAGCTCAGCGGACGTGAGGTGGGGCCACACTGCTAACGAAATCGAAGAAATCAAAATTGTACAATTCTGTATCGTAACTTTACTTCATTGTCTGGTGAAGTTACGAAGGTCTCATTGACCAGTTAACATACAAGTGATAACATACAACAAATTTTTTTTTTATTAAACTTTTGACTCCAATTTCGGTAGATAACAATTTTCTGCCTTTTTGTTCACTCTGAAGATCCTCCTTTTGTGATTAAACATGGAGTTATACAAACACAGTTCCTATAAGCAAGAAGCAAACTCTGGTGACGGAGTTTTAGTACACTCAAAAGCCTCCGTCGTGGCTTAACAACTTTTAAAAGCCTGACAATTTAACGTGCCCGAAAGCACATAAGCGCTCAGCTGTTTGCTACTTACCGTTTTTTATGAGAGTATGAGATGAAAACTAACCCAAGATAAACAACACAATGACCTAAACCCATTGAGATGTATTATAGAGCCACAATCAGACAAATAAAATGTAAACGCCTAAACTCGGCGCACGCTACGTAGTGCGCAGAGTTTTTCTTTTTTGCGAACAAGCGACATTGAACATTAAAACAAACGTCATAACGTCTACATTCAATTATCAAATGTCATTGTAGAACATTGAATTTTCACGCACATTTTTTGAGTGTTGGCAGCTATTAGATTGTGACTCTTTAATACATCTCAGCGCCACGTAAAAAGAGCGCTGGCTGTCAAACTGCGCAGTGATCAATGATTGGTGGAGAGGTAACGCGGCGCACTTCATTCCATTGATTTAGAGAGTGCTATTGGTTCGTCAGCGAGTGAACACAAGCGCAAGCATACCCCCGCTTCTTCCCCTCAGCACTCTTATTACATAGCGCGACCTATAAACAACACAATGACCTAAACCGCTATAACTCGGGACACACCTTGACAAGTGTTTTATACATCATTTCATAAAACTGTTCAAACAAAAAGGGTAGAACTAAGTAAGTCTTCGTATACAGTTTTATTTACTTACTGTTTGAATGCATCGGAATTTCATAAATAACGAGCACAGTTCTACGCCATTTTTATTTTTATACCTTGTCTAACCTTTACCTTGTGCAGTAGACACCATGTTAAAATGAATAGGAATTGACATTCGATGACGAAAACTCGAGCGATGTCAAATCAAAGGTGTAGCGATAATAGAAAGAGAATAGATACGAAACATTTGTTTTATTATTTATTTATTTATTATTATTATTTAACCACAGTCATGTAGTTGCAACCCCATGGAAATAACTTTAACACAATCATCTTGACTAGATGATTTATACAGCGTCAGGACGCAATCTTTGCCTACGTTTATTTAAGACGCGTAGTGCCTGGTACTGTGACATTGTTGAGAAGGAAAAGGCTTGTCCAGTAACTATACTGCTAATAGTGGGTGGAAAAGGGCTGACAAGATGATTACTAAAAAGCGAATGTGGTCCCACTGTTGGGCAAAGATTCACTTCTCTACAGTTATCCCTTTCCGGCAGACCCAATCTGATATTTTCCATGGTATTGTAATATCTAATGCTTGGTTCCAACATTGGCTACGAATAGAATGGCCAATGGTAATGCTCCGTTTGTTATATATATACGGTTATTCGACACAAACGAAGCATTGTTTTCTATGTATAATATGTATGTATTTACAAAAAAAAAATTATCTATGTAGTATATCAGTCATCTGGTTACCATAACACAAGCATTAAAATGCTTAGCTTGGGACTAGATGACGCTGTGTGGAATGTCCAAGGATATTTATTTATTGTCATTGGCCATTCTATTCGTAGTCAATCAATGTTGGAATTGGAACCGAGTTGAAGCCAATGTGTGGTGCATTATAATAAGACTTTCGAAACGAACTATTGTTTAAAAGTATAAATTGAAATCAATGTATTCGTATAAATCCGCGTTCTGTTATTTAAAAGCGTTTTTTAACATTCTTGTAATTGTTTGAGATTTGAATGCGGCGTCAAGGCCGCGTGTGCTTGCCAAAACAATGTCCCTTGATTTATGAGGCACAGCATCTGAGTAATGCTTTTAGAAACACACAATAACATATTCAAATGTTATAAATCGTCGCTCCAACTAATTTAGGAGTGAATCGGAACTGATTCAATAACTCTTGCAGAGTATGATTTCTCTGAAATTTAATAGATATTTGTCACGAGTCTGGGTGTGTTCTATGTGTGTAATGTCCAAGGATATTTATTATTATTTATTTATTAAGTATGTATAATATGTATGTTTTTACAAAAAAAAATGTAGTATGTACCTAGTACAAGCTGACTCGGTGCACTTCGTACCACCATAGTTTTTTTTTTTTACTTTTCTCACCGTTTAGACCTTCCCTGAACTTCCACAAATATTTCAAGTTTGGGCTTAGTCCAGCAATGCCCTGCGTGGGATGATCATCTTTGCAGGGGATTTTTGGAATTTTTGGCCAGAAATTGCCGGTTCACAAAGAACCAAATGGGTTTTTAGACAAAAAAATTCCAGAAATCCCCTAATCCATTTATATGGTTGATTTTATTAGTACTGACTGATCCAGCATTATCTATTATTCTGTGACTAAATTGCGAGACTTTTATTTTCCAAAGAGCAGGTGTTCTGCCTTTTTTGTCTGTGACTTTCGTTGTATTGTTCTTTCCACACTTCATTGTTCGAAGTTGGACAAAACAATTGTTTTATTGGTAAACCTATCGAGGAGATACTGGTAAATCATGAATACCTACTTTTAATTAATTCAGCTATTCATTTAATTTATTAAATAAATTGAATTAAATATGAAACTGTAGCCGATGTTCATATTGAACAGACGCATAGAAATCGTTTTTATTTTTAACCGACTTCAAAAAAGGAGGAGGTTCTATGTTTTACTGTTTTTTTGTCATTTATTCTTGTAGGACCTCAAGGATCACTTAAGTTTCGTTTTACATGCTAGGTGATTCTAATGCCTGTTCCAACGCGACTCCCTACACCAGGGAAAGAATCAGGCAAGAACCTGGTGGTGTAGGCCTAGCTTTTTTTTAAAAGCGATCCCTTAACAATCTAAAATAATCTAAATAGTGCCGTTGAATCATCTATCAAACCATCCAAAATCAATCGTTTGGATCGTGTCTTCTACTGGTTCGGTTCTTCGATGGAAGATTTAAGCGGTTCCAAACCTGTCCGTAATCAGTACCATAAAACTCTGTCACCAGAGTTGGCCACTTGCTCATACGACGAACGAACGAACGAACCATAAAATTCGATCCCAAACAATACTTTTCAAACATCACGGTGTGAACTCCGCACTAAACAAACAAGCGGTAGTGCTGTACCTACCGTGAATTGTCAAAGTCCTATTAAAGTCAATAATTGAGAGCAAACACACGAACAAAATAACTTAAGGAGGAAACTGGTAGTTACATTTCACGAGAGATGTCTTAAACAAGCGGCTGCGGTCACACCGAAACGTAACGGCGAGCAGAACATTAAACAATAAACAACATTTTATTAATTCGCTTAAATTAATTCCAGAAACTTAACTTCTTTACTCCTTTTCATAATTATTTATGTTTTTTTACTGATGTATTTTAAAAAAATCTGCCAAGTGCGAGTCCGACTCTCAACCGAATGAAAGGTTCCGTACCGTTTTGTGAATATTTCAAGCGAGGCTAGTACCTACCTACCTGTTGCTGTTATTAATATCGAGCAAAAAACAGCAATAAAATCACGTTTGTTGTATGGGAACCCCCATAAATATTTTTTTTTATTTGTTGTTATAGCGACAACAGAAATGCGAAATATCATCTGTGAAATATCATTAAGAACTTTAAAAATATATTAAGTACCTATGTTTTAGTTTTATAAATATGTAGTGTTTTTATAACTTTATTTCGCTTTAGAATGTTTTATAAGTAACCTAGGTATGTACTGTCATACGACAAATAGATAGAAAAACAACAATACACAAGGAGCATGTTCAATACAACATAGATGTTTTGTCATTCACGCTGCTTGTGTGGTCTTGTAAACACATTCATGCCGGCCATTGCCGCACTTCCTAGACGCCCTACATTTTATACAATACTCGTATTGTATTACACTGTACAAGTTGCTTTCAAATTGACAGCTAGGCCACTCTAATACATAGCTTACACGAGTCGGTAAGCCGTTCTTTCTATTGGAACTTGATACCTAACAATAGGTGCGTCAGTCAGACAGAATGGAAATTGAATAACTGACCAAGCGCGTGTCGGGCCACGCTTAATGTAGGGTCCCTTAGTTGTCTAATATGCTAAAGTATTTAATCGAATTCCGATGTACTTACATTCAATAATGTTAAAACAGTTAAAAACTTTATTGGAAAACTAGGTTATCGTCATTTTCTACGAATTTTTTTTTAAATGAAATGAAAAATGAAATATGATCACGACTGTATCCCGGGAGCGGTAGTATTAAATTTTTTAGTTTATCCACATTTCGTTTTTTATTACTCGTCAACCTGTAAAGCCTACTTGGTTGTGATAGTTTTTCTTTTAAATTCACTATATTAGGTACCTATACTTAAAAAAAAAAACATATTTCCAAATACGACGGTTTCGCTGGCAGGAACACTTGACTCGAAAAACGAATTTTAGCCCTTTAAAGCTAAATATTTCACAAACATAATAAATAATATTTAAATTGATGAAAAATGGTTTTAGTGTCCAACGACCGACACCCCTTTACACTATAGAGTAAACGAAAAAATCATTTTTTATAAAAAAACAAACACGAATTTATCACCAACAGGCTTAATTGTTGAAATAAATTAAATGTCTGAATAGAGTGAGCTTTCTGTAGTTTCAAAGCTAAGAGCAAGCAGCGGTAACTCGGTATTATCCTCATGTCAATTCGCGTTAATCGACTGCTCGTGGCGAAGACAGTTTAATTACAATTTCGTCTCATTAATATCCTTCCGATTAGCCTTCTGATTACTGACACTATTTATAATTACTTATTAGATTTGATTTATAAGATTTTTTTAAGAACTTATCCCATTTAGTTCAACGGATCAGAACTATCAATTTTATTAATTTAGGGGACATCTCTAAATTTAATTAATTTAGGAGTGGTGGGAGATCGCCAAAGACTGTGGTCAGTGGAGGATTTTGGGGGAGACCTTTGCCCAGCAGAGGGACATTGATTACTAAAAAAAAAAAGGGGGGGGAGGGGGTGAAATCCGTGGTCTTCGCTATGTAATGTATTATTTAAAAAAGTAAGTTTAGTAAAAAGGCCAGGCCATAGAGGGAAAGGCATGAATGAGAACGGCACAGGGCCGATTAGAGTAGCGTAGTAGGCTTATATCCAGCAGTGGGCAATTATTCATTAATTTAAAAGTGATTTACATTTAAAAATTGCATTAAGATCTGAAAATAAATGTCTACCGCTCCCTGGGATAGTCGTGATCATATATTTTTTTAAAGAGGCAAAAATTTTGTTATTCATTATAAGTTTTCCACTTTAATAAATAAAATGCCATCAATTGTCACGAGAGGTGTAAATGCGGTTGGCTAAGAGCATCTTCATTATCTGCCTACATTACTAGAATTCAAACAAATATAAAATATGTCTGTCTACTGTTAAAAATAACAGGTGATTACTTCGTTGTTATCACAATAAATGCTTCTGTGCATGTTCTTTCTTGGTCATTTAATATCGGAATCAAAAGTAGCCTATGTGTTAATCTACCAAATTTTTTTCAAATCCGTCCAGGTTTGAGCGTGAAAGAGTAACAAACACACATCCTTACACACTTAACCACACACACACACAAAAACTTTCCCCTTTATAGTTTTAGTAGGATGGTCTGGTTTTCCAGATCTAAAAACCTGTTACGGCACTTACCTAGACAATGCTACTACAATCACCTGTTTGTTGACTAGGTAAGGCCTGCATCATATTACTACGTCACTCATTCTAAGAAACAGCCTATTATAAGCAATCGTGGCGCGCTTGCTAAGACTTCTTTCTTCTTGATAGATCATCGAAGTTAAGCAACGTTCTGAGCGGTCACAACTTGGACCTGAGCGCTTCCGTGCTTCGGAGGGTACGTTAAATTGTCGGTCCCGGCTTTTAAAGTCGTTAAGCCATGACGGAGGTCTTTAGGCGGCCTAAAAACTCCGTCAACAGATTTGGCCACTTGCTCATACGAACGAACGCACGATAAGCCATCGCACACTGCAAACTTTTCTATCGGCCAATATAGTTTGGTCGGTTTTAATCAGTATGAAGATGTATTAGTATATGTATAAGCGCTCGTGGCGAAGCTTGCTAAGACGTTCTTGATAGATCGTCGAAGTTAAGCAACGTTCTGAGCGGTCACAACTTGGATGGGTGACCGCGAGTGGCATTTATATCTGAGCGCTTCCGTGCTTCGGAGGGCACGTTAAATTGTCGGTCCCGGCTTTTAAAGTCGTTAAGCCATAACGGAGGCCTTAAGGCAGCCTAAAAACTCCGTCACCAGAGTTGGCCACTTGCTCATACGAACTTACTTACTAGAACGATTCAGTTTCTGCCTTGTATGTACTAGCAGACCAATTGTGCGAGGGGTTTTAAACAGTATCGCGTTCAGTGCCCATGACGCACGTGGCAAGAGAAGAAGATAGCGAAAGTGATTGGTAGAAAAGTACCTAATTATGGCTAGTAATGTGTGTCAAAAAAGATAACAATGATTTTACCCTAAATAATTAAATAACTCATACAATTCCAAGAATCTACAGTTTCAGTAACGAAAAACTTTCTGGCACAGGTATATTTTGCTCAATGGATCAGCTTTAGGCACATGGCAGTGGCTTGGATCAGTTGAGCTACCGATAGATTATTAACAAAGATCCTTAAATAGCTCAACTGGTACATTGTATTTTGGAAATTTATGTAAATAGGTAGTAATTTAGTTTCTGCAAATGTGTGTAGCGCGTAAAAATCTAGGTAAATTAAATACTCGTATTTGGCAACCATACCAGAACATGACAGCCAAGGTACGAACAGAAAGACTAGGTGAAGCCTTTCCTATTAAGAGAGGAGTTCGACAAGGAGACCCGATGTCACCCAAACTTTTTTCAGCAGTTCTTGAATACGTATTTAGACACCTCGAATGGGACAACTATGGAATAAATATCAACGGAACGCTACTGAACCACCTAAGATTCGCAGATGATCTTATACTTATTACAGGTGACGCGAGAAGCCTACAGGAAATGCTCGAACAACTTACTTCCGAAAGCAGAAATGTTGGTCTGTCAATGAACATCTCAAAAACTAAACTAATGACAAATGTAGAAAAGACCCCCATCAGAGTCGATGGTACGCAGATGGAATATGTGAACGAATACACGTATCTTGGACAAATTATATCTCCAAAGGACCTGACAAAGAAAGAAATAAACAACAGAATTAATCTATCCTGGAAAAGATACTGGTCTTTAAAAGAAATCGTAAAAAACTCAGAGATACCACTTAAATATAAGCAAAAAGTATTCGATTCATGTATTCTGCCTGTTATGACATACGGATGTCAAACATGGAGTCTAACAAAACAAAACATACGCGCATTAGAGACCTGCCAACATGGTATGGAAAGAAGCATGCTCAATGTTAATCTAAGACAAAAAATAAAACTTGAAACAATCCGGAAACAAACCAAAGTTACGGATGTAACATATTGTGTCAAGAAACTAAAGTGGAGGTGGACAGGCCACATGATGAGGAACAAAAAGAACAAATGGGCTAAAGACGTGACCGAGTGGTGTCCAAGACAACACAAAAGGAAGAGAGGCAGACAAAGTCGGAGATGGGAAGACGACCTAATAAGAATAGCAGGCGCAACATGGAGAAGAAAGACACAAGATCGCACTCTATGGCAAGTCTTAGGGGAGGCCTATGCTGAGTAGCAAGACAATCTTCGCGAAACGGGTGTCAATATTAGAAATTTAACTTAGTATGTAAAATAAATGTGTTTTGTAAGATTGTTGAATAAAGGCTTTATTATTATTATTATTATTATTATATTTGGCAACCGTGTCTGTAACGTCTATAAAATGGTAGGTATTATAATATAAAAACTGGGCGTTCTACATTTTTATTGCTCTACGCTTTTTAACTGTAGTAATCTATCCACCGCACATTATAGCACAAGATCGCGACGTCTGGAAAGAGTGGGGGGAGGCCTTTGCCCAGCAGTGGGACACGAACGGCTGATATAAATAAATAAATAAATAAATAATTTATCCACCGAACTATAAACACAGCGATTTGATACATCTATCCTACTAATATTATAACGCGAAAGTTTGTAAGTATGTATGGATGTTTGTTACTCTTTCACGCGAAAACTACTGAACGGATTTGGCTTAAACTTGGAATATACATAGTTTATGACCGGGAATAACAGATAGGCTACTTCTGATCCCGGTATTCCCACGGGATTATAAAGAGGTAAAGTTGGTTTGTTTGTTTGTATGTTTGGGGTAATCTCCGAAACTCATCTGATTTCAAAAATTCTTTCACCGATGTGTAGCATGGACTTTCCGAATGAACATAGGCTATATTTTATCAAGGTAGATTGAACAAAGGAATAAAAAAAATGATTGAACAGTTTATGATACATTTTTTTTTAATACCTCCTTAATAGTTTTATTTCGTTTTCCTTTGCCCAGCAGTGGGAAATTAACGGCTGCAAATAATAATAATAGCTTAGAAGAAAAGTAAATAACGAGTCAATTATAAGTACCTCTGACTACCCTCTTAGACAACTTCAAAAAGGATTTAAAAAGATGAAATAAATGTCTACCGCTCCCTGGGATACAGTCGTGATCAAATTTCATTTTAATTTCTTTTCAGAAGAAAAATGAATTAATTGTAGTAACTAGAGATTAAACATAATGTTGACTAAACATGAACGCACGGAAGCAAGGGATTTCTAAACTAAACTGATAAATTACACAATTTCTTACTACCTAAGCACCAGCTGTCAAGCGAATAAAGCCTTTTTGCGATTGAATAAGGTACATGTTACAACGCTACAGTGTAATGCAACTGAGATTTATGCAGATTATGAGATAAGATGTTGAACTTATCTTAAAATGCATGGTTTTAGTAAAGTAGCTGAGTAAAGGTAAACGCACACTTACCCGAGCCGAACGCGTCAAACTAATTCGAAGCCCCGGACACATCTGCGTCGAAAAAATCGTCCACACAGAAAAAATGACAGCGACGAAAAAAATGACTTTAGCTCTCATTCACACGCACTATAATTACATTGGTATTGTTGCTCTGTCGCACGCAACTGTCAAAATGCACATCGTCCGTGCCGAATATGATGACGTCATCCGAATTATCTAGGATTTCTGGGGTTCAGTTTCAGGCATCCTTAAATATTTTTCAAATTTAATATTTTTTTCTTAATTAGTATTAAGGCATTCCTAATTAAATAAATACCTAGTCTCAATTGTTCGCCAAACCAAAGATAATTTCATTATCTTTGGCCAAACTAACGCCATGCTAACTTCACCCAATGTGAAAATATATTTTTTTGTTAAAATATGTTGGTATCTCGAATCTCCTGAGACCCATGACACAGGCTTTCCCGCCTAGTTTGGGCCTCGCTTTTATTTTTTACCTTAACTTTTTTTTTGGCAAATAAATAAATGTTTATTATATTATTATTATTATTCGTTTCATTTCGTTCGGCTCGGAAAAGTGTGCGTTCACCTTAAAACGCATTCTGTTCTTGAACATTATTTGCATAAAACTTTGTAGGTTTAATATTATCGTAGAAGAATAACCTAGGATGACTAGTTCAACAGCTTTGAATACCTATCAAGCAGTGAGACATATATTATCAAAGAGTACAAATGTTTCATTATAAATGAAAAATCTTACTAAAAATTAACGGCTCCGGCAGGATTCGAACCTGCGTAGATACAAGCGATAGCTCTTAAGCCGAGCTGCCTGACCACTAGGCTACAGACCCTGTAAGCCGAGGCCTGAAACTATTAGTGAGATGATTTTATCGGTTAAAGCACAAAATATCCGATACTTAAGTGTGGTTTAACACTGTAAAATAATAAATAAACTATAGAATACAAATGTGTTCGTTTGTTTGTGTGAGGCTAACTTAGAAGAGTTTCTTTAATGGTATATTTTTATAGAAACATCCAAATAATTGTTTTATAAAATCAGCTTAAGAGCGGTCAACCCGGCTTTCTTTTCATACAAGCGCTCGTACGTGATTATGCCGTTGTAACAGATCTTTCTTTTAAACTTTTGAATTAATCTAGAGCACTATATCTAGGTTTCTATCAAAACTAAAAATCAAAATTTTGAGAAACAAATTCAGTATAAGCCTTTAAAAACCTGGTTTTTGCATAAATTTTACCTGAACTTTGGCCGTTCATACTGTACTCATAAATTATAGAAGTAAAGAAAATATTGTGATAGAAACCTCGCAAATGTTATGGATATTCTAAAAGACAAACATTTATTTTACAAACTTGTAAGACTTACTGAAAAACACGTATTTCCTGGAACACTTTTTATGAAATTTCCGCACACTATTTTTCGAGTGAGCGAGTGAGCGGCAAAAGTATACCTACTGAATGCCGAGCGCTGAAACGCTATCTCTCTCTTTTCGCTTTGCTTCTTTTTCTAGCATTGCGCTGGATGAAACAACAAGCATTTCAGCCATGCTCGCGTCGATGATAGACGCGCCGGGAAGGGTCACCTTAAGGTGGTCATGGAATGGATGGAAAATTTGTCATCTAGAATCTCCATAACATTTGCAAAGTATTCTATCACAATATTTTCTTTACTTTTACAATTTATGAGTACATTATGAACGGCCAAAGTTCAGGTAAAATTTATGCTAAAAGCAGGTTTTTGGAAGCTTATACTGAATTTGTTTCTCAAAATTTTGATTTTTAGTTTCGATAGAAACCTAGATATAGTGCACAGGATACCTATTAGTCCAAAAGTTTAAAAGAAATATCTGTTACAACGGCATAATCACGTACGAGCGTTTGTATGAAAAGTGAGCCGGGTTCGAATTAATTAACGACGCTAGTTATGACTTAAACAGAGATATTAAGAAAATAAGTAGGTGAGTCTCAATGATTACAAAAAGAAGACGTACCTTTATAATTTTCTCGTCAAAGTCATTTGAAGAATTCCAAGTGTACAATATTGAGCAGCCACAATTTTATTAATATTTTACACTCGATAAAAACTTAACCGACCGAATAAAACTAATAACATTTATAATATTTTAAACTAACCAAAGCCAAATTTAATGAAGAGTCATGGCTCAATTTCACATCTTTAGTGTACCATTTTGTATATAATTCTGATCTAACGATAGATAAAAACGCAATTACAAGTCAACTGATGTACACGTTTTTATTACACATTATAATGCATAATAAAATAAGAATTAACTTTTTTGTACAACTTAATATATTCTGTTATGATGAATAATAGAATAAAATTATGATCCGTACAGTCGAACGCAAAATTATTTTATGTGAACCATAAATTCTGTTAACGAAGTGTTTTACAGCGTTTTTATGAAATATTGAAGTAAAATGTTTGAGATTATGTTACGAATGCACATAAGAAATGGATTTGTGGTGTAAAATATCTCATTATAAATGAAAAATCTTACTAAAAGTTAAAGGCTCCGGCAGGATTCGAACCTGCGTAGATACAAGCGATCGCTCTTAAGCCGAGCTGCCTGACCACTAGGCTACAGACCCTCTAAGCCGAGGCCTGAAACTATCAGTAAGATGATTTTTTGTATCGGTTAAAGCACCGATGAGCGCCATCTACAGGGATATTAGAATATCCTGCCGGAGCCTTTAACTTTTAGTAAGATTTTTCATTTATAATGAAATTTCCAATACCTAAGTGTAATTTAACACTGTATAATAATAAATAAATTGTGTAAAATATCGTTTCGTTATTTTTGTATTACGTATGTTGTGAACATATTTATCCATGTATTGTTATTATGAGTCCATAGATTAAAAACATTAACCTTCTCGTCATGAAAAACAGTTCACAAATCATCTACACGATTAACCAATGGTTATTGTAACCGTCGAGTAATAACAATGTTGTGACAAATTTTATTTTACAATAACGTTTTATTCCGTATCCATCCAAAACAATAACAACAATGTAATTGATTGTTTTGGCTATTAAAGTATTCCAAAAACGGAAAAAGTTAATATTTACTACAAAAACTAATATAAATAAAGTATTATTTGATATATCGAAATTGAATTTCACTGTATCTGCAAAATGTGAGCATGCCTTGTATTTGGGTATACCTCTAACTACCCCTTAGACATCTTCAAAAGGTCTTCAACAGATAAAAATTAAGAAAATGACAATTATGATCATGCTTCGCTTAGAAGTTTCGGTAGTGAGAAAATAATTATGATTATATTATGAAAGAATTTGCCCTTGGGAATATCATATTTTTATGTTGACTCTACTGCACCGTTCAATACTTTTGTGCTCGACTGTCCATCGCAACTTACCAACGCTCCACTTCCGGGTTCTAATTTATGTTTTATAATAAAACTGAGACGTACCTGCAACAAAAGCATAAAGTTTAGCATTAAGTTGTAAACATGGGTTTTGTGTGAAAACCTTAATATTTACGGACATTAAACTACAGTTTTATTTATGAGTCGGCGGGATCAAGAATTTCACTGATCTCTGAAGCATAAGTTACTTGTAAGATTCTTTTGACCAAGACAATTATTAAACATGTTTTTTTTATTATGTAAGTATGTAGGTACTTATTAGTGGCAATTCTGAGTGTCGCAAAAGCTAAACTAAGCTAACTAAAATTGTTGCCGTCCCTTTCATAGCGATGGGAATAAAAAGGATGGCAATAATTTTAGTTAGTTTAGTTTAGCTTTTGCGACACTCCGAATTGCCCCCATTGGCTTCTTTGATTAAAAACAACTTTAAATCTACATTCAATCAGAAGTTAAGTACACAAAAATTGCATGTATGGATATGGATACTATTTTTGCATAAAACCTCCCTACACCTCGCTCATAGTGCGTTCGAATAAAAAAAACTAATCAATAATATTCTAGATTCAAAAGTATTTAAATTTGGAAACGAAGTCATCCCAATGGGCCGCCGCGTCGGCTACAAATAAAAATGACCTAGAGATAACTATCCCGGTTTATATCAACAATAATATAAAATAGAAACGCAGAGAAAACATATAATAACGAAGTCTGATTTCGTAAAAATCTGACAAACAAAGAATGGGTGTTATTTTTAGATGAAATTAACGCACATTATGAGCGTACGCGCCGGTTCCGACCGTGAATCATTTTTGGGTGTGTCCGAAGTGCTGGCGTTCAAGCGATTACATTGTTTTTATAAATATTACAGGATCTGAAACTTTTCAATACGTGGAATTTCATATTTTTGATACAGCCTAGAGCAGCCTAGGTTAGGTAAGTACATACTTTTTTTTCACAAATGAAAATCATCACTTCATTAATTTAAGAATATAACGACCCAAAACATTCTGTAATCAGTGTTTGAGATGTTGCTTATACCCTGGTGTAAGCAACTAGTGGTGACGGAGTCGGAAGCGCGCAGCTGTCATACCACTTGCGGTCACCCATTCAGTTGTGACCGCTCTGAACGCTGCTTCACTTCAACGATCTATCAAGAACGTCTACGCAAGCTTCGCTTTCGCTGGTGCTGACCTCCGTTACTCGCACCAAGCCCGAACACGTCATTGAACAACAAATATTTTCCACTGGATCTATTGTTTTGTTGGTTTTTCTTATTAAATCCATTTTATCTCATTGTGAAAGGTATCTTCGAAGCACAAAGAAGACCATTTAAGGCTCATAGCGTATGAGTAACTCTTCAAATGTAATTGCAAGCACTGATATAATTACTGAGACGACCTCTGTGGCGCAGTGGGCGAAGGCCCGCCTGAGACGCGAAGGTTGCGGGTTCGAATCCCGCCACGGGACAAATATTTGTATGTTCTGCAGATATTTGTTCCGGGTCTGGTTGTTTTTCTATGTATAATATGTATGTATTTACAAAAAAAAAATGTATCTATGTAATATATCAGTCATCTGGTTACCATAACACAAGCATTCAATTGCTTAGCTTGGGACTAGATGACGTCGTGTGGAAATGTCCAAGGATATTTATATTTATTTATTTACTGACGCTGACTATGACTTTTGACTTGACTTGACTAACTTGAATTATAATGACATGGTAGTGGCTAAATGTGTGGCAAGAGTCGGCGAAGCCAAAATAAAGAAGAAGAAGAGAAAGTAATGTTGATAACGTGGGAGAAAAAGAGATAACAATGTTTTGTGTGGATGACACTACTGGAAAACAAAACTATAGATTTTAATTAAGACGTATCTGTGAATGATTTCGGTAAAGGTGTTACCAGACCGATCGATCATCGCTCACTGACGGAATGGATTGGTTGACGTCGATCGATGGTTTCATTCACACTAAAACATCGACTTAAATTCACCCTTTAATTTCTCGTGGTTTGTTTATCCACCTATATTTTATTGTGTTAAAGAAAAGAGATGGCGATAGATTTATCAGCATTTTATATGAAGCTTCTAGAACCAGTAAGTACCAGAGGGCCTAGCCAACCGGCATTCGCTATGAAGCGATTCGATTTCTATCATCGCTACACCTTTGATTTGACATTTCTGATCGCTCGAGTTTTCGTCATCGAATGTCAATTCCTATACATTTTTTTTAGTTTCTAATCGAAAGCGATTGTCGAAATGTCACATGGCTAGGGCCTCAGACCCCAATCACTAGCAATGATAGCTTCGTATCGAAACTATCACTGGTGACATGCTTAACCATTTGTTTTGACACTTCTCTCCACGTGACTTCACATATTCAAGATTCTGATCAACAAGTTATATTGAAGACTAGCAGACCCGCGCGGCTTCGCTTGCGTGTTTTACAAGCTACTTTCCATTAAAACTTTGACTCCCTATTTCACAACTTTTTAAGGGTTATTTTGAAAAATCCTCAGATCCGTATTTATTTATTTTGCATACATAGTATTCCAACCGAGTTTTTATCTAATTGCACTTTCCTTTAAAACATTCCTATACAAACTTTGACACCACATTGCAACCCTTTAAAGGGGTAAACCTATGCAAAATGGCACCATTTTTTTAAGTTAGGACCTCTGGCAATCATCGGTGAAACCAGCATTCAATTCCATTCAGTAGTTTTTGCGTGGTGCGGGAACAAACATCCATCAGACAGACAGACAAATATTTTAAAAACCATTTTTTTGGCTTCTGTTGCTCTAAAAAATACTATAATAGTCTATATTAGTTTTTCATTAATATTTAAAACGTGCAGACATCGACGTGCTCCAGTTTTATTATATATGTAGAGAGTTATAGAGATTTATTATAATTATGTATCGAATAAAGAAAATATGCACAAGAATGATGTAAGGTTGAGGTATAATTATTACATTAAGTAAGTTCGTATGAGCAAGGGGCCAACTCTGGTGACGGAGTTTTTAGGCCACCTTATCCTCCGTTATGGCTTAACGACTTTAAAAGCCGGGACCGACAATTTAGCGTGCCCTCCGAAGCACGGAAGCGCTCAGATATACATGCCACTTGCGGTCACCCATCCAAGTTGTGACCGTTCAGAACGTTGCTTAACTTCGACGATCTATCAAGAACGTCTTAGCAAGCTTCGCCACGAGCAATTATAACATTTACATTATATTATACGTACATTATTTGAGCAATAACCGTATCCTGCTGGCCAACATTCGATACACGGACATCACGAACTTATATTTTCTTCTAAAGCTACGTCCAAAGTGACCGCGGTTCAACTCAGTTTTGCAAAAACCTATAGGTAACCCAAACCGAAAAAGAAAGTGAATCCCGTACTTAAATAGCTTTCTTTTTGACAAAATCCACAACTTACGTCTCAATCACCTATCTAACTGTGATTTTGTTCTGATCACATTGATTCACACTGCGACAGTGGTTAGTATTCATCATTTTTAGTATGGAATTTATGTCAAACAAGCAAAGTAAGCAAATTCACAGATTGGTTATTGCGACTGGTCTTTAGTCAGCTACACGTACATTTTCCGCTGGAAACTGTCCGAGCATGGTCGCATTTTTCGTACCTACCTCGTTTGTTCGTTCGTATTTTAGTACCTGAGGCCCTAGCCATGTTACATTTCGACAATCGCTTTCGATTAGAAACTAAAAAAAATGTATAGGAATTGACATTCGATGACGAAAACTCGAGCGATCAGAAATGTCAAATCAAAGGTGTAGCGATAATAGAAATCGAATCGCTTCATAGCGAATGCCGGTTGGCTAGGCCCTCTGAAATGTCAAATCAAAGGTGTAGCGATAATAGAAATCGAATCGCTTCATAGCGAATGCCGGTTGGCTAGGCCCTCTGAAATGTCAAATCAAAGGTGTAGCGATAATAGAAATCGAATCGCTTCATAGCGAATGCCGGTTGGCTAGGCCCTCTGAAATGTCAAATCAAAGGTGTAGCGATAATAGAAATCGAATCGCTTCATAGCGAATGCCTGTTGGCTAGGCCCTCAGGACAACGGAGAGAAACACGCCTGCTATTGTTGTATACTTTGTTGAAATTGTTGAAACTTTCGTAAGTTGAATATTAAAACCGGACATAGGTTAGTAAGCTTAGAAATTAAATGAAAATGAAATATGATCACGACTGTATCCTAGGAAGGTCCAAATTTAAGGGCAAAGTAAGGGTGTAAGGTAAGGAGTAAGGTTCCAGGAACATTATACTCACAGCCTTAGGGCAGGGCTGCATTAGCGATGACAAGATATGCAGATAAGTAACTCCAGCACGGATGCCGGCGCGACGGTGAATACATTTCGCGTAATTATACCCGTATAATTACAGATAATATTATAAATAAAATACAAATTGCATTCAGCCTTCAATTATACCTTGGGAAATTCTACATAGAAGTTTAGCAGGTTTGGGTCGACTAAATCTAGGGCCGATTTCCGAACTTCCGCTAAATGTGAACAAATGTGGACGAGCCTCTACATCTACTCCTTGGACATCAAAGGATCATGAATAATCGAGGATCTGAGGTAATGTCTTCTGTACCTTGGGGACAGTCTTGATTCTGTTACGTCTTTTTTCGATATCCTTAAGATATCATACTTAAGCCACGACGGAAATTTTAGTTTGCTTGCGACGCACAAAAATTGATCTGAGTTTGCAGCTAATTCAAATTTCAGTTTGTCACAAATTTGCGGCTCACTCAGTCGGCCGCTAACTGTTTGCCTACTGGGGACACAGCCTAAAGTTACTTTTTCTTGGCTATAACTATAGTGAGATATGTTTAATTATAGTGTCAAACCATACTTAGGTATTTCATTTTTAAATGAAAAATCTTACTAAAAGTTTTACGGCTGCGACGGGATACAACGGACGGGATGCGAACCCGCGAGATACAAGCGATCACCCTGAAGCCGGGCTGCCTTACCACTCGGCCACGAAGCCCTTGACGCCGAAGACGAAACTATCAGTAAGATGATATAACTATAGTTTTTTCTGACTGGCGTTGCCGGTTAGAACCTGGTTTCCGCGTGACTTAACCTTGCTACTTCATCTAAGCATAAAGTGTCAGGAAACTTTCTCGAAATACATGTTTATAGGTAAGACATCCAATACTTTGTTTATAATTCATTGCTTTATGTACACCCGCATCTAAGTGATATCTCTGTGTTACCCCATCCGATTTCCAAATGAAGATCTTGTGTCCTTGTAGAGAAAGTTTTATAGAAACAGAAGAGAGATTTCTAAATAATAATAATACTACTCGAAACCTGGGACTATATATATATTTTTTTATTTAAGTATTCTTTAGTATGTCCCACTGCTGGGCAAAGGTATCTTTAAAGAAAGAGATGGTCTTTCCAGATATATAATATTAATTATAATTTATTTAATAATGACAAAATAAAGATTTTTTCTTTCTTTCTAATATTATTTTGATTTTGATACAACTTTGTTCTTTAATAGAATTTAGTATAGGTACTTACTTAGTTTTAATATTTCAATGTTATTACTTAACTTAATATAATTTATTTTATAATTTTGTATAAGGATGGTAGCTGTACGTTTACCTTACACAGTTACCAACATGGAGGATAGAATTGTAGGTAATTTACAATTATCTTTGACATACACCCTATAAATTAAATGTCAGTAGGTCCGTAAAATGTATTAAAACAGGCTTCATTTTTTGCGGCATGCGGTCTGTGCTCAGAACATTGGATGACGTGACAATGTCATAAAGGCAGAAATATAAAAACATTTATATGAGCGCCTTAAATAAAAATACCGGACAACATATTAATTATAACATTTTTTATACAAAGTATCCGATCTGTTACGAACGGAGCTAGGGTATGATAATGTCATTAGTATTCATATAAGTAGGAATCGGCCGGCGACTTGTATTATGCTAATTTATTAAGCAAAATGTAGGCAGGTGCCGAATTCCACGTCCCTAAATTACCCCAAATGCTACGGAGTTGATATCTTGTTGAGGTGTTAATATCTTGTAAATTCTACAATCACTTTTACTATCGGCCGTGCATCAATGAACTTTTCGCATCGAACAATTTAAATGCGCTTTAACACTAGCTTATAACGGTGAAGGAAAACATCGTGAGGAAACCAGTTAGCTCTCTAATAGCGTCGATGGGCTTGCAACCTGTCACGTATGGAAAGTTAACATCTGCAAAAAGTGGGCATGTACCAAATATGTATGTATTTGGACATACCTCTGACTACCCCCTTAGACATCTTCAAAAAGATCTAAAAATTGCCTAAAGATCCGAAAGAAATGTCTACCGCTCCCGGGATACAGTCGTGATCATATTTCATTTTTTTTTTTTTTTTCACTTTTACTATCGCCTTTTATAATGCGCCTCATTCCATTTGACTCCCCACTGGAACTATTTAGATTAGACTAACGCAGATGGATCACACAACCTTGTGCGTTGCCTGATTCTCTCCTACTGTGTCGTGTTGGAACAGGTGTAGAAGCCCATAGCTTTGAAGACGATCCAATGTGATCAAAGGTCCAATTATTTTTGAATTTGAATTTGAATTGTCACTTATCTGTTCTTGAACAAGTTGATAAACAAGTTGCCCGACTACATCTCGGCTGTGAAACAACGTTTAATGATAAAGAATGTGCAATTTAAAAGATTTCACCTCTAATTGTATCTCTTTGTCTGTATTTCCTTTTCAATGGTCACGGGAATGTTCTGGCGTTCTAAGTTTTACACGTTAACGAAAAATTCCAGACTATTGAATTTCGGACGTTCACTTCCAATGTTTTAAGAGATAAAATTAAGGTGTAAATTTTATAAAATTAGCCAAGTGCGAGTCGGACTCGCGCACGGAGGGTTCCGTACCATTCTGTGAATATTTGAAGCGTCTATACCCGTTGCCGTTATTCTTGTTAGTGTAGAGCAAAAACCGGCAAAAAATCACGTTTGTTATGTGGGTTTTATTCTGTTTTTAGCATTTTTGTTGTCAAAGCGGCAACAAAAATACATTATCTGTGAAAATTTCAACTGTTAGCTATCACGGTTCAGTGATAGACAAACAGACAGACAGGAGTCTTAGTAATTAGTAATAGGGTCCCGTTTTTACCCTTTGGGTGCGGAACTCTAAACAATACATACAGTGGAACATAGAACCTCCTCCTTTTTTGAATTCGATTAAAAGAGATAAGTAGGATAATGTTTACATTTTTAGGAACTTATTAATTGTCACGTAAAACTGTTATTAATTATTATTTTTCGTACAGCCTTTCTAAGGCGTCCGTTGGTCAGCTTTTAGGAACTTATTAATTTTCACATAAAACTGTTATTAATTATTATTTTTCGTACAGCTTTTCTTAGGCGTCCGTTGGCCAGTTAACAGGTTTAATAAGATTCTAAGGAACCCTTACGTGTGTATAGCATCATGGTAATTAGCTACACTCCGCTGGAGCTGTCACGATCCTTAATCACAAGCACAGCCAATAATTAGTGTACTAACAAGGTCCACTGAATAGTACGTTGAAAGAGAAAACGAATCCATTACCGCTTCCCGAAGCATTTTTATCAACCAGTTGGTTATATTGTCATAATCGGAAAGTGGATGGAAATGTCAAGGGTAGGGTTTATGCAAGGATTTAAAACAAATGTCGCCAAGGATGCTTACGATGGATTAACGAGAATTAAATTTACAAAAATTTTAACTTTTTGCTGCTGTATGAAAAGTAGGCTGTGTGATAATTTCGGTCATATACTATGTTTATTCCAAGTTTCTCCCAAATCTGTTCAGCAGTTTGAAGTCAAAGTCAAAGTATCTTTATTGCACAAAATACATGTGTGTGTCTCAGGATATTGTTTAACATAGCGGGTATCAATGTATTTTGCCTAATACCAAAGACGATTAATAAGTAAAAGACAGACAAAGGCCATACACAAAATCGTAACCCGTACCAGATAGCCTGGAAACTTTAAAACATCAATTTTATCCAAGAAATTACAATTACTTTCTAGTTAAAATTACCTAAAAAAAAATTTATATTGAATATTGTTGCTACCTACTACTAAAATTAAAACTAAGTATTGAAATTCTCGGTCGTCCCCTTCCTCTCCTTCCTTCCACTTTTCCTTCTATGATGTTCCTTATAAAGCTGTCATGTCGTTTATGATGGCCAATCATTTTTCCTCTTCTGTTTTTGATAGTATTCATTAGCAATCTCCTCTCTTTAACTCTGTTCAGTACCACAGGAAGTAGGTGTGTAAAATTAAATAAATCGGATTGTATTGATGATGATGATGAATTCGCGTGCAGTTATCGTGTACTTGTATATTTGTCCCGCACTACAATGCGATCAGCGCCGGTCACTCAACATATCGCATAATGCCATATCGGTATTATTTAATTATATTTAATTCCATGTCCGTCGGAGATCTATTGTGACGACTTTCCGACAATCAGGGTAATTGTTACATTATAACTTGTTTGTAATACAATAAAACATGCATATCTGGGGTAGACACGGTTGACCGTTTGTAATGAGGTTAATCATTATTAATATGAGTTAATGTCAAATGAAATGTCAGTTTTTTTGTGAGGCAATGCAGCCGCGTCTTTAGTTCAGCCCGAGCCAAGCTACATTTCTTTAATTGCTTTACAATAGAAACAGAAAAAAATTATGAGTAGGCATTTGATGACGCGTACACACGATTCACACGGTCAGAAAAGGAATCAAATAAAATAAAAGGAATAAAATAAATAAATATCCTTGGACATTCCACACAGCGTAAAATCTGTGAATGTGGATTGTTGACAGCTTCGCCCCTAATCGCCAGCGAACCGCGACGCGAAATGTGGATTGTCTATGTAACAGTCAATAATGTGACATTAGTGTTTTAAATTTGTAGATCGTGTCTGCAACTGTTGAAGGATAAAGTCCGTACATCAACAAGTTTCATTGAATTGTCTGTGGTCAATTGGTGCATGACCTGTAGACCCCACACACAGCTGCCCTACATAGTTAATAAGTAAAGTAATAAATGAAAAAACAATAAACCTACGTTTGGATCAGCTTTAGTTACGTCTTTAATTTAAACCGAGAAATTCATCATTACTTTCTCAGCCTAAATTAAACTGTTAGATATACTATAGTGGCAATTCGGAGTGTCGCAAAAGCTAAACTAAACTAACTAAAATTAATGCCATCCTTTTTATTCCCATCGCTATGAAAGGGACGGCAACATTTTTAGTTAGGTTTAGCTTTTGCGATACTCCGAATTGCCACTTATATCTATCTAATTTAATATCTTTATAGGAGCAATTGTATATATATATATATATATATTATATATATACAATTACATATATCCCGTTGCGAGATGGGCGGACGATATTACGAGCATTGTGGGGCGAAATTGGATGAGGCTGGCACAAGACCGTGAGGAGTGGCGTAAACAGATGGAGGCCTATACCCAGCAGTGGGTGAAATCGGGCTGCGGATGATGATGATGATGATATATATTATATATTTACAATCTTGATCTGAAAAACTATCGTTAATTTAGGCAAGATTAATGGTTAGGTTGAGCGATATTTTTACATAAAAACACAGTCATTGAAACCATTTCTCACTATAGCACATTTTAATCTTTCGCGACTTGTACATAAAAAAGAAGCAATTACTTGTATGTAATACTGATAATATAAAAATCGTTCAGACAGAGCAAAACTAAGCAGGCACATAATTTCATTCTCTTTACTCAAACACTTCAGCATTACAAATAAAAATATTTATATATTACTACGCACAATCCAGCAACAATTTAATATCAAAATTATTCATGCAACTCGGATTAACGAAGACGGAGACATGTGAAATTATAATTAAAATATCTTATGAATATTATTAGCATTATTGAGTAAATTGCAAATATTTTAAGGTTTTTATGCGAGTCTTAGCGGGAATTTGAAATGTGTTACTATATCTTAATGAAGCAAGTGCTTTGCAATTACGAGATAAACCCACTACTAGGATACCAAAGTAGGGAGTAGGTATTATTTATATTTAATTTAAATATCTATGTGTCTTTGTACATGAAAATGACCTCAGCTAAGTTATAATAATCTTAATTCGATTCTATATATTATATATATAAAAATTCCAAAAAATTAAGAATTCTGATTAAGTTAATAACAATAATTCAATAATAAACCTACTGAAGAGCTATGAAACTAAAATTATTACAAATAATTTGGTTTTAAATTGTACCATTTGAATTCATAAACATTTATGAAATGAAATGAAAAATGAAATGAAAAATGAAATGAAAAATGAAATGAAAAATGAAATGAAAAATGAAATGAAAAATGAAATGAAATGAAAAATGAAATTAAATGAAATATGATCACGACTGTATCCCAGGGAGCGGTAGACATTTCTTTCAGATCAATGCAATTTTAGATCCTTTTGAAGATGTCTAAGGGGGTAGTCAGAGGTATGTCCAAATATATATTTGGTACATGCCCACATCTTGCAGAAGTTAACTTTCCATACGTGACAGGTTGCAAGCCCATCGACGCTATTAGAGAGCTAACTGGTTTCCTCACGATGTTTTCCTACACCGATAAAAGCTCGTGTTAAAGCGCATATAAATTTTTCGATGCGAAAAGTTCATTGATGCACGGCCGGATTCGAACCCACGACCTTCGGAACGAAAGTCGAAGTACTAATCCACTTGACCAACACGACTCTCATAAACATTTAATATTAAGAAAAGGTCCAGAATTTAAATTTTATCAATTATGAGATTTGCCAAAAAATCTGAAAGATTTTGTCTACCGCACCTTAAGATCGAGGCGTGATGTTTTTTTTTTTCAGTACAAATAAATAAAATATCGCACATCGTAACAAGCTTAAAAATAATCATATCTTCGAAATTCTTATTTCATTATGTACTAACAAGTTCACTAAAACGCCACTTCGATAGAAAATTAGTTTACAACCATAGATAAATAAACGTTTTTTATCCCACGCAGCACGCCGTCCACGCATTTCGATAAATACTTCGGTGATTGGTGTCCAAACTTCTATAGATTTTATTTGTGGGCGGGGCTAAACTGTAGTTTACAACCTTTTAATGCCTAGTACTCGTATTTTGTAGGTATAAAAAGCTATGAGCCAATGTGCCGTATTTTTGGTTAGCTAATATAATGTTTTTGGACGAACGGTTTTTGGTATCCGGTGCTGGTTTCGAATTTGTTGATTTTTTTTTTTGAATCGCTCGTGGGGAACCTTTCTAAGACGTTCTTGATAAATTGTATTTGAGCGGTCACAAGTTGGGTGGGTGACAGCAAGTGGCATTATCAGCTGAGCGCTTCCGTGCTTCAGAAAGCACGTTAAACTATCGGTCCCGGCGTCGTTAAGCCGTGACGGAGGCCTTTAGGCGGCCTAATAACTCCTTCAACATACGAACTTACTTATCGAAGTTTTTACTGGCTCGTACAATAATAAGAGACGAAGAAAATGTCTTCTATTGTTTTGTTGCCATCTTTTCTGAGAGCAACAAGTTAAAAAAAATATTTATATTTAACCTATCAAGTAAAATGTAATATTTTTGCTCTAAAATGTCAAATAATTTATAACATAGTATGATATGGGTAGCGGAATTATTAAAAACTTAAGGTTATTTACATATATTATTACTTTGATCATCTAAAGAACCCTAATTTAGTTAAGAGCATATCGATATTTTATGAAAATTTAATTTCACCGGCGCTGTATCAAGATTGCTATTTTAATCCACGAGGTTTTTATAAAATATTCAGATCGCAATTTAATTTTGTTAGTTACTACAAAAGCCCTCAGCTGCTAATAATAAATAATAAATAATAACTAAAAAAGCAGATGATCGTCAGAAAGATGGACATGAATGATAATTTCGTCATCCGCATTTTCAGAACGTACGATAAAACATATTTATATTTACGGGTATTTATCACTATTTACTTTAGTTTTTCTTAAACTTTCGAGATCACAATTCATATTTATAAATACATGTACACGGGGTTTTATCTTATTTCTTTACGTAAAGACGTATAGAAATAAGGTAAATAACGCGATAAAACCCCGTGTACATGTATTTATAACTATTTACCTTTATTTAATTGTATCCCGACGCGAAATAAAGGTAAATAGCGAAAATTACCCATAAATATAAGTTTTATCATGTGTTCTGATCGCGAAAGGTTAAAGACAACTACATACGAGTAGAATTTAATATATTATTCAAAAGTGATCCTTGAAGTCCTACCAAAATAAACTATTTTTTTCTTTCTTGCTCCTTTAAACGGCCTAAAAGTTCCGTCACCACAGTTCAAAACTTGACCGCGTAAGGCAAGCCACACAACAAGCGTTTCGCCGACAATCGCTTCAATAGCTCCGTGTTCTTCCATTAGTGCCAATAATTAGAGGGGGGGCAATAATTATACGAAACGAAACGCACTTTCACCCCGGCCCGATAATTTGCGATAATTGCAGTCTGAACAATAACTACGCTTTCGTATTAATTTAATTATTTTGTACTAGCTTACTTGCCCGCGGCATCGCTCCCGTGGTACCTACCAGTATAAAAAGTAGCCTGTTATTACAGGTCATCAATGTAAGTATATTCCAAGTTTCAGCCAAATCTGTTCAGTAGTTTTCGCGTGAAAGTGTAACAAACATCCATCCATCCATACTTACAAACTTTCGCATCTATAATGTTAGTATAAATAATAATAATAAATATACTTGGACATTCCACACGGCGTCATGTAGTCCCAAGCTAAGCAACTTAATGCTGGTGTTCTGGTAACCAGACTGATATACTACATATATAATTTTTGTAAATACATACATACTATAGATAGAAAAACATCCAGACCCGGAACAAATATCTGTAGAAGGTACAAAAATTTGTCCCGTGGCGGGGATCGAACCCGCAACCTCCGCGTCTCCTACACTGAGGAACTCTGTGGCGCAATGGGGGAAGGCCCCTTGAGACGCAGAGGTTGCGGGTTGATCCCCGCTTCGGAACAAATGTTTGTTACGCAGATATTTCTACCGGGTCTGGGTGATTTTCATTTAAGTATTGCCCAGCAGTGAGACGATAGAAATTGATAAATAAAGTACCTATGTATAAAAAACCCCCCCCTCTAAAAAACAACATCCTGCGAACATTTTAGTACAGAATGTATTTTTAATGTAAGTACCTAAGTACCATGTTAATATTCAGGTCGTTTTAACTATCATAAAACTGTATAAGTAGAGTATTTAAATAAAATATATTGCACCTTTTTCAATATTTATCGCACTTAATTTACTAAGCAATTAAAGTTTAATGAGTTAATCGTAAACATTTAACAATTTAACGTAAGTATATAAGTAAGTACATTTATTTTATGATTATTTTATTATTATACGCCACTTTGAGCTGCATAATACTTGTAATCAAAGCTATTGAAAACGTAAAATAAATTTATTTTAATGATTTGCGTTTTATATTATCTTAATTATTTAACCTTCTTTGTTACACTTAGGGCTCGTTCACCATCCTCAAGTAAAGTGTTGATTAGTTACTTAAAGAGTAACGTCATTCGTTCTATGCGCCAAATGTCAATTACGTCTATTACTCGACACTTTACTTGGTGACTAGCCTACTCGGAACTTACTTGAAGATCGTGAAAGAGGCATAGGCTGAGAGATAAAAGTCAGGTGTAAAGCATGTCTTTTAAGTCAAAGAACTAATGGGAAAAAATCCCAGTAGTTCTGTCAACAGAACTACTCAACAGAACAGGTGGGAGTAAACGGAGTCAATTGCTGTTTTTTTTTTATAATATCTCACTCAATTACTGATCACAATTTAGTTTTTGGTTGTTTATTAGATGTATTGTATAAAAACATCACATTCTTACCGCAAAAATAAAAGGAAAGAAAATAAATTGACAATTAATGATTTTTTCTTCCAGGAGGAGTGGTGGGAAGCGGCCAGTGATCGAAAGAAGTGGAAAGAGATGGGGGAGACCTTTGCCCAGCAGTGGGACACAATATAGGTTATTTAAAAAAAATTAATGATTGTCTTTAAACTTAATTCGATTACACTTTGAATACATAAGCTCATAGAAATAAAAGTGAATTATATTTTAAAATTAAAAACTGTAGCTTGCTTAATTTACTCACACTATACTACACACAGATGTTGACGTTTTAAATTGACACTTCACACAAAATAATTGATTCAATTTACAAAGCACCAGTGTGCTCCGACCCTAGTCGTAGACAAAAGACCGTGAAAGGGTAGAGGTAAAGGTCACCCGGTCATTGACCCCGGGGACATTTTTGCCCGGGTGTTAATAGATGGTGTAACGTCATGTCTGTCACATGTCATTGGTGGGATTTGACAGTAGAATAGGGCTGTCCGGAAATGTAAACAAGATCAATTTTATTATGAGCCATTTTTCCATGAGCGACGCTAGTCACTCGCTCACTCGCTCACTTGTTTATAGCTTAGCTAGCGAATGTCGATTCCTATACAATATTTTTTCATTTCTATTGTAAAGCGATTGTAAAACGTAACATGGGTAGGGCAGCAGATTCTTTATAATATCGCAAGGTGATTTGTCAACGGCACGTCTTTACACTTATACACAAGTTCCATGCCTTCATACCTCTGACTACCTCCTTAGACATCTTCGAAAAGATCTAAAAATTGCCTAATGATCTGAAAGAAATGTCTACCGCTCCCGGGATACAGTCGTGATCATATTTCATTTCATTTTTTTTCATCCCTTCACTATCAAGAGCAGTATTGGGTAACACAACAAACCTTTATTTTCGGGCATTATCTTACAGTTTGTATAAATTAAAACTTATTGCACATTATTCTTTGTACCGCCGCGAAGGAAAAGTATAAGATAAGATTAAATAGTAAAGACAAAAGTTATCTTCTGTTTGTACACTGATATAATCTATTTGCAAACGGGTTAAGTATTACGGCGATATTAAATGTTTTAGCAATACTAATTATTACCTTATTCTTGGTTTTCCTGTAAAACGGTCACCGTTTATTATGGTCGCAGTTTTAGTTTTGCTGACCTAATAGAATGAACTATAGACTTTCATGCATTGAGATGTAATACAGCCACAATCAGACGAATAAAATGTAAACGCCAAAACTCGGCGCACGCTACGTAGTGCGCAGAGTTTTTCTTTTTTGCGTACAAGCGACGTTGAACATTATACGACATAACGTCTACATTCAAATGTCAAATGTCATTGTAGAACATCGAATTTGCACGCACATTTTTTGAGTGTTGTCAGCTATTAGATTGTGACTCTTCAATACATCTCAATGTTTTCATGCGAGTAAGTTAACAATACTTTATATTTTAAAAGTCCACGTACTTATGATGACTCGCGAAAAAGGTCATCGAGCCATGTACGCGTACTTATACGTCTGTCAGGCCTTTTAATAATAGACATGATGATTAATTTTGAAAAACCATTCCAATAAGTTTAAATATTTATCAGCCCAAAATTAAGTTTTTAAAAACACATTTTGTGTTTGACGCCAAAACTCTCGCAAGTATCATTTCGCCTTTTTACGTGATGTCACGCCAAGTTAGGAAGTTCAAAGTTTTCAAACGAAACTAAATGACAAGAAAGTGATTTTTCTTAGCAGTGACGTCATGCGCTCTGATTTCTGTTTTACAAAACATGGCGGAATGACGCTTTGTGAAATGTCCAAGGATATTTATTTAATTTCAAAACTAAATCAACATGTAAACTAAAAAAATATACAAGAACCTAAACCATCTATGGGTCGAAACGACCTGTTGATAGCTCATCGGCACTTTAACGGCTAACTTATCTCGGACATGCCTACATAGGTACTTTGATATCACACTGTTCAATATTTATACGTCTTATCGTAAAGTATACAAAAACAGAATTATAATATTCATTGGTTTCAGCTAATCCGAGTCCAGACACTGGTAGGTATTATTAGCTTCTAAAATATCTAAGAACTTTCAATAAAACCATATACATAATTACAAGGCTTAACATAGATAACGTGATTAAAAATACATGAAAACGTAAAAAGTAGGCTACTATACTCATTTACAGCGGTGGTGGCGCACTGGGTGAAAGGCCCTCCTGAGACGCAGGAGGTTACGAGTTCGGTCCCCGCTGCAGGACAAATATTTGTAAATTGTTTTGCCTATGTTTTAGGTTAGGTCAGGCCTGATTAATTATGATAGGTGACCGCAAGTGGCATCGAAAGCTAAGCTCACCCTTGCTTCAGGGTATTTATTTTTATTTAATTATGAAAAATCTTACTAAAAGTTTTACGGCTTCGACGGGATTCAAACCCGCGAGATACAAGCCGATCGCCTTTAAGCCGGGCTGCCTTACCACTCGGCCACGAAGCCCTTGACGCCGAAGACGAAACTATCAGTAAGATGATATTTCGGTTAAAGCACCGATGAGCGCCATCTACAGGTATTCTAGAGGAATTAGAAACACCTGCTCATTGACCGAAATTGCATTTAGCTCAAATGATCATTTTAATTTTAATTTTAATTATCATTCCCAGTTTTTAAGTGACGGAAGGCCTTTAAACTTCGTCACTGGAATTGGCCAACTAGAAATGGAATGGAATATTATCACGACTAGCTGTATCCCAGGGAGCGGTAGACATTTCTGTCAGATCTTTTAGACATTTTTAGATCCTTTTGATGATGTCTAAGGGGGTCTATGGCCAACTAGGTCATACAAATTTACTTTTAGCAGAGTTTTATTGGGAAGATGATAATTATGGTAAGTTAAACAAGGCCCGAGTTGAGCTGACTAAAGAGTTTCCTCAAGATGTTAGCTTTTACAGTTCAGAGCTCCACAAAGAGTCTAGTTTCCGAAACGATAAATCCATTGATGCAAGAAATTTGAACCAAACTCGTTATTACTATTGTTATCAAAATTCTACGGTTACCGCTATCAAACAAGCATATCCGAAAGCATTATTAAGATGTCTTCAAAGAAACGCTTTTTAAACAAAGAAAAAGTTTACATTCATTATTTCCCAGTACATACATAATAAAGCTATTGACAGACTAGCGGTCGCGAGAATCGCCTTGTCAACAACCGCCTTAATTCGTGCGAAGTGACACTTTTTGTTGCCCATGTTGTTTTAAATTAAAAAAAGATAGGTGCGTTAAGCTTAAGGCTTTAATTACACGAGCCGACATTTGTCTAAGACAAATGTGTAGACAGTAGATAACTTCATTTGCATTGTGTAATTGACCTAATATTTTTAGTTCTTTAAAACAATGAAACGTTAGCTTACCGAGGCCCGATTTGGTTTTAACCGATATCAAAAAGGTGGTTTTATGTTTCTGTATAATTTTATTTATCACCGATTTCCCCGTCTTTTGAAAATGATTAACTGCATTCAAATCGGTTCACTTGTTGAAGAGTGCCACAGACACACACAACGGACAAACTTAAACACTCTTCTTTTTGGTCAAGGGATAAAAACCAAATTAGTTTTACACTTTTAAAGATGATGGCACACTTGTCCAAGCTATAGAAAATTTTCTAGTGGTTCATCCGATGTGAATAAAATTCGAGAAGTAGTTACTTATATAATGTTGCTTAAATGATTATACAAATAACTCTGTACCTACATGAATTATAATTTATGTGCCAATAGTAAGTAAATCTAAACAATTAGTATATAGGTAAGTAAATCTAAACATTTTATTTCTCCATTATGTGAGCACGCAATACTTATTGTTTTTCTCTTTCGACGCGAACAAAGTGTGCAAACCTTTAAACCGTTGCATTTTATTTTTCTTTTTAATAAAAATCGTGGCTACCAGTTTGTTGTTGACATTTGCTAATAAGTGTGTAAGGCGATAAGGGTATAAACTCAATAAACTGAACGAAAACCAGTTATTTTACCGGATTCCGCTATAAATAACAGTTTGTGCGGTTTTGTGCGTTTGCTTCTAAGTTCTTATGAGGTTTTCCGAACTAATGATAGACTCTAAAGCGTAAAAAACATGATTTTTTTATAAGTCCAATTAATATTATAAACGCGAAAGTTCGTATGGATAATTGTCTTTTTTAAACTTTCGCGATCAGAACACAATACAATAGTGGCAATTCTGAGTGTCGCAAAAGCTAAACTAAGCTAACTAAAATTGTTGCCGTCCCTTTCATAGCGATGGGAATAAAAAGGATGGCAATAATTTTAGTTAATTTAGTTTAGCTTTTGCGACATTCCGAATTGCCCCCATTATAAAACATATGCAAACGGGTATTTATCACGAATTTTACCGTTAATATTCACCCGACGTTTCGACCGGATTGCACCAGCCGTGGTCGCGGGAAGACTGAAGTATTGGAATATTAAAGGTAAAATTCGTGATAAATACCCGTTTGCATATCGTCGCCGTCGTAGAACAATGGCGTTTTTAACGATCCGTCAAATTTTTTTTACTGCACAAAACATCTTAGAATTATGTCCTCCATCGACTAAAAAAAAAATGTTTTTCAGTTTATGAAAAATATCCAAACTACTCAGCTGAACACAGACTGTTCTGACTTTCGGAACGTAAAAAAATGTAGATTGTGCGCAAGCGTCCTTGTACTTGGTTTACTTCCACCCCCTGCACCCCCGCTCCGCGCAACTGATGGTCAGATCCGTCTGTGTGCTAGGCAAGGTCAAGTTTATTATAGATTTGCTTGGGTTGAAATTTAAATCTTAAAAACGATGTTGTAATTAAGTTATTTAGGCTTTTTAAATAAAACAAGTGAAAATGGCTACTAAAAGATCGCAGCGGATACTCAATTTAGTGAAAACTAATAATCTACGTAATTTTCAACATACGGACCAAGACCAAAATAATAAGGTCTGGAGACGAAATTCACACAGCTGATGATTAATAATGCTCCCCCTGTGTTCCAGGTAAGCTTTAATTTCATTTATTGTCTTTAAAACTATCAGTTTTTGTACGAAAGTCCTGTAATAATTATAATGTACATTAAAAACAACGGATCAGCACATTCGTCGTTGTATTAGGGGCTCAAGAGATAAAATTTTGCGTTGGTCTTACACTACCGTCATTGTTCTAGGGAAAATAATCTTTTTTGTTTTTAGTGCCAATTATAATGAAATAAGGTTATTCTTAGCTTTATTGATCATAATTACTTAAAAAAAGAGAAAATATTTTTAGTGACGGAACATAGTGATCCGATATTGTTTTAGGGAACTTGTGCTGTCGTATGGCTTGAACCGATGTTTTTTTACGGATGTTCGTTTATCGGATGAATACAACTGTCGTTATTTCACGGACATGTTTTTAAAAAACGCCTTTGTTCGATTTCTAAATTAAAAGTGCGCGAAAATTTTGCAAAAAAATAAATGCAATTTTATTTTAATTTGTTTGTAAAATGCGATGTATTTAACAGAAATAACTTAAATCTAATAACAAAAAAGTTATCATACTTTTTCGGTCTACATTTTTGGCTGCTCTCTGTTGCCTGATTTACTGATTGGAATCTAAACTTTTCTATTGAAATAAACCAAATTAGTTATTATTATCATTACATAAACACTTCCTCATTATTTCGTATTACATATGAAATACCTACCTACGTGGGAGCATAAGTATCTAGGTAATGTATACCTACACCAACCTAGGCATACCTAAGTAGACTTAGCTATGTATAAATAGGTACTCAAATTCCTTCTTTTTATTTTGTAGTTTAACCTCACGATCAGCTGCATCTTCACCAATAATACCTGTGGTGAGTGAGAGCTTTAGTCAAACAGATGCGAGAGATTTGGAATGATGTATTCTCAGATGACTCTTCAACTGAGCTTTCAGTCACAGAAAATTTCTTAGTCATAACTTCAGAAAGAAAGAAATATCATTTATTTTTATTTTTTGGTAGGACCTCAAGGATCACTTCAGTTTCGTCTTACATGCTAGGTGCCCGCTCTCTATAAATTCGCTACCTGAACTAGTCGATTCGCTCAGATTGCCTCTGACACCTATATTTAATTAATTACCTACCCACAACTTCACCTATTATTGAACAAAAATATCATTCTATCTAGTTTCTTGTCCCGTCTCCATGCAATAACCAAACAACTTGCTTGAACTCTTTGCAGTCTACATGAAGCCGATATAATATATATCCTTCCGTAGATACTATTGGTACGATCTCTAACCAGCACCCACAACCCTTGGTTAGAAACAGGGGAAGAAAACGCCTTAGAAACCAGAATGATTGGAAAGTTATAAAAAGGAAAAGGCTTATAAATCATGGTGCAATGTGGACTGTCTAAGAAAAAAGTATGGGTCCAGTCTGCAGCTGCAGATTTAAATGCACTGAAAAAAATTCCAAACATGTGCGAGAAATAATTTTCACATAACTCTGGAAACTAGAAGATCGGAAAAAGAGTAGGTATACATACTAGGGTTTTGCAAATTTGTAGACTGAATGTTGTTGAATTACTTACCTAATGCCCGAATACTGAAACGTTACTTAAATATTTTGCGTGATTAACTCTTTAAGACTCACTTACTTGTCAGATGTGTGACTTTAACAATCAGATAACTTATTAAATTAATTAATAGATGTAGTATTGACATCATCACCATCAGATTATTTAAAGTATTTTTAATATTATGATTTGTTAGATGCAATACTCAACTAACGCTTGCATGTTCTGTAAAATTATTTTTACCTATAACTTACGTGCTGTGTAATGTTATTTAGCCAATAAAACAATTATTTTTAACAGTTTTGATAAGCATCTTAGCTTAATAAACGTTTCGAAAAGTTGTGCCACTTGCACTTACGTTCTAGGATAAAATTAACACTGGAAATCTACTAATTTATAAGATATTTAATTGAAATAAAGAACTTTTGAAATTGAAAAAAAATATTGTCAGATGTGTATAGACGAATTTCAAATAACGTCTTATATAAGCACCACTTACATTAATTAGCGTTTCAGTATTCGGGCGTAAGATAAGGTAAGGTTATTAAACTACCTAAGGTTGACTTTTTTATAATTAACATTAGTTTTGATATACTATTGTGTATGTTGTTTGAGTTAAACCAGAATTAAACCCCTAATTTTTGAGACTGGTAATAAATAATAAATATCCTTGGACTTGCCACACAGTCATCTTAGTCCCAAGCTAAGCAATTTCATGCTTGTGTTATGGTAACCATATGACTGAGATATACTACTTACTTATATAAGTTTTTTGTAATACATACATTATTATATTTCCTCAAAAAACACCCAGACTCGAAACAAATATTTACAGATCATACAAACATTGGTCCCGCAGCGGGGATCAAACCCGCAACCTCCGTGTCTCAGGCGGGCTTTCACCCACTGCACCACAGACATTTATTTAATCATAGTTTTACCTAATAATTGTTTTTGTTAATGTTGGTTACTATGATTATGATTTTGATTAATAAATACTTACATTAACCTACATATTTTTAATTTTTCTTATATAAAACTTTACATCCGTCAAAAAATTTGCCTATAGTTCCCTAAAATATCGACGTAAAGTATTATACGTCACGCAGTAAAAAAAATATATCCCTACTAAAACGACGGATGAATACATACTACACCTGAACATACGCAAAACAATGACGCATGTGTTTTTTTAGGAAAACTAAGCAATTTAATAAATAGTTATTTAGACCCAAATTTAAAAGGCCTAAAGCTTATTGTCACTGCCAAGTTTGAAGCTGAAAGTATTAGCCGTTTTAAAGTTATGGACAAAAAACCGATTTCAAAACTTAAAATGGCTCTCCTGAAAAGTTGTCCATTTTCACAACCGACACTGTTCTACGACGCCGACGATATGTTTTATAACGTATGGATAATGTTTTAAAAAACTACTGAATGGATTTGGCTGAAACTTGTATACCTGTGAAGTTTTTGACCTGGAACATAGGCCACTTTTTATCTAAGTCATCACGCGAACAAAGCCGCGGGCGAGTAAGCTAGTTCCTAAATATAGCTAAACTTTACAAAAACACGTTCATAATATTATTATATAATAGCTGTTTTCAAAGTAATGTTTTTAAGTTGAAAAGGTTAGAAAAAGTTATTCTAATTTATAATGGCATTTACCGTGATTCTTTAGCTTTTCCAAGAGCTCTATTGACAACTTTTAATTAAAAAAAGTTGACAAATAAAACTCTTGCGTTTCTTATTTTTCCATTAATAACGTTGACTTCTTACAAACCTACAGATGTGAAATAAAACTTCCAAATTATTACGTAATGTATTTAAAATATTTATAATAATATACTTACCTACCTAGTAATATTTAATGGTCAAGCGTGAAGATAAAAAGGTAATTATTTTAAAGGTAAGTACAGACTAGCTTACATTTTATGAGATCATTATAATAATATACGCAACATAAAATATTCCATTACTTTATAGCGTAAGGATATTGAAAAAAATTAATTAGGTGCATAAATTGTTACTATCATAATAAGGGTATACAAAAAACAGCAGAATGTTTGCGAACTGTCGTTCAGTTTTCTAATAAATTACAATAAATCAGTTCATTGTCCCGTTGACACCTAATTTAAATATCAAATTTGACTTTGCGAATGCCGTTCAGTCATTCAATCATTCATTCATTCGCGCGGATGACGGTAATGCGTTATTTCTTTGAATATATTTCAATGTTTACTATCATTTGACTCGCCATGACATTCAGAAATTATTTCTTTGCGTTTTATTTGAATGTTTGTAGAATAAGAGGCCCCGGCCACTATAAAATCATATTTTTATTGAATTTATTGTGAATCGGCAGAATTAGCCGGCTAAATGTCTCTCAGTCGCTTAGGATCGAATTTACATTGTAATTGCCGGTATGAGCATTTGCATATTACAAATATGAATTTAATAAAATACAACCCTTCTCGATTTGAACGTAGACATACAAAAATATTATATTTTTATTAAAAAGCAAGTAAATTCTTTGCCAATAGCTTGTTAATCGATGATACATACTAGGTAGGTACGTTGTTCTAGAACTTGACATTTTGATGTTATACTTATTACACTGTTTTATTTTCATCAGAAATGTGTTTCCACTTATTCAATTAAATTCAAAAATCGTGTAGGTATTTATGTATCGTGCTGTATGCATGAATGAATGAATGAATGAAAATTCTTTATTGCACACCAAGTAAACATGAAACAAAACATAAGCAACTACAAAATGAATTAACAATATACAACGGGCGGCATTCATTAGAATAGTCTTTAATATTTCGCGATTATTATTCATATTTAGAAACACATTAAAATTAGGCGGAGACAAACCTAACAAATCAGAGATCAGACAAAGGGATAAAATATTTTTTTATTAAATTGACTTCTATTTTGTAAAAGAAGAGCAATTTCCTACACCTAAGAGGTGCATTCTGTTCATCAACTCCGAAGATGCTCATCAGTTTCTCAATTATTTTATTTTGAAAATACTCCTCACCACCTTGAATTTTTAAAATCGGTACTCTATTGACGAAGTGGAGTTATCGGTGAACATAATTATTATGTAATTTAAAAAATACATAGTGAAGCATAGAACCTCCTCTTTTGAAGTCGGTTAAAAAAATGGTCTAGCCGTTCTTGAGTACCTAGTTAACTACTTACGCAACGTTGTTTTATTTTATATAATTTCCATGAAAAAACCGTAGAATACAATTGAAATAAACATCAAATAGAACTTGAAATCTCGCATAATCAAATCAAAGGTTAAACGAACTTTGCCTTTCATGAATTGACTATAAGATGACACAGTTTGACGTCTTCACGATCGATGGAATAGTCAATGCCGGAATATTGTTTACGAAAAGCTTCGACCAAATACATACACAATTGTACATCCAAAGGCCAGTTCGGGCCTACGCGGTATTCGCTGCCGCTGTGAAAATACCGCTCAGGTATTTTCTACGAAGCTCCGCGGCGCGGTATTTTCGCTTCCCACAGCGGCAGCGTATACCGCGTTGGTTCAAACAGGCCTTAAAGGTATCAGTCTCCCATCTCGGTCTCTGGTTTCGGTCTCCGGTCGTGGTCGCGGCCTGAACCACCTTTAGGCCGTTTGTCCACCGCCGCCGTCACCGGGACGTCAACGAGAACGAGATTATTTCCGTGACGGCCTTGCGGTGGACAAGCGGCTATAGTTTAGTATGTATCAGTACTTCGACGCCGTCATCTCGTTCTCGTTGACGTCCCGGTGACGGGGGCGGTGGACAAACGCCCTTACCCAATCCCATTCGAATGATTTGTCAATTTATTTTTATCTTATTACTCTTATGTCAATGAAAAAAGATAGTAACAGACATATCAGCCGAGCTAACATAAGCTACAAGTCCATTTTGATTTATGAATAACGGGATAAGTAGATCTAAGCATTAAACAGTTAAAAAAAAACATTTTATCCTTCATGGTTCACAAAAACGCAATCAAAAATAATCCACGAGAAAAAGAAATTCATAATAATTGCAAATTATTATTATCAACATAATAAATTAAAAATTTATAGCCCGTGAATTTTAATAACCGATATTCATTTAATTTCACGCCTAAATAAATATTAAATTGATTGTATTTCATAATTCATTAAAATAATCTTGTTAGTTTCGGTTTTAATATTGCCATTCGAAAAAATATTTTGTGCCATTCCTATGTAAGTATACCAGTTATATTTTGCTTTATAATTTATTTCTTGATAGCAACAGATTTAATATCCTAAACCTACTTTAGCTAAAACGGATATAGTTCATACCCTAGGAATAAATAAGTCGTTAAGCCATGACGGAGGCCTTGGCGGCCTAAAAACTCCGTCAACAGAGTTGGCCACTTGCTCATACGAACGAACGAACGAACTACTTGGAATTAAATAAAGACAAAAAGTAGCATGTTACTTGCTAGCCAAAAATGAAAGAGTAACAAACATCCGTCCACCCTTAGAAACTGTAACTGTTAATATTCTAAATTTAGAGTTTTAGAATATTAGCAGTTTAATAATAACTCTAGATGCTAATTGGTTTATGCGTCATTCATGCTGACTCAAAATTGTTGAGCTAATATTTCTAAAGCAATGCTTTTTGCTATCGATCATGTACAGTCATAGCCATAAAATAAGTTACGGTAGTTCAATTTGCCCAGAACGTCCTGAATCACACTTAACAAAGCCTACGAATTTATGAACTAGAAAACAATTTAAAATAAAGTTGGACGGTGACGTCATGAGGTGATTGCCCGATTGTGACGTCACACCTTTAAGCTGTAAGCAGGTCAGGTGCGATGCTAAGAAGATCGGCAAACAGATGATTTTCGTATAATTAAATTGCTTAGTAGTGACCTTAAGTGGACAGAGGTAATGGAAAATTAACAAATTCGGAATGTGGATAAACTATTTTTTGAATTACTTACTAAATTAAAAATACATGTAGTGTAACATGAGAGAGAGCCTTTACCTTTTTAGCATGGGGTACCATCTCCATATAAAACGCTTGCAGTTCCAAAAAATAATAACAGATAGAGTTACGTGTTGCGATTTTCGAAAGAATGTCTCTGGAAATTCATGTAAACACCAAAATTATGCCAGAATCATGCATTTTCTGTTTTAAATATATTTTTTCATTATAACGAAATAAAATCACCCATTATTTTATTTCCTAGATCAATTTCTACAAAATATAATAAAATTACATGACATGAACGCTAGATGGCGCTGACTCAGAAACACAGGTAAAACGGGATAGCCCGACGAATCCCATTCCCGTGGGCATACCTGGATCAAAAGCCTACTTTTAAATCCAGGACATAAGCTATCCTGGTATCAAATTTCCAATCCATCCAGCCGTTTGAGCGTGAAAGAGTAACAAACATTCACACTTACATTATATAAATAAATAAATAATAAATAAATATCCCTGGACATTCCACACAGCGTCTCTAGTCCCACAAGCAACCAGATGACTGATAAACTACATAGATATATTTTTTTTGTAAATACATACATATTATACATAGAAAACACCCAGACACGAAACAAATATTTGCAGATCATGCAAACATTTGTCCCGCAACGGGGATCGAACCCGCAACCTCTGCGTCATGTAAGTTTACATATAATGTACTTAAGTGTGTTCCTGTAATGGGTACATATCATAGTTTGTTCGTTCGTTCGTATGAGCAAGTGGCCAACTCTGTTGACGGAGTTTTTAGGCCGCCTTAAGGCCTCCGTCATGGATAACAACTTTAAAAGCCGGGACCGGCAATTTAACGTACCCTCCGAAGCATGGAAGCGCTCAACTGATAATGCCACTTGCGGTCACCCATCCAAGTTGTGACCGCTCAGAACGTTGCTTAACTTCGATGATCTATCACCACGAGTGACTAGCGCTTCACATATTATTATCACAGTATTTTTATATGAATGTTTTTTACAATGTGTAATGATGTGTACCTACTGTTGGCGTTGTCTTAATAAATAAATAGGTACATACACACACAAACTTAGGTACACCTTTATTACATTAGGATGGTATTTAATGTAGTTAGTGTAAATAATATAGCAGCCAGACGCTCTGATTCAGAATGTTGAACTCAATATGACTTACAAATGCGATATTGAGAATCGAGAACAAACTTGGCATTGGCATATTAGTTTTTCATTCGTATTCACTCGTTATAAAACATCTATTTGTGACGGTTCAAAGATTACATAAAGTATTACAGTTCGCTTTATTTATAAATGGTTCATAAAACACGGTTTTTATTTAATTACACTTAATAAAAACATGTTAGGTAAGCTTTTTAAGTTACATGATCTTTTATGTAAAAAGTGCTAAGTGAAAATTAAATTGAAATTAATATTTTGTTTAAATATTGCGGCACTGTAGCGTTACTTACTTACTTTAGCGATAAAAGCACATGACCATGAGTAAAATTGGATCCTGTGTTACTTTTTGTGTATGGCTCATTGAGATGTATTAAAGAGCCACAATCTAATAGCTGACAACACTCAAAAAATGTGCGTGCAAATTCAATGTTCTACAATGACATTTGACATTTGAATGTAGACGTTATATCGTTTGTTTTAATGTTCAATGTCGCTTGTACGCAAAAATGAAAAACTCTGCGCACTACGTAGTGTGCGCCGAGTTTTGGCGTTTACATTTTATTTGTCTGATTGTGGCTCTATAATACATCTCAATGGTATGGCTATGTCTACCGCTCCCTGGGATACAGTCGTGATCATATTTCTTTTTTTTGTTGTTTTTCTGGTATATATATATCTGTTTGTTACTCTTTCACGCGAAAACTAACTGGTTATTGGACACAAACGGAGCATTGCCATTGGCCATTCTATTCGTGGCTAATGTTGGAACCAAGTTGAAGCCAATGTGTGGTGCCCGCATAAGTATAACCTAATAATAGGTACTAGGATTAGGTACTTTGTGCGATGAAAGCCTCATAAATGTTATCGCTCTCATATTTACAGAATTAATCGAATACAAAACTATAATAAGTAGTCTTATCGTCCGACATAAATTAATCCTACATTTTTTTCTTTTGTATGTACTTAGAATTTTTAATTAGAAAACGTTAATTGAAATGTGTTCGGAGTTATAACGTTATGATGATGAAGTAGGTAGTTGATTAGTGCATTAAATATTAGCAGATAAGAATACATAATGAAATCAAGCCGTGATGGAAGTCAGTTTATTAAACTAGCTTACTCGCCCGCGGCTTCGCTGGTACCTTGATAAAATATAGCCTATATTTATTCGGAAAGTCCATGCTACGCATCGGTGAAGGAATTTTTGAAATCGGATGAGTAGTTTCGGAGATTACCCCAAACATACAAACAACCAAACCAATTTGTGAAATTTCTTTCTACTCGAGTAAAACTCGGCATATTCCAAGCATCCGCCCCGAGACCCGCAGGGAAAATGTGTGGATTATTATACTATATTTAGTATTAGTTTATATGCTAATTAAGAAGTTATCATCAAAAAATAATTTAATAAAATTAATTAAAAAAAAAGACAATAGCTAACATTATTACTGTGAAAAATAATTAAAAAAAAAGACAATAGCTAACATTATTACAGTAGGTAACTGTAAGTACCTACTCTTATTTATTTTGAGTTCGTCGAAAAAAGGACTAAAATCGTTTTTCTTATCAGCAGTGTTTAAAGAGGTTTGAACAAATTTTCCCATTTTAATGGTCTTTAACCGTATCGGCATTTGTAATACTAATAATTCAAATTTACAAAACTAGGTCGCAAGGGCTGCCACACGCGATTACTAACTTACCCATTCAATAGTGGCAATTCTGGATGTCACCAAAACTTAAACTAATTTGACAGCACTAAAATTGACGCCATCCTTATTATTTCAATCGTTATGAAAGGGACGGCAACATTTTTAGTGCTGTCAAATAAGGTTAGTTAAGTTTTGGTGACATCCAGAATTACCACTAATGTCCTGTTAGATAGTACAAGGCCATTTAAAAAAAATATATTTTATCAAAAAACCTAAACACAATAACTAGTAACGTTTTGCGTTACGAATTTTTTAAGCACCTAATCTTTGAGGTCCTACCAAAATAAACGGTTTTTCTTTCTTTGCTGGGACAGCTTTATACTAAAATAAATTTGAAAGTAGGTATTTTCAAAGTCTTTTATTTTTAATACAAGCAGTCCCAGCAAAATTACATAATCCAAAATCTGGAATGATTGAAACCAATCGATTTGACAGTGGTTGTTTGATATGGTATGAACGTTTTGTATGGGAAAATTTATTTATTTATTTATTTATTCTGCGTAAATTTTTTTATTCTGCTATTTAGGACGCAGAGAAATCCAACAAATCAAAAACCATGAAAACGGTCCTGGCATTCTCGAGTTTTGTAACAAACCCGACTTTATTTTGATTTAGACTTTGTAATAAATTTGCAAAATTTATGATTTACAGAAATCAGTTTAAGCTAACCCCGTTATTCATAATGGACTAGCAAACTTTAGCTAAAACGGCTATTATATCTGTTGCTATCTCATAATTGCCGTAAGAGTAACAACAAAAAACATGCTCTAACTAAAGCTTTGTTAATTGACTAATCTCCAATAATGTTAAGTCTCAAATTGAAGTATCTTTTTGGTTGCACTAAAACCGTTTTTGTGTAAAAAAAAAAGGTTTACAAACTAAAAAAATAATTACCAACGCGTATTATTACCTCGTCTTACACGAGGCGTAAGATGTTAGTTGCCACACGTGTGGAAGGTCCATTGTAATGCAAATGCAACTTTATCTATGTTGATTGCATAGTAATCGTATTTGAACAATATCCTTTGTACGGAAAAGCCCTAGTTTTTAGCAAAACACCAAATTATACAATAGCTAACAATGAGCCGTTACATATTTATATGGGCAACAAAAAGGAGTTTTCGTAACAATGTTTTTGAAAAGTTAAATATTTATACCATTCTGTAGCTACTTACTAAGTAACTGCTCGTTTTTTTAGTATTTTAGTACTTACTTTAGTACTCAAGCCGGATGGTCTAACCGTTAGAGTCTAACGATGATGATGGTGTGGTGGTGATGGTCTAACGGTTAGACCATCACATAGGCTACTTTGGATCCCGGTATTCCCACGTGAACGGAAACTTTAGGAGTTTTTAGAGTTAGGTTTAGATTTTATTAGGTAAGGGCAAACTTTCGCGTACCTATATTTATATATCATAGATATTATATTATATTATATTTATAATATACCTACTAGCTGCGGTGAAAAATTCTCGTTCACGTGTGAATACCGGGATCCAAAGAAGCCTGTGTTTATCCAGGATATAAGCTATCCTGGTACCAAATTTCATTCGAATACGTTCAGCCAGTTTGAACACCAAAAATAACGATATAATTATCACAAGTTTGTCTATCGTTTTATTATTATAGTGTAGTTCCTAATTAAATTTGGGATGTAATAGAGTTTTATCACTGTCAAAGTTTCATATAGCGGCGAGCGTGTAGGTACCTACACCTACCTAGGTACCTACTGGTAGTGAGTAGGTATGGCGAATGTCATGCAGACATGAATGAAGTGGCAAAGGCAGACACCGCTGTTGTAGCATTTAGTGAAAAGAGAAAGATGATTTTAGTTTCTATCATAAAATGGTCGTTAGTTCCACTTTCGGGCACCGCTCCAGATAAGTTTGTGGCGCTGTAGTAGATTTATTCCGTATTCGTCCCGGAGTTCCGGCTCACACGCTTAAAAAGTGTATATTCGTCCCGCATATATATCCGTTGCCTCTATCCACACCTCACTAGTTTAAATAGGCAAAATTATAAGGTGAAAGCGAACGGGTAGCGTCAGTCGTTTTGTCGCATACCTAGATAGAAATGTATTGAAGCATCTTTATGTTCATAATTATGGCAATAATTATGGCATAATTTTTATATATATTATACTTACCTTCATTTATTCATGAATGACATTTATTTGCACGAACACCATGGTGTTACAATAAAGTGGTCTTAAATACATTACTTAGTCCAAACTATGTCCTACCAAAGTTGGCATAGATTAGACGATAGATAGCTACCAACCTATCTACCTGCAGCCTAACACTATCCTGCATATTGCATAGGTACAACCCTTAGAGGTAAATTGGAATTTCGCGGGTAGCCCATCCGCTTTCACCCTAAGAAGGTTATTTTTGTATTCGTTTTCATTAGGCCTTTGCATTTTTTGCTTATTTCCTAGTCAGGTAGGTAAGTACCTATATCGGTAGGTAGGTAAGGCAGTATTCACTTATTTTCAATTTAATTTATTTAGACTTGTTGTCTCAGGTTGACAAGTCAAAATAAATTAATGAAGTGTTGATATGATAACTCTACTTAACATTAAGTAACATTATGTTAGGTACCTAAGTACCTAATAGTGATATTATAACACTTCATGCTAAGTGTGTGAGTTCGTTCCCCTCCTTAGAACCTAACTGTAGGTAGATTCTAAATACCTACATAACTACCTACTTAGTTTGTTATTCATGCAGCTGTTGCGGGTGTTTTTAATTTTAAAAAAGGTATTTAGATACCTAGATACCTACCTACTACATAGGTAGAAGTGGCAATTCTGGATGTCGCCAAAACTTAACTGCACTAATTTGGCAGCACTAAAAATGTTGCCGTCCCTTTCTTAGTGATCGAAATAAAAAGGATGGCATCAATTTTAGTGCTGTCAAATTAATTTAGTTTAGCTTTGGCGACATCCCGAACCGAATAGCCACCAGTTAGTTACCTAATCTGTGCAACCAGTAAGTACCTACCTAAGTACTTAATATCTGTGATTGTGATCATTAGGTATCTACCCTACGGTAAGTACCAAGGTACTTCTACATTTTCGACTATTTCGTAAACAAGCAAATTGAAGTTATTAAGTAGGTAAGTAACTACTTACTTACTAAAAGTTATTAACACTTCGTTCTACTCAACAAAAGTGACTCTTTATTATTTTTCAGTCAAAACTCGTAGAAATGAATCGACACGAACTACAGAACCAGACATTAGTCCACGAGCACTATTAAAACTTTTAACTTTACATTAGCATCAACGAAATAGGGAGGAAATAAATGAATTGCGTTATTCGATACGGAACGGAAAGTTTAGTCGAGGGGGTGAGGCGCCCCCCGCGCGCCAAAACTTTTCCGAGAGCGCCGACACCGCGCCGGAGCGGGCCGGAGCGGGCCGGAGCGGGCTACGTCAGGCAAGACAAGAGAGAACGAACAGAGAAGTGGACTCACCCTTTCCTCCTCGCGGATCATCTCGGCGATGCCGGGCCGGATGTCGATGTCGTCGTGCGGCGCAGCTGCGGCGGCGGCGGCGGCGGGCAGCGGCTCGGCCGACGCGTGCTGGCCGGGCTCGGCGGTCGGGCTGGCGGGGTCGCGGCGGCAGGCGCGTGCGCCGCCCGCGTCGCCCGACGGGCTGGCGGCGCGCTTGGAACCGCGCGCGCGCTCCGTACCGTAGCCCGCCAGAGACGCGTGCTCACCGCTCACGTCCGTCAGCCCGCGGATCTTCAGCGTTTCCGCCACCTTCAACAGCGCCGCGATCTGGTCCTGAGACACGTTTATCTCCCCGCGGTACATGAAGTCCACAACCGCCTTCAGATCGCAGTACTTCACGTCCCGGATTATTATGATCGGGTGCCGGCACGGGTTCTCCATCAGCAGCGATTGGAAGTACGGGCTGCACGCGCTCAGCACCACTTTGTGCGCTTTCAAACTTTGTCCATCGCACGCGAGGGTCACGTCCACGAAGGACTGGCTCTGGAGCAGCTGATCGAAGCAGCTCGTCAGGTTATTCTGGTAGTTGTTCCACCTCAGGCAGAACTGCTGGGGCGAACCGGAATCCCGGCCGTCCATGACCGCGGGGTCCTCCTCGGCCGGCATGACTTTAGTGTGCGGCGAGCATCTGAAACGTAACGCGCGAATGGTGAATTTCGCGACACGTCCGATATCGACGAGGGCTCGCGAGATACTGACGGAGCGGAGCGCGCGCTCTCGCCGGCGGAGGCGCGCGGGGCGGCCGGGGGCGGGGCGCGGCCGGCCAGTGGCGCCGCGCCCCGCCCCCGGCCCCGCCCCGCCCCGCGACGCCCCGCTCGGCGCCCGCGCACCGCGCCACGCTACTCGCCGCCGCGCCGCAACGCGCCGCTGCCGTGCACTGCGGTGTGCTTTACTATTTCTCAGTTTATCATTGCAGTCACTTTGAAAGCATTATTTTTATTCTTCTTTATTCAATTGCTTCTTATTTACTTATTGTGATATTTTTTTGTTTCACTTTTCCAGTCAGGTCGGTAATACGTTTGTTTGTTGGTAAAATAATATTTTATTTTTATTTACTTAACAAAAAAATATCTAGGTAGGTACTTCTTTATATAGGTACTTAGTTCGTTGGTTTTCTTTGATCCAAAGGTAGGTACAGTCAACTCCTAGATGACGCTGTGTGAATTTTCTATGATATTTAGGTACCTACTTACTTACCTATTTTATTTATGTAGGTAAACTAGGCACTAGGTTAATTTTTCAAATCAGAGTGGCTATTGGCTAGGCTGATATTAGATTATTTAGGTGGTATAGGTACACTACCTACCTAATGAGACCCACTACCTAGCGCGTTTCTGGTTGGACTTTTTCAGGACTAAATAAATAATTTACCTACCTATGGTTCTCAAAATTTAAGGTAACCCAGGAAAATGTCAGATTACTAGTAGGTAGGTATATACTAGCATAAATTGCTTAATAAAGGTATACCTATTGAAGACTTCTGTGGCGCAGTGGGTTTGATCCCCGCTGCGGGACAAATGTTTGTATGGTCTGCGAATATTAATCTCGTGTCTGGGTGTTATCTATGTACTTACCTAAGTATATTTACAAAAAAATATCTATGTAGAAGGTAGGTACTTACCTATCAATCATCTAGTTATCATAATTCATAACATTGCTTAGCTTGGGAATAGAATAGATGACACTGTGTGGAATGCCCAAGGATAAGTAGGTAGGTAGGTATCCGAATATCCGTGTAAGTGGGCCGGTCAGTTTTTTGTACCTACCTATGTAGGTATTTCTTCAATAAGTACTTAAAGTAGGTAGGTAATTTAAATAAAGTCATTGACCTCCAGGCTCAATAAAGCACCCAGTGAGAGCAAAACTTCAAAGTGGTCATGAATTATCACATTCTGAGACATAGGTTAATTTTTAAATAGAAGCATAAAGTCGTTCCTAGAAGCCAGTTGTTCCCCAAACGGAGGGCATTATAAAATATACACTCGCCAAGTAAACAAATGAAGTGGTGTGGGCTTGGGGTATAGGAACAAGTAGACATGACTGTTTAGATCTTAGAGAAAGTAAGAAATAGAGCGCTGTATATTTTTCTCAGTCACACAAAAACAAAGAAGAATATACAACATTCTTGTGAGTAAAAGAGACAAAGCATTAGATCTTTTGTCCCTCATCGCGTGCCGCTTTTTTGTATGGCTGGCAACTTGATGCTCCGAATTTTGTACTACGAAACTATGGATTCATTGCAATTTTTGTCCCTCTCGGCGGCACGCTCACTGTTCGTCCAGGTACTATACTATGTAGGTCCATGGTTCAAATATTCAACACTCTTGTAAAAGCTTGAGTCGAGCTTTGCAAGTGTTGCTGTAATAAAAAGTAACGTAGGTACTTACCTTACAATATTATGTTTTTTTTTTTAAATGGTTACAATTATTTTAGTTTATAAAGGTATCTGTAGGTATGTTACGGGCTCTTTGGATGTGATTCTGACCTACTTAATTCTTCTCTTCTGATTGTAATAAACTATAACTTTGGACACGTTTTATTAGACATATTAAGTACATAAGTAAGTTCGTATGAGCAAGTGGCCAACTCTGGTGACGGAGTTTTTAGGCCGCCTAAAGGCCTCCGTCATGGCTCAACGACTCCGACAATTGAACGTGCCCTCCGAAGCACGGAAGCGCTCAGATGAAAATGCCACTTGCGGTCACCCATCCAAGTAGTGGCCGCTCAGAACGTTGCTTAACTTCGACGATCTATCAAGAACGTCTTAGCAAGCTTCGCCACGAGCGCTTCGTATTATTAGACATTATAATAGCACAAGGGAATACCTAGTCACGTAAAATTATCGTCGATTTAGATACCGACGTGTGCTATTAAAATGTTTAATACAACTCACGATAGTTTTGAAAGTGAAACGTGTACCTAAGTAGTACCTACCTACCTATACTATACCTATATACTTAAAAAAATAAGTATAAGTATAAAAGTATAGAAAAGTATATAGACTACCTTTATGTATTTATTTTCAATTAGGTACTTATACTTACCTACCAATGAGTAGCAAAAAACGTATAAAAGAATATCAATAAATGTTTATGCCGTGTCTAGAAAATTGTAGCGCCTAAGAATAGCAGGAGAACGAAGAATGGTGGTGTAAATTTATTAAAGCAAATATTTTAGTAGTTTCGGTTCAGTAAATAGTTAAATAAACTGTATTCAACCTTTAGACCACCGGGATCGATCACCAACTAGGTAGTAGGTACCTCAAGGTGACTTCTTAACGACCAGTCAGTACCTACCTAACTGTAGCGAAGTAGGTAGGTAGGTACCTACTGTAATAGTCAGTTTCTCGCATCTCTTTATGCCGAGTTGCAATATTCAACTTATTATTAACCGTGGATCTGTCGCCATAGTAATTGTTATCTGTCAAAAAGTGCCCTACATTTTTTGTTGCTATGGCGATCAATCTACGATCATTCGTAATTTTAATATTGAGACCGTTAGTTAACTAATCAATGGTTAAATCACGTGACAGTGTCAAATCGGTTGCAAATTTTCACTTGTCATTGTTTTGTTAATTGTGATAGATGATCTGCGTTCGAGAAACCTGCTGTAAGTAGGTATTAGCAAAGACGATTAATATCTAGAAGACAGACAAAGGCCATACACAAAATCGTAACCCTAAAAAATAGCCTGAAAACTCTAAAACATCAATTTTATCCAAGAAATTTCAATTACTTTCTAGTTAAAAATGTTTAAATATTGAATATTGTTGCTACCTACTACTAAGTATTGAAATTTCTTGGATAAAATTGATGTTTTAAAGTTTTCAGGCTATCTGGTACTGCGGGATCGGGTTACGATTTTGTGTATGGCCTTTGTCTGTCTTCTAGATATTAATCGTCTTTGGTATTAGGCGTATAAATGTTCTGTAAGTAATAAATTCTTCCACTTGTTGAATAAATAATCTCGTTCTCGTTGACGTCCCGGTGACGGCGGCGGTGGACAAACGGCCTAAAAGTTTCACAGATAGGTACTTATTAAAAGAATTTTCAAAATCGATAACCCACTCAAACTTTTCCCAAATTGTATCACAGCAAATCGCGAAAATAACTGTCAAATACCTACTAGGTACTTATTCACTTATTTAGCGTTAACTCTGACAGTAGTTTTCACGGATTACTGTGGTTTTCGATACAATTCGAGACAAGTTACACAATATCCCTGCATTTAGCAAAAAAAATTTAGAACTTCCTCCTTTTTTGAAGTTTGAAGTCGTGAAGTAATGGTGGTCATAGAATAGAATAGAATAGAATAGAATTGTCATTTATTGTAAAACATAGGTAGGTACAGATTAAGTTGAAATACCTACATTATTTAAGTTGGTGTTCCACTATGTTACCATTTGTGTTGGTATACAATAATTAGAGTTTATATAATTAAAAAAGTGATAAAATTACTTGTCAAAAAATTCATTTAAATTATAAAAACATTTTTCCTGCAGCCACAATTTTAATCATGTAGACGCTCCCTAAACACACGTATTCATATCCGCAATAAAGTTTATCAAACAACACGAAACATTTCGATAACAAACCTAGAATGATCACAATTACAATTTTATGTAGATGACACACTCAACGCCATAAAACCACGACTCCTAAATCAAATAGCCGGTGTAAAACGATATGGTATTTTTTCATCACCCACTAGCTTCCTCCCCCGGCTTGCTATGTAATTTAGATTTGCTTGACTATTTAGATTATTTTAGATTGTAAGGAATCGCTTTAAAAAAAAAGCTAGGCCCACACCACCAGGTTCTTGCCTGATTCTTTCCCTGGTGTAGGGAGTCGCGTTGGAACAGGCAGTAGAATCACCTAGCATGTAAAACGAAACTTAAGTGATCCTTGAGGTCCTACAAGAATAATTATTTCTTTCTTTCTTTCTTTCAATTTGATAATCCAACTACAAAAGTGTAAGTTTGTCTTGTAAAAAAAATGAAGTCTCGATGGATGTTTGTTGCGACTTTTCTCCACACACTTTTACGCGAAAACTATTAAACGGATTTTGCTGAAACTTGGAATATAAATAGTTTTTCTTAAACTTTCGCGATCACAATTCATATTTATAAGTACATGTACACGGGGTTTTATCGCGTTAGTTACCTTATTTCTTTACTTCCCGACGTTTCGGCTATGTTGCAATAGCCACTACTTGGAATATAGGTAGGTACTAGTTTATAGACCTGGAATAACATTATAATGGGCTACTTTTTATACGGATAGGTACCACGGGCGATTAAGCTTGTACTTAACTAAGTATTTCTTTCAAGGTAAAGGAGCTTTTAGTTGCTTGGCTATTTCATTTTTAATAATATCACACTAAAATTATAAAAACGTAAGTTTGTGAAATAGATGGATGGATGTTTGTTAGGTACCTACTCTTGCACGCAAAAACTACTGAACGGATTGGGCTGAAAATTTGAATATCTCTTGACTCAAACCCACCGGTAACATCAGGTCAGCCGAATCCGGCGACAGATTCGGCTAAGAAACACAAAAAGCGCAATTTAGTAATTTTCGATAGGATTTATTTATTTATATTAACCTTTCCACGGATCAACATTGCCGTTCAGCGCTATAATGCTGCCAAGGCTAAGGGCACATAATATACAGAAGTTTATTTTATGTACTTAAATACCTAAACAGTCTAAATGCTACATTATGTTTATAAAATTTACCATTCATTTTAATTTTTCGCTTACCTAATCCTAAGGCACGGTAGACCTATAATAACGTCCAAGGGTAGTCAGGTAGGTAGGTACTCGTCCAAAATAAGACTACATTTCGCAAAGTTAGTAGGTCTACCTATTCCAGACGGACAAGTTGTAAGTCAATCGTTCTGTCAAATGATTGTTATAAAGACATAATAGAGTCAGTCAGCCAAGTAACATTTTATATGTCAACATAACACGTGACTACAAAGGAGCACACTTACAGTCACGCAAGTCGCAACAATTAAATAGTGTCACATAAAATGGTCTAAATCATAATCTCGACAGGCGACGGAATGTTCCCAAGCGCTCTCCCTTGGGACTAAATAATTAAGGCTGGAACAGTTCAAAGCACTGCTCAAGAGGTTACCATAATAAATAATAATAATAAAAAAAAACTAAGCACTTAAAAACTAAAAACTCCGTCACCACAGTTGGCCGCTTGCTCATACGAACGTACTTATAATAATAAATATCCTCAGACATTCCACACTACATGACAGCGTCGTATAGTCTCAAACCAAGCAATTTAATGCTTGTGTTATGGTAACCAGATGACTGATTTACTTACTACATAGATACATTTTTTTAAATACAATTATTCATAGAAAACACCCAGACACGAAAGAAATATTTTCAGACCATACAAACATTTGTCCGAGCGGGAATCGAACCCGCAACCTCTGCGTCTCAGACGGGCTTTCAACCACTGATGCGCCACAGAAGTCGTCGTACGTAGTTTAGTTCACTGTGCAGTCGGTCGCCGCTTAAAGCAGTCGATACTGATCCAAGCTGCCCGTGTATGCCCGACCTTAGGGAATAGAAAATACTTAGAACTTGTTGCATCTCTGAGTTTATTCGTTAGGTAAGGTACTGACCTACTTACTTCCTGATGAATTACAAGCTACCCGGAGCATTTTCGTGAAAAACATGTCAAGTGTCAACACACATCATGAGTTCTACACCAGATTTTTATGGTTTAGATGTGGTCTGCCTAAGATCTGACTCTCAATTCACCGAGTTTTTATTTAGAATCTATGTTTTAAAATAATAATGAGATAAACTGATTATCGTGTTCACCGAAGGACAGAAGCGCTCAGCTGTTAAATGCCACTAGCTGTCACCCATCCATCCATCCATGACTGCTCACGCTGCTTATCTTCAACTATCTATCAAGGACGTCACGCCACGAGCGTTAAATGGACAGAGAAAGCGACTTTGTTTTATACTAGTATGTAGTGATTAAGCAAAACAAGTGGTAATTTAAAATAGTATTTACTTACATAAAAGTAACATATTAAAATACCTAAACTAGAAAAAAAAAATGCGAGAGAATTTGCACTGTTTAACTATCTGTACCCGTTATCGCAATTAATTAATTAATAAATAAATACTTAAATAAAAAAAATCCCCGGAGCTTTCGGGCATAACCCAACGGCACGGTGAGTCTACAGTCTACACACGTTATTAATTATGTTATAAAAAAGTCATAGCTAAATTAGCATGTTTATGGAGGTATAAAGTTGTAGGCGAGAGGGGGCGGGCCGGTCTCGTTTCTATGTACGGCAATAAGCAATAACTGAAAAAGTCCCAATGTGTGGACGATTAGTGCCAGATCGCGGCTGATAGATGGCGTTACTCTTTCTTTTATAGATTTAAAGCTTTAGTCTTTAGGCTATAGGCCACGGTAGCCACTCAAGCTTCACTGGCTATGCTAATTGCTAGTATCCAGAGCCAGTATACCTACAGAAAATGCACTCAAACGCAAAAACATACCTAATTCGATTTTAAGTTCTCGTAGTAACACCAAAGACGATGAATACCAAGAAGACGAGAAACCAGAGTTTAAAGTAAATGGCAGCACCAGATAGCCTGGAAACTTAAACATCAATTTTATCCAAGAAGTTTAAATTACTCTCTAATTAAAATTACCTAAGTACAATTATTTTTATATTTACGGCGAACTAATAGTTGATTTAGGGATATAGCAGTTCGTAGCCAAAATAGAGAACCATTCCAAATATTTCGTTGCCTGTGTGACATCAAAGTAAATCGGAGTAATCAATACCTGACATTTAATCAGTGCTGGTGCATCATGCATCAAGCAATCATTGATACTATTGGTAGGTAATTACCAAATAGTATCAATGATATGCTTGTGACACTATAATTACGAAGAAGCTTTGTAGGCTTTGATTGCAGTCAGACGAGACTCCTGTACATGATAGTATTGTTAGTAACAAGCCGTCCTTTTATGTTACTGATAAATACCTATATTTATGTACCTGGATTTGTGCTCGTTCGTTCGTTCGTATGAGCAAGTGGCCAACTCTGTTGACGGAGTTTTTAGGCCGCCTTAAGGCCTCCGTCATGGCTTAACGACTTTAAAAGCCGGGACCGACAATTTAACGTGCCCTCCGAAGCACGGAAGCGCTCTGATATAAATGCCACTTGCGGTCACCCATCCAAGTAGTGACCGCTCAGAACGTTGCTTAACTTCGACGATCTATCAAGAACGTCTTAGCAAGCTTCGCCACGAGCGCTTCAGCGGATTTGTGCTAATTTTGATTTAATAGTCTGCCCGCGATCACGGCTGATGTAATCCGGTAAAAAGTTGGGATAAAATTAAATAAAGCTGCTATAATAGCGATAAATACCCGTTTAAGTTTTATAATTTGGAAATCGCTCTCTTCTTACGAATTGGTAAACGGTCAATGTTTCATCGCTTGTCCGTCTCAATATTAAATCGAAGGCTGTCCAGCCAGACTGGTGTTGCCAAGTCTCATAGGCCAAATAACGTCGGAGCGACGCGATAACTATAAATCACAATTCTAGTTTATAGAAAGAAAGAAAGAAATTCAATGTTGAACGGGGACAGTTTCTAATTTAGCTGTAGGTACCTACTTACCTACAATTTTAAATCTACTGTCTGTCTCTCTTCCTATTTGTATATTGTAATGTTCGTCTGTGCTCTGTGTTCTCCAAATAAATGTTATATCTATCTATCTATCTAAATTAATTTATTCTGGTTGGACCTCCAAGGATCACCTTCAGTATCGTCTCATGCTAGGAGATTCTAATTCCTGTTCCAACGCGACTCCCTACACCTAGAACAAGATTGGTTAGGAAAAGTCATTTTACAACGGTACCTAATCGTATTTGAAGCCATAAACAATCCTATTAATATTAAAAAGGAGAAAGTTTTTATGCATTGATTTTTTACTTTTTTACGCGAAAGCTACTGAACCGTACTTACCTAGTAGTTTAGGACCCAAAATCACCACATATCTACAAAGGCTACTTTTTATCCAAATACTTTTTTTAGATGCTCTAATTTTAACAATAAAAATATTAAAAGCTCGTTAAAAATAACGAATATCTAATTACACAATAAAAACATAATTTTAAAATAATATAATTAATAGATAAGTCGGCTGGCTCGGCAGGCAGGGAATGCACTAATTATTTTTTTTATATTCGCCAAAACCATTTAGCGTGTCACTGCAGGATAAATCAGAACGTCTCCATAGACCGTGGAAAATCGGGACGTTACGCGCAAATCGTGAAACCTGGCAACACTGATCTAGATTGGGGCATCAAAATAGCACCCCTTTTCGGGGGATAAAAATAAGCCCTAACGTTTTCTTTCTTTTAGCCGCTGTCTATCGGTGGGGCTTCCAATTAGCCAGCCGTCACAGCGGCACCTACCACGGCACCTGTCACTGCAGGAAGTGGACTTGCAATTTGTCATCGGTTTGAAAACTTACTGGTTGACTTTGATTTATTAATGAAAAAAAATGAAAAATGAAATATGATCACGACTGTATCCCAGGGAGCGGTAGACATTTCTTTCAGATCTTAATGCAATTTTTTTAGATCCTTTCAGAGGTCAGAGGTATGTCCAAATACATATTTGGTACATGTCCAAATCTTGCAGAAGTTAACTTTCCATACGTGACAGGTTGCAAGCCCATCGACGCTATTAGAGAGCTAACTGGTTTCCTCACGATGTTTTCCTTCACCGTTAAAAGCTTGTGTTAAAGCGCATATAAATTTTTCGATGCGAAAAGTTCATTGATGCACGGCCGGATTCGAACCCACATTCGTTCGTGATTTATTAATGTGTGGTACTTATTAGAAAAAAAAAAGTTAATATTAGATTAGAATTAAAAGAGAGTTTCACTTCCCATACCATAAATCTACTATATTTATCTACCCATAAATCAGCCAAGTGCGAGTCGGACTCGCGCACGAAGGGTTACGTATCGTTATGTGAATATTTCAAGCGAATACTTGCTGTCATTATTAATATCTAAAAATTACAACAAAATCACGTTTGTTGTGTGAGAGACCCCTAAGTTTTTTTAATTTTAGTTGAGTAAGTTATTTATTTTAAAGTGAATACTTACAAGTAAATTTTCTGTAAATACTTTAAGCGTGTACCTGTTGACGTTATTAAAATCGAGTAAAAAACGGCAAAAAAATCACTTTTGTTGGATGGGGTGGGAGCCCTCCTAAAATATATTTTTTTATATTTTTATAAATATTTGTTAATTAAAGTAATAACAGAAAAACATAATTTGTGAAAATTTTAACTGTCTAGCTATAACGGTTCATAAGGTACAGCCTCGTGACAGACAGACGGACAGACGGACAGAGAGATGGACTGTAGGTAACAGGGTCCCGTTTTTACCCTTTGGGTACGGGACCCTAAAAACTTCTTAATACAGTGGAACATAGAAAAGGGCAATTGAAACCTTAACCGGCTTTTAAATGAAACCCTTTTGAACTTTTTATCAAAAACCTTCAGTAATCTTTGACGTCGACGCCTTCTTCTGTTTTTTTTGTTTACTCATTTGGCAGAGTCGAAAGGTATGGTGCTATTTGCTATTAACATTGACGATTATTAATATTATGTTGGTTGATTTTTTTAACTTTAGCTAACTAAAGGAATGTACCTAGTACCGTAGGTACCTACATTAAATATCCTGTCGATATGGTTTTCATTCACCAAGAAAATAGACAGCACGTTTCTGTCGATCGGTATATTAGAGACATAATAGAAAAATACATTTTTATGAACAGAAAGAGGAGCAGCCGCCCCTCCTGACTTTAACATTTCATTCCATAAACCATTTTAATGGCAAATCGATGTTATAATTCAATTACTAGATGGCAACCACGCTACAAATCACTTTGTCTCTTAGGCGAGTCCACACCTCGGGCGCTGCGCTGTACGACTCGCGATACTATCTACAGAAAACTTAGGCCCCTAAAAGAAAGAAAGAAAGAAAAATCATTTATTCTCGGTAGAACCTCAAAGATCACTTCAGTTTCGTCTTACATGCTAGGTGATCTAATGCCTGTTCCAACGCGACGCCCTATACCAAAGAGCATTGTTTTTTTTTTAAAGCGATCCCTTAACAGTCTAAATGATCAAGCTTCAGTGGGAAGCCAGTCAAACAAAGTAAGGTACAAAGTAAGGTACAAAGTAAGGTACAAAGTAAGGTACAAAGTAAGGTACAAAGTAAGGTACAAAGTAAGGTACAAAGTAAGGTACAAAGTAAGGTACAAAGTAAGGTACAAAGTAAGGTACAAAGTAAGGTACAAAGTAAGGTACAAAGTAAGGTACAAAGTAAGGTACAAAGTAAGGTACAAAGTAAGGTACAAAGTAAGGTACAAAGTAAGTATATCGAACAAGCTTCCGCCCGCGGCTTCGCTCGCGTGGTACTTACCCGGATGAAATGCCTGTGTTGTTTCAAGTTATAAGCTATGTAGGTACATTCCAAGTTACCAGCCAAATTCTTTAAGTAGTTTTGCGTGAAATATCCAACATAATTACAAACTTTCCCGTTTATGATATTAGTGGGTTAGCACAGGCATTTTACATCTTGAAATAGATGATTTACAGTGTCAGGAGCAATGTGCCTACGCTTAAAGGGACATTAAAGTGTCTGGGACATTGGTGAGATGGAAAAGGCTAGCCCAGCATCTAAACCATCCTCTCAGCTAAGCCGGCCATATGCCCCACACATATTGACCATTGTCTTTCCTGTATGGGGCTGACTTAGCCGCGGGTTTTCTCACGATGTTTTCCTTCACCGTTTAGAGCTCGTGTTAAAGTGCATATGCATCAAAAGATTAGTTGGTTAAGTAGCCTTTAAGTCATACTTTATTGAAATTTTACACAATAAACTACTACATATTTACATAACTATTGAGTGGCAACGCATTAGGATTTATTTTTATTTTATAGAAAAAAAAATCCTTACTATGTTTGGGGTAATCTCCGAAACTACTTATCCGATTTCAAAAATTATTTCACCTATTTGTAGCTTAGACTTTCCGAATGAACATAGGCTATATTTTATCAAGGTAGGTACCACGTGAGCGAAGCCACGGGCAAGTTAGCTAGTTATTAATAAACCTGTGATTAAATAACAATGGTACCTACGCTACGCTGTCAATTAATTAAAAGCTCTGTTCGTTTTCAAAACGCTCACAAGGTCTCGTGTCCTTGTTTTAAGTTATTTAAGGTCCAAAAGGCGAAGGACCACGGGGCAGACCACCAGACCGAGGGCGGACGACATCGTCAGAGTGGTTGGTAGAGATAGATGAGGCTGGCAAGGAACCGGGAAGAGTGGCGTATTAAAAAGGAGACCAACACTCAGCAGTGGGTAATAACAGATTGGTGATGATGAAGATGAAAGACATTAGGCTCAACGGACCAGCATTGCCATCGAGCGCGGTAATGCTGCCAGTAGTTATCTTGAGCATGCTTCCGACTGGCAGTAGCTGGATGAATTGAGCTACCTGCTACCTATAGATCGTTTAGAACTATCCTTAGATGATTCAACTGGTTCTATTGTACCTACTTACTAAAATTTTGTGTAAAATATTTACCTTCACGCTGCGTCAAATGCATGCAGTGTGAACCAGCCCCATTTTCTCAACAAAACAAAACAATGTCTTTGAAGGAAAAACTGGAAACTCTGGTATAATCAGATTCCAACTCATTTGCTAAATGGGTTAAGCGCTCGCTACTGAAAATATGATTTGTTTATCTCTCATTAAGTATTAGCGAAAAAATGCAGCGAGCTAACGATATTACCGAGCTCGTTTCGTATTTAGTCTGGAATGATCACTGGGTATTAAACAACCATTAATGTGTGATAGATGACTGCACTGGCATAAAAAATTTCAACATTTTTTGTTGTTGTATTATTGTCACTTACTGTAGGACTACTTACTGTTAACTGGTCGTTGGGACCTTCGTAACTTTACCGGGCTTTGGCGAGAGCAGAAAGCTCTACGGAAAAATTTAACAGTCAGGAAAAGATGGATGTAAATACGGTGTGGGGGTGAAATAGGTGATGACATCACTGACTTGAGTGATGACGAGCGATTAAGTAAGTTCGTATGAGCAAGTGGCCAACCCTGGTGACGGAGTTTTTAGGCCACCTAAAGGCCTCCGTCATGGCTTAACGACTTTAAAAGCCGGGACCGACAATTTAACGTGCCCTCCGAAGCACGGAAGCGCTCAGCTGATAATGCCACTTGCGGTCCATCCAAGTAGTGACCGCTCAGAACGTTGCTTAACTTCAACGATCTATCAAGAACGTCTTAGCAAGCTTCGCCACCAAAAATAGAGATAGGAAATATGCCGATCCGATTTAGTAGGCTCATGTCATGGTCATGGGAGAGAAGATGATGATTTAGTTGACTCTAAATACTTTGGCTCCCTTGCTTACTCGCTAACCATTAGATAACCTAAGAAACTTGTGTCCTAGTCACGGTGGAAAGTTAGGAAATAATCGAAAAAAGTGCGCCAGGATGAAACATACGAATGTTCATATCCCCGACCCACTGCCGCCTGTGAACAGAGCCCCAGCGCCGATCTACGAATAATGGAGGTGGTTTAAAAAACAAACGATGCTTACATTCTTAGAATAAGAATAAAGTTAAGTGTGGCCAACTCTGGTGACATAGTTTTTAGGCCGCTTAAAGAAGGTCAGGAAATGGGCTGAGAAAGGCCTGGCAGAAAAATAGCTTGTACCTTCTTATTAAATCGTTATGACTTATGAGTTAGGGATGTTATAAGTTTAGGTGTGTGTTTATCGCGGCATCGTACTCGTAGCTCCAAAACGGATGAGCAAATTTGAATTCAATAGTTTTTTTGATTGAAAGTATTTTAGGTATGTTTGGTGAGGGGATAACGCGCTTAATTTTGGCTGCTTTAGGTTTTCTTGATGTTAATACTGATGGCCAGAATAGGATGAACAGGAAATGGTCTGATTGATTCTAGTTTTGGTATCACAGCTTGCGGTCTACATTTTGTTCGCCACGCGTGTGTATTAATACAAACGTACAGTGCCTGCGCGTTCGAAAAACGTGAGTACAGGCTCTAAGAGCATGATATATGGAAATTGTGTGGAATGTCCAAAAATATTTATTTATCTTATTAATAAATAAATAAATATCCTTGGACGTTCCACACAGCGTCATCTAGTCCCAAGCTAAGCAACTTAATGCTTGTGTTATGGTTAATATGCCGCATCCTCGACCAGAGTAGTTCCCGGTCGTGCACCGCTCGCTCCGCGCACTTTTGTTCCCTTTGTTGCGAGTTCGCGTTATTATTAAAAACAATAAATCGCTGAGGGCGCCACCTACCACTATTGCTTTCACTCCCTCCCCGGTAATTACCGAGAGAAACACGAAATAATCACATTCGAATTGTAACTGCTCGCGAATGTTCGTGCGATTGGCGGATATTATTTTAATAGTTCTCCAAGAATATAATAAATAAATAAATATCCTTGGACATTCCACACAGCGTCATCTAGTCCCAATCTAAGCAACTTAATGCTTGTGTTATGGTAACCAGGTGACTGATACACTACATAGATAATTTTTTTTTGTAAATGGGTGAGGCCGCCAAAATTGTCAATTATATCACAAAAGTAACACAACTGGTTTTGTGTTACCGTTACACAAATGTAACCCAAAAGTAACACATATTTTGAGTAAAGGTGATTTCATAATGGTTAAATAAATAACCTAAAATAATGCAAGATAAACTTTTCTTTTTTACTGTACCCTTAGGCAGAAAAATACAAAAATACTGCCTATATTTTACTAAGGACAAAATAGCTTTTTAATTTTTCTCGATCTTTGTCGTTCTGGGGCAGTTAACGGCATTAAAATAAAAATGTACAGTTACTAATGCACATAAATGGATTAATTATAATATTATTTCAATAGAAGAAAACAATTGGCCGCTGGATAACGTTAGTAAAACAAACTTAACTAATTCGATGCTCAAGAGCCTTTTGTAACAGTTTAACTGAACACTTGGAAGGTTTTCAATATTAAAATGTAAGTACTGCGTTTGTCATACCTACAAAATCACACATTACACATTACTTTCAAAAATCAGTCCAAATACCACTATGTTTGCGGCTTTATATATCTACTGTGTTACGTAACACATACATTTGTGTTACAATAATAAAAAAGTGACATAAATGTAATACAAATGCAACACAAAAGCGAAATTTTTAAAACAATTATAGGTCATATCTCGGTTATTTATTATAATTAGGCCGTAATGGGCGATTTTAAGTATACTTTTGACCTCATTGCTAAATAATTTAATACAATAACATTCAAAAATCTGTTTCTTACCTCAAAAATCACAAATAAAACTTTTTTTATGAACACAACCGCAAAAAGTGACGCGCACTTTATGTTCCTTCACTGGCGAAATAAAAGAGCTGGATTTTTTTTTTCAATTGTTTGGATGACAGTGTTGCCGTATTAATACTGTGGTTTGCACTTTGGTAGTTTAAATAGTAGCTTTGGGATAAAAACGTGTCACACAAAAAAAAACGTAACACAAAAGCAAGAGACATTTTTTATTTAAATTATTAATAAAAAATGTTATTTTAAGGATTTTCGCAAAAATATTATTAATATAGCAGAGGTCTATCATCAATTTCTTCGACGGTATACCTATAATTCAGGTATACTCAACAATTTATTGAATATTTTAACCATAAGAAACTGCAACAAAAAACGACAAAAAGTCACACAAAAAAATTGACAATTTTGGCGGCCTTACCCAAATACATACATATTATACATAGAAAAACAACCAGACCCGGAACAAATATCTGCAGAACATGCAAACATTTGTCCCGCGGCGGGGATCGAACCCGCAACCTCCGCGTCTCAGGCAGGCTTTTGCCCACTGCGCCACAGAGGTCGTCATAATATAATGTTTGTGCGATTGACGAATATTATTAAACATAAATAATATTTTTTGTATATTTTATTACAGTGTTAAACCACATTAGTTATTTCATTAGCATTTAGTGCATTAAAAATAACTAGTCCGCCATCTTGCGTTTCCGCCATGTTAGATAAAGAAAAATTTCAGCTCTATCGGTTAATAATTCTGCTTAAAAATTGAGTTGCAAGATTCCATCCACCCGAACTAACATAGTTACATACGAGTACTTACATAAATTTCAAGTTTATTGAAAATTTAAAAATCATTTAATCTTGTAGGACCTCAAGGATCACTTAAGTTTCTTTTTACATGCTAGGTGATTCTAATGCCTGTTCCAACGCGACTCCCTTTAATAAAAGCTTGTAAAATTTATTAAGAAAAACCATAACTTCAATTTATTTATTTATTTATTTACAAAACTTAAACTTAACTATAACATTACAGAACAATTCCAAATCATTATAGCTACTATATAAAATGTACACATAAGCAAATATATCAATAAAACAAAGAACTACTTAAAATAAAATATTTACCTACCTAACAATAGAAATCCAAAATAAAAATATGATAACATGGTACTTGTAAACATTTAGGAAATCAACATGACATTTATTTACACATTTTCACAGAAATTTAAACACAGCCGCTCTATCTGCTTCCATCCATCCGCAAACACATCTAACTGAGGATGTACGACCATGAGCTCGTTGAGGTTACGCTGCGCACGCGACACAGGCGACTGCTCACAATACAACGTCCTCACTCGAATCGGCTCAAAGAGACGCACACGCCCCTGTCTGAATCTGTTTCGTTGTTCTGGGACGCAAAGTCGACTAGCCTCCGATAAAAGAATAGGACAATCTATATCACCCCTGAGAAGTCGACACAAAAATAAAATTTGACTATATAAACGTCTTGTTTCCAAAGAATTAAAATTTAAAGTACCTTGAAGAAATTTAGTTGGGTACATGAAAGGGTAGTACCCATACATTTTCTTATAAAGAAACCTTAAAAACCTCTTCTGAACCTTTTCCAGCATTTGAGAGTACGTGACTTGATAAGGATTCCATACACTAGCACTGGATTCAAGCTTAGAACGGACTAAAGAGGTGTAAAGCATTTTGACAGCTCTAATGTTTTTAAAATCTCTGCAATTACGTGAGACAAAACCAAGTTTCTTGAAACATGTGACAGTAAGTAAGTGGATGTGGTTGTGGAAGTTCAGCTCTGGATCAAATAAAACTCCTAAATCCTTTACAGAGAAAGATCTAGCGATCGTCTCTCCCCCCAGATTATATTGTACTGTTATTTTATGTGAGGAGCGAGTGAAACTCATCACCTGACATTTAGATACATTAAATTGTAATAGGTTTTTCTGACTCCATGCCTGTATAGCATTTATGTCACATTGCAGAGCTTCAGTGTCCCTAGCAGTCTTAATCTGTCTGAAAATTTTGACATCGTCAGCATAGATTAAGCATTTATCGCTATCAATGCATCTAGTTAGGTCATCTATCATGATGGTAAATAGTAGTGGACCGAGAGAAGAACCTTGACTCACACCAGAGCGCGTATGGTACGAGGAGGAATTATAACACCCCAGCCTTACGAACTGTTTACGGTCGCTTAGGTAACTGGCAAAAAATCTTAACAGTTTTGGAGATAAGCCATATGCGTTTAACTTTCCTAATAGTACGTCATTGTCTACCCGATCAAATGCTTTTTTAAAATCTAGGTAAACCACGTCGACTTGCATGTTGTTATCTAAACTTTTTGAAATTAAATTAACTAGAGAGAGTAAGTTTGTGTTTACAGATTTTCGTTTTCTGAAAGCATGTTGGGAGTCGCTCAAATATGGTGTTATTTGTTTATATAAATTTGTGTGTAAGAGACTTTCAAATAACTTGGCAAATGATGATAATATTGCAATAGGTCGGTAGCTTTCCACTAGAGATTTATCACCAGATTTGGGGATAGGCGTTACACGGGATATTTTCCAGCATGTTGGATAAGTTCCTGTATTAAGAGAAAGGTTGAAAATATGTGTTAGTGGGACAGATAGTTCAGAATTAAAAGCTTTAATTATATAGGAAGGGACATTATCCGGCCCTGTAGAGCTTTTTGACTTCATTTTTTTAATGTGAAGCTCTACTTCTGCTGTTGTGATGTTAAAAATATTTATTAGGTTATTAGTAACGGTAGATACAACTTGGTTTGGAAGCAGAACTGGAGTGTTGGGTAGAAAAACACTACTGAAATAGTCCGCAAAAGCCTGGGCAGCATCGGGACCGCTGTAACTATTGTCATTATATTTAACTGATGGTTCAAAACCACCTTTTGTTTTAAGGCTTGAGATGTGGTTCCAAAAAGTATTAGGATTTTTTACCAGTTCCTTTTCAATTTGCTTTATGTGGTGAGTGTATGCTATAGAGACTTTCACTTTGATGTAAGACCTTAAAGCTCTAAAGAAACTATAAACCGTTTTATCCCCGCCTGCCTTCCATACCTTATGTAGTGAAGATTTTAACTTGAGGTGCGAAATTATATCTTTTGTATACCATGTAGGATATCTTCGTGTCGATGTAGGACGGCGGACCTTTTTAGGAATGCATTTATCAAAACTGTCGTAAACTAGATTATAGAGTGAATCAACGGCTTTATTGACGTCTGACTGAGTTAAAACATCAGTCCATGAAATATCTATGAAAGCATTATAAAGTGCTGTAAAATCTGCCTTACCAAAATTCCAGTCAGTTGATGAGGCGATGTTAGCTGCTTGGATTATAGTATCTATCTTTGCTCTATCACAGCTTACAGTAACTTCTAGTGGAGGGTGGTGTCTGTCCGCGCGCTCAACGAGGCCATCCTCAGTTACACTCACATTCACATTTCGTATACTAGAACTAATCATTGCAACATCCAGTTTACTTCCATGATCGTTAAAAAAATAATTACGCTCTATAAGATCACAAAACTTTGTAAAATAACACATATAGTTATTTACATTCAGGGTGGCACTGTTAAGGTTTAAATCCCCAAGGATAATTATAGGAGAATCACGGAAAATATCCATATTGTTTTCAACCTGACAAAACCAGGTAAGGTATTCTTCGTCTTTGGCTCTAGGGTTTATGTAAATAACACAGAAAAAATAAACGCGACCGAGAAAGTTCACCGAAGCCCACATATCTTCACACTCTGTCGTCTCTAACTCGCGGCGTCGAGTAATCTCAAGTCCTGGCTTAGCTGCTAGAAGAATACCTCCTCCTTTTTCAAAATCCTTCCTCCTCCTATCTCGTCGCAGCAAGGTCCATTCGCCTGGTATAACTTCAGCATCGTTAATAGAAGCGTCCAAATTCGTTTCTGTAACTGCAATTAAGTCTGCATCGGATATGCTTACACTGTGTCTGAAGTATTTAAGTTTAGTTTTAAGGCCATTGACGTTTTGATAAAAAAGATGTAAGTCATACTTGTTAGAATTTGTGTCTATTGTTTTACGTTTACGTGAAGACCTAATCTGATGTACTTCTGCCGGGAGTGTGGGGTCTACTATTGTGGGAGGCACGCCCGGCTCCTCTTGGAAACCAATCTCGAACTTCTGTCCCCGCGGGCCATGATGTAGGATCCATAAATAGACAGACTGCACTTTCAGGTATAGTTAAGATAAATGAAGCATAACGGTCATGTCGTAGCTTCAGCTTACTTACTTCAACATCTGTTGTCGAACTCAGTTGCTTCATATGGGCCATTAGGGCTTCTTCTGTGGTGTTCGACTTAAAGAAGCATGCATGAAGCTTCTTAGTCCTTTCAACAGTTTGTAACTGAATCTGCTGCTGTCCACTACCTTTTATGACCTGCTGTCTGTTACGTTTGCATTTTTTCTGTACTTGCCAGCCATTTCCATCATCATCATCACCATTGCAATTTTCACCATCGTGATGTGGAATAGTTGTAGGTGAAATTATAAGTGTAGTTTCATCAATACGCTTCTGAGTACGTTGTTTTTGAGTTTGATGTTTGTTGTGGGGTTTTGGTTGCGATCGCACAGGACCTGCTGCTGTCATCAGTGGTGCAAATGTGTTATTAGAAATTAAAGTTTTTTCTGGAGAGAGTTTATTTAATACTTTATCGGTAGTGCTAGTATTTGAGTCTGGGCTGTCTTTCAGTTGATCTTCCATCAGTTCTAGTCTCTGGTTATTGGTAGCCATTTCGTGTTGCAGTCTCATTTTAGTTAGTAGCATCTCACTAACCTGATCATTACTAGATTGTATCATTGATTTCAGCAAACTATACTCATCGGCAATATCGTTTGTGGTGTTATAGTGACAGTCTAAATCAGTTCTAACACATTCTAACTTGTTCTTTAACTCTGTGACATCGGTCTTTATCTCTGAGAACAATTTGGTCAAGTCATCAATCTTTGTTTCATGGATATTTAGTTGCTCGGTAATTATTGAACGAAGCTCCCTAATTTCCGAAATAATTCCTTTAGATATCGTATGGTCTTCGACTGCGGTAGATGGCGTAACGGACGCCGTTGATGAAGATGAGAGCTTGTAGGATGTTTTAGATTTCTTCCTAAAAGTGACGTTAAGATTTCTTGGCGAGTTTTCCATATGGACGGGAGTTGGTTCCGTTTCATTTGTACTGCTACAAGATCGCGATGTCGGGGTAGTAATATTCCGGTTAGCGTTTTTTATAATACAGGGTCCGCAATTCCATCTTGCTTTGCATTCTGCATTCATCGAACAATAGCGTCTGTCTGTTATGGTCGAACAGGTATCCAAATGCAGCTTTATTTTGCATGAGGCGCATGTCATAAAATGTTTTGTCGAAAATGATTGACTACATTTATCGCAGATACCATAATTCCGTGTAGGTGTGCGAATTGGCGCCATCTTTGCACATTAAACGAACTAAGTAACGATCATACAGCAGCTTCTTGTATCTTTCGCTAGATGGGGCTGCTTGTTCCTTTAGCCTCAGTGTTATTATTGAAAAATGCACATTAAAATAGCAATTACTACAATTGACATGTAAAATTTTCCCACAATAATCATAGATGATTGTCTGACGGCGTTTTTGTCCAGTATAATACACTTTGCACTGCGCGAAAATTTAAACAATGTTGGCGGTTGATTTTAGGAAAAGTCTTATAATTCAAACTTTACGGAATAGTTCACCATGAAAACGTTCACGTAGATAAATTGTCACTCAGTCACAATAATTTCACTATAATAGTATAACAAAAACACATTTTACTAATTGTTTTGAATTTTAAAAATGTTTATAAACAAAAGTGTTGTGCACTCTAAAAGCGCCACCTGGCGAGAGTTCAATAAAATTGTGGTCTAGTTAACCTAGGTGCATCAATAATATACTTTTAGTAAACTTTATGCACCTGGCTAATGGCGGTGGCCTTAAGGCGACTCAACCCCCCCTTCAGAAGGGTTAACCACTAGTTCAAACGAATGCAAATTACAAATAAATAAATAAATATCCTTGGACATTCCTCACAGCGTCATCTAGTCCCAAGCTAAGCAATGTAATGAAGAAAGAAAGAAAGAAAAATAATTTATTCTTGTAGGACCTCAAGGATCACTTAAGTTTCGTTTTACATGCTAGGTGATTCTAATTCTAATGCTAGTGTTATGGTAACCAGATGGACTGATATACTACATAGGTAGTTTTTTTAAATACCTACATAGGTACATTATTATATAGATAGAAAACACCCAGACTGGAGACAAATATCTGCAGATCATACAAACATTTGTTCGAATCGGATCGGATCGAACCCGCAACCTCCGCGTCTCAGGCGGGCTATCACCCACTGCGCCACAGAGGTCGCCAAAAATACAATTAATTATGTTGTTAGTTCTGACGTAGTGATCATAACGCGAGGACTAAGTATGTAGGTATCTACATAATGCCAAAGACGATTAATATCTAGAAGACAGACAAAGGCCATACACAAAATCGTAACCCTAAAAAATAGCCTGAAAACTCTAAAACATCAATTTTATCCAAGAAATTTCAATTACTTTCTAGTTAAAAATGTTTAAATATTGAATATTGTTGCTACCTACTACTAAGTATTGAAATTTCTTGGATAAAATTGATGTTTTAAAGTTTTCAGGCTATCTGGTACTGCGGGATCGGGTTACGATTTTGTGTATGGCCTTTGTCTGTCTTCTAGATATTAATCGTCTTTGATAATGCTAAGTAATCATAGTTTAGGTTTGCCCTTTTTCGTTCATTGTGTACCTACTCGATTTGTGGACAGCGGGGCTGGTTACATTCTTAGAACCTAAGCACTAATAGCTATACTACCTATAGATAAGTCCTGAATGTAATTGTTAGTTGTCCTTAACAAATAAATAAATAAAATAAATAAATAAACGCGCTTTCCTCAGCTGTATCTACGGGCTTTATGACGCGAATTTGAGAAGTCATGTTGTCTTTTTGTTTTATTTTCCGAAACTTGTGTTTTAGCGAATGTTAATGTGTACTAATGGTGGATTATTAAGTGAACGTACATAAGTGTAGGCAAATGAAACAAAACTGGATGTCATTGCTTTTCGAGTAGGTACCTACTCACAAAAAGTCCATGTAATGCTTCAGTAAAGACCCACATCTTTACTGACTCTGTGCTCGCAGAGGGTGGAAAATTCCTCTATTCTACCATGCATCGCTAATGAGGCCTCCTACGTAATCTATCAATAAATATATACCGCATAACAAGCTTTTATGCGAAAGTAAAATATAAATAAATACCTACCTACCCACATTTTTTATCAATAGATGGAATCAAACAACATCAAAGAAGATTTTCTGAGCTGCGTCAACAATATTATACAACGTGATTCATAATTGGTATGTTATCCCGAAAAGGGGACATTCACCTCATCAGTGTGAACAACATTTTGTTCAATGACTTTTTGAATTTCGATGTTTTTTATTGAAGAAATGACTATCAAAGTTTCCTTTAGAAATAAACACAGAGCAACCCTATAATAATCAGCTGATCCCTGAACTTTGCCGGTGACCCTAACCACTGGCCACTGGCCCGTGTGACGTACGAGGGGGCGGGCGTTATTATAAAGGTTATTCTTTTTTGTCAAAAGATTTAACAAAAAAGTTTTTGTATGAAAAACTGAAAATTGGAATTCACAAGATTTGCACCTACACAACTGTTCATTTTCATGGTCACAAAATCCCCCTTCCGGGATAACATACCAAAATAATAATAATCTCGGAGGTACTCCTCTTACTGACTTGAAATTATAATGACATGCTAGTGGCTTTTAAAGTCGTAAAGCCATGACGGAGGCCTTTAAGCGGCCTAAAAACTCCGTCACCGGAGTTGGCCACTTGCTCATACGAACTTACTTACTTAGTGGCTAAATGGCACAAGCCGTGCGAAAGCCAAAATAAAAGAAGTAAGTGAATTCTACAGATAATTATGAAAGTTGACGGAACCTAGACGTAGTCAATCACCAAACAGCCCAATTTGCTAATAGCTTAGCAAACAGTAAAAATCCCGCGTAACGCGTTTAATTCAGCGATTACCGACGTCGGCGTCGGGGGACCAGCCCGCTGATTAGTTTCCGAAACTCTAGTCTACACAACAATATTGCCGTTATGTAAGGCATGTTCCAAATGAGTGCTAACTAAAATCTTCTTATCTTGCTAACCTCTAAAATCTTTATAATTACCTACTTACCTACCTACTGTTAGTACCTACCTTTAGGTACTATTTATGTAAACTCTTATAGCTCCTTACAAACCCTAGTGGTTTCTTGATGCTGTATTAATATTGTAAAATATATTTTAAGTCTTTATTCGTTAAATAAAAAATAAAAAAAATAACTTGACACCTTGAGGTTTTAATATCTTGTAAATTATAAGTGCCTACCAATCACTTTGTTTACTTTTACCAAAGACGATGAATACCGAGACAGAGGCCATACACAAAGCTTAACTTTGGAAATAGCCCAAAACGGAAGTTTAAAGTAGATGGCAGCACCAGATAGCCTGGAAACTTTAAAACATCAATTTTATGCAAGAAATTACTTTCTAGTTAAAATTAGTTAATAATTATGTTAAATTCGCCTTGATTGTTTTATTGCTCAGTCGTTGATGTAATTTTCAGCATTTTTTTTTATTCCATAACGAGTATGTACCTACTTATACCATAATCCTCGACCCTCGTGGCCAGAGCCACACGAGCTTATAATGCAATATTGTGGACCGTGTCAAGAAAAAGAAAAAAGCCATATAAATTTGAAAAACGGTGTCACAGCAGGGTTTTATCTCGTTATTCATAATTGACTTATTGGTCTTTAAACACTATACAGGGCGTACAAGCTTTGCGACATAAAGGAAACCTTAAATGTCTTAAGAGGGATTATAATATACATTATAATAAAAAAAACAGGGTGTTTATTTCTTTAGTGGCTAACTAAGTATGGTAAAGAAAGATCTTTCAAAAGCCGGGGCCGACAATTTAACGTGCCTCCGAAGCACGGAAGTGCACAGATATCGAAGAAATGACCGCTCAGAACGTTGCTTAACTTCGACGATCTATCAATACAATGCAAGAATAAAAGATAATACGAGATAAATAATAATACAAGAACCACAAGCGCTTCATGTAGGTAAAAACCTTGTTCATCTATTCGTAAAACCCGTCACACACCTAGCTATAATATATATTAATATGCCTTGCTATATCTATACAAATACACACGCAGCTATAATATATAGGTATTATAGCTGCGTGTGCGGTCACTTGAATATTTGCATAGAAAATATATCGTAATATGCCTTGCTATAATTTATATTAAGACTATATATTATAGCTACGTGTACAGGTACAGGAATGTAGGTCGTCCGCCGGCAAGATGGGTCGACGACATAGTCAAAACTGCAGGTCGGACATGGGTTAGATTGGCGCGAGACAGGGTCGAATGGCGGAAGCGAAGAGAGGCCTATGCCCAGCAGTGGGATGAGAAGGGCTGATGATGATGATAATGATGATGATAGCTACGTGTGTGACGGGCTTAATACCGCTATCTTCGGCAGTCGTTTTTCGACAAACCCATGTTAATGATTGGTACCTGATTAATTTGCTTAATCAACTAAATAACTAATCAAAATGATTAAATCATTCGCCCACTGAGCCGAAACATTTTTAACACCCAGCTCGAATGGGAAACTATGTGACGAGCAGTAATACATTGTTATCGTACTTATGATTTGGGATTCGGGATGTGTTTTGGGGACGTTAGGTCACGTGGATAGAAGTGTCAAATAAGAAGGTGATGATAAGATAATAGGCATAATGACTAATTTTGAAAAACCATTCCTTTAAGTTCTTATCTGTCTTCTTTGTATAAAAAAACCACTATATATAAATAAAACATTTGTTAGCCCAAAATGGAGTTTTTAAAAACACATTTTGTGTTTGACGCCAAAACGCTCGCGAGTGTCATTTCGCCTTTTTACTAAGGCGTGACGTCACGCGCTCTGATTGCTGTTTTACATAAATATGGCGGAATGCTGTAATTTCTAATTCTATTTTATCAAAATAAATATTAATCTATTATTATGAAAATAAATACGTTTTTTAGGATCCATGAATCATATTTAATTAGATACTTAAATATATTTTTTTACTAATTCTTGATTACTCTCATCATGCCTGGCTCTGGGCAAATTCTGATATTCTAAATAATGCCCAGATATTCTGGTGATACTCTGAAACTGGTCACCTATCAATTTGGCGACGCATTAATCTAATTATGGCTATCGAGCTCCGCGCCCCTTCACTAATGCAAGGCTAATTAATTTTAATTCCTAGTTATGTGACGAGGGATTACATATCCCAGTCTCCCTCCGGCCCATTTGCTTTAAAGAGGAGCTGGGTTTCGTTTGGCAACTTTGCGAAACAAACAAAACCTATTTTTTCTGTTTTTAAATCAACCCCAAGTAGCTTTCCAATAGCGTCGATGGGCTTGCAAATTATCAAGTATGGAACGTTAACTTCTTCAAAATGTAGCTGACAGTATTTGAACATACCTCCGACTACCCTCTTATGCCGGGTTCCTATATCCAACTAACGGATGTCCGTAGGTCGGTCGTCATAGCAACGTTGTTTATTCAACACAAAATGTATGAGACTTTATGACAGATAACAACGTTGCTATGACGACCGACGCACGGACATCCGTTAATTGGATATAGGAACCCAGCATTAGACTCCTTAGTCAGAGCGCCCATAGGTACTTTAGTTACGTTTTTGTTTTATAATGCTGTCTTTTGTATTTTCATTTGTAACATTTTTTTTGTGTTCTCAATAAACCTTTTCTTTCTTTTTCTTTCTTTAGATATCCTCTGAATGCCTAAAAGATTTTAAAGAAGACATGATCACAATTAATTTTATTTTCATGTTCTAAATTCAGAACACAAAAGTAATAGTGAGGTAACCTTATTAGGAGCTCTGGTAGCGAAGTGGGTGAAACTAGAGACGCATGAATTTGCGGGTTCTCAGCTGCAAGACAAATGTTTGAATTTACCTACTTTTTAAAGAATTTAATCACAAAAAAAATTGAGCATGTAGTTTAACACTTCAACTAGTCACCAGCAATAACATTTTCGCGTTTTAAAAAACCTAATAACCTACCGTCCATCCATCTCGTTTTTGTGACATAAAATGCACCGCCGTTTTTTATCTGACTGTACAATGCAGCTATTTTGTATGAACTGACAGTAACGGAATGACAGTAACAAAAATATTAAAATTAAAAGCATCAATTGGGACATTGCGTCCCAATGGTCCCAATATATTTTGTCCCCCAGCAAGCCATAAAATAAATAGTCGAGTAGGTATCAAAAAAACACTACATTCAAATATGATTAGAAACTGATATGATAAAAAAGTAATAACCGTCCTTGGTAGAGAAAAATACAACTTTTAAACCAGTCAACAAATGGGTAAAAGCAAGTAAAGAAGGTACAGGCGAGTTCAATGGGTATAAATTGGCGCTAAGCATTCGAACCTTTGTCTTATAATTAAAAATTTTCAAACTGATAATACCATTATTATGTAATTTCAAGAATGATAGAATTGTTCATTCTGGCGGTTTGCCTGTGGGTCTTGCATTGCCTTACCTTGCCTCGGGTTATTCACTAAAATGTACAAAGTCAATTTTGCATACAAAGTAAACGGAAACACCAACTGCTGTGTATACTAATTGGATATCGCGATCTTTATTCCAAAACATAACAAGTAGCAAAATGAAATTTTTTATTAAACCTACTTCAATTTCGTAAGTGAGACAAAAGTCATACAATCACAAAAACCTCCGAAAAAATGCATACAATCACAAAAACCTCACCGACAATCGGTGTAACCTAATGTAAATTATACCGATTTTCGGTGAGGTTTTAAGCTATTGCATAGCTTCTATCGCGGGCCTTGAGCGTGGAGACCGAATCCAGAAATTCCGTAACGAAAATAACCTAACACCCCCCACTCCGAAAAAATGCTATGCAATAGCTTTACCGCGGCAGTCTCCGAGTGCCACACGTCTTTTTTTTCTTGTGGTACCCTAGCTCTGTCACTGTGACCGCTACAGTTTCATGACGACAGAGTCAAGCAAGAGTTGGCCGTCCTAAATAAGCTAGAATCATGTTTAGCCCTAAGTAAGTCATTAGGAGCAAGCATAACTCCCGCTTGCGTTGCTTTATGGTGCACTAAGTGCTCTAAGCAACTATTAAGTAACTGATAGAGGCTGACGTCGATAATAACTTTATTGGCTGCGTTAATTACTTGTCATGATTGACGCGAAAGCTGAGCTAATTTCGATGATATCTTTGATTTTTGGTCTAAGCAGTGGGACGACAATTACATGTTATTCGTATGATATTGAATTGACCACAATTTTTGTCTACCATGTACCAATATTGTGTTTGAATAATATCTCAGACTATGGATTTTAGGCTTAGACATTTTCATAGGATCTAAAAATACCTATAGAACTGAAAATAATATTTCTACCGCTCCCTGGGAATACGGTTATTTATTGCATTTATTTTGACGACCTCTGTGGCGCAGTGGCTGAATGCTCGCTTGAGACACGGAGCGGAGATTGCGGGTTCGATGTCCCGTGCCGGGGCACGGGACAAATGTTTGTATGTTCGGCAGACATCGGGTCTGGGTGTTTTCCTATCTATAATATTATATAAAAACATGGTATCTAAATAGTATATCAGCCATCTGGTTACAATAACACAAGCAAGTTGCTTAGCTTGGGACTAGATGACGCCGTGTAAAAATATCCAAGGATATTATTTATTATTCATTTCATTCGTGTTGTGCAAGATCTCTCCCCCATAAATAAGTACCTAAGTAAAAATATTTTTTTTTTTAATTTAAGTTTATATACTTAATTCAGTTTATACATACGTTTTTACGGCCAGGCTCTTAGTCTTAGACGATTCAAAGTGATCCCAGTTGACTTGAAATACTTGTTGACGTGTTCAATATCTAATTGTTCTATATTTAGCTCTGTCACTGGGGGGTCAACAACCGTTCAGGCACTGTCATTCCTGTTCAGAAGTAGCCGGGTAGCGTATGATTAGACACGCTGTAAGCACTTTCATCACTGCCCCCTTCCTATAGTTCTACATTATTAGCATAAACAACTAATAAGAGGTTCACAGTTCTTAGTATATTGTCAACAGCATAATTGAGTCTATCTCAAGGCGGCAGATATAAAAGGGAAGTAATTAAAAGGTTGAAAAAGTCGTCGCTTAGTCGTTATAAAACTCTTTTATATATCGGAAATGTCTTACAGTTTGTCAGTCAAGCACTGAAAGATCAGAAACAAGATTTTTTAAAAGTTTGATTATAACTGTGGATACAGGCAGATAATTATGGTGATGCCGTGGTGGTGAATATAATCTTTACATATAGAATGTTGTTACAAGCAGCTAAAAGGTGAATTAAATTCGAACCCCAATCAATCGTTGTTATGGTTTTATTTATTTAGTTTATCAATAGTTGCAATTCTGAGTGTCGCAAAAGCTAAACTAAGCTAACTAAAATTGTTGCCGTCCCTTTCATAGCGATGGAAATAAAAAGGATGGCAATAATTTTAGTTAGTTTAGTTTAGCTTTTGCGACACTCCGAATTGCCCCCAATAATTGTCTAATTTAAACAACTTATATATATATAAGTTGTTTTAAATAGACAATTATTCACTCACGTAGCACCTCTACGAACGTAGCACATCACACAAATGTCTACAGCATCCGTAGCTAATCTCATCAATATAACGTTTTGTGATAATTTATGCACAAATAAAATTATGTTTTTGACTAGCTGAGCGCAGCGATATCACCAACCATTGATGTCTTGAATAGTCTATAACGTTCCATAAGAAATGAGCTATCAATGGTCCGTCCGTTAGTTTCAGAGATATCTAAGTGCGTTCAAACAAACAAGCAAACTCTTCCACTTTATTTGATTAGAATAGATATCAACGTATAAAAAAACAATAAAAAACATAAAAAAAAAAAAAAAAAAAAAAAAAATAATAATAATAAAAATAAAAATAAACATAAAAATTACATAAAACTTAGCATTAATACGACTTCAAAGGTTTTCAAGTTGCTGGAGTCACATTTTTAAGATACTCACCGGTAGCATTCGCCTATACTTATAATACACTAGGTTAAACTAAGTAAAGTATGTTCGTGTGAGCAAGTGGCCAACTTTGGTGACGGAGTTTTTAGGCTGCCTTAAGGCCGTCTGTCCACCGCCGCCGTCACCGGGACGTCAACGAGAAAGAAATTATTCGAGTTTAAGATGACGTGACGGCCTTGCGGTGGACACGCGGCTTTAGTAAGTCTATGTATCAGTACTTCGGCTATAGTTAGTCTATGTATCTGTATTTCGGTGGTGGACAAACGGCCTTTTCCGTCATGGCTTCACGACTTTACGAACGAACGAATCTAACGTTGCAATGACAATGCAATTAATAATTACATCAGTGATGAAAGGGGATCCGAGCATTACAGCACGCAACCTGTAATGTTACAAATTGTAACGTCTTTTTTTTATTTTACTTAAATTTGTGCAACGTCAATGCAAGATTCATGCCAGTTGCATACATTTAAATTGACTGTCATTACGACTTGCATGGTCAAAACAACAGTTGCTTACAATTATTGAACGTCAATTATGTGCGCGTAATTATTGCTTTCAATTATTGCTCTGGTGCGTACAAGATAATGGCATCATGAAAATGGTACTTTATGCTCAAAATTGAATCTAAAATGTTACATTACAGACCCCCCTGGCACCTTTATATACCTACAGATGTTTGCTGCAACTACAGCTACTCAAATTTTTACGCCCATGTGCTCAGTCAGCAAGTTCACTCTCAAGTAACTTGCGTAAATTATGTATAGCAAATGCATCAGCACTTCTTAGCGACACATAAATATCCAACGAGCTGTGTTTGTGCCGCACGTGAACTTTCCCACGCATTGTAAGGAGTGCAGGCCAAACAGGGGTTTAGGAGGGCAACATCGCTCTTACAGTTTCTCAATTATCTTTTTAGGGTTCCATACTCAAAGGGTAAAAACGGGACCCTATTACTAAGACTCGCTGTCCGTCTCTGTCTGTTATCTACCTATAAGGGTGGCTCCCATACAACAAGTGAGATTTTTTTTGCTGGTTTTTGCTTGTTATAACTATATTAGTGCCTTATGTTGTATAGATAATGGTACGCAACCCTTCGTGCGCAAGTCTGACTAGCACTTGGCTGATTTTATTTTATTCAAATGAACGGTAATCTCGGTGCTTTAACCGAGAAATCATCTTACTAATAGTTCAGCTCTCGGCGTGAAGGTTCCGTAGCCTAGTGGTCAGGCAGCTCGGCTTAAGAGCGATCGCTTGTATCTACGTATCACTACCGAGTATCATACAAACATACAACGCAAAATCGCCCAAGTTGCCACTAATATCTTAGTTCGCTTCGCTCACTCGATCGACTAGGTACATACCTACAGTAGTAAAGCACAATCTAAGTTAAACGGGGCGGGGTGATTAGGTACCTATGTGAAACTTTGTAGTAGCGACAGAAACTGCAAAGCGAGAGCAACCGCAACGCGATCGGTTGCAAATTGTTACTTGAAATTGAAACCGTAGGTTTACGGAAGCCCATCGCCCGTCTATCTCAAAGTTCAAAACAATCATGAAAGAGGTATTATATCGCAAATTGCTTGAGAATTGTCATATTTGCAGAAGCGTAGTTAAGTACGTAACACCCACCCACGTCTCTCGCCGGCGGGGGATAGGCGCGGGAGAAAGGGGAAGACTCATCACATCAGTCATTAGAAAATTTTGAAATTCGTTCGCCATTTTTTGTTTGCATCGAGAGCGTTCAGATGTGACTGCGTTTTTATGTGTTTTGTGCATTTGAAGTGAAATGGACTAAGAAGTATAAACTCTGCTGCAGGTGTCTGTGGCTCGAATAATAGGTAGTAGGTTATTAGTTTTACGATTATACATACATGTCTTCAAATAATGCTAATTAGTGGTTACTAACTTGTTTGAAATTCTTTTTAGGTGATGTGATAACTTGAAAAGTCAATTAGTATTGCCAAGTAGTTACAGATATTAATAAAACTGTATCGTAGCACCAAGAAGATTATTTGTGTTATTACACATTACAATACACATACATTTATAATTTAGGATTTAACATGAAATTGATAAAATGAAGTTACCTATGATCGTGGACGTAAGATTTTTTTTTTCTTTTGAGATAAAACCGCCAATTGCAACCAATAATATATTGGGTTGCAATAATGTTTTTTCATATTTAAAAATTATAACATCTATCTATATCATTAAACTACACAAAAATCGCCGGTAACCGGTGTCAAGACTGTCATAACAAGCTTCGCCACAAGCGCTTCGAAAGTTTTGTGTAAAAGCTGACACGGTTTCGAGGAAACCCCGATGAATCAAGAACAATGTTGAACAATGTTGCTCGATTGGATACTGCGTCAGGACATGTCGGATTGTTCGTATGTAAATTGTAATAAAGTATGCAGATCAAGGGGAAAATCCAACACGGAATTTAATCCGACTGCGACTACTGGTATGTTTTGAAACTAAAAAAAATAACATTGATATTCAAAAAAATATGCGCGATCAATCTTTATTTGTTTAGTCAATTTTGATGGTAGATTAAAAAAAAATGCGTGACAGCAATTTTCCGAGTGCGAATTTGACTTGAAAATTGAAGTATTAATTTCAAAGACTTTGTACTATAACAAAGTCTTTGATTAATTTAAGTCATTTCGTCATATTCGAAATGAGAAGCAGAGTGTTTACCTCGGGAGAGACTAGTTTCACGCATAGAGTCACCAATTGTTTTGAGTAACTGCAGTGATATACTATAAGTATAACTTTGTTCAATAGAGGTGTCCGGCTGTCTTACAATCAGCCGGACAACAGGCCACCTCGTTGGAAATAGGAACGTGATCAAAACATGGTAGCCTGTCCAGGGAAAATTCCAATTTCACCGAGCATCGCGCGCCTAGATCCCGACCCGCAAACAAACATCGAACATCGCAAACAAAGATCAATCTAGAAAACTTAAACACTTACGGGCCTTTATATAGGCCATGTAGAAATGAAAAATGATTGAATTGTGCTCCCAAGGTGCGGAAGACTTTATGTATTTGTGAATTGTGAAATCGCCCATCGCCAAAACCACCCTCTCGCATAGATCTCTCTCGCATATAATTAAATAAATAAATAAATATCCTTGGACATTCTACACGGCGTCATCTAGTCCCAAGCTAAGCAATTTAATGCTTGTGTTATGGTAACCAAATGACTAATAAACTACATTTTTTTTTTGTAATTACATACATATTATACATAGAAAACACCCAGACACATTAAATTAAAATAAAATTTTATTAAATAACCATAATTTTACTAAGAGTAAAACTAGCCATAAATTTTGTTCCCTGATTTTTTTCATTATTATTAAATCATTATCCAGTTACATGATTTTTTTCTCTTCTCATTACAAGAACTGCACCTAACATTATACACACGGGAAAATATATGAGTATTCACGTAAAAATATCGATTAGATAACAACGTGAGTAAGAAAGTGAAATAGAACATAAAACTTACCTGATTTCTAGATAACTTGAGAGTATGATTGTAGAGGCTGGTGCCGTGGTGAATGCTTTTAGCCGAGCCGAAAGAGTAGTTGTAGCATTCATCGACCGTAGTACGCAGCACGAAGATGTAGCACGTAGCACGAAGTCGTAGTTCGTAGCCCGATGCACGTAGCACAGCACCGTAGCTCGAAGTCGTAGCCCGTAGCGCGAAGTTGTTGCACGTAGCACGAATATGTAGCTAATGTGGCGTAGTTGTTGCACCAAAGTATTTATAGAGCTACCAGCCTCTACCTGTGGACAAAGAGAGATTTAACTTACATATGTAATTTTTTTTTATTCCTTCTTGGTCTTACTTCATATAAAAAGAGCATTATATTACTTTTAATAAACAGAACCATTTCATTTGCTGAGACGTGCAACAATCAAATTGTAAAAACCGTGTTGAACAGTTACAATGCAACCAGCAGTCGGCCACCCAGTGACTACAGCTACGCTGAACGTAGCTTAACTAACTTAATTTATGAATTATGCAAGACACGCTATGACTGAACTTAGCCTGCTATTCAATATGGACCAGCAGCAATAAATAGCGATTAATATATATATATTGTATAATTATATTGTATCATGGTGTTCTGATCGCAAAAGCTTAAAAATGAAAATTTTAGCAAACACAAAATCAATACTGCAATAACTTATTGAACGGCGAAACCAATAACTGTTGAATAAGATTAGCCTAGATGAGATATGATGTACCTCTAAACACAAATGGTAAGGAAGTAGCGCTGGTTTTCTGATTGGACCTTGGACCGTAACAAACCTGCGGGCTGCAAGTATGCGACCCCTGGCCTTTAGTCACTAAAGGCTAGGGGAATTGAATATAGCGACTATGCACTAAAGTTTAGTGCATATAGTCGCTATATTCAATTCAGGATCAAGTCAGCCACGCGGGGTATGCCAATTATCGGTCCCACTGGATCTAATCGAGTTTCCATGTACAGACAAAGACGTTGCAAATCCAGAGGTTGGACATAAAGGGTAACAATCGTTACAGGACTTGGCTGAAGACAAGATAGGGTCTGAATAAGTTTTTTTGCTAAAACAGTTGATGCGAACGGGAAGTAATCTTAAAATATAGAATTTTATTTCCTTACCCTACATTATTACCCTCTTATTAATAAACAAAGATTATAAAATATATGCAAACGGGTATTGTAAACAAAGATTAGCAAAGGACTAAAGATACTCTATAGCTTAGGACTGTATTAGATAAAATCAGTATTAATAATTCAGGATTAGCGATGGAGTAAGCTAATCCGGCTCTGGTAAATACTGTTTAAATGAATAAAATGTTAAATTATACATTTAACTAGTCGTTAAGGAAGAATTAAGAGATTTACTAATAAGACTATAAGTGCTTGACTACACTGCGAGCCTAGCGCGGTGGCAAAGGCGGCCGCTTGACAATTAGTGTGATGAAAGAAAGAAAAATCATTTATTCTTGTAGGACCTCAAGGATCACTTAAGTTTCGTTTTACATGCTAGGTGATTCTAATGCCTGTTCACTGTTCAATGTGATACACAAGATTCATTTTAAATCAGAAACCTGTCGGCCCGTAATTCCTATCACTAAAAGCAACAACGATAGATATTTTGCTGATTCTGCAGTGACTTGAAATATCTTCACACCACTTATACTAACAAAGAGTCAATATCTACTGAGTATGATAATTTAATACGATTGTTAGCATCTTCATTGCTTTAACATAGTAGTTTCCATAAAGCTTAGGTGCTGGGCAAGCCTATTCCATCTCAACAATGTCCCAGGCACTACAGTGTCGTTAAGTGTAGGAAAAGCTTGCCTCCTCACTCTGTATAAATCATCTAGTAAAGATGAAAAGGACTGAATACTCCATAATTATACTCGTAGTAAGCATTAGTTAAAGCAATAAAGAAAATATCTAGAAAATTCCAATCATTTACAAGTTATGATCCCCTACTGTTGCCAGTGGCCTACTTAAGCCAGCAAGGGGACTGGAGGACCCTACTGGCCCTAGTTTGTTGCGTTAACAATTTATAAACTGGTAAAACTAAATGTGCCTGCTATATAAAACCAGCATTGCTTGGGATCTGTATCTATGATTGAATAATGAATAAGCTCGTACCACACTACCATGCTATTGATTGACATCTGAGGGATCACGCGGGTTCGAATCCCGTCAAAGTTGTAACTTTTCGTAAGATTTTTCATTTATATCTGAGGGACCACTAGAGTTTCACTAGATATATCTTTATTATTATATTTTAAATAGTTAAACACTGCCTTATATCTCGAAAATGGTTGAAAATATAATAAAAAGTGTATAAACAAAAGTTGTAGAGAATTTCATCTACAATATTAAAAAAATACAAATAGCATAAAACCCTAAGGAAACGAGTCATGTTGCAATTATGACCTTGGAAAATCTGTAGTCGCGGACACCCTACGATAAGTAGGTTTTGAGACAAGATTTGGGGAGCCAACATATAGGTTTATACAAGTTTACGAGTATAACCAACTATCTCTCATTCCAAGATTTTGACCCTTATTTGGCTAATTTTCCTAGACTTTAAAATTTTTGTCTTAGTTTGACTACAACATGCACGTAGAAGCAATTTATGAAGTTAAAATTTTTCAAATGTGAACTGCCGTAATATCACAACCGATATTACGATAAGCTGACTCACCTAAGCTGTGTTGCCCGGGGCAAAGTCGATCGAGTCCTAAGATTTTAATACATTATGTCCATCTTATTTATACACTACCCGCATTAAAAGCGCTTAAGAGCTTATGTACACTACGTTTTACGAACGCGTGTTTGTACCTATGGGTTAGGTTAGTGTTAAAATAAGGTATTTTTTCCTTTAGAGCAATGAAACGCTCAGTAGGTACTTAGATACAACCACGTGGTGAACAAAATGCAGGAGACAAGCTGTGATCATACACAGTTCACAGTGTGAAATGTTTTTAGGCAACGATGATAGTGTGAACTTCACACTATCATCGTTGCCTAAAAACACGGAAAAACATCATTTTGTAAAAGTTAATCCTAGCTAGATCGATTTATCGCCCCAGAAACCCTGCATACTAAAATTCATGAAAATCGTTGGAGCCGTTTCCGAGATTTCGATTATACCTACTTATATACAAAAATTGCTCGTTTAAGGTAATAAACTACTTATATTCCAAGCTAAAAAACATAAAACTTTCGAATTGATAAAACTACATAAATAATAGTGGCAATTCTGAATGTCGCAAAAGCTAAACTAAGCTAACTAAAATTGATGCCGTCCCTTTCATAGCGATGGGAATAAAAAGGATGGCAATAATTTTAGTTAGGTTAGTTTAGCTTTTGCGACACTCCGAATTGCCCCCAATGTGTAGCTATTGATATATTTAAGGTAAGCCAAGTATTTATGTAGTTCAGAAGATCACGTGACCCACAAACAAACTGAAGAACATAATTTATGTGTTAAATAAATACCCGTTAATGTATTTTTTTTTAACAGTTTATAAATGTTGTCGCTTTTTAGAAACCTTAAAAGCCTTCCCCAAGTCAAATATTAGCAGAATACGCCGCGGAAAAACAAGGCGATTTTATTTATTTCTAAACCACTGTCGGCGCAGGCAGCGATACTCAAGTTTCTACCATTTGCAGCCCATTGCAGAATTATTTACTCTTTTTATGACGTTCAAAGGCTAAAGGCTAGCGGTCCGGATGAAATGAAACCAAATATTTCCTTTACAGTACCTACAAAGAAACACTAGCAATGAACTGAAATAGCAATTAAATCATTTGAATCATAATCTAAAAGGGCTGTCTATAATGACCTAACACGCGGGCAATATTTTATGAGTTTGTGTACTTAAATAGTAGTTCGCCCCGAACGAGATCCCGCGCGCCTTTGGTTGGTGGCTTATTTTGTACTCGCTTCTGACTACCAATACACTGTCGAATTGTAACTTACCTAACCATTGTTTATTATTACAAATCCGACTACAGGATTTCTACTTTCATCGAGTTTTTAATACATGAAAAAGGGTTGCCGGCAGAAGAAATCATAATATTTATATATTTTTTCGGATTGACTTTTGTAATATTTGGTCGTTGGGACCTTTATAACTTCACCGGGCTTTAGCGAGTGCGGAAGGCTCTGCGCGCGGAAAGCTATCAAATCAGAATCTGGTGAGCGCTGTGTCTATTAGGCGAGTAGCATTATTGAAGAGGCAATGGTGACCCCGTATACAAGGAACCAACCAACAGCCGATCGCTTAGCTTTGTAAAGCTCACCTGAAGCTGTTGAATGCGTAATGCCCGGCTGAAGCTCTGACGGGGCACATTCAGTCCAGGATCGGATTGGCTCGACACAGGCTAACCCCATTATTCATAATGATTTGTCAAAAGAGCCGTGATCGATTTTCGATCAGAAGGTTGTGGGTTCAAATCCGGCAGTGCATCAATGCGCTTTATCATGAGCTCGAATTGGTGAACGAAAACATCGTGAGGAAACCAGTTAGCTACCTAGTAGCGTCAATGGTCTTGCAACCTGTCACGTATGGAATGGAAACTTCCGCAAAATGTGGGCATGTAAGTACCAAATAAATGCATTTGGACATACCTCTGACTACCCTATTAGACATCTTCAAAGGATCCAAAAAAGCTTTAAAGAACAGAAAGATAATTTTTACCTTGGGAATATAAAGTCGTCATATTATTTTATTTCATTTGTCAGTTTAACAAGGCCTAAAAACTCGTCCCTTACGACTTAGTCCGACCCTGATTCGGTCTGTGGGTCCATGACCTCTAATAATCTTGGGCTGTCTCCGTCTAAATAATAGTTTATTTGAAACCTTTGTCTCAAGTGAAATAAAATTGGAATCTCGTTCTGAAATTACGATTTTGACACTCGTATAAAAAGTATTTTGTTCCACTAATATCCTAAACGAAGTTTTGGATGTATGTATGGATGTTTGTTACTCTTTCACGCAAAAACTACTAAACGGATTTGACTGAAAATTTGAATGTACAAAGTTTATAAAGTTTATGAACAGTTTTACCTTTTACTTAATTAAATATTTACCAAAAACGGCCGCTTCATGGCTGGACACTTTTGATTTGTAATTTTACGAGATATTTATAATTAGAATGCTATTTCAGTAGTTCCGCAAATAAAGCGACCATTTGTTTTAGTTTGCAACTGAGACGTGAAACATTAATGATTTGCCTCCTGAGACGACGTAGAGTACATTAACATTGTATGCTTCTGTACCTTGCAGTGCGTCCTTTGATGCGCAGACATAAAGCAAGATAGCACTCATATTCAATTGCTTGGAACCGGTTTGAAATTTACCTGTTCGGAACCGTTAAAAACCGTTGTTTCAATGTATTTTGTTCGGAACGCAAACAGTATCGCGAACTAATGAAAAACCTCAATGAACCGGTATATCCAAGTGTAGAAGAAGAAGAAGAAACACTTTATTGTACACAAAAGAAAAAGTATAGAAGTGTATCTAAAGCAAACTAATCATTTTCGTTCTATACTGGTGTTTCTAACAAAAAGTTCATGCAAGTTACCGGAGGAGGCGCTGCACAGATTTTTCATACATTTGCGATACTTGACTCGGTATTGAGGACCAGTATCCAATACTACGGTAAACTGTCGTTAACCCCCCAGGAGTTATAGCCATTCTGCCTTGCTAATAACTGTGTATTCCTTGGTACAAACCACTTAGTAAGGACCAAGCATCGCACGAGTCCCTTTGTGCTATTGGATTTATTAAGCAGCGATATACTGTAGGCCAGTCCGGCCAGCCCAGGGCATTATTGAATATCAAATTATTTCACAGACCTAATATTGCTTAGTTAGCTTTGCAAACAGGAGCTTATATTGTTTGGCCATCATCTCCCTGCCCTTTTTCCCACTAAGTGGGCTCGGCACAACATGGACTTACTTGTAATAAAAAACTTGATGGTCCATGGTGTATTTAGATTTAATTGACCGACATACTTTGTCCTGTTTTTTCGTCATCTATAAGTAATCCCATACAAAATTACCAATTTATTTTATTGATTAATTGATTTTACCATAATTCCGTTTTTTTTAATTATTAAAATCGAACAAACATCAGAGTTTAAGATTTGGTAAGTAGGTAGGTTACTTTTACCATACTAATGGGTAGGTACTGTCATGACACAGCTATTTGAAAATAAAATATGGTCACAAATGTATTCCCAAGAATTCTATCGCATGCTATAGAATTCTTTCATATCTTTTTTGATCCTTAAGTAGTCATATTTAGTACATACCCACATTTTGCAGAAGTTAACATTCCATACGTGACAGGTTGCAAGCCCATCGACGCTTTAAAAAGCTAACTGGTCTCCTCACGAGGTTTTCCTTCACCGTTTGGAGCTCTTGTTAATGCGCATATATTTTTTTTAAATGAAAAATTTAAGGAAATTTTGAACCCACGGCTTTCGTATCGAAAGTCGAGGTAATACTTAATCCACTTGGCCCACACAACTCTTTTCAAACAGCTTATTTCGAATGATTTAAATCGATCCCACCTCATGAGAGGAGGAGGCACATACCTCCATGACCCCCCACTTATCATTAGAAACCCCAACTTAATAGGCATCTGACCTGTGCCCTATTAAGTCCCGAGGATTGAGTGGGTACCGATTGAAATGACATTGACGTACACTCAAGCCTAGGAACAATGGTCTGTTCCTAGACTCAAGCTCGTCACAGTCTGCTTGTAGGTACCTACTTAGACTTGAGTTCTAGTTCAGCATCGATATTCAGTTGTCTGTCATGTTTGTGGAACTCCCTGCTCTAGCCATGTTACATTTCGACAATCGCTTTCGATTAGACACTAAAAAAAATGTATAGGAATTGACATTCGATGACGAAAACTCGAGCGATAAGAAATGTCAAATCAAAGGTGTAGCGATGATAGAAATCGAATCGCTTCATAGCGAATGCCGGTTGGCTAGGCCCTCTGAAATGTCAAATCAAAGGTGTAGCGATGATAAAAAGAGAATAGATGCGAAACATTTGTCACTTGTCTACACACCCTGTGGGGAGCCAGTCAAACATAGTCAGGATCGTCAAAATAAGTAAAAGTGATTGTAAAAACAAGATAATCAACACCTCAACAAAAGTTCGTTTAGCATCACACGCTACACTTGGCTAACTGAAGTGGTAACTCATCTATGTATATAGTCTTATTCATAAAGATTTGTTAATTTAATATATATTTAAAGAATGTTTTTTCCTTGTTACTCTTATGCAACAGATTTAATATCTGTTTTAGCTAAAGTAGGTTTACTAAACCAATATGCATAAGGGGGTTATTGTTTAAAATGTATGGTAAAGTTAATCAAGATACTACAGACCTTGTACACTATCAACTGGATTTTAATGAATGTTAGATAGAAATATCACTTCGCTTATGTTGATGGATACTAAATTCGAAACTGTTTACGTTATAAACGGAACCCGAAAGTTGACACGAAACTTCGTTTTCATGAGCCTCAGGAGCAAATATCTGCAAACATACAAACATTTTCTGCATATTTGTAGTTGTAGCTGTGTGGATATTTATTTAATTATTATTATTATTTTTAATTGGTAATTTTAGAAACTGAACTATTATTTTCTTTCACCTTTTTCTACAAGCAACATATATTATTTTGATTTACAAATAAACACTTAATCTATATAATTGTTATTTTACTAATTTAATTACTAACGGGTTAATTACAAAAATCCGTATTATAAAGACACACATGATAACGTTTCGCAGTAAAGTCAACCAATTAGTAAGGCAACACCGTTCCATTTTCTCTATTTAAATTAGCAGAATATAACATGTCACAGCCCAAATTCGAATTTTTAATATGACAAAAAATACCGAAAATTGAGAAACATAAAACATTACATTTTAGACTTAGGGCTAACATGTCTATCCAGTTGCGTTAGGGCTTATTACTAATTGACCTAGCTCGCTAGATTTTCTAGATTTAAGTAAATTAAGTAATATTTTGAGACTGAGTTTTGAGCGCGAAAGTTTGATCAAGACTTACGGCCTGAATACTGAAACGCTACATAAGTACCTACTTGGGAGCGTATTAACCATTTAGGACGGTCTTACTTTCTCAAATAATTCCCAACAGTCGTTTACATTGCCCGGGCTACTAATCTGTGCAAACCTTTATACATATTGCGAATGTTTTTCGTTTGAACATGAACAAAAATTGCGCGTCAAAGTGAGTGGAAGCATTTGTAAACTTTCAAACATTAACTGCAGCATTACATTGGATTCACACAGTACCGTAGGCGCGCCTATGACGCACGGACGGACAAACACCGTTGCCAATAAACTATTACTTTATTGTGCCACCGCCCTTATCATTAGTCGCAGTTAAACATTGCTGTGCGGTGTTGCCAGTTTACGAGTATTTACTCAATGTGCCCCGGTCTTAATGTTCTTTACGTATCGAAATGTATTGCAATTGAACCATGCTAGGTGGTACCAATTTCGTCAAACTGTGGATTTAAATGAATAGGTAACTCTATAGTGTAGCCAACTCAATTCTAGCACAAAATACAAAGGTCATCATCATCATTGGCAGCTCAAATTATAGCCCACTGCTGGGTATAAGCCTCTTCCCTCAAACGCCACTCTAATTGGTCCAGTGCCGTTCGCATCCATGCCTTTCCCTCTATGGCCTCTATATCGTCCACCCACCGGGCTGATGTTCTGCCCCATACAAAGGTAACGGGCACAAAATACGAAGGGAAAAAGAGGCGGCTTTATTATGAGCGATCTCTTTACCTACATAGACAAAAAATAACATAAAAGAAAATTGTGTCGTAATTTTTGTATAAATGCATTTGCTGAAATATTGGCATATTTTTTTAAAATACTTTTACTTAAGTAAGTAAGTACTTGGTTTTTTAATTAAAACATAAGTTAAAAAACAGTAATTATGTAAAATCGTAACTTAATGAGTAGGTAAATGAAAGCCGTGTTGGCTTACTTAATTGTCATCGACTTTCGTTCCTAAATACAGTTAGGTATGATCATAATATTTCATTTCATATTTCAGATGTGAAAATGCACAATGCAATTTCTTAGTTCGTAAGTTAAACTCTCAATATCCGTTCTCCCCACCTTTCTGACGGCGTGACTTCCTGGCAGACTAGCATGAAGCCTACGATCACCCCTCCTTGTCTTTAACTCCTTGTAGAAAGAGATAGCAACAGGAATTTCCTCATAAATTCCTTTAAATAAAGGGGATTGGCACTCCAATGGAAAGCAATTTTAATTATTGCTTCGAAGTTTCTACGCTGCTCAAAGCGAAATAGTATGCCACAATTTAAAGATTGCGATAGGAAAGTTTATGAAACCGATTATCTAGTCAATAAAAAAATCGGTTTAATTTTCAATCGCCAATAACCTCAATAACAGCAATATTTTTTTATTTTTTTTAACCTATTCTGTCCCACTGCTGGGCAAAGGTCTCCCCCAAACTCTTCCAATTATCTCGATCTTTAGCTATAGTATATATAGTATTTTTAATAATACTTACAAAAATTTTTTAAGAGTACCTAAATAATTAGATAAGTAGGTACACCTCTATATTTACAGAAACTAAACTAGGTACTACATAATATTAACATAACTGTACATAAAGAATGAGAACCAGTGTAAGGATCGTTGTAAGCGATCTATAGGTAGGTACATCTATCTATAGGCCACTGTAAAGACAATAGTCTTTCTTAAACTTTCGCGATCACAATTCATACTTTTAAATAGTTTACAGGATTTTATCGCGTAATTTACCTTTTATTATTTCCCAACGTTTCGGCTATGTTACAACAACCGCCCAGTTCAGCGTTCAGTTCGCCCGCGACCACGGTTGTTGTAACACAGCCGAAACGTTGGGAAATAATAAAAGGTAAATTACGCGATAAAATCCTGTAAACTATTTAAAAATACTGTAAAGACACTTCTTTTTTTATGATTATTTCAATATCAGTAAGCTCAATGTGGTACCTACTAGTATATCTATGCCTAGAGTTTCAAACCTATAAGTACAGGTGTAAGTTTGTTAATATCCTTGCAACCTGTGTCGATGTGACTTCTATAACGAGTCGTCCTGTAAGCTCTCGAACTTTGGAAATTAAACATTGGCTCAAAGCACTCGTGGAGTAGCTTGCTAACACTTCTTGATAGATCGTTGAAATCAACGACGTTCTGAGACGTCACTTGAGGTCACAATTAGGATGGGTGACCGCAAGTGACGAGTTCTACGAGTTTTCGAAATTTTGTTTTCTGTTAGTGTAATTTAACTCTATGAAATCAACAAAAGTGCATTGCCCTCACATGATGTGTTGCCAAACCGAAGTAAGATATATATTACTCTACGCTCTACCATGAACGGCAACGCGTCCATGGTAGAGCGTGGGTAGAGTAATAAAAATTAAAAGTTGAAAAATTTTAAATCTTTAATATTACGAAAAATATGGAGTTCAGACAAAAGTTGTTGTTGCTTTTAGTGATAGGAATGGTGGTAGAAATCACGAGTGGTTTCTCGTGATTTGTTCATTATTTAGAAATAAATGATTATAATATGATGATTGATATGAAAATACGGACTTATGTACCTACTATCTCAAAGAAAACTGAGCAAGTGGGAGCTTTATGTAGGTACAGTGAAGCGAGGGTGAATACTTTATATGGGGTGTCGTTGGATAGGTATTTCAAAAATACTACGAGTTTTTTTATTTTTTAATTTTTAGTGTTAATTTTCGTTACATACAGTCAAGTATCGTCATTTAGTAGGTACATCTAAATACGTTTAAAAATATTGGGCAACTACGAAACCCTACACTGAGCGTGGCCCGACCCGCACTTGGCCACTATATTTTCATAACAGTCCGCGTAAACAAAGAATAACTTACCCATTTCTTCAATTTTTTCTGGATTTCAAGTCGCATGCACTTAAATTAGGATTTGACTTTGGAGAACCCTGCAACAAAAATATTACATTTATACAGGATGTTACCAGACCACTACCGAAAACTTAAGGGGATGAAAGTACCCATCAATATGAACAACTTTTTCTAAGAAACAAACACTGTGAACGCGAAAAAAAAAACAGCTGTTCCATACATAAGTTCAATACCTACTTGGCTAAAGTGTATGAAACAGCTGTTTTTTTTTTCGCGTTCACAGTGTTGGTTTCTTAGAAAAAGTTGTTCATATTGATGGGTACTTTCACCCCCTAAAGTTTTCGGTAGTGGTCTGGTAACACCCTGTATATTACAATTTCATTAAGGCCATCCACTCTTCGCGATATAACACTGCTACAGGCCAAGATGTAGGTGGTAGGCCTAAGGAAACGGCGAGACGAGTCAGATGCCCACATCTTGGCCTACCTACATGATAAATATAAGTAGGTAATAATGTAAGGGTGGTCTGTCCATGACACGGAAAAAAATCTACGCTCAGAGATTTTCTGCTTATCCGTTTCTCCGCTCCGCATTTTAGTTTCAGTTTCGGACTATATAACGGACTATATAAAATTACGTAGGTTCTGCTAGAAGATCATTTTCACGTTTAATTCAATTCCGCTAAATGTTTGTTTTCATTTCTTGGTGTTCTGATCAAGAAAGATAAGCAAACAGTGGCAGATGCTAATCTTTACACCTATGTGGTAGGTACCTATATTTACGACGAAATATTTGGATTAATCTCAAATCAAGCAATAAAATGCAAAATCGCAAAGTTTCCTCAGCCATCAAATTGTCGCGCCCCAAGCCCACTCGATACCAACAATTACGCGCGCTTTAAACCGTAAAATTCTAAATTCAAATACGCTGTTGTGATTGGTTTTGTCGCGGCGACAATCCCTCACGATTGGCGGATGGCAACGTGATGTTATTTATAATATTGTCACTTGTTGGTGTCTCCTTATTGCAATTTATTTTCTTGGGGAGAACATTATTTAATTTGCTCCTGCCGCCAAACTCATTAGTAGATGTGGGCGAGGTGTGGCTGCGCCGATATCATTCGGAACATGTTTTTATATAAAATTTCAAGTCACATAAAATAAAATGGTTTCATGAAAATATTTATCCGATATAACTTTTATAATTGGTTCGTTGACAATTTCATGTGAAGTTGTGTGGATGTTTATGTAACGAAAGAATCATGTTCTTTCAGAAGTACCTAGGTACCTATTATTTAAATCAAGACAATAGTGGCAAATCGGAGTATCGCAAAAGCTAAACTTACCTCTAAAAATGTTGCCGTCCCTTTCATAGCGATTGGAATAAAAAGGATGGCATTAATTTTAGTTAGTTTAGTTTAGCTTTTGCGACACTCCGAATTGCCACTAGTATAACTTTAATGTTGGACGAGTTAGTTGTTTTAGTTTAGTCTTTTTACAGATTGTATTTAAATAACGTATTCATGGAACTATTCTGTGGTTAAGTGTAGGCAGTATAACTGGCATTTAAATGTACGAGTGTACTAGACAAATAAATTCAATACAAATATAAAAGTGGTACGAGATGATAAACGAAAATAATATTAATTTTTAAATTCCCAACTCGACCACCTGGTACCAGTTTTCTTAGTGCGAGTTGGGAACTCCTCTACTTAACTGTACTAGAGTGTCAACTAGTACCTACACGTTCATGTTGTGTTCTAAATTCTAATTCGCATTTCATCCAGATTCAGACGCCATTGATCGATTAAATAATTGGTAAGGGCCCTTTCACACCTCACTATCTATTTGTAACTAGCTAGCAGAACCTTACAAAATGGATTAGAAAATCAATACTCCACGTAATTTTAATTTCCTAATTATTAGTAAGTACCTACTGATAATTAGGAATCATCGGCCTATTGTATATTCAAAGTATCAGTAAAATCAGTTCAGTAGTTTACGCGTGAAAAATAAGTAATAACCATCGTTCTATCGTCATAGCAACTTGGGATAATGTAAATAGACGACTGCGTAAAGCGAGTTACATTTCTTTAGTGCCTCGATCAACGCCGATCGATGCCAGCGATCGGCGATCGATCGATTAGTTAGTAGACGTTTTCTCAAAAGGGTATTCGTCGTTCAATCAAAGCTACCACACCAATCGAAAAATTTCGATCAACGTCGATCGATGACAAAATTCGGCGATCGATCGATCGGTGTGGTGACAGGGACACCCTAACGCTGTGCACTGAGCAGTCATTATAAATTCACAATGGACTGGAACATGCTAGAACGTTCCCGGGGTTTCGACAAGAGACTAAATTAGGTACCATAAATGTAGGTACCAAATTTGGAACAAGAATTTTTTTTTGTACATAGTGAAAACAGTTCTAACGTTTTCTTCTTCAAAAATAGAGGACTCATTTTGTGTATTTGTTTTTTTTAATTTTTCTTCATATGTAATTATATTCAGGATTCAATTGATACTTAAGTATTTAATTTCTGTTTTAAGCATAGGTATCTAATAGTAGCAATTCTGAGTGTCGCAAAAGCTAAACTATGCTAACTAAAATTGTTGCCGTCCCTTTCATAGCGATGGGAATAAAAAGGATGGCAATAGTTTTAGTTAGGTTAGTTTAGCTTTTGCGACACTCCGAATTGCCCCCATTATTCATCTAAAAATAAGGTACCAAAAGTATTCCAAATTACGACATTGCAAATGATTGTTGGATAGGAGCAGAAGAAAATTGTTCGTCTCGAATTTTCTCTATCGAAATTCTTTACATACTTAAATAAAACTAGATTTTTAAAAGGCAGTAGGTACTTATACTAAATATATATATACATTTCATAATCTATCGTTTTAAACACTGGCTCCACTATTTTTAACTAAAAGAAACTAATCTGTTCTACCCTCAATTTATAACGCATGCAAAATACTATCATCGTAGTAAAAACTTTGTCGGAACCGACTCGTGTACCTTCGGCCGGACTCGGGGGGACTCGGGAGTTCTCTAAACAATAATCGCACGAGAATAATAACGTCGACGCTCGCCTCGTATCCGCTTGCAATAAAAATGTAAAATTCCGCCGATAAGCGACGACGCCGACGCGGCTAAGCCTGCCACTTATATAAGCTAGCGATCCAAAATGAGCTTTATGATGTGGTGATTGGAATTAGCTTGGCTTATTTGCTAGTACAATGTTGTAAAATACATTTTATTTGTAGGCTCTTCTATTTATTTACTCTGTTGCCGAACTTAAATCTCTTTTACGTTATTTAGAATCGTACATTTTGTTTTTAATAAAAATATTAATAATAAAATAAAATTCAATTTTTAAGACTTACTTAAGTATATAAGTAGGTAATTAGGTAAACCTAATCATATATTTACTTTATTAGAATATTTTTTACTAGATTAAAATAAAGCCTACATAAATACGAAGGAAATAATAAACTTAAATACTTACTTACAGAAACCAAACTACCTACTACATATTTACAGAACTGTCCAAACTACAAATAGAATCAGTTGGACCTTAGGATCGTTGCAAACGATCCATCTATAAGTAGCTCAACTGATCCAGCCACTGCCAGACGGAAGCATGCCCAAGACACTGGCAGCATTGCCAGTGCATTTAATCCATTATTTTGTAATATGTATTTATTTTTATTTATTTTAGTAGAGAAAAAAAAAATATTTGATTTGATTTGAGCTAAAGCAGTGCCAGACCTCGAATCACGCGTCGCTTCGACCAGAAATAATAAACTTAAATAAGTAAATAAAAAAATGTACCTAAGTATGTCATAATTATCAGTCGTCATCTGCAACACAAGCATTAGGTACCTAAATTCCTTATCTTGAGACTAGACGATGATGGGGTGTGGAATGTCCAAGGATATCTAATTATTTTAAGAATAAGACCAAAGACGATGAAGGTCTAAATAATCTTTGATAAGAGTGGCAATTCGGAGTATCGCAAAAGCTAAACTTAACTAACTAAAAATGTTGCCGTCCCTTTCATAGCGATGGGAATAAAAAGGATGGCATTAATTTAAGTTAGTTTAGTTTAGCTTTTGCGACACTCCGAATTGCCACTAAGACCTACCTAACCTAAATTTTGGCATTTAACAATTTATTTAGGATAACCAATTTAATTTCGTAAAAGCTCAATGATCAATTCGTTTTATTTTAACAACCGAACTTACCTAAGTAGTTTTAATTAAGAACTTTGTACCTATTTGTAATCAGTTCGTAAGTGAACCTTCTAATAAGTGTACTACTACTTAGTCTGCGGTAGAGGCTCGAATGCGAAACGGTAGGGAAGGGATATACTTATTTCACTTTGTCGATAAAAAAGGGGGTTTCACCACAGCAAGCCTACTTGATCTATCTATACAAAGGTTAGTTTAGCCTCTGTTTAAATCCTAGGCTGCCACTGGTATGAAATAATGTAGGTAAACATCAATTAGATCTCTAAGCTTCATCATTTGTAGCCAATAAGCTGTATTTATGAGTGAGCATGTGCAGCGTCGGACTGGCAAAATAGTCGAGGTGGTACATATTTGCTAGCGATCTCTATGTTGCTACCGGCTACTCTAGCCCTCTAAGAGGGAAGGTATACCTTCCTGACCTGAGCCGGAAGGAGGTTTGGTGCAATCTTCCGGCTCAGATTGACCCTGACCTGATACAAGGTACCTACTTAACCACTTTTATTTAATTAAAAATACATCATCAATCACAATGTTTATAATGACACTCGTGGCTGTCGTTGGGAAGGATTCTTCTACAGATTTGAAGCTTTAGCTTATTTTGTTTAGCTTTTTCTTACTAAATTGATAATTGTATTAGGTACAAACTAAATTATAAAAATGTATCATGACTAAGATCTGACTAAGATCTAAGGTGCGGTAGACATTTTTATTAAAAATGGACTTTTTAAAAACTAGTGACAGTTGAATATGATTGGGGAATTTCCTATTCTGTATACTTAAGAAAGTTTCTAATTTTAAGCTTTCTTAATACGAATATCTTAAATACATTTGGTCATCTTTATCACTTAACCTAACTTAAACCACAGTAAGTATAAATTATATTTTAACATGCCAATCATGGTGGCTATTTAGGATGTCGCCAAAACTAAACCTAACTAATTAACACACTAAAAAATGTTGCCGTCCCTTTCATAACGATCGAAATAAAAAGGATGGCATCAGTTTTAGAGCTATCAAGTTAGTTTAGTTTTGGTAACATCCCGAATAGCCACCAATATCGATATCGATGATCGTGGCGTGGGCCTCCCTAGGGCGGGCGGGCCGCTTGAGTTTTTACGTCCGGATCAAACCGCTAGGTATTTTGTCACACGAAATATACATGTAGAGAACTTCCTTCCTTCATCGGGCTATCGAAGTGATTCATTGTGGCGCTGGTAATAGCCCTCGCTTGTTTTGCTTTTAGTACAGTTAGGGCATTGATGGCGTAGTGGGTAGATGGGATTTTTTTTTATTTATTCGGAAAACAAACAGTTTTAAAGCCTAGTTATAAAACAATTAAAGTCAACTCAAAACCAATTAACATGTTTTCGCATATAGGGATGGGTTCGATTCCCGGGGCGGGACAAAATGTTTGCATTATCTGTTGAATTTTTTTGTAACGGTATTGTTTACTATTTAAGTAGGTAGGTACTAAATGAAATACTATACAAATCACATTTTTAACTGATTTTTTTTTCGTTTACCATTATTACATATTTTTTAAAGTAAGTCTACATAATAAAAAAAATAACAGCATCAATAGAACCTCTCACATTTACTTCGAAGATTTACATGTAAAATACAAATGTGGTTTTGATTATTGTAAGTAAGTAAGTACCTACATTTATTTAATAAAAAAAAATACAAAAAAACATACAATCCAGTTTGCGCTTGACAGTTTAGCATAGCAATGACGTCACAGGACAGGTATAAGGCTGTATCAAGGAGTTTTTAGTGGAGCTGTCATGCACTACAAACGGGATGCGCGGCGCATAATTCCTGATTTGAAGACAAATTGCTTTACTTTTTGCTGTTTATGACAGAGCTTTTTATTGCTGATGTTTACGCCACGACATTGTAAAGGGAATCTATAAGGAGGTAGCTTAAGAGATGTTTTGGAATAATTTTACTGTACTGTAATACTTTAATACCAACCAACAATTAAAATATTATGATAGGGCAGCAGCAAGATACTTCTCTTTCAAAACAAGCTATCGATTATTTTAACGTTATGAACAGGGATTAAAATACAATACTTTTAATACAGTAAAGATGACAAACATAACATTTAAATAAGTAGCTAACATTATTTTAAAAACCTTAACTTGTTCAAACTTCACAATTTTCTTTTGAAAAGTGTAAAGTTAAGAAAAAAAATACGCTCACGCATATCGTTTTTAAACTTCAGTAAACGTAAGATGTTCTGAGAGTTTTATTTATAAATAACTAGCTACGCCCCGCGGTGTTACCCGCGGTAGAAAATTCCCGTTTCCGTGGGAATACCGTGACCAGAAGTAGCCTATGTGTTAATCAAGAAAGATATTAAGCTATACTGGTGCCAAAATTCATTTAAATCCGACCAGTCGTTTGAGCGTGAAGGAGTAACAAACATTCACACTTACATACTTACACACTTAGGTAAGTACACACACACAATTTTCATCTTTATAATATTAGTGTGATTCAAAGTTTGTTTTTTGAAAAGACTTCAAAAATAGGATGTTCTCAATTCGTCAGTATTTTTTTTATGTGTAGCACTCAGAACTTTGCAGATCATACAAACATTTGTCCCGCGTGACAGTTAAAAAACGGTGCCCGTTTCTTTGCAACCAATGCTTTAGCGAGTAGCATAGCAGGCAGGCATTACCTATGCAAATCTTCTACATATAAAAACGTATACGGTCAAACTACACATAATCACATTCTTTATCATAACAATACAAATAATTGCGAGGTAACGTCTGGAACGAAGCATTGTTTACTTTACAAATGCTAAGAAAGATGTGAGTAAAATGTCAGAATTATTTATGAAGAATAGATTATCCTAATAAACATCAAATATAAAGATCTCACTTCACGCTACTTAGCTTATCACTTTGGCGATCTCTTATAGACAATCGAGATAAAATAATAAAATGAGGCATAAGAAAAACTACTTCCGTAGTTTCTCCAAGTTATTCACATCGGATCATTAGTGCAAGATATTAATTTCCAATAAATAAATTTAATATTAAATAACAGTACCTAATAGAAGAATTTCATAATAGAAAGATCATTGCTTTATCACATCCTTGATGTGTTTCTTTGCCGTAAAGCTCAAAACAATTTCGAAAAAACTCAGCGATTCTAATTTCCTAGTAAACAGCCTGAGAAGGCTGGAGCGCTGCTCAATATGTAGCTCCATCCCGACTCAAGACTGCCAACAAAACGTGGTTTAATTTGAAGGTTAGCCAGGCTACCGATGCGCCTTTACCCCTCAATCAAATTGTAAGTAATTTCAATAAATATGGCCTCGCCACTATAAATAGCCATCTAATAAACAGTCGAGGATCACGAGAAAGTCGATCGTCCACAAATTGATATGTTTAATATTACTTTCTCACGATTCGCGGAGAATAGCGCTGGCTGACCTTACCGTTGAGCTTGAAATTGAGGAATGACAGTTGTTCTTTTATGTTACTAATAATCGTTCACATTATAATGTACTAAATATATTAGGGGTAGGCCTAAAAAAGATGGTTGGACTATCATGTAGATATAGGTACATGTATGAAAGGAAATAACACTGAGATGACGAGTTATAGAAGAAAATGGTGAAAGAAAGAAAAGGGCAGTGAGATGGCGATGAGTTCATTGCAATAGGATAGAAAAAAGTAAGTAGTTTATCCTGATTCCATTGTAATTATGAACAATATAATCAGGATAAACTACTTTTTTTATTTTTTTTCTTCGTCTTAATTATTGACAGATATTTAACATTAGGTATCTAATTGGCAAAACATGTGAAAACTTAACAGTCAAATGGTGCAACCGATTGTTTGCTTAACCGGTAGGTCTTCTTCTTGCACTGGCCAATGGTCATGTCCTTGATCAAAGAAAATTTAATACCAAGGGCTTAAAAATATTTTTGCCTTGACCAATGTAAACCGGCCATCAGACTTTTGAATCATTCTAACCCCCAGACACCCGGAAATACTTATTAAAATGGACGCTTTCAATAGTTGCCGATCGAATATCACTCCACATTCCCGTCTACAATGACTGTCATGAGTCGGCTCAAATTATACTAATGTACACTACGGTCAGTCTCAATAACATATTTTAATTTTTGCTTACTGTGGGTAGATATTTGTTACAATATATAATATAAGTATTATACTTAATACAAACTACCAACAGTAAGCAAAAACAAAGATATATCTTTATAAATATATTCTGTGGCGCAGTGGGCGAAAGCCCGCCTGAGACGCAGAGGTTGCGGGTTCGATCCCCGCTGCGGGACAAATGTTTGCATGATCTGCAAATATTTGTTTCGTGTCTGGGTGTTTTCTATGTATAATATGTATGTATTTACAAAAAAAAATGTATCTATGTAGTTTATCAGTCATCTGGTTACCATAACACAAGCATTAAATTGCTTAGCTTGGGACTAGATGACGCCGTGTGAAATGTCCAAGGATTTTTATTTATTTTATTTATTTTACAGAAACTAATGTACTACTACTACATTATTTGCTAAAGCACGGAAGCGCTCAGTCACCCATCCAAGTTGTGACCGTTTAGAACGATCTATCAAGAAGCTTTGTCACGAGCGCTTCAATAGACACTGGTTTGTGTTGTCATATATTTTCTAATTACATATCTACTACCTGTGGATACTTAATAACCGTTATGTAATTAAAATTAAAACTCGATGTAGTTCTGAGAATAAAACAATGATGATTATATTAACTGCAATCGTTACTGTGGAGCTCATTCAGGAAATGTAAATGACAATATATCGTCGTATAGTCATTTTATAGAAATTACGTGGCGAATCTAAATGGCATTATGCGCACGCTAATGGTATAAATTGGCCCAGTTACGCGCACAATGTGTATCACGGGCCACGGCACAGGTTCGACAACAGTTCAATACTTTTTTAAATGAAAAATCTTACTAAAAGTTTTACGACTTCGGCAATTCAATACTTATTATAGGTAAAGTATGTTATGTATGTTTATATGAGTAAAAATGTCCAAAGATATTTATTTACTTAAAAAAAACTACTAGCGACTTTAAAAGCCAGGACCGATAATTTAACGTGCCTTCCGCAAGGAAGCGCTCAGCTGATAATGCCACTTACGGTCACCCATCCTAGTATTGGCCGCTGAGAACGTTGCTTAATTTTAACGATCTAGATTCTAGATCGTTAAAGCAACGTTCTAGATTCTAGAATCTAGAACTAGAACAACGTTCTAGATTCTAGAATCTAGAACGTCATAGCAAGCTTCGCCACAAGCGCTTACTAATTAGGTACTATGAATTGATGAATAGCTACAGCATAATTAAGCTTAAAATTCAAATTTAAGTAAAAATTGTGGAAACATAAGCAAGGTATTTATTTTCAGTCGTGAGTGTTACAAGAACGAGTTATTTAAAGAGCGAATTAAGATACTGACTGCCCGCCAGGGACGGGCGTGGCCACAGTGCACGCGGGCTTGTTTCGAGGTTTTTCAACACACTTCAAAGAACTCCTTCTTCCTCATTCCTTCCTCAGTCCTAGTCTCACAGTAAGTACTTATTATTTTTTTCATATTTTCACCAAATTGTGTATCATCAACATCATCATCCACAGCCCATAGGTACCCACCGCTTAAACGCCACATAAACATAACATAAATTGTGTATAGACTTAACACTTTTTTTTGTTTGATATTCCATACTCCCGTGGTGGTCCCATGCTTTGGTGAGGATCTGGCGAAGATCTTCTGAGTTATGGACATAAATGCTCCTTTAAAGTGCCACGTAAAAATATTAGTAATCGGTACCTATACATCGCTAAAAAAACTACTTTTTCGTTGAAGTTAAGCAACGCGCGACACGGTCGGAGCGATCACAATTTGTATGAATAACCGCAAGAGGCATTAGATCAACGCTTCCGTGCTTCAGAGGCCACGTTAAATTTCGATCAGGGTTTAAAAGTTACTATTGTCATAACGAAGGCCTTCAGTCGGCCTAAGAACTTAATTCCTAGAGATGGCCACTTGGTTATACAAAAGAACCGCGGTAGCAATAAATAAATAAAATATTTCCTTGGACATTTTACACGGCGTCATCTAATCCCAAGCTAAGCAACTAATGCTTGTGTTATGGTAACCAGATGACTGATATAATACTTAGATAGATGTTTTTTTGTAAATACATACATTTAAAGATAGAAAAAAATTCCCGACCCGGAACAAATATCTGCAGAACATGCAAATATTTGTCCCGTAGCGGGGATCGAACCCGCAACCTCCGCGTCTCAGGCGGACCTTCGCCCACTGCGCCACAGAGGTCGTCAAATATAAAGAATCAAATCTTTAAAAATGTCCGCTGCCAGTCCCACCCCGCCCTTCCATAATACATAATAATTTGCGGTGCGTATCGCTACTGTTCAAAATAAAAAGGTGAGACTACGGCAGTTTATTATATTTTTATAATTCTTAATGAGGGAGCAGCGGCCTAGCGATCAAAACGAGACATAACAAAGCGAAAAATAAAATGTTAATCAATACCTAAGTGATCGGGAAGGATAAGTTGGCTTAGTGGTAACAAGCTCAGTGGCCGACTCGAAGAGGACTACAATGAAAAATAAATTACAAAGACTGTTGTTATTTTTATGATTTTTATACATATTTTTTATACTCATAACCTACTAGCTGCACCCTGCGGTGTTACCCGCAGTAGTTCCCGTTTCCGTGGGAATATCGGAATCAAAAGTAGCCTATGTGTTATTCCTGGTCATAAACTATGTATAGTCCCAAGTTTCAGCCAAATCCGTTCAGTAGTTTTCGCGTTAAACATCCATCCATTCATCCATACTTACAAACTTTCGCGTTTATAATATTAGTAGGATTTACAAAACATTTACTTGGTTACCGACCCGATCTAAAGTCATCTCAGAGAGGCACATCAGGGTACGTAGACAAGTGACAAATGTTTCGTATCAATTCTTTTTCTATTATCGCTACCCAACCCACTCGCTATATTTTCTAGTATCGCTACCGCTAATCAAAGATTTGACATTTCTGATCGCTCGAGTTTTCAATGTCAATTCCTATACATTTTTTTTAGTTTCTAATCGAAAGCGATTGTCGAAATGTAACATGGCTAGGGCAGCAGACCCCCCTGGCCAAGTTACACTTAGAATATAAATAAACAAAAACGTATTAGGAGTTGACATTCGATGACGAAACCTCGAAATGTCAAATCAAAGAAATAACTCGACGATAGAGATAGACAAGTAGCAAAATTAAAATAATAAAACTGACTTCAATTTCGTAAGAGAGCGATTTTCTGCACTCTAACCCTCTTATGAATAAACAAAGATCAACAAAGTAATTATTTTAAGTTTTATTTGTAAGTAGGTATCTTTATTAAGTGTACAATAAAGTGCTAATTCGTTCATTCACTGACGTTCTTTGTTAATCTTCGTTTAATAATATGGGGGTAGAAGTACACTTCTGTTCATCACTCCGAAGATCCTCATCAGATCCTATAAATCTTTTAACGGGATCACCTCGGCAGTATATTCTTTCAAACAAATAATTTTCCAAATCGATTCACTATTGACGGAAAAATTTGTGAACATAGGTAAAAATATTTAAAAAAATACATACCTTCAGTGAAATATAGAACTTCCACCTTTTTTGAAGTCGGTTTAAAAGTTAGACTATCTTTTGGAGATAACATTCTCACGGTACAATTTAGGTGACCTCTAAATCTATGGGGTATTTGTTCACATTCATTTATGGAAAGGGAAGCCTATGTAGTTTCAAAAGCCGTAGTTTCGAAGTACGCCTATAATGGCCTAAATATGGAAAAATAAATATATGGAAAACTGTATAGAACCTTTTAGACTTACCTACTCACACAAGTCTACACTTAGATTCGAATTTATAATTTCTTGAAGCGCTCGAGGCGAAAGATTGCGAATGGTCAAATGATTCAATGAGAAATTTCAATTTCGTCTGTGTTTTTACTTCTTTGCTAACGGGTGAACGCAGTGACTTCCAAAGGCACATTTTCAAATCCCATGCGTGACAGATTGCAAGATTCAATATTAGAATACTAACTACAGAATTACCGTCTCAAAAGTTAAACACTTGTTCAACGACTGATCAGCTAAAATTCTTACCTATAAACGCATCTCAAAGTTGAGACATGCTTGAACACTCTCAAATAGTTAAACAACGTCGGGACCTTGTTTAAAAAGTTGAGAGAGCCATGAGACGCAAAATGGCGAACATTTCAAACAGCTGATGTTTGTATTTGTTTGACATAGGTAACCCTAGGTAAAGTTGTTTAGTTTTTTTTTTTGTTTTGTTTTTAGGTAAAGATAAGTTTGAGTACTCTCAAGCCCTTGATCAGTGTTCTGTTGAGAGGCCGTTGAGAGCTGAATCAGACTGTTAGTGGCACAATTCCACGGCCACATGCCAAAACCGTGCCTTTATAGTAGGCACTGTGGGAAGCGGCCCGTCGAACATCAATCAGACCACAGCTCACTCGGATATGTATTATTTGCTGATATTTATGAGATAGAATTACATGTTGCGGCCCCGAGCTGCACACGATTGCACCACGTGTATACCTGCCCTTATAGTTATGCACAAATAATTTATATAGATGGTTTGGTATTTATATTAAACTAGGGATCCGGCCCGTCTTCATACCGGTCTCGATATTTAAAAAGAAACTAATCCTCAAGATCATCATTGATATCTTTATCTCTAATATTTAATTGAGCTAGAGATATCAATGATTTATTTATTTACAGAAACTAAACTATAATTTACAGATTCACAGTAGGTAGGTACCTACTCGTAGGTACAAGCGGACAGATATTGTCGGATAATTTTAATTACACGTAGGTATGTTAATTGATATGTTGTCTTGTAAAGGAGCTTTTTTATTAGGTACTTGCATTTATTGTGTTTTTTATTCAAAATATACCTTTGTTTACGGTATGAATGGTACGTACTTGTACGAAGTGCTAAATGATTGTAACAATAATAATATGTATGTATGTATACCTACGTCATTATATGCTAACGAATGCTTTCATCTGACTACCGCCTTCCTTGGATATCTAGGAGAATATGAACCCTAAGAATAAAGTAATAGTGATCCCAATTTTTACCAGTTTTTATAATTTTGTTATAGCATCGCCCTATTACTGAAATCTAGGGCAAGCCTACTTCATCTCAAACAATGTCCCAGGCACAACAAAGTCGGGTTGAATGTTTGCGTCCTGCCTGACGTAATTATTTCTAACCAACTTCAAAATGGAGGAGGTTCTAAATTAGACTGTAACAGTAGTAGGTTTGTATTTGTATATTATGTATGTAAATATAGTATCTTTAGTTAGTATCTTTAGTTAGTCTATATTTTGGATACGAGTTCCTTTTTATTTTGTTTAGGTTAAGAAGTGTAGGTAGGTATTCTTTGTTCATGTGTTTCTTTCTTTGTTCCTAAAATTAAAGTAAATATTTGGGGGTCAATTCGGAGTGCAAAAGCTAAACTAAACTAACTAAAACTATTGCCATCCTTTTTATTTCCATCGCTATGAAAGGGACGGCAACAACTTTAGTTACCTAGCTTAGTTTAGTTTTTGCGACACTCAGAATTGCCACTATTACAAAGACAAAAAAAAAATAGTAGTTAATAGTAGTTTAGTTTCTGTAAATAAATGTATTTCCAGTAACAGTTTGTGTACAAAATTGGCACAGCTAATTTAGCTGAAGTGGGTAAGTATACCTTTACATCTACTAGCTAGATGATATACAATGTCTGGAGGCAATCTATGGGACAATGTAGTGTCTGGGAGAATGTTGATATGGAATAGGCTTTCCCAGCACCTAAACCATCCTCTCAGCTTATCCGGCCATGTCCCTGACTGAACTGCGGGTTTCCTTACGATATTTTTCTTGCCCATACACAGCTCGAGTTAACACGCATGTAATTTTTCAAAACGAATCTTGGCTGTGTTACTTCTAAGAGAGTTAATAGGTAGTTTCTGGGCAGCTCGCTTCATCGTCGAGTTCATCCTTGCCTCGGTAACCCTCAAAGTGAGAAGAAATAAAAAATTACATTCAAACGTTTTTACAAAAAATTAAAAACCCTAATTTAAACTTTCACGTTTACTTAGCCTTAGTCTTGTCATTTAACTTAGTTTACTTATATAACGTATTATTCGTTTCAAAATACCTTACATAAATAGTATATGAAGATGAACCCTCTCAATGCCTACCACCGTGAAATGTTTGATAATACGATGAGTGCAGGCAAATTGAGGCCAATACAATTGCGGGGGTGCCCAATCGTACCTCTAAACCAATTTGTGGGGTGATCGGAGTCCTACCCTCATCGACAGCTGAATGAAAGAGTCCACAAATCTTAGATCACAAACTGCACTCCACATGCGTTACAACCTTAGAGAAAGTAAGAAATAGAGCGCTGTATATTTCTTTCTCAGTCACACAAAAACAAAGAAGAATAATACAACATTCTTGTGAGTAAAAGAGACAAAGCATTAGATCTTTTGTCCCTCATCGCGTGCCGCTTTTTTGTATGGCCGGAAACTTGATGCTCCGATGTTTGTACTACGAAACTATGGATTCTGCAATTTTTGTCCCTCTCGGCGCGGTACGCTCACTGTTCGTCCAGGTGCTATTACCTACTATACTAATTAATAATTATTTATTTATATATTATAGGTAATTTTTTTTGGCGGGACGATCTTGACGTGTTTGAGAAGGAGTGGTGGGAGATCGCCAAAGACAGGGGTCAGTGGAGGATTTTGGGGGAGACCTTAGCCCAGCTGTGGGACGAAAGATGTTAAAAAAAATATGTTTTAAAGCACGTAAATCACGTTTTATTTCTTTATTTTATTTCTAGCCCCTATTGTCCCACTGCAGGGCAAAGGCCTCCCTCCCTTCTTTCCAGATTTTTCTGTCCTTGGCCGCAGTTGACCAATCTGGAAGGTGCACATCTAACTCGTCCCGCCATCTCCGTGGTGGTCTGCCACGCGGACGTCTCGCGTTGGGCACCCAACGTGCTCTAAAAAATATTTATTTTAACATCTACGTGACGTAATTCCTAATAAACTCTCAAAGTATGTACCTATTAAGAGGTACACTTCTGTTCATAATCCAAATCTTTAATGGACGGCATAGTCGGTAAACATTAAAAAAAAACATACACATAAAATCTTCTCCATTTTTGAAGTAGGTAGGTTAAAAGTAGTGTTGAACTCCCTCGCATCGGCCCCCACAGACTCGGATGACATAGAATAGCGGTGCCCCTGGCCAACCCCTACCGACCACAAGGCGTTCTCCACAGGCCTCGAATGTTATTTAAAAACTAAATAATTCTATCACCTCCCACTGCGACGTAATTTAAAAACACACTTGCGTTTAGAACGCAATTTGGGTACGCCATGCTAGTAATTCAGAAATTGAAGTGTCGTGATTCTGTTATGCAAAGGGCCATTTGGGTTAGTTGTATAGGTTAATTGAATCGTTATTAGTTGGCAGTAATCGCATAGCACGAATTGTAATACCTGATGTGATGACTGTTGATACACGATCGTTTAACGGTCGGAGCACAATCTTTAAATTTACCAAAACGGTAATACTTACAATAAAATTAATAAAATGAAAAAATGAAATGAAATATGATCACGACTGTATTCCGGGAGCGGTAGACATTTCTTTCAGATCAATAGGCAATTTTTAGATCTTTTCGAAAATAGTCATTAATAAAAGAAAAAAATATATAATTAGTAAAATTAATAAAACCAGCTTTTATGTAGTTTTTGGTACAATATCTACATAGCGTCATCTAGTCCCAAACTAAACAATTTTAATGCTTGTGTTATTGGTGACTTTATACAAAATACATTTTAGTTTATCTAGAAAAAAAAAATGTCAACACAAATAGGTTAGTACCTACATTTTGTTCTATTTAAATTAAGGGTAACTCATAGAACTCATCTAGGTACTGTGATATAGCCACTTGCCATTAGGTATTTGGCCATAACAACCCCTAAGGACAGGTGTCCAAATACATTTGGTAAATGCCCACATTTTGCAGAAGTAAACATTCCATACGTGACGGTTGCAAGCCCATCGAGGAGTTAATTGTGAGTCAAATATTATTATTTTATATCGAATACAAGACCTATCCTGCTACAATGCATTTATCTCATACAACGTCAGAAATACAACCGCACATTATCCGAGCATTTATTATCCAGCAACCATTATTATTTAACTAGCATTATGTCCATTATTATATATTGTTTGCAACAATATATTAATCGCTGCTCTTGCATCGCCTTAGCACCAGTCACCCAAAGTTCCATACATTCGTAGTAGGTACATTTAGTTATACGGGCAAACCAAACATTTTTACAAAACAAAATGAATAGTATTATAGGGAAGTAAATTGTGTTTGTTTTTTTGTAAAAGGTATCTAATGTCAAATACAAAAAATCTTTCACTTTTAGGTATATAGAGTGGACTTTTTGGATGAACATAATTACTCATTATAATTATTCTATTGATAAAAGGGCTTTTCTTGGCGACGTTATTGCATCTAAAAAAATTATATGGTTTTTTTTAATTGGAAAATGAAATCTTTATATTTTTGAAAAATTAGATAGGTCCAAAGACACCCACTATGGAGTAAACAAGAAAAAAAATTGACCCTCGCTTTACAGGTTGGGAAAAAAAAATATTTTTACGACTTTATTCTATCACTTTGTTGGCGTCATTAATATGTGTCTCCTATTCTCCATGCCAAATTCCAGTTTTCTATAATCAATAGTCTCTGAGTAAAGCCGCGGACAGACGGACGGTCGGATGGACGGACATGGCGAAACCACATGTTATATATCTATATATTAAGCACCTTAAATTGTCGGTCCCGGCTTTGAAAGTCGTTAAGCCATGACGGAGGCATTTAGGCGGCCTAAAAATCTCCGTCACCAGAGTTGGCCACTTGATCATACGAACGAACGAACGAAATATTAGTAAGTAAAAGTTAATACACAAATGGATAAAGTACCTACCTAGACTAGATACTACAAACTTTTTTACGTTTAGGTTTCAAAACCCATCTTAAACTTGTAGTTCAATATCTACGGATGTATAGAACCCAGGGTGTCCGAGGCCCTCCTAATAAGTTAAAAATTATACGTCGGCCGGCACAATAAATAAATTTTCTTTTGACGTATAAATTGTTTTGTTTTATAAATACTGTGATGTAATGATAGGTCTTAAGGAGTATTATCTAGAGATTTCTCGTGAAAGAGAATAAAATGTTCAAGGTTATGTTCACGGTTTTGCAGTACTTACTTAAGTAGATTAGATATGTATTTATTTATTTACTAGCTAACTTGCCCGTGGCTTCGCTCACGTGGTACCTACCTTGATAAAATATAGCCTATGTTCATTCGGAAAGTCTAAGCTACAAATTGGTGAAAGAATTTTTGAAATCGGATGAGTAGTTTCGGAGAGTACCCCAAACATATAAACAAACCAACATTACCTCTTTATAATATTAGTATAGATATAGATTTATCTTCGGGAAACCAACAGCTTTTACAAGGTGTCCCTAAAAAACAAGATAGAAATAGTAAGCCAATTAAAGGTTTTCACTAATACCTAGAAAGACTAAAATATGACGGGATATGACTAAAAAGAATTCAGTTCGATTCGAGTTCAGATTCGAATCCTGGTCGCAGACTTTTTATGTTCATAAAACCACATGACTTCAAGACTGTGAAATTTCTGATAAGTATAATATCGACTGCGCCTATGGGTCATCACTGAGTAGGTATAAATAATTAGTTATTGTGTGTGCTTAGTTAATAAAATATTTAAAAATAACGTAAGAGTGAGATCTTCTAATACAGGTTTTTTCATACTTAAAAAGGGTTTCGAACCAATAATATAGTTTTTAAAATGATTTTAAATTAAAATTACCCATATTGGATATTTGCGCGCGTTGAAGTCTTTTGTATGGATAATGGATAGCAACTAAAGCTTTTTTTTCGTAATTTCACTGGACTATGGCGAGAACGGACGGCTCTAGGTAGGCCGGAAAAAGATAGGTTGGAGCAACATGCGCAAGGGCAATACTTAGGTACCTACGGATCTCGGCTTAGGCTGCGGCTGGCCGCCATGCATGATAAGGGTTGCGTAACCTAAAAACACGTAAAAAAATCCGTTGACGCAAGTACTTACCTACTGTTTTTATATCTATTTTTTTTTTTTTTTTTTTTTTTTTAATTCTATAAAAACAAACTGTCGTAAAAATGAAAAAGTCATTTTAGATCCTTTGATGATTTGTCTAAGGTGTAGTCAGAGGTTTGTCCAAATACATATTTATATTGGTAGTACCCACATTTTGCATAAGTAAACTTTCCGGTTCCGGACCGGTTGCAAGCCCATCGACGCTATTAGAATGCCAACTGGTTTCCTCACGATGTTTTCCTTCACTGTTTAGAGCTCGTGTTCATGCGCATATTTTTTCTATGAAAAATCCACTGATGCACGGCTAGATTCGAACCCACGACCAAGTATCGAGGTACCTACTAGGTAATCCACTTGCCAAACACGGCTCATACTCTCGTGGCTTTGTTTAATTATGTACCTACCTATATAGGTAGCAAAGACGATTAATATCTAGAAGACAGACAAAGGCCATACACAAAATCGTAACCCGATCCCGCAGTACCAGATAGCCTGAAAACTTTTAAACATCAATTTTATCCAAGAAATTTCAATACTTAGTAGTAGGTAGCAACAATATTCAATATTTAAACATTTTTAACTAGAAAGTAATTGAAATTTCTTGGATAAAATTGATGTTTTAGAGTTTTCAGGCTATTTTTTAGGGTTACGATTTTGTGTATGGCCTTTGTCTGTCTTCTAGATATTAATCGTCTTTGATAGGTAGTAAAGAATGCATACCTATCGTATCGATATCAACTTTGTTTATTAAATTTATATAGTAAAGAATGCATATTGTATAGATATCAACCTTATAAGTTTACAGGGTTGTAGGTATGTTTACTACCGAGTTGCTCAGATTTCTCGTGCTGCCGCCAGCCGCCGGCCAAAGACTAAAATATTTACAGAATGTACACCCGATTTATATTTAACTTTTAGGTATATAAGAAATTGTATTGAATATTTTTATTTATTCTATTTGTGAAAACCTTAATTGGCTCACTATTTCTTTCTTGTTTTTTGGACACCCTGTAAAAGCTGTTGGTTTTCCGAAGATAAATAAATAAATATTGAATGATTATTTCTTGCTATGAAGAGAAAGTCTGGAATAAGTAGATAATTGATTGATCGATTGATAATAAAGATAATTGAATGACTTATCATCAATCTTGATGATAAGTAATAGGTAGGTACTTAATTAATAGTAGGTAAATAAGATTAAGTACTAAACATTACAAAGTACCTAACAGTTACAAAGGTCACCTGATTTTACATTTATCATTTTTTATATTAAAAGTAAAACCCATTTATAATAATACAAATAAAGCCCTATTCATTATGACACCACTCATTTAAAATATTTGATTCACTTTTTGTACCCCCTGAGAATCCCAGCCTTTACAACCCGATTAAGCTTATGATTAACAGCAAATTTCCATAACACTGTCTTAGAAAACGACCAAGTTTCGTTACGATTGGATTAGGATTGAAAAAAGGTTCGCAGGTATTTAAAAAACACAAAAAAAGTTAAACCTAAACATACAAACTTATAAACAGATCTTTACTCGCTTCGCTCGATCGATTACAATGTTGTTGTAAGCAAGTTTCCGTAGGCATTTAAAATATTATTTAGTCGTAACTGTGCGCTAGTGTTTGCCACGACGATGCAAGCCTACCTGGACGCGACGGCGCAAGGCGTCTGCGTCCCTTTCCCTCAAGGCTACATCTTGCCAAACAGAAACGAGCCTTCTACGCTGTTAGCTAAAGTTTATTACACCTTCAAAAATTATATCTTTTTGAGTCACGACGGACAAGCCTTGATATCCAAAGGTGCTTTTGAAACCTAGTCGATCGCGAATTGTGTTATTCAACTCGAACTTATTCAATGTAGGTGCCTACTTAACTCGTTTGTACTTAGTAGGTATTCCCTCTCCAGAGAAAGTATGTACCTACATTATTATTTTGGATTTTTAAAGATAGGTACCTAGGTAGGTAGGTACCTACTAGAATAAAGTAGTAAACAAAACAATATAAACAAACACGAACTGTCAACGTCAAAGCCATGTGCTATCGCGCAAACGTCAAAATACATAAAGTAAACAAAGAAATACGTACCCGTCACAATCACGATCACTTGAGCACATTTATTTTAGCAGATTTAGCGCAGGTTTTAGTGGTTGTTTGCGTCGCGTCGACGCGCGCGCGATGTCATAACGGAATCCGGCGCCGGCGCAGGCTGCGACGGTGGCGCCGCGGCGGCCCCGGGGACTGGCGCCCCCTCCCCGCCCCGCACGCCGGTGGCGGCGTCGGGACCTCCCGCGATCACCTTGCCCTCCCTGCTCGCTACTCACTCGTGATCACAATCGCAGTGTTAATGGCTCCGGTTTGATTGGTTTCATCAAATCTGTAGGAACCTAGATTCGTTTTGAAGTCTGGATTTCAAACTGAGCTTTTGATTGTGTACAGTCAGCAGCATAAAGATATTATGTAACAGGGTAGTCAAAATTATATTCGAGTCACAAATTCAATTTTATATGGGTTGTCAGAATAGTCATATTATTGTAACCATCAAAATGGTCAATAATATCTTAGCAACAGTTGGCAATTTTATATAACGCAACAAGATGTCCAATATTATGTTCGCGTATGAACTATTCATTGGTATCTACGCACCAAACTTTCCAAAAATATCTTCGCATGAAAGAAAAATGAACTCTAATGTCTCAAGTCACAGTCTTTTATTCGTTTCCATAAAAGTCTTGATACCTTCAAGAAATCTTATGATTATGACAAATTTAATCTATGAGACAGACTTAAAAGATCAGTTAGGTATTTAAAAATATTTTTGTAGGATCCTAAATATCGACCGTTTCCGCTACAAAGGTCGTATAAACCAAATACGTACTTTTGGCAATGAGCAAAAAACGAAAATGAAAAAAAACTTTTGTCCATAACTTTTTTGTTTTTATAGTTATAAAGTTGTGATCAATAAAGAAAATACTTGTGTTTGGGCCGTGCATTACCTCACTTAATTACAACAGTGTCGGGGCTTTATTTAAAAAGTTAGCATGGACTTACACCACTGAAAAATAAAAAAAATGGTTTATACGCCCCAAAAAAAACTCATCTAAACACGAGCGTCAGTCGTAATTGCCATTTGTGTATAGACGACTATAGTTTTTGTATCGTATAGACCATTTTTTTTACTAAAAATGGATTTACACCCTATGTAATGTACCATAAATGTAATGTATTGATCCTAAATAAATGATTTCTATAATAATGAGTTGGTAGAAACGCTGAAAATGAAGAAAGAAAGATTTTTTTAATAACAGCTAAAAGTTTAATTAGTGTTTGTTAGTTAGTAACAAGTAATCAGGTGCGTGTATCTAGTATAATCATCATAATAAGACTTTATACTACATCATCTACCTTATGTCCGTTCAATAAACTAGTTATTTAGCAAGTAGTGGCACAAAAAAATAGAGCCAGCATTTTAAATGGGAAGCGCTCAAAGTATGTTCCTTTTAGCGTCAGTCGACTAAAGCGCAAGTGTTAAGGGAAGTTGAAAAGCTCTCTGATTCGGTCACTAAGCCTGTTTCCAGTGTGGCTGAAGACCCAAGATCCAATTTTATCCGACACTATACTTAAGATAATTATCTCGGAAACCAGAGCCTGTACCACATAAGGTTGGCTTTGAAGCAGCTTCTAGGACCACATGGCTCATGGTGAGGACAGAATTCAAAAGCTCTCAATTTAGTTTTGCTCGAAGGTAACCGTGGTGGTACCTACTGTTCTTTTAAGAAGAGTGATAACACATTAAATTACCTATTAACTAGGAATATATCCATCTTGCATTTGAGTCATGCTTATAAACTGTTTTCCAGTTCTAGGAGATTAATAATATGACAAACCATTTAATTAGGTAAGTCCATCTTCAAAAAAGAGGTCAATCGTGTAATTCAACGTGGATGGAATCGTTTGGGAAACTTCGTAACGTCTTTTCGTCCTGCATACCTTAGTGCCCGAAGACGAAGGTATTCAACCGGTGTGTGTTAAGAACCAGTACCTAGGTAATGACTTACAGATCCGAAACCTTAAAGGCCTTATGAATTGGCTTAAAGTCGCTCAACGAGATAATAATGAAGATGGCTCGGATTTTTTCTACGGAATCAAATCAGAAATAAGCTATAGCTCGAATAGCCTTCTTCTGCATCACGAAGGCTCGCTCGGCGTCGCTTGCGTGTGCCCACAGCTCCACACCGTAGGTTAGTGTGCTGTGGACAGTTGCAAAATAGCACGAACGCACTATCTCGCGGGTGGCTGTACTCGCCAGTCTTCGCAACGCAATCGAAGCCCAGCTGAGTTTTGAGCAGATGCTCTCTATGTGGGCGTCCCATGTTAGGGAACTATCGATTTGGAAACCTAGCAGCTTTGTTGATAGCACCTGTTCCAACTCTGCTGATCCCGCGAGCACCCTAAGTGCTGGGGGTTTTTCACCGTTTAGCTTGAAGGTTAGGCGCTACTTCACAATAATGGATGCATGCGGCATGCATCCATCGAGAACTAGTGGCTGAAGGTTAGGAGAGGCATGCAGCATGCCTCTTCTAACCGAAACAACTGAAGATCTATGATCTACCGTCATATCTGAGATGATGATGATGATTGATTATGACTATGACCCATGATATACGACGTAAAGAGAACAATTTAAAAAAAATTAATGTGAGTTACGCCCTTTGTTGTGTAAGCAAATTGAAATAGAATTATATTTTTTTGGGTGTAAGTCACATAATATTTTGTGATTGTGTTTTACACCCCTAATAATTCGAAAAATTTGTAGTTACGTCAAGTCTTATTTCGTAATCCTAACCAAATGTGTTATACGCCTTGTTTTTGCAGGCAAGTGTTGTTCAGTTGCATGAAAATGCTGGGGAGTAAAAGCCATTTTTTTGGACTTAGCGCAATTTTAAATATACCAATCGATAGAGCGTAAAAAATGCTATAGGACTGCATTCTTAAGTCAATTTGGCCAAAATGGTTTATACGACCTTTGTAGCGGAAACAGTCGATATGTAGCATGCTATGTACCGCAATAGAAAGGAAATTAAGAAAAAAATATAATTAGGTATTATGTTATAAAATTTATATTAAAAAACTAAACACATCATTAAAACCGAACAAAAATGCTTATTCATGAATAAAACTAAATAAAATCAATATCTTGTGTATCCTCCTTCTGCATTGATAACATCTAAAAGGCGTTGTCTCATTGACCGGACAGCATTGTAACAAAAATGGTCACCTCGCAGGGATTCCCATATTTGTGTGACATGCGCACGCAATGTTTCTGAAGTTCGAGCTTGAGTGTGATCCCACAGTTGAACCATCTTACCCCACACATTCTCAATAATGTTTAAGTCCGGACTCTTGGGAGGTAATCTTATTAGAATTAAATCGTCGTTGCCAGCGATATACTCGTTCACGACCCTGGAATTATGTATGGAGCAACCGTCATGAATGAATGTAATCGGTTCTTCATCATCATAAACATTTCTTGCTGTAGGAAAGAACGATTCTTCTAAAATCTCTTTATATCCCCGTCCATTTAAGCGGCCCCCTATCTCTACTATTTCACCGGGTCCGGCCGCAGACACCCATCCCCAGAACCCTACGCTGATGCGGCCACTTCTGTTATTGGGCCGAACGTTTGCCTCATCGTATCTAGTATTGTTGACTCGCCACAAAGATACACGTCCGTGAGCCGAAGACGTAAAAACTTTCTCATCAAGGAATGCTACTTGGTTGAAATTATGATTTAAATATTGAAGAGCGAATTGTAGCCTCAGTTGTTTATGCCTCGGCGTTAGGCCAGGTTTTTTTGCAGGCACCCGATGTTTCAGACCAGCTTCGTAGAGTCGGCGTCTTATGGTGCTTTGCGACACCTCATTTGCGACTGCTAACTCCGACGTTTTAATAAAGCGGTCTTGGCGCGCTGTGCCAACAATGGCAGAGTCTTGGACCATGCTGGTTTTCCTTGGTCGTCCGAAAGAGACGTGTTTGACCACGTCTCCCTCTTGACGCCATCTTTCAATCCAAAGTCTTACAGTATTTGTCTAAAAAATAAAAAAGTTATCGTTAAGAAATATCAATCTCGCCATTTCCTGCTCAGATGGTCCGTGGAGATGATGGATACTTACACTTATGCCAAGTTCATCCGATATATCAGTATTGCTTACGCCTTCCTTATGTAAATTTATAATCTGATGCTTATTTAGTTCAGTTATTCGGTATGTAGCCATTATTAAACTGTATATATGTATAGGTATTCGATATATTTCTAATTACATTTAATGTAAGTAATCAATACGATAAATCGAATGTCAGAATTGACTTGAACTACGTACACTCGTAGTTTGTAATCTATGATAATGAACTCCAAGGAGGTAAATGATAATCTATCTCGAGTTCTATCAATGACTATTTCTAATCTAAAGAGTTTCTATTACTATACCTATCTAATTTTAAAGTTTTTTCTTAAATACGTTGTAAGTGCGATAGTTTGTTTGTCATTATGGTTTTCGGTAATATTAAATTTTCTCTACGTTTTTCTGATCTGCGCGAACGAAATCGAGGATGTAAGTATGCACTTGAATAAATAAATTTATTGATTCCTCTTTTCGTAATTCGTAACTGACATGAAAGGAAATTTACGCCGTAACGAGAGAAGTTTTTAATTTTAATTTACTAGTAATTAATTTAATATCATTCTTATATAGTTTATCGGATTTTTATTTCATCTCTCTATTTAAAGCTTAATAATTACTCTATAATATTATTCTAGGCATGCAATATTATTTAAATCAGTTTCTTTAAGACAGCAAGTAAAACCGCGGGACTCGCTAAAACTTTGTACCAAAAATCTGTCTTCTTGCAATTTTAATAAATTTACTAAGTTTTAAACAAAAGACAAGTCAATGACGTTATGTACGAAATGAAAGAGATAAATAGAGATGGTTTATTACACACGTAAAAAAGGAATGGACGATGATACTTTTGAATAAATAACGAATAAAAGACTGTGACTTGAGACATTAGAGTTCATTTTTCTTTCATGCGAAGATATTTTTGGAAAGTTTGGTGCGTAGATACCATTGAATAGTTCATACGCCAACATAATATTGAACATCTTGTTGCGTTACATAAAATTGCCAACTGTTGCTAAGATATTATTGACCATTTTGATGGTTACAATAATATGATTATTCTGACAACCCATATAAAATTGAATTTGTGACTCGAATATAATTTTGGCTAACCTGTTACATAATATCTTTATGCTGCTGACTGTACCTACCTACTTAATTAGATTTTTGGTAGAGCTCACTACCCGAAACTGTAAGGCTAGTTCCTAGATTACCTAAGTAAAAGATTACCTACATAAGTAGGTAGGTACTTAAATGATTTATTAGAACCCTTAAAAATACCTTCAAAGGCTGTTAAGTTAATTATGTTTTTTAATTAGGGTAAGTATATTTAGTAGGTAGGTAATTACCTAGCTAAGTAGGAATAATAGGTAATTCTTCGGTCGTTTACGTTTTTATAAAAAAATACCTACCTAAGTTCGTGAAATGAAATATGATCACGGCTGTAGGTATTTCCAAAGTGCGGTAGACAAATTCTTTCAGAGCTTTTTATTCATTTAGATCCTTTGAAGATCTAACGGTAGTAAGGTATAAATAAATACCTACATAGGTACTTGGAGGGCAGGGGGAACTTGTACGAGTTGATCCTTCGGATGATGACCCCTTGACAGTAGCAAAACTATGAACACTAATCTTACTTTATTTGTTTTGTTTAGGTATATCAAATCTTAATGGCGGTGTACCTAAGTAACAACTGCATGTCCTACCCTCAGAATAGAGAAAAATCTGAGGTCCTGTCCTACCTATAGAAAAAAAAATGTTAATTTTGTCTTATTAACTAAGGTTGACTTTGAGACTATGTCACTTTTGTAGTTTAATCAATCGTAAGTAGGTACCAACGGTACAAGTTATAAAGTTTTTGTTAACAAACAAACAATTCCTAACAAAATTCCTTTATTCCATGAAGTCCTTTATATAGTATGTATACCAGTAGTTCGATAGTCAAACTGTTTGGATTGAGTTTGTGGTAACACGATCCCAATGTGGGTGTATAAGTTATTGATCCTAGGGTAGGTACCTACCTATAATATGGTTGTTTAAGCCCTCATTCGCACGAGAGCTTTTTTAACGTCCGTTAAAAAAGCGTTCAAATAGAACAAATGGACCTATTCCCAAGTATATGCGACGGTTTTTTATCGAGCAGTGTTGCATTTTCTGCGCTGGACGTTGGACGTTAAGCCCTCATTCGCACGAGAGCTTTTTTAACGGACGTTAAAAAAGCTCTTGTGCGAATGAGGGCTAAAGATCACCATATTTTGCCATCCCTGTTTTCTACTGCAAGCTCATACATAATCTTGCTGTATGGAAAAAATACCAAATATTAGAGTTTTAGTTGGATTAGGTAAACTTTTACAAATAGTAGGTAACAAGCAGCTACAGTTATAGATTGTTATTAAAATGTTACCGTGTTGCACAATAAAAAATAACAATGTTTTTAAAAGTCTAATGGGGCGTCTAAACGGGCTATATTTTACGACAATTTGTGGCTGCAATTATTGGCAAACATTGCCCAGCCATCAAAAAAACATTTTAGTGCATTTTATGACTGAGCAATCAATTGCAGGCAACATGTTGCAATATGGCTGCAATAGTATGGCCTTTGATTTAGAACAAGATTTGCGAGGCGATCGTTCGGCCACACGCCGGCTACACATAAAAACATTTTGACATAAGTACCAAAAAATATGTGGCTATAATGCTGGGCCATCCTTAAAATATTGCATAGTGTGGCTGGTATTGCTAGCAATGTTGCCGGCCACAGTATTGCAGCCACATTGTCGTGAAATATAGCCCGTTTAGACGCCCCTTAAGTCTTTTTAAGCCATGACGAAGGCCTTTAGACGGACCTAAAAACTCCGTCACCAGAGTTGACCACTTGTCAAGAACTTACTTATCCTACCTAGGTAACCAGGACTGATTACGAGTATATCAGTAGGTACATTACAGATGAAATCATTTCTCACAATGGGAAAAACAAAGGATTGATTGAAACAATAACTTGATCGAAAAATATTTATTACAACACATCCGTTATAGAAAATTAAATTCACAAAATGTCCTTACTACACGATAGTCTGAAACAATAAGGCCCGATTTGACAGTTTTCCTTAACGCAGCATTGCTTGAGTTCAGCATTTAAAACACACTGTATGGAATTAAATCAACTTTACAATAAGTTACCTCGAGCCTTAAAACATTAAAAAAACTACAAGAACATACCTACTTAATTAGCTCACACACAAACAGACCGCTTCCGTTTGAGAACAGTTCAGGGGGTCTATCACGAGTTAACCATAGTATTGGATACTGTCCTCGTTAGCGAATCAAGTATCACAAATGTATGAAAATCCAGTGCAGCGCCTCCCCCGGTAACTTGCACGAACTATAAATTCCATACATTTAGAATGCTTGACACGTGAGCGAGAATACTTAACTATACCAGTCGAAAACTGATGATAGGCCCCCAGGGGGCGTATCATCAGTTTTCGAGTGGTAGGTACCTAATCTCCACTATCCTCGCTCACGTGTCAAGTATTCTAACGGCCAGTTTCAATATTAAACTTACGAATGATTGTAGATTGATCGCCATAGCAACTTTGTTTAGACAACAAAAAATGTAGGACACTTTTTGATAGATAACAATATTACTATGGCGACAGATCCACGATTATTAGTAAGTTGAATATTGAAACCCGGCATAAATGTATGAAATTTTTAGTTCATGCAAGTTACCGGAGGCGACGCAGCACTGGATTTTCATACATTTGTGATACTTGACTCGGTATCGAGGACAGTATCCAATACTACGGTAAACTGGCGTTAACCCCCCTGGTCTCCCAACCGTAATCACTATCACCACCATTAGCCTATCACATCTACTTAAATCCATTTGCAACGAGTAGGTAAGTAATACAGAATTTGGTCAAAATTACAACTACGCATTAGTCACTATAATTTGACCCTTCAAAGAAAACTATAAGTTTAAAATATGATGCAATACAACGTATTGCTCATTTCAACTCTTAAGTAACAACGCGAGAGTAATTAGATAATTGTTAATCACATAAAAACCTAGGTAAGCGTAAGTGTACCTACTCATAACTACAAAAACGTTACCCTCCTGTTTTTCAGTCAGGTAAAAATAGCGATCACATCGCCAGTAATAAAATCGGCTGCGGCAAACCCTGGCAGCGTCCACTAGAGCATAGGAAAGCGGCCCCAATAATCAATCCCTACAATGGAGTCGATTCAGATGTCGCCAAATCTATAAGTACCTTACCTACTAATCTAATTTGACAGCACTAAAAATGTTGCTGTCCCTTTCAAAACGATCCAAATAAAAAGGGTGGCATTAATTTTAGTGCTGTCAAATTAGTTTACAATAGTTTAGTTTTTGCGACATCCGAATTGACACCAATTCGACAAACCTACGTTTGAAAAATCACGTCATCCAGTAAGATCAAAGAGGTTTACAAATTTCAAGACTTACTTCAAACATTCTAAGTTATTAAAATACAATGATAAATTAAACACTTGTAATCTAAGACTTATTAACGAGATATTGAATCGCTTAATTATTTAACATCAATTTACCATATCAAGTACCTACAGACATATTAGAAAAAAAAACCGCGACAGGTAGAGGCGAACCTTGCCCTAAAACCACTAGGTACATTTAACTTCTCTTGTCTAAAAGTCGGGCAAACTCCTAACTTGAACTAATGCTTATACATTGATACAAGGTGATTTTATATTTACACTCATAAAGTACGAATTTCATTAATATTTACATGAGTAAGAATTTAGCTGCGCGCACTATTGTGGTCCTACATTTTCAAACACGAATCTCGGTTCTCTATAAAGCTTGATAATAACAATCAGCAGATTCAGAGGCAGTATGTTTTAGTATAAAAAATACAATTGTCTTATTAAATCGAAATATACGAATTATCTATTTTGCAAAAATTTCTAAATCACATCCAATATTCAAATTTTAATGATTCACGCTAAATTAGACCGATAAATACCTACACGTATATTGAACAATAAATTTCAGCAAGAGACTCGTCGAAATCTCGATATAAGTACTTTTGTATAATAATAATATAAATAGATAATAGTGGCAATTCGGAGTGTCGCAAAAGCTAAACTAACTAAAATTAATGCCATTCTTTTTATTCCATATCGCTATGAAAGGGACGGCAACATTTTTGGTTAGTTAAGTTAAGCTTTTGCGATACTCCGAATTGCCACTATTATCAACAGAGCTTTGTAGTCGCTCTATGACCACTAGAAAACATTTAAATCTATCCAAAATATCGTAGGATAATTTTTCGAAAAGTTTGATTTTATAAAGGCGACAAATTACAGTTATTGAAGAGAGTAGATTCAAACAACTTCATAGTATAATACTATATAATATTATTATATATTATCTTTAGAGTTATTGTATTAACATTCGGTTAACTCGGATTAATGAATCAACTTTTACTCATAAACATCTCTGACATGTTGGGACTGCTCGTATACACAACAGATTGGCCCCTGATTTATTCTTGGAAGAGTTTATGAGTTCTGTCGATAATTATAATATTAAAAATACACAAATACGATACAATAATTACAATTTTCATAATGACATATTCATACACATTGAACTATTATAAGAATTGGAATAGATTTGCTAATCCTCGTTGAATATGAAACATCACATCGAATTTTAACGTCAAAACAGTACATGAAACACGTATTTACATAATAAGCAGAGCGAGGCATCCCCTGCTGCGTATTGTCCGTGACTTTATGTAAATACATAGGAAGGTAAACACCAAGATAACTGGATAAGAATACCACATAGCACGTCCAGTCGGTTTGCGCAATCGGTCAGTCAGAAGAGCGCATGCTCGCCTCGCCGAGTGCATCAATACAAACATCAACACTCCAGATACCAGCATAGACAGAGCGCAGGAAACGCATCTCGAATGTCAAATTCCGTACACTTGTAGAAGCAACATCACGGTTTATTATAAACTTGTGAATGGCTCTTCAAGGAAAGTGCACTCTGCGCTGGCCTAGTGCCTTCGTCTCGTTTGATCGTCGTGGCTGTCGGGCTTGTCGAACAGGCGGTTCCACGGTTTCTGGGTTTGGGGGAAGGCTGGAGCAGCTGGGAACGCTGGAGCAGCCGGGAGCGGAGGGGGGTACGGGAAAAGGGGGGCGTGGAGTGGCGGCAGCACTACTATAGGTCTTGGGATGGGTGAGATTTGAGAGTCTGAAAACAGATGGATGTGGTTAGTGTCATGTGTGAGCAAGCAGACGGAGCGCCCCTACACCGGGCCCGAGCGCCGCCGTAACGCCCGGCGCGGCGGTCGGTGTGAGTCCACGTTGATTATGTCCCTTTGCTTTATAAGCCAAAAACGATGTATCGTGCAAATAATCGCGGTCAGCTTATGTTGGTTATTCTTCCGAATTTAGTTACCGTTTTCGCTTTCGGTTTGGAGAGTAGTACTACTGACCTATTATCCGTCTCCTAAATCACGTATAAATACATACCTACACAAATACATTATACAAAATAGGTACTTTTAATTTAAACTTATTTTCTTAAATTGTAACTGCTACTTTTCTATATATAAAAAATTAAACCTCTTTCCCGTTGAGTATGGGCAGATTACGACTTGCTACCCATCTCTGTTGCAATTTCGCAATACATTTTTCATACAAGCTCTTCGTAAATTATTTTACATTGCTAAGGCCTTGATCACAAGTTAAACGAAAACTACCAACTCTCATTTTAAATGAGCTAGTGTGGAATTACCTATCATAAGTTATTAATTTCAGAGTAAAACAATTAGGTAAGTCATAAAATTACACAAGCCTAATCATTAATCAATAACATGCTAAGTTTAATTTAATTACACATTCAAAATACAATCATAGGGCCTGTCAAATCAAATCTAACTATGGGTGTCTGACTTTTGCACCTCATATGAACAAATTAAAGCCTCACATCCTAAAATACTATCGCAGAGTTAACGGTATGCAATCACGTGGTCTCACGGGCATCTTACTATGCAATACCGGTACAAGCGAACGCGAGCCAACAATATGATAAACAATATTTGTATCAGACTACAAATTGGGTCGACAATGAAAACAGAAAAGAAATTGGAGTAAGTGAGAATTGTAGATGGAAGCGAGTGAGTTCGTTAACGTTAAATCGTCGTATCATGGACACAGCTCAACCGACCGCCTCAGCGTTCTGCCCCGGTGTACGAGCGCTTAGAGAGCGCTAAGCGAATTACCAATAAAACATTCACTACGGGAACCCTAACCTCGGCGCCAGACATAGATTCAAAGATTTGCACACTTCTTTGAAGGCGGCAAAGCTTTGAAAACACAATACATTTGAACATATTGACGCAACCTGTCAGACATGCTTCGCAAACACCTTTCTGCACAGTGCGCTAGACAACACAGAATGGACGACGATTTCGTGGATGCAGTGCGCCTATATTATTTATGTGCATGTAATTATTGTTTACATGTGCAGCAAAATGTAATAATGAAAGGTCCGAGAAGGCGCGAATGCATGTTTGAAATGTTCCACTCAACAACTTTACTTTGCGCTAGTGTGGCACCATTAGACTTTGAACGACTTTGATGTGCGCTAAAAAACCTATACCGTATAGCAAAGTGCAAATCTTTGTTCTTTGCACATTTATTCAAAGACTCGTGCCACACATAGCAATCAAACAAGTGAGGCTAGGTCTGGCGCCGGCATAACACGAGCTCTGACAGTTGACATTCGATCCAATCGAATACCGAATAGTGGCGATCACAAATTATGCTCTATAAGTTTGCAAATAATTATTAGTTAGCAAAAATAACGCCAGAACTCATGTTATAGATTAATATATATAAATTATAAACTAAAGCAAATAGGTAGGTATTCATATTTATAAAAAAAAATGTAAGAAGCGTACACACTCGCAACTAACATAACATGCAAATAACCTGAAAAAGTTAAATGTTAGTAAGCTGTAAAGTGACAGTAAAAAAATGATATATTGGATGAACCTGAAACTTGTCAAGCAGAATTAGTAATGTCAATGCACTGGTTATTTCATAGACTCTGCGTTGTAAAGCGAAAGCTGAGTGATGACGAGTGATGTATACAAAAGGTGTTTGCATTGAATATGAAATAACTAACACACTGATTCGACAATAGCCACATCTCACACAGTACTTTTTGGTTTAAATTAGAGTTTAGACAGCCTTACATTTGTCTTGGCGATAATATCTTGAGCAATGCTGATGCAAGTGCATTAAATTGTTATTAAAAGTAGGTTGAACAAATAATTCCAACAGATAATGAAATAAAACATTAAAATTAGGTCACCCCTCGAACAATCAGACTGTAGTGTAGGTAGGTATATTATTTGAATTGCTTAGCTTGGGGCTAGGTGGGGCTGTGAAATGTTTAAAATTAATAATTTATTTATTGTTGAATTTGTAGGAAAAACTGTATAAAGTCGCTTCCTCCTCGAGTCCATAATGAACTAGAGTTCAATTCTGGTGATGGAGTTTTAGCCAGTCTCATCGGTTCTGAGTATAACATTACGTTAAGTTTTAAATGTGTGTAATTCTAGATGTGGATATCGTCACATGTTAGTATTTTTATACAATTAAATGTTATAATTATTCTTCAAAAACCATTAACAAAATAGAAATTACATTATGATTTTACATCCCCTTACTTTAAAGTAAATAAAAAAATAATAAAAAATAAAAAAAATATTAAAAAATGAAGGTAGTCATAATACCGAAACCATTATCACATTTTTTATGCATAGGATGGTGTGGTATTCAAAAAAGGTAATGCAATATTTCTATAATGTTCGGTATTACCCTAACTTTTTACCCGATTGTATTACAAACATTAATTGTTTTAAAAATAATTAATTACAACATAATCCGTATATCAATAAAGTGGATGAAGAATACTTTAAGAGTAGTTTAATATCTTAAAGATTCGGAGAAGTGGAAGGGCAGGCGCAGTAATTAGGAAAAACAATATTGGATATTAATAAATAGAGAAAGAAGAGAAAGGCGAGGCAAAGGCAAGCAGAAGAAAAGAGATTAGAAATGGAGTGAGTGGAATTAACAGCTTAATCTCACACGTTATTTATACTATTAGAATTTTATTTAATTTAAACATATTAACATAGAGTTTTGTTTTTTAATCATTATTAATGATTATTTAAATAATGCTGTGCATGCCTGTTATGGGTGCACATATCATAGTAATTATATGAATGTTTTTTTTACAATGTGTAATTATGTGTACTGTTGGTGTTGCTTAAATAAAATAAATAAATAAACTTTCCGCTGTCAGGTTTTAAATACTTAATATGAATATCATTTTTCAGTATTGTAATACCCTTCTTTTGATATATATTTATTACTTCAAACTGAATAAGTGGGTGGATATGAGGATAGTTTGCGTGTGAGAAAATGCTTAAATGGGTCGAAGTGACAATTTAAATGTGAAACTGTTAATTAGCTTATTTACAGCATTAATTACAGCATTCGTTAGATACTTCGCAATTCCAGAGCAATAGCGACATTCGCTAATACACGTATACATTACACTTTGCATATAAGTTCATAATTTATTATGAAGTATTAACCGTTGAATCGTAATAAGGCCCTTACTGTATAAACACATTATATTAAACACAACAACACACACACACTTAACCCAACCACACAAACACATACGCTCCCAAACCCTGACACTAGTTGGTGGAACTCATACATTCATACACATCACTAAAATACTGCTTTACTTCTTTGCTTATGCACACCATTTGGTCACACAATTTATACTGAAATAATGATATTGAGATGTACGAGAGTTTTTCTAATGACATCATTCTAAAGAGGATAGTTAGCGGTGTCACCACTAGGTAAGTAACTTTTAAAAGATTTTTATGAACCTTCAAATAACTTTGATATGAAATGAATTTAGAACTTTACTTGTTCTTTTGTGCTACTTTATGATGGAAAATCAGCGCATACAACCATTCTAATACGATCGAATTTCAGCATCCTATTCACTATGGAATTGCGTAGTTCACAGATATAACTTAAGCCTAAGTTATTTCACAAGATTGTTAGTAATTATATTAGACAATGAGAAAATTTAGAGGTTTCAGTTTCCAACGACTTATCTTCCATTACTAATTTATGTTACTCGAATAAAACATCACTACTGAGGCCGTACTCGGGATCAACGAAAACTAAGTTTCGTGACAATTTTCGGGGTCAACTTATGTTGGTGGATACTGAATTCGTAATAGTTCACAAACATAATTGGAACCCGAAAATTGTCACAAAACTTCGTTTTCGTTGATCCGGAGTAAGGCCCTTTCCGCACGGACGTTCTCTGAGATCGTTATGCATTACAGATCCTTTGACCTCTACGAGGGTACTTGGAGAATGTACAAATTCATATTTGGTACATGCGCACATTTTGCAGAAGTTGGCTTTGGTAAGGTTAGGCAAATCAATTGCCATATTTCGGTGGTTCTAGTCTTTGGAAATTGATACGCTAAATGGTAGGTTATTTATGATTATGTATGTATCTTTAAATGATTTTTTTATTTATAAGGGCGGTTGAAAAGTTTGTGCAGGCCTGTAACGTTAAGACCGGTAGATGTTACGTTTCTGATTCGTTTATAGAGTAATACTCTGTAACACTCGTATTTCGTACGTGCATTAGAAATGCCTGCTTTTGTAATATCTGCCAAAAAGTAGTATTAGTTTTCATTTTAAACATGTTCTTTTGAATTTAGCGGATTTGATTCGTTTTACACAGATTGGAATTTTTTATAATAAAATGAAGATGTTTCAGTAAAAAAAACTATCTACGGTTTCTCTTTCTCTCCGCGTGGCATAGCCGAAGGTTTCCTTATTGTCAACTTCTTGCAGATCTATCCATTCGCCCGTACGAAATGCGTGCATTTCAATGAGTTTTAAAACCGAGTAGGTACAGACGTTCTCATGCCCCCAGCAATAACCGTAGCCCAGGTCGTCGCGCGTACGCTCTGTCTCCTTTCAACTACTGAATAACAATACACAATATAACATTGAGATGGCTTTAAACTAGTTTAAGCCGGACTAGTGCACAAAATACATAAGATCAAGGAGATACATCGATGAGAGCCAGACATTGACTGATTAGTTCTCAACTGAAACAGCCGTAACGCTGAAATTCGAAGGGTTTCTTTACGGCGAAATTAGTTTTTCTAATCAAACTAGATTTTAGGCTTTTCGAAATGCGTAATGGACAACAAAGTTGGCAGGAAAGATTAGCACATCGGCTAAAATTCGAATTCGAAAGTAAAGTTGATTGATTTGTGAAAGTGCTTATAGGGCGTTGACTGCTAAGTTACCCGGTGCACTCCGGAGAGGCACTCGGAGGCACACTGTAATTATTTGAGAATAATCAAAATAATTAATTTGTTTTTTTAATTTTAACATTCGGGTTTGTTTATATTGTAGGTATACTTAGGTACTGAATGAAATTATTGTCAATAGAATAAAAAACAGTATTACACTGTAGGTACAAGAACATCTTACTTTATTTCAATATTCAATGATTAATTTCAATAGATCTTATTGAAAATAAAAAAGGACTTTCTCTATCCAGCGCCAGTCTATCTATTCTTCTCTTGCATGAGAAAACGATAACTCACAAAATGACAAGTGTCAGAAAAGTTAGCCTCAAAGGCGTTGAATATATCGAAAAAAGCCATCGCAATGTTACGGTGAGGCTGGTTTTATAGTCGCTCACTAGTCGCCAGCGCGGCTAACTCGTCGCGAGTTATAGGTCGCGCCACGTAAAAAGAGCGCTGGCTGTCAAACTGCTCCGTGGTCGATGATTGGTGGAGAGGTGACGCGGCGCACTTCATACCATTGATTTAGCGAGTGCTATTGGTTCGTCAGCGAGTGAACACAGGCGCAAACATACCCCCGCTACTTCCCCGACAGCGCTCTTTCTACGTGGCGCGACCTCTTAGTTCTTTGTATCGTTTCATAATGAAGATAGTTATCGTCGTTGTACTAACCGCTGGCGGTAAGTCTATAAAACCAGCTTAAAGGAATCAGAGCTGGAATGAATGTCGGCGCCTGGTAGAGGCGGCCGCTATATTCAGGATCGGTCGCCGCTACTTTACGCTCGTCACCGCGCGACGCTCAGCTTTTCTGTTTTTTACTTCGTTTGACCTAACTTTATAAGAATCACACATGAAGTTAAACCACGACAACTTGGAATGTGTGTGTGTGTCAAGTGGGTGAACATGTATGTGTAAGAGTGAATGTGTGTGTTTTTGTATATAAATGTGTGTGATGTAAAATCTTATGTGAATTTGCAGTTAATGCAGTCTGACAGAGAATTTTCAACGACTCTTCGGAAATTTAACACAATCATATCGAGAATCAAATCAAGATACGTCGAACGAAGTAGTGTTTTATTTTGTTAGGGATGGGTTAAGGTTAAGTAACTTATATTCTAAACGCCATTGAGAGAAAACAGACGAACTATCTATAGAGTTTACCACTTAACAATACTAGCTAAAACTACCTAGCTAATAAAAATAACTATTTCATAAGGTTCTACACTTCACCGCGCTAGAAGAATGACGTTAAAAATTACTTTTGAGTCTTATTTAAGTATGTCCAGGATAGTTTAATTATGGCAAGAATCTCGGAATGAGAGATAGTCGGCTGTAAACCATTATTTCGGCACCCTAAATCTTTTCTTAAAACCTACTTATAGTAGGGTGTCCGCGATTACAGATATTCCAAGGTCAAAGGTCAAAATTGCACCATGTGTCGTTTCCTATGGGTTTTATGCTATTTGTGTTTTTTAAATATTGTACTTAGATGGTTAAATTCTCTAAAATTTTTGTTTAGAAAAAATTTTATATCTTGTAGCATTATCAAGATAGAGGGCAGAGCACAATGTATGTAAGTAGTATATAAGTCATCTGGTTACCATATCATAAGCATTACGTTGATTAGATTGGGGCTAGATGACGCTGTGTGGAATGTCCAAGGAGATTTATTTATTTATTTTGGCACCCTTAAACTTGTCTCAAAACCTACTTATCGTAGGGTGATATTCCAAGGTCAAAGGTCAAAGGTCAGTTACCTCTGCGTCTCAGGCGGGCTTACACCCACTGCGCCACAGAGGTCGTCAAAATAAAGTTTTATACAAGTTAACAGTTGACTATCCCTCATTACGAAGTGAAACCCTAATTATATATATCGACAATCTAGCGCGGAATATGTAAGTACACAAATCTATAAATTCTAGTGCTGTTATATCTCAATGGGTACTAATAGACTAATACCCTGTTAATATGTAGCGCGAGGCAGTAATATTGTAAGATAGCACGCTACCCGCCGAAACTCCCGCCACGGTTTATACCTTCTTCGACAAACATGTTGTAGATGGAAGCGTATCGGACAGACTCCCAATGAAGCTGTCGCTACTCGGCCATCCCGGCTTCGCCCCCGCCCGGCGCCGTGGGTTTATCTGCGATGCACGAACGCGCTACGGATGCGAATAACCTAGAATCATTTCCAAAAGTTACCGCCAGGTGGCGACACGACAAACATGCAACATTGAACAACCGTGCAGCAGAACCCAATTCGCCTAGGTGATTGGCTTCTGAATTCAAACAATTTCATTTATTACGCTATCAATATGACCGAGAACTAGAGACTCTTTTGAAAAATATTGAAATGATTATTATAGTAATAAGTCGCTTTAAAATTGCACGGCAGAATTGTTTGGCAATTCAAAGCATAAAATATGGTCTTCTGTAAAGCATGGCAAGCGAGCAGCGCTGTTATCCATGATAATTAATCAGTTTGCGAAACCCAAAAGAAATAGTGAATCTAGAAGCTAATCATCCTAGGAAAGCACATGCTTATATTAATGATACCAATGATAGAAGCATTCAAAATCAGAACATGTATAAACTTATCAATGCTTCACAAAAATAACTGAAAATATTAAAAAAATAGAGGAGGGCAACTAATATGATATTATAATGTAACATGTAATTATGTATGCGTAAGCTTTTTATATAAGAACGCTTGTAAATCGTAAATAGTTTTATTAATTGATTCTTAAAGTGTTTTCTATAATCAACTTTATCATCTCGCTAACTGGAGAGATCAGCTATGGTGGATAAATATCGGGATTTAATACGCTAAATGGATAGCAATTTTCAAACGATCTTATTTCAATTAAATAACACAGAAAACCCACTGAAAAGTAGTTCAAAATATTAATGTTTGTACTTTTCGCTAAAGTCAATGAACTATGGAAGCACATATTTTTTGCGACTGCATTACCGCTCAGATGTTTTTAATGAAAATATCAAGCAAACCGACTAGACTAGGAGACCTATGTTTATGTCGTGGGCAGATCATTTCAAAATGGGACTGACCGAAAACGGTTGGCCTGGCCTGTATACTGGCCAGTATAATGGTCATTATAATGGCCATTATACTGGCCTGTAGGCTGGCTGCACGGCCAGTTTATGAATTATGGTAAAAGAACAGTGGTCATATCGTAAAATAGTTCCATTATCCAAAGCTGATTTCGTTTTGTTTTTGTGATGCATCAGCAAAGTAATAAACCAAACAAAAAAATCAATGGACTATTGAATTTCAAAATATTATGACTTCGTCTATATCGCAGGTGGTATATTTTTTTAAGTACCTACCACTTTCTGACACTTCGGTCTTTCATCTTTAGATCAAAATCAGTAGGTTAGGTTATGCTAGGTACGTGAAAATACGATATATTCCCAACCACCCCATTAACCTCTCCATCAATGGGGTGTTTGGGAAAAAAAATCCCATCCACCCCATTACTCAAGTCAATAGACAGGCGAGCGTAGCAACTTTGCCGCAGGAGCGCCGCGAATTGTTTTTTACGATAATTATTCCAGACGAAAATTAAGCTTCGGCATTTCAAGGATCGGGATAATGTATATACCTACTCGACGATCATGGTAACCCTACATTAATACGTGGATTGAAATACGATCAAACGTTGATGTTTCAAAGATATGAAATTAAACCTGGTCATTTCATTAAATGATCAATGGCCACGACATTTACTTGATTAAGCATAATGACAGTCACAAAAGTTATAAATAAAATTTTGAACTACATTTCTGAGTATCATTACGATAAACTATTGTATAAATATTTATATAATATTATCTGAATCTCGGAAACGAAAAAACTTCAACTATTCTCATCTCTGTTTATAGTGATTAATAGTGTGTTGTCAACCGCACTATTGCTCTTAACTACCGGTTTGATCAGCATCGAATGACGCCACATATCGCAAAACAAAAAAAAATCTAAAAATGTTTTAGCGAGATTCAGATATATAATAAATTTTTAATTATTTATTTATTACCTAAGCGCGTCAATTAAATTATGTAAAAAAAAGGGGGACATGTGCATCGCTGGTAAGTTCGAGTTGATTTCAAAGTTCCTTGTTAGTATGTTAAGAATATGTCTACAAATTTATTGAAAGTTAAATGCATGTTCTCATAATTAGTTATGGTTGGGCAAAAATGTAATGTTAATTATTATAGCGTACATATTGATCTGTTAAGGTTCGCGCCGCGACCGCGGCCGGAGACAGAGACTAGAGACCGAGACAGGAGACTGCGACCGTTACTTGACTTTAGGCAATGTATAAAGGTGTATCCTATCTCGCTCGCGCACTGATGCTTATACATTGCCTAAAGTCAACGGTCGCGGTCTCCTGTCTCGGTCTCTGGTCTCTGTTTCCGGCCGCGGTCGCGGCGCGAACCGCAACCTTCATGTGGGCACCACACATGGGCTTCAACTTGGTTCCAACATTAGAATGGCCAATGGCAATGCTCCGTTTGTGTCGAATAACCGTAAACGGAGCATTGCCATTGGCCATTTCAATGTTCGAACGTTGAAGCCCATGTGTGGTGCCGGCATTACAGTATCATGTGCATGGCTTGGTTGCTAAAAGTGTCCCAAAGCATAACCGGAGAATAAAACAGTGTCACAAACACTTTTAAAACCACATCACAAAACTGTACAGCCAATTACGATATCTTTTTTTTAAATTTTGATGACACAAGCTTCAGTTATGTAGTCCAATTGGCCACCACTTTAACATGTGTTTATATCAATCGGAATCTATTAGATAAAGGAAACAGCTTACTCGGTTCAAACAGAACTGAGGATGAGTGAAAACTTAGAAACCGTCTGATAAAAACAAACCCAGCACTATCCTTAGAGCCAGAGCACGGTCTTTTTCTATTTCCAAATGAGCAATTTTCCAGCAGGTTTGAATTAGGCGAGCTAATAAGGCGCCTTCGTAAGATGAAAAGCATCCCAGCACAACTTACGAAATGCTACTGAATGCATAAATAAAACTTACTCAACTCTTCAATGAGCTAAAAGCTTGTGTTCTGACCCTAAGTACCTATGTTATAAGACTAGTGTTCACCAACAAATTAACCACAGTTCTGAAAGGACGGATGGAATATGGAATAGAGCCAAATAATTGCTTAGTTTGAACAATTGTTTGAAATTTTAAAACACTTAAAACGGGATATTTACCATGATTCTTCGTTTATAATGTTCAAAACCATGATAGTTTAAAAATAATTGGTTGAAATGTTGGTGCTGACGAGTCTGGAGTATGATTCCCTCCTTTCGGAGCCGACTTTTAATTAATTCAAGTAATGCAACAGTAACTTTATTCTATTGCTTATTAATATTAAATATTCGCTCATAAGGAGAGAATCATACATAAATTTTAGAGGTTCTTTCCCCGATACACAGGACAACCTTTGAATCTGGGATTACGGTCATAAAAACTTACGAAACTTAAGTTATAGTCATAATAACAATTAATTATTGAAATGAGTATAGAGGAAAGAAACCATTTTGGAATATGTCCGCATTATAACTCTAGAGAAAACTGACCTAAGTACTATAACACGGATTGCTTGAATATACATTAAATCCTAAACATAATCATAAGCCTGATGGGTGATATCTTTATTATTTACTAGCTGCTCCCCGCGGTGTTACCCGCAGTGAATAGTTCCCGTTCCCGTGGGAATACCGGGATCAAAAGAAGCCTATTTTTTAATCCAGGGTATAGGTCTGGTACCGAATTTTATTCAAATCCGTCCAGCCGTTTGAGCGTGAAAGAGTAACAAACACACTTACACACACACAAACTTTCACCTTTATAATATGAGTGTGATTAGTGTGATAGTGTGATTTACTATAATGGGTTATTAATATCAAGCGCCTACACTATGCGCTATGCTGATGTGTATTCAGTGTGTTAATCTGCGTAATAGCAGATCTTTATCAATAGCTCCTCTTTAGTTTTGAAGTAGGACAACGGTTTTTAAGCTATTTATTTGGGAAATTAAGGCGCATCTATTCCAGATGATGCTTTAATATCGTAGCACGTAGCTTCTTAGCAAAGTAAGTAAATTGAAACGTTTTTTTTTTAACGTTGAATGGAATCTTATAAGGGTAAACAGTATAGCGCTAGGGTCATATTGCGGACTTTCGAACTTATTTTGAGATGTAGTTCCTATATTCAACGAATAGGTTTTTATCGACTTATTGACATAAAAATAGTAACTTTTTGATGGATATTGCTTTAATTTTAAATAAGGATATTGCAATGTTTCCTCGTTCGTCGGATATAGGAACTGATAAAGCCTCGTTTAGGAAGGAGATTTTGACATACAACTAGTGTTGTCATTAGTTTTGTCCAGTTATGGGCACTAGCTCATACGAACTTACTTATTTTGGATGACTGTTAAGATTAGTTGCTGTCATTTAATCATGGCTACGGCTTCCTAAACGAGGCAAGGTTTAGACAGATGTTCCTTCGAGTTTTTTCAGAATTATCTTGTTACAACCATTTTTAATACTGAATTTAATTCCCCAACCTATATCACGAATAAGCTGATTCTGTTATCTTAATACACAGCAGTGTTTATTATATATAAATTTTTATTATATATTTATTATATATATATATATATATTTTATTATACCTGTCTCAAATTTTTTTGCAAATGTCTTAAACATTTTATATATAAATTAATTGAGACCTTTTTCATAAAGATTTGACAATTTAATATAGATTTAAGGAATGTTTTTTTCTTGTTAATATTATGGCAATGAAAAGATATAGCAACAGATTTAATATCCGTTTTGGCTAAAATAAATTTACCACTCCAATATGAATAACGGAAAATGCTGACGCTGACGGAAATAGAGTGTGCTGAATGTCCGTGACTTATAAAAAATGTGTTTTTATTTATATTGAATACAGTTTTTTATCCCCAACAGTAGCGATAATAAATCGTTATCCACACTGATCAGCAAATTCAAATTCAAAATGTATTTATTCAGTACGATCGTTTATAGACCACTTTGACATGTCACGTTAAACTAGGTGATTCTTGATTCTACTGGCTGATTGAATTAGAAAATGGTAGTAACAAGATTAGAAAAAACGCGAGGGCGCATCCAATGACTCTGAGACCACGAGACCGATTCATAAACGAACTGAACGTCATTTAACTAATTTGACTAGTGAGGTGCGAACACGGGAGCGGAAACAATGGCTTCTGGTGGGATCGGAAGTTAGGTGTGCTTCGACGAATGGCCAATTACTAATTGATCACACAGGTTAGGATACACAAGAATTCGTTAACATTACTCTAGGCGGGTTGTGTCACGTGACCGTAGCGGTCCTATCAACTAGTTCGCTAAATTCATGTATAAGTTATACAGACTAAGCTTAGGTTAGACGTACCCATTTACTCTTATTCTATTACATTAACGACTATTACAGTTTCGAAGGATCAACCTCACCTCTGCTTAAGCGCATCGATACGTCTCTATGTTCGAATTACTCGACGCTTAAAGCATCTTATACTAAAGTCCACCAACACAGTAGACAGGTTAACACAATCTGCCTTACAACTGTTTGTAGTAACCCGTTCGGCCTATGCAAAGGGAAGGAAGGGGTACTCAAAAGAGTTAAATGACGGTTATGAATATATACTGTAATGTTTATCCGGTGAGTAATAGTCGTGGATACGAGCGGCCTCAGCGTATTGGCTCCAGCATGGTACATACTTCTCAATCTCCGGTGCACAGTGCACAAATTCGTGGTTCCAGAACTTATATGCGGGGTTTTTGATAAGTTCTATGAACGTGATAAGTAATCCCCACGGATGTGGTCGGTTCACGATCAATCGTTCGAGTAACATTCTCGTTATTTGCTCCTGAATAGCCTCCGAGTTGGCCTCCGAGAATAAATATAATAATGCGCATGAGAAATAGTGCGTATGACTGTTCGGGTATCTGAGCTGATTCGCTATTGAGTTCAGGAACAAGTATCTGAAATGCGGGAAGCTACCATTAGTATTGGAACAGACAACCAGGAACTAAAGAAATATTTATTTATTATCGTCGTAGACGTCGATCGCTCCGTGCCACCATCGAGCGATGACATCGATCGACGATCGATCGATTAGTCTGGTAACACCCTAAAGCCCGCCTTCACCCACTGCTGGCTATTAGCTTGTGCCAGCCATGATTCTGCGCTACTCCGATCCATCGTTTGCCCACTTACGGCCAGTCTCAATAACCTAATCTTTGGGTTTGCTTACTCTGGGTAGATATTTCACATTACTTTTATACAAAAAAAAATGACACCAACACCCACAGTAAGCACAAAGATAGACAGGTTATTATTAGATAGAGCATAAGATCTTTTCAAGATGGCGGTAATTGGCGCATAACCAAATCTCATCAAGAATTTCGTTTTGATTCATAAGTTCCGTTGCTGAATTAGTTAAGCACTCCGACTTGAAGCGGATCGTTGAATCAATGCGGGTTCGAATCCCGTCAGAATTTTACTATTCAATAAGATATAAAATCAGTTTAATCTTATATCATAAGTCGTATAACATACCGTCCCTCATAATCGAAATCCACAGTAAAGTTTTGGAATATATCCATGTGCGAAGAATGTGCGATTGTCGTCATGCTGGGCTGCAGCCCCTTAGCACGAATGTAAGCGATGGCTTGTGTTCCTACGTAAAGCACCACCGCGTTCATAAGCTGGCTGTTGTAGCGGCGACCCGGATCGTTCACAACCTGAGGGATATTTTGCTTCTATAATTTTTTTTTTTTTATTTTTTTTTTATTAATAAATTCACAAAACAAATTACAATATAAATACATTTTCATCATAGCACAATTTGTTTTGTTCTAATTGTAATTCAATGTGAATATGATAATAAAAAAAGACGTGTGGCACTCGGAGACTGCCGTGGTAAAGCTATTGCATATGGGGGGTGTTAGGTTATTTTCGTTACGGAATTTCTGGATTCGGTCTCCAGGCTCAAGGCCCGCGATAGAAGAAATTGCTTAATAATAATATATAATAATTTTAAGGTGTTACATTTAATGAGCAGGTGATATTCTAGTTTCCTCTATCCTTCTGTAGGTGGCGCTCATCGGTGCTTTAACCGAGAAATCTTACTAATAGTTCAGCTCTTGGCGTGAAGGTTCCGTAGCCTAGTGGTCAGGCAGCTCGGCTTAAGAGCTTGTATCCACGAAGGTTCGAATCCTGCCGGAGCTGTTAACTTTTAGTAAGATTTTTCATTTATAAGACATAACTGAATTAGAAATAAATGTTTATATATTTTATAGTCTCTATTCACATCAATATAATCGTAGAATCTTACCTGATTATGCATATTTCCTGTTACTTTAGCCGACTGAATGAAAAGATTTGTGATTACTAAAAAATATTGCCAAAGTGAAGCGACGCAACAAAATGATGTTCAAAAGATGCCCTTCTGTTTAGATTTATAATCAATTCAGTAAGACTAGCCCAAGAGCAAATTATATACAGAACCAACGATTAGTTAGTACGTACGGTCGGCGAAGAAAGTGGTCTACCAGTTTTGACAAAAGTTTCTGTGAGTTTCTGTGAATTCGAACTTGACACGTGGCATGATGTAATTATAGTAACGAGAGCATAATGTTATTGCAAATTAAAATCGACCTTGTTGTTTCATGACGTTCAAATAAACTCAACTGTAGGGTGGTAGATTACATTTTTGGCCGACCGTACATACAAATTTAACATAAAAAAAAAGTAATTGTATTGTTTTACTGTTAAAGTTTGTCAACACATAACATCCAGCATCATAGAACTGGGTTATTCCCGTTGAGTAACACCTTTAAGTCACAACTGTGACACAATGGGACAAAAACTTCCCATTGAGTAACACGTTTAGCACATTGCGATTTATTTTTCCCGTTTGGTTACACTGTTACCGAACGGGAAAAAGTCGCGAATCACCTAGCATGTAAAACGAAACTTGTGATCCTTGAGTCCTACAAGAATAAATGATTTTTCTTTCTTTCTTTCTTTCTTTCTCGCCCGTTTGGTTACACTGTTATCGAACGGGACAAAGTCGCAATGTGTTACGTGTGGTACGCTCGTACGGGAATAACTGACCTGCATATTGCTCCTCAGTTCCGACAGGAAGGTGACCGGGGAGCGCGCTTTCAGGTACGCGTCCAGATCCTTCTTGAATTGCGTGTTCGGCAAGATGGCGGAGTAGTTGATGACCGCGCGCGGCGGCAGCGCGATCTCCGTCAGAAGATCCACCTTTACAGACATAGTTTATGTTTAGTTTCCCAGTGTTTTGGGCATGTAGAGAGGATGAATGAAAGTCGTAAAAAAAGGTGTACAATGTACAAAACAGGTGTACAAGGCGGGTGTAAGTGGGACATCTGGAAGGGGAAGACCTAGGCGAACATATTTGGACCAAATTGGTGACATTTTGGAGAAAGGCCAGGTCCGAAGTACCCTAAACCGGAGAGCGTGTATGAAGAATGTAATGAGAGTGAATGAGGCGAAAGAAGTGTGTCAGAATCGTAGCAAGTGGAGATCCGTGGTCTCTGCCTACCCCAATGGCAAAGAGGCGTGATTTTATGTATGTATGTTTGTAGTTTCCCAGGTTCGCTAACTGCCGAAATTAATATTCAATCCGACGAACGATCGCAGATCGATCGCCATAGCAACTTTGTTATACAACACAATTTGTATGGCACTTTTGGCAGATAACACGTTGCTAGGCAATAGATCTACAATCGTTCGTCGGATTGAATATAAATTTCGGCCGTAAATAAATCGCAGCTTTATTATGAAACCGTTTCTAACAATATTTTTTTTTTTTGGTATTGATGTTTGAAGTTTTGAAAATAAGGCATTTTTAAAACTTATACACGGAAACTCCGACCGGGATTTTTTGCACAGTTTCAGATAGAGGCGTGTCAGATGGCTTAGATCGAGGCGTATCAGATGGCGCTCAAAACAAAAATCTTCGGTTTTTGCAAAGTGACGGTTTCAAAATTAAGGTATTACATACGAGTATGTTTATCGGAGACAAAACCGCCATGTTGAATAAAGTTGACCGGGGCACGTTAAATGGGTATGGACAGATGGGCAGGAGTCGTTACACAATGGATGCCTGATGGGTGACGCAGCCGGCGCGGGCCGAGGAAACGTTGGCGTGACGACACCTTTCGGAAAGAATGGTGGAAAGCGGCGGGTGATCGCGAGTACTGGAAGATGGAGACCTATGCCTAGCAGTGGGATGATGTATATTAATAAAAATAAGGGGTGGATACCTTCAAGTTCGGAGTGAACGGGTCCGGCAGGCGCATGTTACGAGGGAACGCGGACAGAATCAAGTTCCTCATCTGAATACAGTTCGGCGGAATCTCGTCGCAGAACCCGTAGTGGTAATCGCACAGGAACTCGGGGAAGTCGTGGAGCAGCACAAGTAGGACCTTTAGAGTGCCCTTGTACAGCATCATCACCGGCGGAGCCAGCTCCGTGTTCCTCAGGAACGGGTCCAGGAACTTGAAGAGATCGATGAGCAGCGTCGAGTACATCCCCCAACCCTGGCAACGTTTGACCTTGCATTTTAACAATGAACGAAACTGTTCTCAGAGTCAACTGAAAGAACATAAAGGAAAATGTACATTTCTTATGTAAAGCCGTGAAGATGCCAATAAAATGTGCATTAGGTTGATTTGGTGATGATGAACGAGATGATGAACACAATGGACATGTATGAAATTATAAATGATCTGTAAAATATTTTCAATTAATAAATTATCGATATTGATGATGTTTTGGTATTATTTTAGACAGTCATTCAATCTCAAGTTGTGCAAATATGTTACATTGATGATAAACACAAATAACAGCAAAATAAACAAAACTATAGTATAGAGGTCCTATAGCACAGTTGGCCCGACTGAGACGCGGAGGTTGCGAGTTCGATCCCACAGTGGGACAAATATTTGTATGTTCTACAGATATTTGTTTCGGGTCGGTGTGTTTATATAGCTATAGTATGCATGTATTTACAAAATACATATCTAAGTAGTATATCAGTCATCTGGTTTCGGGTCTGGGTGTTTATCTAGCTATAATATGCATGTATTTACAAAAAAATTATCTAAGTAGTATATCAGTCATCTGGTCACCATAACAAGCATTAAGTTGCTCAGCTTGGGGCTAGATGACGCTGTATGGAATGTCCAAGAATATTTATTTATTATTTATTTATAGTATGTTCTTATATACTAATTATTATATATCTCTTTCACCTCACCAACACCCTGACAAATATTAAAAATCAAACGTGTACCAGTAACTGAACAAAAGGTTTAATTCCTGGCAACCATTTGATTAATAATAAATGTCAATTCAACACTCAACACAATTTTACTGGTACAAAACCTAGTTCCTTCTGTCATACTATTAGTTAGGTATGATTACGAGAATTGGATTATTTATAACGATATAAAAATAGTTTATTCCCATTTATGCCGGGTTCCTATAGCCAACGTACGGATGTCCGTAGGTCGGTCGTCATAGCAACGTTGTTTATTCAACACAAAATGTATGAGACTTTTTGACAGATAATAACGTTGCTATGACGACCGACGTACGGACATCCGTTAGTTGGATATAGGAACCCATCATAAATAAACATTCATATAAGAAGTATTTAATAGTCAGATGAAGGAACTTTGTTTCACCAATCACCGGGTACAGGCAAGGTATAGAGCACTATACAATATTGGACAATCTCATAATACGCAATAACACCTAGCGTGGGATAAGGACAGAATGTTAATGAACATGATATTCTGTAGTCCAATTGTATTTTGTAGTCATGTAAAATGGTCTAAATTCATATCATAAAGATTTGTCAATTTAATATAGATTTAAAGAATGTTTTTTTCTTGTTACTCTCATGTCAATTAAAAGAGATAGCAACAGATTCAATATCCGTTTTAGCTAAAGTAGGTTCACTAACCCCCGGTTTATATATCCAACGAACGGATGTCCGTAGGTCGGTCGTCATAGCAACGTTGATATCTGTCAAAAAGTGTCATACATTTTGTGTCAGATAACAACGTTGCTATGACGACCGACCTACGGACATCCGTTCGTTGGATATAAGAACCCGGCATTAACCAATATGCATAAGGGGGGTAGTAGTTTAGTTGTAAGTGTCATACATTTTGTGTCAGATAACAACGTTGCTATGACGACCGACCTACGGACATCCGTTCGTTGGATATAAGAACCCGGCATTAACCAATATGCATAAGGGGGGTAGTAGTTTAGTTGTATAGTGCTTTATAACTCCCATTTGTCCCGGCTCACGGTGTTACAAAAAAAATGCACATAAATGCTTGTCTGTCAGTCACCTTCTGCTGCGGAGTGACGGCCAGGACTCGGTTGATGAAGGCTCTGTGAGCCACCATCTCAAGCCACGCGTACGAGAAGCCCGGCGCCACGCTCGGCCGGATAATGCGCAGCGTGTGACAGAATGCCGTCAGGACCTGGATATTCGTATGAGTTATGGTCTAGTGGTGGAGTTTTAGGCCGCTTGGAAGCTTCAGCCATGGCTTAAAAGCCGGGGCCGATAGTTAAGTCCGAAAGCGCTCAGATGTTAATGCTAGCAATTTCGATCATGAATCTCGTAACTTTAACCTTTATTATCGATTAATAATAAAATACAATAGCGCTTAATGCATTATGTATGTCATAATAAAATAAACGCTCCTAGATTTGACGAGTCAAACGAGGACTGTATGACCTGTATGTGTGTTTCGTCACTAACGCCCGAAATTAATAATGTATCTTCAATCCGAGATTAAATTCAATCTTGGATTGCTGGGTATCTCCCGATCGATCTCCTATCCGCATGCCAATAACCTATCTGCTATCCCAATCTTTTTTTTTGGTGGCAGATTGCCGGCAATCCTTTCCCTCTTTAACGTTCCGTTTTATGTAAAATGTTTAATGGAACCACAATATTAATTTGGAACCACAATATTAATTTGAGTCATATAAAAACAAATAATAAATAAAATTAATTAACAAGTTGTAGATAGTAATATTTATAGTTCAAACAAATTGTTATTTGCCTAAAAACTTGCAGATTTAACAATCTCAATACTTATCCACAAAATACTTTAACTGAAATGGAACGTTCAAGTTGACGAATGGTATTTGACAAAGAGAATATAACCAAATATAACCACTACTGTTATTTGTTGCGAAAATTAGGTACCTAAATAAAACAGTTGTGTGTTGTGTGATCATTTCATCAGCATTATTCCTAATGATGGATTCAGAAATCGTAAGTTACCTACCTACCTACCTACTGGTTTTTATGGAAGTTGTAGAGATGACGCCTACGGCCTCTTAGCAAAAGCACACCAGGTTCTTGCCTGCTCAGATAAATTCTGAGCTTGCCTGTTTCTTTCCCTGGTGTAGGAAGCTAAAGCTACGAATAGCCCTCGCACATGATCCATTTTAAAGGCAGCAGATGCGTTTAAAATGGGAAAATTTAAAGAAAAATGCATGTATGTTCATTCCCTATTAATCTCATATTTTCTGTTTTTCAGTAAAAAAGAAATTGAAACCTGATGAAGGGAAAACAGTCAGAAATAATGCAAAAGCAGAACATTTTGCTACTAAAAAACGATGTCTGGACGCTAATATAAATAATACAATCTAGAAAATAATAATTTCGAATTAAAAAAACACAGCTTACTTTGAATAACTTAGAATTAGGATTACAGAAGTAGAAGGAGAGTTTGTAAGGTGTTTTGTTAAGTTTTTAAACCTTTTTGATTTATGTATTTAATTGTTTTAATTAAATATTATATCAACAAACATTTCATTTCATTTCAATTGTCCTACAAAACTGTATTTTGATGGTAACATGATTGTTCTGAGATATGAATAATCTTTTGACTTATTATTCCTAGTAGGTAGGTATTATTGTTTCTATAAGATAATGTAGGTACTAAGTTACATTCCTATCTCACATTACCTACCACCTACTACAATTGCTTACCAAGGGTATTGATTAAAAAAAAAACTATTTTGTCATTTATTATAGTAGTTTTTATTATTAGCACTGTTTAAATCGTTTTGCTAGGTAAAAGCCTGTGTATATAAGTAACTAAAATAATAATTTATGAGAGCTGCCCATTCTGTAACATCTTGTTCTTCCGTAGGTATTATTCTCTAGATTCTAGAATAATATCTGCTGCTGGTAGCTATACTTCAGCCTAACCGAAATCTGAAGGTGAATAATTCTACATCCTCGAGGGTCTGCATAAAGTTCACCCTTCTGATTCTTCGTGAACTTCTAACTTCGGCGTTGGCGTCGATATCATCACTTTCCCAATCCGATAACTGAGCCAGAACCTCCAAATAACTATTATTATCACTATCATCACTATCACTTGAAAATTCCGACAGATTTATTAGGTACTTTTATAATAAATATAATAAATTTATCAAGATTACAAAATCGATCCTTTGGCTATCTCAATCTGTCAAGAAGAAATCCAACAAATTTCTCGGATTGCAATCTGCGATTGTTTTCACCTATCAAAGCAAACGTCAAATAGAAAGATTGGTTATTGGCAAGCTCAAACTGTCATTTTCGAACAGAGGTCAATCTTTAATCCGTGATCCGACCTCCCAAAGATAGCCTGGTTTTTTGGATTGCAAACTCAATCCAAGGATTGGTTATTGGCAAGCTTTTTCTAGAAAAAAGATTGAAATGTCAATCTCAATCTTCAAATTAAGGATTAGGATTGAATATTAATTTCGGCCGTAAATGCACACCACATTCATGTTTATGTAAACACCAAGTACGTTTTAGCCATAGCTTGTAACCGAGGTTCTCAAAAGAAAGCACTCTGGTCTTATTCATAAAGATATGTCAATTTAATATAGATTTAAAATACGTTTATTTCTTGTTACTCTTATGTCAATGAAAAGAGACGTAAAGAAATAAGGTAAATAACGCGATAAAACCCCGTGTCAATGTATTTATAAAAATGAAAAGAGATATCAACAGATTTAATATCAGTTTTAACTAAAGGTTTACTAAACCAATATGCAATAGGGGGTTAAGTTTTAAGATGAGCTTACCTGATAGTTCATAGACTCCAGCACCGGCTCCGCCATGTTCATTTCGAGGAACAGGATGAGCAGGAGGCGGTGGTAAGGCAGCTGCTGGAAGTTTGTAGTGTGTTCTTCGTGGTCTTGCAGCAGGCAGCCCGCTATGATGCCTAGGATCTGGTAACGTAAGTTCGTATGAGCTAGGCTGACAAATTTTTGAGCAGCATTAAGCCGCGTGGACACGATCCGAGTTTGCTCGGGCCGAAAGATAAATGTCATCCGAGTGGCGTCCGTTGTGTTGCCACGAGTAGGTATCCGAGTCGTTTCGGTCCTTCTCGGATTGTCTCGACTGACTCGGATTGTGTCCACGCGGCTTTGTAAACATTAGACCTTTGTCGTGACTTGACATTTAGGAAGATACATCTGTGTTCTTTGCGTACTTCTATGGAAAGGAAGCGTGTTTTTATGTAAGCATGAATGAGAAGATAGAAGCGCTCAGTCCACTTCGTGACAGCGTAGTAGTTCACTTAACTTTGACGATACCTAAAGCCGCGTTGACATGATCAGAGTCGGCTCGGACCGAGTGGACTCGTACGAGTAAGCTTCATACAAGTGTACTAGGATAGCTGTAACAAGTTCACTCGGATCGTTTTTGTCATTCTTCCAATCATTTTTATCAGTCAACGTCGAAAAAAACAAAACTCATTTTATGAGGATTGTTATTAGACGCCATTTTGTTTTCCTACTCGTATTCGGCTAGCTCGGAAAAGTAGCACAAGATCCGAGTCTACACGGATCGGACGCCGTCATCCGAGTGCGCTCGTATTATGCCTTGCCACAAACCGAGTTGCGTCCGAGTAGGTATCAGAGTCCACTCGGTCCGAGCAAGCACTGATCGTGTCATCGCGGCTTTAGGAACAAAGCAAGTTACAACAAGAATGCTTAGTTTGGAACGAATAAGAACATAGTTACTTTGTATGCTTAATCTCCGAAACAGTAGGAAGTTGTATTGAGATCCATCGAAATTTTAGAACCGAGTGTTGGGTTCGAATCCTAGTATCGAAAAATAATAATTTTAGTGAGCCAATTTGAAAATGAAGGAGGACCTATTCCTTATCTAATGGATTCTGAACGGTTTTTTAACTTGCAATGTGAACGACGTATTAATATTTTCACTTTCCTCCTAAATCAATGTAACAGAAACAAATGAAACGACGCAGGCGCAGAAACAATATAACGACTAAGGATCATCAAGCCTAAATACTGTGCATAAACTTAAGAAAGTGGTTCAGAAGCTACTTCAAGATACACCAAGCAACTAACTAAACAGAAACTAAATCGAAAACGACGACAAACGGCAGATTTACGTAGCAAACCAAAATAGGCCTAAACGACAAGCAATATAATTTTGCTGAATAACGATCGATTGTATAAATATACAGGTTGTTCCAGAATGTGACCTTATGCCGGTAAAAGGCAAAACGCATATATTGGCGCTTAAAAAAAATCAGCTCCTATATGCTATGGTACTTGGTAGTGGTACTTGCAATTTCAATGAAAGTCTAAAAAAGTACTATTCTGAGTAAGTTAGTGATAATCCCTCTAAACTCCCACATTTTAATTAAAAAGACTCAAAAAAATTAAAACTAGTGTCGGAATGCCAAAAAGTTTCAAAGGCACTCTAGGGCAACCTGATTATATGAATATAATGGAAACGAAAGACATTTTACTATGTCATGCAATGCGGTGGGCACCCCAGCTCTTACAACAACGAAGATATTGAAAAAGTCTTTCTACTGTCATCCTAGGTCGGATTTACTAAGTGTCTCATCTATTCAAGATTTTTGTACTCAGTTGCTTTTAGATATTGTGTGATTGAACGGAAATCTTTGATAACCAAAAAACTGTGGTGTTCCAAAAACTTTTGGTGCACGGTCATCCTACATTAATTTATTTATAATCAAACAAAGAAGCCAAAACATTTTTTTTCTTAATCTCACTTTTTCAAGGAAATTATAATTGTTTTTGCTTATTTTTAAATGCAAAACTTATTATTTTTATATTCAAGCACGCGTAAGTCCTAACATGACTTTTCGATAACTCTCACACTTTCAGACTTAGAATCAGTAGCCCTAAAAACTCACCCTGTATATTTATTTATAATTAAACAGTGTTTGAGATTAATTACTTTGCTAAATATTTTCAAGTCATACATTATTAGACTTTAGAAGCTAAATACAATATAAAAAAATTCGTGGGAATATTCTCATCTTATGTGAATTTTATTTGACATTTACCAACAAAAGCCGATCCACAATAATTGCTCCTATAATATCGATTGTAGACTTGTCGTATAAAGGGTCTTGTGCGACAAGTGCAGTCGTATAATTAGTCATACGGCAGAAAGAGACGAAAACATTCAAGTCACGATAAGAGCCGTGAGAAAAGCAAAACAATCGCGTAACTAATACAACAAGAGCGATGTAATAATACCTGTAGTTTCTTACCTTGTGCAGAAATACGTTGCGATCGAAGATATAACAGACCCCATGCCAAGGTGGCATCTAAAAAAAGACCTACCGTTATAATTTTGAGCAAGCAAGTAAATTTACCCTTTTCGTCGACCAAAAAACACGTATTCCTCGAAGCAAGCTTCAAAAATTAGTGTCTAATAATGCTAAGGTTTGAGTACAAGGAGAATTCTATTATTCCATATATTTCCAACGAGAGCTTTCGGGTTTATTCTCGTCAGTAGTTGGCTTTACGAGGGCGATGGTTCGTTGTGACAACGCGCGCTAAACAATACAAATGGACGATAATCCGGTCTTGAAAAGTTTTCACGATAATGTAATGCTATTTGACATGCCTGGACCTGACGTCTCAGTGTTGCCAACTAGTGCATATCAGTTCAGAAAACCCTCATTCGATTAATGTACATTTATTTAAGATCTATGCAATGTTGCACTTAGACACCCATTCAGAGCTTCAGTTATTCAAGATAAGAAGCAAACTGCACGGCCAAATAATAATCATGACAAGAAACTTATAACATATTAATTAATAATAATGCTTCCCTAATTAAAGATGTGAAAAAAACCGTACTTGATCCTCCTACGTTTAGACTACAACTGAACAGTAAAAAGCAATGATGTTAATGTATGTACGTGCTTGACACACGGCACATTCGCTAGTTAGTTTCATAGACCTAGGAACTCAACTTATATTAATTTTGTCCTGCAATAGTGGCAATTCTGAGTGTTGCAAAAGCTAAACTAAGCAAAAATTGTTGCCGTCCCTTTCATAGCGATGGGAATAAAAAGGATGGCAATAGTTTTAGTTAGGTTAGTTTGTGGGTCTTACAGCCGGTTTCTCGAACGCACGGTCAAATCACGTGACAGTGTCGAATTTGATCCTAATTAGACACTTGTCACGTGATTTGACTATTGATTAGGTAATTTTTGAGATGATCTGCGTTCGAGAAACCCGCTGTTGACTTATGCCGGGTTCCTACATCCAACTAACGGATGTCCGTAGGTCGGTCGTCATAGCAACTTTATCTGTCAAAAAGTTTCATACATTTTGTGTCAGATAACAACGTTGCTATGACGACCGACCTACGGACATCCGTTAGTTGGATATAGGAACCCGGCATTATTGAATTATACCTTCTACTCTCAATCATACTCTTCAAATCATTCCGTTTCGGTACTTACTCGTAATAACACTATTCATAAGTGTAGATTTTGAAGTACAGTATCAGTACTGTTTAGAAATAATGTTCAACAACTTTTGGTACTCTAGTAAACGTTCCATGCTCACCAAGCACAGTTTGAGTACACTCCAAACAAACTATGATCAACAAGTACAGAGGCCGTACTCGGAATCAACGAAAACGAAGTTTCGTGACAATTTTCGGGGTCAGCTTATGTTGGTGGATACTGAATTCGTAATAGCTCACCAACATAATTGGAACCCGAAAATTGTCACGAAACTTCGTTTTCGTTAATCCAGAGTAAGGCGCCAGTATCAGTAGGTACTGTTTAGTAATAATATTCATTTTGGTAAACGTATCCCGTTCAATAACAGTTTCGGTACATCCTAGTAAACATACCTTGTTCAACAAATTCAGTTTGGGCGTAGGATTGCCCGTGTCGGGCGTGTTCTTCACCAGCAAAGACACAAGTTTGATAAAGTGATCGCAAGCGTTGTAATAACGATCGCGCTTCGGCGGAATCGGCGGCGGATTCATTCTGTCTTCATTGAGCAGCTGGTACACCTGGGAAGCATAAAATAATAAATATTAAACAAATATCCTTGGACACTTTACACGGCGTCATCTAGTCCCAACCTAAGCAACTTAATACTTGTGTTATGGTAATCGGATGACTGATATAATACATAGATAATTTAATTGCTTAGCTTGGGACTAGATGACGCTGTGTGGAATGTCCAAGGATATTCATTTATTTATTTATTATTATATTTATTATTATACTAAGAAAGTGGTCAATAGTGGCAATTCAGAGTGTCGCAAAAGCTAAACTAAACTAACTAAAATTAATGCCATCCTTTTTATTTCCATCGCTATGAAAGGGACGGCAACATTTTTAGCTTTTGTGACACTCCGAATTGCCACTAATGGCAACCCAGCTAAAGGTGAAAGGGTGATCGCTTGTATCACGCGGGTTCGAATCCCGTCGAAGCCAAAAACTTTTAGTAAATTTTTCATTTATAGTGCTGAGTTTCAGGATAAAAAGATTTTGAGGCCATACATTTCTACTAGATGATTTATACAGCGTCAAGAGGCAATGGTTGCCTACACTTTACGACTGTAGTGCCTAGGACATTGTTGAGATGGAATAGCCTTGCCCAGAACCTAAACCATGCTCTCAGCTTAGACGGCGAACGAACGAACGAACTTACCTGGCCGGGTAACGAACGAGCTAAGCCTGACATATCCACAGGAAAGAATGGTCAAAACGTGTGGGGCTGACTAAGCCACGAGTTTCCTTACGATGTGTTCCTTTCAGCTCAGCCGGCCATATCCTCAGGAAAGAATGGTCAAATGTGGGGCTGACTAGTGACTAGTTTCCTCGCGATGTGTTCCTTCACCCTTCACCGTTTAGAGCTCGTATTATTTAGATTTTTATGAACACCATTCTCAAAAAAAGGATGCATGTTAATTAATTTGGATTGACTATTATATTATTATTTTTTGTTTTTTTGTCATTACTAAATTGTAAATCTCAATTTTTTTTTTTTTTGTTTTTTTTTTTTTTTTACACCTGTAAAGGTACGTTTTGGTAGAACTATTTATTAACTTTATGATCGAATTATGTAACCTAAAACTTTATGAATAAATGATTATGATTATGATTATGAAAACAGAAGCACAAACGTGGAACTCACCTCATCGATAACCAACTGCGTGGCAATTCTGAAGAACCGCGTGATCATATCATCAGACTTGAGTATTCCATTCATGTTCATCCGGTGCACATACAGATTGAAGTTCTGCCCAAGCTCGATCTCCGTCAGTGGACTGTGGAGAACTGCTCTCCATTCCCGCAGGAGACACTCCGTCTTCTCCTGGAGGCCGTGCGGATCGTCGTAGTTCTGGGACTGGGGGTGGAAGGGAAAGTCTTGAAACCATTGAGATGCCTATGATTATAGAGCCACAATCAGACAAATAAAATGTAAACACCAAAACTCGGCGCACGCTACGTAGTGCGCAGTTTTTCTTTTTTGCGTACAAGCGACATTGAACATTAAAACAAACATCATAACGTCTACATTCAAATGTCAAATGTCATTGTAGAACATTGAATTTGCACGCACATTTTTTGAAAGAAAGAAAGAAAGAAAGAAAATTTTGATGATTTTCCACACATTTACTTTATTTTAAGCCTGTTGTGTCCCAGGGCAAAGGCTCTAATTTTTTTTTATTTTGGGGCGTACACCTGGCTTAACGAAGTTTTCCGGGGCAGCTTATACTTTATAAATAGTTACCCGAACTAGCATGATCCCGGAGTGGATGTGCGCGGTGGGTCCCAGGGGCGAGCGCTCGCCGAGGTATGCGCTGGGGTCCTGGTTCACTCGGATCATCTCGATCAGCGAGCCCAGACCCTCCGGCGGCGGGTTTCTAAACAAACACCACAACTCATTATTATATCGTCCTTGTTATCAGTGATCGGATTAGGTAGACTGGTAGAGTTACTTTACCTAAAGTTTATGTGACGTGTAAAGGTGTTTACCAAATAAATGACTATTATTGACTATTATTAGTCCGAATGTAGAAGTCAAATCCGTCCAGCCGTTTGAGCGTGAACGAGTAACAAACATACAGATACACACAAACCAACTTTACCTCTTTTTAATATAACCCCCCCCCATATAACATAATACCATATATTATGCATATTGGTTCAGTAAACCTACTTTAGCTAAAACGGATATTAAATCTCTTTATATCTCTTTTCATAGACATAAGAGTAACAAGAAAAAAAACATTCTTTAAATCTATATTAAATTGAAATCTTTATGAATAAGACCATCAGTATAGAGTATAGATATAGAAGTGTGATGTGTTGTGTGTAGAAGTGTAGTGTGACATTGTGTTATTATTGAAATCTGTATTTTATTACCTGTTGTGCGACATAATCCGAACTAGCATTTCGGTTGTGTGGTACAGGTCGGACTCGTTCACGTAGATATTGTTCCTGTCGTCGACGAGATACAGTTGGACGAGTTGCATTGCGAAGTTCACAGCCATGAAGTTGTTGCCGTTCTCCATCATATGCGCTAGCGCGAGGTCGTACTGTCAAAAAGACGACCATTTATTCCGGGTTCCTATATCCAACGTACGGATGTTCGTAGGTCAGTCGTCATAGCAACGTTGTTTATTCAACACAAAATGTATGAGACTTTTTGACAGATAACAACGTTGCTATGACGACCGACGTACGGACATCCGTTAGTTGAATATAGGAACCCAGCATTAATTTATAAATACTAAAAGTAAAAGTAAGTTCGTATGAGCAAGTGGCCAACTCAGGTGACGGAGTTTTTAGGCCGCCTAAAGGCCTCCGTCATGGCTTAACTTTAAAAGCCAAGACCGACAATTTAACTTGCCCTCCGAAGCACGGAAGCGCTTAGCTGATAATGCCACTTGCCCCCATCCAAGGTGGGTGACCCCATCAAAGTTGTGACCGCTCAGAACGCTGCTTAACTTCAATGATCAATCAAGAACGTTTAGCAAGATTCGAACACGTAATACATTTAATCTATAGATAAAACACCCAGATACAGAAGTTGGGACTTGATGACACTGTGCTAAGCAATTAAATGAAACACATTTTTTTTATTAAATTTGAAAAAAATACAAAAGTACAAAGTGCAACTAACCTGCGGCAAGTTGATAAGATGGTTGCGTATCATGCAGTCCACAGCCTCGAGATTGTACCGCATCTCCTCCCGACACTCCGTGATGCAGTAAGTGATCTGCTTGGTCGTCCACACGTGACCGTACACGCGCGCGTCTTCTAGAAGCTTCAGAGTCCGGAGATGGATGTCTCGGTAGCGAGTCATCATCTCGATGTGCTCCGACGTCGTGCCCGGAGGAACTAGGTGGCCTTCTAGCAACCCGTCCACGGCCTAAAATGTATAAATTATGGATTTAGGTCGCGACACGTAAAAAAAGCGCTGGCTGTCAAACTGCGCAGTGGTCGATGATTGGTGGAGAGGTAACGCGGCGCACTTCATACCATTGATTTATTGGTATTGGTTCGTCAGCGAGTGAACACAGGCGCAAACATACCCCCGCTACTTCCCCGACCGCGCTCTTTTTACGTGGCGCTACCTATACCTTCCACGCAAACAAACTACCTAGAAGAAATGTAGATAAACGTGAAATTGGACCCTGGTGATTGTTTTACCGACTTGTATATGATTATTCGGAAGTGGAAGAATGGTGCTTATCTTCAAACTGCTGAGCAGATTTTCTAGAAGCGGCTAAAACCACTCTCGCCCCAAATCTTGTTTTTACCCTGATTTTTCATAGTTTTGAATGGAATTTTATCACTCTACAATGCTTCACAACACATCCTACTAAATGATTTATGAATTTCAGTTGAAACTAACCTTTTGCAAAAGTGTGCATCCGGAGACATTGTCCCTGTTCCGTCTGGCCAGAATTAGGCATTCCAGCAGTGAGTGCATGTTGGACGCCTGCACAGCCAGTGACGTCATCCCGATACAGTTCTGGAGGAAGAGCTCAGCGGCTGTGCAGAGGGAGCTCATCTCGTCCGTGCCGTATACTTGAGCTGGATTCATCACCTGGAAGTGACATATCGTAAACACTCGAGCTTGACTAATTGATGTAGGATGAATCATCGACATTTTTAAGAAGCTAAGTATATACTTATCTTAAACTGAGTTTTTTGAAAACCGCCGTTTTGGAAAGAGGCAATTACGAACCTAAAGGCTAACATTGTATTAGTTGTCCTTTTTTTTTTATTTATTTATTTTAGGAACAACAAACAATTGCACACTAAGGCTAAAGTATACTTCTGTCCAACTACAAAGATACTTATCAGATGTACAATCACTAGAACTTAACCGCCAGTTTCAATATTCTATCTATCTGTATAATTTGATTACAGTGGTTATTTATTTCAGACTTCAATACAAAAAAATCTAATATCTCACTGCAGCAAACCCACAGTAAGAACTGGTAGTTTGATTTAAGGTTACCTGGCTATAGGTGAGGGGCATTTGATCCTGCCCTGTAGGCTTGGGCATGAACAGACCGGCGTCTCTGATTGGCAGGAAACCAGGAATGTTGCAGGCGAACTCCTCATACACGGCTATTTGCGGGTCGGTCGGACCGCCGCCACGTAACCTGACAAATTATCTCTTAGATTAGTTCATAGTAAGTTCTGAGCATCGACAAAATTTTAGTAATATAGTGAAAGAATTTGCTTGAAGTGGGATTGGGCTGGCCATGTGACTCGAATGCATTCAGGACGTTGGGCCAATCTCGTTACACATTGGGTGCCAAGCGGGCAACGAAGACGCGGCAGACCCAGAAAAAGATGGCGAGATGACCTGGATGCGTTTGACTCTACATGGCCGGAAATAGGAATGGACCGATGTGTGGAGGGAGAAAGGGGAGACCTTTGCCCAGCAGTGGGACATGATAGGTTGATAAAAAAAAAAGTGAAAGAAAATTTGTCATCATAGGCCCTAGTGGCTACTTTAAAAGATTTACAGTGCCTGTCCGAGCTAAGCACTTTATTTTGTGGCTAAACATTGTGGCTAAACAATACTTGGGAGCGGATAAAAACATTGTCGAGTACTTATTGATGTGACAATACAACAAAGTAGGCTTACTTCATCAAAATCTTCAATTAAGAATCGGGGCAATAAGAAAATCCAAATTTTATGCATTAAGTTGCTTAGCTTGGGACTAGATGACGCCGTGTGAAATGTCCAAAGATATTTATTTATTTATTTATTTATTATACACGGTGTATCTGGAGGGGTGGATCAACGCTGGCTAACTAAATTTAACCAAACTAAATTTTTCAACTTACTTTAAAGGCTTCCAGAGAAAAAAAACTACTAGATTTTTTTTCTACAACCTATCTTAAAAACTACTACCATTCATGGAGAAGTAACCCTGAAATTTCCATTTGGCTAGTACCATGGCATCATGTTAAAAAGTGGACTTGAAAATTGTACCAGTGCTAAAATCGATATTTTTCTGTCATTGAGCCATTGAGGTCGCCCATCGCTTTGCCAGCGTTGATCCACCCCTCCAGATACACCGTGTATATATTTGATGCTGAAATAATCACTCTTACCTGACTCTCTCAGGCAGTCTCTCAGTCTGGTAGGTGAGGACGATGGGGTCGTAGTAGCGTCGACCATCGGCTCGCGCTAGCTTCCGCATCTCATAGTCACTCATGAGTCGCTTGTCTAGCTCGGGCAGGGCCTTCTCGACAGCTGTCTTCTGTATGAAAGCGCAGGCCAACTCCATGTTTTCTGTGGCGAGCACTGCAGCGGCTGTATCAAGGACATCCTGTAGATAAAGGCATGTTGTGAATGGCTTATTGGATAGATAATTGAAAAGAACGAAAGTGAATACGTAATATTTTGATTTATATATTTGCTAGCAGAAATTATGTGATCCTTTTTTAATTTATCTATTGGTATTTATTAGAAGGAACATTTACCGGCAGTGCAGTAGCGGGCAGCAGCGCTGTGGCGAAAGCCGCCTTCATGTTGGTACTAATGGTGGTGATGATCTGTTCCCGGCAGGTGATCATGGCCATGCCAGCGGTCAGGTTACGCATCATGTGATGCGCGCATGTGCGCATGCGCACCTCATCCGGGTCCAGCGCGAAGTCTTTCCTTATAATCTGCTCACACGTGGTCAAGGCATACTTTATAGATCTGTCCACCACTGGGTGGATCCATTCTTGAATCGAACGTTCGATGGCGGGCTTGATGAACTGCTTGAGGTGGGGGTAGGTTTGGAAGAGCAGCAGGTGCGGGCAGTAGGTGACCTTGGCGGCGAAGGCGGTGGTGGAGGTGATGTTGATCTCGAGGTAGCTGAAACGCGGCTCGGGGAGTCCCACCACGCCCATCATGGCTGGCTCGCCCTGGCCGGGGAGCTGGCCCGCCTGCTGCGCCGCCGCCAGCTCCTCGGCCGACAGCATAGCGGGCGGCGGCATCATCTGCATCGGAGGCGCCGGCACCAGCACCGGCCCCACGCCCATCGGCACCGCCGCCTGCTCCGCCTGCTTCTTCGGCTGCGACAGCTGGAACGCTATCGTGCGCACCTTCTCCGGGTCCTTCAGGTAGATCACCGGCTTCAGGTCGTTGATGTCCAGCCCCAGGTTCTTACAGAGCACCTCGATCTCGAATTTGAGATTGAGCTTCAAGTCTGGCTCCTGGTGTAGTTCCGCCAGCACATTCATCAGCGCCATGGTCCACGGGTTGGGCGGCCGGAACACGGTACTCTTGGCGCACGCCTCTAAGATCTTCGCCACGAATGGCACAACGTATAAAAGCTCCTGTTGGCCTTTATGATAGGCCTCCAGAACAAGAGCCTTCAGTTCGATATCAATGAATAGAATCGGCAAGTTTCTGGCGAGGGTTAGCATCCCAAGCCAGTGGCCGAGGTTTTTCAGCAGGGAACGATCGGAAAAGTTTGCTATACCTTTATCCGAGCGCAGCAGCACCTTGATGTTGCGGTAAGTTTCTTTAGTAACTAATTTGTTGACTTCACGGACTTTGAGAACGTCAAGGAAGTTGGAATAGAGCGCGTGGAAGTTGAGTTCTATTGATGCTCGTTTCATGACGAGGTACTGAGATAGCCACGCATAGTATTCTTCAGTGACCACTTCCTTGAGTTCTTCGCATTTGGTTTGCAGGTTGAGTTGACTAAGGTTGTTGAAGATGAATGCAGTTTTATCCTGCACCGCCTCGGGAGGCGGAGTTATCTTGTCGTCCTTGTCGGTGGCTGTGAGCAGGGTGTCGATGTTGGTCGCGTTCGCTATAGACGGTCGGCTGGCCATCTGGCCTGCCGTCGCCATCTTCGAGATCACGGAGATAGTCGGCTGGCAGACAGCGGCCCTGGGGACAAATTCACTGCAAATTAATTGGATTAGCATTTCGTTCTAACATATAAACAGAATAGTCTGCTAGCGAGTGGGATACTGACTTGTACTGCGCGCCGGCAGTGACGGTGACCACCGTGTTGGTGGTGAGCAGGGCGGCGAGCGTGGCGGGCAGCACGGGGCCCGACGGCTTGCTGGGCGGCTCCTGGCTCTGCAGACCGTACTCGATGTACTCGCACAGGTGCGGCGGGAAATCGTTGAAGTAAGGGATGGCGCGCACGTGCTCGCAGTACTTGTGGTAGTCCTTTAGTCGCGACTTGAAGCGATCCAGCGCGGCGATGCCGAAGTAGTACATCTTGCTGCCTTCTCCTTTCTTGAGCGCATCCAGCACGAATCGTAGCGCCAACCCCAGCGACACGTAGCTGGGCACCAAGCCGTTCTCGATGATGCCTCCGAACAGCTGCGCCGTGATGTGCAGCTCCTTGTCCGGGTACTGCGGGAAGAACTTGTACTCCTCGAACAGGTTGCGTAGCATGCAGGCGAACACCTCACGCTCGTGCTTGTCCGGGGAGTTCTGGAACTTCTTGAGCATTTCGAGTACTTCTTCGATGGAGAGCGTGGGGTGCGGCGGGTGGTTGTAGATGCGCTGGAAGTAGCCGTTGGCTTCGTCTTCCACCTCTTTGGAGACGGTGAGCATGATGTCGGTGTACTGGAGCGATGGTTCGGGCATGCGCGGCTTGTCCATGATGGGGGCGGGCGCCATGCGCGTCATGCTCATGGCAACGTTGGGGTTGTGCTGCATGGGCATCATGGCGAAGGGGCTGTTGGGCGCGGCGGCCATCATGCGCGAGGGCGAGCCAGGTGCTGTGACCAGCTGGCCGAGCGTGCCGGGCATGGCGAAGGGTGCGTTGCCTGGCGCGCCGAGGCTCATGCTGGCCACGTTGGGCGTGAGCGCGCCCAACGGGTCCATGTGCGGCGTGAACAGCTGCGCCCCCAACCCCGCGTGCTGGAAGGGCGTCTCGAGCAGGCGCGTGTGCGGCCGCGCGATGCCGGGGTTCATGGCGGGCTGGCGCGGCTTGCTCATCAGCAGCGTCTGGCAGTTGGCGACCACGTTGTAGATGGCCTCTTGCAGCTCCTGCTGCACGTTCGATATGCACATCTGCAGGCAGTTCAGCATCGTGGCGATGGTCTCGTGCGGCAGCTGCGACGCCTTGGGCAGCTGTTCGTCCGGCGGCTTGCCGATCACCTGCGGGCAGCGCCGCTGCAGGAACTTCACCATCGCTGCGACAAACGTCTCGCCGTGGTCACGGATCTTGTCGGTCAGCCATTTGTCCAGCTTGAGGTACTCGCGGCGCGACGCGAGGCACGCGAGATCGATAACGAACGGGAAAGATTGCATATTCAGCAATAGCGATAGGGCCTTCAGGTCCTGTGCGACGTCCAGTATGCGCGAGAGCTTGGACTGGTCGCACTCGCCGCGGAGGTACCACTCTGCCATGGCGTGCATCACGATCGGCTTGATGTTGGGGGACTGGGTGTGCCAGGCTTGGTGCAGGATGATGGCCGAGTTGGGATGGTTGCCCAGGAAGACCGGGATGAGCGTGGTGAGCAGCTCCTGGCGCACCGGCGTGAGCGGCGGCGCGATCTGCAGCAGCGCCAGCATCAGCACGTCTGGGCAGTGCTGCAGCGGCGCCTTCAGCAGCTCCAGCGCCTGCACGTAGTAGCCGCGCTCGCCCGCGTACACCAGCAGCTCCACCAGGTACAGGCAGCGCCACGTACCCACCTCCTTGTTGTCGCTCTCCGGCGGGGACTTCAGCAGGTCGATCGACACCGGGTGGAAGGGGTGGTCCGCGAAGCTGAACACATCCGGGTGCTTCAGGATGTTGCTCACTAGACTCATCTGCCCCTCCAGATTCGTCCATCGGCGGCAGAGATATTCCACGGGAAATATATTGGCAGGGTAGCCCGCACTCTGCAGGCCCAGTCGCAATATGGTGAACAGCAGGCTCAGTGCGCTTCGGTCGGGTACGATAAATTCGGGGTGATCCAGCTGCAGGATCACTTCTTTCCAGTTCAGGTTGGAGGCGAGCTCCTTGAGAGTCTGTACGAACACTTCGGCGTTCCATTCTCCCATTCCATGAGCGCCGCCTTCCTTCTTGGGGTCATGCGTGATCCAGAAGTTGCCGGGAGTCTGTACTTGTGGGCCCTCTTGGAAATTGTTGGCCTGGTATCGGATCATCATGGAGATGGTGCGAGCGACGTCGACAGCGGTGGGCTCGCGAGCTCCGAAGTTGAGCATGTTCGTCTTGCAGTCTTCGACCGTGGCGGTGAAGGAGTAGCCGATGTCGCGGATGACGTCCGCGAGCGCGTGCTCCATCATGGCGGCGGCCATGTCGTCGGGCGCGGTCATCTCCACGAGCGGAGTGCGCGTGTCGTCGGGGTACAGCTGCGGCGAGAGCACTATCGGCACCAGCTCGCGAGGAATGTCGCTCCGGAGCCGGTTTACGAACAGCTCTCGAGTGACGAGGGCGAGTTTGTTGCTCTCATGGGAGAGATTTGTTAGCAGCACTTGCAGAACCTCAGGGCTGCATTCCTGAAGTCCTGCACGCTCCGGCTGCTGACCTCGCTCTGATGACAAAACAATGTTACGTCACAAACAAGCTCTACACGACTAATAATAACATTTGTGATTCTGATTCAGCGGGCCTAGCATGTGCAACACGAGAAATCATCTCGTCGTCGACAAAATAATCTCTCCTTCTCTAACATAGTACGTTAGAGCAGTTTGAAATTATCGAGATATTGAATTTGTCGTCTCGACGCGTTGCACATGTTAGGCCTACTGGACGTTAATATACCTGCGTCGAGATAGCACTGAACGAGATCAAGGAATCTTTTCTTGAGGTGTTGCTTCGCGGATGCGACTATCTCTGGTTTTGACGAAGATTTTCGCAATATCAGTGAGAATATTACATCCTCAGCAGTGGTCAACTTCAATAATCTCGAAATGCGATAGATTAATGTGTTTGTAGGTTTCAAGATCTGAAACATTCAAAGCAAACATAAGGATTACACAAGTTGACTTATCATTCTTCACATAAGCAGGGCATGTCCCATCGATTGCATTAAAAGTTTGTCAAACTTATTTAACTTGAACAAACAATTTAGGTACGCTTTAATTACTTTAATTCATAATACCTATGCTTGTTTTTTGTGATGTGCTGTCCAGCTGCTATCAACAAAATATAGGTATCATACAAAACAAGCAAATTAATATTTTTTAAAAATATTAATTCACAAAGCACTTTATAGTATGACAAACAGCCAATACAAATACTTAAGAATTCGGTGACGTGGCTCGGCAAAGTCAATCCGCCGCGCGTTCTGGTTGTCATAGCTATTTTGCAAGAAATTTGGTTGTCTCCCGTAGTCCCAAAAATTATGACTGAAAATTGTTTTTATTCTTCACACAGTGTTGTTTTTCTGTTACTAGACCATATAAGCTATGTTTCTAACAGAAGGAAACTTAAAATATTCTAGTGTTTAATACTAAATAAATATAAAGAAAACATGTCTTCTATGATGTAAAAATATGCAAAATGCGATTCGGTTTAATTTCACTTTAGCTAAGTATTTTGAAAAAAGCTTTTGGCAGAGACCTAGATAAATGCTATCCTAATACGAATAATACCATACTATGCTGAAGATGTGCACAAATTTCAAATGGTTATGGTATTACGTTTGTATGGGGCACTCGTACAGCTCCGAAGCCTTAAGGATTTGATGATATACATAGTGAACATCGGAAGAGAAATGGCATTTTGCCATTAAATAAAGAAATGTATTAACGTGACACTCATTGTAACCAAGTAATCAAGTTAACCAATACACAATGGCAAGTTATTTATTCGTTGGATCGTGGGAACTGAGCGCGTAATGGACGGATTACCTACATTTCAAGCTGGTAGCATAGTGCCACACAAACTATATTCAAAATATATGACACAGCCAGCTATTACTGATCGCAGGAGCGAGCGCGGTAGGAAATTCGTCCACAACTCTATAATAATAAAATAATGCACAAACTAAAACTGCTGTTGACCTGTCTTGTAAAAGTTTTTAAGTTACCTGAACTTAGACTATCCTAGATAACGCGCTGTGAATTTGAACATTGTTCACGTCACGATCAACCGTTATCGCAAACACAGAACAACAAAACTCGGAGGTTTTTTTAATAGAGAAGTTGTTCGTAGGCAAATAATTGCCACGCACGATTGAGCAATGGTCTTTAGTAACCGTTTATCGTCATCTCAATGTAATATTTCAGTAACTGAATCAGATGGTCGTGCCAAGATATGATGTTTACACCATATGGCGAGGTGATGAAGGCAGGTGGAGTAAAGCCATGATTTGTGGCCGAGGGAAGGAAACAGAAATGTTGGTTTTCGTCCGGAAGCAGATGGCCATTGGGCATGTAATAAAAACAATGAACAAAAACAAACAGACGAATAATACTAGCCTCGCCTTAATTATTTCCCATTAGATATTCAGCGACATAACACCACTAATGGCATTCGGAACTGCTAACTTGGCTGAAACGGTACACGTCTGTCCGTAACGACGACGCGACGCGAAATGCGAACCAGCAAAGCTCACTGTGGAGTGGAGAAATTAGAGTAACTATCCTCCCTCCACCCGCCACCCACTTTTAGACTTCCCTATAACTTTAAAACTTCTTAATAATATTTTTCGCAATATTTGTGGTTACGGAAGCGTTTCGATACTTTTTGGGGTTCCGAAGTAAACAAGGAACCCTTATAGTTTTGTCATGTCCGTCCGTCCGTCCGCGGCTTTGCTCAGAGACTTTTGATACTAGAAAACTGTAATTTGGCATGGTGATACAATATTAATGAAGCTGACAAAGTGGTAGAATAAATTGTAAAAAAAAAACAAAATTCAGGGTGCCTCCCCAACATGTGAAGTGAGTGAGATTGATTTTTTTTTCTCGTTTACTCCATAGTGTGGGTGTCATTGGATAGACATTTTAAAAACATTATGGGTTTTCAAAGCCCATTTTTTTATTTAAATATCCATTAGAGCCAAGTGTGCGCACCTTCGCATATTGGGCACCTATGGACCCTACATACACTTGAGCGTGGCCCGACACGCTCTCGGCCATTTATTTTGAATAAACTTGTCTACTAAATAATTTAAGCTCAGAAGTCAGAGTCAACTAAAATCCCGACGAGAGAGTTTAGGTTCAGATAGTACTTTATGTGTATCTATACGATGGTTTTCACTGAAATCAGTAACCCCCGGTTCCTATATCCAACTAACGGATGTCCGTAGGTCGGTCGTCATAGCAACGTTGTTATCTGTCAAAAAGTCTCATACATTTTGTGTTGAATAAACAACGTTGCTATGACGACCTACGTACGGACATCCGTTAGTTGGATATAGGAACCCGGCATAAGTCGTGTTGAAAACAACAGGGTGGTTTAAAATATTCAGAGAACGTGCACGTGCAGTTGCAGTCCAAAAATAATCTAACCGTATGACAAAAGGTCAAAATGTATGATAGATTATACATTTTGACCTTTTTGATTCATCAAAAATACACGTCACGGCCTTCCTTAGAAACCAAATTTAAATTTTAGTAGCAATTCTTTTTTATATGGAAGAGAGCTAATAGCTCTTCTGATAAAAAAACAGTTGTTTTTATCTAACCATAAATAAATAAGTAAAGAAATATAATATTAATATTGGATTGGCTTGAAAAATAGTAATATTGGATTTAAAATTTTTACATGGAGAACGAAGTTAGGAGTTCCTTGTTATAATAATTTTAAAGGGACTTTCACGGATATTGAGATAATTGTGAAGCTATTCGACCAATTTTTACAGTTTACCTTCTGTAGAGTACGCGAAGGCTGATCGACAGTCCGGCAGATGGCTGTCGCTTTAGCGGGGTGGTTGAGTAGGGCAGTGACCCGGGTCGCTAGCAGCGACGCATACAAGTTGTTGCTCAGAGAAGACGAGCTTGAGTTCCTGTCAGAGTCCCAGGCTATCTTCCCCGCCTCAGTGAAGAGGATCCTTAGAAGATAATTCTCGGCTTCCAACCCATAGAGGTTGATAATCTGGAACAAATTGCTAGCATCAACTTTGATTTTGTTGCTTTGCTGAGGCGAATTGGTTAAGCGACTGACAGCCCGCTACGCTAGTATGCGTGAAACTAGCGCTGCCGCCTATTTTATTTTATTATTACGCTGAACAAAGAAAATAATAAAAATATTGTTCCGCTTGTGAAACCTATCATATTATGCTTTTTTGAATACTCTATAATAGTTTTATTTTGTATAGTTTAGTAAGAGTAGCGAAAACAGAGTTTGGTGGCCACCAAGTGCAACTTCGGTACTCCTCCCATACTATACAAAATATATAAGGATCAAAAGTAGCCTATTTTTTTATCCACCCTAGATTAAAAAATAGTCTACTTTTGATATTTGATTTGGTATCCCGTGGGAATACCAGGATCAAAAGTGAATAGTTATACGTAATACGCAAGTAGTACGCTTGAGCGACGTCACATCGTCAGTCAAGCACTTAATACAGCCCTTTTATCACGCAACGCAAGTCAAATCGAAAACAATTTTAAAATCAGGCTGTAAAACTATAAAATAATAATAATCTTATTATAAATTAAGCACAAAACTGCAAAAACGTAGTGTATTTCCATGCATTTCATACGTAATTCTGTACTACACAGATTTTAGTGAGATACCTACCATACCACTCATCATCATCTTCCTGCCCTTTATCTACGTGGGGTCGACACAACATGTATTCTTCTTCCATTTCCTTTAGTCAAATAACACTACGTTCTATATAATAAAAGGCATTGTCGATAAAAAGATAAAAAAACAAATCTCGGAATCTTAAACACTTATAATGTTGCTGTAATAATTAATTAAAGATTTGTTGATTAAGCGTCGCTTAACTTCAGGACTTGGGACTTATCAAAAGGTTTAAAACGTACATAAAGAATATTCTTGTAGAGAAAGCGTATTATTCCATTGAGACTTTTATTAATGATAAAATTGCGTGGCCTGATGTCGCTCTGCCCCTCGACGATTGATGGTATACAATATCTTTACTACCTTAAATAAGCTTTACCATAATATGGTTAACAATAACTAGATAAGTAGGTACCACTTAAGTCAGCCAAGTGTAGCGTGTGATGCCAGACAACATTTTGTTGAGGTGTTATCTTGTTAACTTTACAATTACTTTTACTTTCTTTGACATGCCTTACTTTGTTCGACTGGCCACTGAAGCTTGACTATTTACATTATTTTAGATTGTTAAGGGATCGCTTTAAAAAAAAAGCTAGGCCCACACCACCAGGTTCTTGCCTGATTCTTTCCCTGGTGTAGGGAGTCGCGTTGGAACAGGCAGTAGAATCACCTATATAGCATGTGAAACGAAACTTCAGTGATACTTGAGGTCCTACAAGAATAAATGATTTTTCTTTCTATCTTTCTTTCAAGGAAAGTTAGGAAGCTAAATTACGAACCACCCTCTCGTGTCTTGCAGATTTAACATAAATCATATCAATCTAAAAAAGCCTGAGATTACAAGTAGAATATAGAACCACATGCGACAGTACACTTTAAAAAGTTTTGGCTTCACATTTAGTTCGCGGTTTTCGTAGAAAAGCGCCACTCACAAAAATGCAATAGGATTTTATTTCGCCAGGCGTGTGCAGGCTGCACAGTACAGCGCTCTTTTTGTTACTTTTCAGGACAAATGCAATATTGAGTTGCTGTATATTATGTGGCCATTCGCATCGGTAAGGGCGCGGACCTAATTGATTTACAGCAACAATATAGCTTTCTCTACTCGCGTTAGCTTTTAAAGTTTTATCTAAAAATATTTTTATTTAGTTTCTGCATGGCCTTGAACAAGATGGTTGTAAAGTAATATATAGACAGGATATTAACTGATTGCTTTTGATATGAGTTAAAAGGAAATTCATATTTTTTTTAATAACGACTAACGCAAAGTACCTACAACGTGTATAAATCCCAAACAAGCGAGGATGAAAAGCGCTTAAAAATCAGGTCATAAAATTCGCTAAAAACAAAAAATATCTGTCGCTGTGGCATAAAAAATTCAGACATTCGCAATTTCAGCTTGGTTTATTATGACGATTTTGCAACCTGACATCAAAACTGGATCAATTTGGTATAGTCTAATAATAAGTCACCTACATACAACATAAAAACACAACAAAGTAGTATAAGAACTGATTTGCTCAATTACTTCCAAAAATAGACCGACATAATTACCTAAAAGGGTTGGGGGGGCATGTAGACTTTCTAAAAATAGCTAGTTTCCATGTGTCAAGTAGCAGGCCCAACGCCCCGAGCCTACTGGATTACTAATAGCTAGTCTACACGATGTTTTCTCTTAAGCCCGGGTGACACGAGGCTAGTAAATCAAGCTAGTGAGCCAAGCTAGTGCTGCCAAGCTAATAAGCTAGTGACACTAGCTTCGTGTAGACGGAACTAGCTTCGTTTACAAGCTAGTAAGCTAGTGTGGAAGCTAGCAAGCTAGTGCCTCAAGCCAGGATAGTTTAATAGCTTGGGGTTCTATTTTTCAAGCTAGTAGGCGCCCCCCACCACCCGTTTTACTATCCTGGCTTCGTTACTAGCTTCGTGTCAACCGCGAAGCTAGCGAACCTAAGCTAGTGTGCAGTCGGAGAGCGTGGTGAGAGTGCGTGCAATTTGTTAAAAATTAAAATGCCGAAATTAGCGGACGAAATTAATTTAAAATTCGTTCAATTGTACAGAGAAGAGGAATGTTTGTGGAATGCAAGTATTCCATCTTACAAGGACAAGCAAATGCGAGACTCGTCACTAGAAAAAATACGCGACATACTAAATAAAGAATTGCTTTTCTCTTACGCACACTGTTCATTTTTACGTATACGTGTTATCAGGTTAAGCACAACTCACTACTGACTTGACTAGCTTGAAATTTCCTAGCTTCGTGTAGACAGCACTAGCTTGGTTACAATCCAGGCTAGTAGGTAAGCTAGAAACCAAGCTAGTGACCCCTTCTAGCTTACTATCCTAGCTTCAAAATACTAGCCTCGTGTCACCCGGGCTTTAGGCACGTGTTCATTAGCAAATATTTTTCGAAACGACTGTTATTCGAATACCGACGCCGAAAGTTGTCCGCTGCGGGACAAATGTTTGTATGATCTGTAAATATTTGTCTCGAGTCTGGGTGTTTTCTATGTAATGCATGTATTTATAAAAAAAATGTATCTATGTAGTATATCAGTCATCTGGTAACCATAACACAAGCATGGAATTTCCAAGGATTGATCAGGTAACAACATCGATGTAACATTCTGCGAACTTTCAAGTTGTATTCAAAGTTTAAATAGTTTTGTTCAGAGAATACTTATGCGAGTTCTAAGCACCTGGCTAGGAAGTACGAGGTCGCGGGGGCGGGTGTAGGGGGGTGAGGGGGTGCAGCTTATGCAATAGTTCATGGACTGGGAATGGGTGCGCATTCTGAACTTTAGCTTTCAGGGTTCCGTAACTTTCGTTAACCATAATAAATGCACTTATAGACAGTCGTAGTTTATACGTAATGCCGACACCCCACATGTATTTTAGTAAGAATATTACCTAATCTAAGGTGCTTGTATGCGTGAAAGTAGCGCCGCCGCTTATTTTATTTTATTACTAGCTGCGCCCCGCGGTGAATAGTTCCCGTTCCCGTGGGAATACCGGGATCAAAAGTAGCTATTTTTATCCACTGAATTTCATTTAAGTCGTCCAGCCGTTTAAGCGAGAAAGAGTAACAAACACACTTACACACACACAAACTTTCACCTTTATGTAGTAGGATTACGTTGAATAAAGGAATTTAAACAAATATTGTTCCGTTTGTGAAACCTATCATTAAATTAAAAACAGTAGCCTAGATCTAGGTCTACTAAGTGCCTTCTACATTCATTGTCTAGATCTAGTCTAGGTATTAGTTCAATTCAAGCTTGGAAAAAGCCAAGTAATAGACACTGGGAAAAGACGCCGACAATGAATGCCTTTTTTCGCCTGTCCGCATAATGAAGATAGAAGCCATGAACGCAGTAGCCACATAGAAGTGTAGCGATTGATGCGATTAAGGGGTTTTATAGATGTTAGATGCGGGAACTCCGCCTAATTGTCATGAGAAACGAAACAATTATTTAATTTCAATATAATGTCGATTGCAGTGAATCTTTTAAAAGCCAATCGGCGGCTAATTTAAACATAATTAACCGCCGATGGGCAACAACGGATGAAGCTATAAAGATAGTTGAAATGAGATAGTGACCGCGGCTCTGGTGACGCCAGTTTTCGGATCGCTTGAAGGTCTCTGCCATGGCTTACCGACTTCATAGCCGGGAGTCCGGTCTCCGAAGCACGGAAGTCATGAATGCCACTAGCGGTAACCCATTTCAATCTATGACGCAAAACATGGCATAATCTTCTCACCATGATATCACGCTAGAAATCATGGTAGATTGGTAAGTCGCGGAAAAAAATACGGTATGTTGTAGTCGTTAGCTTCAAGCAATTTTTAAACAAACATTTTAATCACCAGCCGCTTACGAACCAACATTTTTTTTAAAGTTCGTAAGAGATTACGAGGTGATTCAACTTTATAGATGTAGGTAGGTTTATTTTTGATGTTTATCGAATAAACAAGTTGATAACGATAACATTGTATTAGTAAATTTCTTTACCTACTTCTACAATAGTTTATTTTTTTAACCTGAGAAAGGATAATGAAAACGAAGGATGTTATAAGTGTGTATTCTTTCAGCCTGTATAGTATCTTGTTTACCACTTTATTCGAAATGCGTGGCAGGCCTACGCTCACACTGATGCAACCTCTCACTCTGACGCGCTCACAAGCGCTATGCAAGACTGGGACGGAACACGTCTTGGTTTCATTGTGGTCCCTTATCTCCCTCAGGGTGACAACGACTATCGCCTTTGCATTTAGATGTGTGTGGATGAATAGTTAACCTAATCATAATAATTTCTTGAAATTTAAATTTACAAAACAGCCGTGCGAGGCCGAGGCAGGTCGCTAGTTTCTTTCAATCTGCCTTTATTATCAATACATCGCTATTATTCTTTATTTACTCTGAATAAAATGAAATATTGTACACATATTTTTCTTGTTCCATTAATTTACTTTAATAACAGCAATATTACGCAGAAATGACCTTTACTAGGCTATAAGCAAAAAGCAAAGATATAAACGTAAGAGCAGAAGAAAAGGGCAAAAAGCCAAGTCTGTTGTGACGCTAGACTTGAGAAAACGTGATGTCTTGTTGATATCGTGACCAACCAAAAGATATTGACGCCAAGGTCGCACAAATCTCTCGTAATTTATCTAAATACCAAACTATTAATCTCTTGATTTTTGATTATCAATTAGAGGAAGAATTTTATAAAATTATTCTGGATTTGGTATTGGTAACACTGGAAGTTATAAGTGCATACTGGTGATGAAGATCTTTGTTGAATATAAATTAACATCAAATCCATCCATCCCGATCAAGTTGAATAAGTCAAATCAGCATTGCCATTCAGCGTGGCAATGCTGCCAGTGTCTTGGGCACGCTTCCGTCTGGCAGTGGTTTGGATCAGTTGAGCTACCTATAGATCGTTTGTAACGATCCTTAGGTGGCTCAACTGGTTCTAATTGTATTTTGTACTGTTATGTTAATATGTAGTAGTTTAGTTTCTGTAAATAAATTATGTTTATAAAAGGTCAAATTGGTTGTAATAAGTACTTACTATAAGATACTATTTTAGTCACAACATTTTTGCACTACACGGAATTTTTACTGTTCTCCATTCCGGTATGACAGTTTCAAATGTATTGTCTCCTTATTTCCGATTAAGTTAGAAAGGGACGAAGATATTTTCAGGTCCTGATAAAAGTAAAATTCCGTGTATTGCACAAACGCCTTTACTGTTGTTGATGTCATGATTATTGGAAATTACACTCATCATTCATCATCATTTTCATCCTGTGCCAAGCCACTGCTGTTTTCGCTACTCTTAATAAACTATACATAATAAAACTATTACAGATGTATTACAAAAAGCTTATGATAAGTATCACATACAGAACAATACATTTTTTTAAATCCCTTTGTTCAACGTAATCTATATTATACATAAATAAACCTATGTTTCTTTGTTTCACGCTATAACTCGAGAATGGCTGGCCGATTTGGCTAATTTTGATCTTGAAATATTTGTGTAAGTTCAGGAAAGCTTAAACTGTGAAAAAGTGAAAAAAGAAATGGAGTGTTAGATTGAAGAGCAGAAAGAAAACAGAACTCCTGTTCTGCAACTTCTGTGGTTTTTCAAAATTTTGTCCATATTGCCTTAAATGGTGTAACCCTACCAGCCTGCTCCCATCCCATGGTGAGGAAATAATTAAAATTGAAATAAGAACCATTGAATTGCAAAGAAGAATAAATGTGGATGCAGATATAGGTGTAGTGTAGAGGTAGACCAAAGAAAAGATGGATGTATTGTGCAAGTTTTTTTTTTATGAGGGAGATGGAAGAATAATACATGTTGTGCATACCCCGTATAATGACAAGAAGAAGTATTATATCAAAGTCTATTTAGTATTATTTATTGCGAACAAATACATGTACATAATTCGATCATTCATCAGAATTGATAGTTTGTTTGAAAGGGCTAATTCCTTGATTTGCAGTCACAAAAAGTTAATATGGTTTTGATAGCTAAATCTTAAAGGAGGGTGTGCAGCTGCACCCTTCAGTTTCACACAACTACTAGCTAGTAATCAATAAAGTAATACCTTTAAACAAGCTATTCTGGTATAGACAACATTTAATTTTAGGTACCATCCAGGTAAGTATATATTTTGTTTCAGTTCAGATATCGAACAAACAAACGAATGAGTTATTATTTTGATATTTTTCTTCATACTATAAAACGCGAGTCAAACTTTACACTTTCCTAATGGTAACACTACAAAATAACTACTTAGGGAGGACCTACTAGCTGCAATGAATGATGCAAAATGGCCAAATTTGTTGTCATTTAAAAAAACATTTCTAGGAAGTTGAGAATACCTACATAAATAATTGTGAGCTTGTCTCTCAACTCACACAAAAACAAGAGTACTAACTAACATTATTATTTGTTTATTCTCATCAATAGTGATGTTACCAATTCCTAAACAGTTAGCATAGGTATAATCTACTGTGAACAATTGAAGAAACTGATTAGTTCGAGGATATTATGGTTTATAGAAAACGAGATGTAACTGAATCATTGAAGAATAAGACGAGGGCCCTCTCTGGAAAGACTAATGACGTTCATCATTAGCTCATTACGGTTCAATTTCTGTGCTTTTACTTTATCTAAAAATGTATTTAGGTCATTGATCTATCTAATGAAAACAGTATGCTAACTGTTGAGATTAATGATTCAAGCAGAAAAACGTGATAAATTACATCAACACCTGGACTACGTCTTCACGATCCTTCGACTCTCATGGCCACTGGCGTCCGAGGCACGTCGAACGAAACACTAACTCACTCAACATGATGTCTACATGAAACACATATGATTTTAGAACATCGTTCGGAGTCTATAACTGCCTGCAATTACCAAACAAGTCTCAAAATGAAAATCACCAAATGGTCGTACGCCATTCACTATGTTGTACTCTACCGGATTCACAATATGGCGACATCAGAAAACAAAGACGAAAAAATCATGAACGTTACTCACCTGATCTAGCTCTTGAGCAGATTGCTTAAAGTTCTTCTTGTTTAGATGTGTAACCAGGTGGTTTATTTGCGATAAACTAAAATTTAGAGAGTCCAGGTTCATAGTTCCATCAATGCAAAACCGAAAGCTTCAAACACGTTTGAAGCTCTCTCGATTTAGGATGGTTTTCTACCGTAAACTTATGCTCCAGCACAGTTTTTTTACACGATATCGTTATGCCTAAGCCCAACATCACCAATTTTATTGTTCACTTGAGTTCAATCAACATAATTTTAGTGCTACACTGCAATTTGTTACATGAAATTTCTACACACGATGACGAAGGCAAGGCAAAGGCAGGGATGGGGTGGGGATGGGATGCGAGCGATGGCATGGCAGGCCATTTGCAAGCAAGCAAGCAGACAGAAAGACTGATAAAGTGAACGAGAGAATGAACGATTACACAGGTAAAATATTACATACCTAGTGTCATAGACCTAGTATAGTACCTGGACGAACAGTGAGCATGCCGCCGAAAGGAACAAAAAATGCAGTGAATCCATAGACTCGTCGTAGTACAAAATTCGGAGCATCTAGTTTCCGGCCATACAAAAAACGGCACGCGTTAGGGGACAAAAGATTTAGTGCTTTGTCTCTTTTACTCACAAGAATGTTGTATTGCTTAGAGAAAGTAAGAAATAGAGCGCTGTATATTCCTTTCTCATTCACACAAAAACAGAGAACAATCTATCCGATATACAACACTCATGTGAGTAAAAAAGACAAAGCGTTATATCTTTTGTCCCTCATCGCGTGCCGCTTTTTTGTATGGCCGGAAACTTGATGCTCCAAATTTTGTAGTACGAAACAATGGATTCACTGCATTTTTTGTCCCTCTCGGGGCGGCACGCTCGCTGTTCGTACAGTACTATACTAGGTCCATGGGCGCTCTATTTCTTTGTTTCTCTAACCTAGTGTAGTGCAATGAAAACTCCCCATATACCTAGTAGGTATTATAGGTAGTACGTACATAATTATCGCAAATGTCTATAACTCATCTGTGTCCTTAGGGCAGTGGTTTGGATCAGTTGAGCTATTTATAGATCTTTTAAGGGAGTCGCGTTAGAACAGGCAGTAGAATCCCCTAGTTTTTTTTACTGTAGGTACCTACCTAATAATAAATAAATAAATAAATAAATATCCTTGGACACTAAACATTATGTTCGTTTATATTATTTTTAAGTTTTTTGATCTCACTAATTATCGCATTGGATGTAGGTACCTTTATCTAATTATGCTCTTTGCCTTTATCTGTAATGATATTATATTGAAAATAAATAGGTAGGTATTGAGTAAATCTAAGGGTGTGACATGTCAACGTGGTCTAAAACGATCGTAGGTACCTAAGTACCTACTGAATAAATATAATTTGAGTTTCCACAACTGGTTCTAATAGTATTTTGTACAGTTAGGTACCTATGTGAATTATGAAGTGATGATGCACTAGTATTTTTATTTACTGGACTGCGCCAGGAGGGTACCTAATGTTTCCAATTAATGCCCACATTCATTACAGAATTTTAACGTAGGTAGGTAGGTACCTAGGTACCTACTCAGAATAGTTCTGAGCCTAGGTACCTACCAAAGACGATTAATATCTAGAAGACAGACAAAGGCCATACACAAAATCGTAACCCTAGAAAATAGCCTGAAAACTCTAAAACATCAATTTTATCCAAGAAATTTCAATTACTTTCTAGTTAAAAATGTTTAAATATTGAATATTGTTGCTACCTACTACTAAGTATTGAAATTTCTTGGATAAAATTGATGTTTTAAAGTTTTCAGGCTATCTGGTACTGCGGGATCGGGTTACGATTTTGTGTATGGCCTTTGTCTGTCTTCTAGATATTAATCGTCTTTGGTACCTACATAATAGGCATGATGACAGTAATCAAGAATTACTAAAATAATATATATTTATCTAAGTAATTAAATATGATTAATGGATCCTGAAAAACGTAAGTAGGTAAGTAGGTATTTATTTTTATAGGAGGAATATTAATATTTATTTTGATAAAGTAGAATTGGAAGTGACAGCATTCCACCATGTTTTGTAAAACAGCAATTAGAGGACAAAGACGTCAGCGTCATTCCGAAGTAAAATCACTTTCTTATCCTTTTTTATTTCTGAAAACTTTCTGCCTTGGCGTGACGTCACTCCTCACAAAAAGGCGAAATGACACTTGCGAGTTTGCGAGCGTTTCAGCGCGAAACACAAAATGTGTTTTTAAAAACTCGATTTTGGGCTAACAAATGTTTCTTTTCGATGAAAAAAGGGGTTTAGGTATGCAAAGGAGCCAGATAAGAACCTAATAGAATGGATTTTAAAAATTAGTCATCATGCCTATTTTGGTCTACTTAATTACCTAGGTACAGTCAGCAGCATAAAGATAGGTATTATGTAACAGGGTAGTCAAAATTATATTCGAGTCACAAATTCAATTTTATATGGGTTGTCAGAATAGTCATATTATTGTAACCATCAAAATGGTCAATAATATCTTAGCAACAGTTGGCAATTTTATATAACGCAACAAGATGTCCAATATTATGTTCGCGTATGAACTATTCATTGGTATCTACGCACCAAACTTTCCAAAAATATCTTCGCATGAAAGAAAAATGAACTCTAATGTCTCAAGTCACAGTCTTTTATTCGTTTCCATAAAAGTCTTGATACCTTCAAGAAATCTTATGATTATGACAAATTTAATCTATGAGACAGACTTAAAAGATCAGTTAGGTATTTAAAAATATTTTTGTAGGATCCTAAATATGTAGCATGCTATGTACCGCAATAGAAAGGAAATTAAGAAAAAAATATAATTAGGTATTATGTTATAAAATTTATATTAAAAAACTAAACACATCATTAAAACCGAACAAAAATGCTTATTCATGAATAAAACTAAATAAAATCAATATCTTGTGTATCCTCCTTCTGCATTGATAACATCTAAAAGGCGTTGTCTCATTGACCGGACAGCATTGTAACAAAAATGGTCACCTCGCAGGGATTCCCATATTTGTGTGACATGCGCACGCAATGTTTCTGAAGTTCGAGCTTGAGTGTGATCCCACAGTTGAACCATCTTACCCCACACATTCTCAATAATGTTTAAGTCCGGACTCTTGGGAGGTAATCTTATTAGAATTAAATCGTCGTTGCCAGCGATATACTCGTTCACGACCCTGGAATTATGTATGGAGCAACCGTCATGAATGAATGTAATCGGTTCTTCATCATCATAAACATTTCTTGCTGTAGGAAAGAACGATTCTTCTAAAATCTCTTTATATCCCCGTCCATTTAAGCGGCCCCCTATCTCTACTATTTCACCGGGTCCGGCCGCAGACACCCATCCCCAGAACCCTACGCTGATGCGGCCACTTCTGTTATTGGGCCGAACGTTTGCCTCATCGTATCTAGTATTGTTGACTCGCCACAAAGATACACGTCCGTGAGCCGAAGACGTAAAAACTTTCTCATCAAGGAATGCTACTTGGTTGAAATTATGATTTAAATATTGAAGAGCGAATTGTAGCCTCAGTTGTTTATGCCTCGGCGTTAGGCCAGGTTTTTTTGCAGGCACCCGATGTTTCAGACCAGCTTCGTAGAGTCGGCGTCTTATGGTGCTTTGCGACACCTCATTTGCGACTGCTAACTCCGACGTTTTAATAAAGCGGTCTTGGCGCGCTGTGCCAACAATGGCAGAGTCTTGGACCATGCTGGTTTTCCTTGGTCGTCCGAAAGAGACGTGTTTGACCACGTCTCCCTCTTGACGCCATCTTTCAATCCAAAGTCTTACAGTATTTGTCTAAAAAATAAAAAAGTTATCGTTAAGAAATATCAATCTCGCCATTTCCTGCTCAGATGGTTCGTGGAGATGATGGATACTTACACTTATGCCAAGTTCATCCGATATATCAGTATTGCTTACGCCTTCCTTATGTAAATTTATAATCTGATGCTTATTTAGTTCAGTTATTCGGTATGTAGCCATTATTAAACTGTATATATGTATAGGTATTCGATATATTTCTAATTACATTTAATGTAAGTAATCAATACGATAAATCGAATGTCAGAATTGACTTGAACTACGTACACTCGTAGTTTGTAATCTATGATAATGAACTCCAAGGAGGTAAATGATAATCTATCTCGAGTTCTATCAATGACTATTTCTAATCTAAAGAGTTTCTATTACTATACCTATCTAATTTTAAAGTTTTTTCTTAAATACGTTGTAAGTGCGATAGTTTGTTTGTCATTATGGTTTTCGGTAATATTAAATTTTCTCTACGTTTTTCTGATCTGCGCGAACGAAATCGAGGATGTAAGTATGCACTTGAATAAATAAATTTATTGATTCCTCTTTTCGTAATTCGTAACTGACATGAAAGGAAATTTACGCCGTAACGAGAGAAGTTTTTAATTTTAATTTACTAGTAATTAATTTAATATCATTCTTATATAGTTTATCGGATTTTTATTTCATCTCTCTATTTAAAGCTTAATAATTACTCTATAATATTATTCTAGGCATGCAATATTATTTAAATCAGTTTCTTTAAGACAGCAAGTAAAACCGCGGGACTCGCTAAAACTTTGTACCAAAAATCTGTCTTCTTGCAATTTTAATAAATTTACTAAGTTTTAAACAAAAGACAAGTCAATGACGTTATGCACGAAATGAAAGAGATAAATAGAGATGGTTTATTACACACGTAAAAAAGGAATGGACGATGATACTTTTGAATAAATAACGAATAAAAGACTGTGACTTGAGACATTAGAGTTCATTTTTCTTTCATGCGAAGATATTTTTGGAAAGTTTGGTGCGTAGATACCATTGAATAGTTCATACGCCAACATAATATTGAACATCTTGTTGCGTTACATAAAATTGCCAACTGTTGCTAAGATATTATTGACCATTTTGATGGTTACAATAATATGATTATTCTGACAACCCATATAAAATTGAATTTGTGACTCGAATATAATTTTGGCTAACCTGTTACATAATATCTTTATGCTGCTGACTGTACATACCTAGGTAGGTACTAAAAGTCGATTGGGATGTTTTATACATTGGGTTTGGTACTAAAGTTTCTTTTAATCTACCTACCTACATGCGTGTTTTTATAAAATTTTCTTCGAAAGTTCAACATTGTTTCAACTTACCTCTGTACTAGGAGAGCTGAAACACGAGTAGTCTCAGCTTTCTGATTATTTTTACCTCAACAGTCTTTTAAGTCACAGAACTAATGGGGGAAAAAACACCAGTAGTTTTGTTAATAGAACATAGAACTAGGTACTCAACAGAACAGGTGGGAGTAAACGGACACGATCAGCCCCCTGATTGTTTACCTACACTTGTCTCGATTGTATCCAAGTTGTATCAAAGCAAAAATCACAGTAAATCGCGAAGACAACTGTCAAATATGACAGTAATTAAGTAAGTTACTCACTATTTTTTTTTATAATTTACATATTCAGCGTTAAATCTGACAGTTATTTTAGCGATTTACTGTGATTTTTGCTTTGATACAATCCGAGACAAGTTACACAATCCAGGGGCAGAGCCTGCTCGGACCGAGTGGACTAGGATACCTACTACTCGGACGGACGTAACTCGGATTGTGGCAACCCATAATTTCAAAATACTTACAAATAAGTACCTAAGGTAACAAAGAAAAAGAAAAATCAAATTGAAAACAACTGAATTTATTAAGAATATTATAAAGCGAAAAATTAAGGGAAGTACATACAGATTATAAATAATTAAATAACAACCAAATAAAAAAGTATAGGTAGCAAAATAGTAGCCACGTAGGTAGGTACCTACCTACTTTTTGTGAAAAAATTGTAAGTAAGTAGATTATTATGTTGAATTGTAGATAAATTATGTTCAACTTAACTATTCTACACTAATGCAATGAGCTCACAAGAAAACATGGTTGGCTTCAGTTCAGATGATTTTGCCTGCCATGTTCGCCAGTGAAAACTGGCCACAATAAAACCAATGTATTGATCGAAACATCCTCATTTAATTTCAGCCCAAAATCGCCTTAACTAAAGATTAGGTATATAAATACATGGTCGTCCTTCATTCTACCTCCCTAGATCCTTACATTGGTGTTAACATTCTAATACAACTTGATATGAACGTAGAAATGCTTAGAAGTTGTGAGGTTAGAATATGTGTCGCCACTTCCGTGTGTATGTTATAGGTACTATTTCCTTGACAGGACTAGCGACAAAAATAAAATTACATGATATCAAAAATAAGCAGCTTTAAATCCGAATTAAAAAGACGTTTCATGGCTACCTACTTGGAAGAGTTGGAAGTCGTTTTGAACTTGGCTTTGAGTTGTTTTGACTTACGCGGTACGCCCGAATACTGAAACGCTACTAAATGTAGGTACCTAATGCTAGGTTCCTATAACCAACTAACGGATGTCCGTACGTAGGTCGTCATAGAAACGTTGTTATCTGTCAAAAAGGCTCATACATTTTGTGTTTAATCACACCCAGCCCCCCTTATGTGGTGCAAATTTATATCATTATTTGACGTTTGTCTCTAATATACAAATCCGACAAGTAAGAACGTTATACATGGTTAATTCGCTCCCAAATATCTTGTTTATTACCTATGTTAATTTCTTTTTCTTTTTGATTTATGTGTCCTAGCTATTACGCCTTAGAATAATAATTATTATGTTATGTAATATCTAAGTGTATCTATATATCGCTGATTAAATTCTAAAGGGCCATAAATCTGAAATCGTCAAAATCGTTTTTATTGCAGAAAAGTGATTTAACATAGTAGTTTTATCATTGAGAAAAAGACAGGATTTCTATTTGCACTACAAATGACATTAATACACAAGTGGCAGTTTGGAATTTTGGCACTTTCGACGTCAACTTCAGAGCAAAACAGCCATTTTGTCATTTGTGCTTTGATCGTCGGCGTAATCGCACGTCACTTATGTTCTAAAGTGCCATATTCCACAAAATCAACCGAGTTTAAGCAATTATTTTTGTGCAAAAGTGCCACATTGAGGAATATGACTGTATAGAATTAAAAATTTACGTAAGTACTAGAATTTTTTTATGTGGAAAGGTGCCATAATTTGAAATACGACTGTTTTGATTATAAAATGCACGTCATTGCATATTATTTTTTAGAGGAAAGCAGCCGTATTTGTAAATATGACTGCTTTGAATTTAAAATTTACAAAAATATTGGTAAATACGTCTGTTTTGCACCTAAGATGTGCTGCATTACATACATTTTTTATAATTCAAAAATGAAATTTTTGTTCAGAATGTTATTTACTAGAAATAAAAACATGAAAAATTAAATTATTTGAGCAAGGTTACATTAATTATTATTTACTCAGTTATCATTGAACTTGTTTTCTTTTTGTGATTGTTGATTATTTTTAATTTACAGAATGAACAGCAGAACAAACAGCATCTGGAACATGTTTTCACTCAGGATCAACAATCAACCAACAAGATTTTACCAATATCGAGAACCATTATTATTTATTCCATTCCAGAAGCTTGAAGGCGTCTTCCAATGTAGCAGTAAACAGTTTCGGAGATTTAACATCTTCCTGTCTTACACTTCTATTCAAGTTTGAAAAGAAATTGTTTCTGCACCTACTTCGACCGACATAGTGGCTTTCTTAAGTATAAATACTTCAACACTTTAATGTACCGATGGTCAATACGTCATCGCTGGAGGGGCTCTAGTACGCTCATGTTTTGTTTCGACCAAATCAAAGGCTTTCTCATTGTCCACAAACGCTAGACATAGTAGCAAGTTATACTTTTCGGTCTTTTGTAAGACTTGCCGCAGCGTAAGTATGTGGTCTATGGCTTTTTTGGAACCCGGCTTGTTTGGGAGGCTGAAAGTGATTAAGCCTGCCCTGCGCTCAATGATTTCGTACAGACTGATGTCCGGGATATTTCGGTATAGTGACGGGTCAGTTTGGCACTTAGGTAAAGACCACTAAGGCTGTTTCCAGAGAGGCTAAAAAGCCTCTCTGGAAACAGCCTTAGTGACCGCATCGTAGAGCTATCCATGGACATTTTCGACTTCCTTTAGCACATCAAAACATGCTTAATGATAAATAACTTGTCTATCATGAAAAAGTAAAATAATGGAGCTAATTTCAATATTTTAAAAATCAACTTATAAGTTGATCGCATCGTTTAACATTATTTCGTACAGGATGGTTCATGATTTATGATATTTCATAGCGTAAATGTTATTTTATTAATAAAACTCAAACTAGGCCATTAGTTATATTGTTAATCTTAGTTTAAAGATAATTATTTTGAGTATTTAAGGTTTTTGAAGAATTTATTTGTTTTATTAGCTCAAAGAAAGTGTACTCCCGTTGATTTTTGTAGCACAAAGGTGTGGTTTTATGTTGTTTATTAGGTTATTTTGTTTTTTTAGGTACTGATATTGTATTAAAATAGTTTTACTGTTTTAAAATCATTTTAAAACGTTGTTATAGGAAAAAAATATTAATAAAACAGTGATTTTTGTATGATATATGGCCTTTCATTGATAACTTTCGGTAACATCCGGGTAGATTTTTATATTCTAAAGGGACATATATGCTTTTTTTCAGTTCTGTATAGTAGTTAGAGAAAAATTGGTTGAATTCATCGACGCAGATTTAACTAACGCACGAAATCATAGTAAATTCATTAATAATTAAAAAAGATTTTTTTCAAAAATGAAAAAAAACTGTTTTGTAAACTTTGAATGGCTCTCCTGAAAAAAGTGAGATTTGGATTTGTGGCTGTTTAGAATTTAACCAGCGATATATAAATAAATAAAGTAACGTTTCAGTATTCGGGCGTTAGGTACTAATGTTCACTTATGTAAGTGCCTGAAGTTGAACTATTAAACTGGTTAATTACTTTTGTAACTAAAAACAAAAGGTGGTGGGCTACACTAATTGATGTGGCTCAATTTAAGTTGGTAAAATGTTCAGCTACTAGGCTAGTGTATAACTTGTCGCGAAATCGAAATTTGTCGCCAAGAATGAAAATGGATTTACTGTCAAATCTGACAGCTGTGTTCGCGATTTCTTAAACAGTTCATTCGTAATGGCGACAAATTTCTATTTTGTGACAAGTTAAGCCATAGCCTATGCTGGTCTATTTGAGCAGCGACAGCAAGGGTATTGTGTAACTTGTCTCAAATTGTATCGAAGCTACAGCAACTTAGATACAACTTGAGACAAGTTACACAATACCCCTGCGTGCCGATTCTACTAACTTTTTATCAACAAGCAAAACGTCGACTGAACCATTAGATTTTTGACCAGATGAGCTTTAACCGATTTAAAAAATTGATGAAGTTACATTGTTATTATCCTTCTTTTATTAATATGTATTAGCTGACCCAACAGACGTTGTTTTATTATTATTAGTTATTTCAAACGTGCTTAGCAAAGAGTAGGTATATAACGCTGGGGCTAAGGTCACTTGAAGATGAAACAAAACATAGAGGAAAAGTATACTTTGTAAATTAGTAGAATTGGCCTGCTCAAATACCACCGCCATTGAGTCTTTACAAATTGATAAATTATAAAAGCAGTGTGTATTGTATAGAGACAACCACTTCCATCTCCTTTAGCATGTTTAATGCTTTACTAAAAGACTGAAATGCGCACTCATTATCCCGAAACAAAGTTTGAAGCTCTATTAAAATATTCTTACTGGACTAGCGTAAAAATTGACAAATTATTGTAAATTATTTTAATTACATTACATCATTAATTTGAATAGTATTTTTTTTTCGATCTTTATCATACGTTACTCATGTTAATTGCCATCAAAAATTATGCATCAGAGACAATTACAAGCATGATACAATATTCCTTACTTTCCTCCATAGTAAAGCATCTTTACCCTTTACAAAAATACTAATTTAACATTATCATAATGCGTAATTATTGCTTATTGAACTGGGCACACAAAACCATTCATATGGATATATTTTAAGAGCACTGTAAGTCTAACCTCACGAAGTGAACGCAATTACATAATTGTTAAGATAACTTATTTATAGTTACATTTACATCTAAAAGAACTTAATAAACTTATATTATTACAATAAAACGGAACAGCGTTATCTACACCTTCCAACTAAATAACAAATATCGAATGTCTTACTTGAAATAAACGAAACGAAAGGTCGCCAGTGAACAAAGACGTTGCTGTGATGCTCGGTTGTACAGTTACTACGTTATTACATTAAATATTAAACTATATCTATGCTTCTCAGTCTTTGTTTCATTATATATAGATTACAGCCATCATCGAAGATTCCCGTCTACAATTGACGCCCTTCCTTCAACGACCAATAATACATAGTATTAATATATATATTCAACAAATATAAACACACCCATGCGACCGATGTATACAGTGCGACTCAGTTCAACATTGTCCATCTAGCTTTTACTAGTTTTGTCTTACAAAAAGTACAAAATAACAAAAGCCTGATACGCTTATATCTTTAGGGTAGCTCTTTCTTGAAGTAACGTCAGTAGATAAGAACTTAAACATTCTTAAAATGAGTCTAAATAAATTAAGTTTCAAAACAGGCATGTGGCTTACTATTCCGTCACTAGAGTTGGCCACTTGCTCATACGAACGAACGAATACCATAACATGCAATGCAAGTGTATTTGAAAGATATAATTTCATTAAATATAGGTATTATAAAACATATGCAAACGGGTATTTATCACGAATTTTACCTTTAATATTCACCCGACGTTTTGACCGGATTGCACCAGCCGTGGTCGCGGAAAGACTGAAGTATTGGAGGTACCGCCACAGCAAAGCGAATGCGTTTATTCAACTACCCTCACTTAAATATAGGTAGTAATAACAATGAACAATGTATAAACAGAACTACCCTAAACATGTTTTTGGCTTTTTCACAGGTGAATAGTAACTAGCAATATCTAAAGATGGTTCTTGTCCTCTGACCCACACTGTACAACCAGACTACAATCATTCAAGGTCCAGTAGTTCGTGTTTTCTAAAACACCATGATAAAAATAATGGTTACACAATGTAAATTCGGTATGATTAAAAGTCTGCAACATTAACCATGTATGAATTATTAGACATACAATTATCTTAATACTACTTTATTACATAAACTTGCTGGCCATTAAGTATTGAGATATTTGGGTTGTACACGTTATAACGATAAGTGATTAAATAGATTACATTATTGTAATGTAGTAGTAATGATAGCACACAAGGGAGTTCACTTATTATAAAAAAAATATTATTCTTGACATGTAAAAGTGAAGCGGGATTAAAGTATGTTTATTGTTGTTACCAATTTTCTAATATAAAAAAATTGGGCACAGAATAATCGAATTTAAAAACTTTAATAAAACCTAGTCTCGGCAGTACAATCACTTGCAAATTACTGACTGGTATTTCTTGCTAACACTAGATGTCTAGTGTTATCCAGCCTCATGCTAAGGTTGATGCTAAGGCTGGTCAGACCATGAAATCAAACAGAAATATTACTTTTGGAATCTAGTTGGCTTGTATTTTCTACATTAAAATCTTATAAGCGTATAATGTGATGTTTTGTCTTTGTCTGCCCTGTACTTCTTCAACAGATCAAGATGGACTGATTATTCAAAAGTATGTAGGTAATCGTATTCCGTAGCCAAAAAATATACAGTTTAGGAACTCCCAAGATCTTTCATATCATATAAATGAGTGACTCTTTCCCCCGTGCGCTATTCTAAACACACAATGTATAAGTTAAAGTATGATTAAATATGATTATATTTCCTACCGATTATATTCAACGCAAGTGCATAGATAGAACAATGAGCATGATGCTGAACCAATGAATATTATAAATGAAAAACCTTACTAAGTTTTACGGCTTCGACGGGATTCGAACCCGCGAGATACAAGCGATCACCCTTAAGCCGGGCTGCCTTACCACTCGACCACGAAACCTTATGACGCCGAAGACGAAACTATCAGTAGGTAAGATTATATTTCGGTTAAAGCAATGAACATTCTCAAACTGGTCTCACAAACAAAAATAATGACAAACAATAACAAGAACATTACAATGTCATCAAAGATAAAAAAATAATTACAATAATTCGCGAATTGAAAATATGAATATTTATGATGTTGGCGCTCCACCTCTGCTTTAGAGAAGGTTCATATCTGACGGAACATGCGTCGCGTATTATACGCCAGAACAGGCAAATGTATAGAAAAACACTTGACCGTTCACACTCAACCGATGATACGTTAGTACGCTAGATGATACGCTCGGCGTATTTTACGTCAGATATGAACCTTCCCTAAGTGTCCTAAAAGACTGAGAGGATTCCTCACTACCACTGTCTGAGTATGTAATGGTAGAGTAGTTCAAAATAGTAAAACTAAGCCGGTGGCTCGTAGCCTAACATAAAACAAAAAATAATTATTACTTAGTATACAAAACACAAAATAATCATTTGCAGTCAAATCAGTACATAGGATTAGATATATCAATTGAATTGGACATGTATAAAATAATTTATAAAATATTATCATTATTATTATGTTGGCACACTGCTTGCTTTAGATACATAAATATGGAAATATGGCGAGTACTCGCAAACATGGTACTTACAGCTGGTGGCCAATTATCTAACACAACACAAAACATAATAATTATATCGATAAAAACAAACAAAATAATAATAAGAAGTCAATTCTGTAAAAAATTTAGATGTATGGGTTGTCTCAATGTAAAATACGATATGAATACATTGGCACACATCAGTGACATCAAATAACCAGAATAATAATAACACCCAAAATGTAACACTCCCCAAAAGTAGCGTCTCCATTCCGACTCAAATATAACCATGTTTTCGCAAGCAGCGCAACCCGCAAAAAAAAACTTACTTTACAATTAAACTTATCAACTAAGATCCAATTTTTAAACTCTTTGGGATAAAATGGAGTAATAAACGATTATTACAGAAATTTGGCGATGCTCATCGTAGCCGCTATTTTCTCTACTGAACATTTAATCTAGCACTAAAGTAATGGTATATTGTATTGTAAGAAATATTATGTGAATATGGATACCGAGTTACGCAAAACTATATTTAAACTGCCCCATTCACTTATAATCCGGTGGGTTTTATTCCCAAGTAACGCAGACTTCGCCCCGCGCTCTCCAATCGAGAATCACTCACAATCACAAGCATCCCTCACAGCGATGATTTAGTCTAAATGGAAAAGGTAACAAAACCAGGCACATCGGAGGTATTACAGGCGCTCGGAGCGTTTAGACATGCCAGGGCGCGTAGAGGTTGACGTATCGGCGTAAGAGACGCCGATTGAGTCTGTGCTAGTCGTCACACTTGCGACAGGAGCCGGGCAGGTCGAAGTTGAGGACCAGCAGCTTGGTATCTTCGGTGCCGTTGCGCGAGCCTACTGCGCACACCAGCTTGGTGGCGGACGCTCGGATGCGCCACACCACGCCGCCTGACCCGCCCGAGCTCAGCTCCACCAGGTTCCGAATGAACTCGCCCGTGTGCACGTCCCATAGCTTCACGGTGCCGTCGTCCGATGACGTCACCACGAACCGGTTGCTAGACTGCAGGCACGTCACCGCCGACTGGTGCTTGTTCGGACCTGACAACAAACACCGCGATTAGTACTCATTACATTTGCTATAGGAATTGTTTTAGACTTTGTCCATTTATGTTCTGGTGTGTATACAGGGAGTAAATTTAAAAAATAAAAATTCTTGAATAACATTTATGTTTTAATTAGAGTATCCAGGCTATTCTGGTGCTGCCACCTACTTTAAACTACCGAGTTGGGCCATTTTCAGGGTTACGGTTTTGTTTATGGCCTTTGTCTGTCTTCTTGATATTAATCGTCTTTGGTACGATCGTTTATAGACCACTTTGACATGTCACTTAAAACTAGGGGATTCTACTGCCTGCTACTGATGTGTAGCATGGACTTTCCGAATGAACATAGGCTATATTTTAACAAGGTAACCACGCAAGCGAAGCCGCGGGCGAGTAAGCTAGTGCATTATAAAATCTGAAAACTCTTAATACCTGATAATGTGTGCAGACAGTGTCCTGTAGTGATATCCCAGACTTTGACAGTGGAGTCAGCGTTACCCGACACCAGTATATTGGAGTGGAGTTCCATGCCGGACGTCAGAGACTGATGGCCCGTGAGCGTGTGCTTCAGTTGGCCCGTCTCAACGTCCCATACCCGGATGGATGTGTCCAGGGAACCGCTTACTACGTGTACACCGTCAAACTGCAATTAGACAGAGACATATCATTTATTTGCTACTAAGCCATTGAGATGTATTATAGAGCCACAATCAGACAAATAAAATGTAAACGCCAAAACTCGGCGCACGCTACGTAGTGCGCAGAGTTTTTCATTTTTGCGTACAAGCGACATTGAACATTAAAACAAACGACATAACGTCTACATTCAAATGTCAAATGTCATTGTAGAACATTGAATTTGCACGCACATTTTTTGAGTGTTGTCAGCTATTAGATTGTGACTCTTTAATACATCTCAATGTACTAAGCACACAAAATACACAACACTGAATTACAATTAAAGATACAAAATTGCCAGAAAGTTAAAATAAACACAGTTATAATTCTAGTATTTGTATGGACCAACTTAATACTAATACATGTCATTGTGTGCCCGTTAATACTTTCTACTTATTTATTCCACACAAGCTGACCCGGCGCACTTCCTACCACCTTCGTTTTTTCATTCATCTTTCTCACCGTTTAAACCCTTAAATCCACAAATATTTCAAGATCAAAATTAGGCAATCCGGTCCAGCCTTAGTGTTTTAGTGCACATACCTTCCTTTGCAAAAGAGATGTGTGAAATTGTTATTTTTGCTGATGATACCTGTTTGCTTTCAAAGTTGATAGGACTACAATCATTATGATGATGTTAATGCATCCTTTATCGGTATAAAAAAAAAGCTTATGATAGGATTCGCAAACTGTACATTCCGTTTTTAAAATTCCTTTGTTCAACTTCTTTTCTTCTTCCTGCCCTTATCCCACTATATGGGGTCAGCACAACATGTATTCTTCTTCCATTTCCCTCTATCAGCCGCCATCTCAGCACTCACTCCTTTCTTACTCATGTCATCCCTCACACAGTCCATCCATCTTTTCTTTGGCCTACCTCTACACCTATATCCATCCACATTCATACCTAACACTCTCCTTTGTTCAACGTAGTGATAAAATAAAATAGGCGTCGGCGTAGTTTGACGCATTCAAACACCACTTACCTGCAAACTATACACTCTGTTGGTATGCCCAGTCAATGTATGAAGGCACTCTCCTGTCTCTGGATTCCACACCTTGACGAAGTAATCATACGCACCAGAAACTATCACCTTGAAAAACAACAAATTACAATAAGTGATGGCGTCTCATTTAAGAATTTTACACAATCTTTTAATAATTAAAAACAGAATAAGGCTCAACTCACACCAAAAGATACTTATTATCGCAGAGAAGGCGCGCGTATTCGAATTCGCCGGAATTCCCGCGGCGCCGCGGGCATCCTCGCGACTCGTTCGAGTTTCTCATGCGATAATAAGTATTATAGTAATGAAAATACAGTTGAAATTACTTCTTTCTTTTGGTGCGAGTTGAGCCTTAGCAAGCTTCGCCACGAGCGCAGTTTTGTTTACCTTTCCATCGTATTGAACACAGCGCACTGCGGCCATATGCCCCACCAGTACCCTGATGCAGCGCCCGTCAGGGATCGACCAGAGTCGCAGCGTCGCGTCGCGAGACCCCGACACGACCCTGTACAAACACATTTATTTTACTATGTTCAGGGTTTTCAAGGCATTCTGATTTAGGGGTTTCTACGTGTTTTGGTACTGCTTTAAATCACATTTATTTATTTTATAATGTTTTAGGGTTTGCATACTGATTTAGGGGTTCATAGGTACATTTAATAACAATTAAATGTACCTATTTATTTCATACATACTTATAATCACCTAATGTAATTTATGCCATGTATTTTTGATTAATAAAATGTTTGTTTTGTTTGTTGTACTGCTTTAAGGGCTCTGAAAGGTTTCCATAATGTATTAAGGGTTCCTAGGGTTTTCAAAATATATAATAAAAAGATTTTATTATATTTACAAAATCTTTTAAAGTATCTAATAGATTTTCTAATAGATTTTCCGAAACGACTGGAAAACTCGAGGGGAGGCCTTTGCCCAGCAGTGGGACAGTACAGGCTAAAAACAACAACAACGATAGATTTTCTATGGATTCTCAAAATTTTAGAAAGGTAATCTACTTGTCCAGTACACTAGCTCACTCATACACAAACACACTAACACACATGCACGTTGCTTTATTCTTTACTTACCTTATTTAATCTTGAATGTTTTAAATTGTATCACCTCATAAAAACATGTAAAATATACCTAAGCAAGAGCGAAATCGCCTATGACAAGTATTTTTTTACTTAAAAGGCGATTTTATCAATGTTAAAGACTATGTATCTTTTGGAAATGCAATAAAACATTATTATTATTATTAGACGACCGACGTATTTCGACCTCGCGGCAGACCACGCCGTAGATGGAAAGACGAGTTAGATGCCCATCTAAAGGATTGGTCCACAGTGGCCCAAAACAGGGAGGAATGGAGAGAAGGAAGGGAGGCCTTTGCCCTGCAGTGGGACATTACAGGCTCATAACATAACATATTATTATTACTAGGTCCATGGTTTCAAGACAGGTTAGACTCACCTATCCTGATAGAGATGCATACAGCGCACAGTGGAAGTGTGCCCTGCGAGCACCTTGAGGCAGCGGCCAGACTTGGCATTCCAGACCCGCAGAGTGCGGTCCGTGGAGCCAGAGATTACGAGGTGACCCACCATCTGCGAGGACCACACGCCGCCGGAGTGACCCACCAGGGTCCGAAGGCACTGGAACATAATGAATGAATGAATGAAAATTCTTTATTGCACATCTTAAAATATAAACAGAGCGCGCTGGAACAGGAATTAGAATCACCTAGCATGTATAACGAAACTTAAGTGATTCTTGAGGTCCTACAAGAATAAATGATTTTTCTTTTTTTCTTTCTTTCAGAGATAAAACAAAATGTAGTTAACATGTACAATGGGCGGCCTTATCGCTAAAAGCACATACATACATAAAATCACGCCTCTTTCCCATGGGGGTATTTTGAGCGTTAAGAGGCCGTAGGTAGCAAATATGTGGTTTGAATCGTATTAGATCTCAAAATCCGTGAAAGATACCACCTTATAATGTTTGGAGAAATTAAACTTTGAACTTTTATCTTGCGTTGTGGTTTTTTAGAAACACGATTGGTAAAAGTTTTCTCGATCATATATTTTTTTGAAAAATACATGTTTTTCACACAGTTTGCTATTTATCTCAGGAACAGAACGCTATTTTTGTTGGTTTTATGTTTTGACAAATAGCCTAGAAGTATTCATTTAGTTCTGGTTTTTTAATTTTTCGATTACTTGTTTAATTAACTTGTAATTAAATAAAAACTGTTTTTTCGCTATAAATTATGTTGCGTGTCTATCGTTCTGCGCTTCTCACTCACGAGTAAAAACATTATTCGCTCTCCCGCTCATTCCCCGGCGCTATGGCACACACTTAAGTGATAATAAGTGAGCGTCACACCTAACATGCATTATTATAACTAATTTTAGAATCAAGTTTTGAAGTATTGGATGAGCGGTATAGTTCGCGCCACGTAAAAAGAGCGCTGAGGGGAAGTAGTGGGGGTACGTTTGCGCCTGTGTTCACTCGCTGACGAACCAATAGCACTCGCTAAATCAATGGTGTGAAGTGCGCCGCAACACCTCTCCACTAATCATCGACCGCTGTGCAGTTTGACAGCCAGCGCTCTTTTTACGTGGCGCGACCTATATCTATATCGTCCTTGATAGTAGTCCAAAAACTAGATTTCTTGAAGGAATGGTGTGACCGTGTAACTCACCGTGCCGGTGGCGGCAGACCACACTTTGAGCGTGGTATCGTCGCTGCCGCTGAGGATGCGGTTACCGTAGAATTGAAGACACGTAATCACGTGGTCATCGTGCCCGCGCAACTCCACAGCGCTGTCTATGGGTTTGTGCAGCCATCTGGGATAATACAATACAATGTAATTATACAATGTAATACAATCGTCTGGAAGAAATCGCTTAGTCGATAAGACCGCCTTTTGTAACAAACATTGTAAAAGATTTTTATTTTTATTTACCTACTATTAACTCGTATGTTGTTGCAATAAAGTTCTTTATTATTATTATTATTATTAAAAATGATTACAATTGAAAAAAAAAATGAAATATGATCACGACTGTATCCCGGGAGCGGTAGACATTTCTTTCAGATCATTAGGCAATTTTTTTAGATTTTTTTGAAGATGTCTAAGGGGGTAGTCAGAGGTATGTCCAAATACATACATTTACATGCCCACTTATTGCAGAAGTTAACTTTCCTTACGTGACAGGTTGCAAGCCCATCGACGCTATTAGAGTGCTGGTTTCCTCACGATGTTTTCCTTCACCGTTATAAGCTCGTGTTAAACTTAAATGCAACTTGCTGTCACCTATCCAACTTGTGATTGCGCAGAGCCTAACTTCAACGATCTAACAAGAACGCAATAGGTGATACTTTAGCCTATACTAACACCCATATTCTTAGTCGTAACCTTAACTCCACCTCCACTCGACTCAGCCTTGAAATCGTGATTTGGTATCTATAGACATCAAAATTCACTTCACTCATCCTTCACTTGAGAATTCCTCAAGGAAATCCTCGCTTGAGGTTTTGTCAAATAGCTGTCAACGTAAGGTAGGTCGCGAGCTACCTTGAGTTTTCCTTAGGACATAAGGTGTGAATAATTTAGTGTAAAAACGTAAATGTGCAAAGGAATTTACTAAATTTTTATACGACGACGCATCACGGGATATTAGGATGCAGAAAACCCATTGGAACTATTTGACGAGGTCGAATTTTCCAAATATCGGCTTATCAAGGATACCCTACCTACTGTACGTAGTACGTGGCTAATTCGTTCGTATGTAGTGGCTATATGGCCCTAAACCTATTATAATGTGACCTGACTTTTTAAAATAAACAATTTAATAGATTTTTTTGTCTTTTTCTATAACAAAAATCATTTCTTGTACTCTGGCATCAATATTATTATCCAATAAATATAGCTGAGTTTGCAAGGATCAGGTAGGTACAGGGATGGTTTAATTAAAAAACTAAAATGACTTATGTTTATATTGAACACACCAGTATCCATTTATTTACAAAAACTAAACTAACTACTACATTTTAGCTCTATTTCTGTTACTTTCCGCTTAGCTGGGTTGCACAAAAGTTCCTCAGCAACCTCTTTTTCTATTTTCCCTTTTTTGTTAGAATCTTCTGATGCAATCATCATGCATCCCCTTTCCCTTCTCTGAAGCTATGAAGCCTTTCTTCCTGTATTGTGTTTTAGTAGGAAAGAGCTCCATGTGTTTCTTGCCTGCTGTTTGTCAACGCCTTTGCTAATATAGCGTTGCAAGTGCAACCAAGCTCTTGTTGTTCAAAGGATCACCGCAAGTCTTCATCCTTTGTCAACTTATATTTCAAGGTCCTAGCACGATAAACTATAAAATCTTTACTAAAGTTTTCTTTGTTTACATTTTGTGTTTACGAAATTCGACTGATTTTGACGTTTTTAATCACCACAGATTACACATTTCCTTAGGCTTGAAGAAAGTTTGATCAAATTTAACTTTGACTGATCTGATTTCTCCTTACTCGAGGTAGATTGATTTGACTCTAAAATAACGTCTAAAAATACCAAACATAAGGTAGTTTCTGAGGCACTTTCGAGGGACCTCGAATGAGTTTGAGTGAAGGTCGAGTGGAGTTGGAGGTAAGGTTACGACTAAGAATATGGGTGTAAGTACATACTTTAGCCTAGGTTATTTTATCACTAAGCAATTATCGTAATGTTGCACATCCGAAATGGATAGCTGTATAAACTTGTACCTATCATTAAAGTACCTACAACAGTTTTGCAATCAAATATTTCTGATTCTGATTCCAATTTCTATATCCAATCCGACGAACGATCGCAGATTTCTTGCCAAAGCGTTGTTTTTTGTCATAAAGTCCATACAAATTGTGTATAACAAAATTGCTAGAGATAGATCTGCGAGCGATCGTTGGATTGAATATAGGAACCGGGCGTTAGCAAGCTTCACCACGAGCCACGAGCGTAGCACGAGTGGTGGTCGTTTCGGCTGTTTATGACTACAAATTAAAATGACTACTTATAATTATTTCCACTGCTCATAATACCCACTTTGCAAAATGCCCACTTCATAAAATTACCTCTACATAAAATGTCTACTACTAATGATTACCCATTTATAGCAATGCTCACTTTGAAAAACAACCATTTCTGAAAATGACTACTTTCTTGAAACATACACTTTAACAAATGCCCAGTTCTTATAATCACCACTTCTGGAAATGCCCAATTGTTGAATTGACTGTCTGGAAACGGTTACTTTAAAGTCAGGATTGTTTTCGAGTAAGACAGTGAACCTATAACGGGCTCTGAAGCAAAAATATATAATTACAAGATATCGTTACCATACTTTCTCAAAGCGTTACAATGAAGATTTAAATAATAATGACGATTAATCTATTTAGACAAGTTTTATTTAACAAAAAAACATTCTTAACATTATACTAAACGTAAAGTTCATTTAATAACACACACATGCGAAGTCAGTAATAACATTGAGTCAACTATTTCTTTTCCGCAACATAATGAAAAATTACTTGTTTAAGAAAAAATATCGGGGTAATCTTCTCAGAATCAACTTCTTCCACGAGTGCGTTGAGAGCTCGATCCAGGCGAATATGACGATTCCGTCTGTTCTTTTTTGGCACGCTAAAATAGGATTTTATTATTCGGTGGTCTTGATGGACCGCTTCTTTCTTTAGATTCGAGAAAAATTTGAAGAAGGGCGGGCTCTTTTTGCCGAATCTCTCATTGATACGATGGTGGAAACCCTCGACAGGATTAGTCGTCCTGTGACGTTGGTACGCACAGCTTAGAATGTTGTCTTTATCAAGGGGTATCCATTGTTTATTGTAATACTCTATAAATTTGGAAACATTATCTGTGATTTTGGCTGTACTTATTATGGAGTTCCATGTTATTTCAATAAACCTTTCGGGTAACAAAGGCAGGTAAGAGGTCATTTTCATAATTTTTCGGTCTTGTTTTGATGTATTTAAGTTGAGTAATTTAGCTTTTCGCCATATGGCTTTGTTGTAATGGTAGAAGCAGCCAGAGATTTTACATTCTGGAAATACTTCCTTAATGGCGTTCATGACTGCCAATTCGAAATCACATTTGAAATTCAGCACTGTTATACACATTTTTTCTTTTATTAAACTAAAAAACCGGACATAGGTTTCTTGTTTCTTGTCCGGAAGTAGCCCAAAAATAAATGGGACAATGTTTGTGCTCTTGTCTGTCGACCCGACGTCTACATGTAGCGAATAGAGCTGGTAAAATGGATGAGGTACACAGTGAAATGTACCATCCCCAAAGAAATGAACATGATTGCCTTCCAGGTCTGCATTACTAAGATACATCCGTGCCGTTGTTGAACTAAATAAGATAATTTTATTTATAGTCCCATCTTCGCATATGACGAAATCTTTTCCCAACTTTTTTGGAATATGGACATCAGCGACACTCTTATAATTTAAGCTTTTTGTTTCCAAAAACTTTTTTCGTGCTGCATACAAGCTATCTTTTTTTGACGAAAAATCCGGAATATCGTCAATATCCATATGGTCGCAGTTTTTCTTCAGCTTGAAAACCTGTTTTTCGAAAATTTTTTCAACTGATCCGAAATTACGGCAAACTTCTTCTTTGCATTTGTTAATGGCAATAAACACATCGTTGTCTATTTTTTCCGGCATGCATGTATGAGGAGACGACCGAAGTATTAGAGTCCGCTCTGTATTGAGGGTGATGGTAGAGCTGCAGTCACTGCGATTTACACATCTCCAACGAGATGTACCGCTTTGGTTTTGGGTACTGAAGTTGTATCGGTACTTGTCGAAAAGGACAGTATCCTTTCCTTTTTGATTCAACGCAAATATTAATTTGCTGTTCATTTTAGAGTACTTACATAAATTATACTGACGGAATTTTATTTCAACAGCCTTCACGAGCACCTGACTTATAATGACAACATCAAAAAGAACAACAGAGTACTCAAGAGTATTTAAAAATAGATTCTTAAGTGGCCAGCGTTATGGATAATAAATAACATACAACTTTTATTAGACATAAGAGGTTGGTTGCATGCAGTGAATGCTCCTAATCAACCTTATGCACCCAACTAACTGCCTAATTTGTTATCAAGAAATATTTTTTCCAATAGTAGTTCATTCAAGAACTTGGTTTTTTTCAAAAGTAATCATTTGATGAAACGGTAATTTCGGTAAGTGATCAATTTAAAATTTGATCATTTAGAAAATTTGTCATTTCCAGAAATGGTGATTTTTCAAGGTAGGTAATACCAGCCGAAGGTATTGTTTGAAATGGTTATGTTTAGAACGGGACATTGTAAGTAGTAAGACATAATTATAAGTGGACATTTTAATTTGTGGTCATAAACAGCCGAAACGGTGGTGGTAGTGGATGATGATGATGTCTTACCTGTTTTCAATAAGGTACTGGCGCATATAGGCAGCCTTCCACGGGCTCGCGCAGCGCGGCAGATGGCGCGGCACTCGCTTGATGGCCGTAATGCCGATACGTCTGCATTGCTCCTTCCACAGCAAGTTGTCGTCTGCTAGCCACCTGTCACATTATTTATTTATATCAGCCGTTCGTGTCCCACTGCTGGGCAAAGGCCTCCCCCCACTCTTTCCAGACAACATTATCAATCATAAATAAATATAACTAAACATTCACACAGCGCCATCTTAGTCCCAAGCTAAGCAACTTAACTCTTGTGTTATGGTAACCAGACGACTACTACAGTAGAGACTTACATTAGTACATGTTTTTTGATTAATCCAGGGTATAATTATGGTACCAAATTTCATTCCAATCCGTCCAGCTGTTTGAGCGTTAAAGAGTAACAAACACACTTACACACACACAAACTTTCACCTTTATAATATTAGTAGAATAGATAGATTCGTCGCTAGTTATTCGAATCTGTCTAATTAAAGCTGATGACTAATATAGCATCTGTGGTAAGATCACGTCATATTGCTCAGTTCATTGCACATCGGCATTTGACACCTACGACAGCTGTTTGGTAACATTATACCTGCGTGTTTTGTCTATGTACCGTGGGAATGACGTGATCACGTGATCTGTCAGCATATTCTGTGACCAAAAACAACAAGATTGCTCGAATTGGTCCATTTATACATACATATTTAAAATGTATATAAAATGTATTTACATAAAAAAATGTATCTATGTAGTATATCAGTCATGTACGGTGTCTTGTTAGCTATACATTAGAAGTGTTAAAATAATAACCACTGAGATCAGTAGAATGTGGGTCGCACGTGCGACGCCTTTCTGCTGACCTAGGAAGATGCACGGTGACTTGTACCGTACAAGTCATCTGGTTTAAACACAAGCATTAAGTTGCTTATATTGGGACTAGATGACGCCGTGTGGAATGTCCAAGGATATTTATATTTATTTATAAGAAGTGAAGTGAACCAGGCATAAGAATACCGAATTTACCTCCAGTATTGGCAAGTCTGAGCGGCTCGGAGCAAGTCCTTAGGCTGTAGGTATCCTAGTACAGTGAGCGCCAGTTCCTTGGGCAGTAGAGATATGAAGTCGCGTTGGAAGAGAGGCTCGATAGACTTCATCATGTGACGCACTTGGCCCGCGGCGCAGCGGCTGATCAGTGCGTCTATAGCCTGGATCTTATCGTTGTTCGTCCACGATTGGAATCTAAAACGAGGGGTAGATTAGAATAGAATAGACTACATATTGTAACTTGTAGCACTAAGTTAATGAATAAATCTTATTTTTTTATTTAGTTTGACAGACAGCGCTCTTTTTACGTGGCGCGACCTAGAATAGAATAGAATAGAATGCATTTATTATCACAGGTGTAACACATTAACAAAATAAATTCAATAGTATGACTCGTCAAATAAATTAATTGATTGCCCAAAAGTTGCCTTCAGATTAATTATAAAAAACATTAAATATATTAGTGGCAATTCTGAGTGTCGCAAAAGCTAAACTAAGCTAACTAAAATTGTTGCCGTCCCTTTCATAGCGATGGGAATAAAAAGGATGGCAATAATTTTAGTTAGGTTAGTTTAGCTTTTGCGACACTCCGAATTGCCCCCATAGTATAATTATGGTATTCAATTCATATGAAAAATAATATGACAGTGCAGATAATCTTAATTAAATTACACGAATCACGCTGTAAAGAGGCGATTGTCATTATTAAAATAGGAAATGTTGCATCTTAATTATGATCTATATTTTTGGAATGTACAGCAGTTTTGGAGAATATAGTTAGTGACTCACTTGGCCAGCCACGGCTTGATGTCTGGCGGCGGGGTCTGCGCGGGGGCCGCGGCGGGGCTCGGCGGCGGCGGCCAACTGCTCTCGCCGCAGCTTACGTACGAGCCGTCCGGGCAGAACTTCTTCGCGGACACCGGCGACGACGGCGAGTACCGACGCTTCCTCTGTTGTAACAAACAAACATAAATATCTTCGGGCGTATCATCAGTCTATCACGAGTTAACCGTAGTATTTAATACTGTCCTCGTTAGCGAGTCAAGTATCACAAATGTATGAAAATCCAGTGCAGTTCCGCCCCCGGTAACTTGCTTAAACTAAAAATTCCTTACATTTAGAATATTTGACACGTGAGCGAGAATAGTTCACTATACCACTCGAAAACTGATGATACGCCCCCAGTTTTCGAATCACGTGTCAAGTATTCTAAATGTATGGAATGTTTAGTTCATGCAAGTTACCGGAGGCGGCGCTGCACTGGATTTTCATACATTTGTGATACTTGACTCGGTATCGAGGACAGTATCCAATACTACGGTAAACTGGTGTTAACCCACATCAGTTGGCAGACCATCAGCAAGTTGGTCCGATAACCTAACACGTATGGCAAGCAGTGGATGAGACTGGCACAAGACCGGCGAGAGTGGCGAGATAACGAGGCCTATACCCAGCAGTGGGTGGATGTGGGATGATATGGATTGATGGATTCTTTGACATTTTTAACACAGCATATCTAAGCAACTTACGAGTTCGTAAGTGCTTAGCTTGGGACTACAAGCTTATTCTATCTCAACAATATCCCAGGCACTGCAGTGTCCCGTTAAGTGTAGGCAAAGCTTGCCTCCTGACTCTGTAAAAATCATCTAGTAAAGATGCAAAGGCCTAAGTTGTTTTAGCTTGGGACTAGACGATGCTACTAAGATATCTGTTCGCTTCGCTCACTCGATCGATTAATTATGTATGTACAAAGGATGTAAGTATACTATTTAAAATAATCTTGCCTTGGTTTTGGGACGAGGTTTCGCCATGGAGAGATCGGGAAGACTGCTTACATCTCATTCAGTTCAAGAGACATTTGAATAAAACACACCCATGTTTTATTCAAATGACTCTTAAACTCGATATTTGAAATTCTATATTAGACCGACCGAGTTGAAATAAAAATAACGTGCCCGCGTAAGAAAAAGCAAACCTCTAAAATACATCGCTTCTAAACAGCCGCTTGCATCCTGGTACCTACATAGATACGCCAACTGCATAATTATATGAGATTACAAAGTTATTTATACAGTTGGTGTTATCTAGAAAATTGGACCTAAATAGGAAAATATTTTTGTTTTTCCTTGATTTATACACACTCGACATTAGTGGCAATTCGGAGTGTCGCAAAAGCTAAACTAAACTAATTAAAATTCTTGCCATCCTTTTTATTTCCATCGCTATGAAAGGGACGGCAACAATTTTAGTTAGCTTAGTTTAGCTTTTGCGACACTCAGAATTGCCACTATTGTCAAATTAGCAGGTCGTACATGGTTTAGACTGGCACAGGAATAGGGGAGGTTGGCACAAGCGAAGAGAAGCCTATGCCCAGCAGTGGGATGAGACGGGCTGCACATGATGATGATGATGAATTGTATTCTAAATTGTAAGCTTCTTTGTCAGCTAGAAGAGTTTAATGTACAACTAGCTACGCCGTATTTCCCGCGGTGAACAGTTCCCGTTCCCGTGGAAATACCGGCAACAAAAGTAGCCTATTCTTTAATCCAGGATATAAGCAATTGTGGTATCAAATTTCATCCAAATCCGTCCAGCCGTTTGAGCGTGAAAGAGTAACAAACACACTTACACACAAACTTTCACCTTTATAATATAAGTGTGAAGTGTGATGTGATACATGTATATCATAGAGAATACACCTAGATGCGAAGACGGGGCGGGTCGCTAGTGTTTTAAAAAAAAGCTAGGCCCACACCACCAGGTTCTTGCCTGATTCTTTCCCTGGTGTAGGGAGTCGCGTTGGAACAGGCATTATAATCAGCTAGCATGTAAAACGAAACTTAAGTGATTCTTAAGGTCCTACAAGAATAAATGATTTTTTCTTTTCTCTTTTCTTTTCTTTATAAAAAACTCAAAACTCACACAAACCCTTTCCATATCAGGATCAGTTCCATCACTGTCATCTTCCTCGTCCTGAAACAAAGTGAACAGTTCAGGGTGTTTTTCTTATTTTTATTAAAACTCTACTTGAGAAAGAAAATTAAGACTGTTCATGAACTTGAACCTTTAAACTTTTTAACAATATGCAAGAAAGTTATAAACTCGGGGTTTATGTATTTCAAAGTCAATATTTCAAGGTAATCCGTAGAAATGTTGTTTGAATGTTTTTAAAACTTAGTGACTTTGAACATTTACGGTAATTCCGAAAACCCCATATTACTGTAGAAAAATAGCAAGAAACTGATTCATAATGTACAGGTTTTTCACTAATTATATGTATTACAATACAACGTAAGGAAATCAGAAAATCACAGGTAAATGCATAATCTAAAATCTGACATACAATATAAAAAATCCTGATTGAGCAAAATAGAGCTTAGACACAGCACAGCAAATTTTATAATATAACAAGCTGCGCCCCGCGGTGAATAGTTCCCGTTACTGTGGAAATACCAGGATCAAAAGAAGCCTATGTGTTAATAATAATAATCCTGGTACCAAATCTCATTCAAATCCGTTCATTTGAGCAGGAAGGAGTAACAAAATTACACACACACACAAACTTTCACCTTAATTATTAGTGTGTAGAAAGTGCCAAATTTATGAAAAACCGATAAGCGCAATACAATAGTAGTTTTGAAATAAGCAGTACTTACTTCGTGTGAAGAAAGGCAAGTACACCACGACTCCTCCTGAATGTCATCCTCCGAGTCGTCTTCATCATTGCAGTATTGGGCCATGTAGTTCTGGTAAACCTAGAAAATAATTATATAAGTCAGTAAGTAAGTTCGTATGAGCAAGTGGCCAACTCTGGTGACGGAGTTTTTAGGCCGCCTTAAGGCCTCCGTCATGGCTAAACGACTTTAAAAGCCGGGACCGACAATTTAACGTGCCCTCCGAAGCACGGAAGCGCTCAGATATAAATGCCACTTGCGGTCACCCATCCAAGTAGCGACCGCTCAGAACGTTGCTTAACTTCGACGATCTATCGAGAACGTATTAGCAAGCTTCGCCACGAGCGCTTCATAAGTAATTATCCTATATTATCATTAGATCCAAATTATTGGGAAACCGATCTACAGAGAAAAAATATTTCACTAGATTCTGGATCTGGACAACGGATCTATCGAGATTGAACGTCTAAAATCCAGTAAGATTAAGAGGGCCCTTCCCGGCGCGTTTATTGTCGACGCGAGCATGGCTGAAAAGCTGGTTGTTTCATTCAGCGCAATGCTAAAAAAAGATGCAAAGCACGACTAGTCCTCCGCGTACCTCACCGCTAATCGTCTAACAAGCAAGTGAGAACGCGATAAGTTTGAACGAAAAAAACGTGCGGAAATTTCTTAAACGTGTCCCAGGAAGTAAAGTACGTGTTTTTCACGTGTTTTACAAGTTTGTGAAATAAATGTTTGACATTTAGAATATCTATAACATTTGCGAGGTTTCTATCACAATATTTGCTTTACTTTTACAATTTATGAGTACATTAAGGACGGCCAAAGTTCAGGTAAAATTTATGCAAAAAAGCAGATTTTTGGAGAATACTGCATTTTTTTCTCAAAATTTAGATTTTAGATTTTTAGTTAAAACATAGCTTTATGGAAGGAATTGGGAAAAATTACAATCTAAGCCTTACCTTTGTCTTGCAGTTCTTTTTGCCCCTATTGTCGAGTCCGAGCAGTCTATCAGCATTGGAAGTGGAAGCCTCTGCGAACTTAGAGAAAGAGCTGGAGCTGCCCACACTGGACACGTTGGAGCTGGTCCCGGCGTCACAATCATCATCATCATTATCCATCTCTTCAGCTTTGTACAGCTTCCCTTTAGGATAATCCTTCTTCTCCTCGATCGTGCTACTGAGGAGCTTCTGCATAAAATCTTCCTTCTTCTCCCCCTCTGGTTCAGGTTCAGGGATGGGGTCGGGGATGGGGTCGTCGGGTAGCGGGATCTGGCTCGGGTCATCAATGAGGCTCTTCATCATAGCACTGTTGTCGTCAACTGTGTCCTTGCTGCAGCCCGGCAGGCTGTAATCGCTGCCCATCATGTTGAGAGCTGATATCGTCTCGGAGCTGGAGGTGAGACTGGAACTGGCGCTGGATAAGGTGCGGTCGTATCTGAGCTTGCCGTCTATTGTGATCATGCTCTCGTTGGGGCAGAGTTTGAGGATTCTGTTCTCTTCTTCGAAGTCTTCTCTCTCTATGTCGTCAATGGGCTGGTCGCCACTTGTCGCGTCCGGTCGCCGCTCCAGGTTGTTGCCTTCTATGTTCATATCGTATGCGATTCGCCTCGTCTCCTCAAATAGATCGCTTGAGTGTGAGCATGACGGTTCCATTTTGGACTCCTCCTGTGAATAAATGATGCATTAATGACATGAATCTGTAAATTAGTCATAAGAAAGTGATCTTATTATTATAAACAGCTGGTTTCTCGAACGCAGATCATCTTTAAAACAATTAATCAATGATATTTTTGATTATAGTGTTAAACCACACTTAGGTATTTCATTTTTAAATGAAAAATCTTACTAAAAGTTTTAAGACTTCGGCAGGATTCGAACCCGCGAGATACAAGCGATCACCCTTAAGTCGTCGTATCCTACGAAAAAGGAAACAGTTGCAAAACACCAACTTTACAGGAGGCGGTTTTTTCTTAATATTTCGATGAGTTTTCAACTTTTTAATGAATTTTTTTTTTTATTTATTTTTATAACATCCTATTCATCATTCCAAGTACTTTTAATTAATTTAACACTGCTATTTCCCCCATTTTTGTCGCTTGTTTCCTTAATCCGTGTAATATTTTCTGGTTGGCTTGGTCCAAAGCGCCTTAGTAACCTTTCTCCACGGTGATTTTTGTTGACGCTAACCTTTGTTGCCTTGTTCACCCGGAGTTGGCAGGGTACTGATGACAATTAATGTGGGCTTAGGCCAAAATATGATATGTTTGAACGTGCTTCTAACTAGGTACTTCGACAACAACTAATGTTTTTATGATTTTGCGAATAAACTTAATAAGGGTGAAATGCAGTGCCAAAGTTTTAAGTGAAACGTATTAATGGTAGGTGTTTTGAACTCTGTTGGATAGTTACTATAGATAGATCAATAATTAAATCTACTATTTAAAAGAGGTAAGTTGGTTTGTTTGTTTGTTTGTTTGTATGTTTAGAGTAGGTAATCTCCGAAACTATTCATCCGATTTCAAAAATTCTTTCATCGATGTGTAGGATGGACATTCCGAATATACATATTTTTTCATAGGCTATATTTTATCAAGGTAGGTACCGAAGCGAGCGAATCCGCAGGTGTGTAAGCTAGTACAAAATAAATCGACACAAACATTGTTTCGGAGTTCTTCGACAAAACTATTAAAAAAGGTGAAATGCGGTGTCAAAGTTCAAGTATAAAAAGCTCTCTACGCTGGCATGATTCATTTGATTCGAAGTCAGCTTAAATATATTGCAAGAAAATTTAAATGTTTCAGACCATAGAATAGAAACCGACCAACAGCCAGCCACAACAACAAGCATCATAAGCAAAATCAAGTGTCACATGACGCATCTGTCCTAAAAAAGTTCGATCTATGAATCTTGCTGCGCTCGCTTGGTTCAAAGCTCACTTACTTACCCACACTTTTAACTGTGTCAGACTCTATGGTCTGACACAGTTAAAAGGAACCTACCAGCAGTCAGCCTTTTCTATAAGCACCATATTAAGCAAAATCAAGTGGTTCATCATGATGCAATTGTATTTTAAAAAAATCTGCTCGCTGCGCTTTCTTGGTTCGAAGAACGCTTAGCTCGTAAGGTAGCTTCGCTCGCACGGTAGCTTCTTGAATATTTTGCAAGCAAATTGAACTGTGTCAGACCATAATTATAATAGAAACCGACCAAAAGTCAACCTCTAAGAACACAGTAAGCAAAATCAAGTGTCACACTACGCATTTGTCTTAAAACAAATCGGGTAATGTCTATGAAACTTGCACGGTAGCTTTTTGAATATTGTGCAAGCAAATTGAACTGTGTTAGACCATTATAAAAAGAGCACAGCAAATCAGCTTTTTTTAAGAACACCGTAAGCTAAATCAAGTGTCACATGACACATTTATTCTAAATAAAATGTCTTTAAGCTTTAAAAAGCTCGTTGCGCTCGCTTCATGAAAGCTTCTTCAATATTTCGCAAGTAAATTTTACTCTGAGACCATAGATTAGCAACCGGCCATCAGTCAGCCTTTTCACCACTTATGCAAAAATAAGTGTCACATGACGCATATGCCTTAAACAAGCCTATTTAAAAACTTTTTAGAAACAAGATTTAATAAAGAGAACTAAACTTTAAAAAATCCAGCACCAAAGTAGGTAGGTACTCGTCAAGACCAATCAAATGAGCTGAAACTCGATGGGGTTGTGTAGTTTCTTTGAGTTCCTATGACCACCTTCTAGTTCCATCATCAGATCAGACCCTGGTAGCCATCTAAAAATAAAATACTCGCCAAGAAGAAACAAACAAGCCGTAACTCGATGGAGTTGCGTCGTTTCATTACAGAGTTCCTATGACCACCTTCCAGTTCCATCATCAGATCAGACCCTGGTAACCATCTAAAAATAAAATACTCGCCAAGACGAAACAAACGAGCCGTAACTCGATGGAGTTGCGTCGTTTCATTACAGAGTTCCTATGACCACCTTCCAGTTCCATCATCAGATCAGACCCTGGTAACCATCTAAAAGTAAAATACTCGCCAAGACGAAACAAATGAGCCGAAATTCGATGGTGTTGCGTCGTTTCATTACATAGTTCCTATGACCACCATCCAGCTCCATCATCAGACCCTGGTTAACATTGAAAGACAAACTACTCGTCAAGACGATTCAAATGAGCCCAAACTCGATGAGGTTGGGTCGTTTCATGGCGAAGTTCCTTTGCCCACCTTCACCTTCCAGCTCCATTATCAAATCAGCACCATCTCATCATCATATTGCATTGTCACGCGGTTTACACGTGTATGCAAAATTTCAGCTCAATCAGTAACCGGGAAGTGGATTCAATTTAATTTGCAAGATTTGATAACAAACATCGGGACAGGTGAAACTAAATAAAAGCTTGTAAAAATAATAACTTATGAGCTCGCTTCATTGTAAATTCATGATACTCCACTCACGCATGTCCGCACTCCACGGTAATCTTGGACGAGTAAAGCAACAGTTGCGTTTATCGCCCGTGCTCCGCCCGTCGCACTCGATTTCGCGCGTGGAACACAGCTACCAGAGCGTTTGTTTCCGTATTCGCCGAGAGAAATTCAGCAATGTAATTGTAACCGAATTTTAAAACTTTAATAACTTATTGAAATAAATTTATTTTTGAACTTTTTTTGAACTGATTAGATGTAAATGATAGTGAAGATTCCAAAAATGCAATAAAAATAAAAGGTGACAGTGGCGTCTGTTTCCTTATTCGTAGGATACGACGAAGTGTGTGCCATAACGCCGAGGAATGAGCGGGAGAGCGAATAATGTTTTTACTCGTGAGTGAGAAGCGCAGAACGATAGACACGCAACATAATTTATAGCGAAAAAACAGTTTTTATTTAATTACAAGTTAATTAAACAAGTAATCGAAAAATTAAAAAACCAGAACTAAATGAATACTTCTAGGCTATTTGTCAAAACATAAAACCAACAAAAATAGCGTTCTGTTCCTGAGATAAATAGCAAACTGTGTGAAAAACATGTATTTTTCAAAAAAATATATGATCGAGAAAACTTTTACCAATCGTGTTTCTAAAAAACCACAACGCAAGATAAAAGTTCAAAGTTTAATTTCTCCAAACATTATAAGGTGGTATCTTTCACGGATTTTGAGATCTAATACGATTCAAACCACATATTTGCTACCTACGGCCTCTTAAGCCTTAGGGCTGCCTTACCACTCGGCCACGAAAAAAAAGTAAAATTTTTAGTAAGATTTTAAATGAAAAAAAATTATCAATGGTCAAATGACGTGACCAGTGTCAAATTAGGGACAAATTCGACACTGTCACGTGATTTGACTTTTGGAGATGATATCTGTGTTCGAGAAACCGGCTGTATGATATTTTACTCATACTCATCATTCAGTGGCAAAATTAAAAATGTTATTCTAACCCACTTCAATTACGTGAGAAAAAAGCAATTTCCTGCACTCTCGTGGTGCATTTCTGTGCATAATTCCAAAGATTCTCAAACATTTTTATGGGACCACCCTAGGAATATCTTATTTTCAACAAAAAAATAATCATCAAAATCTGTTCTTAAACGACGAAGTTATCCGCGAACACACATAAAAAATATATAAATAAGTATGGTTGAATTGAGAAACCACCTCCTTTTTTTTAAGTCGGTTTTATAAAGTGTAAATGCCTATTTGTGTTTAATATTTACGAAGGATATGGAATTACCATTAATTACAATTTAAATGGCCACCTAAATCTACCATTGAGATGTATTATAGAGCCACAATCAGACAAATAAAATGTAAACGCCAAAACGCTGCGCACACTACGTAGTGTGCAGAGTTTTACTTTATTGCGTACAAGCGACATTGAACAGTAAAACAAACGACATAACGTCTACATTCAAATGTCAAATGTCATTGTAGAACATTGAATTTGCTCGCACATTTTTTGAGTGTTGTCAGTTGTCAGCTATGAGATTGTGACTCTTTAATACATCTCAATGAAATCTACAAATACTGATTGAACAGATCCTTAATATGAACTATTTGAACCAACAATAATCACTTACTTGTTTTACTTGTTTTGAAGTAATGGTTGCATGGGCGCTTATGCTGTACAAAAAAAAACATTATTAATTATAAATTTAATTTACTGAGTAGGAAGAACAAAATAATAATAAGTCACAAAAGGTATCGCCTATGTGAATCATGATTTATTTTGTTTTACATGAAATGAACATGACAAAATAACATAATATTCAATAAGGTAGTTGTATGCTTCAAACTAGCGCCACCACCTATTTAATTGTATTATTCCGTTTAACAAAAGAATAAAAAGAAATATTGTACAGTTTGTGATACATATAGCTTTATTTGATACCTCCTTAAGTTTTATTTTGTATAGTTTTTAGGAAGAGTAGTTGCACTTGGTGGCCACCAAACTCTTCATAGTCTATTAAAAAAAAAAACTATTACAAAGGTATAAAAAAAAGCATAGGTATGATTATGTATCACAAACTGTATAATACATTCTAAAAATTATTTTGTTCTACGTAATAGCAAAGATGATTAATATCTAGAAGACAGACAAAGGCCATACACAAAATCGTAACCCTAAAAAATAGCCTGAAAGCTCTAAAACATCAATTTTATCCAAGAAATTTCAATTACTTTCTAGTTAAAAATGTTTAAATATTGAATATTGTTGCTACCTACTACTAAGTATTGAAATTTCTTGGATAAAATTGATGTTTTAAAGTTTTCAGGCTATCTGGTACTGCGGGATCGGGTTACGATTTTGTGTATGGCCTTTGTCTGTCTTCTAGATATTAATCGTCTTTGGTAATAGTAAGATAAAATAGGTGGCGGCACTAGTTTGACACATAAAACCATCTTAAATAAGGACTGAATAACAGGAGGATATCAAAAACAACTTAATATTTTGAAGTGTTGTTTTGATAATTGTTCAATAGTTAAGTTAAAATAAATGTTGCAGTCGATGCTTTTAGAAAAACATGTCACAGTTAAGCACTTAGTTTGTTCGTTTGTATGAACAAGAGGCCAACTAATTATTATTAATGTTCTTTTTGGTACAAAAATGAACCAAACTTATTTTAAGTTTTTTTGACAAGCCCTTGTATTCTGAATTTTAGATATAACTATAAGAATCATCTTAACTTCTCAACCAAATGATCTTATTAAAGAAATGCTTATTGAATTATACAATATCACACAATGAATATAATGAAGTTCCATTAGCTATGTTAAAAAACCTATAAAGCTGTTTTTTGTCAAGTTGTATGTGTACAAAAATAAATATAAACAATAGATGTTGGTATGCCATCAAAACAAAATATTTTTACAAATAAGGTTTTGTGATGTAATCAGCATGAAATAATGGGTTTTAAATAAATACAATGTCATTCAAGTTGATTTGTATGAATACTAGATTAACGGTAAGAAAAGTACAATTACACCACACTTTAACGAACCTGGCATCTGGTTCCTTGACGGGAGCATCTACGCACAACAACAAAGTGTCAGAATTAGACATTCTTTGGTTAGTTGATTGGTACTTTCCTTTATGAGTGCTCAACGAACCGTTTGTCAAAGGTCCTTGGTTGTTCAGCAAAAGCTTGTTATTTGTCTTCATTGTACATATAAAATTTACTTTGTAGACGTTAAAAATTACATTAGCCTAAGACAATATAACTAGTATTGCTAATGTTTTCAAAGGCATTATTTATTCATTTGTACACATATGTTTTAAACATAACTTATATCATTTGGTTTTGTCAATTCAAGCTTTTGTGGTCTCCTGCAATTGAAGAGGTACAATTAGTTTATATTTTAAGTTTAAACTAAGGTTGTCAAAACTGTACTTAATTGTATTACATAGTGTATTTTACCTAGTTCTGCTTTATGTTGTCTATCTACATTGAGAGAAGAACATGCAGTCTGCATAACTTTAAGTTCCAATTTGCAGCTGGTATTTAAAGTAGGGTAAGGGTGCTGTCAACATCAAAATACTATATACCAACCAACTAAATGCAATCATTATGTAGAACCATATTTTCCAATTATTTTTTAGTTAAAACAAACAATATCACTGAAATGTTTTCAACGCTAAGAGGATACATTCTACAACCAAAACTCACTTAGTTCAAACAACAACAACAACCAGTAAACAATAAACCCTCAATGATAAAATTTATCCAAATATGATAATATTATAATATCCCAATTGAAAAACATATGATTCAGAGCTAGGTATCATAAAAAACTTAAGACAGAAGGCAAGGCAAGGCCACAGAAGAACACAGAACAAGTTCACTAGAACAGAAATGAATTGAGCTCCAATGTCACAACCAAGGCCATTTCAATCAAATGCTACAATCAGACCAATCAGTACATTACCGAAGGGTGAGGAGTCCAGGCCAATAAATTTTGAAATATAAATACTTACGGGAACATTCTACACACGATCGATAACTAAACACGATGTGCCTAATTCGCTCGCGCACTTTTTACAATATCACATAGACATCGAGACAGTAAGTTAAAATCACAATGTGCTCCTACAAACCCCTCGGAACTTCAACCGTGAGAATCATTTTTTACAAAGGATATTCACATGCATCCGTCCCAACAAAAAAAAACCATAGACGATTTTACCACGATTTATGGCGAAATTACCTGACCTTTGCAATTTACAACCCTTACGTCTGCCCCAGCTGTATTTGCAATTCTTAAAAACGAACAGCAGAAGTTGCGCAGAAACATATCGATAGCTCATCAGCTCTTCCTGGGATTTTGAAAGGCGTGAAAACATAAAAAAAGTGGGATGAGGGACTAATTACGTTCCCCACGTCGCGTAGAGTTTCGATGATTACTAACCTGTGTTTGATTAGGAAGCTGGATCTCTCATTGGTTTTAATTACGACTTGTTACGAAACATCACAAAAGTTGGATTCCGGTATTGTAAAATATTACAGCAATGTGCTTGCTTTGACAAAACTTGAAACTTTACTTCAAACTCCGTCCGTGGCCGTGGTCCGTCCGCCATCGACCATAGACTAAAACTGTATGTGTTGCCATGCCATTGCCATGACTTATTTTTTTTCAAGAAAACATGTTCTTGTCTTGTTTATGATTCTCCGGTGCTGCTGAAATACACAGATGTAGGACTAAAGACATGTTTTTATTGTTGTTGTTATAAGATAATGTTTTTAATCCATCTTCCTAGCTGAAATATTATAATGTATAGCCTATCGTCCTTGGTTGGTATTTATTTAAGTACCCAAAGAGAATAAAGTCACAGTACCTACAAAATAAGTTAAACCACCAACCAACCGTGAGCGAGATCTCTTTCGAGGCGAACTACATAAATAGGTAGGTATAAGCTTTCGCCCACGGCTTCACTCAGGTGATACTAGCCCGGATAAAAATTACCTTAATATACCAGGTCATAAAGTATGCAAGATAAAAGTATTCTTTCTGTATTCTGAGAAGTAAGTATTCCAATCCAAGATTCAGCTAAATCCTTTCATTAGTTTTCGCGAACATCCATAATAGAGGTATTATAGGTACCTACCTACATCCATACAACTTTCGCGTTTTTAATATTACCTATTAGGATAGTAATGGAGGCTATTCGGGATGTGTCGCCAAAGCTAAACTAACTAAACTAGGCTTTTTGGCGGGAATTTGAGAAGTCATGTTTTTTTTCTTTTTGTTTTATTTTCCAAACCTTTTTAGCGAATGTTAAATGTGTAATGATGGTGGATTATTAATTAGTACATAAGTGTGGGCAAATGAAACAAAACTGGATAACATTGCATTTCGAATTCTCGCAAAAAAGTTCGTGTGATGCTTCAGTAAAGACCCACATCTTTACTGAGCCACAAGGGAATGCGTGGGATATGTATAATTGTATTATGTATAATTTGTATTTGTGTACCTGTATCTCATAATTTAAATATTACTTGATAGTGGCTAATTGCACAAGCCGTGCGAAGCCAAATAAAAAGAAAAAAAATAAACTAAACTAATTTGACAGCAATCAAATTGTTGTCATCCTTTTTATTTCTTCAATCGTTATGAACAAAGAGCATGGTTATGAAAGGGACGGCAACATTTTTAGAGTTGTCAAATTAGTTTTTTTTTTCTAACCTATGCTGGCTGTCCAACTGCTGGGCAAAGGTCTCCCCCCCCCCACATACTACTAGGATGCTAACGCATGTCTCCCCCATCAACTTCCAAGCATTGCGATCGCCGGCGCTTTGCTCTTTGGCGCTTCGTCCCACCCACCAATCAGCCCTGAATGCATCGAGATCATCACGCCAGCGTCTTCGAGGTCTGCCCCGGCGGCGTCGCTAATTAGTTTAGTTTATTTTTGGCGACATTCAGAAAAGCATATATACCTACCTACTGATGTCTACTGTTGTAGGTATCCTGGTATCATAACCTATGGAGGGAGTAAAGGGCTATGGATGGAGTACCTATAGTTTATTATTATTTAGACTAATACATATAAATTATAATAAATAAAAAAAGAGTTGCTTCTACAGGGAATTTTATTTTTTCAACCCTACAGATTACACTTAAAAAATTTAGAAAAAACATTTTGTATGTAGATTACTTACATTTTATTTTACTAAGTATAAGTACTAGGTAGGTATATCTACTTATTACTACTACCAAGGACGATAATCGTCCTTGCAACTAGCTACTACTACTAATGACAAGATGAGTGGGTAAAAAATGATTTATCTACCTGTAATCCACATTGAGATAACTTGGTATTGTGCTACAAAATTAAATAAAATATGTTTATAATGTAATATAAAAAATTGTGTTACATACACATTGAGATCTTGACTATGTTAAAATATCAAAACTAAAATTATTTTTATGCACAGCCCAAATTATAAATCACGAAACTATTGAACTTAGTCAGTTCATTATAAATGAAAAATCTTACTAAAAGTTAACGGATCCGGCAGGATCCGTTAACGATCCTGCCGGATCCGTTAACTTTTAGTAAGATTTTTCATTTATAATGAACTATCCAATACCTAAGTGTGGTTTAACACTGTAAAAATAATAAAAAACTATAGAACTTAGTCAGGTCGGTAATAACAACCAAGCGAGTTTTCAATGGCAAAAATAGATCATTTTCTTTGTCTTTTATAACCAACTGAAAACGTCTAGGAAATCATTTAACAAAATACGGTAATGATCATGGATCTATTATCACATCATCAACACAACATGTTAAGCATGTCCTTAATCCATGTGGAGTTGATACAATATTAGATTCTTCCCGCCGAAGAGTGGGGTCACACACATTATTACAATATTTTTGTAGACTCATACAACTTAAGATTCAACTTAAGAATGACCGTAGATCTATCGCCATAGGCCATAGCTAGTAAGGCGCAGCAAGTGCATCTGGTATAGTGCACTAGCTATTAACATTTGTCACTATAAGGACAATCAGTAAGATTTCATATTTAATACAAAATAACTCAATTTTGATTAGTTTGGCACTTAATTATGAGGTACGAAACAATACCTTATTACATTATTATGTATTTTAAAGGAATGCAAATTATTTCCAAAGTAACCCAATTGTTTTACTAAAAAAATTCATACAAAAGTTTGTTCTTTCTCGACGATCACCTGTAACACGGCCTACTGCAAAGCAAGAAACAAAATTTACCAAGATTAAGAGAACAAGCACTAGTGAGTAGTTCAATCCTTGCTAGGGTGGCTGAGCATGTTGGCCATTCGCTCCATGTTGACAGAATAGACTGAGTGGTTACCAATGATGTTACGATTGGCTTGCAGAGTGAGGTATACATCTTCAATGGTCAACTTGATAGATTCATCTTCTTTGGGTACGCTGAAAATTTACAATACTTTAGAAATTCATTGCCTCAACATATTAAAATAATTACTTTTTAGAAGCAGCGCTCGTGGCGAAGCTTAATACGATGTTCTTGATAGATTGTTAAGCAAAGTTCTGAGCGGTCACGACTTGGATGGGTGACCGCAAGTGGCATTAACAGCTGAGCGCTTCTGTGCTTCGGAGGGAATGTTTGTTGGTCCCGGTTTTTAGAAGTACTTAAGCCATGACGGAGGCCTCTAGTGAGTGTAGATTCCATTTGCATATTTTCCTTGGCTTCGTTCACGGACCGCGCGCGATCCCCACCTCCTTCCCATTTTTGTCAGTATTTTATCCCAACACAAAGCAAAAGGATCGTGAACTTATCATTATATTTGTTAATATTTCTGTTAGTGTTAGTGGATCGATGATCGGCGTGAAGTGCAAACGCGAGTGTGGAAGGGCTATAATTATTATGGTCTTACTGAATAACAGTTTATGAATTTGAATTTTGACATAAATTGCATCCTCATCCAGGTAATCTTTGCATAAAATGGAACATGCCTGTGTAAATAATTCGTCAATGAAAACATGTATTAAAACATGCAAAGTTAAACACCTACTGGTCAAAGTCTTTATAACAAAATTATGTGAACACAAAATTTTTTGAAAACTGAAGTGTTAACAAAAATACTCTCTAAGAGATTAGAAACTCACCTGCAAGCCATTTCAAGAGCGGTTGCATGTTCTACTTCATCGATGGTTGCAGGGCGTCGAGCACCAATAAATCCAAGTCCTCCCACCGGCATCGCCTCTCTCTGCCATGGGTTTACGAGCCGGGCAGTGTTCCTCAAGAACATGTTTGGGGCAGGGCCTCCCAGATCATACATCATGCCGTTTTTTTGCTTGTAAGCCTTGCGCTGTGCAATAACAGCATGGAGGATATTCTTCAGAAGTAGCTGGGTTGCCACCACCACTATATTTGCAGCATCATCTTCTACACCTTCAAGGTCATGGTCCCAGGCTGCTAGCATGAAGCGGCCAACAATGAGTGCTTGATCAGGCAGGAAGACTTCCTGAAATATGTTAGTTGCATAATGAGAACACAAATAGAATAAGAGCTTTGTTGACTGAGTGGAAAACTGCCTTGAATTTCAATTTGAAGTTTGTGGGTTCATATTCCGGCTGTGCATCAATGTCATATTTCATTTGGAAAATATTATGGTGTATTTAAATCACAATATTATTATATCTATACAGTGCAAGAAAATATTGTGAGGAACCAGTTAGCTTTCTATTAGTTGAAGGGCTGCCAACCTGCAACATAAGGACTGCTTATTTCTAATGTGGGCATGTACTAAACATGTTTTGGGAATGCAACAAATATGATTAAAACTGAGTCATATTTGATTCCCTCTTTGAACTATTATTGCTCTTAGCCATACAATGCTGGATATTGATTCTCTAGTAACTATTAAAACCATCACCTTACAAGAGAATCAGGAATACAGATCTGCCTAATCCTACCTGTGCTACATATTTCACTCCGTCGCAACCAGCTCCCTGCGGTGACTTCGGAGGCAAATACTCGATCATGTCAATTGGATCGAATCTCGGCATATGCTCGAAGTCAATATCCCTGGCGGCAGTTGAAGTGGTAGCCGTGGCAACTCGTGGTTTCCGATTTTTACCGTATGAGAAAGCTCTTTCATGAGCAAGAGAAACCGATGTCTCAGCTAAACCCCCGACTTTATTCAGCAAGGCTATCAAAAACTCATTGTGGTAATGCACTTGTTCAGGATTGAGCAGCTTTCGGGCTTCTGTGTCGAACATTTCCTTGCTTTTCTTCATCTGAAACCACTGTTTCATGTGGGTGAAATATGCCGGTGCGTTGTCGGCCAGTACCGTGTTCAACTTGCGACGGGCTAGATTTAGCTTATCCTCTTCAGTTATCTCCCTTTCAGTTTTGATTGTTTCCGTCGGCTCCATCATTGCGATTCACAAGTGTTCACAAGATTGGACTGGACTATCGAATGCAAAAATTATGAAAAAATACTCAAGGAAACTGGAAAACTATTGTTGAATTTCCTTCAAATTCCATCCATCCACAGACTAGCTAAGCAAAGCAAAGAGCATGTAATAAGGTAGGTAGGTAGGAGAGATAGCAAACACAAACACATATTGTTTGTGACATTGACAATGATGACATTAAAAACTAGCTGTCAAAGTCAATGGTTTTTTTTATTATTTTATCAGCTAAGCTAACAATAGGCAAGACTATTCATCGTTTTTATTAGTAGCCCAAATAAATAAATAAATAAATCCGAACTCCTTGCTGAACTGTATTGAAATAAATTGAGTAATTGTGTAATGAAGGCCTCCAGTACTATTACATGCTCTTTGGCCTCCAGAATCTCCCTTTAGAACGCACCGGGGTGCCCCGCGCCGGTGACCTTATCGCAGTTTGCACGCCAGCTGGAGGAAAACCTTGTATAGCAAATACTTACGTTGGTAGAAAGATTCTCTCAATGCTCTTTGGATTCTCTTCCGTCTTTCAAAATTGGCACCAAGAAAATCAATCAATCCCAAATTGCTCAAAATAAAATAAATAAATCAAAAAGTGTGAAGACTCATACAAAATAATTGTTTCATTTATTAAACCATAAAAAAATGATAATATTATTATAATTTTATTGGATTTAAAACTGTTTAGTGTGATATTGATGTGCATTTATTATTGATTTTTTTGTACCTACCTACAAACAATCTAGATAGCTGAACTATGGCTGACAAAGAGCTTTTAGCAAAGCTGGCTAACATGTGAGTCCTAACTTGTAATTTTTCTTGTTTCTTTCTCCTTTTATATATATTGTACCTAATGTGTTTCTTTTAGTAAGTGTATGATATAAGTAATGACAAAATAAAGATTTTTCTTTCTTTCTTTCTTTCTTTCTTTCTTTCTTTCTTTCTTTCTTTCTTTCTTTCATTACTTGTGCCATTTCTAATTAGTCACCTTAGGCCTTTAGGTGGCCTGAAAACTCCGTCACCAGAGGTGGCCACTTGCTCATACGTCCACCTACTCTACCTATTACCTACCTATTAGCTAGGTACCTACGGGGCTAGGGAAGTAAGTAGGTAGGTACCTACTTGCTTCGGGTTTTAGTTTATCATTGCCGTTCATAAAGTAAAGTGCACTAGATGCACAAGCTACCTACCTTTGAGAAAAACGCGCCTAAAGCAATGATAGTTATAATAAAATAATAATATTATAAAACCGTCTATCATTGGCATAAAGTACCTAGGTACTACCTACATTTTTCTATAAACCTACCATAATAGAAAAAAGTAAGTAGATACTTAAAGAATATTATGCGGTAGGTAGGTACCTACCTACCTACCTAGAATTGGTAAAGTAGTGTAGGTATAATCTTTAGATCTCTACATCTCTACCATAATAATAAACCGACAGCGGAACATTGAATCTCCTCCTTTTTCAAGTCGCTTAAAAAGGGTGCAAATCCCGTTGAAATCAAAACATTTGATATGTTTTTTATTTCAATTCTTTAACTGGGGGAATTTCAGACCGTTAGCGCGGCCGGGGTTCGACGCGCTGGGCATGTCAGCGCCGGCGCTGGTGCAGCTGAACCCGGACGGCAAGTGGGCACGCAGCGCGCCGGGCTCGCTGGACGAGGAGCGGCTGAAAGCCGTGGTGGCGCACCTCATCAGCTCGAACGCCGTGGCGGCCGCGCAGAGCTACTGCTGCCAGTGCGCTTGCAACTCGCAGGTACCTACCTACCTACCTTAACTTTTGTGACATGCTAATTTGTTGTGACGAGACGAGATCAATTTGTGACGAGATCCTCCACCGTAATGCCGGCGCCCCACATGCGCTTCAACTTGAAGCCAACATTAAAATGGCCAGTGGCAATGCTCCGTTTATGTCTAATAACCATAAACGGAGCATTGCCTTTGGCCATTTTAATGTTGGCCCCAAGTTGAAGCACATGTGGGGCGCCGGCATAAGATGGAGGATCTCGTCATAACCGACCAAATCGACCTTACGATCTGTCTCATCAACATTTCTCGTTTTTAATAAAAGGAATCCGAAGAAATCTGAAATCCGAATAATAATATAAAAATAATAAAAAAAAACATTTATTTTCCTCTTACAAAGGTTTCCTTATAGTAGGTAGGTACAAATAGTAGGTAGGTACATAGGTACCTACTTAATTTAATGTTGACGTGAACCTGATAAGCAAGAGGCTGGTGCCTGAGATAGGTTTTTAGAAAAAACCTGTAATACAGGGTACCAGGTCCACTTACTTCACGGACTCAGAAAACAAAACATTTCTTAGGTACTACCTAGGTATATACCTAACATACAGAAAACTCAATGGTTGTGTAGGTACTACTTGAGGCACTTTTAGTTGTCTGAATAGATAGACTGATTTGTGGTAGGTAGACGTGCGAAAGGTGTACCTACCTATGCAAGTTTCCAGCTTAGGTACCTACCTATCTCTCCTTCCGAGGTTGGCCTATGGTTTTGCTTATTTCACTGAACTTAGGTAGGTACTTAGATATTCATCATTACCTAAGCGATGTTTTGTTAACCGAGTTAATTCCGTAGCTACTTTAGAGAACACGTTATGAGGTCCACCCACACTTAGCGTCCTTTGATTACCGATCGATAATCAAAGACCTCGACGACCTCTGTGGCGCAGTGGGCGAAGGCTCGCCTGAGATGCGGAGGTTGCGGGTTCGAATCCCGCCGCGGAACAAATGTTTGCAAGTTCTGCAGATATTTGTTCCGGGTCTGGATGTTTTTCTATCTATAAATGTATGTATTTAAAAAAAAAAAATGTTTCTAAGTAGTATATCAGTCATCTGGTTACCATAACACAAGCATTAAGTTGCTTAGCTTGGGACTAGATGACGCCGTGTGGAATGTCCAAGGATATTTATTATTATTTATTATTTATAAAGAATTCTACCTAGAATGTAAACGTAATAGTAGAATGTAATTCAAGCTACTAAAGCAGTATGAACTAGGATTTGTTTGTATTTCAATTGATTGATTGCCTCTAGCTCATTTAGATATTAGGTATCTGCTCTTCCTAAAAAAATAATTGGGCACGTCACGTAAACTTTAATTGCTTTTAGATATTTTAGATCGATTTTCGCAGCAGTGATGATACGGCCGAATAGTGTTGGTTCGTATCATAATACGCAGCTCTATCCCCAATCATACTTCATAAATTGGTCGAATAATATTGCCGATTAAACAGAGTATAAAGGCGTGAGTTGCGCAATTTCATCTCTGTTTGATCTTTAGAAAGCACTAGTTTCGACCCGTGGTTTCACCTATGTAAAATTATTTCTCATATTTAAGTGTTTTCATAATATAATAATGGAAAGTGAATGGAGTTTAGGAATGGAGCACTTTTCTATCACATCAACCCATGCCCTAGTCTCTAGTCGAATCAGTAGCGTGAATAAAAATTCGTTTAAATTATTCATAGGTAATAGTGGCAATTCTGAGTGTCGCAAAAGCTAAACTAAGCTAACTAAAATTGTTGCCGTGCCTTTCATAGCGATGGAAATAAAAAGGATGGCAATAATTTTAGTTAGTTTAGTCTTTTATCTGTGGTTTAGTTTAGCTTTTGCGACACTCAGAATTGCCCCCAAAACATCGGATAAATCACAAAAAATTTTGATGTAGGACAAAATTCGCTAAAAACTAAAAAACACTTTCGTTTTTTAACCGACTTCAAAAATAGGAGGAGGTTCTCAATTCGACTGTATTTTTTCAAAATGTTCCTTACCTACCTCATAACTATCGACTGGGTGAACCGATTTGATGGTTCTTCTTTTATTTGAAAGCTGGGTGCTTCCCGTGTGGTCCCATAAAAAAATTTAGGATCTGATGAGGATTTTCAGAGTTATGAACAAATTACTCTCTTACGAAATTGAAGTCGTTTTATAAAAAAAAAAATTTGCCACTTTTTGATGATAGGTAATGATCTTGATCTCCAATTCTGAGGCGGTAGGTAGGTAGGTACCATGTAGTTCTCGGGGTCAGCTTACGTTACATAAATGAAGTTGGAGAACTGTTAATAGCTATTTTAGACTTTAGACATGTCCCTTACTTTGTCTGCAGAAAGACGGCGGCAAATCAAATTACGTGCCAGTGATTATGATGCCGATCTATGCAGCTGACGACTGTCCCTTCGATATGGACTGCGAGATCCAAAAGATGAAAGACGCAGAATCAAAGCCGACCAAAAAAACAACCACAATCGAAAAAGGCAAAGCGGAGGAGAAAGAAAAGGACAAAGCTAAGAAGCCTAAGAAGCGAGGCTTCGTTATGCAGAGATTGACTAATTTCGATTTATTATCTCAATGGTAAAAATATAATTAGTTGTTGTTTAAGTATATGTTTTTCTTGTTCATTTTAGCGGCGGGGCGGTGATGAACTTTACCTACTCATTACAGCTAACAATAGAGATGAATGGAAGGAAGGCCTTTGCCCTGCAGTAGGACGGGCTACGAACGATCAAACTTGTCTAAAGGGTCTTTGTGTGTTGGCTTCGGCCCCATGCAGGCATACCTAATGCCTATCAAAGGGACTCCATAGTCTCGAGATGTGAAACTTGAAATAAAAATACTTATCGGACCGACTTCTATTTTGCTATCTGTATGTTCCTATTGTTTGGCATACCTACTTTTAGTTAAATCATCTAAATTTCATAAGTATAATTTTACCAAACTTTACACAAATTTTCAAACTATGTAACTTTTTGCTATTGGATCTTCATAGAGCATACAACGGAATGGGGTTCAGTAGCTTAGTAGGCACACTAACCAACACTGAGGGGTGAATAAGAACGGCCCACCCCCCGAAACGGTCTTATGCGGGCGCCACACATTGGAGTGTTGGAACGTGCTGGTTCTAACACTAACACTCCAATGTGTGTATCGATCTTACGGTTATTGGACACAAACGAGCATTGCCATTGCCCATTCTATTCGTAGCCAATGTGGGAACCAAGTTTCAGACAATGTGTGGTGCCCGCATTACTTCGTAGACACGGACTCTCCATTCCCACTACTTATTGGAAGGAGTTAGTTTTACTTTAGGTTGGAATCGTGACCAGGCGCATCAAACTGCATGTTGCTGCTTGCTTTCATACATGCTTTTTTTGCATTTCGCTTGCTATGTTAATAATAAATAACATAAGAATATGGATCGGAAATAGTGTGCTCAATAATAATAGTGTATAAATTTATAATATTTTTACAGTGATAGACTTAGGTATTAGGAAATTTCATTTTAAATGAAAAATTCAAGAACATTTAGGTATAGGAACAAAATGTTCTTTCGGCCAAGTATAACTTTGGTAGGTACTTAATAAGTTTTTAAAATTGAGGTCAACTGATAAGGTGGAAAACGTGATTTCGACGGCTTAGGTAGGTACTCCATTATGCTCCCACCCTCGTGATCTCAGTGGGATCATACAACACTTTTGAGTTCATTAAGCTCCTACTAGGGAGCATTGAACACTCATCGTTCCATTATAATCCCACACACCTGGAAGTAATGATGTTATGTGAAAATGTGAAATGCCTAACCTATATTTCCTGTCTTGTGTCCTTCTCTGTTATTGTACTCTGTTATTGTTGTAAATAAACAAATTTTATAATTTATTTATTGTTTTTTCTATTGTATGGGTGTGTGCTGAATAAATGTTTACCTATCTATCTATCAATAGGTACACAATTATTTTCTTTATCAACCTACTTTCAAAATAAGTACTGATTATTGGTCACTAAGGATCTGAGTTTGCAGCTAACTCAAATTTCAGTTTGCCACAAATTTGCGACTCACTCAGTCGGCTGCTAACAGTTTGCCTACTGGGTATAATTCGGTAAAAAAAATCAACATCATGATAACCGTATATTATTATGGTTCCTAACCGTAGGTATCGGTTATGTTTTTTATGTTTTTGTTACCTATGTATTTGTATTATTGTATTTTCTACTTACCTACGAGTAATTAAAAAAAATATTGTTCTGCTTGTGAAACCATATAGGTACCTAAGTAAGCTTTTTTTGAATAATTTAGCTTTTTTAAACTTTATTTTGGGGCTATTCTGACAAGGCTCTATTGATCTCTACTTATAATTTATGTATTACATTACCCATATTAAATTAGGTACCTACTCCTCTCCTCGTAAATTACGAAAAGAACATAAATTTGACTAGGTATTTACTATCTAATGATAGTACCTAAATAGTCAAATTTATGTTCATACATACAAACCATCCGAATCTGAGATTGTTGTAACTGGCCAAAGCGCATGTGCGGGTGCAGCATCGCCCCGCTTGCCGCATCAGTGACGTCGACGCCGAGCGGTGCACACGTATCACTGACGCGCTTGCAAGTACCTACCTAGCCCTCAGTCGCAGGCAACCACTTCCTCACACTCAGCCAAGAAAAAGTGATCCAAATCTAACAATGATCTACGCAATCAACGCTCCAGCCTGGCACTACCCGAAGTCCGCCATGGGGAAAATTATCATCGCAATCGATAGACAGAAGTCGTGGGAGCGCGTTTCCGATTTTCGCGAGAGAGTGGTCGATCTCTTCGTGTCTCAGAAAATGTCGGAGGAGCACGACCAGCGCTTCCTGAGCCGCGTCTTCCTCGGCGGGCTGCGCCCTCAGATACTCAACATTCTGCTGCAGAACGAGACATACTACACGTTCAAGTCTGTGACGTTCCATGCGGAATTGTTGGAAATTCTGCTGCAAAGTGAGGGAATGATCGAAGATAGCGATGATGAATCCGATGACGAGAACATGGATGTTGACGGTGGAGACGAAGCATCAGAAATTTCTGGAGGTCAAGCATCGGGCGTGGGCGAACAAGGCGGGGTCGTTGCGGTTGGCGGCGGCGGCGCAGTACCGGCCGCTGCAATGGCCGACGGCGGCGCGGCGGGCCTGCGCTTCCGCGCCGCTCCCTCCTCGGTCACTCAGGACGGCGAGGTCTTCTTCGGCGAACCAAACAAGAAGATCGACAAGATGTACAAGGCACGCTACATTATGGTTCTGTACCGTTAAATATGTCGTGACAAGGGTGGGTTTTTGAAATATTTTATATTATTATTTTTTCGAAACTTTTTACATAATTTCATGTACCTACCTATCCATATATTTGTAGATACTCAAAGGTACATACTTACTTACTAGTTATTTTTTATGGTCTGTCTACATGGTACCTATTACTCAATTACTTTAGACTTATTTATCGTAGGTACTTTTCTACGAAAATCAAAAAAATCAAAAATGTTTTGATGCTTCTTTCTCTTGAAGTAAATTTTATTGTAATGAAAATTAGAAATCTTTACAGGAATTATACTACCTTGATTGGTAAAAAACTTAGCTTAGTTTTTGGCATTTAAAAATATGTTAAGGATTTTTAAAATTATTATTAGTTTTGAAGCATAACAAATTGTACCTGGTTTACATAATTTACAATTAAGTTACAACTACTTGGTTAAAAGGGGTTAAAATTATAATTTGTACCTAAACTGTTTACACTATCACTTGAATACGGATGTTCAGTCTTAAAGTCACCCTTAAGTCACCCGTGTCACTCCTGTAGCAGCTACTTATGATATTAATACTAATAGGTACTGTGCTTTGAATAAGCTATCTTTGTATTCGATTGTTAAACTGTGTGTTTCCCTTTAGCAGCCAAAGAAACTTTGTTCTGTGAGTAGGTATTCCCCGTTGGTAGTGGAACCTACTGCTTGTGTGTTTCTTAATGTATCTTCGTCTAATTATTGTCGATGGTGGAAACGTAGGATCTACTTGTAAGATCGATAGATGTGATTCCAAATTAATGAGTTTAAACTTTACCTATAAGTATCATTTAAAACCCGACTACGGCTAAGCCAAATAGTAAAAGGGTAAAATAATTAAAGTGTAAGCGAGACCGGAGACAGGAGAGACCTTTAAACATTGCCTAAAGTCAAGTAACGGTCGCGGTCTCCTGTCTCGGTCTCTAGTCTCGGTCTCCGGTCGCGGTCGCGGCGCGAACCGCTACCCTAAGAGAGGTCATGTTTACCAACAACTAATTAATAAATAAATACTTAAATAAATAACTAATTAATTAATAAATCTACACCTATAAAAATGTGAAATGTGTAATTTGTTGCTGGGCGAATTCAGCTGGAGGCGAAAGTAAATTCAATCATTTAAATGCATTTTGGAGAAATGATTAAAGGAAGTGTTGGTAAACATTGGTCTGTTTTTAAATTCCGAAAGTTTGGGACAAGCGTGACCAATTTTTTGATTCGTCTTTGAAGAGAGGTAAACTTTAGGATAGGTTTAATAAAATGTAAGAGGGCAGTAGTCGGGCTGTTATTTAACAATACTTTATGTACCTACCTACCCTAGTGTAAACCTACTGTCCATTTAATGTAACCAAGTTTTAATATCTAAATGTGAAATAAAATTGCGTTTTATTTTAACCAACCCCAAGTTCAACCGCTTCCTCGTGCTATACTTAGCTGGTTTAGAATCCTGTTACAGTGTGACAAGCAAGCATCAAAAAGCATCTTCAATGACTCACCATTCATTGGCAACGGCTCTACCAGTGGTACTCCTGCCGGACCCAGGCACAAGTACTACTGTTCCTAAATAGTTGTAACTAGTACCACATGGTACGAAGGATACAAAGCTGTGTCACTTGTACCATTAATGGTACAAATCAATGGTACTTCTGACACAAAGGCAACTACTGTGCTCAACACTATCCGGAGCACCATTCGTGCCGTGCCGTTTACAATAAATGACAATACCAAGCTTAGTCAACACAGCAAAGTCGGTCACTCAGTTCTCAATGTCCACAGTGTCCACCTGTAACTCATAACTAAAAATAGGCATGTTACAGAAAAAGTATTTTTACACGAATCTAAGTTAGTAAGTACCTATCTAACAAAAATTGTGGAACAAATTTATTTCCGCAAAATGCTTTCTTATTTACTTATATTTTAATTCCTATTTTTTATTTATTGTTAATTCCTTTGATACCAAAACAAAAGTAACTACTTTTCGTAGTTTTCATTTTGTTGCCTTGGGAAATTTAGGACACTCAATCCTCCAACTTTTTCGGTTTTTGTAAAACTATGAAAGATATTATAACGGATCCAAAGTAATCGGTTTTAAAAAAATTAGAAGAATGGTAAGTTTGTAGACTCAATACTCCGTAGATACGCTACGCCGTAGACCCTCTACGCTTTAGTCCTTCAGTCTATAAAACTTGCGGCGTTGCTAAGGAGGATCCGATTGCAAAAAGCCGTTTGCATGATTGTTAAATTTTTATTTATCCAGCTATGTAAGTAGGTACAGTCAAAGAGAATAAAAACACTACGTTTGGTACAGTCAAAGCTCAGAATATGAGAGTCAAAGTATAACCCAAGATTAGTTTAGAAAATACTGTCATTTTTGTCTTACTGACATTTTTGACATTTACTAAATTATTTATACAAATACCGTCATTTTTTACAAATACCTTCCTTATTTTGGCTTCGCACGGCTTGTGCCACGACATTTACTAGCATATTTGACAAAAATAGGTACTGTAATTTTTGACATTTACTGACATTTTAGTCATTTACTGTCAATTTTGACATTTAACACTGGAGCACAGCTAGTATAATTTTATAGTATTTTTACGGGGAGGACCCGTAAAAATACTTTGTAGTAAACCTGTATAGTTAAACTGTATCGCATCATAGATGAATGATGTATAAAACAAACATTGGAATGCGGCTTTATGAGGAAATGAAAAACAATCATCGCAATTACTCCTACAAAAAAATGTAGGAGGGTGAAGGGTGCACTAATAGAGGGTGCGCAGATCAGGAGGGTGAACGGGTTGCAGTCTGGATCGATTGGATGTTGACGTGTTTGAATAGTTACTGTACCGTGTAGGAGATGAATCTTGCAAACAGACAGAGCTTGTATGAAATGTGATGAGTGATTTAAAGAATATCTGGTTCGTAACTACAACTTTGTTACAAACCTGACTTATGTCAGATTTGTAACAAAGTTGAAGTTACGAACCAGATATTTTTTAAATATATTTTTACAGGTTTGTAACAAAGTTGTAACCACAAAAAAAATTTAGTAATAATACCAATTACCTAGTGTCAATTCGCAAAAACTAAACTAAACCAATTTGACAGCACTAAAATTGATGCTATCCTTTAGTTATGAAAGGGATGGCAACATTTTTAGTGCTGTCAAATTAGTTTAGTTTTGGCGACATCTGAATTGACACCATTCTCTCACTAGGATTCAGGGAGGAAATGTCAAATACATTTATTTGTAGAATCAACTCTTTTGGTGGGTGTAAGGATGTCAAAAGGATCGGGTCACTCAATCCTCCACATGAGGGTTGAGTGACCGATGCTTTTGCCCATAACTCATTGATTGTCACAAAATCCAATATCAAATTCACAAAAGTTTTTAAACATTCACAGAATCCTGAGCATGTCGATACCTAATATCGGCAACACTAATATCTAGATGGGTAGGTGCTATTTGTTTTGGGGAAGTGATGGTCATCCCCTGGAAATAGAATACAGTGGAGATAAATATCAAATCAGTGGGTACTCGACAGATGATAATTATTTATTACAAAATTGTTAAAAAAATGTGTAGAGTATTAAGCAATACTTTTTTGATCTCAAAAAATGTCTACCACTGCGACAACAGGTCGAAATCAGTGTGCCTGCTCAGCAGCCACGGCTTCGGTTTGTTCAATGGTCCTCCGCCTCTCTTCAGCTCACCGCCCTTTTCCTGCTTGGTTTTTTTGCACGAATGCCAGATGAATCTGCGAAATAATAACAGATGAAATGTAAGAACATTAATGCTAAGCACATAACATTTTCAAACTTGTTACCCCTTTTGCGGGCACCACACATTGGAGGGTTGGAGCGTGTTGGTTCCAACACTCTAATGTGTGTATCGATCTTGGACGGTTATTGGACACAGACGAAGCATTGCCATTGGCCATTCTATTCGTAGCCAATGTTGGAACCAAATAGAAACCAATTTTTGGTGGTGTGGGCCTAGCTTTTTTTTAAAAGCGATCCCTTAACAATCTAAAATAATCTAAATTGTCAAGCTATAGTGGGAAGCCAGTCGAACAAAGTAAGGCATGTCAAAGAAAGTGAAATATGATCACGAATGTATCCCGGGAGCGGTAGACATTTCTTACAGATCATTAGGCAATTTTTAGATCTTTTTGAATATGTCTAATGCCGGGTTCCTTTATCCAACTAACGGATGTCCGTACGTAGGTCGTCATAGCAACGTTGTTTATTCAACACAAAATGTATGAGACTTTTTGACAGCTAACAAAGTTGCTATGACGACCTACGTACGGACATCCGTTAGTTGGATATAGGAACCCGGCATAAGGACCCCCATATGCCGGGTTCCTATATCCAACTAACGCATGATGTCCGTACGTAGGTTGTTTGTATTTTAACATACCTCTGACTACCCAGTCAGAGGTATGTTAAAATACAAACATATTAGAGGTATGTTAAAGTACATGCCCACTTTTTGCAGAAGTTAACTTTCCATACCGTGACAGGTTATGGACCATACCGACGCTATTAGACAGTAACTGGTTAATTAATTTATAATTTATTAATATTTAATTACTTATTACAAATGGACTCCAGCGGCAATTTATATAACGTAGCAACACATAAAGGCTCGCAGCTATCTCAACTCGCTACCTATTGAGAGTACAGGTAAGTACCTACGCGAAACGCTGCCATACAACAATACCTACCTACATACCTATTTATCAATGATGCGTGTATTAATTGAGTTGGTGTACCTACTTGAAGCGTAGGTACCTACACCTTAGTTTGCTGATTGGCTGCCCTGCCGCATACGAACCGCGTTGGCGTAGAGACGTAAATACCAAGAAATCTAAACAGTTTCTCTCATATACTTTTATTAGATATGTTTCAGAAAATAATAAATAAGAAATAAGCGAGTGTAAATAAATAAGAATAAAAAATAAGCATCAATAAAATAAACATGACCTTACCTAGACTATTGCTTACTATCATAATTATACCTACTTACCTACTTGGATTAATTAATAACAACATTCTTAAATAAATATAGAATACCAAACGATTAGCCTCCGACTACCCCTTTGACTGTGTCTTCAATTTGACTTCTTGTGAGAATGTCTACCGTGCCTTCAAACCTTGGAATCGTAATTTCGTCTGTAATTTCGAAGTACACAGCACCACCTACCTTCCCACAGGTCTATTAACCATCTCTGTCGCCATGTGAAACTCAGTGGTTGAACCTTTAACATTAAGCTAGTCTCGCTCATTTACCATGTTCAGTTCAACCCTCCGGTAGATGGCGCTTTCCCACTAACGCCACAGAATACAGAGGTAACGCTAACCGTTAGCGTTCATAGATGGCACTAGCGGCTAAAGCCATCTATGAATTCGTGCCCTAACTACTTCAAAAATTTTGAACGATATAAAAACATGATTATTTAGTGTCTGATAACGCACTAGATGGCGCAATCGGACTTCAAAAGCAATAAATTTTAGTTCGATGATAAAGTGATTTTTTTCATTTTATAAACAATCTAGTAATAAATTACATTGCCTAATGATTGATTTAGAACCAACACGATTTTAAAGAATTAACTTTGAAACAAGATCCACTCGATACTGAACCTTCCAATCAGATTTACATTAGGTATTTGGACGTGCCCCTAACTATCCTCGTAACAGTAAATGCCTAAAGATCTACCGATGCTGATAAATAATCACCAGAATCCCGTTTGACGATTTATATTTTAGTTATAATATAAGTGAGTAGGTATATTCATCGACATGTCTTCTTTTTAGGGTTAAGCTTGCCTTTGTCATTAGTGGCAATTCTGAGTGTCGGAAAAGCTAAACTATGCTAACTAAAATTGTTGCCGTCCCTTTCATAGCGATGGGAATAAAAATGATGGCAATAGTTTTAATTAGGTTAGTTTAGCTTTTGCGACACTCCGAATTGCCCCCAATGGGGGCAATTACCTGTCTAATTTTTAGCTCTTTTTATAAATGTTTATTATATGCAATAAAGTATAAATAAATAAAAACATGTTAGAAACGCAAGCTATGAGCGGAGTCACTGACCTCGGCGTTCTAATGGTCTGGTTGTGCACAGGACACTGGTACTCCCAGTCTGGCAGTTGCAGAATGTAGATAATCTCCTCATCTTCTTCGCTCTCTTTGCGTTTCTCCGATTCCGATTTAGCGTATGGCTGCAGAAGAAATTCGAGAAGATTAAGTAAGATATCACACACGCTAAGAAAGCGTTTAAGGTAATTATATATCTGCAAAATGGTGACGTTGGATCGTCTTAATTAGCCGCTGAAATTACGATAGTATTAGCATGGACTTAATAGATTGCATTGCAAATTTATTATTTTTTAAACTAACCTACAGTTCTATACTTTGACTGTACCTACCTAATGACATCGCTAAATAAATAAATATATAAAGATCATGCAAACAGTTTTTTGCATTCGGATCCTCCTAAGCAGTTTAATAGACTGAAGGACTAAAGCGTAGAGGGTCTACGGCGTAGCGTATCTACGGAGTATTGAGTCTACGAAGTTACTTACAAAAACGCTAGGCGCCGATATCGCTTCGCTCGGATCGAGAAACCCGTCCAAGATTTGCTGGTTTATCTTGTACTTGCGCGCCAAGTTGAAGTTCTTCGCATCCTCTTGGGTCATGGGAAACGTGATCAGGGGGCGCCTGGGTACACAGTATATAGTTTGATTAAATATAGTTTCAGGAACTAATAGAATGGCACTCTCTCTAAGTCTGTAACTAGAAAATCCAAATCAAAATTGATTTGTTCAAATATACTGCGGGGTTGTAATATACTGCGGGGCGCATTTAGTTGAGAGCCTCACTTGATGGAATATAGTCAGGCGACGGCTAAGTTTTCCCTCGACTTAGTCTAGAAAGAGCAGCAGACGTTTTTAAATAGTTTGACTGTCTTTTCAAGGGGTCAAGGTAGAGCGACCGCTACGGCAGTTTGAAGTGTTAATTGGTGTAGTTCTAAGCAGCTGAAAGTAGCGCTAGGCCAAGAAACGTTTATATGCTGCTTCGCTGGGTTAGTTCTGACGTCACCTGAAGTAGCCGAAAACGATTGGATTGTTCATCATTACCTGAAGGGGTCCAGGTAGAGCGACCGCTGCGGCAGTTTGAAATGCTTTTTGATGTAGTCTTCATCGAGCAGTTGGAAGGAGCTCTGGGCCGAGGCCGCGGCGGATGCCGGTCGCGGGCGCGCGCCGCCTCCGGGCGGAAGCGCGCCGTCGCGCGGCACGAGACAGATCAGCGGCAAGCTTGACTTCGCGCCGCTGCTGGACCCAGCGAATGTGCAACAACTGCAAGCAGCGGGACTCTTCCACTTATTTTTTTTGTGTGTAATAATGAGTCAGGAATTAAGTATGCTTGTTTGTTATCTTATATCTATCTATACTAATATTATAAAGAGGTAAAGTTGGTTTGTTTGTTTGTATGTTTGGGGTAATCTCCGAAACTACTCATCCGATTTCAAAAACTCTTTTACCGATATGTAGCATAGACTTTCCGAATGAACATAGGCTATATCTTATCAAGGTAGGTAGCACGCGAGCGAAACTGCGGGCGAGTAAGCTAGTAATTAATTTGTTTTGTCAAATAGGTAGGTACATAGAGTACCTACCTATGCTCAACGTGGCATCAGTTACATTGTAGGTAGGTATAACATGGATTGTTTTGCAAACATACCTACTAACTCTACGAACCATTTACAGAAAGTTTACTCACCTTGCCATTTTGGACCAAAGTATGAGAGTTTAAATAGAAATTTACGAAGGTATTAACATTTTTTTGTACTTGATGATTTTTTGGCCAAACCCTGATCACTTACAAAATTTCATTTTTTTCGTGTTTGCAAAAGTCAAGGAGCTATATTGTTTGACAGCGTCTTGTTTTTTTTGTGTTCAAACCAAAGAGAATATAACCACTTGGTTCAAGCTGTTAGGTTTTTGTCCTTTGAGGTTGATTTCCACATGCAGGTTTCATAATTTCCATCAGAATGTGTAGGTAAATAAGTGTTGCTTTTAAAATGTTGTATAACACAACTCACATTTTACTATGCTGCATTGTTCGTTCGTTCGTTCCTATGAGCAAGTGGTCAACTCTGGTGACGAAGTTTTCAGGCCGCCTAAAGGCCTCCGTCATGGCTTAACGACTTTAAAAACCGGGACCGACAATTTAACGTGCCCTCCGAAGCACGGAAGCGCTCAGTTGATAATGCCACGGTCACCCATCCAAGTTGTGACCGCTCAGAACGTTGCTTAACTTCGACTGCACTACTGTATTCTATCAATAAACATTCGTAACTTTCAAAGTATGTATTCCGCACAAGTGCCTGTCGGGAACTATCACATCCCATTAAACTTTCCGCTCAGTTGTGAAATAGGAATACAAGTTGCATTCACCAGTCTATTTACAATTTGTAATCCTTCGTGCAAATGCAATAAAGGTGAATAGAAAGCTGTATTGTGTTGTGAATACCGGCGTTTAATATTTGTGCGAAATCGTGAGGCGCGCGCCGCCGCGTGTCGGTCGCGTGCCGCCCGCCCCGCCCGCCCTCGATCTTGCTGCCAAACGGAATGATACAAAAGTCCCATTAAGAAATTTAAATGTGAAATGTGTGAATGTTTGTGGTTCAGTCCTAAAACAGTAAGTTTACACGAGCTGAGTTGAATAATCACCCACTCACTACATAAAACGCTGATTAACTATTATAAGTTCAACTATGAACTCACTAAAAATCAGTTTAACATGATGCCATGTTCTTGCCATCCATATTGATCAATCACGGAAACGTAGAATAAAATATAATATAATATAATTTATATATTTAAGAATAAAATAGACAATAAATATTTTAGTATTATTTCCCCTTTGACTATGTATTGAGACTACATAAATATTTTTAAATTACAATACAATAATGCAATATTATATTGCTGTTTATTTAACCAGCCATCTATGTAGGCACCTATAGGAGCTTTGGGGTAAATAGCTTTTGTGGTCACGAAAATGGCGAAGCAAAGAGCAACAACAACAAAAACAATATTGAGTGTCCGATTTGAAAGCATGTGGTTCTTAAACATGTTTTATCGAAATCGGTTATATAAAATCGGGAGTGAAAGTTGGGATGCATTAAACGAATGCTTTCAAAATTTCCAAATATACCCAAGTTTTGTATTAAATGAAAGGAAATGGTGTGTAGAAAGTAATATAGAAATCAGTTGAGCCATGAGATAACTCCTGGGGCAATAATGAAATGTATTAAGAAAGAAATGTCCCATTTACACGATGCAAGTTTCTTGGCTGTTGCATACAATTACATTGACTGTAGTCATGACTTGCATGGATGGTGTACCTAATCATTGCTTAAACTGTGTAAGTAAGTGATACCTAAATATATTGCTTCAATTGAATTGTTTGCAACAGGCAATTAACTTGCATCGTGTAAATTGGGCTTTATTGTCGGGTTTTTTTAATTTTCAAAGGGCAGACAGAGATAAGTCCTTTCAGATTGATTTTGAGTAAGATTCTCTCTAGTTTCGTGGCTCACTTCATATTGTTACTCGCAGGCTCCCCGTGGCTCAATCACCTCGGTTGCTCGGCAACCGTTTAAGCCGCGACTCGCTCAAGACCGAGGGTGACTTATAAAAGAGGTACCCATTCCTGGAGAACACAAGTTCACAAGTCTTGTCATAACCTATCTAACATAGGATCTTAAGATGCCTAACGATGAAGTTTTAGATCCTAAAAATATGTCTAACGGCCTGTCTCTATAATCTTGGTTTGACTGTCTGTAAATATTTGACATTATATACAAAGAATGTAAGCAAAACCAAAGAGGGTATTCCGAGGTATGTAAATTCCACATTTGGATTCACATATTTTGCAGTGAAAAAGGCAAAGGAAGAACAAAAAAAATATATCCATGTCAAGTGAACTTGTGAACATGTAAAATCATACCCGCAAAATAGTTCCATGTACAGCTACTTACATAAAACGTTCTGAGACAGAGGCTGGGCTAATTCATTACGTTAAATACAGATATTGAGCGAGTTCGTTAGGTAGAGATACCTAATATATACCTACATGCTTTATTTTTATTCGTTGTAATAAAGTGAATCTCATTAAAGAAAGAAAGAAAGAAAGAAAAATCTTTATTTTGTCATTACAATTATTATAGAAAACACATATATAAAAAGAGAAAGATAAAACAAGAAGAATGACAAAAATGGCTACTACTCAGCATGATGCTTAGGCAGGAACCAAGGAACCTGTCAAAGCGCTGGTCTTCCGTAGCGCCGTAGGTAAATGTGTGTGTGCGGCCTTGCAGAATACACACATTTTACAATATTATAAAAGACAGTAAAAGCAACTAAATAAATATTATAAGCAGAAACAAAAACAAATATTTGGACATTCATAACTAATAATAACTAAGGCAAGAATAGGCAGAAACAGGCAAAAGGGAATGCTAGTGGCAGAACAACACAGTGTCAAGCACAGAACGGCTACTTGTTTGTGAACATAATTGGGAATTTAAAAGAAGTTTTTTAAGATTAGATTTAAACGAATAAATAGAATTCAGATTTTTTAAAGGCGGGGGCAAGTTATTCCAGCATTTCGTGGCAGCGTACCTGAAGCTGCCACGAAAAGCAGCCGTTCTATGCTGGTATCCAACTAAACGTACGGCATGGCGTACGAGGCGACTAGAAAATTTAAGTTTAGTGTATAGATATGGAGGCTGCCTGTTCTTAACTATACCAAATAGCAATGTGGCAAAATGTAAAAATCGTCTTGATGACATATTCAAAAGTTTATTATTATTTATGTAAGGGGAGATGTGTGCTCGTGGGGGGATGGGGAAGCAGAAGCGAACACAAGCATTCTGGATGCGTTGAATGAGTTTTTTTGAACGAGCAAGCAAGCACTCCCCAAACACATTATCGGCGTAGTTAAGTTTTGAAAGAATTAATGAGTCACATAGCTGAATTCTAATATCAGTATTTAAATATTCCCGCATTCTATAAAGCACTGACAGTCTATAAAAACAGTTGCTGACAGTTTGCGTGATATACTTTTCAAAGTGCAGTGAGCCATCCATTAGAAGACCCAAATTTCGAGCTTCATCAACTCGATCGAGGGATATGCCATTAACGTTAACTACGGGACTCTTCTCGATTATAGCAGCTGTTTGTTGCTTGGTTCCAAGAACCAAAAACTTTGACTTGGTAGGGTTCAAAACCAAGGAATTTGAATTGCACCAGTTCACTATGTTTTGTAAATCTTGGTTCAACCTATCTACTGCGGCACTAATATAAGTTGGTTTTGAGGACGTGAAAATCTGAAGATCATCGGCGTATATATGGTAGCTACAATTTTCAATACGGGAAATAATGTCAGCACAATACACAATAAATATTATTGGGCCGAGAATTGACCCTTGGGGGACCCCACAAGATACAGGGAGAGTATCCGACATAGAACTCAAGCCATCCGCTGTACGCAGTTCAACGAGCTGGTAACGATGAGTGAGGTAACTGGAGAACCATGTGGTCACCGCAGAGTCAAAACCATAGTAGGTAAGCTTAGAGAGGAGGAGCCGTATATTTATAGTATCGAATGCTCGTGAAAAGTCTAGTAAGGCCAAGATAGTACCCTCACCAGCATCCTGAGCAGCCAATATTTCATCAACAACATCTAAAAGAGCAGTAGCAGTACTGTGGTTCTTCCGAAAACCAGATTGCTTAACAGGTAAAATATGATGATCTTCCAGAAATTTGGTCATTTGAATGCAGATAGCTTTTTCCACTATTTTCGACAAAAATGGTAACAAACTAATTGGGCGCAAATCTTTTAGCTGAGCGGGGTTAATAATTTTAGGTACTGGCTTAACTAATGCCGTTTTCCAGGAAGTCGGGAATGTTGAAGTTATGATCGATGTGTTGACTATATTAGTTATGGTACCAAGCGACTGCGGGAGTGTTAATAAAATCATATCCATGGATAGACCATCAACACCCATAGCATTCGTTGAAAATGATGTGATTATTTTTCCAATTTCAAATTCAGAAAGTGGAAGTAACTTAAAGATGTTAGGGCCATGTCTATTTAATTCAAAATAAGATAAATCAGCATTTGAAATATTATTACTAGCAGGAAGAAAAAGAAAATAATTATTTATTTTGTTGGGGTCGTTCATATGCAATGGAATATCCAACGACTTACGTTTAAAGTTGACAACATTTTTTTTTATGCTTTTCCACAATGCACGAGGGTTTTTGCTGTTACTATTAATATTAACATTAAAAAATGACTGTTTCTCATGGAAGAGCGCAGTATTAACTGTTTTTTTCATGTCAATGTAGAATTTCCTATGCGCTTTCACACCTGACAGGCGACTGCGTGTGTGAGCCCTATCCCTGATTTTAATCATCTCCCTAACGTTGTAGGTTATCCAAGGATATGATTGAGATTTTATGAAAGTTTTTTTAATAGGAGCATGTTTATCAAACAGAGACAGAACTGCAGAGTTAAATTTTTCAACCATAACATTTACATCCTTACTCATACTAATATTCGGCCAATTAATAGATTCTAAGTCAAGATTAAACTCATTAAGATTTATACTTTTAAGTGGACGGTGTATAATCCACTCCTGTGGAGTTTTTTCTTTTTTAATGCGAACTTCACAGGTAATAAAGGAGTGTTTGCTCAAATCAGGAATATTGTCAACTACCACATTGTTTAATTTGAGGTTCGATATCAGTACGTCGATTAATGTCGCAGAATCGTCTGTAAAATGAGTAGGAACATCAACATATTGTTTAAGCCTAAAACAATTCAAAAAGTCTTCAATTCATTACCTCAGTCACTCAGAAAATACTTCTGAAAGCACAATCTATACTTCTACTTATACTTATAATAATAATAATATAATATTATAAAGTGGTAATGTTGGTTTGATTGTATGTTTAGGGTAATCTCTGAAACTACTCATCCAATTTCAAAAATTATTTCACCGATTTGTAGCATGGACTTTCCGAATGAACATAGGCTATATTTTATCTATCACCATTATCGATTACGGTTAGAATTATCGGTTAATACCGATTCTAAACTTCTTTTCTTGTTTGAAAGAGTATACCGCCGAGGTAGTCCCATAAAAAAAATCGGATCTGACACGGATCGCATATTTAGATACATAAAAAAACATGTTGGTGCTTGAATTTTTCCACAATCCTAGTCACATAGTACCTACGCAAATAATCAAATAATGCTATGCTACCTATAGATCGTTAGTAACGATCCTTAGGTGGCTCAACTGGTTCTAATTGTATTTTGTACAGTTATGTAAATATGTAGTAGTTTAGTTTCTGTAAATAAATTGTCATCAAATAATATCTACGCCATCAAATATAGCAGAGATTAACCCTTGGTCAATAAAAAAAGACTAAAAGCTGACAATAGGTTAACCCCACACGTACGATACCGTCACATGGAACAAGTGACACGGCCGGCCATCAATTACTGTCACGGAGTCGACCGGGATGCATTGCGATCACAATGACATAGTGTATTACTGATCCCAGGACCTGATGAAAACTATTAATTATTGCTTTATCAAATTTATAATTTGAAAAAACTAACAAGCAACTTCCAAGTTTTCTAATGAGTATACACATACAAAAATTACATTCATTCACTGATTTTGATCTAGGTACTAGGTACTCACGTGACTCGTAGCTCAACTGATCCAAAGTTAACTGATTAAAATTGTTTGTTTTTCTATGGTATTAATATTGTTGTAACTTGTGCCTATACTCGTAATATTAATTATATTGTATTAGAAAACCTTAATTTGACATGGAGATATATATTTATCAAGTGTGAGAATATAATCTATAATAATAATTTATTTACTTACATAAACTAAACTACTACATATTTACATAACTGTACAAAATACAATTAGAACCAGTTGAGCCACCTAAAGATCTTTATCTTATAATCATAATATCATATCGCAGTAAATATCTCCACATATCGAAACTACTTATATTAAAATTATATTAGGAAGGATTTTATGTTAAACATCTAACTAAATATATACCTTTATAATCTCATCGAGAACATAATTAATGTATGTGCACAAAATACAGACAATTTAAACAGAAATTTCCTATTTGCCATGGTTTGGTAAGTTGTTGACTGCAGGGAGGCACTCACCCCACTCGGCCAACTGCCGACTGGTCAAGGGTTTCCCAGCAGGCTGTCTGATGAAGAGTCCACCCATCTTTGATGACTGTCTGCCCATCTGACTAATAAAAGAATAGCAATACCGATCATAAATAAAACTACGCACGGAATGCCAAAAAAATAACCAATACTAAATTCCTTCCGCCTCCTTCGACATTCCACACAATCATCATCAAGCCCCAAGCTAAGCAACTGATTGGTTACCAGATGACGGACATACTACTTTTTTTTTGTAATTGCATACCTACATATTGAAATACATAGAAAACATCCAGACTAGACACATATTTGCAGATCATATTTATTGATCGAGCAAGGTCGAACCTGCAACCTCCTCATCTCAAACGGGCTTTCGACCACTGCGCCACAAAACTATAATAATCTGTGAACAAATAGATAAGTAAGTACATTATAAAATCTATAAAGCATTTGCTTACCTTTATTAATAACCGTTAAAATCCCATTTATCGGATTTGCGAAGCTAAATGTATGATTAGTCATTTTGAGTCGTAATCGCATGAGGGGAGTTTCGATAATTTATGATTCGCGGCCCCTGAGTCGTAGCGAGCCTATTTCACTCTCGTTTTGGTTTAAGATAAGGGTACTGCTTATATTATGAATTTGATGTCTTATTAAACATAATGCCTTCTGCAACCACGGCTAGTGCAAACCGGTTACCGTTACCGTTAGGATTAAGTAAAGGTAAATTTGCGGTAATTATTCGTTTGCATACCTAATATGTTTTATTATGAGAAGTAGGTACTCTAAACGCAAAATTTAACAAAGACAATAATCATTAGGTATATACCTACCTACCTTAACTGATGGTTGGAATGTATTTGTCCGAAAATCATTAAATGTTCATCAATTCAAAGTATCATTGTTACGCGCTTTACAAAAAATTACTGATATACTACATAAAGGCTTTTTTTGTAAATGTAAATACATACAAAATAAAGCCAGAAAAACACATTGACCCTTATACTAGCACATACTCTGCATCAACAGCAGGGATCAACAACAGGGATGGTATAACAGGTGGTGTAATATTGAGCCCTTGCGGATGGCTACGTGCACAGACAAACATTAACAGGATAATACGATTTAAATTCGTAACAGAATGGGTTAAGAGTTAAATATGCTGTGTTGCATATGGCTCTATAAAAAACATAACCTTTGGATTTACTGCAAATACAAATTTATTCTACCAACATGAAAATAAGGAATAGCTCGTGTGAAGCTTGCTAAGACGTTCTTGATAGGTGAGCGGTCACAACCTGGATGGGTGACCGCAAGTGGCATTATCAGTATAGTGCTCCCGCATTCGGAGGGCACGTCATACGAACTTACTTATCTAATATAAAATACAAATACGTAGTTTTAATATTTATTCTTCTTAAACCCAAATGCAATAACCGTTAAATCTTTGAAGTCAGGAACTACATATCGGTATAAAATATTTAAAAATTACTTGCTAGTAAAATATCACTACTCGTAATAGTTATACCGAACAAACGGTATAAGATATTAATTAGAATAGATAGAAATATATTAGTACTTACACGTATATACACAGGGCTAATTTCTGATAAATTGTTTTCAGTACACTGTTATTTTTTATTTCTGCAGCGAAATGAATGTGCACTGTGCAGCGCGTCATCCTAACTACCTACCTGTGCCCCGCGGTTTGACCAATATGTACCTATATTCGAATACCTATCAATAAGTACGTGTATACGGAAAAATACACATTCTGCTACCCAAATAAACTGTTTTAACTGTACCGACATTTTACGCTACAATAATATTTAAGGTAGGTAAACAAATCTTTTCGGTATGAATAACTGTAGGTAGTATTTTTCAAAAACTGAAATTTAAAGGTATGACGTCATACAGAAATAAATTGTACAGAATTGTATACCGGTATGCTGTTTGAAGCTATTTGATGTTCATTATTACTATTATGCATATACACTGTTGCTTTGAAATGCATTTTCCGTTTAGCCGTAGCACACAGCTACGAGAAAAAGAAATTGTAACATTTTCAGATTCTTTAAAAATATCAAAACAACGATGGATTCACTTGTGGATTGGAATCGAAATCCTGCCTTGTGTTGTCGCTTTGTTATTTAACAATCCAAATATAAATTGGGACATACTTACCTCTCTGACTACTCCCTTCTGACATCTTTACAAGATCTAAAATTGCAATTGCGCATGGTCACTGCTTGCTGACTGTCTTTTGTTTGCCTTGTGTTTGCATCGATACATCGTTCTAAAACGTGCTAAAAAAGTGGTGTGCCTTAATATTTCGTCACAAGCCAAAGTATAGCTAGCCTAGCCAGTCAGTATTAGGTCATCGCCTTCGTTCTGTATGTGTGTGTGCTGTCAGTGTATCTAACAACCACGTGACGCCGAGTCGGTCGTCGCCGTGCGATATTAAACTAGACGCCAGCGTCTCCCAAACTTAACGAAGGAGAAGTACCTACTTTAAATATTGTACTGTGGGATATTTTGCTGAATTAAGGATTATTATTTCATTTTAAGGTAAATACTTAATACAATGATTTGGGATATATAGTTGACGACCTCTGTGGAACAGTGGGCGAAAGCCCGCCTGAGACGCGGAGGTTGCGGGTTCGATCCCCGCTACGGGACAAATGTTTGTATGATCTGCAAATATTTGTTTCGTGTCTGGTTGTTTTCTATGTATAATATGTATGTATTTACAAAAAAAAAATGTATCTATGTAGTATATCAGTCATCTGGTTACCATAACACAAGCATTAAGTTGCTTAGCTTGGGACTAGATGACGCTGTGTAGAATGTCCAAGGATATTTATATTTATATTTATTTATATTAATAAAGTTCAAAGTTCAATGTTATATATGTGTTGTTTTAAAAAGGACACCCAACACAGGTTTACTGGAACTAATTACTGCACATTCAAGAACTAATTAAGTAGTCAAGTAGTGGAATAAATCCTTGTCTAGTGCTCTCGTAACTAACGGGTGTACAAAATGTGTAAAATTATAAATAGTTTGTGCTGTATGAGTGATTTTCATTTCAATTTTGCTACATTTGAAAATAGATGTTGAAATTTAATATCCCATTGACAGTTATCCATTACGCTTTGCTGAGAGCTTGCAAAGCGCTGCATGTATCAAAACTTTAGGAATTTCATTTTCACGTTTTCATTTTCATATATTTTACAGGTTCTGTATTGTTATTTACTCTTGTGTTAGTAACCGTAGCTTGACTTTCGACCAGATATCCGGTAGTAGTGGCAATTCGGAGTGTCGCAAAAGCTAAACTAAACTAACTAAAATTAATGCCATCCTTTTTATTCCCATCGCTATGAAAGGGACGGCAAAATTACCTAAGTTAAGTTTAGCTTTTGCGATACTCCGAATTGCCACTACTATCTGGTTAATGTTTAATTAATATTGGTTACTAAAGTATAATCATATAATAGGTTAATTCAATTCTCATATAAGTACGATCAAATATTAAATATTGTAAAATCTTGAGGGCCGAAGAATATGCAAATATTAAAATTTGTTTTACCTAATATTAGTCTGTTTGTATTTTATTCATTATAATGATTAGGTTTGAGAGCCGCTGCCGCCGCAGCGGCGCGCCCGCCCTGAGCGCGGCCAAGCGGCGTTTCTACGCGTACACATTTGGCAAGATCACGCCAGAAAAATTTAATTGTGAAATACGAGCATCCCCCTCCACCCCTCCTACCGAACTTAACCGAATATCACCGAACGTTCACGAACGGCGCATTCTAAGATTTTTATTTTGAAAGATACGACTTGATCAGCTAGAAAATCTCGTAGTAAGTATTTAAAATGAGGATTTTCACGACAAACTTGAAATTCGAGATTTATCGCTCTCGTTTATAAAATTCTTAATCAGATAATAGTGGCAATTCGGAGTGTCGCAAAAGCTAAACTAAAGTGCCCAGATTCTTCCTAAAATATTAGTTAGCACAAAATTGAGCCTCGATTTTTGACTTAACTGATGTTGAAAAATCGACTATTAATCAAAATAACAATTACATCCAGTCTTTAACCATCGCCGCCGTCAAACCACCCCAACTGGACCACGTGTGCCGAGGAATGCCCTGGCCGGGGTGCAGCGGGTGCAGCTAGGGGTGCATAACAATATACCCCAACATATTGTGAGGCATAAAGTAATTCAATTCCGAAGACAACCATAATTAATTAGAAAACAGAGCGCATCAACTGTAGTCAGGTGCAGATTTTGGGGACAATGATTTCTTTTGTGTCGAGTTAGTATTTTGTTAGTCGTGTTGGTCTATATTTTTTATCTAAATATAAAAAAAACTGTGGTATTATATCTTGAATTTTAAAATAATTTCTTCCTAATCTATTGACATCAGAAACTATCCTCTTCTATTGATCTTAAGTTGGAGATCTCAAATAATGTCTGTCGTAGAACTTACGGTTATAAAATTGTAAAAGTGTGTCTTTCCCATTGATAGTTTCAAAAAGGGTCTTTGCCTTTTTAACTTGAACAAAGTAGACGAAATAAGTACGGAGTTCCGGAGTAAGTAGGTAGGTACATTCTTATCAAAAAAGCAACTGCCTAGACGACCGAGCATCACGTTTCCTCTTCACTATAAATTCTGTGTTTCCGAGGGTCTTCCTGCAATTTCGCAAGCGGGAGGGATCTACCTCTAGTACAGGGTGTCCCGCGCGTGCGCGTTTCTAATTGCGTGTCAAACCGTGACATTAACATTACCCGTCACGCCTTGTTACCCTGCCCCGTCCCCCGCGTTACGGATCACCCTTGACTGATTCCGACGTGACAACCAAACAGATAAAGGTAATGTATTGACGTGCAGAATTGCCGTGACTTTGTTTGACTTATTGCTAAACAGGATTCACTGATAAATGGCAACTTAAAATTAAAAGGTTGAGTTTTTAAAGAACGCAGATAATTGCTCTCTTTTTACGAAATTGAAGTGGGTTTTATAAAAATCTTGCCCGCCCCGGTTTCACACTGATTTTCTTGAAGAAGAAGAAACCAAAATTTTCCATTAGGTACAGTGCGACACTGTAACCATCATCTTCGTGTCCTTGTCCCACATTACGGGACAATTTTTTGACAAGGATCTTTGGAGTTATGAACGGAAACTCTTCTTACGAAATTGATAATAGTTCTCATAAAACTTTTTTGTGCTCTTGTTCTAGAATACCTACCTACACTTAGTTCGGAAACTACATACTTCTACATAGGTACCTAGATATTTACTTTGCAAAATACAAAAAGAAACATAGCCATCTAAGGGTCGTTTTTCACGTAACAAGGACGTTAAAACCACTTAAAATAAAACGATTGCCTACGAAAATATCTCAGAACTAGAATCTATAACGCTCATCATTTTTTGTAGCCTTTGCCCACCAGTCCAAATGCTCAGCCGATCTCAAAGGTCACGATGTTTCGTAGGTATAGTTAGCGCGTCATGTCACAGCGTTTGCCGCCGCCCGGTCCCGTCGCGTCTCCCCAGCAAAGTGGAATCTGGCGACAGGTGGACCGAGCTCGAGTCACCATGAACCTGTGAAAGAGAGGATATAAAAAATATGTTTTATAGGTAGGCATATCCAATACTAGACATTATTATTTCATTACTGGACATTTGTAGATTACTAGTAGGTAAGTACCTACATTTCATTGCCTGAAATAAACAAATTTTATTTTTTAATTTTTATTATAATAAGTTAACACACGGGAAATTACTCAGTGTAAGACGCGCTCTCATACCCAGATGAGGATTTTTCGGATAAAAAACAATATCTAAGCAACTTGTACGAAATCCATGTTGGGCAATAATTTGAAGATTTAGAATACGTAGGTAGTGCATTTTTGCGTTTTATTCTTAATGCGCTAAGAAAACTGATAATTAATTATACCTATACTATAACTAGATTTTGTATCGAGATCATAAAAATTACGTAAAATATGTTCTACATTGTTCGTATAAAGTTTGGGCACCCTATCTGAACGCACGTGCAGCACCCCTAGACGCATAAATTCCGGCTATTGTGTCGTGACGTCACCGGGACGCGCCACATATTGCCGCAAACATTAGGGCACATTATACTGCTGCCCGCTTTGGGGATGACAAGCGACCGCGTTAACCTATATGTTTCTATGTAGATATCCGTGTAAAATAGCTTCAGCAAGCCTGTATTCGTGACCAACCGAACTTCATTGTGAACTGAAAGTTCGTTTGAGCTACTCTGGTGACGGAGTTTTTAGGCCGCATAAACGCCTCCGTCATGGCTTAACGACTTAAAAGCTGGCACCGTCGATTATTATAGTGATCTTCACTATGAGCTGCCAACGAAGATATACGCAATATCTTTGCTGACCTATTACTGGGAATCGATTAGAAAAGAACCAAATCTGATAAAATCCTTAGATGGAGGTAGTGAGTCGCAGGATCTTTGCATCCGCAGGATCGCTTTGGAGACTTCGTAATTTCCTACCCACTGCTACTAAAATTGCGCTTGCCCAGGGGGTCTATCACGAGTTAACCATAGTATTGGATACTGTCCTCGTTAGCGAGTTAAGTATCACAAATGTATGAAAATCCAGTGCAGCGCCTCCCCCGGTAACTTGCATGAACTAAAAATTCCATACATTTAGAATACTTGACACGTGAGCGAGAAAAGTTAACTATACCAATCGAATAACTGATGATAGGCCCCCAGACGTCAGCTATCTTGACCTAACTAAAGGAACAGCTCAACAAGTTGAATCGTTTACAGAATTTGTGTATCAGATTTATTATTGGCTTTCGCAAATTTGATCACATTTCTGAATATAGTACAAAGCCTAAGAGACTTCACATTCGTCTTCGCCGGAATACTTACCTACTCACATCCTTTCACTTGTTTCGTAATCCCATGACTCCTTTCTATTTAAAGGATCTATCTGAGTTTCATGATGCCAACCCACGTTTACTTCGTTTATGAGAAAATATTCTTTTAAAAACCCCTATCCACAAAACCAACGTTTACCACAACTCCATTGCCGTCGAAGGTGTAAGCCCTTGGAATGCGCTACCCGTCTTTATCAGGAAGTCCCCTTCGCTAGTCGTTTTCAAAATTCGGTTGAAATTTCACTATTTATCGGAATTTTCTTGTACCTTTTTTTCGTAAATATTAAATAAATTACATTTTTATAATATACTAGCTGCGCCTCGCGGTGTTACCCGCGCTAGTTCCCGTTCCCGTGTGAATACCGGAATCAAAAGTAGCCTATGTGTTATTCCCGGTCATAAACTATGTATATTCCAAGTTTCAGCCAAATCCGTTCAGTAGTTTGAGCGTGAAAGAGTAACAAACACACTTACACACACACAAACTTTCACCTTTATAATATTAGTAGGATTAGTAGGATTAGTAGGATACTCGTAATATAATATTTATATTATAATTAAACTACTACATATTCACATAACTGTACAAAATACAATTAGAACCAGTTGAGACACCTTAGGATCGTTACAAACTATAGGTAGCACAACTTATCCAAACCACTGCCAGACGGAGGCGTACTATAATTACAAATATGTTTATAATATTTATACATATTTTTTATATCTATGTACTATTAGTATTATAAGTAGCTGGATTAGTCTGGTCAAGAAGCAGTTCCTTGGAGTATGATTTTTACCGCTAAATACTTAATTTATTTACATAAATTTATATTTACAGTATCATAGACATTAATCTTTTTAATTTTTTTTCTAAGTGTTATTTAAGGGTGGAAAAAAGCTCATTTCATTTCATTTCATATACACTCCATGTAGACTCATTAGGGGTACAAATTCTAGATTTATTTATAAGCTCCCGGTCGCCTTTGATTTTTTTTGAGATGCTATTATTTTGTTTGTATATTTTGTGCCATTTTTATTGTGCAATAACATTTTTAAGTCTCTTAGAAAATTGTTTTAGGTAGGAATTTCCAATATAAGTAACGTTTCCGTTCGCTACATAATCTTATCCCTCTAGAAATCCATTTTGGTTTAGTAATACAGTATTAATAAAAATATTAACTTGAGGCTAAAGTGTAGTTATGTAAGTTTAAGTTTTGCTTGTTTTCCTTCATCATTATTGTGCTCTGTGATACCTACAAGACCTGCATAGCACGTCAATTTCCATATTCTTTCTCTAATTTCATTTAGATTTACTTGTTGGGCATCAGTTTTATTTATAAGTCCGGCTATGTTTTGGTGTAGTAGACATTGTAAATGTTTAGTCTTAAAAAAATAAGTTTTCAGCTTCATATTTCAGAGCACGTTGCGATAGCCATGATTATTTATTTTTTAAAGGTTATTTGCTAAGCATGGCGAATCCTTATTCGAGTCCAGAATAAACCTTTTTAAAAATACTACCTAGGTATACTCGTATTAGGTAATTAAAGATCTAACTTTTTGTTTTGTTAATCAGATTCAATAGTACGAATCTGATTAACAAAACAAAAAGTAGGCACGGTACGATTACTTATGCCAGAGATTATAATAACAATGTGTAGGTACCTGATTACAGGTCAATAAACTATGTCCAGTTCATTTAAATTTTCAGCCAGATCAATTCTGTAGTTTTTACGTGAAATAGTAACAGATATCCCAAGCTTTCGCGTTTATTTATAATATTTGCAAGTAGGATATATTATTCTATAGATAGATTTTGTGTTTTGTGCCATGTAAGACAAGTATCTATATTTGGACGACCTGTACGTATGTCTACTACTTTTTAGACATTCACAGGATCATAAATCATCTTCATGTCAAAGATCTGGCGTTAATAGTAGTTGGGATTAAAAGTAGTCGGTATTCTGTTTATTTTTCCATATTTACCAGCAGTAACCAGATTTTTGTTCTCACAACACGAAAGGGCTTACACAATTCACACAAAGGAATCACTTTGCCACGTAGTTTATCTGATATCGCTCCTATCACCCGCTATCACACGCCTATCGCCACTCGAAGCTTGATCACGATAAAATCGGTTCAATTGATTTTTCCGACAATAAGCTTATTTTGCGTCCAATTTTATTGTATTCTGTTGTTGGTTTACTGAAGGTAGTTGTGGCAATTCGGAGTATCGCAAAAGCTAAACTTAACTAACTAAAAATGTTGCCGTCCCTTTCATAGCGATGGAAATAAAAAGGATGGCATTAATTTTAGTTAGTTTAGTTTAGCTTTTGCGACACTCCGAATTGCCACTATTGTTTACCTATTTTGGACTTCTACATTATTTGTTTTTTTAGTTTCTATTATCAGCGTTTTTTCCTACTACTGGGCAATGACCTTCCTTGCCCCCGTTCGGTTCAATTATGAGCAAACGTAAGCTCATTTCGGCGGAGGTTGCGGGTTCGATTCCCGCCACGGGACAAATGTTTGTATGTTCTACAGATATTTGTTCCGGGTCTGGATGTTTTTCTATCTATAATATGAATGTATTTACAAAAAAAAATATCTAAGTAGTATATCAGTCATCTCGTTACCATAACACAAGCATAGTTGCTTAGCTTGGGACTAGATTACGCCGTGTGAAATGTCCAAGGATATTTTATAATAACTTAAGGATATTTTAGTTTCTGTAAATAAATCCTAGGGTTGTTCATTTAGATTTTATATTTATTTATTTATATTTTATATATTTATATTTTGAGTTTATTGGAGAGAGTGGGGGGAGGCCTTTGCCCAGCAGTGGGACACTGAGGGCTGCTAATAATAATAATAATTTATATTTATTCAAAATGGCATTGATAATGTTGACTACTGGACGCTAAATAAAATCAGCCGCATCTCTTGGGACTATTAATCTCAGGAACGCAATCGATTTGTGTTGCTCGGTGACAGTTTAAGGGCTAACCCTCTCCTCTCGACACGTCGATCCTGAGCTGATGAAGGATCAACTTAGTTAATTTATTACTAGCCTAGGACGAGTGGAAACACCGATTTCTAAGTTTATGATCTATTTCGTGTATTCGACGTGAGTTAATCTAACCAAATACAATTTCAACTGAATGAATTTTACTTCAATTATGGGATAATAAAAAAGGATTTAATTTTTTTTTCAACGAAATACTAACAATAACATATTATTCTGAATTATAATAATTTAAAACTTGAAAGTTTGTATGAGTTTTTGGTCAACCCTGGTGACGGAGTTTTTAGGCCGCCTAACAAAGTACCTACTGTTTTCCACCTTATGTCCAGGTAACTAAGCGTACTTTCCGAGTATGAGAAATGGAAATAGTATTATTGTCCAAATATATCCTTTATTCCATCCAGTCCCACCAGTAGTTCGATAGTCGAACTGTTTAGGTACTGAAAATAATTCCTTCTTTTCTCTATAGCAAAAACAATATCAATATAACATGGTTACCATAACACAAGCATTAAATTGCTTAGCTTGGGACTAGATGACGCTGTGTGGAATGTTCGAGGATATTTATTATTTATTTATAAAATATGGCTAGCCAGCCAGGATATCTAGGATGATTTAGTGTAAGGCATGCTTATTCCATCTTAACGTGCCAGCAAAAATTGGCTTCTTTTTTATTATACCCGATAATATAAATCATCTGCTATAATTGTAACTTCCCACGTTTTATTTCAGTACCGGTTTACTCAAAACAAAATAACCGTTTAGAACATTTAACCTCTTTAAAACAACCTAAAAGAAGACTTAACTTCTTTGGCGATCATCCCCAAAGAAGAACAGACACAAGTCCACTTAAAGATGTGCAATAGATGACAAATAACGCGTGTTTGATACTCTGTGCTCAACAGGTGGATAACCGATCTGAATAAATAAGGAAGATAACTTTACATAAGAGCAGAGGAATTGTAGACACGGCAGAAATATTGCTAATAAACTGACTGGTAGTAGCAAGACAGGCGTACCTTGAATCAATCAATCAATGAGCTAAGAATACCATAATAGGAAAAAGAAGAGGTAAAGAGATACAATTTTAGTACCAAGTGAAAATCTATGATTTTTAAACCCCTACAAGAATAATGATTGATTTTATGTATAAGAAAACCGTTCGGTCGTATTCTAATAGCGATTAACTTGCAACCAACATAAAAACACTAACGTTTAATTAATCTTTCATTAGTTTTTGTTCTAGGAGGTACAGTTTATAAAATACGACAATTTTAAAGTTCAGTAACCCTGAGCTCTCAAAAGGATGAGTTTGGATGTCTTCGTAGTTCAATTAAGACCGGTGAGCTAGATAGCGCAACAAATATCATTGCAACTTGCAGTGATTTAGAAATAGTTATTTGATTCAACCAGAGAGCAAAGTGTTTTATTGCTACTGTTTACATTTTTCTAAGTCAGATTCTATCAGTTTCCTAACGCTATGGATAGGTATCTTTGGAAGTTGTTATGTTAAAGAAGCCGTGATCTGAAACAAGATGCTTACGTAAATATCGAAGCAATACCTGAGGGTTCAATAATAGATCGTTCAATTTTATACCCTTTTGTATTTTTGCTACAGATCCTTTATTGTTTTACAATGTTGCATAAACATTGGCATTTACATCTTTAAAGAGATGATAAATACAGTGTGGAAACAAACATTGCCTACCTTATCGGGACACTGTAGTGCTTGGGACATTGTTGAGATGGAAGAGGCATGCCCACACTCAGCACCTAGATCACCGCGGGTTCGTATTTTATCTGTGGATAATTCGTTTCGAAAAATTATGTGCGCATTAAAAGCAAGCTAAAAAAAGATCGAAGGAGATAACGTATATTTGGTTATAACTCTGACACCCCATTAGACATCTTCAAAGGTCGATAAGTCACGTGGTCAGAATTGTCAAATCAAAAGTTTAGATGATAGAAACGTTTAATGGCTAAATCTCAGAATACAGAAGGGCTACATGCTATCTCCGACAGACATCGCCACTAATAGCTTTGAGCCTCGTCAAAATAAGGTCACCGTCACCGTCTTCCCCTGTATACTGACCCCTACGTATGGCCCCGAGGCGTGCCTCGCAAACTTGGCCGTTTAATTTGTCGTCGAGCTGTCCCTAAGCAAACAACGATGTTTGTTTTTATATAACTGTTGATCGCTTAACTGGCATGCTGAAAGCTGACTGAACGCTTGTTTACTTGTGCTACAGCTAACTACTACCGAATTAAGCTGGAATAGTAGATCTCGACTTTTAAGACGAAGATGATGAGTTCCATTGTGATCATTCATGTTTATTTTGATAGAACACGTGCTCAAAACGATAAGGACGTCTTGCGGAAACACACGTACTTGTAGATAAAGCTACAGCTTTGACAAATGCCTTCTCCCTCTAATCATTGTCCAAGGCACAGCAGACTCCCGCTTATGTAGGCTGCTTCTTGATGTTGTTTTACTCCCAGTGCTGCGAAGATCTTTCTACCCCTTGACAAAGGGGTAGAAAGATTTTATAAATAAATAAATATTTTTGGACATTTTTACACGGCGCGTCATCCCAAGCTTTAAGCAACATAAATGCTTGTGTTATGGTAACCAGATGACTGATATAATACATGTTTTTTGTAAATAAATACATATTATTGATAAAAAAAACATTCAGACTCGCAACAAATATCTGCAGAACATACAAACATTCGTTGGCGGGGATCGAACCCGCAACCTCCGTGTCTCAAGCGGGCCTTCGCCCACTGCGCCACAGAGGTCGTCACGTAACAGTCAATCTATCAATAAGACCTTTATTTGAAGAAAATTCATAACTACTCTTGAAACTCAGATAAGTGCAACAGAAAGCAATAAACTGTGCCCCGAAGCGGACAAATAAAGATGGCTCGTATTTCGTACCCTCTGTAGACTTAGGGTGGATCTGCCGAACCGGGGTGAAGAAGTTACGAACATGGAAGATATACCTACCTATAGAAACTAAAGCTATATTTTAAAAACAAAATATATATTAGCTCATGACTGTAGATACCTACAGGGTGAGTAACCCGCTCGGATTGTTGATTTTTCGAACGAACACAAAGGAAACAGCGTATTTACACGGGAGGTTCGCAGTGAATGTGCAGTAAGTGCGCGTTATGCGTCCACGATTCCAGCGAACATGCAATGAAAGTTAGAATGATACATTTCATGTTACGTTTTACCAGTCTGTACCCAACATAAGCGTCTGTAAGTTAAAATATGTTTGGTCTCGTTCTGATAGTCAAATAATAGAACAATAGAAAAATAATAGAAGAAAATTATAGAATAATAGAACAAACTTCGTCCAGTTGGATGAAAAGTATTCTAAATCAAATTAGGTCAATAAATATATTGCAAATTGTTTGCCTAAATTTAAGTCCAGAGTATGATAAATTAACAATTCGTACTTTCTTCGTTCGTTTCTCTTGACCGATGATGTACGTATACATCATCAATTGTGCATTGTGTACAATGCTTAGGTACTGCAACAGTATTGCAATATACAAGCTGTAATTGTAGGTATACCATGCATGCATGACCTACGTATGGCACAATAGCAATTCAGGTAGCATAATTAATTGCGTTTGGTTCGATTGGTACCTACGCCATACAATAACAACGATACCCGGAGCAATTTTAATTAAACACCGAAATGCTTTAGTGTTGCGCTTGGGAATATTGCTGTTACAGCGTTTATAAGGGCTTTGTGTCTAGAGCCCGTCTTACGTTTGCTGAACTGATTTCCCGTTTACTATACGAGTATTGTTATTGAGTTCAAACTGGGTTAAAACGCTCACTAGAGCATTGTCAGAAAAAAAACATTTGTAAAAATGCTAGAACCCTTTAAATCTCTGTCAGCGACAAAAACATGAGCAATATCTGATGTTAGTTTTGTTAGGAGAAAATAGAAACAATGAAATAACAGTTAATGTTTGATATAGAAAATGTAATAAATCAAATTGTTGCAAAAACAAAAAAACTGATGATTAAAAAAAATATAACCATAAAGAAATAAGAGTTATGAGCGGATGGATATTTGGGCGAAGAATTTACAAAAGTAGCGATAATTTGAATCTAGAGGTCTCGACGTACAGACGTTCGTGCTGTTTTCAGCATTATGTAGGTGGTTGTCTTGTACATAATTCAGCGTACACTTACCTACCCCATTGCAAATCTTCTCAAAATCGATATAAAATTTCCGTACTCGGCGTAGAGGGTGCTACGGTGCTTCCGTAGCAAACAAAAAACTTCAACGCGCACATTCTCTGTAAAGCAAGCGATTCAAACTTCCGACCAGCAGTGACTTGCATCAATAGATCTTTTGCAATAAAAGAAATAGCTTAACGCATTCTAATGTATTTTGTGAAGTTTTTGATTAATAAATAAATAATAGAAAATAAGCCTTTATTTCTACCACCTTAACAGAACATATAAAAACTTAACTAAACACTAACTTAAGTGGTATTGGCCTCTTTGGCGTAGGCCTACGTCAAAGTTTTTTGCAGTTGATAAATTTCCGTAATATAAATGACTAGACATGTTTTAGATCCTTATGAAAATATTTATCGGGGTAGTTAGAGGTATTTCAAATTACATATTTGGTACATTCCCACATCTTGCAGAAGTAAGCCGTGTTGGTCAAGTGGATTAGGGCTTCGACTTTCGCTCCGAAGGTCGTGGGCTCGAATCCGACCGTGCATCAATGGACTTTTCGCATCAAAAATTTATATGCGCTTACGGTGAAGGAAAACATCGTGAGGAATCCAGTTAGCTCTGTAATAGCGTCGATGGGCTTGCAACCTGTCACGTATAGAAAGTAAACATTACAACATCTATTTATTCATAGTTAAGGTCAGGGATGGTGTTGGTCAGCAATTCAAACCGTCAATAGGATATATATACCTTGTTTGGTATGTGATCTTGAGCGCCGGCCGTGGGAAGTACCTATCACCCCTCTTGTATTATCTGTAGAGACTAGAGCATGATTTGGATACTAGGTTTAGTCTATTTAACAATGACCGCTACAACAGTGATCTTTAACCAAGTGTTAGCATTGAAATACGAGTAATTCTGGCCCCCAATCTTGCCTGGCCATGTTATTTTATGTATAGGAAACTAATATTGTAAACGCGAAAATTGTATGTATGTATAGATGGATGTTTGTTACTCTTTCACGCGAAAACTACTGAACGGATGAGGCTGAAACTTGAAATATAAGTATAATCATACATTTACGAGCTGGAATTACACGTAGGCCAGTAGGTACCACGGGCCAGGTAGGAACGAAGCCGCGGGCCTGTAAGGTAACTCTTTTTTTGATTTTTGCTCATATATCTAGAATATCTGTACGAATACCTAGTACTATGTTTTATCATTAAATTTTTAATTTAATTTTTATATTCGCATAACATAAAATAAGTTATCTGAATAAACCACCGGTATGCAGGCTTTAGTATCAAAGCTTAACCCAGCTTGAACTCAATATAATACCTACTACCTACGGGTAGAATATAATAATATATTGAGTTTCGCAATCTCCACCCTATTGCAGAGAATAAATAAAAGTTACTATCTGAATAGTTATCGGTGTTTATCTACTGAGCAAATAGCAGTGTCAGTTCGATTGTAGTCCACGAGTGGAAGTTCCCATGCTCTTCCTGACATTTTGCGTTTGTTCACGAAAACAAATTGGAATAGAGAATGTGTAATCGGCACAGAAGGGACGTAAGTTTAATTTGTTTTTTTTTAAACGTTAATCCATTAAAATTCAGAAAAACTACTACAAATATAACTAGTTGAGCCATCTAAGGATCGTTGTAAACGACCTATCGGTAGCTCAACGGATAAAAAGACACTACCAGACGGAAGCGTGTTTTTAGATGTTTTTCAATAAACATAATAAAAAAAGATCGGTAAAATAAAATCAAGTTGATATAAAAATTCAAAGGAATTAGTTCGGTGGATTATTTCAGGCGTAATATCAAAGCCCAAAGCAAAAACCATGATTCAAAGTTGAAATCGAATGTAGCAATTTGTATCTCAATGTACAATCTAGCGTCCCCTGCGTCGTGGCTTATAATTACCATACAAGATATTCGGTAACAAGGCTGTCTCGCTCTCTTATTTAATCATCATCATTGGAGTTCAACTTACTGTTGGGTATATTTTAGGTATATTTTGAAATAGAGCTACTAAGCTATTAACAAACAAAGTCAGGGCGTAGTTTAAATTCGCTAGTTTGGAGATTTCTTCCGTAGGCAATTTTTATGATGAGAATGACCTCTGTCTCATCTGAGCACCCTCCTTACGCAGGTGGGGCACGTGCGCGCCACGCGTGGGACCGGCGCCGCGCGCTCCATCCCCACCTAGCTGATAATATCTATATTGGCACTTGTCGTCCTGATTCCAATCATCGCCTCAATTGAGCTTATTCAAATGGTAATGATGTGGAAAGTACCGATTGATGGGAAAATTGTTCTCAAGATGATAATAAAGGGGCTTTTCAAAAAAAAATCGACTTGTTGGCTACTATTGCTTGCTTTTTTACTATTTTTTATTCCGTGCATCAGCAGGGGCCTTATTTGGGATCAAGGAAAACGAAGTTTCGTGACAATTTTCGGGTTCCAATTATGTTGGTGAACTATTACAAATTCAGTATTTATCCACCAACATAAGCTGACCCCGAAAATTGTCACGAAACTTCGTTTTCGTTGATCCCGAGTACGGCCTCAGGGCTATTGCCTAATTTGCCGCGAAACACGTATGGTCTTATTATTCATTCAATTTAATATAGATTTAAAGAATGTTTTTTTTTGTTAGGTACTCTTATATCAATGAAAAGAGATAGAAACAGATTTAATATCCGTTTTAGCTAATGCTAGGACAGTACCTAGGTAAAACCAATTTTATCGTCAAATCTGACAGTTTGACTGTGATATCTATTTGACAGAATAGTCGTGATGCGTCGAGCTGGAAACTTAAAAAAATACAAAAAATAAACCATTTGAGTCAACAAATTAAGTACAATCTACTGTTATATAGTTTTATATGTTTTACGTAACCACGCTCATTCGATGTAAAGTAAAAATAAACTGTTCAAGCCACTAACTAATCTGAACATTATGTGCGAGCGCAGCGCAACCCACATGTTTGGACTATTCTTTCTTTTTTTAATATCATTGACGTAGGTATATAACGCGTGGTTCTCAATAATTCATGCGTTTTGGTTAAAGACAGGCTCAATATAAAGCAATAAACGTAATCTAGCTAAACCATGAGTCTACCAGGCCCCGACAATGCTAAGCCGAGGCACACGAGACGCGCGTGTCGCCGCGGCCGGGCCGTGTGTGCGCGTCTTAATCCTGCGAAGCGTGCCTGACACTAAACGTCAAACGGTTGATATGTCGCTGGTACATTAGGGTATTATTACACATAGTGCTATGCTCTTTGGGTATTATTGAAAACACGTTTTAGTTATGGGCCGTTTTGGCTTTTTAAAATCACGTTTTAAACGTATATTTTGATTAAGGCGCAATATAATCCCAGTCCAATCAGATTCAATCCACTCTGATGACCCTGAGCCTGATGTGAGGTGGGAAAGTTGAACCTTGCGGGAGTCCACGTTTTCTTGGTATCACACTGGTCAGAGCCTTATACCTAATAAATCTCACTGTACTCAAAAGTTGCTCGCTGCTCTTGTTTTCGTTAGATACGCCCCGGAAGCCAGCTTTTTTTAACTGACTTCGAAAAAGAAGGAGTTATTATATCTAGGTACTGAAGAGTATTGAAGTAGGTTCTTCATTTGATGTAAAATTTCTTTTGAAGTTCCCTTTGGAATTTTTCGTTTCCCATTAGGCACGCCAACGTGAACTATAGTTGGATTTATCATCAGGAATTATTGGTGAATACAGTGCCGTAACTAGGGCGATGTCAGCGGGTGCAGATAAATAAATATTCTTATACCTAGGTACATTTCACACAGCAACATCTTCTACTGCTAAGCTAAGCAACAATGTTTGGTGTCACCAGATGACTGATGATGTTTTATTACAAACCCCATCACTAGAAGCTGCCGTTACGTAGGTGCTCAAATGGGAACAATAAAAAAAAATTTGACGTCAAAATTTTGATGGGTGCTCAAATAGGAATAGTTTGGGTGCTCAATGCTTAGGTGCTCAAAAAATAGGTGCTCACTTGGGAATACTTCACTAAAATACTTTGTCTGCAGAACAATAGAAACATTTGTCCCGTTGCGGGAATCGAACGCACAAACCTCTTGTCTACCTGTATTCTGTGCTCCTGTGTTGGGCGGGCCTTGACCCCGTGCGCCACAGAGGAACTTAGCCAAATATTGGGGGCAATTCGGAGTGTCGCAAAGCTAAACTAACCTAACTAAAACTATTGCCATCCTTTTTATTCCCATCGCTATGAAAGGGACGGCAACAATTTTAGTTAGCTTAGTTTAGCTTTTGCGACACTCAGAATTGCCACCAATACCAGACTGTTTACTGGCTTTATAGAGCGCTGTTTCACTGTCAGAATAAAAAAAAATACTGCGCTTAAGATCGCACCTGGCTCAAAGAAGGTTATTAACAGAGTAAATACCTATGCGAGTGTCTCAAAGTTCACTACTGCCAAGTAGGTTTGCTAGCTAAGGTCCACTTCTTGAGAATATTGATCTTTATGAGGAAGAATACTAAAATGTGGTGGTCCTCCCAAATTAGCTGCAACACTTTCCCAACGATTTACCCCAAAACAGGACAATCCATGCACCCTCATATTTGCCGAGCGTTCATAAGTCTGCGCACACACGGCCATATTTACCTAGTCGATTTATTACCTACGCCTGTGTAGCCCATTGTGCACAGTTCAATAAATACTGAACGTCAACTTTGATCTATGGGAAAAACAATACTTTCACGACTGACGATTGTGATTTGATTGTTTCGTAAATATTGTTGCGCGTTATTGGCGCGGCGGAATGAAAATATTGGTTTACAGATACATGGGAACGACTTGTATTATAGAGAATAACTAGATATATTTACAGATAATTATACTTATTTTTTAGGCTGCCTAAAGGCCTAAAAGGATAAAGAGAAGTCATGGCTTGAGCCTGGAGCTTGACGACATTTCATTATGTTATTAGGTCAATTTAGTTATTAATAATATTCAGGTTCAATTTTTAGAGTAATATATTTTCAAATTATTACCCCAAAATTAAAATATAATTATCAATTACCCATTAAATGTTATGAAAGTAGAAATTCAAAAGCATTCCGCAGGTTTCCGCAGTTCATAAATATGTAAATTAACTTATTAATGCGATCCGCGGAGGGCAATCAACAGCGGACGAGCGCTCATTAACATTTTATTAATCCACATAAAAATTAGACTATAGTTTCGTATAAACAGTGATAGGAGGGATGTGGTGGACCTGAAGAGATGTAGAGGTAGGGTATGAATTCTGTGAGAGATTAGGCTACATTTTAAGGTATTTATTATTATGGGCCTCTAATTCTTTTATATCATCATCATCATCATTATCATTAATAATCTGTGGAGGACGTAGTAGGTTGTACGTGTACTCATGATTTATTTATGTAGGTATACTTATTTACTATAACATTATATTGTAGGTATAACTGTTAGTTTTCCCTAATAAAATAAAATAAAAATAAAATCATCTGTACCTACTACCTATTCTGACAGCAAATAAGTAATAATAATAAATAATAATAATTTATTTTAATAAACATATGATACAAAATTTCAAAAGACATAATAATTAAAAAAAAAAAAAAAAAGAAGGGCAAAAACGATTTACAAACTAACCCCGCACTAGGTCAAGCCTGTATCGCGGAAGTTAAAAGTAAGTTTTTTTTATAATAATACAACTACTAATATACTTATTAAGTAGCTACATCTTTAGTATTTCTTATAAGTATAAAATTTTACGGTGCAGGAAAACATCGTGAGGAAACCCGCCGCTAAGTCAGCCATACGTATTGACCATTGTCTTTCCTGTGGATATGGCCGGCTAAGCTGAGAGGATTGTTTTGCTGCTGGGCAAACCTATTCCATCTCAACAATGTCCCAGGCATAACAGTGTCGCTCACTAGTAGGTAGACAAAAAAACCTCTTGGAACATTATATATTAACTAGTACAATACTAGCTTCCAAATGCTTGTAATAAAAATTTCGTGCCACTGGTGACATTACAAGGAAAAGAAAATTACGAGTACTCGTACTTCAATTATATTTTAAGTACCTACATCTAAATACGACTAAATATCTTTGCATATTGGGCAACTACGGAACTCTATTTGGCGTGGCCCGACCCGACACTTAACTTAAACATTTCCACCCTGGGTGATCGTGACTAACTCTTTTAGATTATAATTTTACAAGCCTAAGATATACCTACACATATAGCTTTGATTCCAACTGGATTATTTATAAATTCGTAGAAGAACAGTTGTCCTATTGTAGTGAGTGACAGAGCTGCTGTGATTCGTCTAATATTGTTTGAAATCGGCACGAAGCTCGGAGCGGGTAGTGGCGGGGTGGCGCGGACACAGACTAGCGATGCACAGAGATTTTCTATTAAAATAATACTCAAATAATGTCATGGGCTAGCTTAGGTCTCGGAGTAGACTCAGTTGAGCTACCTAAAAATCGTTTAAAACGATCCTCAGATACCTCAACTGGTTAATTATATTTTGTAAAGTAAAGTTATCCAAATTATTACCTAGTATTTAGGTTTCTGTAAATAAATGCATACTGTATTGGAAATATAAAAAACTACTCAAATCGGCGGATCCAACCGAGATCTAAACTGTGTGCAAACATGAACTACAGAAGTCTTATTTTTCTTTTACACATTGTAAAATGCTTCACGTACTATTAACAAACGTTAGACCTTACCACTTTTAAGATGTTAGCTAGCTGATCCCGCCTTTTTCTATAATCTAGTCTTCATCTACATAGAGTAAGGTGGGGTAAAAAAACGGGTTGTTGTAGGTACATTTGCTACAAAGTAAATTCGTCACAGTTTTGTAAACTGTTTAAAACAAATTTATTTAAAACAAATATACAACATTGAAAGTAAATTCATCACAGGTAAAAGTGCGCATACAAAAGATGTGTAAATTCGTCATAGGTAAATAAAATTCATCATAAAGTAGGGTTAGCAAGTAAAGTGAATGGTGTTTAGCGCTCGTGAACCTTTGATTCATTCAAAGGTTTTACCTATTGCCAAACTTAATTATGAATAATACTAGTTCTGCTGTCTCTACTAAAAAAGCTATGTGACGAATTTACAACAAACACAAATAATAAAATAGAAGTGTGGCAAATTTACACATACTATTTTTCGTGACGAATTTACTTTGTGGCCAATAACCCAAAAAAACATGCTAACTCAACTTATTTGTGCAGCATCTACTCTATGAGCCGGGCAGGGTTCCGTACCGCCGCAGGGGTTATCTCTTAATACTCTAATATTAAAATCCCTTGCTTGTTCCAGCTTACCCGGATGATACTGACTATTATGTTTTCATATCAATCTAAAGCAGATAAGTCATGCATGATGCAAAAAATCATGAGACTATTAAAAACTCTTTGCAAAATGTGGTATTTTCTTACTTATTACTAAACTACTTACTGATAACAACAGTAAGTACCAAAGTTTAAAGAAAATCATCACTTCGATAAATTCGATTAGATATATTTAAATATATTTTTTTACCTTACAAACTTATGTGGTAGGTAGGTACTTATACCAAGTACTACATAAAGTCACTAATTGGTTTTGCTAAAGTGGCTCAATTTGAAAGTTCTCTAACATGAATTTAGTAGGTATTTTATTATGAATATAATTGATTGCTACAGAACTATGAAAAAATAACAAAATAAGCACAGAAAAAAATACTTAAATAATCGCATATTCATCCTCTTTTTTCCTATAGGTAAAACAGATTTCCACCGATAAAAGTGGCCATATCAAAAAGACAAAACACTTGACAGTAGGGGTGAACAGGAATCAAAACTAGCAACAATTAAACACAAATAAAAGTGATGCCAGTCGGAAACATTTAATCATCGTGTGATATCAGTTACATGTGGCGCCCTCTGGCAGGGGTGTTAGGCATGAAGCGTGGCGATTTTTTAATCTGGAAAGGGGCGCAGCGTGACGCTCCCTCCGATAGATTACGCAGGAGTTGCCGACAGATTATATCAGAGACAAAGATAAAGACTTAATTAAAAATGTAAAATAACTAGTGGGCGTGTTGGAGCGTAGTGTATTTAAAAAAAACATTTTGGTTAAAAAGATTAAAATGCCGAGGTTAAAATATTGATTGTTTTATTAAAAGGAATTTGGTAAACTTATTGCTAGGCTTGGAACAAAAATGAGACAGTAGTGGCAATTCGGAGTATCGCTAAAGCTAAACTTAACTAACCAAAAATGTTGCCGTCCCTTTATAGCGATGGGAATAAAAAAGATGGCTTTAATTTTAGTTAGTTTAGTTTAGCTTTTGCGACACTCCGAATTGCCACTAGTATTTGCTTAAATTAGAAAACTTTATAAGTATCAAAAAAAAATATATAAGTACCTACCATCTTTAACAAAGTTTGATATTTTTTATGATGTTTGATATTTTTATTTGATGCTTGATATTTTTATGAAACCAATGTATTTTTTTACAGACTTAGCGCGTCTTATTAATTTTAAATTTCCTTTAAAATTGACCATATTTTAGGTCAGGTAGGTTAAATAAAGAACATACAAACTGTTTTACTCTCATCATTTTGTATTGTGTGATAGATGCATGTTTCTGATGTATTCAATTTCAACTTCAGCAGTAAAGTTTAATATAGGGCAATCAAGGTTCACGTAACAGTGAACACGAAATTGTAATTTGGCGAGTAGGTAGGTGAGTTGGCTCTTCCTTTGTCAAACCGTGTAAAACCGTTTCATTTTGCTTGAAGTTTTCAATTTCGTTTTTCCTGCTCGTTGGTTTGTTTAGTTGATTTTTGAACGTTGCAAAGGTTTATCTACAAGAGGTAATTAATGAATGGAAACAAAACAGTAAAAACTTGTTTAATGTAACAGAATGAAAAGCTCTAGAAACGTAATTAGACGTAGTTACGTGTAATTACGTTTCTAGAGCTTTCCATTCTGTTCAAAATAAGTTATTTCAAAGGTATTGAAATGCCTTTGAAACAAATGAAACGCCCGATTGAGAGATCGATAAACGCGAAGACTCGCGCCGTTACTCCACATCCCATTTCTAGTACAATACGAACAAACGCGCGCTTGCTGCGCGTTACATTTCCTTTTGTATCTATACAAACGCATGAAATCTGCCAAAACGCTCTGCGAACAATAACGTGCTTTTAAAAAAACGTCGTGTGCGAAGGTTCTGTGAGAGCTAAATTCTAAGCGTACTTACAGCTCAGGCGGAAGCTGTTTTTATAATAAATATTTTAGTAATAGAGAGAAAATGTGCCTGCAGTCTAAGTATTTAAAATATGATGTCATGTAACATTGTGCTGTCGTTGAGCTGAAGTTTATTTAAATAACCTTCCATTTTGAATTTAATGAAATATTTCATAAAGTTACTGCGGAATTTTCAGAATAGCTTCTGAATATTTTATATTACCTAGAGTACCTGTTTTATAATAAGTATAAAAATGCAAAAGTAAGCACGACAAAGTAAGTACTAAGTAGTTAAGTGAAGACAGAGTACCTAGTATCCCCTGAGGCCCTAGCCATGTTACATTTCGACAATCGCTTTCGATTAGAAACTAAAAAAAATGTATAGGAATTGACATTCGATGACGAAAACTCGAGCGATCAGAAATGTCAAATCAAAGGTGTAGCGATGATAGAAATCGAATCGCTTCATAGCGAATGCCGGTTGGCTAGGCCCTCTGATCTATGTATCGCTACTGAGTTCTGGGTATGCCTACAGTGGTTAACATTTTGATAAGGATTTTTGTCAAGATGCTACGAGTATAAGAGGCCTGAATCAGTTGAGTTACCCATAGATTGCTTACAACGATCCTTATATGGCTCAAATGGTTCTGGACCTACTTACTTCCCTTAAGTTAAAGTCTTCACAAATAAAAGCCGAGAGGTAGGTAGAACTATGTGACAAAATAATTCGAAACAATAAATTATTCATAATAGAAATATCCCGTATCCCGCTAAGCTAGGTAGGTCGGCGGTCACGTGACCGGCACGTGACCCGGGACTTAACTGTACCCAATTGATACCGACCATAAATAAAACGGGAATTTCGGTTTATTAAACGGTCATGACTTTAACAATGCTCATCTAAAGAGATCAATAGTAACCGATCCATACATTAAGCTAAGGAAATTTAAAGAGATTTAAATTTCCTAGCTGCCCATGACCTCTAGGATGGAATATAGTATTAAGGCTTTCAAAGGTACCCTGTTTTTTTAATAAAAGTTAGTTCATTGATTCAGGCGTGTCTTTGCGGTAGTCCATCTTCAGATATTGAAAATATTAGAATATTATTAATCTAGTAGGTACCTAAGTACTCTTTCGCTAATTTAATCTAAGCCAAAAGATTTCCCTACAAACTTAAATCATCGTGATTTGGTGGTTGTTTGGCCCTAATTTTTGGTTATTTATATCTAATAAAAGCTAGTTAAAACTAGTATATGATTATACTATCTGTGGTTAAATAGAACAACTTCACCCAATCCCGGCCTAGCCGGCAGTGAACGGGTTTGAAAATGTTCGTCACCTTAGAGTCGGACCTAAGATATTAGACATTATGTTAGTGCAATAAGTGATTAAAATTTTAGAAAATAAAACTAGGTAGTATACGCTAGTAATACTATAGGCATTTGTACATTTCGTACATTAATTTCTGTTTGTAGTATTACAAAAAGTTTATATAAAAAAAAAACCGTTATATCGTACCGTATTATATCCGTTGGGGGATTGGGGCTTCTGGTCTTCAAATGAAATCTAATTGTAAGTACTTTCCTTTCCAACAGTTTATAAACAGAATATGGAAATTTATGCTTCTAAAGCCTATATTTCCATATTTTATGTTATATACAATATAGATATCGGTAAGTAGGTATAATATGTATGATGTGAATGGATTGAGTGTCAACGGCCAAGTGACTAGTCCTCTCCGCGGCTGAGGGGCGCTCCATATGAAGGAAGACTGAGGGGCGCGGATTCCATAAGAAGGAACGGTCTAAGTATTTGTTTGCTTTAACAATCTCGCCCTCCTTGAAAAGTGAAGAATTATCATATGTTAGGGAAGGTGCATAAGCGGGAAAATTCTGTCGATTGCTCGCCGGATGATTCCATTGTTGCTGGTTTTGATATCTGCTACTCGACAGACGCCATCCGATCCTTTGAATACCGTTAAAATTCTTCCAAACAGCCACTTCATGGGAGGGCTGCATATCTTTGATTAGTACCAGTTGGTTTGGCTTGATGTTCTCTTGTCTGTTCTGTCACTTTGTTCTTTAAAGCTCATAAAATATTCGCAGCTCTATCTGCTCCATGTTATGCTGCCTTGCCTGTTCTATGACGGCGTATCTGTTGAGACGGCTAGGATTGACATCCTGTAGATAAGGGGCAGTGATGTAAGAGGTAGCATCATCGGAATTGGAGGACAAAGAAACTAGAGGTCTACAGTTTGAAATGGGCTCGATTTGGCAAAATAAACTAGTGAACTCTTCAATGTAAAATGTGCTACTCTTTTTAAATGCATTTGGCTGATTTCATAACTGCGTAGAGGCCACCAAAATGTGTTGAATATACTGGTGATAATGTTAAATAAATAAAGTTTGACACAGCGTCTGCACAGTTTTTAACAAGAGCAATTTATAGGATCGCTCCCTCAAAATAGGTGCCGTTTATAATAAAAATCTCTCGAGGCTTTCCTCATCGAGACATAAAACGTCGCAAGGCTATATAACTTCTGTGGTCAAATCGCTGACCAATTCTAAGTGAACTGCTTTAACCTTAAAATAAAAACACAGAGATAGCATTAGATGAGCTTAGCCACGACATTTATATTTGGAAAGGACAAAACCAGTCAGTTACCTCAAAGCAAGATTCTTGTTCTTACAGTAGGCATGTTGCCCATAGTTTGCTTCAAAACTGCTTCTATCAGTCGTTAGCGTCTCAAACAATTTTTACAACAATTTTTTTAACATCTCCCGCCGGTTAGCCAGTAGTTTCTGTAAACTCATTTTAAACGTCGAAGAATTGAATCCGCAGTGAGATGCAAATTTAAAATAGTGTAAAACTCAACAACGACTGTGATGAGTGTGCAAGTGATATGAAAATAACGGTCATTCCCAAGTCATCTCGACACTCAATACTCAAATTCACTTTGTCGGCAAGTGACAGCTGAGCTCTTTCACTTGAGTGAATTCGAGTTCGTATTTTTACAGACTGACTCTACTAATACTGTCATGATGTAGGTACCTACTGTAATGTAATGATGATTTAAAACTTCAAATTTCGAAAGCCAAAACAAATCTAAACTAGCAGTTTTAAAATTACTTTGCTATCACTATATAAATCACCTCACACGTTCTTAATTTAACCCTAAAATAACACCTCATCGATAGCTGCATTTAGCTAGAGCCCCCGAGGGAGTCTTTGAATCATGTTTCGGGCTCTCCCTTGGCCACAGTTTAAATACTAGGTACTTAAAAAGAAGAAAGAAAGCTACTACATATTTACATAACTGTAAATTGTATTATGTATACAATTAGAACCAGTTGAGCCTAATGCCATCACCACACAATGGCAATGCTCCGTTTGTTCAACGGAGCATTTGCTATAGGCCATTCTAATGTTGGAGCCAAGTTGAAGCCCATGTGTGGTGCCGGCATAAGGATCGTTACAAACGATCTATAGGTAGCTCGACCGATCCTAACCACTGCCAGACGGAAGCGTGCCCAAGACACTGGCAGCATTGAAAAAGAAAAAAAAGAAAGCTTACTTATTTAGAAGAGAGAAGAAATAGAAATAAACTTTATGATCTGTATTCTACAAGGGAACTAATGCTCCACGATCCTTCACATAACCTTTACATTAAGAATTATTCTAAAACATTCAAAAAAGTATGTCAGGTAGCAAAATCAATGTTTTTAAAAAATAAAATTGAAACAGCACCTAACAAAATTAAAGCCACTTGGAAATTGATCAACAATGAGACTGGTAAAACAAAACGTGGCCACAAACAGATAAATCTAAAAGTAAATGATCATTTATTAACTAAAAGCGATGAGGTCGCTCACGCATTTGATAATTTTTTCTCTAATATACCACATGTGGTGACTCAATCACTAAATTCATCCGCCACTATAGCATACGGCCTTTTGGAATCCAGTGTTGTTCAGGGTAATAATGAATTCAGGTTTAGTTATGTTAACGCAGACAATATTGTCAAAATATTTAAAACACTGAATATTAAAAACACTGAAGATTTATGGGGGATTTCGACTAAGATATTAGCTACTATTGTTGGGGATATTGCTCCATGTTTAGCTTATATCTTTAACAATTGCGTTGACGAGGGAGTTTTTCCCAATCTAATGAAGATGAGTAAAGTTATTCCTTTATTCAAATCTGGTAATGAAACTGACCCCGCTAATTATAGACCAATATCGATTCTGCCTGCGTTAAGTAAAATATTTGAAAAACTAATTCTTAATCAACTGCTCTCTCACTTTAATCTCAACGGACTTTTACACCAGCACCAATTTGGATTTACGAGAGGTAGATCAACAACCGATGCAGGTACATTGCTTCTAAAACACATATATGAGGCCTTTGAGAACTCGCAAGACGTAGTCGGAGTTTTCTGCGATCTGTCGAAAGCCTTCGACTGCGTATGTCATGCGACTCTAATTTCTAAATTAAAGTACTATGGTGTCGTAAACCAAGCTATTAACTTGATTAGATCTTATCTTTCTGAGAGACTCCTTAAAGTTGAAGTAGGAGGTGAAAAGTCTTCAGGGTCAGTTATTGATATGGGTGTGCCACAGGGCTCGATACTAGGCCCTTTTCTGTTTCTAGTGTACATAAACGACCTTCCTTCCTTTGTAAAAGACATGTGTGACATTGTTCTTTTTGCTGATGATACATCTTTGCTTTTTAAAGTTGATAGGTCTAAGGATAATTATGATGATGTTAATGCCTCTTTAGCCCAAGTCTCAAACTGGTTCACTGCTAATAACCTCTTACTTAATGCCAAAAAAACTAAATGTATTAAATTCACTTTGCCTAACGTGGTTCAGAGACCTACAAAAATTAAACTAAATGGGGAAGCACTTAATCTTGTAGATTCAACTGTTTTCTTAGGTCTTACAATCGACTCCAAAGTGCAGTGGGGTCCGCATATTGAAACACTTGCAGGTAGGCTTAGCTCCGCGGCTTATGCAGTGCGTACGATTAGGCAACTTACTGACGAAGGAACAGCTAAGTTAGTATATTTCAGTTACTTCCATAGTGTGATGTCGTATGGTATTTTTCTTTGGGGTAAAGCAGCAGATATTCAAACTATTTTCGTTTTACAGAAGCGAGCTGTCCGCGCCATTTACAAAATGAAACGTCGGGACTCTTTAAGAGAGCGTTTTAAAGAAATAAATATTCTTACTGTTTTTTCGCAATATATTTATGTAAACTTATTGCACACTCACAAATATATAAACAACTTTAAGAAAAAAAGTGATGTGCACAAAATTAACACTAGAAATAAAAATAAATTATGTGTGCCTAAATTTAGACTAGAAAAAGTAAACGGTTCTTTTATGGGAAATACTGTACTTTTTTACAATAAACTCCCAATCAACGTAACTAACCTACCGACTCGAAGGTTTAAAACGTACATAAAGAATATTCTTGTAGAGAAAGCGTATTATTCCATTGAGGCTTTTATTAATGATAAAATTGCGTGGCCTGATGTCGCTGTGCCCCTCGACGGTTGATGGTATACAATATCTTTACTACCTTGATAAGTAGGTACCTACCACTTAAGTCGGCCAAGTGTAGCGTGTGATGCCAGACAACATTTTGTTGAGGTGTTATCTTGTTAACTTTACAATTACTTTTACTTTCTTTGACATGCCTTACTTTGTTCGACTGGCTTCCCACTGAAGCTTGACTATTTAGATTAAGTATTTTAGATTGTTAAGGGATCGCTTTTAAAAAAAAGCTAGGCCCACACCACCAGGTTCTTGCCTGATTCTTTCCCTGGTGTAGGGAGTCGCGTTGGAACAGGCATTAGAATCACCTAGCATGTAAAACGATACTTAAGTGATCCTTGAGGTCCTACAAGAATAAATGATTTTTCTTTCTTTCTTTCTTTCTTTAGCAAGATATACGAGTAATAGAATATAATGATCGACATATAACTGAAAATTAAGATAATATTAGTGGCATTTCTGAGTGTCGCAAAAGCTAAACTAAGCTAACTAAAATTGTTGCCGTCCCTTTCATAGCGATGGGAATAAAAAGGATGGCAATAATTTTAGTTAGTTTAGTTTAGCTTTTGCGACACTCCGAATTGCCCCCAATATGGTCCACGTTGAATTATTCCATACCTACGCTTAAATTATATTCAATGGGCGAACACATTTTATATTTTTATTTTTATGTTATTCGCGAAAATCACAAATCATTTGGGTCGTATTGATTGTTTGAGGGTTTAATTTAGCGCTGTCAATAAAGCCGGAATTTGAACCATTCAGTTTATTTACTTTTCAATGTTTACAAAGTTAGTGCAGTCGATTTTCACATTTGACGTGTGGTTAACCAATTCCAACGTTTATTTCGTAATTATTCGCTTAGCTGACAATAGAGTCGGAATTACAACTATTTCGTTAATTTATTTAAGTACTTTTCAATGTTTACAAAATTAGTGTAGCCTATTTTCACATTTGCCAGCGTATAGTAAGTAAACTAATAGTGACGACGATGATGATGACGACGCGTGATCCAAGGGCTGGCACTTATTTGGCTCAAAAGATCAGCATTGCCATCCAGCGCGGCAATGCTGCCAGTGTCTTGGGCACGCTTCCGTCTGGCAGTGGTTTGGATCAGTTGAGCTACCTATAGATCGTTTGTAACGATCCTTAGGTGGCTCAACTGGTTCTAATTGTATTTTGTACAGTTATGTAAATATGTAGTAGTTTAGTTACTAATAGTTAATAAAAAGTAAAAAGCCGTGTTGGCCAAGTGGATTAGTACCTACTTCGACTTTCGATCTGAACGTCGTGGGTGCGAATCCGGCCATCAATTGACTTTTCGTTTCTGAAAAATTTATTTGCGCTATTTATTTTTATTTATTTATGTTACACGAGCTTTTAACGGTGAAAGAAAACATCGTGAGGAAACCAGTTAGCTCTCTAATAGTGTCGAAAGGCTTGCAACCTGTCACGTATGGAAAGTTAACTTCTGCGAAATGTGGGCATGTACTAGGTACTTAAAAAGTAAGTTAATAAGTTATTAGTGGCAATTCTGAGTGTCGAAAAACCTAAACTTAACTAACTAAAAATATTTCCGTCCCTTTCATAGCGATGGAAATAAAAAGGATGGCATTAATTTTAGTTAGTTTAGTTTAGCTTTTGCGACACTCAGAATTGCCACTAATATGTAGTTAGTAAGTTAATATGTATTTGGACATACCTCTGACTACCCCTTAGATATCTTCAAAAAGGATCTAAAAATTGCTTAATAAGATCTGAAAGAAATGTCTCCTTGGGATACTGTTACAGTCGTGATCATATTAAATATTTTTTTTAATAATTAGGACCTGGATGACCGGTATTTTTTTTTCATTGCCTGAAAGCACGGTGAGTTTGAGTGCTTTTGTGTAAAATTTAAGATATTTTTTCCATGACTCATTAGTATTAAGTATGTAATTTGGTAAAGTTTGTTACATATGCCGTACCTACGTAGTTCGACCTGTCTGCTCGCTCCCTGTTCTTCAGTAAAATTCAAGGCAGTGTTTACGATGGGGGAAGCCGAGTCCCTTTCGCATAAGAAGCCAACGTTTCACCTCGAAATGTACCTTCAGCTGTGTGGTGAAGGTTGGTTTCCGGATGGCGGGTGGAAATGGCAAGAACTTTCCGTATCGACGTCACATGTGGTGCACAGCCTTTATTGAAGTTGATCTTGGCCGGGGCCCGCGGCCTCCGCGCCCCCCGCCTCCACCTGAGGAAGGGAGCCCCACCTGATTTAAATACTCCTCTTTATTGGTATGCTATATCGGAATGTTTAGGAGCTATCTTTTATGTATATTTTTTTTCGCTGTCTTTTGCTAATTTAATTTCGACAATCTTGAGGCTATGACTTAGTTTACTGTAAATAAAATAAGTTAAAAGTATCATTGAAAATAAAACATATTATGTTACAACATATTATTATGTTGAACGTGATTTTGGATTAAAAGTCGGCTAATTATTGATTGTATCAATTGAGAAGAAGTTCCCAGGCTAGGTAATAAGTAGTTGTTCGCACTAAATTCTAATACTTGTAAACTTGTAATAGACTTTGTAAACTAACTAAACAGGTTCACAACCTGTACCCCCAAGGCACGGTAGACAAATTGCATTGACTAGTCAATTAGATTATAGGAATATTTTGATAGTTTTCTGCAGTTGCAGTGTGCTATCTGATTCTAGCCTGGTTGATTGTCAAATTGGTTATTTTTTTGGATTGTCAATAAGAGATAACGCATATTTTACTCCAATTATTGGAGTAAAATATGCGTTATCTTTCGAATCATGAACAGATTTTAGTAACTTTTTCTTAACACCATTCGTTCGCATCGTTTATCCCGTTCTAAAAAAAGGTAGGTTTATAAAAAAACTGTTATTTAAAAATGAACTCAAGCTCATCCGTCAAATTTAATTCTAATCCTTCATCACACATCACCGCACATCTTATTTCAATTTATATTATGGCACAATTAGATTGAATCGTATTTCCTACGGCATCGGCAGCTCAACCCGTCAACGGGCGACGGAGGCATTCGTGGCCACGGCACCGTCGCACTTGAAGTGGCCCAGGCGCACAATGGCACAATAAGGGACAAAAACCCTAAAAACGCACGCAGCGCTATTCATTGCATCCGAGCAATGAAAACACAATAATGATTCTGACTGAGTTGCAGAATTAATCGTAGAGCTTAACTTTTGGATGCGGTATTTCTCCTTTTTAAATTTATTATAGCTTAGATTTCTGTTAAATGTGGATATCTCTATTACAAAGTCATGCTGCAATAAGTAATTAGAATTTTGTAGATTTTGTTGCATTTAATTTCAATTTGAAATGGCTAAGGTTCCAAAACGGTAAAATTGTGTAAATGGTATTTTTAATTAAAACTTTCACGATCAGAACATTTGATAAAACATTATACCTATTTACGGGCATTTATCGCGATTATCATTATTTAATTTTAGCCAACAACGATGCGCGAGATCTCAGTTTGCGACGAACTTCTAGTCTGTTAATATTGTTTTCATCGAAGTTTGAAAGTATGTTACTTATCATATTCACAGAATATACCGCCTCCAAAGTATGATAGAGTCGTGCATCATTGTTGTTTACAGTATGGATGGGCCGAGTGGCCGCTCAATGAGGGAATTGGCCCACTTGAAACACAATAAGGCCCAGGGTGCCTGTCAGGCCCCTTGTCTAACCGAAAACATGTTTTTATGCTTTTTATAGTGCTGTAGAGCAATTGCGTCGATGATTTAAATGATAGATCTATAAAGTTCATCAAACGTGCTCTGCATTTGGTTCATACGATTTCAATTAAGCTTTTATAATAAAAAATATAACACTTAGATTATATAGGTATATAATCTAAGTGTTATAAGTGATAAGTGTTATATTTTTTATAGGTATATGGCTCTAAGTCTATAGTCTATACTATACATATTGAGCTGACAATTTCTTTAACATTATTTTTCTTTTTAGACTACTCTACCACAGGCCCCATACAATTTGTTTGTCTGTTGTGGATCTTTCAAGGATCTTCGGTGTTATGATCAGAAATGTACATTCCAAGTACTAGCATAAATACAATTAGAAAACGATGTGCAAGCCGCCATCAAAGTCGTAAAAAAACATCGGGTGATTGTTCACCCGATATGACGCCGATGAATTTTTTGCCCACCTCGGTGGGCATCGCGTTTCGCCGTGTCGTAGGACGCGTTCGCCGTGTATGCAACTTGACATACTTAGTTCAATTTACAAATAGGCACATATATGTCTGAAAGGCCTGTTCCGAATTACGCGGTAATCGCTGCCGCTGTGAGAAGCAAAAATACCGCGCAGGTATTTTCTATGAAGTTCTGCTGCGCGGTATATTCGCTTCCCACAGCGGCAGCGAATACCGCGTAGGTCCGAACAGGCCTTAATTAAAACAAAAGACCATACGACATTTTAGACAATATTTTAAAAGGTGAGCCCACAGGCCAAAATTGATGAAATATACGTCATACTACTTAGTATTCTTTTATCTGTGGTCATACTTATTATGAAAGCTCTTGGAAGTATTACTTTATTTAACTACTACTATCACTACCTACTAACTACTTACTAACTAACGAACTACTAGTTATTATGACAGCTATGTTCAAATTGAACGCGAAACTGGTGTCTTGGTCTGGTAGGTACGTTATAAAAAAAAACTTTTTTGTTCAACAATGATAAAACGTACCTAGATGTGATATAAAAGCTCTTGAAGTGTAATTTTGTAGAAAAGATAGTCTTGACAAGACGAAAGTATAAAAAAAAGTAAAAAGCTCCATAACTCCTTTTCAAACAAAGTCTGTGTTTACTTTTCAGACTGCATCACACAAAGTGCCTTTATGTATGAAAGTATCCGGGTAGGTTGAAAATGACAAACTCTCTTGTATAAACATTAAATTTTGCTATGATGCTCAATAATTTCCTAGGACTTCTTCGGCTGCTAAAATAAGTAGTTTATGAGATACCTTAATGTTTACTGTTGTGTAGGGTTCGTTTATAATAACTATTTTATTGAATTTATGATATTACCTACCTATCGTATTAAAATTGTCACTTCCTATACTAGTGGCAATTCGGAGTGTCGCATAAGCTAAACTAAACTAACTAAAAATGTTGCCGTCCGTTTCATAGCGATTGGAGTTTAGTTTAGCTTTTGCGACACTCCGAATTGCCACTAATACCTAGGTAATTTTATTAAATTTTTAATCTCTTCACTTCCACATAAAAGTTTGCCAGATACTAAAATTTAGATTTAATTAAGACACTGTAACGTTCACACCACAAGCACTGGTGGCAGTCGAATTTTTTACCAAATGAAAAGATTCAATTTGCCATTGTATAAGTCTCGCGCCAAAATATTGTATCCATGATCTGTATAATAGGTAGGTTGGGTCCAGAGAACAAGGGGCGGGGTTTACCGAAAATGTGGGGCTTGTGATTGGTCGATGGAGAGAAGGGGATAGCAGGATCGTTTGTCACAGCGCAGAGCCGCGCTAGCCTCACTGTGCGTTCGACCGGCGCAGCACGAGCGTACAGCTCCCGTGACTGTGCCCTGTGACATTGACAGTTCATGAAAAAAATGTTGGAATTCTATACAAATATGAACCCTGGATTGATGCAGGAGCCGATGCAGCCGCCTCTCAACTGCAACGGGAGAACAGGTCAGTCGTTTATGGAGCTTAAAGTTTGTTTACAAAAGTTTGCAAACCAAAGTTTGTTCTGTGCCCTCGTGATGCGAATTTTATTTGTTTTTTATTGTAACATAGGTAAAACTAATTTAAAGTAATTATCACTAAAACAAAGATTATAAATACTTAAAATCTAAATACTTACATATAACTTATAATTTAAACGAACTTTGGGGCATATTTGTGTAGGTACCTATACATTTAAAAAATATGAACCACCTTACGCCTAATGCTTTATCGATAGTACCTTTTACGTCGGAATTTTACATCATTTAATACTTACTTAGGTAAATATAAACATACTCTATACGAATAATTGATATTTTTTATTGTCTTAATATTTATAAAATAAACGTTAAATCCAAAGTGCCGACTATAATAAATATGTTAAAATCCATCGTTTAACGAAAAAACGAAAAAACATGAGTGGGTGCGTGGAAGGAGAAAACATGTTGTGCTGACCCCGCCTAGCGTGGAATTAGGGCAAGAGATGCTAGATCCATCGTGCGTGAGGAAGGAAACCCGCCAGTCAGCCCCACACGTATTGACCATTGTCTTTCCTGTAGATATGGCCGGCTATACAGTCCAAGAAAATAAGGGTTTCACCTCGGAATGAGAGATAGTCAGCCGTAGGCTTGTATACCTCAACCCTAATTTTGGCTTCCTCAATCTTTTAGGCGGCCTAAAAACTCTGTCACCAGAGTTCGCCACTATTGCTCATATTAACTAACTCTCTTTACACTTAACTAGGTATATTATATAAGTAAAAACCACAATAAAAAGTACAGAATTAAAATTCAATTGAAACCCCTATATCTGCGATGGATAAATGGATAAACCTATCTACTTATTCAACGTATGGAATGTTAACTTCTGCAAAATTTGTGCATGAAGGTACCATTAATAATGCATTTGGAAATACTCTGACTGATTACCCCTTCTTTAGACATCTTCCAAGGATCTAAAATGATTAAAAAACGATCTTAAAGAATGTGTCTACCCATACCTTAGGAATACTGTCGTGATCGTATTTTATTTCATTTCTGCTTAATTTTGAACAGTCACTTCTTTACTTAATTCGATCTGCATTTGAGAACAATAAACAGATAACAAACAATTGAAAATAAACGATTGTTAAGTAAGTTATCTACATAAAATAAAACGATCAGCCAGTTTCAAACGATTGTTAGCAAATGATTATAAAGGAGAGAGTGAAAGCTTGGACACAAGGTGAATGTTGATGCTATTTTAAACTTTACGTTCAATACAATTAGGGCAAATTTTGTACAGCAAGTGAAATATAGGTATAGTTAGAGGTAAAGCAGTGATAGAATGAGATAAGGACTCTGGCTGGATAGAATTCGTTTGAAAGGTGAATTCCACGCCGGGGCTCCGCGCCGCAGCGCAGTCGAGTGCTTTTCACATTTTTTGCGCTTTCCCGGCCGCCATTCGCATTCAAACTCAGAAACTCTTTTACAGAAAACTGTTCACTAATCGCAAAAAAGCGAATATAGAGGTGATAGTTTTCTTGTGTTTACACTTTCTAGAAATTAATGGACATTGACGTTGAAGAATGGTAAGGCAGTTGGACCAAATAGTATTCCTGTTCCTGGAAGTATGGAAGTTTTTGAAAACTGATGGATGCATACAACGAGAGTCTGTGATCGGCAAAAGAAAGAAAGAAAAGAAAAATCATTTATTCTTGTAGGACCTCAAGGATCACTTAAGTATCGTTTTACATGCTAGGTGATTCTAATGCCTGTTCCAACGCGACTCCCTACACCAGGGAAAGAATCAGGCAAGAACCTGGTGGTGTGGGCCTAGCTTTTTTTTAAAAGCGATCCCTTAACAATCTAAAATACTTAATCTAAATAGTCAAGCTTCAGTGGGAAGCCAGTCGAAAGAACAATGAAGTCGCGTCTTGCACGGATCGATACAGGGCGTAGGCGTAGCGGTGTGCGTTCGGCAACATACGGCACAATGCTTCGCTGACTTGTTCAGCTGACTTTTTTCCCCATTTTTTTACTCTTGTTTTGCGCATTTAACTGTTTCCTACTTACGTATGTAGATACTAGTGGCAATACGGAGTGTCGCAAAAGCTAAACTAAATTAACTAAAATTAATGCCATCCTTTTTATTTCCATCGCTATTGTATGGGAAATTTGAGAGCTGTTAATCTTGATGCATTGGGCTATCTGGAAATTAGGTTTTTAGTCTCAGTAATCCTTCTCGTTCTCACTCGAATTAGAATTTTAACGTAACCCTTGAAAATTAAATTGTTTTTATCTGAGTATTCTTCATAAAATGCGCCAACTTTAAAAGTTACTTGCCAACCTAGCTTATTATAGTACTTTTTTTTCTGTACCTACTGTCAGTTAAAGATTGGTCGATGTTACTATTTTGTGAACTTTTTTGTAAAAGCCTATCATATAATTTTTAAATGAATTAGGTAGGTATATTTGGTATTTTTTTCACCGTGTCTTGGCTCATTTCGACTTCACGTCGACTTCTGTTAAATACAGTGGAACATAGAATCTCCTTCTTTTTAGAAGTTTGTTAAAAATAGGGCACTTTGTCTGAAATTGCACTAAAATGATTGTCCGTGAAAGTAGCTACTTATGTTAACACATTTTGCTCATAACCTTTAATAGATTACGCTGAGACTGGCCTATAAAAAAACTGTATAAATATAATTATGCCTCTACGACATAATATTTGCACTGTCTCAGTACCTGGATGTTTTTCTATCTATAGTACCTATGTATTTATTTACAAAAAAAATCTATCGTATCTTATCTTATCTTACCATAACACAAGCATTAAGTTGCTTAGCTTGGGACTAGATGACGCTGTGTGGAATGTCCAAGGATATTTATTTTATTTACGTACAGTATTGGGCATGATGGACGATTATACTATACGACCGCGATCAGCTATCGTGTGCATATAGGTACTCACGCAGTAGGTAGGTACGCATACAATCATGGCCCAATTCCCTTTGAGGTATGTCCGAAAACCGACACAGCGGTGATTACGCTCAATCGTCCGCCGATCATGTTAAATGTATTTTTTGATGACAAATATAAAATATAACAGGTATACTTACCTAGGTTCCTATAATTACTGTTACTGTTATAGCGATACAATTTGTACTAATAGTAACTACCTATTCATATTTCGCTTGTTCAGCCAAATGCCGGTAGGGCAGTCAGTCACCATCCGCCGCTCAAGTCATTCATATAACTTTTACGTGTAGCATAGGTAGGAAATTAACCAGGCTCACGTAGTGATACTTGTTTTATGTATAGTGCACACTGGACATGTAACGTGATAAATAAATTCAAGTGTTCTGAACTGATAATCTTTATTTGAACTTCCATCTACAGATAGGACATTTGAATTCCCGTCTATATAAAGTAAATACTTACAAATAGAGGCGGGAAACTGTGTTGGGAGTCGCGTTGGAACAGGCATTAGAATCACCTAGTAGGTATAACGAAACTGAAGTGATCCTTGAGGTTTTACAAAAATTAACGATTTTTCTTTCTTTATTTCTGTTTTTCTTTCACTTACTTATATTAAGTGTTAAATATTATTGGATTTTGTTAAATTGGATGTATTGATGATACTCCGCTTTTATTCGATGTAAGTAGTTTTTATCTCAATTTCATGGGATTTTCGGTTTGTACGCGGAACTCCAGCTAGCTTGCTGTTTGCGCTACTAAGCGTTTATACATGGCAACAATGTTCTAGTGAACTTATAACGGTGCCCGTGTAAGTGAATTAGTTCTAGTGTTAAACCAATATGTATAGCATGTTTTATTTTTTTAAGTGTTAAACAACGCATGTATTGTTTCATAGAAAATCATTAAAAGCACAGCGCTTCCGTGCTTCAGAGGGCTCTTTAAATTTTCGGTCCCAGCTTTTAAAGTCATTTAACCATAACGGAGGCCTTTAGGCGGCCTAAAAACTCCGTCACCAAAGTTGGCCGCTTGCTCAAACGAACTTAATTTTATAGACAATGAAAATCTTGAATTTTTTTTTGAATTTTTTATTGTCTTCCATTCGATATTTTTGAATCGCGATTCCTTTCCTGCGGGTACGTTAACGGAGCATGAAAATTCGAGTTGAATAGTAAGGATGGGCATCGATTATCCGTCATGGTTGTTTTATGCCAGCATTTCGCCGGGTCACGTCGGTCGGCCCCACCCCTGGGGGCGTGTCCTCCAAGAAAAGCGGTGAGAATGCTCAACCTTATTTTCCTTAAGCCATTTCGATTAAACGTACCTACTAATGGATAGGGGCGCGCTATTAGCGGCCTGCGTGATCAATAGATTCGTAAGATGTGAGAGGACGGTATTTTTAGAAGTTATAGTAATGGTAGGTACAAGGTGGTACTTAAAAGGACGTTCAAACGTAAGTTCGTAGGAAGCGGCCGAACACCGATAATGCGCAGCCCTTCAACCTCATATTTATCATAATACGAGTACTTACATGTATAACTGGCTGCCGCAGCCAGGCTTCCCAGTGCGGGGTCTTAGGCCCGTATTCAGAGACTTCACTCAGACTTGAGTCTAAGCTCAAGCATCGAGTTTTGACAGTTTTCTATGGAAACTGAGTGATGAATCACCGCTTGAGACACTATTCACGCTTGGTATGATCTCTGAATACGAACCTTAGATGCCAAAAAGCAAAACCGCAGTTACTAGATTGAATATTGCAAAGTTGCAATATTCAATCTAGTAACAGCAGTTTTCAGTCAGTTCTGAATTAGGTACTATCAATACAATATCTAACAAGGGGTGTAGTAAAACAAACACAATGCATAAGTATTTTTGATATAGGTAATTACCTAATGTAGCATAAATACACCGATCCAAAACAGAAATAACTAGCCAAGTGCGTGTCGGGCCACGCTATATGTAGAGTAAGAGAGATACTTGACTCTAACGAAAATTAGCACTTAAAAGCTAATTATTTCACAAACAGATATTAAAAAAAATGACCTTAGAAAAATCGTAATATTTTTGAAAGACTTATCCATAGGCATACCACACTAGGCACAACGAGAAAACATTCATCCTCGCTTCACATGTTGGGGAGGTACCCTAAAAAATATATTTTTTTACAATTATAATCTACCACTTTGTTGGCGTGGTCAATATGGTATATCCATGTCAAATTACAGTTTTATAGTATCAACAGTCTCTGAGCAAAGCCGCGGACGGACGGACGGACGACGGACTGACATGGCAAAACTATAAGGGTTCCTTATTGACTTCCGAACTGAACCCTAAAAAACAATAGAGAAGGTTATGTACTATTTACGTCATTAGCTGTTTCCAAAAATAAATCTCTTATTCTAACCCTAGAAAGATATATAATCATGTACGAGCCTAGATGGCGTTAAAGGTATCATACGTCCCAGAGACGTATGCCACGTTATAAACAAAATATTGTAAAATACATACTTACAATGTTAGTTTCGCAAATAAAATAAAACATAAAATATACAAGGTCAATTTTAAAACACCAAAAAGCTCTCGCCCTGTAATTCCTATCACTAAAAGCAACAACATAATATTTTTTTCTACGACTTTTCAAAATGAATGTCTGACTGTTACAACAAAACGTTATAAAGTTTTTTTTCTCTGTTACGAGTTTATTACTCATCAATCAACAACAGTGCCATGATGCTTCCCCAAACAGACCTTACCATGCATACCACAGGTAGAGCGTAGAGTAATGATAATGAAAATAAAAAGTTGGATTCTAATTGTAAACCCTTAATTCGACGAAAAATATCGAGTTTCGAGAAAATTCGTAGAACAAATGTTATTGCTAAGAAATAGGGCCCGAGAGGTTTCTGGTGTTTTTAAAATAACCCTGTATATTGTTAATGTTTATTTATCAGACAGTTAGAACAGCACACATAAACCTCTCTTAGGTATACTTTTCACCATCCTAAACATTGAATTCTTGAATATTTCCAAAGATTTGCTATATAATGTTAAAGGTCAATGAAATGAGCTAAAACTCATACCCCCTTATTAATGACGACCTCTGTGGCGCAGTGGGCGAAAGCCCGCCTGAGACGCAGAGGTTGCGGGTTCGATCCCCGCTGCGGGACAAATGTTTGCATGATCTGCAAATATTTGTTTCGTGTCTGGGTGTTTTCTATGTATAATATGTATGTATTTACAAAAAAAAAAAAATGTATTTATGTAGTTTATCAGTCATTTGGTTACCATAACACAAGCATTAAATTGCTTAGCTTGGGACTAGATGACGCCGTGTGGAATGTCCAAGGATATTTATTTATTTATTTATTATTTATAATAAACGAAGATTAACAAAGAACGTCAGTGAATGAACGAATTAGCACTTTATTGTACACAGAATAAACATACAAATACAACTTAAAATTAATACTTCGTTGATCTTTGTTATTAATAAGAGGGCCAAAGTTTGCCACCAGCAAATTACAAATTACAAATTACAAATTGTTTATTTAATTCTCTCACAACACATAAATATAAAAATATAAAGCAATAAATTTTTAAAATAAATACAGTTAAAAATAATGATAAAGGTTAGAGATAAGCCTGTTTTGTGAGAGACTGGTGCCTGAAATAGGTATATAAACCTGTGCTCACCACCAGCTCATCACCAGCTCATACGAGGTTTATTTTCTGACATCAAAGCAAAAAGAGGCAAATCGTTGATGCCAATATCTTCTTGAAGTGGTTTCATATTTCACCGAAGCGACGTGTATTATTTGCCTGTTCTGATAATAAAAGCTTTGAACTGAAAGGTTTCGGATGCAACCCTCTTAAGCAAACACATATCGACTCGATGGAGCAAGTAATGAAATATTCTCTATCTCCCTCTGTATTGTGTAGTTAAAAAGAGAAGAGAATAAGTTTTTGTTGAAAAGTATTTTAAAAAACTTGCTTGTAGGCCTTCAAAGTCCGTCACCAGAGCTGACTATTGGCTTACATACGAACTTACTTACTAAATTAGTGGAAACTACGGCTGGTATTACATATTGTATGTGGTTTCTTGATCGAGGTTTTAACTATGTTTAAAAAAAACTACTCAGCTTTTTAAAAAGTCACTGCTCTATTCTATCTGATTACGGGATACATCGAGGACTTTTCAGTTTTCAAGGTATAAATCGGGGACTTTTCACAAAATTTTTTTAATTAACTGATAGAGCTAGGACGTATACTATTATTAAGTTATTCTGTGGCGCTAGAAAACATGTACAAGCTTGATTACAATAAGAAGAGTATATATAATAGTACTAGTAGGTACCTGTTAAAGTTCGTTCATATAGGTACAAGTACCTACACAACTGTTTTTTGCTTTTGCGAGTTACCTTTATCTTGTGCTCTATATTATTTGTCTGGTGACATTGCTTTGTTATTTATATGTAATTCTTGTTTTTTTATCAACTATTATAGTATTTGGGCTACCTACAGTTACTGACTACTGACCTGGCTCAACTCACATCAAAAGAGCATCGAAGAGCAGCAAAGCGGAGCGCAGTTTCAGTGTCATACGAAATTCAACTTTATTTTTATTACTATAATACTTATTAAAGCATGAGAAACTCGAAACGCGGATGCCCGCGGCGCCGCGGTAATCCTCCCGCGGAAATCCGGCGCATTCGAATACGCGCGCCTTCTCTGCGATAATAAGTATTATAGTAGGTAATGAAAATAAAGTTGAAATTTGTATGACACTAAAACTGCGCTCCGCAGGAGGAGCTAGGCTGGCTTCACAACTAGTGAGCCAGGTCATCCCCACGCATAAAGGACCACCTTTGAGTCTAAATGCGGAAAAGGGAGTCCCCATACATACATACATACATACAACTGCACTCCGCTTCGCTGCTCTTCGATGCTCTTTTGGTGTGAGTTGAGCCTTAGTAACTCTGTACAGGGTGGGGCAACATTTTTGGCCCCAGGGTACTATTTCTTTTTTAGTAAAGTTTTGATCTGAAATAGTTGTTATTTGCTTAGCTGTTTTATTTTGATGTAAAAATGCAGGTAGTAGTCACTAATTTAAATTAAGAACTTTCATGTTAGTGGTTCTGTTAGGTTTACATAACATACCTACCTACTCGTCGATTAGTTAAACGCGTATTTTTTTGGCTTATTTTCAAAGATGCATTTTTTTTTAATAAATCAACAGCTTCCCTAAATCAATACTTTCTAAATACAAAGGAAAAGCTACCCTTAAAGTACCATTTACATGATGCCATTTTCTTGTACGTACCAGAGCAAAAATTTAATGCAATAATTACGCGCACATATTTGACGTCCAATAATAATTGTAAGCAACTTTCTGTTGTAGACCATCTAAGTCTTTAATTGACTGTCATTTTAATTGTATGCAAGAATCTTGCATCGCGTAAATGACACTTAAGGTGCAAAACCGTTGCACCCTGTATACATAAAATTTCGTATCATCAAAAGTTTGACTCATGAAAAACTTATCAATTTTCCAAGGTTTTTAAAATATGTATACCTAATACCTATTATAAAATATAAATGTGATTGAAATAGCCTTTAAATATTTCAAGACTAGGTACTTTCTTTATGAACGGTTTACACTACAGCAGAATATATTCAAATTTATTAGTTTTATCAGAATCTTAAAAGAAATTTCTTATCGGCCATTTTCGATCCATGGTTGATCATTTTGATTCATTTGCATATCCCGGGATATGCAAATGAATCAAAATGCTACTGACATAAGCATTTCCTTCCAGAGCTGAATACCAGCATCAAGCGAGAGAAGATAGTAGAGATCTGCGAGGGATGCGGTCAAAAGATCCAGGACCGCTACCTGATGAGGGTGGGCGAGCTCTCCTGGCACGAGCACTGCCTGTCCTGCTGCGTGTGCGGCTCCCCTCTTGCCCACACCTGCTTCACCAGAAACTCCAAGCTGTACTGCAAGCCTGATTATGATAGGTAATGACAGGACCAATCGTCTGCCACTAACTCATCCTCGTAGAAAATCAGTACTGATAGTCCTGAGCCAAATGCTCAGAGATTCAGCAGCTCTTGCCAGACAACCAATGAATTAACCCTATTGTCATTACTTTAAAATGACATTCTCATAAAATTTGTTACGTAGTTTTATGCGTGTGTGCGAGTCATTTTACAGTATAAACAAGGGTTAGTTCATTCATTAGTCGTCTTGCAAGAGCTGACTTTTAACGCCTGTATTCATTGTTTAACCGTTAACAGTGCTTATAACGAAGTGCAGTTTTCTACGAGTGTGACAAATGGAAATCTCCATGTCCTTAAACAAAAACGCTCGAAAAGTCGACGCTACAATCGAATCAAACGGAAGCAAAAACACTTTAACAGCTGTACCTACGTACTTTTCCATTAGAGTTCTACATTTGTTCCAGCTTCCGACTGTCGGTTTGTTTGCAGAGAACTTTTTGGTGTATTTTAGAGTTAGAATATACAGTAGATTTCGCATGGATGCGAATGTTAAATTGAATTCAATATCGAATGCGAATAGCCAAGCGATTTTTTTTTAAACGTGTACCGTTACTAACTCTAATTTTTAATCAATTCAAATGATATAAGTAATCAATCTACTTAGTCAAGTTGCCGCAACAAGAGCTGGTAACTTTATGCATAACGATTTAAATTTCCATAGGTTGTTCGGAGTGAAATGCACCCGCTGCGGCGACCGTCTCCTGCCACAGGAGATGGTTATGCGCGCGCAGCAGTACGTTTTCCACATCCAGTGCTTTGTCTGCGTGATGTGCTGCCAGCCGCTCCAGAAGGGCGAGCAATACGTCATGAGATCCGGCCAGATATTTTGCAGACAGGACTTCGAGAAGGAGATGTATCTTATGCAGCATGCTGACGATGACATGATCATAGAGGACTCGGAGCGGCCGCGCGATGGGCGAAGGGGGCCGAAACGTCCACGCACCATTCTGACATCCGCTCAACGCAGGCAGTTTAAAGCATCTTTCGAAGTGAGCCCTAAACCATGCCGTAAAGTTCGTGAAGCCCTCGCCAAGGACACAGGACTGAGCGTGCGAGTTGTTCAGGTCTGGTTCCAGAATCAGCGTGCTAAGATGAAGAAGATCCAGCGCAAGGCGAAGCAGGAGGGTGACAAGTCTTCGGAGAAGGACAAGGATAAGGACGAGAAGAGCATCAAGCAGGAGTCGCCGTCCAGCGAACACGGGAACTACCTCGGCCTGGATGGCTCCTTTTCCGCCTCCAGTCAGCCACTGAACCCGAACCTGCCGTACTCTCCTGACGGTAAGATTGATTATACAAACCAGGTTATGCTCACTATTTCCAAAACTTACCGAAGGCCAAACCAACGTCACCAGCAATGTATCCATAGGCACTTTTTATATGAAACTTGACGGTATTTGTCGTTCCCAAACCGTCGCCAAGAGAACTTTTATAAATCTCATAATGAATAGGCTGAATTCGTAGCTGGCAACGTTGTTGTGATATCCGGTAGGGCAATTTCTACATTGATGGGATGTTTTTTTACACACTGTATGACCGGTGCTTCAAGTTGATAGTACGTTGATAGTATTTAAATATATTCCAAGAACCACCACCAATCTCACAATATTTTTATTAAACGTTTTTATTGTTCTGCAAATAAATTAAATTCAGATATTGAACTAAAATTAAATCTGGTATCCTGACAGTACCAAACATTCATGAAGTTCGAGAAGGTGGAGTTTCGAACAGTTTACCTATCCAAGTTTCTGTGCCTTGGGGTGCTAGAGGAAGTTTGCCGCCGATGAATCTATACACTTAGCAACTTTACTTTAGACAAAGCCAAAGCTGATTTAAATTGAGTTTCTATTAAATAGTTTTATTGAGTATAATATTCTTCTCAGCTATTAGTAATCTATGATGATATCTTATTTCAGATTACCCAGCGCACTCCGGCGACAGCTTCTGCAGCTCCGACATCTCCTTAGACGGCAGCAACTTCGACCAGCTCGACGAAGGCGCCTCCGACACCATGAGCCTCCAGAACTTGGAGGTCCAGCACCACCATAACCACGGGCATCCCACTCACGAGCCATTGAATTTAGGTACCGGCGCGGTGGTCAACCCGATAGACAAGCTTTACCTGATGCAGAATTCGTACTTCAGCACGGACCACTGATTCGTGGGTAGGCGTGACCGCAGGCACAGACCGGCGCCGGCAGTGGACCTGCGCGTGCGGCCCACGTCTACTATCACCAGTTACAACCAACCTTTCAGTCAGCCTCCTTTACAGACCGACTTCTCTCTTAGCGGCTTCTTTGAGCACCAGTTTCTTTAGTTGAGATCTGTGGTGTCTTTATACGTCTATAGCTTGCTCTACAGCGACTTCTCGCTGCGGCGTCTTTAAGCACCAGTTCAACTAGACTTGTGGGATACACTGGGGCCTTACTTACTCCGGATCAACGAAAACAAAGTTTCGTGACAATTTTCGGGGTCAGCTTATGTTGGTGGATACTGAATTCGTAATAGTTCACCAACATAATTGTCACGAAACTTCATTTTCGTTGATCCGGAGTAAGACCCTGGCGTGTTCTAGAATTAACAAACCAACTACGAATCGAATACTTTATGTTATTTTACAAGTCTTTGACACCTTTATGTGCAGTTACCGTCATGGAGATTATGTTTTTAGGATTGCAAAATGTTTTCTACAAATAATAAAATACTTAGTACCTACATATAAAGCGAAATTATAATGAAGTTAGGGTGTTTGTGCACTACTCGGAATTTTCAGTATAAGTACCGATTTTTTTAAGTGTCCTTGCCCCCTTGTCTAACCTATCGTAAATATATTTGTCACAAACTTGGACAGTAAAACAGTAAAATTCCGTGTACTGCACAAACGCCCTTATAATAACACTTTTGAATTCCAATTAAACTGTTTTGTAGCACCACAGATAAAATAATACTATGAGGTGTCAGGTAGGCTGTCCTGTGTATTTTTAAATGTACATTACCATAGAGATACAAAAAAGTAATATGTATTAGAAAGTTGTTATGAATAGTTGTACACTAGAATTTGTAAATATTGTTGTAAATATACAGGGATGGGGCAAAATTTTGGGTCCTTATGGCTAAGCTTGATCTTAGGAACTTACAGAGTCGATTAAGATCAACTTGTTTTTTTTTACAAATGTTTTGTTAAAACTTTTGAAAAATAGTAGGTATCGTACTATTTTTCAAAAGTCTAAAAAAGCTAAAATTAGTAAGTTCATAAAAACAGAACTTTCTAACTGCAATAGAAATGGTAACTAAAGTAGGTACTAAAAATTTTGCCCCAACCTGTATAAAACCGTATAATGTTTCTATGAATATTGTTAAGAAAAAAAAGTAACATTTCTAGTTGATGTTAAAAAACCTACCACCTGTTTTTACTTGTCTATAAAAATTATAAAATAGAAATAAGTGGCTAGACATATAAAATTCCAAAGTAGGTACCCAAATGGATGGCCCTTATAGAAATAAAATAGGTACACAAATTATATAAAATGTTAGTTATGTCCTAGTCAAACTCAATTTGTTTTATGTTAGAGGTACCTACTCAACTTAAAGTCCTGGTTTAAGTCATTAAATAATAAATTTAAGCACTTAAGCCATAGATTATAATGAATCTTGATTTTGTGTAAACTTGACATAGTTTTTTAATACCTTATGTCTCTTTTTTTAACCTAACTTATACCAGAACATTTTTAGTCTGATATTTAAACATATTGTTTTTCTTAATCTCTCTTATTTACAAAAACTAAAAACGTGTAAACTTTTTCAATTTCAAAACTTATTATTTTTTAAATCGAGCACGTGGCTCCTAACATGACATTTCGACAACTCTTACTTAGTTTCAGACTTAGCCTAAGTAGCCCTCAAAAAAAACTCGCCCGTATACTTCAATTCTAAAAAACAGCTCTGTAGGTACAAGGAACACCTCACTCAAAATAGATGCACGTAGCATTAGATCTTCCTAATCTAGAGTAGCACATTCTATAAATGAATATTAACAAATATTTGTGTAAATAATATACTGGGTAGGTACACTTATATAAGTAACTGCCCCTGTAAGGAGAGTATAAAGCATTCCATACACGAGCGAAGTGAAACAATACATACGCAGTTATTCGTTTGATAAGTTTCGTGATGAAATCAGGTTATACTACTTGTTTTTCCTTACCGGACGTTACAAAGGTATTAGTTCATTCCGATCAGTGGAAAGATTACTCATTAGAGTCATCAGTGGTCGCTAAAAGATCTGACGCGTCATTCCCGATCCGTTCGGTCATTTAAAATAAATATTCATGACGGAAATGGCGAACTTAGGATTCCTTGTTGACTTCAGAACCCTAAAAATGGTACAATGCATCAAGGGCAGAGAAGTTAGTGGGTAAAAATAAAACGAGTTGATGTGTTTTAACATTGTCACATAAACACCCAAATGCCAAATTGTATGCACCCAATTACTCTGGTAAAAATAGTTTCCAAATAGATAGCTATCAATTTAACGTAAGTAATTACAAATATAGGCGTAATTACAAAAATACGGTTAACTGCTTTACAAGTTTTATCAATATCAATACGGGGGGTAATGATTATACACGAAAACTTAAAATCAATAACTCCAAGACAAATGTAGAAATCGAATCGATAGTCGAAATAGTGCAGTTCATTAAAAAATACTTTTTATTTCGATCGTTATGAAAGGGACGGCAACATTTTTAGTGCTGTCAAATTAGTTTATTGACACTGAGTTAAATTTACAAGATGATTTCGCTACGTCTGCGTCTCGTCGGTCGCAAGTTCGCGTAGTAGCGTAGCAGCAGCGTGTGAAGTGGCGTAGCTAGCGCTACGCACGCCTACGCACGCCTACGCAACTAGAAAAACCTAAAGCTCGCATTCAGAGACTATACTCAAACGTGATTCGTGTCTCAAGCGGTGATTCATCACATCACTCAGTTTCTTTATAGAACTGTCGAAAATCGATGCTTTAGCGAAGACTTCAGTCTGAGTGAAGTAGCTAAATACGAGCCTTAAAAAAGGTGATTTTTTGCCTTGTCCTTAACACGAATACAATATGAAATGAATGTCTCCATAGTAAATAATTAGGTACATGTGATTAACTGTTGAAAACGTTTCTAGTCAGAATTTTATTTAGATGAATCTGTTTGTGTTGTTGTATCCACTATAGCCTGCGTGTACACACAGTCAGCTATCTTTTAGTAGGTGTAGAATCCTCAAATGTATTATATTGTATCTACACTGTATTCTTGTAAAGGTTATGATTATTTTTTCTCGCTGACTGTGTGCACAGATTATTTTAAAGTGATGTAAAATAAAGTTAATAAATATGATAAACATTGCAGAGTAATTGTTTATTTCGTTTTTAGTTCAGTTCAACCCGTACGTACCCCTCAGGTGGAGAAAAGCCTAAAAAAATTGTTCACGAAAACACTTGGTTTGAATTACCTACTCGTAGCTACTGGCCCACAAGCGCGAACAACGCCATCAGCGCGCTGCCGTTTTTTTTGACAATGGAAAAATGCTTTAAGCATGCCTTCTTGCCCGGGGACAGCAGGAGGGGTATGTCGGACTCTCGAATTACGGCACACCGACTAAAAACCCACCGATACTCCTTCACTCACCGTACTGCCGACGCTTCGTCGAACCATTCATCATCAGATGAGTGTTCTGACGTTGCTGCACCGAGAATTGACGACCTCTGTGGCGCAGAGGGCGAAGGCTTCACTGAGACGCGGCCAAAGACGTTTTAGACGCAGCGTGAAACGCGCGTTAGTATTTATAAATACCTAAAGTAATACTCGTATTAGTGGAATGTTCCTAACGCCATCTGACAGGTGGAGAAAAAAGATAATGACAAACTGACAAAATGCAATCTTTCTCAACCTTCTATTACCACGCCATCTATACATTACATATTATCATTACAATGCACACTACATTGCAATGTAGTGTGGTTACCTCTAACTAGATGGCGTGCGGTAAATATAATAAATAATAGTGCATAAAGTACGGATTATGGACAATAGATGTCACTTTTCTAAATTTAGCCTGTTTGGTTAAAATCCTTGGACATTTCACGCAGCGTCATCTAGTCCCAAGCTAAGCAACCTTGTGTTATGGTAACCGGATGACTGATATAGTACCTACTACAATAATGTAGATTCATTTTTGTTTTTTTTTATATCTTTTAACCACCCTATTATTATTTGACTTCGTAACTATAAATATAGCCACAGATAAAATAATACCTACTATACCTGACGCCTACCATATCCATGCGCCTGTAGGGATACCGGCGGTTTTTGTGTAGTAGGTATAGAAATCTATCCTCGCTCACTCACGTGACGTGTCAATTATTCTTTATGTGTATCTTTATTAAGGAATTTTTAGTTCATGCATAAGTTACCGGGAGCAGCGCTGGAACTGGATTTTCATACATTTGTGATACTTGACTCGGTCGGACCCCTGCTAAGACCAGCAGAGTACCTACCTACCTAGCTAGGTAGGCACCAATACCTAACTATTATTTATTCTGTGGTTAGACCTAAGTATTATCTAATATTTTAGACTTCCACATTTTAGATGTGTAGGTAAGTTTAAGGTTTTAGGAGATAGGGTTCAAATAAAATCACAGCTAAGCCTCTATGATATTTATTATAAACATCAACACATTTATAATGAAAAGACAATTTCAAATACGATCTAGTTGTTGCTTAAATTTTAACATAAGTACTCTAAGATACGGAATTTATATTCGCCAAAAAATGTTCACTCGCTGAACTTCTAAGAGATTTTTCTTTAGATTAGTTAGACTAAAATATTTCTAACATAAACGTAAGTTTTGTTGATGCACAAGTTTTATAATTATTATAAGTAAGATAAGGTAAATGGTTTCATATTTAACCCCCGAACAAAAATAAGGGTGGATGAACCGATTTACCATTTTAAGTGAATGAGTTGATTTGAGGTTATTTCAGCGAGTAGACATTTTTGAAGTTAATTCGTTAAAAAAACATAAAGAACGTTATTTTTTTCTAATTGCTTAGTTAAAACTAAGTAGGTATACATTCAAATTACGGCTAATGTTACAATTTAAAATAGGTAGGTATACGCAGTAGTAAGGTACAAAAAACACCGTTCAATATAAATTTTGTTGATCAAAATTTCACTTTCAAGTTGTCAAAAACGATTTCTACGATATACCAGTGTTTTTATCTACTTAATTAATGTATAAAATATTAATCACAAGAGTAAATTCATGAATAAAGGTCGGATTATTAGGAAAATCTAGATACATAACATCGAAAAAGTACCTACTTATAAGTAGGTAATAGTGGCAATTCTGGATGTCACCCAAACTTAACTAAACTAATTTGACAGCACAACAGTAACAGTTGATGCCATCCTTTTTATTTCGATCGTTATGAAAGGGACGGCAACATTTTTAGTGCTGTCAAATTAGGGTAGTTAAGTTTTGGCGACATCCAGAATTGCCACTAATATCAGTTTGCTACAAGTAATTAAAAATGCCGATAACCGAAACCACGCATCTGTAATACACGTATCTGTAGGTATAGGTAATACCTAAAGTGGATAAGTAAAAGTACATCGAGTAGAAAATACAATAATCTACTAGCTAAACTCAAAGTAGAGAAACAGACCCACTTTTACTTCAATCATAGTACCTTTACCTACCTACATGCAGCGTGTGGTCCGAAACGACCAAGTACCTACCCCATCATTCTCCCACATTACATTTTTCATTCAGTCCATTTTCATAAAATGACGTTTAAATTAAATGCATGTAGTTTCGAGTAGGTAGGTTCCGAAAGCAGTCAAAAATAACACTTCTCGGATTACACAGGCTATTTTGACATTTATTTTTTAATTTTAAAATTTAGAGATAATTAAGTAATTACTTAGGTACGTAAAAATCGCGTCGATTTAAATAGTACCTACAATGATGAAATTTCTCTCGATGAATAGAAACACTACTCAGACTCTAACGAAAGATTAGAAATTATTGAGAGATTAGTCTGTTTCTTTATGTTGAGCACACACAATACCTACTATCACAACATTGACTATAACATGTAGTTATGTAGGTACCTACATATAAAAATGTTTATTATAAATTCCTATGCTACAGCTCTAACTTAGGTAAATTTTAACTTAAGTACTTTTTAGTTAAATTAGGAAAACGATATTAAAGAAAGTACTTATATTTTTGTATACTTATTTAAATTGTTGAGTCTCTAAATATTTGGGAGCTGATTCAAATTTTAGGCAAACAGTTAACAAATTGTTGCGTTATTAGAAGAATAAAAAAATGACTACTGTTTTAGATTTCATTTTAATTCGGTAAAAAAAAATTTAAGGAACATCGGCAAATCGTTTATTACCTACTCAAGGTGTTTTTAGTGCCCCAAAGTAACATTTTATATAATTTTCTACGATTTTACAAAGATCTGTAGATTTATCTAGAGGTCAGATTACAATGATGTAAAAATAAAGCAATACACTGAGAAGTATTTCCATAGAACCTATTGAATTTCAATTTCAATTTCAATTTCAAAGCCTTTATATGCTGTTTCTTAAAAATATAACAATACTTAATCTAAAGATTCACACACCAGTTCCGTTTTTAATCAGCGTGTCCTGTAGACACGTAGGCCTCCTCAACAATCAATCAGGAAATTATTAAATAAGTAGCACCTAGAAAAAAATTATTTATACAGAATGCCTTATCATTTTTTAACCAAACTTTTTCTTCAGTTACAGATTCTAGAACTAACCCTGCATCTCATAGGTTTTCTTTAATGGGATTTTTTCCGATTTGCCGATGTCCTTTGTGGAAATAATAAAAATGATATCCCCTCCTTCAGCCTTGGCTCTACTTCACAAAAATTGTGCCTTATACCCTGGTCCCGCCAACTGTTTAACCCGAAACAAATATTTGCACGAACATTCATTGCAACTATAGCATATACACGTATTTGTCACGAATCAAACCTATCCCGTACCATCTCACATGAGATTAACTTCGTCTCTTTTGGCCTTTCCGTGTTCCTTTATTTTCCCTTCATTATTAATTAATTTCCTTTGCTTCCCATTCAGAATAATCACTCATGTTTTTACCATATTCCCCAGTTTACCTTCCTTTCTAGAAGTCGCAGCCTCTCACATGACATTTATTTTATAATTCGCCCTACAAAAGGTACCTTGAGAGTGTAGGTAAGGTACACGTTTTTAGTGCCCGCACCAGAGAATGTGTTAATCTTAGGCGCTTACGCCTAATTTGCTTGACAACATTATAATGTGAGGTGATTACTGTATTATAATAATACCTACAATGTCCCATCACTACAGCGTTGTTAAGTGTAGGCTTAGGTAGCCTTCTCGCGCTGTATAAAATTAAATTACCTAAGTATACTTATCTAAAATACTAGCAAAAAGGTAGGTACACTATAAAATTAAATTACTTATACGCACAAATTAAGAGCTACTCGTTTTTATACAGGCGCACACCTACAATGGTTTCCGAGATACCTACAAGATTCTGCGAACGTTACCGTGGTGGCAGGAAGTGGATCTCGGAAACCAGAAGACGCACAAGTTTGATTTTCGGTGTTGTATATATTCTTCTCTGTTTTGTGTGAATGAGAAAGGAATATACAACGCTCTATTTTTTACTTTCTCTAAGGTAGGTACATACCTATCCATTTGAGGTTTATTCAATACTTTAAAACACTTTGTAAGATAAATTAACACAAATAGTAGGTAGGTACCTACACGCAAATTTGATTTTTTTTAAATTGATATTCAAAAGACGTTATAAAGATAAAACTTATTTACGAAGCAATAAATACTAGGTAGGTACAAAAAAAAAGAAACAAAAAAGTCGACTCTAGCAAAAAACAACTACCTAAGTACTCAAGTATTTTTAATTTTTTTAATGCTTTTTTACTTTTTTTCTTCTTTTTAATAACAGCTACAACACTCTTAAATCCTATTTCAAAGGTGTGGCTACGGATTTCTTAATGTCTATGTTTAAAGTTTTTCTTCGCTTTTAATTTTTATCTTATTTCAAAGTCTGACATCACAGTAGGAAATAAATACCAGGCTTATTCCCAGAGGTCCATGGTTCTATTGTCTTTCATTTCCCACCGGGTCCATGAAAAATATTTATAGAATTTGAAATATTCTTACATTAGTTCCCACCAGGTCCATGAGATTTAACTAATGTACAGTCAGTTAGAGAATACAAGCGAGTATTTCACTAGCTAGCGAGTATCACGGCGAAACCGACTACAGATTTGAGAGAGATAGATATTTATATTTATATTATCAAATAAAATCCACAACCATCATCATTATTTTAGTCACTTCAAAAATGAATTTTCTTAAGCTTGTTACGGTGTGAACTTAAAAGTAGGTAAGTACTTCCCGTTCCAGTGGGAATACCGGGATCAAAAGTAGCCTATGTGTTAATCCAGGATATATTAAGGGATAGGATTTATAATAAACTATCCTGGTACCAAATTTCATTCAAATCCGTTCAGTAGGTAAGTAGTTTTCACGTGAAAGAGTTGCAAACATTCATACTCACAAACTTTCGCATGTATAATATTAGTAGGAATAAGAGTTGATAATCTGCCACCTTATTATTCCTGCCAATATTTTTAACAAAGATCTAGGTATTTTTTGTCACTCTTGTTAATAAAAAAAAATACTACAGATTATAATAAAATAAAAGAAAAATGCCATAGGTTATTTGAGCATAAGGTTGATATTTTTTATGATCAAAAGAAGAGTTCTGATTTATGCAACCATTAACTTTTACTAAACAAATAATATTTGCCCTACATAATTATCATAATATCGAAACATTTATTGCTGACTGTACCAAACAATTTCATGGACCCGTCGGAAATGCAAATATTTTTAAAATTACAATGTCGTGGACCCGTTGGGAATTAAAGTATTGACTTACTTTTTTTGAAAACAATGAAATCGTGGACCTCTGGGAATAAGCCAAATACCAATAATTACTACTGTGAGGCCAGATTCGAATTAATTTTTAATATTATAATTACCTAATTATCTACTTAGAATTAAGATGGTTTTTTTTAACGCATGTTGTGATATCCTTTAATTATGGGAGCACTAGTTTCTGTTTTCTAATATTTGGCTATCAATTATGACCAGTGCAACCCTATGTTGGATATCCTTAAAATAAATAAATAAAGGTGTGACAGTGTGGCTGAGGCTTTTTGTATGTCCTCTTTCATACTTAGGTAGGTATATAAATCTTACATAAAAGGTAACCTCTTAAAAGCCTAGTGTAATGTACTATTGATGATAATGCTCCTAATTATTCTAACGCGCACTGTTAGACTATTCTAACTTTAACTATTCTCTCTTTCGACTTAAGTGCTATTTAATTCCATTAAATAATCATATTTTTTTAAATTTTACCATCAAAACTTTTAATAACTCGATTATTAATTACCGAGTTTTTTAATAGTTTGAATTTCAAACTATTAAAAAACTAAAAAAAAAAAAAAAAACTCGGTAAAAAAAATTTATTTCAAACTTTGAAATAATAGGTACAGGTAGGCGTTTTTGCCGGACTTCGGATATTTAAAACACCATAAATTTTAGCGTTCGAGTAAGTAAGTTCGATAAGTAGGTAAGTACCTAATATACTTAAATTAATATTAAATAATAAATATCCTTGGACATTCCACACAGCGTCATCTAGTCCCAAGCTAAGCAATTTAATGCTTGTATTATGGTAACCAGATGACTGATACACTACATATATACATTATTTTTTGTAAATACATACACACAATTGCCCCTACCATAAGCACAGAATACAGCAATGGGCCGTAATTTTGAAACGTCTTGAAAATATGGTACTAATCTAATTTAGGTGCTATTAGTGGCAATTCGAAATATCGCAAAAGCTAAGCTTATCTAACCAAAAATGTTGCCGTCCCTTTCATAGCGATTGGAATAAAAAGGATGGCATTAATTTTAGTTAGTTTAGTTTAGCTTTTGCAACACTCCGAATTGCCACTATTATTGTAGGTACATCTAATCTATAAGTGTCTCTAGGTACTTATTTCATAATGAGGGCTCAGGACTGCCACTTATCCTAATGCTAAAGAATCGAAACTTTTCTTTCACGAGCATAAATACTTACTTACCTACATCTAATTTTCTAAGTTAGTAAGTAGCTAAACTATATATATTATAATGCTAAATGTTATTATTAGTACCTATTCGTGGAAAAATAATGTGTTTTATTGTTAAAAATAAAAATAAACATGTAATTTGTAAGTGAGTAGATAAGTAATACATCTTTTTCTAAGTTAGTAAGTAGCTAAACTATATATACCTATTATTATAATGCTAAATGTTATTATTAGTATTCGTGGAAAAACAATGTGTTTTATTGTTAAAAATAAAAATAAACATGTAATTTGTAAGTGAGTAGATAAGTAACACATCTGAAAGTCTACCTATTAGAAAGAAAATTATCTGAATTACCTAATATACCTAAGCAGAAGTTTATTTTATTATTTCATATTTATTTTTATGTTTGTTGATTTATAAAAATATATTTCTCTATGAGGTGGCTCACGGTTCACATTACAAAAATATCGTGTTTGTAGGTAGGTACTTAATCATTAATGTAACGTTTATTATATCAAGAAAAATAATAATATGAAACAAAATTATAATCTACATAAGTATGTGTAATAAAATAAGTTTGTATGCAAAATAAGATGTAACAAGGTATAGTTAGGTATACTTATATTGTAAAATTTTCGTCATTACAAAAATATACTTTTACGACACCAAAAACAAGCATTTTCGAAATCATGGCACACATAACGAACAGTCTTCTTGTATCTTTCAAAACTTTGAAATTGAGTACAATTAGCACACTAAAAAACTAATTTCAACTACTTATCCAAGAAAGTACCCAGTGGGAAGTAACCGGATTTTTTTTTTATATACTTAGCAAAGAAAATAAGTCTGGGTATGTATGTAGATAGGTAATTACGATAATTCAACTTGAAGTATCAAAAGGTTAGGTTATTTATTTTGCACTTGTTCGGTTTTTTTTTTCATATTTTTGTTTTTATAATTTTTTACTTAGAATTAGTTAATTGATTACAAAAATATTTTCTGTAAACTTAACAACCTTACCAATTTTAGTTTCTATAATTACGCAGACCCTTCGAAGCTGATGATCATGATTAAGATGATTTTATTTATTATTTTATTGCAATAAGGGTTACTAGGGCATCGAGTTACTATACTAAAGAGTCACAATCTAATAGCTGACAACACTAAAAAAATATCCAAGCAAAAATTACTTTAATTGCTTGTAGAATCTACAATGACATATTTTGACATTTGAATGTAGACGTTATGATGTCGCTTGTACGCAAATAAAAACTCGGCGCACTACGTAGAGTGCGCCGAGTTTTGGCGCGGACATTTTATTTGTCTGATTGTGGCTCTATAGATTGTACCTCAATGTACTAGGGTCATTACGGCGACTTAATCGCACGCAGATACAACGCGGAGGCATGGCTACGCGCAAAAAGGAAGTTGTTTTTTTACACGTTGCCATACTTTGCCATGGGCGTGTGTAAATCTTCTGTTCTACAACTAATTGGCATAATCCGGCCAATTACATACCTGTGCATAAAAAAAGCTAGTTTTCTAAGCCTAACTTTAGCGTAGATGTATAATAAGATTACATAAGTTATCCCTCTAGCTATCCTATATCACTATCCTAATATCTAATCATGCTATCAACTTATCAACTCCTTTAATAATAACTTGTGATTTTAAGGTTAAATATAGTTTTTCTAGTGTTGCTATTTGGCATAATACAAAGGTTAGGTGTACATTTAAGGCCTTTACACATTACGTTCTGTACGTAAAGGCAGCTAGGTCTACCTTTACGTACAGTAGGTAAAATATGTAAGTAGTGAAAACTCTCATAAAAATTAAGATTGTTAAAGTACATAAATATTATAATTTAAGTACCTACCAAGTTATATGTAATATCTCTAAAGTGATTTATATACCTACCTATGGATTAAGAGACACGTCTTCATTCAGCAGCGCAACTTTAGGTACTTAGGATCCCAGAACCTAATTATAGTTTTTCGAATTTTTGCAAGTACTTAATACTATTTCGTATTTAAAAACTAAAGTTCTAAATGCTTATGACCCAAAATAGATACTTAGACAAAAAATATATAAAACAAAAAACAAGAAAAGTGTTTTGAAAAATTTATTGGAAAACTGGAACACTATAAACTGAACAATTATAATAATCTGCTAATTCAACAAAAAAAAAAGATTTTATTACAAAATAATAGAGTAAAATATTTTCAGCTTAACTCAATTACACTATCATCTTCGTAGAACCTTCATCAGAAGATCTGTGCATTGTCTACCGTTCTCCAGGTTTATTTAATTTTTTTAATGCTAATTACGTCATACAAAGAAACGACGCGTTGTTTGATGTTGATGATGTTGGGATACAGCCCTAAATTAAAAACTAATGTAGGTATTTACACAAAATATCATCATGTATGATGAATACCAACTAAATATATCCACCTCTTTACCAACTTCTTTTCTTTCCTATCGAGGTCAGTTGACCACACCAATACAATATAACCAAATTACTACACATTCAGCAGGCAGTGCTTTCACGGTTGTTTTCCTCCATTTATCATATTATTACTACATATGCATATGTTTCTAGAACCACATTACATATGTCTATAATAGTGGCAATTCGGAGTGTTGCAAAAGCTTAACTAAACTAACTAAAATTAATGCCATACTTTTTATTCCCATCGCTATGAAAGGGACGGCAACATTTTCAGTTAGTTAAATTTAGCTTTTGCGATACTCCGAATTGCCACTAATGTATATGTATAATGTCTAAAGCCATAGATCAGCATGTATATGTATAATGTCTAAAGCCATAGATCAGCAACTCTACTTTTATTCTTTTAATATATAAATCGTTACCGTCTCGAAATCCATTTTAATTTGGATACGTTATTCATTATTAAAGTAAGAGGTATCTGTGATAAGAAATTGAGTTAGATACAATATGTAGTAGATAAAATACACAATGTGCTATCGTTAAAACGAACCATTATTAGTCAGTACAAAAATCTCCATTACAGATGACCGAGATAACTTTTTTATCGTTATTTAGTAAACGAAATAACCCAAAACCGAGCCTAATTTGAAAACCCTTAAAAAACCCACTGCAGAAGCGTCGAAATAAAATAAATTAAAAAATGTGTTGGTGATACCGCCACCATTCGGTTCATGTACAAGATGGATTTTTTTTTCGAATTGACTTTTATGTTAAAGGTCGTTGGGACCATTATAACTTCACCGGGCTTTGGCGAGTGCAGAAGGCTCTACAGACGCCGGATGCAGAAGGCTCTACGCCGGATTCAAAAGGCTCTACGCCGGATACAGAAGGCTCTACGCCGGATTCAGAAGGCTCTACGCTGGATTCAGAAGGCTCTACGCCGGATTCAGAAGGCTCTACGCCGGATTCAGAAGGCTCTACGCTGGATTCAGAAGGCTCTACGCCGGATTCAGAAGGCTCTACGCCGGAATGCAGAAGGGTCTACGCCGGATTCAGCTATTATAATTAATTAGTTTATTAAATTTGAAAAATATCTAGTGGCTAAAATTTAAATAAAGTAGGTATACAAGACTTAAATGTCGTCTAAATGTAGTATACAGACACTACCTACACAAGCGATTATATAATAAGTTGAGTAAATAGGCTTACCTAAATTTATGTGTATTATTTAAAATTTTAAAAATATTAAGTAATTGGAAGAACTTGAATGAGCCTAGTCGCCTAACGTAGTATAAAGACACTACCTACACAAGCGTTTAGTCATTAGCCTGAGTAAAAAGCTACCTATTTATTTATAAATATTATTGATATTTGAAAAACCTAGAGACAAAAATGTACCTAGAAGACGGGTCTAAGCCCAAAAAATGCCTACTGACCTACACAAGCGATTTCATCAAAGCTGAGTAAGAAACATATCCGTGATCGCGGGAAGTCGTCCCTCGACCACGGCTGGTGCAATCCGGGCGAAACGTCGGGCGAATATTAAAGGTAAATTTCGTGATAAATACCCCTTTGTATATGTTTTATAATGTCTTCTGATCGCGAAAGTTTAAAAAAAGCAAAAGCTGAGTAAGAAGCTTTTACATATTTGGTTATTTAAACTCGAAAAAAAATATAATGAAAGCTTTAAACGCCGCCTAACGTAGTATAAAGACACTACCTACAACAACAAGCGATTTGATATTAGCCTGAGTACAACTTATTAATAAATATTATTGAAAAATCTAGTGACAAAAATGTAGAAGACGTGTTTAAGCCCAAAAAATGCTTACTGTAGTTTACGAGGATAAATGTAGGTCACTACTACCTACACAAGCGATTTCATCAAAGCTGAGTAAGAAGCTTTTGTTATTAAACTCGAAAAAAATGGTAACGAACGCCATAAAAGTCGCCTAACGTAGTATAAAGACACTACCTACACAAGCGATTGGATATAATCTGACTACAAAGCTAATTACCTAATAATATAAATTTAAAGAAATCTAGCGGTGAAATTGTTGAAGAGACAGAATTGCCAAAATTGCCTACTGTAGTTAATATCGATTACCTACTACTAACTGAAGCGATTTGACTACACGCTGAATAAATACTTTAAATATTATTTTAATGTAAAAAATGACATAATTTCTAAGCCAAAAAATTTGAAAAATGTAGTTTATATGATACTACCTAAACAAGCCAATTGATATAAATCTTAGTAAAAGCTATTAATGATTAATTTGAAACATGTTTAGTGGCAAAATTGTTATAAATATTATTATCCAAAGCTAGAAAGATCCCTACCGTAGAGTATAATATTACCAAAAATTGCCTACTGTAGTAATATAAATCACTACCTATACCTACACAAGCGATTTAATCATAAACTGAGTAAATACTTCTAACTATTATTTTGAATGTAGGCAAAACAATTTATAAGATACTAGCTGCGCCTCGCGTTGTTACCGTCAGTAATGTGGAGCCATCTGATATTTGTACGAAGATACTCGAAGACGTGATTTAAAAGAACAAGTGAAATCTGAAACGTTTTACTAACAAAAAAATTCAAATTTAACTAGGCTCACGTCATGATACTTAGCACACTACCTGTAAAGTTAAAATAAACACAAGTGTTTTGAACTGTATCTTTATTAACATCCAAGACCAGATAGGACATTTGAATACCGAAGTTAAGCTCGTTCGTTCGTTCGTATGAGCAAGTGGCCAACTCTGGTGACGGAGATTTTAGGCCGCCTAAAGGCCTCCGTCATGGCTTAACGACTTAAGTGAAGACATAAGTAATAAAATAATCGGTAAACACCAATAGGTGGCATTATGCCTTGTTGCCTTTTTGCCTTCCCGTAAATCCAGTTCATCCTAAGGATGTCCTGAAGAAATCTCCTCATAGCGATAAGACCGCCCATTATTATAAACAACTAAGTATAGCTTTCATATCTAATAGGATTTTTGTACTGACGTAATAATAAAACGGATCACAAGGTCATGTGTTTGCTTTGTGTTTTCATTAAATTAGTATAAAGAAGATGATGAATCAGACTTGATTGACAAAATATATTGGATTACATACCGTGTATGTAAAATGTCAAATGATGAAGAAAGCTTCAAAATATAGTATGCCTTTGAGTAGAAACACGAGAACACACGAGTACACGAGAAACACAAAGTTTCGTGACCATTTTCGGGTTCACATTATGTTGGTCAACTATAACGAATTCAGTATCCACCAACATAATCTGACCCTGAAAATTTACACGAAACTTCGTTTTCGTTGATCCCGAGTACGGCCCCAGGGCGTTCCACAGCATGCCATATGGAGGGAAAGTACCTTAAATATTGTAGATAGAAAATGTTACGGAAAGAAGACTTCATTTTGATTTTAAAAACAATTTGAACTGCATTTAAAGATTTTTGAATAATCGCGTGTCTGAACCGAGAATCGAAAGAATATACTTTGGGGGCTAGCCAACCGGCATTCGCTATGAAGCGATTCGATTTCTATCATCGCTACACCTTTGATTTGACATTTCTGATCGCTCGAGTTTTCGTCATCGAATGTCAATTCCTATACATTTTTTTTAGTTTCTAATCGAAAGCGATTGTCGAAATGTAACATGGCTAGGGCCTCTTGAGTGCTATTATGAGTATCATTAGTACATTAAAATTTGTGACAACTGCGCACGATATTGTCAGAAATTTTAAATAAGCAATTTGAAATGTCTTTAAAATAGTTTAACCTCAAGTTTTTTTTTTTGTATTTTTTATACTAGGTACTACTTTTAATATTTATCAATGAACACTATATATTGCGTAGATAACATTATAAATGACAAACATTAGGATAGGTTTGTACACACGCATATCGAATTCACTTAAAGGTGAATTTAATTATTATACTAACGAAGATGTTTTAAGAGCACGTATGTGAAGATAATTATTTACTTATTAAGATGTAGTATGTATTATAAAATAATGAGCACACATATGACTTAAATAGTGCATCATTTATCTATTAAATAAGTTTTATATATCAATCTACAAATTGCACTAAATATCAACGAACAAATATAGAATTTTATCAAACACTGAAAGCAATCTGCCCAACTGCGTATATGTGTACTAAGGTTATTTTAAGATTAAATATTAAAGAAATTGAAATATCTAGTAAAGCACACCTTATATATTTAGCTAACCGAATTAAACCACCTACCGACATCCGAAATACGACCTTTGTAACGAAAATTAGTGTACAACGAAATTTACCACACTCTTAAAAACGATGAAAAGAACTGATTACTTACATTAAAAAAAAAAATATCAAACTATAGAAAACACTTAAGGCTATGTTCGCAACCGTAGGTAGGTAGGTACATAATGTAGAAATGCTGCCAAAATTGATGTTGATTAATTCATGAATGTCATAGAAACGTTTGGTAGTAACTGCTTTTCCTTACTTGAACTTACGAAAAATATAAATACCTCTAAATTTCTTTAAGCAAATTGTCCATGCCACAAACGATTGCACGACAGCATAAAATAGTTAAAATCTAAGCACAAGTGAGTGTCCGTTTCGACGTCCAGCTGTTGCAACACGCATCGGAAAGTTGGAGTGGGACGGTGAATTGTGTTCGCTGGCACCGCCCCTTTGGTAAAGCCATGGCTCAAGTAGGCACGTCATCGTTGTTCTCAAATTCGAGTTTGACGTCACCGCTTAGTCCTTCCACGTCGACCTCGTTTTCTGTGGCGTTCAGCATATTTAGAGTGACCTGTGGATTGCGTCTGTGTTAGCTTACCGGGACTCCTCATCTGCTCTCATGGATTATATTATCATGCAAGATATATGAATAGTTGATGAAAACTAACTAAAATAATATTTAGTTTATCTACTAACACATTGACTGACCGTGCATTATGTTGAGAGCCATTTTTCAGTCAAGATAAACATTTGTTTTGCGCATAGATTATAATTACGATTGATTTTTGTACATTCCTTTCTAAAACTTCAAGAATTGCGAGACCGTTAAAGATTTCTGTAACTAAGCTTTTATTCAAGAGTTAGGCTGCGTTTCCATTGACGCGGAGCTGTGCGGAGAATACCGCTAAGCACCGCTCCGCACAGCTCCGCGTCAATGGAAACGCAGCCTTAGTGTTATTTCAAGCTAGGCCAGTCAACGTGTTAAATACTCAAAAGTATACTACTTATTTCAGAAAGCCCAACTAGTTCATTATTATCCGATAACATGGCATTGTACCACAGCAAAATGCTTGACATTTTGATACGTTTAATTTACATTACGTTTTTTTACAGTAGATGCGAATTTAGCGGCGCACTATATTATTGACTGATTCGCAAATCAACTACTTGGCTTCTTGAAATTTAAAAAGCAAAAATACCGATGGACATTGTGAATGAAGGTCTACTTTTTAATTCGAAATCGATATACCGCGACGGTATCAATCGACGTTTAAATAAAACATTAAAATGTTCTTCAAATTAGCACAGCGGGTAAGCGCTAGTCAAAGTATACGCTTTTTTTCGAAGGTATATCGAGCGTTAAGTTAATGTTATCTATGACTAGTTATCTATATTATGTTATCTATAAGTAGGTAGTTGCCGAGGATCGTGAGGTGTAGAAAGAGTGGGGGGAGGCCTTTGCCCAGCAGTGGGATCATCACGGCTCATAATAATAATAATAATGAGTCTAGTGCACTACGACCCCATAAATGGACACCTGCTAGAAAAATGAAATATGATCACGACTGTATCCCGGGAGCGGTAAACATTTCTTTCAGATCATTAATCATTATCATTACCTACTATAGAGGCTTATACCCAGCAGTGGGCTATAATCTGAGCTGCCAATTATGATAATGATTACCTACTAGATCATTTTCATAATCTTGTTTGGGCATGCGCGGCGGGAATTATTGATCGCGGGACCCCAAAAGCTTTCGAATATCCATTCCGTGTGAAAGTGCCCTAAGTAACGCGCGTCCAAACCATTAACTTTAATAAAATAAAGATATTGATAAAATGAATTATGTTTCTATCAATCATCTGATTTTATCATGATATCTAAGCTATAAGGTGAAAAGTGATACTTAATGAAGCATGAGAATTGAAGTGTTTTCTCAAAAGTAAAAAAGTAATCTTAAAATAATTGTAAGTACATACATAATGAGTAGTTAGAAGTTTTCAATTCAAGTCTCTTGCTTTGAACATATAGCATAGCATAAAACTAAACTAAAAATAACAGCTTAAAATCATAATACTCTATCTACAGATCCAACCAATAGTGTCCTTATGTCAACGTTCGATTTAATCAACATTTAATTAATTTAACCCCATCCCTTGTACAGAGCAAGCAAACTATTTAATAAATTGATCTATTTCATACCTTTTGGTAAGTACCGTAAGTTAATTTTCATTCACTGCGCATTTTGGCGTTAAACTTCTCATAAAATAATTTCCTATATTCCAGTATAAACTATTCACTTAGTTCGTAAACAATTAACGTGTGAACATTTATAGTGTAATGAATTTTATGAATAAATTATTATTATTATTTACTAGCTGCGCCCCGCGGTGTTACCAGCCGTGAATAGTTCCCGTTCCCGTGGGAATACCGGGACCAAAAGAAGTAGTCCAGGATATAAGCTATCCTGGTACCAAATTTTATTCAAATCCGTCCCAGCCGTTTGAGCGTGAAGAAGTAACATTCACACTTACACACAAACTTTCACCTTCAATCAGTATGATTATTAATTACATTATTTCTGCGAGTGTAATTCCCGTGTGTTAATATCAATATAATGTTTCTTGTTAAAGTATAGGAAATATATTCTTTTAATGGCAGGATACTATGTATAAACTTAACGACTTGACAAGGCACCGGTTGAAATAAAAACCAAGCATGCGACTAAAAAATTCAAACTTCACTAACACAACAGCACAAAACTAATAAAAAAAAAGTGTGCTATAAAAAAGATAATTTGAATAGTCAGTGAATGTTTGAACCTCCGCGTTGTTCCCTAACACGCTGCGGGTGTTGACCACCGTCATGGGCGATACCTGGCGGGTGTTGACCACAGTCATGGGCGATACCTGTGCCGGCGGCTGCAACGTGTGATTTATCACGTGGCTGGCGCTGCTTACCGGTCTCACAGGTATACCTGCGTCCTCGAATGCTTTCTTCTTTAGCGTTGTGCAGATTTGCGAGCTGAAAGTGTGACAATGTGTTAAAAATGTATGTGGCGCTTGCTATGTATGCATGCGTGTCTGTGACTGTGTAAGTATGAGTACGAGAGCGTGTGAGTGTGAATGTTAAAGTGAATGTCAATGAGAATGTGTTGGTGTAATGGTATTAGTGTGAATGTGTGTGTGGTATTGTGAATGTGTAAGTGAGAAGGTGTAAGTATATGTATGGTTGAAATTCAGCTATGTCCTTAACGGTTTCAAATAAGGATGGATAATCTCAGGTGGTGACAAAGATCAAAGATCAATCGCAGGTGGTGTAAGAGTAAGAGTGAGAAAATGAATGTAAATGTGACTGTAGGTCTGTGTTACAGTGAAAATATGCGATTGTTTGCTAGTGTCTGTGTGTGTGTGTGCGTGTGTGTGTATCAATCTGTAACTACTGTACTTACACCGTGCGGTTTTTGATGTGCTGGCTAAGCTTGTTGAGGTCTATAGCGAAGCGATGGACGCAGCCGCGCAGCAGGTCTATCTCTTCCTCCGTCCACTTGCCCCTGACGGAGAAAAAACAGTTTAGTTTATTACATCGAAAATAATATTTTAAAGAGATACGTCAAGATTTTTTGTATGTTTGTGGTAATGGATAAACTAAATTTGTAATGTAACCTATGCTAGAATTTTTAACACCTATAGTAAGCTATATTTTGATCGGCATTCAAAGTATAATATTTTGATCGGCAAAATGAAGGCAATGTTTTCCTTCATCATACCTGCATCCGTAGGTAAAACAAAATGGAAAAATAAAATAAAATCGAGAAGAAATGCTTCATTTGAAAATAAATTAACTCTAGATCTTACTTGTTCACAATAATTTTAAATCCCATTTTGTCATCACTAAACATATTGGTTTGTATTTCGCAGGCACGCTCACTTTTGTCGGACATCTTGATTGCACTAATACTTGGACCTAGGAGCCTTGGCTAGTTGATAGCGTAGCAGTAAAACCTTCAATGCCGTTAATAATTAACTCCAATTGCATATCGATCCAGAATTCATTAAAGGCAGGCGCAGACTGACGTAGCCGCACGGCACGACCCGGCAAAGGATTTTATTCTCAACCAGATATTTTTACCCTTATATCATTACGATTAGAATAGGCATGATGTGATGACTAATTTTGAAAAACCATTCTATTAAGTTCTTATCTGTCTCTCGTTAGAACCTGAAGCCTGAAAACTAAAGCTCATACATTTGTTCCAAGCCCAAATTAATATAGGAATCTCCTGAAATTTAGGGGTCAGAGCTGATTATCTTGGAAACGGCTGATCTGCTATCCACCAAACATCGCTAAGAAGTTCTTAGCGATGTGTCACGCACGTAGCTCCCAAACGGAAGAAACGATTTGAATTTAGTTTTTTTTTATCGAAAGGTGATGACTTGATAGAGTGTTCTTACAAAGAACCGATAAAAAAACTAAATTCAAATCGTTTGTTCCGTTTGGGAGCGTACGATGACACGTGCGTGACACACACCTGAAACTTATACCCTTCTATAAGTCAAAATCGACAGGGAACGTGATTCGCAATAGCACTATCGATCCAATCTACATAAAGCGGGATGGCAGGGATGCATCCCTGTACCTTAACAATCCAATCATCACAAGTCAGAATGGATGGAACGGAGGGGGCGAGGTAGCCTAGTACCTTTGCAAATCACAGAATGTACTAAAACTCAAGTACCGCGCAGGTAACGCTACGCATGTTACGAAAGTGTGTGGGCGAAGCAACAAAAGATAGAAACAAATAATTGCTTTGCGCAGCCCACGCTACGCAGGCTCAAAGTACACGCACTCACACATTTACGCAAAAAGGATATAAGGCTCAAGTTTTAAATTCCTTTGTGTAGTAAATTCTGAAAGGTGTAGGAAGGAGGTGGTTCCTTACATAACATTTTTTCATTAACTCCCTTCAAATTGGGAGACGAATCCTCTGCAATGAAAGTTACTAACAAAGACCGCGAAGTTATGTTAGCCTCCGATTATATAAATAAATAAATAATATATATAAATCGAATCATCACCAAAATAATGAAATCTCCGTGAACATTTACCACGCCACATCAAACTAAATTCATCCTTTATACTTTACTCACCAGATGTTAGGCTGACTCGCAAACCCGACAACACTTCACAAATAAATCATACGAGGTAACAATTACTACTCCAATTAAATATCTGATTAACACTTTGGGTATGAACACGGCATGAAACGCAACAGGTCCATCAGCAACGGTAGTCACGAGAGCACTATTGATCCTATATAGGCAAGACGGGATGGAGGGGTTGGAGGGGGCGAGGGTATCTAAGTACCTTCGCTAATCACGGAATGTACGAGAACTGAAGTACAGCGCAGGTAACGCTACGCAGTTACAGGTGGTGTACACTTTGAGCTATACGTACTAATTTATTGTAGTGCGCCAGGCACGCTACGCATGTTTTGAAAGCGTGTGTGCGACGGGAACAAAGTCACGCTACGCAGGCTATACTTATTTGGACGCACATATTCGCACAAATAATAAAAGCTTCAAGTATCTTTATACTTTTCTAGTCAAGTTCAAAGTTATCGGATAGTTATGTGGAGGTGGTTTCTTTCTTGCAAGTGTATTAAGTTTTATTCAAAACTGCCCACGGAAACCGATAAAACTAATGCCATAGTTTAGCGTGGTTCATAGTTTCAGAATATGTACCTGCCAACGTGACAAGTATTCTTCAGCAAACGGAGAGTTTCACTAAAGGAAAAAAGACTAAGAACGTATGCTCAATCTTCTTACACATCAGACAGCAAGCAACGCCTCAAGTGGAAAGCAGATTAGAATCAGTAAAAGAAAATTGTATAAAGTAAACCAACTATAATCAACAGGTGAGATAACATAATATTTAATATGTGCAAAATAATTCATAATGAGATTCAGAATAAGATGATAACATTCGTAACATAAGTGATAATGATAACTGCTTGGAAACTGTATATTATTATTGCTTTTTATGAACAAAATGAAAATCTCTGTCATTTCTGAGCAAAATGGCTGTCATTGTTTGTTTTGCGTGCGCATGCTCGTCTTTTTGGGCTACAATTTTGACAGGGCTTGTTTTGCGACATGCTTCCAAAGCTGTATCATGGCGCCATTGCGGCTATCGAAAGATAGCGAAGTGAAGCACAAGATGGCCGACAGTCACTGGAGAAATCAGGTTAGATAATAATCAAAGAAATGATAAATAGTAAAGAAACTATCTAAATCAGGTAGGTAGGTACTTCATTTGAAGAAAAAACATGGCAAGAAAACCTACTTTCTTAGAAATAACTAAGTAGTTTAACAATCAATCATCACAAATTAAAGAATAATTATCATTAACATTAAACACTCACCAGATAGAGGATAATAATTATAGCCTAGCCATATTATGCTCGTAAACCATTATATCTGTCCATGGTAAAACAATTCTTATGAAAATTTAAAATCACTGGTTATCACAGTGAGTTACTTTTTTAACACTTTAGAAATGAACGCGGGATGAATCGCAAGAGGTCCACCTGCAAAGGTAATCGCGAGAGCACTATTGATCCCATCTAGACAAGGCGGGATAAAGGGGTAGAAGGGGGTGAGATACCTAAGTACCTTCGCAAATCACAGATTGTTCTAAAATTATGGTACTGCGCAGGTAACGCTACGCAGAGATACTGCATTGCGGGTATACAAGGCAACCTACCTACACCTAGCTGTGGAGAGGTACCTATTAGTCCGCTTTACACGGACATTCTATAGCGCGTGATTATAGCGTTTAAAAATGTTACAGGGGAAATCACAATGGATTGCGTGTGCAGGCTTTTCCGCGCGCCATCCTGTACGCTCCTAGAACGCGCGATAGAGTCACTGTGTAAAGGCCGCAATTGACTGCGTCGGTAACGCCACGCATAAGTGTGCGTGCAATGGGTCTAAGGGTAATAGCAAAAGACCATTCCGCGCAGCCAACGCTACGCAACTTAATGTGTACCTACGTAGAATATAAGCCTCAAGTTTTCTTATCCCTTTGTAGTAAGATTCGAAGTCAAGGTGTAGAAAGTGGTGTCTTCCTCACCTGTTTTTCTCTCAAAGTTGGGTTTGTTGTGATATTGAAAAACTTATACATTTTTTAATATACTTATTTTTGCTTAAATAATGCCTCAAGTTTGTTTAGTTTATACTTTCAGAGGGACATACTTCCAAAGCGACATTATAAAATAAATGTTTTGTCTGATCTGCTTAGAGAGAGACTTTAACAACGAAAAGAAAAGGCCTACTTTGAGTGAGTATTAATATCGATTGGTCGAGACCATAATACATTTTTATTGCTTCTAAAAACAAATTTTAACTGCTACTGCTTGCATGTTTTTTTTATAAAGTTCAACGACTTTTAAAATTTTCTACATGAAAATGTAGAAAATTTTAAAAGTCATTTTCATTTCATTTTAGATTTTCATTTTAGAACTTTTTCTCCAGAAACAGTCTGAAAATAACTTGTTACGCGGATTGTTCAATGTTCTGGGTTGTTCGGCGCGAGTTCCCTAAATCCTCCGAATGCCGAAAGTTCCCGAGCGTTACGAAATGCTGGAATAATATCCCTCCTCCAATAAGAAATTTAACTACTGTTCATTCATTTAAAGTAAAATTTAAAAAGTACTTGATAGATTTACAAAAATCCGTACCATAAGTCGTTCTTCGTTGTATCCTACTACATTTATATACCTTCATATACTTAAGTGTGTAAATTATGTCTGCGTATCATATTTATTTTAATTTATATTAGTACCTACCTACTGAAGTGTATAACTTTTCTTTATGATCATTATTGTACCTATACCCAATAAACTTGTATGCGCGTGTAACACAGCAGTTGATGCGCAACTGCTTTTGGCGCCACTGAAAACCAGCGCTCCAACAGTCATGATGCTGCTGGAGCAAATGCTGAGGGGTAGCCTTATTTTCCTGTCACTTGATTGTCAATAAGTACCTATTTTCATTTGTATATGTTACCCATGTTTATGTTGATGGAAAATAAAAACTTTTTCTTTCTTTCTTTCTTTCTTTATCCCGAACGGTCTCTAAGTTGAACGAACGGCATCGCTTATTGCTATCCTCTTCTAGTAGGGTCAGTTGTTTCATCTGTTATTGATTCTAAACTTTCGACATGTCTTCCTTCCTACGCAACCAGCCCTCAATGCCCCAGGCTAGTATAGTAACTATGTAGTTTGAAATGTCATTACTGTTTTCTTAATAACTACAATGCTATTTACGCGAAAGTAACTCTGTCTGTCAGTTTCACGCTTTTCACGCTTAAAGACTACAGAACAAATTTAAATAAAAGTTTCGGAAAAAATGGATGTCTTCTGATAAAGTAAATGCAGTTCAGAATAACCTTTTCCTGTGACTATAAAGGTAAATAAGACATAAAAAACAACTTTGAGAATCGCCGAGAGCCGCCATCTTGCCACGTGGCCTGGGTGAGGGCTTGCACAACAAGTGAAATACCTATAAGAAACCTAGAAGTTGATTTCCAAACACCCGCAGCCGGACGCTTGTGCTGCATACTTCAACTACCTAGACTAGAAACTTCATTATGCTGATACAAAAATAGAAAGAAAGAAAGAAAGAAACATTTTATTTCAGTCTTCCCGCGACCACGTCTGGTGCAATCCGGTCGAAACGTCGGGCAACATTTATTTCAGTAGGACCTCAAGGATAACTTCGAAAAAAAATCGTCTTACATACTAGCTAGGTGATTCTGTTGCCTGTATTACGCCGCGCCGGTCCACGCCACGCCCCGCCACAGTTCAAATCTGAGAAGTAGTACTCACCATCCCAAACACTTTAGGCCACAGGAACCGAACCTCGTATCTCGTGCCCTCGCACCTCGACATCAGTGTCACTATTGTCCACACACCGAAACAGAGTTTAATACTAGCCTACACGCGGAGGCCTAGAATCGAGCCGCACCGACCACCTGGTTCGTACGCCGAGATTGCACTGTACCTCCCAGACAGGGCGTTGGCCACTGCAAGTACTTAATGCCTGCAACCCGCATGCGTCAACATCCCCTCGAGCCAGGGAGGAATCGTATCCTATTTTTAGACATCGTATCGATATCTAAAAATAGCGTTTCTAAGAAATTGAGACCATGAGGAAAACATGAAACAAGTTCACTAGGCTGCGGCTTCGCTCGCGTGGTACCTATGTAGATAAAAAAAAATCTTTGTGTTATTCCAGGTCATAAACTATACGTATATTCCAAGGAGGTTGTATGCGTCAAACTAGCGCCGCCAATAATAAAATACTAGCTTACTCACCCGCGGCTTCGCCCTCGTGGTATCTACCTGGATAAGAAGTAGCCTATAAATGTTATTTCAGGTCATAAACTATGTATATTCCAAGTTTCAGCCAAATCCGTTCACTAGTTTTCGCGTGAAAGAGTAACAAACATCCATACATTCATCCACATATCCATACTCACAAACTTTCTCATTTATAATATTAGTAGGAAGTAGGATTGGCATATGAAAGGGAAATTAGCCTTAAAACGCCACGCTGGCCAGTGCGTCTTGGCGAGTTATGCCTGTCACGTTAGCCTCTGTAGTAAGAAGCTCAAAAGAATTGACGATTGAGCTTCTCACTATAGTTACCAGGCGAATGGCATTCACGAAGGAAGGCCTATGCCCAGCAGTGGGTAAAAAGATATGTTCCCTTTACGTCGAGTCTCTCTACGTCGAGCGGTGATCGACACCACGTTTTTATTGCCTCTGTGGCGAGCAATTAGTTCTTCCTAAGTGGCTGATGATGATTGGCAATTTGTTAAAAAAAACATTTTGTTTTATTTACATTAGCTGCGCCCCGCGGTGTTATAAATAGTTCTAGTTCCCGTGGGAATACCGGGATCAAAAGTAGCCTATGTGTTAAATCCAGAATATAAGAAAACCTGGTACCTTTCATTCAAATCCATTCAGCCGTTTGAGCGTGAAGGAGTAACAAACATTCACACTTACATACTTGCACACACTAAAATTGATGCCATCCTTTTTATTTTGATCGTTATGAATTGGAAAGGGACGGCAATATTTTTAGTGCTGTCAAATTAGTTTAGTTCTGGCGACATCTGAATTGACACCATTGGATTCATTGTGGAATTGGTATCATTAATGGCTATAATTTCGACAGTTCAAAGCTGTCTTATCCAAAATAGGTACATCAATTGAATGTAATGTAGCACATAGTTACTGTAGAATATATTGAAAAGATCTACCTACAAATAAAATACTAAATAAATCTTGGCAATCAAGTACCTCCACCCACTACTTGGATGGGTGACCGCAATTGGCATTATCAGCTGAGTGCTTCCATGCTTTGGAGGGCACATTAAATTGTCGATCCTGGCTACTAAAGTTGTTACGCCACGACAAAGGCCTTTTATTAAACCTCATTAGATGTGCATCCAATGAGGTTTAATACAGGTAAAACTTTATTTGAAGTAATTTCTTACAAAAATTTTACCTATTTTATTAGTTGATCCCATTGAGATGTATTAAAGAGTCACAATCTAATAGCTGACAATACTAAAAAAATATGCGTGCAAATTCAATGTTCTACAATGACATTTGACATTTGAATGTAGACGTTATGTCTTTTGTTTTAATGTTCAATATTGCTTGTACGCAAAAAATAAAAACTCTGTGCACTACATAGCGTGCGCCGAGTTTTGGCGTTTACATTTTATTTGTCTGATTGTGGCTCTATAATACATCTCAATGGTTGATCCACTATTACTTGTCAACCTGTAAAGCCTTCTTTGGTGTGGTAGTTTTCCTTTCAAATTCTTCATATTACACACTACTACTACTACTCAAACAAAACACAAACTTATTAGACCCTTCTTTTTCTTAAATCAGCATCATTTAACAGAAAAAGTTTTCCAGAATGCTACAAAGGCACCATAAAGATTGTTCAATAGCAACTCTTCTTTACTTCTCCCCAGAGATTTTCGGTTCACGTTCGGACGCAAGAACAAAACTCTAGCTAGCCAAATGCCCATAGGCAGATTGCAAGACAAAAAAGAAAAAAAAACCGAATAAGCAGTGTGGGGTAGTTATCGTGATTAAATGTTCAGACACAGATAGCGACTCTTCAACATTGACTGAAATTAAATGGCAAAACTTATTGCCGGGATTAGAACCGCCTGTCAACAACTAATTCATTTAGCTTTTACTGGACCTAGTATAATAAAGTAAAGTAGAGCAGTGATGGCCGAATGCCTGCTCCTACCATTCCAATAACGACTCTTCAACATTGACTGAAATGAAATGGCAAAACCCATTGCCGGGATTAGAACCGCCTGTCAACAACTTATTCATTTAGCTTTTACTGGACCTAGTATAATAAAGTAAAGTAGAGCAGTGATGGCCGAATGCCTGCTCCTACCATTCCAAATTATGGTGTTGGCAATCTAACACAAAATGTGTTAGATTGCCAACACCATAAGTCTCAGCATCCCTGGAGTACCTAGAGTGTTGAAAGCCATGTGCAGGGAACTCGTCACTTTATCTCACAGCTACCATACCATTCATGGGATACGGATGTTAAAAAGTAAACGCAGCAGTGGCAGCGATAAGTAAAGTATTGAGCAGTAAATTTATTATTTAGTTAAGTATGATCTAGCTAGCTAGACAAACACTTACCCAGGTTGAGCCTCTCCCATCGGGTGAAGGAGTAGCGTCATCTCAGACAGCTTTTCGAACGCTTTGGCAGCTTCCCGAAATATTTCTCCAACCTAAAACAACAACAAATCGTAATTTGACAACAAACTCGGCGTGAGAAGTTGTACCGCCGATGTTTAGATCTAGTTCTGTCTTACCTTTTGTGCTGGATTATTCATTTCTATCGTTTGGATGTCTTTACAAAGATCCCGAGTCTAACACGTAACACGATTAATTTAAAAAATTACTTTTGCTTTTGGAGGGTTTTTGTGTTTGACCGAGTTTGACGATTTTGACAAGATCTATGGCTCAAAGATGCGCGACTATGAATGATTTCATTCGACTTAGTCGACTCCACAAATCATTCGAACCATTCGACTGGCCAAGCCACCTTAGTAACTAACATCGACTGCGGTCTGCGACTGACTAGTCGACTCGGCCAGTCGACGCGACGCGACGACTGATATTAGTTGTGAATGAATTCCGAGTCGAGTAGGTTAGGTAACCAACTAACCAACTGTACGAATGAATCGGTCTTGAACAACTAACCAACTGTACGAATGAATCGGTCTTGAACACGTGAGATGCTAACATGGCAAAGGCATCAGATAGAAAGAGAGAGATAGTAGTTGAAATGAATGAACGTTCGGCTACACTTCGAACGAACGAACCTCGAAAAACATGCTACAGATATTTCGTTCCTTGAAATGTCTACAGATCGGTAGCACATTCTACCCAAATATATTTTTTTTTCCATGAATCATAGCTGATTGATTATTTCATGCTTTCATTATCTCTAAGCATTCAAGAGGCACACAAAATTAATCAAGTAAATGTTCAAACAAAATATAATCGATTAAAAATCGATTATGGATATAATCGATTAAAAATCGATTATTAATAAAATCACGTATTAAAATCGTTTTTCTTAAAAAAAACGATTTGTAATCGATTATTACAAAACAAATAAGGATGTGCAAAAAATAATCGATTATGGAAACAATCGATTAAAAATCGATTTTATTTAAAAGTAAAAGTCGATTTGAATGCGTGATTTTATTTTTATGAATAATCGATTTAATCGATTATTAATAAAATCACTTATTAAAATCGTTTTAACTTCAAAAAAAATATTTAATCGATTATTACAAAACAAATAGGGATGTGCAAAAAATAATCGATTATGGAAATAATCGATTAAAAATCGATTTGTTTATTATTAAAGTAAAAATCGATTATAATACGTGATTTATTTTTTATGAATAATCGATTATTAATAAAATTACGTATTAAAATCGATTTTTACTTCTTAATAAAATCGATTTTTAATCGATTATTTCTATACTCGATTATTTTTTACATCCCTAGGTACAATGTCACATCCCTACAAATAACCTACTTACTTACAAACCCGCTCCACTACTTCGTAGAAACATTAGTAATTACTAATATTAGTAGTTGTCATTCGACTTTGGATATTAGTATATTACTAATATTCAAGTCGAATGGCTAAGTTAGTAATAGTTGATTAGTCGACTAGGCAGATCATTCGCAGTCGCGCATCTTTAGCTGTGCTGTGGCTGTTGCTATTTCGAAGTTAAATAAAATGACGCCCGGCCCGTGCTTCATCTTTTTGTCTATGGCTGTGACTACGCAATGCACATGGCCATACATCCAAAAGTGTCAAAAGTTGTCGTTTTTTAGGTTTCCGTACCGTACCCAGCCAAAGAGTGAAATGAAACGGGACCCGACAGACAACAGGGAAAACAGCATAGTACCTACAGCCAGCAGCAGCATATGTGTCAAAAGTTAAGTCGTTTTTTAGGTTTCCCGTACCCAGCTAAAGAGTGAAATGAAACGGGACCCGACAGACGACAGGGAAAACAGCATAGTACAGCCAGCAGCAGCAGCAAGGAAGATGTATCTACTTCCTCTAAGAGCAGCAGGCTGTATCTCAAAGAGTGAAAATAAAATGAAAATAAAAAATGAAACTGTAGGTACTTACCTATCATAAACGTAGTGTTACAATATGCTCTTTGCTGTATCACATGAACCGTGATAATCTAGATTCTAGACAGTTGAGAGTACCTATGTAGGTATTTATACCTAGGTATTTCTGTTTTCGCTTTAACAACAAATATTAAAAACAGAAAAACAATGATGATGATGATGATGATAGTGTTTAATGGTAGGTACAGGCGGAACCCTTCGTGTGCGAGTCCGACTCGCATTGGCTGCTTTTTAGCAAAGAGCATGTAAAGTATGACCATACTTTTTAGTCCAGTTATGGGTGGACCACCTCACAATTACCTAACTGAGCCGTACTAACCGTAAACACGTGTGGTACCTAGACCATTTCCAGATTGAAGATTGGTCTAGCTCAGAAGTTGCTCAGAAGTCAGAATCGACTCGCGAGGTAAGGTAAGTAGGTACCTACCTACTTACCTACCTATAACGTTTTGCATGCATGTAATTTTTATCAGAAAAGGAAGTAGGTAGGTAGGTACCTTCTTACCAAATCTTGGCACCGCAATAAATTATCAAATACCTACAATGCAATTCTTGAAAATTATTTCTCAGAAATCTGGAATTTACCTATGTGCTGAAAAACTAGGTACTTACTTACATCCAAAACAAATAGCAAAGTAAGATTAGGTACCTGATAAACTTAGATTCAATGAGATGTCATCATAGCCCACACGACTCTGCTCCCACCCAACACCGCACCCCGCCCGCCCTAACTCTCGGGGTCCACGCACCGACACAGCTAGCAAGGGCGCCCAGCGGTCCACGATTTCCACTTGCTACGATCTTAACGTTTTGGATTATTTACCCCTGGCAATGTGGGTGGACAAACAATACCTAGGTATAGTACCTACGCATGCTTCTGATTCTGAGACTGAGACTTGGCGCATGCGTAGCGGTGCCAATATTGATTTATGCGAAACGCGACCGAAACAATACACCGTGATCTCGCAAAGCTACTGCGTGCTCGTATAGTTTAAATATTAAATACAAGCTACAGGCGACCAACTAAGAATTCCATTTTCATCAACAATGGACCCTGAACCAACTACTCCTAATAATACTCAAAAAATCACCGAGAATAATTCAGAAATGAAGGAGAACAAGGCTTTATTCTCAAACAAGATCCCGAATGATCAAGATGCTGAATCTGACTCCTCAACAAATCACGTGGATGCGGCATTGGAGGAGGATGCTGAAGAGCTGGCAAAGAGGAACAGAATCATATATTGGGTCAGGATCACACAGAATATAAATGCGCAACTGGAGAAAGTACAGCACAGTCATAGGATGATCTCAGAGGACATCAAGCAGTTGATCAAAGAGGGCCGCCGGCTGCAGGAGATGATTCGCAGGACCAGAGCGGACCTCATGGCTCAAAGTGATGTTATGTATGGCTAGTGATGTAATCTTTGGAAGAGTTTTTTACTATTTGTATCTAATAAATCTTGTAAGAAGTATTAAACCTAAGTAAGTAAATAATGTTAGTTTTTGTTAAGTAAATTGTTATTTAGGTATATTAAATTGTGCAGGAGGTAACTAGGTAGGTACTTACATAAAGTAGGGTACCTAGGTGTAGGTAAGGTAAAGGCTGAGCTGAACTGAACGTGATTTAAATTGTAGGTAATTGTAGGTAACCTTTAAGTACCTAAATTACCGGTTAATACAATTTACTATCCACTTTCATCATTAGGGGAAAGGTGTACAAGTTGATCCTACGGGGTACCTATGTCGATCCCTGGCCGTTGTGGCGAAACTATGAACGCCATCTAGTTATTTTCTTTAGTAGATTGTAGCCCCAAACCCCCCTTCGCATCAGTCAAATCGTAATGGCGGTGTGAGTGGCGAGTGCGCGTGAAACGTAAAAAATAAAAATCGTGTGCCTCTGATCTAAGGTAAGGTTGACTTTGAGACTATGGTATTTTTGTTATATACAATCAATTGTAAAGATTGTTGTGTTTGTAGCTTTGTATAATGCTTAATTACGGTTTTTGCATGGCACCACAACGGTAGACGCATTAGAGGTTATGTTATATTACAAAGACTAAAAAGTTGTGATCGGGGTGAGATGATCCGTCGGTGGGTGTACTAGTTGATCCGGTGGTGTTTATACTAAGTTTATGGATCAGTGTGAATTGTGTAACTTGTTAATTCATCTCATAGTTAATAATTATGACTGATGTCTAAGAAAAATGAGATTTTTAAAGTGCCTGATGTTTAAGACCAAAGTTTAATTAAAAGGTAAAAAAATAGTGTGATTTGCCCTAGTAAACTTTGAAAATTATCCTTTAATTTTTGTTAATTTAGATTGTGTGATCTCATAGCCTCGTTAAAACTCTTTTTATACTTAAATGATTTAAATAAAGACCTTGTAAGCACCTCCAGAGTTTATTTTCAATGTAATTATAACATAACCTATAATTTTCTTTGAAAAAGGGTCGAGACGATCCCCGGATCATCTTGTCCATACCCCAAGGATCATCTTGGACACCGGGGTGTACAAGTTGATCCTTTGGTAGGGTTTAAAAAAAAGTGAAATCTAGCTATCAAAACAAATCAAATTAAACATTTTGAGTATGAGGAAAGTTAGATAGTTAAATTTGCTAACTACATAAGCTTAAACATCTGAAATAACTTGATTGCTCTTCAAATGCGAAGCATTCTCCCTTAAGGGGATCAACTCGTACACCTTTCCCCTATTTTGTGGTTCAAAAACTATCTAAAATGCATGAATTTTGTATTTGTTTAATGGCGTCGCGTCGATAACATCTCAAACTGAAATGTGAAAGCAAATGTTTTCATAAACATAGTCTAGTGAAACCTTTGATTATATACAAATGCTATACCTACGTTAGGTAATGCTATGTTATGTTATTAGGTAGGTACTTTATGAGTGTGGTATGGTAGCTAGATAGAATGCGTAGGATGCGCAAGTACCTACCTAGGTCGAAAAGTTGTGAATAAAGCATACTGTACTTACCTAAGTACCTAATCATTTTTTTTTCGTGTTTTTTTTTTAGCTAAAAACACCAGAACTATCGCTAAAAAGTATGCCTTTTTGTCAGAAGTACCATTCATTTGTACCATTGATTGTACAAGTGACACAGCTTTGTATCCTCAGTACCAGCAAAGACGATTAATATCTAATTATATTAATAATATCTAGATATTAATCGTCTTTGGTACCAGTAAAGAAAAATTGGATTGGACTACGGGTCTTTGAGAGAAGTTAATCTTGATATTATAATAATATGAGTTCGTCTGAGGTGTTTTATAGAAATGAAATACACCTACCTAATCAGTTATACCTAGTTCGGCCATGAGGAAACTTGGAAAACCATCCTACTTTTTGAAGTCGGATGTGGTTGTGTTTGCGACAAACAGACAGACGGACGGACAACCGAGTGATCCTTTTTATGATCCGTTTTTCCCTTTTTTCCTATTGATGTAGGTACCTACCTAGCCCTCGAAAAAAATTTACAGGTAAGGTAGCTACAGTAGAACATTGAACTCCTTTTTTTAAGTCGGTTAAAAATGGGATCTACTAAGTAAGTAGGAAAGTATCTTAAATAAATAGATTTTCATCATTTTCACTTTTAATTTATTTAATAAGGTAGTAGGTAGGAACGTAGTAAGGTTGAATGGTTACAGGCTATCTGTTTCAATAAAATGCTAATTAAAATCTAAGTTATAGATAATGTAAATTATTGCAATAGACATCGTTTTTAGGCACTTCGGAACATTGCGAAAAGAATGCGTCTTGAATAGCGGTTCTTGGAGCCATGCGCTGACAACCAGCCGTTAGCATGTGCTCCAGGAATGGATGCAACCATGAAGAAGCGGCTATAAACGTGCCCTCAGCATCCACGGAGAGTAAATAAGATTCAAGCGGACGTTTGGTATCTCTGCCACTGCGACTCTTTTCAATTGTCGGTGTCAATTTTGAGGCAGCAAACTCTGAAGTACGATACAACGGTCCAACAGTGTCCGAAACAAAGAAAATCACTTGAGGTGCTCCTGTTGCGTTGATCTTTGAGTTATTATAAGCGAGTGTAGCTGTCTTATTCGACTGCACCAATCTGGACTGAATCAGGATATCCAGCAGGTTAGAGTTGTTTTGTCGCACTGTGTTCGCCGAGGAGTTTAAAACATCAGAATGGTTGGTGGTTTCGACTACAGAATCATTAGATATGTCTCGCTTGGGTCTATTTGATCGAATAAGAACATCAGATTTCGGTTCCGGGAAGGTGAGAGTCCGGTTGATGATAGAGCGGGTTTCATTAAGGAAACGGTTGATAAATCCGTAGAACAAGGTGAACATGGCCTTATTTTCCTCAATATCAATCTTGTTCAGAGCTTTTGCGTAGGCTTCGGGGTTTATACCATCGTTATGTTGTCTGAGAATAGCGGCTTTCCTCCTTCCATCTAAGCTTTCATCAAAAACACTGTGATGTGCCAGATCTATTCCAACTCCTCCGTTCTCCCAGACAGAGAAAGCTCTTGCATAGAAAGGCAAGTACGATGTAGGGATCGACCTCCATTTATAGCGCAGTGGCGTTTCAGACATGTATTTGGTCAGCGGCATAATGCAGACGTTGACCCTTGGATATCTTTTTTTAAATTCGAACATAGCTTGCTTACAATTTTCATCCATTTCATACACAAAGTTATATAAGGGCACCCGCTTATTGATAAAAAATCGGTCAGGTGTAAGACGGGAATCATCTATTAAATAGTATACTTGAAAGTGTAGGTTGGGATACTGGGTGGCCATATTTGATAAGTATTCAGAGTGTTGCAAAAACGGCACCTGCACAAAATAATGTAGGTATAGGTAAAAACAATTTGAAGCATGTATGACAGACTTATACAGAATATGGGAGGTTGGCACAAGCGAAGAGACACCTATGCCCAGCAGTTGGATGAGACGGGTTACACATAATGATGATGATGACAGACTTTAAGGTAACTATCCGTCATCTGGCAACACCTCCTAATAATGTTTCGCAAGTAAAGCCAGATGAATGCAATCGATGACCCCTGTAGCTCATCGTTTGAGACTGAGAGCACAAGACGCTACGCACAGCTGTGGTTCTTGTTCCCTGTTACGGGAGCTGCAATACCATGTGATTATCTGAGTAGGTACAACTCTCCTACACAAACTACTCTGACGCAGAGGATCCTTGCTTGTGTATAAAAATGTACCTAAGTACCTAAGTAAATGTTGAGTATGCCTAAATGTCATTACCTTTCCTGAATTCTGAACAAGATGGTGGTAAAACACTTTAGTGGCTGGTTTGGACGAGTTGCAGTTTGTGAAGACGAACTGTTGGCGCCGATACGCACCCACGGCCAGCACATAGAACACCAGGAACGATATGCCGAGGAGGATCATCGTCATCCAACATGCAGAAATAAATTCTAGAACATAATAATAAAATCTCTTACAAATAAAATTATAAAGGAGTCCCGTGTCCTGAAGGTTCCATGCTAAAAGTGGCATAATGATTGCATGCAAATGCAACCCATCAGTTTTTGGAATTTTCGGTACCTAATAGTAATTTCTATACTTTTTGTCTAATAATCCCCTGCCTCAGCTAAATCCGATGGTAAGGGGATTTGTAGACAAAAAGTCTAATAATCCCCTTCGCAGGGGAATCTTTAAGGGGATTATTAAACCAAGCCGTATTTTTATACACGCTGTATAAAAGGGGCAGACTTGGTCAGACACCTTCTCGTGTGACCAAGGCTCCTTGTCCCTATGGATGTATTAGTATTATGTAGGTAGGTACCTACCTAAGTACCTACAATATAGATTTTTGATTGCCTACCAATATAATAAAACTTAAGAACTTATCCCACTTAGCGTGGGATAAGGGCAGGAGAATGATGATGATGATGATAATAAAACTTAAGAATTAAGTACCTACATAATTCAAATGTTTTCCAGTCACACACAATACGTTCGTGAGTAGAATGAGTAGGTAGGTACAAACTATCTTAACAGAAGATATCTAGGTGCAACTAACCAGGCCACCTGGAGCACCAGTTCTTCCTGGAGCACTGCACTCCCCACCCCGGGGTCAGCACTGCCGGCGTCGGACTGTTACCTCCTCCATCGACCTTCAACAGGGGATATTGCTCTTCGGTCTTCATTTCGGGACATTCGTCCCCCATAATAATTGTCGCAGGATTTTATGTCTAAAAATTTATAAACACATCGAACTCATAATAGGTAACCCAAGAAAGAAAGAAAGAAAGAAAGAAAAATCATTTATTCTTGTAGGACCTCAGGTATCGTTTTACATGCTAGGTGTTTCTAATGCCATAATATAAGAATGATTATATTATATGGCATTAGAATCACCATAAGATCGAACCATGTAGCATTTGTGAAGCAATAAGCAGCTGCTGAGCTATCGTATCGTTTTTAGTTTTAGAAATTAATAAGAGTTCTTTCGTCTTACCTGCAAGTTGCTTTTTTGGTAATTAATATTAAGTATTTTTTTTAATTTTCCTGATATTGAATGGCGCACACAAAGAAAATAAAAACGTTTGAACTTTGATGGAACTGAAACAATTGAACTTATTGAACCTTTCAGAAAAAAATTGACAAGCTCTTTGAAAAGCTATTGTCATATTTTAGTTTTCAGACAATGGAACTCTTCTAAGTTTGTAATTCATAAGGTTGTTGTATTTTTGCGTTTCCTACCTAGGTATGTAATGTATCTACCTCACGCAAAAATAAAGAAAAACAGAACTACCGCTTAGGGGCTTGGATCTATTGCATTTCTACTGGCATCTATGTTTTAGGAAAGCCCTTATTGGGCTAACCTCTCCAAATAGGAGGTGGACTTCAACCTCCAACTTGGACCTATTTATGGAAGGGTTCCTAAAACCTTAGTCCACATTAAATATTTTTAATAACAGGTACCTGAGGTAGTTACTGTAGGTACCTCATCCAGACGATTATTATACATGCCCGAGCTTAGGCCAACGCAAGCGTCGGCAAATTGATTTGATACAAGACAAGTGCACTACCGTCTAGCTAGACGATCGGCAAGTCTAAGCAAACAATTGCAAAAGGCCAAGACGAGGTTTGTGGAGCTGCTCCAAGAGTATCCACACGTTGAGCGCTGTCAGTATTTGTCGTGCATTCAAACAGTATGGACGTAGAAGTTAAGACATTCATGTAGGTAGGTATATCGAGTTTGATAACAGTCAATTATTGTTTACTGACATACAAATTGCCAATTATTAGAAGCCAATAAGCACTAACGAATTGGCACTACCTCAGTGGCAACTGACGACGCCACGCCCGACAAACATGCACTACGTGTTGGTGCTATTATTGGTGACATGCTCATGGCTGGAGTCGGTAAGCTTTTCTTAGGAGTAGGTAGGTACCTACCTATTTAATATGCATTAGTTCAATGATGATGGATGTGATGACGTAGGACCAGATGTATAAAGGTAGTTTAGTTAGACGAATAGTACCTAGTTCAGTTAGATTCCCTTTAGGTTTCTATTTTTGTCTCTAACTTTACCTAAACACCAACCAGCAATATTGTGCGTGTTGCTTACAACCAAAACTAGTAAAATAAAAAGTAAACTAGTAAACCAAATACTAATTAATTACTTAGTACCTATAGTATTATTTTATCTGTGATACAATACAACCAAAGGTTTCCAATAACTTTTTAACTCCTTAATTTTTCGATCAAAACAAAAGTATGATTTCGCACATCTGTCATGATTCTTTGAACCTAAATTTTTGATATCATAGGTATGGTGCGGCCATGCGCACTACAACAATATGACTGCTCAAGAGTTCACGACCCCGGCCGACGAGATAGGACCTGCGTTACCTGATGATGGCTTCCAGCAATCTACAGTTATTGCAGGTCTCATGCCAGATTCCTTTGGGGAGATGTTTAACTTCCTAGATGGAGACAGCTTTGGCATTGGTAAGTTAGGTAGACATCGATTTTTTTCATTTTTGTAAAACTAGAGAAAGTAACTTCTATCAGGTATTCATGCAGGTCTGCAGGTCATTATGCAGGTCTATTCAATTATCTAGCATATGTATTTGCTGCAAGCCTGACTTTTCTTCGTTCCTTGGGTTGGGACTCTATGACACTTGAAAATAATTTCCAATCGCCTTGTTCCAGGGCCAATGCACGAGTTCGTCTATGGCTGGCAAGCGATAGTGAACACAATGAGTATGAAGAATAACGTTGAAGTTCGCAAGCGCGCTGGCTTGCAGCGCTTCGCCCTGGCCGGCATCAACGGTATCACATTGATCTCTCACATCGGAGTCACGGAGATCATGATCAACGGAACTAGGACCTACTGTTTTGGAGGTGTCTCTAGACCACCTGGTAGGCGAAGCGTTATATGTAAGGTATGTGTGTTGTAGAAATCGTCTATTTGAATTGGTACCTACCTAAGTACTTACCTGTAATAAAAGGTACTGTACTACGTACGACAGCTTCACGTTGTACGTTGTACCTTTAAAACAAAATCGCTTTCCGCCGTCTCTGTATAGGTCGCGCGCGCCCCGTACATGCCCACATTTTGCAGAAGTTAACATTCCATACGTGACAGGATGGTGACGGTCGCAACTAGTCGCAAGCCCATCGACGCTATTATAAAGCTATCTGGTTTCCTCACGATGTTTTCCTTCTCATTTACCGTTAAAAGCTCGTGGTAAGTAAAGCGCGTACAAATTTTTCGACATGAAAAGTTCATTGTTGCACGGCCGAATTCGAACCCACGACCTCCGGATCGAAAGTCGAAGTAGGTAGGTTGTACTATATCACGTTGTGTTGGCAAACACGGCTTTTATTAAATTTTATGATTAGATTAGCATGATATTGTTCTCAGGGTGCCATGTACCAAGAAGGCCGGTTCTCCTGTAAAGTACCCTTCCTGAGGTATCCAACAGCTCTTGGCTACAATTACTGCATCGACAAGTACGCAGCGGTCAACTCACTTGATGGAACCTACAAAAGTTAGTGGAAAAACCGGTTTGGCTACATAAAACCAAAAGCTGTACCCACCTTTAGTTTGCGTCTAACATGTACCGTACCTACCTTTCTTTAACATGATTAGGCACTAGGTACCTACATGCTCATTCATTGTGGCTACATCTAATGCATGGTGTTTCAGAAACATACTGCGCAAGAGGCGAATCCGTGCCAAAATTTCATTACGACTACATCTGCGAGCGAAGAGATATCAAAATAAAAAGGATCAATCTGACGGACCCTAACGAGAGGTTCAACATACGGAACCCAGTTGTAAGAAGAGCGGAGTACTACAGGGCACCTTATGACATACTCAAGGCTTGTCCTGACTGGTAAACATGCACTTAAGAGGATAGGCTCCGGGGTCTTTCTCCATACAAACGTAGTCCCTTGTTTTTTTCCTCGATAATGACACTAGAGCAAATATTTTTGTACCATAAAACTTATAACTACCATGGCCATGCCTGTAGGTACCTACCTACCTACGTTTTGTTTTTTTTTTGTAATATGGTCATTAGGGAAATAGTCATTCTGGCTACCTGGTTAAAACTTTTTGATTTGCAACAATTTCCCTGACCGTCTTGGAAACCAATATTTCTGATTTTTCTAACATTTACCTTGTTCTCTTCATCTGATTGTAACGTAAATATTTAAAAGCAACACAAACACATTCGAGTTTTCTTCTTTGATGGCATTTACTTACTTAAAGGTACGGCTGCAATCTTCGCATCTCCCCTGACCTGATTCACCAGGAACTGCCTGCTGCCCTGATGGACGCTAATGAAACTGCCTTCGTTGGGCATGGAGGGAAATACTGGCTAGCTTTGTACTACACCCAGGTAAATTTTTATTTGTGAAAAGACTACGCTCGATCCCCTTGAGGAACAGACGTAAGAGTACAGGTATATATAGGTAGGTACTTTATGCTGTTGTGATATTGAGCTATAAAGGAGAATGTTCTTTATTCTAAATCTTTCTATTTCAGCTATCCACGTATGCTATTTACTTCCAAGCTCACGGGGAGTATCCTTGGCAGTCCAACAGGCCGATTGTGTCCATCGACAAAGGCAAGTCCTCTAACAGAACGCCAGTAGTGCCAATAAATTTGATGTCTTGCTTGAGCCATTAAAAGATTAGATACTTAGGTACCTACCTACTTCACTAGCTCATTCCGTTTAGGTTTCCACTAAGTTTTTATAGATTTTGTCTCACTCACTTGTGAATTTTCAGGTGGCATCTGGGAACAGCTACTCAAAGCCAATATTGGTCCAGATATGAATCTACATTACAATCTTAATGGCATCTACAACCGCTTTTCTAGTGGAAACGTCTTCCCAGACCTCATGAGGAATGATGGACAGGTACCTACACATGCAATAAAAATTGTAACTTCCAAAAACCGAATGCTCTTCTAATTGTAAGGTACCTACTTAGGTGGGTACTACCTACTCACTTGTTTACCTAGTTCGCTGCGATACTTACCTATCGTTTTAACCTATGGTAGGTAAGTAGGTAGGTACCTACTTAGGGATCTGATACTCTTGCACGAAGCACACATGCGCGATAGACATTTGCGCGGAAATGAAAACAGCATGTCTCTACGACGCGACGTCTAGATCCAAAGTTAAAGCTACTTTTAAAAAATTTACGCTCAAATGTCCATCCGCTCATATGTCTTTCCGCGAGTGTGACTTCGCACAAATGGAATTTAGCGCAAATGGGATCCCGCGCAAATGGTCATACGCGCAAAGGTCTTTACGCGCAAATGTCTATCGCGCATGTGTACTTCGCGCAAGTATTTTTGGCGCAAGTGTCCTGATACCCCTACTTAGTACAGAGGTAGGTATAGGTAGGTACCTACCTACTTACCTACCTACATTGCATCGCTTGCTGTATCACGTTTTGAACATTTTGTATCTTTTTCAGGTGCAGCCAGCAAATTTCAGGTCGGATTCACGAGACGCAGGTGGCGCGGAAGACGTGCTCGGAAACTCCCGTAACTTAATGAGTGAAGGTGATAGATGACAATAAACTTTTAAACTCATCATCCGTCATCAGTTCATCTTCACCAGTCATCACATCACAAACTAGGAATCTCCTCTTTGTAGTGGCAATTCTGGATGTTGTAAAAACTTAACTAAACCAATTTGACAGCACTAAAAATGATGCCTTTCTTATCGATCGAATAAAAAGGATGGCATCAATTTTAGTGCTGTCAAATTAGTTTAGTTTTCGCGACATCTCGAATAGCCACCATTATCTAACTAACTTATGTATGTTGGTAAGTACTTACCTACCTAAGTAAGTACAGTCAAATCACACCGAGACCTTTGGCCCAGACGGCAGAGAAGCGGCTGCAGTTTCAGTGTCTTAAAATTTAAATTCTATCTACCTATTAATAAAGCGCTTTGAGAAGTGCTCTCGACTCCTCTTGCGGTCGCTTGTGGTCGCTGGCGTTTCAAGTTTCTCAAGAATGTGTTGATGTAGATGTAGGTAAGTAGGTGCCTACGTGGCTGTCCCTTTCAGTAAAGCTATGTACCTACCTACCACCTTAGTGCTGGTGTTGTAGTTACCACATCTCTGAAATCGACTAAATAATTCCAAATCTTCATTTGCAGGTGATGGAGGATATCGAATGATTCACGACTCTCAGGTCCAAGCTACTTTTGAGCACGGTAAAAACGTCTAATGAGAGCTAATTTGTAGGTACTTACCGGTTTTGTTACCTGTTCTATTGTTTTAATAAATTACTTACCTACGACTAAATGTTCATGTTATTATCCTACCCTCACCCAAAATTTTTTTTACAGCTACTTACACAAGCATTTTAAGAATATTAGATCCTATTAGCTAGAACCTAAAACATAATTATTATGTAGGTACATATTTAGGTACTTAGGTACTTAGGTACTGTACTAGGTAGGTACTTATGCTACACAATGCAACCCCATTTTCTCAGGAATGGGTAGTTCGCTCCTGAAGAGTTGTGAACGTAGGTTAGTAGGTAGGTACATTAGGTATCTAATTGTACTTAATTAATCTTCCTATACCTACTTCGTTGGTACCTACTTACTTAGGTACTTTCCTTTCTATTTACTTAAGTAGGTACCTACTTTAATTATTGTGTTGCTGGTGTCTTTGTGATAGGTACTTACCCTATAATTACGGGAGCACTAATGTTTTTTATTATTTGACCAATGAGGTTATGCATGTAAGTTTTGATGTAAGTACCCAAATGTACCTACCTACAGAGTACCTACCTAACCCTGTGTTGGGTGGGACACAGATAAAATAATACTATAGGTACTTACTAGTATAAATAAATAGACTAAGTAGGTAGGTACCTACTTAGGTAGGTATAAAAAAAGAAGAAGTTATGATTAGGTAGGTACCTAGTAGGTATTACTAAAGTATTACTTTGTGAAGTTTGTGATTCTGTTCGATTCGATTCGATTTTGTAGTAGGATCAATTATTCCTAGATTTTGTATTGTGCTGTTTCAGTCTTGCTTGTCTTGTCTTGCTTGATAACGGAAGATTATCTTCAACTAGAACTAATCTAGAACATGAACTATACGTAGTGCTACATTCTCTTTGTTAAGAAGTAGTTCCATGCTTGATAGTCTGTCCTCTAGAAGCTTCAGTTCAGTCAGTTCGTCAATCAATCAGTTAGCTGTCAAACTTTCAGTTTTATCATCTGTGCCATAATGGTGTGATCGGTGATCTTTCTGACATCTTTCTTTGTGCAATTTCTGTCGGGTCGTTCATGAAAATTCCCGTTATTTCGCTTTCGTAATTCTCTAACAAAGGTATTTTGTGCTAGAGTGTGACGGCTGTGATTGGTGGACCTACACCAGATTATCATCCAGCTCTTTGTGCCATCGCGCCAATAAGTTATTTTCGTTACATTATTATCGATTTTAATCATCGTGCTGAGAAGAATTATTGTTTTCATGCTGTTTATTTATTAGTGGTATCGGGTGACTGGCGTGCGAGCGAGAATTTTCGGGTCACTGTACAAGCCAAGGTAAGTGCGTCGGCTCAGCAAGAAGATGACGGCGGCATCTACCCGTGACGCGCTGTGACGGGCTCGCTCGGAGGTGCTCCGTGCCCCGTGCTCCCTGTTCGATTATCTATCGATCATGCGTATCTATTTATAGCGGGTAGGTACTGGCGCCCAGTGTTGTGACAAGTGATGGATTCGCTCTCACCACTGATGCATTCAGTCTAAAGTGCCAGAACAGGTGGTTATATCATTGCCGTCGCCTACTCTTTGTCTTATTGGTGAGAGCAGCAATGCCCACCTGTAAATGTCAATCCCTGTAATGTAGAGTTACAGTCTGCTGTTATTGCAATTGTCCTTGACCGCACATTACTTCAAATTGTTTCCTTATTTGCTTAATGAAAAGGCATTATTTATTTGAGACATACTACTGATTTTGATTGGGTATCTATAGACTGCTGTCTGGTCTGGAGATACAGTTGAAATGACATTGATAGCACTATATCTATTGTGCCTGGAATTAATTTAATTAAGATTTAATTGAATTCTGTATTGCTGTTTTTATCATGTAAATGAAACTGGTTTATAGCTGTACATATTCTCAATTAAAGAGTACAATAATCTGTTTGTAATTTTATCACAGCAGAGGTTTGTTGGTATTTTTTTTTAAATATCATAAATTATTCTTATACCAACCTCTTTGTTTAACCCATATTCCTACTAAGTATTTCTTAGCACTTTACTTTTAAATTAAGCATTGTTTTCAATTCAAGGCACAGTTACTTTCCCAAGTAGCACAGAAACGCTGTATAATAGCTGAATCACTGTCCACAATCGAATCCTTATAACAGTGTTAGCAGCGGCTTACACTTATTCAGCAGACTTGTACAGCTAAGGATCAAATCAGATCCCAAATCAGAGTTAAATAGCTGATAGGACTCTGATTTGGGCACAAATTAAACAGCTTTAAGCTGAATAACTGTAACTCAACATTATTTGAGCATTAAAAGTAACAGTTGCCCCAAGAGCTGAACATTAACTGATTAGCAGTCTGTGTTACCTATTATTCAGCATATTAGCTGATTAGCATAGTCTGTGTTACCTATTATACAGCACAAAGTACAGACCATGCTTTTACCAAATTGTTGTCTTACTGTCAACCTGTCAAGACCGAACCATTTTAAATATAACTTTTTCTCTAAGTATTAACTTAATTGTATTAAAATCTGCTTTTATCTATTTATTTATTACTATGAAAAGTACAAAATTATGGATTTATCACACTAGATGTGAATAGTTTGTCTCTGTTTGTACAGAGTGAGCCGTGTCTTGGGGGAAAAGCAACCCGGGCACTACGGTGGCCCCAGACACACCGGCCCCAGCGCCCCAGCCTCCGGGTAAGTGCAAAAACAGCATCATAACTTTATCTCTAGTTAATGTAGACATATTTGGGCGTTTCTCTGAAAACTAGGAACCTTGTCTTAGGAAAGCTGTCTAGACAACTTTTTGAAACATGTAACTAAAGATTACATCCGTGTGGAATGTCCAAGGATATTTATTTATTTATTTATTTATTACAGTTTAAGTATCAGAACCATTTAATTTGTTTTAGAAACACGTGGATTTGGTTTTTGAAACAATGTTTACATACATATGTTGCTCAAGGGAATACATGGCTTTAATATGCTAGCAAGACAAATGTTTGCATGTTCTGCAGATATTTGTTCCATTCTGGGCGTTTTTCTATCTTATGTATGTATTTACAAACAAATATAATATATTAGTCATTGTGTAGAGATTCTCATACTATACATTACATAAGGTCTCCATTTACTATATTCTCCTCATCACATCACCTCATCGACATTGGTATTGCTTCACCAACATCACCATCATTCCCTTGTCCTTATCCCACACTAAGTGGGGTCATCACAACATTTTTTTTCTTCCATTCATCTCTATCATTCGTCAACTCTGAATTCACTCCTCTCACTTTCATATCCTCTTTCACACAATCTATTCACTTCTTCGACTTTTCTCTACTTGTATACCCATCCAGACTCACTTCACCAACATCTATTTAAATCTTATCCGAAGTTATGCAAGCCTGCTTATAAGAAAATCAGGGGGGTGACTGCATTTAACAACACTCTATGGCAGTTCAGTATCTATAAAAATATAAGCATTTGATTTAAGCCATGTACATGAACATACAACTATTATCCTTCTTCGTCCACTCGTCGCGACTTCGAATTTCGAATTTCGAACGACTTCGAAAGTCCCATTCGAATGATTGACTTAACGCCACCTTGTGAGCAAAGCCAGATTGGGGCGTTAGTATCATAATAAAAAAGTTCTGAGTCTTATGATTTTTAACCCCAGGTCCAAAATAAATAAATAAATATCCTTGGACACTTCACACAAAGTCATCTTCTAGTCCCAAGCTAAGCAATTTAAAGCTTATGTTATGGTAACCAGATGACTGTTAAACTTCATAGATTTTTTTTTCTAAATAGAAAACACCCAATTAAGGGTGTTGTAAAGTTTGAGGTGTGTGTGTTTGTGTCTCGTATCTATTCGAATTTAGCGTATTTTGTTCCTGGTATCCTGTACTAAGTAGGTTTTTTTTTTAACAACTATACTTTTGACAACAGCGTTTACGTGTGTTGGCCTGGGGGTTATTTTAAGTGGTAGGTATACTTGTTAAAATCTTTCAATCTTTTTATCTTTGTTTGCTAATTGGCATAGGAGCTATGTGACCAGATAGACTATGACCTAGCGACCTAGCGTAACGTAAATTAATAATTCAACTAAACAAAAACTTTATTGGTTGAGATTACTCAATCTCGTCTAATTGAGCGCTGGGCGTCGCGTCACATCGTACGATGACGTCACGAAGTGTGAACACGCTGTAAACGGGCTGGTGTTGCCGACTGCGCTCTGACTCACACTATTTCACACAATATTAATCGGTATTTAGGAAATCAGAACAGCTGTTTTCAAGATAATCAGCACTGAACCCTGAATTTGAGGGGATCTCGCGCTTAATTTCGGCTGTAAGCAAATATTTGAGCTCAAAGCTTTAGATTTCTACGATATAATTCTCCAGGGTCTGATGATGACCATAACATAATAAACAGAAGGTTTGGTTGATTCGAGATGGCGGCCGGGGGTTATGGATAATAAATTTATACATTTTAAAATTTTTAGTTTTTTATGTTTACCTGCTTGTTTTACATTTTTAATTTATTCTTGTCGTTGGTGAGATACATACCTATTTTTTTTTAGTTTCGTCTCCACTATCACTTTTGGCATTTCAACACTCGCTGCGCTGATCAATATCACAATTTCCAAAACAGAGTCCAAGGCATAATATTAGCGTCCCGCCCCGCCGAAGATGCGCGACCAAATTTACGCAAAGTGTGACGCTATCCCAAATCGCAATCCCTTCATAGCAATTCCTCTAAACCAAAGACGATTAATATCTAGATATTAATCGTCTTTGTCTAAACTAACACAAAAGAGACGTCGGACGAGGACGCTTCAAAACAAGTGAAGTGATGTTCGAGCCCCGTCTATTCTGTATATTCTGCATCGCGACGCTTCCATAACAACGTTTCTTATGAAAGTTCATAAAAAAGGGCGCCGTAACCGTGACGCCTCTTATGTCCTTTGTCTCTGGCTTACTCATAAATATTTCCTATTACAAACGGAAAATCATCATAAAAAGTTGCTGAATGTATCAAAAAAAATATAATCTGGCAGCACTTTGTGGCAATTGCGACAGGTCCGCTAATCAGGCCTTCGGTAAACAACCGTAATCGCCGCGAAGTGCGCCGCGGACGGAGGTCGTGGCTGCCTTCTGATAACTCCTCTCCAAATAAGAATTTAAAAAAATCTATGTGTATTTTGTTACTTGAAAAATAATTTAGCCAAGATTCCTCCTCAGTTAAGGTAAAAATCACCTTTTGAAGTCCCCATTATTTATCAATTTTAAAAAAGAGATAGCAACGTATATGACAGCTGTCTAACGCCCGAAATTAATAATGTATCTTCAATCCGAGATTAAATTCAATCTTGGATTGCTGGGTATCTCCCGATCGATCTCCTATCCGCATGCCAATAACCTATCTGCTATCCCAATCTTTTTTTTTGGTGGCAGATTGCCGGCAATCCTTTCCCTCTTTAACGTTCCGTTTTATGTAAAATGTTTAATGGAACCACAATATTAATTTGGAACCACAATATTAATTTGAGTAATATAAAAACAAATAATAAATAAAATTAATTAACAAGTTGTAGATAGTAATATTTATAGTTCAAACAAATTGTTATTTGCCTAAAAACTTGCAGATTTAACAATCTCAATACTTATACACAAAATACTTTAACTGAAATGGAACGTTCAAGTTGACGAATGGTATTTGACAAAGAGAATATAACCAAATATAACCACTACTGTACAGTTATTTGTTGCGAAAATTAGGTAAATAAAACAGATGTGTGTTGTGTGATCATTTCATCAGCATTACTTCTAATGATGGATTCAGAAATCGTAAGTTACCTACCTACCTACCTACTGGTTTTTATGGAAGTTGTAGAGATGACGCCTACGGCCTAACTTAGCAAAAGCACACCAGGTTCTTGCCTGCTCAGAGAAATTCTGAGCTTGCCTGTTTCTTTCCCTGGTGTAGGAAGCTAAAGCTACGAATAGCCCTCGCACATGATCCATTTTAAAGGCAGCAGATGCGTTTAAAATGGGAAAATTTAAAGAAAAATGCACGTATGTTCATTCCCTATTAATCTCATATTTTCTGTTTTTCAGTAAAAAAGAAATTGAAACCTGATGAAGGGAAAACAGCCAGAAATAATGCAAAAGCAGAACATTTTGCTACTAAAAAACGATGTCTGGACGCTAATATAAATAATACAATCTAGAAAATAATAATTTCGAATTAAAAAAACACAGCTTACTTTGAATAACTTAGAATTAGGATTACAGAAGTGGAAGGAGAGTTTGTAAGGTGTTTTGTTAAGTTTTTAAACCTTTTTGATTTATGTATTTAATTGTTTTAATTAAATATTATATCAACAAACATTTCATTTCATTTCAATTGTCCTACAAAACTGTATTTTGATGGTAACATGATTGTTCTGAGATATGAATAATCTTTTGACTTATTATTCCTAGTAGGTAGGTATTATTGTTTCTATAAGATAATGTAGGTACTAAGTTACATTCCTATCTCACATTACCTACCACCTACTACAATTGCTTACCAAGGGTATTGATTAAAAAAAAAACTATTTTGTCATTTATTATAGTAGTTTTTATTATTAGCACTGTTTAAATCGTCTTGCTAGGTAAAAGCCTGTGTATATAAGTAACTAAAATAATAATTTATGAGAGCTGCCCATTCTGTAACATCTTGTTCTTCCGTAGGTATTATTCTCTAGATTCTAGAATAATATCTGCTGCTGGTAGCTATACTTCAGCCTAACCGAAATCTGAAGGTGAATAATTCTACATCCTCGAGGGTCTGCATAAAGTTCACCCTTCTGATTCTTCGTGAACTTCTAACTTCGGCGTTGGCGTCGATATCATCACTTTCCCAATCCGATAACTGAGCCAGAACCTCCAAATCACTATTATTATCACTATCATCACTATCACTTGAAAATTCCGACAGATTTATTAGGTACTTTTATAATAAATATAATAAATTTATCAAGATTACAAAATTGATCCTTTGGCAATCTCAATCTGTCAAGAAGAAATCCAACAAATTTCTCGGATTGCAATCTGCGATTGTTTTCACCTATCAAAGCAAACGTCAAATAGAAAGATTGGTTATTGGCAAGCTCAAACTGTCATTTTCGAACAGAGGCCAATCTTTAATCCGTGATCCGACCTCCCAAAGATAGCCTGGTTTTTTGGATTGCAAACTCAATCCAAGGATTGGTTATTGGCAAGCTTTTTCTAGAAAAAAGATTGAAATGTCAATCTCAATCTTCAAATTAAGGATTAGGATTGAATATTAATTTCGGCCGTAAGTGTAGCGCCACATCTGAGGAACGCACGATATGGCGTTAGCTACTATTTTACTACTATATATAGTCCATTACGGATACCGGGGTTTATTTGTAATTCAATTTGACCCAGAGATGAAAAAGTTAAAAATATTATCTAACATAATAAGCCTTGCTAAATTTATAGGTAAATAAATATAAAATATATCAATGGTTTGTTTATGTAACTAATTTGATTCTTGTTGAATCACACGTTTCAGAAGAACTCTAGAATTTTAAGCTATTGTTTATTATCCCAATTCAAAATGCAAGAATCTCTGCAGATTTGGACATCGTGATAAATCCACTTCGTTTCAAGGAGTAAGATAAGGTCACGATGGTTGGAAACCGCTGTACCACCGTCACTATACACCATGACATGACACAGCCCCCTCTGAACACCTTAGTCACTTCTAAATGACGAACTAATGTGATTCCTCAGATGTTAGCTGCATACTTCTATTAAATTAAATTAAAATTAGCTAGCATGATGAAAGACTTGTCAAAACTATCACAATTATATAAACAAATTACTAATAATTGGGACATCAAAATATTGTTAATGAATTAAATTAAAACCACAACTTATTACCAAAAACCTGATAATTAAACCAGTTAGGATTATGTAGGTATCTGTTCGTGTCTTGGAGATAACATTATTGACCGAGCGAGCGAAGCATCTCTGCTTCAACTTCAAGTCGGAAATTTTGCTTAGGTATGTCTGTCAGAGTGTTGATCGGCCTCTACAAGTATTATTTTACAACGATCTAAAAAAAACGTGGGATATACTTACCTACTGGTTTAACAACTACAATAATTTATTTACCTATATTTAACTCGTTTATACGTCAATAATCATATTAATTATCCTAAATTTCTATTTAACGCATACTTGAACTTAATGCTTTCGAGATTGGTAACTTTAATTCCAGCTGTCTGCCAGCTACTTACAGCGTAGTTAATTTCAAATTAAACTATACCAGCTGTTCTGATTGAGCTGTCGTGACACGCCGAGTGGACGATGGACAAGCTCCAGTGCCTCTGTTTTTGTGAATCGTGCTTTATTGCGTACTTTGTGGATAATGCCTTCATGTGGCGAGGTCGGAACCTCGACATTTCTTTGTGATTTTAATACATCACCACGGACTAGATTGTACTTAAACATGACCAGAGAAAGTAGCAATGTCATCAGATTTGTGACGGGTGGTCATCTTGTAGGATGAAGGTCTAGGAAGAGCGCGCGAGTCGGCGCGCCCCGCCGCTCGCGGCACGGGGCCAGGCCTGCCTCAGCTCGTGTTAAGCAGTAATAACCGGGCATCGCTCGCACACTGCGCATTGTCAATCGCTCTTGCGCCGGCTACGCGTCAACTCGTAAAATATTGCTTTATTGTCCGTGCACGTAAACAGTACTATACATGATGTCATTGCTTTAAAATCGCCAATTTTGCCGTGCTGACCGATCGCTGATGTCATATTCATAACATTTAATCACCAGCTATTTTTGGTTGCCAAAATCTGCGAATTTTTTAGATAAAGTTGAAATCGGATGAATGAGAATCTTTCAGCAGACGCGTCTCGCAGTGCTCTAGACATAATATGTGCCTGAACCCTTACAGAACAATGGTGTAACGTCTTATTGTGTAATTCTAACGGGAAGCCCAGGCTGAGGAGACAAAATACAGTAATACGAAACAGCAGAATTGGGCTCGATCGATCGATGAGGTCTAAAAATATGAGGTTCGAAGCCACCTAGTGAGATTGCAAGTAAACTTCATTTCGGTGGAGATTCTTAATTTAGCTACGGGAATTTGAATCGATAGTGAAGTGACCTGCGAGCTGGCGGCGGCGGCGGAGCGGCCAGCTCGCGGCAGACAGTGGCGGTGCCGCGGCTTGCGACACTTGCTGCATCGCCATCACCGCGCTGCTAATTATCGCTCGATTACAACACACTGTGCCGTAATGAGCGAGGGAACGTATCAAAAGCTCAGAAAGTGTTTTCCGAACTTCAAAAGGACAAGTTCCGGTAATTTATAATTAATTTGCATTTGTTAGTGTGAAAAACGGGCCCTTGTAATTTGTTTTCCATGACAGTTGTAATTTCGTTCATTCTTTCAACTCGTTGAATGTTAAGCATAATTATTATCACAATCTAAAACAGTCAGTTACGGAACATCTGTGAAGTTTGTTTATTTATTATTTAGAAAATTGAATAGAGATTCTGTATTCCAGGACGTATGCAACATAGCGACTCATTTTACAATCAGTTTTGTCTGACCTAAAAACTCGTCATATTTGTTACGAGAAAACAAGAATAATCATAAGGTTATCAGGATGATAATTGTACGGTCGCCATGGTCCGTAAATGTTTCCTCTTTCCCAGTCCTAGCTGAAAAGTTGTCAGTAAAAGAGCACGATTTTTTTAGTAATTTGACTAAAGGCCCATTTAGACGGGGAGAGTTTCTCGTCTCGAACATACGATTATCGAAGAAATATAAAACATTTTTTTCGTCTAAACAATTGCTCTCCTCGCTCGTTGCCTTGGGCGACAATTGCCTTGCAATGGAATATTATTATGTCCGTGTAAACAGAATTTCAAAGCAATAGCGATTGTTTAGACGAAAAAAATGTTTTATATTCCTTCGATAATCGTATCTTCGAGACGAGAAACTCTCCCCGTCTAAATGACACTTAAGTCTAAACATTACGAGTACCTACAGTTGGTATTGTAGTCTAATTCAATTAATTCAAAACATTCGCTGCAGTGCTAAATATTGAAGCAGAAGACTTTCGTTTCGTAAGACTTATAGTTATAATGTGTTTTCTTTCTGTATGTAAGTCATCCTCCTTTGCAATATGCCACGTGTAGTGTAGGGAGTCGCGTTGGAACAGGCATTAGAATCACCTAGCATGTAAGACGATACTGATGCGATCCTTGAGGTCCTACCAGAATAAATGATTTTTCTTTCTTTCTTTCTTTCTACTTAAGCCTCCTCTGTCGTGAGACCCAGAGCAAATGTTACCTATACGCTATTCCAGGTCAAGCACAGTGTAACCCCAGGCACGGTAGCACTTTAAATATTAAGATTATTTGATTATATTTTGATATACATGTAAACGGCTACCTAATTTATCAATATTACATTTATCTAGGCCGCCCCACTTGCTTTATGCGAAATTACTTACCTTTATTGTATTAGCCCGACCGAAGTTTCGACTAGATTGCACCAGCCGTGGTCGCGTTAAGACTGAGGCTCGTATTCAGAGTCCATAGTCAAGCGTGAATCGTGTCTCAAGCGGTGATTCATCGCTCGGTTTCCTTAAAGACCTGATCCCTTTACAATCTTAATAGTCAAGCTTTAGTGGGAAGCCAGTCAAACAAAGTAAGGCATGTCAAAGCAAGTAAAAGTACTTAATTGTAAAATTAACAAGATATTAACACCTCAACAAAATGTTGTCTGACATCACACGATACACTTGGCCGACTTAAGTGGTACCTACCTACCTTTCTAGTTATTGTTTAGCATATTAATGCAAAGCTTATCAAGGTAGTAAATATATTGTACACCATCAACCGTCGAGGGGCAGAGCGACATCAGCCCTGCTACTCTGCAAAACGAAAAACGAAGTTTCGTGACAATTTTTGGGTTCTAATTATGTTGGTGAACTATTACGAATTCAGTATCCACCAACATAAGCTGACCCCGAAAATTGTCACGAAACTTCGTTTTTCGTTTTGCAGAGTAGCAGGGCTGGCCACGCAATTTCGCAAAAAATAGTACGACGTTAGTTTCAGCATTACGCATGTGTAGATTGTGTAGTTTAGAATATGGTGAATAACGTTAATGGCAAAACCATGAAATTGATCGGGGGAATGCCTACCACTCATGGGAACTCCCACTTCATCAATATTACAGGGACGACGACACGTGAGGTAATTTTCATTTTTTTTTATCAATCTGAGGAGAATCTCTTTAACCTTTAACGATTGAGAGTTGTCTCGTCTAGCCTAATAAAACATAAGTACACAATCCTAATATAGCACAATAATAAATAAATAAATAATAAATAAATAAATAAATATCCTTGGACATTCCACACAGCGTCATCTAGTCCCAAGCTAAGCAATTTAATGCTTGATGTGTTACGATGTGTTATGGTAACCAGATACTCCTTTACTCCTCAAAAAACTACTAAAAAAGCAGTGAATCCATAGTTTCGTAGTGCAAAATTTGAACATTAGATGTTCGCGGCCCGCGATACGGGACAAAAAATACTACGCTTTGTCTCTTTTTATCCGACTTTAAAAAAGGACGAGGTTCTATGTAAGTCGGTTAAAAAATAACGTCGCGCCATTTGTAAAAGTCAGGTTACGGTACTTTATCACTTTGTATTTATCATTTCTTGGATGTATGATTCAAATCTTGCGAAACGATTACGAAACTGTTCTCGATGTTTTGATATTTTTGCGCACTTATCAAGTTTTATGACAATACAATTATGTGACAATTGTTATTCAAGCCACTGATGCATAATGTGCAAAGAGGGTTCAGGAAATGGGATCGAACACGTGCAGTGTTCCTTTCTAGTTACTGTATTAACTTAAATACATACTAGACTAAACCTTATTTGATACAATCTAAATCCAGTTAAACAATGAAAACAGACACAGAAACCATAACCTACTACACTTCTTAACCTAAACAACAAAATAAAAAGAAACTCTGTATGTTTATTAATTGAATCAATATTCAAATTGTCCAACTCATATACTAGTGGTCATATTACTAAGGTTATGAGAGTGCGTGCCTTCGAAGTGCGTTTCCTAATCGTTGGTTATGTATTTATTTGAAATCATCGCAACAGCCAGCGTTGAGAGTATTACGAAGTTCATATTTCACGGTGTGTGGGTTCGGCAGAACCTTCAAGGTCGAGTTTGGACCGTGCAACACGACGCAGCTGTTGGGTTGGACTTGCAAGCTGGTTAAATACTAAAAGTAGGCACTTTTGCTTGCGCCACTTTCCTAAACAAGGTTGTGGATGAATCATAATGAGTTAAAAGTGCTGAGAGTAAAAACTGCCAGGACGGATGGAATTAAATTATTGCGATTCTCACTGGAGATTCGGATTTTTCAATAAATGTTTACTGTATGTTATTTTAAATACAATAAATAATGATAGAAAATGTAAACAGTTATGTCGAGGCTCGCTGGTCATCACTCTGCAACGTATTGTTCGTATCGATCGCAATTGAAACTTCGTGAATGTATTGTTCATTCGAAAATATTTTCGTTTGATTTGTTGTTGTTGATACTAGTACTTATCTCGCTTCGTTTGTTCATTATCAATCAGTGCAGTGTGGAAATTGTCTAGAGTTATTGTATTATTGTATATAAATTCACGTTCAATTGGTAATTGAGATTGAAGCATTCCAATTCATATGACAATTGTTTAAGATTTTACTAGTGCTCGCCTACGGATTTTGCGTAAAAGGTCTTTTTAAGCATAAAAAATATGACTGTTCTGAATATACTCTGTGCTTCTACATAAGATAAGAAGTAAGGTACATCTACCGCAGTGGATTGCAGATTAATAAGATCGTTGTAGTAAACAGTTAGTACCTCTGTAATTTAGCTCAGCGCAGTCGGAATTTTGTTGCACTAATTCTAAATAAAATGCATTGTCCTCCAATGTTTTTAGTCATGTTAATGGTGCACCATTAGCTTATTTTTGTCATGTTCGTACCGTATTCTACCTTAGTCCCCAACTTTATAAAGATCCATGGATCCATGCTGGCGCGTTAAGCGGTAGCGCGGCCGCGCGGCCTTTTCAAGTTTCTCAAGCGATACTCACTATGTATTTTAGTAATGCAGATAAAGTTTAATATTATAATGACGCTGATGAAACTAAGTGCTCGCCGCTTCGCTGCTAGCTCGGTGTGAGTTGAGCCTATGAAAAGGTCCATAGACGAGTTTTATTCCCCATTTATGTTTTTAACAACATTTAGGTTTAGAAGCCCACAAGGTGTTTCAGTTTCATGTGTCTTTGTTTATGATTTCGTTTAAAAAATACCAAATCTTGACAGTCGTTTGTCCCATCGTCATCTCTCCTATAAATAATGCAAAACATGAACAAGAAACTGTTGTTTTATTGGGGTTTCTCAATGACCTAAATAAACTCGTACATTGACTTTACTAAAGTGGCTCACTGAAGTTTTGTTAAGTTGTGGTTTAAATAAATATTGGTTAACATTTCTTTCATACAGCGCTATCGAGGCTCTGGGCATAGCTACTTCTCTAGGTAGCAGAATATTTAGTGTTGCCACCCATTTAATGTATCGACGACACAATATGAAGTCTTTGATTAAAAGCCTCCGCTGAATTTAATAGTTGGTTGGTTTGTATTCGTTCTACATCGACGCTATTGATTGTCGATCGATCAGTTAATTGTCTGGCCTTACAGCTAAATGATAGTAGCTCGTACCTATCGCGCAGTAGGTCAAATATTAGATTTTCGTTCACATGAATACTTTTATTATGTATCTTGTCTTGGTATTGGTCATACAATACCGAGGCATTCTAAATGCCAAAAAAAACCATTCAGTGTTTGAAACAAAATGTATTAAAATTTGCCTTCCCCACGAGGCAATGCCCCTTTTCATGAGCAAGCATCAAGAATACCCCTTTTAAAACCTCCATGCTTATTTGCCTGCTAAAATAAAAATAATAAAACGTTTCGGTTATTGATACAATGATTAAAATTGCTTGTTTCTTTATTGCAGGGGTGCTGGAAATGACAGGGACCGACAACATTCGGTTCAGCGGGCATACGCTCGACAAAGCCACCAAAGCGAAGGTCACGCTAGAGAACTTCTACACCAACCTCATCGCACAGCATCTAGAGAGGAAGCAGAGGTAACTACTACTTATTAACCTAGGTCAGGCTCAGACAGTACACCTGGCCAGGCGCGGTGACGACATGTGAAATAAAGTGCTAACTGAATGGCGTCTAAGGATCTCAAGAGAAGAATTCTCTGAGAAGTTAGTCCTGTCACCATTGGCGACATCTCGCTAACTTCGGCCAGTCTCAATAACCTATCTATTTGTTTAAATTACTTCCATACTTCAATAAAAATCTAACCACAATAATAAATTATCTTAGAACATTTCACACAGCGTGGTCAAGGAAAAATATTCTTATTTCAGGTTGGAGAAGTTAGAGGAGTCACTCAAAGATGACAGTTTGACCGAGGGTCAGAAACAGGAAAAGAGACAGCAACATGCGCAGAAAGAGACGGAGTTCCTCAGACTCAAGCGATCGAGGCTTGGTGTAGAGGACTTCGAACCTCTCAAGGTAAAATTACCTTTAGCTATTTAGTGTTATTCAACACTCATACAATATACTTATGCAAATATCCTTCGACCTGACGTGTTTACCAATTCCCGTGCCGACTGGACGTTATCAGCACAAGAGAAGAGATAGAGAAGAGAGCTTCTTGAGAAGGAGACCCTTCTTGAGCAGTTGCTTTGACATGCCTTACTTTGTTTGACTGGCTTTCCACTGAAGCTTGACTATTAAGATTGTTAAAGGATCGCTTTTAAAAAAAGCTAGGCCCACATAACCAGGTTCTTTGCCAGATTCATCCCCTAGTGTAGGGAGTCGCATTGGAACAGGCATTAGAATCACCTAGCATAAAAGACGAAACTGAAGTGATCCTTGACGCCTACCAGAATAAAAGATTTTTCTTTCTTTCTTTGTCTCGCAGCGGGGATGGAACCTGCAACCTCTGCGTTTCAGGTTTCGCTTACTACGCCACAAGTCGTAATTTACTGGTATATTTGGTTACGAAAAAGTCCCCTGACTAATTTTAATTAGGTATATTTTGTGTATAATGTATGTTAGTTTGTTAGGTATTTATAAATATTTATTCAACATTTATTAGTTTAGTTAGATGTTCAGTGGAGTATAGGGCACGGTGACCTGAAGCACAGGTTTATATACCTATTTCAGGCACCAGTCTCTCACAAAACAGGCTTACCTCTAACCTACGTTTGTTTAAATTTATCATTATATTTAACTGTATTTATTTTTAAAATTTAATTGCTTTATATTTTTATATTTATGTGTTGTGAGAGAAATAAATAAACAATTTGATATTTGCAGGTGATCGGTCGGGGAGCGTTCGGCGAAGTGCGTCTTGTACAGAAGAAGGACACCGGTCACGTGTACGCCATGAAAATACTCAGGAAGGCAGACATGCTTGAGAAAGAACAGGTAACAGCTTGTGCTTACCTAAATAACAATTATTCTTGTGTTAGATATAGGTACTTCATCATCAAAATCTAGACCTAGGTACTATACCTAAGTAGGTACCTACTTACCTACCTGCCTCTGTTTCTTTGTGCTTTGTGTCTTTCTTTGTATGTACCTACCTATTTAAATGTATGTCTGTGCTTTTTGTTCCCAAATAAATGTTATTCTATTCTATTCTAAATATTACATTATTATCTGCAACTAAATCGACTATGATTTTTATATCTAGTACTACCTATTAAGCAAAATAACAAGGTAAACCCACGCCAAGAAGTTGAAAAATTAGCCGGCCACATCCAAAGGAAAGACAGACGTGTGGGCTGACTAAGCTGCGCTGACGCCTTTCAGAGGGACTGGCGGACGAAGGCACGAATCGGCGTGACTGGCGAAAGTGGGGGGAGGCCTTTGCCCAACAATGGGACAGTATGGGCTAGTAGTAATAGTAATTTATTATAACAAACAATTCGAATTTATATGATACTAGCTACAATACATTGTAGGGTGTTTAACGGAGGCATTGTGAGCCGTGTGCATGCCGCTGATTTACGGCATGGGATCACTCGCCATGACACGGTCACGCATTGTCGCTGTTGCAAACATGGCAGCTTCATTCATTCACTAAGGACATTTTATTATTTATAACAAATCTTTATGAATAAGGCCATAACAATATTACGAGTATAAAGGTGAACGGTTATGTGTGTATGTTTGTTTCTCGTTCACGCTCATACGGCTGGACGGAATGAAATTTGGTATTAGGATTGCTTATGCCCCGGATTAAAAAGTAGGCTACTTTTGATCCCGGTATTCCCACGGAAACGGGAACTATTTACCGCGGGGCGCACTCAGCTATTAATCAATAAATTATTTTACGTTATTCCTTTAAATTAAGAGGGATTAATCTTTATTATTTTTCTTCTCCATTGGTATAATTAAAATACAGATATATATTTTTTTACATTTTATTGGTTTGATTCCCAGACAATTTTTTTTAGAAATTCTTTGAAAAGTAAAATAAAAATCTCCATTTACCAAAATATCCTATGTATGTAAAATATTTAAGGTGATCACGTCGCTTTGGGACAGTCTGTATCAAAATAAAAATAAACTTAATCCGATATTTATAAATACATGTAGGTACACGGGGTTTTATCGCGTTATTTACCTTATTTCTTTACGTCCCGACGTTTCGGCTATGTTGCAATAGCCATGGTCGCGGGTGGGTGTCCACCCGTGTACAATGTACATGTATTTATAAAATACTAGCTGCGCCTCGCGGTGTTACCCGCGGTATTTTTCGTTCCCGTGGGAATACCGGAATCAAAAGTAGCCTATGTGTTATTCCAGGTCATAAACTATGTATATTCCAAGTTTCAGCCAAATCCGTTCAGTAGTTTTAGCGTGAAAGAGTAACAAACACACTTACATACTTACACACACACAAACTTTCACGTTTATAATATTAGTAGGATATTAGTAGGATTAGTAGGATGAATTGTGATCGCGAAAGTTTAAGAACAACTTAATCCGATGCTAAATTGTCTTTTTCAGGTCGCTCACGTGAGGGCGGAGCGCGATATCTTGGTGGAGGCCGATCACCAGTGGGTTGTCAAAATGTACTACAGCTTCCAGGTAAACCATCTTACTAGCTTTGAAAGTTTTTATAAATGGATGTTAGTCGTCCAAAACTTAACTAACCTAATTTGACAGCACTAAAAATGTTGCCGTCCCTTTTATAATGATCGAAATAAAAAGGATGGCATCAATTTTAGTGCTGTCAAATTAGGTTAGTTAAGTAGGTTTTCAAGATGTACTATAGCTTCCAGGTAAACCATCTTACTAGCTTTGAAAGTTTTTATAGATGTATGTTAGTCGTTTGCGTAAAAACTGATTTGTTTATATAAAAAAAAGCCCGATCAGAAACAATTAAACAAGCACATCACACTATGCTTTCTCAATATCGTTAAAAGCACGAAACACAAACTTCTAGGCTGGATTACAGTTTTGGTATTTCGCTACATCTGCGGAACGTACGGCGCCGAAAGTTCAGCGGCCGAAGTTTCGGTCGTAATAATGTACTGAACGCGACGTAATTTCGGCTGATGTGTCAGAGGGAACTTGAGAAACACAGCGAGCATATTCAACCGAACGGCGTCGTACATTACGCAGATGTGGCAACGGCGTATAAAAACCCCTAATGTGTGGGGTGAGTGAACAGATTATGTTAAAGTTACTATCACTTTGACATAATCTGTGGTGGTGTATGTGTGTGTGTCAATAACGTCACACGCTGAAACATCGGTTCCATGATGCAATAATTTTAAACAGTCGTTATGCCATTACTGATGCCTTTAGGTCCAAAAACTCCTTCACCGGAGTTGGCCACTTGCTCATACGAACTGATGAACTGACGAACTGACGAACTAAAGAACTGAGGCGTTGGAACAGGCAGTAGAATCACCTAGTTTTAAGAACGTGACATGTCATAGTGGTCTATAAACGATCGCACTGAATAAATACATTTGATTTTGATTTTGACGAACTAACGAACTGACGAACTGTCTACTTTACACATTATCTCTCGACCTATATGAGTGAAGAATATTGGCCTGCCGGAGTCAAATTTCGACGATTTGTCGGTCGCCTGACCCAGAACCGTCGTGCTGACTCTGCAATTGCGTCTCACGTCGCCGGACAAACGTGTGCTTAGTTAATAAAATATTATATGTATGTTAGTCTGTAAGGTATTTATTATATGGGCTTTAGATTAAGTATTTAACATCTTGTTACTTATCTTTAGTTGCCTGAAATAAATATTATATTATTAAGGGCTTATGCAAGCTGCTTCTAATCTGTGAGAAATATGCGATTTCCCATGGGTTAAAATATAACGTAGCTAAGACAGAAATGATGGTATTCAGGTCAGGCAGAGGTCCGGAGAATGTGCCTGATGTTAGAATAAACGGTACGGTTATAAAAAGGGTCTGTCAGTTTAAGTATTTGGGACACTTGCTTACTGAGACACTAAAAGATGACTGCGATATAGAGAGAGAAAGGAGGGCGCTCGCTGTCAGGGGGAACATGCTCGCACGCCGCTTTGCGAACTGCAGCGCTGTTGTAAAAAACACATTATTTAAAGCTTATTGTCTAGGCATGTACACCTGTCAATTGTGGTCCAATTACTCAAAGAAATCCATCAACGTCATAAGAGTGCAGTATAATAATGCATACCGGACTCTTATGAGACTACCGAGATACTGCAGTGCGTCGAGCATGTTCGCTGAGGCGGGGGTGCCAGACTTTTTTGCAATCATAAGAACTCGAATAGCGGCCTTTTGGGAGCGTCTAGGACGCTCCAGCAATGCCATCCTGAGGGCTGTTTTTGGCTATCTACCCAATCCGATCTTCAAGCATTGGATTTCTGTTCACTTGGACAGGAACAAGAAATAACATTGTGCAATTTTTATGGGTAGGTAGTATATAATTTTTTGTAATTTTCTGTAATTTTCTGATATGGGCCCAATGTATTAGTATGTACATTTCATTGCCTGAAATAAACAAATTTTATTTTTATTTTTATTTATTTTATTATATTATATTATTATTATTATTTCCAGGACCCGATGAACTTATACCTGATAATGGAGTTCCTGCCGGGCGGGGACATGATGACGCTGCTCATGAAGAAGGACACGCTCAGCGAGGAGTGCGCCCAGTTTTATGTCGCTGAGACGGCGCTCGCTATCGACAGCATACACAAACTCGGATTCATACACAGGTAAGTTCGCCATGCCATGTATGTTCGGTTACTGAGACCAGCGGGCCTAACATGCGCAACACGAGGTTTAAGTTCCACTAGGTACTTGCAGGTTTAACAGCCAAACATTGGATCTACTGCCACGGAAAGGTCTTAATTAGATCCATTATTGGATCTAGTGTGAAATAAATTTCTCGTTCATCCACACTTTCGTAACTGGAGCTGGTTAACGGATCTAGCGAGAATAACACTTCTCTGTAGATCCACACTGTCAAAAATTGGATCTACAGAGAAATAAATATCTCACTAAATCCATTATGGATCTACTGAAAGTGATCCACAAATCTTGTCGTCGTCGGCAAAATCTTCTCTCCTGCTCTAGCATAGTACGTTAGAGCAGCTTGACATTATCGAGATATTACGTTTGCCGACCCGACACGTTGCACATGTTAGGCCTACTGGTCAGCTAGTTTTCTCGTCCTACCCAAGATCCGCAACCACTACGGCAAAACCATAATTCAAAATGCCTTATACCCGAAAAATTACGTAAAAAATGTATCTGGTTGCCATAACACAAGCAATTAAGTTCCTTAGCTTGGGATTACTTGTTGGTATCTGAATGTCCAATAAGAAATATGTATTTTGTGTCTTCAGTATCGAAAACATAACCTAATATGTTTGAATCTAACTTAGTTTAATGTTCTTTATTCTTTATTGTACACAGAAACGATTAATTTATAAAAATACACACAGAATAAACATATTTTTTACACATAATTTTCTTTATATTTATTTTCTTTTTATGTAAGTACCGATCTGCTTTAAATGAGTATAATGTGTACACATGTTTTGGAATAGAACCTAGCTCAAAATCCCTTATTTTGTGAATCTTTTAGTATTATTTGGCTATATTCCGTTTTGTGTGCCATATGATTTAATAAAATAGAAAGGACATGTATAAAGGCGAGCTTAACCCTAAAAAGAGTGTAAATTTAATGTTGTTGTGTACAGGGACATAAAACCGGACAATCTGCTGTTGGATGCCCGCGGGCATATCAAGTTGAGTGACTTCGGACTCTGCACCGGCCTCAAGAAGAGCCATCGCACAGATTTCTACCGCGATCTATCCCGCGCCAACCCCTCCGATTTCAGTGAGTACGCTATTTTCATTCGTATTTTATGAACCGTATTGGCCGAATGGTGTACTGCCTCGACTTTCAATCCGAGGTCGAGTGTTCGAATCCCGGCGCTGCATTTTGTCATACCGCTGGACTTTTCGTTTCAGAAAATTTATATTCAAATTAACGGCGATGGAAAACATCGTAAGGAAAAAAAGTACTCTGAAAGAAACTATTATCTAAGAGCACGACGTATTTTTAAACAAGCAGTTAAGTAATCTATGTATACTATAATAAAACCGTAAATTAAGGTGTCTGTTTTTAGAAGATGTTAAAAAAATCTTCTTGAGGTATCTATTATAACGAAAACCAATATAACGCGTACAACTTTGCGGGTACAGCTAGTCTTTACAAGCCCTATATTGGCCCTATATTGAAGCGCTCGTGACGAGGCTTGCAAGACGTTCTTCATAGATCATCGAAGTTAAGCAACGTTCTGAGCGGTCACAACTTGGATGGGTGACCGCAAGTGGCATTATCAGCTGAGCGCTTCCGTGCTTCGGAGGATACGTTAAATTGTCAGTCCCGGCTTTTAAAGCCGTTAAACCATGACGGAAGCCATTAGGCGGCCTAAAAACTCCCTCACCAGAGTTGGCCACTTGCTCATACGACCGAAAGATTGGCTTCCAAGAGTGGTAACAAACCTACTAGTCAATGTCCATTTAATTTTAAATACCATTGTGTGTACCAAAGAGCAGCATAATCAGTAAAGTGTGAAGTTTTATACAACCTTTCAGTCTCCACGTCGTCCTCCGCGATGGACTCGAAGCGACGCGCGGAGTCTTGGAAGAGGAACCGGCGCGCCCTGGCATACTCCACGGTGGGCACGCCTGACTATATAGCGCCTGAGGTCTTCCTCCAAACCGGTTATGGACCTCAGGCTGATTGGTGGAGCCTTGGAGTCATCATGTAAGTTTTTTTTCGTAGTAACGGCATATGTAATGATTATTATCAGTGTGAGACGCGACCGCGAGGAGTGACCACACTCATACCCAGATGAAGATTTTTCGGAACAATTGAAACACTGTCGGTATCTAAATCGACGATAATTTTACGTGAGTATTTTTCCGTGTGCTATTGTAATAATATGAAAATGCCTATAATCTTCCTCAAGAATTGAGCTATCAATTACAGAAATAATTTTTCAAAACATTATAGTCGTTCTCATTGTGATGACGTGACCAAAATTTAATTACTTTTTTTACTAATACCTGTGTACGAGTATATCCTTCTGCCTAGCCTTGCTTTGCGAATTTGTGCTTTGTCGTTGCCACCTATTTTACCTTTCTTTATAGCGACGTAATTTATGTAGGTTTACCAAAATAGATACTGACAATAAGCTAAGCAAAATGTTGTTTTAAGTTCCAGATATCTGCCCAAGCTAAATGTAGCACTGCTTTACGTAAATGCATAATTTTATTTTGACTACTTAATCCCCGACATAGGGTAGGTAGACCGTTATGAACTTTATGACGTAGAAAATAAGCTTGATGCAGAAATCAACACAACTGACTGATGACTGTTTTGAATTTAATTTGCAATGCGATTAATAAAAGTAACATTATTTTAAACTAGCTGCGCCCCGCGATGTTACCCGCGGTAGATAGTTCCCGTTCCCTCGGAAATACAGGGATCGACAGTAGCCTATTTTTTAATCCAGAGTATAAGCAATTCTGGTACCAAATTTCATTCAAATCCGTCCAGCCGTTTGAGCGTGAATGAGTAACAAACACACTTTTACGCACGCACTTCTTTCACCTTTATAATATTAGAAGAATGCTTCGCGTATTGGTAAGTATATAGGCGTTTTGTGACAAGTTCTTAATGTTGAAAGAAAACATCGTAACGAAACCCACAGCTCGTTCGTTCGTATGAGCAAGTGGCCAACTCTGGTGACGGAGTTTTTAGGCCGCCTAAAGGCCTCCGTCATGGCTTAACGACTTTAAAAGCCGGGACCGACAATTTAACATGCCCTCCGAAGCACGGAAGCGCTCAGATGAAAATGCCACTTGCGGTCACCCATCCAAGTAGTGACAGAACGTTGCTTAACTTCGACGATCTGTCAAGAACGTCTTAGCAAGCCTCGCCACGAGCGCTTCAGTTAGCTCCACGTTAATTAAATACATACATATTACACAATAGAAAGCTCTCAGACTCCTGACAAATATTTGCAGACTACTCTGCCTCTCAGGCCGGGTTTCACCCACGGCAGCAAAGAGGTCGTCCATTCTTTTAGGTGGAATGATAGAACGACAGGTCGATCGAACATGTAGTAGGTAGGTCACCTCTTGTGTTGACCGTAGTCTACGGCCAAACTATGCCAGTTCGAGAAGTAGCCACAAAGATGTGACGTTTAAATATTCAACTAATGCCGATTAGTGGTCATGTCAACCAAACAGTTCGTGTCATATAAACGTGCCCTTAGTGTGTCACTGAGTTTTATGACACACTAAGAAATTATATGTCGCTTTAGCAATTTCGTCTTCAGCGCAGCGCAAGAGTTATTCAGCATTGCAATAATTTCTGGCTAATGTGGATACTATTTGATGTTATCCCTAAGTTTTTCGCTCGCGTGATAACTAAATGAATTGTTGATTTATTTTCACACTAGTCACTTTTGAAAAGGAATGGGCCCTTGAAGACAGACAGGAGTGGAAAAAGAGAAGGGAGGCCTTTGCCCTGCAGTGGGACACAACAGGCTTAAAATAAAAATAATCATAAATAGTCATAAATTACGTCAAAAAAAATTATATTCACTTTAACACGAGCTTTAAACGGTGAAGGAAAACATGGTGAGGAAACCCACGCCGCGGCTAGTCAGCCCCACACGTCTGACCATTGTCTTTCCTGTGGATATGGCCACTTAGCTGGGAGGATGGTTTAGATGCTGGGCAAGCCTATTCCATCTCAACAATGTCCCAGGCACTGCAGTGTCCCGTTAAGCGTAGGCAAAGCTTGCCTCCTGACTCTGTATAAATTATCTAGTAAAGATGTAATGGCCATTAATGACGTCGTTCGTGGGGAAACCAAAAAGGACAAACCTGTTCTGATCATTTGTCTTATCCAATATTTATTCATATTCGATGAATTTTATCATAGCAAGAAATTGCCACATGATAGGTGTTGCCGTTCAGTAGGGTTACCGGCGGTTTTTGTGTAATATAGTAATCTATCCTCGCTCACGTGTCAAGTATTCTAAATGTATGGAATTTTTAGTTCATGCAAGTTACCGGGGGCCCCGAATATAATATTGAATTATAATTAATCGATCAATCAAAGAAGCAAAGTTAACCAAATGAAAATGAAATTGGCACACCATTTAGTCCTGACCCATTGCGATTCTTGTGCCCAGTGCATAGCCTAGACTAGACAGCGATTTATAAATATCTACTTATAAATGTTTTGTTGGTAAGACTATTATTTATTATGTCATTTGAAGCATCTGCAGCTAGTGTTGATTTATCACCTACAGCGAAAGGTTAGCTAGCACCATATCGACTGCCGGGTTCCTATAGCCAACTAACGGATGTCCGTACGTAGGTCGTCATAGCAACGTTGTTTATTCAACACAAAATGTATGAGACTTTTTGACAGATAACAACGTTGCTATGACGACCGACCTACGGACATCCGTTAGTTGGATATAGGAACCCGGCATATGTTGCTTTCAGGCCAATAATTAGAATAGTTTGAATAAGAATCGCGTTTTGAATACGGTCTTTATTTATGAATAATTATAAATAGCTTCGCTCGCGTGGTGCCTAGCCTATACTGTCTATTCAATAAAAAAAACATTGAATGAATCCAAACTTACAAAGGTTACATCCTTTATTTGTGATATTAGTTTTAATTGCTGTTCAAACACTGTATAAAACTAGTCATGTCCTTAAATTATAACGGTGTATTTTTATGAATAAAATAAGCATTTTGATCGTTCGTTCGTATGAGCAAGTGGCCAACTCGGGATAAATATGATAGCATTTTAATGAAAAACAATCTCAATCGACTAGCTAAATGAAAGCTAGAAAGATACATTTATTCACAACAACAGTCTCACACATACACTACAATTTGAATAGTTAAAGAAAATATGATCAATGAGCAAACCCTGGTTTTCAGTTACAACCCTGTGAGCAAAAGCAGAACCTGAAAAGCGAGTGAATTTCTGTGTGAAATGATGCTGTGAGAATGTCTAACGGCCGGTATCTCGAACGCGAAAATTAACTTATCAATGGTCAAATCACGTGACAAGTGAAATTTTGAAACCAATTTGACATTCGTCACTTGATTTAGCTATTGATTAATTGATTTTAGAGATGTTCTGTGTTCGAGAACCCGGCTGTAAGGAAATTTATATCTCTAGGTGCGCCCGGTGTTACCCGCGGTGAATAGTTCCCTTCCCGTGAGAATACCGGAATAAAAAGTAGCTAAAGCTAAAAGCTATCCTGGTAGCAAATTTCATTCAAATCCGTCAAGCCGTTTGAGCGTGAAGGAGTAACAAACATTCACACTTACATACTTACACATACACAAACTTTTACTTTTATAATATTAGTGTGATAGGTGGGAATACCGGAATCAAAAGTAGCTTATGTGTTAATTGAGGATATAAGCTATCCTGGTACCAAATTTCATTAAAATTCGTTCAGCCGTTTGAGCCTGAAGGAGTAACAAACATTCACACTATATACTTACACACACACAAACGTTCACCTTCATAATATTGGTGTGATAGCAACTTGTTGGAATAAAACCTATTGAATTTGCGAAGCCATTAGCTTAAATAAATAGTTCAAAACTCCTCGGACTTGCGAATCGTTACAACTCAAACTTGTTAAATAGGTCAAAGTAAACCTTATCTGTTTTGAAGAAATGCCTATTGACTTCGCTGCACCTTACATAGCTTTTGCATCTGATCGATTGTATGTTTTAGTCCTTTATTATTTATATTAGTATTTATAGCCAATTGCAAAGGTAGTCCTATAGAGGATAGTGTTTTATATATATTGATTATACCGGCTAAGTTTTCTTTTGACTTACTGAGGGGAAGACTGAAACTGAGAGTTACCGAAAACTTTTGTTAGGATTACGTGGAAAAAGCACTCTAATTCTATATTAAATTGACAAATCTTTGTGAATAAAAGTTATGACTCATGCACTCATCGGCTCTGATCTATTATCGTGTATCGATCAAATGACGGTTCTCGAAAGTTCTTCATGAAACGTTCTCTTGCAGGTACGAAATGTTAATCGGCTACCCTCCCTTCTGTTCGGAGTCGCCGCAGGAGACCTACCGCAAAGTGATGTCGTGGCGCGAGTCATTGACCTTTCCGCCAGAGATACCTATCAGTGAAGAGGCTAGGGATACCATCCTACGGTTCTGCTCAGAACCAGATCGCAGGTAATATTATTTATTTATTTATTATGGACCTCCAACACAGGGTTGTACAATGTACATGCATTATCACAATTGGCCAAGTATTACAAAAACTAGTGCTCCCGTAATTAAAGGGTATCACAACATGCGTTAAAAAAAACCTGAATTCTAAGTAGAATTAGGTAATTATAATATAATTAAATAATAATTCATGTAGGTTCTAACCTACATTCGATTCTAGTCTCACAGTAATACCTATTACAGTAATACCTATTACCTACTTTACTAAAATACTATATCTTATAATCATCTCTATGATTATGTCTGAAAGATCTAAAAATTACTAAAAAGATCTAAAAGAATATATCTTCCGTCTCTTGGGAATACAGTCTTGATCATATTTCATTTTTTTTTCATAGTTCATTGTCTCTATAATAACTATAATTAACCTATTAATAATTAGCCTTAATGATCGAGAAGGATTCGGTCTTGATTTCGATACGAATTAGAATTTCAAATGCAATATATGAATTTCCCATGTAAAAGAGGCGTGATGATTGTATATATGTTGTTAGATTGGGCTCTCAGCGCGGTATTGACGACGTGAAGTCTGTGCAATTCTTCCGCGGCGTGGACTGGAGTCACGTGCGCGAGCGCCCCGCCGCCATCTGCGTGGACGTGCGCTCCATCGACGACACCTCCAACTTCGACGACTTCCCCGACGTTAAGCTCGAGATCCGTGAGTAACATTATCAAATAAATAAACATCTGCTGCCAGTGTCTTGGGCACGCTTCCGTCTGGCAGTGGTTTGTATCAGTTGAGCTACCTATAGATCGTTTGTAACGATCCTTAGGTGGCTCAACTGGTTCTAATTGTATTTTGTACAGTTATGTAAATATGTAGTGGTTTAGTTTCTGTAAATAAATTATATCCAATAAACATAAATAAAATCAAAAAGGTTTATTTGTAACTTAGAATTAAACACATTATCAAACAAATACTAGCCCTAGCTAGCCCAGCCCAGAAAACTTCGTACCGCCTCAGAAATCAAGATATAAAAAGCCGTTACCTTTGCAATTGCTCTTTCACATCATAGAAGGGCCGACTGCGGAAGTTCCGATTGCTTTTTAACATCCGTTTCTGTTCCGTTTCCGCAACTCTTGAATTTTGAACGGAACTTTACGACCGACAGTTGAGAGGAAAAGTGCGTGGGAGGGATGTAAAATCTGTGTCTGTTTCTGCTTCTGTTCAGACACTTCCGTTAAATCACTAGTAGCAAAGACGATTAATATCTAGAAGACAGACAAAGGCCATACACAAAATCGTAACCCTAAAAAATAGCCTGAAAACTCTAAAACATCAATTTTATCCAAGAAATTTCAATTACTTTCTAGTTAAAAATGTTTAAATATTGAATATTGTTGCTACCTACTACTAAGTATTGAAATTTCTTGGATAAAATTGATGTTTTAAAGTTTTCAGGCTATCTGGTACTGCGGGATCGGGTTACGATTTTGTGTATGGCCTTTGTCTGTCTTCTAGATATTAATCGTCTTTGCTAGTAGGTACATCTCTATTGTCCACAGTTTGCAAGAGTAAGCATTCCATAAATTACAGATTGCAACCCCATAGACGCTCTTTTAATAACTAACTGATTTCCTCACGCTGTTTTCGTTCATCGTGTAGAGTTGTGTGTGCACATAATTATTTTATTTTCGAAACGAGAAATCCATTGGTACAAGGCTAGGATTGATACGTCAGAAGGCTTTGCCTAAAATACTAAACTGAACATTATATAATTTCAGCTGCAGCCCCTATAGCGCAAGACGGCGAAGTAGCCTACAAAGACTGGGTGTTCATCAACTATACGTTCAAACGGTTCGAAGGCCTCACGCAGCGCGGCACGCCGACCAAAAAGTGATAGCGGGGTCATCCACCCCGGCCGGTACTTCACCATAACATAGCATTGCTTGTCACTCACCATACACAAGGATGGACTCTTGCTTCATCGTACAAAAAGTTTCTCCCTATTGAATACACTAGGGTGCTGTCGAAACTCATATTTTTCTAGTACCAAAAGGTCAATGGCTTATCCGTGTTACTATTGGTGGTAACGATTTACGAAAGTAACAATGCAAAAGTAACGCAATTAGAAAATTGTGTTACTTTTGCATTGTTACCTTCGGTTGTTATCTGACATTTTTTTATTCGTGTTGTGGGTTAAGTGAAGCTTTTACATACCATCTTTAATTTAATTTGTGACTAGAATTTTTGGTGAAAAATAACCGCTAAAGTAGTGAAACACTGTAATGAAATACATTATTCACGAAGACAGAACGAATCATTGGTAATATAAAAATCGTCCTGAGTTTGTGTTCATTGAGCCTGCATCGCCAATTTGATCATGATTTATGGTAACATAGACACAACTTTAGTCTTAGTCCTAGACCTACCATTCGCTTAATTATCCGGATAAAATAAATGTGTGGCCTTGTCTATACTTTTTAAGTATAAAAGTGCTGTCTCTAAGGCCGAGTAGTAACAAATGGTTCCTATCCGAAAATATGATTTGAACTGACTGATATTACGAGGTGGGGGCTGATTTGGCCAAAGCACTGCTCGGCCAGCACCAACCAGAATTCACTATCAGTAAGATATCTTCATAACTATCTTACTGAAATGCTGTGCAGGTCTTCATAGACCTAGGCTGTTTATATGTAATGAACCACTGCCCACTATTATATGATATCCTGTATTTTGGTTTCACTCTGTTTTTAATCTACAATATTTGATGTCACCGTAAATATAACCGCTGCATTGCCACAGAATACAGAGAGGAGCAGAAGGCTCACTTCACGAAGAAAATTAAATAAATAGCGACTCTTGCAGCGACGCAACAAAGTTCAATTCAGCTCAAATTCAGTTCAATTCAATTCAGCAGCCAAACGCTTCTTGCGTATAGCGCTGTCGCTGTCTAGACAACCCTAGCGACGCGTTAGGGTCGATTCGACCACACTTGACGCTTTCAGCAACTGATTTATTTAATAACAAAAAGGAATCTGTCTGTGGTAGGAAGCTAAGTACGAAAATCTCGTAAATTTCTTGAACATTTGCATTTCAAATAGGTAGGTCCTTAGGTAATAAGAAGTAGCTGCCTAGGTCCTAAACCTATACTTATAGCAATCATCATTAAAATACTTACCTATGGTGGGTACTTACATACAAGTACCTACTACTTGGGAAACATTTATGGGTTCTATACTGACCAGCTGCTGCTAGAGGCAGATAACAGTAACTTCTAGCTAGATGAACAAAAAAGGACCCACCTAGGTACCAATTCAATGAAAAGGGAATCGAATTTGGTTGTGAACAATACGAAATCTACCAAATGCTTTTAGGATACCTACTCCATTAGTTTATAAACATTTAAATTTCCATAAAGCCGGGTATTCATTTGTTCACTAAACTCTGTTATTAATAAAGTTTTAAATTATATGACACTAAAACGGCTCGCTGCTTCCCTGCCAGCTCGGTGTGTGTTGAGCCTAAAGAGAAGTCCGGCCGAATATACCTAAACTTTGGAGTGACACGTCATGGCTATATTGGTCTGGGTGCTGCCCTGTACATCAGTGTCGCCATCTGAGGTTTATATGTATTGTGATTGCACGCGACGCGTTGGTTTTGAGCTGTATGTGATGCCAGGCAATAAATCAAAATAATAATTGCAAATTACTTCAATCTCTCATCCTGCTTTTGTTCCCTCGATAAATCAGAGAAAAAGTTCGATCTGGCCTGGTACTTTCCGATTTGTTCATAAGTTTTATTTATTATCCTGGCTAGCGATGCGCTTTTGGTCATGATTTGATATTTTTCTTTTTAACTTGAAATGTTTTTAGGTCTTTTTAATTTCATTTAAGTCATTTTAAAATGGCAATCCATTTCAATTGAAATTCATGTACCTCGTTATTATCGGTGCCATGACGTAGGCCTTCAGGCGGCCTTAAAACTCCGTCACCAGAGTTAGCCACTACGAACGGTTACTACGAAAGGTTTGTAGTGTGCGCGCTCTCGCACCGGTCGGTCACACTTGCGTACGACGCGTAAATAAAATATTCGCAAAACGCTTTACAATGGCGAAATCAACTATAGATTCGCTTTAGAGACTATTAATAAAGTTTATCACTCCTATCGATCAAAAATTGGCGATTGTGATGAAAGAACTCAAAAAACTGGAAGAAAAAATCGACAAGCTCGAGAACAAGAAGCAGCTATCATCCGACGTTGCGGGTAGTAGCCGCAGTACCCCAGCAATATCGCTTGAAAACCGGCGGTAAACTTAGAAACAGCTGAGCGCGACCAGCGTACGCGGATAGCGAAGCGGCCCAAACACACATCGACAACAACCACTCCTACCACTACAATGTATAATTATTTAGATATGTTTTTCACTTCTCGTGGAAAAGCTTTGCGTAATAAGCATTTGTGAATCCTACCGAGTTCTGTAATTCGCGAATGTGTGACTGAGGTTGAAGAAATTGAACGAATTTGTATTAAATTTTGTTGTTTATTCTATGGCTTGCATAATAAATGTCAATATAATAGTGTTAAGAGTTTCAATAAAACTCGTTTATTTATGATATTTTTATCTTTGTCCAAATCGCTTGTTTGTTTTATCTGTCGAAATCAACGCCTTATTATTTTATAGAATGAATTTACCAATTGTTTAAAACTTTCTACTTCGCAAATATATTCGGAATTCGTAGTATTGTTAGCAGTAGTAGGTTTTTAACTTATCCCAAATATAATATAGAGTTGATTTCCTAACGGAGAACATATTTGTCTGTATGAGTTGGATATTCACACAGGATGTTTAAAAACAGCTGCCCTTACCTGGTTTTTACAAAAATAATTTCAAACTGAAATTGGACGAGTGTCAAACCTCTAGGCAACGATGTCAGAAATGATTAAAGGCATCGAATAAGTAAAGCTTTTATAAATATTTTCACGAATCAAACGACCTCGGAGCGTCAAGTTATGTTTTTACATCCTGTGTGAACTTGATCTTAGTTATTTTAGCTGCATTTTTAGGTAAGTCACTAGAACTTCGCTCTAGATATTCTATAGAAACGCATAATAAAGTAGATTTCTTTGTGAGTACTCGTCCCTTTTCGCGGTGCCAGTCCAACAAAGTATATGAAACTGATGCGTGTCAAATATTTACCCAAAATAACAGAGCAGTATTATTTACACAAAGTATATAGAACTGGGTCACATGATTTCTGATGTAGGAATCTATAGCCTATTTAAAATGTTCTTTAAGTATACCTAAAATCAGAGCTACTCATTATTTGTCAGTATTTATCAGCAAAAATACCGTTCTCAAGCACACCGAATATAAATTACATTACAAATTAATTCCGTCCAAAATTATGTTACCAATGGCATAGTACTGTATTTATTTAAATCCTTGCAGGAACAAAAAAATTGAGCCCGTAAAATTCTTATGAGTATGTAAATAATTAAACTATGTCAGCTGAAAGGGGGCGAGTACATTGATTACTGTATAGTCACGCATCGTGGGTGCCAAATGCTGTCTGCCGCACCGAGTGACTGTAATGTTAATAAACTAAGGAATGCCTGATTGACGCGGCAAACTACCACATTGTTTTCATTATAAAAGTAATATTAGATTTAGCTGGTCATTTGGGGCCTCACTCGGGATCATCGAAAACGAAGTTTCGTCTCAATTTTCGGGGTCAGCTTATGTTGGTGGATACTGAATTCGTAACAGTTCAACATAATTGGAACCCGAAAATTGTCACGAAACTTCGTTTTCGGTGATCCCGAATAAGGCCCCTGTGCTTTTCACTTTACGGATAAACCATTATTTTGCTACACTATTACATTATATCCCCTCTCATAGACACAGCTGTGTGAAATAATATTGTATTTTCAATATCGTAAGATCTCAAAAATGTAAGTTTTTGCTGTTGTTGCATTGCCGTTGATTGGTTCAGTTCCTCAGATGGGTCGGCACGAGCCGCGCGTACTCGTTAGCACACGTTCACGAACCTCTCCTAAACAATCTCACCGACATTAGAATCATCTAGCATGTAAAACGAGACTTAAGTGATCCTTGAGGTCCTACAAGAATATTTTTTTCTTTCTTTCTTTCTTTCTGAATGGTTCGGCTCGTGACGGTCCGTTTCAGCGAATATCTTGCCGATAGTGTAAGTACAAGAGTGTCTGCGCGAGTCGTGCTGTCGACGATGCGTTTCAGAAATGTATTTTTTAAAGTAAGGATGCTGCATACGTATCTCTACGTAACACGACGGATATCTCTAAATAACTAACACTAATATTTTAAATGTTAAAAATAATATTTTTGCACTATATTAAGATACACACATAATTATTGTCATTACGTAGCGACATGTACAAACTGGTGAATTCTCTATAACGTTAGTGAGTGCATCGCCGCGCGCCTGCGCCGTGTGCTCTGGGCGTCTACTCTGCAAAACGAAAAACGAAGTTTCGTGACAATTTTCGGGTTCTAATTATGTTGGTGAACTATTACGAATTCAGTACCATCCACCAACATAAGCTGACCCCGAAAATTGTCACGAAACTTCGTTTTTCGTTTTGCAGAGTAGACGCCCAGTAGTTTAGGATTTTCTGTGTTGTATAATTTTGATTTTAGCGTTTTATTTAATGTATTATTATGTTATGGTGTAATGAGTTGTAGGTACTAAAACAATTTTAGTTAAATTATTTTGAATAGTTTTGATGGTGTGTGGCGCGGCGCGGAGGTCGCGTCGTGCGCGGGACATCTATCAGTTCCGAAGTAGTTTAGAATGGTTTGTATTTCAAGTTCTAGTTTAATTGTCAGGTTTCTTTGTTTTGAATGTTAAACGTTGCAGAACGGACATATCAGGATGCCTTTAAGGCAGTAATGTGTCCATCCGGGATCCTTGAACTGTCAACTCATCTGTCTTTAGGTACGCCTCTCTCACTCAGACTCAGATTCTTCTTCCTTTATATGCTTAATTTATTGTTATTTTTCCGATTGTTATCAACTTGTAAGTGTATGATAATGAACATTATTATTTGACGCACTGAGATGTATTAAAGAGTCACAATCTAATAGCTGACAACACTCAAAAAATTTGCGTGCAATTTCAATGTTCTACAATGACATTTGACATTTGAATGTAGCGTTATTTCGTTTGTGTTAATGTTCAATGTCGCTTGTGCGCAAAAAAGAAAAACTGCGCACTACGTAGCGTGCGCTGAGTTTTAGCGTTTACATTTTATTTGTCTGGCTGGTGGCTATATAATACATCTCAATGATTTGACATTCTGAAAATAGACGCAAAAGTTCTACTTTACAGAGCAGATTTCATGTGTGTTCAATTGTTCATAGCGTACTACATGTACGCTATGAACAATTGAAATCTGCTCTCACGTTAAGTTCAAGGTTCCCGTTATACACTATCTTACAAAAAAAAAATCTCATCAAGTCCGTTTAGCCTTGGTTAGCGCTTGTCATGCTGACGGTAGTAGTGATCCGCGTCTCGGGCGAGACTGATTGCTTCTGAGCTTACGTACACTAAAACAACGTGTACCTGTACATGCAATACAATAACTATAAGCACAACGGACTTCGTGAAATAGAATATCTAAACTAAATTGATTTTTTCCCTAGATCGGTTCACTGATTCCAATTAAAAAATATTTTAGTTTAGATTGTCTCAAAATCTGTAATTGTAGCACCACAGCAGTCCGCGAAGCTTTTTATATTAAGCTCACTGCATTGTACATTTCGTTTTTTATGTTGAAAATAGTTATTGATAAACTGTGTCGAGTGTTTGAAATTTATTGGCAGGCGTTACCGCATGCGACTTCTCCGTTCATCTACTTAAGATTCAGTCTAAGAACCTGAAGCTTTCCCTTAAAATAACGACCAACTCACCCTAATTTAGTACAGTGCACGAGACGAGACATGTGCGAAAAGATTGATATTTTTAGGCTGCATTTTATGTTCGATCGTCGGTGAGCGCTGAGGTCGGTCGAAGCTGTATCAATGGCAATGTATGAAGGAGTACAATATAGTGTAGCACTAAGGCTCAACTCACACCAAAAGAGCGGTGAAGAGCAGCGAAGCGGAGCGCAGTTTCAGTGTCATATGAATTTCAACTTTATTTTCATTACTACTTATAATACTTATTATCGCAGAGAAGGCGCGCGTATTCGAATTCGCTGGAATTCCCGCGGCGCCGCGGGCATCCGCGCGACTCGTTCGAGTTTCTCATGCGATAATAAGTATTATAATAATGAAAATAAAGTTGAAATTCATATGACACTGAAACTGCTCTTCACTTCGCTTGTCTTCGATGCTCTTTTGATGTGAGTTGAGCCTAATTAATTGCTACGCGCGGCGCTTACACCTATAATTGCTATAGCACTTATGGTTCTAGCTAAACGTTGGTCGACCACTAAATACAGCCTTGTAACTTCAACTTGAATTAACATTTTTTATTATGTATCGGAACGATTAAAACTTTCACTTACAATTGTTTTTTCACGTGACTTTTCGGACTAGGTGCGAGGTCGATCTGTAAGCGTTTGATATAACTTAGATTGTGTGATAATGTGAATTTAGTGTAATCTCAGACTGTCGGATGTCCGTAGGTCGGTCGTCATAGCAACGTTGTTATCCGACACAAAATGTATGGCACTCTTTGACAGATAACAACGTTGCTATGACGACCGACCTACGGACATCCGTTAGTTGGATATAGGAACCCAGCATTAGTCGGTGTTAGTAGATTATTTTGCGAAGGCTTTTAGCATGTTAAAATAGAACATGTTTGTATATCTAGCCGTCTTGATTCTGTCTCGATCTCTTCTCAGGAAAAGTATATTACTATGTAATATAATTAATTTTGGTCATTGAACATTTTATTTTAATTTATTCTTTCGATCAAGATAAAATCACAACATAACTAAATTTTCTGCCAATCCTCGTATACTTGAAATGGTCGTTGTCAAAGGCGGACGCTAAGGCCGGAATAAATTGAGTACCTACCCAAAATAAAAAAATAATAATTTATAAAATAAATAAGCGGAGAAGTCGTATCGGATTCGTTTTGACTAAAATCTTAGCTATTTGCTTTGTTATTGTTATTCAAAATAATAATAAAAATATTAATTATTTAATTTCTTTATCTATAAGTTTCAAAAGTATTTTGTTTAATACTTTGTTTCTTCCATGTGATTAAGAAGTGGCAATATGAATAAGCATTAAAGCGATATGAAATTTAATTTTGTTTTATTCCAGTTAAGTAAATACCTATCTAATGTTACTTATTATAGATTTAAGGTGCGTATGTAGCAGCTAAAATCTTACTATTCTTACTGACAAAAACATTGATCTTTCAAACTCAAAGTAGGTATTTAATATTGTAAGGGTTCTTGAATAAAACACTGATTTACTTTTTAATATGATTTTATTCATTATCATGCAATGTTCGACTACACACTAAAACTACAAGAATCAAGATACATTTGATATAGGAGAGACATCGACAGCTAATACTTGGTTATATAAGTTCCAATATTGAACAGTAGGTACCTACCTAGTCTTTATTATGCAGAATACACGAAAACATCAAAATTTGGAAGTTGTAAAAATTCTAGTCATCATCATTGGCCTGCCTATACCTATTCATCTAAGTACAAGAGATGATTTATGCAGCGTCCTATTGGTCGACACTTAAGTAAATAGCTAGTAAGGCCGATACGACAGCTAACGACCGCAAATTTGACATAGATGGATACATGAGTTGGAAGAAGGGCAGCGCTCTGATGGCGTTGATCGCGCTTGTGGAGTTGTGGGCCAGTAATTCGAACCAATTCTAGTAGGTACCTACATAATATTATATTAGTGGCAACTCGGAGTGTCGCAAAAGCTAAACTAAACTAACTAAAATTATTGCCATCCTTTTTATTCCCATCGCTATGAAAGGGACGGCAACAATTTTAGTTAGCTTAGTTAAGCTTTTGCGACAAACAGAATTGCCACTATTGTATGTCTAAAACTAAACACTTGTCACTAAACATAAACATAAAATAATACCTAAGTAGTTAGTAACTAAATGCAAAGAAATCACGACATCTTAATAGGAATTTGCTTATTGGGTCAATTCAAAGATAGCCCCGAGTCAGAGATAACTTAAACTTAACCCTTCAACTTAAATTAAAAAGATATACAATCAAGACATGTTCACTTAAAAATACCATGCAACTTAATAAGAAATAAACAATTTAAATTAATTACAAAGTATTCGGATCAGACTATCATGATGGGTCAAATATCTTTAATTCGAAATGTTACTATTTAACCTAAACTATATGTATTTGATTATTCTTGGCATAAAGTGTAGGCAGATACTTAACATAACACAGAAAAATTGAATGATAGTTCCAAGATAGAAAAATCTGGAATAAGAAAAAATCTCACAGGAAGCAAGTCTTATCAAAATAAATACCTTCAGCCAGCAAAATCCAATAATTAAAAACAAACCAAACCCGCCAACCAGTGGACAAGCAATAAAATAAAATAAATCACGTCTTAAAATACAGACGCGCTGTCACGGTAAAGGTACTGGACTCTGATTCTTACAACACAGCGTCATGGAGACCCGCCTTTTAGCAGGTCTGTGGACATCCAGTCAGGTCTTACAAACTAGGAGTAGCAGAGTTGGCCACGCGCAGTGAACTCAGTCAAACTCACTCAAAACACGAAAACACTATAATTGGCTAATGCAGTGCTTAAATTGCAGCACTGAATTCGCCAATTGTAAAAGCAGTGCAAATAAAACTATAAGGTACAGCAACTATGTTGTTCAGAAACTGACACTGTGCAAATGCAGTCTTTGCAATACCAACACCTAGTTTCGAGGCATGAACGACGTTTTCTATGAAAATGTACCGTATTATACAAACAGCACGTTTGCACAGCACCTAAACACAATCGGTCAATTAAAAAGCGACATTCAGTGACAATTTCCTAAAATAAAAGAACCGGAAACTACTGAACATTGACATAATCTACGACAAGCGGCACGCTATATGGCCGGTACAGATTATTTGCATCATAACTCGTAATGCAACATGTAATGTTACGATTTTCATACATTTTAATATGTGGATATTAATATCTGCGAGCTTGGCGCTCGTTGGTTGTTTCGACAAATGCTTGGTAGCTATACAAGTGCGCTCTGTGTGATTTGGGCATTCATTTGCGAAAGAGCTGCGCGATATGAACAAAGTGTTTTGAGCCACAGCGTTCTAAATGGGCCCTCCCGGTTGCGCGCAACGTAGTATAGTACGCTCTCGCAGTACATTTAAGTTCTCGTTGCATGACTTATCGCAAATAATCTGTACGCAGCCTTAAGCGACCGTTTACATCGGCTCGTAAGTTTCGAGGGGGGCTATAGCAGGCAGGGGCTCTGCCTCGTTGGCCTCCTCCTCCGACTTGGGGATGTCGAATATCTCTGCGAAGAGCGCGGGCAGAGTGAGGCGAGGCCAGTTGGTGCGGCACCAGAGAAGAGCGTGCGGGTGACGAGCGCCCAGAGAACGTGCTTCGCCTGCAAGGGCCACCAACATCTCTAGTCGGGCCTCGCCAAATGCCGGGGTGGGTGCACGTGACATGACGGCCACGCGAAGTGCGTCTCCGAGCGCACGGTGCAGAGTCGCCACCTCCCCCGCGGCGCTGAGCGAGGCGCGCACCGGGGACGCCAGCAGCAGACCTGTCAAGGCGCCCACCTCCTCGTCATGCATCTGCAGCTGCCACAGCGACCACATGTACTGCAGGATGTTGAGTGCGAACCCCGGCTGCAACAATTACAGGATTTTTATTCCACTGTTTGTAATGTAGGTAACATACCTTTAGCGTACGGTCGGCGAATATGGTCTATCACCCTACGATTCAGTTTCATTTGACCGTCATGAAACAACAAGGTAAGGTTATTTAAACTACCTATATTTTTAAGAATTCTTACAAGTTTCAAAGTCCGAATTACTTAGTTGCCTAAATTTATTGTAAAAAAAACTAAACTATAAGTAGTTCCAAAATTCAGCCTCGTTCCCTTTCCTTCCAAATGTAAATAGAAAAAAACACTGAAAATCACATCGGTATTTATTTTATGCTTAGTAACTGTAAGTAGGTAGGTACCTGTTGTAATTCAAACAAACTTCCATACTTCTAACTTCAAAGAACAGCGGAGTTTCTTTGATCCTAAGTTTTTTTCACAAAAGATTTTTTTACTGGGCTCTCAACTAAGTTGATATGGCTTCTGTGATTGCAATAAAGTACCTACCTACCTACCTATTATATGTAGGTAAGTATGTATTTACGACAATATTAAAATAATATTCTATCAGTTGACCTGGTTTCCATAGCATAAGCTTTTCAAGCTTTTATTTTAGAGATAGCGCTGTGTGAAATGAGGTAGATACTTACCGAGCATTGAAATTAAAATACTTATATTTAGCTGATGTTCAAAAGATCCTCGCATTAGGTACTAAAAAACCTATGTTTCAAATGTTAGCTTTCTAATTTTACAGTTAAGGTGGTTGTATGCGTCAAACTAGCCCCGCCACCTATTTTATTTTATTATTACGTTATCAAGAACTTCGCTACTCTTCCTAAACTATACAAAATGAAACTATTACAGAGGTAAGTATTAAAAAAAGCATATGATAGGTGTCATAAAATAAACATTCTGTTTTTTTAATTTCCTTTGTTCAACGTAATAATAAAATAAAATAAGTTAGTAATAAAATTAGCCTTGGCGGAGCTTCTAGAAACCGATAATACGCTGTGACTTTAATAATCTATAGCCAATTATTAAATTAGGTCAATTATTGCCCTGCCTTCCTAGGAAACCTTCGACTAATTATCCAACTAAACTATATTTATGGAGAAAATAACTTGCGGTTACTATGCGCTACTTTTAAAACACGATGGATAAAAATGAATTAATTAACCCCCGACCCCAAAAAGAAGGGTATTATAATTTTGACCGCTATGTGTGTCTGTCGTGCGATTTGAATGCAGTTTTTTTTATTTAAAAGCTGGTTATCTAGCAGTGGTTCACGTACAACTGGGGGTAGTATGGCCAGTGGTACGGTGGGTCAGCAGCGAAGGTGATGATGAATAATCGAATGCTATAGGTAAGTACCCTGTTTGGTATGAAATGAAAGGAAATGGCGTGTAGAATGCTAAAAATCATCTAAAAATAAAAATACTGTAAAGATGAAAAGTGTCGAATTTGGCTAAAGTATACCTACTTGTCGGTGTACAAGGCGGGTGTAAATGGGACATCTGGAAGGGGAAGACCTAGGCGAAAATTTTGGACCAAATTGGTGACATTTCGGAGAAAGGCCAGGTCCGAAGTACCCTAAACCGGAGAGCGGGTATGAAGAATGTAATGAGAGTGAATGAGGTGAAAGAAGTGTGTCAAGATCGTAGCAAGTGGAGATCCGTGGTCTCTGCCTACCCCCATGGCAAAGAGGCGTGATTTTATGTATGTACTTATGTATGACGACGTCTGTGGCGCAGTGGGCGAAAGCCCGCCTGAGACGCAGAGGTTGCGGGTTCGATCCCCGCTGCGGGACAAATGTTTGCATGATCTGCAAATATTTGTTTCGTGTCTGGGTGTTTTCTATGTATAATATGTATGTATGTATTTACAAAAAGAAATGTATCTATGTAGTGTATCAGTCATCTGGTTACCTAAATAAAAATAAATAAATATAAGTTAAATTGCTTAGCCTGGGACTAGATGACGCTGTGTGGAATGTCCAGGGATATTTATTTATTTTTTTATGTATGTATAAGTACCTACCTACTTTTTTCTAGTCTACAATACTCACATTGTAGATGAGGCCGAGATCGGCCTGGGTGACGATGGAGCCGTCGTCCAGCACCAGATAGTCCGGCGAGGAGGCGCGGTGGGCGCGCGTGATGTACACCTCGAAGAACCCGAGCTAAAACAACATAACCATGTTAGCTATTAACTATCCCTTTTATTGCAGCTGTATACTTGAACGGAACGGAAAACATCTCGAGGAAACTCGCGGCTAGTCAGCCCCACACGTATTGAATTGACTTCGTGATTTCGTCTTTTATGTCTAGGTACGTATTTATTATCTTTGGTGAGGGACTCGTAACTTTGATGCGGTATAGCTTAACCGTCTAGCGGCAGAGCTAACAAAAACTTAGGCCTTTACATCTTTACTAGATGATTTATACAGAGTCAGGAGGCAAACTTTGCCGATGTTTTCCTTCACGGTGAAGCGGCAGAGCTAAGGTATTCAATTATGAGCTTTATTACCTTGATGAGGATGAGCTGGTCGTCCTGCGGCAGACTGTTGAATTCGGGCAGACGCTTAGCGAACTCGACGAGATGCTGCACGCCGGGCGTCACGCGCAGCGCCGCCGCGTTCCACAGCAGGCAGCGCGCGTCCGTGGCGCGGTCCGTGGTCGAGCTGGCGACTTCGTCGCCGCCCCAATTCTCTACAGAGTATGGTACAAGGTTGATTACAAGCCAGGTATTCTCCGTTACAGAGTATGGTACAAGGTTTATTACGAGCCAGGTAACTCTGTACAGAGTATGACAATCTTTTGAGTTATTCTCAGCAAGTCCTTTCATTTGATACCCATATTTTAGGAGTGCATTGAAAACAATAAGCCATCTTGGGTGTTCTGCCATTAATAGATTTACAATGACATCACACAGTCGCAACACAGCTAACCCTACATTGTTATTCAAACTAAGTGTCATACTTACATAATTTCAGCTCAATCGGTTGAAGATCTGCTTCAAAATTGAGTTGCAACAAACATACATAATACGAGTACCTACATTAACTTGCAATGTAAACATTATACATTCCAAGTTAAACAAAAGCTTGTTAAAATTAGGTAAAGATACCTAGCTATCTAGCTATAAATGCTACCTATGCGCGTGTCACACAGCAGTTGATGCACAACTGCTTTAGGCGCCACTGAAAACCAGCGCTCCAACAGTCATGCTGCTTGGAGCAAATGCTGAGGGGTAGCCTTATTTTCTTGTCACTCGATTGTCAATAAGTATTTTTCATTTGTATGTTACCAATGTTTATGTTGATGGAAAATAAAAGATTTTCTATTCTATTCTAAAGTAAAAAGATTTTATAAGAAGAATGTGTGGTACCTTCATAATCAGAGTCGCGCAGATGCACGAGCAGGCCGCGCGTGTGGTGGCGCAGCGTCTCGTGGAAGCTGGTGGTGGCGTCGTGCGCGCGGCCCACCAGCTTGGCCAGGTCGTTGGCCATGCTTAGCCGCAGCGCGTCCGCCTCCAACTCCTGCTGCGTGGGCAGCGGCATAGGCAGGCCGGGCGGCGGCGGCGGCGGCAACTCCGGTGCCGGGGCTCGGAGCGTCACCGGCGACGGGTTCCTGGGCACTTCAGCCATATTGTCGTTACATGTTACCCGGGACCTCTTCGGCACGCGGCCATACCTCACGGCTGGAATGTGAGCCATATTACAACGCGCGCGGACAGAGGGCGGCCGGTGCACTCGCCGAGCACGCGACCATTCGGAAATGGCTGACCGTGCGTTTCTCTGGCTGCGCCTGCTTGGGGTTGGTGGGATATGGTATTGCTAGCTTATTTAATTGCTATTACCAAACATGACGCGCCCTTTCTATCAACCCATTTTTATCAGGACATTTTTTTTTTATGTAGGTAAGTAAGTAAGTTCGTATGAGCAAGTGGCAAACTCTGGTGACGGAGTTTTTAGGCCGCCTTAAGCCTCCGTCATGTCATGGCATAAGGACTTTAAAAGCCGAAACCGACAATTAAACGTGCCCTCCGAAACACGCTCAGATATTAACACCACTTGCCATGCCCATCCAAGTAGTGACCGCTCAGAACGTTGCTTAACTTCGACGATCTATCAAGAACGTAAACGAACGAACAAGCTTCGCCACGAGCGCTTCATTTTTAAGTTACCTACCGATTTGAATATGAATGATAGATTAGAACTCAAATACCTACAAACATTGTTGTTTCAAAATAAACGCAACTGTCTTTTTCATACTAAAGTTGCTTTTATTGTAAAGACCATCCACTAATTTTGTTCGTTCGTAGCACTGTTATTGAATAAAAATTTACCTACCTTCTTATCAATTTCAAAAAAATACCCAATACTTACAAAACATCATGGTAGATGAATTGATAATCTATACAGATATTGTTGACAGAATATCTATAGATTACAGTTGGGAGCGGTAGACCTGTCGATCTGTATTGCCTTCACGACGTCTTCACACTGCACGAACGCAGGACTAAAATACGCACTAGAAACGAAGACACCGTAAAGTAAAAAAAAAAAAATACCAAACGAGTACGACTAAATTAAGTATTTTTCGTACTGAGATAACAATCGCCAGGAGTTTGCGAATTAACACAAGATCAAACTGCCACATGCACTTCATGGCGCTGTCGGATTGACACTAGCAACCAGCGCCGGCGCGCCGGCAACTCAAGATACCAAATTAGCTTCATCTGAAAACTCTTTAGACTCAACCGCAAAACAGATCGACAGTTTCAACCGATTATGATTGACTCGAGATAAAAAAATCCAAATCCAACAGTAAGGTATAACCTACCCTACATTAGAACGAACTAGGTATTCCTAATTCCTACCCACAATTTCGATAAACTAAAACTACCTGCTTAAATAGGTAATTGTAATCAAAACTTACAGTCTCGCGACATTCCGACGGATATGCACTTCTTAAATCTGCAAAATTGGCAACGGTTCCTGTTGAGCCGGATAACCAGGCACTTCCCGTCGCGCAGACAGCGGTACTCGATCTGCTTCTGGATGCTTCGTCGGAAGAAACCCTGCAGGACAAACGGAGTGGGTGTTAAACGCGGTCACGCGGCAACTGCCCTTCCCAAAATTATACAAAAACGTGATTTCAACATTCCCCCACAGTTGAGGTTTTGTTTTTTACAGGTTTCATTCATCAGCACGCTGAAACGTTTCGTACATTAAACGATTTGCTTTCCGAAAACGTGCAACGAGTTTTGGAAGTCGCGAGAAGTCTTTTTAGGGTTCCAAAGTCAACAAGGAACCCTAATAGTTTTGCCATGTCCGTCCGTCCGTCTGTCCGCAGCTTTGTTCAGAGACTATTGATATTAGAAAACTGTTATTTGGCATGCAGGGAGTACATGTGGATAACGCCGCCGACAAAGTAGTGAAATAAAATTGTAAAAAAATATATTTGAGGGTACCTACATGAGAAGCGAGGGTGTTATTTTATTCTCATTTAGTGCTAATTTTCGTTAGAGTCAAGAGAAACCGTCGTATTTAAAAATGTAAAAAAAATTACAGTAGTAGTGCCAAATTATGATTTAAATTATGAATGATGATTTGAAAAGAAAACTATCAGAGCCAAATAAGCTGTACAGGTTGACGAGTATTAGTGGGTCTCAACTAATGTAAATTTTTTGTTAAAAAATTACGAGATTTCGCACTTACTTTCAGTATTCAGTTTATAACTGTTTAAAATTTAAAACATTATTAAATGTACATATAAATACGACTAATACCTTCACTTAATGGGTAACTACAGAACCCTACATTGAGCATGGTCACACGACACGCACTTGGCCAATTATTCTTTATCGTTGAGCAACTTTTTCTTTGAATAGCTCGGTAGCAATAATGTTCCCAATCTTGGACATTTTACACGGTGTCATTTAGTCCCAAGCTAAGCAACTTATTGCTTGTGTTAATGGTAACCAGATGACTGTTATAAGGATATTTTTTTGTAAATACAAACATATTATAGATAGGAAAACACCTAGACCCCGGAACAAATATCTGTAGAACATACAAACATTTGTACCGTGTCAGGGATCGAACCCGCAACCTCAGCTTCTCGGGCGGGCCTTCGCCCACTGCGCCACAGAGATCGCCAAATATGTATAAACTGGTTATTGTAAGGATTTGTAGAAAATTATCTTAAGTGATCCTTGAGGACCTACAAGAATAAATGATTTTTTCTTTCTTTCTTTCTTTCTTTTCTATTTTCTTTGTAAGGTTAATATTAGCTGTATGTATCGTGCCCGCCGGGCATCGGCGCTGGGCGTCTCATTGGCCCCCTTTATCACGGACACTATCGCGCGTTCCAGGAGCGTACAGGAAAGGCTGCACACGCAATCGTACGCGATTGTTTTTGAAGCTGTTTTTGAGCTGCGCGCTAATTCTTCCGCGATTACTCAGCGCGATTTCTCAGGATTGCGAGCAATCCTGTACGCGCAATCCCTTCCCCTTGTAACATCTTTACACGCTAGCTCTTTCGCGCACAATTGCTATAATCACGCGATAGAGTGTCCGTGTAAAGGGGGCTATTGGGAAACACTATGTAGATCTCTCCAAGGTTCAATAATGTTTTCATGTTTTATGGAATTTCACTGCATTCAAAGTAAGCAGGCCGATTTAAATCTGTCTAGATATCTGACTGTATAATACGGTGTGAGGGTTTGTTTGATCATGTTTTGGGTCCTGGTTTCATATTAAATACTACTTATAAATGAACACATGAAAACGTCACTTCAAAGCCTTTGTTTTCAATAGTCTCTTTGTTAGTCTTTTTCATCAGTTCCACTCATCCAAATGATACTTTCTGTTCCTATTAGTAGGTAGGTACCTATGAAAAAATGCATTATTACTCAATTAAGTAGGTACTATAAAATTTATTACAAGCTGACCCGGCGCACTTCGTACCACCAGAGTTTTTAAATAAATGCACGAACCATCTACTTACGAACTATTAAAAAACATAAAAAAAAAGATTTATCCAAATCGGTCCAGCCATTCTCGAGGTATTGAGTGACAACGAAATAGGATTCATTTTCATATATACATTAAAGATTAAAATAAGTACCTACTTTATGTACCTATGTTTATTCCGTTTACAGTAATACTTTTTGTACACCCCTGCCATACTAACCATCTCATTCTTTTTCATTCCATCCAAAAGTCGTCTGGAAGAGATAATTTAGGAGGTCACCGAACATACCATCACTAACAGAACAGCAGAATAAATGGTTCCAATGCTACTTTACCTTGCAGCCTTCACAGGAGGTGACACCGTAGTGGTACCCGGACGCCTTGTCTCCGCACACCTTGCAGGGCGCCGCAGCCTTGCCACCGCTAGCGCTGTCAGCAGGGTACTGTTGATCTGTTGACAACAATCATATTTTAACATACTTGTTAAGTCAGATGCTAATTGGCGGGAAACTTTGAAATGAGAACCAATCTTTTTGACTCCATTTATTTGACACCCACAAGCAAAGAGCATTTAATAGTTTGGCGGGACGCAGCCTCGCTCATTAGCACAGATAATAAGTATAAGGGTGCCCGCCCACACACAATAATACTTATAGTTTTTTTATTGGAGTTGAATCTAAAAGAAAATTGGAGCAATTATATTGCGTTTGTACAGTATTTAGTGGGCGTGTTTTATATTTATATACTTTTCGGTGTGGTATTCTCCGTTGCTTTAGATTCGATTAATGAAAAAGGTATTTTTAATGTTTTATTTTGTAACATACAAAATGATGACGTCAGAGTCGTAAAACTCAAACTCGGTCATAAGTTTTTTCCGTAATAATTTTCTTTCGTTATGGTAGCAGATAGTTATGTGAACTAACAATTTAATTAGCAGCGATTTAACTTCTATTAACTTAGCTTGTAGAAGATAAAAGTTTACCTCGACGTGAGTTATGCCACGTTAGTGCTCGGAAAAGTATTGGACTAATGATAGCTACTCGTATCATTGTTTCAGTGGAATCAGTTGACAATAACAAGTAAATTCGACTAACAAGAGCACAAGCAAGCGAAGCCGAAATGATTCAGCTAGTCATGTGAATAGTTAGGTTTAGAAGAATAGAATAGAATATAACTTTATTGTACACCATAAAAGAAACAAAACAACTTAGATACACAAAAAAAATGTTAGGTTTATTATTTATGTTGCAAATAATATTTATAAGTTGAGGTAGGTCAGGTAGGTCCAGTTTATGACTGGTCGGATAAACGGTTGACAAGCGACTGGCGAAGTCCACCTCCCGATAACCTTCGATATGGCAAACCGTTTTAAGTAGGTAAAGCTACCCGATGCACTTCCCGGGAATACTTACTACAGGATTCATGATCAACAAGCTACGTCATTAAAACATACCTTCTTCAGTTTTTTATTACGTTCGGACTTTTTTTTATTATAATAATTTATTATATTAGAAATTCAGGCGTTATATAAGTTAAATTTGTTTTCTAATTATTGCATAATTTGTCAGACAGTTCTAGATGCAGGAATTGATAACAGAATCAACCAATATAATACAATGACTTTCAAACACTAATCTACTTGAAGAACTGCTGTTTTCATCCGCTTGCTGGTCGTCGTGCCACCAGCTGTACCACCAGTGGCCCGAATAAAATTTTTTCTGTTCCTCGTTGTGCCACCAATGACATTTATACAATATTCTCTACATTAATCAAAATCTTTGTATGAAATCAACTTTACCTACGGAGTAGAAGTGCATAGGCAAAGACTTTGAAAACTGTCAAATCGACACTTACTGCATCTAAAGAACACTAGCTACGCCCCGCGGTGAATAGTTCCCGTTCCCGTGGAAATACCGTGATCAAAAATAGCCTATGTGTTATTCCTGGTCATAAACTATGTGTATTCCAAGTTCAGCCAAATCCGTTCAGTAGTTTCGCGTGATAGAGTAACAAACATCCATACATACTTACAAAATTTCACGTTTATAATAATAATAATAATTTATTTTTATAATTTTTAAATAATTAATTATATAATATTAGTAGGATTAGAAGTAGAATAGTGATTGTGTAGCCACGAATAGTGATTATGCCGAATACCGAATATCCGGCTAAGTTGATGTTAATGAGACCGACTCATTACTCCATACATCCAAATAGAAAATTGGAAAGAAAAGCCTTTAAGTTGGTACATAAAATGCCAAGTAAATAATCCCTATGATAAAGTGGCAAAGATCCCACTCGAGCAGTAATATTTTACTTTTTTGATAACACGTTACACCCACGTAAAAAATATCAGGTTACTTAAAACTATAAAATGTATATAGTTAAGTAAATAATCATCATTATCCTATGTAAATGGATTATAATGGTTTTGGTTTGAGTGACTAAAAAAAATATTAAATTTTTAGGTATGTCTTCGATTTTGTGCAAATTTTTCAAAATACGGAAAAATGTTTTTTTGTACATAAAAAAATTACAAAATTCTGCAAATAATAAGTCTTATTAGTGTCTGTAGATTATATTTCAATTTAGTAAAAGTGTAGGTGCCAGGTCGTCGTAAAAAAACATTATCGTCAATCAGATTTCCCAACTAAGTAGATAATAGTGGCAATTCGGAGTGTCGCAAAAGCTAAACAAAACTAACTAAAATTAATGCCATCCTATTTATTCCCATCGCTATGAAAGGGACGGCAACATTTTTCAAAAGCTAAACTAAACCTAGTATTATTGTATCTGTGACTAAACTAACTAAAATTAATGCCATCCTTTTTATTCCCATCGCTATGAAAGGGACGGCAACATTTTTAGTTAGTTAAGTTTAGCTTTTGCGATACTCCGAATTGCCACTAATGTTCACGCTAAATACTCAAATAAAGCTAACTTAAAACCAATTAAACCAAAACTAGAAGAAAATATTTTTTAGATCTTTAAACATTTAGGTAGATATTTTTTAGCAAGCTGAAAAATACCATCCTAAAAAATTACTTTTGCTCACCTAATTATTCGGAAGGCTCTTCACACGCAGACTGGTAATTTGAATAAAAAAATATTTAGAAAGATTCACAGTTATGGGGAAATTAACTGTGGAGGGATGCACCGTACAAGTCGGATGCACGGCGTCGTGTGCCGGCTGTCTGCTGCGCGGCGGTGGCGGCGGCGGCGGAGGCGGCGGCGTCGGCGACAACTCCCCCTACGTCCTACTCACCTAGGTCACGTCACTGTGACTTGGCTTGCATCAAAAAACTACGTTTATGACACTGATTTAAGACCCATTTTTAAATTGACAGTTTAAAATGATCTGATTCCCGATTATAATACGAATAATAAATCTATTATCTTGAAATCTAATATAATATAAATTATAATAATACTTTTAAACGAGCTATTCTTGAACCTAAATATATATACCTTATATACCTATATAAATATAGCTACGTCCGCGGTGAATAGTTCCTGTTCCCGTGGGAATACCGGAACCAAAGTAGCCTATTCTTTAATCCAGGGTATAAGCAATCCTGGTACCAAATTTCATTTAAATCCGTCCAGCTGTTTGAGCGTGAAAGAGTAACAAACACACTTACATACTTACACACAACTTTCACCTTTATAATTATTAGTGTGATAATCTAATTCTCGGAAACGGTTACAACTATTTTCAGTTTTGGGAGCAATAAATCTATCTAGCTTGGATTCATTTTCAGAAAATTTAAAGTATCGGTGTTTTCAGGCAATAAAAAAATACCAAGCAAAGCTTGGTCATCCAGGTACCCCACTTGCGAATAAAATGAAAAAAAATTAGCTATGTATGTATGTATATGTAGCCAGTAAAGCTGCTATTTATAGGAATAATTTCGTTGTAAATTCTTTCAGATCTTTTGCATTTTGATTAGATCATTTGATGATGTCTATAGAGGTAATAGTACCTTGTTCTATTATTTATTAATTGTGATAGTGAATTCAAATCATTTTTAGGTAGATACTTATATTAAAAAAAATCTGGTATGCATATGCATACATAAAAATCTATTACTCGTAATATTTACAATAAAAATGTGAAGTAGTTTCAAGTAAAATAACTTGTAGAATGTCATCGACTATTAGTCGTATATGAGTACAATTATATTCCTCTTCTGTGTCCTGTACATTCTACCCTTCGTCCTTCGCCACGCCTGGACGCAAGTCACTTGCCATTTAGTATAATGAGAGGCGAATAAAAAATATATTTGTAAAGGCATTCGTCCTCATGTGGGCGGTATAATTACCAATAGCTTGTATCATTTGTTTGCCTTTGCGGTCGCAAATTGCGGAAATATCACATAATTAGCACACAAGACTGCGAGATATTATCCATTATTACGCTTGATCGTTTTTGGTCACGGATTTGAAAGCTTGTTTGCTTGGGGAAACTATTAGTTGTTACTGTAACTGGTTAGCGTGATGAAAATATTGTACAGTCAGCACCAGAATATAGCACAGTAAGTTGAATATCTCAAGAAATATCAGTTTTTAAATGACTTCAAAAAAGGACTACCACAAGGACTTCACCACATTCACATGGTGGTGAAGTCTATTTTGTGCTTCTGCATATTTTTTCAAACTTTATCAACGAAGTCTAAGTTATGTATATATGTGGGAACACATAAATGGGCCATAGCGATTAAGTTAAGTTTGTAAGTACTGTTTGTTCTCCGAATAAACCAAAATAAAATAAATAAATAAATAAGGTCCCGGTTACGGTCTTCATTTCTTACGTACCAGAGAGCATTCACGATATCCCTAAGTATTTTATTTTGAAAGCACTGGATGATTCGAATGTTGCTTTTTTAGTACCGCCTCATAGCCGTATAGAGTAGGTCCATACTGGCATTAGGACCTGTTTGTATAAGATAATTGTATTGTGTACCTACGTACTGATAGCGCGGCTTGTCTTTGTTGCAATTTGTTTGCAGCGAAGCTCATCCCTTTTCTTCTTTACGTGAGCTTTCCAGCCACAGATTTATATTTTTCAGCGCTACTTTGCGTCAAGGGTTATACCCGATACGTCTCTGTATTAAATAAATAAAGAAATATCCTTGGACATTTCACTTAGCGTCATCTAATCTCAAACTTGGTAATCAGATGACTGATAATTAATACTACTTTTATAAATATTTTTTGTAAATACATATATATTATGCATCGACTCGAGACAAATATGTGTAGTTCACACACATTTCACATTTGTCCCGTGGCGGGAATCGATCCCGCAACTTCCGCGTCCCAAATGGTTTTGCTATACCTACTAGATGGTATTCCTCCTTTTTGTTGGCAAAGTTTATTATGAATAGATTTAGATTATATTATTATTATTATTAATGAAATAAAATATATTATATTACTCGTATATTACTTTTCTACAATAGCTCTTGCTATAGAAACATAACAATGTATAAGGAATTGGCATTCGATAACGATTGATAGTCACTTGTTCAGAAGTGTAAACAAAGGATCATCTATGTTAGAAAGAGAATACGAAGCGGTTGGATATATCTACAGGCTCTAAGGCGGTATATATTCCTGTTATACCCCTGAGAAATCCCCTTAGGGGGGCAACGTAAAATTGACATTCAAAGCCAGGTAAAGCCAGGCACATTGTTACAAATTGGCCCATCGCTTAATGTGACCGCAATGAACGATGCGGTACCAATGGGTACATTGAACGATGCATCAAGAATGGAAGTGCAGTCTCGTGTGAACAGGCAGAAAGCCGCGCCACACTCGACGCTGATTGAATCGCTCTCAATTACCACCTTCCTTCTCATCATTGTGACGTAATTGCATCGGGATCGAACAACAACATAGTATCAGAGGCCCTAGCCATGTTACATTTCGACAATCGCTTTCGATTAGAAACTAAAAAAAATGTATAGGAATTGACATTCGATGACGAAAACTCGAGCGATCAGAAATGTCAAATCAAAGGTGTAGCGATGATAGAAATCGAATAGTGAATGCCGGTTGGCTAGGCCCTCAGATATCTTACGGTGTGCTTCCATCAGATGTGCCAGCAGAGCATGTAGCCCTCTACATGCTCTGGATGAATGAAAGCTGTACTAAAACAGGTGTATGAGGCGAGTGTGAATGGGACTGCTGAAAGGAGAAGACTTTTTGATCATTCTTTCTCTCGATCTGTGCAGTGAGTGAAAGTCCGCCTGAGAAGCAGAGGTTACGGGTTCCCCGCTGCGGAACAAATGTTTGTATAATCTGCTAATATTTGTAATTGTATCTATGTAGTATATCAGTCATCTGATTCACATAAGCATTAAATTGCTAAGCTTGGGACTAATAAATAATAATAAATATCCTTGGACATTTCACACGGCGTCATCTAGTCCCAAGCTAAGCAATTTAATGCTTGTGTTATGGTAACCAGATGACTGATAAACTACATAGATACATTTTTTTTTTTGTAAATACATACATATTATACATAGAAAACACCCAGACACGAAACAAATATTTGCAGATCATGCAAACATTTGTCCCGCAGCGGGGATCGAACCCGCAACCTCTGCGTCTCAGGCGGGCTTTCGCCCACTGCGCCACAGAGGTCGTCGATGGCGCTGTGTGGAATGTCCATCGATATTTATTTATTTATTATACTTGGACCAAATTGGGGACATTTTGGTCAACAGTAGGTACCATTAACCGGTGAATGTGTGCGTGTTTGAATAATGTGATGTGAGTGAATAGCAAGTGGATATCCGTGTGACCTATGGTCGTAGGTAGACTATGGGAAAGAGGCGTTGCTTATAACTTTTGTATGTAATGTAAGTATGCAGGAGGAAAAATCCACCCACAACAGAGCTGCGCTTCTGTATCTTGATGTACAAAATGCCTGTGAGCGTGTGTCCGTAATTCTTCTAATCGACTTGACCGATTTCGATAATTTGTTTGCAATGTGACCTATAATATTACATGCCAAACCATTTAGTTATAAGTTTTGATATACACGGTAGGTGGTGCTGATATCGATACTGTATTAGTTGTATTTTAAAATCAGAAGCGCTCATCACGGTGTTCTCTAAACACCGTAAAGTCGGGACTTGGCCCAAGTTTTTATAAAATTTAATTGTACTTGACGACTTGTACAGTTATCAGTGTTGACGGTTATAAAAGGCATGGTTGAACTCACCCTAATTCCTATACTTTGTATACAGGGAGTATCCCCCACGAGTTGTACTGTCAGCACGAGAATTATACTGAATAGCTCTTAAGAAAATGGACCAAAATCGTAACAGACAGACAGACAGAATTACATTACAAGTATTTAATATTATACCTATATGTGAAAGTTTGTGTGTATGTAAGTGCGTTTGTTACGCATTCACGCTCAAACTGCTGGACAGATTTGAATGAAATTTGGTACTAGAACTGCTTATACCCTGTATTAAAAATAGGCTACTTTTGATTTCGGTATTCTCTTGGAAACGGGAACTATTCGCCGCGGGTAACACCGCGGGGCGCAGCTAGTATACCTAGTTATATTATTTTATTATTTTGTCCAAGGATATTTCCTTAAAACAGGGATTGAAAGTCGTGAGTTCGGAACCGGCCGTGCGTCAATGGGCTTTTCGTGTGAAAAAAATTATATGCGCTTTAACACGAGCTTTATGTAGTGAAGGAAAGCATCGTAAGGAAACCCGCGGCTAGTCAGCCCCATACGTATTGACCATTGTCTTTCCTGTGGATATGGCCAGCTAAGCTGAGAGGATGGTTTAGGTGCTGGGCAAGCTTATTCCATCACTTGCCTCTTGACTCTATATAAATCATTTCTGTGCGTGAAATCGTGAATATGTTTGACTAGTTACAAATTTTAGCATAATTAAATAAATGTACAGAGAATGCACAGAGAGCCATGGAGCGCGCCATGCTCGGTATTACGCTATTAGACAAAGTCCCCAACACCGAAATCCGCAAACGGACTAAAGTCCAAGACATCACCGAGCGGATGCTGGGACTTAAATGGAGTTGGGCAGGTCACCTGGCAAGACGGAGTGACGGCAGATGGACCAAAATGCTGACCGAGTGGTGGCCTAGACAAGGACACCGTAAAAGGGGACGTCCACCGGCTCGATGGGTAGATGACATCCGCAAAACAGTGAGTTGCACGTGGCTAAGACTAGCGCAGGATAGAGGCGAATGGCATTCACGAAGGGAGGCCTATGCCCAGCAGTGGGTTAAAAGTGGCTGATGATGATAATGATGAGACATACTTAATAAAATAAATAAGACCCGGATCTTAGTTAGGCATGCATGGGGCCGACCGAAGCCAACACACAGATGCCCTTTATTATTACGTAATAGAATAAAAACAGTTTATAGAAATATTAGTTTTTTGTGTAGGTATTAGTTGAGTGGCAGTCATTGTCACGGGAGCTCTATTGTTAGCCGGTCACTCACATTCGCGGGAATAGGTACACGTACAATAGTGTAGGACGATATTCTCAAAGGCGTTCGCAAAGTTATTTTTATACAAAACTAGCTGTGCCCCGCGGTGTTACCCGCGGTGTATAAGTTAATAGATTTTTTAACGACTTTTAAAAAGGGGGAGGTTCTAAATACGTCGACTGGGTGAACCGATTTTGATGATTATTTTTTTGATCTGATGAGGATCGTCAGAGATATGAATAAAAAATGCACCTTAATAGTGCAGAAAATTACTATTTTCTTACGTAATTGAAATTTTTTTCATAAAATTTTTAATTTTAATTTTGCTTCTTGGTTAAGACCAATGCGTCATTGTGTCACTTGATTTTGGTGCTCATAGAACAGGATGACTGCTGGTCGGTTACTATTCTATGGTCTAACACAGTTTATTTTGCTCGCAAAATATTCAAGAAGCTACCATGCGAGCGAAGCGAGCTTCGACCCAAGCGAGCGCAGCGAGCCGAAATTTTTAAGACAAATTCGTTATGTGACATTTGATGTAGCTTATAGTGCTTACAGAAAAGGCTGACTGTTGGTCGGTCCCTATTCTATTGTCTGACATAGATCAATTTGCCAGCAAATATTCAAGAAGCTACCGTGCGAGTGAAGCGAGCTCAGTGAGCGTCTTAAACTCGCGAAGCGAGCCGAAATCTTTAAAACAAATACTCCTGACGTGACACTTGATTTTGCTTATGGAGCTCATAAAAAAGGCTGACTGTTGGTCTGTTCCTATTCTATGGTCTGACATAGTTTATTTTGCTTGCAAAATATTGAAGAAGCTATCATGCGAGCGGAGCGAGCCAAAATTTTTAAGAAAAATGCGTCATGTGTGACACTTGATTTTGCTTATAGTGCTCATAGAAAAGGCTGACTGTTGGTTAGTCCCTATTCTATGGTCTGACATAGATCAATTTGCGAGCAAAATATTCAAGAAACTACCGTGCGAGCGAAGCAAGCTTCAAACTAAGCGAGCGTTGCGAGCCTTTTAAACTCGAGCCGAAATTTTTAAGAAAAATGCGTCGTGTGACACTTGATTTTGCTTATTAGTGCTCATAGAAAAGGCTGACTGCTGGTCTGTTCTTAGTCTATGGCCTGACATAGTTCAATTTGCTAGTAAAATATTCAAGAAGCTACCGTGCGAGCGTAGCGTGCTTCGAACTAAGCAAGCGCATCGAGTTTCTTAGACTCGAAATTTTTAAAATAAATTCGTCATGACTGCCACTTATGTTTGCTCATGGTGCTCAAAGAAAAGGCGCTGGTCGGTTCCTATTCTAAGGTCTGACACAGTTCAATTTGCTTGCAAAAGATTGAAAAAGCTACATGCGAGCAAAGCGAGCGCAGCGAGGCTTTTAGACTCGAAGCGAGCCGAAACTGTGGGAAATGTAATAAAATAGCGATCATGAGGTGATGTACCGAATTTTAATGGTCATGTTGTTATCCAGGATATCAACTGACCTGGTACCAAATTTCATTCAAATCCGTCCGGCCGTTTGAGCGTGATGGAGTTATAACATTGCCTGTGCTGCCATCTATTAACATTATTTTGCCTAACAGTTACGTTTCACGGCCAAACTATTTTGATGAATAATTTGGTTTATAATCCCACAGAACCATTCCTTTTTTCAGCAATTTAAGGTAGCCTATTTGTTAATCCAGGGTAGGTACTGCTACCAAATTTAATTCAAATTCATCAAGCCGTTTGAGCGGAATAATTACTTTACCTGTGCTGCCATCTATTGAAATTATTTTGTTAGTTTTTCACGGCCAAACTATTTTGTATTTGTTTATCCCACGGAATCAATGCACTTTTCAGGAATTTTAAGTAGCGTATATCCAGGGAATAAACAATCCTGCTACCAAATTTAATTCAAATTCATCTAGCCGTTTGAGCGTGAAGGAATAATAACTTTGCCTGTGCTGCCATCTATTGAAATTATTTTGTTACTTTTTCACGGCCAACTATTTTGTGTATACTATTTTAATGAATTTGATTAATAATCCCACGGAATCAATGCATTTTTCGGGAATTTTAAGTAGCGTATATTTTAATCCAGGGTATAAGCAATACTGCTACCAAATTTCATTCAAATCCGTCCAGCCGTTCGAGCGTGAAGGTGTTATATTTTTGCTTGTGCTGCCATCTATGAAGTTATTTTGTCTGACAGCTGCCTTTTGCACGGCCAAACTACCAAAACTATTCTAATGAACATTTTGTTTTCTAATCCCACGGGAACACTGCACTATTCAGGAATTTCAAGTAGCCTATTAGTTATTCTAGGGTATAAGCAATCCTGATACAAAATTTCATTCAAATCCGTTCAGCCGTTTGAGCGTGAAAGAGTAAGAAACACACTTACATACTTACACACACACAAACTTTCACCTTTATAATATTAGTGGGATTGAAAATAATCTGACAATGCACGTAGGTTGTGTCTTTGACACTATTTTGTAGTTAATGTGAATGACCTGCGCACAAACAATAAATTTAAATTAATAAATTATAAAAAAACAACTTTACGCGCTTTTTTTCTCATACTTAAGCATACATACCTACATAATAATTATACTTGGCAATTTACAATAATTTGCATTGCGTTAGGTAAACATCATAATTGTAATATTAGTAATGGTACAGGATTTAATCGCATTATTTGATTGTAATAACTCAATGCATTATTTACATTGTTACCGGCATTTTGACTGTTTGAAAAAATAGGTTGTAGAAAAATATAAATAGCGCTATTCAATGCGTATTCAAACAAAAAATTGAGATCGCAAAATTTCAGGAAAAAACGATCTCATAAGGCTAATAATTGCATAATAGTAGATTATGAACTTTAAGCCTTTGCCGCCCGCCGTAGCGCCGTAGCGATGTAACGCGCCGCCCTCAAAAGACATCAACGGGCGCGCGTAGCAGTTGCTACGGCGTAGCTACCTTATGCTATTAATCTACCTATGACTATTATGGTTTAATATTTTGTTCTTAGACTTTGAGGCTACCAATTTGAGAGCATCGAAAATAGGTTGGTTTTGATTTGACATCGGTGGCGGTGTAGCGTTCGTGGCGCCGGCGCTTCGGGACAAACTCTGAGCTGTTTCATTATAGATGGGCTGATTGGAATATAATATTGTGAAGTACACGGGACGGATTTTTTTAAAAGCTTTTGTGATCCTTTAAAGTCAAAATTATGTATAATCTATAATTAAATATACTGAGGGTCTGTTTTTCAGGCCTACTAAGGGCGTCACGTTGTCATGTTAGAATCAAAGTCATGTTAGGACTTACGTGCTCGATTTTATATGATAAATTTATGCATTCCAAATATTTTAATTGTATAGTGTGGAAATAATAGTGAGAATTACTTAGAAATGTTTATAGCTTTTTTGTTTGATAATAAAAAAATAAAGTAACTATATGCAGATCATGAATGACCTAAGTACAATTGTATATATTATTTTAATATATTATTAACAAAATGTATGATAAAAATGTATTATTTTATCTGAATATATTTTCATTTTCAAAATAAAATCACAGGCAAAACTTACACTATGAAGCGTTTCAGTATTCGTTAGACTCGCTATATTTAGAATTTGTCTGTATGTTGGATATTGGAGTCTTATTATCCAATTTGCAAATGTGTGTAGGGACCTATAAAAACAAAAATAGTACGCAACCAACCAATGTCCACAATACACATACCAATGTCACGCGCGCTTGCAATTCTATTGATAAATTAGTAGTAAGTAAAATATTATTGAATTTTTAAGTGTCCCCCTTGAATTCACTGTAAGTATTAAGTACATACTTACCAGTGTATTTGCCAGGCTAATGGGGCCAAGACATAAAGAAGAGATAGATGGAGTAAGTTGAGAAGACCTTTACCCAGCAATAGGACGAGAAAACTTGAATATGTAACTGAAATTTCTGTTCTTCTCTATGCCGATAATTAAAAAAATCGTGTTCTACAATATTTTCTGTATAATTAAACCGCAAAAAACAAAATGATGTTATGGATAATTATTATGTTTTACACCCATTCATTACCAATTTAACTTTTATTCCTATCGCATTGTCAACTTTTTTTTTGCTACACAAAACAAAGACAGTTTTCATGATTTTTGTCCGTGGTGAATCTAAAAGTGCCAATAATTGTCTACTTTACCCTATCTGATATTTATTTATTCTTAAAAGCGAGGACGATTTGAAGGGTTATGCATCGATCAGCGCCATCTACAGGTAACTTGATGGACAGGAGGTCCCTTAGAGACCTGGTAGATGGCGCAAATAGGTTCATAACCGAATCGATGTGTTTTTCGATTTTCATTTATTCATTTCATTTTCGGGCCAACTTCATAGGATAATTTTAATTTTCAAATAAATAACTCGGTGCAAATGTAATAAAGTACCTACTAAAAAAACTATAGATTTAAAGGGTGTTTTTTCTTATCAGTCTTATCATCTTGTGCGGGGTTCCACGGGTGACTAGCTGGTCTCCCAAGCCACACGACGAAAACGTATAAAGATCGACCGCGAATTCAACCAGCATAAGTCACCCGTGTAAACCCTGCTTATGGAGACGGCGCGGCGATTTAGCAGCGGTCTGTGCTCTAGGAAGCCTATCTATATGGTTAGATTAAGTCAGGCTGCCATCTACAAACTAAAGCAGACAGAATTCTGATAATTTACATCATAATTCTGCCTGTTTTAGTTTGTAGATGGCATAACATTTTTATTTTCCATTTTCTTTATTTTATAGCGTTTATTCCTTTCTTAGTCATATCGATATCCTTTGCTATCTTTCTACTATTTTTATATCAAATTGAAATACTTACTGTAGAATACCTTCAGCTCTAGTAACATAAGTACCTACCTTCTTTCCATTCTATGTATTTCATCGCATCGAATTTTATTATATTTCATCATAAATCAATACGTTCCATAAGATAATTTAACTAAGGCACATTGAAGGTTCAAATCAAATTACTTATAGTAGCGACGACCTGACAAAGTCACGTATGACCTAATGCTTAATTCTGTAAAAAACGACTTATACCAATTTTGTACTTGGACGTGCCTCTGACTACCCTCTTAGACATCTTTAGAAGGTTTAATCAAATGTCTACCGCGCCTTAGAAATTCAGTTATAAATTCATAATCATCGGTTATTTATCAGGCAACAAAGAAAAACATAATAAATATGTACAAGACAATGTTATTTAGGTACTTTGTAGTTTGTATTCAACCTATTTTGTACCTACTTCTACGCAAGGAATGCAAGTGTAGTTTTGAGTGTAGGTTTGTGAAAATGCAAATATGGGTGTGAAAGGAGTGAGAGGTAGGTACTTGGATGCCGAGTGGAAGAATATAATGAGAAATGAAAATACTTATTATTATCATAGTGTCGACTCCACTTAGTAATATAAGGGCATGATAATGATGATTTATACATAGACATTTTTATTTAGGGATCTTTTTGGTTTTTAAATTGTTTGCACTGAGACGAACCCGCATCCTGCCTTTACCGTAGCCAAGCTGGGCAGACGACGTCACAGGTGAAGTTTTGGAGGGATCCTGATCGTGTTTCTGACAAGAGGGTTCAGTTTGTTGGAGTACATAAGTGCGCTAAACTAAAAGTTTAATTTGGTATCACGTATTATTTTATCTGTGGTATCACTTATACAAATTCTCGTGTAAAGCTTCGCCTATCTTTACACTACGCACCCACGCGCTGTCCACTCAACTCAACAGCCGGCTAATAACAATAAAATACGTATTAAATTGACAATCGTGCAAGAATAGTCAGTGATTGGTGATAAAGTAACCAGTTACGTAACTAGCCGTGCTTTCTTCCGCGAATTGTGTGCCTCGCTCATTGTACAGCGGTAAGAGGGAGATAGATGCGCACACCCGGAGACTGTACAATATAGGGCTGTCTCCTATCTTAGATTGTTTGATAAAATTTATAATTATTTAAAACTTAGAAAAAGGCCCCTTAGGGCGTTCAACACTTTACATTATCTTTAAATGACTAAGTATAACTTTTTTGACTGACATTAGATTTCAATAAATTATAGCCTATAATATGCCCTGATATACGTTTTAACTATTTGTGAAAACCGCAACAAAATCCGTTGCGTAGTTTTGGAGATTAGCGAACACAGACAAGGTATTAGATGAGCACATAGCCTGATAATAATTTAAAGGTTGGAGTTGGAAATATCTTTTTGTGAAGCTTCGAGCTTTTGGGAGGGAGTCGCGTTGGAACAGGCATTAGAATCACCTAGCATGTAATACGAAACTTAAGTGATCCTTGAGGCTTGAGGTCCTACAAGAATCAATTATTTTTCTTTCTTTCTTTCCTTCTTTTTCTTTGTAACGATTATGTACCTACTATGGTAAAAACATATTTACATAACGAACGTCTTTTGTCATAAATTTAACCTACTTTGTAGAGGAGACCTACCAACCATCGGTCGAAGTGCAATGATCGACGTGGGCATTAAGCTGCATACTTTATAGAGAGACCAGCCAATTAATCAACTGTCGAAGTGCATCGATCGAATTGGGCATTAAGCTACGCGTCCACTGCGTTGGAAATAGAGGCACTTAGTAACTAAGTAACTGAGTATCTACGCAGCGTGATGGGCCGTTGATTGATAACGTAGGACGATTTGGGGGTACTACAAGTTTTATTTTTTGCAGTGGCTAGATAAAGGCCAAGCAGGAAAAAAGTTTAATTATTTAAGAAACGCACGCATATTTATGTTTTAAAAGGGGGAGGGTTTGACAGTGGTTTAAATACCGCCTGAAACGCAGAGGTTACGGGCCTGATCCCCGCTGCGGTCAAATGTTTATAAGATCTGCAAATATTTGTCTCGAGTCTGGGTGTTTTTTTTATGTATAATTTTACAAAAAATATATAATGTATGTTATCAGTAATTTGGTTATCAAACTACAAGCATTCAATTGCTTAGCTTGTCACTAGATGACGCTGTGTGGAGTGTCCTAGGGTAAATATTTATTTGATTTCTAATACTACAACACAGCTTGCTATTTCTAATATATCGCAGAACGCTGCGATTCTAGCTTGTGGACGCGTAGCTTTAAGGCATTAAGACTTTCATTTGAAATGCAAGCATGAACTATCACGCGATAGCCAGTCCTACGTTGTAATCATAGAAAATGAAGACATTTACTAACCTACCTACAGGTTTGCTTTCCATAGTTTCAAACCCCCAATTGGTCGCAACTCGCAAAGATGGACAAAAAATGTACCTAATGCAAGGAGTAGTAGGTAGTTAGGTACCTATGAAATGGCAAGAAATAGCACAATAGAGATTATTTGTTGTTACGCATTAGAAAGTCAATCAAACAAAATAATACCTAAAAAAATATTTAAAACATTTTCATTACCTACATGATGCCGTTGTGAAACTTTTTATTACACATAATACCTACAAAGCAAAAGCAGAGGCTAACGAATGGTGTCGTAGTCATAGGTAGGTACATAATCATTAATGATACTGATCAGCTTTCAAATTGATTAGGTATGATTCAGAACAGGTGTTTTTTTCTGTATTTAATTTATAGACGAGTTCTACAAGTAGGTACATCGGACATTGATTAGTCGGATGCCTTGCGAGCTCGACTGCACGCATGAGCAGAAAACAATGTTTTACATTAAACATTGCCAAGTAAGTTGTGATGCAGCAAAACCACCAACCCTAACAATTTTCCAAAGCAATGATTGCAGTTCAACAAACTGCGCGAGAGTCGATCGTTGAACCTCGACAAAGCTTTGTGCGTCCCTTTCCAGCGCGTGGGCGAACACCGGCCCTCTCTTTCCGCGCTGCCATATACCGCCTTCAGGCGCGACCATCGCTGGTATTGTTCTATGGGAAACGGCGGAAAGCGACGCCGCCGCGCGATGAACATCGATATCTAACATTGACTTAGCAATAACCAAAGTTACGTGCAAGAGTTCACTCGACCATTCTCTTTACTTTCATGTATTAAACATAAATAACTAATATTGCAATGTTTTTATTGCAGTTTATAGACGGACGTAGCGATAATTTCTTACTGGAAATTGAGTTCAGTTTTTTAAGCCTTTGTTTAGAATTGTGTGGTCGAATTAGCAGACATGGGATGCAGGAAATGAAAGCACTAATGTGTAAAAAAATCATGACGTTAAGATTTTACTGCATAATACTAGTCTTGTTTCTATGCTGGTTCTTCATTCCAAAAGTTTTATTGTGAGAAGGTTAATTATAAGTAACCCTTGTTTTTAAACCACCTGAAGGCCTTCGCAAGGCTAAAGGATTTCATAGCCGGGTCTTCGACAACCTCTCTGGCACAGTGGGTGAAGGCCCGCTTGAATCACAGAAGAAGCGGGTCCGATTCCCGCCGCACAGAAAATGTTTGTATGATCTGCAGGTTTGGCGTGTCACCCTAAATTCATTATATACATTTAAGCTTCTGTAGCTGCTCATATTATATCTCTTCAATTTGAAAGTCATAAAAAACATATTTATTTAAAGCTTTGCTAAATTAACAGAAAATAAATAGATAAGATTAATTTAATTGTTCCGAAGTATTCCGAACATGGTTGTATACAAAGCGTGTTACTTACATCAATTATAGTTCAGCATATTCAACTACTACTATGGTCATGACTATGGTCATGGCATACTATGATTGAATTTAGAAGACATTCTAACATTATTGGCTCCTTATCAATACAATAATCAGTATTAGCAGGCCAGTAATAGTCCTCCTAGGGCTAACTCTAAAAGCCTGATGCTATGAGAAATGATGCATCTCATCATTAGCTTACACTTGGGTCACTGGAATAGGATTCAAGAGAGGGTTGTTAGAAAAATAGAACAGCTAGTAGGCTCGGAGCATCGCGACCTATTTAGATGTTGACCTTACGGCCGGCAAACCGCTTGTTTAATAATAATAAAAAATAATAAAATATCCGTGAACATTTTACACAGCGTCATCTAGTCCCAAGCTAAGCAACTTATGACTGACATACTACATAGATACATTTTTTTTGTAAATACATAGGTACACATTATAGATAGAAAAACACCCAGACTCGGAACAAATATCTGCAGAACATGCAAACATTTGTACCGTGGCGGTGATCGAACCCGCAACCTCCGCGTCTCAGGCGGGCCTTCGCCCACTGCGCCACAGAGGACGTAACCTTACTTTACTGGAAGCAATAATGGGTTTCCCGACTCTGTCCCGTTTTTTGTCATCTTGACACGTTGCCGTGTTAGGTCTACGGGACAACAAAACGCAGTTTGGGTTCTAGCTTTTCTTTTCAGTGACTCATTCGCTTTTAAATAGTCAAGCTCCCAGTGCTAAACTGATCGAGCAATGAAGCTCGCCAAAGTACTTTAGTAGTGGTACTTTAGATAAAATAAATAATCCTGAAATAAATCCATGTACCTAATAAAATCAATCAACGAACCATTTTCTATCCGATATCCGGCTGGATATCGTTAGTGACCGGATATCCGTGGCATCATAAACGGAGGGCAGAAATAAAGGAAAACTTATATGATATGCGGCTACTTTAATTATAATATCTTATTATACTTATTATACCTTTAGACGAGCAATTATTGTTTATAAATAATTACATAATATACATAATACCTCTATATATAATTTGAATTTCGGAAACTTAGTAGGTATGCAGGGGGTTTCGGGGGAAGCTAGGATTCATTTTTAGAAAACGCCGTTTTATCCGTGTTTAAAAACAATCAATAAAAAACCGAGCAAAGCTTGATCACCCATGTACCTACTTAGTTACTATTAAAACAGTAAGTAACAAGCTAAGCAATTTAATGCTTGTGTTATGGTAACCAGAAATACTTATATTAATTGTATCGTGGTTTAAACTATACAGGTATATTTTTAAACTCCATCTATAAAAGATTATTGTAATTGTTGTACTTTAAGTAGGTACAAGGCACCAAACCGGTCAATAGCGCATAACTAAAAAAATAAAAAAAAACCTTATAGTATAGGATCCCGTCATACAACGACCTTCACCGAGATGTTTATTTGATGAAACGTATTTTATATGTAATTTAATAAGTCAATAAATATATTGCATATGGGTTGTCTAAAAAATTTCAGTCCAGTAATATGCTTAATTAAAAAAAAAATTAACGTTTCACCGGTATAATTATTAGACAAATTCTATACCAATCGAAAGTCTGAAGCCCATAGAATATGCAAACGTTGTGTTGCCTATTATTTTCCGGTATTGATCTATTCTATAAATGGTTTAACTACCTACGACTTTGTTATCCTGGTGATTTTCTACGAGCTCAGCCAGTGGTATCATAAACAATAAAAACAATGATGTTTAATTAAATGGCAAAATTAAAAAAATTGCTATCTATTTTCATTGCCAAAAAACTTAATCTTAGCTTAATATAACTGGTAAATTTTAATAATAGGCATGTATTGTTTCAGCAAGTTTATTTCGCTATTCGGTTTTTAATAATAAGGAAAAATAAAAAATGATAGAACTACACTAATGCAAGAATTACAAAAATATTATAAAAAGCATTGCACAAAAATGTAAGTCGCATAGCAAAACTTCGCCTTACATACGAGTATTAATTCGCAGCCGGCCACCGAACTATTACCTAAAATACGTTTATGTTGAACAAGTAAGTATTTTATAAGCAACAAGCTTTAGCCTGTTTACAGGTATTTGTATTAATACAGTATTGTTAACCGAAAAACTCCTAGCTCCTTGCAGCATCAGATCAGCTTTCTGTTACCTTTGTGTTGCCTTGTAGATAATCGAGAGTCAAAAAGTGTATCTAATTTTAAAGCGATTGGACAGGAAAGTGGGCCTCCAAATGGCCTTTCCATGACCCATGCCAACTAACATCCTTTAGGTTCGACCATTTCCCAAAATGCCCGCTCTAACAAAAAGCTTTTAAAAAATAACTGACAAACAAGTGACCGATGCACACTATGCACATCCTAAAATAAACGATGTGCCTTAGGTTTATAAAGACCGTTTCCTAAAATGCACCGTCAGATTGCACAGAACAAACTTCGAAATTCAATGAAATCCAACTAACCAAGCACTTCGTAAGCGGTAGGTACGGTCGACCAAAAATGTGTTCTATAGGTCGCGCCACGTAACAAGAGCGCTGGCTGTCAAACTGCGCAGTGGTCGATGATTGGTGGAGAGTGACACGGCGCACTTCATACCATTGATTTAGCGAGTGCTATTGGTTCGTCAGCGAGTGAACACAGGCGCAAACATACCCCCGCTACTTCCCCGACCGCGCTCTTTTTACTACATTTTACTTTTTATACCACCCTACGGTTGAGTTTCATTTGGACATCATAAACAACAAGGTCGATTTTCACTTGCAATAACATTATGAAGTGAAATTTGCTCTCTTTACTATATTACGTCACGCCATTTGTGTCAAGTTCGCATTCTCGCATGAATAGTGGGTATAGATCTCACAGAATTTTTTGTCAAAACTGGTTGACTACTTTCTTAGCCCGACCGTACCTGAGAGCTGATTTTGAAGCATTTTGCATAATTACAACTTAAAATGTGTAGACTTAGAGTTGCAAGACTTTATCCAAGTTCTATCTACTTTAGTTTTTAATGAGAAGGCATTTTATACGTGGCTTCAAGTATTCTCGTCCAGCCAACGTCAGTCCTCAATGCTTAGCAGATAATGGAGCTCGGATGCCATACGTGTTACGAAAACAATATTTTATAGCTTGTATGAGACTTCCTAGCAGCATTTGTATAATCTGTGCCTGAAGCGAAAGTAGTTTGATAGACAAATGGAAAGTGCGGAAGGGACTGAGATTAGGGCGAGAACATGGCCAAGCGAAAGTAACGTTGCGACGCAAAGTCAAAACACACAATCATCTCGACACAACGTTTCACTTTGACGTTAGCACGTTATCAGACATTAACAATTAAGTGTGTGCCATAACGCCGAGGAATGAGCGGGAGAGCGAATAATGTTTTTACTCGTGAGTGAGAAGCGCAGAACGATAGACACGCAACATAATTTATAGCGAAAAAACAGTTTTTATTTAATTACAAGTTAATTAAACAAGTAATCGAAAAATTAAAAAACCAGAACTAAATGAATACTTCTAGGCTATTTGTCAAAACATAAAACCAACAAAAATAGCGTTCTGTTCCTGAGATAAATAGCAAACTGTGTGAAAAACATGTATTTTTCAAAAAAATATATGATCGAGAAAACTTTTACCAATCGTGTTTTTAAAAAACCACAACGCAAGATAAAAGTTCAAAGTTTAATTTCTCCAAACATTATAAGGTGGTATCTTTCACGGATTTTGAGATCTAATACGATTCAAACCACATATTTGCTACCTACGGCCTCTTAACTAGGAAGATTGATGAACAATAACATTACAACCATCCAATCGTTTTGTATCGAATGTCTTTCTATCATCGCTAATGCTAATTCTCACCACGTTACTTATTAATTCACAGCCTCAGCAGTGTGGATAGGCTGTAGAACAAAAATATGTTAGTTTCGTAAAACTTAAAAGGAGAAAATTGTTACGATACGTACGAGTTGATTGAAATTGAATTGAAAAATTATCAATAATTTAAATTACCTTTTTATATTTTCCAAACTGGTACTATTCAATACTGTTGACAGTATAAATACTGCCGTCAGCGCGTCAGCGCGTTTTAGGTGTAAAAAACACGTTTTTACACTTAAAATAAAAAATCTGAGTAAGACATTTAGGTAGATAAGTACTTAGTTTGGCCCTTTTTACTGATTCCAAGTAGGTAAGTATTTAAACAGAGAAAACGTTAGTAGGTACCTACCTACTTAGCGTCTTTTTCCTGTAAGACACCCCTGTATAATAATTACCTATGTAGACGTATAATTTTGACAAACTATTCCCAAAAAATATAATAACTAGGTAAGTATAGTACTTACTAAATTTGTACTTAATTTTAGATTTAATTTTGGCTTATTTTTATTTTTAAAGTTTTGTACCTACTTACTCAAAGAAACCCCATTTTTCATCCTCCTAAAATGAAATAATTCGTAAAGTCTAGCTAGAACAAACTGAAGTATGCGAACGTGATTATGATCATACTGGGCCAGCATTCCGATAAAGCTATGGTTTATTGGAAATTGCTGACGCGTGCCGGGTTACATACTGTCCGGAATGAGGCGCTTATTGCTATTAGTAATCGATGAACAAAATTAAGGATCTTCGCCCTAGTAGATACAGAAGATAGTAAGGAATAGTAGATTGTTATACAAGGGTTGAAAGTGACTCTTTTAATCCACGAGATGGTTTGGTTAGTATAATGTAAAGAGCACCAATAAGACACCAATAAGTTCGGTTCGAGTGCTTTAAAAGGTCTTTGAGGTAAACACTCTGCTTTTCAGTTTAATTATAAGGAAAGAACCTAAATAAGTACTTGAATTTTTTTTTTATCCATCAGCGGACTAAACAACTGAAGATCGAATAGCTGCTTTTCCCGCCTTCAAAAATACAAGTGATAAAAAAAATGTGACTGATAGAATGCCAGCAAAAAAGTAGCAATCTACCTGTAAGTTTTTTTTAATTTTTAGCTCTTTTTTTAAACACTAGTGAAAAACAAATAAATAAGTAGGTACCTAGGTATGTATGACGTCACAAACATAAAATTTTAAATAGATGTGAATGGATTTTTTTTTAATACCTACAGTTGTGGCTGTTGTATCAAATGCCATGACATGTCCCAAAACAAATGTCAAAACTGAAGGAAGGTGTCATTTTTAATTATTTGACTATTGTAACTTATTTGCGTCCCCAAGGCTTTTGCGTTACTTTACGGCCTGTTTTCCACCCTACTTTCCGAGTGTGACAAATGAAAAAATACTTTGAGCATACATACCTAATTTAAAAATCAATTTCGCCTAATGATTTCGTCTAAGTGAAAATCTGGCACAAATGCTTAGAATATAATTACTTAGGTAAGTACATAATTTTTTTTTTTTTATATACAATATCTTGCGATCAGTCATGTTGACTATAAGCAGATGAGGTGAGTGCTTTTTGTTACAATTACATAAATGAATACTTAATAAATAAATAAATATTATCCTTGGACATTCCACACGGCGTATTTAGTTAAATTAGTATTTAATAAGTCTATCTTCCTGTACTTACCTGTTTGGCCGCCTCACCGAACCTCATAGGTTAACCTAAGCTATTCCTTAATGCTTCTTTTACCACAAGCCATCGAAAGCATTGTAGGTACTTATGCCCAATTTGTGCAAAAATTTCAACCGAGGGAGATAGTGAGCGGAGGAATGTAGTATCATGGTAGGGTATCATAATCGTAACGTGGGGCTTTGACGAGCTTTCACATCACGCCGAATAACAAAACAGCGTCAGACAAAATAGAAGCTTGTTCTATGAGCTCTGATGCTTCCAACTAAACATTCTAGAATGCTATGGATCTATGATGATACTCGTACCTACCTAATTGGTAGTTTACATAATTATTGTTATTGATATAGGAGAAAATAATTGTAAATAAAAATAAGGTTCTACCACGAAGAAAGTTGTAATTATTCCCTCGAAAGACAAAACAAAATAATTGGAGTAGGTACCTAATATTGAAAGACTGAATCGTTTTCTGAAACTGAACTGAATTAATTTAGTTGCTTACTTATATGTTTTTTTATTAGCGATACGCTTCCGCTTTGCACGAGTGTGTCTGTGTGTATAGGTACTATAAAATGCAAATTTTGCAAAAAAAAATGTTTAATCTTTCAAAACATGTTTCCCTGTAGGACCAAGAAAGGGCATGAGAAGTTCTATTCCTAACCTACGCTAACTCAGGCCGCTCCGGTCCGGTTCCTGGCATGCCACAGTGGAGCAACAGTCGCCATCACGGTTTTATCACGTTGCATAACACGCGGTCACTGACCTCTGCGCCTGCGCCGACCGACAGACCATTGCACGGGATTCGCAATGGCTTCGCAGCTCTTACGATACTAATGGACCCTATAAATAGGGGCAAATTGAGGCGTACCTAGATGAGTCGACATAGTCCTCATTATCAAGTTGATAAAAAACAAAACTTGAGATGGTAAAAGTCTTTTGAGTTAGGTAAGTACTTATGTAAGTATATAAAACATTTTGCAAAAATGGTAAGATGTTGATACCTACTGAGCAATGATATGCAACTTTAAGTACTCACTTACAGCTTACTCAGTCTAATCCTATTTATCAGTCTATTTAGAAACCTTAGCTTTCTAGTATATCGTCGATGGGCTTGAATATACCTCAAAAATTTAATAATAATATAAAACGCGCGTTTGACAGTTTGCGCACTGCAAATGTGGTAATAGCCTATCCACACCCCCCGGGCCGCGGATCGCGCGCGAAGCCGTGATCAACCCGCGATACAGGAGTGTGGATTCCATCCGCATATAAAACTAATCACAGCTTCACGCGTGATCCGCGCCTCTATTCCCTTTGTTGTGTATTTTGTCTCGCGACAAAGGAACGCGAACATTAAGTGTCAAATCTCTGTGAGTGTGGATTGCTTATAACTTAGCGTTGCGGTCCCGACGTCAAGTGTTGATAGACTATGAAGGCCTATAATGCCGGGTTCCTATATCCAACTAACGGATGTCCGTAGGTCGGTCGTCATAGCAACGTTGTTATCTGTTAAAAAAGTTTCATACATTTTGTGTCAGATAACAACGTTGCTAAGACGACCGACCTACGGACATCCGTTAGTTGGATATAGGAACCCGGCATAAGACAACTCTCAATGAGCAAGTAGGACCACAAGCACTTAAATAAAAACATGCCAAGTACCTAACTACCATAAGGTACTAAATACTTATTACAACTTACGTTGACTTTTCTTCCTAGTTATGCAAACCGAATTCGAGAGTCCGATAGAGTTTTAAAATCTGCACGTAAATATTTGTTCCTAACTTGGTTCTCTCATCGCCCAGCCTTTGTTCCTGTCTATAAGACTACCTAGCACAATTTGTATAAAACAGTAGAGTCAGTAGACTATCAAGAGGCCATTCCGAGCTCAAATTTAAACCCTAGTCGAAGTATTTGCATTATGTGAACCCTGACATGTTTTTGATCGCCAATTTAACTGTATACCTACTACTATAGTTTAATTGTATAGTTTAAGAGGAATAGCGAAAACAGAGTTTGGTGGCCACCAAGTGCAACTTCGCTATTCCTCCTAAACTATACAAAATGAAATTAGATAATAAAAAAAAGCTTACGATAGGTTTCACAAACTATACATTCAGTTTTTTAAATCCTTTGTTCAACGTAATAATAAAATAAAATAGGCGGTGGCGCTAGTTTCACCCATACAGGCACCTTAAACTACCACTGACTGACTTTGTGATAGACAACGAAAGCAACGAGATAAATATTATTAGCGATTATTAGTAAGGACTTTGCCTAGCATTAGGACAGTTCGGATTTATAACGAAAGTTTCAGTAAGTTCAGGGGCCTTACTCAGGATCAACGAAAACGAAGTTTCGTGACAATTTTCGGGTTCCAATTATGTTGGTGAACTATTACGAATTCAGTATCCACCAACTTTAAACCCGAAAATTGTCACGAAACACAACAAAAAAAGAATTTTCAAAATCTGTCCACTAATTGAAGGCATAATTGGTGAACACGTATTAAAAAAATACATACAGTGGAACATAGAAACTCCTTTTTTGAAGTCGGTTAAATAGCAAAGACTAGAAAATCCCGTAATTATTTAGTCATTCGTTCGTTCGTATGAGCAAGTGGCCAACTCTGGTGAAGGGAGTTTTCAGGCCGCCTAAAAGGCCTCCGGCATGGCTTAACGACTTTTAAAGCCGGGACCAATAATTTAACGTGCCCTCCGAAGCACGGAAGCGCTTAGATGAAAATGCCACTTGCGGTCACCCATCCAAGTAGTGACCGCTCAGAACGTTGCTTAACTTCGACGATCTATCAAGAACGACTTAGCAAGCTTCGCTACGAGCGCTTCAATAATTATTTAATAGCTTGAGATAGTTTATAGTTAAAATGAATATAGTTTTTATCAATCTGGACTTTCTAAGAAAAGTATGCTTGGCTGTATAAACAAACTATTTTAGGATCAATTATTACCTTCATCATTAACAGAGGTTCTAAGAAGGCGTTCGCGAAACAAAACATTGTACAAATTTATATTTTTCTACTAAAGATGTATTCTTGGAATATAAAACATAAATAATGATGAAGCCATCGACGAATAAAATAAACTATGCCCTCATAACTGTAGGTACTTTTGTAAACCTGTAGGATAACTGTGAACTCTAATAAATTTAATCTTAAAACAACTTAAAGTTCGCTTAAAAGCTTCATGTCGAAATTTATGGACATTTGGGAGATGATAGACTAAATTTTCAAAACTGCCATCATGTCATGTTTAGCTCAGAAATAATATGATAATACGACTGGCAACAAATAGCTAATATCTAGCCGAAAATTACGCTTTTCCTGAATATCCAAGTTTCTCTCGATATTATTCTTATTACCTACTCATTAATACAATATGCTTCAGATAGAATAGAAACATAAAATGTTTTTCTTTTCTTCAATCTTGAATTATGTATATCACCTACACGACTTGTGTAATAGAAAGGTTAATGACCTCTTGATTGAAAAAATTGTCTAGATTTTGGTGAGAGTAAGCTTACAGGACTTCATTATCATTAAAAAGTCACTTACATTAAATAAATACTTAAATATCTTTGGACATTCCACACAGCGTCATCTAGTCCCAAGCTAAGTGATATAATACTTAGATACCTCTTTTTTTTTAAATACATACAATAGATAGAAAAACATACATTAGGTACATGATGCATAAGTAAATAAATGAGGGGATTTCTGGATTTTTTGTCCAGAAATCCCTTTTGTTTCTCCTTTGAAAACCGGGATGGCATTTCTGGACAAAAAGTGTAAAACCCCTTCGAAAGGAATCATCACAGGGCATTTCTAGACTAAGCCCATTAGACATTGGGACATGCACCTATTAAATCAAATGAATCGTCACCAGAGTTGGCCACTTGCTCATACGTAAGACCGAACGAAATGGGTTTTATGACCAATGAAAAGTAGGTACCTACCTATCCTGTCAAACGTGCATCTGCGTAATTTAATAGGCATTATCTAACTATTATGTAACTATCTAACACAAGCATTAGATTGCTTAGCTTGGGACTAGATGACGCTGTGTGGAATGTCCAAGGATATTTTTTTTATTATTATCTCCTCATGGTAGAACATCTCAAAAAATGAGAGGTTTATAACAAAAAAAATAAAAAAACAGTTAGGTATACCTATGATACCGGTGTGAAACCAATAATTAATAGAAATGATGTCTGGTGCTGCATATGCTGAGACAGGAACCTAAATTGACCCCACGCAACACTTTCTTTTTTCTTGTCTGTTTTATTCTATAATTATTTTATAAATAAAGATCTAAAAATTGCCTAATGATCTGAAAGAAATGTGTACCGCTCCCGGGATACAGTCGTGATCATATTTCATTTCATTTCATTTATTTTGTGTATTTTCTGTTTATATGTTACTTGGGTCAAATAAATGTGTTTTCTGAGTTGCCCAATCGATGGTGCTCTTTTTAACCGACTTCAAAAAGGAGGAGGTTCTATGTTCCACTGCATGTATTTTTTATGTATGTTCACCTATTATTCCGTCAATAGTGATCCGATTTTGAAAATTATTTTTTCGTTTGAAAGAGCATACCCCCCGTTTGGGGATCTGGGACCTTACTCCGGATCAACGAAAACGAAGTTTCGTGACAATTTTCGGGGTCAGCTTATTAGGTGGACACTGAATTCGTAATAGTTCACCAACATAATTGGAACCCGAAAATTGTCACGAAATTTCGTTTTCGTTGATCCGGAGTAGGCCCACTGATGAGGATCTTCAGAGTTGTGATAATGAACAAAAAATCACCTCAAGCGTGCAGAAAATTGTTTTCTTCTTACGAAATTAAAGTCGGTTTAATACCTATATTTTGTAATTTTACCACTTGTCTTCAGAGTGCTTTAATGCAAAACAACTCAACCGCTGACTTTTCTAAACAATAAGCAATTGCCGTCCCTTTTTAGAAGTACCGGTACATTCTCGCGATGGTATCTGAAAACATGGGGCAACATGGGTACCTTGCTTGGGTTGCGGCGGCGGCTCGTCTGTGCTCTCGTAGAAGGTGATGGCGACGTCGTCGACGCCTTCCAACGTCAGCGGCGGGTGCGCCGGATGTCCGCTCCACACGTCCATACTCCGCGCATATCCGCGGGACGCCACGACCACTCACGACTGCTTCGCGCAGCGCACTGAGCTTTCTAAGCTGCTGGGCGCCGCGGACCTGCGCCCGCGCACAGCCTCCGATTTCGGAAGCATCACTTTTTTTCGATAATTGCGCTGCGTTACTGCCGGATGCGTAGCGCGGAATACGTAATTTAGGTATATCACTCGGTCCTTAACCACTACCTGATTAACGTGCTCAAGTGCCCGTGACGTGCATGTGCTCTGGCTCCACATAAACTACGGTGCCCTCCGAAGGACTAGGATAGGTTATCAGGCTACGTGTGGCTCGGTGCCAGCAAATCTGTAGTCTAATTCTTGCTTCTTGATTGTTCGTAGAATTATCTGCCTTCTACCTTCCCATTAAGGCTCAGAAATATTTTTACAGTTTGGTTTTTTTAAATATGACGCGACCCTTTCTCTCCCCCACGAGAGATCGGGTGAGATTCGGCTCCCAATTAGCCTCACGTAATTAATAAACACCCCTTACTCTTTATATTTCAATATCCTAAACAAAGATAGCCTAAGCTAAACCGATGTACCTACCACTAAGAAAAAACCAGTGCAGTGATTCAAGTATTATATTTGGAGCTGTTTAAAGGTAGAAATACCTAGATTGATTGATTCTTGACAATGAACCGAGATTGTTCTTGACCGATTTACTAAAACTACACAGCCTGTAATGGAAGCAGTTTGCTCACTCCACTGTTTATAGGACATTGTTTGAATACTGCCTAGTTTTCAAGTCTGCCTAGTACTATAGCGAATTTTGCAGTCATAGCAAAAGTAGGTTTATTGCGTAAAATTTATGCAATTTTTTCTTAATAAAACGCCAGTAAAAGAAACAAACAGTGATTATAGAAGGAAATAGTTTTAATCACCCTTTCCCAAAACAGTTTAGAATAGTTAAGCCGTGTAGGCCGAATGGGATAGTACCTCGACTTTCGATCCGAAAGTCGTAAGTCCGAATCCCGGACGTGCATAAATTAAATTTTCGTTTCAAAAAAATTATATGCGCATTAACACGAGCTCTAAACGGTGAAAGAAAACATCTTGAGGAAACCCTCGGCTAGTCAGTCCCACCAAAGACGATTAATATCTAGAAGACAGACAAAGGCCATCACAAAATCGTAACCCGTACCAGATAGCCTGGAAATTTTAAAACATAAATTTTATCCAAGAAATTTCAATTACCTACCTACTTTCTAGTTAAAATTACCTAAATTTTTTTTTATATTGAATATTGTTGATAAAATTGATGTTTTAAAGTTTCCAGGCTATCTGGTACTGCGGGACAGGGTTACGATTTTGTGTATGGCCTTTGTCTGTCTTCTAGATATTAATCGTGTTTGGTCCCACACGTAGGTATGTAGGCCTATTGACCATTGTCTTTCCTGTAGATATGGCCGGCTAAGCTGTGAGGATGGTTTAGGTGCTGGGCAAGCCTATTCCATCTCAACAATGTCCCAGGTACTTCAATGAGTGTCCCGTAAGTGTAGCCAAAGATTGCCTCCTGACGCTGTATAAAACTATAAAATTTTATATTTTTTATATATACCTATATTTTTTTTTTAAACTATAAAATAATCATATAGTAAAGATGTAAAAGGCCTGAGTACCTAAGTGTTCTAGCTATTTTGAAACTAGACTGTAACACACACAGTGCGCATGTTGATACGAATTCGGGTGGCAGTAGCAGCTCATTAGAATTTCAACAGATTTCGACTTAAATTCATAATATCCAACTTTACGTCAGTTCCATCCGTTTCATTCAAAACGAGCACACAATAGCCCGTCTAGGATATTTGCATTTGCCTATACTGATGCCCTGGTTTATATCAATCTTAAAACAATACCTACTTATTTTTATTTTTAACTGACTTCAAAAAAGGAGGATATTCTATGTTTCACTTATGTATTGTTTTTTTATGTATGTTCACCGATTTCTCCGTCAAAAGTGGACCGATTTAAATTTTTTTTTTTTGTTTGAAAGAATACCTACATTACTACACTCATGAGGTGGAAAATAAAACATAATAATGCTTCAAATTTAATTATAATCTCCATTAGTTAGTAGGTAATACAGACTTAAGATTGGTTATAAAGATGAAATAAAAGGTATTTATAGGTACCTATCTATACCTACCTTTTATTTAGCGAATTATGATACCAACAATACAGGTAGGTACCTAATATACCTAATATTGTTGACGCAGCTCAGAATCTTTGATGTTGTATGATTCCATCTATTGATACAAAATGTGGGTAGGTAGGTATCTATTTATATTTAACTTTTGCATAAAAGCTTGATAAGCGGTGTATCTTTGTTGATAGATTACGTAGGAGGTGCCCCATTAGCGATGCATGGTAGAATAGAGGAATTTTCCACCCTCTGCGAGCATTAAGTGTCATTTACACGAGGCAAGATTCTTGCCTGTTGCATACAATTAAATTGACTGTCATCATGACTTGCATGGTTTTACGTCTACCTATAAACAACAGAGGACGTACTCGGGATCAACGAATACCAAGTTTCGTGACAATTTTCGGAGTCAGGTTGGTGGAAACTGAATTCGTACCAGTTCACCAACATAATTGGAACCCGAAAATTGTCACGAAACTTCGTTTTCGTTGATCCCGCCCGAGTAAGGCCCCTGTTGCTTACAATTATTTAACGTCAATTAGGTGCGCGTAATTATATTGCATTCAATTAGGTTTATCTGATGATCAAACGAACTTCAGTAAAGTTCGATCACTATTGTATGAATTAATTCATTCGAATATATTAATAATATTACTTATTACCTACAATGTAATATCCTTTAATTTACAGGCAACTTTGCACAATTTTAGAGAGAATTCAATCGATTTAAAACATCGAGTCGATACTCGATGTTTAGGTACACCTACCTCATTGTGTTTTGTTTTATAGGGTAGGTATACCTTCCTAATATATTCGAATGATTCATACAATAGTAGGTAATCGAACTTTACTGAAGTTCGTTTGATCATCTATTGGTATTTCATCGCTTCATTCTTCATAGGTACCTACCTATATTAGTATTATTGCAATGTAGATATTCAGAGAAGGAAGGTTTGTTTTACTTTTTCAAAAATAACAATAATTAATGTTATAAGTCTTCAACTTTTGTATATTTTTCTTATTAACCATACAACTTCTAAGTAAAACATAATCATTTGTACTCTTCTTAAGTATAATTATTGTTAATTATAGTATTTATTTTTATTAAGTAGGTAGTATAGTAGGTATAAATACTTAGTAACAGTGATTGAAATTCATAGGTAGTTATTTCATGAGATTAGGATGTTGAAACTCGAATCTAAGGTATTTTCTGTCTACAGATAGGCTTCCTTGAGGGCATTCGAGGCTAAAATATCACCATGTGGTATTAAGGTGCCTGTATGGGTGAAACTAGCGCCACCGCCTATTTTATTTTATTATTATGTTGAACAAAGGAATTTAAAAAAACTGATTGTATTGTTTGTGAAACCTATCATAAGCTTTTTATTAATACCTCTGTAATCGTTTCATTTTGTATAGTATAAGAGGAGTAGCAAAGTTGCATTTGGTGGCCACCAAACTCTGTTTTGCTTCTCTTCCTAAACAATATAAAATAATGCTATTAAAAAAAGGTTCATGATAGGTTTCACAAACGGTACATTCAGTTTTTTTAAATTCCTTTGTTCAACGTAATAATAAATTAAAATAGGCGGTGGCGCTAGTTTCACCAATACAGGCACCTTAAGCTTAGATGCCGTCCTATAATCCTACATTTTAAAGTGTGTTTTTAAAATGAATTTATATAAGGGTTTCAAGTTAAGAATGAATCCTTTACTGCCGTTTGGTTTCGGAGCCATAAATATTCTAGAGATGTATTGATCATCACATGGAATGTAAGGCAATACAGCTCCTAATTGAAGTAGTTTTTGAATGGCGTTAGTTATTTCTAGACTATCGTCATAAGTGAACGTAGAACGCAAAGCTACCGATTGAACTACGTTTTCACGCAGACTGCGTTGTTAAAGCACGGGTCTAGGCATGATTGAAGTTTTTCGACGGCGTTTGATTCGTCGTCGTCTACGAGGGATAAGGCCTGCGAGCTGCTGGTGCAGGTTTCCTGTGACCTCCCCGCCCCCCTCTGACGTGTATCGAGGAGGTCCTGTCCAGTTCCCCTGATGGGTAGGACGAGCGTCCGAAGTAGGAGTAGGAGTAGCGGGTTTTTGAGCTCCCGTCTTCCTAATTTGTAGACCTCTCTTTTCGATAGCTTTACTGGCTTTGATTTTTTTAGCAAGCGTGTTGCCAAAAAGCGTGTCGTCACGCTCAGTATCCTGTATGATGTGCAAGAAGTTCTTTTCTAAGCTAGGCGTGATTAGCTTTTTCCTATCGTTAGAAAAAGAGTGATGTAGATCTGTCAGTAGGCGACATCCGTCGCTAAGGCACTTCAAGGCTCGGACTTTGTCATCTGTTTTTAGCATGATGTCCATGGCTCGATTTATAGCAGAAGTACCCGCACCGAGGGACTGTTGAAAGCTGTCAAGCTTTTTATCTCGGTTTCTCACAACCTTTGATACAGCAGCTGAAATTTCGGCGTTAAGCTTAGGTGCTTGCAATAATTTGCAGTTAGAGGGTATCAAGTATTCTTTCATAAGATTACTCTTATCCTCTTTAGATAAGCCCTTTCTTACTAAGGGAAGCCATAGGCTAGCCAGGCTGTCGTGAATAGGATCTCCGAAGTCCGGAGTCTCCGAAGTAGACGCCCCGAGAGCTGATAAAAGTTCTGGGTTTAGGATTGGTTCTGATGTGGTTTCCGTCGAGGCCGGAATGTTTTCTTGATCGGAGACGTTTTGAGCCTGTGGTGACATCGGCGATGCTTGTGGAGACGACGGTGATTGTTGCTCATTCGGCTCATTCTCCGAAGTCTCGATTCGTGGCTCATGTAACTGAGGTTCGGTATTCGATATAACTAAAATTATAATAATTAGTCATAGTATATTTTTCGATTCCGAATAGTAATAATCAAAATTATTATTGAGGGTTCGTCGATTATTGAGAGTAGTTTAAGATTATGCAAACATATTTATTGTCTCGCAGACAATACTGAACAGATGAACGTGAATGAATTAGATATCACGTAGTTTCTGCATAAATAAAGCACAGGTAGCTCGCAGCTCACTGTGTTATCGCAATTGACTCGCAGTCAATCCCGATGTAGGTAGGTATTGCATTTTGAAACGTACCTTCAAGGATTTCGTCATCTGACATATCAAAAGGGCACTGTAGACGTTTCTTCTTCACTTTGTCTTCTAATTTCTTTATTTTCCGTTGATAATGCACTAACTTATCTTCAGCACTACGTTTCGGCATTATTGCGTTTAAACGTACGCTCGTTGCCGTGCACAAAAAAGGATTGAGGTAAAGATGGCGCACCTGGACTAGGAACGGGCGTATCGAGTCAATGTTTTAACTCGAGTGAATTCTCTCTAAAATTGTCCAAAGTTGCCTGTAAACTAAAGGATACTACATTGTAATAGGTAGGTAATACTAATATAATTATGAAGAGATAAACGATGAAATACCAATTGCTCTGGTACGTACCTACTTACCTACAAGAAAATTGCATCATGTAAATAGGGAGGTACCTAGGTACGTTATGCTTGTCCAAATAAAACATAATTTTTAATAAGCACCTATAATACCTACAATAGTCAGTGATCGTGTTTGTGTTGATGGAATGTTTTCTAACTAATAGCTACTACTACTAGTATTCCTTTATCTGTGCTAATAGCGATGTTATTCGGATGGATTATGCAACTCGGTATTTCTTTCGTTTCGCAAGTCCATTCCACGAACAATAACGCCCTCGCAAAAAGTTTTTCTAAGGTTTTATACTTACCTAATTTTAATTAGTTAAGTTAAATTACTTAGGTGTTTGTGAAGTGTTTTATTCAATTTTTTCAAGTGTTGCATAAAGATTGTAAAAATATAAAGTAAAATTATTATAAAGTACTTAGGTTAAATAAATAAGTGGTAATAATGTTGATCATTGACTAAAGACAAATCGCTGACGCATAGCCTACACATTTTGTAGGTCACATAATTGTATGATGCTATTAGCTCATACAGAGAGGTTGGTTTAGGTGCTGGGAAGCCTATTCCATCTCAACAATGTCCCAGGCACTAGCTTGCCTCCTGACTCTGTATAAATCATCTAGTAAAAATGTAAAGGTTCATTACCTCGGCGATAGTGGGAGCCTAAGCTTAAAAGTAGATTTCATCTATATTTAGGTAACCTATTCAGGTTCGGCCCTTGACTTGTGCCCGGACCCTACAGTCTTAGTCCGACCCTGACCGAGTTTAGTAGAAAACTCGTGTCAATTTAAAAGCAGCCCTAACTACACCCAGGAAAATCACATTTGTGTAGGTATTAATTAATAATAATTAAGTAAGTAATAACAATCAGACGTGTTTTGCACATACTAACAAACGAACCTTAGACCGAAACTTTTTAAAAGTTTAAAGTTTTTTAAGTTTAAGTTTTAAGTTTTTTAAGTTTTTAAGTTTTTTTTTTTTTAAGTTTAGTTTTTTTTTTTAACTTTTTACCTAATTACACCGAGCGAGATGTACGATTTAAAAAAAATGTAGGATCTGATACAGATCTTCCCAGTTAAGAACAGAAATGCACCATAAGATTGCAGGAATCTTCTTCCGATATTGAAAAAAATAAATATTTTACTTCCTTGTCGTTTTTCCTTCATACTAGAACAAAATAACACAAGCATTCAAACAGGAACCTAATAAAAATACTCAAACTATTCTACAACGTCTTCACGTCAGAGATGCAAAGGAGATTTTACTTGTAACTTACAAGTTGTAAGCTGATGCGACTTTATATTCGAATATCAATGAATCCGGTAGGAATTCATTGATATTCTGAAATTCATGTGCCCTTGGCACTTGTACCTACGTGATGCACCGGGCGAGCTGCCCTGATAAGTAGGTATATGCAAGCCCACTTCCTCTAGCTAGACGTATGGATGTTTGTTACTCTTTCACGAAGAATTCAACAAGGAAGAATTCTACAGTGATGAATGTAAATGAATGTAAGTAATATAAAAGTTTAAACAAACCTACCATTCTTGTGTCCATTCAACAGTTTTACAATAATAATTTATCTTATCTTATCTTATCACACAAAAACAACTGAACGGATTTGGCTGAAACTTGGAATATACATAGTTTATAACCTGGAATAACACAGGCTGGTTATTACGCGAGCGAAGCTGCGGGCGGAAGCTTATAAATAAATAAATATTATTCTATTATTTATTCTGTGGCAGAACCCGCGAACTTCGTTGTAGCAAAGACGATTAATATCTAGAAGACAGACAAAGGCCATACACAAAATCGTAACCCTAAAAAATAGCCTGAAAACTCTAAAACATCAATTTTATCCAAGAAATTTCAATTACTTTCTAGTTAAAAATGTTTAAATATTGAATATTGTTGCTACCTACTACTAAGTATTGAAATTTCTTGGATAAAATTGATGTTTTAAAGTTTTCAGGCTATCTGGTACTGCGGGATCGGGTTACGATTTTGTGTATGGCCTTTGTTTGTCTTCTAGATAATTAATCGTCTTTGGTAGTAGGTACCTACCGCCTTTAAAAACTGTGGGGGAAAAATATAGGAGAATGAAAATTTGGGGTTATTTCATTATACCTAAATGAAAAATCTTACTAAAAGTTAACGGAAAGAAAGAAAGAAAGAAAGAAAGAAAGAAAGAAAAATAATTTATTCTTGTAGGACCTCAAGGATCACTTAAGTTTCGTTTTACATGCTAGGTGATTCTAATGCCTGTTCCAACGCGACTCCCTACACCAGGGAAAGAATCAGGCAAGAACCTGGTGGTGTGGGCCTAGCTTTTTTTTAAAAGCGATCCCTTAACAATCTAAAATAATCTAAATAGTCAAGCTTCAGTGGGAAGCCAGTCTAACAAAGTAAGGCATGTCAAAGAAAGTAAAAGTAATTGTAAAAACGGATAAAACGGATCCGGTAGGATTCATTTATAATGAAATATCCAATACCTAAGTGTGGTTTAACTGTAAAAATAATAAAAAACTTTCGGGTTATTGTATGTAGATAGAAAACACACTCCATACAAATATTAGCAGAACATACAAACATTGTCCCGCGACGGGGTTCAAACCCCTCCTACGTCTCTGGCATTTTTTCATTTTCCCTCACTGCGCGACAGAGGTTTTGTATTTTATTCGTTTGATGGTATTTTATTTTATTTTTCATAACAATCAAAGACGCCTAAAGATCTACCATTCATGTGGAATACAGTCATTCATGAGCGTTTTCTACGAGTACCTATACATTTTTTACATAAGTACCTACTTTAAAAAAGGAGGATAGGTTATATGTTTACTGTTTTTTATGTGCGTTGGTATGTTATACCGATTATTCCGTTAGTGACTAGAACTGATAATAAAATATAATTTTTGTAGGTAGATAAGTAAACCTACCTACCTACTACCTATTAGTTGGTCCCATAAACTACTAAATACTTTGTTCGACTGGCTTCCCACTAAAGCTTGACTATTTAGATTATTTTAGATTGTTAAGGGATCGCTTTTAAAAAAAAGCTAGGCCCACACCACCAGGTTCTTGCCTGATTCTTTCCCTGGTGTAGGGAATCGCGTTGGAACAGGCATTAGAATCACCTAGCATGTAAAACGAAACTTAAGTGATCCTTGAGGTCCTACAAGAATAAATAATTTTTTCTTTCTTTCTTTCTTTCAAACATTTTTAGCATCTGATGAGGGACCTTCAGTGTTATAAACAAAAAATGACTCCGAGAGTGCCAGAAATTTATCTCTTCTTTAGAAGTTAAAGTCGGTATAAGTACATACAATTTATTAAATTTGCCACCTTGTGTTCTAACACAAGCATCACAAAATGTTCCATCAGATAATGAATCTTTGAATATTTTAGTTAGATTGATCAGTCAGCTGTGAACCGTTTAGCAAATAACACTTATAAAATCAGATGTTGACGCAGAGGGGTGACAATGGAAAATTCAAGTGAAAACGGTTATAAATAAACATGGATAAAGGTTACATACCTGGCGAGGGGGCAGGCGAGATCGGCTCCTCCTTGAACCTGCAACACACGCACAATTTGACGACCTCTGTGGCACAGTGGGGCGAAGGCCCGCCTGAGACGCGGAGGTTGCGGGTTCGATCCCCGCCACGGGACAAATGTTTGTATCTTCTACAGATATTTGTTCCGGGTCTGGATGTTTTTCTATCTATAGTATGTAGGTATGTATTTACAAAAAAAAATATGTATCTATGTAGTATATCAGTCATCTGGTTGCCATAACACAAGCATTAAGTTGCTTAGCTTGGGACTAGATGACGCCGTGTAAAATGTCCAGGGATATTTATTTATTTTATTTAGGTAATTGACTTAATGATTTACCAGTACGGCATTCTTTGCCTACACTTAACGTGGCATTGTTGAGATGGAATAGGCTTGCCCAGCATCTAAACATCAGCTTATCTCAGCTTAGCAGGCTATATCCACAGGAAAGACAATGGTCGTCTGGGGCAGACTAAGCCGCGGATTTCCTCATGACGTTTTCATTCACCATTCAGAGCACATTAGGTACATTTTTCGAAATGAAAAATCCATTAATGCTCGGCCGGGATACGAATTCATGACCTTCGGATCGAAACTCTGTCAACACGGCTATCACTAGTGGCAATTCGGAGTGTCGCAAAAGCTAAACTAAACTAACTAAAATTAATGCCATCCTTTTTATTCCCATCGCTATGAAAGAGACGGCAACATTTTTAGTTAGTTAAGTTTAGCTTTTGCAATACTCCGAATTGCCACTACTGTTTATATTATAAATGTTTATTTTACTTTATATGTTTCACACTACGCGTTTGTATTGATAAAACGCAAATAAAACGCGCAGTGACTGAGCTTTCCGTTGTATTATTTTACTTTTTGAGCGTTTGTATCGATACGAACCTAGATACGAACGCAAGGCGAACATGCAGTTAACGCGATACAAAAATCGCATAATTACTGCTCGTTCTATTAACTGTGTGTACCCAGGCTCATATATAATAGAGCACAACAGAAATGCATCCGAGACTGCAGGCATTTATTACCTTCTTACTAATTTAAAGTCGGTTTTAAAAAAAACATTGCTACTTTGTACCTAACTACCGTCACCCACTCATTATCCTCCGGATCACTGAGTCCTGCCTGATTGACCCCTCTTTAACCCCCATCGTTTTACACACCTTACAAAATCAAAACATCTTCGGTTAAATAGATTTTGACAGTCTCATTCGGGCTTTGAACTTGCTTTAATGCTTTTATAGGGTTCTGTACTCAAAGGGTAGAAACGAGACCCTATTACTAAGACTCCGCTGTCCGTCTGTCCTGTCACCAGGCTCATGAACCGTGACAGCTAGACAGTTGAAATTATCACAGATAATAGAATAAAATAAATATTTAAGGGGGGCTCCCATAAAACAAACGTGATTTTTTCCTTTTTTTATTGGATGGGTTTTTATGTAAATAGGTCTTTGAGACCCTTATACTGCCGTCCTCAAGCTAAAATGCCGTTAAGTGACAAAACCAAGTTTTGAGTTATGATCAAAAAACGCGGCGAAAATTTGATATCAATGCCATTTGGTAACTATTCGTCGTATGACAGAATTTTTAACATTGGAAGGTAGCTTCATTATAACTCTATCGAATAGCTGTATTATTTTATTAAAGTTGCCGTTCAAAAGTTGCATAAAATAAAATTTGGCATTTTAATGCAGGAATTGTTTACTGTAATGGATGAAGAAGACTACGCTAAAAGACAGCTAAGTATACCTTAGCCGCGCTATAGTTATGTACCTATTTGATCATAACTGCATGCAGTATTTACTTGATCCTGACATTTACATAGCTAAAACAGGGTTAATGCACTTTAACTATGTTATAGCTTAGGATTTATTAAAAAAAAATTTATTTTGATAGATTTTATCATGAAATGCATGACTAAATTGCAGCTAAATGCAAAACATTTATCATTAACCGCTTTTTTGTCTAGTATTCATTATGAAATATTGTAGGAATCTCTACCAAAATAACGTTATGTACTAAATTAAAATAAAGTTAACATTAAAGTGAATGATTTATTATTCAAACTTTATGTACAAAACCCATTGGTATTTAGAAAATTAGGTGTGGAATATTATTCTAATGAAAACTTTAAGTAACGTTGCACTTTTTAATATCAAATTGACTTTATAAAAGGGATAATGTACCTACTTACCTACCATGATTCGTGGATTTATAAGATATTTCGGCACAGTACCATGCTGTTTGACATCCTCAGTCTGTGACCGAGGGGGCCTTCGGCTGTGAGACAGAAGGCTGCAACTATGATTTCTGTCACTAGACATAATTATGTTTGTATGATGGGCCATAGAAATCAAAGTTGTCCAACAGCGCAACTTCTTGACGAATTCAACAAAGGCCTTTAATTTTGGATGCCTGAGGCACAGGACTGGAATAAATGGCGAAAACAAAGACAGACCTACACTTAGAATTGAAATGATGATGATCTGCATAGATATTTGTCTCACTGGCTTAAAATTCGACTTGGAATTCGGAAAAAAGTCGCGAGCCGAATTTTACCAAAACAATAATGCAACATGTGATACTTGTTTTATCTTCGAAACTCAAAGAAAAGGCTCACAATTCACAAAAAAACAATTTGATCTCAAAATACTCATAAAGAGATATGCGAGCATTGCGAGCCAAACCAACTTCATACCAAGCGAACGAAGCGACCTTCTTGGTCTCTTGGACTGTATTTTTTTAAACCAATTACAAAACAGTCACTTGATTTAGCTCAATGAAATGAATGAATAGCTGCTTGTCTGTTTTAAGTTACTTAATTATCTCGCAGAAGACCTACATTATAAACCAACTTAATTTTGATTACGGTACCTACTCAAAGAAAAATGTTCCTTCTCTGATTATTCTACTGAAAGAAAAAGGTTTCTTTTCTGCGATCAGTCAGACATACGAGTAGTATAAATATAAACGAGTTTTACGCTAATCGCATCGCTCTTCAAAAAGTTTCAATACAAAATTAAGCTGATTCCATCACTTTTTAAGGGTAGTTTTGAAAATCGTGAAGTACCTATCTATCGAATCGGAGTTTAAAGCAAACCGTTTTTCGCATTCAAAGTTTTATACAAACGTTTACCTCACTTTTTAACCCTTTAGTTAGGGGTTCAAGTATGATAAACTCAGCCTTAGTGGGTGGTTTTACTTTTAATGGAAGCTACCTTTCAAATTTCAGCTTTCTAGCTTCAGCGGTTTCGGCATGGCAAACATTGTCGGTGACTAAATCGACTAAAATATAGTATTATATAATTTTTATGGTAATTTCTCGTGTGTTAATAACGTATTCAATTAAAAAAAATATGTGGATAAAACGTTAGATTTGAAGAAATAATTATTTTGTCTGTCAATTATAATGAACATGTTCAAAACGGCGGATGGAGACTCGCCAACTCACATTGGAGGAACAAAATCAAGAGGTCTGGTAAGACGGCCGGTACTAAAACGTCACGGACAGGTCGCAGCGCGAAAGCAGATAACTGTATTTTAGTTATGGAAAGCATGTTAGCCGTGTTATAGTGTAGCAATTCTATCAAAATAAATTTTATTTTACAAACGAACCTGCAGATAATGACTTTGAAGTGTACTATATTTATGATAAAATTAATGAAAATAAAAGACTAAACAGTAGTTAAGTGATTTTAACTGCGTTTAAGCATAGTATTTACCTGGTAACCCCTTTTAAGACTAGTACGGCGATTACTGTAAAAGTAATAAACCAGGGCTTAAACATAGTTACGGGGTCTTAGCCACGTTTAAGACAAGTTAAATTGGATAACGTTTTTTTAGTTTTGTATCCATCGGGCTGGTTTCAATATGATGGAGCAGTTAAAGAATGATTGCCGTTTTATAAGTAAGTAATGCTATTTAACTGTGTTTTAGCATTGTAATTTCAAAAATAAGTGTTATTTAGCCACGTTTTTGCTTTTGCTATCTCGAAAACTAGAAGCGATAGGACTACAGTTCTTAGACAGGTCAATAGAGAATTTTGAGCTCTATAAGATGGCATTTAAAAGTGAAAAATGACCATATGTCACTTAACGGCATTTTAGCTTGAGGACGGCAGTATAACTTCACCGGACTTTGGCGAGGGCAGAAGGCTCTACGCCGGAAGAAAATAGATTTGGAAAAGGGTACCACTTGGGTACGGACCTCGACTTGGTCTGTTGTCATGGGAGGTAGATCTGAAGAGGGCCACGGAAGGGGCGGAAAGTATGGAAAGACGTTAACCCCCATGGTGGGGTTGGTATCTAATTTAGAGTTTGGTTTAAGGGCTGGATGACCAGAGGCCCTAGCCATGTTACATTTCGACAATCGCTTTCGATTAGAAACTAAAAAAAATGTATAGGAATTGACATTCGATGACGAAAACTCGAGCGATCAGAAATGTCAAATCAAAGGTGTAGCGATGATAGAAATCGAATCGCTTCATAGCGAATGCCGGTTGGCTAGGCCCTCAGTGCCGCGTTAGCGGCGGTGATGTTTTCATCGGGAAAATGTTTCATAATGTTTGCATGAACTGCAAATATTTGTTTCGTGTCTGGGTGTTTTTCTATGTACCTAGGTATAAATGTATGTACCTAGGTATTTACAAAAAAAATTTATCTAAGTATGTAGTTTATCAGTCATCTGGTTACCATAACACAAGCATTAAATTGCTTAGCTTGGGACTAGATGACGCCGTGTGGAATGTCCAAGGATATTTATTTAAGTATTTATTTATTTATTTAATGTTGTATAGATAATGGTACGGAACGGAAACCTTCGTGCGCCTTGCACTTAGCTGATTATTTTCTAATTAATTTCTTACAATATCCAAATTCTGGGATGGTTCTACTGAAGAGCATGTTACCATTCAGAATCCTTAACGGCTCTGGCTGGGTCAAGCAGGCGTACCAGCGACCGTGCCGTCCAAACCCGGCCACTGGGTTATCGGGGCCCGTGCTATCAAGGACGATTTTGTTTTTTTATTCAATTTTTTTCTACAATCAGACCATTCGATACCGAGGATCGAAACAGAAGCATTAGAATTGCAAAACGAATTGACGAAAATCACTTAAGTATGCATTATACGCCTCGCCAGCCGCGGGCTCCACAATTATATTTACAAATTCAACTGAGGCAAATAAAAAGCTTGTTGGAATAAATGTGAAAACGGCGCGTGACGGTGTCGAATATTTTTCTATTTTTGAGATTAAATTTCATGTAAATGTCCTGTCGCCAACACCATCAAATATATTTGAGAAAATTGACTCGGTTTCTGGGTTGTTTAAATGTAAGTACCTACCTACCTATCAACGAGAAAAGCGGACGGACGGACGGACGGACGGATACGGCGAAACTATAAAGGGTTCGAACCCTAAAAATGAAATAAGGTTAGGGAGATGTACCTAAGTTCGTATGAGCAAGTGGCCAACACTGGTGACAGGGAGATGATAAATTATGAATTATTTATTGCAAACCTAGGATAGGAATAGATAGTGGATGGATGGATGCCTAATCCAAGGAACAATTCAAAAGTCACGGACAGAGGGAGCGAGCTGTAAATAAACAAAAAATAGCGGCAGCCACTTCATACCGTGCATCCACACTGCTGTTATTTCTTGTTTGTTTCTGAATTGGGTTAAATTATTAACCCTAGATTTACGACTAACTTTTGAGGATGCTAGATAAATTATTATTTCATTAACCCTATAATTTAAAGCGAAGGAAAACATCGTGAGGAAATCTGCGGCTTAGTTAGCCTCACAGGTGACCATTTGTCTTTCTTGTGGATATGGCCGGCTAAGCTGAGAGGATGGTTTAGGTGCTGCGCAAGCCTCAGTGTCCCATCCCAGGCACTACAAGATTGCCTCCTGACGCAATATAAATCATCTAAATAGTGAAGATGTAATCAAAGGTTTTTTTAACCCTGTAATTGTAGCTAACTTTGAGTTACTTAATATGACTAATATAGGGAATAGACCTTAAGATAAGCCAGGAACAAGCAAGTGGGCCTAACTGAGCGAAGCAGCGGGTGCAAAGTAGGTTAGCTACTCGAACTTTCACCTTTTACACTTTCTCAAGGCTTTTTCGACCTCTAGCCACACCGTAAATAGCTTACATCTACGTAAAAGTTGAATAACAAATGTTATCCTCAGTTGCTTCTAATATAGGTACATCCTGTCTCTCAGTGTATTTATTTAAAAATCCTGTTTTTAACCGACTTTTTAAAAAGGAGGAGGTTCTATGTTCAAATAATGTTAGATACTTAATTAGACATCACCTATAGAGATCTTCCTAGTTAATGTTGTACCTATAGATATTACGGAACCCTGCGTGCGCGAGTCCAACTCGCACCTAGCTGATTTTTATTTTCATTATGTAGGTAGAGGTAGATAATTATGTCAAGCCAGCCCTGAAAGTGTGACGACGAACACAAGGCTAACAAATTACCAATGTAGGTTAGGTAGATGCACCTATCTTCCTATCGATCTTTGTGGTAATGGTCTGTAGTTATTGATTCTGATGGATGCTCTAACTTTTGGAAATAAAAAGATACGCACGTCTGTATTCAGATATGCTTCTTTACAAATTATTTTAAGCACTCTCAAGGCTATTTCAGAGCCCAACCTGTCCTTGAAGACTAGTGTTGAAATGAGATGAGTCAATCTAGCCAAGCTAACTCCAACAAGGCATTGAATACACAGCTACCTTGGCCTTTTTTCAAGACCTTCGTCGCCAGTCAAGTCCAAGGGCGTCATCGATTGAGCTGCCCACTAGGTAGGTACATTAATCTAAGGTAGACCATAGAATAAGTTTGTAACAGATACAGAAGACTCACATCGAAAGAGCAACTCTTAGAGTCTATGCACATCACGTTTTTCTAACGCGCACTCACTGCGCGTTAATACTAACGCGCTCAAAAAATATTCACAGAATGGTACGGAACCCTTTGTGCGTGAGTCAGACTCGCACTTGGCAATTCTTTTTTATTTAAAAACATTTTTACATGAAAAACCACATAAACCTAAATAACAACAGTTACTAAACCTGTCCACATTTTCAAATTAGGTACTTATAAATTGTACAACTTCCCGCTGCGTCTTTTCGTACTTTGTCGGATTTCAGGAATTAGGTAAGTAAGTACCTAAGTAGGTAGGTATTTCATCTTAGATGAAATTTTTATTGCGGAAACTTTTAGGCAGTGCTCTAACTTTCAAGGAAATATTGAAGAAGCTCGCAGCTTTATTTAGCTAAGGAGGAAACCTTCTTCCAAAGATAAAGATAAAGATTTATTTATTTGTTCTGAATATGGTTATGTCACAAGCATGTTAGGTACATCATAGGTACATCTCAGTTGAATGCAGAAATAGAACCTACCTCATTGATCATGATAAAGATGAGAAGGCCTAAGTTTTTTATGCACAAAGTAAGTTTATTGAGGCGTAGGTACCTACCTATTTAGCTTTATAGGCTTGCCTCAGTAGGTTTGTAGAGGTAGGTAGGTAAACAAACCTCGAGCTCCCGGAAACTCAAGGACACGTGGTCTCAAGGCCGCCGGCTCAGCTGTTTATCGATTCACGGTCATCTCTATTATGCGGACGCCACACATGGGGTTGGCTCCATTGGCTCCAAGTTACACTATTGCGTCCAAAAGCCAATGTCAACCATGTGTCTGTTTTTGTACAAGGTAAGGGAGTGAAGGGGGTTGAAATTATATTAGTAGGTACCTATTAGCAGCCAAGCTTAGAACCAAGTCATATCTGGCGCTATTGAATTGTAAAATGTAAAAAAATTAAGAGTTCAAAATGTCATCACCAACTTACGTGTATAGGTCATCATCTTGTGATGAACTAGTTGCCTCCACGATCACTGAACAGTGCATTTTCCTGATTTTCATCACTATTTCTCTATTAATACAATGAAATCACTAGGTAGATTACTTATTTTTTTTTATCACTTCCGTATATTTATTGTTCTCGCGGTAGTAAGATAGCAGGTACTTGGCGGCTTTCAGTTGTAAAGTAAAAATCTGTAGTAGGCCTTCAGTAAGGCCTTACGTGACGTAACCTTTTAATGGGGTGAATGGTAAGATATATTTTTTTCGATCAAAAGAAGTGTCAAATTAAAAAAGTCAAACAACACAAAGCGAATGAAGTATATATATACCTACTTAGTACCTACCTATTGAATATTTTTTTTAGTTTCAGGGTTTTTTTTTGTTTTCAAGGGGATTATAAAATCATGTCTCAAGTCAAATCTCTAACAATAGCTATTTTACTAAAAAAATAACTTAGACATTTGTTTGTGATTCACGTCAATATAATTGTGAATACCTATAAACGACAAAAGGCACCCCACTACAACGTTACAGCACAGCTCAGGGGTGCGAGAGCGACAGCGCACGCGTCACATTGGCCTTGAGCGAGCTTCCTGGTTCAGGGGCAGCACATACCGGGCTCAGGGCTTGGAAACCGGAAATTTTTTCTTTCGGATGCGAGCAGCGGCTGTCCCAAGCGGTTACCTTCGAAACACCGCCGGCCGGTGCCGCCATGCCGATGCCGGCCGCCCCGCGCCGAGAGCGTTGCATACCTACTAGGTAGGTACCTACATAACAAAAATCTCATACAAAATGTAAGTATACTACAGTGATGAATGTACCTAAATGAATGTTTGAATTTTAGTTTGTAAGTATTTTTTAATGTTGTACGTCCGAAAAGGGCAAACTGTTTGTACTCTTAAACAAACCTACCATCCTTGTAACCATTCAACAGTTTTACAATAAAATTTATCTTATCTTATCTTATCTTAAGTATACCTACACCTTTTTTCAAATAGATTGGTTTCAATTATTTAATTAGGTAGGTACTGGGGGCAATTCGGAGTGTCGCAAAAGCTAAACTAACCTAACTAAAATTATTGCCATCCTTTTTATTTCCATCGCTATGAAAGGGACGGCAACAATTTTAGTTAGCTTAGTTTAGCTTTTGCGACACTCAGAATTGCCACTACTGTAAATTATTGTATAGAGCCGATACCTAAATATAGGTAGGTACCTACCTAATTTTTTATTTGTAATTATAGATACTTAGGTAGGTACCTAGGTACCTACTTAATTTTATACCTATCTACATAGAAAACACCCAGTCTGGAAACAAATATTTGCAGATCATACAAACATTTATTCCGTAGCGGGGATCGAACCCGCAACCAAACCAAGTAGAAACTAGGTATTTGTTTTCAATCAAACTAAATACAAAATATAATTCAACTAGATGGCACCACTAGTAGATACCGCCTTGTGCCATCTTTATAGTCCCCGAAGCCGAAGCGACTGGCATGCTCTTTGGCGACTGGTAATGACTGGTTTGACAATCAAAAATAAATGGTTCGTCAAAGAGTAAAATAATGAGATAGGTAGGTACTTCTTCCATGAAAATATACAGAAAACGTTCGTTCACGACGAACGGTCAAAGAACATAGTGTTACATTCTCTTTGGGTCAATGAGTTTGCATAATATCAAGGAGTAAAATAAGACTATGGTAGTATTATTTTACTCAATCGACCTTTAGTTAGCGATCAAAAGTAAAACGTTCGTTCACTCACTATAAGACTGTTCACCCCCTAGTCTAGTCCATCACCTTTTCCCAGATGTGGGACATCCATGATGGACAACCCATCATAGTTGGTTAAAAAATATATAGATAATCTTGGATAGCTCGCGATTTCGATAACTTCACTCAATTTATCGACTACCATTAGTTGCCTTGAGTGCCATGCAAACTCGATAAATCAACTCGGTATCAAACCAATAATACCAAAAGGTGCAGTGAGCACCTTTTGGTATTATTGGTAATAACTAGAGTCTAATATTATAATAGTCGAGATCCGTGGTCTCTGCCTGCCCCCATTTTTGTTTAGATAGAGAGATATTTTTAAGTTTTTTGTTGTATTTGTTATTTTTTGTTTTGTTTGAGGTATATTTTATTTTATTTTGTTGCTTGTAAATAGTATTTTCCTCTACTAAGTTCTTCTTTAAGTCTTTTTTAATAGTACCTAATTGATCTGATGTTTTAGAATAACGCCTTAGGTTAAGTGCCTGTAATGTTATTTTAAGTGAAAATAAATAATTGTCTAATTGTCTAATGGGAAAGATGCGTGATTTTATGTATGTAGGTATGTATGTAATCTACTCTTTGCGCTACTCCGCTCGCTAGACTCTCTATAAAGTCGAGTCTAGCTAGTCAGTCATCAGTTCATAACATTCATCATTTTTATAATCAGCTCATTTATTCACTCACTCACACACACAAACACACCCTATCACACACAACACAACCATTGAATGATCGAACCTCGATTGAACCACATTCTGTCTGTCTGTCTATTTATTTTATTTATTTATTTTAAGAATGCCCAACATAGGATTACACTGTACGCATGCATCAATTGATAGCAAAATATTAGAAAACAAAAACTAGTGCTCCTATAATTAAAGGGTACCTACATATTATACATTATAATAGCACACGGGAAAATTACTCACGTAAAATTATCGTCGATTTAGGTACCGACAATGTTTCGATTCTTCATCTGGGTATGAGTGTGGTCACTCCTCGCGGTCGCGTCCGCGAGGAGTGACCACACTCATACCCAGATGAAGATTCTCCGGAAGAATCGAAACATTGTCGGTACCTAAATCGACGATAATTTTACGTGAGTAATTTTCCCGTGTGCTATTATAATGTCTAATACAACTCACGATAGTTTTGAAAGGTACCTACATACGTTAAAAAAACCATCTTAATTAGGTAAATAGAATTTAAAATAATATTAAAAGTTGCGGGTTCGATTCCCGCCACGTGACAAATGTTTGCATTATCTGCAAATATTTGTCTCGAGTCTGGGTGTTTTTATGTATAATATGTACCTACCTATGTATTTAAAAAAAAATGTATCTAGGTATGTAGTAGGTATATTAGTAATCTGGTTACCATAATACAAGCATTAAATTGCTTAGCTTGGGACTAGATGACGCTGTGTGGAATGCATTGACAATATCAGAGCATGGACAATATCTTCTGAGGTGGAATGTCCAAGGATATTTATATCTGTCATCTAACCATTCCATTCTCAGAAGAAGGAAAGATTCCATTTCATCCGTTACATTCTGTTTGCATGTGAATGAAATGAATATTATGAAGAAGTAATTCATTTCATTCATTTCATTCACTCTAGCTAACTAACCTACGCTGCGCTACGTCAAACAAATAAATTTTCCAGCAAAAAAACATCCGTTTTTTGGATGAATTTGATGGTCCATCCATGGTGATTTTTTTTAAACACTAACTAAACTTCCAGAACTTTGCGTTATATTTCTACATTACTTACTTTGTTTACACTCAGTAATGCAGCCATAGCTTTGTTCAAATGAAAGTGCCAAGACTAAGATATATCTCGGAATCGAATTATGTGGGGGATATAGAATCATATTTTGAAGTGGATAGTGGGGGCACGATGGAGACCCGGTACTACGAGGGCTGCGGCCGCGAGGGTCCGATCCGTTGTATCTTTCTAGGAGAGTTTCATCCTGTCGCTGGCCCTAAGATTTCATGCCAGGTGAGTGTCAAATGAGTCATGGAAAGGCCGTGTGCTTAATCGAGGCACAGAATACCACGAGGTTCGCTATGAAATGTAAGTACCTAAGCAATAAAATTGCTATAGTGTGGGTAGTTACTCAGAATTTTTTTTTATGTAGGTAGGTACTCATAAAGGTATCTTACTGCTTCCGCGGCTACGCTCATGTAATACCCTACCTGGATTAAAAGTAGCCTATGTGTTATTCCAGGACACAAAACAATACTATGTACTTACCTATATACCAAGTTTCAACCAAATCCGTTTAGTATTGTGTGAATGAGCAACAAACATCAACACATCCATAAAGTTTCACATTTATAATTTATTAATTAATTAATTATTTCTGTTACAGTTTCCTGAAGACTACATCTCCAAGGATCTGTTTGATTCAATCAGTGCCTACATTATACCAAAGCCCCAGATTCAGAACTGTACAATGACCATGTAAGTTATCCTTTAGTGTTAGTCAAGTCATCCATATCCTGGAAATGCCTACAGAACAGGGCTTCATATACCGGTAAAATTTTCGTACCGTTACTTCCGCCCAACACTAGGTAACGTTACCAAAACAGGTAACGTTATTTTTTTTAACGTTATTTTTGTGGCATGATACCGGTAAATCAATATAGCGTTACTTTTACTTTTATCGGTAAAGTAAACGTTTATTAACGTTATATTATTATTGATACTAAACAGTTTTCTATCTCTTTCTTTGATTTTCGATGTTACAAGCAGTTGACTTGTTACCTTGAGTTGGTTTGATTGTAAGTAACACGAGATATTTTGTGAAAAAATGGTAATTGGTAAGTACCTACCTAATTTTGTATACTAAGAGTCAGTCAAGCTCAACTATAGTGCTGGAAGTTATATGCAAGTTAGGAGAGTATTTTCGCTTCATAAGTTACTACTTATGGGTTAAGTTTTTTGCGATTTCTGACATTCCTAGTACTCAAACCTCAGTCGGTCCAGTGGAGACTTTTGATCCAATTAAGAAACAGGATCGATCGGCATCAAAAAAAGTTTTTGTGTAAAATGACCATTTTCTTGCTGACAGTAAATTTTTTCCAAAATCTGTAAATGCAGTTCAGTTATCTCAAAAATGTATTGATAGTCACCTAAAAGCGTTTTCCTGTTACTATAACGGTTAAGGTACCTGCCCTAACTGCCACGTCTCAAAAATTCACCCGTGTATAGTATTTTAAGCAATAGCAGTTTTCCATTAGAGATGGGTAACAACTATTTTTTTTATCATGGTAACCTTCAGTTATTACATTCTAATAACTATTTTACTATTTCAGAAAATGTCCAGAATCCAAAAACCAAAAAAATACGTTTGGCGGGAAAGGAAACAGGATTAGGTGACTGCCCTTGTTAAAAAAATACGAAAGCGGTGGCATTTCGTTACCTTTTAAATAAAATTCCTGAGGAAGAGGTAGAAAACCTATGGAAAGAAGTTTTAGAAGTTTTTAAAAAATACAGTGAATAAAAATAAAATTCTAAAAAAGATTTTTGTAAGTTTTATTGAGATAAAAAATTATCAATCAAATCACCATTATTCATGTGTGCTGTAGACGCCTCGATAGCCAAAACGCAGCGACAAATGTCACGTGTAAAGGTCGGTACTCACATACGGTATTACTCGATCGAGTTAAACTGTCGAGTAAAACCCATGGCATGGGCTTTCGTCCACACATTGAGCATTGATCTATCGAGTGAGGCGCGCCGTTCAGTAATCACCGAACCGTTCGAGCCATAAGATGTCTGTCCAACAAAGGAGACGTTGGCTGTATTTAGCAAGTCTATACGATAAACAATACCAGACTGACGCTCGCCTCGCTCCACTCGCAGTCATGTACACACATTCGAGTCAAGATTGACGGCTCGCTTCGAGTAGGTTCAAAGGAAATTACTTTCATTTAATTCCATCGAGCCGGCTCGGTGCAAGCCTTCGAGCTGTGAGTTTTGCGGTCCACACGTTGATTTTTACTCGACTTGAGTAAAACTATCGAGTAATACCGTATGTGAGTACTGACCTTTACGCGAACAGACACACGCACAGCGCGCCATCACCGCGCATGCACGTTCGTTGCCGCTCTGCTCGCCTAGAGCGGCAACATGCATTTTTAACGAAATGAAGTATCGGTATATTATGGGAATTACCTCTGTAGTTGTAACGTTATTATATTTTTCGTTACCTAGGTAACAATACTAATTATATTACCGTTATATAGGTATCTATATGAAAGTAACGTTATTTACTGTTATTTTTATTGGGAAGTGGTAACGTTATAAAGCCCTGCTACAGAATGCTGCGTCTTTGTCTCATGACTATTTCTTTTTGGCAAAAATAATGAGATAACACATTACTTACATTGATTTTAGAGCCCTTTTGGAAATACATTTGTTTAGGGGCTTCATGGCGAAGCTTGCTAAGACTGTCGTGTTAGATTGTCGAAATTAATATTCAATGTTCTGAGCGGTCACAACTTGGATGGGTAACTGGTGAATTATAATTGTTGGTCCCGGCTTTTAAAGTCGTTAAGCCATGACAGAAGCCTTTAGGCAGCCACAAAACTCTGTCACCAGAGTTGGATGCTTGCTTATCTTAAAGACCTAGACTTGTACACATGATAAAGTTGGAACTCTAGCATTAACTATAATTTATGTACATTTGTATCAAAAACATCTTTCCCTTTTTTAACATTTTAAACTTTTTCAGAAATGCCCTTGGACACAAGATAGTTGGGTACCCGATTCGAATAGATAGCTCCCGGTATGATCGCAATGTATACCTGTTCAACCTGTGCTTTGTTTGTGACAGCTGGTCTAAAACAGTACAGTACGAACCTGTGGTTAAAAAGCTGGGCGAGCACCTGGTAAGTTCTGATGATACTTTCTACTTATATATATATCAGTCAGATCCACAATTTAATAAGAAAACTAGACATTAGAAACACAATAAAATTGCTGAGATGAAAATAAACTAGTTACAACTCTTGAAAGCTGATAGCTCTTGAAAACATTCTGTCAAAATTATGTTAGTATACAAAAAGTATGTAGAACTAATAACTATACTGTACTAACTATACTATAAAATTATGTAGAAGTGATAAGGAACTTGTTTCTAGACAATACTAGAGGAGGAAGCTGGGTTTGTGTCCGGAGCCTCGAGCAAGCTGCCCACACTCCTGGCACACCTGCTGCATGATCTGAACACGCACCGGAAGGCGACTCTAGTCGGTAAGACTTATTAACAATAATTGTAGGAAATTATGTGCACTTGGCTTAGGCCCGTGCTCGTCATTAAATTACCGACTCAAGTGAGTCGGTTGATGAGAATCAAAACACAAATAATAACAAAACGTTTATTTCTTGTCACATAAACTGGTACATATAAAAAACAGTTACAAAAAGTAAATTTCAATGACTTTACTGTTTTGAATGTTGGACTTCTTTGTTTTTTGAACGAAATGGCTGCCTCCAGGGTTTCACACAAATATCTTCGGCCCAATTTCCCGGGGACATGATGGTGTCCGCAAGCTTAGAAGGGACATCTAATTTGAACGACGCATAATTTCCACGTGACTTCAGCATCTCCACTCCATATGAAACGCCACCACTAATAGTGTTTAAGTGGCTAAGTACTTCAGCCTCCGTAGTGCCAACTTTGACGTAGTAAAGATGGAGATGTCTGCGACGCTCAGCTGCTTCCAGCATAGTAGAGCCTGGTGCAGCTGCTCCTCTCACCACACCCGCCGGGGCAGCTCGGGGTCGTTTCTTTGTTACTTCAGTCCATGTAGAAACTGAGGACTCATTCACTGGAAAATTTACCTTGGACACGTCAGTCATAGGGAGAATGAGGCTATTCTTCTTAGTTTCGGAGCTAGAATCGTTCACATCAAGAACAGCCAAACTAAGTATTATACTTAGTAATGAAAATAAAGTTGAAATTCGTATGACACTGAAACTGCGCTCCGCTTCGCTTCTCTTCGATGCTCTTTTGGTGTGAGTTGAGCCTTACTGCGCTTTTTGGTCATGCTATCCATATGAGTGTGCCTGGCTCAGAATAGGGAATTCTGTGCCAGGCACACTCATACAAAACCTGATTTGGTTTACTGCTCCTATTTTTTTGAAGGGCCATCTTCAAAATCATTAATAGAATGGGTTCCCTACTTCACTGTGATAGCCGTATTATCGGATTTTGTTTCTTCGAAAATTTTTCAACGTCATCTCTATGCGACGGTTTGTTACTTTTTTGCATTTATTCATATCATTGTTTTAACTTGTCTCTTTCTTTTGGTTGTTTTGAGAAGTAGTAAAAAAGTTAAACATCACACTGGTGGCAATTCTGAGTGTCGCAAAAGCTAAACTAAGCTAACTAAAATTGTTGCCGTCCCTTTCATAGCGATGGGAATAAAAAGGATGGCAATAGTTTTAGTTAGGTTAGTTTAGCTTCTGCGACACTCCGAATTGCCCCCACTATAGTATTATAAAGGTGAAAATGTGTATGTTTAAGTATGTAAGAGTGAATGTATGTTACTCCTTCACGCTCAAACGGCTGGACGGATTTGAATGAAATTTGGTACCAGGATACCTTATACTCGTAATGGTTATTTTGCATGTGACATGACGTCATTGGACAAGTTTCAATGGTCTGATATTTTAAACACGACTTGTAAGTACACTGCGGTCCAGTCGTATAAGCTCTGCTTCGGACGCCATCGGTACGGATTTCCAATCCCAGCTTCCATGTATTTTTGCACAATTTTAATCTTTGTTGTGGTTTCCTACGTCTAACCGTTTAGTTCGATTAATGATAAATAGTAAAATAGGGTAGGTCGGATAATTTATAATATCGGGTGGCCCGGTGTACCGGCATTGAGAAACATTCTTGATGATCGTGCACTCGTTCCTTTTGTTTAATTTACGGAAATATTCGTGCAGTCGTTTGCAATAGTTTTATAAAGTTTATGTGTGTTTTGATATCTACAATAGGGGTAAGTATTTGTATAACTTGCGGGAATGTATCGAGTGTTAGAAAAAGTCAAAGGACAGATAAGTAAGGACATATTTTATCATTGTTATAGCATAGGGAAATCTGCCCGTGGTAGCTGCTTTTGTCCTACCTACTACGCTTCTCATTTGATAATCAAGAATCATTTAGGTATTGATGCTCTAAGGCTACGTCCGCGCAGACAGGAGGCTTTCTTAGCGCCTAGAGCCTAGCGAGTCACCTAGCAAGTAGCTTAGTAAAACCAAAGACGATTAATATCTAGAAGACAGACAAAGGCCATACACAAAATCGTAACCCTAAAAAATAGCCTGAAAACTCTAAAACATCAATTTTATCCAAGAAATTTCAATTACTTTCTAGTTAAAAATGTTTAAATATTGAATATTGTTGCTACCTACTACTAAGTATTGAAATTTCTTGGATAAAATTGATGTTTTAAAGTTTTCAGGCTATCTGGTACTGCGGGATCGGGTTACGATTTTGTGTATGGCCTTTGTCTGTCTTCTAGATATTAATCGTCTTTGGTAAAACGAACGTTCTAGAATGTTCGCGACCGCGATTCATATTTAGTTTCGTACATTGAAATTCGACTTTTTATTTAACCTGCCCCGTAATAAATGACGCCCAACGTTAAATAACATACCTAAAGGTTAAATAATTATAAGTTGTCGTTAAATAAGTTTTTTTATTGTATTATGTAGGTAGTTTAATTATACCGTAGTTTTTTCACGAATATTTTTTTTTGTAAGTAATTAAAACTTCATTTAAAGATACTAAATATTAAGTAATTTTGTTAAGGTTAATAGGAAAATAAGTTTAGAGTACCTAAGTATAATTGTAAGGGCATTGGAATCCACACGTACGAGGTATTTAGTTTCGGTTCTTGATTTATATTTTATTATGGATCCCGATTATCTGTTAAAAGATGAGTTGGAAGAGCAGGATGAACTTTTGGATGATTGAGATGATGAGATTTATTAACACATAGACTACCTTTGATCCCGGTACTTCCACGGGAACGGGAACTATTCACCGTGGGTACCACCGCGGGGCGTAGCTAGTTATAAAATAAACAAAAACATTTAGATCGTAGATAATATAATACTATACTAGATTTAGATTGATTATTTTTCTCATTGAGATGTATTATAGAGCCACAATCAGACAAATAAAATGTAAACGCCAAAACTCGGCGCACGCTACGCAGTGCGCAGAGTTTTTCTTTTTTGCGTACAAACGACATTGAACATTAAAACAAACATTATATCGTCTACATTCAAATGTCAAATGTCATTGTAGAACATTGAATTAGCACGCACATTTTTTGAGTGTTGTCAGCTATTAGATTGTGACTCTTTAATACATCTCAAGTGTTGTCAGCTATTAGATTGTGACTCTTTAATGCACCTCAATGATTTTTCTCTATAAATCCGTCAGAGGGCGACACAGTGATGCACCTGAAAGTGCTGGAAGTCCGCAAGGACCCTCTTCCCGTGGACGACTACGATGTCCCCGTGTTATTGGCATCGGTAGGGCTCCCGCGGCCCGGCAAGCCGCGGGTGCCGGACCCTTCTGAAGGCGACGAGGCACAGAGCCAGGAACACCTGGACCTGGAGGACGACGAACCCTTCGAGATTGACTTCGATGCGGACTGGGATCTCACTACGCGACAGGTTTCTATTTTTATCCTCTGATGAAATGCTATCATTTTGTAGTGTTTATCATATCCTGGATGGATGAACCGATTTTGATGCGGTTTTTTTTTAAGTTGAAGAGAAAGAAAAATCATTTATTCTGGTAGGACCTCAAGGATCGCATCAGTATCTTATTACATGCTAGGTGATTCTAATGCCTGTTGAATGGTGCCTTACTCGAGACTTTGGATGTTTTATCTGGGATTTCATCATTTTTTTAATTGATTATCCAGTTTATTGTGTAAATCAAAATCATAATAGAGTTGTCACCAAAGTAAGAAATACTAAGCCTAATTAGTAATTACCTGAATATTAGTTACTTAGTTCCTAATATTATAAAGAGGTAAAGTTGGTTTGTTTGTTTGTATGTTTAGGGTAATTTCCTAAAATACTCATCCGATATTAAAAATTCTTTCACCTTGTAGCATTATGGGCTTTCCGAATGAACATAGGCTGTTTCGTTCCCATCAAACCTCATTTTCAACACACTTCACACTTTGTCTCTGGGCTTTACTAGCAGTAACGAAACGCCAACCTTTTGGTAGTTATGCATTGTGCGTATACATCAAAGCTCAGAGCAATTGACAGTTACTTAACGGACACCGACCGGAACGCACGCGCACCTCGCGACCCCATTCAAAGCAGTTGAATCTAACCCTGTCGCGTGTGATCATCATCTACTGTGTCTTTCGTGAACCCTAGCCTCATCATCAGCTCACATCAATCGGAAGGTGGAAATTCATCGAGTGTCAGCTTGCAGTCTGAGGTACGTACTTTGCATATATCTTTACTGCTGGCTGCCTAGTACAAAGTGTGAACTTGGATCTTATCTTCGTTACTCGTCAGACCTCTCATCTAGGTCTTCCCAGTGTAGCAGAAAGCCACCACTGTATTTCGGTGTGGTGCGAATGCTACATCTTTTTTGGTGCCGAAACCAGGGAATCTCCATTTTTCTTATCGAATACTCGTGGCATTTCTAGTTTATCGAGGGTAGTTTATATGTAGCTTAGAATATTTAATTCGTAATTATCGGTTCGAAGTTATATCTAACTATTCCATCACCATCAGATTTCGCGTCTAGTATTATTTCATTTTTCGAGGCTTTTACCGTATAATCACCACCAAGTAGTTATCGCAAATAAATAATCTCTATAGTAGGAACTCAAATTAAGCAATCTCATTCAAATTTATCGGTGCTTAATTTACTCATCCGGCTTACTATAATTACCTATCGTTATTTATTTCTCTCATCCAAATCTTTCTATTATCGTATTAGCAATAAAATCACAAAATCTAACATAATTCTCGAAAGTTTGAATCAATTCACTTTTATTAAATTGTGAAGGTAGGAGTGAATCATTCCGCCAACGGCTCGAGTTACGCCCGAGAACAAAGGTCAAACTTTAACTTTGATTTTGATGATTTGCTAAACCTAAGTACAACAACCAAACACATCGTTTATTTTCTCTTACATATTTTACTGGTGTTGTTACAATCAAAATCATTCTTTTTAGATAGTATAGTAGAACATTTAATTCGGAACTCGTACTTTTAGTCGTGTTCATCTCGCGCTGTCTACTATACTATACATCGGTCAGTCTACTGCACTTGTAGGTATATGTACATTTAATTTATGCTCGTAAACAACAGTTTTTTATAAAGCCTATTCGAATTATACCTACGCCGTACGTCTTTATTCAATTCCTTATCGGTTGCTCGCTCATAAAACTGTATCGGCAAAGAGTAATTAACGTATTTTGTTGTAGATTGGACACTAAGGCAAGATTTATTTTTATTCGTTTTTTTTATAACAATATTTAATATCGGATAATTATAAATTGAGTAAACATGTCGCTTTTAATTCGCATTCAAGTAGGAAACAAAGTGTTTTCAAGAAGTCTAAATCTAAATCTATGGAAGCTGAATATACTACACAAGATTTATCGACGCTTCGTAGAAAACGAACTATTGCTTTCAAACGGTTGACTAAGGCATTAGAAATAGGCATTTTAGCTTCAAGTGACGAGTCTCAACGCGACTTATTTCTTTCTTATCACCAAGAAATAAAACATATTGCTGCTAACTTTGAACATGCTCATCTCAGTATTTTGGAAGTTTTGGACGATCCCGATGCAGAAGACAATGCGATGCAAGAAGAGTTTGATGAAATGTATTTTAAACTTTTATCCATTCATCGTCAGTTAACTAAATCTGAAACGCCCCATCTACGCACTACTTCTTCTTCATCTATATACGGTATACGGTTACCAAAGATTACACTTCCATCTTTTTCTGGCAATATTAAACAATGGCCTGAATATTTCGATACTTTTAATGCACTCATACACAACTCCACTTCACTAAGTGAAACAGAGAAGTTCCACTATCTTATTTCGTCTTTATGCGGTGATGCACTAACTGTGATAAAAACGTTTCCTTTAACTCACGAGCATTATAGCGATGCGTACCAAGCGCTCATCACACGCGAATAAACGCGAACTAGCTTTTACTTGTTGGAGAGATATTTTAAATGTTGACTTTAACTTGAAAAATCCGTCTCAGTTTCGTAAATCTTTAGACATGTTTGATGAAAATTTATGCATTCTAAATACAATAGATTTACCTATCGATAAGTGGGATTCCGTGTTAGTGTATCATGTTTTATCGAAATTAGATACCAGTTTGCGTCGTGATTTCGAAGAAAAGTATTCAGATTTAGAGAAACCTACATACGAAAAGTTACGGTCATTTTTGCAGTCTAAATGCGAGGCTTTAATGCGTGATACCCATTTTATGGATTCAATTAAGTCGAATAAGCCTCCCCCACATAAGTTTATTCCCGCGTCGCAGCCGCATCACTCGAACCGAACTCACGTCACGCACACGCTTGTTGCCGCCGCGGAGAATACAAACAGTATCGTTGTTAGAGAGCAAAAATGTACCTTTTGTGATGGTGCCCATTCAATCGTAAATTGTCCAGACTTTCTTAAAAAGTCAATTGATGAGCGTGTATCCTTCGCTACTGATAAGAATTGGTGTTATAACTGTCTCAAGCCGTCAAATCAATTAAAAAATTGCAATTCAATGTTTTCATGTCGCATATGCAAGCGGAAGCACCACACACTTCTCCATCGCGATAAGCAAAGCCAATCGTCAACATCGTCGTTAGTGTCGAGATCTCCATCGAACACAACCGTTTTACTCGCGACGGCGATTGCGTTCAGGTTCGATATGCGACTGGGAACATGCTCTCGTTCCGCGCTTTGTTCGACACAGGCAGTCAAAGCAATTTTATAACCGAATCAGCTCTAAATCGTTTACGCTTGACCTGTTCTAACACTATTGCGAATATTAGTGGACTCGGTGAGGCAGTTAATAAATAAAATAAAATAAATAAATAAATATCCTTGGACATTTCACACGGCGTCATCTAGTCCCAAGCTAAGCAATTTAATGCTTGTGTTATGGTAACCAGATGACTGATAAACTACATAGATACATTTTTTTTTTGTAAATACATACATATTATACATAGAAAACACCCAGACACGAAACAAATATTTGCAGATCATGCAAACATTTGTCCCGCAGCGGGGATCGAACCCGCAACCTCTGCGTCTCAGGCGGGCTTTCGCCCACTGCGCCACAGAGGTCGTCAATTGCGTCAATCATTGGTGAAGTCACTTGTAGCATCGGTACAAATGATCGGATTATGTTCAATCTAGATATGCACTACTCTCAAAAATATGCGGTGACCAGCCTATCGCTAAGTTGAATACATCAGGTTGGTCACATCACATATCAAATCGTTACCATTAGCAGACCCAGGGTTCGACATCCCTGGTCCTATCGATCTCTTACTCGCTGCTGATGTTTTTGCAGAATCGATTCTTAGTCAACACATTAAAGGAAGTGTCTACCAACCTACCGCGTTTAATTCAGTTTTCGGTTGGCTACTTCTTGGTAAAACTCGGTTAGCTTCTAACACTTTGTTAAATTCATCGTCAGACATTGATAATTCGTTAAATTCATTAGTTCAACATTTCTGGGAACTTGACACTCTCCCTCAATCATCTTCATTAACTCCAGAGGAGTCACAATGCGAAACAAAATACATAAACGACCATTCTCGTGACGAATCTGGAAGATACGTAGTCTCTTTACCGTTCAAGGATGATTTCGAGCCGATATTTGAAGGCTCACGCGACGTAGCTCTCCGACGCTTCCATGCGATCGAACGCCGTCTGTCACGTGATCCTGAACTTCGTAGTCAATACGCAGACTTTATGACTGACTATGTCAAAAGCGGTCACATGTCATTGGTTTCAGTCGATGACGTGGGAAACGGAAAGTATTACATCCCCCACCACTGTGTCTTACGTCCTGACTCCGCTACCACTCGTCTTCGCGTCGTATTCGACGCCTCTGCCAAGGATCTTCATTGTCGTTCTTTAAATGACTCGCAACTCATCGGTCCAAAATTACAAGCGAATATTTTGGATATTCTCCTACGCTTCCGAGAACACAAAGTCGTATTCATGGCAGACGTTCGTCAGATGTACCGACAAATTCTAGTCGAACCTTCACATCGTGACTTTCAGCGTATTCTTTGGAGGTCATCTCCACAGGAGACTCTTCAAGAGTATCGACTGAACACGGTCACTTACACACTTAGCATCCTCTCCTTTTCTAGCGTGTCGTACTTTACGACAACTAGCTCTGGATGAAGGACATGCTTATCCTTTAGCCCAAAAAATTGTTATGTCTGATATCTACATCGATGACGTGGTTAGTGGATGTGACACATTCGAAAACGCTTCTCAAACAAAGACCCAACTAATCGCTTTATTTAATCTGGGTCATTTTCAGCTCAGAAAGTGGGTGTGTAATGATCCAAATCAGATCTTTCTGAAGACGAATGTCTGATCGGTTCCGTGTCTCTTGACTCCACATCGCCAACTACGTTAAAAGTTTTAGGTCTTAGGTGGGACCCATTAAAAGATGATTTTCTTTTAGAGATCAATATCTCGTTTTACAACAATTCTGGATTATATCCGCTAAACGTACAATTCGAAATCGTTTAACGAAATGCCTAAAATGCTATCGTCAGCTTGCAGTCTGAGGTACGTACTTTGCATATATCTTTACTGCTGGCTGCCTAGTACAAAGTGTGAACTTGGATCTTATCTTCGTTACTCGTCAGACCTCTCATCTAGGTCTTCCCAGTGTAGCAGAAAGCCACCACTGTATTTCGGTGTGGTGCGAATGCTACATAGGCTATATTTTATCAAGGTAGGTACCACGCGAGCGAAGCCGTGGGAGAGTAAGCTAGTTATAAAGATGTCTTACTGCACAAAATAAACTTCTGCAGTTATATTACTGTATTTTCTCTTTACAGTTACTGCCATTCATCAATGGATACAACCACGTGTCGAAGATATCTTCGGACACAAACGTTGAGAAGACGCTGGTGAAGTCCTGCATTCAGAACCTGGTCTACTATGGCGTGGTACGTCAACGACTAAAGTATTCAATGGCGGTTTTTTTAACCTTCAAAAAAAGCAGGTCCAATCTCTACCCTTGAGAAAGTAAGAGCGCATATTCTTGTCTCAGTCACACAAAAACAAAAGAATATATACAACATTCTTGTGAGTAAAAGAGACAAGGCGTTATATCTTTTGTCCCTCACCGCGTGCCGTTTTTTTGTATTTCCGGAAACTTGATGCTCCGAAATATATCTTTTACATTTTTATTCTAATTTCTAATGAATATTTCAGGTGACACTGATACCGTTGCTGAAGTTCAGTAACATGTACCGAGCCACGCCGAATCTGAACCGCCTGTTCAGTGACCAAGATTTGCAACGGGCGTGTTTGGCTTATATCAGTCGGGGCGGCGATTGCAAGGAAAAGGTAACTTGGCATAATTTAACCCCATTTGACGGACACACGGACTTTTTGTGATAACTCAAAATGGAATGATATCCATTTTTGTTTTATTTGCCCACACTTATGTACCACACTTTAATAGCCGTGTTGGTCAAGTGGATTAGTACCTCGACTTTCGATCTGAAGGTCGTGGGTTCGAATCCGGCCGTGCATCAATGAACTTTTCGCATCGAAAAATTTATATGCGCTTTAACACGAGCTTATAACGGTGAAGGAAAACATCTTGAGGAAACCAGTTAGCTCTCTAATAGCGTCGATGGGCTTGCAACCTGTCACGTATGGAAAAGTTAACTTCTGCAAAAAGTGGGCATGTACCAAATATGTATGTATTTGGACATACCTCTGACTACCCCCTTAGTCATCTTCAAAAAGATCTAAAAATTACCTAATGATCTGAAAGAAATGTCTACCGCTCCCGGGATACAGTCGTGATCATATTTCATTTTTTTTCATTTCATTTTCATTTTTCATTTTACTTATGTGTACGTTCTCGAACACTCAACAGTTAATAAAGCACCATCATTACACATTCGCTACAACACAAGTTACGGAAAATAAAACAAAAAGAAAACATGACTTCTCAAATCCCCAAAGAGTCCCAAAGAGCCCATAAGTTTGTATCCTGCACCAAAAACCCCCCCGCCTATAAGTTTGTGTCGTGCAGCCGATGCTGGGGTCCGTGCTGGCGGCGCTGAGCGCGCTGCAGCAGGGAACGTCTTTGCGCGCCGCGTGCGAGCGCACCTCCGCGCCCTTCGACATCCGCCGGCTGGTCGTGTTCGCGCAGGTCCACGACCTCATCAAGTGCCTCAAGAGGTAACCCACATAGAATACAATAGTTTTTTATTATTTTTACAATGTTAAAACACACTTAGGTATTGGATATTTCATTATAAATGAAAAATCTGACTAAAAGTTAACGGATCCGGCAGGATTCGAACTTGCGTAGATACAAGCGATCACTCTTAAGCCGAGCTGCCCAACCACTAGGCCACGGACCCTTTAAGCCGACCCCCCCCCCCCCCCCCCCCCCGAAATAGAACAGTTTATCACACTAACATTTTACAAAGCAAATAGGTAAAATTATGACAATAAAAGGTAGATTTTCTGTATCCCGGCTCCGAGCGCCCCCCTACGGACACTAGATGAAAATATTAGTAGTAAATATATATATACATAGATTAGACCGCGGAAAAAAATCTAGGCCCACACCCATTGAGATGTATTACTCACACCACCAGGTTCTTGGCTGATTCTTTCCCTGGTGTAGGGAGTCGCGTTGGAACAGGCAGTAGAATCGCCTAGTTTAAGAACGTGACATGTCAAAGTGGTCTATAAACGATCGTACTGAATAACTATATAGCACTTCTATGGCATCGTGTATCTGGATGGATGCTTTATGAAAAACTAGTATTTATTATTATTTTAGTCAGTTGAGCTACCTATAGATCGTTTGTAACGATCCGTAGGTGGCTCAACTGGTTCTAATTGTATTTTGTACAGTTATGTGAATATGTAGTAGTTTAGTTCTAATAATATTAGTGATTGAATGATTACAGATACCCAGTGTACATTCGCAACCCGTCCCGCCCGAAGGGTTTCACGGGGCTGGAGTCTTTGGCGGGCATCCGGCGTCTCTTCACCGGACGCCACTGCGCCGACGAGATATGCTGCCTCGCACGAGTCGACCTGCCAACACTCGACCAGATCATTGAGGACGATCCCAACGTCGCTATCATTTGGAGGTAACAGCACAGCTGGAAACATCACTGCAAGAACCCTGTGAATACGGACGGAAGAAACGACAGCATTAGTAAGAAGATATTTTATCTGGTGAACATTTTTTTTTTCCAGTTTCGTCTGCGTTCAGTTCCTTAACTATGAGCAGATTGTTTGTCGTTGCCGTGTCGGGTAGAGCTCACCCCTGGTTTTTCTCACCAGTAGGCACTCTTCATTATTGAGTCACAACCATCTAATGTCAGGACATCTTTTCTTTTTAGCCTTCTCCTCTACGAAAGTTTTGTAATCTGGCGAACATAGCACAGACAACTAAAACGTAAGACACAAAGTCACAGAACAGGGGCCTTACTCGGGATCGACGAAAACGAAGTTTCGTGACAATTTTCGGGTTCCAATTATGTTGAACTGTTACGAACTCAGTATCCACCTACATAAGCTGACCCCGAAAATTGTCACGAAACTTCGTTTTCTTTGATCATGAGCAGGTACGGCCGAAAAGGGTAAAAGTACAGTGGGTAAAGAGTAAATGTTAGGTAGGTACACAGGCAAAACAATACTACCTATTATTATATTTATTGCTATGACCAGTGCAGCCAGTATTCGTCTTAAAGACTGCACTAACATTTGTCGAACCCCTATTATACTAGTAGTTCGTCCCGAACGAGATCTCGTGCACCATTGGTTGGTGGATTATTTTGTACCTACTTGCTTCGATTACCCCTTAAAAGTCACTGTTGAATAGATCTTAGTGGTAACTTGGGCGATTTTGCGTTGTATGTTTGTATGTCGCGGCATAACTGTCGAACCGTTAATTACTTTTTTACTTAATTTTGATATTAAATGGCATAAAATTGCTTACCAATCTATATCTAATGGAAATTTAGACATAAAATAAGTTGATTGTCATCCACACGGCATGTTCTTACACCACACATTTCACATGTTATTTTAGTCATTTTACTTCCACGATCAAACGCTTTAACAGCATATAGGATAATTTATAGTTTTAGACAGTATTTAGTGAACTATATAGGTGATTTAAAAAAAGTATAAAATGTATACACACGAAACAAACAAGACTATGTGAAGTTTTTGAATTGCCACAGATTAAAATGATTGATGACGGTGTACTTCTTCGTTCTTACGTCCGTTCATTCGTTCTTACTATAATTCGTCCTATGTCGGAGTGTCCTACTTTAGTATAGCTCTATAGAGTTTTCAGTGCTCTTCGTTATTTGTACGGGTTACGGAACGGCCATAAAAAAGATAGCAAATTCCTTACGATCGTGTTTTCGTTCTAAGTTGCGCCAGACTGCTGTAATCTTCCATAAACTTCAACGTAATTTCTTTTTCTGCGTCCGCCATCTTGTTGTTGACCGGTTTGAGGCACAGAAATCCATCCGCGTCGGGAAGACAAATATCACAGCGCGCGTTACGCTTTCAACTGTCATAGGCTATGACAGTTGAAAGCGTAACGCGCTGTGAAGCAAGCCCTTGACGCTGGCGCTATGATAGCGCCTGCGTCAAGGGCTTGCTTCACGTGCGCTGTGGTCTGCGCTGTGACGTATTACATACTCTTTGAAGTGTACCTACGCTTGTCACTTGACTGACACTGACGTGACGTATACAATACAACAAACATTTTGTTTGCTTTTGACAAAGGACGCTATTCTTTCGTGAAAAGTAGGATTTTGAATAAGAAAACGGTTTGGTAAATCCCAAAGAGAATAAATTAATCAAACTTTTAATGGGGAATAGGTAATTGAAATTTACGAATTTGTACGTGTTTGCTTTTTGCGTGTTTGCGTCACGTCATCGCAATACATACAAACCATGGACACATCCACGAATGAAGAAGCCAGCGATCCCAGCGATGATGAAATACATTTTGGAAAGATTACTATCAAAGAAATCAAAAAAATATTGTGTACCAGACAAGGACCAAGTAAAAAGTGAGTTGCCAAATTGTTTCTTTTATTTTCAACGTAGGTAGGTACTGTAACGTCAAAGGGCAAACACTTTGAGCCCATTGGTATTATTTTTATCAACTAAGATAAGTACTTACTAATAATTGTTAAGTACCTACTGAATAGGCTAAGTATTCTAATAATAGTGGCAATTCTGAGTGTCGCAAAAGCTAAACTAAGCTAACTAAAATTGTTGCCGTCCCTTTCATAGCGATGGGAATAAAAAGGATGGCAATAGTTTTAGTTAGGTTAGTTTAGCTTTTGCGACACTCCGAATTGCCACTATTATCATTCTTTCGTCGGGAAAATAATTTCCGCTGACATAATGTAATATTCTCTTGTTCTAGATATTATGACTCCAATTCAAAAAACGATCTGGACTCAAGTCTAAGACTTATTGAAACACATTCTGAGCCTAATCTGAGATCTCTAGCAGCAGAAAGTCCATTCTTCTCTTCACAACTTGGATCACCAGCTCCAAATGGACAATCTGATGAAAGTTTTATCCAAACAGAAGATATGGTTTCCAAGCTATGTAACTCAGACAATGTAGAGCTTAACAACACATTAGAAATTATTGACTATATTTTAAACCATGGACCTAACAAAAAAGAACCTGTGTTAAAACAAGATAAGAATATAAGTAATCTGATTGTGTCACCTCTGAAGATTAGCCCTAAAGCTGTAAAGGGTGTAAAGGACATAATTGAAAAAACTGATGTCATAGGCTCACCAAGCTATTTCACACCAGCTAAAAGTGCAACAGAGAAACCTCTGAATGTGTTTGCCACTCCATCATCAGCCAGTATGAAGTCTAAGGCACCTGTTTTCAAAACTCCAGCTAATCCTTCTGCTAGGAAGAAGCCAGCTACTCCTAGAGGCACACCAGGGAAAATACATTCCTACCAACACATCACTAGTCCCATTGCGTGTTACATACAAAATACTCCGCAAGTTCCATTGGTGAAAGATGTACATCCAAAGAAATCACTACCAGGAGCCTCATCTATTCCAAAATTAGTTAGAAACCCATTTCATAGTAGTTACAAAAAACAAGTTACAACAAACAAAGAAAACATCCATCTACCTTCTGTTGCCTATAAAAGTGCAAAAATGACCAAAGTGGTGAGTAATTGTCTAGGTTAGTTTACAGAATACATTTTTTTTCATGGCCTCGGAGTTGTCCACAGACATGCATTATTGAGTTAAATTTTATAAATTGTCACATGTAAAATTATCTAAATTTCATTTATTTATAAGTTAATTGGTGGTAATGTTTTCGAATTGATAAATTAAGGGGATGAGTTTCTTCATAAATAAACACACTAATCTCTGACACAACCTATTTGATATAAAAAAAAAGGTTATTTAGGTTCAAATTCACTGCTAGTTTTAGTTTCACTTTTAAAAATCAACACTTAGTAAAGTCACATTATTGTTTCAGGTTCAATTACCAGATCAAGACAAATTACCCCAAAGTCAATGGGCAAAGAAAATAACTTCATCTTTCCCGAGACCAACAGTAATGAAACATGAAAATAGGGAAATGAATCCAATCAAGAAACAGCTACTTTCAAATCAAGAACACAGCTTTGCAAATCTCTCATGTCATCAAGCAGAAGTATCGCTTTGTACTGAAAAAACAGCTTTTAAGTCAACCAATAAACATTAATTTATTATTAACTCTGAATAAAGTTTTGTAAACTCTGATTTTATTTGTGTGAAGATTGATCTTCCTAGGTTCTTTGCAGATTTTTTTTGTATTCAAAATTTAAAATAGGAACCTCAACTCTTAAAATTTAAGAGTTGAGGTTCCTATTTTAAATTTTGAATTTTAAATTTAATAGTGACTGATATGACATTAGCAACTCTGAAGTGTCAACAAACATCAGTATTATACCATAAAAAAGGTAAATTCATATAGATTTTAATCAGAATCTATGTACTTACCGAAATAATTATACCTATTCATGCATGGTTGCGTATCAAAATACGACCACTGATATATTTAATTTGTTATTTGAGATTGGACTTGATTGAATTGTAGAGATCTAGCAGCCAGATTTCATAAGCAATCAATTAGTCAACTCAACAGTGACTTATATGGGGTAGTCGAAGCAAGTATGTACAAAATAAACCACCAAGCAACGGTGCACGAGATCTCGTTCGGGACGAACTACTAGTTATTTAGTATCGATTTTTTGACAGTTACAGAACTGTCAAATTGAGTGATGAATCACGATCCACGCTTGGGTGTGGACTATGAATACGAGCCTTAGTAACTGATTAAAACTCCAGTTGCAATAAACAAATATGAACGGTGCTCGGGCACATTAGATGGGGTTGGTAATTGTGATAAAACTCTTAGTAAATCGTATGAGGTAATTGATAGCCCTGCGGCTTTAACTCCTGTGCACACCACGTTTCAAACGCGCAGTCATTATAGCGTTTATATCGATACAAATTCAAAGTATTCGATTATGACGCTACATGCTCACGCTATAAAACGCGAGCCGTGCGGCTCTCTCGCTGCGGCCTAAAAACCTACACTTGCACAGCGAGGAACTGCGAGATGCCTCTTAAACCGGTTCTTAACCAGTGACTGCGCACTAGTATTGAGCCGGCTGAGTGGTATGGTGTCTGGACTTTCGATCAGACGGTCGTGGTGTCGAATCCCGGTAGACGGCTATTAGAATACACCTAAGCAAAATAGAGTTCTGTAATGGTCGACAATGTGTCATGTATGTTATGTACCTAATGCTTTCTTTACTTCTGCAAATAATGCACTGATCGTGCTTCTATCTGCCCTTAGACATTTCCAAGTAGGTATTTTTAATGCATGAAAAATCCAAGAGTGTCTTACGCGCCTTGTTAATAGAAGCATTCCAACGCTTTCAATTAAGTACTTAAAATTCACGTATTTATGAAGAAATAAAATTTGTTGTGCTTTATAATGTCATCAAATAGTTTGCAATCACCTCGCAATCACCGTTGTTTAATAAATCTACCGAAGCTACTACAAAATGGCTAACCATGTGTTATATAAGATTTATAACGTTTTAATACACATACAATAGTGACAATTCGGAGTACCTATCGCAAAAGCTAAACTTAACTCACTAAAAATGTTGCCGTCCCTTTCATAGCGATGGGAATAAAAAGGATGGCATAAATTTTAGTTAGTTTAGTCACAGATAAAATAATACTAGGTTTAGTTTAGCTTTTGCGACACTCCGAATCGCCACTATTGGATTGTACCAGCCGTGGTCGCGGCAAGACTTGACCTTTGGATAGTTTACAACCTTGCTAGGTTTACTGCAAACCAACGGTGTTTGTAATCATATGGTGACGTAATATGCAAGTTAGCAGTCTACTATAGAGGTAAAATACTTGCACACATCAAGATAATGTACGTGTGCACTACAAAATATCGTGTGATTTTGAAATAAGTTTAAACGAGATTAGTAAAATATAAAATCAGTCTAGCATACCGAAACTTTGATTATTTCGTGCCTAGGCTGATTTCAGATTAGCGTTTTTTCTGCGCGTTATAGGCAGTTTTGGCAAGTTTAAATACTATTGCAGTGTCCATACCTCCTCCTTTTTTGCAGTCGGTTAAAAACGAGCTTATTCGCGCAGAACAAACTCTTATTCAGATATCGTCTCTACAAGAAGTTGTATACTTAGTTATTGCCTTGTTTACTATTAAAATGGAAGCAAACTACAATTTCGTGGACGAAACCCAGTACTTAAACATTTATCCAGTAGTATTTATTTCCTACTTACTAATATAAGTTTTCTGCACCTTAATATTAATTAAGTAGTGATAATTTTGTAATTCCATTATTTTATTTTGTGACCTCTGGAACGAGTCTGCCCTACTACTGCCCACAGTCGTGTTCATTCATAAAGTCATTACGTAATGTCCAATAATGTATTTCTATATGTGGTTAACGCACTCACTGCCCAATGCCCATGACGCATATTATTTACTCGCGCGCGCTGTCCTGCGGCCCTCTTCCGCGGCCTCCTTCGGAGATCTTTGGCACGGATGGGCAGGGATGGGTTGATTTTGTAAGAAAGTCAGTAGAAATCATGTTGATCTGACCATAGCTAGCGCTCGACTTCGCTCTTTTTTATTATTACAGTGGTATAATTTTTAGTTATACACAAAGTGTATTTTGGGTTTATTATTATTGTGGACGTGACTGTTTTATTTTCATAAACCTTTGGGTTTGTGTGTGTGGGTGCCAGTGGGCGTAAAGCGGTCACTTTTTATATTTTATTATAATGAATATACAGGGCGTCCTACACCAATGCCACTGGAGGGAAAGTAATAATCTATACTTAATATTATATAGAGGTAAAGTTGGTTTGTTTGTATGTTTGGGGTAATCTCCGAAACTACTCATCCGATTTCAAAAATTCTTTTACCGATGTGTAGCATGGACCTTCCGAATTAACATAGGCTATATTTTATCAAGGTATTACCACGTGAGCGAAGCCACGGGCAAGTTAGCTAGTGATATACTAAGTGGCCGCTAGCCGCTACGCCCTCAGGCAATTTGTTGTGATTTATAAAAAATGTTTTATCAACTCATCAAAATAATGTTTTGGATTGATTCTCATTTTGTTGTGTAATTAGATGTAATATTTTATGTGAAATTGTTCAGTATTACTTTGTTGGTAAGAGTTTTTTTATCATTTTGTCAAACTACAAAAAAATTATGTCTTAGCTTTCCAAGATTCCATTGAGCTTTTGAGCTAAGTTGAGAGTTATTTTAGGTTAAAAAAAATTTTTTCTTTCTATTTCTGTCTCTTGTTTTGAGAGATCTTCAATAATTAACGATTATACTTCTTTATCTTAACATCTTTTGGTTTAGGTGCTGGGCAAGCCTATACCATATCAACAGTGTTCCGGGCACTACAGTGTCCCGTTAAGCGTAGGCAAAGCTTGCCTTCTGACTGTATAAATCATCTAAAGATATAAAGGCCTGAGTTTTTATCTTAACAAATATTTCAAAGTTACTAGTTATATAATGTTTTCTAGTATTTAGCAAGATGCTTTTTTGCTCTTTTATAAATTTCAATATTAACTTAAAATTCCTGCATTTTTGTTCAGGTACCTACTTGTATTATTATTTATTGTGTGGTTCAGGTTATTGTTTTTACTTAAGGCTCAACTCACACCAAAAGAGTATAATACTTATTATCGCATGAGTAACTCGAACGAGTCGCGAGGATGCCCGCGGCTTCACGGGAATTCCGGCGAATTCGAATACCCGCGCCTTCTCTGCGTTAATAAGTATTATAGTAATGAAAATAAAGTTGAAATTCGTATGACACTGAAACTGCGCTCCGCTTCGCTGCTCTTCGATGCTCTTTTGGTGTGAGTTGAGCCTATAATCCTTTCTGATTTCAATTTGAATAAGTAATATCTAAGCATATCTTGTAATGACAAAATAAAGGCAATAATGACAATATAAATTGTTATTTTCTTATTATAGTACCTATATTAGATTGTATGATCCACCGTCACACTGATTATTTAAAAATAGGTCAGTATGAAAGCTGGGAAAGTAATTTTCCTACCACTGGTGTGATGACTCAGTGTGAAGGTGGGTCGAACGGGAATGTTTTCATCATAGTCCAATGATGAAAGGTAGGTACCTACAGACAAAGACGATTAATATCTAGACTAGAAGACAGACAAAGGCCATACACAAAATCGTAACCCTAAAAAATAGCCTGAAAACTCTAAAACATCAATTTTATCCAAGAAATTTCAATTACTTTCTAGTTAAAAATGTTTAAATATTGAATATTGTTGCTACCTACTAAGTATTGAAATTTCTTGGATAAAATTGATGTTTTAAAGTTTTCAGGCTATCTGGTACTGCGGGATCGGGTTACGATTTTGTGTATGGCCTTTGTCTGTCTTCTAGATATTAATCGTCTTTGCTACAGACCATAATTACCTACTCAGTATTTTCAGAAGATCTGTAAATACTGAGTTACTGACTAATATCTAATATTATCTTAGATAGGTAGTTTGTCCGATAAAAGGTACAGGTAGGTAAATCGAAGTGGCATCTTATCTATTCTACTGAAGGTTAGCTGTTACCAACTGGATGTACCGTCATAAGAATCGTACAAAAACACCAACGACCACAGTAAGCAAAAGATAGATACCCGTTAGTGTAGGTACCTAGTTCTTGAGATCGATTTATCTAATCTAAAATTCTAAATTTAAAAAACAAAAATCGTGTTAGTTACATACCTACACCATTTATAACCTAAGGCTGCGTTTCCATTGACGCGGAGCGGTGCTTAGCGGTGCATGAATTGACCAATCACTAATGCTCGAAATCGCGGAGCAGAGATTTCGAGCATAGTGATTGGTCAATTCATGCACCGCAGCCTTAGACGGCTGTACCGATTTGTTGGATTCTTCTCCGCTTCGAAAAGCAGATATTTTATTTGAACAAAAATAATTATAAAGAAAAATCATTATTTACCCATAGCATAGGTACATTTTTGAACGAGGAGGCTTTTTGATAATGCCTCGATTTGTTGGGCTGGTCGATGTTCGCCGTGTCAGCTTGTGGAAATAAAAAAGCAACGGTCATTACATCTTTTTATTGTAATAAAATAATAAATTAGCACATTTCTGTATCACAGAAAAAAACTTATAAACGAATAACGACATAAAATAGTTAAATAATTTAGTCCACTGCGGATATAATAGTATATTTCACTTTTCATACTCGAAAAGTACCTACTTACGCTAGTTTTAGAGCATTTAAAAAAAATCTAGCAAATAAAAAAAAGTAATTATTTTTCACTCCCTAGAGACTAAAATGGTCACTTTAGTCCCGCTTCGTAGGGCTATATTGCATAGCGTATGTACTTTAGGAGCATGAGAAGTGAAAAATAAATAAATACATTTGCATTTCTAAAATGTTAAACCTTTCGTCCCTTGGTCATAGTTTTATACTTAATAATAAAAAAAATCTTATATTTTATTTTATACATAGGTACTTACCTACTCAATCTTAAAACTAAAACCTGTTATTAAAAATACCTACTTATTTTTACAAATTACAATTTAAAGTAGGTAAAGCTAAGCTGGTAACTTATCAGTTTTTAATAGGTTAGTTAGAACAAAAGCAAAGAACATCGGTAGGTACCTACTTATTTTTTTAATTCCATAGTTATAAAATAAATAAAAATAGCCTTTATTCTATTACATTGAAAAATTCATAATAATAATAAATATACTTCTGATTATAGACATTTGAATAGTTATAATTATATTAGTTAATTTTAGGTTTATTATTTGAAATATAAATGTCATGCATTAGGTAGTGGTTTTATGTAAAAGCCACTCGGGCGTAGGCCTCCCCCATATCTCTCCACAACTCTCTATCTCGTGCCTGTCTCATCCAGTCTGCTCTGCATGTTTTTAAGAATATGTCGTCCCATCGTGTCTTTGGGCGTCCTCTTTTCCTTTTGTTGTTTTTCAAAATTCCATAGTTACAACATTGCTAGAAAAAAATATGAGGAATACCTAATGGCTGACATGCGGCATGCTACCTACTGCAAAAAAAGGGTAAGTACCTATGTTTAAATGGGTAATTCGAAGAATTCTAAGTAGGATTGACCTTGAATGCCTGATGCTTTTAATTTACCAATCTTATATTATCGTTCCGCATTTTAAATTAACTTTTTCATTTTTTTGTGAATAAACAATTAAGAATATTACAAAACACACCGTATGCATTTCTTAGTTCGCACTTTGACGGATCTTATTTTTAGACAATAGAACTGGCAGATAACCAATACAAAGTATAATTATCACTAGACGGAGTCGTGACGCTGACGGACCGTGACCGATCCGTGTAAATTAGGCTATTCGGCCCACATAGAACATCATCTCAGACGTCCACTGCTGGGCATAAGCCTTCCTCATAGATCTGCTGTTTCGGTTGGAGCGCGGCCTGAACCTGCAGCTTTTACCATCCGTTGTTTGATGTCTAACCCAGAGCAAAGCCCTCTCCATAGCTCATTGAGCTACCTACTCTGAGACCATTCATGAGGCCTGTAGTGAAGTGAAGCACCACGTTTCGGATCCGTAAGTCATCACTGGTAACACACTGGTTGAACACCTTCGTCTTCAGGCACTGAGTTGTTTTGGACGAAAAGACGCGATGTTTCCCACATAGATACCAACCTACTTGCAAAATACTTCAACCGAACTACAAAGGTACAATGAAATGTTGTGATCCTGTGCTGGTTCAGACTCGGTATGGTCCCGGCTAGGTGTACCGTAAGGCTCAACTCACACCAAAAGAGCATCGACAACTTTATTTTCATTTGGTACTATAAGTAATACTTATTATCGCAGAGAAGGCGCGCGTATTCGAATTCGCCGGAATTCACGCGAAGCCGCGGGCATCCTCGCGACTCGTTCCAGTTTCTCATGTGATAATAAGTAATATTGTAATGAAAATAAAGTTGAAATTCGTATGACACTGAAACTGCGCTTCGCTTCGCTGCTCTTCGATGCTCTTTTAGTGTGAGTTGAGCCTTATCGTGAATCACTCGAAGTACCTACCTATAAACGGTCTCTTGAACGGGAAAAGAGCATCAGGCATTGTTTAATTATGTACCTATTCTGTTTAGATGAAGGCGGAAGAATAATTCTATTGATCATACTTTGCAAGTCTTAGACGAATTTATCAATAACTTATAAAATAATCACAACAATCGTATAACACAAAATGTCAAACTCTTACACTTTTATTGGTTTCAATGAATTTTTAACCCCACCGCTGTCTGTCTGTAGCACCACCGCTCACCGATTTAAATGTGTTTTTTTTTATTTGAAGTAGGTTTTCTAGCAGAGTGGTGGTTTTTAAACATGTTTTATCAAAATGGGTTCAGACGTTTACCAGATATGGGGGGTGGAAGTGGGGATGAATAATCGAATGTTTCCAAACATTCCCAAGTTTAGTATCAAATCAAAGGAATTTAGAAGTTTAGTATCAAATCAAAGGAATTGGTGTTGTAGTGAAGAAAATTATTTACTAATATTTTTATAATTGTATTTTGTTTACTTCTACTAGCCAGGTAACTGTAGGCAGTAACAAGTAAAACTATAGGTACTTAGATAATGTAATCTTAACAAGAGATGTGTCTATCGAAACGCTCTTATTATAGACGCTAAGCTTTCGTAAGTGCCGGTGACGAAGACGAACGTGCCTAAAAGGATGATGATGAGGTCCTTGGTGAAGATTAAGGGGGAGAGTTTCCCTCGCTGAGAGGCTAGCACCAGGTTGATGATCGGCGGGAAGACCAGCGCCAGCGCGGTGCTGCTGACGGCTCCCACCAGTGAAATGAATAGACTCAACTCGGGAATGCTCTCCGCCATTGCAACTGTAAGATTGATAGAATATTCAATTTTTGACGAGTTTTTTCGCTAATGGCACATGCTGATAAAAGAGAATTGACTTTGTTTTCAGTAGGTAGGTACTTATGGTATGTTGTTCTTCTTTATTCTTAATACTAGCCGCGGTGTTACCCGCGATGAATAGTTCCCGTTCCCGTGGGAATACCGGGATCAGAAGTAGCCTATTCTTTAATCCAGGGTTTAAGCAATTCTGGTACGAAATTTCATTCAAATCCGTCTAGCCGTTTGAGCGTGAAAGAGTAGCAAACACACTTACACACAAACTTGCACCTTTATAATATTAGTAGGATTTATATCCTTTATAGTCACCCCAAAAGTCGGTAAAGTATGAAGCAGGTAGCAATATTTGAATAAAACTCACAAGTGAATAGGACGAGGACTGCTCTGAACATGAGCTCCTTGATGACTGGCGAGGTGCTGGCGAGCTTGGTGTGCAGCGAGGGCCACATGATGGACACCGGCACGTAGAACTGCAGCGGGTACGTGAACAGGATGGCCAGCGCGATCAGCGACTGCACCACGTTGCTCAGACTAAAATAAACAAATTGAGTGCCCGTCAGAAGAAATTAACCTTACATTTTGAACCAATGAGTCGCTCAGCTGTGATCATGAGAAATCAAGCGGATAAGGAGTTTGCGACTTCAAGGTGTTAAACCGAACAAATCAATATGATCATGATTTGACGACCTCTGTGGCACAGTGGGCGAAAGCCCGTCTGAGACGCAGAGGTTGCGGGTTCGATCCCCGCTACGGGACAAATGTTTGTATGATCTGCAAATATTTGTTTCGTGTCTGGTTGTTTTCTATGTATAATATGTATGTATTTACAAAAAAAAAAATGTATCTATGTAGTATATCAGTCATCTGGTTACCATAACACAAGCATTAAAATGCTTAGCTTGGGACTAGATGACGCTGTGTGGAATGTCCAGGGATATTTATTTATTTATTTATAGGTACTTACCTACTTATTACGTTACGTTACGTAATTGTCCAGTTCAAGGCTTAGAATTTCTCAATAGTATTAGGTACTTACACGTACTTAAGGCTATTAGTTTTATTTATCCAGCCGTCATCGTCATTGCCAAACGCATGAGACAATCTGAATTATGTGGGTTCTACTCACTTAAAACTTAGTTGTCCCATTTTGTGGATTACCTCGGCTTTCCACGTCATTAACTTACATTCCTGGCTTCAAATTTAAGGTCAGGCTGCCCATGACTTCGTCTCCCCACTTCAGATATCCGCAGAAGCCCACGGTGATGAAGATTGCCCCTACGCAGACCATGCCAACATTGAGCACGCCAAGCGGCGCTTGGAACAGCTCTGGTCGCTTCATCTCGTTCTTCAAAGGTAAGACCTGGAAAAAAAATATTATCACGACTGTATTCCCAAGATGCGTTAGGCAATTTCTTTCAGATCATTTTTAGATCCTTTGAAGGCTTCTAAAGGGTAGTCAGAGGTATGACCAAAGGTACCTAAGACCTAGAACATCAAAAGTCTTAAATTTTGAACTTTTTGATCCTAACGTTATTTTATGGATTTAGATTTTTGTGAATGTATTACTTTAGAGATAGGTAAAACGAAATTAGCAAGTAAACAATTACTAAACTCGTTTTTTGTGAAAGTTTTGATCTTAGGTTTTGATCTTAGGTTGGTAGATGGTAGAGAGAACGGAGCTCTCTGAAATTGTTTCGACAACTTGCATACAGAATGAGTACACTACCTATAATATGATTGAACAACAACAAAAAGCTTAAGTATTATACAATAGTCTTTTCCTCTAAGTTGTAATTTTTGTCTTTTTAATAGTAGTTGATCTCATTTGTTAGAATAACGCCTTAGGTTAAGTATCTGTAATGTTATTCTAAGTTGAAAATAAATAAATAATTGTCTTATTGACAATATTTCATGCCCAGAACCACAGATAAAAGACAGAACTCACCAGTCCAATGCCCTCAAATGCATAAACGGCGGTGCCAAAGTACAGCGGCAACTGCTCCCAAGACGCGAGGTAGTCTCTGGAGCTGACCGGGGGCAGGTCCTGAGTGGCTTCGTACACCACGGCGCTGACGCCCAGCGCCATCATGATGTTGGCCACGGTGGAGAACGGCGTCAGGTACTTGAGGTTCCGGACCATGCAGGCCAGCAGTACAGGGATGATGACGATGATCATGTGGACTGATAGATCTATGTGGATGTTGTACTGGTCGCATATCTGGGGAACAAGCGGAATCGTTCATAAACGAACACCTACGTTAAATCTTCTTCCTGCCCTTATGCCCTATGTGGGGTCGGCACAACATGGTGTTCTTCCATTTCCCTCTCAGACGTCATCTTAGCACACTTCTTTCTTTCTTTCTTTTAACTACTCCCTCCTACATTGAATGCTTTGTTAAAAACAATGAAACATATCACAAACTGTATCCTGTACTGTAAAGAGCTTGAGCCATTTAAGATACTTCGAAGATGTCTAGTCTACCCCCTTAGGTAGTCGGAGGTATGACTGAATACATATTTAGTATACCTATATCTATTTATAAATTGTTGTTTCAGCTATATAAGTAAGTTCGTATGAGCAAGACGTGGCCAACTCTGGTGACGGAGTTAAAAGCCGCGGGACCGACAAATTAACGTGCCCTCCGAAGCACGGAAGCGCTCAGATAATAAAACCACTTGCGGTCATTTATCCAAGTAGTGACCGCTCAGTACGTTGCTTAAATTGAATAACGCTATGACAACACGTAGGCAGGGAAACATCTGGTTCGCCAGAAATCTCATGTTTATTATTTCAGATTCAATTAAATTATGATTGACGAACAATAGCATGGTGCAGACCTAATGTTCTTGCATTGCACACACAAGACAAGACATTCAAATACAATGGCTGTGTGTGTGACAGATGTCTTTGCAAACATTCGCTTATGTATATCCTAAAGTGTGTTTTCATATACTTAGTAGGTACCGACCTAATGTATACCTATACATGCGGAAGGTGGTGTCGAGAAAAACGGCGCTCTCGTCGCTTTCGATGCAGGGTGTAAAGTATATAAGGTCGCATGAGACGCAGTATAAGGTAGCAATTAGGTGGTTATATTAAAATCTTAACTTAAGTTATGTTAGTTTACCTACTTCAGTTAGTTATAGGTAGGTAGGTACAGTTAAAAATCAGTAAGTAACAAATTTTGCAATTTATTGTTATTTAAATAATGAAACTGCATATTCGATTGATTAAACTATTTCAAAAGAATTAAAACTACTTATTCCAACAAAAGTTTGTATGAGGTGGCAGAAAGCCAATACTGGATGGCGCGGGCACATTTCCGCGTTCGATACCCAAATAAAACATCAGAGACATCAGCTAGAACACTTCGCGAGCTAAGAGTCTATGCACACAGCGTTTTTCAACTGAGGAGCGCGTTTTACAAACGCGAGGATAGTGTGCAAGAGTCACAGTTTGCCGATGCCTTTTGTTTGCCACGTGTTTGTATCGTAACAAACAGTGACTGCGCGTTCGCAAAAAACGTGGTGTGCTTAGGCTCAGTGGTCAATCATACATGTTGTGTTTCCGGATTTCAGAAAACACATTAATGAGATGACGTCATGATTACGTTAAACGCAGGAAAATAATGATCAGAAATACTTAAATTATGTTATGGTTACGCACAGCATAAGTAGGCTTAACAAAAATAATGTTAGCTGTTTGAACGCTTGTGTCTGTCTGTGGCACCGTACCTCATAAACGAGTAAAAACCGATTTGAATGCAGTTTTTTTAATTTAAGAACTGGTTTTCTAGCGGTTGTTAAACATGTTTTATCAAAACCAGTTAAGAGGCCGTAGGTAGCAAATATGTGGTTTGAATCGTATTAGATCTCAAAATCCGTGAAAGATACCACCTTATAATGTTTGGAGAAATTAAACTTTGAACTTTTATCTTGCGTTGTGGTTTTTTAGAAACACGATTGGTAAAAGTTTTCTCGATCATATATTTTTTTGAAAAATACATGTTTTTCACACAGTTTGCTATTTATCTCAGGAACAGAACGCTATTTTTGTTGGTTTTATGTTTTGACAAATAGCCTAGAAGTATTCATTTAGTTCTGGTTTTTTAATTTTTCGATTGCTTGTTTAATTAACTTGTAATTAAATAAAAACTGTTTTTTCGCTATAAATTATGTTGCGTGTCTATCGTTCTGCGCTTCTCACTCACGAGTAAAAACATTATTCGCTCTCCCGCTCATTCCTCGGCGTTATGGCACACACTTAAGACTTACAAACATGATATAGGGGGGTGAATATGAATAATCGAATGTTCCAAATATAGGATTTTGATATCAAATTAAAGGAAATTACTTAGGTATGTGTAGAATGCAAAACTCTGCAAAACTGAAAGTGGGGATGAATAATCATCCCCATTTCGTCGGGGAATACTTAACTTTTTTAATTTTACAAACTTATGTCGAACGGAACGATAACTTCGTTCAAATTAAATATAATTTTTACTAAAATGAATCAAGCCATTTTGTTTGAAGTTCGTGACAAAAAACACATTGTGCCTAATTTCTAGTTCTCAAGTTTCTAAGACGCCTTGTTCAAACAACTCGGTACTTATGTTCTAAATTAAAAAAACTGTCTGTAAAAAATAAAGTAGGTATTCTTATTCGTTAAATAATTCACTTACCAGCTTAACGTTATTGGCTATAAATACGATGTAGACGCAGCAGAAGCCCAGCTGTGTGATGCAGAGGAATGCGTTGACGAGCCCCTTCATGGTGGATGCGAAGGGTCGGAGACGAGCGGGCCCGTTGGCGAACACCAGGTACACCGTGTCCGCGAACCCTGGGGGCTTGTCCCGCTTGCTCTGCTGGTGCATCTCCTCGGAACAGTTGAGCTACGAAGGACAAAGAAGTTACTGGTAGGTGCAGTTGCTTTATTTCACGAAATTCGTTTTACTTTATGTGGTACCGTGCTTTTATATAATCCTAAAAGCCTGTAGGTACACTGTTCAGGCTCTTAGGAGTTAGTAAAAAAAAATTAAGACCTCTTAAATTTGCCTAACTACGTAGTGGACACACGATGCTGGACAAGTGGACACATGTTACTATTGTATCCATGAAGCAGTCAGTAGGTATCCGCTAGACCTCAACTATTAAAGGTAGAGGGTAGGTACTATGTTCTACTATACGTATGTACTGTACTACTATGTTCTCCACACAATCTAAACCTTTGTAAGTATAGTCAGTCCATGGAACAGTTACATTAGTGACTATACAAGAGGATGCAGAGATGGTGACTTTTCTTTGTCTTTTCATAATATTCGAATGGTGTGTTCATGACTGTAATTCTAACATTATCACTTTATTATCTAGTTATTCTGGGAACATCACGTATGGTACCTTCGTACGTATTATGCTGCGTTTACACGCTTGCCGAGCCTTGGCAAGCCTCCGCAATCGCAAGCGTGTAAAGAGGGTGTTTGTGTTGGTTTGCGTGAGCTTGTAGACGCTTGTATCCGATCGGGTCTAGTGTCGGTTTTTGAACACAAATCAAAGGGCGATTGCGGCAATCGATTGCGTCGCGTTTACACGCTGGCGCGCGCTTAGTAGCCGCTGTGATCTCGCGGCGAACGCACGTCTAGTTCTGACTTCAAAATGAGTGGCTGGTCGAACGAAGAGAGTTTATCGTTTTTGAAAAATTACCAAAAATATCAAAAAAGTTGCAGATGCTTGAAGTCGTCTTGCCCAGTTAATGGGAAAGCCAGTAAAGGAATTAAAATCCAAAAAATAAATATTGATGACAACTTATCGAAAACATTTTTCTGAGGACCTCTGTGGCACAGTGGGCGAAAGCCCGCCTGAGGTGCAGAGATTGCGGGTTCGATCCCCGCTACGGGACAAAATGTTTGTATGATCTGCAAATATTTGTTTCGTGTCTGGTTGTTTTCTACGTATAATATGTACCTACCTACTTATGTACCTATTTACAAAAAAATATATATATCTATGTAGTACCTACCTAGGTACTTATATCAGTCATCTGGTTACCATACACAAGCATTAAAATGCTTAGCTTGGGACTAGATGACGCTGTGTGGAATGTCCAGGGATATTTATTTATTTATTTAAAAAAAACCTGGAAAAAAAATTAAAAGTAGGTTAAACCAAAGGTAACAGCCGATACAAGATCGACGTCCGCCATGCTTGGATGTACGTAGAACACTGACGCAGTCACAAGCGTGTAAACGCCTTCCAAATTCCAAGCGAGAATTGTGGACGCTTGTGGTTTGTGAAGGTTTGCCAATCCTTCGCAAGCGTGTAAACGCAGCATTACATTTAAACACACCACTCTATACCTACTTAATTTTTACATACTGAGGATCCTAATAAACTGGAATATTAACGGAAATTAGGCTAGGGGATCCTGCTGGACTGTCCCCCAATAGGCGGGCTAGGTGTTTACCAGCATGTGCTGCGCGTGCACGCAGATGACGCCCAGCACCGCCGTCATGATGGGCGCGAACAGCAGGCCGCCGTTCCGAAAGGCGTCGCCCATGGCCAGCAGGCCGCTGCCGATGTTCCCGCGGAACAGGTGCAGCATCGTGTCTCCATACCTGCGGCATCACCTATCATTGGAACTGGGAGTTCCCAGGAGGAACTTACCTTATTGTTATAAGGTAAGTTCATATGAACTAGTGACCCGCACTTGTAATCCATTTGTTGACAAGGGCAAAGTTAAGTGTTAGGAGACTCTATTACGACGCAACAGAGCAATTTAGCTCGTACAAGCGCCTCGTGCCGGTCTTTAAAAGTTCAATTTCATTCTTACTTCTTACTTGTTAGGTAGTTTTACCAATATAGTATACCTAATGCAAATTACAAATTAAGATGGAATAACCGATTCATCTTAGAAAGTTTTAATTAAAAAATTGTGAAGACAGTTAATAATTCAAGTACTTAGGTATTTTTATTGACCTATCTCTCGAAGTTCCAACAAACAATTCTAAGTTCATCATCATTTCTGTTGTCCCATTTCCGCCCACTGGTTTAGAACTAGCTGACCCGTACTTCGACTAAACGGATGTTTATTTCGTAGTCCCATATAAGACACACGTCTTGCTTATTTTGTGCATAAGTTGCAACATCCCAGACATTACAACGCCCCGTATAGGCATAGGTTGCCTCCTGACGCGGCGTTGTATAAATTATACAGGGTGTAAAACTAAAAAGACGTCTACCGAAAACAAAACGGGTGGTACAGCACCCCAAAAGCCATCTAAAGAAAAATCTGTTATCTAAAAAAAATTATAGCCGGAGAAATTAACGTTGAAAGATTTTTATTACTTTTGACAGCCAGGCATCAAAAGTAAGTTCGTAAGTGTTCGAACAACCAACAGCAGCGTAGCTACTAATCCTGTCGGGACTATCTCGCTATAAATCGTTTTTTTTATGAAAAATTGGAAGTAAGAAAACTTACCAAACTAGTAAAACATTAGTGGCAATTCTGAGTGTCGCAAAAGCTAAACTAAGCTAACTAAAATTGTTGCCGTCCCTTTCATAGCGATGGGAATAAAAAGGATGGCAATAATTTTAGTTAGCTTAGTTTAGCTTTTGCGACACTCAGAATCGCCCCCATTGACTCATTGACTGAATGAACAATTGAGCTTACGTGTAAGTTCGATGACAATGCAGCATAATGGAAATAACGACCTAAGTAGTCTAAATATGAAATCAGGAGCTGTTTAACGATATTTTTCAGGTAGGTATTATGACAATTTAAGACATTACCTATACTTATTATAAACAGCTTATTTGAATCCGCTCGTGTTTACCACCAAGCTTAGGTAATACCAAAGACGATTAATATCTAGAAGACAGACAAAGGCCATACACAAAATCGTAACCCGATCCCGCAGTACCAGATAGCCTGAAAACTTTAAAACATCAATTTTATCCAAGAAATTTCAATACTTAGTAGTAGGTAGCAACAATATTCAATATTTAAACATTTTTAACTAGAAAGTAATTGAAATTTCTTGGATAAAATTGATGTTTTAGAGCTTTCAGGCTATTTTTTAGGGTTACGATTTTGTGTATGGCCTTTGTCTGTCTTCTAGATATTAATCGTCTTTGGTAATACTATAAAAACATTAACATTAAGTAATAATGATGCGATATGTGCGAACTTACGAGGTGGGATGTGTGACGTGATGATGAGCATCCTCTGCAGCCTTGCCGTGCTCGGCATCATACTGGCCCTTGATGATCTGCTCCTGAGACTGGAATATCCCGTTACCGTCCGCTATGCTGGAAAAAATACTCTCATTACGTTTATCCTTCAAGTTTCCCTTATAGTGTCAACAGGCAGATAAATGGTTCTAGATCTATGCACAGATTAGGTAGAGATATGGATCTATGCGCCATAGTGACACTGTTATCTGTGAAAAAGTGTCTGCTATATGACGATCATTCGTTGAAAATTGACGCAAGTTGAATATTGACGCAAATATAATTTTATTTTTTTTTTCATTTGGGTGTCTATATATGAGCACAGTGGAACATACCTACACAACAAAAACTATAGGCACCTTCTTCAGTTAAAGTTATTTTGATAATTTAATAGAACGTGTATTATATAATCTGTGATAGTAGGTAGGTAGGTACCTACCTAATCGCGATCGCAAAAAATGATTTATTGTAAAAAAATGCACGAATCAAGTTTTTAAATAAGTACCTACCATGTGTTTTTAAACGTTTTCCTTACCGTGGTAGGAGGTACCAGTAGGTTAACCAGCCACTGCTAGCAATTTATGTTCGCAGGGGCCTATTAAAATAAAACAACACCAATTAATGTTAGGAATTATTTATTAAATTGCAACTTGAGAATCACAAGATCACATTTTTATTTTATAGTTTCATGATCAGAACATTTAAAAAACAATAAACCCGTACAGTTATGTTTTATAGTTTCATATTACGATTTTTACAATATTGATAATTGGAATTCTGGTTGAATGCCATCCATTTATTGTTTGCATTAATAGCAAATAGCAATTAATATTATGCAATAATATTTACTTACATCTAACTAAAAGTAACCTTTTAGATCGGTGCAACATTTAATAATTATTTAGTTAAGTGAATAGTCAGAATAACAATTATTTCGTAGGTACCTACTTACTTGTGTTAATAATAATAATACTTAATATTAATATTCTTGGGAATTTATATATAATATAATTCGCTTGGACCGTGACAGTTGATTATTACATCGCCAATGAAATACTTACAAACGAAAAAACTACCTACCTACTTACTTACTTTAAAGTTTGGTAAGACATTACTACATTTCCAATATTTTTTCCCACAATCACTAAACTCACTTTTCCACACTTTGCACAAACTACACTTTGCATAAGGATGCAAATTTGCATGGTAAGGAAGGACCTACTCTGAGTAACACTGGTGTGGACTTGGTTCTTAAAATAATCGGTAGAACGGTCGAAGGATCTGATTGATCTGTCTTTGCGCTTTCCTCGGTCGAGTAATATAATCTGCTAGCGCTGAGCCGAATCCCGACGCAGCCGCCGAAACAGCATTCTGTACCGGCCTGTTCTGGGAGGTGTAGCCCTGATTGAAACTTTGTTGGGGATAGCTGTTCAACCCTCCGAACTGGTTGTTGTATCCTTGATTGCCACTTCCGTGACCGCCGTGGTTTCCATGACTACTTTGGCCTCCATGACCACCGTGACTTCCATGACCACCGTGGCCTCCGTGACCGCTATGGCCTCCATGACCGCCATGACCGCCGTGGCCTCCGTGTTCATTTTGTGAGGAGCCGCCACCGCATCCTATGTAATAGTTATTCACCGGTGCGTTTATATAAGTATAATCAGGCTGACCGAACAGCTTCTCCCCAAACCCGAAAGTCCGTCCGGAGCCGCAAGGGCTAAACTGTTGTTGCTTCTTTCGTTTCTTCTGTTTATGTTTGTGTTTCCTCTCTAGGTCCTCGTCGTCGATGTTTAAATCCAAATCTCTTGTTTCACCCTCTTCTGCTACCGCGAGCATTGCGGTACAGAAGAGGAGGAGCAAGATTGTTGATGATTTCTGAAAAGAAACGAGACGGTTCAAAAATAAAACAAGAAGTTTAGGAGATAAACAAATATAAAAATGTCATAAGTATAAGTATCTGTTTTTTTAACTGTTGTAAAATATTTTGAAATATGAGGCTTAAATGACTTACCATAGTGATGCTTATTGGTTATTTATAACTTATATTCTAAACAATTGCTTCGGCTAGTGGTCCTTGTGGTCTAAGAGACACTGACTCCTGCTGTTGGGGTATTCCAATGCCGAAAGTGAAAGTATTTAAAGTTACAATATAACCATAACGCAACCTACGTCTTGATGCAATCTGTTTTGATTCAAACTTGGGTTATTCAACAGACCTTTTAGATTTTGCGCCTACCTATTTGTTTTGAAATTTATCATCTATCCTTAATAATAACTAAACAATTATTTTATGACTTTAATTTACTTAGGTAATAAGAGTAAAAATTATAAACTTATTTACCACCTACCTACCTACTGACTTTTGGTTTACTGTAGCCAATCACAAAATCAAAATGCATTAGTCTATAAGTCGGTACGTTTTAAATCGCAGTGTGAGTCGTCTGAATGCATAATAGGGCATCTAACTGCAGATTCATGATCATGACCAAGGCGAGCGCTCAGATGGGTCATTGGTCCCATCCGCTGCTCTTTGTTAACTCTTTAAAGATCTGTGAATCTGGGTCCTTGTAGTCCATCAACGTGCATAACATAAGATTGCACAAGCCAGTACTTCTGGTTTATGAGAAGAGATAGTAAAGGTGTGGGGACTAGTTTGCATGGATATTGTTAGTGGTCTAGGTTTTCTCTCGCGTGTAGATTTTTACCAGACAGATACATTTTAATACCTCTGACTACCCCCTCTTCAAAGGATCTAAATCGAGATTTAAGAGAACATGTCTACGCAACTTGGGAAATACGGATGTAGTTTTTTTTTTTTAAACTTTCGTGATTAGAACACCATTAGGTATAAATCATATGCGAGCGGGTATTTATCACGAATTTTACCTGACGTTTCAACCGGATTGCACCAGTTTTCCAGCGATCACGGCTGGTGCAATCCGGTCGAAACGTCGGGCAAGGTAAAATTCCGTTTATTTTATTCTTTATTCAAGTAAATTTTGACCTTCAATCTTTGGTCATTTTTAGATCCTTTGAAGCGCTCGTGGCGATGCTTGCTTAGACGTTCTTGATAGTCTGAGAGGTCACTACTTGGATGGGTGACCGGCTTCCGTGCTTCAGCGGGCACGTTAAATTGTCGGTCCCGGCTTTTAAAGTCGTTATGCCATGACCTCCGTCATCAGAGTTGGCCACTTTGTTCATACGAACTTACTTATGTACCTACTTTTTAAAACCTTTGAAGATAGGTACGTTGATGTTAATTGTTTTGAATTGAACAATGCAAAATCAAAGGTCGCATGTCTTTACTCTGGGGCATCGGAAAATATGAGAATCGAACAATTTGGAAAACTGACCGTTTTGGAACCTAACCTCTATAAACCTAAAGCTCCCGAAATAGGACCCGACCGTGGTGTTGAACAAAGCCGAGAAGTAGGGATTTAAATAACATAAAATATCGTACTTATATCGAAACATGAAACACATTGCAAGTAGCCTTCTGCACCTGGTTGGTCGTTTTTTTATTCTTCTAGAATAAAAATCTTATACCTACTACATACCTATAGGTAAGGTAAGTGCTTAGTTACCTTCAAAAAGATCCGGGTCACATGATTCGAGACAACGAAACACATCGGAGTGTATGTCGGGTCATATTATAATACCTGATATGGGAAAACCACTCTTTCGTGAACATAAAAGAAATATCGCAATTCGCACGCCCGCCTGGCTGACCTCAGCTCAGCCTTGATGGCAGGCTTAGGTATAGTAGGTACTTACCTTACCTATTACTAGCTCAGCACTAATTGGGCTATAACCACAGAATAAATAATAGAACAAGCTATAAGTAACCAATGAATAAATAAACAATCGCTATATGTATGTAGGTACTTAGCTATGAATAATATATTGACGCTTCCATAATATTATTTCATAGTAGTACCTACCTACTTACTACATTGTACCAAAAATTGTTACAAAACTTTATGTGCGTGATCTGATCTGTCAAAAGTTAAATAAACGATTGGAAATGGAAATGGTACCTTATAAGCATTGAGATGTATTATAGAGCCACAATCAGACAAATAAAATGTAAACGCCAAAACTCGGCGCACGCTACGTAGTGCGCAGAGTTTTTCTTTTTTGCGTACAAGCGACATTGAACTTTAAAGCAAACTACATAACGTCTACATTCAAATGTCAAATGTCATTGTAGCACATTGAATTTGCACGCACATTTTGTGAGTGTTTTCAGCTATTAGATTGTGACTCTTTAATAAGTATCTACATCTCAATGCTTATAAGTAATGTTATTTCATGACAGTTTACTAAATTAAACGAAGGATTTCTAAATTTCAAATTTTCTCAAAAGAAGAAAACAGGTAGGTAGGTCTGTACTTAAGTTTAATATAATTATATATATTATAAGTACCTACTTACCATAAATACCATAACATTACCTACGTCCTACAGTAATATTACGTGGGGTAAGAAATTTTATGACCTTACTTTTATACCTTTACTGCTAATAACATTTTGTTGTTTTTTTAAGTACCTACTTACCTACCTACTAATAAATAACCACCCAGCATAATATCACAGTCGCTGTGCGATCCTTCGCTTATAATATCAAAATTGTAAATTTTGATGATTTGGTATTTCTATCCCTACACCTCTTTCTTATCGAGCAGGGTTATTACATAAGTTATACCTAGGGACTAGGGAGGTAAGTAGGTACCTACTGTAAAATAATACAAAAAAATAGGTATCAGAGGCCTTACTCGGGATCAACGAAAACGAAGTTTCGTAACAATATTCGGGTTCCAATTATGTTGGTAAACTATTACGAATTCAGTATCCACCAACATAGCTGATCCCGAAAATTGTCACGAAACTTCGTTTTCGTTGATCCCGAGTACGGGCCCTGAGGGCCTAGACAATGTAACAATCGATTAGCGAAAGCGATAGTAGAAAAGTCCAAAATGTATTGGTTTGACATATGCCTTCGATATGTCACGTGATCTGTTACGTAGGGCCTAGCCAACCGGCATTCGCTATGAAGCGATTCGATTTCTATCATCGCTACACCTTTGATTTGACATTTCAGATCGCTCGAGTTTTCGTCATCGAATGTCAATTCCTATACATTTTTTTTAGTTTCTAATCGAAAGCGATTGTCGAAATGTAATATGGCTAGCATTTCGATTCCACCAAACGAATCGACAACATCGAACGATTACTTCATACAAATGCCTAGCCAAGTTGCACTTTTGACAGTCGATTTCGCTTAATAGTCGAATCGTCTGATGGAAACGCTAGCGAACGCTAAGACCCTGTAGATATCGAAAGAAAATGGCGATTTCATAAACAGCTGTAGAAAGAATATCATTGGATGTGTTTAATAAGCGACCCTGGCTGATAACACCTGTTTTAAATGATGCACCTGGGTCTCGAGAAGATATATACACAAGCCAGAAACTGTATTGAGCGTTGCTATGGTTTGCTGAAGTTTCGTTGGAGAAGCTTGCTTAAAGACAGAGTTCTTCACTACCATCCATAAGTAGCTAACAGGATAACACTTGCATGCTGTGTACTACACAACATTGCAGTAAAGGCTCGGTTTCCAACACCACGTTTTAGCTCTGGCACAAATAATGATGGCAGTGATGATTACACCTCACAACCTAATAATTAACTCATGCATGAAATGAGAATTCTAAGTGGATTATAAATAAAAGTACTTAAGTTACAAATATATTTTATTTTAAAACAAAACCGTCCATAACATGCTGTCTGTGTATGTATACTTATATGCGCTACTGCACGTTCTCACCTTGTCTACACTTATACTCAAGGTATCACACAAACTCACTCGCTATCAAGCCATACCGTGACATCGCTGTCCCTACTCAAATATTGTTGAAGAAAAGCTTCAGCAATATTTGTGAAACGGTTGAGGACATTGTTTCGCTCATTATTCAGTTCTACTCTTCGGGCTTCAGTCTGTGCCCGTCTCTCCTCCAACTGAAGGCGTCTCTGCTCGATAGCCACGAACTCACTCGTCGCTCGGTCAAATGGAGTTAGCGCTCGTCTTCGGCGCGCTCTCAAATGTCGACGATGGGGAGAGGCAACACTAGGATTCGGTGGTAGGCACAGGTGGGAGCGGGGTGAACGTGGTAGGCTCAGGCGGGAGAGGACTGGCAGCTCGGGTCGGTGAGCACCGTGCCGCGCCGGCCCCAGTGGCGCTGCCAGCTGCCGCCGGCGCTGACTCCAAAAGAGTTGGAAACTATTCACCGCTGGCTCGTGCTCTTGATTGCATTATCTTTATAAATCTCGATAAAATAATTCCAATAGGATTCCGAATTCATCAAAGTTGACAGACTCATTAGCATAGCTGGGCATTAACTCGTTAATCCGTTAATCGTTAATTAACGAAGTTAACATTTTGGTTAACGGATTAACTTTTAAGTTAACTTTCAAAAATGTTAACGGACACGTTAACTTCCGTTAATATGCAAGAAGTCCGTTAATCGTTAATCCAATGCCTATTAGTTACCGCACGGCATCGGCACCGACAAGTGCCGGGCGGCGCGTGGCAGTGAGTGAAACAAAAAATAAATTAGATATATTTTGCCGGCGCGTGCGAGTGAGAAAGAAAACTGCGAAGAGATTTGTTTTGTTTGATCATTTCATTACTAAGCGCCGGTGCTTAGAGTGACTAGTGTTTTGTTTGTTTGTTGTTAATAAAAATTACTGTCAGTGATCATTTGCGTGTTGATAATTGATAAAGAAGAGTGCAGTGTAATTTAGTTAGATAGAAAAAGTTACTGTGCAGTAAGTAACTTACTGTGCAGTGTAGTAATTATAATAAATATTAGTAGCAGCTTTTTGTTTTGGCTAAACAATAGCTCGTGATATTATCTACATCCTTTGTCAGTACCTAATCATCAGTCAGACCAGACAGATGAAGCTAAAAATTGTATTCAACTATTTTCTAAACAAGGCATTAGCCTCGACCTCGAGTCGGGTACGCGCCGACGTGCCCGGCGCAACCTTATCGTTTTCGATTTTTTTTATTATTTTTAGTCTGTAGGTACTTGTTTTTTCATCTATTTCCTTTCGGTTTTCCCGGCTTTGATTGGTGAAGAATGTAGAGATGCTAATTTGATTGATAGTTTCTATTCAAAGTCAAACCGACATTTATTTCTATAGTTTATATTTTTTATTGTAGTGTTAAACCACACTTTCTTCGTGTCCGAATGGTAAGGCAGCCTGGCTTAAGGGTGATCGCTTGTACCTCGCAGGTTCGAATCCCGCCTAAACCGTAAAACTTATAGTAAGATTTTTCATTTGTATTTTTCTTTCTATCAAAATTTGTTTTCCGAATTTAGTGTGCCAGTTGGTCGAGAAAAATATTATTTTTTCACGAAATATCACTAACCGGTGAGTTTCTAACACTTAACACAACGATATAAAGATGCAATTTTACACATATTAACGGATTAACGATTAACGTTAACTTGCGTTAATTCTTCCGAAATGTAACGCTTTAACGTTTAACGAAGCTAACTTTTTTTGTAACGGATTAACGATTAACGAAGTTAACCATTTGATTAACGGTGCCCAGCTATGCTCATTAGACGTTTGATGTCGACAACCATAGACTAAGCGCGCTAACAAAGAGAATGTAACTCTCGTTTACACGGTATTTGGCGATCAGACGAATAGGCAAATCGAACTTCGCTATCGCTTCAGCGATGACGATTGTAGAAATCGATTCGCTTCATAGCGAATGCCGGTTGGCTAGGCCCTCTGTTCTTTACATACCTGTCATCTTGGCTGAAGGAAACCACGCTGCCGCTGATATTGCTTATATTTACTTTTTCTTTTGGTTTCATTTTCCTGAAACAAGGAAAAGAGTCATTTGAATAACCTAGGTAGGTAGGTACTTATCTACTTACCTACCAGTAGATAGGTACTTATTTTAAAAAATATGTAAGTAAAGAAGTTCGTTCGTTCGTTCGTATGAGCAAGTAGCCAACTCTGGTGACGGAGTTTTTAGGCCGCCTAAAAGCCTCCATTATGGTTTAACGACTTTAAAAGCCGGGACCGAGAATTTAACCCTCCGAAGCACGGAAGCGAAAAGAAGTAATTTTCTTTGTGTTCTAGTTGTGCAGCCCTTCTACTCTATAAGCCAAAAACGATGCATCCATCGCAAGTCAGCTTTATGTTGGTTAATCTTCAAAATTTAGTTACCACCAAAATAGCTGACCTGCGATTATTGGCACGATGCATCGTTTTCGGTTTGTAGAGTAGACGTACAGGAGCTTAACGCAGCAGTAACGTTCCTAGCTAAAATTTAGCTTCCTAATAGTGGCAATTATGAGTGTCGCAAAAGCTAAACTAAGCTAACTAAAATTGTTGCCGTCCCTTTCATAGCGATGTGAATAAAAAGGATGGCAGTTTAGCTTTTGCGAGACACTCCGAATTGCCCCCGAATTGTACAAAAGTGTACTTACTTATCTTACTAATTCTTAGAAGAATTAGTAAGTTAAGTAAGTACCTACACTACAACCAACTTATTTACTTAGGTACCTAAGTATACTTACTACCTACTTCTAATATTAATGTAGGTATGTAAGTACTACCTAAGTATAAAAGTAGTAGATATAGCAGTAGGTATAGACTAAGAGCTTCAAGAAAATTACCATAAATAAGTATCATAAATAAACAACGTATTTTTTGTAATGCTAATTGTATGGCACACTCACACACAACACACACTATCGTGTTTGGACTGCGGAAATCGAATAGCGTGGCTGCGCCAGCGTGGTGTAGTCTACAATTGGCCAATTTTTATTTCCTTAATCTGTTTTTAATTCGTTTCAAATCTGGCTGATGTATGTAACTAGGTAAGTACTGGAGTTTAGATGCAGTGAGAATGCTAGATTTTTTATTTTTGAGAGACTACCCTCTATCTAGTAAACCTAGTAAATTATAATACATATGCCTCCATCTCTCACTGGGATCGTGGTGTGATTCCGTCATAACTCCTAAGATCCTCATAATTCAAAGGGACCACCTCGGCGGCTAGGTACCTACCTGGCTGTACCTAGACCTACTCTTTCAAACAGAATTTTTTTTTAAGTTGAACTTCATTTGAATAACATTCTCACTTGCAATAAATTATGAAGTGACAATAATTGCTCTCTTTACTCCGTTATGCCATTGTGTCAAGTTCGAATTTTAGCAAGAAAAAGTCAACCTTATCGACAAAACTGGTAAACCACTTTCTTGGCCGATTTGGCCGACCGTACCTAGAGGACATTGCGAGTCAACTAGCCTAGGTGGGCTTCAACTTACAACATTAGAATGGCCAATGGCAATGCTCCGTTTACGGTTATTCAACACAAACTGCATTGCCATTGGCCATTCTAATGTTGGAACCAAGTTGAAGCCCAGTGTAGTGCCAGCATTAGAATCACCACAGAGAGTTTTTCCTTCTTGACGGATGCGGGTCTATCGCGGAAACACGGCACCGACACTCAGGACGACTTCCCACATGCCAGCTGATTACTTGATGAGATAATGCAAGTAGTTTTTATTAATAAAATGCCCAGTTTTACGCGCGAGCTCATTGTGTAATGTAATGATAACCTGAGCCTTCCTACCTGTTTGTCGCTATATTAACCTATTTTTTTTTACTTTTTTGGAATTCTTTTAACTGTCTGTCCGTCTGTCCACGGCTTTGCTCAGAGACTATTGATATTAGAAAACTGTAATTTGCCATGGAGATAATCAAATTGTTTTTTGTCTAGGTACTCCCTTGTCGTGTTGTCGTCGTCGTCGTCCCCTGCCAGACAAACTGTCGTAAGTAGGAGGTATTTGGAAATGTGGAAAAAATCGTGGTAGGTAGGTAGAATGTTGTAGGTATTTAGTAGATACCTACATACTTACATAATAATAATTTAAAAGGAAAACTATCACAGCCACAACACACAGGTTTTGCAGGTTGACGTAACGAGTTTTTTCTTTTTATTTAATTATAAATTTTAGTAGGTAGGTAGGTACGTTTTGCAAACCCAATCTTAATATTATCAACTTTGAATCAATTACTGTAGGTAGGTATATCGCTCTCCCCCCCCATGCCCTCTCCTTTCCTTTCCTCATAGTAAGGCTGAAAAACAGCGTCTTCTTTTACAATCAGACAATAGTGGCAATTCGGAGTGTCGCAAAAGCTAAATTAAACGAACTTTTTATTCCCATCGCTATGAAAGGGACGGCAACATTTTTATAGTTAAGTTTAGCTTTTGCAATTCGGAGTATCGCAAAAGCTAAACTTAGCTAGGTACCTATATCCTTTTCAGCATGCGGTCAATCGTTTAAGTTTAATTTTATTAGTTTATACCTATTACCTATAGGTACCTACCTACATACAATTATAACTGTCTAAAGTTTTTTCTAATATTTGAAGAATAAACCAGTTTTATGACATTTGTATTTGCTAAAATAATCCTCTGCAGCTGTCAAATCTCTCTTTCTTCTGATAGGCGCGCGTAATAAATTTCCTAAAACACGCAGTGCAAACATAGGTACGGTCGTCCAAGAAAGTGGTCTACCAGTTTTGACAAAAGTAGGTAAATTATGGACCAGCAGGGCTTTTGCCTAAATTGTCGCGAAACAAAATTCATCGCTATCACGAATAAACCGACAAAAAATAAAGTAAATCGCGAAAACAACTGTCAGATTTGACAGAAAACCATTTTTACCGTCAAATCTGGCAGTTTAACTGTCATATTAGACAGTTTAGTCGTGATGGCGACAAACTCCGATTTCGCAACAAGTTAGGTTTCCTTGCAGATTTCATTTAATGCAACATTCCCTTGGGAGTCGCGTTGGAACAGGCATTAAGGTACTTAGTTATTATAATTTTAGAGAAAGTAAGATACTAGGTCCATGATTATAATACTTACATACTTAGGTAAGTACATAAAGTGGCGATTCGGAGTGTCGCAAAAGCTAAACTAAACTAACTAAAATTAATACCATCCTTTTTATTTCCATCGCTATGAAAGGGACGGTAACATTTTTAGTTAGTTAAGTTTAGCTTTTGCGACACTCCGAATTGCCACTAGGTACTTAGGTACTTAATCAATTTCATCATTAGAACCTTATTTAGCTTAGCTAGATGCTCTAGCTAGTCAAATAACTTTTGGTGCTGATTGTACCTTATGTTTAGATTGATAGACCTTGAATTTCTGAAGTACCTACCTACCTACTTAGATAAAAACATCATTGACATCATTCTATTGTAAGTACCTACTGCTCTGCTCATCTTAATATTTTTGACATTAAGTAGACAAATAGTGGCAATTCTGAGTATCGCAAAAGCTAAACTAACCTAACTAAAACTATTGCCATCCTTTTTCATCCCATCGCTATGAAAGGGACGGCAACAATTTTAGTTAGCTTAGTTTAGCTTTTGCGATACTCAGAATCGCCACTATTATCCATTTGTCCATAGGTAGTTAGTTCCATTACGTGACAAATTGCAAGTTAAATGATTTGGTAAGTACCTACTTACCTATTATTTTCAAGCATTCAACCTGATTTAGGTACCTACACATTTTTTTTTTCAAATTTACCTGCCTTACCCACATAGCAATGTGTCCCAGGCCCAGTCCCACCGCTAGGCAAAGTGTTACGTAGGTACGTTACGCGTTTAATAATTAGAATGACTAATTTCAATTATCGGCACTAGGTCTACCCTACTAACCGAAAACGATGCATCGTGCCAATAATCGCAGGTCAGCTTATGTTGGTGGAAACTGAATTCGAAAGATTAACCAACATAAGCTGACCTACGATGATTGTCACGATGTATCGTTTTTGGCTTAAAGAGTAGAGGGGTGTATTCTGTGCTTTTCTGTAGGTAAGTCACCCTTGATCTTCGAATCCCATTTAATTTCGCATCCCACTTAATTACGCATTAATTGATAATTACTTAAGTAGGTACCTATAACTTTTACGAATCAGAAAATTTTGCGCATCTAGACGCCTTCACCAAAGAAAAAGTTACGAGAAATTGAAAACCTCCGTTGGTTGGTTCGAATTTCGGTTGAGCATCAATGGTTTTTTTATTATTTTATAACTGTAAAGAAATTAAGAAACACTGTGAGGAAACCAGTATAATATCACATAGTCAGCTTGTAGTAAACCTGCTACGTTGAATAACTAGGTCCCTACTAATTCTAGGCTCACACCTTGTGTTCTTATGTCTTGCTTGCCTGAATATTTTTCTTGGTGCGGTTGGAACGGGAAATAGATCACCTAGCTAGCATGTAAGACGTCTTCTATGTGAGCCTTGAGTAAGTACCTACCTACTTACTAGTATTCTTTTATCTGTGCTTGAGGTTCTATGTCTAAATACGAGAGACCTTCGCATATTGGGCAACTACGGGACCCTACATCGAGCGTGGCCCGACACGCACTTCGCCAGTTATTCATAAAGTAATTTGTTGTAGGAACAGCTCAGCGGCAGCGCCTTCCTGCGGTCACCGAGTGGTTGACCTGTGCTCAAACATTGTTCATGAACAGCTGACGTTGAATGGTAAAAGAAAAATACAATAATATTATTGTCGCATGTACCTTACCTATACCTATGTATGATTCAGTCATTCACTGCTCAATGGCACCAAACAACAGTTCAGTAGGTACCATCGATATAAAATGTACCTACTATAGGTAGGTACTTACCTACTTAATTAAAGTTCTATGGTTCTATGGTACCTACCTACCAACAATAAAAAAAAATTATGTCACCTGCACTTTGTAGGTAAGTACTTACCTACTCATGATTTTAACAAGTCCCAAATATACAGGCCAGATAGAATAGAATAGGTAGGTACCTACTTAGAATAGAATAGAAAAAGGTTTTATTTTCCATCAACATAAACATGGGTAACAGAAATGAAAAATACTTATTGACAATCGAGTGACAAGAAAAAAAGGCTACCCCTCAGCATTTGCTCCAACAGCATCATGACTGTTGGAGCGCTGGTTTTCAGAAGCGCCAAAAGTTGCGCATCAACTGCTTATAGATACACGTTGTACAGTTACCTACCTACAATGTGTAATAACTGGCTGTATAGGTACCTACTTATTTACAAGTTTAACATAGGTCCTACCTACCTAATGTATAAAATTCTAACAGTTGAAAAGATCATTGGGACAGACCAGCACCTCTGAGACCAGCACACGCGCTGTCAAAAATACTACATTTCTTTCTACAATCGCTTTGGAGAAAGAAAAAAGGAAGAATGGACATTTGCTAACGAAAAGTCACGCTATACGCTAACGAAGATTAAAATCAGAGGAACAGCAGGGGTATGGTATCGTGTAAATTGACACAATCCACCTTTTGAAAATTAGAAAGAGGTAAGTAGGTAGGTCGGTACTCACCTAATTTCCACCCTAGAGTGGATGTAAAACTGAGTTATGCACTCAATTCTTCGGTATTAATCAACACGATAAGATTATAATAGCAGTTCTGAATTTATAAACCTTGAGGAGTTTTATGTTCAAATCTAATTGTGCGAGAACGTGCCTACAAGATATCATTTGTAAAGTTGACATTGCTAAGCGTGGCCAATTTAGGTAGGTACTGGGGGCAATTCTGAGTGTCGCAAAAGCTAAACTAAGCTAACTAAAATTGTTGCCGTCCCTTTCATATCGATGGGAATAAAAAGTATGGCAACAATTTTAGTTAGGTTAGTTTAGCTTTTGCGACACTCAGAATTGCCACTACTTACGCATTATTAAAATTATTCAACTTAGGCATTACATTTTTACTAGATGTTTTATAATTTAAAATACAGTGTCAGACAATGATAATTTGTCAGGAGACAATTTTGGGGTATTGTAGAGTCTGGCCCTTGTTGAGATGATATCCTAGGCCCAGCTCCACAGGTCACGTGTGGGGCTGTCTAATCTTTGGGTTGCTTTAGATATTTGACATTAGGTACTTCCATACAAAAAAATTACAAATATCTAGGTACCCACAGTAGGTAGTACGCAATACCAAAGATAAATAGGTTATTGAGACTGGTCGTCAGCCGCGGGTTTCCCGGCGATGTTATCCTTTAAGTAGGTACCTAAATTCTAAAAGAATTTGTGTATAGTTCGTACAGGTAGGTACCTATAAGTACCTACATTTACGAAACAATCCATCGATGCACGGCCGGGATTCGAAACCACGGCCTACGGCTCGAAAGTGACTATCACGCACGACTATGTAATGTCTATGTTCTACAGGGGAGTCTGAGTTTGTAATATAGGTAGGTAGGTACCTATTTGAAGTAGGTATTGTTGTTCCAAATAATTAATTCTACATCTGCCGTGGCTGACTGTAGATTAGAGGAAGTATTTGTTTAATTAGACATCTGTATTCTACAACTGACGCGGAAAATGATTTTCTCAAGTCAGCCTCGGACGTGGTCAGTCACGGCATATAAAAAACTATTTGTGTCCGGCAATAGCCTAACCTTCCTCAAGAAATTACTACTTATCAAATGCAGATTTTGATTAATGGTTAATTATAAGGTGTAGAAAGCTGAAATTCAGAAGATTAATGCATCAGCCAATGTAATCACAGAGCGCCTAACCTAAGTAGTTTATGTGTTAGAGGTTATTTTCGATTTTCAGAAAAACTCGTCTAATTCATACATCTTAGGTAGGTACATTCTTTTAGAAAAATTACTAGGGCACAAATTACACCGCACCTGGTCACAAAAAACCATATAAAGGACATAGGGTACATAGGGTTTATGTTTAAAGGACATAGGGCTCTAATTTTTCTGAAATTTTCAGCTTGATCAAAGACATCATTCCGCCACAGTAACGCACACCATGGTTAGCTATCTTGTGTTTTGTAGCTAAAGGTTATGATGTTAGATAGATAATCGAAAATCGCTGTTTTATTCCGAAGAAAAAAATATTGCATTTTTACCTAGGTATTAAAAAACACTAAAAAAATTAAAAAAAAAACAAACATTAAAAAAAATATAAAATAAGTTGATCTTAATCGACTCTATTTCCCACCAGACCAGGAGGACTTTTCTCAAAGTCCTAACTCCAAATCAAAATTGTGCATTTAAAAAAAATCTATTAAGTAGGTAGGTACTTACCTATAGGTACCTAAGTAAGAACCTATTGTAAAAAAGGTGGAGGTAGAGCTAGTACCTTCAAAGAGTGTAAGGAATATTTTTCTAAAACCTTTTTGATCAAGGCAAGTAATTCTATGTTTTTGATTTACTTACACGTCGTAAAAACTCACGGTAAAAACTCCAAACTCAAGGTTTGCCAGCGTGCGATGGAGCGCAGCATCTTATAATAAAAGATAAACAATATAGATAGCCATGGACATTCTCTGAGCTGTGGGCAAAGCAAAGGTAGGTAGCCAAGCCACCCAGCGCGGGACGAACTCGACCAATTTACATACTTACAGCCAACTGGGAGACTCCTAGCACAAGATGGCGACGCCTGGAAAGAATGGAGGGAGGCCTTTGCCCAGCAGTGGGACATGAACGGCTGAAAATAATAAAAATAATAGGTACCTACACATAGTAGGTTTAATTGGAAGGTAAGTACCTACCTACCTACTTGGGTCCTACTCTATCATTGTAGCTGTAATTGAGGTTGTCCTTAAAAAAACTAACAGGTACAAAGTAAGTAGGTACCTACCTCCGAAATAGCCTCAACTCACTAATTAGAGATCCAGCACTATACCTATCGACTGGATTTGGAAGTACGGTAGAATGTTGTAAGGCGACTGATTTGAGATCCAACTTGTAGGCCTTCAGTCCACTTTGAAAGCTGTTTGCCTCAAACACTGAGAGGTTCCGAATAAAATTTTATTCGACACATTCAAGTTCAACACGGTATCGTCGAGTACCTCGATTTCCGATCTGAAGGTCGTGGGTTCGAATCCGGCCGTAGGTACCTACCTACAGATACTTACCTCATGGTGGCCGACCGAACTCATAACAAAAATTACATCTAAGTAAGTAGGTAAGTACCTTGAGATAGAAATCAGATGGTTAGGTTAGTTTGAACAGTGACGCAAATCTTGTATCGTACGTGTAAATCTTGTAATGCTGCTAAGCTAACATTGTTTCAATGTGAAGACCGGACTTATGTCAAAGAGTAAATTCTGTACATTGTTACCTACTTGGCTCTTTCGGTCGAAATTCTCTACAAGCATTTATTCATTATGCTGCATCAAAGGAAGTTCACTTCCAACATAATACACTCATTCATTGCGATGCGATTGACTCGTCACAAGTACCTACTTACCTAAGTAAATGGCTTAATAATATGACGCTAACTCTGCCAACGAGTTATGAAAAAAAGTCACAATTTAAACCCAGTCACAAAGAGGCTTTTTCGATACTTAACCCTTTAGGTAATTGGACAGGCTGGGATGGGACATAGTTCGCTCTTGTCCAGGAGTCTGTACCTAATATTATTTGCCTTACGTGTTGTGTAGGTATAAACTTCTAAGTGGACTCGTTAGCAAAACAAACACTCCTGCAACAGCTACGTACCTATACCTAGGTACAATCTAGTATTCTTTTATCTGTGGTACAATCAAACAATTGTACCAATTGCACTTCAATGGAAATAATCAACTTATAACTTCTTCGAGCGGTTAGATTAAATTTAAAACACAAGAGGTGTCAATTCAGATGTCGCCAAATTTTCCTACTAACTAATTTGACAACACTAAAAACGTTGCCGTCCCTTTCTTATCGTTCGAAATAAATAGAATCAAGTAAATTTTAGTGCGAATATATTTTTGATGTCATTTTCTTTCGTTTTCACAACAAACACTTTCGTTGAACAAACACTTGGTGGTTTTTGTCAAAAAATCAGGTTTTCGTAAATAATGAGACTTTTTGATCAATGGCTTATAAGTACCTATCTAGTCTTATAACTCCAGTGTGGATTGAAGTTACTTAAAACGGGATAAAATAGCTCATACCTACTACCTTCCATTTATTTCCTATTGTACACCTACTTTTCCAATTTCTCCAACTTCTTGACATTTATTTCAGTAGTAAGTAAGTACCTACCTACTGTTATCATTGGATCTCACTACATTTTTGTCAAAACGTTAAACCACTTTCTTGGCCGACTGTATCTATGTAACAAGTTTGTTGTTTTCTCTTTTGAAAAACCGTAACAAAATATTGTCACTTTACCAGTCTGCCGGCCGCTGGTCTGCCGAGCGAGGACAACTCGTTTGGTTTTTGGAGCTTCAATGAGGAGCTTCTCAGATATCTATAAAATATTACTTATTGAACTTTATTTTCCAAGAGATTTAAAGATTCATCGAAAATTGAGAACTTTAAAATGAGAAAGCTCAAGTAGGTAGGAGGTAAGTACCTACATAATATGTGGAAATTCATTTTGCAACCTGTACCTAATACCTACATATCAAAAAATATTTTTTTATGTTTTTGGGTAGGTAGGTACTAGGTACTTAATTTAAACGGGTTAAATACCGGTATTTCAAAAACGGTGATAGGTACCTACCTGCTACCTCAAAAATACCGGTTTCAGTTCCTGGGTGGAATAGCGATGATTAAAATAAATAGTCTAATTAAAATAATTAGTAACTCTATACCGCAGTGTCTAAAGACCCTTCTTTATAGCCAATGTGTTCAGGCCCACGATGACTTACCTATGGAGCCGAGACATGGACACTCACGAAGGAGACTGTGTACCGAATGCGAGTAGCACAGAGGGCCATGCATGGTCCATGGCCCATGGAGCGTGCCATGCTCGGCATTTCACTTCTAGATCGAGTTTCCAATATCGAAATTCGCAAGCTAACGAAAGTCTTCGCTTCGACGTAAGTAAGCGAATATTGGGACTCAAGTGGAGTTGGGCAGGACACTTGGCCAGACGCGGTGACGACAGGTGGTGCAGAGTGATTGCCGAGTGGTGCCCTCGGGCGGGAGGGTTATAGAAAAGTAGGTCGTAAAGGGGTCGACGACATTGTCAAATTAGCAGGTTGTACCTACATGGTTTAGTTAGAGTTTTAGACTGGCGCGGAATAGGGGAGGTTGGCATAAGCGAAGAGAGGCCTATGCACAGCAGTGGGATGAGACGGGCTGCACGTGATGATGTGATGATGAAAATAAATAGGCAAGTACCTACTCACCTAATACCTACCTACGAAGCGTTTGTCACGTCGTTGTCACTTGGCTACACGCGCTGAGGTGAAAAATCGTATTTTGCCTAGGACTCTGATAGCAAAAAACACAACTTTGACGAAACAGGAAAATATTTTGGCCGTATGGGTAGGTACTTACCTACTAGTACCTAGTAGGAAGATACCTAGGTAAGGTAGGTAAGGTACTTACCTATAACTTCAACGATCGCTAGCAAGAACGTATACCTACCTACCTACCACCTAAGCAAGCTTCAACACACACGAACGCTTCTTTGAATGTATTAGTTTGACATTGAATTTTAAATCTGTTCCACCTTACAGATTAGTGAGACTGCTAACGATGTCATTGTTCTCAACCGCAACACGAAGGTAGGTAGGTAAGTATTCATCGCCGGCGCCGATGACCTCAAAACCGATGCTATGCTATATGACGATGTTTTATGAACATCCTTAGAAACACATAAATATCTAGGTAAGTAATTTAAAAGTATTCGGTATTATTATAATGTCTTACCATTTACCTAACTTGGTTATAATTTATTCAAATTAACGGAATTTATGTTCAGATCTTGAAAATTTCAGAATATCTAGTACTAGGTAGTAGGTATTTACCTACTCCAAACCAAATCGTGAAGTTCCCTCACGATGTTTTCACAAAGGCCACCCAACCACCCTATAGGCGATATAGGCGTCCTTGGCTTGGAAAAGTACCGCACTTAACGAAGAAGGTACTGCTCAGGCAGGATAACTTGTAAGTTAAATCCGTTGCACATACCTACGTATACACACGGGTACATAGGTAGGTAAGTACTTAACGTTCACACTAAAAATCATCAAAATCAGGAATAGAACTACAAGAACAAACATACACATACACAACTGTTCTTTGTTTTTAAATTAACTCTGTGCATTTAATTTCTTACAAAATGTATTGAAATACTTAACAAATGCAGGTCATAAACATCTAATGACCGTTTGATCAGATCAGATGCGTCTCACCCAACCCAAGAGGTAAAAATATCTAATTATAAAAGTTTGGCTAAGTAGCTGCTTCGTAACTACTACTTATAAATTAATTTTCTCCGTTATTTGTATTGTCAATATGCCACTTTAGTTCTAAAATCATAAATAAATCGGGATGGATATTAAAAGTATGAGTTAAAAATCATACCTTAGTGTTTGTCAAATATCGCAGAATATCCGCAAGGGTCACACACACGCGCTCAGTCGGCGCCCGCGCTTTCGCAACTAACTGCGATCGTGCGCCTGCGCCGATAATACGATAACACTGCTCGTGACAAATACCTGCCTCTAAGGCTCAAATCACACCGGGATGGCAGCGAAGCGGCTGCAGTTTCAGTGTCATAATTATAAACCTTATATTCATTAATATATTGCATAGAATTAAAACGCTTTGAAAAGTGCTCTCGGCGCCTCGCTTGCGGTCGCTTGTGATCGTTTGTATTTCAAGTTTCTCAAGCGATAAGTACTATGGTAATGAAAGTAAAGTTTAATAATATAATTATGCTTCCTTGCCATCTCGGTGTGAGTTGAGCTTAATTGACCGAGCAGCGAGCGCAGATTCGATTCCTGTCCTCAAGCAGCATGGATAAAATCTAGGTCTAAAAAATATGAGTCAGGCAGGCATGTATCAATTTATTTCGTTCGTTCGTATGAGCAAAGTGGCCAACTCTGGTAACGGAGTTTTTAGGCCGCCTAAAGGCCTCCGTCACGGCTTAACGAATTATTGAATTCAATGGATTTAGAATCAAAAATTTATTTAGAAAAATTTATGGCCGATTAGGTATAGGTACAATGATACTACTCCTGACTTCCTGACTGATAAATGCCAGCTGTTATTAAATCCGTAAGCAGCGAGCGCCCCAGTTGGTAGTGCTGTATTATGTGGTGTAGTGTGAGCTTTGACTTGCATAAGATAGGTTAGGTATAATGATTAGTAAGGGGGTACTTACCGAAAGGGATTTGACGAATTTCGAAATTGACAAATTAAGCGTAGGACTTGTTTAGGATAAGACAACCAAGTAAGTACCTTTTTGGCGAAATCCCATACACACAGGTGTACTACAGTGGTGACCGATTTGCTCTCATCACTCATATTTCCTTTATTAAATATTTTGTAAATGTGTCCTGTAATGCGTGTGAGTGATGTAAATAAATGTTTTTTTATTCTTTCTACACTGGCCACAAAAATCATTGTTTTCTGTGTGGGTCTGTGTCCTACTAAACTAGGATTTGCTATTCCGGGATTTTGTTTATCTGTCCTTTTGCTGCAGAGGCAATCAGATTCACATTTAGGCTAGGATAATGGCTGCCTAAGCCACACAAGCTTCGGTCCACGGTCCACCTAAGAGCAAAGAGCATGTAAACACTACGTTTACATAAGAGGTCTACTTGATTTTTTTTAAATAAGCTTGAATTTTTTAATCATGCTCTCTAGAGGTCGTTGTTATAACGTTTCAATGGTTTGACTTAGAACTTGACTTTGTTTCACAAACAAGGTGCAAATAAAATACAAAGTTATGAAGTCAATGTTTTATTTGAATCGGAGTCAAACGATAACATACAAACTATGTAAATTTTCAAGTTCTTAGCAGAGCTGCGGAAAACATCACTTCAACTGGCCTTCCACGTATAGGTTCTGCGATCCAGTTGAAGATCTGAAAAATAAACGTGAAAATGGAGATAATTATATTATACTAGCTGCGCCCCACGGTGCGTCCACCTTGTGTTACCCGCGGTGAATAGTTCCCGTGGGAATACTGGGATCAAAAACAGCCTATGTTTTAATCCAGGGTATAAGCAATTCTGGTAACAAATTTCATTCAAATCCGTCCAGCCGTTTGAGCGTGAAAGAGTAATAAACACACACACTTACATACACACAAACTTTCTCCTTTTATTAGTGTGATTTGTACTAATACTGGTTTTTACACGCGGCTACGTTCGCCTGGTATCAACAATTTAAAATGCTGCCAGGCAACAATCTACAACAATCTACTACTTCCAAGTTTCTAACATACTAACAAACTTTCAGATTTATTAGGATAATGATAGTGGCGAAGGGCTAGCAACGTGCAATACTAGCTACTCCTGAAGTGTCCGTGTGCCTATTTTGACGTGCCACTGACTACCTCCTTTCGACGGTGTTATGTTGCCATGGCACTCGTAAGTTTCTGTTAACCTAAACCACTGGGATACCAGTGTAGATATCAACGGGACTGGTAAGGTGTATAATATTTCTCTTTCAAAACTATCGTGAATTCGTAAGTTGTATTAGACATTATAATAGCACACGGGAAATTACTCACGTAAAATTATCGTCGATTTAGATTTTTCGTCAGTGTGAGACGCGACCGCGAGGAGTGACCACACTCATACCCAGATGAAGATTCTCCGGAAGAATCGAAACATTGTCGGTATCTAAATCGACGATAATTTTACGTGAGTAATTTCCCGTGTGCTATTATAATGTATAATATTGTTAGGGTGTTTACCTTTGCCTAGTCGATGCGAGGTTTTGGAGAATCTGCTCTGATCACAATCTCAGCAATACATCTCATGTCTCTTCATATTTATCTCAACGCACCATTAGCTCCATCTAAACAAAGAAAGAGTACCTATTAAATTATTTAATTTAGGTATTTACACTTTCTTCATTGGGCAGGATAATTTTTGACGCAGGCAGTTGGAGGTTGGCAGGAGGGCAATGAAATGATGACCATAATTAATCTCCATGGAAAATGTAACTTTTAATTGTTGAATGTTTTTTTAAGTAATTACTTTGCAGGTATAGAATATTTTGTTTTTAAAACAAAAGTATATGTGGCTTGGTCTAATAATCCCCTGCGAAGGGGATTATTAGACTTTTTGTCTACAAATCCCCTTACAATCGGATTTAGCTGAGGCAGGGGATTATTAGACAAAAAGTTTAGAAATCCCCTTAACCGTATTATGTTACCATGACCACACTTACCGATGCGGGTTTCCAATGTCCTGGAGATAGTGTCTTCAACTTGCTCAGTCACGTCACGATGTCGGGATCGTAATGTCACTTAACGATGACTGCCATCATGCCGGGACCCTATAAAAAGTTTTCATTTTTTAATCAATTTTAGGAAATGTAGAATTACATAGCTTTACGCGGATCATTAAATTTGACCATTCAAGCTTGGGTAAAAAGGTCCAAGTGAGTATATTAGCTTATTCGATCGTCAAAACTAGGAAATGTACCTACTATAGTTATTATCAGATAGATAAAAGATAGATCTCCTGAAATGAAATAAATAGTACTGAAAAACCTGAGACAGCCGAGAGACATGTCTATCGATCTTAAGCCCGTCACACACCTAGCTATAATATATATTATAGCTGCGTGTGCGGTCACTTGAATATTTGTATAGAAAATATATCATAATATGCCTTGCTATAATTTATATTACCTACTATATAATAAAGCTACGTGTGTGACGGGCTTTACTCATAAACATTGATGTTCATCTTCAACAATGAGAAACAACAACAATGGTTGTTAAGACTAACCCCATCGTTCATAAAAGTTTCAATTTGACAAGGCAGAATGTACTTAATGTCACAGTCATGATGAATTCTAGGAAGCCCCTAGTAGGTTAGTGCCGGGTTCCTATATCCAACTAACGGATGTCCGTAGGTCGGTCGTCATAGCAACGTTGTTATCTGTCAAAAAGTGCCATACATTTTGTGTCAGATAACAATGTTGCTATGACGACCGACCTACGGACATCCGTTAGTTGGTTATAGGAACCCGGCATAGGTAAGTACCATTAATTATAATTAACAGGGTTACAGCCAGTTTCTCAAACGCAGATCATCTACAAAATTACCTAATCAATGGTCAAGTCAAATGCTCAGAATAAAGAAAACTATTCTGAGGTCAAATGGAACAAATTTGACACTATGATTTGACCGTGATAAGTTAATTATTGAGATGATCTGACTTCGAGAAACGGCTGTTAGAGTAGTATACTAATAAAAAGTAACTTACTCGAGTCTAACAGAAGAATAGAAGAGTGCTTGATACATGTATATGGATATATGGGTAGAGGTAGACCAAGGAGGAGATTGATGGACTGTGTGAAAGTTGACAAAAGAAGAATAGAAGAGTGCTTTATACATGTATATGGATATATGGGTAGAGGTAGACCAAGGAGGAGATTGATGGACTGTGTGAAAGTTGACAAAAGAAGAATAGAAGAGTGCTTGATACATGTATATAGATATATGGGTAGAGGTAGATCAAGGAGGAGATTGATGGACTGTGTGAAAGTTGACATGAGTAAGAAAGGGGTGAATGTCGAGATGACGGCTGATAGAGGGAAATATAATAATAATGTTGTGCCGACCCCACGTAAGGGCAGGAAGAAGAAAAGGTAGCTTACTCGAGTCCTCAGTCTCTCCAACAAGATGGCATTAAAACATAAAAACAGATGTCACTTCCAATTAACAAATTAGTAACGTTAACCGATATTCAAAATAACGTAAGTTAAACAACAACTCAACTCAAAGTCGGTATAGAATGGAATGGTGAGAAAAAAAAATCGCATCTTGCAATATTTAATAAGGTTCTATCAATCATTAATTCAGTAAGATTGTGATAAAATTAATAAGTTGCAATCTCACTGTCAACGAGTAGGATTTAGTAAGATTAAAAAAAAGAGTTGTGTTGATGTTAATAAGGTGCTATGCTATTCGAATCTCGGCTGCGAGTCGCGGCAGCGCTTGCACTTGCTTGCGCAGCCGCCTTCGGTTGTTTGTCCAGAAATCATTATTTAAATTAATTACTACTACAGCATGTGCAGCCGAGGCTCGGCAGCACGTGCAGACGAGATTTGAACAGCACCTTACGCATAACGGTCTCAAAAAGAGCTAAAATAATAAAAGTTAAGTAATAATTGCATTGCCTACCATAACAAAAAGCTATATCTATGTCTAAAATACGCCAGTTCCAAAATATCGTAAACAAGTGGCAAAATCAAAAATGTTATTAGATAAACCGACTTCCAATTTCGTAAGAGATACATTTCTGCACTCTCGTGGTCTGTTCTAACTCCTATTTTTATGCGACTAACTTGGGCGTCTCTTTCAAACATTAAAATAATTGTCAAATATTGAACTATGGACGGAATAATCGGTGAACATAATAAGTACATAGAGAAAATACACAAAAAAAAACATACAGTGAAACATAGAAGCTCCTCCTTTTTTGAAGTCGTTTAAAAATAGTAAATGATAAGTGGCCAACTCTGGTGATGGAGTTTTTAGGCCGCCTTTATGCCTCCGTCACTCAAGTAAGGCAATAGCCCTGCAATTGTTGATTCAATCGATTATTCCTTAGCTTTGTGTTAAGTACTCCGATGATATGATCGATTGTAAGTCGAAAACCTGATTATTAGTTATGCCGAACTGGAGCCATCATATATATATAAATTATACATCTGTTTATCTACACAAATATATTTACATGATAAAGATATATACATGTGCATTGTGCATGCATAAAGGTACCTAGGAAACTGTACAGCAGAAAAGATGGTTAACCACATATGGTTAATTTCAATCAAATACAATTTTGGTTCTACTACATTTAATTTGGCAGATCAGCCTCTACGTTGTACATGATTCGGTGCCTAGTGCACTTGAAACAACAATACCTAAAAGCTTCAGGATAATTACGTGAGGCATTTTGGGGGGAAAGTCGGATCTCAATATCACGAGGGGGGGGTCTAATCAAATAAAATGTAGTACTACTCACGTAATTAACTGATGCCCTCATAATGGCAATTTGACCACATCCAATACACTTAGAATAAAATTGTAACACGTCAATGTCTGTACATTTTGATTATTTTATTGAATATAAATTTAAGATTATGGTAAGCCAAGTTGTTGAAAAAACGTCCCAGGTGTGATCGAACGAAGAGTGGCAATTTTTTTTTTGTAAACCGACTTCTGTTTCATTTTTTTTCGCCCAAAAGAAGAAACAATCTAAGAAAATTCATTGAACTTTTGAGATCATCTAAAAATCTCAGTTTTTCTCTCTCAAGTCTTTTCAATTAGTAGGTTTAGTACTTATAGAGATAATCTAATATTATAATTTCTAAGTATTATGCTTTATATAATTATTTATATAATAATAATACGAGCATTTCTTATAAATACCTATATAATTTTAATTTCGGAAACGGATCAACCGATTTTCATTAAATTTAGTAGGTTTCGGACGCGATCGTACTAGTTACGTTACGATAAAATTTTAGAAAATGCCGTGTTATCCGTGTTTACATTTCAAGAACAAAAAATACCGAGCTTGAAGGTCGGTCATCCAGGTCCTTGATATTTTATACAAGATAGAAGACGTAGCTGAATAGTATTTGCTATACCTAGTTACAGCCAAATTCGTTTAGTAATTTCATACATTTCTCGCTTATATTAGTGGGATACAAAGATCATAAAGTTTTTCCAAAAACTCCTGCACAATTTTAAATTTCATTAAATAATTATATTACATTCAATTTTGTATCCATCTGAAGCGAGTGAGCAATACCCCTGCTGATCTGAGCGCAAGTTTTGCCTTTCAGACCATTTTTATCCCTGTTACTTTGCTTGTCTTTGTGCGGGAGTAATCTCGTATTTTTTTAATATCACATTCATACTATTAAACATACATTAAATTCCTTATTAATTTTTCAAAATAACATTTTTCGACGCTTAATGATACGCTTAAAACATTATTATATTATGGCTAGGCCAAAATTGAGCGTGAAACAGAATGTGATTACAGACATAATTGGCCCTTTTAAATTCTATATATACATTTTTTTAAATAAGTAATTTATCTAGAGCACACGAGCCTAGGCCGAGTGTGCCACAGTGGTTGGACATTGCCGTTAGTTAGTAACATTACAAAGGGAGTCAGTTGTAAAAAAATTCTATGTGTTTTTGATAATTTTGTGATTCAATCGGGCTGTTCCTCATGGCCAAACTATTTCGCCTAACTGATTTGGCTACGAGGACTAACATTCCTCATGGCCGAACTCGTGTCAAAATATCGCCTGGTCCTGGATAGCAATCATAAAGCCCTCAGTCTCCGGGAAGAGTTCCCCTCGGTCGAGAATTAGCAGCCCTCAATGTCCCACTGCTGGGCAAAGACCCCCACTCTCTCCATTCGTCCCGCTCCTGCGCTAATAAATTGGTCCGGTGGGCGCGAAATTTGGCGAGCTCGTCCCTCCCATCTCATTCTATAACCCTAATTAATTCTTTACACCCGCACAAAGACAGCTACAACCCTTAGAAATTAAGATAAATAAAGTTTATAATACATTTTTTAAATATATAAAGTACACCGAAGTCTCCCTATTAGCTCATAACAATTGGACAGGATTGATAATTACTTATTCTTCAAATCTAATATAAATTAAAATTTGGATGGCTTAGGTTAAAATCACATCGAGACGTCAGCGGCTGCGGTTTCAGTGTCATGTAATAAACTTTATTATTGTAATGCATAAAAAAAATATTACAATAAAACTGCTCGCCGCTTCCCTGCCATCTCGGTGTGTGTTGAGCCTGTTGTTATGAAATACTATTTATCTTACATAAAAGGTTTGTATTCAATTATGTATCAAATATTATGTATTATGATATAGGTACATCTGACTATCCCTTTGGAAATATTAATAGGATCTGAAAATGACTTTTTCTGAAAATTACTACCGCACCCAGGGTAATACTCAGTGGAATTCTTACACATTTCGCCTCTTTTAAAGGTTAAATTGTTGAACCGAAGTAATCAGCGGTGGGTGTACCGGTTAGGCCTAGCAGGCACCAGACGGACTGTAGTGTCGCCGATCTGGAAGGAGCTAGCGGTCGGCGTCATGCGGAAGTGGACGTACCCAACGTGGGGACTGTACAGATGCAAGTCCCCTTCCCTCGGTTCTATCTTGATCCGAGCCAGCAAGCCCGACTTCACAACCTGGCACACCTGCAAGAACACAGCCGTGCTAGGAACGCACTAAGGAACTACCTTCGAAGTTCACTGGCCAATCGTCGAGACTGGAAGGCAAATCAACTTTACTAATGCATGCTGGCAGCTGTGCACTAAATAGTACGTTAAAACTGACAAAAGCGGCTAGCATTGTGATATCTACGACAGGATAATTATATTCCCATTGCAATACAGGTGGCTAAAAGATAGTGCTAAAATGCTTGGGTCGGGCTACACTCTAAAGTACCGCTGCTTAGTGAACAGACAACACTGTCGAAACCTCATTTCGTACCTTGTCTTACTCTCGCATGAATAATGTCTGCAAGTTTTGGCATTCATAAAAGATTTATCAAAATTTACGGTGAAAGGAACTATTTTTCAAATGTAAGTATAACCATAATTCATTAAATTGTATAGTGAGAGGGACTAAAATGTATTTTCTCATGTGTAAGGAGTATTAAGGTTGTATCTACTGTAAAAAATCAGATGGCATGAAAGTCATCAATGCCTTTTAAAACGTACCTGTGGGATTGGGGACCATACGTACACATCGATCAAACTGAAAGAAATAAATGCCAAAAACATAACCAAAAATACACCACATCATAACAAATACATGCAAAACATACCAAGTAACATTAAAATACGAAGATGATAACATTTATTTCTACAAACTAAACCTAAACATCTTGACTAAATAATAATAATGAAAATATAGTAAGGAGAATATTATAGTGACAAAAAGTCACATAGTTCATGATATTTTCAAAAGGGGAAGATATGTGACTTACTGCAGCGCATGGTCCTAGTAGGACCATGCGCTGCAGTTTTGTAGGACCGTCCTACTAAACTGAGTCCAGTGACCTCAATTACTCTCAGTTACGTTCGGACTATCGTGTTGAACGTACGTCGCTAAATTTAGAGAATTATGCCGTCTTGTAAAGGTTTAAAGGAGTTTTAATTACTCACGGAAGCAAAATAAGACACGGAATTACATTTCACTCGTAGGTATACAGCTGAAAGATTACTTACTTGAAAATTATACAAGTTTTATTGTTTTATAGATTTGCACGACTAATGTAAAATTGACCGACCGCCTTTGCTGTCTTGCTTTGTAAGATTTCAATCCAGTAGACAAAGATAGACAGCACAGTTACTGTAGAATGGAGGATGCAATGCTGTGTGTGTGACCGGGCCAAAGTTTTTTGCATGCGATGTTAGTGCGTTATATATCTTCCCTTTTTAAAACTATCATTGCTAATAGTCCCAACTGCAGTAATCCCTACTCAACTTTTCCAATATTTGACTTCCTAGATCTACCCAAGCATAAATAATAATTATAATGTTCTTTTCACTTGCAGAATAGTGAGGAAGTTCTTAAAACAGAGCTCCCTACAGAACAACCTTCTACTGAGTCACACTTGGCCCGCACGGGCCTAGCCCGTGCGGGCGTGTGTCACAGTTAGTCCCGGTCTAAGAGCCGAGTAGATTAATGGCCGAAATTAATATTGAACCCAACGAACGATTGCAGATCTATTGCCATAGCAACGCTGTTATCTGTCAAAGAGCGCCATACAAATTGTGTTGTATAAAAAAGTTGCTATGGAGATATATCTGCGATCGTTCGTCGGATAGAATATTAATTTCGGCAAATAATAAAAACAATTATCAAATAAATAGATTATTTTATGACAACAATTTATAATATACAAAAGTTACGATTAAAAAGAGCCTTAAATTATGACTACTTTTAACGCAATCGTTTTGAGCTCGTTTTCCAGAGTCCACACTCAAGCGTCATTCGGGAATATTATGTATGTATACATGATGCACAATATATATATACATTATTTATTACTCAATTTCCTAATGCCGGGTTCCTATTTCCAACGTACGGATGTCCGTAGGTCGGTCGTCATAGCAACGTTGTTTATTCAACACAAAATGTATGAGACTTTTTGACAGATAAAAACGTTGCTATGACAACCGACCTACGGACATCCTGAGTTGGATATAGGAACCCGGCATAAGAGAACTTGATTGGTTCTAGTCTAGCTGTTCAATTAGGCTTAGTCCTGAAATTCCCTGCGATGATCCCCTTCGTAGGGTATTCAAAAAACGCTATTTATTTTTTTCCATTAATCACATCACTGTCCAGTTTGAAATTGTTGTTGGTCAGACTATTCCTTCAGCTTTGATTGTGGACTGAAAAAAAAAGGCCTTAAAGCACCACCCTTACTGTGGTGGGTGGATAAAGGTATAATTTATGTTGTCAGTTACTAAGTGTGATAAAAAGGCATGCGAAATAATGATCAAATGTCCGCTTTGCTAAATATCTGACGCGCAACGTATCCAATACAACTCTCGAGTATAATAAAATAAAATAAATAAATAAATATCCTTGGACATTCCACACGGCGTCATCTAGTCCCAAGCTAAGCAATTTAATGCTTGTGTTATGGTAACCAGATGACTGATAAACTACATAATATATTATATACATATTTTTTTTTGTAAATACATACATAGAATATTATATAATATACATAATACATAATGATACCTTGAGTTAATAAAGAATATCAGTTACGCGTGAAATATACAATGCGTGTAACTGGTACAACAACCCAGCAAAAAAAGCTAGGATACGACTATAGGTCGACGGTAAATAGGCAGTCACAGATAAGCAGAACCGTTACGTACGCTACTACTAAACTTCAGCCAAAGTCGACGTGCCAATTTAGTATTTAGTTATTAATATTTAGTGCATTAATGCCCGGTTCCTATATCGAAAGTACGGATACGGATGATCGTAGGTCAGTCGTCAATAGCATCGTTGTTATCTGTCAAAAAGTGTCACACATTACTACGGTCATCCGTACGTTGGATATAAAAACCGGGGGTAAGCAAGCTACGCCTCGAGAACTTTGGTATACTCACGTGTAACTGATACAGCGGCAGCGGCAGGTCGTACGGTATCGCCGAGAGCGGTATCGCCTGCTGGGGCACGACGGCCGCGATGGGCAGCAAGGGTCCCGGGGGGTCCACCACGGGCCCGCACTCGGGCAGCTCGGGCGCCGCCGCCGGGATGGGGAAGGCCGTGCGCCGCTCCGGACGCTCGATGCCCTCCAAGGTCGCCAGGTTCATGTACATTGCCTGACGCAGCTGGCGTATGTTTTCCTGACAATACGAGTGGCAAAATTAAATATTTTAAAACCGACTTCAATTTAGTAAGAGAACAATTTTCTGCACTCTCGAGGTACATTTTTGTTCATAACTCCGAAGATCCTCATTAGATCTTCAATTTTTTTTTGGAACCACCTCGGGGTATCTATTATAGCCTCGGGGATAATTCTTTATTGATTTCTTTAAACTATAATAGTAACAATTTCAAGGAACAAATTGTGAAACCAACTGGCGGCCTTATGGCTAAAAGCAATTTCTTCCAGGCAACCATTTGGGTAAAAGAAAATTTGCAGGAAGGCGGTGTGCCTAATACTAAAATGTAAACAATTTCAAAAGATATAGGCACTAAAATTACTAACTACATATTAAAACCTAATACACAAATAAAAAATTATATAGACTAATACATAAACAATAAAAAGAGATGAAAGAGGGAAGAAATTTAATGCTAATCAGCGATGAGTGAGAGGTAGTGACCATGCACCTTATGTCTAAAAGTGCGATGTGATGATGACTGTTTTATGCTTAATGGCAAATCATTCCATAGCCGAACAGCATGAGCTGTAAATGAGCCACTATAGAATGAAGTTCTCTGAATTGGAGACCTAAGTAACAAGTTATTGATCGTATCACCTGCAGGAAGCTCACGACGTGAGTCTGCGGGGGCACTTCGAGCAGGCGCTCCAAGCGCGCGCAGAACTGCTGGGGAGTCATCACGTCGTGTATGAGCAGCTGGATCAGCAGTCGCACGGCGCGTGCGCAGACAACCGGCCGCTCCAGCGACAGCGAGCGCAGGCTCGCCAGGAACCTCCGGCACGTCTCCACCGAGCTCGAGAACATCGGCCGGGGCGGCGTCCGGGTCTTCACCTGGAGTCGACAACATCACACATTTTATAGTCGCATCCGCTCCTCGAAGCCTGTGAAGACCCCAGGAAACTTCTGTGCTTCTGGGAGGAGCTAGGCTGGCTTCACTACTAGTGAGCCAGGTCATCCCCACGCATAAAGGACCACCTTTGAGTCTAAATGCGGAAAAGGGAGTCCCCACACATACATACATACATACATACTAAAGTCGCATCCGCCGACACCGCGCCTGTCGATCCAAAAATCGTGAATAATCTCTGAAATCTTTGGGCTCGTTTCCGTTTCTATAGTTAAAATTGACAGATTTAGATTAGCAACCGTCCACCTCGACCTGGAGCAGCATACATACAGACTATTATGCTGGGGCTACATCTGCGGGCTTCGGCGAATATTCGTGTTATCGCGATAAATGTGGCCGGGTACATCGTGTCATCGCGTTGTATTCGGGCGAAGACGATGTTGCGTGTCTATCGTTCTGCGCTTCTCACTCACGAGTAAAAACATTATTCGCTCTTCCGCTCATTCTTCGGCGGTATGGATGTAGACAAGAACATCGCCTATGCCCGAACACGATGTTTTTGTCGCGCCAACGCGACACGAATCTTCGCCCGCAGATGTAGCCCCAGCATTAAAGAAATCGAACCCGCGGGTGCGAGCGAGAGAGAGAGAGATCAGAAAAGTATGCAGAACGAGTGTGCGCTCGGTCACTGACCGGCTTACGCATGTGTGCGCAACGGCTGCACACGTGCTCATCCAGCGCCGGCGCGTTGTAAGGAGCGTCATTCTGGCGGCGCCTTACGAAGATGGTCGCCAGACGCTCGTACTTCAGCGCTTGCGGCAGGAGATTCCCCGAGATCCTCTGGCGATCCGGAGCCCCGAGAACGGTGACCATACTTTCCAGGTCACGGATCGTCCTCCGCCATTCAAGCAACTTGCTCTCCTCCCGCTCGAAGTCGAGCAACAACTGGTAGTGACGCGGCGAGATGTTCGGCAGTACCACCCCTATCATCTCACTGGGCAGGACTGTCGCGACACCGGCGATTGATCCCGCGTTCAGCAGCTACAACACGCATGAAAAGACGCATGTCAGAGTGAACAGGGTGCACCATAAGATGAGCTTAATAATTCCAAAAAAGATACGAGCTAAGCTATACGCAATACTGAAGTGAAGCGATACTACTGGTAGATTTTTCTTCAAGCATCTTTCCACTGAGTTTTATCGCATAGAAAAGCTTAGTTAGAATGGTAAAATTTAGTCTCTCAAATCCTATACAAATCAACTAAAACTTGTGAATAATGTACATCACTTTTACAAATCATGTCCGCTTGTTGCACGAATAAGTGACTCACCGCTACAGGAATGGGGAGGGATGGATGACGAGCGCCCGCCGTCTCCGGGTCGATGACCAACGCGCCTGTGCGCACTATGTTGTACAGGCCATTGTTGATACTCAACATGGCCACTTGAATGATCTGGTTACTTCCAACCTAAAAAAAATAAAATGATTATACATAACTCAAATGCAACATAACATCTACTTTGTAGGCATTAAAAATGTTCAGACTTTACTCAGACTACCCTACTTTTACTACAAACAGTCTTATGAGGAAAGGATCTTAGACTTTTGAAAAATAGGTACGTCACTTCACTTCTTTGTTTGAGCTACTGCGACTTATTCTGTCTCGCTGCATGCCACTGCCGCGCCCTCAGCAAGAAAGGGACAACTGCAGCTTAGACCATTTTAGATACATAATTATTGACCTAAACAGCATTTCATAGTCGACTATTAACTACGCATAAACAAGCCCAACTGTTTTTTTTTTATTTAACTATACAAAACTTTCAGCCCTATGTTCTTTTTTTAAGAAGTGTATAAAAATGTAAAAAAATTAGTCAAAATTTCTAGATTTGAACACTCCTACTTCCTATGCTGGAGATATCATGTCATTTGGTCATTGTAGTTAAAGGTTTTTATGGTATAACAGTATTTGCTCTATGCCATTATCCCGGGAGGAAACAGTTGACTGTGTATGTATGGAGAACGAGCCAGTATCCTTACATCTGCCAGGGAGAGCTAGTGTGTTTTTCACTATTGTATGTATGCATAGGGACTCCCTTTTCCGCATTTAGACTCAAAGATGGTCCTTTATGCGTGGGGTGTTTTTCACTATTCTTTAATTTTGAAGATGTTGCTCTACAAAACAGCGCATTTCATTTGGTTTTTTTTTATCGATACAAATGTGCTGCTAAAATAAATTAAATTCTAATTTTTGTATATTTTTGCACATTCACTGCAGTGCATAGGCTCTTCTAGGACACTTGCTCATCCATCAAATTTATAAAAACTAATACTTATACATATGAACAAACCAAAATTAATTGATTCAGTATATTTATGTAAAAGGTGAAGGGAACTTATCTGAATAAAGGCTAATTATTATTATTATTATATTATTAATACTAAAGAATAATAATTATTGCTAACTTTCTTAATTCTAACTTATCTCAGCTACTGTGCAAACTTTCAAAAATGAAATGATCAAATTATCAAAATGGACTTTTTCTTCTTTAGTGCAATCCTTGTAAGCAGCACTGTAGATAACTAAGAACAAAGAATTAGGTAGGTAGGTACCTTACTTAGTTACACCCTATACTGACCAGAGGACGAATTACTTGATGAGGGACCAAGATATTCGGCAGGAGTACTGCTATTAGCCGCGGGCGCTCATTCTCCGGCGAAGGCGGCTGCGCGCTGGCCTCGCCTGGATCAGCACTGGCCTCGGAACGCCGTTGGTCATCCATTTTATCTACCCTATATTAACCAAAAAACCACTCAAAAACAAAACAGCTGAGGCAATCGCATGTAGGTACCTATGCAATGCTAGAATTAACTAAACACTATAATGTATAATTTACTTTGAAGATTGCTCAGAGTACATGAAATACACAAAAAGTATCATCGCATCCCTTGCTTTAGCGATCGCAAAATTTACAAAACAATAACAATAATTTCACTAAAACTCACCAAAACCGGATGTTTTGCTGAACAAACGACGCTGGTTCAGAGAACTGAAAGTTATGAAGGAGCTTGAAATTACAAAACGATATAAATATTTTTATTTTCTTTTTCAAAATTGTTGAGTGAGATTCGCAAAGAGCATGCATGAATTAATTGGTATTAATAATTAAACACCAATTATTAAACTGTAAGTAAACACTTTATTTTATGAGTCGGAGATTCGTTTTTCAAATCTGCATGCAAAATTGTTATGAGCTCTGCCTGCATGGATCACATCACAGCACAGCACAGATTAAAAATCTGTAACAAACAACAAAAATAACAAAGAGCAAGCAGTGAAATGAAATGAAAAAGTAACTTTAGTTCGTGACGTTAACTGTCTATTTTGACAGCACAGCACTATACATAGATCCAGGTGAAAATATAAAACGATGGAGTGGGTGGGGCAGCGACCGACCCACAATCCTTGTTCCTAGGACCGACCGGCCGCCATGCGCCATCGCCACCGACCACACAGGCATCCTTGTTCAATAGTACTCTGTGCCTTGTTCCTTCCTAGACACAGGCATAGGGCTTTAAGTATACATGCTCTTTGGGCACAGGGGAAGTAGGGTGTGGCTAGTCACGTCAGTCATTGTGTCACTTGATTTACGATTGTGAGATTTACGATAGGATTCTGACTTTTTGACGGGAATTTGAGATGTCATGTTGTGTTTTTGTTTTATTTTCCGTTTGTGGTTTAGCGAATGTTAATGTGTAATAATGGTGGATATAACTGTTGAGTGTTCGTGAAGTACCGACATAAGTGTGGGCAAGTGAAAAAAAACTAGTTATCATTGCATTTTGAGTTCTCTCAAAAGTCCATGTAATGCTTCAGGATTCAGTAAAGACCATTGACATAACCTTCTTCTGAGGTAAAGACCCACATCTTTACTGACTCTGACTCGACTTTGACTTGACTTTACTTACTTGAATTTTAATGTCATGGTAGTGGCTAAATGCGTGGCACAAGCTGTGTGAAGCCAAAATAAAGAAGAAGAAATTTTTTTAAAACAATAAAATAAAAACGAATAAATAGAATTTCTGATTAAAAACGTTACCAACCCAAAGCCCGGTGAAGTTATAAAGGTCCGGAAGACCACTTAACGTAAAAATCCGTCCGAAAAAAAAAAAAAAAAACGTTACCAAGTGCGTTGAATGGCACTGAGTAGGTAATACCTACCTACAGATAGACGCACAACTAAACAAAAACAAATGTACCTAAGCCACAAATATATATAAAAATAACAATAGGTAGGTAGGTACCTACCTATTTTAAAGTATCTAGATACCCCGTATCATCCCAATCATAATAAAACTAGTCCATTTTTTATGAAAATCGGAACAGAGCACGTTTATACATGTATAATGAAATCTAGATATAAAAAAAAAAAAAAACTTATATAGATTTTTAGTTATGTAACCGTTCCAATAATGGAACACTAGGATTATACATACCATGCTTTTTGATACATTGATACATATGTGACTATGGATTTCGTTTGGAAATAAAACTATTATATTCAATTTTTTATTTATTGTACATAGTAAAAACTTATATAAACCAACATATTCCTTAAATATTATAATTATTATGTAAAAAGAATGTTACTTAGGTAGGTATGTACCTAAGTTATTCAGTATGAAAAATAATAGAACATTTACTATGTAAGGCAAAATTACATTTTTTGATACACACTTCATAGCTGTATTTTTGTGACATTGAGTTTGTTTATTTTGTTTGTAAATTAGATGTCCTATCTAATGTGTCTATCATCCAATCTAATAGCATCAGGCACACGTTTTATTACTGCTAGAGGAGATCTAGGCTTTCTCTTCATCAAAAAATTGTTCACAGGAACACAAAATCAACAGGGTTTTCCAGGTTTTCCTGAAGACCTGGTAAACAGTAGTTACTTCTTCAGAGCCTTTTCTCAAATTTCTACAAACCTTTACTTTCTTGTGACTTCGACACGTCTTCTTTTTGGCGGTGGCTGTGTCACCCACCAGCGATGAGTAGCTGAGCTCTGAAGGCTGCGTCACTGACGATGTGGTATTGGGTCCACTTCTTCTTCAACTCCAACAAGCTCATTCAATGTCCTAGGACTCAGCTTTGTACGATCTGGTGACCCATAGTTTACCTTTGCAGGTACCTAACTGATGTCTTGACAAATTATTTACCCATACTTGCAAACTCTTCGTCACCACTGGTTTCGTCGCTATTTTGCCAATTATTTGTAGTTGTAATGAAAATGTCAGCCACAAACACGTCGGCATATTCTTCCAAGTGTAAAAATAGCTGATTTACATTCAATCTACAATAAAATAATAATCATAATTACAAAGCAATACTGATAAGTATAAACCCTAATGTATAAAAATTACATGTGTGTATGTTCCTACTGCTCAAATAATGGAACGGTACATAAAACTTACACTTACCCACAAATTAGCAATTTTTTTTCTAAAACGTTATAAGACATGATAAAACAATAATATTACACGTGTATACACCATACATTTTCAATAGTATAATATAAAACAGCATAATTACTTACATTTTTCTGTTCGCCATAATTTTCAGTAAAAACTTCCAAATAAAATATTTTTTTTCGTGTATAAAAAACCGCGCAAAGTGAAATTACATTTATTCAACTGACAGCTAGAAATGTTAGTGATACCAATATAAAACATCAGTTTTAAAGATACGTTAAAAAATTGGAATAAAAAAATAAAAGAGTAACCGCTTTAAAAATGGAACACTGGGATGATATGGGTTAATAGAATGGTGCTTATTTTGCCTACAAGATTTAATAAAATACCTAATAAAAAGCCATTATTTTCCATAGATAAATAGTATCATACTCTCAGTAGCGGCGTTAGGGTAGGGCGCGGTTGGGCGACCGCCCAGGGCGCCAGATATAAAGGGGCGCCGCAGGCGCCCCTTTATATCTGATGCTCTTGATATTTTATCATGAGATGACGATAAAATATCAGTTAAAGAGCATTTAATGGAATTTATACCAGTCAATGAGTCGACTGGTGAAAGACCGACTGAAGTTATTCTTAATATTTTAAATAAACACGGACTAGTATTGAACAATTGTAGGGGTCAGGGTTATGGACCGCGCAAAATCAAGCGCTACGTTGTTTTCATCATAAAAAAATGTTACTCGCTTCGCTCGCGTCGTTTTGCACAGAATAAGAACCCAAAATCAAGTGGTAGGTTGCTTTTATCTCAAAAAAAATTTGCTCGCTTCGCTCGCGTCATTTCTAACAGAATAAGAACCGACAGTACGCAAAATCAAGCAAACTCAAAATTTATTTATTCAGTAATAAGATCCTTTATAGACCACTTTGAAACGTAATATCCTTAAAACTAGGGGATTCTTTTGCCCGCTCTACGTTGCTTTCATCTTTAAAAAAGTTTTGCTCGCTTCGCTCGCGTCGTTTATTACAAGATAAGAACGACCACCTAAGAAGCACCTAAGCAAATCAAAGTGCCACGTTGCTTTTACCTTCAAAAAATTTTGCTCGCTTCGCTCGCGTCCTTTTTCGAACCGACCCTAGGCAAAAGTGCCACGTTGCTTTTATCTGCCAAAAATTTTACTTGCTTTGTTCGTTAGCGTTTTAATTTTCTTAATAATTGGCAAGCGGACGTTTTACGTTTTAAAAAAAATATTGTTTTACGTAGGTATATTAATTAGAGAACATTTTTATTTTGGTCAAAATTAACAAATAATAAAAAAATACTTTGAAACATGAAGATTCGTAAAAATAAGAGGCTGCTGGATGTCGACGCGGCCGGGGAAAGGAGTTTTTCCAAGCTTAAGGGCGCCCTTCCCGGTGCGTCTATCATCGACGCGGGCATAGCTAAAGAGCTTGTTGTTTCATCCAGCGCAATGCTAGAAAAAGAAGCAAAGCGAAAAAAGAGAGATAGCGCCTCAGCGCTCGGCATTCAGTAGGTACTTTCGCCGCTCACAAGCTCACTCGAAAAATAGTGTGCGGAAATTTCATAAAAAGTGTTCCAGGAAATACGTGTTTTTCAGTAAGCCTTACAAGTTTGTAAAATAAATATTAGTCATTTAGAATCTCCATAAGATTTGCAAGGTTTCTATGACAATATTTTCTTTACGTTTACAATTTATGAGTACACTAGCAGACCTCGCGCGGCTTCGCTCGCGTTTTCTACATAAACTTCGACACTGCATTTAACCCTTTTAAAGGGTTTATTTTGAAAAACCCTTAAACATGTATTATTTATTTTGCATTGTTAGTATTACAACCAAGTTTCAAGCAAATCGAACTACCCATTAAAAAGTTCCCATACAAACTTTGACACCACATTTTACCCCTTTTCAGGGGTTTTTTTGAAAATTTCTGAAAAACGTGTAAATTTATTTATCGTTTACAATATTTATACCGAATTTGAAGAAAATCGCTTCACGCATTAAAAAGTTGCATACAACGGTTTTCACCCCTTTTCAACCCTTTAGGGGTGGAATTTCGAAAAATCCCTGCTTAGTGCGCAGTTTTGTTTTAAAAGGAAGCTACCTTCCAAATTTCAGCTTCATAGCTTTAGCGGTTTGGTCTGTGCGTTGATTCCAGAAAAATGCTTATTGTTTTATATTTATATTGATTATGAACGGCCAAAGTTCAGGTAAAATTTATGCTAAAAGCAGGTTTTTGGAAGCTTATACTGAATTTGTTTCGTTTCTTATATATTCTTATACTGAATTGTTTTTAGTTTCGATAGAAACCTAGATATACTGCACAAGATACCTATTAGTCCAAAAGTTTAAAAGAAAGATCTGTTACAACGGCATAATCACGTACGAGCGTTTGTATGAAAAGTGAGCCGGGTTGACCGCTCTTATGCTAATAAAAACCTATCTGCGATCGACAATATCTCAATCTAGAATCTAGATTGACAAAATTGGCAACTTTGTCAATCGAAAATGAAATTGCATAAAACATGGATTTCGGTGTCCTATTAAAAGAATTTGCTGATAAAAAGGCTAGAAAACAAAATTTTACCTTTCTATAAAATGGTTTAAATAGGTAGGTAGTAGGTATATAATATATATGATTATTTTAATGGTTAAAATATATATTATAAAAAAAAATTATTTTATTTTAACCCTTTTTTTTCGTATGGCTTTGAATGGCAGATACCTATATGTATAGGGGGCGCCGTAGAAATTTCGCCCAGGGCGCTGGTAGTGCTAAAACCGGCACTGCATACTCTATATACCTACCTACCTATGTTCTTTAAATAAATATTGGTTCGATCAAGTTAATAAAGGTAATAATTATATTTTCAATGCCTGATAAAACGACATTTTCTAAAAATGAATCCTAGCTAGATCGATTTATCGCCCCCGAAAGCCCCTGCCTGCATGCATACCTACCTACAAAATTTTATGAAAATCGTTTAGCCGTTTTCGAGATTCACAAGATACAAGAATTGCTTGTTTAAAGGTCGAGGTATAGCGGTATCTATGACGTATTTTTTTTCAATATAAAATTAAAAAACACATTGACATTTTCTGAAATTAAATCCATGCTAGATCGATTTAACGCCCCCAAAACCCTGCTACAAAATTTTATGAAAATTGTTGTCGCCGCCGTTTCCGTATCTGAATCTCGGAAAAAAATACATGCTCGTTTAAAGGTTTAAGATACATTATACTTAAAGCCTTTGTGAGATCAAAAATATCATGCAAAAAAGATGCCTGCGAGCAATTTATAACATGAAAAGTACTGAAACATTACGTAAATTATATTTAAAGAAGAACATTTTGTTACCTGTATTTACAACTCTTGTACCTGTATTTAGATAGGTACATATTAGAAATTTGTCTTTTTGTTAAAAATAACGTAAAATATTTTTTTGAAATATTTTTTTTTTTTGCGTTCAGAGCTCAATTAAAATGGCTTCCTATCCGTCGCCGGCGTGATATGCACGTTCTCTCTCTTCTTTATAACATTTTAAACAATCCTCTCTCTCCCTCTTACCTCCGTGAACGTTTTGAATTTCTTTACTCTAGTGACGATCCATGTAGAACGTCAGTGTCCCTTCTTCTTAAATGTCCTGTTCATTCATCCAGCCGCTATGGTGGTTCTTTTACTGTTGCTTCAGTTACTTTATGGAATTCTCTCCCTCATGATATTCGTGCTAGCCCCTCCATCTTCATTTTTAAGCGTAAAGTCAAAGAGCATTACCTTACTTTATAATTATACTGTTAGTATTTAGTTTATGTACCTATGTATTTATGTAGTATATTTTACTGTAGGCATTTAGTATTTTGGTTTGATATGTATTAATTTGTATTTGTATTATAGTACCTAGTTTATGTGGTAGTTTATTTGTTTTGCAGGATTAGGAATATTTTTATATTTTTATTATTACTAGCTGCGCCTCGCGGTGTTACCCGCGGTAGTTTCCGTTCCCGTGGGAATACCGGAATCAAAAATAGCCTATTTGTTATTCCCGGTCATAAACTATGTATATTCCAAGTTTCAACCAAATCCGTTCAGTAGTTTTAGCGTGAAAGAGTAACAAACACACTTACATACTTACACACACACAAACTTTCACCTTTATAATATTAGTAGGATTAGTAGGATTATTTTTCCTATTTATGCACGCACACCCACACTTTAAACTGCGTCTCTCTCTCCCTATTGGGGTTTGCTGGAAGAGAACTCTTTTTAGGGTTAAGCTCGCCTTTGCCATTACCTGTCTAGTTTTAAGCTCTTTTTATAAATGTTTATTTTGTGCAATAAAGTATAAATAAATAAAATAAATAAATAAATAAAGAAAGTCATCTCGAGCCGATTTTTTACGATCTAATTATAAACCATGATATTTGTCTTCCCCAAACTAATAATGACATGTACCTACTCAAATGGTACTTTTATTTCAGCAGCACGTATTTATAATAAGCTACCGTTTGATTTAAAAATTCTTGAAGGTAACAAATTTAAAAATCAGCTTAGAAGTTGGCTTGTAAAAACTGTAAAAAGTGTATTTACAGTCTTGATGAGTAGTAGAGAGGAGATGAGTACCTACTGTACATTAGCCTAGTTTATTTTATCACTTACCAAGTATCGATAATGTTGCACATCCTATGCTGTATAAACTTGTACCTATCATTTAAGAACTACCTTTGTATTGTACAACAGTTTTGCAATAAAATATTTCTGATTCTGACCTACCTACCTACTGTAAAATATCGTTTCTACTGTGCGTAGCATTTGAAACATCGGGGCGTAGAGGAAGTAACCAGATTTGTTTTCTCTGTCTACGCATCGGGGGCATTCGGGGGGTCATAGAAGTGCAGCAAATTCAGAAAAAAGTTTGAGAAACATTGACCCCGGATGACATCAGCTATCTAAATTAACGTATATGTCAATGTCACCGATATATTTCCATAATTCATTCGTTCATCTTGTTCATTCATAATGCATTTGCTTGCATCTCAGAAGAAGGAAAGATATGTCAATGGCTTGTGGCTTGCATACATCGACTGACTGACAGGCTGTGACGCTGTGGTTGGGTGGATAGGATAGATTGTCTGTCTTTACTATAAGTACCTAAAAGTTTACTTGTTTTTTGGAGTGGAATTCTCAACTAATTAAACCTGTGACTCAATAAAATTACATTCAACATTTCCATAGGATTTATCCTCCGCCTGTCGTCAGCACTACGATGCCGCTAGACCAATAGGTTAGCTAACAATTTTATTTCCTATTCTGTTTCTGCTCTTTTTTTCTAGCAGTGGAAATATAATGTTTACGTACTTCCCTGTTCATTTAAGATATTCCCAATAGTTCGTATAAGATGAATAACTACGGCAGATAGTAGACTAGACAGAGTTTATCATTTAGTGAGGGGGCGGATGTAATCTTTATGCGTGTCACTTTCGAAATTTACAAATAAGTAGGTACAATAGGTAGGTAATCAACACAATAGACGATCAATCACACACAACAGTGACTTTTGCCCGAAATGAGCTGAAATCAGATTCAAAATAATCAAAAACAGCTAGGCTGTATAGGTGCATACATTTTTATAGTCTTCTAACTCAATTATGTTCTTGTATTTTTGCGAAATTTGTGCTATTTCAAAGTAGGTACATAATATACCATAACTCTACTTTGTTTTCGTACAGTTGAGACCTATTTGCGAAAATTATTTTTCTAAATATCTTACCTACATGTCTGAAAGCATGACATTGTAATTTATAGTGACTTGGCCGAACTTAGGCCCTCCTGGCAGTTTCACATTGTGAACTGTCGTTACAAGAGCTAAACAGACATGACAGCATGTCAAACAGAGATAGTGATATTTCTGATCACTAACTACTATAAACTTCATAATATATTAGTAAGCTAACCGCAATAGCTATGTTTACTTTGGTCATCTTAGATTGCCCTTACTGTATGCCTTTTCTGGTTCAGACAGTACAGTAGTGTTATATTCCTTGTTTACAATTTTCTTTCATGTTCTGTAAAAGTCATTTTGACAAACTATAAAGTACTTCTTAGTGGAATAGTTTTAATGGTAAATATTATTCCAATTTTACACTTTGCAAGCTAAGCACTCAATAAAAAAATTAAAAAAAGGGACGAAAAATATAACCAGTCTTGACCAATAACGTGATTCCAAACATGACAGCTAGCTAATGTCACAGTCCAAAATAATGTTGCCAGACCAATAATTATAGTTCAATGAGTCATGGGAATAAACATGTGGAATGTACCGTAATAGTGTAATTGTATTTTGTATGGCTCTGACAATATACAACAAAATTCCACAAACTGTTCGCTTAGAGCCAACTAATAAGTTTAAGAGTCAATGGTGTGATATAATACTAAGAAAAGCATATTACACTATTAATGAATTTCTAAGCGATCGTAATATTATTGAATAAATTTTGACATGCATTTTAAAATATAATTTATTGTTGTGTTGTGTGTAGGTACATAAGCATTTTAATTGACATATTTTATATAAATGATTTTGTTTTATTATTTAATAATTAAGAATGACTGTTTGTATGCTAGACTAGCAGAATCTAGCTAGATGTTCTCTAAGCTAATACCACTATCTGTAATTTACCTAGGTTCACAAATACTGAATAAATGAATTATGAACGAATAAGCTGATAATTGTATCTCCAATAAAGGGGGCTTTGTTAAGTAAGCAAATTACTAAATAATTATTTTGTTCTTTTCAGTTCATGATGGAAAGATTTCCATTAAAGTCTTCAGGGGCCAAAGCAGCGTCTACCTATCAGTCTGTTTACAAAAAGGTACTACTAATCTTAGATTTTGACAAGCCAATACAATTACAAGATTTTTTAATTTTAAATAATAATACCTACACTTGTTTTAGTGTCATCAGATTTGACCATTCATTAGTAAATGTTTGAAAAGATCTGCTTTCGAGAAAGAAATTGTAATAGAATATTAAATAGTCAGTCAAGTCAGTCAAAATTAAATAGGTTAAATAATAATAAAGTAAGTTCAGTAGAAAATGTTATCGGAAAACTCAACCATAACATAGTGTGTGATGTTTGATAAACATTCGTGCCAATGTGTGTGTAACCCGCAAATGTTATGTCGGTGCTATTATTTCAACTGTAGTAGGTACCGTGACGTCATGTCATGGATTAATTATAAAACTAGCCTATGCTAAACTATGCTGCCTACAGTTTCGTCTCGTAGCAAGTCGAAAACCATGGTCTCTGCCTGTCCCTATGGGCAAGTTGTGTGTCCTTACATGCTACAGACAAAACTTTGACTTGAATTAAAATATGTGCTTATTGCGGTTTTTCACGAATTTGAATTAAAGAATTGCGTGTCCTCACAATGCTTTTCGTACCATTATTAGAGATCACATTGTTTGCAAGCCGCACAGTGCACATCCTCTGTGCAGACATGAATGAGCGTGCACTTGTACCGCCAACCTGTCTTCAATTAACGATAATACGCGTTATTGAATCTAAATCTAGTGCAATGAATCACAATGAAGTAATAGCATTAAGTTGCATAATAATAATTATTGTAATCGCATTAATATCAAGGGCTTGTTTCTGAGGGTTCACTCGCGTTTGCCTGGTTATAAAGTTATATGCCAGACCAAGATTTAGGTAATGACAATCACAGGGATAATGCAGTTTTAATTTTAACAACCCGACCCATAAAGAGGGATGCTTCAAGTTTGTGGCACCGTAGCTCTTAAGGTGCCTGTATGGGTGAAACTAGCGCCACCGCCGATTTTATTTTATTATTACGTTGAACAAGGGAATTTTAAAAAACTGAATGTACAGTTTGTGAAACCGATCATAAGCTTTTTTTTAATACCTATGTAATAGTTTCATTTTGAGGAGGAATAGCGAAAAAAAAAAGGAATAGGTGGCCACCGAGTGCAACTTCGCTATATCTCCTAAGATACCTACCGCAGTGAACAAAGCTGATGGTGCGTGAAGTCGAATAAAAAAGTTGCATTAGTAGAGTAATGAAAAAGTCACGTAAACCACAAAGCTAGGCTGTATTTGGTTACTCTTAATCGTGAATCCTGTCAACTAGACAGATTCACTCTTTTTATCAAGAACAGAATCGAAAAATGATTTGAAATTGAGTGCCGCTCATCATAAAGTCCCAAAGTCTTGATGCACAAGGTTGAAGCCCTTGAAATTTAACAGGATTCTCACAGAAAACATGTAGGTACTTAATACCTTATGAATCATTAATACATTTGGTTTGTCTTTATGGCATGTTTGACTACCGTTGGTTTTTTAAATACCTAAGTTGTTCGGTTTCACAATGTGGTCACGTCAAGTGTGGCAATGATTGCCATTTCCACATCAATGAACAACGAAACCAGTTTATAATATCAGATTTTGTATAACGTCGTCTCATAATGATTTGAGTACTTAGGTATCCACAAATCTGAGGATAACTAAAGAAGTAGCTTATTGAAAAAAGCAAAAATTCTAAAGTTGTTTCGACTACGTGTTTTTTTTTGTTTTTTAATAATTTTAGGCTAACAACTAGGCAAAGAACATAGGAAAAAAAATAACATGCACCTATTTATAGGCAGAGGTTTGCTAAAGGCCAATGACACATTTTTACTTCTAGAGACAGAAAATAAAGAATAAAAAGGTTAAGTAGACGACAATATAGACAATATATGTATAATATGTATGTATTTACAAAAAAAAATGTATCTATGTAGTTTCATCTGGTTCAGTCATCTGGTTACCATAACACAAGCATTAAATTGCTTAGCTTGGGACTAGATGACGCCCGTGTGGAATGTCCAAGGATATTTATTTATTTTATTTATTTATATACTTAACATTAAAAAAAGAAAATTAAAACAGTAATTTTATAACAAAAGACTTAATAAATCCTACCAATCACTATTAAAGAACTGATCACCTTAATAATCGCTTGAGCGTAAGTATAGAAGTACTTTCTAAAGAGATCAATGTCCACACCTGACTTTACTTGATCTTACCATAATTACTTGATCTTTCATAAATGCATTTAGTTTAGCCTGTAATTTGTTATCTAGGCTTACCAAGGGACGCTCTTACATCGTAGTTTAGATAAAATTTAACAGTTGTTGGGTAGGTATAGGTATCTATATACCTACCTGACAACTGCAATTTGTTGGAACTTATAGCTTGAAAACTATTCAAACCAAGGTCGCAAGATTAATCAATTAAAATTTGTACTTGATCAATTTAAACAGACATAACGCCAAAAGTTATTTCTAACTTTCTACTCTTAAAACTGAAAATCTATATCGTTCGTGACTATTTACTTTAAATAGCTATAGTTCAACTTATTGGTGAAAGTTCAGAACTCAAGTTAGTATTTGCTATATTAAAATGGTGACATACACTGTATTTTGGCATCTGGCAAGTCAGTACACAAATACATTATAAAACAGATATGCAAACGGGTATTTATCACGAATTTTACCTTTTAATATTCGCCCGACACGTTTCTATCGGATTGCACCAGCCGTGATCGCGAAAGTTTAAAAAAGACAAGTAGGTTCACAGATTTAGAATTTAGGTTCAGAAATTTTCACTCAGCGATTCTTACAAAAAACGTGCTTTTACGTACTATAATGACCACAAGAAATACACGTTTTTCGTTATGAAAAGAAAAAGTGAATTTATTCTTCTTTCATTGCTTAAAGAAAACATTGGTATTTGGTATGTAGGGCGGGAACACAATGAATGGGCGCGGCAATGGCTTTCACAACGGTTCCGGCGAGGATGACATGGTAGACATCACGCCGGGGTTGCAGCTGGCAGCTGATACCTCCGCAGCCACACCCAGCACCCACGGCACTTTCCAGCTCTACGACCACGGCCGGAATTCGACTGCCAGTGCCAATTGTAAGTGTAAAAAGAAGTTATTTATTTGCCAACCGTATTTCGTATCTAAAATTAATTATCTGTGGTCTGAAATCCGGCTCATTATGTTCTGAAATTAAATCCTGCGTGCATGCAACTCAAAGCTAGCTCGAATTGCAGTGAATGACCGCGGTTAGTCTCAAATAGGATTACAAAAGGCCTAGATCTGCATTCGTTGCATGTTATAATATGACGATAATCTAACTGTCGGACTAACGTGCAACATGACGTTTCGCTCGCGCTTCTGGTGGTGTAAGTATTAGGTATTAGTATTATCTTTACTTTATTCTAATGTACCTACCGACTTCTTTACGAGCTTCATAATATTATAATCGTTTATTTTTATTGTGTTTCTATAGAACTCAAAAGAATACCTATAATAACAGGGGAGTGTAGGTAGGTATATAAATTATGTGTAAGCATGAACATTACGAACATCCGTAGAGTGGTAATAATTGCCGCAGGGGGCGCCGTCAATGCTAGTCCTCCGAAGATAAGCGATCTCGCTTCGTCGGTTTGCCCGAGAGCTCTTTTCTTTCTAACGTAATTTTTTGTTTCATTTAAGCTGACATCGCGCAGTACTTCAGTTCCTCTATCGGTAAGCCAATGTCCTAGGAATTAAAAACATAAATACGTTAGAACTTCGGGCATTAGTGGCAATTCTAGATGACGCCAAAACTTAAAGTAACCTAATTTGACAGCACTAAAATTGTAACATCCTTTTTATTTCGATCGTTATGAAAGGGATGGCTTAATTTTTAGTGCTGTCAAATTAGTTTAGTTAAGTTTTGGCGACATCCAGAATTACCTACCACTACTATCACTTTAATGTTAGTTTAACCTAATAATAGCCTAGATTTTTTATCATTAGTTAAGTGTTCGCAAATAACCGATTAAATGTTGGGTTCATCATTTTGTTATGTTTTCATACTTATTATTTGCATACCATAGAATTTATTACTTCGATGTATATTCACCTAAATATCAAGTATTAGTCCACGTCACGTAAAAAGAGCGCTGGGAGGAAGTGGAGGGAGTATGTCTGCGCATGGGTATACTCGCGCACGAAAGTACCAGGCCTATTATATTATTTTTGAATAGCATTTCGCTTTTCACTCGCGGCTTTGTACATTATTATATATCTATAAGCACTTAGATTTTTATTGATAAGTACCAAAGTATCTTTATTAGACAAAATCATTTTTATTTTGTTGCTTCTGCTGTCTATAAATTAAATTATTTACTACATTATTATGAGCGCTTCCTAAAACAATATAGGAAGGTATAGGTACCTACATCTTAAATATAACATAATTATTTCTTACTTTATTATGTAAAACCATTTCGCAGTCTAAAAATTTTGAGCGCGGTGGTACCTACCTATGTTCAAAATAAGTTGCTACTGCGCAACTTGACAGCCAGCGTTAAATTCTTTGTCACATGACATGACGCTACCTTTACCTATCTTACCTACTACAAAATTAAAGGTAAACGACCTACCAAATTTCACCAATAAATAAATAACACAATAATCTATCAATTTTCTGATAACGCCAATAACGAGTGTGTTGGAATTGGAACTTGGAATGAGTCAACCGGTCACGGTCAGTATAGTTTTGGAAGTCTGTGTAAATAGTACCTTACGGCCATGGCTCCTACAGTGATCGATCCCGGGGATTCAGAGCCCCTTATTCGTGACGATGTAGGTAAATTAATTTAATTATTTATCATCTGAGTAATTTTGTAATTAATAGTTTACTAAAAGTGACGCAAAACGTGTTCTTAGAAAGTGAGACGGCCAACTCAGAAGCACGTGATCGTGGCGTTTTCCTCAAAAAGGTAGAGCGCGTTGCTCATTTTAGTTTCAAGGTTGCCGTTATCACGTGTTGGCTACAAATTGTTTGTTTTGTTTGTTGTTGTTGAGTATCAACTCAAATTGTTTTGTTTGTGTAGGTAAGATGGGTATTTATTAGAAAAGTTTTAGTCGAGGTAAGGATTGAACGCGAGCATAAATTAATCTGCTACAAAATAATATTGGACTGTTTTTTTTTTTCAAATTTCTCTGGTTTTGTGATGAGAAAGTGATCCCAGGTGCTCCATAGTTAATTTAAAAAATGGCACTTTTTAGAAACTTTTGAAACCTAACATGGCAGCCCACCTTTTGACAGGTTTGTCATTATGATCTTGACGTTTCGTTCACCTCTGCGTACGTCATGTACTATACATGCTCTTTGACGTCATGTTTGGATTTGCATTGCATGAATTTGGACCAATTCTTTTGTTTTTGTTATTGATTCTAAAATACAGTTATAGAAAACAACCACGTTGCTACATAACTTAGAGGACACTCGATACTCCTATGAAGATGCGCAGAGCGCAACGAGTGCGGGGGTGGAACTAGTTTTGTACTGAATTCCTGGAAAGATAATTTACTGGAAAATTTTGTTTCAGGGGACACAATCATGTTCTCAGGAATGCAAGGTTGGTTAATTTTCAACTATTTACTGTCTTGTATGTAACTCAACTGAATTAAGCCTCTTTATTTTTATCTTTGTAAAATAAATTCTATGTTTTAATATTATCAAAAAAATTAATAAAGTTTATAATTAAGTACTTGTACTTACCTATGCAATGAAATAAGTTTTATCGCAAACTAAAACTTCAAATGTATTATTCAGTACAATCGTTAATAGACCACTTTGACATGTCACGCAATTTTGTACTATCACAAATTATGTTTAGGGGACGATGATATCCCTGGCATTGGGCAGTATGAGGACTTCCACACTATTGACTGGCAACGGGATATTGCCCGGGATCGGATGAGGCACAGATATATCGTCAAGAAACGACAAGACTCATGCTGGGATCTTGTAAAGGTAACTAAATCAATATAACTGGGCAGTGACTAGATATCAGTGTTTATTATGTGTATAAAAAAGGTTAATAATATTTAAAAAAATAAAAAATATACACAGTCCAGACAAAAAGAGTCGCACCATTATTATTAAGTATTGCTTAGCTTGGGACTAGATGACGCTGTGTGAAATTTCCAAAGATATCTATTATTATTTATTAATGGTGAAAGTGTGTAAGTGTGTTCGTTACTATTTCACGTTCAAACAGCTGGATGGATTTGAATGAAATTTGGTACCAGGATTAATAAATAAATAAATAAATATCCTTGGACATTTTACACGGCGTCATCTAGTTCCAAGCTAAGCAACTAAATGCTTGTGTTATGGTAAACCAGATGACTGATATACTACTTAGATATTTTTTTTTTGTAAATACATACATATTATAGATAGAGAAACATCCATACCCGGAACAAATATCTGTAGAACATACAAACATTTGTCCCGTGGCGGGAATCGAACCCGCAACCTCCGCGTCTCAGGCGGGCCTTCGCCCACCGCGCCACAGAGGTCGATTGCTTATATTATACATACATACATAAAATCACGCCTCTTTCCCATGGGGGTAGGCAGAGACCACGGATCTCCACTTGCTACGATCCTGACACACTTCTTTCGCCTCATTCACTCTCATTACATTCTTCATACACGCTCTCCGGTTAAGGGTACTTCGGACCTGGCCTTTCTCCAAAATGTCACCAATTTGGTCCAAATATGTTCGATTGCTTATACCCTGAGTTAAAAAATATTTTTTAAATGTGTTTTTGTCCCCAGGGTGCACACGATGCATGGTCAGGCTGGGTGTGTGTGCTGCTAGTGGGTATCTGCACCGGCATAGTGGCTGGTGTCATCGACATAGGAGCCTCTTGGATGACAGACCTCAAGTTCGGCATCTGTCAGGCGTTCTGGCTCAACCGCGAGCAGTGTTGCTGGTCTGATATCAACAACACCAACTTTGAGCCGGGAAACTGCACTCAGGTCAGAAAATAATTTATAGAAACTAACTTTTTAACATTTCTTGTCCATCAAAAGAGATGGTAACAGATTTATGCCGGGTTCCTATAGCCAACTAATGGATGTCCATATGTAGGTCGTCATAGCAACGTTGTTTATTCAACACAAAATGTATGAGACTTTTTGACAGATAACAACGTTGCTATGACGATCTGCATACGGACATCTGTTAGTTGGATATAGGAACCCAGCATTAGCAATTAACACAGCTATAGAAACAATGAATGTTTATTATGACTTGTGATTAGTTATTTTATCTTATTCTGTGATGATGATGTTGCATGTTTAGTCAGTTCCATTTAAATTTCAAGAAATTAATTTATTATGTTACAATCTTTGTTCAGCAATTTAATTTAAATGTGAATTTTTTTTTTTTAAATTAATTAACAAAATTAACTACAGAATTTTCAGCATATTTTTCTTGTAAATACATTTTTATTGTGTTCTATTTGTATCTGCAATCAGTCTTCCGACTAAATACATATACATGGTTATATTGTAGGTAGGTACATAGAAAATACCCAGACTCGAGACAAATATTTGCAGATCTTACAAACATTTGTCATGCGGCGAGGATCGAATCCGCAGCCTCCTGCGGCTCGTCGCAGGTCGTCCAATAACTATGAGAAAATCCTAATTATTCTTTAATTTATGTATTTTTGTGTTCAGTGGTCGACATGGCCGCAAGTGTTTGGTGACCGAGCCGAGGGCGCTGGGGCTTACATCATCAGCTACCTGTTTTACATAGCGTGGGCGCTGCTGTTCGCTGCGCTCTCCGCGTCACTCGTGCGCATGTTCGCGCCCTATGCTTGTGGCTCCGGTACGTACACTTAATTTTAATTTTTCTTTATCTCCTTCTTTCTGGGTTGCCTGGAAGAAATCGCTTTCAGCGATAAGGCCGCCCCTTGTACAATATTTATTTTTAATTTGTATTTTATGTTTTTTTTCTGTGTACAATAAAGTGTTAATTCATTCATTCATTCATACACTCTTTCGTTCGTTCGTTCGTTCGTATGAGCAAGTGGCCAACTCTGGTGACGGAGTTTTTAGGCCGCCTAAAGGCCTCCGTCATGGCTTAACGACTTTAAAAACCGGGACCGACAATTTAACGTGCCCTCCGAAGCACGGAAGCGCTCAGATGAAAATGCCACTTGCGGTCACCCATCCAAGTAGTGACCGCTCAGAACGTTGCTTAACTTCGACGATCTATCAAGAACGTCTTAGCAAGCTTCGCCACGAGCGCTTCACGTACACTGCCTGTCATTTATAGCAGAATTCAAAATGGAGGTTCTTTGTTCTACTGTATGTATTTTTATTTATGTTTCTTCGGTAAATAGTGGACCGATTTTGAAAATTCTTTTTGAGTTGAAAAATTTAGGATCTGATCTGAATATTTGAAACCCTGATATCATCAAAATGATTACAAGTTGAACTGTTTTTGACAGAGCTTTAGGAGCAAGTTGAGTGGTGTGACCAACTCACATTTTTGTTTTACATTATGATTTTGGGAAGGCTTATGACGGCTTTGAAAGATGATTTTTTTAACAGTATTTATAGAGAGGACTGTTCTTTGATCTCTAACGGCCAGTCTATCTATCTATCTTTAGTTATGCTTAGGTACGGGTGGGTAGGGATTTGACATTATTTGTATGGAAGTTATGTCAGATATCTACCAGCAGTAAGCAATACCAAAGATAGATAGATTATTGAGACTGCCCGTTAGCAGAGAATCTGGAAATGATGTAGTACTAACCAGATCACAATGTTGTGCAGGTATCCCGGAGATCAAGACAATACTCAGCGGGTTCATCATCCGTGGCTACCTCGGCAAGTGGACGCTTATCATCAAGGTGGTAGGCCTCATCCTCTCGGTATCCTCAGGCCTCTCGCTCGGCAAGGAGGGACCTATGGTCCACATCGCCTGCTGTCTGGGTAACTACACTTTTATGTCTACACTTTTACACATGTTATATAATGTCTACACTTTTACACTTTACTTACCCAGGGAAATTTCCGGTAGTCCTGCTAGTTAGTTTATAATAATAATAAAAGCGTTTATTGCTTGTCATATAAAAAACTTAAAAACATTTACAAACTTAAAATAAATTGCGACAAAGAAAAAGGTCGTCACTCAGCATGTGCAACAGTAGAGCAGAAAGGTACTACTGTTGTGCGCTGGTATTATGTGACGCCTTATTATTAGTTAGTTCGTATGAGCAAGTGGCCAACTCTGGTGACGGAGTTTTTAGGCCGCCTTATGGCCTCCGTCATGGTTTCCGACTTTAAAAGCCAGGACCGACAATTTAACGTGCCTTCCGAAGCACGGTAGTTCTGCTGGTATGACTACTCGGTAAATTTGCTAATTATTATAGAAGTTCTGAAAGAATTTTGATAAAGGTTGGTGGGTAATCTCGATGGAAAATGACGGTTGGAAGATGTGGAACGATTTTGCTCAGAGCAGTTTTTAAAGTTGTTTTTCTTACAATTTCAACCGTGATTTGAGCCTAACATCATTGAGATGTACTATAGAGCCACAATCAGACAAATAAAATGTAAACGCCAAAACTCTGCGCACTACGTAGTGTGCGTAGTTTTTCTTTTTTGCGTACAAGCGACATTGAACATTAAAACAAACGACATAACGTCTACATTCAAATGTCAAATGTCATTGTAGAACATTGAATTTGCTCGCACATTTTTTGAGTGTTGTCAGCTATTGGATTGTGACTCTTTAATACATCTCAATGCCTAACATACTCTAATTTCGCAACCACGACATCACGACAGAAACGTCGGGATATAAAGGGGTATATTTGAATGATGTCGTGTTTGTGCAGGCAACATACTATCGTACCTGTTCCCTAAGTACGGACGCAACGAAGCAAAGAAGCGCGAGATCCTGTCGGCCGCCGCCGCCGCCGGCGTCTCCGTCGCCTTCGGAGCGCCCATCGGAGGAGTACTCTTCAGCTTGGAGGAGGTAACATTACTCATTCCATACCTGATATCGAAAATCTAAATTTATCAATATTTTTGATTTTGACAGAATTCGAACCCGCATTGATACAACGATCTTTCTCAAGCCTGAGTGCCTTGTCAATTCAACCACGGAATCGCCTATAGTTCCTCTTCTAGAGTATTTAATTTTTTAAGTTTTAAATCATTTTAAGGTTATTTCGTCGAAAATGTACTGTAAAGCGTATTATTCTATTGATGCTTTTATTATTGATAAAATTGCGTGGCCTGATGTCGCTCTGCCCCTCGACGGTTGATGGTATACAATATCTTTACTACCTTGATAAGTAGGTACCACTTAAGTCAGCCAAGTGTAGCGTGTGATGCCAGACAACATTTTGTTGAGGTGTTATCTTGTTAACTTTACAATTACTTTTAATTTCTTTGACATGCCTTACTTTGTGCGACTGGCTTCCCACTAAAGCTTGACTATTTAGATTATTTTAGATTGTTAAGGGATCGCTTTTAAAAAAAAGCTAGGTCCACACCACCAGCCCTGCTACTCTGCAAAACGAAAAACGAAGTTTCGTGACAATTTTCGGGGTCAGCTTATGTTGGTGGATACTGAATTCGTAATAGTTCACCAACATAATTAGAACCCAAAAATTGTCACGAAACTTCGTTTTTCGTTTTGCAGAGTAGCAGGGCAGGTTCTTGCCTGATTCTTTCCCTGGTGTAGGGAGTCGCGTTGGAACAGGCATTAGAATCACCTAGCATGTATAACGAAACTTAAGTGATCCTTGAGGTCCTACAAGAATAAATGATTTTTTCTTTCTTTCTTTCTTACTGTGCCTACATGGCTTACCCATCGGTATATAAAATTTGATAAGATGTGTATTTTTAATTTCACTCAGCTTTAAAATCAAATTCTGTTCAGTTCGTTCGTTCGTATGAGCAAATGGCCAACTCTGGTGACGGAGTTTTTAATCCGCCTAAAGGCCTCCGTCATGGCTTAACGACTTTAAAAGCCGGGACCGACAATTTAACGTGCCCTCCGAAGCACGGAAGCTGACTTTAACAGTTTTTTATTTTTATTTTTTTTAAATGTGACTTTTTAAAGGTAGGAATTTGCTCTTTTTATAAATTGACTTCGGTTTTTTTTTAATTTGTCACTTTTATTTCAGGTGTCGTACTACTTCCCGCTGAAGACGCTGTGGCGTTCTTTCTTCTGCGCTCTGATCGCGGCGTTCATTCTGCGCTCCATAAACCCCTTCGGCAACGAGCACTCGGTGCTTTTCTTTGTGGAGTACAACAAGCCCTGGATATTCTTCGAGCTGATACCCTTCGTTGGACTGGGTATTATCGGGGTAAGTTTGTATTAGACTCAACTCACACCAAAAGAGCATCGAAGAGCAGCGAAGCGGAGCGCAGTTTATTCACTTTTATTCGAATTTCAATTTTATTTTCATTGCTATAATACTTATTATCGCATGAGAAACTCGAACGAGTTGCGAGGATGCCCGCGGCTTCGCGGGAATTCCGGCGAATTCGAATACGCGCGCCTTCTCTGCGATAATAAGTATTATAGTAATGAAAATAAACTTGAAATTCGTATGACACTGAAACTGCGCTCCGCTTCGCTGCTCTTCGATGCTCTTTTAGTGTGAGTTGAGCCTTAGCGACGAGCTGTCATGTCATGTATGTTCACTTCTGCAAAATGTGGGCCTGTAACAAATTGTCACAATAACATCGTTGAATATTTTCTTTTTTACTAACCCGTTTCGTCCCACTGCTGGGCAAAGGTCTCCCCCAAACTCTTCCAACCGTCTCTATCTTTTGCCGAGTCCCACCATCCTTCGTCAAAGGCGACGAGATCTTCCCGCCAACGTTTTCTCTGTCGACTACCTAGGTAATATAATGATAGGAAAGTATTAGAGGTTGTCGATATCTTTATATCGACTATATTATTCCGTGAGTAATTTCCCGTTGTGGTAATTAATATCTTTGAAAGATCTAAAAATCTAGTAGTTCTATACATAAATAAATTTTGCTACACTTACGCCCGAATACTGAAACACTACTTAATGTAAGTGGTGCTTATCTATGACATTATTCGGCGTTTGTTTATACAAATCTGACAAGTAAGAACGTCTTGTCAATACGCTCCCAAACATTTAAGTAGCTTTTCAGTTAACGTTTTAAGCCAAAATGTTTTCTCACCATTAACAATTGTTATTATATTTGAGGGGAGGTCTTTGCCCAGCAGTGGGTCACTACAGGCTAAAAATAACAACTTTTGGGGTTGAGACCCTGGGTCTGTGGGGTACCGACGTCTGGTCGAAGCGACGCGTGATCCGAGGGCTGGCACTTATTTGGCTCAAAAGATGAGCATTGCCATCCAGCGCGGCAATGCTGCCAGTGTCTTGGGCACGCTTCCGTCTGGCAGTGGTTTGGATCAGTTGAGCTACCTATAGATCGTTTGTAACGATCCTTAGGTGGCTCAACTGGTTCTAATTGTATTTTGTACAGTTCTGTAAATATAGAGAAGTTTAGTTTCTGTAAATAAATTATCTTCACAACAATTGTTGTTTATTTATAAATATTTATTCAAAATTTACTTAGTTTAGTTAGTTGTTAAATCAGTGGAGTATAGGGCACTGGTGACCTGTAGCACAGGTTTATATACCTATTTCAGGCACCAGTCTCTCACAAAACGGTTCTTACTTCTAACCTACGATTGTTTCAATTTATTTTTTTATTATATTTAAAATTAGAAAATGAAAAATCTTACGAAAAGTTACGACTTCGACGGGATTCGAACCCGCGTGATTCAAGCGATCATCCTTTAGCCGGATTGCCATCGACCACTCGGCCACGAAGCCAATGACGTCGACGACGAAACTATCAGTAAGATTATATTTTTCGGTTAGAGCACCGATTAGCGCCATCTACAGTTTAACAATTTGTTATTTAATTGTTATCCAGGGCTGCATCGCGACGATATTTATTAAGGCCAACATCTGGTGGTGCCGTTACCGCAAGCTGTCGAAGCTTGGCCAGTACCCGGTGACGGAGGTGTTGGTGGTGACGCTCGTCACCGCCATCGTGGCCTACCCCAACCCCTACACACGGATGAACACCAGCGAGCTCATCTATCTCCTCTTCAATCAGTGCGGGATCTCCTCAACTGACCCGCTGTGGTATGTTTTTCTTGGGAAATTAAAGAAAGAAAGAAAAAATCATTTATTCTTGTAGGACCTCAAGGATCACTTAAGTTTCGTTTTACATGCTAGGTGATTCTAATGCCTGTTCCATCCAACGCGACTCCCTACACGACACCACATATTTCATTTTTCATTTCCTTCCCGCAATCCATCTTTTCAGGGACACCTGTATATTATTGTTTATTGTGTATTACAGTGACTACAGCCGCAACTTCACGGACGTGTCCGCGGCGATCGAGAACGCGCCGGCGGGGCCGGGCGTGTACCGCGCGGTGTGGCTGTTGCTGCTGGCACTGGCCCTCAAGCTGGTGATGACCGTCTTCACGTTCGGCATCAAGGTGCCTTGCGGACTCTTCATCCCCAGCCTCGCGCTCGGCGCCATCGCCGGACGCATCGTCGGCATTGGTACGTGTACTCAGGCCTTTATATCTTTATTAGTTAACTCCATGTTTACTAGATAATAAATATAATAAATATCTTTTGGACATTTTACACGGCATCATCTAGTCCCAAGCTAAGCAACTTAATGCTTGTGTTATGGTAACCAGATGACTGATATTACTACTGAGATACATTGCTTGCCTGAGACGCGGAGGTTGCGGGTTCGATTCCCGCAACGGGACAAATGTTTGTATGTTCTACAGATATTTGTTCCGGGTCTGGATGTTTTTCTATGTATGTATTTACAAAAAAAAAATGTATCTATGTAATGTAGTGTGTCAGTCATCTGGTTACCATAACACAAGCATTAAGTTGCTTAGCTTGAGACTAGATGACGCCGTGTGGAAGGATATTTATTATTTATTTATTTCCACTTGCTCATACGAACGAACGATTTATAGTTTAATGTTTATTGTCAGGCGTGGAGTTGCTGGCGTACAAATACCCCAAGATCTGGATGTTCAGTGGAGAGTGCTCCTCGGGCAAGGTCTGCATCACTCCTGGCTTGTACGCCATGGTGGGCGCGGCGGCCGTGCTCGGCGGGGTCACTAGGATGACAGGTGATAATGATCACATTATGGGAAGGTTCATATCTGACGGAACATGCGTCGCGTATTATACGCCAGAACAGACAAATGTATAGAAAAAAACTTGACCGTTCACACTCAACCGATGATACGTTAGCACGCTAGATGAAAACCTTCCCTATAACTGGACAAAATGAAAAAAAATATTGAGAATTTTATCGCTTTTAAATCGCTAATTCGTAATAATTAGAGCGTAATAACTAGCAAAGCCACTGTCGATTATTGCAATAACACTAATTAACACTAATAGTATAAAGGTGAAAGTTTGTGTGTGTGTAAGTGTGTTTGTTACTCTTTCACACTCAAACAACGGATTTGAATGAAATTTGGTATCAGGATTGCTTATACCCTGGGTTAAAAATAAAGCTACTTTTGATCCTGGTATTCCCGCGGGAACTTTATTATATTAGCGATTTAAAAGAAAAAGTTACACAATTATCCTTGTCGCGTTGTTGTCGCTATGCGGTCGCGAGGTACGTAATAAGCCTGCCGCTTTTTTTCTTCCATTTTTTGTCACTCTTCTCCATCCAAAGGTTGCCTGGAAGAGATTGCTTTTAGCGATAAGACCGCCCATTGTACATGTTTACTACATTTTCTTTATTTTTATCTCTGTTTATGTTTTAAGGTGTGCAATAAATAATTTCATTCATTCATTCATTCATTCATTCATTCATTTTATGAATACATTGGGGGCAATTCGGAGTGTCGCAAAAGCTAAACTAACCTAACTAAAATTATTGCCATCCTTTTTATTCCCATCGCTATGAAAGGGACGGCAACACTTTTAGTTAGCTTAGTTTAGCTTTTGCGACACTCAGAATTGCCACTATTATGTTGTTATTCCAGTATCGCTAGTGGTGATAATGTTCGAGCTGACGGGCGGCGTGCGGTACATAGTCCCGCTAATGGCTGCCGCGATGGCTTCCAAGTGGGTCGGCGACGCGCTGGGGAGGCAGGGGATATACGACGCACATATCGCGCTCAATGGCTACCCCTTCCTCGACTCCAAGGACGAGTTCCAGCACACCAGCCTCGCGGCAGATGTTATGCAGCCTAAGTAAGTTGTCAACAACATCTGATTTCGCCTGGGTTTTTTTTTATTTTGGGTTCGCACGGCTTGCGCATTTAGCCAATATCAAGTTATATTGTATCAAGCTAGAGTTATAGGTGCACAAATACAAATTATATGCTAAGATATAATACATATGTATAGAATTAGAATAGAATAGAAAAAAGATTATTTAGTGACTTAATATACGTAGTATCCCACCCATTCCCTTGTGCTTCAGTAAAAATGTGGGTTTTTACTGAAGCATCACACGGTCTTTTTGTGAGAACTCGAAATGCAATGATATCCAGTTGACGCCTTTACCTGATTGAATGTCTCCGTGCTGGGTGTTCTACCCAACTCCATCTGCTATAAATGCCTAAACTTGCCATTTCATTCTTACAGAGTTGTCCACTAAAACTCTGCTTGCTTAAGTCGCGGACTTGTGACTCTCTGGATCGGAAAAGATCACCTGTGCCATACCAGCCATATTCACATGTGCCTGTCCTTATCCCACCTCTTGATAACTACGTCAACGTTTTCCCGTCCTTGTCCCACCTAGGTGTGTAAACTTGTTTCTTTCCGGCGTCGTAGCTACCTACATATCAAGCAAATAAAAAAGCCTGCGAAGTACCTACTGATCTTTGTGATAATTGAACTTGACCTCATCTGCTTCTCTCATCCTTTTCAGCGAACTTGGTGTTTCTTGTACATGACAATGCTAGCAGCAGCTAACTGTTTTGCTTTGCGAATATCATTATTTTTATTATTTATATTATGTTGGATGACAAATGAACTTGGTATTAAGATAAGTAGATGTAATGATGATAATAATTAAGAATATAGCAATATAAGTTACCAAAAGCCTTTTCATGTTTGCTTTGAGATCAGCGGTGCGTTGAGCCCGTTAGGGACACTTCGCTGAGAGCGGAGAATTCATAGTTTCGTAGTGCATAATTCGGCAAAAAGCGGCACGCGAAAAGAGATAAAAAATATAATGCTTTGTCTCTTTTACTCACATGCAATAAATTGTCGATGCACCCTATAGTTATAATTATCAAGCCTTTGCAATTTTTCACTATTGAATAAGCTCCTGGCGTGTAGTTAGATTATTATTGTTTGGTACAATAATTTTAATACTTTATCTATCGCTAGAGGCACAAGTTTCCATAATATATTATCTGTCAAATAACTTAATTGATTGACACATGCCTTGTTAAACACCGTGATCATGAAAAGTTAAAATAAATTTTGGATCTACTTGCGCTATTCATAATTTAAAATAATAAATACCCCTTTCAAGTATATTATAAAAATAATGAGAACGGTTTAAGATAAGCTGCGCTTCGTTTCTAGCTGTAGAAACCTAGATATTAATCGTCTTTGCTACTACCAAAGACGATTAATATCTAGAAGACAGACAAAGGCCATACACAAAATCGTAACCCGATCCCGCAGTACCAGATAGCCTGAAAACTTTAAAACATCAATTTTATCCAAGAAATTTCAATACTTAGTAGTAGGTAGCAACAATATTCAATATTTAAACATTTTTAACTAGAAAGTAATTGAAATTTCTTGGATAAAATTGATGTTTTAAAGTTTTCAGGCTATCTGGTACTGCGGGATCGGGTTACGATTTGTGTATGGCCTTTGTCTGTCTTCTAGATATTAATCGTCTTTGGTAGAAACTAATAATTTAATAAATAAATGTCCTTGGACATTCCATCCTTGGAAATGAGTTATCAAATGTAGAATTTAACCAACCCTATCTGTAGTTCCGGAGAACCCTTGCGATTTTACATTAGTAATAGATTATTTTAATACAATACGCTTTTGCACTGCATTGCCTATATTATTTGTTGTTATATTATTTGTGAAATACAGTAATATTTGTTTGATCAGACCACAAAACGCATGTAAGAGAAAAAGTACGTTCGTGTGAGTGTTTTTGGGCCTCGTGCTTAACGACTTGGAACCGATAACCTAACGTTTCTCAATAAATAAATAGATACATTTAAACCTCCGAAGCTCGGACGTCCCTCCCACTTGCCGCCTTGACCGCTCAGAACATTGATTAAAACACTACCCCGTTCAGTGCCCATGAAGCACGTGGCCAAGTTAAATGCACTCAGCGACGGCCCTCTCCTTCAGAGAGCACAGTCCTGGCTAGGCCAGGAATGGGTTATTTTTAACGTAGGCCTTAGGGCGGCCTAAAAACTCCGTCACCAGAGTTGGCCACTTGCACATACGAAAGAACGAACGAACGTCTTCGTAAGAGAATGTTTGAGAGTTAAGAGAATGAAACGCTACAGGGTGTTGTTTGTCCTTAGACGCAACGAGACGCTGTCGGTGATCACGCAGGACTCGATGGCGGTGGACGATCTGGAGACGCTGCTGAAGGAGACGGAGCACAATGGCTATCCCGTGGTCGTCTCCCGCGAGTCGCAGTACCTCGTCGGCTTCGTGCTGCGCCGCGACCTGAACCTTGCGCTGGGTACTTAACTTTGACACCCGATTTCACAACCTTTTAAAGGTTTAATTCATCGAGTTAATATACTAAAGAGTCACAATCTAATAGCTGCCAACACTCAAAATATTTCCGAGCAAATTCAATGTTCTACAATGACATTTGAATGTAGACGTTAATTCAATCAAATCAAATCAAATTGTTTATTTGTTTCTCTCACAAACATAAATAAAAATATATAATAATTTTAAAAATAATAAAATAAATACAGTTAAAAAATTATGATAAATTCAAACAATTGTAGGTTAGAGTTAAGTCGTTTGTTTTTAATGTTAAATGTCGCTTGTACGCAATAAAGAAAAACTCTGCGCACTACGTAGCGTGCGCCGAGTTTTGGCGCGGACATATTTGTCTGATTGTGGCTCTATAGATTGTACCTCAATGGTTTAATTGGAAGATCCTCAGACCCGTATCTATTTCTTTTGCATAAATAGTATTACAACCAAGTTTCTACCTAATTGCACCTTCCTTTAAAAAGTTAATATGCAAACTTTGAAACCCCTTTTAAAGGGGTAAACCTACGGTAAAATGGCGCCTATTTTTTAAGTTAGACCTCTGGCAATACTGGCAGTGCAAACTGCATTCAATTCCATTCAGTAGTTACTGCGTGATGCAATCAAATCAATCAAAACAAACATCCATACAGACAAAATTTGTAAAAACCGTGTTTTTGGATTCTGTTGCTCTAATAAAGACTCCCCATATTAGTTTTTATTATGTACAAACATCGACGTGTTACAGTTTTATTATTATGTAGAGAAGAGATAAACATGAAGATTCTTATATAATATTTATTAATTGTTAACAGGTAACGCCCGTCGCACCATGGACGGCATCACCGGCCAGACGGTGGTGGTGTTCGCGGGGGGTGCGGGGCACGCGGGGGGGTCGGGGCACGCGGGGGGCCCGCCCGTGCTGCAGCTGGCGCGCATCTTGGACATGGCGCCAATCACAGTCACCGACCAGACCCCCATGGAGACGGTCGTCGACATGTTCCGCAAGCTCGGTCTCCGGCAGACCCTTGTCACGCATAACGGGTCAGGACATTATCACAATTATACAATACTAGCTAACTTGCCCGTGGCTTCGCTCACGTGGTACCTACCTTGATAAAATATAGCCTATGTTCATTCGGAGTCTAATCCACAAATAGGTGAAAGAATTTTTGAAGTCGGATAAGTAGTTTCGGAGATTACCCCAAACATACAAACAAACTAACATTACCTCTTTATAATATTAGTATAGATATAGACAAATGTTTATTTCGTTATCTTTATCTAGAATTTACATTCCGTAACCTGTGTTAGGGTTATCGCTCTTCCGTTATACAGATACATCTAGATTGAATTGAACAATCAATTGTTTGTATAGTTTGCGGTTGCTCCCGAGGTAGCAATATTTTAAATAGCATTTATGCTATTCGGGGCAAAATCAAACTAAGCTGCGCCACGAACTTTAAAAAGTTGAGCAAGCGAGTGGGCCCGCTTCTACTCCTGGTCTTACACTGACTCCAAATTTTATCCAAATTGGTCAAAGTGTCGGGGTTCGGACACGCGAAGTACATGCATTTGCGTTATTTATTGAACATAATTATGTATCTGTGCCTAGGGCCTAAGGGATATCGGCCATTTGAACCGCACCAGTAGTTGTGTGTAGTTGTACCTCATCTTTTGATCAAGGACTACTGAGGTACTCACTTAATTTTCTACATTTGGTGATGCAGGTTTTACTTTTGTTCCAGGCGTCTACTCGGAGTGATTACGAAGAAGGACGTACTCCGTCACGTGAAGCAGATGGACAATGAGGACCCGAGCTCAGTGCTCTTCAACTGAGCGGGCATCGAACCGAAACGACCCGAACTCGTTATAAAACGTCAACACGCAGACAGCGCGAATTTAATTTTTTTATAACTATTTTGCAACCATAGTTCCTTAACCTCGGACTGGATAAATTATAATAGGTCACGTCACGTAAAAAGAAAGAGGGGAAAAGCTGCGCAGTAGACTATTTTTAGGATTTTTAAGGTACTTCATATGATTTAGCGAGTGCTATTGGTTCGTCAGCGAGTGTACCCATGCGCAAACATAACCCCACCACTTCCCCACAGCGCTCTTTTTACGTGACGCGACTTATACCAATGACGGCGGTAATTGAATATTCGAATTACAGCCAAAAAAGCTTGAGCAAACGAATTTTTTTTAATGTTATTACTATCAGGCACCGGTGGAAATATAGATTAGATTCGTACAGTAAAAGTAATCTTACCTCTGGTATAGAATTTGACGAACTGAGCACAGACTCAGTAGCATGCAGATACACTGCTGGAACTCGTTGTAATGATTAAATTGAATCCATGGTTATATTTTTAGTGGTTTTCTATCCTTCGTTAATATTACATAATGTCAGTGGTGTCGATAGTACCATTAATGGTACTAGTGACTCTACTATGGATCACTAATTTATGTAATGCTTTTTTATTTATTTTTATTTAGATAAAGGAATTGTGGACAATCGTTTTATATTTATCTTCGAAACCTATTTTTAGAACACTATGCAAGATGTTGTGAATATTGATGATGTAGTACAGAAAGCAGTAGAGGAACAAAATATACAAAATAGGTATACATATACATTTATTTTTATTACGTTAATTTAATGTATAATGGGTTATTTTTTTTTTCTGCATAATATTTTGTATCTCATTTTTAGTTCATAGTGTTTATTTATCGTGTAGAAGAGTAATTATATCTCCAGCGTGTGGTTTGATACTGTACCACGACTACAGTTATTGAGAATCGTTTTATTAGGTGTATATTAAGTATATTAAGCTGCCTAATGCATAATCTAAATGTGGCGCTTCAGGGGGTCTATCACCAGTTTACCGTAGTATTAAATACTATCCTCTATACCGAGTCAAGTGTATGAGAATCGAGTGTAGCGCCGCTCCCGGTAACTTCATGAACTAATAATTTCATACATTTGAAATACTGGACCCGGTAGTGAGGGTAGTTAACTACCACTTGAAAACTGATGGTAATCCCCCAGTAAATGGCGAACCAAACGGCGAAATGTAAAAGCAATAGTAGCGGCTGCGTCCGTGCACTGTAAATATGTACATAGTCCTTATATACCATAAATTATTGAGACGTATTTATCAAGAGTTTAATACATATTTATTGTATGTGTACTGTTAGTGTCGACATGTTTTTAAATGCAGCTGTTCTTATGGTATTAGAGGTGATCACATTTTTATAATATTAAATCACAAGTAAATCATAAATGTACCCAATAGTGGTGTTTTTGCGATTATATTTTCTATACCTGTCTACTTGAATTGATGATTTTAAAATTGTAAAGCTCCGTTGCTATTTAAGAGAATACTTAGTCTTAAGTGTGTGAATAGTTGAATGTAGTCATAGCAAGATGTAATGGAATAAAATACCACCAGGTTTTACTATTTTAAATGCATTGATTATAGGAATTGCGTCGTCAGTTGTGCATAGAGTAGCGGCCGATTTCGTTGTTTCAGTAGTACTCGTCAGCCACTAACTCTAGTTCAATTTTGTGTTAAGTTGTAACCTACTGTTATTTAGCAGTCTACAAAAAATATATTCAAAACGAAATGCATGTTTTGTTGTTTTATTTCAATCTTTACTATAAAAGATCCTGCAGAGATTCTACATTATAGGTCCCAGTAAAACTAAAAGCCCTTCCACACTCGCGTGCGCGGTTATGCCGTGATATTATAATGGAATTTTGTCATAAAACCGTGATTATATCCCGTGACAGTTATACGAAAGCGGGTTTTTAACGGTGTTCACCATAATAAAACCAAAACAGTTGAAGAATTTGTTTCTCTGAATGCAACAAGAGCTATACTACTTCAGAATTTTGTCTTTTAAGGGGAATCAAAATAAAACACCACATGTTCCGAATAGTCCTTATAATAATCAGTATCTAAGTATAATAAGCAAATCGTAAACGTGTAGAGAGGAGAATAAATATACCTACTATAGTACGACGTACGACAAACCTATCTGGTACGGTGACCGAAAGTGGAACTAGCGCGACAACAAATAGGTGCCTAGCTCACCGGAATGTTGCAGTGTGCCAGATAAGTTTGTTGCAACAATAGAAGAATTATCAAGTTCGCGTAGTGTCAAACAACCTTTCATAATCTCATCTATCATAGTTAAGGCCTGTTCCGACCTACGCGGTATTAGCTTCTGCAGTGGGCAGCGAATACCGCGTGGGTCCAAACAGCCCCTTAGTCATCTCATCACCTAACGGCCAAAATTAATAATCAATCCGACAACGATCGCAGATCTCTCCCTATCAACTTTGTTATAACAACACAATTCGTAAAGCATTTTTTGACAGATAACAGCGTTCCAATAGATCTGAGATGGCAATAGATCTGCAATAGATCTGAGATCGTTCGTCGGATTTAATATTAATTTCAGCCGTAAACAACATGACATTCTTAGAAATAATGATTAAACCAAGTAAATAAACTTAGCAAAATACCTAAAACAACATAATTTTCAAACATTTGACTTTATATTGACTGCTTGAATAGCACCACTTAGAGTAGAGTCAAGACACACCGAGATGGCGAGGAAGCGATTCATAGTACCTATCGCTTGAGAAACTTAAAACGCAAGCGGGCACAAGCGACCGCAAGCGAGGCGCCGAGAGCACTTTTTTTAAGCGCTTTAATATGCACACAGATGACTATGCATTAAAGTAATGAAGATAAAGTTCAAAATTTTATGACACTGTAACTGCAGCCGCTTCGCTGCCTTTTCGGTGTGATTTGAGCCTTACCCCATCCCTTGCACTCCGCGAACTTTACTAACACAGCTTCATACAATATTAGTACTTAACCTAAATACTTTGCATACAATTCATTGAAGCATCTTAAACTCTAAAGATAATGCTACTATACTGATTAGATATTAATTATTGTACAAAATAACAATGATTGTAAGAAGATTAAAATGATGATTAAGTAAATGAGATTACAAAAAAAAACAGTACTAAAACTTAGTTTTAAAATGATAAAATATAACTTTTCAAACACAATAAAATAAATTATTTAAAATTTAGTATACAACACAGAAATCCTTAAATTAGTTCCTAGTTCCATGCAGCCCGGCTGCATGGCGTACGTATACCTACATAATATATTTTCTGATTATTAGTTGTAATACATCACATCAATTATTATACTACATGCACACTAAATATACAGTACGGGCTATCACTAGAAATAATATTACAATTAAACTTGACTTGTGGGGGCAAGCTATAACATTCCACAGATCTCTTTGTACCTGTGAAATAAGGACATTAAAGGTTGTAAAATGCTCTAACAGGCTTTAACATTTGGTGCCATTAAACACTTTTTCTAACTAAAACCTTTATGAGACAGACCGTTCTTGCTTTCATATTATAAAAACCAAAGGGCTTCACAAGAATATTATTTTATGAGCCAGAAAAATTTATAAAATAAAGTATATGCCCTTACTTGGCCCCATCACTGTAACTCGGAATGAATACACAGTACACACATATCTGTAAAGCTACAAAAAAAAAAATATACTTACTTAAAGGTTGACTAGAGACAGAGGAAGGTTTGTGCATAATAGTAGGGTTCAGCCCCCTTAATGTGTACACTTGTCTCGGATTGTTACCAAGTTGTATCAAAGCAAAAATCACAGTAACTCACGAAAACAATTGACAAATAAGACAGTAATTATGTAAGTTACTTACTAATTTAAGTATGTTAAATCTAACAGTTATTTTCGCGATTTACTGTAATTTTTGCTATGATACAACTTGGAAACAATCGGAGACAAGTGTACACTATCCAGGGGCTGGTCTTATAGCACTATTGCACCAAACATCAACCAGAACTAACAATGGGACATGGATACCTACCTACAAAGTCACTAACAAATACATGGGACGAAACTCTCCAGATTATTGTTGCATATTATAGAGGCGGTTGTTGGAGTGCCAATGCACCTGCATAGTATGAACTGGACCTAATAATTTCATAGATTCTGGTCATTGTCTGTCTGAGCATGACCACTCTTTCTTCATCCGCCTGCTCAATCTCTATGTGGTAGTTGATGAAGTTGTCGAGTGCGGCCTCGAAACAGTCCAGGCGGCGCGCTCGCTGGTTGCTCACGAACACCTTGGCCTCAGCCGCGGCCTCTTCAGAGTCAGTGTTCGACGAGTCGCTGTCATCTGAACTGGTGTCAGCTTGCTCCGCTGACGCTGATAAAACAGGATTTCCTGATTTTGCACCAGACCTTTTACGTTTTCTACAGGCAGCATTATCATCCACTTTCTTGTTTTCTAACGAACTATCTTCATTTGTTATTTCTAGAGCTTCGGAGATATTCATGGTGATAAGTAGTTGAGTTATTGCAAATACAATCAACGCGAAAACGAGTCAGTCAACGCATTCAATCGATACCCAGATGGTGCCCGTTTGCCCTGCGCGGCCAACCCGCGAACAAGTAGAGCGACGCGGTGCGCCAAACGGCCAAACACTACCTACCTACACTATTATTTTACATCCAAAGTAATCCGAAGCTGCAAACAGAAACACTATGAAGATGTAATACATCCATGCAGAAACACTAAATTGTACGTAGGTAGACCTTTCTTCAAGTCACAGACTACTAGGATGCTATGCTTCAAGTTCAAGCAACTCCGCGACGATAAACAGTAAAAAATTATCATGCAGTAGGTTAGGTACGTTGTACAGTATAGGTCGCGCCACGTAAAAAGAGCGCTGGCTGACAAGCTGCGCAGTAGTCGATTTTTAGGTCCGATTGGTGGTGTGGACTGCGGCGCGGGGCGAAGGGGTAACGCAGCGCACTTCATACCATTGATTCGGCGCGTGCTATTGGTTCGTCAGCAGTCCTTAGCTTCCCGCGCTGTCACTACGTCAAATTCGTTCGCAAAATATCATCGAGTACAAAAGTTTTTGCTTACGAAATGGTTATACATAGAAAAATCAGAAAAATGATTTATGACGTAGGTACTACATAGTTTTATGAAGAGAGACGCTGCTAAAATTCTGTTGATAATGATAAAACAATGTATCAAAATACCTGAATTTTGTAGGTAGGTACCTACTTACTTAGGTACCTACTTAATTAAATTTTTAATAATAATTCCAATAATGATACTCGTATTCATCTAAGTAATTTATTTATTTTATTCATGAAAGATAGTGACATAAATGTTAAAATGAGTTAAATATTTATTAAACACACATAATATTTATTGTCGACAGTTGATCTGACAAAAGTAGTCTCTAACAGGGTGTTAAAACGGTGTTTATTAGCCTGCGCGAGCCGGCCGCCCGGCTACAATAATACAATCGGATTAATACTTTCGTGGGCGAGTGTAGCCATGCGCAAACATACCCCCTCCACTTTTTTCCAGCGCTCTTTTTACGTGGCGCGGACTATACCTACTACTACTTATTTACGGCTTATTAAATGCGGACCATGGACCGTCGAGTTGGGCAGCCATATTTTTATGGTAGAAAGGTATTGACCTAAGAAGGCTTTCTGTAAAATCTAAAATATCAGAAAACCCATAGTTTTTGAGAAATTAATATTTGAAATCTCAAAAATTTTTGAATTCATTTGTCTGAACGCATCATATCCATTAACTTTGAAGCCTGATTGGTTGTTTGGGACTTTGGGACGTCAGTCGGCCATTTTGTCTTGTCAATGTCAAAAATCAGTCACACACAGTCACAGATCTTCGTCTGTGGATCCGACACACGGACCAAACGAAGTTTCGTGACAATTTTCGGGTTCCAATTACGTTGGTGAAGGTGAACTATTACGAATTCAGTATCCACCAACTTAAAGCTGACCCCGAAAATTGGCACGAAACTTCGTTTTCGTTGATCCGGAGTAAGGCTCCAACTCAGATCACCCCGACTTCAGTAGGTTAGGTTCAAAATAAGTCACAGCAAACACAGATTCGACACAGAGCACCCCGACGCCACGTGGTTTTGTCTTGTGCGTGACACCCCTAGAGTGTAATGTTAAACGCGGAGCCAGAAGCTCGCCTTCTCGCTCGCTTTGCTCGCCACCTCCCCCCTTCGCTTAGCTCGGTTTCGAGGGCGAAATGACACTCAGAGGCGACTTCGCGAGAGTTCTGGCGTGAGCACACCCAGAAAAGTAAGGATGTAAAGAAAAAACTAAATTTCTAGCGCTCCCCCCCTCACATAACAACTTGGGATTTCCTAACATTAAGATTTGTTCAATATATTAAATGATTTTGGGAATTTGAGTGTTAAAATCCCCTTGATCTGAACTTTCAGCTCTAAAGGGGATTATGCGACTAACTTGACTGAAACTAACCCGAACTCCAAACCTATTTACCTTCGATTTAAACGAATCCGAATCATTCCAGTTTGGTAAATATTTCTGTTTTGGAAAATCATCGCCAGAAAACTATTAAAATCTCTGTCAAATGAATCGAGAGGGAGTTGTTGTGATGCACGCGTATTACAAAAATTATCAATGTAGCCGCTTAAAATTATACTCGCTTGAAACACACCATGACGACTTGGCGTTTCTATGCAGTAGTCTGGAAAAACATACGCGACACCATCCACTTCTACAGTTTCATTGTCTCTTGCGTCAGGTCGGCGAATAGAAATAAACATTAGGTTTTCGTAACAGAAGACATCGATATCATAGAATCTTTTTATCGGGGGGAGGTTGAAAATTGCACGGATGTCAGGTATATCGGGACATCTATACGTAAGACGGCTTTTGTGTGGACCCAGCCACACGTCATCTTCCTCTGAATCATCAGAATATTCAGGTGATGGGATATACCCATTTAGGAGGGCCTTACAATAATCCACTAAAGGTTTTATTCCCTCTTTAAATTCTCGCATTTGTCTTTCTTGCTCTAAATCTTCACGTTCTTCTGCTTGGCGCCGAAGTTCGTTTTCACGTGACTGCACTGATGGCTCACTTCTTGGCGGGACCCAACCATCATCCTCACATATGTATTCAAAATGTTGATCCATTTCGGCACTAGTCATTTGCTCGACCTCTTTTCGTCTCCAAACAGGAAGTGGTTCTTGAACTGAGTGTGAACCGCTCGTTCCTGCACCAGAACTACAAGATGCAACAGGACCTGAGGCGTGGTTAATCTTTTTAACATATAAATCTGGCTTGTCAGCAGGCCGTGCAGAGGCACCGACATTGTTCTCGTACCTGACAGGCCCGTTTATTATTTTGGATGAAACCGCGCGACATAATGGATCTTCAAATGGTTTTTCTTGTTTAATCTGTTTAGATCTTTTAATGATTTCACTTGAGTCGAAGGCTTTTTTGTTTTCTTGTTTTATCTTGGTTGCTGAATGGTTGCTTGTTGAAGATTTGTCAGTAGCATCAAATGTCTGTGTTATTTTTTCTGTTTTGATAAAGGTAGCATTAGCAGCTTCTAGCGATTGCTTCAATTCAGAGGATTCTATAGTTGCAAAAGAAGATCCTTTGTTAATTTGAGCATGTGACGAGACTCGATCAGTCTCGTCTTTTACTTTTCTCATAGTAGTTTGAGTAATTTTAGCTGGTCCTGAGGTCTTAATATCAGTAGATTTAAGACTTGCCCCTGGGTTTGACCCAGTTGAAGCAGTGCTTATAAATCGTTCTTGAGAAACGTCTTCGTTGGCATGCTGACCCTGATTTGGTTGCACTTCATCAATATATTCTCTGCCAAACTCAAGAAACTGGAAGGGGCCTACAGGGTACAGCCAAAAAGTATAACCGAATAAGGAAATTTTTATTATCTGGGGAAAGGGATAGGTATGGCGGGGCATCAAGTTAATGGGTGTTGCAGAAGGTGAACGCCTAGCACTGAAAGCTTCTAGAGCACGAGAGCTTCTGCTTTCATTTCTTTCAGTGGAATCAGAAGCTGGTCGGTTTTGGGTTTCTGTAGGAGTTGAAATATCTACTACCTGAGAGCTGCTGGCTCCTTCTGTGGCAACAGCTTCCATAGGTGGAGAGTTCTGGATCCCTGCAGAGATTCAAACCTTTTATAATGTTCGATAGGTAGTCGCTGGTTTTAAATAACAAGTTTTTAACACACCGTGGTATCAGGGGATTTCACTGTTTCAGAGTGCACTTAAATTGTTGGTCCCTGGCTTTGTTATTCAATGATGTGAAGGCCGCCTAAAAATTGGGTCTCCAATGTTAGTCATATGAACTGCTGACTTAACTAGCTACCTACTTACCTACTGCTTAAGGGGTTCTGTCTGTGTCTTAAATGGAACTGAAGACTTACCTGGCTTGGGTTGTGGGTCGTTAGAATTCACGGAGTCTGATAGCGGCATGACGCTAGGCTTTGATTGAAGGCAGAGCCTTGAGTACCTTTTTAAACAGGTAAAAGGTACTATGAACAAGAAGAGTATTTTTATCCTATCTAAGAACCGATCGAAAATCCACATCAGACAATTACAAAATGTTTACATATGATGAGACTTTTTTATACCTACTTATTAATTTATTCTAGTTAGGTAAATATAAAATAAATATAATAAATAACTATCGCAGTCGGTTTCCCCAAGTGAGAGAGATCCAGTAGTCCCCTTTTGGAGGAAATAGGTAACCTACAGTTGAGATTGTTAGCACGGAAGTGAGTGAGTGAACAACTTCACCAAGCGCTCGTGCTTTGGCTCGTGCCGCGCCGCGCGGCACGAGCGCTGAGTCTTGTTTTTTTTCAGTGATTTTGTTTTAGATTTATAAGGAAATTTAATTTAAATTGTCGGTCCCGGCTTGCTCATACCAAAGAGCATGTCGAACGAACGAACGAATGGAAACAAGAGTTGTTTTTGTTAGAGCAAAATTTGTTCGCGTAGGTGATCGATTTTCACCCAAACGGGGAGGGGGGCGGCGCGTGGCGTAGTCGGTGGGGGGCGCCGCATCGCTAAAGGCTGGAGGGTGAGTGGTCACCCTTTACCAAACAATCATCAAAATAATGTATAGTTTGAGGTAAGTAAGTAGGTACCTAGCTACTCCGAATCATGATTTTAAAATTATATCAATTTAACTAATTAACTAATAAGTTCGTGGGTAGGTTGGTAGGTATACAATTTTCATAACAAACACTGCAAAAAAAATAACAACCTGTTTGTTATTGTTTTCAGTTTATTTTCGTTGTATGCAGTACCTACCTATTATATTAGCCTTGTTTTTCTGTTAGATTTCTATTCGTACCTATTACCTAGTTCAAATTCATTATAATGTAGGTAAGTACCTACCTACCTACTTACTTAATATTTAACTAAGATTACCTATGTAGGCAGACTTACCTTCTTTCTGCAGTCGAACACCAAAAAATAAACGAAGTATTTGAGAAACTGAACCAATAACTAAACACTTTAATTGATTTTTTTCTACTTGTCTTTGTCGCAGGGAACTTTTGAGCAAAAAACTAAGAACAATCGGACACAGGGCAATATTGTGTGCCGTTTTATTGATGAATGAGATGAGATTTCCATCCCGGCGGACCCGGCGTCGCGTCGGTCGGTCGTCGCGGGGCGGGCGGGGCGTCAGTCAGACAGGCAGGGTGCGTGCCGGCCGGCCGGCTCGGAGTGGGGTGGGTGTGGGTAGGACAGGTGAGTGAGGTGGTGCGGCGGGGTCGCGCGCCCCCCGCGCCTGCTGTCATGTCATTTGTTTGTTCACAGTTCACACAAAGAGCATGTTCACAGAATATATAGGTACATATTATATTGCTTGCCATTCTGTCGTTCATTCAGGCTCTTTGGTTGGTTCATTCTAAGCTTAGTTAAATAAGCACACACCACGTTTTTCGAACGTGAAGTCACTGCGCACTGCGTTTGTTTGTATCTAGGAAGATGGTGGCTAGTAATACATCCATGGTTTGTATCAATACCTACCACAGATAATATAACACTGTTTTGTATTACTAGACTAATCCATCTTCCTAGCTATAAAATACCAAAAACGAGATATAAACAATATAGGATAATAACACAGCTTGCCGACTGATTGACTTGCGTTTGCTGCGCATCCGTATCGCGTTATCCGTATCGTATCGTGTCGTGTATACCTACTCGTAGTAGGTACTTAGATATAGGTATTATACTTACCTACCTAGATATAGGTAAGAAACGTGTTACCTACTTATACTTTTAGTAAGATTTTTCATTTACAATGAAATACCTACCGAAGTGGCCACTTGCTCATACGAACTAACTTTAGTGTGGTTTATCAATAAAATACTAAAATAGGGGAAGCAGGGTAACAGTGGATCACAAATGTTTGTAGAGCTCATAGCTCTGGTTGTATCTTACCTAGCCGGTTGATTATTGTTTTATCCTACAGCTACATTATCTGGCTAATAATTGTCCTAGGCAATTTTTAGTCTATTTATTATAGTTAAGGATTTATAGGCTTTTTAAAGAAAAATGGGAAATGATTCACTGTTCCACAGGCCCGGGGTAACTTGGATCATAGGCCGGGGTAGAGTGAATATATGGGGTACAGTGAAAACAAATGTATTATTTTAATGTATTTGGTAATGAAATGTATAATTTTATTGTGAAGTGGTATAAGTTACCTTATTATATCTACTAAGTAACAAACATTAATGCATTTATCTACACTATTATTCTTAAATCACATATTTATGCATTAAGATCTGTCTCATCATTATTCATTAATAAAAAATGAAATATTATCACGACCGTATTCTTAAGATGAGAAATTCTTTTAGTTTGTTTTTATTTTAGATATTTTGACTACTGTCATTGTCTAAGGGGTAGTGAGAGGCATGTCCAAATACATATTTTAAGTAAACATTCCATATCTACGTGATAGGTTGTAAGCCCATTGACGCTGCTAGAAAGCCTACTGGTTTCCTAACGATGTTTTCCTTCACCGTTTAGAGCTCGTGTTAAGGCGCATCTAATAAAATAAAAAAAATCAATAATTAAGTAAGAAAAAATACAATATTTTTGAGTTTGGATGCCGCTTGAGCATCTTGTCTTCCTCAATCAGCTTAAGGACTTGATTCATAGCCAGCTATCAACGTTTTCAGAACGTTCTTTCGTGGCATTGTACCTACCTACTCAAATATAAATAAAAAATAGTAAACCATTCGAGATATTTGTAATACCTACCTATGTATTTCACTGGGAATCTCTGATCCACTGTTACCCTATGTAAAATTAATCACCCTTCCCCATTTGCCGTTAATTTAAGTTTTTTAGAAATTTATAGCATTCTAGTACATATTTATGAGAACGGACATGGTACATACAAAATTCGATTGTTGCTGATACCTATTTAGCAGTATTTAATACTAAATAGCAAGTAAAGACAGTCGAAAATCATTTTCCAAAAAGTGGTAAATATTTACTGAGGTACTCAGTTTAGGCTCGGACCGCAACGACGCCTTCGCCTCCTGTTACATCAGTGAGTGTACTGGATTGACCGAACCGTATATCGCGCGGCACTCTTCTGTTAATTTTGCGTGTGTGTGACCTAAACACAGACTGAGTTATTTACAATTAACCTCTGCTCCCCGTTAACCACCGTTACCCTGCTTCCCCTACCTATAAAAAACTATTCTCTGGTCATTTGTACTGAATGTAACTTCGGTCAATGAGCAGTGTTTCTAATTCCTCTAGAATACTTTGTAGATGGCGCTCATCGGTGCTTTAACCGAAAAATATATTTTGATAATTTTATTTTATTTTAATATATTTTTTATTAGGTAGGTAAGTAAGTATATAAAATTTTATGTTTCTATTAGTGAGAACCTGTATAATTGGCGTTCTAGCGTTATTATTGTATTTATTACTGTATTTAGTACTTTAGCTGTTGGTTTTCCGAATAATAAATAAATAAGTAGGTAAATAAATATCATCTTAATGATACCTAGTTTAGTCGTCGGCGTCTAAGGCTTCGTGACCGAGTGGTCTAAGGCAACGCGGCTAAAGGGTGATCGCTATCACGCGTGTTCGAATCCCTTCGAAGTCTTTATAGGCCTGTATTCAGAGACCTTACTCAAGCGTCGATCTGTGCTTGAGCGTCGATTTAAGTATCGTTTCTTATTCAAGAACGTTACTTGAGAGTAGTTTTGCTGATCAGAGTTCAGCTGAGTCGAGTTCACCTGAGTAATTCCTTATTCAAAAACCTCAATCAAATGAAATCGATGCTTGAGTTTGACATTTTTCAAAGGAATCTGAGTAAATGCTTGAGAGTGGTCTGGACCACGCTTGAGCATTTACTCAGATAGCATTTTTGTTTTGTTTTCAGTAAAAATGGATAATATATTCGATTCGTTGTATTTTCGAGGTCATCTAAGCATGCTAGAATAACGGACACACAAGACAAGACTTCAAAATATGCATGGGGACCTTGTTTCTGTTTCATACAGACAAATGTTATAAGGACTTGTGAATTTATAGTTAGTATTAGCACAGATAAAAGAATACTATTAGTTTAGTCTTGGTAGGTAGGTACTCATAAGGATTACTTACCTAAGTACTTTATTTATGTCGAAAATTCTACCTACGTACATAACCTAAACACATTTGGTTTGGCTGGGGTAAAATAAAAAATATATTGACAAAACTACCATAATGTTTTTATTTAATATTTTACACAAACTTATTTAAAACGTATTAAATAAAGTTTATAGGAGTCACGGGAAACAGATAATCGTTAGATCATGTCCAGGCTAAGCTTGTTGAGAGAGATCCTTCGTGTCTCGTCATCTTCAACGAGTGCTGGTGCTATCTTCCACAACGTTTGTGTCTACAAACACTACATGATGCATCAGACCAGGGCAAGAAGCACTACCGCCGATAACCAAGCAGTATTACCTGTCTTTGGTCAAAGCGTAAAAATAAATTCATTGATTTCACATTTTCATCCCGCGATTTGGCGATTGTTGAAATTTGATTGACTTGCTTGACGACTGACGTATGAATGAATGAATTTGTCAGTTTTCTAAAGTCGTTCCGTTACACGTTATTTTTACTTCACTTTCGAGAGTCGCCATTAATTTTTCATCCAGGCATTTTGAATTTCTGCGTATAACGGAATGGAAGTACAAAATAAATTAAAAATGTAAATGAGAACAGACTGAATTCATAAACAAAAAGGAATCGACACTTGAGACTCGATTTAGCTGAGCCTGACTAGTAAGATTTTTCATTTATAATGAAATACTTACCTAAGGCCGGTATTCAGAGACCTGACTCAAGCGTCGATTTGAACTCGGTTCAGCGGAACTCTGCTTAAGCATTGATTCGTTGCTTAAGTATCGTTTGTATTCAAGAACGTTGCTTGAGTAAATGCTGCGTCAGTCGTCAAGCAAGTCAATCAAATTTCAACAATCGCCAAATCGCGGGATGAAAATGTGAAATCAATGAATTTATTTTTACGCTTTGACCAAAGACAGGTAATACTGCTTGGTTATCGGCGGTAGTGCTTCTTGCCCTGGTCTGATGCATTATGTAGTGTTTGTAGACACAAACGTTGTGGAAGATAGCACCAGCACTCGTTTAAGATGACGAGACACGAAGGATCTCTCTCAACAAGCTTAGCCTGGACATGATCTAACGATTAGCTGTTTCCCGTGACTCCTATAAACTTTATACGTTTTGAATAAGTGTGTGTAAAATATTAAATAAAAACATTATGGTAGTTTTGTCAATATATTTTTTATTTTACCCCAGCCAAACAAAATGTGTTTAGGTTATGTACGTAGGTAGAATTTTCGACATAAATAAAGTAGGTAAGTAATCCTTATGAGTACCTACCTACCAAGACTAAACTAATAGTATTCTTTTATCTGTGCTAAAACTAACTATAAATTCACAAGTCCTTATAACATTTGTCTGTATGAAACAGAAACAAGGTCCCCATGCATATTTTGAAGTCTTGTCTTGTGTGTCCGTTATTCTAGCATGCTTAGATGACCTCGAAAATACAACGAATCGAATATATTATCCATTTTTACTGAAAACAAAACAAAAATGCTATCTGAGTAAATGCTCAAGCGTGGTCCAGACCACTCTCAAGCATTTACTCAGATTCCTTTGAAAAATGTCAAACTCAAGCATCGATTTCATTTGATTGAGGTTTTTGAATAAGGAATTACTCAGGTGAACTCGACTCAGCTGAACTCGACTCAGCTGAACTCTGATCAGCAAAACTACTCTCAAGTAACGTTCTTGAATAAGAAACGATACTTAAATCGACGCTCAAGCACAGATCGACGCTTGAGTAAGGTCTCTGAATACCGGCCTAAGTCTGGGTTAACAGTTAACCTACTTATAATACAAAAAAAAAGTCCTATATAAAAAAATATAACCTATCCAACTGATTTCGATCTGGGTGGATGTAAGATTTTTACCTAGGTCCAAATACATAATTGTGTACCTAGTCACCTGCATTACCTATCCACATTTTGCACAAGTTAATGTTTCCAATCGAACCCACGACCTTCGGATCGAAAGTCGAGGTACATCCCACTCAGCCAACACGGCTTATTTGTGTAATAAGGTAAGTAAATAAAAACAAAATTAGCGATAATTTCATTTATCTATAGATACTTAGTTAACATTATACATTACAAGTGATTACAAATACAAACATCTGTGTTCTGGTACCTAAGTGGTAAGAGGGTTATGTCACTAATTGCATATTACTTTTGTATGGTGGACAAAATAATATAGTCATCAGTACCTACCTACCTACTACATCACAAAATGAAGGCCGCGATCATAAATTCTCTATGATAAAATACCAAAGTACTGTCAGCTGGTTTGACTCAGCAGATTTGATGTAGCTACCCACCACAAACACAACCTAATAAAGCATTGCGTAGTTTGTGGAAACAGTAAGACAAGTGATTATTGATAGCTACTTATTTAACAAGCATTATTAGCATTATACCACAAACTATGCACAAAATGAAATGAATATTAAAAAAAACACAAAAAGATATCTAATGAAACCTAAATTACAAAATAAATATTATAAGGTAGTTATATTTTATTAGAGTGTTAAACCACGCTTAGGTTAGGGATGCCTAATATAATGCAACTTACCTATCTGCCCCTGTTCTCTTAGAGTTGTCCGCAATTCAACAACATGAATTTATTCATAAATACTTATAATAAAGACAACCTATCTCTACAGATATTTCTAAAACTGTAGTGGTCTTAGGGACCGTCTCCACGAGCGTGAGAATCGCGGCGATATTAACGTCGTGTATTAACTCTCTTTGAACGTGTCTCCACTCTCAAGGCGGCGATTTCATCGTGACATTGGCAAGCAAATTTAATTCTTATGATAATCGCTTTACTGTGTAAATTACCCGATGATAGGAGGACGGAATCGTCGCGATACACTCGCCCGAGGAAGCGGTCCCTTCGGCAACATTTATTTTAAATGAAAAATATTACTTAAAGTTACGGCTCCTACGGGGTTCGAATCCCACCGGAGCCGTAACTTTTAGTCCGTCCTCCTATCATCGGGTAATTTACACGGTAAAGCGATTATCATAAGAATTGAATTTGCTTGCCAATGTCACGATGAAATCGCCGTGTGGAGAGTGGAGACACGTTCAAAGAGAGTTATATACACGACGTTAATATCGCCGCGATTCTCACGCTCGTGGAGACGGTCCCTAACTAAGTCCACTACAGTTTTAGAAATAACTGTAGAGATAGGTTGTCTTTATTATATTTATGAATAAATTCATGTTGTTGGATTGCGGACAACTCTAAGAGAACAGGGGCAGATAGGTAAGTTGCATTATATTAGGCATCGGCAGTGGTCCGGCGGCTGATACGTATCATTCGTTCAACTTCATATACAACTGATAACGAATGCCAATACGGAAGGTATACTAATTATTATAATCTATTCTATGGTAATATTTTTTGTACCTGTCAAAATAATCCAAATTCGTCAAGAGACGACTTTTGTATCATATTATAACCGTAAGACATCAGCCGTAGGTAAAGCCCGTCACAAACGTAGCTATAATATATAATACTATAAATTATAAAAAAAATGAAAATGAAATATGATCACGACTGTATCCCGGGAAAGGTAGACATCTCTTTCAGATCATTAGGCAATTTTTAGATCTTTTCGAAGATGTCTAAGGGGGTAGTCAGAGGTATGTCCAAATACATACATATTTGCTACATGCCCACTTTTTGCAGAAGTTAACTTTCCATACGTGACAGGTTGCAAGCCCATCAACGCTTCAAGTGACCGCACACGCAGCTATAATATATATTATAGCTGCGTGAATATTTGTATAGAAAATATATCGTAATATGCCTTGCTATAATTTACAGTAATATATATTATAGCTACGTGTGTGACGGGCTTAATTATATCACACGAAGCGTCCACGTCTAGAGTTCGATATCGCGCATGCGCCGTCAGTCGGGCAAGCCTCACCCTGTCATTAAATTCGTAACTATACAACTATTATGTTCCAATACACACTGGCCTATAAAACACAACTCATCGATCCGACGCAACAAGCCGGATTTTATAATTTATAATCTGAATCGTATAATACACTGCTATAGATATTATTTACTACCTTACCTAATGAATGTTTTAATTGAATATGTTAAGGCAGACATGCAGGCACAATATCACGCATTTTGATATTAAGTATATCCTACTTTTATAGCAATGGTAAATAAATATAGCACAATATGATTCTAATATGTGGCAGTGTAGAGCATTTGCTACTACAGTACCCACCTACAGTCCTCACATATCGCTAGCTAACGGCCGGTTTCAATATTAAACTTACGAATGATCGTAGATTGATCGCCATAGCAACTTTGTTTAGACAACAAAAAATGTAGGACACTTTTTGACAGAAAACAATATTACTATGGCGACCGATCCACGGTTATTAGTAAGTTGAATATTGCAACCCGGCATTAGAGTATAAGGCTAGTCAGTAGCAGTACAAATAATTTATACAATGCTTAAAAAAATATTTCATTAGGTTTTTGAACTACTACATTAAATATACTAAAAGTAGTTACTAAGATTGTTTCACGAGATCTTCATTGAACAAATCCTATTATAATTATTCGGTTTTTTGCTCTAATAATAAGAGAATTACATAAGAAATGAATATAAAAGGAAAATAATGTAACACGTTTCTTAGTTTTATCGCAGAGAAAATTATAATTTAAGACGTCATTACAAACTGTCAGTAACTTAGGAACTGCACAAAAAAATATTTAAAACAAACTAAAGTATATTATATATATAAACAAAATTATATAAGTACTTTAATAATTCCCTACCTATTAACTTAATTGATCATATTATTTATGTTGGTAATGTTTCTAGCAAGAAACAATTCAAAAGGCCAAGCAGTGAGTTTTCACTTGTCATATTTTTTTTCATCTGTACCTAAGTATTTCATTATCAATTCTATTTTTTGTGTTGATAAATAAGAGACACAGCCTGTTGTGTTCGATAGCTGAACACGTATAATACTTGTTTAATACGAATAGTGAAACATCAGCTGTATGAGCAGGATAGAGAGAATGGGACAGGCAGGAAGAAAGAGACAGCGGGCGGTAAGCGCACCCATCTGGCCACAGCTGCCCCCTGATTGTGTAACTTGTTTCACATTGTATCCAAGTTGTATCAAAGCAAAAATCACAGTAAATCGCGAAAACAACTGTCAAATATGACAGTAATTAAGTAAGTTACTTACTAATTTACTTAAATTAGCGTTAAATCTGACAGTTATTTTCGCGATTTACTGTGATTTTTGCTTTGATACAACTTGGATACAATGTGAAACAAGTTACACAATCCAGGGGCTGATCTCAGTGGATTACAAGCAAACAATGACATCCTTAAACAGTATTTAGGAACATTTGACAGCGTTTACAAGGAAAGTATAGCAGGTTAACCCATAAATTATAAGTAAAATACAAAAATTAAAATAAATTATAAGAGAGAAAATTGTCGTTCCTCCATGTGAAGATACGAAAAGTGAATATAAGCTCTATGCTATCGTGATAAGGTGGAGTCGAATGCATCGACGTAGAGGCTCAGTGCTGGATAAGCACTGGAGTCTAAGGTGAGAGGGAGAGGTGGTGAGGGAAATGGGGGAGGGGGGGGGGGTGTTCAGCCGGCGTCGTGCCTCTGCAGAGCCACGGAGACCTTGTAGAGGCTCTCCATCATGAAGGACAGGTTCTGGGACAGCTCGTGCACCGGACGCGTGATGGCCACCATATCTGGAAATAATACATTTTATTTTATTTTATTTTACACAACAATAATAATAAATTAGTAAACTCTGTCACAAATGAAACATAGTAACTCTTAATTATGTAAAAACCGGTTTATCTATCATAGTAAGAACTCTTGATTAAGAAAACAAAAAAAGCGGTTTAGATAATTATGGTGCCACAGGCCCACTAGGTGGCGCTATGTGAAATGTACGCCAATATTATAACAAGTTGAGGTTCGGATTCCCTGCAACTTTGGGCATGTGTATGAGCCCTGTTTGCCGAGAGATATAGTGCCACGACTTTTGGGTAGTGGGTTCAAAATTCAAATACACACAGCATCGGTCAGACAAAAAGCGTTGGAGGGACGATCTCGAAGCTTTCGAGAGCTTGGTAGAAAGTCTCGAAGGAGACAAAACCCAGCAGTGAGACGACATGGCGTAAAAATACTACTACTTAAGTTAATTGGTAGGTAATTGCATTATTGTTATTGTATAGTATCTAGGTACTACGTACTACTATTTCCTCAAACATTGTGGTGTCCCAACGGGGCTCTTGTTGCGGCCAAACCTATTTTTAAGACCGCTTTTAAAAAAAAGCTAGGCCCACACCACCAGGTTCTTGCCTGATTCTTTCCCTGGTGTAGGGAGTCGCGTTGGAACAGGCATTAGAATCACCTAGCATGTAAAACGATACTTAAGTGATCCTTGAGGTTGACAAGAATAAATGATTTTTCTTTCTTTCTTTCTTTCTTCTTATGTACCAACTTGAAACAATGAATAAATGAATGAATATGAATATAACTTAGTTGGCCCTCCTTATGTAGAAAGCGAGTTTGTCACGCACCGGGTTGAGCCTGTGCTAGGCCGCGGCAGTAGACGTGCAGGAGGCTGGTGACGTCATCCTCGGGCAGCTCGCCGCGCTCCAGGATGCGCTCGGCGTTGCGCGCGCGCACCAGCGCTAGCGCCGCGCCCCATCTGAAACGATACAGCAAAAATCAATAATGCGTTGGTGGTATGCCATCCCCTTAAAAAACGGTTTTAGTTCCAAGAACAGATAATAGATGGCGTTACGTGTTGCTATTTCGGAATAAAGTCTCTGGAAATTTATGACATGACCGAAATTATCACACCACACTCATACCCAGATGAAGATTCTCCGGAAGAATCGAAACATTGTCGGTATCTAAATCGACGATAATTTTACGTGAGTAATTTCCCGTGTGCTATTATAATGTCTAATACAACTCACGATAGTTTTGAAAGTGAAATATATTATATTCTTTTTTTTTTAGATTCCAATATATGTTTTTCAATACAACGAAATAAAATATACCATTATTTTATTTCCTAGATCAATTTCTACAAAATAAAATAAAATTACATGACATGAACGCTAGATGGCGCTGACTCAGAAACACAGGTAAAACAGGATAGCCCGACGAATTGCCCGCAAATTCAGGATTGTTTTCAATGTTCTACATGAGGCATCTGTACTAGTGTATTATATAATCTGTTCCCACACAGTGCAATCCATACATCATCTAGCTAGCAATAAATTAAGCTGTATCACTACCATGACAAACGAACGAATAAAGATTATGTACCTTCTCAGAAAAAGTAAAATGTAGAAGCAGTACCTCATCATAGAAATCTGGTATCCAATCAAGCACGAGGCCCGACCCTGAGTCGCGATCAATTAGAATCAGAAAATATTATCAATATTACTTTTCCCAAGAAATAAACCACAAACAAAATAATACCTTTGTTGTCTGAGAAAATAACACAATTCTTAAAACTCGTTTTCGCGTTACTCGATCTAATGATATTGCTAAAAATAATCTGGAGCCTGGATGTTCTAGATAGCTGGGGCCGCGGCCCGGGGTTCTGGAAGTTTCCATAGACCCCCCCTGCCCTCCTTTCCGCCCACCGGCTTGCACCGGCAGCCGTGGGCGGAAGGGGGATTACAAAATACACTTGGTTTAAAAAATTGCATTGCTTTTCCTTTGTTGTAAGGAATAATTAATAATTCTAATTCCGTTCCATAATCTGGAATTTGAATGAATGAATGCACTTCTAATTGTATTTCGTAAGTGATGTAGATAATGTAGTAGTTTAGTACCTGATATTGTCCTAGAATTTGCAAACCCTCATAAAAGTTGAATATCACGGGCTACCCGTACGCTTCCCTAACTATACCATGGAAACATTAGTTGAGAGGTGAAAGGTGCACAATCTATTCAAATTTTACTTATTTTTCAAAATGTTAAATGTTCAACAAAATTAAATTCTTGTCTGAGTGTACCCCCCGAGAGCTGGTTCAGGTAAATTTATAATGTGTTGATAATATAGTGCTCTAATTGAATTCCCCCCAACCTGTTGGTAGCAACTGCGTATCTAGGCGCCCTAGGTCAGGCTGCGTGTGTGCGCGCATTCGTACATTCTACACTTGCAAACTATTTGCGTCAAAGCCTTTTGTAAAGGATTTACTGGAAAATATAATTATTTTATAGCGAGAAATTTTCCACTGTAATATTCCTATGAAATTTTAGATTGCCATTAGGTAGTATCTAGGAAACATGAACACGATGAGCAATGAGGCGATTTATTTTTGTTTTGATATTAGTTTAATTTGACAGCACTAAAATTGGTGCTGTGAAATTAGTTTAGTTAAGTTTTGGTGACATACAGAATTGCCACTATTACCTAAGTACATGGATATGTTAGAATGTAGGGAAGGTTGGACGAAAGAAGATAAAAGGATAGGTAGACGCGTTGATTGAACTCTGTGTTATAATGTTTGATTCATGTGTAGGGAGTCGCGTTGGATCTGGCAATAGAATCACCAGGACGATCTAAGGTATCGTCCTAAGTATGTAAGACGAAGTTGAAGTGACTCTTGAGGGCACGTTAAAGTGTCGTTCCCGGCTTTTAGTCGTTAAGCCATGACGGAGGCCTTTAGGCGGCCTAAAAACTCCATCACCAGAGTTGGCCCTACCAAATAATTTTTTTTTTCTTACTTTTCTTTCAAATTATTAATGTATCTCTTTCCTCCAGATTTTTTATCGCTTGATATCTGGATAATGAGGATATCGTCATTATAGTGTCATGGATATCATTTAAGACCTACCCTTGTACAACAGTTTTGCAATAAAATATTTCTGATTCTGATTCTGATCCTGCAGGGAGGATGTTCAGTCCAGCCTCACCTCTGTCGATGCATCAGGTGCAACAGCGGCGCGTCTTCGTGCGGCGCGGGAGAATGCTCGCTCCACGCTTCGTTCGCGCTCGCCACGAGCGCGCCGCGAACCGCGCACACAGCTGCGCTCATCTCCACACCCTGGAATTAGACGAACCATCACCATCATCTCTTGGCCCATATCCCTAAGAGTTGGCACTGTGCTTCCTTCCTCTATTCGTCATCTCAGCACACGCTCCATTTAAAGACCGCGTTCCATCCATATTCATGAAATGACTAATTAAAAACTCAGTTTTCAACCAGTCAAAGCAAATGTGGATTTATAATTTGGCAAAAATTCTAGGTCATATGTAATTTTTATAAACTTCTATGAATGCTTCTGTGAGCTGTCTAGGAGGGTAGTCAGTGGCATGTTCAGCCACTGACTACCCTCCTAGACATCTTTATAGAATCATAAATTATCAAAGAGATGTTAACGAATTGTGATCAGTGTATGTTTTACGTTTCGCTTCGTTCAACTTTTTTTCAAGCCTACCAAATTAAACCTATACGGGGTTAAGTTTATAGGGTTGTGAGATCATAATAATACCTACCAGATGTTCACTGATCAGTTTTCAAACTGTTTACATCATACCTCTGACTACCTACTATAAGACATCTTGAAAATCCGAGATAATATTATTATTATGTCTACCGCATCCCGGGACATGGTTAATCTATTCTAGTAATGCTTATCAAAATTACTCGTCAAGAAATTTTAAGAACACAATCACTTAATCAGACTCAAACTTGTCGCCTAGAACAATTACACAACTATATTTTCTAACATTCAAGATATATCAAGGAAAAGTAAGCAAAATAATGATGACAAAGTTCTGGAACATTCGAGTCGGGATCGTCCCGATTCCTGCTTTTCCAATATCGATTGCGCGGCGCGCCGTTTGACGGTCAAGGTCGGCCGCGATCGATGCCAGCAGAGATTGCCTCTCAACGATGATGTTGTAAAAATATGATTTAGAGCAGGTATCTACGCTAAATAATTGAGTTGCAGCGTTAGCTTGTCTTACAGTATAAAAGTTATTAGAAAAAAATTGGTATGAGGTTGAAAAGTCTGATTAAAATTTACGATTCCGACGGTTTTTGAAAACGAGAAATCCTATCGTGGGTAAGAGTTGATTAAAACTCTGAAAAATAATGGACTACAAATTTGTAAGACTCTTTTTGAGTTAAAAGATATTTAAAAACATGATAACCGTAGGAGTTGAAGGAAGCAATAATTTACGAGTAAAGTTATTGTCCTAAAATATAAGTTAAGTACCTACGTTTAATCTTGTTATCTATCGTTACACATTGTCTTAAATTGAGTGAATTTCACTCAGAAAAAAAAAATTGCGACAATGTTATTAAGTTATTAAGTTCACAAACGAAATAAACATTTTTTTTAAATTGCTTTGTTCAACGTAATAATAAAATAAAATAGGCTGAGGCGCTAGTTTCACGCATACAGGCACCTTAACAGTGAACTTAGATAGCGATTTTACGATCCTCTGTTGATGTTTTTTTTTCAAGATTACGGTCTTTCCACACACGTGGGATGTTCGAGAAGTGGGATGGCAAGAGCTGATAATGATGGTGATAAAATTTTTTTTGTAATTAAAATAACTCTGGGAACTCAAGCGAATGGTTAAAATAACTAAACCTAATTAAATGTGTCTCAATTTCGGAAGATAACGAATTTACTGTAAGATTATTTTATCAAGCGATTTGTTGTTTATATTTTGTGAAATAGCAATTCATTATAAAATAAATCATTGTAAACAAGACATCAAATATCACGGGAACAAAGAAAGCTCGGAGGGTGCGGGATTATTATAACCAGCCCCTATCAATTGGCATGGCAACGAGGTGTTATATCACCCTCGGCGGCGCCAACATTGTGTTAGTGCAACATTATCGACCTGCAGCTCCCAGCCGAGCTGAGCTGACCTCATTCAATCTACCTACGCAGTATGAAAGAAGCCTTTGCAATGGATCTTAAAGAATCTTTCAAGGATTCTTTCAAAGTGCCTGAGGAACCAAAAGACACGAAGCTTCGAAACGTTGACGAGTTTTAAACAGAGAAGGAAAAGTAGAGCAATGCTAAGTTTTGTTGATTTTAGTATTGTGACCTTTTGGTAGTTTTTGACTCGTCTTTAAAATCTGGGACCTGAAAGACCTAGGAAAGTAAGACTAGATTCGGTACAAGATATAGTAGGTACCTACTTAGTATTAAAACACAATTTCGGGTAAATTTTCGTAATAAAGTAACTACCTATTTATGTTTGAACGAACAATATTAAGTGGGCGTTGTTCCTGAAATTACTAGAGTACATTGCCTGAGCCAAATTGTAATCATTCAATTGCCCTAGAATACGTTAAAATGTGAGCTTTGATCAAATAATGTAAGTATTCGGAAGATCTGATATAGTTTCTACAGTGCCTTGGGGATAGCCCCAAAGACAGTCTGTAAGGTCTGAAGTGCTCGTGTGTGTTCGTTGGATACTCACCCTATTATCGAGCGCAGCATGGTACACGGCCACCACCATCTTATTGTTGGTCTCGAGCAGCAGAAGCAGCTGGAAGATCAGCTTGTAGAGGTACCGCGCCGTCTCCTCCCCCCCGCCCGCCCCGCCCCTCATCGGCTCCATCGACTGAAAATGCTTCTATAGTAAACAAAAAACATAATGTGAATAATAGTTCGGAACACGCAATCGTGTTAGTAGGAACCCTGGCAGCTGGTTAGTTGTTGCTCTGGTACTTGGAGGCTGGCACCGCTGTGGTTCAATGGACGAGACGATCCTGGCACCAACTAAAGTAGGTATATATCTATCGATCAATCAGTAGCTGTACCACAATTTTTTTTTATTTTTTTTTAACGAATAAAGTGACGAGCTTGACTCCTACTGTCCACAATGGACTACACTAGCTCACAATAGAGAGGAGTGGAGAGAAGGAAGGGAGGCCTTTGCCCTGCAGTGGGATGATACAGGCTCCTAATAATAATAATAATAACGAATAAAGACTTAAAATATATTTAACAATATTAATACAGCATCAAGAAACCACTAGGGTTTGTAAGGTGCTATAAGAGTTTACATAAATAGTAAAGGTAGGTACTAACAGTAGGTAGGTAAGTAATTATAAAGATTTTAGAGGTTAGCAAGATAAAAAGATTTTAACTTGACTTTTATGTTTTTTTAGCTTATAATATTTTTTAAATCTATGGGTAGACTATTTATAAGCTATATATAATGAGGTATGCATGTAATATTTTGAATCATTGTGTCTGCAACAAGGTTTGAACTATCAACGAGATGTTTGCTGAATCAGTAAGCTACTTTTAACAACATAGTAAATTGATTTGAACCCTCGAAATGTTACGATCGCTTTCCTTTAAGTAATCCCGAGGGGAAGACGCAGGACTAGGTCAAGGTCTAAAATGCGGTCCCGAACAGAAAGGGGCCCGGCGGGACCGTGACCTACATTCCGAGTACCCGAAAAAGGTCATGAGACATTGCGTGTCTGGGTGCCTCACAGAGGCGACGATGTGACCTTGAAAGGGAAATTCGCGAGACGTGAAAGCTTAGGGTCGTTGACTGGAGCCAGCCACGTGCTGCTGTGAGGGGAGATTGCAATGCTCCGGATACACTTGTTCTGTTTTACCTACTACTGTCTTAGGTCATGACATGTATACGTTGAATGTTAGTTCTACTTCTTCTGTACCTACCAAATTAAATCTAAAATTGCGCTTGACATTGTAAAATAAAATAAGAAATCGGATATTAGTACAGGCCGCAAGAAAGAAAGAAAGAAAGAAAAATCATTTATTCTTGTAGGACCTCAAGGATCACTTAAGTATCGTTTTACATGCTAGGTGATTCTGATGCCTGGTGTAAAATCCTACATGCAAGGTGGGTCCAGGGTCGGACTGAGACAGACAGACCCGGGGGGCAAAAGTCCACCATCTGATATACCTACATCAAGTAAAGTAAAGTAATATTTATTGCTTGAAATACACATGTTGTACTTATATGGGTTCTGTTCTGCACTTAATTGAGAAACAATGTATTCTGCCATGTAATGGCGTGCAATTTTTAGTTATAAGATTACAAATAAAGATTAATATATTTATAAATGTCAAAATAAAATATTTAAATAAAAATAAAGAAAAAGTTTCAAGAAGTTTACCTCTAGCGCATGCTCCCGCCGATCGAAATACGTCTCAAGATGCTCCGTGATCTCGAGCGCCGCGTATCTCACGGCGTCTCTAACTCTCGCGCAGTCAGCCGCCGCGCCGCCCGCCCACAGCAGGGGCGGTTCCTCCGCCCCCAGGCGCTCCAGCACCAGCGCCAGCTCCGAGGTCGCACCCCCGCCGCCCCCCGAGCACGCGGCTTCCGAGCATAGCGCCACGGTTTTAGATGTCACCTCCTGGAACGGGAGACTCGTTAGCCGCATGCACACAGAGGGGATGTAAGTCGAGGACGCGTTAAAACATACTAAATATACGTTCCCGCCGTCTCTGCTGTAAGTTTTGCGTCACGACGTTTCAATACAAAAAAACAAACATGTATCTATGTAGTTTATCAGTCATCTGGTTACCATAACACGAGCATTAAATTGCTTAGCTTGGGACTAGATGACGCCGTGTGGAATGTCCAAGAATATTTATTATTATTATAGGCACCCTCCCTCTGTTTACCTTCAGCGCTGTGTGAAGCGTGTGCAGCAGCGAGAGCGGCGGCAGATGCGCGGCGTGACGCAGCAGTGACGTCACGGAGGCGCGCCACGCGTCCCTCCCCGCGCCCCCCCCTCCGCCCCCGCCGCCGCCTGCGCTAGAGCCTGAGTGCGGCACTGGAGTCACGTCCCCGCGGTCACCTGTATTAACATCTATATCTATATCTGTACTAATATTATAAAGTTTAAGTATATATTTTACAGTGTTAAACCACACATTCATTATTATAATAATGTATTATTATTATTTTTATTTATATCATATTATAAAGTATTATAAAGTTAAAGTGGGTTTGTATACTTGGGGTATTCTCCGAAACTATTCATCCGGTACCATGGTCCAATTAAATTAATTAATTTGTACAAATTACTTGAATTATTGACACAGATTCCAAAAACTTATAAAAGGCATAACGTAAATCATTAAAAACAAATTAGGATTAGTCTCGTTATTTCGCCATCACCCACACCAGCCTCTTTAGCTCAGTGGTAGAGCACTGGTCTCGTAAACCAGGGGTCGTGAGTTCAAACCTCACAGGAGGCAAAGTTTTTGCATTATTTTATTTATTCAATTATCCATCTAGCTCTACTCTATCAATATAGAAGTGCAAGCTGTAAAAGTTTCAAGAACTTTTATTATTCTATGGTAATACTTTAAAATAGAGTGGTTTTGGCCGAATGGAATGTTAAATTAACTTACGGAGAAAACCACAGCTTAGTCGGCTTTAGGTGCTCTTAATATTGTGTATAATATATATAGTATATTATACTTCCTGTTAATAAGGCCGTATAGACTGAAGGATGAGTTGGGTGCTGGGCAGGTCTTCTTCATTTTAAACAACATCCCAGGCACTAACTATGCCCTGTTGAGTGTAGGCATAGCTGGGTCCTTATTCTGTATTAATGTATGTATGTTCGTACGAACTCTGGTGATTGAGTTTTTAGGCCGCCTGAAGGCCTCAGTCACAGCTTTTGAAAAGCCAGGACCGACAATTTAAAGTGCCTTTCGCAGCACGGAAGCGCTCAGCGCTGTACTGTATAAATAATGTAGTAAAGATGACGTACAAACAAGTACTTACCGTCCGGTTCGCCGCTAGATGCGCTGGAGAAGGACAGTGTGCGCACGCGCAGGGCCAACTCATGCGCATCCCCCTCCCCGCGACCGCCGCCATCCTCCCAACCCCCCTCATCGTCTGAGGAGTCCTCGTGACCAATCTGTACACCATCAAAATGTAATTCATATTTATAGTAAGTTTTGAGAGATGTGCACAAAGTTATAGAATAAACTTATATAAGAGTTACATTGTTACATTCCAGTAGTGTTATGAAGTCCTTCAGCGGCTTTTAGAAATTAGCCATACAATGATTTTTTTTAAACAGCTAGCGAGATTAAAACTTCTTTTTTTATTGTGAATAACTTATTTTTAAAGTAAATACCACATACTCAGGTCTACGTTACATAGCTAGCTTTACAGCCGGTTCCTCGAACGCAGGACATCTCCTAAATTAAATGAATTAAATTGAAATTCAATTAATTAAATGAAATGAAATTGATATAAGTATAGGTCGCGCCACGTAAAAAGAGCGCTGGCTGACAAGCTGCGCAGAGTCGATTTTTAGGTCCGATTGGTGGTGTGGACTGCGGCGCGGGGTGAAGGGGTAACGCTGTCATTGATTCGGCGCATGCTATTGGTTCGTCAACAGTCCTTAGCTTCCCGCGCTGTCACTACGTCAAATTCGTTTGCAAAATATCATCGCGTACAAAAGTTTTCGCTTACGAAATGGTTTTACATAGAAATATCAGAAAAATGATTTATGACGTAGGTACATAGTTTTATGAAGAGAGAGGCTGCTAAAAATGCCGTTGATTATAATAAAACAATGTATCAACAATACCTGAATTTTGTAGGTTAGTACTTACTTATTTAAATTTAACAATTAACACTGACTAAAACATGTTTTTAATAATAATCCCATATATTCATCTAAGTAATTTATTTATTTTATTCATGAAAGGCAGTGACATAAATGTTGAAATGAGTAAAATATTTATAACACACATAATATTTATTGTCAACAGTTGATCTGACAAAAGTAGTCAGATCAACTGTTGACAATAAAAAATAGGTGTTAAAACTGTGTATAATACTAGCCTGCCCGAGCCGGCCGCCCAGCTACAATACTACCTACATTGTGATTAGTACTTTCGTGCGCGACTGTAGCCATGCGCAAACATACCCCCTCCACTTTTTTCCAGCGCTCTTTTTACGTGGCGCGGCCTATATCAACGTTGGAGCAGCCCATTCACATGTCACGTGATTTGACCATTGATAATTTAATTTTGAGATGATCCGCGTTTGAGAAACCGCCTGTTGAAGAGTTAAAACTGTTTTTAAATGTTGTCGACTGTACTACGCGAGTAAACCTTGGATTGATGTTACAAAAATGTAAAGAGGGGTTACCCCTACATTTTTGTTCTACACAACTAACATCAATCATCGTTACACTCATTATTATACTAACGTACGATTGACTAGCCGATGAGACGACAGATCTAGTCTTGGGAGGCCAAGGGGGGGAGGGGGAGGGGGGGGGTAAAAACCAGTAAACCTTACCCCGGTAAGAGCTATCAAGAGGTGTGTATCTGTACTGTAAAGGTATCACGAGCTAGTCGTGGATGGAGGCTAAAAAACAAAGTGGCAAGTAAGAACTTTACACTCGTGAAGCCTGGCGGCCAGTTTCAATAACATATCTGAGGTTTTGTTTACTGCTGTTTATTTGTAATTTTTAGCATGGAAGTAATGATAAATATCTGAATAGATCACAGACAAAACATACTGATAATTGGACTTAAAAGGGGAGGTAAGTGTTCCAGTAAAGCAGTAAGTACGAGACGAAGAAGTTGGTGGTGACGCTCTTTGGTTTAAGAATAGCGTATTGCGCATCTTTGTCACATGGTTTAACAGAGGACAACTTGCTACCAATACTGTACCAGAAAGGTTTGTGTCCTGTAAAGGAGTAACTTAGTAAGTAAAGTAAGTTAGTAATAAGTGTAGTAGGTACAGTAGTACCACATTTATTATTTACACAGATGTACCTGCGTATGTCTTAATTTTGATAGGCGCGAAAGAATCCGAGCCAATCATAACGCTCTGCCTATTAGCGCGGAACGTGTTTGTTTGCTATTGGCTGATGTCTACGCGCGGTTCTTTCTGTGTACGTATCTTATAAGCGAGATAGCATGAACCTCTGTTTTTGTTAACTTACGGCCGGTTTCAATATTAAACTTACGAATGATCGTAGATTGATCGCCATAGCAACTTTGTTTAGACAACAAAAAATGTAGGACACTTTTTGACATAATAACAATATTACTATGGCGACCGATCCACGGTTATTAGTAAGTTGAATATTGCAACCCGGGATAAATATACTAAAGTCTATATTTCAACGGCGTTGGCGTTCGGGCATTCGGGTTGAACTTGTTCTCTGCGCAGACGAATTTTGCCGATGCGTTATAAAAGGGGTAAAACTGTACCGGCTTAGCGACGTCGTGCACCGGCGCGAGGTGCGCAGGCGCACGCTCGGCGGCTGCGCGCTCCCCGCGCTCCTCGCTCGGCAGGCGCCGGCGCACGCCCCAGTTGAAGTTATCCGAGCTCTCGCCCTGGAACACAATCATTAATTGACACTAATGTATATAGAGCTCAACTAAGATATAAATTTTAAAATATAACACTTTCATATGAGCTCTATCAAATTCATTTACCATAACTACTTGAGCTGTCGAAACAAAGTTTTCTCGATACAGGCTTTGCCTAGTGAGGAAACTGATAGATATATTCGTTGTTTTGATTTTCACTGTCTGTAAATTAAGTTAATTTTAAGTATACTACTTTGTAAACTCTGTGTAAACTTCGACCTTATTTTACAGTAATAAACATTTTTTCATTTTCATTTTCATTTCATTTTCATTTTCATTTCATTTCATTTTCATTTGAATGTTTTATATTTTTTACGTACAGTAAGTAAGTAAAATAATACCTATAATAGCAATAAAATGTCCTGTCCTTTCAATAGAGAAATGATAACAGATTTAGTACACGTTTGAGATATTGAAAGTACGTCTATTTAAAATAAGGGTAAGAGTTTCCCCAGTCACTAACATGCGCTAACTTGAAATTATTTTCGTTCATCTTCGCTTACGAACTCGTACTAATGTGAGTAACCAGCAAAATATGATAAACTAGCTGCGCCCCGCGGTGAATAGATCCCGTTCCCGAAGGAATACCGGGATCAAAAGTAGCCTATTTTTGAATCCAAAGTATAAGCCATCCTGGTACCAAATTTCATTCAAATCCGTCCAGAGGCCGTCCTCGGGATCAACGAAAACGAAGTTTCGTGACAATTTTCGGGGTCAGCTTATGTTGGTGGATACTGAATTCGTAATAGTTCACTAACATAATTGGAACCCGAAAATTGTCACGAAACTTCGTTTTCTTAGTTCCGGAGTAAGGCCCCAGCCGTTTGAGCGCGTAAGAGTGACAAACACACTTACATACACACACGAAAACTTTCACCCTTATACTATTAGTGTGATTGATTGTTCTTACCTCGATGCTCTCGCTCTCATACTCTAGAAAGTCGAAGTCTTTGAATACGCCGAAGTGGTCCGCCGGAGGGCCGCAGGAGGGCTCGTTGCCCGGCGTGCCCGACACCTCCTCCAGCGAGGAGGCCATGGAGGACTCGCGCTCCAGCAGCTCCGAGCTCTGGCTGAATATCACCTGACAAAACCACACACGTTACTTACCACCCCCGGTACAGGTTTAAAGGACCACCTTTGAGTCTAAATGCGGAAAAGGGAGTCCCCATACATACCTACATACACCCCCTGTACAGGCATTCGCTACGCCATCGGCCATTCGCTTACGCCCGATTCCTATATCCAACGTACGGATGACCGTCGATAATCTCTATAGAAACGTTGTTTATTCAACACAAAATGTATGACACTTTTTGACAGATCAACGGATGACCGTCGATATATCTCTATAGATTCATACAAATGACACTTTTTGACAGATAACAACGTTGCTATGACGATCGATCTACAGTCATCCGTAGGTACGTTGGATTTTGGATCATTATTTAACTACATAACAATATTCCTTAAGTTGTTATGTCAAGAAAGTTAAAAGACAATTACGAGAAACCATCGCTCATCAAAATGACGATGTAAATTGCGCTACTTCACTGTAATTATAATTAGACATTTAGTGGCAATTCTGAGTGTCGCAAAAGCTAAACTAAGCTAACTAAAATTGTTGCCGTCCCTTTCATAGCGATGGGAATAAAAAGGATGGCAACAATTTTAGTTAGCTTAGTTTAGCTTTTGCGACACTCAGAATAGCCACTATTGTATTCGTTGTTATTGAATTACAATTATTTCACAATAAATGTAATTTTATTTTAAATTACAATTACTTATAACACAATAAGTGCCAGTGTAATTAGTTTAGTTGTTAATTGTTACATAGATGATATTGAACTAAACTGAAAAACATTAAGAAATAAATGATTCACAACTTTTCTTAAAGATGGTAAAACAAGGTCTAATACCTGCTAATTTAATTACTAGTTCGAAGATTATCATATTAATTAAACTTGCTCCTTGACATTGAGTTTTATATTGTTTGCATATAATAAGATTTGGTCTTCAATATAATACGTTCTACCTATAAGTGTGTTAGGTTACTTACGTTTTTTCATGCTAACTAAAACCTTTACATTTTTCCGTTAGTTTAACTATTAATAATTTGGTAAGTACTTACATAAAAAATATTTTGCTGCCTTATTTTACTCACCTAATTCGTTTCAACTAGGTTTAAAGTTAATGATAAGAGGAAACGTGTTTCATTAATGAATTTTAAACTAAGCCTTTATCAATTATAGTGAAATTTATTATATTTTGTTGGCTTTGTGTAGGTTAAAATCATTTCAATGAAATTCGCTTTGTCTGTTTTAATTATTACACGAATATGTTAAAGGCGTGGACCCTTTGTAACAAATTCGGCGATTAATAAATATTTCATGTATTTTCCAAGAGCTGGTAAACTAACGTCATTTTAAATTGAATTTGGAATTCAATAATTAATTATGCGAAAAATTATAGCAAATAGGTTTTAGTTTGCCATTAAATTAAAAAAAGTGATGTTGATTTGCATTGCATGTCTTCAATTAATTTCTATAAATGAACAACACAAAACAATCATTTTCTAATCTGTGCTTGGCATTATACAATGCAAACATGCTGTTCCCGTCTTGTTCTGACATGCTTTGTGGTACATAGGCAGGTTTCCTATCTCTGCTATATTGGGATAAGCCGCCCTATCATCTTAAGCCACATACGTACTCGTATCTATTTCATAAAAAGGCAATATACTGCAATATGCAATATACAGCGACTGTCCACAACGTGGCCTGTATTTCTTACGTGTGAATGTATACCTACTGCAGTGTCACCTAACCTACTTAAACTAATATCTGGTGCTGTACATGTGATTTATTAGGTAAACATTGATTATACCTGCCCTAAAAACGGAACGGAATTATCGTCTCGTCGACAGGGGGCGTATCATCAGTTTTCGAGTGGTATAGTTAACTATTCTCGCACACGTGTCAAGTATTCTAAATGTATGGAATTTTTAGTTCATGCAAGTTACCGGGGGAGGCGCTGCACTGGATTTTCATACATTTGTGATACTTGACTTGCTAACGAGGACAGTATCCAATGCTATGGTTAACTCGTGATAGACCCCCAGGACCTAAAACATTGTAGTATTGTTTCTTTAGTGTTGTGCTCAAACATGGTGGTTTTATCTTACAGTAACAGTGTTCTGTGTGGATGTGTGACCTTATATACCTACAGATGAAATACTATGAGTGAGGTAAGAGAGGTAGGTATTGTTGTAGTGAATTGAAAAGCATATATATATTTACCATTTTTACGAAAAGAGAATGTTTTCTTATGTGCCCCTCCGATAAAACAATACAAAAACATAGGCCTTAATTTATGTGTAGTATCAGGAGGTAAATATTGACTACAATTAATATTTACGGGACGCATTAGTGCCTGGGACATTGAGATGGGATAGGCTTGAATACAAGATTAGTCTTTAAAGGATTATATGTTTGGAAAGATCCGAGTTGCCTTAGCGCAGGAAGTTTCTTGTGATGAAATAAGACAATCTTTTGATATCTTATATTTGTCGGAAAAATAACATTATTATAATTTAATATAGATTCATAAATATATTTTTGTCATCTCTTTGATCAAAACAAATCAACGGACACAGTGTATTATATGTTGAAGGGAAGCATGCCTAGCAACCGAGGTATACAAGTGAATGAAGCTAAAAGCGGCCAGTCGAAGAAGATTATATCTCGCCATTTTGTGATCATGTATTACATATTGTAAAGGCAACTGGTAACTAGAATCAAAACAAAGCGTCTTTTAATTCAATCTTAAGCTTAAAGAAGACTATGTATGTATATAAGTTGACGATAATTTAAAATTATAAATAGGTACTTAATAATTATTTTCTACGTATTTGATAAGATGCATTGTGTTGAGTTCATATGTAGCTAAATAAGTATTTGTATTTTTACAAGTCAAAACATAGGCACGACCCGCTCAGAACAAAATTTATGTTGTGTAAGTTAATTAAGTTTCTCATATAAGTGAACTTGTAAATTCTTTTGAGAAATAAATAAATCTTAAACCTGAATTTTTAAAAACAACGATTTCTGAGGCGTCATCTACGTGCTACCTTTTTAGGCACAGTTGCCGCAACGGGCACATAATGAAATGCTAGCGTCTGCAAAACGAGCACGTATCAAACGTAGTGCCTCTGACTACCCCCATATTTATTTAAAATTATTTTTGCACACAAATTACAAAATAAATGCACAAGTTATATCTACAGATGATCTAGCATGGCTAAAAGATCGGATAGTATACCTACTTATCCATAACGCCTTACGGACAAGTAATAAACAAAAAATATATATACGTAAGTAGTACTTATAATCTGCAGTCATCTTGTGACCATAACACAAGCATTGCCTAGCTTGGGGCTAGATGCCGCTGTGTGGAATGTCCAATGATATTTATAATCTAACATAAAGAAGAATATCTTTTATTATAGCAAGATTTCATTAAAATAATACTACATGGAACAGCAGTGGTCAATTTATTGCAAGTTTTTGCTTCAAGTTACCAGCGTCCTGTATAAAGTGAAGTTTGGAGCAACCTGTACACGTCGTAGCGGAGTGAGAGCAAAGCGTTGTGACATATACATACATACATTATGTACACATACATACACGCATATGTATATACAGTATGGAATGCGTTACCTTAGAACATAAAGTGGTTAATAAATCATCCTATACGCAGCGATGGGTAAAAAGTGTAAAACATTTGTTATTGTACAATGTTATATCGTTTTTTAGTGTGTATCGTTATAAATAAGGCACTCTGTCCTTCCGACGCAGAAACAAAAGATGCGGGAATCGAACCCGAAAATATTTTCTCTAACTTATCTACTGAAACAGAGGGCCAAGACAATGTAACAATCGATAAGCGAAAGCGATAGTAGAAAAGTCCAAATATGACTTATGCCTTAGATATGTCACGTGATCTGTTTTCAACGTACGCTTTAGCGAATGCCGGTTGGCTAGGCCCTCAGATCACGTGACATATCTAAGGCATTATGTCATATTTGGACTTTTCTACTATCGCTTTCGCTAATCGATTGTTACATTGTCTAGGCCCTCAGTTTTCGATTTGGAGTCATCTTAACTTTAAACGTCCGATTGTAGACATTGATTCCACTGATTGTTTTAGAATGAAAATATAGTTTTTTATGTCGATGTAGTCTTAACCTTTGCCCAGCAGTGGGACGAAATAGGTTAGAAGAAAGGGTGGAAGTGATCTAGTCGGTCTTGTACTTACAGATGGGCTCTTGGGCAGGCCAACCCGCTGGCCGCACGTAGTCAACAAGTTCACCAGGCACTCGCGCACTCGACTCTGTAACAATCATATTACATCATACCTAAATAATAGTCAATGAACATATAATTGTACAGAAGGCGGTCTTATTGCTGAATCTTTCTAATCTCTAGAAATTACTAGAAAAAAAAACTATTGTTTTCATAAATACTGTACTGGAAGTTGAAGGGAACCTTTGCCCAGCAGTGGGACGTGATAGGTTAGAAAAAAATATTGTATAGAAATACCCATCTCTAAAATCATATAATTTGAGTTATGTCGCTCGCGAGTTATTATAATACTCGCTACCACTCGTGGTGTCAATAGTTCGAGTGCATTCAGTTACTTTGATCTCTTGTGTAACAATCTACTATTACAGTAAGCACAATATAACATGGCCGGGACGAACTTAGGCCCTCCGGGCGGTCGCAAAAGTATCTAAACTTAAGTTAGTTCGTATTAATCGTCTTTGGTTCGTATGAAAGAAAGAAAGAAGAATAGTTTATTTTAATAGGTTGGTAGGAGCATTAGGAGCTCAAGGATCACTTCAAGAGAAATCAAGAAAAATCGTTTGTTTGTAGCTCTAGAATCACTTCAACTTCGTCTTACATACTAGGTGATTGAATGTTCCAACGCGACTTCCTACACCAGTAGGCCTAACATGTGCAACGTGTCGAGACGACAAAGGATATATCTCGATAATGTCAAACTGCTCTAACGTACTATGCTAGAGCAGGAGAGAACATTTTGTCGACGACGAAAAGATTTGTCGTGATGCACACGTTAGGCCTGCAGGGAAAGAGAGAAAGAGAAAGTGGCCACTGTAGAATTAGAAAGAGATGGTACCTGCGACATCCACGGGCGCTTCCAGCCCGAGGCGAGCGCGTCGGCCGGCGAGAGCGAGAGCGAGCGGCGCGGCGAGACGGCGCTAGCGGCCCCCGCCCCCGCCCCCGCCCCCGCCCCCGCCAGCGCCGGCCCCGCGCCCGCGCCCCCGCCCCCCTCCCCGCCGCACCCGTCCACCACAGTCGCGGCGGACCCGCACGAACCTGCAATACATGCAATAAATATGTTTGGAAAATTTGAAATATTAAGTAACCCCCTACAGTGTAGGGGGTTACTTTATATTTGAAATGTGTCCATAGTGTAGGGCCTACACTATGGACACATTCGATATTCATTTTCGATATTCATTCCCAATTTCACCGCTTATTATCTAGTCTTGTGGTCTTTCACTTTCAAAACTATCGTGAGTTGTATTAGACATTATAAAAGTACACGGGAAATTACTCACGTAAAATTATCGTCGATTTAGATACCGACAATGTTTCGATTCTTCCGGAGAATCTTCATCTGGGTATGAGTGTGGTCACTCCTCGCGGTCGCGTCTCACACATCTAAATCGACGATAATTTTACGTGAGTAATTTCCCGTGTACTTTTATAATGTCTTGTGGTCTTGTTTAATTTTATATAAAAGAAAGAAGATGAAAGTGACCTTTATCATTGGGCGTGGTGCTGGAGGCTGTGGAGAGCGAGCTGGGCCCCGTGGCGGGGTTCGAACCCGCGCCCTTGGGCAGGTACTTGCGCCCGATCACCGGCGTCTGCGACAGGTCGAACGTGAAGTCCATCGTGCGCCCGGGCAACTCCTGGAAAGCACAAAATCACACTCAATGGCTGCGCCCCGCAGTGAAAAGTTTCCGTTCCCGTAGGTAGCCGGGATCAAAAGTAGCATATATGTTATTCCAGGTCATAAACTATGTAAAGTCCAAGTTTCAGCCAACTTCCAGTCAGTAGTTTTCGCGTGAAAGTGTAACAAACATCCATACATCCATCCAGAACAATGGCTCAGTGCCATTCTTCTAAAGAAAAGTTTAATCATGTCATAGACGCACGTCATTAAATCATTCGACTTTGTAATTATTGTGAAAATAATAATAATAAATGACAACAACAACAACTTATTTTTTTTATATTTACTACAAAAATAATTTATCTCAATAATAAAAAAAAAATATAAAACCGACTTCGATTTCTGCCACTCGTTCCGGTGTTGAGCCGATCGCATCCAGCGGGCCCAGCATGTGCAACACGACTAACCTTCTCGTCGTCGACAAAATATTCTCTCCTTCTCTAGCACAGTACGTTAGAGCAGTTTGACATTATCGAGATATTGAATTTGTCGTCTCGACGCGTTGCACATGTTAGGCCTACAAGTCTTGTTGGCGACCCTAACAATATCATCCATCTACGTGGTCACACGCAGTGGTGGTCTGCCAGTGAATTTTATTAACAATAGAAAACAATAACTACCAGTTAAATCCTACTAATCCTACTAATCCTACTAATATTATAAAGGTGAAAGTTTGTGTGTGTGTAAGTATGTAAGTGTGTTTGTTACTCTTTCACGCTAAAACTACTGAACGGATTTGGCTGAAACTTGGAATATACATAGTTTATGACCGGGAATAACACATAGGCTACTTTTGATTCCGGTATTCCCACGGGAACAGAAACTACCGCGGGTAACACCGCGAGGCCCAGCTAGTCAACAATATACGAACAAAATATACATTTTGCGTGTGACCACCTTACTGTTTTAAAAATAATAATAATAATAAATATCCTTGGACATTTCACACGGCGTCATCTAGTCCCAAGCTAAGCAACATAATGCTTGTGTTATGGTAACCAGATGACTGATATACTACATAGATATTTTTTTTTTGTAAATACATACATGTATGTATTTACAATGATGGTCTGGTTTTTGTCTGGCTGTTTTTCTATCTATAGTATGTATACTATAGATAGAAAAACAGCCAGACAAAAATAAACATGTGATGTTTGTGTTCACCTTCTTGGGATGGTTGTCCGCGTCGAGCAGCGAGGAGGCGTGCGTGTCCCAGTGCGGCGGCACCACCAGCGTCGAGCTCCGCGTCACCACCAGCTTCAGTATCTTCATCGCCTCCTTGTAGTTGTTGCCGTCCTGGAATATACAACACTAGCTCACTCGCCCGAGGCTTCGCTCGCGAGCTACCTTCATAAAACATATACTTAAGCCTATGTTCATTCGGAAAGTCCATGCTACGTATTGGTGAAAGAATTTTTGAAATCGGATGAGTTATTTCGGAGATTACCCCAAACATACAAACCAACTTTACCTCTTTATAATATTAGATAGTATAGATATATCTGCCAACTGAGAGTCGGACTCGTGCACGAAGGGTTCTGTACCGTTATGTGAATATTTGTCGTTGTAAATATTGAGCAAATAACGGCAAAAAACACGTTTGTTGTATGGGAGCCCAATTAGATTTTCATTATTTACTTTTAAAGTGAATATATAATTACATATTCTCTGAAGATTTCAAGTATCGTAAGACGTGTTTGAGAAGGAGTGGTGGGAGATCGCCAAAGAAAGGGTCAGTGGGGGATTTTGGGGGAGACCTTTGCCATAGTGGGATATAAGGTTACTAAAAAAAATGTTAATGTACTCACATCGATGAACTTGGCGACGGCCCTCAGCAGGTCAGCGTTCACCGGCTGCGCGTTCAGCTCCACATAGTACAGCATGCAATGCAGGATGGACAGCACGGCGCCTTGGAGGTTCGACGCACCCTTAACAAACGAGTACAAGAAATGTTACGTCAGTGCGTATACAGAAAGAAAGCTGGAAACTTATAAGCGCTTGCCAGCTTATGAACGCGCGCCGATAAGCACTGAACGATGCCGACAAGTTCCGACAAGCTTCAACACGCGCTGGTCAACGCTGGGCGCTGCCATTTAAAAAATGCCAAATCATCGTCCGATGAGTCCGACATTTTGCTTGGTCTGCTTCAAACTGCTTCCTTTGTGTAGAACGGACAAGCGTGGCAAGCGCCGGTAAGCGCTTATAAGTAAATAAATAAATAAATAAATAAATATCCTTGGACATTCCACACGGTGTCATCTAGTCCCAAGCTAAGCAATTTAATGCTTGTGTTATGGTAACCAGATGACTGATAAACTACATAGATACATTATTTTTTTGTAAATACATACATATTATACATAGAAAAACACCCAGACACGAAACAAATATTTGCAGATCATGCAAACATTTGTCCCGCAGCGGGGATCGAACCCGCAACCTCTGCGTCTCAGGCGGGCTTTCACCCACTGCGCCACAGAGGTCGTCAGAAGTTTCAAGCTTTCTTTCTGTATACGGCCTCACCGGGCCGAACTTACGCTCTCCGGGCGGTCGCGCATTTATTTGTTTACTATGGACACCCAACACAGGGTAACACTGTCATTCATAATTATTGGTCGAAAACAAAATACAAGATAAAATCAACACAAAAATTAAATTAAATAGAAAGTAGAAGAGAAGAAGCCTGCCTGACTTCATAAAAACATTCATTTAAATGGTGTGCAATGCAAGTGCAATTCAGCTCGCACAAGCCCTTCGTGCGCTATACATGCCTAAACTTGACATTTCATTCCAATAACTGATGTATAAATCTGTCACTGTCACACGTTTACGTAATTCCGGGCCTGGCACCTCAAACCAACTAAATGAGAATGTTTCTAAGGGAGCGAGCTATGTCTGGCGTAAGTTACCTCAAAAGGTAAACACGATAACATCCTGTTAGTTCAATTGAAAAGTGCAAGTTACCTTCTCCAGCACCTCGACGAGGAAGGCGAGCATCTGCAGCGACAAGTGCGAGTAGGTGTCCCAGAGGTACTTGACCACGCACTTGGTCCACTGGAAGCTCTCCTTGCTGAAGGTGCGCCGGGAGTACAGCGTCATCACAGTGCCCAGGTTCTCCAGCTTCTTGCTCTTCTCCGCAGTGAACTGTACCACATTACATGATAGATTAGATCCTACTAATATTATAAAGGTGAAAGTTTGTGTCTGTGTAAGTGTGTTTGTCTCCTTAAAGCTCAAACAACTGGATTTGAATGATATTTGGTACCAGGATTGCTTATACCCTGGATTAAAAAATAGGCAAAATTTTGATTCCGGTATTCCCAAGTGAACGGGTGAAAGTTTCCAGGCTATCTGGTGCTGCCATCTACTTTAAACTCACGTTTTGGGCCATTTTCAGTGTTACGATTTTGTGTATGGCCGTTGTCTGTCTATCGGTATTCATCGTCTTTGTAATTATGTATGAGAGGGGGTGTGAAGGAGGGAGAGGAGAGATATAATCAAACCTGTGCGATGTGACACGCGGCGCGGACGCACAGCTCATTGGCCTCCTCGTAATGCAGCAGCATATAAGGCAGTAACGCCACCACCGTCATGGGGAAGGCCACCGCTTGCGTGGGATCGATCACCGGCAGCTCCAGCAGTGGGATCATATCGCTCAGCACGCCCACTACGGGCTCGTACGTGTTCGGGTGAGTGCAGCCCTATAACAGACCCCATGTACAAACATACTGAAAGAAATCACATTTTTTCTGAAATATTTCTAAACAGGGATACTATAGGTTTCGTAGAAAGAAACTTGTAGTGAGTTATAGGTAGCGCCATGTAAAAAGAGCGCGGTCGGGGAGGTAGCGGGGGTATGTTTGCGCCTGTGTTCACTCGCTGACGAACTCGCACTCGCTAAATCAATGGTATGAGTGCGCCGCAACACCTCTCCACCAATCATCGACCACGGAGCAGTTTGACAGCCGGCGCTCTTTTTACGTGGCTCGAGCGCGACCTATACGGAAGGGTACAAGGGTACTTTTTATTCGTACCTTACGTGCTACACTGCTAAGTGAGTACCCAGCTTTTTAGGTTTAAAGTGCAGCGACGTGATGTACCTTGAGCAGCAGCGAGTGCAGCGAGGGCGAGGTGTGCGCCTGCGTGCGGTCGAGTCGCTCGCGCACGTCGGGCCGGTCGAGCGGCAAGCGAGCCATCACGCGCGTCAGCAGCCGCACGCCCAGCAGGAACTCGTGCTCGTAGTCAGACTCCAGCAGCGACGCGCCCACCCAGAACAGCGTCGCCAGGATCGTCAGCTTGTCGTCCTACACACACGACATAACTACATCCACACAAATTAAACATCCCCTCAGGACAGCGACAACTTCCGAAAATCAAAGACGTAATAACATTTATGTTTTAAAAGTTTCCAGGCTATCCGGTGCTGCCACCTACTTTAAACTCCCGTTTTGGGCCATTTTCAGGGTTACGATTTTGTGTATGGCCTTTGTCTGTCTTCTTGATATTAATCGTGTTTGCTAAAATTACAACTTCCGAAAACGACAATTTCCGAGTACTCTATTCTGAACTCGTCAATTTTCTTACTAAAATAGTATTTCTTAAACTTTCGCAATCACTATTCATACTTTTATATTGAACTAAGGATTTTATAGCTTAATTCATATTCATATTCATATTTATTTATTGCTTCAAGTTGGTACATAAGGTCTTCAAAATTAGGTTTGGCCGCAACAAGAGCCCCGTTGGGACACCACAATGTTTGAGGAAATTAATTTACCTTTTAATATTATTTCCCGACGTCTCTGTGTTGCAACAAACGGGGTCGCGGGCGAACTAGTAGTTTACTTGTAGTTCGCCCGCGACCACGGTTGTTGCATATCTATCTACTATCTTACTAAAACTATATGATAACAGAAAACCGTGGTCAAAATAGACTTCTAGTGAGTAGAAATGTCTATGTAAATAGATCGCTAGAAAGTTGGTTAACTTCCGATTTAACTTCATTGCATTACCTACATTGTGTAAAAAGTTGTCATACATTTTGTTTTGTTTAAACAACGTTTCTATAAAGATATATCAACGGTGGATAAAGGAATCGGGCATCAGTCGATTCTCGGTTTAAACTATACCCTACGGTTTAATTTAAACAAAATCATAATTATAATCAGTGTATTTATTATATTTATTTAATATTTCAGTTTATCGTAGTATTTTCACCAGATTAAACATGTGAATTGGTGCTTGATTGAAATTCGGAGAGATCAAATTGCACGAAATAATTTCGTTTTCCACTATACACGTTAAAACTTAATTATTATCAGAAACTGATTGTTTTGATAAACTGTAATTTACTGTACCTGGTACAGTCACGTCCATACTACGCCTGTTCGTAAGGCTCGCGTGATATAGTGCATAATATAGTCCAAAATAACGATTGTCACTATTTTGGAAATGATAAGGATTTAGTACTTGGATGACCGACACACACAAACATACACTTTCATAATATTAGAGTGATTAGTACAGTCACCACAGGTTTTAATGTTATCCAAGTTACCAAAGGCCATGGAGATATCATATAGAATAGACGTTCAAACAAAAAACTCCCAACTTCCCAAGTAGTAATAAAAGAGTAAGTTCGTATGAGCAAGCGGCCAACTCTGGTGACGGAGTTTTTAGGCCGCCTTAAGGCCTCCGTCATGGCTTAACGACTTTAAAAGCCGGGACCGACAATTTAACGTGCCCTCCGAAGCACGGAAGCTACTTGCGGTCACCCATCTAAGTTGTGACAGCTCAGAACGTTGCTTAACTTCGACGATCTATCAAGAATGTCTTAGCAAGCTTCGCCACGAGCGCTTTACAAGTAGTACACCTACCCCATCACAAGTAAAAAGCGTTTGTAACGGTATGTTTGTTTATCCAAATGTTTTGTGGAATATTTCACTCAAGTAAAACCAAATGAACTGCCCCAAATAATGTGGGGATGATGATGATAAAGTTGACCCAATAGCCCAAGTGAATGCAAATTAAACTAAAACCCACCTTATTGTAACCAGCCTGCGGGAAAAAAAACACGGTTTGAGAAAACATGGGCCGTATACAGAAAGAAAGCTTGAAACTTATAAGCGCTTACCGGCGCTTGTCAACGCTGGTCCGTTCTACACAAAGGAAGCATGTTGAAGCAGAACAAGCAAAATGTCGGACTCATCGGACGATGATTTGGCATTTTTTAAATGGCAGCGCCCAGCGTTGACCAGCGCGTGTTGAAGCTTGTCGGAACTTGTCGGCATCGTTCAGTGCTTATCGGCGCGCGTTCATATATTTTCCAAAGCTGGTAAGCGCTTATAAGTTTCCGGCTTTCTTTCTGTATACGGACATACAAAACATCCCTACCTCAAACTTGTTTTGAACATTAATAAAAAATACTGTAAAAAGAAACTCAACATCGATATTTTCTTAGAAAAAGTAAACTTTTAAGCAACTCCAAATTGAAACATTACAAAATCAAACAAATAACTTCTAAAAACTTCTCAAACAACAGCCGTACAAGAACTTTGCTAACTATACTCTGATTTGGAGTTTGAATTCATGCCTAACTAATAAAACTTAACCAATACTCAACAAAGTCGAAGTTGAAAATTAGTATTAAAATCAATCACAGTATCAGAAAACATAACTATACCCCTTATGCATATAACTTTAGCTACCTATAACAGATTAAATCTGTTGCTATCTCTTTTCATTGACGTAAGAGTAACAAGAAAAAAAAACATTCTTTACATATTAAATTGACAAATCTTTATGACTATAATCAGATATTAGTTTATGACTTACCTGAGTGGCGGTGTCTCCTAGCAGCTTGAGGGACTGGGCCGACCGCGAGCGGCAGAGGTTTGAGCACGCGCCCTTCGCCGCCTCGCTGCACGCGCGAGAACGCTCTGCACATGAAAAAAGTGTCATTGAACTGTTGATAATAGAGCTGGGGCTTAAAAATGCCGTATTAGCAATATCCTTCTTATTTCATATTAAAATGCATATTAAGACCTTTGCCCAGCAGTGGGACAATGTAGGTTGAAAAAAAAACACAAAAAAGAATAAAGGGCTTTAGCAATATTTTCTTATGTCATATTAAAAATAAAGTGCTAATTATTGTTCGAATTTAAAAATTACTGCTATCAGCAGAATTGCTCGAAACGGCAATTTTTAGCCCCCCCGAGTATAATATCACAACTATTCCAGGGAGCGGTAGACATTTATTTTAGATATTTAGGCAATTTTTGGATACTTTTTGAAGATGTCTAAGGGGGTAGTCAGAGGTATGTCCAAATACATTGGTACATGCCCACATTTTACGCGTTGCGCAAGGGTTCAGAGGTGGTAAGGAATTTCCAATTTAATCAATTTTACGGAAATGGTGACTCCTAGCTCCTATCATTTCAAAAACTAATTTTAGGATCACGTTGTGAAGTATTTTTTTTAATAAATATCCTTGGACATTCCACACAGCGTCATCTAGTCCCAACCTAAGCAACTTAATGCTTGTCTTATGGTAACCAGATATGACTTATATACGGTTTTTTTTTGTAAATACATACATATTATACATAGAAAACACCCAGACTCGAGACAAATATTTGCAGATCATGCAAACATTTCTCCCGCGGCAGGAATGGAACCCGCAACCTCTGCGTCTCAGGCGAGCCTTCGCCCACTGTGCCACAGAGGTCGTTGGATGAGGTGTCTGTGTATATGAAGATACCGTGTTGCTGCTTGTCCGTTGAGGGCGGCGCGTTGCTCTTGCGCACGCAGTACGACACCGAGTAGCTGGTGCTGCGCGTGTGGTTGGTCACGCAGCCGACGCACACGCCCGGAGAACGCTTGCCTACGCAAACAAACACTTATAGGTCGCGCCACGTAAAAAGAGCTTGGTCGGGGAAGTAGTGGGGCTATGTTTTCGCCTGTGTTCACTCGCTGACGAACCAATAGCACTCGCTAAATCAATGGTATGAAGTGCGCCGCAACACCTCTCCACCAATCATCGACCACGGAGCAGTTTGACAGCCAGCGCTCTTTTTACGTGGCGCGGCCTATAGGTACGGAAGGTTCATATCTGAAGGAACATGCGTCGCGTATTATCGGTCGCGTAACGCCAGAACAGACAAATGTATAGAAAAACACTTGACCGTTCACACTCAACCGATGATAAGTTAGTGCGATGATATAGTTATGATGATACGCTCGGCGTATTTTACGTCAGCTATGAACCTTCCCTTTATCTTCACATCTTTAAACTTTTGCGACTTGAACACATTTGTACACCTGTGTCGTTTGAGTACGAGTTGTCATAAGACCTGTAACCCCCGGTTCCTATATCCAACTAACGGATGTCCGTAGGTCGGTCGTCATAGCAACGTTGTTTATTCAACACAAAATGTATGAGACTTTTTGACAGATAACAATGTTGCTATGACGACCGACCTACGGACATCCGTTAGTTGGATATAGGAACCCGGCATAAGAGCGCTTGCAGGATCGGACTGTTATCTATCTCTCTGTCATATTGTCAATGTGGCATTTGCTTCCCAAGCCTGTGTGGGCCTGTGTTATCATAAATGAAAAATCTTACTAAAAGTTTATGACTTCAACGAAATTCGAACCCGGGTTTAGCCGGGTTGCCATCAACCACTCGTCCACGAAGCCTTAGACGCCGACGACTAAACTAAGATGTAAGATGATATTTCGGTTAAAGCACCGATTATAATTTATTTATAATGAAATACCTAAGTGTGGTTTAACACTATAATACAAAAAAAAAAAATATTATAATATCGTTACATGATAATTCATCTATTACAATGTCCCTAAAAGACTTACCAGCGGAATAAGCGACGCTATTGCTCTGCGGCCCGCCATCTTTGTTGTTGAGGTTAGGGGTTGACTTGAAAATGTCTCGCATGTAATCCAGAGGGCGGAAGTTGGACTCCAGCGAGTCCACTGCGGCCTCCAGGGTCAACAGGAGCTCTGTCACGTAGCCCTTGAACAAATCGCACTTTTAACCGACTTCAAAATATTAGGAGGTTATCGTTCCACTTATGTTTACCGATTCTCAATTTGTCTCGTCAGAGACGCGGTCCGGATCACTATAGTGTCTATTGTGTTCACGTCAGACTTTGGTAGCGAGTAAAAAGTAAGTAAGTTAACCAACTCTGGTGACGGAATTTTTAGGCCGCCTAAAGGCCTCCGTCATGGCTTTACGACTTTAAAAGCCGGGAGCGACAATTTAACGTGCCCTCCAAAGCACGGAAGCGCTCAGCTGAAAATGCCACTTGCGGTCACCCATAAGTAGTGACCGCTCAGAACGTTGCTTAACTTCAACGATCTGTCAAGAACGTCTTAGCAAACTTCGCCACGAGCGGTTCAGACGGTATGACGGTAGCGAGTACCGTCAGTGACAACTAAGCGCATAATTGGGGCTAAACGGACTTCGTGAGATAGAACAACTATACACGTTAGCAAAGCACGTGTTTGCGGATGCTCCTCAGCAAGACATACCTGCATGTCCTCACCCTGCTCGGCCACGGTCTCCACCAGGCGGGACAGGATGTCCGACACCATCCGCCCAGTCATCGCCACGCCGATGCAACGGAACACCTGCGCACAGAGACAATAGCGACGCTCACCTTCATTCTTTGCAGATACTACTCGTATCATAGACTTCACCAACGAAAAATACATTTGAGAAGAATTTTAAAAAGCAAGCAGTTCATAATCCATACAAAATCTATTAATGTTGTAGGACTAGTCCTAGAGAGGCTAGAGAACTCTGGAGAGAAATTGAGAGATGTTCTGAACAACTGTCTTCCCGCGACCACGGCTGATGCAATCCAGTCGAAACGTCAGGCGTATATTAAAGGTAAAATTCGTAATAAATGTGTTCTGATCGCGAAAGTTTTAAAAAGACAACTGTCAAAGCAAAAATTTTATCAGTTAGACTTCACAAGATATAAGTGATATTAAGATCACTTCTAAATCGTCATAAGGAGATTCTATTTTTATATTACGCATTAATTTTACACAACCACAATATAGAGGCCATCCGTTAACCATGTTTTATCTCTTTGATCTAGTAAAGTTACTCAAAACCGTGATGGATGGATGGGCTCCCTTTTCCGCATTTACACTCAAAGGTGGTACTTTATGCGTGGGGACAAGACGTGATGGTCGTAGTGGTGACGTACCTGCAGCGACCTGCCGGCGTAGTGGCGCGAGGGGCAGGCCAGGCCGAGCTGCAGCGCGGTCTGCGCCCAGCGCTCCGAGACCAGCGCCAGCGGCAGCGACTCGCGGAATACGCGCAGCACCGGCCGCAGCAGCGCAGACATCTGCTGGCAGCTGCGCAGCGACCACACTGCACACGACACCAGCGATTACATTATGCAGTCAAAAACAAAAAACAAAATATATTTATTCATTTTTAAAATGAAAAATCTTACTAAAAGTTTTACGACTTCGGCAGGATTCGAACCCGCGAGATACAAGCGATCACCCTTAAGGGTCCGGCGACGTGGCTCGGCAAAATTAAATTCCCTGCGCGTTCAAACATCGACACACGAAAAAGTCTTGGTTTGTTTGTCATTTTGCATCTGTGTGCGTGAGCGTGCGTGACACACGCACACAGACGCACTGTTAGAAAAGGTTAAAAATGTATGAAATGTAAATGCATGGCTATTTTGCAAGGAATTTGCTTGTCTCCCGTAGTCCCAAAAATGATGACTGAAAATTGTTTTTATTCTTCACACAGTGTTGTTTTTCTGTTACTAGACCATATAAGCTATGTTTCTAACAGAAGGAAACATAAAATATTCTAGTGTTTAACACTAAATAAATATTAAGAAAACATGTCTTCTATGATGTAAAAATATGCAAAATGCGATTCGGTTTAATTTCACTTTAGCTAAGTATTTTGAAAAAAGCTTCTGACAGAAACCTAGATAAATGCTATCCTAATACGAATAATAGCATACTATGCTAAGGTTATGCTCAAATTTTAAATGGTTATGGTATTACGTTTGTATGGGTAACTCGTACAGCTCCGAAGCCTTAAGCCCGGCTGCCTTACCACTCGGCCACGAAGACACTTAGGTATTTCATTTTAAAAATGAAATACCTAAGTGTGGTTTAACACTATAATCAAAAATATCTATATTTATTCAGTACGATCGTTTATAGACCACTTTGACATGTCACGTTCTTAAAACTAGGGGATTCTACTGCCTGTTCCAACGCGACTCCCTACACCAGGGAAAGAATCAGGCAAGAACCTGGTGGTGTGGGCCTAGCTTTTTTTTCAGCGGTCCAATCTTAAGAGGCCGTAGGTAGCAAATATGTGGTTTGAATCGTATTAGGTCTCAAAATCCGTGAAAGATACCACCTTATAATGTTTGGAGAAATTAAACTTTGAACTTTTATCTTGCGTTGTGGTTTTTTAGAAACACGATTAGTAAAAGTTTTCTCGATCATATATTTTTTTGAAAAATACATGTTTTTCACACAGTTTGCTATTTATCTCAGGAACAGAACGCTATTTTTGTTGGTTTTATGTTTTGACAAATAGCCTAGAAGTATTCATTTAGTTCTGGTTTTTTAATTTTTCGATTACTTGTTTAATTAACTTGTAATTAAATAAAAACTGTTTTTTCGCTATAAATTATGTTGCGTGTCTATCGTTCTGCGCTTCTCACTCACGAGTAAAAACATTATTCGCTCTCCCGCTCATTCCTCGGCGTTATGGCACACACTTAATACTAAGTAAATATAAACTGAGTCGGAGCACGTTTAGTCCCAAGCGTTTTTGTCATCAAAGTAATCTGATATCAGTGCCGACAGAACTATACCACTAAGGCATCATTATCTACGGGCGAGTGCATCGATGCGATACTCTCGCTGTGCCATCACATTCAATATAACTCTATGACTCGATATCCACACGGAGAGCTCATCGTGGCGATAGGACGAGCAAATTTAAATCTAATGATAAGCGCTTTATAATGGTGATGTTACCAAAATGACTTGTAGACCCATTGGTCTACAAGTCATTTTGGTAACATGTTACCACAAGTGTGATTAGGTCACGTTCATTTACGAATTAGATGAACCTCAACATTGAGTTGAGGATTGTTGAAAACAATCTATAGATACCTAGTTCTAATGATCCAAGTCACTGTTAAACACAACACAAGTCAAGTCTAATTATTAAATAATATTTCATCATTATTTTATTACTTTCATTTCAATTTTTCCCTTTGTATAGACAATAGACATTTCAGGTCTAAGTAGATTACATTTCAATCTAGACCTAGAATACCTAGAGCAAGCAATAAGCGTAGGATAAGCTTTGTTTGCAAATTGGTTTGCAATTTTTTCATTAATTTATGAAAGCTTTAATTTTATATTGAAGTGGTTAAGCCGAAGCAGTCCCGGATCTTGATTATTTCGAGGGTGGGCAAAAACTGAAAATGCCGCCCCCGCTAGACAATATTTTACCATCATCATTACCGCCATAAGACGCCCAATGATAGACAAGGCAATGAACGCCCCAAGCAACAGCCACTTTAGTTAGTTTAGCGCTTCTCTATATCTGTTAAGCCTAGTCTAGGTATATTTTTTATAATGTGGACGTGTCTGGCAATCGTTTTAATTAGGCTATCATTTGCCGCCATTTTTGACGCGTGCGACGTTGTTGTAAAGTTCGCTGCAGTACGTGCAGATTAGCGGCTATACGTCAGTATTATTATACTGCATATTATTATACGCCATATTTATATATGGCAGTATTACTGCACGTTCAGGTATCGCAAAGCGATAATGCTAAACAGTGTATTGATCTGCTGAGCGTGCATTTGCCGCCCGGGGCACGGGCCCCCTTGCTCCCCCTAGATCCGGGGCTCGAGCAGAGTTGTTGGAAGATGAATTTTGAAATAGATTTCTCCGACTTAATATAAGGTTAGAAAACATCCCACTGATTTTATAAGTGCCCAGTTTGTGCTCTTGCTATAAATATTAAGAAAAACAGCATAAGTATCATTGTATTTATATAACCCATAACGTATAAGTAATCAAAAAAAGGTAAGGTGAATTAGTAACCTGAAATAGTACCTAATAAATAAAAAACAAAATAATTTGGTATAAATAGTTTTGCTCAACGGATGCCAGAGTCTTGGGCACGCTTCCGTCTGGCATATCAACTGACCTTAGATCGTTTAAAACGATCCTAAGATGGCTCAATTGCATGCTATGTATATATATAATAATGTATATACGAGTATATATAATAGTTTAGTTTATTAGCTAAACAGGTAGTAAAGATATAATGTAACCTTTAGCTGTGATGTCTTCGTACTGCCACAGAGGCATATGCGAGGGTCGGTTCGCGAGGAAGTGGATGAGGGACTTGATGAGGTCTGCTATGGGCAGGTCGGCGGCGGCGCCCTGCAGCCGCGCCGTCCCCCCCTCCGCCGCGCCGCCCCCCTCACCTTCCGTCACGATCACCGGCAGCGAGGGGTACTGCTCGCTCTCACCTGCACACCAGTCATGATGATCAATTTTGAACTCTCCACCAAAAGGGTATAAAGTACGTAAGTAAGTAAGTTCGTATGAGCAAGTGGCCAACTCTGGTGACGGAGTTTTTAGGCCGCCTTAAAGCCTCCGTCATGGCTTAACGACTTTAAAAGCCGGGACCGACAATTTAACGTGCCCTCCGAAGCACGGAAGCGCTCAGATATAAATGCCACTTGCGGTCACCCATCCTCGTGGCATCGTGTCTCCCGAACGGATGAAACGATTTGATTTAGTTTTTATTTGTTTGGTGGAAATCAAAATATTTAAACTTGTTTAGTGCCACCGATGCATGGAGTATTTGTAGGCTGTGCTGCAGCCCCATCTATCGGAAGGCTCTGTAGAAGCTTGGCAGTGAACATGTTAAATAACGTCTTTACAATTTGCATAAAATTATCTGGAGCTCAAGCGGCGCCTACTCCCACCCACACTATTTTACATCATTATTGTACATCAGAAAGCTACCTACACTTACTGAGATACTATAGCTCCTACTTACCTCTGCTACCCTAATATATGCGCATCTATTAAATAAAGTAAGCTAAGGTGTCCTTCATGTATGCACCTAACTACTTCAAAATAAGTTGTTGTCTCAAGGTGCCTGTATGGGTGAAACTAGCGCCACCGCCTATTTTATTTTATTATTACGTTGAACAAAGGAATTTTAAAAACTGAATGTACAGTTTGTGAAACCTATCATAAGCTTATTTATAATACCTCTGTAATAGTTTCATTTTGTATAGTTTAGGAGGAGTAGCGAAGTTGCACTTGGTGGCCACCAAACTCTGTTTTCGCTAAAATTCCTTTGTTCAACGTAATAATAAAATAAAATAGGCGGTGGCGCTAGTTTCACCCATACAGGCACCTTAATTTCACGCATGATCAGATTCATTTAGTACGGGATGACTAGACTTGAGTGACTTTATATTATTTTTTTATAAACAGTGTAAACATGTGAGTTACATGAAATAATTCGACACAAATTAAATTAAAATAGAATATCAAGGTGTCACTTAACTTCACAGGTCGTAATAAACGAGTAATGATGCCTACTGATAAAAGCTCTGTACTTGTTTTACAAAAAGCGCAGTTCTCGGAAACAGTCAATTAATTGGTGACGACTGTCATTCACGCGTGTATTAAAAATTACCCGATATTTCGGGAAATTTGAAAGAGAGCGATTTTTTAGATAACAACTTCTGTGGCGCAGTGGGTGAGCCCGCCAGAGACGCAGAGGTTGCGGGTTCAATCCTGCTGCGAGAAAAATGTAAAAATGTAATGATCTAGTAAAGATGTAAAGGACTGAGTTTTTATTAGTATCATTGTTGGCTGACCTTCCGGGGTGACCTGTGGGTCGGAGGAGAGGGACCGGGCGTGAGCGCGCGGCGAGTGCTCGCACGCCGGGTGGCTGGCAGCCTTCTCCTCGGGTTCTGGAACACGTCATCACGACCATCAGTATTCCTCACCGGCAGCTAGTTCACCCAGGGTGTAGGCCTTTGTCGCTAAGGCTCTGAGCTTGCAGGTTGATAAGTTACGACAATATTGGCGTATGATTGATAAAACCTGCTGCTTTTATCACTCATATGCCAATATTGTCGTATTCCTTAAAATAACATTTATGTAGGTATAAGTTTGACATCATTCCAATCGTGGAAAAGAGCCTCGGAAAACCAGCGCTTCAGTTGATCGTATGCTACTGTAGCACGCGCCCAAGTGGTAACCTATTTTATGTCTACAAGAGTGTTAAGGTATTCTGCACAAGTGGCAAGATTAAAAACTAATAAAAACCGACTTCCTGCATTTCATAACACCAAAGACCCTCGTCAGATCCACACAACATTCTTATGAGAGCACCTCACGAGGTATATTCTTTGAAACAAAAAAAATCAACATCATTCAACAATTCATAAATCGGTGAATATTTCTTAATTAATCGGTGAATATACACCTAGAACATAGCCATGCACTTCTTTTAAAAATCGATTACAAAGTAGCGAATCGATTGAACAGTAGAGAATAGTGACCTGTGAAGTTGGTGAGATGCAGCGGGTGTTGGTGGGGGGCGGGGTGCGGCGGCGCGGCCAGGCCGAGGTGCGCGGCCCGGCTGGCGAGCAGCGTGCGCGCCACGGTCAGGTGGTCGTGGTGCGCCGCCACCGCCACCAGCAGGTTCAGCAGCAGCTGCCGGCAGTGCTGGTGCACGATCCATCTGTAGACCACACCCCACTCATTACAACGTACTTTAGTTAGAATCCTTTCTAGCTGTGAACTAAACGATATAATAATACAAATTATAAAACATATGCAAACGGGTATTTATCACGAATTTTACCTATATTCACCCGACGTTTCGACCGGATTGCACCAGCCGTAGTCGCGGGAAGACCGTTTGCATTATGTTTTATAAAATTCAAAATTCAAAATATATTTATTCAGTACGATCGTTTATAGACCACTTTATAATGAGTTCTGATCGCGAAAGTTTAAAAAAGATAATAATACAAATTCACCCACTTACGTGAATTGGCTTGTTTAATACCTACGTACGCAGAACCAAAGATCTTCTGTCGAGAAGATAAGTGCGGCAATTGTTTAACTTGTAGATCTTTACGAGTCGCTATTAAAACTCCACCAGTAGGCCTAACATGTGCAACGCGTCGAGACGACAAATTGAATATCTCGATAGTGTCAAACTGCTCTAACATACTATGCTAGAGCAGGAGAGAGAATTTTTTCGACGTCGATTACGAAAATTTTATTTCTAATAAACTATGTTTTTTATTACGGTGTTGTGGAGAACCCTCTCATATAAAGGGGTAACTTTTGTTGAGGTTATTGACCCCAAAATTTAATGACATTGATCTGTTGCTTAATTAGCAAGCAAAATAAATTAAGATTCGACACAGATCACAGAGAGCAACCCGTCATGGGTTGGTTTAGTTCAATTTGAGTAACTGATTCGACACCATGTATATAAAAAGCCGGAAGCGGACCAAATAGCCGAAGCTGCGAAAGGCGAGCAGGCGCACTTCCCGCAGCGCCGGAGCCATCAAATTCAAATTCAAATTCAAAATATATTTATTCAGTACGATCGTTTATAGACCACTTTGACATGTCACGTTCTTAAAAATAGGTGATTCTACTGCCTGTTGTGCATCGCGATGCCAGGTTTAGCTTTAGGTCATTAATCTAAGCAAAATCTATCGATTTTCCAAAAATGACCGTGGCCTTGACTTCAAAGGTCATTTATCTTGACATTAAACCTAATTAATTTAGGTTAAGGGCATCAACCCTAGCAATATTCAACGATGAACGAAAATTGCATCTTTAGTGCACCCTTTCCACGAATGCCGTAATAAAAAATATTACTTTGATTAAATTATGCATTTATAAAACTTTCGCAAATATGTACTTTTTAAGTCATTTTTACCTGCGTCCCGTCAAGTACACAGCGACCCGATTGGATCTTGATGGTTTTCACCTTTGGTAATAGGAACCCCCTTGATTGGACGACGATTGGACTTTGATTGGGCGGATATTGGACGACGCCGCGCCGACGTCGAGGGAAGTGCTTTGTCCGTGTGTATGGACTATGTATGGATGGACGACACATAGGTGATTTATTGTCTGCTTGCGACCTGTGATTCACGGTGTGTGCTTTGAAATTGAAATTCCTTGTTGGAAAAGATTTAGCACGCATTAATTAACTACCTAGGTAAATATTTGCGTCACAAACACAAATAAATTGTTAACTATTTTCACTCCGTGCGTGAGTTATGTGTGGTACGCGCTCGACCCTGAGTGGGCGAAATTTAGGTAGGTACTCGTATCATCGAGAGCCGTCAGAGTCAGAGTTTAGTTATACAAACACAAACAACCCCTGTGCCCCATGGCGGTATAGTTTCGAAAATATTTTGTCATAGACTTTTATAAACCGATATAATTCGATATTCAAAATTATCATTACATATTCGCTTTTTTTGGCTTTTTTTCTGAGTAGGTAGGTATGTACTGTTTTAAGTTGACCTTTATATTATAGTGCACACGAAGTGCACAAGATAGAGCTTTTTAAGCGTTGATACCAGTACGAGAGTCATCAAATCTAATGAGACTATTATAAATTACTTATAAAAATTATAAATTATAACTATAATTTACGTGGTCTAAACCGCAGAGAGCGGAAACGTTTTAAAAAGCGTTTTTAAAACAGGTCCGCTACAACGTCTAAATTTTTTAAAATTAGAAATGTTGATTTGGATTGAAGGTGAAATCAGCGTGGAAAATACATTTTACCGTAGGCACGTCGAGTGTTAATTTGATGAGCATTCTTCTAGTTCGTTGACTTCATTGCTGAAGGTCGTGTCCTTGAAATGTTTTCGATTTAATATGAGCATTATGGCTCGTTACAGGAATTGCATTACATTACATTGAATCATAATTAAATAGGTGCAGTTTCGTAAGGGAAGTGTACCTACTACTTGTTTGTCAGCAATACTTATTAGCTATTTTGCACTATTTTAGTTTAACTATGATAACTCAGCTTATTTAGATAACTAGCTAAGAAAAATCACTGTAAACCTTTACTTTTGCAATAAATAAATAAAATAAATAAATAAATATCCTTGGACATTCCACACAGCGTCATTTAGTCCCAAGCTAAGGAATTTGATGCTTGTGTTATGGTAACCAGATGACTGATATACTACTTATAATTTTTTTTGTAAATACATACATAATATACATAGGAAACACGTATAATAATAAACGTTATTATTATTATGATTATTTACCTGGTGTGGTCCATGGCCAGGAAGACAATGTGCAGCATGAGCGGCACGTGGATGGACCAGTCCAGCTCCACGCCGTCCAGCACCACGTCGCACAGCAGCATCACCGCCACGTTGCATCTGCAAGAAGACGCTTTGAGCACAACCTCGCCAGACCGTATCATCTTTACCGTATCATCGTATCAGCTTTATGAGGTCAGGATAAAGCGCCCACGTTTGGTATATCATAGTATGACCACAATAAGTTTCATTTGGTAAATGCATCGAGGTAGTATTATAGAGCCACAATCAGACAAATAAAATGTAAACGCCAAAACTCTTCGCACACTAGTGCGCCGAGTTTTTCTTTTTAGCGTACAAGCGACATTGAACATTAAAACAAACGACATAACGTATACATTTTCATATTTGTGACATGAAATATGTTTTATGTCACAAAATGAAGATTGTCATTTTACATGAAATATATTGTGGTCATATTACGAGTATCAAAAGTGACCGTTACGACCGCTAAGGAACGCACAGCTCCAGCACATAGGTACAGCACAGAACAACAGCTGCTGATCATTTCTTATTAATAAATAAATATCCTTGGACATTCCATACAGCGTCATCTAGCCTCAAGATTAAGCAATTTAATGCTTGTGTTATGATAACCAGATGACTGATAATACTACTTAAATAGGTATATTTTTTGGTGTATCAACACATATTAATAATAATAATAATATAATGTGTGTCCATCACAATAAGATCAAAACTGTCAAAAGGGCCTCTGTGTGTTGGCTTCGGCCACATGCATGCCTACCAAAGGTCCGGGACTTCATAGTTTCGAGATACGAAAGTTGACAAACATAATAATAATAATTTATTTTAATAAACATATGATAAAAAATATTCAAAAGACATAATAATATAATTAAAAAGAAGGGCAAAACGATTTACAAACTAACTCCGCACTAGGTCAAGCCTGTATCGCGGAAGTTAAAATATTATAGGTACGTAGACTGGAGACAAATATTTGCAGATCATACAAACATTTTGTCCCGTAGCGGGGATCGAACCCGCAACCTCTGCTTACTCCGACTGCGCCGCAGGTGGTCGTCATAAATATTGTAATCGAAAGCTCACTTAAATGCAAACAATGTATGTAGCTTTACCAGAATTACAAAATTAATCAATGTAGTAATTATTTCAGATAATTAAAATCTTTTGTCATATCACTTTGAATCAAAACGCGATACACAATGGTTGTATAATATTAACATACCTACTTGCTTCCCCGGTTTCAGTCGTTGCTCTATATTTATATGTTTTTGATAAACAGAAACAAAATCGAAAACAAAAACAGGTACTTTTTGTATTTGCACATAAATAAAGTAGGCTCCAGCAGTTTTTTTTTATTTAAGTTTAATTCAAAGTCGTTTAGACAGGCTGAAACAATAATTGCCTACAGAAGGCCAGCCTGAAATATTTTAGGTTGTTTCTAAAATATTTCATCTCGCTCGTAGGCTTATTAACGAAACCAAATATATTTTCAAGGTACAATGCAATTTCGTTTCATCATATTCCCAATAAATCTTACTTACAAACTTGTAGTACTTACAAACAACTTGACAATACGGGTACAGAACCCACGCACTTATACATCAATAAAAGACAAGCAGGCGCATCTAAGCATCGGGGGCCGCCTCCTTCCCCCCCATCGCACCGCCGCCGCATTTACACCCCCCTCAGATTGCTCTCACCTGTTGATGCTTGTGCTGAAAGCATTGTTTTTCTTCATTTTCAATTGTTTAAAAACTTTGCATAGTAAAACATACTTCACTGTATTTAAAACTACATAGAACGTTAAAACAATATTTTTGTTATAATTACAAATAAAAAAAATTAATTGTTCGTAATAAAAATGTTGCAAATATACAAAGAGTAGAAATAAAATATGGTCAGAACACTCTTTTATAATATTATTATGGTTGTTTACGCGTCGATGAAAACCGGCTTCGCCGAAACGTCGATTACTGGAATGCTGTGTTAGTGACTTTGATAATAGCCTTTACAGCGAGGTGGAAACTGTTGGCAGAGTTCAGTTGCTGATCTGCAGCTGGTGGACGACAACATGCAAATGTGATGCGTGTCACGTGTGAAAAATTGTAATTAAATTTTTGAACACAATTTCTAAATACAGTGTTTAGTCAAAGTGAAAAGAAAAAACTTCACATTTCCATCAACTCAAGAACTTGAAGAAAATTTCATGATGGAAAATTCTTTAAGAAACTTGTGATACGAATGAACAACAGTGAAATATTAAAAAATGTAATAATAATTATTATTTAACTGAAACCAAAGAAAATCAAATAGCTAGACACTTATTAGGCTTCGCGATGGCCGGACCGAAAAGGGAAAATCCTGGAGTGATCCCACCGGTCGATTATGAATTCGAGGAGGTGATATTGTGGAGTACCATCGACAACATGGTGCGGACCGTTGGCCTCATCGTTGACGTCAAGGTGGCGGGCATGCCTCCAGTGGTCGCGCACACGGCGGTGGAGAAGGAAATCATTAACAAAAGGCGCACGATAGAGCAGCGATTGCAGAGATGCACAGCCGATGATAAAGTTATTTATATAACGATATTAGAAACCCTCCACAAAGATATTATCATTTTAAAACTTATATATCAGGGCGCCCCAATCTTTATCCCTATGAGTCCTTATGTCTTGCTGGGTGAGGACTCCAGCATCTCAGCTTCTTCAGCACCGACTTCGCCTCAAGAACAGGCCTTGCTAGACGAGTGTTCCAGCGTGCCTAGCTCGAACTCCACCAGCCCTCGAGCACAGGCCTTGCAAAGTGCTAAAGGCTCCGCTTCTATTGCTGACCCCGAAAGCAATGATCCCATTTACCAAAATGTGGAGTCAGAAACTCGCAATGAAATTCGCCTTGAACTACTTCTCGGGGATCTGATTTTACCTGGTACTATTGCACAGCAGAAGACTACTTCATTTGCGGCTAAGTTGAAACATAAACTCATGGGCAAAATGAAAAAAGAGCCGCGTCCTAAAGTAGACGATTTGGATAAAAACAACAAGAAGCACACGATAGCAGTATTGCGGGACATCTTAGATAATTTGATGAGAGTTATAGCTCTGCTCGCAAATTTCGTTTTGCCCGGACTACCCCCGCTGAAATACTCGGAGAAAGAATTTGTTTTTCAGCATAGGAGGTTCTTGAGCGGGGAAGAAATGTACCGTCAGTCGAGAATAACGGCGGCCCAGATATTTGTAAGTCAGCACAAGGCATCAAGTGCAGATTATCTCTTGAGAGACAAACCATTAAAAATTACGAATTTTGGAAATGTCATAGCGGGCTTTCATCAAGATGTTCAAGCTTTATACGGCCTGTACAACTATCAAAGCGTTGGTTTCGAGGAGCGCAACAATGGAGCCTCACAAGATAGAAACATTTATGAGAAACTGATAGATTTTGTAACAAGAAACTGTAGTTTTTCACGAAGTTCCAGAGCAGCTTCTTCTCCTCCGTCTTCGGCTTCTGAGGTCTTTCTCTACCCTGACGTGCTTTTGGACTTAGGGACACGCCGTTAATACTCTAAGCGACACCAATCTCTTAATGGATTTAATGAAGGTAAAGTTATTATCTCATGACCTATTTTAACACGCTTTTGTTTTTGTGTGATTTGTGCCGTGTGCTTTGATGTGCTATTTGTTTAAGTAATTGTGAATTCTTTTTTAGTCAATCTGTGGACGATGTTGTGGGTCATACGTTTACTTGTGTCTATATTTACTTAATACTATGTAAAAATATATATAATGTATGACTTTACATTATATATATATATTTATCTTCCCAAATAAATAAAATAAAATAAAAATAAAAAAATAAAATAACATCCGTTATACAAAGTTATGTACTTTAGATTATTTTGTCAATAGTGGTTTGTCACCCGGTGTAACGTTGCGTTTACATGATATTTATTTATTTTTACAATTTATCAAATTTTGACTTTTATCTTAAAATAAATTAATAAAACCTTACTTATCTAACTTAAAACATAACATTAATAAAAATCGTAAAATAATGTATGAAATAATCTGCCTAGCAACAATTTATTTCTAACACTTTATTCCGCGACAGTACCGCAAAGGTGGCGTGATATTCTTTTACGCTCTCTGTGTGCGTGAGTCTTTTGTTCTAATAACTCGAATGTTCGACGGGTCGCGGAGCGCGGGGGTACGCGATCGCCTGTGATCTTGTACCTGACCGGCCGGACACAAACCTTTACCTGCCTTTAGCATCGGACGTATATTTTTAATCCAAGGCGTTCGCTCGTTCCTAGCAGTGACAATACGTACTGATTAAAATCGTCTTGCTTTCAGTTTGCATTTAGAGCGTTCACTCTCTAATCAGTGACAATACGCGCTAGTGCAAATTTAATTTTAAAAAGGCCTTAATTATATTTTCAAACTAAATTATTAAATTCAGTTTTGTTCCTGATCCCCGATAGGGTAAGTGTTGAACAGTGTTAGAAGTAGGTAGGCATAGCTTAGCTTTTTATCATATCAGCCGTGTAAAAACTCATTACGCATTTATTGTATTACCTATACCTATTTAATTATTTATCTTTTAAACATTGTTTTATAATTTATGAGTGCAACATTTATAATTTAATTTATCTTCTTTTTTTTATTGCACTGTAAAATATAAAACATTTTAATTTCACAAAGGTTACGTAAATTATGTACCTACGTACCTACTACCTAAATCTACCAGCTAATCATTTCACCTTCATTTCATTTCATCGCATTGGGCATTGGCTAGTTATTTTACTTATTACAGCTTTGTTCACCTTTCATTTCATTTTGCCAATCATGCCTATTATTTGATAATATTTCTTCTGCTTGTTTGTGTAACTCCGTTCTGATAGTGAATCACCTCTGCACCAACTGCTTACTCGGCTCTCTTCCTAGGCTCGTCGATACAGGGTGTTCACTATCCACGGAGGGATTTTTGAATTTGTATTTATTGTGAACATTTATTCACAGGGTCCTACGCTAGGGCTATATCCCTAGACAAAATCCTTGGACCACAACACACACGCGTCGGCTGACGTCGGCCCTTTTTGTCCTCCGCCGTCGAGACCGAACAACCCTGAGCAGCCTTCTTCAAGACAGCCAGGAGAGTACCGGACCACAAAGTGAAACCAGACTGGCCTTTCGATCCCCCCCCTTATTTAATATATCTTTTTATTGTTGTTGACGTTTCTTAGTTTATTTTTCTACTCCCCTCTCTAAGAACGCCACACCGGAAGGTAAACGGTGAAGGAAAACATCGCATCTTGGAATACAGTCGTGATCATTACCTATATCATTTTCATTTAATATACTCCTCAGGTGGTCTCATAAAAAGTTTCAAGTATCTTCGGAGTAATGAACAGAAATAGACTTCGATAGTGCAGGAAAAAGCTTTCATCTTACGAAATTGTAGTTGGTTTTCATATTTTTTGATTTTGCAACTTTTTTAGGAAATTATTAATACTGCTTGTCAAGCGTTTCTGTAATGTTTTCAAATTGCACGCAGTTTCTCCGAAATGATACGAGTATAATACCTACTACAAATGGCAAAATGATTTTTTTTATTAATACCGACTTCAATTTCGTGAGAGAGCAATATCCTGCCCTCTCGATGTGCATAGGAATGGGAATCATTTGGAATATTTTCTTTCTAGCAATAAAGAGAATCAACAAAATCGATATAGGTATATAAATTATGTTTTTTCGCGGATATCTTCGTCGTTTATGAACCATTAAAACATTTTGAGCATCTGATGAGGATATTCTGAGTATATATTATACTTATATAAATACGGTCGAATTGAGAACCTTGTTTTTTTTAAAGTTGAGAAACTCATTTAAGTCGGTTAAAAATGCTCAAGATCTACTTAGTCTTTTTTCATGATGTTTCTATTTTAGACTCTATATAATAATAAAATTGTAACACGTCGATGTCTGTACATAATTATGAAATATTAATGAAAACTAATATAGGGGTAAAATGGTTCCGCATCATATTTTACCGCAGGTTTAATCCTTTAAAGGGTTGCAATGGGGTGTCAGAGTTTGTATAGGAACGTTGTAAAATATCGATGTTGGGTCTTTTCTCGACAAACACTAACATGTGCAGTGCATCTACATTTTGACACTAATTCTGCTGGAGAAAACACGAGTAAAATACACTCGTCGTACTTTTTGAGGACGAGATGACAAGAAGAGTGGAATTTTCACCTCAAAAGAAAGGTACCCTATTCCAATCATGTTCTATCTACGTACCAATAACGAGAAATATACAAAAAGTACAACGAAAAGTAGCAAGTTATGTTTCCATAGGAAAGTTTTGCCTAATGGTACCTAGAATCTTCTCAGGCAATATTACGGTTTAAGATTTTTGATTTATTTTAATCACTTTAATTATCATCGCTAGGCGAAAATAGGAAAAATAAAAATCACAGACTTGTGGTTATAAAACTACTTCAAGAAAATAAAACCTCTTCACAAACGAACTATTTAAATATAGAAGACTATTAGAAAACTTTTTGCTACTTCTTGCCTTCTCGATAAGTAACGTTCGCGAACGAACGAAGTTATTTACTCGGATCTCAGACTGCGCGCGGATGATTGGATCACTACGACTTAAATTATTCCTTCGATTACTTTCTCTGCCTATAGTTTGTTTTTTTATTTATGGTAGTTAATTATGATCTTTAGAAACAAAATAAATAGGTAAAATAAAATCAATCAAAACGATGTTGGATCACATCGATCAAGAGCCGGTGTTTGGGAATGAATCAATTTAGAGACTATCTCAATATCAATCAATTGAACGGGTTCTTTGACCTGGGTCGTTTTCTAAGGCGAACGCTACACGTAAGATCCATATTGACATATCCGTCAATATACTTCTTTCTTATTACGATATTTACTTTCGGATTACGATATTTATTGACGTGTAGGGTAGTGTATTGACGGATCACAATATTTATCGCTGGATTTCTGGAAATCCATAAATCTGATCCCAGATCCTAGATCGTGATATTTATCTTGCGTGTAGTGTCGCGCGTCAATATTTATCAACGACGATAGGGCAGCGATTATTGCCACACAAGCTCTAATTTTCCTCTGTCTTGGGTCCATCACGTCTGGCTCGTACAAAGAACATATTGATGGTGTAGGGTGTGCTGTGATCCGGCCCAAGATACATAAGTAAATATCACGATAATTATCACGATATTTACTGACGTGTAACGTTCGCCTAAGTAAATCAGTTGATATAGATCTTTGTTATCGACGACACACATGCTTATTTTTCGACGTAAAAAGTCATAAAGCCTACGACTTGCCTACGACCACACTCTTCTCTCTCGTCGTCTCAAATATATGGTTTACAATCCTTCGTTCACAATTTAGATTGACATACAGAATATAGTTAATTTAAAAAGGAATCAAGTGCCAAAAGAATCCAAGCCATTGTAAATCTTAAAATGGAGAAAATAATGTTTTGTGAGCCCATTTTTCCCGGTCACCGGTGTCTATTCGATTATTCGGTAATTCTCAATAATGTTTGCTTATTGTAATTCTGTTTTACAGGAACCCATGGCTATCACAAACGGCTCTGGATGAAAATTATGTTTTTACTTCTAAATAAACAACCGTCGTAGGCGAACACGGTTGTTGCAACACAGCCGAAACGTCGGGTAATAACATTAAGAGGTAAATTACGCGATAACATCCTGTGAGTCAATTTAAAAGTACTTATGAATTGTGATCGCAAAAGTTTAAGAAAAAATATTTTTTTACTTAACGCGTTTAGTGCCCGCGACACACATGGAGTATGTCCCCGCGCCCTCTACTTGACAGAGAACGCGTTAAGTTGTAGACTAAGAATATAAAGTTATTTCTGTTTTTGAATTTTACATAGTTAAATGTAAAAAAACGAATAATAATGTAAGTATTTTAGTATAAAATATTTAGGATAAATTTTAAGATGCGGCTTCTTACATTCTTTGGATATTCACGTTTAATTCAATATTAATAGTTTCAATATTATAGTATTTTTGTATGGACATACACACATACACAAAGGGAGAGGGTACCTACGTATTTTTATGATTATCGGAGCGCAACTAAGTATGTGCTGCAAAACTTTTGGATTTTCAAAATTTAAGAAATGGAAATGGGGAGCTGTTTTGGTACGGGAAAGAAAGAAAGAAAGAAAGAAAAAAACATTTATTCTTGTAGGACCTCAAGGATCACTTAAGTTTCGTTTTACATGCTAGGTGATTCTAATGCCTGTTCCAACGCGACTCCCTACACCAGGGAAAGAATCAGGCAAGAACCTGGTGGTGTGAGCCTAGCTTTTTTTTAAAAGCGATCCCTTAACAATCTAAAATAATCTAAATAGTCAAGCTTTAGTGGGAAGCCAGTCGAACAAAGTAAGGCATGTCAAAGAAATTAAAAGTAATTGTAAAGTTAAAGGGAGTATGTGGGCAAAAGCTTCGATGTATTTTTAAATAATATTGCACGAATTAAATCTTTTGAGCGCACTGTTACTCTTATTGTTACTACTTACATATTAAGATAAAATGAGATGTAGATTGTTATGCAAGGATTAAAAGGTCTTTCTTACGAAAAAGCTAAATATAAATTTGAAAATTTTAATCTTAAACACGAACAAATCATAAAATGAAAAGAGAAAGTGAAGAGTGTTTTAATACCGCGGGAGAAAGACCATTTAATGCACTTTAGGAGCCCAGTATTGGGACGAAAATAGAAAAGAAAAAAACATTACTATATTTTTTAAGTAAATGTTACTATGAATGTTGAATGTTGGTATTAGAAATAAATTAAAGTACCTTCTTAATTAAATTATAAAATGGAAGCAGCTAGGGCACCTAGGCACACGGTAACGCAGTGTCCTAGGCTGACCAATCTCTCCAACACAATTGAACTTACAACAAAAGAAACCGTTTCGATATTTAGTACCTTAGTTATTGTTTATTGTAATAAACACAACGAATAATGTTGAAAATACTATTGTAACATAATTCATGTCCATGTTTATGAAATTATAATAAAGAGGCTAAGAAATACTGCGGTTTTATTTATGGAAATCATCATCATATCCCGGGCATAGGCCTTCCTAGTTTTGTGCTACCTACTACGGTTTTGGGCTAGTTATGTAAATCACAAAAGTAAATTAGTGACACTGTTATCTACGAAAGTTGTTAAAATTATTTTCAGTGTTAAAGGATCGGGAAATATAGAAACTTTTTAAATTCAAATATAAAAAAAAAAGAATAAGTTTTCCTAGCTCAGGTCTTGTTTTGACTCTTTTAGCTACTATAACAGGTGTTCCTTTTAGAGGCGGATAAATTTAAATTGAAATAAAACAGAGATAAACGTAATTAATATCCATCTTTATTAATTAGAGCTTCTAGCTCTATTCGTCACTCGTTCATCGGTTCCGATCGGACAAGTGCCTATTAAGTATTAGAGATACAATAGAATCTTGACCGTGTCTGTTATCAACGACTAATAACGTGTTTATTTTCCATTATTTAAATAAATAAATATTCCTGGACATTTTTACAATGCTTGTGTTATGGTAACCAGATGGCTAATATACTACTTAGATACATTTTTTTGTAATTACATACATATTATAGATAGAAAAACATCTAGGACAAACCCGGAACAAATATCTGTAGAACATACAAACATTTACCCCGTGGCGGGAATCAAACCCGCAAGCTCCGCGTCTCAGGCGAGCCTTCACCCACTGCGCTAGTACCGCGATCAAAAGTAGTCTATTTTTAATTCAGGTTATAAGCGCAATCCTGGTACCAAATTTCATTCGAATCCATCCAGCCGTTTGAGCGTGAAAGAGCAACAACATTCACACTTACAAACTTACACACACACAACCTTACACCTTTATAACATTAGTAGGATCCCTAGCTTGTTTCCGCGAAAAGGCTATTCGTATTTTTGTTACTTTACAAGGCAAGAACCACAACAGAAATTTGCGTGGGCGTGAATGCACGTAACTAGCAGACGTAGCAGAGGCTATGACCTGTCGCAAGGGCCGCATAATCTTCATCTTACACTAAACACTTTAAATTAGCCGCTAGAGTCGGTAGTCGCTAAGCATAAATTACTGTGAATAGGTAAGTATATTAAGCTAACCAGAATCTTATAATCGATATGTACCTTATATCGAGTGTGCGAAGCGAATAAAGATCTTAGTAGATTTTTGCTTACGATGTATGAACGTTTCACATTTTTGTGCTCAATAACTAACGAACCGTTAATCTAATCTTGGTAGGTATATAGGTAGTGATAAGGCAATTTGCTGGTAACCTAAAGAGCTTAGTCCGTGATAAGGTGGTAAAGAATTGGGTTCTGAAGGTGGTAAAAAAAAGTTAATCGAATACACTATGAAAAGGCTTTTTTTTTAAATGGTTAAAAATAATTTTTGGTCAAGGATAATAATATATCGTTTTTATATAATATGATAAAAAAGGTCAAAATAGGCAACTATTGTAATGTGACCTTCCCGTTTCCTAAGAGTTACGATGTTTTCGTATGTCGCTGCAAATTTTAATTCAATGCTAGATCGCTATCGTTGCGTTTTGAAAAGTTTTTCTAAGCTTTAAACTTTTTCAAACAATATTTATTTTATATTAGAGAATTTTTTGCAGTTTAGGTGAAATCTTGCTTTTCTTTGAGTTTGTTTTCCACAGTTTTTCATGCGCGCGATATCGCAGTTCTCAGCTAGTCCTGTATCACTCGTCAACTCTGAATTCACTGCTCTCACATTCATATCCTTTATAATATGTAAGGACTCAATGTAAGCCATATTATTATGATTATAACCAGTACCTGATTTCTACAAATAACATTAGCCTTAGTAATCATTATTTTCATTTGAATGACTTGGTAATGTGATGGTAATTAGTGAAACATCAACAAAATATGTACAACTATTTATTTCAATTATTTATTTTAATATTATAATGCTTCAACACTTCATAAAATAGTAAATAAAACACTTACTTACATAAACTTAAATACTTATAAGTATTACAAGTATTATAATTGATGAGCACAGCACGCAAAACCACCATTCGTTAACACACTTAACACTAGGAATAGTAGTTATAGGTACCTATTTACAATCGCAATGCACAATCGCACAGTGCAAACTAGAATAGCGCGTTGTCCAGACAAATCCAGCTGTAGCGGGCTGTAAAGGAGCTGTAAAAGAGCTGTAAAGGGGCTGTATACCTGTGGAAGCCGGAGATGGGTTGGCTGCTGTCGGGCAGGAACTCTGTGAGCAGCGCGAAGAAGCCGCCGTACTCTGGCATCGGCAGCGGGCGCGGCTGCGGGTCCCGCGAATCGGCCGGTGCGGCACCGCTCCCGCACGGCGTCGGCGTCGCGCCCACCTCCGGCCCCAGACCCGTCTGCAACAAACGACACTCTTACCCGACCACTCCAAACTATTTAATAAATCAAACATAAAACATCCCCTTTTTTAGAAGTCGGTAAAAAATCTAGTACTTATATTGAATTGCTGGGTATCGCTGTAGGCCTTAGGTTTTTCGCAATAAGATGATGGAATGAATGCTATGATGACATGTAGTGATGAGAACTGTACATCTATCCTCAAAAACTATAGCGTTTATAATACTTATTAGTGAGATCATCATCAAAAATACTTAATTTAAATTTACATACACTACACAATATAGAACAAGGGTCTCTCAAACTAACTCACGACGGCTCGTCAAGTCGTCACGGGATGCTCGAATGCATAGCCAAATTTCATCTGTATTGCGAATTCCAAAACGTACTAAGTACCAACTAGTCTATTTTTATTGCGAGTGGTCAGATGGTAGAAATAGTATTTAATTTTGTTCCTTCTGAAGCGTCTTCTTTCATTTGCTTGATCTGTCTGTCTACCTCTTCTAGATACTTTTGATCTGATAAAACTGATTGTTTTTCGATAGCGGAAGTAGGAATCGTTAGATTTATGATATAATTGATAGGAGGAATCTCGACTTTTATTACGTCCGCTTGCTTGTTTATAGAATTTGATTGAGTTTTGTGAGCGTAAACAGTAAACGAATTACTCTTGATAATGCATTCTTCGCTTAATGTAATGATTCCAGCTTTATTTAATTGCTCTGCTGAAACTTGATGCTCACATATGATACGCACCGAACGTTGACCGCAGCAAAAAAATAAATAATTATTTACATTGTCTAGTTCAACCCATGAATCTTTGCACTTTGATGTAGTAGTTTCACATTTATCTGATAATTGGCTTTGGGCACATAGATTTTCGTCTGCTCTCATCTGATGAACTGGATGTTTTAAAGGACATAAGTGAGCGTCCTTGTCAATTTCTATACAACTATGTACATCTCTTTCTGAAATAGGTACATAAGAATCTTTATGTAGGTTTATTGCTACGTAATCTGATACTGGTACTAAGCTAATCATTTTGTTTTCAATTCTCTGTGGGATAGGTATAAGTTTGTAAAGTTCAAAGTAGTCTCTACTAACTAAAGGAATTTTGATTTCAAATATGATAAACTTCTTTGATGCTCTTGCTTTCACGTTCAGTAAATGGTACATTTTTGATAAGTCTGCTTTAGGATTATTTAAGGGCAATGTCATGTCTCTTGATAATAATCCCATGATGACATTCATTTCATCTTTCAACTGCTCAGGTGTGAGGAGATGGAAGTTGAATTTTCCCGAGTAGATGTTTGTCAAAGAGTCAATGATAGTATCTTGAATGTTGTGTAAGTTTGCTAGAATACCTTGTGCGATAACTGATGATAATGTGAATTCATTTGCATCCCATACTTTCTGTAAAGCATCCTCTTGCTTGTGTAGACCGTTCTCTAAATTGTTCAGATGTTGATTAAAAAACTTGCTTTGTTTTTCGATTGATGTTTCTACTCTTTTAATTAAGTTGAATTCTCCCTCGACGACTGAAGTCTGATTTTTCCACAGCATTGATAAATGTTTCTCGTTATCTCTTATAGTCTCAATGTCTCGCTCGTATTGTTCTGCGAAATCCTGATCCAATACTCCGAACAGTTTATTCGCTACGAACCCGACACCGTTGATAAGACCGCGCGCTATTCTCGTGCGCGTGCTACGTGTGAACTGCTTACCGAGCAAAATGCTGTTGTAGTGTCCGAGTTCATGGAGCCCGTGATGTAATTGGAGAAGGATGACATCACATTGGGGTATTTTGTTATTATTTATTTTATGGTAGCAAATGTTATCTAAATGATTTATGTATTTTTCAAGTAGTTCTGTGCTTTGCCAATAGGGAGTCATGTCGTAGTAGATAATTAAATTCCATTGATCTCTTTTGAGACGAATGTTAGTGATTCGATCGAAGTAAAATCCTTGAGTGATATTAAGGCTTGATATTTGATATTTGGTACAATTTGCTGGTATTGTCATCATAAACAAATACAAAAATAGCATGAAGATAAAGCTGTGTTTACTCGATCTCTTAGCAGCGTAATTTGTAGTAGAAGCAGAAACTTCTTCTTGTTTACGAAGTTTTCTTTCAGGTTCTTGCTCGACAGTCTCGCTTTCTCTTATAGGTAATTTTGATATTTTAGTAATTGGTCTTTTGATCTGACCGTTCTTGGTTTTAATGCTGACTACGCGTACGTAGTTGTCTTTACCAGGATGCAAGGCTATGATTCGGCCAAGAGCCCACTTCCCTGAGGGCAGATTCGCGTCGTGAATGATGACGACGTCGTTGATATTAAGATTTTCTTTAGGTTGACGCCACTTGCTTTTCGCTGATAATTGACTTAAATATTCAGCTTGCCACTTTTTCCATACATCTTCTACTATCTTTTGCGTGAGTTGCCATCTTGTTCGCTGGTCCCTCTCGGTTTCTAAGATAGTCAAGGTAGGACCACTTGCTAAAAAGTGCGCTGGGGTTAAATATTCCAGATCTTCCGGATCTTCCGTTAACGGGCATAGCGGCCTTGCGTTGAGACACGCTTCTAATTGCGATAATAACGTGGAATATTCTTCAAAAGTTAATTTCTGTTCGCCAATTACTCTCTTTAAATGATACTTAAGGCTTTTTACCGCAGCCTCCCAGAGTCCTCCCGCACTAGGCCAGGCAGGAGCGTTGAAATGAAACTGAATATTCATATCGGTGATAGAAGTGTAAAAATTTTCATCTAGAGTAGCTTTAATATCTAAGTATTCTCTGTTGAGAATGTTACTAGCTCCAACAAAATTAGATCCGTTATCACTGAAGATGTGACGGGGGGCTCCTCTCCGAGCCGCCATTCTACGTAGGGCAGCTAGGAAGGCAGATGAGCTCAGGTCTGACACTAGTTCGAGGTGCACGGCCTTAGTCACCATGCATACGAATACGGCAACATATCCCTTGCTTGTTTTTATTCCACGACCCTTGCTTGATTTGACGTCGACGTAACCAGTGTAATCAACGCCGACGTTATAAAACGGTCTCGTTGGACTTGTTCGAACAGCAGGTAGGTCACCCATTATCTGGTTATGTTTGATCGGATCGTGACGTCTGCATTTGACGCAACCACGCAGTTGTTTCTTTACTATTTTATTTCCTCCTATGAGCCAAAACTTTTTTCTTAGAAATGCCGATGTAAGACGAGCCCCACCGTGATAGGATGCTTTATGGGCTTGATCTATAAGAAGTTCTGCTAAGCGGCTTGTGCCTGGTATTATGATTGGATGTTTCATTTCAAAAGGCAAGTTAGCATTTCTTAGTCGGCCTCCAACTCGTAGGATACCGTTTTCATCAATAAACGGGCTAAGTTGCAGTATGTTACTTTTAGGGTGTACCTGACTGTCTTCTTTCAATCTGTTGATTTCTTTTGAAAATTCGTGAAGCTGGACTTGCTTTATGATATAAATTTCTGCTTTGTTCCGTTCTGATATTGATAAATAGGCTTGCTTATGCCTTTGGATGAATCTGAATATATATGATAGGATTCTTATAATCTTGCTGAGGGAGCTATACTTTGATAAAAGTTGATAAATGATATTGTTGTCTATATTTTGTTCTGTGACAACGTTGACTTTGCAAACTTTCTTCATTTCTTGATTAGTGAGATATATTTCGGATTGTTTGCTTTGTACGTCATAGTTTGGTAGCCAAGACGGTCCCTGCCACCACAAATTATGATGTATCAATTGGGTTGCTGTTAAACCTCGGCTTGCGCAGTCTGCTGGGTTCTCTTCTGATTTTACGTAATTCCAGCATGCTGATGGCATTGTGGTTGTTATTTCTCGCACTCTGTTGGCAACAAAAGTTTTCCACCTAGCTGAATCTCCACTAAGCCAGGCTAGTACAATCATTGAATCGGACCAACCGTATATCTTGATTTCATAGTTGCTCAAGCACTGTTGCACTTTAAGCATGAGTTTTGATAGAAGATGAGCTGCGCTTAATTCTAACCGAGGGAGAGTAACGCTTTTTCCGCATGGTACTAATCTTGCTTTGCCGACCAATAATGTGATAATAGTTTGGTCACCTCTTTTAACTTTACAATAAATGACGCACGCGTAAGCTTTTGTCGACGCATCACAAAAGCCGTGTAATTCGACGACCTCACGTTCATTTGTTGATATCCATCTTGGTATCTTCAATTGATTTATGTTATGTATATCACTTTTTATTTTAATCCATTCTGCTAAAATTTCTTCTGGTAGAGGGTCATCCCATTGGATTGCTGACAACCATACTTTTTGAAAAATTATTTTTAATTTCGTTGATAAGGGTGCAAGCCACCCGAGCGGATCGAATAATTTTGATATATCTGATAAAAGTGATCGTTTCGTATCCCGCTCGGTGGACGATTCTATTTTCGAGCTGAATAAGAAAACATCCTGCTGGTGATTCCAGCCGAGTCCCAGTGTCCTGGATAACTCCACTTGCTTGAAATTAAAGCTCTCTTGTTCGTCTTTTACAGAATAGGGATCTGATAATTCAGGAACATTGGACTTCCACTTCCGTAGATTAAAGCCACCTGATTTTAATATATTGATGAGATCGTTGCGTAATCGTTTTGCTGCCTGTACTTCATGTGCACCGTGGACCAGATCGTCCATATAAAAGGACCTTTCAAGGACCTCAGCTGCTGATATTTTTGATATTTCTGTTTGGTCATGATATTTAGATTTTACATCTGATGCCAACTGTCTGAGGGTCATCATTGCTAAGAACGGTGCAGCTTTTGTTCCATATGTAACAGTTGAAAGCTCCCAATCTTTGATAGGTTCCTGTGAGGACTCTCGCCAAATTATTTTTTGATATTTTCGATCGTTTTCATTAATCCAAATCTGTCTAAACATTTTTTCAATGTCTGCTGTAAAGGCGTATTGATATTGTCGCCACTTGATGATAAGGGACTGCAGGTCCTGCTGAAGGTTAGGTCCACACTTCATTACGTCATTCAAGCTATGTCCCGACGAAGTTTTAGCTGATCCGTTAAATACAACTCTAAATTTTGTGGTTGTAGATTCAGCACGTTCTACCCCGTGATGGGTTAAGTAGCAATCAGGTTTGGTGGAGCTGCTTGAGACAGGATTCATGTGGCCCATTAATTGATATTCCTGCATAAATGACTTATAACTTGATTCCATTTCCGGATTCTTGGTGAATTTTTGTTCTAATGTTTTAAATTGAGCTACTGCTCTGTTTTTTGACATCCCTAAATTAACCTCGCAGTCTTGTTTTAGGGGTAGTCTTACCTCATAACGACCATCATCTCGTCGAGTTGTCGTGGTTTTGTAATACTGAATGCACTCTTGATCCTCAATTGATAAATTGGATTCTTCAGTAATATCTTCGATTTCCCAAAATTTTTGAATTTCGTCGACATTATTCATGATTACGTTACATTGAAACGTTTTTGTGCATCCACTTAAAATCCAACCTAGACGCGTATTTTGCGCCATAGGTGAATCTTTTTGTTGACCTCTACAAATTCCTTCTAATAAAATCGTAGAATAAACATCGGCCCCGAACAGAAGGTCGACTGGACGACTGATATTGTATTCGGGATCCGCTAAAGAGATATGATCCAGGTACGGCCAATCCGGTTTAGTGAACGAATGACTCGGTAGATTTTTTATAAGGTTTTTCATGATAATTACGTTGGTTTTGAATTTGAAATCGCTAGTTGTTGATACGCATTTGATATTGATGGATCCTTTGCAGTTCGATTGCTTCGCGCCAATTCCTGATATCACACCTTGCCATTTTTGACGTGGTAGCCCAAGCAATTGGGCTGCATTTTCGGTGATCAGAGAGATTTGAGAGCCTTGATCTAATAGCGCGCGCAACTTGATGAATGTGCCATTCGAAGATTCAACTTTAATCTCAGCTGTAGCTAATAGAATTTCAGGTATATCCAACTGTAATGACACGTGCGAGCTTCGAACCGCTTGCCCTTGTTTAGGTATGCTTACGCTAGCATTTCTTGAAGTCTTTGCCCCGGCCTCGATATGACTTTGAACAAAGGCTTCATGTAATAATGTGTTATGTGGCTGGTTGCAATCACGACAGCGCTTTTCTGAAATGCATTCTTTGTCATAATGACAATAAAGACAGTTTTCGCACAATTTCAGCTTTTCTACCGTCTTGCGTTTTATTGAAGGAGTCATTGCGCGAAATTCATTACACTGAAAAATTGCGTGGTTATTCATTTTGCATATTAAACATCTATAAAATTTTGTCGTGTAGACACCTTTGTTGTTCACAGGTTGTGCAATGCTACGTCCGGTCGATGACTGCTTTGTGTTGAAATTGTTATAAGTTTTATGATTTTTATTGCTTGATAATGAATGATAATTCTGAATGTTTTTTGGTTCGGATTTTCTTCTTGAACTTTCCAACGTCGTAAACTTGTTTTCTAAGTAGGATAAAAACTCTTCCAGCTTAGGTACTTCCTTGGGTTCCTTCACTGAAGCTAGGTAATCGCTTAGTGTCTCATTGTCCAATTTCTGGCACATGATATGAATGATAAGTGGATCCCACGAGTCTACCGCTACTCCCAAGTTCTTGATTGCATTCATGCTTTCGCGTATAACGTCGTGGATTCTCTTGATATGATTGATTGAGGCTTGCTGGACCACAGGGATGTTGAGCATTAAGTCGAAGTGCGAACTCAAGATAAGCCGTTTGTTGTTATATCTATGATTCAGAATTTCCCAGCTAACACAATAGTTATCAGATGATATCGTTAAATGTTGGATCAATCTTTCTGCTTCACCCTTTACCTTGGACTTCAAGAATTGCATTTTTTGCGCGTTGGACAAGGTAGGGTTGGTATGGATGGTTTCAGTAAAGAGATCCTTGAAGCTAGACCATTGTTGATAGTTTCCAAAAAATGTTGGTATTTCCATGTTTGGAGTAGATTTTTCCCTGTGCGAGACAGACCATAGTTTTTTATTGATTGATTTGATAATTTCGTTGAACTTTTCTTCCTCAATAAAAAATTGGGATTCATACTCTGGATTTCTCCCGCCTAATTCACTATCTAGTTCCCAATGAAGAGAGTCGATCGTGGACCAGCGAGTATTAATGATGCGCAACAGGTGATCGAATTCCCACTTCTCTGTTACGGTATCCAGGTTGATGTTCGAAATGGTATGTTCAAAAGCCTTGAAATTACTGCTCTGCTTTCGCAGCATTTCATCGGTCTTACTATTTTGAGAAGAATCTCGTTGAGGTTGACTCAAAAACGAAACATTTTTTGCTGAAGTGCCGGGCGTGGCCAGCGGAGTTGCTGGTTTGATAATAGGAGTAGAGGGTCGGCTTTCCTCAGCCGGCCTAGTATAATTCTGTATAACTGCCCAGATATCGTTGAACCTTTCTTTAGTAAGCTCAAACTTATTTTCTGTGAAATATTGATTAGTCCTCGTACCAAATCCACACAGCTTGATATGATTTGATTGATATTCTTGCCAGTAATTAGTTAAAGTGTCAAGCCTACGTTTGATATAGTCCGGAGATTTCCTCTCGGATCCGTCTTTCTTAAAATTAGTAAAGAGCTGCTCAATAGCGCCTGATATTTGCTCTTGGGTTGATACGAAGTCTTCTAAGCTCGTCATATTGATATTGATATTAAGAAGTAAGAGAAATATGGACAGATCTTACTTGATAATTATGTGCAGATGCTTGCAGAGTGAGGATCGCAAATCTGGCTAGTCCACGTCTCCTCTGGATCTGATGATAGAGTGCGGAGCCAGCGGTGTCCAGCTACGCCTCCGGTGTCTGTTGTCACCTATTGCTTATAAGGGTCACGAGCCTGCTTAGCCACGTCCTTGATATCTGTTGATACCCGTTGATACCCGTCGAAGTGATACGATAGTGAGCTGTTTGCTCACGTGATAGATGATAATTCCACTTGTTGATGGAGTCCCTCACTTATAACACAGAGTCACGATTATGATACTACACTGTTCACTGAGTCACTCGCGAGGTAGATACAGTTAATTAAAATTTAAAAAAAAGGATGTACGGTCGTACACCACTGGAATATGATAATAGTTTGTTTGCTTGATAAATCAGTAAAACAAGTGATAAATTTTAACTGATGTATTGATAATTGATACTTATGATAGTTTAATGATATGAGTCGCCTGGTTGATGGCCGATCGCGAACTGAATGTAATTTATAAAGTAATGTAAAATGCTGAAACTGCATGACCTAAATAACGGGTCGATGTACGTGCTCGTACAGCAAGTTTAGATTAATAATCAGGGCGGAATATGAAGGGTTACTGGGGGACGCACACAAATTGAATGCAACAGTCCAAGGTCGGAGTCCGGAATGCGTAGCATGTCATAATAATTGCATTTTTCTAAAGTTTTTAAATAAATCTGAATAGCGCGATAAATTTTCCCAGAATTTCATTCATAAAAGATGATGATTGAATATTATATTGCATGCATTTGACTCTACATGGCCAGAAATGGGAATGGGCCGAGATACGTGGAGGAAGAAAGGAGAGACCTTTGCCCAACAGTGGGACATAATAGGTTATAAAAATATCTATATTAAATCGACAAATCTTTAGGAATAAAGGGCTAGTGTATACGTCGATGGTAGAAAGGGCGAGTGTGTGAGTGTGTGTGAGTGTGTGTAGCGTTACCGGCGTTGCGTCGCCGTCCGAGGGCGGGAGCACGTCGTCGCCGGTCGAGGTGGAGCAGGGCGGCGCGGAGGCGCGCTTCGAGCCCGGCGTCTCCGGGCCCTTGCTGCCGCTGCAACAAAACATGCTTACTAGTACCTACTCTCTTTTAAACCTTCACGGTTAGAACACATTAAAAAATAACATATTTTTGATAACCAGATCAGAACATATTGTCTCATGGCGGGAATTGAACCCGCAACCTCCGCGTCTCAGGCGGGCCTTCGCCCACTGCGCCTTAGTAACATAGTGGTTTTACCTACAGTTAAAAGATTTGTTTATGTTACTTGTCTCAGTGTGTGTTTTAACATATTTACTCTACTTTTGTGCGTGTTTGGTAAAAACAAACTCCCCTAGTTAGCTAGCCGGGCTGGCGCAAAAAAATTAAATAACGACAAACAGACACTGCAAATTGTATTCCGTAAAGTACGCTTCATATGTGATTTGACATCATAATTATTTTAAATGGGCTAATATTTACTTTACATTGAAAACGGGGTAAATAGTATTTGAACAGTTTCCAAGTTTTAATCGATCTAAGATACTTCAAATGTAGTGGCCCTAAGCTGTGCGGAATGTCTCGGACGCATCTGAGGAGTTTGGACGAAGTACGAGAACTATTAATGAAGTTCAACACGATCACTGCCTCAACTTGGTCGACAACTTGAGTAGCTCAATACTTAGCATGCCTCGTTACCTTACAACAATAGTTACAAGTTGGCGGACAGGAATGTGTGATGCTGTCATTCTATCAAAGTAATACAATGTTTCGAAACCACTATATTTCCATCATATCCCGGGTAAGGTCTCAAATATATTGTCACATAAAGTGAGAAGTGCCAAACACATGGTACAACCATTGCTGAATGGTACCAATGAGGTAACTCCTTCAGGCACAAACAGTTGGACGGATTTAAATGAAATTTGGTAACAGGACGCTTACTGGATTAAAAAATAGGCTACTTATGATCGCGGTATTCCCACAGGAACGGGAACTATTCACCGCGGGTAACACCGCGGGGCGCAGCTAGTTGTTAATATAGAAATGATAATATACACTACGGTAAAGATAAACTGCAACCCTTGTAAACTTTATACCTACAACACTCGACATTACATTATGTTTTATTGCTGAGTGATTGGTTAGACTCAAACCAAACCTTGTGGTGCGGATGGGATTTTAATGTGCAACATTATGTTCCTCGTGTTTTTCCACTGAATTGTACGCAGAAATAACATTTAAATGAATAACTACTAAAGAACGCCTCTGTAGGGGTAAAATAAGTCCCTACTCGTATGAAAAGGAGAGCACAAATTATACAAATTCTCAGAATGGACATTTAATATTTCCCCGTTATAACACTTCAAATGAAATTCAGCATCCGTCGTTTGAAAATGAGTTCATGGAATATAACACAGAGGTATTGTGGTGAAAACATGTTGCTTAAAATAGTGTGTTGTGTAGCCGGTGCTGGGAACTGTATGTACTGTACAATGTACTTCTTTCCCATGGGGGTAGGCAGAGACCACGGACCTCTACTTACTGCGATCTTGACACACCTTGTCGTCTCGTTCACTCTCATTAGATTCCTTCATACGCGCTCGCCTGTTCAGGGTACTTTTTACTTGTCCCTTCTCCAAAATATCAACGATTAGCCTGACGAGGCTCCTTGCAGTTATGAACAGAAGAAATACACCTCGAAAGTGCAGAAAATGTCTCTCTTACGAAATTGAAATCGGTTTCATATTTTTACAATTATATCACTTGTAATTAATAGAAATAAACATTCTCGTTAGCATCTTATGAACAGAAGAAATACACCTCGAAAGTGCAGAAAATGTCTCTCTTACGAAATTGAAATCGGTTTCATATTTTTACAATTATATAACTTGTAATTAATAGAAATAAACATTTCTCGTTAGCATCTTACAAAATGTATCATATCACTTCTATGTCGGATTGATTGCACCGCTCCGCTGCATTTGTGCGCGCTAATGGGCATTCAGTGAGCGAGAGCTTTGTGAGCAACTTGTACAGCTCTCGACTAGGGAATACAATCCCGGGATCGCGGATTATTTATCGGGATTCAAATCCCGGGATTTGAAATAACTGGCCAAGTGCTTGTCGGGCCATTCTCAATATAGGGTTCCGTACCCAATATACGAAGGTATTTAGATGTATTTAGATTCAATCATGTTTTAAACATTCAAAACTTAATTAAAATACGAGTAACTCGTAATTTTCTACGAATTATTTACATTTTTAGTTGATTCACTATTGCTCGTCAACATAACATGTAAAGCCTACTTGGCTGTGATGGTTTTCCTTTTAAATTAATTATATGTACTTCAATTATATTTTTTACATATTTCCATGAAACGACGGACGACGACACTTGACTTTAACGAAAATTAGCACTTTATAGCTAAATACTTCACCAACTAATATTTAAATTGAATAATGGTCCTGTGTATAATTTAACCTTGATCCTAGGAATGAACAACGTAACGCGCGCTGTCAGTAGCAATCAGCTGATATTTGTATTTGCTTTGTCTGTTTGTGTTGTATAAATAAATATCCATGGACAATCCACACAGCTTCATGTAGCCCCAAGCTAAGAAACGAAATGCTTGTTGTATGGTAACCAGATAACTGATTATACATTTTTTTTGTAAATACATACACATTATACATAAAAAAACTCAGACTCGAGACAAATATTTACAGATCATACAAACATTTGTTCTGCGGCGAAGATCGAACCTCTGCGTCTCAGACTTGCTTCCATCCACTGCGCCACAGAGGTCGTCACGTAAATTTTATTAAGATTTTTTAATAATCTAGTAACAGGATTGAAATTTTACGGTCCAAATATCATCGTAACTTGCTAGTTTATAAAAATAAATGATAGTCTATAATTTATTTTTGTTTGAACTTCTTGTCTCTTTTACGACGCTTAAGTTAATTATGGTTTGCTACAGACACTATAGTAAGTATTTTTTAGTTCAAAACATTGACAGCAATTGTAAAAGTCAGAAAAAACGCATTGTGCGTATTTTTATAAATAATTTGTAAAATTCGAAAATCCCGGGATTCTTCCGGGATCTAAAAAGGCCCGGGATTGGATGCCCTACTCTCGACCCGCTATTCCCGGTATTTTGATGCAAACATCAACATCTCATTGTACATTATCCGATACACGCGCTACGCAAATAGAAATAATACTCTTTGACTTCAAGCACCCACATAATATTTTTATTTTTATAATATTTACATAAATATTTCTAGTAAGCCTAATTATATACAAGTCATAACGGAGAGAGAGAACAGAAACAATTTCGGCAACTTCAGATTTGACTCTTCGAAGCCCTTTGCTCAAAAATTCTACTTTCTCCGAACTGTGTAAACTGCTCGCAAATTCTAATACAAGGTGTTGAAAGATGGGGAAGTAACCTCCAGCTACTGCATAGTTGGAGGCAGCTAATAGGTTATCTTAGGATTTAAATAAAAACAAATTGTTTAGGTGTATGTCAGTACAGGTCACCTCCCACACTACCTAGAGCACATAGAAATAAATTCATATTTTGCACAATAGAGCCTGGTTCGCGGCACGTGGCGCAATTATGAGAATTCAATACTTTGTAGCGTCGGAATTGTAAAGGTGGATTATACTCGTTAAAGTCTACTTACGAGAAAACGAGAATTCTAGATTCTACTGAAGACATGTCATGTCTTTATGTTGTCCTGAGGTGTTTTGAACACAAAGTACTCTTATATAAACATCTTGTCAAATATTGTGAAAGTATCGAAAATAACTTTACCTATTAGAATAGAACATTACAACCTATATTTGACACATTTACTAATAGCATGCAAATGTAAGACTTTTGTTATTATTAGTAGCTACTAGGTGAGCAACAGACATTTTCCTCCATTTTGTGTTTATAGTAAAAACTACAAAATGTCACCGATTTAGTCTAAACAATTATGTTCGCCAATCAATCACAATTTTTAATAAAGTACAAAATAAGACGGGGTTACTAGCAGCTAGCAGCGGGCCACCAGAAAACCTATTAATTTATGCAATTTTTGTATCTTTTTCTTTTCTGGTAATTAAATAATTTGTAATTTGTATTTGGAGTTTTATGACAGGCTAAAACGCTCCGTCATGGTTCAACGATTTAAAAGCCGCTATAGACACTTTTGCAGAAACACGAAAGCGCTCAGCTGTTAACTTTGTGAGTTTTGGACCCTAACTCTGTGTGTATCCTGGGAGCTGCCTAAACAGCTGAACGGATCAGAGCGAGGTGTCGGTGTTGTGTGACTTACCCAGACTTGGCGGGGTCCTCGCCGCTATGCCGCTTCGTGTGGATGGTGCCCTTCTCGACGGGCGCCAGCTCGCCCGCACGCCCCGTCGCGTCCTGTGCACAAACATACATCACTTGCGACTCACTGATCTCACCTTATACCGTTGCATTATATTACACATATCTAATTACAAAGTGCACTGTATGTAACAAGCAAATGAACATTCGCATTTTAATATAAGTTTACCTGCGAGCCGGTGCCGGGTCCGTCGCTGTGACCCGAGGTGGCTTTGCGCATGGAGGTGAGCCGGTAGAAGGGCGGCGTCTCGGTGCGCTCGATGAGGCAGTTGAGGGTCTCCACCGTCTGCAGCTCCATCATCATCTCGTCCAGCAGGCGCTCCGGCCGAGACCGCGCCAGATACAGCACCACGCGCTTCGCCTGAACATAAACAAATCAAACAAAGCCGTAGAGTAACACTACACTTTTACAAAAATAGACGTGTAGGTGTAGGTATGTTTCCTATAGATTCCAGGCACTCTTCAGTTTAGATCTATTGGACCTATTCGGGGTGGGTCGCTAAGTTGATTAATACTAAAAAGCTTTTAGTTTCATTAATAAGCCTATCATACCCAGCATTCCTTTGATCTTTCTAGTCATCGCAAAGCTACAATCGAAATTGGACAAAGAAGTTCACTTTACATTGGTAGAAACTGTAGCAAAAATGTAACACCAACTTAAGTTAAAACAAGAGAAGCGCTCGAGCGAAGCTTGCTAAGACGTTCATTATAGAGCGTCGAAGTTAAGCAACGTTCTGAGCGGATTACAACTATTACTACGAAGTTAAGTTTCGTGCCTCAACCTGTGGTGAACCGATTTCTAAGAACATTTGTCACAAGAAATCGTCGCGTGCGGAAGTGCATCTTTTTCGGCCTTTTATAGGTTTTCGCTAATAAGAGCCAGTCTCCCGAAATCATTTCACTGCATCCCTTAAGGTACGCGCGACACCAAACTTCCGCGCCACGTAACGCTGACTAAGCATTTCATCGATAAGAGCGACAGCTCTCGCTGGGGTGGCCTCAAATGGCATATTTATAATGTCCAAACACTAGCTTTAACTTACGAAAGCGAAACAAACGCAAATGGTTTACTTTAAATGCTAATGAATCAATCCTAAGCAGTATGGCAACGATCACGCCACTATAAAATTCGATATTTACCCTACTCACAACTTATGCGTACGAAAAAACAATTGAAGTGGTTAGTTTTGATCTTCTTTCACACGTGTTTAATTTCTGTCCAATAACTTGCAACTGCGATAACATTCAATTGCTACCAAAAACGGGTGGGCGGTTTATTGTGCCGCTGTGTGCATATGAAGTAGGGTGTCGTATGAAAAGCCTTTAGATGTACTCGTACATTCCAAATAGATTTTTATTTTTATTCTAGAACATTAAAGTTTTTTAAACACGATGAAAATAACAAAACTAATAAACCACAGTAATCTGAGCTCCTATTTATAAAAGTTTCAATATCTTCATGAATCAGGTTAGACTGGACTATCTAGCTAATAGATAGTGCTATAGATGCGACTTGCAAAGATTTGAAAACGACATACCTAATGTTCTGTATGCATTACATTGTTTGCTATGTAAGCTAGCGCAGTAGACATAATTTTAAATAACTACACTTGGAGCCGACCTATGCACACCGCGTTTTTCGAACGAGTACAAATGTAAGCCACCAACGGTGCACTAGACCTCGTTTGGGGAGAAATACTAGTTTATTCTAGTTAATTCCTTTGACATATAGCCGCGTAATTAAATCAGTTTTGACACGAACCAATTCGTCAGACGGATTACACACAAATCATAATTGCATTATCACCTAGAGGTTAAATTCAATATTATGATCCACAATCCTAAAATAACAAGTTCAACAATGTTTATTGTTTAATCTACGCGTCTCTCATCTGTTTCTACACGTTGCCCACTATCTCAGTCACTCGCTCTGTAATGGACAAAAATAAATAAAAGAAGAACAATTAAACACTTAGGCCAAATTGGCTATCTTTTGGAGAAAGGCCAAGGTCAAAAGTAGGGTCCTATAACGGCGAGCTTATATGAAGAATACAATGAGGCGAAAGAGGTCTATCAGGAAGTCCGTCTTTGCCTTCCCCCATGGGAAAGAGAAATAATGTACGTATGTTGTATGTATGTAAAACTTAAGACCTTTACATCTTTATTAAATAATTTATAAAGCATCAGAATGCAATATTTGCTTAGCATCGAGAACGAAGGACAAAAGAATGGAGAGAAAAGATGGAATCTAAAAATATACCTTAATAGTAGTCCTATTGTTCGCTGTTGAAAGGAGTGTTTGATGCGTGTTGCAACTTACGTAGGTGTTAGTCATTGTATTTTGTTTCATAAAGGTTGGTGATATTTATTGCGTTCAACAAATTTCCAGGTCTCCCAGTGGCATTTAAATTGCCCTTAGGTGATAATGAAAATTAAGGGCAGCTACAAAAATTAATTCTCCAGAATTGGCCTAACTGATGGGTTTATTAAAACAATTGATTATTATTAAAACAATATTGAAATTTACGTTTTGGTCTCGACTCTCGGTTTCGGTTTCGTGGTCGGCTATCTGAACACATTCAAATAAATTGCAATTGAGATCGCCGCGCACATCTAGAAACTTAATATGATGAATAATATCTAGCCCCTTTTAAACGGCCTATTTTTTCGAAAAATTTGCTAGATATCTCAACAAAGTGCAATTATTGCTGTGTTGCCCGGCGATATTGTTATGTCAAGTAATATCAATTTCAAGTATTCTATTGTCTAGCTGGCTAGATTGCACATGATTTATCCCGCTTTGACTTAACTGCAATATCGCCCTTAACTCCTGAGATCTAGCGTCAATATAGCTTGGCGTGTAGCACATACATAGCAATCTAGTTGCAGAATCTTGCTGGACTACACTCGGCAATGTAACAATAAATCTATACAGAATTGCTGTTTTCAAGTTATTATTACTAGATTCATAATCATATCTAATGAAGTAGAAAATATTATAATGGCGGCGTGCGCTGTAAGCTCACCGACACCTGCACATTAGTGCGTCCGACCCCGCTAGACAAGCATCTCGTGCGTTATCACATCGAGGCGATGATTTGTATTTATATTTGTATATTTACAATGTCATAACTACTTTATCCTAATACCGAAATCCGTCCCAGCACTGAAGTCCAAAAAGTCGGAAGAAGGGTAATGGAACTCAAAAATGAAATTGGGCAGGACACTTCTTGGCCAAGACGAAGTGATGGCAGCTGAGTGGTGGCCAAGAACCGGACATAGAAATCGAGGACGACAAAGTGCGCGATGACATCAAAAATGATCATAGATTTTGGATGAGTGAGACACAGGACCGGAAATAAACTATTTCGCACAAAAACTATTTAATGGATTTGACTGAAACTTGGAATGTACCTACTTAATTTATGACCTGTAATAACACATAGACTACTTTTCATTCGGGATGGTACCACGCGTGCGAAGCCGCGGTATGCAGACTGTACCTAATAAAACTCAGTCACATAAAATGCAAGGCAAAACGTCAGCGCGATCTAACGGTGAAAGTAATAATATTAACACCCGTAGCCAGGGTGCTACGGGCCGTAGCACACCTCCGCTAGAATTACGAAACCATAACAGCGAAACCGCCATAATTTCGCCATGTTTTGTACGTATGTAAAAGAAGCGGAACACTAGCGAAACTCATGTTTCGTTTCAGTTTCGCTAGTGTTCCGTAAATCTATGCGTTAGAAAGTAACGCATAGATTTGACTATAATTCCATCTCTTTCCCCGCATAATAATGGTTTCTAATTCAAATCTAATTCAATTCGGATCGTCAACGATCCGTTCTAAAATGCGCCCTCTAGAGGAGAACCTACAGCTACCTATTAACTGACAACTTTGTGATTGTTCAATAAACATTTTAGATATTTCGTATTTTAGCGCATCAAATAGGTATTAATACAAACACTGTGTGAAATAATTATTATCACTTATACATTTTTTAAGCCCCATTTAGTTATTCTTATAGATGAATAGCTGACAACAATAAAACATTTTTTTTTTTTTTTCTTTAACCTATATCGTCCCACTGCTGGGCAAAGGTCTCCCCCATATCCCTCTATAAAACATTATAGTATTTTATTTTCATCATTTTAAAAATGAACTCCGAATTGAGGTTTTATTATGTTTTGTTCGTTTCTAAGGTCAAAAACTTATGTGGGTAGGTAGACTTTGAATATAACCAAAGTTACCCTCAGACTTGAGTCTTCAAGTATTGATTTTTTGACAGTACTCTATGTAAACTGAGTGATGAATGACCTCTAGAGACACGATCCACGCTTGAGTGTGGGCTCTGAATACGAACCTAAGTGTTATTACTATTATTTATTCCGTATAATAACAGAAGCAAATGCCTTACTGGAAAACGACCAACGATGAATGGCGAACCATTACAAAACCATATTTTTAATAGACTTCAAAAAAGGAGGAGGTTCTAAAACATATTTTTTTTACTTTCGTGTTTACTGATTATTCCGTCAATAGTGGACCGATTAGTAGCCGTGTTTGCCAAGTGGATAAGTACTTCCGACTTTCGATCCCGAAGGTCGTGAGTTCGAATACGGCCGTGCATCAATGAAATTTTCGTGTCGAAAACTTTATATGCACTTTAGCACGAGCTTTAAACGGTGAAGGAAAACATCGTGAGAAAACCCGCGGCTAGTCAGCCCCACACGTATTGACCATTGTCTTTCCTGTGGATATGGCCGACTCAGCTGAGAGGATGGTTTAGGTGCTGGGCAAGCCTATTCCATCTCAACAATGTCCCAGGCACTACAGTGTCCCGTTAAGTGTAGGCAAAGATTGCCTCCTGACTCTGTATAAGTCATCTAGTAAAGATGTAAAGGCCTAAATTGTAGTGGACCGATTTGGATAATACATTTGTTTGAAAGAGTAAACTCCCGGGCGGTCCCATTAGACAAAGAATGAGCATCTGAAGAAGATCTTCTGAAGATCTTCGGAGCTATGAACAGAAATGCACTTCGAGAGTGCAGGAAATTGCTTTCTTACAACAAATTGAAGTCGGTTTTATAAAAAAAAATATTATGCAACTTGTGCACAAACTGAGATACAAGTCAACCAACCAACGCTATAAAAAAAACGTTTTCGATTTTCGAAAACGAAAGCCAAGTAATATACGCTTGTTCAATTGTCTGCGATATGCAGCTTCATTGTGTCTGTGTGTGGGTGCACCTGTCAACGTGAAAACGTTTGGTTCTGTGATCAATATAATTGAACAGGGAATTTGCTGTATATTTTTTTTTTACAGAGACAATGTATAAAATGATAATGTTAGGTACAAACATGGAATACCTAATATAATGAGTATAACATGAAAGATTTAATGTCAGACATAGGTTATAGAAACTACCCCCGGGCCGGGGGTTGCCCACCTATGGTTTAAAACATCAGTGAATGTACTCTACGAGTACGATAAATTACTTTCGCATATTGGGCAACTAAGGAACCCTACATTGAGCGTGGCCCGACACGCACTTGGCCAGTTATTTTTTGTTTGTATTTTATCGGCTATCAAGAAACGCGAACAATATTGTCAAATCTGTGGTTCACGGTGTGGATTGTGGACAGCGCAGCGTCGCGGTTCACGCCGCGATCCGCGCGCGGATGGGCTAATACAAACAGACGTAATGTTTTACTGTATGTAGGTAACTGCTAGTGGCGTTGTGTGTAATGATAACGTATTAGACGTCATATACATTCGAGTTTAAGAGATGTTCAGATTGTCCGCCAAATCAATATTTAAAGTTATAGTAGCCTAGGTATAGATATAGCTACGTCTTGCTCATTAAGTTAAGCTGGTTGATCTATCAGTAACATGGAGGAGGGTTGTCCATCCCCTACCTTTAATGCTTTTCAAGTTACGCATAAAGTACCTGCATTGGTTTTCGTAATCAATAACGATTTAATAAAGTTAATAGTAGATTTGCGTAGACATAAGAATTAAAGATGTTTCAAAGTGAACCGATTTAAATGACAGATTGTTTGAGTCCCGGGAAAAGACATGGGCTACTTTTTAATCGCAGGGGCAACGCCGAATGGCGGAAAGCGAGTATAAATATCTAAAAGTGGTTATGTAAATCAGAAAGCTTATAACATGCTGTGGGCGAATATGGACTGATTAATTGATTGTAATACATATTATCCACTTTAAAATCCCCGTTACAGGCCAGTCGGTAGGTACTAGACAATCTAATGGTCCAATAGACCTTGTCATCCACGTATACAATGGACCCGGTCCGTTGTGTTCACGGATGACAAGCCAGCCGACAGATAGCTCGAGGGAGGAGTCGCTATGTACTGATACTGGTCTCGCTATGTTACAAGGCACATTGTCTTGCAAGTAAATTGTCGTCTATCTCTATACCTATTATAAAACATGTTAGTTACAGCATTTCTAACTCGAGAACGGCTGGACAGATTTTCATGGTTTTGGATATGATTTGTCTTCTTCCGGAATAGGCTATTTAAAGGCTACGAAAATCGCTTGCTAACGTTTCTTACATATAAAAAAGGTAGGTAGATACTCATTACAAAATAGTGGTATATAAAGGTAGATTTATTTCATTATAAATGAAAAATCTTACTAAAAGTTATAGGCTCCGGCAGGATTCGAACCTGCGTAGATACAAGCGATCGCTCTTATGCCGAGCTGCCTGACCACTAGGCTACGGACCCTCTAGCTAGAGGGTTCGTAGCTTTCCAATACCTAAGTGTGGTTTAACACTGTAAAATAATAAATAAATTATAAAAGGTAGATTTAGACGTATAAATATGCAGTGTGTGATAAAAACACTGTCTGAATCGTAAAGTTTGTCAGGTTCGAATTATATCATCATTTACATAAAATAAGTTATAATTAATTAAAATCTTAAACAAGAGGTAAAATAAAAAATAATAATTAATCGGTCCACAACTGATAGCATATATAAAAAATATATATTACAGTGGGACATAGAACATCCTCCTTTTTTGAAGTCGGTTAAAACAGGTTAAATTCAAAAATACGTGGCCATACCAACTGTTTCAAAGTCATGTTCAGTCATGGCCGAAAACTTGCGCAAGTTATCTTTTTCACACAACTTGGATTAATTAAATAGGTATGAAATGTGGGAAATTAAAACTTCTTAGACCTGCTCTAAAGCTCTAAGGTATTTATTTGGATAAATCAAATTTGATAGGAATTATTTTGGGATTCTAATACCCATGTCGGATCGCACAGACTTTGTCCTTATCTGCATTGCTATCTCTTTCTTACTCAGCAACCTTTTTAAATGTCATTTTTTTGTTCAAAAATCAATATCGATACATTTCGTTGCGCATTTTTAAAGGTGGAACCCAATCTATATTATAAGGCAGCGACAGATACGCCCAGGGCATAAAAATATTCCAGGAGTTTGGGGAAGGGGGGCGCGGGGGGCATAGCTAGAGTACCAAGTATTATACCAGATTTTGTGTACGCAGCGCTAATTGCATCACTCGGGACTCATGTGCTTACAAGGTATGTCTCTATCTCATATTCAATTACTCGTAGAAAGTTTGAAATTTTCTGTTTGAAATGTTTCCACATCTGAGGTAAACTGATTTGAGAGTTTTGAGACACGGGGCCACAACGACAGTGTTTAGCGCTGCTCCTTAGGGGACATACCGACGAACATTCACACCATACTTAAAATGTAATACGCACCCTATGAAATTGCTTGTACATTTTGGACATGATTTAATAAGAAAATTAAATTATACACCATTTAATAAAGCGCAGAACGTCGTTGTTTAAAAGAACTGTCAATTTTCTCTACCATTTCCTATAACTTTTTTTAAAGATAAAATATATTTATTTTAAGCAAAAAACATAACACAGTACAAAAGTAAGTGAAGGATGTAAAAATATTAATCTAGGTTAGTGTATGTACTTAAGTCTATTATGAATGTTAGTGCTGAAAGGTTTTATCTTCACTTGAAACAACTTGAAATTAAAACGCTGTTTTCATTGAGCATTATGGTTTAAAATCGTATGCAAGCGTGCCAACCCTTGCCATTGCAGGGCTACGTTCAGATAAACACATACACATAATGGAACACATATTTTAGTCCTTTGATCCGGAATGCATGCTTTATTAACCTTTAGGCGGGCGCGCGGTGGTTCGCCTACGAAAAAGTCCCTTAACTAATTTTAATTAGGTTTATTTTTTGTGTACGTATGTTAAGTGGTATTTATAAATATTTATTCAAAATTTATTAGTTTAGTTGTTAAATCAGTTGAGTTTAGGGCACTGGTGACCTGTAGCACAGGTTTTTATACCCATTTCAGGCACCAGTCTCTCACAAAACAGGTTCTTACCTCTAATCTACAATTGTTTGAATTTGTCATTATTTTTAACTGTATTTATTTTTAAAATTATAATATTTTTTGTTTTTGTTTTTTTATTTATGTTTGTAAGAGAAACAAATAAACAATTTGAATTTTAATTTGTATCGGTTCGGTCGGGTTGGAGGATATATCAGATAAATAATCAATAAAATCATTTATTTCTTATCTATCAACGTACTAGCATTATCTCAGGACACTATTTGTCAATAAAAAGTAACTTAAAACCTTCAAAAACCGTAAATCTAATTTTCAAATCTAACATAATAATCTTCTTACTAGATATTTGTTGACACTTCAAGCATCATCTTTCCGACGATTGCACCGCGACTAACAAATTGCGATTTGTACATTTCCGAGGGCTTAATAAAAGGGGGAATAATACAGTTATAACTGAAAGTGTATTTTGTGCGGTCGATACGACGTCGCGCGACCGCTTTAAGGTTAATAACAGAGCTGTAGCAGTAGGGGGTCAATTAAACGTAATTTCGTACATTTGATCTCGTAATTAGTTTCGTGGATTTGTGCAATCAAAACATTCCCCAATTGATTAGTTAGAACAAGGGAAGTTCCGTCCTCCCACGTGGTTAGTGAGCTATTGTTATTTACTAGCTACGTATTACTCGTAGACAAGAAAAACAAAATGAAATAGCAATGTTAAAACCGGCGTTGGGTTGTATGCCACACCATGGTTAACATTTGGTAAAAAAAAGTATTCAACAAATTATATTGGGAAGTCGAATGTATATTAAAAGACTTTTGTTCGTCAATATTTCTTGTACTGTTTGTAAATATTTAAGAATCTAAATTCAACACCTACATGATTTTCTTATTAGAAGACCACTATTCAATTTAAATATCCTTTTGTGAAATATTTAGCTTAAAAGGTCTCTGGCAACATTATTTCGTACATTGAACTAAGCTCGCTGTCAAGTTTAGAACTCTTACCCCCTTAATAATAAACGAAGATTAACAAAGAACGTCAGTGAATGAACGAATTAGCACTTTATTGTACACAGAATAAACATACAAATACAACTTAAAATTATTACTTCGTTGATCTTTGTTTATTAATAAGAGGGTTATAGTCAGACTACAGGGCTCAAACTGTGTTATTTGCCCTGGTTTTTACTGTACTGGTCGCAAAGGAACAGAGGTAGAATAAATTGGCTTCAACACCACTAGTGTTCACAGGGGATCACAGGGGATCACAGGGTACTTCTGAATATCTAGAAGATCTTGTACTTACATAAGGCAGAAGTTCGTTGGGCGCCATCCCGGACACGATGATGAGGTACCGGATGATGACCTTCAGGTTGTTGGGCCAGCAGGCGCACAGCGTCGACCACAACTCCTCGATCTCCTTGGGGTGCTGGTCCGAGAACTGTCGGCAAACACGATACTAATTATGGTCTTGTTAGTCTATTATAATTACACGTCCTTTATGTCCAACTGCTGGACAAAGACCCATTCCATTCACACATCACGATGCATAATTGTTGTAATCTAGCTAGATCGTCCCACAACTGGGCAAAGGTCTACCCTGTATCTTTTTGCCTGCATGCATGTATCCCTGTGCCAAATACCTCTGTAATAGTTTTATTTTGTATAGTTTAGGAGGAGTAGCGAAGTTGCACTTGGTGGCCACCAAACTCTGTTTTTGCTACTCTTCCTAAACTATACAAAATAAAACTATTACAGAGATAGGTACCTCTGTAATAGTATAAAAAAAAGCTTATGATAGGTTTCACAAACGGAGCATTAAGTTTTTTTAAATTCCTTTGTTCAACGTAATAAAAAATAAAATACGCGACGGCGCTAGTTTCACGCATACCACCTTAAGCAAATTATAGTTGATTTTGTTTGACTGTGTGACAGAGGATATTAATGTGAGAGGAATGGATTTAGTTGACGAATTATAGGGTAAGTGGAAGAAGAAAACATGTTGTGCCGACCCCACCTAGCGTGGGATAAGGGCAGAACAATTATAATATAAGTAATCCAAATGTATAAAAAATGGTATCTTGCAAACTGCAAAAGGGCAAAATAGACACCATACGAATATAGGTGTTATGTATGACTAGATAGGTAGGCAATCAGATTGGCGAGGACATAATCTCCTGGGCGACCTCTACCTGAAAAACTATAAATCAAGTTCCCCGCAACAGCCTGGCTGCAGTTTTACGTCAGCGAGCGCTCTTGTTGTCGCGAGATGGCACCACTAGGTCGTTCTAAATAATTGCTCAACAACCTTTAGTTGTAATAAATACGTACCTACTTTATAACGAAAATTACCAACTTTTCCTAACCACACAACTCGACACTACCGCACGTATAACTAGACAGCTCTGCGCTGACCAATCCATACTCAAAAGCGGAATAAGCAATGCAATAAGGTGTAGGGAGTCGCGTTAGAACAGGCATTAGAATCACCTAGCATGTAAAACGAAACTTAAGTGATCCTTGAGGTCCTACAAGAATAAATGATTTTTATTTCTTTCTTTCTTTCAAAAAAAACAGATAAAACACTAGGGGAAGATAATATTACGAATGAAGTTTTAAAATGTTTTTCAGAAACATTGCCGGTTTTATTACAGACACTGTTTAATAATATTATTTTCGATGGATCTGTCCCCAACAGTGGACAAAATTCACGATAATATTGATGCATAAAAAGGAAATGTTGCAGATCTAATAACTACCATCCCATCAGCCTCATGTCTAACCTTTATAAGTATTACGAAAACTCTAGCTAGGCGAACACCAACCGCGCGAGTAAGCTGCTTTTCTTTTTTCAACTATAGATCAAATTCGCGGAGTCACACGAGTCAAAGAAAGAGCCAAAGAATGCAGGAAAATACTCTACTTAATGTTTTATTGACTATCTGAAAGCTTTCGATTCAATCAAGCATGACGCTATATGGACCTAACTAGAAGCACAAGTAGTCGAAAAAAATCCATAATTTACTGCGCCACTTATACAGCAATTTTAGTGCAAAAGTGAGACTAGAGAGGGATGTCCAAGAATTTCTCATTGAAAGAGGAGTCCGGCAAGGGGATTTCTTATCACCGAAAATTTTCTCTGCCGTACTGGAGTCGGTATTTAGGTACCAGCAATGGGAGGAAAAGGGTGTTCTTATTAATGGTGAAAACTTAAAAGCATCTCCGGTTCGCAGACGACATTGTGATTATCGCAGAAACCTCTATAATATTAGAAGAAATGCTTAACAAAATTTCAATTGAAAGCAAGAAAGTTGGCTATTGGATGGAACTGAACACTAAAAAAGAAAAATAATAACTAACAGACAACAAGTCCACATAGTGATGGGAAACGAATTAATAGAGTATGTAAACCAGAGAGAGCCTCTATAAGCTGCGCAAAAGTGTTCTCAAAACGTTTAACCATAGTAAATAGTAACGTGCCCTAAGTTACGCTGCGGTGTTACATTATAAAATTGTACTCGACAAATCATTTTTCGATCACGCAAAATGTGAGGCTTAATTTATTTATTTGTAAAGTTTTTTCAAACTCAACCGAATCCTCAGCACAGTGAGTTGAACAAGATTAGCTTAAAAATATGTCAGGATAATGTTAAAAATAAGCTAACAAAAAGCATTGAAGAAATACATCCGGTGAGTTGGCGGTCAGACAGGCATGCCGAATTAATTAGTCGGTAGCAGTGTTTTCATTCCGCAAAGTGCAGCGAGGGCTAAGCCGCACAGCCACCTCAATAATGCCAGCGGGGGCGGTCCAGTCCTAGGCACTTACTCCCAAAACCGAAAACGATAATATCGTTCAGCTTACGTTGGTCAAATGTTCCGAATACAGTTTCCACAAACATAAGCTGGAATTACGATTTTTGCCACGCTATTCCGTTTTATACTTCTTGTTCTTCTTTTTTCTCTAAAGAAGTAAAAGAGATCGCATTGGAAAGAAGTATATGGAGGAAATTGCATCATTACACCGACAAGAGCTGAGCTCCTGTCGGAATATTTATATACTTATATCGTTTTCGGTTTTGAGAGTAGGGAACCAGCTTTTATTATATCCATAGTACAAATCCACTGACAGACTCTACACACCGGAAACAAATGGATGTTAAATCCACTCTAATGGACGAATCCCCATCAAACACGAATATCGAAATACTAAAAAAATACGAGTTTCGAGTGCGCTTTAAACACACCAGTCCGGATTAAATCTGTCCGGTCGTTGCAGACCATGTTTATTATTCTGAGTGAGCAGTATCTTGTCTAGGAACATACTCGTATACAGGGAGGCACATTTAATTTACATCGGTCAGTATGGAAAAGACTGAAACTATAAGACATGCGAAGTTATCTTCTTAGGAACCATGTCATCGATATTAGTAACAGCAAAAAATTCATTCATATATTTTAAACTAGTTTGCGTGGTGCGCGTGCTGCAAGCAGCACGCGGTTTTCTTTTTCCATGTTTCTGACAGGTAGAGAGACCCTTATAAAATTTTGAGAATCCATAGGAGATTAAAAATATTTAATAAACCGCAATGGGAAGCCCTAAATCAGTATGAAAACCCTTTAGGAGCCCTAAAGCATTAAGAAAAAAAAAAAAGAAAAAAAATCCCATGTCGTCGGCCCTGAGTTACGCTTCACCCACTCGACCTTCGCTACGCTACGGAGGTCGGCGGCTCGCTTCGCTCGCCACCTCCCCCCTCCGCTCCACTCAGGTCTCGTAGGTTCGCTCCACTCAGGACCTCCGACCTGTTTGATGTTTGCGTGGTGCGCGAGCTGCAAGCAGCTCGCGGTATTTTTTTCCTATTTTTGACAGGAAGAGACCCTTATAAAATTTAGAAAAAAAAAAAAAAATTAAAAAAAAAAAATTAAGAAAAAAAAAATTATAAAAAAAAAAAAAAAATTATAAAAAAAAAAAAATTTTATGAAAAAAAAAAAAAAATTAAAAAAAAAAAAAAATTAAGAAAAAAAAAATTTGTAAAAAAAAAAATTCCCCTCAAGTTTCCAAGTCGTCGGCCCTGAGTTACGCTCACCCACTCGACCTTCGTTCCGCTACGGGGGTCGGCGGCTCGCTTCGCTCGCCACCTCCCCCCTCCGCTCCACTCAGGTCTCGTAGGTTCGCTCCACTCAGGACCTCCAACGCCTACCCACTATAATATTAGTTCAAACACCTAATGGATATCTCTAACCGTTGTGAAGTTACAGCCCTTTCAATTTTAGGGGAGGTTGGGGAGTGGGGGGGGGAGTTTTGAAAAAATATTTTGTCTAACCAAGTTCCCCTTAATACAAATCTGAAAAAAAATTGGTTCCAAGTCTTAAGGCTTTCGAGATTCGAAAAAGGGGGGGAGAGGGGGGGCAAAGGGGGCAACACTGAAAAAATATTTTTACTTCCCCCAGCCTCCTCTATCCGATTCCGCAAAAAACAAAAATTACGGGTCTCCTAGTTTCCGAGATCCTCAAAAGGGGGGGGGCAAGGGGGGCAAAAAGGGGGGGTTTGGGATTTTTCCCCAACTCACCCGAGTTACTTGTTTACGAATCTGTCAAAATATACCCACCTCCCCATCCACCATCAGGGAGAACAATTATGTCAATGAGTCAGTCAGTCAGTGAGTGAGTGGTAGTTTAAGTTTATATATTATAATAAAATTGAACTCAGATCGGGAATCTAACCTGGAAAAAAAAACGTTTTGAAAAAATAAACTAATACTATTTCTATTTCATATCGATTGTGTTGGTCTTTAAGCAGTAAATGTTAAAGCACCCTGTATAAGTATGTTAGTATAGTGTAGGTGTATCACTGAGACGGCTATGATCCTTCCTTCCGCAAATAAGACATTTCTATAGACTGTATTCATAATTGGATTGGAGCCGATAAGGAGACGGCAGGAGGGGTTGAATCTAGAAAGATAAGTCAGATAATTCAACGAGCTGCATTTTAATTGGATGAAACGTCAAAATGCTCTCTGAAATTCATATTTAGTTTTTTTTTTTAAGTTACCTATAAACCTATAATACACGAGATGGTTTGGTCCGGGAGCGGTACTGAGGGCGCTAATAGTTCGAGTGCATCTATTCAATAGTACTTTCACCGGAAGTAAACACTGATTTTCATTTCGAATTTATGGAAAGTACTTACCTAAATAAAAACTTGAAAATGTATATCCTTAATTGAAGCAAACGAATAATTGCTTTCTCGAATTTTCAAAAGGTTTTAAACTGCACTGTCTATACCACTGACAGTATGTAAGTATGTAATTTTTTTTTTTTTTATCTTAGTAAGGATTTATTTACAGAAACTAAACTACTACATATTTACATAACTGTACAAAATACAATTAGAACCAGTTGAGCCACCTAAGGATCGTTACAAACGATCTATAGGTAGCTCAACTGATCCAAACCACTGCCAGACGGAAGCGTGCCCAAGACACTGGCAGCATTGCCGCGCTGGATGGCAATGCTGATCTTTTGAGCCAAATAAGTGCCAGCCTCGGATCACGTAATGTAATTAGCTATGTTTGTTCGGATGGAAACTTAAAACTCAAATTTGAAGGAGACATCTTCAACCGATTGAGTTGAAATTGTGTGTACCTAAAATGACCTACACGTTTAGTTTGGGTGACAAAGCATGTTTAGCTGTGTGACGTCATTCTTAATCTAACATGGCGGAATACCCAAGATGAAGGTAAACTAGTTATTTTCAATGCACTCCTACAATTTGGGTATCAAATGAAAGGCCTTGCTGACAATATCTCGAAATTAAAGTAAAGTTACTGTAATAAAACTTGTTTTTAAAAAGTTTTTTTAACTTTAACTTATTATTTTAATTTCTCTACCAGCTTAAATTTACAAAAACAATTGAGGATCGAATACCTTTTTTTCTATGACAATCTACCAGACATTTTTTTTAATCATAGAATATATCCAATTTTTTTACTTAATTTACAGTAGGTACTTACTAATCTGGGAAGGTTAAGACCGAGAATTATAATTACATAAGTCAGATAAAAGAGAAGGTCGCTGTCACGTCGTATCAAGAAGTAAAAGAGATCGCATTGGAAAGAAGCATATGGAGGAAATTGCATCATTACACCGACAAGCGCTGAGCTCTTAACTTTTATATACTAATCTATGTTTTGGAATTGAACCTAGCTCAAAACCCTTATTTTGTAAATCGTTTAGTATTGTTTGGCTATATTCTGTTTTGTGTGCCATATGATTTAATAAATATATAAATAAATCTAATGAAAATACATCAATAGGTCATCTGTGTCATCATGTACCAATTCATGTATCGCAAACAGGAAATGATTATGATTAAGTATGTCCAGAATATACTCGTATAAGTGTGAAAGCAAATTGTAGTACAAGTAGGTAAGTAGTCAAAGGTAGACGAGCACGCGTGATCGATGGGGGCGCAAATAGGGGAGCGGCGCGCAATCCCCAGCCCAAACAACGCACCCTTGCCGGCCTTGTAACTCGACCACCTCGCCGCCGCCGACAACCGACATCATAATCAATACACTTGTAATTAAAATGCCTATTTTGCATGCAATTTTGGAAGCCCTCGTCAAATATCCGATTATACCTATTAATTATTATTTTTATGATTTTCGATGACCTCTGTGGCGCAGTGGGTGAAACCCGCCTGAAACACAGAGGTTGTGGGTTCGATCCTCGCTGCGGGACAAATGTTTGCATCGTTCGTTCGTTCGTATGAGCAAGTGGCAAGTGTTTGCATGATTTGCAAATATTTGTCTCGAGTCTAGGTGTTTTCTACGTATATTATGTATGTATTTGCAAAAAAAAATGTATATAAGTAGTATATCAGTCATCTGGTTACCATAACACAATCATTTCATTGCCGTGTGGAATATCCAAAGATTTTATTTATTTATTTATAATGCACTCCGGTGCATAAAGTTTACTAAAAGTATATTTGATGCCCCTAGGTGAATTAGCTGGTAAATTAAGTTATCTGAGCCTTATTTCCTGTGTATCTAGCAATATTTTTACTGCTTTATCGTCGATTTAAATACCGACAATGTTTTTGAAACTGACATAATTATTACTGCTATAGAAAGTGTAGGTAGGGTGATATATAAATAAATAAATTAGAAACTCACACTCAAAGTGTCTCTATTCAATAAAATAATAATAGAGCACTGTGACACGTCAAACGAAAGATGTACCTCGCTAACCCAGAAAGGAGGTCCTTAAGCGACCTTAAACCCCCGAAAGCAGTTTAAACAGTTCAGAATGTGGTTCAGCGAACGTTTATTGTTAGGAGTTTTAAGGGTATTTTCTCAGGGAAAATTATTATTTTAATAAAGAGCCTTTAATGTACATCACGATTATTCATACTAGAGAGAAAATGGCTAGATAATTATCTAGCATCTTTATTTTCCGAAGTTATCTTCGGTATTCATTGGATATTGAGCATTTCTGAGAAACACTGTAGGAGGGTGCTTCTTCTTTTTATTTCTTACATTTTATTTCTGTCGGATGTGCGGATTCTGAGCAGATTGGTTTGCGAAGAAATCTGCTGTACAATAAATATCACGACACCGTCATACTCGGGGGCAGGATGCGCACATCCTTTATATAATTACATTTGAAATTGCAGAAAAAGCTTTAGTATTTTAGAAATGACATTACAGAAAACAAATTATAACTTATTCTTTAATCTTTTTACTGAATTGGATCTAATAACGCTTCCAGTGCCACTCTGCGATGCTTTCCGAAAGACATAAGACTGCCATACTACGAGATAAGTATAATCAGGCAGTGAATGAATGATGATGAAACCTTATGGACTATCTACAATAAAACATCTTATATTACCACGATTCTATTTTGTTTTAAATTTTCCGAGAAGCCTGTTATGAACCGATTGAAGTTCTGACGAAAAGCTCATTGCGGAACTTTGATAAAATAAACAATTTTTAAGTTAAATGGCAAATTATAACTGTAGCACGATATTATTATAATACCAAATACGAAACAGCTGTGTGTTGTTTTCACTTCATATTTGTAAACAAAGAAGTCAAAACGTTATATATTTTTTAATGCAGAAATTTATTTTTAATTGGGCACGTACGTTCTAATTTTTTTAGATTAATTTCACGGTTTCAGACTTCCCTAAAAATAATTCAATCCGTACTTAAGTATAAAAGAAATGGCAAAATTAAAAAAATTTAACAGACTACAATTTTGCAACTGACTTCAAAAGCAATTTCACCTGTTCTCGAGGTGCATTCCTGTTCATTACTCCGGAGATCCTCGTCGTAACAATACAGCGGAACATAAACCGGAAATTTTTGAAGTTAATAATCAACACTCAAGACTTTAAGAAAAGAGATCAATTTCACTTTCAGAACTAACGTGAGTTGTATAAGACATTATAATAGCACACGGGAAATTACTCACGTAAAATTATCGTCGATTTATGAGTGTGATGTATGAGTGTGGTCATTCGAGGAGTGACCACACTCATACCCAGATGAAGATTCTCCGGAAGAATCGAAACATTGTCGGTATCTAAATCGACGATAATTTTACGTGAGTAATTTCCCGTGTGCTATTATAATGTCTAAAGAGATCAATGTTTTGATGTACCTTAGGCAAGCTAGCAGGTATGTTATAAGGTTCACAAAGAAAAGTTACTAAAAAAGTTACTAATAAACTTGTATGCGCGTGTCACACAGCAGTTGATGCGCAACTGCTTTTGGCGCCACTGAAAACCAGCGCTCCAACAGTCATGATGCTGCTGGAGCAAATGCTGAGGGGTAGCCTTATTTTCTTGTCACTCGATTGTCAATAAGTATTTTTCATGTATGTTACCCATGTTTATGTTGATGGAAAATAAAAACTGTTTCTATTCTATTCTACATCTTAAAAAGTATGGAATATACACTACGATAAATTCTGTGATTCGGAAACTAAGTTATTTCTTATCTGGCGAAGAAGACTGGGGCAGGTTATCGACGAGGTCGCTACAGTTCCAGAAGTTAAGGTAGAAGTAACATTACTTATAAAGCGCATAGGGTCGTAGTAATATATCTATACAAGGCACGCCATGCACACAGTTCCATTTATGGCAAAGTCAATTTGCCACTCAACACCAGAGAATAACACAGATCAAAGAAGCCGCGACGCAAAATTCGAATAATCCCTCGAGTTTTCATTTAAGGTGCCTGTGTGCTTTCTACTAGCGCGCCGCCGCCTATTTAATTTTATTACTACGTCGAAAAACCTTATTTAAAAAAAGAATCTAATAATTATATATCAGCCGCTTATTTCATTTTAATATTACGTTGAACAAAGGAGTATTATAAAAAAATCAAATAATTATTAAGGGGTTAAGATATATGTATGTGTTTTTATAAATGAGCCGGGATATTTGCTCTCGAAGGTTAAGCGTGTCAAAGTTCACCGTCGACACGTCACTGGAATATCATTGGACTCTTTTTATTCCAGTAAAGCCGTGGGATGGTTTTATTTAACACCCACCATTAACACGTAGAGTTAGATGGGTGTCAATGACCGAGTCTAAACATCTGCAGATTTGATAGGATTATAGATCTACTAAGGTACCATAAATGCATTGTTGATATTTCTTTGTTCTAGTACTGTTGCGCTTTTTGTATTTTATTTGCATCTGTCCTCTTTTTGGAATATTACTGTTCTAAGCATTGAGCTAATAATGGTTCTAAGTCGAAAGACTACGCGAGCACATTTCAGAGAATATGGTTCCTTTGTATAATTATATATTTGACCTAGAAGTCAGAAGAAATAACAAGTTTCGTAACAAGAACACAACGGGGAATTACTCATGTAAAAATATCATAGATTCAGATACCGACAATGTTTGAATCGACTACATTTTTAGTTGTGTTAGTATAATGTCTAGTACAACTAGATACAACGATAGTTTTGAAAGTGAAGAAAGCTTTACTTAGATACATTTTTAAGCTATTGCATAGCTTCTATCGCGGGCCTTGAGCGTGGAGACCAAATTCAGAAATTCCGTAACGAAAATAACCTAACACCCCCCCCAATGACTTTGCGGACACCATCATGTATATGAGTAGGTGTACAGTAACTCTTCATGTTTACATAAAGCCGAATGTGAAGGTCGACGGAATATTTTGCGGCTTCCTCGACACGAGTACGACAAAAGACAGGTCTCAGGTGTAATCACACTATCTTCACACTAATCCTGATCGCGAAAGTTTAAAAAAGACTATTTACACTAATGCTATAAAGGTGAAAGTTTGTGTGTGAATGTTTGGTACTCCTTCACGCTCAAACGGCTGGACGGATTTGGTACAGGATTGCTTATAATTATATTACGTATAATAGGGACCTATAACAACAAAATCGTCACTTAAATAAATCTATTTATGACTACCTACTGATAAACGCGTACGTATCATCAGTATAACGGGGTCAGTCAGATAAGAGAACTGTATGTCTTGTTAAACTTAACTTAAGTTTTAATATACTAACCAAAATTGTAACTGCATCTAGTGTAATAAATAAATAAGCAACTTTCTGAGCGGTCACAACTTGGATGGGTGACCCCAAGTAGCATTAACAACTGAGCGCTTCGTAACTTCCGTGCTTCGGAGGGCACGGTCCCGTCTTTTAAGTCATTAAGCCATGACGGAGGCATTTGGGCGGCCTAAAAACTCCGTCACCAGAATTGGCCACTTGCTCATACGAACTAACTTTAACGGCGTCAACGTGAGATTTTTTTTTACTATTTAGGTCTTAAGCCATGTGCCATTGAATAAAATTCTATAAATATAAGTTTTAAATGTGAAAATGATCTTAATCTGGACTAGTAGTAACCGTGGAGGTATGCTACGTAAATACAAGATCTTTTGAAGCTTTGCTACGACGTAGACTCTTGCTACGAAATAAGCTACGAAGAATTTTCAATTAATCTTGAAATGATGTAAGTTTAGACGTGGACGCAACTCACTGACTGATACTGATAATAACAATATTTAACGGGTTTGGATTTAAGGAGAGCAAGGGGAGAGGGGAGCTCTCCCCTACACTGCCATGATATTATATCAAGTATAAACATTGCCGGACTATTCGAAGCGAAGTCATATTTTCTTATAAGTGCCATAAAGGACATTATCCTGTGCTTGGAACTAGAGTTAAGATAAAGATCTTGTGATCGCCTTCTTGAGAAATGTAAACCGTGATTGAACTTTTTAGAATTACTTTAAATGATTTAAAAGTTCTATAATAATAATGGATAGAGAAAACTTTAACAAATAGAATATACAAATATGTCGTAAAGTGTCACATTGCCGAGATAACCTAAACCTTCTTCCGTCAATGTATATCGATTACATTGTGGCCGCGGCGGAATATCAGCGAAAGAAGAAAGAAAGAAAGAAAAATCATTTATTCTTGTAGGACCTCAAGGATCACTTAAGTATCGTTTTACATGCTAGGTGATGATCGATTTCAGGGCATTTAAGGATTATACCCAGCTGTGGGTGTGGTCAGCCTGATAATATAAGATATAAGTACAGCTTACCTTGGCAGTGATGTAGAAAAGGTTGTTGAGCACCATCTCCGTGGCCTCGGCCGAGCCCAGCCCCTCGCGCCGGCCGCTGCGCCCCGAATCCGCCGTGTAGTACTGCCAACAAACACATAACATTACATACTATTACTAGTAGTTCGCCTCGAACGAGATCTCGCGCACCGTTGGTTGGTGGTTTATTTCGTACTTGCTTCTGACTAACTGTGATATACGTAACTGTGGAGTTGACTAATTGATCATGTCACAACCTCTTTTAAAGGCAGGAGTGTTGCCTGCAATTATATAAATAATTGAAAAAAAAACATTTTGTTTTAATTTTTATATTAAAACAAAATGTTTTTAAGATGTTTTAAGCCATGACAGAGGCCTTTAGGCGGCCTAAAAACTCCGTCACCAGAGTTGGCCACTTGCTCATACGAACTAACTTACTTTTCACCGACTGCGCCACAGAGGTCGTCAAAATGAATGAATAAATGATGAGTACATAGGCACGATCCGCTCAGAACAAAATGTATGTTGTGTAAGTTAATTAAGTTTCTCATTTAAGTGAATTTGTAAATTCTTTTGAGAAATAAATAAATCCTAAAGCTGTACCTGTATGTAGGAGAGTGGGTTGGCTGGCGGCACGTTCGGGTCCACCAGCTCGATGTTGACCAGCCACGGCAGCAGGTACTGCAGCAGCAGCTGCCGCACCTCCGTGCGCGCAGTCTGGAAGCGCGCCGTGATCTCTGCAACCACACACCTGCTCATCCACTGAACTATAAACGAGTCCACTGCTCAGACAGCCAGACATGGCTCATCAGGATAACCATGCTTGTGATGAAAACGAATGAAAGTTCCGTGAGTATGAACGGCCTATTAAAAAGCTTATGATAGGTTTCACAAACTGTCCATTCAGTTTTTTGAAATTCCTTAGTTCAACCAAAGACGATTAATATCTAGAAGACAGACAAAGGCCATACACAAAATCGTAACCCTAAAAAATAGCCTGAAAACTCTAAAACATCAATTTTATCCAAGAAATTTCAATTACTTTCTAGTTAAAAATGTTTAAATATTGAATATTGTTGCTACCTACTACTAAGTATTGAAATTTCTTGGATAAAATTGATGTTTTAAAGTTTTCAGGCTATCTGGTACTGCGGGATCGGGTTACGATTTTGTGTATGGCCTTTGTCTGTCTTCTAGATATTTATCGTCTTTGGTTCAACGTAATAATAAAATAAAATAGGCGGTGGCTCTAGTTTCACCCATACCTTAAGCATGTTATAGTTAGCGTCTCCCTTAAGTTTCTACAGTTTTGTGATCTAACGGCGTCGCCTCACAGACGCATAAGAGTATGTTTTTTTCATAGAACATACATACATCGAAAGCAAAATCGCCTAAGTTGCCACTAAGATCTTCATACATAAATTTGCAAAGTTCAATTACTTGTGAGACCACATAGATAGAGTGAATATCAGAACAAGACAATGCAGAAACATTGATCATTGGTCAAAATAATTCAAAAGTATAAACAAAATGATTAAAAACAAATGAAAATAAACTTTTAGTTCACAAAGATTTACGTATGCTCTACGAGGAATGCCTCAAATTAATGAATGTCAAGTTATGTCAATGTTGTAGTATTAGTTTAATTTCTGTAAAAAGGATGTGTCTATAGTCTCCAAACTGGGGGCAGCTTGCACAACGATGTTTAAGTATGTTTAAGCTAGTTCTATACAATTCACCGCACCTTATTACATGAGAGGGGGGGAGGGAGGGGGGGGGTGATGCGGTTTGCGTTCTGTGATATTAACGTTCGTTCGTTTCCTTTGGTCCGAGTCGTCGCTTCTGCACGGGCGGCGCCCGAACACGACTCACTGACGGACCTCCCTTTGATATTTTCAAACATAATACGAGTATAATTATTTTATTATATTATTATTTATGTTAGTTTACTAACACTTACCAATGAATACTGATATAATGCATTTCAAAGCGAGCAGTAGCTTGAATTGAAGAGTGTCTGTACTTGTGTCACAGGAAACGTTCAATTGTCGGTCCCGTAAAGCCCCGTATTCATGGTAAACATTTGTTTAGGAACAGTTGATCAAAATTGTTGGTAAACGGCGAGAATGTTGCTAGCAACTATGTTTAAATCAATACAGGTTGTCCACACGCCAGTCTGCGTTAAAATGTTGCCCATAATTATTTTATCATTGCTCCACACTACTGCCATGTTTATAAACTGTTGCAAACACGTTCACACACGTCAACAATTGTCGCTGAACTGATGTTTACTTGTCGGGCGAGAGCTTGTCAACATGACGCTATCAACTCTGCAACACGCAGTGTTGCCAGCAACATCTTGACAGCAACTCCGCAACACGTTGATTCAACTTTGTTGCTAAACAAATGTTTACCATGAATACGGGGCTAAGTTTTCTTAGTTAAAAACTACAATAGAAGCTTTACACCTAAATTTCAATCTAATTAAAATTATTTTAGTAATGCCATATAAATTGAAAACTCGTTAATTCCATTAATATGTCATTAATAACTTATGATTTTAGATTGCGTCCGGTGCTTCGCCTCTTAATCTTAACAATCCACTCGTTCTGGTCGTCAATGAGACTCATCTGTCACCCATGATTTCCGTCATAAGCAACATTTCGAAAAAGCGGCCCATTTAGAAAAATTTCGCTAACTGAGATTTCGAGTTTGTGAGAAAACATACATTCATTTCCAATTCAATATCTAAAAACATTAAAGTCCAGGTAACATTTAATGTAACCGGTAGGCTTATTATGTATCTCGGAACAGCAACGCGACTGATTGCAAACATCAGATAATACGAATTAGCGATTTAAAAGCAAACAATTTACAATTATCGCCGTCGCGTTGTTGCTTTGCTGTTGCGAGATACGTAATACGTAAAACGCCTGTCGCAAATAGTTGCTTCGGTAGGTACTCATTGGTGCGCTCATTAAGTTCGAATGAAGTAATTACTAGAGTCTGTGCTGCGCGCTATCTGCCAGAGGACAAGTTGCCCCATCTGTCCGACTCCGCATGAACGCGATGCAATGCGATCAAACTAACCTCTCCAAACGATTTACACGTCAGATCATCTGCGCAGATGCCTAGCGTGCTTATGTATACAGCCAACGACCCTGTCTGTACACTAATTTTTACTAAAAAACACCTAATGTATTTATTTCAGGTAAATGAAAGGCAAAATTTATCAGTCACACTGATAATTTTAAACAAGAAAACTCATAGAGACGAAAGTTCAACTCACAGTCACAACCTTATAGTATAGTCAATCTACACTCTCACGCATATCGCGCGAAGCTGTCACAGATCCATACTCGCAAAGATTTGACAATATTGTTCGCGTTCTCGCGTAATCTTTGTCGCAACAACAACAAACGGGCGAAGTACCAACGATAAAAGGGAACGAGACGCAGATCGCGCGCGAAGCATTTGCGAACGGGATCAACACTCCTTGTCGCGGGTTTTTCGCGGTTTCGCTTACAAGCCAATCCACACTTATTTATTTTATTTAACAAATAAATAAAATAAATAAGTGTGGATTGGCTGTAAGCCATATATATAACAAGCTTAGGCCCGCGTGTGATGCTAACCCGGATAAAAAGTGTGTTAAGTACTTCAAGCCACACACTATGTACATAAGTACCAAGTTTCAGTCAAATCCGTTCAGTTTTTGCTAAAACTTTTGCGTTTCTAATATTAGTTAGAAAGTTAGATAACATACGAGTATTTAGTTTGTTTCAATCCAAATGTAAACCATTTAATTTAGTATCTGACCATCATTGTGTAAAATGATACGTTTACCGGCTTTGCAATCATAATTAATAACATAGTTGGTCTATCATAGAATTCATAGACAGTACACATTCGCAATTTGGGAAATGAAATGGTTCAAATAATTTGTAAGTTTGATTGAGCGTGTATTCCCGGTTAGATTACACACTGGAGTGGTGTGCCGATACGAATACCGCGAATTGCGTACGAATACAAACTCGCCCCAGACATTTCCACCGTGCTGATGCGCGGCGTCTAATTATAGCTCGCGGTGGAAGTAGCCGGAAGTACGAGTATATGCAGGTGGGGCTTTATTGCTACTGACGCGGACGAACGGTGCAAATAGTTTCGGTTTCCTGCCTTGCCTGTGAGATAGGAAAATAGTTTACATTCTTAGTTTGTGTATCTATCTGTCACGAAAATACGCGTTCGATTATAACTAGGTTTAAGATGAGATAGTGTAACAATCTTTTATTTTGTTTCATAAATAATTGATATTTTCACTTCTATTCCAAGTGAAAATAATAAAGTGGGTTATTATAAATTTTATATTTTTACACGTTAAATCATAATTCAAAAAATCAAAAAGCTATCCTATTGCACGCCAATTAAAACTATAATGTAGGCTTCAACAATGAGTACCGCAATTACCTGCGGCTATAAATTAACAAGGCACTTATTATAAACTCCAATTTCCAGTTGAGATTGTTAACAAATAAATGATATTAATAGCTCAGGGAGGAAAGTGATATTACCCCGCTAAATGCTTTTCTTACACTGGATAAATTGGCTTATATAGCACTAACAAATACTACTTAGATCGTCTGAAATAGATGCTATGGCCTATGATGATGATGATATGCAGTTTTACACAACAGACTATACACCCAACTTTCGTAATCGCTGATTTGGCATCTAAGGGTACGGTACTGTATACACAACAAGTATATTAAATAACCCCCGACACGACGTAAATGCTACCAAATCTCGAATCAATCAGACCATTTCCTGTTCATCCTATTATGGTCACCATCAGACTCCAAATTGTAACATGTTGGAAAGCTAAAGCTTTGAGCTCAATCATTTGTTCCGGAATTAAGCCCGGGATCCCATCAAGATTAGGGTTCAGAGCTGATTATCTTGGAAACGGCTAGTCTGATTTCCACAACACATTGAACTGAACAATTAAACATGGCTAAGAACACTTTCCGTTTGGGAGCTACGATGCCACGAAATAGACACATAAGACCCCACACACCTCAAACTCCCCTCTTTTCGGTCCAACGGTGGTTTTTAATTAAAAAGGAACCAACGGGGTCCCGTTACTAAGCCTGCGCTGTTTGTCTTTTTATCTGTCAGAGGATGTATCGTTTAGTAACTAAATACACAGTCTAACTAAACTTTAGTTAGACTGTGTATTTAGTGCTCGGCCGACGCCGACGCCACAACCGCGCCGACGGTGAGCGCCGAGGCCGGTCGAGCGTAGCTGAATCAATGTGACAATATATAATGAACGCCTCTAGTGAATTGAAATGATATGTGTAAACTATTTGTGAAACTATTTGTATTTATATTATGTGTAAAGTTATGGACGAGTTTGTAAAATTTAAAATTTTAAGTAACTCCTGATACGAAGTACACATTTGATTATTCATCCCTACTTTCAGTTTTACATTCTACACACCATTTCCTTGCATTTGATACCAAACATGGGTATATTTGGAAACAATGTGTTAATTTCTATTAATATGATGTATCTCAAACTGTACGCTCAATGTATGTAACTCAAACGCTTAATTTTTATTAATTTTGTTCAACGTAAAGGGGACTTGGGCGATTTGCACCGCGGTTCGAATAGCTTGTGGTGCGAAACGACTAAAGACCCGGTATATAATATATATATATATTATAGGTGGCGGCGCTAGTTTGACGCATACAACCACCTTAGGAAGCACCGCTGGAAAACATGCTTATAAATTAAAAAACCTTCATTCAAATCGGTCCACTTGTTTAAAAGCTACGGTGCCACAGACAGACACACATAGCGGTCAAACTTATAACACCCCTCTTTTTGAGTCGGGGGTTAAAATGTAAATAGTTGTTCGTTTTGAGTTATTTTCTATTTCAAATAAATGATTAGAGATATTTTTTTGATGTCATTTTTTACTTTGTGGATGGTTTTAATACACCAAAAGATTTGTGTTACTTAGCTAGAATATAGCTAAAAAAACAGACATTTCAAGATTTAACATTGTTTGTTTTAGTAGACAGCTTAGTACCCGGATGACTGAGCTTTGCTCGATTGTTTTTCATTGTATGAAATCACGGATAAAACGACATTTTCTAAAAATAAATCCTAGCTAGATCGATTTCTCTGTATTTGTTTCTCTGTATTTTTCTCTTGGTTGGGCAGCTCGGCTTAAGAGTGATCGCTTGTATCTACGCAGGTTCGAATCCTGCCGGATCCGTTAACTTTTAGTAAGATTTTTTATTTATAATGAAATATCCAATACCTAAGTGTGGTTTAACACTAAAAATAATAAAAAACTATAGATCGATTTATCTAGAAACCCTAGTATGCAGGGGGTTTATGAAACTTCATGAAAATCGTTGGAGCCGGGTCCGAGATTAAAATTATAATTATACGAGTAATACATAGTTTATACAAGAATACTTAACATAGGTACTATTTTTATTATGAAAACACTTAAAATGGTATATTTACTATGATCCGTGGATGATCCCGTTTTAAGCGTTACAATATTTACAAAAGTTTAAGACATATCAATATTTTGCAATAATAATCAAAACCCTACCTATTAGACTTCACAGAAAAAGTAGCACTTAAACGTGGAGGGGTAGTTAGATACAAGACGGAATATAAGTCATCAACGCAACCGTGCGCGATATCTCTGTTCGTGGTTTATTCATATCACAGGTGATGTTGTGAAACGGTAATCTCACAACAATAAACAGATAAATCCTCTGATTGGAGCTTTACAGCGTTCAATAAGTTCGATGTTGCTATGAAACCGGCGCAAAATATGAACGGTTGTATTCATTCAGAATTGATTTTAGCAGTCGACGGATTACATTTCGCATTCCCTCGTTTACGAGAACAGCGTGATGACAGACGGGCATACCTGAGTGATCTCGCAAGACTTCTGTACAGTCGAAGTTTTTAATAACGTGCTATTGTTTCCGACAAAACTATTTAACTCGTTTTTTCAATTTCAACAGAAAATGCAACAGAATTCATATTTTTAACAAAACAATGTACACAATGTATTACTTGAGATGTTCTCAGAAGAGAATAGATAAAGATATGATAATGAGCTGGTTTAATTAATGATTATTATTATAAAACTTAAGAGCTTAGCTCTTGTCGGTGTAATGATGCAATTTCCTCCATATGATTCTTTCCAATTCTTTCCAAATTAATGATAATTATTATTAATTTTACTCATAGGTCTTACGTAAACCAGCAAGCGTCCTACCTGAGAACATGGGCATGGTGAGTTCCGGATGCAGCTGGCTGAGCTGGCGCGACAGGTAGAGCTGCGAGCGGCAGTACGTGGTGCACAGCAGAGCGTCCAGCGTGCCGCGACCCTTCTCCGACCCTGAACACAAACAACCACACCTTACTCGTGTACTTAAACATAATGCTCTTATTCATAAAGATTTGTCATTTCAATATCATTTTTTTTCTTGTTACTCTTATATCAATGAAAAGAGATAGCAACAGATTTAATATCCGTTTTAGATAAGGTAGGTTTACTAAACCAATTATGCATAAGGGGGTATGTATTTAACAGGCAGTAAAATCCCCTAGTTTTAAGAACGTGACATGTCAAAGTGGTCTATAAACGATCATACTGATTAATACATTTTGAGTTTGCGTTTATGCAAATAATGAAAAAAAGCATTTCTCATAAATTTTGTATGGAACGGCTACTTTTGTATACCTCGAATCCTGAGGCAGGGTCAGCTAGTACTTTCCAAATATTTTTAACGTTAACTGTACTTTCAATCTTACTGTAACTTCACTCATAGTTATGAAATTAAAGCACATTATGAAATTTAATTTTGTAATATATTTACTATTTAAGAAGGTATTGAACTAGGTGGTTTTCAATTCAAATACAATGCAATAATCATTTATTCTAGGATCACTTTATAACGAGATCCCACAAATATTATCAACGCGAAAGTTTGTTTGGATGTATGTTTGTTATTCTTTAGGTGCTATTCGAATCTCGGCTGCGAGTCGCGGCATCACATGCAGCCGCAGCCGCCTTCAGTTGTTTCCGCAGAAATCCATACAACTATGTACACTGACGGTTTGAAAATGTTCGTCACCTTAGAGTCGGTTTTCGCTTGCACCAGATTGCAAGAATCAATTTTTATTGTACCAACATTACTACCAGTGACGTTCCTTTTTCAAGTTTCAAAAGGGATTACGTGCTCATGCTCGTTGAACGAATCAAGTTGAAAACCGACGAACATTTTCAAACCGCCACTGTACATTACAGTACAACATGGACAGATACAATACAGTTACTACTACTGCAGCCGAAACTCGGCAGCACGAGCAGCCGAGATTTGAATAGCACCTTTTCACGTAAAAACCACTGAACGTATTTGGTTAAAACTTTGAACATACATTACATACAGCTGTAATAAAATAACGGGGTAATTTTTATCCGGGTACTACTATTACATAATATAATTAAAAGATGGAGGAAAAGCTATCTTGTAAATCTCAGGTAATTGTTCACGTCCTTTTAAAAACGTTGCTAATCTCCTCCGTTCGTTCGTTCGTATGAACAAGTGGCCAACTCCGGTGACGGAGTTTTTAGGCCGCTTAAAGGCCTCCGTCATGGCTTAACGACTTTAAAAGCCGGGACCGACAATTTAACGTGCCCTCCGAAGCACGGAAGCGCTCAGATGAAAATGCCACTTGCGGTCACCCATCCAAGTAGTGACCGCTCAGAACGTTGCTTAACTTCGACGATCTATCAAGAACGTCTTAGCAAGCTTCGCCACAAGCGCTTCAACCTCGAAAACCTGTGATGTAGATAATAAGTCTGCCGAGTCGGGGCCAGTGTACAAACAGTCGGTCGATCGAACTGTTTACTCTGCAGGATCCTCAGGCAAGACAGGGCCAAAGTAAGCCGCAGTAGGAAACCCCAATTTGGGTTTTAGCACGGCACATAATTTAAAGCAGGTATAAGTAATATATCTTGGGCTCGCTTCCGTCTGGCGGTGGCTTGGAACAGTTAAGCTACCTATAGATAGTTTAAAACGATCCTTAGACTGCTCAACTGGTTCTAATTGTATTTTGTAAAGTTATGTAAACATGTAGTTAGTTAGTTTTTGTAAATGTATGCTTTTAATTGTATATTGCAAGTTACTTCTATAAGTACCTACTTAGTATGATATTGAGGAAACGATGCTAAGCCGGTATTAATTACCATAACGACACAAAGCTAGACGTCTACCGTCACGGCGCACAATTGTTTTCTCTCGTTGTTACGGGGCATTGACACTAGAAATGCCGCGAATTTTCGGTATTCGGCCTATTAGGTACGTAATTAACTATTCGGTGTTTACTATTCGGATTCTAGGTTTTAATTGTTGTTACCCATGTTTATGTGGATGGAAAATAAAAACTTTTTCTATTCTATTCTAATTCATAGTTCGCAATATTCGGAAGAATAATCAATACCCAATACTGAATCAAGCATAAAAAAACGCATAATACTTTAGTTCTTGAGAAATAGTATATTTTGACAAAAATCTGCTTATTATCTAATACGTCTACCAGTGGTAAGTTATTATGAATGGAAACAAGTTTTTAAGCATTTATTGAATGTGGAGAGATGATAAATACATTTTAGCAAATTCTGGTACACACGGTCACTGTTTTGCGTTTTCTGACCACTTCTTTTTGCACAGTTGTCCGAGCTAGTCGAACAGTTCTCATGTAAAAATACTTTGTTTGACTGGCTCCCCACTGAAGCTTGACTATTTATATTGTTAAGGGATTACTGTCAAGAAGGTAGGCCCACACCTAGCGATCTTGCCTGATTCGTTTCCTAGTGTATTGGAAGTCGTGTTGGAACAGGCAATATATCACCTAGCATGTAAGACGATTCGAAGTGATCCTTGAGGTTAAAAAATCATTTATTTCGGTAGGACCTCAAGGAACACATCGCATCGTCTAAAATGCTAGGTGATTCTATTGCCTGTTCCAACGGGACTCCTTTTACACCAGGGAAAGAATCAGGCAAAAACCTGGAGGTGTGAGCCTAGCTTTTTTACAGTAGTCAAGTTTCAGTAGGAAGCCAGTCAAAGAAAGTGATTGATTGATACAAACATACAACGCAAAATCCCCCAAGTTGCCACAAAGATCTTCGCTTGCTTGACTGGCTCGATCGAATATTTGAACGCCTAGTTACCTCACAAAAACAATCAGTAAAATATAAAACAAAGCTGTGGGTGTGGCTTTATAAAAAGTTTCGACATAACTTTATATTATATATTATAATAACCGGCCAAGTGTGTGTCAGGCAAAAGGATTAATAAAGTACAGTTTTCATTCATTAGTAATAATAATAATAATGTTTATTTATTCTCTCACACAAAATGGTAGGTACTACAGCTTATAATATTATACAGTAAATAATGGAACAGAACAGTAACTTAAAGCTTACTTTCTTAGTATGAAAAATAATGATCTATCTATTACTAAAAGCAAAATAAGTGTTTGTATTCGTCAAATAATCATCGGCCATAATAATTATATGACCATGACTGGTTTCAATAACTAGATGGTTGTTTATCAGGAGATCAGCCTAATAGTGTCATAAAAAAACTTTCGAAATATTTTTTTAATAATTAAGTAATAAGTACATACTTTTACGAAAGAGAAAAACAATAATTAAGTTCTCATATGCTGTTGGAATGCGGCGTAGGCTCTTCGTAGCGTTCGTAGCACATGTGAAGACGAACAAGTAAACATAATGTTATAAGCGAAGCGGTACCTGGATTTTGAAACCAATTGTATTTGCTTGTAAAATAGGCGGAGAGCAGAAGGGGCGTGCGTGTGGGTGTAACAAGAGGCGAGGGGCACGGGGCGCGGGGCTTGCAGTGCGGGGGGCTGAGCAGAAGCGTCGGGACGCGTCTCGTCTACAAAGCTTACCCGCTCTAACGCGGCACAGTCACTGGAGGCGCGGCGCGGCGAGCGCTTGCCGTCATTCGGGATGTTTACGGACGATACGAGCGCGAACTCTGACGAAGATAATATGACGGACTTAGCGAGTGATATAGTGAACGATACCGGTTCAAATATGACTTTTACCGACGTTTTTACTGAAGAGCTCGCTTTTGCGCTGAACTCTTACTTCACGCCAATTCTAGTCATTTTGGGAACAATTGGCAATCTTCTGTCAATAATTGTCTTTTTCAAGAGTAAGCTGCGAGCGCAGTCTACGTCGCAGTACTTGTCCGCGCTGGCTGTATCGGATACGATCTGTCTACTGCAACTAATACCTCCGTGGTTGAAGGCGGTGAGAGTGTCTCTCATTTTCGGGCAAGAAGGTTTCTGCCAATGTTTTGTCTATCTGACATACGTGAGCAGCTCCAGCAGCTCGTGGCTGGTGGTGTCATTCACTGTGGAGCGCTTCGTGGCGGTGCTGTACCCGCTGCGGCGCACACGCATGTGCACGGTGCACCGCGCGCGCGTGCTCATCACCGTCATCGTGCTCTCCTGCATCACCATCAACACCCCGGTGCTCAAGTTCGCAGTGCCCAAGGGCAACGACTGTAACATAGATTATGACTTGATGGACCACGCCGCGCGCTTTAACGTCGTGGACACCATATTCTCGTTTACGCTGCCTCTGACCATCATCACGGTTTTAAACATCTGGATAATGATAGGCGTCTGCCGAGTGAGCCGAGCCCGCGGGCACCTGATAAAGGAAGAGGACCGATGCGCGGCGGTGGTGGGTCGCGCGGCGCTGGCAACGTGCTCGCGCGTGGCTGGGCGCGCCACCCCGGCTGGCCGCGTGCGCCGCACAAGGTCCGCGCTACAGCGCTCGCAGCAACGCATCACCAGAATGCTGCTCATCGTATCCTCGGTGTTCGTCTTACTGAACTTGCCGGCATACTCCATGAGGATCGTCGCATACGCTAACAATATGGTAAGTGTACATTACATTGCGATTTATTTTCTATATCTGCTCGCGAAACGAAATACATATTACATCAAACAAGTACTGTATCGTGCAAGATATTCTATGAGAAAACCAAATAGTGTAAAAATAGATGTTGACTAGTGATCACTTCCACGGAAAATAATGAATGTTTTGTTTATTATTTTACAGTGTTAAACCACACTTAGATATTGGATATTTCATTATAAATGAAAAATCCTAATGAGTCTAACAGATTTAGTAAAGAAAAAAAAGAAAAAAGTACATAGGTATACATAATACGAGTCCACTTCACATTTATTAATTATTATTTACACTTAGATAATAAATCAACGCGCCCCGCCACGCCAAGCTACGCCAGCGATGCGAAATTGTATTTTTATATTTCAGCTGTAGTTAAGCACTGCTGATTAAAAAGATACTATTTTATGAGGCAAGACATCGCCGTTCTAATCGCGAATTAACATTTGTTTCCTACAACGTTCAAGGTTTTATTGTACCTAAATGCTATATTATTGTAAAGTTTCATTAAAAACCATTCTGTAGTTCTTCCGTGAAAGAGTAACAAACATCTAATACATCCATACTCACAAATTTAGCTAAAACGGATATTAAATCTGTTGCTATCTCTTTTCATTGCCATTAGAGTAATAAGAAAAAAACACTCATTAAATCTAGAGGTATATTAGGAATAAAGGCCCTAAAGTAAGATACATAGCGGCGACGGGCTTGCAACCTGTCACGTACGGAATATTAGCTTCTGCAACATAATACTCGTAAGCATGTACCAAATATATATGTGACACAATACCTCTGACTACCTCGTTTGACATTTTTTAATTAAGTTAAATGTCTAAAGATCTAAATGAATGTCTACCGCGCCTCGGTAATACAGTCGTAAAATATATCGTAATATTTCAGTACCTTCAAATACAAAAATATAATACTTTTGAAACTATCATGCTTATGAACATGTAACCACTAATTAACTAAACATGGGTTACTATTTAATTAAAAATCATGTTAAATAACGAGCAGTCACCATCCGTTAGGCACGTTAAACACACAGGCATAGGTAAGGCACTCATTTGTAACGATTGATATATAATTAATTTGCACACCGGACATGTCAAGTGATATAAACAAATAACAAGTGTTCATTAACGGCCTGTTTCAATGTCCTATCTGTGATTTTGCTTATAGCCCAGTGACTTTATAGTTTAACCTCGGAATGAGTTTCTTTGTTCGACTGGCTTTTCACTAAAGCTTGACTATTTAGATTATTTTAGATTGTTAAAGGATCGCTTTAAAAAAAAAGCTAGGCCGACACCACCAGGTTCTTGCCTGATTCTTTCCCTGGTGTAGGGAGTCGCGTCGAAACAGGCATTAGAATCACCTAAGTAGCATTTAAAACGAAACTTAAGTGATCCTTGAGGTCCTACAAGAATAAATGATCTTTCTTTCTTTCTTTCTGAGTGATAGTAAGCTGGAAACTTGCATGTTTTAATTTGGACAAAGGATTGTGAAGATAATAGGTTCTCAAGGATTAAATAAAAAAAAAATTTTACAAATATAATGAGTCTCTTAAGAAAGAACGGTGGTTTTATTTTTTCTACGATGAAGTTTTTTAAATACGTCGATATCGATAAGAGTAAAATGAGGAAACAACGCTCTCCGTCTTCTGTCTCAAAAAATTTATTGTATGGGTCCCAAGGAGTCGCTTAGAAATAAGCTTAAAGAAATATTCATAATGACTGTGCCTTGTCAGTTTATCAGTTATGTATGTACGGAAAAAAATTAAATTATTTAAGAAAAATAGCGATAATCATAATGGCGCGGACTATATCTAGCTACATTATACGGATAAGGTACCTACTTTAAAAGTGGAGGTAATTTGTAAACAAATAAAGTTTGTAGGGAAACTTTGTAACGCGTCATGCAGTTTCTCTGAACTTAGTCGATCAAGTGAGCGAAGCGCACTAAGATCTTAGTGGTGAACTAAGCGATGTTGCTTTCGATGTATGTATGTTTCATTTTGTGTGCTCGCATAACTATCGAACCGTTAATCCAATTTGCACGGAACTCGGTAGGTATACAGGTAGTGATAAGGTAGTTTGCTGGTAATCTAATGAGCTTCATTGAAATGAAATGTATGAAATGAAATTTTCATTGGTGTAGTGGTGGTAAAGATATTGGGTTCCGAAGGGGTTATAATATAAAAGTTGATGAAATATATTGAATGTGGAATCATTTTTTCTTAAATAGAATCTTATAAATCTAATCCTACGTCGATACCTAGCACCACCTTTATAGGTTAAGTAGTTATTTGGCCGAATACTGAAACGCAACTTAATACCGTTCTCTTAATCACAAGTTTTGATGACATTATGAAAGGGTTTTATTAGCACATTTCAAGATTTTATTTTATATTCTAGGGTATATAGTTTTTAAAATAAGTTAATAAAAGTAAAAACAAGACCAGTGTCAGTGTTTCGTCTGACTCTTCTCGACAAAACTGACGAATTTCAAATGCACATCAGATTTTTCTGATCTCTTCAATAATAAAACTGTAACACGACGATGTTACATTTGAGATGTTATGTTATGAGCCTGTAATGTCCCACTGCAGGGCAAAGGCCTCCCTTCCTTCCTTCCATTCATCCCTGTTTTGGGCCAAAGAAAGAAAGAAAGAAAGAAAAATCATTTATTCTTGTAGGACCTCAAGGATCACTTAAGTATCGTTTTACATGCTAGGTGATTCTAATGCCTGTTCCAACGCGACTCCCTACACCAGGGAAAGAATCAGGCAAGAACCTGGTGGTGTGGGCCTAGCTTTTTTTTAAAAGCGATCCCTTAACAATCTAAAATACTTAATCTAAATAGTCAAGCTTCAGTGGGAAGCCAGTCGAACAAAGTAAGGCATGTCAAAGAAAGTAAAAGTAATTGTAAAGTTAACAAGATAACACCTCAACAAAATGTTGTCTGGCATCACACGCTACACTTGGCCGACTTAAGTGGTAGGTACCTACTTATCAAGGTAGTAAAGATATTGTATACCATCAACCGTCGAGGGGCACAGCGACATCAGGCCACGCAATTTTATCATTAATAAAAGCCTCAATGGAATAATACGCTTTCTCTACAAGAATATTCTTTATGTACGTTTTAAACCTTCGAGTCGGTAGGTTAGTTACGTTGATTGGGAGTTTATTGTAAAAAAGTACAGTATTTCCCATAAAAGAACCGTTTACTTTTTCTAGTCTAAATTTAGGCACACATAATTTATTTTTATTTCTAGTGTTAATTTTGTGCACATCACTTTTTTTCTTAAAGTTGTTTATATATTTGTGAGTGTGCAATAAGTTTACATAAATATATTGCGAAAAAACAGTAAGAATATTTATTTCTTTAAAACGCTCTCTTAAAGAGTCCCGACGTTTCATTTTGTAAATGGCGCGGACAGCTCGCTTCTGTAAAACGAAAATAGTTTGAATATCTGCTGCTTTACCCCAAAGAAAAATACCATACGACATCACACTATGGAAGTAACTGAAATATACTAACTTAGCTGTTCCTTCGTCAGTAAGTTGCCTAATCGTACGCACTGCGTAAGCCGCGGAGCTAAGCCTACCTGCAAGTGTTTCAATATGCGGACCCCACTGCACTTTGGAGTCGATTGTAAGACCTAAGAAAACAGTTGAATCTACAAGATTAAGTGCTTCCCCATTTAGTTTAATTTTTGTAGGTCTCTGAACCACGTTAGGCAAAGTGAATTTAATACATTTAGTTTTTTTGGCATTAAGTAAGAGGTTATTAGCAGTGAACCAGTTTGAGACTTGGGCTAAAGAGGCATTAACATCATCATAATTATCCTTAGACCTATCAACTTTAAAAAGCAAAGATGTATCATCAGCAAAAAGAACAATGTCACACATCAACAATGCCACGCCACTGTGGTTCAATCTTTTAGATGGGCATCTAACAATCTAACTCGAAAGACGAGTTAGACATTTGAGATATAATATGGGGGGCATTTATTAGAGCAAGAGATGCCAAATAAATGGTTTAAATTTTTTGTTTTTCTGTCTGTATGGATGTTTGTTCCCGCAACATGCAAAAACTACTGAGTGGAATTAAATGCAGTTTTCACCGATTTATTGTCAGATATTTATTTATTTATTTATTCAACTTAAAAAATAGGCGCCATTTTTTTGTCGTGTCAAAGTTTTTATGGAAAGTAGCGTGACAACACGCAAGCAAAGCCGCGGGGATCTACTAGTTCATAATAATAATTACACAATAATTATATCACCGACGAACAAATAATAAGAAAATACTTTTTCTGCAGAACGAATTAAAACAAAAAGTTTTTCTAATGAAACATCACCTCAAAGAAACTTACCTATAACTTTACAGAAACCTCCAGAAAAATACGAAGATTTTTATTACAACAGAAATATTTTGAAATACAAATTATTTTTGTCTAAATTGTAAATTACAGGCGGCAACACTTCTTTAAGTAGGTATTTGAAAGAGTACGACATCAAATAACAATAAAGGCCTGTTCGGACCTATGCGATGTGGTATATATAATAATATAAAACTATTGTTCAGTTTTTATTAAATTAAATAAATAATAATCTAATCTGGGTCTAGCCTTTAACTGGTGACGTCGGGCCTCACAGGCCCGAGAGCACTAACAAAACGTTATTTCACCCCTTTCCCTGCGCGTCCCGGGTTTGTGCGTCTCAGTAGCTTCAAGTTTAGTTGCACCCAAGCCGTGACAGCGATAATAGTGTCGGCATGAGCAAATTCGGTGAGTTATGCGTATTTAAAGTTTTACTGAGGCCTCTCAGGCCCTACGTCACTTCTTACGTTACTTTTTTGTTAGTGTTATAAAATTGTTATTTGTGGTTTATTATAGCGTGAACCTGCAAACATAAAAGATGGATGATACAGAACCTCCTAGAAAATGACGTACAGTACTGGAGCAGAGAAATTCAGTTCCAAGTACCTTCTAGTAGACAGGTTTTATCGCGAACCAGTTAAAATGTCGTTCAATAAGAAGAATGGTTGTGGAGTGAAGACTCCAGTGGTTCTGAAGCTGATGATTTAGGAGAAAAGTACGTTCCAGAGAAAATCAGGAAGCTTGAAATGATTAACATATTACAATTTTAGCAAGGGAGGATGGACGAGATTGATAAAAAATGTTCAATCTAAACCTACAGTCACCGTACACGAAGATGGCCCATGGTGATCTTTTATCGCATGCTGGACATAAGTAGGTAGGTACCTACGGTGAACGTGCATGTACTTGAAAAGAAAAGAAGCATTGAGAGAGGGGTTTTCATGAAATATTGGCCAGACGAATGATTTTACAGCACATGAAAAGCAGAGTTTATAACTCGCGAATGTCACTTGAAATAAGATTGAACATCTGACGAATTTTGGGTTCAGATTTGCCACCTGAGCCACAAATCACGCAGAAGACGCTAAAGAGATGTGCCACTTGTCTACCTAAGCTGGACCGGTAATCTTGTTACCATTGTATTTTGTGTAAAAAGCATGTATGCCTGCAGTGCGCGAAACAATTGTATCCTGAGTGTCAATAAAAAATTGACAAGTTTACCCTTTGTCAGTTTTGTAATTATAAATTTTATAAGAGATTTATGTTATTTTATACGATGATTGAAGTCTATTCTATGATCTAAAAATATTATTTTAAATAAGAATGTTGATTTTTGTTTTTTTATGACTAGATGTTGATCAGATGTCGTTTTTTTCTAACAATGCGAGAGCAAATTTTAATATGTCTGTTCCTAAATATATGTAATAATTAGAAACACATAATCGTTTTATTTAATACCTTAATATCCAAATTAACACAAATAAATAAGTTAGTCACTAATATTTATGTACATCGCGAATTATACGTATATTCAACCGAGGCCTGTCAGGCCTAACGTCACCACTTACGTTACACAAATACCACGTCACCAGTTAAAGGCTAGTAAATACTGCTATTTACTAGACCCAGATTAGCTCACTCCTTCGTTAATCCTGATTTTATCTAAACCATTGAGTATCTTTAATCTTTTATTAATAAGAGGGTTAAGGTCTAAGTATGATGCGATATTCATTGTTCTAGATAGCGTTACTTTTGAAACTAAGGTCACATGCTACGGAAATTCAGTAAGCGGCTATTTCGTAGAAACCTTTGCGGGCGGGCAATATTTTATCAAATCTGTTTTGAACTCAACAAGTTTTCTATTTAAATATATTTCACCGCGCAGGTCTTAGTAAAAACTGACTTGAGTAACAAAAAAAGTAATCCTACTATCCTATCCTACTAATATTATAAAGGTAAAAGTTTGTGTGTGTGTAAGTATGTAAGTGTGTTTGTTACTCTTTCAAATTTGGTTCCAGTATTGCATATACCCTGGATTAAAAAATAGGTTTCTTTTGATCCCGGTATTCCCACGGGAACGGGAGCTATTCACCGCGGGTAACACCGCGGGGTGCAGCTAGTCTCTTTATACTATTAGGATGGATCACGGACAACGTCACAACAGAAGAAGATGTAGTGTAGATAATAATTTGTTTTTAAAACTCGGTCATTAACTCGTGTCCTTCTTTTTTTTTTTGCTATCTTGCAATTTTTACGCTTTGTTTAGATTTTTTGAACACCATCATTAAACTAGGTTACTTAATGTATTCAAAATCATGTCAAATCATTGTCTAAAACTAAACTCAGGCCTATGCTTATTAATAATTATGTATTAAGTTCGTATGAGCAAGTGGCCAACTCTGGTGACGGAGTTTTTAGGCCGCCTTAAGGCCTCCGTCATGGCTTAACGACTTTAAAAGCCAGGACCAATGTAATGACCAATTAATTATGTATTAATACGTCAGCATAACAGAGCTCACAGTCAAGCCATCAAAGGTAATTGGCTGAAAATCTACCCGATACCTCAGCTCGAGTATCACAAACGAGCAACACCAATTACATACATCCACATTGTTACCTCCTGTTAGTTTATACATACATTTACATCCAGTCTCAATAACCTATCTATCTTTGGTTTTGCTTACTATCAGTAGCTATTTGACGTTTTTTGTATGGAAGAAATGTCAAATATCTACCCGCAGTAAGCAAAACCAAAGATAGATAGGTAATTGAGACTGGCCGTTATAAAATAACGCCGTATGATTGAAAGAAAGCAAGAAAGAAAGAAAAATCATTTATTCTTGTAGGACCTCAAGGATCACTTAAGTTTCGTTTTACATGCTAGGTGATTCTAATGCCTGTTCCAACGCGACTCCCTACACTGATTGACGAATGACAGTCGTAACTTGTGTTGCCACTTGACAATTACAATCATTTACTTGAAAAAAAAAAAAAAAAAGAAATATGATCACGACTGTATCCGGGAGCGGTAGACATTTCTTTCAGATCATTAGGCATTTTTAGATCTTTTTGAAGATGTCTAAGGGGGTAGTCAGAGGTATGTCCAAATACATACATATTTGTTACAAGCCCACTTTTTGCAGAAGTTAACTTTCCATAAATAAAAAAAATATATAAATAAAATATCCTTCCAAAAACCAAATATATAAAAATAGTACAGTGGAACATGGAAGCTACTCTTTTTTTGAAGTCGGTTAAAAATGACGAGTAGGTACTCTACCTGTTTAAAACGTCATTGAATTTAGTTACATCTAAATACGATTAAATACCTTCGCATATTGGGCAACTACGGAACCCTACATTGAGCGTTGCCCATCACGCACTTGACCAGTTATTTATAGAACTTTTTGAGCTGTACCTATAACTTTCTACAGAAATCATTTAAATATCTTATAACGTTAAAGCAGTGATCGTAAAAAACTCTTCCGAACGCATTTTCGTCGATTTCAGTTCCAGAAATGATCTCCACGAAAAGATTATTTACTCTAACGGGATAATTATATTATTATACCCTATGTTCATTCTACACATCGGTGAAATAATTTTTGAAATCGTAATATAATGAGTAGTTTCTGTTATTACCCCCATATAAAGAAACAAACAAACAAGCTTTACCTCTTTATAAATGATTACATTTATTTAGTATATATACAACTATAGATCGTTTATAACGATCCTTAGGTGGCTCAACTGGTTCTAAATGTATTTTGTACAGTTATGTAAATATGTAGTGGTTTAGTTTCTGTAAATAAATTATTTAGATAAAGATAAAGATAGTTTATTTGCTTGAACACAATGTAGGTCACGTATTCAGTACCTATCAATTACGTTCTACTTAATTTAGCATGCAAATGTTAGAGTACTTTAAATAAACAAAAATCAATCATCTTGAAATTATAAATGAATTTGTTGATTATGGATAGGATATAAAAGAAAATAAAATGAATGTCAAAACTTCTCTGTCATAAAATTGTTAACATTATAATAGCATTTCTGTAATAGTAATTGTTTTAATTTGGTCCTGAACATATTTTCGTCACAATCTTTTAATGATTTAGGCAAATTATTATATATTTTACGTGACATTATAGACGACACTTTTTTGAAGGAAAGCTGTTTAGCTTTAGTTATGATTTTTAACAAGTGGCAAAATTATATTTTTATTCAAATATACTTTAATTACGTGAGAAGAGATATTTATTATTTATTTATTTATTTCCTGCACTCTCGAGGTGCATTTCGGTACATAACTCCGAAGATCCTCATCAGATCCTCATATCTTTTATGGGTTTTTAAATGAACAATTTAAATTTAATTTTAACTTTAATATTTGGCATTATCAATTTTATCATTGACATTTGACATTCTTAATTTTTATATTATTTAGCTATTTTTAATTGACAAATTATTTTTGATTTTTGATTTTTTATAATGTATATTTGAATCTTTACAATTTTTGCATGTTAATGCTGTAAGCCTACCAGGCAAACTGGAGTACCTAAGATAGACCTAAGACCAATGTTTATTTCGTCAATAGTAAAAATATAAAAACAGAATTCATGGAAGACTAATAATAATTAAGTAGGTAATTAATTGTAAGTTACATAAGTACCATATTATTTATAAGGTAGGCATGTCAAATTGTCCATCTTGTGATACAAAACTAGTTTAAAAAAATACTACTTACTTAAGTAATTGGTAGGTAATTGCATTATTGTTATTGTATAGTATCTAGGTACTACGTACTACTATTTCCTCAAACATTGTGGTGTCCCAACGGGGCTCTTGTTGCGGCCAAACCTAATTTTTAAGACCTTATGTACCAACTTGAAACAATGAATAAATGAATATGAAATGAATATGAATATAAATAGAAAGCGTCGATGGGCTTGCAACCTGTCACGTATGGAAAGTTAACTTCTGCAAAAAGTGGCATGTACCAAATATGTATGTATTGGACATCTCTGACTACCCCTTTAGACATCTTCGAAAAGATCTAAAAATTGCCTAATGATCTGAAAGAAATGTCTACCGCTCCCGGGATACAGTCGTGATGATCATATTTCATTTTTTTTTTTTTTCATTTCATTTATTTTATAAATAGAAAAAATCGTAAGTATCCCGAAGTAGTCCCAATAAAAACTTTTGAGGATCTGATAAGAATCTTCCGAGTTATGAATACAAATGCACCTCGAGAGTGCTGGAAACTGCTTTTTTCTAACGAAATTGAAGTCCCCGTTCAACAAACGTGTTTTTTTTGCCGTATATAACAGCTGCAACACGTAGACGCTTGAAATTTTCAAATAATATCTCGTTGTATTTTCACTGTAAAAATAAATATATTATCTTAATGGTAACTTGGGCGATTTTGCGTTGTATGTTTGTATATCGCGGCATAACTGTCGTTAATAATAATTATATATAATATTTTTTTTTTTCATTTCATTTATTTTATAAATAGAAAAAATCGTAAGTATCCCGAAGTAGTCCCAATAAAAACTTTTGAGGATCTGATAAGAATCTTCCGAGTTATGAATACAAATGCACCTCGAGAGTGCAGGAAACTGCTTTTTTCTAACGAAATTGAAGTCCCCGTTCAACAAACGTGTTTTTTTTGCCGTATATAACAGCTGCAACACGTAGACGCTTGAAATTTTCAAATAATATCTCGTTGTATTTTCACTAAAATAAATAAATAATCTTAGTGGTATCTTGGGCGATTTTGCGTTGTATGTTTGTATATCGCGGCATAACTGTCGTTAATAATGAATAATAAGTTACCACTAAGATCTTTATTCGCTTCGCTCACTCGATCGATTAAAAGGGAACTTCCATTCAAAACAAACGTGTTTTTTCTTTGCAGTTTTGCTCGATAATAATAAAGACTAGTCTAGGTAATCATTGAATGTACATAAATACGAGTAGTTACCTTCGCATGGGCAACTACGGAAACCTACATTGAGCGTGGTCCGACACGCATTTAAGCTTTGGTCTGGTGATCATGACGCACAACGCTGCGGTATGCGTTGCCGGACATTCAATCATATATGAAAAACGTCGAGAATATTCTCTTGTTCCGTCGCAGTATGCGTCAGCGGCGAGGGGCAAGCGCGGTGAAGTGGGGAGGTGTACTCCCACACAGCGCGGCGTCATCTCGGTTCAACGCTGCGGTGTGCGGTGTGCGTCACGGGTCAAATTGTTCATGTTCACGTCTACCTTGGTAGCTGCGGCAAAATAAACTGACCACCTCTCCGCAGGGACGCTAAATGCTGCGTCGTGACGCTGCGTTGCGGCGCATACCGCAGCGTTATGCGTCATGATCACCGGACCCCGGCTTTAGTCAGATTTTTTTTATAGAATCATCTTCAAGATCATCTAAAACTTAGAATCTTAAGAAAGTTTACCTAAGACTGTACAACAGAACAAAGCGTACACTCGTCGAAAGCCACCTGATCTAAAACGTAGTTTAAGGTGAAGTAGGTCTCAAAAGCTCAAAACCGACGTTTTGAGTGTACGAAACATCAATTTAAAAGGAAATAAAAAAGGTATTTTTTTTAGTTCAAAAAACGGTTTTATGTACTAAAAGTTAGACAATAAAAAAACACGTGGGGCACGTGACATTTCTATCGACAGTCAATCACTCACATCATTATAAATACTATTTACATACCGGTTATGCTACGCCCCACGGTAGGTAATGTTTTTGGCCTTTACAAGATGGCCTTTACTAGAATATTTATGCAGTGTTAAGCAGGAGGCAATTTTTGCCTACGATTAACGGGACACTGTAGTGCCTGGGACCTAAACCATCCTCTCAGCTTAGCCGGTCATATCCACAGGAAAGACAATGGTCAATATATTGTGTTGGGTTGACTAGCCGCGGGTTTCCTCACGATGTTTTCCTTCACCGTTTAGAACTCGTATTAAAGTGCATATACATTTTTCCACGCGGCGGCGATCGCTCGCAACTCTACGCAACCATTGCGAGACCACACGGGCGGGGCTTACTTCTCCTTAACTTTATTTAAGTAAAACGGCTCGAGCCCGGGCAGGCCACCTGTAGAGGCCGATTATAGAACTTGGGAGCGACCTGTAGCGCTGATACATAATGTGTATTCTTTCAGTCGCACCCGCAGCGCGTCTCAGTCGGCCCTGCTATCTCTCTCCTACTCAAATAGAGTCGGGAGGTGTTAACTACCCTTAACTATTATTATACTCTTTGTTGTTCTTGTATGAGTCAAAAGTGACTAGATATCTTAAAATTAGGGTTGAAATCTTGACATCCTGCCATTGGGGCTGAAATGTTGAAATCCTGCCTATTAGGCCAGCAGCTAGACCCTTGTAAGCTATAAACAAAACAACACAAGTTTGTCAAATTAAAAATTGATACCAAACTAGTCTATATTTGGGAACATTCTATTATTCATCCTCCCTATCACCATATCTTGTAAATGGCTCAACCGAATAAAATACGAAAGTAAAATAATAACAAAAATTCTCGAGTTCCCAAACCTGAAACATTCGATTTTCTTTCTTTCTCTTTTGTATAATATACTAGCTTACCCGACGGACGCTGTTCTGTCTTAACTATGAATATTGAATTCGAATTGGTACTAAGGTATATTTTACTAATAAAAAAATAATCAATTAAAAGTGTATATACATATTAAACCGTGATGAACTAACACTTCTTAAAAAACTCACTGTACAAATAATGAATTTTCCGATTGAATCGACTAATACATTCATGTGCACTATAGTCTATACACACATACATATTAAGCTCTTGTCGGTGTAACAATGCAATTTCCCGCATAGATTTATTTCCAATGCAATGTGTTGTTGCATCATTACTTTATTGGGAGAGTAATTTCCTATTGCTTTCTGCACCGCAGTTCAAAGGTCGGTGTGCCGACCTTAAGTTTAATCGAATAATAATGAAGTCGTTAAGTTTTCTTAAATTTAATAGGTTTCTTATTTTCGCAACTTTCTTATTTTTTTTTATGTAAAAACTTTCTACAAAGTATTAGAAAACATTAAAAAAACATGAATTAAATCGGTAAAACCGTTCTCAGATTATAGCGTGACCATAAGAAATAAAGGGTTCATTTTTATGAAATGAAATGAAATATTCACGACTGTATCCCAGGGAGCGGTAGACATTTCTTTTAGATCTTTTTAGGCAATTTTTAGATCCTTTTTACGACGACCTCTGTGGCGCAGTGGGCGAAAGCCCGCCTGAGACGCGGAGGTTGCGGGTTCGATCCCCGCCGCGGGACAAATGTTTGCATGTTCTGCAGATATATGTTCCGGGTCTGGTTGTTTTTCTATGTATAATATGTATGTATTTACAAAAAAAAATTATCTAAGTACTATATCAGTCATCTGGTTACCATAACACAAGCATTAAGTTGCTTAGCTTGGGACTAGATGACGTTGTGTGGAATGTCCAAGGATATTTATTTATTATTTATTTATTATTTTGAAGATGTCTAAGGGGTAGTACATTTTTATATACATAGATATTTATATATATTTATATCCTTGTCTACAGAGCAGCTACGAGTACAACGGGCGCTGGGCGGCGCTGCAGCAGATCTGCCTGCTGTTCTTCAACTCGAACTTCGGCATCAACTTCTTCCTGTATTGCATGACGGGGCAGAACTTCCGCCGTGCGCTGTGCCAGACCTTCTCGTCATTGGCTCGCTGCCGCACCGCGGCCCAGCGCGTATGCGGCGCGCGCGCCGGCGGGGACTCCACCCCGCCACCCCGCCCCAGCGTTACAAGTAAGGTTAATATGTTCACTCTGATGCCTTCATGATGACTCTCTTCAAAATTACCGAAATCCAAATTATTCTATGAAAACAAGTGGAAGTGATTAAGGATCATGGTAGCATTGTAGCAAATAGGACCATGTTTTATTGTGTGATACTATAATTATGTTTTATAGTTTTCAAAGACTCGCTAACTCGATTCTAAAGAAAATGAAAAAAAGACGGATTTTAAACACAATTCTAACATTTATATTTAAAGATATTTTCAAGTAAAAAATACTTATATAAATACTTATAACTTATATTATTTGTAAAGCTAAAACAAAATAAAACAAACAAGTAACAGAATGAATAGAAATTAATAAATACGTACTTATAGTACATTTTATCTTGTCCAATACTATTCATTATCATCATTTTAGCACATTTCCACCCACTGTTGGGTATATTATACCTCCTCTAAGATGCCATTCTCTCCGACCACTCGCGGTCTCCACTGATCAAAATATCAAAATATCACGATTTTTAAATATTTTATTTGAAATATTAGAATAGTACTTCCACTTTTTTCATCAATTTATAAATTGTAATCATTTCTGCAACATTATCCGGCAACCCAATTGGCTATAGCATCAACCATTTCAACAGCGATAAGGCATCATTGTGCGTCAAAGTTCCATTTTTACATAATTTTGTAAAATTATACTAAACTATGTAAAATGGAATATAAATTATTAATTGTAAAATCGAGCATGTAAGTCCTAGCATGAGTTTTCGATACCTCTCACGGTTTCAGACGTAGCCCTAAAAACTCAATACTGTATTATTTAGATATCGTCAATAATAAGTTAGAAACTTTTTAGGAGTTTTTGTGTTTCATTTATAAATTTTTGTGTTTCATTTATAAATTTTCAGATTTGTCGATAAAAGTCGGAAGTTAGAAACACTATTTTTTTATAGTCAGTATTTGGAACAATAAAATAAAATCGTGAAGCGCTTGAAATAACTATTAACAGTGAACCGCTTCGCCTCCAACATCTTATTTTATAATTTATTTGTTGTCATTGTCTAAAAAGCAAAAGCGTTTTAAAGCGTAAGATCTTTTTATTTTTTATAAGTAGGTACCTATGTTAGGCATGATGACTAATTTTGAAAAGCCATTCTATAGGTTCATATCTGTCTCCTTTGCATAAAAAACCCCTTTTTTTATCGAAAATAAAAATTTATTAGCCTAAAATTGAGTTTTTAAAAACACATTTTGTGTTTGGCGCTAAAACGCTCGCAAGGCAGGAAGTTCAAAGTTTTCATACGAAATTTAATGACAAGAAAGAGATTTTCATTTGGAATGACGTCATGTCCTCTAATTGCTGTTTTACAAAACATGTGCGGAATGCTGTAATTTCTAATTCTACTTTATCAAAATAAATATTAATCTTGCTCTTATTATAAAAATAAATATGTTTTTCAGGATCCATGAATCATATTTAATTAGAAAAATATATTAATTTAGCAATTCTTGATTACTGTCATCATGGCTAGTGTACCGATTTTAAAAATTAGTTTTTTGCCGAGGTTGCTCTATAATACAATTTTAAGGATCTGATGAGGTTTTTCGGAGAAATGAACAGAAATGCACATTGAACGTGCAGGAAATTGCTCTCTTACTAAATTAAAGTTGGGCCATGCTCAGTATAGGGTTCTGTAGTTGCTCAATATGCTAAGGTATTATACTCCTTCACCGTTTAGAGCTCGTGTTGATGCCCATATAAATTATTAGAGCCGACACGAAAGATATCCAAATTAAAACTTTTACAGAGGTAGGTATCAAAAAAAGCGTATGATATGTATCACAAACTGCACAATATTACTGTAATAATAAAATAAAACAGGTGGCGGCGCTAGTTTGACGAACACAACTGGAACGTTTAGTGAAACACAGAGGTAGGTTGATTCTTGGTTATTCGTAATCGAGTCTATCCACTTAACTTACATAGAAACGTTACGGAACTTGGCTGTTCACATGACTGAACGTCCAAATGGCTCGATCAACAACAACCACCTTAAGTGTAGGTATTGCTATTTTAAAGTCTGGTTCAAAAATCGATATTAAAATTATTTAAAACTATTACCAAGAAAGCTTGTAACAACAAACTCTTAATGGAGTTTAAGATGAAACTTTACAAAGTTGGTTAAATTTCTCAGCAAGGGCCCGCGTCCGCAAAGTACTGAAAATTGAGCTGAGAAACTCTATCCCAATCAACTTTCATCATGGCGATGCCTATTACTTTTAAAAACTAATACTTTAGTTAACAAAATAATATTTGCCTAGCAAGCTTTGAATGAAATTTAGAAATAAGAACCATAACTGTGTTAACAAATCGGTACCATATTTATTCGCAATATTTAAACGCTTATCATCCTAATGCATGTTCACCATAAGAAATAAAATAAAAGACGTGTGGCACTCGGAGACTGCCGCGGTAAAGCTATTGCATTTCGGAGTATTAGGTTATTTTCGTTACGGAATATCTGGATTCGGTCTCCACGTTCAAGGCCCGCGATAGAAGCTATACAATAGCTTAAAAAAATATTACTATTTATGTTAGCAAAGGATTTAAATGGATCTAATTTTACGTTAACATCAAAACAAAAACGTTTTAAATAGAAACTTTATTGCTATTTCCATGACCGGGACCATACACAAGAAGTCTTGAAAGTTCATTTATCTAAGGTGGTACCTGGTACCCAATGTGTGTATGTATGTATTGTATGTGTGTGCATTATGTAACGGAATCTTTAAACGTAATCTTCATCCACTTACAAAAGTCGTATTAAATTGAAACACAACAACACACTTATCAGGGGATCGATGACAATATAATAATTTAATACTAAATTTGATTTAACGCGATCAGTGCCAGTTGAGGATGTTCAGAAGTGCCGAATTAAATTTAAAGTAATCAAAGCCTGCATTCAAGAAAGGCACAACAAAAAATAAAAAGCTTTCATATTCTATTCATTAATAAAGCTCGGGCCTGTTAATGCGCGCAACCGCGACGGTAGCTAGTATAGCAGAATACTTGTCGCGTTCCAATTATTTTTAAAACTTTTCTTATACTCGTAGACGACGTTGCCAATCCGTCGATGTTTTTTATACCTTTTTATTCGTCAGGCAGGCTTGAGATTTTTGCCAATTTGTTAAGATGATAGCCTGATATCGAGTGGGTATTTTTCTATAATCTAATAGGTTATTACAAATAGTTCAAACTTACATCAGGGCGTATAATAGGCTTTATTTTATTGAAATCGAATGTCAACAAAAAAAGGCTAGGGGATGCGAGAAGAGGTTGTTAAAGTTTGTTTGGGAATTTTTAACGGGTGGTCCCTTGCATTCACTTGAAACTTGATATAAATACTTATCAGTACAGATTTAAAACAATTCAATAAAACTACACCTCAGAGGGGGTGCGAAAGCGTGTTCAAGTTGGTATTAGAACTTATTAACGAGGCGGCGCGGTATATTCGCTTCACACAGCGGCAGCGAATACCGCGCAGGTATTGTTGCTTGGAATTTTACAAATTCGTCAGCCTCCTTTAGGTTATAAGACGAAATTTACGCAAACGAAGTCGCAGGCGTCTGCTAGTCTAATAAAGAGATAAGACAAGAGAGATAATCGGTATACTAGATTAGTTAATGTATTTTCTTCCCTTGTTAAGTGTATTTTGGTAGCTGTCCTTCAAGCATATCGCCGACCTGGATCTCTGTTGACGAGCCGTGGGCAGGCAGTGCTTGTCAATACATTTATGGAATAAACAGTGTCCATATTCTAACACTGCTATCATTATGTATATCATATTATCATGGTATCATTATAACATTATTCCTTGTTATGTATAATTATGTATTAAAAAAATATATATTTGTGATCAGGTTACCATAACAGAAGCACAAGTTGCTTAGCTTGGGGCAAAATGACGAAGTGTGAAATGTCCAAGGAACAAAAATAATGTTCGAGCGAGCGAAGTGACCGACGATCTTAGTGGCAGCTTGGGCGATTTTGTTTTCTTTGTTGCCTCCATTGTTAAGAGTACTTTGCCTCCAGGCGGCATTAAATATTTCCAATCTGTATTTAAACTGTTATGAGACCGTTGTCATTAATTTAAAGGAAACTTCATTGTGATTCGTACAGACTATCGTATTCCTGTGTTTTATTTGTATTTTTTCTTCAAACAGACTCTCTCTCCATCAACACGGACGCATCCGGCTATGCGGGGGCGGATAAAGTGAACCACTGCAAGGCACGGCGCAAGGGCTCCGCATACACCAGCTACGCGGACATGTGGCGCATCAACCATTCATTGTACGATGAAAAGAAGCCAATGCAGTGTGAACTGCAAGTTTTTCCCGTACGCTCCTACGGGTTTTCTTACGATCGGCCCGAGAGGCCCATGCCTAGCAGGCCCGTGCCTCGCAGGCCCGTGCCTCGCTGGCCCGAGAATTCGATCAGATCAAACACTTCTCCTACCTTTAGAAGCCCGATTCTGCCGAGAACTCCCTCACCGAATGCATTCCGACCGATTCGATACGAACTGGTACCCGGTCAGGTCGCGCCACCTCATCCAGCTGCGGCATTCGAGCCGTCGTCGGTCGCACAAGATTACCCTCAGGTGATCGATAGGTCCCCGATGCTGGGTTGCTCGTCTCCGATCACGGATCAAACGTCTCCCGATGAGTTGGAAGGTTTCGGGATGAGGACAAGTCCACCGATCAGCCGGCCGCAACCACGACGAAAATTCTCTTTGCCCGCGCGAGAACTTTACGGGCTGGAACGCGAGAACACCCCAGACGGGTGGACGGATGTTCCGACCGCGCGCTGGCAGTGGCCACCGACGAGCGTGCCGACGTCCCCCGCGCGCGACCTCGTGCAGCCCTCGCACGCCGCGCCGGCCGCCTGCTCTTGACAAAACGCTCCTGACGGAACGGAAGCTACGAGTCCTCACAACTCACCACAGCCACACCGATCTGCATTTGTCAGGTATAAGGTAATTTAAATGAAATACTCCTACATTGACAGCGGATGTTTCTTAACTTGTTGCTTAATTTTGATGTACCTATCCATGATATTATATGAGAAGGCAAAGTGCGATTTTAAACGTCTAATTTTGTTGATCGGACCCAGTTTATGAGTATTGGAAGTTGGGACGTTTTAGGAGACTCGCATAATTTTTTCTATTTATTCAGCAGCAAATTTAACAGTATTTAATATATTGCCTTTTTTAACTCGACAATAATTTGAAGCGAGGTTGTCAGGGAAGTAACGGCTAAGCTGAAAGACGTTTTTTTATAGCGTGTACAGTATTACTAGATATTGAATATTTCAAAATATCTAGTATAAGTAGGTACTCCTTTGAAATTTTCAATGTCTGAAGATGTACTTCCGCAATGTCACGACTGAATCAATTAACTAGTACCTACATTACCATTCTCATTCACTATCATATCGTTCGGCCCGCTAGGACAATAGCAGAGTCAGCGCTCATTTCATAAAAGCTTTTATCGGATGCTTGTGAAACTCTCTTGAGCTTTTCCAACTACGTTACTTTTACTTAATTTAAATGTTTTAACTGAAACTTCAACTCTAGTAAAAGTTTTTCTCATTTAGTAAATTTAAAAATATTTGTGAGCTATACTTCCGAGCTGTTCCCATCACCTTTGGTGGAAACGCAGCTTGATGGGTACTTGCCGGAATGTGGAGCTTAAAGTAGACAAAAGTTTGTCTTTTTTTTTAAATAATTCGGAGGTTAGGGACGACTAGAAGGGGCGGTGGAGGTCGTCGGCTCCCGTGGAGGCGGAGGACTCACTTTCTGTTATTGTTTTTGTCATAGATAGTAAAAACAGCTTTTGATTTTCTTAAATTCGCTGCCAGTTTCCAAATTTCTAAATGTTATGTTAATAATATTAACAACGCAGAAAATTTAATAGCCTGTGTAGTTCTTATCATTAAGCTCAACTTAATAGGTATACCTACATAATACGAACTGTATAGTACTCTTTCACTTAATTTATCTTAGCGTGTTTTATAAAAATACTAGTAATACTAATTTGAATAGTAGACTAGGGCATTTTTAACATTTATTTGAATATTGTGGAAACGTCTACGTGGATTACCCAATTAATTAAGCGCATAAAAGAAAAACGAAAAAAAAATACAAAAAAAAGGTCTAAGTAGTCACAATTAGGTATAGTGTTATTATTATTTTGCTGTGTGAACAACTGACTAGCTAAATTATCGCAAAATCCGAAAAATACTATTTTCTTTAAAGTTACAGTTCATAATTGAATGACAGCCTCAGTGGCTTGTTTAAATCATTCATATTTTTGTAAAATTGGAGTGTATGTGATGAAAAACCAGGTTAAAATCACCTACTTTATTTTCGAAATGATATTTTCAGTGCTATGCTATATGTATTGGTCTTTAACGGGAACGTAATAAAAGCTTTCGGTTTTAGTTACAATTCAGTGCTAAAGCTAGTCAGTGTTACACCATAATCAGTGCCATTGTATTACCCATTAAGTTAGTCTTATATATAGCTATAAAAGAATAATAAACAGTTAATTTGATAGTTTTAGGTATGTATTAAGATTTAGCGAGGTCTTACAAACTGGCACTTCTCCTCGGTAGCTACGAGTACCTACACACACCAGTTCGCCCGCAACTTTCAGTCACCCCTGTTCGCAACAACCGCAGTTGCGGGCGACCTGAGGTATGTAGTACAAGTTATCATGTAAATACGTTGTTGAAGGAGTTTTATTTCTGCCGCTGGACGATCATGAAAGTTTCAGAAACACTATGTTTAAAATTTCTAAAACTTTCATAATCGTCCAGCGGCAGAAATAAAACTTCATCAACACAGTCCAGGCGCAGCTAAGGTTGTATCATGGGGTCCACTTTTCAAAAAAACATGTTACTCTTAACATATTTTTTTCTTTTCTACTACTGAAATCTGAGGTGATTTGTTTTAAAATTTTACTTAAAAATGTTTATTTAAATTTTTATTTAACACCAACTTCTACCAGTGCTTTGCGAAGCCACATAATAAATAATATGACAGGTACAAAAGACACACTTCAAGAAGATATTCATTCAAATAGCAATTAAAAAACGACGGAACAAAGTGCAATTCAGCTTAAACACCTGGGTATCATTAGCTTCAACGAAGTTTACATGTACATACCTACATGTTCATTAAAGTAACGTATATAAGTGTAATGTAGTTTTAGGGGAGAGATTATAAAAGACTGCATAGTAGTGCCACTGCAAATATTAATAGTATAAAGAGTGGGTTAGTCTGTAGTACTTCCCTTTACACTTTACTCTACCAGTCATCACCTTGCTTTTTTTCCGGGGCCGGTCCGGACACGGGATTTCATTGCGGGTTTTCCTTATTATTCGTTCCGACGTTTCGTCTATGTATTGTATATATATATATAGCCTTGATGCGGGATATTTATTTTTATTAAATTGTAATCGCGAAAGTTGCTTAAGTAGTTTAAAAGTTTTGATCTTTGGGAACTATTGTTTGATGTTAAATAAAAAACGGTTGTATTTTGCACCAGGAACCATTCACATAAACAGCACACATATTAATAGTTCTATTGTAGTTTTTAAAAGCGTAATGTGTTGTTCATGATTGTGTGACATGTTTTTATGATAACATTTCTATTTTCATTGAATTAATCATCTTACGTTATATATAACTGAAATGGGTTTTAATCCATCAGATTAAAATATAATATATAAGGTTATATTCAAATACTAAAAATTGCCTAATGATCTGAAAGAAATGTCTACCGCTCCCGGGATACAGTCGTGATCATATTTCTTTTTTTTTATTTCTTATTAGGTTAGAATAATTAAGATTACAAAATATTATAATAATAATACAATAGTGGCAATTCTGAGTGTCGCAAAAGCTAAACTAAGCTAACTAAAATTGTTGCCGTCCCTTTCATAGCGATGGAAATAAAAAGGACGGCAACAATTTTAGTTAGCTTAGTTTAGCTTTTGCGACACTCAGAATTGCCACTAATATAAGAATATAATAAATTAGGTAACACTAGATTTTACGTTAGAAAGCTTAGTTAGAAGTAAGAACAAGCGAGCAACACAATAAGAATTTATAGAAAAGCATATTCTAAACTATTTATAAGTAAAAATAATCATGATTATCATAAAATGAATCACTTAGGTTAAGGATTTTTATATTTTAAATTACTGCAGTATCCCAGGAAATTGTGTTGACTTAGGCCTGAAGTTACGAGTATATAACAGCTTAGATTCAGGATGAAATCACAATAGCACTATTGTTCGGCAGTTGCAAGTTAACTGTATTTTTCAATCGATTATTCATTCCCACTTTCACCCCTCATACAAAATATCAAAGTCTAAATAACTGGATTTTTTGGAGCAATTAGTTTAACTAGTTGAACTTAGTGGAACAAATCTATCTTGTAGACGTCTTAACCTATTTTGGTAATATGTTAACATGTTAAGTAACACCGCTAGAAAACTGCTTTTAAATAAAAAAAAACTGCATTCAAATCAGTCTACTTGTTTAAGAGCTATGGCACCGTAGCACAGCGAGAAAGGCAGGCAGACACAATAGCGGTCAAACATATGACACTCCTCACTGTATGTTGGTTGGGGGTTAAAAAAATTTAGCGATTGAAATATCAGCACTAATAAAATTGTCAGCATTTTCTGGGACACCGCAGTAGTTCAGCAATCTCTTAGAAGTAGTAGTAACCGTTTCTGTTAGTAGAATAGCTGTTAACATACACTAGGCTAAAGTTTGAAACTTTATTAGTGTTAAACCACACTTAAGTAATATAAAAACCTTTTAGGCGTTCCGGTCAAGGCAGTCGAGACTATCGCTTGTTGTCGCGCGTTCTAACCACGCCGGAATCCTAACTTTTACTAAGATTTTTCATTTATAATGAAAAACACTAGGCTAGTTAATAGGCAAATAGCTGTTATGGTCACCTGAGAAAGTACTATGGCATCGGAATCTGTAAAGTTCTTGCTTCTTAATTGTAGTTTTACGAATTGTCGTGTTAGTACCTACTCGTGTATAGTCATAAGAAATAACATTGATTGAGAGGCCCTATCACATAACGACCGTGTTTTTATCTATTTTTGCCGTTCTTATTCCGAGAAACTGATATTCTTCAACATATTTGACTTATATACCTATGGTGGAGAACAGTTATTGCTTATTAGTACAGTTCATAACAAAATATTGATATTTTTTTAATTCCAATACATATTTCTAAATTCACATTATCACTATATATGTAACTATAAGTACCAGATATTATTACATAATGTTTTATTAGCATTGTTGAGTTTTTAATTAATGAGCTCGCCATTTTGTTAGAAACGTACTTCGGAATTTTGGCTTTATTTCAATAAATAAATAGAATTTGCGTAAAATAAGCAGTTATGTACTACACTAATAACTCTTCTCCGCCATAATATAAGTCAAAACTGTTGAAAAGTTTTGAATAAGTAAACCAGAAATAGGCAAAAACACGGCCGTAATGTAATAGGCCTCTTAAAAGTGAGTAATCCACGTAGACTTTTTTACTGATAACTTTTTCAACGGATATTTTAATGCTTTTACGGCGTGAATTAGTTTTTAGAATTCAATCAGTGTGTATCGGCTGATACGATGTGTGTCGAGTAAAAGCATGTTATTACTAGGGTAAAAGCATGTTATTACTTGGCTATGGGTCCGGCCCAGCGGGGATAATGCACTCTTTTGTGTTTTAAATGAATCCCTTTTTTAATCGAATAGATAGAGCATTTAAAACGACGTGCATCTTTTGCGCCAGAGTTGGCCACTTGCTCATACGAACTTACTTACTTACTTACTGCGCGGAAACGCTAGTCACCATGCGCTCTCAGCACTTGACGTTGCGGACAAATAAATAAAGCGGCTTTTGAAAACAGATTTACATAATGAATTTGAAAATCGAAATATAAAATTTATGCATTTGTTTGCTTTCCACAAATATTATCATAATTATGTATTTTATGTTATTTCTTACATGGTGCAAAATATCATATTAACTGCTGCCCCCATCCAAAATTGTGTGGCGAGAATGTTTAGACTTTCCTAACTATTCTCTATCTAATGAACATAGCCAGTGCGTACGCAGTACGAGTAGAGTCCACTAGTCATTTTAGTTCTGCGACAGAAAGCATCCCACAAAACAATAATTATTTTCGTCTTTTAAGTCTTTCAATATGTACTTTCATCATAATAACCAAATTCAAAAGTATCAGATGTAAACATAACAATTAATTAACGACCACAAAAACCCAATCTGCTCAGCATCCAAATGACATGGAAATACTCGACTTAAATCGCACTTCGCCACTTTATTTGCATTGATATTATTTTAATCGCACTTTGCCATTATTCGCTTTGATATATTTTAACCCCGACAAAATATTTACCACATGTCAAAGTACCTACGTAGACCGCTTTTAACCATAATATTACACAATCGTTAACCATATTATGCGAAACATATGCGTCATAAAGTAATTTTGAATATAAAAACTTAAGAGCTCAGCTCGTCGGTGTAATGATGCAATTTCCTCCATATACTTCTTTCCAATGCGATCTCTTTTACTTCTTGATACGACATGACAGCGACCTTCTCTTTTATCTGACTTATGTAATTAATTCTCGGTCTTCCCCTTCCTCGCCTTCCTTCTACTTTTCCTTCTATGATGTTCCTTATAAAGCTGTCATGTCGTATAAGATGACCAATCATTTTTGGCAATTGTATTGAACTAATTAAAATGTCGCATGTATTCTTTGCTAATTTGTTTGGACTAAATGTCTTTAAAATGTTTATTAGTGTCATTTACAAAATATGTAGAATTATGTTAGTAACTGAATCTTTATTCGCAACAACTTAATTTAGACATTATAATAGTAAAATTATCGTCGTAAAATTATCGTCGATTTAGATACCGACAATGTTTCGATTCTTCCGGAGATTCATTTCAGTGTGAGACGCGACCGCGAGGACCACACTCATACCCAGATGAAGATTCTCCGGAAGAATCGAAACATTGTCGGTATCTAAATCGACGATAATTTTACGTGAGTAATTTCCCGTGTGCTATTATAATGTCTAATACAACTCACGATAGTTTTGAAAGTGAAAAACTTAATTTAGGCTGATTTTTTTTTAATGACGTGACTCATTATTCCACTTACATAATTAGATAGATAGATATAGGATTTAATTATTATTTATGTGCATATACATCATTACAGATAGGAAATAGTCAGGCAATTATTTGCAAATCATACTTACAATGTATTCGTAATTCGGCTAGGGGGCTGTATTAAATATAGTAGTAAAAGTAATATTTGTGGCGAGTCAATAATCTAAAAAATAATACCTACGTAATAAAATATTTAATCATTATTTTATTTTGTTACACTATAAGTACCTACCTATTATATATTCAATGCATTATCGGAATACACTTCAGCACTAGACAAAATGTGTAGTAGTATATTATAGGTATATAATTCAGTGTCAACCAAAGATTTTTGTCATGACAAAAACGAAGTGTTTTCAATATAATGTTATTATAGTCTTTCCAATCGTTTATTTAACTTTTGACAGATCACGCACATAAAGTTTTATAATAATTTTTGATACAATGTACTACAGGGAATACTGTACTGTCATGGACGGGCTCCGCCCACTTAGAGATGTTTCATTCGTAATTAATGACAACTGGTTTTGAAATAAATCGATTATCGATTATATTAAAACATACAATAAAATTATTGTGATTATTTTTATATCAAATCACGTAAAAACCATTATTATTATGCATTAAAATGCCCTAAATGTCTCTGTTTTAATGTATAAATAATTTGCGTAATGAAAACAGTTCCATCGTACTCTTACCTAGTAATGGGATCGAATTTATTCGCTGAAAATTAATGAATCTAAAATAATCGTTTAGACTTACTGTAGTTGGTTCAAATAAAAAACATGTGAATGAACTGCGGTACCTACTTGTAATGAACAGGTGCAAAATGTTGAAATTCATAGTAAATTTTGAGTGTGTTAAATCGATTAAAACTTCTTCATGAATAAAATCGATCGATAAAATAAATCGAATCGGTAACGGGTCAGGGTATCACTATTTGAGTCAGTATTACAGCTGTCAAAAGTTAAATAAACGGTTGGAACGAGTATAGTTAGTTATTATTTTAAATAGGTTATAATAAAAGAGATAAACAAGTGGAGATTCGTGGTCTCTGCCTACCCCCATGGGAAAGAACAGTGATTTTATGTATGTATGTATGTATAATAAAAGAGTTTCGTGCGAGCTCTTGTAAGTACTGTTGCAAAGCCGATCGACGATTTCGATTTTGCTCTTACGAATTTGTCATTACCTATATTATTAAATATAATTTAATGCAGTAGTGTAATCAAACAATTCATTTTATAATATTGTATAATTTAATTAAACAATGTTTTATTATGTGATATGAACTTTATGTGCATTTACCAACTTATAAAGTATTATTTAAATTAATATCATGATAGCGCTTAAGAGTATAACCACTTCAGTATAAAGATAAAAGTTTGTAATCATAGATTTAAGATTGATGTCTAGATATAACTTGTGGGTAAGAAGCACTTAAGTGATTTTTAGCTGGCTTTAACTATGAATTTAATTTAATACTTAATAAGTGCTAATTCTCAGTAAAGAAGTGCGTGTTCCTGATCTCAACCGTCTTTCCGGACATATCTGACTGCTTGAGCATTTCAGATAAAACTTGCATGTTGTGCCAACAATGTCGTGCTTTCTCACAATTTGTTTTTCAGCACAGCTGAGAATAATCTGTTCTGCTTTAAGAAATCTAAAATTCAGAAATTTTAGAAAAAAGAAGATTATATTTAAGAGGTAGTTTTATTTTTAAAACAAAAATTATTCATAGAATTTTTCTAACTTATAAGGTCATATCAATACCTTAAAATTTTTATGTATATATTTGTAATGTTAAACTAGAAAGTTAATTATTATTCTCTTCTTGTATTAATATAACACGTAGTATATTCGCCATTCCAATTTTATTTATATCATGTTTTTAGCCATACCTTACAAATTATAATTATGTAATTTAAATGTGAATTATCTTTAAAGTTTCAATAATAATCTCTTCTCATTAATACACACAATATAATATTATCCATTCCATTTTAATCAATAGCCTGTATTTCACCATCTTTGTACTAAACAAACAAACACAGGTACAGTTTTAACAACAATACCTGAATTATGTTTTTATATAAACTACAGTTAATAAATATGATAAATGAAATGTATACTTCTCGGAATGTTTTATCTGTAAATTGGCTGATGACTAGAGCTTAGAATTATCCATATCTTATTTAAAAATGAACTATTGGAAAATGTATTGTATCAACAGGGGGTTTAGCGCCAGTTTACCGTAGTATTGGATACTGTCCTCGATACCGATAGTATAACAAATGTATGAAAATCCAGCGCAGCGACTCTCCCGGTAACTTGCATGAACTAAACATTCCATACATTTAGGATAATTGACACGTGAGCGAGGATAGATTACTATACTACACAAAAAACGCCGGTAACCCTACCTACAGTAACAGAGATTTTTTACCGTTTCCGAGCATTTTAACTTGATTAAGTACGACGGTTTAATGCAATTGTGAACCCCTGTTGCGTCGATAGCCCGGTATATTTAAGTTTAGTGCACAAGCGGCAAATGCCAAGCATAACTAGATTAAAGCTTTTTGCATTAAAAAGTGCTCGCCGTTTGAAGCGGTACAAAGTTTGTACAAAAACAGACTAAAACAGTTTGTAGTACCACAGATTATATAATACACTAGTACAGATGCCTCATGTAGAACATTGAAAACAATCCTGAATTTGCGGGCAATTCGTCGGGCTATCCCGTTTTACCTGTGTTTCTGAGTCAGCGCCATCTAGCCTTCATGTCATGTAATTTTATTTTATTTTGTAGAAATTGATCTAGGAAATAAAATAATGGCTTATTTTATTTCTTTATAATGAAAAAAATATATTTAAAACAGAAAATGTATGATTCTGGCATAATTTTGGTGTTTACATGAATTTCCAGAGACATTCTTTCGAAAATCGCAACACGTAACGCTATCTATTATTATTTTTTGGAACTGCAAACGTTTTATAGAGAGATGGTACCGCGCGTAGTACAAACTGTATTAGTCTGTTTTTGTAGTTTGAATGTGATTACATATTTACTTGTACAGTTGGCTGCTATTAGAAGTGAATTTGAAGAATTTGAGTAAATTTGTTCATAAAAGAAATCAATTTTGTTTCAATTGAATCTTAGAAATCTGTGTATTTCGGAAATTTCGGCCAAAATGTATAATAAAAGTACGTTTGGAATAATGTGTGTTTGATTTAAAGCCATCGAAGCAAGTATCCTTTATTCCTTTATTATTATTTATTGTACACAAAAACAAAAGGAAATATAAAATACATACTACTGAAAGGACATGTACAAGGCATGCATATCATACTTTAATGGTCACAAAGTACATAACAAGTAACTTTTGTAACTGGGACAGTATGGGGAAATCTCAAATTATAGAAGACACGCTTCAGCCGGCAGCTTTGCTCGCGTGGTACTAACCCGGATAAATAGTTGCTTATGCGTCATGGTGTAGGGAGTCGTGTTGGAACAGGCATTAGATTCACCTAGCATGTAAAACGAAACTAAAGTGATCCTTGAGGTCCTACAAGAATAAATGATTTTTTCTTTCTTTCTTTCTTTCGGATTTGACTAAATCTTGGAATATACATACATACATAAAATCACGCCTTTTTCCCATGGGGGTAGGCAGAGACCACGGATCTCCACACATAGTTTATGACCTGAAATAACGCAATAGGCTACTTTTTATCCAGGTACCTGCATACAACACGAGCGAAGCCGCGGGCAGGTAAGCTTGCAATTAAATAATGTATTTGCCAACATCGTTGATACAAAAACATTTTTTTTTATTGAATTTGATTTTTTAGAGTGCCAAAAGGTAATCAGAGATTTCAATTTTCAAGTTTATACGTAGGTAAGTACTACTTTATTTATATTCGTTAGAAGCAGTGTTTACCTCGGTAGAAAGACCCATTCATGTACTCGAACTCTAACCAGGCATTGACGGGCTTGCTTTCACCCCTTGTGTTATAATCTACTATTGTTCTCTATGCGTTCCTAAACCATAGATAACATTGATGAGACTTTGGCAGAGACTTTTGAAGTTTCCCGCGAGGGTGCAATTCATAAAACAACGGTTTACGGTTTAAGAATCTTTATTTCTCATAAAACAATATCTATATGAATAAGAAGAATGGCCATCACACTCTTTTATATATTACATGGCATTACAATACGACAATACGTACGAGTATGCCGGGTGCAGTTAAATACAGATAAAACATCAGTTCTTTACAGGTTTGTTTCACAATTCAAACCTCTGTGGAATACAAAAGTAGGTGTCTTATACCTGGTACTTTGTACTTTTTACATGAGTTGAACAGCGTTGCAAATATCAAAGGCATATTTAAAGCAATTCTTAAAACCGTATTCAAACGACATGGCGTCAGTTGAATGTTACCGAAAGAGGCAACTCGGACCCCATGTTCAGAAGCACGAATTCAGTCACACAATTGTTTGGTATTTGTGAATCTGTGAAGTGAAACGCCGAGAAACAACAAAAGGAAAACGTATGCAGATATTTATTCCTCAAAGGGCGGTATTTGGCACGAGTCGGGCGCAACGACACGTTCAATTCAATGCATTTTTCATTTCTCATACACGGAATGCACGCTCATATTTACCTAAATATAGGATGGAAAAAAGCTTTCTTTACGGCCCTAGGGACGCAAATAACTGCCTAATAAAAATGTCACCTTCATTTTTGTCATTTTTTCGGCATGTCGAGGCATTCTATACAACAGTACAGACAGTACAGTAACAGGTGTAGGGAGTCGCGTTGGAACAGGCATTAGAATCACCTAGCATGTAAAACGAAACTTAAGTGATCCTTGAGGTCCTACAAGAATAAATGATTTCTTCTTTCTTTCTTTCACACAGCTTTATTTGAAATTTCTATTTACCTCTATTGCTGTTAAAAACATTAATTTTGTAACATGATTTTACACATTATTTTTGACTAACTAAAGATTAAATTAAGTAGGAACATAGATTTGAGCTAAGCATTTACAATAAAAAAAAAATTGTTTGGTAGAATGGCACATAAAAAGGTGGGGGAATGCAAAGGCTTCGATCTTCCTTCAGTTGTTTAGTAAATTTTCGCTGGTAGATCAAAATAATGCGGTGACAGCAATTTTTCGTGTGCGAGATTTGAAACTTTACTAATGCCAAATTAGTAAAAAAAATTGATTAGGAAAACTATCTAAATAAGTACTAAGCAGGTCCTTATGAGCTAGCGTCCAACTCGAGCTTTTTTTAAGGCCACCTGAAGGCCTCCGTCATGGATTAAAAACTACTTTGTTAGGTTGGTTAATGTAAAATACATTTTGAACACAATATTTTTAAATTCAAGTCAACATGAATTAGTCTGCGATCCAGAAAACCAATTTAATACCAATTTCAAATGCTTTGAAAGTTTCTTTGAAACCCAATAATAATTATTGAGGTTGATTCAGCTTGAGTTTATAAAAACAGACGAAAGCCGTGTTCGTGCAATCTTTTCTTTAATCAATAATGCTACTTCAACGACCTCTGGTGGCGCAGTAGGCGAGGGCCCGCCTGAAACACAGAAGGTTGCGGGTGCGATTCCCGTCGAGAGGCAAAAGTAGCAAATATTTGCCTCGGGTTCGGATGGTTTTCTATGTATTGAAAAAGAAGTATATACTTACACCAATATTACAAAAGAGTTAGTTTGGTTGTTTGTTTTACGCTTTTTGTAAACTCGATTTTTATAAATCTTTCAAATTTTTGTCTGTGTTTGAGAGCTTACTTTTTGAGGAAGGTTCATCGTCACCAAATGCCACCACTACGCGGTTAACGCCGCAGCTACTCCTTCTTAGGTACAGCTATATTTATGAACGAAGCCCTTTACATTTTTATTTGTTTTCAAGAAAACCAATGATTTCAATGATGATAATGATTTCTTTGGCGTTATCTGGAGTGCAAATAACACATAGGCTACTTTTGATCCCAGTATTTCCACGGGAACGGCAACTATTCACCGCAGGTAGCACCGCGGGGCGCTATATTTTATATGCTTATGTTAGTGTAGATTTATTAACAGAAACTAAACTACTACATATTTACATAACTGTACATAATACAATTAAAATCAGTTGAGCCACGATCTTTAGGTAGGTAGCCTGTTTATCGTTTTTGTCGAAACTATCCCTAGATTGTACTGTTCAATGTTACTCAGGTCGTAAAGTTAGTAGTGGCAATTCTGAGTGTCGCAAAAGCTAAACTAAACTAACTAAAATTGTTGCCGTCCCTTTCATAGCGATGGAAATAAAAAGGATGGCAATAATTTTAATTAGTTTAGTTTAGCTTTTGCGACACTCCGAATTGCCCCCAATATCTATTTTTATCGAACCGTATGGAGTTCCAAAATCAATACCAACTTTACAACTTTTTGGTCTATTCATCACAAGTACTAACATCCGTGTGAAATCGGGGCAGAGTACGTACTATTGTTAACAATGTTGCTTCTGCTTATTCTATTTTCATACCTTTGACTACCAAATTAGAACGTCAAATAATCTCGATTTCTTATAAAATCTGTAAGAAAGTCCTGTCGTGACTCGAGAAAACGTGATCCTGTTTTAAATAAAAGTTAGTTGGCCTGTGTTCGCGCTAAGTCGAAGAGTGGAAGAAGGGAAGGGAGGCCTTTGCCCTGCAGTGGGACGATTGTGGCTGTTTAATAAAAACTAGTTAAAGTTAACAAGAGACATAATAGTAATTGAATTAATTCTAATAAGGCGCAACGTTTCGTTTGCAACATAGATTAAGAAGGTGGTGCAGCGGCGCGGCACCGGAAGGCACGCTGAGCGTCATCGGCCGAGCGGCTCCTCGCTGATTGGATGATTGTGCCGTGTGTAACCTACCCACTTAGCACACGCTATCTAGGACACTATTCATTCAGCAGATTATTTGCACAGGTACTTACAGTCAGCTCCATTCGTTCGAAAGAATTATTTATTGAAACAGTTCGGCGTTGTCACTCAGAAATAATTTATAAATTAGTTATAAATTTAATTAGTCCATCTTTATGTGGGGTGGGCATAGGCATGTTTCATTAGGTATTATATTAGCAAGTAATCTCATCTAAACACGTATTCCATCTCAACAATGACCCAGGCACTACAGCGTCTCGTGTAGAAAGTCGCGTTGGGAACAGGCATTAGAATCACCTAGCATGTAAGACGAAACTGAAGTGATCCTTGAGGTCCTACCAGAATAAATGAATTTTCTTTGTTTCTGCAAAGCTTGCCTCCTGACACTGAATCAATCATCACCTAGTAAAGATGTAAATGCTGTCTATACTAATATTATAAAGAGGTAATGTTGGTTTGTTTGTATGTATGTTTAGGATAATCTTCGAAACTGCTCATCCGATTTCAAAAATTATTTCACCAATTTGTAGCTTAGACTTTCCGAATGAAAAATTTCCGAAGGCTATATTTTATCAAGGTAGGTACCACGTGAGCGAAGCCACGGGCATTTAGCTAGTTTATTATAAATGACTGACCTGTGTCGTCGTCGGCGGCCGGCAGCGGGTCCACGGCGCCGAAGAAGCGCTTGTCGAGCAGCTGCAGCAGCTGCAGCGCGCTCTCGTGCACGGGCGCGCGCGGGCAGCCCGTGCACATCAGCGTCACGTTGATGATGGCCGTGTAGTGGTCGCACGGATACTCTCTGCGGACAAACTACTATTTTAATTGACGACATTATGTGGCGTACAATATGTGGCGCAGTGGGCGAAAGCCCGCCTGAGACGCAGAGGTTGCGGGTTCGAGCCCCGCTGCGGGACAAATGTTTGCATGATCTGCAAATATTTGTTTCGTGTCTGGGTGTTTTCTATGTATAATAATTTTATCAGTCATCTGGTTACCATAACACAAGCATTAAATTGCTTAGCTTGAGACTAGATGACGCCGTGTGGAATGTCCAAGGATATTTATTTTTATATTCATTTATTAATTCACTACGACGACAACACAAACCAAAAAAGGACACAACTTAAAGAATGCTAAACACTTGGAAAAAGTGGCTGCCTACGCAGTAAATTGCTCGCTCCTTACCAAATTAAAGCCGGGGTTATAAAATTTTAATTTTGTCACTTGTTGGTGTAAAGTTCATCTACCTATAAATACCTACCTACATGTTATAATTTCAATACGATTTATGATAAAATACTGAGAAATGGGCGAATTGGTACCTTTGCTTTTTGCCTGGCTGCCTTTTATATGGGTTCCTTTAAACTTGTAGAATACAGAGAAAATTACAGATCTGAAGAAACATTAAAAGTAAGTTTTTAAGCCGTCTAAGGCGTCCGTCGTGGCTTAACGACTTTAAAAGCCGTTTAACGTGACCTCCGAAACACGGAAGCGCTCAGGTGGTAATGCCACTTGCGGTCACCCATCCAAGTTGTGACCGCTCAGAACGTTGCTTAACTTTTTACATCTTATCAAGAAAGTCTAGCAAGCTTCGCCACGAACGCTTCAAAAGAAACATTAATTAACAAAAAAAAACTTAAAGCTTTATGATTTAACTTTTACTTTTATAATATTAGTTTGATACTATTGCGGCAGCCTTTGCAAATAACTCACGAGATTGCAGTTTTTTTCTCCCATTTTCCAGTATTTCATCATCAATGGTATTAAAATTATAACATGGAAGTTTAAATAGGTAGATGAACTTTACACCAAAAAGTACAGTTACATGCACGCACAGAAATGTTTAATAGAATAGAATAGAAAAAACATTTATTTTTCACCAACATAAATACAGGTAACAGAAATGAAGCGTGAATAACTTTACATCAATGAAATATAAAATAAAGCGCATTTTGCATTAACCGGCTATCAAATATTGAAGACAACTCATTCATTCAAGACCATCCTTACTAATTTGAGAATGACAATATCAATAGCGAGCACAAGCGATAATGGACCTACGCATCACCCTCGCGAAACCCTGGGAGCTCGCCTACTGACCTTCAAACGTCTCTCACAATCAACCTCGAGGGACTAGGCACGAGTTACATTACTTATTGCCGAACTTAACACCTGTTTATATTTAATGTAAACATGGAGGTATGAGTAACTACAAATAACTTATCATTGTACAATTCCGGTTGTTGTAACATTCAAATTACAATAGTTTAAAAACAATATGACATGTGTGTTTAATGTCTAATTGTCTACCGAGGAGTGGGGGCCTGGTGACCAGTAATACAGGCACCTAACCTACCACTGGCACCAGTTTCTCATAAACTGGTTAGAATTTAGCTTTACACTTTTTACTATAACAACTTCATTGTAACCGTTTTTGAGATAAATAAATCATATATTACCTATTATTAAATATCAACAGGAAAATAAGTTCGACTAAATTTTCTAAAAATTAGTTTCGGCATTTACTTTTGCTAACAACCCAGACAGATACCGACACGCGCTTGATTTTTTCTGTCTGTTTGGAATATCAAATTCAGCTGAAAAAAATGATGCAAGAGGGTCCTAACTTAATTAATCACACGTGCAGCTCACGTTCGCTCCACCGATAGCGCGCACAAAACCACACGGCTACATGCATATTCCCCGCAACAGACCGAGAATATTGGTCCCCTGATTGGTCTTGTAATACGATATTACTGTAAAAGTTAGTTAGTTCGTATGAGCAAGTGGCCAACTCTGGTGACGGAGTTTTAAGGCCGCCTTAAGGCCTCCGTCATGGCTTAAAACATACGTAATGATAAAAAAACTCTCCTGTACGTAGTGTATAATTATATGAAATCATAATAATTATAAGAGTAAGTGTCGGTGTGTCGGGGGTTAATGAGAGACCAATTAATAAAAGTTAAGTACCTACTTTTATTCATTGGTCTTTCTATCTTGGGACTAGATAACACCGTGTAAATGACCAAGGATATCGTCAGGGGTACCCTGGCGAAAGTTCCTAGAAAACTGATAACTGCAACGATTACTTACTTTTTACTGCAACGAATATTAGGAACATCATTATGAATAAACTGTAAAAATTCCCCATGGATCCTATTTATGCAGAACGCGTTGTTTTAAAGATATTTTTATATGGGCGTTAGAGGGGCGCCGATGAGGTGCTTGCCTAGGGCGCCCTCACCAATTAATCCGCCTCAGCCCCCTGATTGTGTAACTTGTTTCACATTGTATCCAAGTTGTATCAAAGCAAAAATCACAGTAAATCGCAAAAACAACTGTCAAATATGACAGTAATTAAGTAAGTTACGTACAAATTTACTTAATCAGCGTTAAATCTGACAGTTATTTTCGCGATTTACTGTGATTTTTGCTTTGATACAACTTGGATACAATGTGAAACAAGTTACACAATCAGGGGGCTGATTACAAGTGTTTACGGGAGCGGGCAGTCCATGCCTCGGCGCCTGAGGGATCACTCCCGGCGATCCTCCGCGGAGAGGGCACGGGAGACGTAATTATGACCGCACGCATCAATCGGCTCAAAGCTGCATTTAGCGGTTAATATCGTGTGTTTATGTACCGGTGATACATCATCATTATAGAAAACAAACTGGAAAGTATCGCCATCGTTTTTATAGTTTTTATCCAAGTGTATTTATCATTCCATACAATCTATTAATCGGCCTTAGAAAACTGTTTTAAAACTAAAACAACTTCGACCGATCACGAGACTATATGGAAAAGAAACATAAATAAAGAACCAATAAATTATTAATAAATTCGATCTGCTTTTTAATCATTATCATAAAATGCACATTCTCATTTCTTTTCCTAAAAGTGGCAGCACTCTTGTTGTCAAGTCGTGACTCGAAGTTATTGTTCAGACTATAGAGAAATTGCAAATGTCATAAACTTCTGGGAGTAACCGAGAGGAGACGGCATGGTCTTGATGTGGAGTGCAAGAACAAAGCCGCAATTACTGAAGTTTTGCGGTGGTCGATCTGTACCCGAAATACGTTGTTTATAGTTACCAGGAACTCTCCCTAAGTGCTAAACTAACGGGCCCTAACTTATTAATTAACCAGCAGCTACTTCGGGCGTAGCAGTTGTCTAACAAAAGCAACGGACAACGCCTCATCTGGACGGACTTACCGCATTCTGCTGTGTGTATTTATTGATCTATACTTACTACGAGTATCTTCACTCCTCTTAGTTATGATACGCAGGTCTTAATTGAAAGTTTTATTTTCTTTTTAAGTAATAAGCATACATATAAGTAATCATCAAATCATCAATGTTAGATGAGCCGACTCTGATGGCATGTAAATAGAAGTTGCGGAGAAAGAAGTTATGGTACACACTGAGCGTTCAGAATCAAAGAATCTTGAAAGCCACAGGATTGTTGGAAACATTAATTTAATTTTATACAGAATGAGTCGGTTTGTGGCTCATTCGGTCTTCTACCAATAAACGTCGACTAAGGTGCACGACCTCTAGACAATTTTATTTATTTAAATTACATCCCAAGCTTAACCACGTCAGGATCCTTACATATGGTCCTTCAGCGGAACGAGGGTTCGTTGGGAAGTGTTTCTAGTGTGCTACCTACAAGAAGATCACTTTGCGGTCAGGTTTGTTCCTCGCTAGGCCGAGGTTTTTAGACGCCATTTTGTTCGGGTTCAAGAAAGTCGTCGTGGTGCGTGGTACGTTGATCGCATGCGCCGTGAAGTTCGCTCGTGGTCAATATCCCACGAAGAGCCAAAGGCGCTGCCAACATCGGGTACGTCAATCAGCGTCAACGTCAAACTGACAGTTGGCGTACGTTCCTGACTGATCACGTCAAATTCCACCAATCACCGCGTCCAACAACGAGCCGAAAGAACGACGAGTCTGACAAACTGTCAGAAAACTGCGTGACGTCACTACTCATTCGCCGACCTGCGTATATCTTCACGTCACGTTTCGATTTGATACGAGAGCAAAAATTTCCACGCCAACGCCAATCGCCATTTTGTTTGCAGAAAATTACATTTACACGAAATTGTGACAAAAGTTCAACAGTGCGGTCTTACTTTATAAAAAACGTAAATTTTAATACTGGGACAATCAAGAACAATTATTTTAATTTAAATAGTGTTTGTTGTAAGTTCACATCGTTCATTGCTTGGCGATATAGGGTTCCATTGTATTATCCATAAAATTCTAACCCTGTATTGTAACTAATTATTATAGAATAAGAACCTACGATGGAGCCAGCGGCAAAAGAAGATAGTGCAAAAGAGCTTATTACACGACGAGGAGCATTCAAAGGCTCACTAACACGAATTAAAAATAGAATTGAAAGCGGCGGCATCGCCGACGCCTCGATGCAAATGCTCGAGTTACTTGAGGAAAGAGCTATAGGTGCCTTTGGTGAGTACGAAGCCATTAATTTAAAGTTAGGTGACGAAGGGGAAGATCCCGACTCGATTGAGTCTTGCTACTATGAGTGTCTTTCCGCACTGCGCCTGCGCATCACCGAGCTTGCTAAGGCCACAAAGGCTTCTATTTGCACTGCATCTTCCTCAAGCACTAAGCTTAAGCTACCCCAGGTAAACATACAACCCTTTGAAGGGAAATATGTCGAATATAGACCGTTTATAGAACTATTTAATGCATTTATAGACAATGACAATAACCTCACAGATATACAGAAATTTTTCTATTTAAGAGGGTTTCTGAAAGCAGAAGCCTTTGATCTAGTTAAAAATCTTCCAATTTTAGGATCTAGCTACAAAGAGGCTCTGAGTATTCTCTCAGAGCGGTATGACAATAAGTTTAAAATTACACAAGAACATATGTGCGCCTTGTTCGACTTGCCTTCTATCAGCAAAGCTAATGTTACATCTCTGAGATCTCTTATATCAAACACAAAACAACACATTGCTGCGCTAAAGAATTTAGGTGAGTCTGTCCACACATGGGACAGTATTCTGGTGTGCCTGCTTGTAAGAAAGCTAGATCCAACCACTGCCAATGCATACCACCTTGCCCTTAATCAAAATAATAGTCAACCCTGCTTGCAACCAACCTATACCATGCTTATCCAATTTCTAGAGGGCCGTGCCCTTGCCTTGGAGAATAGTGAGGGTGGCAAGGAGGCTGCCTACTACAGCAAGCCGATAGGCTCAACGGGGAAGGTGGCCAATGTGGTCAATGTCAAGGAAGTAAGATGCCTCTTCTGTGGTAAGTCAAACCATAAAATATTTGCTTGCCCAAAATTCATGCTATCTACAGTAATAGAAAGATTAGATTTTATAAAAGAAAAAAAACTGTGTAGGATCTGTCTAAACTCGCATACAAATAAATGTAAATTCCATTTTAAATGTCAAATATGCAAACTAGATCATAACACCCTTCTTCACCCAAGTGAACAAGTACATAATGAGGGACAAGTAGTTTCTACAGTGGCCAATGTAGGTGTGGACAATTGGAGATGCAAGACCCAAGTTCTTTTGCCTACGGCAAAGGTCAAACTCATCTCCAACAATGGCCAAGAAATTATAGTGAAAGCATTGCTAGACTCCGCTAGCCAGTCTTCATTTATCACCTCTGGCATTGCAAGAGTGATAGGTAAACAGCTACTGCCTAATTATACTGAAATAGTAGGCATAGCCAATACAGAAAAGACAATTCGACATGCAATGCAGTTGGATGTCTTTTCATGTGTTTACCCATACAAAGTGAAGGCCAATCTTTTGGTAGTGGATCAGATAACATCTAAGTTACCTCAATGCCCTATAGATTTCACTAAAATAAAAATGCCAAAAAATATTAAGTTAGCCGATGACTCCTTTCATATCACAAGTAAGATAGATATCTTACTCGGTGCCGATGTGTTTTTCCAGACGCTGTTGCCGCGGGATGAACAGTTACGAGACGTGGAAGAATGTGATGCTGCGCAGCCAAAATTCGTACACACACAGTTTGGTTACATAGTAGCAGGTAGTGTCCCCAGCTCTTCCACACAAAACTCTGCTGTTGCTCTGTTCTGTCAGGAATGTGAAACTAATATCAATAGTACAATATCCAACTTCTGGCAAACCGAAAAAGTACCTGAAATATTTGCGGAACATACGTCTGAACAGCAGTACTGTGAGAAATATTTCTCAGAAACAGTAAAGTTAGAAAACAACCAATTTGAGGTGTCAATGCCCTTAAAGCTGCCACTTAGTGATATGAACAATGTATTAGGAGATTCTTTAGGTCTAGCATTAAAAAGATTCTTAAATCTTGAGAAAAAATTGCAAAAAGATAAACAATTAAGTAGTGAGTACAAAAGCTTTATTCAAGAATATGTTGAATTAGGTCATGCCTCCTATGTAGACATTACTCTCTATGATCTTTCTATAGATCCAATCTATTTTTTTGCACATCATGCAGTTATAAAGCAAGATGCAATTACCACCAAACTACGAACTGTGTTTGATGGTTCAATGAAGACTAGTAACAAAGTTTCTTTGAATGATTTGATGTTAAATGGACCCTTAGTCCAACAAGACTTGTTTGACATCCTATTGTTATTTAGGCTTCACAAATATTTCTTTGTCTGCGATATCAGGCGTATGTTCCGCAATATTAGCATAGCTAAAGAACAGAGATCCTTGCAAAATATTCTCTGGAGGAACAGCCCAGATGAAGAAATCAAATGTATTCAACTGTCAACCGTTAGCTACGGTCTAAAGAGCTCATCTTGGCTAGCAACCAGATGTTTGCTGGAGCTAGTCAACAGGTTTAGGAATCAATATCCATTAGCTGTTCCTGTTCTTTTAAATTCCACCTATGTGGATGATGTACTATACACAGATGATAGCTTATCCAATCTTATTGAGACAAAGTCACAGCTTATAGATTTACTTAGTAAAGGAAGTTTTGAGTTGCACAAATGGTCAGCTAATCACAAGTCAATCTTGACAGACATTCCAGAACAGAGACACAGCATTGTAGATTTAGAGCTTAGAAGGGACATAAAAACCTTAGGTTTAAAGTTTGATATTCAAACAGATTCCTTCAGAATCTCATGTCCGCCCTCTAATGATATTCCTAAAACTAAAAGACAAATATTAAGCTATATTAGCCAGTTTTATGACCCATTGGGCATTGCTGGGCCGGTCTTTGTTCAAGCCAAAATAATAATGCAAAAACTGTGGCAATCAAATGTGAATTGGGATTCGATACCTGCACCCATTTTACAAAAAGAATGGATGCAGTTTTACAATGGTTTGCAACAGATGGCGCCAATAACAATTTCAAGAAATGTATGTCCAGAGAATAGTAGTTCAATTCAAATCGTAGGGTTTGCAGACGCTTCTATCACAGCCTATGGTTGTGCAATTTATTTAAGAGTAATTGATAAACAAGAAAACGTCACTATGTCACTACTTTGTTCAAAATCAAGAGTTGCACCAATATCCCACAAATTGACGGTTCCTCGCCTTGAATTGAATGCTGCACTGCTCCTTGCAAAACTAAGCATAAGAGTACATGATACCTTGAGTAAAAGAGTGTCAATTCAGGGTGTGAAACTGTTTAGCGATTCACAAGTAGTATTGGCTTGGCAAAAGACTGATCCAGCATTGTTAAATGCATATGTTGCAAATAGGGTTAAAATAATAAATGAATATTCAAAATCATTTCAATGGTCATATATTAAAACTGATCAAAATCCAGCTGATTGTTTAAGTAGAGGCATTCCTCCTACTGATCTGCAATGTAACCAACTGTGGTGGTTTGGACCATCCTTTTTATGTTATGCAAATTATGACTTTAAAGAATATAGTTGTAATATACCTCAGGACTTACCTGAGGTCAATTGTAAGAAAGACGAAATTGTGTGTGCAGCATCACATGATAAACCACTGTCATTCCTTAGCTCCATATTGGAAAAATATTCTAATTTAGGTAGGGCAGTAAATGTTCTTTCCTACATTTTAAGATTTTGTAAGAATGTAAAGCCATTTTCAAAAAAGATAAAAGAAAACTTTGTTATGTATGAAGAGGCAAGCCATGCATTGCATTTATTCATTAAAAATGAACAAGAAAAATACTTTCACCATGATTTAGCTTTGTTACAGGCAGGTAAACAGGCAGCATCCTATTTAAAATCTCTGAATCCCTTCATTGACGCTCAGGGTTTGCTGAGAGTAGGGGGTAGGTTGCAACACTCATCCTTACCGTACAGCCAAAGGCACCAAATAGTTCTACCTAAAGAGTCTACTGTAACACAGCTCATAATTCAAAGTGAGCATTTGAAATTGTTCCATGCTGGTCAAAAACTTGTTTTAAGCAACCTCCAGCAACGTTATTGGATTATCAATGGTTTAAGATTAGTAAAAAAGTTTATATATAAATGTACAATATGTTTTAGGCACAAAGGTATAACTGCGAAACAGCTGATGGGTTCATTGCCCTCTGATAGAGTCAATGTTCATAGATGTTTTATGAAAGTAGGCATTGATTTTGCAGGGCCAATTATGATCAAGCAATCTAGAATTAGAAGTGTTATAACATCAAAGGGTTACATTTGCGTGTATGTATGCTTTGTTACTAAGGCTATACATATTGAGTTAGTTTCCAATTTAGAAACAGAAACATTTCTAGCTAGTTTTAAGCGCTTTATCGCAAGACGTAACGTCCCATCAGATGTTTATTGTGATAATGCAGGTACCTTCAAGGCAGCCAATACCCAGCTATCAGAATTGTATAAATTAAACAATTCCAAAAGTCATCAAACACAGGTTCAAAATGTAACCTCAAAGTTAGGTATAAGGTTTAATTTCATTCCTAGTTATTCACCTGTGTTTGCTGGACTCTGGGAATCTGCTGTAAAAAGTGTAAAGTATCATTTGAAACGAGTATTAGGCTCTCACATACTGACTTATGAAGAACTTAACACTGTATTAGTTCAAATTGAAGGAATTTTGAATTCAAGGCCAATAACTCCAATGTCATCTGATATAGAGGATCTTTCCTACCTAACGCCGGGCCATTTTTTGACAGGTGCTCCTCTGAATTGTATTCCAGAGCAAGATATAACTAACCTGCCAGACAATAGATTAAAATTTTGGCACCGATGCACAGCCTTGAAGCAACATTTTTGGAGATATTGGTCAAAACAATATTTAAATGTATTACAAAACCGTCCTAAATGGAAGGATAGTGTACCTAATGTAAAAGTAGGTGCTCTGGTCATCTTGAGAGAATTAGATACTCCACCTATGACCTGGCCAATGGCTAGGGTGACCAGGGTATTTGAAGGTGCAGACGGTCTTGTACGAGCTTTAGAGGTAAAGAAAGCCAATGGCAATGTTCATAAAACTTCTGTTACGAAAATATGTATACTTCCTATTGAATAAATAAAATTAAGACTAATTAGTTTTAGCATTGCATTTAAAAAAGCAAAGATATTTTGTACTTCTAGCTAAAAGTAGTTTTAAATTTAAGCTAGAATATTATGGTTTCCATGTATTCATGTAAAGTTAGTTTTACATCATTCATATTCTTATTTTCATTTAAAGTAAATAAGACCAATGTATGTTAAAGAATATATTTCAAATAGTTGTCTTAGACTTTAGACTAATCATGTACTTTTAGTTGTTGTAACTAAACAAGTTTAATAAGTGCATAAGTTTAAAGTTTACTGAATGAAACCAGCGGTTCATGTATCTAGGACAATTAAGATAGTTCCTATTCTGTTTTACTATAATATAATTAAAATATACAGTCCACTCACTAGCTATCTCATATTATGTGAACTAAGGAGCTACTAACAAGGTAGGTTATAAATAAAATAAAATGCTAATCTTGGTTTATTTAGGATTTATTTATAAGATCTTGAAATGTAATGGCCTACCACCATGTCTTATTTCTTGTAGTGGAATATGTTGGAAACATTAATTTAATTTTATACAGAATGAGTCGGTTTGTGGCTCATTCGGTCTTCTACCAATAAACGTCGACTAAGGTGCACGACCTCTAGACAATTTTATTTATTTAAATTACATCCCAAGCTTAACCACGTCAGGATCCTTACAAGGATAGCTTAGATATAATAGAAATGTAAATTATTAATATATAAAGGAATTTATAGAAACTGACTACTCAACTTGGACAATGATTTTCATTTAGTGAATATTTGATTAAGTAAAGTGCCTGCTACCGCAGCTAAGTACCTATTATCAGGGCTTGGAACCGGTTTGAAATTTACCTGTTCGGAACCGGTAAAAACCGTTATTTCAATGAATTTCGTTCGGAACGCAAACGTTATCGCGAACTAATGAAAAACCTCAATGAACCGGTATATCCAAGTGTATCTAAAACGCGTAGGTTTTCAAAGGTGGCAAATCTTGGCGGATAGGCGCGGCGCAGGCGTGGACGCTCGCTACGAGGGAAAGAACTAATCATTTTCGTTCTATACCGGTATTTCGAGCAAAAACCGCTTGGACAGTTCCGCTCGCATTAACCGCTACGATAGAGGTTACGTTAGAACGTTACCGTAATGAAAAGGTTGTAGGTATTTAAGGCCAAACCGGTTTGAAATTTTTACCGGTTTCCAAGCCCTGCCTATTATAATATTTATGAATACAGTCCTGGTCATCCCAAACCTGTCACCAGATCTATTTATAGCTCGTCTTATTGCGTATTATGATTTTAGTTAACCGGTGCGGTGGCAAAGATAAATGAATAGAATACAAAAATTCATCCACCTCTGATTGTCGATTGGGGAAATACAAATGCAAATTTATTTTTTACCATAACACTATGTTTAGTTTTTTTATTGATTAACTCAAACGTGCCTCCCAGGTATGGAATCCGTGCTATGTAATGTAATATAGATCGCATTGAAGCTCCCCTTTCATGTACCTAAAGCTTCTACTAGTCATAGATTGAATTCCTTTATGATGCGTCCGAGCGAGCTTAACTGTTTTGAGCTTAATCGATTTTAGTAAGTTGCTGGACATCGATCCTTATAATGTTAGCATTGGCAAGGCAAGGCGCTGCACAACTAAAAATTGCTTTAGTAGGTACCTAGGTTAATCAGTTAAGTAAAATTTTGTTTCTTTATTATTTTTCTTATCATCATCAGCCCTTCTCATCCCACTGCTGGGCATAGGCCTCTTCGCTTCCGCCATTCAACATTTTTTTTTCTTCATTTTTCTTATAATATTGTAAAATACCTAAGCAAATATTCTTATCTTATTTTCAAAAAATCTTAAAGTGACTCTTTGGGGGGATTATAAGATTAGCACAAGTGATAATGGCAGGAGGGAACGTGCGACTTTATCCCGACTCAGGTCATCACATCCTGCAGTCAGACCATCCGCCGCGCCTGCTGTACACGTGGAATACCTGATTCAGTACGGCTTACTATAATAAGTAGGTTAGGTAAGTACTGTACATTATACATTAGATAGATGTTAAAGAGGACTTTCCCAGGCAGAGGTCTAAACGTAAACGCAACGGCCTTATAAGTGGTCATCCTAAGCATCACCGGTCGAGCTACACACGCGCGCTTCCTCAAGCCTGCCTTCGGCAGCTAGCGGGATGATCACTCAAACATGTCACCATTAGTATATTAGCGTGCCACGCCTAGCAAGCATCTGGGCCAAGGGCCACGGACGTCCACGTATACATTCTTAGCCATGCATTTTTAATAATCCTTCACCGAAAAATAACAAACACTGGCGGGAATAACAGCTTTAGTTCATGTTCAAACGATCCAGGAATGAGGTGAGGGGACAGTACAATAGACTCCTTTGTCGGATGCGAGTATAAGCAGTCCTGGCGCACTCTTCTGTTTAGGTACAAAAACACAGAGCTTAAATTTTAATTAAGTTTTTGATTACGTGAGCTGTTTGACAAATTAGAAAGTAAGAAAACTTGAAAACGTTTACACAAATATTTCATACAAAACATCAAACTAAAATCCTATTAACACGAACTGTACACGTATTTTGATACGGTGTATAATGTTTATATTCGTTCAATTCAACTGAATGCTAGCAAAAAATATTACGTCGAGACCGTCAAAATATCCATTTTATTTCGACATACCTACGTGCAAAAAATGTTGAGGTAAAACCGGTCGAATAATTTCGTCCTAGTTTCATTTCACTTGTTTACGTTCAAATACCACTCTATCATAACATGAAACATCAAAGAGATTTCCAAAATAAAATTGAAACGGTTTGGCAAACATTTACTTGAAATGGCGCGTCTATTAAATGTCGGCATAAAAAGTGAATCAAAAAGCATCGACGGGGGCTTAGCGGGGGAATGTGCATGATTAAATCGCGAGCGAGTGGGGTCGGTTGCCAAGGACAGGGGAGCAAGGGCGCAGGAGCGTAACTAAGGTCACGGGCGGCCCCGCCGAGCTGCCGGCGAGCGCCCTCTGCTGCTGACTATCGAGAGGGCTACCACTGCTACACTTGTTCAGAGTGCCAACCTAATTACTGCGTCGCTTCATTGTTTGTGTTTTGGCTATAAATACGATCCCGCCTTGCAAATGCTCAATTGGAATGACATGATTAGTAAACCAGCAATCAATTTGTGTATACCATCATTATTTCGGTCTGATAATTAAGTTAGCCGAGTAGGTACAGTAATGAAAAGGATGATAATAATGTTTGATCTCCAATATCCCTATTCCGAGTTTTGATATTAAAATACAAGCGCATAAATAAAATAGAAGCGACATAATGGTAAACTGTATCAGCCTATAAAATTCTCTTACTCCTAGCATAAAGCGAAATTACTTACCCGTAGATTGGTTAATCCTAATTCCTAGACTAACCAAGTAGGTATCAACTTCGATATTACAATCTTGTTAATAAACAAGAGTCTGGCTAATGAAAGTAGACACTTGAATTCTTGAGAAAATGAAATATGATCACGACTGTATCCCAGGGAGCGGTAGACATTTCTAGATTTTTTTGGAATGTTTTTGTATGGTCATACTAAAATGATTCCACATTCGGATATACCTATACATAGATTTTTTCGCAACGTAATTACACTAATGTTATAAATATTTGTGGAATGGACTTAGTGCTCGACCAGACTGCCGGCCTAGCGGCAGCGACGGCGGGCGCGAGATATCAAACAAAATAGGCATGATGACGTAATCAAGAATTACTAAAAGAATATAATAAGTTCTAAAGTTAATCCTAGACTAAAGGGCCTAGGCAGCAGGCGATCCGATGCGCGGGTGGCAGGGGTATCAGCACTCGGGTCGCTCGGCGTTGGCGCCTCTTACAGTATTTTACTATAATATTATTTTATATAGTAGCGGGAAGAACTAGACGCCTTTTGAAAGGGACTGGCGGACGAAGGCACTGGATCGGCGTGACTGGCGAATAATAGTAGTAATAATAGTAATAGTAATAATAATATTCTTTTATTATTTACTAGTAGACCCGCGCGACTTCGCCTGCGTGTAAGTCGTAAACTTGCAGTGAAATAAAAATAAACTTTTCCAAATATCTAGTTATTCTAATATCTTTTCATCGTCTTGACCTAAGACCTTCATTTTTTTACACCTAAATACCTACAACCATGTCATCATCATCATCACCTTGTCCTTGTCTCACATAAGACATAATAAACCTTGTTGACATTTTGTTAGAGAAGGTAAATCTAGGGTTGAGCAAATTAATCATTTGTGCCTTCCCTTACTCCAAGTCTCTGAGTGAACTTGAAAACCAGAGACTATATAAAATCAATTTATTACTTTACAACTTGACATGTCGTCATAGTGTAAAAAATTATTAGTGTCAAAATACAAAACGTCACTTGACGTTTTGTATTTTGACACTAATAATTTTATTAGTGACTTTAGCTTATGTAGAAGTACAATGTACCATAGTAGCTGTAGTAAATTGATAATTGCTAAATTGTTAGCATATAATATTTTTGATGGTGTTATAAGTAGTATAACATATTTAACTGACGAGCCTGTATTTAGTAGTAGTACTAATAGGGTTATTAATGTAGTAGGGACTGCCGGTCAGCATTTAAACTGATCGCTTCGACAATGGGTAAGCTAGGCACTTTGCATGTTGTACATCAGAACATGCAAAGCCTCCCCAGCAAATTACTAGCATTAGAGTTATTTTTAAAGGGATGTAATGTAGACATTATGTGTGTGACTGAACACTGGATTGTAGATAATCAGTTGCTCCCTTATTTTGAACAATTTAATATAGTAAGTTCATACAAACGTAAGAACGCCACTAGAGGCGGTTCTCTTATTATTGTGAAAAATCATTTAAAATGCAAGGAACGTAAAGATGTTGTTAATCTCTCTATTGAGAGGACTATTGAGCTGTCGTGCGTTGAGCTAGAGCGACATATCATAGTGAGTGTTTACCGTCCACCTGACGCGGATTACGGGCGGTTTGAGTCCACTATGGAAGAAGTTTTGCTTAAGATTTTTACTAGTAGTAAAGTTTTAATAATCTGCGGGGATTTTAATATAGACATTATTTTAGATTCTCTGTCTGAAAGGTTCATTAACTTGTTCAAATGTTTTAATCTGACGCATCTTTTCAATGAACCAACTAGGGTAACTATAACAACAGCCACATGTCTAGACAATATTTTTAGTAGTTGTGAACCAATTAGTAAGAACTTAATAAAAAAGTTTGGATCAGATCATTATGGTCAAAGTGTTAAATTTCCTAATTGCATACTAAATGAACCTCATAAATTCACTTACCGACCTATCACTGCGAGTCGTATTACAAAGTTTAAGGGTTGCATAGAACTTAAAATGTCACTTTTGCCTTGTATAGAAGACCCGAATGAGCTGTTTAACTGTTTATCTAATTTAATTACTGAGGAGCATAAGGAAATATTTAAATTAAAGACTTGTATAGCTAAAACTAGTGCAAGCTTTGCAGACTGGGCAACACCTGGTATTTATAGAAGTAGAAATAAACTTTATGATCTGTATTCTACAAGGGAACTAATGCTCCACGATCCTTCACATAACCTTTACATTAAGAATTATTCTAAAACATTCAAAAAAGTATGTCAGGTAGCAAAATCAATGTTTTTAAAAAATAAAATTGAAACAGCACCTAACAAAATTAAAGCCACTTGGAAATTGATCAACAATGAGACTGGTAAGACAAAACGTGGCCACAAACAGATAAATCTAAAAGTCAATGATCATTTATTAACTAAAAGCGATGAGGTCGCTCACGCTTTTGATAATTTTTTCTCTAATATACCACATGTGGTGACCCAGTCATTAAATTCATCCGCCACTATAGCATACGGCCTTTTGGAATGCAGTGTTGCTCAGGGTAATAATGAATTCAGATTTAGTTATGTTAACGCAGACAATATTGTCAAAATATTTAAAACACTGAATATTAAAAACACTGAAGATTTATGGGGAATTTCGACTAAGATATTAGCTACTATTGTTGGTGATATTGCTCCTTGTTTAGCTTATATCTTTAACAATTGCGTTGACGAGGGAGTTTTTCCCAATCTAATGAAGATGAGTAAAGTTATTCCTTTATTCAAATCTGGTAATGAAACTGACCCCGCTAATTATAGACCAATATCGATTCTGCCTGCGTTAAGTAAAATTTTTGAAAAACTAATTCTTAAGGTGGCCCTTCCCGGTGCGTCTATCATCGACGCGGGCATAGCTGAAAAGCTTGTTGTTTCATCCAGCGCAATGCTAGAAAAAGAAGCAAAGCGAAAAAAGAGAGATAGCGCCTCAGCGCTCGGCATTCAGTAGGTACTTTCGCCGCTCACTCGCTCACTCGAAAAATAGTGTGCGGAAATTTCATGAAAAGTGTTCCAGGAAATACGTTTTTTTCAGTAAGCCTTACAAGTTTGTAAAATAAATATTAGTCATTTAGAATCTCCATAAGATTTGCAAGGTTTCTATGACAATATTTTCTTTACGTTGACAATTTATGAGTACATTATGAACGGCCAAAGTTCGGGTAAAATTTATGCTAAAAGCAGGTTTTTGGAAGCTTATACTGAATTTGTTTCTCAAAATTTAGATTTTTAGTTTCGATAGAAACCTAGATATAGTGCACAAGATACCTATTAGTCCAAAAGTTTAAAAGAAAGATCTGTTACAACGGCATAATCACGTACGAGCGTTTGTATGAAAAGTGAGCCGGGTTGACCGCTCTTAATCAACTGCTCTCTCACTTTAATCTCAACGGACTTTTACACCAGCACCAATTTGGATTTACGAGAGGTAGATCAACAACCGATGCAGGTACATTGCTTCTAAAGCACATTTATAATGCCTTTGAGAACTCACAAGACGTAGTCGGAGTTTTCTGCGATCTGTCGAAAGCGTTCGACTGCGTGTGTCATGCGACTTTAATCTCCAAATTAAAGTACTATGGTGTCGTAAACCAAGCTATTAACCTGATTCGATCTTATCTTTCTGAGAGACTCCTTAAAGTTGAAGTAGGAGGTGAAAAGTCCTCAGGGTCAGTTATTGATATGGGTGTGCCACAGGGCTCGATACTAGGCCCTTTTCTGTTTCTAGTGTACATAAACGACCTTCCTTCTTTTGTAAAGGACATGTGTGACATTGTTCTTTTTGCTGATGATACATCTTTACTTTTTAAAGTTGATAGGTCTAAAGATAATTATGATGATGTTAATGCCTCTTTAGCCCAAGTCTCAAACTGGTTCACTGCTAATAACCTCTTACTTAATGCCAAAAAAACTAAATGTATTAAATTCACTTTGCCTAACGTGGTTCAAAAACCTACAAAAATTAAATTAAATGGGGAAGCACTTAATCTTGTTGATTCAACTGTTTTCTTAGGTCTTACAATTGACTCCAAAGTGCAGTGGGGTCCGCATATTGAAACACTTGCAGGTAGGCTTAGCTCCGCGGCTTATGCAGTGCGTACGATTAGGCAACTTACTGACGAAGGAACAGCTAAGTTAGTATATTTCAGTTATTTCCATAGTGTGATGTCGTATGGTATTTTTCTTTGGGGTAAAGCAGCAGATATTCAAAATATTTTCGTTTTACAAAAGCGAGCTGTCCGTGCCATTTACAAAATGAAACGTTGGGACTCTTTAAGAGAGCGATTTAAAGAAATAAATATTCTTACTGTTTTTTCGCAATATATTTATGTAAACTTATTGCACACTCACAAATATATAAACAACTTTAAGAAAAAAAATGATGTGCACAAAATTAACACTAGAAATAAAAATAAACTATGTGTGCCTAAATTTAGACTAGAAAAAGTAAACGGTTCTTTTATGGGAAATACTGTACGTTTTTACAATAAACTCCCAATCAACGTAACTAACCTACCGACTCGAAGGTTTAAAACGTACATAAAGAATATTCTTGTAGAGAAAGCGTATTATTCCATTGAGGCTTTTATTAATGATAAAATTACGTGGCCTGATGTCGCTCTGCCCCTCGACGGTTGATGGTATACAATATCTTTACTTCCTTGATAAGTAGGTACCTACCACTTAAGTCGGCCAAGTGTAGCGTGTGATGCCAGACAACATTTTGTTGAGGTGTTATCTTGTTAACTTTACAATTACTTTTACTTTTTTTGACATGCCTTACTTTGTTCGACTGGCTTCCCACTGAAGCTTGACTATTTAGATTATTTTAGATTGTTAAGGCTTCTGCGCTGTACGACTTCCCCATACAAACGTAATACCATAACCATTTGAAATTTGAGCATATCTTTAGCATAGTATGCTATTATTCGTATTAGGATAGCATTTATCTAGGTTTCTGCCAGAAGCTTTTTTCAAAATACTTAGCTAAAGTGAAATTAAACCGAATCGCATTTTGCATATTTTTACATCATAGAAGACATGTTTTCTTAATATTTATATAGTATTAAACACTAGGATATTTTAAGTTTCCTTCTGTAAGAAACATAGCTTATATGGTCTAGTATCAGAAAAACAACACTGTGTGAAGAATAAAAACAATTTTCAGTCATAATTTTTGGGACTACGGGAGACAAGCAAATTCCTTGCAAAATAGCCATGCATTTACATTTAATACATTTTTAACCTTTTCTAACAGTGCGTTTGTGTGCGTGTGTCACGCACGCTCACGCACACAGATGCAAAATGACAATCACACCAAGATTTTGTCGTGTGTCGATGTTTGAACGCGCGAGTAATTGAATTTTGCCGAGCCACGTCGCCGGACTCTTAAGGGATCGCTTTTAAAAAAAAGCTAGGCCCACACCACCAGGTTCTTGCCTGATTCTTTCCCTGGTGTAGGGAGTCGCGTTGGAACAGGCATTAGAATCACCTAGCATGTAAAACGATACTTAAGTGATCCTTGAGGTCCTACAAGAATAAATGATTTTTCTTTCTTTCTTTCTTTCATAACGTGGGGTCGCCACAACATGTACTTATATTTCCCCCATGGACGAATGAACAGACGGGGCTGGTCATGCTTGTAAAACGAATACAATCACGGTCGACCAATTTCTGCAGGAGCGAGGGGAGTGAATTAGGGCTGATGTTGTTCTGCATATTGCGTTGTCATTAATCTTATAATTTCTGTAAATAACTCTAGTTAAGAAGCGCAGTCGATGGAATGTGGCTAAAATAAAATTTTATAAAACCGTTCAACTTCGTAAAAATGCGAGCAATTTTCTGCACTTTCGAGGTGCATTTCTGTGCGTCACTTTAAAGATCCTCATCAGATCCTCAATTTATGGGTACTCATTCATACAAAAAATAATTTTAAATCAGTCCTGTTGACGAAATAATCAGAGAAAATACATTATAAAAATATATAGTGGGAATAAAGGAATCTCCTCCTTATTTGAAGTCGGTTAAAAAATGAAGAAATGACGATAAAAAATGTTTATGAAAAGAAACTAGTAAACACGATTATTTACCTACTCTTCAATAAGATTATCTAATGTTTTAGTTGTAGCGCTATTCACTCTTACTATTCTAATAACTTATAGTCCGTATTTAAGGTGTGTGGTACTCGTAGCACCTATTGCCTGTTGGAAACTTGGAGATAGTAGGTAAATGGCTTTCAAAGAAATAATTAATTTAAAAAAATCTTCAGAAACCACCAAAAATCTGTTGCCGGGTAAGTACAGCCGGTGTAAGTACAGGGAGATATGTGTCATGCGGGCACCACACATTGGCTTCAACTTGGTTCCTACATTGGCTACTAATAGAATGGCCAATGGCAATACTCCGTTTGTGTCCAATAACCGTCCAAGATCGATCCTCATGCTGGCATGGCTTCTACTTTGGGCCAACATTAAAATGGCCAATGGCAATGCTCCGTTTGTGTCTAATAACCGTAAACGGAGCATTGCCATTGGCCATTCTAATGTTGGCCCCAAGTGTGGTGCAGGCGTCAAATAGGATTGTTGGAACCAACACGTTCCTCTAATGTGTGGTGGCCGCATAAGGCGGGTGTGGGTGCTCGTGTGGGGTCACTGACCTGGCGCTGAAGATGGCGGCGAGGGCCATAAAGCAGCCGTCGGCGAGGCGCGCGGCTCCCGTGTAGCACTCGTCCACGCACCAGTCCAGCAGTGGGCCGATGTCCGGGTTGCACTCCAGCAGCAGCACGATCGTCTCGCACGCCACTTGGTATATCTGACACACAACAATGAAACTCTAAACATAGGCCTTTGCATTTTTACTCGCAAACGTTAAATTGTCGGTCCCGGTTTTTAAAGTCGTTAAGCCATGACAGAGGTTTTTATGCGGTCAAACATTTCGTCACCAGAGTTGGCCACGAACTTACCTAATAGTTTTTCTTAAACTTTCGCGATCACAATATATATTTATAAATACATGTACACGGGGTTTTATCGCGTTATTTATATTATTTCTTTACGTCCCGACGTTTCGGCTATGTTGCAAGCCATGGTCGCGGGTGGACTGGAATTGCTTCTAATCTGAGTTTCGTTGTGTAGCGGTGGGTAGTTTTGTATCACTGGTAAAATAAGGTAAATAACGCGATAAAGCCCCGTGCCCATGTATTTATAAATATAACTTACCTAATCAGTCTTGTCAGTCTACTCGTGACCACGGTGACTGTAATGTCATCGAAACGTCGAAGTAAATAAATAATATTGATACGCGATTAAGTCCCGATAATATTTTTAAATAATGTTTTCAAGTCGCGAAAGTTTAAAAAGTTTTATAACTTACCTAATGTTTGAATAAAAGACACTTACAAAACTATCGTGAGTTGTATTAGACATTATAATAGCACACGGGAAATTACTCACGTAAAATTATCGTCGATTTTGATACCGACAATGTTTCGATTCTTCCGGAGAATCTTCATCTGGGTATGAGTGTGGTCACTCCTCGCGGTCGCGTCTCACACTACAGTGACGCGACCGCGAGGAGTGTTTCCCGTGTGCTATTATAATGTCTAAAAGACACTTACCTTATCATTGGTGGAGCTGAGCATCTCGTGCAGCCACGGGTACAGCGAGCCGTCCTCGGCCAGAGCGGCGGGCGCGAAGCAAGGCCCGCAGCACACCAGAGCGCTCATTGCCTAGTCAACACAAAGTACATCACTGCAATCATTGTTGATGGTTTAGGCATCAAAAGAGGATGAATGTCATTTAACAAAACATATGTAAAAGGTGTCTGGACACATCTTTCGCTTCATTTTATACAATCCTTAGAAAGAGTAAGAAATAGAGCGCATATTCCTTTCTCAGTCACACAAAAACAAAGAAGAATATACAACACTTTTGTGAGTAAAACAGACAAAGCATTATATCTTTTGTCCCGCATCGCGTGCCGCTTTTTTGTATGGCCGGAAACTTGTTGCTCCGAATTTCGTACTACGAAACTATGGATTCACTGCAGTTTTTCTATCTCGGCGGCACGTTCGTTCTCCAGATACTAGGTCCATGATTCAATCGCATTACCTTCTTCATACAATTTCGCCGTTATATTAGACAGAGGTATAGGTCGCGCCACGTAAAAAGAGCGCTGAGGAGAAGTAGCGTGGGTATGTTTGCGCCTGTGTTCACTCGCTGACGAACCAATAGCACTCGCTAAATCAATGGTATGAAGTGCGCCGCAACACCTCTCCACCAATCATCGACCACTGCGCAGTTTGACAGCCAGCGCTCTTTTTACGTGGCGCGACCTATAATGTTGGTTTTGGTAAGTATGTTTGTTTTGAGTAGGCAAGGGTCCAGGGTTCATACCCTGAGTGCGGAGAGCGTGAGCCGGTCGTCCTTGTCCTGGGGCGGCGGCTGCGGCAGCAGCGCGCCCAGCGCCGGCGCCAGCGGCCCGCACCACCCGCCGAACAGCGAGAACAGGCTGCGTAACAGCTCCTTCTTCATCAGCGACGCGTACATCTCCACTGGAACAAGAGCCTTTTTTTTTTCTTTTTTTTTTTTTGGCTTCGCACTAGTTGTGCATTTGCCATGTACAGTGACGGTTTGAAAATGTTCGTCGGTTTTCAACTTGATTCGTTTAACGAGTACGAGCACATAATCCCTTTTGAAACTTGAAAAAGGAACGTGACTGGTAAACGTTGGTACAATAAAAATTGATTCTTGCAATCTGGTGCAAGCGAAAACCGACTCTAAGGTGACGAATATTTTCAAACCGTCAGTGTACAATTGACTTTTATTTACAAATTTATAAAATTAGGGAAACAAATTATTATACAAAATGGATCGCGAACTACGAGGACGCGGATAGGATCAGGAAAGTTGGAAAAGGTAGGATAAAACAGATAATTACAATCTATTTACAATACGCTATAAAATGTAAAATAGTTATACAGGGTGTTACCAGACCACTACCGAAAACTTTAGGAGGTGAAAGTACCCATCAATATTGAACAACTTTTTCTAAGAAACCAACACTGTGAACGCGAAAAAAAACAGCTGTTCCAAACAAATGTTCAATACCTACTTGGCTAAAATGTATGAAACAGCTGTTTTTTTTATGCGTTCACAGTGTTGGTTTCTTAGAAAAAGTTGTTCATATCGATGGGTACTTTAACCCCCTAAAGTTTTCGGTAGTAGTCTGGTAACACCCTGTATATTAATATTGTTATTGGAAATAAAGTTAGATAAACATACATATATATTAGGATAACAAGAGCCTTGCTGTTGCTTTGTGTACACATTAAGGTGTCTGTATGAGTCAAACTAGCGCCACCGCCTATTTCATTTTATTATTGTGAAAATGAAATGTCCAAGGATATTTATTATATTTATTATTATTATTATTATTATTACGTTGATTCGCGGTCGGCCAAGGAAGCGCTGGAGAGACGATCTCGATACTTTTGAGAGAGATTGGTGTGAGGTCTCAAAGGACAGAGATGGTTTGAGAGAATTGGGGGACCCCTTTGCCCAGCAGTGGGACAATGTCGGTTGAAAAAAAAAAAATTACGTTGAACAAAGGAATTTAAAAAAAACTGAATGTACAGTTTGTGAAACCTATCATAAGCTTTTTTTTAATACCTATGTAATAGTTTCATTTTGTATAGTTACCATAACACAAGCATTTAATTGCTTAGCTTGGGACTAGATGACGCTGTGTGGAATGTACAAGGATATTTATGTAATGAGAGTGAATGAGGCGAAAGAAGTGTGTCAGGATCGTAGCAAGTGGAGATCCGTGGTCTCTGCCTACCCCCATGGGAAAGAGGCGTGATTTTATGTATGTATGTTATAAACATTAGTCTGTCAACTGACATGGGAAGCTCTTGATGAGCTCCGTGACGAAGTCTGCGAAGGTGAGGCGTTGTTCCCTGGCGGCGGGCGCGTCCTTCTCCGCGTCCGCCTCGAGGCTGAGCCGCCCGCCCTCCAGGTACTCTGCCAGGGCGGGGTGCAAACTGCCGCCCTCCAGCGCAGACGGACTGAAACGTAACAGCCAATAGTCAATAGTCGATAGTAGTCAAAAGTATTTTATTTGTAAAAGGTTTAGATTTTACAGGTCATTGTAGGTACCTATCGTTTATATACCTACACGCATAATAGTGGCAATTCGGAGTGTCGCAAAAACTAAACTAAACTAACTAAAATTAATGCCATCCTTTTTATTCCAATCGCTATGAAAGGGACGGCAACAATTTTAGTTAGTTTAGTTTAGCTTTTGCGACACACCGAATTGCCACTAGTATTAGATTACTAATTACATTTAGGTGATATGAAAATATTAATAAATAAATTAGGTACGTACTACATTAGTCATAATTGTCAGCTTATGAACACCAATGCCAGCTTAGCTACAACTATGAAACGACTTTGAAAAGTCCTGATAAATATTGATTTTAGTTCAGTCAAGATGTTTGTGTATATACCTGTTAGCGAATGTTTTCTTCTGCGCAATGAGAAGTAGCATTTTGTTGAGGTTGAGTCTGAGCGCGTCGCGTCTTCTGCGCCGGCGCATGTTCTCCTGCTTCCTGTCAACTGCCTCGCGCAGTAACGGCACCAGCTCCTCCATCAGATCCCTGAAGAAATAAACTGATGTAAGCCGTCTTCCAAATTTGCCGTTAAATTAATAAATACTAACTGCGCAATGGAGTGTTACAACTTGTAACACTCCATTGCGCAGTTAGTATTTAACCACACTTGTAACTTACAAGTGTGGTTTAACACTGTAAAAATATATAAAATACTAATTTATGTAAGGGCCAGTTTCACGATCTCCGTAGTGTGGTATGCAGATGGTGAAAACTATGTGCCGGTACTCCTCACCATAACCGACGGATAGCTTAGGTACTAGGACAATGGTAAAATTAGTGTGTGTACTAACTTGAGCGCCTCGGGGTTGATGTTCCCGCAGGCGACGATGGCGGCGTCGCGCACCTCGGGCACCTCGCAGCGCGCCAGCGGCACCGCCAGCTTGTGCAGCGAGCCGGGCGCGGCCGCCGCGCTGCGCGTCTCGCCGCCGCTGCGCTCGCTCAGCGAGTCCGGCGACGAACTAAACACACGCACCTCTTACTATCTTGCACATCAATAGCTGCCGACTAGCTTGTCGTGATCATTCATATTGATATAAATCATAAATTCACCCTGAGTAAAACTCGTATTGTATGCGATAGGCAACAAAACAGGGCGTCTACTCTGCAAAACGAAAAACGAAGTTTCGTGACAATTTTCGGGTTCTAATTATGTTGGTGAACTACTACGAATTCAGTATCCACCAACATAAGCTGACCCCGTAAATTGTCACGAAACTTCGTTTTCGTTGTTCCGGAGTAAGGGCCCAGAGTCAGTCTTTTGAATTGCGACAGTACTTTTTTTTTTCTCTGTGTAATCAATATCATAACATAACCACGCGGTTAGTCATAGATGGAGCATGGAGAGTGATTTATATCAATAGTAATAATGCTAGGATCAGAAGGCATTTGGGACGGATAAATAATATTAATGTTTAATTCTATAACTCATTTAAGTGCTCTGTGCAGTCTGTCGTCTTTTGCTTGCGAACCTTAGCATTTTCATGAACAAACTTTTCGGTCTATAACAACTTATTCAGTAGTAAAGGGTATAATGTATTGGAATTTGGAATATGTTTCCTGGCACGACAGTCAGCTTCAATGAGCAGTTTTATAATTTTGTTGTAAGAGAGATTTAGTTTATTTTTACTTTTAATTACATTTTGCGTTGTTTGTAAAGTCCCTTATATTATTGTTTAAGTACTAGAAGATGCCCGCGACTTTGTTCGCGTTAATTTCGTCTTAGTGACCTGAAGGAGGCTAAAGAATTTGTAAAATAAAAGAATAGGTACATACAAAGTTTAAATCGAATCACCCGTTAATAAGTTCCAATACCAACTTGAACACCTTCCTGCAACTCCCTTAAAATTAAATGGTACTTTTTAGAAAATTATTACACAGGTTTATTTTATTTATACTGCCAAATAATAACACCCAGTTTCAAATTAAATTAACAACCCGTTAAAAAGTTAACATACAAACTTAAACAACCCCTGTACCCCGTGGCAGGGGTAGTTTTGGAAATATTTTGTTATAGAATTTTCTGAAATGTATTGAAGTACATTAATGCTAATAACTGCACGCCATTGAAGCTGACTTATACATGAATTCAAGGAATATAGTGAATGTAAGCCTATAATGGACTATATGGACGGGAAGGAGAAAGTAATCTGCTTGGAATAATAATTCCTCTACATTTGATTTTAATAATAGTTATACAAGCTTGCACAAAAACGCGTGAATTACACGAATTTGACGCTAGATCACCTAGCTTGTAACGTAGAACAATTCAACTATTAGGTACTATTCTAAAAACATGGAAGCAAACACTGATCTATTACAAGCATGTTCGATAAGAAACAAAACAGAAAGAGATAATATACTAGTGGCAATTCGGATTGTCGCAAAAGCTTAACTAAACTAACTAAAATTAATGCCATCCTTTTTCATCCAATCGCTATGACGGACGGCAATATTTTTGGTTAGTTAAGTTTAGCTTTTGCGATACTCCGAATTGCCACTATTATGTTGCTAGTATACTGTACTGCGTACTGATACTCTTATTTCATTTTACTGCCATCGCCCGAACACTGAAAGGTCCTTACCATGACATTAGTGGCAATTCTGAGTGACGCAAAAGCTAAACTAAGCTAACTAAAATTGTTGCCGTCCCTTTCATAGCGATGGTAATAAAAAGGATGGCAATAATTTTAGTTAGCCTAATTTAGCTTTTGCGACACTCAGAATCGCCCCCATTATTTGACGTTTGTCTAAACAAATCTGACAAGTAAAAGTGTCCTAAATTCGTAATACGCTAATATTACGCATTTAGGACTAAGTAAGTTTCAGTAATCGGGCGTATATTACTGAGATAAAATTGATCTCTTTTTGTTCATTTATTTATTTAAAGCCAACATTAAATTTACAAACATTAAAACATTCACAAGCTTCATGTAGCAACACAATAATTGAATGATATAAGTCGCGTCACGTAAAAAGAAATCTGAGGGGAAGTAGCGGGGGAGTATGTTTGCGCATGTACACTCGCTGACGAACCAATAGCACTCGCTAAATCAATGGTATGAAGTGCGCCGCGTTACTCCTCCACCAATCGGATTATCGGACCTAAAAATCTACAACTGCGCAGCTTTTCCCCTCAGAGTTCTTTTAACGTGTCGCGACCTATAACAGTATGAATCGCAGTTACAACAATGACAATGGGTTTAATGACTATCGTTTAGATGTAGATCTACCGTTACAATTACGATGCGTCATTACCATGACTTGCCAAACAACTTAGTAATTTTATTAGTACTTCATCTTTCCGCTAGAGGCATTGTGACAAGTTTTCATACATTATCTCGCTAGGTTAGCGCGTACTGAGACATGTCATGGTAGGAACACGGAATGGATTTATTGTTCAGAGCCCTTGACTATAAAAGGTTGGTACCAATTGATTCGATAGACATTAAGATGATTTTTGAAATCACCTCCAATAATATTTGTCAAGTCAATTGCCTAAAAGTTTTGAATTCACCTAGGTATTGAGAGTTCTAACAAATTAAGGCAGTTGCAATCTCTGGATGGGCTTTAATATTTGGGCTATGTTAAAAATGTACAATCCCTACTATCATGTGCCAAACAGACACATAAAGTATAGGAAACTATCTATAATACAACATCGAAGTATAGTTATCAACAACCCTAATCGTTTTGACAAATAACTATCTACAACATCGCTATGCCTAAGACGCCACAAACGCTCAAACATATAAAGTAAGGAAATTTAATTTACAACGGATATCTAACACGGAATTAAAAAATAAGTGGAACAAGTACTTAGTTGCTTTCAGAGAACACGATACAAGCTAAATTTACACAATATTTACAGTACCAGATAATAACAAATATAAATAATATAAATAGTCATAACACGGTAAAAAGTAAGTAAGTTCGTATGAGCAATTGGTCAACTCTGGTGACAGAGTTTTTAGGCCGCCTTAAGGCCTCCGTCATGGCTTTACGACTTTAAATAAACTTTAAACGGTAATTAAGACGAGACATTTCGAATGATTGATGTAGTCTGAATTTTTAATTAAGTTTACGAAAATTTTGTTAACTTGCTGGTACTTTAAATAAGCAAATTTATGCAATCATCGTAACACGTCTTTTCAATCGAATTACTAATTTGTTACTGAATGTATGGTAGGCTCAGATTCGCTATTATTCCACCAATTTGTGCATTCCGAGTGTTCGAGGTGCATACCCCCAAAGCGTCTCCGGGCACGCCGATAGGAAGAGTGCACTGTCCGGGCAAAACAAATTGTATGTACACTGAGAACTATACGCGTTATAACTTCATTAGGGACAAAGTGATGAGTATATACCGCTGGGACTTTGCACATGCCATAAGGTTTATGCCACTGCGTCTCCTTGAGGAAGGATTATATTAAAAGAGAATAAATTATGACATGGAGTCGTTGCTTAATTCATCACTTTGACCAAGACATTCGGCGTTGCTCTCTAACTAAACAATGCAAAATACGTGGGGTTTTATTAACTACTAAAAGGAATAAACAGAGGTAACTATCACTTAAATTTATACATTAGCTGCTGTGTATTTCAAAACGATTGTACGAACTGGATGTGCATGAATATATTTGGTTTGCTTCCACTTATGGTGGGTACTTTAGCTGAAATAGAGGCAGATAGATAAAAACTAAAGGAGAAAAACCATAATATTCTTATTAAAAAATCTAGCCTGATTTATGCAAAAAGTACTGGTGTGCTAAAATACAATACATAATGTTATGTATTGTTGTAGTAAAATATCTTCAATATCATCAGAAATAAAACATGGTGTAATAACTTCCTCTATAATTGTATTAATTCCACACACATGGTGTTCTCTAAGTACATATTTTTGCAAATGCTTACATTGCTTTTTCACCAGGTAAAGTGCAAATCGGTTTTTCGTTATAATTTTCTTTGATACGATCCCAAAAATCTGTGATACGAGCAATGGCACTAAGAAACCTTATGAAGTCGACTATAATATATATATAGTCTGCGGGGCTCATTCGGTTGGAAACTGTACCGCGGAAACTGATGTAAAAACTTGGTTTATGTCCCCTTACAGGAAAGAAACTATCATAATTTAACATTATTTTGAGAGAAATGACATAGCCTAGGTCATTACCTAGAAATACATCCTTAATAGTATCTCGGTAGATATGTATGAAGAAATTTGATAAGAACACTGCACTTAAATTAAAACCCGCGTGTCTATAAGGCAATCACGATCAGTGAGGAACGGAAGTGCACTACTGAATGCGTTGCATTATCATTGCTGGTTCACTGCTCATTTTATAGACTTGAATTTTATTTAAACCTACATTGAAAAATATTTTATTCAGTGGGACATTGAAACTTCTTAAAAGCTAGGAGATTCTTCTCTCTTCTATAAAAGGTATAAATAAGTAATTAATCAGCAAAGGTTACTCACAAAAAGTATTAAACGCAGTACACATTTTGACAACTGGATGTATTCTGTTAGTTTGTTTTGAGACATACTCGGGGCTAGTTTACGCCTGATTATGTATCACGCGACAGCAAAGAGACAGCGATAATTGTACTATTTTTTCTTCCAAATCGCTAATTCGTATTATCTAATAGCAAAGCCATTGCAAACAATCGACAATGGCTTTGATATCGCTCTTAGACAACCAATCAGCGATTTGAAAGCAAAAATTGCACAATTATCGCTGTCACTTTGTTGTCATACGTGATAGCCTGTTGGTGACACGGCAAATCCCTAATAAGGCTTATGTTCAGTAAAAGAGAGTAAATATAATTGTTAGCAAAATACTATGCAACGCACCATGGCTCCTCGTCGTCTCAGAGGGAGGTGATCATGCATCATAGATACGAAGGTATGAACTAACTAATCATTCCATGTGTCGACTGTTCGTAAATAATACAAAACAAAACATAAAAATGTAAACAAAAAAGGCGCTATGTTAACAGTACAATGTGTGGTCGATGGGTGTCGGTAGCGCATGTATCGTGTGGACGTACACGATGGTGATGGTTTGTATGTGCGAGTGGGTGTGGCGGCGGCGGCGGCGGCGGCGTGCCGGCTGGCGACTGGCGGCTGGCGGCTGGCGAGCGAGCGATCGCGTGATATGGATGGAAGGAGGTACTAGCGCAGGTCGCGGGCGCACCTCGTGCGCTTGTGCTGGCGGTGAGCGCGCGCGTACGACAGCGGCAGCGTGAAGAAGGCGGCGGGCGCGCTGAGGCTCTCGCTGGACGAGCTGAGCGGCGGCGCCCCCTCCCCCTGCCCCGGCCCCTGCCCCTCCGCGCTACACAGTACACACCACACGCCGCGTCAAGGTCGACACAAATCTCCGCGCCCCAGCGCCGAGCGCACGCTAACCGACTTGAACACGATCACACTTATCGCGTAACGTGCGCTCACTACACGTACACATAATGTTATCTTGCAAAATGTAACAAACCACAACACCCGTGGCCACGGCACGGTTTTATTATTCAAAAATAACTTAACAAAATAATAAAGTGTTCGTTTCTTGGGTTCTCCGTTGTAACGATGATACTCGTATATAATTATCATTGTGTATAAATCATCGCAATGTTACAATTAGCATTCTCCTATGTAATGTAGGGGATACTAGAACTCATCAAAATAGTATGAAACTGTAAAGTCGGTGTTATAAATCATTGGAAAAATTGTATAGTAAAATCCTACGATAAGGGACAAAAAGTATGCATGCCAATAACTGGTATTCATATATAAATGAAAAGGCGGCGACTTGAGCTTCTGGAGCGTGCGGGCCGCGCCTGAGGTACCTGAGGTACCGCCTGGCACAGGGCACTGCTCAAGAAACTCCAGTCAAGGATTAAAAAGACAATTCAGATAAAAAATACATATCTAATTCACTGGTTATCAAAGTTACTATAAACGTTGATGTATGTTCATGATTATGTGTGAAAATGTCTACTAATAATAATTATTTAATATTGAAACACTTGTTATCTTGCGCAGTGTTCATATTTCGCACACACATCGGGACATCGATCAACGTCTATAAACAAGATGCTGAACACTTAGCAAATTAAGGATTATATTCGTATCAGCATTTCAGCGCATACTATACATTTGACTTTACACAGATATCAAACTTTAACGCCAATTAATATTCAAATCAATTTTGAATAAGCCTCTACTCTAATAATTGATAATTGTTGTTGATGGTCAAACTGTGGTGACGCTGCAGACCGAACGAACGTTTCCTTGGATAGACAACATCCGAACTAAGGTCGAGCAACACCTATCTCTTAAATATAAATATGTCGCAGTCGCGAATGGGTTGTCGAATAAAAATTTGTCCTTTTGAATTAATTAATTATTGACCAACATAAGTCGACCTCCAATGAACTCAAAAAGTTCGAGAGTAACCAGTTTATGCTGGTTCGTATAAGAGTCTCCAAGTGTCTATACAAGACTGGTTGCGGTTAGTTCGGATGCTAGACTATGAAGAGGAGGTTGTTAGGCTCAACTCACACCAAAAGAGCGGCGAGGAGCAGCGAAGCGGAGCGCAGTTTCAGTGTCATACGAATTTCAACTTTATTTTCATTACTATAATACTTATTATCGCATGAGAAACTCGAACAGGTCGCGAGGATGCCCGCGGCGCCGCGGGAATTCCGGCGAATTCGAATACTCGTGCCTTCTCTGCGATAATAAGTATTAAAGTAATGAAAATAAAGTTGAAATTCGTATGACACTGAAACTGCGTTCCGCTTCGCTGCTCTTCGCCGCTCTTTTGGTGTATGTTGAGGCTAAGTCTGCAGCGTGTGTCGTCGGCTGGGCGCGGCGTGCGGCGTGCGGCGTGCTTACCTGAGGCTGAGGTCGGGGCTGGCGCAGCGCACCACGGGGCTCGGCACGCCGGGGACCACCAGGTACGCCATCGTCATGTAGTACTTCCACACCTGACCATACAGACAACCATGGACCTATTATAGTACCTGGACGAACAGTGAGCATGCCGCCGAAAGGGACAAAAAAATGCAGTAAATCCATAGTCTCGTAGTACAAAATTCGGAGCATCAAGTTTCCGGCCATCCAAAAAAACGGCACGCGATGAGGGACAAAAGATCTAATGCTTTGTCTTTTTTACTCACAAGAATGTTGTATATATTCTTCTTTATTTTTGTGTAACTGAGAAAAGAATATGCAGCGCTCCATTTCTTTTTCTCTCTAAGCAGACAACATACAAACTCATCGCAATATCTCATTGCACATACACATATCTCACGTCAAATATGTGCCAGTCAATGTTATGGCTTACTGGACAATATGCAAAATCTAGAAGATACAGGGAGATTGTCTTATGCAACTGAGGCCTTTTCTTGTGAAAACAATTTCGACATAGTAATTCTTTGGTCATGCGCAAGTTGACTATAACAATGAATCATATGATAGTAAAATTAATTGATTATCGATTCAATTGTATGTGTGGGAGATAGGTACGCATACATATGGACTTTGAAGGACCTATGCCCATCAAATGAAAAGTAAAGAAAAATGACACCATCTTCCCCAAACTCTTGACCAACTTACTAGAGGATGAAGTTACTTAAAAGCGTTTAGTCTAGCTTTTAAAAACAAACAAGAAACAACGTTCAATACAACTAAATACTTGTCAATGTGCTTACTTGCATATAGCCGTCCCTTTCTTTTTCAGGCTTTCTTGGTAGCGCTGGACTACGAGACAGAAGCGAAGCACGATTGTCATTTGGGGGTCTGAAATACAGTGTAAAATACAACTTAGAAAATAATATGATAAAATCTGATTCATTACAAACACTTAGTGAATGGTTATAGGAACCTTGTTTTTAGATCCTTTGAAGATGTCTGAGGGGGTAGTCAAAGGAATACGTCTATATCACTACTATCTTTATACGAATTCTTAGTTGTTTTACATTTCTAGGCTGAGGACCAGGAGTGCATAAACCATGAACAGGTATTTCTTCTCGCGATTCGTAATCATTCTCATTGTGAATGTAGAGATAAATATCTCTCCATCGTTTCTGCTATCCTGGTCCTTGGAATGTGTATATACCAGTGGTGATCTAGTTACTTGTTAGTTACCTCTCTTTTGATCGCTTGAGATTTCGTCTACGAGTGTCAATTTTATTTCATGTTATTTTTATTTTTATTGTGAAGCAATTAAAGATTTAAGATAGTAAATGTGAGGTTGGCTAGGGGGTTGGTTAGTGAGCCGCGGTAGAATACAACCGGGACCCCGTGACTGTCAATTGCCGGTGCAGCAACGTCAGAACACTCATTGATGATGAATGGTTCGACGAAGCATCGGCAGTAAGGTGAGTGAAGGAGTATCGGTGGGTTTTGAGTGTGTATGCCGTAATTGAAGAGTCCGATATACACCTTCTGCTCTCCCCGGGCAAGAGGGAATGCATAAAGGATTTTCTTATCGTAAAAAGAGGGGGTTGGTTAGTGGGCGGTTAGTAATAAAAAAATAATAAATATTAAATATTCTTGGACATTCCACACAGCGTCATCTAGACCCAAGCTAAGCAACTTAATGCTTGTGTTATGGTAACCAGATGACTGACATAAGTACTACTTAGATATATTTTTTTTTATGCATACATTATATAGATAGAAAAACATCCAGACCCGGAACAAATATCTGTAGAACATACAAACATTTGTCCCGCGGCGGGGATCGAACCCGCAACCTCCGTATCTCAGTCGGGCCTTCACCCAACTGCGCCACAGAGGTCGTCGGTCGGTTAGTGGACTTACGCAGGCTCGATGATGGTGAAGAGCGCGTGGATCCTGGCGTGCAGGAAGGGCCAGGCCTGCAGCACCGTGGCCGGGCAGCGCGCCGGCACGCGCGCGCGCTCCAGCAGACCGAACAAAACCACCTGCAGACATACACACACACACATACATACACCAACACACAACAACTGACGACACGGAGGAGAGAAGTATTCCCAAGTGAGCACTTATTTTTTAAGGACCTAAGCATTGAGCACCCAAGGCCAACTTCAATGAAAGGATTCAGGATTTATGAGTCATAAGGGTGAGTGGAAGAAGATAATTGATGTACCAATCTCACGGAGCGTGAGATTTGTACATCAATCTCCTACTCTGTCGAGTAGGAGAAATATGATGATGATGTCTGAAATAATCTCCTTCAGTCGTGCCAATACTTCAATTTCGCATGAGTTTAATCAGCCCCCTGATTGTGTACACTTGTCTCGGATTGTATCAAAGTTGTATCGAAGCAAAATTCACAGTAAATCGCGAAAACAACTAGTGAAATATGACAGTAATTAAGTAAGTTACTCTAATATACTTATGCAGCGTAAAATCTGACAGTTATTCTCGCAATTTACTGTGATTTTTGCTGATACAACTTGGATACAATCCGAGACAAGTGTACACAATCCAGGGGCTGGTAGTTACATCGATTCCATCGCTCGCATAGGTATTGTTATTAAAAATAACAATTTAATTACCTCCCAGGGATCGGCGCCGGTCGAGGCGCTGCCGCTCCAACTGTTCTTAGAAGATGATTCATCGTGCTGCAATCCTGTGAATACAAACAGAAACTAATTGTAATTCTAATGACATAGCACAGTACTGTGCAGCGTCAAATCTGGAATAAATGTAACATGCAAAACATGATGGATGACGAAGTGATACGCAAACAATAAATAAGTTTAATTAACAAAATAACTGGTGCAGCAAACACATTCCCGTCACCGTTCTGAGCTATTGTTCGCAGAAACCATTTTCGAATATAAATTAAATATCCATGAATGCATATAACAGGCAGTAGAAGCCCCTAGTTTTAGGGACGTGACATGTCAAAGTGGTCTATTAACGATCGTACTGAATAAATACATACATACATACATAAAGTCGCGCCTTTTTCCCATGAGGGTAGGAAGAGGATCACGGAATAAATACATTTTGAGTTTTTGAGTTTTTTTTTGCATCCAGTAGGCCTAACATGTGCAACGCGTCGAGACGACAAATTCAATATATCGATAATGTCAACCTGCTCTAACGTACTATGTTAGAGAAGGAGAGAATATTTTGTCGACGACGAGATGACTTCTCGCGTTGCACATGCTAGGCCCGCAGGTCTGTAACACGAGCACAGAAAAAGTTAAGGCATCTAATGCTGCATCCAGACTCTCGCGAGGCGCCTCTGAGAGGCTCTCGGCACGAGTCTTGGCGAGTGGAGGCGGCAGGAGTGTTAGCCATCCACACCAAGCGGAGCGTCACCGAGGCGAGGCGAGACAGGAGGGTACGGTCTTCTACCTATTTACCTTCAATCTTTTTTAATCTACTGTCTTGTCTCTTTTCCAGTTTTTATATTGTAATGCTCGTCTGTGCTCTGTGTTCTCCAAATAAATTTTATATCTATCTATCTATCTATCTTCACTCTCGCACTTTCGTTACCTCGTGTAGCCTCGCGGCGAGTCTGTATGGGGCATAAGATCGTGCATGAGAAGCGTGTCTGTGCGCGTGCGCATACCTGCTGTCCAGACGGCGTGCGTGCGCTCGACGAGCCAGGCGAGGTCGGGCGTGGCGGCGGCCAGCAGCGCCTGCTTCTCCGCAGGCGGCAGCAGCGGCAGGCAGCGCTCCGCCAGCTGCGGGATGTGCGCGTCCACGCAGTCCAGCAGCGCACCCTCCTCGCGCGTCAGCTGGAGCTTCTCCAGCAGCAGCTTAGACTCTCTGAATCAACACATTCACTAACTACAATCATCGCCTCGGAGCATTCAGATGTATTAAAGAGTCACAATCTAATAGCTGACAACACTCAAAAAATTTGGGTGCAAATTCAATGTTCTACAATGACATTTGACATTTGAATGTAGACGTTATGTCGTTTGATTTAATGTTCAATGTCGCTTGTACGCAAAAAAGAAAAATTCAGCGCACTACGTAGCATGCGCCAAGTTTTGGCGTTTACATTTTATTTGTCCGATTGTTGCTCTATAATACATCTCAATGCCTCGAAGTCGATCGATCGTTCGTATTACACAATGGTAAACGTACCATTCAAATGGAACCAGCATAACCTACTGCTAATTTTACTTCGATTTTCTGTGTTGACATTATTACTTTGATTTTGTGTGTAATATATAACAATATGTCTTATGAATCTCACTCACCTATTGGATCTTAGTTGTCTGAATGAATGAAATTATTATTATAACAAGAATAATTATACATTATAATAGCACACGGGAAATTGCTCACGTAAAATTATCGTCGATTTAGATATCGACAATGTTTCGATTCCTCCGGAGAATCTTCTTCTGGTGCTGTATGAGACGCGACCGCGAGGAGTGACCACACTCATACCCATTCAAATGTCAAATGTCATCGTAGAACATTGTTTTTTGCACGCACATTTTTTGAGTGTTGTCAGCTATTAGATTGTGACTCTTTAATTGATACATCTCAATGGGCGCGAGCTATAGTTATGTTGTATACGTTACCTGAGCACATGGTGCGCCAGCCGGCGCGGGTAGGCGCGGCACTGGCACAGCATGATGAGCGCCAGCGCCTCCGCGCCGCGGATCACGTGCGCCAGCGACTCGCTCTTGGGGTGCACGCCGCCGAGCCCGCCGCTGCCGCCGCCGCCGCTGCCGCTGGGCTCGCCGTTCCGCCAGCTGGTGAGGAGTTGCAGCAGCATGCGCAGACCGTTCTCCACCAGCTGCGGGGATGTGTCCTGCAACAAATTACAAATGAGCATATGCACCAATTTCTTGGCGTCTAAGAACTGGCTACGGAAAGAAAGAAAGAAAGAAAAATCATTTATTCCTGTAGGACCTCAAGGATCACTTAAGTTTCGTTTTACATGCTAGGTGATTCTGATGCCTGTTCCGACGCGACTCCCTACACCAGGGAAAGAATCAGGCAAGAACCTGGTGGTGTGGGCCTAGCTTTTTTTTAAAAGCGATCCCCTAGCAATCTAAAACTATCTAAATAGTCAAGCTAAATAGTCAGAAATGTCGGCCGCCCGGTTGCGAGATGGGCGGACGATATTACTAGCATTGTGGGGCGAAATTGGATGAGGCTGGCACAAGACCGTGAGGAGTGGCGTAAACAAATGGAGGCCTATACCCAGCAGTGGGTGAAATCGGGCTGCGGATGATGAGCATATGCACACGTCGTATTTTTAAAATGCGCGTTTGCAATGACGGTAAATAAAATACAAAGGAAATCCATTTTTTTCATACATTTTGTATGTGGTAACGCCATCGATCCAAACAAATCACACAACTTTTCATATTTATACAATCCCGATCCATTATCCATTCACTTCTCTCCTGTGGGGGTCACAGAAGAGAAGGATAAGAGGATCCCCTTAGAAAAAAGTAAGAAACTATATGAGGTTCATTTCTAATGCATTCCGCCATGTTATGTTAAACAGCAATCAGAGCGCATGACGTCACGTCTAAGTAAAATCACTTTCTTGCCATCTATTTTTGTTTGATAACTTTGAACTTCCTACCTAGGCGTGACGTTACGCCTATGTAAAAAGGCGCCGCGTCTTGGAAATAAGTGGCCTATAAACGATCGTACTGAATAAATACATTTTGAATTTTAGATTTTTTTTTAAATGTTTCATGCACACCCATACAATTTCAATGGATATCCTTGGCACCAACAACGGATACTAAATGAGAGATAACTCGCGGTCGTGTACCTGTACTTCCTTGGCGAGGAAGTGCGTGAAGCCTTGCAGCACGTCGTGCCGCCACTCTGGGAAGTCCACGATGAGCGTCTGCAGCGACTGGAAGGAGAGGCCGCGCAACTCCTCGTCCATGTGCACGGTCAGCCGGCACAGCAGCTCCACCAGCTCGCCAGGCGACATGCCTTCCGGGATCAGTCTGACACAACATATCGCTTTAGGGAAGGTTCATATCTGACGTAAAATACGCCGAGCGTATCATCTAGCGTACTAACGATGAGAATGCGCAACCTTCAGCACCGCTCTTTGCGCTCTTTCGAGAGGTAAAAGATGGGTTTTAGCTGCGTACCTATAAGTTGATGTGTAGACGATTTTCGGCTGCACGTTAGTATCAACTTTAACTACGCGGGACTCGTCTTGTGAAACACTAAAATTTGCAACTTCAAAATAGGGACGTTTCACATCGTCTATGAATCGTTCAACATCCACAGCCGTAGTAGATCAATATGACACTTTAAATTTAGAAAATTAAAATCATTCTTAAAAATTGATAATGACAGGACAACAGGTGTCGTCGACCGACCTCGGTATGGCAGCGACGCAGGTCCGGAAGAGGTCGATCCTGGGCTTCCGCTCGCCGGTGTTGATCTCCTGCTCCTTGGTGACGTTCTGCGTGTTGGTGAGCATGAGCGGGCGACCGTAGTGCGCGTCGAGCGCGCGCAGGATCTCGACGAGCACGCGCCGCACGAAGGGGAAGTACGCGCTCATGCCGATGGAGCGCGCCGTCTCGTCGGTCAGCATCTTGTTGAGGAAGGTCTTCTTGACGCGCAGCGTGTTCCCCGAGGGCAGCGTGCCCGACGTGCGCGGCATCGGCGGCTCACCCTCCTTCTGCTGCAGACTGTCCGCGACCACCAGGAACGCTCGCAGACCGATCGACATCCTCTCGGGCGTGAGGATGATCTTTATCTGGCGGCCGACCATCAGCAGGTCGAACACGATCTCGCGCATGGCGAAGTCTAGCCGCTCCTGGGCGATGAACTGGATGATCTTCACGAAGATGTTGAGGGGGGTGTCGCGCGGCACCACGCCCTTGGACCCCTTGGGGAACAACGAGTTGACGATGCTCTGCAGCCGCGACTGCGTGGCGGAGTTCGACTCGCACTTGATGCGGATCATGTATACCCACAGCAGGCGGTACAGAGACTCTGGAAATAAAGAGATAAGACAATCGGTCGATTCACAAGCAGAGCGGCCAACACAAGATTAAAAATCTTTATCGATCAAACGAAGCGTGTGAAGAAGTTATCGGTTCCGGCATAACTGTCGAACGGTTAACTCAATCTTCATGAAACTTGGTAGATATAATTATAAGAAAATTTCCGGCTATCTTAATGAGCTTAACCGGTCAAGGGGTTGAAATGATATCGAGTTCCAAAGGGGGTAAAAAAAATAAAAATTATGCAAATATTTTGAGTTGGAGTTTTTTACTTTTAATTCATTTGCGTTATCCATTGAACATAATATCTGTAGAGTATTGTTTACCTAGCGCCACCCTGCACATCTTGGGGTCCCGGTTCTTGAGATGCGAGAGGCACATGGCGAGGAAGCAGTGCCAGTTGGCGAGGAAGAACTGCTTCTGCGAGACGCACAGCAGGCACGTCACCAGCGGGAACAGCGCCAGCCGATGCTTGGACTTGGTGCTCGCGTCCAGCGTATGGCTGTACAGCATCTCCACGAAGTTCTTCAGGCACGGCACGTTCACTTCGTTCTTGACAGTCTACAAGAAAATTACACTGTATTTATACTATTTTTAGTACTTACCCGCGACGGAACGGAGACAGTATATGCGTTTGGGGTGAGAGAATTTCTGATCATAACTCCGAAGAACCTCATCAGATCCTCAAAATATTTTTATGGGACCACCTCGGGAGTGTATTCTTCCAAACAAAAAAAGAATCTTCAAAGTCGGTCCACTATTGACAGAGTGATCGGTGAACATACAAAAAAAAATACATATAGTTAAACATATAACCTCCTCCTTTTCCGAAGTCGTTAAACATATAACCTCCTTTTTGGAAGTCGGTTAAAAACGAATGATCTTTATTAGTTTAGTCTCATTGAGATGTATTAAAGAGTCACAATCTAATAGCTGACAACACTCAAAAAATGTGCAAGCAAATTCAATGTTCTACTATGACATTTGACATTTGAATGCAGACATTATGTCGTTTGTTTTAATGTTCAATGTCGCTTGTACGCAAAAAAGAGAAACTCGGCGCACTACGTAGTGTGCGCCGAGTTTTGGCGTTTACATTTTATTTGTCTGATTGTGGCTCTATAATACATCTCAATGTTTAGTGTAGACTGACCGCGGCGACCGGCACGAGTATCTCGACGAAGAGTCCCGCCAGCGCGTGCCTGATATCCTTGTCCTTGGCCTCGAGGAAGTACTGCGCGCACTCCTGCAGGAACTGGAAGGACGCTTCGAACTCCTCGATGGGCACCATCTTCACGCGGAAGAACTTCATGCCCATCAGCAGGGAGATGATGCTCTGCGTCGTGTGGGGGGACGGCTCGCGACTCTTCAACTCCTGTAATTGTATCAGTGTGTCATTGTGATGCCTTAGTAAATGGTTGCCAGAAAAAATATGTAAGGTTTAGGTACGGTTTCAGACTTCTTTAAAAACCTGGGATAACAAATAAATTGAATTGAATCGAAAAAGCGTGATTTTCTGTAGCGCGTCGACACGCCTTTGTATCGCGCTTGTATCGATACAAACTCGCAATGACTACGCATTCTTTAAGTGTGACCAGCTCTTAAATAGCCCTGAAAAAAAAACCTCAGTTATAATGTTTGCGTTGCATTGTCACCTTGAGTTCGGCGGTGAATCTCTTCTTGACGGACGCGAAGCGGGACTGCGCCAACACGCCGATCACCTCCGCGTAGAGGTCCGCTATGATGTGCACATTCGCGGCGTTCGGGTTCGACTGCAATCTGCAAGTACACACACATTACACAACACCACTAACTGATAGATCGTTCAATTACTTACTGAAAGTAAGTACACTGTTCAAAATATCAAATTATTTAGAGCTTACTCCAAGAGACCCTAGCTCCCCATATATGTATGTTCTTCTTCTTCTTCTCTCGTGTCAATAACTCTCAAAACTCAAAATACGATTATGCCAAAAAGTTCTATGAATGTTCTCACCCTTCTTTATAGTTGAATCGCTTAAAGGCCACATTCTCTATATACTGCACGAGGTCTTCATGTCCTGGATGGAAGGGCAGCTGCTTCAGAACCTCGATGAGCGCCAGGCAGAATAGGAACTCCACGGCCAGGTCCCGTCTCTCAGCCTGCAACTCCTCGCAACTACGTTCTACAGTCTCAGGGCCGGCGCCGCTGCCAGATACTATGTAGATAATGCTGGGAACAAAAATCACAGGGTTATCATTATGGGACGCAAATAACAAAAGGTACAGTTTGAAATACTATAAGCCAGGGGGTCTATCACGAGTTAACCATAGTATCGGATACTGTCCTCGATACCGAGTCGAGTATCACAAATGTATGAAAATCCAGTGCAGCCCCTCCCCCGGTAACTTGCATGAACTAAAAATTCCATACATTTAGAATACTCGACACGTGAGCGAGAATAGTTAACTATACCAGTCGAAAACTGATGATAGGCCCCCAGACATCACCCTAAACGGTACCTTAAACTGTAATACGAAGACTTCGCTTGATGATTTTGTGTGGCCGATCGTATTTAATAGGCGGTCAATTGTAGCGCTTTTACCGTAATAATGTAAAATGGCAACAGCAGCGATGGTCTTAGACGTGTAAATATATGAATGTGTTGCCGGCGGTTGTTACCTCTTGTTCCTGAGATCCTGGTGCGGCTTCTTGGCCTGCTCGCTGAGCTGCGGCGAGTCGGCCATCTGCCGCTCCAGCCAGCCGAAGAGCGCGCGCAGCAGCGACGGCAGGCAGTGCTCGGCCACGGTGCCGAACGCGCACAGGATCTGGTCCAGCTGAGGGTCCTCGCCGCGCTGCAGGGTCTTGTTCAACGGCTTCTCCTGCGACCAACATCAGCGTTAGCACAGACTCTTTCTTTACGTTATATGATAATTTGGGTATAATACGCCCATAACGCGCTAAGTGGGGTCGGCAGAACATGTTTCTTTTCTCCATTTTTGTCTATCACTCGTCTTCTCACTGAGTGAGTACTGAGAAGTTCTCAGTACTCACTCTTTTCACACACATATCTGCATACACAATTTTTCTATCCATCCACATTCATATTCATCGCTTGCCGTGTAACATGCCTCACATCTCTCCTCATGACATGCCCATACCACGCCAAGCTTGCACTACAACGTATAGTATCGGCTCCAGACGTGCCCCGGAGACTACCCCCGGGAAGCGACCATATACAAATAGTTCTATTTTGGCTCCAGCATCGGGTTTGCCATTGGCCTTTTTAGTCACCCACTTAGTATTTTGTTGTAGCCCCTCACGTGGCTTAGGTGGTTCCAATGAATGATCATATTAAATTCTATATAATGTATAAATTGCTCCCAGTCGGTAGCATTGTTGGTCTTAGAGATATTAGTTCAAATGCAAATTTAAAAAACATTAATATAGTAGGACCAATCGGATCACATTGAAACGTCTAACTAAAAGGTCTAGTTTAGGCGATTCTACGCCTGTTTCAACGCGGCACACGAGGAAAGAATCGCACATCAATCAAGGTGTGTGACCTAACATTTTATTTTAAGCAGTTAGGTATTATCAAGGACTATGGTTCTTGGTATTATGTGGAGTAGATAGTTACCAGAGGCTCAGCCATGACGGCTTCCATCTTGCGCTCGGCCTGCACAGTGAACTCGGTGAACAGCAGACGCATCACGTACTCCCCGGGGCGGAGGTCGGAGTCGGGCGGCGGCACCGCGGGGCCCTTGTGCGAGCCCCACGGTAGCATCGAACCTGCAATTTAGGTAATTGTAGATAGATAGATAGATAGATAAACATTTATTCAGCACACACACATACAATAGAAAAAACAATAACAGAGAAGGACACAAGACAGGTATTGTAGGATTTTAACCCCCTGGTACACAGTGGACAAAGTCAACAGACAGTAAGGAGTCTATTTAAGCTAGCTCAGTCCGCGACAAGTTTATGATAATTGTAACGAGTATCATAAATACACTTGAAATGACCACAAGCAAAACAAAAATTTAGTATTGTCTGTCAGCTATAGTTTAGTATTACGAGTCGGAGACGAAATCACACTAATTAGAAAGGTAAAGGTTTGGGTGTGTGCGAATGTTTGTTACTCTTTCACGTTAAAACGGCTGCATGAATTTGAATGAAATGTGGTACCAAGATAGCTTATATCCTGGAATAACACAGGCTACTTTTGATCCCGCGGGTAACACCGCGGGGCGCAGCTAGTTGTCAATAAAAGTAATAGCACCATAAACCCTGAACAGAAAAGACCCATAATAGTTTATAATAGTCACTTTGTTTGTTCTTCGCCGCTTTGAAGTCGATTACGCGGCTGTGTGTACCGCAATTATGTCGTTTGTGGTGCAACATAACAATTATTTTGAAAAGAGCTGAATGACGTCAGTAAATTGTTTACTCATGCTACTTTAGTAAGGCTATTTTATAATATACTTATCTAACATTAGTTAGCATACACTGCTGGCTAAGGAAGGAGCTTCTTATCCAAACTCTTCAATCTTATCCAGGTATTGCACTCTATTTTTTCAATATCATCAACGCATTCATCACTTCTAAGCGGCCATCTATCACAATGCCCAGCCCATTATATTTTCCAAGTTCGTATGATCAAGTGGCCAAATACATAAGGCAACAGGGTTCTAATTCTGGACTAGACAACATGTTATAGTATTATAGTATCACTCGAGGTAGGATTTACTGTTGCCAAGGATCAGCACTAAGCAGTAGCAGTTAGAGTAGGACGCGGTTGGGCGACCGCTCAGGGCGCCAGATATAAAGCTGAAGGGGCCGGCTGAAGTTCCAGGGTGCGCTTAAAATCTTAGCGAGAAAATAGGGGCCACAGAAATCTCGCCCAGGGCGCTGGGAGTGCTAAAATCGGCACTGGCATTAAGGGCCATTCATGCTTAGTCCTCAATGGATATAAATGGTACTCGCATTATTTCCACACCAACTAAGAATACATACCTCTTGTGGAGACGAACGAGGAAACACAGCTGCCAATGGTTTTCCAATCGGAGACTTGAGGAGTTTTGTCAGTGACCGTGTGTGAGGGTTCGGTTTGTTCGGTGAAGCCGGAGCCATGCTCATCGCGAGGCACCTCCGACACCGCGCTCACTTCCGACTCCGCTTCGGACGAGACCATGGACGACGGGGCCTCTTCTGTGCCTTAAGACAATAAACATTATACATTAAACATTATAAACATAACATTTTTAAGCATTTACAAAATTAAAGTTCTTTTTTGTTACAATCATTCAAATAAACCTGTAAAAAAACACTCAGTTACAGTGTTTTTGTATTTATGCCATGCCAGATCACAGAATTGATCACTTCATGATGTGGCCCTGGCAAGATCACTGTATTAATCAACATTTAACGCTATGGCCAGCCAAACATACGGCCAGTCCATCAAAATTATGGTCAAACATTGGTCCTAATCGTAAAATAGTTACATTATCCACCATTAGAGGCGCTGATTTGTTTTGGTTTTATGATGCCATGATACTGAAATTCGAAGTATGACTTCGTAGATATTGCTATTGGTACCTAATATTGTATTCAATCAATTAAGGTATGAAATTTCGACCGTTTTTTCTACAACTTGCTTTGCAAATCCGACTACCACGAAAAAGTCTTTTCATTTTTCGGGATATTATAATCCGATGACACGCACAAATAAACTGACCTTCTATTGGTAAAAGAATTTACAAAATCGGTTCAGTAGATCAACATCCTGTGACATAGATAATAGTATATACTTAAGTATAGATAAGTTGTAATGTAAGAGGTAGAGGTATTTACCTGAGGCATCCTCAAGGTGGCCCTCCGATGGTAATGTGCTCTGTGAATCCATCTCCTCCGAGCTCATCATCTTGCTTAGTTGTTGTAAAACTGCTTTAGTCACTGCAACAAAATTTAAAACTTTCAGAATAAATGGTTTTGATTTTGATACTTTTCCATTCATGTTTGTATTTTATGATGATTTTTCTGATAATTTGTATTTAATGGTGCTTTTGTGTCATATTTTCCTAGTGAATATTTGCTTAGCAGGAAATGAAACTGAACAACCATGTAGATTAAATTTATGAGGAAACTAAACAATTTAAACAAACAAACTTACCTCACTAAGTAATTATTATTACAGCTTCCATATCCATGGCTTGGCTTTCCTAAAACAAAACACAGCAATTATATTATGACACTTCCGAACAGTGGTGACTTTTGGTGGTGAACAGTGGTGAATTAAATTGTTTTAAGAACACATTTAAGTGTTTTATTCAAATTTTACAGAGTTTTTGTATTCTATTGTTTCTTTTGCTTATTCGTTGAGTCTGGTTGCAAAAAAGTTTTAGAAATTTTTGTTCTTCCAAAACAATGATTAACCAAGAAAAAATTAAGTTGAACACAATTTGCCCCAAGGAAGCTAAGCAGATCAGCATTTTAGAATAGTAATAATAGTGAGTTAATAGCTGACTGAACAAGTCAGCTATTTAACTCAATGATCCACTGCAACATTTTCATGTAAGTATATCAGTTATATCAATCATCTGATGATGCAGTGTTAATCAAGGGTATTTATTTGTGAGTTTTTTTTGTTTACTCTACTTATAATATAACCATACCCTAATAGGACATTTTTAAAGCCATAGTACTCATTATGTACTTACCTACTACGGCTCTAAAAATGTTGGCATAGTAACAGTTTCTAAGAAATCTTGTCAAATACTATAATCCATTTTTTTTAATTTTTATTATAAGAATGGTAGGTAGGTAGGTACATGGTATAAACTGAAAGTAATGGTAACAAACAGAATTAGAGCAAATGACTATGGAACATGTTACCTACCTTTTAAATTATGTACCTTCTATAATTAGTGAACAAAAATGATGGCAAGCATAGCTGAACTGTAATCGTTCAATTGTATGTATGTTTAAAACTTCATGAAGTAGTTATATTATTGTATTTGTATTATTTATCAACGAGAGTAAGTAGGTATGTAACCGCAAAACAATAGTGCAATGATTTTACCTTTGCGCTTTACAAATCTAACAATGATGGTATTTTTGTTTTAAACTTATAGTAAACTTGGTTATAATTTCTTCGCACGAAAAGTGAAACAAGACTAAAAATAATTAAAGAAAACAAACTCTAAAAAATTCTTTACGATCAAGCGAACTTGCAGCAAAGCAGCAAATCAAATCAATCAATCATCATTGTTTCGTTCGTTTGACAGCTAGTGGACGTTGCTGTCACCTTTGATAGTTTTGAGTTGTCATTTTAGGCTAGGAATAGACGTGCGAAGCCAAAATAAAGAAAAGAAGAAGACGTCCGATTTTTTTTCATCCGACACGAGATTTGACACGACATTACAGTCCGGTCATTTAGTCGTTAAAAATCATCTTTGATAGTGTTCGTTCCGTTGACAGCTAGTGGACGTTGCTGTCACCTTTGATAGTTTTGAGCAAAGTTTTAGTTGTCATTTTAGGCTAGGAATAGACGTGCGAAGCCAAAATAAAGAAAAGAAGAAGACGTCCGATTTTTTTCATCCGACACGAGATCTGACACGACATTACAGTCCGGTCATTTAGTCGATTTATATAATTATCATCTTTGATAGTGTTCGTTCCGAGCCAAAGATAAAACGTCATTGTTCCGAGCGTGCCATACAATTTGTTTGTTTGACATTTACTGCTGGCTATTTTTTTTTAAAATAATTTTGGCTTCGCACGTTTTGTGCATATTTAACCACTATCAAGTCATATTTTATAGTGACACCGATGTAGTAGGTACATAAATACATAAAGATACTTTGAAGTATCATCCATCACCCAGCACCCATCCATTCTCTTGTGCCTCACTAAGAGTAAGATCCTAATCCTTATTAATTATTATAGCTAGGTTGCTTTATTTATTTTTACCTTTATGTAGGTACCTACCTAGTTATTTTACACTTTCGATTTACATTACAGAACTTAAATCTAAGGTGCTATTCTACTGAAATCAATTAAATAAAATACAAAACTAAAACAACATGATATAAAAAAACAAACCAAAAAAGAAAAAAACGAAGTATCACAGACTACTAATTATAAATTGTATAAATATCTTTCAATATGTCATTTACTAAATGAAGCATCACACGGAATTTTTGGGAAGGCGAACTCGAACGAAATGCAATGATAATTATTATTCACATCCAGTTTTGTTTTTTTTCATTTGCCTACATTTATGTACGTACACGAACACTCAACCTTAATACACACAAAAGTTTCGAAACTAAAAGAAAACTGACTTCTCAAATTTCCGCCAAAAAACCCACTCAACTCTCTCTTCTCTTACTCTACCCTACCCAACTCTACCGTGCCGTACGTACCGCACGCACCGCACCGCACCGCACAGCTGCATGCAGCTGCGAGTTACTGTACTGTACTGACATTTGACTCTATCAAATCAAGACAGATAGGTACTCAATCAAATCAAATGCCTATTCGCGCTCGTAGTAATGTATCGTTCCGATCCATAGTTTACTCTACAGGCCGTGTAAAAAAAATGAAATGAAAACCCTGTGACTGTGAGATGAAAACCCATGGATAGAATTTTCAGGAAGCTGTGAACGACGGTATTTTCATCGTGATCGTTCCTAAAATACCAAGGAAATTGGAGGAAAACAGTTCATCTCAGGTATTATTTGTTTTTTTGCTAAAAACCAAGAATTTGTTGTAGATATTACTGGATTCTCTAATGTTCGGTTCATTAGGGAGGACATCTTTAGTTTTGTCACAAAATGTCTGTCCTTGCAGTGCAGGAATCATTGCACTTGCATTTTTATTCTGCATTTACATTGCAAACTTGATGTGTAGCTCTTTTGCTAGTTTATTTGTTTCTACAGGATTTCAGTGAAAATAAAGGTACTTATTCATCTCTGGGTATTTTAAAAGAAAGTAAAATTTTACTTACTTTCTTCTGGGTACTAGCACCTTGGAAAAGTCTAGGGACCTACCTACATTTTCAATCACAGAAGTTCATAAAATGCTCTATTACATTTACAGCTAGGTAAATAAATGAGATGAAATATTTTCATGAGCATGATATCTACTGTACTAAAAGTTGTGGGTGGGATCTATAGGTAGTGGGTAGTCTCTTCTACTTATGTCATGGCTGAAATGAAATGAAAAATTACTACTCAACATTTTTGTTTCCTTTTTCAATACATTCACTAACTTTAGCTATTGATCTCCTAGTTGACTAGTTGTTCAATGTTATCAGCAAATGATATTGTGACAAACAACCCAAATTTTGTGAAAAACAAATAGTTGACCATTTCGATACTAATACTGAGAAGGTGTTCACAGGTGAGTATTTGTGTATCTTGGGTGAGGTTTGCCATCCTCTGGGGCTCTTTTATTGTAATCAAGTTCAATTATGTTATAGATATTCTATTTCATGAAGTCTGTTGGGTTTTTAATGTCAAAGTGAATGCATGTCCACAGTTTTAGTGTGTGTAATGTAAGCATAAAAGCAATCAGTCTCGTCTGAGATGCAGTCTGGGTCACTATAGTGTGTATTGTGTTCACGTCAGACTTTGGTAGTGAGTACTGTCAGCATGTTGGGGGCCCCAACAGATCAAGCAAGCAACCAAGAAAAAGACCTTTTCTACCAGCAACTTAACGAAACCCTGAGAGAAACACACAAAATTAAAATAATTATGGGTGACTTCAATGGACAAATAGGGGCTAGACAAGAGGGAGAACACCATAACATAGGAGAATTCAGCACAGGAAAAAGGAACAACAACGGCCAAAGAATGATAGACTTTGCTATGGAACATAACCTAAAAATAATGAATACAGTCTTCAGGAAAAAGTTTTCCAAAAAATGGACTTGGATAACACCAGGTGGAAATAGTTGCAATGAGATTGATTTCATTATCAGCAACTGCCCTTACTCATTCAATAATGTTCAAGTCATCAACAACTTAAATTTCAACACAGACCATAGAATGGTGAGAGGAGAAATATCAAGCACTAACAAACCCTCAAGAAGAAACTTGATAACAAAAGGAATCAAACCCCTTATACCTCCATTTCCTGACGACTTACTTAAAAAATTCGAAAACAACCTAAACCAAGAAAAATCTCTCGGAACAACACAGAACCAGTATAATGATCTTGAAAAAGCAATATTAGAGCTAGCTAAAGAACTATCAGCTCTAACCAAGACTAATAAATCAGACAAGCTAGGAATAGAAGCTACTACCTTACTACAACAAAGAAAGGAAATGTTACTTGACAGAAAAAACAACAAAAAAGATATAGAACTTATAAGCAAACAAATAAACAAAAGCATAAGGAAACACAATGAGAACACTAGAACTAACATAATCAAATACGAAATTGAAAGAACAGGAGGAATTAAAAAAGCTCTGAAGAAACTAAGCGACCACAAAACATGGATACCTAACATGAAAACCATAGATAAGCGAAGAAAAACACTCTTGACAGCAAACAGACCAGAAATATGTAACATAGCTACTAATTTCTATAAAAACATTTATAAGTCAACATCTCATGAACACAACTCAGGAACACAACCTACTGTAAAACAAAACAACACAGATGACGAGGAAGTACCCACAATCCTGAGAGATGAAGTACAAAAAGCTATCCTATCACAGAAGAGCGGGAAAGCTGCTGGAGAAGACAAGATAACAAATGAACTACTCAAAGGATCCATCAAGGTCTTATTAGACCCCCTCACAAATCTCTTCAATGAAATACTAAGATCAGAAAACATTCCATCTCAATGGACGTCATCTACAATAACATTGATACATAAAAAGGGAGACAAAAGTTCTATAGATAACTATAGACCAATCAGCATCATGTCAAACATGTATAAAATATTCTCAAGAATAATTTTAAACAGGATCACAAAGAACTTAGATAATGAACAACCGAGAGAACAGGCTGGGTTCAGAAGCGACTATTCAACGCTGGATCATATCCACACACTCAAACAGCTGATAGAAAAATACAATGAATATGGAAGGCAATACTATCTCACGTTTGTAGACTACAATAAAGCTTTTGATTCTTTACATCATGACTCGATCTACAAAGCCTTGTCAAATCAGGGAGTAGAAAAGAAGTACATCAGAATAATCAGAGGAATATACAGCAAATGTACCGCAAAAATACAACTAGAAAAAGTAGGAGAAGAATTCAAGGTCCAAAGAGGTGTGAGACAAGGTGACCCACTTTCCCCAAAAATTTTCTCTGCTGTACTAGAAGATTTATTCAGGAATCTAAACTGGGACAACTATGGACTCAACATCGACGGGAAAAAACTAACTCATTTGAGGTTCGCCGACGACCTGATTCTCTTCGCAGAAAAAGCTGATACTATGCAAATCATGCTTGAGCAGCTGAAAGAAGAAAGCGAAAAAGTAGGTCTTACAATGAATACAAGCAAAACAAAAGCAATGACAAACTGGTCCAGTACCTTGGGAAATGCTTCGCCCGACCCTATCATAGTAGGAGAGCACACAATTGACTATGTAGACCAATACATTTACCTGGGCCAGATAATCTCACCAAAAAACATCATGGCAAAAGAAATTGAAAGAAGAATCACCAACAGCTGGTCCCGCTACTGGTCCCTTAAAGAAGTTATGAAAAATAAATCAATTCCCATCAAAGACAAAAGCAGGGTCTTCAACACTTGTATTCTACCAATCCTAACTTACGGCTGTCCAACGTGGTCGCTTACTAAAGCAAACAGTCAGAGACTGGAAGTCTGCCAACATGGGATCGAGAGAAGCATTCTCAATGTCAAACTGAAAGACAGAGAGAGACTGACGGATATCAGAGAGAAAACAAGAGTCAAGGATGTCAGCACAACAATCAAAAGACAAAAATGGCGCTGGACTGGGCATATGATGAGATCCCAGAAGAATAAGTGGACGTATGATTGCACAGTCTGGTACCCAAGAGATGGCAAACGCAGCAGAGGGAGACAGGTAAAGAGATGGGAAGATGATCTACCCAAGGGCTGGCGCAGAGCATGCTTAGACCGCACAGAATGGAAGAATCTGGAAGAGGCCTTTGTCGAAGGACAACCTGACCTAGGTGTCGATGAACCAACCAATAAATTCAGTTTAGTTAGTAAGTAGGTAATAACAAGTTTAGTTAGTAAGATATCTATTATAAAATTTATTTAAGTTTACCATGGTCAGCGAATAAAGGCTACTTTTACTTTTTACTTTTACTTTACTGTCAGCATGACAACTAGCGCAAAGTTGGCGCTAATGCCGGATTCCTATATCCAACTAATGGATGTCCGTAGGTCGGTCGTCACAGCAACATTGTTATCTGTCAAAAAGTGCCATACATTTTGTGTCAATCAAGAAGTGACAATCATGTTAGTTGTGGTGTATTGGATCTGTGTGTGGATTTTTGAAATCTTGATGATTAAGTAAACTGTTAGTAATCCATACTTAGCAACAATTGGCCTGCTAGTGTTGAGTCGCAGTTCATTATTATTTTGGTTGAATTTTAATATGAACCCAAAGTTCTAATATGAAAAAATCAATAAGTGAAACTTGCAAGTGTATATCGTGCACATTTGAATGTTTTCCAAATTAAATAATCATGTTTGGTGAATGTGCATTATTACTGACTTATAGTGAAACAGAACGAAGGATCGAACGAAGTGAAACAGTAATAATAGGTGAAATAACAGAAAACAAGTGATTTAACGATAAAATATTCTGTTAGATCATGATATATCTTAATAAAAATATTAATGTGTTTAGGCTGCTTTGTCCATTGATGCGGAGCGAGCTAGCAGAGCTGAGAAACAGTTAAATATTAGACCGTTTCCACTTGCTCCTACTCAGTCCTCCTAACTATTATACCCGTATTTATAGACAAAGTAGTTACTTGTTGCTAAGTAATTTCTTAGAGAAGTCATCACTTGACAGTAGAATTCTACATTACAAAATCTTATTCTATAGTCGAGTAAAATTACTTCACTTCGAACGCAATAACTCAAATCAAATACGAAATGATTAAAATCAAATACAAAATGATAGAATTCTCAATGCTTAAGTAAAGGAAATGGTGACTAGAATAGAACTCAGATAAGAATTCTTATTTAAGACAGTCCTTACTTCAAGCAATTTCTTAACTATAAAATAAAAATCGTTCCTAAGTGATTTCTTTTACTAGAGTAATCACTTTAACTTGACTATAAATACAGGGGTTAAAATCTCAGAGCTTTTCGCTCAGAGATTTTATGCAATCCTATTGGTAAATATTTATCCGATTGTCCACTCTGCCAGCTTGCATTTGTTTTTCCAATTTACAGGTCAATGTTGTATCTTGATCAAGATAACAATAATGTATGTCCGAAATGCAACAATGATGTTGAACAATAATTCTAAGTTAAAGAAATGTATTATAAATAATTCTTATGTTTATCATTAATCATCGATAACATTTTCTATCTGCTCGCTTTATTGCTTAATGCAATAATTGGTACATCAAGTAATTTAAGCTCACAATAAATAAATATCCTTGTTCATTTTACACAATGGAATGTTATTGTTGACAGCTGGAGTTTCAGCGTGGTGGAAGATGTCTGTGCAACCAAAAGCAACCCCAGACGACAAGCAGACGGGAGAGAAGAGCGCCATGAATAGCAGCGGGAGCGAGATAGCTAAAGCACAGACGGTTCTTTTTTATGTTACTTTTTTCAAGCAGTTAGCTAAGTTTTTTTTGTTTATTGTAACATGTTATTTCATTGTTCAAATATTGCTTTATGCATTCCTTTTGCTTCTTATAAGAATATTTCCTGGTTTACCTATGCAAGTTTTTCTTTTACTGTTTAGACATTGTGGGTCATCTGGTTACCATAATAAAAGCATTCAGTTGCTTAGTTTGGGACTAGATGATTTCTGATGTTTTTTTTTTTCAAGTCATTATGTTGAATGTTAATATGGGAATTTCAGTTTAAATGAGACATTGGTTTAATATTATAACGATTTAATTACAGGAGGAGGTGCAAGAGCCATCAACCGCTGTAATTCAAATGACTATTCAACCCCAAACAGCCTCCACTGAGAGCCTCACCATGACCACTGAACCGATAGACATTGTCCTTGCTGAGCTCCCGCAGGCTTTGTTGGATATTGTACCGATGGAGGTGGCTCCGGTGCCAGCTGTGGGCACATCTGCTTTTGAATACGTAGCTGAGATGGAGGAGCCGTTGGTGCCGGTGCCGGTGCCGGTGTTCGGAGCGCCGCGGCCCGCTTTCTCGTACCGCAGCGACGCGGCGCTCATGCACCAATACCCCGCCGCCGCCGCCGCCGCCACCGCCCACACTTACGATTACACCGATGAGGTATGCACTTAACATTAAATATCTGCAGTAACACACTGTTATTTTAAAAATTTTAAGTTTTTTAAGTTACACTTTTTGTTTATTATTTTTATTTTGGTTTTTACATTCATAAGTGTTCTTTTACAGCCCAGAACTGTGGAGACCCTCCCTTGAAGATGATGTTGAGTATCAATTTATTTATATAACTAATTTACAATATACTAATTCTCGTTGAGACCTGCTAGTTATTTAGTATGTACTTATTTTGCAATTACAAGTTAATAAATGCGTTTTAAAATTACTAGGATAAAAGTAATACAAGCTTTTTTAACACCACTTATCCACTAATCATTTTAATTTGTATAGAAAAAAGCTTGCAAACCCATGTACTTACTTACTAATAATTATCATGAATTGTTTCCTATGTAAGTTGACATAGCATAGTCAGTCTCGGCACTTCATGTAATGTACGTCATTATATCCGCATGCCGAGTGCGAGTCCGCGCTTGTTCCAGCTACTCACCGCCTGCTTGGAGCTCAGACTAATACTAGGTTTCATTAGAGTCAGCCTGCCGCCTAGCCTAGCCAATAGTAGGCACGTTCCCAAAACTATCTATACACTTCACTTGCTAATTTTATTTTGATAAGAATAAACAGAAATGAATAACGGTGTCGGGTACTGTATAAATATTTTTGGGTACCGCGAGCTGCGAACGAGATGGCAGTGTGACAGGTTCGTGTTCCTCAGGGTGAGTTCGCGCTGGAGCAGGCGCTGGCCGCCATCGTGCAGGCCCCCACCCCCCCCGCCGCACCCGCCGCGCCCGCCGCACCCGCCGCACCCGTCGCGCCCGACGCGCCCGCCGCGCCCGACGCGCCCCCCTCGCCGACCTGGCCGCCCGCGCTAGACCCCGCCACGCTCTACCAAGAGCTGGAGCGAGGCTTCAACCTCGACACGTTTGAAGGTAACGAGCGCCCGTCACGACATGACACCTCGTCCTACGACACATTTTATACTGAGCTTTAACTTACATTACCCAGCCTCCAGTAAATCATTTCATTGGGTATATATTTCTCTGTCTTACCCTCATTATTGTTTTTTCAGAAGAATATCAACTGCAAGCGGACTCTTCTTCTGTTGAATATTCTGATAATGGCGCCACGCTTCAGGTGTGTATCTATTTATCATCTCCAAACAAAAGAACTCACAATAAGTTATTAATAGCTGTCGTTTGTAGTATCGCTTGCTGCGCCACTTGCGTCGTCGCAGCGTGTTTTGGCAGATTGCTCGCGTTTGTATCGATACGAACGCGAGGATTAGAATATTCGACTACGCTTACAGCACATTCATTTACTTTCAGTCGGAGCTTTTTGAGTTGGGCCAAGGGGGTTTCTGTGCGGGCGCGGGTTTGGAGGAGGCGGTGGGGGAGCGCAACGTGGCCGCCTCGCCTGCCTCGCAGCCCGACCTGGCGCTCCCGGAGCTGCCCGAGGACTCGCTGTCTCCGGACGATCAGCCCGGCCCCTCGAGACCCAGAGCTCATGCCGTGCAACTCTATCCGGGAGGTAATACTCTTACACTGTCCTAACAATGTCCTAACAAATAAAATATGAACCTAATGGATCTGTCTTGTAATAATGGCTTTTAGCGAGAAAAGGGAAGAAAGTAGATGATGACCACTAATGATGGTCATCATTGTAATCATTTAAAAAAATCTCAGTAGTTAAATGACGCAAGTCCTGTTTTTTCGCTAGAAATATCATCTAGAATCAGGGCATACAAGGACCTTCTAGACGCGATGCAACTTCTCAAATATATAAAACTTTATAATTTTCCAGGTGGAGAAGGTGAACCGCACACCTGCTACATCACTAATTTGCCAAGACTTGCAATTGAGGTAAGACGTTTTGATCTCATTTGAATTTGATATAAACTAGTAGTTCGCCCCAAACGAGATCTCGCGCACCGTTGGTTGGTGGTTTATTTTGTACCTACTTGCTTCGACTACCTACCATTTACGTCACTGTTGAGTTGACTTCTTCATTGTTTACGAAATCTGGCTGGTAGATCTCTACGTTCACCGAGTTTTTAATCAGTCAAGTATGTTGACATATTTATGTTGACACTTGACATGTTTTTCACGAAAAAGTTTCCGAGGGTTGCTGTTGTTATGTCACTTGCTCTTTCAAAGCCAGAAATGTTGCATGCAGGATTGCAGGTATTTAAAATATAGTCAAAAATCATTTTGTTTTATTTTATATTTCTTTAGAAAAATATTTGATGATTTTTGCAAAAATATGGTTTACGTGTGGTGTTTCAAAAACATTTTGAATTTAATTATTTCTGCAGGAAATAAATCTAATTAGGTATTTGTTTGTTGTTTTTAGTTGATGACCGCACCGAACTGACGAAGTTGCTTGTAGTATAGTTACATTGATAAATATCCTTGGACATTATAAGAACCTTTGAATATTACTAAAAAACGTATACCGTGGTGTTATAATATAATTTGTGCTGACAGGAAACATTCTTCGAGGAGGGGGAGGGTGAGCGCGGGGGCGCGGGCGGCAGGGCGATGCCTCTGCAGGAGCGCCCTCTGCCGTCCACCTCTCGCGCCGATGACATGCTGCGCCAGCTGCTGGGCTCGCCGCCAGGTAACGTCCCGCAATGTGCCCACTGACCACCGTCCCGCTCAATGGAAGCGAGTTCAATGTGTACCATATTATCTGTGTGCGTACAAACGTACGAGCCGCTGAGAAATTTGTCGGAAGACGGGAGTTTTTGCCTTATGAAGATTTCGTTCCTTCTATTCCGTGAGCTATAGTTACTGCATTTGCATCTCACATATATCCTTGCCTTGCGCTCTGCGACTGTACATAACATAATGCAATTCTTATTATTAGTATAGGTTAGAACAAATGAATAGATGTTAGTACTAGATATTAATCGTCTTTGGTTATACTAATGTACTAAAGCGTTAAAGTTTGATTATGTTTGTTTGTTCTCAAGAAATGCCAAAAAATATTTTACTTACATATTGAAAGCTATTCCTTGCTATTTATTTATGGGTGACATAGGTGACTTTTCATCATTATCAATACGCGGGTAACGCCGCGCAGATTGTTCATACTAGTTAAGTGTTCTTTTGAATGTTCGGGCACGACTAATCTATGATAATATGACTACAGTATGTGAAAATCTTCTCAAGCAATTTAGTAGAGTACACATTAATGAGCGTAGTTATTTGTTATTTAAGTAAGGAGTGGCCTTTACGAATTAATTTATTGCCTAGCCCATCGCTCCAGCGAATATGCGTGCTATCTGCACATGCTATCTCATGTGTCCTGGCTTGGAATCATAGTTCATAAACTTGCGGAAGTTTCGTCTTATTCGATCGAGCGAGCGTAGCGAGTGAAGATCTTAGTGGCAACTTGGGCGATTTTGCGTTGTATGTTTGTTTGTTCCGGCACAACTGTCGAACCGTTAATTCAGTCTTCATGACACATGAACATGAATGGTAGGTGGTGATAAGTATATTTTCGGCTAGCCTAATGAGCTTAATCGGTTAATCGGTGAAGGGATTGTAAAGGTTTTGAATAACATTGTTAAAATGTAAAAAATCATGACCAGCCACTATAAACTGAGCTCCCATTTCTATGATTTTTTGATGAACTCCTAAAATGACCACATTTTGTTAGTGTTTCTAACTCCCGACTCTTTTTGACGAATCTAACAAATTTTAATTGGAAAAAATATTATTCTGAATCTTATAAAGTATCAATGACTAATCTATCAATAACGTGTAAGCCATGCTCGCCACAAACGCTTCAATCGGGTTAGTGTAAAGTGCGTATAGGTCGCGCCACGTAAAAAGAGTGCTGGCTGTCAAACTGCGCAGTGGTCGATGATTGGTGGAGAGGTAACGCGGCGCACTTCATACCGTTGATTTAGCGAGTGCTATTGGTTCGTCAGCGAGTGAACACAGGCGCAAACATACCCCTGCTACTTCCCCGACCGCGCTCTTTTTACGTGGCGCGACCTATACATTGTTGTGATTTTGTTGTTAGATGAGGAGGGCGAGATGCCGCCGTCTCCCTCGTCGCAGAACACGTCCGAGGACAGCTCGGAGCCCGACAAGGAGAACAAACCGGACACCGTCTCCGTGGCGCTGCGCAGCGCGGCCATCTCCTTCGCTAGCTTTGTGACTGATGATGCTCAAGTACGAACTGCTTCATAGATAGATACTGATGCCCTTGTGCGCTGTTCATATTTTTCGATCGAGCGATCTAAGCGAGTGAAGATCTTAGGCGGACTTAGGCGATTTTGCGTTGTATGTTTGTTTGTTCCGGCACAACTGTCGAACCGTTAATCCAATCTTCATAAACCTTGGTAGGTATATAGATAGTAATAAGTAAATTTCCGGCTAACCTAATGAGCTTAATCGGTCAAGGGGATGTAAAGATATCGAGTTCCCAAGGGGTTGAAAAAAAAAAGTTGTCATATGAATTTTTTTTTTCAATTTTTGTTGTCAATGTTTGTACTTTCCAATGTTATAACCATATATTTTTTTCTTTTTTTTCTATTCTAAGTTGTAAAGTTTTTGAATAACGTCGATAATGTAAAAATCATGACCAGTCGCTACAACCTAGCTCCCATTTCTATGAGTTTTGATGAACTCGCAGTTCAGCTGACTATTTTAGGTTGCTTGACCATAATTATGTTAGTATTTCTAACTCCGGACTCTTTGACGAATCTAACAAATTTTAAATGAGAAATAATAAAACCGGCCACAGAATTTTTTTTTGGCCACATGGCCAAACTTCTCATTTAATAACTAAGCATCGAGAATTTGACATAGCCTCTAATAAACTAATTTATCTTCTTTACAACGCCAACTAAAAATGTTAAAGAAAGCGTCAAGTCAATATCAACAATTAATTTTACTTGTCCTTCTGATTTATACATTGCCCACTAATTTACTTAGTCGGCCACGGAATTTGCAACTCATCACCATTTTACGTTTTACAGCTTCAATACAAGCTCCTCAAAAATTAAATATTCAAGCTTCAATAGACAACATCAATAATTATAACTTAGCATGTAAAATAATACTTCATATTCTTTTATCGTGAAAATAGCCTCTGTACGATTTGGCGCGAGTGCGCGACATGACAGCAACCGGCCATTTGCACCAATCAGAGAGATATAAATGATTGTATTTCAATACACAAATTGATGTTTATAAATAACGTGTTTTATTATGTCTGTCCTCAATAGTTCATATGTAATAATAGTAGCAGAAATTACTTAGGTTGTATCCACCCAGATCGAAATCAGTTGGTTAGGTTAGGTTTGAACAGTGACCACTAACGCGCGAGGCGAGCGAGCGTAGCGAGCGTGCCGCGGCAGCGGCCGCCGAAGCGCCAGTAAAATGTGGAATAAAAGTAATCGGCCACCAAGATCGAAATCAGTTGGTTAGGTTAGGTTTGAACAGTGACCACTCACGCGCGAGGCGAGCGAGCGTAGCGAGCGTGCCGCGGCAGCGGCCGCCGAAGCGCCAATAAAATGTGGAATAAAAGTAATCAGCCACCAAGATCGAAATCAGTTACATTCCCTATGCTGCCTTGTGCTTGAGAAGACACAATGCTCTTATTCAAAATGAAGTGTTTAAAAAATTTATGAATACTAGTTAACATGATTCTCATAAACTATTATGAAAATAAAGTTATGAGTAGTGGCTTTAATATACTATTTGATGACAATTTTAGGTAAATTTATCGATCGATAAATGTAGGATGACTTACATTTTAAACATGCTAAATTATAAAATTAGAAGCTAAAAGAATTACTATTTTGGTGTCAAATATTAATATTTTAGAAGTTTGCTATTTGAATGCATGCCACAAATTTAGATGCTAAAAAATAACCACCATGCTGAGTTATATTTACAGTGGCTTACATAGAAGATAACTAGTGGCTAAAATACTATTATTCAGACGCGCGTTGGTTGTGGCCGACTTAGTAATTTAGAAGGTAAGTTATATTTTTTGAGGCGAATAATGCTATTAAAAAGAAGCTCGTTTAATTACTACCCATTTTAAATGGAAAAGAGATTTTTCTGATTCTTATAAACAACACTACAAACAACTTCGCCAGTTCGGTGCAGTCATTAACCAAAAACAACGGACATAATAATTATATGTACCTAATATTCGTTTTTTACTGGGTAAATAGTTAAAGGATAGATGAAGGATGGTGGGACGCAGCTAAAGATCGAGATGGTTGAAAGAGTTTGGGGGAGACCTTTGCACAGCAGTGGGACAAAATAATTAAAAAAAAAAATAGTTATAACCAAAATGTTTTTAATTATACAGGCTGGGCAAAATTTTAGGCCGTTACGGGTAAGCTACCTTTTCTTTTGGTTTTGTAACCTTCTGTTTATATCGAAGAAAAAAATATAGCCATTTTAATATTTTTGAATAGTAATACGGTTCGCCGAAAAATAGACATTTGTCAAAAAAAAAAAGTCTAATCGACTCTATTTCCAGGAACGAAAAAAACGAATTTGTGAAAAATACGTTATCACTTTGTAAGATGGATTCATAATTTCAATTCGTGGCTTCTACAAGCTGGCAGGCTTATTTAATGGCAAGACCACACAAAATCAGTACCTCAGACATAATCACAGTAAAGTCCATGCATACGGGCACCATATACACACGCGCGAGATCTCGTTCGGGGCGAAATACTAGTTACACAATAAAATAGATGTTAGTCTGTGCGTTGTTTTATTATCACTCGTCAGTCAGTTATTATATTAACGAAATCTTACTAAGAGAAAAAAGAGAAAGAAACTCCAATATACCAATTTTAGCCTTTTTTTGCGATAAGTGATAGCTTTATGCCCGTTTTCACCAACGACTCCTAAACAGTCTCCTTACTAAGTATTACCTAAGCTAGGTGATCCCTTAAATCCCCCTCCTACCTAAATTCATTTTCACCAAGCTAGGTGACCCCTAGCGAACCACTACCTAACTATAAGTGATGTATTTTACCGATTCAATTTCATTCATTCAATTTCTGGTTTTTTACTGTCAACATGTAGGCTGTATGTTGATTGTCTATGCTTTAAAAATAAATAGTGTTTGTTTGACATCAAATTTGACATGTTTGTTTTGCTATATACATATTATTAAAACTGTGATGAATTGGTTTCCTAATTACAATAAACGCAAGAGGGGAAGACAGTTCAAAAGGTGGGAAGACGAATTAAAGGAGTTTGCAGGGAAAACATGGATTCGAATTTCAAGAGATAGGGAGAATTGGAAGAAGTTGGAGGAGGCCTTTGCCAAGACGGGGCAATCAAATAACAGTGCTGAATAATTGTCGATGTCATACTTAATTATAAAAACCATGTACATTTTTATCTGTAATAAAGGCTAATAAATAAAATACATATTACGTTTCGAGTTTATGATTGTTATTTCGTGTGCTTGAACTTTTTATTGTCCTGGAACTCAATTTTTGATTCAATTTTTGTCAACAGGAAAAGGACACTTCCTTTAGTTAAGATTTATCTTCGAAAAAAGTCCACGTCCTCAAACTTTTGGAAGAAATCAATTCTCTCACTAAATATCTGTAAAAATATGGTCGATCCCATAATACACGATCTGTGATCACTTCTATAGCCTCAATAACATCAATGAAATCACTCATTTTTAATAATTATAAATATTAGCAAACATTCACAAACTGATACAACTGTCACCTATCTTTAGGACCCCGAATTTCGGCCCCCTAAATTTAGGTAACACTTAAAGCTTTTAGGTGACGGATTGGGAGTGGTGAAAACCATTTCTTTCTTAGGTGTTCCCTAAAATGAGATAGGTGTCACTTAAAATTTAGGATTTGTTGGTGAAAACGGGCATTAGTCCTTTCCCGAGATATCTTGAACTAACAGAGTTACTTTTGCATTTATAACATTAGTTTGGATTTTTCAAAAGTTCACTGGTTTGTTAGTTGCTTTTTGATTTGCATTTACAATACCTTTGTTCTTCTCAGACCATTGAAAATGCTGCCGCTCTGATGGAATCCCCAGCTGCCCCTGATGCTTGTCTCTGCCCAGGTGAGAAAAACGAGATTAACGAACCGATTCCGCGGGCCGTCGCTCAGGCCGAAGATTCTAACTCTACGGCGAACACGCTGTCTGAAGATGAGTTAATACTCGGTTCAGAGAATGACAACGCTGATTCTGCGACAGGAGATCAAGAAACAGGCACACTTTCTGAGGCTATGCGACATCTTTCCGTGTCGGAACCCCTCGATGCAGCACTCGAAGCAGATACTCTGGCAGATTCCCAGACCCCTGAAACAGAAGCAGCTGTACCAGTCGCTTTGGTTCAAGATATCGAACTTGGGTCCGTGGAAGAAAAGGAAAAGGTTAATACTGCTGACGAAAATGTAGCAGCTGAAGAGATCGCCCCGATCAAAGAGACTGATCATACATCCGAACGCCCCACCCCCACGGTGGAGGCTCTCGCTTCATCCGAGGAAGTGAAACCGGCTCGCATTGCCAGCAACCAAGCTGGTGAAAATGTTTCTGATTGTGTGGCCCAGATTGAAGAAGAGAAGCCAAAACAACTGGTTACTGCTTCTGATGGAAATGTGCCAGCTGCTGTAAATGTTATTCCCGAAGAGCAAGGCGCCGACACCGATGCCGTCGCCACTGTTGACACCGTCGACTCCACTGCGTCTACCGCCCGTAAACCACCAGGTTCTCCTAAAAAACGTAAAGTTGCTGCTGCCGGAACTGCTCCGATAAAATCTAAGAAAGCTAAAAAGGTTGTCTCAGGCGCAAACAAGAAACCGGTCGCTAGTGGCTCCACTGCTGCCGCCGCGGTCGTTCCGGCCAAACTGAAGCTCAAGAAGCGTAAGTCGTCTGCGAAGCAAGCTGCTTCAAAAACCGCCTTTCCGCTAAAAGCGAAGACAGTACGAAAAGTGGCGAAGCAAGGTCAGTCGACCTCTGAGTCTACCGTTTCTTCAGAAGATTCAAATGATTCGAAAACGTTGGCTGCTATTATTGCTGAACGTAATGCTGCTGCTGCCGCCGCTGTTAAGAAGCCGACTACCGCAGGTGCCGCTGGAGATGACTCCGAGGATACTACAGCCTCCGCCGCCGGTGCTGTCGCTATCGCTCGCACCAACGCCACCGCTGCCGCCGCCGCCGCCGGCGCTGCCGCTATCGCTCGCGCCGACGCCGACGCCACATCCGCCCTTGCCGCCCCGGCTATTATGCCTGCACAACAATCTGTCTCTTCCCAAAAAGCCAAAGGCAAACGCGCCGCCTCTGCCCAATATGCCAAACCATCAAAGAATCAGGCTAAGAAGGCCCGCCCGGCCGAGGTACCCACCACCACCATGGTGCTGCGGAGCCGCAGTCATCTCATTTGAGAGTCCGCTGCGTCCTCCTCCGACATGGTTCGCCCGTGCAGTATCATCATCACGAAGAGATGTCAAACATTTCCGCGAGCTAAAAGAGCTTTATTGTTGAATTATACGAGAACGAGGTCTCAAAGGTCTCGTCAAAATCGTACAGGGAGTTCTGGAGTTGTGAAACGATGTTTTCGTCAAAAAATTTCTAAATTATATGACTTTTGTCGTTCATACTTTCAAAATAAATTAATTATGGTGGGCATATAATGTGCGATAGTCCAGGAAAATTAGACCTTTATTTTGGCACCCTAAAACTTGTCTCAAAACCTTAGGGTTACCTAAACCTTAATGCGTGTGATAGTGAGAGCCAGAATGGCGAGTGTATTGTTGCTGAAATGAATATGATATGCATGAAAGGAATGTACCAGCAATGTACCTTTAATTAAAATGAATGTACCTCTAATGTAATACACTCGCCATTCTTACCCTCACCGTGTGATATGGTAACCCAGATGAATTTTAAACTACATAAATACATTGCGCTCTGCCCTCTATCTCGAAAATGGATCAAGATATTAAAAAAAATCTTTAATCAAAAGTTGAAGAGAATTGAATCCTCTACATTTATAAAAATACGAGTAGCATGAAATCCATAAGAAAATATACAACAATATGTGCAATTTTGACCCCAAAGGTCAAAATTGCACATTATGTTGACTTTGAATATCTATAGTCGCGGACACCCGACGGTAAGTAGGTTTTGAGACAAGTTTTAAGGTGCCTGTATGGGTGAAACTAGCGCCACCGCCTATTTTATTTTATTATTACGTTGAACAAAGGAATTAAAAAAAAACTCAATGTGCAGTTTGTGATACCTATCATAAGCTTTTTTTTTAATACCTACGTAATAGTTTCATTTTGTATAGTCTAGGAGGAATAACGAAGCACTTTTTCACTATTCCTCCTAAACTATACAAAATAAAACTATTACATAGGTATTAAAAAAAGCTTATGATAGGTTTCACAAACTGTACATTCAGTTTTTTTAAAATTCCTTTGTTCAACGTAATAATAAAATAAAATAGGCGGTGGGGCGCTAGTTTCACCCATACAGGCACCTTAAGGTGCCAAAACAAAGGTTTATAGCTGACTATCTCGCATTACGAGGTGAAACCCCAAATTTTCCTGGACTACGAGGCAAACATTTTTAATACAACGCAGCGAGCCCCTGAGTCGGGGCAGGGCAGGGCGGGGCGAGGCGGAGCGGGGCGGAGCGAGACGTAGCGGCAGCGCGGCGGCCCACCACCGCGCTGTGCGTACTCGTGTTAATGGACCCTTTTTTCTATCTCATATAGACCTTCGGATGTGAAACCTACGTCCACTTTACTACGTTTATGATCTTCTTTCTAAATGTGAAAAAAAAATAGACACGTGAAATGAATGTTTACAGCATAATTTTAAGGGCTAATATAGGTAAATGTTATAATTTGCTTAAAAAATTATATTTATTTTATGAAAGAAACAAATATACTCGTTAAGCTTTTTATGTACCTACTTAAGATACAATTAGACCAGTGTCGATAGCTTTTGAAACAAAATTAAATCATAGTAGGATGAAACCCATTGGAAAAGGAAGAGAATGTTATTAAAATTAAAGGAAAATTAGTTTACGGACGATCTGAGGTCGGGAAGGGGATGGGGGTGAGCTTTTAAGGGTAAAAAACGGTTTATCTCGATTTCCGGAAAAACTAAAGTCCTATGGAAAAAAGTCAAATAGCAAAGTTGTAGTAATAAAAAGATCTAAAACTTTTGCATTGACACTTTTTTCACATAACCCTCAAAATTTATGTGATAAATTCATATTTATATCTTTTACAAACAAATTATTATTTTCACAAAAATTAATGAAAACTTACCTTTTTATGCCCCAAATACGCTGTAATTTATTTCTAACTTTTTTAGATGAAAACTTTGCTATTTGACTTTTTTCCATAGGACTTTTAGTTTTGCCGGAAATCGAGATAAACCGTTTTTTACCCTTAAAAGCTCACCCCATCCCCTTCAGGACCTCAGATCGTCTTTAAATTATTTTTCCTTTTATTTTTATAATATACCTTTTCCAATGGTTTTCATCCTACTATTATTTTCTTTTACTTTCATTATTTTTGAAGGCTTCTACCCTGGTCTAAATAGACTACTAGATGCAAAAATAATATTCAATAGATTTTATCAAAGTAATGAACTAAGTTTACGAACGTAATGTTTATTCCGATGGATGTGTTGAATTAAGTAGATGTTATAGATTATAATCATTAATAATTATTAAACGTATTAAAGATTTCATGTTATTTTAGCTGCTGCAGTGAATGCTGTAAGTTAACCCGTAGGTGAGCACGTACTACTTGGTGTGGGATTAGCGTAGGGATGGCATGCAGTGAAAGCATAGCAGTCGGTACATTATTAACCTACTTCAATAAAGGAGGACGTTCTATGTTATACGGTATGTATTTTTTTTTATGTATGTTCACCGATTACTCCGTCAATAGTGGACTGGTTTTGAACATTGATTTTTTGTTTGAAAGAATATACTTCCGAGGTGGTCTCATAAAAAGTTGTTGAGTTGCACCTGCTGCCTACCAAACTCTTCGTTACTCTTCCTAAACTATGCGCTATGACGCATACAACCACCTTAAAAGTTGGGCAACGTTTTTTAACATTTACTAACACGTCAACATAGTTTAATAACATTTTGCTGTCGGATGTTGCTAAGTTTGGAAACGTTGATCAACATAAAATAACTGCGGTGTGGATCAAGGACGTCTTAGCAAGCTTCGCCATGAGCGTTCCACAACACATGAAGCTTGTCTACTCCATAGTGTGAGGTAAGTATAGATAGGTATTTCAAAAGTATTTTTTACTAAAACCATTTGTTAAATATTTAGCTATTTTCGTTAGGAGTCAAAGTGTCCTCCCCCCATGCCATCAAAACCATGGTAAGTATTTGGAAATGTGAAAAAAATCACTAGTGAAATGAAATGCAATATAATCATGACTGTATCCCAGGGAGCGGTAGACATTTTCTTTGAGATCGCAATTTTTAGATTCTTTTGAAGATGTCTAAGGGGGTAGTCAGAGGTATGTCGAAATACATATTTGTAAAATAAAAACACTAGTACCTACTGCATATTTATTTTAATGAAATAGGAAAACTATCACAGCCAAGAGGCTTTACAGGTTGACGAGTAAATTACTTCATAACCTAAATAGTGGATCACCTAGGTACCTACTCAAATTTAAAAATTACGTAGAATATTAACTCGATTAAGTTTTTAACTGTATAAAACATCTGAATACCTTCGCATATTTGGCAACTACGGAACCCTACATTGACCGTGGCCTGGCACGCTCTTGGCCGGTTATATTTTCACTCAGTTTGACAATAATCCTTGTTATCAACCAAGTATTATTTTTTTGGGCGGGGCTTTCGTCTAAAATAAAACCACACTTTTATTAAAAATACATGCACCTAGGTAGGTACACATAATTAGGACAGAGTTCACTCATCATTTCAAAATCTTTGTCCACTGAGAAGTCTAACACAATAATGTACAAAAAAATCTTTTAAAATAATTATAATGCCTACCTACATTATAATGAGGTTACCTATCTCAGTCCTATTTTGTTTGTAAGTTTGCTTTCATTCACTCATTAATATTTTTGTAGATCAGTAGGTACTTACCTAGGTAATAGTTTATTTTATGAAGTTGAATTAGTAGGTATGTACATACATAACGCGTCTTCATCGGAACAATCCAGCAATGTATCGAGAGAGCGCGCGACCGCGGCCCTGCTGCGCTAGTTAGGACTCGAAGCCAGCCGTGCACGCTCGTGTCTATTCTACCAAACGTAAGTAGAAGCCATACTTGAGAAATTTACCGACAGGAAATACCAATAAAACCAAAGATCGATTGTTACCTTTATTAGCTTAACGACCCGAGTGAGTGGATCGCCTAGAAGTTTCACGTTGTCCGCGTATAATGTATCTACTTAGTTGACTAGTTGATAATAATTTGTATTAGTGGTCCCTAAATTAAAACCGGTTCTATCGTGTCATTTTTTGTGTGAGAGTTGGAGTTGGTGCCTCGATTAGTTTAGTGTTAATTTCAGAAGCAGCATGTCGAAGAAAGTTTTGGAAGCCAAGTCGAGCGGCTCTAAGCCGGCGACGGAAAGCACCCCCCTTATCGCTGAGAAAAATGTAAGTATACCTACCTAAGTACCTATAACGATATTCTTGTAGTTTTACACACATAATCGGTGGGTTTACAGTTACACTAATGTTTTGATTTATAACTCGCCTTATGCTTTCGGCGTTGTCGTGTGCGCTCAAAGATTAGGTAAATTTTACAAAAATAAAATGATATTAAGTAGGTACCTACTGCTTTTCCAAAAGCGTTATTGCGTAACATGGTACAATAGGTACCTTGCTCTATTTTAAATAATCTATTTACTTATCTATTTTAAGTAGAATTAATAAAGCTATCTACCTATTGTATTAGACACTTTGTTCTAGTTACTACCTAGGTACTACACTAGCTATGTAATTACAGACAGACAAAAATTCTAAAAGTATTTTTTTTTCTTTTATGTTGCTAGACATAAATAAAAGACCCCTAGAATTAGATAGGTACGTACTATCCTACAGACTTCGTCCTTTGATGCAAATAGGTACCCCCCGCAGGGGTAGTTTAAAAAAACATATTATAAGTTTTTTCATTTGTACCTACTTTAAAATATAAATAATAAATATGTATAAGTAACCGAGTTTCAAACCAAACAATAACCCGATAAAAGATCCCATACAATCTGTTACCTCCTGCATTCCGTTGCGCAGGGTAATTTAAGTTTATTATAATTTTTTAAGTTTTTTACAGTTTTTTAAAATTTTTTTGTTCAACGTAATAATAAAATAAAATAGGCGGTGACGCTAGTTTCACCCATACAGGCACCTTAAGTAGCCCCTTTTGTTGTCGCTTCTCGGGTAGAATTTCGAAATTTTTCATTTCACTAATATTATTAAGAGGTAAAGTTGGTTTGTTTGTTTGTATGTTTGGGGTAATATCCGAAACTACTCATCCGATTTCAAAAATTATTTCTCCGATGTGTAGCATGTACTTTCCGAATGAACATAGGCTATATTTTATCAAGGTACGCGAGCGAAGTTGCGGGCGAGTAAGCTGGGTTCAAATAAAGCTGGCTGTATATAAGGCTGTATAGAATGCCTCGACATGCTGCAAATAAATTTTCAATTATTAGAGTGGCCATAATAAATATAATAAAAAACACAAATGTCTCGAAATATGCATTAAAAGGAGTTCTATAATAAAAGCTGTGTCTGGCTGTGGTCCATATAGGTATATCGTATGATACCTACTGACCAGACGATAGCCTTCAACATAATATTCTCGTTATGATATGAATTATGTATTAATGCAGATTGTAAATAAAACAAATCTGACAGAATTGTGATTTTTCGCTCTCAGACACCCCTTTTGAATAAGGGAAATAAACAGACACTGAAAAACAACCTTATAATATAAATATGTAGTAGCTCTGAATGGTCACAGGGTTCCGTGGTTCAGTTGGTTAAAGCACTCCGGCTTTAAGATAAATAAATATCCTTGGACATTCCACACAGCGTCATTAGTCCCAAGCAATGCTTGTGTTATGGTAACCAGATGACTGATAAACTACATGGATACATTTTATCAGATCATGCAAACATTTGTCCCGCAGCGGGTATTGAACCCGCAACTTTGCGTCTCAGGCGGGCCTTCACCCACTGCTCCACAGAGGTTCGGTTTGATCAATGCGGGTTTGAATCCCGTTCGAAACGTACATTTTGAAGACTTTTATAAAGAAGCTCTCATATAAGTCAGTTTTCAGTTTTAGTATATAAATTAATTATCATCTCCAAAGAATCTGGAAGATTTAGAAAGGATTTTGTTGTGCTATTTTTCGCTGGACAAAACGTGAGCAAGTCCGCGTGCGCAAGTAATCGGAGAATAACTATTACATCGTACAACAGGAAGGCGGCGGTGGTGGCGACGGTGGCGATGGTAGCCTCGACAAGAATGGCAGCTCCGGCGGCTTGAGCATGAAGCAGGCGGCGCTTCTGGTGGCTGGAGAAATGGCCGGCAGCGGCGTGCTGGCGCTGCCGCGGGCGCTCGTCAAGACAGGTACGACCTTCCACCCAAACACAGCAAACAAGGAGCAGTACTGCTCAAGATCTTTGTGAAAATATGTCCCAATTGGCTGCGAAGTTGCATTTCAGACTGTAGTCAAGCGAACCATTACTTACTCATAGCTCTGTGAAATTGATATCAGAACCTAACCTCAAGGATAAGGTTCCGGTTGCGCTAACTGGTGCAACCTAGTAGGTACTTGCGAATTTGTACTAAAATACTCATTTATGCATGCATGTAATAACCCTGATCAGTAATTGAACATTAGATCATGCCACCTTACTTTAAGAGATACTTACCTAATGATGATGAAGGGAAGACCGTTGGAGTCGTTACGTAATTGACACGACTTTCGAGAATTTACTTGTGGCGAAAATGTTTGGTTTGGGTAGAATAATGACTTCGTTTGATTTACAACAGTAATTTTTGCGAAAGTATAAAAATCTAATCTGTTTTCTCTAATAAGTTTCCCTATCTATACTTCTATACTTTTATTATAAAGAGGTAAAGTTTGTTTGTTTGGGGTTATCTCCGAAACTACTCATACGATTTCAAATATTCTTTCACCGATGTGTAGCATGAACTTTCCGAATGAACATAGGCTATATTTTATCAAGGCAGGTACCACGCGAGCGAAGCCGCGGGCGAGTAAGCTTCTAATAAAATAAATATTATTTTCGCTTACATTTTGAACAATCTCTTGCTATCTTGATAAGTTGTGTATACACAACACATACACATCGTGTGCACAACACAATCTCTTGTTATTGTGTAACTACATAATTATGCGTTTGATAAAACAATAGACTAATGAATACCAAGACAGTGTTAGCTGACATTCGATATGCATTTAGTTAGAATGCAGCAGATCAGCGCCTCGCTGGCACTGGCATAGACAACCTCGTCAAGTACCAGCATCCGCTTCTAAGGAGACGGGCCTTGACACACAGACACCGACTAGGTATATTGTGAACCTTTGTGATACGCATTAAGAACCAGGGGCTACCTGACACAAAAAGAGGGGAGTTATAAGTTTGACCGCCGTGTGTTGTGTGTCTGTCTGTGGCATCGTAGCTCTTAAACGAGTAGACCATTATTTAAAAGTATTCTACCGGTGGTTCTTAAACATAACCAGTGTTTACAAAATACTATGTCCGTTTTTAAGATAAAACACAATAAAAAAAAGATAACCTTAAAGCCTCAAAATCATTAATTTTACATCTTCGTAAGTTGGAATTCGAATGAGATATCGATGCTGCCTTCTCAAGCATCAGCTGGCCGGCATACAGAGTAGTCTGGTGGTAGATACAGCTTACTATTTAAGAGAGGATGTCTGCCTACGTGCTGCCGGACGTGGTAGTGCGACTGTGTTTTATTAAACTAGTTCTCAGACTCCACTTTACTATTTAAAAATCAAGATTATCTATAAAGATAATCTATAATTTACTACTTTAGTACCTACGTTAGGTATTTCTTTTTAAATGTCTCTGTTTATTATCATATTTTATTTAAAGTTATCTACATCGCATAACTAGCTGATCGCTATAATATGACCTTTTCTAAAACCTGAAATCTAAAATAAACACGTTAACATTTTTGTTATGATTAAGTATATCTAAATCAAAAACACCAGGCAGTTTTGCTCGACTTGCGTTGTTCTAAAAAAAAACTATGATAATAAAATATGATAAGAATAATTCTTGTCGCCACCTACTGGAACAACGAATGCTTGTCTAACCTAGGTTTTTTTATCCCGCCGTCGTCGGCCGCCTGCGTTCAGCAGTATAAGAGTACATATTGCACATTGCTGCATTTAAGCAATGTCACAGTTTAGGCTTGCGACTAAGCCTTGTGATCACCAGCATCTGAAGTGAAGTTTAGTAATCGGACGTAGATAAATCGAAGGATTCATTAGGGTTGTCGTCCAGTCTCAATGTGTTTAGCTATTGCGCAAGAGTTAAACTATCTCAGAACTTGGAGAAAGAAATGACCTGCATCTTTTTATAATATAGAATTCTGTACATGAGTTGGTCACCTATCCTCCTAAACAGCTAGACCCAATTGGATTTTGAGTGAACCTTTATACCTTATATTTCATGTGTCCTGAGGATGAGTAGTGGGTCCTGAGGATGGTTTGAAAATACAATTGGTTTAATTAGATTTACGAAGTTCGCCGGTATAACTTTAAACATAACTTTAAACATACTATTCCCTAGTTCCATGATACTTCTACTCGTCATCTGATATTTCTTATATTGCTTAATACATTATAAATACATGATTTCATGCATCATTGAAAAAAATATATTCAGATGCATATTAGTTTTTGCTTATTTTGCTTCCGTGATATGGTAAAGTATGCACCGATTAGTTTAAATTCCTACCTTGTCTCGTACACGCGGTCTCACCTATACGGCAAGGATTAGTGTTTCTGAGTGATGCTAGGTAGCGAAATAGGTGATGGCCGTTAGGTTGTGAAAAGGTTATCTAAAACGGAATACAAAAACGTTGTCAAAAAATATTTTATTTAAAACTATCAAACTGGTTTGATTACCATACGAATGCTGTTGAGCTGCTCTATTAGTAACTAAAATGATGAAACGAGTCTATTGACCACCGTGCAACAAAGAACTCTACCTACTCCCGTTTGTATAGGTACTACAATACGGCCGACGTATCTTGGCGAGTCCGAACTTCGCGCAGAAGGTTGCGCAATAACTTTTTTTAGGAACCAAATGGTGGCATGAGGCGACGTGCGGGGGGCGGTGGTCTCGGCTAGAGATTGACCATAAGTAAACACAATCGACCCTTTATTCAATCAAATGTCGCAATCGATTTGTTTTATTTAGGACTTATTGATTTTCGTTTATTTATGATATTAAACGAAATAGATTTACAAATATAGTGAATTTTGTCGTTAATAAACGAAATGTCGACTTTAAAAAAAAAGAAAAACCAATAAAAATTTATTTTTTTAGTTGAAAGAGATGATTTACTTAGATATCAGTTATCTATTAACGACTACTAGAGTAACGACTATTTGAGAAAATTTTAAACCTCCTTTTATATTGAAAATAAATATATTTTTACGATTTAATTTCAATCGATTTGAATAAAAATCGATTAAACAACACCCTCAGGCACGCATATTGGACATCCCTTTTTGGTTACTTTGTAAAGCTTCGTGCTTATTCGGCAATGCTCGGTACACGGTAATATGTCTCAGTCACACCTTCGCATTGGTGTCGTGTTCGTGTCGCTATCTCTGTCTTGAGCACAGTCGGTTACAAAAGTTTTCGTTGTTATTGTTTTTAATTGTTATTCTTATTGAATTAAGTTCTTTGTTTGTGTTAGTTTGTTTTATTTTTGTTATTTTCAAGTGTTAGTTGGCACTTATATTATTCGCCAAATATACCACCAAAGCATAATAGTGTGTTAAATCGCCAGGCAAGAAAAATTATTTATGATTTAACGCAGTATACTTATGAAAAAAGAAGAAGGCGTAAAAGACGTAGATAAAGTTTATTTACGAGTTGCTAACGCAACTGGTGTGTCCCAACGCACCACAATACAGCGGATCGCAACTGAAGGCAATGTTTCGGGCTTACTTTCGGTAGGTATTCCGCACGCCTGGTAAAAAAAGGTCTAGAGAGATCAAAACCAATTACTGATATAGACAATTTTGACCAAGGAGTCATAAAAAGATGCATACACAACTTCCACAAAACCGAGAAGGAAATAAAATGATGAAATGGTTAGGAAAGTGAATTTTTAAATTACAAGTTATTTTTATAGCTGTCTGTCTCAAAGTGGTTGATATTTCATTTTATTTACTTAGTCAGGTCACTGTATTAGGGATTTTTTATTCATAAAATGGTACTTATAAAAAATAAATTGGCAACAAGTAACAGTTTTCTTCACGAGTGTACCTGCGCGAAAGTCCGCAAAGCCTATGTTCAGACTCGCCAAGATACGTCGGCCGTATTGTACTTGGTACTAATACGTTCATTCGGTCACTGACATTACTTTATTGGACCATCAAATCCTAAGTAATCCGGCAAAGAAACCATTGAAGTGATTGTAACAATAATTGTGCTCATTTTATGTTATAGGTACTCTAGTTATTTTAAACCAATTTAACTTGTATGGGTACATAACTATCATCATATTTGTAAAAGCTTCGGTATACTGTCAGTTATAATGAAATTGTTTATTGATTTTAGGTAATTAGTATGATATGATTTTAAGCTATTGCATAGCTTCTATCGCGGGCCTTGAGCGTGGAGACCGAATCCAGAAATTCCGTAACGAAAATAACCTAACACCCCCCATGCAATAGCTTTACCGCGGCAATCTCCGAGTGCCACACGTCTTTTTTGTTTTATTTTATTTGTATGAAGATGTTTGCAAATGTATGACATTGATACACTATTGAATTGGGAATTTCCTGTAATGGTAGTGATAACTTAGATGTTAAATAAATAAATAAATGTATTTATTTATTTATTTAAAATGTGTAATGTGTATGACATACACATAATAAAGATTTATTTATTTATTTAGATAGCATTTTTTTAGCTCCACCATTATACGAGTGCATACACCGTATGTACCTACTCGTATAATGGTCGAGGTAAAAAAATGTTGTTATTTTCCACTAAGCTCAAACAAAAAAAGGATGTTTTTCATGCCCAACGTCTAAAAAACGGTTTTCAAATGCTCATTCTCTGTAACAATGATCAAAAGTAAATCTCTATAATATAAATGAACCCCTAGGTATTTCATCTGGTCACGCTATTACTTGAAAACGGCTTTACCGGTTTCATTCATCTTTTTTTTCACTTTTTTTTCCTAATACTTCGTAGAAGGTTTGTAGGTATGTAATATATTTATGCATTGCATATACATTGCATATATATTGCCCAAATAATCAGAATTGCAGCTATAGAATTAAAGTACATTTATCGATGATTGCAGCCAACTTTTAATTGATTATTTAGAACGGCCGTTTACGCGTTGGTTATGGTGGCCTCACATTATAATAGACAGCGAGGGACAGCCAGTGGGCAGAGGTACCTACGCGCCTAAAACTAGTTTGGTAACTTGATTCATTTTACTTTGATTTCGAAACATCTCGAATATAGATAAGGTAGAGTTGATTATGTTTTACGGAATTAAAACTATGTTAAGTTTGTGGTTTTCCACGCTTCATTGGTTGGCACTGGAGGTGTTCTATGAACTTGACGATGTGTTGAGTGGAATTTTACTGCAAACTCGCCGATTTTTTTATCAAGTGTCCAATAGTTACTTAGTTTTTACATAGTTATCTAAAATGTTAAAGCAATCAGAGAAGCAATGAATTGTAATTATGGAAGATCACAGTTTAAAAAAACTTAAGCACGTAGGTTATACCTATTTCGTTGTCACACAATAGCTCGCAAATGACTGGACCGATTTGGATAATTCTTTTTTTTATGTTTCATAATAGTTTGTAAAAAAACTATGTAGTACAACGCCGGATCAGCTTGTACAATAAATACATTTACAATTCGATGACTGATATTCATTCTATAACGAAACGAAGACTAGATATAAAATTCCAAGCTAATGTACCAAAACAAATATTTTTTGTTCTGACCATAGATCTCGAAATCTAAATGTAGACAGTCTACTACCATTATCGCACCTAATTATTGGCCACTTGCTCATACGAACGAACGAACGAACCTAATTATTTGGTGTCTGCAACTTTTTATAAGACAGTCGCAAGAATAACTGAGTAGATACCTGCCTAACCACTTCTTACTAACTTTTTTAGGAATGTTTAGTTATAACATAGATGTCATGTCGAGTCTCTTCAAAAGTATTTTCGAATATTTTTTAATTGTTACACCATCATCTACTTTAATGCTTTAAGATTGTCTGTGTCTAGCTTAGCTAGGTAAATCAATAGGTAAATCTAGTTTCTTTTTACCAAAATGCTACTCTAAAATTAGTCCTTGGGTAAAATAATTATGTTATTCATGAATGCTAATTCTACCGCAAAATTTAAGTCTAATGCGAATGACTGTATTATGTAAAGAAAAACAATATTTATTATTTTAATTTTGGCATTGATTGAATCCCATTTTTAGGGTCAACGAAGAAAATGAACCCAAGACATCTTCAAAAAGATCTAAAAAAATGCATTAAGATCTGAAAGAAATGTCTACCGCTCTCCCTGGGATACAGTCGTGATCATATTTTTTTTTTCTCCGATATTTAAATTTTTTATCAAGATATATTCGCGTAATGGACTCTTTATTTATTTTATTTTTATTTATTTATCTTTTTTTATCTTCGTTTCGCATGATATTATAGTTACCGTGGTCAAGAGTAGAATGCTAACAATTTAAACGTGTAAAGTCGCGAACGTTTAAAAGTAAGCTTTGACGAAAGAAATTGCATTTGCGACTTGGCCATGAGGCACGTCCCAGCATCAATCTTTCAGGTTTAGTTCAGTCAGTACAGTCAGTTTACTTTGTGCAGGCTGGGTCGGCGTGCCGCTGATGATTGTGATGTGTGCGGCGGCGGCGTTCAGCGGCAAGCGGCTGGGCGACTGCTGGTCCATCATTGAGGACCGAGACCCCGCCATGCGCACCAAGAAACGGAACCCCTACGCCATTATCGCCGATCAGACCCTTGGCCGCACCTGGAGGTGGGCATGCCACGAATATTACGTTACATATAGTACTGCAGTAAAAAAATAAATATTCTAGATTTATCTAGCGGGCAGAGATCAAAAACATGTGTTTGGAAAGCTACATTTCCTAAGGAACTTGAATGACTTGTTCTGAGAAGATGTCGACAACGAATAATGTTGATTTGATTTCGTTTCGTTTTGAAACTTTAATTTGATTGGGCAGGATTCGAACCCACCAAGATTGAAAGTCGAGTAACATCCTAGTTTTTATCTACTGGAATTATATTTCTAAATTTTTCATAAATGTTTTCTATACTATCTATACTAATATTATAAAGAGGTAAGGTTGTTTTGTTTGTTTGTATGTTTGGTGAAATCTCCGAAACTACTCATCCGATTTCAAAAAATCTTTCACCAATTTGTAGCTTAGACTTTCCGAATGAATGGCTATATTTTATCAAGGTAGGTACCACGTGAGCGAAGCCACGGGCAAGTAAGCTAGTATCAAATAATAATGAGATGCGCGGCGGATGTTCCAGCGTGGTGGTGTCGATGGCCATCATAGTGACGCAGTTCGGCGCGGCCGTGGTGTACCTGCTGCTGGCCGCGCAGATCCTGGGGCTGGTGCTGCTGTCGCTGCTGCCCACGCTCACCATCTGCAGCTGGTACCTCGTCGTCGTCGGCGCCATGACGCCGCTCATGTTCTTCGGCTCGCCCAAAGACTTTAAGTAAGTCTTGCATTTTTAAACGACTTCAAAAAAGGTGGAGGTTCTATGATCCACTATTTTATTTTCGCCGATTATTCTGTCATAGTGGATTGATTTTGAAAATTCTTTGAAAGAGTAAGTAGGTATACTTACGCCCGAGGTGGTCCCATAAAAAAAATTGAGGATCTGACGAGGTTCTTCGGAGTTATGAACAGAAATGCACCTCGAGAGTGCAAGAAATGGTCGATTTTCATAAAAATATTTTGTTCCTGTATTATTCTGTGGAAAGCAAAAGGCTCGTATACGGTACTCGTATAGTGTTAATACTATATTTTATACCCACGAAGCTAGTAAACACTTTGTACCTACTTAGTTGATAAAAATATACTGATCTCTCTCAGTATTTCACTTCGTAGTCCTATTCGCCGTCGCAATGAGGATGAATAATCTCTTTGAGACATTATCAAGATGATACTTGACGATCTCTGTGGCGCAGTGGGCGAAGGCCCGCCTGAGACGCGGAGGTTGCGGGTTCGATCCCCGCCACGGGACAAATCGTCGGCGTCGTAGAACAGTGTCGGTTGTGAAAATGGACAACTTTTCAGGAGAGCCATTTTAAGTTTTGAAATCGGTTTTTTGTCCATAACTTTAAAACGGCTAATACTTTCAGCTTCAAACTTGGCAGTGATAATAAGCTTTAGGCCTTTTAAATTTGGGTCCAAATAACTTTTTATTAAATTGCTTAGTTTTCCTAAAAAAACACAAGCGTCATTGTTTTGCGTATGTTCAGGTGTAGTATGTATTCATCCGTCGTTTTAGTAGGGATATATTTTTTTTACTGCGTGACGTATAATACTTTACGTCGATATTTTAGGGAACTATAGGCAAATATTTTGACGGATGTAAAGTTTTATTAAAGAAAAATTAAAAATATGTAGGTTAATGTAAGTATTTATTAATCAAAATCATAATCATAGTAACCAACATTAACAAAAACAATTATTATGTAAAACTATGATAAAATAAATGTCTGTGGTGCAGTGGCTGAAAGCCCGCCTGAGACACGGAGGTTGCGGGTTTGATCCCCGCTGCGGGACCAATGTTTGTATGATCTGTAAATATTTCTTTCGAGTCTGGGTGTTTTTTGAGGAAATATAATACCTAATGTATGTATTACAAAAATCTGATATAAGTAAGTAGTATATCTCAGTCATCTGGTTACCATAACACAAGCATGAAATTGCTTAGCTTGGGACTAAGATGACTGTGTGGCAAGTCCAAGGATATTTATTATTTATTACCAGTCTCAAAAATTAGGGGTTTAATTCTGGTTTAACTCAAACAACATACCTACACAATAGTATATCAAAACTAATGTTAATTATAAAAAAGTCAACCTTAAGTAGTTTAATAACCTTACCTTATCTTACAACCGAATACTGAAACGCTAATTAATGTAAGTGGTGCTTATTTATGTAACATTATATTTTTAATCATAAAACGACACTAGTCGTTAACGGGTTGCTGATTCGATTTTAAGCTAATTGTGGGTAGTTTAGTTTATATCGAGCGGGATATAAAAAGGCCGGTCTCCGTCCACAGGGGACAGTCGTTCAGTAACAGACCTAGGGGTAACTCTGCCCGAATACTACGAGTATGTCATAGATACCTTTTATATGTACTTAAAAGATACGAGTGTTCAGTACGTTGTTTTGTTTAATTACAAAGTGAAGTGACCATCTAGCATGCGTCAATGCGTGTAGTTTCATAGCTCAGAAGCGGGATAACAACCACAAGCCCACAGAAAAGGTACACGAATTTTTATATCCTTAATTCTATTATTCATTTACTCGAAAGCAAATTCAAACATCTTAATTATCTTAACTTCACACTAGTCGTGCATTTGTCTTGCCAAGGCTACTCCTTGGAGATAAATGTATGATAAGAGATGGTTCTTCAGTTCCGGGACAATATCCCGTAAACGAAGATCATTAGAACATAATCATTACACTCTGATCACATCACACTACCTACATGTACATTAATATTCATGCATTTGTCTTGCCAAAGCAAATTCTTCAAAGAGTGTCTGTTGCCGCTGATGTGCACCACCCACTTGTCGAGGAGAACATGATTAGTAATCGACTGACTCGCGGTTCAGTAACAAATCATCATACTTCGAGCAACCGCAATGAATATAGCCCTATAAGAAGCACCAGCCGCAGACCAGCGTCACCCAACGATCGATATCGCAGCAGAAATCGCCAGCCGGATTCCACGCAGAGTCCTACCCGTAGCCGCAGTCGCAGTCCGAGACCAGCATCCATCAGGAGACATAATATGCATTGCGATGATGCACGAGAACGCAGACGAAGCCATAGTCGTAGTCACGCCTTTGTTACTGAGAAGCAAAGGGAGGAGCTGGAGCTAGAGAAACAACGCTATCGCATTCTGGAAAGCCAGTTACAAATAGAACGTGACTATGGTAGACGCGAACGACTTGGAGAACTTGAACTCCGTAGTAGTAGACAGGAGTCTAAAACTAGGAGGCATGCATGACGAGCTCCTTATCAGGAGACCGAGCCCACGGAGGGACGATGAGACCGAGCCCACGGAGGGACGATGAGACCGAGCCCACGGAGGGACGATGAGACCGAGCCCACGGAGGGACGATAAAACCGAGCCCACGGAGGGACAATGAGACCGAGAGGTCCAGGGTTGTCTCAACATCTAATTTTTTTAAAGATTTCTTAAAAGCAGTAAAATCATCACAAAAACAATAATTAGATGTTGATTCAATACCAATCGAAATAATAATTTTCGGCAAGACTCCAATTGAGCCATCTTATCGATTTTCTGTAAGTAAGTGCGAGGACGCATTCACTCTAAAATACTGAATAAATTGTAGATTTTGATTGTCTAGGTACTGATAATGGTTACACAAATTATTGATAAATACTATTTATACAAATGAAGATAGTTGTGAATTAGATAACAACTTTGTTAATTTGCTGATTATAATAAACTACATATTAGGTAAGTACCTGGTTATTATTATCATGGTTTGATTTACTTAGGTGCAGTGTTATGTCTCTAAAAGCAATGACTGAACGAGTGGACTCGTTTGTTATCGGATGGCCGACTGTAACATTATATTTTTAATCATAAAACGACACTAGTCGTTAACGGGTTGCTGATTCGATTTTAAGCTAATTGTGGGTAGTTTAGTTTATATCGAGCGGGATATAAAAAGGCCGGTCTCCGTCCACAGGGGACAGTCGTTCAGTAACAGACCTAGGGGTAACTCTGCCCGAATACTACGAGTAGGTATGTCATAGATACCTTTTATATGTACTTAAAAGATACGAGTGTTCAGTACGTTGTTTTGTTTAATTACAAAGTGAAGTGACCATCTAGCATGCGTCAATGCGTGTAGTTTCATATTTATGACGTTATTTGAAATTCGTCTATACACATCTGACAATATTTTTTTTTAATTTCAAAAGTTCTTTATTTCAATTAAATATCTTATAAATTAGTACATTTCCAGTGTTAATTTTATCCTAGAACGTAAGTGCAAGTGGCACAACTTTTCGAAACGTTTATTAAGCTAAGATGCTTATCAAAACTGTTAAAAATAATTTTTCAGAACATGCAAGCGTTAGTTGAGTATTGCATCTAACAAATCATAATATTAAAAATACTTTAAATAATTTGATGGTGATGATGTCAATACTACATCTATTAATAAATTAAATAAGTTATCTGATTGTTAAAGTCACACATCTGACAAGTAAGTGAGTCTTAAAGAGTTTATCACGCAAAATATTTAAGTAACGTTTCAGTATTCGGGCATTAGCTACGTAATTAAACAACATTCAGTCTAAAAATTTGCAAAACCCTAGTATGTATACTCTTTTCCCGATCTTCTAGTTTCCAGAGTTTTGTGAAAATTATTTCTCGCTGGAAATTTGTTCAGTACATTTAAATCTGCAGCTGCAGACTGGGCCCATTTTTTTTCTTAGACAGTACACATTGCACCATGATTTATAAGCCTTTTCCTTTTTATAACTTTCCAATCATTCTGGTTTCTAAGGCGTTTTCTTCCTCTGTTTCTAACCAAGGGTTGTGGGTGCTGGGAACTATTGGTTAGAGATCGTACCAATAGTATCTACGGAAGGTTATATATTATATCGGGTTCATGTAGACTGCAAAGAGTTCAAGCAAGTTGTTTGGTTATTGCATGGAGACGGGACAGGAAACTAGATAAAATGATATTTTTGTTCAATAATAGGTGAGGTTGTGGGTAGGTAATTAAATATAGGTGTCAGAGGCAATCTGGGCGAATCGACAAGTTCAGGTAGCGAATTTATAGAGAGCGGGCACCTAGTATGTAAGACGAAACTGAAGTGATACTTGAGGTCCTACCAAAAAATAAAATAAATGATATTTCTTTCTTACTGAAGTTATGACTAAGAAATTTTCTGTGACTGAAGGCTCAGTTGAAAAGTCATCTGAGAATACATCACTCCAAATCTCTCGCATCTGTTTGACTAAAGCTCTCACTCACCACAGGTATTATTGGTGAAGATACAGCAGATCGTGAGAATAAAACTACAAAATAAAAAGCAGGAATTTGAGTACCTATTTATACATAGCTAGGTTGGTGTAGGTATACATTACCTAGATACTTATGCTCCCACCTAGGTAGGTATTTAATAGGTAATACGAAATAATGAGGAAGTGTTTAAGTAATGATAATAATAACTAATTTGGTTTATTTCAATAGAAAAGTTTAGATTCCAATCAGTAAATCAGGCAACAGAGAGCAGCCAAAAATGTAGACCGAAAAAGTATGATAACTTTTTTTTTATTAGATTTAAGTTATTTCTGTTACATACATCGCATTTTACAAACAAATTAAAAAAAAATTGCATTTATTTTTTTGCAAAATTATCGCGCACTTTTAATTTAGAAATCGAACAAAGGCGTTTTTTTAAAACATGTCCGTGAAATAACGACAGTTGTATTCATCCGATATACGAACATCCGTAAAAAAACATCGGTTCAAGCCATACGACAACACTAGTTCCCTAAAACAATATCGGATCACTATGTTCCGTCACTAAAAATATTTTCTCCTTTTTTAAGTAATTATGATCAATAAAGCTAAGAATAACCTTATTTCATTATAATTGGCACTAAAAACAAAAAAGATTATTTTCCCTAGAACAATGATGGTAGTGTAAGACCAACGCAAAATTTTATCTCTTGAGTCCCTAATACAACGACGAATGTGCTGATCCGTTGTTTTTAATGTACATTATAATTATTACAGGACTTTCGTACAAAAACCGATAGTTTTTAAGACAATAAATGAAATTAAAGCTTACCTGGAACACAGGGGGAGCATTATTAATCATCAGCTGTGTGAATTTCGTCTCCAGACCTTTTATTATTTTGGTCTTGGTCCGTATGTTGGAAATTACGTAGATTATTAGTTTTCACTAAATTGAGTATCCGCTGCGATCTTTTAGTAGCCATTTTCACTTGTCTTATTTAAAAAGCCTAAATAAGTTAATTACAACATCGTTTTGTAAATTTAAATTTCAACACGAGCAAATCAATAATAAACTTGACCTTGCCTAGCACACAGACGGATCTGACCATCAGTTGCGCGGAGCGGGGGTGCGGGGGGTGGAAGTAAACCAAGTACAAGGACGCTTGCGCACAATCTACATTTTTTTACGTTCCGAAAGTCAGAACAGTCTGTGTTCAGCTGAGTAGTTTGGATATTTTTCATAAACTGATAAACTTTTTTTTTTTAGTCGATGGAGGACATAATTCTAAGATGTTTTGGGCAATAAAAAAATTTTGACGGATCGTTAAAAACGCCATTGTTCTACGACGGCGACGAAATGTTTGTATGTTCTACAGATATTTATTCCGGGTCTGGATGTTATTCTATCTATAGTATGTATGTATTTACAAAAAAAAATGTATCTGTAGTATATCAGTCATCTGGTTACCATAACACAAGCATTAAGTTGCTTAGCTTGGGACTAGATGACGCCGTGTGGAATGTCCAAGGATATTTATTATTTATTTATACTTTAGCCTTTTTATTGTAAGTTAAAATCGTCACGGCGGAGTCAGCTCAAAAAGCATTAACCAGAAGCACTAGCTCATAGCGTGGCGTTGCTTCCAGATGGACCGGAGTGGTCGCTTTCGGGTCGGCGGTGCTCGGCTGCATCTTCTACTTCATCGAGATGATGAACGACATCCGCCCCTTCGTCTTCCGCTGGGGCATCCACGGCTTCCAGGTAACACTTGCATAACACTTTCATTGTTACTTGCAGAATAGCCAATAACTTGCCGGTTGACACACCGCAGATTTATGCAAATCAAAAAGTCTACCGGGATGGTGATGGTGGTAGAACATAGCTTGAGTTAAAGATAAGATAAAGATTCGTTTATTTGCCAGAATATAAGTTACAATCAGATTTTATAGTATTATGGTTAGTCCTGGTATATTCTACCTAAGAAAGGAAAGGAGGACACGAATCGCGTCAACTGTCTTGTTTTCACAGTATTGGTTTACGAGATATTTGGAAGATGATGTCTTCCAAATATCTCGATGAGGTCTCAGATAATTATGTTATGATAGGATTTATGAGGGTCTCAGATCAGTTGGCAGACCATCAGCCAGATGGTCTGTTGACCTAACACGACTGTGTGGCAAGCAGTGAGACTGGCGCAAGACTGGAAAGAGTGGCGAGATAACGAGGAGGCCTATACCCAGCAGTGGGATGTGGGCTGATATGGATGGATGGAAGGTATATGATTTTAGAGCTATCGCAAAGTGGGCGTCTAGTCGCTGTCGCCTGTCGCCTAGTGTGTGCCTTGGTTTAGTTATAGTAATTGAATGTACGTTTGTGTTGCAGGACTTCTTCCTGGCGCTCGGAATGATAATGTTCGCGTTTGGCGGCGCCGCCTCCTTCCCCACCATCCAGAACGACATGGCTGACAAGACGCACTTCAGCAAGAGTCTGCACTACAGCTTCATCGGTAAACACATAATTATCTCCTGAAATCTTACGTACGCCATACAAATGTTTCTTTAATCTGCATCTGATGTTTGTTTGTGGATTACAAAATTAAATCCTAGTCATCCTGAGCAGTGGGCATCGATCGTCACTAAGATGAGCCTGAAGATGGACGGCGAAGCGGAGGCAGGCCCTAAAGGCTAAATTCTTGCCTACCAGGTGGAGTGGTGAGAAGCGGCCGGTGAACGTGAGAAGTGGAATAATATGGGGAATACCTTTGCCTAGTAGTGGTACATACTGGGTTTTTAAAAAAAAATGTCTTACCGTGCACATTTCGAGCCAATCAGAAAGCGTTCAATGATAAAGTGTAGTCAATTGGTAAAGTTTGGGAAGCACATGTACCGAGCACAGTGTGTATGTTGCAGCCATCTTGGCGCTGTATTTGCCGATCGCGGCGGGCGGGTACGCGGTGTACGGCGACGCGGCCGCGGCCAACATCGCCGCGTCGCTGGCCGCCACGCCGCTCACGCTGGTCGGACACGCGCTCATGGCGCTGCATCTCGTGCTGGCCTTCATCATCCTCATCAACCCGGTCTGCCAGGAGGTGGAGGAGCTCTACAGCGTACCGCGCGGTCTGACTCTTTATTTAACACTAGCTTACTTGCCCGTGGCTTCGCTCACGTGGTATGTTCATTCGGAAAGTCCATGCTACACATCGGTGAAAGAATTTTTGAAATCGGATGAGTAGTTTCGGAGATTACCCCAATCATACAAACAAACAAACAAACCAACATTACCTCTTTATAATATTAGTGATTTTAAGACTAACCTGTAACATAACAAATTAATTGAAAACAAAACCATAGATTTCCTCTTGTTCGGATTTGACCTTGAGCGTTGTCATCTGGGCTACTCTATTTATAATGAGTATTCTTTGCATTAATCAAATCAACGTATTTGAAAATTTATCAAAATGCTGAATGGCAGATCCACTAGTATTATACCTTTAGCTCGACTCAGCCTAGCAGCTATTTAACTGTCCACTCACCCCATTTGAAGTCAGATGTAGGAATAGAACTAATGTCATCAAATTCAACTGTCGACCGCCTGGCGGAACATAGTCAAAAATGGATCGTTTTATCGACTCATGGACCTAGTATAGTACCTGAACAAACAGTGAGCGTGCCGCTGAGAGGGACAAAAATTGCAGTGAATCCATAGTTTCGTAGTACAAAATTCCGAGCATCAAGTTTCCGGCCATACAAAAATGCGGCACGCGATGAGGGACAAAAGATCTAATGCTTTGTCTCTTTTACTCACAAGAATGTTGTATTTCTTCTTTGTTTTTGTGTGACTGAGAAAGAAATATACAGCGCTCTATTTCTTATTTTCTCTGAGATTTTACTATATTTTTTTATTATCTGTAACTTTTAGCCTTCTAACAAAAAACGAGCTCGCGGCAGACCACGCCGTAGATGGAAAGACGAGTTAGATGCCCATCTAAAGGATTGGTGCACAGTGGCCCAAAACAGGGAGGAATGGAGAGAAGGAAGGGAGGCCTTTGCCCTGCAGTGGGACATTACAGGCTCATAACATAACATAACATCTGTAACTTTTCGTGTTCAGATTCGACCGGGTACCGCATGGCAGTGCGGCTGTCCGTGATGGCTGGCGTGCTGTTCATCGGCGAGAGCGTGCCGCGCTTCTACACCATCCTCTCGCTGGTGGGCGGGTCCAGCGTGGCGCTGTTGACGCTGGTGCTGCCGCCGCTCTGCTTCCTCAGCCTAGTCAACCAGACGCCGCGCGACGGACAGACCCCAGTGTCAGTTCTAACCTATCTCGCCCTGCTTTGTTTATAAGCTATAGTCGCACCCATAATTCGATTCACTTGATAGTTGAAGTGTACGCGTCAAGAGTGCTGTATGCACTCTTGACGCGTACACTTTTTGCTGTAAAAAATACTCGATGACTACTACAGCTTTATTTTACGGAGTATTAAAGCTGTCATTAACAAGGAAACCCACCAGTTATCGCCATTTTAGGGTCGGCCCATAATTATATAAAACTTAAGAGCTCAGCTCTTGTCGGTGTAATGATGCAATTTCCTCCATATGCTTCTTTCCAATGCGATCTCTTTTACTTCTTGATACGACATGACAGCGACCTTCTCTTACCATGTCCATTGGCCCATAATTATTGTTCCAAAAAAGGTAGGCTTATCCACGTAACGAACGCGTGTGTTACTACACCCTCCGCTAACGTCTCATCGGTTGTGTGTGAATCTTGTCAATTCCGTTCCATACGCGACAAACGATCGTGACATAAAACTCAGTCCAAACAGACCGGAAACATTCTTTAGTGGGGTCGCATTCTCCGTCAGATGTGGCTCCATGAAATAGATTACGAGTAACTACTACTATTGGTTGCGCCACGTAAAAAGAGCGCTGGCTGTCAAACTGCTCCGTGGTCGATGATTGGTGGAGAGGTATTGCGGCGCACTTCATACCATTGATTTAGCGAGTGCTATTGGTTCGTCAGCGAGTGAACACAGGCGCAAACATACCCCCGCTACTTTCCCGACCACGCTCTTTTTACGTGGCGCGACCTATACTAGAATGTGTTGACTAGGTGTGGTGGTGTTGTTGCAGGGAGGCGTCCGGCGTGATGAAGCTGCTCTGCTACGAGGTGTTGTTGCTGGGCGCGGTGGGCGGCGCCGGCGCCTCCTGGGCCGCGCTCTCCGCCATCTTCAGCACAGCGCAGGCCACGCCCTGCTATCTATAGAACTGGTCGCGTTCAAGCACCGCACTACACACTCACTATTTATACATTACATTCCCAATTTAAACTGCATGTTACTTACATAAAATCAAGCTTGTTTTCTGAAGACAGAGGCTGAGACCTACTTGCTAAAGATGCTGCCTCTTACTTTTTATAATAATAGTTACGTTTACTTAAAAACATTGTTAAAAATTAGCATTTTCATGAAAAAGCTTTGATTATAATATAGAATAGCTTTGATGTATTATATGTTGTGTTTTTGCATGATAGTGAAGTAAACTTCGACGGCAAATATTGTTTACAAGTAACTATATCAGGGTGTTCTAAACAGAACTTGCTGTTGAAGTTTCAAGTTCCCATGTAAAGAAATGAAATGAAATGAAATATGATCACGACTGTATCCCAGGGAGCGGTAGACATTTCTTTCAGATCTTAATGCAATTTTTAGATCCTTTTGAAGATGTCTAAGGGGGTAGTCAGACCAAATATGTATTTGGACATACCTCTGACTCAGAGGTATGTCCAAATACATATTTGGTACATGCCCACATCTTGCAGAAGTATAAGTAGCATGTAAAGAAAGCACTCTTTATTGTTTCTTAGCGATATTTTACAATGTTATTTCGATAAGCCAGTACCTAACTACTTATTCTCGTAAATACGCCGATATTCGCGGCGATATAGTCAGTAGTAGCGTTGACGCGATTACTTTGTTCGTCGTTCGTCATTCGCAAGTATATGCAAGTTCTTGCCAAATGTGCAATTAATTTTATATTTTCTAGTGTTAGTGATACAGAGAGGAAAGCGGTCTCGAGTGACGCTTGATGATCCTCTAGCTAGAGACAGGGTACCAAGGCACGAACCTAGGCCGTTATACTGTTATTTCAGTTTTTATATTTGACGATGTAAATGCATGTTTGTTTTTCTAATAAATAAGTAAGATTTTAATTTTGTTTAATTTTATTTTGAATGATTAAGGTAACTATCACAGATATTTGTATATAATATCTGTGGTAACGACCTGGAATAACACAAAGGTTTTGACTACTTTACGCGAGTGTAGCCGCGGGCATAAGCTTATTTGATCATAAAGCTAACCTAGGTGGGTACTGACCAACATTACGAGGTGTAATGTAACATTCGTATCGAGCGTGTACGCATCGAGTTACTCGAGTTGCTCGCTGGTTTCCCCGTAACACGACGTACTGACTGCACGAATGCTCGCGGTGTAACACGTTACATTACGCCCCGTAACGCCGGTCAGTACACCTTAAGAGATTACCTACGTAAATCGTTATAGTAATATCATTTATTTACAGAAACTAAACTACTACATATTTACATAACTGTACAAAATACAATTAGAACCAGTTGAGCCACCTAAGGATCGTTACAAACGATCTATAGGTAGCTCAACTGAAATAATATCTAGTATTTTCATTTTCAATATGATGTAGTAGGTCAGTAATATGAGCTGAGAGTTTGTGAGCTTGACCGAGGGGTTCCGGTGCGGGGTGCGGGAGGGAGGGAGAAGTAAACAGCGCGACCCCCAGCTAACTGGCCGGCGATAGCTTATCTACAATAGTAGTCTGCTTATCTATAAGCCAACACTACTGGCTGACGACACATAGCCGCCCCGCGCGGCTTCACTTGCGAAATACAAGTTTTTATAGGTTGCGGTGACGTTTCTGTATTTAGTAATACGTTTCATTCTCAGTTTTCAACTCAGTTTATATTTACTTAGTATTAAGATTGGACCGCTGAAAAAAAAGCTGGCCCACACCACCAGGTTCTTGCCTGATTCTTTCCCTGGTGTAGGGAGTCGCGTTGGAACAGGCAGTAGAATCACCTAGTTTTAAGAACGTGACATGTCAAAGTGGTCTATAAACGATCGTACTGAATAAATACATTTTGATTTGATTTGATTCATAATAATGGTAAGGGTACGCACATTGTCTGCATTAAGTCTACTATGAATTTATAATAATAAAACATTTCCTAAACCTATCATTGAACGTAGGTAAACCTACTTCAAAAAAACAAGGTAACCTATTATAGAGCTGAATGCAAGTTTTTATTTCTATATTAGTGGCAATTCGGAGTGTCGCAAAAGCTAAACTAAACTAACTAAAGTTATTGCCATCGCTATGAAAGGGACGGCAACATTTTTAGTTAGTTAAGTTTAGCTTTTGCGATACTTCGAATTGCCACTATTAGGTAGATAATTTAGAAATATCCGAAACTATTTGGTATTATTGGATGAAGCCGGTGGCATGGGGTCAGCCGTCAGCGGCGCGGCGCGATACGGTCCGCGCTCGCGCACGGCGCACTGCCACGGCGCGCGCGACAACGACCTAACGTCTTCCTAATCTGTTTCTTACAACAGTAGGTACCTATTCTAAGGTGAGTCTCATTTTTTAATAAATTTTTAGCAATTATTTGAATGTGTCTAAGTTTTTGATTTGCCTCGCTCATGGCCTCGCTATTATGGTTGTATCTGGTTGTATCATTAACATAAAAGTAACCATCACACATTTCGCGAAACCGAATGCTTACCTAGGTACCTGATATATTCAGGATCAGGCAGGACTATGGAATCAATGTTTCTAATATTCTACGCTAGCGAAGAATGATAGTTGACAGCTGATCAGGCTTATTTATACTGCCACCCTTCGAAGAAAGGGCTCAGGCTCCAATTGGACGTTTCAATAGTTTATTTATTATTTTACAGTGTTAAACCACACTTAGGTATTGAATATTTAATTATAAATGAAAAATTAAAGAATTTTAAGAGCGATCGCTTGTATCTACGCAGGTTCGAGCCGTTAACTTTTAGTAAGATAATGGACGTTTCAAGTTTAAGTATTAATTTATGTGTAGGTAAGTTATAGCGTAGTTAAATTGAAACATCGATGTCTGCTTTCAGGACAGTCACCACTTACCACAATGGTTCTCAGCTGCTTCTTGAGATCCATGTGCAGAACCACTAGGAATGGAGTCAGCGCACACTGCTGCAGGAGGGCTATGTACAGCACAGAGTATAAAAGTAAGTAACCTGTAGGTAGTACCTAGTGGTGAGTGGGTACGTGAAGCTTGACCCGCAGGGGAGCTCGTGATCGTCGTTTAAAACCCGGTAACATCTCAACCACCCTCTAGCTACTCACCGTCATGTTGTTCGCCTTGTTGCGACATGTTCAACTATTTTGGGGGCCTAGTTGCGAGTTGCCGTCATTTTATACATGTTCGTAACATTGTGTCGGGTGCCATGGCCTCCATAGTTTTCCGGTAACCAGTCCACTGTCATCACTCCACAACTTTACTTACTATTTTATCATTACACCCCCATAGCCCAGTAGTAGCTTTCCACATCTGTACCTAATAGTCCTGCACAGACCGGAGGCTGCCTTTAAATACCTACATTTCATAGTGTTACAGGGAAGCCACGGGTATGTGTGTCCATCACAGTAACTGTCAAAAGGGCCTCCTGTGTGTTAGCTTCAGCCCCAAGCATGCCTATCAAAGGTCCGGGACTCCGTGTCCCGAGATACGAAAGTAGACAATCTTTATCATAATAATAATAATTCATTTATTGTTTAGGTTAAATTAAGGATCTTAGATTGTAAGTGGAACGTCTATGTTACCAACTTAGGTTGGTGTATAGTTAGTTATTCTTACAATAATTTGATAAGAAGTTAAAAATCATGTGTCATGCCATGCAACATTAAATTCAAACAATAATCAGCATACATGACATTCACAACATTAAATTCAAAATAATCAACTAAACATTACAATTTTATTTAAAAAGTCTTATAAGGGAATTATAATTCAATAAATTAAATTTCAATAATAATTCAATAAATTCTGATAACCTTGCCGGTCATACTTGTTTAGACATAGTAAAGTAATTCATCTGTGTACTTAATTAGGCTCTGACCTTTTACACAAGGGTAAAGGTAATAATACCTACCGTTGCTTTCAGAGTTAATTTCTATAAATTCACAGTCATTACCTACTAATTAATTGTAACATGTCATTTAAATAAATTTTATTGAGATATATAGGTACCTATTAACACATAATAGTATGGCCGGACACAAAACTGACTTTAAAATAGGCATAGATAGATCAGCTTTAAGTGTGTACCATGTTGTCCTACTCTACATACCGAAAACGATGCATCGTGCCAATAATCACAGGTCAGCTTTTATGTTGGTGGAAACTAAATTCGGAAGATTAACCAACACAAGCTGACTTGCGATGATTGGCACGATGTATTGTTTTCCGTTTGTAGAGTAGAAGGGCAGAAACGCTCCTTGGAAGTGCACTGTTCGCTTTCAGAAGTTCCGATATGGGAGCCGAGATGCTGCTTCAGTGCCATTTGGATCCAAGATACAAAGTCATGCCATTGAAATGTTTTTGTGTCATTTTATCGTCCTGCGCTCTAACTTGACTAATATTTAGGTAGAGTAGGTACATACTTCTTTTGAAAAAAAAAATACAACTCCTTGAGAAACAAATCATTTTTTATTGGACCATGAAAAAACCAGATGCTTGCTTTGTTAAAATTCCATTGTTTTTTGGCGGCTATTTCTGAGGATCCACCTAATTATCTGGCCTCAGTAATGTAATGATTGTATTAATCCACATCAGCTATGACATGCCGAGGGGTCAAGCGCAAACAAGATAACACGATCTCCGTGATGTTTGGCCACTTTTGAAACGGAGCCATTTACGTAACACCGAAAGTAGTATAATATACTTACTTAGATCTTACATTAATTACGTTCAAAGACATTTTATATGTTTTTTTTCGTCTTCATACATTTACGAGCACGACCACGGCACGTTATCACGATGAGATCCACATCTGACGCAACGCGCATGCGGCCGTTATCAGCGTGTTTACTTACAATCGCATTGAGCTCCTGGTACGATAACTCCGTACGTGGGTATTGTTTCTGGATAAACGATTGTAAGATCCGGGATCTACCGAATAGGAAATTTTTAACCAACTTCAAAAGGAGGAGGTTCTCAATACGACTGTTTTTTTTTGTTTGTCACCTCAGAACTTTCGACTGGGTGAACCGATTTTGATGATTATTTTTTTATTTGAAAGTAAAAAAGTACCAATAATCCCATAAAAATAATGTTTGATGATTTGTCGAGGATCTTCAGAGTTATGAACGAAAATGCACCATAAGACGTCAAAAGAAAACATCAAAATTACTTTCCACTCTTCAGCGACAATTACACTTTCTTCCAGAGAAGTTTGTGTTAAACTAATGTTGTAATACGAGTGCTTGATTGAGCTTAAAAGTAGCAACATACATCAAATTATATTTTATAATTTTCAGATCGGTATTACACAAAAAAACACGAATGGGTGTCGGTGAGCGACGACATAGGCACAGTCGGCATATCCAACTTCGCACAGGTACCTATGTTATGCACAGCAATATGTATTTATGTAATGCGTAAATATTAAGTTCAAAGTAATACATAGTGAAATAATAAATGTAAGTTGTATGTTACACATTAAAAGCTATATCTCGTCGATACTCTTATCTCGACTTTAAACTTCGGTCCAAGCACAGGGTCTAAGTAAGATCAATGTTTGATTGACAATTTAATACGAAAATTATTCCCAGAATAGGTAATCAAGGTGAAAATAAATAAATATAAACTTGAAAATATACTTGGCGGAGATGATATACTTGAGGGTTTGGATGGATTTTTGGATTTAATTTAAATACAGGGACAGAGAATGCTTCATCTTTCGTGTGGTTTATTTAAAACCTCAAAGATGAGAACTACCTATAATTATGTCGTGATTCTGTAAAGTTAAAGATAATTTTACGAGGGTCCTATAAAAATCATACGTTTTAATACTAGGTGACTTAAACCTATATAGTGCAAGGTGTTTATTGTTATATTCTTAATAGGTTTGATTTTTTATATACCTACCTAGTTGATTATAGTGTTAAACCACACTTTACTTTGAGAAATCTTACTAAAAGTTACGGACTCCGACGGGATTCGAACCCGCGATGATCAATGCAAGCCCCTAGGCCTCGGCCACCTAACACTACATAAAGTAGGTATTATCAACTCCCGAACCAGTCCCGGGCACTTCGATCCAGCTCGTGGCACTTCAGGTCATGCGATAAGTTTTGTCGAACGTTGCCATTACCTACTAATCAATCACTAAGCTGGTAATCATTGTTACTTTATTAATAAGTCTATTTACATTAGGTACATCTGTGACCTTATAGGTAATTAATCAACTTACTTTCTAGTGCACTTCAATCACATTACCTTGGCTTGGTGATAGTCGCCAAGTTTTGATCCGAATCTAAGTAATTAAGTAATTGTATAGATCTATTATAATTTTATAATTATAAAGTTCAAAATTTGTGCGTAAGTGTGTGCGAATGTTTGTTACTCCTTCACACTCAAACAGCTGGACGGATTTGAATGAAATTTGGTACATACTAGGATAGCTTAGATATCTTAGATATCCCAGATATCTGGGATTAACACATACTTTTCATCCCTATATTCCTACGGGAACAGGACCTATTCACCGCGGGGCGCAGCTAGTTGTTAATATATCGGTGCCGGTGTTCCAGGAGGCGCTGGGCGAGGTGGTGTTCGCGCAGCTACCCGAGGCGGGCGCGGCCGTGGAGGCGGGCGCCGAGTGCGGCGCTCTCGAGAGCGTCAAGGCGGCTGGCGAGCTCTACTCGCCTGTTTCCGGCACGGTCAGTCGGCTGCTCTTGTCCCATGCTGTGCTCAACTTATGCAATCAATCTTGTGTCCTGACTAACCTATCCACCCACAGACAAATGCACAACGATTGATTACAAATAGGTCTTGAAAATTTAAATTGACCTAGTTCATTTACAAACGTAAGCATCAGCAATTGGACGCCTATACGCAAACCGGAACCAATCCACACTCATGTCAAAATTGAGTTAAGTATACAGAAAGCTTTCAAAATACACCTTATACCAAACCTGTAAAGATCAAAATGATCGGTCAATTTTGACATAATAAAACATTTTGTTGACAAAGATACTAAACCACATTTCATCAAATGTACAAAAAAATAAAAAGATTCATCCTTCATGGTAACCCGATAATTTAAAAAAACTAAAATTTATATTTCTTTTAAAAGGAACCAAACCACATGGTCCTTGCTAAAAAAGAGTTAAATGTAGGTATATTATATATTTTATATTTCTTCTATATGGAACCAAACCACAATGGTCCTTGCTAAAAAAGAGTAAAATGTGTATATTATATAATGAGATCTGATTTTAATGAAGAGTATAAGGTAGTTGATATAGGAAAAAGGAACGTTCACGTGGAAGTTGAGCAACTCTAATGAAAAATATGATGGGGCCACTGTGGCCAAACGGAAAACCTGTCCCTGATGCTAAGGCATGCTACACTTGATTCCCCAAGACTCGCACGACTTTTATGTGAGGCTTGTTGGAAATGATGCCATAGTAGGTAGACGATCTGGAAGGTTTTTCAGGTCACCCTGATTTTGAAATGGAAGAAGATTAGGTTAAGAATGTATGTTTATTCAAAAAATATTCATATTGTAGCATGTTCTCAAGTTAAAATTATTAAAATTAAATTAAGTAATTATTAAACTTAAGGTTTGAATTAAATTCATAAAAAAAATAAAAGAATTTCTTTATTTTACCTACTATAATATAAAAGTGTTTAATAAGTTCAGAAGGAACCAATCCACATTGAGTGTGGGTTGGTTCCGCACAAAATTAGTTTTAACAAAAAAAAAACCTGTTAATGTTAATGTTTTTCTCCAAAATAATATCGATATAGATATAACTCAGCATGCTGTACAATACTGTAAACAAAGTTTGTTAGAAATATCAGTATTTTTTTTTCTTCGCACAATTATGATAAAAATGCATTTTTCTCAAAACTATCGTTGTGTGGGTTGGTTCCGGTTTGAGTATTTGCGTCCAATTAAGAAAATGCTGGTTCTCCCCGTAGTCAAACTATTTAGTCCAACTGGTTTGACGACGAGGAATTATGTTTCCTCTTGGTCAAACATACCCTCGTGGACTTGTCAAACTAAACCATTTATAGCCAATTTTTTATTTTTGTCTGGTTAAAACGCAGAAGCTAAACGTGACACGACTCGTGTCCATCTTGCTGATGCGACAGTGTTGTCTGCAGGTGGCAGAGAAGAACACGGCGGTGGAGTCTAGTCCGTCGCTCATCAACGCGTCGTGCTACGGGGAGGGCTGGCTGTTCCGCGTGCGGCTGGCGGAGCCCGCGGCGGCGCTGCGCCCCCTCATGGACCAGGCGGCCTACGACAAGTTCCTCGAGGAGACGCACTGACCACACACTGGCAACTGCTGCGCTAGTCCCAGTGTTTCCCTCTGCTCAAATCTACCTAGTCTGGAACCATATATGGACAATATTGATGTGTAATATTGATATATTGATTACTATTGATATATAATAATATTGATTACTGTGCAAAATTGATTATAATAATAGTAAAATATAACGTTTATTTCAGGCAGCTGAATAGCTATGTACAAGATGTAAAATACTATAACTACGGCCCATATAAAATATACCATAGACCCTAACATACATATTATACTATACATACTTATCTAAGTACTAACGTCGTAGATACGTACAGTCGGTGAAGTGTGACACTGTACCTATGTGCTGCGATCGGCAGTCGTCCGCGATAACGCCGAAACAGCACATTCTTCGGTCAGAATTTCTTCCTATATGATGGTAATGAGAATGTGATCTGCACAAGCTTTCCTTCCTCTCTGTTTTAAAACTTTATTTTTTACCTTTTACTAGTCTTTTACCAAAAACATAATTTATGGCGGTTATGTTTCTCATAGTCTATCAAAGATACTTAGGTCAATTAGAAAAAATATATTTAAAAAACTAAAAGCCTTGTTTAGACAATTTGTGGTTCCTAATGTAACATCGTGCAATCTAAGTGAACAGTTTAGGATACTGTTATGATAGTGTGAATGAGTTATATTTCAATTAAATTATGTGTTAATTTAAATCTCGCTTTAATTTAAAACCCCTACCATTATTATTGCTAGTGTAGATGTTGTGGGATTCGTCATTATCGTCGTATATCGTCATATCTTCATTTTAAAATTTGGGAGCATTTTAGGTTATAACTATTTAAACGTATTTAAACTCTGATGAGTACAAGAGGTTATAATTATAATATACATTACCCTCATACATTACCCCTCTCAGTGTTTTAACAAAATTTGATAATTTTCCAGGCAATCAAAGTCTGAATACCTACATAAAGACGTGGCCCTAGGGAAAGTTTTATAGGAAAATTACTAGAACACTATCAAAGTTATTTATTTTTACTAAACTTTATTTCTATAATCCAATAAAACAGCTTACAATTCTAGATTTATGTTCTTGAATTTCAGTGAGTTATTTTTTCGCTATAGAAAACACAGCCAAGCATCGAAAAGTTTACTTGTACTTGTGCTCAAGAAGAGAATATGTAGACGCCGGCGGCGCCGCTCTATTTTGAAGAAGTCGCAATGGACGTAAGTGCCTAATCCAAAACGTAATTGGACACAAAAATTCAAACTGTTTGGTTGGTAGGTAAAGACACGATGTGGCGTGTTTTGAAGGCATTTGATCTGAGCTTAGGCCATATAGATGAGAGCCATTCGGAATCCGATCAGGACCAGCACTGCTAGTCAGCGTGCACACTGCACGAGGTAACGCGGTGTTAAGTACATCCGTGGAACACCTGTTGAAACGAGTTGACAAAGAACGACAGCTGTGCTGGCTGGGTGCCGAGTGGTTCTAATGAGGTAGGTAAGAGTGCGGGAGGCGGGGTGCAGGGGTTACTTGAGCGCGGCGGCGCCGGAGATGATCTCGATGAGCTCTCTCGTGATGACGGCCTGTCGCGTGCGGTTAAATAGCAGCGTCAGCTTGCGGATCATATCGGCTGCGTTCTTCGTCGCGTTGTCCATGGCCGCCATGCGCGCCGACTGCTCCGATGCCGCGCCTTCCTGCACACAAACACAAGTGGAAAGAGTCAGATTCAAACGTCAGAGTTTTTTATATAACTCTATATACATAGTTTTATAAATATAGTAATTCAAAATTTGATTGGTAGTTTTGTGTGTCATATCTAATGAAAAGCTGCGTTCCAGCCAGAACTGGAGATACACCTACTACTTCGTTCATGCCTACTAGGTATTTATGTCATGGAGATAAAATAAATAAATATCCTTGGAAATATATTTTGAGTTATTACTCGCTTAATCAGTGTCTCCCTCCCCTACCTTAAGCGCATAGTAGATCAGCGCGGCCAGCGTCCACTCGGCGTAGCACTCGAGCTGGTCCGCGTCCACATCGTCGAACGCGTTCATGTTCGGCGCTGTCTGCGGGAAACCACAACATTTGCAATGTAAAATTGCCTAGACTTTGCAGGCCTCATCATTTTTATACATTTACTTAGGTACTTCGTTAATAACGCACTTTTATGTAAAAGCTTGATATAAAGTGTTATTCGAAAAATAACAAAATATCTACTTCTAAAGTTCCTCTTTTAGTTAACTATATCGGCTAGCTACTCGTAGGCACACTACCACGACAGACTGTACAGCGGCTGCACAACTGCACAGCGACAAGCGACTGACTCGCCTCGTGCCCGCGTGGTGTGTCCGTGCTAGACGACAGACTCACTCTCATTCATATACATCGTTATCGTTGTACAATAGGTACTCGTAAATCTCAGTGATTTTACCTGTACCTACCCTACACTACTAACAAACTGGGAATAATGAACGTTGTACCTACGGTTAGTCTCTTTCCGAATATCCAATTAAGTTAGTAATAGATACCTCGATCCGGAATTTGTTGAAGAAGGGCATGATGGTCATCTCGTACTTGACGGCTGAGAAGTACTTGTTGTAGTATATCTCCCCGACGTCGTACGAGTAGCCCGCTTCAGTGACGGCGGCCGCCATCAGCGACGCGTCTGCGAACACCGGTGCGATGCGCCCGATCTGCAACCCACCACCACACAGCACGTTACTACCACAATTATACCTAAGGTAGGCAGGTACAGGAAACGACTGGGTACGAGTGGGAAAAAGAGTTTTCACCTGCAACCTCACACGTCAGATCTTCTATTGCGCAACTTTTTGAAATTCTAAGACGATCTTATATAAGAAGTTTAACTAGAAAACTGAACGTTAATTATGAAACATTGACGGCTTCAGATTATGTAAGACAACTGACATCCTTGACGCTGATGAGCATGCCGCTGGCGTAGGTGCGGCGCAGCATGGTGCGCGACTTGTCCCCGATGCAGACCAGCTTGTGCGTGGGCCCGTCCGCGGCGCGCGCCTCCATCTCCCGCCGAATGCGCCGCGCCACACCGCTGTGCACGCCGCCGCACAGACCTGCAACAAACACCACGCACTCTATTACGTACGCTGCGACTCTATAATAGTCAGACACGCACATGGTGGGTTCCGTACTCAGAGAACATGTAACGTAATTTTAGCGTAAATTCTTTTTCGTGTTACTCCTATGGTGAGAAAATATCCACCGGGCACTATCTCATAAAGCTTTACGTAGGTATAAAATTCTAAAACAATTTCTCACCTCTATCTGAAGTCATGGCGATATAAATCCTCTTGAGTTTCTTCTCCGCCTCCTTCTCCTCGGGTTTGTCTGGCAGCGGCTCGGGCGGTGCCGCGGGCGCTTTGGCGTCCTTCTTGCCCTCTGCGTCCACTGCGCCCTTCACCAGATGCGAGGACTCGTAGAACTTGCGCGGTCCGTAGCCGAACGGCCGCGCGGCTTGCAGCTCGCGCTCGGCTTTTGTGAATCTGCGCGATGGATTCCAAGAGTTCGGTACTTATATTCTACTAAGAACATTTCCTAATACATTTTAACCGACTCCAAAGAAGGAGGAGATTCTATGTTCCACTGTGTGTATGTTTACCGATTATTCCATCAAATAGTAATTTTAAAATTTATTTTTTAATTTTTGAAAGAGTTGGTATACACCTACACCTCAGGTGGTCCCATAAAAATAGATTGAGGAGTTTTTCAAGGTAAAGCTGATAAGAAGCTATTAAACCCGAACTGAGATCTCGCGCGCTCACTGAAACCCATTTTGAAATGTACAATCAGAACCCTTTTATATGACACCCCACTCCAAATATTTGCGTAACTTTTATTTTTTCCACCCCCTTGGAAACCCAATACCTTTTCAACCCTTTGACCGATTAAACTCATTAGGTTAGTCAGAAATTGACCTACTTATATACGTATACCTACTAAGTCATGAAGATTGGTTAACGATTCGACAGTTATTCCGGAATATACAAACATACAACGCAAAATCGCCCAAGTTGCCTCTAAGATCTTCACTCGCTTCGCTCGCTCGATCGATTAAAGGATGACTCACGCTACACCGAGCCCAGCCCGAGCTGAGCGATCCGTCCGTGGCACGGTGCTAATATTACAAAACCTGTATGTATGGACCGTGCCACGGTCGGCTCGGGCTCGACTCGGGCCCGGCACGGACCAGCGTGAGCGGCACGGTCAACCTTATTCAAGCGTCTAGGTATAAGGATAATAGAGAGGTAAGTGCTTCACTTGCTGGCGGACACCATCTTCATGGTCTTGGTAATTTTCTGGATGTTCTTGATGGACTTCAGCCGAATGGACACCTGCTTCAGCTGCACCATCCTCGGCTTTTACATCAAGGTAGTATCAAAGTTGAGTAAACGTTTTATTTTCTTGCATTTGTTGTTGATTTTCAATGTCACAGGCTCAATCGTTGTGACACGTCACGTATTCTCTTTAGTTGTGTGTGACCGTTGTGACCATTACAATCCTTCTTCTGAGGTTGTGACATGGTTGTGACAGGTTGTGACAGGTTGTGACAATTGTGACAATTTGACGACTGACATACATACAGTCCAGACTATATTCCTAAAAAGTTACAAACAAAAAAATTCTGTAACAATCACAAACAATGAGTGAGTATTATATCCTTGCTACACCTACTAAATAGAGAGTAATAAGTACCTACCTATAACATAATTATAGAGTAGGTATAAGATGCATTAGATGCCTTGGTGGAATGTAAGTTTAAAATTCTACTTTTTATCCGGGTTAGTCCACACGAGCGAAACCGTGGGCAGAAGCTTGTAAAACAGTAAACCTCTTTTTTAATACATTTAATAGAGATGTATTATAATAGTATAACAAATATTTTTTTCACTAAATAGAATAATAGCTCATCTACAAAAAAAAAAACTTTGGTGGTACCTACCTACGTGTAAATCATAAATCACACTAATATTATAAAGGTGAAAGTTTGTGTGTGTGTGTAAGTGTGTTTGTTACTCTTTTACGCTCAAACAGCTCGACGAATTTAAATAATATCTGGTACCAGGATTACTTACACCTTGGATTAAAAAATAGGCTACATTTGATCCCGGATCCACGGAACGGGAACTATTCACCTCGGGTAACACCGCGGGGCGCAGCTAGTACTTTAAGTAGGTACCTAATAAAACTTAAGTATAAATAAATACTCAAAGACAGTATCATAACATTCTTTGCCACAATAGGCACAGCACATGTCTCATTATCAATGGATGTCTTGCGAGTAGGTATATTACTGGTCTCAGTTAAACTATGTATTTATCTAATCCGGATCAAGGCTCAGCACAAATTATTTATGCAAGTACTTAGTGTGTAATTGACTAGAAGTCATTAGATATGGTAACAAGTAGTGGTCCTGGTATGGTTTTATGGTAGGTAAGGTAGTTGGCCAAGTTATGAAGTGAAAACAAGTCTTTGATAGTAAAATCAATGGTTATACATGCGGAGTTTGTTGGCAGAGCACGATGATTGATTACCTTGTATAAATAAATCTGTGGATTACCCATTCATCATCATCTTCCTGCCCTTATCCCACCTTACGTGGGGTCGGCACAAAATGTATAAATGTGGATTACCCATTACTGTACTTTAATGTCACACAGGGACAATCGTAAACTACCTACTCAAAACAAAATAGGGCCAACCCAATGAAATATATGATTTACTTAAATTTAAATACGTGCAATTTATTTCAAGTTTATTTTTAGGAATAGGATAACACATTCAAGATCATTATATAAAATCAGCCAAGTGCGAGTCGGACTCGCGCATGAAGGGTTCCGTTTGTTTTGAGTAGTTTAGAGATCAAGCAATTTGTCAAGATTTTCCTTGTAAGTGTATTAGTATTTGGAATACGTGGGTAAGTATATCTTTCAAATTTTTATTAAACGTAAGTAATTATTGTTTTATTACAAAAAAATATTTATACATTAGTGTATAATTATAGGTAGGTACTATAAGCATCTAGGTTTCAAGCTTATATAGATACCTGTGTATTGACATCACCTACCCAGAGCTCGAAAAATAAAAATACTGTATTGTTATTGTTTACATCCTTTCCATTCTGTTTTTATTGCATACTTAGTACTATTTATTGACATTATTATTGAGAGTAGATACTCGTACGTCAGCGAGGCGGCCAATACGGTTTCGAGAACGTTGTTTTGATATAGTTTTTGTTGATAAGATTTAGAAAAACAACAAAAAGCGGTCCGACCTTCAGAACGGGCGGCTTCGGCAGCGTAGTCGGTACACGCAACTTCAGGGCACATTGCATGCAACGTTTTTAGAACAAATCCGCAGATGTGCTAATGATACTGTGCTCTTCCCGTTTGGAGATGCCTTATCGAGCTTGACTAGCTTTCTTCTTGTCTTCATAAATTCCCAAAGGTTATGGTTATAAAGGTTTGGTTCTGGTACACTTGCGCGTAAAATATTTGGGCGAAGGACACATTTCATATTTTATTCTTCCCAAAATCGATAAAACATTTTACGTAGAACTCAGCGTAGAGGATGCTACGCTGCTTCCGTAGCAAACAAATAACTTCAACGCGCACCTTCCCTGCAATGTAATAAATCTTTCGATTGTCCTAATTCAAGTGTCGTGATATCTCCTAATCGAAGTGTTTCATCTATGAAAGGTTTAAGTTAGTAAATTAGCTTAGAATTGGGTAACTCTCTTTTGAAATATTTATTTTACTAAACGTATTTTTTTGGTCGTCGGAGCACTTTCGCATCACAAAACTAGAAAAAATTGAAAATAATTCTTTACAACGAGAACTATTACAGATGGGCTTTATAAACGATATTTTTTGTTGCAAAGACTTTATGCTTGCGAGGTCTTATGTTCGCAGAACTACAAGTAGGTATACATTTTACGAAATAAAAATGTATTCTGAAATCACCACTCGGTCAACAGGGATTTTTCATAGAACATAATTATCAAAATACTAACATTGGTAGACGAAATCAATAACAAAACCTACTTGAAGAATGCCGCATCCACTCCGACGTAGGTTGTGGATTAACGCGGACGGCGTCGTCAGACGCTCTACATAAAACGTGCGCACGCGCCTCCGTCCGTTTGTTTACACGCGCAGCTTACTGAATCGCGACGTCTCGAGAGCACAGCTTGCACAACCGAACTGACATGGACATCCAGAGGGAGACTGTGCATACGCCGGTTTCAGGCTCACCCCCTGACAAGGTTAGTGCTCTATATACTGCCTAGTGAAATAGTTAATAATACCATTGTATTCAGAGACAGACAGGACATCTTTACTTTTTTGATACTTACAGATATTTTTAAGATTGGCGAAATTATGCGAAGCGCAGTCACCATCAGGTGCCTAGGCGACCGGTGGTAGGTAGCTACTCTTGTAAATTCAAATGTAGCCAAAACTAAACTAAGTAGACCAATTTGACAGCACTAAAAATTTTGCCGTCCCTTTCATAACGATCGAAAGAAAAAGGATGGCATCGATTTTAGGGCTGTCAAATTAGTTTAGTTTTATTTTTGCAACATCTGAATTGACACCACTAGTATTAAAAACAAGTGCTCCGTGTGTGTTGATTGTCAACTGAACTATAAACATGTGTAATCTAAGTGTAATCAATAGAAGTGACATCACTACACCCCTTTGCTAAGTTTGCTAATGTCGGTTCATCTTTGTATTTTCTTGATTAGTAGTACCTAGGTACCTACTTTGTCCTGTTGATATTTTATCGATAGAGCAAGCGAAGATTTTTCTATTCTATTCTAAGATCTTATTAGTGGCAATAAGGGCGATTTGGCATTATTGTTTCTATGTTTCACTATTTTGTGCTCGCTTAACTATAGCTGTTAAACCCATCTTCCTATTCACTTGGTAGGTCAATAGATTGAGCTATGAAAAATGGGTTGACCAAGGTGAAGAATACCTATTTATAGATATATATATGAGTGGGGTCTTATGAAAGGACCTTGTTTGGTACTCTGATTGGCTTTTAAAGTGTTACGAAAGCAAATAATCCAGAAACTATGTCGTATAAAAACAAAAACTAATTGGAAAAAGTGTTAACAAACATCAGAAACTTCGCCATGAAACTTAGAGCATTTACTTTTAAATAGGATTTGACATTTTTCATAGATATGGAAATAAGTTTAGGTATACCCAAGGCAAGATCTCCATGATAAGTTCGTCGAGTTTTTAATCAGTAGTCAGAAGCAAAGTACAAAATAAGCAACCAACCATCAGTGCGACGACGACGAGAACTCGTTCGGGGCGAACTACATAATTATAATTATCAAGCTGATGGTGTGAACTATGAAATCTTGAGCGTTGTCTTATCGAGAGGAATTCATGTTTCTTTTTTTTATCTTACAAATTTCATAGGTATTTGTTAATAAAATAGTAGAAATATATAAACAAAATAATACTTAAGATGGGTTACGTGCTAATAGAGTAGATTTAGACCTCTACAATCGTTTACGTAAGAAAAAACATCATGTATTATCTTCATTTAAAATTGTATTATTATGTAGAGATGATTTTGCACTAATAAGCCTAATTTATAAAGCGATATGACGCAAGACGTGATCGTTGGGTTCATGCCCAGCTCCCGATAGCTGATGAACTGATGACCCGGCGCGTGATAGCGCCGCGCCCGCCCGCCTGATTATAGGAGACGCTCAGTATGTAGGCGCTTTGCTCGAGATACTCTCTTATCACACGACGGTGCCGCGGATGTCGATGCCCTAAAGATAGATGATAATGTTTGATATCCTTGCAATCAAAAATAAAATTGCAAAAGCATAGGTAGCTAGTCTTGTATTAAATTGTAGGTAAATAAGGTAAAACTAAACGTAAATATTAAGTTGAAACTTTGACTTCTAGCCGAAACTGATGCATGGTGGCAACTACATCAAAGAAGGACGTGACTCCAGCAAGTCCACATGGCTCCTGTTCTCACCGGAGCACCCCGACGAAGCCGGCTGCCTGGGCCGCTACCTGAACATCTTCTCCTCTCACGGAGTGAATCTCGCGCACATCGAGTCCCGCTCCTCTGCGCGACGACCTGGCTACGAATTCATGGTGGAATGTCTGCATGGAGCGGGTGACTTCGGAGGTGCTCTTGATGAGTTGAAGAAGAACGTAGGATACCTGAACATTATTTCAAGAAATTACAAGGATAATAGATGTAAGTTGACATGATTAGCATTCAAGTGGTAGATGGAAGGTGATAATATAATACAATATCATATTGTTACGTTTTACCTAAAACGAAACTTAAAATGGCTAATAGATGAGACCAATGACCAAAGGCCTGGTGGTTACCTAGGACAGACTAGAGGATAAGTACCTGTAGCAATCCAACGAGGTTTTTCAATATTCTATATGGATAGAAAACGAGTTCCTTTTTATTAATTTAGTTGTTTTAGGTTATAAAAGGTATGTATGTTTTGTTACAGTGTGTCTTTTCTTTGTTCCCTCTATACATACATATACAAAAAAAGTTATAATATTCCTAAAAATAATAAGATTTTATTCCTTTAGCCGCCGTACCCTGGTTCCCACGCCGTATCCGCGACCTGGACCGCTTCGCAAACCAGATCCTTTCATATGGGGCGGAGCTGGACTCCGACCACCCAGGGTTCACCGACTCCGTGTACCGCGACCGCAGGAAGTACTTTGCTGACATCGCTTTTAACTATAAGCACGGAGAGCCGTTGCCGCATGTGGATTACACCAAGGAGGAGATCGGCACCTGGAGGGTGGTGTTCCAAAAGCTGACGGAGCTGTACCCCACGCACGCCTGTAAGGAGCACAACCACGTGTTCCCGCTGTTGATCGAGAACTGCGGCTACAGGGAGGATAACATTCCACAGCTGGAGGACGTCTCCAACTTCTTAAAAGGTAACGGGTATTCAAATTGTGTTTGATATAGGTAAGTTAAAAATCCTTGGTGGTTTCTGACCGATCAATGCTTGTGGTTCCAGACTGCACGGGGTTCACGCTGCGGCCGGTGGCGGGGCTGCTGTCGTCGCGCGACTTCCTGGCGGGGCTGGCGTTCCGCGTGTTCCACAGCACGCAGTACATCCGGCACCACTCGCGGCCGCTCTACACGCCGGAGCCCGACGTGTGCCACGAGCTGCTGGGGCACGCGCCTCTCTTCGCCGACCCTGCCTTCGCTCAGTTCTCGCAGGAGATCGGGCTGGCCTCGCTCGGAGCGCCTGATGATTATATTGAGAAACTGGCCACGGTAAGCACAGACATACTACTTGGTACATTCTAAATTCGTACCTATATATTGGTCTAATAATAAATAATTCTCAGCCATAGTGTTTGTTAAAAAATATTATGCGTATATTTCAGTGCTTCTGGTTCACTGTGGAATTTGGTCTCTGCCGACAAGAGGGGCATTTGAAGGCTTTCGGTGCGGGTCTGCTCTCTTCGTTCGGCGAACTGCAGTACTGCCTCACGGACAAGCCCGAACTGAGGGCCTTCGACCCCGAGACCACCGGCGACACCAAGTACCCCATCACGGAGTACCAGCCCGTGTACTTCGTAGCGAACAGCTTTGAAGATGCCAAAGAAAAAATGATGTGAGTCTACTTACCTACTTTCAATCGAACATGTTTTGTCTGGAATTGTAGATGCTGTAGCTTTCAAAGAAGTATTATCATAAACGGAATAATTACATTCGTGCAAAAGCCGTATCATTGATTTTTATTTATTCGAAAACTGTTATCTAAACATAGGGGAAAATTGTATTTTTCAGTAAATTCGCTCAAACCATCCCCCGCGACTTCGCTGTGCGCTACAATCCGTACACGCAGAGCATCGACATCCTGGACTCGCCGCGCCAGATGACGGACCTGATGCGCGGCGTGCAGCAGGAGATGGAGCTGCTCCTCAACGCGATGAGCAAAATATAGAACCGCGAGTCGAACCTACACTCACAGTCAGACAGGACAGTCTAGTTGGATCCCACGACTGACACAATAATGCTCTATAAAAGCAGAAAATTAAGCCTGACATAGATATTGGTTCTGATTCTATTGTTGACCTACTACTAATTATATAAAATTGATACATTTATTTCGTTCTGACCAAAGATTGAAATAGCCTGGCTGCTATTTGCATTAAAATGTATTTTCACCTATAACAAAATAATTTTATATTACTTTTGTTTGTGTTTATAGAATCACCAGCAAACTATGCATATGTCGCATTTTTTTACTGGGCATTATCTATGTTTGTATATACTTGTCACAGAAAGTGAAATCGCTTTAAAATAAGTAGGTAAGAACCTCGTTATTGTTTCCTCTACAAGAATGTTCCATATGAAATTGTTGGAGCGCGTTTAAATCTTTTGTATGTATAATTATGACTATCGGCTTGAACGTTGATCAATGTCATTATCAGTTAAAATAAATAGGTTTACATGATAGTACTACTATTTTACTATTATATAAGAAAATAGCTTCTGCAATTTATAAATAGTTGCAACATAAATTAAGTACCTAGGTATAAATTGTTTAAATTAATGTATGTAATAGCAACTCATTGTATATTTATAAGGAAACGAAACAGAATGCCCACTATGTATTGTGATTTAGTTTAGATATACCTCAGTTTATGGTAGGTTGAGGTTGAGGAAACAGCCTTCATTCTCGTGAAGCTTAGCTCAGTGTATATCTAGAATAACTCGGTACGGCGTGTGAACACTAGTAATCAATAAGTAGTTATTTATTATTAAACATTATGTTATAAATAATTAAATAAATCGTTTAAGCTACCATTTAGCTTTAATTGTAATGTTAATAGAAACAATCTTATAACCAACATAATATATTTCATAATTTGTACAAATTAAACTTATGTAAGTACCTAGTACTTGTTTATTAAAAATACAAGATTTAAATGACGAGAGTTACTATAAATATGCTTAAAACTACGATCATAAATAGAATAACTATGCATTTACAGTGTTAAGTACATGGCTGTCTGTGTCTATATACAGTGAACTACGTAGAGAGTAGGTACAAGTACCTGCATGATTTTACGTTAATTGACGTGCTAATGCTACAAATTCTGAACATTTTACTAAGCTAATTAACAATTTAAATATACGTTAAGATAAAAAGGATTTCAAAATGAGATAGATTACGTTCGAAGGTACACTTAGGGCTCATAGTGGTACACTTTATGATTGAAATAGTCGATTTGTCTTATTGAAACTATTCGATGTCGTCTCCGACGTGCTGCGTTCTCCTCAAGTCGCATCATCACGATAAATACTCTCTTTATTTATAGATACAACATTTACTATATTTTACAACATTTACACACAATGGGGGCAATTCTGAGTGTCGCAAAAGCTAAACTAAGCTAACTAAAATTGTTGCCATCCTTTTTATTCCCATCGCTATGAAAGGGACGGCAACAATTTTAGTTAGCTTAGTTTAGCTTTTGCGACACTCAGAATTGCTACTATTGATTAAGTTAAATACAAAGAAAAATAATTTAAAAATCAAAAATGTACCTACCTACTGCAAAAAAAAATAAGAAAGGTACTCGTTAGATAATGACAACATGAACATTTGGCAAATGTTGTTCCAGAGTCATTAATAGGAATAGCAACAATACTTGATATTTCAATTTGAGAATGTGTAGTCTTTTTAACTATCAACAAAATCAGTAATATAGAGCACACTTCGTTTACTGTGTAGGTCCGTAATATTATTAAAATAAATCAATCCGTAATTTTATAGATTAGACTGCAGCAACCAACGATCTGGTGATTCGTGCTGTGTTGTGTTGTGAGACAGTATTCAACGTCCCGTGGGATAAGCACGATTGGAAGTGGGTTGATGAAGTAGCAAGGTCCAGTTGCGGAGCGGCGCCGGCGCCGACGGCGAGAGGCAGGCGAGCTCACACCTCGCTCTGCATGCAGTGGATCGAGGAGTCTTCCGAGAGCTCGTCCATAGAGGAGTCCGTAAATGATGTACCGTCTGAAAATTAATGTTTTAATTATATTTGTCACTAAGCATTATTAATATTAGCTATAAAAAGTAAATGATAAAAACTTCTTTGTGATAAAGGGAAAGATGATGCAATAGTAGATTGTTACACTAGGGTGGAAAGGTACCTATCGATCCAAAAGATACTTCAAGTGCGTTAATAAGTCTTTCACCCAAGGTAAAACACTGTGCTTTTTATTTCGAATTTTAGGAAAGTACTCAAATAAAATATCTACCTACTTGAAAATTTCAATCTTTTACATGAAAAAGATTTTAAAAAAAAATGTGTAAAGCACACACTTTTTTTAAATATTTTAGTCAAAATTGACAAAAAAGCTGAAATTCGAATACTGCTTTGCCAGAAAAAAACAATTGCTCAAAAAAGTTAAATGACACAACAAAGTGGCGTTACCTAAATAGGTGCTCTAATGGGAATACTTCTTTAGTAGGCGGTATAGAATTTCTCTTTAAATACCTGCCTCAAAATAAATATCAAAATAGAAGATGGCATTTTGATTAATTTGACAGTTATTTGCGTCCCATGGGTAAAAATAATTTTGGTAGGTACACATAAAAGAGGTACTATAACATAATATAATGTATACTCGTAAAAAGGACACTGGGAGAGTATGCGCAGTCATTACTTACTCATGAAAGTGCCTCGATGATTGTTTGGTATAATTCTTACCTATGGGCACAAAGGGCGGCTTGTTCTGGAAGGAGTAGGTGAGGTGCAGGTTAATGGGGCGGCCGAACCCCACCGCGTCGTCCCGCGTCATCACTGCGGACAAGACGGACCGGTCACTCTCAACGCTACTAGACAGGCTCTGGCAAAACGCTCAGTTCGCTTACTGCGGTACAACGGATGATAATAAGAGATTCGCAATGCAATTCGCTGGATAAGTAACAGCAGAAAGGCCAATCCATTGATCGATTAAGTTGAATCGAACGGATTTGTCTAATAATTATTTGGTATTACTTCGCTTAGCAGAGTCATAGCCGGAGCGCCGCCGTCGGCAGCGGCCGGGCGGTGTGGTGGTATACTAACATTGGTTCTGCTTGCCCTTGCCCGTGTGTTGGTGCTTCTTCTGGCGCGCGCGGCTGTTCTGGAACCAGACCTGCGTGACGCGCTTGCTGAGGCCGGTGACCTGCGCGATGCGCTCCAGGTCCTGCCCGTCCGGGTTCGAGTCCAGCTGGAAGTTCGCCTGCAGCACCTGCAGCTGCTCCTCCGTGAAGGTCGTCCGCACCCGCTTCGCCTTGCTCTTGTGGTAGCCTTCGGAGTCGCACCCGTCTAGAGTATACATTTTAGTAGGTACAAGTTTTGAGCAACTGAATTCGTTCAATGGTTTGGCTGATTTTAACAAGCATAAACAAATTATTCAGAGTGATCCACTGGTCTAAATATCGAATGGCACTCTAACAGTGCACTGTCAACAATAAAGGGATTTAATCTTAGACAACACTGGATCACTCCTATGGTTGGCGAGAAGATATGTAGATATTTACCATCAGAAGAGATGCTGCCGCCGTCGAGGGTCTCGAGGTAGTGCGGCTTGCAGAGCACGCGGTCCTCGTGCAGCGCGAACTGCTCGCCGGTGGAGAGCTGGCGGCCGCACGCGTCGCACGCGAAGCACGCCAGGTGGTACACCTGCTCGCGCGCCTTGCGCACCCAGTCCGAGGACGAGATGCCGCGGCAGCACTTCGAGCACTTCGCGCCGAAGCTTCTGCGGACAGAGTCCGAGGTCAGACGACACACAACAACCACACGATTTCACGCGCCTTAAAATTATTTATTGCTATTGTTTTAAAACTTTGACTGCCAATGTCGTGCACGAACTTGTCATGCCTCCTTCGAAGAACTTGGCAGCTAACGCGTTAAAAATACTAAGCAATTCATTAAATAATTAACGTGTTGTACAGTACCTAGACAGCAAACATTCTTGTATATACCTACCCCTGAAATAAATTATTCAAATTGAAGGTGTGTGTGCAAAACAATAGACTAAAATGTTTACCATGTTATTGGTCCATTTCATTACCATATTAGGCGCGGTGTTTTGGTAAATTAAAACAGAGTTTAATTTGAATTACTCTTTCGAAGCATAAATGGCGGTTTGGTCGCTTACCTACATAATAGCACAAACAAAAATAATATAATATATTTATAATAGCGCAAAATAACTATAAAAATAAAAGGAATTTCGCATTAGCAAATGTAAGGAAAAGACTTACAACAAGGAAGAAGTCAAATAAACAGAGTCATTTTTCATTAACTGGAACACATACCTACGTGAACTATTTAGTAAAGGTATGCGCGGTATTGAATGTTGTTCCATCAGGACGTACATGACTTAATCCTAGTTAGGAGCATGCAATACGGGAGTCGTGTTCGCGGCGCCCCGGCGCCATCGATCGATGAGCCAATGAATAAATTATTAAAATAATTGAATGTAGTTATACTAGTTTATGTAGGTACCAAGGTACTAAACTATTCTCGTGCTAAGGGCTTAGGGACTCAATTATGAAAGAAGCGGGCTACCGGCGCATACCATATTTAACATTTCTTATTTCTAAATAATATAAAACAAAGTCGAAGAACGGCTGGACCGATGAGATCAATAATATTCGATTCGTCACTGCTCCGAATAACACAATAATTATAAAAAACTAAAAAAATTTATGAAAATTAATTTGGAAGGAAATGTATTATTATTTTTTGGTACGATATTTTTAAGTGAACAAAATGAAGAGAGTCGCAGCCAGTTCACGGCTGTCCTGCTATTCCATCACGACGCAGACTGCGTCACGAGAGATTCTTCAAAACCCATATCGTACGGTAGGTGCGAAGAATTCCCAGTAACCTGGGAAATGAGCGCGTATGTAAATGTGATGCCCGGCACGAGCTGGATGAGAGAAGCCAGTGACCGTGCTTACTAGAGTGCATTCGAAACTTGATCTGTGGACCCCTGCTGACTGAAGATTAATAAAATGTAACCACATGTTAACATTATGTGACCGGCGCCGCTGTTGCCCGCTTACTGCGCAAGCGCAGGTCGCAGGCGCTGCCTGGCTCACCTGCCTGCGACATGGGCGCACGTGTACTCCAGATAATTAGCTGTTCTAAAGTTTTAGTAATGACCTAGGCTTTGTACTCTACGTGTACCTACCTACGTACATTTATAAAACATCTCTTGTAAAATAGAAAAAACCTCATGGTATTATTTGAAATGATACCAGTGGCCGAATCTTTAAAAAATTGTTTCTACGAATGGAAGAGTGGTAGGTATGTGCAGTGCACTTTGTGCAGAGATGGTTTGCTAGGAAGCGAAGGTATCATTTACATGTTGACTTTGAGTAGGTATTAAATAATGATAGGGCTTGGCTATCTAGTTCAAAAGAAAGTCTATTGTTGTTAATATATTGTCTTTCATAGTGTTTAAGCTTTTGCGATTACAATAAATATTTTGAAACAGATACAAATATTTTATACTTGGACATGGGATTTTATCGCGCTATTTACCTTATTCACATCCTGCGGTTTCGGCTAAACTAGAGCAGCCAGGTTTTCAGACTGGGCCTGGGCTGGGTGTTTGTGACTACACGAACCGAACCGAGAGAAACAACACAAAATTATGCCATACCTACTTATGCATATCTGCCTAAAGTTTAAACATGAGTAGGTACTTAGGTATATTAGAGGTACATAGGTCGGTACCTATTTAAAAAAAGTGATAATGCCCACAGTTTGAAGGAAGTAAATGCATGCTAATCTATATAATGAATGGCCGATACATATTCTGATACCTAATCGTTTTGTTATTTTGCAGGTCTTCATATAAGCAGGTTTTTCTTAAACTGCCTTGAGAAGTAATTCATCACGAGATTAAAGGCTCATCGGTGTAATTACATTATGCGGCGATAAACGCATCCCAAATGAGTTATGTCGCGGCTATGGATGTGCTCGCGCCGCCGCCGTGCCGATGCCGGCCCGCGCCCGCAGTGGTCGGACAAGGTCGCAGTAGTTAAGCGCCGAAAATCTAAAACTAAGGAATATACTGCATTTAAGAAGCTACATTCCGCTCACCACGCCGAAGATCCTCATGAGATCTTCACCAAATTTTTGTCATAAAATTAAACCGAACTATTGAAATCGGATCTCATAAAATATATTATCGAGTAGCCCCTCTTTTGCCCCTTTTTGGAGAAAGTACCGGGCAGTCCCCGGTCTGTGCAGGACTATTACAAAAATGGAAAACTATAACGGCTCCATAGCCATCACACCCATTACACCCCCATGGGTGTGTTAATGGACTAGTTACTGGGAGAACTGTGGGGACTTTATGGCCCGTCGCCGACACTGAGAAGAAAGTTGCTTTGAGCATTTACACAACATTCTGGATTTGGAGACCGATTCAGGCGATTTATGTTTAAGCACACCGAAAATAAGGCAGGCGAGATGCATCTTTTAATTTTTAAGATAGAGTGTGGTGTGGATTAAGGAAAGGTGTGATATGACTCTGGGTGGTGTCTAAAGCCTAAACGTGCGCAAGCACTTTGCACCCTTTGTATACGACCAAGCAATCGAGGACTAATCACAGTGTCATACAGCCGGTTTCTCGAACGCAGATCATCTCCAAAATTACCAAATCTATGGTCAAATCACGTGACAAGTGTCTAATGAGGAACAAATTCGACACTGTCACGTGATTTGACCGTTGATTAGTGATTTTTTGAAATTACATACACAGTTATTACGAAATCACATAGTGAAATCGGCTGTAAGTAAGTATGTACCTATGTAGTTTAATTTATAAAGTACCTAATCGTGATTCAACCAGCTGAATACGTAGTTCCTCGCTGAGATACTGTCTAATGTTATATAACACCATAAACTTATAAAAATATGTTTTTACCGACGCGGTTACATGATTCGCATAGGTTCCTAAAATGAGCATCCATAATCAAACCCAAGATGCGCGCTTCGTAAACGCATTTAATGGGTTCTCCCATCAGAGTTACATTCGATCGATGGGAAGTTAAGACTATCGAGTCTCAGTTAAGTGCCAAAAACTAAATCATGAGTTTTAATGAGATTAAGTACAAGCTATTATTGTGTGAAGTTAAGTTTTTGAATAGCCTCGCCAGCGTTCTCAGGTCTAAACGAAATGTATACCTACTTGGACAACGTCAGCTCATGGGCATCGTCGCAATTATGAGCCAACAGGACGTGAGATGTTACCGGGTTTTAAACTATACCTACCTACTAACTATACTAGTAGGTAGGTAAATCGGTACTTATACCTATCGGTTTTAATCTAACACGGTGAAAGTCTCTTCTAATAAAACGATTTGAAAAATACATTTTACTTACAAATATAGTCATAGGTTTGAACAGAAACCTTTCAATGATGAATAGGAGGTATGTATGTATCTTTTGTTCCGTCTTTTTGTGGTAGTTGTCCCCTTACTTGGGTGTCGCGGCGATAGCGCGCTGTTCTCAAAGTGCAAACTCGCGTGTTCTACTGGTATTAATTCATGAAGCCGCCGCTTATCGGAGCAGCCACCGACCGCCGCCGCTCCGGCCGACAGCGGCGAGAGCGGCGCGCAGCTGCTACACCGCGATGCGCGGGCTTGCCAGAAAGGTGAAGCATCCACATTACCTACATTTATTTTCTTCCAATTTTAATGAATATAATTTTTTACTTTAACCAGATTTTTCGATTGAACAAAAACTAAATACAGTAGGTACTTATGTATGTTTTCACGTGTCGTGATAGCTGATATTATAAAAAATAAGTTATTAATGTATAAAATGTATAATTCATTTACTCTATTCTAAACGAATGTAATGAGCCGGCTGTGCGCCACACGGCTAAAACCACTCGATTTGCATCGAAGCCGGCGCCGGCCGCTCGCTTCGTCTTATCATCGCTTATTAACATTTTGTCGCCCGAATCACTTAACTGCTCTCGCATAATTAACGACTGACACATTAACAAGTTTTAACACTTGCCGGTAATGAAGATGTCACGTCCCGGGAAATACGTCCGAGTGGGAGAAAGGAGGGGAGAGCTTTCTTTAGGTGGATCTCATAATCATCAAAAACTTGGATTGCTAAGGTTAAAGTATCCAAGTGAGGGAGTCTTGGAGGCGCCCGTGGCACTTATAAATCCTCGCTCAATGACGGCTCGTCCTCTGCCCCTCCCTCCCCCATATTTCAATACCAACGACATGATTTAAGTTATTGGTTTTAGACGCAACACCAACGCGCCGAAGTGGACGGTAACGACGGCCGCGGGCGACGACGGACACAATGCTGGGCCAATAACAAAGTTTTATGATTATCGATGACTGATTAAAGGCGTACATTATTTTTAATTACTATGTTTTTAAGTCCTACTACCACTAAAGTATCAGCTCATGTTGTCGACATTTTACCTTTTGGTACCTTTGTACTTTTTACAAGCGGTGATAGCGGGTTCGGTATGCAAAACATGAGGTAGGTACCTATGCTAAATAAATGTTTTCTATTCTATTCTTTAATTCAAAACATTGCTTCTGCGCTAGAGTATTAACACGGCTAAAAGCTTCAGGGAATTGTTAATTATCACTACAATAACAATAGGGTTTAATGCTAAACTCGAGCCACTGCCTTTGGTAGGTACATTAGTTGGTAGATACTTTTATTTTTATCGTGGTGGGAATAAGATGAAGTGCTCAGCACAATGTACCCATTAGTGGAGTGATCGTCCGTCGCAGGTTTAGCACTCTGGTCGAAGTGCCAGACCGTAGATAGTAAAACTAAATCGATAGCTATTGTTTATTATTCCGAATCGATCTAAGGCTAGCTTATTTATGCGCTAGAGATTAATTAAAGGCTGGGAGGACATGGAACATTTACATATACACGGTGTGCGCATTTGCGGCCGCGTGGGAGGGGCTCGCGTGCCTGTTGATTTGCGACTTTCGGATATGAGCCTGAGATCATTATGTGCGCGGGATAGATAGTGCGACAGAGGTTTCAATTAAAAGCTCTGCAACACCCGGCCGCCAGCGCCGCCCGACTGTTTGGATGCAATATACAGAGTGATCGCGCACTTCCATCAAGCTTCACCTGTGTCCACCCACTAGCTTCCGTCTTGCGCAGGCGCTCCCTTCCGTCGCAGACAAAGGATGAAATAAATTTACTACAGATTATTCGACAATAACAGCTCGTCCTTTTCATAACCACGAATGTTTATTCGGAGGGCGTTAAATAAACAAAATCTAATCGTCTGAAACTCGAAGAGCAATCTTATGAGCGCCAGCGCCATCGGCGAGTTGGAATTTACGAGCCACAGTACAGCCCGGCCGGCTGGGCCCTGCTCACGACCGCTGCCTGCCTGTCATACTGCGGTACGGACAAAAATCATATTATAGGAAAAAGATGCATAGTTCAATCGTGGTTCTAACCAATTATTTTTTCATATAATTATTTTATAATAACCGTGGGTAAGTATTTGATGAACCATGGATAGAATCACATCAGCTAGCTTTGCTAAAGTTGTTGATGTTCATTTGTCTTTTAAATATTCAGATTCACTAATTGAACGTCATTAGACAGATAACCCAACCAGTTTTTTTCTATTTACAAGAAACATAACGACAATTATGACGAGGTCAGCAGGACCATACATACATAATTCACCGTGAAACCGTGAAGTTGTGATATCGTCGCGTTAAGATAGCGTTTGCGGATTTACGATATCGTTAATTAACATCACAATCTATCGAGAAACAAATTCTTGTAGTGGATCGTCGCAACCATGCGTGAGGGAACGTTTCAATGCAACATGTAACATGCAACATGGTGCTCTAGATATAAGTAATGTGTATTTCAGTTGAAGTGCACCAGCTGATCCGAGCGGACTGTGGCGCGGCACCTCTCGTTATGCACAACAAACAAACAAATTGTAATACTGTGACATTTCAGTATAACGAGGAGCCCGCGGGAGCGCCCTTTAGGGGCATGGCGCCTGCGCCTGCGCCGCCGTGTCATACATCTACCAAAGGCTCTCTTCTCTTTGATTACAACTGTCCTACGTTTATTTTATCCCTTCTTATAAATTAAGTGATCAAAAAAGGCCACAATAATTATGTACATGTTACACGACATCAATTTTAATATTTTTAAAATACCTAAGTAAGTACTCTCAGCAAAAGTTCCAACCCACTTTCTTCTTTTGGCTTCTTATTTCGAAATTACTATCGCCGCGTCAAACTAGAGCCGCCACCAAACCGAACAATAATATTAATAATAAATATTAAGTAATATTATTAAATTCGAATCGATTATTGAACAAATCAAATTATATTATTTCAGTTAAAATTATAACCAAATGGAATGTCACTGGATTTTACAGAGAAAATCCTCAACACTACAGAACGCCTGCTCGATGAGCTCAATTTGCTTCAATTTGCTATAACTCAGACTGGGAGCTTCAACGACGTGTTCAGGGTGGTTGTACACCCCAGGTCCTAGGACATGGCGAGCCTCTCAGACTTGGTGAGCCTGTGAGCCACCGCGGCCAGTCTATGGTCGCGGGTAACTTGCACCACCTCATGCCGATCTCCAAGCGTTTCAAAGATATTTAACAAACATTGTTACTTGATATATATCACGATAGCGGGCAACGTAAGTATCCGCAACGAGATAAAGTATTTTTGCGAAAGACGCGTCCCTCGGCAGCGTGACCCCTCAGTTCAGATCCGTAAGTACTAGTCCCACGAGTAGATGCTATATGAACGCTACAGTATTTTTCGATTGTTCAAAGAAAACCGAAAACCAATAAAAGGTTTTATAATAAAGGTTGATAGACACCTAATGTCAAGCCGAGGTCGAATGATACCATCCACATATGGTCTACACTCGGACTGACACGTTGTGCATTGCTGTCATCTTGGACCGGAAAAAAACGGTCCGAAATGGGAATAAGTTGAATATCGGTCGGTAACATTACGTATAGTGCACAAACTAGCAATACATTAATGTGTCACATCGAACCGTAAATTTTTTTTTGTAAAAAATCAATCAGTAAAACAGTAAAATCCCGTGTAGTGCACAAACGCCTCTAATTTACGTAGGTACTTGATTAGATATTTTAAGGATTAAAGTATTACAATTTCAATTGTTACTAATTACATCAGTATTTTATTAAATATTAGTTAGGCTCTACCTACTTGGAGTTTGTACATTTTTAATAGAAAGCTGGTTGTGGTTACTTTTGTAAAACTAAATAAGGCTAGAAAAGCTACTACACCCTTGGAATGTATGTCCTTCTGCAAAAATCATGATTTTAGAAAAAATAATTCAAAGTAACATTCGATTTCATGACTATTAAATACAAGAGTAAAGTTTGGGAAAGCATTGGCTCTCCAGGACCACCCTGCGGTTTGACCCGTCACCGCTTGGTACCGACCACAACCATACCAAGGTCTGCACGTCACCGATTAAAATATATGGTTCCTCCAGTTATCACAATCAAAATAAATGACAAATGAAATCGTAGGTGCAAGTCACGCGGCCGGTGCTAGCATTCCGCTTTGTTGGGCCACACTCACCCGACAAATTTTCAATAAAACCACTCGTAGGGACATTGCCCTTATTTTTTTCTCTTTTGATGATAGGAGTGAGTTCTCACGCACCTGTTGCCTTTCCTCCAGTGGAAGTATTATGGTAATGATGGTTTTAGGAGCATCGGTATTGTTCACCTGAATATTGAATAAGTACCTACTTAGTTTCGGAGTAACTTGAACAATGTTTTTTCCTGTTGGCTAAGAATTGAATCCAATCAAACTGTGCATCATTTATACCTAAGTACTGTGCAAAATCAAATAGAATAGATTTACCTAGTACCTAATATATACATAGGTACAGTTTATTATTTTTATATTTTTCGTTACAGGAAACTAGGTTTTTAATTCGTAACCAGTTACGGCATAAGAATAATCTTTAGTTGTACGTATCCACATGGACATCGTTACAGGAAACTGACTAGCAGTTTAAGGATCATGATGAAGAGTAAAATGCCTTATTGACCTTTAAAGCATGTCAATAAGAGTGATGATGATCATCAACATTTTCGATATAATCTGAAATCTGTTTCCGTCAGTAAGAATCGAATCAAAACATGGTATCGATTGCGAGCGCATCGATATTTACAAACAGGGCCGCCGCCGTCCAGTGGACGGGGTGTACCTACTGACGAGTGGTGTCGATAGTGCAGCATCACCGCGCGCAGCCACACAGCGCGGGTCAGGGGTCGGGAACTAACTGCTGCGGCGCTGTGGCGCGCCCGCGGACCGCCTACTCGGCGCATTCCTCGCGCATTCTCTACCCTCCCCTCCGCACTCCGCGCACCCCGCATTGCCGTCTCCAGACTCCGATAATGATGACTTTGTACATTTCTAATGCGTAAGGTTAATTGGACGCGAGCAGGCTATTGTAAAAGAATTACGAGTTCGTACTTTTCATAAACGAATATTATTAATTTAGTTTTTACTTATACCGAAATCAATATTTCTGCGGAGCTTATGTGATGTTTGATAACTCTTTTGTAGGTAAGTAATATTTTTGAAAGGACCATGGAGTTCCTGCTGACAGATGTTGCACTTAGTTTTAATTTACACTAACTAGAGATTAAGGATAGAATTTAAGTGCATCAAAAGTGGTAGTAATACGACGCACCGCAGAAGCATGAGGGAAGGAAGGGGGTGAGGATTATAGCAGGTTCGTTTGCTTATCGTATGTAGTCTCCAACGCGCAAGAGTTCCGCTGGCAATGCCACTAGCAGTCACTCATGGCATCGTCTTCAACGATATACGATCGCCTAAGCAAACTATACCATGGATCTTCTAGGGTCGAGGGTGATGGTTGGGAGGGTGGGAGGCAGCACTCACTTGGCATAGTCCTGCTTGCAGTAGACCTGGCGGTCACGCAGGAAGCAGGATGGGTGTCGGTCGAGCTGCACGGCGCAGACGCAGCAGCGCAGGCAGGCCGTGTGCCAGGCGCCGCCGCCCACCTCCAGCAGGAAGCGGTCCGCGATGGGCTCGCCGCATGCGCAGCACGCCCGGTGCTCCGTCTGCAACACAATACATCTTCTACTTCACATGCATAGTTAATGCAGTTATTATAGAGCATCGTTACTATAAGTGACTGAAGATAAAAGTTACGGGTTACAATATCGATGTAGTTATTCATAATTACTTAGTAGAAACATTTTTTAAAGTTTCGGAGACAACATAGTTACAACATAACGTTTTCAAACGATGGATAATGCATACTAGCTATGAATAATTGAGTGCATTACACACACACCAAATTGTTTACAACTTTGTATTAGAAAAACAAATGGTCGTTCTACAATGAGTGCAGTAACCTGGTTAGCTACTGCAGAGCACCGTAATTGCTGCGCACACAACGAATTATAAATTGTATTATTTGTCGCAACATGTGCAATTGTACAATTTGGACACGGGGCGGGTGATTTGATTGCCGGAAAGAGGGTGGGGGGTGTAATCCAATATAAAATGTTGCATAAACACCCGACACGGCTTTGATTCGTAATCAAGTTTAAAGCATACTCAGGGCGACAAGTGGCTACCGTGTGACTATGCCAACATACACGCGTCAGTGTCAACTGAGAGCCCTAAGCGAGAAATCAATTAAGAAAAAACCTGGTCAAGTGCGAGTCCATTCAGGTTGATTGATTGTATTTCATTCTGACCAAGACGACTGGTTTAATCGCAATAGTTGATAAATATTATCTTACTAGTTCGTTCGAGCTAGTTGAGTAGTCAAATTAGAAAAATAATACTAGTTGATAACAAATAGATTTGATTGTTTCTGATGCACATTGAATTCTTAAGTTCAGGAAAAATCAGGAAAGAGCACCACGGCACCGCAGCGTGCCGTGCGTGCGTCCGGTGCGGCGCGTCCGGTGCGGCGCGGGCTGAGCCGGAACTATGGCGTGACCAATTACACGAGTAATTACTGGAGGGTACAGAACTCCCTCGGAGTCGGAGGGAGCAGAGGCTGCTGACGTCCACGGTTCTATTCATCCCGCTTTACTAACTAAATTATATTATCCTTTCCTCGTCATCTGAGTTTGATTTAATTCTATAAATCTTGGTAGGGAGTTTCATGAACCGATGTTTTCCACAACAGTTGACCTATGAGTAGGTACATTTTAGTATTATGTCCGATTACATTGTACCATGCAGGCATGCAAATAGGTAGGTACTATTCAATTAATTAATTTAATTATGGAAAGTAGCATACTTCTGCCTTTAAACTTATAATTAATTGTCCCTATGGTTTAAATATTGATTTAATGAATAATATAATTAAATACCTATGTATTTTTTTCTTTTATCCTAAAACGATCACCTGACAGGCTTTTTAATATATATTTTAATTACCATTTGTCATATAGTAGGTTAGGTATGTATGCTTGATTATTTGTCATTTTACGTTTATACAATTTAATATGTAAGTACACTCTTTTCACTTGTACGTAAGAAATTAGCTCCACACCAACCGTTAAAATGGCGTATAGAATTAACAGGCAATTAACATAGTGCACCCTCCGGTCTCGAGTCCATAATTCACGTTCACAGTTCACCCTCGCCGCGCCGCGCCGCAGCCGGCCGCGCCGCACCGTGTCGTGTCGCGGCGCGGTGCCTCCACCCCACTACAAACAACTACAAATTCATAGCAATAAACAGCTTGACGATAACAGCGCGGCGTCTAGCGCCAGCATATGCACCACGTCCCGCCTCAGCCTCCCGGGTCCCCGGCTCTCCGGGGACGCGAACAATGCACCTATCAGAATCTTAACGTAACTTTCGTACCATTCACAATAGATCCCCGGTGGCCACATTGTGGTGATCTCCTTTTTTACTTCATTTTTTGTCACACAGATGACGTTGTTTGATCGCATTTATCATGGCATTAGACGGGTTTGTTTGTCTTACGTATTGTGGAAATTATGGAAATTAATCCAATTTTGGAGAGGCTATACCTCTGTCTGAGTAGGTAACCATCATTTGAGGCTTTTTGTTAGAAATCTCATACTTGGTAAACTGGCATGGCTTTAGCATTGCTTTACTTGGGTTGGGTGGGAGTACCTAAATTACGATGTGTTTCAAGAATGTTTATTATTAATAGGATAATTTTGCCAACCGAAAAGACTAGGTACAATGTTTCATTAGAAATTTACAATGAGTTTGTAGGTATTGTTCATTAAAGAACTAAGTTTTAAATGAAGAATGCTGTGCAAAATATGCCCTTACCTCCTTACAAAAGAAGTAATACTTATATATACCTTTACCTACTTTATAAGGATTTAAACACTGACAAACAACACCATGTGCAAATCGATTACTAACCTACCAAAAAAACCGTTTCATAAAGTATCATTGCATCCAAAGTCATCGATATCCAATGACCGTGCACAAAGCTTTTGTGTGCGCTGAATGGATCGAGCGACGCGACATGAGGAGCATCGCAACCCGCGCATTGTGCGCTGATTTGGCGGGCGTGACGCGACTCCACAACGTGACTTGTTTACATAATCACGTTTACAAAGTTTACGACAGAACTGAGTTATCATTATCTATCTAGTCTAGGTTAGGTCTAGACGAATTGACATAGCAAAATATGTCATAAATGTACTTTTGTTGAGATTTGGTAAGACGAGTGACACTTTAATATTAAAAAGAGGCTTATATTCGTAAATGCAATTTGCCAATGATTATTTTGATGTCTGCTTAATAATATTCCTTAATTACTGTTCTACTAAAAAAACAGTGATAATCTTGGTAAGCCTATTTGCAGCAAGTATACCCCGGGGCTTAAGAGGGTTTTTAGTACAATATGATACACAATGCTTGAATAATAGACCACAAAGGTGACTTCATAATCCACAATATAAAACATAATGGCGGAAAGGGCACTGCGACGTGTGGGACAGGCGTGACGCGCGGCTTTGTCCAGCGCATTGTCTCGCTGCCGGAGCCAGCCGCCAGGCGCAGCCGCCAGCAGTGCCACCGGCATCAGGCGCCCTAGCCATTGTCACGGACTTACATTTGCAAATCCGATTTATATTTGAATATAATTGACTTTCGGCCTCGCATCAGGTAAGTATACCACGAGTCGCTCGCTCATTGTGCTCGGCTGATCTCAATGGCATTTTTATCGACCGAACATGATAAATGTATTTGGGAGATTAAGTTCCGTGGGTGTCTTCGCTGGGCGCGCGGCTATTCAAATATGTTATGGAATGTGTTTGAGGTTTGTAATTGTAATCGATCGCCGCATGTGTTCATTGTATTGAGCTCTCGTCCGAGACCGGTGCATGATGCCTTTCTGTCTAGTGAAACGGATTTAAATATGCTAGCGATCGGAAGACTATGTTTATTTCGCTACATTTAGAGGAGTGTAGGCACACCATTCGTCAAGACGCACAATACCCGCAAACGAGCCCTCAGCCCTCGAAGGCGCGCCACGGGGACCGGGCCTCGGTGCCTCGGTGCCTCGTTTCGTATTCATGGAGGAAGCAACTTTAGACGCCGGAAGAAATCATGCGGAAATCGGGCGCGATTTATTCAAAACATTTGTAAAAACTTCAAACGTCATAACTTACGATATTTGTTTTCATGAAAGGTATCTCGATGTTGTTTTTTTATTGTTATATCAAAACTTAAAAGCAACTGACAAAAACCGTGAATAAATGATGTGTGCATGTCAGCGAGCCGGCAGGGCGCGGGGTTGGCGGCGGCGGCGGCTCGGTGAGGCTCGGTGTACAATGCGAGAATGGCCCAGCGGGGCCCCGCTTCACACCATTCAGCCATTCACGGTGACGGAGGTCGCGCCATCCGTCATGGCCCATACAGCGCAGCGACCCCCGAGCCATGCAAATGTGCCTGCAGCTTATCTCTCTAACGATCATCTACCTATTCCTCGAACGGATAGTCCATAATAGTCCTGATTCCCGGAAACTTCTTTAAAATGTAAACAACGATAGTTTGCATCTCTTTGCATGCAGCTCTTTTCTATCAATGTTACATTATAATACCTTATTTCTACAAACATGTGTTCATTGCCATGAAGTCAATCAAAGAGGTTTTAATTAGGTTATTTATTTATGTTATTATTAGTCAATACAGAACATACTTACATAGCTGATATTTTCAAAATTTATTCCAAGTGAAATTGCATAACAATTATACATAATTAGTTTTAAAAACTAAAAACACGATTTCTGTTTGACTTTGAAGTTTTGTCGTTCTTGAATGAGTCCTGTTTATAAATTTTGAAATGATTATCAATCAAGTTATTATATTTTCAGCGGTAAGTTATAGCAAAGTTTTAATTTAGTCTGACGTTTTGAAGTAAGTTAAATCACGTTACAGTTTTCACTACATATTTAAGTACAAGTGAAACTACTATTAGAAGCATGCTAAAAACAATCAAAACTAGGCTTTTGCTATAGGTATTTGTCATAATATCGTTACCATTTTTTTATGCCCTAAATTGACATAGTAACCTTAACTTAAACCGAGCATCTAGACACTCTGCCTCCCTGGAAAACACAGTTTCATTACTTTTTCGGTTCAATATTTGCATTAGTTTAATACTCAACAATTAGGTATAAGTATAGGTAAACTAAGTATAATTTGCGCCTAGAAGTTGTAATATCAGTAAATCTTCGTTACGTTACAGCAAAGACTATGATAACCAAAGGTTACGGGTATAAAATACATTTTAAGTAAATACTTAGGTAGGTAGGTAGGTATGTAAAACACAGCCAGCTGATTCTAAATATTGACTGGCTTTACAAATTCTACTCAAAATAAAAAGTCAGATTCACACCCGTGGCCCCGATAAGCATCTACAAGTAATAATCGTCAAAACGCCATAAAACTTTTTGATACCAAAAGTGCGGTTACGAAAGCCATTGTTGCAAGTAATATATTACCTCTATTCTGAAGGCTCGACGGTTTGACCCTACAAAACAAAATCGTTGGAATTTCCAGCGCAAATACCGACACTTGAACACGAGACCCTGCTATCTCGTAGATTACGCTATAGCCAACCATAAGAGCTCTGAAATAGGAACGACAATGGAGTAGTAGCGCATTCGCGTGGTAGTGATTGTCGACAGCGGGGCGTGGCGGGGCGTGGCGAGCCAGCACGGCGACCACGTGACGCGCCGCGCCTGTGTGTGTGACCTATTCGCACTGTGACGTCACTCAGCCGGCAGGCTATTTTCAAAATGTTCTAGTGTAAGTTTTGTGCTAGCAATAGTTTTCATGAAAAGGTGTTTTTAAAATACTTTTCACGAATCTTCCAGCTGCATAAACAAAGAGCGAATATTACAATGGAATTTTCAGTGTTACTTGACAGGCTGATATCTACAAAAACATTAACCGACTTAAAAAGAAGAATGTTCTATGTTCCACTGTAGGTATGTATTTAATGTTTGTATTATTCCGTCAATAGTGAACCGATTTTGAAAATACTTATTTTGTTTGAAAAATATATTCTCGAGGTGCTCCCATAAAAAAAATGAGGACTTGATGAGGATCTTCTGAGTTATAAACAGAAATGCACCTCGAAAAAGCAGGAAACTCTCTTCGAAAAAAATTAAGTGTGTTTCATACCAAACTTTATATTTCTGTTACTTGTTGTGCCATTTCGCTAATTCATAAACTACCTACCTACTTGATATGGTTGGGAGCAGCTTATAAAATTGGATTTTTTTTTATTTTGCTTTGTATTGCAGATATTTTACTCTAGTTCAAAATCCGTGATGTTTCAACTTTGACCTACCCATAATGTATACCTAAATGGTCTAAATGTGGCATGATATCCAATCCAAGTAAATAATATTGTTGAAGTAAAAAATAGAGCCAAAGACATATTTTGTTAAACATATCTAAGTTAAAATCTCACTTTCCGCTTAATTGAGATCGTTATTGTACCGGCTCATAGGAAATGAAAAGCTGCAGTAAGTGTATGGTAATGTATGTGGATGCATGTGTGAATAAATAAGTGCGAGGCGACGCGCGCGCGGATGCGTAGGCGCAGCAAATGGAGTTCCCGTGTCAGCCGCCGCGGCCCGTAATGAGCGGGAGATTCACTGGTTCACTCCCGTCCTGTCTCCCTGACTGCAGGTGGAATATTCCGAGTTCTACAATAATCTTCACCGACCTCAGAAGAAAAAAAAATAAGGAATAAATCGCTGCACCAGTTAATCAATCGACACCACAATCGTATATTGTCAGGTGTCATAACAATATATATCTTTAAATAAATTACTTATTTGATTTGATTTATTCAAACGCGCTAACCTCTGCTAATACCTGTCTAATTAAAAAATATATCCTAAATACCTACACCTATTTAAAACTAAATTAGTTGGCTGGAGAAACCGCCAGCCACGGTTATAGTAGTTAATACCTGCTACATACTTATAATGATAAATGCCTTTCAAGGTGAAATCTTCATTTAATAGAGCCTAGGCCGTGATTCGCTGTGAGAAAAAAGATGTGTTAAATTGCAAAGGAGAATGGGCAAACACGTATGGAGCGACCAAGAATAAATAATAAATGCAGCAAGATAGAAAACTCCATAGATACAAATCTTCAGAAATCGATCTAATCCCAGTCAGCAGAGCTTCGAACCTCGGTAGTCTGTCAATCATTAAATTACGAACAACTATAAAATCACAAAATCAATACCAAAACAGTTAAAGCAGTTTCAGTGAATTGGAGGTTGAGTGTGGTCAATAAATTATTATTTAAGCAATTTATAAAAAGTTGGACAATGTTACATTCGCGCGTATTACAATAGGCCGAGTGGTAGATGCGTGCAGACAATGAGGAGGCAGTTGTAGACAAAGCGGTGCAGCGCAGGTGGGACCAGCACGCGCCCAGCGCCAGCGTCCCGCGGCGCGCTAGGCCTGCGACGACAGTGTCGATGATGGCATCGATGTGGCATCCTGAAAGGCTTGACCGACCTGCGTGGCCAGCTTGCATCGCCATGACTATGACGATCGTTGTAACACATCACGAGAGTGGGCACACTTCATCATTAAAGTAAGTTGATTTACATTAAAAATATCTACTTAAGTGATGAATGAGAGCTGTCATAGTATTTTAGCGAGCAGTAAACGTCTGTAAATTTTTAAACCTCTAGTTTCCCAATACATTTAACTTTTTATAATAAGTAAATGAAAATAACAAAACACACTTTATCTGTATAGTAGAGTTTGTATCTAGTTATTTTGATATAATAACGGTCTTTGAACGTGAAAGCACATATTTTATAACTTGCCCATTTATCGATCTGTCGTTTATAGAAGCTCGATGCACGTCACTAGCCGGCACTCGGCACCTGCAGGTCCTGGCTGGACGCTCGCGTGACTTTCTAACAGGACACAATGTTTCGATAAGTAGGTACATGCAGTATATTATGCTCTGCCTGACATTTACTAAATGTCTGTTAAGCACTAACTTAGTAACAATTGATTAAGTGAACTCATGTGGATGTGGCGGACTGTAGGTGCTGGCAGCACTCTGCTGACCGATTGGCTTTAATATCAACTACCTAATTGTTATTTTGTCGGCTAATTTTTTTTTTTCAATTTTTTACTCTTTCCATTTCAGCTCTATCTATTTTAGATTTATTCTCATATCCATTTTAATTTTCATCAGAGTCCAATAAACACAAATGTGCTTTTATATTACTGTTTGTGGCCGAAGCGCAAGATTGCAGCACTGCTATGAGTGTAAGGCTCTAAATCAAAATACCAATAAATACTCATGTGATATTCAATGATTGGAACCGCGGCCGGTTTCCTGCCGCACGGCAAACGCAAACAAACCGCACCGCCGCCGCGCCCTCCGGCGGCCGCCACCAATCCCAGCAACTTTTAATTAGTTTAAAATTTTGTTTGATAACGCTATGAATATTAAAAGGGTCGATTAATTTACTACTCGAGCCACAGATTAGGGGGTAGTTCCGAGATCGTCGGTGTCGAATCGCAGGCAGCCTCATCGGCTATCACCTCTAGGGCTGCTCAACAACACTCCATCACGTTCTTAAAACAGTAACGTCAATTATTTTCACACTGATATCAGTTTCATGAGACCAATTAGAATTTTTATACAAAAGATTTCAACGCGCTTGTTATTTATGGAATAAACCCTATTGTCCTTGGCGTAATACTTTATGTAACTAAGTAGGTTACAAAATGTTTCTAAAACAGTTAGTTGAATAGTTTTCCTCCGTACAGTGCAGATAAGATGTAAGTATTGTAAGTGCATGCGACACCGGAAGCTGGCAGCCCTAGCGGCCGCGGCCTAGCGCGCCAGTATTAATACGGGCCAACTGGCGCCTTCACCCGAAAAAACCTCGGAATGTATTTATACATCAATAAGAGTTGTTGGGCATCGGGCATTATCGTAAAATGTGAATAGTATTAATAGTTGGCACAAGGAGAGCCGCTCCTATTACCGGCTGAGTTATTTGACAGTTATAATGCGGCTTACAGACCGACCGAACTTGTAAAATACCTAAATATGTATATTAGAATACAGAGTGTAATTTATTCAGAGTTATTTAATTAGAGATAAGAGGGAACATCATGTATTGTTAGGTTCGCAAGCGGCGCGCAGCCTACCGTGACGCCGCGCCGCCGTGACGTCGGTAGTCGATTTTTGATAGTAGTCGCTAGCAAAAAATATAATGTAAAAAATAATTAAAGCTTAGGTTGTGTTCTTTGGAAATGCCTGAAAAACAGTTCAATTTCCCCGGTATAGAGGCTGGAGTGACGTCACACACGACCGCGCGAGGCCGCCGCGGCGCGACTGCATCGATTTGAGCAAACTATCGCATACTCCACGCTTTCAGATAATTGGTTAATTGTCTGGGAACTAAACGTCCATCTCTATGGTTATTTACAATACCTAATAATATCGCAAATGAAAAACATGGTGCTGAAAATATCTTGTCAAAAGTTAAGATTGTATCAAAACATAATTATTTTTTATTATGATGAAGTGAAACTAAGCCTGTCGGCTGAGCGGAAGGAACGCCACATAACTTGTTATTTGATCGCTAAAGCCAATAATTTATCGTGTGTAGCTCATCAAGTGTCCATCGGCGGCGGGCCGACGAGTCGACCGAGGCCGGGCGCGGGTCCTCTGTGGAGGCCGCGGATCGTTTTTGTTTTCAATATGCAATAAATAGGCTAATAACGAGGATGGCTCGCGCCAGCCAGTGCGGGGGCCACGGGGCTGCGAGGGGGGTGGCGGGTCCACGGGGGGCGGCAATATGGCGGCTAATTGTTTGTAATTAGCCCTCCTCGGCCGCCGCCTCATGCCCGTGTTTATAGACTGTTTATTACTTAATATGTTAAGATAGCCGCTATATTGAGAGATCGAGCAATAATAAGCCGTTCGATTGCACAATATCATTGAGTTGTGGGAATCTTACAAGTTATTCCGTTGCATATTGACTTTCTTTGTGAGAAGCCTGCCGCCGGCCCTGCTCTAAAACCTATTGCCGATAGACGTCTTTATGTTGATCATTTAATTGGTTATTATAAAACTATGCAATCAAAATGTTAATCTATTGTTCAATGTTGTGAAAGGATCTTCACCGGCTCTATACTATCGATATAGTCCTGTTATAGTCGCTCATGAAAGGTTATGAAAAGATAGACCTACACACACGCTCTCGAATATAAAAATAAACTAGCCGAATACACTTGAACAAAATAAGTTAACAACTACATTTTAACCTCAGCAGCTCGAAAACGATTCCTTTATTGCAAGAAAATAGATAACTCATAAAATAGCTCACTAGCAGAGATGTGTTTCTTCACTGCGAGAGCAAAATAAAGCGTTTGGAATACACAATCTTAAATTTTACCTAAACCAGCTTTATATAATATGCTTAGTGCTTAAAAATAAAAAAAAACATGATTTTTGTTTTTGAACACTGTAGATTTTATCTTCGGAGCTAAGAACAGAAATGCACCTCGAGAGTTCAAGAAATTGCTTACTTCTTACGAAATTGAGATCGAAGAATAATTTAGTAATTTGGTCACTTGTGAGGAACTTTACTATTTTCATGCTGACGAGGTGAAAAATTTGTGTGCCACACCAGACCAAAGTTATTTATTTACATCTCGTGAATTCAATTTCCTCGCAGTACCTTCCCTGCCGTCCTTATTAAATTTGGGTTGATGCTGACAGGTCTATGCTATGCTGTGGTGGGTCAGAACAGAAAGTACAGTCTCAGCATTTTGTAACAAGAGCACGATCCCCCAATAAGCGATTACAAATTCTTTCAGATCTTGTCTGTTTCTTTCAGATGTTTTTTAGGCATTTTTAAATCCTTTGAAGATGTCTAAAGGGATAGTCAGAGTATGTTTAAAAAAATAATGTAAATAATGTAAGAAAACGTTTTTAGATAAACTGTTACTAATCATTACAAATACAGCAGATGAACTTACATAACCTTTAATAACAAGCGTATCAGTAGGTATGCGCTAACACACCTATCCGACTTAAAACAAACCGTGAATAAAACGCTACAAAAGATCTTTGTCTGTCTGCTTGCCTTTGAAGAACACCGGTGAAGCACGCGAAAGCGTGTGTTCATGAGCGGTGCGGTGTTTGCACTCGCTGTTTGCATTCGCTCTGCGGCAGCTCACCGCCGCCGCCCCGCCACCCGCGCACCTACCATTTACACAAGTGCCATTCCCAACGCGCAAATACATTATAGTCTATTATAACCACAAGACCACAAGCTATTGTAAATTATAGTCTATTATATACCGCCTATAGCTGGAGTTTGATTGATTGGATTGGAATATGATAATACAGACGTCAGTGCAACTGTCGGATAATAACTAAACTAAGTTTGCCTTTCACACGTTTTTGTGACTCTGACCCAAATTCCTGTCGCTCTCGTTCGATTCCTGAAATACCTACTAGTACAATAGGTACTACTAAACTATTAGGTTTAACATTCAACGTTAGTTTGTACCTATTGCCGCAAGTACATGTTCCAGTCCTTACTTATAGGTTTTATGATAATATAGCCAGTCCAATCTGTGAAACTTGTATTTGTAGATAATTTAAAACATAATATAAAGTCTCAAACCGACTATTGACAAAGCTGACGTTGACGTATCTTGTGCGAAGATTGACGGCAATTTGTAAAAAAGTGGAACACAAGTCGCAGCTGCGCCGGCGCCGCCACGAGCTTCGACGCTAATCTGCTGTCCCCCGATAATTTACTCATTAATTACCCGCGGCCACCGCGCCCAATCACACTCATATTGGAAATAGTATGTTTGGATGTTTCCTTGTCACGCGTCGTCGAGATCTCAATGGATTTGAACACATCTGCCTAATATCAAGTCTAACCTTAGCTACGAAGACATCAAAAAGAAGGCCTATACCCGATTTCTCGGAAATAGGGTTGCGGATGATGGTGATGATGTAAGTGAATACTTTGGTAATATTTTTTAGAGCCATTGTGACCCCAAAGCAAGGGTTTCTGAGAGTTTTTAGCTTACAGATAAATACTCTTAACACACCGAGCGCGAGGTGACGCGCGGTGCCGTGCGGTGCCGTGCGGTGCCGATGCCGTGCGGTGCAGTGCGGACTTGCGGAGCCGTAGCGCCATTAGTCGGCTGAACCAAAACCAGGCTCGCCATATTTTTTGCCGTCGATTTTATGATGTCGAGTGATTTTTAATAAACAAAAAGTTATGATGTTTTGTGCCTCAGTCGATCTTCTTTTAACAACCGACGGATATGGGTTTTATAGGTTTGTTTAAAACTTTTTGGATTTAATGGGGCCTACTTTTCAAATTAGATTGCAAGTTTGTAACGGCCGGAGCGGAGCGGGGCGAGGTGCGCAGCGACAGACACAAATTGATAAATTACACTAGGCTACGGGTAATCCTCACGGAATGACCACTTACCGGGGGATTACACCCGCTCGGACTTCAGCCAGCGCCCGTCGCCCACTGCTGGGCAGCGCTGCCAGCGCACCCTTCTTCCCGGGCCGTAAGGTCGAGAGCGGCCCGAGCGCGCCCGCTGTCGCATGCCTTCGAGGACATGATGTATGGCCACCATTGTGCGCCGGAGGCATTTGTAACCAACTTCAAATATACGGGTTTATATAGTAATAACTTTTTATAATGAAAAATGTTGTTATTTAACAGTTAATATTGTTATTAATGCGATTGAAGAAATTAATGAAGAACAGCGGTCGAAAGAAGATCAGCACTGAGCCGGCCGGCAGCGCGCCGACTCCGGCCCGGCTCCTCCTGGTCGGCGCCGGATACATTGAGGATGCGCGAAAGTGGAGATTCGATTGATTGCTGGCTAACAACTAAGTAAACGACACCTAATATTCAAAATTCTAATTAATCTTTTCTTTTATTTACAACTAAATTGAATTAGATAGTCTAAAACGTCTAAAACTAGATACATTTAGTTTTACTGTGAAATCTCGCTATCCCAACAGTTTCATAAAATAAATACTAAGTTCAGTTTATGATCTGATAAATCATTGTTTTTTTATCTTGCTCAATTAACCCAAGCGTCAATATGTTTTATTCGTAAGTACTTAAAATGTTGTAGATCTAGTAATGTGTAGTCATTAAAAGAGCACCGAGTTTCACTTTGAAATATTGAGCAGTTCACGTCGAGGCAGGCATCTCCTCGCCCGGCGCCCGCGACTCTCCCCTCATGGAGACGCATAAACCATTTCATTCGTTTTTCTATATTTCAAGTCGAACCATGAGAACATCATAAAATTTTTAATCATTTAAAACAAGCTCGGTCGCCATAAATAAGGCACTCAATCGAAGAGTTCAAATAATCGATCGGCCGCGGCCGTGGACCTCGGGTTTATACCCGCTCGTGGATTATGCATATTTATATATATTGGATGTGTAATAAACCCGCAGCCGAAGTTTATTATTGATTTGTAAGCAAACCGAGCTCGTCGGGCCCATTACCGCTTTCGGAAAAAACAAGCGCCACAATTACCGATTGCCACGCACCACGCGTGTAATCGCGCGTGAATCGCGCCGCCGCCGCCGCGTCGCCGCGCCAAGAGGAAACCACACTGCGATCGTTTTTCCAAATTTTCAACATCAACAAAAACGAACCTTACAAAAAATGGTCCGGTCGGGTGCCAGGCGCGTGCTGGTCGCTCCCCCCCACCCCCATCCCGCGTCGCGCCTCGCCGCCTCCGCCGGCCGCAGGGTGCTAAATCAACCCACAACAATGAGAAGGCCCTCGTGTTATTGTTGCTTAAATACTGGGAACCTGGCCATATTCATCATGCCATACAAAGCCTCATCGAAAGCGTTAACTCGAAATAATCTTGTATCAGATGTTCGTTTTTTATCGAGCTACTCACGCGACGGTGACGAGCGAGGCGATTACGCATTTGCGTTTTCTTTACACGTAGGTACCTAAGCAGTCTACATGCATCCGGTTTCTGCAGCAGCCCTGGATTTGACAAAACCACAAATTTTAGGCTTATTGTAACATAAAAATATTATACTTAAGAAGATTTTGTAACAATATGATGGGAGATACCTAACGTAAGCACGTGATCGTGAAGAGTTAGCGAGAGCATAGGTAATACTCGTAGTTCGGGTGCAATAATAGGTATTTCACCGGAAGTAAACACTGCTTTTCATTTCTCATAATAAAGGTAAAGTACGTACCTACCTACTTACTTACTTAAATAAAAACTTGTAAATATAAATCTCTGACACGAACACTTTGCTTTCAAGCTTTTTTTCTATTAGACAAAATTAACAAACCAACTAAAAAACAATCTGCAATCTATCAATCAAGCTGCAATTTCCCTTTAAAAAAAAAATAACAAAAAAGATTATGATTGTAAAATTTACAAGTGAAAGAATGGTAGCGTGTCATTCTACCAGTCAATTTTATTTTCCATCCTTAAAAAATGTATGTAATATATAAACAATAATGTATCTCTATGAATTTGAATGAAACTTCTAATTTCATTTAAAATTAATATAGATTTAAAAAATGTTTTTTTCTTGTTACTCTTGTGGCAATGAAAAGAGATAGCAATAGATCCGTTTTAGCTAAAATAAGTTTACTAGTCTTAAATCTCCAATATGAATAACGGGGACTTTACTACGATTGTTTGTGTAATTCATGCAAGCTGACCACTTGTCACTTGCGCTCGGCCCGCGGTGACGTCACAACCAATAGCCTAAAAATCTTCAGTGACTAACATCTATTTTACATAACAACAATGTATGTAGCTAAAAAATTAATCATTCAAATCGGACAGGGCTCAAAATGAAATATTATGTTTAACGCGTAAACCACGAACAATCAAAACACTTTTTTCAAAAAGAGTTGGCATCCGACATCGATCCAGATGGAGGGCGCAATCAATATCCCACATCGTCTCGCATCTGCTTGATGAAGTATATATCGAATAGTTGGCCGTCCGGACGAAGGCTCCGTAGCCTACGCGCTCGGATTTGGCGGCGCCTGCTACTTGACGGACGTCTTGTGCAATTATACTTAACTATTGTTGCTGTTCCTATTAAAATGGCGACACGTCCAGAGACTTGTGATGTGTCACCTGCTGAGTGACGGGCGCGATATGCCGGCGGCGGGCGCGGCGAGCCCCGCGGGCGCGGCATAGAGCACGCCGCTGCGCCGACCGCATTAATCACGCCGCTATATTGTTGTATCGAGGCGCTGTGACTAATGCCTCGCTGCGATTATTCCGAGGTGTTAAATGTTTAGAGGCGAGAGGCGCGCCATCTGTCTCTGTCCAAACAACGTTCATGGATGGAAAACAAAGAGACCACTTTTTATTTACATTAATCTTACGAAATCGGTTCGCTGCCTACTCGCCGCGCCGTCGGGAAATGAACTTGTCAAGCTTTATTTACAGTCAAATCACGCCTTTTGTTCTTTGAAGGTTTTGTTTAACAAAACTTATGTAGATAACACAACACTTGTACCTACCTACTTACAAAACGACTTCGGTTGTGAAATTACTTTATACCTGAGGGTAGATAAACCTACCTACCTACTTGATTGAGCTAATAATTGCTCAGCTAAGACAGGTTCAGTAGATGGGAATGGGAATATTTCCCTAGGCAGCCATAGCTTTTCCTAATAGCTTGTACCTAGTTGCAACACTTGCAACGTTGCGGGTGTACGACAGCTTGCGGGGAGAATGACCATTATCTCGTCTCTATATCACTAGAAATGCTGAAAACACATCCGTTAATCTCTACATATTATAGTAAAACTGTAACACATTTGTGATATTGATATGGTTGTTAAATTTTTTATCAGTCTGTCTGTATGGATGTTTGTTCCCGCATCATGCAAAAACTACTGAATGGAATTGCAAAAGCAGTTTTCACCGATGTATTGCAAGAGGTCAAAATTAAAAAAATAGGCGCCATTTTACTGCTTGTTTATCCTTTTAAAGGGTTGCAATAGGGTGTCAAAGTGTGTATAGGAATGTTTTAAAGGAAAGTGCAAGCGAAGCCGCGCGGTTCTACTAGTAATTAAATAAATTAGAAACGGATGACATAGAATAGAGGCTATATCAACGCTGTTATAAAGATTTATAGATTCTTATTGCCTTATAAACATACTCGTGCCTATAAACTTTCTCAGCGCGTGTGGAACTGTGGAGTAGAATCGCAAATCATTCACAACTCGTCAAACACGCTTCTCATAATATATTATAATCACTAGCGCCCTGGCCCGGCTTCGCACGGATGAACCTTTTTTATGGTTCTGAAGTCATTTCCGTCCGTCCGTCCGCGGTTTTGCTCAGAGACTGTTGATACTGTGAAAACTGTTATTTGGTATGGGAATACATATGACCACCCTGATAAAGTGGTATTGAAAAAAAACAATATATTTCTCAGAAAATGAAATGAAAAAAAAATGAAATATGATCACGACTATATCCCGGGAGCGGTAGACATTTCTTTCAGATCATTAGGCAATTTTTAGATCTTTTCGAAGATAGATGTCTAAGGGGGTAGTCAGAGGTATGTCCAAATATACATACATATTTGGTAAGTACATGCCCACTTTTTGCAGAAGTTAACTTTCCATACGTGACAGGTTGCAAGCCCATCGACGCTATTAGAGAGCTAACTGGTTTCCTACCTAACGATGTTTTCCTTCACCGTTATAAGCTCGTGTTAAAGCGCATATAAATTTTTCGATGCGAAAAGTTCATTGATGCACGGCCGGATTCGAACCCACGAAAATATTTATAAATATTCACCTACATGTGAAGCGAGGGTGAATATTTGACTCAATTTGTCCAAATGTTCAAAATTAAAAACTTTGACTTCAACCTATATACGAATTTTAATTTTTAAAGGAGCCACCTATTAAGTAAATATATTTTTTTATATTGTAAAACATTTTTTTGTTCTATCATCAATACTTTTCGCAGCGGATGCGATGAAAGAAGTTTTTTTGATATTTTTTTTACACCTTGGGTTGATTTTAGTATTGATTTTCAAGGATCTCTAGGATAAAAAGAATTTTTGAAATCTGTCCAGTAGTTTTAGAGTTTATTCGTTACATACATAAATATAAAAATACAAATTCGTACTATTTTTTTTTTCCACACGGCGTCATTTAGTCCCAAGCTAAGCAACTTAATGCTTGTGTTATGGTAACCAGATGACTGATATACTACATAGATACATTTTTTTTCTTTAATACATACATACTATAGATAGAAAAACATCCGATCCGGAACAAATATCTGCAGATTATGCAAACATGCCCCGCTGCGGGGATCGAACCCGCAACCTCTGCGTCTCAGGCGGGCTTTCGCCCCCTGCGCCACAGAGGTCGTCAAAGTTTATCAAGTATAAATAGGTACCTACATTCTAAGTCTAAAGCTGGACAAAGGCCTGCCAAATATAGTTTCAAGGAAAAAATATTTTATTATTACTTACCTAGTTTTAAATTATGTTCATCGAGCCTTCGGGTTGCGCCTCGTTCGTGGGTTTTATGACGCTTGTCCGTTAGGCCTTTATCGGCATAACGCTTTTTCATTCATATATTTTAATATTATTATTATTTTCATATGCACATAATCTAGTACAATATAATAACCACCTCATGTTGCCTCTTCTGCAATATGTTAGATTATGTAGGTCGTAGGTACCTAATTCGTCATAAATATTTCGCAACATCTAAAGTTGTGCAATGTTTTGATTGAATGACGTGAGATTCTGTATGATAAATAAATGTTTAATAATAATTAGTGAGCTTACGAGTCGCGTCCCACGCGGTCGCGATCTTATCGGCCGATTGTTTCCTTTCAAATTCGTTTGTGACGAATTACTTTCAATTTTCAATAATAAATATTGCGATTAAATAATTATGTAACATAGGTATACTTATAATGTTTTAAACATCGCGAGACTCGAGCGCGTTAAATTCCGTTTCGCGCCACCTTTACTTTGGTTAATTTTGCATTTGTATTCCAAATGGAACAATAACAATTGAAAATAAAAGTTTTAACATTAATTAAAAGCACGACAGCCATCGAGCGCGTGAGACGCGAACACCTTTCAAAAGACTCTCGTGATTCGATAAAGGACATTCCACAAAAAATGTTCAAATCAAAGTCCGAGCGCTCTGCTCTTACAATAATATATACGTATTATTTTTTATTGTGATATTCCTTATGACGACCTCTGAGAGGACAATTGATTAGTGAAGTTCATATCACGTCGACAGGCGGCTTATTACCGAGCGAGAGGCACGCACCGCAAGATGGTTCCGTACTCATTTTATGACTCTAATTTATCAACTTATATTTAAAAATATTAAGATTTCAAACAATAAAATCTAAGTAGGTATCAAAAACTTTAATATAACTATGGTACATTCATGTACGGTCCACCTTGTGGCCTACTTAACGATCTCGTTAGTCAATTTTAACTGGTAGATAAAAAAAAATTCAAAATGTAAATGAAATAATATGAAATAATCCGGCAACTTAGGGTACTTACAGTTAATAACTATTATAATAATAATTGAATTTATGGAAAAAAATAACTTTCAGTTTTCAGACTAAAGTTTAAATAAGAGTAAAATGAGTTGTAAGTGTTTCTATAGTAGGTAAGAGATTTGTATATTTGTTAGGTTGGCTGGTGTGGCGGGCGCGCGATGCGGGCCCCTGGCCGGTGATCTTCCTCGTCATCGCGCCACAAAGCGTCGCGCCGAAGCCTTCGTCCTTGTTTATTGAATAAACACGCCCGCCCTTACCCCCGCCCCCGCCCCCGGCCTGTCTGTCATCCTTCGCAGCCTTCTAATTCGTTCATGATGACACCACGGTAGCATTTTAAATATATTTTATCAATCACACTTTGGAGGATGCCTTGGTTTTGATTCTGTCACGAATTTATGAATTCAAATTAGTTAATCTTTTTCTGGCCAGGCCAGTTTAAAAGCGTCACCTTGTGGCGTGATTGATAGCAGTAAGCAAAACCGCACTTTTTTACTGCGAGAGCAAAGTAAAATGCATTGTAAATGTCAAAAAAAAATGTAGAAGTATTTAATAATTTAATTTTAAGAATACTAAATTAAAAAGTTAGACGATATTATGTTGTGTGATATTTAATATACCTATAGCTTCAGAATATTCATTAATATTGATGACAAACAAAACTGTAAGTAACTTATAAACTCATACATTTCAAAAAAAATGCTTTTTCAATTATAATTTTAGCTTCAAAATGTTCAAGTTATTTCCTAACTATTTCCTGGTTGCTCAGTGGAAACGTTTTGTGTGCACACGCTTGCACGGGGTTCAAGACCAGCACTTGCAGCGAAATACTACTTTGCTCTCTTGTTGCACAAATAAATAAGTATTTAAACAATATGATGATGTTGCAGTAGAAAAAGTGTGTAATAAATAAGACATCGTATTTTATATTTTGGTGCCAATTCGATTCTCACTCAAATATTTAGATTTTATAGTTATAAGATGTAGAAAGTTATTGAAAACAAATCAATTTTATATTTTTATTTTAGGCGCGTACCATAAACCATCAACGTTTTGGCAGTTTCTAAAAAAGAATAAATCGATTTGGCGTGTTTCGTAACTGTTGGATGGAAAGGTGTTCTCACGGGCCTCAGCCAGCGCCACATTGTAGCCGAGGTAACGAACATGTGTGTTTTCGTCATTAAGCGATACCGATTAAAGTCATCTAAACATGTTTTATGTAGTTATGTTTAAATATTGAAGTGCCAATGAGTCCTCCCACAGGTGGGATTCTGGCTCTGAAGGCGCTGGGGTTAACTGAGGTGTGAACGAAACAAAATTAATTGTAATTTACAGAAACTAAATAAGTAGAAAATACACTTGTATTACTTACTACTTACTTGTATTAATTATTATTATAATATATATAAACCGTCCCTGGTTTAATTGAAGTCTGACCAAAACTTCCCCATCAGAATAATATCACAGATAATCGTTCGTTTACGTAACTTTTTGTCTTCGATGACTCCTTTTTCTAGATAAAGGCATCTCGGGGATGCACAGATAAATCCGAATATAAAATAGATAAGTACATAGGCTCAGTAAAGGTGGACATGAATTATCATCAAAGAGAAGATAAAAATTGCATGACTGAGTCAATAAGTATCGCATTTAAAGGAGGGGGCTTTATTAGTTGCAGCTCGCACAAATTGTGTGCGATTAAGCGGGCAAGTGGAGTTAAAAAAACAAAACAACATCAAGTCCACGATTACTGTGTTGTATGTATGTTACACTAAACTGCACGAAAATTATTCACAAATGAGGCTCATCAGTGAAGAGCAGTGCGGTCGAGTGGAGCGGCGGGGCGGCGGGGCGCGCGGGTTACCGGCGGTTAACCCATCAAGTGATCGATGTCGAAGAAGACATTCGCCAGGTCCTGAAGAGCTGATACATTCGGACCATTAATATCCGCATTGAGTCGGTGGCAGCGCCGCGGGACGCCGCGCGGCCCTTAAGGTGGCCCTTCCCGGCGCGTCTATCATCGACGCGAGCATGGCTGAAAAGCTTGTAGTTTCATCCAACGCAATGCTAGAAAAAGAAGCAAAGCGAAAAGAGAGAGATAGCGCCTCAGAGCTCGGCATTCAGTTGGTATTTTCGCCGCTCACTCGCTTACTCGAAAAATAGTGGCCGGAAATTTCATATAAAGTGTTCCAGGAAATACGTTTTTTTCAGTAAGCCTTACAAGTTTGTAAAATAAATGCTTGTCATTTAGAATTTCCATAACATTTGCAAGGTTTCTATCACAATACTTTCTTTACTTTTACAATTTATGAGTACATTATGAACGGCCAAAGTTCAGGTAAAATTTATGCAAAAAGCAGGTTTTTGGAGGCTTATACTGAATTTGTTTCTCAAAATTTTGATTTTTAGTTTTCATAGAAACCTAGATATAGTGCACAAGATACCTATTAGTTCAAAAGTTTAAAAGAAAGATCTGTTACAACTGCATAATCACGTACGAGCGTTTGTATGAAAAGAAAGCCGGGTTGACCGCTCTTAAATAACATATTAGTCCCAAAGCCACCGCCGCCATATCTCTCCGCATGCGTTAAGTTTGGTAAAGCGGGACGTAACGAATCGACGACGACAGAGAGGATTTATCGCGAGCACCCAACTCCGCTCTAATCGGATTTGGTGGCGGCCCCGCGCCCGCCGCCGCCGCCGCCCGACAGCCGCGCTTTGTGCGCGTGAGGCATGCTCGCCTGCTAACATTACCGAAAATTATGCCTAAAACCCTAAAGATTTGGCCTTCACAACAGTTTCAAATTTTATTCACACTCATATAAAGGGATTTAAGTATAAAATATGTGTGCGGAATATGACTGGCTGATGCCGCAGCTGAGGCGACAACCACCTACTGTGGAACGGAGCACAAAGGTTACCAGACTCTACTTTATTAACGTTATTCTAAAGATAGAAAAACATTTTAAAATAACTGGCCAAGAGCGTGTCGGGTCGGGCCATGCTTAATGTAGGGTACCTTAGTTACCCAATATGCTAAGGTGTTTAATTTTATATGTTTAAACAGTTAAAAACTTAATTGAAGTACTCGTAATTATACTAAATTTAAAATTTTTACTTTTACTCGTCAACCTCTAAAGCTGTGATGGTTTTCCTTTTAATTTCATTATTATGTAATTAATTACTAACATTTTTTATACTCACTACACACTAGCTAGACTAATGAAAATTAGCATTTAAAAGCTAAATATTTCACAAACGTATATAAATTGAAAAACGGTCTCAGAAAACTCCTAATAATTTTGAAATACCTATCCAACACCTGGAGTAAAAGAAAAAAATCACCCTCACTTCTGATGTATGGGAGGTAGCCTGAAAAAAATTAATTTTTACGATTTTATTCTACTAACACTGTCGGCGTCATGGCTCCATACCAAATACAGTTTTGTAGTATCAATAGTCTCTGAGCAAATCCACGGACGGACGGACGGACGGACGGACATGGCGAAACTAAAAGGGTTCCTTGTTGACTTCGGAACCCTAAACAATTGATTCATTCCAGTTTCAAAAATATATAAGTGTTACAAATAGTAGATTATGCAACCATGGCTTAAAGTAGCGTATTATGTCCCGGGCGCTATATTGAACCCTGAGTACGAGGGGTTCAAGATCGCCCAAGACAAATACACATTTAAGCCCGCGATGCATACTTACTCTACTTTTTATACTTTCTGCGAGGCAATTGAATTGAAACCAATGACGGTTATAAAGAAAGTAGGTACATAAGTATTTATTTAAAGTTAGAATAATAATCTGTAGTGGTCAGTTCGACATTCGAATACTTAAATCCTTCTTGGTGCGCGGGTGAAAATGAATTTAGTAAAAAGTTTTCATACTTGTCTTTTTTTTAATTTGTATGCAGTGCAAAGAAAATGATAACATACAGCCGAACTCAGAATAAAATCTCATTGCACCTAAACATTTTTGAAACCAACCTCGATCAAGCACGACTACATGGGTTGCATTCCAAATTCATATCACATTATTTCCCATGTGAAAAAATGATATTCAGTACAACATTATGACCCGGCTAGACCGTGGAGCTGTAATGACTTACTTTAGGAAAGGTTTGCATGACACATAATATGCCATTGACGAGCAGGTAGTATAGGTACAAATAAAATTTTACAATGCAACTAGTTTTTAAATGATCTTGAACTCTACCTTTGACGCATCTTTGTCTGAGGCTGGAGAACGTGGACATAATGATTATAATATACTTACATTAATGCAGGGTGTAGGTAGGTACCTACTCATTACTGCGCACAGTAACGCACGACAATAGAATTAAAGAGTCACATAAAAAGATGTTGCGACATGAGTAGGTAAGTTATTCCCGGACGAACACCGATCAAATCAATCAAATTCTCTTATAAATAAAACAAACCAAGCAGATAACTTAATCGATATAGCTTTTATCAATGATTTAAATTGTAAATTAGGCGATACCGCCAGTCGAATCAATTTACCATCTGCTAAATATATTTTTTTACTCGGTCGATTTAATTGAGGTTTAGTATTCAACTCAATCCGTTTCTTAGCACTAACACTATAATTGTGCTGTTATAGAGAGCTTCAGGCGGCCTTAAAGCTCTGTCAACATCCACCACCACATACATACAAAACAACTAAATTATTTATTTTATTGCAACAATGTATTCTGCTTAGAGATAGATTGAAGCCTAGTCCATCAAGTAATAAGTTCCTAACCAGACAGCTAGATTATAACCTATTTAAGACCTTATTGGCAATGAGAAAGTAACATACAACTATTTATTCCACCAAATTTGCATTCTCATTAAAGGATTTCTAACAAAATGTTTTGTCTAAGCAATAAAAGTTGAGCAGCTGTTCCCAAACAACCTTTTTTTTAATTCTAGAAACAATAAAATGTTGCATTAAATAACTCGTATCTCACAGCTCGGAGTGGAGAACATGATTTCGACCAGCTGTCATGAAGTGGTAGCAATAAATGTCTACTGGACCGTTGTTTTTTACCAACCAGTTGTAATTCATTTTGTCACCATGCTTGTTATTTTGTGGCAAGTTAAATATGCTTAGTTAGTTAGAGTTCTTTAAAACTAGTGATTTCGAAGGAAAATATGAGACAGAATTTCAAAATTATTGTTTATTAAATCAAAACGATCTGACAATAGTATGCAGCTAATTTTATGTTTCTTTAGCGATTACAATTCATTAATAATTAGTAATATAAACTAAAGTATTGCGTATTATTCTGTGACAAAGCGATGCGATAATTACAAATGCAATTAATTATATCATGTCACTTTAACACAAAATTTTTAGATACCTAGGGTGTCAATAACATTGTCACGGCTTTCAGACATTCATAACTAAGAGATTTGTAATGTTATTAAAATCATTCGGATCGGTTAGGTACCTATAGTATTCCTATATTATATTATGATGTTTGTTTGTCTTTTACATTTTTGCCTAAGGTAAATAACATGATAAATCCCTATGTCTATGTTCTTCTAAATATGGATGGGTAATGTTCCTGTTATGCCTACCGTAGTTAAGTTAGGATCCGTGACGCAGTGCGCGCTCGTTTAAGTCTTTTGTACGCGCCGCCTGTATGTAGTATGCTCTTGTATATTTGATAAATATTTTCATGCGTTTATTTGGTATTGTGGTACTTGCTTTTAGTATACTTACCACGTTTTGTCTTTCTATAATTATTTTTCTTTTGTTTGAATCATCATCAAATCGCTGACTCGACATTTTCAAGCGTTTTCAACTTGTTAAATTTACACAAAACAGTGCCTGAATTTTGGATATTTAAATATTTATATTCGGTTGGTTTTATTACCAATGGACTTTAGATGGTACCTACCTACATTGAATAAAGGTAGTTTATGACAAGAAACAAAATAAATAAATTTAAGTATAAAGATATTTAATTAAAATGCTTAAACAGTATAATTATTATTATATTATTATTATTATATATTAAACAGTATAGTAGGTAATTAAACAGAACTGAAAATATGCAAGACAACGAACAAGTGAAGCGCTCGTGGCGTTCTGAATAGATCGTCGAAGTTAAGTAACGTTCTGAGCGGTCACAACTTGGATGGGTGACCGCAAGTGGCATTATCAGCTGAGAGCTTCCGTGCTTCGGAGTGTGGCCTTTAGGCGGCCTATAAACTCCGTCGCCAGAGTTGGACACTTGCTCATACGAACGAACGAACGAACAAGTACGTTTCATTTTGATTTTGTGTGTTATCAATTTATTTTATAGGTAGATCCAAGGTGTGTAAATAAATGCAATTATTATTATAATAAATAAAATTAACAAGCATAAATAATATACCTATAATAATATATACAATATAATATAAATTTGTTGGGAATTTGGTTTTCTTAGTTTCTATAACTTTTTCAGTGCCCACTGGGTACTCATAAATACTGTAGTAAGGTCAACGTGGGGAAGTCCGGCATAGTATTCTTGAATTTAATTTCAATTTAACTTTTTGAATCGAGAAACGCTTTCTAAGGAACTTGAGTTAGCGGAAAATATTGGTAATATATTAATCTACTTAAAATAGCCCGAAAACAAGGTTAATTGTAATTAACCCATTAGTTATAGCATTTTTTTTTAAACTCGGCGTGTAGACGGACTTCCCAAGCAGTTTGAGGTAAGTCCGTCTAGTCATTTCATCTCGCAATAAAATCGTAATTTGTGAGCCAATATGTATGAAAACAGTACCAAATCAAAGATAAAAAACTGCCGTTGCAATTTGTGTTTTAAATATTTGATTGTAAGGTATACTTTTCAAGAAAAATAAAATTATATCTAACTAAGGGCAAGACCGGCATATTTTTGGTGACAACGTGATTTCAGAGGTTGCAAACATTTTTACGAATTACTTCCCTCAGTATTTTTTTATAAATAAAACATAAAAAAATAAACGAATCTTTATTTGTGTAAGAAATTGGAAATGATAACTACAAATCATCCTTAAAATCCATGATAATCATAAACGGGGTTAGAATTTTATTCAAATCCTGGCATAACCTATCCACTACCTAACTCAAAATGGCGAAATTATAAAAGAAGAATCAGATCTATGTAATGAAACGATCATTGTCTATAAAGTCCGTGCCAATTCCAAGCTGATTGCCGTGTAAAATTATCGAAAATAAAATAAAATAGGTTTGTGCTTAAACATTCACAATGTGTAAGCGTTTAAATGACAGTTAAACGTAATGCTAGTCCTACTGCAAACATTCCAGTGCATATTTTTCAATCATTACGTAGACAGGTGTATAATAAAAAAAAACTACACTTCTAATCATACTGTCTAAAATAATTTAAAAAATGTGAACTATTATTGAAAAGGTTGACAAAATCTGATAAAAAGGCAAGACCGGCATATGACGGACTTGCCTTATCCATGGTAGACGGACTTCCCAACTTGAAAATTTGAATGTAATATTTTTTCAATCGGTAATAATTACTAAATTAATGCCTAATTATTGAATCGAACAGCAGAAATCAAATCTTGGATCTGCAAATGCCTTACGTTATCAAAGACAATCGTAAATTTCGTTAGATTTTCCGCTTTTTTTTTTATTTTTCGACAAGACGTCAATCTCCAACTTTGTGCCAAATTCGCGCAAAAAAATAACTGTCAAGATTCTTACAAAATATAGATATTAGGCCATCTATGATCCCAAGTTCGAACGAGCTCCATGATGCTGTTTTACCCACCGAGTTATAGGGCTCTAGCTATTCAAATATGAAAGTTATTGCCACTAGACGGACTTAGAGCCTAGACGGTTCCCCACGTTGACCTTACCTACTTCTGAGCTTTAGTAGACTGTGAAAACAGTACTTAAGATATTTTGTACCTACCTAGTTAGGTTAGCCGTTTCTTAAATTGATAGAAGTGTAGAAAAACTTTGAACACAATTGTTTACTGATACTACCTAAGTATGATTATATCACGTATTTGTTCCTCTGATGGATACCGACCTGCTACCCTAGCCATGTTACATTTCGACAATCGCTTTCGATTAGAAACTAAAATAAATGTATAGGAATTGACATTCGATGACGAAAACTCGAGCGATCAGAAATGTCAAAATCAAAGGTGTAGCGATAATAGAAAGAGAATATAGATACGAAACATTTGTCACTTGTCTACGCACCCTGTTCATGATCATCATAAGAGTAGGCCGTACTGAAGTTGCTCATAGATTCTGAAATCAAGAAAGTGAGCACATGACTCACCTTCATCTCCAGCTTTACGGCCAACACTTTGACAGCTACTTCAGTTTAGAACACAAACGAAACACATCGGTATTGCAAGGCACGGCGGCACATGAACGCGCGCAGGAGCCGGGGCCTGTGTGGAGCCGCGGGCCGCGACCATACGACCACTCTTGGTGGCTGAAGCGATCTGACTGAGTTTTTACGGCGCGGAAGGCGGGCCCCGGGCCCGGCGGCGCCGCGCGCTATTGGTGCAGCTCGCGGGAGCCGCGCCGCCTGCCGCCCGCTGCCGCCGCGGCGCGCCACGCTCCCTGCCGCCCCGCGCCCGACGACCACCATCCACCATCAGCCTGAATTATCGGTACGCGCATTTAAAAACAACCGAACCGGCTTTTCGCGTGACGTATAGGATTTCAATTATCTATCTGATTGAAAAGTATGGGTGATACGGCGCGGTGTGGTCACTGCCGTTTATTCGATACAAATTGCACGATGGCGCTAATTGTTTGGATTGCGAAGTCCTTGGAGCCGATTGATTATAATAACTTTATTATTATCAATAATTTCGACAAAATACGAATAGGTTATGTAATTTATGTATGACTGAATATTTATTACGTTTTATTGGTTAATTGATTGAATTAATAGCAAGTTATAATTAATATTAATATGTAACAATTTTAGATAAGTATATTCATATTCATAATGAAAATGAAAGAAAAAATTTAATATGACCCAGGGAGCGGTAGGCATTTCTTTCATATCATTTTTGAAGATGTCTAAAAGGGGAACTCAGAGGTATATACATGCCCACATCTTGAAGAAGTTAACTTTCCATACGTGACAAGTTGCAAGCCCGACGCTATTAGATAGCTAACTGGTTTCCTCAAGATGTTTTCCTTCACCGTTAAAAGTTCGTATTAAAGCGCATATAGATTTTTCGATGCGAAAAGTTTGATGCACGGCCGGATGCGAACCCACGACCTTCGGATCGAAAGCCGAGATATATCCTACTCGGCGACACGGCTAAACATAGGTAGATCTATTAAACCAGTGCCTACTCCTCACACACAGTCTTACAGGAACAGCATCGCGTCACGTCGTCTTATTGGATCGATGAGTAGGTACCCAGGTATTAATTATATACGAGGTAAGCAAATTAAAAATTTTACATTTTGCGAAACTAAAAAAATTCAACATTTTGAGAAAGACAATTTTGGGAAAAATATTGGGATTTCAACTGAGAATTCAACTTTCTTGGTCCTAATAACAACTGCCACCTAAACAAAATGAAAAAGACGCTGATATACCTACTGATAAAATAACATAGAATAAGTACTTATCATACTTATTCTAAGCCAATTCGCTTCACACATTTTAATAAAACAAACTCTTGTTTATTTTACAATTGCTTTGACATGCCTTAGTTTGTTTGACTGGCACTGAAGCTTGACTAGGGGATCGCTTTAAAAAAAACATTTTTCTTTTTTTCCATAGATAAAAAGAAAGAAAATAATTATTAAAAAAAAAACAATTTTGATAAGTACTATCTTTTAGGTCTAGGCTACACTAAGTAAGTTTAAACTAAATAAAAATTGTTATGTTAGCATTTTCTCTATAATTTCGCTGTGGGTACTTTCGAATGTATTTGACTAGTATTCCGAGCACAGAGAGAGATGCCACGCGATTGTGGAGCACATAATGACAGGGATTAGCGCGCAATCACGCCGCTTGTCCGACGAGGGGTAGGCAGCGCTCGAGAGCGAGCCGACTAACACGAGCATTCAGCATTATCATCGAGAAGGGACATGATGTCTAATGACATTGTGGCTTTGATATCATCAGCTGTAGCTCAATATTACCCGCTTCGGGTAGTAAAGTACCACCCAACATGGCCTTAGACTAGTTTGTTTTCAGAGTTCCTATTCAAGGTATGTCAGACGGCGTCGAATTGCTTCTGATTATCCTCAGATTCCTGTAAAGTAGATCAAGAAACTTTGTGTAAAATAGGTAGGTATTTATATATAAAAACTAAACTACTACATAATTACATAACTATACAAAATACAATGAGAACCAGTTCAGGCATTGTATACCTACCTATTGATACTATTAACAATCATTTGCATCCGTGAGACGGTCCTCCCCCAGGAAAACCCACTGACGCCCGACTCGTCAGTTAGTGGAACTCTTTCCTGTTCTATCAATATGGCCTCCTCCTCCACCAAGTTTCCAATAAGTATCTGATTAGGTATGTAAGTACCTACTGTGCTAGATTTACATTAATGAAGCCATTAAATCTATTTACAGGTAAGTATATTAAACAGATGATTTCTACGCCTTAAAAAATCAATATACCTTTAGTCGTATTATTGGATTAGATAAACTTTTAAAGATGGGAACTCAAAATGTGCTTGTGCATTGTCTTCGAATAAGCTGCTCTCGACGCGACGAGTGCATAACGACGCGGATTTATAGTAATTTGACACTTGACAAGTCACTGTCTCAGTTTAGGGCCACATACAGTGCAGAAGAGGGTGCTTAGTATTTCATAAAAGTCTCGTAACGTGTGAGGTGCAGACAATATAGTGACAAATAAAAACTGTTATATTTCTAAAATCTTTGCTGCAACACCAAGTATTAAGAAGCGTGTCTCAAAAAAGCTTTACAAACCTGAAGTCACCCCGTGTCCCTCCTGTGGGAGGGCTGATTGCCTTCCTGCCTCCGTGTGTCCGGTCCGGTCGTCCCGTGCCTCCGGACAATTCAATCATAATGAGACTATTGATCTTTTTCGGCTCACCTTCATGTTTTCTACAGTCCACGTGATACATGCCGAAATATATTTGACAGTATTGGATTTAATAGGATCCCCAAATCGTTTATAATAGAGAATTCATTAAAGTACAGATATTCAGATAAATAAATTTAAGAATAAAATATCATTAATTGTGTTTTGGTTGCTACGTACTAGTTAAAATCTAAATTCACTGTACCTACATACTTACAATATAATATATGTTTTCAGTGCTTGTCGAAGAGGTCTTTCCGGTGCCGATTCACTTTTAATTCAGGATTTCGAATTTCAAAAGAGTTTTTTCAAATGTCGTGATGAACGGAAACACCGCCGGAAAGATCAGGCGCTACGCCCACCATTTGCAATTCTAATTTCAATTGAACCCTCAGCCTCGTTCTGAATTTGAGTCAATATTTTCAGATGTTTTGATTACATCAATTTTAGAGCCTACCTAGCTCTAGTTAGATACCAGTTAGAATTTGCAAGATCATTATGTATCTTCAAGATTATATGCATACAAATTATAAAAAAACCTACTGTTGAAAACAGCTACCTACTTGTAGGTAAAAATGCTGAAACTTGTATTATGTGAGACAATGGAGATGATGATCAGGAGATGACCAAGATGCGATAATATTTGCTGCTGAATCCACGACTTTCTAATAGGTTAGGATTATGGTGTGGGTTCTCAGAGAGATAAATTAATTACGTATTTTCGATCGAGTGAGCGAAGCGAACGAAGATCTTAGTGGTAGCATGAGAGATTTTGCGCGCGCGCGATTTGTCACAGCCACAGCACAACTGTCGAACCGTTAATCCAATCTTCATGATACTTGGTAAGTATTTAGGTAGTGATACAGGATTTCCCGGCTCATTTAATGAGCATGATCGGTCAAGGGGTTGTAAAGATATGAGGATCACAAGGGGGTGAAAAAAAATAAAAGTCCCAAACTGAGCAACATTTACTGGTGGAATAGGTTGGGTGTACGAGTACGCTGGCTGGGTCACCTACAAAACTACAATACAATATTTATTTCGCCTTCTATCGTTTCAACAATTCTATTGACACATGTTCACAAGAACAGTTGAATCAAAGGAATAATTGTGAATCCCTCAGGATTCCCGTCACGTTCTCCAAATCAATACCCCCCTCCCCCTCACCCAGCCTCCAGGGAGGGGGCTCCGTTCTACGCAAACATCGAATAAATACAGATGATTCAATTTGTGTGTTTGTACTTTGTACGAAATGTCCGAATTATTGGCGCGCGGGGACCGTTTTATTTGAGTTGGCGACTTGTAATGATGCTGTTGCAATATTGTATAGGCACTTGCCTACACTCTCCCAATGTTCTGCCAGAGTAAGGTAGAAGGAGGGATTGCTTGTTAGGCGGAATTTTAAATGAAACTACTATTTTCAACTTAAATTCAATTGAGAAGCGTTATTATTACCTATAGGTAAGCATTTTAGTTAAAATACATTACGATGTTTTTATCAAATTAAATAACAGAAACCAAATTAAAATCTATAACAAAAAAAAAATTGTTCTTATCACATTCTGGTCTCAATGTATGAACTTAAATTACAATTCGGAATGCGTCATGTTTATGATCTGACTACCACATCTACTATCCACCATCTACCACCTGCGGACTAATTGGGCGGCGCGCAGCGCGTTGTGGCCTAACGAGCGTCCCTCTCCCAGACGCAGAATATGGACCACAAGCATAAAACGCGGCTTCACTTGTCTAAGGAGCGAAGTCAAAATATTGACTTACTGCTTCAAGAGGATTGATGGGTAGAACCCCAATCAGCTAAGTAAGTAAGTAAGTTCGTATGAGCAAGTGGCCAACTCTGGCCAATAGCTGATATTTTAAGATTTCATAATAAAAAAATAAATAAACAAAAAGGTTTGAACTTGGAATAGGTAGGTACATTTTATTCTGCAATATACCAATACGAATATTTGCAGATAATAATAACATCTGTTATAGTCACAAGAAGCGAAGGCACTCAGACGACACAGAAATCGTCAAATTACAAACGTCTCATAGCCAGTTCAGCTGTTAATCTGCTGTTTAAACAAACAAACAAGCAGTAAACCTTTTCTATAGTCCTTTCCAGTACGATCCTGCTGACAGAGCTTGGAGGGTAGATATCCATCACGTGTGGATATACCTACGGCAGGTGAATGTCACCGAACGATCACAATATAGAAATCAAACTAACGAACCAGCTTTACAAACATTTTCAATGCGTACGTTTATTATTTCATACAACGATAAACAGGTGACTAAAATAAAGTGACTAAAATTAAATACCTAATAGTAAAAAACAAAAGCCTTTTCATTTTTACTTGATGATTTATACACGACAACGGGACACTGTAGCGCCTGGGACATTGTTGAGGTGGAATAGTCTTGCCTAGCACCTAAACCATCCTTTCAGCTTAGCCGGCAATAACCACAGGTGTTTGGAAATGTTTTTTGTAATTATTGCAAACACTATTGGTTTGGTACTAATTTGATAAATCTTAACTTAACATAATAATTATCTAGTATGTTGTAACTTGTAACTATACTGTAATTTTTTATAGTGTTATAAGTACCACACGTAGGTGAAAAATATTACTAAAACTTTCGATTCCGTGGCCGAGTGGTAAGGCAGTCCGGCTTAAAGACGATCGCTTGTATTATCGCGGGTTCGAATCTCTCCGGAATCAAAAATTTTAGTAAGTTTAAAATTTTTCATTTAACTATACTGTAGTTTAAGTTCTATTATAGTAGTAAACTTCTATAGAATAGAACTAATACTTCTCGACACAAGTTTTTAATTTGGAGCTCTCGGTTGAACTTAATCCCATAGTTACGTTAACATTATTATGATTGGTGCACGCGTTGTTAGTTCGTCCGAGCAATAATTACATTTCGATATGGTCTCATATTAAAATGCGCGTCAGTGGAGCCACAGCGTGTAGAAGAGTGTCGGCCGCTTGTGTCTATTGTCCGCCTATTAACTACGTTTAGCCCCGGCTCCCCTCGGACTGTGACCCAGGACAAGCATGCAGCTTGTTATCCAGTACATCAACTTCAGATATGCTCAAACGGAAACTATTCAACCGAGGTTGGTCTTCAGGTTTGTATACAATTCATTTGACCATCATCTGCTTCGGTTTTGCACAGGTGTTTTCAAAAAACCCTGTAAGGAAAGTGAATATAAATAATCAGCCAAGTGCGAGTCGGTTCCGTACCATTCTGTGTAAACGCTAATTCTTAAATATTTTTTTTTGTTTTTGAACTCTAAGAAACTACGAGTATCTAACTCAGCCCGCTTGCACTCACTACTGGCTATATGCCTCACTCAGTCCGATTCGATGCATCTACCTAAGTAGGTACTTACTTATAATCTGTTATAAGTACATTAGTATATTATATTATATTTTTATTATTCTCTACCTGTTTGTAATTATACAGAAGGAAAATCAGTTTGGGTACCTAGTTAGGAAATTCCGTGAAAACATAGAGCATGATGTATGAAGCTGCACTACCGCAAGCTCCATCGCGCAGTGCCCGGGATCGCCCGGGCAGGTCCCCTTTATTTTATTAGGGATTTTTCAACGAAGCCGTTTCTTCGGAGTCGGTAATTCAATTGGCGTTTGCGCGATTTGACGGTACACTGCGCTTTTGGAGCTCAATTAATGTCTACCAGGCTGGCTGCGCCAACATTCAACAAGAAAATGCGAAGTATTTGAAGAAAATTCCTGTTATTCATTTTGAGAGTAAAAATAATTACAGGTTTAATTACATTAGTCTTCATATCCCTGGCTAAACTTTTGTAGGGGATTTGTGTTTCTCTCATGCTTATGTGACTTAGGTAGGTACGCTATTATCTTTACGTTATCTTTTAGTTTATGTTGAAAACTCAAAAAAAAAGGAACAATATTATCTTTTTTAACCACAAAGGGGTTAAATAAAGGAATCCAACAAATAGTATATCATTAAGTGTAGTTTCGACATTTGGTATGAAATTGGCGCGTTGGTAGGAGCGTCCTTTGTGCGCGTAAGACTATTAGTGCAACGCGATTAGGGCGCGCGCGCACCCGACCGCGCCGATGCGATTACACCCCCTCGCACCCCTCACCCGGCGCACCCCTGCGCTTCAGACCCTGGAAATACTCCATTTTTTTATCTGTACTTAAATGGATTTGCCGCAAGGATCTCTCGGGTGATAAAATGACGCTTCTTAGCTGGCAGACTGTTATAGGATAAATGAAATAGTAATGTTATTGGGTAGTCCAGCAATGAGCCTATAAATACTATAAGTTCAAAATTGTTTTGCTTTTTTATAACATTATTTTTTTTATTCATGATTCCTTCCTTAATTAATTTCTCCTAATAACCATTACTTACTTATAATTAAGCGGTTTATTGTATTTTTCAGGTGTAGGTTAAAAACTAACAGCCCTTTTACACGGCAACATCCCTCTTTTTTCAGGTAGGTACAGTTTTCTGCATGATACTGTTTATTAGTCTACGTGCAAAAACGGAATTATGATGCTGTGTGTGGGCGCGCTTAGACGCATGAATCCTTCGCTGTCAGTGATATTTATTTACAAATCTGCAACATTTTAATTTAATTCGCAGCATTTTAGCTGTCTTTCAACCCGCATCATCTGCGATGTATCCAATTTTCAGTTCTATGCTATGCAACATAGAGTCGGTAATATCTTTCGCTATAGAAGCCAGTTCAAACACTTCCCAGGTATTAGTGTGAATGGCGTCTCGGGAGACTTGTTAGTGTGTAACTGCTAGTTTTGGGTGTTATTGTTCCTATTGGAGCTCCCTGGAGATGCTCTGTCGAGGAGATAGCCTGCGGGGTTGCGGTGATGCTCTTTGCTTGCCTCTAAGCCAGTGTACCTACAAGCATGATCTTACCAGACATTTAGGTAGGTACCTACCAAATAATTCTCGTACCTACAAAGAAGGGCATACAGTTAGGAAGGTAGGTAGGTAGGTACTTATAATATAGATAAAAGCTCAGGGGTAGGTAAAAAATTACATGAAAATCTAAGAGCTAAGATTTTTTGTTTATGTAAATAGGTAGATTGATTCTAGATTCGTGAGAAATTAGAATGAATTAGAATGATTTCCAACAATAAAATGGATCAAAGCAACGTATTATCTTTCCACGTGAGCGAGCAGGAGTCACTTTAACAAGCGACACGCTCCTCAATTTACGCATTAATTTCTTGGGCGGCCATTGAAGCTGGCAGCACTATTGAAACAAGTGACGAGCGAGCGACTCGCGTGAGAGCTGTTGACACGAGCAGCACGCCTCGCTGCCTCGCCGCGCACCGCACGATCGCTCCACTTTAAACCTTACACCCTCGCCCTAGAATCGACAATTGTGTTTAAGAACTAGCAGCCTCATCTATAAAGATTTTGGACCATCCCGCTCAGCATTAGAGACACATTTTCGATGGAGAGCTTTCAAGTTTCTAGTAATTCTCTGTAAATACGGGTGTTTAGTAGTTCTGCAATAGATTTATATTTTTGCTATTTTTGATGCTGGGTAAATAAAGGCCGAACATACAGTAGAGTTCTGTCCTGAATAATGGGCCAATGTCTCCCCGTTATACTATGCCTCCTAATCCGTATAGCTTCTGAGATTCTGGCTGATTTCGTTGTATTGCTTCTAGAAAGATAAAGGTCTCCCTCATCGAGTGCCGAGTCACGTCCCGGCTCCGATACACTGGAATAAACATCAGGGAATCGGTACAGTTTCAGCGAAGGGGGAATCAGGGCAGGAGGGGGCGGTTAGATTAGATTACCTGGCCCGTAAGTTGCAAAAACGCTTCGCTACAAGTAACGAACTTGAAAGTTACTTAAAAGCATGATGTTACCAGATATTTACCGAATAATTCTCGTACCTACAAAGAAGGGCATACAGTTAGGAAGGTAGGTACTTATAATATAGATAAAAGCTCAGGGGTAGGTAAAAAATTACATGAAAAATGGTCTTTGTTTTATTAGGCTGATGTATTCTGCAACTATTGAAAACGAAATTCAAAGCACGTAACCCAAAACTAAAACATTAATTGATGTTGTTGCTGTCTCGCTCGACAGACTGATCCTAATCGGATTCTGAAGTGTTCTTGGGGACTAAAAATGCCGTTTTGTTGAAATCAACTGATAGCCATTGAGAGATATAAATTTGATCGCTACAAGTTAAATTAAATGAGACCTTTCCAACCAGTCTGAGTCTGCTCATCCCCAGCCCGTGAGCAAAACTGAATAAATTTGAATACCGAAGCTGTAATGAGCGCCACCGGCCGCGCTGATGAGCGAGAACCGAACCCGCACCCGCAAACAGTTGTCATTCGCTGCGAATTCTAATGACTATAATTTATTCTTTTGATATTGTATACGATTTAGTACCTAGCTGTATAATAATGTACGTTGTTACAAAACTTACAAACGAACGTTGACTCGTTTTATCTCTTTTCGTTGGGTTTGCGGTTCATTATTTTTTATTTCCAGATTTTCAATTTTAATAATTTCAATTAGGTAATCTTCTTTTGCAATAGATATCGATATTTCACTTTTAGCGTTCAATCTGGTTTACATTCAACGAGGTTGAACAAGAAACGAGCCAAAAAGCAGCTCCGAGCCTGCCACTTTCAGAATCCTCAGCCGTCGATAACTGCAAAAAAGCGGGGCTGCCATCCCCTCGAGCTCTCCGCTGGTGAATGCAGCCTGCGTCCTGATCTATGCTACAAACTACGAGAACTCTAAATTTTATCCTAATCCGTTCATCCGTCAAAAGTCAGACAGCAATAGGTGGGTTGTTTTAAAAACAAGCTAACGTGTATTCAAAAGAATGCGGTTTCTCAAGCTGCCTGTAGGTACGTGTGAACAAATGGCCATAAATAACTTGCTCCATATTATCTGCCAGCGGGGCGCGGCCATTCATTCGCGCGGAATATATCGCGCGCCGAGTAAACACAGCGCCTGCGCCCGCGCAGCCTGCGGCCAGCGGCCCACAGCTTCTGCGTTTGATTGCTCCGCGATTGACCGGTGATTCCGACTGATTTGCGAACGATTCTGAAATTTATTCATTCACCAGCATAATGATGCCTTGATCCGCTATTTTATAGGCAGTCTCAAGCAGATCTTCTTAGATGAACGAATCTTTACTTCCATAAGCTCCGACCTCTTGGTAGCATCAGAATCAACTCCAACATAAATCCGAGCGTTTATTTGACAGCGGACATAATGAGCACCATGCAGATTCCACAGATTATATGACTGATTTAAATCATGCTTATTTGTAACGAAGCGTGCTCACGCGACGCAACTTGCAGAAAAAAAGAAAATTTATCGCACTCACCTCCCACTCACGTCAGCGTGAAGAATTGCACATGATTCATGGCGTCCTCTGCGTCCGCGACGCGGGCTAGGGACTTGCTCCGATTACCTACGCATTTTACTACCTAGGTAGACTACTGCAGACTCTTCAGACAGGAAATGCTGCGATTTGGACACGTCGTGAACTGCTATAGTAAAAAATGGGATGTTTTCTGCTTAGTAATCGTGCAGTCCCTCAGAGAGCTCTGAGGTTCGCATCGCCGACACAAACAGCGCAATTAAAGTCCCTCTTAGGGAATGAAACGTGTAATTAGTCCGCTCCGATCTCTGGAAGGTTTATTGCTGTAGCTATCTATAATGTAAATCTTTGCTACTTTACATCATGCTAACTTTACCTGTAGTACGGCACGGGTGCGTTATGTGATTTTAGGTAGGGGTTTTTTCGATTTCTGATTCCACAAATTGGCATTACATTTTCAAGTCCTTAAAAAAAGTGGTCCACGTAGGTCGTACAGAATACAATGGCCCGGCTGCACAAAATTTGAGAGACAATTTACTAGTCTAACGTGAACTACACGAACTAGACCCAATTTCAACCAATTGGATCTTGGATCACTAGATCTACAGAGAGTAGGTACCTAAACGTTCCTTTTGAGAGCTGTATTACCAACGACTTACCACGGACTAGTTTTTTGATTTTTTATTTAAAACAATAGGTACCTCCTAGAGCTTATTTTGGAATGTAGAATAGAAATTCAGACTTCATACCCCACTCCAAATTGTATTTGCATAACTTTTATTTTTATTACTCCTTTGAGAACCATATCTCAAAACCTTTGCCAATTAAGCTCATTGATTACCAACAAACTGCCAAAACATTACCTGTAAGTACAGATGGAATTTTAATTTAAAACAGCACTTATTATTTTTAAAATCGAGCACGAAGTCCTGATATTCTTTTTGATAATTCTCCGGTTTCAGACTTAGCCTCAGTAGCAATAAAAAAAACTCAACCTGTACAGACTTAATGTCGTAAAACTAATCGAAATTACTACATTAAATATTAAGTCGTTCAAATATGAACTGCATCTTTTAAAGGTAACCTAATATGTTACCAAATCCCAACATCTCGGCCACCTACGTCTGTCTTCCACAATTCGATTCAAACTCGTACAATCAAGTCCTGTAAGGTTCAATTCAGAATTCAACAATGTGGTAGAATCTAAATGTAATTTTAGGTCGGTCAGTAGACACTCTGCAGTAATCGAATCCTGTCTTCTAATCTACGGCAGGTATTTACCGGGTCAAATTGCACAGCGAGCAGTGGTTATAATTGTATAACCACATTGTATATAGTGCAATTTGACCCAGTTTGGGTAGGTAATGTAATTATTGTACCTAAAGGTAGGCAAGACCACACCAATAATTACGGTTAGAGTAAGTACCTACATATATTGTTGCGCTCTGATTAAAATACTATATAAATACTTAAATATACGATATAAATACTTAAATAAATAAAGATAAGTACTAAACGCAATTAGGTGCCTACACATTGTAGGTACTTGGGTATATTACATAAATCTAGGCCTTTATTCAATATGATGATAGAGTCCCTCCAGCGGTGCCGTATTGATCAGATGGCTGTTGGGGCCGAAAAGTTCTTGAATGGAGACCGCGAATCAACGAGCAGCCATCCAGCAACGAGAAGGATGGCTGATTTGGTAAAGGTCGCAGGTTCACGGTGGATATAGGCCGCTTCCAACCGAAACAACTGAAGATCTATGAGGGAGGCTTATCCTATGTCCAGCAGTGGACGTCCTACGGCTGAGATGATGATGATCCAATATGAATATATTTAGTAGGAAAAAACTCTAAAGGGTTAAATATATTTAACTTAGAAATCGTAAAGCTTTAGCTAAGAATCTAAGAAAGCTGTTTCATAAAGTTCTATAAAAAAAAAACTGGATAGCTAAAGACCTACTACTCATGTAATGTTTTGTAGACGAAATTGCATTGCATCGCCTCGCCTAAAGTGCCTAGGTACCTACTGCATGTCTTCAAATCAAATCCACGACAATAGTAACAATAATTATGAATATTGCAGCTACAAGCGGATGATTTGTCGTCTTTAAAGTGTTCATTAGTGACGGGAGGGCGCGCGCCCCCGCTCCCCCCGCTCCCCCGCCGCGCGCCCCGGCGGCCGCCCGCCCTCGGAGCAAACATCCACATGCGGGCTATAAAAAACTAAATCCCTTTACCTAACCCTTATGGAGATTTGGTGCTTTGAAGTTGAACTTGCTTCAACCAAACAAATGGTATTGTGCTGGAATCCGCGAACAGCTTTGCACACTTCTGCGAGATTTATCCGGGTTAGCACCTACCATAGAAGCAAAGCCCCGGGCAGAAGCATTGTTGTTTTACATTTGTTAAATATAAAATAATCGTCTATTTTTAATAAATCATAATACAACAAAACACCCCTGAAATGAAAATGAAAAATGAATTAGTTAACAGAAAAATATAAGTAGGTAGGTAAGTATTAACAATAATTACAATTTACATTCAAAATACCAGTTTGAATACAATAATTATGATATCTTAGTACATTGTCATAGAAATCAGGATATATGTGGCGCCCACACTAGAATAAATCTATAACGTGGGAACCTGATACGATTAATAAAAAAAAATTGCCTATTTAGTAAGTAAATGATCGCTGATGCGCGAGCTGCTAAGAGCAACTAGCTACAACCCCGTCCCCCTTGCGAAGGCCGGCGGCGGCGCGAAACGACCTCCGACAAAATAATAGATTACTATGATTCGATGAAAGAGTAACAAAACGACAGATTGTCACAACAGTGCCACCCCCTCAGCCCTCAGTCGGTGAGGCGTGCTTGTAATTCGTTAAATATAGGAAGGAAGGTATCTGCATTGTGTGGCGGCGGCGCGCGCGTGCCGGCTAATCCGAGCGCAAAGAAGTCATAACCAGGGTGCTCTTTTGATATTGCTCAGTAAAAACTGAGTGCTACATGAATGGTTACACTTGTGGGAAAATTATATGGGTATGATGTTACATTTTTGTAATCAAATGATATGTTAATAATAAGATGGAGCATTTCCCTGTTGTCATCGTATCGCTTTATAAGGCACAAAGAGATATAAGGTTACCTACGAAGAAATAGGAACTGAAATCCTAAAACTATCAAAGAATTGCTACGGAGCGTAGCAACCTCTACGAAGGTCTACGAAAGCTCGTAATTATTTGCCAAATTCAGAATTTTACGTTTTTATCTAAGTAGGTAGATATCATCTTTATTGTAATGACTGCTCTGAAGTAGGTGGGTGCATAACCTACCTATGTGGCAAGCGTTCGGTATCGGTTGTGAGGACCACCGCGTCTCTGCAAGTCACTCTGCATTTACCTCTCGCCAACGAAAATTCAACTCTCACAATGCGCTCTAAACTTCAAATTAAGATAATATTTTACGTGAGCTGTGTAGAAAAGCGTTACCAAAGAAATCAAAACTCTTACACTGACAAAACATGGTTGCATTTATCATGGTACAGAAGAAGGATGTGTATGAGTAGGTTTCAACAAAACATCGTATCGATAACTGTCGATTTTGATTTCGGTAATCGAGATGAGTGAACTTGACTCGTGACGTGTTTGCCTATAGATCTGTAGATACTATTGTTAAATTGACCTACTCATCCTATGTGTACCATAATATAGGTACCTACCACAAGATGTCAGCAAATATACTAACTTAGAAACTATAATATTTTTTTAGAACAACAAAGATAGAAAATCTTCAAGCTCAACTAAATAGTAGGTAAACATGATGAAATTGAGCGTCTCTCATTAGAAAGTCAAAAGAATAAGTAATATGAGTACCTAGTGAAATTTTACTAGTAGGTACTAGGTAAGGTACCTACTTAAGTACCTACTAAGTATTTAAATATTTTATGCCGATATAGGTAGGTACAGTCCTTGGGCTCAACTGATTTACCTATAAGTTACTTTCAGTTTTGCATTCTACACACCTTTTCCTTTCATTTATTATCAAATGGAAAACATTCGATTATTACTACAATAATTAACACTGTCACCCCCATTTGCAAATGACTCAACTGATTTTGATAAGACATGATAAATTCCAGGAACGATAAATTTATGTAGGTATCTTCTAATATTATAAAGAGGTAATGTTGGTTTGTTTGTTTGTATGTTTGGGGTAATCTCCGAAACTACTCATCCGATTTCAAAAATTCTTTCACCGATATGTAGCATGGACTTTCCGAATGAACATAGGCTATATTTTATCAAAGTAGGTACCACGTGAGCGAAGCCACGGGCGAGTATGCTAGTGCTCTATAAGTTTAGTTAGTCTGCCGTTCGTTCGTTCGTTCGTTGATATGAGCTATTTTCGTCCATGGTAGTACCTAAGTGCCTAACTCTGGTGACGGAGTTTTAGGCCTCCTTGTTTACAGTCTGCCAGCGCGTATTGACGATGTCTTTCCTAGCTAAGATGACAGTAGGTAGGTATAGTTGCTTGGCTAAGCCTCGCCAACTCTTTTCAAAACTGTCCCAGATAGGGGTACCTGGTATAGTAGGTATCTAGGTACTAGTAATAGATGTAAAAGCGTAACGTCAATTTGTTCATGCACATAAGCATTTGTGGAAGAGGCTGTTTTTTCATCCTAAGCAACTGAACTGCCATAAACTCCCAATGAGTAGTCAATAAGCTCTAATGACCGGGGCTGCGCACCGCCCGCAGCCGCGCTATTTGCATAGTTAACGAGCCTCCGCTCCGCCCGCCCCCGCCCCTGCGCCCCCCCCTCAACTGATGGAGGGTAGTCAGCTCTGGGGTAGGTAGGTAGTATAAGTAAACGATACGAATACGCTCACCAATCGAAAGTAGGTATGAAGCCTACTGATTATAAAAACGTTCTAAAGAAAGAAAGAAAGAAAGAAAGAAAAAAAAAGAAAGAAAATTTGAAAATCCTACGGAATTTCAAAACTTAAGTAGGTAAGTACCTACTTAAGTAAGTTCGTATGAGCAAGTGGCCAACCCTCAAAGTCAAAGTCAAAGTCAAAGTATCATTTATTGCGACGAATACATGTACATAATGGGGGCTATTCGGAGTGTCGCAAAAGCTAAACTAACCTAACTAAAACTATTGCCATTCTTTTTATTCCCATCGCTATGAAAGGGACGGCAACAATTTTAGTTAGCTTAGTTTAGCTTTTGCGACACTCAGAATTGCCACTAATATGTTATTAAATAATCTCGAATCAATGTATTCTACCTATTATTTCTAGGCATGCAATATTTTAATTTACAATCAAAAAATTATAATAACAATAATAATAATAAAATAAAAAGAAAATCAGAATAATAATGAGTCAGTAATATTAAAATTGCAATAATCAGCGAATAACAGTCATACTACATTTGAAATGGTAATAAATAATTAAGTTAAATTAAAATAATACTTGTGTTGGTACTACTAACTAGCTAAAGTAAGATTTTTATCATCTAGGAATTCTTCAATTTTATAATAGGTTTTATTAATCAGTAATAACCTGCGGTGCTAACCTGCAAAACGAAAAACGAATCCGTCGACGATATCCGAAACGTTCCCGTTTTCATCGAAAAACCCTACTTTCAAAAACGATCGCCCGACACATTCGCCGTCGAAATTCGTAACGGATCCGCGGAACGAACGAAAACCTTCAAGATAAGAATGATGGATAATTTTGGACTTGGATACTACACTTTTGGCATAAAAGCGTTTGCTTGCGTCTACTTGACCCGTGTGAATTCACTTTTTGTCCTAAAACTGTTGGCAGATATGTCATTAGAATGCAGTGTCAATATCAAGTTGACACTGCAAAGTGTCAAACCAGAAAAAATCAATACAAAAACCAATTGACAAAAACAAATATTTATTTACAATTTAAGTTACATTACAGAAAATTAAATCTAAAGCGTTAGGTACTCTAACAAATGAGATCAATTGGACGTAGTTAAGCAGAAAGGACTCAATCCACAAAATGTTACTTTTGAGTTATGGCATTTTAAAGTTTAGACGATGATTCAACATTGTTATTGTATTAGGAAGATATTGATATTATTATAAGTGATGACCAAAAATACTATTATTCTTATGTGCCTAATTATATTACACGGACTGTAGTATTTTTTCAGTTATTGCGAAAAATATGGGGTTGAGTCGTTTCTGCCAAATTGGGTTTAACATTACTGAGTGTTTTTTTTTATTTCTCTAAAATGACTTGAATATCAAAAAGAAGTAAAAGGTATGTAATAAAAGTATTTTTTTTTTACTTAAAGAGTTTTATTATTAAAATATAATTTATAGGTTCTTAAAAAAATAGTTCCTAGATGATATCATCAAAGTTTTCATCCTGATCCACCGCAAAATCTGGATGTGAGCCGATACCGTCTACGTCCTCCACAATATTCATTCCATGCAAAGTATTATAAAAACCCTGGCAGTCTTTTGGAATTTTGTAGCTAATGTTCATTGCACATAACTACAATTAAATTTATAATTTAAATTTGAAAATGCGATTCTTGTTTGTCGTGTTTGGTTTGTTGTTAGATCTAAGTTTTTTACGTTATTTCATAATGATTTGAGCTACTTGTGCCTGCTACTAGTAGATACATAAAACAGTCCTTCTCTTTTAATTTAACTTATTAGCTGACTAGAATGTAAAGCTATTTCGGTATTTTTGCCTAGTGAAGATTAGTATTAGAATTTTTTATTGATTTCCTAACTAACCCAAATTATCGTTTATAAGTACCTACTAGCTTTATGATCCAATTTTCTTAGGTAATAATGTATTATTACCTAAGAAATATATATGTAATAAGTAATAATGTATTCTTAGGTATAAGACAAGACATTCGAAGGTACAACACACAACTTTTTTAGATAGCTCTTAAGAGAAATCAATCGTTAAAAATAGCTAAACAAGAAACATCGGTCGGCAAAGCATGGATAACGAGCTTAAGGGATGAAGCGGGAGAAAAACATCAAGATACAGATAAAGTTCTTGATATATGCACAAACTTCTATAGATCACTCTACTCTGATCCACACCAACCACCTTCTGATGATATTCCCTACTCATGCCCAGATACCATACCATTAATAACAGGCCTTGAAGTTCACAAGGTCCTCACTCAAATGAAATACAACCGATTACCTGGTGAGGATGGAATAACCACCGAAACTCTTAAAGTTGGCGAATATGTTCTTTTACCGCATATCACGAATTTTTTAAATACTTTGTTAAAAACTGGTAAATTTCCAAATCACTTTTGTCATTCCAATATCATTTTACTACATTAAAAAGGAGATAAATCAGACCGAGATAATTACCGCCCTATCAGCCTCGTTTCACATCTATATAAAACTTTCATTAAGGTCATTGAACAACGTATTTCCGGACAACTGGACTTAGAACAACCAGCTGAACAGGCTGGTCGAGGACTCTCCACGACAGACCACCTGCAAGCACTCAATCAGCTCATAGAAAACTCCAACGAAAGCAACGTAACACTGTATCTCACCTTTGTAGACTATACAAAGGCGTTTGACAGTATCACCCATGTTGCCATGTTCAATGCCCTTAAAAAGCAACATATCGACCCTACCTTACATAAACCTATTACGTAACATCTACAAGAATAGTACAGCTGCAATAAAATTAAATTACCCCGGACCCACTTTTTCCATAACTAAAGGGGTAAAGCAGGGTGACCCTCTCTCCCCAAAACTGTTCACTAGCACCCTCGAGGAGGTGTTCAGAAAGCTGGCGGCAGGCTGGGAAGGAAGGGGAATCGCCGTCGGTGGAGTACGGTTAACAAACCTCCGTTTCGCCGACGACATTGTTCTCTTCTCATCCTCGGCCTCGGAGCTACAAACGATGCTTCAAGAGCTCAGCATCGCAAGCCTTGAGATTGGGTTAAGGATGAACAGGACAAAGACCAAGGTCATGACCAACAGCGCTGAGACCAGTAATACGGTGGATGGAGAACGGTTAGCATACGTCCAGGAATATATCTACTTGGGCCAAATAGCCTCTTTCGAGTCCAGACAAGAGAAGGAAATCACTCGGCGAACCGAAAATGGGCGACTTGATGAAAGGAGATCTCCCTCTATCTCTCAAGCGCAAATTGATGGACGTATGCATCCTCCCCGTTCTCACTTATGGTGCGCAGACCTGGTCTTTGACCAACATCCAAAAGTACAAGCTCAAGGTTTGTCAACGTGCGATTGAGCGCAGCATACTCGGAGTAAAGCGAATTGACCGTATTCGCAACACCGAGCTGCGCTCCAGAACACAGATCGCCGATGTAGCCATCAAAGCCGCCAAGCTTAAATGGGACTGGGCTGGTCACGTTTGCCGCATGTCGGGAGACCAGTGGGCAAAACTGACCACCGAGTGGACCCCTGATACGTCGCGACGACGTCGTGGCAGACCGCGAACCAGATGGAGGGACGAGCTCGCCAAATTCCGCGCCGACTGGACCTTCTAGCGCAGGAGAGGGACGAATGGAAAGAGTGGGGGGAGGCCTTTGCCCAGCAGTGGGACATTAAGGGCTGCTAATAAAAAAATATATATAAATAATTCTGATATTAATCATAATTCTTTCTATGAAATGACTCACATAATTTGGGTCATTGCAACTGAAAGCAAAATCGGCTAGTTTCTTTTAAAATGAATTTGTCAGAAATTTCACACGCAGATTGAGTTGTTTTAGCTAAATGCTATAATGGTTTGTTTCTTAGTAAATCAGTTTATTAGAAATGACCCACATGGTTTGAGTCCTTTTAGCTAAAAGTAAAATCGTAGTTTTTTAGTAAATTAATTTGTCAAAAATGACCTACACAGTTTGAGTCGTTTTAGCTAAATAAAAAAATAGACTAGTTTTATCAAAGTAAATTTAACTGAAATGATTCAGGTGTCATGAGACACATCTGCTAAATTACTTACATACATACTTGTTTGAAACTGGATTTTTTTAAAAGGATCCATGTAGCCTGGGTTATTACAGTGTTTTGCAAGAAAATGCCCGCCATACATGTGGTTTGGTTCCGGTATTTCAAAAAACCACCTTAGCCTTATGCGATTACGGATCTTTTTTGCGAGGTGACAGAACCGACCTTTAGGAACTTATTGGTATATTTAACTCATTTTTGACCAGAGTGTGGATTGAGTCCTTTCTGCTTAACTACGTCCAATTAGTAATATTAAAAAGACAGAAGTGGCGGACGCGGCTGAAATTTTGTTTTCTGAAGAAGAATTGAACTGGGAAGAGTTCACTTCACGAATGTTGTGTTGTGCTGAAGTGTGAATAATTTATAACACACTACCTATGACCAGCTGCACTGACGAACAACTCCGACCAATTAGAAGAAAACAGGGATTTGGAAAAAGGCTTGCTGAGGTCTGCCGCTGGTCGCCGAAGTTTTTTTTAATTTAGTGAAAATAAAAGTCAATTCAGATTCAGTTCTTCGTGTTCATTTGGCCGAGTGCTATGTGCGTTCCATCCATCAATGCACCCACACCCACATACCCCTGGGATCCCGAACTTATTGTAGAATCTGTAATAAATTAGGTAATGTATTTATTAGGTAGGTTCCTAATTCCCTTAACTTCCAGCAGATGCATGCATGGATATCAATCAACTCATTTTCTCAACTTCAACTAATTCATATTTACCTAATATGAATTCTCTTCTAATATTTATTTTACTGTATGTTGCTTACCTGCTATCCAACTTCAAAAATGCATTTGAAGAAACCTATTTTAGAATAAATAGGTGCTTCAGGTAGGTACTCTTCTGTGTCCTCTTTGAAGAAAATAATTAGGTAGGTACTTAGTCCAGATAAGCAAGCCGAGTCAAAAGAAGAAAACTACGGGAAATTATCAACAAAATGGGAAATGAAATAGCTCAGAAACGAAAAACGATACTCAATACGAAAGCCTAGAGGCTATCGTTGAGTTGTAACGTTGAATCGATTTATTTGGCAGTTTTTTCGTTGTCAAATTCAAATTAACGTATCGGATACCGCCTAGAGTAGGGTTCCGACGACGATTGTCAAAAAACGATTCGGATGTTTCATCGCGTCGAACTTCGCGTCGAACGAAGGCCCATAGAGTACCGATCCGCACGAAATTGATGCCGAAACTTCGTTTTTCGTTTTGCAGGTTAGCACCGCTGAGCCTTCTCCGAAACATCGAACAAGGCATTTCTCTTATTGACTTTGGTATTTTGTTATAGAGAATAGTAGCCATACAGAAGACACTTTTGCGCATAAACGTGGTCTTAGAGTTATGGACACAGACTCTACTTCTGTCTCGTCTGCTGCGTTCTACGACATCCGATAGTCGACGATGTGGGTTGCTTCTTACGAACATTGCCGTTTCCAAAATATACAACGAGGGAACCGTCAAAATGTTATACTTCTTAAAAAGAGGTTTACAGGTATCTGTAACCTTAATACGAAACATTGTACGAACACTACGTTTTTGGCATTTAAATACTTTTTCGGAGTTTTTAAATGCCAAAAACGCCCTTACCCTTTTAACCCTGATGACCCTGATGTAACATCTAAAAGCAAACATGACAAAAATCCGTTACAATTATGGTAGGTAGGTACCTAATTGCTGAGTGGTGGATGACCGATTTGTTTCACTCATATTTCCTACATAAAATAATTTAATTTGTACCTAAATGTAGGTACCTATACCTACCAGCCTGTCCTGTGATGTGTGAGAGTAATGTAATAAATGTATTGTTCTATTCTATTCTAATTGCTGAGCTAGGTAGGTATGTGTACCTATTCCTGAAATTAGTCATTTGCCTAGTACTTACTTAATTATTCCTACTGAGTACCTACCTATTAGAAGTAATGGCGATTCAGAAGTTTTGACTAAACTACTTAGCTTTAATTCTTAATTACCTATCCTAACTTAGAAAACTGTGTCATCAGACAGAATAGCACTAGCAATCTAGCAGTAGCCAAAGAGAATAAAAACACTACGTTTACTGCTTAGATTGCTATTCAGATCAGATGAAATACTTACCCTTCTCCATCAGAAATTATGCTAGTTTTAGGAATTTATTTTTATACTAAATTGGTACATTTTTACTAACTTGGCAACATGTTCCTGTGTTGCCATCTAATCATTTGGACTTTACCTTTGTTTACGGCAAAGACGATTAATATCTAGAAGACAGACAAAGGCCATACACAAAATCGTAACCCGATCCCGCAGTACCAGATAGCCTGAAAACTTTAAAACATCAATTTTATCCAAGAAATTTCAATACTTAGTAGTAGGTAGCAACAATATTCAATATTTAAACATTTTTAACTAGAAAGTAATTGAAATTTCTTGGATAAAATTGATGTTTTAGAGTTTTCAGGCTATTTTTTAGGGTTACGATTTTGTGTATGGCCTTTGTCTGTCTTCTAGATATTAATCGTCTTTGGTTTACGGTAACTAATTATACATTAAATATCATAAGAAACATGAAAGAGGAAAAATAAAATAAGTAAAACATTAGAACGACATTAATAATTTATATATGTATTTTACAGTGTTAAACCACACTTAGGTATTAGGTAATATAATGAAATAATCATTTTAGGTAAGAAATAAAATACATTTTCTAAACAACAAGTTAAGTACCTAATGTATTCCTAACAAAAAGTCAAAAACTTTGTACTTTATAACTGTAACTGCAATTTTATAACAACAATGTTATACAATTTTGTACTTTAAAACTACAATTTTTGGTGCACAGTCTAGTAAAAGTACTAAGTCTTTGCAAAAAGTAGACAGTACAACAAGTAAATTTAAAATCATAGTTGGCAGCATTATACAAAAGGTTTTTTGCTGTCACTGTCACTTTGAATTTGATTGACTTGACTTTCACTCAATGAATCAATCAGTCAGCCAAAGAGAATAAAACACTACGTTAGTCTGTTAGTCAGCCAGCCAGCAGTCACGCAAATCCTCAGCAGACGCAAATCAAAAAACAAAGCCGTTCGTTCGTTTACGACTGATTTGTGAATTGTGCCAGCAGCGTTCCGCTCCGCTCTGTACACTTTGCTGTACACGCCCAACGATACTCCAAACTAAATAAACATCAATTATGAAAGCCTATTGATACGTCTTTTCAATAATTTATTAGTTCCGTCTTGCTTCTGTCCAGTTTTTGATGACAGGATGTCCGTGAGTGCTAGTGCTGAGAACCTTTCTACGGATGCCCAGGTGAGAGTTCAATAAAAGTTAGCAAAGTTTATTTGTAAGTGTTTCTGACGTTACGTTAAAGATTTTGGATACGAGACGGTGCTTTATTACCTATGTTCGTTTTTAGTTTTAAAATGGAGCTAAGTAGTTTACTCCTTTGCGATGCGTTCGTGAGTCATGCTATTGGGGTCCTACTCCTACTACGGATATTGCGGCCTAACTCACATCCGCTTGGGGAGCGCTCACGCACAGGTCTATCTAATTGACGCACAAAAAGTATGTTAGGTAGGTAGGTATATACTTTCACAGTAAATTGGTGCATTTACCCCATTGGTAATAACATTGCATTGCAAAATTAGGTCAACAAGCTATAGGTCAGCTCAGTTAGATCATCTTACCATTGTAATAGATTACTACATAATGAATATCAGAGCTCCTTCAACTCTGACCCTGCCTTCTATTCATGAAAATGTTAAAGTAAATAGGTAGGTACTGCATTGTATATAGGTACTTACTGCATTACATACATTATAGTTACCTATATGTTTTCTAATAAATTTATAGAAATTACGTTTTCTTTCGTGGGGTATTTCCTTACCAGCAATATGTCAATAAGGGCTTTCCTTATTCACAATGGATTATAATAAAACAGAACTATCATTGCTCCCAATACCTTTTATTTTACAAGCCTTATAAAAAATAATAGGAAGGACTTAGCCTTTAGCTATTTATCTCAATTTAAAATGTTACTGAAAGCTGAAAGCTGTTGCTTTATCAAAAGTAGGTACTCTGTAATCACTTTGCTTTGTTTAAGTCATCTAAAAGACACACTTTCTACAAATAGTATTTAAAACATCTTTTGTCCAGTTGCCATATGAACCATGAAGCATGTCCAGTGGCTTGAGACTAATGATGTAAACTTGCTAAATGAATGCAGTTTACAAGTACAAGTACATTAGATATACTATTATGTAAATGGAACCCACAATTCTACTGTTACGTATTGCAAGCCACCCAGTGAGTCACAAGCTGATGAGCAGGTACTAACAGATTGCTACACATGTTCACAACTTCTTTCCTTGTTTTCAATAAAACGTTGACACATTGCTAAGTAAACTACTTGCCACTGTAGAAGTAGTTAGTTATTCAGTAGTAAAAAGTTATTTTTAATTGGAAACAAGGCTGGCAACTTGTATGGAAACATAAATTTGTTTCTAACTTATCATTAGTGTCAATTCACATGTCGCAAAAACTGAAACTAATTTGACAGCAAAATTGATGCCATCCTTTTTATTTTGATCCTTATGAAAGAGACGGGAACAATTTGGTGTCATCTGAATTGATACCATTATTGAACATGTACAAATCGCAGGAGTAATGTGGGTTAAACAAAGTACATGATTACTTATTTGTCTTAGTCATGAGGATGTGAAATTTATCTGTCTGTCCATCTGTCTGTATGTCTGTCACCAGGCTGTATCTCATGAACCATGATAGCTAGACAGTTAAAATTTTCACAGATGATTTATTTCTTTTTTTGCTATTACAACAAGTACTAAGAATAGAAAATATAATAAATAAGGGGGGGCTCCCATACAACAAACGTAATTTTTTTTATAATGACAACAGGGAGACAGAAATATTCACAAAACGGTACTAAACCCTTTGTGCGCGAGTCTGACTTGGCAGATTAATTAATATTGATTTTATATATTTTATTTTCGAACAATTATAATGAATTTCACCTGTTTCTCCGAAGGGGTAGATGGAGCATCATAAGGGCAGTATTCGCCCACATTTCTTGAGTAAAAATAGTAAACCAGACAATTTCCATAGCAATCAGGTATGTGCGAATGAGGTTAGTCATTTTATAATGCGAGCGTGAAGTGCAGTCAGCTTCCGTGTTGTAGAGCTGCGATGGAGGGTCCATGTGCCTGGAGCTGGCCCTTGAAGGCGAGCGCCTCTGCAAGGCCGGCGACTGCCGCGCCGGCGTGGCATTCTTCCAGGCTGCCATCCAAGCCGGGACAGATGACCTACGGACCCTTAGTGCCATCTACAGCCAACTGGGGAATGCATACTTCTACCTTGGGGACTACAACAAAGCCATGCAGTACCACAAACACGACCTCACTCTAGCCAGGTGTGTATAGCCAGGTAGCTTTATATTATAGTTAAAAATATATATTTTTTTATAACATCTGTCCACTCCATCTTGGCTCATCTCACAACACAAGCTCTAAACGGTGAAGGAAAACCATTGTGAAAACCACTTGACTTCCTCTGTGGCGCAGTGGGTTCGTTTGTTCGTTCGTATGAGCATTGGCCAACTGAGCCAACCTGACGGAGTTTTCAGGCCGCCTAAAGTGGGTGAAAAACCGCCTGAGACGCGGAGGTCGCGGGTTCGATCCCCGCTACGAGACAAATGTTTGTATGATCTGCAATATTTGTCTCCAGTCTGGGTGTTTTGTATTTGTACTACAAATATTATGTATATATTTAAAAAAATATAAGTATCTATGTAGTATATCAGTCAACTGGTTACCATAACACAAGCATTAAATTGCTTAGCTCGGGACTAGTTGACGCCGTGTGGAATGTCCAAGGATGTTTATTTATTTTATCGTGAGGAAACCAGTTAGCTTTCTAATAGCATCGATGGGCTTACATCCTGTGCAAAAAGTGGGTATGTACCAAATATGTATTTGGACCTACCTCTGACTATCCTTCCGACATTCAAAGGATGATTCTACCGCACCTTGATACAGTCGTGATGTCGTTTTGAATTTATGGAATGTTTATATAATAGAAGGATGAACGACAAGCTGGGCGAGGCGAAAGCGTCGGGCAACCTCGGCAATACGCTGAAGGTGATGGGCAAGTTCAGCGAGGCGGCGGCGTGCTGCCGGCGGCACCTGGAGCTGGCGCGCGCGCTGGCGGACCGGCTCAGCGAGGGCCGCGCGCTCTACAACCTGGGCAACGTCTACCACGCACAAGGGAAGCAGCTCGGCCGCCTCGGACAGAACGACCCGGGACACTTCCCGCAGGAGGTGCGCGACTGTCTGCTGCAGGCGGTGCATTACTATGAGTGAGTCATTATTCTCACATTTTTTCTTCACGCGATTTTTTTTTTGCCTTATATTTTTTACGGTACCTACCTCAAGGGCTCTAACTCACCGGGACGCCATCCAAAGCGATATCCCAGCTACTTTTCCTAGTTGGGCCATAACTCAACGACGCCACGGCGACGTCGCCACTACGTATCTAGACTATGTAGTGTCGTTGCCAAATGGTTTGGTAACGTCGCGAATCCGTCATGTTTTGAAAGAAAGAAAGAAAAATAGTTTATTTTGGTAGGACCTCAAGGATCACTTTAACTTCGTCTTACATGCTAGGTGATTCTAATGCTAGTTCAAAACTACTAGTTCAAAACTATTTGACTTTGTGTGCAAAAGTAGATTTTTTGGAAACAATTAACATATTTATGCATTCAGATAATAAAACATGAGACAGATTACAAAAGGTACAACGACTGAGAAAAAAACAACTGAGAGTGAAGGTAAATGAGCTGCGATGATTATTTGATGCATCGTTTTTGGCTTTTAAATTTAAAGTAGAGGGGCTGGTTCCATCATCTACCTTCTGTAACGCTATTCTAAATGATGATTAGTAATCCGACACTCCTCAAGTAAGTGCATTAACCAACCACGGAATCCTATGAAGTCGATCTGCTCGAATATTTTGTTATGATGACAATCGGTTAATTTATTTATCTTCTTATCTTCGGAAAACCAACAGCTTTTACAAGGTGTTCATAAAAAACAAGATAGAAATAGTGAGCCAATTAAAGATTTTCACTAATACCAACAAAGTAAAAACTTTAAAATGAACACTTACATTTGCATTCTATTTCGTAACAAAAAAAAAAAAGACGTGTGGCACTCGGAGACTGCCGCGGTAAAGCTATTGCATGGGGGGTGTTAGGTTATTTTCGTTACGGAATTTCTGGATTCGGTCTCCGCGCTCAAGGCCCGCGATAGAAGCTCTGCAATAGCTTAAAAGAAATGAAATCACACTGTAGGGTTAAGCGCCGATTAGCGCCATCTGCCTCGAAGAGATGTTCTCATTGGTGTGGCGTGTCGGGTTCCAGGGAGAACTTGGAGCTGATGCGCAGCCTGGACGACCGGCAAGGCATGGGGCGCGCGTGCGGCAACCTCGGCAACGCTTGCTACCTGCTGGGCGAGTTTGCGCGCGCTATTCGCTACCACACGGAGCGGCTCCGGCTCGCCGCCGCCGCCGGGGACCGCGCCGCCGAGCGCCGCGCCAACAGCAACCTCGCCAACTCGCACATCTTCCTCGGACAGTTCGAGAACGCCGCGGAACACTACAAGTACGTACCGACACCACCCCACATAACATGTAGGGAGAGACAATGCGACCTGATATTATCATCTTCCTGTACAAGGTCAGGTGCTGTGCCGACTGTGAACATATAGAGAGAAATAGAGGAAGAATATGTCGGCACAGCAACATATCCTTCCTCTATTTCCCTCTATATTGTTATATCCATCACCCACTGTGCAACGCTTGCTTAGACGTTCTCGATAGATTCTTGTTATGCATTATAATCATTAACAATTTTTCAGTCGATATGTGAAATATATCATCTCATGCTTGCTTTCGCAATTTTTTCTAACTTTGTTATTGTTTTTACATTTTATGTTTTTTTTACTAAATATTGTAAATGCGATAATTATGCTAATTTATGAGTATCGATACCTTTTTAGAGTTCCGTACCCAAAGGGTAACAACGAACCCTATTACTAAGACTTCACTGTCCATCTTTCTGTCACCAGGCTTTATGCAGTCACACACACAAAGACATTGTAGTAACTTAGTCTAGTAGCGTTAGTAACTAGCGTTGTAGTAACAGTTACGTGGTTTTGTTAATTTTTGTTGTTTTTTTATTTGCATAGCAGCTGAACCGTCCTCTCACCTTACGCCCCGATTTTTTATCCTATCTGTGGTTTTGCTTACTTCGGTAAGATATTAGTATTTATTTTTTGTATGGAAGTTTGTCAAATACCTAACGACAGTAAGCAAAAACACTGATAGATAGAAAATTGGGATTGAACTGAAGTTACTGTAGTCTAGAAGACTTTCCACACAATGTTTTCCTTTACCGATAAACGCTTGTTTTTAATACGTACTTATGCCGAAATATAAATTTCATGCATGCAATGTAATTCGTACCTTCGACAAATTACGTTTCTGACAGTCGATGTTTTAGAAAATAAGCAAATGCAACTGTCGCTACGCTCTCCAATGTCATGTAACGTGCTTCTAAGCGAATGCCTTTGCTGTATGTAGTTGAACAATGCGATTTCTTGTGTTATTTTCCCACAGCCTCGCAGTTACCTCTCGAAGCGACGAGTGGCACGACTTGTACAACAGTCGCATTTCATTTTAGAAATCGATAGTTGCATCCGGATGCGTTTTATCTTTCCATTATAATTTCATTCGCAAACATCTTGCACATCAGTCGAACGTACGAGTTTGGGAAATCGGTTTTATGCAATCAAAGCGTTCAATAATAATTGTTTGTTAGTGACAGCAAGGAAGCGATTATACCTTTGAATAGAATAAAAGTGGTAATAGTTCTGATTGCAATCAAAACATCAATGACCATAAAGGCAGTGTGGAAGTGATTAAGCTTTTGTCTGCGTAGATGTAGAAGAACACTAGTGCGCTACGTATTGTGCTGTGCCTATACACACGGCGTATTTCGACTGCTTTTTGTATAACGATACAAACGCGCCGTGAACGCTCAGAGACGCGCTTCACAAAAACGCAGTGTTGCGCTGTATAAATCGCGCCACGTAAAAAGAGCGCTGAGGGGAAGTAGCGGGGGTATGTTCGCGGCTGTGTTCACTCGCTGACGAATCAATAGCACTTGCTAAATCAATGGTATGAAGTGCGCCGCGTTACCTCTCCACCAATCATCGACCACTGCGCAGTTTGACAGCCAGCGCTCTTTTTACGTGGTGTGACCTAAAAAGTGTGGTGTGTTGGCTTTTTGGCTGGAATTTGAGAAGTTATGTTTTATTTTTGTTTTATTTTCCGAAACTTGTGTTTTAGCGAATGTTAATGTGTAATGATTTGTATTTGTGTACCTGTATTTCATAACTTGAATTTTAATATTACTTGATTGTGGCTAAATGCACAAGCCGTGCGAAGCCAAAATAAAGAGGAAAGAAAAAGAAAAAAGTTTTGTGTGTATTGGGCAATCAATTGTTTGACGAGTCATAGTTTGTTCACTTATTAATTTATAATTACTTATTGAATTTATTTTGTTAAAGTGTTACAATTACACCTATGATAATAACTGCATTATATTCATTGAGATGTAAGAGTCACAATCTAATAGCTGACAACACTAAAAAAATGTGCGTGCAAATTCAATGTTCTATAATGACATTTGAATGTAGACGTTATGTCGTTTGTTTTAATGTTCAATGTCGCTTGTACGCAAAAAAGTAAAACTCTGCGCACTACGTAGTGTGCGCAGAGTTTTGGCGTTTACATTTAATTTGTCTGATTGTGGCTCTATAGTACATCTCAATGATTGTATTGTATTGTATTGCAGACGCACGCTGGCGCTGGCGGAGGAGATGGGCGACGCGGCGGTGGAGGCGCAGGCGTGCTACTCGCTCGGCAACACGTACACGCTGCTGCGCGAGTACCGCGCCGCGGAGCAGTACCACGAGCGACACCTCGCCGCCGCGCGCAGCCTCAGGGACAGGTCGGTTCACACGCAACACACGCAACTACCTAATGTATTTCACTTTCAAAACTATCGTGAGTTGTGTTAGACATTATAATAGCACACGGGAAATTACTCACGTAAAATTATCGTCGATTTAGATACCGACAATGTTTCGATTCTTCCGGAGAATCTTCATCTGTTGAGTGTGGTCACTCCTCGCGGTCGCGTCTCACACAGATGAAGATTCTCTGGAAGAATCGAAACATTGTCGGTATCTAAATCGACGATAATTTTACGTGAGTAATTTCCCGTGTGCTATTATAATACCAAATGTATGTCTATGTCTATGTCTAAGTACCTTTCATTCGTTTCAATAGACATGAATATTATTTAATTACGTTGCTTATTGAAGTTAAGCAACGTTCTGAGGGGTCACTACTTGGATTTGTGGCAAGTGGCATTTTCATCTGAGCGCTTCCGTGCTTCGGAGTCCCACCTGTTCTGTTGACAGAACTACTGGGATTTTTTTTTCTCATTAGATAAATATTTTTTTGTATTAATTTTTGATTATTGTCATGCCTATTGGTGTAGTGCCCATTGATATATGCATAATATGCATATATCAATGGGCACTACACATATTATATTATACACATATATCACATATTATGTGAGTTGGTGTGTAATGAAGTGTGTGTGTGACAGGGTGGGTGAGGGCCGCGCGTGCTGGTCGCTCGGCAACGCGCACGCCGCGCTCGGCAACCACGAGAAGGCGCTCTACTTCGCCAACGAACACTACGCCATCTCCAAGGAGGTCAGTTTCATTCATTATTAGCACGGCCCGATGACGGCCTGACCACACTCTAAGCTGCTGGCTGGGATGTTCTCGAGAGAAATACTTTTAGACACTAACCTATTTTATCATCTATTTTTTAATTAAGTACACTATTTTGTCCTACTGTTGCGCAAAAGCCACCCCCTTTACTTGGACTCTGCGCTCCAAGGCCACAGGTTGGTAGTTTGGTTCAAATGCATCCAGTAGGCCTAACATGTGCAACGCGTCGAGACGACAAATGAAATATCTCGATAATGCCAAACTGCTCTAACGTACTATGCTAGAGCAGGACAGAGAATTGTGTCGACGACGAGAAGGTTTGTCATGTTGCACATGTTAGGTCGCCTCGTTATTGTCCCATGATCAGCATGCTAGGTTGCAGTGTAAATTGCTATACGTAATGTACTGTGTGTTTGGTTGACGGTATCTTGTGATGCAGCTGGGCGATGTGCTGGGCATGGCGACGGCGCAGATGAACATGAGCGACCTGCGCAAGGTGCTGGGGCTGCCGGCGGAGGAGTCGCCCCCCGCCGCCCCCGCCTCCGCCCCCGCCCCCGCGCACGACGCGCCCCGCACGCCCTTCAACGCGCTGAGAGTGAGGCGGCAGAGTATGGAGCAGCTCTCGCTTATACAGGTACCGAAAAATACCGTCACAAACTTGTATCATACTCTTCTACAAAACATTCAACAGGCGTGAACAATCTTGAACTGATATTTCTGATATGTTTGACGTAACGAAATATAAATGCCAATGCTGAGGGGTAATGTTATTTTTACGGTAACGGTACGGTACGGTAACGGTTTGTTACTCGATTGTCAATATTTCTCATTTCTGTTACCCATGTTGATGGAATTTTTTTTTTTCTATTTTCTAAATGCAAATAAATGAATTTAAATTTGAATGAATGTGAAAACTGATCACATTTGTCAACATAAACATTTCACAAAGGTCACCCCCTTGTGACCTTTGGCCAGCAGTGGGACACAAGAAGCTGATAAAAAAACATTTCACAAAAAGCAGCACGATATACTTGTATTTTGTGTGTCAAAACAAGCCGTATAGGTCGCGCCACGTAAAAAGAGCGCTGGCTGTCAAACTGCTCCGTGGTCGATGATTGGTGGAGAGGTGTTGCGGCGCACTTCATACCATTGATTTAGCGAGCGCTATTGGTTCGTCAGCGAGTGAACACAGGCGCAAACATACCCCCGCTACTTCCCCGACCGCGCTCTTTTTACGTGGCGCGACCTATATTTGATGTGTCGTTGTGTCAGATAACTCCGGATTCGAAGGGATCTGAGGGTGGTGAGATAGCGCGCGCCGACTCCGAAGACAATCCGGAGCAGTTCCTGGAGCTGCTCAGCCGCTGCCAGTCGGCACGCCTGGACGACCAGCGCGCCACGCTCGGCAAGGAGAACCGCCCACAAGCCAAGCTGCAGCGCGCTCACACCAACAAGCACTCAAGGTGACCCTCCTCTCACTGCTCACTGATTCTCACCTGCAGGCCTAACGTGTGCATCACGACAAATCTTTTCGTCGACGACAAAATGTTCTCACCTGCTCTAGCATAGTACGTTAGAGCAGTTTGACATTATCTAGATATATCCTTTGTCGTCTCGACACGTTGCACATATTAGGCCTACTGTACTGAACACTGTTCGTACATTTATTCAGTTAGCCCATTAAAATCTCGGAAAAGGCGTTAGAATCACCTAGCATGTAAGACGAAACTGAAGTGATCCTTGAGGTCCTAACAGAATAAATGATTTTTCTCTCTTTCTTTCATCTCTTTGAATCGTCTTCAGATGAGATTTCGGTTTTCGCAGACGATCTGTGAAAAATCAGGGGAAAAATCAAGGTTCGAACCTACTTTTAAAATCCTCTGTTTAACATTGTGAATAAAAACACAAAATATTTAAATGTTGAGCGCGGTGAGACCGGTTAGCGCTAGTGCTATATTTAACGCATAACATTGAAATGTGAATCAAATTGTAACTTGATTTATCAACCACCTCTACATTTTTATTCAAACTTTGAACTGAAAAGTCAATATAACGTTATAAAATAACATATTTAGTGTGTTTTTCAATTTTTACTTTCAATAACTCTTATTTAATTTCGTTTCAGCAGCGAAGAAATCACAAGGTGAGTTTGATATAGTAGATAACTGACTGTTCGGATTGGTGAACGAGTAACGGCTAGTCTCAATAACCTATCTATCTTTGGTTTTGCTTACTGCGGGTAGATATTTGACATTTCTTCCATACAAAAAACGTCTATTAGCTACTGACAGTAAGCAAAACTAAAGAAAGATAGGTTATTAAGATTGGCTGTACGTCAACAAGTGAACGCGGGTAAATGATAAATTAAGATGGCGCGGGTCGTGGCGGATGGCACAAAGCTAAGGGAGGCCTATACGCCAGCCGACGGTGAGGTCTCCCTGTGATAAGGATTACTTTAAAACTGTCAGAGGAATATCCAAAAACTAGATTAGAGTATAACATATTATTTTTTTATTATAGTTAGCATACAGGTGATGCAAAATGTTGGCTACCATTGTTTTTGTAGTTGAAAGGACTCAATTTTGCCCCACCTTGTATTCTTATACAGGGTGGGGCAAAATTGGAGTCTCTTTGTCTTTGTCTTATTTTAAACTCGCTAAAAGGTGTTATGTCTTGATAACACCTTCAAGAGAGTCCTTTTAAAACATTTGATGATAACGATGTACTTCAGATAATAGAAATAGTTATAAATAGAAACATTAAATAAATAAATAAATAAATATCCTTGGACATTTCACACGGCGTCATCTAGTCCCAAGCTAAGATACATTCTTACTTAGTCTTCTAAACAGAGTTAAATGCCGCTTCCAAATGATCAGTAACAACTTGAACCAGGCCAGCTGAAAATTCGTCTAATCTCAAAACATCTTGCAGCTATCGGCGGCATGACATAAAAAAGTGATAAGTAGTTTAATAGTCCTTATCCGAACTCCGTAATCCGAACACTAGATCATGTAGATATCACATTCATATCATATTGTAATGGATAATACTCGCACAGCCATGCTAGCTCGCCGGTCACTAGCCGAGGGATCAACTAGCGCTCGTTTCTCTACAATGCGAGCGAGTGACGCAAGTCCGACGCTAAAAAACTTCGCAATTCAAATAAAAGGGATTTACTTTTACATTCCAAAATAATTTTCACCTCTATTCTAAGATTGAAGGGCCTCCAGCGGGCCTAGCATGTGCAACACGAGAAATCATCTCGTCGTCGACAAAATATTCTCTCCTGCTCTAACATAGTACGTTAGAGCAGTTTAACATTATCGAGACATTGAATTTGTCGTCTCGAAGCGTTGCACATGTTAGGTATGCCTACTGGTCGTGTTCGCGGGAAAATTCTAAAATTAAATCCACACCGAATTGAATGTAAACGCAGGCCGATAAGGCTGGTATTACATTGTGGTTAGGGCGCTGGCTGCGATAGTGGAGTGCTCGCGATAAGATCTCGATGCGTGCTATCGGCCCTCTCCGCTATCGCGTCATCTCGCTATCTCGCCGCTCCACACAGATACAAGCCGCGGCGATCACTGAAAACAAACACTGCACTAATACGCCTAAAATACGTTTTAGATCGCACATTTCTGACAGATTATGCTGTATCCATTACACTACACCGTAAATTATAAGTGATAACTCTGAACTTAAATACTTATATCATGGCTTTGTATTGTAAAATGTACTAATGTAAACGTAAAAGTTGCAGTGTACAAAGTTTACAAGAAAAACGAGAGAGATAGATAATCGAAACCGTTTGTTTTTTTCTCGTAACTACTTATAAGTGAAGTGGTCATGTGGTTTTACACTTTAACACTATGTTACTTCACAAACAAATAGGCAGTACTCAGTGATAGTTGTGACGACATAAATACCTTAAATCCTGGTATTGTGCTGACGGACATGAAGGAAAACGAGGACTTTGGGTACGTACCTAGTAGGTAGTATAGTAAACACCGCAGTTGCACCTGCAGTCGAACCTATAGTTGCAAAACTCCACGTAACTACCAATGAGTTTGATCTTACTAAGATTCTTTTTGTAACAGTTTTAAGTTAAAATTTTCATAGCCTTTATTTGTTTCTTATCAAGTGCCTAAAATGCAAAGTTTCATAATTTTATCTTCGATAATGTCGATACAAACTTTCATCCCTTATTTCAACCCCTTCATGCCCTTTTAAAGAACAAAAGGTAGCTTACGTTCTTTCCTAAAGTCTAATATATTTTTGTACCTAGCGATTGAAAGCATGACTTTGTTTAGTCTTCCATACACCGATCCACACTCACAACAAATTTGACTTCGAATTCCTCTGTCGCGGCGCGGGACGAATACCGACGAAAACGGTAATGAGGGCGAGTGAGAAGAGGCTTTGAGGGGATACCTCCGACTGAGTGAGGTGCCGCGAAGGACGAACAAAACAAGCAGACTATCGATAATCGGTTATAAAATAAATCGAACTAGAAACAAAACAACGAACAACGACAATGTTGTTCACGTTCCTTTGTCGCGGGAGAAAATACTGACAAAAATGTGCAGGAGGCGCAGATCGCGCGCGGTCGGGGAGAAGCATTAGCAGCCGCGATCAGCGCGCGCGGATCGCGGCGTGAACCGCGAACGCGAGTGTGGAAGGGCATTGTGTGAAACTTAATGCAACGTATAGTTTCTCAACATTGATTAACTTAAGTAGGTAAGCGGCGCCGAAGTTGTTCCTGTTACACGTGCCGTTTTCATCAGGCGGGCGGGCACTCCATTTAATTAGCGCCAAACTCCCGGCAAAGGTCAGTCGGTGCTCTGAAAATTCTGAGAAAAGTTATTCGGACTTATCAGGACTTTATAAACTACCGTCAAATTGGATTACTTGCGATTCCTTGCAAGAGGAAAGGTGCGCGCGTGGATGCAGCCCTCCCCCTCCACCCCTCCACCCCTCCTCCCCCTCCGCCCCTCGCCCTCTGCTTCCCGCCGCGAGCCTTCAGGAGGGCACTCCCACGGGCACCGCCGGGCGTGGCACTCGCGATCGCTACGTGTACGCATATTGCACTCGAAATAAGAATATAATCGAAATACAATAAGTTTCGAGCATGTGGTCCAAGTGGCGCTCCCTGCTTTGTTGCGGCGACGATAAGTATGCATTGTTTATTTTCTAGTTCGAATGATGAGTTTGTGGAGTTACTGAGCTCCATGCAATCCAATAGGATGGACTCGCAGCGCGCCGAGTTGGCTCCGCCGGCCAAGAAGAAGGCCGGCAAGCAGAAGAAGAGCGCGGCTGGGGGCGTCGCGCCGGTCCCGGCCGCCGCCGCCAGCGCCGCCTCGCTGCCCGGCTCGCGGGCCGCGCGCACCGTCAGCACGCTGCCCGAGCGGGACTTCATCGAACTGCTGGCGAGGGTGCAGGTAAACACTCACCTCTGTTAACAACTGCTAATATATTTTCTAACAATTTCAATCGGTTAAAACCAGGCTCTACTTCCAAAACCGAAAACGATACATCGTGCCAGTTATGCAGTACGAGTACATGCGTTGCACACTAATGTTGGGTGAAACTGAATTCGGAACATTTACCAACATAAGCTGAATTGCAGTTATTTGCACGATGTATTGTTTTCGATTTTGGAAGTAGCCCCAGGCTTTGGACCTTTGTATAAATGTAGTGAATGTGATCTTTTGAATAGAATTTATTTGGACGACACAGAGCACAGATGTACATTACAACAGGACGACAGAAAGACATAGAAATTAAATAAAGAAATAATGTGAGCATGTCACCGGTCGACATGGGGTCGCAGCGTCGAACGTCTGCGCAGGTGTCAACCAAAAAGGCTCGGTCTCAGCTTTATGCCCTGCAGAAGATACAAGAAAAAAAACTTTTACTGTAGAAATAAGTGCTAATATAGTATCCAAATTATAACACTGCCTTTTTCCGCTTGAAAATATTATGATCAGTGTTTGAAAGCATGATCATAAATCAGAATACCAAACATTTTGAACAGTTACTTACTATTGTTCAATATTACAATAGGTAGTATGCTTATAATTGCCAATTAAGAATTGATTTGTATTACTTATAAATTAAAAAATCCTAAATCTTTTTATTATTATTATGTGTAATAGCATATTTTTCAGACACTCCATGCCCATTTTAAGCTTTTATGTTGGATATAATCCGGTATATTAACTAAATCAAAATATAATTTTGAAAACTTGTTTTACTTAAAGTTAATAATCTAAACATAATAATATATTTGTTACAAGCCGGCTTCGGAACGTTTAAATTGGGTGAGTACCTACTGTCCCGCGCAGTCCTACACTCATGCAGTTCCTAAATTATTTTGCCATTAAGGGCATACTACTTCAGACAGTGTCGAAGTGCTTCTGCAGGGCACTTACCTAACTTGTCGCGAAACTAAATTCATCGCCAGTACGAAAAAATGTCAGTAAATCGCGAAAACTACTGTCATATTTGACAGTAAAACCAATTTGACCGAAAAAGCTGTCACTTACGATCTTTAAATAACGTTTAAGTCGTGATGGCGACAAAATTAAATGTCGAATTCGCGACAAGTTATCAAATTATATTGATAGAAAAAAATTGCAAAGTTAATAATTTATGAATATTAAAAGTAACTTAACTCAAATCAAATAAGCAGGCTACCACGGAAAGAAAAAAATGCCCCTGGTAAAGCCAGGTATACTTTGTAGGTGAACCACGGGCAAGGACTGGCATTATGTAAGTAAGTTCGTATGAGCAAGCTCTGGTGACGGCAGTTTCTTACATAAGTAAATTATTTTTACTGTAATGTAATGTTAGGAAACATTTTATATTATTATGTCAATGTTTTAAATCGTTGTGTATTCCCTAGGGATCGCGCATCGACGACCAGCGCACGGAGCTGCCGCGCCGACAGCCAGCCTCCGCCCCCGCGCCCGCGCCCCCCCGCGCCGCCGCCCCCGCCCCCGCCCCCGCCCCCGCCCCCGCCCCCGCCCCCGCCGGCTCCAAGCTCGTGCCCGACGACAACTTCATCACGGCGCTCATGAACCTGCAGGACTCTCGCATGAATGATCAGCGCTGCGTGGTAAGCTACTATCTACCAATAACAGTACTTTTTTTTTTTTAATGAAACTTCAGTAAGATTTTTCATTTAAAAATGAAATACCTAAGTGTGGTTTAACACTATAATCAAAAATATCTAATAAAATAACAGTACTTTTATATATTCTATAATATCTAGGAAGAAATCTAAAAACATGTAATTAGATCGATTTTCCAAAAAGCATTCGAGAAAAGAATGGTTTGTTAATGATATTTTATAATGGTTTAGTGGTGAAATACCCTATTACAATGTGTATCTGATGTCCACCCTACGTTGAGTATTAATTTCTATGTTTCGCAGATCCCGGTGATGAAGCCATCGCCGACAGCGAGCCCCGCCGGCGGCGCGGGCCCGGGGGTGGGGGGGGTGGGGGGGGAGACGGGGGAGGGCAGCACCGGCAGCAGGATGTGAACCAGCCAAGGACGAGCTGCACCAAGCCTCACTGCTCTCCTTCTTTGCTCCTTGTAGAATGTGGAATTAACCCCTTCTGGGCCCAAATTATTTCAAGACTGTTAGAATGCACACTGTACCTTTGCGTAGCGAAACTTCTTTTAAAATGCACTTTAAAGTCGAATAGCGTTGAATAATTCCAGTGTGGTGTCGATGAGGCTTTGTGTTTAATGTAGGTCTAGCGTATAGATGTTGTTCGAGCCGGTCCCTCCACATTCCAGTGTGTCCCTCTGGCTCCTCCAGCCTCCACTCATCTTACCCATTTTATGATTGATGGTACTTGTTCGTCTGTCCATTTTTCGAAGCTCTAAATAATTACTAACGAACGGCTTAATGTGCCTAATTTTGTTATAAAGTTTGTGCTAAGCATTAACGTTTTATAATCAATTTTTATTTATTTTCACCAATCATGGTTGTAAAAAAAATTAAATGAATTTATAAGTTAGATGTAAGGGTTGTTAGAATATGCAGAGCGGGGCGCCTTGTGTAGCCGGCACCGTTCCTTGATGTTCTGTATAAAATATGTATGTAATGTACCTACTCGAATAAGACAATATTATTTTATAAGTACAATTATATTTTTATGATATTTAGTTTGTGATGAATACAAAATGCAAACATTCACCAAATTATAATTAGGTAAAATTAAAACTTAGTTATTAATAAAGTGTTTAATCGCAAAAAGTAAAGATCCAAAGAGTTTGTTGAACGGCAACTGAGGGTTCCCGCGGCCCTGCGACTGACCGACTGGCCGACTGACTGACTGACGGTAGCACGCGATGACGTCACGGGATGAAAGTTTACTAAATACAACGCATTCATATCAACTACTAAGTTCGAGGTAATCGTGATATTGTATTGTATTCTTGGCCCGCAATAGAACCTTATTACATTGTTGTTCAACTCCCACCTTTTCAAAAACTGAGTGTATCTTTAGAATTTTATCTAACTGTAAATTGTATCTGCGAAAACCTATATAATTAGGTACTATTCTTACCTAGGTAGTGGGGGCAATTCTGAGTGTCGCAAAAGCTAAACTAAACTAACTAAAATTATTGCCATCCTTTTTATTCCCATCGCTATGAAAGGGACGGCAACAATTTTAGTTAGCTTAGTTTAGCTTTTGCGACACTCAGAATTGCCACTATTTACTCTGTTATGGATGTTTAAAAACTTTACTTGACTTTTAATAGGCAATAAATGCCAAATTATGCATGATAAATTGGTCGTATTATTTATTTTTAGCCCAAGTTATTCACTGAATTACTTAAGTACTTATAGAAAAGAACAAGAAAATTCTCACCTTGTAGGCAGTTCTAAGAGAGCCAAAAAATGGTATAAAAATTTAGCTGTCTGTATGGATGTTTGTTCCCGGATGGAATTGAATGCAGTTTTCACCGATATGTATTGCCAGAGGTCCCAGCTTAAAAATAGGCGCCATTTTACCGCAGGTTTACAACCCCATATGACCCCCCCTAACCCCTATCTCAACCCTACCTAATGACCAAACAAAATATTGACAGCCTAGTGCTGCCACCTACCTACCAAACTGCTCTCTCTTCTTCTTCTTTATTTTGGCTTCGCCGGCTTTTGCCACGCATTTAGCCACTACCATGTCATTATAATTCAAGTTAGCAAAGTCATGTCATAGTCAGCGTCAGTAAAGATGTGGGTTCTTTACTGAAGCATTACCTCAGAAGAAGGAAAGAGATAGAAATGACATAACTACTACTAGGAAGATGTCTAGTAATACATTCATGCTTATCTACGAAAAAACGAAGCATACCTAATCATCAAAGATGGCGGCTTTCCACCAATAACAAGTCGCGATGACAACTGGATGTACTTGTGGTTGGCTGGGAGCCTGGAACAAAACATGGCGACCGGCGTCAGGGAGATAGTTCCTAGAGTAATGTTTAGACCAAGTCCATTCATTTATATTGTCAATGAGCATTACACGGACTTCTTGAGAGAACTCGAAATGCAATGATATCCAGCTTTGTTTCACTTGCCCACACTATGTACGTTCACGAACACTCAACGGTTAATAATCCACTCTTACGCCCGAAATTAATAATGTATCTTCAATCCGAGATTAAATTCAATCTTGGATTGCTGGGTATCTCCCGATCGATCTCCTATCCGCATGCCAATAACCTATCTGCTATCTCAATCTTTTTTTTTGGTGGCAGATTGCCGGCAATCCTTTCCCTCTTTGACGTTCCGTTTTATGTAAAATGTTTAATGGAACCACAATATTAATTTGGAACCACAATATTAATTTGAGTAATATAAAAACAAATAATAAATAAAATTAATTAACAAGTTGTAGATAGTAATATTTATAGTTCAAACAAATTGTTATTTGCCTAAAAACTTGCAGATACTGGAATTTAACAATCTCAATACTTATACACAAAATACTTTAACTGAAATGGAACGTTCAAGTTGACGAATGGTATTTGACAAAGAGAATATAACCAAATATAACCACTACTGTACAGTTATTTGTTGCGAAAATTAGGTAATTATAACAGATGTGTGTTGTGTGATCATTTCATCAGCATTACTTCTAATGATGGATTCAGAAATCGTAAGTTACCTACCTAACTACCTACTGGTTTTTATGGAAGTTGTAGAGATGACGCCTACGGCCTAACTTAGCAAAAGCACACCAGGTTCTTGCCTGCTCAGAGAAATTCTGAGCTTGCCTGTTTCTTTCCCTGGTGTAGGAAGCTAAAGCTACGAATAGCCCTCGCACATGATCCATTTTAAAGGCAGCAGATGCGTTTAAAATAGGAAAATTTAAAGAAAAATGCACGTATGTTCATTCCCTATTAATCTCATATTTTCTGTTTTTCAGTAAAAAAGAAATTGAAACCTGATGAAGGGAAAACAGCCAGAAATAATGCAAAAGCAGAACATTTTGCTACTAAAAAACGATGTCTGGACGCTAATATAAATAATACAATCTAGAAAATAATAATTTCGAATTAAAAAAACACAGCTTACTTTGAATAACTTAGAATTAGGATTACAGAAGTGGAAGGAGAGTTTGTAAGGTGTTTTGTTAAGTTTTTAAACCTTTTTGATTTATGTATTTAATTGTTTTAATTAAATATTATATCAACAAACATTTCATTTCATTTCAATTGTCCTACAAAACTGTATTTTGATGGTAACATGATTGTTCTGAGATATGAATAATCTTTTGACTTATTATTCCTAGTAGGTAGGTATTATTGTTTCTATAAGATAATGTAGGTACTAAGTTACATTCCTATCTCACATTACCTACAACCTATTACAATTGCTTACCAAGGGTATTGATTAAAAAAAAAACTATTTTGTCATTTATTATAGTAGTTTTTATTATTAGCACTGTTTAAATCGTCTTGCTAGGTAAAAGCCTGTGTATATAAGTAACTAAAATAATAATTTATGAGAGCTGCCCATTCTGTAACATCTTGTTCTTCCGTAGGTATTATTCTCTAGATTCTAGAATAATATCTGCTGCTGGTAGCTATACTTCAGCCTAACCGAAATCTGAAGGTGAATAATTCTACATCCTCGAGGGTCTGCATAAAGTTCACCCTTCTGATTCTTCGTGAACTTCTAACTTCGGCGTTGGCGTCGATATCATCACTTTTCCAATCCGATAACTGAGCCAGAACCTCCAAATCACTATTATTATCACTATCATCACTATCACTTGAAAATTCCGACAGATTTATTAGGTACTTTTATAATAAATATAATAAATTTATCAAGATTACAAAATCGATCCTCAATCTGTCAAGAAGAAATCCAACAAATTTCTCGGATTGCAATCTGCGATTGTTTTCACCTATCAAAGCAAACGTCAAATAGAAAGATTGGTTATTGGCAAGCTCAAACTGTCATTTTCGAACAGAGGCCAATCTTTAATCCGTGATCCGACCTCCCAAAGATAGCCTGGTTTTTTGGATTGCAAACTCAATCCAAGGATTGGTTATTGGCAAGCTTTTTCTAGAAAAAAGATTGAAATGTCAATCTCAATCTTCAAATTAAGGATTAGGATTGAATATTAATTTCGGCCGTTAGGCGCCGCGCCCCGGCTCCTTTTAGGTCCGGTTCACACAAAGATGTAGGATGTTTTTAATCATGGATGTATGTTTTAATCCTTGTTCCTAGATTTTTTGCTTGTGACAACGTCAAAAATAATAAAAACAAACAGCCATGTTTTGTTTCACTCACACCTTAGGGCATGCTAACTGACTTAAATGAGTAAACTGTAGATGACTCGGTTTTAAAATTTTGTCCTACTTCCATGTTTTAATTATTGTTCCTATTTTCTATCCATCTTCCTATCCTAGGGTTCACATAAAAATTTACGAGTGTTTGGCGTTGGCGCTGGGCGGCCTAAGCCCTCACTAGCACGAGAGCTTTTTTAACGTCATTTGAACGCTTTTTTAACGGACGTTAAAAAAGCTCTCGTGCGAATGAGGGCTAAAAACCAGCCAGCGTTGCCAGAATGTAACTTTTGTAACATTTTACGTGTAGGTACTACTTTTGTTTGACCCTCTCATGTTACCTCCATGTTACACGACTCAAATGTTATTTTTCTGTTACTTTTAGGTCAATAAAATAAATTTTAACTAACAGTTCAATTAAGCTACCCTGTCTTTAAGTAACGTTTTTTCATACTCAGCAAAGAGCATGTTATTCAGTGATGACAAAGTAAAGGTTCAATTACTTTCTAGTTAAAATTAGGTAGGTACCTACCTACAATTTTTTACATTTAATATTGTTCAATATTTCATGATAATATTTCACATAGTTTGTTGTTAGTTGTATAATTATGATTATCAATAGATGGCGAGAGGAGAGATTGGAAGTTGGCATAAAATAAAGTACCTAACGGCCGAAATTAATATTCAATCCTAATCCTTAATTTGAAGATTGAGATTGACATTTCAATCTTTTTTCTAGAAAAAGCTTGCCAATAACCAATCCTTGGATTGAGTTTGCAATCCAAAAAACCAGGCTATCTTTGGGAGGTCGGATCACGGATTAAAGATTGACCTCTGTTCGAAAATGACAGTTTGAGCTTGCCAATAACCAATCTTTCTATTTGACGTTTGCTTTGATAGGTGAAAACAATCGCAGGTTGCAATCCGAGAAATTTGTTGGATTTCTTCTTGACAGATTGAGGATCGATTTTGTAATCTTGATAAATTTATTATATTTATTATAAAAGTACCTAATAAATCTGTCGGAATTTTCAAGTGATAGTGATGATAGTGATAATAATAGTGATTTGGAGGTTCTGGCTCAGTTATCGGATTGGAAAAGTGATGATATCGACGCCAACGCCGAAGTTAGAAGTTCACGAAGAATCAGAAGGGTGAACTTTATGCAGACCCTCGAGGATGTAGAATTATTCACCTTCAGATTTCGGTTAGGCTGAAGTATAGCTACCAGCAGCAGATATTATTCTAGAATCTAGAGAATAATACCTACGGAAGAACAAGATGTTACAGAATGGGCAGCTCTCATAAATTATTATTTTAGTTACTTATATACACAGGCTTTTACCTAGCAAGACGATTTAAACAGTGCTAATAATAAAAACTACTATAATAAATGACAAAATAGTTTTTTTTTTAATCAATACCCTTGGTAAGCAATTGTAATAGGTTGTAGGTAATGTGAGATAGGAATGTAACTTAGTACCTACATTATCTTATAGAAACAATAATACCTACCTACTAGGAATAATAAGTCAAAAGATTATTCATATCTCAGAACAATCATGTTACCATCAAAATACAGTTTTGTAGGACAATTGAAATGAAATGAAATGTTTGTTGATATAATATTTAATTAAAACAATTAAATACATAAATCAAAAAGGTTTAAAAACTTAACAAAACACCTTACAAACTCTCCTTCCACTTCTGTAATCCTAATTCTAAGTTATTCAAAGTAAGCTGTGTTTTTTTAATTCGAAATTATTATTTTCTAGATTGTATTATTTATATTAGCGTCCAGACATCGTTTTTTAGTAGCAAAATGTTCTGCTTTTGCATTATTTCTGGCTGTTTTCCCTTCATCAGGTTTCAATTTCTTTTTTACTGAAAAACAGAAAATATGAGATTAATAGGGAATGAACATACGTGCATTTTTCTTTAAATTTTCCCATTTTAAACGCATCTGCTGTCTTTAAAATGGATCATGTGCGAGGGCTATTCGTAGCTTTAGCTTCCTACACCAGGGAAAGAAACAGGCAAGCTCAGAATTTCTCTGAGCAGGCAAGAACCTGGTGTGCTTTTGCTAAGTTAGGCCGTAGGCGTCATCTCTACAACTTCCATAAAAACCAGTAGGTAGGTAGGTAACTTACGATTTCTGAATCCATCATTAGAAGTAATGCTGATGAAATGATCACACAACACACAACTGTTTTATTTAATTAATTAATTTAATTCCTAATTTTCGCAACAAATAACAGTAGTGGTTATATTTGGTTATATTCTCTTTGTCAAATACCATTCGTCAACTTGAACGTTCCATTTCAGTTAAAGTATTTTGTGTATAAGTATTGAGATTGTTAAATTCCAGTATCTGCAAGTTTTTAGGCAAATAACAATTTGTTTGAACTATAAATATTACTATCTACAACTTGTTAATTAATTTTATTTATTATTTGTTTTTATATTACTCAAATTAATATTGTGGTTCCATTAAACATTTACATAAAACGGAACGTTAAAGAGGGAAAGGATCGCCGGCAATCTGCCACCAAAAAAAAAGATTGGGATAGCAGATAATTATGTTATTGGCATGCGGATAGGAGATCGATCGGGAGATACCCAGCAATCCAAGATTGAATTTAATCTTGGATTGAAGATACATTATTAATTTCGGGCGTAAGGTAGCAACAATATTAAATAGTTCGCGATCCATTTTGTATAATAATTTGTTTCCCTAATTTTATAAATTTGTACTTAAATAAAAGTCAATTGTACATGGTAATTGCACAACTAGTGCGAAGCAAAAAAAAAAACAATATTGAATATTTAAAAAAATTGTAGGTATGTAGGTACGTAATTTTAACTAGAAAGTAATTTAAATTTCTTGAATAACATTTATGTTTTAAAGTTTCCAGGCTATCTGGTGCTGCCACCTACTTTAAACTCCCGTTTTGGGCCATTTTCAGGGTTACGATTTTGTGGTATGGCCTTTGTCTGTCTTCTTCTAATGCCCCATCCTCACTCTTCAGGAGGCGACACGAGGCTACGCGAGCGGAGAGTGAGGACGGTCCCCTCGTCTCGCCTCCGGTCGCCTCGCGCGCGCTCCGCTTGGTGTCGGTTTTTCGGGCGCGAGTCAAAGGACACGAGGGGGCGAGGCGAGACAATCATCCACACTCTTCAGTGTTGCCAACCGCTTAGGGCCTGATGTCGCCATTTTTTACATCATAAGTAGCCTAATGTACTTAACCCAATTTCAACTTCTGTTCTGTAGCCCAAACCAAACGCCAAATTTTCGCTTAAATAAAATAAAACGTAGTAGGTATAAATCAATTTATTTATTCATACCTACTTTAACCTATAATAAAATTATGAACAAGATACAATTTCAAAAAATCAATCCAGTCTGCCGCAATAACTACACGACATAAAATAAGGGTAAAAACAATTTTGAAAAATGTAGGGAAGTCGTCGTCGAATACGTCGAATGTCGTCGCCCTTTTGTAGGGAAGTCATAGCATGGTGACTTCATTTTTATTCAATTTTATTTTATTTTTCAATTTTATTCTAATAATAAAAATAGCTTGTCACTGAAGTAGCCTAATAGGCGACCAGTCGCCTTTCAGATTTTTTCATCGCCGATTCTCATTCTGAGTAGCCTAAATGGCGACAAATCGCCTACGTTGGTCACACTGAACGGAGTGTGTGGATGGCTGCTCTCCGGCCGCCTCCGCTCGACAAGCCTCGCGCGAGGCTCTCCTGAAGAGTGAGTACGCGGCATAAGAAGAAGGTCTTCTTGCTTGATATTAATTAATTGTCTTTGGTTTCGATTCGAGTCAAGCAAAGCAAAGCAAGTTTTTTTAGAATTTTGTACGTAATAATATTATTACATTTTCGAGATACAAAACTTTTAACAAGTTTTTCGTCGTCTAATTTTACTAATGTCGTAGGTATAGATGTGCTATTTATGATGTGCTTATAAATTAAAAGTGATACAGGTCCGAAATCTTAGTGGACGTCGTATTTTAAGGAAAAAAACTTCGTGAAGTTTCCATGCGGTTTATCAAAGAATGGAAGACTCTGGGAATAGTTGTAGTCCAGCTGCGAGTGGCCAGTAAGTACGATTTTCTTAGGAAAGTGCTTCAGTGGACTGTTTCTGCCTTTTTTAACAGTAGGAAGGTCTGTGTTTACATCTCAATGCCACATACAGAAGTAAATAGCTGTCAAAACACAGTTTCAGAGCTCTGCAAAGTTCTGTTATTACAGAATCAGAAAATGTTTATTGGAAAACTATTGTACAGGTCTGCTAAACATTTCATTTTGTACTTCTAATAGTTCAAGTGAATAAAATGCTTCAAAATTGCCATAGATCCTTAGACCTGCCTAGATCAAAAACCTGCTTACTTAGAAAATTTTCTAACTTGTGAATGGCAACAATAGTTTCAAAAGGTGTGACTTACTGCAGCACATGGTCCTACTAAACTGAGTCCAGGGGGCCTATCACGAGTTATCCATAGTATTGGATACTGTCCTCGTTAGCGAGTCAAGTATCACAAATGTATGAAAATCCAGTGCAGCGCCTCTCCCGGTAACTTGCATGAACTAAATATTCCATACATTTAGAATACTTGACATGTGAGCGAGAATAGTTAACTATACCAGTCGAAAACTGATGATAAGCCCCCTGTGGTCTCACTTACTCACTGTTCTGTTCGGACTATCGTGTTGAACGGTACATCGCTAAATTTAGAGAATTATGTCGTCTTGTGCTTTTTAAAGGTGTTTTAATCACGCACCGAAGAAAAATAAGACACACGGAATTACATTTAGCTTGTAGGTACAGCTAAAAGATTACATAATTGAAAATTATACAAGTTCAATTAATTTGTTCAACTAATTTCAATCGGCTGGCCATCTTTGCTGTGTTGCTTGTATGATTTCTAATAGTTAATCTATCTATCCTTGTCTACTGGCAACTGTAGAAAGGAGGATAAAGGAGTTGCGGTGTCTGTGTGTGACTGGGACAAAGTTTTTTGCATGCGATGTTACTGCGTAACATATTTTCCCCTTTTGTTACTATCATTGGTGAATGATTAAAAATTTTACTGATCTTGTGTGTGAAATTTTTAAAGATACATAGGTCCTACTTAGAAAGAAAGAAAGAAAGAGAAATAATTTATTCTTGTAGGACCTGAAGGATCACTTAAAGTGATATAGAACATTTTAAATCTCAATCAATATTGACCTCTATCCTATTCTATAATGCCTCAATATATATAAAGTAATTAAAAAAAATTTAGATTTTATAACTATAGAGCATTGTGAGTGGAAGTCAAAGCTTTGTCCAGCTGTGGGATACACATAGGTTGATTAAAAAAAGAGAAAAGTTGAAAAAAGTTGAGTTGGATACTTACTTAGACGCAAATTGGATTGTGGCAACACAAAATGTGAGCACACAACAATGTTTGTGCGTTGTCACAATCTGATTTGTATCCAAGTCTACAGAACAGGACGACAAATTAAAAAGATGGGAAGATGACCTACCAAAAGAATAGAGAAGGTTCACTCATGAAAGAGATGAGTGGACAAACTAGGGGAGCCCTATGTCAAAGGACAACCTGATCAATGAATTGGTTGCTGAAGAATTTTAGTTTAAGCTAATTAGTTAAAGTTAAAGTTAACCTTTTCTATTTGTCAATCTTCAGAAACTTCGAATTAAACTACATATTATTAAGTTATACTGTACTGTTATTTGGTCAGTAAATAAACGCTTTTAATATTATAATTATGTATCCGAGTCAATTCTGTCTGAGCAAACTCTGATTGTGTCAACTCGGCTTAAGTGTAGCTACCTGTTCTTTTGTAGTAAGAAAGTTTTCATGTTTGTCAATCATTGTTATATTTAAAAAAAAACATGTTTCCATCTTTACTTAGATTTAAAAAAAAATAAGATTAGTTGAACAGAACGTAACTTTTCCACTTTTTCAAATTTTTCAGAAAATTTGTAAGTATCATCTATGCATTTTTTTTTTACTGGTATACTTAATTTATATTCGATCGAGTGAGCGAAGCGAACGAAGATCTTAGTGGTAACTTGGGCGATTTTGCGTTGTATGTTTGTATGTTTATAGTTTGTATGTTTGTATGTCGCGGCATAACTGTCGAACCGTTAATCCAATCTTCATGATACTTGGTAAATATTTAGGTAGTGATACGGGATTTCCCGGCTCACCTAATGAGCATGATCGGTCAAGGGGTTGTAAAGATATGATGATCACAAGTGGGTGAAAAAAAAAAAAAGTTATCCATAGACTTTGAGGGGGGTGTCATATGAAAGGGTTCTGTTTGTACATTCTAAAATGGTGTTTATTTTCATTCAAAGATGTAAAGTTTTTAAAATACATCGATAAATGTAAAATCTATTATTTTTCAGTGGTTCCAACCTAAAGTGTTTCATCTCGACATATCTAACGATTTTTTAAACGAAAAGAGATTTTTCTGAATTTTCTAAAGTATCATGTGACTACACTACAAACAACTTCGTTGGTTCGGTGCAGTCATCTACTAACAACAACGAACACACACCAACAAAAATTTTTTTTACTGCCGAAAAACCTAAATGTTTCTTAAAACATTTTTGTTTTAATTGACACCCTCACAGAAACTAAATTTTCACAAAAACCATGAAATATTTATCTAAAGAAATATAAATTGTAACAAAATGAATTTTGACCATATTTTTTAATAGCTCCGTGCAACACTTTTTTGAAGAAAGGTAGTGACTGACATGACATTAGCTGAAGTGTCAACAAACATCAGACTATAAAAAAGGTAAATTCATGGAGTTTTTAATAAGAATCTATGTTTTACGAAATAATTATATTTTTGCACGGTTGCGTATAAAAATACAACCATTGATATTTTATATTTGATAATTGAGATTGGACTTTGAATAGACTTGATTGAATCGTAGAGATCTAGCAGCCAGATTTCATAAACAATCATTTAACTCAACTCAACAGTGACTAATATTTTAGGGGTAGTGGAAGCAAGTATGTACAAAATAATCCACCAACCAACGGTGCACGAGATCTCGTTCGGGACGAACTACTAGTTATTTATGAACAAAGAAACACACAGGAACAAAAAATATCTACACTTCTTAACCTAAACAACTACTATTAGTATTATTAAGTAGTATGCAATACTTAGATAAGGTTATCTGGTTGTCTTGTTTGTGCGTCTTGTTTCGCGCTAATCTTAGAAACGGCAAATCCGATAGGGATGCAACTATCACCGTAGTATTGTTGTGGTAAGCTGACTGTACCTCTGAACTTCGACAAGTTTTAACATTGAAAAAACTTATTTCGACTGATCATTGTTTCGACAGAACCAGGGACTGAAACCCTTTCTGATTTTCGGTACCGGTTTGGATGAATTCCGGTTACCTCTACGGTTTACATACCTAATAACCTTTACTGAAATAACCTTTTCAGTAAGTAATAATAGGTTACCGCTATTTTATATACAGGTTTTTTTAAGGTACCACCGTTTTTAGAAATACCGGTAACCTGTTAAGATTACACAAAAACAAAAAAAAAATTAAAATTTTTATACAGGTTGCAAAATACCGGTAACCAATAGACATTCCCTAAATTACACGTGCCGCGGAACGGCAACGTAGCAATGTGATGCCTCGCTTTCACTTTCTACTCTAGCATCTTTTATCTCTCTCTGTTTTTCGGCGCTGTTTTTCGGATTCTGTGAAGTACAACCGTAATGGTTACACTTATAAAAAGGTAATACATTTAGCGGTAACCTATTACTCACTGAAAAGGTTATCTCGGTTATGTAAACCGTAGAGGTAACCGGAATTCATCCAAACCGGTACCGAAAATCAGAAAGGGTTTCAGTCCCTGGTTTTAGACTCATTGAATTTCGTGAAAAAAACAAATTCGAGGACAAAATAACAACATAATATAACAAAAAATGTAGTTATCTTTTAAATAATCGAGATAAATAAAATTGCAGCTCTAGCCAAAAGCGGCTTTAGATTAGTTTGTGGTAGAAAACAACTCCCACGCGTATGTGCTCCTAGCTCGTTAAACTTTGATTAGTTTGGAATGGTTGCATTGCCAGTTCACATTTCGCCCTGATTCATTACTAAATCAAACATAAATCCCCAACTAACAGGATTACGTACGGATATTTGGTCGGATGTCCAATAATTAGATATGGGTTCGCACAATGCTAACAACATTTTATGAAGTCAAATTACTATCCGACGTACATGCTGGTAAAATAAGTAAAAGCTAGGCCCACACCACCAAGTTCTTGCCTGATTCATTCCCTGGGTTAGGGAGTCGCGTTGGAACAGGCATTAGAATCACCTAGCATGTAAGACAAAACTGAAGTGATCCTTGATCTACCAAAACAGACGATTTTTCTTTCTTTCACATGACATAGCTATAAAATAAAATAGAGGATTTGATTTTTTTGTAAAAAACTAATAGATCGCCCTGAAAAAGATTTCGCATACCGTTGGTACTTGGTAGGTTTTTTGAACTTGCTTAAAACTTTATTTTCATATTCAAGTTTCTGAAATTTGACATTTAGTTTTCAACGAAATTGTACACGTTATTCCCTGAGTACCCTGATCCCGCAGACAGCAGACACCCGTCCCGGAGACACGTTTGTTATTTTTCTATTGTTTTTAACTTGTACGGTCAAAATACAAATTACTTGAACAATAAGTGCCTTGTGCCGCCCAACTCCGAAATGTTGACACAACTCGTTCGCTTGCCTGAACGAAGGAGGTGCTAAGTTAGGCTCGGGAGCTGCTACGCCGTAGCACCTTGCCGCGTAGAGTGCGTAGATCCTGGATTCATCGAGTAGGTATCTAACGTTCCTAATTATTTTCCCTAGTTTATCATTGAGTCTTCGTTTGTGAAATGTAACTGAGATGTATGTATCTTATCTAAGTGAGAGTAGGTACTATTTTTGTTGAATGTTTATCTTGGTTATTTCTGATAACTTTTGCGAAAAAACTAGTTCAAATTACTTCGAATACAAATAAGCGGATATGGGCTTGCGTCTGGCCAACTGAAAAATGTGCCATTACATTATTATACCTTACAAGTTTATTACTACCCTTGGGTGGAAAGGTCGAATAGTTCGAGTGCACACACATAGGCCTTCAGCCCGAGGTAAACAGCGCTTTTCATTCGAATATAAGTATGAATACTTGAAAATTCAAATCTCTCACAAAAATAATTTCATTTACGCATTATTTTTAATGTACCAGCCAACATTAAAAAAAAACTGGAGTTCATAAAGCTGCTTTTCCGGCTTAAGAAAAACATAATTGAAAAAAATAATGTGAATAATCCTTAAGCATGTCTGGATGTTTGTAAGGCTGCGTTTCCATTGACGCGGAGCTGTGCGGAGCGGTGCTTAGCGGTGCATGAATTGACCAATCACTAGGTATGCTCTAAAATCTTTGCTCCGCACAGCTCCGCGTAAATTGAAACGCAGCCTAAGGTTGCCGTGTGTTGTCCGCAGGTAGTTGCAGGGGAAAGGGAGAGGGCCGCCACCGCGACCCCTCATGACACGCTTCGGACATTCGCGCAGGTATTTACTTACAAGTACTTTAACCTTACTTTGTAGTGGGAAATCGCATTTTATACTGTTTGAATATACGGAACAGAATATTCCCATCCACTTATCACACTACACACAATACAATAGAATTACGATCGTCGGAAGTATGCACAATTGCACATGCAGCAGAACCAGTGTGGAGAACTATGCGTGATGCCACGCAGACATCACTACTAAATTAAATATTAAACGTGTCCCACTTGTACGTATGTACGCACACCTTTGTATTATACAAACACAAAGCGAAACCTGATTTCTATATCGCAAAAGTGGTTTCAAATTGATTTGATTGGTGAGTAGAATGCAAAAATGAAAGTTATATTTTTCTAGCATTATATTTTACTCAGAGTAGTCAGAGTCCTTACTTGTTAACTCGAGACCTAAATACTCGAGATAATGTCTACCGCGCCTTGGCAATTCAGTCATCGCCTTGGCAAATCTAGCTTCGTTAGACAAATTAATAAAAGTTATGAAAGACGCTCACAAAAGAGAGAAAGCTATTTAGTCAAAATTGGAGGATGGGGCGCGAACACCCATAGTCTAGAGAAAAACACGAGCAACACTTGTTGCGCCCCACGTAATATGGGTCAAGGGCAGGATGAAGAAGAAATCTTATTACAATTTCCACGTCTATTGAAATACAACCTCTTGACGACTTCTGTGGCGCAGTGGATGAAGGCCCGCCTGTGACGCGGAGGATACGGGTTCGATCCTCGCCTGGGGTCAAATGTTTGCATGTCCTGCAGATATTTGTTCCGGGTTATGGTGTTTTTTTATATATATATATAATATGTATGAATTTACAAAAAAAAGCACCTACCTGTACCTATGTAGTTTATCAGTCATCTGGTTGTTTAGCTTGAGACTAGATGACACTATGAAAAATGTCCAAGGATATTTATTTATTAATTCAACGACTGTCTCACATGTAAGCTATTATTCCTTGAGAAGTACACAGTTTAAATTAAATATAGGTATTGGAAGGTCACCGGCGATGTAGATTTATGTTGTTGTCTCTAGGGGCTCACTTCCTCCGCCGCCGGCGCCGAGGGGCTCGCCAACTTTGGTAATCGTGTTTGGTTATTAGCTTCTAATAACTTGCCCCACTCCGCGGATGTTAGCATAGGAAGGTTCGACTTCACATTTTCCATAACTTCAAACTTCAGATTTGATTTAATTTTGGACTTACACTAATAATAGACAAAATACCTCTTTGTTTAAGATTTCTGTACCTATTACTTAAATTGAAAATGTGTTACGATGATTCGTTCGTATGTGCAAGTGGCCAACTATAATACGATGATGCTCATAGCCTATCCACACTTAGCGACAACGAACGAGGAAGCTGTCAACGATCCACATTCACAGAAATTTGTAAATATTGTTCGCGTCCCTTTGTCGCGGGACAAAATACCGACAAAAATGGGAACGAGACGTGGACCGCCCGCGGATCGCGCGCGAAGCCGTGAACAATAATGTGAATGCAATCTACACTCCGGTTTCGCAGGTTGTTCAATGCTGATGGAGTGCTTTATTCCTATTGTTTCGACTTAATGAAAAATCTCCTTCGATACATTTTGCAGACAAACTTACATTTTAGTATTGTTTTGCAACCTTAGTAGGAGCCTTCATTCTTTCATACATTAGGTACCTACGCATCTTTGATCCTAGATCTGCACACACGCTTACATGCGTCATTTGACGCGTGTTAAGTGACAAATGTTAAAAAAAAAAAAAAAAATCAATGGGAGAGCCATTTTCATTTTGAAACGAAACCAAGTAGATAATATTATTAGCTTTCGAAATGAATTTTTATTGTAATTCAATCTAGCTTACTCGCCAGCGGCTTCGCTCGGGTCGTACCTCCTAACCTACCTTGGTAAATATAGGCTATGTTCATTCGGAAAGTTCATGCTACACATCGGTGAAAGAATTTTTGAAATCGGATGAGTAGTTTCGAAGATTACCCCAAACATACAAACAAAACAAACCAACTTTACCTCTTTATAATATTAGTATAGAGATCCCCCTTATGCATATTGGTTCAGTAAATCTACTTTAGCTATAACAGGTATTAAATCTGTTGCTATCTCTTTTCATAGACATAAGTGTAACAAGAAAAAAACATTCTTAAATTGACAAATCTTTATGAATAAGACCACGTAGGTACTACTAAAATAACTTTGTACAAAATGAAACTAAGAACGAAATGGTAGAACTCTTGCATTTTTAGTATTATAGATTTAAATATTAAATATACATAGAAATAGTTTATTCAAGGAGCTTGCTCAGTGATATACTTTCCAATACAAAGGACTGGGTCCTGTGCGTGGGTTCGAGTACAAGGCGACATAGTCACGCGATCTGCGATAGTTATCCACTCTCCCTAGATTACCGCATAGTGCCTGCCCGATGAATCCGACGATGCATTCGTTCCATTATTGCATAATCATTAATCACTGTTTGTTTATACCTACTGGTGACGCCTGACACGTGTAAGCTCTTTACCAAGGTCACCGATTAACGCAAAACACTAGTTTAATTACCAATACATTGCTGCTTCTGTTACTTCTTAGCTACGATGTAACAGCGCGTATGCACCGATGGATGCCACATCATACATTACCATCTAATAAAAACATTAATGTAGTAGATAAGGAGGCAGGTTCAGGGGCGAGTGACGTCAGCGCTGTGCAATTTTAGTGGAGTGCAGTCGCAATTACATATATGCAGCATGATGCAATTAAAAAAAATGCTATTGGAGAAACAGTTCACCCGAAATTATAGTGATCATCAGTACATTTAAATGAAAGAATAGCTGACTAACACTTATTGTTATTACTAATTAACCGTTCAATATGGACAAGGCCTTGTATTATTTTCGTGCCCGTGAGGTGAGGGGACAGGGCATCTATTCCCAAAACCGAAAACGATACATCGTGCCAATTAAACTGAAACTGAATTCAGAAGATTAACAATCATAAGCTGATCTGCTATTATTGGTATGATGTATAGTAGTTTTCGGTTTTTTGAGTAGAGGCCCAGAACAGACGTCGCACTCGGCCAGACGGCAGACCAGACAGGATGGCTGGGATGCCTTAGGCTCGCCGAAACGCTTGTCCCGGGGGACAAGTTTATAAGCTAATATATATAATATAATAAAATATATATATATATTTCATCTTCTTTTGGCATACACAAAACACCCTGATTGAATTGAGTCCTCATTGTCACAAAGGTGTATTTCCACATTTAGGCAGGCCGGATTCCAATTGGGGCGATCATAACATTTCTAACACGTTTATAGTTTGTAACATTAAACTAATGTTTACTTTAACGTTTTCATTTTTGTAAGAGAAAATGTCCGTTTCGAAAAAAAGAAAGAAAGAATGAAAGAAAAAATCATTTATTCTTGTAGGACCTCAAGGATCACTTAAGCTTCGTTTTACATGCTAGGTGATTCTAATGCCTGTTCCAACGCGACTCCCTGCACCAGGGGGAGTAGCATTCAAAATCAATCTCATTGACTCCTAAGCTAGAGCTAGGTTTTTGTACTCCTGTTTTTTCACGAAAAACACCATGAAGAATCAGAGGCCCTGGATTCAACGAAAACGAAGTTTCGTGTCAATTTTCGGGTTCAGCTTATGTTGATAAACTGTTACGAATTTAGTAACCACCAACATAAGCTGAATCCGAAAATTATCACAAAACTTCGTTTTCGTTTAATCCGTTTTCTTTTCGTTGAACCATCCTCTTAAATATTGATGGTCAAGCTCCATGAGTCAGTCGAACTAATTGAGCAGCGTTAACCTCCATGGCGGTGGGCGGCGGGGCGGCAGGCTGTGGCGCGTGCCGCAGTCTGCAGCGTACCCCTGGCCTTGCCTATCCAATTATTACCTACGTTACATAACCGAATGGAATAATATTTTTATCGTGGGTTTGTTGTGTCAACCCTCTGTGCGTTACGTGCATTGAGTGACATACCAAATTGTTATGCACTCCCGGCCAGGATTCGTAAAACCATATATAAGTACTAAGAATAGTTTCCTTCACTCGCGTGGCTCCTACCTGGATAAAAAGTAGTCTATGAGCGTTTGTGCACTACCCGGTTTTTTCAGTATTCCCTATATATGCTATAAAAATATTATTACATAGATTAAATGATGATTTTCGCGTTGGTACCTCCTATTGTCTGGGATATACTTTCTATAAAATATTATGTCTCAAAAGAGGGAAAGGAAGGAAGTTAAAAGACACCGAATTATTTTATTCAAAATGCTCCTTTGTTCAATAATATGAGCTTGTGTTGGACAGTCGGTATGGTCGAGTGACTCAGTCAGAGGCGGAGCCGACCGGGCGTGCCCGGTAGGCGGGCCCACGCTACCAACAACACCAAAATATTACCAAACTGCTGAAGATCACAACAAGCTGCAACTGCGACCAACTTGCCGGAACAATATTTTGTTCATAGACAACTGGAACTCGTTATGCTCCCTTTAAACCTGGAGAGAATCACAAGCATCCGGAATGAAGCTTGCTTCAAGAAGGTCATTACTTTTTTGTCAATTACTTGTAGGTATGCTCTATGTCATCATGATGATAATGATGTTACTTTGCAAGTAAGATGTATCATAAGACTCAAAATAAAAAAAATATATTTTGGCATTTCTAAACTTAGGCTTAGGCTTTCTAAATTTAATCTAACTTAGGCTTTTATGTCTTTACTAGATGATTTTTACGCATTGACAGGAGCCAATTTTTGCCTACATTTACCGATACACTAGAGGCATTGTTGAGATGGAATAGGTCTACTATCCAGCACCAAAACCATCCTCTCAATTTAACCAGACACATCCACAGGAAAATTCAATCACGTGTGGGACTGACTAAGCTGCTGGATTCCTCACGATGTAACTGATGTAATTAAGTGTGTAGATTTAAAATCTACACATACTTAGAATAACCTATTTTCTAGAGTAATGTGACTTCGTCATCACGGTAAGGGCGGCATTCCGCCATAGTATGAGTGTGCGAGATGAACCATTTAGCGTGGAGGAAAGCGAAACCGCGTCACTCGAGTGCGGCTGCTACACTGAGCGGTCGGCAGCGAGCGGTCCCGCGCTACGCCCCAGCCTCGCGCTCGCGCTCCGGCCGGCGTCACTCCGCGTTAGCCGAGCGCACTGTGCCTCCATCTGTGGCTCGCGACCAGACCATGTCGCGCGACTACAGGCTGTCCGATTACAACCCCTTCTTGCACATGCACGAGTTGCAGCCGCCGTCGTCTCAACTATACCCCTTTCCGGTGCAGCAGAATTTGCATCCCATGTAAGTGCCGATGCCGAGGCTGAGGATCATTCATACTAAATATAAGTAGGTACCTGTGTGTGTAACAAATTCGTACTGATGACTGACATAAATAGTAGATGGTAGATTGTTATTCAAGGGCTGAACTGAAAGTGACCTTTTCAAGCCACTAAGCTCTAAGCGCTTTGGCGCGAGAGCGCTAATAGTTGGAGTGCATTGAAAGGTCTTTCTTCAGAGGTGAAAACTCTGCTTTTCATTTTGAATATGAGGAAAATACCTAAATAGAAAATTTAAATCTCGCACACGAAAAGCTGTCCCGCATTTTTTTTTATCTACCAGCCGATACTAAACAAGTGAAGGAAGATCGAAGAGTTGCATTCCCGCCTTTTTTGTGGTATTCTACTTTTATCTATCTATCTATGTAATTTAATTCTAATTTAGTCACAAGTACAACAATATGTATAAATCATGTTACAAAATAATTTTTTTTTAACAGCAATCCTCAAAAATGTCTAATAAATCTGTACAGAATTCCGCGACATGCCGCGAAAAAATGACAAAATCGAAGGTTAAACACCAAGTTCATATTTGTTGAGGTCTAATAAAAGTCCACTATCCCTTACAAGCATCCAGCGAGTCCTTCGCTTATATCCTTCTTCATAACTTTACAAGACGTCTCCAAACTTAGAGAAACTTCAAAATAGATTTTGTGATGGTTCACTTTACTTTACAGATTATTTTGTACGGCACCACACACATTTTCAACTTTCGCAAAGAACTACATAGAACACATTTTAAAAATTTTATAAATCTACTCGACCACATCGACATTCTATTTTTAATAATAAAATATCCTTGGACATTTTTACACGGCGTCTGCCACTCCCAAGCTAGTACATAATGGTAACCAGATCACTTATAATTATAGGTAATCCTTAAATACTTTTTTTTAAATACCTTTATAATATTATAGATAGAAAAAGAACCCAGACCCGAAACAAATATCTGCAGAACATACAAACATTTGTCCCTGGCGGGGATCGAACCCGCAACCTCCGCAATTCCACATCTCAGGCAGGCTTTCGCCCACTACTGCGTCACGGTCGTCGATTTTTAGAGATAGTTTTTCGTGTTGTACCCTTTTTTTATTTTTGGTACAATTTATAAGGATGAGTTTTGAAATTACCTACGTCTAATGGGAAATTAAAGTAAAATTATGTTGGGTCGTCATCGAAATGTGGTACAAAGACAGGAAGATCAATTTATAGATGATAATTATGTACCTACATTTGTTAAAGTTATTTTGCTCTTGTATAACTTATATGAGATTTTTTTTCTTATGTAAATAATTAAGTTTTTACACACTAACGCCCGAATACAAACGTTCCTTAATGTACTTAAGTGGTGCTTATCTTTTATTACTTATTTGACATTTGTCTACACTACACACATTTAACAATTAGTAATTAAGATACGTTCCAAAATATTAAAGTAGCGTTTGCTTTCTTTCTTTCTTTCTTTCAGGTACCCAGTAAAAACCTGATTCATTTAAATATGAGTTGCATTAAGCTTGAAAGAAAAATTACGGCATTTTAACAAATCGCCGGTTGTGGAACTTGTAACGAGTTGCGAACAGCGAGCGAGCCTGTTAGGAGTTTTACACTTTTAATTACTAGACGACTCTTTTGTCAATATTCGTATCTAATTGATTTCGATGGCACTTTCATTTTTGTTTTGACATTTCAACTCGCAATAAGTATATTTTTGGAAGTGGATGAACAAATTCATAAAGCTATCTGATGATTTAGTGCCTGAAGCATTGTTTGAGATGGGGTAGTGGGTGTGGAATGTCCAAGGATATTTATTTATTTTCTTTACTACGCAACGGATTTTGATGCGGTTTTTTTAGTGATAGAGATCTGTTAATAGATAGAGTGATTGAAGAGGAAGGTTTAATTTATAATAAGGCTACTACCTTAACTACCGCGGGTAACACCGGGGGGCGCAGCTAGTTTAATATAAAGTCGTTACTAAGTAAAAAGTAAGTAACTACGTTCGTATGAGCAAGTGGCCAACTCGGGCGACGGAATTTTTAGGCTGAAAACTCTGCTTTTCATTTTGAATATGAGGAAAATACCTAAATAGAAAATTTAAATCTCGCACACGAAAAGCTGTCCCGCATTTTTTTTTTATCTACCAGCCGATACTAAACAAGTGAAGGAAGATCGAAGAGTTGCATTCCCGCCTTTTTTGTGGTATTCTACTTTTATCTATCTATCTATGTAATTTAATTCTAATTTAGTCACAAGTACAACAATATGTATAAATCATGTTACAAAATAAATTTTTTTTAACAGCAATCCTCAAAAATGTCTAATAAATCTGTACAGAATTCCGCGACATGCCGCGAAAAATGACAAAATCGAAGGTTAAACACCAAGTACATATTTGTTGAGGTCTAATAAAAGTCCACTATCCCTTACAAGCATCCAGCGAGTCCTTCGCTTATATCCTTCTTCATAACTTTACAAGACGTCTCCAAACTTAGAGAAACTTCAAAATAGATTTTGTGATGGTTCACTTTACTTTACAGATTATTTTGTACGGCACCACACACATTTTCAACTTTCGCAAAGAACTACATAGAACACATTTTAAAAATTTTATAAATCTACTCGACCACATCGACATTCTATTTTTAATAATAAAATATCCTTGGACATTTTTACACGGCGTCTGCCAGTCCCAAGCTAGTACATAATGGTAACCAGATCACTTATAATTATAGGTAATCCTTAAATACTTTTTTTTAAATACCTTTATAATATTATAGATAGAAAAAGAACCCAGACCCGAAACAAATATCTGCAGAACATACAAACATTTGTCCCTGGCGGGGATCGAACCCGCAACCTCCGCAATTCCACATCTCAGGCAGGCTTTCGCCCACTACTGCGTCACGGTCGTCGATTTTTAGAGATAGTTTTTCGTGTTGTACCCTTTTTTTATTTTTGGTACAATTTATAAGGATGAGTTTTGAAATTACCTACGTCTAATGGGAAATTAAAGTAAAATTATGTTGGGTCGTCATCGAAATGTGGTACAAAGACAGGAAGATCAATTTATAGATGATAATTATGTACCTACATTTGTTAAAGTTATTTTGCTCTTGTATAACTTATATGAGATTTTTTTTCTTATGTAAATAATTAAGTTTTTACACACTAACGCCCGAATACAAACGTTCCTTAATGTACTTAAGTGGTGCTTATCTTTTATTACTTATTTGACATTTGTCTACACTACACACATTTAACAATTAGTAATTAAGATACGTTCCAAAATATTAAAGTAGCGTTTGCTTTCTTTCTTTCTTTCTTTCAGGTACCCAGTAAAAACCTGATTCATTTAAATATGAGTTGCATTAAGCTTGAAAGAAAAATTACGGCATTTTAACAAATCGCCGGTTGTGGAACTTGTAACGAGTTGCGAACAGCGAGCGAGCCTGTTAGGAGTTTTACACTTTTAATTACTAGACGACTCTTTTGTCAATATTCGTATCTAATTGATTTCGATGGCACTTTCATTTTTGTTTTGACATTTCAACTCGCAATAAGTATATTTTTGGAAGTGGATGAACAAATTCATAAAGCTATCTGATGATTTAGTGCCTGAAGCATTGTTTGAGATGGGGTAGTGGGTGTGGAATGTCCAAGGATATTTATTTATTTTCTTTACTACGCAACGGATTTTGATGCGGTTTTTTTAGTGATAGAGATCTGTTAATAGATAGAGAGTGATTGAAGAGGAAGGTTTAATTTATAATAAGGCTACTACCTTAACTACCGCGGGTAACACCGGGGGGCGCAGCTAGTTTAATATAAAGTCGTTACTAAGTAAAAAGTAAGTAACTACGTTCGTATGAGCAAGTGGCCAACTCGGGCGACGGAATTTTTAGGCTGCCTAAAGGCCTCCGTCATGGCTTAACGACTTTTAAAAGCCGGGACCGTTAATTTAATGTACCATTCGAAGCACGGAAGCGCTCAGATGGTAGCGCTAGCGCCACTTGCGGTCACCCATACAAATAGTGACCGCGCAGAACGTTGACTATTAGCAAGCTATTAGTCGTTACTAATACGGTCCGCTGACAACGGAAGATAATTAACCATTATCTCATCATCATTCGATTTTAGCTTTACACAACTATGCACAGCTTAATGCGAGTTAGGCTTAAGTCGGGCAGCCTGGCCTGCACTGCATCCAATTACGAGTAGCTTGAGCTCTTAGTCCAGCTTTATTCAAACGTTCGATGCACGACGTGTTCCATTTTTAATCACTTTATGCGAATTTTTGTGGGAACAGAGAGACTAAGGGTACATGTCCGGAACAGACATTTAATTGGGAACGGATTAACCATTTCGTTGAGGGCGGAAACAGTAAAAATTATGTTTACCTATGAGTAAATAAATATCATACTTCGATTACAGTAGGTAATGCGAGTATGATTAACTAACAACTCTGTAATCGATATTAATAAGCCGACTCACCTTCACACCGCTCTGTCTCATAAGACCTAAAAAAATGTCCTTGACAAATGGTAGGTAAATAAATATCCTATCAATTTATTAAAATACTAGCTTACTCGCCCGCGGCTTCACTCGCGTGGTACCTACCTTGATAAAATATAGCCTAGGTTTATTCGGAAAGTCCATGCTACACATAAATGAAATAATTTTTGAAATCGGATGAGTAGTTTCAGAGATTACCTGAAACATTCAAACAAACCAACTTTACCTCTTGATAATATTAGTAATAGATTGGAAAACACCCGCCATGTTGTGTTGATGTCAATATACCTACTTAAACCTTTATTTCAAAATAATTTAGTTCTGAAGAAGGTACTATTTTTTAGAGCTAGGTACTGAATAGCACAATAGGTACCTAAGTAATTTTTTTTTTTAATATGTACCTACAATTTAATTCACTATGGTACACCAGCCATTTTGGCTCTCATCTCAATTCTCATCTCTACTCATCTTCTTTCACTGCACACTGTTCCCAAGTTCCAAGTCTAATTTCGTCCGTTGTGCAAAAGCCAACTTTTTTCGTAGTTCTTAAGATCAACAAACAGGCATTAAGAGTTTCTATTGTAGTAGGTATGTATTCTGCATTCTTATTTTTATTTTTCTAAATTTAATAAGCCTAAACTGTCCCACTTTGAGCAAAGGCCATATACATTAGACACTTAATTATCATACAAAGAAAACATCTAGACTCAAGATAAATATTAGCAGATCACACAAACATTTGTCCCGGAACGGGAATCGTACCTGCAACCACCTGCGGCTCGTGGAAAATTCTCGGAGCGTAGTGCAATCAATGTATAAACTTTAAAATCTTGAAACAATGGGGTTTGGAGCGCTGTGGAACTACCCGTCTCAGGCGGGCTTTTACCCACTGCGCCACAGGAGTAGTCAAACAACACTGTCTTCCAAATTGCTAAAATATGAATTTCGCATGCAACCCGTTCGCTTTTTACCTACCTTTAAAAAGGCCTTCACTTACATATTATAGAGCTTCTCCTGCGTAGAGTCGCAAAATGATCCGTAGGTGGCGAATGCGGGGGGCGGGGGGAGGCAGGCGCGATATTGTTGTATATTAATTAGTTTATTGTCGCACTTGGGTCGGGGGAGACGATGGCGGACGAAGCCACGGCGATGCTGCGCTATTTTGCCTTAGAATTACAATTTGATTTCCAATTACCCAATTGAATCTACACTCGATGAGCTTCATAAACATGTTTAGAAAACTTTAACAAACAGTAAACTATGAAAAGAGAAACAAGTAATCTTATCAGAATTCGATTGTGCTATCTTAAATTTTTTTTGTATCTTTAATTAACCTGGAGAATTTCTGACTTTTCTTTGAAGGTAGAAGGGCAATTCGAGTGGTCGTTGTGAATCTATATTAGTTGGGTGCCAACTGTGGTGCCAAGGTTCCAACATACACTGAGAGTGTAAAATAAGTCTTCAGAGTCTAGTAGGCGGCGTTACAAGTCCGCCGCCCGCCCACTTTCGCGGTCCGCCCAAACCATCTCATTAGCGTAGGACTCGAAGCAGTGTTTATGTATAGCGTTTTACTTAAGATGCCATATACAGGATGTTGCAAAATTTTAGTCTCTTACATTTTCTTTTACAGTTTGAAACTCCCATTTCTATGAGTTTTGATGAACTCGCAGTTTAGCTGGCTATTTTTAGTTTGCTTGACCATTATACAGAGCAACTCGCGGAACTTTTTCGTGAAAAACATATCAGTGTCAACGAACGTTAGTAATGTAATAATGACACTCATATTATAAAGGTGAAAGTTTGTGTGTAAGTGTGTACTTAAGTGTAAATATGTGTTACTTCTTCAAGCTCAAACGGCTGCACGGATATGAATGAAACTTGGTACCAGGGTAGCTTATATCCTGTATTAACACATAGGCTACTTTCGACCCCGGTATTTCCACGGGAAGAGGAAGTATTCACCGCGGGGCGCAGCAAATTTTTATAATATAATAGAATGTTATTATGTTTTATATGAAAATTCATTGAATTACTTTATAAGTAAGTACAGAAGTATAGATACCTCACAGAGACATTAAAGATTAAATTATATCACTTATCAAGTTATTTATAGCAGTAAGAAGGTCAGACGAAACCAGACAAAATCTAATCCAGTTAACAAGGCACCGAGTTGTGTGACGTCATTCTACTTAAATAGATACCTACGTGAAACAATTGTTATAATCCCAGCCTATCGAACTGTTCATGTTCGGACTATTGCGGAAAATGAAACGAAATAGTTTAGGTATTTGCATGAAATAATGGTAAGTAGGTACAAGATGTTATGTTATGTCATAGAGAGTTCACATATTTCACCATGAATATTGGATGAACCATGAATTACATCCCTCATTTTTGGGGGTTAAAGTTAACTAAAACGTTACAAAACAATTTCAAATCAGTATACTTAGTTAATAAATAAAAGTAGGTACTTACACCTAAAGTAAATAAATATCAGAAAATCACAAAGAACAAATAAACAACAAAAATAACAATGCTTATGGTTATTATGCGTCAGAAACTCCGAATCCTACTTACATTATGACTTAAGTATTACATCAACATGATGTTACACGTTTACAGTTACAAGTTTTCACAAAAATGAAAAAAACTACCGATCTGTCTCCATCCAGTTATACGAAAACACATCTATTCTATCTAACTGAGAATAGAATAATAATAAATAAAATATTAATACTTCAAACCCACGAAATTTAAGCATATGTATTTGTATGTACGAGCATGACTTGCGATGCGGCTGTATCAGCTTTGACAGGCGCACTCGCCCTGATCGGAATCTGTTACGTTGCTCTGGGACGCTGTGCCGACTTACCTCAGATTAAAAGTATAATGAACACCTTTCTGCGTTTTGGCCCCGCTTGTTCGTTTGTTCGTATGAGCAAGTGGTCCCGCTATGACGAGGCTGTGTCTTGTCTGTCTGCATCTGTAATGCCAACACCGGATCGCGTAATCCTCTTCGATTTTAATGACCTTGACCTTTATGTCAGGATTAAGCCCCGAGTCCGCGGATTCCCTGTGTGTTTAATCCTCCCCACGCAGTAATAGACTCAACTAAAGCGAAAGGTACATTTTTGTTTTACGCTCGCAGCTTGCAGCATTTTTTTTAAATCCTTAAGGGTCGCTATATTTCTACGTTTTACTTATTAGACGAAAAAATTATATTTTTTTTTTAATTTTTTGAAAAAAATCAATATTGTTCGCCCAAAAAAATCACATTTAATTTTGTCAAAAAAACATGTTGATCTTAATCCACTCTTCCCACCAGGAACACTTTTCCCAAAGTAACTTACCAAATCTGCAATTTTTTTTGTTAACCTCTATCGTCCCACTGCAGAAATCTGCAATATTAAAAAAAAATCCTAGATACATTTTCTATGAATCGGGTATTTGAAAAATACGGTGTCACATATAAAATGGTTCTTCATTTAAATTGTCTACTTCAACAGGCTGGGATACTATTCTTAGTCGTAAGCGGCTATTTGACTATAAAGAAGAAAGTGATTTTCTGCAAGTGTTTATGCATGGACTTTATTGCGATTATGTCTCAGGGCCATGGAGCGCACCATACGTCAGAGCACTTCCGCGTACGTGCATAGAGGCATACTGACTATTTCCTCACCTGTGATCAGCTCTTATTACCGCACGATGACAAGATACACAATCCTTTTCGCACTCCTTGGAAATTTAAAAACAAAAAATCACAAACGTCTCTCCTCTGCTAGCCGTTTCTAACCTAACAGAAGCTTTATTTGTTTGCCCTTGGGCCATCACGGGTCAGTCGAAACGAAAAAGGCTCTGGCTGAAGAGGGGGAAAATTATTACTTTATTACTCACTGGAACAAAGTTGTGAAGTCATTTGATACTGGCGACCACCAGGAAAGCAGCCGGGATCGCTTTCAATATCGTTATTAGGATTAATTTGACTTTTCTTGGTAAATTGACACCGAGCCCGAACTAGTGAGTTTTGTATTGGTTCTTCAAACAATTGTTTTTTATTTAAAATGGTTTAGCTCTTGACTTCCAGGCTTGCCGAGGCGAGGTGTAGTCGATGATAAAGCGAGCTTGCCTTAAAACTACATGTTAACTCTCTTCTTAAAAGTATGCGGGTTGTATGATAATGGAAACAGAGACGCTGGCAGTTTGTCTTGAGTTCAGCATTTCACCTTGTCTATTTTGTAGGGAAATTAAAATAATCCGCTGTTATTGAAGTGATGGCTGTCGGACCGGGCGCCCCGGCCCCCCGCTGCTCGAATCTGCTGGCTATGGGTGGAATGATTGCGTTGTCACAGACACTGATCTAACCCTCGCTTGCAAACATCGGCGTTATTATCAGTAAAATACATAAACTAGTAATTCGCCCCGAACGAGATCTCGTACACCGTTGGATGGTGGCTTATTTTGTAGGTACTTGGTTCTGATTAACACTATACGTCACTGTCGTATAATTGTATGATTGTATGATTGGTGAAATTAAGCGACGTAGTATTGAGCGATCGCTAGTGGCATCCGTAAATGAGCGCTATAGGCTTTGGAGGACACGAGATCCTTCAGTCATCTATCAAGGCTATGAGCAATATAATGTAATAAAAATACTATATAAAATTAACCCATTAACGATTGAATACCTTGAAATGATATAAGAAACAAAACAAAGCGGCCAATAGTAAAAAGTTATTTTGAAAATCTGTGAAGCGCATCGAGAAGGGCCATGTCAAAAGGGCGAGCTTGTATGAAGAATGTGATGAGAGTAAATGAGGCGAAAGAGGTGTGTCAGAATCGTAGCAAGTGGAAATCCGTGGTGTCTGCCTATCCCTATGGGAAAGAGGCGTGATTATAATGTTGTATGTGAAACGTAGTTAGGTAAAATAATACTTACGGCTAATTAAATTTCTAAAATATAAAAATATGGCAAACAATACAAGTAGGTAATCGGTAGGAAGCGTGCGGCCTGCAGCGTGCTGCATGTTCTGTGGCGCATTGCGTAACCAACCACGGTAATGCGGCCTTGCACTTGAACCTGCCCGAGCGAAGCCCGCGCGCCCCGCCTCCTTTACTCGACCTGATGCTATTTCAATATACATATTATTTTGCCGAACACGATCTTGTTGTATCCATTACTTACAAATATCAAATAACATTCGAATATTTCTCCTAGAACGGGAACCTATCTTAGTAAACTAAACAATTTATACGAGTAGGTACAAGATGGAGGATCACGCTCCCTTTAAAAGCGTATTGAGAACTGCATTCTAAATTCGCGATCATTTCAAATTCTCAACGTCCCGATGCTACTAGTAACTGCCTACTAGTTTCAAAACACTGATAAAGTAAAATATGAATACCTTGCGTATGGATGGATTGGATTGTTTCTATGAAAATTTTCCACGCCGTGCCGCGCCGCGGTGCTTGCTCATTGCCGATAACAGAACTAGCTACTGGTAAGTACCTAGTTACTACGTAATTCCTGTAATAGCAAGATGGTTACCTACTACTGATATGAGTAAAACATTGATTTTATGTACTTACTTTTGAATATATGTACATAAAACACTGTAAGAAAGGCTCACAGTCCATTTACCTACTATGCTGAAACTTTCGGCCAGTTGCAGTACTTTTAATTATTATTTAACATTTTTAATTTTATTGAATACGGTCCAAAATCATGCTCGATGTTTTGACATACTTAAGTTTGATACTTTTGATAACCTAAGCAAAAGTAATAATCATCAGGAATCCTGAGAACCAAGTCTTATTTAATCACTCTCTAAGCTACAAAGTAGGTATGATTACTTTATAACATTGCAAGTAATAACACAGAATAAGTATTAGTACAATGTAAAGTATTAGTACTAGTCTCGTGCTGGTGCCACATACGTCAGTTGCGCAGTGACTTGTGTGCTATAGTGTTGCCAATGTCGAGTCGAGTAGTTATCGCTATTATGTTCTTCAGAAGCGACGAAACAAAATGTACTTAACCTTTGCAATTATCTGGGGGCACGGCGGCAGTGCCCCCGCCCGCCAAGTCGTGTAAAAGAGCGGCACGGCCGTATCATCTTTTTCTCGAAACAGTTCAGGGCGTCTAATCTGCAAAACGAAAAACGAAGTTTCGGCATCAATTTCGTGCGGATCGGTACTCTATGGGCCTTCGTTCGACGCGAAGTTCTACGCGATGAAACGTCATCATCGTTTCGGATATCGTCGACGGATTCGGATTCGATTTGCAGAGTAGACGCCCAGTAAGGCCTACTTTGCAATTCGAATCCGAATCCGTCGACGCTAACCGAAGTCCGAAACGTGTCATGTATGGCATTACCCTGGCGGGAAAGTATCACGTAGGTAGAGTGAGGGATATGAGTGACACGTCGTATAATTAGTGCGTTGTATGCTGTTATTGTGCGCCGAATGTAGAGACTTACTTGAGATTTTCGAAGAAAATAGAAAAACACTTCCTGCCACGGTAATGTTCTTCCAGCAGGAAAATTCTAAACGAAAAGTTGGAGAGAGGAATATTTTGCATGGGCAGGTAGCTAACGTTTGTGTTAATTTGTGCTTCTTCATGTTTCCGAGATATTCCACTTCCTGCCACCATGGCAACGTTTTGAAGAATCGTGTGTCTCGGAACCATTGTATGTGCACCTGTAGAAAAACATACACGAGTAGCTCTTAATTTGGAGAGAGAAAGAAGATTTAAGGTGCATGTATGCGTCAAACTAGCGTCGCCGCCTATTTTATTTTATTAAAACATTAAACAAAGGAATTAAAAAAAACTAAATGTTCAGTTTGTAAAACCTATCATAAGCTTTTTTTTAATACTTACTTCTGTAATAGTCTAATTTTGTACCTATAGTTTAGGAGGAGTAGCGAAGTTGCACGTGGCCACCAAGCTCTGTTTTCGCTACTCTTATTCTTCCATTCCATGTCCTCCTGTGGAAGCAGTGGGAGATGATTGGATCGTGGTTGCCAGGGACAAAGAAGAGTGGAAGCTAAAGGAGGAGGGTTTTACCCAGGAGGGTTTCAGTACAATAACACTAAACTTAAAATTCAATTATATTATATTGAACTTTTTCAGTTAATACTTACCTAACATAAATTATAATTAATTCGATAGGTACCTACTTACATCGTAAATATGCCTCGAAAGTGTTCTAACAACCTCAATATATAGGAGAATCAATCTGCCTAAATAATAATTTAATTTAATGATTTTGATAGTAGTACTCTACCTATAATATTTATAAAGCGTCAGGAAGGGCAGGGGGGCGCGGGGCTATAAATATGTGAGTCTGTGCAATTGTTAGCAAGGACGATATACCTCTATCGTCCTTTGGTGTTAGCTTGTATAGGTCGCGCCACGTAAAAAGAGCGCTGGCTGTCAAACTGCGCAGTGGTCGATGATTGGTGGAGAGGTAACGCGGTGCACTTCATACCATTGATTTAGCGAGTGCTATTGGTTCGTCAGCGAGTGAACACGGGCGCAAACATACCCCCCTACTTCCCCTCAGCGCTCTTTTTACGTGGCGCGACATATACTACCATTTACATAGCGTTAGTGTTAGTTCTTACTAACTTTCTCAGATGGCAGCACTTTCTACGTAATACTTGTTTTTGGTCAAGAAGCCTTTTGGTTTAGTTATTTTCTGCTATGCCAATGTCACTTTTAGTTATTCTACTCTTTGATGTTAAGTTAGCGCGCGGCGCTCTACGTGCGTCCACTCCACGCGCGCGGCGCGGCGCTGCATTACGATCACATTACATTATTCATTTTACGCGTTTATATTCATCATGGACAAAGGACATCTCGAATATGTTTAGGTAGGTGCCTACACTGTTTATCTAAAATTATTGGAAATCGGGTGATTTTATCGTTGTTAAGACAGAACCTATCTAAATACACTCTGAAAAAGAACCCAGTCCCATTTTTGAGAAGCTTATTAATATCGTTCTCCAGGACTACCTACACTAGGTACATCAGATAGGTACACGTTTCACACATCATTCAGCTATTGAAATATAAATTTTGCATTTTATTAACATGCTTGGGATTTATGCAATACACAGCAATTATGTTGTAGGTAGGTAGCATTTTTTGCAGTCACAGTTTACGCAAGCAACATTAAAATTATGTTCTGATTGTTAGTTTTTACAAGAAATTGCCCAAAACTTAAACAATAGATGGTCGGGTCCTACGCTACCTGTAAAATTTAGCTTGTTTTTAAAAAAAATAAATAATATAGGTAATTGCAAAAGCTCCACTTTAATTGCAGAGTGATGACGTGTGTAACGTGCAGATTATTTTTGTGTGCCATCGTAATATAATCGTCTTATTTAAATTTTAGAAGCAAGGTTGGCAAATATTGTCCTAAGTTTTGTGCGTAGGTCTCAGAATAAATAATTAGGTATCTACTAGTAGATAATGTTAGCCAGGAGTAATTATAATCATTAAGTAAAAAACCCCTCCGAACTATAATTACGTATACACCTCAGTCGCGATGAATTCCAAAGCAACCCTGCTGACCCTAGGGCCTAGCCTGTAGGTAGAAGGACAATAACTTAAAACTCGGTTCATACACTGAACGTGGTTTATATTACTTACATAGTATCTATGCTAATAACTAGCTACAACTAACAATGTGCAGGCGCAAGGTCAATGTCAGAAATTCAGAATAACATTTTGAATGGAAGGAAGGCTAATTACCATCTGTAAATAAAACCATTGGTAAATGCAAGTCGAAACTGACGTAGGTAAGTCTCTGTGAACAGGTTCATGGTCAGGCCTTCGGGCGATGCAATAGATAGAGCAGGGCCAGACGTGGGCTATGCAATAGGCCAGACGGTGATGGTGCAGTAAGCTAGGAAGACACGAGAGACGGCTTTGAAATCGTTTTAGCTATCACTAGGTCTGAAAACTCCGTCATCAGCCACTAGCATACGAACTGACATGTTGCCATGTACTATTGTTGAGCGGGTAGCAGCTGGAGAGTCATGTATGATTTATGTCGACAGGAGCAACCCGAGCGCGCCGCCGCCGTTCGAGATGACGGCGTCGGCGTCGGCGGGGTCCACGTGCGGCGAGGGCGCACCCCCCGCGCCCCCCGCGCACGCCATGCACCCCCTCGACCCGCGCAAGAGGAAGAACTCGCACTTGTAAGTACCTACACCTGTAATTGTAAACTGAACGGTTCACATGTTGTAGCTATTACACAGCACATGAAAAATAAAAATAAAAATGAAAAAATATTGTATTCTCAGTAAGAACTACAACATTAAATAAATACAAGATTAACTTACACTGTTTGTTCGACATTACATCAATTTGATTTTACTGAGGAGAAAGGAGCGAAGAGCGCTTGCCTGTGATGCCCATCACACTAGAGAAAATCAGTATCGTGGGTACCCGGTACGATTACCAACTGATTCTACGCCTCGGGTTATTGTCTACGAATTACGGCAAAGAAAGGTAGGTACTTAAAATAAAGTAGATAAAGTTAAATGAAATAAAATATGTAAATAAATATAGGCATAAATGGTATAAGGCTGAGGTGAAAAGCATAGTGGTGGCAATTCTGAGTGTCGCAAAAGCTAAACTAAGCTAACTAAAATTGTTGCCGTCCCTTTCATAGCGATGGGAATAAAAAGGATGGCAATAGTTTTAGTTAGGTTAGTTTAGCTTTTGCGACACTCCGAATTGCCCCCAATATCTGTGCTATCATAGGATAGAGAAACAAGCAGTTATGTTATTTTATATTTGGCTTTGGTTAATTAGGAACAGTGTTTGACATGACAAAGCTTCACAACATCTCATGTATTATAAGGCTTTCGTTATTGACTGACTGACATTCAACGCACAGCCTAAACCTAAGAAACTTAAGGGGTGCACTAAGAAAGGAATTTTGAAATTTAATTCCCAAGTGGTTGAAAAAGGGTTAAAACCTTTAAAAGAAGAGATCTTCGTCATCTTAAAAGATCGATAAGTAGGTTACTGCTAAACAATCAATAAATAAAATTTGTTCATTTCAGGCATTAAATGTACATCAATACATTAAATACTAACACATTGCACCCTACTAAATAACTGTTGTAGTATTCCTGCGTTAGTCCCTCCCTCTACGTATTAGGTACATCGATTTGAAACGGTCCGGTCTGTAGCAATAAAAATCTTCAAGTGTCTACTTATTTTCCTATCAATCCGCACCACATTCAATCCGCGCACTAGCAATTAAAGTAATTGCTTGAAAAATAGTCCGTGCAAGCTTTAGAACAGTTTGCGTGATTGAATAGTTCCTGGACTGTCCAGCTCAATTGGCAGTTTAGACGGTAGCCACCGGTCTTCCTATTGTTTTGTGAGACAACATCACACTTCACTTGATTACAGACATACTTACCTAACCTACTGCTTGCACTGCTTAGCTTTAGGGAAAAAGGAATATAATATTCAACAAAGTCTCTTTCCTTGGTAGCGTCGGGAAACATTGTGCCAACGAAATCACGTCTATCAATCCATTATTTTTTTAAGCTTCTAATCAAGGTACTTTAAAAAAAGCAGTGACTGTGTTGATACTTATAGAATAAATAAAGTTAATCGGATGTAATGTATGATCTTTTGATAAAATGATCTTATCTTATCTTATCTTTGTTTAAACGCGCTAACCTGTCTTCTTCTTGTTTCTGCTTTTAAAAGCATAATTCTTGTTATCGAGCGGGAAGCACCCTAATGTTTGAGGAAGTTACAGCCTACTTGTCATCACCGTCATCAGCATAAGACCATCAATCACTACACGGTTTACGGTGCGAGGGCCCAGCTAATCCTACTAATATTATAAACGCGAAAGTAATAATAAATAAATAAATATCCTTGGACATTTCACACGGCGTCATCTAGTCCCAAGCTAAGTAACTTAATACTTGTAACTTTAAAGTTTGTAGGTATGCCGTATGATGGACTATGGATGTAGATGTTTGTTACTCTTTCACGCAGAAACTACTGAACGGATGGACCTGTAACTTGGAATGTATATAGTTTATGAGCTGGAATTCATAGGCTACTTTTTATCCGGGCAAGTACGACGGAGCTCGGAGCGAAGCCGCGGACGGAAGCTTGTAATAAATAATGATGTTGCTAGTGTAGTCGCACCGAGCGATGCAATTTATCAATCAGCCTTGAGAAGTGATTCCTGACGACGCCAATTTGCAAAGTACACAGTCACACTATAATTTGCATGCACCACCTGGACCTGCTCCAGTTATTTAGGTAATCGTAAACAATCCAGTAGTGTCCATTTAGTACTTGTTGCAATAGTTTTTCTTAAACATACGCGATCACAATTCATAACTTAAACAAGTATGCAGGATTTTATCCCATCATTTAAATTTTTCATATAATATAATACATCGAAAAAGAATATGAAAAAGGTAAATGACGCGATAAAATCTTGTATTGTTTAAACTTGTTGCAATGTCGATTACCTACATAGTAATTGTATTGCAATGTCCACAGTGACTACGAGATGAGCGATGTGCAGTACTCGGGCTCGGAGCGGTCGGCGCTCGGCACCGGCGGCAACGCGCGCAAGCGCAAGTCCTCTTAGTAAGTATTTTATAGGCACATTCAATCATTAAAGCACACCTTAGGGCGGCAACGAACCCACTATAAGAGCGGTTTCAGATTAGCGTTTTATACGCGCGTATAAGCTCGTTTTTGGAAGCGTATGTAGGCGCGTATAGGCGCGCCTTTTGGCCCACGCGCAACTTTTGCGAGCGTTGACGCGCTTCTAAGCTCGTATAAGCGCGAGCGATACTGACGACACCACCGGTTCGAGCGAACACGCCGAAATATGCCCGTTTACGCGAGTATGGTTTTTAGAAGCGCGTAATGTAGCGCGCGTAGCGCGTATGCTGAAACGACCGTATACGCGCAAAAAAATACGCTAGTTTGAAACCGCTCTTACATACACTGAAGAGGTGCACTTTCTAGACAAATCTTGAATCCTTTACTTAGTGAGAAGTTTGCACCGAGGGCAATAAAGACTAGTTGGGTGCTCCTTTGTATGTATTCATACAATGGAACACCCTAAGCCACACTCGTGACATGCCAGTAGTATAAGCTCCAGCTGGGAGAGTAGTCTCGTGTAGGGCGGCGCGGCGGCTCGCTTCAGCGAGGGTCGCTCGGCGGTTGCCATGGCCGCAGCCAAATCCCCTCACCTCATGATACTGTTGGGAACTAATGTAAGAATATTTCAAATTCTATAAATATTTTTCATGGACCCGGTGGGAAATGAAAGACAATAGAACCATGGACCTCTGGGAATAAGCCCTTTAATTAGGTATATTCAACGTCTGCATTTATGTTATTTTGAAAGCTACTTGTTGAGTTAGCAAGACCTTCATATTTCTTGAAATTCTAATAATAGGAATACTTATTATAAAAAATATAATAGTCGAGATTCGTTAGATTCCATTTATGGTCATACGTTTCAGATAAAGTAAGGCTCAACTCACACCAAAAGAGCATCGAAGAGCAGCGAAGCGGAGCGCAGTTGCAGTGTCATACGAATTTCAACTTTATTTTCATTACTATAATACTTATTATCGCAGAGAAGGCGCGCGTATTCGAATTCGCCGGCATTCCCGCGAAATCGCGGGCATCCTCGCGACTCGTTCGAGTTTCTCATGCAATAATAAGTATTTTAGTAATGAAAATAAAGTTGAAATTCGTATGACACTGAAAATACGCTCCGCTTCGCTGCTTTTAGATGCTCTTTTGATGTGAGTTGAGCCTAAGTAACATCCATTAGTTTAAACTAGAGAACTCAGTCTTGGCCCGTCCGGATCATGCTCAAAATAATGGTCCGTTCCACCTAGTTATATAAATATACTGGGGGTGTTTTTATATAAATATACTACAATTTAAAGTAAGACACAAATTGCCTCAAGTTTTATCCGTAACATAAGGCAATTTGTAATGATATCCAGGCTTAAAAACCAGATTTAATTCGAAAGCCGAATGGGCATCATCCCCTTTCCATAGATCGTTCGTTATCGAATAATCGTCCGAATCCAATGGATCGTTAGCTTCAAGGCACCTGAGGCCAGTCCAATTGTCCGAACCGAGCTCATTAGTAGCGAGCGAGGGAGGGCGCGACAACGCCGAGCAACACGTCGCGTCGGTCGCGCGCCGCGTGCGACGTGCGGCGTGCGGCGCCTCGTCTCAGGACCGGACTGCTTACGATTCTTTGCATCGACATCCTTTGAATTGATACACTTGTATGTAGTTATTGGATTGCAACCCTACCCTCGCAACTTTATGCTGGTTCGGGAACGAAACGTGGGGACGAGCGGGAATAACCCTTTCGTCAAATTAACGTAACGCTCATTTTCCCCCAATTTAACCTTTCGTTTACACTTAAAAGTTAACCTTTACAATTTCTCTCAAGTTCAGAGTAACTGATTCTTTGACTGTACACGTGGGGTTTCAATGTTTTAGTTGTTCTTCAAAGTAAAACTTTCATCAAAGTCAAAATGTATAAACTTTGTTGCTCACAGCTTTGTTTAGGTACTTGTTAGTATGAAAAATTCAGTACAAATTAATAACCAAATTCAATTTTAATTGGAAATGATTTAGCCAGTGTACGGTGCATCTACGCCGCAGTTGTATAGGAATATTTGGTGAAGCAACACTGTGCAACACGATAACATTAGTTAACTTTCTCTATTTTTGTGGCCACTTGTTTACTATTTGTTAAATGTTAGGTACTCATCGCGTCCATACCGCCAATAACATAATTTATTATAATGTTGTCTGTTTTTAAAAGTTGGGCAACGTTGCAATTTACTAACACGTCAATATTAAATATTTTTGCTGTCGTATCTTGCTGAGTAACATTTGTGAAAAGATGATCAACACAAAATAACGTGGTGTGTTTGAGCAAAATTCAACCGTTTTTGGAACGAAAATGGAAAGTAAGGTATCCTGGGCAAATTATTCCGGATTCATGGAATCCGGTCCGGATCCAGGAGGATTGCGATGCCTAACCCCGATACATTGTGGTTGCAGCAGCTCGGCCGGCGTGTTCACCGACACCTGCTGCAACGACTCGCTCTCCTCGCGAGCCTCCTCCACCATGCCGGACAGGAAGTTAGTATTTTAATATAGTTCGTTTTATATGTGTGTAAGCTATTCTTAAGAGCAATGTTTTTTTTATTTCCATTACAATATAAAAATTAACTACTAGCTAACCCGACAGACTTAAGTTTGCTCAATTTGGAATTTTGCAACGAACGCCAGCTATTCAAAATTATTGCATTTATCAGAGAAATAACTAGTCATTCGTCAATTATTTTAACTCATAACTAGAAGATTCGTTTGATTTTTGACTATTCTTGTCTATTTATTGCTAAGATTTAAGTGGCAACTTGGGCGTTTTGGCGATGTATGTTTCACTAAAAAGTTGTTCTTGCATAACTATCGTGTAGAAATTTACTGGTAATATAATAACATAGGTAATACTTAAATAAAACTCATATTTCTGTAAAAACAATTTTTTTTTTTCGCTTTTCTTTGGTTCTAATACCAGGAGACTCATGAAATGAAATAGTTTATTCGCATGAAATAATGGTGTGTATACAATTATATCGTTGAGAGTTCACATATTTCACTATGAATGTTGGTATGCAAATTTTGTGACAGTTATCTATTTTAAAAACTCCCCTAGTTACCACGATAAAAAATCACCCTGTTGAGGTATGAGCGATGAATATAAACATTCGGGATGATGCACTCATCATTTCGAATGTTTATATTCATCGCTCATCATTATACATCTCAATGCTGCAACGACACGCGTGTCGTTGCAGCATTGAGATGTATAATAGAGCCACAATCAGACAAATAAAATGTAAACGCCAAAACTCTGCGCACGCTACGTAGTGCGCAGAGTTTTTCTTTTTTGCGTAAAGCGATATTGAACATTAAAACAAACGACATAACGTCTGCATTGAAATGTCATTGTAGAACATTGTTCACGCACATTTTTTGAGTGTTGTCAGCTATTAGATTGTGACTCTAATACATCTGAATGCGTTGCAGACAGAACCACAGCGAGATAGAGAAGCGTCGCCGCGACAAGATGAACACGTACATAACGGAGCTGAGCGCGATGATCCCGATGTGCGGCGCGATGTCTCGCAAGCTGGACAAGTTGTCCGTGCTGCGCATGGCCGTGGCGCACTTGCGCGTGGTGCGCGGCGCGCTGTCCGCCGGCCCCCTCGCCGCCCCCCCGCGCCCCCCCTTCCTCTCGGAGCGGGAGCTGAACGCGCTGCTGCTGCACGCCGCTGCTGACTGCTTCCTGCTGGTGGTGGGCTGCGCGCGCGGACGACTGCTCTACGTGTCGCACTCCGTCGCAGATATGCTGAACTACACGCAGGTAAGACTAAGACCCCGCTAGAATACAAACATTATCGCTATAGATCGCGCCATGTGAAAAGAGCGCTGGTTTTTTTTACATGAAAAAGAAGCAGATTGTCCAAATTTTAGTTTTATAAAAGAGGCAATATTTTCGCTGTAATTACTGAGGGACAGAATTCTGAGATAGTATAACATATCCTTGTTATACAAGGGGTATTGTTATACGAACAATCTACTATTTTTGTTTGAAACAGTATACTCCCAATACTTGTACTAAACGAATGTTTCCGATGTGGCTGCAGGCGGAGTTGCTCGGCCAGAGCATGTTCGACATCCTGCATCCGAAGGACGTGGCCAAGGTCAAGGAACAGCTCTCCTCCTCCGACTTCAGCCCGCGCGAGCGCCTCATCGACGCCAAGAGTGAGTACCACCCCCCTCACCCTCCCCCTCCCCTCCACCCCTCCCTGCCACTACAGACCAGCTACAGACTACTGGTCTTATTCATAAAGATAAAAAATGAAAAAAAAAAATGAAATTATGATCACGACTGTATCCCAGGGAGCGGTAGACATTTCTTTCAGATCTTAATGCAATATTTAGATTCTTTTGAAGATATCTAAGGGGGTAGTCAGAGGTATGTCCAAATACGTATTTGGTACATGCCCACAACTTGCAAAAGTTAACTTTCCATTAAGGTCTTGCCGTGCATCAATGGACTTTTCGTGTCGAAAACTTTATATGCATTTAAACACGAGCTTTAAACGGTGAAGGAAAACATCGTGAAGAAACCCGCGGTTAATCAGCTCCACACGTATTGACCATTGTCTTTCCTGTGGATATGGCCGACTTAGCTGAGAGGATGGTTTAGGTGCTGGGCAAGCCTATTCCACCTCAACAATGTCCCAGGCACTACAGTGTCCCTTTAAGTGTAGGCAAAGATTGCCTCGTGTATAAATAATCTAGTAAAGATGTAAAGGCCTGAGTTTTTGTGTGAGTGTTGAGATGTGTCATGTGTGGCAGCCATGTTGCCGCTGAAGGCTGACCTGGCGGCGAGCATGCAGCGGCTGTGCCCGGGCGCGCGCCGCTCCTTCTTCTGCCGCATCAAGTGCCAGACGAGCGCGGAGCCCCCCACCCCCACCCCCACCCCCCCGCCGCCCCCGCCCCCGCCAGACCCCGCGCCCCTCAAGGAGGACCCCGACAACACAACCAAGCACAGGAAGAAGAACGAGAAGAAGTACTGCGTGGTGCAGTGCACGGGTTAGCTCATATTTATATTCATTTATTGCTTCAAGTTGGTACATAATGGTTGGTACAGACAGCGTCAAATTGATATGTGCGTTTGGAGTAGTCAAAATGATCTGAAAAACATAAAAGCAATTTGATATAAGCAGTTGGAATCATCATATTGCTGCAAGCTGCTCAGGTAAAGGTGCTTGCAACAATATGATGATTCGAACTGCTTATATCAAATTGCTTTTATGTGTTTTAGATCATTTTGATTACTCTAGCTAGACGCACATATCAATTTGACGCTGACTGTACATAAAATTAGGTTTGGCCGCAACAAGAGCCCCGTTGGCACACTATAATGATTGAGGAAATAGTAGTATGTAGTACTTATCTATGTTGTCCTTAGTAGTACTTAAAAAGAGTACCTTCATTTTACCTACCTTTTTTAAACCATTCTTAAACTAGTTAGTTTTAGTTGTTTCTATCCAGTGTGTGCGCAGGGTTTTATTTCATAAGAGAGCTGTTTCCTGCCCTCTCTTGAGATTCATTTTTGTTCATAATTCCGAAAATCCTTATCGGATCCTTAAAATTTTTTAATGGGACCACCTCGGGAGAATACTCACAAACAAAAAAAAATGTTTCAAACTTGATCCACTCCTAACGGAATAATCGGTGAACATAAGTACATAAAAAAAGGTAAAATAAATAAATACATCCAGTGTAACATAGAAACTCCTTGTTTTTTAAAGTCGGTTAAAAAGCCTACTTAGTTCCGGCCGTGGTTACAAGAAGTGGCAGTGTGTGGGGCGTAACGTTAAATGTGTTGTTCAATCCTGCAGGGTACCTGAAGTCTTGGGCGCCGGCGGAGATGGAGGGTTGCGAGGGCGGCGCGGAGGGGGAGGGGGAGGAGCAGTGCACGCTGTCGTGCCTGGTGGCGGTGGGGCGCGCGCTGCCCGACCTGGCGCCCCCCTCGCCCCCGCCCCCGCCCCCCGCCGCGCCCCCCGCCGCGCCCTCCACGCGCCCGCTGCAGTACGTCTCGCGGCACGCTATCGACGGCAAGTTCCTCTTCGTCGACCAGCGGTCAGTGACACCTACTTTACTTTTTTTGTTTTGCTCGGTTTGTGCATGCAGCTGATGCAGCCAGTGTCAAGTAAATAAAATATCCTGTGTAAGTATTTGCATTTATGAGTTTTTTTTAAAGCTAAGGTTTAGTCCGAAACCGTGAGAATCAACAAAAAGTCAAGTTCAATGTTAGGAAATACGTGCTCGATTTAAAAAAAAAATCCTTTAAAAAAAATCAATACATAATAGTGGCAATTCTGAGTGTCGCAAAAGCTAAACTAAGCTAACTAAAATTGTTGCCGTCCCTTTCATAGCGATGGGAATAAGAAGGGCGGCAATAGTTTTAGTTAGGTTAGTTTAGCTTTTGCGACACTCCGAATTGCCCCCATTACTTACTTAAATAATATCCCACCCATTATAAGAGTATTAATGCTATGTTTCCAGTTTGAAAGTTTAAGGAATAAGATTTTCATCTAAACGTTTTAACCTTTTTTGACTTTCGCGATCACAAAATTTTCATATTGAGACACACAAACGAGGTTTTATCACGCTTACCTCTATAATATTATATTGTATAAATGAGTCAATGAGGTAGTGCGTCTCGCTCTGTGTGTATGCAACGTGTGAGATGGCATGCGTGGCGTGTTGCAGGGTGACGCTGGCGCTGGGCTTCCTGCCGCAGGAGCTGCTGGGCACGAGCCTGTACGAGTACGTGGGCGCGCGCGAGCTGGCGGGCGTGGCGCGCGCGCACAAGACCGCGCTCGTGCTGCGCGCGCCGCAGCGCACGCAGCCCTACGCCTTCCGCCGCAAGGACGGCTCCAGCGCCACCATCCACACGCACTTCAAGCCCTTCAGGTGACTATCCTATTATATTTATTTTATTTATTTATTTTTATTTTAAGCCTATTGTGTCCCACTGCAGGGCAAAGGCCTCCCTTCTCTTTTTCCACTCCTTTCTGTCTTCAGCGATAAGGGCCCATTCCTTTTCAAAAGTGTCCAGCTCGTCTCGCCATCTTCGCCTGGGCCTTCCACGTGGCCGTTGTCTGTCCGGGACCCAGTCTGTTGCATCCTATTATATTAATATGGTATAATTATCCCATCCTCGTCGCCAACTTTGGTATCTTAATAAAATCACTGTAATTGATTAATACGGATTTATTTCGTATACACCGACGCACGCAGTTTACTGGTGAAAATACAAGAGAGTGAGAGAGGTGTGAGCGAGTGAAAAGAATGAGTACATGATACAGATACCACACATTTAGATGTATAAGAGTCACAATCTAATAGCTGACAGCACTCAAAAAATGTGCGAGCAAATTCAATGTTCTACAATGACATTTGACATTTTAATGTAGACGTTATGTCGTTTGTTTTTATGTTCAATGTCGCTTGTACGCAAAAAAGTAAAACTCGGCGCACTACGTAGTGTGCGCAGAGTTTTGGCGTTTACATTTTAATTGTCTGATTGTGGCTCTATAATACATCTCAATGGGTTTATATTAATAATCCTTATAGTTATGCCCCTAAATAAAAAAAATCGTAGATGCATGCTTAGTTTAATAAGTAAGAAAATCTGTGAACAGTAGTGCAATAAAGACTTTATTTATTTATTTATATTTATATAGTTATGCCCCATATTATCTTCTACTCTGTCCATATCCATCCTCAGGTTGTCTGGTAGAGATCGCTTTTTAGCGATAAGACCGCCGATTGTATATCATAGTAATTTAAGTGTTTTATTGTTCATAATGTTTTTTTTTATCTGTTAATGGTGTGCAATAAAGTATCTTCTATCTATCCTACACCCACCCCCTCCCCCCTCCTCTACACCCGCCCTGGTCGACTAACGCGAGTGTGGTTGCGCGCAGGAACCCCTGGACCAAGGAGGTGGAGTGCCTGGTGGCTAACAACAGCATCGTGGCGGAGACGGCGGCCCCCGACGAGGCGCAGCCAGACTACGACTCGTTCAAGCAGAGTAAGCGATCCTGCACCGTAAAGCGCTCGTGGCGAAGCTTGCTAAGACGTTCATGATAGATCGTCGAAGTTAAGCAACGTTCTGAGCGGTCACTGCTTGGATGGGTGACCGCAAGTGGCATTTTCATCTGAGCGCTTCCGTGCTTCGGAGGGCACGTTAAATTGTCGGTCCCGGCTTTTAAAGTCGTTAAGCCATGACGGAGGCCTTTAGCCGGCCTAAAAACTCCGTCACCAGAGTTGGCCATTTGCTCATACGAACGAACGAACGAACGAACCGTGCTGTATCTGTGTGTCGGCATGGTACTTACGTCTAACGGCTTGTATCCGACGAGTGGCGCGACCACCTGACGGGCGACGAGAGCGGCGCGCAGATCTCCGCCCCCCCCCCCCCGTCCCCGCCTCGCCCCATCCGCCCAGCGGTACGCACCCCCCACCCCGACCGCCGCTAGATCGCTACTCCGACACAGAACTATTATCGTATCAACAGTCTCAAGCTTGTGACCCTCGATCGTTTCTGTACAGTATCTTCTTACTCAATAATGTATTCGTTGCACTTGAGCTATCACTATCCTATCCTTGCCTACATGCATGTAGTCTGTTGTTTATGTATATAGCATAGTCAGCACCGTGTGTGACTTGTGCGTTGTTTGCAGACGGCGCTGGTGCTGGGGCGGGGGCGGGGGCGGGGGCGGGTGACGCGGAGGTGCAGCGGCTCATAGACTCGCAGATGGAGTCGCACAAGATCGGCTCCGCCATCGCCGAGGAGGTGTTCCGCCGCCCGCCCTCCGCCGCCTTCTCGCCGTCCGCGCTGCTGCTGCAGGACCCCGTCTTCAACCCGGTACGCACTTCACCCCCCACAGATGCTTTCGAGTTCTCTCATTTACTTTATAGTACAAAACATGATTTCATAAATAACTTAACATAACATAACATGTGCGTGTTGCAGTCGTTGTTGGTAGACAACATTCTGGGCGTGGAGCTGGGCGCGTTCTCCGGCCGCGTGGAGGGTGTGGAGGGGGGTGGGGCGGAGGGGGGTGCGGGCAGCCCCCCGCTGCCGCCGCTGGGTCTCGACGGCAACGGCGAGGCCGCCATGGCCGTGATCATGAGCCTGCTGGAGGCAGACGCGGGGCTCGGCGGACCCGTCAACTTCTCCGGCCTGCCTTGGCCGCTGCCATGATGCGCGTGCGCACACACACTTGCCTCTCACCCTGTCACCATGTCGACCTGCCGCTCACACTGGTACTAGTGTATAATAAATAGGGATGATACGTGTGACAGCCGTTTATGTGACAATGCTATAGTGGAGTTATTATTGGGCATAATCTTAAAGGTTTCGATGTTGCAAAATAATCAAAATATCAATCACTAAAAAAAAAAGACTGTTATTACCGTCACAATCATCAACAATATCTCAAAATAGGTGCATTTTGAGATATTATGGTGAATTAAATCAGGTGAATTTAGTAAACCAGGTTCAAATTACTTATTCTGAAATGAAAACTCTGAAGATCCTCAATTTGTTTTATGGATCCACGGTAAGCACCAATAAATATTTTCAAAATCGATTCAACCAGTCCAAAGTTAGAAGTATTACAAAAATAATACAGACGACTTGTGAGGACCTCCACCTTTTTTTGAAATCGGATAAAAATACAGTACTATCGAGTATTTTGACAGCTGTCACGCGTATCAACCTATTTTATGACGGATTATACCAAACCATCTCGCGCACTCAATCGCTGGTAGCTCAGGAATATTCATGAAAACATCGATTGTTATCAAAAAAAATTGGTTTATCACATTACTCAAAAATGCGTGTTTTTTACTACAGCCGTGGTCGGGTAATTGAATAAAATAATTGAATATTTGAGCTCCACCGCGCTCCAAGAAACTTTGAGTGGAATTAACAAAAAAATAAATTAAGATCCACGTTATTTTTATATAAAAATATTTTATTTATGTTAATATTTTTATATTAAATTTTATTATTTGAAATTCTTTATATTAATAAAAATATTTTTATAAAAATATTTATAAATACTTATTTAAGGTGTACCTTTTATGCTGACTCTATCTTTTTTTGGGAGCGCTGTTTTTTAGTTTTAAGCATTTCTGATAATATGGGTAGTCAAAACTTGTAGCCCGGAGGAATGCATTCTTGGAGCGCGGTGGAACTACCTTGGGGATGAAGGCGGGCTGTCAATGATGATGATGATTGTGCGCAACCGCGGAGAGCCAAGCGCTTGATATCTTCCCAAATATAAAGACAGGGTAAACGCATTCTTGCGCAGCTAATGCAAACCAAACTAGTAAAAATATTATATTATATATTGTAGAAGAGTTATTATTTTATTGTAATTAATTTAACATTTCTAATATTTTCTTATGTACTTATACATGATGAGCTAGAATAAATAATTACAACTCAGTCAGAGTCAGAAGAAGTCCGAAGATAAGCCATCAACGCAATGACTAATTTTGAATTTTCTTTTTTTTTGTGTATGTACTTAGTACCTAGTAGGTACTAAGTACATACACAAAAAAAAAGAAAATGAAACTTAATTGGTAGGTACTACCTACCAATTAAGTTTCATTTTCTTATCAAAAAAATTATGCTTTGTCTGATCTACGATGATAATTATGCCAGCTATCACGCTGCTCACGCCCATGAAGTTTCATGTAAAATTACTGAAGATATTGTCGTATTTCATAGATCTTTTTGAGAAATAAATAAATTTTAACCGTAAACCGTTTGCCGCCCACTCAGTGAATGGACAAGCATAAGTATATGTCGTTCGTCGTTCGCTCGATAATAAAAAACAACCCTGTATATATAAATAAATTATTTGTTTTGTTGCATTATGTAGGTATGTGATAATTTTGTGTCAAATTATAAAAATATTTATAATCAAATTATTGTACAAAATGATAGGTACCTAACCTAACCTACGTGACGTGACGTAAGTAAATAAATGTTTTTACCATATTTATAGTCCTCGTGTTAAGTTTGAATTTTGTGACTTACATTACTTAAAACGTCGATTTTATGTTATTTTATTACGTTATGTAAAATAGAGGTTTATTATTGTTTTTATTAGAAACTTGAATTTTATGCGAATTATCGCGCTATTTTTTATTGTATGTTTAGTCTAAGCAAAGACCATTACCCTTAGGCCTTGACATATTTACTAGATGATTTATACAATGTCAGGAGGCAAATGGCAATCAACGGGACACTGTGCCTGTGTGCAAGTGCCTGGGACTTTGTTGAGATGGAATAGGCTTGCCCAGCACCTCAACCATCCTCCCAGCTTAGACGGCCATTCCACAATGACAATGGTTAATATACGTGTGTCGTACATATGTACGACCAGGATTCGAACCCACGACCTTCTGAACGAAAGTCGAGGTACTCATCTCTCGGCCAACACGGCTCTAACAAAGACCATACCTAAGTTTAAGTATAATTAATTAATGAATCAACATTTATGTTTTTTTTGTATTAGTAACTCATTGTGTACAATTAAATTGTACTATTTAAATGGGCCTTTGTAATGTAGTTTGTAGATCGTGATCGTACAATATACCTGCCTTATTTTATAAGGCATAAGTAAAATTATTTTAAAAGCATTGACAGTATTTTTTTTCTTAACAACCCCCTATGTGTACCTACGATATTTTTAATAATATGTGTGTTAGCCCAGTCAAACAAGGTTGAAATGTAGGGAGATGCCAATTTCTGTCTTCTGGAAATGCAAGGAAGGATGTAATTTATTTTGCCTGTTCTACCGTGGTTTGTCAAACTACGCACACGCTCGCTGTACTGAAGCTCGATTATTGCGCTTCCTCCTAGTGCTCCTAAATACTCCTACTGATGTACCTGATACACTTTTACCCCGTTATTCATATTGTCTAGTAAACTTATTTTAGCTAAAACGGATATTAAATTTGTTGCTATCTCTTTTCATTTCCATAAAAAAACTCTAAATACCAGAAAAAAACACTAAATTAAATTGACAAATCTTTATGAATAAAGGCCTTAGTATTTCATCTGTCCGCTAGAGGCGCTATAACAAGTTTTCATACATCATTTGTCAAATATCTGTAAGATTGATTGGAAATATTTATATTACTGATCCTAGGGTAATATTCATAAAATGGTAAAGACAGTAATAACGATTGAATACTACATAAATAAGCTATTCTTAGAGCTGTGACTCACGCACACGACCCTCGCGTTCGTATATTTATTTATTAGAAACAATTATAGATACAAATGCAAGCAATCTGCTAAAACACGCTACGAATTAACACAAAAACGCATATAAAAACGTCGTGCATAGGCCCTTAGAAAACAATGATCTTGACATATTTATCAACAGAACAGGAGTTTGGAATAAAACACTGATGTAACAACTAAACTTTATTCCACTTATTAGTTTTATGTTATTGCAGCAGTAGGTACGTGTACGTGCATATTCAACAAGCTCACGACGCGACGGTTATTCATTTATTATAACGCAAGTTAGAGTTGCAAAGCTCGCTGACACACTGCATTATAGGGTCCGCACAGTTTGCAGGAAGTTCGTTAGTGGCGCGAGATGGCGGGCGCGTCGCTTTGCGAAGCTTGCAGCATCGGGACGGAACTGAGGGATGTTTCGTCATCTACATTTTTGCAGTTCTACTCTAGATTTCAGTGATATCCCTCTCAGTTCCAAGTTACTAGTTGAACACACGGAATAGGTCACAGAGGCGAACAGTTCGGGTGCGACGCGCGACGACTACTCCAACACGTCGCCGTACGCGTTGGTGGGCGGCGGCGCGGCGCCGGGCGGCCGCGAGCTCGGCGCCGCGCGCCGCACCACGGGCGTCGTGGGGCCCTCCACTCTGCGCAACAAACATCATTATCACAAGGAGATCAACCGCGAACTCCACCAACACACATTTAATACATTGTCCTACTTTACAGGGGGGGCACCCTGTTGGGAAATTGACTTGATTAAGATAACTGTTTTTTTTCTGACAATTGTAATTTTTTGGGTTATGTTAAGTACTTACTACCTACGTTTTTCAAAAAACTAAAAGTGTTTATCTTTTTTTCTTCAAAATAAAACAATGATCTTCTAAGATCAAAACGTTCTTACGAGAAAAGAAAAAATAGGTACCCCTATGGACTCAAAATTTTGCCCCTATACTATTCAGAATATTATTAAAAACAGTGAATTAGTAATAGATACTGTTAAAACTAAATACTTTATATAACACTACTTTTAGTGATGGCAAGTGACACTAAGACTACTATGTACCCACGTGCTATAACGTCTCCAACAAGCTATCTGTAATGTGCTAGGAGCTAGGAGCTAGAGTAAGTAGGTAAGGCGCTAGGTAACGTTACATCGTGTAGTGCAAGTCCTGGGACGCGGGCGGCTCGGCTCAGCGCATTCTTCACTGGATGACGCTATAGCACGTGTTTACCTGTGCGACAAACTCTACTTAGTTAGGACAAGTTAACTAGTTCATAAATGATCCGTACAGGTTCTTGTTGGGCTAGTTACACACACCGCGTTCAACGAGCGTTAGGGGAGGCGTGAATTCTTTTGTTTTGGTTTTATTGTATCGCATTGACTGCGAAAAGCCTTTGATAAAGTAATGAGGAGCGGGATGGTAAGTGATGCTTCACCTGTAGGGGTCCTGCTTGGCTTCGGCGTAGTCTCCGCGGTTGCGGCGCCGCAGCTCGTCGTACGACAGCGGCGGGCGCGCCGCGCTCTGCGGCGTCTCCTCCGCCGCGCCTAACAATAATACAACATTGAGCTGAGCTGAGCGGACTCTTGTGAGGTTATGATTATAAAAATCTACGTGTACGGTCGTACACCACTGGAATATGATAATAGTTTGTTTGCTTGATAAATCAGTAAAACAAGTGATAAATTTTAACTGATGTATTGATAATTGATACTTATGATAGTTTAATGATATGAGTCGCCTGGTTGATGGCCGATCGCGAACTGAGTGTAATTTACAAAGTAAGGTAAAATGCTGAAACTGCATGACCTAAATAACGGGTCGATGTACGTGCTCGTACATACTCCCGGGCCGGAAAGATGAAGAAGATGAGCTGCTGCTGATAATGATAAGTGAGTGACGTGAGACATAATGATGAACAATCATTGCTTAATATAAATGATATACAAGGATGAACGTACAATTATATCTTAAATTATAGCGTACGATCGAAGGGATGACGAAAGTGAATAGGGGAGTTGGCCCTACTTAGGAAACGCGCACTACACGATTTCTCTTTTAACTCACTAAGACCACTGCACTGATTCACTGCACTTTCACTAACACATCGAACACACTGAACCGTAGGACGCTCGAGTTTCGTAGCCTGAAGCTCGATGTCTGCTTCAGCTGTACTGCGGGCTGGTGGCGCGGTCTGCCCCGGCGGCGATGCCCTCGCACACCGGAGGCGCCGGCGCCACAATAGGACCACGATCGTGATGATAGCCGCGAACAATATAACATAGATGACCACATAATGGTGGACGTCATGGAATGAGACACGATCTGCTAAAACTCCTTCTGAAGCGTCTTCTTTCATTTGCTTGATCTGTCTGTCTACTTCTTCTAGATACTTTTGATCTGATAAAACTGATTGTTTTTCTATAGCGGAAGTAGGAATCGTTAGATTTATGATATAATTGATAGGAGGAATCTCGACTTTGATTACGTCCGCTTGCTTGTTTATAGAATTTGATTGAGTTTTGTGAGCGTAAACAGTAAACGAATTACTCTTGATAATGCATTCTTCGCTTAATGTAATGATTCCAGCTTTATTTAATTGCTCTGCTGAAACTTGATGCTCACATATGATACGCACTGAACGTTGACCGCAACAAAAAAATAAATAATTATTTACATTGTCTAGTTCAACCCATGAATCTTTGCACTTTGATGTAGTAGTTTCACATTTATCTGATAATTGGCTTTGGGCACATAGATTTTCGTCTGCTCTCATCTGATGAACTGGATGTTTTAAAGGACATAAGTGAGCGTCCTTGTCAATTTCTATACAACTATGTACATCTCTTTCTGAAATAGGTACATAAGAATCTTTATGTAGGTTTATTGCTACGTAATCTGATACTGGTACTAAGCTAATCATTTTGTTTTCAATTCTCTGTGGGATAGGTATAAGTTTGTAAAGTTCAAAGTAGTCTCTACTAACTAAAGGAATTTTGATTTCAAATATGATAAACTTCTTTGATGCTCTTGCTTTCACGTTCAGTAAATGGTACATTTTTGATAAGTCTGCTTTAGGATTATTTAAGGGCAATGTCATGTCTCTTGATAATAATCCCATGATGACATTCATTTCATCTTTCAACTGCTCAGGTGTGAGGAGATGGAAGTTGAATTTTCCCGAGTAGATGTTTGTCAAAGAGTCAATGATAGTATCTTGAATGTTGTGTAAGTTTGCTAGGATACCTTGTGCGATAACTGATGATAATGTGAATTCATTTGCATCCCATACTTTCTGTAAAGCATTCTCTTGCTTGTGTAGACCGTTCTCTAAATTGTTCAGATGTTGATTAAAAAACTTGCTTTGTTTTTCGATTGATGTTTCTACTCTTTTAATTAAATTGAATTCTCCCTCGACGACTGAAGTCTGATTTTTCCACAGCATTGATAAATGTTTCTCGTTATCTCTTATAGTCTCAATGTCTCGCTCGTATTGTTCTGCGAAATCCTGATCCAATACTCCGAACAGTTTATTCGCTACGAACCCGACACCGTTGATAAGCCCGCGCGCTATTCTCGTGCGCGTGCTACGTGTGAACTGCTTACCGAGCAAAATGCTGTTGTAGTGTCCGAGTTCATGGAGCCCGTGATGTAATTGGAGAAGGATGACATCACATTGAGGTATTTTGTTATTATTTATTTTTTGGTAGCAAATGTTATCTAAATGATTTATGTATTTTTCAAGTAGTTCTGTGCTTTGCCAATAGGGAGTCATGTCGTAGTAGATAATTAAATTCCATTGATCTCTTTTGAGACGAATGTTAGTGATTCGATCGAAGTAAAATCCTTGAGTGATATTAAGGCTTGATATTTGATATTTAGTACAATTGGCTGGTATTGTCATCATAAACAAATACAAAAAAAGCATGAAGATAAAGCTGTGTTTACTCGATCTCTTAGCAGCGTAATTTGTAGTAGAAGCAGAAACTTCTTCTTGTTTACGAAGTTTTCTTTCAGGTTCTTTCTCGACAGTCTCGCTTTCTCTTACAGGTAATTTTGATATTTTAGTAATCGGTCTTTTGATCTGACCGTTCTTGGTTTTAATGCTGACTACGCGTACGTAGTTGTCTTTACCAGGATGCAAGGCTATGATTCTGCCAAGAGCCCACTTCCCTGAGGGCAGATTCGCGTCGTGAATGATGACGACGTCGTTGATATTAAGATTTTCTTTAGGTTGACGCCACTTGCTTTTCGCTGATAATTGACTTAAATATTCAGCTTGCCACTTTTTCCATACATCTTCTACTATCTTTTGCGTGAGTTGCCATCTTGTTCGCTGGTCCCTCTCGGTTTCTAAGATAGTCAAGGTAGGACCACTTGCTAAAAAGTGCGCTGGGGTTAAATATTCCAGATCTTCCGGATCTTCCGTTAACGGGCATAGCGGCCTTGCGTTGAGACACGCTTCTAATTGCGATAATAACGTGGAATATTCTTCAAAAGTTAATTTCTGTTCGCCAATTACTCTCTTTAAATGATACTTAAGGCTTTTTACCGCAGCCTCCCAGAGTCCTCCCGCACTAGGCCAGGCAGGAGCGTTGAAATGAAACTGAATATTCATATCGGTGATAGAAGTGTAAAAATTTTCATCTAGAGTAGCTTTAATATCTAAGTATTCTCTGTTGAGAATGTTACTAGCTCCAACAAAATTAGATCCGTTATCACTGAAGATGTGACGGGGGGCTCCTCTCCGAGCCGCCATTCTACGTAGGGCAGCTAGGAAGGCAGATGAGCTCAGGTCTGACACTAGTTCGAGGTGCACGGCCTTAGTCACCATGCATACGAATACGGCAACATATCCCTTGCTTGTTTTTATTCCACGACCCTTGCTTGATTTGACGTCGACGTAACCAGTGTAATCAACGCCGACGTTATAAAACGGTCTCGTTGGACTTGTTCGAACAGCAGGTAGGTCACCCATTATCTGGTTATGTTTGATCGGATCGTGACGTCTGCATTTGACGCAACCACGCAGTTGTTTCTTTACTATCTTATTTCCTCCTACGAGCCAAAACTTTTTTCTTAGAAATGCCGATGTAAGACGAGCCCCACCGTGATAGGATGCTTTATGGGCTTGATCTATAAGAAGTTCTGCTAAGCGGCTTGTGCCTGGTATTATGATTGGATGTTTCATTTCAAAAGGCAAGTTAGCATTTCTTAGTCGGCCTCCAACTCGTAGGATACCGTTTTCATCAATAAACGGGCTAAGTTGCAGTATGTTACTTTTAGGGTGTACCTGACTGTCTTCTTTCAATCTGTTGATTTCTTTTGAAAATTCGTGAAGCTGGACTTGTTTTATGATATACATTTCTGCTTTGTTCCGTTCTGATATTGATAAATAGGCTTGCTTATGCCTTTGGATGAATCTGAATATATATGATAGGATTCTTATAATCTTGCTGAGGGAGCTATACTTTGATAAAAGTTGATAAATGATATTGTTGTCTATATTTTGTTCTGTGACAACGTTGACTTTGCAAACTTTCTTCATTTCTTGATTAGTGAGATATATTTCGGATTGTTTGCTTTGTACGTCATAGTTTGGTAGCCAAGACGGTCCCTGCCACCACAAATTATGATGTATCAATTGGGTTGCTGTTAAACCTCGGCTTGCGCAGTCTGCTGGGTTCTCTTCTGATTTTACATAATTCCAGCATGCTGATGGCATTGTGGTTGTTATTTCTCGCACTCTGTTGGCAACAAAAGTTTTCCACCTAGCTGAATCTCCACTAAGCCAGGCTAGTACAATCATTGAATCGGACCAACCGTATATCTTGATTTCATAGTTGCTCAAGCACTGTTGCACTTTAAGCATGAGTTTTGATAGAAGATGAGCTGCGCTTAATTCTAACCGAGGCAGAGTAATGCTTTTTCCGCATGGTACTAATCTTGCTTTGCCGACCAATAATGTGATAATAGTTTGGTCACCTCTTTTAACTTTACAATAAATGACGCACGCGTAAGCTTTTGTCGACGCATCACAAAAGCCGTGTAATTCGACGACCTCACGTTCATTTGTTGATATCCATCTTGGTATCTTCAATTGATTTATGTTATGTATATCACTTTTTATTTTAATCCATTCTGCTAAAATTTCTTCTGGTAGAGGGTCATCCCATTGGATTGCTGACAACCATACTTTTTGAAAAATTATTTTTAATTTCGTTGATAAGGGTGCAAGCCACCCGAGCGGATCGAATAATTTTGATATATCTGATAAAAGTGATCGTTTCGTATCCCGCTCGGTGGACGATTCTATTTTCGAGCTGAATAAGAAAACATCCTGCTGGTGATTCCAGCCGAGTCCCAGTGTCCTGGATAACTCCACTTGCTTGAAATTAAAGCTCTCTTGTTCGTCTTTTACAGAATAAGGATCTGATAATTCAGGAACATTGGACTTCCACTTCCGTAGATTAAAGCCACCTGATTTTAATATATTGATGAGATCGTTACGTAATCGTTTTGCTGCTTGTACTTCATGTGCACCGTGGACCAGATCGTCCATATAAAAGGACCTTTCAAGGACCTCAGCTGCTGATATTTTTGATATTTCTGTTTGGTCATGATATTTAGATTTTACATCTGATGCCAACTGTCTGAGGGTCATCATTGCTAAGAACGGTGCAGCTTTTGTTCCATAAGTAACAGTTGAAAGCTCCCAATCTTTGATAGGTTCTTGTGAGGACTCTCGCCAAATTATTTTTTGATATTTTCGATCGTTTTCATTAATCCAAATCTGTCTAAACATTTTTTCAATGTCTGCTGTAAAGGCGTATTGATATTGTCGCCACTTGATGATAAGGGACTGCAGGTCCTGCTGAAGGTTAGGTCCACGCTTCATTACGTCATTCAAGCTATGTCCCGACGAAGTTTTAGCTGATCCGTTAAATACAACTCTAAATTTTGTGGTTGTAGATTCAGCACGTTCTACCCCGTGATGGGTTAAGTAGCAATCAGGTTTGGTGGAGCTGCTTGAGACAGGATTCATGTGGCCCATTAATTGATATTCCTGCATAAATGATTTATAACTTGCTTCAATTTCCGGATTCTTGGTGAATTTTTGTTCTAATGTTTTAAACTGAGCTACTGCTCTGTTTTTTGACATCCCTAAATTAACCTCGCAGTCTTGTTTTAGGGGTAGTCTTACCTCATAACGACCATCATCTCGTCGAGTTGTCGTGGTTTTGTAATACTGAATGCACTCTTGATCCTCAATTGATGAATTGGATTCTTCAGTAATATCTTCGATTTCCCAGAATTTTTGAATTTCGTCGACATTATTCATGATTACGTTACATTGAAACGTTTTAGTGCATCCACTTAAAATCCAACCTAGACGCGTATTTTGCGCCATAGGTGAATCTTTTTGTTGACCTCTACAAATTCCTTCTAATAAAATCGTAGAATAAACATCGGCCCCGAACAGAAGGTCGACTGGACGACTGATATTGTATTCGGGATCCGCTAAAGAGATATGATCCAGGTACGGCCAATCCGGTTTAGTGAACGAATGACTCGGTAGATTTTTTATAAGGTTTTTCATGATAATAACGTTGGTTTTGAATTTGAAATCGCTAGTTGTTGATACGCATTTGATATTGATGGATCCTTTGCAGTTCGATTGCTTCGCGCCAATTCCTGATATCACACCTTGCCATTTTTGACGTGGTAGCCCAAGCAATTGGGCAGCATTTTCGGTGATCAGAGAGATTTGAGACCCTTGATCTAATAGCGCGCGCAACTTGATGAATGTGCCATTCGAAGATTCAACTTTAATCTCAGCTGTAGCTAATAGAATTTCAGGTATATCCAACTGTAATGACACGTGCGAGCTTCGAACCGCTTGCCCTTGTTTAGGTATGCTTACGCTAGCATTTCTTGAAGTCTTTGCCCCGGCCTCGATATGACTTTGAACAAAGGCTTCATGTAATAATGTGTTATGTGGCTGGTTGCAATCACGACAGCGCTTTTCTGAAATGCATTCTTTGTCATAATGACAATAAAGACAGTTTTCGCACAATTTCAGCTTTTCTACCGTCTTGCGTTTTATTGAAGGAGTCATTGCGCGAAATTCATTACACTGAAAAATTGCGTGGTTATTCATTTTGCATATTAAACATCTATAAAATTTTGTCGTGTAGACACCTTTGTTGTTCACAGGTTGTGCAATGCTACGTCCGGTCGATGACTGCTTTGTGTTGAAATTGTTATAAGTTTTATGATTTTTATTGCTTGATAATGAATGATAATTCTGAATGTTTTTTGGTTCGGATTTTCTTCTTGAACTTTCCAACGTCGTAAACTTGTTTTCTAAGTAGGATAAAAACTCTTCCAGCTTAGGTACTTCCTTGGGTTCCTTCACTGAAGCTAGGTAATCGCTTAGTGTCTCATTGTCCAATTTCTGGCACATGATATGAATGATTAGTGGATCCCACGAGTCTACCGCTACTCCCAAGTTCTTGATTGCATTCATGCTTTCGCGTATAACGTCGTGGATTCTCTTGATATGATTGATTGATGCTTGCTGGACCACAGGGATGTTGAGCATTAAGTCGAAGTGCGAACTCAAGATAAGCCGTTTGTTGTTATATCTATGATTCAGAATTTCCCAGCTAACACAATAGTTATCAGATGATATCGTTAAATGTTGGATCAATCTTTCTGCTTCACCCTTTACCTTGGACTTCAAGAATTGCATTTTTTGCGCGTTGGACAAGGTAGGGTTGGTATGGATGGTTTCAGTAAAGAGATCCTTGAAGCTAGACCATTGTTGATAGTTTCCAAAAAATGTTGGTATTTCCATGTTTGGAGTAGATTTTTCCCTGTGCGAGACAGACCATAGTTTTTTATTGATTGATTTGATAATTTCGTTGAACTTTTCTTCCTCAATAAAAAATTGGGATTCATACTCTGGATTTCTCCCGCCTAATTCACTATCTAGTTCCCAATGAAGAGAGTCGATCGTGGACCAGCGAGTATTAATGATGCGCAACAGGTGATCGAATTCCCACTTCTCTGTTACGGTATCCAAGTTGATGTTCGAAATGGTATGTTCAAAAGCCTTGAAATTACTGCTCTGCTTTCGCAGCATTTCATCGGTCTTACTATTTTGAGAAGAATCTCGTTGAGGTTGATTTAAAAACGAAACATTTTTTGCTGAAGTGCCGGGCATGGCCAGCGGAGTTGCTGGTTTGATAATAGGAGTAGAGGGTCGGCTTTCCTCAGCCGGCCTAGTATAATTCTGTATAACTGCCCAGATATCGTTGAACCTTTCTTTAGTAAGCTCAAACTTATTTTCTGTGAAATATTGATTAGTCCTCGTACCAAATCCACACAGCTTGATATGATTTGATTGATATTCTTGCCAGTAATTAGTTAAAGTGTCAAGCCTACGTTTGATATAGTCTGGAGATTTCCTCTCGGATCCGTCTTTCTTAAAATTAGTAAAGAGCTGCTCAATAGCGCCTGATATTTGCTCTTGGGTTGATACGAAGTCTTCTAAGCTCGTCATATTGATATTGATATTAAGAAGTAAGAGAAATATGGACAGATCTTACTTGATAATTATGTGCAGATGCTTGCAGAGTGAGGATCGCAAATCTGGCTAGTCCACGTCTCCTCTGGATCTGATGATAGAGGGCGGAGCCAGCGGTGTCCAGCTACGCCTCCGGTGTCTGTTGTCACCTATTGCTTATAAGTGTCACGAGCCTGCTTAGCCACGTCCTTGATATCTGTTGATACCCGTTGATACCCGTCGAAGTGATACGATAGTGAGCTGTTTGCTCACGTTGATAGATGATAATTCCACTTGTTGATGGAGTCCCTCACTTATAACACAGAGTCACCATATGATACTACACTGTTCACTGAGTCACTCGCGAGGTAGATACAGTTTTTTAAAATTTAAAAAAAAAGGATGTACGGTCGTACACCACTGGAATATGATAATAGTTTGTTTGCTTGATAAATCAGTAAAACAAGTGATAAATTTTAACTGATGTATTGATAATTGATACTTATGATAGTTTAATGATATGAGTCGCCTGGTTGATGGCCGATCGCGAACTGAGTGTAATTTACAAAGTAAGGTAAAATGCTGAAACTGCATGACCTAAATAACGGGTCGATGTACGTGCTCGTACACTACGTTTACTATGATCTTGTACCGCGCGGTTAGAGGTTCCGTGCGCGCGATCATATACATATATTTCTGGCCTTTGCCTGCCATCTGTCACTGCTGAGTGTAGATAAGCAACAAGTATTCGTTGCGGTGTAGTTTTTATACGCAATAACTTGTGGAGGTGATGGTGGGTGTGTGTAACCTGTGGGGTCTGGGCGCGACAGGTCCTCGCTGAAGACGCGGCCGGCGCGGTCGGCGTCCAGGTGCAGCGCGGAGCCGGGCCCCGCGTCCGAGTAGATGTCGCCCGGCGCCGCGCCCAGCATGCCCGGCGCCGTGACCGCCGCCCGCCCGCTCATGCCCGACCTGCCGACCAAACCATAGGAGTAATATTTTCTTACACTAAAGATTTAAGTAATAACGATAACTACATTAATAATTATCTAGTATAATAGGCACTCAAGGCATTAAAAAGTTGTAATTTTTTTTTATAAATTAGAATCAGAAACATTGATACATTTCATCTTAGATTTAATTGTTTTAAATCAACAATAAACTTATGAATATTATTATGCGATAAAATAATAAACATTTGCATCTTGGATCTAGCCAGATTGTAGGTTGATAGTATAGAAATAATTAGATACTTGTGTTAAAATATATAGTATAGTTACCTATCTAACTTGCCATCACGGCGGTCCCTGAGCAGCTGTCCGATGTAGGAGCCGGGCAGCGCCATCAGCTTGTCAGCGCAGGCCTGCTGGTAGGACAGCTTGCCGAGGAAGTAGCCCACGATCACCGCCAGCGTTACCTTCGGGAAAGCGCCGAACCGCGGGTTTGGCTTCAGGTACCCTGCAACACAGCACTTGCTATCCTCACCAACAGCCATGCAGATGCCTAAATATCTCAAAGAATATGTCTGGTGCACCTTGGGAATGCAGTTGTGATTATATTTTATTTAATTTTACATTCTTAATTTAGGTTTGCCATTCACTGGCATTTTCCCAAGATTGGTGAATACTACAGTTGCATGCATATTCTTATTAAAACCTTGATTTCTCCAAATATCACATTCTAATTTCGTAGTGGACAGTTCGGCCCAGTTCGTGACTGAAGTTGCATTCAATACAAATGACCAAAGATGTTGCTTTTTAGCTAATTCTATAGTTTATAGGTATATTTTTCTAATATAAATTTAATTTATTTATTAATTTTTTTTATAAATCATCTTATTAATAGTTTCAGCTCTCGGCGTGAAGGTTCCGTAGCCTAGTGGCCAGGCAGCTCGGCTTAATATAAGGCAGGAAAATGTAAGGCACAGGAAGACAATGTAAATACTCGCACATCAAAATACAAAACATAATCACCCACAAACAATAGGTAAGTACATTACCAACTAAGTACAACTAAAACATAAGAAACAAGCAGCACAGGCACACACAGAATTAAAATGATCATTGATCAAAGCTCTTGTAAAATATAAGTAAGCATTGCATATAGCATTATCAACAAATACAGAACATCATCATTGCAAAATTGAAAGGATCCAATATTCTTCGTTAACCTATCAACCGGCGAACGACCCCGGGGTCGTTGGTACGTTAACTACGGCAAATCGAAAATTCGATACTTCGCAACGACCCCGGGGTCGTTCCGCCGGTTGACGGTTTTTCGAATTATATATTTGCCGGTTGACAGGTTAATCACACTAAAGAATAAAGTTTGTGTGTGTGTAAGTGTATGAGTATGTAAGTGTGATTGTTTGTTACTACTTCACGCTCAAACGGCTGAACGGTTTTGAATGAAATTTGGTGCCAGGATAGCTTATATCCTAGACTAAAAAGGTACGCTACTTTTGATCTCGGTATTCCCACGGGAATGGGAACTATTCACAGCGGGTAACACCGCGGGCGCACCTAGTATATAATAAAAACCAAAATAGTATGTATGTTCAGGTTTCATTAAAACACACAACGTATTAGAGATAATGTTAAGGGTTATGAGAAGTCTGTTTTGGATGTTAGCAGGCGACCTGGCGGAGGAGCGCGGCTTACCTTGCTGCACGGCGGCGCCGGCGGCCAGCCCGAGCGCCGTGCTCAGCGGCAGCGATCGCTGGAAGAAGCTCTCGCGGTTGCACTCCTGCAGCACGCGCATCTCGTCCGAGGAGAACTTGTACTGCGCCTGCACACAAGGCACATCCCCTTAGCGCGACCACCTCTCTCACCAGCCCAGCGCCAGCTCCTAGCTTATCTTACCATGTTCGGAGTGGCCGACGGTGCCGCTCCCGCCGCGCCGCCCGGTATGTCCTGGTACCCAAACGAGTTTGGGTCGTTCATTTTAAAATCACAGTAATTTTTGTCCTTTTTAAACCTATTCGGCTATTCAAAACAAAATATCTCTGATACGTGATTTGCAAAATAAACCGAAAATAACCCAGTCACTACCATCAAAGATTATGTATCAAAAAAGTAACATAAAATTCGTATCGTATGTCTGTCTTTTCCCCAGTCTGTGCCCTACTGATTGATACTGACATCTGACATGACTGACATGACTGACTGACATTCATTTTGGCATGTGTGACACATTTTCGTCAAACACGACATTGACATTATTTCGACATTTAACAAATTATCTAGATTGCTTCAGTAAAGAATTCACATCTTTACTGACGTTGACTATGACATGACTTTAATAACTTGAATTATTTTGACATGGTAGTGGCTAAATGCGTGGCAAAAGCCGGCGAAGCCAAAATAAAGAAGAAGAAGAACAAATTATCACCACAGACTGACACAAAAAATGATAGAGCTACAATACAAACAAACCATCTACAAACCTACTGGAATACCTATCTCACTGCCCAGAGGCCCTACTCGGGATAGACAAAAACGTAGTTTCATTACAATTTTCAAATTTTGAAAAAATTTCAAAAAAATAGAAATTTATTAAATTATTCTCTTTGCACTGTATATTTAATGTTTTTTTTTAGTTCACAGTCACCGATTATTCCGTAGTAGGTAGACTGATTTTGAAAATTCTTTATTATTTGAAAAGAGAAAGAGTATTACTCTGCCTGAGGTACCTACATAGTCTAGCTAGTCTTGGTCTAGTAGGTAGTCCGTGCTCCCCTAAATTTAGATCTTCAAATAACATTTATGTTATTTGAAGATCTGACTAGGATCTTTGGCGATAAGAACAGGGAAATACACTTTCCATAGTATACTCTTTGGAATACCTAGGTACACCTCGTGAGTGCAGGAAATCGCTCTCTTCTGTTTACCATAATTTGATTGTCGGCAAAGAGCATGTCGGTTTCAATCTTATAGAAAGGTAGGTACTACCCTAGTATTCTTTTATCTGTGGTACTACTTATACCTACCTACTAGGTCCATGGTTTCAATATTTTTTTTATTTTCATTTGAAAGGTACCTAGGTTAGGTAGGCTACTCTAAGTTGTCGTAAAATTTTTATAAACCTCACTGGGTTCATCGACGAATGATGAGCATACCTTACTTATGCTTTTGTTTTTATTAAGTAATAGCCTATGTCCCAGAACCTATACCTACCCCTATATTACCTATGTCACATAGGTAGTAGGTAATTAGGGGTAGGTACGAGTAGGTAGGTACCTACCTATAGGTAATAATAGCTGTTTCAAAGAAAGACACTAAGTACCTACGTCAAACCTTTACATTTTTATTTTTCTTTAGTGGACTGGTTTTTTAACCTGATGAATGTTACACTACCAATTCCTCGTTTCTTAGTAAGTAAGTTCTTAATAATTATAAATGTCTAATTTCAAGCACGTAGGCTTAAGTATGTAGGTAGTGTCATCGGTGTAGGTACCTAACATAATCGTTTACCTACTACTTCTTAATCGGAGGCTGGTTGTTTACGGCGTGGTAGTTGCGCATGACGTTGCCGAGGTGGCCCGGCAGCGCGCGCAGCTTGCGCTCGCACTGCGGCAGGTAGGCCAGGCGGCCGCACAGGTGGCCCAGGAAGGCTGCGATCAGCACCTTGGGCGTGGCGCCCAAATGTTGGCTCCTATTCAGGTACCCTAGAAGAAAACATTCATAGAAGTAAGGCGTTGGTCGGTCGGGAGGAACGTCAATCTTACATGTTAAGTACCAAATTCAACAGGACTTCGGCTCATACTTCTATGACGGTTTTCGTGGCGTCCCTACCGTAGGCCGACTCTCAACTTTGTAAATTCAAAAAAACAAAGACTAAACTTAGGATGTTAGGATACCTACCTACTGGTTTGTACGTAGGAACCTAGTACCCAGAGACCTTAGTTACGCAAGCCTTTTACAACAACAGTCACAATCACAACAGTCACTGCAGAATATAATTTGCAATGTAGGTAATCATAATGAATCACTGAACCGTCAAGTTCCTCTAAGTGGGCCACTACACTAACCATACTTGATGGCGGCGTAGGTCGCGGTCGCGAACACTGCGCTGAAGGGCAGGCACCGTTGGTAGAAGCTCTCCTTGTCACACTCTTCCAGCGCCTTGATCTCGTCCTGCGTGAACTCGTAATAGCGCTGTAAAATAACAATGTGTATTTTAACCCCTGACAAAAATCGGGGTTGTAATTTGTACTCACCTTTAAACGAGTGAACTGATTTTATGCAGTTACGCTGAGATTGTTATGGTGACGTACCCACATACTTAGATGATAATAGCAAAGAGCATGTAATAGTAGGTACCTTTAATAAAGCAATCCCGCATGCAAATACCTATTTTCGAAATTCTAATTTCAGTTTACTTGATTAATTTTTGAAAATTCATTTTGCTCTAAGCGCCAAAACCGTGCCCAGCCGGCTTGGGATGTCGGCCTCATGTGCGTGTACACCCTGTATAGGGTACGTAGGGTATTATTATATTCAAATTCCGACGATTTTTTTTTAAATTGAGTTTCGGATCCTATGTGCATGGAAAACTAAAATCGCAATCACCGTGGCACCGGCGCCGGTGCCGGCCGCGATGGCCGCGAAGCACCAGCACCAGCAGCGAGGGGCTCAGCACTCACTAGGTACTCGACTCACCAGTGGGTGCGTGACGTTTCTCACGGGAGGGCAGCCCTTCTGCGTACGAGACTCATTAGTATCTGTTGCCCCGCTCATAACTTCGCACGCAGCTTTACTTTGTCATCGTTATGAAAAGAAAGGAAGGACTTTTGTAAATTTAGGTAGTTTTTTTATATTTAACAAGAATTTTGCATAGTTGAAATATTTGATTTCACTTTAATCCACTGACATCATGACGACTGATGACGACATTGTCAAAGAGACATTTCAGTTTTTTTTATTTGTGCGTCATTTGTCTATTAATTGATCCTATATAGTCTTTTTCAGTGTGGATTGGGGGGGTTGCATAAACAAATTGCATTTTTTTTACTAACTAAAAATTAATGCCATCCTTTTTATTCCCATCGCTATGAAAAGGACGGCAACATTTTTAGTTAGTTAAGTTTAGCTTTTGCGATACTCCGAATCGCCACTATTAGGTACCTACCAATCCACCAATGTATGTAGGTATTTTTTTTCTAATGTATCTAAGTAATACCTAAAGTTCCTTTTCGTGCTATTCCTGGCTCGGTAAAGCGTAGAGCCACGTCTCAGCTTCATCCGCTGCGCTCTCTGCTATTCAGAGAGACGCGCGGAGACAACAAGTTAATGTTAAGTGCTTAATGTACTCTGTGGTAAAGTGTAAACCTGCGTTGTTACAGCCTACAGTCAACCTACAATAACAGATATATACCTATTAACCCTCTAACCCGCCATGACTTGTCCATTAATCTTCCTAGCGCCAAACCTAGCGCCATGAGTCCATAGTTGCCATAAATTATTCTGTCAATCAGTTATGCCATAATGCCATACCGCAAAATAAGAGGTCATACACATGCTCTTTGGTCATACACATGTGTCACAGCACAGATTAGGTATATAAAGATGCTCTTTGGAGATACGTCTGTGTTTATGCCGTCAAATTTTGCGTCAAATTCATAGTTCTCAAAAAGTGCTGAATTGTTAAAATTATGCAGCAACTTCATACGTTTGGAAGTCGCACCCGGCCGTGTTTACGATAAGAGTAATAGGAGGAGAAATGGGGACGTGGGACGTCGCGCTGAGGCTAGCGGTGCTGGCGCTGGCATGTGGAGCAGCGCGCGGTGGCGACTACGGCGGCGGCGGCCCGCTGTACGGTGACGCCGGGCCCGCGCAGTACGGCACCGCGCTCGACTACCGCGCGCCCGAAGCATCCGTGCCGCTCGACTACAAGTACGTCGAGGACTCACAAGGTACCCCACCAACACCACTTTATCCTCATCACTATCTGCTACTCCATACAATTATACATCTCTTTTCATCTACAGGTAACACAGAGAGGCCTACTAAAGATATCATAGACCTAGAAACTTGGAAAAAACCATCAAGAAACAGGGGCCAGAGACGTGAAAATCGTTCAGATGGCAGAGCAGAAGTGGAAGCAGTGCCGACAACCAAACCCAGACGGAGCCGCGGACGCGCGCGGCTCCGCGCTCGGCCCGCGGAGCCCGAGGAGCACGCGCGTCGCCGCCGCCAGCGCCGCCAACGCGCCCGTGATAACGATTTCTCTCCCAAGGACTACCTGGATAAAGGCGACCATCATGTCAATAAGAATAAACATCTAGATGATGATTTCTATTCCTTTAACCTTGAGAAAGCTACCGACAGAATCATCCGAAGGAAACCTAGAGACAGATTGTTTGACAATTACGTAAAGCCTTTGAAGAGCCGTGACTTGGAATCAGAGGAAGAATTGATATCGGACAGAAAGCTGAAGAGCGAGAGCATGGAGCGCGAGGAGACGGACCCGGAGGAAGAAGGCGAGCGCGAGCAGGCGGCGCCCGGGCCTCGCGCCTCCGCCAGGGGCGAGGAGGGAGAGGTGGGTGACGAGGGCGAGGCGCGCCCGGTACCAGCGCTCTACCGGGACGATACCGACTACTACGATATGCGCCGCCTGCACGACATCAAAAGCAAGTTACCGTTACTGCTTCGCAGAACTACGAGTGAGTAAATATTATAAACGTACCTACCTAATAACATCTAAAATTTACCTTATAATCACGATAGGGCTCGGCTAGTCTTTATTGATCGCTTGTTATGTAAGATTGAAAGTACTTCCTGTTTAAATTCTTCTGCTCTTTCCCGTCTTTGATTGTCGGCTCCTCAATCTTTCTCTACCTTCTCTAAGTACCTGGTTAAGGGAAATAGTGTGATACGCGTATGGGAGAGCTGACTAACGCGAGTGTTGTGTGTGTCTAGCGCGCCCCCCGGCGGCGCGCGGCGCGGCGAGCACGGCCACCACCGTGGACCTGCTGGCGCTGCTGTGGACGGCGCGGCGGCGGGCGGAGGGCAAACCGCACGCCTTCGCACCCGCACCCGCTCCATCCCCGCGCAGGCCCGAGAACACGCGCGTCGGCGAAGGCTCAGAACCATCCAACGCGCACACCGAGCCCGACACCACTACCCTCACGATCTCCAGGTCGCCACCCGCGAGCTCCTCCGTCGAGTCCACCTCCGAGCTCTCCATTGCTGAAAAATCACGTCTCTCTATATTGAAAAAATCTCAAAAGAAGGATAGCGATAAGGGTGAGCCTTCGAAGAAGCCGCCGGTCTTGCTGCAGGTGACGAGCAAACTGCCGACGCTGGTGATGGTGGAGCCACCCACCAGCGCTGACCCCTGGATGCGCGCGCGCCACGTGTCGGGCGACTCGCCGCAGAAACTGGAGAAGGTGAAGAGCCTGATGCGGCACAAGCTGGTGGCCGGCGCCAAGAACATCCAGGACCTCACCGACAACTGGGACGACATGGTGTGCGACTACATCGACGTGTCGCTGCTGGACACGGCGCCGCGCCGCCGCGCTACCGTGCTTCCGCTCCTTTGCTGTGCTTTTGCATTACTCGTGTAGGTAGTAAAGTAAAGTTATTTTTCTACGAATGTGTAATAATATGCTTTACTAATAAAATACCTAACTAGAATTTTAATGAATTTTAAATTAATGCGCCCGAATTTATGTTTGACTTTCATTGGGTATGTATGTAGGTAGGTACTTACTACGCGTCAATTATACGAGTATAGGTAGGTACTTACCCCAATTATTGTTATTGTTATGTCAGAGATCTCATTGATCACTAAAGTGATCTGTTCGATTCTGTAAGATCGTACGTACCTCAGAATGTTTTTTCTATATTCTGAAGTACGTACGTACGTAATAAATGTCTACGAATGTTTATCACCGTGTAGCGCGGTCTCCAGGTCCAGTGCGGGCGCGCGAGACTGCGTCGTCGCCCGCGGGCGGCGGTACTGGCGGTGCTGGCGGTGCTGGCAGCGCAGCGGAGCGCGAGCTGCACGCGTTGCTAGGCGCGCGCGCGCTTCGGCGCCGCGAGCAGCCCGTGCCGCCCCCCGCACCCCGACCCACCTTCCCCCCGCTCGCCGTGCACCCCGCCCTCGACCAACAGTGGAACACCTTTCTGGCATCCAACTACGCTCATAAAACAATACCCACTTATTTTCATGTCGTTTTCATAGTAATAAATGCTATACAAAGATAAGATATAAATACAGAAATTGAACTCTATTTTAAAAGTAAGTACCAACTCTTGGTTAGGATTGCCACCAACTGCGCTGAATACCTAGAGCTATGTTTTGTTTCGTCCGTCTTGGTGATAATATTATTAAGGTTAAAGTTTGTGTATGAGAGGGTGAGGGTGAGAGGGTGTGTGTAAGTATGTAGGTGTGTTTGGTACTCTTTCACGCTTAAACGAATCTGAATTAAATTTTTGGTAAGTACCAGAATTACTTACCTATACTTACCCTGGATTAAAAAATAGGCTACTTTTGATCCCGGTATTCACACGGGAACGGAAAATTCACCGCGGGTAACACCGTGGGCGCAGCTAGTAGGTAAGTACTTAATACAATAGAACACAGCCTAATACGAATTTAGTAAGTTTATTAGTAGAGTCCGTTTCACGAAAGAATTCCTGTGACAGCGGCGCTAGTATCTACGTGTAGAAATAATTTATAAAGGGTTTTGATTAGTTCCGCAAAATTCCACGTGACTTTTTTCGTGAAATGCACTCTAAAACGGCTGTTTATTTCTATTGCTTTTTCTTTTCATTCACATAGAGTTAAGTAGGTACAAGAAAAAAACATTCTTAAACCTAACCCATGTTAGGTTGACAAATCTTTATGAATAAGTAAAGGGGTTTATCTAGGTTTACTTTTTTTTTTAATAATTAGTGATTATTTACACCTAGGTACTTATTAGCTGGTTTGTAACTAATTAAGTACATAAGAAATATAAATTAAATTAATCGAATTACAATGACTATGAATAAAGAATAAGAGTTGAGAACAGCGCCATCTGGAAATCGTAGCTTGTATTAGTTAAATGCGCGGCGCGGCTACGGCTCGGCGGCGCGGGCCCTGGTGGGTGGTGGCGTGAGACAGCGCTTGGCGCGCACTAGCGGCGGCAGGCGACATCGGCAGCGCGGCAGGCACTGATCGGTGATCGCCAGTCGCCAGCCAGCGAGCGGGGTCGGGCCCGAGTCGAGTGTAGGACGCGACGAGGGAGCGCGACGCGAGTGCTAGTCAGTCATTTATTATTCGCCGCGCGAGCCGCGGGCCGGAGGTCGCTCGTGGTTCGTGGTCCACAGCGCGAGTGCGGCCGGCTCGTCTGCCGTCCCTGTGTTGTTTAGCCTCTGCGTGCGTGTGACAGTGACTATTATGAGCGACAGGGACAGGTCGTCGCCTTCCCTCACGGACACTCCGCTGAAGACGTACATCGGACGGCACGACGACGACTATCCCCTCATAAACGGAAACGGTGAGTGAACTTCTTAACTTGTTCTTGTCGTCCACTAAACTTGGAGTCTTGGATAGACTCCCCCCGGAAGTAGGAAGCAGGCCCGTGCCGGCGCCGGCCGAGTCACGCGCTCGCCGGCGCCGACTGCCGCGGCACTGGGTCAGCGTGCCGCGCGCTCGCGACACCTGACTTTGATAAACTTTGCCGCAGTGAAGCTTCCGCGGTGCCTTCGATCGACCCGCTCCGGGCATTGCTGGCTCTGACACTCCTCAAACTATCTCCCCTAACAGTTTTATACTCTGCAAAAACAAGAACAGTCAGAACGATGTTTACCGGCTTATCGTTAGGCATAGGCAGTAGGTAGGCACAGGCACAGGTTAGGCATAGGCACTAGAGCAGTGTACAGCTACACACTCGTACTAGAGCGTTGGTAGCTACCTACGTAGATATAGGTAGGTACCCCGGAGGGTCGGTGACGATGCGGATAAAAGCGAGATGGGTGGCACGGTGCGGTCTCCAGCTGCCGCGGATCGATACCATGTTGACCTTAAGCCCAAAAGCTGAACGAAGTTTTCGGGTAAGGATCCCGCTCTCGGTTCAGCGCGCGCTGGGGGCGCTGCACGCTGGCCCGCGCTGCGGTGCTGACCGCGCTATAATTCTCTCCCATCTATCTAGGTAGGCACCTACCTACTTGGAAGAGTTAGAACACTGACTCGACTTGAGATTGTTTTAGAAGCGGCCGACTTCATTCACTATATTTAACTCGCTTTAGCCGCATGCTGTTGGGAAATATTTCAATGACATGTTTAGAATTCCAACAGCGTTATTTTATCTATTACTAGCTGCGCATCGCGGTGTTACCCGCGGTAGTTTCCGTTCCCGTGGGAATACCGGAATCAAAAGTAGCCTATTTGTTATTCCCGGTCATAAACTATGTATATTCCAAGTTTCAGCCAAATCCGTTCAGTAGTTTGAGCGTGAAAGAGTAACAAACACACTTACATACTTACACACACACAAACTTTCACCTTTATAATATTAGTAGGATTATTACAGTTTTTGTTGTCAATGTGATGCTTTGTCAATGTACCTACCTGGCTCTACCATACCAAGCTTGCGTATATTTGGATATATTCGATTAATTAAGTAGGTAGGTACCTATTTGTGTTTTTACCTAGGTATTTATTTTCGATAACCGATTTTGTGAACCGCCGGCGCGCCGCTAGAAAACCAGATATTAAATAAAAAAAATGTGCATTCAAATCGGTCCACTCGTACGGTGCCCGCCTACAGACAGACAGACACATTATAGCGGTCAAATTTATAACACCCCTCTTTTTGGGATAAAAACGGCAACAAACTGCAAAACAGACTTCGTGAAAACTACGTGAATGTAGAATAGATGGGTATACCTACCTAATTACCTACTCTGGTCAAATCCAGGATGCAATAACATTGCACTGACAGTTAAATAAACGGGTATTACAGCAGGGATGAAATCATTTACTTTGATTATAGGTTTAACTTAATTTATACCTTGCCTCGACTGTGTGTGGCTTAAAACTCCACAAGTAAAGATAAACTCAAAGTACCTAGGTACTTACCTAAATCTATGGCGCAGTGAACTCAAATTGTCCTACGTCCTATGTCCTCAGAATACAGAAAGAACTTTTGTATTCTGAGGTCCTACGCTCCCTAATTGTCTGTATTCGGGCGTAAGGCTCTTCTAATTGGCAGTAGGACCACCGTTAGTCAGATTTGTACCAAAGTAGGTAGATATTTCGTGAGGCAATGTCATTCGTTTTCCTAATCCCAAAAAAAGTTTTTCAGCGAAAAGATGTCACATCAATGTCGCTAAAACTAAACTAAACTGATTTGACAGCACTAAAACTGTTGCCGTCCCTTTCATAACGATCGAAATAAAAAGGATGGCATCAATTTTAGTGCTGTCAAATTACCTAGTTTAGTTTTGCGACATCTGAATTGACACCATTGTCCTGTTAAAATCGGGACGTCTGGTAACGCTGGCTGGTAGGAGGGTAGTGACCAAATTCCTGAATACATGGTCCTTTCAGATTATCAGCAGTAACAGTAAATCAGTTTTACCTACTTATAGGTAAACGTTTCCCTGAACCCGTGAGACTTCTTCATAGGATCTGGTACCTAGGTAGGTACTGTACTTACGATCTCGCTGTTATAGGTACGGTCGGCCAAAAATGTGGTCTACACTACACCACCCTACGGTTGAATTTCATTTGAACGTCATGAAACAACAAGGTCGATTTGAAACTCCATCACCAAAGTTGACCACTTGCTCATACGAACTTGCAATAAGGTCAACGTGGGGAACACCGTCTAGGCTCTAAGTCCGTCTAGTGGCAATAACTCCCATATTTGAATAGCTAGAGCCCTATAACTCGGTGGGTAAAACAGCATCATGGAGCTCGTTCGAACTTCGGATCATAGATGGCCTAATATCTATATTTTGGAAGAAACTTGACAGTTATTTTTTTGCGCGAATTGGGCACAAAGTTGGAGATTGACGTCTTGTCGAAAAATAAAAAAAAAAGCGGAAAATCTAACGAAATTTACGATTGTCTTTGATAACGTAAGGCATTTGCAGATCCAAGATTTGATTTCTGCTGTTCGATTCAATAAGTAGGCATTAATTTAGTAATTATTACCGATTGAAAAAATATTACATTCAAATTTTCAAGTTGGGAAGTCCGTCTACCATGGATAAGGCAAGTCCGTCATATGCCGGTCTTGCCTTTTTATCAGATTTTGTCAACCTTTTCAATAATAGTTCACATTTTTTAAATTATTTTAGACAGTATGATTAGAAGTGTAGTTTTTTTTTATTATACACCTGTCTACGTAATGATTGAAAAATATGCACTGGAATGTTTGCAGTAGGACTAGCATTACGTTTAACTGTCCTTTAAACGCTTACAAATTGTGAATGTTTAAGGACAAACCTATTTTATTTTATTTTCGATAATTTTACACGGCAATCAGCTTGGAATTGGCACGGACTTTATAGACAATGATCGTTTTATTACATAGATCTGATTCTTCTTTTATAATTTCGCCATTTTGAGTTAGGTAGTGGATAGGTTTTGCCAGGATTTGAATAAAATTCTAACCCCTTTTATGATTATCATGGATTTTAAGGATGATTTGTAGTTATCATTTCCAATTTCTTACACAAATAAAGATTCGTTTATTTTTTTATGTTTTATTTATAAAAAAATACTGAAGGAAGTAATTCGTAAAAATGTTTGCAACCACTGAAATCACGTTGTCACCAAAAATATGCCGGTCTTGCCCTTAGTTAGATATAATTTTATTTTCCTTGAAAAGTATACCTTACAATCAAATATTTAAAACACAAATTGCAACGGCAGTTTTTCATCTTTGATTTGGTACTGTTTTCATACATATTGGCTCACAAATTACGATTTTATTGCGAGATGAAATGACTAGACGGACTTACCTCAAACTGCTTGGGAAGTCCGTCTACACGCCGAGTTTTAAAAAAAATGCTATAACTAATGGGTTAATTACAATTAACCTTGTTTTCGGACTATTTTAAGTAGATTAATATATTACCAATATTTTCCGCTAACTCAAGTAACTTAGAAAGCGTTTCTCGATTCAAAAAGTTAAATTGAAATTGAATTCAAGAATACTATGCCGGACTTCCCCACGTTGACCTTAATAACATTATTGTCGTGGCAGTTGCTCTTTTTACTATATTTACGTCATGTTGTGTCAAGTTTGAATTTTAGCAAGAAAAAGTAAACCGACAATTAGATCGACCGAGATCTCACAGAAAGTTTTGTCAAAACTGGTAGACCACTTTCTTGGCCGACCGTGTACCATAGTTACCTACATAATATTATTGTAATAGGTAGTACTTACTTACTTCACAACGCGTAACCGTACCTAATCAATAATCACTAGAGGAAAAAAAACACCTGAATTGTACGTGGTGTAGGTAGGTTGATATATATGTAAACAGGCAAAAAACAAGATTGATTAGTAAACTTTATTAATGATAACTAGTAGTTCGCCCCGAACGAGATCTCGTGCACCGTTGGTCGGTTGTTTATTTTGTACCTACTTGCTTCGGCTATCTACCATTTACGTCACTGTTGAATTGACTAATTGATTGTTTACGAAATCTGGCTACTAGATCTCTACGTTCATCAAGTCTTTATTCAAATTCCAAACTCAATTACGACGGGACATGCAATTATACAACGCAAAATCGCCCAAGTTGCCACTAAGATCTTTGTTCGCTTCGCTCACTCGATCGATTAGTTTTAAACAGCGTCGGGAGGTTACTCTACACAATCATCGCAGGTCAGCTTTGTGTTGGTTAATCTTCCGATGTACATATATTGTCACGATGCATCGTTTTTGGCTTATAGAGTAGAGGGGCAGGTCCAGGTGGTAGGCATAGGTACCTACCACACAATACTGTTTAGTATACAGTAGGTAGCGTCCAAAATTTGAAGAATTACTAGATGGTCGCGTCAAACACAACCAACAATTATGTTGGTACCTACTACATAATTAATGGTTTCCGACGATAACGCTGTGTCGGCGCGGCGCGGCCGCACAGGACCCGCGCGCGCGCACGCGGCCCGCACCGCTCTCGCGCCGGCGCCGCGCCGCGCCCGCGCCGCGCGTCTCATTGTTCTTCATCTTCTGAAGTTCTGACGCAAACCAGAAGACACGCTCACATCAGTTTATACTTTTTAACGTAGTGATCGCACATTCAAAACATGCTAGCCTTGACCAAAATCTATTTCAATACCTACACAATGCTACCTATGCGTTCTATAGCTCGCTCATTATCGCACGGCTGCACGGCAGCACGGCATGTCGTGTAGGTAGAGGCAGGTTCATTATATATGTACCTATATGTATATCTATAAGTAAGGTTGATCGGGGTAAGAACGGATGCGTTTTTAGAAAACCAATATGATGTTAGTAGATTTTTTTTTTCTCTACCTAGACAATGCTAACTCAAATTAAAACTTTATTAATGCTTTGAGTAAAAAAAGGTCTATAAATCAGAGTTTCTGACAATTGCCTAAGCGTAAAGATGACAGAGCTATTGATACTTAAACTTCTAGTAATATTTTGAAATCCAAGGGAAAGTTCGGACGTTGGCGGGGTAACACCGGACTACCTTGTAAAACAGCCTCTGGTGCTTTGATCATAAGCGCTATTACATTAAAATGTCCGGTCTTAACCAAGAAAAAACATAAATACTTATTATTCCACATAAATGTTACCATGTGAAATTCAGAGCTAAAACTTTTTTTTATTGCTTTTTTAATCCGATCTTACCCCAATATACATTTTTTGAGTTTTTTAAGTTTCTCAAACTTTACTTCAACTTCCTGCCTACCTACGAATAAGTTTTTATAGGTTTGATGGATGCATTAAAAAAAAGGTTATTATTCTTTAGATCATTTTTATTAATTATTACCTTAGTAAGTACCTATGAGGTACCTACTATACTACTATGTCTAACCATGATTAGTAATTACTCTAAAACAAAGAAAGAAAGAAAGAAAGAAAAATCATTTATTCTTGTAGGACCTCAAGGATCACTTAAGTATCGTAAAGAATACCGATTTATTTGAAGCACAATAAATATCAGCTAAACTGTGTGGAATAGGTAAACGCGCGACCGAATAGTTAAACCTGAGTTACTTTTGCCTTTAATTAATAATCCATACTTACTAAAAACAACTAAGTAAGTACGAAAACTTAATAAAATTTTGCGAAGAGATACAATTACAATCATTAAAGTGAAAACCTAGTCTCTAAAATGCTCTTGAAGTTTATATGTAAGGTAATCTAAGTTTATAAAATATAATGCAGATGAAAACGCGTGCAAAAGTTAGTTATTTATAAAGTAATGTTATTTAAATGTAATGTAGATGTTATTTAATGCAAAAGTCAAGTAGGTACCTACTAATTTTAAATAAATTTATGTTTCCTAAAAGTTTGAGAGCCTGTGTATTTTCTACAGACGGGAAAGAGCGGACAAATTTCATCCGAACTTCACCCATTGAAATTTTAGTGAGGAAAGACCGGATCTCTGTCCACAGACGGTTTTAGCGTGGCTAATGAACTAAAATTGATAAAGAAGTTGACATATGACAGAAATATGTTATAAAACTTGTAAAAATCACAGTAGTTACATCAGAATTTTAAAGAAAACTTCGACGGGGTAAGTTCGGATACACGAAAAATCATGCTTTACGTACCTTCGCCATTTACCGACCAATATCTCACGAACAATCGGTCTTGTGACGTGACACCAACTGAAGAGAGGGGCTCGACAAAATGGCGTTGCCGACAATGTTGCCAATAAACAGAAAACACCTAAGATTAGGGAGTTATTCGATTTATCCGTTCTTAACCCGTATACGAACTTACCCCGATCAACCTTAAGTACCTATTTATTTGAAGATAAATAGATACCTACCTACCTTCAAATAAGTAGGTAGGTAAGTAGGTAATACGATGTACGATGTCTGCTAGCTGGATACTTTACACCGGTTTTCTTTCCTTTAATATTCATGCGAGACACAGGGAGTGGAATTCCCCGTCTCCAGCTAAAACGCTGTCAATCGATAAATGGCCATGCAATGCAATGTCCATTCGGCTAATCGATTGACAGCGTTAGTTCAGAGATCAATGCACCTGTGTTAAATGAAAAACCATTGAAATATAACGTTATTTTATATTATGTCGTGTACGCTATCTCCGAACGGTCAAGGTGTCAGTCAGTGAGTCCGTGCGTGGCATGTGTGTGGGTCCGCAGCCGCAGCAGACGCCGCCGGTGGCGCACGGCGCGCGGCGTGCGGCGTGCGGCGGCGGTCTCGGGTTCAGAGCTGAACCGATTGTGAACTGCGGGTATTTCTATCTAACCAAATATAGACTTGCTCACACTAGCGAATTAGGTATTAGAATAGATAAAGCATGCAAGCAGGACGTATTTAAATGTCATGAACGTGAGACTATCTTTGGAAATCGACACCAGCGGTCGTCGGACGATGCTCTTCAGTTGTCACAAAATAATGAACAACTGTTATACCATTTACAATGAAGTACATATAGTTTATTAATAGTGGCAATTCATTAAAATCGTTACGAAAGGGACGGCAACATTTTTAGTGCTGTCAAATTAGTTTAGTTAAGTTTTGGCGACATCCAAAATTGCCACTATTTATACCTACCATTGGAATAATAACGATCGTGTCGGTTAAATGAGTAATAAGCATAAAGTATTAGCGACTGTCAAGGTTCCTCGGAGCGCGTTGCGTCTTGCTTGCGTCTCCAAGTGCGTAGTAATTATCGCTTATCTCCACCAGATAGCGAGCCATCACTCGATCGGCTCCAGCCGGAGATAACAACAGCTAGTACAACTGGAATAAATACCGATTGAACTGACTGATATACGAGCGAGCAGGGCTGCGACACGGCGCACGTCCCGCCCCGCCCCGCCCCGCCCGGCCCGCAAACCGCCGCGACCTGCCGCGCTCGCACGCTTCCAATACTAAAGTATTACTATTTCAATAGTGTCGAGTCAGCGTTAGCGTTACTTACTCGCTAACTCGTCACTTTTGAATCGGGGCTTTTCTGACCATTTAGCGAAAACAAAGAAAAAACTTAAGTACCTATTTCCATTCGTAAACTCGTAAAATTATTTTTGAGGTACACTCATTGAAAATCACAATTAATAGCTACAAAGTTTTTAATTAAATAGTTGAAAAACATTCTAAACAAATAATTTTCGTGCCTGACAATCAACACTTTAGATGAGTCGTCCCGGCCGCTTCAAATCAAATCAAATCAAATCAAAATGTATTTATTCAGTACGATCGTTTATAGACCACTTTGACATGTCACGTTCTTAAAACTAGGTGATTCTACTGCCTGTTCCTTCGGGTTTTAAATGCGTATATTATTATCCATACGTAGCGGAAATTTTGGTTAAAGTAAGGAGCTTTTGTGCTCAATACTGAGGTGGTCAATGATGTAAACTCGACCTTGGAAGAAGAGAATGAGAGAAGGTACCTTGGAAGTGGAAGCCAATATCTGATGCTGATAACTTCGAGTGTTTCGTCAACTTAATGAGCACGTGCTGCTGCGATGAAGTCCTCCTTTATGTATTATTGATTGATGAAACTGATTATTATGAGCTTTTCCTTTGAGTTGTGCATATGATAGGAACCCTAGATGTATAATTGATCAGGGTTTTAGGCACAGGATAATTTACTCCAACATTCTCTCTAAAATTGCATAAAGGTTTCATCTTTCGTAATAGGAACCCCCTTGAATGGGCGACCTTTGGACCTTGATGTTTTCATCTTTGGTACCTAATAGGAACCCCCTTGATTGGACGACGATTGGACCTTGATTGGACGGAGATTGGACGACGCCGCGCTGACACGTTGAGGGTAGTGCTTTTATCCGTATGTATGGACTGGACTATGGTATGGATGGACGACACAAAGGTGATTTATTGTCTGCATGTGACCTGTGGATCTATGTATCAACACCGGCAAGTAATTGTAGCTCACGTATTTTCGCCGCCGAGTTGAGACTTGATTTTCGTAAATTTTTACTTTGATCCGTATTCTGTGGTACTGGTTAAAGTCCTGGTTTGCACTATGCATCGCACCACGAAGCCTGAGCACACCACGATCGTACTCCGCACGCTAGAGAGTGCCACAGAAAGGTACTAAAACTGCGGTAGTCGACATTACAAAAATAATGACCAACACAATCCAAGTTTTTCAATTCCATGGTGTCTGTCGTACTTAGGCACCAACTACCATACCACGTCAGTCGCAGAGGGCTGGACTTGATTCACGGTGGGTGCTTTGAAAGTGAAATTCCTCGTTGGAAAAGATTTAGCACGCATGAAATAACTACCTAGGTAAATATTTGCGTCACTAACACAAATAAATTGGTAACGATTGTTCACTGCGTGAGTTATGTGTGGCACGCGCTCGAAACTTACTAGTATCATCGAGCCGGTAGCCGTCGGAGTCGGAGTTTAGTGATAGATGCTAAGGCGGCACTGTACCCCCCGCCCTCGACAATGTCTTATGCTTTGTGCCCAAGGGCCTTGATGTAATATTTAACAATTACTTACCTAAATTAGAAAAATTAAGAAAATATCAAATGTATTCCGTGATCAACTAGAAAAGAGCTGACGATCTTCAAACTGCTGAGCAGGTTTTACCACTGTATTCTGTGGTTTTACTAAAACATAGCTAAAAACACTCGATGAAGATAAGAAGCTACATTATTTCAGACACATCCACAAATACACAATTACTTACATTACAAACTTATATTCCCTGCTCCTCTTCGTCGTGGGTTAAGTATATTATAATTATTATATATGACCTGCCCAGCATCAGTTCCTTCTTTCTTGCTCTACCAGAAGATATGCTGGTGTTGGTACGTCTGTAGCTATGTCTATTGTCGTGTTAGTTAGCGAATTTAGTCCAAAACTTTTTGTGTTCTTAATTTCTAATATCTGTCTACCAATCCGATTCGGGGCAGATAATGTTATAATTTAGTTGACAAAAACTTGTTTGCTTCGCAACGAACGTAGTGCGCCCCTCGTTCCGCCGCGCGCCCCGCATCTCCCCCGCTGGCACCTACTGCTTGGTTTGGCATCTGATGGATGCAATGCTCAATTTAACATCAAACGTCAGCGTCCGAACGGCTCATTGAAACTCTTGTCTGCTAAATCCTCACTGTTTCGTCACTCATCTTAATAATTCCTTGACTTAGAGCACGACATAGTAGGTAGGTACTTATTTCAGATTTGATTTTGCACCATCCTACCGCTCCAAACAGCTCTGCTCGGATGCTGTGGTGGGGCGCACCAGGCTGTCTGGCCGCGGGAGCCGGCGGCGGCGGCTGAGTGCTTGAGAGGGGCTCGCTAGTCGAATGCAGATGACTCACTGTCGCCGCGCCGCGCCTCCCCTCGAGCTGGTGCTTCATTTGTCTGGACCACTTATTTATCATATCACTTAAATTAAATATACAAAGGAAAGGAGTTTATTTCATTGGGGGTATATAAAAGTACATTTAGGCAATAACATTGTAATAAAACATGTACATTTGCACATAAAGCTTTCGGAGACCGAGCGAGGCCTGCTGTATGTTTCCAAATACCTACATACGATTGGGGATGCGATCAGGTTATGATAATTTGCGATAGGCACACGAATTAATACTAAGTACATACAAATACCTACCTACCTACATACCTACTACATAAAATCACGCCTCTTTTGTATCCTGCTATTTCGTGTCCGGTGCGAGTGTCACTTTCATGAAAACGCTGAAAATATGCTCAGGATTTAGTGAATGTTCTAAAACTTTTGTAAATTTGATATTGGATTTTGAAAATCAAATAACCGAGCTATGGGCAAAAGAGTCGGTCACTCAGTTCTCCAATGGAGGATTGAGTGTCCACCTGTAACTCATAAACTAGGCACGTTACAGAAAAAGTATTATGCAAGAATCTAAGTTAGTAGGTATCAAACAAAAATTGTGCAAGTAATTTATTTTCGCAAAACGCTTTCTTATTTTGTAAATCTTACTTCAAAGTGGGCACTCAATCCTCACAAATAAAAAAGTTAAAAACGTAAATTACTAAGGGTAATAATACTGGGCAAAAGTAGCAAAACTTTGGCAGGCACGGTGTATGTAGGTACCTGTAGATAGGTAGGTACTAGATAACGTATTCCTTCGATCAGCTATAACTGGCTTTTTTATTCCGGAAAGAGGGCGAGAGGCGTGTGGCGCGGGGTGCGGGGTGCGGGGCGCGGGGCGCGGAGTGATATGGCTGGCGATGCGGTGCGGAGATGTCGCGGACCCACGTGGAGCGCGACCGATTTAGAAGCGCTCGTTTTTTATCAGACGTCGAAAAATAAGTTGAAAGCTGCGTTCAGCGCGTGCCAGCCTATTCTCATACAGGGAGGCTTGCCCAGCGGGGCCGGCGGCCGCAGTCGCTAAGAGCGTAGAGCTACATGTCGCCGCCCGCAGTATGGCTTCAGTGTACACTACGGCAGCTATTAACTACATGCCAATTTCCAAGACTGGCACACCAGGTTGCTCTACCGGAAACTCAGATATTTCCGTCTCCTTCGATTTAAAGTACCTACGTATTTATAAAAAAAAAAATCCTCAGACCCAGTGTCTATTTGTTTTGCCTAAACTAGAAAGAGCCTAAACGAAACGAAGTTAAACTATTACAGAGGTAATTAAAAAAAGCTTTATGTTAAGTATGTGTGTAAAAAAAAAAACAATTTTTTTTTTTAATTCGATTAAAATGTTCAACGGATTAATAATAAATTATAAAAGGCGGCGGCGCTAGTTTCACGCATACAGGCACCTTAATAGATGACCCTATAAAAAGTTTTTCTCAAATTATGTTCCAAAAACAGACATCGCTTTACAGTTTTAATAATAATATAGAGAAAATAGATAAGTAGATTGTTATAACCTATTGCGTTCGATGCCCACTCCTAATATAAAACTTAATCTGATGTGAAGAATATTATAAATTTAAAAGTTAGTGTGTGTAATTATGTAAGTATGAATGTTTGTTACTCCTTCACGCTCAAACGGCTGGATGGATGTGAATGACATTTTGGTACCAGGATTGCTTATACCTACCCTGCATTAAAGAATAGGCTACTTTTGATCCCGGTATTCCCACGGGAACGAAAACTTCACCGCGGGTAACACCGCGGGGCGCAGCTAGTAAAATATATTTCTAAAATCCGTCTCATGGCGAACTAATAAACTAGGCTCTCGTTCCAATTGCTGTCGCGGTTATTGATCGCTGATTGACACCGCGACAGTCGGCAGCGATGGAACATTCTTTCTGTCATACTATCGTGCTTGAAGACTGTCCGCCGACCGCCGCGCTCGCTCGGTCGATGCGGTCGCGCTCGCTCGGTCGATGCGGTCGCGCTCGCTCGGTCGATGCGGCCGCACTACAATATTGAAGTGGCTCCGAATCGCGGCACATCTTTTTTATACATTCATACCAAGCAAGCATTTGCGTGAGTCTTTCCTGTTAGGTATGTTTGAGAGCAACGTTTGAACTCTGACATTTTTATTTTGTTTGAATACAATACAAATAGTTATTTTCCTAATGCCAGTCCAAACGTTGCCTACTGTTTTACACTTACATTGCATTATGAAGAAGGTTTATTTATATGTATACGAGACTTGAGCCGAGTCTGGCTTCAAACCTTGTATTTGTACCTCTCGCAATATAATTTACTTATTCAAGTTTAGAGAGATCTGCAAAGGTAAAGCAATATGGTTTTTGTTGTATTATTGTTAATGAATTCCATTCATTATAATTATAACCTACCGCCAGTTCAAGACGACTAAACCTTAGGCTTCGTCGAGCTATTATTAAACCGGTATGTCGCTGCAACTAGCACTATTATTGGAAAAGTTGTGTATTGCAGAGGAGTGGCAGAACAGAGCAGTGTTCGAGCTGCTTTACAGACGCAATGGACAGCAACTCATTACCGTGTATTGTATATATTGTATAGCCTCCGAGCTCCTCCTTCGAATTTCTTTTTCGCAAGAAAAGAGCAATTTCCTGCACTCTCGAGGTACATTTTGTGTTCAAAACTCCAAAGATCCTCATCAGATGATCTAATTCAGATGATCTGATTCAGATGATCTGATTTCGTATTGTTTTTGTATTTCGATGATCTCGTTGTTGGATGATACTAACACCAATAAGTAGTTTTAAGATTAGTGTCCATGAAAAGAACTAGATGGCACCACTAGCAATAATAGAACGCGCTATCGTTGCGTTCTGCCTCGCCAACCACTTGACGAGCCGGTAATTTATTTATAATTCATTTTTGAGTAATATACAAACCTTCAATTATTGTTGCGTTTTAATTACTCGCCATCCCCTTGGTATCCTCGTCCGATATTGTTCATGGTCCTTCGAGAGCCGGATTTGAAAGGATACAAGGAGTGGCAGGAACCTTTTTTTGTGTGGTTTGTTGAGAAAACAAACAGACCACAGCCCCGCGCGCGCCCGGAAAAAGTAGTGGATCGCTACTGGGTGCCTATACCGGATTGTCTGCCGGATCAACGCTGATGATGCGTTGACGTTTGCGGTAGCACAATCGGAGAAGCTTACCCTGGTGGAAGAATCCTGGACGGAGTGCTGCGGAGGAGGAGAGCGCCAAGTGTGCGCAGGAAATAACCGATTGCTGACGGAAGAGGAGTCAGCTCGGATGATATACAAAGTGAAGTGAGTCTGGACAAACTGTGAGTACTTTGGAAACTATTGAAGAACAGTGGAACTTTAGTAGTGTTTTTTAGAAGTAAATTTAGACTTAGAATAATTTTAAGAAATTGGTTGAGACGGGGATCCTATGCCCAATTTTTGAATTTTTCTTGTTTGTTTTTAAAAGACTTGTAATAATTTCCTATAATATTTTAAATTTATAGACAAGACCTTTTTATTGTAAAGAATAAAGATGGAGGAAAAACTTGTAGTGCAAACTGACATTTATAATAATTTGGGTAAGGCTAGACGAAATTTCAAAAACTCTCACAAAGAAAGAATAACAGAAGCTTATGTTGAAGTGCGCTTAGAATCGCTAGAACAGCTATGGCTGTCTTTCATAAAGACTCATCAACATTTGCTGGAAACCTATGGTGTGAGGATTATGGCACATGATTATATCAAACGCGATATTTATGACCAGGCTGAAGAGATTTACATAGAGTACAAAACCGAGTTGAAAACTATTTTAAATAATTTTGACAAATCATCTCGAGCGGAAACTTCAGTCGGGGGGGGATACGCACCTTCAGTGTCAAAGTTTGTGCTGCCAAAAATCAAAATACAGCAAAATACCAAAGTTTTCCGGAAAATATGAAGAATGGGTTACATTTAGAGATTTGTTTTCGTCACTAGTTCAAAACAATGATAACTTAGATAATGTTCAGAAAATGCACTACCTAAAAGCATATTTAACAGGAGAAGCTGAGCAGCTTCTTAGACAGATTCCAATAGCAGCAGATAATTACAATAAGTGCTGGAAATTGTTAATAGACCGATACGATAACAAACAATATTTATCAAATTGTATACTGAAAATGTTGTTCAGTCTAAAAAGTTTATTCTTTGAGTCGGCACAAGGTCTAAAGGTTTTGATAGACACTGCATCTGAGTGCCTAAGTGCGTTGGTCAATGTAGGAGTTGATGTTTCAACTTGGGACATTATTGTGATACACATACTGACTTTCAAGTTGGACGATGAGACTCGAAAGCAATGGGAGTTGCATGTTACTGGAAGTATTGCATCAAATACTTTACCGACTTTCGAGCAATTTAGCAGTTTTATAACAAATAGATTTCGGGCTCTAGAATTTGTAGGACAAAAATCTAGTACAGAAGTCGTTGATAAAACTAGATCAGTGCATGCTTCACTGCCTGCAACCAGCTACCATTGTGCCTACTGTTCTGAAAATCATAAGATATTTATGTGCAAACTATTTCAAGCTCAGGACAGTGACAATCGTCGACAATTTGTGCTGGAGAACGGAATTTGTTTCAACTGCTTGGGAACAAATCACTCTGCAAAGGCTTGTAAACTTGCAATTAAATGTAGGATTTGTAGACGTCGTCATAATACCTTGCTGCATCCGAGGACTCAAAGCAAAGAAAAGTTAATGGCCGCTATGATACCCGAAGACGAGGAGGAAGAACAAGCGGAGGAGCCAGTGGAAGAACCCACTGAAGAAATACAAGTAAATACAGCTTGTGTGCAAAACAAACCTGTATTACTGGCAACAGCGTTGGTAAATGCTGAAGCAACAAATGGATCATGCCAAACGGTAAGGGCCCTACTCGACCAGGGATCGCAAGCCTCATTTGTGACTGAAGCGGTAGTTCAGCTTTTACAGCTTAAAAAGACGCCAGCTCGAGGCATAATATCTGGAATAGGTGGGGGAAAGACGGTCCAATCTAAATATGTCGTGGACATAAACCTAACATCTATAGTGGAGCCTCATGAAATAATACATGTTAAAGCTCATGTGTTGTCAACCATCACATCCTTTCATCCAGGAAAACAAGACCAAGATGTACCGTGGCTCAAATCAGCTGACTTTTGTTTAGCGGATCCCGAATTTTATACCCCTAATGAAGTAGATATTTTATTAGGCGCTGATATATATTGTCAGATCATCAAAGAAGGAATTCGTAGAGATCCAAGTGGACTATTAGTAGCTCAAGCGACGTCATTTGGTTGGATAGTGTCTGGAATAGTAGGAAACAAAAACGTATCTGATGAGACTATAATTATAATGCACAACACTTTTACAGATGAAACCAACGATCTGAAAGAATTTTGGGAACTAGAAGCTGAAACGGTTGATGAAGAAAAGAAAACGCTAACAGACCAAGAATGTGTGACAACGGATTCCTGTATAGAAGAGTTGCACACTGGCTGTCGTTATTTGGAGAAGAGCATCGAACTTTACAAGCAACTGAATGAAGACATTGATGATAATGATGAATTGTTGAAGAATCAACAAGATTACAATAATATTATGTACATAAAACTAGAAGTTAAAATGGATTCAATAATTATCATTCCTAGACTTAACTGGAACCGAAGTGATGACTTTTACCACTACAGGGTGATTCCGCGTAAGCTAGATGGAACTGTAAATAGAGGATATATTTTATTAAATATTGCGAGATTTGTAGAACCACTTTTTTGGATAGCACATCTTACTGTTGAAGCAAACTTAAGAATTCAAAAGCTATGGCCAGCAGGAGGGTCATGGGATGAGGTAGTTCCAGATAATGTATTAAGAGAACGGATAACTTACCGCAAAAACCGGAAGAAATTAGAACGGGTGAACATTCCTCGTTATGTGGTATACACTGGCAGCGACACGCTCGTAAAGTCGACCAAGTCCACGGTGGGCAGAGAAATATCTGTAAGCTTTGCTACAAATGCACCGAGATCCACGCTGGTACGTTGGCAACTCACACAGATATTGCTACTGGACTTTTGGTGTAATTGGCATCGAGACTACGTTCACCAGTTAGAGACGATACAAGTTGAGATATAAAAACAAGGTTGTGATATTGGTTTTAAGGAGTATAAGTAGATGTTTTGATAGGTATATTGTAGACAAACCTTCCGATGCCCACAACGTAACGAGTAGTTACTATGTGCACAAAAACTCGTTAAACGTCCAACTTCAAAGTTAGTAGTGTTTCCAGTCTGTGACTGAGAAATAATAAAATCAGGATATTCTAATGTACCTACCTATAATTTTAGAAACGTTTAATGTAATATATTTTTTTGGAAATTAGGATTTATTATGATTGTTATTGCTGAAGATTGTTGATTTATTTGTGTTAGATTAGGTGGTTCTATAGGTTATTAGTTATGCATCCTGTTATAGTTATGAGGTTGTTTTATGTAATGTGTTTGTATCTTGTTTCGTTGGTTTTATAAGTTTGTTTATGATAATGGTAATGTTTTTGTTGTTGTTTTATGCAAGTTGTTATAATACATTAAGTTTATTTTGTTGTTTTAATCTTAGAGTGAAGAACAATATGCAAATGGCTCATATTGTTCTTGGTGGGCAGTATGTTGGATGATACTAACACCAATAAGTAGTTTTAAGATTAGTGTCCATGAAAAGAACTAGATGGCACCACTAGCAATAATAGAACGCGCTATCGTTGCGTTCTGCCTCGCCAACCACTTGACGAGCCGGTAATTTATTTATAATTCATTTTTTGAGTAATATACAAACCTTCAATTATTGTTGCGTTTTAATTACTCGCCATCCCCTTGGTATCCTCGTCCGATATTGTTCACTCGTATTGTTATCAAAGTAAGTTCTTAGAAATACTATTGAGTCTTGATTGAACTGATCCAGCCAGTATGACATTGTTCATGAAATACACGCTTGTTTCCCAGGGGAAACTGTGGAAAGGCAGCGATTTCAGATTAAAATGAGTCGTTTTCGAACCATCCCTAATTAAATCCAAGAACGTTCGTCATTGTGAAAATTATAAAACAAAGTGAATCGCCTTTGGTTCCACAGAGATTGAATCATTCGATAAATAACAAGGTAACTAAGATCTAGTCTAGTCTCTACTCTCAGTATGATAGACAGTTGCTTTTAAAAATGTCGCGTTCTGGCAGGAAGAGGCTCCAATACTTGATGAGGGGCTTGCGGGGGGTGGGGTGGGGGGAGGGCGTCGCGGCGTGGTCAGCGCTTCTCGCCACGTGCTCCAACTGCTCCAAGTTCCAAGTTTATTGGCTATTGTAATGTTTTTTTTACGAGTAACAGAAATACCTCTTGAGTCTGGTTTATTTTTCTAATAAATAATGATTCGATGATTTTGAGAATACTTTTGTTTCACGAGTGGCTGAACCTGGTGACGGAGTTTTTAGGCCGCCTAAAGTAGTACCTATGTAGGTGCTAGGTAAGGATAGATAAAAACGTTCCTATTCACATTATATCCAAAATAAGTGGGTGTTCTACATCTAGAATAATAAACGCCCCGCTCCACTCTCCTTTCCCCCCTGAGGGGAGCAGGCGTTGGCGAACTCTCCGGCCCGCTTCAACACAGCCTGAAACATGTCGTCTTCCCGTCACGCTCGGCCCGCGAGGAGCCCTACACGGCACAGGACATATGCATAAGTTGATCATCGAGTGAATAGTGATGTCCTATCCCTAAATTACATTATCAGTCTGCGACGATTTCTCGCTGCAGATCTCCTATTATGACCCAACCTTTAACGAGCTGCTTCCATTTATTCCGGTGCCCAGTGATCCGCATAAATAAAATAATTAAATTATTGTTAGTGCTATTCAGCACGACCGACGCCCTCATTTAGGGCGCATGCCGGAGGCATAATGAGAATTGAGAAGACACAATGTGCGCCGAGACAAGGCACCGAGCGCCCGCCCCCGCCCCCGCCACACCCCGCCCCGCCCCGCCGGCTCATTCATAAGGTGTCATTTGACCGTGACAAGACAAAACCATAACATTGTCCACATTAATTGTGACTGGCAGTACGAACAATGCTCAGTCCGGGCCTGAGTGAGCGTTGTACACATACAAAATAATTATCAGCATACAAAATACCAATCTATGAAAGTACGCCTGAGACTCATAGAAGTATGAGACGGATAACTGATCGTATATTACTACGCGTAATTAACAAATCCCGTCTACACTATCGGTACAGTCGTGCTGTTTGTTGCAGAATACATTACAAATAAAAAAACCTTTTATCTTCCGCTGTAGGTGTTGTGCTATAAAAAGCTACTAGACTGCAACTGCCAGGTTTGCAAAATAAGCTCCCACGTAAACCGGGATGGGCTTTGGCCGGCCTAACAACTCCACCAGCTGACAGCCGCCTAGCCACCGCGCCACCGGCCGGCCATACGTTGACGTTAATTATTAGTCCACCACTTAAATGCAACCCGCCGCGCCGTCTGGTGATTTGTTATAATAGTTTTATAGTGCCTTAAACTAGCCTGTAAACTGTCCATCCTAATTTGATCAAACGCTTAACGTTTAAGCGTTAAGAAGCTAGCGACATATAAATATGGACTCACAAGTCACAACCTCACACCACACATAGGAACGTTACGAATAGGTATGTACCTACAGTACCTACAGACTTCCCGCAGGCGAATATGTGGAATAGTAAAAATTTAAAAGTGTCAAGTCTAGGTCTCGACGGCGACGGCTGTCCGTGCTGTTCTTCAGTAAGTACCTATAATATTAATATTTACCTATAAGTACCTATGCTATGTGTGACAACGATACAAATAAGTGTATGTATGATACAAATACACACGTTAAAAACTAATCCCATAACAAACGGTATACAGTCACCAATATGCATCGATCGATAACAACATTGACTATGTAAATGAGTAGACATTTATCTAGGTCAACGAATCTCACTAATAGACCTAACCACAAAATGCTATTAGAATATGAAAGAAATTACAAAAAGCCACCAAATACATGTGACCACTAAACGGAAGCTCTTGACACCTCCATCTTACCTGTTCTCGCTTTATGACTGTTAAACCTGGGCCCTCAATACAACCCACATTAAAAAACTTGAAACTTGCCAGAACGCTGTGGTAAGAGAGGGACATGTTGGCTAAAAAACTATCAGACAGAATAAAAACCACAACTTTAAGAAATAAGACTAAAATGAAAGATGTCACCGCAACAATAAAGAAGCTAAAATGGAAGTGGGCAGGTCATACAGTTAGAGGAAATGGAAAATGGAGCAAAGAGATTATGCACGTACCTAGGAAACGTGGCAGGCCATCCAGAAGGTGGGCTGATGAAATCAAAGCAGTAGCAGGCAACTTCTGGACTAGAGAAGCTGATAACAGAACTGTGTGGAGAGAGTTGGAGGCCTTTGTCAAGGGACAAACAGCTGATGAAGGCATTGAAGCAATTTGACGTTATATTTAATTATCACATTATATCATTTACCTAATAATTGTTCAAAGTCAAAGTATCTTTATTGCAAAAATTAGTACACATTATATTATTTACCTAATAATTGTTCAAAGTCAAAGTATCTTTATTGCAAAGTCAATGAGATAAAAATGAAAAACAAATTAAATGTACTTTTAACAAATTAAATTAAAAATATATATTAACTATATACCTAAGTACATCTAGGTGATTATTAAATTTATGTCATTTTCAAATTCGTCAATTCTATAAAGCTTTCTTTGAAACATTGAGCTGGGCATGTCTCTGAGACATCGTGTAAGTTTATTGTACAGTATTATAGGAGCCATACAGAATACAGAATACACTCTTGCGCATCAAAGTAGTCCTAGGCTTGTGGACACAAACTCTAATGTTATCCCGTCTGTTGCGAGCTACGACATCAGACTGGCGACAAAATAGATTTGTTTTTTACAAACATTATCGTTTCAAAAATATACAGCGAAGGAAGAGTTAAAATGTTATGTCTAATGAAATGTGGTTTACACATTTTAACTTGCACGAACGCAACGTTTTTGACACTTAAAAAACAAGTTAGCATTTGTAGAATTTCCCCAAAATATTATTCCATATCTATGTAGTGATGCAATAAGACCATGATATGCCATGAGTATTGTTTCCATGTTTACGATAGAAGAAAGTTTCGAAAGAACATAATACTACACTATTCATTTTCTTAAATAAATGCTCTACATGACATGACGTGGTTTCCAATTCAGTTTGTCATCTATGTTTAGCCCTAGAAATTTTGTATTATGGACATTCTCTATATTAATGTTATTGTATTCTATGTCAAAATCTAATGTGGCAGCAGTAACGCGTTGTCTGAAATGAATAATTTTAGTTTTATTTAATTAATTATCAAATTATTATCTTCTAACCATGTTATAACTTATAATATAACTGATGTCAAAGCTAAGTGAATGTCATATGTATTTATACGTATTAACATTACTACAAGCAAAGACGATTAATATCTAGAAGACAGACAAAGGCCATACACAAAATCGTAACCCGATCCCGCAGTACCAGATAGCCTGAAAACTTTAAAACATCAATTTTATCCGAGAAATTTCAATACTTAGTAGTAGGTAGCAACAATATTCAATATTTAAACATTTTTATCTAGAAAGTAATTGAAATTTCTTGGATAAAATTGATGTTTTAGAGTTTTCAGGCTATTTTTTAGGGTTACGATTTTGTGTATGGCCTTTGTCTGTCTTCTAGATATTAATCGTCTTTGCTACAAGTTATAGTCACTGTACACTGTCATCCGCAAATAGTGACATAGGGTGAATAGTGGCTCTAGGAAAGTCATTTCTATTAAAATGCATGTAGTTACTAAAGTCAAATTAATTAAATCTGGATAAAGGCTAATTATTGTTATTGTATGTCAGGGTTCAACTTCACGGGACTATGGAGTCCCGGACCTTTGATAGTGATACGCATGCATGGGGCCGAGGCGCGGACGCATTAAGATAATGAACAAACAAATACAGCATCAGCTAGCAACGCGTAACCCGAATACCGAACTCGATTGCTGCAATTTCCGCGTTCTATATTAGTTCTTCCAGTGGAGTCCAACGCAGAGCCCGCCAGGACTGCTCGGCCTTGCGCACTGCTGCAAGACGACTTCGCTTCCGGAAGCTTTGTAGTTTCTTTAAATCCTCTCGGTCTCTCCTAGTCGGGCTGATCGCACTGAAGCCCTGGGAGCCCACGGCTCGCATCAGCTGTCGAGCATTTAAAAATCGCGAGAGGTTTGAAGTATGAGCAAGCGTGGTCCCGGCCGGCGCAGCCCCTAGCGGCCTGGACTGGAGCGCGCCGAGCACGGCGGCGCGGTGGCGTGGGAGGAACACAACGTATTTAGATTGCCGTCGACATACATTTTATGAAAGCATCTATTCCCGAAGGTCGACCCGCTGGACTATTAATCCCGGATTGTTCACTATTCGCCGTGTTATGTGCATTAGTTCCGCTCGGTCTATAAATAAACTGTTATAGGTACATTTTACAATAACCTAGGCCAATGTTCGTCGTATAACTGTACCTAAGTACTTACGAAAAAGATGTAAAACGTTAAATTGCTCATAAATTGAGTTTTATGATAACAAAGGTAGGAGCACACTGACTAGCGAGAGGCGATTCTGTTCTGATCAAAACAACATAGTTTTGAAGAACATTTTTTTTTTTATGTCTTTGTTAGGTACGTGAGCAAAGCTACTCGGGAATATCTTACTTGACGGTTAGGGAAGAGCCTAACTTTGTGTAGTATTTTGGTAAAAAATACATTGCAGAAATGGTAAGTATTCTTTTGTTGTTAAAGGTACACAAGGTACACAACACAACCTACACTACACTTTTCGTAAATTCTATGCTCGGCCGTAAAAAAATGGTAAACGTGCGACTAATTCGTTCTATATAATATGATAATAATATGAATTTTACTTCTTTATTATTTTTGATTTCTCTCTGACGTGCGAAGAGAGTTAACACTTGAACCATTTGCATGGCAGAACTGCCTCATGTCGAGGGCGATGTATAAGATTTGAGAATAGCGCGGCACACGACAAAGTAAACTTGCCAAAATTAGCGGGCGGTAAATGAGAACGCTGTCTCTCACAATGCGCAAGACTTGAGTGCAATTGTTCCTTGCTTGTTTCCGCCTGCGCCTGCGCTGCATCACTGCATTGCTTCGCGCCGGCACCTGAGTACGACTACACTTACCGCTAACTAGAGGGGGTTCAAAAAGGGAACTTAAGGTTATGCCTAAAAATGTAGTGGTGTACCTACACAAGATCTATCTGTTCGTCTTTTATTGTTATTTTACTCCTAACTTGCTAAGAGTATGTACTTATGTCATGCGACTCTAATCTCCAAATTAAAGCACTATGGCGTCGTAAACCAAGCCAAGCACAATTTTTTTTGTTATTGTCAGGAAAAGGATCTTATGGAAGAAAAATTTAAAAAATAGCGCGGAAAATTACAAAATTTAAGAATACCGGTATTTTCACAGAAACGGGAACTATTCACCGCGCGCGGGTAACACCGCGGGGCGCAGCTATTGCTTATAAATCGTATTATTACATAGGTAGTTAACAAAAGCGTATTTTAATAATTTGTTTATAGGTAATATCTTCGTTTGTGTAAATTCACGAATACCTACTGTGGCTAAATATATCTGTTGTGCGGCCGCCAAGCCATAACGCTGTTTGTTGTCGTCGCTGCAGCGCGCGGCGGCGCGGCGGCGGCGGCGTTTGTTTATATACGAGTAATGGTTGCCTCGTACATAGTAATACATATAATATACTACATAACTCTCAGCACACTTAACAACAAACTATAAACTCCTTTATATTAGCTGCCTACGTATTGTAATCTTATAACGTTAGGTTATATAATAACGCTTTAACACGAGCTCTAAACCCTGAAGAAAAACATCGTGAGGAAACCGGTTAGCTTTCTAACAGCGTTAATGGGCTTGCAACCTGTCACGTATGGTTAACTTCTGCAAAATGTGGGAATGTACCAAATAGGCATGTATTTGGACATACTTACTTACCTCTTCTGACTACCCCCCTAAGACACCTTCAAAAGAATGTAAAATTGCCTTAAGAACTGAAAAGAAATGAAGAAAATGTATTATTTATTTTAATGTATTTTGCAAATATTTATTTGCCTGATGATCGCTTTATGGTGTAGCTAAATTCTAATCTGAGCGGTAACCAACATAAACAAAAGTCAAGGCTCGACAAATTGTCGGTCCCTGTTAAAACTCAAAGTTGCGTGCGGCTCTTTCTCACCAGCCAGCCAGCGGTAGACTCGAGCTCATATACCTATACCTAACCTATACCTACTTAGTTATGTGACAGATCGTTTACTATCTGTCTAAAGTTAATAATATAGATATCTTAACATTACGAAGACATACTCTTTGTTAGGACAGTATCCGTATCCGAAACGTAGCAATAGGGTGTTCTAAGTAGACTAAGTAGACCCCGAAACGTAGCATGTTTCGGGGTCTACTTAGTAGGTACGTGTCGGCCCCGGTAGCAGGACGGGACAGACGGTATTGCGGAAGGTGTAGGGCGCGGACCCCCGCGACGCCACCGCGCCGGCCGCTGCTGGCGCGCGCCGGCCGAGAGATCGGGCCGCGGCCGCCGCTGGCGCGCGCTGGCTGAGCGACGTGCGGCGACAAGCAGTGCTCATTAGCGCCGTGCCCGCCAACAGACGGGGGTATAATTAGTGACTGTCAGTCATCTCGACATGATTCCGTTCCGTCCGTGTGTGCTTTTCCATGATATTATTTATAGCGATGGCGGCCGCTTGAACTCGACTTACCACCTTCAGCAGTTATTTTTTAACTGAGTAAACCATACACAAATAAAACTCCTGGGATCTATGTAAAACATAACGCATGCCGCGTGTTTGTTCTCATACAGAGAGACTCATCTCGGGAATCCTACGGAGATAAGTATCTATTGCAGTATTTGCAGTACAGCGTTGCCAGACGTCCCGGTTTTAAATGGATCGTGTTTTTAGGATTAGGAAAATCCTTATCAAACTATACAGGATGTGTCCTAACTCCTAACGCATGAAAGAAGTGTACCTCTTATTTGTAAAAGAAACATTATTTTGTTGTTTAAAGTAAGCATTCAAAGATTTTCTGAAAATTGCCTGCCTTGTCTAGGATTCTAACTGACTAAATGTGAAAAAATAAACATTCCTTATTTGTATACTTATTGCCAATCGAAAGACTAAAAGTACCGTCAGTACAGTCATAATAATCCCTCGTATAATAAACATTGTACCTACCTACCTATCTAAAGACAGGAATTCATCACTTCAATGAAAAATATTCGTAAAACATACCTGCATTGGCCTTTTTTTATTAATCAAATAAATGCTCAAAATGTGGTTTCATCATACTTAACACGATAAAAAATGAACCGGCAGCGAGCTTATCAAAAAGATTGACGATTCGCATACGGAAGGAAGAATTACATTTTGAGCAATGTCTTTTCAGCAGTTTGATTTCTTTTTTTATATCCGTTAATGTAATGACGTTACTAATTCCTTTTGTTTTCTTTTTTCACTACGTTATTCTTTAATTTTAAGATAGGTAAGTACTTTTTTAGTCAACATGCATTATTTTGTAAGTAAGCTAAACCTAACCTTTCGTTTGGAATCAGAAATAAAGAGGTGTTAATTTTTTCACATTTTAGTCAGTTGATTTCAGGAAAAAGTAAGTGGTACGCAATTTAAAAAATCTTTAAATACAGTATTTAACGTACTTCTCTATTAAGTGGCATATCGGTGGGCGATGTTTTACTATAACACCCTGTATAGTAAATAAAACAACGCTATGCAGCGGGCGCTGGCGACGGCGCGGCGGTGGCGTGGCGCACTCACTCGCTTGGCACGTGTCCGTTGTTTGGAATATTCTTGCGAATAGAGCTGTGAAATTAATTTTATTATCATTGGCATTCCTGAGCTTCTTCTTTTCGCCACTGGGACATAAATCTGGAAAAAAATAGAAAAAACGAAAAATAGTGAGTTGTGGTGTAGATGTTGACTTGATAATACGCCGAGCTGTATTAGTCGTAGATATAATATAAGAATAGAGGTTCTGGTGCGTACGTTCGATGTTCACCAACCTATTTTGATGATTCTTGTTGAACATAATAATTTTTATAAGTAGGTAAGTATCCAAAAGATTGACTCTATAAAATTTACTGTTTCAAAATACCACTTTCAATATGATTCGTACCTACTGATTTCCCTGTAATACTTTTATTTATGTCAGATGAGAAAAAAGGACCTATCCCATTATCTTATTAGGTCCACATTGGTATTCGCTTTGTGCAGTGAGGTTGAAACAGTCAGTTGTGCAGTGTGGAGTGGCTGCGTGTAGTAGCGTGGCATGGCATGGCACTGATTTTTTTTCGGATTGACTTTTATGTTACTTTGTCGTTTATAACTTTGGCGAGTGCAGAAGGCTCTACGCCGGAAGAAAGGCATGGCACTGGTACTGTGCATACCTATCCTGTCTATACCTAGGTGTATCACGTGTGATGTCCCGCATTTAGCCGGTAAGTGTGGCGCTGTCGAACCGAGAAGCCGTACTTTTGATGACGGCACAAAAACGAAGGTCGCGCACAAAGCCTTGACTGAAGTATTTTCTGTGCTTCGTTCATTATTAAGCGACGTTGGTGCTGGTGTAATGTTGGTACAAGTTCAAATGTCGAAAGTTCACGGCGTTGTGCGCGAGATCGCATCACTACGATCACTTACTGTTTAAAAAGTGTATGCAGGTCTCTAGTCGTAGGTACAGGAGTAATTAAAGGGAACACAGGAATTATTCATCTCAGAGCATGTTATTCATTGCTAAGCAACCACACAGTGATCACGATCACTGACAGTGTTGTCACAAACATCACAATTCTCCACCCTAATTGGTAGTACAGACAGACTTATACTCGTAATAACAATAACAATTTCCTCGTATAAACATTTAAGTAGACCACCCTAATTAAAACAAAAACAAACATTATTTACAACCCTAATCTAATCTATTTCAAAACCATACTCACAGGAAAACGTATTCTTTGTTTATAGGATAAAGGTTCGTGTGCAAGTGTTGCCAAAAAACTGTGTTTACAAACTCGTAATGACGTAGAAAAAACAATAAAGTAACATGAATTTTACACATCATTTACAGCCGACAACAATATACGAGTAACACGTAAGAGTATGTAATAAGTTTTAACAATTAACATACCAAACATTAAGAATGCCATAAGAACGCCTACGCGGTATTCGCTGCCGCTGTGGGAAACGAAAATACCGCGTTGCAGAACTTCAAAGAAAATACCTGCGCGGTATTTTCGCTGTCTCGCACAGCGGCAGCGAATACAGCGTAGGTCCGAACAGGCTTTTATTTTGCTACCAGCATTTTTTCATTCCTGTTAAGTATAGTACTTATTAAATCGGATGAATAGTCTCGGAGAAACTTTAACTGCCAAACTTTACTACTGTAGGTATGTGTATAAGCGGAGGAGTGTAACAATTACGGTGGCGGTCGGCATGTTGTTTACAACATGCCGACCGCCACCGTAATTGTTTTGTCGCGTGAGTGTTTATAAATATTTTAATACAACTCCCTAGACATGCGTTTAAATTATAAGGTGTTAAGGCTTTAATTATGTTGTAGAATAAAGTACTAACGATGATAATAATATTTACCTATGCGGAGGCATTTAGGCGGCCTAAAAACTTCGTCACCAGAGTTGACCACCTGCTCATACTTACCTACTTTTAGACAAAGATGATATACGGACTATTACGGACTGATCGCTTAAAATACCTTCACCGTATCGCACAAATAATGGATAACAGGTACAGTGTCCCAGAATGTGATGATAAGGCTCAAATCACACCGAGACAGCAGCGAAGCGGCTATAGTTTCAGTGTCATATTATAATTGTAACATTTGATTACATCTGTAATGGAATACGCAGTGATTGTAATCGTTATACCTACTCGTACAAGTGTGGAACAGAGATTGGTCGCGCGACGAAAATTAATCATTTTGGTCGCATCACATGATCGCACGATCTGCAATAGGGCATTAATTAGATATCCAGTATGTTGGAACGCACGGAAGCACGAGCGACAGCAATAAGACGGCGCCTTCTACGAAAACTCACAAATAAGTACCTACCTCACATATTGTGTAGGTAAAGGTACTTAATATTAGTACTTACAGAAGAGGACTTCCTATGTAAACAGAAAACAATTTCGGATAGGTAGGATAACAACGAACCATAAATAGCTAAGACGTTTTCAGCATAACGCAAAAGCAAAAGGTAGAAATAGTCGAAATTGGCAGATAATAGGGTCGACGAGACGATTCAGGCGACTCTACTCTTTGGCGACCGTCTGCTGGTGGCAGTGGACTGATTTGAATGCATTTTTTTTATTCATAACTGGTTTTCTAGCTGATGTTTGATAATAATCGGCAATACACGAAAAATGTTAATTGCAAAACAGTAACTGTTGTACTCGTACAAGGGTAGGTCTTATTTTAAATAGGTTGGGTGTGAAAGTGGGGATATAACTTGGTTATGAAACATTCGATATACTGAAGTTGAGTGTATCAAATGAAAGGAAATTATGTTTAGAATGCAAAACTGAAAGTAACAAAAATTCGGTAGAGCCATAGGTTCATAATAGGTAGGTACTTATGTCAGTATTACGATTTTTTTTACCTTTTTAAAAAATGACGGTGTCGCTGACAGGGGTGTCGGGGCCGACATAATATCAAAGGATACTCACGTTAATCACAAAGGATATTACTTAAATTGAAAAATGGTGTTACAATACTCTGACTTTATAATACATTTTAAAGACCTATACAACGACAACCCACACTACGAAGGTACCTTCAAAGTTTTTTTTTATAGAATTTTATTATAGGTACCACTTTGTCAGCGTAAACAATATGAATCCCCATGCTGAATTACAGTTTTGTAGTATAATGTAGCGAAACTATATTATAAGGGTTCCTTGTTGACTACGCTACGGAACTCTGAAAAAAAAACGGTTCATCCGTTCATAGGTATTTTACATTAGACAGAAATATTTTAGCCACGTAATGGCCTCGGGGCCTCCGTCATGGCTTAACGATTTTTAACGCCGACAAACTTTAAACACTCTACTTTTTCATCATGGATTCAAAATGAGCTGTCAATCAAACTGAGTATTTCATAATTGTTGGGTATAGGTAAGTACTCGTAGTATTTATAGTGTATTTTTTTCAACTGGGACAATTAGGAAAAATAGACATCATACGATGTATATCTTTCTAACTATTACTAGTCAACTATCAACAAATACTTACTACAAAGTTGTAAACTTTGTTTTACTTTGTAAAAACTGTCTGTATAGTTTCAGATTTCCTCACACTGTCCCAGTTAAAAAAAATACTACGTACCTAGGTATAGGCAAATTATAATAACCTTGAATGGACACTCCGTTATACAAGACAGAAATAAGCAGACTTCATGTAGTTATTGCGAAGTTCCTTTAGCGGCGGACGCTCCACACGCGAAGATTCATTGTTACCGGGTACAGTACAGACGTCGCGTCGTCATAAGTCAAGTTTCGCTTGAACATGTCGGGACAGCGACTAGCGGCACCCCGCCTCGCCGGCCCGCCGGCCCGCCGGCCTGTCGGCCTTGGCGAGCGACGTCTTCCTCCGCACGGATCTTAGCCCCTCACTTGTCTTCGTTCGTTCATTAGCCAGAGACTTGTCCTAGAAGGAACAGAGTAGATCCACTGCCCTATTTCATGACTTCCTCGCCACTCGGATGGACCTCCGCGCACTAACATACAATTTATCTTACCATGAGGCGCGATAGAATTTGCACGACCCCACCGTATTGGATGAATGTGATAATAAAGTTGTTATTTGGCGGTACAAACAATTTTTCCTTGACCTAGTTTCGTAAACTTAATTGTGGTAGGTACGTACCAACTCAAAATACTCAACCCTTGTAAGTAATATGTAATGTAGTATAACATTCACTAGAAAGCTAATTACAATAGTTCCGTGAACAACCTAGGTGTGGTAAGCAGAATTACTTAGTGGTATTTTGGTTACATTAACGACCTCTTTGGCGTAGTGGGTGAAGGCCCGGTAGAGATGCAGGAGCTTACGGGTTAGATCTTGCTGCGGGACAAATGTTTGTATGTTCTGATTTGTTCCGGGTCTGGGTGTTTTTCTACCTATATTATAAACTTATATGTATGTATATGTAACTAATACAAAAAGTAAGTAAGTATGTTAGTAGTCATCTGATTACCATAATACAACTACAAGCATTACATGACTTAGCTTCGGACGAGGAACTACATGACGCTGTGTAAAATGTCCAAGGATTATTTGTTACTACAACATACAATACAATGCAAATGCAGGCTCTCTATTGAAGAGCTCTGACAGAGTGTTGAATATTGAACATGTTACTAGACAATATTTCTTTACAAGTATAGGTAAGGTACCTATAGGGGAAATTAGAGCAAACATTTGTAACTAACGCATAAACAAAAGTCGAATTAATTCGAACGAAAAAATGAATTAATTCCTTCGAAGGAACGAAGAAAGGAGTGCGCTAAGATACCGGCGCGACGCCGACGGGTCCTCTTGCGGGCGCGGGCGGCGGCGGCGGGCGGCTGCAGGTGGCCGTTGTTGGCACGGCTTCAACGGTCGATCAATCTTCGAACTCATAGTCGCGATCGATGCGGCCGACGCACCGCGCTCCCGACCTACAGTACAGTACGTACTTGCCTATACACACCTACGCTTCGATTTATCGGCCGATTGCACTTAGCGATTTACATCGTCATTAGCGGCGGTGATTAGCAGTCGCGTGCGACTCCTACGCCGACGCCGACGCCTCACCGGCACCGGCGAGCCCAAACGCTTGTAATAACAAGTTCGGTTTCAAAGCGAGCCCTGTAAACAATGTGCTATGCTAACTGGTTGTACGGCGACAGCAAAGGGGCGGGGCGCCGGCGGTGCCCTTGTGACGCGACCGTTATACGGCTGCCCCCAGCCTCAGCCATGATACATTTCTAAAATCTCTTTAGAATAGAAACGGAATATAATGAATAGGAATCGACAACAAACAATTCGATGACGAAAATTTATAGAAGTGAATAGATACGAAGCTTTTGGCACATGGCTATAGGCTCCGCTCTCCCATGTGCAGTGCAGGAGAGCAGATACGTGTTCCTGCTGAGTGCTGATGCTTGTGGTTGTTGTCCATCGCCAGTGTATTGTACGCTGGCGTTGCTGGGCGAGCTGCACTCTGCCTGTTGCCAAGCATTAATTGGCTTGGATGCGATGACGACAAGTCGTCGACTCAGCTCTACATTGTTATCTTAAGACGTGTTATGTGTGTTCAGCCGAGATGTGGCTGGACATTGATTGCTGAGTAGTTCGTTTAATATGGTTGCTCTCTCGCTCACATTTTTGTAATCCCTCCGTCGACCTAGACATAGACACATTCTCCTCAGACCTGCCTGCCACGGCAGCAGTCCAAGCCGAGGTCCGTACCCTAGTGGTGCCCTTGCGCATGTTTGACAAAAAAACTATTTTCTCCCGGTTTAGAGCCTTCTGCACTCGCCAAAGCCCTGTAAAGGTAATAAAGGCTCCAAAGTAAACTGTAACATAAAATTCAATAAAAATACAATCTAATTGTTCTGCGATCCTTAAAGGACTCTGATCCGTCATTAGTCGTCAATTCTCTTTAATTGTAAACGTTAGGTACGTTTTCCTTTTTCATAATTTACTATTACAATAAAATGATTAAACTCGTGCGTTGCGTTTATATTACACGAGTACCTACGAGTACATCCTGCGGCATTTCGCGCGCTCCAAAGTAAAGATAAATAAATTACTACAGGCAGGTAACTCCTGTACGTGCTCAGATTAAATTGTCCACGCTATTTTAAGTTCCCATGTTATTAATGTAAAAAGCAAGTGACTAGGTATAGGTATGCATCGTCATGCAAATAAATGACCTTGATTAAGAATACTTTAGCGTTCGCTTTGAGATTTGTCTCCTTCTAATTCTACAGTCGGTATCAGAAGGTAAACATTACTTTAAAAAGTTAGTTCACACTAAAAGCTTATTATAATTATATTGTTTATCTATCTATAATGTGTATGTATTTACAAAAAAAGTGTAACTATATCTAAGTATTACATCTAGGAGAATACTAGAGGTGGGTATAGATAGACTCTAGGTGATGACATTCAACAAATTAGTTGCTAAGCTTGGGACTAGATGACGTCGACATGTCCAAGGATATTTATTAATTATCTCTTTTTTTTTTAATTAGCCTATATTATCCCACTGCTGGGCAAAAGCCTCCCCCAATTCCTACTTTCCCAAGTTATCTCTTGTTAAAAGAAAATAAATTTGACCACAGGGATCGGCTGCTGTTTGCTCTCATCATATCTACTCACACTCACGACGAATTGTCAGTTTATTTTTTAATTGTCTTCGGCGCACAATCATCAATTATGAGTTGCTTCACAAGTGACAACTAGGTACATAATATAATAATTATGTTTATAATAAACTTTATAATATATCTGTCTCCATGAAATTGTAAAAACCGCAATTTCAGGAATTTTAATCCGCGAGATTGTAGACTGTTGGAAAATTGATGCGATACCCAACATACTGCTCAAAATTAACGCATTATTTAAAAGTGACTGCGACCGAACCGACTGGATAATGTGAGCAATATGTTCTAGATCACAATTTTCCGAAAGTATTTAACGGTGACAAAACAAATGCTTTGAGAAGTAAGAACTCTCTGAAACTGTGATTTAACTTAGTGTAGTGATAGTGCCCTGCGCTATAATCAGGCGGTGTATTTATCGCTCGGCATAGGTATTATCGATGATGCCGCGATCGGATCTCCTAAAATTATCGGATATCCATTTCGCAAACCAATCTATATAACTCAGTTCTATCTCCAGTGGCGTCTTTCCATTGAGATAACATTACGTTTATTAATAGTCCGGTCTATTTAGATTAGACATCCGTCCGAGGGTACAAAAATTCGCAAGCTAAGAGTTGCTAAATTATTTAAAACTTTTTATTTTTGAATGTAAGTATTAATACTTTTTTTTAATGGCTATCGTTTCTGAGATATAAAGACACTGACTCTATATTGTCCAGTGGCCTTGCCCAATCGGGATAGATGGTACATTGTCACTTGAAAGAAAGAAAGAAAGAAAGAAAAATCATTTATTCTTGTAGGACCTCAAGGATCACTTAAGTTTCGTTTTACATGCTAGGTGATACTAATGCCTGTTCCAACGCGACTCCCTACACCAGGGAAAGAATCAGGCAAGAACCTGGTGGTGTGGGCCTAGCTTTTTTTTAAAAGCGATCCCTTAACAATCTAAAATAATCTAAATAGTCAAGCTTCAGTGGGAAGCCAGTCGAACAAAGTAAGGCATGTCAAAGAAAGTAAAAGTAATTGTAAAGTTAACAAGATAACACCTCAACAAAATGTTGTCTGGCATCACACGCTACACTTGGCCGACTTAAGTGGTAGGTACCTACCTACTTATCAAGGTAGTAAAGATATTGTATACTACACTCTACCCAATAGTAAATGGTTGACCGAGTTGGATTAGTTTTATTTGTAGCACTAATATTACTAAGTGTTCCTCCTTTCAAGTAGGTATATTGTACATAATTCGTGTGACACGTCGGTTGCCATGATGGATGATATCAATAGACAAGGTTAAAGAAGTTGGACGTGTTATACGAATAGTACTGCATTAGGTACATACCTCACCATAAATGATGTTCGCCGGAGCGGAGTGCGGAGGTAACAATCGGATAATGATGTCATTACGATCTGCAGTGCACAACTGGCTTTTGTCCTTGCCTGTGTTGTGTGTACGCTACGCGCCGGTGCCCGGCCCATGCCGGCCGGTGCGGTGCCACTGGGCAGCTTCTCTATGTATAGTTGTGCGACAATAAGCACAAATTCGTAGCAAACACATGCAACATTACTAGTAGTACGAAACGACTGAAGACATTCGTGGATTTCGTGGACAGTTTCAATTTCCGCATGGCTGTAGATCAATCAATATAAAATTGTTATAGTATGATATAGGTACCTACTTTTTTGTAAACACCTTCACTACATACACATTAGCCAAATGTAACAGATCACTAAATTATATGTTTAGTGATCTGTGAGTTTTTTGAGGGCTTCTGAAGGGAAGTCTGAAACTTTGATAGTTATCGAAAATAAGTGACCTATATGTAACTCACTTATTTTCGATGAACTTCCACTGTATGTATATTTATTTTATTTAGCACAAACGCTCTGGTTTGCCTGCACAAGTAGCTAATATTTTCAAACCACTAATCGCACGTAAATAGAAAGTAACATCCAGCGTCTAATAGCTCAAGCAAACAACGTGGCATCCTCCGAGAGGGCCTTTGTTGCGCTCCTCCCGCCGCAAGGCAGCTGCCAGCTGCCAGCTGCCAGGTGCCAGCTGCCAGGTGCCAGCCAGCCGACGTTAACAGAGCCTGCAGATATTATATTCAGCTCATTAAACTAGATCTACGGAGAAGGATCCATATCCAACCTCGTCAGTTTAGTGGCTTGTAATAAGAGATAGCAATATCTTTGAGAGCTCGTTGCTTGTGTTGTGTGTGGCCGGTTTCTCAGAGCCCGTCTGCATAACGTGGCTGTGTATTAGTACCAGAAATATTTTTCGAATAATTTTATTTTGCATACCAACTTTTGACATAGGTACTTACTTATTATCTATTCTCGCCAAAATTGTTATGGCGTAACTAAAATGCATAACTTAAAACAAGGCTTTAAAATGTCTTACAATAAAGCTTAATAAATATATCTACCAATTAGTCTAATGAATAACATAATTACTTGCGTATAGTTTTAAACAGTTACGTGCCAATTTCACGTGCAATTTCTAAAAGATTTTTATCCCTAATTCTCGTATTTGCGTAAACAATTAAATAAATGTGTTAGTGTCAAAATCCCCATCAAAGTGGATTTTGGGAATTTTAATCTCATAATTCACTTAAGAGTTAAAGAAAATTAATTAAGGCTGAAAGGGATTTTGACACTCAAATTCCCAAAATCGCCTTTATTGAAGGAAACATCATATAAAATTGAATGAGGGAATATAATAATTTAAGATCTTTGTTGTAGCTTAGTTCACAATTTGAAATATAATAGGGCTTCGTTCGATCAAGGAACAGAGAGAAACGGTACGATAGTCGAGGCGTTAATTAGTTTACAATCGCAGTAAAACCAATGACCCGTTCAGTTCAGTTTTAGCGCAAAGCGCACTGCTGGCCGGCCACGGCTCGCTGCTGGCTGCTGGCCGGCTTGCTGCTCGGCGATGCATTCAATTACACTACGTTTGGATAAAGTTGACTTCGGGATCACTGCGTTCAATCAAATTTAATAGTTATACAACAGATATAACAGATTCAAAGCGATACTGTAACATAGCCAAAAATATAATACACTGATTTAGATACCTACCTAATATTCTTTTCTATAGTAAATTATTTTGATATATCTATAATATTTATTTTTTATACTTTTATTTTCACTAGGTAAGTATTTCGTTACAAATGAAAAATCTTACGATAAGTTACGACTTCGACAAGTTTCAAACCCGCGATGATGCAAGCGATAGCTCCTTAGCCTTCAACCCTAGGAAATTTATCTTCCTAGCTTCAACCCCTCAGCCACAAAGTATTATGACGCCGAAGACGAATCTATCACTAAGATTATTTTTCGGTTAAAGCACCGATTAGCGCCATCTACAGGGATTCTAGAAGAATTAGATACACCTGCTCATTGACTGAAGTTGCATTCAGTACAAATGACCAGATTTATTTACTTTTTACCAGAGATGTTGCTATAGCTAATTCTATAGTTTCGGTAACTTTTTTCATTAAAAAATGAAAAATGTTACAATAAGTTACGACTTCGACGGGATTCGAACCCGCGATGAGGCGATGCTCCCGGCTTTTTCGGGTTCGAATCCCATCGAAGTCTTAACTTTTCGTAAGATTTTTCATTTATAATAGTAGTTATTTTGTTCTTATTAGTCATTATTTAAAATATCAATGTTCTGAAACTAGCCCGACAACCTAAATGAAAAAAATATTGAATTTATAGCATTGCATTTTGCGTTGAATTTTACTATTCAACTTATGCAATCAATAGTAGAAGTTTATAAGTAAGTTTTTTTTGTTTTTTTAATTTTTTTTATGTCAGGATCGTAGCAAGTGGAGATCCGTGGTCTCTGCCTACCCCCATGGGAAAGAGGCGTGATTTTATGTATGTATGTAGTAGAAGTTCCCTGGTAGCCAGCCCGCCTCGTCGTATTCACATACCATTTTTGGTTCAGTAGACGAGTGAGCTGAATGAGACACAGTTACCTATAGCAAGTTCAGTATGCAGAGGGCGTCGCGTGTGATAAACTCGGGTATCTATCTATTTACTGGATAGCAACCGACATTATGCTCTACCAAGTTTCAGCCAAAGACTAGAATATGTATAGTACTATTTGTTTTAGTAAATTCTAAAGACTGTCTAAGTATAAAATGAATTTACACTCTCAAGTAGAAGCACTAGAAGAAATCGCTGCGAAAAGTCCGGCGCCGGCGCAGTGCGACGTCTGCTTGCGTGTAGTGAGCTTCGATAAAATTTGGTCGGGAACCTGTACAAGAGATGCTAAGTGAATTTATAAACAAGTCACGAGCAAATGCGCTTAGCACCAGCTAAGTTACATTCGTCATGTTTCCCGACACATTCCTAAACGATTGTTCGCACGTTGGCACGTTGGCGGTGTACGGATCGCACGCATGTGATGACGTGTTGTTGTGTGCCGCCGCCGCGCGCTCATATCGGGATGCGGCGCGGTGGCAATGACACGACACATACAATGATTATGTGACCCAAATGGAGGCACATTTGGATCTGCTGCCAAGCCAGCACTAACTCAATTATCGTTAGTCGAGCGATGCGCACGCGCCGCGCTGCCTCCCGCCCCGCTAAAACCAGAAGATAAATACTATAGAAATTTCATATTATTATTATGTTATATTGAATTCAAGAGAAATACTAAGTACAGAAAGAAAACTTTAACGGGTCAAAGCCCTAACCTCATCAGTATTCCGTGAAAGAAGGGCCATCATTGTAAAGCGTTAGTATTTCTGGTGCCATCGAGGGGGGCGTGGGCGTAAGGGGGAGGGGGCCACATGCAGTGCATGTCTCCGCGACGCGCGACGTGCTGCAACAAAATCGATGAAAATCAAAAGAGCTTTCGCCAAATTGTAGGTTTTTCAGTTGATTTGTCGCATACTACCGTCCACATTAATGTCACTTGTGTCAACTAATGAAAAATGAAAAACAAAAAAAATATATATTCACGAATGTATCCCAGGAAGCGGTAGACATTTCTGAGTCAACTAATGAGCTTGGTTAATCTGAATTCTGCTTTTCCTAAGTTAATATGCTGTTGTGTAAACTTTTGCTTAGGAACCTGACGCATACCAGTGTAGATAGATATACTAGTCCGGTCATATTAAAGCGACTCAGCATTTCGCGCCGGCCGGCTGGCACGCAGCATCGGCATCGGGTCCTATTACATTATTGAGTATAAACTCACAGCCAACTTCACCTCATCCTCCCTCGCTAGAGACGCTACCCCCACACAAGCGGCACTCTCACCTTCTTCCAGCTATTTCTTTCATTTTAGTTCTATTTAAAATAAGGATGCTTACAAGGTAGGTCTACTACCCTTCTATTAAACAACTTTTATTTCTAAACAAGATTTTTCCTTAAAACATTTAGATAGATAGATAGATCATTTTATTGTAAACTGTTGAAAACGAACATAATAATTATGTATCTTTTGTCCGTGCAACGTTTATAAATTGATACAGCTCAACGCGTCTGAGGCAAATCGTACGAAAGAAAAGATAATACGCATAATTAATCTTATTATCTTAACTATTATTAAAAAAATAATGAAACATTCTAGAAACCTAGCGAACATGCAGAAAGAAATAGAATATTGTAGAAACGTGTTATGCTGTGTAGGCAAATCTGGAACAAGAGTCTCGACCCTTGTAGGACTTTCTAGAATTATCAAGCTCTTTCTATAATGTTATCACGCGTTGAACAGTCCAGAATTCCAGATAGCCGGCGTAACAATAATACATTTATTGATAGTCACCGTTCGCTCAGAACAATATGGGCCGGAGCAGTGAGCCAGAATACATGCGTTTGACAATAAAGGGCGAGCTAATAAACGCTGGACCTCGATAACAATTCACCCGCTCTCCGCGCCCGGAGGACGCCTCGACGTGAACCTTTTGTTTTGCCGGTACCGACCGACCGACGCACGTTTTCTATTTCATTCAACATAAAACGAATCAAAGTAAAAATGCCTCCAAAAACAATTATTTCCAATACAATACGTTCAATTTTTGGAAATGGATTGTAGACGAGTTTGCCGCCGCCGGAGGCTGCAGCTGTACGGCTCTCCTCCCCTCCCCTCGCCCTCGCTTCCGCTCCTGCATCGTTTGCTGCGAAAAGGTTTTAAAATCACTTTTAAGTAGTGAAGCAAACAAAAAAGAGGGGGGTACTTCCTATGCTTACTGCGCTATTGTATTAAACCGAATGTCGAAGCTCATACTGTCTTTTTCTTCTTTTCAGGTCATAGTCTGATCTCAGGTACTGGGCTTTTCTTTATTTTTCTTGTTATTAACTATCATTACTAGTATAGTATTATTTTATCTGTGCTATCATTGTGATCTATGTTATTTAACGCAATGTGACGTGAAGAGCTTGCTTATTCCGAGCTGAGGTTTGTTCGTTGTAACGCGCGCATTGAAGCCTGGATACACCACATTTTTTGAACGCAGAAAACTAACAATACTCCGCGTTTGTATAGATACAAACGTAAATGAAACGCGCAGTGACTGCGCGTTTGTTTTATATCAATACAAACGCGATACAAGCTCAAGGCGAACAAAATGTAGGCGGTAAGCTGTGACCATTGTGCACACTATCCTCGCGCGTCTGAAACGCGCTGCGAACTAGCAGGTGACGTGCTACACAAATCGTGTAGCGACTGCTCGTTCGAAAAACGTAGTGTGCCCACGTGCCCAGGCTCTAACTCAACCGGGTCCGAGCCGGCGCGGCGTGCTCTGCAGCAGATCTGGTCGCGCCGGAGCCGCGCCGGCCCCGCTGGGCGCGCTTGCCGTGACCAGGCCCCGGCCCCGGCCCGGCGAGCACGAGCACGCCGGACGCCAACACAACACCTGACACGCGCCTGCTGTCGTTGTCCTACGGTTATTTAAGTCGTATATTTTAGTGCCGTCGATGATGAGGCGTGCGTGTTGCGATGACACTCTTGAAATATCGCTTGTATTTTAGAGTTCGCATTCAATGGTTCAAGTTTCAACGATGTCGTGCAACCGCATCAATGAACGATCTTGACAATGGGCGAAAGGACATTGCACGCGCGTGGGTAGCGGATTAGACATTTTAAAATAATGTAAAATGTAAAATGTAGGTAAGTACCTAACTAATTATAGAAATGATTTTTTGGACATTGGTGCCTGAAATATGTATAAAAAACCTGTACTACAGGACAGTAGTAGTACCCTACTCCGCCGATTTACATAGGTAAATTACACGCATAGTTAAACTGTAAACAGCAAAAGGAAGGTCGCAAGACGAGCAGTCGACATTCTACCATAAACAAATACAAATACTTTTTTTTTTGGACGAACTACTTGTTAATTGGACCTTCGTAACTTTACCAGGCTTTGGCGAGTTGCCTCCTCTGTATAAATTTAATCATAGAAAAGACGTAAAGAATTATATTTTAATGTAACTCCAAGGAAGGAAGGTGTCAAAACTTATAGTTGCACTGATATTATATTACATAGATAATTTTTTTTGTAAATACATACATTTATACATAGAAAAACACTCAGACCCGGAACAAATATCTGCGGTTTGACGTATCTATGTGTGTGTGGCAGGCATCGTAGTTCAAATAGCTGATAATCAGTCGCGAATTAAGACTCCAACCGGTTTCTCGAACGCATAATTATCATCTATATTAAGTAATCAATGGATGGTCCGTGGTATCGTTATGTTATATATCAAGTGACAGTGTCGAATTTGTTCCTAATTTGACACTTGTCACGTGATTAGACCATTGAATAGTTAATTTTGAAGATGATCTGCGTTCGAGAAAGCGACTGTAAGTGTCGGTTGTTCAGCAGCAGAAGACGTGACCTCCAGTCTGAATATACCGCAGACGTGGTTCCGACCCGATTCATGGCTCTCGCCGGAGGTAAACGACCCTGACGCGACGCACATAAATATTGAGGAGGGTGCGTGCGACGGGGGCGCCCGAGGGCAGGAGGGGGCAGGGAGGGGTGCGGAAGGATAGGAGCCGGTGCGTCTCGGGGCGGCACGCACCCGGCGGCCGGGGGTAGGGGGAAGCTCCGGAAAAGCTCCAAAGATATCACCTTTCTTCCTGAAATCAATCGAAACCGTCATAAAGAAAATGTTTGCAGCACACCGACTTAAAAACATTAACTTACATAAAATGCAAGGTTTTTATGATTATATAAATGGATCGTTATCGTCGCAAACCATTGAGATGTATTATAGAGCCACAATCAGACAAATAAAATGTAAACGCCAAAACTCGGCGCACGCTACGTAGTGCGCAGAGTTTTTTTTTTGCGTACAAGCGACATTAAACATTAAAACAAACGACATAACGTCTACATTCAAATGTCAAATGTCATTGTAGAACATTGAATTTGCACGCACATTTTTTGAGTGTTGTCAGCTATTAGATTGTGACTCTTTAATACATCTCAATGTCGCAAACGGAAATTATTTCAAAAACAGTTGGCCCGGTCCTGCCGATGTCGGAGCGCGGTGGCACTGGTCGCGCTGGAGCCGCCTTCTCGGAGTCGACAATAGCTGGTGTCGGCGGCGGCGGCGCGAGTGGTCACGCCTCGTGCTAAAAGGATACTAAACCTCGAGAACAACATTATCCGGCGCTCCCTAGCCGCCACCGCTAAGCCATAGCATAATGCATCGTCCTAGCTTAATGTTATCGGCATAAGAGGTGAACTTCTAAGGTGTTTATCCTCCTATATAAAAAACCGATCACAGGCTGTTGTTATTAAAAATTATAATATTTCTAGTTGGGTACCCGTCTCTTGTAGTGTCCCCCAGGGATGGTCCCCTTCTCTTTCTTATATTTCTGAATGATTTCTCTCAATGTTTCCTTAACAGCCACCTCTTGTGTTTTGCGGATGACATGAGGAGCATTAAATCATTGGATGGCTAAACTTCAGGCTGATCTCGCTTGACCTACCTGTGGTGTACATAAACTGGACCTTAACCCATCCAAGTGTTCTGTGGTCACCTTCACGCAAATATAATATAAAGTAATTCAATAATTTATCAACCTCTAACAAATAAGATTGTCCCGAATAGCGCAGCTGTACTGTATGTCTATTTATGTCACTTTTAAATTGTACGAAGAATTTATACTCCTGCTGTAGGGTAAAAATGACCCCTATTTCTCCTGGTCACGGTATAACTTGAACGGTTTTATCAATTTCCATCACCTTTAGTGTGTTCGGATCGGTGTTATGAAAAGAAATTTACCTCGAGAGTGCAGGAAATTGCTCTCTCCTTACGAAATTGAAGTCGTTTTAATATACTTGTAGTAGATTGTTATGCAAGGGTTGAAATTGACCTCTTTTCAAGGCACGAAATGGTTTGGCGCGTGAGCGTTAGCGAGGGCACTAATAGTTGGAGTGCATTGAAACGTTTTTCTCACGAGGTAAACACTGCTTTTCATTTTGAATATGAAGAAAATACAGGTACATGCCCACAGTTAAACGTAGTGTTTTTATTCTCTTTGCCCACAGTTGGCTTGCAGAAGTTTATGTTTAATCTACTAGCAAAAATTGCCTAAACAACTAAAGAAGGATCGAAAAGTTGCATTACCGCCTTTTTTATAATGCCATTCCACCAAACAATTTAAACAGCTCAAATCTGTGTAATTTAATCCTAATATTGTCAAAAATCCAAAAATATGTATAAAATCATGTTACAAAATTTGTGTTTTAACAGGACTACCTAATCCTCAACTAGATGTACTTTAATAGAAATTTCAAATAAAGTTGTGGGCTTGTGGCTGTATAGAATGCCTCGATATGCCGCAAAAGACAGATCTAAATTTAATTTGTCAATTTTTAATTATTTGACAGTTATTATTACTTTACGGCCCTAGGGGCGAAAAGTGCTGTTTTCCACCCTATGATCAGGTAACTTCAAGCGTACTTTCCGTGTATGAGAAATGAAAACATAAATGTTGACTGTTTACTTTTCACACTTTGTTTACTTTTAGTGTTCCGATGTAAATACGATTAAATAACTTCGTAAGTATATAACAGTTAATTAACTACACCATTTACTCGTGATTAGCTTTCTGTTTTTACTAATTTAAGCTTAACTGTTATTTAAGCTGTTGGTTTCCAATATATCTAGAGATAAGGTCGGGTTTCCCGTGCAGACCCAAGCTACGAGTAAGAGCCACTACGGCTACGAACGACTTACTGGAGCTTATTTTATTCCGGTCATAGAATGGCACAATGTCCTTTTCCCCTTGTAGTAGCATTGTTAGCAGCGTTTCCTCGCGTCGGTGCTCGTCTAACCTGTATGTAACCATGGACGCCATTACTTGTTACTGTGAATGTAACGAGTAGTTCTAACAAATAACTCTTGTTTCGTTTCTTTTCAGGTGAGATTCATTCAGCTCCTTTTCGACGACGAAGAGATTGTGAGTACATTATTGAATATCTGCTCTGAGAGCATTATCATTGTACATATTGATGTTTAAGTGTGCTTCCTCCTACCGCAAGTCCGCAACACTTCCATTTGAAGTAGCGGCGATCTGTTTGCTTTGCCCACCAAGTAATACTAACTACTCACTAATAACTATTATAAATCTGGTTTATTTATGTCTTGTCTCTTTTGCTTTTGGCAGTTGTGTAGTGTAGTGGTAGTCAATCTATTTCAAATCTGCAATCTTAGGATTAGCGAATGTCGATATAACTCAACTGAGCAAAAATTAACCAAATAAAAGTATTTGGACATCTTTTTGACTAAGTAAGTTCGTATGAACAAGTGGCCGACTCCGGTGACGGAGTTTATAGGACGCCTCAAGGCTTCCGTCATGGCTTAACGACTTTAAAAGCCGGGACTGACAATTTAACGTGCCCTCCGAAGCACGGAAGCGCTCATTTGGTAATGCCACTTGCTCTAAGTAGTGACCGCTCAGAACGTTGCTTAACTTCAACGCTCTATCAAGAAGATTCGCCACGACTAGACTAGACTCAAAGTTGGAACAAGTAGAGTGTTTAGCATTGCGACAATTTTAAGAAAATACGGTGTCACTTATAAGGTGGTTCTTAATTTTTTTTGAGAATACATACAAAAGTTGAAACAAATCGAATCACCCGTAATAACAACTTGAACACCATGAAATGTTTTGAAGTATTATTAATGCCAACTTTCAAGTTTGTAAGTTCAAGTATAATTTCAGAAATTCTATCGGATGCCTACGTCATACAAAAAACCATACCCTCCAAGTTCCAGGTCTTTACGATCAGAAGTTTAGACTGTGCGTTGATCCGTTACTCATTCAGGACAAAAGGTTTTTTAAGCACAGAAGATAAATATAAAAATATATCACATCACCATAGACACAAATTCTGTTCAATTCATGAAGTACCTAAAGTATACCGGCGAGGGGGGATGATCGGAGAATCAACTCGCTAGAGGAGCATAATGACATTTCCTGGTATGAGCAGAGATAACGCCTCTGGAGTTACTTTCATCAGATATCGGTTATAAATCAATTTCCTCAAGGATATCACTTTGAACTTTCTATGAAACCGTGTCTAACTCACCCACAAAGATTTGGCCACAAACACAGTACCACAGGTGCTTAGAGCAGCGGCGGCGCAGTGTCCGTCGGCGGCCGGAGCGCGGCACGGGACGCTGCCGGAGCGCGGCACGGGACGCTGCCGGAGCGCGGCACGGGACGCTGCCGGAGCGCGGCACGGGACGCTGCCGGAGCGCGGCACGGGACGCTGCCGGAGCGCGGCACGGGACGCTGCCGGAGCGCGGCACGGGACGCTGCCGGAGCGCCTGCTATTTATTTTGGCAGCGCAGGCGCAGGCCATTGAGCGGTGCGTTGGCGTTGGACCGGAGCCACGAGCGGCGCGTGCCTCGCTTGTAAAACTTCTCAAACTTTTAATTCACTATAATTAGTTTTCATTGATATACGTTTTCGTCATTGTAGATCACGTATCTCGTGGGTTTCGCGCCGACATCATATTAATTAGTCTCGCGAGTGGGGGAGGGCCGCCCCGCCGCTGACGTCACGCGGCGCCTCTAGACAACGGCTCAGCCACAGCGCCATGGCGCTTCACTCGCTCTTCCTGCTTCCACGAGTTCACCTTCACATTTAATTCAGTTCGTTGAATCTGATTCTTAACTCGTTGTAAGGAAACTGAAGCCAGTAGGTAAGCTCATGAGCGAGGTCGAGGTGTGCTCCGTCCGCTAGGAGCGACGGGGCTGTCGCGCGAAGTACCACGCGGAAGTCGCCTCACTGCCACCTACTTTCCACTAATTGTAGTATATTTTCGCTAAACCTTGGCTGCTTGCCAGAAATAATATATTTGATTGATTTTACGAATTGTTAGTGCCTCCGGCGCGCTGTGGATTCATTGTTGCTCCGTTTATTTACCAGCGGCTCTCACTACCAGACAAACATACCTGCTGTCAAATATTCCACGAAACAAAACCCGAACAAAGTGAAAATTCCAAATGTTCTTCCGGGTTCTTCTTTGATGTTACGGACAGAACTTGGGAACCGAAAAAAGTTCAAACCTGTTTGTTTGGCCTTAAAAACCACTACCTCTTTCTTTCGGTTACGTTCTACCGTAACCTCTAGGTATTGCGAGCGGGTAATGCGAGCAGAACTGTCGCAAGTCGTTCGAAACACAGATATAGAACGAAAACAATTATCTCACGTAACGAACACGCTGGGGCCGTTTAAATTATTTGAAGAACGTTGCGCTTGCATGTAAGAGTTTTTGCAAGGATTTAGTCATATATCCTCCATAATTATATCGCGTTCCGAACGAAATAAATTGAATAACGGTTTTTACCGGTGGCGAAAGCGTAATTTGAAACCGGTTCTAACCTGGTTACGGCAACTCGTTGTCCCCGGTTGCCGAATCTACGTAATGGGGATAACGGGAAATAAATTTAATCAAGTCCTGCTGTCCCCGTGACGGAGACATGGCGTACGGGGACATTGGGAATAGACGCCAGTGCCTATGCCGGGCCGGCTTATCGTCACATAATGGGTCACTGTGTAAGGGTATCCTTATTTTTCGGTCATTCAGTCCCTGTAGGTACTAATGAACAATTGATGCGGCCGGGATATAATAGCTTAGAAATCGTAAATAAAATGAAGTAAGTACCTATAATAGTTTAGCATGTAATATTACCAAAATATGTTTACTTATCAATGAATTAACCGCGGAGGTCAGGCGCGTGACGCAAGACGCGGGCTCGCGCTCGGTCGCCGGGCCGGGCCTGCCCCTCTACTCTAGCTAAAAACGATGAATCGTGAGTGACAATCATCGTAGGTCAGCTTATGTTGACCTGCGATTATTGGTAGGTACGATGCATCGTTTTCGGTTTTGTAGAGTAGACCCACTGGGCCCTTTACTCTCAAATCTTCCGTATACAGTTTTCATCAACATACAGCTGATTTGCGACTATTGGCACGATGTATCGTTTTCGATTTTGGGAGTAGAGGCCCTGCTTCTATCACGACGCGAATGCGTGCTATTCATCAACTTATACAGTGAACATGTCAAGTACTATCTTGGAGATGCCTGCGCCATCTGCCACTGATGAGGATGCGACAACAATATAGTCTGCAGCGATGTAAGTACCTAATAGGTACTAGCATTTGAGAAAGCATGTGTCAGCCCGTGTAATTCACAGCAGACTTCAGAACACGATATTATGAATTGAAAATAATATTTTAAAAAAGACCTTGCTAATTCGAATGTTTATGCTCTGAAAAGTAAACAGTTTACATTGCATGTTAGGTATCTTACGATGAAGAAAACCCCGTTAAGGGATCGCTTTTAAAAAAAAGCTAGGCCCACACCACCAGGTTCTTGCCTGATTCTTTCCCTGGTGTAGGGAGTCGCGTTGGAACAGGCATTAGAATCACCTAGCATGTAAAACGATACTTAAGTGATCCTTGAGGTCCTACAAGAATAAATTATTTTTCTTTCTTTCTTTCTTTCCTACAATGCCACGTGGCAAAATGTCTGCACAAACACCGAAGCCAGGTTATTAAGGAATGTGTCGAGTATATCAAGTTGAGAATTATTGGCAACTCAATCATTCACAATTTTAGCATAAATCTGGCTTAACAAACAATTTATAATTCAAAGTAAGCTTATTCAAAAACACTAACTCATTCTTTTAAACCTAATTAGCTATACAACTCATGCTGAATACCAACAATGGTAGATTTAAAAAAATAATGAACGCATAAATCTTATTGCAAAATCAGACATGAAGAATGTGGAGAAAATAATACCAATAACAATAGGTTATTTGATAATGAAAATAGCATAAAATCTATTTCACTTAGTAAACACTGAGACCCAAAAGTGAGTACTTACCGTAAGCAAAATAAATTTCTAATATTTCTTAGAGGTCATGAATACAGGAGTGCATAATTCCTATAACTTAATGCGTAAATAAAATTTGATGCCGGTAATAAATGCCGTGTCGTGAAGAAACGTGCTTTCTTCGATATAGCCAGGTTCATAAACGTCAGGAGAGAAGAGACTGTCAAGTCTCTCTATACAACAGTTACTGTGGTAGAGTGTAGATGTTACCGAGGTTTGATTATTACTGAGACTTGAAGTCTGACACAGACTAACCCCTCACTATTGTTCCATGCGCGCGGTGATCCTTGTGTTATTGACGTTCGTATAATTTACACTTAAATTAGAACCATGACATTTGTAGTGGGAGAGCGCAGTTAATTATAGCGGCGCACGCGCATGAGGACTCGGGACACGCTCTTTTGTGCCGCCTCAAACGCTCATCTACACGCCTTGCACCGGACTCTCGGCAATTCCTCCAAACAAGTTAGTTTTATTATGTAACTTGTATTAAAGGAAGCTTATTTTTTACATTAATTGATAATAATGTATCGTTCTTAAGACGTACTTCCTTTTCACATGATACACGTGTTGTGTTGTGCCAGTATTGGAAGCCGGAGTGCGGCTGCGCGTGCGCAGTAAGATTAATGTCAGAGTCACGAGTTGTTCTGCAAGCCGACCGGCGCCATACGACACGGTCGCGGCGTGACGGGCGCGAGCGCGACGCTCTAACAGTATAAAAGGTTTAATAATAGCATAGTATCCTCATCAATGGAACGTCCCAGTCCTAACTTCATTAGATCAGTCAGACCACTTCGGCTACATGGATGGCAGTGAACACGTTGATGTTATCTATTGTTTATAAGTGACTCGCTCCAAAAGACCCTGAAATCTCAAGTAGTTACCATCTCAAGGATCTGTCCTACCTGGACCTTAGTAAGAGTGGCAGCTAATGCCTGCTGTAATGTGAAGGAATCTCCTCTACGGAGAAATAATGATGCTAGTTCCTACACACGGCGTAGGTAACACACCATCGCATGTTACGTTTCTCCAACATTTATCTACACCTATCAAACGGTTCGACACCACAACCTTACGGAGTTGGCAGCTAACGGAATAACCCGCTATTTCAAGTATTCATAGGAGTCTATAAAAAATACAATTTACTTCAAGAACAAAGTGAGATATCCTGCGCAACGCATCGCAGGAATTAGGATCCAAATTCTATAAACATGTATATTAAAGGTAAAATATATATTAAAGGTAAAATTCGTGATAAATACCCGTTTGCATATGTTTTATAATATAAACATGTACCTACCTAGGTACTAGGTACCAATGATGATGGTACATCGTCCTTGGTACTACTGGTACTGGTACTTGGTACTACATGGTAACACCTGTGGTGCGGAGTTAGGAGCGCTGTTTATCTGACTATTAGTGGTAGCAGCGTCTTCTCAAACGAGTCCAGTTAGGACAACTGTGAACCGCCTTCCAGCGGCGGCGACCGGCGGCTGATGGACGCGGGGAGCGAGTGGGAGTCGCTCGTGACCTGCCTGAAATGTGAATCATGTGATTTGGCAGAGCGCGCTCTCTGCGAGCAGACGTCACGAGAGCCGTTTATTTCCGGCGCGCGCGCAGCGGTGGCGGCTTGGCAACGCGACCCGCGCCCGCAGCCCTCCGCGCACTGACTCACGGTGCTTCCCTGACGCTGCCCGTGCCGCCCGTGACGTCTCTTGCTTATGCACCCGCCAGCTCTCAAGTTAATACTGCTGGCGCGTCATCTTTTATTGCATTGACAATCCTTGAATTTGTATTATATCCCGTACCGATTGGCGCTTCGTTGACGCCACTAAGTAAACTTTATATTTTTAAAGCCGTAATGTTTCACTGAACTGCACAGATAACCTACTTTGAAGAATGGGGTATTGTCGGTCGACGGCTAACCCTACCAGCGCTACGCAATATCAAACAATCACCAAGAGTAGGCTGCGAGCCCAACACGCTCGCACCTTACTACGGGTTCTAGACAAGTGGCAAAATTAAAAATGTTATTTAAACCGACTTCAATTAGTAAGAAAGAAATTTCGTGCACATACATTTCTAATCATAACTCCGAAGATCTGCGCTTCTAATCGTCTCTCTCTTGCCTCAAAGGTTGGCTGAAAGAAAACTCTTTTTAGGGTTAAGCTCGCCTTTGTAATGTCCTTTCTGAGTGCATTTTTTATATTGTGTGTTTTTGTGCTCATCATCATCAGCTCCTAATTTTTTTTATGGGACCACCTCCGCAGTGTTTTTTTTCTAACAAAAAAAAATTCAAAATCTGTCTACTATTGGCGGAGTGATCAGTAGACAGAACATACACAAAAAAAAAACCATAAGTGCAGTGAAACATAGAACCTCCTCCTTTTTTGAAGTCGATTAAAAACCACGTAGGTCCTAGTCCTAGCTCACTGTGACGATTTTAACAAACGCTATTTCTGAAATGCATTGAATTGTTCCGATCACGTTCTAAATTGCAGGATCAGAGCAGGATTAGTTTCTCCATTGATATCAATAGCTTTTCATTGAGCACAATGTGTTGAAAAATTATTCTTTTGGGACACTGAGCTCAAGGGATCAACTTGATTCCGCTTTGGTTGTTAGTCAAAGTCAAAGTCTAAGTCAAAGTATTATTTATTGCGAACGAATACATGAAAATAAGGCTTATTCCACTAATCCCCGTTGACAATCCCCGTTAACGGGGATTAGTGAACTTTTTGTTCATATAATATGTTAGTAAATAATTTGCAATCAATGTATTCTACCTCTATATTTAGGCATGCAATATTTTAATTTACAACTTAATAATAAAATGTCCTATTTGTTGTTGCCAGGGAAATTATAATCTTAATTTTTATAATGAAAATTTTAATTTCGAAGTAGTAGCGTGTTATTTGTTTTTAACAAAATCATCCAAGTGTGATTCGAATTTACCTTTTAGGTGCGGAACCCTAAAAATAATGTAATCAATGAATGCAGTATCGCGTCTGCAGGCACTGGCTCTGCACTGGTCGCGCGGGCGCCGGCTCCGGCAGGTTGTGGTCGCTGCCGGTGCTGCCCGCGCCCTGCTGCTGTCGATACGATAAGGATAGAATGCAAGAACTTTAAGTTCGGCGCCGCGATGTCTCACCCCCCCCGCCGGCCACCCGGCGGGGAGAGAGTAGGGGGGGGGGGGAATCCCCCACTACCTTGTGAGTGGTATTCCCATTGCATTTTCCAAGCGTTTCCAAAATAGCTTTATTTAGAAAATTGGCTTTACTTCGACTTTATTATTCGGCGTCGTTGGGTTTGCAACCTATCACGTATGGAATGTTAACTCCTGCAAAATGTAGGCATGTACCAAATATGTATTTGTACATACCTCTGACATCCCTTATACATCTTCATAGGATCTAAAAAAATACATAAATATCTGGGCGTAGTCTATCATAATTGCGTCTTATAAATGTTCTCATTTATCCTATTACCAAAAAGCTCAGTTACGTACGAGCAGTCCGTCTGCAGTGCGTCTAATGATGGAAGGTGATCCGCCACGTGCACGAGGCTCGCTGCTCATTTCCGTAATTGTTGTGGAGGCCGCTACGGGTTTCTACGCCGCGCTACGCCGCGCTACGCCGTAGTGGGCTGGCTACGGCCCGGATCCGCGCCTGCGGAGTGCTCTTGGGGACCCGTTGAACACTGAAATACGAGTACTTTGAACTAAGTGGCAAAATTAAAAAAATTACTAAACCGACTTAGAAGAGAGACTAGAGACTGCACTCTCGAGGTGCAATTGTGTTCATAACTTCGATGAATAGTGCGAAGCTCTAAAAAAAATTCTTCTTTTTTGGAAGTTGGTTAAAATACAAAAAGTGCTTCATTATTTATAACTAGCTGCGCCCCTCGGTGTTACCCGCGGTGAATAGTTCCCGTTCCCGTAGGAATACCGAGATCAAAAGTAGCCTATTTTTTAATCCAATTCTGGTACCAAATTTCATTCAAATCCGTCCAGCCGTTTGAGCGTAAAAGAGTAACAAACACGCTGGCATAGGTACACACACACACACACACTTTCACCTTTATAATATTAGTAGGATTGAATAGGATAGTAGGATTATTCATATTTAGGTTTCCGTACCCAAAGTAGTTGTTTCTGCTCCCACTGTACTATATAACAACAAATATGAAAAACAGAATAAAATAAATATTGAAGGATCAACAAACGCATTTTTTTATGCCGTTTTTTCCATTTATAGCGGCAATAGGTAGACGCTTGAAATGTTCACAGAATATTTAGTTTAAAAATAAATAATTAAATTAAGAGTCCGGCGACGTGGCTCGGCAAAATTCAATTACTCGCGCGTTCAAACATCGACACACGACAAAATCTTGGTGTGATTGTCATTTTGCATCTGTGTGCGTGAGCGTGCGTGACACACGCACACAAACGCACTGTTAGAAAAGGTTAAAAATGTATTAAATGTAAATGCATGGCTATTTTGCAAGGAATTTGCTTGTCTCCCGTAGTCCCAAAAATTATGACTGAAAATTGTTTTTATTCTTCACACAGTGTTGTTTTTCTGATACTAGACCATATAAGCTATGTTTCTTACAGAAGGAAACTTAAAATATCCTAGTGTTTAATACTATATAAATATTAAGAAAACATGTCTTCTATGATGTAAAAATATGCAAAATGCGATTCGGTTTAATTTCACTTTAGCTAAGTATTTTGAAAAAAGCTTCTGGCAGAAACCTAGATAAATGCTATCCTAATACGAATAATAGCATACTATGCTAAAGATATGCTCAAATTTCAAATGGTTATGGTATTACGTTTGTATGGGGAAGTCGTACAGCGCAGAAGCCTTAATAACCTAAAATAGGCTTGATATTAATAAAGACAACGTCATGTAAAATGCCGATTTTTCGTTTATTTTTTTAGATTTTGGGATTAACTGGAAAGTTCTTTTAAACAAAAAAAAAGGCTTATTTGGTCCACAATGAACGGAGACACCGGTTAACGAAAAAAAAAACAAACAAACATTGAATCTCCACCTTGTTTTTAGTCGCACCGCAACCGCACCGCCGCCTCGCGGAAATCGGAAAGCCTGATAGGTAATACTTTTCACTCGAGAAGAGAAGCATGCAATAAACTCGTTGCACGCGTGTCAGAGTTGCTTGTGCTGCTGACATGATTAGCATTGCTTGCGCATTTCCTGAACGAGCATTATCTGTCGACTTCTTGAGGAACGATGTGAAGTAGACAAGACGTTGCTCGGATGCGCTTCCGGTTGCGAGCGCGGTGCGGATAAATTAATCTGAGATATAGAGGCCGATTACATAACGTCAGACTTGTTACCTTCTACAGAGTGTAGAGTAGGCATTACCAAATATGTATTGTGTTAAACAGCTCTGAAAATTCCCTTCTACTCGTAATATAATACACTTACATCTTTATATAATCTAAACATGCCAATAAGACATAAATGTCTCCCACTTGTAGTTCGCCCCGAACGAGATCTCGCGTGCTGTTGGTTGGTGGCTTATTTTGTATTGCTTCTGACTGCTTTTATACGACACGACATTTTCAAAAAATCCCTGAAAAAACCTAGGTAGATCGATTTATAGCCCCCGAAACCGGCATCATAAATTTCATGAAAATCGTTGGAGCCGTTTTTGAGATTAAGATTATTATATATATACATATAGGAACTTACATATTACAACATACAAAAATTGCACGTTTAAATGAATTAGTTCGTTTCGATGAGATAAATTATTAGCAAACTGCCATAGCGCTACCTACCTATATACCTGCCAGTTTTGTGGTGATTGGATCAACGGTTGGATAGTTATGCGAGCACAAAAAAGTAAAAAATACATTTATAAAAATATCTTTGCTCGCTTCGCTCGCTCGATAGACTATATTATTATGTATAATGCATTTGGGAATATCGTCATCATTTTCATTTTATAATCCAAATAATTTTTGGAGTAACAAGGCATTTGTTTGTGTCGGTGACAGGCTGACAGCCAACAGCGACGTCGTCGCTCGTGTCATGAGATAGCGTATCTCGCGCGCGCGGAGGTCGCTGAGGCGCTCATTGCGGAAGCGGAACGGAGAGAAACCTCTCAAACTTTGTCAATGTCGTATTTTAAATCATTTAGCCTGCAGCGGATATTGTTATAAATGGCTAAAATGGTAGGTCACGAACTACTATACTATGCTAAATCTATCCAAAGGCTTAAGAAGGCCTGAACGGACCATACTACTAGAGGTACTCAGATTTATATTATCTCTGAATAAAACCCGGTATCATTTGTTTACAAGATGAATGGCTCGATCAACAGTCGTCATCCAGTTCCACCTTGGGTGACCTTTGAGGCACATCAGCTCTGAGATCTCGCGTAAATGGAAACATTTTGAGCAGCAAGTAGCTAGATAGCGGGATTTGTAGGTCGTTGTAATGTCGGCGGCGGCGGCGCGGCGGGTTCAAGGCGCGCCCCGTGACGTCACTCTAAGCGATAACTCTCCCCGCCCCGCCCCGCTCCGCTCCGCCCCGCCCCGCCCCGCCCCGCACCGCACCGCGTGTGCCGGCGCCCGCGCCGTCAATACTCACAATCACAAGTCACTACTTAAGTTAGCATTTTTTTTACTTACGAAGCACTAACTCGCTCGCGTGGTACCTACCTGTATAAAAAGTAGCCTATGCCTACGTGTTATATCTATATGGTCACAAACTATGTATACTTATTACCAGTTTTAGGAAAATCTGATTAGTAGTTTTCGCGTGAAAGAGCAAACAAACATCGACACAAGTGAAAGGTTTTTATATTTTTTTATATTTTCTCTGAATTGAAAGTACGTTCAATGATGATGATAATTGTTATGTCATTATATTGTTCTCGTCTCTCGTCTCTCGCTACTGACTGACTGACTGACTGGTTGATCAACGCACAGAACCGTAAGTCCTGGAACTATGAAACTTGGAGGGGTACATTCCTCTTATGTTATTATGGTGTAGGGGTAGGGGTCAATAAGAAACGATTTTTTTAAATCCTCCCCTAAGGGGATGGAAAGGGGTGAAAAGTAGAGTTGTGCCGACTATGACTTTGGTCAACCAGCCGATAATAATCGATTAAGTATTTTGTATTGTACGGCTGTACTTAATAAAATGAGAGGGCAAAAACTAAACATTGGGAATTAAGCCACTGTGTACCCCAGGGTGTACACAATGAGTTAGCCTCAGTAACCCTCAAAAAAAACTCACTCTGTATAATAAAAGATATAAGACAATAGGTAATTGTATATAATAATTATGTATTCTGAAACCAAACCAAAACAAATGGTAATTCCGTGATGGAGTCGTATGCTCGGTGTTGAGTTCATTTGTTGCGAGGCGCTGCTCGTCCTCGTCGTCTCGTATGAAATGCAAGACACGCATCCTACGAGAGGAGGAGGGGGGGGGGGGGGGGGGGCACCGGCTCTTGAGGACAAAATGTGCTAATTTCATACATCAATGGCTGGATCGCAAACCTGCGCGTCTGCAAGATGTCTTGTAACGGCTCATATACTTGTTTCGTTATCTTACAACATACATTTGTAGGATCACTCGTTATATTGCACTGCAGCAATTTCCATCATTCATTATCGGTATAAAGCCGGCGAAGGGTGTTGCAAATCATTTCAATGTATGGTTTGAGTTGAGGCAGGAATGTGGTGAGAGCCACGCATAGTGGTCCTGCCACCATCATGCCCGGCTCGGTCGTGGACCTCCCAGAGGCGGGCGGTGATGGCGCAGCGCCCTGGGCCAGCTCTGGCTAGACTGGTATATAGCGGTCTAGCCGGCACGGGGTCGAGAGAATGTGCCGTACGAGAATGTGTGTGTCGTGTGGTTCAGACTGCATTAATATCAAGAAAGAAAGAAAGAAAACATTATTTATTTTTTTAGGACCTCAAGAAACCTCTTCGAATCAAATTCGAATATTGTACTTACTACCAAATGTAAAAATACAATTTAACAAATTATAAAAAGGTGACTACTATTACCATAACGAGAATTTTCAAGACCTTTAGTTAATCTCTGAACAAAAAAGAGAAAAATTTGTCTTCTAACAATATCGTCCATTCTTTACGGGTTAGGGTTACGCGTTCAAGATCTTTTTCATGACCCCCCTAGGTAACACAGTAGGCATGGAACATAATTATGTTAATTATAATTAAATTATCACACTAGCAGGTTATAAATAACGTTATAAGTGAAATCAAATTCACGCCCGCTATGTGCATTAGCTACACCATAACGACAGTGATAATGTTGCGAATCGAGTTGTAACGTGCGCGAGAGAGATACAATTAACATGTTGGAGGCCTCTCCTTCAGCCAAACACACTCCACTTAGACATTTTCATAATGATCCTTATTTCAAAGTTGATAAGGCTCTAAATTAGGTACCTACTTGGAATTGTTTCTAGCTTCGAGTTTCTTCATGAAATAAGCTATATCTCATAAGCCATAAGATATTTATAACACAGAGTTTGTTTCAAAATAGCCGAACTTTATTAAATAACTAGCAGTAGCAAAAGTAGCGTAGTAGCAGCGCGGACATAACGCGACATAAGACTATTGATATTAAATAACTTCGCAAGTGATAAATAACTGTACGTTATCTATAACATTATTTCACGTGATAGAACAAAATAATATCACTCATTTCCATGCACAGCACAGTAGCACTGCGTCGCTATTTCAAGCTCACCTACATTCACTATCTGCAATTATAGGTTAACATTATAAAGTGTGTACTTATCCAAGGTGCTGATATCGTAACGTTGTGGTTGTGAGGCGTCAAGATTTGTGCGACATGTAATCGCTCGTGGTGATAAGATAAGCAGCGCGGCGGAATGCGCAGCGCACAGCGCCTCATCTCGTCTGCGGCGCGAGGCGAGGCGAGGCGTGGTGCACTGCGGCGCGAGGCGTGTGACTCAGCCAGCAGTGCCTCCGCGGGGCCTCGCGCTGTCTCCGCCGTCTGCTCGCACACAGGCAGCGCCGCAAGTGCAGCGCTACCACGAACTAGCTAGGCCGTTAGTGGCCTGATTACTTTCTGGTGTTGATCGCATTGGAATCGGAGTAAAATCACATAGCTTTTAAATTGTTTCTATCTGATCCTAAGCATTCGAATTCGCTTGAGGCTTCGCTGCGTCCACGAACCGTAGGTACCTACTTACTGTCGCCAATCTCAAAAATCAAAGGCATCGAAGCAAATGCAACACCATGTTTACTTCGAACGAAATCAATTACACTTGTTTGCAGACTCTTTCAAGTTCTGCGGTGCCCTCCGAGGGGCCAAAAATGACGTAGTGTGAGGCAGAGGCACGCAACGCATTCGTCAGCTTTGAAAATAAATAAAAGAAGAAGCAGAAACTAAAACTACAAGATTGTAAAAATATACATTTTATGATAGTATTGCGGAAACTGATGTTAACAAGCAAGCAGAACATCCGAGCAACGGAAACGGAAGCATAGGTATGGTGCATCACTAGAACACTACATAAAAAACAAAAAAATATATAGTACTTACCTACTTACTTACAGTGGAACATAGAATCTACTTCTTTTTTTAAGTCGGTTAAAAATAAGAAGTTCACATAGCTGGCTGTGGTGAGAAGTTGTATGCCAGACGCCAGACGAGAGCAAAGTTATTCCCATCTCGTGCCATTCAATTCCTCGCGGTAAAACTTTGCTCATATTTGTTCTACTTTAGGTACCTAGCTATTTCATTATTATACAGTAAATTTACGGAAATTTTGGATTAATTTTTCACTTTGTCAACAACTGAATACCTAGGTACATAATAGGCCTATTTATTTTATTTTAGCAGATTGTAAATGATAATAATGCCTTCGGCATTATGCTCGCCAATTGTGCGTTTATTTTGTAATTATTATGCAAAACAGAATAAAAAAATAAAATAAATAGATGATTAACTCAAATCTACTAAAGTACCTACTTAGGTACTTTATAAAAAAAAATTTTTATTGAACAACACTGTCCTTATTAGTAACATAACGAACTAAAATAAAAAAAATATAAGTAAGTAATAAAAACACCAGAAAAAAAAAATATTATCGAAGAAATGAATAGTTCTCGTCAGCTAGACTAGTACTTGCTAGGCATGTAACATCTCCCTCCACCCTCAGATCAGCGATTATTTGAGAATGTTGAGCGAAAATGTTGCTGGAGTGGTCCTCCGGGATCCTTCAGGAACAGCGTAGATGGGCTCTCCATTCTTTTCCTGTTTCTGACGACTTGATGTTTCTCCAATAGTTATCGCTTTGCGTCTCATGAATCGCCGTACAGTAATAGCGATAGTAAGTGTTACTCCAGTACTCCACAGAATAAGAACATATAGAACGGTAGTGTAATATGATAAATTGTTCCGTCTGCGAGTTTCAGTTCTAGGCGCTGCATTAGTATTTATCTTCAATATTGTGTAATCCACGAAGCTTTAGGTGAGGGGTGCTGCCATTTATCTCCGTGATGTAGTTAAAGTATTTCAGTAATCTTCAGCGGCTGTCCTTAGATTTGATCGTTGATATTGATGATGGTGAATTCTCCTGTTCGCAGTGAGCATTACTGTGGGATAGTTGCGAGTTTGCGAGGTAACTTCCCGATAAGGTTTGCGTGATTATCTAATTTGGCGTGTCGTCATTGTGCTTTATCGAGTCATTATGTGAGTGAAGCAGACGCTGGCGGCCGCAGCTGGCTAAGGCCATGCTAGGCACAGCAGCGACGCACACAGCACTGGCACGTTGCGGCGCCGCTGGTCAAGGTCGCGCGACGTCGTCGGTTTACTTTCACACGAGAGCCTAGATGCCCACGCAGAAAGACCACGCGAACTGCGTCGCGACCCGCGACCGCCACCAACCAACATACAAATTATGTCATATTCGTAATTCCCACCAATTGGATGTATACCTAATCTAAAATGAAATGCTACCTTCGAAATGTCTAGAGGCGCCATCTGTGCGCCTTTTCTGCAATTGCGTGTAGTCACGTGCCGGGCGCGTGCTGCTTGAGCGACGTAGCCGCGCCACTGGCCAATAGTGGCGCGCGCTGCTGCACCGACGCCGTCGCTCCGCCAATGGCGACGCGAGCCGCGACTAACCGCGGGTCACAGTGCACACATGTGTGACCTCGCTCCTTAAAACTTTTTCGCAGTAACTTTAAAAAACTTTTAAATGTGCACTTTGTGAAATTTTGTTTATTTTAGTAAATTGTAAACAACAAAGTTTTATTATGATCCGGAACGGTAAGTGCCTGTAGTACTTGCCGATGAGTATGGTAGAGTAGCTAAAGTCTTAACCGTGTAATATTTAAGCGACACCAGCGCCATCGGTGGCCAATTTTGTAACTAATACGATTGATAGTAGAGTAGGCGCATCGCGCCGCACCCCTCGTTGCTCGTTCGTTACCGGCTTTGCTCCTAGATGGAGCTCTCACTAACATTTGAGGCAGCGCCGCATTTATTGTTAGACAACTTCAAAAAAGAAGGAGGTTCTATTCATAGACGATCGTACTGAAACATTTTGTGTTTGAGTTTGACACGCTCCACGTAGGTATGTATTATCTTACCTATGATTTATTTTATTTGTAAGTACTTACTACTTATTACTCGTTTGTTGATCGTCGATTGTGATAGTTTTTCTTTTTAACCGACTTATAAAAAGAGAAGGATCTATATTCCACTCTAGGTAGGTAAGTATAGGTACCTACTTTTTTTTCCATTTACCTTTTTTTATGTAAGAATATGTAAGTACTTACCTAAAACTAAGCTACCGATTATTCCGGTTCCAGACAGATTTTAAAAAAAGATTTTTTTTTGTTTGAAAGTTTATATTCCCGAAATGGTACCTATATTAAAAAGAGCATCTGACGAGGATCATCCGGATGTATCAACAGAAATGCACCTCGAAAGTACAGGAAATTGCTCTTCTTAAAACTCTTAGGAGAAGTCGGTTTTTATAAAAAAAGGCTAGGTATGCCGTTCAAGGAAGGTAGAACAAGACAAATTGTATGTTAGTAGGTATAGTATAGATAAATAGACAATAATACAGTAATACACTCGCAGTTGACCCTTGCAAGCATGATGAGCAATGCAGCAGGCTTCGCTAGCCCGGCAGGCGACCCGCCGAGCGCCCGCCGAGCGGCGCCGGCGCGCGGCGGGCTGGCGCGCGGGCGCGGTGCAAAAGATCTCAACGCGTTCCTCAACATTAAGTTTTTTGAAATACATTTTTTTAATAAAATGTATTGTACTAAGTAATGTATTATAGGTACCTACACAACTAGGTAATAAGATGGAAGTTTGGAAGTTAAATTGATTTAAAGTACTTTTTATTAATGATAAATGATAAATTAATTTTATTGCTGTTTAACTGGTGCATAATAATGTAAACTTTCTGTCTTACTCATTTAATCGGTGAACATCCTGTATGCCGGATATAGAATAAACAGATCGACAACAGCTGAGTGTGCTCTATAAAATTATTCCGATAAGAAATTCGAAAAATGTTCCTGTAAAGTAGTTACATACCATCTCCTTTTTTAAATAAAACTTATCTTGATCACCTAATACATATAACATATTACTAGTTTTTTGAGTATTGTACATGCATATTTTATAATGTTATTTAATGAATACATTGAGATATTTATTTTAATAAACGTTACCTTCTAGCACATTGATTGATTTAGCTGTTCTACTCGTATATACACAATAATAATTGTGTACTTTAAGGTGGTAGGTACATTCTGAATTGAATGTCGCGATCTCCATAGGAAAGAAACATGTTATTATGAAAAGGTTGTTGTGCAAATTCACTTCCTAAGAAAAATGTTATGTATGCGATGCAAAGTTTTGTTATAAGTACACATAATTCAATCTTTTTATGTAGAAGTGCGTTTTTGATGATGCATGGGTCAAAGACGTTTCTCTTCAGGACACTATCCTCCTATAGGCTCCACTTCTATGCATTTTACCTTATTTCGATGCATGCCTAATAGGTAATATTATGTTCTAAAAATTATATAATCCTATTCATTACTTATATATTTATTATTTTTTTATTACAATTTTAGTTTTTGTGGAATGAAATGTGTTTTTTTTTCTATTTCTATTCTAATTGATCTCTAAAGCGTAGTGTGGTGCGCCGGCGCCGTACCACGAGATTGAAGACGAGCAAAGCAGATTAGATTTCTAGTCTATATTTTGAAGTATTCCCATTAGTTAGAGCAACGAAATTGAGGAAAAATCGGACGCCAGGCTAATTGTATACAAATAGATATTATCTTAAAGTTTTACAAAACTCCAAAGAGTGTTTGAAACTAATGTAAGAAAAAGTAAATTAAATATGATGAAGACTGTAAACATTATTATGTGTCCCAAAAGACGGTTAACATTATTATTTCAGATCTTTAGACATTTGTAGATCCTATGATGATGTCTAATGGGGTAGTCAGAGGCATATCCAAATACACATGGTACCTACATGCTCACATTTTGCGGAAGATAACATTCCATACGTGACAAAACGTACGTGGTTGCAAACCCATCGACGCTACTAGAAAGCTAACTGGTTTCCTCACGATGTTTTCCTTTCGTTCACCGTTTCGAGCCCGTGTTAAAGCGCATATATATTTTTTTCAAAATGCACGGCCGGATTCGAACCCACGACCTTCGGATCGAAAGTCGAGGCACTAACCCACACGGCCATCACGCCTTTGAATGTTGTCGGCCCACAATTTATTGAATGTTATGAAATCTTGTTTTAGCTCCACATTCGGCCCGATATTTTTATGCGATTTTGTTGCTTTTTCATTTGTTTCATCTCTAAGGCCGGTATTCAGAGACCTGACTCAAGCGTCGATTTGAACTCGGTTCAGCGGAACTCTGCTTAAGCATTGATTCGTTGCTTAAGTATCGTTTGTATTCAAGAACGTTGCTTGAGTAAATGCTCAGCTAAATCGAGTCTCAAGTGTCGATTCCTTTTTGTTTATGAATTCAGTCTGTTCTCATTTACATTTTTAATTTATTTTGTACTTCCATTCCGTTATACGCAGAAATTCAAAATGCCTGGATGAAAAATTAATGGCGACTCTCGAAAGTGAAGTAAAAATAACGTGTAACGGAACGACTTTAGAAAACTGACAAATTTATTCATTCATACGTCAGTCGTCAAGCAAGTCAATCAAATTTCAACAATCGCCAAATCGCGGGATGAAAATGTGAAATCAATGAATTTATTTTTACGCTTTGACCAAAGACAGGTAATACTGCTTGGTTATCGGCGGTAGTGCTTCTTGCCCTGGTCTGATGCATCATGTAGTGTTTGTAGACACAAACGTTGTGGAAGATAGCACCAGCACTCGTTGAAGATGACGAGACACGATTCACGAAGGATCTCTCTCAACAAGCTTAGCCTGGACATGATCTAACGATTAGCTGTTTCCCGTGACTCCTATAAACTTTATTTAATACGTTTTAAATAAGTGTGTGTAAAATATTAAATAAAAACATTATGGTAGTTTTGTCAATATATTTTTTATTTTACCCCAGCCAAACCAAATGTGTTTAGGTTATGTACGTAGGTAGAATTTTCGACATAAATAAAATAGGTAAGTAATCCTTATGAGTACCTACCTACCAAGACTAAACTAATAGTATTCTTTTATCTGTGCTAATACTAACTATAAATTCACAAGTCCTTATAACATTTGTCTGTATGAAACAGAAACAAGGTCCCCATGCATATTTTGAAGTCTTGTCTTGTGTGTCCGTTATTCTAGCATGCTTAGATGACCTCGAAAATACAACGAATCGAATATATTATCCATTTTTACTGAAAACAAAACAAAAATGCTATCTGAGTAAATGCTCAAGCGTGGTCCAGACCACTCTCAAGCATTTACTCAGATTCCTTTGAAAAATGTCAAACTCAAGCATCGATTTCATTTGATTGAGGTTTCTGAATAAGGAATTACTCAGGTGAACTCGACTCAGCTGAACTCGACTCAGCTGAACTCTGATCAGCAAAACTACTCTCAAGTAACGTTCTTGAATAAGAAACGATACTTAAATCGACGCTCAAGCACAGATCGACGCTTGAGTCAGGTCTCTGAATACTGGCCTAAGTTTGCGTTATTTTCATTTCAGATTTCCTGTGCCACGGGGCTAGTTTCAACAAGAAGTACGGTTAGTACAGGCTAGCGCCGCAGCTCGCCCCTCCTTCCGAACGAGACGCATTCTTCCCCAACAACCTCTCTTCTATAACTCACTCTAAATACCTCAAGCGCGTGTCCGGCGCGTGTCCGGCGCGTGTCCGGCGCGTGTCCGGCGCGTGTCCGGCGCGTGTCCGGATCTGACCGATGCTCTCGTTCAGGTCGCAGGGGGCTAGTTGCGTTTTCTCTCCATTGTTTATTTTAGTCACGCTCGCTTTTTTGCAAACTTATTCTATTTTTGTATTCTATAATGACTATTTACTAGGCAACTTCTAATCTAAACTTACAATTTAAGCCTTGTTGTCTTAAGGCTTCAAAGGATCAAAGATAAGATAAAGATTTATTTATTTGTTTTACGGAATGCCTATAGATTTGAAAGAATATGTCTACCTAAGGAATGCAGTCTAGGGAATACAGTCGTCATCATATTTAATTTTTTTTAACTTACAATGATTTGAATCGATAGGTAAGTAATACTTCTAAAACAATATTTCGTGACTGTATTCCCAAGGTGTTCCTTTTGTTAAGAAGCCTATGGACCCCCATAAAGTAAGATGTACGTCCACTGTCCAACTACAGTATTTGGCACAAGGCGTAGGTAACCCATTTAGCAGAAGCTTACATTCCATTTGCCTTCTCCGTTTAGAGCGAACGAAGATCTTAATCGCAACTTGGACGATTTTGTGTTGTATGCTTGTCCCGGCACAACTGTCGAATACTCGAATCGTTAATCCAATCTTCATGAAACTTGGTAGGTATATAGGTAGTGATAAGTAAATTCGCTACTATTTCAACGCCCTTCAATAGTTTTGGATACAAATCAGAAATATTATTAGTAGGTACCTCATTTTCATTTCATTTTTCAGCCATTACTGTCCCACTGCAGGGCAAAGGCCTCCCTTCCATTTTTCCACTCTTCGCGATTTAACGCTGCTACAGGCCAAGATGTTAAGTGGACATCCAACTCATCACGCCATCTCCTAGGCCTACCACGTCTCCGTCTTACGTTGGGTGGGATCCATTCTGTGGTTCTTCTTGCCCACAAGTCGCGTGACATGCGGCATACATGCCCTGCCCAGTTCCATTTGAGGCTGGCGGCTTTATGACCAACGTCAAATATTTTTGTTTTAGTACCTACCTAGTAAAAATCTAAAAGCCGCTACGTGTCCTAGTTTCCGAGATGGGAGGAGAGTTGAAGGGGGGTAGGGGAGAGGGGGGAGTTTTAAAAAATGAATTTGTCTAATTAACTAAAAAAAACCAAGTCTCTCAACTTCCACATTTATTCAACATTTTAAATAACTGTGGTCAACACTTTTTAATGTCTTAGGCCAGTATTCAGAGACCTGACTCAAGCGTCGATCTGTGCTTGAGCGTCGATTTAAGTATCGTTTCTTATTCAAGAACGTTACTTGAGAGTAGTTTTGCTGATCAGAGTTCAGCTGAGTCGAGTTCAGCTGAGTCGAGTTCACCTGAGTAATTCCTTATTCAGAAACCTCAATCAAATGAAATCGATGCTTGAGTTTGACATTTTTCAAAGGAATCTGAGTAAATGCTTGAGAGTGGTCTGGACCACGCTTGAGCATTTACTCAGATAGCATTTTTGTTTTGTTTTCAGTAAAAATGGATAATATATTCGATTCGTTGTATTTTCGAGGTCATCTAAGCATGCTAGAATAACGGACACACAAGACAAGACTTCAAAATATGCATGGGGACCTTGTTTCTGTTTCATACAGACAAATGTTATAAGGACTTGTGAATTTATAGTTAGTATTAGCACAGATAAAAGAATACTATTAGTTTAGTCTTGGTAGGTAGGTACTCATAAGGATTACTTACCTATTTTATTTATGTCGAAAATTCTACCTACGTACATAACCTAAACACATTTGGTTTGGCTGGGGTAAAATAAAAAATATATTGACAAAACTACCATAATGTTTTTATTTAATATTTTACACACACTTATTTAAAACGTATTAAATAAAGTTTATAGGAGTCACGGGAAACAGCTAATCGTTAGATCATGTCCAGGCTAAGCTTGTTGAGAGAGATCCTTCGTGAATCGTGTCTCGTCATCTTCAACGAGTGCTGGTGCTATCTTCCACAACGTTTGTGTCTACAAACACTACATGATGCATCAGACCAGGGCAAGAAGCACTACCGCCGATAACCAAGCAGTATTACCTGTCTTTGGTCAAAGCGTAAAAATAAATTCATTGATTTCACATTTTCATCCCGCGATTTGGCGATTGTTGAAATTTGATTGACTTGCTTGACGACTGACGTATGAATGAATAAATTTGTCAGTTTTCTAAAGTCGTTCCGTTACACGTTATTTTTACTTCACTTTCGAGAGTCGCCATTAATTTTTCATCCAGGCATTTTGAATTTCTGCGTATAACGGAATGGAAGTACAAAATAAATTAAAAATGTAAATGAGAACAGACTGAATTCATAAACAAAAAGGAATCGACACTTGAGACTCGATTTAGCTGAGCATTTACTCAAGCAACGTTCTTGAATACAAACGATACTTAAGCAACGAATCAATGCTTAAGCAGAGTTCCGCTGAACCGAGTTCAAATCGACGCTTGAGTCAGGTCTCTGAATACCGGCCTTAGTAGAGTTTACATAGAAAATAACTAAATAATACGACGACCTCTGTGGTGCAGTGGGTGAAGGCCCGCTTGAGACGCAGAGGTTGCGGGTTCGATCCCCGCTGCGGGTCAAATGATCTGCAAATATTTGTCTTGAGTCTGGTTTTTTTCTATTTATAATATGTACCTATGTATTAACAAAAAAAAATATCTATGTAGTGTATCAGTCATCTGGTTACCATAACACAAGCGTTAAATTGCTTAGCTTGGCCGTGTGGAATGTCCAAGGATAAATAACTGTCAAAAGGGTCAACTCAACATGCTTCAACAAACTTCGCCTTTAAAAAGAGGTTTATAGCCTAAATCCGACTCGTATTGTTTCAAGTTTGTCATCAAAATCTATTTTTAAGAATTAAAACTTTGGCTGCTGGTGTTTTTAATTCAACAATAAGATTAGATTTTGGTAAAATTTTTGGTAGTTTTGGTCTTCGACGCATTTTGGGCACGTGGAAGGGTCATATTACAAAGGAGAAGGTGCTCAGTGCTGCACAGTTGGCCAGCAACAATGTCGTCTCTGCGGGCCGCTCGGCGGGCGCTCGCAGCGGGCGGAGCATGCTCGTCCGCCTCTACAGACTCTGCTCGGAGAAATTGCACGTAGGTACCTACTTACCGAGCAGTTAGACGCCCCATACTAAGTTTTAAGGAATTCGCTATGTTTCACATTTAACATTGACCCTAAACACTGGATGCAAACCGATAACTATAAACCCATTACAGACGGAGCGGTCGTTCAAGGGGGTTTCTGGGTTTTTTGTCCAGAAATCCCCTTTGCTTCTCTTTTGAAAACCGGCAGGGCAGTTTTGGACAAAAAGTCCAAATATCCCCGTCGAAGGGGATCATCGCAGGGCATTTCTGGACTAAGCCGTTCACGACAACACCTGGTTCGACTTACTTGCCCACAAGCGCGTACAGCGCCATCAGCAAGCCTCACCTTACATTTTAGAGCATTCTATGCCAAATTTGTAGCTTTCGCTCCCGTATCGGCCTTTCGTAAGTGCCGGACTTACCAATCGGACGCTGCATAAATCATCTCATGTAGATCAAAATGTCCATTGATGATGATGATGACCCTGCCCTGCCTGATGTATTCCGATAAACTTTAAAGAACACTTGAGACAGTTCGACATACCGGCTTCTTCGCCCGGCCCTGTTCTTGGATCTCCGCTGTGTCTGCAGCTTCCGCTCGGCTGTCAGCCAATATCCTGGGGCAAGCGCGCTCAACTTCCAAATGAGACTCTGTCTACTGCCGACCTCGGATGAGTAGGAAGCGGTGGCGCGGCGTAGCGCGCTACGAGCCGCCCGCAGCTACGCGCCTCTGCGCGACTACGCCGCTACGACAAGCTCGTAGGCACGGGGCGGCGCTGCGTCAGGGATGATAGTACTTGGGCGGCTTATTATCTCATATGAATTACCTATGTTTATTCCTATTCTCTACATTTCTCGTGTCGCAACTTCGCAATCGCTACATGGAGCACTTTAAAGGCGTTCGTATTTAGAATGAAATTATGTAAGTAATGACTTTGCAATTATTTTCAGCTAGCGTTTTTCCTCCTTGCGTAAACAACATAAGATCTTGTAACAAGTGGCAAAATTAAAATTTGTATTAAACTGAGTTCAATTTCGTAAGAAGAAAGAAATTTCCTACACTCTCGAGGTACATTTATGTTCATAGCTCCAAAGATCCTCATCATCAGACCAAATAATTTTCTAAATCAGTCAAGAAAATAATAATACTTACATACAGTGAAACATAGAACGTCCTCTTTTTTTGAACTCAGTTAAAATACCTATATAGCTAAACTTAACTAACCAAAAATGTTGCCGTCCCTTTCATAGCGATTGGAATAAAAAGGATGGCATACATTTTTTTTGTTAGGTTAGTTTAGCTCTTGCGCAACTCCAAATTGCCACTATTATTAACCACAGGCATTAGAATCACCTAGCATGTAAAACGAAACTTAAGTGATCCTTGAGGTCCTACAAGAATAAATGATTTTTCTTTCTTTCTTTCTTTCATTTAAAAAAGGAGGACTAATATAAATAAATAATAAAATATATCTGAACATTCGACACAGTGTCATCTAGTCCCAAGCTAAGCAATTAAATGCTTGTGTTATGGTAACCAGATGACTGATATGTAACTTAAATATTTTTTTTTGTAAATTTTATACATTCATAATTACATAGAAAACACCCAGACTTTTAAATATAAGTCAATTTCAGGGAAAAGGTAGTTGGCGACTTTGCAAGACTTCCTTCACCTTTAAAGTTTGAAAAACAAGTGTTGCATGTCGATCAAGTTGCGGCTCGGTTGTTTCCGTTGTTTTGTATGACGCGTTCGGTTGTAACATTAAAATTACTCTTACGAGCAACCCGCGTCAGGGCGGGCGGGAGCGGGGGCGAGGGCGGGGAGCCACGTGACCGACCGAGTTGCTCGGCACGCGGCTTTGCTCGCACACACCCCCGGCCCGTCTGAATCATTACGGTTACTAAAAATACATGCATCTATTGATTTGAAAAATAAAATACGAGTAAATGTTACAATCATGCTTGAGTTATAGAAAGAAGCTTTTCAAAAGCACGCTAAGAGAGTTTACATTACATACGAGTATTTATGAAACGACATAAGTAGACGGTCAGGGCGGATTGGTAGTTGCCGCGTACACAATGTATCGGAGGACGCTGGCGCAGGAGGCTCGCGGGGGGGCGTGGGAGGGGCGCCACGTGCTCTTGCGGCACGAGGCGGGCGGCGTGAGGCGCACGTGAGGACGCGCGTGCCGGCGGCTGTCTGCGCTCCGGCAGCTCCTTCAATCCTCGCTCGCTCCTCCTCGGGAACGGTCGCCTTCTATAGGCACAAGGACGCGGGAGAGAGTGGCATGACGATTGAGTGCGCGAAAAATGAGGGAGGGTCCGCTCGTCGGCTGGACCGGCACGGGTACATCGACATGGCCGCGGCGCTGGGCACAGCGCCGGCTGGCTGGCCGCGCGAGTGGCACGCGGAGCCCGCGTACACCGACCGCTGCTTCCTAGAGCCGCGCCCGCTGGTGCCGGTGCCGCTGTCGTACCACCGCCGGCCACAGATGCTGAACTCAGCGCACTACCAGCCGATGCAAGGTACGTGGGCACTTTGCTCTCGGCGACAAAACAGAAACCAGGCGCAAAAAAAGGAAGGAATTCGATTGTGATTTTCATTATTTTCATTGAATAACCGTAAACAAAAGCAAATAACTTTTCAATCCAAACGTAACGGGTTGACCGCTCAGCTTGAACGTGACCAGTTAAAAGATAGATCGAGCTGGTTAACGCATTCAGCATCTTAGACGCACATACTCTCCAGGTATAGGCCTAGCCGAGCACCGAGCAGACCTCCTCGGGACTGAGGCAGAGAACGGGTATACACTTCTGCACAATCACAGAAAGGAAGAATGAATTAGTGCTCACTTGTCGATTTCAACATAACTAGTAGTTCGCTCCGAACGAGATCTCGCGCACCCTTAGCTGGTGGTTTATTTTGTACCAACTTGCTTCGACTACCTACCATTAACGTCACTGTTGAGTTGACTAATTGATTTTTTACGAAATCTGGCTGCTAAACCTCTACGTTCATCGAGTTTTTAATGAAAGTCAAATCTCAATTGTTAAATTAAAAATACCTACCAGCGGTCATATTTTGATACGCAACTATGCAAAAATTTATTACTTCATAAATCTATACTATAAAAACACTAAACAGATAAGTAAAAGAAAAATAAAGAATATGTCAGGCAGCCATGGAGAGATCCATTCTAGGAATCACTTTAAGATTGAACAACATAAAAAACTTAATGTATTAAGTGTTAACAAATTGCATAAAACAACAACAAAAACATTTCTACTTCCACTTCACATACTAACGAAACAAGATACAAACACTTATCACATAACCTAATAAACCATAACAAGACGCATAACTACTAACCTATAACAAACACCTTATCACAAATAAATCAACTATCTTCAGCAATGACGTAATAAATCAACTACCTCCCTGAATAACAAAAAATATCATATAAGAAGGTTTAAAGTGGCAATAAGAAGGTGGGTGGAGAGTTTCAATGGGCCATGGAAACTTTCGTTAGATCATCTTACTGAACGAATGGAAACATTCCTTTATATTCAAAACAAAATTGCATAGATCTTCTAGAAATTACTTGTCTCATCCATCACCTATTTACATGACCACATAAAAAGTAGTCCAGAGGCGTCATATGTGAACTTGCAGGCCATCGTCCCGTTTGTACCTATCCAGACATGGCATTTTTTTGTTAAGGATATTCTGCTATTGTGCGCAGGTGCACCGTCTTGTTTCACCATTATTATTATTCCGTTGTTCCTCCAATAAAAGGTCTGATATTTCAATGTATTTTGCCCTAAAACCAAATGTTTATTAGCCAATTTTATCTTAAACAATAATCCTACTGATTCGCATAATAAAATAGCGAGGGTTTATATTTAAAATTTTAGTTGGTTCGATTCCCAGGTGGGATAAGCAATTTTAGAAGATCTATAATGCAATTTTGTTTCTTTTTAAAAATAAAGGAATGTGTCCTTTTGAGTAAAATGAGCTAACTAAAGGATTTAAGGTAGTTCCCCACCAGGGCCCATTGGAACTTTCCACCCTATTACATATAGGGTGTTACTGTTTCTAAAAATAGTCATTATAATAGCCTGACTTTGTTATTTTGCAGTCGCAGACTGAAAGCACTACTGACTTTGAAGTCGGTGGTAACGTGGGTTGTAACGGAATTTTTGTGCACAGCGTAACTACTCGTTACTTTGTTGACATCGGAATGTTTGTGTACACACTATACCTGTTGATATGCCTCAGGTCTAGTTTAGCTTGAGGTAAAATAAATGGAAAATTACGGCATAGATGTGCTCTCGATAAGGTTTATTTGCAACTTTTTCTTACGAGTAAACAAATGACATAACATTCCGCCCTCCTAAAGGACTAGCTGGTTCTTTTTAATAAAATTAAGTTCGTATGAGCAACTGGCCAACTCTGGACTATCTGGTCTCAAGCCGGACCGACAATTTAACGTGCCCTCCGAAGCACGGAAGCGCTCAGTATGCGGTCCCTCATGGTGACGACAACTTCCTAAAATGACAACTTCCGAAAACGACAACTTTTTAGAATGTCATCTTCCTAAATTGACAACTTCCTATAATGACGACGACTGACTTTTCGTTGTAGTTTTTAATTTTAAATGTATAATTTTCTTTAAAAATTGTACTTATGCTATTGTCACCCATCCAAGTAGTGACCGCTCAGAACGTTGCTTAACTTCGACGATCTATCAAGAACGTTCAACGTTCTAAGCAAGCTTCGCCACGAGCGCTTCCTTCTTTTTAATTAAAATACTAGACACTCAAGATCTTATTGTGGTTTACGAATAATGAATTGAATGCATGATGATCATTGATAACTAAACTTTGTTGGGATGACTAATGTACTGAATTTAGACCTACTGCCCTTGTTTACCTATTTTTTTTAATTTGTTTACAAATCAAACATTTGAGTCTTATTTGTCAGTGCAATAACAAAAGTATTATATTACATAAAATAGAGATATTGTATTGTTTATCAAATCTTACGGGAAAAGTATCAATCTTTTATTCTTTCTGAATCACCTAGCATGTAAGACGAAACTGAAGTGATCCTTGAGGTCCTGCCAAAGTAAACCATTTTTCTTTCTTTATTTCTTTCTTTGGCTAAGGCTAAGGACTCACGAAGCGGTTTTCAGGCGCGCCCGCAGCCTTTGTAGAATACAGATATTTATGTAAAAAATTCACGACGCGTTTTACGGGCGCGGCGTGTGCGATAGTTCGCGGGTCCCGCTGCACAGGCGCGGCGGTCGGCGGCATCCTGTACCGGCGGGCGCGGGTTGCACCCGCGCGCTCTGCGATCGGTTACGGGCTACCGCAGTGGGCAGCGGGGGGCGGTCTAGAACTCAACTGATCGTTTAACCGCCCCTCTTGCGATAATCAACCGCCAAGATTGCGAGCGATAATCGCAACCGCGACGGCCGGCGCTGCGTAACCGCACAAAACTCCGGTCTCGTGAGTTTTGAAAATAAAACTCCATTCCTCCACTCCATCAGGTTTGGGTAAAACCTTCGGTCCTTAGCCTTTCTTTCTTCATACATCAGAAAAACAATTATGATCTCGGACTAATTTAAATGGAGGAGCCATTTAAAGTTGGTGTAAAATATTGCTCACGCAGGAGGCTGTGTAACAGGACCGTATTCCCAACCCAGATGAAGTTGGTCTGGACATCTGGCAAGGCGAAGTGATGGCAGGTAGAGTAACTACCTGCCATCACTAAAATATCCAGTTATGGATCCAGGAGTCAGACTGGGATTATGGTTAGAAAAATATTGTTCGCGCGCCTGAGATTTTTGATACCTACGGAATGAAAATAAGTTATGGTTGAAGTTTTTGCTGTTTTTTTTTTCATTATATGGTTATACTATTGATGAAGTTTGCGAAAGATGATTCGAGTAAGAAGGGGTGAACGCTGAAATGACGGTTGATTGGGGAACATGGAAAAAAAATAAGTTGTGCAGACCCCACATCTACATGTATATGTTGTATATGTTGAACCTAGTGTACTAGTAGTTCGCCCGAACGAGATCTCGTGCACCGTTGGTTGGTGGTTTATTTTGTACCTTTTGTAGGTACCTTTTGAGTTGACTTACCCCCGGTTCCTATATCCAACGTACGGATGTCCGTAGTTAGGTCGTCATAGCAACGTTGTTTATACAACACAAAATGCATGACACTTTTTTACACATAACAACGTTGCTATGACGACCGTCCTACGGACATCCTACGTTTTGTTGACCCTTGACATGATGCTGTCATGTCATGTCGCTACCTTTTTACAAAGCCAGAAGCAGAAGTGTTGCACGCAGTTATTTAATATATTGTCAAAAATTATTTTGATTTAGAAAAATATTTGATGATTTTTACAAAAATATAGTTTCTGTAAGGGTGGTTTCTACTTAATAACCTATTGGTTTTAATTATTTCGGCAGAAAAAAAATGTTTGTAGGTTTTTGCTCGTGTTTGGTTGATGACTGCCGACCGAACTGACGAAGTTATTGTAGTGTAGTCACATTGATACTTTTAAAAATTCAGAAAAATCTAATTCCATGAATATAGCTAAATCATTTGTTCCTTCGTTCGTATGAGCAAGTGGCCAACTCTGTTGACGGAGTTTTTAGGCCGCCTAAAGGCCTCCGTCATGGCTTAACGACTTTAAAAGTCGGGTCCGACAATTTAACGTACCCTCCGAAGCACGGAAGCGCTCAGCTGATAATGCCACTTGCGGTCACCCATCCAAGTTGTGACCGCTCAGAACGTTGCTTAACTTCGATGATCTATCAAGAACGTGTTAGCAAGCTTCGCCACGAGCGCTTCGTATAGTTAGATTTGTCGAGTTGAAACACTTTAGTGGTTGGTTGGAACCACTGACAAAATATTAGATTTTAAATTTATCGATGTATTTTAAAAAACTTTACATCTTAGAATAAAAAGTAATACTATTTTGAAATGTAATTTTACCCTTTCATATGACACCCCACTTAAAGTGAATGCATAACTTTTAAATTTTTTTCACCCCCTTGTGAACCCCATATCATTACAACCCGTCAAGGGGTTGTAATGATATGGGGTTCACAAGGGGGCGATCATACTCATTAGGTTAGCCGGAGAGATTCGACAGTTGTGCCGGGAAATACAAACATACAACGCAAAATCGCCCAAGTTGCCACTAAGATCTTGGTTCGCTTCGCTTACTCGATCGATAAAGAGGTAAAGTTAGTTTGTTTGCAGGGGGTGATCTCCGAAACTACATATGCGATTTCAGAAATTTTTCACCGATGTGTAGAATGAATTTTCCCAATGAACATAGGCTATATTTTATCCCGGTAAAATAAGTATTTTTTTCGGTGCGATCATTTTTGTAACTGAAGTCGACGAAAGTCTGTTCGTAAGAATGCGTTTTCTACGAATTTCTCCTTAACGGTAAGAGTTATTTAAATGCTTTTTATGGAAAAGTTGTTAAGCTTAATGAGATCTATAAAAATAAGTATACGACGTCATATATTTATTTGTTACGGTTAACACAAATTGGTATAATTACTTTTTAAAAACTGAAAAGAAAACCGCAGGCTTATTACTTATCTCGCCATAGCAAAGCGACTGCAACGCGCGCGATATTTTGCTCAATTCGTGTTATCTAAGAGCGATAGCAAAGCCACTGTCTATTGTTTGGAATCACTTTACGAATTAGCTCTTAGATAATACGAATTAGCGATTTAAAAGCAATAATTGCACAATTATCGCAGGAGGTTGTGTACAGGACTTTCTTGCACAGAGAGGGACTAAAAGCCTGAACAACCAATTAATCGTGCGCTCTGAAGCACGGAAGGAAGCCTAAAGCCTCTGCCGTAAAGTTATTAAATACAATGCAGTGTTTACTGTCGAACCGGTAGTAGGTAGTGATACGTTATTTCCCGGCTCACCTAATGAGCTTGATCGGTTAAAGGGTTGTAAAGATATGGGGATCACATGGGGGTACATTCATACAGTTTTTAATCAGAATCTATGTTTCACGAAATAATTATATTTTTGCATGGTTGCGTAACAAAATACGACCACTGATATTTTTAATTTGATAATTGAGATTGGACTTTGAATAAAGACTTGATTGAATAGTAGAGATCTAGCAGCCAGGTTTCATAAACAATCAATAAGTCAACTCAACAGCGACTTATATGGGGTAGTCAAAGCAAGTAGGTACAAAATAAACCACCAGTCAACGGTGCACGAGATCTCGTTCGGTCCGAACTACTAGTATAACTGATTCATCACACCAGTTTATTTATTTTCAACCATCATCCGACCTAACAGCACCTATCTTCAGTACGATGTTCACTCACATCCGCGATTACCGCCAGCGATCTCGTCGCAGGCGCAAGCGCAGCGCAGGTGACACGTGCCTCGCCGGGAGGTGGAGACGCGCGGGGCACAATGCGTGCATTGTTCAGCACACAATGGGATGGTTGGTATCGCGCGCCGGCGCCGGCGACGCTACGGCCTGGCTCATGCTGCCCGAGACCGCAACCGTATACTCACTCAGTCACTATCACCAATGGACAATTTTGCTTTTTAAGTACATACATTCATACAAAAGAATAATTGGTTGGTCGACAGGTTGGACTTGAGAAATGACGCACATGTTATTCGGGCTCGGGTTCTCCTGCGACTCTCTACTTCGTAGAGCATAGAGCCGGATCAGGGAATGAGTTAAATGGCAGAGGAAAAATTTAATTTACCCAAACAAATCAATGAGATGTCATATGCAAGAGCTTGTTGTATACCACATGGGATGAATGCGGAATAAATCCAAAATATAGTTTACTTCAAAACACTTATCACTGTTTAAATGTAGGCAATTATAAACAGGTTTGTTAATGTTTGTTATACTGGGTCGGGATCCCTGGCTGCCTCCACGTGGATAGTCGGAGCTTGACCGCACGCTACTAACAGCATCACAGCACTAAAGTGTTGATTTGAACATAAAAATGGGAAGAAGGTGCAGATTTGATTTTCTCATCAAAGGATTTGATCAAAGGATTGGGGTTCTCCTCTATACGAAGAGTTACGAATTATATATGACACGCGTTTTAAGTTTTTATACTTAACAATTGGTAAAGAAATATTACCAAACTATTTTATGGAAACAACTTACTTAACCTCTTTATAAAATCGAAAACTAATTAATAGTTAAGCTACACCAAATAGCACACAAGTACTACACAGATACAGATTGCAAACTTTTAACACCCCTCTTTTCGTCAGGGGTTATAAATAAAATAGTGTGCACACAAACATTGCTTCGTGCGTAAGTATTTATTAAAAGGAGGCCATCATTTGGTTCGCGCGTTCCAAAGGTACATTACTTCTGATCATATCTCGATAACGGAACTAGTACGAAATTCGGTAACTTTCGTCTGCTGAGTATGAAACGTCGAGTAACAGTTTAGAAAGTGATGATGACGCAGCGCGCGCGCTCGCGTCCGCTCCGTGCCGGCCCGGTCTCCGGTCTCCGGTCTCCGGTCTCCGGTCTCACGTCGGCGTCGCGGTCGCGGCCCAAACCTTTCCATACACTAAGTAGTAGCTCGCCCCGAAAGAGATCCCGTTAATTGGTGGCTTCATTTTGTAAGTAAGTACGTGCTAATACTGCGAACCTACCTACTTTATTATTGTATTCTGCTCTAGCCTACATGAAAAAAATCATGCATGCAAATCGTTAGATCATTTTCAAATCAGTGCAAGTTGCAGTGATAACGCCACCTAGTTTCCAGTCTAACTTGAACTAAGAAGACACCCAAATTTTTCCATTTGAGAGCTCAGGTTAAAGTGGATATTTAATTTTACATTTATCGTCGTGTTTTATAAACTATATACCTAGAATAAAAATACAATTCATCTTGGAATGTACAAACATAACCTCTTCATTATGATACCCCAGTTTATCCCACTCGAAATATTAGCATAACTTTTTTAAAATCCTTGGGAACCCAATATGTTTACAACCCTTTCACCAATTAGGCTCATGGATAAGCCGTAAATGTAGGTACTTAGAACTACCTTTAAACCTGTCAAGTTTAATGTAGATTTGATTAACGGTTCGACAGTTACAGAACAACATAAACATAATACAAATCAAAATCGCCTACAAAATCGTCTTCGCTCGCTCGAGTAATTATCTGACACTTATGGTATGGTTAGGTATTTTTATAGTACGTAGATTTAATTGTATCGATGTAGCAGATATATATAGCTCAATCTAATTTGGTACTACTTAGTCAATCTTTAAATGAGTATATATTGCAAATCTTCAAATGTTTATGTACCGGTTTTATCTTATGTTTAACAGAGTCCAAGGACAGCGATATGATTCTTCGCGTCTTGTATGTTAATGAGCCTTATAGAATATGTAATATGTTTATTATTAGATGTATTCCGCTGTAGCTGCGAGCGGTGAGCGCCGTCTCCGCCGCACTCCGCCGCACTCCGCCGCACTCCGCCGCACTCCGCCGCACTCCGCCGCACTGCCCGCGGTGGGCGTTGCAGCTCCGAGTCGAGCCGGCTCGAACTTGTGCCCTTTTGTGTAAAAAACAAAAAAAAAATCGTTTATTTTGGTAGGACCTCAAGGATCACTTCAGTTTCGTCTTACGTGTTAGGTGATTCTAATAATGCCTGTTCCAACGCAACTCCCTACACCAGGTGTTTCGCATGATACTTCTGAGGGCGGGCGGCCGTGGCTCACTTTGTCTGACATTTATTATGTTATAAAAGTTGGAGGAACTTGTTCCCAGCGCTTTGCGTGCCATGCTATGGCACGCAAAGCGCTGGGAACAAGTTCCGAGGCCCCCGACGGCTCCAGGAGGCTGCAGCCCTCGCAGGGCTCCGCGCGTCTCCCGTGAGGCGCCCCCAGCTCGCCTGCGCTCAAACGAAAGTGAAAACTAAGCAACAATATGCATCTATGTTAATGCGCATTAAGTGCCAGCGTGAATATTCTCTCGCAGGTTTCGGCGGTGGTGAAAGTGCTTACTTTTTTGAGAAAGGAAAAGTTGCTCATTTTTTGTAGAGGTCCGCCCGCTTCCCCTTGCCTCCCCCCTTTGAAAGTGAAATTCGCGCTCGAATTTGAGTCAGTTTGCGAGCGGTCCCACGCACTCTGCAGTCGGAGCGAGTCCGGCCGATGCGGCTGGTGCGCTCACGCCCGCGCCGGCCGACGCGAGCGGGCCCGCCACCGATAGCCGCGCGGGTCAAGTTCGAGAGCGCCACTGATACCGACCGAGGTTATCGCCTCACCAATACGAACGCGTTTTTATAGGTTTGGGTTCGGTTCCTGTACAACATTCTGCTGGTACACAATTCTGTTCTAGAAAGATTTTTTACACTGTCTGGTCTCATGGCTCGGGGCTACATCATGTCCTGCCGTCTCCGAGTCTGACTACTTGAACACTAACAACGGTTTGCTTCCCCGCCTAAATCACTGAACCGATTTGGATCAAATTTAGTAAACAGAGATTAAAATTAGGGATAAATGTTTGTATGGAAGAAAGAATGTATGTTCTGTTCAAGCGTTTTAGAAATGTCGACCTATGTAGGGATGAAATAGGAGATAAAAGTTTGTATGGAAGTCCGCCTAACCCAGGAACCGATTTTGATGAAATTCTGTACAAAAATATGCTTGAACTTGGAATGCTATTTTATGTGGGTTGAAATAAGGAATTCTTTTTTGCATAAAACGTACCTACTTATTAGCAAAGATAAAAAAAACCATGAGACTTTTAGGTGTAATGTACATAGTATTTGGTAGGTATTTCTGTTGGTCGTGTGGAGTGATGGACCCATGTCATGTTGTTAGATAATGTGTTTATTGTAGAACGTTTGGATGACTTGTGTTTGAATTAAATACATGTAACATTGTGATATTGTAATCTCTGACTAATGCTAAGTGCACGCACACGAGGTAGAGACATCGAGGTATTGAACGTCGAGGTATCGTCGATCGAGCTAGAGTATGAGACCTCTCAGTTTTATCTTCATCGTTGAAGGTTTACCCAATATTGGTGAATGTGCCGAGTCATGTAGGTACAGGAAGGCCAGGAACGTTCAAATGTCTCACATCAGTTCTGACGGAAAGCTTGTATGCCGTATTAAAATTGATGTTTAAAAAACAGAAAACTGCACTACCTACTCGGCATAGAAAATAGTAGTTTAACGAGAATATGTTATGAAATTCTTAAAAAAAAGTGTATGTAGAGTATTATGAGTCCGCGGGCGCACCTGGTCGAGCGCGTAAACACCATTGTCGCGGATATCGCGCACTCCCCCCCCCCCTCCCTCCGTCGCCCCTCAGGCACTGACTCTGTGCTAATCGGTCACTCAGCTAAGCGCGATGTAGCCTGCGCGAGTGCAATTAGTACGCGACACGACATCGCCCCCCACAAGCCCGCGCTCTCGCCGCAGATACTATTGTTCATATCCATCTCATAATGTTCTCTCACGTCACTGCAGCAGGCTACATTTTGCACTGCTCGATAAGTTATTACCTTTATTTATTTTACACTCCTTCTACGTGTTACAAATGAACATACGAATAATGAGTATAAATCTTCAAATAAGTAGGTACTTACACAACATAACCATAAAGAAAGAAAGAAAGAAAGAAAAATCATTTATTCTTGTAGGACCTCAAGGATCACTTAAGTTTCGTTTTACATGCTAGGTGATTCTAATGCCTGTGATGCATAGTGATGGTATTCATTCGTACCTGATCAAATCCAATCCAACATCCGATTATACAATTCTGAATAATTTCAGTGGCGTTGTTCAGGCGCTCCGGGGTGCTTTATTCACACCCGGGTGTTCACGATTCCATTCTAACGCGTGACCTTGCCACACTAGGGATTAAATGAAAAGATACTATGCTCAGAGTCGTTAACAATTTGACTAACCGCAAGTGCATTATTAAAATTCGCTGAATACATTGTCGGTTCTGGCCAAGTCATGATGAAACTCGTTTTAATGTTAAAAAGGATTAGTTAGAATCATGTTCAAAGATTTCGTTACATACCATACCTTATTTCATGCCATAAATACATAAATTGTAGGTTTTTAAATTCAATATACCTACATTTTTTTTTACCAAGGGGAGGCCTTTGCCCAGCAGTGGGACACAATGGGCTAATAATAATAATAATAATAAATACCTACATTTTATTTTATACAATATGTGGATATTTCAGTAGATTAATGGAAATATTTTATTGTTTTTATTTACCTAAAATGTTTACTTAAGCTTAATTGTTGACTGTTTTCTGTTCACACTTTGTTATCTATACTAGTTACTATACGTGAAAACCTTTAATTAGCTAAGTTTTTATTATTTAAGCTAAACTGTTAATTAAGCTGTTGGTTTTCCAATAAATCTATAAATCGAAACTAATTGAGCACAGTTTAATCTGACATTTGACAGTGAGTGAAAATTACGTTTAAATATTCTACAACGACAAAAGGATCCACTCTTTATTAAACACTGGCTATGAGGCGTTGAGACTACGTAGCGCAGCGTAGCACGGCGTAGCGTGGCGTAGCGGAGCGATGCGAAGCGTAGCGCAGTGGCGTTAGAGGCGTCTACGAACCACTCAAAAAGGGATGCACCCTTTCACCTCTAATGCTGAATCCTGCAAATCAAGCTACGAAGAGATTTTGAAGTAATGTTAAAGTCAATTGATTACATAAAGTATGAGCAATATTGTTAATCGTTTCTGTAGGAGTTCCACTCCCACGGCAACAGCCCAAGCCTAGGTCCGTACCTAAGTGGTGCCCTTGCGCATGTTTGCCCCAACCTATCTTCTTCCGGCGTAGAGTCTTCAGTCTGCTCTCGCAACAGTCCGGTGAAGTTACGATTAAGGTCCCACTGACCAGTAACGATTGAAAAGTCCATCCGAAAAAAAACTTCAAATGAAAGCGGTCGGATGCCGCATGCAATCTGACTGAAGTTTGTCTAGTTCAGAAGCCGCTCGAGTTGCAAGTTGCAACCCACTTCGTAATCATTGACTGAGGTCCAATCTTACGTAGTGCGCTTCAAAATAATAATTACGTGATGAAGCTTCAAGTGTGCCAGTAGTCGCTTTGTTTACATGCGACGAAGCCACGTGCGAGGCGAGGCGGGCGACGCAGGCTGCGGTGGAGGGGCGCGGGCGCGGGGTGTGCGGGTGCGCGGGCGCGGACGGCTCCGCGTCCGGCGGCAGTCGCGCGCCGCACGCCGCCGCGCACGCACGCCCGCCGCGCAGACCCGGCGCCCGCGCCCGCGCTCGCGCTCGCGATGAGTGAACATTGAGGTACGCCTCGCATGTCATGGAGTACCAGCACCAACCGCTCGCGCCGCTGGGCCCGCCGGCGCCGCCGCCGCAGCTGCTGCCGCCCGCGCCGCCACCGCCGCTGCCCTCTCTGCCGCAGCTGCAGCACGGACACGCGCACGCGCACGCACACGTGCAGGACGACGACCGCTGGAGCCAGTATCACATCTGGAGGCAGCACGTCTTCGTCAACGGTCAGTCCCGAGCGCCCTTCGTCGCAGGGATTCGTCCGCGCACTTTCTCCGCTCGACCGTAACCGATGTCCCGCCGCGGGAGACGCGAAAAAGAGAAAGTACGCGGACGTACGTCGTGCGAAATATTCTGTCGGTGGAGAGCTCTTTGTTTCGGTGATGGCTGGCCTTTCACCGCTGGGCGCGGGTCCGCTTCCGGGCGCGGCGGGTCGAGGCCGGCCCGCGCCTGCCACTTCCGATAAGCGAACTAATACCGAACACGATCGTCACAAAAACTACATACTTACTATGGAAACTGATGCGTTTTTAAAGTATTTTTCTCGTAACTCAGTTTTTAAAGTAACAAGTTCTCTGTAAGCCTTATCTATCAGCGTAGGCCGGTGAGTGCAGCAGTGTGGGCGCGTGAGGCTCGGACTCGCTCGGCGGAAGCCTGCAAACCAATTAGCGCGGAAGAAAGGAAGCCCTAGTGCGCTCCTCGTGTGCTATTCTATTTAGTTGGATGGTCTGGTGATGGTTATAGACTTATTCGCCGACCTCTGATAATAAGTGACAATTGTTTTATTAAGGTCGCCAATTGGTTTAAACAGCATCAAATATCTCTTAAGATCAATGAAGTAACATCTCTCCTGGCCGCTACCGGGAGCCCTCGTGGTGCGTGTTTCGTCAATCCCTTGCCTGTACGTGTGTGCATCCGATGCAGCATCTTAGTGTTCAGACTAAATCAGAGACTAATGATTGTTTCATCGAAATGATAATGTTGTCGGTGTTGACATTGGATAAATTTTCCAGAAGAATGAATTATCAAACACGTTGACCCTAAACTGGCCCTGCGACCTCGGCCAGCAGCGCTGCGCCAGCGCACGTGCGCCCCATGGCCGCTACAACGAGCCCCTAAATCCCTAAAAAGAACGGGGGAACCAAACAATACAAACATGTGTATTTTTGTTTCGCCAGTGGTGCTCTGAAGCACCCTCGTGTTGGTGTTCCCGGCAAGGAGTAGGACTCTACCTGCGCCGGCGCCGTTTGTAGTCATTGAGCCGCGGTACACGACATCTTTTGGTCGACTGGAGCGTGGCGGATCGCACTTTCACTCCGAATATTTGGGAAAAAGTGACGACCTTTTCGCGACTTTCTCCTCTCAGACCTGCCTCTCCCCCTCCCCCCCGCCCCGCTGTGCCGCTGCCCCCGCGTGCGCTGGGCGCTGGCGCGGCGAGCACGTGCTCACTTCCGCGTGCGCGACCACTTTTACTTTCCAACTCGACAGAGCCCCGCGGAGCAGCCGCAGCCGCTCGCTGCGACGCCACCGATGACGACACCCGCTGCAATTATGTTTTCATTTCTCATACTCGGAGAGTACGCTTGAAGTTACCTGAACATAGATTAGAAAACAATACGTTATTGCGTTACAATGTCCAATTCTAAATGTCGCATTATATTTTGACAGTTTTATTGAGCTATGTCGAGGCATTCTATAATAGCCACATCCTATAATTATAATTACGAGTATAATTTACCTCTAGTTAAAGAAGTAAAAACAACTACCTGTGTACAGGTGACATATTTCAATGCAACCTGTAGGAAAAGTACGTTTGAAAAGAAACAAAGATTTTTTAGTATTTAAAAGAGTTCGGAACGGTTCGAACAGTTGGTTCCACATTTATAAAAATCGACTTGTCGAGCCCTTTCATTTGATACCCATATTGAGAGGGGTGTGAAAAAACATGTAGCCATCTTGGATTAAAATTATACTGAATATAATATTATATTGTATTGTGATCAAAACTAAAGGTTGTACCAAATAATCAGATCGATCTGTCAACAGGAAGAGGGTAAAATTTCAATCACTAAATTTGACAAAACACACAAATAAATAAACAAACGGGTCAAGCTAAATAAAACCGTTTAATAATAATATCAGCAATAATCGACTAAACTTCAGCCAAATTCGACGTGCCAATTTTGTAAACAGTCACTACTTTACCTTAAAATAGCTTTCTTTTTGTTGATTTGTAAATTTAGACGCCATTGTTGAAACTCGGTATGAATACCTACTACCTATGTATGCACAAGTTGCAATATTAAAAATGTAATTATCCGACTTCAATTTCGTAAAGAAATTCCTGCACTCTCGAGGTGCATTTCCGTTCAAAACTTCGAATCCGCATCAGATCCTCAAAAAATAATTATGGGTCGAGTATACTCTTTCAAACAAATAATAGGTACCTATTTATAATCGGACTACTATTGACGGAACAATCGGTGCACATACATTAAAAAACATAAGAATAGAATACATACAGTGGAACATAGAACCTCCTTTTTTGAAGTCGGTTAAAAACAAATAGATAGACACACGGGTCTGAGGAATTAATTCTTGAAATGGGATGAAATAGGATGTCAAAGTATTCAATTGTCCGTGCGAGGTTGTATTGGTACCTACTATTCAAAAAAAATTCACTATCCAAAAATGTTTACATGCTGTTACAAACATTTGTCTCGCAACGAGAATCGAACTTCCAATGTGCTACTCTCAATTCCAATTTTCTTCCTAAATAGTGGATTGGGCTAAGACATCTCACGTTGCCAATGTTAGGTCGGCTACTTAGGTTCTCGATGTCATCATAAATGCAGGGATTGCACCCTAAATTGATTTGAGACATTTTGAATGCTATTCTTACTGACGAACCATTAAAAAAATGATGAACGAATGGTAAGGTACATAGAAAAGCTATCTATCTCGTACAACGGCGCGGGTACAGCTCTGCTAGTCTTTCATACGAGCATTAAACGAATTCGGGTTAGTTACTTACCACTCCAGAACGGCTGGACCGATTTTAATGGTCTGTGATTTGTGGAATTCTTCACCGCTCCGATAGCATAATACCCGCTTGATGCATTAAAAAATATAGGAGAAATTACGAAAAAAATAAATAAAGCGAAAATGATAAAGTTAGTAAATATGGTGTAGAACCCCGCGATCTTTCACAACTGACTGCTCACTCAAGTTGTTTGTGTCATTTGTGTCTAAGCTAACATAGCCGAAACTAAAGTGATGAGTTTGGCTCAATTTGCATAGATTATTGATGTTTTATTTCAAGGGGCGTAACCGTAACATAAGAATGTTCGCCGGGACAGCTTGTTTATATGATAAATGAAATAACTACTCAACCATTATAATATAAAAAGCAATTGAAAAAGTTCACTAAACTGATATTTAAAACTTGGTAGGAATAGTTCGTGATCCGATACAGTAGGTACAAGGTACAAGGGCTGCGTTGGTCGACAACACGCGAGCGACGAGCGGGTAGCGGCTCCAGCATGAGCGCAGCGCAGGCCCTCCGCCTCCGCCTCCGCCTCCGCCTCCGCCTCCGCCTCCGCCTCCGCCTCCGCCTCCGCCGCTAGAGAGTAAAAGTGCTGCCCCTCCCCCCACACTGGGCTGCTCTCTTCGGCTCACCTTCCGACTTTTACTTTCCACCAGGGGGGAGGGAGGGGTAGAGGGCGGATGCTGACCGACACCGCTAGCCAAACTTTACACAAATAGCGTGATATCTATATGTGGACTTTAGACAAAGAAGCAGATTTTTATATTTGATGGGTCATTGTGCTGAGTTGTGCTATCTTTCGAAATATTAGGGACCACTACAAATACAAATAGACAATGCTGAAGGAGTAGCCTTATTTTCTTGTCACTCGATTGTAAACATTACTCTTTTGTGTTTTGTTTGTGAATTCTGAATACGGCCTTACCCGAACTTCAGCAGCTTCAGTGCAGGCAAATGTGAAATAATCTCGCGTTATTTAAAAAAAACATAGTAACCCCATTAAATCCATCGATTAAAGTATGTTATGAATATTGCATGTGTTTAGGCTTTAGACTTATATATTTACTAAGTAATAGCTTACCTGACTAAGTGGGGCTTGGGGCTACTGGTATAAAATAACATAGAAGTAATATTAGAAATTGTAATCGAAGTGGTAAATTAACTGGGTAATATCTCTTTCTCTCATAGTCGGATAGTACGCTTGCACTTACCCGAACTTAGGGATGAGAACAGTACTTTACGTTATTGGTAAACGGTTGCCAAACTGCGGTCAAATAATATATTTTAATATTTAATAGAAATATATTTTAAATGTTTTATGATAATAATATGTTGATGTCTATTACGTTATGACCGAGACCAGAGTTGGTCACTGCTCATACGAACGAACTGTGTGTGACCGTGCCCATTTTTGGTGTTCTTATTCAGAGAAACTGTGAAATTGTTCAACAGATTTTACTTACGCGTAGGTATTATTATGGTGGAGAACAGTCACCTATTACTTATTAGTACTCATAGCAAAATATTAATATATTTTTACCTTCCCTAATTCGAACGGCCATGCATTAAAATAAATCGCATTTTGTGCAGTTATAATTTCTCTAAGTAATTAAAAGTTATAAACGTTTGTGACTTAAATAAAAAGTAGGCATGTGTTTGTCGCTGACTTTTTTCTAGGCATTATCAAGCTCTACATCTTTTCTCTAGAACTCATGAAACACATTATACCTATTATCTCTTATTCGACCATTTTTCGTCTTACTTTGCAAATCCAGCTACCTACCACTGGAAAGCCTTTTCATTTTTCAGGTTAATAAATAACCTTTGACACTCACAAATAATGTGGCTTTCTATTAGTAAAAGAATTTTCAAAATCGGTTCAGTAGATACAGATATTGATCCCTACAACCTCACAGATTCATAAACAGTACCTCATTATGATTAACGTTGCTATAAGAGGTTTGTTTTTTCTTTTATTTGAAAATGTACATACTACTCATTTATAACATAATATGCAAACGGGTATTTATCACGAATTTTACCTAAAAATGACAATTACCTACTACTCACTCCAAAAATAATCCCATAAATTGAGGTTCTGACGCATCTGCTGAGGATCTGACTAGCATCTGCGGAGCTATGAACGGAGTTTAGATTTTTTTATTTTGCTACACAAATATATATCTATATCTATACTAATTACTAGAGGTAATTGGTTTGTTTGTATGTTTGGGGTAATTTCAGAAACTACTAATCCGATTTTAAAAATTATTTCTCCGATGTGTAGCATGGACTTTCCGAATGAACGTAGGCTATATTTTATCAAGGTAGGTACCACGTGAGCGAAGCCACGGGCAAGTAACCTAGTTTATATAATAATAACTTAAGTTTGAAATAGGTATTGAAAAGCTAGATGTGTGTAAATTTCAAGATTATATTATCGAGTTAAATCTTATTCGGAATATAGAATATGAATCAAAAGGCACCAGAATTGCATTGAGTGTGATTCTGCTTCGCCGAGTCAAAACTTTCACGTTCACTTTCGCTCAATTCACACGTTTACGAAAATGATCGCGCGTCGCCGGAAAACGACTACTTTCTCCATTGCGCAAGAGCAGCCACTTCCCGCTCGTGCCCCGCCCCGCACCCCCCCGCCCCCCGCGCCGGCGCGCGCCTTACCCCCGCCGACACTCCTCACCTATATTTCAAAGTAGGAAGTGAAAAGTAACGCAACAATACCTTTTCATCGGCGCTGCACCGAGCCGCCAGCCGCCAGCCGCCAGCCGCCCCACTCCTTCCTGAGCCTGATCATATGCCTCTTTCTTATTCGGCAGACATGTCATATACTAACTATTTGATCTGTATATAGTCTTTCTTAAACTTTCGCGATCACAATTCACGCTTTAAAAAAAAATAAGTAAATTACGCGATAAAATCCTGTAAATTCAATTTAAAAGCATGTTCTGTATATATCCAGATATTATATTCGAGATAAGTACAATGTTTTTTAACTGTACTTAAACAGTTACAATACAACGAAAGTAAAAGTGATATTCTTATAAAGGAGGAAAAGTGCTAGTGGTAACTAGCTATGGGTGCGGAACGCTGAGCTAACACAGGGCCGAAGGGAGAGGAGAGGGCAGAGCCTTCCGCTAACACTCGGACGTTCCTGTCCGGAAGCGAGGTGTAGGTGTAGCGCGATGACGTGAGCGCGGCACTTTCTCCGCGCGCCGCCGCCTCCACCCCGCGCCCCCCCCTCCGCCTGCAGCGGCTTGAAAGTGAGAGTGGCTTGCTTGCGGTCATCCGCGCCTCCACCCGGAACACGTTACCACCGCTAATGTAGGATTCCGAGTGTAGCAGCTCCTCCCCCCGGCCCGCAGCCTGCACCGCGAGAGAAGTGCACGCGCGGAACCTGCAAGAGGAAAGCGTGGCGGCAGCGGCGGCGGCGGCGCGCGCGCACGACACGCCGACAAGTGGGTTACTTCCCGCTTCCTGCCATCCCCTCCGCGCCGCGCCGCTGCCGGCTGCATTAACCATTCATACACCACTTTTTGCTGAGAATACTACATACGATCACTTTTTTTTACTAGTAAATGCAATATCTATAGCGACATTGCTTCTCGTCGTTATGACGATGAAATATCCGGGAATTACTTAACGTGTCATTATTTTTTACTCTTACTTTTACTTTACGTTTGATTAGCATCCACTGGATCAAACTTTACGATTCCAAGTCAATAATGGTAGGTATAAAAATCACGCTACATGCAAATTTAAATCGCTTCTTCATGTATTCTTAGGAGAATAGACGTCGAAGTAGGCGGTACAGCGTGTTTCACTAGATTGTTAGTCACATTAATATTGGAACAGATTATCTCTTATATAAAAGGCTTTTGTTACTGACTGACTGATCTTTTTTGGGGTTTTACTCATTTCTAATATATTTTATTCTTACACATAGTTTCATATTCTTTCAGTTGCTATGCTACTCGTAGGTACCCGAAATTGTTTCAAGATTTTGATAATTTGTGATTTATGAAATAAATGTTATTTGTAACTAAAGTTTAGGAATGTCAAAAGCATTTTATATGTAGATGATCAAATAATAATGATTTTGTACTAAAAAATATATATTAAAGATATATTATATATATATATAAATATATGTTATTATGTATATCCACGCGCTGCCTAAACCATAAGTGCTAGATATATGAAACTTGGAGAGTACATTCCTCTTATATTATGATGTAGGGGTGCACTAAGGAATTTATAAAATTCAACCCCTAAAGGGACGAAAAGGCACGGGGTGCAAGGGTTGCTTAAGTTTGTATCGGATTATTTTAAGGGTTTGTTCCATTCGCTTGAAACTCAGTATAAATAAATGAGCCTTTAAAGAAAGAAAGAAAAATCATTTATTCTTGTAGGACCTCAAGGATCGCTGAAGTTTCGTTTTACATGCTAGGTGATTCTAATGCCTGTTCCAACGCGACTCCCTACACCAGGTTAAGAATCAGGCAAGAACCTGGTGGTGTGGGCCTAGCTTTTTTTTTAAATAATGTATCATCATCATAAAAAGTGTCGTTTGCTATGGATTTTACAAATCCCAGAGTTAAAACGTTTGTATGAAAAATTATATTTCTTGAACTTGAAAACCTAAAAATTAGCTTAAAAATTTAATGGTGGTAAAAAGGTTGAATTTCCGAAATTCCGTCGGAAAGGAATTTTGATGTAGGGGTTTACATTTTAAGAGGAATATACTTCCAAGTTTCATATATCTGGCACTTTAAGGTTTAGGCTGTGCGATAGACTCGTATTACCTAATTATGTCAGTCTGTAACGAAAGCTTTAGGTATATCTATACTAATATTATAGTATAGAGGTCAAGTTGTTTTGTTTGTGTGTTTGGGGTAACCTCCGAAAATACGCATCCGATTTCAAAAATTCTTTCACCGATGTGATTTTATCAAGGTAGGTACAACGCGAGCGAAGCCACGGGCGAGTAAGCTAGTATAAGTTAAAATTACGTTTATAAATTATTAAAAAAAATATGAGTTATATTTACAGGTAAATACATTGTTTGAGTTTGTCTAACAGCCAATCTCAATAACTTATCTATCTTTGGTTTTGTTTTCTGTCAGTAGCTATTTGACGTCACATGAAGTAAATTAAAAGAATATTACTTTTTACTCTCTAGTAGACTTAAGGCCTGTCCGGACCTACGCGGTATTCGCTGCCGCTGCGGGAAGCGAAAATACCGCGCAGGTATTTTCTATGAATTTCCGCAGCGCGGTATTTTCGCTTCCCACAGCGGCAGCGAATACCGCGTAGGTCCGAACACGCCTTTAAATAGTCACTTCCCCCTCCGTAGTCCCGCTCCGGAGGGCTATAATATTGGCGTACTTTTAGAGCATGAGAAGAAAAAAGTGGTTAAACTAATTGATTAGGACGAGTTGCGTTCCGCTGATGCTTTTTACCCCGTTTGTTTCATGTATCAAGCAAGAGTTATTCGTCACATTTTACTGTTGAAAACCCACCTAACGTAGTTTTATTTAAGATACATAATGTAGATTGTTTGAGCATCGACTTTGTTGGTTACGTGCACAAAATATGCTTATATTATAGATTGGTACATAACATTTGTATTAGATAAGTTACAAAATCACTTATTGAATTTTGTTATAAATAGGCAATCATCGATATAATAAATTGATCGGTACACGGGAACACAATCTTACTTAAGTCAATACTTTACTTACTGTATATGTTTAGCTGAATATTGCTTGAGCAAGTTAAAGTTTGGTATTTGGTGATAAGGAGAAACCTTCGCGCATTGAAATAGTTTGCGGGCGGCACGTGAGGGCGCGCGTGACCGTCGTGCGTCGCGCGTCGCGCGTCGCCGCTTGATGCGGAGAGTGCGTGGCTCCTGCCTGGCGAATGCTTAGCGTCAGTAAATAAGCGAAGCGAATGCATTGCGAACTATAGGTCTGGTTTCTCCCGAGCTGCATCCCAGTAGAGAGCCTATGTAGCCAGAGCCGCACTGTCGGCGACTTGCGAGGGGCGCGAGTCGTCCACGGCGCGGCAGCCGGCGTGACGCCTCCTCTGCTTGTTGCAGGCAAGTCGGTGAACAATAAGGATGCCCTCGAGGACAAGAAGGACGACAGCGATCTCTGGGAGACGCAGGCCGCCTTCCTCGGTCCCAACCTGTGGGACAAGACGCTGCCCTACGACCCTGATCTCAAGGTACAAGAAGTCAGTAATCGCAACTTTATTACCTATTGCGTGTTGTGTGCGTCCCGCTTGCCTCCCCTCCCGCCGCCCTCCCAGCCCAGACCCACCTTTCCTCCCGCGCGCCGCACTAGGTAATAGAGTCGCTGTCCGCCACCGCACTCTCTTTATGATATGGCACCACTGTCTCTTTCCGCTTCCGCATTCGATCAGCGTGTTATTTTAAGTAGGTATATACTAGGTATTCAATGTATTTGCTGGCGTCCTGATGGTTGTGTAATTGCCTAGCGAAGTGAGCGGTAGGTATCTATGAGCAGCTGGCGCGTGCCTCGGCTCCGGCAGGCGCGGCTCAGTGACGTCACGCTCATGTGTTGCAGTATGTGGACCTGGACGAGTTCCTGTCGGAGAATGGCATGCCGGGCGAGGCGCTGGGCGGCGCGCACCTCGGTGCCGGCGCGCCCTTCCCACCGCTGGGCCTGCCCGCGCCCGTCACCAAGCGCGAGCGCTCGCCTTCGCCCTCCGACTGCATGAGCCCTGACACCATCAACCCGCCGCTCTCGCCCGCCGACTCCAGTGAGTACGCGCTGCCTTGGTCCCGTGTGTTGTACTGACTGTCGTCCCGACCCCTGATGCTAACCGGAGTGCGCTCGCTGTTTCAGCGTTCTCGATGGCGTCGTCGGGGCGCGACTTCGACCCCCGGACACGCGCCTTCTCCGACGAGGAGCTGAAGCCGCAGCCGATGATCAAGAAGTCCCGGAAACAGGTAAATGAAGTTAGTGCGCTGATCATTCCTACGGCATGTATGAGCGGACGGCGGCACTCACACAAGCACGCACACGCACACACCCGCCGCCCGTGGCAACTATCTAGACAGGTGCACGCTTTTACTAACATGTACATAATGACTGAACCTGGCGGTCTAGCGGCCGGTCCCATCTCTGGACTCTGAACTCTGGACTATGTGACACTTAGCCGTTTTGACACTGAATTCCTTCACAGATCATTCTGATGCCCATCAAGGCATTGGAATATAAACTTGCTATTACAAAAAAAAAAATTTTATAAAATATCATGTCAGGGTAATACCCTAAAGAAAGAAGTTTTAATAACGAAGTGATGCGTTCGGACTGCACGTGGTTGCATGTGCAGTGTGCACGAAGTCAGGCCCAGGCCCAGAGAGGGGAACAGTCGCAATGACCTTGGAACTATTCGTGTAAGTTCAGTTTCCACGGGCCTCTGTCTGATGATGGTGTATGAAGGTCTCCAAGCGTTTCCCGACTGCCCCAGTGCCTCTGTCACACACACTCCCCCGTGAACTTGGCTCAACTTTCATTAATCGACACGGCGTCGGCGCCCGTCGCCCTAGCGCAGGATAACCTTGTTAATTAAATAAGTTAAGTTAAAGAAAACATAATGGACCGTCAATCAAGTTACATTTAGTCAAGTTTTTATGTAATTTTGTATGTACGAGTACAACAGCAATTCCATAGGTAAACACCTATTGTAATTATATTCTACTACTTAGAGTTCCATCGTGAGGGTGGGATATCGTTAATAGATTACATTTTACGTTGCTAACAATTAAATGGCATTTATCGAGCCTGAGAACTATTTATCAAAGAAGCACTTTGACTGACGGTTAAACTGACCCTCGAGGCTATCGTGTGTGCCCACAGAATAAACCGCGATCGTTCGCTTACATTTCAATGTGCTAAAATGGTGGTCAATCATTTGTTTCTCTCATAAACATACATAAATAATATAAATAGATAATTATAATAATAAAAATAAACCTTATTAATAAGGTATTAAAGAAGATACAAAAGGGCTATTAGCTCCAATGTGGTATAATTTAAGAAATATAAATTTAAAATCGTATTAACACATAAAGGACACCAAATCTCGAATCAATCAGACCATATCTTCCTGTTCATCCTATTCTGGGCAGCATCAGACCCTGAAGTATTAATATTAAAGCTTTGAGCTCAAATATTTGTTCTAAACCAAAATAAAGCGCGGGATCTCCTGTAATTCAGGGTTCTGAGCTGATTCTCTTAGAAACGGCTCATTTGATTACCATCAAACATGACTAAGAACAATGTCGATCATGTCACCAGCCTACTCGTAGGGCACTCGGGACCCGGGAGTCGACTCCACACCACTTGGCTTCACTAACGCTTCCGGAACTTACTAATTTACACTTATACACAATATTAGACACGTAAATACACGTTCTAGTACAGTCAACGATAAAAGTTAACTATAACAAAATGGTTATTACATTTGATTCTAAAATCACAACACCATAACCTTGTGTGGTGATTGTGCGTTGACTGTGCAGTTCCGCAGTTAGTGTGTTGTCGCTTTGCTAGTTTGAGCTTATCAAAGTGGCAACTCACTGCAACCATGCTGTAAATAGTAAAAACGTGCTCTCTGTCTTTAGAAATAAGTTATATAATGAATGACGCGCGCTCGATTCTCAATCACAGCATCGCCTTCGTCACTGATTCTCAGACCAAGTTCATTACTACCTACTTAATACGAAAGCATCGTTTATTTACCGTTTAGTGATTTTTAATAAAAATACTTGTTGTTTTAGATAATGTGATTCTGAATCGATCTCATTGTACAAGAAAGCAAAGTGAACCTAAAATAATAATCTTTAAGTAAACCCTATTTCACGAGTATGTGTCATGGGGTCTGTAAAGTTACAATCATTGTTGTTTTGTAGTATCAGCAGAACATTCTTACTCTATGCTGGGACATTATCGAGTGAGTCCAACCATTATTAATGATAATACGAGTAAGTAATGATAAAAGTGAATTTACGTAAAATGTAGCCTAGCTTACTTGTATGATGAGATGGAAATGAAGACGTTAACACAGAACTGAGTAAGGAGTTTGAAATTATGTTGCATATAAATATATTATAATATATTGATGATGATGAATTATTGAAATGATAATAATTTAAGTTGAAGTGTACTTAGATAAGTACGTAAGTACGATGATTTGGGAGTGTTTCGTGTGGCGGGTCGCCAGCGCCGGCGCCGCCGCGCCGCTCCGCCGCTGCTGCTCGAGGTAACATTAGGTACATCAGCTGACTCTGCTTGGCCCGCGCCCGCGCCCGCGCCCGCGCCCGCGCCCGCGCCCGCGCCCGCGCCCGCGCCCGCGCCCGCGCCCGCGCCCGCGCCCGCGCCCGCACCCGCGCCCGCGCCCGCGCCGTCGGCCGGTGCGATTACAGACCTTACAAAAACTACTCTTTTTACAGAGGCCGTCCACGATCTGTTATTGCGTTATTTATCGAGCCCGAGCTTTGCATTGCATTTCATTTATCAGTTGTTAGGCCCAAACGAGATCTCGCGTAACTACCGTTGGTCGGTGGCTTATTCTGTATTTGCTTCTGGCCACTAACTACTATTAAAAACTCGATCTTAGAATTTTTTTTTCATTGGCTCATTGCTGTGGTACTCTTTCAAATCCATTTAGAAATGTTGCCCGCTGTTATGAATAATAATAAAATTTTGTAAAATTGTTTTTTTTTCATTAGGTTTTCTTATTACATATTTGTTTCTGGATTTGTAAAGTTAAAGGGTTAAGTTTTATCAGTTTTACTGCTTAAAGCTTTTGGTAGGTAATAGTTTTTTGTTCGTTGTTTTGTAGTTGAGAAAGAACTGGCGATGTTATGTTTATAGTGTAGTCACAATATGAATTGTTTTTAGGAATCAGTTAAAAACTGTTTTCATTTAAAAATTTACTCAAATTGTCGAGAATAGTCGGAAGTTAGAATCACTGGCAAAATGTAGTCGTAAGGTGGTAAAATAGCGCTGCTGAACTGCGCAAACTTCAAAAGTCTTAAAAATGGGCATCATGATTTTACATATACAACGTGATTCATAATTGGTATGTTATCCCGGAAGGTGGATTTTGTGACCATGAAAATGAACAGTTGTGTAGGTGCAAATCTTGTGAATTCTAATTTTCAGTTTTTTATGCAAAAACTTTTTTGTTTATCTTTTGACAACCCTAAGTTTGTCAACATTTTAACTACATTTCCTACTAGGTTCGCACAGATTGAAAATTGGTAGGTACAATAGGTAAGTAGGTATGAACACACAAGGCAGACAAAAAAGGGTCACTGGCCAGTGGTTAGAGTCACCGGCAAAGTTCATTGATTAGCTGATTATTATAGGGTTGCTCTGTGTTTATTTCTAAAGGAAACTTTACTAGACATTTCTTCAATGAAAAACATCGAAATTCGAAAAGTCGTAGAACTAATTTTGTTCACACTGATGAGGTGAATGACCCCTTTTCGGGATAACATACCAATTATGAATCACGTTGTGTATATTTTTTTTTTGTGTAAATAATAACCATTTTGGAATCTATACTTTACTTATATATTTGTTTGTTTGTATGTTTGGAGTAATCTCCGAAACTACTCATCCGATTTCAAAAATTCTTTCACCGATGTGTAGCATGGACTTTCCGAATGAACATAGGCTAAATTTTAACAAGGTAGATACCACGCTAGCGAAGCCGCGGGTGAGTAAGCTAGTTTACAAATAAAGCCCTTTCATACAACACCACATCCAATGTACCTATTTGTTTACCTTTTTTTTTACCACCATGGGAACCCAATATCTTTACAACCCCTTCAGCGATTAAACTCATAATAATATGCTTAACAGCAAATCATAGCTCTACCTATTACCTCACCATAAACCTACCAACTTTGATTATGAAAATACATACAAAGTTTGAAACAAATCGAACCACCCATTAAGAAGTTATAATACCAACTTGAACACCCTCTCGCATCCCCTCTGAAGGGTAGTTTTTAGAAAATCATTGTGCTCACAGGTTTTTTATATTTGCAGTGATAAATACTTTGACCGAGTTTTACTTTTTATAAAAATCACAAAAGTCACTTTTAGGACTTAGTGATTTCTTGAATTGGGTCACCCTTACACAAATTGCGCTGTATAAGGGCGTCAAAATGTAAAGTTGAACGTCAGGCGACTTTAGTATCGGTGAGTATCTAGAGAATATCAGACAAATACCTACTTCAGACTTTAGACAACTGTGGCTCCACTTTGTGGACGCGAGCGATCATCGCAAGCAGGGTTACTGAATGAACAAACCTCGCTCAATTGACGAGTTAACTGTTTATTCGCTTAATATCACTTCGTAAATACCCACCTACTTGAGATCTGATTCAAGGAAATGACAGTGGATGTTCTTGAATTCCTTTGCTTCAGTAGCCGCGGTTGGACTGCGGTTGGACCGCGTGTGTGCTATTATGTTTATCTCTAACGAACATTGCAAAACACGTTTCCATACCAAAAGGAGTATGCAAACTCTAGGTACCTACTCAAATTAAACACCGTACCTTTCGCAAAGCCTGAATCAAATGCAGGTGGTGGTGTAGGGTACGTGTCAATATTTGTCGCACAGCGCGCACCTTCCAAGTAGGATAACTGAGAGTTCTCCTAAACTGTGACAATGCTGGCTTAAGAGATAAGGGCTCAGTTGTGGTTAAAAGAGATTTTGATCTTGTACTCGTAATTATCGTAAGTACTTAAACGTGTTTAATGAAAACTACACAAGTATGCAATATGATCCATCTAAAGAGCTGCCGGTTTCGAGCCAGTGGGCCGGGCCAGGTGGAAGTTCTCAAACTCTACTTACTTGATTCTGTGAGGAGCGCCGTCTCTCTCCTGCGCGTCACTCTCTCTTCTCAATCATTTTTCGTTAAGGTAGGTTTTGAATAACGAATTATATTTTATCTTTTTAAAATATAACTGAATGAATGTGATCTATATAAATATGTTTAGTTGTATCTATAAGTGGTGTGGGTAGTGGGACAGTGTGAAGCGTAGTGAGGCGAGTGTGCTTATGCTGAGACAGGTGTGCTTGTGTCCGCAGTTCGTGCCGGATGACCTGAAGGATGACAAGTACTGGGCGCGCCGGCGGAAGAACAACATGGCGGCCAAGCGGTCGCGAGACGCGCGCCGCATGAAGGAGAACCAGATCGCCCTGCGCGCCGGCTACCTAGAGAAGGAGGTGACTGCCTCTACTCGTACTACTCTAACGCAAACTCTACATTTCTTTACTCAGTGCGATCGTTTATAGACCACTTTGACACGTCACGTCCTTGAAACTAGGGAATTTGTGTCTCTGTACTGCCTGTAGAGACAAGGCAGTACAGAGACACAAAGGCTGCTCCGAGCTCTGTCGCTTAATCTTCTGTACAAAGGTACATTTTCAGAATATTCTTCTTCTGAGAAAAATAAGTATTGTCTGTAGGTACCTTATTTAAAATAGGAACGTAGGTAGGTAGGTACTCCGTTCCCTGACAATGCTAAGCGCAGGAAGCCATTCATGAATAAGCTCGTTTGTTGCTCAGTTAAACCAAAGACTACATTTTCATATTATGTAGTATCTACACTACGTATTCAGTCTACAAATCGATTGACGTGCGGTTAATTAATTATTGAATTCTGCATAAATTTTAAAGCAAACTATGAAAAGGAGTAAAATGAACGTGTTCGGTATTACTCGTGATTGTGGTGCGAGCTGCGATGTACTAATGCGTGTAACGTGACTTCCAGAACATGGGTCTGCGGCAGGAGGTGGAGATGCTGAAGAAGGAGAACCACATCCTACGCGAGAAGCTCTCCAAGTTCGCGGACGTGTAGCGGCCCGCCCCCCGCGCGCCCCCACCCGCGCGCCCCCACCCGCGCGCCTGCACAAACACGCCACGCGATACGTCAGTACTCCAGCCCATTGTGATGCGTGATCAGCCGGCGGGCGGAGTGAGGCGGAGTGCAGCAGCTAAGCGGCGCGTGTGCTTGTTGCAGGTCGCGGGCCGCTCCGCGTAGCTGCGTGCCGCACGCGTCGCCAACTGCCGCTTGCCGCCCGCGCCGCTGCCGCGCCGCCACCGCGCCGCCACCGCGCCGCAGCCGCGCCGCCGCCGCGCGTCGCCGGCCGGCTCCGACTCGGTCCGCGGACTCATTGTAGTTATCGTTATCCTAGGTTTAATGTAATGATATGAATGATCGATGTTGCAGTTACCGTAAGTTAAACTACTTAGTTTGTAATAGGTGAATGTTTACCAAAGTTCCGTCGTGTCGTGTGTCGCCGCCGGCAGCGGCACGGCGCACGTCACATAGCTAGTTAGTGTTGTTGAGTATTTATTAGTGTGGCGCACGCGCAGATTGCTCAAGAGAAGGCGTCGCGTGGCAGCTCTGTAAATAGATAGGTTAGCGCCGCTTGTCGCGCGCCAGCCGCCCTTCCCTAGCCGAGGGCTCGGCCCAGCCAGCCCAGCCCAGCCCAGCCCCGCCCAGCCCAGCCCAGACTAGGACTAGCGAGCGAACTCTAGTTTCGTTTCAGATTGACTTAGTGATAGTTTAGTTAAGATGTAGATTCCGTAGTGTAGTCGTTATTAGTATATTTTTGTTATGGCTGTAGTTGTTAACGTTTTTGAAAGTTTATATATTTTGTTGTATGAGAGTCTCGCGACCCAGTCCGCCGCACTGTCGACTCGTGCCGATCTTCATAATATATTATCATATTTTTGTAGAGTTTTGTCGTTGATATTGAGTCAATTGAATGTTTATTGAATTGAAGAAAAATAATGTTTATAAAAGTAAGACTAAGAAAGTTGTTGCATTTGAAAGTATTTTATGAATACAAAGCGAGAACAATAATACGTTTTTCTAGAAAGGTTTACATGTTAGGGGGCGCACGCAGCCGGAGCCCGCCGTCTCATATCAAATGATATTACTGTCTGTATACTATACTATACTATACTATACTATACTATACGTAATGTGCTGCGATGCGAGCGAGGCAGCACTGCAGGCCGGCGCCGGCGCCGCGCCGGTTCATATTCCATAATACAACTTGTTTCAACAAATATTATATACACTGTTTTCAATATTATGATGATGTACTATTACTATGAAAATATTAATTCGTTATGTTATACATTCAATGTATTATAAAATTATCTCCCATGAAATTGTAAAATGGGATGATCGACATAAAGATAATAATTATTAAGGTATCGCGTTAAGTGTCTGTGAGAACGTTGCATGGCAAGGTGTAACCCGTAACCCAGTGTAACCTATACCGAACTCCCCCCTTCCTACCCCCTGCTCCCGTGTCCCTCCCCCTATCTCCCCCCCCCCCCACCACCACCCGCCGCTTGTTATTTATTGAACAGGCCCCCCGCCTAGCGCTCGGGAGCGCCTGCATTCGTCCAAGTCCACCACTTAATGGCAACATCAGTGTGCGATATGCCAGCGTACCCATAATCGAATTCACATTTTTTTATGCCTAAAAAATAGTGCAATATTTAGTGTAAAACTGAAAAAAATAGTGCCTCTTTGGTTCAAGAGATAATGACCATTCTTTATGGGTGCCAGCATGACGTTATGATAGCGTACCCATGCCCCGTTCTCAGAAATGGCTATACTACATCGACGAAATGTACACTCAAAAATAGTGCATAATTGCTCCTGCTCGAAATGTTTTTAAAAGTATTGTTCAATATCTCCTTTCCTATATGAGCTCCTCCTTTGAAATTTTGCATAGCTCAGTCACTAATTATGCACTATTTATGAGTGTAAATTTCGTCGATGTAGTATTAGCCATTTCTGAGAACGGGGCATGGGTAAGTTTTACACTATTTATGCACTATTTTTTAGGCATAAAAAAAATGTGAATATGATTATGGGTACGCTGGCATAAAGCACATAACATCATAAAACCATATTAATTTATATGTAGTATTTTGTTTTGACTTTAATTTATATGGTTCTATGGATTGAAATAAATGTTAATTGTTGTATGTTTCCTTGTTTTCTTTTAATTGCCTAATTTTATTAATTATCTTAATTTTGGGTTCATTTACCACTATTTTTTATAAATAATTCTGAACACAATTGATCATGGTCCATAGTTAGTTTACTTTTTCAAATTCATAAAAAGAGCATATTTTAAAAAATACTGATTATTTCTAAAAATATTGATGTTGCTTACGAATTTCCTTAATTATTTTTGAGATCAGATAATTATTTAATTGTTTGGAATAAATAGGGTTGATTAGATTTCAAATATCAGTTTTATTTGAGAAAATCCTTATGGTGGTCCATATTTGCCGCACTTAATCTACCTATTATAGGCTAGTTTTTCGTTGAAAACTCAATACTTAAGCATAATTTATTTTATTTATTTATTTATCTTCGGAAAACCAACAGCTTTTACAAGGTGTCCTTAAAAAACAAGATAGAAATAGTGAGCCAATTAAAGGTTTTCACTAATAGCAACAAATGAAAAAACTTAAAAAAAAAATGAGAATACTTACCTACACTCACACATAACATAAATGAGTAAAACTAGTGTGGAAATACCAATTTAATTCCAAAACAGTTGAGACAAAAACTGATTACCTAATGCCAGAAGGTTTCCTTCCTGAGAAGTCACGTAAAATCTTACCTAAGAACAAAATCTGAACAAAACTTTAAGTTCTTTTAATTTTTTGTAGGTACCTACTTGCTTATACCTACCTATATTGCTTCAAGAAGTTTAAGTTGTAAGTATTTTGTAAATTTCATTATAATGAAATTTCCAATACCTAAGTGTGGTTTAACACTGTAAAATAATAAATAAATTATAGTATTTTGTAACTTAATATTTGCTCGCTGTGTCGAGGTGAAAAGTATTGTAGGTATTGTGTGCCACACGAGAGCGAAGTCATCACATCTCGTGCCTTTGAATCCCTCGCCTTACGCTGCAACCTATTAGGTACTTACATTCAATTACCACCTCTGTGGCGCAGTGGGCGAAAGCCCGCCTGAGACGCGGAGGTTGCGGGTTCGATCCCCGCTGCGGGACAAAATTTGTAGAAATAAATAATTATGTATGTATTTACAAAAAAAATGTATTAAGTAAGTATGTAGTTTATCAGTCATCTGGTTACCATAACACAAGCATTAAATTGCTTAGCTTGGGACTAGATGACGCCGTGTGGAATGTCCAAGGATATTTATTTATATTTATTATTTAATTCAATTGAGATTCCCTCAGCCTCCAGCACACACAGCACTCGCAGCAAATATCGACTTTGCTCTCTTGTTGAATGATATTCTTACTAGGTTATACAAAATAATTGTGCTCTCATTCTAGACGAATCTTTTTCCTCGTTCCTGTACAACAACATGAAGTTGCGTGTGAAATTCTTCAAATGGAGTTATAATTCATTTGCAGGAAGACATTTCCTTGCAAATCCAACTGCGTCGACTAAATTATTTTGGGGCAAATACATAACTAATTAACACTGATAAGTATCAAAATATCAAGAAATTTGCGATAATTTTGACTATGTTTGGCTCGACATATTTTATGTACTTACCTATAAGTAAATAAATATCCTTGGACATTTCACACGGCGTCATCAGTCTAATCCCAAGCTAAGCAACTAAATGCTTGTGTTATGGTAACCAGATGACTGATACGCTACATAGATACATTTTTTTTATAAATACATACATATTATACATAGAAAACACCCAGACACGAAACAAATTTTTGCAGATCATGCAAACATTTGTCCCGCAGCGGGGATCGAACCCGAACCTATGCGAGTCATCATTTTCAAAAATGTTTTTTTTGTAAGGACTCAATATCGTTCGAGATTGCCGGATGTCCACCTTGAAGACTCACTTCGCATGCTGTTCCGCAGTTCCGCTCGTGAACCCCAACTCGTGACGTTATTTGAAATAAATATTGTAAGTTTATCATTCTCGTACCGACCCCTGTCCTAAGTATGTAAGTATAAGTATATCCTATTCCGGATTATAAAAAAAATCGGTCTAGCGTTTCTAGGTATAGATATAAACACTAGCTGCCCGCCCCGACTTCGTATTTGCAGTAGATACCTACGAGCATGTCATCACCCTTTTTTTCGGGTTCTCGTCTACTTCCTAGTGCGGGGTGTCGTTGGATAAGTTTTTTAAAAATATTGGATTTCTATTAAAATATGCGTTTGTGAAATATTTAAATAAATACGAGTAAGTAAATAAATAGCTTTGAATACCTATTGAACAACTATCGAATGTAGGGTACCTACCTACCTTTACCTACTCATATTCCCTACATAAAATATTTTCATTGTACCTGTAGGTACCTACTGTAATATGTGTGAGTGATGTAGGTAAATATTTTTTTTCTATTTCTATATGTTTTCTTTGTCAAGAAAAACAAATTTCCCACCAGGAAAACTTTTCCCAAAGTAGCTTGGTAAATCAAATCGTAAGTTTTTGCAATAATTTTAAAAAACCATTCCCATACATTTTCTTTGGGCTTCTGGAGTCACTTCATCAATTAAACTAGAACTCAGCCCGAGTTCTAGTTCTCAGGTAGGTACAATTAAACATCTCAATGCTTATAAGCCTTTATTTCTGTTACTTATGCAATAAATTAAATAATAATACTTTTGTTGAGAGCGTCCTTCATCACAATAGTTAGGTACTGCGGTAGGTTAGCCTAGGTACCTAGGTAGCAGGCAGGCACCAGTCGCCGAGCGGCGCTAGCGGCCGGAATTGTACTTGAACAGGACAGGACGTACCTACTACACCATCTTCAAAAAAACATTGTTCCTAGCTTGTTTTGACATTGCTTGGATTCGTAGGTACTTACCATAAACTTTAGGAACATTATCGTTTCATTCTATAGCCAAATAGCCTCAATTACGTATCTAGGTATCAGTTTATCACTTATGTAAAATGACATTAAACAAAAATTGCCGTGTCAGTATCAAAACTTACTTGAGTGCAGTTCTACGACCTCAGAGCTCATCCCACAGCCATAAACAAAGCTCAACGAATCACGTCAAAAAAAGATTCCTGTTTAATATCTTTTTTATTTTCGATGCTTACTACTTTTTCTTTTCTTTTCTTACTTCTTACTTCTTATCTTATTTAAAAATTAATAAAAAAAAATGGATGCTCTCATGAAAACTGATGAGGATCTTCAGAGGCGCGATGAGCAGAATAGCTCATCGAAATGAAATAAAATAATTATGTATTTCATTAGGTACTCATACACGGAAAGTACGCTTGAAGTAGTGGAAAACTATGAAACTGAAATTTTGTAATTTATTTTGCGGCATGTCGAGGCATTTCAGACAGCCACAGCTGTCTGATTTGGAATTTCGTTATCTTGCTGTTATTTATTATTATTGTTGTTTATTTATTACTATTCGTTATCTACTTATAAAAAATTGAAGCATGAAATGATTGTTGAAAACATTAATTTAATTATATGAATCATCCAAAAAGTTTTGTTTTCTCTCTGTCGCGGAGGCTGTAAAATGTATTAGTTCCGGTGCGCCCGCGCATGCGCAATGCGCCAGGGGTTCACACACTCGCACTTTCTGCACTGCGATTTATTTAATATAGGATAGTTTGTTTTTTTTGTAGGTACCTAGGCAACAAATTAAATCTTATAAAACATTTGATGTAGACCACCACTTAAACAATATCATTGTGGACCCTTTTGATTACATCAATAGGTGGTAGATATCTTCCAAATGTAAAACTATTTTATTTTCCATCCACTCAATGAAATGCTTCGAATTTAAATGTATGGAACGTAAGGTCGCTTAAAAGAGGACGATGAAAACTTGTAGGTAGGTTCAAGCTTGGCCAGTTTTAGGACTTGATGATACCTACACCGACAGCGATAAACAGTTGCTAATCCTACTAGGGCATGCATGATATTACCAAGTCTTCATATCCTTCCAAATTTGTATGTTTGAATGTATGTATAAGGTACTACTTATATCTTTGTGTTTGTCATTAATTTACTTACAGTGAAGCGTAATAAAGGGGTACACACAACCTGTTATTTTGTAAATAATATCTATCAATGATTCATGTGAGTTTGGTTCTTGCTATCACAGTGATTAGTGAACACTTTTGTCTTCTAACGTTGTCAACTAAAACTATGAATGCAGTCGCGAGGGCGCTGGCGCCGGCGGGTCGCTAGGCAAGCGAGTCGGGCGCGGGGGTGGCGCTGGCGACGGGCGCGGGGGGAGCGTTCTCCGGCTGGAAGGAGGCGATGATGGCCGCTAGCGCCGTGTACGTGCCCGCCACCAGCCCCACCAGCCCCACCGCGAACAGCAGCACGTCCTTCAGCAGCAGCAGCACCGAGCCGCGCGCGCCCTTCTGCGGCAGTGCCAGGCACGCCTCCATCAGCGCCGGGAAGCAGATGCCCAGTGCGGACAGGCACAGCGCGCCGAACAATGAGATGAACAGCCCCAGCCGCGGCACCGCCGCCGCCAGCACGACTGCAACACACACCGCGCTGTGGTGAGGAGGCTGCGGGGGAGCGGAGGGAAGGGGGCAAGGGGACACTCACAGGTCAGCAGGCAGAGCGCGACGCGTAGCGCGGTCTCGGCGAGGCGCAGCGTGCGCGGCGCGGCGTGCGGCGGCAGGCGCGCGCGCATGTATCGCCACACCACCTCCACCGGCACATAGCAGTGCAGCCCGTAGCTGATGAAGATCGCCACCACGAACATCACGATCACGCTGCTCGCTAGCCTGCAACCGCAACTTCATACTATATCTACCTACACTACATACTTATACAGGGTGCGTTAATAAGGGCCTTTAGCGTTACTGTTGTACAGCTTTCTGTTTTGAGATAAGTAACACTGGTAACGGCCGGTTTCAATATTAAACTTACGAATGATCGGAGATTGATCGCCATAGCAACTTTGTTTAGACAACAAAAAATGTAGGACACTTTTTGACAGATAACAAATATTACTATAGCGACAGATCCACGGTTATTAGTAAGTTGAATATTGCAACCCGGCATAATATGTCCGCGGAAACTTTGAATCCAGATTCTAAACACAAGTAGGTAGTTACGCGTTGATAAGGAAGTTACGCTTCAAAATGTCAACGTCCTGACAGTAACCAAAAAGGATAACTATCCATTGAGTTCAAAAGAGTCAAAAATCACAAAAAAACTGATTGTTACGTTTTTTTTATTTGAAATATTAATATTAAAATTGAATTATCCTGGGATCATTATTATTTAAGTATCATTTTCTAATGAAATATCCTGGGATCCCGGGATTGCTTTTAGTAAATCCTGAAATCCCGGCATTGGAAAAAGGCCTGGAATTGGATACCCCAGTCTCGATACACTCGCCAGTGAAATCGCGGAGGTCCCTTAGGCCAGCCCTGCTACTCTGCAAAACGAAAAACGAAGTTTCGTGACAATTTTTGGGTTCTAATTATGTTGGTGAACTATTACGAATTCAGTATCCACCAACATAAGCTGACCCCGAAAATTGTCACGAAACTTCGTTTTTCGTTTTGCAGAGTAGCAGGGCAGGGCTATAACTATAAACTTATTTTCATGGTTTTATAACGTTTGACATTTAGTTTTAGCCTTTACAAAAAATAATTCCGAGGGCTCTTTGATGTTGTAAACTCTTTCAAAGCCGATCAGAGTTGCCAACAGATATTTTAAACTTTGTCAATATTTGATATTCATTCCATCTCAAAATATTCTGAAAAGTTCATAAGAAAGTGCAGTGCGAGGTGGTCGCGCACGCGGCACGCGGCACGCGGCGGGTGGCGGCGTTGCTGGCGCCTTGCTCGTTGACTGGTCAACTGGTCACGCTCGCCGCGGACTTTGCCCGGCGCCGGCGCCCTGCTGATGCTATCCATTCAATTATCAAGTCACATTGTTGGTACCTATTCCCAGGAATCTCTCAATGACATCACTCCTAGCCCTCACACATATTGACAATCACAATAATAATTTTGACCTATTTATTGCAAACGAAACGCTCTACCTACACTCACTACACGTTCTTCACGTTTCTTCGTTCTTCTGATCAGACAGGAGGAAAATGTACGTAACGTACGGTGAATTTTCTCACATTGACCGGTCTGATGGCCGGTTAACAACGTAAAGTGCATAACACACGTCGCAGATGTGATATTACTGATACGAAATGATATTTTCACGCGAAATCCTTCACGTTTTTTGGTGCGGATAATAAGTATAAAATATGTTGATAAATTATATTTTATAATTACACAGCCAACAACATCGGTCTGACTGAACATCTTTTGAAATAAATGTTGGTGCCTACAGATGCTTGACGGCGAAATATAACTTATCTGCGTAGTGTGTGTTGCTCCTTAAGTTTAGTACGGTATAGAGGGCGTTATTGACAGATGTATTTATACGAGTATATAATATAGCGCTCAGATACAGATATCTTATATAGTGTGTGATGCACTTAACGCCCAAAACGAGTTCTGAGAGAAATTGTTATCTATATGTACTAATATTATAAAGAGGTAAAGTTGGTTTGTTTGTTTGGGGTAATCTCCGAAACTTCTCAAAGCGATGATTTTTTTGGTTTATGTTTTATCATCATTTATTTACGTTTAAGTTACTGAGGTTAGTAGTTAGTAAGTAAGTAGGTGTAACAAAGGAAGGAGCTAATTGAATTGGTGAGCAGAGCGGTACGTTTTGTATGATGTAGTGCATGCTATGGAGATGGAGGTGAGTGAGTGTGATGCGTGGGAGACTGACGGTCCGGCGGGCAGGTCGAGCGTGATGGAGTCCTTGCAGGCGGCGCCGCAGTACGCGTAGCCCAGCGCGCCCACGGCCACGTACAGCAGCACGATCAGCGTCATGCCCGAGTTGAGCACGCCGCACGGCGCGCCGAACGCGCGCGGCGTCGCCATGTTGTTCTCCAGCGCGATCACCTGCAACAGCGCGCCCCCCGGTCAGCGACTCGACCTCTTCTCGCCGCACCCTTCCATCGCGACTCTCGCTGATCACTCACCACTCCGACGGCGGTGAGCGCGAACAGGATCGTGCCGAAGAAGAGCGGGAAGGTGGCCGCGGAGCCCCACATGTCGAGCGCCTCGCCGCTGGCGGCGGCCGGCCGCTCCGTCGCGAGCAGGTAGTACAGCACCACCGCCAGCCCCAGCAGCGTGAGCACGTTGGCGAGCGCGCTGAACGGCGCCAACAGCTTCAGCGAGGGGATCAGGTTGAAGGCCACCAGCGGCACCAGGAGCACGCCCATGTGCGCCACCACCGACATCTCGTACACCGGATCCACAACCTACGTCAGAAGCTCTTTTCATTCTCCCTCCTTCGCCGCGCGACGACGACGCTGACGCGGTCGCCACGTCGGGCGAACGCATCGCGCAAATCGTTCCGCGGAAATAGAAAAAAATATAATATAGATCGACGCGGCGAGACATCGTCTCGGGTACCTTCTTGATGTTGTCGGCGATGAAGACGATGTAGACGCAGCAGATGCCCAGCTGGTAGACGACCAGGAAGATGTCGACGGCGAGCGCGGCGGGGCGCGCGGCGCGGCGCAGCGGAGCCGGCCCGCCCTCCAGCGCGGCCGCCATCGCCGCCGGGTACGAGAGGAGCGGCACACGGCGCAGGCGACACGCCGCGTACTGCGCGCGCACCAACACGTGCAGGCAGTGCGTGACCAGCACGCCAGCCAGCACCGTGCCCAGTGCGCCCGTGCCCAGCCCGGCGCGCGCGAACGCCTGCGGCATCGCCAGGATGCCCGTGCCCAGGCTGCACTTCACCAGGTGCACCAGCGTCTCCCAGTTGCTGCCGAACGAACATGGCGCTCTACACTTGGCTCCCGCACTCCCCCCCTCCCCCCGGCCTCGTGGGTACTCACTTGGTCGGATTGGGCAGCACGCGGTGAGCGTGCGGATCGTACTCCTCGCCGTCGCCCGGCTCGCCGCCGCCGCCGCCGCCGCCGCCGCCGTCGCCGCACTCCCTGCAACCGGACACCGCACGTTATCGAATTCGTGCCAACATACATACACACATCATCCCTAAGAACAGATAAGATTAAAATGTCAGAAAATGTAGGTGTAAGACTTTAGAAAAAACACGCACTTGAGGGGCACGGCGTCGAGCGCGGGGGAGGGGGGCGCGGGGGAGGCGCGCAGCTGCACCGTCTCCTGCTCGGAGCCCATCTTCGCCACCAGCCGCTTCGCCACCTGCACACACCATCACGTATTTACCCACAGTTTCCATATTCATTTTGTAATACTTAAAATTTGCAATAGGTACATGTGTGTAGGTAAGGTAGGTGCTCGTCGGAAACTGCGTTCTAATTCGTCAACTAAGTAGGTTTATTTTGAATAAGAGCATTGTGTCTCAAGCACAAGGCAGCATAGGAAATGTAATTGATTTCGATCTGGGTCGCTGATTACTTCCACTTTTTTTTGGCGTTTCGGTGGCCGCTGTTGCGGCACGCTCGCTCGCCTCGCGCGTTGGTGGGCATTGTTCAAAGCTAACCTAACCAACTGATTTCGACCTGGATGGCTGATTACTTTTATACCACTTTTTTTTTGCGTTTCGGCGGCCGCTGTCGCGGCACGCTCGCTCGCCTCGCGCGTTGATGGGCATTGTTCAAAGCTAACCTAACCAACTGATGCTTCGGCGGACGCTGCCGCGGCACGCTCGCTACGCTCGCTCGCCTCGCGCGTTGGTGGTTACTACCATAACATTATGGATTCCATAACCATAATATTATGGATTCCTATGTTTCGGAGGATGAAGAATTTGTAAAATCCCAACAAATTACCATATGATTATGAGAATACATACACAGTTTGAAGTTAATCGAACCACCCGACACTCTCACACCCTCTTTGAAGGGTGGTTTTCAAAATATGTAAGTATAGAGTTACAAAAGCATAGGACAACCCGTTAAAAAATCCCATACAAACTTAAACAACCCCTGCATCTTGTGTCGGGGGTAGTTTTTAAAATATTTTGTCACAGGCTTTTATTAAATGGATTCAAGAATACTTATGCTAAATTTCAAGTTCAAGGAATAAGATTTTTCATGCAAACGTTTTTAGCTCTTTTCGCCCCTTTAGGGGTTGAATTTCCCAAATTCCTTTCTTAGTGCACGCCTACATCATAAGAGGAATACCTTATTAGGTAAATAAAATAAATAAATAAATATTCTTGGACATTCCACACGGCGTCATCTAGTCCCAAGCTAAGCAACTTAATGCATGTGTTATGGTAACCAGATGACTGGATTGGATATACTACATTTTTATTTTGTAAATACAAAAATATTATAGATAAAAAACATCCAGACCCGGAACAAATATCTGTAGAAGATACAAACATATGTCCCGTGGCGGGGATCGAACCCGCAACCTCCGCGTCTCAGGCGGGCCTTCGCCCACTGCGCCACAGAGGTATTTTATTATAATAGTTATAAGAGCCTTATTATACAAGAGATAACCTATTTCAATTCAAAACTCAATTCTTGCAAATTACGGTAAGTACAAAACGCACCCTCGGTAGAACAAGGGCCGAACTACATGTTTTGTAATTTTTCAATACAGCCATTTTAAGTTTTTTTTTCACTTCGATCGTATTTATCTATGTGTATTTTATGCCTAAGTTAATTTTTTTTTTGCGTGAAATATACGTTACACATTTGCGAGTTGATATAAATTCCATAAAGGAGTCAATTATTTATTATTACTACAATATTAAATTAAATAAAAAATTTGGGGTACACTTATGCCCTTATTCCGCCAAAATTGTAATTACTTTGTAATTATGTCCCTAGTAACACAATTATATTGAGATGGTTTATAGAATAAAACTAATACATTTTTAACAATAATCGTTTAATTTCTAACCAACCAAACGTATATAATCAGGAATTTTCAATGTCGACATAGTAAAAATCACTTGAAAAAGGTATTCAAAAGAGCTAGAAATAATTGTGACGGCCTAATACCATTTCTGCCTTAATACTATCTGTGTCTTAAATCAGTTGGTCATAATCAGTGTCGTTTTTGGAATCATAAAGTTTGTCTTAAGATAATAAACTATCTATTTTAAAATAAAAATTACTGAAACGACTTTGTTCCTCCAAATAATTACTCGTATTTAAGGCAGAAGTACACAACTTGTGTCTTTGTCCTTCCAGAGTCTCAAACAAAAAATGGCATAATTACCTCAATGTCTGTGTCGCTCCAGAACACAAATTCACCGCGCGCAGGCCCCGCCACAATTGACCAATGAGACTTTGTCGCGCCAATACGGTTGAAAAAACGCTTCAATGTGACAAAGGCACTGTCGCCCTCTGGCGAAATTAGATGGAATTGAACGAGTGTCTTTTTACCTCCGGGTAAAAATACGTTTTAAAAGCACTTTGGCATACTTAAGTCATTTTTCGAAAATTTGGTAGTTAGGCCCTTGTTCTACCGAAGGTGCGAAAAATGCGGATTGTCTTGTCGCGCACGTAGGATATTTATAAACTAACAAGACGAACAGATGTGAATATCTTCATTCCAAATGGACAAATCGTTTAGAAAATAGTCAATAGAGACGAATGTGCGCCTTGATTGTTTTTTTAAGTGGGCAGAAGCTTAAGTATACACTTCCTTGAAATGTTCTCATTCCCAGCGATGGGCGAGCTGGCGCGCGCGGGGCCGTACGCCTCCCCTCGTCTGGAGACAGGGGAACCGTCGCCTGCGCCCATACACTAATATTTTGAACTGATAATAGTTCATTTCATTAAATAAACCTTCAAAACGAGGTAAATAGAAGTACCTACCTAAGTAACAACCACTCCAGCAGCAGCAAACTTGAAAGGGCGAAAATATGGGTACACCTATCGGAGATGGGTACTTATAGGTATATTTCTGTATTTTGGTGTAATAGGTACACGTTAGGATCATGGGGTCCAGAGGCGGGCTTCTTTACCGGGAAGTTTTCAAGAGGCTAATAAATGAGAACGGTGCCAACTAAAGGGCAAAGGGCTTACCTCGGACAGAGGTTAAGTACCTACAGCAATCCAAGCAGGTAATGCTGCTAGCCTGCGGTCGGTGACCTGGACTCTGTAGCTATTATAACAATTATTTCAATATTTACAATAAATAAAATAATCCACCGAACTGTACAGAACCGTCCAGGTGTTTGCAATTAACGAGATGCTCTAACGGAACCCTCAGAGAAGATACTCTCGGTCGCATGCGCAGGGTGCAGCGCGCAGCACAGCTTGGGGGAAATATCATCGCAGTCATTTAGGTACCTACTTGTAGTAGTAGTGCCTATCTCAATCAAATGCTAGTAGGTAGAGTTCGGTTGTGAGAGTCAATTTAACATTTCTCACACTGAACTCCTTCATGTGATCGATTTATAGATATAAGCCTTGGTAACCTTACCAGTTCGTATAAACGAGCAGAACAGTAGAGGCGAGGCGCAGCGAGGAGGTGAGGCGAGGCGAGGCGAGGCGAGGCGCGGCCGGTGCGAGCGCGGCGTTGCGGCGGACTGCGCCTCGGGGAGCCGCTAGCTGTGCGCCCACGGCAATCAGTCGCGCTCACAAATAAACTAATACGACCTACTGAATGAGTGCTCTACCTACTAACTAACTGGCAATTGACAAGCCAGGAGTGGCACGCGCCGCCACCATTACATTTTGAACATGTAGGTAGGTATAGTAATATAGTAAGTATTCCCATATAAAATATTGTTATGTAGTGTGGGTACAATACCTAGGTGGTAAACATTGGACATTTTTTTATTTTTTGTTTGTTAACACAGAACTTAGACTACGATTTTGAAATTTTGCGTTTGTTTGTATTGTAAGCTGGTGCTTCCCGTGTGGTCCCATAAAAAAAATTAAGATCTGATGTGGATCTTCAGAGATCTGAACAAATATACACTTAAACAGTGCAAAAAATTGCTCTATTCTTACGAAATTTAAGTCGGTAAGTACCTATAATTAATACAATTTTTTATTTTGCCACTTGTTTAGAAGTCTGTAATAAAATCTTAATTATGCATTATCTCAATCTTGACTGTTCTTGAATCTTTGCTCAAATCCCTTTATGACGAATAATGGTTTGTCCCGAAAATTGCAGATTTGAATTCGTCGCTAGAGTAGAGAGCCTGTGCAAAACAAAACCGCGCCGGCCTCGTATGTGACCTGTGACTGTGAGCAAGTTGATGTTCGAACTCTGTGGTAGAGCGCGCTGGCGCTGGCGCTGCCGGTTAACGCACATCAAACAGTTCAAGAGAGCGCGCGTGTGTATTGCGTTACAACTAGGTACGACAGCTCACACATGAACTATCACACCATCGCTCAACATTATGTAGTGCATTGCATGAGAAAAACCCTTACTGTGAAGCTCATCATTTCATATCTGGCCCGCTACTGACTAGATTTACTTATCTAAGACCACAGTTTTTATCTTCATTTAAAACACAATCTGCGTAGGTAGGTACTCTCTTCCGTCGTTAGTGTATGTACATCGGCAACACATTGTGGGTTAGGCACTGAACGCGTTAAACGTAAGTACCTACCTAGTTCCTATGCTTGATTTATCACTGCTGGACACGGATCTCGACCGACATCCCAAAGTCCCGGCCGACGCCGCTAGTTGCTGGTCACCGTTTAGGTAAGAATGTAAAACAGTCGGGCTGCGCAGCGAATTGCGTAATTCCTATTTTTAAAAGATTGGATCGATCCGAAATGGGGACGATTGAGTTTTAAGTTTCCTAGATATTTTTTTTTAAATAAAAGAAATTATAACGAGTTGTGTATGTAGATAGTAATTAAATGAGTGGAGGCGAACACAACATACCTCGCACAAGCAGCGCGGAGACAGCGGGCGCCGCGCGGGTGCCGGCCGACTGGCGCTGACGGCGCGCGCCGTCCGCCGCGCCCCGCGTCCCTCCCCCCTCCCCCACCCTGCCACGCTGCGCGCGCCGCTTGATGCGGTCCTCCTCACGCAGGTACATTGCTTGCAAAGCTGCTCTATTCTATGCGACCAGTTTCTCGCTTCTCTCTTTCGTCGCTGGAGCCCTACCCATAAAAACGAAAACGATACGTGGTTGTGCCAATAATCGCAGTTCAGATTATTTTGGTTACTATTCCCGATTCAGTTTCCACCAACATAAGCTGAACAGAACAGCGACATAACGAATAAGCGAATAACGATAGTTCGATGTTTAATACCTCGATGTGTGTCTCTACCTCGACGTACCTTTCATGCAAGTACCTACCTACCTACGGCCAAGTTGCATGCATTCGGCGAGGGCGAGGGCGAGGACGAGGGCGAGGGCGAGGGCGCCCCCCCGACCCCCCCCCCCCTTGGGGGAGCACCGTGATCCGTGGTAACCGGGAGTCATCAAGAAGAAAATATTGAAGATAATCTTCCTACGATATCCATTGATCCTTATCTTATGAGTAAACAACCCATCGATGAAACATCGAGGTATTGATGACCATCGAGCTATCGTCATTTGAACTAGAGTACTCACCTACCTGCGAGACTCCATTATGACTAAAGTAGAGAGCTCCGGTTAGGAGACGGGACGTGTGACACGGATGGGATCCTGTATTGAAATAAAACCTCTAAAGTCTATTAATACCTACTTTTTGTCTTTTTTATGACAATTTACGGTTGTTTTATCTGCTGTCATACCTATTAAAGAGTAGTCAACATCAACAGTAAAGAGTAGACTAATCACAGATTAGGTAGAGATATACAGTAGCACAGCTCAAAGCACAGCAGAGCAGCACTCAGCGGCTTTGCTTGGTCAGATTCCGCAGCAGCATGATTCCACCTCTTCACAGTTATTTCAACACCCTTTGAGCTGGCGCTGGCGTGCCCCATTGCCCCTCTCCGCCCCCAGGCGGCCAGCGACCTATCACAATTATTATTTTCACAGTCTCATGAAGTAGTGTCTCAATTTTAAGTTGAAAATAGAAGGACTAAATTATGAAGATCGATTATAATATGTAAGTGTACGTGACCTATCTCCTTGACTAGTTAGAACTATATAGTGGCTCAGAATTCTCTATTCTGAGTATAGTGGGTGGTTAGAAGCTGTATGGGTCTTAATATGTGGTTAAATTTAATAAAATTTCCGTGTAAACTAGAATTACCTTGCTATTACTTGCTATTACCTACTTAGTAAGAGAACCTTGGTTATAGGAGAGTGATTCACATGGTGAGTAGGTGGGTAGGTACACACGTTCGTACATGCTCCATGAGCATGTCTCACCCGAGCATGGCTGTCTACAAACATGCATGCTCGACCCTGCGTCTACACGTAAAAAACTTGCTCGAAGAGAGTGCATTGAAAGTCTTCGAGCAATGGATGGATGATTCGTTGTTGTGTTTGGTGGCCATCGCCCGCTACATTAACTGTTTGCTTCGAACATCGAGCAAGACGAGCAAGAATTACGGACGTTTGAAACTTGTTCGAATCGAACAAATTGGTTGGCTTCGAGCATCTCGGCAAAGACAGAATTCACTCGCCAAAATCTGTCCAACACCGAAAAAAACAGACACCAAAGGTCTGTTAGGTAGGTACATACCAGGTGTTCCTTTTTGACAAGGCACAATACCATCGTACTTTGTAAAGTTTTGTTTGGCGTTCTTGCATTGCATGTTACAGCTGCGACGTGGTCGTCGGCGCGGGCGGCAAGCGGCGCGGGGCGGAGCGGGGGCGGGGGCGCGCGGGCTGGGGGGACGCCGCCCCCCGCGCCCGCGCCCGCGCCCCAGGCGACCCTCTTTACGGTGAGTGCCTTCTATAGCTATACTTCTTTCTATACTTCTATTACTAATATTATAAATAGGTAAAGTTGGTTTGTTTGAATGTTTGGGATAATCTCAGAACTCGGTCGATTAATGATGACCTATATATGCGACACTGAACTGAACCAATACATTTGATTCTAGCTGACAATGATGGACGAAAACTACGCTCCCGTTCATCACCTGTCCGGTAAGTACGAGTATATAGTACGAGGTACTGGTATACGTAGTTGCCCAATATGTGAAGGTATTTACTCGTACCTACCTAAAGCCAAAGCCGCGGATAGACGGACGGACGGTCCGACTGGCGAAACTACTTATAAAAATGTCAATTTAACAATTATTGAAATATCTGTTTCTCAAGTAAGTGACTTTTGTGTCTTCTTTGGGAAATAAACATTCTTTAAACCTATAAGGGTTGCTTGTTGTCTTCGGAACCCTCAAATAAAAGTTTTCTCAAGTGAAAATAAGGATTAACCAGTGATTATCACACTAATATTACAAAGACAGCCTCTGTGGCACAATGGGCGAAAGCTAGCGAAAGAAATGGCTGGGACGCAAAGGTTGCGGGTTCGATCCCCGCTGCGGGAGAAAAGTTGGCATGATCTGCAACTATGTGTCTCGAATCTGGGTATTTTCTGTGTATAATGTAAGCATTTACAAAAAAAATATCTATGCAGTGTATCAGTCATCTGGTTACCATAACACAACTTTGCTTGGTACTAGATGACGCTGTGTGGAATGTCCAAGGATATTTATTTATTTAAAGGTGAGAGTTTGTGCGTTTAGTGTGTGTGTACCTATGTTTGTTACTCCTTCACGCTTAAACGGCTAGACGAATTTAAATGAAATTTGGTACCAGGATAGCTATATCCTGGATTAACACATAGGCTACTTTCGATCCCGGTATTCCAACGTGAACGGGAGGTAAGGTATATAACTTAAATTGAGTCACCGCGGGTAATACCGCGGGGCGCAGCTAGCACCATAGTAAACTGTTGTTGTTACAGGCACATGCATGTATATCAATGAACGGGAAATTACGATAAGAACCGACAGTGTTTCAATACTTTACGATATTTTTAAAAGAGGGACACATACATTTTAGTTATAAAATGTGAATTATTTAGGCTCAGATTTTATGATTTAGAATTTTAGACAAACCTAATAAACATTTGCAATAAATGTGGCAGAGTGTTCGTTCACCCTACCCAGCTTGCAGCTAGCGGATTGCGCGCCAAGCCGCCGCTAGCGACCCGCGCGCGACATAGGAGTATGGATTCCATTCATTCAGCACATCGTTCCTGTTTGCGCTCGGTATTTCGTCCCGCGGCAGAGGGACGCGAACAATATTGCTAAATCTCCGTGAGTGTGGATCGTTGACAGTGTGGATTTGGGATAACTTTTATTTGTGACGTACAAATGCCTACGTTTCAATTACGGCAATTGCAGTTATGAAATCGTAAAAAAGAGTCACTTGCGTCAAGAGAACGGTACGCGATAGTGTATTATTACAAAATCATTAAGTTTGAGAGGATGTTTATGAGGCGTTGACGTGCGACACAGCGCTCTGTAACAGCGTGGTGCTTTGCGATATGATGAGGTGAGGAACGGCGCGTGTGCAGGTGCCGATGCCGGCGCGGCGCCGGCGCCGGCGCGGGCCGCGCGCGCAGCCCCTCTGCCTCGCCCCCCTGCGCCTCGCCCCTCTGCCCCTCGCCGCCGCCGCTACTACATCATCCAAGGTAACGCGCCCGGTGTCCTACTAAATGGCTGATGCCATGCTTAGATTGTACGGTATTTGTATTTCATGCCCACGCTGCTGGAACCTTTTCGTAATACTTACTTTCTCTTTTCTATTACATAATAGTGCAAAACCTCTTAAGATAACGATTACTGTCAATGTATGTGTGTCATGACATGAGTATGCTGTAGAAGCCTTTCGACGCATACTGCCAGAAACGCAAATTACGTGATACGCGGATGACCATGATTGTTAATTTTAGTCTACAGCAACATTCAGCAATTCAACATTTTAGGATTCAACAAGCTGCAAATTAAACTTATCGCAAACTCAACTGTTCCTGAAGGAGAGATAACAATCAGATACTATTACGATCGTGTTTTTTTATTTGAATTTCGAAATCAGACATCTAAGGGAAGGTTCATATCTGACTGAACATGCGTCGCGTATTATCGGTCGCGTAACGCCAGAACAGACAAATGTATAGAAAAACACTTGACCGTTCACACTCAACCGATGATACGTTAGTAGGTACGCTAGTAGGCGTATTTTACGTATCATCGGTTGAATGTGAAAGGTCAAGTGTTTTTCTATACATTTGTCTGTTCTGGCGTATAATACGCGACGCATGTTCCGTCAGATATGAACCTTCCCTAAAGCGATTTTTCTTTAAAAGTAGCGATAACTTTGAATCTAAACTTTGTAGAGACATGATGTTTTCAGCATTATGTAGGTGGTTGTTTTTTGTATATTTTCAGAACACGTATGTCGTACGTACTACCCTCCCCACCCCATTGCCATTCTTCTCAAAATCGATATAACATATACCGTAGAACTCAGTGTAGAGGGTGCTACGGTGCTTCCGTAGCAAACATTTACCGTAGAACTCAGCGTAGAGGGTGCTACGGTGCTTCCGTAGCAAACAAAAAACTTCAACGCGCACCTTGTAGCGCACTTGTAATGCAACTAGGGGTTCTTTTTTTTAAACTATCTAAAAAGCACTATCTGTGTTAGAATGAATAAAAACAATATTATTGACAACTGCTCAACATGATTGTATGAAACACTTCGGTAAGAAGGTAGGGTACCAAGAACAAAAATATTTTTTTAAAAGGGTTTACTCCCAACCTTGTCAACAATGTCTTTAAAACATGTTGAGGATCCGACTACATACTTTATTCCGAGTGATGTACATAAATAATCCTTGAGAGTGCAGCAAACTGTTCTCCTTACAACATGAAGTAAACTATTTTTTTAAAATTTTGTCACATGTTTTAATTTATTCGAAATAAATATAACATGGTGCTGCTCTCAAAAAGCATTCATGCAGTAAGTGTTGGCTGGCTTGAAAGTCATACGTGTCTCCACTTCCAGAGATCCTCCTTGCAATGTCGATGATCATTACTAGTAGTTCGCCCCGAACGAGGTCTCGTGCACCGTTGGTTGGTGTTTTAATTTGTTCCTACTTGCCATTTACGTCACTGTTGAGTTGGCTAATTGATGGTTTACGAAACCCTGGCTGCTAGATTTCTACGTACATCGAGTCTTTAAATTATCTAAAGTCCAATATCAATTGTCAAATAAAAAATACCAGTGGTCGGATTTTGATACGCAACCATGCAAATATATAATTATTTCATAAAACATAGATTCTGATTAAAAACTCGATGAATTTAGAGCTTAGATGCCTATTTTTATGGTAAGGTATTATTGATGTCTGTTGACACTTGACATTCATGAAGTTGCTGCTGTCCTGTGTACCTTTCAAAGTCAGAAGTGTGGTCAGAAGTGTTGCACGCAATTAAGTACAATATTGTCAAAAATCATTTTGTTTTCATTTATATTTCTTTAGAAAAATATTTAATGGTTTTTGTAAAAATATAGTTTCTGTGAGGGTAATAATTCCAAACACTCTCGAAACTGGTGTTTCGACTTAAAAACATTTTGGTTTTAATTATTTCTTTAGATTCGTCGAGAAGAAACACTAGGTTGGAAACACTTACAAATAATAGATTTTACATTTATCTATGTACTTTACTCAGAATACAGAAGGAACATTCTGAGGTATTTTAAAAACTTTTAGAATAAAATACTATTTTGGAATGTACAAACATAACCCTTTCATATAATGACAACCCACTCAAAGTGTTTGCGTAACTTTTATTTTTTTCAACCTCTTTACAATATCTTTACAACTCCTTGACCGATCAAGCTCATCAGGTTACCCGGAAATTTTGCGTATCACTACCTATATTCTTACTAAGTATCACAAAGAAAGGATATTACTGTTTCGACAGTTGTGCCGGGACATACAAACAAGTTGCCACTAAGAGCTTAGTTCGCTTCGCTCACTCGATCGATTATTATTATGCTACCAACTCGCTTCCTGCATCCTGCAACAGCATAACTTGCAGGCTGCAAGTGCAGTGGCAAGTTGTGTTGATACGAGACTGTGTTCAGAGAGGCGGTGGCGACGGACGGCGGCGGCGGCGGCGGCGGTGGCGGCGGCGGCGGCGGCGGCGGCGGCGCGTGGCACGCCTACTTCAGCGCACGGCCGCCGCCCGCGCCGCTCGCCCTGCGCGCGCACCCGTCTCCGCCTGGCCCCGTACCCGTGCCGGCCCATGTCTCCACCGCGACGCCGACATTTCCACTGCCACAAGTAAGTCCCATTATCCATTTCATGCTTATTCCAGTAACTTTTGTCGCATTGCTGTCGCAAGATTCGTAATTAGCCTGCGGATCAAATAAACCGGAGCTATCCAGTAGTCCTATTTGCCCCTTTTTAACTTCCAAAACCCTCTTTTGTGTCTGGTTCGAGACCCTCATAAGTTTGACAGGAGTTTTTGAACGAGCTAGTGGACGGATTTAAATGCAGTTTTTTTTTATTTAAAAGCAGGTTTTTTAGTTGTGGCCTCTATGCGTGTTTTATAAAAATCAGCAAAATTATAAGGGATTAAAGTGGAGATAAAAAATAAAAAGGTTTAAAAAAATTTTTTTAAAAAATCAAACATTTAGGTAAGTTAGGAGGTTAATTTTTTTTTCTATTTAAAAATATTTTTTTTTCTATTTTACAAACTTGTTGGAGGAAGTAAATTAAAGAGCTAATCTAAAATCCTCGTTATTTTTTACATCTATGCTTGCAGAACTTTGCTCGCTTCATTCGCTCGGTCATTTACCTAATTATAACATCTGACACAATGTTACGCAGTTATTATTATTGGCCTCTAGAAGAAGAAATCTTCAAAGAATCACCGTCGGGTCAGAAGTATCCTGCGCGAGATGTTGTCGTGCCTGCCGCTGGAGCGCCGCAGCCCGTCTCCCGCCCCCGCTGCCCCCGCTGCCCCCTCCACCCGCGCCTCCCCCGCTGTCCCTGCGTCGCTGTCGGCCAGTGAGCTGAGCGTGGCCCGTCTGCCGCTGGCTGCGGTGGCTGTTGCATCTTCTGTTTCATCTGAAAGCTCCAGGTAACATCTAAACACATTTTCAACAAATCATTCATCACTTTGGAGTTTAAAATTTTACCCCTTCTCTGGGGTACACGTGCATTTCTAAATTAATTCTTTTGTTTCTTATTAGTATTATTAGGATCTTTTTTTATTAGGAACCAACTATAAAATTAAAAAACCTTTGTTATTGGCTCGTTATAAGGTAAAAATTATATTGATTTATAGATAATTTGCATTGAGTAAGTAATATTTTAATTGAACGATTTCGTTTTATTCAACGTGCAGAGCTTGGGAGGTGGTGGTGCCCTGTATTGCCGCCGGCGGCGTGGTGGGTTTGACGGCGCCAAAGATGATGGATGCGCCAGCGGCGCAGAGACACGTCGCCGTGCAGGCGCTCGGGTGAGCTGCCTTCTGTCTAGGACGAAATTCGCACCTGCTCGCGTTTACTTGAGGGTGTTCTTGCAGGGTGACAGGTGCAGGCGCTGGGAGCTCGGGTGGCACGGAGTGGGCCGGCGGCGTGCGCGCGCTGCGAGATGCGCACGTGCGGCTGGTGCTGCGTCAGCTGCGACACCTGCGGCGTCTCAACGCGGCTGTGGACCGCGCCGCAGCCGCCGCAGCCTCAGACGCCTCCACCACCATAATGACTACCTCCACCGCCATTTGACTACCCCCACCGCCATTTGACTACATATCTACTTGAGCTTGTATTGTTGCTTTGTTTGTTGTGTTTAATATAATTATTATTATTTTGTTTGCGTGTTTTTATAAAATTTAACGACATTAGGTAAAATAAATCTGCGAGTCGGTCTCGCGTAGGAAGGGCTCTGTACTGATTAGTGAATATTTCAAGCAAGACAACTGGTAGAGTGTCTTTAATAATATCGACTCATTCCAGAAATGCCAATTTATTTAACCAACATAAATAGAAGTTCTGCCTTTTTAGAAGAAGAAGAGGATGAGGAAGAAGCAGAAGAAGAAGAAGAAGAAGAAGAAGAAGAAGAAGAAGAAGAAGAAGAAGAAGAAGAAGAAGAAGAAGAAGAAGAAGAAGAAGAAGAAGAAGAAGAAGAAGAAGAAGAAGAAGAAGAAGAAGAAGAAGAAGAAGAAGAAGAAGAAGAAGAAGAAGAAGAAGAAGAAGAAGAAGAAGAAGAAGAAGAAGAAGAAGAAGAAGAAGAAGAAGAAGAAGAAGAAGAAGAAGAAGAAGAAGAAGAAGAAGAAGAAGAAGAAGAAGAAGAAGAAGAAGAAGAAGAAGAAGAAGAAGAAGAAGAAGAAGAAGAAGAAGAAGAAGAAGAAGAAGAAGAAGAAGAAGAAGAAGAAGAAGAAGAAGAAGAAGAAGAAGAAGAAGAAGAAGAAGAAGAAGAAGAAGAAGAAGAAGAAGAAGAAGAAGAAGAAGAAGAAGAAGAAGAAGAAGAAGAAGAAGAAGAAGAAGAAGAAGAAGAAGAAGAAGAAGAAGAAGAAGAAGAAGAAGAAGAAGAAGAAGAAGAAGAAGAAGAAGAAGAAGAAGAAGAAGAAGAAGAAGAAGAAGAAGAAGAAGAAGAAGAAGAAGAAGAAGAAGAAGAAGAAGAAGAAGAAGAAGAAGAAGAAGAAGAAGAAGAAGAAGAAGAAGAAGAAGAAGAAGAAGAAGAAGAAGAAGAAGAAGAAGAAGAAGAAGAAGAAGAAGAAGAAGAAGAAGAAGAAGAAGAAGAAGAAGAATTAGGTTAGGTTAGGTTAGGTTAGGTTAGGTTAGGTTAGGTTAGGTTAGGTTAGGTTAGGTTAGGTTAGGTTAGGTTAGGTTTTTTTTTTTTTTTTTTTTTTTTTTTTCCGGTTTTCCTCTAACATGATCAGAGTCTGTTTTTGCTTCTTTATATTTTATTTACTTGTTTTTAATTAGGTTTAAAAGTTAAATGTGAAAGATGGGTTTTTACTTATTATAATATTTTGTTACTGTTACTTTTGTTTCGAGTTTAATGCATTTTTAATTTTTATTTCCTTATATTTTTGTTACTCTTTTCTTAATTAACGTTTTACTGCACATGTACATTATAATTTTTATTTACATATTTGTCGTATTACTTTTTGTTGATTTTGATTGTATTTAGCTTTTTATTTTATGCTTTTTATTAATTACTATTTTTACATGATTAAAATAACTTTAGGTTTGTCTACGGTTTCTTGTTTTATTTGGTGGATGTTAAATTTTTACTATTTCATTGTTTTTTTTGCCATGGTGAACTTTGTTTAGATTACTTTTTGCTATTTAGTTAGTTACTCAAGATTGCTGGTCAAATAATATATATGTAACAATATATATTTTTAACAAGTCTTATTACCTATTTTGTACAACTTTTAAGCTTTTTGCGCAGCGGCTTGTGCAGCTCTTTTTAGTAAATGCCCGTCCAAAGTCTCAGCTTGTTTCGGATTCATTTGCCTGGCGTCTTGCTCGCATGCACTTTGTTCACGGATGGTATTTTAGCAATAGGCTATTGTGGCTCTAGCCAATGCGTCCCACTTCCTCCTGATCGTGCAGTCTTGGCTAAAGGCGTTGTGATCCGCCTTTACTACCTTTGCCAGCACGCAGTTGCAGCAGGAGGGGGGCGCATCGGCGAGCCTTTCGGCGCAATCCGTCCTCATGTGGGGGCCCCCGCAGTGGCTGCACTTTTCCAGTGTTTCCTGGCAGAAGCGTCGGCCGTGGCCATAGCCAAGGCACAGGGAACACTGGACAAGCGGCGATTGGTCGGCCACTCTGACACGCTGGAGATCGATGCGGACGGAGCCAGCGTCGACCAATTTCCGCCAGATCTTCGGGGGCACCCTCATGACCACGTGTTGCGTGTGGGGGTTTCGGGTCATTTTCCTGTAGACAATCTCCATTCTAGTGTCAATATCGACGAGGATATCCTTGTTTTGATTTCTCAAAGCGTTTTGAATATCCTCGTCGGTATTGTACTTGAAGACGTCCCTGAAAATGACAAGAGGATCTTTGTTTGCCATTTCTTTCACACTTAACTGCTTTTCTGCAGCTTTAAGTTTTTCCTTCATTCTCTGTCTATCGTCCTCTGTCCTACAGCCTAGAATTACTTTTTGGTCTTTCGCTTTTCTGATCTTTTCCACTACTACTCCTCCTTCCTTTGCATTTACTACTTTTCTTATTTTTTCTAGGACTTCCTCACTGGTCTCTGTCTCGTCCTTAGAAGTGACGACTAATGAGTGTAGCGCGGTCTGCTCCCAAATAGCTTGTCGCTGTGGGAGCGCCGCAGCCACACTAGCGTACGATCTTGACGCTAAGGCTTGTTGGTGCTGCTCTAAGGTTTCTTTCAGCTTTGCCATCTTCTCGCTGTTTTCTCTCATCAACCTGGCATGATCTTCCATCGTTTTGATGAGAGCACTGTCGTCACTTCTTCTCTCTAACTTTGGAGGTGAAGGTGGCGCCTGGACCAAAGAGGGAACAATAGCTTCCTTCTTTTGTTCAGGCATCACCCTCACTCCCTGTCCTTTTTCCTTCTCTGCCTCTTTCACCAGTTGGTACAGTCGGTCTATAGCCTTTAGGACTTCCATCTTTATCTCCGTCTTTGTGTTGCGCGAGTTGCCAAGATGGAGTTTGGCTTTCGCCACGCAGGCTCTAGCTTCAGTCAGTCTGTCCTTGTAGCCAGATTGCTCCGGCTTGGGTGGACTCCCCACTGCCTCGACCGATATTCTGCGAGGAGCTGGTCTTGTGGTCTGACCACTCTCCTGCGGTAGCGCAATTTTCGGTCTAGGTTTAGGGGCTTCCACCGCGATGCCTTTCTTCGGAGTGGTAGAAGTCTTGGGGAGTGCCTGGTCTGGTCTACCAGACTCCCACTCTCCAATACTTCTCCTCACGCTGGTCTGTTGGGTCTTTCGACCTTCACTCAGCGTGGGTACCACCTCCTCAGATGCCGGAGACTGCCTGCGTGGGACCTCTTTCGATGTTTTGGAGGCCTTGGCGACGGGAGTGCGCATGCCGAACATGTTGAGGAAAGTTGGTGTCAGGTAAAAGTAAGTTTGTATAAGTTGTAAATACTATATTTTTTTGATTATAATAAAGTGTATATAATTTGTTTTTATTTTAGGTTTTGTGTTTTGTAGACTTAAATTTATGTTTTATGTTTCAGGTGCAACGTGGGTACACGTCTACAGCTGCGGTCACCAGTCCAGTCTACTTCTACAGGTAAGTAGAAAAGTAAGTATTTTTTGTTAGTTTGTAAATTTTAAAAGCAGAATATTTTGGAATTAATACCAATTTTTGTCGCCTAGTAATTAGTTTATACTTTAGTGAGTATATGTCTCTATTTTGTGAGATCCAAAACAAAGAAAACACTTGTCTACAAAAAGTTCTTCCGTTTGGAAGAGTCAAAGAGGTAAAAATGTGAATTTTGTGATAAAAGGCCTTATAAAAGCCTCAATTATCACTTGTGCTATCGCAATATAGTACCCTGTATGATGTATTTGATCTAGCTATATATGCCCTCAACCGAAAAACACCTAAAAACAGCAAGAATCTAAACCTTAAAATATTCCCCTACAGATTATTGGTCCTGTTTTAACCTTGTTAAACCCTAAAGGGTGGGTGGGCGTGCCGGTTTTCGATTTTTTCTGTGTTTAATCTTTCTGATTTTTTGCAGGTACGTGCGGGGGAGTTCAACAGTGATGTTCCCGAAGGATTTAAGATGAGAACCTGAGAAAAATCTAGAAAAATCAACCGAATTGCACTGAAATCACGGAAAAACACGTATTTCGAACACAACTAAGTTAATAAACTTGTTATTTCTTGCTCAAATTACGTATTTTTGGTACAGATGCACGCGGGAGACACAGAGCTATTAGATTTAATGAAATATAAAATTATTTTATACGTCAAAAAATTTTTAAAGTCAACTTTAAAGTTAAAAATAGACGGAATTTACAAAATTCAAAGAAAATTGCTGAAAATAAATGATTTTAACAAGAAAAGGGGGGCAGGACGACAGAATAAATTAATGCAGGTCTAGATTAGTGTTTTGAAAAAATTTGAAAAGCGAAAATTACAAGTTTAAACGAAAGAAAATCTTTCTAAGTTCGCGGTTAGGTTAGGTTAGGTTAGGTTAGGTTAGGTTAGGTTAGGTTTTTTTTTTTTTTTTTTTTTTTTTTTTTTTTTTTTTACCTAGTTTCCTCTGGCGTAACCAGAGACATTTTTAATCTCAACTCTTTCATACTAGTTCTCGCATTTATGCCTCTCGCACTTTTATTCCTCATACAGTTTCTTTCTTTCATCCATCCGCTTGCTTTCTTATTTATATTTACTTTACTTTTCTATTATTCATATTTTCTATTCTTTATTGTGGGATGAAGATCTGGAGTTTACATTTTATTATTCAATTTCACTTGTTTGCCTATGCTATCCTAACTGTAGCATTTGGGTTTGGGGATAGGGTTTTATTCTTTGTTTTTTATTTCTCTGTATTACATTTTTGCTTAATTGTCTATTTAATTCTAAGGGGTTTTTTATTTACTTATTTTATATCTTAATTACTGCTTATAAGTATACATTATGTTTTTACATGCTTAACAGTATACACATTCACAAATTATCTATCTTACTTTTTCTAATTACAATGCTTCTTATTTTCTATTGTACTATTTGTCTATTCTTATTATTACTATAACGTTCATATGCTGCTTCGTATATATGTTCAAATATATAGACACCATATTATGCTATACCTATTTATTTCTATTTATAACTATGTTTATAATTATAGTACAATACTTAATAAACTCATTTCTATTATAAGTATTTGACATTAAGTAACTTGCGTTACTAACGGCCATTTTAAGATCAAGGGCCATCTCGGTTTCGTACCTTTGTTTGGAGAAGACTGGGCATTCAAACAAGACGTGGACTACCGTTTCGGGAACGTCAGGGTCGCAGATGCACGAGGGGCTCTCCTTGCACTTGAAACGATTCAAGTACTCAGAGAATCCCCCGTGGCCAGTCAGAACTTGAGTCATTATGTTGCTAACGTCATATTTACGCACTACTTTGTATGCCTGTATGGCGTCTGGAAGAAACAGTTTTGTGATGCTCGCTGTATCGCCTGACTTATACCTCCGGTTCCATTCGTTCAGAGATTCCAGTCGGATCTGTCGCTTTACGAATGAAACCGGACAGAAGTCATAATCCGGGCGTCTCTTTTTATTTCCAGCAGCTGCCTTGGCCAGCTCGTCCGCCCTCTCATTCCCTTCCAGCCCTGCGTGGGCTTTAATCCAGAATAAGGAGACTACCTTGTTCTGGATTTCACTGGACTTAATATGCTCCCGGGCTTCCACAGCTAAGGGGTGGAGGGAACACGGGTTGACCAAGGTTTCCAGCGCTGACTTTGAGTCACTATATATACCGAAGGTTTCCTCCGAGCGCCCCAGGATCTCTTTTGTGGCTCTACAAATTGCCAATAGTTCAGCCTGATAGACCGTGCAGTATGATGGCAGCTTGAGCTTGAGGGTTTTAGTCTCGGCTTCACCTTTCCATATGGAAAGTGCTGCTCCGACCTCGCCCTCAATCTTGCTGCCATCCGTATAGATTCGTACTGCTTGAGTGCTTTATGCCTTGGTTAGGTTAGGTTAGGTTAGGTTAGGTTAGGTTAGGTTAGGTTAGGTTAGGTTAGGTTAGGTTAGGTTAGGTTAGGTTAGGTAAGGTTAGGTTAGGTTAGGTTAGGTTAGGTTAGGTTAGGTTAGGTTAGGTTTTTTTTTTTTTTTTTTTTTTTTTTTTTTTTTTTTTTTATACTGAATTCCTTTGACGTGTAATGAATCAAAGTCTGTTTTCTTTATTTCTATCTACAGGGAGGTTTACATTCTTATCGTACCCTATTTGGGTCTAGGAGGTGCTTATTCTATGATTTTTACTTATTTTAAGTTTTTACATTTCAATTTTCTATCTTATTTATTTAAGGGGTAAGTACTTAAAATCTAATTGCTTTATTTTTCAAATACATACTTTCTGCTTATTTATTAAACTTATATTGTACATTTTCTTATCTATTTTTACTGTTCTATTTTTATGCTAAATTACATATTATTCAAAATATATACTTAACATAATTTTCCTACGTCTTGTTCTTATTTATAACTTTGCTTGCTATTTCTATACAATATTTGTTAAATTTATCTCTAAGGTCTGTATTGGTTATGATTTTATTTAGGTTTGTAACTGTAAGCTCAAGGTTTAGGACTTGTTCGGCTTCGTATCTTTTTAATGCGAAGATTGGGCATTCTAATAATATGTGCGCTATCGTTTCGTCCACGCTGGGGTCACAGGAGCATGAGGGGCTCTCCTTACACTTGAACCGGTTCAGGTATTCGGAGAACCCACCATGCCCTGTCAAGATTTGGGTCATTATACTGGTAATTTCTAGCTTTCTTACCGTTCTGTAGGCCTGCACTGCATCTGGGAAGAACATTTTCGTTACTCCGGCTGTTGTGCTCTGCTTATACCGCCTGTTCCACTCGTCAAGCGTTGACAGGCGTATCTGTCGCTTGACGAATGAGACAGGACAGTATTCGTAGTCGGGCTTTCTCTTTTTATTCAGCGCTGCCTCCTTTGCCAACTGGTCGGCTCTTTCATTCCTCTCCAATCCAGCGTGTGCTTTGACCCAGAATAAAGATGTTTCTTTACTCTGGAGTCTGCTCGTGCTAAGGTTCTTTCGAGCCTCCACGGCCAGAGGATGGAGAGAGCTGTTGTTGACCAATGTTTGTAGTGCCGACCTGGAGTCGCTGAAAATTCCGAAGGTCCTCTCGGAGCGTTTTAGTATCTCCTTCGTGGCTCTGTTTATTGCCAAGAGCTCCGCCTGATACACCGTGCAGTATGATGGCAGCTTAAGCTTGAGGGCTTTGATCTCGGCCTCACCACTCCAAAGGGATAGTGCCGCTCCGACCTCACCCTCAATCTTGCTGCCATCGGTGTATATGTGGACTGCTATGGTGTTGTTAGCATCCACCTCTTCTTGGTTCGCCAGGTTTGTGAAAGTCAGGCTTGTTTGCTCTGCTGGGTGCCTTACCGAGGCGTACGGTATTGGTTGCTCCACCTCCCTGTCCTTTAACTCCGGCCAGGGCACTCCCCTCTTCGCTTCGTATAGGGCGGCTGCCTCCTGGATCCTGAGGTCGATGGGGAGTATCCCGGCCAGCACCAGTCCTGAGTTCAGGGAGACTGTGCGGTATGCCTTTGTGAGTTTCTGGGCGAAGCTTCTCTGGATTGCGTTCAGTTGTTTTTGAATGCACAGCTTCCTTGTTGCCGGTGCCCATGCGCTTGCCGCGTACATCATAACTGGCTCCACTGCAGCCGTATATATCGTCCGGATAATCTCCGGGCTGAGGCCCCAGCTGACTCTGGCGGCTCTGGACAGTTGTTTGTAAATGTTTGCCGCCTTTTTGCAGACGTTTGCAGCATGACTGTTAAATGTTAGCTTATGGTCTATTGTGAGCCCCAAAATCTTGATTTCCCGCGACATGCCAATGTTTATCCCGCCCATGCGCAGGAGCGGTGTATCGTGAACAAGCTTGCGAGTTATGACCATTGCGTTGGTCTTATGAGGCGCAAATCTGAGCTTGTTCCTGACACCCCACTCCCTTACAAAGGCAAGAGCGGCATTCGCACGTCGCTGGACTTCTAAGGCTGTCTCTCCGTCGAAAACTAAAACCACGTCATCTGCAAACGCCTGCACATAATCCCCGCGTTGTTCCAGGCCTTCGAGAAGTGGATCCAGCAGAAGGTTCCACATGATCGGGCCTCCGATAGACCCCTGGACGCACCCTTTACTGGTCCCCTTCTCGAACTCTTCTCCGGCATATCGCACTCTAACTCGCCTATCCTGTAGGTAACTATCGATAAGCCTCCTCACGTTTATTGGGCACTCTTCTTCGGCCAGCCTGACCCTAATAGCGGGCCACCACGCGCTGTCGAAGGCTCCCTCTATGTCTAACGAAATCATGGTAATTAGTTTCTTTTCGTCGAGCTTTCTTCGGATGTAGTTGATTAGATCATAGAGGGAGTCCTCGGTGCTCTTTTTGGGCATAAAGCCATACTGCCGCTTGCTCATCTTTGGGATGAGATGCCACTTCATTCGCCCTATTACCATCTTCTCCAGAACTTTTCCCAACACTGGCAACAATCCTATAGGCCTATACGATTTAGGATTTGCGTAGTCCTCCCCTGATGGTGTCAAATGTGGGCTTGTCTCCCACGTTCAGCAACTGCAGGTCCAGTTCTTCGAGAGTACCCGATAGTTCATCGCCTCTGTCGTCGATTTCGTTACTACCCCACCACGTGCTCTTCGCGTTTGCGTCTCCTCCCACGATGACTCTCCTCGGTCCCGTTTTGTTGACGGATGTTTTGATCTGCTCCAGGTATGGCTCGATGGGTTGGGTTGGTTCGAAGTAGAATGAAAGTACTGTAATCTGCCAGGCACTGGTCCGGATCCTCACCACTACGATGTTGTTCGTGGTGAGTTCTGGGCACTGTATGACATCCAGGTCTTGGTCAAAGACGGCTATTGCCGCTTTGACAGTGCCCTCCCCGTGCTCAGTGTTCTGGTAGATTCTTGCTCCTCTGTATCCCTTCATTCTACTTATTCCCCCCACATAGGGCTCCTGGAGCAGCGCTATCGCCACCTTTCTTTTGTCGGCCTCAACCATGAGCTCGTCTGTGGCGACTTTCGACCTCTGTAGGTTAGCTTGGAGGACGCGGTAGGGTTGATCTCTATTTAAATATGCTGTTCGATTTCCGTCCATGGAGCCCTCAGCAATACGCCACCGAGGCTCGTGCCAATGCGTCCCACCTCCTCCTTACGGGGCATTCTTGGCTGAACGCATTATGCTCTGTTGCCTCAAGCTTCGCGTGTCGGCAGTTGCAGCAGGAGGGTGCCTCATTTGCGAGCCAATCCGCGCACTCTGTTCTCATGTGCGGGCCGCCACAGTGACTACACTTTGCAACGCTCTCCTGGCAGTGTCGTCGGCCGTGGCCGAAGCCTAAGCACATAGAGCATTGCACTAGTGGCGATTGGTCCGTCACTTTTACTCTTTGGAGATCGACGTGGGCTTCTCCTGCTTCTACCATCAGGTTCCATATCCTAGGGGATACTTTGGCTACGATGTGGCACAGGTGAGGGTTCCTCGCTTTTTTCCTATAGCGGATCTCGATCCTGTCGTCCCGTTTTTCCATCCCTTTGAAAATGTCCTCATTTTGGCTTCTCAGTGCTTTTATGACTTCTTCGTCACTGTGGAAGTGCAGGACGTCTCTGAGGATCAGGAGTGGGTCCTTGTTTTGGATCTCCTCGACGTTGAGCTGGTCTTCTGCTTTTTTGAGTCGGTCTTTTATCTTCTGCCTCTCTTCCTGAGTCCTGCAGCCCACAATGACTTTTCCGTCCCTTGCCTTCCTCACTCTGTCCACTCTTATCCCTCCTTCCTTGGCATTCACTGCCTCCCTAATCCTATCGAGCACCTCTTCTCCGGTTTCTTTTCCATCCTTTGAGGAAACCACTACCGAGTGCAGCGCGGCCTGTTGACAGGGCTGCCTCCTGGGTGGGCCTGCCGCAACGTTCGCATAGGTGGTTTTCTCGAGGATTTCTTTCTGTCTGTCCATTGCTTCTTTTAGGCTTTCCATTCTCTCGTTGTTTTCTTTCAACAGCTTACTATGTTCTTCGATCTGTTTTTTGAGGTCATTTTCCAGTTCCTGCTCTTTTCCCTGCGGGCTCTCTTTAGGTTCTTTCGTTAGGGTCATGGTTTTGTTTAGGGTATTTGTTGCCTCAGACTCCTTGACCAGCTCGTACAACCGGTCTATCGCCTGAATGACATTTGCTTTAATGTCGGTCTTTAAGTTTCTCGAGAGTTCGAGATTGGTCTTAGCTTTACTGAGGCAAGCCTTTGCCTCTGACGTCCTGTTATGGAATTTTTCCGGAATAGGTGGGCTTCCGGAGTCTACCTGCAGTCTTCGTCCCGTCAGTTTTCCTTCTTGCGATGGCAACATCGCTGGCTTTTGTCTGGGAGGGGCTATTGTAGCTGTCTTTCGCGGTGGGGTTGGGGTCTTAGGTTGTTGGGAGGTAGACCTCCTGTTCTTTACAGTTTCCCATTCTCCAACACTTCGTCTTACGTTCGAGGTCTGCGCTCGTTCGTCAGCTTGCCGTGAGGGTCCGGCCACCGGTGATTTCTGGGAATCCGGTTCAGTTGGTTTGCTGGTTTTCTTGACTGGTGTGTGGAGTGCGGCAAACATTTTGTCAAAGGAACTCGTCTATAGTTCTAAAACTTCCTAATTATCCTATATTATACGTTGTAATTTAATTTGTGTTGTCCCAACCTATACTAATCGTGTTCTTTTCTGTTTTTGGGTTAGGTTAGGTTAGGTTAGGTTAGGTTAGGTTAGGTTAGGTTGGGCGGGTCCTGTGTTTATCCATTAATAGTTGGTTTTGCCTAGCTCCGGTCTTGGATAAACGCAGGGCCCTTCTTACGCCGCAGGGGTTCGCGGGTAAGAAGGCAAATGGTCTTGGGGGAGAGCGCAAGTCGTGAAGATCCCCAAGGCAAGTCTGTGGTTGCTTCCTTCACGAGGTGCCGCCTGTTATTGGTCTATTTCCTTCAGAAATAGACGAAACAGAAACCACAGGCGCCGGCTTACGCCCTTTTCAGGGCGTGTCGGTGGGGTAGGCTTGGGAACTATGGGTGGGGCTTCTCCGCGCGTCCCTCTGGTCAGCAGATGGCGCAGCGGATGGAGATAAGTGGGATGTGGGTCGGGCGAGTTGCCGTTGGGGGGGGTTTGTTTATTTATTTATTTGTTTATATGTATTTATTATTTGTTTATGTATTTTTATTGTCGAGAGGGGAGGCTCCTCCAAGTCTGTTTTCAGAGGCGGAGGAAGCGTTTGTAGTTGGGAGAGGCGGCACTAACCCTGCCGTCTGGAAAGATAACGCCATCTTTCCGCCGGTTCTGTACTGTCGCTTCAAAGACCCCTTATCGGGCGTTAAGGTGGTACGTTGTGGCAGTGCAGACCGAGGGGGGCTTGCCTTTATTGGCCGGTCTCAGAGAAGGAAAACTCGAAATAAACCCTACGGATACCGGGGGACCTCCGTAGTATGTACCCTTCCCTGGCTACAAGGGCTCTGGTCGGGGTGACGAGTATTTCCCTACTACTCGTGGGAATTGTTATGGAATCCAAAAAATTAAATAAAACTTTGAAAGGTGTTGGTGGTCGTAAAGACCAGGGTGTTGAGGAGAGTTCGGGCGCATTAGCGCCTAGTTACGCCAGTAAGGCGGGTGGACGTCGCAGTGTTGTAGTGTCAGAGAGAGGCTCGGCCAACGTTTCGAACGTGGGCGTTTCGGACGCGGAGTCAATGTCCAGCGATTGTTGTGTGACTCTGGAGCAGCTGTCTCCCTATTGGAGGAGCAAGCTCGAGTCTTGGGAAGCTCAAGCTGGCAAGCGGCGGCACGAAGAGGATTCTGCCTCGGAGATTGCTTCGTCAGACGATGAGGCTTCTCCGGCCAATTCAATGGTGCTTTCAGCCAAGAGAGGAAGAGGTCGCCCTCCTACGACGGGTGTTTATGTAGGAAAGGCAAAGGCCCAGGCGGAGTTGAAGGCTTTGCGTCGCGAGGATGAGCGACAAAGGTTTGAGGAGGAAGTTGCCGCTAAGGTCGCGCGCAACAAGACTACTCGGGTGGTTGCCCCTCCGGAGCGTCCTAATGTGGAGAACAGCTTAGCAGCGGAACTGGTGAAGCAGGTTCAGGATGCTTCCCAGATAATCCTGGAAGTGGCGACAAAGTCTGGGAACCTTAAAGGAACCCTGACTAAGGCCTTGAAGGACTCCGCAGCGTCTATAAAGGCGGCTGTGGAGGAGCTGAGCAAGCGGTCGGTAACGGATGAGACCGTCATGCTCCAGGCGGACAACGCTCGTCTTAAAAAGGAGATGGCGGAACTCCGAAGGGAGTTCGTTGAATTCAAGTTAAAAGTGTCGGAGAACCAGGCGTCTCCAGCGAAGGGTGGTCAGGCATCATATCCCCAGAGCGAGAGCAACCGGCAGCAGGAGGAGATGATGCGGTCAGTGCTTTCGCAAGTGGGGAGCATGATAAATGCCCGCTTTGAAGGTATGGAGGAGAGGCTCCTACCTGAGAAGAGAAGCCGCCCCCCTCTAGCGGCTGATCGGCGCAATGCTGCTGCTGCTGAGGATAATGGTCCTACTCTTGATCCCAAGGTCACTCCTGGAACTGGTCATCCGGCTCCGGAGGTTCCAAAGGACAAGAGTAGGAAAAAGAAGGGAAGGTCTGAGGCCACCAGAGAAGCGGCAGGACCATCGCAGAGGCAACCGCAGGATCCCCCTGCAGCACCGGAGACCGTGGATAAAGGCTGGTCCACGGTTAATAACAAGCGAGGGAAGAAAAAGAAGAAGGTGGTCAAGCAGCCCGTTGGGACCCAGAGGAGACCCACAGCTGCCAAGACTTCAAAACGGGCGAACGTCAAATTACGGCCTCCTCGGACTGCAGCAGTAGTAATTACTCTGCAGCCAGGAGCCGAGGAGAAGGGGACTACGTATGCCAGTCTTCTGTTAGCTGCAAAGGCAAAAATCGACCTTAGCAGCTGTGGCATCACCAGCCTACGATTCCGAAAGGCGGTGACAGGAGCTCGTATCCTCGAGGTAGTTGGGGGAGAAGCCAGCAACGAGCAAGCGGACTCCTTAGCTCACAAATTGAGGGAGGCTTTGGGTGAAGAAGTGGCTAGGGTGTCAAGACCCACAAAGTGCGCCGAGTTGAGAATCTTCGGATTGGACGACTCGGTGTCAAAAGCTGACATAGCAGCAGCTGCTGCTCAGCGAGGTGGTTGCCATGTGGAAGCAGTAAAGGTTGGTGAAATTAAGCGCACCAACCAGGGCACTGGCATGGCACTGGTGAGTTGCCCAGTAGCTGCTGCCAAAATTATTGGTCAGGAGGGTCGCCTGCTTGTAGGCTGGGTCTCGGCGAGGGTCGAAGTGGTACAGCCGAGGCCCCTGAGGTGCTATCGTTGCCTCCAGAGTGGTCACGTCAGGGCTCAATGTACGGAGGAAACGGACCGCAGTGACCAGTGCTACAGGTGTAGTCAGCCTGGTCATAAGTCCGCAGAATGCAAAGCCGCACCCAAGTGCTCAATTTGTGCTGCGGCAGACAGGCCTTCTGCCCACAGTCTGGGCGGAAAGGCCTGTGCCTCTTTGAAGTCGCGAAAGGGACGAGCAAAACGCTCTCCCAACGCCTCAGAGCCGACAGCATCCGGCTGCCCTCCGTCGCAAACGCGGGATGAGAGGGCGCCAATGGATGCAGATTAAATGGAGAGGGGGGCCGGAGTCTCCATCATTTCCGGCCCCCATAACACAGGCCATGACGGTAGTACCGGGGGGTACTACCGTCCCTTAAGGGCCTTGAGGTGGCGCGCGTGGGTGTTCCGCGCGCCCCTCTCTCTCCGAGAGAGACTAGGTGGGAGGCCGATGCCTCACCAGTCGGAGGAGCCCTTTTCAGGGCGGCGCCGTCGGGGCCGTGGAAGAGTGCGAAAGCGTGCCCATAGCCCCGGCAATTTGGCGTTAAGAGGACCCCGTCGGTTTTTAGTGGGTGCGAGTCCCACATATCCCTTCCGCCGCCCCCACGGCGGGAGGGAATGCATAAGGCATTTTCCGACGAAAAAAAAAAAAAAAAAAAAAAAGGTTAGGTTAGGTTGGGCGGGTCCTGTGTTTATCCATTAATAGTTGGTTTTGCCTAGCTCCGGTCTTGGATAAACGCAGGGCCCTTCTTACGCCGCAGGGGTTCGCGGGTAAGAAGGCAAATGGTCTTGGGGGAGAGCGCAAGTCGTGATGATCCCCAAGGCAAGTCTGTGGTTGCTTCCTTCACGAGGTGCCGCCTGTTATTGGTCTATTTCCTTCAGAAATAGACGTAACAGAAACCACAGGCGCCGGCACTCTGTCGGTGGGTTAGGGTGGGGAGGGAGGGTTGGGTTACTTCTCCACGCGTCCCTCTGTTCATCAGAGGGCGCTGTGGATGAAGGTGGGAAGATTGGGGGGGAAGTGGGTTGTTGGGTCGGGCGTGATGCCATTCGTGGGGGGTTGGGGGTTTATTTATTTATTTATGTATGTTTATTTTATTTATTTATGTAGTATATTCGAGAGGGGAGGCTTCTCCAAGTCTGTTTTCAGAGGCGGAGAAGCGTTAGAGTTGGGCGCGGCGTGCACTTACCCTGCCGTCGCGCAGGTAGGGGGGTTCATCCCTCTTACCACCACTCGATGCTCGTTATCCCACAACGACGAGTCTTCGGGCTCTAGTGGGACCGAGGGCCTTGGCTTGGCCGCCCGGGCTGCGAGGAAGATCAACCTCAATAAAAAATTACCTGAAACTAGTTCGGCGATAGCAGCGACAAGGTTTGGGCTCATCTGGTGACGGATGAGTTCGGGCGGGCAGTATCCCGCCTGCTACTGCTTTCAACGTCAGGGTACCGGCCGACCCCCTGTACGTACTTAGGCTTCCCCGGCCACATGGCCTCTGGTCGGGGTGACCGTTGTTGCCTACTATTCGTGGGATTTATTATGGATCATTTAAATAAAAAACAAACTGTTGGTGGTGGTCGAAAGACCGGTGAGACGGAGGAGAAGACGGGCGCTATTGCGCGTAGTTACGCCGAGACGGCGAGAGGACGACGCAGGGTTGTGAGCGTTAGGGGGTCGAACAGCGATGTCTCGATCGCCAACGCGTCAGACATAGAGTCTGCAACCAGTGCGTGTAGTGTGTCTCTGGAGCGGCTTTCTCCATACTGGAGTAAGCAGCTCGAGGCACACTCAAAGCGGCGGCACGAGGGGGACCTTGGTTCGGAGCCTGCGTCGACTGACGACGAGGCTGCGTCCACTGGCTCCTTAGTGCTTGCCGCTAAGAGGGGTAGAGGACGCCCTCCTTCAACGGGCAGGTACGTTGGGCATGCCGCGGCTCAGGCGGGCCTAAAGGCCCTGCGAAAGGAGGAGGAGAAAAGGCGTGCGGATGAACTTTTCGAAGAGGAGTTGTTGGCTCGAATGGCCTATTGCAAGACCAAAATGGTTGCGCATCCGCGTGAGGAGGAGGAGGAACCAAGTGACCTGGCGCACGACCTCGTCCAGCAGGTTCTGGAATCGACGAAGACGGTGCTGATGGTGGCTGCCAAGTCGGGCAATCTTAAGGGTCCGTTCGTAAAGGCCCTTAAGGACTCGGCAGCCTCCATTAAAACAGCAGTGGAGAAGCTCCAGGCTTCCAAATCCTCGGAGGAAGTGGCGAAGCTCCAAGCCGCTAACGCTCGTCAACGGGCTGAAGTGGCGGAGCTTCGCAAGGAGATGAAGGAGCTTCGGGCCAAGTTGGCGGAGGCTGACGAGCGTTCTCGGGCTGCGAGAAGGCGCGCGCCGTCACCGAATCCTCCTGCCGCGCCAACGGAGAAGACCAGCACGCAGCAAGAGGAGCTGATACGTGCAATCATGCTCCAGGTGGGCGGCATGCTCAACGCCCGCCTAGAGAGCATGGAGGAGAGGCTTCTGCCAGAGAAGCGAGCGCGCCCTCCTCTAGCTGCGGAAAAGCCAAAAGAGGCGGCTGCTGGGAAAAGGACTGCGCCGGAGGCTGAGCCAGCCCCCAAACCAGCACCTCAACCTAAAAGGAAGAGGAACGAGGAGAACAGCTCGCAAGGCTCAAAGGAGCAGCCTCGCGAACGGCCCCCAACAGCAGAGGCTGAAAAGGAAGGCTGGTCGAAGGTGACCAAACGGGGGAAAAAGGCAAAGAAAGCAGCACCGCAACCGAAGGCCTCTGGCTCAAAGCCTGGGCCACCGGGAACCCCTGCTGCTCCGAGCCGCCCGGCGAAGAAGAAGGTTAAGCTGCGCTCCCGCCGGAGTGCAGCGGTGGTAATCACTCTTCAGCCGGGAGCAGAGGAAAAGGGGGCCTCTTACATAAAGGTTCTCACGGCTGCTAAAGAGAAGATCAACCTGAGCAGTTGCGGAATCTCCAGCCTTCGCTTCCGTAAGGCCGTGACAGGAGCCCGCATCCTCGAAGTTGTTGAGGGTGACGCAAGTGCAGAAAAGGCGGATTCCCTGGCTGAAAAGCTAAGGAAAGCCTTAGGGGAAGAGGTTGCGCGGGTGTCACGGCCCACACAATGCGCCGAGCTTCGAGTCTCTGGGCTCGATGACTCGGTGACAAAGGAGGGTATAGCGGCCGCCACTGCTCAACAAGGGGGTTGTCTGGCAGAAGCTGTAAAAGTGGGGGAGATACGGCAGTCTCGTCAAGGCACCGGGACAGTACTGGTCAGCTGTCCCGTTGCCGCTGCCAAGAAGGTCGGAGAGGAGGGCCGACTGCTGGTGGGCTGGGTGTCGGCGAGAGTAGAGGTGATGCAGCCTAGGGCACTCAGGTGCTACCGCTGCCTCGAAGATGGCCACGTGAGGGCGCAGTGCACTGCGGCGACTGACCGCAGCGGCGAATGCTACCGTTGTGGTCAGACGGGCCACCAAGTGGCGACGTGTGTTGCCACACCAAACTGCTCAATCTGTGCAGCAGCAAACAAGCCCTCAGCGCACAGATTGGGCAGCAAGGCGTGTACTCCTCCAAAGTCAAGGAGGAGTAAAAACCAGAGGGCCACAGCCAGCAGTGCAGCAACTGCCTCCAGCTGTCCCCCGGCACAGACTGGGGATGAGAGGGCGCAGATGGAGGCGGATTAGTTAGAGCAGGGGGCCGGAATCTCCATCATCTCCGGCCCCAAAAACACAGGCCATGACGGTAGTATCGGGGGGTACTGCCGTCCCATAGGGCCTAGAGGTGGCGCGCGTGGGTGTTCCGCGCGCCCCTCTCTCTCAGGAGAGACCAGGTGAGAGGCAGTCGCCTCACCGAAGAGGAGCTCTCAGAGCAGACGCGTCGGGGCCGCGGAAGAGTGCGAAAGCGTGCCCGTAGCCCCGGCAAATTGCGTAGAGAGGGAACCCCGTCGCGGTTTTAGTGGGTGCGAGTCCCACATATCCCTTCCGCCGCCCCCACGGCGGGAGGGAATGCATAAGGCATTTCCCGACGTTAAAAAAAAAAAAAAAAAAAAAAAGGTTAGGTTAGGTTGGGCGGGTCCTGTGTTTATCCATTAATAGTTGGTTTTGCCTAGCTCCGGTCTTGGATAAACGCAGGGCCCTTCTTACGCCGCAGGGGTTCGCGGGTAAGAAGGCAAATGGTCTTGGGGGAGAGCGCAAGTCGTGATGATCCCCAAGGCAAGTCTGTGGTTGCTTCCTTCACGAGGTGCCGCCTGTTATTGGTCTATTTCCCTCTGAAATAGACGCAACAGAAACCACAGGCGCCGGCTTACGCCCTTTTTAGGGCGTGTCGGTGGGGTAGGCTTGGGAATTATGGGTGGGGCTTCTCCGCGCGTCCCTCTGTTCAGCAGATGGCGCAGCGGACGAAGATAAGTAGGTTGTGGGTTGGGCGAGTTGCCGTTGTGGGGGGGTGTTTATTTATTTATTTATTTATATGTATTTATTATTTGTTTATATGTTTATATTGTCGAGAGGGGAGGCTCCTCCAAGTCTGTTTTCAGAGGCGGAGGAAGCGTTTTGTAGTTGGGAGAGGCGGCACTAACCCTGCCGTCTGGAAAGATAACGCCATCTTTCCGCCGGTTCTGTACTGTCGCTTCAAAGACCCCTTACCGGGCGTTAAGGTGGTACGTTGAGGCAGTGCAGACCGAGGGGGGCTTGCCTTCATTGGCCGGTCTCAGAGAAGGAAAACTCGACATAAACCCTACGGATACCGGGGGACCTCCGTAGTATGTACCCTTCCCTGGCTACAAGGGCTCTGGTCGGGGTGACGAGTATTTCCCTACTACTCGTGGGATTCAATATGGATACAAATTTAAACAAAATTAAAAAAGATGGTGGTCGTAAAGACCTGTGTGTGGTGAAGAGTTCGGGCGCATCAGCGCAGAATTCTAGTTACGCCAGTAAAGTGGTTGGACGTAGTGGTGTTGCGCTGTCGGAGAGCGTCTCTGACGCAGAGTCGATGTCCAGCGTGTGCAGTGTGACTCTGGAGCAGCTTTCTCCTTATTGGAGGAAGCAGCTCGAGTCACCTGTTAAGCGGCGGCACGGTGATGAAATTGGTTCGGAGTTTGCTTCTACGGATGACGAGGCTACTCCAGCCAATTCGGTAGTAGTGTCTGCCAAAAGAGGAAGAGGTCGTCCTCCTACGTCGGGTGCATACGTAGGAAAGGCTAAAGCCCAGGCAGAATTAAATGCTCTGCGCCGTGAGGACGATCGTGTAAGGTTCGAGGAGGAAATAGCTGCTCAAGTTGCCCGTAACAGGACCACTCGGGTAGTTGCTCCTCCTGAACGTCCTGACGTGGAGAACAGCGTGGCGGCTGAACTGGTGAGGCAGGTAGCTGATGCCTCCCAGGTGATTCTTGATGTTGCGGCAAAGTCCGGGAATCTCAAAGGAACCCTTGCTAAGGCTCTGAAGGACTCTGCAGCCTCTATCAAGGCGGCTGTTCAGGAGCTTAGCAAGAGGTCGGTGACGGAAGAGACGGTCATGTTGCAGGCGGACAATGCTCGTCTAAGAACGGAAATGACAGAACTCCGAAAGGAGTTTATTGCCTTCAAAGCAAAAATGGCGGAAAAGGAGACTGTCACCGCGCCAGTCACAAGTAACCAGACGAAGGAGAGCCTGGTGACACCTTCCCGCAGCGAGAGTAGCCATCAGCAAGAGGAGCTGATACGGTCTGTTCTGTTGCAAGTGGGAGGTATGATGAACGCCAGGTTCGAGAGTATGGAGGAGCGTCTACTACCTGAGTCGAGGACTCGTCCTCCTCTGGCAGCAGACAAGAGGAATGCTGCCCCTGCTTTTGAGAAGGCTGCGCCAGGCGGTGCTTCAGAGGAGCGCCCAGCGTCACAGGCTCCCAAGAGTACGCATAAGAAGAGGTCAAATGTTGCCTCAGAGGCAAGGAAAGCTTCTGAGACGCACCCACAAGATCTGCCTTCAGCTGCAGAAGCTGCGGATGAGGGCTGGTCTAAGGTTACGAAGGGTGGAAGGAAGAAGAAAGCAGCGGCTAAGAAGGCGACGAAGGCAGTGCCAAAACCTGCAAAAACCTCCAAGCCGAAGCAGACGAAAGTTAAATTGAGGCCACCTCGATCTGCAGCGGTGGTCATTACGCTGCAGCCGGGAGCTATCGAGAAAGGGGCAACATATGCCAACGTATTGATGGCCGCTAAGGAGAAAGTTGACCTGGGCAGCTGTGGCATCACCAGCTTAAGGTTTCGTAAAGCTGCCACAGGAGCCCGTATCTTGGAGGTAGCTGCGGGTGATGCCAGTGGAGAGAAGGCTGACTCCTTGGCGTCCAAACTGAGGGAGGCTCTTGGAGAAGACGTTGCGCGGTTCTCTAGACCGACAAAGTGCGCCGAGTTCAGAGTAACGGGACTCGATGACTCGGTGTCAAAGGCGGACATCGCGACGGCCATTGCCCAGCGTGGAGGCTGTTCGGTGGAGGCAGTCAAAGTGGGAGATATAAAAGCTTCTTACCAAGGAACCGGCATCACTCTAGTGAGCTGTCCGGTTGCCGCGGCTAAGAAGCTGGGAGAGGAGGGCCGTCTTTTGGTGGGCTGGGTGTCTGCACGAGTGGAGATAGTGCGACCCAGGCCACTCAGATGTTACCGATGTCTAGAGGACGGGCACGTAAGAGCCCAATGCACTGCGGCGACTGATCGCAGTGATGAATGTTACCGCTGTGGTCAGTCAGGCCATAAGTCGGCGACGTGCTTAGCCGCTGCTAAATGCTCAATTTGTGCAGCGGCAAATAAGCCGTCGGATCATAGATTGGGGAGCAAGGTGTGTACTCCTCCAAAATCAAGGAGGAGCAAAACTCAGAGGGCCACAGCCAGCAGTGCAACAACTGCTTCCAGCTGCCCCCCAGCACAGACTGGGGATGAGAGGGCGCGGATGGAAGCAGATTAAAGAGAGAAGGGGGCCGGAATCTCCATCTTTTCGGCCCCCATAACACAGGCCATGACGGTAGTATCGGGGGGTACTACCGTCCCTGAAGGGCCTTGAGGTGGCGCGCGTGGGTGTTCCGCGCGCCCCTCTCTCTCAAGAGAGACCCGGTGAGAGGCAGTCGCCTCACCGAAGAGGAGCTCTCAGAGCAGACGCGTCGGGGCCGCGGAAGAGTGCGAAAGCGTGCCCGTAGCCCCGGCAAATTGCGTCGAGAGGGAACCCCGTCGCGGTTTTAGTGGGTGCGAGTCCCACATATCCCTTCCGCCGCCCCCACGGCGGGAGGGAATGCATAAGGCATTTCCCGACGTAAAAAAAAAAAAAAAAAAAAAAGGTTAGGTTAGGTTGGGCGGGTCCTGGGCGGGTCCTGTGTTTATCCATTAATAGTTGGTTTTGCCTAGCTCCGGTCTTGGATAAACGCAGGGCTCTTCTTACGCCGCAGGGGTTCGCGGGTAAGAAGGCAAATGGTCTTGGGGGAGAGCGCAAGTCGTGATGATCCCCAAGGCAAGTCTGTGGTTGCTTCCTTCACGAGGTGCCGCCTGTTATTGGTCTATTTCCTTCTGAAATAGACGTAACAGAAACCACAGGCGCCGGCACTCTGTCGGTGGGGTAGGCTTGGGAGGGTGGGAGGGTTGGGTTTACTTCTCCACGCGTCCCTCTGTTCATCAGAGGGCGCTGTGGATGAAGGTGGGAAGAATGGGGGGGAAGTGGGTTGTTGGGTTGGGCGTGATGCCATTCGTTGGGGGGGTGGGGGTTTATTTATTTATTTATGTATGTTTTTTTTATTTATCTATGTATTGTGTTGTTAAGAGGGGAGGCTTCTCCGAGTCTGCTCGCAGAGGAGGAGGAGCGTAAGAGTTGGGCGCGGCGTGCACTTACCCTGCCGTCGCGCAGGTAGGGGGGTTCATCCCTCTTACCACCACTCGATGCTCGTTATCCCACAACGACGAGTCTTCGGGCTCTAGTGGGACCGAGGGCCTTGGCTTGGCCGCCCGGGCTGCGAGGAAGATCAACCTCAATAAAAAATTACCTGAAACTAGTTCGGCGATAGCAGCGACAAGGTTTGGGCTCATCTGGTGACGGATGAGTTCGGGCGGGCAGTATCCCGCCTGCTACTGCTTTCAACGTCAGGGTACCGGCCGACCCCCTGTACGTACTTAGGCTTCCCCGGCCACATGGCCTCTGGTCGGGGTGACCGTTGTTGCCTAATTCTCGTGGGTTCTAATATGGAAAACTTAAACAAAACAAAAACAAAAGATGTAGTCGGTGGTGGTCGAAAGACCGGTGAGACGGAAGGGAAGACGGGCGCTATTGCGCGTAGTTACGCCGAGACGGCGAGAGGACGACGAAGGGTTGTCAGTGTTAGGGGGTCGAACAGCGATGTCTCGATCGCCAACGCGTCAGACTTGGAGTCTGCAACCAGTGAGTGTAGTGTGTCTCTGGAGCGGCTTTCTCCATACTGGAGAGGGCAGCTCGAGGCACACTCTAAGCGGCGGCACGAGGGGGACCTTGGTTCGGAGCCTGCGTCGACTGACGACGAGGCTGCGTCCACTGGCTCCTTAGTGCTTGCCGCTAAGAGGGGTAGAGGACGCCCTCCTTCAACGGGCAGGTACGTTGGGCATGCCGCGGCTCAGGCAAGCCTAAAGGCCCTGCGAAAGGAGGAGGAAGAGAGGGCGTTCGACGCAGAGCTCGAAGCCATGTTGGCCAAGAACAAGGCTAACATGGTGGCCCATCCGCCCTCGCCGTCCCCAGAGGAAAAAAGTGGGCTGGCGCACGACCTGGTTAAGCAGGTCGAGGAGGCCACTAAGGTGGTGCTGCAGGTGGCAGCACGATCGGGTAACCTGAAGGGCACCTTCGTAAAGGGCCTGAAGGAGTCTGCAGCCTCGATAAGGCATGCAGTGGAGGAATTGGCCGCCTCCAATACATCGGAGGAAGTTGCGAAGCTCCAAGCCGCTAACACCCGTCAGCGGGTAGAAATCGCGGAGCTTCGCAAGGAGCTGGCGGAAATAAGGGCCGAGGTTCGCCAAGCCCCGAAGGTCCCGACGAGGGAAGAAACTCGCCGGGAGTCTGAAAAGCCAGGAAGCCAGGAGGAGCTAGTGCGTTTGATCATGCAGCAAGTTGGCGGCATGATCAACGCAAGGTTTGATGGGATGAAGGATAGGCTCCTGCCGGAGAAAACGCTTCGTCCGCCCTTAGCTGCGGATCAACGGGCGAAGCCTGCTCCGGAAACCTCCAAATCCAAGGCAGCCCAACCACCCCCGGCTGAGCCTAAAAAGCCAGCCCAAAAGACGCAGGCCAAAAAGCCGAAAGAGAGTGCTGCCACAGCGCAGGCCTCTCACGAGGGACAGCCTCGAGATCCGCCACCGGATAACGTGACCGCAGAAGAAGGGTGGTCTAAGGTCACAAAGCGCGGGAAAAAGGCCAAGGCGGCCAAGGCAGCCAAGGCAGCAGCGCCAGGGAAGGATGCCAAGGCTAAAAACGCCAAGGCAAAGAAAAGAGGGGCAGCCAGGCCTGCAAAGCTACGTACTCCCCGGTCTGCTGCCGTAGTCATCACGCTGCAGCCGGGTGCAGAAGAGCAGGGAGCGACGTACGCCAAGGTGCTTGCGCATGCCAAGTCAAAGATCGACTTGGCTAGCTGCGGCATCTCATGCCTACGTTTTAGGAAGGCGGCCACCGGTGCACGCATTCTCGAGGTTCCAGGGGAGACCAGCGGCGTAAAGGCTGACTCCCTTGCGCAAAAACTGCGAGAGGCTCTGCCGGAAGGCCTGGCGAAGATCTCCAGGCCTGTTAAATGCGCAGAGTTCCGCATAACGGGCCTGGACGACTCAGTCCAAAAAGAGGACATCGGGAATGCTGTGGCGCAAGGCGGCGGCTGCCCTAAAGAGGAGGTGAAGGTGGTGGGCGAGATCAGGCTCACCCAGCAAGGTTCGGGAGTTGCAGTGGTGAGCTGTCCAGTAGCCGCTGCCAAGAAGATAGGCGCAGAAGGCCGGTTATTGATCGGTTGGGTCTCGGCTAGAGTGGAGCTGCTCCGGGCCAGGCCAATGCGGTGCTATAAGTGCCAGCATACCGGCCACACAAGGGCCCAGTGCACCGCAGAGGAGGATCGCAGTAACGATTGTTACCGGTGTGGAAGTCCTGGCCACAAGTCGGCGACTTGCCTGGCAGCGCCAAGGTGTTCCCTTTGCGCTGCAGCGGGCAAACCGTCGGCGCATCGGCTGGGAGGCAAAGGGTGTGCACCTCCGAAAGCACGGAGAAGCGGAGCGGCGAACGCTTCCAGTGCATCTCATCCCCCACAAACCGGGGATGAGAGGCGAATGGAAGCAGATTAGAGAGAGCGGGGGGCCGGAGTTTCCATCTTTTCCGGCCCCCATAACACAGGCCATGACGGTAGTACCGGGGGGTACCACCGTCCCTTAAGGGCCTTGAGGTGGCGCGCGTGGGTGTTCCGCGCGCACCTCTCTCTCTCGAGAGACTATGTGGGAGGCAGTTGCCTCACCAGTCAGAGGAGCCCTTTTCAGGGCGGCGCCGTCGGGGCCGCGGAAGAGTGCGAAAGCGTGCCCGTAGCCCCGGCAAATGGCGTTAAGAAGGACCCCGTCGCGGTTTTAGTGGGTGCGAGTCCCACATATCCCTTCCGCCGCCCCCGTGGCGGGAGGGAATGCATAAGGCATTTCCCGACGTTAAAAAAAAAAAAAAAAAAAAAAAAAAAAAAAAAAAAAAAAGGTTGGGCGGGTCCTGTGTTTATCCATTAATAGTTGGTTTTGCCTAGCTCCGGTCTTGGATAAACGCAGGGCCCTTCTTACGCCGCAGGGGTTCGCGGGTAAGAAGGCAAATGGTCTTGGGGGAGAGCGCAAGTCGTGATGATCCCCAAGGCAAGTCTGTGGTTGCTTCCTTCACGAGGTGCCGCCTGTTATTGGTCTATTTCCCTCTGAAATAGACGCAACAGAAACCACAGGCGCCGGCTTACGCCCTTTTCAGGGCGTGTCGGTGGGGTAGGCTTGGGAACAATGGGTGGGGCTTCTCCGCGCGTCCCTCTGGTCAGCAGATGGCGCAGCGGATGGAGATAAGTGGGTTGTGGGTCGGGCGAGTTGCCGTTGGGGGGGGGTCCGTTTATTTATTTATTTGTTTATATGTGTTTATTATTTATTTATATGTATATATTGTTGAGAGGTATTGTCTTCCTCCAAGTCTGTTTTCAGAGGCGGAGGAAGTGATTTTGTAGTCGGGAGAGGCGGCACTAACCCTGCCGCCTGGAAAGATTACGCCATCTTTCCGCCGGTTCTGTACTGTCGCTTCAAAGACCCCTTATCGGGCGTTAAGGTGGTACGTCGTGGCAGTGCAGACCGAGGGGGGCTTGCCTTCATTGGCCGGTCTCAGAGAAGGAAAACTCGACATAAACCCTACGGATACCGGGGGACCTCCGTAGTATGTACCCTTCCCTGGCTACAAGGGCTCTGGTCGGGGTGACGAGTATTTCCCTACTACTCGTGGGATCTGATATGGATAAACATTTAACTAAAAATAAAAAAGATGGTGGTGGTCGTAAAGACGTGGGTGTAGCGGAGAGTTACGCCAGTAAGGCGGGTGGACGTCGCAGTGTTGCGGTGTCGGAGAGAGTCGCATTAGACAGTATGTCGAATGTGAGCGTCTCGGATATGGAGTCGTCTAGCTCGTGCAGCGTGTTCATAGAGTCGTTGCCTCCCTATTATAGAGACAGGCTCAAGTCCTATGGGAAAAGGCGGCACGAGGAGAACGTTGTCTCGGAGATAGCTTCGTCTGACGACGAGGCTACTCCGGCCAATTTGGCGTTGGTGACTGCCAAGCGTGGAAGAGGCCGCCCTCCTACGACGGGTGCTTACGTGGGAAGGGCGAAAGCTCAGGCGGAGCTAAATACCCTGCGTCGCGAGGACGAGCGACTTAGGTTCGAAGAGGAGATTGCCTCTAAGGTTGCGCGAAACAAGGCCACTCGGGTGGTTGCCCCTCCTGAGCGGCTTAATGTTGGAAATAGCCTGGCGACTGAATTGGTGAAACAGGTCGCCGACGCATCCCAGGTGATAGTGGATGTGGCGGCAAAATCCGGGAACTTGAAGGGAACCCTCACCAAGGCGTTGAAGGATTCTGCAGCCTCCATAAAGGCAGCTGTCGAGGAGCTGAGTACACGATCGGTGACGGAGGAGACTGTCATGCTTCAAGCTGACAACGCCCGTCTCCGATCGGAGATGGCAGAACTCCGAAAAGAATTTTCGGAGTTCAAAAGCAAAATGGCGGCCAAAGAGGATCTTCCTCCTCGTAAGACGCAGAGCCAACCGGAGTCATCTACCCACAATGATAGCAACCGCCAACAAGAGGAGTTGACGCGGACTATCTTGCTACAAGTGGGTAGTATGGTGAACGCTCGTTTTGAGAGCATGGAGGAGAGATTGCTGCCGGAAAAGAGGTCTAGACCTCCTCTGGCAGCAGATATGGGTAAGCAGACTGCTTCCACTCCAGAGGAAGCCATTCCTATCCCTAGACCTGATGACAAAGCATCCTCCCAGCTTCCTAAAGGAAAAGGTACGGGAAAGAAGTCAAAGAAACCGGAAGCAACTGCAAATGCTGCTGGTTCTTCACAGAGGAAAACGCAGGATTTACCTCCAACTGCGCAGTCAGCCAGTGAAGGTTGGACAAAGGTGACACAGGGAAAGAAGAAGAAGCCGGCGGGCAAGCAAGTTTCCTCATCTGGAAAGGCTGCTAAGCCTGCAAAGCGGACCGGAAGAAAGCTTCGACCACCCAAGACCGCAGCAGTAGTTATAACGCTGCAGCCTGGTGCCGAAGAAAAAGGAGCGACATACGCAAGCGTGCTGACGGTGGCCAAAGACAGTATAGACCTCAGCAGTTGCGGCATAAATAGCCTCCGCTTTCGCAGAGCCGCTACAGGAGCTCGTATCCTGGAAGTGGCTGCGGGGGAGGAAAGCGGCGAAAAAGCAGACTCACTCGCTCAAAAATTGAGAGAGGTGCTGGGGGACGAGGTGGCTCGGGTCTCCAGGCCCACGAAATGTGCTGAGTTCAGGGTCATTGGCCTGGATGACTCAGCGTCAAAGGAGGACGTGGCAGCTGCTGTAGCACAACACGGAGGGTGCTCAGTAGAAGCTGTTAAAGTAGGAGAAGTAAAACGCACCTACCAAGGCAATGGGGTGACTTTGGTGAGTTGCCCAGTTGCTGCCGCAAGGAAACTGAACGAGGAAGGCCGGCTTTTAGTTGGCTGGGCTTCGGCGAGGGTGGAAATGTTGCAACCCAGGCCACTTCGTTGCTACCGTTGTCTGGAGAATGGCCATGTTCGTGCCCAATGCAGCGCAGAGATCGACCGCAGCGGGGAATGTTACCGCTGCGGTGAAATCGGTCACAAGTCGTCGGCGTGCTCTGCCACTCCCAAATGTTCGATCTGTGCGGCGGCAAAGAAGCCGTCAGCGCACAGATTAGGGAGTAAGGCGTGTGCTCCTCCTAAATCTAGGAGGAGCAAAACAGAAAGGACCAAGGCCAGCAGCAGTGAAACGACTGCTCCTGGCCGTCCCCCGGCACAGACTGAGGATGAGAGAGCGCGAATGGACGCAGATTAATGAGAGAAGGGGGCCGGAGTCTCCGTCACATCCGGCCCCCGTAACACAGGCCATGACGGTAGTACCGGGGGGTACTACCGTCTCTTAAGGGCCTAGAGGTGGCGCGCGTGGGTGTTCCGCGCGCACCTCTCTCTCTCGAGAGACTAGGTGGGAGGCGAAAATGCCTCACCAGTCGAGGAGCCCTTTTCAGGGCGGCGCCGTCGGGGCCGCGGAAGAGTGCGAAAGCGTGCCCGTAGCCCCGGCAAATGGCGTTAAGAAGGACCCCGTCGCGGTTTTAGTGGGTGCGAGTCCCACATATCCCTTCCGCCGCCCCCGTGGCGGGAGGGAATGCATAAGGCATTTCCCGACGTAAAAAAAAAAAAAAAAAAAGGTTAGGTTAGGTTGGGCGGGTCCTGTGTTTATCCATTAATAGTTGGTTTTGCCTAGCTCCGGTCTTGGATAAACGCAGGGCCCTTCTTACGCCGCAGGGGTTCGCGGGTAAGAAGGCAAATGGTCTTGGGGGAGAGCGCAAGTCGTGATGATCCCCAAGGCAAGTCTGTGGTTGCTTCCTTCACGAGGTGCCGCCTGTTATTGGTCTATTTCCTTCTGAAATAGACGCAACAGAAACCACAGGCGCCGGCTTACGCCCTTTTTAGGGCGTGTCGGTGGGGTAGGCTTGGGAACAATGGGTGGGGCTTCTCCGCGCGTCCCTCTGGTCAGCAGATGGCGCAGCGGATGGAGATAAGTGGGTTGTGGGTCGGGCGAGTTGCCGTTGGGGGGGGGTCTGTTTATTTATTTATTTGTTTATATGTATTTATTATTTGTTTATATGTTTATATTGTCGAGAGGGGAGGCTCCTCCAAGTCTGTTTTCAGAGGCGGAGGAAGCATTTTGTAGTTGGGTGTGGTGGCACTAACCCTGCCACCGGGAAAGATTACGCCATCTTTCCGCCGGTTCTGTACTGTCGCTTCAAAGACCCCTTACCGGGCGTTAAGGTGGTACGTTGAGGCAGTGCAGACCGAGGGGGGCTTGCCTTCATTGGCCGGTCTCAGAGAAGGAAAACTCGACATAAACCCTACGGATACCGGGGGACCTCCGTAGTATGTACCCTTCCCCGGCCACAGGGGGCACTGGCTGGGTGTGACCTTTTATATCCCCCATACTCGTGGGAACTATTATGGATTTGAAAACAAATAAAAACGAAAACGATGGTGGTCGTTCTGACCAGAAGGAGGAGAATGCTCGCAAATTGGTGCGAAGCAGTGCCGAGAAGGCAAGTGAGAGGAAGGGGGATTGTTGCAGCTCAAGTGACAATCTCTCGTTAATCACTGTCGAGTCCGATTATGAATCGAGGCTCAGCGATTGCAGTGTGGTGATGGAACGTCTTCCAGCTAAATACTGGAAGAAAGAACAAGTGACACCTGGAAAACGGTCTCACACGGACGCTGGATCGGAGTCGGCCTCTGGTGACGAAGATACAGTCGCTCTTCGACCTGTAGTGACGTCTGCTAAGAGGGGCAGAGGTCGTCCTCCGACATCCGGAAAGTATGTCGGTCACGCAAAGGCTCAGGCGGAGCTGAATGCGCTAAGGCGGGAGGAATACATGCGCTCTGTAGAAGAAGACGTAGCTGCACAGGTGGCCAGGCATAAAGCTACGCGCAAGATTGCTCCACCGGAGCAGCCGGTGAGGGAGAAAAGTGGTTTGGCTTATGAACTTCATGAACAGGTCGGAGAAGCCACTGAAACGATTTTGTATGTTGCCTCGAAATCGGGCAATTTGAAGGGAACTTTTGCGAAAGCGCTTAAGACGTCAGCGGAGTCTATTAAAGTTGCAGTTGAAGCTCTCTACGTAAACTCTGTTTCGGAGGAAACGAAGAAGCTTCAAGCAGACAACACTCGCTTGAGAGCTGAGGTGGCGGAGCTCCGAAAGGAGCTTGGAGAGTTGAGAGATAAAGTCTCCCGTGTTCCAGAGCAAATGGACGGGGAGGCAAATCTGGCTTCATCTACATCGAGCCAGCAAGATGAGCTAGTTCGGTCGATTATGCTGCAGGTGGGCAGCATGCTCAATGCCAGACTGGAAGGAGTGGAGGAAAGGCTTCTGCCGGAAAAAAGGCAACGTCCTCCATTAGCGGCAGACAAGCGACAGGAAGCCTGTCGTGAGCAACCTGAGGTGGCAAAGGAGGCTAGAACTCAGCCTGCACAGCCCAAGAAAAAGAGGACAGCGAAGAAGCCAAATTCAGGTGGAACTCCGGCACAGACTCCACAGGAGAAGAAGTCACGGGATGTTCCAGCAGCGGCCGTACCCGCTAATGAGGGTTGGACAACTGTCACGAAGCGTGGCAAAAAGGCGAAGGCACCAAACAAACCTTCAAATGTCAGGAAGGAAGGGGCAGCCAAGCCTAAAGGCAAGGCAGCAGTGCCAAAATTGCGCACTCCTCAAACTGCAGCAGTTGTTATAACGCTGCAGCCAGGGGCTGCGGAAAAGGGTGTGACATATGCCAATGTGCTTGGGGTCGCAAAGTCGAAGATCGACCTATCAAGTTGCGGCATCACTAGCCTGCGGTTTAGAAAGGCAGCCACTGGTGCCCGAATTCTCGAAATTGGCGGAGGGGAAACCAGTGGCACGAAGGCTGACTCTCTTGCGGAGAAACTAAGAGAAGCACTGAGTGAAGACATGGCGAGAGTCCATAGGCCCATGAAATGTGTCCAGTTCCGCATTACAGGCCTAGATGATTCAGTGGGGAAAGAGGATATAGCGGACGCTGTGGCGCAACGCGGTGGCTGTCCCAAAGAGGCTGTAAAGGTTGTGGGTGAGATAAGGCGTACCCAGCAAGGCTCAGGAGTTGCTATAGCGAGCTGTCCTGTAGCCGCTGCTAAAACGATAGGGGAGGAAGGCCGCCTTCTGATCGGATGGGTCTCGGCTCGAGTTGAAATGCTCCATGCCAGGCCCATGCGATGCTACAGGTGCTTACAAAATGGCCACACACGGGCTATGTGCACCGAAGAAGTGGATCGGAGTGACGAATGTTACCGGTGTGGTCGTCCCGGCCACAAGTCGGCGACTTGTTTGGCAGCGCCAAAATGCTCTCTTTGCGCTGCAGCGGGCAAACCGTCCGCGCATCGACTGGGAGGCAAGATGTGTGCTCCTCCAAATCCAAGGAGAAACAAAGCAGCTAATGCTTCAAAAAGCGCAGCGTCGGCGGCAACAAGCTGTTCCCCGCCACGAGCGGGTGGTGTGGAGGAGGAGATCTCTCGTCCTCCAGAAATGGACGTTAATTAGCTGGCTAAGGAGTTCTCCAGGTGAACGTCAACCACTCCGCCAGGGCTCTGGATTTTGTTATCTAGAGAATGGTGGAGTGGTTGATAAATGGCAGGCGAAGGTAACCTTCCGTGAGGCAGTTCTGACCCGGAAGGAAGCCGCGTAAAGGGGTCGTGTGGTTCTGGCCCACAGACCCGATCCGCAGAAGGAGAGTGGGATGTCGGAGGAGGTTCCTTTTGGATCTCCGACCCCCACTACACAGGCTGTGACGGTAGTACCGGGGGGTACTACTGTCCCTAAATAGCCTAGAGGTGGCGCGTGTGGGTGTTCCGCGCGCCCCTCTTTCTCCGAAAGAGACCAGGTGGGAGGCAGTTGCCTCACCTGTCAGAGGAGCCCTTTTCAGGGCGGCGCCGTCGGGGCCGTGGAAGAGTGCGAAAGCGTGCCCATAGCCCCGGCAAATGGCGTTAAGAGGACCCCGTCGGTTTTTAGTGGGTGCGAGTCCCACATACCCCTTCCGCCGCCCCCACGGCGGGAGGGAATGCATAAGGCATTTTCCGACGCAAAAAAAAAAAAAAAAAAAAAAAGGTTAGGTTAGGTTGGGCGGGTCCTGGGCGGGTCCTTTGTTTATCCTTTAATAGTTGGTTTTGCCTAGCTCCGGTCTTGGATAAACGCAGGGCCCTTCTTACGCCGCAGGGGTTCGCGGGTAAGAAGGCAAATGGTCTTGGGGGAGAGCGCAAGTCGTGATGATCCCCAAGGCAAGTCTGTGGTTGCTTCCTTCACGAGGTGCCGCCTGTTATTGGTCTATTTCCTTCAGAAATAGACGTAACAGAAACCACAGGCGCCGGCACTCTGTCGGTGGGGTAGGCTTGGGAGGGTTGGGTTTACTTCTCCACGCGCCCTCTGCTCATCAGATGGCGCTGTGGATGAAGGTGGGAAGAATGGGGGGGAAGTGGGTTGTTTGGGTTGGGCAAGATGCCGTTGGTCGGAGAGGGTTTGTTGTGTCGAGGGAGAGCTTCTCCGAGTCTACATTGTAGAGGAGGAGAAAGCTATAGGAGGTGGATGTTAAGTCGGGTGAGGTGGCACTAACCCTGCCACCGGGAAAGATTACGCCATCTTTCCGCCGGTTCTGTACTGTCTCTTCAGCGACCCCTTATCGGGCGTTAAGGTGGTATGTTGAGGCAGTGCAGACCGAGGGGGGCTTGCCTTCATTGGCCGGTCTCAGAGAAGGAAAACTCGAAATAAACCCTACGGATACCGGGGGACCTCCGTAGTATGTACCCTTCCCCGGCTACAGGGGGCACTGGCCGGGTGTGACCTTTTATATCCCCCATACTCGTGGGAACAAACATGGAAAATTTAAATAAAACAGACGAAGATGAAGGTGTTGGCCGTTCTGGTCGTAAGGAGATGGTTGTTGGCGCATCTGCGCATGGTGCGGTTGCAAAGGCGCGGGATAAATCCCTTAGGTCTTCGGCTCGCTTGCAGGAAAGGTGCTCTCGGGATAGAAGCAGAAGTGGGAGCAGAAATGGAAGCAAGGAGCTACGAGTGGTAGTGACGCGCCTGTCGGAATCAGACACCGACAGGAGCTTTGATACGGTGGCATCCTTCAATGAGGATGATGACCGCCGGTTCTGGCGAAAGAGACCAGGTGAGCCGGAAGTGAGGGACTCTGAGTCAGACTCGGAATTGGCCCTGACTATGGAGAGGGGTACGACGTCGTCACCTAAAGTGACGAAATCGTTAAGAGGCAGAGGCCGTCCACCCACAACTGGGCAATATGTAGGCTTGGCCAAGGCAAGACAGGCCGTAGCCGCAGCCAAGCGGGAGGATTTTCTCCGCGACGCCGAAGAGGAGGTGACGCAGGCAGCGGAGAAAATTCGTAAGACGCGAGTAACGCTCCCTTCGCGTATGGCTGGCCTTTTAGCGGGCGAGGTTGATGACCAAATTGCGTCATCCCTCAACAAACAGGTGCTGGATTGCGTGGACATTATCAAGACGGTGTCCCGCAAATCCAGTAACCTAAATGGGTCATACCAGAGGTCTCTCAATGAGGCTTCTCAGTTTATCGTGGAGGCAGTAGAGGTGCTACGCAAGCGCTCTATCTCGGAGGAGACGGCCAAGTTGCAGGCGGATAACGCCCGATTGCAAGCGGAGCTCGCCGCACTCCGTAAGGAGTTTTCGGAGATCAGAGCAGAGATGCGACAGGCCCCACCTATGACGCAGCCGCGAGATGGTGCTCACCACTTAGACGTGGAGGGGTTGTCGCATGCCATCATGGTCCAGGTCGGGACGATGATGAACGCAAGGCTGGAGGCTCTAGAGGGTAGACTCCTTCCGGAAGCGCGCTTGAGGCCCCCACTGGCTGCGGACAAACGCCAAGAGACTGTCCACGAGCAGGCCAAGGCTAAAGGAGCTGAACAGCAGGTCCCACCGCCCATAGGTAAAAAGAAGAAAGGAAAAGGCGGGGAAAGCTCTGGAAGTGCTGCCCCTACCAAATCCCAAAGCACGCAGCAGAAGCAGCCCAGTGCGCCACCGCCATCATCTGAGACAACGGAAGAGGGTTGGTCTACCGTGACCAGGCGTGGCAAAAAGTCCAAGGCCAAAACTACGCCGCCAAAAGCGGCTACACAGAAAGCGGGAAAACCTAAGTCTGCCAGCAAGCCAGCTGCAGCAAAGTTGCGTCCTCCCAGGAGTGCAGCGGTCGTCATAACACTGCAGCCGGGAGCCGAAGAAAAGGGTGTTTCGTATGCAAAGGTTCTTGCCGACGCCAAGGCAAAAATTGACCTGCCCAGTTGCGGAATCACAAGCCTGCGGTTCAGGAAGGCTGCCACTGGTGCCCGCATACTTGAAGTTGCGGGTGGAGAAACTAGTGGTCAGAAAGCAGACTCTCTGGCCCAGAAGCTAAGAGAGGCCATAAGCGAGGATTTGGCAAGAGTATCCAGACCAACGAAGTGTGCGGAGTTCAGACTAACAGGACTGGATGACTCAGTGTCCAAGGACGACATTGTCGACGTTGTGGCACAAAGAGGAGGATGTCCGAAAGACACAGTTAAGGTGGTAGGCGAAATAAAGCTTACTCACCAGGGCACTGGAGTTACTGTCGTAAGCTGTCCGGTTGTAGCAGTCAAAAAGATACAGGACGAGGGCCGTCTCTTGATTGGGTGGGTCTCGGCCCGAGTAGAGCTGTTGCAGCCTCGACCGATGAGGTGTTATCGGTGCCTGCAAAATGGCCATACACGATCTACGTGTACCGATGAAACGGATCGTAGCCAAGAGTGCTACCGATGCGGTCGCGCTGGACACAAGTCGGCGACATGCACAGCGCCGCCAAGATGTTCTTTGTGTGCAGCGGCGAACAAGCCGTCTGCGCATCGGTTGGGGAGCAAGACGTGTGCTCCCCCCAAACCAAAAAGAAAGCCTGTTAGTCAGTCAGGTGCAACGCCGGCAGCAGCTAGCTGTCCCCCATCGCAAACCGGGGAACAGGAGGAGGAGATGGAAACCAACAATTAGATGGCTCTCCGAATTCTTCAGGCGAATATCAACCACTGCGCCGGTGCTCAAGATCTTATGGTCCAGAGCATGGCGCAGTGGTTGATAGACATAGCGGCTGTTGGGGAGCCATACTACATCCCTCCTGGTTCTAACTGGGTAGGGGATAATGCAGGAGTGGTCGCGCTTGTATCTAGGGGAGTCAGCTTTGACAGGGTGATCAAAGGTCGCGGTTACGTGGCGGCGCATGTGTCAGGAGTGACGGTCGTTGCGGTCTACTTCTCTCCGAACGGGCTCCTGGTTGACTTCGAGAATCTGCTTGATGACATTGGGGCCCTAGTAGGGCAAAGTCACCCGCACCCAGTGCTAGTTCTCGGAGACCTGAACGCGAAATCAGCGGCGTGGGGGTCTCCAGTCACGAACGTGCGGGGTGACACGTTAGAGGGGTGGGCTCTATCGACAGGGCTTGCAGTTCTGAATAGGGGCTCAGCGTTCACATGTGTGCGACCGCAGGGCCAGTCCATCGTGGATGTTAGCTTTGCCAGTCTAAACTTGGTGAGTCGTGTGCATGGTTGGAGGGTCCTGGAAGATGAAGAGACTCTATCAGACCATCGATACATAATGTTCGAAGTCCAACGTCAACCAGTGATCCAAAACCGGCAACCAGGAAGACAAACGAGGGAGAGTCCACGTTGGGCGCTCAAACGCCTTGATAGGGAAGCCCTGGAAGAAGCTTCGATCGTCAAAGCCTGGATCTCACAACCACAGATGAGTCCATTGGAGCTGGATATTGAAGTTGAAACTCTGTGGTTGGAGGAGGCAATGACTCAAATTTGTGATGCGGCGATGCCAAGGGTTGGGCCTCACGTGCCTAACCGGAAGGTTCATTGGTGGACGCCCGAGCTAGAGGATCTCCGTCAAGCGTGCATTGTGGCAAGACGATTATACACGAGGCAACGCAGGAGAAGACTGCGCGATGAGAATCGTGAAGGCCAGCTGTACGAATCCTTGCAGTCAGCTAAATTTGCCTTGCAAATTTCGATCATCGAGGCCAAATCTTCATCGTGGGGTGAATTATTGGATACTCTGCGAAAAGACCCCTGGGGACGACCGTACCGGATGGTTAGGCAGAAGCTTCGCCCGTGGGCACCGCCGTTAACACAAACTCTAGAACCTAGGTTCCTAGAGGGGGTGGTGTCCACCCTGTTCCCTGCAAGAGAGGAGCATATTCCTCCGGTAATGGCTCCATCTGGTGGCGAGAGTGATGCAGATACTCCAGTTCCGGAGGTCAGCGACGTCGAGCTAAGAATGGCGGTCTCAAGGCTTAAGGCCAAAAATACGGCACCAGGCCCCGATGGCGTTCCTGGTCGAGCACTAGCCATGTCGATGGAAAACCTAGGTCCGCGTTTTCAGAGGCTTTATAGTGCTTGCCTAAAGCAGGGCCGATTTCCGGAAAAGTGGAAGAATGGAAGATTGGTCTTGTTGAGGAAGGAAGGTCGGCCAGCTGACTCTCCGTCAGCTTATCGGCCCATCGTCCTCCTGAGTGACGCGGGCAAGCTCTTAGAGCGGATAGTTGTCGACCGCCTTGTGGGACACCTGAACTGCGTTGGGCCAAACCTCAACGACAACCAGTTCGGTTTTCGAAGAGGGCGGTCGACGGTCGGCGCTATTCTGCGAGTGAAGGCGGCTGCGGAGGAAGCAGTATCCCGGGGTGAGGTTGTTTTAGCGGTGTCGTTGGATATTGCTAACGCCTTTAACACCTTGCCCTGGAGCTGCATTAGAGAGGCGCTGAAGTTTCATAAAGTGCCTCACTACCTTCGTGACTTAATAGAGGATTACCTGAATGGGCGGCAAATCTCGTACCAAAGTCAGGAAGGATGGAACCAGCACAATATGACTTGTGGTGTACCCCAGGGCTCAGTCCTAGGACCCCTGCTGTGGAACATAGGGTATGACTGGGTCCTGCGGGGTGCAAACCTATGGGGGGTTGCAGTAACTTGTTACGCGGACGACACTCTGGTTACGGCTAGAGGTAGAACATATCGGAATGCGGCCATACTAGCTACTGCGGGCGTTGCCCAGGTTGTGGAACGCATTAGAAGGCTTGGGCTCGAAGTAGCGCTTAACAAGTCCGAAGCGCTACTCTTTCACGGGCCAAGGAGAAAGCCTCCAGTTGACGCGCATATTGTGGTGGGTGGAGTCCGCATCGGTGTCGAGTCGACGATGAAGTACCTGGGACTCGTCCTCGACAGCCGGTGGGACTTCAACGCTCACTTCAAGTTATTGGCGCCGAAACTAACAAAGGCTGCACTCGCCTTAGGAAGTTTACTGCCGAACCTAAGGGGTGCTACGGTTGGATGCCGCAGACTTTACATGGGAGTTGTAAGGTCTATGGCCTTGTATGGAGCTCCTGTCTGGGCCGACACCCTTGACAGCCGGAACGTCGTTCTATTGCGATCCCCGCAGAGAACGATGGCAATCAGGGTGATTCGGGGATACCGCACAGTCTCCTTCGAGGCCGCGTGCGTTATGGCCGGTTCCTTACCTTGGGACCTGGAAGCCAGAGGCCTTGCGCAGATATATCTTTGGAAGGAGCAAGAGATAGCAGGTGGCCAATGGCCAGCTCAGAGGGAGGTCGAAGGCAGACGGCTCGAATATCACGAAATCCTCGTAGAGGAGTGGATCAGCCGTCTTTCGCAGCCTACTGCGGGTAAGAGGACGATCGAGGCTTTTCGCCCGATAATGAAAGAGTGGTTAGAGAGGGAGCACGGAACGTTAACCTTCCGGTTGACACAGGTACTTTCGGGACACGGTTGTTTCTCGGAGTACCTGTGCCGAATCGGAAGAGAACCGACCTCACAGTGCCATCATTGTAATGTGTTGGAGGATACGGCGCAACACACCCTTGCTGATTGCCCGGCTTGGACAAACCAAAGGGGTGTTCTCGTCAACAAAGTTGGCAGCGACTTGTCGCTTCCGGCCTTGGTGAGAGCCATGGTCGGAAGTGATGAAGCCTTTACTGTGGCCACATCATTCTGTGAGGAAGTCATCTCACAGAAGGAAGAAGCGGAGAGGGAAAGGGAGATACTCTCCACAAATCCCATCCGCAGCAGGAGAGCGGGGCGTCGGAGGAGGAGATTCCTCGCTGATCTCCGACCCCCATAACAAAGGCTGTGGCGGTAGTATCGGGGGATACTACTGCCCATGAAAGGCCTGGAGGTGGCGCGCGTGGGTGTTCCGCGCGCCCCTCTCTCTCCGAGAGAGACACGGTGGGAGGCAGTTGCCTCACCTGTCAGAGGAGCCCTTTTCAGGGCGGCGCCGTCGGGGCCGCGGAAGAATGCGAAAGCGTACCCGTAGCCCCGGCGAATGGCGTTAAGAGGACCCCGTCGGTTTTTAGTGGGTGGGAGTCCCACATATCCCTTCCGCCGCCCCCACGGCGGGAGGGAATGCATAAGGCATTTTCCGACGCAAAAAAAAAAAAAAAAAAAAAAAAAGGTTGGGCGGGTCCTGTGTTTATCCATTAATAGTTGGTTTTGCCTAGCTCCGGTCTTGGATAAACGCAGGGCCCTTCTTACGCCGCAGGGGTTCGCGGGTAAGAAGGCAAATGGTCTTGGGGGAGAGCGCAAGTCGTGATGATCCCCAAGGCAAGTCTGTGGTTGCTTCCTTCACGAGGTGCCGCCTGTTATTGGTCTATTTCCTTCTGAAATAGACGTAACAGAAACCACAGGCGCCGGCACTCTGTCGGTGGGGTAGGCTTGGGAGGGTTGGGTTTACTTCTCCACGCGCCCTCTGCTCATCAGATGGCGCTGTGGATGAAGGTGGGAAGAATGGGGGGGAAGTGGGTTGTTTGGGTCGGGCGTGATGCCGTTGGTCGGTGAGGGTTTTCGTTGTGGTGGAAGGCTTCTCCGAGTCTACATAGTAGAGAAGGAGGTAGCATTTTATGTGTTGTGTATATTGTGTATATATTTTATATAGTATTGTTGAGAGGGAGGCTTCTCCAAGCCTGTTTTCAGGGGAGGAGGAAGCATTTTGTAGTTGGGTGTGGTGGCACTAACCCTGCCACCGGGAAAGATTACGCCATCTTTCCGCCGGTTCTGTACTGTCGCTTCAAAGACCCCTTACCGGGCGTTAAGGTGGTACGTTGAGGCAGTGCAGACCGAGGGGGGCTTGCCTTCATTGGCCGGTCTCAGAGAAGGAAAACTCGACATAAACCCTACGGATACCGGGGGACCTCCGTAGTATGTACCCTTCCCTGGCTACAAGGGCTCTGGTCGGGGTGACGAGTATTTCCCTATTACTCGTGGGATCTAATTATGGACAAAAACTTAAATAAAATGAATAAAAAAGATGGTGGTCGTAAAGACGTGTGTGTGACGGAGAGTTACGCCAGTAAGGCGGGTGGAAGTCGCAGTGTTGCGGCGTTGGAGAGAGTCGCATTAGACAGTTTGTCGAATGCGAGCGTCTCGGATGTGGAGTCAGTATCCAGCTTGTGCAGTGTGTACATTGAGCAAATGCCTCCCTATTATAGGGAGGAGCTCAAGAAATTTAAAAAACGGCGGCACGAGGAGAATGTTGTCGCGGAGGTAGCTTCGACGGACGACGAGGCTACTCCGGCCAACTCGGTGGTGGTCACTGCCAAACGAGGAAGAGGCCGCCCTCCTACATCAGGTGTTTACGTGGGAAGGGCGAAAGCTCAGGCGGAGCTGAACACCTTGCGTCGCGAGGACGAGCGACAGAGGTTCGAAGAGGAGATTGCCACTAAGGTCGCGCGCAACAAAGCCACTCGGGTGGTTGCCCCTCCTGAGCGGCTTGAGGTCGAGAACAGCGTGGCTGCTGAACTGGTGAGGCAGGTTGCTGATGCCTCCCAGATAATCCTGGATGTTGCGGCAAGGTCTGGGAACCTCAAGGGAACCTTTACCAAGGCTCTGAAAGACTCCACAGCCTCTATAAAGGCGGCTGTTGAGGAGCTTAGTAAGCGGTCGGTGACGGAGGAGACTGTCATGCTCCAGGCTGACAACGCTCGCCTGAGAACGGAGATGGCAGAACTCAGGAGGGAGTTTACCGACTTCAAGGCTAAAATGTCGGAAAAGAAGGAGACGGTCACCGAGCCATCTTCCCACAGCGAGAACAGCCGTCAGCAGGAGGAGCTGATACGGTCTGTTCTACTGCAAGTGGGAAGCATGATGAATGCAAGATTTGAGAGCATGGAGGAGCGCCTGCTGCCTGAGACGAGGATACGTCCTCCTCTGGCAGCAGACAAGAGGAATACTGCTTCTGCTCCGGAAAAATCTGCGCCAAGCCCTGCTTCAGAGGAACAGCCAGCGTCTCAAGCTCCCAAGAGCAACAAAAGGCAAAAGAAGAGGTCGAATGCTGCCTCAGAGGCAATGGAAACCCCTGAGACGTACTCTCAGGATTTGCCTTCGGCTGCACAAGCTGCGGATGAGGGCTGGTCTACAGCTACGAAGGGCAGAAAAAAGAAGAGAGCAGCGGCTAAACAGGCAGCGAAGGCGACTCCGCGACCTGCGGGAGCCTCTAAGTCTGTAAAGCAGCCAAAAATTAAATTGCGGCCGCCCCGATCTGCAGCGGTGGTAATCACGCTGCAGCCGGAAGCTATTGAGAAGGGGGCAACATATGCCAGCGTATTAATGGTCGCCAAGGAGAGGATAAACCTGAGCAGCTGTGGCATCACCAGTTTGCGCTTTCGCAAAGCTGCCACGGGAGCCCGCATTTTGGAGGTAGCTGCGGGTGATGCCAGTGGAGAGAAGGCTGACTCCTTGGCGCTCAAGCTGAAGGAGGCTCTTGGAGAGGACGTTGCGCGAGTCTCTAGACCGACAAAGTGCGCCGAGCTCCGGATTGTAGGACTCGATGACTCGGTGTCAAAGGTGGACATCGCGAAGGCCATTGCCCAGTGTGGAAGTTGTTCGGTGGAGGCCATCAAAGTGGGAGAAATAAGAGGTACCTACCAAGGAACTGGCACCACGCTCGTGAGCTGCCCAGTGGCCGTGGCCAAGAAGCTAGGAGAGGAGGGCCGTCTTTTGGTGAGCTGGGTGTCGGCACGAGTGGAGATCGTGCGACCCAGGCCACTCAGATGCTACCGATGCTTGGAGGACGGGCACGTAAGAGCCCAGTGCACCGCGACGACTGATCGCAGCGATGAGTGTTACCGCTGTGGTCAGTCAGGTCACAAGTCGGCGACGTGCAGTGCCGCTGCCAAATGCTCAATATGTGCAGCGGCAAACAAGCCGTCGGAGCATAGACTGGGGAGCAAGTCGTGTGCTCCTCCAAAATCAAGGAGGAGCAGAAATCAGAAGGCAACAGCTAGCAGTGGAGCAACCGCTTCCAGCTGCCCCCCAGCACAGACTGGGGATGAGAGGGCGCGGATGGAAGCGGATTAAAGAGAGCAGGGGGCCGGAATCTCCATCATCTCCGGCCCCCATAACACAGGCCATGACGGTAGTACCGGGGGGTACTACCGTCCCTTAAGGGCCTAGAGGTGGCGCGCGTGGGTGTTCCGCGCGCCCCTCTCGCTCCAAGAGAGACTAGGTGGGAGGCAGTTGCCTCACCAGTCAGAGGAGCCCTTTTCAGGGCGGCGCCGTCGGGGCCGCGGAAGAGTGCGAAAGCGTGCCCGTAGCCCCGGCAATTTGGCGTTAAGAGGACCCCGTCGGTTTTTAGTGGGTGCGAGTCCCACATATCCCTTCCGCCGCCCCCACGGCGGGAGGGAATGCATAAGGCATTTCCCGACGTTAAAAAAAAAAAAAAAAAAAAAAAAAAAAAAAAGGTTAGGTTAGGTTGGGCGGGTCCTGTGTTTATCCATTAATAGTTGGTTTTGCCTAGCTCCGGTCTTGGATAAACGCAGGGCCCTTCTTACGCCGCAGGGGTTCGCGGGTAAGAAGGCAAATGGTCTTGGGGGAGAGCGCAAGTCGTGATGATCCCCAAGGCAAGTCTGTGGTTGCTTCCTTCACGAGGTGCCGCCTGTTATTGGTCTATTTCCTTCTGAAATAGACGTAACAGAAACCACAGGCGCCGGCACTCTGTCGGTGGGGTAGGCTTGGGAGGGTTGGGTTTACTTCTCCACGCGCCCTCTGCTCATCAGATGGCGCTGTGGATGAAGGTGGGAAGAATGGGGGGGAAGTGGGTTGTTTGGGTCGGGCGTGATGCCGTTGGTCGGTGAGGGTTTTCGTTGTGGTGGAAGGCTTCTCCGAGTCTACATAGTAGAGAAGGAGGTAGCATTTTATGTGTTGTGTATATTGTGTATATATTTTATATAGTATTGTTGAGAGGGAGGCTTCTCCAAGCCTGTTTTCAGGGGAGGAGGAAGCATTTTGTAGTTGGGTGTGGTGGCACTAACCCTGCCACCGGGAAAGATTACGCCATCTTTCCGCCGGTTCTGTACTGTCGCTTCAAAGACCCCTTACCGGGCGTTAAGGTGGTACGTTGAGGCAGTGCAGACCGAGGGGGGCTTGCCTTCATTGGCCGGTCTCAGAGAAGGAAAACTCGACATAAACCCTACGGATACCGGGGGACCTCCGTAGTATGTACCCTTCCCTGGCTACAAGGGCTCTGGTCGGGGTGACGAGTATTTCCCTATTACTCGTGGGATCTAATTATGGACAAAAACTTAAATAAAATGAATAAAAAAGATGGTGGTCGTAAAGACGTGTGTGTGACGGAGAGTTACGCCAGTAAGGCGGGTGGAAGTCGCAGTGTTGCGGCGTTGGAGAGAGTCGCATTAGACAGTTTGTCGAATGCGAGCGTCTCGGATGTGGAGTCAGTATCCAGCTTGTGCAGTGTGTACATTGAGCAAATGCCTCCCTATTATAGGGAGGAGCTCAAGAAATTTAAAAAACGGCGGCACGAGGAGAATGTTGTCGCGGAGGTAGCTTCGACGGACGACGAGGCTACTCCGGCCAACTCGGTGGTGGTCACTGCCAAACGAGGAAGAGGCCGCCCTCCTACATCAGGTGTTTACGTGGGAAGGGCGAAAGCTCAGGCGGAGCTGAACACCTTGCGTCGCGAGGACGAGCGACAGAGGTTCGAAGAGGAGATTGCCACTAAGGTCGCGCGCAACAAAGCCACTCGGGTGGTTGCCCCTCCTGAGCGGCTTGAGGTCGAGAACAGCGTGGCTGCTGAACTGGTGAGGCAGGTTGCTGATGCCTCCCAGATAATCCTGGATGTTGCGGCAAGGTCTGGGAACCTCAAGGGAACCTTTACCAAGGCTCTGAAAGACTCCACAGCCTCTATAAAGGCGGCTGTTGAGGAGCTTAGTAAGCGGTCGGTGACGGAGGAGACTGTCATGCTCCAGGCTGACAACGCTCGCCTGAGAACGGAGATGGCAGAACTCAGGAGGGAGTTTACCGACTTCAAGGCTAAAATGTCGGAAAAGAAGGAGACGGTCACCGAGCCATCTTCCCACAGCGAGAACAGCCGTCAGCAGGAGGAGCTGATACGGTCTGTTCTACTGCAAGTGGGAAGCATGATGAATGCAAGATTTGAGAGCATGGAGGAGCGCCTGCTGCCTGAGACGAGGATACGTCCTCCTCTGGCAGCAGACAAGAGGAATACTGCTTCTGCTCCGGAAAAATCTGCGCCAAGCCCTGCTTCAGAGGAACAGCCAGCGTCTCAAGCTCCCAAGAGCAACAAAAGGCAAAAGAAGAGGTCGAATGCTGCCTCAGAGGCAATGGAAACCCCTGAGACGTACTCTCAGGATTTGCCTTCGGCTGCACAAGCTGCGGATGAGGGCTGGTCTACAGCTACGAAGGGCAGAAAAAAGAAGAGAGCAGCGGCTAAACAGGCAGCGAAGGCGACTCCGCGACCTGCGGGAGCCTCTAAGTCTGTAAAGCAGCCAAAAATTAAATTGCGGCCGCCCCGATCTGCAGCGGTGGTAATCACGCTGCAGCCGGAAGCTATTGAGAAGGGGGCAACATATGCCAGCGTATTAATGGTCGCCAAGGAGAGGATAAACCTGAGCAGCTGTGGCATCACCAGTTTGCGCTTTCGCAAAGCTGCCACGGGAGCCCGCATTTTGGAGGTAGCTGCGGGTGATGCCAGTGGAGAGAAGGCTGACTCCTTGGCGCTCAAGCTGAAGGAGGCTCTTGGAGAGGACGTTGCGCGAGTCTCTAGACCGACAAAGTGCGCCGAGCTCCGGATTGTAGGACTCGATGACTCGGTGTCAAAGGTGGACATCGCGAAGGCCATTGCCCAGTGTGGAAGTTGTTCGGTGGAGGCCATCAAAGTGGGAGAAATAAGAGGTACCTACCAAGGAACTGGCACCACGCTCGTGAGCTGCCCAGTGGCCGTGGCCAAGAAGCTAGGAGAGGAGGGCCGTCTTTTGGTGAGCTGGGTGTCGGCACGAGTGGAGATCGTGCGACCCAGGCCACTCAGATGCTACCGATGCTTGGAGGACGGGCACGTAAGAGCCCAGTGCACCGCGACGACTGATCGCAGCGATGAGTGTTACCGCTGTGGTCAGTCAGGTCACAAGTCGGCGACGTGCAGTGCCGCTGCCAAATGCTCAATATGTGCAGCGGCAAACAAGCCGTCGGAGCATAGACTGGGGAGCAAGTCGTGTGCTCCTCCAAAATCAAGGAGGAGCAGAAATCAGAAGGCAACAGCTAGCAGTGGAGCAACCGCTTCCAGCTGCCCCCCAGCACAGACTGGGGATGAGAGGGCGCGGATGGAAGCGGATTAAAGAGAGCAGGGGGCCGGAATCTCCATCATCTCCGGCCCCCATAACACAGGCCATGACGGTAGTACCGGGGGGTACTACCGTCCCTTAAGGGCCTAGAGGTGGCGCGCGTGGGTGTTCCGCGCGCCCCTCTCGCTCCAAGAGAGACTAGGTGGGAGGCAGTTGCCTCACCAGTCAGAGGAGCCCTTTTCAGGGCGGCGCCGTCGGGGCCGCGGAAGAGTGCGAAAGCGTGCCCGTAGCCCCGGCAATTTGGCGTTAAGAGGACCCCGTCGGTTTTTAGTGGGTGCGAGTCCCACATATCCCTTCCGCCGCCCCCACGGCGGGAGGGAATGCATAAGGCATTTCCCGACGTTAAAAAAAAAAAAAAAAAAAAGGTTGGGCGGGTCCTGTGTTTATCCATTAATAGTTGGTTTTGCCTAGCTCCGGTCTTGGATAAACGCAGGGCCCTTCTTACGCCGCAGGGGTTCGCGGGTAAGAAGGCAAATGGTCTTGGGGGAGAGCGCAAGTCGTGATGATCCCCAAGGCAAGTCTGTGGTTGCTTCCTTCACGAGGTGCCGCCTGTTATTGGTCTATTTCCTTCAGAAATAGACGTAACAGAAACCACAGGCGCCGGCACTCTGTCGGTGGGTTAGGGTGGGGAGGGAGGGTTGGGTTACTTCTCCACGCGTCCCTCTGTTCATCAGAGGGCGCTGTGGATGAAGGTGGGAAGATTGGGGGGGAAGTGGGTTGTTGGGTCGGGCGTGATGCCATTCGTGGGGGGTTGGGGGTTTATTTATTTATTTATGTATGTTTATTTTATTTATTTATGTAGTGTATTGTAAAGAGGGGAGGCTTCTCCGAGTCTGCTTGCAGAGGAGGAGGAGTGTAAGAGTTGGGCGCGGCGTGCACTTACCCTGCCGTCGCGCAGGTAGGGGGGTTCATCCCTCTTACCACCACTCGATGCTCGTTATCCCACAACGACGAGTCTTCGGGCTCTAGTGGGACCGAGGGCCTTGGCTTGGCCGCCCGGGCTGCGAGGAAGATCAACCTCAATAAAAAATTACCTGAAACTAGTTCGGCGATAGCAGCGACAAGGTTTGGGCTCATCTGGTGACGGATGAGTTCGGGCGGGCAGTATCCCGCCTGCTACTGCTTTCAACGTCAGGGTACCGGCCGTCCCCCTGTACGTACTTAGGCTTCCCCGGCCACATGGCCTCTGGTCGGGGTGACCGTTAGTTGCCTACTGTTCGTGGGATTTGATTATGGATTCAAAAAACTTTAATAAAAATGATGATGTAGGTCGTAAAGACCGGTGTGAGACGGGAGAGAAGACGGGCGCTTTAGCGCGTGTCCGTGCAGTTGCCGGTAAGGCAAAATCTAGAGAGGGTTCTCCTAGCGGTGTGTTGAGCAGCGCTGGGTCTTTGGACAGTATTTCTAATGCGGGTGTATCGGACGCTGATACAATGTCGGATTCGCTCAGAGAGGCTCTGAGTGAGGTTTCTCCCTTTTGGAGGAAGCATCTCGAGCAACGAGCTCGAGCAATCTACGGCAAGAGGAGGCACGAGGGGGATGTTGACTTGCAGCCTGCGTCGACTGACGACGAGGCTGCGTCAACAACCTCCGTCGTGCTGTCGAAGAGGGGAAGGGGACGCCCTCCTTCAACGGGCAGGTACGTCGGGCATGCCGCGGCCCAGGCGAACCTAAAGGCCCTGAGAAAAGAGGAGGAAAGAAAGGTGGCGGAGGAGGAAATGGCAGCCAGGGTGGCTAGCCATAAGGCTAAAAGGGTTGTGCAACCGCCACCGCAGGAGGCAAGCGGTGGACTGGCGCATGACCTTGTCAGGCAGGTGGAGGACGCAACGAAGGTTGTGTTGGAGGTAGCTGCCAAGTCAGGCAACCTCAAGGGGGGGTTTGTGAAGGGCCTCAAAGAAGCTGCAGCCTCTATAATGGCAGCAGTAGAGGAACTGCAGGCCTCAAAGGCATCGGAGGAAGTTGCGAAGCTCCAAGCCGCCAACGCCCGTCAACGGGCAGAAATAGCGGAGCTTCGCAACGAAATGTCGGAGATGAAGAGGAGAATGGCTGAAGCTACCGAGGTTCCCCCAGCCACCATGCAGGCCGAGGTGAATGCGAAGCAGCAACAGGAGGAACTGATACGGGCTGTCATGATGCAGGTGGGCGGCATGCTTAATGCACGCTTCGAAGGGATGGAAGAGAGGCTTCTCCCTGAAAAGCGAGTCCGTCCACCCTTAGCGGCGGAAAAGGAAAAGGCTGCTCCTGAGCGTCATGCTGAAGCCCCAAAACCGGCCGCACAGCCTCCGAAGAAAAAGGCGGAAAACAAGAAGGGCAAGAAGACTCCTTCCCAGGAGCCTTCGACAACCTCACAAGCGCATGCAGATCCAGCAGCTGCAACAAACGAGGAAGAAGGGTGGTCCACAGTGACAAAGAAGGGAAAGGGAAAGAAGAAAGAGCCGAGGGCTAATACATCCTCAGGCCAAAAAAGTGGCAAGGGCGCTTCGAAGCCTCCGAGTCGTCCGGCCCCACCGAAGGTGAAACTGCGCATCCCTCGCAGTGCGGCGGTGGTCATCACGCTGCAGCCGGGAGCTGTAGAGAGTGGTACCACCTATGCCAATGTGCTGTCTGAAGCCAAGGCAAGGGTGGACCTCTCCAGCTGCGGCATCACCAGCCTTCGTTTCCGGAAGGCTGTTACCGGAGCACGGATTCTTGAGGTTGCAGGTGACTCAAGCACCGCCAAGGCAGACTCCCTGGCGGAAAAACTGAGGGAGGCTCTGGGAGCAGACGTGGCTCGGATCTCGAGACCCACTAAATGTGCCGAGTTCCGGGTTTCGGGACTGGACGATTCGGTGGCGGTGGAGGACGTTGCAGCTGCAGTTGCACAACGCGGGGGCTGTCCAACAGAGGCAGTCAAGGTCGGGCGGATCAGACGCACATACCAGGGAACTGGTACTGTGCTGGTGAGCTGCCCGGTTGAGGCTGCCAAAAACCTTGGTCAGGCGGGTCGCCTGCTTGTAGGCTGGGTCTCGGCGAGGGTCGAAATGGTGCAACCGAGGCCCTTAAAGTGCTACCGATGTCTGCAAAACGGACACGTCAGGGCACAATGCACGGAGGAGACGGACCGCAGTGACCAGTGCTACAGGTGCAGTCAGCCTGGTCACAAGTCCGCAGACTGTGAAGCCGCGCCCAAATGCTCCATTTGTGCTGCGGCAGACAGGCCTTCTGCCCACAGTTTGGGCGGAAAGGCCTGTACTTCGAAGTCGCGAAAGGGCCGAGCAAAACGCTCTCCCAACGCCTCAGTGCCGACAGCATCCGCCCGTCCTCCGTCGCAAACGGGGGAGAGGGCGATGGATGCGGAATAAGGAGAGCAAGGGGCCGGAGTCTCCATCATATCCGGCCCCCATAACACAGGCCATGACGGTAGTACCGGGGGGTGCTACCGTCCCTTAAGGGCCTAGAGGTGGCGCGCGTGGGTGTTCCGCGCGCCCCTCGCTCTCCAGAGCGACGCGGTGGGAGGCAGTCGCCTCACCGCAGTCAGAGGAGCTCGTCTCAGAGCAGACGCCGTCGGGGCCGCGGAAGAGTGCGAAAGCGTGCCCGTAGCCCCGGCAAATGGCGTAGAGAGGGAACCCCGTCGCGGTTTTAGTGGGTGCGAGTCCCACATATCCCTTCCGCCGCCCCCGTGGCGGGAGGGAATGCATAAGGCATTTCCCGACGTTAAAAAAAAAAAAAAAAAAAAAAGGTTAGGTTAGGTTGGGCGGGTCCTGGGCGGGTCCTGTGTTTATCCATTAATAGTTGGTTTTGCCTAGCTCCGGTCTTGGATAAACGCAGGGCCCTTCTTACGCCGCAGGGGTTCGCGGGTAAGAAGGCAAATGGTCTTGGGGGAGAGCGCAAGTCGTGATGATCCCCAAGGCAAGTCTGTGGTTGCTTCCTTCACGAGGTGCCGCCTGTTATTGGTCTATTTCCTTCTGAAATAGACGCAACAGAAACCACAGGCGCCGGCTTACGCCCTTTTTAGGGCGTGTCGGTGGGGTAGGCTTGGGAACTATGGGGGGGGCTTCTCCGCGCGTCCCTCTGTTCAGCAGAGGGCGCAGCGGATGAAGATAAGTGGGTTGTGGGTCGGGCGAGTTGCCGTTGGGGGGGGTTTGTTTACTTATTTATTTGTTTATGTGTATTTATTTATATGTGTATTGTATTTGTTTTGTGTAGAGGGAAGGCTTCTCCAAGTCTGTTTCCAGAGGCGGAGAAGCGTTAGAGTTGGGCGCGGCGTGCACTTACCCTGCCGTCGTGCAGGTAGGGGGGTTCATCCCTCTTACCACCACTCGATGCTCGTTATCCCACAACGACGAGTCTTCGGGCTCTAGTGGGACCGAGGGCCTTGGCTTGGCCGCCCGGGCTGAGAGGAAGATCAACCTCAATAAAAAATTACCTGAAACTAGTTCGGCGATAGCAGCGACAAGGTTTGGGCTCATCTGGTGACGGATGAGTTCGGGCGGGCAGTATCCCGCCTGCTACTGCTTTCAACGTCAGGGTACCGGCCGTCCCCCTGTACGTACTTAGGCTTCCCCGGCCACATGGCCTCTGGTCGGGGTGACCGTTAGTTGCCTACTGTTCGTGGGATTTGATTATGAATTCAAAAAACTTAAAAAAAACTAAAGATGTTGGTAGCCGTCAAGGCGTAGAAGAGGGAAGCGGAAGCGCATTAGCGCGTGTCCGTGTAGTTGCCGATAAGGCAAGAGGGAGTTCTCCCAGCGGTGTGTTGAGCAGCGCTGGGTCTATGGATGGCATTTCAAATGCGGGTGTATCGGACGCTGAGTCGACGTCGAGTTCGATCAGGGAGGCTCTGAGTGCGGTTTCTCCCTATTGGAGGAAGAAGATAGAGTCCCTCGGCAAGAGGAAGCACGAGGGGGATGTTGACTCGCAGCCTGCGTCGACTGACGACGAGGCTGCGTCAACAACCTCCGTCGTGCTGTCGAAGAGGGGAAGAGGACGCCCTTCTTCAACGGGCAGGTACGTCGGGCATGCCGCAGCCCAGGCGAACCTAAAGGCCCTGAAAAAAGAGGAGGAACTAAAGGTGGCTGAGGAGGAAATGGCAGCCCAAGTGGCTAGCCTTAAGGCGAAACGGGTTGTGCAACCTCCACTGCAGGAGACAAGCAGTGGATTGGCGCATGACCTTGTCAAGCAGGTCGAGGATGCCACAAAGGTCGTGCTGCAGGTAGCTGCGAGGTCGGGCAACCTCAAGGGTGGCTTTGTAAAAGGCCTCAAAGAAGCTGCAGCCTCAATAATGGCAGCAGTAGGGGAACTGCAGGCCTCTAAACCCACGGAGGAAGTTGCGAAGCTCCAAGCCGCAAATGCTCGTCAAAGGGCAGAAATGGCGGAGCTTCGCAAAGAAATGATGGAGCTACGGGCTAAGTTGGCGGATGCTGACTTGCGTTCCCCGGCTGCGAGAAGGTGTGAACCGTCGGCTAACCTGCCTTCCTCCTCGCCGACGGAGAAGACCATGGAGCAAGAAGAGTTGATACGCTCAATAATGTCACAGGTGGGTGGCATGCTTAACGCTCGCTTCGATGGAATGGAGGAGAGACTCCTTCCAGAGAAGCGAACTCGGCCTCCACTTGCAGCGGACAGACGCAACGAAGCTGCTGCTTCAAAACGTCCTGCAGAGGTTGAACAGCCAGTTCAGAAACCAGCTGCAAGCAAGAAAAGCAGTCAGACGAAAGCTTCCACAGAAGCCACGACGTCCTCTCAGACACAAGCTGACAGTCAAGTGCCAGCAGCTGAGGGCCCCAATGAGGGATGGTCTACCGTGACCAAGAAAAATAAAAAAAAGAAAGTCAACGCAAAGCCGGCAGCGAAAGCAACGGGTTCCAAGTCTAAGGCAGAGACTGCAAAGCCCCCCTCTCGCTCGGCCCGGGTGAAACTGCGAACTCCTCGATCTGCAGCAGTAGTTATTACTCTGCAGCCTGGGGCTGCGGAAGGAGGCGTAACTTATGCCAGGATCTTGGCGGATGCCAAAGACAAAGTCGACCTGAGCAGTTGCGGTATAAGTAGTTTGCGGTTCCGCAAGGCCGCTACTGGTGCTCGCATATTGGAGGTTTCTGCGGGAGAGAGTAGCGGTGAGAAGGCTGACTCTCTGGCCGCAAAGCTTGTTGCAGCTCTGGATGGAGATCTGGCAAGAGTGTCAAGACCCATTAAGTGCGCCGATCTGAGGATATCTGGGCTTGACGACTCAGTAATCAGAGAGGACATTGCAAGCGCCGTCTCACAGAAGGGTCCCTGTCCCTTGGAAAATGTTAAGGTGGGGGAAATAAAGCTTTCCCACCAGGGCTCTGGAGTAGTTCTGGTTAGCTGCCCTGTCGCTGCAGCGAAGGCGTTAGGCAAGGAAGGCCGGCTTTTGGTTGGATGGGTTTCGGCTAGGATCGATTTGTTGCAGCCGAGACCATTGAGATGTTTTCGGTGCCTCCGTAATGGTCATGTCAGAGCTCAGTGCACGGAGGAAACGGACCGCAGCGATAACTGCTACCGCTGTGGTCAGCAAGGTCACAGGGCTTCCTTATGCACGGCAGCACCAAAGTGCTCAATATGTGCGGCGGACAATCGCCCATCGGCACATAGGTTGGGGAGTAGGGCGTGTGTACCCTCAAAACCAAAGAGACACAAGCAGAGAACTGCAACCAATGAAGGGGCTGCTTCCAGCTGTCCCCCATCACAAACTGGGGGAGAGATGGAAGCAGATTAGAGAGAGCGGGGGGCTGGAATTTTCCATCATCTCCGGCCCCCATTAAACAGGCCATGACGGTAGTACCGGGGGGTACTACCGTCCCTTAAGGGCCTTGAGGTGGCGCGCGTGGGTTTAGTTCCGCGCGCACCTCTCTCTCTCGAGAGACTCGGTGAGAGGCAGTCGCCTCACCGTAGAGGAGCTCTCCCCAGAGCAGACGCCGTCGGGGCCGCGGAAGAGTGCGAAAGCGTGCCCGTAGCCCCGGCAAATGGCGCGAGAAGGACCCCGTCGCGGTTTTAGTGGGTGCGAGTCCCACATATCCCTTCCGCCGCCCCCACGGCGGAAGGGAATGCATAAGGCATTTCCCGACGTTAAAAAAAAAAAAAAAAAAAAGGTTGGGCGGGTCCTGTGTTTATCCATTAATAGTTGGTTTTGCCTAGCTCCGGTCTTGGATAAACGCAGGGCCCTTCTTACGCCGCAGGGGTTCGCGGGTAAGAAGGCAAATGGTCTTGGGGGAGAGCGCAAGTCGTGATGATCCCCAAGGCAAGTCTGTGGTTGCTTCCTTCACGAGGTGCCGCCTGTTATTGGTCTATTTCCTTCAGAAATAGACGTAACAGAAACCACAGGCGCCGGCACTCTGTCGGTGGGGTAGGCTTGGGAGGGTGGGAGGGTTGGGTTTACTTCTCCACGCGTCCCTCTGTTCATCAGAGGGCGCTGTGGATGAAGGTGGGAAGAATGGGGGGGAAGTGGGTTGTTGGGTCGGGCGTGATGCCATTCGTGGGGGGTTGGGGGTTTATTTATTTATTTATTTATGTATGTTTATTTTATTTATTTATGTATTTTATTGTGCAGAGGGAAGGCTTCTCCAAGTCTGTTTTCAGAGGCGGAGAAGCGTTAGAGTTGGGCGCGGCGTGCACTTACCCTGCCGTCGCGCAGGTAGGGGGGTTCATCCCTCTTATCACCACTCGATGCTCGTTATCCCACAACGACGAGTCTTCGGGCTCTAGTGGGACCGAGGGCCTTGGCTTGGCCGCCCGGGCTGCGAGGAAGATCAACCTCAATAAAAAATTACCTGAAACTAGTTCGGCGATAGCAGCGACAAGGTTTGGGCTCATCTGGTGACGGATGAGTTCGGGCGGGCAGTATCCCGCCTGCTACTGCTTTCAACGTCAGGGTACCGGCCGACCCCCTGTACGTACTTAGGCTTCCCCGGCCACATGGCCTCTGGTCGGGGTGACCGTTGTTGCCTAATTCTCGTGGGTTCTAATATGGAAAACTTAAACAAAACAAAAACAAAAGATGTAGTCGGTGGTGGTCGAAAGACCGGTGAGACGGAAGGGAAGACGGGCGCTATTGCGCGTAGTTACGCCGAGACGGCGAGAGGACGACGCAGGGTTGTCAGTGTTAGGGGGTCGAACAGCGATGTCTCGATCGCCAACGCGTCAGACGTGGAGTCTGCAACCAGTGAGTGTAGTGTGTCTCTGGAGCGGCTTTCTCCATACTGGAGAGGGCAGCTCGAGGCACACTCTAAGCGGCGGCACGAGGGGGACCTTGGTTCGGAGCCTGCGTCGACTGACGACGAGGCTGCGTCCACTGGCTCTTTAGTGCTGTCCGCTAAAAGAGGAAGAGGGCGCCCTCCTTCAACGGGCAGGTACATCGGGCATGCCGCGGCTCAGGCAAGCCTAAAGGCCCTGCGAAAGGAGGAGGAGAAAAAGCGTGCGGAGGAACTCTTTGAAGAGGAGTTGTTGGCTCGAATGGCCTATTGCAAGACCAAAATGGTTGTGCATCCGCCTGAGCAGGAGGAACCAAGTGACCTGGCGCACGACCTCGTCCAGCAGGTCCTGGACTCGACGGAGACGGTGTTGAAGGTGGCTGCCAAGTCGGGGAACCTTAAGGGTCCGTACGTGAAGGCCCTTAAGGACTCGGCAGCCTCCATTAAAATAGCAGTGGAGAAGCTCCAGGCTTCCAAATCCTCGGAGGAAGTGGCGAAGCTCCAAGCCGCTAACGCTCGTCAACGGGCTGAAGTGGCGGAGCTTCGCAAGGAGATGAAGGAGCTTCGGGCCAAGTTGGCGGAGGCTGACGAGCGTTCTCGGGCTGCGAGAAGGCGTGAGTCAGCTGTTCCTCCTACCTCCGCCGCGCCAACGGAGAAGACCAGCACGCAGCAAGAGGAGCTGATACGTGCAATCATGCTCCAGGTGGGCGGCATGCTCAACGCCCGCCTAGAGAGCATGGAGGAGAGGCTTCTGCCAGAGAAGCGAGCGCGCCCTCCTCTAGCTGCGGAAAAGCCAAAAGAGGCGGCTGCTGGGAAAAGGACTGCGCCGGAGGCTGAGCCAGCCCCCAAACCAGCACCTCAACCCAAAGGGAGGAAGAAGAACGAGGAGAACAGTTCGCAAGGCTCAAAGGAGCAGCCTCGCGAACGACCCCCAACAGCAGAGGCCGAAAATGAAGGCTGGTCGAAGGTGACCAAACGGGGGAAAAGGACGAAGAAGGCAGCACCGCAACCGAAGGCCCCTGGTTCAAAGCCTGGACCACCGGGAACCCCTGCTGCTCCGAGCCGCCCGGCGAAGAAGAAGGTTAAGCTGCGCTCCCGCCGGAGTGCAGCGGTGGTCATCACCCTTCAGCCAGGAGCAGAGGAAAAGGGGGCCACATACCTTAAGGTCCTCACAGTTGCGAAGGAGAAGGTGAACCTGAGCAGTTGCGGAATCTCCAGCCTTCGCTTCCGCAAGGCCGTGACGGGAGCCCGCATCCTCGAAGTGGTTGAGGGTGACGCAAGTGCGGAAAAGGCAGATTCCCTGGCTGAAAAGCTAAGGGAAGCCTTAGGGGAAGAGGTTGCGCGGGTGTCACGGCCCACACAATGCGCCGAGCTTCGAGTCTCTGGGCTCGATGACTCGGTGACCAAGGAAGGTATAGCGGCTGCCACTGCTCAGCGAGGGGGTTGTCTGGCCGAACAAGTAAAAGTGGGGGAGATACGGCAGTCTCGTCAGGGCACCGGGACAGTACTGGTCAGCTGTCCCGTTGCCGCTGCCAAGAAGGTCGGAGAGGAGGGCCGACTGCTGGTGGGCTGGGTGTCGGCGAGAGCAGAGGTGATGCAGCCTAGGGCACTCAGGTGCTACCGCTGCCTGGAAGATGGCCATGTGAGGGTGCAGTGCACTGCGGCGACTGACCGCAGCGGCGAATGTTACCGCTGTGGTCAAACAGGTCACCAAGTGGCGACCTGTGTGGCCACACCAAATTGCTCAATCTGTGCGGCAGCAAACAAGCCCTCAGCGCACAGATTGGGCAGCAAGGCGTGTACTCCTCCAAAGTCAAGGAGGAGTAAAAACCAGAGGGCCACAGCCAGCAGTGCAGCAACTGCCTCCAGCTGTCCCCCGGCACAGACTGGGGATGAGAGGGCGCGGATGGAGGCGGATTAGTGAGAGCAGGGGGCCGGAATCTCCATCATCTCCGGCCCCAAAAACACAGGCCATGACGGTAGTATCGGGGGGTACTACCGTCCTTAAGGGCCTTGAGGTGGCGCGCGTGGGTGTTCCGCGCGCCCCTCTCTCTCAAGAGAGACCCGGTGAGAGGCAGTCGCCTCACCGAAGAGGAGCTCTCAGAGCAGACGCCGTCGGGGCCGCGGAAGAGTGCGAAAGCGTGCCCGTAGCCCCGGCAAATGGCGTAGAGAGGGAACCCCGTCGCGGTTTTAGTGGGTGCGAGTCCCACATATCCCTTCCGCCGCCCCCGTGGCGGGAGGGAATGCATAAGGCATTTCCCGACGTTAAAAAAAAAAAAAAAGGTTAGGTTAGGTTATTGGTCTATTTCCTTCAGAAATAGACGTAACAGAAACCACAGGCGCCGGCACTCTGTCGGTGGGGTAGGCTTGGGAGGGTTGGGTTTACTTCTCCACGCACCCTCTGTTCATCAGATGGCGCTGTGGATGAAGGTGGGAAGAATGGGGGGGAAGTTGGTCGTGGGTCGGGCATGATGCCATTCGGGGGGGGTGGGGGGTTTATTTATTTATTTATGTATGTTTATTTTATTTATTTATGTATTTTATTGTGTAGAGGGGAGGCTTCTCCAAGTCTGTTTTCAGAGGCGGAGAAGCGTTAGAGTTGGGCGCGGCGTGCACTTACCCTGCCGTCGCGCAGGTAGGGGGTTCATCCCTCTTACCACCACTCGATGCTCGTTATCCCACAACGACGAGTCTTCGGGCTCTAGTGGGACCGAGGGCCTTGGCTTGGCCGCCCGGGCTGCGAGGAAGATCAACCTCAATAAAAAATTACCTGAAACTAGTTCGGCGATAGCAGCGACAAGGTTTGGGCTCATCTGGTGACGGATGAGTTCGGGCGGGCAGTATCCCGCCTGCTACTGCTTTCAACGTCAGGGTACCGGCCGACCCCCTGTACGTACTTAGGCTTCCCCGGCCACATGGCCTCTGGTCGGGGTGACCGTTGTTGCCTAATTCTCGTGGGTTCTAATATGGAAAACTTAAATAAAACCAAAACAAAAGATGTAGTCGGTGGTGGTCGAAAGACCGGTGAGACGGAAGAGAAGACGGGCGCTATTGCGCGTAGTTACGCCGAGACGGCGAGAGGACGACGCAGGGTTGTCAGCGTTAGGGGGTCGAACAGCGATGTCTCGATCGCCAACGCGTCAGACATAGAGTCTGCAACCAGTGCGTGTAGTGTGTCTCTGGAGCGGCTTTCTCCATACTGGAGTAAGCAGCTCGAGGCACACTCAAAGCGGCGGCACGAGGGGGACCTTGGTTCGGAGCCTGCGTCGACTGACGACGAGGCTGCGTCCACTGGCTCTTTAGTGCTGTCCGCTAAAAGAGGAAGAGGGCGCCCTCCTTCAACGGGCAGGTACATCGGGCATGCCGCGGCTCAGGCAAGCCTAAAGGCCCTGCGAAAGGAGGAGGAGAAAAAGCGTGCGGAGGAACTCTTTGAAGAGGAGTTGTTGGCTCGAATGGCCTATTGCAAGACCAAAATGGTTGTGCATCCGCCTGAGCAGGAGGAACCAAGTGACCTGGCGCACGACCTCGTCCAGCAGGTCCTGGACTCGACGGAGACGGTGTTGAAGGTGGCTGCCAAGTCGGGGAACCTTAAGGGTCCGTACGTGAAGGCCCTTAAGGACTCGGCAGCCTCCATTAAAATAGCAGTGGAGAAGCTCCAGGCTTCCAAATCCTCGGAGGAAGTGGCGAAGCTCCAAGCCGCTAACGCTCGTCAACGGGCTGAAGTGGCGGAGCTTCGCAAGGAGATGAAGGAGCTTCGGGCCAAGTTGGCGGAGGCTGACGAGCGTTCTCGGGCTGCGAGAAGGCGTGAGTCAGCTGTTCCTCCTACCTCCGCTGCGCCAACGGAGAAGACCAGCACGCAGCAAGAAGAGCTGATACGTGCCATCATGCTCCAGGTGGGTGGCATGCTCAACGCCCGCCTAGAGAGCATGGAGGAGAGGCTTCTGCCAGAGAAGCGAGCGCGCCCTCCTCTAGCTGCGGAAAAGCCAAAAGAGGCGGCTGCTGGGAAAAGGACTGCGCCGGAGGCTGGGCCAGCCCCCAAACCAGCACCTCAACCTAAAGGGAAGAGGAACGAGGAGAACAGCTCGCAAGGCTCAAAGGAGCAGCCTCGCGAACGGCCCCCATCAGCAGAGGCTGAAAATGAAGGCTGGTCGAAGGTGACCAAACGGGGGAAAAAGGCGAAGAAAGCAGCACCGCAACCGAAGGCCTCTGGCTCAAAGCCTGGGCCACCGGGAACCCCTGCTGCTCCGAGCCGCCCGGCGAAGAAGAAGGTGAAGCTGCGCTCCCGCCGGAGTGCAGCGGTAGTAATCACCCTTCAGCCGGGAGCAGAGGAAAAGGGGGCCACTTACCTCAAGGTCCTCACGGTTGCGAAGGAGAAGGTGAACCTGAGCAGTTGCGGAATCTCCAGCCTTCGCTTCCGTAAGGCCGTGACGGGAGCCCGCATCCTCGAAGTGGTTGAGGGTGACGCAAGTGCGGAAAAGGCGGATTCCCTGGCTGAAAAGCTAAGGGAAGCCTTGGGGGAAGAGGTTGCGCGGGTGTCACGGCCCACACAATGCGCCGAGCTTCGAGTCTCTGGGCTCGATGACTCGGTGACCAAGGAAGGTATAGCGGCTGCCACTGCTCAGCGAGGGGGTTGTCTGGCCGAACAAGTAAAAGTGGGGGAGATACGGCAGTCTCGTCAGGGCACCGGGACAGTACTGGTCAGCTGTCCCGTTGCCGCTGCCAAGAAGGTCGGAGAGGAGGGCCGACTGCTGGTGGGCTGGGTGTCGGCGAGAGTAGAGGTGATGCAGCCTAGGGCACTCAGGTGCTACCGCTGCCTGGAGGATGGCCACGTGAGGGCGCAGTGCACTGCGGCGACTGACCGCAGCGGCGAATGCTACCGCTGTGGTCAGACGGGCCACCAAGTGGCGACGTGTGTTGCCACACCAAACTGCTCAATCTGTGCGGCAGCAAACAAGCCCTCAGCGCACAGGTTGGGCAGCAAGGCGTGTACTCCTCCGAAATCAAGGAGGAGTAAAAACCAGAGGGCCACAGCCAGCAGTGCAACAACTGCCTCCAGCTGTCCCCCGGCACAGACTGGGGATGAGAGGGCGCGGATGGAGGCGGATTAGTGAGAGCAGGGGGCCGGAATCTCCATCATCTCCGGCCCCAAAAACACAGGCCATGACGGTAGTATCGGGGGGTACTACCGTCCTTAAGGGCCTTGAGGTGGCGCGCGTGGGTGTTCCGCGCGCCCCTCTCTCTCAGGAGAGACCCGGTGAGAGGCAGTCGCCTCACCGAAGAGGAGCTCTCAGAGCAGACGCCGTCGGGGCCGCGGAAGAGTGCGAAAGCGTGCCCGTAGCCCCGGCAAATGGCGTAGAGAGGGAACCCCGTCGCGGTTTTAGTGGGTGCGAGTCCCACATATCCCTTCCGCCGCCCCCGTGGCGGGAGGGAATGCATAAGGCATTTCCCGACGTTAAAAAAAAAAAAAAAAAAAAAAAAAAAAGGTTAGGTTAGGTTAGGTTAGGTTAAGGAGGAGAATGCTCGCAAATTGGTGCGAAGCAGTGCCGAGAAGGCAAGTGAGAGGAAGGGGGATTGTTGCAGCTCAAGTGACAATCTCTCGTTAATCACTGTCGAGTCCGATTATGAATCTAGGCTCAGCGATTGCAGTGTGGTGATGGAACGTCTTCCAGCTAAATACTGGAAGAAAGAACAAGTGACACCTGGAAAACGGTCTCACACGGACGCTGGATCGGAGTCGGCCTCTGGTGACGAAAATACAGTCGCTCTTCGACCTGTAGTGACGTCTGCTAAGAGGGGCAGAGGTCGTCCTCCGACATCCGGAAAGTATGTCGGTCACGCAAAGGCTCAGGCGGAGCTGAATGCGCTAAGGCGGGAGGAATACATGCGCTCTGTAGAAGAAGACGTAGCTGCACAGGTGGCCAGGCATAAAGCTACGCGCAAGATTGCTCCACCGGAGCAGCCAGTGAGGGAGAAAAGTGGTTTGGCTTATGAACTTCATGAACAGGTCGGAGAAGCCACTGAAACGATTTTGTATGTTGCCTCGAAATCGGGCAACTTGAAGGGAACTTTTGCGAAAGCGCTTAAGACGTCAGCGGAGTCTATTAAAGTTGCAGTTGAAGCTCTCTACGTAAACTCTGTTTCGGAGGAAACGAAGAAGCTTCAAGCAGACAACACTCGCTTGAGAGCTGAGTTGGCGGAGCTCCGAAAGGAGCTTGGAGAGTTGAGAGATAAAGTCTCCCGTGTTCCAGAGCAAATGGACGGGGAGGCAAATCTGGCTTCATCTACATCGAGCCAGCAAGATGAGCTAGTTCGGTCGATTATGCTGCGGGTGGGCAGCATGCTCAACGCCAGGCTAGACGGAATGGAGGGAAGGCTTCTGCCGGAAAAAAGGCAACGTCCTCCATTAGCGGCAGACAAGCGACAGGAAGCCTGTCGTGAGCAACCTGAGGTGGCAAAGGAGGCTAGAACTCAGCCTGCACAGCCCAAGAAAAAGAGGACAGCGAAGAAGCCAAATTCAGGTGAAACTCCGGCACAGACTTCACAGGAGAAGAAGTCACGGGATGTTCCAGCAGCGGCCGTACCCGCTAATGAGGGTTGGACAACTGTCACGAAGCGTGGCAAAAAGGCGAAGGCACCAAACAAACCTTCAAATGTCAGGAAGGAAGGGGCAGCCAAGCCTAAAGGCAAGGCAGCAGTGCCAAAATTGCGCACTCCTCAAACTGCAGCAGTTGTTATAACGCTGCAGCCAGGGGCTGCGGAAAAGGGTGTGACATATGCCAATGTGCTTGGGGTCGCAAAGTCGAAGATCGACCTATCAAGTTGCGGCATCACTAGCCTACGGTTTAGAAAGGCAGCCACTGGTGCCCGAATTCTCGAAATTGGCGGAGGGGAAACCAGTGGCACGAAAGCTGACTCTCTTGCGGAGAAACTAAGAGAAGCACTGAGTGAAGACATGGCGAGAGTCCATAGGCCCATGAAATGTGTCCAGTTCCGCATTACAGGCCTAGATGATTCAGTGGGGAAAGAGGATATAGCGGACGCTGTGGCGCAACGCGGTGGCTGTCCCAAAGAGGCTGTAAAGGTTGTGGGTGAGATAAGGCGTACCCAGCAAGGCTCAGGAGTTGCTATAGCGAGCTGTCCTGTAGCCGCTGCTAAAACGATAGGGGAGGAAGGCCGCCTTCTGATCGGATGGGTCTCGGCTCGAGTTGAAATGCTCCATGCCAGGCCCATGCGATGCTACAGGTGCTTACAAAATGGCCACACACGGGCTATGTGCACCGAAGAAGTGGATCGGAGTGACGAATGTTACCGGTGTGGTCGTCCCGGCCACAAGTCGGCGATTTGTTTGGCAGCGCCAAAATGCTCTCTTTGCGCTGCAGCGGGCAAACCGTCCGCGCATCGACTGGGAGGCAAGATGTGTGCTCCTCCAAATCCAAGGAGAAACAAAGCAGCTAATGCTTCAAAAAGCGCAGCGTCGGCGGCAACAAGCTGTTCCCCGCCACGAGCGGGTGGTGTGGAGGAGGAGATCTCTCGTCCTCCAGAAATGGACGTAAATTAGCTGGCTAAGGAGTTCTCCAGGTGAACGTCAACCACTCCGCCAGGGCTCTGGATTTTGTTATCTAGAGAATGGTGGAGTGGTTGATAAATGGCAGGCGAAGGTAACCTTCCGTGAGGCAGTTCTGACCCGGAAGGAAGCCGCGTAAAGGGGTCGTGTGGTTCTGGCCCACAGACCCGATCCGCAGAAGGAGAGCGGGGTGTCGGAGGAGGTTCCTTTTGGATCTCCGACCCCACTACACAGGCTGTGACGGTAGTACCGGGGGGTACTACTGTCCCTAAATAGCCTAGAGGTGGCGCGTGTGGGTGTTCCGCGCGCCCCTCTTTCTCCGAAAGAGACCAGGTGGGAGGCAGTTGCCTCACCTGTCAGAGGAGCCCTTCTCAGGGCGGCGCCGTCGGGGCCGTGGAAGAGTGCGAAAGCGTGCCCATAGCCCCGGCAAATGGCGTTAAGAGGACCCCGTCGGTTTTTAGTGGGTGCGAGTCCCACATACCCCTTCCGCCGCCCCCACGGCGGGAGGGAATGCATAAGGCATTTTCCGACGCAAAAAAAAAAAAAAAAAAAAAAAAAAAAAAAAGGTTAGGTTAGGTTAGGTTGGGCGGGTCCTGTGTTTATCCATTAATAGTTGGTTTTGCCTAGCTCCGGTCTTGGATAAACGCAGGGCCCTTCTTACGCCGCAGGGGTTCGCGGGTAAGAAGGCAAATGGTCTTGGGGGAGAGCGCAAGTCGTGATGATCCCCAAGGCAAGTCTGTGGTTGCTTCCTTCACGAGGTGCCGCCTGTTATTGGTCTATTTCCTTCAGAAATAGACGCAACAGAAACCACAGGCGCCGGCTTACGCCCTTTTCAGGGCGTGTCGGTGGGGTAGGATTGGGAACTATGGGTGGGGCTTCTCCGCGCGTCCCTCTGTTCAGCAGATGGCGCAGCGGATGGAGATAAGTGGGTTGCGGGTCGGGCGAGTTGCCTTTGGGGGGGGGGTTTGTTTATTTATTTATTTGTTTATATATATTTATTATTTGTTTATGTGTTTTATTGTCGAGAGGGGAGGCTCCTCCAAGTCTGTTTTCAGAGGCGGAGGAAGCGTTTGTAGTTGGGAGAGGCGGCACTAACCCTGCCGTCTGGAAAGATTACGCCATCTTTCCGCCGGTTCTGTACTGTCGCTTCAAAGACCCCTTACCGGGCGTTAAGGTGGTACGTTGAGGCAGTGCAGACCGAGGGGGGCTTGCCTTCATTGGCCGGTCTCAGAGAAGGAAAACTCGACATAAACCCTACGGATACCGGGGGACCTCCGTAGTATGTACCCTTCCCTGGCTACAAGGGCTCTGGTCGGGGTGACGAGTATTTCCCTACTACTCGTGGGATTCAATATGGATACAAATTTAAACAAAATTAAAAAAGATGGTGGTCGTAAAGACCTGTGTGTGGTGAAGAGTTCGGGCGCATCAGCGCAGAATTCTAGTTACGCCAGTAAAGTGGTTGGACGTAGTGGTGTTGCGCTGTCGGAGAGCGTCTCTGACGCAGAGTCGATGTCCAGCGTGTGCAGTGTGACTCTGGAGCAGCTTTCTCCTTATTGGAGGAAGCGGCTCGAGTCACCTGTTAAGCGGCGGCACGGTGATGAAATTGGTTCGGAGTTTGCTTCTACGGATGACGAGGCTACTCCAGCCAATTCGGTAGTAGTGTCTGCCAAAAGAGGAAGAGGTCGTCCTCCTACGTCGGGTGCATACGTAGGAAAGGCTAAAGCCCAGGCAGAATTAAATGCTCTGCGCCGTGAGGACGATCGTGTAAGGTTCGAGGAGGAAATAGCTGCTCAAGTTGCCCGTAACAGGACCACTCGGGTAGTTGCTCCTCCTGAACGTCCTGACGTGGAGAACAGCGTGGCGGCTGAACTGGTGAGGCAGGTAGCTGATGCCTCCCAGGTGATTCTTGATGTTGCGGCAAAGTCCGGGAATCTCAAAGGAACCCTTGCTAAGGCTCTGAAGGACTCTGCAGCCTCTATCAAGGCGGCTGTTCAGGAGCTTAGCAAGAGGTCGGTGACGGAAGAGACGGTCATGTTGCAGGCGGACAATGCTCGTCTAAGAACGGAAATGACAGAACTCCGAAAGGAGTTTACTGCCTTCAAAGCAAAAATGGCGGAAAAGGAGACTGTCACCGCGCCAGTCACAAGTAACCGGACGAAGGAGAGCCTGGTGACACCTTCCCGCAGCGAGAGTAGCCATCAGCAAGAGGAGCTGATACGGTCTGTTCTGTTGCAAGTGGGAGGTATGATGAACGCCAGGTTCGAGAGTATGGAGGAGCGTCTACTACCTGAGTCGAGGACTCGTCCTCCTTTGGCAGCAGACAAGAGGAATGCTGCCCCTGCTTTTGAGAAGGCTGCGCCAGGCCCTGCTTCAGAGGAGCGCCCAGCGTCACAGGCTCCCAAGAGTACGCATAAGAAGAGGTCAAATGTTGCCTCAGAGGCAAGGAAAGCTTCTGAGACGCACCCACAAGATCTGCCTTCAGCTGCAGAAGCTGCGGATGAGGGCTGGTCTAAGGTTACGAAGGGTGGAAGGAAGAAGAAAGCAGCGGCTAAGAAGGCGACGAAGGCAGTGCCAAAACCTGCAAAAACCTCCAAGCCGAAGCAGACGAAAGTTAAATTGAGGCCACCTCGATCTGCAGCGGTGGTCATTACGCTGCAGCCGGGAGCTATCGAGAAAGGGGCAACATATGCCAACGTATTGATGGCCGCTAAGGAGAAAGTTGACCTGGGCAGCTGTGGCATCACCAGCTTAAGGTTTCGTAAAGCTGCCACAGGAGCCCGTATCTTGGAGGTAGCTGCGGGTGATGCCAGTGGAGAGAAGGCTGACTCCTTGGCGTCCAAACTGAGGGAGGCTCTTGGAGAAGACGTTGCGCGGTTCTCTAGACCGACAAAGTGCGCCGAGTTCAGAGTAACGGGACTCGATGACTCGGTGTCAAAGGCGGACATCGCGACGGCCATTGCCCAGCGTGGAGGCTGTTCGGTGGAGGCAGTCAAAGTGGGAGATATAAAAGCTTCTTACCAAGGAACCGGCATCACTCTAGTGAGCTGTCCGGTTGCCGCGGCTAAGAAGCTGGGAGAGGAGGGCCGTCTTTTGGTGGGCTGGGTGTCTGCACGAGTGGAGATAGTGCGACCCAGGCCACTCAGATGTTACCGATGTCTAGAGGACGGGCACGTAAGAGCCCAATGCACTGCGGCGACTGATCGCAGTGATGAATGTTACCGCTGTGGTCAGTCAGGCCATAAGTCGGCGACGTGCTTAGCCGCTGCTAAATGCTCAATTTGTGCAGCGGCAAACAAGCCGTCGGATCATAGATTGGGGAGCAAGGTGTGTACTCCTCCAAAATCAAGGAGGAGCAAAACTCAGAGGGCCACAGCCAGCAGTGCAACAACTGCTTCCAGCTGCCCCCCAGCACAGACTGGGGATGAGAGGGCGCGGATGGAAGCAGATTAAAGAGAGAAGGGGGCCGGAATCTCCATCTTTTCGGCCCCCATAACACAGGCCATGACGGTAGTATCGGGGGGTACTACCGTCCCTGAAGGGCCTTGAGGTGGCGCGCGTGGGTGTTCCGCGCGCCCCTCTCTCTCAAGAGAGACCCGGTGAGAGGCAGTCGCCTCACCGAAGAGGAGCTCTCAGAGCAGACGCGTCGGGGCCGCGGAAGAGTGCGAAAGCGTGCCCGCAGCCCCGGCAAATTGCGTCGAGAGGGAACCCCGTCGCGGTTTTAGTGGGTGCGAGTCCCACATATCCCTTCCGCCGCCCCCACGGCGGGAGGGAATGCATAAGGCATTTCCCGACGTTAAAAAAAAAAAAAAAAAAAAAAAAAAAAAAAAAAAAAAAAAAAAAAAAAGGTTAGGTTAGGTTAGGTTAGGTTAGGTTAGGTTAGGTTAGGTTAGGTTAGGTTAGGTTAGGTTAGGTTAGGTTAGGTTAGGTTAGGTTGGGCGGGTCCTGTGTTTATTCATTAATAGTTGGTTTTGCCTAGCTCCGGTCTTGGATAAACGCAGGGCCCTTCTTACGCCGCAGGGGTTCGCGGGTAAGAAGGCAAATGGTCTTGGGGGAGAGCGCAAGTCGTGATGATCCCCAAGGCAAGTCTGTGGTTGCTTCCTTCACGAGGTGCCGCCTGTTATTGGTCTATTTCCTTCTGAAATAGACGCAACAGAAACCACAGGCGCCGGCGTGCCCTTTTCAGGGCGTGTCGGTGGGGTAGGCTTGGGAACATTGGGGGGGGCTTCTCCTTGGGGGAAGATAAGTTGGTTGAGGGTCGGGCGTGATGCCGTTCGTTAGAGGGGTGGGGGGTTTATTTATTTATTTATTTATGTCTACATTATATTTATGTATGTAGTATATTGATGAGGTGTCGCCGTTGTTTTGGTGTGTCGAGAGGGGGCTACTCCAAGTCTGGTTCAGAGGCGGAGGTAGCGTTTAAGAGTTGGGCGCGGCGAGCACTCACCCTGCCGTCGCGCAGGTAAGGGGGTTCATCCTCCTTACCACCACTCACATATCGTTATCCCACAACGACGAGTTTTCGGGCTCTAGTGGGACCGAGGGCCTTGGCTTGGCCGCCTGGGTCGCGAGGAAGAAAACCTCAATAAAAAATTACCTGAAGTTTTGTGCGGTGAACGCAGCGCGAAGGCTTGGGCTCTTCCGATTACGGTTGGGCTCGGGTGGGCAGTATCCCACCTGCTACTGCGTTCCACGTCAGGGTACCTGCCGACCCCCTGTCGTACCTAGGCTTTCCCGGCCACATGGCCTCTGGTCGGGGTGACGAATTTTGCCTATTTCTCGTGGGTTTCAATATGGAAATTTCAAATTTAAAAAACCAAAATGAAGATGGCGGTCGTGATGACGAAGGAAAGGTGATGGAGAGAGGTGTGTGTGTCCGAACATACGCCGGAAAGGTGAAAAGAGGGAGTGATGCGGCAGTAAAAGGCTCGATCGACAACATTTCGATCGCGAGTCTCTCAGATGCCGAGTCGCTGATGAGCGCATGCAGTGTGACGCTGGAGCCCCTGCCTGACAAGTTCTGGAGGAAGGATAAGCTTTCAGCCCATGGCAAGCGCCGTCATGATGAGGAAGCTTCGGACTCTGCTTCAAGTGTTGATGAAGTAGTACCGGCGAACTCCAAGGCACTATATGCCAAAAGGGGAAGAGGTCGCCCTGCTTCAACGGGCCAGTATGTTGGTCTGGGCAAGGCTCGGGCAGAACTGAACGCTTTACGCCGCGAGGAGGAGCGTAAAAGAGCGGAAGAAGAAGTGGCGGCGCATGTCGCCAGCCATAAGGCAACTCGAGTTGTGGAACCGCCTGCTCACAAGGAGGTCGAGGGCGGATTAGCGTCCGAACTTCTGAAGCAGGTCACGGATGCGACAGACGTAGTAATCGAAGTTGCTGCAAAGTCGGGTAACCTGAAGGGTGTGATGGTCAGGGCCCTGAAGGACTCCGCAGCATCGATTAAAGTTGCAGTAGAAGAGCTCTTCACAAGAACAGTCACTGAGGAGACAGCGAAACTCCAGGCGGATAATATCCGTCTTCGAGTTGAGTTGGCCGACATCCGAAAGGAACTGATGGCTTTAAAGTCCAAGATGGTGGACATGGATGAGCGGCCATCTGTCAGTTGTAATCAACCTGAAGCGAGGACAAACCAGACGTCATCATCTTCCCAAAATAGCAGCAGCAACCAGCAGGAGGAGCTGGTTCGGAATGTCTTGCTACAAGTAGGAAGTATGATGAACGCAAGGTTCGAAAGCATGGAGGAGAGGCTGCTGCCTGAGAAGAGGACTCGTCCTCCTCTAGCGGCAGATAAACGCAAAACCTCCCCTTCTGCCCCAGAGGAAGCCGCACCTGCCCCTACTCCTGAAGTTAAGCAGCCAGCTTCGCAGCCACCCAAGAGTAAGGGCAAGAAGAACAAGAAGAAGACGGTGGGTCTTTCAGAGACAGCCGAATCCTCGCAGAGCCATTCTCAAGGCCTGCCTACAGAGGCGGAAGCAGTCGATGAAGGATGGTCGACTGTCACCAAACGTGGCAGAAAAACCAAGAAAACAGCGCCACAACAGAGTACCGCTAGCTCGAAAGCTGCAGGAAAAACAAACCCTGCTAGCCGGCAGAAGGGTAATACAGGACCAGCAAAGGCAGCTAAAGCCGCTGGCCGATCAGCTACTAAAAAGTTGCGACCCCCGAAGAGCGCTGCAGTGGTCATAACCCTGCAGCCTGAGGCAGAGGGAAAGGGACTGACGTATGCCAATGTACTAGCAGACGCCAAGTCAAAAATCGACCTCACCAGCTGCGGTATATCCAGTCTGCGGTTCCGCAAAGCGGCCACTGGCGCCCGCATCTTGGAAGTGGCCGCTGGTGAAGCCAGTGCTGAAAAGGCGGATGCACTGGCCGAAAAACTCAGGGAAGTGCTGGGTGACAGTCAGGCGCGAATATCTAGGCCGACAAAGTGTGCTGAGATTCGCATTCTAGGTCTGGACGACTCAGTCTCAAAAGAGGAAATAGTCGACGTTGTGGCGCAACGAGGTGGCTGCCCTAAGGAGTCTATAAAAGTAATAGGGGAAATTAGGCGTACCTTCCAGGGTACTGGCATTGCCGTAATAAGTTGCCCTATTGTCGCCACTAAAAAGATTCTAGAGGAGGGGCGCCTGCTAATCGGATGGGTCTCAGCCCGAGTGGAAATACTCCAAGCTAGGCCCATGCGATGCTACAGGTGCCTACAGAATGGCCACACTCGCGCTATGTGTACAGAAGCGATAGACCGTAGCAATGAGTGCTACCGCTGTGGTCGTCCCGGCCACAAATCGGCGACATGCACAGCACCATCAAGGTGCTCATTATGTGCAGCAGCTAATAAACCGTCGGATCATCGGTTGGGAGGCAAGACTTGTTCTCCTCCCAAACCAAGGAGAAAGCCTGGAAAACCAGGTTCAACGCCGGCAGCAGAAAGCTGTCCCCCGTCACAGGACGGGGACCCGGAAGTGATGGAAACCAACAATTAGTATGGCTCTCCGAATCCTTCAGGCGAACATCAACCACTGCGCCGCTGCTCAAGATCTAATGGTCCAGAGCATGGCGCAGTGGTTGATCGACATAGCAGCTGTTGGGGAGCCATACTACATCTCCCCTGGTCCCAATTGGGCGGGGGACGATACAGGTCTGGTTGCGTTGGTGGCAAGAGGGATCACTTTTGACAAGGTGACAAAAGGTCGTGGTTTCGTTTCGGCACACGTGTCAGGAGTAACGGTTATTGCAGCCTACTTCTCGCCAAACGGGAGCCTTGCCGACTTCGAGAGCCTTCTTGATGGGATAGGGGCCCTAGCAGGGCAGAGTCACCCCCACCCAGTGCTAGTTCTTGGAGACCTAAACGCGAAGTCTGCGGCGTGGGGGTCTCCAGTCACGAATGTTCGGGGTGACACACTCGAGGAGTGGACCGTGGTTTCTGGGCTCGTAGTCCTGAATAGAGGCTCAATCTCTACATGTGTGCGACCGCAGGGCCAGTCCATCGTGGACGTCAGCTTCGCGAGTCCGAATCTGGTGAGTCGCGTTCATGGTTGGAGGGTCCTGGAAGACGTGGAGACGCTATCGGACCACCGGTACATCAGGTTCGAAGTCAAGCGCCTTCCTGTGACTCAACGTATGTCGCCAGAGGGCCAAGAGCAGGGATATCCACGATGGGCACTCAAGCACCTAGATCGAGAAGCAGCAGAAGAGGCATCGTTGGTCAAAGCCTGGACACTAGAACCACAGATGTCTTCGTCGGAGTTGGACGTTGAGAACGAAACACAGTGGTTCCGGGAGGCAATGACCCAGATCTGCGATGCAGCAATGCCGAGGGCTGGGCCACAGACGCCTAGGCGCAAGGTGCATTGGTGGACACGCGATTTAGCGGACCTTCGCGAGGAGTGTGTGATAGCACGGCGTCTCCACGCAAGGCACCGCAGGAGAAGACTCCGCGATGCAGACCATGCAGAGCAGGAGGAAGAGCTTTACGAGTCGTACAAGCAAGCCAAATACGACCTAAAGGTTGCTATAGCGGTGGCAAAATGCTCATCCTACGAGGAATTTCTTGAAATCCTCAAACGCGACCCATGGGGACAACCATATAGGATGGTAAGGGGAAAACTTCGCCCGTGGGCACCACCTCTGACACAAAGTTTAGAACCTAGGTTTCTGGACAATGTGGTGTCTACGTTGTTCCCCAACAGAGAGGAGCACGTGCCGCCACCTATGGCTCCACCTGCTGGTGATAGTGAAGACGATGCAGAAACCTCAGCTCCTGCTGTAAATGAGGTGGAGATGAAAATGGCAGTCCAAAGGCTTAAAGCCAAAAATACGGCACCAGGCCCTGACGGGGTCCCTGGCCGAGCGTTGGCCTTGGCGATGAAAGCTTTAGGCCCACGCCTTCAAAAACTTTTCAGTGCGTGCCTAAAGCAGAGCCGATTTCCGGCACAGTGGAAGACTGGAAGGCTGGTCCTACTCAGGAAAGATGGGCGTCCAACAGACTCGCCGTCTGCCTATCGTCCCATTATTCTCCTGACCGACACGGGAAAGCTTCTGGAGCGCATTGTTGCCGACCGCCTTGTAGGACACCTTAACTGCGTTGGTCCAAACATCAACGACAACCAGTATGGTTTCCGAAGGGGGCGGTCTACGGTTGGTGCTATTTTGCGAGTCAAAACGGCTGCGGAGGAGGCGGTGTCCCGGGGTGAGGTTGTTTTGGCAGTGTCTTTGGACATTGCCAACGCCTTCAACACCTTGCCATGGAGCTGCATTAGAGAGGCGCTGAAGTTCCATGAAGCGCCTCGCTACCTCCGCCTCATAATTGAGGATTACCTGAGTGAACGGAGCGTGTCTTATCAGGGACAGGAAGGATGGTGCCATCATAGGATGACTTGTGGTGTACCGCAGGGCTCGGTCCTGGGTCCACTACTGTGGAATATAGGATACGACTGGGTCCTGCGGGGTGTTAACCTATGGGGAGTTGAAGTCACCTGTTATGCAGATGACACATTGGTTTTGGCAAGAGGCAAGACGTACCGTGATGCGTCCATACTAGCCACGGCGGGTGTTGCCCAGGTGGTGGAACGCATCAGGCGGCTTGGCCTGGAGGTAGCGCTTACCAAGTCTGAAGCGCTGTGTTTCCACGGGCCCAGAAAGACTCCTCCAGCAAATGCACACATAGTGGTGAGTGGAGTCCGCATCGGTGTCGAGTCGACGATGAAGTACCTAGGAATCGTCCTCGACAGCCGGTGGGACTTCAACGCCCACTTTAAGAGGTTGGTGCCAAAGCTGAGTAGGACGGCGAATGCTTTGGGAAGCATATTGCCTAATTTAAGAGGTGCAACTTCGGGCGGCCGAAGACTTTACATGGGCGTGGTTCGCTCCATGGCGATGTATGGGGCCCCCGTGTGGGCCGACACCCTTAACAGCCGAAACATCACACTGCTGCACAATCCGCAAAGAGTGATGGCGTTAAGGGTGTGTCGGGGATACCGCACGGTCTCCTACGAGGCGGCGTGCGTTTTGGCGGGTTCCCTACCCTGGGATTTGGATGCGAGAGGCCTTTCGCAGGTGTATTTCTGGAAGGAGGGAGAAATAGCAGGTGGCCAACGCCCGGCGCAACAAGAAGTGGAATACAAACGGCTTGAATACCACGGAATCCTCGTAGAGGAGTGGATCGGTCGTCTGTCTCAACCTTCCGCCGGTGCAAAGACAATTGAGGCAGTTCGCCCAATTTTAAAGGAGTGGCTTGAGAGGGAGCACGGGTCGTTAACTTTCCGGCTTACGCAGGTGCTTTCGGGACACGGTTGTTTCTCGAAGTACCTGTGTAGAATTGGAAGAGAACCAACGACCCAGTGCCATCACTGCAGTGAAACGATGGACACGGCACAACACACACTTGCAGTTTGTCCAGCGTGGGCGGATCAAAGGCGTGCATTGAGCAATAAAGTGGGCAGCGACTTATCACTCCCGGCCTTGGTAAAAGCCATGGTCGGAAGTGACGAAGCTTGGAATGCAGCCATATCTTTCAGCGAGGATGTTATCTCGCGGAAAGAGGAATCGGAAAGGGAGCGGGAGATTCTCTCAACAGACCCGATCCGCAGCCGGAGAGTGGGGCGCCGGAGGAGGAACTTCCTCCAACATCTCCGGCCCCCATAACACAGGCCACGACGGTAGTACCGGGGGGTACTGCCGTCCCTCAAGGGCCTAGAGGTGGCGCGCGTGGGTGTTCCGCGCGCCTCTCTCACTCTCCGAGACATGGTGGGAGGCTTGTATTGCCTCACCAATCGCAGGGGCTTTAAAAAGCCAACGCCGTCGGGGCCGTGGAAGAATGCTAATCGCGTGCCCATAGCCCCGACACAAAGGCGTCGCGAGGGAACCCCGTCAGGTTTTAGTGGGTGCGAGTCCCACATAACCCTTCCGCCGCCCCCACGGCGGGAGGGTATGCATAAGGCATTTCCTGACGTAAAAAAAAAAAAAAAAAAAAAAAAAAAAAGGTTAGGTTAGGTTAGGTTAGGTTAGGTTAGGTTAGGTTAGGTTAGGTTAGGTTAGGTTAGGTTAGGTTAGGTTAGGTTAGGTTAGGTTAGGTTAGGTTAGGTTAGGTTAGGTTAGGTTAGGTTAGGTTAGGTTAGGTTAGGTTAGGTTAGGTTAGGTTAGGTTAGGTTAGGTTAGGTTAGGTTAGGTTAGGTTAGGTTAGGTTAGGTTAGGTTAGGTTAGGTTAGGTTAGGTTAGGTTAGGTTAGGTTAGGTTAGGTTAGGTTAGGTTAGGTTAGGTTAGGTTAGGTTAGGTTAGGTTAGGTTAGGTTAGGTTAGGTTAGGTTAGGTTAGGTTAGGTTAGGTTAGGTTAGGTTAGGTTAGGTTAGGTTAGGTTAGGTTAGGTTAGGTTAGGTTAGGTTAGGTTAGGTTAGGTTAGGTTAGGTTAGGTTAGGTTAGGTTAGGTTAGGTTAGGTTAGGTTAGGTTAGGTTAGGTTAGGTTAGGTTAGGTTAGGTTAGGTTAGGTTAGGTTAGGTTAGGTTAGGTTAGGTTAGGTTAGGTTAGGTTAGGTTAGGTTAGGTTAGGTTAGGTTAGGTTAGGTTAGGTTAGGTTAGGTTAGGTTAGGTTAGGTTAGGTTAGGTTAGGTTAGGTTAGGTTAGGTTAGGTTAGGTTAGGTTAGGTTAGGTTAGGTTAGGTTAGGTTAGGTTAGGTTAGGTTAGGTTAGGTTAGGTTAGGTTAGGTTAGGTTAGGTTAGGTTAGGTTAGGTTAGGTTAGGTTAGGTTAGGTTAGGTTAGGTTAGGTTAGGTTAGGTTAGGTTAGGTTAGGTTAGGTTAGGTTAGGTTAGGTTAGGTTAGGTTAGGTTAGGTTAGGTTAGGTTAGGTTAGGTTAGGTTAGGTTAGGTTAGGTTAGGTTAGGTTAGGTTAGGTTAGGTTAGGTTAGGTTAGGTTAGGTTAGGTTAGGTTAGGTTAGGTTAGGTTAGGTTAGGTTAGGTTAGGTTAGGTTAGGTTAGGTTAGGTTAGGTTAGGTTAGGTTAGGTTAGGTTAGGTTAGGTTAGGTTAGGTTAGGTTAGGTTAGGTTAGGTTAGGTTAGGTTAGGTTAGGTTAGGTTAGGTTAGGTTAGGTTAGGTTAGGTTAGGTTAGGTTAGGTTAGGTTAGGTTAGGTTAGGTTAGGTTAGGTTAGGTTAGGTTAGGTTAGGTTAGGTTAGGTTAGGTTAGGTTAGGTTAGGTTAGGTTAGGTTAGGTTAGGTTAGGTTAGGTTAGGTTAGGTTAGGTTAGGTTAGGTTAGGTTAGGTTAGGTTAGGTTAGGTTAGGTTAGGTTAGGTTAGGTTAGGTTAGGTTAGGTTAGGTTAGGTTAGGTTAGGTTAGGTTAGGTTAGGTTAGGTTAGGTTAGGTTAGGTTAGGTTAGGTTAGGTTAGGTTAGGTTAGGTTAGGTTAGGTTAGGTTAGGTTAGGTTAGGTTAGGTTAGGTTAGGTTAGGTTAGGTTAGGTTAGGTTAGGTTAGGTTAGGTTAGGTTAGGTTAGGTTAGGTTAGGTTAGGTTAGGTTAGGTTAGGTTAGGTTAGGTTAGGTTAGGTTAGGTTAGGTTAGGTTAGGTTAGGTTAGGTTAGGTTAGGTTAGGTTAGGTTAGGTTAGGTTAGGTTAGGTTAGGTTAGGTTAGGTTAGGTTAGGTTAGGTTAGGTTAGGTTAGGTTAGGTTAGGTTAGGTTAGGTTAGGTTAGGTTAGGTTAGGTTAGGTTAGGTTAGGTTAGGTTAGGTTAGGTTAGGTTAGGTTAGGTTAGGTTAGGTTAGGTTAGGTTAGGTTAGGTTAGGTTAGGTTAGGTTAGGTTAGGTTAGGTTAGGTTAGGTTAGGTTAGGTTAGGTTAGGTTAGGTTAGGTTAGGTTAGGTTAGGTTAGGTTAGGTTAGGTTAGGTTAGGTTAGGTTAGGTTAGGTTAGGTTAGGTTAGGTTAGGTTAGGTTAGGTTAGGTTAGGTTAGGTTAGGTTAGGTTAGGTTAGGTTAGGTTAGGTTAGGTTAGGTTAGGTTAGGTTAGGTTAGGTTAGGTTAGGTTAGGTTAGGTTAGGTTAGGTTAGGTTAGGTTAGGTTAGGTTAGGTTAGGTTAGGTTAGGTTAGGTTAGGTTAGGTTAGGTTAGGTTAGGTTAGGTTAGGTTAGGTTAGGTTAGGTTAGGTTAGGTTAGGTTAGGTTAGGTTAGGTTAGGTTAGGTTAGGTTAGGTTAGGTTAGGTTAGGTTAGGTTAGGTTAGGTTAGGTTAGGTTAGGTTAGGTTAGGTTAGGTTAGGTTAGGTTAGGTTAGGTTAGGTTAGGTTAGGTTAGGTTAGGTTAGGTTAGGTTAGGTTAGGTTAGGTTAGGTTAGGTTAGGTTAGGTTAGGTTAGGTTAGGTTAGGTTAGGTTAGGTTAGGTTAGGTTAGGTTAGGTTAGGTTAGGTTAGGTTAGGTTAGGTTAGGTTAGGTTAGGTTAGGTTAGGTTAGGTTAGGTTAGGTTAGGTTAGGTTAGGTTAGGTTAGGTTAGGTTAGGTTAGGTTAGGTTAGGTTAGGTTAGGTTAGGTTAGGTTAGGTTAGGTTAGGTTAGGTTAGGTTAGGTTAGGTTAGGTTAGGTTAGGTTAGGTTAGGTTAGGTTAGGTTAGGTTAGGTTAGGTTAGGTTAGGTTAGGTTAGGTTAGGTTAGGTTAGGTTAGGTTAGGTTAGGTTAGGTTAGGTTAGGTTAGGTTAGGTTAGGTTAGGTTAGGTTAGGTTAGGTTAGGTTAGGTTAGGTTAGGTTAGGTTAGGTTAGGTTAGGTTAGGTTAGGTTAGGTTAGGTTAGGTTAGGTTAGGTTAGGTTAGGTTAGGTTAGGTTAGGTTAGGTTAGGTTAGGTTAGGTTAGGTTAGGTTAGGTTAGGTTAGGTTAGGTTAGGTTAGGTTAGGTTAGGTTAGGTTAGGTTAGGTTAGGTTAGGTTAGGTTAGGTTAGGTTAGGTTAGGTTAGGTTAGGTTAGGTTAGGTTAGGTTAGGTTAGGTTAGGTTAGGTTAGGTTAGGTTAGGTTAGGTTAGGTTAGGTTAGGTTAGGTTAGGTTAGGTTAGGTTAGGTTAGGTTAGGTTAGGTTAGGTTAGGTTAGGTTAGGTTAGGTTAGGTTAGAGGTTAGGTTAGGTTAGGTTAGGTTAGGTTAGGTTAGGTTAGGTTAGGTTAGGTTAGGTTAGGTTAGGTTAGGTTAGGTTAGGTTAGGTTAGGTTAGGTTAGGTTAGGTTAGGTTAGGTTAGGTTAGGTTAGGTTAGGTTAGGTTAGGTTAGGTTAGGTTAGGTTAGGTTAGGTTAGGTTAGGTTAGGTTAGGTTAGGTTAGGTTAGGTTAGGTTAGGTTAGGTTAGGTTAGGTTAGGTTAGGTTAGGTTAGGTTAGGTTAGGTTAGGTTAGGTTAGGTTAGGTTAGGTTAGGTTAGGTTAGGTTAGGTTAGGTTAGGTTAGGTTAGGTTAGGTTAGGTTAGGTTAGGTTAGGTTAGGTTAGGTTAGGTTAGGTTAGGTTAGGTTAGGTTAGGTTAGGTTAGGTTAGGTTAGGTTAGGTTAGGTTAGGTTAGGTTAGGTTAGGTTAGGTTAGGTTAGGTTAGGTTAGGTTAGGTTAGGTTAGGTTAGGTTAGGTTAGGTTAGGTTAGGTTAGGTTAGGTTAGGTTAGGTTAGGTTAGGTTAGGTTAGGTTAGGTTAGGTTAGGTTAGGTTAGGTTAGGTTAGGTTAGGTTAGGTTAGGTTAGGTTAGGTTAGGTTAGGTTAGGTTAGGTTAGGTTAGGTTAGGTTAGGTTAGGTTAGGTTAGGTTAGGTTAGGTTAGGTTAGGTTAGGTTAGGTTAGGTTAGGTTAGGTTAGGTTAGGTTAGGTTAGGTTAGGTTAGGTTAGGTTAGGTTAGGTTAGGTTAGGTTAGGTTAGGTTAGGTTAGGTTAGGTTAGGTTAGGTTAGGTTAGGTTAGGTTAGGTTAGGTTAGGTTAGGTTAGGTTAGGTTAGGTTAGGTTAGGTTAGGTTAGGTTAGGTTAGGTTAGGTTAGGTTAGGTTAGGTTAGGTTAGGTTAGGTTAGGTTAGGTTAGGTTAGGTTAGGTTAGGTTAGGTTAGGTTAGGTTAGGTTAGGTTAGGTTAGGTTAGGTTAGGTTAGGTTAGGTTAGGTTAGGTTAGGTTAGGTTAGGTTAGGTTAGGTTAGGTTAGGTTAGGTTAGGTTAGGTTAGGTTAGGTTAGGTTAGGTTAGGTTAGGTTAGGTTAGGTTAGGTTAGGTTAGGTTAGGTTAGGTTAGGTTAGGTTAGGTTAGGTTAGGTTAGGTTAGGTTAGGTTAGGTTAGGTTAGGTTAGGTTAGGTTAGGTTAGGTTAGGTTAGGTTAGGTTAGGTTAGGTTAGGTTAGGTTAGGTTAGGTTAGGTTAGGTTAGGTTAGGTTAGGTTAGGTTAGGTTAGGTTAGGTTAGGTTAGGTTAGGTTAGGTTAGGTTAGGTTAGGTTAGGTTAGGTTAGGTTAGGTTAGGTTAGGTTAGGTTAGGTTAGGTTAGGTTAGGTTAGGTTAGGTTAGGTTAGGTTAGGTTAGGTTAGGTTAGGTTAGGTTAGGTTAGGTTAGGTTAGGTTAGGTTAGGTTAGGTTAGGTTAGGTTAGGTTAGGTTAGGTTAGGTTAGGTTAGGTTAGGTTAGGTTAGGTTAGGTTAGGTTAGGTTAGGTTAGGTTAGGTTAGGTTAGGTTAGGTTAGGTTAGGTTAGGTTAGGTTAGGTTAGGTTAGGTTAGGTTAGGTTAGGTTAGGTTAGGTTAGGTTAGGTTAGGTTAGGTTAGGTTAGGTTAGGTTAGGTTAGGTTAGGTTAGGTTAGGTTAGGTTAGGTTAGGTTAGGTTAGGTTAGGTTAGGTTAGGTTAGGTTAGGTTAGGTTAGGTTAGGTTAGGTTAGGTTAGGTTAGGTTAGGTTAGGTTAGGTTAGGTTAGGTTAGGTTAGGTTAGGTTAGGTTAGGTTAGGTTAGGTTAGGTTAGGTTAGGTTAGGTTAGGTTAGGTTAGGTTAGGTTAGGTTAGGTTAGGTTAGGTTAGGTTAGGTTAGGTTAGGTTAGGTTAGGTTAGGTTAGGTTAGGTTAGGTTAGGTTAGGTTAGGTTAGGTTAGGTTAGGTTAGGTTAGGTTAGGTTAGGTTAGGTTAGGTTAGGTTAGGTTAGGTTAGGTTAGGTTAGGTTAGGTTAGGTTAGGTTAGGTTAGGTTAGGTTAGGTTAGGTTAGGTTAGGTTAGGTTAGGTTAGGTTAGGTTAGGTTAGGTTAGGTTAGGTTAGGTTAGGTTAGGTTAGGTTAGGTTAGGTTAGGTTAGGTTAGGTTAGGTTAGGTTAGGTTAGGTTAGGTTAGGTTAGGTTAGGTTAGGTTAGGTTAGGTTAGGTTAGGTTAGGTTAGGTTAGGTTAGGTTAGGTTAGGTTAGGTTAGGTTAGGTTAGGTTAGGTTAGGTTAGGTTAGGTTAGGTTAGGTTAGGTTAGGTTAGGTTAGGTTAGGTTAGGTTAGGTTAGGTTAGGTTAGGTTAGGTTAGGTTAGGTTAGGTTAGGTTAGGTTAGGTTAGGTTAGGTTAGGTTAGGTTAGGTTAGGTTAGGTTAGGTTAGGTTAGGTTAGGTTAGGTTAGGTTAGGTTAGGTTAGGTTAGGTTAGGTTAGGTTAGGTTAGGTTAGGTTAGGTTAGGTTAGGTTAGGTTAGGTTAGGTTAGGTTAGGTTAGGTTAGGTTAGGTTAGGTTAGGTTAGGTTAGGTTAGGTTAGGTTAGGTTAGGTTAGGTTAGGTTAGGTTAGGTTAGGTTAGGTTAGGTTAGGTTAGGTTAGGTTAGGTTAGGTTAGGTTAGGTTAGGTTAGGTTAGGTTAGGTTAGGTTAGGTTAGGTTAGGTTAGGTTAGGTTAGGTTAGGTTAGGTTAGGTTAGGTTAGGTTAGGTTAGGTTAGGTTAGGTTAGGTTAGGTTAGGTTAGGTTAGGTTAGGTTAGGTTAGGTTAGGTTAGGTTAGGTTAGGTTAGGTTAGGTTAGGTTAGGTTAGGTTAGGTTAGGTTAGGTTAGGTTAGGTTAGGTTAGGTTAGGTTAGGTTAGGTTAGGTTAGGTTAGGTTAGGTTAGGTTAGGTTAGGTTAGGTTAGGTTAGGTTAGGTTAGGTTAGGTTAGGTTAGGTTAGGTTAGGTTAGGTTAGGTTAGGTTAGGTTAGGTTAGGTTAGGTTAGGTTAGGTTAGGTTAGGTTAGGTTAGGTTAGGTTAGGTTAGGTTAGGTTAGGTTAGGTTAGGTTAGGTTAGGTTAGGTTAGGTTAGGTTAGGTTAGGTTAGGTTAGGTTAGGTTAGGTTAGGTTAGGTTAGGTTAGGTTAGGTTAGGTTAGGTTAGGTTAGGTTAGGTTAGGTTAGGTTAGGTTAGGTTAGGTTAGGTTAGGTTAGGTTAGGTTAGGTTAGGTTAGGTTAGGTTAGGTTAGGTTAGGTTAGGTTAGGTTAGGTTAGGTTAGGTTAGGTTAGGTTAGGTTAGGTTAGGTTAGGTTAGGTTAGGTTAGGTTAGGTTAGGTTAGGTTAGGTTAGGTTAGGTTAGGTTAGGTTAGGTTAGGTTAGGTTAGGTTAGGTTAGGTTAGGTTAGGTTAGGTTAGGTTAGGTTAGGTTAGGTTAGGTTAGGTTAGGTTAGGTTAGGTTAGGTTAGGTTAGGTTAGGTTAGGTTAGGTTAGGTTAGGTTAGGTTAGGTTAGGTTAGGTTAGGTTAGGTTAGGTTAGGTTAGGTTAGGTTAGGTTAGGTTAGGTTAGGTTAGGTTAGGTTAGGTTAGGTTAGGTTAGGTTAGGTTAGGTTAGGTTAGGTTAGGTTAGGTTAGGTTAGGTTAGGTTAGGTTAGGTTAGGTTAGGTTAGGTTAGGTTAGGTTAGGTTAGGTTAGGTTAGGTTAGGTTAGGTTAGGTTAGGTTAGGTTAGGTTAGGTTAGGTTAGGTTAGGTTAGGTTAGGTTAGGTTAGGTTAGGTTAGGTTAGGTTAGGTTAGGTTAGGTTAGGTTAGGTTAGGTTAGGTTAGGTTAGGTTAGGTTAGGTTAGGTTAGGTTAGGTTAGGTTAGGTTAGGTTAGGTTAGGTTAGGTTAGGTTAGGTTAGGTTAGGTTAGGTTAGGTTAGGTTAGGTTAGGTTAGGTTAGGTTAGGTTAGGTTAGGTTAGGTTAGGTTAGGTTAGGTTAGGTTAGGTTAGGTTAGGTTAGGTTAGGTTAGGTTAGGTTAGGTTAGGTTAGGTTAGGTTAGGTTAGGTTAGGTTAGGTTAGGTTAGGTTAGGTTAGGTTAGGTTAGGTTAGGTTAGGTTAGGTTAGGTTAGGTTAGGTTAGGTTAGGTTAGGTTAGGTTAGGTTAGGTTAGGTTAGGTTAGGTTAGGTTAGGTTAGGTTAGGTTAGGTTAGGTTAGGTTAGGTTAGGTTAGGTTAGGTTAGGTTAGGTTAGGTTAGGTTAGGTTAGGTTAGGTTAGGTTAGGTTAGGTTAGGTTAGGTTAGGTTAGGTTAGGTTAGGTTAGGTTAGGTTAGGTTAGGTTAGGTTAGGTTAGGTTAGGTTAGGTTAGGTTAGGTTAGGTTAGGTTAGGTTAGGTTAGGTTAGGTTAGGTTAGGTTAGGTTAGGTTAGGTTAGGTTAGGTTAGGTTAGGTTAGGTTAGGTTAGGTTAGGTTAGGTTAGGTTAGGTTAGGTTAGGTTAGGTTAGGTTAGGTTAGGTTAGGTTAGGTTAGGTTAGGTTAGGTTAGGTTAGGTTAGGTTAGGTTAGGTTAGGTTAGGTTAGGTTAGGTTAGGTTAGGTTAGGTTAGGTTAGGTTAGGTTAGGTTAGGTTAGGTTAGGTTAGGTTAGGTTAGGTTAGGTTAGGTTAGGTTAGGTTAGGTTAGGTTAGGTTAGGTTAGGTTAGGTTAGGTTAGGTTAGGTTAGGTTAGGTTAGGTTAGGTTAGGTTAGGTTAGGTTAGGTTAGGTTAGGTTAGGTTAGGTTAGGTTAGGTTAGGTTAGGTTAGGTTAGGTTAGGTTAGGTTAGGTTAGGTTAGGTTAGGTTAGGTTAGGTTAGGTTAGGTTAGGTTAGGTTAGGTTAGGTTAGGTTAGGTTAGGTTAGGTTAGGTTAGGTTAGGTTAGGTTAGGTTAGGTTAGGTTAGGTTAGGTTAGGTTAGGTTAGGTTAGGTTAGGTTAGGTTAGGTTAGGTTAGGTTAGGTTAGGTTAGGTTAGGTTAGGTTAGGTTAGGTTAGGTTAGGTTAGGTTAGGTTAGGTTAGGTTAGGTTAGGTTAGGTTAGGTTAGGTTAGGTTAGGTTAGGTTAGGTTAGGTTAGGTTAGGTTAGGTTAGGTTAGGTTAGGTTAGGTTAGGTTAGGTTAGGTTAGGTTAGGTTAGGTTAGGTTAGGTTAGGTTAGGTAGGTTAGGTTAGGTTAGGTTAGGTTAGGTTAGGTTAGGTTAGGTTAGGTTAGGTTAGGTTAGGTTAGGTTAGGTTAGGTTAGGTTAGGTTAGGTTAGGTTAGGTTAGGTTAGGTTAGGTTAGGTTAGGTTAGGTTAGGTTAGGTTAGGTTAGGTTAGGTTAGGTTAGGTTAGGTTAGGTTAGGTTAGGTTAGGTTAGGTTAGGTTAGGTTAGGTTAGGTTAGGTTAGGTTAGGTTAGGTTAGGTTAGGTTAGGTTAGGTTAGGTTAGGTTAGGTTAGGTTAGGTTAGGTTAGGTTAGGTTAGGTTAGGTTAGGTTAGGTTAGGTTAGGTTAGGTTAGGTTAGGTTAGGTTAGGTTAGGTTAGGTTAGGTTAGGTTAGGTTAGGTTAGGTTAGGTTAGGTTAGGTTAGGTTAGGTTAGGTTAGGTTAGGTTAGGTTAGGTTAGGTTAGGTTAGGTTAGGTTAGGTTAGGTTAGGTTAGGT